>OX419183.1:5000000-10000000 GCA_948465475.1 Thalpophila matura | reverse complement strand
TATCGCAGGCGTTAAGGATATTTAGCGTTTGAGTTAAAAGACAGTCATCTAGGTGGACAAATGTGTAATCTGACAAAATTAAACAAGTTAATTTAAGTTCATGAAACAATTTATCATCAGTTAATAGTTAATTAATACCTATGTTCATGCAAAAAATCCTTTTTAGGGTTCCGTACCTCAAAATGAAAAACGGAACCCTTATAGGATCACTTTGTTGTCCGCCGTCAGTCACTGGACCATAAGTGGAGCCATCTGCTCATAGATGGCGCCATTGGAAGTATGCAGTAGCGCCATCTATGATAATATTTCGGAACCCTTAGGGCGCGAGGCATATTCGCACTTGTCCGGTTTCTTTTTAATTTTTTCACTCAACATATTTGTCCACTTAGCTCTTCAAATGCGAATATGTAGTCAAATATTACTGAACTAGGTACCCACTTTTATTATAGGTAATATTCATTACCTGCTTCGCATGGGTGACTTTAACATCAAGCCGAGGTTATAGCTAGAAGGGCTGGCGAGCAAAAAATCTATATGATTTGCTCATGTGGCAGACTTTATTAATAGCGATAATTATATGATAAGAAATATTAAGGACCGCGTCTGCCACCATGGTAGCGCTGCGTTGTCAATTGACAGCCCCTCAAAAATGTAAAAAAAAACAGGTATACTAGGTATATCATTTGCTCGTGTCTGCCTTTAAGGCTGATGTTTAGACACCTTGTCAAAATGAAAAAAATCGAAAAGGCAGACATGACTCTGACTTTTGAAGTTATGAATTTTTTAAGTTTTTTTTTATAATTTAAAACAATATATATAAAATGCACGCTTGGCAGATCTATAGTGTTCGTTTAAAAACCCTGTGAACAACCGCAGAATAATAGTCTGCCTGAAACGCTGTTAATTGAAAACGCAGCCCTACGATGGTAGGGCTGCGTTTTCAATTAACAGCGTTTCAAAAATGTCGAAAAAAAAAACTGTGCTATATCATTTGCTCGTGTCTGCCTCTTTGACCATTGTTCATATTGCTTATAAAAAAAAAGAACATAAATGAGGCAGACACCCAGGCCACTGATATTCCGAAAGCAGACCATTTGAATTCTTTTTTTTTATCGACGCTTGGGTCAAGCTTTCAATCAACAGGTCTATGTTTAGAAAATATGAATGTACACACGCACACGCGCGCTATCGTTATTTCCCTTTCTGGCACGTTTTCTCGTACGAAAAAGAACGCTTTATAAAGCGTTCTTCGAAGCTCTTAAGGCTTAGTACAATGGTACACGTGCTCCAAAACACTTATTAGGAGTTTTGGGAGTAATAGGCGTATTTAGAGTTTTGGAGTAATTGGAAACTTCAACGAGCTGTAATGGTTAAAATCAGTAAGTAAAATGTCTGCCATTTTTTTTTGTATTTAGGAAGTTCTAATAAATCGAATGGACCTAATTAAAGCTACGAGCAAATGATTTAGTAGAGATTTTTTTTTTACATTTTCACACCTACCTCCTGTGGTAATGCAGAGCCCTGATGGATGTCTGCCTCATAGATTTTCTTCGTTATCAAAATGGTATTGACCTTTAACCCCAGAGGCAGACACGAGCAAATGATTTAGTACCGATTTTTTTTTTACAGATTTATAGCACTGTAGCTAAAAAACGCAGCAACATAGGACCTTAATTCATTAAGAAAATTTTGTCGTATTGATCCGAACTTTAATGCCTATCAATACGAAGTACGAGCAAATCATATACTTAAATGTTCGCCAGCCCCCTAACTATTAAGGTGTATGGGCATCGAGCGCACGCACAAAGAAAAGTAAACACATATTTATTTATTATAATCGTTCGTCTGTCGCACTTGACAGACACAATAGATTTCGACCTGAATGAGGCAGATTTTTTAAATGCGACAGATGGAGGGTTATGTACCTTTTTACTTTGGTAGCGAGGGTTTAGGCATTCCTTCATGGTAGCGAGATATACCTATGCATATAAAATGGAAGCCACAGAAAAAAAAAACTTGTTTTTTATTGCCCAATGAAAGCTATCTTTGAGGACGTCAACTAACTTCACTCAGTTAAGCCCTCCCGCATCCTCCTCGCGTAGAATCAATGTTGGAGAGTCATGTTAAGGGCCCCACAGACTAACAGTTCGCCAAGGTCTGCATAGCCCACTCACTAAAACGATTATTGCCTGCAGGCAATAGTCGAATACCGGCTCTGGGTCTGCAAACTAGTCGGCAATTTCACACCGCAAAAATTTTCGCTAAGTCGAAAAACGCAAAACTGACGGCGCTCGCCTGACAGCTGATGGCGGTCGAAAGGCCGCCGGCCGGCTACCTCCTAGTGTGTGTTGATTTGGCCGTGAGGTTGCGGAATGTGCGGCCGATATCTATCGAACGCTGGCCAGGATCGCTCAGCGGTCACTCGAATATTTGCAAGCCCTAGCGGTAACACACTCTCGGTTCAAATTAGTCGTCAGTCCGAAACCTGAAATGAAACTGTAAGTGTGACCTTTTGCGATTAACTGACAGGCTGATATCGTCCGGGCTGTTAATCTGTGGGCAGGGACCGAAACCGGTATGACCAATACCTGTATTATTTTGGTTACCTTTATTATTTTTACATGTATTTTTAAAGGTACCCTTAATTTTTAAATTGAATACCTACTACCCTTAAAATACCGGTTACCGAAATTAAAATTACCTTTATCTTACACGTGCCCAGCATAAATCAAAGGGCGGGTAGCGCTTGTGTGTGTAAAACCGGTATTAAAATGGTAACCTAAATAGAGGTAACATGTTTATTTGTCTTGGTTACCCATATAGCGGTAACCTTAATCTTAAAGGTAACTGAAATTGTTCAATACTGGTATCGTAATTAATAGAGGTTTTGGGACCCTGCAGTCTGTGGGCTTTAGTAAAACATTTTAACTTTTGTCTATTTACCGGTACTTTCTAAAACGACTGGTCTTTAACTCAAAAAGTACTTATTCTAAACGCCTGTGTCGTAATAATTATGCTATAGGTAGGCATTAAAATGATATCTTACCCTTTTATGATATTTTTCGTAGTGATGGTCTTCTTGCGACCCATTTTGATGGCTTCCCATTTTGATAACCGCTAAAATAAGATCAGATTTAAATAATTATTGTTTACTCTGTTCGAAATCACAAAGATTCTTACCTAAAATGGATACAAAGGTCTTTTGTATCTATTTTAGGCGAAACAATATTTATTACATACAAGTACATTATATAGTAATATACATATATATATAAAATTGCTTGACTAATTGATTCATCAACGCAGAGCCCAAACTGCTGAACAAGGGGCTGAAAGTTAGTATTTAGTTAGAGTAATGGAAATTGGTATTTAGGTTTCTCTTTTCAAACAAAGAAATACCTATTTCAGGGTTTTTGAAAATTCGCCCCCAAAAGGGGTGCAAAGGGGGATGAAAGTTTGTATGAAAGTCCCGTTGATACGATTCTGAAAATTCTTTCACTAACAGGAAGCTGCATTATTCCTGAGTGCTAATATATAGGGTGTCCCACGGCTATGCCACATGGAGGGAAAGTACTTTAAATATTTGAGATAGGAAGTTTTGCTTCAAGAAAACTTCACTTTATTTTTAAAATTAAGTAATACTGCATTCAAAGATTTTTTTAAAAAGTTGCTGGCTTCATCTGGGAATCGAACTGACCAAATGTGAAAAAATGATCACCTGTATTTTTTTTTATGATGCCGATTGAAAGCGTTAATTATAAGCATAATAATAATTATAATTCCTTCTAAGTAACATGGTATCCTAAATTAAAGGAACACCGTGATATTTTAAGTTTTTTCAAATTCGCCTAGTGTCTATAGCTCATAGCAAAGATGCATTCAAATAGTATTTTATTGAACTTATCATGCACTTATAAGGAAAACAGTGTATAAAAGTACTTATTACTAAATAATTAAAGCTATTTATGAAAATGATGTATATTTTAATTTAAGATACTATGTTTCTTAAAAGGAATTAATGTTATAATAAAACAAGTTTAAACGGATTAAATCGCGTATATTACAGATTTTTACAGAGTTTTCCTGACGTTTCGAACACTTTGCAGCGTTCGTGGTCGCAGGACGACTGAGGTGGTAGGCGTCATGACAGCTAATTTATAGAAAAATTATTCTCGATCTACCCGCACGATTTATTTTTAATCGATATTATTCGAATCGTACTCGTTTCAATGCACACAATAATCGCTCACGGTGTCTCGATGTTTTGTAGTGCGGTGTGAAGTTTGGGACTTGATTATTTTAAAAACTGGATTCCAAACAGTTGGTAATTGCCAACCATCCTCTCTCTCTGTAAAAATCTGTAATATACGCGATTTGATCCGTTTAAACTTGTTTTATTATAATGTGTAATAATCGCGAAAACCTAAGACATTATTACGGAATTAATGCTTATAATTAACCCTTTCAATCGGCATCATAAAAATACAGGATGTTAATTTTTTTACATTTGGTCGGTTCGATTCGCAGATGAAGCATGCACCTTTTTAAAAATTTGAATGCAGTATTACTTAATTTTAAAGATTACGTTAGTGAAAACCCCATCCAAATCGATCAGTAGTTTTTGAGAAAATCGCGCACATACAAACATACATACATATATACATACATACATACATACGGGACGAATACAGAACCTCCTTTTTTGAAGTCGGTTAAAAATAAAGTGAAGTGTCCTTGAAGCAAAACTTCCTATCTCAAATATTTAAACTACTTTCCCTCCATGTGGCATAGCCGTGGGACAACCTGTATAAGCTACTTTCTATCCGGAAAAAATGCATAGTTACTGTGGGTCACGCGGACGAAGTCGCGGGAAAAGTGCTAGTTATGTATAAAACTATATTTTTATTTGTTTTTTCATTACTCGGGATGGATTTACTCGGATATGCTCACGCTATAATAAACGAATAAACCAAATACATATTGTTAAAAATATTCCAAAATATGTAGGTATATCAGGGTATCCCGTAAATAATGGATAAAACGTTACGGATAGGTAGCTCGCCTGATTTCCAACAACTAATTTGAATAGTTTTAAAAAAACTGTTACGGTAACCAATATATTTGTTTTCGAATTTTTCCATTTTTTAGGGTTCCGTACCAAAATGGTAAAAAAGGAACCCTATGGTGCGACTTCGTCTGTCTGTCTGTCTATCACACCTGCTTATTTCAGCAACTACTAATGCTATCAAGGAACAGTTATAAAGAATGCTTGTCCAACATTATTGCAAATGAAAAAATTAAAAAAGTATTTTTATTTTCATTGCAAAAGGGGCCGGAGTGGGGGTCCAAAATTTCAAAGTGGAGTTACTGGGTCATGTGACATATCATATGAAAGGGCTTGATCTGCACATTTCAAAATATATTTTTATTTAATTTTATGTCTCACAGTTTTCGACATATTATGATGAAAAATGTCTGAAAAAATACCATTACCCCCCCTTATCTCCGAAGTTTGCGGAGTGAAAAATCTAAAATAATTAGAGATGATAGGAATTGACCCAAATATTGCACCAAAAATAAAACGATGTTCCTAACTAGTACAGTTTTTTCAAAATCATCAAAATTCTTTCACAAACAAACTTAGTTTTGCGGTCCGGTTTTTTTCACTTTATACGTCCAAAACTGATACGGAACCATCGGTGCGCGAGTACAACTCGCACTTGGCTGGTTTTTTTTTTAATGCTGTCGCTGAATTTATAATATTTAGGTTAAGTATATTTTTGTTGAACATTTCTGAATAGCTTACTAATGTTATGAAATATCATTTTTGTAAAAAAAAGTTAATTTAACAATAAAAAAAGTCTTGAAATGCTTTTTTTTTCAAACTATTCAAATTAGTTGTTGGAAATCAGGTGAGCTACCTACCCGTTACGTTTTATCCATTAATTACGGGACACCCTGTATATTAAGTGCGAATGTACATGTACGTTACAGCCGATTCTGTTGTTTACGAACTAAACTAATTTAGTCTCACTATGTCTCTCTAATAAAAAAAACCGGCCAAGTGCGAGTCGTACTCGCGCACCAAGGGTTCCGTATCATTTTTGGACGTATAAAGCGAAAAAATCCGGACCGCATAACTAAGTTTGTTTGTGAAGGAATTTTGATGATTTTGAAAAAACTGTACTAGTTAGGAACATCGTTTTATTTTTGGTGCCATATTTAGGTCAATTCCTATCAACTCTAATTATTTCAGATTTTTCGCCCCGCAAACTTCGGAGATAAGGGGGGGGGAATGGTATTTTTTTGGTCATTTTTCATCATATGTCAAAAACTGTGAGACATAAAATAAAATAAAAATATATTTTGAAATGTGCAGATCAAGCCCTTTCATATGATATGTCACTTGACCTAGTAACCCCACTTTAATATTTTGGACCCCCACTCCGGCCCCTTTTGCAATGAAAATAAAAATATTTTTGGATTTTTTTCATTTGCAATAAAGTTGATCTAGCATTCTTTATAACTGTTCCAAATTTCAAGTCGATAGCATCAGTAGTTGCTGAAATAAGCAGGTGTGACAGACAGACAGACAGACAGACAGACAGACAGACAGACAGACAGACGAAGTCGCACCATAAGGGTTCCTTTTTTACCATTTTGGTACGGAACCCTAAAAATACGACTGGCGGACAGCAAAGTGATCCTATAAGGGTTCCGTTTTTCCTTTTGAGGTACGGAACCCTAAAAACATGAGAAAGGGATAGAAGATATTTAATCCTGTCAAATTAGTCCACTTGAATAGTTTTATTGCCAATTTAGTCGCCATCGTAAAAGGTCTCGACTATTTTCCCATATAAGACAAGGGCGTTGACTAATTTAACGGTTCATAATATTGTCTGTCCTTTTTCAATTATACTTGTAAGAAAGAGATGTAGTGTGATTAAAATTGGTTTAGTGCGATGTACAACAGAATCAGAACCATTGTTTAGCTATTTTAGAGACTTTTATACCGATCTAGCAAAATTCAGTATGCCAGCATCCCGTCGGCGCGGCGGCTTAGTGAATTCAAAATGACAGGCGTGTGGGATAGTTGTCAGCCCAACGGCACGATACGCCAGTGGTCGCGGGTACGAGTCCCGCTAGTGTCAGTTGTTTCTAAATCTCTTAGAAAAATAAATATTTAATATCAAAAAAATTTACTACTGATGATAAATTATGACCAATAGAATAAAATACTTGACATAACACACCTTTTTGTTCATCACGCCGCCTCTTTTGCTCCAAGATCACCGATTCTTCTGCTCTATCCTACATAAATAATGTTTAGAAAATTAATGAAATAATGCAGTGATTGGAAATTCGACTTAAGGCTTGTACAGAAAACTGCGAGCTCGCACGACGCGTCGCAAGAATTGATTCGCATCGCACATTGCTGCGGTGTTACGTCACACTTGTTGACCCCATTTTAGTACGCTCTGAGACAGTATGTGGGCAAGACGAAGAAGTTGAAGACGTGGAGATATGCTCATTCTAAAATATTTAAAAAAAAAAGTCAGTTTTCAAAGCTTCATATTTTTGCCGAAAAAAAATCCTGTCAGCCTTCATAATAATAATAAATGGATGAACCCAAAATCCTGTTTCTTATTCCTATATCTTTTTATCAATAACAAAAATGCGCAAACCTTTTTACGATTCATGTTCAACCTACCTACACGTTCAGTACGGTTGAAGGTCGTCAAAGGAATGGTCACCCGAAACGTAGAAGGAAAACCTCTTGCCGCACGAAATCGCATCGCATCGATTCGCAGTTTTGTGTACAAGCTCTTATTTCTTGAAAGGGGATATATTATCGCAGTTTTGTGTACAAGCTCTTATTTCTTGAAAGGGGATATATTATTTGCAATCAATTCGGACCCGTAAGCTTGGGTATTTATGTCTATACAGAAAAAGCTTCCTTGTTCTATGAGGTTTCTAAAATGGCTATACTGGTAAAATTTCACACGGGTTTGAATAAGAATTGCAGTTATTGCAAAGTTGTGGCAGTGTTGATAAAACTTGGTAATACAGATTTATACAGATTTGTGTATGCATGTTTAGCCTGCTGCAGGTTTCTTTGTTACTGGTGCTTCAAGGTTTGTAGGGCTTATTGCGATGGTCCTGGTCGATCGGATCAGACAAGATCTGGCTCTGGCAGCTGTATTGTCGATGCTGGTACACATTGAAACCAGTGACTTTTTCCTGTTTGACCGTAAAAAATCGAGCATAAACGAGACAGAACTCATCCTCCTTGAAGACGAACGAAGGACCTCGATGCCTTCGTTTTCAATCACGTAGGGTCATCTCGTACTAAACTATTCGCTTTGGGTATATGAGCAGTATCGAAAAATAAACTATTTGTAGAGAGGTTGAAAACTAATGCAAAAATTAAATTTCATTAAAAATTATCCAAATCCAGTTAGATTTATTCAAAATTGCTTAGTTGCATATTTTACACTTACCCTCTTGCGATTCATCTTACGCTCTTTACGTTCATCGCCTCTCAATTTAGCCTTTCGTTTTTCCTTTTCTGGTGAACGTTCCTCTATCTCTTTGTTACCCTGCTTTTGCAGAAAATAAATATTAACATTTGACACAATAAATCAATTTAAAATGAAATTACATTAATAATGCACAAAAAATATATAAATGGAGTTACTTTAGTAAGCTGAAATTATATTTTCTTCAAACCAAAATAATTATTAAAGTCAAAAGGGACTATGAATAAAGAAAATTTTCCACTATTATTATCAAGTTGTTCATGTTTCGTTCCATGTCCTTTCTTACTCCATCTTTTCCGGCAGCATCAAATACATTTTCAGATGATGATCATGTCTTGCTTGTTGTAAGTAGAATTTTCATGCTTGTTGTAAGTTGTATTTTGCAGTATCTTTTAAACAAGTTTTATTTAATCATGTTCTGGTAGTTAATGGCATTAAATAATTGTATTCAGTTGCGTCTGGTTTTACTGAAAGTAGCAAAGCCCATAAACTTGGAATAGACAAGGATGATGAGAATTTTTCTTCAAATTAGCCTTCAGTGATATAATTTTGTTTTCTTTAGCAGCACTTATTGTTGTCTCCAGCTTTCTTGTTCATATTACAGCTTATATTTGTGATTTGTTTTTATTTTATTAGTCTTCGCAACTTTAATTTTAGTTTATCTTGGCATTTCATTTGTAGATTTTTATTATCTACATTTCCAACTTTTATTCTTTATTCACAGGACCTTTACGACTGATGTATTTTAATAATAACAAGCCTTACCGTATTTTATCGGACTGGGCTTAGTGGACTTACGATACACACGATATTTTCCCTTTGGCATTGATTTGTAAGTTGCATATTACTTTTATATATGTTTACAGAAACAATAAAACTTCTTGAATAGCATTTTTTTCATGATTCGTTGAATCTTCTTTTTGGTAAGTTAAAGAATTGTTTATGCTTGTTTACTCTTCTTTTTTGTTTTTGGTTTTAGCTTGATTTATTCCAAAATGCTCCTGATTCTCTTCTCGGTGATTTTCTATTCAAATTCGTAGGAGTTGGCACCAACAGAATATAGTGAAGCTGGTTTCATAAGACAAGACGGGTTCCAAATTATAATTATCCCATTACTCCACTTGCATTATTTATTACATAGATTCCTTATATTCCAAAAGTGTTTAACACTACTTCAAGAAGGGTAATTTTAATTATTCAGTCGTGAGAAAGATAATTTAGTCTTCAGCATTCGAAGGCAAAATCTTCTTCATATATCTTCTTCTTAATCCAGCGATGTTATTTTTAGACGTATTCACGAAGGTGGTTTTTTACAGCTTCTTATAATTTTATGATTTATTATTGACATTTTTATTTTGTTATTAACATTTTATTTGCACTTTTAATAAGTCTATAGTTTATATTGCACTGGTTTTCACATAGTCCCGATGATCTTGAACACTGATTTGGTAATTAATAACGTTTTAGTAGTGTTTGTGCGGCAAATCGTGGTCGCGGTCCAGCCCAATCCTCAGTCCGGTGCGAGCGCGATGCAAGGTCGGTTTATTACAACAATACTCACCTTGCCATTGCCGCTGTTTTCTACTTTACGACGCTTTACATCTGTAAACCATGCATTACAGTAAGTCTATGTTCCTTTTATTATTATAACATTAATTGCCTGAATTTCGTTAAATAATTTACCTCGTTCTATTTCATCGGGAACACTGCGATGTTCGTGTGGTGGCGATACCGTTTCCAAATAGCGTTCCTCCTAAATATATTACACTTATTAATATAAATGCATACAAGAAACGTTAAGCAAACCGACAGATACATAATTATTCAGACTTAAATGTCTTATATTTGACCTCTATAAAGCGAGAGGACATATATCGTACAAAAGGAACTTTCGTATTACGTTAGTTTATATTAGGCGAGATGGCGGTCAAACGCGAGCCTATAATTTAATAATAAAAAAAAGGTATTTTAGTAATTATAATCTTGCATGAGTAATTTATGTGTTTTTTTTTTTATATCTTTACCCTATGAGAGCGTTCCCGCGGAGATCTGTCCTTACTTCTGATTTCTTCCTTACCCCTTTCTTTCAATGACCTAGAATAGTAAAAAAATATAACGTTACTATGATTCAAGTCATTTAACGTGAATAATCCCCAGTTTCTGGAAGCCCGGTCAAACAATAACTAATTAGTAAATCTGCTGTCAGCTGTTGTTATCAGTTTACCGAAATAACATTGGCCAATCATATCACTTGACATGAGATTTGACAACAGATTAATTGAGCTTTCAAAAACTAGGGGTGAATAACTTTTCGGTACATACGATCGTGATTCCCGTTTTGATTCCTTGTCACGGTCAATCTCTTCTCGACGTCTGTCACTGGTCCTAGATTCTTTTTTTTCAACATCTATAAAATAAAACACCATAGTAGCTTTTTAATAGAGATGCTGTCATTTTTAACTTCTAAAAGCTAAAAGTCTTTTTTCTAGTTTTCCCGTAGCTCAGGATTTTCCCAATTAAATTAAACACTCTTACGGTCAGTTGCAGAAAGATAATTAAATTTTAAAGAAGGCATTTACCATACAATTTCTATAGTTTAAGTCTCCTTTAAAACTTAATGACCTTTTCTGCAACTCAGCGTTAATAAGTCTATACAATTGCAAACGACTATAATAACTTTATTATTTGACTTGGTTATGGCAGTATGTTTGTATCGCAACAATGACTAAAGTTAAGCCAGACCTGGAACATGTTCCAAATAACATAATTTCGACCATATTATTAGCCAGCCCCGAATCTTAGGGGTTCAAACCCGGGCACCTGCCTCGGACGGCAGTTTCAGGGGGCGCCAAAATCATAATTTAATATGTTTGTAAAAAAATAACACTTGTTCCATAAAGCGCCTAGCATCCAGCGCACGTTGAAAACAGTGAAAATCGTATTCTAATTGTTTGTTGTCTAGTAATGTAAAAGAATTGCACAATGGAGCGACATAGTCATCTTTGACTAAGCTCCATAAGAAAAAAAAAACCAATTTACTTTATCCTCTAGAGACAACGGCTTTTGCACTCAGATATCGAAGAGAATTTACTTTAACCTCTAGCGGATAAAAACGGCTTTTGCACTCAGATATTGAAGAGCAAAAATACTCTTTCCGAGATGGTGGGATGAAAAAGTTATTAGTTGATGGGTAAGGCGTCGTACACACTGCAACGCAACGGGTCGCGTGGCTGCTTTTAGCGTTGTATATGAATAGGTCAGTTTATATAGAAAACACGTGTGGTCATACAAACTGAAAACGCGGTCCCGCGCGGAGCCGCGAGGCGCGTAGCGATCACGCGCTTCCGCGCGGGAAATCATACGTCCCGCGGCAGCTTCACATGCTAGCCCCGGTTTTTATAGCGGGCGTGTAGATAGATGATTATCAATTCTCTTTTCGGCGCGGCCCCGTTGTCCGTGCTCCAGGACGGGGTCGCGGAAAAACACGCGCAGTAGCGCGTAGCGCGTGCTGCCGTGCATTCCCTAAAACGCAGTATGAGCAAAAATGTGGTTTCGAGAAAAACGCAAAAAACTTTTTGACACTGTTTTTTTTATAATAATACATTTTCATGGTGGATTATTTGTTACCAAAAGGACTAAGGTGTTAACAAAGATTGAATTTTGATAAAGAACATACTATTTAGTTTATTACATTAAAAATAAAAAGGATTTTTTTTAAATCATGGAAAATCATAGCAGTTACTGCACGCAAAACGTACACATATGCAGATTAAAATGCGGTAAAAATACTTTATACTGCAAAAACTATTGATTTATACGCTATTTTGCAGACTAATATGCAGCATAAGACTTTCTTTACTACATTCTAATTTGTGTATATTGAGTTACTGCGTGGTTACAGCTATCATAAATTTGGTTTTTTGGCCGTTTAAATCATCGAATCAAAAACTGGGTTAGTCCAATGTGTTCCTTAATAAATGCTCGTCAAAACTCAATATTTAACTCAAAAACGCAAAAAACCCTGTTACTGCGTTTTAGGGAATGCACGGCAGCGTGGTCATCACCACGTGCAGTGCTTCGTGCGTAAAGTTTCATATTTGGGGCATGGATGAACGAGGTGGAATGTCCCTCCATTGAAAAGGAAGGATCCTCCTACCAGACCGGGTGATATTGTCTGGCGGGCCAATGCCCCGACAGTTGACGTCGGGTTTCTGTATATATGCTGATTGCGCCGCAAACTCTGTTTGCGCGATGCAGGGTTTTGACGTTAGACGTCATATAGTGTCATTTTTGACAAGGTTGTCACAGTCAGCTGGCATGCTATGTAGGTAGTCTTCGCTGTTGTCGGCAGATGTCGCTACAATATCATGTATTTGTATTTATTTCCCGATTTTTTAAACTATTGCTGGTTCTAATAAATAAATGAAGTTCTCACCAACGGGTTGCGGAGGCGACGAAGCTGCTTCCTGTTCCGGTTTAATAGCGGTGGAGTCGTCCTTAACCGCGCTGGCCGGGGCTAACGCCACCGCACCAGCCACCTTGTGCTTATCGCCCACCTGCGAACCGTAGACTTAGCAGTAAACACGGAATTGTGTAATAATTATATATTTTATAAAATAAAAAATAATTGAATTTACCTGATGGAAATCACTTTCCCGCATCATTGTAGGTCCCTTATTCCGCAACTGACCACTATAACCCGTAGCAAGTACATAAAGATCTTGCCGCTGTGTTTTTTCTTCTTCTTTAACCTACAAAAATACGGTTATTTATTAACACCTTGTAGGCATTCATGAAGTAAGCATCAACAAACCATAAAATATTCTAGATACAATTTGTACTTACTTTATCAATTTTTCGTTCGATGATTTGTGCCAATTTAGCCAGTACGGGGAAATGCGGCAAGACTCTAATCAGTACAATAAGTGCGTTACGTATCTGCACGTAATCGCCAGAGTCCAGACACACTACCATAGCTTTAGTTATCTTGTAATGCCACTTGTGACACACATGCCTAGAAATGAACAATAAAATTAGAAATCACAAGACTAACATCATTTACATATTTTCTGAATGAGAATCTACTGAGAATTTTCAAATGAAAAAAAAAACCCCAATAACACTTTTCCCATCCCGGAGATCGAACCCAGGATCTTACTTAAGCAGTCGCTCTTGCGATCACAGACCAACAAGGCAGTAAAAAAACTCTTACAAAAAAAAACACTACAAAGAGGTCAATAATGATTTTAGTTTCAGAAATCGGTGGCTTTGGTTTTTGTTGGCTTATTTTCGCTGTGTACCTGTAGTTTTCGTATCCGACGTGGTCATTGGCCTCAGTGAACTGGTTGGAGACGCGGTACTTGGTGACGAAGCCAGGGTAGTGCGCGCACTCGCGGTGGAAGGCCTGCTTGTCGGCGTGCCAGCGCATCGCCGTGCCCAGCACCTTGCACAGGAACGTGCCGTAGCGCGCCGCCTCGCCCTCCGTGCACGACATCACCGAGTACGTTATGTCGCAGAACAGCTGAGACACACCAAGTATTGTTTGCAATCATTGAGAAATATTTAAACAGGACAATGCCAGGGGGCAGTACTAATTTGTGCCGCGGAGTGTCACAACCTTTAGTTCATAAAACAACTCGTTCGTAATGCCTTGATCACACGTATGGTGGAGATGGGCGAGACAGCAAAATTCAACTAGGCCGAGAGAGTTGGGTAGACGTATTTTACATTTAACCTCTATAATCGTGCCCTGCAATCGCGGGAAGAGTAGCATGCTACGAGCAACGTGAGTGTGCCGAGTAGCGAGTACGCACCGAGTGCATGTTTATTCCGAGTGGGCAAGCGAGTCAGTGCGGGGAAGCGCGGGAGTGCGCACTCGGTCTAGTAAATAGAACAGGATCCGAATGACTGTCTCGCCTACTATCTCGGCAGAGGGCTCGGCCGAGCACTCGATGATGTGTTCACACGTACCGAGCACTGAGCCGGGAGCACTGTCTCTCTAATCTCCTCGGTACGTGTGATCAAGGCATGAGACAACTATGAGATCGAGGAGAGCAGGAACTCACTCTGTCATAGCACAGCAGCGTGGAGAAGTTGGGCGTGCGCAGCGAGTGCACGGTGTGCACGAACTCGGCGCAGTAGAGCGCGTCGGCGGCGGTGAAGACGCAGCGCGGGAACAGGCACAGCTGCATGAGGCGAGTGACGGTCTCGTTCTTGGCGGACTTGGCGGCGCGCGCGGGGAACCAGCCGGCGCACTCGCGCGCCAGCCGCGCCACCACGCGCCGCACGTGCTCCTGCTGACGGCGGCGCTCCTCCTGCGGGGACAACGATACGCCGGGAGATGATGACAAAAAGTTGATATTCATTTGTTTTACAGTAGTGCAAGGATACAGGGGGGGTGATTCTCGCAGGTGATATATTGATATCGAATTCGATATACAGTAGATTTATAAATACTTTAAATGTAGCTTAGGAAAATAAGGTTTTGTCATCAAGTCTTTAAATTCATAAATTTTTTGTCATAACTGTACAGTTAGGACATGATAACATGTCAGTTAAAACCAGAAATAATGAATTTTAAAATTTTTGGTGCTAAAGCGCAGGCCACACCGCCAGCTAGCGAGCGAGCTAGCGAGCCGGGCGAGGCATCGTTTCACATCCCTTCATACTTCGGTTCACACCGCGAACTTATCGTCAGCGTATGAAATTCTCGTATTTACTTCAGATAAAAGTATGTGTTATACCATTTTAAAATCTGTATTAAACGTGCATATTTTTTTAATTGTTGGCCACTTAAGCTTTCATACATTTTTTTTTCACCAAGTGCGCTTAAACTTTAACTTAAAGAAAAAAATACCATATTTCATTAATAAAATATAAGTTCAGGTTATTTTTTTAAAAAAACTACAATAGCTACTCATATGATTGACTGCATATTAATTGGTAGGTATACTCCATGTTTTGTTATGTTATGACACCAAAAACCCTATGGATTTCATTTATTTGTAGCTGTGGTATACAGAAATGCACAGGAGTATGAAAAAATCGACACTTTTTTCAAAAAAATCCGTAATTTGGGAACCACCTGGTTTTTTTTTTTTTTATGTTGTATTTTGACTCCCCAATCCCCCTACTATGGGGTTTTTCAGGATTATCCATTCTTTCTGGGACACCCTGTATATTGCAACAACTGTCAAAATCCCTACCATTTTGACATTTGTTGCAATATATATCGAATTCGATATCAATATATCACCCGCGAGAATCACCCCCCAGGGGTCTTTACTTGATACTAATTTTAAACTATTTGATTGTTTGTAACTATGTAGTCTCAAGTGATGCTTGGTTAGGTTATGTAATACCGGCCCTATGAATAAGAATCACATAACTTTACAAAACATTTACAAAACGAAATTATTTGACAGATAGTTACATTTTTGCACTATGGTGATACATAAGATGAATTAAATGCCGAGATTGCCGAGATACCAGTCAACTTTACATAAAAAAAAACCGGCCAAGTGCGAGTCGTACTCGCGCACCGAGGGTTCCGTATCAGTTTTGGACGTATAAAGTGAAAAACTTTTTTAACAAAAAATAACCGACTTCAAAAATTCACTACAAAGAAAATAATAATTTTGGTTTCGGAAGTCGGTAGATTACGATAGTGAAAACCCCATCCAAATCGAATCAGTAGTTATTGAGAAAATCGCGCATATACAAACATACATACATACATACGGGACGAATACAGAACCTCCTTTTTTGAAGTCGGTTAAAAAAACCGGACCGCATAACCAGGCTCGGTCAACTGTGTATGGGTGACCTTGGACTCAAGGCGGGTTCCAGTTCATGAAAAGGATAGCGATATCGACGACTCTGTCTAACAGGCTGATTACAATGCAATGTTACCAAGTAAAATAAAATGAAATATCGTGTAACTAATTATGACTTAAACATGATTAATTTAATGTAAAAAGTAGCTTATTAACTAACATCTATTATTTTTTCGGTTATATAATTAAAATTATGAATTCTAAACGAAATTTGGTAAAAATATTATATCTTTAGAAATAAATTTGAATTTAAAAAATGGACTCTGGTAGTTTGCTCTGGCAACACCATAAGATAAAAATGTCTGCTGTTACGGTTGGTCGTTTTTTCTTGTTTCTGTTTATTTCTTGTGCTTTAAAACGATAAACTGTTTCTGATTTTCAATCATAACGTTGAGTCGGCATACTGTTACGCCGTTACGGTGAAAAAGTGTTGTGTTGAGTGAGATAGTGACTCTTTCGAGATTTCTTTGTGAGAACGAGAATTGTTTCGCAATTAATCAAAGTAAAACATAGGAAAGTGCGTCAATTGTGGATTTCCAGCTTCTCAAGATGTATTAATTTGTATTATATGCCCACCTTTATGAATAGATGTTATTTTATTGTCTTAAACTGTCAATAAAATAATATATATTCTAGGTGGGCACAATAATTTTTTTCCTTGGATTTACTGGGATCCCACTAGATGGCGTGCAAATTCGTCTCACATTTTTACTATGAAGTTGATATTCTTCTCGCTAGAGTAATATTGTTCTGTGCGCATAACTAAGTTTGTTTGTGAAGGAATTTTGATGATTTTGAAAAAACTGCACTAGTTACGAACATTGTTTTATTTTTGGTGCAATATTTGGGTGAATTCCTATCAACTCTAATTATTTCAGATTTTTCGCTCCGCAAACTTCGGAGATAAAGGGGGGGGGGGGGAATGGTATTTTTTCAGCCATTTTTCATCATATGTCGAAAACTGTGAGACATAAAATAAAATAAAAATATATTTTGAAATGTGCAGATCAAGCCCTTTCAAATGATATGTCACTTGACCTAGTAACCCCACTTTAAAATTTCGGACCCCCACTCCGGCCCCATTTGCAATGAAAATAAAATCATTTTTTGACTTTTTTAATTTTCAAGTTGGGCAAGCATTTTTTAAAACTGTTCCAAATTTCAAGCCGATGATGATAGCATTAGTAGTTGCTGAAATAAGCAGCTGTGACAGACAGACAGACAGACAGATGGATAGACAGACAGACAGACGAAGTCGCACCATAAGGGTTCCTTTTTTAACCGACTTCAAAAAAGGAGGTTCTGTATTCGTCCCATATGTATCTATGTAAGTATGTATGTATGTATGTTTGTATGTGCGCGATTTTCTCAAAAACTACTGATTCGATTTGGATGGGGTTTTCACTATCGTAATCTACATACTTTCAGGAAGGTTTTAGTATATAATACATTATGTAATCATTCCTATGTACAAAGTTATAGGCATAAATGTACACACTCCGTAGAAGATTTACTGTTGAACGAATTCGTGAAAGTAATCTAACACGGGATAAAGAACTAAAAAGGGAAAAATAAAAAACTTTTTTAACAAAAAATAACCGACTTCAAAAATCCACTACAAAGAAAATAATAATTTTGGTTTCGGAAGTCGATGGCAAAAAAAAAGCAAACAAAAACCAAAGCCACCGACTTCCGAAACCAAAATTATTATGTTCTTTGTAGTGGATTTTAGAAGTCGGTTATTTTTACCATTTTGGTACGGCACCCTAAAAAGATAACTTAGGGGAGTACTGGACACTCACTAATGGGGAAGGCAGGTCAAAGCTGATTGTAGAAGGCGTGTCCATAGCTTAGTCTATTCTATTCTATTTTTTGTATATGGCAAACAGTGCCGATGTCGACAATTCTGCCAATGACGAAGTGAATTGGAAAAGCAAGTGTGCAAATGTGTTTTTAAATAAAAATTCTTCGGTTGATATGTTGAACTCAATGTAGATCTTCATAGCTTAGTCCCAATCTGACCTATGAGGACAAGCTACTTTGAAATTTAAAATGACATTGACAGATTTTCAACCAATAACGATGCTTGGTACAAGCTATGCTAGCGCCATTAGTTCCACAGTTGCCAACCCCATTGAGTGGTAGCAGCACCACTTGTGAACTATAAACGTTGTTCGTCGGAAAATTGAACTTACTTGAAGTTTATCGATTAGAGCGGTGAAACGCTCCTGTTCCTTCTTCCCCTTCGTGCCTTGGGACGTATCCTTTGTAGCGTTTGCCGCCGCAGCTTTTAAGCGATCGATTTCCCTATCGTAACTTTCCTCAGGAACTCGCAGATCATACATGGACAGCGACCTGTAAATATTAATTATTCAGATCGATGATCATTATACAATGTTTAGGAATCTAAAATATTTGTTTACTTACCAGAAAGTCACGTAAAATTCTGGAGAAATATCGTCCCAAACCTTGTTCGGTAATATAGGTGTTACAGATTGAACGATGGGTTCTAATGCCTCTAGCGAAGCCTGAGTGTATCTTTCAATGCTCTTCTCCATCGAATCCGTCTTGCTGTCGGAAAGCTTTCGTAAAGCTTCTACTTTAGCGGTGATTTTTTGAGCCACTACTGGACGATGGAGAAAGAATGCCACGTCTGCATCAACGTGGTAATCTCGAAGCAATTCCTGATGAATAATACTGAATAAATAAAGTAACATAAAGCCTGTGCAGTCACCATAAGTCCAGTAATACCTACCTATTAGGAAATTCAATACTTAAAAAAAAACTGTGCGAGTACGACTCGCGCCCTGAGGGTTCTGAAATATGGAATAGCGTCATCTATGCCGCTATTACGTCATTGTAGACATATCATATCAAGATCATAGATGGCGCTATTGCATACTTTTAATGGCGCCATCTATGAGCAGATGGCTCCACTCATGGTCATACAGACGGACAACAAAGTGATGCTATAAGGGTTCGGTTTTTCCTTTTGAGGTACGGAACCCTAAAAAAGTAGGGTAGCTGGATTTTGCTAGTTATACAGGGTGGCAGGTTAGACAGTGGAAATATTTTAAGGGGTTATGAACAACTTTTACTATGGGACCGACCCTGAAATCGCAAAAAAAAAATCTGCTGTTCCATACATTTTGTTGAGTAATGTGAACATAAATCTATGGAACACCTGATTTTTTTTTTCGATTCCAGCGTTGGTCCCATAAAAAAGTAAAAGTCCCGTAAAAGTTGTTTATAATGATGAGTACAATGACCCCTTAAAATATTTCTACTGTCTAACCTGCCACCCTGTATAGTTTTCCTTGGAAATCCGATTATTATGCTTATTCCAAGAATCCCTGCTCTAGATGGATTTTTATTTCAACTCTAACGATTGACATAGCTGCCGTTATCTCCATTTTAAAACTCACACTGTATATTTTGTCTATTGTCACTGGACTATTGACGTTAAATATATTATAAGTTTTAACCTGCAAAGGCGGCAACCTCGCGGCGTATTCATCAGGAGCATGTGATGACGCCAAAAAGGTTCCAAGTTGTACTAAAGCATCTTGACATTGGTCAGCTAATCTGCCAACTACTTTGAGTTGTGATCCTGGCGGTTCACTGCTAGTAGAATAGTCTTCTTCATACTCTATTAGAAAAAAAAATACCAACATTATTATTATAATTCAAGTATCTCCTGATATACAATTTATAAACACACCATTACAAAGAGTTTTGAATCTACTTGAGTGCTTGATATCTCGAAAAAATCCTGTTTAAAACGGGAAACACCGCATTCGAGGAATTATCGGTAGCCTGTACGAATAATTTTATACAGCACGTAACAACATACACTCAAACGAAAAGCTTTTCATTATAAGGACTGTAAGTATTTGGACTTACCTTTCCACACACAACAATGACGCTGTTGTGCAGCTAAAATACACAACGAAATGTCTAAGTTATTTCCGACGATAGCTTCTTTTAATCTAGCCGATGATCGTTTCGTGTTTCGCACTTGGGAAAAGTAGCCGGCCTGTTGGAAAATATTACTTAATGTTAAAACACTGAATTTATAGCAGATTGCTTGAACAGCAAATAAAAAATCCCTTTCGAGATGTTCTGTCAGCACATACTTCAAATAAAATACTGTTGTTTTTGTGAATTACCTCTCCTTTCAGGAGTTCGCCTCCAGCCATAGCTTCCAACTGATCTGGTGTCATTTCTTCAGCCGCCTCTATACCGGCCATCTTCTGGACAATCTCTTTAAGGATCAGTAGATCTTGACTGAAAAAGACAGGCATTGTGATAAAGCAGCGGTAATTAAAAATTTGGCGGCACGACGTGAAAGAAGAATGAGCAAATCTGCCTTACCAACCTGCCTGCCCCCCAACAGCATTAAGACAAGATTATTAAGTTGTCACATTTAGAGAGCCGAAACTCCGAACGGACTAACAATTGAGACAAGTCGTAATAATTACAAATATTCACCTTATAGAGCTCTATCCATTGGTGTATATCTAAGGCCTCCCCCACATTGGGCGTGCGCGATCCTCCGGCGTGTGAATGACGCGAACGTTCACGCACGGCGGCGTTCGCGTCGTTCACACGCTGGAGGATCGCGCACGCCCGATGTGGGGGAGGCGTTAATGCCGTTGGGGGGAGAGGCAAACTCTTGGGTGCCCAATCTCCTTTGTGGTGGTAAACGCACCCACGATACGGAAGAAGTTTCTAGTGTGGCGTTTAAAAAAAATGCAAATGCAGCAAAAATGTATACCTCTGCTGAGCCTTAAGTCTGTTGGCGACAAACTGCAGCAAGGCGGTGAGCTCGATGTTGTGCTTCTTGAAGGCGGCGCCGGCGAAGGCGGCCAGCGCCTGCAGCCAGGCGGGGTGCGCCGCGCCGCCGCCCGCGCGCCCGCCGCACAGCGCCTCCAGCAGGCAGTAGCCCAGCACGTCCAGCGACAGCCCGGTCAGGTACTTCAGCGACTCCACCACCGGCCCGATCAGGTTGTCGTACGTTTGGATCTGGGGAACAGACCGGTTACTGTCAGATAAATTTAACATACCGAGAAACAATACTTTCATAAAGAAAGCAGTACTCTGATGATATTGTGATTAATAAAACGTGTAGAAAAAAAGCGCGGGAAACCTTAAATTTGGCGGTCGTGTTTTTTGGTTGTATTAAATTTTTTATTGGTTTGGATATACATATTGTAAATATTTAGTGTTAGTGTGTATATATTAATATTAGTTTAGTTCTATCTACGTTTTATCTTCATATCTGGTAAGTTTTTAACTTTTTTCCGAATGGATCCTCCGGATGATCCCGGAGGGACCATTCCCGATATAGCCCACTATGTCACAATTTCCAACAATGAAACCAGTGCAGTTGATACTGATGGATCTCTCAGCGGCGGTTTAAATGCTAAAAGAAAAAGAGTGTCTGCTCGACCCACAATCTGCAAACAATGTAATAAAAAAAGGCGCAAAAATGGCGGCAAACGACACAACGATTGTGGTTGTATTGAGGATATGGAGATTTCACATACAAACAAGCCTAGTTTAGATCCCCCAGCTAGCCCAATTACGGGTCTCAACATTGACGGAAAATCTCCACAGTCCACAGTAGCAAGATTATTTTACAATGCATCAGATGCAGCCCCATATGTTGTTCACATACAGCGTGAACAAGTTAATAATGATAATGTTTTTTTAAATGCAATTGCCTTTGGTCGGTTTTTAAAAAGAAATTCATTTCATAACATAGTCAATGGCAGCCTTAAAAAAATTGGCCGGAACAGACTTTCCATATCATTTTCAACTTTCCAGGAAGCCAATTTATTTTTAGACAGCAAACTTTTACTAAATGAAAAATATAAAGCATTTGTTCCCACCTTTTCTGTCACCCGCATGGGTGTAGTAAGAGGTGTACCTTCAGATTGGTCCGATGAGGAAGTCAAAGAAAATATTTGTGTACCAATCGGTTGTGGTGATATTTTGAAAATAAGAAGGATGAAAAGGAAGATAAGCATTAATGATCAATATGAATTTAAAAATACAGAAACTGTTATCTTAACGTTTGATGGTCAAGTTTTGCCTAAACGTGTATACATGTGTTTTACAGCATTGCCTGTAGACTTATATATATATCCCACTATTCAATGCTATAACTGCTGTAGGTATGGTCATGTCAAAAATGTATGTAGATCTAAACCTAGGTGTTATAAATGTGGACAAGGGCACACTGGGAGTGGTTGTACAGCCGCTGAGGATAATTTATCATGTTGTCTTTGTAAGGGCTTTCATGAAGCCATCAGTAAGAAGTGCTTGGAATATGAAAGACAAAAGAATATTAAAGAATCTATGGCCAAATCATGTATTTCATATGCAGAAGCCTCAAAATTATATCCAATCATTTCCAAAATTTCTTATGCTGATGCCTTACCCACCTTCCTTTTCTAAAGGTTATGATCAACAATTCCATCAAGATCTTGCAAGGGACAGTAGAATGCCGGATCCAAAGGATGGTTGTACACTTGCTCCCAGTGATAATTTGTCTACATTATCTGTAAATGATTTAATTATAGCTTTGATTAAGTCTTTGACACAATCTCATTTAATTTCACCGTCCATCGCTGCCCCTGTATACAATGCAGTTACTGAATATTCAAAAAATAATAATGGACAATCCAGCCAAGGTATTCCAATGGAATTGCCGAAGCGCAATTTCTAAAAAATCTGATATATTTTTTCTAGTAAATAAATATAAACCTTTTGTTTTTGCTCTTCAAGAGACATGGCTTAAGCCAGGGTCTTTGTTTAAGATTCCTGGCTATGCCTGTCTTAGAGAAGACCGCTCTGATGGGTATGGCGGTGTTGCCTTACTTATCAGACACTCTTATTCTTTTTCATTATTCTCTATTCCTTCTCATAATAATGATTTTTCTATTATTGCAGCAGTTGTAAATAATATTTGTTTTGTTTCTGTTTATATTCCTCGTCCATCTAACATTATTTTTAATGAACTTGTAAATATTTTTTCTGATCTTCCTAAACCCTTTATAGTCCTAGGTGATTTTAATTGTCAGCATCGATCTTGGGGCAGTTCTATGTCTAATAATTTCGGTGATGCTTTATTAGATATCATAGATGATTACAATCTGTGTATTCTAAACACTGGTTCTCCAACTCGACGCACTGCTCCAAACGAAGCTATCAGTGCTCCTGATTTATCCTTATGCTCCTCCAAACTAGCTTCTTCTTTAACATGGGAAGTTATGTCTTCTACTTTTGGCAGTGATCATTTCCCTTTAATCTTAACATTTCCATTCAATAATAAAGCTTATTACAAACGTCCTCCTCGACTGAAGTACAAATTATCGGATGTTGATTGGCATATGTTCAGGGAACAATTAGATAAAACTATTTCTGTACTTCCGGAAATTAAAATTGGTAGTGAGCAATCTTGTAATGATGCCCTAACTAAGGCCATGATAGAAACCGCTGATAAACTTTTCCCAATAAAAAAACCATCTCTTAATAAAATTCCATCTCCACCTTGGTGGGATAAAGATTGCACAGATGCTATAAAAAAGAGGAAGGAGGCTGAAAAAAAAT
Source organism: Thalpophila matura (assembly GCA_948465475.1). Lineage (NCBI taxonomy): Eukaryota > Metazoa > Arthropoda > Insecta > Lepidoptera > Noctuidae > Thalpophila > Thalpophila matura. The sequence goes on along the minus strand of OX419183.1, from coordinate 9,976,008 downwards.
ACTACGAAAATTCTACCGTAGAAAATTTTAATATTCTGAGTGAAGTAGTAACTAAAACTCGGAAATTGTTTAAAAAAAAGAAATTTGTTAGTTGGAGATCTTTTTGCCTGGCTATTTCTCCTAATGTTCAGCCATCTGTCGTATGGCGTAACATTAGAAGATTCAAATCAGCGTTCACAGAGACATCAAGTACTTTACTCCCACCCCAGTTACAAAATCAGTTTTTAGACAATTTAGCGCCCTCATATGCTCCAGAAGAATCAATCACGTATTCAATACCTTCATCGGTGAGAAACGATCTCTCAGGTCTTAATAGCCCATTTACTCTTTCAGAACTTAAAGGTGTAGTTAGTCATGTTAAAGACTCCGCCCCGGGAGAAGATGGAATTCCTTATTCTTTTATGTCAAATTTAAGTGATCTTTCACTTTCTTATTTTTTAAAATTGATCAATACTATAATGATAAGTGGCAATGTACCAGCTTCCTGGAAATCCCAAGTAGTATTGCCCATTTTGAAACCTAACAAAAATCCATCAAGTAGTTCAGCTTACCGACCTATCGCCCTTTCATCAGTATTGTTAAAAATTGCGGAGCATTTGGTCAAAAATAGGTTAGAATGGTATTTAGAAAGCCGTGGCCTATTGGGTGAAAGTCAGTATGGCTTTAGGCGGGGTAAAAGTACACTAGATAGTCTTAGTATATTCGTCACTGATATTAGATTGGCTTTTTCGGAGAATCATTCTATAGTATCAGCATTTCTCGATATTACTTCTGCTTACGATAATGTTGTTATATCTTCTCTAAAAAATAAACTTCTTCAACTAGAAGTTCCTATTTTGCTTACTAATTTCATTTTAAATATCTTGTCTGAGAGGTGCATAAATCTTTCAGTTGAGGATTCTAGTTCTAGCTTTGAATCTAGATTCATATGGAAAGGTCTCCCTCAAGGATCGGTTCTCAGTCCTTTGTTATATAACATTTATACCCATGACCTTGAATCTTCTATAGGTAGTGATGTCAAAGTACTTCAATATGCCGATGATCTTCTTTTATATTGTCCTCACCACTGTATTGCATCAGCATGCAATTCACTATCTTCCTCTCTTAGTTCCTTAAAAAAATGGCTTGATCGCAATGGTCTGGAGCTGTCTGCTTCTAAAAGTTCCATTGTTCTCTTTTCTAGAATGCGCCTTCCTCCTCCCATTTTTGTTTATTATGATGACAATCTCATTCCTGTAAAGTCTTCTGTAAAGTTTTTAGGAGTATTCTTAGATAGTAAGCTTACGGGGATTCCTCATTGTGAGTATATCACCGCAAAGTGTGAAAAGAGACTGAACATGTTAAGATGTTTGGCAGGAGTATGGTGGGGAGCACATCCATTTTCTTTAAAACTTTTATATAATGCTTTAGTTAGAAGCGTTCTGGACTATGGAACATTTTTATTAGAGCCTGGAAATAGAGCTGCATTTAAAAAATTAGATAATATTCAGTCAAAAGCATTAAGAATTATATCTGGTGCAATGAAATCAAGCCCAATTAATGCTTTACAAGTTGAAAGTGTAGAACCACCCCTCTATCTCCGGCGCCAGTATCTTTCCGATAAGTTTTTATTCCGCTCTTTGCAATTTATGAATCATCCACTACGTGCTAAACTTAAATCCCTTCTAGATCAGACTAATTCTTCTAGTTATTGGTCACATAAATCATCTCCTTGCCTTGTACAAAGTTTTAAAAAATATGTAGCTTTAGAAGCACCGAGTTACTGCTTAATGTCATATCCACTTTTTACTAGTATCTATGAATCATTGGTGTTTTCTCCAGATATTATCTTGGCCTTAGGTATTGATAAAAGGGACAATTTTGCAAATTCCTCATTTAATTATATTAAAGATAAGAACTGGGGGGATTGGCATCACATATATACTGATGCTTCTAAGCACTCCACTTCAGGAAATGTTGGGATTGGAATTTTCCATTCTCAATTTAATATAGTTCAGAAAGTTAAACTCCCGCCTGAATCATCAGTATTTACAGGTGAATGCTACGGTATATTTAAAGCTTTAGAGTACATTCGTATCATGAAACTTAAAAAAACGATAATATTTACCGATGCCTTAAGTGCATTACAGGCCATTAAAAAAAATCCGTTCAAATGTAAACCAGTTTTCCCTATAATTTTATTTATAAGGAACCTTCTCTATGATTGCTCACAATTAGGACTAACTATTTCTTTTGCATGGATTCCTGGTCATTGTGACATCACGGGAAATGTTAAAGCAGATCATCTAGCTAACGATGCTGTGGACTGTGGAGATCTTTTTCCTTACGTAAATTTTAGCCATGACCTAGCGAGTTTGCCTATGAAATTCCTTTGGGAGGCGTGGGGGGATTCATGGGCAAATAGCAGCAAGACCAAAGGAAATTACTATTCACGCCTACAACCATCTATCCCAAAAAAGCCTTGGTATTTTAAATTACACTTTGGAAAAGCTGCTACCAGTTGCCTTATTCGCATGAGGTTGGGTCATAATTGTACCCCAGCCCATCTTGCAAGACTAAATATTGTAAATAGTGATCTTTGCGAATGTGGTGAAGGTGTGGGAGATCTGAATCACATTTTCTTTTCCTGTTCTCTTTATAATCACGATCCATTTTTTGACTCGCTATTTTCCTATTGTGTTCCATTGCCTACATCCATTCCTGTCTTACTGGCTTCTAATGATTCTAGAATATATAAGTATTTATCGTTATTTATTACCCTCAATAATTTACGTATATGATAGTCATATTCACTTTATCAATATTATCCTTATGATCCTTACCAATAATATTCCAAATTCCTTATCCTAAATTATTTTTCATTCCTACTAAAAGTTTCCCCGTTTTTGTTAGTGGCATTGCGCAAATCGCGACTTGCCAATTTATAAAAAAAAAAAAAAAAAAAAAAAAAAAAAAACGTGTACATCTCTCAGTAATAATGATAGACTAATGCTTTACTCATCACTTTCAAAATTTACTATCACAAGTACTTGTACACAAACATAAATATAACAAAGTATTTACCTGCAGTAGCATATAGTCAAAAATTAAAGCTGGCGCGGCATGCGACAGCTTTCCAATGAGGCGCCCTTGTGGTTTTATATTTTCTTTAGAGACACGTTTCATTATGTGCTTAATTCTTTGCAGGGAATTGCCGCGCACCCGCATCAGAGATGGAATTCTCTCTGCAGCTTCATTTTTCCAGCGAGAATATAGACAATACCTATTGAAAGATACAATTATTAGTAACATAATTTAAAATTCAATGTATTGACATTGACAAACTCCAATTCACATTACCTGCATTGATATGGGTATAATTTTAATAAGGTATAAACTTCCTCAGCCATGCAACAATTACCGTCCATCAAGGTCAGAGCTGGCAATATGGCGGCGTCTAATACTGTTAGCGCTTCATGATGCAAAGGATCTTCCTTCAGAGAACGCGCAGTCCTTAGTATACGAATAATCTACAAAAATTACAATAAAATGATAATAAGTTTCCAATAAAGTCTTACTGTAACTTGTTATTAAGTATTACTTACTTTGTACATTAAAATAGGATCATAATGAAGTGACGGTCCCAACAAGACCAAAGCAGGAATGACAGTCTCTTTCATATCTTCAAATGTCTTGCATGTTGGGGGTGCCAGGCTTGATTTAAGCGGTGGGATGGGTTTAGCTATTATTTTTGGAGCTACTCGACAGTTACTGAAAGACATCAACATTACTTTTAGTTTTTTAATGTAACTCATAATGGAATCATACTATGACTAGTACGTACTAATACGTTGTCTAGGCGACCACTGGCGAGAACACGCGCGACGAGTAAATGTGTTTATGAATTCATTTTAGTTTACTAATCGAATTTTATAAGAAGAAATTATTTATAAGTAATATTCATATACACCTATATGCGATCGAAGTCGACGCTAAGTATTTGCATAGTTGTGTAAATACTTTAAAACAATATGGACATAAGTGTTATTTTAATTTTCATTTACATATTTTGTACCTTACTTCGAGACATATTTTTTGTGTCAAGATAATATTATTGGTTAAAATGTTTAAAGATACGTACGTCCTGTACAATGGCTCAACAAGAGCATGCAGCATGTTACAAAGGGCGACGGCGGGCCGCTGCGGCATGATATTAGTAGGCAGGCGGGCTGACAGTGCCGCGAAGTCACGCCAAGCGGTCACCTTTAGCAAGGCTTCACACAGCACCAACTTTTGATTGCTCCAGTATTCCTGGTTTATACAATAAACACTTTTAAGCTATATAAGCTCAGAAAATAAATACATGGAGCATTCATCAGACAGTTGCTTGCCAAAATTCTTCTCTTTAGGACTTTAGACCCAAAATGGATTTAAAATTTCAGCAAAAGAAAAGAATCAATCTTAAATAGCTGTATTTAAAACTTCAGTATGTTATTGAAAAAACCCTTTTATCCAAAATACCTATTCCTATTCCTAATTTAGCCAAAATATGCCATGGTACACCCAGTACATAATAAAAATGAAATATTTGGCTAGGTACATTTTTGCTTTGGATTATCAGATTCAAACTCATTTATCTTTCCAAAAAAAACCGGCCAAGTGCGAGTCGTGCTCGCGCACCGAGGGTTCCGTACCTATCAGTTTTGGACGTTAAAAGTGAAAAAAACCGGACCGCATAACTAAGTTTTTTTGTCAAGGAATTTTGATGATTTTGAAAAAACTGTAATAGGAACATCGTTTTATTTTTGGTGCAATATTTGGGTCAATTTCTATCAACTCTAATTATTTTAGATTTTTCGCTCCGCAAACTTCGGAGATAAGGGGGGGGGAATGGTATTTTTTCAGACATTTTTCATCATATGTCGAAAACTGTGAGACATAAAATTAAATAAAAGTATATTTTGAAATGTGCAGATCAAGCCCTTTCATATGATATGTCACTTGACCTAGTAACCCCACTTTGCAATTTTGGACCCCCACTCCAGCCCCTTTTGCAATGAAAATAAAAATATTTTTTTAATTTATTCATTTGCAATAAAGTTGGACAAGCATTTTTTATAACTGTTCCAAATTTCAAGTCGATAGCATTAGTAGTTGCTGAAATAAGCAGGTGTGACAGACAGACAGACAGACAGACGAAGTCGCACCATAAGGGTTCCTTTTTTACCATTTTGGTATGGAACCCTAAAAAGATTGAATGTGTAAACGTGTGATTTTTCACCAATTAGTTCAATAAATACAAATAGTATTTCATTCATAATTTAAAGGTATATGGTGTGATGGTTACAAATAAAAATAGTAGGAATGATTTTGCTATTCCTAATTAGCAAAATCATTCTTACTATTTTTGTTTTTGTATTTTATTTTTGTATTGTATTTGTATATTATTTATTTTAATACACCTAAGTCTAATCAGGATACTTAGACTAATAAAAAAATTTTGGTACCTGAGGATCAGCTTTTTCTTCAACATATTCAGTTGGCCCATTGGCTTGGGGTCCTTTAGTGGACACAATGCTTAGTTTACGAATGTATTCTTGAACAGATTTCAATTCTTTGTCAGCTTCTTTAGCCATTATGGAGTCATCTGGACGTAGCTAGATAAAATATATAATTATTGTTATGTTTTCCATTGATTTTAAATGGTTGTTTTTAATCAATTAAAACAAAAATACATACCCAGGGATATATGTCATCAAGAGATATAACTTGATGTTGTAAGAGCAAGGCTATTACAGTCATTAAAGGTGGTGGTTCCTTATAATTATCAAATACTTCCATGTTTCCCAACTTGAATCCTAAGACCTCAGAAATTACTTGAGGATCACCCATGTAGTTTTTTATTAGTGGTATAAACAATTGATCAGAATGTGTACGTGACTCAAAAGACTCTAATATTATATCAAGTGCTCTGTTGGGATCTAAGTTGAAACAACCTGGAATTAAAGCAAGTAAAAGATAAAGTTGGTTTAACGATGTGATTACTAGGCAGGACCACAGGACTCAATGTAGTTTATTAGTACAACTTACCTATTAGTGACTGAATAATTTCCAATAAACTTTTCCAGTCTGCCTTCTCAATTATTTCTTGATTTAATTCAACAATTAACTTAGCATATCCTTCACTTTCTTCCCTAAATAAATTAAACTTACGTTGCTTATAACTGAAAATGAAAATATATATTAATACTTTGCAGCCGGCTTAGAGTGACCAGTTCTATCTCTATGTTACCAAAGAATAGACAAAGTTCTTTCTATCCAACTTGTTATTCCTTCTGCCCGAGCCCGCGGCGACCATGCTTGAATTATCAGAGTTTTGTCTACTGAAGAATAGAAACATTTCCTCTTTTCATTGTATGAACGAAAAGTGGATCTTTCTACAATCTGCCATAATTTGTCTATTCTTCTGCTGACAAAAAACCCATTTCTATTGTGGTCATGTTATCGTGCAGGATAGTACACAAGACACAATAGAAATTTTATTGACATAATAAGGGAAAATCATTTAACAAAATTGAAAACATATTTTAAAAGTGTAGGGATAATACTCACTACAACTTAGTCTTGATTTTTATGAACTTGGTATAAAACAGTTTATTTTTCAATGTCCCAACATCTTGTAATGTGTCAATTTCCAATCTCTCTTTCAGAAGTTTATCTGATATAAAAGACTCCAATTCCCTAATAATGTAGCAGAAGTTTGTGCGCTCTTCACTTTGTACATCGGTACAGGTCTCCGCATCAAGCACACTAACTACATCTAATATTATTGATGGTATATCTGCATGCAATACCTATTAAATAATTAAGTAATTAGTACACTCCTCTCATAAACATACTCCTTTAGAAATTAATAATTCAATAATCAAATAAACTTACAGTAATGTCCCTGAGAACAGAGAGAACAGCATCTTTCTTCAGATTCCCACGAAGACCACTGAGCAATAAGTCATAGATTGTTTGAGATAAACCAGAAACTTTGCCTGACTTTGTAAAAAGTGGACTCCTATCATCATCTTTGACAAATTGAGTCACATGTTTTACACTGAAAGAAAAAATATTTATCTATTCAGACCAGTCATCATAACATACAGGTCTTTGGGTTGACCCTTCAAATAAAAGGAAAGGGGCAATAGGTAAGCTGAACCATGATGCTGTTTATAAGGGGTTGTAAATGTTTTCAAACTGGCTATGAAGAGGCCTATTACATTTTGTCACCTCTCGTTCTTGCACAGAATCATATTTTTAAGAATGTTACCTATATGAAAAGATGCATTTTTGAAAAATGAAACATAAAAAAAAACACATCTGACGCAGGCGGGGTTTAACCCGCGAATAACAATTAAATCAATAATAACATTTTTTCATGACCTTAGTGATTGTGTAAAATGTAAGTTTTGGTAGAGACTAAGGAATTTCAGTGTCAAAACTCCCACCTTTTCAAAACCCCAGTCTGGTAAAACTTACAAGTTTTAGTGCAGTGAGCCTCAATACTTGTGTTCTCAACTATCACCCAGCATGGGGGAGCTAAGAACGCAATGTTCAAAGCATATCTTACGGTCGATATTTCAACTTTTTTACCTTTTAAAAGTTTTCACGCTAAGTAGTCTTATAAATATTTAGCTACCGTTTATGATTATCTCTAAAGATTTAGTAAATCATTTCATTATCAACATTTTAATCAAACCTTCACCATGGAATTTTATTAGAGAAAAGTTACAACTTACAATTGCTCCTTCCCGGATTTCTCCCAAGTTTTACAGTAATCAGACACAAATTTCGCATACGATCCCATGGTTAGGATCAGTCGAAAAGATTTCAGTTAATGTCAATTTTAATCATTCAGCAAAGCAAAGCGCACGCTGTCGCCATGATTGATTAGATCACAGAATAATAATAATAATGGTTAATGATGCATAGACATAGTATCGATAGACAGTGCAATAAGGCGTTTGTGCACCGTTCACCGTTTATAGGGTTCCGTACCAAAATGGTAAAAAAGGAACCCTTATGGTGCGACTTCGTCTGTCTGTCTGTCTGTCACACCTGCTTATTTCAGCAACTACTAATGCTATCGACTTGAAATTTGGAACAGTTATAAAGAATGCTTGTCCAACTTTATTGCAAATAAAAAAATAAAAAAATATTTTTATTTTCATTGCAAAAGGGGCCGGAGTGGGGTCCAAAATTTCAAAGTGCGGTTACTGGGTCAAGTGACATATCATATGGCTTGATCATACATCATCATCATCGGGCTTGATCTGCACATTTCAAAATATATTTTTATTTAATTTTATGTCTCACAGTTTTCGACATATGATGAAAAATGTCTGAAAAATACCATTCCCCCCCCTTATCTCCGAAGTTTGCGAGTGAAAAATCTGAAATAATTAAAGTTGATAGGAATTGACCCAAATATTGCACCAAAAATAAAACGATGTTCCTAACTAGTACAGTTTTTTCAAAATCATCAAAATTTTTTCACAAACTTAGTTTTGCGGTCCGGTTTTTTTCACTTACGCCCAAAACTGATACGGAACCCTCGGTGCGCGAGTACGACTCGAACTTAGCCGGTTTTTTTTTTCATTTCTACGCGTTTTTCTGCAATATTAATCTAAAGTCACAATTACAAATAATAAGGTATTTTAGGGTTGCCATTAAGAGAGTTTTTAAAGGAGATGTTTCAGAAATGTATGGAGCCTGGGAGTGGTCTACGTACGCAATAAGTATTATAGCTATACATGATAGTAACTGGTTCCTAATGTTCTAATATTACTCCGTTTAATTGTAATTCATTATACTTTTATCAAGGAGAGCAACACAACACAAATATGGTGGATCAACAATATTGACAAATGAATTATGTGAAACGTCATTTTGACAACTGTTGATATGTCAATGTCAATCAAAATGGCAACATCCAATCCACCACGCGTGCACACAACGACTCAAACGTCACGGCATAAAACAAAACTGGGACTTTCGTTGGTAGTGGTGAAGGTTAAACACGTGCTTTTGTTTGTGTTACGAATTTTTTCGATTTTAGTGAATCTAATTTGTGTGAAACTTTGATCGAGATTATTCTTAGTGTTTGTTTTTGTGTTTTTAAGGTTAGTTTTACCTGTTTTTGTCCCTATATATAAGTAATCATGAATTCCAAGAAACCGCCTGACCCCGATCCCCCGGACCCTGGTCCTCCTGCCCCTGTTAAACCTTTCGAATACTCCCCTGTTCTTACTATTACCCTACCCCAAGAGACAGATATACCCACGCAAGATCCCATGGACACAGACATCTCAAGTCGGAAGAGACCCGCTGTTTCCCCCCCGGTCACTACAAACATCCCGCCTAAGATGGCAAAAAATATAATCGGTAGACGTTTATACACACCTAAGGACAATCCTCCGTATGTTGTTCATGTTTCCTTAAAAGACGATCAGACTTCAGGCACTGTGCTACATCCAGTCAAGTTTGGTATGTTCTTGATGAAGCACAACATCAGTAACATACGCCCTGATGGGGTCAAACGTTTAGGTAGAAATCGCGTATCTGTTGAATTCACCTCACATCAGGACGCCAACAGTTTTCTGGTAAATACCATCCTCATCCAAAACAATTATATTGCATCTATCCCACAATTTAATGTAACACGCATGGGTATTGTTAGGGATATCCCCACTGAATGGTCGGAGGATGAAATTGTAGAAAACATTAAGGTTCCAGTTGGATGTGGTGTAGTTATTAAGGCCAGGAGGATGAACCGCAAGGTGACATCATCTGGTGTACCTGAGTGGAAACCAACGCAGACAGTGGTACTCACTTTTGATGGTCAGGTTCTGCCTAAACGTGTTTTCTGTTTTTACTCGGCTCTTGCAGTCGAATTATATACATTTCCCACCATCCAGTGTTACCACTGCTGTCGTTTCGGTCACACTCGGACTCTCTGTCGTTCAAAACCACGCTGCTTTAAATGTGGCGAAGATCACCCTGGCGACGGATGTCAAATTTCTCGCGAGTTAGGTTATTGCGTTTCATGTTCGGGTAATCATTTCGCAAATGACAGTGCTTGTCCAGAACTGGGCCGTCAGAAGAGCATAAAAGCTCTGATGGCGGAAAAGGCTATTTCATATGTGGAGGCAAATCGTGTATTCCCTCCTGTTACCCGATCATATGCCGACGTTTCGAAATCCTCCCTGCGCAACAAATTAAATAAATCCCAATCCCCTTCCTCAAGCCCAATTCCTGTATCACAAAAGTCATACCGTAAAACGGTATTCCTTAAACCCAAACCCCGTGTCCCCCTTTCGCCTAGTTATGACAAACAAGCACATCAGGCTCTCACTCAAAATTATTCCTTTTCCCCGTCCAAAAATGGCTGCGCTCTTCCAACAGAAGTTGAAGAGCCAATTACATACCAAGATAACTCTAAAAATGTTTTAAATTTAATTACAAATATGCTAATGTCTGTTCTTGCCAATTCGACACATTCAATACCTGACCACGTTGCCATAAAACTTTCAGCAATTTTAAATTACATTAATAATGGCCCTGACTTTCCTGCAATGGAATGTGAGGAGTATTACTCCCAGGAAACCTGATCTCTCTTTTTTATTAAACAAATATAAACCATCAATCTGCGGCATTGCCGAGACGTGGCTTTTACCTGTCAGTAATTTCAGGATGCCATGTTTCGTCAATGTTCGTCATGATAGATCTGATGGATACGGAGGATGTGCTTTGCTCATCAATAGCAAAGTATCATTCTCTCCAATTCCTCTACCCTTCGTTGGCGACAGCATAAATGTTGTTGCTGTTAAGGCTGAGGACATATTTATTTTTTTTTTTTCTTTTTATATTGCGCACCCACAACTTGAATATCTTTCGGTTATTAGAAATTTGTTATGCAGTGTTAGCGGTCCAATACTTGTTATGGGTGATTTTAATTGTCATCATTATCGTTGGGGATCAGATACGTGCGATAACTTTGGCATAGGCTTAGTGGATATATTGGATGATCTCAACCTATGTGTTATTAACGACGGCAGTTCCACACGTAGATCTACACCAGGACAGAGTAATAGTTGTGTTGACTTGACACTCTGCTCATCCAATATATCTAGTCTTCTCATTTGGCGTCGCTTGGACATGACTTATGGAAGTGATCACTACCCCATCATGATTGAATTCCCTTCTAAAAATGTTCCTGTTAAAGTTTCCCCTCCCCTTTTAAAATACAGATTAAATTCAGCAGATTGGGATTTATATTCAAAAATTTTAGATTTAAGAGTATCTTCGCTTCCAAAAATCAACAGGGATAATGCCCAGGAATGTTTCTCGTCCTTTTCTTCCTCTGTCTCCTCTACTGCAGATGATTGCTTCCCTCTAAAAAAACCCCAATCTGGTAAAATTCCTTCTCCGCCATGGTGGGATAGGGAATGCACTGACATGATCAGAGCCAGGAATGAGGCTGAAAGAACATTTAACTGCAATATGAACCTGGATAACCTCATGGCTTTCAAGCGAATGTTGGCTAAGTCCAGGAAATTTTTAAAAAAAAAGAAAAGAGAAGGGTGGTCAAGGTATTGCAGTTCGCTGAATCCATCTACTCCGGCGTCCGTTGTGTGGCGAAAGGTGAAATGCTTTAGGAGCAGTTTAACACCTGTCTCCTCCAACAGCCTCACAGAAGAACTGGGGTACCAGTTTTTCTCCAAAATTGCCCCAGCTTATGTTCCAGGTGTAGACGACAGTTATGATGCCAGCCTTGAGGTAATTAACGCTAACGATCCAATGGATATGCCATTTAGCTTGGAAGAGCTTAAAACGGTGGTATCCCATGTTAAAGACTCCGCACCTGGAGTGGATGGTTTCCCTTACTCCTTTATTTCTAAAGCCGGTATAAAAACTCACCAATATTACCTGGACTTGGCTAACTTTTGCTTTACTTCTGGCTACATTCCCGCAGACTGGAAGGTTCAAGTGGTTGTTCCGATTTTGAAACCCGGTAAAGACCCTAATGATCACTGTTCATACAGACCTATTGCTCTATCGTCCATACTTATAAAACTTTTGGAACATTTAATTAAAAATCGTTTAGAGTGGTTGGTGGAGGGCAGAGGACTGCTCCCGTCGACTCAGTTCGGCTTTAGGAAAGGACTGGGCACAGCTGATAGTGTAGCTATGCTCACATCAGCGGTCCGGCTGGCCCTTAGCGGGAATGAGTCGGTGGTGGCCGTCTTTCTGGACATATCAGCTGCCTATGATTCGGTCCTCCTCCCTGTTCTCAGGCAAAAGATGCATGAGCTGAGAATCCCGGCTAGGATTTGTCGTATCATTGGTAGCATCTTTACCAACCGCGTCATTCAATTGAGAATTCCTGGGGTTGACTCTGAACAAAGAACAGTCTGGAGAGGGTTACCTCAAGGATCTGTTCTAAGTCCCCTACTATATAATATTTATACAGCTCACCTCTCGTCTTCCTTAAATGTTGACTGTAAAATCCTTCAGTATGCTGACGATATTGCATTACTGGTCACTGGCAGTTCCATTGAGGATGCCGCTCAATCGATGAACGTCTCCCTGTCCTCACTAAACCAATGGCTGCTTGATCACGGGTTGTCTTTAAGTGCACCAAAGAGTACAGCGGTCATATTTACTCGCAAACGTTCAATTCCCCAGGTAAATATTAATATTGACGGACAAATCATTCCAGTCAAGGAGAGCGCTAGATTCCTGGGAGTAACTTTGGATTCAAGATTGTCTGGGATTGACCACATTAACAACACGGTCAAAAAGTGTGAACGTTCGGTATCGATCCTCAAGGCTTTGGCTGGGGTGTGGTGGGGAGCTCACCCCTACACACTCAAACTAGTCTATAATGCGCTGACCAGAAGTGCTATGGACTACTGTTGCTTTCTAATTGAGCCCTGCAACAAAGAAGCGCTTAAAAAACTAGACAGTACCCAGGCCAAATGTCTTAGAATTATTATCGGAGCCATGAAGTCCTCTCCCATCAATGCGCTTCAGGTTGAATGTGCTGAACCTCCCCTAAATCTAAGAAGGCAATACTTGGCAGATCGTTTCTTATCTAAAGTTTATTCCCTTTCATCCCATCCTTTACTACCAATTTTAGAACAAATAGCCCTTTCCTTCAATAATTCTCCTTATTGGAATAAAAAATCAGTCCCTTTATTGATGAATAGGTACAGAGAGCTTAAACACCTCTCGTCACCTGTTTGTCAATATCCAACTCTCCCCATCTTCTCCGCCGCATATGAAACAGTTCATTTCGAGCCCAAAGTCGTTTTGGGACTCAGTATATCAAGGAATTCCCAGGATGTAAGAAGCGATTTCGAATCAGCTATCAAACGTTACTGGGAAGGATGGAGTTTTTTCTACACTGATGCATCAAAATTATCCGCAACAGGATGTACAGGAGTGGCAGTATATTTTCAAAATTCCAAAATTGCTTTGTTGTTTCAATGTCCTCCAGAAGCATCAGTGTTTACAGGAGAGTGTATTGGTATTTTAGAAGCCATACACTTCATTAAATCCCACCAAATAACAAAATCAGTAATTTTTTCGGATTCCCGTAGTAGCATTCAGGCCCTAAAACAAAATCAAATTTATAGTAAGATCCACAGCAAGATCATTATGGAAATTAAAAGCTTGCTATTTGACTGTTCCCAAGACGGCTTGGACATCGAGATAACTTGGATTCCTGGTCACTCGGGTATTGCTGGCAATGAGTGCGCTGATTCGTTAGCAAAGTTTGCCACATCAAATCCAGTTGATCGAAAGTACTACGTAGCTCACAACTACGATTTGCGGAATGGTGCCAAACCAAAGTTGTTCGACCTGTGGTCAAAAACGTGGAAGGAGACTTCGAAAGCCAAGGGTGCTTACTACGCAGCTATACAGCCTGATATCCAGCGGAAACCTTGGTTTTTTAAATGTCAAAAACTTACCAAGAGAACTGTTTCGTCGCTGTGTAGACTGAGACTCGGACATTGTTGTAGCCCAGTGTTTCTGAAGAAGATCCACGTCCTGGACAGTTCCCTGTGCGAGTGCGGTCTTGCGGAGGGTACTTTGGAACATATCTTTTTTTCCTGCCCCCTGAATTCCAAATCTATCGACCTTTATCTAACTCTTTCTAAATGTAAAATTCCTCTACCAATTAATTTTCATTCCCTACTATCCCACTTCTACCCCAAAACCATAAAAATCCTAGCAAAATTCTTAAATGAAAACAATTTAAAATTTTAACTGGTGCGTAATAACTATGTATGTATTCTGTACAGCTTGTTTGTGATGTTTATTACCATATCTTATATAAATATGTAAATAAAAATATGTATCTATTATGTGTAATAGGAATAATAACTACTAACCCATGTTTTTGTCCTTTCAGCTTACTAACATATCTACCACAAAGTACAAAGTTCGACGGCTCGCTTCGCCTCGCTGCGCTGCCGTCCCAACATGACGCTGGCAGAATAGTCGACATCGGCTCAATTGCCAAAAAAAAAAAAAAAAAAAAAAAAAAAAAAAAAAAAAAAAAAAAAACAAAACTGACAAACTCAACTGTCAAGGCCGCCCTAAAAATAGGGATATCATCATGAAAAACTTCATCTCAAATCATTTTTTTCCGACTGTATCTTCTTCAAATGAATTTAATAACATTTTTATGTTAATCTCCTATTTTTTCCCTACTTTTCTGTGTAGCGTACGTATACCAGTTCAAAGATGAAACATCTCCTTTCCGCGCTTTTCAGTTTCTACTTTCATTAGCCAGACTCTAGCATACAATATGATAATCTTCAATGTTTATCGATTTTCTAAATAGAAATCTCAGTAATTAACGATAAAATCGTTGTCAAATACGTATATGCTTTATGTCAAATACTTACATGTAAAATGATAATTCCAGGACTTCTAAGCCCCATTCGTCGACCTTGATGAACAGTAACAGCCACACACGACATGTCTATTTATAATAATAAAATATAATTATAATAATTTATGAACTTAAATCTAGCCAGTACTGTAATTTAATATTTTGCAACAACCACACCGCAATATTTTGACACACTAATGTCAATGTGTCACTGTCAACAACAAATGGTCAACCTTCACACAGTACTTAGACGGACATGGATTGTGCACTAGCACACGTTTTCAATGGGGATGTTGACTGCCCACTTATCCCGATAGGTGGCGTATAGTTGCAATGACAATTGAAAACTGTCAGTTCCATACTTTTTAACCGACTTCCAAAAAGGAGGAGGTTCTATGTTTAACCGACTTCAATAAAAGGAGGAGGTTCTCAATTCGGTTCTTGACAACATTGAAAATATGCTACAGATTGTGGTCATCCTATCAGTTCATAGCGTAAATAAACTTATTTCACTTGATTTTTAACTAAAATATGTATATTTTTTGCAAATTACACGAAAATAAAATGCAATATTTTATGTTATTGTAGCTGTCACAAGAACGGCCTGTCGCACTCTGTTGACGTCACACGCTCGTAAGCCAGTGTTGCCAACTTATTTTTAGGGTAAAGAATTCTTTAGGGTAAATTTGAGGGTAAAATTTTAGGGAGCGCCTCCGCAGCCGGCGCCGACTAGGCTCCCAAAAATAATGCCGTTAGGAACCGGAGTAGCCTTGAAGTAGCAGTGATACCAGACGAAAATAATTGCAAACTACCGTAGCAGCAGATTAATGTTGCCGTGTTTTAAGTTGAATTAAATACCTTAGACTGACTTTTAAATAACAGTGTTAATGTAAAACAAAATACAACTTTTTTGGACTTACAAGGGGGATGGAGGTGGTCGACGGAGCCCCGGTACGCGGAGCTCCTATTTCTATCTGCAAGGTTAAAAGTAACATAACACGAAGGGGTTGACGGGGGCTTCGGTCGCTCGCTCACTGAAGCCCCCGTCAACCCCTTCGAACCTAACCTGTCCGTGTCGGGGTGTCCAAGTTCCCGAGCTCGCTTCGCTCGCTTTTGGACCCTAATTAGGTATGTTACTCAAATGAAACATGAAATGTTTTTTTTAATTATGACAAATTGCCAACTCCCTTTCCCGCTTTTTTTTTCTAAAGTCAGCGCCGGCTGCCAATTTAGCAACCAGTGCCGGCTGCAAATTCAGGTCACGGCGGCGGTCGCGGAGTCACTTCCAAAATTTTAAGGTTAGATTTCGTATTGTTGTTATGATTACTATAGTTTATGGGCTTTTTGGTAAGCAATACATGTAGGTACCTAAGTATTTGAATTGAATTTGAGTTAAACAAATTCAGCATATTTTTATTGTGAAACATGACCATTGATTAAGAAAGAACTTGTTTTATTGTATATCTAAAACCAAAACTTTAGCCAGGTATTTTTGTATAAATAGTTATGATTTTAGAGTAAAATTAATCAGGCATTGGGGTAAAATGAAAATCTAGCTTGGCAACACTGGAGTAAGCACGGCTTTGACAGATTGTAGTTTGCGTTTTATGGTTTCTGGGTGCTATATTTGATCTTAGAGCTATTTCTTAAGCTGTTTTCATAGAAATCTTCTATCTAGTGGCATAAATATTCATATCGAATCTCAAAATGGAGTCAAATTTTGTGCAAGCTGATACAACCTACCTAAGATAGACGCATTTATGGTTGCACTTTTCTTTAAGAATACCTAACGCTGATTATTATGCTGCGGAACTTAAAAATGTAAAAACAGCAGTGTAAGTACCTACCTGCCACATATTTATTTACAAATCTTTTGTATAATCATTCAGAAGTTTTGTGAAATCTCATTTTAGGTTATGTTGATAAAAACTTAGAAACATTACCTATAAATTCTTTTGTGTCATGAATCATGATGGACTGCTTTAAGACGTATTTGTACATTGTGGAACTACACACCATTTATATACGCCATTATAGCCAATAAAAATGATTTATTGATGAAATTAATTTCAGCTGCACCGTCTGTCTTGTTGACAAAGCTCGATAACTAGCGTGTTACGTCACTTCCGCAGAAACAGCGTTTTTGGAGCGGTTTTGGAAATTTATACTTTATCACTGATTTTTATTGATAAATACAGTAGATCTCCCTGAAATATCAATGTAGTGTGCTTATAATATAATGAAGATTAATATAAACCATTTCCCAAAATCAGTCAAATACCGAATTAGTCGGTTTTTTTTTTTTTTTTTATTTATGTTCAGCGATTACTTCATCAATTTGGGAACCGATTTTGAAAATTCTTTTTTTGTTTCAAAGGGTATACTGTCGAGGGGGTCCCATTGTCAACAATTCAGGATCTGCCCCCTTATTCACAACGCTTCGATTTGATTCCGATTCGGAAAGTCGTATGTCTATCTCGCTCGCTTTCGTAATGCCAAAACAAGATAGACGTACGACTTGTCGAATCGGAATCAAATCGAAGCGTTGTGAATACGGGGGCTGATGAGGGGATCTCATGGAAATCGAGGGAACTCCTCAAATTTTGTAGCTATGTACAATGTATTTTCTTTAATTGAGAAGTGGGTACTTCAGGAGTAGTTTCACAAAATTTGGTCAAGATCTGATGATGGAATCCATGACAAAATAACGAAACTCTTCAATTCTCAGGGGCAAACGATACTCGGGCACATCACTGAGGGTATTGGGATTCGTAATAAATACGGAGTGTAATAAAAACGGATCAAAAATTTCTGAATGCGTCTTGTGCACTACATTGGTTTTTTTTTACTGTTTATAGGCCAGGGATGGCGAATCTTCTTCTTTCTTCTTTTCTTTATAAATGCGAAAGTTTGTAAGGATGTATGTATGGATGAATGTTACTCTTTCACGCCAAAACTATTGAAAGGATTTTGATGAAACTTTACAGTAATATAGCTTATACATCAGAATAACACATAGGCTACTTTTTATCCCAAAAACGCGGGTGAAGCCGCGGGCGGAAGCTAGTTACTCATAATATTAAACTCGTATTCAAATCGTAGGGCGTTTATGCGTATACGTATTTGTATTTCCCGTCCTGTTTTGTATATTGTTGAATGTAGGTATTCGATACCTACCAGTTTTTAAAATGTTTTAAAAAATACGGTTGGTAAAAAAACGTGTTGGAAACGGATGGAAACCCATAGGCTGTTTGTGCACTACACGTTTACAGCACGTTTTTCCACGGACCGTTTTTTTATTCATACGTTTAAAAAAGTGGTGGGGATCGTTCTGCAGGCCTATAGGCTAAAAATCCGTTTAAAACCGAATAGCAATTGAAAACGTCTGTAGTGCACAAAACGCCCATAGTACAACACATGTAGGTACAGGCACAGATTTACAGGTAAAAATACTTATGTACCTACAATAAGATTCACGAAAGATGACCACTGCGCAGAAGGCATATTTTAGGTCCCTTTGGAGGTGCGAGGTGAGGCGCGGGCGGAATGCGTCAAGACCGGAGCGACGCCATTGGTCCGCGCCAGTGTACGTGCGCAGACGGCCGCCATTTGTGGTCATCTTTCGTGAATCGTACTGTACTTACAACTACTTTTACAATTCTACAATAGTTTTTGAATAACAACCACTCTGCCTTCCCTCCCCACTCCTCCCCGCACGTAATAAACGTGTGAGTTGTGACGTAACGTAACACGATTCGTAAAATACTGATAAAAAAACACGGAACGTGTAAGTGCACAAGGCACCATAGGTACATTTACTATGGAGGCTGAAACGGGTCTTACGGGTCGTATTTTTCACGGTTCACGAAAACGTGCTGGAAACGTTGTAGTGCACAAAGGCCCATACACGGACTCTAGTAATTTTTCCTCTATGGTCAACACTCAGCTGTCATGTCATGTTCATGTCATTCAATAATTATGTCTTTGTCAATAATGTCAATGTCAGTAAAGAAAGTGACTGATCAGATTTGAATCAACATAACCTCACTTTGTCAAGTTTCTGTAAAATTGAATTAACTTGAATTTTCATTAGTTATGCCTACTTACGAACTAGCTCTCATGTTACGTTCTATGCCTAAACCGGAACTTAAAACTACTCTTAAAAGAATCTCTAACGCCATATTCGACCGCGGTGGTATAATAAGAAACATTGAAAATCTGGGATTTAGGCCTATGCCTTACAAAACTACTGCTCACGGTATAGTCCACAGAGAAGCTAATTATTTTGTATTTAAAATCGATACAGCGACTAAATCGGTGTTGGATTTAAAAGAAGAATACAGTAGAGATGTGGATGTCATAAGACAGCGCGTCTTTAAAAGTCAAGAATCTTGTGACAGCAATTGTACTCTAGAAGAGGAACTTCTGCCTCCAGCGTACCGAGAAGACGTACAGAAGATGATCGAAATCGGAAAGACACAAGTAAATCGCTTTACCTATAAATTTAAATATAATTCTGGCCTTGATTATTACCCTTTCCAGAAGTAATTTTTGATTTTTTTACAATCTAGTCATGTAAGTCATGTTTGTAGTGATACTTTTAGTGATTATTAGCTTTATTAATTAAATCTTTATTGAAACTATGAAACTTTTTGATCTGTGAGTGGCATGCAAAGTTCCTCCATTTAACATTTTACTGATTAGGTTGGGGTTGGCTTCCAATTCCAGCCTCAGAAGAGGCTGAATATCAGTTTTAATTTTACTTTACATGAAGCTACTGTCCGCACAATCTAACATGGCTGGGCTGAAAATGGCTCCCCGAGACATTTGTGCATCATGTACAATGCTATCCAAATGTGATGTTTTATCTGTCTAGCTGACCCGCCCGGGCTTTGCACGGTTAAAGTTTTGTACACCTACCCTACACATACCCTACACCTACCCCACACCTACGCTACACCTACCCTACACCAACCCTACACCTACCCTACACCAACCCTACACCTACCCTACACCCCAAACCTCACATATAAGTTTCAAGCTTCTAGCTTTAAAAATGACATAATTTCCATACAAACTTTCATCCCCTATTTCAGCCCTTTACAGCCCTTTTTTCGCATTAAAAAGTAGCCTATGTCCTTTCTCAGGCTCTAGACTATCTCTGTACCATTCGAATCAGTTCAGTAGTTTAGGCGTGATTGCGTAACACACAGACAGACAGACAGAGTTACTTTCACATTTATAATATTAGTAAGGATTAAAAATTTATTACAATTATGGAACCTGATGGTGTCAGCCAGGGTCACCACAGGGTTTTGGATGAAAGTGGAACCAGGGAGCAGAATAAAACTGTCAACCCTGTTCCAATGGTATATAATTTTCACAGAGCATTGTACAGTCGCTAAGAATACAGTTAACAGTAGGCAATAAACTTATTAAAATATACTTTTTCAGTTATTTCTTCATTTATGTAGTAAGGGATGTTAAGCAATTTAAATTAGCAACCACTTGTAACTAACTTTTTCCCAGCGACATAAGATTGTGCGAACTGTATTAGGTAATACCAGTTTTCTAAGATTAGATCAGCCAGACTTTTAGGTTTGTGACTAGCCCTAACCACTGTATAGATTTTCATACTAGTACCTAATACATAGTAATATTGATTCAATAGCACCATTTTAGCAATTCCTTTGCCTATGTCTTATATTTTTATTTAGTCCTGTTTTATTTAAAGATAAACTATAAGGGCCGTACCACAAAAAAGATAAACACGTGTTCAACATGAATGCTACCAAAAATTATCCGCACTTGATTTAGCACTAGCTTAGTAGCTTGTCTAAAACAAGTGTGTATTATTTTTGGTAGCATTCGCGTTTAACACGTGTTTATCTTTTTTGTGGTAAGGGTGCATTACACCTTGTCTCTATTAGAGATGTTCAATGTGTTCCCAAGTCTTCTAACTTATAAATGGAAGTTTAACAAACATTTGCCCATAGTTACATTTAATAGGAGGTATAAATATTACCAAAATAACTACAATTCAAAAATTGAAGAAGTAGTGAACATTCAGATTAAGGCAGAGCAACAAGCCAGTCAAGATTATTTGAATATGGCTGTGACTTTTCTCAATCCTTCTAAATCACAATTTGGTACTGGAGAGTTCTTCATGAAAATGTATAAAGAAGAACTAGGTCACATGCAGAAACTCATTAATTATCAGTTATTAAGTGGAGGGACACCTTTAATATCTGGCTTTCAACCACCAAACCAAAACAAAAATCTAACAATACTTGATGCATTCAAACAAGCGCTATGTATGGAAAAAGGAATTACAGTGGTAAGCACAATAATTTTCTATTTACAATCCTATCATGCAGGAGCACGATAGGATAATAAATGTGCTTTTTCAACTCTCCTGCAAAGATTCATGGTGTTCTGTAGTTTATGCCTACTTCCACAAGAAATTGACGTGAGTTTATGTTATTTTGTACCCCCATTTTTAGGGTTTCATAGTCACACAAGTAGGGGTGGTCTACCCTGTGGTGCCAATCAGGTGACAACCTAATGGTGGCAGGCTTCCGCCGTGGTTAGTGAATACCCACCGGACAAAGCCATGCCGCCAAGCCGCCTAGCCGTGTTCCGGCGTGATGTCCAGTGACACCGCTTGGGAAAATGAGTCGGAGTAGTTGCTTCACTGCTGCATGATCGTTCTGCTATGCGGCGTCACTCGTCGCGCTGCATCGGCGGTCTATCTTTGCATCTAAAGGCGGATACAGATACATTACTCGATGCCTTGCTACGAAAATGAACGTCCACACATTACGAATCATGTGATGAGCGCCGTGCGCTGCGCATGCCTTGCAATGTTTGTATCCATCTTTATCCTTGGCAATGAATGTGTTATTCGTCTGATGATCCTTCGGCCTGCGCGGATGTGTTGCATCGGGCGGGCCATGGAATACTAGATTCCTTATTCCGATGTACCACTGTCCGGCAAAGCTCGCCTATGGTTTGGGCCTCAATGTGGTCGCGCTGTAGCCCGTAAAAATGAGGCATATCTGGCCTGGATTGATGCTCGACACCGTAAGGCGAAGGACATAATATCTCAGAGGAAGGTGTTTAACAAGGCTTCCAAGTCCTGCAAAAAGGTTTTTCAGAGGGCTCGCTTGGCCACATTAGTCTAATCTATCTTCTATACATATAATAAGAATGTAAATTCCACGTGTCTGTACATTGCATATATTTGCATAAAAATAATATGGGGGACTAAGAATAAGTAATAAAGAAAATTTGTATCATTTTTAGAATTAATGTCTGTCTGTTTGTCTGTCGGTTTGTCTGTCTGTTTGTCTGTGTGTTTGAACACGCATCAAATCAATACTGCTGAATTGATTATGAGGAAGTAGAAAGAAATGTATAGACAGTATCTTGAGGTAAGATTTAGTCTTTATTTCATTAAAATCGGTCCATTCTATCAAAAGTTATTACAAAAAATCTATCAGTCAGGAGTAACTTTGCTAACATGTATTATGCCGGGTCCACATAATGTATTTGTTCAATCCAATCACCGTATCTGTATCGCCGACGAGTATCATGCGAGTGGTGATGCGTAATCATGACACGCGGCGGTCTTGATACACGGTTCGATACCATACGCGATACGGTCCGTTCCATCTCGAGTCGGTTTTTGTCCGATCGGGAAAAATAATGCATATTATTATGTGGACTCGGCATTACTTGGTCAGTGGCACCTGTCATTAATCTAATAAATGCAATCAATCAAACTTCATATTTATGTCAATGTAATTACAATAATAATATCAGGGCTTTATTAAAAATAATAAAGTATCAGCGCTGTTTAAAAACTGTCCCACTGCTGGGCACTGGGCACGGGCCTCCTCTCAGAATGAGAGGGGATAGACCATAGTCCAACACGCTGGCCAAGTGCAGGTTGGCAGACTTCACACACCTTCAAGAACTTTATGCAGAACTTTCAGGCATGCACTGTCCCACTGCTGGGCACTGGGCACGGGCCTCCTCTCAGAATGAGAGGGGATAGACCATAGTCCACCACGCCGGCCAAGTGCGGGTTGGCAGACTTCACACACCTTCAAGAACTTTATGCAGAACTTTCAGGCATGCAGGTTTCCTCACGATGTTTTCTAAAGCAAGTGATAGTTAATTCTAATACGCACATGACTTCGAAACGTCAGCGGTGCGTGCCCCGGGATCGAACTCACATCTTCGCCGTGGGAGGCGCATGGTTATACCACAAGGCTATCACTGCATTTTTCATTAAAATCTCTCTTATCCTTAGGAGTGATGGTTTATACACAAGTGATTGATTTCAAATCAAGAAATAGTAACATGTATTAGGGCTTCGTCACATCACCACGTTGCGGCGCCGGCACCGTGATTTTCAGTGCGCCACCGCACCGTTTTATGGCGTTATTTTCCGACTTCCACGCGGATGGAGTCGCGGGCACAGCTAGTTGTTTAATAAAAACATTCAATATTCTTTCAAAGATGAAGAATTACTGGAAAGTATTTTGAGCACATCATCCAGCCGACATTCGGTTAGGGCAACTCGTAGCTTAGAACTTTCATTAATGTAGTTATCATGCAAGGACAATGCCCGCCAATCCAAATACCACTGTACCACTGTTTCTGTAAAAAAAAGGATTAATAAGTAGGTCTTCTCTTTGTACCTACCTGCCTATGCCTATTACTAATACACACATCAAAAGTGTCTAGGGATCAAGCATTTTTATGCGGATTTCTTGAGATTGAGATGTGGCTTTGTAATAAATTTATGATTTTATAAATTTATATGGATCCTTTTTGGTGCATTTCATAATTTGAATCAGGAACTCTCAATCAAATTCGAGTAAAAGATGAAAATAAGCTGTCAATATTTTCCCTATAAAAACATACAACGCATTGAAGACATTATTAGTGCTACTGTTTCCCTACTACTGATTAAAACCAACGTTATTATGGAGCGGCGACGTCATTTAAGCAGGGAAGAAATGCTCAGAGCCGTGGGAATGATAGAAGCTGGTTCCCGGCAACGTACTGTAGCTTTAGCTCTGAATACAAGTCAGAGTGTTATCAGTCGACTTTGGACACGTTACCGAAGCACTGGTACCGTGGCTGAGCGCCATGGAGGACGGTATCGCTGCACCACACGGAGACAAGACCGATACATTCAAATCTTAACTCGAAGAGCTCCAACAATAACCGCCATGATGTTAGCCGTGAGGCTTCATCACTCTTCAGGGAACTTAATTAGCGACCAAACAGTCAGAAACCGCTTGCATGAAGTGAACCTTCATTCCCGAAGACCGCTACGGGTACCACCTATAGCAATGCACAATCGTAGGATTCGATATCAATGGGCTCTTGAACACAGAAATTGGGCAGAAGAACAATGGCGTTTCGTGTGCTTTTCTGATGAGTCTCGTTTTGGTATGAGACCGGATACAAGACGTATACGACACTGGAGAACCCCTGGACGCCAACAGCGATTAAAATCCTGCCAGGAAGTCCATCCTTATAGTGGTGGAACCATCATGGTATGGGCGGGTATTTGGATCGGCGGAAGAACTGAGTTGATTTGGATCAGAGGCAACCTCAACGCTCAAATTTATGCTGAGACGATTGTATCAGACGTCATCGTTCCTCTACAAGTGCAAATCGGTCCCTTATTTCAGTTAATGCATGATAATGCACGACCGCACACCGCAAGAGTTGTAAGACAGACTCTCGCCGCAGCTAACATCAATGTCCTGCCCTGGCCTGCTCAGTCGCCAGACTTGAACCCGATTGAGCATGCATGGGATATGCTACAGAGAAGAGCTCTGCCGAATATGGAGGGTATCCAGTCGCAAGAAGACCTTTTTTTGTTGTTGCAACGAACATGGGCGGCCATTCCACAGCGTGATTTGGATGAACTCATTTTGAGTATGCCAAACCGATGTTCTTGTGTTGTTAGTGTT
This sequence comes from Thalpophila matura, assembly GCA_948465475.1. Classification (NCBI taxonomy): domain Eukaryota; kingdom Metazoa; phylum Arthropoda; class Insecta; order Lepidoptera; family Noctuidae; genus Thalpophila; species Thalpophila matura. The sequence continues at coordinate 9,951,078 of OX419183.1, read as the reverse complement.
CGCGGTAGAAACACGGATTATTAATTGTTTAAGTTACCCAATAAAATTTTAAAGAAAACTGTTATTTCAGTCTTTTTTTCGAACTTTAATGTTAGTGGTTCAAATGTCAAAAATCCCTTTATTAGGAAAATGGCAAATTTCTTTATTAATGCAAAGGTGACTTGGTTTATCGTTACTGTGACAAACGAAAACACTTTATTTGATGAATCCTTAAAGAAAATTTTAATTAATATCAATCAGGAGAAAAGTTATTGCAAAAATATATGTTGATCCCTAGATACTTTTGATGTGTGTATTTGGTTAACACTAATAACTACGTATCCATCTAATACTGCTTACGACGAGTCGTTTCCGCTCGTTAATACCCCGATGTCAACACTATTAACGACTGGGAATATTTGTTCCACTCGTTAGAGTCCCGTTCGGTAATAGTGTTAATACAGTGTTGAAGAACGCAACATATATAAACCGTTATATCTTGTTTCATTTCACATTTCTTTATCCTTGACTCCTAAACTAGACGCGGAACGAGGGATGAACAATTGGAAGAAAAATATTGCGTTCTTCAAAACTATGTTAACACTGAACGACTGAGAATGTTTTGTTCCACTCGTTAGGGTGGAACGAAACATTCCCAGTCGTTAATAGGGTTAACGACGGGGTATTAACCATTAACGAGCGTGAACGACCACTTACGACTTATTCCCAGTCGTTAATAGTATTAACGAGGGGGTATTAACTACATATTAACGAGCGGGAACGACCTCTTACGACTTACCTACAAGCTCGTCAAAATGGGTCTCATTGATACTGTCCTTGGAATTCCAAACGCGAGCATACTCTTGACACAGTATTGGACCTTCCTCATTAATTGAAGTATCCAAATCCAACATGCTGTAATACATAATTTTGGTAAGTACCACCCAGTTTTTACACTGTTGTCTACAGAAGCCGTATCGACCTATTTGAATGTGTTTAAGTCACTAATTGTTTCAGTACGAAAGTTTTTGGAACGAAGTTAATGGTCGTGTCGCCGGATTGGAAAATAAAATATGCGTAATTTTATTGTGTAAAAACCGGCCAAGTGCGAGTCGTACTCGCGTATACAGTGAAAAAAACCGGACCGCGTAACTAAGTTTGTTTGTGAAGGAATTTTGATGATTTTGAAAAAACTGCACTAGATAGGAACATGTTTTATTTTGGGTGCAATATTTGGGTCAATTCCTATCAGCTCTAATTATTTCAGATTTTTCGCTCCGCAAACTTCGGAGATAAGGGGGGGGGAATTGTATTTGTTCGGACATTTTTCATCATATGTCGAAAACTGTGAGATAGAGATAAAATTAAATAAAAATATATTTTGAAATGTGCAGATCAAGCCCTTTCATATGATATGCCACGTGACCTAGTAACCCCACTTTAAAATTTCGGACCCCCACTCCGGCCCCTTTTGCAATGAAAATAAAAATATTTGTTGACTTTTTTCATTTGCAATAAAGTTAGGCAAGCATTCTTTATAACTGTTCCAAATTTCAAGTCGATAGCATTAGTAGTTGCTGAAATAACCAGGTGTGACAGACAGACAGACGAAGTCGCACCATAAGGGTTCCTTTTTTACCATTTTGGTACGGAACCCTAAATGGGTAGGTAATGTAGGTATCTACATAATAAAAGAAACGTGCATCATGCATGTACTATTCATATATGTAGATGTAGACCGTACATTATTGGAAATTCGTTCTTGACGGGGATCCCCTGAGTGCACTTGTTTTTTTTATACGACGATGGTGAAAAACAGGCGTACGGCCCGCCTGATTGCTAGCGGTTACCGTAGCCTACGAAACGCTTGCAACACCGAGATTCACATGCGCGTTGCCGACCCTTTAAAAATAAAGATTCGCGCTCTTTGGATTCGCTGTGCCGACAGCTTAGGGTGAAGCAGCTTTCCCGCTGTCAACACAGTGCATCCTCAGGAGCTCTGGCGACCACAGGAACACAACACTATCGAAGAATAGCATTAGTTATTTGGCTGCGGTATGCTGTAAGCTGTAAGGTACTCCCCCAGTCGAGCTGCTTCTGATTTGAGCAAGACATCTCGCTGTGCTCCACATGACGCGGAGCTGGGCGCAGTGGAGAAGAGCAGACCGTGAATTGGCCACACTGTTTTCACTGATGGATAGGAGATTTCGAGCACTGTGATTGGCCTATTCATGGTCCGCGCTCCACTCCTCCCAGCTCCGCGTCAGTGGAAACGCACCCTTAAGGATGGAGCTACACATGAAGAATTGAAGAATGGCACCATCCCTTTTTCGCTATAAGCGGTTTAAGCGTGAAAACTTAACAAACAGACAGACGGAGTTACTATCGCATTTATAATATTAGGTACCTACTCAGATCATAGAAACAAGGAGATATGCCATCATAGCAAATTAGTACGGGAACAACTGATGCCACTTTTAGTACATTTTTCGACACAATTACGCGCGTAATTAAGCACTCCTTGTGAATAAAAAGATCTCCCACGCATTGAACATTCCACACACCCTCAATCTAACACTGTTAATCGTCACTCAACACTAGCACTAAACTAAAACACTGTATTTATACCATCGATCGTGTTCGGTTCGTCGCCAGCGCGTACGTTTTTAATATGAGCAATTTGCTCAAGATCAGGCGTCAAGCTCGAAAGCGCCTTGGCACATCTCCTTGTTTCTATGATCTGAGGGTACCTACCTACTTAGCTAGGATGTAAAGTGTACCTACCTGATAGCCTTTTTCAAAATAATATCTTTATTTTTCTGATATTCTTGTTCAAAATGATTCTGTAAATTCTTAAAGGAATTTATACAGCAGTTGTTTGGAATTTCTGTAAATAATAAAAAATATAGGTTGGAATCTTAACTGTGCCTAGTTTAAAAAGTGATTTTTATATTTTGTACCGCAAGATATCTCGACGCGAATGCTTTTCTCGACCGAACAGTTCGATACTATATTTCGAATGGTCGCTATAGTAGATACGTTGTCAGATTTGAATATTGCTAGTCCTCGTCTGCAAAAATAGACAAAACTGGTCACCATATCAACGTTATTATTTCCAAAACAGTATGAATGTTTAATAAGCTACTTACTGATATTGGCAAATCAGGACAGTCTCTAGAAGAGTGTGTGATCGGGTAAAAGATACATTCGCAGCTGGTCTAGGGAGCTCACCCGGCAATGCTTCTGTTAGCCATGAAGTCATTTCAGCTACGGAAAGGCTTCCTGAGATTTCAAGTTGACACCAAATTCTGTTAATCAAAGTAAGTAGGGTACCTGTGCAATTAATTTTCTAATGCGCACATCTTTTAAATCTTGGATTAAGAGATTGTAAGTAGGTACCTACCTCTCGTGGGTTTCAAAATCGTTCTCTGATGCCTCATGGCCAGAATAGTACGATAATGCTGGTAATTTAAGGGTTACTAGTCGAGCCACTCTTGGAGCACCTGCTGGTAAAGCGTAAATAAGTACACGCTTTCCCTCGAATTTTGATTCTATAGAAGAATCTAATATTTTCACCCAAACTCTTCGGGTTCCAGCTTGACATCTCACAGAAGCCAGCAAATCTGATCCAGTGTCCTAGGAAAAGATTAAATTTGGTAGGTATGATCAGCGCCATAAGCACACTGGTACCTACTTTTACATTTAACATCTAAATTGACACAAAATTTTTCGATGCACTGCTATTTAGGATTTTAGGTACCTACCTAGTACCTACTTAACTATATTTTAATTAAGTATCTACGTCTACGACACACCACATATCTAACAGAAACAGGCGGGACTCGAACCCGCGATACCTATCTGCCATACCGTGACGTTGCTCTAAACACTGAGCTCTATAATAGGTAATATAATCACTATCGCATTTACGATACATTACACCTCTTCAGAGCGTTTTTAAAAATATTATAATTACCTACTATATCGTTATAAACTTATTTCGCTGACTGTACATACTTAATGTTACATGTGTGTGATTTTTATACGGTACCTTTGAAGAACAGATGCTTAAAACAGCAGCAGTATCCGTTTGCATTTCTAGTTTCTTGTTACAATAAATAAAAAGCATATCCAAAGGCACCGCAGACGTAATTCTCACTTCTTGCCATCCATCGCTTGTTGCTCCTAACAACTGTGAATTTCAAATAAATATGTAAGTAATAGCTAGATAGAGACTGAAGTTGCCGAAATAAGTAGCTACCCGTACAACATTGCTGACAGGAACGTATTGAAATAAGGTAGGTATCCATATCCGAATCTAATTCGATTTACTACAAGAGCAAATGAGCAATCCTGAAATCGCGTGAAAAAATCAGCTGTTCCATACATTTGGTCGAGTAATACCTACAGATATTTTTTTTGTATGGGACTTGGCTGCTTATTATTATTATTAGCTTTTGCCAGCGGCTTCGCCCGCCTGCAGGTCGGTAATAAAAAGTTGACAAATGCGTTTTCCCATACAAACTTTGCCACCCCTTTTCACCCTCTTGGGGGTGGAATTTCCAAAAATCCTTTCTTATCGGATGCCTATAGCTACATCATAAAAGAAATACTTCCTCCTCACGTTTCTACGACCAGCGGTTTAGGCTGTGCGTTGATGACGGATCAGTCAGTCAGTCAGGACAAAGAATTTTATATACCTATATATATATATATATAGAAGAGATTAGATACTAGCTTTATGTAGGTAGGTATGTTAAAATTAATAAGGAGCCAGAATCTTTTATTTGCTTCGCTCGTCTTCACCGCCTTCAAACCTAGACAACCCCTGTCGGGGGATTTGGCCTGTGGGTAGGATATTCTTAGTAGGTACCTACCTAAGTATTGAGTACTTAGTAAGTATAGCACTTCGGTAAAATGATGCATGTACTTATTAATGTCATTAATACGTGGGTATTTAAGTGTAGGTACTTACCTCATACTGAATGTCCAGCAGTGGTGGCGTCGATAACCCAGAGTGTAAAGAACGAGTATTTCTTTGATATTTTTCTCTTTCATTAGCGGTTTGTTTTTCTAAACGTGCCACTTCTACCCTAATATGGAAAAAAAAACGTAGCTTAGATCAGATTTGTACACGACTTGTGATTTGTTCACGCGTGAACAAATCACAAGTCGTGTACAAATCTGATCTAAGCGGTATAGCACGTCGGCATTAATCGACATGACCCCTCCCAAAGTCTTCGGCTACAGTATGACCCCCCCAAAATCGTCGGCTGCGACCGCGCCTGGTAGGTATCTACCTACTGGAGACATTGGATGAGAATATTACTCCTAACTAAGTGCTGTTAAACGGGCTAGTTTTTTGACAATTTCTTGCTACAATTGTATGTATAGCTGTGAGTTGAGATCTATAGATATCGTACAGCAGTTATTGTGATGTACCTACCTACAATCATTTAGGTAGGTATGCACCTAGGCGCATTTATCGCATTGGGTGAAGGTGAACCTGTAATGATAGATCATAGATGTAAGATAGAGAAAATAAATAAATTTTAATTTTATTGCAATATCGCCCGGCTATACCTACTGCAAGAGCGGCAATTATTCTGCTAAGTTGCACGATATAGATCTCAACTCACGGCTATACCTACCTACAATTGCAGCAAGAAATTGTCAAAATAAGCAGGCGCCAGACATAATGTCAAAGATTTGAACAAACATGTGCACTTTGCCATCCATTGTCAGTTTTTAGCGTGCATCAAAGCATTCAAAGTTTTTAAAACCGGTAATGTATTGCAAAGTGCAGATGTTTGTTCAAATCTTTGACTTATGTCTGGCGCCTGCTATAGACAAAGACTCAGAGACAACGTCAACCTATGAACCTAATAGGTAGGTAGGTAAGTACCACATTCTTTGCACATTGATCAAGGATCAACGATGAAAACATTCATCTAATCGATAGACTAGCGTGGGTTTTCTATCAACTATAGGTAGGTACAGTGGCGGATTTGCCCAAAGGCACAGTAGGCCCAGGCCTAGGGCGGCCAGATATTAGGGGCGGCCAATCGTGGAAAAAAAATACAGTCGAGCTTGATCTAGCTTTACTCAACATAGTTCAAGCGGATTGTTTATGGAATTTGGATTGCTTTTGTTGCGCTTAGGTGTAGATTATGCATAGTGACATGTAAAACACGTTTTATAACTTGTATGAGGATAAATCTGTCCTAAATTAAATAAAAAATAGTATCCTATTTGAGATGAAAGCTAAGAAAGGGGCGGCTGATACTACACGGCCTAGGGCGGTCAAGACTGCAAATCCGCCACTGGGTAGGTAGGTAGTAGGTACCTAGGGTCACTGTGGTTGATCGAATAGATTCGGCCTATTTATTGTTCGATAGTGTTTCGACCTGCAATCATATAAGACAAACCTCAGCTAAGTAGGTATTTATTGTTATGAAACCATCGCGATCGATGCATCGACGCGACGTAGATCGTGTGGGCGTAAGATACGTTAGTCACAACTAGGACTGCCATCCGTCCGGAGTTCCCCGGATTTGTCCTAGTTTAGAGGGCGTCCGGAGAGCAACCGGTAGGGGTTTCAAAAAGTGTCCGGGTGAAACCCGGACACTTTGTGTCAGGCGAATCCTGGTTGATGAAATATTTTTTTATCGCGTCCGGGAAAAATACTCAATTTCAGCCAAATGGGGTTTTAAAGTATTTGTCCGGCATCAACAGTTTAGGTGATGGCAGCCCTAGTCACAACTGATACGTTTCAACGTACTCGAGCTTTCCTCGTCGCGTTGTTAAGATGTCTTGAGGAACTTTAGCCCCAGTAACTAAGTGGCTAGATCTGAGCGCGAAAACTCTTCCTGAAAAAGTTGCTACGAGTAATTCAGGTTCTTCGGTACCCACACATCCGCCCGTTACAGAAGTCACGGGTTCTCCGCAGAACTAAAAGAAATAATAATTATACATGTGAATTGTTTAATTTTCTTGTAAAATGATTACTGTCACTAAGATCTAATCTAACCAATAGGCACATACATAGGTGAACTTCAGACGTGGTTTTTCACCGATTTTTTCCATGTCGATGAGGTACAACTGGATGGAACCATCGTGCCGACCAACACTAAGGTGGAAGTTTCCATTATTAAAATACCAGCCGAGACATACCACGGATCCCAAACCTCTACCATCGACTAAACATTTACTTGATAGTGTTAATCTGTGAACAGAAGAAACATTTGTTTCATTCAAGTAGATACCCAACTAACAATTTTCTCTTGCGGATATGCTGATTTAAGAACTAAGGTGTTACAGCAGACTTACACGTGTCTAGACTAGATCTTATAATAGCATAATACAAGACAGTAGTTTTGTACTAAAAGAATACAACACTTAGTACGTGCTCTTATAGATGTGTATAAAGAATCTTTGTAACACATTTATCAGCACAGTTGTCTTACAAGTGAATTTTTAAAGAGCAATTGCTCTTGAATATTATTTGCACTTAAAAAAGCATCTTAAAAGTACCTACATTCTTTCTTAGTAGAGTCTGCATTGAGTGTTTAAATAACATTTATGATCTTAAACTTTTGCCTAAAACTACTATATAGCTAACAAGTTGTAAGTGTGAATTGTCTTATCTGAGTCAAATTAAAGTGAAGACGAATAATTGTAGAGCTCTATCAGAATATTTTGCCTTTTAAAAGACTTGTGAATACTTTATTAAGAATGTCGGCCATTATATTTGTGTAAACTACGCTAAAGTGTTTGTAAGTAGGTATAACAGTTAAGCATGGAGATTGAAAAATGGACGAGATTTAAAAGAAGTGCGGAATATATAGGAATAAAATTAAACAAAAATACACAAACGCACAAACAAAGCTACTTGGTACTAGTAGAACTACTATAGGAAAAGATAGAGCCAGTAAATCGTTCGATGGTTCCGTACAAAAAATGAAAAATGGCATTATAGGTAATCTATGTCATAGTAATAACAGTAGGTAGACATATTTGTAATAGGATCTACTAATTCATCAGGCACGCATTTGGCGTGGCCTTTCCGCAATTTCTGCATAGCGCAATCAACTGCTAAAGAAAATATAGAGAACACTTGCTCTTCATAAGTAATGAGGCCAATTGATCCGTCACCAGCACCGTAAAAAGCGATGATATCTGTCTCGTGCATAGGAGGTGGAACAGCCAGACGGGACGGCCCCGAAGAAATCACTGTGCGTGATATAAGTTTTCCATTCTCTAAGAGAATTGCTCCTTTATTAGCGATCAGCACCAACAGTCGAATTCTTGTATTCTGAAGTCAACATTAGAATAATTTTCATCAGTTTTAAGTTTAATAGAATTAGCAATCAAATAAAAATACTTCTGACATTAGGTACCGCAAATGCTGTAATGTCGAGTACTCTATCGTCACAAATGTACGTGTGATATTCCCGTAGATCCCTATAGTAAGTCACTGTTCGCCCGCTACAAAGTATTAAATCACTTCCTGTTATACACCTGAAAATATATTTAAAAAAATAGGTACGGTACTTAGATAGTATAGGCACAGTACTTATATATTTAGGTACCTAACCTAACTCATAATAACGTTAATAAATAAAAAGATACTGCTTTCTTTTTATTATTTAAACTATTTAACGTCACGCTACGACCCTTAATAAGTAGGAGCTGATTAACGGGGGTGAAACCGCGAGGCACAGCTACTTAGTAAGTATAAATATCTTACATTGATGTGATTGTTTCTGTAAGAGTCGTTTCAATACTCAGAAACACCTTCCCTTTTCTTGTATATCCTTTTACTTCATTGCCTGACGCTGTGAATATTTTATCTGCTTGTGTTCCTACAATTTAGAAAACTATTTCACTGACTAAACTGTCTAAGCTATGTAAGTTCTTATAGGTAGTATCAGATCGTGCTAGAATAGAACCCTCTGTTGTGATTAAAACCCGAGCCAATAAAGAAGCGAATCTAAAATGGCGGCACTAATCATTCCCTCTCACTTGTACGTTATTGCTGTCTTTAGGTACACACACACGTCGGGTGTGAGAGAATGATTAGCATAATCGGCCTACAATGGTCCCACTGCCGGGACACAGGCCTCCTCTGTGAGAGGAAGTGGGCCGCAGTCCACCACGCGGGCCCAGTGCGGGTTAGTGGACGTCACATGTCTTCGAATTTTTGGTTCTAGGACATGCCGGTTTCCTCACGATGTTTTCCTTCACCGTTAGAGCAAGTGATAATTAATTTCTAATACGCACATGACTCCGAAAAGTCAGCGGTGCGTGCCTCGGGATCGAACTTGAACCATTCGCCGTGGGAGGCACATGGTTAAACCACTAGGCTATCACTGCTTGAAGCTTGAGAGAATGATTAGTTAATTATTTTTAATTCGTTTCTTTATTGGCGCGGGTTATTATACCCGACTCACAGATAATACAACTAGCTTCAACTAACGGACAAACCGACTGACAACTGTTGTAATATTGTTTGACATTTCAAAAGTGCCTGTAAATGGTCTAATTATTGAAATAAATGTTTTTGACTTTGACTTCGAATATAATACTATACGTACAGATGCCTCATCTCATACAAAGAAATGTGACCGATTTAGCGCGGGCTATCTTCGGGCTATACATTTTTCCGTGCTGAAAGGATTTTTCAAAATTTGAACAAATATTTTTCATGATGTATTTTTTCATGTTCTCAATTTTACGCAAACTTCAATAACAAATCGATACATATAACGCCATCTATTATGAGTTATTTCAACAAATGTTCTTTTGTTTCTGATGAGACCCCATGCCCGACTAAATTCAGTAAAATGTAATAACTGCATAAGCCTGAACAATAAAATTATTTTATTAACACTTTCAAATTCAACAGTTAACAAGTAGGTAGGCATACCTAGGTTCATAACAACAATTTTAAATTCTTTACCAAAAGAAACGGAGTAAAGATAAAGACAATTAATTTATTGAATTTATGAGATGAACTTACCCATTGCACAGGCCAGTTGCACAGAAGTAATTGGTTTACCAGGCAATGTTTTGAATTGAACCACAGGTTCTTCCTCTTTTATGTTCAAACATTGTAAGACTCCATTTTTATCACCAACTGCAAACTGAAATAATTCGATGTGATTAATTGAATCTAATTGTAGGCCTAACTAAGTAGGTACTTCCTAAATTAATTTGCGAGCTTTAAAAATAGTGATTTAGGTACCTACATAATAAAATATTAGATCTATACCTTTTGATCCATCTTTTGACCAGCAGGAGGCAATATTTTTAGAGTATCCGGATAAGTAATGCCACATATTGTATAGTCTATCCGAGAGAAATCATAATCCATGTTGTCGTTACCTACAACAATTTACGTCAGTGCCTATGATCAAAGCCGATGTACCTAGGTGTATTAAAATGAATTCAATCGATGTTGCCTAGGGAACAAGAGGTTCAACAGCAGTGTACAGACCTACCTACCTACTTAAAGTGGGTACCTACTTAACTATAAAAAAAACCGGACAAGTGCGAGTACAACTCGCGCTCTAAGGGTTCCGAAATAATGCAGTAGCGCCATCAATGCCGCTATTACATCATAATTATATAATACCATATCTTGATCATAGTGCTACTGCATCCTCCAAGTACTGCATACTTCTATTCTAGTGGCGCCATCTATGAGCAGATGGTTCCACTTATGGTCCGGTGACAGACGTTTCAATGTGATCCTACAAGGGTTCTGTTTTTCCTTTTGAGGTTCGGAACCCTAAAATAAAATATTATAGGTACCTAGATAATTCGCTATGTCGTATTGATTGATTATGATTACAGTAGGTATTCATTTACGGGAAATTATAAGTCAAGCCACAAAATTATTTATTGGACACGTGATTAAACTTCTAATTTTATAACTAAGCAACGGAAAAATGACATAGCCTCTAATAAACTAATTCGTCTTTTTTACAACGCCCACTAATTATTCTATAGAAAGCGTCAAGTAAAGATCATCAATTATTGTGACTTGTCTTTCTTATTTATGCATTGCCCCCTAACATACTAACTCGGCCACGGATTTTACACCTCGTCACCATTTTACGTTTTACAGCTTTTTACGCAAATTAAACTTTTTTTTACGCAATGTCCTCAAAAAAATATAATTCAAGCTTCTAAGAAAGCATCATTTATTATAACTTAGCATGTAACATAATACATCATATTCTTTTATCGTGAAAATAGCCACTGCATGATTTGGCGCGAGTACGCGAGACGACAGCGACCGGCTATTTGCACCAATCAGGGAGCGCCATTCGACTCATGTGACGACGAGTTAAGTTGTTCACGTGTAATTGTTTAGGAAGTGACTCCGCGACCGCCGCCGTGACCTGAAGTTGAGGCCGCCGCCGGTTGCTAAATTGGCAGCCGGCGCTGACATTAGAAAAAAGCGGGAAATGGGGTTGGCAATTGGGCATAATTAAAAAAACATTTCATGTTTCATTTGAGTAACATACCTAACTAAGCTCCAAGAGCGAGCGAAGCGAGCTCGGGAATTTGGACACCCCGACACGGACAATTTAAGTTCGAAGGGGTTGACGAAGCCCCCGTCAACCCCTTCGTGTTAGGTTACTTTTAACCTTGTAGACAGAAATAGGAGCCCCGCGTAGCGGGGCTCCGTCGACCACCTCCCTCCCCCTTGTAAGTCAAAAAATAAAGTCTTTTATTTTGTCTCTCCTCAATAGCTTCTGATAACATTAGTGGCCAATATACCGACTATTTGATGACATTTTTAGCAAAATTTTGACGATCAATTAATATGGGATGAGTTATATTTTAAACGTACTGAGTTAAAAATTTAGAAGCTAAATAAATATATTTTTTGATGTCATTTAATAGTTTTTTAGAAGTTTACTGTTAGAATGCATGCTACAAATTCAGATGCTAAAAAATAATCATTATGCTGAGTTGTATTTAGAGTGGTTTACATAGAAGATAACTAGTGGCTAAGATAGTATTATTTAGATGCTCGTTAATTGTGGCTGACTTAGGCCATGTTGTTTCATCTTACAGTTACGTATCTGTAACCGTCAAATATGGCGGCTTGTACGACAATTTCATACTGACTTAACGATTACGTACTGACTTACGGATACAGATGGTTTGAAGCAACCCGCCCTTAGTAATTTAGAAGGCAACATACATTTTTAGGGGCGAATAATGATATTAAAAAGAAGCCTGTTTAATTAGCACCCATTCATTACATATTTCATTTATAATTATTAGGTAGGTAGATACATATCATTTATAATTATTATGTTATGTATGTTATGTTGTAGTATGTTATATTGTAATAATTGTAGATTAAATAATTGTGGTAATATAATATTAACTCCTTGGTCAATATTGAATGTCCTATATAAAGAAGAAACTAAGTTGTCAGGATTGATTGTGTCATTGTATCGATATGTTGAATTTTGTTAAATAAAACCTAAATATTACGGGTATATTCTTTACTACAATTTATTTAACAAAATGGAAAAATATCTACGACCAGAACGTTTCGACGGAGACCCGTCCTCAAGCCAAGATCTGTCCCCTCAGTGGACACATTGGAAAAACACATTCGAAAATTTTCTGACAGCTATAACGACGAACGAGAAAACAATTGCAAATGAGACTAAATTCCGATTACTAACTAATTATCTGTCCTCTACAACTTTTATGCGCATACAGGATTGCACTGATTACGATACTGCTATAAAGAGACTGGATGCACTATTTCTGAAGCCACCTAACGAAATATATTCCAGGCACAAATTAGCAAAACGAGCGCAACAACCAGGTGAGTCCATTGGCCAATATCTACAAGCCTTGAAACTGCTTTCAAAAGAATGCTATTTTAAACAAGTAACAGCTGAACAAAACGAAAGTGATTTTATTAGAGACGCTTTCATATCTGGACTTTCGTCGTCCATAGTACGTCAAAGACTGTTGGAAAATAGCACACTCACTTTAGACGACGCATTCAAGCAGGCCCGCGCTCTAGAGATGGCGCAAATACACAGTGATGATTACCAGAAATCTAGTATTAGTACGTTTGTCAATGCGGTCCCCAATAACAATCAGAGAACTCACATCCAAGAACTATGCTATTTCTGTGGAAACAAGAGACATGTCCGGCAAAATTGTCCGGCTGCTGGTACAACCTGCCTCAAATGTGGAAAAAGGGGGCATTTTGCAAAAGTGTGCAAAAGTGCAGTGACTGCACCACCACAACGGAGTGCTTTTACTAATGCTATAGATGATCCAAACAAACACATGGAAAATGGAGAGTCGCAGAAATTCGTCATCCTGGAGTAACAAGAATGCTCCATTGGGTTCGAAGCAAAAATTTACCTTACTCCACTGAAGAGATAAAACGTATTACTGCGAATTGTTCCATATGTGCAGAAGTAAAGCCTCGTTTTCAACAAAACATGGGAAGACTAATAAAAGCGTTGGCCCCATTCGAAAGAATATCAATCGATTTTAAAGGTCCACTTCCCTCAGATGGTACTGGGAACAACCGATATATCCTTACGATTGTGGATGAATATTCTCGATTTCCATTTGCATATCCTTGCCCAGACTTGAGTACAAACACGGTCATTAATAAACTGACTGACTTATTTTCTATATTTGGAATGCCAACTTACGTACATTCAGATCGTGGCACTTCTTTTCTTTCAAAAGAGATGAAAGACTTTCTTCACCAGAAGGGCATTGCTACGAGCTACACTACACCGTACAACCCTCAGGGTAATGGACAAACGGAGAGGTACAACGGAATTATTTGGCGAACAGTACAATTGGCTCTGAAAAGCCATGATCTACCTATAACCAAATGGGAGTCAGTTTTAACTCAGGCTCTGCATTCTGTAAGATCACTTCTTTGCACGGCTACAAACAGTACGCCCCATGAGCGGATGTTCTCTCACGCCAGGAGATCCTCAACTGGTCAATCGATGCCTACATGGCTAAACGTCCCCGGAAAAGTATTAATGCGGAACCATAATCGAACTAGTAAATATGATCCATTGGTTGAAGAAGTAGAGACTCTGGAAAGTAATCCTCAACATTCTCGTGTGCGTTTGAGCAGTGGTAGAGAAGTTGTCGTATCTAATCGACACTTAGCTCCTGCTGGGGAATCTTCTTTAGAACAGGATGAAGCTGATTCTAATGATGACGACGAGTACATTGATGCAGTCGACGGCGATGAGCGTGACACAGAAGGCCAGCGAGATTCCCAGAATGAGATGGTCCAGCCACAGAACATCATGACAGAGACTCTGCGTCGTTCTGAAAGAGTACGACGTCCTCCTGCTCATCTAGCTGACTACGTAGGATAATAAATAAGCCCAGGAGAATGTGGTAATATAATATTAACTCCTTGGTCAATATTGAATGTCCTATATAAAGAAGAAACTAAGTTGTCAGGATTGATTGTGTCATTGTATCGATATGTTGAATTTTGTTAAATAAAACCTAAATATTACGGGTATATTCTTTACTACAATAATATAAATTAGGAAGTGACTCCGCGACCGCCGCCGTGACCTGAATTTGCAGTCGCCGCCGGTTGCTAAATTGGCGCTGACATTGGAAAAAAACCGGCCAAGTGCGAGTCGTACTCGCGCACCGAGGATTCCGTATCATTTTTGGACGTATACAGTGAAAAAATCCGGACCGCATAACTAAGTTTGTTTGTGAAGGAATTTTGATGATTTTGAAAAAACTGTACTAGTTAGGAACATCGTTTTATTTTTGGTGCCATATTTGGGTCAATTCCTATCAACTCTAATTATTTCAGATTTTTCACCCCGCAAACTTCGGAGATAAGGGGGGGGGAATGGTATTTTTTTGGTCATTTTTCATCATATGTCGAAAACTGTGAGACATAAAATAAAATAAAAATATATTTTGAAATGTGCAGATCAAGCCCTTTCATATGATATATCACTTGACCTAGTAACCCCACTTTAAAATTTCGGACCCCCACTCCGGCCCCTTTTACAATGAAAATAAAAATATTTTTGGACTTTTTTCATTTCAAGCATTTCTTATAACTGTTCCAAATTTCAAGTCGATAGCATACGTAGTTGCTGAAATAAGCAGGTGTGACAGACAGACAGACAGACAGACAGACAGACAGACGAAGTCGCACCATAAGGGTTCCTTTTTTACCATTTTGGTACGGAACCCTAAAAAAGCGGGAAATGGGGTTGGCAATTTGGCATAGGTAATTAAAAAAACATTAAATTTCATGTTTCATTTGAGTAACTTAACTAACTAGGGTCCAAGAGCGAGCGAAGCGAGCTCGGAAACTTGGACACCCCGACACGGACAATTTAGGTTCGAAGGGGTTGACGGGGGCTTTAGTGAGCGAGCAAAGCGAGCGAACGAAGCCCACGTCAACCCTTTCCTGTTAGGCTACTTTTAACCTTGCAGACAGAAATAGGAGCCCCGCGTAGCGGGGCTCCGTCGACCACCTCCCTCCCCCTTGTAAGTCCAAAAAATTTGGATTTTGTTTTACATTGACACTGTAATTTAAAAGTCAGTCTAAGGTAGGATAATTCAACTTAAAACACGGCAACATTAATCTGCTGCTACGGTAGTTTGCAATTATTTTCGTCTGGTATCACTGCTACTCCAAGGCTACTCCGGTTCCCAACTGCATTATTTTTGGCAGCCGCCGCCGGCTGCGGAGGCGCTCCCAATAAATTAATGTTCTATAACGATAAAGGTGCGGCCTGATGGTAATCCTATGTTCGACGCTCACTCTCAGCGTCGATTTTTAACTGGACCAAAAAAACATTTTTTTATAAGCCGCTTCCGCTACGGTGCGAAGGAACCACTCTATTTCTATCATCTGTCATTGTCAATTCCTCTGTCGTGTCACTGTCAGTCAGTTCAGTCACCTCACCTCACTAACCTCATTTAGGCTGCTTGTGCACTACACGTTTACAGCACGTTTTTTCAGGGACCGTTTTTTTTTTCATACATTTTAAAAAGTGGTGGGGATCGTTCTGCACGCTTATTGGCTAAAAATCCGTAAAAAATCGAATACGAATTGAAAACGTCTGTAGTGCAGTGTATATGTATAGTCTATGTGTAGTGCACAAGCAGTAATATTGTTCTGTGCTTGTCATTGTCAATGGATTTGGATTGAATTCGTGTTATTTTGTGGTATGGTAACTGAAGGTTATTTTTCTTAGGTTCATTAGCAAATACTTGATCGTAAAATAAAAATAAAATGGAGAGAGATAAAGAAAATGTTGTCCAAGCTGTGGTTATTATGGACACATTTAATAACCACTTCAATCCTATATGCGACAACAAACCTATGGTGAGTTCATTTTTATATTTAAGTACATAATTAATGGACTCATTTATTAATAAACTGATCTAATATTTCAGGGCTTACTACCAGTTGCAGGAGTACCTCTAATTAATTATATACTGGATTCTCTTTCCCATGGTGGGGTAGGAGAAGTAATTTTATTTTGCTGTCAAGATGGTCAGAAAATCAAAGATTACATTCGGTATAAACTAACTGACTGATTTATTTGTTAATATCCAAAAAGTTAATGTCATTTTCTTGTGGAATAATTCTTCATTAAAACCATAATTACTTTCAGGAAATGCATTGAAAATAAAGCAGTATGGAGTGTTACTATGGATGTCCAAGTGATGATGTCTGATTCATGTCAGACCATGGGAGATGTGATGCGGGAGATTGATGCAGCTGGTCTCATTCGAGGGTATTTTGTCTTAGCAGGGGTTAACAGTGTCACCAACATACATTTTGCATCATTGCTGGAGCAACATAAGTGAGTCACATTAAGTTATTAATATGGAAATGTTTAAGAATGAACTATAAGCAAAGACATTTCTTATCAAATTGTTTATTTTCATCAATGGTACAACTCAAAGACATTAATTAAAATGTCAGAATTATACAATGTTTTAAAATATAAGCTGCCGAGCTGATAGCAAACCTACATCATTGCCTTTCAGACTAATATGCAAGAAGGATAAAGGTGCAGCAATGACACTTGTTTACAAAAAGGTGTCCTGGGAGCATCCATTGATTAGTTCTGATAAGCCAATTTTCTTGGCAGCTGATGCAAATACTAACAAAGTACTTATGCACCAGAAGTATAAACCAAAATCAACTGAGAAAACCATAAATCTACCTTTGGTAAGCAGAATGTTATTTATTTAAATAATTTGTATAATGATAATTTTGTATTTTATTTAGCTGAGTAAATAATAAATGTCATCATCATCCTATAGCAGTCTAGTATTATTATGTTTATAAATGTTGAAGCTATTTGAATTTATAATACTGCTTGTTTCAGGAAATTGTGTTAAACCACTCTGAGGTAAAGCTGCATCATAATTTAGCTGATGCAAGTATAGCACTTTGCTCACCATCTGTGCCTCCACTTTTCTCAGACAACTTTGATTTTCAAACAAGAGATGATTTCATACATGGCATTTTGATCAATGAAGAAATCCTTGCAAGCTCCTTGTATTACACTCTTTTGAAAGGAAATCAATATGCTGCAGCAGTAACTAACTGGAAAACATATCAGACAGTGTGGTAAGTTATGAGATGTTCATACAATTTTAATGTTTATAGTATCAGTGTTATTTGGTATAATAAGTGGTTACTAAAGATGAAATGTTACATTCCAGCCGAGATGTATTACACAATTGGACACATCCATTATCCATTGAAACTGGCTCATTTTACCAGAACAACTACATCTCCATGGGCAATCATAATTTCAGAGCAAAGTCATCAACATTAAGCAGGTAGGTTTTATAATTATACAGGGTGGCAGGTTAAACAGTGGAAATATTTTAAGGGGTCATTGTACTCATCATTATGAACAACTTTTACTATGGGACCAACCCTGAAATCGCGAAAAGAAAATAAAAAAAAGAATTATCACATAATGGAAAACATAGACCCTTTTAAAGTTTTTGGTGGGAGTATCGCTCCGTCTTTGTCGCGCGAAGCAGACATCGGTGGTGTTACGTCACTGCATGATAGTGCCGTCCGTGTCTAGCAAGTAATTTTGAAACGCTTGTAACTTTGCCAATTTTGTAGATGTTTCATCGGTTTTTTGGTGTTAATTATCTTTTAGGGTTCCGTACCAAAATGGTAAAAAAGGAACCCTTATGGTGCGACTTCGTCTGTCTGTCTGTCTGTCACACCTGCTTATTTCAGCAACTACTAATGCTATCGACTTGAAATTTGGAACAGTTATAAAAAATGCTTGCCAAACTTTATTGAAAATGAAAAAAGTCAAAACATGATTTTATTTTCATTGCAAAAGGGGCCAGAGTGGGGGTCCGAAATTTCAAAGTGGGGTTACCAGGTCAAGTGACAATATCATAATAATTATGAAAGGGCTTGATCTGCACATTTCAAAATATATATTTTTTTTATTTTATGTCTCACAGTTTTCGAAATATGATGAAAAATGTCCAAAAAAATACCATTCCCCGGGGCCCTTATCTCCGAAGTTTGCGGGGCGAAAAATCTGAAATAATTAGAGTTGATAGGAATTGACCCAAATATGGCACCAAAAATAAAACGATGTTCCTAACTAGTACAGTTTTTTCAAAATCATCAAAATTCCTTCACAAACAAACTTAGTTATGCGGTCCGGATTTTTTCACTTTACACGTCCAAAAATGATACGGAACCCTCGGTGCGCGAGTAGGACTCGCACTTGGCCGGTTTTTTTTCAAATAGTTTACAGATTCACAACAAAAAAAAAACAGTCTGGTACCATATTGTATAGTTCTTATTTATAAGTGCTGTAATGCTATAATGTCCACAGAACAGTAAAAACAGTAGAAGGAGTATGAGGCCAATTTTCTATGAATACCAGTGTCGCCAAACTCACATATTCACAGTTGACACACACTATAATTTCTGTATTATGATTGGCTAAAAACAACAATTACGACAAGACTTATACACAACATTATTTGCATCAAATTAAACCTTAATAGCATTCCATTAATTTCAAATTCAAAAATTAATAATGACAGATTAACGACCTTTTTCGTTTTGGATTAAAATATATTCCAACACGATTATGTACCGCTGTTGGACGCTAGATGGCGTTTATTATTCTTATTTTCAAATTAGAACTCTGCAGTTGTTGTAATATGAGTAGAATTTGAATGGCCTAAACCAGCGGCAAGCTATGATGGCCGGTTTGAAGTTTGTCCGCTCATAAAGTTTTGTAAAAATTGACAACTACTTTTGAAAGAACAATTGCTGCACTTTATTGTCAATAGTAGCGCGTCACTGTAAACTATAAAGTACAGTAATTGTTCTTTCAAAAAAGTTGTAAATTTTTACGAAACTTTTTTGAATGAACAATTACTGTACTTTATAGTTTATAGTGACGCATGCGGGTAATAGTGATGGGGTATATCATACCTACTATACTTATCGATAATAAATGCCGTCTAGTGTCGAGTAGAGGTAGGTACTTGATTGTTTTGGAGTATGTTTTAATCCAAAAAAAGGTCGTTATATTGTTGTGATTAATTAAATGATGTGAAGAACGCTTGAAAAGGGATATTTTTTAGAAATGTTCATAACATTATATTTAGAAAGCTTTCTTTCTAATGTTATGGGCATTTTTGGGGCGGATGGTTTTTCAAAGGATTTTACAAATGTCAATTGACTTGACATTTGACAGTGACAGAACAGGCAGTTGCCGCGCTTTTAGAAAAAGGCAGTAGATGTTACGCTGTGACCGAAAACTAAAAGAAATGATTAAAGGTACTTACATTAATAGATATAAAAGTGTTTAATGAACTATTCATAACAATTGTTGATTTATTTTATAAAGTCGTAAAAAGCTATAAAATAATACTCTAAAAATTGGTTATTTAGGAACGCACGAGAACGCTGTACCGCCATGTTGTCTGTTTATGTGACGTAAGTGACGTCACCATATTCATTAGCTCGCGGATTCTCTATAAGAAAAACCGAGAAAAACTGACTGTTTACTATAGTAGAGAGTGTAGTGACACAGGTTCTAAGGCCGCGGCTGCACTCAGCACTGGTACGGTGACAGCGACGGGACAGCGATTTTGTGAAAACAAACTCATAAGTATTAAACATTATGTCGGTGGCCGCACTGCAGAAACGACAAGCGACATTTATTTGTTCACGAAATCGCCGTCGCGTCGCTGTCGCCGTACCAGTGCGGCCGCGGCCTAAATAACATGGCGACTAGTGTTTTCGCGATATTGGATTAATTTCTAAAATATTCGTGTTGTTTTATGAATAAATTCTGAAATATATTGCTAGAATAGAGCAAAAACTATAACAATAAAGTACCTATTTTTTCAATGAAATGTACTACAACTAGCATAAGTATTACAAACGCTCTTTTGTGAATATATATAGAGATCTCCCACACATTAAAAATTCCGCATACCCTCAATGTAACACTGTCATTAGCCTCCATCACTCACACTAAACTAAAACACTGTATTTATATCATTGATCAAATTGATCAAGGATCTTGGCTCAATAGTGTTTTGGCACATCTCCCTTGTTTTTATGATCTGAGGAATTACCAGACAACTTGTCTGTCGTGCTTAAGATAATCGCAGAATTAAATACATAATTGAAATGTTGAGAACATCTTCATTTCTGTATAAAAATAATTTGACTTACTGCGATTATTGTAAGCACGGCAGTTGTAGCTATAATATAATTATTACCTATTACTTTTTTTATAATAAAATCATCTGCCATAAAATGTAGCATGCAGATCGTACCTCTTGTATTAGCGGGGAACCAATTGAATTTTCTGGATGCGTTGATCCACTTTTCTTTCATTAGATGGATATTTTGGAAAACGGAAACTGTCAAGTTTTCTATTGTTGCTGTGATATTGATTTAAATTAGACTATGGTATCTCATCTAAAAACATACTCGCAACCAGCGGCCTAATTGTGTAACTCAATTTTTTTCGCCATGGCTTTCATATTGACAGTTCAACAACATCCATTACGGCATTGAGCTAGTTACGGGAGCACGGATTAACAAACATACGGCGTAATGAATGTCAAAAACAATGCCATGGTGATAGCAATTGAGTTACGCAATTAGGGTGCAGCTTCACACGGGGTGATATGAATAACGTATCTCACACCAAACCTTTCTCAAGAAATTTATAAGATGGGATTCCATTGATGAGAACAGAATGAAAATTCCTGCAGTAAATGAATGTGCACAGATAGACGCAGCGAGAAACTTCATTTTATAGATACTATTATAGGCACATAGAAGATTACTAACTTCGATTAGCATCGTAGCTCATTTCGTAGTTTACCTACCGAAAAAATATTTTATAAAAAATGGTCGATACATTTTTATCGATACCTATTGGATGCACTAATTGAATAGCAGGAAAAGTCTGATTTCGTAATCAAACATTCTAGAACAATTGATAACCAGTAAAGGAAAATTATCCGTATTTTAGATGAAAATAAGGATCACTCTTTATTGTCATTCTTGTACTATATTTGACAGAAAGAAAATAAAATGTATTTTATGAATTAAAACTGAAAATATAACATAACGATAGTACGAAATTCCTCCATGAGTTAGATTTTTACCGTGGCTATGATTTTTACACTCTAATATGGAACATTAGGGCATTTTAGTATTTTTTTATGATTTTTTAACGGTAGTGACGCATATGTTCACGATAAATATCTGTCATCGCGACTGCGCTCACTCAAACGGTACATATGTCTCTCAGTACTCATCAGTGGTGATAGGGACCACGCCCACTTACTACTTCCATCTTGTTCTTTATTCCGTGTATAATGTCCATATTTTTTCAGGTCATGTTCATTAGTAGAAGATGTTCTAATTGGGTCACAAACCCATATAAATGATAATACAATTCTATCAAAAGCAATAATTGGGAAAAACTGTGTCATTGGAAATAATGTATCAATCAAAGGAAGTCATGTAATGAACAATGTTGTTATAAAAAATAATTGTACAGTTGTAAATAGTTTTATTGATGATAATTGCACAATAGAAGAAAATGCTGTTATTGAAAATGGTACCATTATAGCATCAAATGTTATAGTTGAAGCTGGCAGTCAATTGAAGGGTAATATACTGGAAAGTGCAGAAGTGCAGAAAGGTAATACTTATAAAAATAATGTTTGTCACAAAGCTAACTAAAACTAGATTAACTGCCCCATGGTTGTTAATCTAAAACTTTTTAATGTTTACTGTTTAATGTAAAACTGCCTGGAGCTCTGTGATTGTTTCTAATATACGGTAATTTGACATTTTATTATTTTAGAAAAATCATTAATGAAATCAACATCAGAAAGTACAGAATGGGAGAATGAGTCATCAGGCAGCGGTGGTGATGACTTCATTGGTTTTGAAAAGTCATGGAGTGACAGTGAATCATGTTACTCATCTGATGGCAGTGATGAATCTTCATTGCCGGATTCTCCTGTCCCTGAGGACACAAACAGTAAGTGACAATATTGTTAAAATATAAGCTAGCAGCCAATTTGGTGTACCAGGGACAAAATCGATTACAATTCCCGGCACGAATCTTGAGACAATAGGTACGACGCGTACATAAACCCGCAGCACTCCACCGAGAGCTCAAGATGAATGCATAGCTAAATGCCGGAAACTAAATGTAACGATTCAAAACAAAATTGACTTTTTTTTCAGTATTCCTGCAAGAAGTAATTGACAGTTTGGCAAGAGGATATGAAGAAAAACTGAAGAATGATTATCTGATTTTAGAGATTAATTCATCTAGATATGCATACAACATCCAACTGCATGAAGTTAACTTCTTTGTTGTAAGAGCTCTGCTGAGTATTCCTGTTCTTGCCGAAAACAAAAATGTACTTAGTACTGTTAAGGATATTTTGAGATATTTTAGACCTGTCCTGTCAAACTACATCAAAACGAAATCTTCTATTATGGATTGTTTGAGGGCTGTAGAAGTAAGTACAACCAACATTTTATTTAAAGAGGCAGATTGACTGTAACTTGTGATGTAAATGTTTAAATTACCATTTATAAGAAAGACAAGGGAAGTCGATAAGGTCATCAAATAATTAAAAATATCAACTATAGTAAAAAATATCAATAGGTTATATATTTTGATTTGCTAAATGAATTCCAAATGTTGTTTTCAGGATAGCTGTATGAAATGCGACTGGCTAGATGGCAAGTCTGGTCAAATCCTGCATTTGCTTTATGAAGCGGATATTGTTGATGAAGATTCTTTACTAGAATGGCACCAAGACTTGGAAGAAAGTGAGAGTCCTATTGCAAACCAGCCATCACTTGTTAAGTTTTTCGATTGGCTTGAAGAAGCAAGTGAAGAAAGTGAGGAATCAGAGTAATTTGTAAATAAAACATCTTTTTTACTCAAACAATATTTTTTTATTTGGCATTAATTTACCCAGTAACGCAGGGCAGGCCAGACAATACTTTTAGAATCAGTCTAGATCTTTTGCAAAGTCATTATGAAGCTGTGGTTCACAACAGTGTGTTGCAGATGCTGAAAGTATTGATATTCTGCCTGGACTTAAATAACCTAACGAATAGTAGCATATTGTTGAAATTGTACAGTAGAAAAATTTCTAAATTTATTGATATCAAATGATGTTGGTTCACAAGGAGAATGTATTTTTATTTGGCGCATATGTGTATCTCGTCCATTTTGATGGTTGCTAAGTACAGCTATTTGTATCATGTAGGTTCTGATAGGCCTGTCATGAATATCTTTGATTGGAATCATTTCCCACCCTGAAAAAATGTCAAAAGTACATATGAGTTATTAAAATTATAACACTGGTCAACACAGAAAAAAATTCCAGACTGTTGTTAATCATTTTCGATTAAATTAAGGGTGCTGATTACGAAAATAACACAATTTTTTATCTAGCAGCTCTTGTTTTTAAATTACACACAGTTTCTAAATTCTTACAAAAAGATTTTACAGAGTTTTTTTTAATTGTCAATGAGGATCTATAGAAAAATGTTGTTTTTATGATTATCTTAAATGGACAGCTTGTTTTAGATCTCGACAAAGATTCCAGCAATAATCTATCATCATATGAGTGTCCCATCTTCCCTAATATCGTTCTTTCAATATTCGTATGTCTTGGTGCAATCTTTCACTGCTTCTGACTGTAATCAGCAAGATTTTCAGGAAATTGGTCCAAATGAGAATGTACCTAATAATGAACTTTGATCTTCTGGTTACACCCTAGATATTTCAAATTTGACAACATTTTTCAGTCAATCACTAATCAGTTTTCTGATTAGTGATTCCCAAGAAAATTTTGGAATCCAAAAAGGAATGGGATAACAAAATTTTTTGAAGATTCTTTCTATAAATT
Source organism: Thalpophila matura (assembly GCA_948465475.1). NCBI lineage: Eukaryota > Metazoa > Arthropoda > Insecta > Lepidoptera > Noctuidae > Thalpophila > Thalpophila matura. The sequence continues at coordinate 9,926,586 of OX419183.1, read as the reverse complement.
CAAGTCCCTTACTAAGTCGTTCAACTCATTCTGATTGAAAGGTTGAGGATCTGTTATTTGACTAGGTGTGAAATCCGAAGAAGAAGTGTCATCGTTCTCTTCTTCAGTTTTCATTTATTTTGTTCAAAATAAGTTGAAGATGTCGATGGTTGTCTGGCATAGGTGATTCACCAGAGTGTGGAAGAGGTCTTTGAGCAGAGAACAAAGTCGGATATGACCACTTGTTCCGGTTAGAAGAGTATAAACCAGCAATATTCACCGTACAAAAAACTTTTTTAACAAAAAATATCCGACTTCAAAAAGCCACTTCAAAGAAAATAATAATTTTGGTTTCGGAAGTCGGTGGCTTTGGTTTTTGTTTGCTTTTTTTTCCACCGACTTCCGAAACCAAAATTATTATTTTCTTTGAAGTGGCTTTTTGAAGTCGGTTATTTTTTGTTAAAAAAGTTTTTATTTTTCCCTTTTTAGTTCTTTATCTCGCGTTAGATTACTTTGACGACTTCGTTCAACAGTAAATCTTCTACGTAGTGTGTACATTTATGCATATAACTTTGTACATAGGAATGATTACATAATGTATTATATACTAAAACCTTCCTCAAAGTATGTAGATTACGTTAGTGAAAACCCCATCCAAATCGAATCAGTAGTTTTTGAGAAAATCGCGCACATACAAACATACATACATACGGGACGAATACAGAACCTCCTTTTTTGAAGTCGGTTAAAAATAACAATCGTCATGATCACGAAGTTCCCGCCATAGCATTGGTGTCCTGAATGTGAGGGCGGATCTTTTCCCATTTGACCACTGTCGTAGATCACAATACAATTTAGGCACATAATATTTGGCACCCATGGTTTGTCTTGATAACAAATTTTTACTTCAAAGTATGTAGCTGAAATATGCAGTTTTTGCGAACTCCGTGATATATTTACGATACTGTGTAAAGGCATATTCACTACAAATAATACAAAGACCCTCTAAATCGTTCAAAGAACATCTCCTCTTCATAGCCATTATATTAATTCCTGTCTATCATAGATGAAGTAAATAAAATTGAAAAAGAAACATGAACCTACCCCATAAATGTGAAAAGTTTAAATATCTCAAAAACTAGAGCTGCTAGATAAATATAAGTATGATTTATGAAGTCACCACACCAAAATGCATTACATTTGGTATAAATATTTTAGGAAAATTTTATAAAGGTCAAAATTGTTGATCACTGTAATCTATACTTTTATTATAATTAATGTGAAAGTTAGGGTCTTTGTTACATAAGGCGTATGGTACCCTCAAAAAGGGCACGCCGCAATAGCGGCGGTAAGACCCCTCTTTGAGGAGTGGCTAGGGAGGCGTCACGGCGTCCTCACCTACCGCCTGACGCAGGTCCTCACCGGACACGAATGTTTCGGGAGGTTCCTGCACATCATCGGGCGGGAGGAAACGCCCGGGTGTCACCACTGCGTTGATCGCCCCGAGGACACGGTGGAGCACACGGTGGGGGCCTGTCCTGCATGGGCGGAGGACCGCCGTGTCCTCGTAGAAGCGATCGGCAGCGGCGGCGACCTCTCGTGCCCGGCCCTGGTTCAAGCCATGGTCCGGGGCGAGGGGGAGTGGGAGGCAGTCGCCTCCTGCGAAGCAGTCATGCTAGCGAAGGAGGTGGCGGGACGGGAGAGGTAGACAGTCTCCCGTCCAAGCCGCCGCGGTAGACGCTCCGGGCGTCGGGAGCCGCGTGATGACTCCCGGCCACCGTAGGCGCGTACGTGTTCCACGCGCGCCTCAAAGAGATGTCAGCATCAAAGAGGGGGCCCACTAGGGCCCAAGCCTGCCGGGAAAGCGGGATTGTCCGAAAGGGGTACCGCTGACCCGGAACATAAAGGGCTAAGGAAGGAACACGGGTGGGTTTTAGTCAGTAAGAGTCTGACACTCCCTTGCGCTTCCGCATTTCTATGTATCTTTAACCATTAAGGCTGCACACGCGACGGAAGCTTAAAAAATGGAGTAACTTCTCCAGTTTTTCCAACATTTCCCTTCACTGCTCTGCTCCTATTGATTATAGCGTGATGAAAAGTATACTATAACCTGCCCAGGAGTATGAAGAATAATTGTACCAAGTTTCGTTAAAATCCGTCGAGTAGTTTTGTTTCTATAAGGAACATACAGACAGACAGACAAAAATACTGATTGCATTTTTGGCATCAGTATCGATCACTAATCACCCCCTGATCGTTATTTTGAAAATATATTTCATGTACAGAATTGACCTCTCTACAGTTTTGTTATAAGTATAGATGATATAAAAATAGCCCCGGATCTAGGGGGGGGGCTAGCCGGGGCCCATGCCACGGGCGGCAAATTCAAGCTTGGTAGACGAATACACTGAGTAGGTACCTAGTGTATTCGTCTACCAAGCGTAGTAATCGCAGAGTAGCGCTAGACCGGTCGTTGTGGCGTTTTTTGAGGGAGGCCTATGTCCATCGGCATCAGTGGGCGTGTTATGGCTGAAATTATGATGATGAGAAAAAAAATATTGTCGGGCGGGGGCGGCATTTTTCACCGTCGACCACCACCCTCCCCCTTGTAAGTCCAAAAAAGTTGTATTTTGTTTTACATTGACACTGTAAAGCTGCCTTCAGACTACGCTATACTATATGTATAGTATAGCGCATGCTATATGTATAGTATCGATACCATTAGGTTCAAAGGGCGTAATCACCATTTTGAAAACAATGAGATTTGAGCCTAGAGGTATTAAAAATAAATAAATAAAATAAATAAAACGTTTATTCAGAAAAAACAAGTCACATTTTAAAATACATTATCTTACAAATTCAAATAAGGCACAGTTTAGATTTGCCTGAACCTGTGTTTCAGGATATTGATAATATATTAGGATCAAATCTCATTTTTGCCAAAATGGTGGTTACGCCCTTTGAACCTAAAGAAAGCCATACTATTATAGCACAGTGTGAACGTGTCCATAACAATCTATGGTGCGCGATATTGTCGTGCTATGAGCTATATGCTATATAGTATAGCGTAGTCTGAAATGAGCTTTATTTAAAAGTCAGTCTACGGTACCTAATTCAACTTAAAACACGGCAACATTAATCCGCTGCTACGGTAGTTTGCAATTATATTCGTCTGGTATCACTGCTACTCCAAGGCTTCTCCAGTTCCCAACGGCGTTATTTTTGGAAGCTAGCGCCGGCCGCGGAGGCACTCTCTAACTTCTATTTGGATAGGGATTTTTATTTTATGTAATTTTTAATTAATTAGGTATAATTGGAAGGCAGAATTCTCAGTACTTAGCAACTCTTTACAAATGGAAAGGTGAAAGAATGACACAGCAAACAAACTTTACTTTTAGAATGTAATCAAAATACATACCGCTAGGTTCAATCAATTCAATAACTTCTATCTCTTGCAAATCATTAAAATGTGTTCCAGCTCGAATTGATATTCTACTGGGTGTGTAGCTCTCGTCCAGCTTGTAGTCTGTGTATATGTAGATGTGGGAGACCATTGTTTTCCTTTGAAATTGGATGTTAACCAAGTGTGGAAGTTGCCCATCAGATTGCCAATAGGTGTCCATGCAGTCATCTCTCAACTGATCTATACCAAACCCTGAACAAAACAACAGAATCACAATGATTAAACATATACTACATCTAAACTAATATTATAAAGAGGAAAGATTTGATTGTTTGTTTGCATTGAATAGGCTCCGAAACTACTGAACCGATTTGAAAAATTCTTTCACTGTTGGAAAGCTACACTATCCACGGGTGACATAGGCTATATTATATTTTCAAAAAAGTTAGAGATCCTTAAGATAATTGCAATAATGTAACCCAAGGTAGCAAAATGTTGCTTATAAAATTCATTATTTGGCGTGCGCTGAGAAAACTATTGATAATAAATAAAAATGATGTTCATACATGATTAAAGTATTCATTATTACCTATAAAAAAGTCCGCGACGGTATATGTCTAACTATTATGGTTATGTCACAATGACCACTTTTTGTTCAAATTATTCAATCTAAACGCGGGTGAAATCGAATAGTGGTGAAATTGGTATCATAATATTAATCCTTATCCATTTAAATGGTTTCATTAAAGTTGATAATGTACATGTAAATAACACTTAAAATTATTTGAATCGGACCATTCGTTTAAAAGTTACGACGGGTAAAGCAATGCTAAAATTAAGAAAAAGTTATATTTTTATTTTGTCCATCGAATATGTATAAGTAAATGAAATGTTACAGGCAACTTGATAACTCCGGTCACTATAATGAATAATGGCCGGTCTGTATTAATAATGCCCGTATCAATTGGGATATGTAATTATAAATCTAAACTAATATTATAAAGAGGAGTAAGGGGCTAAGGGGCAATGGGGTAAGGGGGGCAGGGGGAAGGGCAATGGTTGACGTATCGGGGTAAGGGAGGTAAGGGGGTAAGGCGTAAGGGGGGTAGGTACATAGCTGTTACTTTTTAGCCCGATGTTCCCACGTAATCGAAACTTACGCGGGTGAAACCGCGGGGCGCTGCTAGTACATAATAAATCTAATCTACAATGTAGAGTGTACGGTACGAAACTTTGTCGATACAAAGTTTCGTACCGTACACTCTACAGAATCTACATCAGAAATCTAAGCATGAACCGATACAAAGTTTCGGTCAGAAAGTCGCCTTAGGGGCGGAGTAAGTTGCTCAGTCTTATGGCTTAATATTTAATAAATACAACGGTTTCACCATATTCAATCGCATCCCATTCGCCTGAACATTGGTAATTTGGTATATTCGGTCACACAGCCCGTAAAATACCAACCACTGACTTAATGTAAACGAACGAATTCCGTTGAACCTATTGTTACTGTGTCATATGCCATTGCAGATGCGGTAATAGGTCTTATGTACCTACTCGTTACTAATAAATGCTGTTCCTGACCTGGCTTACAAGATGACAAGCTCCAAATTGCATGATTTCCAACTTCTCGAACCGTTCCCGATCGCTCGCTAACTAGTGGATCCTTTTCAGAAGCCATATCATAAAAGTCGACGCAGGATGAATAAATTATTTTTATTTATGTTAATGTCTTTGTACGTGGCTGCTTTAGCAAACAAAACAATAATGTTTACTAAATATGACAGCATTTCAGCAAGCACAGCACATAGATTAATATTTATGTATATCATGAGCAAAGCAACCAAGCAGTGTTGCCAGGTCTATTTTTCAATTTACCCTAAGCTCCGTTAACTTTTACCCTAGATTTGCAGTGAGATAAATGAAATAACGACATTTGCATTGCACGGTTTGATGCTCACCATTCGGCAAACGGCATGCTCATATTGTTACTCAAATAATAAAGAAATCTATCAGTTATTGTACCTACTCAGTCTTCTACCTCTTCAAAAACGACTGAACCTATTCTTATTAAAGTCCGTGCCACCAATAAAGCCTTATGGAAAAAAACTGGTAGGTACTAAGCTTGTAAGTTCCGCTTTTGCCTTTTGTTTGTTAGTTTTCAGCGATATCAGCGCCGTGTATAATAGACTTCTGTGGTGGCGCGGACTCTAATGCGTTTTTATTTATTTTATAGCATGAAATTTTCTTACATAGTGTTATGACAAAATATCCTAAACAAGATAAAAAATACCCTAAATAATTTCATACCCTAAAAATTTCCCTACGAGTTCAGTTTTACCCTAAATCTAGGGAAAAATACCCTAAGGTGGCATCACTGCAACAAAGTCCAACAGTCAAGTCAAAATTTCAAAAAATCTAATGTCAAACTGACAGATGTGATGCATTTGTTTGCAAGTTCTAATATATTTGGACCTTTAGGCTGCTTGTGCACTACACGTATACAGCACGTTTTTTCACGGACCGTTTTTTTTTTCATACATTTTAAAAAGTGGTGGGGATCGTTCTGCACGCCTATTGGCTAAAAATCCGTAAAAAACCGAATACGAATTGAAAACGTCTGTAGTGCACAAACGGCCTTAAGGTACCTTGGAGGAATAATAATACTGGAGGTAGTCTAACCGTGTCTGTATACTGTGCGAAGGCTATCATCTCTCGTTGACAGTGATACAGTGACGTCACTGTAAAGGACACCGCAATGTTCCCTAGTCACGCACACTATTACAAATTCAGAACCGCACACAAACAAAAAACGGCCAGGGGCAGCAGGGGCTTTATGTCCTTAGGCTCTGTCACAGTAAAAATATGTAACAGTATGGAAACTAGGCCTAATTGCAGAAATAAATACCTACGCTCCACTGCAGCGGTAGGGTTGTCACTCTTAATGTTTTTGAAACTGAACTGTATTTATTAACAATAATTAGTTTACAAATAAAATTTTAATAGGTAATCTCTAAGACGAAAACGTTTCGTTCGGTCCTTGTCGGAACGCGCGGTGGATGCCGCAAGCGGCGCGCGGCATGGCGCATATGTGGCGCCGATGCGATGCCTGATCAACCCGGCGGCTGCGCACCGTACTATGCGTTTCAACTAAGGATGGGATGACCTTGGCAGTGGCACCATATTGTGACGATAATTAAGTTTAACAAAAAAATATTTTGTTCAAATTACTTTTCAATAATATTTATCTTGTTCATGTTATTTTCATATAATTATTGTTTATTTAAGAGCGTGTAAGTATTAGAAAAGCGTGCATGAGGCATGAGAGAATTCTAATATAGGGCCAAGGTCATCTTTATCTAAGTTAAAACGCATAGTACCTACTGGGTTTTAACCCGAAAATGTGTGTGACAGTAATTAAAAAACCACTACCTACATAAAAAAAAATATCTTTATTTTACACTGTTACAAATTGTTTACTGAAAAATACTTTCGTCTGCTACAACATGTTCGGAATGCTTTATTAATAAATTTTATGGTATAATAAATTCTCATTCTAATGAATAGCTTCTTTAAATAAACTGTTAAACTAAACTATTACTAAACGCAACCTCTCATCTTGACGCGGCACTCACGACTGACAGCACTGCGATGTCCGCTTAGAGGTCTCGTCGATTCGCGTGTTTGTGTGAGTGTGCCGTTTCGAACGTTAGTACGTAGTTTCCGTACTGGTGTACATATTTTTACTGTGTACTCTGTCTATATATTAATGTCTATGCTAGGTACTGTCTTTGCTCAAACTCGGCTAAAACGTGGACATATACTGGAGTTAGTCTAACCGTGTCTGTATACTGTGTGAAGGCTGTCATTTCTCGTTGACAGTGATACAGTGACGTCACTGTAAAGTACACCACGCATTGGCGCAATGTTTTGATACAGTGACGTCACTGAAGCGTCAACCAGTCAACTCTTCCCTAGTCACGCGCACAATGCAGAACCGCACACAAGCAAGAAACGGCCAGCTGCTTTAACTCTTAGGCTATGTCTATGGTTACAGACCTGTGTTATTTATGACCTCAGATTATAAAACTTTTATAATCTTTATGACCAAAGATTTTTAGTTTATTAAAATAATTAATGAATAAAATTGTTTTGTTTTTAAAAACGTAATTAAATGACCTTTTAATTACATAATACCTTTATTTATTTTATTGGATTTAAAACCAACAAAAACTTTTGTACACTAACTTAATGACTTATTTACACAAAGTAGGTAGGTACCTACTATAGAATAAAACCTCATTATTGGAATCAATAAATATCACGATTCACGGTCTGTATCCCAAAAATGGCGCTGCTTTGTGGGATGTAAACGCTTTAAATATTTATTATTTAGATATTTTTTACATAGAATTTCCTGCAACGAGGGTTGTAAAAATATTGTTTTCAGAATTAATTATATTTTTTGGTAAAAACACTTTTAACTGAACAACTTGTCCACGTTTTAGCCGGAGCTCCGAAGTTCCGAGCTAGAAGAAACTGAGCGATTCCTTTGAAATTAAATTTCTATTCCGAGGCATTTCTGAGTTGTTTCTGAGGCCACACTAGATTTTATTGGATTTGGTCAATACTGCGTTGTTTCAATTCCAAGGTAAAGCGGGTAAAGCGCGTCACAGACGTAGCTATAATATATTATTATATTAATATGAATCATAGCAAGGCATACATATTACGACATATTTTCTGTATAAATTATCGAGTGACCACACACGCAGCTATATATTTCTATGACGTCACCAGTATATTATAGCAGTATGTATATTAATATAATATATTATAGCTACGTTTGTGATGGGCTTTAAGCATAAGTTTTTTGGAAATTTTCCTCCACACACTAAAAAAATTCTTGTTGTAAGAAATTAAGTTAACTCCTCTATAAGTTACACTCAATTCATACTTTTCTGTTACATACCTAGGTATTAATAAGTAAACCAATAAACGTTTCGAAAAACGATCTATCCCAAAAATACCCACAACTTTGGAAATAAGTTTCATGTCATGATAAATGTTTGAAACTACATAAGTAGGTACCTAAGTATGACTGTTTTACAGAATTAATTAAAATGAAATGAATGAAAGTCTCTTGACTTTCATTCATTTAATTTTAATTAATTCCGACTATGTACAAATAACAGGAAAAAAAATCTTGTTTTAGGTAGGTATAAGCTTTTTAAAATGTATAGGTACGTACAATACCTACTGAGTACTGATACAGTACGTAGGTAACATTTTCACACAGACTTGAAAAAATAAACGGTCCCTGAACCTAGATACCTAGTTCCGAAACGGGTAGGTACCTACCTATGTAATTCAAAACTACAGCATGTCTATAATCAAATAATGGAGACTTTTTTTATAAAATCCTTAGGAACATTTACCAATTCATGTTGGTAAATCCTAAAATTTGCTGGTACTAAATCCTAAGATTTACCACTATTCGGGCTTTTACAGTAGGTAGGTAACATACACGCTGAAATTTTAGTGGATGTTTTCCCGCAGCGAAATGATTTTGTCTTGGCAGTACATTCGATTGATATATAAAAAAAAAAATTAGAATCAAAAAATGGCAGAATGGTGTGATGAGAATGATGTGAAAAACAAAATCTCAAACCAATAGTAGGTAATACCTCACGATAGCTACGCAAGCGCGGCGAGGACGCGAGCGGCCGCGGCCGAGCGGGGCGCGCCCGCGCGGTCATTGCCCTCCGTGTTTATCAATCAGCTGATAACTACTCCCGAGTTATTGATCAGACAAATTATTGAACACGTTTTGGGGAAACGGGTGGAAGGTGTCCTCCCGTCCCCTTGTTCAGATCGATAGGTATGCTCGATTGCGAGGTGCGGAGGTGGAGTCAAATCAAAGTCCCACGTTGTTAGTAGTACACTGGTTTATATCGTAAGATGTAGTACATACAGGTAATACCGTAGGTACACATTACACGTTCAGGCATGACAATTCACAATCAATGAAATAGTGCCATGGAGTAATAATATACACTTTTCTTATGAGCCCGTCTTGTTCCAATCTGCCTGACAGGAAAAAAGTAACGGTCGTAATTTGGCGGCAACTATGCCGTCCATAGATAACAATAGTGTTGCCTACTAGTGCGTTCGTAAACGCCACACCACCCCCCCACGGAGAAGGACGAACCGATCAAACGAATTCGGAGAGATCCTTGAATTTGACTTTTCTGCCAGAACGCGTGGTATATGGCAGTTTTGTGGTGGTTGGATTGGCAATTTGGGTATCTGTGCGTGTCGCAGGTTGCGTAGGTCTTACTGGAAGCGCAGGGGCAGTATGGATGGTGTTTTCTATATGTGCCGGTTTGACGCGGTCGACGCTCACAGTTAGGTTCTTGCCCTTGACGTCCAGGGTCATCGTCTTGCCATTGCTGGCGCGATCGATGACCCGGTACGGGCCAGTATAAGGTGGCTGTAAGGGGCGTCTGACGGTGTCGTCCCGTAAGAAGACGTGAGTCGTCGATGAGAGGTCCTTGAAAATGAATGACGATGGCTGAGTATGGCGAGATGCAGGAAGAGGTCGTACGGTCGACATTTTACGTCGAAGCTGTACGACAAAGTCTGCCGGGTCGTCCATACTCTGCGGTCCGTCAGCTGGGACAAGTAATTCGCCGGGCAAACGAAGGGGTTCCCCGTATACCATCTCGGCAGCTGTGGCTTTCAGGTCTTCCTTAAATGCCGATCGCATGCCGAGAAGGACCAAGGGAAGCGCGCGAACCCAAGAGTCCTGGTGGCACATAAGGGCAGCCTTGAGCTGACGATGAACGCGCTCAATCATGCCGTTTGCACAAGGATGGTAAGCCGTTGTTCTTGTTCTTTTGGTGGCGAACTGTGTCATCAACCGGCGGAATAGGTCAGACTCAAACTGCGTACCTTGGTCTGTCGTAATGTCAGATGGCACGCCGAAACGGGGAATCCATTCTCGGGTCAAGGTTTCTGCCACCTCTTCTGCAGTAATCGAGCGCATTGGCCAGACCTCAGGCCATTTTGTGACTCTGTCAATTGCAGTCAAACAATATCGGTAGTCATTGCAGATCGGCAAGGGGCCGACAATGTCGATGTGGACATGTTTGAAGCGACCGGATGGTAGTTGGAAATTGCCAAGAGGGGAAGAATTGTGGCGCGATACTTTGGCGCGTTGACACGCCTCGCAAGTTCGAGCCCATTGTTTGCAGTCCCTATTGATGGAAGGCCAAACGTAGCGTTCGGTGACGAGGCGGGTGGTAGCTCGTGCACCGGGGTGGCTTAAGTTGTGCAACTTATTGAAAGCCGCTCTACGAAAGGAAGGGGTCAGATAAGGACGAGGTTTTCCTGTAGACGCATCGCAGGTGACAGAGATATTGGTACCGGGAATATTGATCTTGGTTAATTGCAGGCTTGAGCCTTGGTGGCGGAGGTTGCATAATTCCTGGTCTATCTCCTGTGACTTGGCAAGGGCTTCGTAATCTTGCTCTAATGCGATGGTGTCAATACGCGACATTGCGTCGGCAACGACGTTGTCCTCTCCCCTAATGTATTTGATGTCAGTGGTAAACTGACTGATAAAGGACAATTGATTTAATTGGGCAGGGGGAAGTTTTTCCCGGCGCTGTACAAAAGCGTAGAGCAGCGGTTTATGATCTGTGAAGATGGTAACATGCTGGACCTCGAGAACATGGCGGAAGTGTTGTACGCTTTCGTACACCGCCAGTAGCTCACGATAGTAAGCCGGCCATTGTGCTTGCCGGTCGGTGAGTTTCTTGCTAAAGAAGGCAAGAGGAACCCACTTGCCTTTAACTTGTTGTTGAAGACAGGATCCGATATGGACGCTGGAGGCGTCAGTAAACAGTCCAAGAGGGGCGTCGTTGATCGGATATTGCAGCAGAGTGGCATTTGCTAGACTTCCTTTGCAGGCTTCGAATTGCTCTAGAAGCTCAGGTGACCATGTAAATGGCTTGGCACCTTTGCCTTTAGTAGCAACTACAGAATATTTGATTATTGGGGCTTGAAACAGTGCAGCACGGGGTACGAATCGGCGGTAATAATTTAACATGCCGAGGAAACGACGCACTCCCTGGACTGTTTTAGGAGGGGGAAAATCTAAAATAGCTTGGATCCGATCTTGAGGAGGTCGGGTGCCTTCAGGGCTGATGTGGTAACCCAGGAATGAAACTTCCCGTGCGCCAAGAACGCACTTGGACGGGTTAATTACCACTCCGTAATCCCGTAAGCGACCGAATAGGATACGCAGGTGTTCGCGATGTTGAGCCTCGTCTGCTGAATGGACGAGTATGTCATCCACGTAAGGAAAACAGAAATCGAGACCCCGTGTGACCTCATCGATAAACCGCTGGAAGGTCTGACCAGCGTTGCGGAGACCGAAGGTCATGAAAGGGAATTCGAAGAGGCCAAACGGAGTAACGATGGCAGTCTTCGGAACGTCCTCTTCAAACACCGGGATTTGATGATATGCCTTCACAAGGTCTATGGTGCTGAAAATTTGGGCACCAGTGAGGTTGTGGGCGAAATCATTTATGTGCCGGACTGGGTATCTATCCGGTACAGTTCGAGCGTTAAGTGCGCGGTAGTCACCGCAGGGACGCCAAGTGTTGTCCTTTTTTAAGGTCATGTGCAACGGAGACGACCACGGACTTTTGGATGGTCGTGCGGTGCCAGACTGAACCATGTCCTCAAACTCCATTTTGGCAGACGTCAGTTTTTGAGGTGCTAGACGGCGAGGGCGGCAAGAAATAGGAGGCCCATCCGTTGTCTTGATGAAGTGCACGGTATCGTGCTTGATGATTCTTGGAAGACCAGGAGGACGAGTAATTTCTGGGAACTCTGCTAGCACTTGTGCGGAAGCAGAATTCGATGGGGCTACAGCCTTGACACTAGGTTGCTCTGACGTCGCGGTGGAGGCAAGTGCAGACAGGTTAGTGACACCGTCTATTAACCGCTTGGTGCGGCAGTCTGGCAGCAGATGATAGTATGCCAAGAAGTCCGAGCCAATAATCGCATTATTGACGTCGGCGACGATGAACGTCCAGGTGAAATCACGACGTAGGCGAAAGTTAAGTGTCAGAGTAATTGTCCCGAAAGTCTTTATGCTGCTACCGTTAGCAGCGCAGAGGTCATAATCGATGGGCTTCCTCCGATCTGGAAGCCAGCGGTGAGGGTAGCCGCACAAATCCGAACCAGAGTCAATTAAAAACTGACGCTTCGTGACTTGGTCCGTTATAAATAGGCGACGGCTAAGGGGTTGGTTATTTTCACAATCAGTCGCCGCCGCTACTGACTGCTCACTGGGTTTTCCGCCCGCCAATTGCACGGTGTTATGCACCTTTTTGCCTTGGTGCCATATTTTTCATGGTACCAGCAGCATTTCAAAGCACGGTCCGGAGTGGCATTGCGCGACGATTGTCCGTTTCGGTTTTTAGACCGAGAGCGTCGTTCGGTTGATAGGGCAGCCACCTGTCTGCTTAACTCCTCTATCCGCTCCATCATGCTGGTGAGTGTGGGTGCAGCTGTTGCAGCATAAACATTTCCGGAGCTTGGCTGGGCCTCAACAATCTTGTCAGCAATGTCGGCTATCCTGTCCAGGCTGAGGTCAGCTTGGGCTGCCAGGATGCCTTGTACATGTTGAGGCAAGCGGCGAAGCCAGAGCTGGCGCAAGATGTTGTCGTCCGATAGCGTAGTTCCTGCAAGGGATCGAAGGTGACGAAGGAACTGGGACGGTTTTCTGTCACCAAGTTCCTCGTCATTAAGCAGTCGTCTTACCCTCTGCTCTTCAGATGTGGAAAACCGTTTAATTAAGGTGTCCTTGAGTGTTTTATATTTATTTTCTGTAGGTGGGTTGATGACGATGTCTTCGATTTCCCCGGCCACTTCATGGTTTATTTGGCTGAGGACATAACTATATTTTGTCACATCTGTGTTGATGCCGGCCAATAGAAATTGGGCTTCAGCTTGTGCGAACCATACAGTCACCCTATCAGGCCAAAATGGTGGCAGCTTTACAGCAATGCGACATACAGCAGCAGCTACCTCAGACTTAGGCTGAGCATTAACTTGTTCATGCTGGGTACGCAGGGCAATATTTTCGGCCTCAAGCATAGCCAAGCGTGCTTGCAGTTCTTCAGCCATGGTTAATTTCAGAGGTGAGTCAGCGTGTAAGTTAATTAATAGTTAATAAAAAAAAATCATTAAGAAAAGAAAAAAAATAAAAATAAAATAAGTGTCCGCACACACAAACACCCAAAGTCCAAACCAAAGAAAGCCGAAGTACCTTAACCGTGGGTAAGTAGCAGAACGTTCACACAAAACAAAACTTTTTAGATAAATGTACACACAAATGCAGCTAAAATAAAAAGTTAAAGACACATACAACAATAAACACCAAAATAGCAATACACACACAAAAGAGAAAAAAGAAAATAATAAACACAAAATAATGTCAATAAAAAAACAGTAAAGATAGAGACGGATAAGAATATTGGTCATTCAAAAATAAAAAATAAAAACTGTTAAACATGCATTTGAGCGCAAGATTTTACACTTTTATTAATATATAATATTTGCAAGGACCTTAGTAAATGCAGTACAAATATTATGTTAAGTTGTTGTAATGATGCACATTTATCCGGTGAATGAAATTAATTAAATGAAAAGTTACCACATAGCCTAGGAGAATCTGCAGCAAAACAATAGGGTAGGCAGAAGCCAATTTGACAATAGTAAAATGCACAGAGGTATTTTTGGCTAAAATCAGGCTGTTAATTTTGTTAACTTAATTATTTAATTGTTTAAAAAAAAAAAATATTAAAATGCTTTGTTAAATCTATATTGCTAACACGAGAAATTATGTTTAGTTCCCAAAATAATGATGTTGGCAGACAACAGTGGGTACTTGCGTGCGGCCGGGAAACTGAAGTAGCACTGCGATGACCGGAGGCAGCTGGCAGTATGTTGTGCCGAGGTCTCTCGTGTGGCTGTAGTCCACAGGCCGGCTCGCGTGGTGGAGTGTCCGTCGTAAGCGCCTAGGCGGCTTCTTGTAACTCAACGCGAGGCCCCTAAGGCGACTCTCTGACCGGCGCGAGTTAGGCCGGAATAGGAACGACGATTTCGACTCACGTTGACGCAATCTTCTCCTATCACGTCGGGGTCACCACAACGTGAACACGAAACTAAAAAAACAAGATTACTAGGTAGGTAGGCACCTATCTTAGAAAACGATATTTTCTGAATTAGATAGGTACCTATTAAAGTATTTAAGGCGTAGGTATTCAAAAAAATGGAATAAACTTATTTACAATGATTTTAATTACTTACCTACTTTTAAATGTTCGGTATTTAATACAAAGGTACAAGTAGGTACTTACGCTTAGGCCCGGTAACGAATTCCAAGCCACTGCGTTCCATACACAATAACACAATCGAGCACGTTTTATTTGATTAACTTTACGAAAATGAAAGGTACCTACTCAAGCAGTCTTTCATTGTTGAGCACTTTCCAAACGTAGTATTGACTTACGTCAAACCCAGCCATCACAGCCATACACATAGGTAGGTACTTCGACGAGGATCCCGTTTGAAGTAGGTACCTACTTGTGGATTTCCTCGCCGAACTCGCGCAAACGAACGGCTGATCGACCTCTGGTACATCATACACTGTAACTCCCCATGATCGAGTAGCACTGTGTCGCCGCTACGATCGTCTGGGCCTGCGGGACTTGGGGGTTCAGAACACCGCGAAGATTGAGCGACTCCAAGTGTTGCGGCTCCGCGTAACGGCAGCATGGGAGTCATAATTCACCCACGCTAGGGTAAAAAAAATCAGCTGTTCCATACATTTATGTTCACTTATCTCATCAAAATGTATGGAACAGCTGATTTTTTTTTCGCGATTTCAGGATTGTTCCCATAGTAAAAGTTGTTCATAATGAAGAGTACAATGACCCCTTAAAATATTTCCACTGTTTAACCTGCCACCCTGTATAAATTTTATGTACATATTCTTTATACGGTGAAATGTAAGTGGTTGTTCTCCGGCAGCAGAACGATTTGCCATCAGTAGTAGGTACTATCGAAACATAGAGTTCAATTTAAAAAATAAAATGTTTTTTTTTTCAAAGAATCAAAAAAAATATTCATAGACTCGAAAGCGTGATGAGTACAATGACCCCTTCAAATATTTCCACTGTCTAACCTGCCACCCTGTATAAGAGACCACCGGATGAGCTTTCTCTATCAAATGGAAAACAATAATTTATATTAAATATTATAATATTAAATACTTATCGGTTTATCTAACGCCTCCCCTACATTGGGCGTGCGCGTTCCTCCAGCGTATGTGCATGTGAACGACGCGAACGCCGCGTGCGTGAACGTTCGCGTCATTCACACGCCCCGGAGAAACGCGCACGCCCAATGTGGGGGAGGCCTAAGTATAAGTACCTACCTATTCGGCGCAGATATCGCATAACAAGTCAAAAAAAGTAGATGCAGTCGAATTGATAACATTCTCCTTTAACCTTTAACCTTCGACCGATAAAACGTGAGGTCTGCCGGTACTAGCGCGCTATCTGGACTTATCTGGTTTTAAAAAACTCAGAACGCTTCTGAAAAACTATACAGGATGCCCGAGGACGCCCCAGGATACCCCAAAAAGCAAAACAGGACGGTTGGCAGCCATGAACCTACATTATTCCTTTGTAACGAACGCAACAGGGTCTACGAGAAATTATACTTATTCGTTCGTAGCATGGTAGGACACGATAAAAAATAAGTACCTATTGGTTGATGTTTTGTGAAGTTTTGTCAATCATATAGGTACCTATTTATAACTTTATATTTTTTGCCGTGTTATGTTTGTGTTTTTTAATTTTATTATGTCTAATACATATTTAATTTGAGAATACGCTTTATCCACCTCATTAGTTTATCGATATATGGTTTTTGTTTAACTCTTTGTGCATATTGTGACACTTTTACAATAGGCGAAGACTATCATTAGTTTTGGATAGAGATAAAAGGTTTTTTTAATATTATAAACTTACTTAAACGAGTTGTAGCTAGTTATTCCCGTTTAGAAGAATGGAGCTTCCAAGCGGTGTTACGGGTACCTTTACAACAATAGCGTGCTGTACAGGGCTCCTAAACCAAGAGGATGTAACCAAATCATTATTTTGCAAGCTGCAAGTCAATTTAGGAAAAAAAATATTTTTGTGCTGATGATGTTTATTTTCCCGATAATATTGAGTGAGCCTATTTCATGTAGAATAGATTATTCGCAGAGTACATCATAGGATACGGTAAGGAATAGTGTCAGATACTAATAATATATATAATAGGTAGGTACCTATACCTAATATTGTTGTCTAAGACATCAGCCGGTTTAGCATGACCAATTCTATCTCTATTCTACCAAAGAATAGACAAAGTTCTTTCTATCCAACTCGTTATCTCCAAACACTGCCAAACACGGCTCGCCCCGTACTCGGGCTACTGCCCGAGTACGGGGCGAGCCGTGTTTTGCGTACTTACCAGACTTTTGTCTACTAAAGAATAGAAACATTTCGTCTCTACATTGTATGCATAAAACGATAGAAATCTTTCTACGAATTGTTACTTTGACTATTTTTCTGTAGACAAAACCCGTTTCTATCGTGGTCATGTTAAGCGTGCAGGTGGGCCAAGTCTTAGTAGCAACAATGCTCAGGAGACCGTAAGTTGGTGCTGTCACCAGCAGTAATGCGGATCTTTTACGCATGATTGCAAAGAAGCCGTCAGTATGCGCTGCTGTAAACATCCCTGACGCGCTACAAAAACGTGGCAGCCACAGTAGTACAGTATCCTAAATGCATTGTTGTATTGCACGCGCAAAGTACAGTGCCCCGTACTTTTTTTCATGTATCTAGTCCACAGACTGCAGGTATAAATATATAATATATATATGTTAATCTGTAAGGTATATATCTATGGGCCTAAGTAGCCTGATAATAAAGAATTTATTATTATTATTATAAAAAGCTTGGCAATACGCCCTAAACAATGTTATTTTGACATTACAGTCGCATCTTGCAAATCGGGTTATTCCCAACGGACCACGCCAACTATTCCCATCCGACCACGTGGTCCCCCACGTGGTCGGATGGGAATAGTTGGCGTGGTTCGATGCAACTCGCCAACCGACCACGTGGTCCGTTGGGAATAACCCTGCAAATCTGCGGGCCAGTATGTTGCATCATACGGTCAATGTCCTGTCCGCTCTTTCATAATCACAGTTATCAGTGCCATCCTCCGAAACCTAGTGACCAAGGTAGGTACCTACTTAGACTGCTTTAAAGGTCTATTTCAAAGGTCTTGTTTTGGGCCATGAAGACTAACAGCTCGCTTTTCTTGGCACTACCTTAGTAATAGTCCATGGGCTTCCACTGGAAGCCCATGGACTATCACAAATTGATGTGAGAATTATGCTGGAAGCCTTCCAGCATAACTCTCACATCAATTTGTCATCATTATCATCACTTATTTTCAATAGTTTCCTGAGCGCACTGATCGACGGACTCAACAGCACCATGACGTCTGTGTAACTAAAGTTGTTAAAAGACACTCCGTCTATCATGCATCCGACTCCAGTGCTGCTGAGTTTCTCGATCTGCTTATTCATAAAAATATTGAAAAAGGACATTGGTAGTTTTGGGCTTGATATAGTACAGTAATAAAAGCTTAACCAAGAATAAAAATATATTTTAATTGTTCTTTGCCTAATTTATCTAAGAGATTAAGAATTGGAATCAAAAATCGAAATAAATAAGAAATAAAATGATTATGCGGTTGACATTTTGTAAAAAAAACAATAAAACAAAAACGGGTGCATGCTGGCTGGCGCGTGCCTCCACAGAATATCATGTCGACAGCAACTAAAACGTTTGAATTGAGAACTCATTAGTCGGGCTGTACTTCAATGGACCTTCACAGAATATCATGTCGACAGCAACTAAAACCTTTGAATTGAGAACTCATTAGTCGGGCTGTACTTCATTGGAACATTCATACCGTACTTAACCGCACTGTCACAAATACGAAGATTTCTCTTTAACCCAATTACGTACAAAATCAAATAAAAAATGAATTTAAATACTCTTGAAATACTCGATCACACCAAACTAATTTCATATCCTGTACCGACATACACAATCTGAAGCCCAGCGTTCTATGGGCGTCTGCCGTGTCCTTTGAGCGAGGTTAAACCCCCTTACCTCACCCTACATTCCAACCTGTAGGTATACATCAGAGAAGGTATCTGCCCAGACTGCCAGTTATATTGGTTGTCTGTTGTCATACCATGCAGCTTGTCTATTCTGTACCGACACGCCGCCTGATATCACCGCGAGAACTGCCAATTTGTTTGCGAACGACCGTGGGAAAATCTCACCGTGACATTCAGAAAGGACTGCACCTGAAGCACGGGTGTGTGAGATAAGCTATTTTCGCCATTTGGCCACGGAACCCTAAAAATACCTAGTATGTAAATACATTACGAAACACTGCACTGTGCGTGATCAGATCAGACATGCACTTGGCCAGTAATTTAGTCTCATTTTGTTGCACAATAATCTCGAGATAGGAACGAGTTGACAAATTGATAACTTTATAATTAGTGGTTAGAGTGCGGTGGTCTAATTTGAGTATGGCATGTGGTGCGATGAGCCCGTAACACCGCGGGAACTGTCCACTCGGAGAATCCCAGACGGACACCAAATGTTAAAACAGTTCCGGCCGTGCACACAGACATTAAGCATTTCATTATCAAAACATGACAGTAATGCATGCATTTTGAATATGTAGGTACTTGTACCTACCACTAAATTATTATATTGTGTTCTTGTTTTATGTATTTTGAGTTGAAATACAAAAAAATAATAATAAACTTTATTTCCATTTTTTACAATTTCACAATAATACACAAGGTTAGTACCTACATACTTTAGAAATTGACTTCACTGGTTATCAACCTCTGACACCCAAGCTAAGATTAAACTTGTGTTATGGGTGTCAGGGCTCTCTCTATTTATTACATTAGCCTAATAGTACAAACAAGTTCGGAGTTATTGTGTTAGAAGTTGTGATTGGAGTAACATGAGAAAATAAAGTAAAAATATAAAATTAAGTGACATAAACTCTGTAGCCTCTCTAGTGTGGGTGTGTGTGTAAATGTATGTGTCGTGTAGGGGTGTGTATGTGTGTTGTGTGTATGTGTAAGCGTTGATGTGAGATTGTGCCTGACCAACAAAGTAATTTAGAGCTATTAGAATAACTTTTCAAGCAGTTTCTCAGTCTCCTCATAGGTATGAGTCGTGAGCCAGTTACTAACTTTCCTTTTGCATTGGAATTTATTTAAACTATATATATTGCAATGCTTGTGTATTGTATTATATACGCGAGGACCAAGCACTCGAAAGTGTCGTTCAGCCAATTTAGTTCTATACCGTTCTGTAGGACAGATATATTTTGATCTTCTATTAGACGTAAGATCAGCACTATATTCAAGCGAACCATGTTTGCGCAAGATGGTATTGAGCACATAAAGCTGTCTGACGGTCATAACTTTACAGTCTTTATATAATTGCATGGTACTATACCGGAAATGTTTAAAAGTCATAACCTTCAGAACAGCTCTCTGCGCTCTTTCCAATTGTAGGATGTAAGTTTTTGGAGCGCCACCCCAAACAGTTATCCCAAACGATAGTACTGACTGGCAGAGTGAGAAGTAGACCATTCGAAGAGTATCTAGATCTGCGCTTTGGCGTAGACTCTTAAAGATTGCGATGAGTTTCCTCACTCTGCCAGACAGTCCATTAATTTGCTTATTCCAGGACACTGTGTTGTCTATCAAGATTCCGAGGTACCTAACATGAGTTGCTCTGGTTAGGGGAAGACAGAGGCATTGGTCCACCTGGTCATTACAGTTATGAGCTATAACAGTAAACGAATCATCTGGTTGCGAGGAGGATTTGATAGAAAACGGGATATATGTATTTTTTTTAACATTTAATGTAAGAATATTAGCTGCTAACCAAGACATCACGATGCCAAGCGCAAATTCCGCCCTCTCCTGGACCTCCCGCCAGTCTGAACCAGACACGAGTATAGCCGTATCGTCTGCGTACGTAAATATGCCGCAGTTTGGAATTGATAGGTTACATAGGTTGTTAACATAGATTAAGAATAGCGTAGGTCCCAAAATTGAGCCTTGAGGTACTCCAAAAGACAGTGAGTGGTCGTTACTGACGTAAGAACCAATTTTAACACATTGCGTCCGCTCAGAGAGATAACTTTTAAAGATTGCTAGTGCAGGACCCCTCACTCCTATCCTCTCTAGTTTAGATATAAGAGTAGGGACAGAGACAGTATCAAACGCCTTTGATAAATCTAAGAATATACCCAAACATTTGGACCTTTCATCAAGCACCTTTACAGCACTGTCAACAAAAGCAGCAACCGCGTCCTCACATGATTTTTTTCTACGAAAGCCATATTGGTTTCCTGACAAAATATTATGTGCCTCCATAAAGTTAACTAGGCGATTGTTAAGGACTTTTTCCAAAATCTTTGACAGTGCCGGGAGGACAGATATAGGTCTATAGTTACCGATACTGCCTCTGTCTCCGCTCTTATAGATAGGATGCACGATCGCTTTCTTTAAAGATCTCGGAAAAACACCCTTGGAGATACATAAATCACAGATGTGTGTGATAGGGAGGACCAGGAACTGTCGGCTCATTTTTATCATTTGGGTTGTAATTCCATCCCAACCTGCGGCAGAATCAGTACGAAGACTCATAATGATTCTCTCTACTTCAGCAGGATCTGGCGTTAGGAGCGCGAGAGAGTTTAGCTGTGCGTCATCTCGGATATATGGAATATGCTTAGTGGGCGTATTTAAATGTTTGTCCGCTAGATTTTTGCCAACAGTTGCGAAAAACTGATTGACCTTATTTATTGAGGATTTTTCGTCATGACTCACGATGGACAGAAGATCTATGGGAGGAGATTTCGAATTTTGTTTATTCAGAATGTCATTTATTACTGTCCAGGTCGCTTTGGGATTATTTTTTGCTTTGGAGAATTCATTTTTCTCGTAATTTGTTTTAAGTCGGTTTAATAATTTATTACAGAAGTTACGATAACGGAGGTACGTTATTTTTAGTGCATAATTTCCTGGTGACTTTTTATGTTTCCTATGCATATTATCCCTGTTCCGAATACATCTGAGTAGCCCGTGTGTAATCCAGGGCTTAATGATGTGTAGCTTAGAGGGGACACGACTGATTTTAGTGTTTTTATGTACAATAGAGGTAAGCGTTTGTATTAATAGATTAGTAGCTTCATTCGGATCGTTAGATAACATAACGGGACTAAAGTCTGTATAGGAAATTTCTAAGGCTACCTTGCAATGATCGATTTTTGTAACTAATTTGGGATTTTTGCGTAGATTCTGATTATTTGTTAAACAAACTAATATTGGTGCATGGTCGGTAATCTGAGTTTCCAATATAAAGGAGACTACTGAATTCTTAACTTTTATCATGGTATGATCTAAACAATTGTATTCCCTAGTAGGATGTGTGTATGCCGGTAGTAGTCCATGCGATGCAGTCAAGTTCATATACTCATTGTAATGAGGATCATTATTGGTTGGGCTTATATTGATGTTGATATCACCCACCAGAATTATGGTTTTATACGTAGACAAGGAGACCAATGTGTTATTTAAGCTATTTAGAAAGTTATCAGTATTCTTAAAGGATGGCGGTCGGTACACTGCTACAATGACTATATCGGTGTTAAGTTTACAAATTAGACAGTTCGCTTCCATGAATTGTGGCTCTGTGACATTATGTTGTATATCCGTGCGTAAATAGATCACTAAGCCATCATTTTGGTTAAAAGTATTATCTGTATAATATGCTGAATATCCTTGAAGTAGTGGTATAGACGTAGTTTTACTTAACCAGCACTCTGAAAAAATTATAACATCACACACAGTTTGCAGTGAAGTTAACAATACTAAAACGTTATTAAAGTTTTTGTTAATGCTACGTATATTAAAATGCAGTATTTTAATTATTCCATTTTGTTCACCTAATAACTGAACACATCTGTTGGGTGGGCAGTTATAAAATTCATTTGAGCCATACAAATCCAAATTATTAATCTTATAAGAGGTAAAAACACGATTAGCTTAAATTATATGTAAAAGGTGAGGTCTTTGGAAGCCTCTGTCACGATTATCTGAGCCTAGGTTCATTACCAGGGCGTAGCCAGGTACAGGCAGAAGGCAGCTGCCCCCCCAGCAATGATTGAATAAGTGCTCGCCGCTCGGTCGGGGTGCTCCCGAAACGAGGAGTAAAATTTTAGAAAGAAAAAAGCTTTTTGAAATATTCATAAATTATTTCTTTCGTGTCAAGTTGATTATCATTCAAACTACGAGCATTCTCCCATCAGGTGATCATCTCATACATCTTTCTCCTATCTATATTATTATTTACCTTGCCTGCCCCTTCTGAACAAAATTCTGGCTATGCTCTTGGGTTCACAACAAGTATTTGGCTGTGGTATTCTGTAAGATGGGGGTACTTTCCCAGCCGGGTTGCTCCAGATTTGAGCGAAATATTTCGCTGTGCCCTACCGCTCTTTTCCGCCCGACTCATGGTTCCCAACGCATGGCACAGTGGATTTAAAACAGAACTTTTTAAGATTATGATGTTATTTTGTACCTACCTCTTTGGTACCTACAAAAAAGTTTTCTTACGGTATTGTTTTATTTTTAATATTATCTATTTATTTTGACATCATTTAAACTTGCACAGGATTCATCAGGATTAATTTTTACACTACCTACTATTTCATAGGCTATATAGTTTAGTACAAATAAATTCTTTGCTTTTCTACAAAGAAATAGAGTCCATCATGGTTTTAGGCAAAAAGCAAATGGAACAGCTTACAGGATTTGCGCCATCGATAGCTGCGTATGGGTTGGGCACACTAGTGACCCTGTTATACCTCACGGAATGGACAGCTGTTTGCAAATACATTCCATTTTATAATGGAGCCAAAAAGTTTAGAGATGCGAGAAAATAATGATATTTGTGCATATTTCCCTCACTATTCTAAATTATTGAACAGTACATGACAGGTGGTGATAAAATTGTATAATAAAAAAACTAGTTATTCAAATTAACACAGGGTAAGTTAAGAGCACGCGCCCGAAATATCACAATAGTAATCTGGAAAAAGAATGGAATTATAATAATGACTGGTGTTGGCATCAGGTGTGCTCGGATTTGTAATAAAATGTCAACCGGATCGTGCGCAGCCGGCGGTGGCGCACGCGCAGCTGTCGGCCCTCCTCCGTGCCTCCGGTGAGGTGCGCCCTCCGAATAAACATTACCTCCTTTGTTGTGTATTGTAATGTTTTCATTGTATTCAACGACTTATTTTTCATGGAATGGTCAAATAAAAAGTAAAACCATTATCAGCACATATTATTTAATTTTCATGCACAAATGCAAGTTTTTTATCCGTGCCTATATTATTTTTATGCATGTTTAGAGGTAAGCTCACACTTGCGCTGGAAAGAATCTATCATGGAATCTATAACCGCATTTATATCATACATGATCAGCACTCGAGCATCAATGTTCCTACTGTTGGCAGTAGGGCTTCTCTCTGTAAGTGGTCGGTCTCCGCGTAATCCACTACGTGGGCCGAAATGCGGACTAGTGTGGAACTGTGGACGTCACACGTCTTCATCTTTTTGGTTCTAAATCATGCCAGATTCACGATGGTTTCCGTTATTGTTTTTACTTAGAGGCAGCAGTGACGAAATAAATTGCACAAAGTAAATAGTGAGAGCCTGATGGGTTCGAATTCGAACACCATAAGCTGGTGGCGGCCACAGCGAGCCTCTAGTGGCCGTCAAAGTTCTGTGGACGTAATTTTTCATACATTTTCTATGGTATCGACGCAAACTGAGCGTTTGACCGGCCGCATTCAAGCCACAAGCTGCGGGAGTGGTCAACGCTTGCTGTGGCCGCATTTTGTCGCTGGCTATCTGCGCACGCTTGCACAGTCGCCGCTGCCAACTGGGTACGGCTAGCTGCTAGTCATTACTCATTAGTGGCTACGACTGATGGCCGCGTCCAGCCACTAGCGGCTGAGACTGGTGCCTGAATCTAGTAGCTTGGTTTGGCCACCGGTGGCGTCCACTAGTTGCTTCTACTAGTGACTCAATCTTTTTTCAATTCACGAGTTACGAGTCGAAGTCGGGGCCATCGCGGGGCAGTCACTGGGCTTCCGCTGCTCATTATAACTGCATACATATTATGCAATGTTTTTTTTTAAATTAGGTACTAATCCCTAATTGAATTCCTATTTATAAAAAATAGGTACAGAGATTTAAACAGAGCCCATTGAATAAATAAATGCTTATATTGATCGAAGAGTGGATAGCTTTTGGAAACGTCAATCTCACTGCAAGTTGACTATTGCCATTTACTACCAACGAACGGCGAGATGCCTTTTGACGAGATAACCCACGGTTTTGCTCATAGAAAGTACTTGCTAGGTAAAACCTTATAATCAGAATTATTCATTAGATTAAATAACCATAATAGAAGCTGAGGATTGCAGCGAGCGAGTTTAAATTCTCTCATGGATGTAGGCACTGAGTTAAGCAGCCCGTATTTTGATTGAAGCAATAAAGTCAGCAGTTTAAATACAAAGAGAACTTCTCTTAGTACTTCAGATTCGGTACCAGATCCAATCATCCGCCTACCCTTTTCCCAAAGTACATGGGATCGGCTTCCAGTCTAATAAGATGCGGCTGAATATTAATATTTTATGCGGAGCGACTGCCATCTGATCTCCACAACCTAATTATTGGGTAATACTGGTGTTCGAAAGTTAGACCAGTTGTCATAGATAATACGTACTTATGACAATTCCTTGATTGGGACCGACCGTTTAATGTGCTTTCTGAGGCGCAGAGGGGTCTGGATTCGATTTGTAAAGAATGTTTGAACGGGTCGAATACAGAACCTCCTGTTTTTAGAAGTCAGTTAAAAGTGTTTGTAAATTGCTATAATTTTCTCAAATTGATGACTATTCTTTGGTAGTTTTTATGGAGCTGGTGAATTCCTGATGAATGTTAAAGCTGCGGAGGTAATTTTTCAAGGTAGTTGTCGTAGTTGATGCTGTCGATCTATCATATTTTTCTGTCAAAGTCCCGGTATGGTATTCTACAAGCAAAAAATGGTTGCCGATATAGTATTCTACAAGCAAAAAAATATTTTTATTACGTGCGGATAAAGAATGGGATTGAAAATGGCGTCGCCCCTATTCACCTCTCGCTCGCATCTCGGCAGGTGTGAGTATAGACAGCAACAGTGTGCAAGCGAAAGTTGAATAGAGGCGATGCCCATTTATAATCCCACATTCTTTATCTGCGCAGGTAGTACCTATTAAAATATAGGTATTGTTAGTACCGATACAGCAAAAGCTCCGTATCGAATAGAGCTTTATAAACATGACTCGAAAATGGATCGTACTATGAATAAGACCCAGACGCGTCAAGGACCAAGGG
Source organism: Thalpophila matura (assembly GCA_948465475.1). NCBI lineage: Eukaryota > Metazoa > Arthropoda > Insecta > Lepidoptera > Noctuidae > Thalpophila > Thalpophila matura. The sequence continues at coordinate 9,900,496 of OX419183.1, read as the reverse complement.
CCATAAAGGGAGATCAAAAGTGGGGTGAGTGAGGTGCGGTGTACTGTGTTGGTACTGTGGAGTCGCGTTCCGACACAGCCCTATTTACTTTGTCTGTAGGCCGCTCCAAGAGCGGCTGTGTATGGTGCGCGTGCGTTTATGTCTCTCGTGTTACGTACCCATTTTGTAAACAAACTTGTTAACGCTGCGCGGACACTGTAATAAAAACTTTCGCTGTCACAATCGAACAATCTGTGAACACTAAGTGTTGATTGATTTGTGCACACAATGGATTTGTCCTGTGGAGAAAACATGCAGAATTCTGGAAATAACAGTGGAAGTGGAAGGACGGTCGACATGTGCGTCGCAGGTCCAGATCGGGCGTTGGATCGCGATCCTCGGCTGCTTCTCAACTTGCTGGCTTTGGAGAGGTCACATGCCCTTCACACGGACTACTTCCAAATTGTACAAATTGATATCCAGCCCTTCATGCGGAAGGTAGTCACCACCTGGATGTTGGAGGTGAGTTACTACGACATTTAATTAGTTACTATACCTACATCATTGAAATAAAAAAAAAATCATTAGATAATAATAATCAAAACATGACATCGAGTAGGCACTATTAGATATCTAATAATTTAGATCGTAGGTAATATCGTTTGACAATCGGGTCACAGCTATACCTATAATAACAAACAGCTGATTACTGTGAATGACCTGAATATCTGAGTGTATGTATGTATGTATTTATGTGCGTTTAGTCGCTCCAAATTTTATTATAATATAAGTGAAAGTAATGGTAGTGATTTCCTATAACATAAATTATCTCGATGTATTTTACATGTAAGTAGATATCTTAAAATGTTTTAGATGATTTAATTATTTCAAGATTCTATGTGGGTAGGCAGAAAACAATATTTTCTACCATAGAATTGACTATTGTAAGTATGTATATCTCGTAGATCATTGACAGTTAATACATAAATAATTTAATAATGATGGCAGGAGTTGGGCAGGAGCTCGAATACTTATAATATAACTTATGGTAATATTCTTTATCTCATATGCGTAAGGGTCATTGTCCTTTTACATTTACAGGACAACACACATTAACATTTTAATGAAGCTATAAAATATAAAAAAAAAAATGATAGTTCGTACTAAATATTTTATGATTTCGATAGAGACTTCGTTTCGGGAGTTCCTTGGGCGTCTTCTAATTTACGCACCGATGACAATGACCCCATCCCGTCATTCCGCTGCACTGTGCCGTAACTGCGTGAGCCTAATCTATCGTACAACACCAAGAAAAACACAATTATTGTATTTTTTCTCTAAGAAGATCCAATTTGGTGCCGTGAGACATACTTATGTATAACTAGCTTTTGCCCGCGACTTCGTCCGCGTTTCCGTCGTTTTTCGTAAAAAAGTAGCGTATGTCCTTCCTCACGGTTCAATGGTTTTGATGTAACAGACAGATTAACTTTCGTATTTTAGTAGGGAAATATAATATGTCAATCCACAATACTGTTGAAAAATATCGCAATAAGGAACCGCAGAATATTATTATTAATAGCTGTGCCCGCGACTCCATCAGCGTGTAACTCCTTGTGTGTAGGTAATACAATCAGAAACTCCGAACTGCTAAACTATCAGGAGTTCCACGTGTTATTGTGAGTCAACCATATAAGATAGACATATGCTGTTGTAAGATATTTTTTAGATAATTTTATGTGAAACATTTCTGTCATACATGATTTCTATGTAGCTTTAACCATTAAGGCTGCACACGCGACGGAAGCTTAAAAAATAGAGTAACTTCTCCCGTTTTCCCAACATTTCCCTTCACTGCTCTGCTCTTATTGATTGTAGCGTGATGAAAAGTATACTATAACCTGCCCAGGAGTATGAAGAATAATTGTACCAAGTTTCGTTAAAATCCGTCGAGTAGTTTTTGTTTCTATAAGGAACATACAGACAGACAGACAGATAGACAAAAATTTTACTGATTGCATTTTTGGCATCAGTATCGATCACTAATCACCCCCTGATAGTTATTTTGAAAATATATTTCATGTACAGAATTGCCCTCTCTACAGATTTATTATAAGTATAGATGATGATTGTTATTTCCGCCTATCTAATACAACTCAATATTTTCTCCAGGTATGCGAGGAGCAACAATGTGAGGAGCAGGTGTTTCCCCTGGCAGTGAGCTACATGGACCGGTACCTGGCTCAGCGCGCCATCTCCCGGCAGCAGCTCCAACTCCTCGCCGTCACCTCCATGCTGCTCGCCTCCAAGTTCCGCCAGTGCCATCCGCTTTCTGTCGACCTGCTCTGCGCTTACACCGACAACTCCGTGTATCCACATGAAGTCAGAGTAAGCATCCTTAAATTTTACTGTTTGACTAGGTATCTCTTCCTTATGGAGCCGTGCTAAACATCTGGGATCTTCAAATGTCAACACAATATGCACGTGGCTGACTCCGACACTAACCTACGAGTTTGTGATGGCAAAAGTTCTACAATCGAGTCAATCAATTCGGATGGACCTTAATGATAAATGATAAATGATAAATGATATTTATTTTGTAAATAGGTTAAAAATAACACTTTTACACGTCAAAACATTTTTTTAAGCTAGATGAGTTCGGTGTTTCCTATATGACTACCTTTGAGAAGAAACACCGAAACAAACTCAAAGGTTGATGTCTCTTTTAAAGTCCAGACAATTAAGATAAATTGTGTAAGAACCATGCAGGTTAGTCTGAAATGGCCTTTAGAGGAAAGAGCCATACAGATTTGAGTGGACCTGACCTGACTGTGCACGCATGTGCCGGGTATCGTGGTAGCTCAACCCAGACTTAGGGAGCTCAACGACCCGACGAACATTACCATCAGAAAGGACATTTGGGTAGGCCCCCTAAAGTAGGTACTCAAACTGTCAGACTGAGCTTGAGATCTATAACAGTAACATAATAACCCACATAGTACTCACATTTACAATAATTATAATCAATATATCACATCATTATTATCACATTCAATGTCATTTTGTATATAAATTGTTTCAAAAGGAAACATTTAATGTCAAAGTGTATATAGAAAAAAATATAATATCAAATAAAAGAGCAATAATTTAGTGGTTATGTCAATAGTAGTATTGGCCCATGTATGTATTGGAACAGCTCAATCCCAAGCCTTTTTGTCCTCCATATAATCTTTAACACTATAAAAAGCTTTATGACAAAGTTTTCGCTTTATTAATGATTTGAATTTATTAAGGCTTAATTTTTGAATATGGCTAGGGATTTTATTGTAAAAGCGTATACTTTGGCATTTAAATGTGCCACTTATTTTCTGGAGCCTCGTGGCAGGAACAACAAGTCTATGTTTGTTTCTAGTATTAATATTATGAATATCACTATATTTAGTGAAGAGATTAATATTTTTATGTGCATACAATAGATTTTCATAAATGTACTGAGATGGAACAGTTACTTAGATGTTATCATATCACTATAATACAGGTGCTCTTTCGTCTTTCTACACAATCTCACATTAAAACAAAACAAGTGGCTCTATTGCCTTCGACGTCCGGTACCTTACATCCTGCGACAAAACTTAATTGTTGTTTTGATTCCACTGTGAATGAACTTCGATTAGCCGAGTCAAATGTCACTCCTTCACCCCCAAAGCGACATTTCCTTACACCATGCCAGTTTCCGGTAATTACTTCTTCCTCGAGAAAGTGAAGAGGGCTTGTAAGACTGTCACCCTTCTTATGTAGCCACAGCCTGTGACGAAGTAAGGCACCGAATTGGTCGTTCACTTGCTTCCGACGGAAATGTGGGCTACAAGATACGATACATGGCCAGTTAAATTAGAACTAATTTAAGTAGCCGTCTTATTACGTCTTTAATGAGATAAGGTTGTTGCACTCGGTATTTTTGGTTGACGAAGTAAAGTTCAAAGTAGGTATAAAGGGGTAATTAAGTATATTAAAAATATTGAAGCATTAAAATACCCTCTCGAAATGTGGTAAATAAATTCCCACAGCTTACCATAATGACAAAATTGTCATAATCGTTCACACCCGCACAGACAGGTGCGATTCGTAGCCACTCATAAGCTTGCCCATTGTAATCAATTTTGACTTTGTCACCTTTTTCACACGCTTCTAGTGCAATGGCTATTATATGTAGACGAGACCTTGATACATTTATGAATTTTATGACACCTATATAAATTGAGGCTACACCCGGTGATGACGAAAAGTACCTACTAAGCATTCAAGCAAGCAAGTAACTTTAAGCAAGCATACAGACGGCGCTGGGTGCCTTTATGTTATTGAATAAATATTTATTAGTCTTGTGTGGGACATAAAACATAAACAATTAAATATGCACCATATGCTATAGTTAAATATCTTTTGGAATGATACCGTGAGAACATGTTTCGTCACTCCTTTAGAGCGTATGACACCGTGGAATGTTTCGTATTTCCTTGCTATTAATTCGTGCGATGATGATTGCGATATGCGTAACGCGCATACTTAAAATGCTGTCATATGGTGCGGGCCCATCCTACTTTCCCATACCACGGGGTCTCATCAGGAACAAAGTAACATTTGTTAAAATAACTCATAATAGATGGAGTTATATGTATCGATTTGTTATTGAAGTTTGTGTAAAATTGAGAACATGAAAAAATACATCATGAAAAATATTTTTTCAAATTTTAAAAAATACTTTAAGCACGGAAAAACGTATAGCCCGAAGATAGCCCGCGCTAAATCGGTCACATTTCTTTGTATGAGATGAGGCATCTGTACGTATAGTATTATATTATCTGTGCCCATACTTAGGGACTATTGCTTAAATATTCACAAGTGCCGTCATTAAAACGCTATATACCTACATCGTTTAATATTAATGACAATTATCAGAATTTTGTAGTGCCTTTTAAAATGTTGTCTTTCTTCGAGCATTATAATATTCTTAAAGACTGTATTGTTGTATCATCTTAAATATGCATAGATAAATCATAGTTATCTGTCTGGTATTAGGGTTTATTGAACTTAAAACTCACTAAAGAAGCTCGAAGTATGGATGCCTGGATGGCGTTCACCCTGTCTTTATCTAAATGAGTACATTTGTTGTTGTGAATGTAAATAAGGAATTGTTTGGCCGCCCTTAGTATATCAGTAGCCATGTGAAAAAATATCACCAGCGAAGGGTTCCATTGTCCCTTGTTTTCTTATGACATTTCTACAGTAATTGTAACGTGATTCGCTACTTTTTGCGGTTTCCGCCTAACCCATCAAGTATGACGGTTACGTATCAACTGTTAAGAATAGGTCGTACATCCCTTCTTTTAAATACAAGAGACCAGGGAATTTGTTTTAAATGTAAGAAAGTATACTGTTATTCACACGGGGTCGTGCCCTTTGGGAATAATTTAATTCAAAAGAGAAACGACCGTCGTTTATATTGCGTTTTTTTTGTTACAGCAATGGGAAGTGATGCTCCTTCAACGATTGAACTGGCAGTTGTCTATTGCAACGGCGTTTGACTTCGTGGAGCCGTTCCTGGCGCGAGTGCCGTGGGGCCGCGCCAACCCGCTGGTCAGGACACATGCGCTCACGCTCACCTCAGTTTGCTATACCGGTATGAACATAATCTTTATTACTCACAAGTACTACATGTTTCACGCGCTTACTTATTTCAGCAACAATAAATCTCCCGCCAAACTTGGCTACAGTATGCGGGTCGAACTGACTTCCTACAATGATAGTAATTAACTTTAATCGATAAATACTGTTTGGTGTCAATTCTTTTTCACTAATTTGTTCAGGTTTTAGCTTAATGATTATATTTATGGGAGGCTCCCATTGTTTTGGAATGTGATTGTCGGGTGGTGGTCGGGGTGTAGCGCTGTAATGTGGGGTGTAGGGAGTGGACGCGTGTATCGGAACGCGCACATGCCGTTTGCGCCGTGATAACGCGCACACCTTGCGCCTGCGCACCCCTCAGCCACTGACCCTCTTGCACTCCCATTGTAAATACACGATTGACATCACTACATTTTTAAATTTCAAATTATGCCATTAATTTCAATACATACTACGATATCAATGGTAAACCTGTTTGCGCAATAAACCTTGTGTACTTAGTAAAAAAACTATTAAGAGGACACGTGGCTGGCGATTTATGTATGTACTAACTTTATTTATTAGCTGTAAAGACGTAAAATGACAAAGGACCACGGTAAGTACCTACAGTCCTACACGCTCAATTTATATTGAAACTGGTGGTGAGGGTAAGTAATACATTCTAGTTCTACACCAAAAAATATAATGGGTACTGACATGTACTGATCTATACTATCCTACTAATATTATAAATGCGACAGTTTGTGAGGATGGATGAATGTATGGATGTATGTATATTTTGTATATGTATGGATGTTTGTTACTCTTTTATGCAAACACTACCGAACGGATTTTTATAAAACTTTGTACCTAAGTAGGTAGGTGGTAGCAGGTAATAAGTATAGCTTATACATCAGAATAACACATAGGCTACTTTTTATCCCAAAACGCGGGCGAAGTCGCGTGCGGAAGCTAGTAATATTATAAAGCTGGAGAGGTTTTTTGTTTGTTTGAACGCGCTGATCTCTGGAACTACCAGTTGAATTCGAAAAAATGTTTGTGTGTTTACACATTAGGTAGGTATTTATATACCTACAACCTGCGCAGATAAATATTGGGATTGAAAATTATGTCGCCTCTGTTCAACTCTGGCTCGCAGTGTGAGTATACCTACTGAGTATAAACAGTGCGATAGTGTGTCAGCAAGAGGTGAATAGAAATAGAGGCGACACTATTTTCAATCCCATTCTTTATCTACGCAGGTTGGACATATTTTAAATATGTTTTATAAAATTTGATTTAAATCAACTTGATTAGCTCGACTCTGGTACTTACCTACGCTACCTACTTACACTACCCTACCTCTCTACCTACCCTACCTACCTACTTCCGCTACCTACCTACCCTACATATCTATAACCTACCTGCCAAGGACCTTCCAAGTCCATAGTTCCTATCATTTTCAGTCACTCATTTTCTATCTTCTTTTTCTGTCAAAAACGTTTCCGAGCTTGCCAACAACATCTGTATAAAGTTTCAAGTCAATCGGATGACGAGTAAATTGCGCGAACGCGTAGGTATCTCCCGAATAATTGAACAATCCAACAAACAAACCAAAAACATTAATTTTATATGATAGACGAGTTTTTGTTATTTCGGTCAACTAATCACTACAGCTGACATGAGATTTGGTAGCTGCTTCACCGATAAGGCTTCATTGTACCTACTTCCAGAAAACGCGAGAAAATTTTCATACTCGATTTATACCTACTGGAGTGCTCATATCTTTATATAGTACATACGTATGTGACTAGCTCATGTACTGTAAACGTTCGTATATAATGCCCTCCACAGACATTAACCACCAATGACCCCTTGACATTACCTCCCTACGAGGGTTGCGCTTTTCCGATCACTGAACACAATAAAAACTAGTGGAAATTACTAATTCATATTAAGCACGATGCTTGGCTGAACACCTGACCTTTATTTAGCACTTTCATAGTTTTTAATAATATATAAAAATATATAAATAAAAAATGGTAAATATTTCCGGTTGTATTTTCAACGAAGTTGAATATTACCCTTACATGAGGGAGACATTCAAATGGATTAACGGAACCTGTAGTTATAGAATTAAACTAAGTTGCTCTTTTAGAGATGAAATCATCGATAGTGTAGTCATTTACATAAAAAAAAATAGTATAGTTTCAATAATTTTATGCTAATTCATTATTAGTACTTACTTACCTACTTAAATATAAGATAAAATAAAATTGAAATAACTACAATACTATCTACCTAGTTAAATTCTGTACCAACCTGCTGATTATTTTTCTAAGGCTACATAATAGGCTATATACCTAGTACTTGTAGTATTATTAAATTAATGTTCCGTTATAGCTATAACTTGACTTTATGATTCCAGACTGATAATTATCTCGTCAATTAAATTTCTATTGTGTTCCTCTTTTATTAAACCTTCGTAGTAACATTTGTTACGAAGAAAATTAGACTCGTTTTTATTATATTAAGTACTATCTCTACTACTACTGTCGTTAAACATTTTAATTACACTACTTGTAAAAGTCGTAGTTAACCAAAATGTGTAAAAGAATATCACGATACTTATAACTTAACCCTGTCCGCCCCTATGGTCCATCGAATCCTGATAACAGTTATTTATAGCCACCATTCGGTTACCGTCTGTCACCCTCCATTGGTCCATTGACTATAGGTATACGTAGGTATGAAGTTTTTCATGCTTCATCTGTTGTTTCATGTATTTACTAATTAGGTTTATTTAGAGGCAAACAATATTGTGACTTGTACAGTGCAAGTAGATATAGATAGATATAGTAGATATGTATATATCAATCAAATCAAATAAGTTTATTTGTGTATAACCACTTGTATTTCTAGGTATCATCCCGTAATAGATATGTTTCTTTTTAATTTTATAAATAACATGAAAAATAAAGTGGAAGAAGTTCCAGCTTCTTTGTGGTTACCTACGTTAAAAGAATTAATTGTATAAAGTGACAGTAAGCTTGCTAGGCGAACTAGGTCTTTGTAATAAAGCGTAACTGAAACGAAAAAGCATTGACATGATCTTTTAAGGACAGCGTAATAGATTTTGTGCATTTATTTGTGTTACTATAACACCAGGTCAACTATCAGTTACATCTATTAAGTTTTATTGTAAACAGAAACGTTTCGTGTAGCGGGGCGTCAAGTTTTGTCGGTGTCGCCGGAAGTAGCATAATTGCCGGTAACTGATCGTGCATTACTTGAGGTGTGAAAGGGTTAATAACATTACTTGACCCCTAAACTTCCTTCATCTTCTTTTATTAGCTTTTTTAATTACTATGATCGTGATTACTCAAATTTTGGACTGCTAAAAATATAGACGAAATATTGGAAATAGGATCCCATTCAAATGTAAATTCTTGCCAATCGTAAAATTTCTTATGACTACATGATATTATTATTGCAGGCAATACAATTTGTATAGAGCACAACATGTGCAGTTTGACCGGACTAATTTCTTGGAGTAAGTAGTGTCACGGTTACGGTGACTTATGAGACTAGTCGGCGCGTACGCAGGGGAGCGCTTGGCGACCGCGCCAGCTGACTCAGGGACAATACACGAAGACGTCCCGCGGCCATTGTTCCGCGCCGAATCCCTGTCCCAAAGTCCCGACAAAAGCTTCGCGACAAAGACCCGTCTCGGCGCGCACCTGGCGATATACCACCCTATCTAACCCGATAAGCCGTACATCTCCTCTGAACACAATCTTAACGTATTACCTTGCGAGATGTGAGCTTCCGTTTTCAACATCCGATCCAAAAGCTAATACATGGGTACCTCTATTTTTTAAAGCCTCTCTCTCTGTTCAATTCGATGCCATTGTCTGTAAAACGTAGTAAAATTACTACGTATTCAGATTACCTACCATTTAAAGATCATTGATAAAACCTGATTTTTGAATAAGACATAAAATCTGTAACTTTTCGCCATAAAATGATTACTGTAACCAGTTTAACGCACAATTAGACGAACTATTTGCAACCCCTGCGTTTTTGCATTCTATTTGTGTTAGGTTAGGATTCACTGTTGGGGTGGGACTGACAGGTTTCTCAAACGGAACTTAACGGTCCTCGATGTCTGTTGAGTGTACGCTCTAGTCTATGTCAATGCAGTTGGGGTAATTAGAAGGGTAAGACGCGGGGGTGTAAAGTCTTCGGGTCGGTAGCAGTCGCGTGGGCCGGCTTAGCAGATGTCGGCACGCCAACTGACAGTCAACCTGTCGCGCAACGGGTCGTAACGCACCGCTGCTCATGCTGGCCAGATCAGGCCTGATACGCGACTTGCGCACGTGATTTTTAATAAGCTACTGGTCCATTTAACCGACATTAAACAACAACTTTTTTGTTTAGTATACATTTCTAACGTGCACCGTTGCATGTAGGTACACCTATAATAGTGATCAAACTATATAAGCGCTAGGTGACATGCATGGTGCTTAAGGAAGTGTAACGTGTACAGCAAGCACGGACCTAAAGTTCATTTCTAGCCTGGATTCATTGACCTGCCAGTAGCAAAAGCTTGAGTTACATTAATAAAGTATGGGCACTTTTTCTGATTAAAATTATGACGCGCTCGCGTGTAGCGTATTGTTTTTCTGAAGGAGTAAGCATGATGTATAGCATATAAGGGCACAAGGAGTAAAGAAGGGTGCATGTAGTAGGTGGGCAGTGGGCACTGACCCTGCGGTAGTGGCATGGTTCGCGGAGGTGCGAGCGGAAGGGTCGCGCCAGGTGTCTTCACATCTGCCGTCTTGGCTGACGTCGTCGGTACACCCAAAGTGACTTGAAGTTTATATTATATTGACTTGCGACGCTCCAATGCCTACACCGTTAGTAATATGTTAAACATAACGACACCAATAGAATGTACCTACATCGGCGTATGACTAATGTAAAATAATATAAGTTAATTATATAGTACCTATAGTATTATTATTTCATATTAAGTAATAAGTACCTATGAAATAATAATACTGACTGAGCAATTTCGACCATTTGTGCAAAATTTAAGGGCGGTTATCGACGACAAATGATATTGATTAGTCGACTTGTGATCGAAGTTACATTTTAAAATCGCACAATAGAGACCTTCGTAGCGAAATACAGCTGCGCCCTTACCTAGACGACTTAAGATGTAAATTACCATTATTCCCCCATCTATTGTTCCGGAGTAGGTACACACAAAGATGCAGACGGGGACGCAATGCACAAATCGGGCAGCTGTTCGATTCTCCTTCCTTATTCTCAAACTATAACAAAAGAGTTCTCGTATTGTGCAAAATGTAACGCGAGTTTTTTTCAACTATATCGTCAAAGACTGACTATTTTTTTGCTTTTACTTTGTTGTACCTATGTAAGTTCTGTTGTCTTATTTGACTTAACTGGTTTTATTTTTAGACGATGGTCTTGATCTTGGTCAGTCAGTAGGTTATAAAATGATAATATTGTACACAGCACGATTGGATGATAGGACGCTAAGATGCAAGGTGTCCGAGCCACCTGTCCGCTCTCCGTGGCAATTATCTCGCAACACATGTGCACGCTCTACCTGTGCCAGCGTCGTCCGAGTGTACGAAATTTCGATATAAAAACTTGTAAACAAGAAACCCGTTTTAAATTCAACCTTATTGATAGTCTGAGAATGCTAACAGCGCGCATATTAATATTGAAAAACAATAACTAGATAGATAAAATTCTTTATTTAATTTGTCAACAGAGACCGAGTTTCTTCTTGTACCACCATCTTTAATTGCTGCTGCGTGTATCACCGCGGCAGCTCGAGGGCTGCGTGTGCGCATGTCGGTGAGCGAATTGTGTGCACTGACGCGCACTCCTTCTGCAGCCGCCGAGCTGGTGGCGCGCCACGTGGAGAGAGTGCTGGCCAGAGAGACGCAGCCTCAGGAACCCCGGACTAGGCACACGCTCCCCTACAAACAGAGCACACCGGAACAGACGCAACTACCAGACACACCCACAGACGTGCAAGACGTACATTTCTAATAGCAATTCTTGTATTTTTGCAGTTTATATTGCATCCAAGGATCACTATAGAAAATCGTAAAAAAATCATCAACCAAAATCAAACGATCTCAGTGTTTATGAAAGTATGGATTGCATTGTTACGAACATTTTTTATTTCGTGCACCTGGATTCATAAGAGAAGATCCGTCGAGAAGCAAAAAATGGACCTTTAACTGGAAAAAGCGGTGTCAATTCTTATACAATTTATGAAAAGTTATGTAAGAGAATTTATTGTTCATTGATCTCAAATTATTTATGTGAAATATTAACATTAGAGTAGATTAATGTTATTTATTGTAAAATAGATTCATTTATGTCAGTTGCATAAGTTTGTAACAAAGGTATTTTTGTTCGACTGAACATTAAAAAGAAATATTGTGCTGTTTGATCTCCGTTAATCCAAAATGTTATCAGAAGACTGAAGAAAATGAAGTCACTTTTTGACATTAATTTAACAAATAATTACACTACCTAGCAAAATGTTTGCTACCAAAACCAAATTAGGTTAGGCATCTAACAAAAATCAAATAGAAAAAGAATAGACATTATGTTTACATATTTTGTATTTATAGTTTTGTGTGTCAATGTGTAACTAACTTGTAAGATCTCATTCTGTAGTAAAGTTGAATTAGTCCCTTTTCGTGGAGGGAAGTGTGTTTAGTATTTGCTGATAATGAGTGAAAATGTTAAAATGTTGTAATATTTATTAAGGTCGATGTTAAGTTTTCGTAAATTCTAGTCAAACGTTTTACACATTCCTGTTTTTGACCAAACTTAATATTTAGATGTATAGATTAAACTTGTACCTATAAGTAAGAATTATCGTTTAAGTAATTAGGATGTTTTAGTTTGTTTGGCAAATTGTTACAAAAGGTGACAGAATACTCATCACTGAGACAGTGGAATTTCTACTGTTAGTTAATGTATAGACAATTAAATTTCCTCGCTTGTAATTCTAGTATGTAACTGTATTTTTTGGGTGGCAGTGGGAGTAAGGGAGAAACTTGCATAAACACTTACACCAGAATAAGTATAGTAAGTAAGTGATAAAGCGGCGGTAGCGCGGAGTCGACGAGCGGAGCGTTACGTTACGCAATGTTAATTATACTAATTGTAATAAATTAATGGGTGAGCTTTAAAGTTTCTCTCTTTATTCCGTCTCGACTCAATGTAACTTTCACATAAGTTTAAAAAAAATGATGTTCATGCAACCACATAATTTTAAAATTACCTCGAATTGAAATTAGGCAAGCAGCTAACGAATGTTTAACTTTAAATTGTTTAATAAATGATACGGCTAGCTTTTAATTGTGGCGTATATCCCACGTTTACATTGAGTATTTCTTCGTTTGTGTATCTTTTGTCATTGTTGTTTGAATTAATTTATTGTTTATTTCTCTAGCTTGGTTATAGAGCATTTAATCAATGTATAAACACGTACCTATAATACACACAAAATAACAATCTTTGTCTGTTTTTTCGCATTTCTGTCGTCAGCCATACCTACCCGAAGCGGCCAGGAGCTAATGTACTTAGTTTCTGAATAATTCCAAGTTGGTGAACAGCAGACTATACGTGGAATACCTACATGACACCATGACATGTTTATCTTCCCATCTTGAACGTGTTCAACAGATTAATCAATGTTATTATTATAATATTTTCTACTTTAAAAACGTTTTAATTATGAGAAAAGTTGGTTTCAAGTCGCTGTAACAGCTATTGTAGGTACCTACCTACATATATTTTGTAATGAAGGTGTTTATTTTGTGATGAAGGATCAATCGTGTTTAGGTACGTATGATTATTATGCCCTATTGTATATAAGTGTATGGCGCAGCCTATTTATAGGTTGACTATAAATTAATGTAATAGTTTTAAAATAAAATCAAAACACAAACACCTTTGTATTTTTAATAACCCTAGATTTAAAAAATACCCTACTATTCGGCTGTCTAATTGTCTATAGAGTACCTACATAATGCTGAATTTAACTACTGAATACCTACGAACAAAATCACCTTATAATTCTAAGTATTCCTTAAAACTAAAAGCATGAATGGTATAATGTAATGTAATATAATGTAAGTAAAACCGAATGGTAAGGGTTATAATTTATAATTATCTTTGAATATAATTAACTTACCTAGGTAAGTATTAGGTTTTACTGAGTTGCTTAACTGTGCCTATTCCTATTTATTATAAGTATCTACCGTAGGATTAGTATAGTGGATAGTATTCATTAGGTTTCTGTTAATCGTCAGGGTTAGATAGTGGTGCTAATTCCGTTTTACATCGCACTAAACAAATTTTAGTCAACTGTATCTATTTCTTACAAATATAATTGAAAAGGATGGAAAATAATAAGAACTGTCTAATTACTCTAGTTTACGCCCTTAACATTTACGGGAAAATAGGACAGTCGCGACCTATGATGAATTACCCTTATTAAAGACCTAATTTGACAGGACCAAATTAAATATCTTCTAACCCTACCCATGTTTTTGTTAGAAAAAGACATAATGAGATTAAAATAGTTTAGTTTAATTTAGGGAGTGTACATATTTCATTTACCTACTTAATCATTATTTTAAGAAAAACAAAAGGGTGCAATGTACCTAAAGGCAACCTCTAACGAACGAGGAAGGTACTTAACTATAAATTCACTCATCATAATACATATTATCATAGTACCTATTGATAGTATACCGTGGATTCTGAACAACTTTCACATACAAAAACTCAAATAGGACAAGTCTATAGATGGCGTTAGTGTCTATAATAATGAAAGCTTCTTAATATTTGTCATGAAAACCGAAACAGTATAATTAAAAGCCAAAATTTTGCTATTTCAATGCTGCAGGTACCTGTATTTTATTTATACATGCGTTTTAATTTACACAGCAAAAGTTTGCTAAAGCTCACTTTTACCAGTGGCGCCCTCTGTTTGGGAACGAAGGAAGTTGATCTTCCCGAGGGATAAAGTTAACTAACGGGACTGGGTACGGTTATATGCGTCCGTTTCGTAGCATTTGATTCCTCACTGCCTCCATAGATAGCAGCAGCGACGAATTAGTTTATTTTTAACCCTATAGTCATCATACCAGTGCAGCAGTGGATGTTTTTGATACAGATAATCTTCTAAAAATACTACATAGGTAATAAAATTGTGAATGTGAATTTGTCTGTTTTTATTTTTACGACTCAGATATTTATTATGTCTTCAAGGGAGACTGCTAGGCCAATTTTTATGTAATGCGGCATTGTAACTTGACACCCGGAGAAGAAAAAAAATCAACAACGAAAGTCGTTTAGCATATTTTTTTTTAATCTTAACAGACAACAATTATATAGAGAAAATCGAAAAAAATATGAAACACTAGCTGTTGCCCGCGACTTCGTCTGCGTGAAAATTGATGAAATTCCCAATGTGTTTTCTCAGGTCCAGGCCAAATTTCATTTAATTCCGTCCAGCCGTTTTAGTGTAAATAAGTAACAAACATACACACCCCCACACACAAACTTTCGCATTTATAATATTAGTAGGATTAAAATAACACGTATCTCCGTACACTCTTTACTATTACATAAAATCCTAAAAAGCAGCGTATACTATCGATTTTATTGGATCTATTAAACATTTAAATATTATGTAAAGTGTGAAACCGACTTTTGTTGCTGACCGTACATTACCTATCTACTTTAATAAATAAATATTGAGTTCTAGCATGGATAGATTTCATTCAGAGACTCATCTACACCAATATTATAAAGAGAAAAAATTTGGTTGTTTATTTGTAATGAATAGATAAACTCAAAAATGACTGGAACGATTTTAACAATTCTTTCACCAGTAGAAAGCTACATTAGCACTGAATAAGATAGGCTGCTTTTTATCTCGAAAAAATGCAGTTTATATGGGTCACGCGGACGAAGTCACAGGCAGTGCTAGTAGGTAGTACCTATTATTATGTTTGTTATTTGTAGATATATTTTGTACCTATACGTCGTAGTAAGATGCGTAAGTTGCGAGGATGGATGGATGTATGGATGGATAGAATTTTTTACTCTTTCCGTTCAGTAGCTTTTGCGTGAAACTTTACAGTAATACCTACAGCTTATACATAAGCTGTATTACTGTAAAGTTTCATCAAAATCCGTTCAGTTTTTGCGTGAAAGTGTAACAAAATCCGTCAATACACCCATCCTCACAAACTTTTGCATTACAATATTAGTAGGATGATTTTATCTATTTGGTTACTTTTCTTTCCCGACATAAAATTCATGATTTTCATAGAAAGTGTGTTAAATTGAAGCCATAAGTTCAGCGTTTTTCAGTTAATACTTATAAGGAACCAGATACTCTGTATTGCATACCTACGTAGAAATACGTAAAAAAACTTTTGTTCTGTTAAACTAATTCATAATTACATTGCGCTAATACAAGCTCTATATAATTACCCCTTGATCGTACTTTTGATCTGCAATCGGTATTCTAACTACTTAAACCCTTAATATTATTGATCGGAATTATAATTATGATCACTTTTTGTGGGTATGCGCATGTGTATACATAAGAAGTTACACCTGACTTTATTTGTAGTTACATTGTATACCAACACAGGTGATAAGATTTGATCCCGTACAGATACTTGATCCCGTTTATGTACGTAGGTTTATCTACAAATTTCCAATTTACACTCGAAAGTCCGATACGACACCGAGTGGCGAGCAAACAAGGAGTGCGCCGCGAGGGCAGTGGGGGGGGAGAGACCTCGGCAAACCCAGGCGTTTGTACGAAAAACCCAGGCGAGCGCTTGGGGCGTTTCGGGGCAAACACGGCGTCTCCCGGGAGCCGCTCATTAGTTGTTCAAACACGCCGGCGGCCACTTTGACAAGCAGCGCGGCAGGACCTGCTCCGTCCCGGCAAGGACCGATCTTCCCCTTCACTGATCTAACGCTAACTATAAAGAGCTATCGGGAGTGCAGATAGTAAATACGCGGTTTGTTTTATTAGACAAACGACGGTATCTTTGCATAGGCATTTACGTAAATCTGGCAGAATTAACAAACTGTTCTACGTAGAGATGATTTGATGTTCCCACCTTGTGTTATTCTATCTTGTATTACAACACAAATTAGGGCGTCTACGATTTCGATAATATTAGTAAGAAAACCTAAGTAACTACCTAATCTAAATAACTACCTAAGTAGGTAGTTTTATTTTTCAGTAATAATCACAGATTTGCTGAGTACGATTACATAATTAATTATCTATTAAGAATACTACATAGTGAAAGTGTCAAACCATGTCTTGAGGCAGTACATACGTCATATGATCTTTGTTAATGGCGGCGTCAGCTCGCAATCATGGCGATGGGTGAGGCTCATCAATCACAGGCTCAGGTGCACTACAGCCCCGTCCCCCGCGCGTCGCACCGCCTCTCCGGACCCTGCCCTCGTCTGCACTGCACAGTCAAAGGGCCTCGCTCACAGTCTTCAATTATAGCTGCCGTGACTACAGAACTGTCTTATGTGTGGTAAAACTTTCCCCAGTTTACGTTCCAGTAGCGAAGGGACTACAAATACATAATTATGACGAGATTATTTTCGGGTTCCCTTTTCAAACATGGCAATAAACAAGAATAAAGGTCACGTTTCTGATGAAAACCTTGAACTGTCAGCGTCGCCACCGATAGTGCTTAGCATAATCTCAATGGTTTTTTTCATAATCGATGTTTTATTAAGAACCTTGATATTGTATAAATACGGCTAATTTAATCGCCTACCTACTTATAAATAAATTTGTATAGGTACTTAGGGCCAAGTTCACCGACAAGATAACAGTCCGTAAAATTGGAAACAGCTGTTAATCATATATTTTTCTATACAAAAAGTCATATTAATCGGCCGTTTTCAATTTATCGGACTGTTATCAATTTATCGGACTGTTATCTTGTCGGTGAACTTAGGCCTTAGCTCATTATCTTATAACTTCAAAACTTTTTGTCATCAATATTAGTTAGGTTACCATTTTGTGGTTAAAATAGTTTTTAATAATGTTTGCGTGATTACGTTACGCTAAACTTTTACGGTGAAAGTCTTCAATATCTAAGTTACATAGTTTATGTTCAAAAGTTACTTTTCATATTTAAATTACCGACTGTAAAATATACCTCACAACAACTTTAGGTACTTTGCGACAACGTTCAAGTGTTGATTTTAATTTAACAATTTATTTTGATATATCTGCAGTTACCAAATAATAATTAAATTGCTGTGAAAAATATGGTAGATAATGTTCCTTTTTGCGTAGGTACTCCACTTCGGTGAAATCTAAGAAGTTTCCTAAAACTTTAGTCAGGTAAGTTATGATAGGAATTTTCCCGCCCTGGGCCTGCAGTCTCGACATAGATAGCGATCGCTTTACGACTGAAATCGGTTGTTCCACCGTATTTTTCCATAGATTTTTCATAGAAAAGACTGCAAGTCCTGGATACCCATCACTCTAACTTGAACGACACTCGACACTTTTCGGAACCAAAAATAAGTTTTTGGCTATGAAAAGTGTATAACTGACTAGTGAAACACTATTCCTAGAGCTACGAGTACGTACATGTTAGGGTATCTACATGATAGAAGCCTCCTCGCATTGAGGCCTACGCAGCAATCACAAAGTAACGCCGTATCTGACTAATCACCAGCTGTTTTCAGAGCCTTATACTTGCTCTAAGAATAGTGTATCAGGTCATAACAAACTGATCCATATTTCAGCACCAAAAATGTTAATTAAAAATATCTACAAGTCGAGTATGGGGACAGTCGCCATGCAGCTCGGCATGTGGCCGGGAGGGCGCAAATTGAATTAGCCGAGGGTAAGTGGAGAATGGCGCACGCACACCGCCCATAACCGACGCATTATCAGATTAGATGCCGCGGCCTGAGCTGCGATGTGACGTCGTCAGGCGTCCGCAAATACATGCAATGTTTTGCTAAGGCTGTTTGTCTTATCCTGATTTGGTGTGTCAAGGTCGAAATTGTATGTACATTGTACACTTTAGTTTTGGGATTTTGGATTTAATTGGGTTAATTGAAAATTATGACGTAAGTTTAGTTTTGAAAGGTTTTTAGGCTTTTAGGTTTGAAAGGCGTTATAGGGTACCTACAGTATTAATTTCCTCAGGATAGGGATGAAGATAGTCAATTGCTCCATTTAAAAAAAAAACTGTACATAAATAAGACTGAATGTAACAAAAATACAAACGTATTTAAAAAAAAATATACGAATACAAACAACATAATATACACAAGGCAAAAACAACGAAAACAGGCACATTCGTCGACAGCGAAGGAGAAAAACTAAGCGGCAGTTGTTGTTTGATTGCAGGTTGCTAAGTGATCACATATTTTACCGCGGAGACTTGTTGTTTTTCATCCCGCGAGACGCGACAAGCGCAGAATATCCGCTATTTACGTTACCCCTGTCTACGCACTTTGGTTTCTGTAATGATAAAGTGTTACTGGAGTATTTCTTTCAAGTGGTAATGGCAAAACTGAATCAGAATAATGGCGAATGTATTAAAAAGAAAATACTATCCTGAAGTGCATCATTAAGTTATAATTAGCTATACCTCAATGAAGTGCCTACAGATTCTTAAACCTTTTGATGGGGTAACAGTTCTTGCATCTTATCCATAAGACCTATATCGTGATGCACAGGTATGAAAGTTATAATCCAGAAATGGAATACGGTTGCTTTTGTACCCAAACCTTATTTAACATATTCTAATCACTTCATCTTTCTTCTTCTTCACTTCACTTTTGCCACAAGCCGAATTTAGGTAAGTAGGTAGGTACATTACGAAATTAGTGGCATGCATGGTAAAATTATTTCACGAAACTAATTTCAATAGGTAGGTTACCTGTAAAATTAGTTTCGTACAATAATATAATAGTGTCGTGAAACCCACAGGATCGCTAAGATCAGCATCAAAGTTTTATTTTGAAATACACACTGTTGAAAGTTTTCGCGTCGGATAACACGATGATAGTTGCGTGACAAAGGTTTTATGAAAAAATCGCGCTTAACACGAAAGTGTTAGATTTCATGAAACTAATGCATGCAATTAGAAATTAGACGTGAAAATGTTGATGAAAATAACTCATGTAACAAATTGCATGCTAATGTAGGAAAATCCGGCTTTCTGTGCCATAAGTAAGGCTTCACGATGGTTTATTCCAGTTTGTTCACCTGGGTGAACAAAGTGGAATAAAGTGGTAAGTGATAAGTGGATACAGCTCGGCTAATATATATAACATATTTATAAATTATATACAAAAACCTTCCTCGGAAATGTGTCCTTCTATTGGTGAAAACTGTATGAAAATCCGTTCAGTAGTTTTTGAGGTAATTGATATAGACCGAAGCCGTGCGTGCTGTTTTGTTGAATAGGTATAAAAGCGAAATGGCAGAAAACGTCATCGCTTAAAATTTCTCCCAGTTCACTCGTACAGTAAGCTGCGTAAAGGAACTCCGTTCCAAAAGTGTCCTCTGTTCACCTGATTAAATCTGACTGGTCAGGGTGCATCACCACTTAGCTGCCTGGCTAAAATTTTACATTTTACTATGTATAAGCAGTGATGAGCTATTCTTGTAAAGTTCGTGTTAATACGAGAGGAAGAAGATTGCCCAGTGTTTAGTTTAACAACTGGAAATTAACATAAACCTTGTGAAAATTTATGTGCATTTGTGATTTCGCAGTATATGCTAACTTAGCTACTGGCACACGGTATTTAGACTAACCGTCTAAGTCAGACTTTTTTTTAGTACATAATTACAAGATATTTCCTGAAACAGAGCAATTATAAAAAATAAAAGGTAAGTTGACATATTGATACAAATATTGTTTTAGTAGGTAATAAGAACACTTTGATATTTTGAATACTTTTTACCTCATTTGAATACTACCTACACCTAAATACTTTCGACTATGGTTTCAGTTATAAAGTGAAATAAATAAGCAATATTATAAAAGCACTTAAATAAATAATAATGAAACAATCATCACTACATAGTATAAAACAAAGTCACTTCCCGCTGTTTGTCCCTATGTATGCATATGTATTTTTATGTATGTATGTATATGTATCTTTAAAACTATGCAATGGATTTTGATGCGGTTTTTTTAATAGATAGAGTGATTCAAGAGGAAGGTTTATATGTATAAAACTTCCCGAAAAACGCGGGTGAAGCCGCGGGCGGAAGCTAGTACTTTATTAAGTACTAGCTTCCGCCCGCGGCTTCACCCGCATTTTTCGGGATGATAAGCTAAAAGCACAATACGGCTACAAATCATAGAGCGAAGGCTAATCACAATGCTACAAAACCAAATAGGAAAAGCAATAAACAAACAACAACAAAAAAAAACATAGTAGCAACAGTGTAATTAATATAAATAATAAATAAGGTAGCGGGCTGTGTGTCGCGGAGCGGGCGCGGCCGCGTGCGCTGTCCCTAAGGACCAGACGTTGTAATTTCAATATTGTGAATATTATACGCGTCATTTTCTCACACGATCCCCTGCACTTGTTAGCCCACCCGCTGGGCTTAGATGTCTGTGTGAGTACGCTATCAGAATATATGAGACAGTTTGCTTTTTGACGTTTAAATATGTATTACCAAGGTAGTGATAATAATATTAAAAAATCAAATAAGTACCTACTATGGGACCACCACTACCACAGTCCTAAAAAAACACCACAGCCCTTAAAAACCACTGTTTTTAAGGACTGTGGTAGTGGTGGTCCCATAGTACCTATCTACTTATTTGATTTTTTTTATATTGTTATCACAACCTAAATAGAATCTCAATAGAAACCACACTGCACCATGGGGAATAAAGGCCGTAGATGAAAATTCTTATAAATAACAGGAAATGTAAAAGTTACTTGAGTATTACTGGTTTCGGTAATATTTTTAAGATTTCTCTTTTTAGGGTTCCGTACCAAAATGGTAAAAAAGGAACCCTTATGGTGCGACTTCGTCTGTCTGTCTGTCTGTCACACCTGCTTATTTCAGCAACTACTAATGCTATCGACTTGAAATTCGGAACAGTTATAAAAAATGCTTGCCAAACTTTATTGAAAATGAAAAAAGTCAAAAAATGATTTTATTTTCATTGCAAAAGGGGCCGGAGTGGGGGTCCGAAATTTCAAAGTGGGGTTACTAGGTCAAGTGACATATCATATGAAAGGGCTTGATCTGCGCATTTCAAAACAAATTTTATTTTATTTTATGTTTCATAGTTTTCGACATATAATAAAAAATTACAAAAAAATACCATCCCCCCCCCCCTTATCTCCAAAGTTTGCGGAGCGAAAAATCTGAAATACCAAAAAACCAAAAATAAAACGATGTTCCTAACTAGTGCAGTTTTTTCAAAATCATCAAAATTCCTTCACATACAAACTTAGTTATGTGGTCCGGTTTTTTTCACTTTATACGTCCAAAACCGATAAGGAACCCTCGGTGCGCGAGTACGACTCGCACTTGGCCGGTTTTTTTTAATGTGTCAAAGTAAAAAAAAAACTCAACATAAAATATGTACCTAAGCCAAAATTCTTTCTGTTTATTTTGTTTTAAAAAGTTGAAATCTTACATTAATGATTTAAGGTTGAAATCATAAAAAGACATAAATTTGTCATGCATGTTAAACTATAGCAATCAAAGCTTACAAAAACTGAAACTTTGGCAAAGTAGTTTGATAAAAGTGCGAAATTTTTAATTATTCGTGTTATGTCGATTTTTTGTGGCGTACACGTTTTATAAAACTTTGTAGTGTTTGATTAAATTGATCTTTTAAATATAATACAAAAACGCAAAAAACTCACAGAGCATTTTGTGTCTTTACTTATTCAGTGCTACAGTCGAACACGCTCGTCTCGGATCTTAGGACGCGGGGAGTTCTCATAAAGAACTTTTATCAGTTATCGAGTTATCCCCCAGGAACCGAAACTAAATGAAATGATTCCGTTTTATTACGCTACCCAGTTTCAGATTTATATAATTGGAGTGTACATTATCTGAAATGATGATGTTAATATTCCTAGGTGGTTGTTTGTCTTTAATAACGTGGTTTATTCAGGCCAATATTATGTGAAGTCATATAGTGTCTCAATTTTCAATGTTTTTTAGGGTATTTAATTAATCTGCTATTAAAATGTAGTCTATACTCTGCATGGCCCCGTAAAATTCCTGTCTACCTACATGTATCTATATATTTTTTATAGGTAGAAAGTTTGCTGTAACTAAGTTTACTGGAATAAAACTTTGCCAGCGTTATGAATCTTTTAAGAGCAACAGTTTTAATATTGTTTTACACTGTATCTTTTCTCTTATAAAATAATAACTAATTATGCGATACTTTTATGTTTTAATGTTATTTTAATTAAGCATCATTTTATTAAACGAAGCTATAGACTAAATAACTCCAGTCATTCGTTAAGTAGGTAGGTACCTACCTGGATCGTTAATTACAACTTTTTTATTTTCCTCAATGACAAAGGAACTGTCGGCGAAAAGAAAAGTAGACAAGTGTCGTGACACGCACCCCCGAGTCACGGCGCGGAGAGGGGGTGCACCGCCGACCAATAGGGTGCCTGCTCCGCGTCGCTGGCACCGACCATTGGCCTGCCGCCGGGGGTGCGCGCCCCGCCCCGTCCTCGAGGATCGTCCTTATTGAATTAGGCTTATCATTCGATTTCAAGTGGGGCGAGCGCGCGGTCCTCCGCGACGGCAAAAACTATCGTTAGGATCCGATACCATCTGTAATCGGCATAATTCGATATAGTCGCGGCTCATCCAATTATGCGGCTGTGAGCCTTCGCGCGGTGCCCTCCGACACAAGACGCACGCGCCCCGCGCGGCGCGGCGCTTTCGCGGCACTGTATTGTTGTTTTACGCGAAATATTAATTACGGGTCTTGTTGGAGCACATGTCAGGGTGTTTGGGTAGATAGCCGGTGTTGACGTTGAACGCCATGGAGTACGGATACTTGAGCGGCGCGGGCGGCGGCTTCGATGGAGGATGTTTGGGCTCGGGCGGCGGCGAGCTGTCCTGGGGCGAGCTTGCTTCGTGCGGGCAGATGTCGCAGGCAGCCTACCGATACCAGGGCATGCGCTACCAGCCTCCACCGCCACAGTGCGCGCGCCCACAGGACGCTGCCATGAGAAACCACCACATATTCCCGCCATCCATGAATTTACAACGTAAGTACTCTAATAACTTCGACCGACGGCATCTTTCTCGATAGAATTGTGTCGTGCTCTTAATAGTACGAATATTAGGTATTATTTTTAAATAAATAGATACATAGAATATTCTTTATAATACAACAAGACAGATTGATAAAACACGAAAGACTATATCAAAGTATTAACGAACTATTAAGTGACATCAATTACAAGATATTTAAACTTAAATCTCTTCAAACATTTTCGTAGCACTGCACGGTTACGACTCCGTAAAACGTACGTAGCGGTTACGGCTACGACGCGGCGTAGCGTTAAAGGTAGGGGTTCTATTTCTTAAGACGCTACGAGAATTATACAACACTTACTATATATTATACATACATGCATTTGTTTATAAGTGGCATGTTAAAAATAGATAATTATATATTATAAATATTCACAGAAACTTTCACATTCCACCATCATACATAAATAATAGTGAGATGTCACAAAAAAATCTGCAGATCTTTAAATGGTATAAAACAAAGTCGCTTTTCGTTTCTATCTGTTTGTCCGCTTAGTTACTACTTTTAACTACACAATGGATTTCAATGCGGTTTTCATCATCATTTAGAGAATCAATTCCGGAAGGTTTATGTGTAGATATAATACGTTATTATTTTTCTGATGAACTGTAAATTAGTTGGATACATATTTATGACATACAAAATAAATTCGACCCTTTATTAAGTCTTTACAGTACCTAATTTGTATGCTATTTGACATTTATTAAAAATATGTTTTGTTCTACTATTTATTATCGTACAACTTTGAATTAGACAAAATAAAAGGATAATAAGACCTAATTGTTTTATGACAAGCGTGTATTTCTCCATTTTATTTGTTTCAGCATGATGATAATTACATAGTTGTGTAAGTGGGCTCATGATGATGATGATAGGTTGATAAGTATTGCTGTAGATTGTAATTGGTTGGTTGGATACCAATAAAATGAATCGCTGAGAAATATTATGGAAACCACGGAGCAATGGAAACTCAAGATTTTGAATTTGCAGCAGTATTCTTTTGTAAGCCAATGCGAATGTAACTACCAACAATGAGAATATAACCACAAATAGTGGTGATCGTAATAGTGATGTCATGACAATCATCAGTACCTACTGATTCGCCACGGTCTTCCGATTAGAACTAGAACTTGCAACATTGTCTGGTAGTTTTTATTACTTGAACGGACAATAGGTTATTTAAAGTTCTGATATTTATCCAAAATTTCCGCCAATTCAATCCAAGTATTTGTTGTAAGTACAATGTCATAGAATGAATTTACAATTTATACAGGATGTTTGGGGATTCGTTCTATTCCTTTAAAGGGGTTCTAAAGCATCAACTTCTTACTCGTAAACTTAGGATCGAAACTGTCTTGTTTCCGAATTAAGTATAGCACGTTTTAGGTTTTTGCAAATTTTCTGCGTTTCGATGATTGTAAGAAATCCACTACACTGTGGGCACTCAAGTCTCAACTGATATTTTTATAATAGCTGATGAAACAAAGAATCTTTTGAATTACCCACAACTTTGGAAATTATTCACTCCAGTCCCGCCGACCTATCAGTGTGTCAGGAACAATAGGTTTTTTATTGTATCTCATTACCTGGGGTTTGATAGCATTAACTTCGTAAATATCGTGTTATGCTTAATACTACCGCTTTTTTCAAGAAAAAATGCTAAAAAAAATGCAATGAAAAAACTAATTTTTTTATGATATTTCTAAATTGGTATAAACATGTTGAATCTTAATTTGGGCTTAAATACAAAATTACAGTTATTTTGAAGTTGATAGTGTTATTTTGAAGTAGATAGATTTGGCCTGGAGTAGGTTTCTTCGTTAGGTACTGTAGGTACCTATGTCAAGTAGGTTTTAGCACTCATTACTACGATGAGTCTTGATATGGCGGTGATCCGACGCTGCAATCAGTATCTTGCTTCTGTTTGAACATAGCAGTTCGAGCAGGAACAAGGCATGCTCAACCTACTTGAAGACGAATGCATCGAGATATCTCTGGCAAAACTATAAGCTCCTTACTTAGGCTATGCATACCTACATATTTTTGCTCGTGACTGTACTACCTTCCTGGCCTATATCATAGGCCTCTAGTATTAGGCAGTGCGTAAGTATCCCTGACATAGCAAAGAATGGTTGTTCTTTTGACCTTTCAAATACCGAATTACTGATGCTCTGGTCTAAACTTAAAAAGAATGAACAACTTTGGAATATGTTTGAGGACATAATTATTACACAGCTGTGAATTTATTGCAAATATTTTACTAATTGCTAATGGCAGAATTGAATATAACTCGATTTAAAACTACATTAAGACTATTTTTGAATGCATTTTTTACTCGGTTAAGCTACGGAGCACAACTCGGTGTTGATAAATTAATCTTTCAACATTATAATGAAACACGTTTAAACGGATTTCATCGCGTATTTACTGATCTTCCTTTGCAGCGTGTCACTTTGCACGTCTTGAAGCGTGCGTCCATTAAAACCTACTTCAAACCACATCGAAAGATCAGCCAATTTCTTAGACCAGTGAAGTGTCACATTCTCTTACAAGAGGCAGGGGTCTACAAGATGTAGTAATTGCAAAAACCTAAGACATTATTGTTTTTCAACGGTTACATATCATTTCAGCTAAAGTTGTTTCAACTATGGTTGATTCACCTAATTTCATATCGCATATTGGTCGACTGAACTACTGTTCAATTTACCTAATTTTGATTCAACTAAAATTAATTGCACTAACGAACGATTGATCTAATGTTCGAAATCCCTAATGAACGACTCGCCTACAATTGCATGCAAGCAAGCATGTAGCATGTATGCGAACATGGTTACATGCAGCAGGTATGGTTTCTGTCACGGCTCCGGCGCTGCAGGGCTTCAGCGTTCCCACGCGAGCTGAGGAGTAGGTGTACGTGGAGTCGGTTTTACAGCGATTCGTTTCTGTCACTGTCTTTTTTGGCTACAAATATTGGCCACAGATAAATCATTACATAGTAGGTGAATTATCCGTTAGTTCAATCAACCTTAGGTGAATTGTCCTATAGGTATTTCGTTCATTAGTTATTACAAACATATGTGAAACGACCTTTAGAAACGTAGGTGAATCAACCGTAGTTATTTCGACCATAGTTGAAACAACTTTAATTGAAATGGTACGTAACCCTTTCAACGCTAAGATTAGTCTAGCAATTTTTTAATTTGTTTTTATAGGTACCTACTCAAATTGTAATTCGTTTATTTTACTATCTCATGAGAACAGTGGTAACCCGGTGGTAGCGAGCGACTTAAAAGTAGTAGGTCCTGGGTTCAAACCCTAGCAGGCGCACACTTTGTGCAATTTGTTTTCTCATCACTAGGTACTCTAAAAATGGTGAAGGAAAACATCGTGAGGAAATCGGCATGTCTTAGAACAGCTAGTACTAAAAAAATCGTAGACATGTTACGGCCACCAACCTACACAGGATCCGCATGGTGTGGTAGACTTCAGAGTCCACTTCCTCTCACACAGAGGAGGCCTAAGTCTCAGCAGTACGAACGTTATAGGCTGATTATGCTATGCTATAACTGAAGAAGATTTAACTTTAATGTCAGTAAAACAGTATACTGTTTTACTGACATTAAAGTTAAATCTTCTGCAGTGTAAAATTCTGGAGCATAGATCGAAATAATCACCCAAAGCATTACGAATAATAATATACGAAAAATAATTACGTGTGTCAAGCTTTTCTAATGGCGGAATACCTTGGCACAGTTTAATGAAATGTAGCACCCACAGCTCCACTAGACATCCAGAGTATGAGCAGATGAATTACAAATAAAAAATGCATGCAAGCTGAATCAGTGGTGCTCGCGTTGTAAGTGTAGCAACGGACAGACAGACGGAGAGAAGTTGCATTTCGTAATACGTAAGGATGGTTTTTGAAATACAATTAAATTCATAATTAATTGAAGAAAGTGTGGTTTACGGAATGCGATACCTAGTCATAAATCTGCCTCTAAACGGGTTTGTGCACATGTGTACCTACTTGGTTTTATACTTCTGATAATGTTCCTTAAAAATAAAATCCAATAAGTAATGTAGGTAATATTCTTTCATTCACTAATTTTTATTATTCATTCATAGAAATATATTTTTAAATAAATTGCATTTAAATTGCACTCTAATTAAATACCGATACTTAGAAAGAAAGTTATAAAAGAACTATAGAAACAAATAAAAATGAAAAAGATCTGAAAATTATGAAGCCACCGACTTTTATTTAAAAACTTGTTTTCTACTACTACTAGGTAGGTATAGAGCCAGTGTGCCTTGGCTACAAAGTTGTATTTATTTTATAGTCAAGAAAAGAATCACCTTCTTGTTAAAATTGTATAAGATTGGAAATTAACTATCCTCTATAGTATTACTTCTTTTTTCTTCTTTGTCAATAATAACGAAAATGCAGGCGCTGGCGCTGCTAGCGTTCTTAAGAGCCATCTTACATTTTGTCACCTCTCTCGCTCGTACAGAACCATATTTTTAAGAATGTTAAATGAAAAGATGCATTTTTGAAAAATGAAGTTTTGAATTTGAAAAAAACATCATCTTTCATAGATGTTAATATGCCTATAGGTACCTAATGCTGATGATTATGACTTTTGAGATCGTTCGCTTTTGTCGTCGATCGTGACCATTTTCATAATTTTTATCCACCCTGATATTCATAAATTATTTGTTTAAAAGGATCTAAAAATCAGAAATCGGCATTTAGTTTCTATACAATCTGAAAAGTTATCTTATCCACACACCTCTCTGCTGACGTAGGCCAATCACCAGAAGTTCTATAGGAGTATCATAATTAAATATTGTATTACGCTGTCTTAGGCCATGTTGTTTCATCTTACAGTTACGTATCTGTAACCGTCAAATATGGCGGCTTGTACGACAATTTCATACTGACTTAACGATTACGTACTGACTTACGAATACAGATGGTTTGAAGCAACCCGCCCTAAGTCTTCTCTCTGAAAATAAAATTGAAGTTAACCATCTTAATTAGGTACCTACCTACATTAAATTAATACTTATAGTAGAATCAAATATTTCGTGCAGGAATAAGTCCTTTTCATGCTAATTATTACCTATCAGTGGGCCAATCACGAATAATTTTGACGTATGCTATCGTAAATGTAGGTATAGGTATCTGAAATTGAAAATACAACTAAACCTAGAACATTTTGATAAAATTTTATACAACTTACGCAATTAAAAAAATACAGAGAAATAATTAAGTATTTAATTTAAATAAATATTGTGTAGCAAATGAATATTTTTAATTCAAAATATGCTTACATTTACAATACTATACGTCAAAATTATTCGTGATCGGCCCACAGTGGACAAGTCTTGTTTATTTGAGTGCCTGTCGCGTTAGTCCTATATCACCAAGTATTTTGATAGAAGTCAAGCTGTGCTTTTTTTTATACGACAGTGGTGCTAAACAGGCGTACGGCTGGTCTGATAAGCGGGTCAGGTAAGCGATTACCGTAACAAGCCAATAAAACGCCTGCAACTCCTAGTATCACTTGTGCATTGCCGACCCTTTAAAATAAGGCTTCGCTGCGCCGACAGCTTAGGGGACAAGTAGGTTTCAAGCTGTGAACACAGTGCATTGTCAGCAGCTCTGGCGACTTTGCTCACCACAGGAACACAGCACTACCTAAGAGTAGCGTTATTTGGCTGTGGTATACTGTAAGGGGGACTTCCCCTGTCGGGCTGCTCCAGATCTGAGTGAAATATCCCACTGTGCCCTACCTGTTTTTAACCGACTTCCAAAAAGGAGGAGGTTCTGCATTCGGTTGTTTTTTTTTTTTTTTTTTTTTTTTTTTTATGTATGTACACCGATTACTCTGTGATCTGTGAGCCGATTTACGTGATTTTTTTTCATATGGTAGAAGAAGCTCGCGAGGTGGTCCCATATAAATTGTATTAACTTAGGTTGAATA
Organism: Thalpophila matura; assembly: GCA_948465475.1. Lineage (NCBI taxonomy): Eukaryota > Metazoa > Arthropoda > Insecta > Lepidoptera > Noctuidae > Thalpophila > Thalpophila matura. The sequence continues at coordinate 9,870,444 of OX419183.1, read as the reverse complement.
GTTTTGTAACCAGCTTCAATAACGGAATTTTTCGTGTATATCGATGACATCATGACGATAATAAAAAAGTCATATTATGTAGGTACACGAATTCCTGGACGCAATCGATCTCGATATTATACATGCATAACATCACGCTAGTATTTTCCGCAAGGTTAGGCAGAGGTGTATAGTACACACAGTCTTTTTTATGTTCAAGTCTTATTTGATAGAAAGTTAGGGAAAGAGCCTATTGCTGAAAAAACATTGTTTTCGATTACTGAAACGTACTTATCCATAAATATCTTAGAAGGTAAGTACCTATTTAAATTCGTGAAAGCAATCGATCTCGGTAAAAGTACATACAAAATGTGCGTCAAAGGCAGTATATTATTAAAGTCGCTCTATCCATGATTTTATGGTACTTTTATATACGTAAGGTATTATTATAAAAAAAACATGACATGTTACACTACACTAAAAAGTTAAAAATAAAAAACAGGTTTTAAAAAAACCGACTTCCAAAAACTACACTAAAAACTATGAAATAAAAAGTTTAAACTTCCATAATTAAAAATCTAAATGTATATTGAAGTCGGCGGGGCCTAGCATGAAAATAAGCAAAATTGCAGATGAACAAGGAATAAAAGGAAATCTTAATTTCCACGTGCACACACTGCGCATACCCTTCCTGTTTAAAGACTGAGAGGCAAAAACCTGAAAAGGCCCCGCCGGCTTCAATATACATTTAGATTTTTAATTATGGAAGTTTAAACTTTTTATTTCATAGTTTTTAGTGTAGTTTTTGGAAGTCGGTTTTTTTAAAACCTGTTTTTACCATATCCAGATGGTAGGTATAACACGCTAATTTAATCCCTATGTAAGAACATCACATATCCGTTTGCTCAGGCTATCATTAAAATTATTGAAATAACTCCCGGTTTGGCCGGGGTTCAAATCCGATATTTTTTATGGGAAATACGAATGCGTCTTCAAAGCACATATCAAAGTGTATGTGTAATGTAGGTAAGTACCTATTAAGAACTACATGACTGGAGGATAGACGAACATAATTTGTATCGTTCTAAAGAAAACAGGTAAAGTTTCTATTACTATCATTTATAAAATGTCTCAGTAAAAGACGAAACAAACTTTGGAAACCAAAGCGGAAAAAGGTGGAAAACCTTTCTTAAACTTTATCTTTATTGCTTTTACTCTTAGTAATACCAAAGTGAAACCGTTTTCATTTGGCGAACAAGTGGCGGGACGGGAGGTTGCGACGACGCCGACGTCGGTCACGAAACAAAGACTAGTGCACAGGGTGGGGCGGGCCCGGGGGGGGGGAGTCCTCGCCGCGTGAGCGATTGCGTCCCTAATTGGCAGCGGCGTCCGCGAGAATCTTAAGGGGAGGACAACGAAGCTCGAGCGAGTCTTCTCTGCATCTTGCGGCTCACGGGTCTGCGTGGACCTGCCCGCCCGCCCCGCCGCACCCCGGCCCCTCCGACGCCCACGCAACACAATAACTTACCTCGGGCGGCAACTCTCACGTAATCTCGAGTAACTCCGGATTATGCCCGTTAATCACTCGGAAATTAATTACAAGTTTGTGTATTAATTGTAGTACAATTACAAGAATTACAGGGTTAAGATTACGGGGATTCCATTTGCATTCCGTGGAGAGTTATTATATGACAACATTCGGTAGACTGCCCGTACGATAAATTGCATGTTTATATTATGTTTAACATTTTACGTAACAATATTTGACTCGATTAGTCACACTCGTAGAGTATTCATGGTAAATTCTTAATATACAGCCAAATTAAATAGACGATAGTGTCATTATAAGGTTTCTTTTAGTTTTGATTCGTAGATTTATAGCCGTATCTTTTTTTTTAATTTTTTTTGGTCTTGAGACCAGAAATTAGTCTTGATTTACTTGCCACCTGAAGAATTTGCGGTATACCTCTACACCGCAATAGAATACCTTAAATAACAGCAATACCAGCGTTGTACACGAAACTTGTGTTAAGGCACTCTGTTAACTAAAAGCTGGTTTTGAATGATGTTTAAATAATTTGTAAAAGCTACTCATCTTAAAAACAATAATAACTTAACTTTAACTTAAGACAGGTCGACGACACAATCGATATTTTTGTTAGAGCATCAGCGACGTAAAGTTACTAAGCGATGTCTTTTAAAAATCTCAATTCAGAATATTTTCGTGTAAAGCAAACATTTTATGTGTTCGTCCCACGTCCACAAAACTGAGCATTGCGGAGGGAAAACAGGTCGGTATCCTAACTCGATATCGCCATTTCTATTCTCATGTCGCCTTTGTATGCAAGTGGACGGGTTAATTCGATTTGGTTCGAGGACCGAGGGCAATATTTTATCGTATCATGTGATCTATTCTGTCCCAGTATAGTATAGTATAGTAGAGTGGGTCATAAAAAAGGCAATATCTCACAGTTGAGCTGAGCCGGAGCCGCGATCGTAACTTCTACAATGTTACTGCGCCACACTCGGCGAGGGAGCTGACTTTTATTTTTAGAAAAGATATTATTGTTTTCTTGCAAACGTGAATATGTTAAAGCTATACCTACATGAATTCGTCGGCACATCACTGAGTATTGCTAAGTCACTGAACTTTCTTTCCATGAATTTGATTTGTATAAGTACCTAGTACGGTACCTCACAAGCGTGATAAGTCAGCACTTATTTGTTTTTTTTTATATTTACAATAGCAGCATAGAAGTGAAACAGAAGTGGTAGTTGACACAGGTAAAATATATATTAGGTACTTTCTATTATTGGGGTTTCTGTGAGTGACTTGTCTGTCTCGAAACAGAAAGTAGGTACCTAATTCTTTTATTTATCGTCAGCTAAAGAATCGGCAGCTAAAAAATAAGTACCAGCATGATGCCTATCATATTCTATGTAGATGAGCGTTAGGCGGTACGTCTCCCACCCCGCACAATTTTATTTAGCTTCACGCGTTTTACTGCTGCCATTACGCAAATTTACCCACATGTTTATTTGTAATATAAAATATATTGCTGTTGCATATTACACAGTACACTCTCATGTACCTACATAACTCTTATTCCATTTTATTATATCCTCGAGGTAGACTTCAAGATTTTTAGATTCATGTAACAGAATGAAAGTTTCAAGTCTCAAGTGGCTGATATATGGAGGCGTGAAGGCGTCAGGAAGCCGTGTAACACGGTCGCGGGGCAGTATTCATTAATCTAAGCTGTAACCCTTGCCGCGCGGGCGGCGGCGCGGGGGCTGGCGCGGCGCGCGCGGGCCGGTGGCGCAATATGCCGCGATGACGCGCCGACATCGCCTGCATTATGGATGTTGGCGAACTTTTCGCGTGACGCGAGAAAAATGAACCACGGCTCACTTAGAGATGGATCGCGATATAATTTACTGGGTAAATCCAAGCTCGCGGGATTCGAAATGTTACGGGATAGTAGTTTGGGTATGTTTTTCCACGTACAATATATGTTTATGTTGCTAAATACTTAATGATAAATGCAAATAATTACACCTTTATACGAGGAACCTGTCAATATCGTCGGCTATATAGTACCTAGATATATACACCTACAAGAAACCTTTATATGTATAGGTACTTCAATGATATCACAACCAAAACTGTACCTACGATAACAAAACCGCATCATAAAACTTATAAGAACATTCTGAATCGTAAGATTCCCAAGTGCAAACATGCTTCTGATAAAGTCCTTAGCGCCCTTCAAGCAGTCTCGCCGTTCTGTAATTAACAGGCGGAGTCTGGGGAGCTGGAGTCAGGGTGGGGGCGGGGGGCCACGGATCATATCACCTGTGAATTAATCGCTCCGTGACGATTAATTAGAGCCACGTGCTCTCACGCACCTAAGCCTCGTAACACCACGTGACTCGCGTGCTAATTGCGTTCATTAACCTTGAATAGCTTATGGGTTTTATGTAATGAGATTTAAAATACATATTTGAGGATAATAGTGCAATAAGTGTTATCAGATAATATAGAGTGGATTCTTTAAACTTGGCAAATAAGTAAGTCGATGTTCTAACAACGAATCCTAAAAAGTGAAAAGGTACGAAAATACTTTACCAGTAAAACCGGCTCACCGCCCGGCAGCCACAGCCAGCCTCCCAATAAAACATAACGTTCGCAATAACAATGAGCGGCCCTGCCTGACCCACGAACTGCAAACTCAAATTAAACATCTTATGAACAGAAACATCTTGCAAAGATCCTCTTCATTAGGTCCCGCAAATTGCGCGGGGGGTGCGGGTCGCGGGGGCAGTGACACGAGTCGTCTCTCCCCCCGCGTCCCTCCCGCAGCCTCTATTAATAATGCAAATGAGACCGCAGCTCGGCCAAGAAGCGAGTCTCGATTAATTCCGGTTCATTTGAGGTAATTGTCGCTGCGCGCGTGCGGTCTGCGGTCTGCTGAGCCGCAACCCGCTGCCACATCTAATGTCTAATGCCAGTTAGGGTTATGGCTTCCAAGGATCATGTTTTATCGCTACTGTGCATTTCAAGTTGTTTTGGGTATAAACGGCAAAAATGACATCGCAACTCTGGTCCCCAAGATATAGGCTTCGCTTAGTAGGGGACCACCGTAAAGAACTTAATGATGTACCAATGGTTCAATAAATGATTATTGTTATTATAAAAAAATGTTTGCACGATTTCGGCTTTTTGCTTCGCGGCCATGTGGAAATAATCAATTTCAATTGAAATTTAATTATCCTCTGTGCATATTTTGTAGAATACACCATTGGTGACCTGCACAAAACCTTATATTTGTAAAAAATATAATTTGATCGACGACAGATCGCTAAGACGACGTCGCAATCCAGACGTCCAAACATCCTTAACAACACATAATTTAAATAATATCAATCATTGTAATTATATAATTGTTGCACAATGATTGACTAGCAAACATTAATACTGGTTTAATATGTTAAAACGATTCGTTTTACTTTAATTTAAGTTGCACAAAGTTACACGCGACGCTAAATAAAAAGGAGTCCATTGCCTCACGTAGCAGCGGGCTACGGCGTAGCGCTACAACGATCGATACTTATGCCACGCGACAACCTAACGCTACGAGTTTTTCTACGTTTTCGACATAGCTATTTTAAGTAACAATAGAATATCTGAAGTATATAATTTACTATTAAGTATGTTAGTACTTTATGAAAGTATAAGAAAATGAGTCAAATCGATCTTGAAAAATAAAAATGTCATAAATGTTCTGATTCTAGTAAAATCTGAATTGTATCATTATTCATTATTTTCACCTGATTTATAACTTTACTGTCCATAAATGTCGGCGAACTGCGTTGTGTTTAAAAGAAAAAAATACATGGCGAGTTTTTGAATATTGACAGTAATCCCAACCATCAAACTTTAACAAATATTGAATCGAAGCATTTAGAAATCCATCTACAATTTTTAACTGTATCAAAACTGCATTTAAGGATGTTTGAAAAAAAAATGCATTGTTATCAATAAAATTACCAAACATTTTAATTTAAAGAAAATGAGACCTAAAAACGATCAAAGTGTTACATTTAACCAATCAAAAAAATTGTAAAAAACCAACATTTTGATTTCTATTTAAAACTTTTTAATCGGTTTTATTGTGTACATTGTGTATTATAGCTGGCACTTTTAGGTAATAAAATTATTTAGTACGCAGCATCACGTTGTAATAGGGATAAGGTATCAAAAATCTACCGAGCAGAGCCTTGGGAAGTGCTAGTGGTAGCTATAAATGCGTTGTGAACATAACGTAGGTATTGAGAGGAGAGGGAGCGTCTCTGAGCAGGGGGAGACAAAAATGGCCGCGCCGAGCGTGCACCTTGCTCTTACCTACTTATATTACTCATTAAATTACACACTATATGGAAACTGATTTGCTAAAGAACAATTTTATTCGATTTAAAAAGATTTTGCAGGAATACATTATGTTACTAAAAAGTATGTAACGGAAATCAGGTAGGTACCTACTACAAATTACCATTTTTGTGGGACCATAGAAAATCGTTTTGTAAAATAATGAAATTAATAAGAAACGGATTTTGTAGAAGGGGACTTCAAAAAAGATGGATGCATACATAGTATATTTTGCGATCATGAAATCTCAGCAATATGAACGTTTTTTTTATTCAACGACAAATAATGGTTTTATTATATTATATTATTATATTTATATTCCTTTTGACTAACATTATCTATCAAATGTTTTTAAAAGTATGTACCTATATTGTCACAATTTTAAATTAAATGTGGCATTTTACTCTTTCTTAATGTGCACATACATATCATAAAATATTTATGGACAATTACATTAAAAAATAAAGTACATAAGTCAAAACCACATTTATCATCTGCATCAGTTAACCTACAACTTTTTATACATGTTCAACTGGAGTGTTACAAGTTATTTTATCTTCCACAGCCGGCCTCCCATACAAAGTTTATGGTGGTCACGAGGGTTCGCTGACGGAGAAACGAAAGCAGCGAAGAATTAGGACGACGTTCACGTCAGCTCAACTGAAGGAGCTGGAGCGAGCCTTCCAGGAGACGCACTACCCCGACATCTACACCCGGGAGGAGATCGCCATGAAGATCGACCTCACTGAGGCGAGGGTACAGGTTTGTTATTCAGCTTATTTTTTTTCGACTGACCAGGGTTGGGCGGTGGCATCTGTATAACGATAACTAAAGCTAGCAAAAACATAGGTTATGATTTTTGAAGCTGACTAATGAGTGTAAATCGTGTAATTGCTTTTATTATTTTTTTTAATTTATTTATTAAATGTTTATTGTTATTCACCAATGTTCGCATAGCTTTACTGTTATAGTTATCGTTTCCTGACAGAATGACTATTATTTGAACTATATGGTTCACTTAATTTATTAAATTACAGCTATCATATAAGCATACTTTCTCCAGTAAAACGGTTTTTTTTATGTAGGTAAGTATTTGCTAAAAATCTCCTAAGTATGTTCGGATAAAATTATTCATTGATTCAGCATCGGTGAAACCAAAATGAAGATAAAAATACGGATTTAGGAAGATTATACTCATAAGGCCGCAGTAGGCTTGAAAAAAAAAATGGTTTCCCGCGCCGTCCGTCACATTTCCGCAGTCCAATTAGCGTCCAGTAATTCGAGTGCGGCTGACGGGCGGTGCCAACGAAAAAAAGCGAGCAGACTTTGTGCGGTTAGCTCTAGTTAATTTCATAATAAGCGCTCATTTTTATGTGAGTCAGATCTCGATGTGTGCTCCTTCTGAATGTTTAATGCAATTCAGAATCGGGCGAGTGCTGCGCCGTCTTATAGTTATCTGATCACGTATAACGCGCGGTGACTCCGCGACCTGATCAGGTATTCCGGGATATGACGCCCTCGGCGCAACCGACACTCTTATTGTTACCAACGACACAAACCTACATTTTGTTTCATTTCTTTTCATGAAACGTGTTTTCATATTTTCGATTCGGTTACCGTTATATTGAGGATACAACATTGTGTAGGTATGTTTGAGTATATAGGTACTGAGTAATGGATAAACAATCGCGTTGTTGTATACATAAGCGGGTGGCACCCTCCCGCGGCAACGAGCGCTCATTACGTTAAAAAGTGTATTGGAATGGTGGGGTGCCGCCATAAATATTGCGGGCGGTCGCGTAACTCAAGCGCGCGCGACTCCTGATAATTAAAACTCGCCTGGAAAATACGAATTCACATATTACAATTAAAACCGGATAACTGCAACGAGCGGGTTGTTTTTCGGTAAATAAACAAATATCAATTTAATGCTGCACTGTATTTTATATCTATAATTAAGCAGCGGCGCGTTTTACATTTTGAATAATAATTAATTTTGTTTGTAGTGTGTGTTTGTAAATACGGAATATTGGGATAAAATTACAGATATTGTTTTGTTTTAACTTAATTATGCGACAAAAGATTTTGAATTTCGCCAATGAGAAATATTTTTATGCAAATAGGTCTACGAATGAACGCTGTGGTCAGCGATGAATTTACATAAAAAAATATATAAACGTCAAAAGCAACGCGACATGTCCTAATTCAACACGCGGCACCTACCCAAATTCATCAGAGGCTGTGCGCAAACACTGCTCGTCGGCGTAAGCGTTAAGCAAACGCACAATTTGCCATAAGCCACCCCGTCCGGTGTGAAACAAAAAGTCGGCCAACTGTTCTGTTAGAGCAAAAGGAATCACTTGAAAAATGACCAGCTGCTTTTTAATACACAGCGTATTTTTTCTGTGCCAACGTTGTCATAGGGATAGGGCAATTTAATCCATCAAGCGGTGTTGCACGGTAGCGTCCGAGTCAATAAATTCTATATTATCACAGACGATTTTGGTTTTATTGTTATCCCTGTGCAGGGTGAGAGATTAGTTCGGGCTGAGATAAGGCTGTATGGATTGTGTTTATGTTTAATTAAGACATATTATATTGGTCCAAAGCATGTTACTTACATGTTACTTTTAAATTTTCTAAGATATATGTTTCATTGTAACCATAAGGAGGAATCAACTATTCATTACCTACTCAATTAATTAGATACAATTTACACAAGTAAAGATATATTCAGATTTATTTTTTTGCGTTGCTGTTAACAGAAGTTACTTCAACGACACAAAAAAGCGAAATTGATGCCTATTCTGGTTTTAAAGATCGAAATCTATGCTCCGTTTTAATTGACATACTTCTAGGTGTTTATTAATGCTAATATAACTAAGTAACTACGATACCAAAGACATTGTTAATAGTGATAGACATCATTAGCCTTCAATCACAATCAAGGTGTCTTTCATATTATTAAATGAGGATAGGATGCAATAGCAAGCTCATTGTTATTACAGCAAGTGCTGTGGTCAACTGACACATGACAGGGGCTCGCCGTGGCCCGTGAGGCAGCAATAAAGATTGACATGCAACCCACCGGGATCCGCCAACAAAATGTCAATCCAGCTCTCGATCTAAGATCTTGCGCCTGCACTCCGCAGGGACCGGCTGGGACTGATGCACTGTCTGCTATTGCTCTTATTCGTAATTGGTTTTATGTCTTATCTTCGTGAAGTGAGATGTTCGGCTTAAGGTTTGATGATTGGACTTAGATTGTTACAATTACTTGTTTTGATCATTTCAATAATGAAAGCTTTAAATTTGATTAAAAAATACCTATTCTAAAAGACGATATCTAATTTTAATTGAAATAAAAAAATGCTTTATAAGATATTTATGTAGTCTGCAGCATAATTAAGCATGTTTCCTAAAAAAATTGTTCAAACATTAATTTGCTTGGTTTATTTATTTTTGTATACTTAATACAAAAGGCCTTCCAAAAATATTGTTTTAAAACATCCGATCTTTTGGAAAGCCATTCATTTCGGCCAAGGGCATCTAAAATCAGTAGTTGTTATTTTAACACAGATTCGCATCGCGATCAGTTTCGAGCACTTTGTGACCCTGCGACTGCGCAGGTGTTGCACGCGTACGTCACGTGACCCACACGCGCCGGCTCTTTCCCAGCGCTCGCCTGATTAGATACACTTGCCACAAATGTTTGTCGCTCGCTGCACTTCAAATGGGGAATAAAACTGCCATTGTCTGCTTCAATTGAGTTTTATGGTGCGACAGAACCATAATAATATTATTATCGGGTAAGGAAGGAAAATTATTATCTAGTGTTGAAAGTATATGTTAGATAGGACGGTCTTTATGGGTTCTCCAATTATAACCGATGTAGAAACATAAATAAAATGTAGACCAATTTTGACCTTTTCCGAGTTGCCGCCGGCTGAACTAAATTATTATGATAATTTTTATCGTTAATTTTAACTTTTTCCGTTTCCCAAAACTAACTTCTCAATATCATATATTATATTGAGTGGTTAGTATCTAAATGAAACAACAGCGTTAAGTAATGGGACGGTTTAGTGTTAACCCTTAGTTAATCGCGTTGATTGCCGTCGGTTCGGCTAACGATAAAAGCGGATTAAGTAATCACTTAGTGGCGGGACGCTCTTGTCTAGTGATTCGTGCTTTTGTCAGTAGGGTAGCACATAAACTTATGGGTTTTGATCCCATATCACGATACTTGATGTTTAACTAAAGTGTAGTGAAGTTGAACTTGGAATTGTTATTATTGGCGCATTTATAAAAGCGTGTGAAAATTAAGGCGCATATTTTTTTTATAATCTAGGTAATAGTTTACTATACCCAATTAAAATACAATAAATATATTTTTTGTATTTAGTCTCTTATAAATAAACAATGAACAAAAACATCAATAATTTTGTAGTAAACTGAAGTAATCGTTTATTATTATAAAATAAGGAATCATATTAAATAATGTTCATATACGACAACTTTATAAAACAAACAAGCGTATCAAATTATGATCATCAAAGGTTTGTATTATCTATGTTAAACTGGACGTGAGGCGTGACATTGGATACGGCACCAACGAGGGTAGATCACAGACAAGCTCGTCAGTTTCCGTGGGAAGATCGGAGGTGTTCGGACGATTGCTCCCGCGCACCGTATCGCGCCTCTCCCATAGTTGTGATCTGACTATATAATCTGCCTCATCTAATTGATTAACATCTCTTGTATTTTCACATGATAGGCAGATTTAGAGATTTCAGAATTAAAAGACTGTCAAGAGCTCCCTTTAATTCATACTAAGCCAAACTATGACCACATTTTATCTGAAATAAAGATTGATAAATCGTAGTAAAATACTTGTAGACGAATGCCACTATTTTTTATGCGAGCCGGCGCTCGTAAAGTAAAGTATCAGCCGGCGCTGATACTTTCTAAAATATGATACTTGATTAAATTGCCTTAGTATCTTCTAGCATTCAATAGTAATATTCTCACATAAAACACCATTCTTCTTCTTTAGCTATTCACGATAAATAAGTGTTGGAAATCCTAGCAAGCACTTAAAGCGATTAAAAAGTGCCTCGAGGTCGTAGGTATGTAGAGGAGCTACGGAGGGTGTGCTACGGGCTACGGGCTACGGCTACGAAATACGTCATAAGATATTATAAAGATTGGTTTTCTTATATAAAAGTGATTGTTTTGTATGTGGAGTAAATATGCGTTTGAATTTAACTTTACCAGGCACACTTTATTTTCGATGAATATAAAGTGTGCCTAAAAAAAGTGAAAAAGTGTGCCTGTAAAAACGCGACCTTTCAATCGAGAAGAAAAAGTAATAAAATTAAGTTATTTTATTGATGAATTATTTATTCTCTCTTATGTTAAAATTATTATCAACATATAGCGACGCCATCATCAGTTCTAGTTTATTATTATAACATAATATGTTATCATGTGAATACGAAAACGTGTGAAAGTCGTTCTTTTCATGGTTCTCACATTAAACGTCCCAAAGGTATCGAAGTCTGCCCACTAACAATTACAAAAGCGTTTATACTATACCAACTTCAGATTATACAACCGATCTAGCTTACGGGGTACGAATGTATGTTTGTCTCTATCTAACGCGTGAATTCGCTATTTCTGTCCCTGTCGTTGATATGTCACCCTTTAACTGGGTTCGTGCAATTATTTTTCATTTAGCTCGCGACTTGTTGTGGTGTCCTCCGGGAATCGTGGGATCAAGTGAAACTATCGTGTCTCTACGGTATACTAATACAATTCGAATACGAGAAAATTGCTCTGTGACATAAAGGGGATGTATAAAAATGTCTTGGGTTTTGTAATTTAGTTTTTCCCATGGTGTGGGTGACAATGTAGCATTTTTTTGTTATTTCCCACGCAATATTACAAGTAAATTATGAGAAACAAACATGGTGGGCATTTAGTATAAAAGTCCTTGTTACTTAGTAAATTATTACATTTTTGTTTGTATGTTAATTATGTTTATTTGCCATTTGCTGTGAAGATAAAATACACGTTATTTTATCGGTCCATCAACTCTAGCACGAAATACCGTCGTATGAATCAACATTTTTATGACAGATTTACAAAAAGTTAAGTCATTGCAATTCTAAACAGCAAGTTCATTGTTACTCCATTCCGTTGTCCAAGTTCCGCAGGGGAGCATAGGCGGCTGTCACAAACTATCTAGTGTGTCTGAATATATGGCCGTCATAACCGATACGCCGTTGTCGCGTATCGGAAGAATACGCTGGATCACTTAGGGGAGATCTGCTATTGTTGTTCTGTTTTATAATTTTGCAAATTATCTATTTATTTTGTTTTTTATGTATTTGTATATACAAATACAATTCCACTAGATATTAGTACTAATTTAAATAAATCTTACTTAGTTACATTAAATCATTGCCTATCGTTTGGAATTTCCTACTTAAATAAATAAAAACATTAAGAATAAAACCATTTAGTGCTTATGGTGTTATATAGGTGTTATACAACCCAAAATTGCTATTGTTTGGAAATGACCTTACCCAAGCCTATATTTGATTTGATCCTTACTTCCAAGGACACTCTGTATAATTATGTGTAACAATTTTAAACACTCATAAACTATAACAATTTTAAATGCTCATAATGACAAAACAGATTTTAAATTTCAACTGAAACAGGCGAGACTCAGTAGCTCAGTTGGTTTGGCGTTGGCATTGCCACGATGAGGCAGAGATAGCGACCGCGAGTTCAAAACTCACCTGTGTCACATTATCACGTTAATTTTAAATACTTACCTTAATGTTTGTGAAAAATGACATAATTTAATATTTGCATGTATCTAATAGTATTATTGCACGGTCAATGAGTTCAATATAACATTTTATTATTCAGTCACTCAAACGCCCCACATTTGGCGGTGGCAATCACAAACGTGACTCTATATGCTCACGAACCATTTAACAGCGACAGAGGGACAAGTGACTCTATTGTCTGTGCATTAACTCTAGTTTATTCATTTTTTGCCCCTTCCTCGAAACATTTATCATTATAAAAATCGCAACTCATTTACCCTGTTTATTTATTAGAGTGAGTGCGATCTTCTATTTTTTGTAATTTTAGCGCACATGGGCTGTCATGGTTCTATTGCTTTGATTAGTGATATGAGATACACTTAATTTATGGTTTTTATTTATCCTAAACTTTAACGCAAATCAAATGTACAAACAGATCCGTAGAAAGTAGGTTCTTTATGTAGAAGGAAAAAAACGTACACAAGTCGACTATAATCTTTTTTTGTTTTTTCCTAAATCTCCTATGCGGATACAATAAGAACAATAATATGTAAGCTCAATGTGTTTCATGGCATTTTGTTATCTGTTTAAATAAAAATGAATGTCTGTTTATTTGTCCTTCATGTGTTCCTATACCATTCATACGACTGTCTTGAAAAATACAGTAATTGTTGTAGGAAAGCTAAGGAATGTACTTAAAAAAAACCTGGCATTGCAAGTTTGCAACGCTTCCCATGGCACAGATACTGAAACTCGATTCAGAAACTCATTCATACAGAACTAATAATAATAATTTGAAAAAAACAGAGGGAAGTTCTATTTCAAATGTTCTGTTTCCTATTCACATGTTATGTATTAATTATATTGACATAAAATCAAATAAGTATTCCGAGAAATTAGAAAATAGCTACCTCACTGTCATTAACCATAATAAATAAAAGGCCCATTTTTTCGAAAACGAAACGAAAACTAAAATAACCAACTCAAATATATAAAATAACTATGTGACAGGTATCTAAGATCGGAGTCAAAAATAGTTCTGAGCATAATTAAGAGTTAACAAAAATATGAACAAAATTACAAGTGTCAATTTATTATCCGTTAAAAAGAAAGAAATACTATTTCGGTGCAACCTTTTTAGATTTGAAATACTCTATACTTGTCCTAAAAAAAATCCGAGACACCATAAACATTTTTTTTAATTTTTTTATTCTTTTTTTACTATATGGCAATGCACATTTTGCTAATTAAAATTGCCAGACTATTTTTATAAATAAATTGACAAGATAAGTTAAGTGAATATAAATACATACTTACATTAATAAAATTAGTTATACTTAGTTTCTTAATTTATTTATGTAGATAGTTCATTAACAGCTATTTAAGAAAATTAATTATTTTAAACGCAAACTATTGATTGTAATAGCATAAAAAACTAAAATTTTATAATTTATTTTAAATTGTAGTTTTTTCTAAAATCTATGTACTTGTTAACGGAAATACTTTATTATATTATTATACGAAAGTATGTCATTCAACTTATTGCTATTTTACTCATTCCTTTTTATACCTCGGGAATACAATTTAATATGAGTTTACGGCTTAACGTAGGGTATGATGTTTATTGGGTCTTCAAATTGCTAGCAATAACCGGCAAATACTGTAAACACTACAGTACGGTCAATCAAACATATTGGTTACATAGCCCGTCATATGAGAATAACATTGTTTATTTTACGATATGTTTAACATAGTGTTCTTACTATCGAGGAAAATCAACAGTTATAGTTTGTAGTAGACGATGGTTCAAAGTTCAATAAATAAAGCAAATGACGAGAGACAGTTCTAACTAAACATCTGCCTATCGGTATCGGCTATTTGTCGTGTCGCGTGCCACGATCAAACTGATTACAGGCATTGTCTCGCGGAAGCGAACCAATCACGGTGATTCGTCAAAATCGATTCAAATCTGTTACATTTTTAATTGAAAAAGCCAGTAGGGAAGCGAATGAATGGCTTAGGGAAGTCAGATATCGATTACGAATGATTAATTGTTTTGGTGTAATCTCGATTTGTGATTTTTGACATTGCGAATAGTAAAACCTCTTTAGTTTTATATTTTTGCAAAACGAAGCAAGCGTTACTGGCAATTTTAGGTGAAAATAATTGGAAGATGCCATTAAAGGTTTACTTTTTCATATGGTTTTTTTACAATCCAATGGCTTTTCTTTTATAAAATAATTACAAAAAATGAATTAGGTGCTACCTCTTTTTCATCAGAAATATGAATTATGCAAAACAAATTCAAAATCCATCGATTTTCGGTTCTTTCTACAATGTGCTATATAATATATAGTATATAATATAGTTCTAATCTTGTGGTTGTGGAAAGCATAAATTAGAATGAGGATAATATCTGTGCCTCCTGTGATAAGTGATACAAGTCAAAAAACGTCATTTTACAGGACAGCAAAAACAAGTTTAAAAAAATCTAGTTCGTTAATTAAGTGGGCTATGTTATATATCAGTGCACTCTTTTGTAGAACAAAACATTTTCTTTCTCTATATAATTTAGAGTTTTTGATAGATATTTAATTTTGGAAGTAATTCATGAAAAACCTGCGACTTTTAACTTTTACTTAGTTTTTTATGTGCTAAAATTAAGTTAATTATGATACTTGTACAGTTAAATTACGTTGCACCAAGCTTGCACCAACAAATTGGCTTAGTGTAAACTGATATACATGAAGTTAAAACGTCTAATAACTCATTAGAATAATAATTCTAGCAAAATGTAGCAAAAGAATTTGTTCAAAGGGATATTACTCTAGTCACATCAAAATTCACGATAAATATACTGAAAAATAAAATGTGAAGTTAAATACAATAGCATTTAAATCACGAAGCACGAAAAATAGTGTGTTAAGTGACCGGTTTTGGGGTTACAACTTGACAAATATCGATTGTCACGAATTTTTTGCCAAAATCCCTATAGTTGTATCACTTTGCACAAAATTATCTCCGAAACTATAGCAGATAGAAGAACGTGAGTTAGACCAAAAACACGTTTTTTTTTTTTGATAATGCTCATGTGAAAATCACAAAAAGGGTACAACTCGAGTTATATCACTTAGCACAGGAGGCACAGATATATAAATCTTTGATTATTTATATAAGTATTATAAACATCTGTAATCACGTAAGTAATGCGACAAAAATATTGTTTATTTTAATTGTTTTTTTGAAAGCACGTTGAGGCGCTTCATTAATTAATGTAGTGGGTATTGTTTTCAATCAGTAAGTAGGTACTCGATATCTTATAAGCTTCTCTTGAATGTGTAATCAATAATCATGAACGGTTGGGACCTCAGATCATAGAAACAAGGGAGATGTGCCAAGGCGCTATCAAGCTTGATGCCTGATTTTGAGCAAATTGCTCATATTAAAAACGTACGCGCTGGCGACGAACCGAACACGATCGATGGTATAAATACAGTGTTTTAGTTTACTGCTAGTGTTAAGTGACGATTAACAGTGTTAGATTGAGGGTGTGCGGAATGTTTAATGCGTGGGAGATCTTTTTATTCACAAGGAGCGCTTAATTATGCGCGTAATTGTGTCGAAAAATGTACTAAAAGTGGCATCAGTTGTTCCGGTACTAATTCGCTATGATATCTCCTTGTTTCTATGATCTGAGTTTGTGACTAAATATTTTAATTAAGGATGTTACGAAAAAGTAGTTGTTCTATTTTGCGATTAAAATACAAAAGGTAGATACAATTGCGCATTTTGTTAACAAGATGGCTAACAAAAATAGTAGCTATATACCTATTAATTTTTTTTTATTATTATTATACCTTAAAATTGCTTGACATTGTTGATAGAAGTGTATGAATACGTCATATATTTGTAGTTAATAGTGGATCCGATGTTTATTTACTAAGCACTGGATAATAGGGGTGACAAGTAATGGACCGTGCGCTTTGCTTGCTTGCTCACATCACATCTGTCGCGTACTGTGACGTCATTATCATCCTATATTGCCATTATAGAATCTAAGAATGTGTTTTTAATAGAGGATAAAAGACATTAAACTTGCGTAAAATATATAAAGGTGCTAACGAAGGATGTGGCTATGAATTGTGAATATTTTTTCAGAATCCAAGAATTAAATACCTACAGCTTCTAAGTGATACTAACTTGACTGTTTAAATGTAGGTAAGTACTGAATCTCAATCATTGTAAACTCTTATTCAATACATTGATTCAAATCGTAAAAAATACTTATGTATAATTCTTAAATTAACAAGAAAATTCGGACAGAAAGGCTATAGAGCTGCTGTTAATGAAGTATTCATTAGACGTCCGCTTAAATCAAACAAATTTTGCAATATTACACCGCTATAATTTATGTAAAGTCTAGGCAACCCAGTTAAATCCAATCCAATCAAATAAGATGAGTTGCGTCAGCACACCTGTCATTCACAAAACGCTGTCGAATAGCGCCGACATACGGCCTGAATAAACGATGTATTCATCTCTTTATTATGATGTGTTAATCCTGGATTATCATCAAATGTTAACACATGTTACCAGTTAGTAAAAAAAATAATACCGATCCAAAACGTCGTAGGAATACCGTCTGGACAATTCAAATTGAACTGTAATGCGCCAAAATAGAGTTGGTTTTCGTGGTGTGGGTGTGGAGTTGATAGATTTCAATGGCTTATTGAGGGTAGCTAATATTATTCCGGGGCGTTCGGTGTTGCCTTTTCATCCGCTAAGTATAAACAGTGGGGTGTGCTCGCGATGTTTGGTCGCGCTCGACCGCGTCGGCCTGACGATTGATTTATTTTGTATTAGCTTTACTTTACGCAGACCCACTTTGTTTTCAGTGAAATTGGTACCTAATTATTTTTAGCTCATGATATTTAGATTAACAAAATATGTGTATAGAATTATGAACATTTCTAATCTAAATTAGGTTTAAAGAGAGACATAACTGAAATAATAATTGAATATCCCGTTAAAGTTAATATTCAATGTGTCATTTATTTTATTTAGTTAATCTAGTCTCTCCTAAAATTATATTTATAAACACATTCTCATACCTAGTTATTTTATTTGGCTTTTCAATTGAATACAGTTAATGTCTACGAAAGCACGTAACTTTTCTAATCGCTAAACGCTAAATCACAGTCTTCGTCCTAGGATTTGTAATACTTACGGTCAGTTGCAGAAAGATAATTAAATTTTAATGGATGCATTAACCATACAATTTCTATCGTTAAAGTCTCCTTTAAAACTTAATGACCTTTTCTGCAACTCAGCGTTAGTGGTGTAAAAGAAACGGTGTACCTAATTGGTTTTTATTTGATTACATTACTGGTTTTACAAAAAGCTTCAAATGTAACAAGTTAGTTCTCCGCTACATATCCTGATAACGTAACTGTCGGTTATGTTCAAAGCGGGGCGTGCTCGGCCCGAGCCCCAGGCCGAGCTCCGTCCCGCTCGTGTCAATATTTGCGCGGCGTGGCCCGGCTAATGAATACAATTAGATCATTCCGCGCGGCCTCACGTTTTTCATACGCCTCGAGGGCCCGTGCCCGCCCTCTGACGTGTCAAATAAAGACGGCCGTGTCGACTCGAACCTTTGCACATAACGCTAGTTGAATGCGCAAACACCGACACATGGCGAGCGAGCCTTTATTTATTACTCATAGCTCGAACTTGCCAATTAGTGACGCTTTTAGGTAGTTCTTCTCTTAGTTTTTAGTGTTATATTATTTGTTTGTACAGAACTCTGAGGATCCTTTATAAGCCAAAGTGTTTTAAAGCCTTTTTACTGTCATTTTCCTTATGGAGTGACAAGAATTACAAGTAAGAAAGAATTACTTACTTACATTTGAATCGTATGAGTAACATCTAATTGTACCTACATCTTTGCGGTATTTGCTCAGCATTCTTTGACAAATATCATCATTATTATAAAGCATTTCTATAACTGCAAGTTCTACACTGTAGTGCCTTAATCGTTTTAGTTTCCACTACGTTAACCGCGCTCTTATTTTTTACATTAAAGTGCCAAATAATGGGCTGAACAGATGACTCCTGGCTCCCCCTAGCTAACTTGATGAAAAATGAACGATCTACATAATCATAACAGAAGTACCAAGCGTTTGTATGTGATGTTGTGTTGCAAGTGGAGTTATGCAAGTCATAGGTTAATTAGTAAATCTAAGTGAAGTTGTAGGCGAGGAGGCGGCACCGGGCGCGGGCGTTGTATGTGCAGCCTCTGAATACATTAGTCTGTGTTGTGTTTGCTCGCCACGACCGAGCCACATGGCGACACGCCGCTCTGTTTATTTTAATACTCAACCATTGTTGCTTGCCACTGTTTACCGAGGGAACTGTATTAAACTACCCCTTACGGATTTCAATGAAGCGAGCTACCTAAGTATACCTAAGTATAGTATACGAGAATTAACTTAAAGCTTACCAACAAGCTTTACAGGCTTTTTGTGAGTACTAAATTAGGAAGTGACATAAAAATTGTTTAATTACAGGGGCATTAGTTTTATCAAAAAAGTTATGATTATACCTTAGCTTTTGATAATAAACATTTTATTTATAGGTATAATTATAGAAACGTAATATCATTTCGATAAGTGAATAATTGTGTGTGCGTGCGTTAACCTAATACCTACTCACAAAAAAAATTGAGGTCAAGTCTTATGGCCCAAAAGGTTTTTTAAGAATTGTTATTGCGTGACTCTATGAAAATTATCTGATTAATTGGGTTCTCGAGGTCTTCACTGACCATACGAAAAAGGATGTGATTTCTTAAAATAAAATAAAATTACTTTGCTTCTGCTGAATATAATGTATGAATCAATTAGTAATCATTATTATAATTCGTGTTAATCGGTCTTGTCTACCTTTAACAGCGATTGAACTATCGTCCTTTAACTCGCCTATTTAGGAAAGTGGGAGTTATCTGCCGAGAGGAAAGTAACAATATCTTCAGCACTTTTCTAGGGAAGAAATAAATTTTAAAATAGGAACATTGGTTGTACTAAAAGTTACCTCAACGCCACAGATCTAAAAGTGGTTTGTTTTATTGCTGACGTCAAACGGGTAATTCCATTTTAATTATCCGATGTGTTAAAAT
Source organism: Thalpophila matura (assembly GCA_948465475.1). Classification (NCBI taxonomy): domain Eukaryota; kingdom Metazoa; phylum Arthropoda; class Insecta; order Lepidoptera; family Noctuidae; genus Thalpophila; species Thalpophila matura. The sequence continues at coordinate 9,850,523 of OX419183.1, read as the reverse complement.
ACTGTGAAGTATTGCCAAAAGCTAAACCCCGGACTTGTTGCAACTTTATGCTTCAAGGTTACAAAGATTTAGTGTTTGTTGATTTATTTTAATGTTTACTGGAAAATTATGATGCGCCAAATTATGGAGTAATAAAACTAATTGCCTTGGCATCACTCAAGACAGTAAGTGTCCATATAGTTTATCAATCGCATCAGCGGTTGATGCATAGCATGAGATAGGTTCCTGGACCGACGTCAACTTATTTACCCTAGTTTATTTATAATGGTTTTTTTCCGTATAATATCAAGTGTCAACTAAGATTTCTTACATAGAATTTCTAACTTACAATAATTCTTGCTACTCTTAACAAATAAACTTCCAGAACTATAATAAAATATAACATAATAGTATATTATGCAATTAGTGAATAAAGGACGGATTTAAAGCGAGGGCCATAGATGAATCACGAGCTAGTGAAGGATTCTAACGGAGTGATTCATGATGATTGAATCACGAGCGTAGCCGAGTGATTCAAGTGTTAGAATCCTGAGCGACGCGAGCGATTCATGGCCCTCGATATAAATCCGTTTTATTCAAGAGTTGCATACTATACTTTATACCATGACTACGAGAAAAAGAAAGATTTAAGTGAAAATATACATATAATGAAGAAAAAGTAAAGTTAAATTGGCTTTGATGTAAACCAGCCGTGATTTTTTGGGTAGCAAGCTTTCCACCTTTCCACTATATCGGCCGCCCTCTATTTCACAAACTCAGGTGTTAACACATCTTCATCACTAGAATGCATTTTTAATCGATTAGAACAACACTAAACAAACACAAAATTAAAGATTAAAGTAACACTAAACTTTGTGTTCGTGCAACTTACGTATTTAAAATAGCGCCAATTTACTAAGGACAGCAAAGAACACAAAACAGTTTTTATTCTAATGCTAAACTCCTTGTCGAAAATGTCGACCAATCAAATTGAATTTAGAACACATCAATATAGGTCGAATACACAGATTACACTTACACTAGATACGGCAAGCCACGACCAAGCGTGCCCTGCATGTTCGACTGTTCGTACTAAAAAAAGTCTGTTAGCTCAGTGACGCTTAGTGATTGAAACAATTCTGTTTACTCTGAGCACATCACTAAATGGCTGGGGTGAAGTTATCGTAGGTATAAAAAAGATGACACGTTCGGTTTTCATACAATCTAATAACGTGCCGCATCTAGCATAGGTTCTTTAAATCTGTGGTCGAATACATTGGTGTGTTCCATTTTCAAACATCAAAACAGTGAGTAAAAGTGCTTTTTATTCACTGTTTTCAGTGAATAAAATAAGCTTTTTAGAGGGGGAATGGTATAAATATTATTAGTAAACATAAGCACGAAGTGATCTCAAATCGGTCATGCATGTATTTTATATGAATCCGAACAGATAGTTCCATCTGCGTTGTCGCTTGGCGACGAGTACGAACACAGTACGAAGTTACGAACCCCATCAAATTCACGTTAATGAATATTGTATTGATTTCACGATGATTGCAATTCAATTGTACGAGCACGTATCTTATGGGCCGTGCATCTGCAGCGCGTGGGCACTTGTATTTAATTACATTTGCCGGGTAGCACCTCGCGCCGCCCTCGCCGCCCAATTCGGTTCATTTGCAAAGTGCATTTCGATGCTGCGCTCGATTGTCCCAACAACCCTGCGCTTAATTGCCCGCCCGATATTTATTATTGCCGTTTGTTTGAACATTTATGTGCCACTATACATCGAAAGCCATTCGATTTACGACTACCAAATTCCACTCGTTAATTCATTCCGAGGGATCACCTTCACAAAATGATATTATGGCCCATATCGGTAGGAAAATTCAGCAAAGTATTTACATTAGGGGCACGCATCACATTCGATAAACATCGCAACGAATTTCTACAAACACATCGGCGGACGTTTATTTGCCTCGGGCATACGCTCGGCTTCACTTCGACTTCGCATTCCGCTCGCCGTCGTATCGGTACTCATTTGTATTGGCGGCGGCTTTTGTATTATTTGTTTGTTTGCGGATGCCGCATACGTTGTGGGAGCTTTGATTTTTTCCAATTCGGAAATAATGCGGAAGGCGTGGTGCTGGGGGCGATCGGGCTCGCCGTGACTCCGGCTCCAATCAGCCCCGTGTGTTCGTTAGTCGCCGACGCCGGCGAGCCTTGCCGCTTGGTTAAGCCGGGCACGTATCTACGTGGGACCTTTCCACTCGGCAGCACTGATTTTCTCTTAGATCCAACGAAATGATGAACTTCAGCAATCTTCGACTTCATTTGTTCAACAAATCTACCGCGACATACTACACGTACTCTTATGAGTTGACTCTGTTTAGATTAGATTGTATAGCTTCAATATTTGGCATCTGAAATTTTATATTTACGATAGGTGACAATTTGAAAGTTTTACTCAGCTGGAGCAATTAATGATGAACTTATAACTATAAAGATTATTTAATAGTCTAATCATTCACTGAAAAAAAATTTAGGTTGGATTTAACAGATTCTGCGTAAATGTTACCAAAGTTGCGATTGATTTCGGTCCTATCACAAATTTTGATTGATTTTACCAAATATATTAAGTTGGTGTTGTACCAAATTTATTTGGTAGATTACACCTATATTTTGTACCATTATACCATTATTATTATATTCAATGGATTTGTTTGGTAAAATGTACAATGCTCTTTGTTGATTTACATCAGAACTCTGGTACCAACTTCAACCTCTTTAGTCTTGTAACTTCAACAGCGAAGTTTTGTTATATTTATCGTAGTTTCCATGTAATTCAGCCAACCTTTGCTAATTTGGTAAATCCGACAAATCATTTTTTTTTGTGTTGTGTCTAAGAATGCTTCTAATTGTGAGCACGACGTGAGCACGTACAAGTTAGTTCTCGTTATTGAGGTGATTTAGTAACAATATAGGTAATTATATAATAAGAATAACACTATCTGTAAGCGTAATATTCTTTTTTATCAATACTTTTTTAAATATTTTTATTGGAAGGCAATAAGAATGACTGACGTGACAATGGTGAAAAAAATTGATTATCGCGCTGTGGTAAAATTTCCTACAAAATAGGAAACCTCAAAATTAATATCATTCACAGAGAGGCCATTTCCGTTTAACAGGACTTTTTTATTGTTATTTATCATATAATTGTGGTTATGGTTATTGAAAAGGGTTAGAGCAAGCATTAAAGACGAGATTCCATCTGGCCGATCAGTTAGTGGCAATACTAAAGGAAACGTGGAAAGGTCGAGAATATTGTTCCTAAAGATGCACGAATATCAAAATAAAAGCAGAGATGACTAAACTATCAGAAGGTAAACACCATTATTGATATCCTTTATTACTATCTTTGCATCGCAAAAACAACTTTTATCACGGTTGCCGTGTGAGTTTATGGTTTTGCAAAAATAATAATCCACTTCGCACCATACATCAAAGTCAAAGTCAAAGTCAAAACATTTATTTCAATTAGACCATTTACAGGCACTTTTGAATAGTCAAGCAATAGTTGTCAGTCAGTTTGTCCGTTAGTTGAAGCTAGTTGTCCGTTCCAAAACGTAGATTCCTATGGAGAAGAACGGACAAGAAACTCCATGGTTACTCTTTTTCAACTAATTCAACTATACAATTTCTTTGTTTACATTTATGCCCTAATATGTGAGAACAATGTGAAATATTTTAAAAATCCCTTAGGATAAAAAATAAAATCAAAGGTAGGTACTAAAATAAAATAAAAATCATTTAAACCTGTAAAATGTCAAAATATTGCTTGAGCAGTCAAGAGATGACCAGTATCGACTGACAGCGCCCGTTCACGGACATGACGCGTGCATCAGCACCGTTTAACTCAACCATTTTGGAGGGAATCGAACGATCCAATACACACGCCACCATCAGCGGTACATTAAAGCGAGCATGACATGCTCTCAACTGTCATACTACAATCAGCTTAAAACATTGTAAATATCTACATGGTACTCACATTCACAAATCTCAAAGAAATTTACTTAAATATACAAAAATAATGTTATTTATAACTATACAAGAGAAACCAGCTTACTTAGAAACGAACAATTAATTCATGACAATCTCTGGACTGATTACCTATAAATGTCAGAAGAATAATAAAATTTACAAAGTCATAAAGGGGAACTTCAAGAGCAGTTATTAACTCCGATTATATGAGTCTAAGTGGTTGTGGAGCAGGACCAGCATTAAGCCAAGCATCTTTATCAGCAATATAATCTTCTAGTTTATAATATGCTTGCCTACAAAGTGTGCGTTTTATACAATCTTTGAATTTATTCTCATTTAATTGGAGAACGTTGGGAGGTAGTTTATTATAAAATTTTATACAGTACCCCATAAAAGATGTATGTACTTTCGATAATCTGTAGCGTGGTTGAACTAGTTTGTTCCCATCTCGAGTATTATAATGGTGTCTTTCACATCTTTTACTAAATAGATGTAGATTTTTCCTAACATACATTATGTTTTCGTAAATGTATTGGCAAGGCACCGTCATGATGTTTATTTCTTTGAACAGTTCTCTAAGAGATTCGCGACTGCGGAGCTTATAAATGGCTCTTATAGCTCTCTTTTGCAGAATAAAAATAGATTCAATGTCTGCAGCTCGTCCCCACAGTAAAATACCGTAAGACATGATGCTGTGAAAGTAACTAAAGTAGACCAGTCTAGCGGTATAGCATCTATTCGCACCGTCATGTCCATGCAGTTATTATACGCGACGGAAATAACGGAAGCAACAACATGCTATTGATTTTGCTAAAATACACCAATAGGCCAGGTTTGACCTCCAGTGACTATAACCAGTTATCAATTATGAAAAAATAATTCATGTAAATGATTATCCGACCAACAAAGTGCTTAGGACAGTAATTTGGCAGAAGAAATAGGCTGAAGTCCAGCCACTGAAGTGATGGTTTTTATTATAGCATATAATAATACGATAAATAGTACGTCTATTTCAAACGGTTACGATTCTGTGTTGATGCGTCGAGGTCTTTAGTATGAATAGTCGATATAACCACGAAGTCTAACAATGACCTCAATCCAAAATGATTTGCAGTACAATGCCTAGGTATTTAACAAATTGTATTTGGGTCTGTATACACCTCAGCGTTATGAAAATAATTAATTGTCAATATACATTTGTCAGTAGATTATTATTATTTGTTAGCTTTAGAGATCGCGGTGAACCTTGTCGAGTGTAGTGTTGGCGCGAACATCATGTAAATCACGATGATGTGTATGAAAGGTAACTCACGCTCGTGCGCGAGTGGGCCGCATCATTGCGTTCTATAACGAGATCAAGGGGCATCAATATGTCATAACTGACGTGACGCGGCCGTCAGTGCAGCGATGACATGCATGCGGATATGGCGCGGCGCTCCAGCCAGCACCTGTGCACGCTCAGACATACGACCAAACTGCCTACACGAGACAAAAGTAGCATCAATATATCTCGTGTTGCAATGTCAATGGTACACGTTTAGCGTTTAGTCATGCCACATGTACTCCAGAACCGTATTTAGGGCAGGGCAACTGGGGCTGTGGCCCCGGGGCTTCCACAAGGAGCCTCCACAACTTGATTTTTTTTTAGATCTCTGTCAAAGAGAAAAAGTTTACATTCACATGGTATTTTTATAAAAAAACAATTCTAAGTTCATGTTGTTCATGCATAATCCATAAATTTTCATAGGAATATGTCCTATGAAAGGACGTCGGCAGTTTTGGGCTTGATCTGGTACAGAAATAAAAGCTTAACCAAAAATAAAAATATATTTTAACTGTTCTTTGCCTAATTTATCTTAGAGATTAAAAATTGGAATCTAAAATCGAAATAAATAAGAAATAAAATGATTATGCCGTGGACAGTTTGAAAAAACCAATAAAACAAAAACGGGTGCATGCTGGCTGGCGCGTACCTCCACAGAATATCATGTCGACAGCAACTAAAACCTTTGAATTATTGAGAACTCATTAGTCGGGCTGTACTTCATTGGATCATTCACACCATACTTAACCTAACCGTCATAAATACGAAGATTTCTCTTTAACCCAATTACGTACAAAAACATATAAAAAATGAATTTAAATACTCTTGAAATACTCGATCACACCAAACTAATTTCATATCTGTACCGACCTACACAATCTGAAGCCCAGCGTTCTATGGGCGTCTGCCGTGTCCTTTATGGATTATGCAAAACATGAACTATATGCTTCATTCTGCTCGTTAAGAGCATTTTTTTATTGGTGGGTACCCACTATTGAAAAACTGTGAAAGTTTTAGTTGATCTGATTAATTAATTCTTTCGTCTGATTTCGAAATTTTTCGGGGTCTCTAATTTTTGGTTGCTCCAGGCCGGATTTAGAGGCTCCCCTCTTAATCCGGCCCTGTGTAGGTACATCTCAATGTATGAACACACATGTGAAAATTGTTACATCTTATAAGAACCGAAATATTTATAGACCAGCAGACCAGTTTTGGGAATCTTCCGACAACTGTTCAAGTGAAACAGTCATAAACCATTCGAAATGTTTCTAGAACACAAGCAGGTCATTAACGTTTGTCATGATCACTGCCAAGGAGAATTTACGTAGAATTATGTAGGCGGCGAGTAATTATTAATATTTGTTTGTGTTCATCATAATAAACCAATTAGCAAGTACCAAGTTTATGTCGGCTTGTAATGTTGGTAAAGTTGGCTACACACTGTAAATCAGTTAAATCACTCAACTCTGCCTAGCAATAACGCGAATGAACGGAAAATAGGCACAAACATGTAAACTGCTTCCACAGATTTTACACTCAGGTATAGAATACTTACTCGTATGCGTATGATACACAGTAAATTAGCTAATTAAGAACACACATAATATACCTATTTATACAGATAGGTAATTATGCATTCTACGTGGATCTCAGTGATGGCAGTGAAATAAAGAAATATGTATAAAGGTGAACAAACATCATCAGCGAACTGCGATGTTCAAACAATGGTGCGTCTGATTGTGCAGGTCACAGAGCAGGGAGGCGGAGAGCGGGCGCGGCCGCGTATGTCGACCGAGCATTTTTTACTCTGTTCTCAATCAGCACCAGTGGCAGTTGCAATTATCTTTCGCACCAAATCGAATTATGATCAATTCGGATTTGCGCGCATCCGAACGAATATAAAACGGTTTGCATTAAAATTTGGCGCTCGATGCATGGGATGCGTTCCCATTAGTCCGGTCGAGCGCTAACTTTGTTTGCTCATTCGAGCCCACGTCCGCTTTTGGCGTTTTCATTATATTTTTTATTGTACGTATTCGGTTTTGTTTACGATTCTTTTCGCTTTATTGGTGTTCGGATTTTAATTTTTCGTATTACCTGTTAGGCAAATCACACACCGCCCCGCGATACGCTGCGGGGTGTGTGGCAACAAAAGCCCCGCGCGTGAATGCGTTTTCAGTGTGTTACACTACGTGTGATTTCTATACAAATAAACCTAATTACAAACAACGTAAGATCACGCACTTCAGGTTTAAGAAATTTATTCTCATAAAAGACTACAGTCACTTACATGAGAACATGGTATAAAAATAAGTGTAACATTTTTTAGGTTGTCGTTCATTCGTTGATATTTGTGTAGGTAGGTACTCCTATAATGCATTCAGATGTAGTTTGCTAACAATAGATTTGTTTATATTAATTAGGTAGTGGGTACTTATTGTCAATATTTTTCGAGTATATGTTGGGCAAGTTTTACTTTGAATGCATTAAAGGGGCTAACATTTTTTACTGATGACGGTAGAATGTTGTAAAGTTTAGCGCCTGCGTAGGTAAACATTGTCTTGCCGAAGTTCGTTCTTATCTTGGGTAGAACTAAAAAACTGGCTCGACGCGTACTTCGCTGTGTTATTTGTTTCAACCGTGCAAAGGATAAGTTAGTATGGTCACTTCCGCGCTATATACGCTGCGTGATGCGGTGCGGTGTGCGAATCGCCTTACTGTTGTTAAAACCAGTAGGTTTGTTGTTAAAACCTACTCGTACACTGTCGTGGCCAGATCTTAGAATTGATCACTTCATGATGTGACCGACCATTTCATGATATAGCCAGCTAAAACTGACTATAGATACGTATTGTTTAAAAAACGTCAACGTTTGATGATATGTCAATCCACGGGTAACGGGTGACGCTGTAGGGTTTAAAAGTAACCTAACACTAAGGGGTTTACGGTCAAACCCTTCGAATCTAACTTGCCCGTGTCGGGGTGCTGCAAGTTCCCGAGGTCGCCACGCTCGCTCTTGGACTTATCAGACAGAGGGAGGCGGTCGAAGATTTTAAGACATGGTTAAAATTAATCTATAGAGTCGGCATTTAAACTGTCGACTCTATTTTCGGCAAAAAATTATCTTGCCTAATCCGGTGGAGGCCTTCATTAAGTCAAGTTTAGAATTGAATGCAAGAAATTTTATTTAGTCACTATCTTGGTTAAAGCTTAATACAGTCAGTTGCAGAAAAGCTCATTAAGTTTTAAAGGAGACTTTAACCATAGAAATTGTATGGTTAAAGTCTTCTTTAAAATTTAATGACCTTTTCTGCAACCGACTGATAATAATTTTGATCTACGCAAAAACACTACCGAGAGGCTAAAACAGTTGTTCGCATTTCCAGGTGTGGTTCCAAAACCGGCGTGCGAAGTTCCGTAAGCAGGAACGCCTGGCCCAGCAGAAGGCAGGCGAGGCGCCAGTGAAGGCGGAGGGCAAGCGGGACAAGCCGACATCCCCCGCCGCGTCACCGCACCCACCGTCTGCGCCCGCGCCGCAGCCCGCGCACCACGCGCTGCCGCACCTGTCACCGCCAGACTTAAAGCCTATCACCTCGGCAGGTAGATATCGTAAGTTGTTCATCTTGTTAGTTGGATCTTTTTATAATATTCTTTTAATTCCTTAATTTTGCAAAGCAAACAACAACAACAACAACAGACAGTTAGATAGATAACCCTTTTCAAAAACTATAATTTCTACTGAAAGGAGGATAAATATAGACATAATCCTGTTAGAGCTTTAATATTGTATTATAAGTAGGTAAGTAGTTGAGAGGTGAAACAAGGATTAGATTGTGTTGACAGTTGAGTATCATAACCTGAACTTTGGGCGACCTGTGGTACATACAACCCAAGGTATGAGGCAAATCAAAGATAAGAGTTTCAAACAGAACCGAAATACCACTAAAACCGTAGATAGTACGTAACTAATCACAGAATACTTTTTTGTAAAAATATTTAGTTTTTCATTCGCATACCAGTGGTAGTGATGCAAACGCAGTGTTTACCTTATTCCCGGAGATGTTGACGTCATCGCCAAATTTAGCAAGTTACAACATTAGGTCACATTTGATCAAGTATTTGTGTAGAGGTAGGTATGTCGACGGAAATAGTACTCTAACGATAGACTTTTATTCGTTATGTTCTGTCTGAACATGCCTTAAATCGTGACAAAGTTAACGAGGGCGTAGTTATAGGTACAGGTTTTAAACTTTCGCGAATTGTACACATGTTTTTTTTTATTAATGAAGTATGTCGGGACTTTTCGCGCTCAAACATACTTAATCAAAATATCAGTATTTTGACTAACCTCGACGTTTCGATCAAGTGGAAATACCCGTGGTCACGAGAATACTATAAGTATTTTGATTATATTTGTGCGCGAAAAGTTCCATTAAAATTAAAAAACAAAAGTTTTGGGTTTTCAGGTTTTTTCAATAATAATATCGTTTATTGAGTAAAAAGTCACATTATCTCAGAAAATAAAGCAGAGCACAGTTGTGTATCTATTTGCCTGAACTAGGTTGAACCTGTTGTGCTGTGCACTGGTATTAGGGCACGGCAAGGTCGCCATGTACTGTGCACTGGTATTAGGGCACGGTTCGTTAGTCCAAAGGTGGAAAAAATAACAACACGTCGATGCAGTATAAGGTTGGATTTATTAATGAATCATTATAAAGTAAAAATTTACAAAAATATCATACCTATTGCTGACATACAGTAAATGTAATAACGTAATAACATAATACACACTACACTGTGCTTGAGGCAAGAAAGTGCTAACTTAGGTAGTGTTATAAATTACAATAATTAAATATACCTAGGTACTTACATTAAAACTTAGATAGAATAAAAGTAACTGCATGTTACTTTTTATTTGCATACTACGTAAGTCATCTGTCTGTTCGTAAGAAATGCTTGGCAAATATTTTCATTATTATTTTCTTACAGCTAAAATAATTTAACTTTTTATTTCTTTCTACAAAGTCAGGTTGAGTTTGAAATGCATATTGTATAATTTCGTGTCTTGTAAGCATGGTGTGCTCTTTTAATACTAATTGCAGCAATGGTATTCCATATTTTAATTTACATAGCGAGTAAACAAATTCAATTTACCGATTTCCCATAGCCATGATGATGCGATCGTTTAAGAATAAGTATGTAGAAAACCCTAACAGTGGTGCTTATAAACAAGCGTAACTTGTGAATTGTGGTTCCTACTTAAAGCTAAAACATTAATTTCAAAATAATATGTAATAATTGTAACTATTGATCTCTTAATGTGTGTAGTAAGCAGCTGTCTCACAATGCGCTTTGATTAAGACGTTAAAAATTAAACGAGTGGTTACAGTATTGTAGTTCGTAGAGTTTTAAAGTATAATGTCTCATGTCGTTAGTACATTAACGCGTTAAAGTGTTGGCTAAATCTGCTTAGTATTGACCATTTTGCGTTAATATGCGCATTAGTTACTAACCAACTATGGATCTTTTTGTAGTCCGCAATAAATAATAATTAGGACGTAGGTGGAGCAGGAGCTGTACCGATATTGAGATAACGGCCGGTCGCAGACGGTCTGACAGACAGAAATCGTAGGTTTAGTAAAAGGGGGGCCCTCAGATCATGAGAAACAAGGCCTTCTTTACGATTTCTGTTTGTGATGATGTTACTCTATGGGTACAGAACGCTAAAAATAACCTTCGAAACCATGAAGGATGTTAACAACCGGGCAACAGTAATTTGCTTTCTCGAATTGCAATGTTTAGTTTAATTGAGCACTAAAACACGTGAATGTGCCGTGAGGTATAGAGCACTGTTTGTTCCTATTTCATCCCCAATACTTTGCCTAGAGGACTTCTAGCATGGTTTTTATTATGAATTATATGAAGCCCGTAAATTGTAGGATAAAAATATGTATATAGGTTAGGTATCTACTGGAATAAAAATTCATAATTATAAGTAGGTTGACGAGTTTACTCAGAATGTTATGATTACCTACTCAAATTGCAATGGAGATAAATATCATTAACTACGTCCGCTTAACATTTTAGTATCCAAGATGTGAAAAGTATGAGTTTATTAATATCAATTGCGCGAATATTTCTCTGGTTTCATGTCTCATGTTTTGTCTTCAATGTGAGTCAATATTTATATTTGTTAAATTATTTTGGCACGGTGTGAGGCGGATAATGAAAAATTACTTTTTCTTTCTAATGCACTAAAAAAACTTATTTTTGTGGGATAAAGAGATGTCAACTTCACTTACTAATTGCTGGCAGATCTTAAATTAACGAGAACATTCTTGAAATTTAAACGGTGAAGCTTTCACGGAAAACAAACGACAAATAATAATTTAGACGTCTGTAGACTTTGTTTTAGTTTGTATAGATTAATTAGTTGGCTCTCACAATGTAACAGAGCTTTCTAATAAAATATTAACCGGTACTTTAAAAATTTTGCAATTCTATAAATAGTTCAGAGAATATTTATGTAAGTGCTTTCTTTTTATGTTTAAATCGGATATTTTCGTTTCAATCGTGATGTCATAAAATATTTTTAGGCAACATCTTACCAATGTAACATTGATCGCAGAAATTATAGCCGAGTGAGTCATGCTGGTCGACCAATCAGAGAGCCGGACGCACTATTTCAGCTCACATGTTTACGTGGGCGAACACAACAAGGCTGCTTTCGACAAAATATAACATACAGCTCTTCGAATTAGTGGATCTTAAATATAGAATCGTGATTGTATTGTACGGTATATAAATACAATGCTGCATGGCTTAGGAATGTGTACTAAAAACCTTTAAAGATTTCTATGAAATATTTTCCACTAATAAAAAGTTCGGAATTTTAATAATCCCACTAATCCCACTAATAATATAAATGCGAAAGTTTGTGTGTGTTTGTGTGTGTATGTATGTTTGTTACTTCTTCACGCTGAAACGGCTGGACGGATTTGGATGAAATTCGGCAAAGAGGTAACCTGGGACCTGGAATAACACATAGGCTACTTTTTATCCCGAAAAAACGCGGGCGAAGCCGCGGGCAGAAGCTAGTCTTACTATAAATGCGAAAGTTTGGATGGATGTTTGTTACTCAATCAAGCCAGAACGACTAAATGGATCTGGATGAAATTTAGCACAGAGATAGATTATGGCCTGGAATAGCACATAGGCTACATTTTATTCCGGAAAAATGTACGGTTCCCGTGGGATAGATTTGGACACATACTCCACTCGAACGCAGTCGCGGGCAACAGCTAGTATAGGTAGGTATTTCAGTTTTAATATTTCAAGCCTCAACTGATTCTTAAAAACAAACATTGTGAAACCAGTTTAATTTTTCCAACAAACATTATCATTCCAATTTTTTTTATGTTTTCTTTTAATTTGAACTTTAAAAGTAATTTAAAAATTCGTCAATCTTTGATGTCTTGGTTACGACAGTTAGCCTCAATACAAAACGAATTTTCCATGAACTTGGTATCGGTTTATATAAACAAGTCTGCTCCGTTTCTGCCAGAAATAGAAACTAATGTAATATTGTGAGTTACTTCTGTATAAGATTCATAAATTCGTTTTTAGATTCAGTCGTTATAATAAATTAAATAACTAACAGATAAGTATTATTAGCTTTCATCTCTTCATTAGTAATGATCTATTAAGGGGCTATTTCACCAACCTATCATTATCTGTTCATGCTAATTTGATCACTAAACTATTCAATAGCGAAAAATTGCACTTCACCACGTAAAAATAGTGTTAATGACAACATTATTTATTTTAACTAAAAGTCACCTTTAGCTTATCTGGGATTAGTTACGGATTACTTTATTGAAAGGTTGGTGAAATAGCCCCTTATTATAGTTATTAAAGCAAATCTCTATATATAAAATTGCTTGTCCTGACTGACTGACTGATTCATCACCGCAGAGCCCAAACCGCTGAAGATAGAGATTTGAAATTTAGACAGTGGGTTTCTTTTTTATGACGTAGACATCCGCTAAGAAAGGATTTTTGAAATTCTACCCCTGAAGGGGTGAAAAGGGGGATGTAAGTTTGTATGGAAGTCCGTTAGTTTTGAAGTTACAGTCATGAAAATTGGTATTTAGACTTTTCTTTTCAAATACTTAAACACGTGTTTCAGGGTTTTTAAAAATTCGCCCCCAAAAGGGGTGCAAAGGGGGATGAAAGTTTGTATGGAAGTACCGTTAGTTTTGAAGTTAGAGTCATGAAAATTGGTATTTAGACTTTTCTTTTTAAATAAATAAACACATGTTTCAGGGTTTTTGAAAATTCGCCCCCAAAAGGGGTGCAAAGGGGGATAAAAGTTTGTATGAAAGTACCGTTAGTTTTGAAGTTAGAGTCATGGAAAGTGGTATTTAGGCTTTTCTTTTTCAATGAAGAAATACGTGTTTCAGGGTTTTAGAAAATTCGCCCCCAAAACGGGTGCAAAGGAGGATGGAAAGTTTGTAAAGTACCGTTGATCCGATTCTGAAAATTCTATCACTAATAGGAAGCTGCATTATTCTTGAGCGTATCAATTAATATTGAGCTACTTTCTATCCGGAAAAAATGCACAGTTCCTGTCACGCGGACGAAGTCGCGGGAAAAGTGCTAGTATTAAATAAATCTTTTAAAAATCTGGGACAAGGTTTCTATCTGCGGCCAGGGCTACAGCTACTGCACAGTGTTCAAGGGTACGAATTTCCATATGAAGCTCTTAAACATATTCTTCTACCATATATTTTTGTGAATATTGTTGCTACTAGCTGTTCTTTGGGGTTCACCCCCGTTGCTCGGCTCCTAAGGGTCGTAGCGTGATGTTAAATAACTATTATACTATTCCTCATGAATCTGGATATCATATACAAAAACAATTTTTCGACCGGTAGTTCCAGAGATTAGCGAAACAAATAAACAAACTCTTCAGCTTTATAATAGTATGTAGTTAGTATACATTATATATTATTATAATAAACTAGCTATTCCTGCGACTCCGTCCGCTTGGAAGTCGGAAAACATCATAATGTTATACTCTTCAATCTTTATACAAACTTTACCACCCCTTCAGGAATGGAATTTCAGAAAAATCCTCCAGAATGCACCTATAGGGTAATCAAGGAATAGGTATTTCCTTCAAATTTCAAATCTCTAGGTCCACCTGTTTAGGCTGCGAGTTTTGTTTGTCACTGTACTGTTTTGTAGGTAAGTATAGGTAGCACTAGACAAATTTTATTGGAGCATTTATAGCTAATTGTGTGATAAATTTTTAACTGTAACGTACATGTATATGTTACTGTAAGAGCCTGCATATTGGTAAATCTTAGGATTTACCAACATGACTGTAAATGTAAGAATTGATATATATTTTTTTAAATTTTTCGGGCTTTTACCATTAGAATTTGGTAAATGCTAGGTTTTACCAATGACGATTAGTAAAATGTTGGTTTTGAGGCTGCGGAAACTAATATCTTGCAAGTGCCATCCACGTTTTTGGTACCCATCACTTGCAGTTTTTCTTGTCTCGCCTTCGCAGCTTCGGCTTGTTGGTCGACTTCGGCGACAACCCCAGTCACTCCGGCTCGCACGGGTGCCCAGGCTTTGTTTCAGCGGGCAGGGGCTGCTATCCCTCCGCACCTACGGGTTTACAAGAACATTCTAGGAGTAAGGCAGACAAGACCACTTGGAGTTGACCAATTCTGTTCTATCACAACTTATTCACTCTTTTCAACACATACCGTGTCTTTGAGGTAAAACCTAATATTTACCGAGTGATTGGTGATAAAAGTTTGAAATGAACGATGATCACAGAAAAGTTCGGTCTTTTAGCATTAAGAGTTGATAAATCTTAGGTTTTACTTAAATAATCTTAAGATTTACCTTAGTTCGGGCTTTTACAGTAACATATATAAATTAAATACTAAATTACCCTCTAAATCTCGTTTAATTTATAGGACACCACATAGTGGAAATCTGAACATTATTAATCCACATAATTTCCCGACGACACAGATGTTTTATGATTAGTGTTAACATTAATGGATGAGTTAACGTTATAAAACATTTATTGCTGTAACAATACTAAAGACGACTAGCAGGTCACAAGGTCCAAAGAAGTTTAAAAACCAGAATAGAAAAGTACTAAGTACAAAGAAATACAGTGTTTTGATGTGTTAGAGATGTCCAGAGAACGGAAAACATCTTGAAAAATGATCTTGACTGTAAATGTTTTTTACATATTGTCGCTTAATGCATGAAAGCGTACGTGCGAAATTTTCCCAATCACGCCGTTTTTTGTGTTTGCCGGTCTCTATATCCCGGATGGCATCACGTATCTATACCTATTATAAAGGCTGAACTAGGTGCGGTTCACCGGCTAATGGCGGACTTGTGGTCGTATTAATCACATTACGCCCGCCGCCGCCACCGCGCCAGATTTTCACTTCGGCTCATTTGCGCTAATTGTGCGCGCGATTGTCACTCAGGCTTGAATAAACAACGGAGCCGCGCAGCAAGGATTAGGTGATTAGCGCTTAATTGTGTTACCACGATTATTTCATATTCGCCCGTCGAGCTGCAGTCTGATTTCATATTTGAGCATAGATTTGTGTGAACAAGTTTTGCTTGTTTGGATTTACTTGTTAGAATATCTCCACGTATCTTATAATACTTATGTACCTATCCACTTGATGTTAGGCTCCTGACGACAATAATGTTAAATGGATCTGAAGATATTGCATATTTATTTATGGGTACCTACATTGTTTACGTGACAAGCGAATAGTCTATTGATAAATGTTTATGTGTTGTGCAGCGAACAAATTATGCGAGGAGCTGAACGGCGTAGGAAGCGACGTGGGCCTGCCTGTGAGCGGCAGCGGTGGCGGCAAGTGGACCGGCGGCTGCGGCCTGCTGCGCCAGCCCTCCGGCTTCCCACTCCTCGGCGTCGCGCCACCTAACTATCTGCTCTCGGACCACCTCGGCACCCTCGCCAAAACGAACAACCATCTTTTCTAATGGGCGTAACAGCGTCGCCTTGAGTCACCGTCCGTGCCGCGACGAGTCCGCGGGGAGCGCGCCGCTGTCCCGCCCGCACCGCGACCAGCCTGCTCCCAGCTCCCATACCACTTGCATTTCATGAACATTTCAGGTTACATTGTGCCAAGTGAAAATTTCCTGAAGTGTGTGAATATGTGTGAATATTTAAATGACGAGATAACGATTTTGATTAAGATTGCGCGTAAAACATTCCAAGTGCCAATTCGTGTCCATAAAAATATGTATTGTCGCAATAATGAACGGTCTAAACAAATTTTTAGATGTATTTATTGTACCAAAGCAGTTGAACGTACAAGTTGCCTGGTAAATGTACACGGGTGTTTAGTTTTAGATAGTTTATGGTAATGAAGATTATGTGTGATACGATTGTAAATAACATTCCGATTGTATACGTTTAATAAAGGTATACTTTTTCAGTAAAGAATTGGAGTAAAGGGATATAAATTAATTTTAAATGTTCTATAAAATTATATTGTATTTTATTCGTCGAAGCCTAAATGAAATATAAAATATATTAATCCAATTGAATTTAAAAATATTTCCGCAAACTGTAAAGGTAATTGTGTCGTTGTATTTCTTCTAGTCACCGGAACATTAGTTTTATTTTAAACAAATGATTATTTATTGATTATGTGCATAGATTAATAGTTCAATATAATAAGTCAACATACCGGAGTTGGCGATGAGCGATGTAAATATGTAATAAATTATTTGTAAATACTAGATATAATAGTGGTGTACCCGAGTGTATGTAATTATTGATGAATTTGTGGCGGGTGTTTTAATAAAGCAAACAATAAATCGTCTGTTTTTGTTTGTGTTTACCCTGACCTTTCAACTGAATGTAATTAATTATGTACAAAACTACTAATAGTAACATTTATGATTATGAAACAATGATTTAACTTATCACAGTTATAGAAAGGGAGTATTGGAATAAATTAATTTGCAGTTTGTATTTGTCGACTGTTTTTGAGAATATGTTAGGTTTAATCATCGCCTACTTAGTAAAATATACATTCACAAGTTTGTAGACGACAAAGAAGTTCCTTTGCTACATTTATAACAAAACAAAATTGTTTACGAACTTCAGCATTTAAAATTAGGGCACGACACACGCTCTTGCAATCCAATTGAGTTCACGGAATCACGGTACATATTTCGAGTGTTGTTCATTTCCGTTAGTAAAAATATTGTTAGCTTTTTGCACTTCTGATAAATTATTTTACAAAAAAGTAATTTTCTATATTTTGTAATCAGTAGTGTATTTGTGTATCAATTGATCTGTCATTCAGCATTGAGATATATTTTGTGGTGATTTTTTTTTATAAAAATCCATAAGTAATAATAATATAAGTAACCATAATATATTATTATGGTTACTGGCTCACACGAGACTTTTATAGTGTTTGAAGTTGAACCTTTTATCAAGACAGTAAAAGATGACGTAATGTGGTCTATGGTCTCTATTGAGCCTTAAAATCCGAGCCATGATTCAAATGAAAGCAGTATCTAGTACCTACCCAGCGCTGGATTTGCACTAGAGGCACTCGGGGCTAGTGCCCAGGGTGGCCAATTTTCAGGGGCGGCAAAATTCGGATGTTTTTTTATTTCCCAAAAACTGAATAATTAGAAAATATAACTAGCACATTCCATATGTCTATAGACAATGGTGACCTCCTACCATCAGGTTAATTAGTTACCTGCTTGTTTACCACTCAATCATATAAAACAAAACAGCGTACTCAAATTATTTATGTATTAAAAAAACCTTGACTTATTTTTAAGTCATCGTTTACAGATACCGAAGTAATTCATCATTTCAGTTTTCCAAACTATAAAATAAAATTAAATCCCTGTTGGAGACAACATGCCCTTGGTTTTAGCACTAAAGGTCGATGGAGCTTAAGGCCGACCTTGCAAATAAAGAGCATTGAGAAGAAAACTGATCTAGAATACATAAAAAGGACAAATATTTATTTGTTGTGTCATAGATAACCACGAGTGATGGGCGCCTTGAGTCCAGCTATAAGCCGTTACGACCTTGTGCGCCGCGAAGGGCCGTCGCACTCTGTTCACTGAAATGAAGATGACATTGTTTTCGTTTTTGTAGACAGCTCTATGTAAAATATTACTGTACGAATACGTAAACATGAAAAAAAGCCGCTTCGGATGTCTGCGTAGATTTTGAGTAATTACAAAATGATTTATGCTGGTATTTATAGTTTTATGATCTATTTACGCACCGCGTTCACGTGGACGTAGATACCTACATGTTTTTTTAGGATTCCGCGAGTAGAATGTAAAATTGAAATAAACTTGTTTCTTCGGTTTACTCCGCAGTTAGTTAACTATTTTATAAGATGTTATGTTTTAGGGACTTTTTTATACACACTACATCGTCGGCCAAATACCTGCCTATTATGTTTCTCTATCTTATAATAGCACTTCTTTTTAATTAGGCATCAGTGTCTACTGATCTTTGCATTAGTACAAGTTAAAAATATAGGTAGCTTCTAGCTTATGAAGTTCGCAAAGCGGTAACGAACAGAGGTCGTCAACGGAAAAAGGAAAAGATTTTTCTTATAGCAAAATAAAAAGAGCCAAAACTTTGAAATACAGAATTATCATACCACCTATTGGTGAAAGAGTAGGCTTTACTAACCTAAGTGTCGGTAAAAAAAACTACTTGTCAAGAGTCTGCTGCACATTTTCTTGCGTGATAATTACGACATATAATGATGACCAATCCACTCGGGATGTTCCTTTTCTTTCAAGGCCGTTTTTAGTGGAGGTTAAATTACACATAGTTTTAGTAATGCCATGTGTGAAATGCATATGAGCTGTTTCACGAGGAATCAAACATAATGAAAATTTTAAATCTGAGTTTGCAACCTATCTAAACGAGGAACGCCAAGAATACTTTCTTAAGGTTTTATATTATTAGCATCAAACAGCAAACTCTCTTTAAATTATTTTCTATTCGATTTATTTATTGTCAAAGCTATATCACTATATCTAAAGCATTAGCAAAGTGTTTTTTTTGGTGGTCTGCCCACTTTAATGACGAAATGTTTTAAGTGCACTGAAAACAAGTGTTAGGTTATTATAACCGTATCAGTAGAAACAATACAGACTACATCGTAAGCGCTGAAATTGATTTAAAGTGACTATGTGGTGTGTGATACAAGGTGACTGCAGGACAAACGTATGACACAGTGGTGAATCCAGAAATGATTTGGGGGGAGGGGGGCTGAGGGGTTATCCAGATATGGTGGCGGGTTGGAAATTAAAAACATAATAATCTAATCTGAAACTAGCTTCCGCCCGCGGCCCGGCCCGCATTTTTGGGATAAAAAGTAGCCTATGTACCTACTATTCTGCTGTATAAGCTATACCTACTGTAAAGTTTCTGTAGTATAAGCTGTAGGGGTACCTATTGTAAAGTTTCATCTAAATACGTTCAGTAGTTTTTGCGTGAAAGAGTAACAAACATCCATCCATACATCCTCACAAACTTTCGCGTTTCTAATAAGTATTAGTATTTCTTAATACATAAAAATTTTATATACTCCTTGCGCTCCTTGTCAATATAAAGATCTCCCACACATAAAAAATTGCGCACACCCTCAATCTAACACTGTTATTCGTCACTCATCACTAGCACTAAATTAAAAAAATATATTTAAGTATATCATCGATCCCGTTTGGTCCGTCACCAGCGTGAACGTTTTAATTATGGTCAATGTGACCATATCAAAGACCATATCAGTGCTCAATAGCACCTCGGCACTACTCCCTTGTTTCTATGATCTGAGGTTCGAACCCACGCACGACCTACGGTTCGTAAGTCAGGGCCTTTACCATTGGGCCACCTCTGCTCATTTAAAACGATAGCCAAAAATTCCTTTAGTAAAAAATGCACAGCAACTGCATGGAATGCGAGTGTATCACTACATCACTACCCACGAGGCGTCGATAAATCGTGGTCGCAGTGACAGGTGCAACATCTAATCCCAGAAGAATAATTCTTATAGCACACATAAATAACTGATTTATCCATAATATGAGCGTGTTATAATGGACATAAATAAAATCCTATAATATTTATTTATATTTTGGTTTAAAAACATATATTATGTTCTTATATCATTTTTGTGAGTGTTTTGCCACTCGATTTTAATAATAAAAAAACACTTTTTTTTTCGTTCCCTTAAATCTAACACGGGATAAAGTACTAAAAAGGGAAAAATAAAAAACTTTTTATAAACGTTTCGGAAGTCGGTGGCTTGCCACCGACTTCCGAAACCAAAATTATTATTTTCTTTGTAGTGGCTTTTTGAAGTCGGTTATTTTTTGTTAAAAAAGTTTTATCTGTAAGGAGTAATTTTGAATAAAATAAAATGATATGTAGGTATCATACCTTTACCTATAGGTATGATACGTTCGAAAGTCAAGTGAATTCAGCACGTGAAAATATAAAGGCTTAATTATACAGTCAATAAGATTTTGGAGTAGGTAAAATACAACGTAGGACAGGATAAAATCTCGCCATAAGAGCTAGGCGGAGGTGATTGCAACTAATAATTATCACCACAAAACAATGATGGTTTTTAAACTTCATAGTAGGTACGGAGGGTTGCTTGTAAGTAAGTAACTGCTAACTTTAAGTAGCTGACGAGTTGATGAACTTCATCATTTTAGATTATTAGGTCTTTTCTTCTTCGTTTCGCTCTTCACAGAACGTATCCAATCGTGTGAAAGAATTGTGTCCAATCACTGGTGTAGGTACTTGTAGCTCGCCTCATGATCTCTCTCCATCTAGTTCTGTTAGACGACAGTCTGGTGCATACATTTACAGGACCTGCCACCGTAAGTAGGTACCTAATTAATTTGATCGGTTCACCTCATCGGTGACCTCCCGCGTGGCCTATTACTTTCCACTCTACTCAATTTATCTAGATGCTTTATGGAGTCATTATTCCGCCTAGATTTTTAGATACTTTCTAAGAAATAAATTAATATTGAAGAATCTTTTTCTAGAAAATAGAAAAAGTCTGGAACAGAATTGCTGTAGATCATTTCTAGCTTCTGACATAAAACTATCGTTATTACGTAGGTAGGAACCTACGTAATAAGAATGATAATAACAAAATATATACAATATCGTACCATGTCGTAATATTTACGAATATTATTTGGCATGTCTATACATTATTCATAATATTTTATCTAAAAACAAATTTGTGTGATTGGGTACCCTATTTACTAGCTAGGTACTACTATTTGTTTTTATAGGCACTTTATATACCTATGAGTATAAATATAAACTACAGTTTGACATTTTATGTAGATTTTTATAAATGTTTGTAGATTATATAAATTCTTCAACGTTCTAATATTTGAAAGATGTATTCTCTAATGACTTAACGCCCAGATATTTTTTTTTCAAGGAGTTATTTCAAACGAAGGTAAAATTATTTTATTTTTCATTTTTACACGTAAAAAAACCGTTTTTTTTCGCGTGGGCTACGGCGACAATGATAACTCAGCGGGTTCTCATCCCAATGCGTGCGCGCGAGTGGGCGACGTTTGCGCAGCTCGGCGTAGCGCCCGCCTACGAACTGCATTAGTGCCTTTTAAAGACGTTAGACGAAGTTTCCTTGCTCATTTATAGAAAGCTTTGTTCAAGGTATTTTTCTTTAGATGAACCAGTTTTTAGGGTTCCGTAGTAAAACTAGGAACCCTTATAGTTTCGTCATGTCCGTGTGTCCGTGTATCGTTGGATAGGTCTTTGAAAATAACATAAAGGTTCCTAAATGACTTTTTTATTTAAGTGCATATTTAGCGAACTAGGAGCTCCGAAAGTCGTTTACAATGTGTCCCCCCCCCTGTAGATACAATTAGTATAATAAATTATGTCATAATATAGGTACTGCAGTACTGTTAATACCTATATTCGAAGAACTTATTTGTCCTGAACTTCTGTATTAATTAAACGTAAGAATTATAACAAAAAACTCTTTATCTTCGAGCTTAGGTAGGTATTTCTTTCGTAATTATCGACACTACCAACATAATATAAATTTTGCTCACCCGTATGCGGCGCCCCTTTCTTAGCGCGGTTTCGCACTACGTCCGATTCGAATCGGAGAAAATTCGGTCCGAATAAAATATGGATGAAAACTGTGAAAAACAACTCGAAATCGGATCGGACGCAGTGCGCAACCACTAAACTTTTACAAATAGTACTAGGGTTACTTCGGACCATCTTTTCTCGGATTCGGATCGGACGTAGTGCGAAACCGCCCTTATTAAGTATTTTAC
The DNA here is from genome assembly GCA_948465475.1 of Thalpophila matura. Taxonomy (NCBI): domain Eukaryota; kingdom Metazoa; phylum Arthropoda; class Insecta; order Lepidoptera; family Noctuidae; genus Thalpophila; species Thalpophila matura. The sequence continues at coordinate 9,827,743 of OX419183.1, read as the reverse complement.
GTTTGACTTAGTAACCATGCAGAATTCGGGAAATTTCGCAAAAAATATTTTCTGATAAAATGTTAGAAAATGATGTCTTTTATACTACTTGCCTAATGCCAAGATTTTTTTTTTTTTTTTTTTCAGCCGTGTTCATCCCACTGCAGGGCAAAGGCCTCCCTACCCTCCTTCCACTCCTCTCGGTTCAAGGACTTTTGTGGAAAGAAAAAAATTGGATGATGAATATGATTGAAAAGTTACTGTAGTACTGTGTAAAGTACTAGCTTCCGCCCACGGCTTCGCCGGCGTTTTTGGCATAAAAAGTAGCATGTGTGTGATTCTGATTCTGAGCTATATTACTGTAAAGTTTCGTCAAAATCCGTTCAGTAGTTTTTGCGTGAAAGAGTAACAAACATCCATACATCCTTACAAACTTTCGCATTTATAATATTATAAATATACAAGTAGGATAGGATAATAATTATATGGCATAGGTTGTAATTAGGGTTGCTATCTTTTTTCCAGAAAAATATAATATTTGGTGGATAGTAAAATAAGTTTTACTTGTTAGCTTACGATAAAAAAAAACTGGCCTTCGTGTCCAACTCACGAGTAAAATAATATTTATTACAGACTTATACTCACGCCTTTCTTTGCATGGGAGTAAGCAGAAACTACGAATACCATGTCCTACGTTCCATATACTCCTTTCGCATCTTTCGCGTTCACACTTCAGAAAATAAAAATATAGGTATTTATCAAAGACATATCATTGGTATTTATTAAGAATGTTTATTATACCTACCTAACGACATTAATTTTTAATAATTGATTAGACAGAACTGTAAAAATACGATTTATAATAAAATAATTCTCGACTCATTTGTCTTTGCTAGGTTTATGAATTTTTAAGATTTTCATTTTTTCCAGATAACAAATAAATAGCACTAATCAGTTGCATGTCATGTCAAAGGAAAATTATACGTTTTTAATTTAAATGTTTTGTAGTTTCGCAATTTATAATAAATATAAATATAATCTGAAACAGCGTTTGATCGGGGCAATGCCCCCTCGCTAGAATAACTATTAGTTGAAAGTGACAATCGTCATAAAAAATATGTCTTCCAGATTTTGTGGAATGTTTTCCAAATTAAAGTGGTTCGTTGTTAAAAATTATCAATTTCCTTCAAAAAACATGTTCTTGAGAGTTACCTTAAGATTTTTTTTAATGGTATTTTAAATTAATTAAAAAATATGAAATCTAAGCCCTAAAATTAACTTATTATTATATATTTTACTAAATCATGCAAATATTTTCAATAACTTTACACAAAGGCTGTTGAGTCAGATGGCTATTTCGTATCGGCTGGTCATCGGGTGGCGGAGCGTTGCGTACGAGTTTTCCAGAAGGGCGCGTCTTGAGCGCGCTATAAATACGTGGACTCAGCTTTCAGGAGTTCAGTCTAGCGGTGCTTTTTACAGTGCACTAACTCCTCATCTCCGCAGCCACACACATATACACAACATGTCTCTGGAACGTCAAGTCCGCGCTAAGGTCAGAAAAATATATTCAATTATATAATTTAATTCAATTACATTTTTGCCCACTTAGAATCTAAAGCTTGTACTATTCTATAAAGCTAATAAAATGCTAAGTTCATTAAACACATATCAAAACAATATAATTGTACTAAAATTCCCAAAAAATACAAAGATTATTCCAGGATAATTATATTATCAGCATAGGAAAATCTTTCGCTAGTTTACTATTATTATTTTATTACCAACTAACTTTAAACAAAACTTTAAGTTTTTTTTATTATAATAATATGAAAAACATGTACTTAAACAGATTTATTTTACAACTGACAATATGAATAATAATAAATAATTATTTTTATGTTTTTCAAAAAAATCACAAGGGTTTCTCGAACCATCACAGGAAAAATGTACATTTCTAAAAAAATATTTTTTATATCTTCAGTTAGCTTCCAAGCGTAGCCCCGAGCAGGAGAAGGAAGCCCAGGAGTGGATCGAAGTCATCCTTGGCGCCAAATTCCCCCCTGGTGAAGCTTTCGAGGATGTCATCAGGGACGGCACCGTCCTTTGCCAGCTGGTCAACAAGATCAAGCCTGGCTCCGTTGCCAAGATCAACACCTCTGGTGGACAGTTCAAGATGATGGAGAACATCACCAAGTAAGTTATATTTATTTATCAACCATTATTATCTATCATAAACAGTTTTTTTAATTTTTTACGGGTAATCCAATACATATTATATCTAATATTCAGCAGCATCAAAGAATTTATAGAATGCATATCGACTGTCCTTAAATGGTTGGAAGTTCAAAAATAAATATAATCGACTGAGGATTTTTTATTTTTAATTCATTAACTGGCGATGAGATAACGAATTGTAGCTGTAGTGATCTGTAACTGTTCAACTAGCTTTTCAAGATTCTCATCCGATAAAACTTTTGCACACGCAGTCAGCGAAAATGAAAAGATATTAGCATAATTGTTTCTTGAAGGCAAAAACTCAGGCCAATTACTAATGTGTTATTTCCCGTTTAGCTTTCAGGGGGCCATAAAAGCGTACGGTGTCGCCGACATCGACGTGTTCCAGACCGTCGACCTCTGGGAGAAGAAGGACATCGCCCAGGTCTGCAACACACTGTTCGCTCTCGGCCGTGAGGTGAGCAATCGTCACTTTGCACCCCATAATAATATCAAACATGCCATAACTATACTTGCAACAAGCAGTATGTTTTTGGCCTCATAAATAAGTATTTCAACGTATACATCAAGATTTACGAGTTCGAAATAGTACATGGTATTACGCAATCGATTTTATAATCTTGTAAACATCCAGATTTTTATCGCACCCAATTTAACATCGCAATAACGTATACTTTTATATTCTTATGTACATCATTTATTATAAACAAGTGAGACCGACAGAACACAATTTAGATTTCGCCAAGCATTGAATTAAATAATGTGTTCACAGATTGTTTGGTTTAAGATAGGTTTAGAATTTAAGGAGTTGGCGCTCTGCCAAGTTCAACCAAATTTTACGAGCATCTTGCAACATTACCTCAGTTTTCATAAATATCCAAGGTCGCTCCGTTCAGTTGAGGCCGCGTGGGCAATATTGGAATCTTACACGTTTACTAGTGCTTTACTGAAGCGTAGACTTAGTTTACATAACAATAAGGAGGATAAAGATTTACACAATGTTATAGCAAATTGTATACTTTACTAAATGAATGATTTTGTTTTGTCTGCAGACCTACAGGCACCCCGAATGGAGCGGCCCCTACCTCGGCCCCAAGCCCTCCGAAGAATGCAAGCGTGAATTCTCCGACGAGGTCCTGAACGCCGGTAAGACCGTGATCGGTCTGCAGGCTGGCTCCAACAAGGGCGCCACCCAGGCAGGCTCTAACATGGGCGCCGGCCGCAAGATCTTGCTCGGCAAGTGAGCACCCCGCCTACATCCAGTGATATTATTATAATAAGATATTTTTGTACAAAACTGAGATGTATGGACGCTAATGTGAGACTGTTAGCCTTATGAATTATATCTAGTCAAGCGGGATATGGAATTTAATCTGCTGTAATACAGCAATGTAGAACCTTGCAATCTATTGCATACCTTGGGTTTATGTTATACACTTCATGAAGCTCCAAAATGATTTTGTACATAAATGCCTAGTATTAAGATAAATTATTTCCATTTTATTATATGGTTTTATAATAAAATACAAAACAAAATATTTATTTTTATTTACATAAAAGTATCTTGGCGGGAACATACTACCTACATAAACTTCACATTGTGCTTGTAATTATCCTGATTAGTGCTACATCTCAGCTTCATATGAGTACCACCTCATAAACTTACAAAGCCTTGAAACATATATTTATTATGCATTAAGCACATAAAACATGCCAGATTCACAGTTAAACAAAATGATTTAGAAGTACCTACTTACGAAGATTTTTTGTACTTTATCGCAATTAAAGGTTGTTTCTAAATGGATGACCGGTAAATCTGCAAAATTATATATTACATATTATATATTTATATACAGGGTGGCAGGTTAGACAGTGGAAATATTTTAAGGGGTCATTGTACTCATCATTATGAACAACTTTTACTAGGGGACCAACTCTGAAATCGCGAAAAAGAAATCAGCTGTCCATACATTTATGTTCACATGACTCAACAAGATGGAACTGCTGATTTTATTTCGCGATTTCAGGGTTGGTCCCATAGTAAAACTTGTTCATAATGATGAGTACGATGACCCCTTAAAATATTTCCACTGTTTAACCTGCCACCCTGTAGGTATATATAAATAAAATAAACAGTTTTTTTTCAAATATTTAATTTACGAAAAATGTATTGGCTACTCTTTTACACTATTAATAACCGTAAAGTTTTCAGTGTTAATAAACAATAGGTACAAAGGTGAAGCGCGGGCGTAAATTATAAGTTGGATGGAAAATGGTGTTATGGTTTTTATTTAGGTAGAGTGCATAAAATCTTAGACCAGACCACCAGGGGCAATGAACTGCAAAACAGAAGACTCTTACGAGACCTTCTTGGTTTTAAAAGGTTATTTAACCTTGGATCTGTTTCCGAGGAGTAAAACAATTAATTTTAATGTTCAGTCTTGACAGCTGGTTGAATGGAGTCATCAAGAAAATCATTCATTGAAACGAGTTTAGTAAAAAAAAGTTCTTTTATCATGATTGCGAATACATCATTGGAGGCTCGCCAGGAATGCCAGCAGCTGCATACCTACTTTGCACCATTGACTTTTATTAAATGTTTATGTCACAGTTTTATTAGTAAAAATGTCAAGTGACCATAACCGTTCCTTCAATTATTATCTTATTTTCCTATAGAGTGTTTCACATAAGAATTTTCTTCGACGCTATATTGGCTCCCCTGTCTGTCACTGTCCAGATCTTAAACGTTCTGTTTTTTTTAGAATTAAGTGTTAAAGTAATGCTACTGATACTGATACTAAAAAGTGGTAAAAGAGAATTGGTGCTGAAAGAAAACTTCCAACACTGTTAAAAACGTGGTAACGTAATAATTATTAACATTCAGGGAAGCGTCAAGGGGAATTCTTATCAAATCGTGTATGAAACGAAAAATGTATAGAGCGTTTCTTAAACGATATGAAACGCTCTATACATTTTTACTGCTTCGTTGCTCGTTGCACGGTGGTCCCGGCCCCGAACAGAGGCGGTCATGAACAATGGTTTTAAATTCTTAAGAAAGTTATATTTATTTAATTTAATACAAATAACGTACCTTTCGTATAAATAAATACATATTTAAATGTTACTGACTAAAAAATCAGTTTTTCATAATAGGGTTTATAATGTAAGCGTATAATCATACCTATATATATATAATAACATAGGTATACAATACATGTATAAGACATAATTCAATCAAAAAGCTACAAAAAGTAATTTAACATTTATTTAGCATAGCATAAGCATAATCAAAAGAAAATAAACGATTATTATTATAATCGGCCTATAATGTTTTCACTGCTGGGACACAGGCCTCCTCTCTGTGAGAGGGAGTGGGCCGTAGTCCACCACGCGGGCCCATTGCGGATTGGTGGACGTCACATGTCTTCGAAATTATGGTTCCATGCCGGTTTCCTCTCGATGTTTTCCTTCACCGTTAAAGCAAGTGATAATTAATTTCTAATACGTAAATGACTTCGAAAAGTCAGCAGTGCGTGCCTCGGGATCGAACTCGAACCATTCGCCATGGGAGGCACATGGTTAAACCACTAGGCTATCACTGCATGTGCACAATTTATTTACAAATACATAATAACAACAAATAACTCTGATAGCCTTATAATTAATTATATTGAATATAATATTAGTGTGATTGGGCTGGTAAAATATTACATGTGGTCCTATTATAAATGAACAAAGCTCCAAACAATATGTGGTGTTTAAAAAGCCTCAAAAAAAGTGAAAAGACGTCGTCCACACATATTTATTTCTAAGCCAGTATTCGAGTTATTAGAAGTATGGTGGGTGGAGTATTCACAGTAGTCGCCTACTTGAAATAATTCTGCTATGTTTTGAACGCTTAGACAAACCGGAACAATCTTTCTTGGGTAGTCCGCAAGACAGCCCGGACTGATCGACAATTTTCTGAATGCACTGCTCATGACTTTTAATTAATTCGACACTTTCAATTACATTTAGCCTACTTATCAGAGTATTTTTCCAAAAACTTTAATTTATTTCTACACGCAACTACCTTATATCTCTAAACTTTTATATAAATTTTATATCTTAGGTACCATCTAAACCCTTAATGCTTATATTCTCTTTATCCAAATATGATAGAATTGTTTCTAAGACGTCTTTATATTTATGTGCACTATATTTATTCATAGACAATCAAACCTCAAATAAATGCAATTTTAAAAAGGTACATTTAATCAAATAACCTGAAAAGTTAATAATAGTAGATTGTATCATAAGGGAGCAAAATAATATTTTTATGGCGAGGGCGCTTTTTTGAATCCAGAGCGAAGTGAGGGATTCTATAGTAGAATCCCGAACGAGGGATTCAAAATACGTCGCCCGACCCAAAAATATATTTTGCGCCCAAGTGATGCACTCTACTTTTCATCACCCTCTATGAGAAAATAAAAGGCGCCTCATATTTTGTTGCCCCCGTTGTCCATCTTTCCCATTGTCCCCATTGTCCCCATCGTACCCGTCGTCCCCATTGTCCCCATTGTTCCCATTGTCCCCATTGTCCCCATAGTCACCATTGTCCCCATTATCCCCATAGTTCCCATAGTCCTCATAGTCCTCATAGTACCCATAGTCCCATAGTCCCCAAAGTCCCCTTAGTCCCCATAGTCCCTTTAGGCTCCATAGTCCCCTTAGCCTTATAGTGTCCCCTTAGTCCAAATCCCCTTAGTCCCCTTAGCCCCCTTTCCCCCTTACAAAAACACTACAGTTCAATGGTTATTAGTCAGATTCAATAAGTGCGACCATTGCCGTCCCCCAGCTCCCCTTACCCCCAAGCCCCTTAGTCCCCATAGTCCCCGTTTTCCCCGTTGTCCCCATTGTCCCCATTGTCCCAATTGCCCCCATTGTCCCATCGTCCCTATCGTCCCCTTAGTCCCCATAGTCCCCATAGTGCCCATTGTCCCCATAGTCCACATAGTCCCCAAAGTCCCCTTAGTCCCCATAGTCCCCTTAGTCTCCATAGTCCCCTTAGCCTTATAGTCCCCTTAGTCCCAGTCCCCTTAGTCCCCTTAGCCCCCTTTCCCCCTTACAAAAACACTACGTTCATTGGTTATTAGCCAGATTCAATAAGCGCGCGGAAAAGATCTTTTCCGCGCACTTATTGAATTTGGAACATCTAAAGAGGATTAAAAACTCATGTCTGCCCGCCAAAAGTTTCGTATAGAAAACACCACCTTTGGGCGCACTTAAAGGCGAACCATGTCGTCCTTTTCGAATAGATGGGATGAAAAGATCTTTTCATATGAGGATTAAAAACTCATTTCTGCCCGCTGAAAGTTTCTTATAGAAAACACCACCTTTGGGCGCACTTAAAGGCGAACCAAGTCGTCCTTTTCGAATAGATGGGATGAAAAATACATTTAGCGCATGTTTCGTAGACCGTGCTACGTGGGAGCCTACGCAGTCGTAGAGGGTGTATAGTACCCAGGAGCGCAAACTGCCGCAAGTTGAACTTTATTATTTGCAAAATAGACATTTCAATGTTCAATTTTAAGTAGGTGAGAACAAATATAACGTGGGACTTAAACATAAATGTGCTTGGTTGACTAGTAGAGAATGAGGCATTATGTCCGCCTTTGTACCTTTTATGTTGCATAAAGTTTAAATAAATAAATAAATGTGGGTGTCCATTACACTTATTACCTAACCCAAGGATGCTCACTTGCTCAGACCGCAGCCCGCGAGCCGCATACGCCTAGTGATCGATTTGTTTGCAGCCCGCCATTTAAATGCCATTTTCAATAGGTACTGTTTTTTTTTGTCCATGTGGCTTTTAGACGAAATATGTCTGTGCATTCCTAGCTTAAGCATTCGGGGAATACAGGCGTAATGTTATACAAATAGATGCATCCGGAAAAATTAACTTTAACACGAAAGGGTCAGTCTGCAATGATAGAGTTTAATTAACTATATTCTGTAACGAATGCTCAAAGCTATATTTTATTACTACTGACCATTTTGGTATAATGAGGGTTAAAATGAGAATAGAGCACCACTTCACCACCTGTAGCTGCCGAAGGGATCAGAAACAAGAAGATTAAATAATGCATGTAAGGTGATCAGCCTCTACATTATCAACGGCTTATCAATACCTAAAAAATACCTACTGCAACAACGAATGCGTCTACCAAGTGTGGCGATTTACCCTTTAATTTTTATTACAGAGGTGATGGCAGTAAGGTTTAAAGAACATGAGGTTTTAACTTATTTATCAGCCGGTCATCTTCCCATATCACTACATATTATACAGTGGGGCGCCGCATGTCTGTCGCCCTTTCTGTCTGTTTGTATAGAGCAGTGGTTCTAAGCTTTTTGTAGCCACGGACAACTTTGAGAAATTTAAAAATTTCACGGACCCCTATTGAAAAAAAATTAAATAAAGCTTACTATAAAAAATCACTTTTGGTTATATATTCTTATTATTAAATGTATTGTTTACATTACATCTAACGAATAAAATTAATTTTTAATACGAGCTAATGGTCAAACTAACGATGCGTAAATCACTTACTGCAAATTTTTCCTAATAAATAGGTAGAGGTATGTTAAGAATGAACTAAGTGGCTGTGGATGTGGACCCCTGGCACTCATGTGTCGGACCACTAAGGGGTTCGTGGGCTTTAAGAAACCCTGGGTACTATCTACTTAGTGCGGGTCACTATTCAAGTGAAATTGTATCTTTTGTATAACAATAGCGCAACAAACTTGTAAACAAATTGTCTAATCTAAACTATGTGACTTGGTAACGAAATAAAATAACGTAGCGACCATACATATGTGCCTAGTAATGCCATCTAGTGAGGTTTGTGGGTAGGTACTTTAACAATGATGCAAAATGGAACTTTCGAATGCATGGAAAAATTGTTTTACACAGCACCAGCACTTTCTGAAGAGAGGCATATACACATGACGTACCATTCGAAGAAACACTTACATGAGTTATCATGTAAGTGTTACTGTTAAGTAGCTGTCATCAATCCTGCTGATAGCATTCTGCTAGAAAGCCTGATGAAGTTAATAATAATTTAAAAAGTGGAAGTCGGTCGCAAAAAAAACTTCCAAAATTTAAATTATTTTTTACTTTGAAGTGGTTTTTCAAATAAATGTTCTTTATTCGTAGTAGGTATGTAGGTACTTTAACTACTACCACTTTAAAATTTTAAAAATATTGGTCGAAAGACTCCAATGCTTTCCTTATATTTTATTTTGACTTTCAAATCTGCAATAACGAATGAAATGATTCCCGACTTCAATATGTGTTTGGCTACAGGCAGATTTCTAATAAAAAACGCTAGGTCTACGAATGTCATTGACCCCGTTAGCTCTGACTATCACGCAATTTCTTTGTGTAATGTTATAGTCTCTGTGAATTGACGTTTGTAGCGATACTACGAAATATAATATAAAAAAAATAGTGTTTATTTCAGTGTTTAGAAACCTGTGATAATTAAGTTAATAGTGGCGAGACTTACTGGTAATATAATTATTTGTGAGGTGAAGTAAAATAACACGACGGATTTTTTTTAAGATTTAATCATGAGTTATCCAAAGGTATCTATTTATTATTTATTTATTTAGGTATTTTTAATTAACACACTTTATCAAATCAATAATTCTGTTAATCGTATTAAGTATGTAGGTATTAATTAGAGTCAGTAGATAGTCAATATTATTAAGTAGGTACCCACAATGCATGTGGCTGTTGCAGAAAAAAAAAATAGTGAGATAAAAAAAAAATATTAACTGCGCAATATTATCTTATAATGCACAAGTAATATGATTATTGTCAGAAGTTTTAAACTAACACAGAATTAGAACAACGTTTCAGTAAGCGGTATCCAGTGCACACACTATTTAAAGGCATGTTGCGTCGTTACATTAACGACTAACGCCGTTCCGCTAAGACAAAAATAATTTGCCATCTGTTAGCAGCAACGACAAACGGCGGCGGCGCCTGGCGGCCGTGTGCAAAAGCTGTGTACGTAACGGCTAACGAAAATAACGACCAACCAGCGTCGTAACGGGCAACGAGGTCGCTACAGTGAAACCTGAAAATAGGTTTTAGCTCGATTCGCCGCACTACTCGGCGGAGGCTCAGTCGGGCGGCGGCCGCGGAGCCTTCAGCACCGGTGGCCGCTGCTCTGATACCAGATGGCGCGATGTGCGTCCAGTCTGTTAGTTTTATTAGGATCCGTCAGATGGGGTTACTATAGTAAAGGGCGAAACGACAAACGACATTCCGTATAGTTTACTCCCTTTTGCGATAGATAGAGCTACAAGAAACTGAAAGACTGAAAATAAATGGTAAGTTGAGAAATACTGCATGCATATTTTATTCCAGTCTGTTCTATTCTTTTCCTATTATTGCAATAGTTTGATCTTTCCTCTTTTACCATTAATCTAAAGAAATTGGCAGAATTATTCCAGCAGTAATTTGTTGGAATCGTTTTTACCATCAACGTATTTTTATTTCTCATAACAAAGTATATTTTGTTTATATGTATTTATTTATGTATGTATTCCTATATCTTATATTTAATTATTTTCTAGTTATCATTCTATTTTATTGCACCTACCGTTTTTGTCTCTGCATCACCCTAAGGTAGACTGGAGCGAAACTAGAAACTAGCGAAACTAGAGTATCTATAGCGGGACTAACCGAAGCATTAAATCCGCCTTTGTGCAGTATTTTTTTACTTGTGCATAAAGTAATTAATAAATAAATGTCTTAGCTAATAGGTATACCTACCTATTTAAGCTTTTTCGTACATAGTTAAGTAGGTAGGTACTTATCTAGATTCCCTTTATGTAGTTAATGTACCTACCTACTGCAAACAAGTTTGGTATTTTATTAAAATAAATTTGTCGTCTTTACTTAGTACCCAGAATAATTACTCGTTGTTGGTACTTTTCTAGTATTTATCCTTGTCTTATCATTAGCAACTGAACACAGGCTTCCTCTATTTATAGCGAACTAACACTTTGCTCGCGACTTCGTCCGCGTGACCTACAGGAAATGTGAATATTTCGGGATAAAGAGTAGCATAAATAGCACTCATGGATAATGTAGCTTTCTATCAGTGAAAGAATTTTCAGAATTGAATCAGTACTTATTTTTGAAGATTACGTCACACATACAAACTTTACCTCTTTTATAATATACCTACTAGCACTTTGCCTATGACTTCTTTCATGTGACCCATAGCACAGGAACTGTAAATATTTCAAGATAAAAAAAGTAGCCTATAACGCTCAGGAATAATGTAGCATTTTATTAGTGAAAGTATTTTCAGAATTAAATCAGTAGTTCCGAAGATTACCTACCACTTTTAGACAAACTTTACCTCCATAAAATATGAGTACATAAAGATAAATAAAGGTCGATAAATATTGCTGGACATTAGTAACAGTTTGTCTTTAAAACCTTCGCCTATATTCTATAAATATGGTAAAGAATTTCAAAACAAAGTTTCTGAGAACGCCTTGTTTTGCTATGTTATTATGTTTGCTATCCTATTTTAAATTCTAACTTGCCGACGAATGAACTACGTTTGTTTTCTATACGAGTTCTTTTATAATTATAGTTTCCATACAAGAGAATCTCAGCCTGAAACAAAGCACAGCGGGTTCTAGGTAAATGCGTTTTTATTATCGTGACATTAAACTCCTGTTTGTGCACTTTTTCCGGATATTTCATTACCGTCAAATATGTGTCTTCATTGTTTACAATTGTAGTGAGAGTCAGTCTTATTATAGTCATCAAGGAAAAGAGACACAATGGCAGAACAAGGCTATTTTTTCTGTTATATCCAACATCGTTTAGCTCTTTCAGCGCTGCTTTTGTTTTCGGTTTAATTTATTTTGGGCTCCAATACAGTAAACATTTATATGGTTGGTATAGAGTATTTTAAGAACCGGTTGAGTAAGATGTTTATACCAGCGGCAGCGATACGATACATACTTACGCCAAATAATGATGTAGATAAATAAATTCACCATTCTTCTGTTTTGCGGATCCAGTGCTAACCTTGGAAAAAGTAAAGTAAACTTGTTGGTACCTACTGAAATAGTTTTGTTTCTATCTTTATACCTAATATAAAGATAGAAACAAGACTATATAATGTACACAATCGAACCTGAGTTCCATTCTGTACAGTTTTCTAGTAATAATCCAGACTTACGAATGTGTGTGTGATAATGTGCAATTAAACAAATTTAGTGTCTTAGGTTTATGGTATCGGCAACTGAATTGGGTTATAAACAAAATGCAATAGACTCAGCAAATCAAATCACGCGAATGTTAGCGTGTATGGATTTACCTACAAGCATTATTTCAATCCTATTTAGTTATTAGGTTACATATGCGAGGTATCCACTTATACTAAGTATTCAATGGATACCATATGCACTATGCAGTCCGTATTATAGCTTTTCTCTACTACTTTAATTCGATATCCGATAATAATTTTGGTCCGATGAAAATCCACAGCATGTTGTAGGTACTTGGTTAAAACATGTTGTAAAAAATCGTAACCTGGGACAATGGGGAGCTAACACTAGAATCTTGAGTGCAGCGAGGGATTCAAGCTCGCCCAAGACGAAAACACCTTCATCCCCGGAGAAGACTACTCTACTTTTCACACCTTCTGCGAGACAATAAAAAGCAAAGCAACCTACTAGAATTAAAGTATTTTTAAAGGTATTTTATTAAAGTTATAATTACAGTATGTTTAAAAAGTACCTATTCAAAAATAACCTATTTGTAGAAATCGTCCTATTACTTTTCTGGGAGTAGATTGACAGCTCTAGATTTACATGAACTCCGGAGTCAAATCACTGTCACTACTCGATTTTTTTATGAAAATTTGTAGTTTGGAATGTATAATATACAATTAATGTTCCAAACTACAATTTTTTTTACTTTATTTCGAGTCATAAAAATCACCACAGCGATTTACAGTAGGTACTCGTGCCTTTTTACTTTTTTTGTGTTCTAATCGTGACAGCCAGTTCGATTTTTGAACACGTTCTTTTTGGTGCAGTGTCTCTATTATGATTGAAGTTTTCTTGAAGAATTATTTTTAGTTGAGGTTCCAAATTCAAATCATAATATTGACCAGCGTGCCAGCGGGTTATAATGAAATTCGGTACAAATAAGAGGGCATTATTGATTTGCTATATGTTAGGTTTTTGCATGACACATAATTTGACATTATCAAGTATAGGTGGTGTGAAAAGTAAATAAGTGAGGAGAGCCTCGGATTATTCAATTAAATATTTCATTATTCAGACGTGCATTAATTATGAAGTAAGAAAATCATTAATTAGGTGTTGGTTAATTATTATTATTAATGAACTAAGTACTCCATAATGGGTGACTGGTAGCTACAACATGCAACTTACTACATTGCTGTACACTGAGAACATAAATAATGCAGTAGATAAAATAACTAAATGCATAATTATTCATTTATGTAATATACTTACTACTTATCACAAGTTGGGAAGTGTGAAAGTTATGTACGTTTGCGAATGGGAAAATAAAGCAACGTTTTGTATAAATCATTTTCTTTAATAATTTTGTAGCTGTAATAACTCTTTGTTTCCTCCTCTCCGCTGCTCGTCGAAGCGCAGTGGAGACCAATCATTAATCTATGGTTTCACTTCTATTTTTAGATTTTCGATTATGTACCTAGTCGATAGAGTAATAAAAAATTTAAAGAATATATTTAAAAAATGTTTTATTTTTAATTAAAAACACAATTAGCCAGAATTTTATTATTTTTATGTGTTTTGTAGACTCTATTTTAGTGGTTGAAAACGTCGAAAGTATGTAAGAACATTAGGTAAATGCTGAAATAAAAAAAAAAAAGAAAATTGTATTAGTCGTCTGTGGTTATCCTCAACCCATTTGTTAACCAACCAAATATTATTTTTGTGTCTAATTATGAATAATTTTCCACTGTTAATTCAATAGACAGAAATATCTCGACGAATCTTAAAGGTGCTGTTTACGATTGTAATATTTTATAAATTTATAGAGTTGCCAGTGTTAGGTGAGTTGATAATGCATGTCTTACGCACTCTACCTGGCGGCTACAATGAAATCATCACTGAGAGTAGGTAACTTATTGTTGGCTCGGATTCCAACTCAAATATGTAGTTTAGCTATTCGTCTAATGGTTAAGTCAAATTTTGGAGATGACGCACTCGGCAGGCATCCAGCTGCGTCATCCAGGTGCTGTCAACGACCCGTCTGAGCATTGGTGAACCTTAAAACTTTCCGTGACGGCTTCCTGAAAGAAATCTATACAGATTTCTAATATTATGTTATGATTACAACATAGGAAAATTCCGGGTGGATTGAGAGCCATTCCATTTTATTGCGCGGTCTATTTCGACTAAAATAGACTGGTCGACCAAAACGGTAGAATAACATGTTACTTAGATAACATAATCCTGATTTGTAGGCGAGTGAATTGGTTTTCACCATATGTATAGCAGACAGCTGTTGTATGGTGAAATCCAATTTACTCGTCGCCACAAGACATAAACGATTTCTGATGATCTTAGGATATTAGGAAAAATTATCATTAAGATAGATGAGGGCGTTTCGGTATTGAAAATTATGAGTAGGTCACGTATTTTTCCGAAGTTTTAATTATTTCAGACGGCACTCTTACCGAATTACGAGATGTGTTCTATAATCTGGATTTTCCAAGAAACGATCGGGCTCCAGTGGCGGGACACCGCCCGCGCATTATGTCGACCGAAATAGAGTCGGTTGGCAGGCACGTCCATGGTGCGTCCGCGCCGAGCTTTTCAGACGATGCAGGAAACATGCTTTTTATTTTCTTTTCTCACTCCCATTCTAACAGAAGATTCTGAAAAGTCGGTTAATGTTCCCATATTATGTTACCGCATTCCCGCAAAATAAAACAAAGGCTAATTTTCGACTCACCGTATTAATTAAAACCATAAATAACATGAAAATGTAATCCTTAATGCACATTGATATAGTAATTTTATATAGGTTGCAACAATCAGGAAGTTTTTGTTGCTAAACATTCTATTCTAGTAGATGAGTAGACAAAAATAGCTGTTTTATTAGTTGTTTTCACTAGCCGCGCATAGCAACATCTACACACAAAGGGAATTATTTAATTGAGGTGGGTTTCTGTTAGCTTCTATATGAATTTATAAGTTTACAAACACGTAAATTAAAACAATAAAGAGTTAACGCAATTCCACAGTCACATAATAAGTCTGAGTTAATAACGTCGTCAATAAATCCATTAGGTAATTAATTGTATTGTACACTAGCTGTAGGTACCCCGCGGTTTCACCCCCATTGCTCGTCTCCTAAGGGTCGTAGCGTGATGTTAAATAGCATATAGGTAATATTCCTCATGAATCTGGCTATCATATACAAAAATATTCGAATCCGACTGGTAGTTCCTGAGATTAGCACGTTCAAACAAACAAATAAACTCATCAGTTTTATAATATAGATTTCAACATGTTTGTTTTTCTGAATTAGCTTTCTTCAAATGCATAATATTTTTATGTTCCACGTTGTTCATCTGGGTGAACAAAGTGGAATAAAATAGTAGATTGTTATA
This sequence comes from Thalpophila matura, assembly GCA_948465475.1. NCBI lineage: Eukaryota > Metazoa > Arthropoda > Insecta > Lepidoptera > Noctuidae > Thalpophila > Thalpophila matura. Next base: position 9,811,826 of record OX419183.1, on the reverse strand, counting down.
CAAGGGTGGAAAGAAATCAATTCCCATACGAGTTATTTAGACGCACGAGCGAAGCGAGGGCGGCTATAGTCCGAGTGGGAATTGATGACTTTCACCCGTGTTAAACACTCTACTTTTCATTTCAAATATAAGGAAAGTAAAAAATAGTAGTTTTCTTTAACGGAATTGGGGGTCGACATTTCAGAATCGCTTGAACTCATTTTTAATCAAATAATTTCGGTACAGAGTTAGTATCCCGCCAAATTATACATAAATAGTCTTTTTTAATTTAAATTTCAAATATGGAACACACCGCCCGCGTCACCGCCGCGGGCCATCCCACTTTAATAGGTATTTTTTTTAATTCACATTGGCCGTATATACACTCACAAGACCGCAGCATTTTTTTTTTAATCGATATTTTTCTTAATTATGTAAAAAAAATTATAGCCGACTAAATAACCAATTTTAGTTCTATTTTTAAAATTCATTCCCGCCCTAGGGAGGGAAGCAATTACTATGAGTCTTTCCCGCCCAAGGGAGGGAAGCATCGTTTTCGACCCTCTGCTCTGATCAAACAAACACTACTTTCCGAGTATGAGAAATGAAAAGTGTATTTTGTTCACATCTGAATCAAATCACCTGGGTGATATTATTATAATCACTAAATACCTAGTTAGTTAGCCTCAGTTTTGAGTGTCAATTTATTAAAAAATATAGCTAGTCACTCTTTAATAAATTGACAGTTTAACCTTGGACGTATTAGAAAAGATGATGTTACGTACCGAATACATAAGACATGTTTTCATAAAATGTGTTTATAAATAACAAGCAATTTAAAAGATTGTGCGACATTTTCACGTGCCAACTACTTATGATAGTTTTTCTATAGGTGGGTAGAACATTAAACTTTTTTAGATTTAATGAATGTGATTTTTGATCTTGAAAATACTGTATGCTGTAATACCTTTCGTTTGTGATACTGCATCTGCCAAGTAGGTTATTATTCTAGTAAGTACGCTGAAAGAAATTTATGCGTCGACGCATAATAAATTACAATTTCAACATAGAAAAAGAAAGATGCACTAAATATATTTGCAAACAAAACTTAAAATAAAATAAACTAAAAAAAGTTAAAACCATCTTCAACAAGAACATATTTAGGTGGGTAATTAATAATGTTAGGTACCTATGTATGAAACAGTTTCGGAAATAGATGATGCCTTTAATTTGTTTCGATTTGGCTCCGACTTCCGAAACTGTTTCACAGATAACATATAATCGTGTGCTTTTTGAACAGTTTCGGAAGTCAGTAGCAAATCAAAACAAATCAAAAGCATCGACTTCCAAAACTGTTTCATACATAACAATAATATGTTATTTTTGTTTTTAACCGACTTCAAAAAGGAAATTTATAATTCCACTGTTTTTCTTTACGCCATATCCTCGCCAATTATGATCCGAATTTGATGGGTGTTTTATCAATTATTAGAGAAAACTCGGCCAGCGGACCCATAGGTATAAATTTTATTAGCTTTGGCTAGGGACTTATTATAGTTTTTTTTATCAGATTCATTATACGGTATTTAGCATGTTTTGTTGACGATATTCGCAGCAAAAAGTGGTAAGTATGTTCGGTTAGTGGTAATGAATCGCGCTATTGCTGTAATCGCGTGTGTTTATGTACTTAAATCAAAATAGAAAAATAAAAAGAAATTGTCAGTATCACACAAAATTATCGTATTCTTTTTAAAGGCGGTTTTAACTTTTTTTAAGATTTCATATATTTTTTTAAGATTTCATATAAGTATTTTTTATTTTATATAGGTACTTAACTAAAATCTAGATAATATTCTGAAAGATTGCCGTGAACCTTTTATTGTAACAAAAGTTTTTATTTTGAGTTTGTTTTATTTTTTTATTTTGAGGAACATAAATACGCGCGATAGCAGCAATAGCGTGTGATTTGCTGATCTGAATCTCCGAAGGTCTTCCGATGAAGACCTCTATAGCCCCATATAGAGTCCTTGTGTTCTGATGATGGGACTATTAAAGTCCTCGTCAAGATAAATCATATGAGGCCAAACGCGAGGTAGCTGTTGTACACCGTTGAGGAATTCCGCCTGACTGCCATGCCGTCCGTTTCCATCATTAGATCAGCTCCAGGTCATAGCCACCTGAACTACACCTATGTGCCAAGTTACATTAGGTTAGTTAATCGGTTAAAGAGTAGAGGGTAAAAATCAAAAGTTACCTAAATCCAATTAAAATTTAATCCCCTATTTTGTCACTCTTAGAAGTGGATTTTTTTCTTCTATTTTCATGTCCACCATCCTCGAGGTCCCATAATACAGTAAAATAAGCATACATTAAAATTGCCTGTTCAATAAAAAAATAATACCTAATTAAAATAGTTTTACATACAGACAAAAAAAAGATTTGAGAACCTCCTCCTTTTCTGTAGTCTGTTAACGAAAAATGACATTAATTGTATTAGTGACCTTTAGTAATACGTTAACGTTGTATAGGTGCATGCCGCAAATCATTCAATTACCTATATACTGTAAGATACGTACTTACTAGAATGCGGATGTGAACAATGGAGAAATATTTAACAATTTTATTTTTATGATATTATACCATGACAATAACAATAGTATGAGCGATTAAAGAACATAACTTCTATCTTCTATCAGCGCTATTCAATAAGTTTTCCGACAAAAAGTTTGACACGTGTTACTCGCTAAATTGCAAATGGTCTACGTCTACTGTAACACGCGTTTCATACGCTAGGTCCATGAACCCAAGTGTTTGTGTCCATCATCTGCCATCAACACTTCGAAATATAAAGAAATACTGCATTTTGCAATAGGTATGCACTAACTTGCTAATGTAACCAAGTGGCCGGCTTTGATGTTATTTTCATACAACGCTACCAATCTGTCTGTGGATGCTTTTAAATTTAGTACTCGGTAACAACACTAACAACTAATATAGTTAGCGAATCTTCTAAAACAGTTAGCGAATTTTCTAAAATAGTTACCTACCTAAATACAAAATAACTGTAACTAATGATGAAATCAGAAATCCCTAGCGAAACTTGCGTGCAAAAGAAAAATAAACAGATGTATAAACTCCAAATGAAAGCGAATATACTTACTTGATAATATAGTAGGTAGTTAATTTGTTGCTTAGTGTTTTACACAATTTATTTACAAAGAACTTAATTTCAGACATTTAATTGTTTATACTATTGTTTATTATTAATTACTTTGACAACGTTAGTCTGTTTATTATGCTAATAGAGAAAAGTACTTAATTTGTCTGTGTATTGTGTTAATTTGTTGTAGGTATCGGGACCATTAAGACTTCCATTATCAAGGAATGTGCAAAAATACAAAAGCACGCGACGTATAACTGGCGTCTTAAACGCGATCTCTCGCGCACAGGCAGACTGATTGTTAAGATTGTGTTTCATTAGAAGTAACGTCTAAAACTGTTCGTACCTATGAAATTCTGATATGGCGTGGGAGTACGGCTGCCCACGGCAGCAGCATGAGTAATGCTCGGGCTAGCGATGACTTCTGTTGCGTGAGTAACACTCGCGAGCAGCTTGCTGTTTCCATTTTATTTTAGCGTCGGCCCACACGCTCCATGGAGAGCCACCACACCTGCCACCGCCGCCGCCGATTGACTCATAAACACCTGAATGTTACACAATCCCGGATTCATAACATTCTTACTTATAAAAACATTCAGATTACATACAATATTGTATTGAACAATAAAGTTATTTACCGGGGAAATCAAATCGACGATTGTGTTAGAGCATATAACAGGTGGTAATAGAAAGTAAAGCTTTACTGTTATTACGGAACAGTATTACCTATAAATAGCTTTTCTCGGAATTAATAGGAAAAATAGCTTGCTAACATAGGCATATTTCGTATCTAATTATCTACTTTTTCATTAACTCAATCCAGGTATTTGTAAGGCAATTAAGATCTGTCATTGTGAATATTATGAGGTAATTACGTTTGACAGGTGTTTATCTCACTCGATAAACCATGACGAGTCACAAAGGGGGTGCGATCGAGATAAGGACAGGTTTGAATACGTGCCAACGCAGAATTTTCACGTTAGACATTTTTCGGAGACCATTTCACGGCCATAAAATTTATGTCGCTCGTGATAAAATTCGGTGCAAAAATAGCGATGTTCTCAGACTTACGTTTGAAATATTAGATAACTCGTTACCTGCGTCAAGAGAACTAATGATACGCTTTAAAAAACGTGGAAATTTTCTGGCGTGAAGAAAATAAAGATTATTTGTCACATAATTCGACTTGTATATAATAAAAAGATTTTATAAAAGTTTGTGTGATAGAACTGTGTTCTATCATCTAGATATCTATTACGTCATCAGCTGGATATTGAACATATGGTCGCTTGCAATACACTGACCCACAGCGTCATATATGGACAGGACCATGAACGAATCATTGTCAACCTCCTTCGTCGTAAGGTATCGACTATCTTTTTGTACGAAATATAATACTCGTTAACAAAATAGGTACGCGGTATGTACTTGTTTATAAAAAAAACTGGGCAAGAGCGTGTCGGACCACGCACAGTGTAGGGTTCCATAGCATGAAGCATTTCAGTCTTCCGACCGCAATATAAGTGTATATCATATTCATAATATTATTATGAAATACAAAGTTATTTTTGCGGTTGTCGAACTCAAAACTGAAAAAGTGAATATTTAAAAAAGTTATTGACGTATCTTGTTCAAACCAATTTTAATCGAGAGTATTTATTAGATGCCATAAGCTTCATTTTTTTTCAGATTTTTAGATAGCGCGGTTGGAAAATTACAGGGGGAGGGACACATTGTTAACGACTTTCGGAGCTTCTAGTTCACTCAAAATGCACTTAAATAAAAAAGTCATTTAAAAACCTCCATGTTATTTTTAAAGACCTATTCAACGATACCCCACATGACGGGGTGCGCGAAAATATATATTTTTCATCCTTCAGTTTCAGGTATGGTAGAGACAAACAGAGTATACAATCTAGTTATTATGACTGTTCTTCCAGGTAGGTAAGTACTCATACTAGTTACTTAAAGATTAAACAAGGTATTCTTCAAGTCCAATTAGATCTGCACCTTGGTTTTTAATAGTAGATGTGTTGGATACCTACTTATAGTAGCTCTACAAGTACATTTGCGTTGCGCAATAACTGACTATCACACACTCGCCTCCTTTCATATTTATTGTTCAATAAATTATATCCGCTCTATGTTTCGTCCTAATAAAACTGAACCTTAGGTACCTACCTACGTGTATCTTCATAATATAATTCTTCTGTACGCGTGTTTGTCACTAAACTCGTCCTAAACGGCTAGACCGATTTTGATTAATTTTTTTGTGTTTTTAAGTGGGTCCTTAGATGGTTTAATTTCACAATTAAATCCAGTAGGTGGCGCTGTGATCAGGTTCTAGGCTGAACCCGCTAATAGCAGGAAAGCAACTTTCGGCAGGAGAACGTCTGTCGGGTCCACTCACAGAAATCGAAATAATAAGTAAATAGAGGTGGCAAAGGCGCGTGACTTTGTTGCCGCTTTTCAACAAATTATGTTATGCAAGTGGTGTCCTACAGGGAGACCGCACCATCGAGACCGCACGTTTAAAACGTGACGTAATGTTAACGAAATTAGGTTTAATTAATGTATTTATTTATTGATTGGATGTAAAATGAGTGCTGTGAACCGGCGACACGCGTCTGGTAGTAAAATGTATATGAATGTACATATATGATAACATTTCTGTTGACTATTATTTGGATTTCTGTGGGTCCACTAGTTTTATTATCTACCTACAAGATGGCAGGTTAGACAGTGGAAATATTTTAAGGGGTCATTGTACTCATCATTATAAACAACTTTTACTATGGGACCAACCCTGAAATCGCGATAAAAAAATCAGCTGTTCCAAATATTTATGTATAACAGCTGATTTTTTTTCGCGGTTTCAGGGTTGGTTCCATAGTAAAAGTTGTTCATAACGATGAGTACATTGACCCCTTAAAATATTTCCACTGTCTAACCTGCCACCCTGTATAAATGAATGGTATCTTGCATGACTGGTGACTGATGGACTCCACAAATTATTACGATGTTGTTATTGTATTACTTGTCTCTATCACCACAAACAATCAATAACACAAAGTGTAGCAAGCATGTTCTTGTTGCTTATTACGTAACTGTGTAGGTATTCCTTCACACACATGTTGTTTACCAGAAGCACCATTAAAATGAAGAGTTTGTTTAATGTTTAGCCACAAATATTAATCTTGATGCAGTTCCAAATACGTCATTGATATCCCAAATCACAGTGGTCGATAGCTATCCCTAAAATGATGTTCTATAAACAATATACCTATATTATTCATTTAACACCTGACAATTAAATCATAGCATAGACGTTTAATTTAGTGCGAAGTTATTTTTATTAAAAAATATTAATAGATGGGCAGGTGCGAGTGCAAGTTGGCAAGAGCAGTATTATGCCACAATGTGACACGGTACTGGACTAATTGTAAACATAATAAACAGTAGGTATATTTGTTGTTATTTCTGTCGCTATGAGTACGCGGTGAGGGTGCACACTGTGCGCCTGCGTAGACTCACCACGATGTCCGTCCCATCAGTTTACACTTGAATTTTAGCACTTTGTTCGTTTGTGCGGCCCTTGCTCATTGCCGACGTTGTTATAGACAGATGTTGCTTGCCAAATTCATGATTCACATATATATTTATGTCCAATGATGCCCGATTTGGAATGTTCCTACGGGTTCATAAATCATTGACATAATATAGTACCTACCAGGAATACCTGGTAGGACTATAAAGATACATTTTGAGAAATATCTGACAAAGTATAGGTAGGTACTTATAAGTAACTAATATCTTAGACGGGCGTAATGTATGTACTAAGTTCCCGTAGCGCTAATTCGGTTAGAAGACTGCGGTTCTTTTTAGTTTTGGTTATATTGTCACTACGTAAAAAGAATAGATGCCAAAAAGTTTGACACCCAGTCGGAGAATGTCGAACATACCGAGCGATTAAGTTTCAAAAACTGCCGACTGATGCTACTCTATCGCTAAAAATCCGCATTCGCTACAAATAAACTGTCTTAATATAAAATTGCGGATCAACCGAGTCTGGTTTTAGACTGAAAGTCAACCCGAAAATAGAGGCTGACGCTGGCCAGACTGATTTGTTTTTGTACTAAATCTCGATAGGCATAATATCACCTGATATTATATCACACACCTATACTGAACGCAAAAAAATATTTCTAGAATAGCCCTTGCTTACGTCTGTACTGTGAAAGTGCATTCAGATTTTACTTTGCTGTTAAAAAATATTAGAAAAGAATCACCGATACGATAGGTATACCTTTTTCGATTCTTTTAGCAGTTGATAATGTACCTGCCGCTCTTTTTTACAGTTGGATTTTTACTGTCAGGTTATTGTTAATCTCAAAGTAAATCTGCTCCACATTTCAGATAGGTAACCTTTAAAAAACGACCTAGGTTAAATATTGTAGGTAGGCACGTGTTAGGTAACCGCTTAGCAGGTTGGCACCCTGTCATAACTTGCTGCAATTAATCAACTATTAACTCATCACATTTACATATATATGCCAAACGCTGTTTTAACTAGGCTTTCGGCACCATTTAATCTCCGATTACAGTACCTAGGTACCTACTGGAGAAAAAATAAGTTTGTGCGGAAAGATGAAACGATATATAATTTCACGAAATCATATTTAATTGAATATCCACCAACCACTGAATATTTAGGTACCATATCCACCAAAGTTTAATTTTATATCACTGCATAAATTCTAATTTCACAAATATACTGATCTTTTTAATCTTTGCGGAATCCAGCAGTGATGCAGATAATATAATTTATACACTAATCCATAATAAATTTAATCAAACTTTACTCGACTTGTGAAAAGATTTAGTTCGTAAAACCACCATAATTATTATTTTATATTGTTTATTATACCTACCTATACATGGGACTGAACATTGTATTTGGCAAATGATTTGTGCGTGGTAGAGAAACTTCTGTTATTTACTTCGTGGAGCATATTATAGGTATCCAGGCGCGGGTACAGGATTTCGTTCAGGGGGGGGATTTTAATCTGTCCCTGTCGGGATGCCCTAACTTCCCGAGCTCGCTTCGCTCTCTCTTGGACTCTAAAGTTATAGCCATATAGGTAATAATTTTGTCATCATCTGCCTAGCCTTTTCCCAAATTATATTGGGGTCGGCATCCAGTCTAACTAGTTTTGGCTGAATATCAATTATTTTACGTGGAGCGACTGCCATCTGACCTCCACAACCCAATTAATGGGTAATACCGGTATTCGAATGTTAGACCAGCTGTCAGACTTTAGGGCTTCTGACTACCCGTAACGATTGTCAAAGATATTCCTATGACAACCGGGACCGACTGCTTAACGTGCTCTCCGAGGCACGGAGGGGTCTCGATGTGTAAAGAACGGTCACCCATCCAAGGACTGACCGCGGCAAGCGCAGCTTAACCTCACAGATCGATCGATCAGCGCGGCCGTCATTAAGCCACGAGCCCCTCCAATAGGTAATAATTTTGTAATAAAACTATTTATTTTTCAAACATGATTATACATTATCTTATTTAGTAGATTTAGTAGCTGACCAGGTATTGCTGGTGTTTTGTTTTTAGGGCCAACAAAAACAGAACTTTCTAGGAGATTTTTCTTGCTGACTGAATATTTATACGAAGCCAAGAAAAAGTCCCTATATGGAGTAGATCATTAAGTGGTTGACAAATAAATACTCAGAAAAAGGCCAAGTTTTCCTTACTAATTGTTATGTGCAGAATGCACATTTAGATAAAATCGTTAGTACCTATTGATAAATACACAGTATAATACTATACAAATAAAACATAACCCTTCCTCGGCAGTCAGGTAATAATCATAATCTAATTCGTAAAATTATAGCTACTTATATTTATCTCTCGTTCTCACAAATTAATAATTAAGATCGTTAAAAGCTCGAATCGTTATCACAAGTTAATAATTTTCCTATGTAAGTAGGTAGGTATAGTGCACTTTACACGTGTTTTGAAGTGATTCTACCAACGCAACTAATGCTGTTGGGCTGTTGCCCTTTGATGTTTTGTCACCATGTATGAGTAACGAGCATAGCTATGCGAGACTTTTTTTGACGATGATGAAAGTAATATGAGTGCTAAATGAGTGCTTCCTTTATTTATGGAACATTGGTGTCTGAAATCTATATTACAATCATATTCTGCCGTTTAAGGTGTGCCAAGATCTATTTATTTTATTGTGAGCAATGTCGAAATCATACGAAAAAGTCACCAACTTTCTAGAATTAACTATGATCACTAATCGCAGTTTAGTGCTAGGTACTTATCTACAAAAATGTTACTTGTCCATACTTTTGATAAATTATGATCCTTCCATCGACATCCATAGAAGGTGATCAAGTGGTCTATTTCTATTCATACCAGAAGGAGGCGGCACAAAACCAAACTCAATAAAATTACTAACGAATGAGACATTGAAATGTCAATGAAATGTGTAAAATCATTGATTTTGTCCAATATATTAAATAAAATACGTAAACTAAAAAAAATAAGGAAATATGAGTGGAATATTCTAAAATGACGTACCTAAAGTAAATAATGTCAATAATTACAGAAATTATTTAATAATTTGTGTAAGTAGGTACACTTGATAATAATGGTTAAAGGGCTACATAATATTGATTAATTTAAAGGTTAGGTTAAGACTTCATTATGGTCGTATAGTTAGTGACTGGTACCTACCGTCGTACCTACTTACCTACTTTTGAATGCATATTGCAGCTTTTTTTTTTTGCTAAAGCGAGTCCATTTTACGTCATTTACTTATGTCTCTAGTGAAATCATAGTCCGGAAAGAGTCTTCATAAGTTAAAATTGTGTTAACTATTATTGTAGACCTCCTAAACTAGGCCGTTTTCTGATGGAAGTATTGTGAGGCAGTAGACTTCGCAGTAGACATTTATTTTCATAAAACTAGAAACAGGACAATAGGGGGTCCACAGCTTATCACACATTCTGCTAATAACGTTTAGGATATTAGGAATACCTACAATTTATTAAATACTATTTCGTCACGGATTAAAAGAGATACTTACCAAATCACAAAATTTTCCATGCAAATAATATTTTGTTTTAATTCTAAAATATATACTTATTTCTTACATTTTTATTTCAAGTTGTATGGTGTCCTTATGGGATAAAGAAGTACAAAAAGAAATAGGGTGTGCAGGAGGGTTGTTCGTGAGTTAGCTGGGGGTGTAGCGCAGGCGGTGGCGAGGGCGGGTGCTCGCCCCCCCACTGGGGCCGTGTGCAACTCGCGTATAGACTACGGTCGCTCGCTGCCCTCGCGCATCATTCGAACATCGCGCACCGCAGTCTTGGCATCTAAGCCCTGAACTGTATACGCGTCCGGGACCTTCATCCCGCAGCGACTTCTACGAACAGGTCCTTATTCCAGTGAAAGTGACATTTAACCTTTTCTTATTGCATAATTTAACCTAACCGCGAGTGTAACATAGTAGTATTTTCTTATGTGAACTATTATTAGAGTTGCATCGGCATGCTCCAGCGACGTAACTTTACCTGAACGCCCCAAATTAGGAGCGCAGGCGCAACAGCCCACGCGCCGCCCGCCCTACGTTCCATATTTTGCTACATTCTTTAAACCGAGCGTTCACTGCATTCGCAGAAAGCCCGCGCAACTAATATACTGTTCAAAATACGTGTTTGTTGAGCAATAAAGTGTTAGTTCAGATGAGGTTGAAGTGGTGCAGGCGACTTGGAGATCGGCCAACGGCTGTTGCATTTAGAATAAAATTTGACAACGTATTCAAAAAATGTTTTAACGTGTTACTACATGTGTTACTGCATAAATAGTGTTAAGTGGATCTTAGATGAAAAGAAAGAATAATTTATGGTGTTTATAAAAGTGTGATTGGGATTTCTTCGCCACGGTTGTGAAGCCTACTTTCAAGTCGTCTACACGTCGCTCTTCCCAGTCCTGTTAGGTCAGATGGTTTATGTGATTTATTGTTTGAACTAGAAATATTTTGTTTCAGGATAAGTTAAGCGAGCACAATGCCTTTCAAACCAGCAGATAACCCTAAGTGCCCAAAATGCGGCAAATCAGTATACGCAGCGGAGGAGAGAGTCGCCGGTGGACTCAAATGGCACAAAATGTGCTTCAAGTGCGGTGAGTTATTGAGCATTTTGTATAATTTATTTACATTGTTTGTAAAAACATGCACGAATAGTACTTATATAATAGTACCTAAACATAACGACTAATATTTGCAATATTCTAAGATTATCGTTTGCCTTTATGTAAAGAGTTAGTAGCTTCCCTCGGACTTTCTCAAGGATGACATCCATATAGATAAAATTGGAAAGTAAAACATTATCTAAATACAAAATTTCATCCAAATCGTTAGAACCGTTTAGATATACAAGCGTAAGAATAATAAAGTGTTAATGAGTAACTATGTCTCTAGAAACGCAAACAATAAAGTTATTCAACTAATACGATGAACAAAATTATAAAAAACACGTGATAGAACTATTGTAATTATTTCAATTCCCTATTATATCTAGGTAATAAATTATAAAATAAATAAATAAACGAATATTGTAAAATACTTTTACTTTAATATTATAAAGGCGAAAGTTTGGTTGGATGGATAAATGTTTGTTACCTACTCAATCACGCCAGAACGGCTGAACGGATCTGGATGAAATTGGGCACAGAGATACTTAGATTATAGTCTCGAATAGCACTTTTTATCCCGAAAAACGCGGGTAAAGCCACGGTTGGAAGCTAAATTAAAGTATTATAATAATAATAATTAAATTTGCCTCGTTGTTCCAATGGTCGCAAGGACGACTGCTGTGTGCCCTGTGTTCGATCCTCAGGTCGGGCAGTGTTCTTGGGTTTATCAAATAGGATGAATTTGTGCCCCGTTAATTGTAAAAGTCATTGACCCCCATCACGTGGGACAAATAACATAACTGGAGAAATGTGGGTAAGCTATACGCCTCTGGGCTCTGCTTACCCCTTTGGGGGATATAGACGTGATCCCATATTATATTAATTTATTACAAAAAAAAAATTGGTAAAAACGATGACGGTAAAAGAACCTCCTTTTTTGAAGTCGGTTAAAAAGTTCTAGTAACGTGTGACAAAAGATGATAAAATAATGCCGTTGACAATAATAAAGGGAAATGATATTTTAAAATATTAAACTTTCCATTATGTAATGTTTAATTACAGGAATGGCTATTGTCGATTCAAGTGTGACAGCTCCGGATCTTGAATTATTTCGAGGCGGGGCAAAAACTGAAAAATGCCGCCCCTGTCCGACAATTTTTTTTTAGTTTTTACCCTTATCATCAGCATCATTTCACGCCCACTGATGCTGATGGACTTGACAACGACTGATCTAGCGCTGCTCTTAGCGATTACTACGCTTGGTAGACGAATACACTACTCAGTGTACGTCTACCAAGCTTGAATTTGCCGCCCTTTGAATTTGCCGCCCGGGGCACGGGCCCCGGCTAGCCCCCCCCCCCCCTGGATCCGGGGCTGAAGTGTGGTAAACATTACGTGCTCGTATGCACAATACCAATGAATAATCGTATTAATGGCCTTCTCTAACATTACCTACGTACAGAACAAAGTTATTGTCGCAATTATCCATTTGATAAACCTAAGTAGGTAACTCTCAGACAATCCACTCTTGACTATGTCTCTCATTATGATACCTGAAAGTAATATAGGTAGGTTGTAAGTTCAACGTAGACCTCATGTTCAATGTTTATGTTGTCCAGGACTGTGCCAGAAGTTGCTGGACTCTACCAACTGCTCAGAACACGAAGGTGAACTGTTTTGCAAAATGTGCCATGCACGTAAATTCGGACCAAAAGGCTACGGCTTCGGCGGTGGTGCTGGCTGCCTGTCCATGGACTCTGGCGACCACCTGAAGGCTGAGAATACGTAAGTACCACCCCTCTTAGCACTCCCGCCGCCCGCGCCACTGAGGGCCTTTCCTTATCTAAGGTCGCAACGACGGCCGGCCTCCGGGCCCGTGCGTAACCACATTAACCGCGTGTACATATACTCATACTATACTGTAGAAAGCGCGCGCTGGCTGTACATTACGCGCCGCCTGACACGTGCATGACCAGTCTCCGTTTATGTCGCAACAGGAATTGAGCGAGCAGCCGTCCAGCAGAACTTGCGGGTTGCCGACACACATCTCGGCCCACCAGCGGACGCCTCGCGAACGCACGCCATACTGTACTTTAAATTACTCTAGTTAGGATTATTTATTCGCTATCGCTTAATTTAATTTATTCATCGGTATTATTTATTATTTATAAAAAACACAAATAAAATAAAAAAGTCGACTACCAACCCTGAGTTAGTAATATTTACGTGAGCGCGGTCGAGGCGCGCGCGCGCCTGCTATGCCGCAGCCGGGCGCGCGCCGGCTCGAGCGCGCTCCTGCCCTGATCGATCCCTTCCTCCCCAACGGGGCGTACCCCAACACGAAGGAGCCACGGTGAGAAACCAATATGTAGCCTTGGCTTAGCAACGCTCCAGACGCACCTAGATGGCATGCACCGTGACGATCTTATGTTGAATAACTTTCCTCGCTACTCACACTCTGTCTAACCCTCAGCTAACGCTTCCGTCTTAGCTTTAACATATAGTCAATACATGTGATGGGATAAGGAAAGAGCCCTCTATGTCGATAAATTGTGTAGTGCTATAGCGAGGCCGATGCGGAGCGGGCGGCCGGGAGCCCTTACCTTCTCCCATTACGGCGGAGGTGCGCCGCCGGCATCTACTGCTTAGCCGCAATCCGTGTGGCCGATACTAGAATGTAGGGGCAGACGGATACTTCCGTTGCCTGAGAGGCTTTTAACTACTCTTCTGTCTCCTGTTGCTTGGTCTAAACATAACCGAACATTGATTGATTTGCGGCATGTATACAGGGGCGTAAGGACGAACGGAGCTTGTCTGGAGTCACGCTCAATCGCCAAGGCGCCACCCGGAGAAGGATGTCCACGATGCGGTGGCTGCGTATATGCCGCCGAGCAGATGTTAGCTAGAGGACGGGTAAGATTTCATACATCCACATAGGTATTACCTAGTAGGTATCTACGTAATGTATGATAAAAAGTAAAATGCAAATTCCTAAACCCTTAATTGGACGTAAAATAAAAGCTTACCTACGCTGCTTTTAGATGCTTATCTAGAGTAAAAAAAAAATGAAAATATATTATAAAAACAAATTTCTGTAAAGGTAGGTACCTATCTAACAAGTTATATGTGTTAGTTACGCAAATATAAATAAAACTAAAATATTGTGCCGTAGGGCTATCACAGGCGATGCTTCAAATGCTTAAATTGCAACAGGACCCTTGATTCAATGATGCATTGTGATGGGCCAGATGGTGACATTTACTGTAGAGGTATCTGAACTATTAATTAAGTACCACGTGTCAATTAAATGTTCCACCCATAAATATGTACCTATGTGCCATAACATCATGTATCATTGTAATAACGCGAGTGATCCCCTAGACTAGTTATGCTTCCCGCATGCCCTGACGTATCCTCACTGTTCACTGTATGTCCAGGCGTGGCACAGGGAGTGCTTCAAATGCGGAGACTGCTTAAAACGGCTGGACTCTACAAACTGTTGCGAGGGCCCAGACAAAGACATTTACTGCAAAGGTTTGTTTTTCTCCACATTTCCCATATACTTTATCTATAAATTCAAATTTTAGTAAAAATATTCATAAACAGAAGTTACCAAGTCCCTACATACTAATTTGAATACTTTTTGTGAGTGATTAGGTAAAAACTATTAACTGAAATGCATGTCCTTTTTCTGTGGTTTTAATTTAATATTTTTCTCTATAGTATGTTATGGGAAGAAGTTTGGTCCTAAGGGATATGGTTACGGAAAAGGAGCTGGTGTCCTGCAGAGTGACCCTAACGTCAATGGGTAAGAACCGCTTGTGGATCAGACGTGTGACTTATCTGGCGAGGGCACAGCTTTTGACACAATGTACATAATTATACTAGTACTATTATCCAAACATACAAAATGTTGAAGCGTGGATCGCTGTGTGCTCTTCAGATGCAATATTAACGCTTATTTGCTTTTGCTGTAGGATGCTACGCACAAAGATTTGGTCCAAGAGGTGTAGGACATGGGGGAATGTCAAGCCTGGGTCTTATGTGTGATATTAAGGACATGGAATGGCAAAGGTATAATATTAGATTGTCACCAAGACCCTGATGGATCCCGAAGGACAGTCTATAGGACTGTAAACTCCCAAGTTTTCATGATTAACCGAACCATCTAACATGGCAATTTGCTTATAGACTGCTTTAGCAAATTAGATTTTATTGTTATCCAAAGTGTTCAAGAAAGAATCTGTATTAACATTCACTGCTTAACACCACATATTTCACTTTACGCAAGTTATTTTCGCCAGAAGCTTCGGTAACATTACGTATACTTCTCAGGTTACATGACAGGTTTAGGTTATTTCCATCGCATAGTCACTTTCATAAAAACAGCTTATAATACAAACAAGAGATGGCAACGTGCCAATGTGAAAATAGAACGCGCTCTCCGCTCTCGATCGGACTAATTTTAATATCGGCGAGACTAACCGCGCGTTTTGTGCTTACAACATGTAGGTAATCTGTGGCAGATTCGCTGAGCATCTTCATTAATAGGTGAAATGGGTCTACTGCTAAACTGGGACCATTCATACTACAAATGTAATTACCGCATTATATGCGTGCAGGGTTTACTTTATTGTAGGTACCTACTAAGTACCTAGTTATCTAGCCTATTAGACATTTCGTAGTCGCCTTTATTCAACGTCCCGTGAGTGGTGGTGAGAAGTTAAAGAGGCGTTAAGGTAACTACAAACTAAAGGCTGTTCCAAATAACCGATCTATTGGCTCTTTCCCCTACTATAAATAGAGATCGATTTTTGACAAAATTTTAAGTTCTATAGAAGTACCTAATGTCAAAAATCTATCTCTAGTAGTAGTATAGGGTAAAGAGCCGATACATCGGCCTTTAGTAAGTAGATACGGTACCTAACTGCATAAGTGTCGGTTGGTTAGTACCAGCTGCTTACCTTTCAAAGCTAGGTAGATGCGCGGTAGGTATAAGTGTGTAGGTAGGTAGGTACGCAATATACGCTACTATCTGCAGTGCATTGGTTGGTAGAGATATCTACTGATGTCAAATCCTTACCAGTGCGCCACAGGTAGGTATCACATTACTTACTACTTCGAGTAGTAATTTCGTTAGGCAGTTACATAGGTAGGTAGGTACTACACTGTGTTTTTCTAGTAGGTAATTTGCGTATACCTACTTATTTAGGGTAAAAACACAGCTAGAGTAGGCTCCGCATGCTCACTTAACGTAGGAAGGTACCTATGAAAACGAGCGTGCTATTTTTCAAACGTGGCATCACGCTAGTTATTTGAGGCCCTTGGGAAAGCCTTGAAGTTTTTACAGTTAGGTAATGATAAAACAACTTGACATTTTTGTCTTCAACAACTCTACAGCAAACTCAAGTAGGAGCACGGCAAAGTAGAAGCATTGCACCAACTATTCGGGCACGTTGGGGTCGTTGGGACGAACGGCTTAAGGAATCTAGCCTAATCTAAGTAGGATATCTGTATGAAATCGCAAAACATGTATTTAAGTAGTAGGTAGCTACTTACATATATGGAACTTTTCACCTACCAGACACATTTCATTTCATTTTATACCTAATCATTCATATTTTATTATCTACTTCCTCGTAACATTGATATGGAATGTTAGAAAAATATTAGGTAGGTACCTACCTAAGTAGGTATGTGTTGTGCTAATATTTTTGTCGCGTGCAGTCTAAACTTCATGTCACTGGTCCAGCTTTAAGATCTTATCACCTAGCATTTTATTTGTTTTACAGCGAGCAAGCACCAAAGACCACGGTGATCAACACCGCTTCCATCCAAGCACCACCCGGCAAAGGTTGCCCCAGATGTGGTGGAGTTGTGTTTGCTGCTGAATTAGTGCTGGCCAAGGGTCGTGAATGGCATCGCAAGTGCTTCAAGTGCCGCGACTGCACGAAAACTTTGGACTCTATTATCGCCTGCGACGGACCCGAATCCGAGGTTTACTGCAAAACATGCTACGGCAAGAAATGGGGCCCTCACGGTTACGGGTTCGCCTGCGGCTCCGGCTTCCTGCAGACAGATGGCTTAAGGTAAGGTACCACGGATACCTAATTAAATCCTTGGTTGATTTTTGCCCATTCATTGATATTAAATAGATAAGTAATTATTAATTACAGCGAGGAAGAGATTTCCGCTAGCCGTCCTTATTACAATCCCGACACCACCTCCATCCTGGCGCCTAAGGGCCAGGGCTGCCCGCGTTGTGGTGGCATGGTCTTCGCCGCTGAACAACAACTGGCTAAGGGCACGGTAAGCTTTGATTTCCGACTGTTTCTACCTAATCATGTTAGGTACCTACTTAGGTATAGGTATGTTAGGCCAATGGCAGTCATAAGTCATGAGCAGTCAGTTGAGAAAATGTAACACCTAGGTACTTAATTTACCGTAGAAAATACCCAGAAATAAATAAATCAGTTACCTACAGACACTAGATAGCTCAGCCTCTTCTATAAGACTTAGGCGTCATATAGAGACTAGTAGGTATTGCTTAATTTTAATAAAATATCTATTATTATTAGGATACGCCTAAGAAATAGAATATCACGTGTAAACTACTATTTTATTTGTCAAGTTTATGTAGGTACCCGTAGATAGATGCACTGAAATTTCAAAGTGGGGTTACTAGGTCAAGTCATTTGATCTGCCCATTTCAAAGATATTTTTATTTTATTTTATGTCTCATAGTTTTCGACATATGATGAAAAATGTCCAAAAAAATACCATTCCCCCCCCTTATCTCCGAAGTTTGCGGGGCGAAAAATCTGAAATAATTAGAGTTGATAGGAATTGACCCAAAGGACGTCGGCAGTTTTGGGCTTGATATGGTACAGTAATAAAAGCTTAACCAAAAATATAAATATATTTTAATTGTTCTTTGCCTAATTAATCTTAGAGATTAAGAATTGGAATCAAAAATCGAAATAAATATGAAATAAAATAATTATGCCATTGACATTTTGAAAAAACCACTAAAACAAAAACGGGTGCATGCTGGCTGGCGCGTGCCTCCACAGAATATCATGGTGACAGCAACTAAAACCTTTGAATTGAGAACTCATTAGTCGGGCTGTACTTCACTGGATCATTCACACCATACTTAACCTCACTGTCAGAAATACGAATATTTCTCTTTAACCCAATTACGTACAAAAACAAATAAAAAATGAATTTAAATACTCTTGAAATACTCGATCACACCAAACTAATTTCATATCTGTACCGACTTACACAATTTGAAGCCCAGCGTTCTATGGGCGTCTGCCAGTGCCCTTTGGCACCAAAAATAAAACGATGTTCCTAGCTAGTACAGTTTTTTCAAAATCATCAAAATTCCTTCACAAACAAACTTAGTTATACGGTCCGGTTTTTTTCACTTTATACGTCCAAAAATGATACGGAACCCTCGGTGCGCGAGTACGACTCGCACTTGGCCGGTTTTTTTTTTCTGAGAAAATTTACACTCGACGTGTGAACTTTCTTACGGATATTAAGTATTGTAGTTACTTAGTATCTACCTATAAAATTTATTTTTTTAGGTTTGGTTAGGTACCTTACAGGTCGGAGCCAGGGTGGGGCAAGCGCCCCACCGGAGCTACGCCCATGATCTGGCCTACTAAAGTAGTACATATCTTGATTCCGACAATATTATAACAGTGCCATTGATCCCAATTATTAGCGGATACCAGTTTAGTGTCGGTAACTATATTTAAGGTTGTCACAATGTTTGTTTACAGATGTGGCACAAGAAATGTTTCAACTGCGCGGAGTGCCACCGGCCTCTGGACTCGATGCTGGCGTGCGACGGCCCTGACAAAGAGGTCCACTGTCGCGCCTGCTACGCTAAGCTCTTTGGGCCCAGAGGATTTGGATACGGCCATGCCCCCACCCTCGTCTGCTGCGACTCTGAGCCCGCCATTACATAGTGAGTACATAAGATCACAATATATCTATAATAATTATGATATCATAAATTAACTCTTCTCCTGTTCCGTGAATCACATGATTCATGGCAATTGTTAAATTATTGTATCTGCTTTGTGGACAGCAAACCTGTTAAAGATAAATTAAGAGCATTTTTTGTATAATTTTGGAAATACTGAAGTAAGAGTAACATAATTATAACTGTTCTTAGAATATTCCATTCTTTTTGAAATAGCACATTATGGTGAATATACCTAAGTAAAATTTAATTTTACAGCATGGAGCAGCTTCCTTTCACTGGCCAGAAAGCGGCCAAGGGACAGGGCTGCCCTCGTTGTGGATTCCCAGTCTACGCTGCTGAACAGATGCACTCCAAGAATGGCACATGGCACAAACGTTGCTTCTCATGTGCGGATTGCCATAGATCTCTTGTGAGTACATGTTTCTTACTTAACATCCAGTCAAATCAAGGAAGAATGAATGAAATACATAATAACTTTAAGACTATACATTTAATATTAAAATTAAATTTGATTTGTTTTTAAATAGTCGCGTTCATCATCT
The DNA here is from genome assembly GCA_948465475.1 of Thalpophila matura. Taxonomy (NCBI): domain Eukaryota; kingdom Metazoa; phylum Arthropoda; class Insecta; order Lepidoptera; family Noctuidae; genus Thalpophila; species Thalpophila matura. Next base: position 9,791,919 of record OX419183.1, on the reverse strand, counting down.
TCTTCGTTTTCGAGATGAGCCTTTAAAAATTCTTCTACCGAGTCTGTGTTCCACTTTTCTATAGCCACAGTATCCTTAACAATTCCATCTTTATCCAATAATTTGATAATCGGGTCTAAGCCTCGTACATATTTGATTTGTAGATTAGGGAATTTAGCTGGCCTATCACTCTTCACAAACGCTTGTATTTGAGGATACGCCGGGAACTTGCATGTGCAAACTTCTAGTATCGCTCGGGCATATTTCTTCTCTTTCGGGGCAGTTTCATCTTGATGACAGCATTCCTTGCAATGGGATTGCAGTTGCTCTAAACCGAAATCTTTCAATTGATCACAAGAAGAACATAACAGGTTAGCTTTAATGAATCCAAGAGAAGTACAATCTTCGGTTGTGAACTCGGCATTGCTAATATTTACGAAAAGTAACGCAAAACTTATGAGAAGAGTTGTTGAAAACATCTTCATCATCATTTTGATCAAAGGTTTTTATCGTACAAAACAGTTTCACCATACAATTTTACCAACTATTTCCAAAATCCAATCCATCCATTCACATTTCACTGACGTGTGACTAGATAATGACATTTAGACAACTGACTGTCAGTGTCAAATATTATGACCAGGGGGGGATTCTCGCGGGTTCGATAATGATATCGAATTCGATTTAAAATGCAACAACTGTCAAAATCCTTACCATTTTGACATTTGTTGCGATAAATCGAATTCGATATATTGATATCGAATTCGATTTATCGCGTGTGGTGATTCTCGCGGGTGATATATTGATATCAACCGCGAGAATCACCACACTGGAATTTATCCTTTTAATAGCAGATAGGCTGTTTGTGCACTACACGTTTACAGCACGTTTTTTCACGGCCCGTTTTTTTTTTCATACGTTTTAAAAAGTGGTGGGGATCGTTCTACAGGCCTATTCGCTAAAATTCCGTAAAAAACCGAATACGAATTGAAAACGTCTATAGTGCACAAACGCACGTACGGGTAAATATAGTGAACAACCGAATGGGAATGCATAGGTACCTAACTTTGTATCAGTCACAAAAACGTCAATAGGTACGGAACGCGATATTGTTACGATTTTTATTATTTTGTTTTTGGATAGTCGGACTTTAAGATTAATAAAAGTTTTTAAGAAAATATTATGACTACATTTTTATCTTATTAAATAATTTATCATTTTGTTTCAGGATTCTACCAACTTAAACGACGGACCTAACGGAGAAATATACTGCCGAAGTTGTTACGGCAGGAACTATGGTCCTAAGGGTGTAGGTTTCGGTATGGGCGCAGGCACATTGACCATGGCATAAATAGACTATAAAGCTGGTCTTTATAGGAACCATTTTAATTTTAACGGTAGCATGAAAGGAATCTAATCTACTGTATAGTGCTACCTAGCTTGACGGACTATCATACCATGTATTAAACTGGCTTTAATAATGGTTGATACCTACTTTCAATGAGACTAATAAAGTAAATGGTAATAGAGCCTTTGAGAACAAATATTTTGTTACGGAAGTATAAATTAAAGGTTACATTCCTTTCATTTAATAATGTACAAATTGTGATGAATGTGTCTGGGCCCTTAGTTTACATATTCGTTATGAAATATTGTAGTACATAAGGTATAGACTTAATGTAGGTATGTAAGAGGTATAAATAATTTGTTAAACAGCAAATAAAAAACTTAAAAAACCTAAAAAAAAATTAACGGCATTGTGGTTACATGTACCTTATATTTATCACATAGTGATATGAAGGTATGTGCAAAACAAAAAACTATCCTGTAAACGCGGATAAGATTGCAAATAATTGCAATCGTTTCGACCGACCAGATCTTAGTGTATAAGATCTGAAGTGTCTATTCTTATTTTTATACACCAAAGATTTTTGTACATAATTTTGTAATTTACTTCACGTAAGCTGTGCTACAGTAAATTCTAACTACTTACGTGTATTACGCTTTTGGAGCTTTTGCTATATATATCTAACGAACAAATATGAGAATAATGTAAAGAATTAAAGCAGCTTTTTGCATAATTATTATAATATTAAACAAAATTTGTATAAGTTATAATTTTTATTAAATAAATATACAACATTTAGTGTTTTTTTTACGTATCCAAAAGAAGAACAATGTATTTACATTAAAAAACGTAGGTATTATTTATTAATATTTATTAATTCTGGGTACTTACATACATTCAGATTTAAGTGACTGAAACATAATCAGTTTTATAATAATTATACATAATTAAATAACATGGTAAAATAAAAACAACCGAATATAGGTACGGACGCCTGCATTAACTGGGTACTTCCCCCACGCATACAAAACATTAGCAAAGGGGGTATGTAGTAATGAAGACGTCTGTACATAGTGGTATAATTATTATTATGCAGAAGTTTCTGTATAAACTGGGCCTTAGGCTGCTAGATTTATCACAATAAAAATAAACAATAGGTATAATTAAAATGAGGTAGGTAGGTGAGCTAATTTTAAGTTAATAGTGTAAAAATAACAAATTAAATTCAAATAACAATCTTACCTTTCTAGAAAATTAAAATAATGATCATGCAAAACATGGTTCACAACTTACGTTTCGAATGTAACAGGTATCACTTTAGTGATTGTCATTGGGCAATTTCTTGTGTAACAAACTATCATGCATTTAGCTGTAATCTTAAAATTAATTAAAGAGTAATACTTTTCTCATGATTTTTTCTTCACAACCAATCTTGGTCCTTTAGATTTTTTAGTAATTTCTGATGTGCTAGGGTCCTCAAACCCATATTTACACTTAAGACGTTCACGAATCAGCAAGCCCTTGATCAATCGCTTCCAGTTTCCATAAACTCTTAACTCAATTTTTTCTAATTCCTTACGCTCCTGTTCTTCTTGATCCTGAATGACAAAGATTTGTTTAAAATTTTCCTTTGGCATCATAAGACGTAAGACCAGAGAAATGTCAACGATTCTTACCTTAACCCATGCCTCAGTGATGACCTCTTCAAACTCCTGGCATACTACGAACCCGTCGTACACAGGGTGGGACCAGCCTCCATTGAAATCGAACCCTGTCATCGCAGGTGCGCAATCTATGTTCAGTTTCTTGGCTACTCTGTTCAAGCCAGGCACTGTAACACAACATAAATATGATTTTCTAAGAGATTACACTATGTGGTACATGAGTAAAGAAAAAGTAGTGTCTTTCTTCCAGTGGATGTCGTAAAATGCAACTAAGAGATTATGATTGTAATAATATTGTTGTACTACATTATATCATAATAATTATTCATGTTCCAAGCACACTCAATATTCATGAAAGTAGCTCTGATTCTCTGAGCATGTAAGATGTGAGGTGTCTCGTCATTTAATTATATTTCAAAGGGCTTTTATTAAATTATTAAAATTCAGTAATCACGAAATATTTTACTTACATTTGATATGAACAGTTCCTTTAGGCAGCATGCAATCTTTGAAGAGTTCAACATTGCCATATGCATTGCGAGGTACTACGCCATTTTCTGCCGTTGGTGGTTCATAATCTTGCACTTGCCATGGTCCAAATACTTCCAAAGGTTTATCAGTTATCAGTTTATTAGAGAGCTGGAAATGTAAGAACTTTTTATATCAACATACGCCTAGATACCTCTGCAGTGCTGAACTTAAAAAGAATCTGAATGAACTTTAAGCTTAATACTGGCAGGATAGAAAAGAATAGCGTCAAGGGGCAAAATAACTAGGTATTTTGGGTCGAAGGAATGGCAGTCGTATACTTTTTAATTCTACTTGTAACCAAAACCAAGATTGTATACAAGGCTCTGATGTTCAACAGATGATAAGGCTATATTTAGGGTTTCCATAATTTCCAGGAACCAATACGGAACATTTTAATATTTCGATGCCCAGAACACATTAACACACAGAAATCTAAATAATAAGTCAATAGAAATGTCATCTACTACATTTTATTCCCAGACGCGTGTCGCCGGTTCGCAGTCAATGTGAGAACATCTAATGCAATACAAAATTGAACTTAATTCCGTTGAACATACGTCAAATTTTCCAACGCGCGCTCTCGATGTAGTGGTTTCGTGTGAGACACCTGCCCACCTGCCTTACATAATTTGCTCGAAAGCGGCGACAAGATCACGTGCCTTTGCGACTTGTTTTTTTAGATTTCTGTGCATTAACACAACGCCTTAAGGCAGCGTTTCAACTCTCAGATCATAGAAACAAGGGAGCTGTGCCAATGCCTGAACTTGAGCAAATTGCTCATAATAAAAACTTTTTTAACAAAAAATAACCGACTTCAAAAATCCACTACAAAGAAAATAATAATTTTGGTTTCGGAAGTCGGTGGCTTTGGTTTGTGTTTGCTTTTTTTTGCCACCGACTTCCGAAACCAAAATTATTATTTTCTTTGTAGTGGATTTTTGAAGTCGGTTATTTTTTGTTAAAAAAGTTTTTTATTTTTCCCTTTTTAGTTCTTTATCCCGTGTTAGATTACTTTCACGAATTCGTTCAACAGTAAATCTTCTACGGAGTATATACATTTATGCCTATAACTTTGTACATAGGAATGATTACATAATGTTTTATATACTAAAACCTTCCTGAAAGTATGTAGATTACGTTAGTGAAAACCCCATCCAAATCGAATCGGTAGTTTTTGAGAAAATCGCGCACATACAAACATACATACATACATACTTACATACATACGGGACGAATACAGAACCTCCTTTTTTGAAGTCGGTTAAAAAAACCTACGCGCTGGCGACGAACCGAACACGATCGATGGTATAAATACAGTGTTTTAGTTTAGTGCTAGTGTTGAGTGACGATGAACAGTGTTAGATTGAGGGTGTGCGGAATGTTAAATGCGTGGGAGATCTTTTTATTCACAAGGAGCGCTTAATTATGCGCGTAATTGTGTCAAAAATGTACTAAAAGTGGCATCAGTTGTTCCGGTACTAATTTGCTGTGATGGCATATCTCCTTGTTTCTATGATCTGAGTTTCAACTACACCAAAGCATGCATGTATACATAGTGAAAGACAAACCATGCAATTAGATAATAGCTACATTTTGATCTCAACCGTAGTTGAGATCAAAAGTATCGAATAAATCATAAATAAGAAAATGTAAATCGGAGATTTTCGCGCCTCCGCATCTCCCGCTCGCTTGCGCCACTCAGCTCTAGGTTATTTTCGTATTTTGTCGAAATTGTCGGAAACGGGACAAATACGGGACATGTAGCAATACGGGACGCGATGGTCAAATACGGTAACAGTTCCGTATATAGGGTCCTACCCTTCATACTCGAAATATTTTAAGAGGCACACTTCTATGTGGTAATGATGCCATACAAACGAAAAAAAAAAATATCTGAGTATTATTTTTTTAATGAATAAATAAAATTATTTTAAAAAAATATTTGACACATAAAAATACTACTTTCGACATCCATTACGCTTGTTTCTAATATTAATAGTAAGGTACGTAAAAACTAGCGTAATAGATGTTGGAAATAATTATTTTTTGTGTATTTTTTTTTTTAATAACTTATTAAAAAAAAAATTACTCAGATCAATATTTTTTTCGTTTGTATGGCATCTTTACCGATGATCGATCGATCTTTACAGATGTACCTCTTAAAATATTTCGAGTATGAAGGGTAGGACCTTATATACGCGACGTATGGCAACCCTAGCTATATTACATTCTCAAATACCTAAAAGATAAGGTAACACGCACATGGTAGCTGCATGTCCCAATTTTCGGAATACAACCACAACCAGCAATGTAGACAGGAGCATCAAATAGGTTACATACCCTATCCCACTTAGGTCGTGCTTTAACGATCTTGTAGGGTGTCTCCCCTAGTTTGACGACCTTTGCTTCTTTGAGCCACGTGTCTCGAGAGCGGCAAATGTACACGCACTCCCGCGCATATACCGGCTCGTTGCGCACAAACCCAAGTACTGCCGCGTCGGGCGGGTACAGAGCTTCGTACTTCAGTAAGTGTCTCTTCAACGCGTATAATGGATGGTTTTTGTATCTAAAGGATTAAAAACATCAAAATAATTATTTTCAAGTATATGTACTACTCAAAGAAAGAGGACATAATTACGAGTATAATTTTATTATTTAATAAGCTGTCAAGTCCAAACCCCGTATTTTCAGTTATTGCTCCATCTCACAATGTCGTGTTGTTTGTGTCTTGAAATATCTTAGGTACGATTTACACCGACTGCCGTGCGGCGCTAGCGCATTTTATAAGGTGCGGTAAAGGAAATGCAAGTTAGTGTCTCTACGGTAGGTAAATAAAGTTAGCATTCCGGCGGATACATGGGCATTCCGGCGGATGCGCGAACATTCCGGCGGAATACGATTTTCTTTATTTACTGAAGAGACGTTCAATTTCTTTTAGCCGCCGCTCGCTGGTACTGAGTACGAGCGGCGGTACTGTACAAGGTTGTGAGTTCACTAATGTTGCCAGTATGTTTACGCACAACAATAAAAGTTTCAAAATCTTAAGTAGTAAGTACTCACTCAGCAATACTCTTGGGCAATGGCGCTTCTAGCTGCATCCTGTCCAAGAATTCATCTTCCTCTTTATCTCTAGCAGTCTTTGGCCCTAGCCAAGGTCTTATCGCCTTATCCCACCAAGGTGGTTCGCCGCGAAGCTTACGAGTCACTGTGTTCCAGTGTGGTACATATTTTCGGGTCAAATCCTTCAAGTAGTTATTGTTGTCCCAACCGACGATGTAGCATACTGGGTGTGTAGCATTGTTCTGTGGAAAAATTAACACAGGTATAAGTACTGATAGGTATATGATGAAACCATATTTTTTTTATTAGAATTAGAGAGTATGTAGGTATATATATATTTTGTATACTAACATAAAGGTCACCAGAACAATGAACTTTTCCTTTGATAACATCTACTGAAATCCATTGTTCTAGTTCTTCAACAAAGATTTCACACCACACATCAATTCTGTTCTTTTTGGGTTCATCACTGGAGACAGATGACAGGACTCGCCGGTCTATACGTCGGCTGGTGCTGGGCTTAGGACTGATTTTGGTGGGTTTAAAATCATCATCGCTGTCAGAGTTGCGTCGTTTAGGATCCTCAACCGGCAAATAATCACTATCTTCATCAGATTCTTCCTTAATTTTACCTGAAAGTCATATTATCATTTTCATTTTTTTTATATCACCCTTAGCTGGTGACTGACATCAAAATTATCAGTTCCTTCAGCTAAAAGTGGTCTGAAGTCAGCAAAACATACCTTTTACTAATCCTTTCTTTGATTCCAATTTAGCATCTTTAACTCTACTCTTGATTATATTTACCAGATCATCAGTTACATCACCTTTTTCTTTCTTAGCTTTTGCTAGATCTTTATGACTCACTCTCTGGCTGTCTTCTGCTTTGAATTCTTTTTTTATTTGTCTTACAGATCTTTTAGGTGTATTTTCTTTAGACTTATCACTGTCAAAATATTTGCTCTTTTCCACAGCAGCACCAGGGGCACTCTTTGTCCTGCCTTTTGCTTTGACAACTTTTCCTTTATCTTCTACTTTACTTGTAGTTTGTGAGGCATCAGGATTGGCAGTTTGTGAACGTTTTCTTGATAGTCTGCTGTTTTTAGTTGAAGGTTTTGTACCTTCAAAATATTTGCTTGCTACATCTTTTGCATTCTCATCTGTTACAGATATTTTTGGTACACTTATTTTTTTATCAGTGCCTTCATTCAATAAACCTTTATTACTTCTCTGCACTCTACTTTTAGTAGTATTAGTAGCAGTATTTTTATCAGGACTTTTAACTATTGTTTGTGATAAATGATCACTACTTTCAGCTTTTAATTTTTGTCCACGAGTTATGCTTTTAGTTGGTTCTTTAACACTTGCATTAGGTGGTTCTACAACATTACCTTTTACGTTTTTAGTTACTTTTGATTTTTTTTCTTTCTGTGGCGGTTTTTTAACATTTTCTATTTTGTTCTCATTTTTTTTTGTGGCTGGCTTGGGAGATGCGCGGCCTGTTGTTTTTTTGGCCATTTTAGGTGGTGTTACATCTTCATTCTCTGATTTTTCGGTATTATTTTCATTTGCCTTTGCTCGTTTAATAGACCTTGTTTTTCTAGCGCTAGTGGTGTCATCACTTCCATCAACTTGCATTATATTTTCATCCTCACTGTTACAAAATCTGTCATCATTCCCATCAACTTGGGGTAGTTTTAGCTTTTTGGCCTTAGAATTAGAAGGACCAGCTTTTTGCTTTCTTTTTTCATCTTTTATATCTTCTTTCTTAACAGTTGGGGACTTAGGCTTATTAGCAGTGCCTTCCTTTTCCTCTTTTGGCTTAGTAGCAAGAGAACACAGTTCAGAACTTGGCGGTTTTATAGGCAGTGCAACAAAATTAAACATAACACGACATTGAAGTCCCAATGCTCGTAACATGGTTACAAATATAAAAACTAAATATTTTGTAGTTGTAACAACTCTGCTTTTAATTTGTTCCAATAGTATATTTTTAAGGGGTGGCGCTTTTGGTTTAAACTTATCTTCATTTTTATCTTGTTTTAGTGTTAGTTTATCTTTGTACCAAGTTGTTATTTGTTCAACATATTTCATGTCTACTCTCTCTCCAGGATAGCACTCTTTAGAAGGAACCAATGTTAATACAGCTGCCATGAGCTCCTGATCATTTAAAACACCACTTACGAAATTGCCATGACCTAACCAACACAAAACATGTACTTTATGCATATAAACTTGATACTCTTTTTTAACTTTGTTCATTTTTCTTTTCATCATCATTTCAACATCCACTTTTTTACTTCTTCTGCATCCTGCCTCAGGAAATGCAACAAAAAGTTGTATGCCCTGTTGAGATGGTTTTGATTCTGAAACGAGTAAGATGTGGGGACAATTATATTTATTTGAAGAGGTTCTTAATTGAGACCTTACAATAAGGTTAAGCTTGTATTATATATATATATATGTACAGAGGCATCAACCGCAAAACAAAAATCAAACTCATGCGGACCCTTATCTTCTCGATATTCCTTTATGCGTCTGAAACCTGGACATTGAAAGCCCGTGTGCGCTCGAGGATTGAGGCATTCGAAATGTGGTGCTGGCGTAAGATGCTCCGCATATCTTGGACAGAACGTCGCACAAATGAGTCAATTCTCAAGGAACTGCACGTCAAGAAGCGCCTTTCTACCATCTGCCGGGAAAGAGTCCTTAAGTTTTTCGGACACACCGTCAGGAGAGACCCAGATAGCCTAGAAAGGCTCCTAATAACTGGTGCGGTTGAGGGGAAAAGGGGCAGAGGACGCTCGCCAACGAGGTGGACTGATACAACTCAAGAAGCCACCGGGACCACCCTGCAGACAGCCGTCCAGTTGGCGCAGGATCGAGTGGCCTGGAGAACGATGGTGGCGAGGCACCATAGTCACGTCCCTCAGTCATGAGGATACGAGCAAGAAGAAGAAAGAAGCTTGTATTATTTTTTTAGACAAGCATGCATAAGCATTATTTAGACAAGAAATATCTTTTTCATATAGTTTTAACTAAATAATGGGATAACTACTAAATAATTAACTTCTAATAGAATTTTCAGCATTACAAGTAATTTAGGTTATAATGGTCTAAGATTTAAATCAAAAACAGTTAGCTTTTGCAAAAGAAGGTAGATTTATTTGGATGTATGTACCTTGGACTTCCTCCCAGTCCTCCATTTCAGAGTCACTGTCATCTTTCCTTCTCCTAGACTTGGTTTTCTTCTTAACATTAACTATTTCAGGTACTTCAGGCAATACTTCTTCACCCATTGCCAATAAATCTTTAACATCAGATTCTTTTTCTGAATTAACTTTCAATGTGTAGTTTTGAAGTGAAGCTTTAGTCTCTTCAACCTTTGACTTGTGTTTTTCGAGCTCCATGAATGTTTTTTTAGCAATTTCTTCACTATCATCTTTGATGTTGTTTGACCACACCTGCCCATCAAATAATATTTTTGAAATTTTTTTTCCACCGCATGAGGTTGTATGTATCTAATATGAATAGTTAATTACTTTGCTGTGATAGTCCCACAAAAATTGGCTACAGAAATCCTTGGTGATGATATAACTTAATAATAATTTCAGTCTCTGGTTTGACACAATGTACCTACCAGGATAATAAAAAAATGGAAAAATAAATCCAAACTTATCCCGGTAGTGAAACTGGCCAAATATTAACAAAATACTAATAATATACTTTGTGTGTACAAGCACTGGACCTTGGACCAGCAACAAGCAGGGCGCACGACCCTAGAAGGGATTCCCAGTAGCTGCTCTAGCTAGACTGTTGTTTTATTAAACAAAGTACATTACTACTTACATCTTTATATTCCATGTTAATATCACTATCACTGCCCAATCCTTTGTCAGGCTCTGTATGTGGAATTGAGGTAGTAGTATTTTTTTTCAATACTTCTGGAGATTCATCCTCACTACTATCTGAAACATAAAAGGTAAATTATTTCACAAATTGAACTAAACTACAAATTGGTTTAAGACAGACAGGTCTAAACATGTTGGGCACCTGGGACTGTATTACGAAGTGTTAAACTCCACATTGTTTGTGTGAAAAATGGTATGGTACTATTAGTGTCGAATAGCTCCATCTCTCTCTAACACCAAAACAATGCTGGTTTTAAATTAAAACCAGCATTGTTTCGGTAAAATTATCATGATTTTAACAGGAGCCATATTATGATGTATTAAAACTTTTAATACATCATAATACGGCTCCTGTTAAAATCATGATTTATCTGATTTATGATTCATCAACCATCAATGAACTTACCACTTTCTGATAAATTAAGAATGGAAGGCAGCAACTTATCTGCCTCTGTAAGGTCTTTGACAGAGAATTGTGAAGACGTAATATCGGTACTTTCATTTTCGGCGAATGCTTGTTTGTTTATTTTTTTTATTACATTTTTCGCAAACTTCGGCTTCGGCCTGGACGTCTTAGCTCTTGCAGGCTTAACATTGCTTTTCCTATCGAACTCGTCTCCGGATGAAGGTACGCAGTCAACTTCTCCTTCGGAGCTAGATTCATTTTCGGCAGAAAATTTCGCATCTGATCCCGAATCACTAAAATCACCATCTTCCTCTTCAGTATCTTCATTTTTGTACACGGTTTTAATAACTTTCTTTCTAGTTGTAGGCATGGCGTCCTAGACAATATAACCTTGAACAATTCTGACGGTGTATCACAAAGACTACTATAAAATTATCGACGTTTTTTCATAACATGCTGTAGTAGTAGCTGCCGTAGTAGGTAATTTAATTTCGTAGTAAGTAGTAAACATAAAAATAAATCAAACGAATTAAAGTGTTGCCGACTGGCGCCTTTTTCCTACAACTATTATTATATTAAATATTTTTGAAATTTAAAAGTTGCTAGATTGCCCGATTTTTGCACCCATAAAAGTTGCTAGAAATACATAGCCTAATCCTTTTTATCCTTTTATTTAAGTAAACAATAAAAAAAAAATACACCACAATAACTACTGTAGGTACGATAAAGACTCACGGCTGTACAATTGCAGCAAGAAATTGACAAAAAACTAGCCCGTTTAACTGCACCTTTAGAGGAGGTAAATGTCTTACAGTCAGTTGCAGAAAAGGCCTTTAACATTTTTTAAAGGAGACTTTAATCATAGAAATTGTATGGTTAAAGGAGCGAATTGCAGCAAGAAATTGACAAAAAAACTAGCCCGTTTAACAGTACCTATAATTCTAAACGCCTCTTAATTTTACTACTATTACTACTACTGATTGAATATACATCTATCCTTGTCATTGACAATAAATAGAGATGACAATTAGTAGCAGAAGTAAAACAAAAAGTAGCCAAAAAGTTGTAGCTGATTGACATCAAAAATTGCTAGATCTAGCTATAAAGTTGCTAAGTTGGCAACATTGAGTTTGACACTTGATAGTTGACGTTTTAACAGTGACACTGACATTTCTATTAGTGTTGCCACCAGACTATTTTCACTTGTTTGTCAGTCATTCGCAAGCTAGCTAAGAATATTATAATAATCTGCTGGCTTAACATGACCAATTCTATCTCTATTCTACCAAAGAATATACAAAGTTCTTACCATCCAACTCGTTATCTCCTCTGCCCGAGCACGCGGCGACCGTGTTTGGCTTATCAGAATTTCGTCTACTGAAGAATCGAAACATTTCTTATCTTCGTCGTATGCATAAAACGGTAGAAATCTTTCTACTATCTGTCACTTTGTCTATTCTTCTGTAGACAAAACACATTTCTATCGTGGTCATGCTAGGCCGGCTGTGATCATTCGCGTGCTTTAGTTATACGAAATTAATGTAGATGTCGACACTGATTGCGCTAAGCGAAGCGCTACATTAGCGCCAGCACCTCTAAGATTCTTGGCGCTAGCAATACAGAGGGTAGTATGAATGTAGAATAGAATATAACAGTAGCGTACATACCTTAATTTAATGCATTACGACGGAACATTTCATTTTTTTTTTTGATTGGATGGAATTTTTGGCGCATTATATGATAATGCGCCAAAAATTCCGTGGCGCCACCGTAATTTAGCGCATTTTGACAGACACTTTTCATACACAGAGTTGTTCCTCCTTATTCTATTCTCCGTGATTCTTTGATCTTCATTTACACAGTCATACATTCATAACCAGCGAGAGATACCTTGAAGAAAAACTTTAAGAAGTAGGTAATTTACACTATGTAGGCTTTTTGTTTACGTGTGGAAATCCTCATGGATGTCCTCCGCCTTGGGGCATCTGTGCCTGGGGTGGGTGAAGGGGTTTGTCAGACTTTTATTGACTAAAACCACGCGGTGTTTCACCTTAACACAATATTTATTATTATTATGAGATGACGGGAGTGCTTTCGCATTCTTCGGCTGTCAGTGACCGTTTGCTATCGCATACCTTGCCTGCCTCGAGTTAAGGGGAGGAGTAAGCAGTTTCTCACCCTGTCACTGATGAATGAGAGGCGCGCGGAAACACCACGCGACGCCATCTCGGGCCTTGTTTTGTTGAAACGACAGACCTCCCCTAGTCTGCCGCCTGCAGGCCATTTTAGGGGGGACGGCAGAAGGCATTATAATTCGGTAATTCGGTGTTGGTTGGTTGGAGAGGTCCGATGGTTCTGAGGCCAGCCCCAGGCCGTAATATCCTTTCCTTCCACTCTGCCCTCACAGCTTCATGGAGCTGAGTTTTTCGCTGCTCCCGGTATCTCAGTGGTATGCGTATTCCTAGTTCATCTGCTTCCTTGCACCAGATGTAGGTATAACGATGCAAGGGATTTGCACGGCACCGACCCCGCCAGAGTACGCCTTGCTTCACTTAGTGATGGAGTCATCCTTCTTTCATTATTCAGTACTCTTCCATTACTGGCAATCTTCCATTACTGGCCACTTCATCCATTCTATCCTTTCAAATTAAGATTAGATTTGAACTTTAAATTTGAATTTAGAACATCTCATATTTTTATGCATTTATTTCAATGTTTTGTCATTCTTTGTCTGGTCCCTTTTCTACATAATTTCACTCTTTGGTCTGGTCTCCAAAGACATCGGTTCTGAACCGCTGTACTGTACCTACTGTTATTTATTAGCTATAAATAATTATAATTACTTCTTCTTTAGTCTTCTTATTATTAGGTACTCCTTTCTTCTTCTTACACACTTAACATGTTTTATGCCTTAATGCGTTAATGCGTCTTCTTTCTCTCAAATTTTCGTGTGACCACACATGCAGCTATATATTTCTATGACGTCACCAATACATTATACAGATATATTAATATATATTATAGCTACGTTTGTGACGGGCTAAGTGCAAATATATAGGTACTGAATACGTCACAAATATACCTCTCCAAACATGCAAGTTGTTTCCTTTCCTATTAACATCAAGATGTATCCGGAGACTCCCTTAAATAGCTAGCCGTGGCTTGAGAGGATAGAGAGGGAGGGAGGCAGTCCGCAACAACTTGACACTGTTTGGTAACCGCGTACAGCGCGGACCACCATCGCCGTCCTGCGGTTTGCGCAGTAGAGCGCGCGAGCGGTACCATGACTTGAGATATCGTAGGCCCAAACAAGTGCTCCGTAGAGGGCTATTGAGCGTATGACCCCCAAGTAGAGACGCCTGCAGCTGACGTTCGGTCAGATTCTAGGCTCTAAGATTCACCAGTAGTCGGCTGAGTGCGGCTGGTTCGGCTGCAGCACCCATCACCCGTGGTTCTTGGCGTTCGAAGTGCGCGTTAAATTTTCAGCGGCTATCGAGCACAAGCCCAAGATTAGTACTTCATACTTAAACGGTTGAATTTGTATACCTCCAGCTCCAGCCTCCTGATCCGAGCAACAACAGTCTGTGCTACCCCCGCTGTGGCAAGGCGCGAAGCTTTTAAGGTTTTTTCCCGGGAACAGAACTAGCGTGTCATCGGCATAGCAGGTCAAGCTTACACCCGAGAGATTGACTCCTCGAAGGACCCACGGCAGTCATAGCCAATGTTCCACAGGAACGGCCCGAGTACAGACCCCTGTGGAACACCGCATGACACCTGTCTGTCACATTGTCCGTGACGCCCGTTATATAATAATATAACGGACCTTGTATCATGATGAGCCCCGATTATCCGACAGGTAGGTATCGCCACCTGATGGTACTGGAGCGCCTCTCTTACACAGCTCCATGCCATGGTTAACGTGTTGAATACTTTGTCGATGTCGAGCGACACCACCAACACAACTCTGCCAGACTGCCACTTGATACTACCTCCTCCAAGAGGGCCTTGACGCGTAAGATCACGTCGACGGTCGACCGAGCCACTCGGAACCCAAATTGATTGTCGGACAGATCTTGGCTGACTCTGTTCATGTGCTTGAGCACATGTCCAGCACAGTCCAGGGGACATCTATCAGGATTTCCTATTCGACAAAAAAAAAGGTCTGCAAGGGTTTCTATGTGGTTGCTTACAGGATGGATAAAGCAAGCACCTTGCCTAGAAAGTGTTCGCAGAGTTAAAGCTTATATAGGTACTAAATGAATTCAGTGCTACTCGTAGATACCAAACCTATTTAAATAATAATATCCAATAGCGTCAAAGCAGACCGCTCCTTTTTCTTCGATTTCGATTTGCTAAAAGGTTTTATAATTTACCATAATGGAAAGGTTGTGTTTGTTTATAGAATGGTAAATGGTCTGAATCAATCCTGTTAAGTGCTTTTCAACAGAGCTTTATTGCCTGTATAGCGACGTCGAATGGATCAGTCCTCGAGGCGGCTCATCTCCTAATACTTTACTGAAATAAAGGTTTAGCTTGATCACTTGTAGTGTTATTATTACTGCGTTATAGGGTAGGACCGACCTACCTATACACAAAAATCAGAACTAGACTGCCTTTCAAGAAATACTCGTAGATATATTGTGTAATTATTTCTGCAGTCCCAGTAAAGCTGTTATTAAATTATAAAAGCGGATATTTAATTTTTATAATAAAATATCCGCTTTTATAATTAAATAACAGCTTTACCGGGACAGCATATCTAGATAGTTATTTTAATTAATTAATTAATTACTTCACACCTAATTTGTTATCAAGTGCTATTTGCATAAGATATATTACCAGTTGAGCTAAAGACGTTATAATAGAAGTCAGCATATTCAACTCGGCTCTTGAGTAAATCGCATTTCCAACGAAGCAGTACTCGCCATAAAGCATAAACTAACATAAATAACTTCAATTGTTTGCTGCCTTATTGTTAACTTTAATTACATTTTGAATTAATTTTGTAATTAAAACGGAAGCTAGGAGCGCGCCGCGTGAAGTTTAAGTGGCTGGAAACGGATCGACCCCGGGTGGAGATGGGGTGCGCGGGGGCAGCGGGCTTTTAGATGCAATCTCTGAGTGGATTAATTAATTCTGAGGTGCCGGTTATCTCCTGTTATCATTTAATAAAGTTACGTAAGGATATAGAAATTTCGCTTTACGGCAAAGAGATGATTTTTGCTTCGAGTTCGTACCAAGAATCCAACTCATTCATATTACGACTTATCTTTCTTGTTTAGGTATACGACGCACATACCAAAGTAGTCCATGGATGCTTCTCAAGATGCGGTAATAAACTTTTCTTTACAGACTGAGTTTTTGATAAGAATTTTATTATTGCGTAGGTACCTACCTATTAGTATTATTTAGGGATGCTGCTGCACATCCCTTTCGTCACGGTAATAATATCTCATTACCGTGGAACTACTGGGTCAGAGCATTATTATTATTTTACATTGCCCTTTTATAATGGGTATTATAGGTTCCTACATACATATCATAATACATGTACCTACTATTTGTATGCTAAGTGCTAGCTCCGGTGGCAGGCAGTGGCTCCTACTAATCTTTATCTTTTCAATTTTGTTACCCCTACCTATGACGTATTGGAGAAACTCAAAATGCATTAGGTATAAGTGGGCAAGCACTCTTTATAATTGTTCGAAACTTGAAGTCGATAGCTTTGCTGAAAAAACAGACAGACGTAGTCGCACCGTAAGGTTTCCCTTTTTACCATTTTGGTACGGAACTCTAAAAAGAATACCTAAATACCTATTTAATAACATAAAAATAACTAAGTAGGTACTTAAATAAAGGTATAGGTAATAAGCCTGAAGCCTGTAATTCTGGTAATCAAGATAATCAAGACAAGAGACTCTAGGTTTAAATCTGACCTCATGGCTAATTGAAATAATAATAATTATCAAATACGAAAAGGGTGAAAAGGGCTTACATTAAAAAGTCAGACTTAAAAAGAAATATGAATGGGCAAAAAAAAGTTACACTGAGAAGATAGAATAAGCCTCAGAAAATTAGGATAACGTTTTTCAATAGATCATTGTTAATACCGGGATTGTATAATAATAATAATATAATTAATACCGATAATTGTAACGGGACGTATGGCAGCCCCACTCTAGGTGGTAACGCGCCTGCGACGCTTCTGCAGATTTCTTAGGCGGGTGGCGGTGCTTGACCACTTACCATTGGTTACCTACATACAGTTAGCAGCCCGCTTGTTTGCCACTCAATAACATAAAACAGGAGGGTGATAATGATATTGGATCACGATTAAGTTCACCCAAACTTGTTGATGCCATCTAGCTTGTAGATGCTTGATGCCGTTTTTCTTAATCACTAATTCCAAAAACTTATTTTTATATTCCAGAATTATTTCGTAAAGGACATTTTAATGTGATGCCTAAAAGCTGCGTTAGGGTTTACATAGATATCCACGAAAAGGTTCACAGCACTATTATACATGTATACCTATAACAGTGCATGAATATCACCAACAAAATTGTTGATAATGAAACGAGATAGTGTACCATGTAGTGGGATTTTCATAAAGCTTGTCGAACAAACAAATGTATATCGATATGTCGTTAAATGTTTCATGAGGTGCCTGGGCATCACCTGGTGTGACGAAAATAACAAATTCAGAACGCTTTTCAAAACAACACTCAGCCTGCGCTACATTATGCATGAAGCACTCCATTTGCTGATCCGCTCAGGAGTCCCGCTCGCGGCTCGTTAAGCGCTTACATTAGTTACAAACACTTATTGATTTTGAGAGATTGATATAATTTGTAAGAAATGTACGCTAGGTCTTTTAAAGGAGTTACATCGTGGTGTATATCTTGCCATGTGTGGATAAAATAGGGGACGATGCTTAAATCTGTCTCCTGGTTTGTTGTGCCTTTATTTTTAGTGCGTTCAGTCAGGTAGGTCACGTCTTGTCGTGATTCACTTCGTAGTTTGATGTCAACTGTAACTAGTTTTCGTCCTCTTGCTGCTGTAGTCGGTGCCTACCTACGTCCGGTACCGGCTATCAGTTAGACGTGACAATAAATAAAAATCTAAAAGGACGTACATTTGTAAATTAATATTCGTGTGATATGTAAAACACTGTCCATTAGCTTTGTTTCTGAAAACCTGCCCAAGTAAATGTCCATCGAGGGCTCACAATCGTGGGGGCTTGGGGCAGCAGGGAGGAGCTAGAAATGCAATATTAATGCAGTGCCGAGTGGCGGCCAGAGTGCATTTACTTAATGGATCGTAGGCAAAATGTTTACACTGTCGTCGAACACGAAAAAAACAAGCTGTCCGAAGTCGGATAGAGAGAAGCTCTTTGGCAGGATTATTGCAAGCAACTGGGGACGAGCTGAGTCACATAAATAAAAAAGTTGCTTACTTCATCTATCTACTCAGTAAAAAAACTTATACGACATCTCCACTACAGACGTAGGAAAGTGTGGGATACATTACCGGAGTGGAAAAGTTAAAAAGCTTAAATGTATCTCCGGCGCGGCTAAAAGTGTCTGACAAAAGTTCGACTTCCATTTTAAAAAGCTCCATTACAAAACATCGAGATTCGCTTCCGCCACGCCGCCGCGAGCGCGAACTGATGGCGGCTTGAGGAACGGAATTAAACTCGAAAACTTTTCAATTTATTTTATATGAAATCGAGCATAGCCGCGTATTCGTAATGTGAAGAAAGCAAACTTGGTGTCATTCGATTCGTGGCTTTTTAGAAGAAACAGTGGGTTAATGTAATGTTAGCTGTTTGTGGGGGGAGATGGGAGATGCGAAAGTCCGGGCATAGAGGATCTAACCCGAACCAAGCCGCGTGAGCGGTGATGCTGCGGTTTGTCCGCCCGCCGGTCAATTGCAACCACGGCTCTACGGTCTCAGCCCTGTGCGACACTAAACTTGAATTCGTTACGTGTGTTGTGTTCGTATACTATGGCTAGAGTATTTGATACTTTATCTTATCGTGGATAACATTAAACGAGAACTTGTACAAAACTAACTAGTTCTGGATTCGGAAATTTTGTTGCACGTTTGTAGTAGGTATGTAGGAACAACTCCAGAAGATTGGATCCACATTTTAGTATGGACAAAAATCAATGTATGTAGGTCGTAGGTAGGTTCCACGCGGAAAAAATGAAACTTCTTTGGCATTAAGTATATTTATTAAATGCTGTTATTCTGTTTTATTTTATAATAATCTAAAATATATACATGTAGGTATGTATAATAAAATAATATTAAATTACTAAAAATGTGCTAGAAAACAATCATTACTTTTATTCATTCTTATTTATCTATCTTTATTTATTCTTATTAGAGAAAAAGTTTTGGTTTTAATGTTAGGTTTCCAAGAAAATAAAGTATTTGTCTACTTACAGAGCACTACCACACTAGCTATTTGTAAACGTATTTCAAGCGAGGCAATTGGTCAACGCGCCCAAACGCGCCCACCGCATGTGTTTATCGAGCTCTCCACATGTGCACAACATATTCGCCGCGTATACGCAACGATCTTGCGCCGTTCAATTTGCTTTTGAACAGCGGGGCGGGCTGTTTGTTGTGCATAATATATGCGAGTGTACAACATGGCGTCCGCGCCGCGTCACGAAGTCGCTCGCCCGTGGCGAGCTTGCTGCAAGCGCGTTCATTAATCGCTTCGCTAGAAACATGTTCACAAACTGCCAATGTGATAAGGCCCTCACAATCCTTGCCAATCTTTATAATTATGTCATTGAGATACTTAAATAGGTACCTACCTACCTAAAACAGTTTAATTGAATGTAATTTTTTACTAAAGCTAAATTTTCGTTTAGAAAACAGTGATTACGTATGGAACCGAATACAATGCATTTCTTGACAGCTAGAACAAACTTTAAGTGAATAAATCACTGAGGTACCTTTTAATCTTTAATCTTTAATCAATTATACAACAAAGGAAAAAAAATAATTAAAACACTTTGGATAGATTAAATTAAGCTAGGGTTTATTAAAAGGGTACCTAAACTACCTATTTCACGTAAAGTGTAGATTTAAAGAATAAAAGGCTTACATAAGTACCTATAGGTTCCTACTTCATCTATTAAAGATTTAAGTACTCACTAAAACTCCCACGCTTTCAAGTAGGTACCTATTGTATAAGTTACTGAGCTCCTATACTAAAGAGTTGAGAAAACTTAAATTCATGGATGATAAAAAACACAAATCGACCTTTTTATTTTTATTATATTTCGATGTATCAAGATTGTTTGGTACAGTACAAAACATCCGTACAGGCACCTCCACACACAGAGCAAAGTAAGTTGAATTTGAGAAGAGTTGTAAGGCTTTGGCTCCGAGATAGTGCTTTTAGGCCCTAACCCCGGGGGTGATGCAGTGGGTCCGTGGAGCTTCTTAAAATGTTTTCACTTATGTATATATGGGAATACATTACCCCTGCCTCCGGGTTACTTGAGGCGCGCACACTTACTTTTAACACAAAATTGAAGTGACGTAAAGCCTTCACTCTGCTCTCATGTGTATCTTCACTTAAATTACATTTTATTGGAAAGCTGAAACATCTCACTTGTACTAGTAAAAAAATCAAAACTTGTAAGATATTTTCTCAACCCTAAGTAATGCTGAAAGCTTGGACTAGAATTACATTGGGATGAGTTGCGCATTGTGAAGACGTCGGGCAAACATTTCACTATCAGATTCCAATTAAGTTGGTTCAATGAGTGGTCATGACGAGTGCATCCATCGTTTTGCGCTCATAGTTACTAATAATCACTTAGCTTAATTGCGGCCGTTAATTACCACCGATCTCGACGGTTCAAATTACGTACTCTAAAACGCATTAGCGGCTGACAGCTGGAGATTATCCGTCTAAGCGGCGTCGGACCGGAGTCGGCCGCCCGCCCCGCGCCACCACTCGCGGGACTGTTCCACTAATGAAATTTAATGAGGCTTAATTGTTGACGACTTAATGCAGGAACTGTAAAGATAAGTGCTTACTTACGGCCCTCGCTGAGCGTCTGAAACAAAACGACTACGTTTTCTGCCTAAGTAACATTCTAATTTTGTTAGGTGTCGGCAGATAGTCATGCAGCTTCTCATCCTGTCGGGCATATTATTAACTACTAGATTAAATCCATTTAAATGACTTCCTAGTTTATAACGACTAAAACTAATGGCTACATTGCCTACATTGTTATTCTGTAATCCCTTTCCACATCCGCATTTCCCTTACCTTTTCCCAATTTCCCACAGGACATTGAAGTCTGTTCTCATTTGGAGCAAGAGGTTCTAAACACAAGTGCGGGTACACAATCAAGAGGTTCAAGTTCTTCGTGACATGTGGCATGTGATTACAGATCACAATGGTGTACACTGAGTTTCTTGTTAACTGATTAGAGGCAGCCGAGTGGTGTCATCTCAGAACGTTCCAATTACTAAGAACGGGGTGGGGTGCGCAGGGGGAGATTGCCGGGGTGTGAATGATCCATTTCGAAAACTAATTTAGAGTTAGCAACTAAACAAAGAGCACTCCTCGCAGATAATAATTAACGCTTGCGGTAAAGTTCCACTTAGTCTGTATTGGTTAAACCTCACTATACCATTGGCAACGTTAATTAAATGTTTTCCGGCTCTTTTAATTTGTTCATACAAGATTGAACGTTGTGCTGATAAGGAATTTAAAGTTAAAGGGATTTTTCTTATCTTTATTAATCGTTTGCAAAACATTTTTTAAATGTTATTGATATCAGTTTGTTTATTATTTAACAATGGACCTACATCAGACATTTTCAGCATTGCCCAAGAACTTGTCAAAAGATATTATTCATTTGTTTAAAATTCTGTGTGTTTATTATTAATAAAGTAAAAAGCACGAATATTTTTTTAAATATAATAACTACCTATAAACATAATAAAGCAATTAATTTTATTTCTGCACTACCTATTTCCGTGTTACGAATCGATTAGCATATTTTTTAAAACAGATGTTATCTAAAAGATTGCTCTATAGGTCATCTTGACCATCAGAACACCTAATGATGTAACCTTTAACATAATTAAACTTGAATCAGAGTCCAAAGTGTATTCCCCGAATGGGACAGATAGAGCGTTTTATGTTTAAGTGAATGTCTCTGTCGTGTGACTGTTTGTGCTGCCACCCGACCGTTGTCCAGATAAAAGCTTCTCCATAGCACGAAAAAGCACTCACTCCAAATATTGATTTGTTACTTCGCCGCTCCTAAAATGGGAGAGATATGTCTTGGCTTTCATGTTCGTTCCTATATTTAAAACAAGTAGAAGTTATTGTCTCTTTGGAAATAACTGGAACTTAGTTGACCTATTTATGACTCTATCTCTTTATACCTAGGTAGGTACGGTTTTGTGAAAAGCATATAAAGTATTAACTAGAAAAAAACTTCAATGACTTTTCTAGGACTAAAAGATTGCTTGTGCATAGATATTCTAATTAATTTTGTAGAACGTTAATTTTATCATTATGAAAATGTCGGTAAGTAGCGAACAGGGCCGGTCCGGGCGCCACCGCTCGCGCTAAATCCTAATTAACTGCTTGATTACAAGTGGAATAAAAAGCTCGTAATCTTAATTGGTATTTTTAATCAAAGCTCTCTGAGCGTCGACGGAATCTCCTGCGAAGGTATTTAGACGAGCTCTCCGGTAATACTTTATACTGAACTAAAAAAATACCATTACTTTAATTTAACATTCATTTTTAACATCTGTGTATAACAAGTGCCTTACATTTACCTACCTAAGAGTATTAATAACGTGAGCCGAGGAAAACTGAGTTATGCTTATGAATTTTCCCGGCATCAAATACGTTAAGAATTTCTTTTATTAAGGAAGAATTAAGGGATTTCTTTATTAATATCGTAAAGCACTAATTGCAGGGTAGGTAACCTTCATTTCGCCGTGAAGCTTGCTCGGGGGACAGCTCAGTGACGCATTCAGTCGATATTTTTAGTATTATTACGAAATACTTTGTTCGACTTTCAACCATTTATAGAAATCAGGGTTGTGGCCTAGTGGCAGAATTTACTTTCAGGTAGGTAATGATTTTAAATGTTGTTTTAACTTATCTTGAGTTCGTAACTTAATTTTCTAGGAAAGTTTTATTTAGTGACACAGATAAGATAGAGACTTAAATTCAATCAATTCAGCATGTATTTTATATGTTAATTGTTCACAGTAAAATGCTATATCTAGATTAGGTACATATTTAGGCATTTTTCTGAAAATAGCGACAACATTATATTTAGCACACTCACCCAATCAACTGTAGAATCAGCCTTTACATAATATTTTGTCAATCTCAATAGAAAGAGAGTGGAGAAAATCGGGACAAGTTTATTTTGTACATGATGCTAAACTTTTTTGAGAGCCAAAGGGAAACCTAACTACATATTAATCTATACTTATAATAAATCTGTAGATAGGTCAATTCTGTACATGAAATATATTTTCAAAATAACTATCAGGGGGTGATTAGTGATCGATACTGATGCCAAAAATGCAATCAGTTAAATTTTTGTCTGTCTGTCTGTCTGTCTGTATGTTCCTTATAGAAACAAAAACTACTCGACGGATTTTAACGAAACTTAGTACAATTATTCTTCATACTCCTGGGCAGGTTATAGTATACTTTTCATCACGCTACAATCAATAGGAGCAGAGCAGTGAAGGGAAATGTTGGAAAAACGGGAGAAGTTACTCCATTTTTTAAGCTTCCGTCGCGTGTCTAGCCTTAATGGTTAAAGCTACATAGAAATCATATATGACGGAAATGTTTTACCTACATAAAATGATTTACCTAAAAAATATCTCACAACAGCATATGTCTATCTTTTATGGTTGACTCACAATAACACGTGTAACTCCCGATAGCTTAGCAGTTCGGAGCTTTCTGATTGTATTACACACAAGGAGTTACACGCTGATGGAGTCGCGGGCACAGCTATTAATAATAATATTCTGCGGTTCCTTATTGCGATATTTTTCAACAGTATTGTGGATTGACATATTATATTTCCCTACTAAAATACGAAAGTTAATCTGTCTGTTACATCAAAACCATTGAACCGTGAGGAAGGACATACGCTACTTTTTAACGAAAAACGACGGAAACGCGGACGAAGTCGCGGACAAAAGCTAGTAAAAAATATAGTTAAAAACTAAAACCCGACTCCGAAACAAATCGAACTGAAAAGCATGAAACAAGAAAACATTCCTGTCTGACAGCCTGAAGTGGGTGTAGCCGTGGTCGCATGCCCTGTTGAAGTCAGTAGGTAATGCGGACGGCTATACCCATTTCAGGCTGTCAGACAGGAATGTTTTCTTGTTTCATGCTTTTCAGTTCGATTTGTTTCGGAGTCGGGTTTTAGTTTTTAACTATATTTTTTATTTCAAATATTTTTTGTGGTTTTATTAACACCGAACAAGACGCAGTGCAAATCGCAATAGAGTTTTTAAAATTTAAAATTTACTAGTCTTAATTTTCACTTTTATTTTTTATATATGTATAAGATATATAATAGATATATTTTCGAAATCTTCTTTTCAAGCCCTTTATTTTGATATCCCACACGACTGAGTAGAAATATTTTTTTTTTCCGACGTCGCATAATGGCGACTAAAATCCGCCATGTTCATTTTTTTTATAATTCATATAGCCTATGTTACCCGGACTATAATAACGAATCGATTGACACCTCATTCATCAAAATCGGATGAGTGGTTTAGGCGCTACTGTGGAACACACTTAAATACAAACATACATAATAGACTGGTAAAATCATTACCCTTCCTTTTGGCTTTGCCGAGTCGGGTAAAAAGCGGTAGTCTCGCTCTTTTATTATAAACACACTAGGTATGGCCATCCTAAATGCGTCCCTGGCAAGCAATTACTGTACCTATTAGTTATTAACTTTCAACCACCCTTAATGGTTTCCGTATTACAGCTTGAGTGAATTGTTGATTTGGAAATTTGGTTGTTTTAATTAGACAGGTACAAATAATATAATTATGGAAATATATTTACTTAATAAATTGTATTATTAACTAGCTTTCGCCCGCGGCTTCGCCCGCGTTTTTCAGGATAAAAGGTAGCCTATGTGTTATTCTGATGTATAAGCTATATTTTTGTAAAGTTTCATCAAATTCCGTTCAGTGGTTTTTTGCGTGAAAGAGTAACAAACATCCATACATCCTCACAAACTTTCACATTAATTTATAATATTAGTAGGATTTTAGAAGGAAAATCAAGGTACCTATTGTAAGTAATTAAACTTTTCGATTTAAATATTCAAGAGCAGACGAAGTTGAATTTCGAATTGTAAACTTTTTTGTTTTCAAAATTTTATATCTATTTGAATTTGGAATAGTTCGTCACATATTTTAATACTAAAGCTGAACGCCCATTTATCCAAGCCGAACGCGCTGAAGGAGCCGACCGAACCGAATTTTCTTAAGTCTTGCACACCTATCCGCGCCGAAGTAACCGAATCTAACACAGATATAGAATAGGTTAGATACCGCAAGTTCCTTTAATAGTAAGAAAACGAATGTGCCGTTTTCCTTACTTACTTAGGCATACCTATCAGGCGCTTCATACAAATTCTAAGACGTCATCAGAATTTTGAGGACCTTCCAAATTCTTCCGATTCGGTGCGGATAGTTGGGCGAGGTTTCATAGGATTTCATACAAAGAATTCTAAAATTTGGTTCGGTCGGCTTTTTCCGCGCGTTTGGCTTGGGTACATGGGCATTCAGCTTAAGTCCTTGCTCAGTGCTCTAACCAATTGAATTTTGAACTCTACATTTAAGAATTTAAAGTTTAAAGTTGATCAGACCAAGTAAACACGTTTTCCCATACAAACTTTGCCACCCCTTTTCACCCTCTTGGGGGTGGAATTTCCAAAAATCCTTTCTTATCGGATGCCTACATCATATAAGGAATACGTCCTCCAAATTTCACGTTTCTACGACCAGCGGTTTAGGCTGTGCGTTGATCCATCAGTCAGTCAGTCAGTCAGTCAGTCAGTCAGTCAGTCAGTCAGTCAGTCAGTCAGTCAGGACAAAGCATTTTATTAATATAGATTACTTTATAATAATGATACGGTAAGGTGTAGGTACCTAGATTTGTAGGTGATGATGAGAGATTTTATTTTTAATATGTATTTTAAAGGGAGTTTTGAACTTTTGAATAGGTATGTACCTATTTATAGTTTCGTTAATGTACTTATTCGATGAAGTACTATTTGATTTTTGTATTATATTTTTTTACAAATCCCATACACAGTGGCGACAGGATTACTTTTTGTATTAAAAGTAATATAACGAGACGACAATAGTGTTGTACAACTAGTTGGAGTTGCAGTGCGCTGGCCGTAAGTGGCTACAATAAAGCTCTCGGTACATTAAGCTTCCGCTAGTGCGCCGTTAGCGAGATAACGAGACCCACTGCCCGCACCACACATAATTTATATCGTCCGAGCTCGTTAAAAACTTATAAAGACGCACATTGTTAGTGCGGCCAATATTCGCGGTTATCCGAGGATATACGACCGCCCTAACGACTCCTTGCTCGGTTCGTGCGAACCATTGCACAAACGACCCCGTTCCGTCCGCGAAACGCCACTAGCCGATGCTCCACCATTATGTAGTTTGTGAACATTTTATATTATAATTTATATTGCTATTGGTTGTAAACGTGAGCTATTTTAGAACCACTGGATATAGCCATAATATTTTGTTGACTAGGTACACTTTAATGGGTAAACTTTACGGCCTCTATTTAATTAAAATAGCCTGTTAAAGCATCGACCTTAACTTGGTTCTCGAGGCTCGTAATAAAGAACTAGCGCGTAATGGAAAATCCGTGTGCTGATGCAATCTACCGCGAAGCTTTTAGGCTGGCTGGCGAGCTTCGTTTTTCACTTAGTCGATATGCGCGCAATTACTGGCTTCGCACGAAACGAAAACACATTATAAACGCTACCTATACACATACTACCAAACCATACCATAATACACCTATGTTAATTAAATAACGAGAAGAGATACCTATGATAATGTCACCAATAGTGACGTTAGCTGTAAGCTCCAAATATGAGTAACATACAAATGGGAAATAAATTCGGAACTCGCTTAATTATCTTTTAATTCCACTTCCACGTTTCTGTCCAACAAAAATACATTGACACAACAATTGCATTATCACAGTTAAGCTGCAAGGAAGCCTTCCCGATGCTGACGTTAATTTGACATGGCGTTGAATAGTGGAATTGGTAGGGTATGTTCACACGTGGGCAGTTGGACACGGCGAGAGAGCGGCACGGCGGCGTGGCGGCCGCGGGACGGCGACGGGGCGTGGGCCGCGCGGATCACGGACGCGTGCTCGGCTAAACACAAATCAACACCGATTCTCCATTTGTTAGACACGGGAATGTAATTATGGCCGGAACACTTGGCGGGGAGAGGGGTTGCAGTGAGGGCTCCACGTCATTCAAGCTTTTAGTTCGTTGCTCGACAACGATCGTTACTTTAGATTCCTAATGTACCTACGTTTCTGGAAATATCAAATTTGTCTATACATAGGTATAATTATTAATGGGTATACTAGATGAAGTACCTTTAAAGTAAACTCAAAGTAGGTACCTACCTAGATTTTATGAGAGGTAGAGCACAGCGTGATATCTCGCTGAAATCTGGAGCTGCCCGACTGGGGAAGTACCTCTACCTTATAGAATACCACAGACAAATGACGCCAATTTTCGGTAGTGTCATGTTTCTGTGGTGAGTAGGGTCGCCAGAGCTCTTCAGGATGCACTGTGTTGACAGCGGGGGACCTGCTTGTCCCCTAAGCTGTTAGCACAGTGAATCTTCTTTTAAATGGTCGGCAACATTCATGTGATGTGTTCCAAGCGTTTCATAGGTTACAGTAACCGCTTACCTACATACATACAAATTATTTCCCATATACCTACCTATATTAGGTATACCTAAGAAGTAAATACGTTTAATCAGATTCAATAGCGATAAGAAAATTGGTTAACTAAATTGCTTAAACTCATCTGAATTGATGTTGCTACGTATCATTATGATGTATCTTACCAAGTACCTACTACATATTGCGTGAGCTCAATTAAGCCGGTATACAAAACGTTGATGAAATACGTAAAATACTTATTACAAGTTATATTTAGAGGATATCTACACTTTTACGGTATGTACAATATAGTAGTTGAGCGTTAAATTAAAAAGTATGGTTATAGCGTGCAGGCTAGCGCTAGGGCGGGCAAACCGTGGGCCGGTGCCGTGACACGAGTTAAACTAAATTAATAAACTTGCACCAGTCTCCGGCTTTATTAAAAAACACTCATTAAAGCAAAGGAAAAGTAGGTGAAGTCGCCGGCGGGCGGCGGGGACAGCGCCGCTAATTGCGCCGCCTTTATTGCTTAAATAAAGTTTTAGTGGGGGAACACAAGTTTTAATTAAAAATGTGAGAATAGTTTTTAATAAAGGACGGGCTCGGAGCGCGTATATTGCGAAACTTTAAGCGATGCGATACGCTCAGCTTACAGGAAGTCCGGCGATATAGTATCTTGCGCACGCCGCGTCCGCTGCGACCGCCCGCAGCCCGCCACCGGCCCGCACTGGAGCTCACCAACCTATTGTTTGCTCCGCGATCAATCGTGGCTTAGCTGACACCCTCATTTGTGATTCTAATAAATTCTGATATATTAATAAGAAAGCTACACTAGCGTATATTATAAGTGAGTCGTAGGTATACCACCCACATGCTCCCACTCCTTCGTACCCGATCACTTACACTGATCGATTATCCCGGCTAAAGTAAGAACATTATCAACTTTGATTTACAGTTATCGGCGTATAGCTTTATGTTTTATGATTTTTTTTCGAAAACGGTATTCTCGCATCAATATAAAGTGACAAATGGCACGAGTAACAAGAGAAACTAATAATGCTAGTGATTTACGCCCGCCCTTGTTATTACGACTCATGTGAAATGTAATTTCGGCATACTGCGTGTAGAGTCGCACGCACACACGGCCACTGGGCGAGTGTGCAATACGTTTAATAAAGGAGGGACGCGGAGTAAATCCTTCAATTTCGCCGGCACACAACGGCGTATTCTCGTTAACCGTGGCAATAAGTTAAACGGGCGGGCAGCCCGCGCCGGCCGCCGCGCCCGCACCCGCGCCCGCTACAGGAAATTAAAAAAAGTCTTGAGCCACCGACGTCATATTTGCCACTTCGATGTTTTCACTTATTATTATGCAACACCATTCACAACACACGTGTTTTCCCCTTAACAATTATGTTTACCCAAGAATCTCAGCATTCTAGAGTCATCTAGAGCCTATTTGGCTCTACGTCGCAATGTTGTTAATTTCTGCCTCTGAAACAACTAGATAGAAATTACGAAAACCATACAACATGCGTTTTAATATTATAAGTAATATCAGTTTTTTAATAATATCCAATCTCAACAAAATGGGTTAGACAACTAATATCAGCTTCTTATAAAGCCTTATTGACTTTTAACTCAATATATAAAACACAAGGCTGTATCGATATTACATGGCCGAGAGCACCATATTTGACAAGAATGTTAAGACATTACGTACATTTAAATTGATACTTTAGCGGCAGTGCAAGCGGTCGATTTTAATCAAAGTTCGTTCATTTCGAACTTAGCTGGGGAGGCAGTGCTTCGCGGTGTAATATAGGCCGAGTGTAATATCTGTGGAACAAAGAATACACACGTTCCCACCCCGGCACGGCTCGACTGCACTCCTAATTAGATGTTCGATGAAAGTGTAATCAGACGTTGGCCGGATCCGGGACGTAATTAAACGGCGGAGGCGAAGAGTGATTTATTAATAGAAAAGCTCGAGCCGTAATGAAATACTGGGCGGACAATGGCGACGAGGGCGGGCGGGCCGTGGAAATTAAATTCTCAACGACGGCGCGGCCGCTGGACATACACTTGCTGTTTCTTTGCGGGTCACCTCGGCCGGCGGCTGCTTAATAATGTACGCGGAGGCAGCAGCGTCGCCGGCGCGCCCGCAGCCGCGGCTCGGCCGCCGCCGCCGCCGCCGCCGCCGCCACCCATTACCCACGATGTATGGAGGTGTATAAATTTGTCGGCGAGGGAATGTAAAGAAGATTGGTTTCCTAGTCGAACGGGCGCGGAGAAAAGGGGTGGAATTGAATTTAGGCCGGAATTCACTAGCGAGGTTATGTTTGTGATATTTCTTACCTATGTAGCAGTAGTGGGACGTGACGCACTTGCCGATTACATTTATTAGGTATCGATTTCCACAAACATTTATATGATATCAGCGTACAATATTATGTGCCCTTGTGTATTAGGTATGTGAAAGATGTTGATATAACTCACGACAATTAAGTTTGTACCTAATTAGTAATTACTTTTATCCAATTTCTTACAATTATTATTTTTGTCGTTAACTTACAGACGATAAGAATAATGGGGTATATTTAGGTATTACGAATAAACTAAAATTTTTGTACCAACATAAATGACCTGAACCATTGGCTTTGTATTTCAAGAAAACCACCCCTTCTCTTCCCACGGGTGTCAAAATAGGTAGCTAAAGAATAAGAGGATAGCTAAAACCATCCGCTTGTACGCTAATACTTACTATACACTCACTGCGATCATTAATCATTGTAACCTTCTATTACAATTTAATGACCGACCATTTGTGAGCCCAAAGTTCAGCAATAGAGCTGATGAAAGATACCCAAAGTGTACGTCTTGCTCAAATGGAAATTCATCTCAACGCAAGAAAAAGCAATTTCATATCACAACCATCTAAACAAAGAGGATCCACATAGAATCAGCATTTTCTAGTCGGTAAAGTCGCAATGTGGAAGCGTAACCTTAATTACACTTAAAAGCTGTCGGAGTATACTTTTTCAATTAGAGTATTAAAGTGTTCCGACCCTGTCATTATATTAGAGTGTTGTTCCATTCCACCCCGGGCCGGGCGGGCCGCGGCGCGGAGCCTGCTCGGCGGTCGCCGTGCACTCACTCGCAGTCGCCTCACTTCGCCGCGAGTCCTCCTCGACACACTACGTGCCGGCTTCCCTCGGAGAGTTCCAAACTTTACTCGAGCTGCCGACCCGCTCGTACAAACGTTCCTTGTCGTTTAATTACAAGTTTAATAAATCATTTTAATTGGCCGCCGCCGCTACTGTACGGATCATATCTTACAATCGACGGCGTTACCGGCGCCTTGCCGGTGTTGGACGTTAACTTAGAAAAGCGAATTTTCTGTATATATTTTTTCTGAAGTGACAGTTGTTAGAGTGAACAATTATTGTAACAATTATTTTGGTGCTCTATAACTTGACTGTGGATTTGTTTGTCGTGGTTCCAGACAAGAGTTTTTGGAGAATACATGTTTTATTTGCTATTTTCACCAGGAAATAGAATTTAAAGGTAAATAGATATATTATTTAATGCTTTCTAGTTATCGCTTAATTTTATGTTGCTCTTTTAGTTATGTTGCCAAATAAAATTATTTTTTCCTGTTGTAGTTGGTTGATTATGATTATGTTGTTTCTTTTATGAAGCCCTAATTAATTTGCGAGATTAGAGCCTTCAGATATAAATATTCATTAATAACATAAACTTAATTATATTAGTTTCGCAGACAGTATAAATTATTCATATTAATCTTGACAGTTATTATCTAATTCAGCGACCAATTAGGTAGAGTGCGCTTTCAAACGAGAAAGTTAACTCATTCACGTTAATGTTTACGTGTGTGCGTTACGTTATCACACGTTGTGATATATTTTGGCCGCGAGTGCGTGTCCATTCAGTGTAATTGGAAGATCCGATGCTTCAGATAATAAAATTGCTTAATTACACTTTTGTAAAAGCGTTGTGTTTAGGGAAAATTGCGTAGAGCCAATTAAGTAGAAACGGATATTGTTGCAAATACATTGAGTAGTTGTTTTCTTTGTGTTTTCTGCTGATTTATTTGGAATTTCACTTATATAGGTACCTTTTTTACAACAATGATTTGATTTTATAACTTATTATTTTTCATAGAACGCTTAACCGCAAATAACCCGCATAATCCAATAATTTGTTTTCATAACACAATCACGTGGCCTTCGCTCCAAACTGTACCAATATCATGCACCGGGAACAAGATTGAAGCATCAAGCCAGAGGGGTCCATACAATAGCTTCCACCGCGGAGTATTGTGTGTCCGGTGGATTAGTGTTGTGTCGTATGCGGCCCCACGGGCCCACCGGCCCACGAGTTCGCATACTGATGCGCCACCACGCCCGCCGCTTGTTATTTTAATTATTGTGTCTTAATTAAAGTTGGTGGAGCCCCCAACCCTTGCCCGCCCCTCTGACTCCTCGACTCAGTATAAGATGATACAATATGTAGATAACTCGCAAGTTTTCACACCAATGTTAAAGAGGAAAGTTTCCGTTGTTTGTCAGTATAATAAAACCCCTTCGATTAATAATAAACCTTCTACACTAGACGATAGCATATATTTTCCAAATGTCACTGATGCAACATTTAAGATGCAGAGGTCATTACTACTTAATGTTATCTCAGCTTTTATCTTGAAATTTAATTTGTCTAACGTCATAAATAAGATGTAAAGTGGTAACCTAATTCAATAGATAAGTTACTTAACAAGATTTAAATGTTAACATATTTATGACGATGGCCGAATATAAATTACATTATTTTAATATTACACTTTACTGTAAAAGGAATGTAGGTACATACCTATTTCTTCATATTAATTATTTTTTGTTTGCTTATGAACATTGCTGTTTGTAATAAATAAATTACATCACGATCATATCTTAATTGCAAATTAAGTAATATGCATTAGGTAGCGTAGCGTCTCTATTTGTGTTTCAAAGAATGTAGTCACAAAAAGAGACTTTTCATTTTATTTATTTGGTCTAGTCTAAAAGCTTTTTTTGTTTTTGGTATGAATAATATTGGTTTCACGAGTAGGGTATTTAAATTTTAATTGACACTCAGAGTGTCTGTGCCTGTAACTGAATTACAAATTGACGGGAAACAGCATCCACGTGTATCATTTCACAGGGGCGCGAAAAACATGTGAAAGAGTAGTGGAAATCATTGGTGATGGTGATCGCACCGCCTAAAATAAAAGCTACCATTTACACAGAGTTTCTGATTCAACACTGATAAATCTTTGTTGTGTTTAATTACAAACATACGATCCCTTAATCGACAAGTTTCTACAACAATTAATAAAATTAATATAAAAAAGGTTCTAAAGAGGATAAAGAAGTACCTACATGAAAATATAAATTATGCTATTACATACATTAATACATTCATATAAAAACCACGGTACAACCTTAACTGTTGTGAAAATCATTTGTGATTACATAATTAGCACTGAAAATATTTTGTGGCATTATATTCAATTCCAGTTACAACAATACTCAAATTAACATTGAATTAAACCGACTTACTGATTGGGATTTACATAAGTGCATTGTTATTACTATTACCCATTGTAAATTAACAGAAATTCGGTCTGTGTAGTAACACAATTAATTAGTTCATAAACCTCCCCCGGAGTAGCCTTGGAAATGTCGATTAGGGTTATTATTAGACGTACAAGAGATACTCATTAGAGGCATCCGTAATGATTCGCTGACGGCCTACGTAATGGCAAACTCTCCATAATGAAGACAGCAATATCTACTCAACCTACACAGATGAAATGAACACCCAACGTTATTTTGTTTGTTTATCATTATTCTGTACCCCCACAGTACTATTGCGAAACATTCTTATTTCTCCATCCATTATTGTTTGTATGAAAACAGAGTAAATTAATTAATGAAATCGATTGTTCCTACGGCTCAAATAGAATTCATTTCATTGTGTCCCAATTATAATTGATTTCATTAACAAAGCTTGGCCCATAATTGAAAGTAGGTATACAGTTTCAGCAAAAGGGAGGGTAAGGTAATTACAAGATCCAATTTAGAATTGCCAAGTCTACACTTTGCTGTTAGTTTCAAACAAAAGCTTAATTAATTAAGTCGAGAACAATTAAGTTCACTGCCGTAATATTCTCAGCAATTACGCGGAATTCGACGTATTTTGTAGTCGTCCGTAATTGCCGACGAGTCTCGAATCAGATTGTATCCGACGCTAATACAGCACACATCCATTAATTATACAGCGAACACTAATTGGGAAATCTATTAATTAAATTACCTATTAGTGCATCACGAAATCCCTGAGAATGCTAAATGAACTGATGGCATTACGCGTATTTTTTTATAAGCCAACTATCTCTCTTGTCTTTAAATCTCATCAATAAAAATTACAATGGAAGTTATTATTCCAATCTATGTTACCCTTCTGACCGATAACTAAAAAGCGAGAAAGCAGCGCCCACATCCGACGTAAGTCACAAATGTCACGGAAATTAACATGAGACATAAACTGGTCGTAACATTTAAATGTCTTTCAAATTAGTGCAAGTTGTTTATAAAAAGGAAATCTTAATGACATATCGCTGAATGTCGCTAGTAGGTACCTACTTCATTGTGCCTGTTGACATTTTCGCACGGAGGGCGGCGCCGGCGGCGTCAGGTGCGAGCGGCGCGATGCCATGGTTGTCGGGTTTCGTCCGAGTTTTGGCTGTCAATTTGAATGTATTGGGTGAGATAAATCAGGGGTGTCGTTAGGTGAGGTACGCGTCGTCGACGGCAGGTAGGCGCCGCCGCGTGTAACGAGACACATTTCCGGACGTATCCTTCCAATTAGCGCGGTGCGGGCGCTGCTGGCCCGCTGGCCACCGCCCCGCGCCCGCCGCGCGCTCGTTACGCTCCCGCCTCGTTAGGAGAATTGTTTGTTCGAGTATGTAAAAATGTGTTTATTTGCACGTACGCTTCAGGGTAAAAAATATATGAAAAGACCCTTTTAAGACTTTTAATGATTTCCCGGCAAAGGGAAATTGGGTTAGTTATTTTCCCCGGGGTTGCCCCTCGTTAAGTTTTAATGGGGTAGCTAGCTACGACGTAATCAAACGTACTTATTTAAGTTAACGACGTTTACCAGGGATGTGTACTTTGTTGTCAATAGCAGTTATTCAAAGTTGGACGCTCTTGGCACGTTTGTCACATGGCTCACAAACAACGCGATTTGATACCTACGGCACTGTGGTCCGGTGCTACTCGTATGTGATACGATACCAATAGGCAATGGCTTTTTAACATCACACTTTCCAGGAAAAACGCTTAAGTAGCTAACACGTTAGAAACAGAGGCCTTCCGGCGCAACTGAGGATACCTCTTGCCGTATAGGTACAACGCCTAATTAATCTTCAGTAAAATGTCGACGGTGCTTGTTTTTGCCAGGAACTCGACTCATTAGACCGGCGAAGCATGTTGATTACATTCTGCAGTGCTTATTAGCGCAAACTCTCATTAGGGGCCACTATTGTTGTAATTAAACAAGAAGCTGCATCAGTACGGATCGCTAAGCGCGGGTTATGCTGAAATCACCTCTACGTAAGCGTAATAGTGACTCGCTCGTGTAGGATTGCGAGTGGCCATTATGTTGTGCGAATTTAATTAACAACTCAATAGTTACACAGTAGAAGAATAGAATGGAGGGGTGTTCTTGTGTTGTCTGACATGATTCCATTGTTAGCGGCAGTGCAAAAAAGCAGAGGTTTGTTTTTGAAGTGGCTTACGCAATTACGAGGTGGTACTCAGTTCCGGCGGCGTCGGCGGCGGGTGCGCCGTCGTCAGCGGCGAGAGTGAGTTTAATTGGACAGCCGAGGGCGCGGGCGGCGGCGGTGCGGGTGCTTCGCCACCTCCTAACACTTCTAATTGGCTCGCCTACACTAACAGGAGCTTTCCTCTAAAATGTATACTCATCGTCATTACGTGTAATAGGCTCCGACTCCACAGGAACACCTGACGCTTTGCCAATTTCTTTACTTTAATAAGCGAGAAATATTTTGTTGCTAAGATCAAATGTCGCTTGACTCTTGTGCGACGGCGACGTTTCACGTTAGCCTCGGGCTCTAGGGAGCTTATTAGGCTAACGATTCTTACATCCTTCAAAAAAACATAAAGGATAAACAAATTCACAAGGTATAGACTTATTATACTTACCCACAAGAATCTTTACCATAATTCCTATTATAAAAAAACGGCCAAGTACGAGTCGTACTAGCGCACCGAGGGTTCCGTATGGGGGGGAATGGTATTTTTTCAGACATTTTTCATCATTATGTCGAAAACTGTGAGACATAAAATAAAATGAAAATATATTTTGAAATGTGCAAATCAATCCCTTTCATATGACATGTCACTTGACCTAGTAACCCCACTTTAAAGTTTCGGACCCCCACTCCAGCCCCTTTTGCAATGAAAATTGAAAATTGAACTAGCATTTTTTATAACTGTTCCAAATTTCAATTCGATAGCATTAGTAGTTGCTGAAATAAGCAGCTGTGACAGACAGACAGACAGACAGACGAAGTCGCACCATAAGGGTTCCTTTTTTACCATTTTGGTACGGAACCCTAATATATCCCTGTTCTTGCACCCTGGATGGATCAATCACCGCTGAATACAGTTTGTGACATGACGACTTCACTCTAACTACGCAGTCTCTCTAGTCTGTACCGACACGTCGCGTGATATATCACCGCAAGAACAGCCAATTTGTTTGCGAACGTTCGAGGGAGAATCTCACCGTGACATTCTCCCTCGCAGGCAGTTCGTTATCTTCTTTATTTACAAACTTCAAAATTACTACTGGCTGAAAGCCGCACATGAATCTCGTGACATAATAGATATATGCGTTTCTACTCGATACCCCAAATCAAATCTCAACAGGTCAGCGCTATCACTGTTTCATAATTTATTTATGTACCTATCTAAATGAATTTGAGGGGTTATCAGAGTCAAAGTTAGAACGGTACTCCTCCATTATATAAATCTATTTGTGTCCATTGATAATAGCCTGTTTTGTAAAGTCAATGAATGCACATAAGTAGGTAGTTTTTTTTAAACCATTTAAAGTGAACACGTTTAAAGATTTAAAATAATAAAATAAATGATATATATATAAATATTAAACTTATAATACTAGCGTAATTGTTAAACTAGTACAAAAGAGAAAATAAAACAAAAACTTAAACATTATTGTTTTGCATATATGATAACAAAAAGTAGGTACATAAGCGCTTGCTCACATAATTAATAATTATCTGTGCGCTATTAATGTTTTATCATTGTTTATGTTTTTCATTCACGAAACTAATAACTAAGCATATCGATAATTAGTCCAATTAAGAAAGAATAGCGTTTACATTAGCATCGGTTTGAATTGATTGGAGTGTACCGGTTGATTGGCATCTCACGCTTAGAGCGCATGCGTGTGCTATATGCCACGCGACCAAGCGCTACAGGCGATAGCGGACTAACCGCATATTATGATAACAATCCCTAATTAATATTTTACGAGCACCTAGCAGCTTAGGGCAAGTCAACGATGTCTAGTTTGTCGCGTTTGATAACTTTGGATTCGTTCAGCGACACTCTTTTAGAGACTTTTACCGTGATTGTGTCATTATTACAATATCGCGAATTTTCATTTATTTTTATTATATAAGTAAGTACCAAGTTTAAAAAAAGCTACATCGTTAGTTATACGCCTTAAAACTTACCCAATAGGTTAATAATAACATAATGACTAGGTACTAATAACTACAAAAAAGCTGATTTACCTATTTATATCCATCTCAAAATAAAAATATATTATTAAGTATCACGACATCATCCTATGACAATGTAGCCGGCATTTAGCCTTTGCTCAGTTCTTATTATCGGATATAAGGGTGCATACGGTGCCAGTTATTGGTTGTCAAAGCCCTTGTTAGCTTATAGTGGAAACGGACTTTATTTATGAAATCGATCGATAGCAAATAACCATGTCAATTAGAGTCTTTATTAAAGATAACTGCTGCGTAGGAGTCGACGGGGTAATTGATCATTTACATTACTTATGCTCTTTGAGAACGCTTCAAAGAAAACTAGTCCTTGGTTTTACCTACAAAAAAATAAAACCCGACGGGTTTACATTCGTTGGGTTAAGGTTTTAGCTAAGTCTATGGAAGAAGCATTCAAACTTCTGCATTTAAATCGGTCTAACCGTGAGGTAGATGTTGACACGAACAGACCTATACATACTTCAAACGTGTAAGTAACTCTTATTTTTGTGTTAATTGTTAAAAAAAATGTCTATAGTCTCATGCCACAATTGCAAGTGATTAGATAATATATTTATTTAATAGCTTGTGCAATAGTTCTTCTTTAGGTATATCGATTAGCTTGTAAAGCTGCAGAAGTCAATCAAAAGGCGCACATAACAGGTAATCAGTGGCAGAACACTTGTTTAAGCAAGCTTTAACTAACCAGTATAAAAATATGTATAACGTGCTTGATCCTTTGTGTTCAGTCGTGAGTATCGTAGGTAAAGTGGCTGTCTGTACGCGGCCCGACACGACACTTCACCGCCCGGATATGAGCGGCTATTTAATTTCCGCGCTTTCAATGATCGTTTCATATTCAACTATACATATAACTCGTTGTCAGTTGCCAGCTTTGCACCTGAACCTACTTGAAACTTCACGGGCTTATATGATAGATTGATGCTGCAGGAACTAAGCTCTATATCAAGTTCAGAACGCTTTAGAACGAGGTATCGGTGTCTACTTTGAGGCAAAAATGATTCGATGTTAGGGTATTGAAATTCGTATATGGGAAATAGAAAGCACAGCTTCTGGGAACTGTCAACCTTTTCCGTATCACACACAAAAAATATCTCAGGAAAATAGTCAACAGAGATAAACTGAATGTTACAGCAGTTTGGCTTCAGATAAAGTGTTAGTGTTCTCTCGTCAGACTGATTTCCAGCACCTTTCGGTGCGCGTACGAATTCGCGTGCGCGTACGTTTCGCAACGTCTCTAGAGATTGTTACTGAGACTGTATTATTTCTGATTGTTCACGCAGATTACATTGTTTCGGCACTTATAACGGAGATTGGCTAGGACGTGAAGAAACCTAACTATTCAGCCTAACAGTTTACGAATAAAAATAACTATTTTAAAAACTTTATAACAAGTTAATTGAACTTCACGGAATTTCCGTGATTGATTGGAACAATTTTGTAACTTTATGGAAAATGTTATGTTGCTGAAACATTTTGAAACAAAAAGGTACCTAATTCGTTTCATACTACGCCTAACCATATTTAATCATGAGCTCAGCACAATCATCAAACAAATTAAAATGCAAATTAAACTAATATTGAGTGTTGTTCATAATTTGTAAAATCTTCTTTTTACTTTATTTGTAATTTGTAACCGTTTTAAATTAAATTAAAAAGATTAAAGTATCTAACACCTTTTTGCTCAATTCAATTTACTAGCAGTAAAAGTAGTAGAGCCTCTGAAGTCAGGTTAAAAAGTGCATACCGAGGGGTGTGTATAACTGTAGGTATACGCCCCAATCCATCTTGTACGATAGCAATCAGTGCGTCACACACTAATAGAAGCCACTGTATGTTTGTTTGTCATTAATTTCGTGACTCCAGCCACGTAGCGGCTTGTTGACGCGCTTGCAACGATTGATACAGAATAAGAACATTAATTAAATGTAAACACGATATTATTATCGTATTCATGAATTTTGTTTGTGTCTTGTAATGTAAACTTGTTAGGGAATAATTTATTTTTAATTTTAATTTCGTTAAGGTTTACTTAATTTTAATTTAGATTTTCAAAACAAAAATGAGGAGGGAATCTAATAAAGTAAAAAATAAATAACTAAACAAACATAGAGAAAACAATTTTAATATCCACACCACATATGGTTTTGTTGCAATATTTTGTTGTCAAATGTTTATTTTAGCACTATTGCGAGGGAGTGTAGCATAGGGGTGTGGTGGAGTCGCTGTGTGTCGGCGATAGCACTGTGTCATCACTGTTATCTCGGATCGAAAGGTATCCGCGCGCCGCACGCGCCGCCCGCGCCGCCGTCGCGCCGTGCCGTAAATAACGTCTAACGTTGACGCACTGATTACACCCTACCGTAACACCCTTGTAACATAATTAATTACCACGGTGATAAAATGAAATGTTATCCGCAAATGTAATAACTATTCATTCATTAACAGGCCTGACGTTTTAGCAAGTTCTATGATTTAAGATTGATAGGTACCTATAGTGAATATAGTGATGACTTAACTGTTCCCTGCACTGGTAGGGATTATACATAAATAGTTATTTTTATACAATATACCCAAGCTCCGAATAAACCGATACATTCATATCAAAACTGATAACCTTATGTTTTGAGTGACAAACCAATTTTATTCTCGACTGCCCCTCTCAGGCGAGCCGCCCCTCGGACCGATCAGACCTTATCCAAATTGGATCTTGAATAATAAAGAATCGGGGCGATTGGATTTTATTCCTTAAATTCAATTAGCACACAAGGGTCGTGTGTGACTGCAGACGAAAGATAGAGGCATATTATCGTATTAAAAGGGATTGTGAGGGTATA
The DNA here is from genome assembly GCA_948465475.1 of Thalpophila matura. Taxonomy (NCBI): domain Eukaryota; kingdom Metazoa; phylum Arthropoda; class Insecta; order Lepidoptera; family Noctuidae; genus Thalpophila; species Thalpophila matura. The sequence continues at coordinate 9,751,256 of OX419183.1, read as the reverse complement.
TTTGGTCGGGAAGAAAGTGTCTAATCTACTTATACATGGAAATTTAAAATGCGTCTCTATATTTTACTTAAATATTAGTTTAATACATTTTTGTAAAGGGTTAAGAGCTCATAGAGTTTGTAGATTGTTTAAATTCTACAATGCGGTATGTAAATGATAAAAAACAACTCTTACACTGTTGCACTATTAAAACTTTGATTTAATTGGTGGTTAAGTGGTGGTAAAAGAGGTTATAAGTTCATAGAATTTGTTTAAAGAGATTTAAATTAACCCCGCATCGCCGGCGCCACATTCAGCATTTACGAACACAAGTCTGCATGAACCACATTTATGTAAATTATAGCACTTACACTACTTTGCTATTACAGCTTTGATTTAACGGCGGATAAACTACAGTACCTACCTACTTTTGCTAACAAACTATATCGACACGATATAATCTCTTACACACTCGATACGTATAGCTCCGATTTAATCGTGAGAATGGACATAGAAATTCAAAACGACATATTTATTGTTTAAATCCGGTATACAGTGTGGGCAGCGATTCCGTAAATAATGTATTATAAAATATGTATGCGGAGAAACTTTTAAGAGTCTGTCGTGATATATATGTATATTCGTATATTGCTAAATGGATTGGAGAATTATATAGAAACGCTTTTATTTGTGCTACGTTGACAGAAGACGAATTAGCATAAGTATTAGAAATATAGTGTATTGATATAACACACAATATTAAAGAACCAGCATAAATTACCATACATTTATCACCCTTATTATTTTCCTGCAACAACCATTAAAACCGTGAACATCAGCAGGGTTACAAAAAAAAGCACAGAGTGTTATTTTAATTATTTGAATACCTATACAGTATAATTAATTATGTACTAGTCAGTAGGTATGCATTAATAATATTAATATTTCATTTAAAATAATATAATCCGTGTGAGTATCCGAACTGCTCCCCATTAGAGTGAATGTGTTAATAAAATAAATTGCGATATTATCGTCGCCGCGTTTGACATAAACATCGAATTCTACTTAAAGTAATGGAAACGATTTAATGCAGCCGAATCAGGGCGAGCGATAAGACCAGTTTCCTTACTAATGTTCACAAATAGATATTAATTTTCAAAGTGTTCACCGTATCTGAATATGTTTTACTTAAATATATGTAAAATAAAAGCTTTGTGTTAATTCTATTTTTTATATTAAGTTTTTAATTTTTAAGGTGCTCGTGGGAAAATCCCAAAGCTTTTATTGAAGTAGGTACCTAAAACTTGTCATCTTTGTTAGGCATAGGTACCTATTGACAAAAAAACATCTACATTAAAAATCCATGTCAATAAAAACGAAGTATTTTAAAACTACACGCTGTATAAATAATGTTGGTAATAAAATGTAATTGCTTTATGAAGTTTCGTAATAGGTACCCGGCTCTAATTGAAACCGCATGCTTATCCGTAGGTACCTATGTACCTACTATGTAGTTAGTACACAATACAACGCTCCAACGTTTTTGTCTATTAACACGACGCTATAATGTACTCGTACCATATGGTAATCATTAGTGGTGGGAAAAAAATTAAACATGAAACATACATTAGACATTTTATTAAATTCACACGTCATAAAATATAATTTAGGTATAGGTTTGTCCATCTATTACGACAAATCAAGAAATTACCATGAATTAATTATGCCCTGCGGTTATGTTTAAATTGCTTAATGATGTAAGATTATTCAAAGATGCCATTCATTTTGGTCCATCATGTTTAATCAATACTTAATTAACGTATTTTTACTTAGTGTGCCCTCGCATTAGGCGTTGGTCTAGCGTAGGTAAGTTTTGACGCTGTGGATATGCTACGTTTTGTCAATTGCCACCGATATTTCAATCGTGACGGGGAAATTAGAATTAGTATGATACAGAAAAACACAAAATAGACATTTCAGTCAGCTGTCCGAAATCCCACAAGCTATATTTATGTTCTTTTGTTTTCGTTAAATTTTGTTTTAGCTACAAAAGCAACAGTAAGCTTTATACTTACGTTACAAAATGTGTTTTGATTTTATCGAAACTAATGGCGTTCGCGCAACGTCTACGACACGTCTACGTAGTGTCTACGCGGCGTTACGCAGAGGCTACGCCTGATAATAGTCATGATGTTTGTGTCAAAATCTTTGGTTTTTCTAGTTGTATAATTTCGCTAAGGTACCGATATTATAATTCCAGTTGTAGAACCACTTGTGCATTTGTGATATTATGTTAAGGTGTCTACTTGTCTTATATGAAAACACAACATCTAAATATTTCTTTCCACTATTTGAAAGATCTTAGAGAATGATTCCATTAGTCATGTGTAGATTTTTTTAATTTGAATAAGTAAAAGTTTTTTTTTCTAAAAAATACTAAAAATTACTAAGTTTTAAATCCTTACGGGCTTACTCAGGACGTAAGCTATCAATAGTACTTAGAAGTAGATTAGTGATTCCACTTGAACTTATGCTTTGTAGATCCTTGATTCCTTGTAAATAACTATGAACATAACGACTTATTTAACTCATTACGACTTATTTAACTCATTACTACAAATGTATGGACGTGTATCGAATGGCATTCTCTCAGACGACCATCGTGCAGATAGAGTTACATCCATAATGGCATTTTTCTTACAGTCTCTACTAAACTTTTGTGTGCCATGGTCCCACATAAACAAACTCAAAATAATGTTACATTATCCAATATTCATAACCATGTCAGCATAAAGGTGAGAGTAGAACATAATTAATAAAGCGCATGTGTCGCCGTAGTCGTGAAGGTGCCAGGAAGAGATTGCGTCGTCGCCAGCTGCTCAATATGAACCAGATTAATGTTTTTGCTCTTAAAACTGTAGACTTTCCGCGTTATTGGACAAATGTGTCCAGCACCTTACAGTGTTTCCAATTAGTTGGGATTATAGCTCAGATTCTAATAATTCCCACATTTCGAATGTGCTAATGTTTAGAATGTCATTGTCGTTCAGTTGACATTTTGATTGCACGTTTAGGAAGGAACACATTGAGTAGAGGTTAAATTTATTGAATGATATTTTCGGTTGCAAGCAAAGCTTTTTTTTTGTATTCTAAATAGGTAATACTCTGTAAAGTTTAATAATTGAAATGTCTTTTCTCTTTACATTCGTGTAGGTACGCATATTTGTAGAGTAGGTACGCATTCGGTCGGTTCCCGTGTAAATTAAAGTGCACACAGTTGCCGGTTCGGCATCGCTCTTAAATTGACTGTCCATCAAATCGCATATCCTGAGAGACGTGCGGCTGTCGGGAATGAGATCCGAACCCACTCGCCCTACGTTTTCCGCTACAGCACTGGCCACTATGCACTCGCGTGATATTGCTTAATTAAACTTTAAGCTTAAGGGAAAATTTAATTTCCGGAGCGGCTCCAAGGGATTACGTTTCTCGTATTTTTATTTGTAATAATGCCGACGCTCTTAATGCAGCTCTTATAAAGCTTCTGAACGTTCATTTTGTTCATCTTAAATTAATACCAATTTCTTGGCGGCTTAGAACGGTTTTTTTATATTAATTTGGAGAAACGGTGTTCTAAAAATAGAAGTCTAGAGTCCCTAAGAGATGACATAGAGCTAGAACTTGCAATCTGAGTCACCGTTTAATTAAAATGTAGGTGTTGATGAGTGGGTAGTGGGTAGCGAGTACCGGAGCGGAGCGTGTAGCGTGGCGTATAATGCGCGTGTGTATGCGAGCGATGGCGTGCAGCGCAACCTTAAAAGCAATATCCGGCGCCGCGCGCGCCGCCCGGAAATGAACCGGAAACGGCGGTGTATTAAGCCGCAGGTACCAGCCCTTCAATTTATAAACGCTTGCGGGCACACTCCAGCCTTTAGCCGCCTCTATTGGCGCTCTACTCTCTTCTCGCGGATATATTATCCGGTGCGGTTAATTTGTAACTTGCACTTTTTGCAAGGAAAACTGCGCTTATTCCAGATTTGAATTGAAAAGAATTGCGCATATTTAATAAAATCTTCAACTTCGTCGAATACAAATATAAAAGAGACTTATTCAAAACATAGATGAGGACAATATCTAAAATTACATTCTCTCGGCCTGAACTAACAGTGAAATGAAATAAAGTCCGCAAACAAAAGTTTGCAAATCCAATATGATTTGGCGCGTCGGTAAACATCGGCAGCATCCCGGTGATATCGCGAACGAATAACATTAAACTTTGTATGGATTGAATGTAGAAAACCAATTTCGGTGCTCGGCGAGTGCGAGCCGACGGGATGAGGGTGTCAGAACGCTTTGACAGCTCTCTGATTGAAAAATACGGAAACCTGTTTATGGAGCAAGTGAGCTCCCGTGCGCGAGGCTCCAGCTGCCGAGTGACGACCGATCACGTGGCGACACGCACCACATTTGCTATTATATCGAACCATGGAACAACACTATCGCTCACCACGGGACTAAATAATGAACGAATTATTTAGGTATGTTAAATAACAGTTTTCATGTATGCTGTTGGTAGCACTTTAGCAATTTTCACATGACTGTCAAAATCGGTGGCGTAGCGCGTTTACCTATACTTTTTGCCGAAACTGTTTCATTAGCGACATCACACCGTTTTGTTTGGGCCATTAGCACATGGTTTAGAAATATTTTCTTGTTCGTGTTAATGGCTTCAGGGGATATTTTGAGTAACATACGTAGACGGGTTACGATTATTATTTGCGCATAGTTCTCACGTGACTTGTCATTATTTACTTAGAAAGTTTCTAAGCTTGGACTGTCAGTATTAGTTGACGTGTACTAGAAGTTACTATACTGGTAGGCACTACATCCCAATTTTCATACTATCTGTTGACCTTCGTAATCCCTTTGCATTGCAAAAATCTTACTTTGCGTTCTATCCGCCAGTAGTAGAGCTGGTCCTCGATATAAAATCAGTGATGATAAATGATCGAAGAACTGTGCACGTTATGAAATATCTCATAAACAGGCGCTCCGAAACGATCTGAGCCACGATATATCACGATTTTGGACATCAGCAACCAACTATTGGAATTCTGCAGATGATTTTCCTTAAGAATTTATACGCGCGGTCGGACGAACCAATCGCAGTAAGGATTTCGGGATATGAGATCTGCGATTCATTTAAAATGGCAAAATTAAACGTCTAGGAGATTACCAGTTGGGTCGTTTGGGGATTACATAGAGATAACTAAGACGTTTATTGAACTACTTTGAGAAACTTTTATTAAATTTATATCTTATCAGTTCCCTCAGATCATTTAATAGGAAATATAATTTACAATCGTTTCGAAAGACAGTTCGGAGTTTGCTGAAGTTCGCTTTTGTTTAATAATCTGACTAGAGTTTTAGTACTTATGATTTGTTTGTTAAAAGTCTGATTGAAGTACCTACACTTTAGATAAAAGAAAATCATACTAACGGTAAAAACTTAAATTAGCTCTTGCTTCTATAAAAGTGACCTTAGTTATGAATCTTAACTAACACGTTCGTTACAAAACACGAATTCCCTCTGAGAAAAAACCACTGACGAGTTTGGTCATGTAATAAAGCTATTTATAATAAATTAAGGTATTGTGTAGAGCGTCGTTCGCGAGTAATGTGCATGCATTTAAATTACGCTCAAATGCGGCATGTGTGATGGCGTACAGGAGGGATGGCGGCGCGGGCGCGTCTGCTCCCCGCACCGCCCCGATACACCCACATGTGAAAACATTTCATATCTAACAATCAGGATCACTTACACAAACTCCTTCAACATTCATTAAACAATTATGAATTCAAATCCTAAGCTTCTCGGGAACTAAATAAATGAAGCGATGAGACATTTAGTTCAGTGAAGGAAAAATAATAAAGATTTTTAAAATTATAATGCCAACATCAAATAATATGTAAGTAAAACATTCACATATAGATATCTGTTTTTAAGCAAGCATTAAATTAAAACGTTAAGCTGTCTCCGATTTCTTTGGAAAGCGCCGCACGAAACTCCATTGTGCTCAATTGAATCGCGTCTTAATTACAAAACGGGTGAATATTTAATTAAAAACTTTCCGCACGCGAGTAATTCCTTATTCCATGTATACGAGATTGAGTCAGCGTCGATTCCTCTTTTCTGCGAAGCCGTCGACATTCGACAAGGGTTTTTAATTGAACGTCGACCCATTGTGCTCGTTAAAGCGATTCTGAGTTAATCACCACGTTTTTCGTTTGGCGTAATGGAAGAAAGTAATTATCAATTAACTGCTCGATAATGGATTGCGGCCGCTTATCCGCCGGCTTATCTCGACGTGTAACGACCCACTCCCCGTTTTATCTTTTTAATAATGAATTTAAATCATCAATCATTTCCACGGGTTGTGTCAATATCAGATATTATGTTGTTGGGCGTTGTTGGGCCATTTGCACGCGCTTGGTGCTTTGCCAATAATGTAATTAAGTTGGATATTGTAAAAAGTAGCGGATAGTAAAATGTCGTGGTGGCATTAGCAGTATATTTGGGTGCGGCGGCATGGCGGCACGGCGGCGGCATGCTATGGTGCTGGGCGTGTGTTGTCAGCGGCCGCGATTGTGAAAACGCGAAGCGCGGCGGCAGATGACGTGATATTGTGCCGTGAATTAGCATTGTAAATGCAATCACAGGTGTCAACCCGACACTCGCTCGTCGAATTTATGCGCCTTCCGCTCTGGCCACTATGAATATAACAATTTATTGTCTATAAATAACGATTAGCATCCACCACCGCTCGTCTAATGAAGCCATTAAATTATTCAGTTATTTCAGAGGTTTCAGTGAAGGTAGGTTGCAAGTATTTATATATATACAACGTCATGTAGGTAAATAATACCGTTTTGCATCGCTCAATGCCTCGTGAAGGTAAAATGTCAGTCTCTCGTTTCCGTTTAATAGCCTATTTGCCTAATGACGGAATGTCTAGTGACAAGTGTATAAAGTTTCACATCAATCAGAATTATCGGCGGAGAAACCGGATTTTGTTATTGTGTGTTGTCCAACAAAACAACCATTAAGCGGATTAAACATGTACAGAACCAATTAAGGCCTTAAAAGCCGACAGCGTTGCTTGTGCGCCGCGCCGGTTGTGAAGCCGCTGGCGGGCCGGCTGGCGGCTGACAGACCGCCGATATTAAATCTCATTAAAATACCTAGTAGACGACGATCACGAACACTTATTTACTGCACTCGAGCTAAGTTATTGCAGCTTAAGTCAATGTAACAGCGCTGCAGCGCCACAATCAGCCTCGCTCGTCTGAGCGTTAATTAGCTACATTATCGCTGAATCTACAGCGACGTGTTACAATGACAATTATGTGGGGGAACTGTACCGCAAGCGATCTATACGCTAAGCTATATGTGTACTCAGTCTACTCGTAACTTGGCTCTCGTGAAGTTAGTAATATTTAAACGGATAGGAATAAGGGCCATTGCACCCTACCCAAGGTTTTTTAATTTTAACTATTACAGTATTATTACAGTATTGAATTTTGTTGTTCCAATTAAATTATAATTAAATGTTGAGCAGCTTGAAGTACCTAGTAGAACATTTTTCTACTAACATTATATTTATTTCACTGCAGAACGCCTGTAATTGAAATTGATGGCCATTTTAGGGAAGTTGTGTTGATATCTAAAGTTATAGGATAAGTAAGTAGGTAAGTAAATATTAATTTAGACCTGCTCTTTAAAAATGTTAATATTATTACAGATATTATTTCAATGCTTTTGATTCAATGGTTTCTTAATGCCTGAGTCATTTAAAATAATTGCCTACACGAGTGAATAATCAAGTTTACCTTTACAGTATAATATCTACCTATTTATTAAACATGCTCGTAAAATAACTTCTAGAAACTTATCCAATTAATTTTAATTATGATACCATGATATATTTTTTTACAAATGAGAACGTTTTTGTAAGATTCCAGCAAAGTTCCAGTTAAAAGCGATTGGAAGCAATATGTTGTCAGGTTTCATTAATATTTATTAGTTAGGGAATTAGATCCTGTGCTCTGACAGCGTAATTGAATATCCCTCAGTTGTGTGGCCCTTAAACAATATTGATGGCCACATACGCGTCTTAAAACATGCTCTAAATAATAATTATGTTATTCATACATGTATTACATATTTGTAGAAGTGTTTTACTTAATATAATTATTTAAACTAAATATATGGTAGTACAGATTTAATAATTGGGTTAGAGAGAGGATAATACCTGATATCACAATCATTAAAGTTAAACATAACATTAAACAAAATCAATGCCAACATTTACACAAGTTATGTGTCATGGGTGAATTGATGGCGTGAAACACACCATTACGTCCGGTTCACTCAATTATAAGAGTCCGGCTTATGGCGGCGAGTTTTATGTGCTAAATTATGCAGACTGTCTGGCTTAATTTGCGCAAATTACATTTCAACCGGCGGTTTCGCGCCTCGCCCGCGTCGTGGGTAGATTAAAGGAGGTTCGATTTGATACACCTCTAATATCTCTATGTACCCACTTATACTAATTGCGACTTGTGAACGGCGAACGTCGTGGTTTTGAAGAAATCGCATTACTATTGTAACATGTAACATTTTGTAAAAGTATAAGAAAGTAGGCTTATAAATGTCACAATTAAATAAAACTTTTAAATTACTTAATCAATGATAATTACTGGAAACTTTACGATACAACGCAGAAAATGTCACGAACGACGTAATAAAAGCGAATAAAAATTATATTTTAAGTACGTTAACTAGAAAGTCAAAACAAACGGTCGGAAAATGTATTCTTTTCAAGCAAGTATTTTTAATTAGACATAGTCGATGTAAATAAAGGACAATAAACATGAACAGTAGTGCATTATAGACAATGATGAATATTGCATTAAAACCTTACTCTTTGTTATCGGCTTCATGAATAACGAATTAGAGTTCAAGTCGAATAACATTTAGAAACATTGAATAATACGCAAATAATCGTAGATACGATCAAATCGGGCACGCAACGTCGCGAGGCAATAAAGGTAATGTAGGCAAGGTATTTGCCAATATCCTCGTGGAGTGGCCCTCCCAAATATCTTGAGATTGTATTCCCCCTACATAAAAATTGTTCCAGAATAGAGATACTACCCGGATAAATATTCAATTTCACTACGGACGAAAAAGATTTGATACCTTTGGTACCTACCAGGTTTATTGGATGATAGCCTTTGGAATGGTGTGGATAATCATATTCATAGTTTTTCGACAAAATATAGATGAGTTTTTAGATGAAAATAGTTTTTGTGCGCCGATGGTGACCTCCCGATAGTGATCTAAATTCCATCACGGGCCTACAGGCGACAGCTATGCCGTACCAACGCGATTCTTGATCGAATTTATAGGCAAATTATTATTTGGAATAATGTTAATATTTTAATTTGAGTGGGTAAAAAGTACGGTACTTAGGTATCTACCTACATCAATTTGTATACTAATGGTATGTAATCGTAACTTTTCTTGATGTAGGTGACATTATCAATGCTTCCTGTAATACATAATGTACCCTCTTAACTTTAACCACTGGTTAATCCTACTAATATTATAAACGTTAAAGTTTGTGAGGATGTATAGATGTATGTATGGATGTGGATTTGTTACTCTTTCACGCAAAAACTACTGAACGGATTTTGATGAAACTTTACAGTAATATAGCTTACACATCAGAATAATACATAGGCTATTTTTTATCCCAAAAACGCGGGCGAAGCCGCGGGCGGAAGCTAGTTAAATATACAACTATCCTTGTCATTTGTACATGACAATGAATGGAGATGACAAAATTTACATAAGAACTGATTAATTTAATCATTGTCTATAAGTAAGGGGGATAGCGTTGTTGTAGGTAAAGAAAACCCGAAGGGCGCGATAGTTTGTAAGAAATGTTCGTCTGTCCGCGGCATATCCACTAGTCGCGCGACCCTCTTGAGAGGTAGAGAGAGAACGACATGTAGATGAAAAGGGCAGCTGAATCTAATACAATCGGGGAAAGCGATACTCGCTACTATGTTAGGGTTGACGATGCTCGCCGTTTCGGAGAATGATATTATTATTGTGTATTATTCTGAATTCTGAAAGGTTATTGAAAAAGTTTTCGTTGTGAGTCTTTCTTTAGATAACCTCTTTGTTTACTTTAAACATAATCTTAAGCGGATCAATATGAACGTAAATAATTTGCATTATTGATGGATAGTTAGCCAATCATGTAAATATGAAACAAACGAAATATTAGCTTATTTATGTTGATCGAATTAAGTTAAGCCATTATTAAGTTAGCTAGAACAAATCTGAACAACAAACAATTCTGTATTTATGCCCCATTTCGTATCACACGCTGATAACTACAGGAAAGTAGTTAAAGAGGAATGTAAAGTTTTATTGCGTTCCGTGATACGGGCGCGGGCGCGCACAAAGTATCGCATTGTTAGCAACCCTAGGCGCACAGGGGCCGAGGGGTGGGGGCGGCCGGGTATTGAATGAGATTGCTTCTTACTTCGGCAAATGGATCACGTAGTGGATGAGATGTCACAGTGTTTTAAGATCCCAATTCGACCGATCCGTTAGATAGTTATAGTCTCTACTTATATGTATAAGGCTAACAGACTGCTTTATCAAAAGTTCTATATTAGCTTATATTACTCTTATTATGTAGGGATAATTTAAACAGGAACATCATCTTAATCAAGCGTAGAATGTTTATTTAGGTGGTTACATTTCAAATTAGTTACAGTGTAGTCGTCAAGAGCATTGTACAATTAACAAGTTGGTACAACACTACAATATGTACTTGAATGTTCCAAGTTGGGTGTTTAAAGTATCCATTATGTAATCAAGTAGATACATTCACACCCAGTAATTGGGAAATTCCCGAGCCGGGCCGCCGCCGTAGCCGCGTCGGCGCGGGCGGCCGGGTGCTGAAAAACAATTTCACGCCAAATCTTAGCTTGTGTTTTCCTATTTCCTTTTTATTTATCTTTTAGTCTTTCCTTTTCTCGAGAATCAATTTCACGGATGAGCGTCGCGATGATCGCAGTTCAAAAAGCGCGAGGGTAGTAGCGCTGGATGGGTGCACGTGTGCAGTCCGGCCGAGCCGAGTCCGTCCCGCGTCCGTCCCGTGTCCGCCCCGAAAGGATCGCGTCTCGCTCTCCTCATTACCCGGGTGACGCAACGCCGCGTCTCGATAATAAGCTTTCTGCTCGCTGCTCCTTGTGATTGGATGGGTTATGCGTGTGTTATCTGCGTGTGCTACTCATGATATATCTCGCCCAATTTTCTTTTACATCGCTCCCTAACGCTTTTAACCATTTTTCAATCTACGCTTTATCTGATGAATCTGAGTACCGACAGTTGGATGTAATTAAATTTTAATCGCGAAATCGCTGAATTAATGACTGTGAAACAATGTTGTGTAATTTACTGTATCGTACAGCTAAGTACTGAATAACAGTGATTGTTTTGGCGCACACCCAGATGGCAATGCGCATTTTGCTGACGTGTAGAGCGTGAGCTGCAATACTCATACGTACTTTACATTTTATTTACTTGCAACTTTTTAATTCCGATTTGAAAAGAGGAGACGGATGTTGTTATTTGTCTGTTTGTAACCTACTTAAATAATAAAGTTGTACAGAAATCAAAATAAAGTGCTGACATGAGATGCCTCTTAAACATTGAATCGGGCCAGAGCTCAGCGGGCCGGTTGGACCGCACGCTTCAAAATTGTCGGGCCCAGGCGCCGGCGCTCCCTCGGAATTGACAATTTTACGGGCGGTTTATTTCCGGACACCGAACTTCCTTGGTCAGAGCCGCTCCCACTGGCCGCCTCCCCAGACACCCCACAACCCCTTCGCTTAGCGCTGTTTGTCTGCACATACACACTTCTAAAACAAACAAAATTAGCGATAAATACCACTTTGTCTATTGATAGTATTTATAGAAATTTCACTTTGTGTTAGAGCAGTAAACGGAAGGAGTATTTTAAAAGTGGCCAAGATACACTCACAAGGTAGCTATCTACATAAAATTTACATTGTATGTAAGTGTCTTAAGCGAAAGCTTCCCACTTAAAAGCTCTACAAATGCACTGAAAGCTCTTTCGCGCACTAATCCCAAACCTTTTAGCTGCAATCAAAAGCCCCGAGCGCTGTGTGCGGGGCGCGCGGCGGCCCGGCGAGCGACGTCATGCTTGTGGAAGCGACTAGGAATTTAATTTACATTTTTAATTAAGTTAAATTTTGTTCGAAAAGCTTTCACAGAATAGGAGTTTTCTTGATTAGAGTTCAGCTCAGCCTGAAGTTTGAGATTGATTAGTGGAGCTTTAATTGCTCTCCTCCGGTGAATAATGAATTCGATCAGCAGAGTCAGAAGGGAGTGTCTGACAGATTACGTTGACGTTAATGTATTAAAATGATCGTGATTCCTTACCTACATTTTGTCTAGTTCGGATAAAATATTTCCAAAGTCATATACCTACCTAATATTTTATTAACGACTGTAAGTGAAACGATGGGTAGGTCCATGCTTCGCCTAGCGTAGTGTTTGACGACGCGCCGGCCGGCTGCCACGTAATTGATGGCTGGGGTGAATTTTAACGTAATGCTGCTTAATTGATCGTGTTGATAACATAATCATAATGGAACTACCAGCTGATAGTCAACTACTAGAGTGCATAAATGGGCTTCCGTACACCCCTCTGGCTTTCCTCCGATTGTTATCGATTAAATTCATAATTTTGTGGCGTCAAAGGACGTCAATGAATACTTCGTGATAATGTTATTAAAGAAATTGTAAGAACATTGGTATTTACGACAGATTGTAGCGTATAATTTTTAACATCCGCTCATCGTCAGACAAACGACCGAATAAAATTAGCCACTATACGATGCAGCTTTCTCTCGAATTATAAAACACTCCGATGGGCGCATATAAATCGGAAAGGGCACAAAAGAGCCATATTATAGCTGACGTAAAAGCGAATAAATAATCGACTTCCGCGAAGTACTCTCAGCGAGAACAAGTCGAGAGCCAGTGACGTACGATTTGACGTAGAATATTTTATCCGGTACTGCGACGCCCGTCATCCATTCCACTTATCCCGGCACTCTGTTGAATTTTTGACACGTCGACGGAGTACTGCCCTTTTCTTCAGGTGGTTTAGTGGGGCAAAGTCCTTTAAATTCGCATTATGTGTAGGGCGCTGCCACGGGGATCGTTTGTCAGTCTCACTACAAGTAGCGACAGATTACCGCGGGGATGCCACATTCTTTGTGTGATTGTTGTCACGTAAGTCGACAAGACGCGATTGTTTGCGATGTAATAAAGAAGGGCTTTACGTGGATGGTTAAACTCAAGGTATTGTTAAAAAGATAAATGGCGGCATTACTGATTGGTGTGGCCCGAGAGCGCGGCGCAGCTGTCCGTCCCCGCCCGCCGATCGGACCGAATCCGGCGCACAGCAATCCATATTAGATTTGCCCGCTCTCTCATATCCATTCTGAGATGTTCATATTTTATTGGGGCCAATAAAACGGATTCATGAATATGAGAAATGCATAACGAATACCGTATTTATGGATGGAGGCGTGCTCGCTCCGGCGCGCTCCGCGGATATGTCGCGGGTAATTTGATAGCCGCCTTTGTAACAGGTGCTGATGGGAATTTCGATGCGGTTATAAATTTTTTTCATTCCACTCAAGTTTGATAGCATATTCTGTTTTATTTTATACTTGTAGTTACTTGCTGTTATTTTTGATAGATGACGTTTTGTTTTCAATATTTTTGTAATTTAATCTTAGTAACTTGTTATATATATTTGCTACTTACACTGTGTCTAAATACCTAAATGGTCCTGTGAAAATAATTATTTTTAGATGAATTTCAATAACGTAAGTAGGTATAAATTATTTCTGAATAATACCTATTCAGTAGAATTGAAACTTGTTGCAGTTTGTTTACTCAACAGTACCTATAATGAGCTCAAATTCAATTCATGATATAATTAATAATTATAGATTTTACATTAACTATCATTTTAAAATTGAAATGTGATAAGCCTTATTGATGTAGGCAAAAATAAAAGCTCAATTAGGTGCGGCGTAAATGCGATGCTTGGCATGGTATCAATGAATGGTGGACATGAATATCCGATGGCGCGGACATGTCGAATGCCTGGCATTCACCAAATAACAGGTATCACCACAATTAATGGTATTCTGTTCAGCATGCTATGCGTACGCGCCGAGTTGGCAAATGGCGCTTGCTGATGCCATCTCTACTTTCTCATGAATGTTTCTTATAAGAAAATATATTGTATTTACAGATCCGTTATTGATATTCATCACGAGAATGTCCATTGGCAATCTTATTCTATGTCACCATTAGTTAGGTTAACAAATCACCTAACAATCTCATTTTTATATTGCGATAATACTTTTCGGTGTTTCTGAATTACATAAACATGGTGTGTATGCATGTAGGTATAATGTCGGCAGATCAGTACCTATTGTCTATTAAATGTACCGAAGATACTCGTAAGTTGCGCCGGCGCCGCCGGAAGCCTATAAATCGTTTCAAAGTATTCCAAAGATGGATCGCTTCATTGCGACCAGTGGCCCAGATGATAAAGCAGGGTCTTCCGACGTTTGTAAACGCGTTCCTAGTTCATTTAGTTTATTTACGAGATGATTATTCTTTGGTGGGCGCTTTGTAGTCTCCAAACAATAAATACTTCATGAGACTTTTTGAGTAGGTCTTTTATTTATGACGATTTGTTAAGGAACTCTTTAAATCTGGTTTAATTTTAAAACGATCCCGCTTCAATGAACTCTGCTTAGTTCTAAATTATCCCTTATCCTTATACCTACTAACTTATAATGGCTAAATTAAAAAATAAATAGCTCCTAAATTAAATGCCATCCTTGTCATTTCTATGACAATGAATAGCATTGTCATAGAAATGACAAGGATAGTTGTATATTAATTAATCAGTGGTTAAAAGTGACAAGTTTTTAAAGTAAGGGGCTATAAGTATAATATTTAATTAAATAAAAAGCAAATCGATTGAATCTTAGTTTAGGTGGTCTTGCTCTTTTTCCATGAAACAAAATTAACCAGTTACCACCACTTATGGCGTTAGAAAATTGATGATATCCAATATGCACACGAGACAAGCCGCAAGAGATATTAGTGCCTCCCCAAGTTTCAATTTACAGCTTTGCTTGGACGTCTCAACCTTCACGGAATAATACCACCAGATAGTGCGTTTGTTATTCATGTTACATTTGAAATTGGACTCTAAAGCGTATTTCTAAGTCAGAAAATTATTATGTGAAGCTCAAGTTGTGTTTGGTTATTGGAAAGGAGACCCTAGCGTGTAGTTTATAGAGTACAGTTCATGTAGAATGGCCATTGCCTGGTTGGTACCGTTTGACGGCAGTTTGTCGGAGTAATAAGGTCTCACGGAGTGGACGTAAGGAGAGGATATCGTTTATTCTAATGAGGTTTCGTAGCTAGACGCGTGCTACTGGGTCTCGCTCTCTGTGTATTACCTTCTTCCAGCTCTAGGTAGAATTCTTTGTAAATAAGGACATATTTTGCTTACAACATAGATGTACATGCAAAAGTACAAGACGTAAGTGCTTGCAAACTAACTTTGTGAATTTGATTTTGGTCTTTAGTAGCGATGTAATTTTTTAAGTCATGAATATCTTGATGTTGTTAATAGCAGCACAGTTTGCTTGTCTTGATATTTTTTACTAAAAATAATTGGTCAAGTCAGTCTTAGGCCCTGATATGGGCTTAGGGTATTAAAATTTCAGCTTATAAGAATCCTTTACCATACCGTCGTGTCAGTAGGCGTCAGGCCTAAGACTATTAAATATACCTACGTACGCTAAATACCTAAGGGCGGGTTGTTTCATCTTACAGTTACGTATCTGTAACCGTCAAATATGGCGGCTTGTATGACAATTTCATACTGACTTAACGATTACGTACTGACTTACG
The DNA here is from genome assembly GCA_948465475.1 of Thalpophila matura. Lineage (NCBI taxonomy): Eukaryota > Metazoa > Arthropoda > Insecta > Lepidoptera > Noctuidae > Thalpophila > Thalpophila matura. Next base: position 9,735,151 of record OX419183.1, on the reverse strand, counting down.
AATACAGATGGTTTGAAGCAACCCGCCCTAAGTCACTTTAATACTTCGGTTGAAATTATTTAAAGATTTTTGATGCACCTCTGCACCAGTTGGTTTTTTCCATATATGTACGCATTTAATTTCTTAATCATATATATTATACATATAACCATAAAACTAAATAATAACGATACACGGGTTGTATTAGGCATGCTCTGATCTATGATAGTCACGACATCAGAGATCGTTTTAATCGAATAACGACTGATATGTTATTTAACAGTTATTTGCTATTGTTTCAGGATACAAGTGTTGTTGTGTGATGCGCGAGTGACGACCTCGCCATGATTCGAGATCCCCCGGCCATGCATAAACCCGACAGTGCCAACAGTGAGTATAATATATATTTTTATTTATTCACACTACAAAATTAGATGGCGTAAAAAAGTCTGCGTCTAACTTAAAAGTATAGTGAGCGACAAAAAATCGTTTAAAGTCGCCGAATTATATTAATTCCATATGATCTTACCCTAACACTGTTCTTGATCATTTTTCTTCCTCCATCTTAAAGGTGAACGTGCAATCGAAAGGTCAAGAGCTGAGCTGTCTTTTGTAATTAAAAGGTATTTTAATGCAATTTGCGACCGATGCAAACATGATATTAACCTGTCGTGTTTATGTGTAGGTTCCATTTGTTAATAAAATTAAAACAATGCATAATTTAATTGCGTGGTAATTTTCAAGTAGATATTTACATACAATAACTTAGGACTTTTAATTTAAATACCAGTGTTTACGAGCTGTTAACGGTCTTGTAAACACTGAATATACGTTATGAAAATTTAAGTCAGAATAGTGTTATACTTACGTTAAATAAACATAACTTGGACGCAAAAAGTAAATCAAGCAACAAAGAAATATAAGCAGAGACGTTTTCGTTTTGCCGACGTCAATTTTTTCATAATATTAGGACAAACAGGTCGCGAATAAAACGCGGGAAGGGTTGTGCCATAAACCGCCCAGTACCGTCCGTCGCGATATTAAAAAGGGGACGAACGATATTGCAATATCACATTTATGCGAAATGTCCGACACCCAGATCGTATTGATAAAAATAAGCGATTTTTTATTGTGCCCCACAAACTTGTACGGAGTATGTTTTTCCACAGTATTGCTGATTGTAGTCTGTGTATTCTTGAACGGCTGATGGCTGATATAAAATGGTAAAGATTTTTTGATAGGACAGCATTAAACGAATCCTGTTTCCGCTAGCTAGATTGAACAACATACGAATATTTACAGGAAGTCGCACAGACTGTAACACATTGTTCGAAATCAATAAATTATAGATGAATAGCTCGAATGATAACTTATTGATGCCAGTGATAACTTAATGGTGCGTTAATTAATTTCAGTCAACATTTAGTCATAAGTAATGATCCAGTCTTTAGATCGGATTTAACATTTATAATGTTGTTCTTTCTTAACGGGGCTCTAAGGGATTCGACTACTATTCGAAATTGTAAATAAGTTGTAATAAAATAATATGAACTGAATAGCTTTAGTGGGAGTCTGAAAGCTGCAACAAATGACTCAACTTCATCCAAGAGAACACTGAAAGTTCTTACTCTTTTCAATCTCCAGTATTAAATGTAGGTAATACTAAATAGTGTAAACATGTCACGGTTCGTCGATTTACTACCGTCAGTGCTAGAGACTGCCGCATTGGCCAATTTCGTACACGTGGTTATTACCTCATATTTCACGTTAACGTAGTTATCCATGAGGAAGATTTCAATTTCTTCAGAAATAACAAAACAAATTCACATGAGCATCAAATGCAGTACGGGCACCGGCGGAAAATTGCGGAGACAGTGCGGGTGCGAGGCGGCGCGGCAGCGTGGCGTAGCGTGGCGGGAGCGGCTCGGCGCCCGCGGCTGCTCTGGGCGGCCCTGATAAAATTTATGGCCACTTCCCCTTTAAAACAATATTGAGGGCTCAGTTGGGATTTATGTCTCGCCGCTGCTGCAGCGACTCAATTTATTCTTCAATTTTTCATACAATAACTCACACACGTATTACGAGTGATGGATGAAAAGGACTAACTTTCGGGCTTTAATAAGAGCCTCCAGATGCGAATCTCCAAATTGGCTGAAGTTTATTGCCCACTTATGTCAGGCTTAAGTTTCGCCCGGAGCCTTTCTCTGAGAAAATAATTTATGACGTAGATTGTCTCGACTTTGTATACGTTTGATTGTCGTTTTGGGAAACGATGTATCATCTAGTGGTGTGCACGATAAATTTACATTTCCTTTTTGCTTCCATTGTCTATTGATTTCGATCTACGTGATAACGTGATGTACAAAGCATTTAATTAAGTACACTCGTATTTCTGAAACTCTTAACAGCAAAAGAACAAAAGATTAAATAGTTCTGTACCCCTATCATGAGTTTTTTTGACGTATAGTATCGTTAACGTAAGCATATTTTGAATTTAAAATACAGCAGTCCTGGAACATTTTGATAAAATTTTACACAATTTGCACATTTTAAAAAATACAGAGAAATTAATTCAGTATTTAATTTAATATATAAACATTGTGTAACAAAAGTATATTTTCAATTCAAAATATGCTTACATTAACGAAACTATACGTCAAAAAAACTCATGATCGGGATACTGAAAACAGTAGATTCTAAATCATTGTCTCAAACTGATTTTCCACTTCATTAACTACAGTAAAATGTAGAATTCAGACAAGACGTATGTCCTATCATCCTATCGATAAACGCTGTTATTTATTGGGTTATTTCCATTAAAATATAATTTTCACACCACCTGTTCGAAAATGTCAAATTATATGTCATGTAACTCTAACCTAAAGTAGGTCAATAAAGCCCATGGGCAATAATATTGTACTGAATTTCATTATAACCCTTGGTTAATAATGTGATTTGAATTTGGAACCTCAACTTTCGTATGAACACTTTTACCACAGAGGCCTGCACCCAAAAGAACTTATTCGAAAATCGAACTGGTCAGCACGTGTAGAATACAAAAACCGGGCAAGAGCGTGTCGAACCACGCACAGTCTAGGGTTCCGTAGGAAGAAGTATTTCAGTCTTCCAACTGCAAACATAAGTTTGTATTTCCTAATATTATAATTAAATACAAACTTATTTTTGCGGTCAAAACTGAAAATAGTGAATATTTCAAAAAGTTATTAACGTATCTTGTTCAAAACAATTTTAATCGATAGTGTTTATATTAGATTCCATAAGCTTGAATTTTTTCAGATTTTTTGATAACGCGATTGGAAAATTACAGGGGGGACACACATTGTAAAAGACTTTCGGAGCTCCTAGTTCGCTAAATATGCACTTAAATAAAAAAGTCATTTAAAAACCTCTATGTTATTTTCAAAGACCTATCCAACGATACCGCACATGAAGGGGTGCGTGAAAATATTTATCTTCATCCCTCAGTTTCATGTATGCCCTAATTATTTTATTTTATTATAATTTCGCTACAGGTTTTTATAGCGGCTTACAGAAGACCTGTGAAGTTTCATACATATTGGTTATGAACTGTAGATTTTACGAGGGTGTGACAGACGGACAGACAGACAGACAGACAGACTAGTTTTACTACGGAACCCTAAAAAAGGCGCCAATATTACAAATCGCTGTGGGTATTGTATGATTCCAAACGACAAATTCTTTTAAAAATTTCGAGTGATATGACTTCAGAGTCGATAAAAAAAAAACGTTGCAATTATTAACAATCAAGAAAAACCTCGATGGTACGGTCAGATTGACATTGGTCTATTGTGTAGTCTATAGTGTACACGCTAGTGAGCCAGGCGACAGGCGAGGCGTAGCCATGCTAAAGGCATACATCATAAATGTCATAGTAATATAGTAGTAGCTAGTGTAACTACCCTTATATGGAGAAACTAATAGATCCAACACTACTGTAATTAAAAGTTTATTAGAACACATTAAAAAAAAATCTGATTCTAGTACTCTAGTACTATTGCTTTTTATTTTCTCGCAGGTGTGAAAAGTAGAGTATACTCTTCGGGGAAAAACGTGTCTTTGTCTAGGGCGAGCTTGAATCAATATGACGCCCATGACATAAGACACTGCTTTATCCCCTTGGTGCATAATCTACTATTATTATGAGTAGTGAAGATAATACAATGACTCTATCACAAATACGACGTTAGGGATATGATTGGTATCTAAATTATTTAATATATTGATAACATTTTATCGATACCTAGTTACTCAAAATAATCCAACACTAAGACTGGCAGCAAACGCGGAGCATGAGTGCTGAATATAAACAAGAAGTTATTATAACTGTATGTTATTATGTAAGAATTAAATGCCTTTCCATAACTTTTATAGAAGGAACTTGGAAAACCCTTTCTTCAATTTTCATGTAAGTGACCTAATCGAAATGACCAAAGGTGTCTTTCACACTAGATTGAAACCTACATCCACTAGTTAATTCAAATTATGTAGATTGAAGATCTGCAGACTGTGCTAACAACAAGGGGAAATGATTAGAAAAGAAAACACATTTCTTCATGCATAACTGTGTTCAGTTTTTTTGTTAGATAACAACTACGCACTCTTTGTGGTCTGATGCATTCATCAATAATGGAACTATGTGGTTACGCTCATAATCATTAATTTCCATAATTAAATCTATTTGTTTAGACAACAATTTCCTGTTTAGGTGGAAGCTGATTAATCTTCGCAAATTGCTAAGCCGGTCTCTTTTTATACCAGTAATGAAAAGCAATTAAGATACGGTTTTCTGCCATCAAATAATTGAAATTTTAATTGCTGAAAACTCTTTCCTTAGAAATCGTTTACCACTGCCATTAGGCTTAATTCAAAAATTAATTTAAACTTTCACAAGGTTGAGCTGGGAAGCGAGCACCGGCGTAAAAGCAATATCAATTTCATAATTTTAATTAAAAAAAAAACTAACTTCTGTGATGACAAAGTCTCGTACTTTTTTAATAACGGAAATGTTAACGATGGTGGCAATAGGGGAGGGGAGGGGCGTGTTGCAGGGTGCGTTCCGTTGCCATAGGTCAGTTGGAATTTTAATAAGGCGTCTGCACCTTCACCTTTGCACCTCGTTATTTGCCGCTTTACGGGCAACTAGAGAGATTTACTTGTAACATTATTCTCAGCTAATTACCATAACGAGTTAGTTAACGATTACGATTAAGATTATAACAAGGACGAGGGCATTAATTATAATTTTTCTTGGTTGAAAATTAGTTAATATTTTATTTTCTAATTTCCACTTCCCACAATAAGGTTATAATAATATTATTGCACGTTATAATAATACGTCGTACCTACAAAAATCATTTGATACAAAATCATTACCTATTAAATTAAATCATGAAAAAATTTATAACATAAAATATTTTAAATACCTAAATGTCTAAAAGGGATTGAATGTCCCTACAGATATAAATCTGACTGGACATTTACGGTGCCCTCACTCGTGCTTCCAGAAATCAGATCTAAAATTCTACGAGTAGATTTGAATCCCAAATGTGCAAAGAAGTACCGGAATGACCATGTAGTAAGTTATTAGATCAAATGTATGTGCACTAGGTACCTAGGTACTCTATTTACATAAACTGTAAAAACCTGCGTTTCTGAAGAAAACATCTAACGCAATTATAGATGCTATCGTCTGTATTTAGTAACGTGTGTAACGTTATTCAGGGCGAACATCCTGCTCGTTATTTTTTACATTTTAATCGCTATTAATGCAAAACCCGCATTTGGTTAAATCTAATTACAGCCCGCATAATGGATATCGCAACAACGCAATCAACTCCATTGTTTAATGAGTGACCGGCGACTAAAACTAAATAAACTGTACGACCATTTAGAATATCTGCAACCACAGTCATTATACAAATCCATTAGTATCGTACTTTAGATTGTACCATATGATTATGTATTTGTTTTCGTAATTAAATAAAATTGAATAAGCTGTTTCTGTTGTAGCAATTGCGTTTGCGTTAGATGGAAATTCAATTAAATATGTAGGTATGTTCAGTTTATCCGTTAAATAGATTATGGTTAATTACCATAATCTATTTAACGGATAAACTGATATTTTAGATTCTTTGTGAAGTTCTGCGTCATTCTTGCGTTTTTTCCGGAACATTGCCAAGGTTAACCTGCTAAAAGGAGGCGATCGTGCGTCGTGGCCTGGGCCGGTTAGTTCCGTTATCTGTAATTAAGGTAATTTTCTGAGAAAACTGAAGAATTACTCTCCACTGACATCTGCTACCACTGACTGGTATTATTCCTTATATCTATCCGTTGAGACATTTATGAGATCAGGTAGGTATGCCTAGGATATTTTTTTCTTAGAATTTACAGATTTCAGATCACACAGCTAAAAGTGTATCAAGGTTTTTAGCAATTTCTTATCCAAATGTATTAGCGAACATAGTACACATCTCACAAATGCTGTCGTAACGATGCAATTTGGCATCTTATTCTAGTAGCATAGTTAACAACTCGACTCGACTCACTGCTCTTTTGTACAATGTCAACATGTTAATAAGTCCAAGAAGTACTTATATCCAAAAATGTTTATTGCATACTATACACTATTTCGATGAATTATTTCCTGGAAAATATGAAGGAAGGAACTTTACGGTGGAAAGATTATACATGCCTATCACTAGGTATAGACTGTAGTAAACTGTTGCAATAATCTATAAAATTACGTTACCAACATTTATGATTTCATGCAGGAACCACTTTATTGGTGTAAATCGATGTAGATATGTATTCCGATCATTTACCACAAACCTTGTAGAAATCTTGTTCCGAGAATGATGCATAGTCAATGTAGGCATGTTTCGTTAGCATATAGGGATGGCAAACTAATTGCAAAACGTAATGAACGATTGTAAATTACACGGAATGTACGCGGTTGGCTCGTGATTCTTACTAATTACAATAATAACCTGGCATTAATTAAATCCAAGGAATTTATGTGTTTTACGGAGCATTACTAAAGAACAAGCATTTTGAAAATGTGCTGGTAAATCACATTTTTGTGGACTTGCATTATGTTTGACCAAAACTAACTAGTCTGAAGACTGAAAAGTCAGATTTACTTTTGGTTAAGATTTAACTTTTTATTTAGGATCAATGTGGCGATGACCGTCAAGTAGGATAAGACCGTACAGTAAGAAATATTGCCAATTATATTATAAACTAGCATCCGCCCGCGGCTTCGCCCGCGTTTTTGGGATAAAAAGTAGCTTATATGTGTTATTCTGATGTATAAGCTATATTACTGTAAAGTTTCATCAAAATCCGTTCAGTAGTTTTGCGTGAAAGAGTAACAAACATCCATTCATACATCCATACATCTTTACATCCTCCCAAATGTTCACGTTTATAATATTAGTAAGAAGAAGTAAGCTAAGCGCCATCTGTGTCAATTTATTAAACTAGAACTGTTCTAGTTTACGGTGTACGGTCATAACCTACCTGACAGTCTTCCCCACATTGACCCTGTAAAAGATTTTGCAAAAGAAAAAGACCACATTATCGATTTAAAGATTCATTAGAACTTTTCCGATTGCACAAATCGAATGAGCTGTATGTTAAAGCAAGTTGTATCCTTCAATAGAGCTCAACCTAACCAATAAAGAACTCAAGTTTGAAGTTATGTTCCTGTTTTCTTTGTTTGCAATTTAGTTGGCAATACAGACGTATAGGGACACCTTCATAACTGGAATTCATGTGAAGTACAAACAGGTAATAACTTACTCTTCGCATTCTACTCGCGCTTCCAAAACAAACGGAAATGAGTTTCGTCGCTAAGAAAGGATTTTCTGAACGAAAGTCCATTACGGATTCCAATTAGATTCCATGTTTAGATGTAATTTCGCGGTGAAATTACAAAATTAATACTGTGTTACCGGAGGCAGGGGAGTATGTCGGAGGGGTTTGCTTAGGCAACGGAGGAAACATTATTCTCCTACGCACAAAATAGTCACCAAAAAATCGTAGTCGTCAAAATTAAGGTTGTTGAAGTAGAAATACTGTGTGACCTTTATTGGCATGAGATACATTCTCGTAAACGTTTTGTTATAATTTATTCGGAAAATGGCATTAGATGGAAAAAAACGTGTGTGCTCGGGGGCCGCCGTCATGAAGTTCATCTCGCCTCGTATATAATAGAAACAGACAGAGAGAGAGACAGTCGCATAGAGGGGACATAACGTTTTTTCCTTACGTGACTAATTCTACCAGTCAAATCCTACCGCAATCTGCGTTAAGGAACTTCGTTCCAAAAATAAGGCGTACCTACTTATACCAAACGCTGTATTAACTACTACTTCAGATTAGTATCAAGCTGTGTGCCTCCATTGTCACCCTACATACTCGCGCTAAAATAAATTACTTTTCATCCATTTCCGGGTTTCTTTTCATTTTGGCGCCTTAATACGTTGGCGGCGGCCAACCGGCTGTGTCGGCGAAATTATACTGCCGGGCCAGTGCGGTAGCCAAGTCTCTATCAAATTCTCGAGCCGAAGGTAATAAAACGAAAATAATACGAAACGCCTCCCCACCAGCGGATATTTATGAACAGTCCATGTTATTAACGCGCCTTTTATTGTTTTTTGATAGTGGCGTAGGTGGACAGTGCAGTAGTTAGGGTAGGCAGGTACGGGCGGGTTCCGTCCCCACGGAATGTCACACAAGTAGGTACCTACCTATTAGTTCGAAAGTTCGAATTGCAAATTGAACAGTAATATAAAATAAAAAATAATAACCTGGTGAAACATAAAAGAACAGAACAATAATAAATATCTAATTACTGAGGTAAAAAATGTGATGCAGACATGTCCATTTACAAAGTAAATGGATAAAATCGATCTGACTATTATAAAGATGTGCAGTGCACATAATGACGGCACTAACAACATGCATACAATCTGAAATGGTCAAAACACGCCAGTAACCGCACGCCTGACTGTCGCCTTCATGCAGCATTCCAAAGAAAAATACTGAGATTTTTGAATCGCTCCCGGTAAAACTGGGTAAAACCGACATTACAAGGTAAATGTTTTTACCGTGAAGAAAACTTACCACGCCTGTACATACGTTCTGAGAATATTAAGGGAAACCACATTGAATTGATTAGCTTTAACGTCTCGCGTGAGCGCGTCTGGGTAGTTAGCGGAAATTATATTACTTTTACCATCGGGTAATTTCGTAAAGAAGCTAACATTTGAGGTTTTTTTTAAAATGAATGTTATTATTTTTAAAGAGGAGTAATGAGCTGGGTCTATTTACGTATTCCGTAATTACACAACACCTTAGCCCTCTGTAGTCTGTACGACTCGGTTGCTCTACGCCTTCTACCCCCTGCGGTGATGTCATACTGTACTGCTAATTGTGAATAGCGACGCCCGGAGGCCGCGCGTCATATTTATTATTTTATTAGTAAACAGCCGTCATTAATATACCCCAATTAACTTTATTGTCGCGACGTCGGCTCCAATAAACGAGACGTATCGGCGGCGGCGGCGGCGATGCGCAAGTGATCGATTGCGATGAGTTATGTCCACCTAGTTACCCCTTCAATTGGATCCTTGATTGGTTTGACATACACACTATTATTATGTAGACCAAATGCTGATAAATTGGAACTGATTGTTTGCTAAATGTCCAAAGCTTTATTTATTACACCAACATACTCGATGTTGTTTTTAAAATGCAATACAGTCGTTCTAAATATGTTCACGTAACACTGTGTTTGTTTAAAAGGAAATAAGAATTGTAGTTTAGCCTTTTATGGCGCGAATGCTTCATAAAGTTTTATTGGGTGCTGTTAATGCACATAATGAGTCCGGATGTTTCAATGTTGCAGTTTTTTATGGTGTGAGAAAAATGCGTATGCGCATCTTAATGACGTCAGCGAGCAACGACTGCGTGTCACGCAGCGCGCCTTTGCTCGAATTAATTGACGCAATTACACAGTAGAAAACAATCGAGCCTAGCTTAATGCCATAACGACGCGTATTACGAACAATTACTGGCATGTACCAGCAACGTAGCGAATCATTAAATCAAACCATAACTTTTTTCCTTTTCTGTCTAATATGCATACCTGCATAAGTATACCATTCGTAATGGATTTTTCGTGTTGCACGTTAAATGGTTAAGAAATTTTAATATTTTTTATCAGGTCAACAGGATGACAACAAGTATGGGCTCACCGTCAACAGCACCGTCACCGGCAGCACAGGGGGCGCGAGGCTATGCGCTCAGTGCGGGAAGGTCATCACCGAGAGGTTCCTCCTCAAGGCGATGGAGAGGTTTTGGCACGAGGACTGCCTCAAGTGCGGCTGCTGTGACTGCCGTCTAGGAGAAGTTGGCTCCAAACTATACTACAAGGCAGACCTCATGCTATGCAAAAGAGACTACCTTAGGTAACTGACCCTTAAAAATGTATACTGACATCACACTTTTACACTTAAAAGACTTTAATGTAAAGTGCTTTTGGTATTTATAAGTCGTTAGTATTTTACGTTTATAGCCTTGTTATTTTTAACAGGTTATTCGGTGCCACAGGCAACTGTGTGGCCTGCAACAAAGTCATTCCCGCCTTCGAAATGGTCATGCGAGCAAAGAGTTTCGTCTACCACTTAGAATGCTTCGCCTGTCAACAGTGCAATCATAGGTAAGAGGAGAAACATACAAATACCATTGCGCTGGCATTAGAAATAAGGGAAAAATGTTTGCACGTTACTTCGTATTCATAATAAGCAGATGTCAGGCAGTTATTCCCAGCTTTGATCCGGATAAAGAAAAATAAAGCATATTATTTTCTAAATCTTAAAGAAAAGGCAAGATTTTGCGTAACCAGGAAGATATATTAGAAACTGTTATTCATTTTGTTATAATGAAAACAAAAAGGATGTGTTTTACATGGGGGTCTATACAATGACTGAAGGTTATAGAATAGATATATATAGTTATAGAATTAATCGTAGAGTCATTGAATAGACAATGACTCTACGATTAATTATTGACACAGTCTTTACATTATCGTTTGTTACAGGTTCTGTGTAGGCGACAGGTTCTATTTGTGCGACAACAAGATACTGTGCGAGTATGACTACGAAGAGAGGCTGGTGTTCGCCAGCATGGCCGCCAATCCCAGCGGCCTAGCACACATCCGCCGCCAAGTAAGCGGACTACAGGTGAATATTTATGGAACGACTATTTCAGCAGCGTCTAGACCGCTTTCATTATGAACGGATATATCTACAACAACAACTGCTTATTGATTGACCCCATTCATTGATGTCAACAGCTCCATTTAGCTGCTTTGTGAGCGCAGTACTCGTATATTCCAACTGTAGTCGTTCTCGTGTCTCAAGTAGGACGGACGGTCAGGTCATGTTATATTAAGCTGTATAATGATTTAAATCGCACGTATTGTTGGTTCCCACCGTAAGTGGTGTACGTGGCTCAGCCTGAGTGAGCTACGTTGCACATCGCGCCTGAAAAGCTGACGTGGACCAATACGGACTGTAGGACCACAAACCTTAACCGCGCCTTGCGGTTCAACACTCGCACTTAACTACTAAATTATTATTAACTTAATAGCCGCAAACCATCGTATTATCAACCTTTGCATAGACCATTTACGTTACAATACGTTTATCAATTTACTACGGATTCGGTTATTACAGCAGCTTTGCACTTTATTACAACCTAATGAGGTTTTATCCTTTACTTTGTAACAGTATTTCCTATGTCCTTTTATTGTAGGTAGCGAACATAATTGTGTTTGAATTTTATTATAGCCGAAACGAATATCTTTTTTCAAACGTCTCCATTCGGAATAAAGGGCACGTGAAAAAGTCGACTCGGCGGAGTAAATAACTCCCACAAGGACACTGTTAGTGGGAGATTCTATCTCCACTTTATTATGTTTCTTTTGTGATCATTAATCTTTCTCGTACGAACGCTTGTCGGAATGCGAATGTGGGGGAATCTATTTCATTTTATGAGTCGCGCGAGTGGAGGAACCCATTCAGCCGCGCGACATTTCTAATCGACTTTTTGATTGCGTGCACGGTCTACTGTTGGGAGCGTAAGTGAATTATAAAACAGATTATAAGCACACTTGTGACATCCAATCCGATGCGCCATTCTAGAACCGCAGTTTCCCTTATGGCACATTACTGGGTCAACTCACGCTTCCTGCAATGAACTCTACGTCGGTTACCTCTACCAAAGAGAGACGATACCTCAGGGCTCTGATAGATGTCTAGACCGTGTAGTGTTTTAATTTAAATAGTAGGTACGTAGAGTGCTAGAAAACGACCTGTGCTTTCATTCAACTATTAAAATTTGGAAAATGTCGTCTCTGACTTTTAAAAATTGTAAGCAGTCACCAACAAGTGGCGGCTACGTGGCGGGTGTCGCCGGCTGTGGCGGTGGTGCCGCCGCTGGTGGGGCGATGGTTGATAAGGACGGCGGAGGCTGCGCGGGCGCTGATGACGCGTCCAGCGGCTACGGCAGTCCGCCTGACCCCGACGTGTGCGATGCCGCGCGATGACCGACGGTGCAGCGCCGACATCTCGCCTCGGTTGGTGGTTATTTTTTGCTTTATTTGTTTTATAGTGATGCGATACAGATAGTGGAAACCTAGTGGATAAACGACTACCGCGGAGAACACTACTACAAAGTACAGATATCGTTTATATTATAATTATAATCTTACTACGAAAATATTTTGGCTGGCAGATCCAACTTTTTTTTATTTATGAATCCTTACTTATTATGGTTCTCGGTGAAAATTCATGACATCCAACCCCATCTTATAGACAAAAGTTATTCCTAACGTGCCAAGAAAAGAGATTGGAAGTGCCGGCACAACCAGATCTCTACAGTCTCTATACCTGTTACTTTGATTGTAAAATTTATTTGTCTCTTATGGTCTAAAATATTTATTTTGTTTTGTTTTGATGCAGGTAAAGCCTCATTGAGTGTTGGCGAGGCGCTGGCTGCCTGCAAGCCCTTGGCGTTGGGGCGAGCATCTTCGGCATCAACGAACGTCTTTCTAACAACACAGTTATAGATACTAGCGTGACGTTCCGTTCCTTCACCCCACATACAAACTAGCCATCACCCTACAAAACTACCTTACATAGAAAATAGAGTAGTTTGTAATGCTTTATTTTTATATTTAGTTCATAATGAAGTCTTGCGAACCTGAAATCTGTTATAAAATCTCGAATTGTACTTGATATAATATATTAATAACAGTGTGAGGTGGCCAGATATTCAATGTTGTAAGCCGACTAAGTGCAGATCTACACGGAGATGTCGGGGATATATTAGTGTGAGCGGTGCGCGAGAGTACATTAGGCTAGACGACGAAGGCGCGGGCGGCGCGCGGCCGACGAGCCGAGTCGTGGATATGTGGCCACTTTACAAAGTGTCCGGGATGAGTCGCGATAACGTTGTTAGAACACGATATTTCCATTATGTATACGATTTGAGCACTTGTTTACATGTTAAGATAGCAGCGTCGCGTGGGTAGGGCGCGCGCTCTCGCTTCTACTTTATTGTTCCTTCTGTACCACATCTTGCGCTTAGCCAATTTAGACACGCCCCGTACCAATAAATAAGACAATGGATAAAATGCTCATTATGTGCCCACAACCATGGGTCTTTATTTGAATACATTATTTTGAATTCTACTTAGGGAGTAGAGTATTATCGGTAATATAATTTCCGTTCGATGTATACCGGGCGTAGGTTCACCCTCGGTACAAAACGAGCGGATTGTTTATCGATTATGTATTTTTTATCGTGATACAACGATTCAGGTCCAGACGCTAAAATATTAATTGATAAAATCGATCTCATTGTTATGGATTGTATGTACCTACATGTACTGAACATAAATATTGTTATCATACAAGGTATGAAGTTTTATTGATTGTAATTTCTTACTTTTATTTACTTTTGATTGGTTACGTATGTTAATGTTATTTTTTACCAAAGATAAGGTTCCGTAGAAGGGTTTTCTAAATAAGAGAGTCTACACAAATGAGCTAAGATTGTAGATTAATAGTGATATATTTGGTACTCTGAAGTGGTGCAATGGTTAGTTAGGTACCTCTGTATAAATAAATATAAACGTTTAACTGTTTAACATTTTTGTGAACACCCATCTTACTTATAAACGCTGTCTGTAGCTAGGTAGGTGATTTTTTATAATAACAGTCACATATTTGTGAGATACAGTCTGTGCTATGTACATACGCCAGTCAGTTGTTGCGCACACGACGTTTATCAATAAGGTGGTATGTTTTCTTTCCGCCACAGAGCTTCAGTGAATGTTGTTCGCGCATTAAATTGTAACAATCTTGAAATACAGATGACTATGCTAAATCTTTATTTGGTTTAATAATAAAAGAAGTTGAAACCTCTATGTAGATAAATGCTAAAATTTTCTAAGATAGAATACCTAATGTAAAATAAAGATTTCTACGATAAATATGTATTTATGTAAAAAAATTGAACTGTCGTTACTTAGTACCTACTATTGGCTAATGTAAAATGTTCCATGAATTTTAATAATAAATAATTACCATGAAACCGATTTAACAATATTTTCAACTTCATAAACATCGACAGAATATAATTTCATTTTGCCGTTATCGTGTAAATAAATATATTTATTTAATTATTAATGTTGCTGTTTCATTAACTTCCTGTGTTGTCTTGTGATCATCATCAGCCATCTTATTAAAAATTTGTTTATCTTGCACAGACAGATAAACAAATTGTTAATAAGATTGCTGATGATGCTCCATAACGATACCTCTTCATGATGATTTTATTTATCACAATGGCAAAGTTTACGAATCGCAAAATGTTTACAAAAAACCGTTTAACAAGTGATGTAAGTTATGATGAATCGTGGTACAGGTGCAGGAAAAGATGACAGAAAGTGTTCCTTCGGCAAATAGTTTCCCAATTTCAATGAGTCAATAATTACTACAAATATTACATGAACACCCACACAAGTATGTTCAAAAAGTCAATGTACATTATTATATTACAAAAGCTTTTAAGTTGATTGTCGATCAAATATTACAGCCCCGTTCGTGAAAAGCACTTAAAACAATTCTCATGCGCAGTGCCGAGGTGTTCGGGCACTCTACAGGTACTCCGAGGGTGCTACACTGTGCTAATTGGCCCGAGGCCTTTACACCGAAACAAACATCTTTTTAAATTCGTTTAAAAATACATTATGCTGTCAAACAAAAAGCGCCTATAAACGTTTTCCGTGGAAACGTGTGGACACGCCATTTTAATTCTCTTTGTAGGAACTTAAACCGAGACGATTATTACGAAGTCTTATGTATTCTAGACATCGATGTAATAAAGACTACTTATAGCAAAGTTCTTATTGATATACCTTTCCGTCAAAGAAATGCTTGTGTTAGTTACCGCCTCATTCGAGAACAGAATACCTTTAATGTTGCTAATATAAACAGTAATAATAATATACCTACATGCATAGTTAATGTAATTCGAAAGTTATTAATAAACAATCAGCCAATTAGGGTGCAAATTGGCTTACCCAATTAGACACAGTGATTTTTTTAGAGAACTGTCAAACACTTGATATTATTAGAGTGAAGTCGTAAAACATAACATAAGTTCATATTGTTAATTTTAGTTTAGCATTGCCGTTCACCGCAACAAACGCCGCAAGCAACAGTTAGCCCAGACCGCAAGCTTGTTTTTGGTGCTTTTAAAAATGTATCACATTAATACAAGCTCTACGCTTCTTACTGTAAAATAATGCCCTAGTAACTAGTATTATGACTAGTGATTTTAGAAGTAAACTTTACGAACAGAAACTGTGGCATCCACCTTGATAATATGGATTTTAGATTGTTAAGATGCAGCTGATAAAAGAGATAACTATGCAGAAATAACTACCTCCGTTTGATGCATTCAAGTACCTACCTACTTGAGATCAAGTTTAAACAAAATATTAAGTAGGTACGCACGCTATGACAATAGTGATTGCCTGTGTAGTGTTTGTTTATTGTCCATATAACAGTTTGACTTGAACCAAAAATGTGTCATAAAATTAATTACCTATTACATTACACTAATTGATGTGCCAAACAATAAATTTAAACAAAACTGTCCCTGTTAATGCTTCAGTTAAGATTAGAATAAATGCATAATAAAATGTTGTGGGTTCAAAGCCCATTTACAGTGCAATTAAATATTTTGGCATTCATTAATTTGATATAAACTTTCTCCCCAACAATTAATCGAGTGTATAACAACCTCAATGTTTTAGTGTTTGCTCGGGGTGGGATTGTCCATAAAATTCTCAACGATGAGACGCATTAACGAGCGTCGTTTAGTTGTTTGCTGTTTAAATAAGAGCTGTAATGTAATTTTAATGAGCTCACAAAAATGTGTGCGGGTTCCGAGTATTCACGGACGTCGCGTCGGCGCAGACGCAGTAATGACTGACGCCGTGTTGTTGTCGCACACGCTTATCTTAACATTTAAGAGAATAAATTATCATACTTTATTACATGTATGCTTTATTAAAGAAATATTTTAAGGATTTTTATGCACGCATTTTTACGGCCTTAATGCCAATGTTATCACTGTGTTAGCCAGAATCTTATTATCGTTATTTCGTCTGCTGACTTTTACCTTGAACAAATTCATTTCAATTACGATAAATGTCCAAAGCTGCGTTTCGGTTGGAATTAAAAGGTTAATTACATACAGTTCATAGGCAATCCTAAAAGAATTTGGTTGCAGAAAGTATAGAATTTACTTAAATTATTGAGAGCCGCGGGCGAACGCTCGCCCGTGAAAACTCACTTAAACTTTTTAATTAAATTTTAAATTTTTCTTGTCGACGCCGTAAGGAACCTTATCCCGAAGCTTCACTCAAAACGTTGTATTAATTAGTCCGCGCACTGAAGACTAATGACCATCGTAATCGACTTTTACAGATCGGTGCACCTTGCGACGTCGACGGCGACGTAGCCAAACCGTTCTGATAATGTGTTGATTGAACGGCAACTACTCAGTTTCTGTATTACAAAACCATACAAAGATTTGGGTTAGTACAAGTAGGTATGTTACGAGAAAACCCTTTGAGAACTCCACATAATGGATTAAAACTAGGTCCCATCTGAGTAAATACATTACAAAAGCAATGAATTCAAGCGAGATCTGGTTCGAGGAAATAGCTATAAGTGCGAGCAAATCTCCGCTAATGTGTTTGATCATAACTAAGTGAAGTCAGCCGTCTTTGTTTGCGTTTAATTAACGAAAACGCCGCGCCACGGCTGGTCATTAAGCCGACCGATGGATTATTATAAAGTTCATGCAATGAACGTTGTTGCCCTCATATAATTAACTAAACATTAGCGAAGCCATTACAGAGTGTTCTTAAAATAAATATACAACATGATATCTGCACGCTAAAATATTCTATAGGTATCTTAGAGGCGATTTGTTAGCTTACGTAATTAATAAGTGCGACATTTTCCAACAAAATAAATAGGTAATGTACCTAATCCATAAAAAAATAGTGTCTATACTGAAAATGTCACACAAATTAATAACGTGAAGATGAAATCTTCCATGCTCTATAAATGCTGTTTACTACACCTACATAAAGTGAGTATGCAATCAAATATTATTTAATCATATACTTAGTAATATATGAAACTATACAAAAGCTAAAATGTGTTTTTAACTCTAAATGTCACTTATCATATACCGGCAAAAGTATCGGGAATGTGCACTTAACACATTGAGATCTAAAACATTTAAGATACACGAGTCGGCACTTGATAAATTGATTCTATTTATGGATGCATTGCTTTTACATGGTGTGATGTGTACGATCGATCAATAATAAATATGTGCAAACGAATGTTCCAGCAACCAATTAATTGGTACACTTGTGGAGTAAATTGAGAATGATGTTTATTTTACTCTTTTTATGATCACTCAATATCCGCCGGACTATTAATTAAAATGTCTCGGCCTCAAAAACCACTTTGAAGTAAAATCAATTATTATAAAAATTAAATTAAGAAGCAACAACTAAAGACTTTCAACCTTCGTACGCGAGTCGTGAACGGGCCATTAACCCTTGATTTATTTAAGAAACAACTATGTACAAGTGTATTGTGAGGCGCAAGAAGTTTCCGTCGAATCATTTAAATAAACGAACTCGCATCATTATGTCAGATCTAAGGATCGAACAAATTGCCAATTAGTGGCACCGTGGCGCGCTGGTGCGGGTCTCAGGGTGCGGGACGACGCCGACGACGACGTGCGACACGGCAACGCGCGACGACGAGACGACGAGATCGGGGCTGTAGGTGACGCGATTCTACGGAACGGCTACGGAGCGGCTACGGGGCGGCTACGAAACAGCTACGGAACCGCTACGAGACGGCTACGAACCGTGAACATTATGCCATGCACTAATGCGAGCGAAAAATCATCCCGTGTGCTACAAGTTGCTTTCGCCACGTTTTGGTCGCGTCCTCCTTCGCGTCACTCTATTCACATAGCACTACGATAGCTTTTAAATATAACGACCATTAATGCTTTAATTTCCTTGAAAGCAGTTTTAAAAGACTTTTCCGTCCTAAAACTTTCACATGAAAGACGATGACAAAAGAACAATGATGTAGATAGAGACGAACTTAAACTATAGAACGAATAGCAATCTAATGGAAATAGCTGTGTACCAATAAATTGTTATACCCATAAACGACATTAGCTACAGTGAATGCAGTTCCTTATGGCTTTGTTTTCTTATAATAACAACTAAGTATAATAAAAAGATACGGAATAACTCAAATGCTAAAGCATTGTTTAAGTACATCAAGCAATAAGGAACATTTATTTAATTTGTACAATAATCCAAACAATATCTGGGTTTATTAAGACCACTCCACTTCAATCGCTGTGCCACCCCGGGGGTGGCGCGGGGTGGGGCGGTCCAAGAGCGCTCAGTATTCAGAGTATCGCAAATGTAACTTTCGGTTCTTTTCATGGCTAAAGTATGTTGGCGGCAATCCATAATGGGATCGCCATTATTCTTGCCATTAATTCGCATGGCCCGGCTTCCGTGCATTAGCGGCCAGCGTCGAGGCTGCCAATCCACGAAAAGGGTCATTTCTGTACAACGTCAACGCTTTCTGTTGTGCAACTTACTTCGTGAAAACAACTTCACATTGTTTTCGTTACTTATGCTGCACTTTGGTTTTAAGTAAGAATACTTTACTAACTTAAATGGTTATAACATTTATTAACGACAAATATAGGTAAATGAGTCTTAAACTTGATGCGCGATAAAATTAATTTTTATTATTAAAATGTTGGACTTAATACCTATATCTATTTCACAAAATGATGATAACTTTTTTTTTACTATTCTACATAATAGCACTAGGTTATTACATATTTTTACTAAGATTATTAAGTTATGGGTGCCAGGGCTCTACTTTCTCTCTCATATTAAATTAAATTATTCGTACCATATTAAATTATTAGTACTGTCTTAATTAATCCAATATGAAAAAAAATTAAATAGCTAATAAACTGGACACAAAACATTTCAGACTTTGTAAAATTAATTAACAGCGAATGCATGTGGGAAATAAATCCTTCATTTTCCTGCGCAGATTGCATAAAAATAATCAAATAAGTGGCATGGACATTACTCAAAGCGTTGCAGTGCACCGCGCGAGACAGAGATGCAGACGTGCAGGCGTCCCTCTCGCACGCGCCTCCACATCCCCCTTCCTGAAAGAAAAACTCTCGAAAAACTAATTACAAGTTGTAATTGAAATTTTGCGTGTTATATAATCGGATACTTGAGCCGAGAGTAATGTATAAATGCGCTGGGGAGATGAATGGACGACGTCGTGGGTGGGCCGGACGAGATAGGCGGGCCTCCTCAATTTTTGGATTAAACAACTTTTATACAATAATTCGCAACAAGACGTTACAATTTGCAACTTTCTTAGAATATATTTTTAAAACAAGTAAACAGCCTCTTTCACTATTAGTAAGCATTCGCTTAACACTCTTTCTTTGATTGAAGCTTAATTAACTCTTTTGCAAAAATCTTGGAAATTGAATTTTAGTGCTTTCCCTTGTAAACGATAAATAGTAAAAGAAGTCTAATTGTACAAAAACAACCACAAACGAAAGAAACCTTTGAGGCTCTCTCAACAAACATTTTTAATTAAAACCCCCTTCAGAACCGCGCCAACAAAAAACGCTATCACAATAGCAACAATCTAGAAAGCGATCTAACTGTATAAACACGCGAATAATGCGCAATCAAAAGGGCAGCGGGCAACCACTGGAGGGCTATGCAACTAGGGAGGTACAGTGCACCCCTCGCCCCTTGATTCCCTTTGTCTCTTTTTGCGAATTACAGTTTTGATTGCTTTGCTACACAACAACTACTTTTCATTTTCATTATAACGGTCACTTCAGGTGTTAAACTGTGCAAAGATAAAAATACAAATAAAGTTTAGTTAAATTATGGAACTCAATTTTAACATGTCATGCTGAAATCACATGAAGCTTTCGGTCAAACTATTATACGAAATGTGAGAGGTTGGGGGGAGGTGGTGACGGGGAAATGGAAAAAGCATTAACGGATATGTCAGTGACGCATCAACGGAGAGTGGATGCTTTCTAATGCTGAATAAATACCATCCACCTCCCCATTCAGAGCCGTCAACACAGCCAAAGATTCACACAACAAAGCTTCGAGTAAGTAATGGTCTTTTTGGAGCACTTAAGCTCAGTTTCTGCGTATAGTTTGGTAGTATGTCTACATAGCGTGTATTTGTTGTTAAAAGCCTTAATATTTGTAATTTACCTACTTTTATTGATAATAAAAGAGTTTTGTTTATAATATACACAAATCGAAAGTAAAAACAACCATTTTTAATTACATGCGTTTTAAATCCCACATATGGGCAGTTTTATTTAATTTACCGGTCTTAAAAACTTGTTTCAATGTTGAAACGTAATTAAACTCACTGCATGTATGTATAGATTAAGATCCAACATGCAAAATCGATTAACCGTTCTTGAAATCAACATGTTTAACGTGGAACATGTTAATAAACAATATACATGTCAGACTGTTGTTAATTCAAAACGCTCATTCGTCGAACCACAATGCAACGTTATTGGCAAATGCAGGGTAGTCAAAACAGGGCCGGCACATCCCATTTCCTGTTAGTACTGGGAGTCGGACACAGATCCCAAATGTTTTAGCTAAATCGACTCCCAGATTTGCTGGATATTTTTAAACCTTCGCCTCGCCTGATCCATTAGCAAGATTTCATGAGTCCAGTCAGTATAATGTTTTCAGGACTAAGTGGTGCTTAGTGTTAAGAATACTTAGGTATTTGTGGGTTCCTGTTTCTACTACCTAAAATCTACATACTTGCTAGTTGTTTATATAAATATGTATTTAGAAGAATATTCACGATGTATGTTCTATTTATTGTTCCGTGAAAGTTGTAGGTTTAAAGTGACCAAAAGATCACATCAAAAGGACTACAAATAAAGGTAAATGTCTTTTTATATTTGCTTTACTATTGTACATTAAAATAAGAATTTGTTAAGCTCGTTTATTTTCAAACCTACATGTTTACTAATCATACTTTGTCCACTGCTTAGATTATCTCTTCTAAATCTAGAAGAGTGAAGAACATTTTACAGCAATCCATTAAAAGGAATTCTATTAAATTTCCCATTCGCGTTTATTGGAAAACTTAGGCAGTGCCTGTAGTTATTATTGCGTAGTTTTAAGCGCATAACACCACTATCTGGTGTAATTACACGCGGGCTGGTGTCAGTGTCGGCCAGAATTTATACACGCCCCCAACTTATGTTATTAACTTACTAGTTTCATGCATACTTTCGCTATCACTAACACATACATGTATATTACATTGTTTTGCCTTATGTAAGTAGATATACTGAGAGGTAGTAAGTACTAATTGTGACGTAAAGGGGATGCCTCAGAAATTAGTTTAAAGTTGAGATGTTTTTTTATAATGTCATGTTTCACACAAAACGATAACGTAAAAACAAGGCAAGGCATACACAATTACACAACCAACTAAAAATACTACATCGTTAAAAGAACAGTGTTAATTAATTAGAAAAAACCGGTGAACGTCACCTCCGAGCAAAATAGGGTTGTAGTTCAGAGCGTGCATAGGCAGGCAGCCCCTAACAGCGATGGTTTTTGACGACGACGACATGTGACTACGTGTGCACGTAGTACGCCCCGTTCTAGAAAACAAAAGCATAAAAGACGGACTATGGAGAGCATTCAAATCACTCGTCTTCAAAACATTAGTATTTCGATAAATCATTATTGTGATTGTAGACTAGGTTTGACAATGTAGCCGCGTGTCAGTCAGTCATTTATTCGTAGCAAGAGCTGTCTGCTGTCTGGGACCCAATTAGTGTGGAATATTTTGTGGTTAGATAAAAGGGTCTCACGAATTGGCATAGACCTCTCCCATGACTTTCAGTTATTTTAGTCTAGAGCTAATGTGGATCATTGGTTGTTGGATTTGTCCAGCTCGTCTCTTCGTCTTTTACGTGGTCTGCTGCGATGAACTAACGATATGTAGGCAAAAAATCATAGACCATAGATAAAAATATCCAAAAACAATACTCAGATTACGATTTACACTTGTACATTATATTTACGACAGCTAATCAGTTACTAGCACTACGGGTCATGTAAATTATTTTCAAATGGATGTATCTAATAGATTTCTTACTTTAGACACTTTTATATTTAGCATGTAGGTACTACATATAGGAACGTCAAAAATCGACTCTGTAAAAACCAAGTTTAATAAAAATGGTCTGTTGTGACTTTGGTTTATGGCTATAACGATTGTAAAAAAATCTGTATTTTTAGTAAATTAAACGAGATAATAATACCCATTAAAGACCACAGACTTAATAAATGTTCAAAACGTTACATTAAAAACATTCTCTTTAATCGCGTTATGGCTTTTCGCTTGTCGTAAAAATGTATAATGCGCTCACGCACTCTTTTCATTTTATGTAGATAGTTCATATCAGCACTCTTTTATGGTTTGGTTTAATTATCTTCCACTGAAATGTTTCACCTTAATTCATTTATAGCTTTTCTTAGAAGTTCAAACATTTTACAAAATAAATGCTGATTTGCAATAAATGGTAACTCGGAGCATTACATAAAAACACAATAAACAATTCCTATTATTAATGGCAAATAAAACATCAAGAATGGATTTTGTTGTTACTGACTTAGCTTAATTAAACAAGCCGGTAGTCGACACTCAGACGCATAATACTGCTAATTAAACGGGGGTTTACAGAGATCCGAAAAAGAGCCACTCAAACACGCTTAGCCGGTATTATTACAGTGTATTCAGGAGGCTCGGCAAACAGGCCCTCGTCGCCGAGGGTGCTACTCTCAAGTTTCGCGTTTAATTAGACAGATAGAGGCGCGGACGGGCCTTATTAGTATTGTCTACGGGGGCCCAATTAACACTCGGGAGGCGCCGCCGTGGGTGGCTCCAAGTTCGTTTTAATAATCAAGGGATACCCTTGGCTTCGTTAGCCGAATAATAGGATCGGGTGGCTTCGGTGGATCTCGTGTCGCCGTGTATTTGTGACCGGTTTCGCGGCGAGCGTACCCGCGTGTTAATCACAGCTACAGGTGTGAAGTGGCCATTTATTTTGTCAGTTCACTAATCGAACATTATATATCTCGCATTGCTTACGAAAGGCGATTCGTGTTTCTGCGCTAATTTTTGTTTTAATTTATTGTAACTACCACTGTATAAATTATAATTATTGTTATCCACTCTGCTGGTTTAATAGTTATTGCTTCATTCGAGGCTTTGTTGCCGGCTAATTCTAGCTGTGGGCTATTAAATATATACTATAGGAATACATTATATTTAACAAAATGATTATTTTCATTTGGTTAAGCTCACTTCATGGCTAGATATAATTATTTTTGGTGCTATGTTTCGTTTTCCGTGTTTGTGTGTACCGTAATATATAGGATAGGTAGGTACACATCTAATATAAAATAAAAGACATGCGTTTCATTAGTATTACATAAATAAATATTTTATAGGTGGGTAAGTACGTAATGTACGTATATGTTACTTTATGCGATAATTAACGTAACAAAATGTGGTCAAGTGAGAGTGGCTATTTGGTACGCGTGTTCCGTAGCCATTATTGAAGATTTAGATTTAACACATTCATTACCACTACGATTTTCATGATGTCTCCTCGGATGCCATAGTGAATATATTAGTAAAAAACACTGAACTCGCCAGGCACTGGAATAAGATTTACGTGAACTCTCCGGGCGAGTCGGTGGCACTGAACGTGTTAATTAAAATAGGTACAGGTAGAATTAGTAAGACGTTTGGATAAAATATAGTATATAAAACTCAACTTTATTTAGACGTCAACAATATAACATACCTAACATTATAACGGTACGTGGTACCTACACAAATATTAAATATACAGAACAATAATTTACGTAATTAAATATTTAAGAGATTCTCAAAAATCTAATGTCACGCACGGGATTTGAACCAGCGACCTGTAGCGTACCGTGCTAATGCTCTCCCAACTGATTAAATATAAGCATAACATGTATGGCTTTAACATATTTCAAATTCACAAAAAATATACATTAATAATTTACGTAATTTAATGAGAAGTTCAAGTCAATCATTCTTTGTTGATCACGGGATACCAATTTAAAAAGAGTTATTTTTAAGTAAGCTAAATACATAACAAAAAAATCTTGTCCATTATTAATTATTATCTATGTAGGTGTAGTAGTAGGTATATCTAATCCTACTTCATATTAATTATTATTCTGAAAATTGCAAGATGTACCAGCATTACGCAAACTTTTGATAATAAATCGATTTCAAAATCTTCAGATTACCTATAGATGGCAAAATAAGTTATAAAGCCAGAGAAGGAACCCTAGCAAAAAAGCTTAAATAATTTCCATAATAAGAACAAAAAGCCCGTGCAATTATTATTTTGTATGTAGGATGTAGGTATTAATTAATTAGGAGCTAGCTCAACACGGACAGCAAATTGCGCTATGAGTCTTGCAGCTTCCCCGCCAGTATCCCGCTGGCCATAAAACTCTCATTACAGAACAAGCAATTTCTCTCGTTAATTAACGCTGCACAACCATGTTGTCAATTAATGAAACGGTCAAGTTCTTCGTTAAAAAAGCTTCTTTATACGTATTTAGAAAAGGCTTGTATGTTTTTTTCATTTAGGTTTAAGACAACATTCTCTTTTTAATTTACAATAGGTAGGTATATAAACTACAACCAGAATCAAACAATACACATTCTTGAATAGTCAACATACAGGTTTAATTTTATAAGAATGAATTTTGTCAGCTCGTATAAATCATATTTTTTTCAGTATTGGTCAGTAACGAGGGTCTTGTGAACTAAATGCAAATTCTTTGCATCTGCATTTTGATCCAGAAAATTGCGGAGAAAAATGCAAACGCATGCGCACCGCCGCCTCGCATGACTTGTCGGCACTAATAACTTTTCTCAAAACACTAATGAATAACTTGCTCCTTATTACTGGGCACGTTTCACCACTTGGGGCTCTTTGACGAGACGGACGCGGCACGGGAGCGTGGCCAGAGCGGGACGGGAGCGGAGCGAAGCCTCCACAGTGTTCCGCCGTTGGCGCCAATCTTACAACTTACCATTAAGCAATTTTCATCAAGATTCATGTTTTACTTAATGAACTTCTTGCTTGTAGTACAGACGCATTTTCTTGGAAGCATTTCTCGTGGACGGTCATGGTTGTAAGGCTTGTTTTTATACTGACAGGAAAGTAGAATACTTATAACGTTAGCTTAATTAAGGCAAATTTCATCGGATAACATTTGATAATTTTATCAGTTATGTGCAATCGCAATTATTATTTTAACCGTTAGGTTACTGGCAGTTTCTAACGATTCCATTAGATTTTATATTGTTACCGTATCATTAATAACAGCTCAGCTATGTTCATTGGCCTATTAGAAGGTCTAGATGGTACATCGAACAAAACTACTTACCAAACGAAGTATAGGTACATTGGGAAAAAAATACTTTGCATTGGAGTACAGGCTATTTAAACTTCTTCATTGATCATAAAAATAACAAATTAAAACCACATTAGCAAGCTTAAAACAAAAATTAATTCTACACACAAAAAAGGCGATTTCTTACAAACGTTACACGTCATTACACTCTATTATATTTCCATGTCAACGACCATTAGTTTAGTTTTTCTGTCTCTCTTCTATCGTCTTTAGCTTCACGTAACTGTTGCTCGCATTCTACAAGATTGTTTATACGGAAAATGCTATGCACATGACATTTAATTAGAGAACGTTTCCAGTTACATTATATATTTAACTTGATACATATAAGGAATTAATGTAATTGACGCCACTTTTAATGGAGCATTTATACAGAGCTGGTGATTACGGGGGCCATAAGAAGTGCAATTCACGGAGTCGACGTAGCGCGGAGCCAATTTAATTTACAAAGTTGTCGGTCAAGTCCGGATTAAGCTCGGATCGGCTCGACCGCTCTTAATAATGACATGTGCACGAGCATCTGTCTCAGATTTACGCACACCAATCATTGTACAACCTGTCACGTGACGACCAAGAAAAAAATTGTCCTCATTACGTAGCCTAGCGAGTTTTTCTGTTGGTCTCGCTAGATTTAATTAAGATGGGTGCTAAAATCGTGAAAAACTTCAAACACGTTTATTTAAATTTATTATTTTATTGAAACATAAATAAAATAATTCATAATTAATTTATCTCCATGTTTTTATATATATTTTTATTTATCTCGATCATATAAGCTATCATCTCTAGGCTACGCTACGCTACTCTAGACTACAGATATAACGATTACCTAGCCCTTAGGCTACTCGTATTATATCCGTAAAGAGCGTAAAAACATTATATCTACTTTTACTTAATTCATTTATCTTTAAGTAGTTTAAAACAACGTCGCTTTTCATGTCTGTCAGTTTGTCCACTCAGTTCTTCTAAACTACACAATGGATTTTAATGCGTTTTCACCATCACTTAGAGTTTTAGAGAATTTATTCCGGAAGGTTTTATTTAATGCATTAATATTTAACTTAGATACAGCACAGAAATCTCGATATTTTGATATATCGCCACATCAGTAGATTGTACCCGTGCGAAGCAGGGACGGGCCTCGTAATTTTCTAAATCTCTTATCTATGCCTACCTACAGTCCCCGTGGACAGGAATCATTTAACATTACGTAACGTAAGTGAATTTTCAGGGCCTGCAGTCTCGACATAGCGATCGCTTTACGACCGAAATCGGTTGCAAAGTCCTAACGATCCGATTATAGCGATATTTGGTAGTCTCAACTGTCAAAGCTATCGATTGTTATCGGTATCATAGCGAACTTTTTCGCTAACTTTACGATTTCTCATAAAGAGGAAAGATTTTTTTTGTTTGTACCGAATAGGCTCCGAAATTACTGAACTTTACTGATTTTAATTTTTTTTTTACCAATAGAAAGCTACATTATCACTGAGTAACATAGGCTATTTTTATCCCGAAAAAATGTAGAGTTCCTGTGGGCCATGCGGACGAAGTCGCGGGAAAAGTGCTAGTCAACAATAAATATAGCGCGATATGGTTTGCTCGTTATCTCGGTTGTAGAGACTTGCATTTACTTATCGTAAACATCGTTACGGCTACCGATCTTTTTCGTTATTATTTAGCGATCGGTAGTTTGCGATGGCATCGTTATTCATGTCGAGACTGCAGGCCCAGGTTTGATATTATTGATATCGATGCATACTATTTATTTTATATTTTATTCGTAACTCTGTAGGTATGTAGCAAAGTGCGGTTGTTGCATAAATTGAACAAAAATAGCATAAGCATAGCATAATCGGCCTATAATGTTCCCACTGCTGGGACACAGGCCTCCTCTCTGTGAGAGGGAGTGGGCCGTAGTCCACCACGCGGGCCTAGTGCGGGTTGGTGGACGTCACATGTCTTCGAATTTTTGGTTCTAGAACATGCCGGTTTCCTCACGATGTTTTTCCTTCACCGTTAAAACAAGTGACAGTTAATTTTTAATACGCACATGACTTCGAAAAGTCTGCGATGCGTGCCTCGGGATCGAACTTGAACCATTCGCCGTGGGAGGCACATGGTTAAACCACTAGGCTATCACTGCACTTTCGAACAAAAATAAGTACCTACCTATTCTCGATTCAAAATCAACTTAAGTTACGATAACGGCAATATGATTCGTGCTAGGGGTACGCAATCATTTTTTTTTGCCTTGCGCTATTTCAATGTTTGCCTACTTGGAAATTATCTTTGTATCTTTTATCAAATCCAGAAAAAGGTACATACTTAATTCCAAGTGATCATATTTGCCCAAAAACATGTCACCATTCCCAATCAATGTAATTAATAATGACGTCGTAATCTCCATCTACCTCATATAGTAATTAGGTATCAGGCTCTATTCGCCAACGGGCCGGATATTCCCAGTGTCTCGGCGAACACTTCCGGCACTCGATCCTAATTACAGATAACGCTGAAGGCTTTACCATCCCGTCTCATCTCGTTTACTTGTCGGGGATTGCTCGCCCGCTTGCTCGCTCGGATGTGCCGTGTTCCTGTTATAACAGCACCAAGGTAATAAAACATTGTACGTACTTTAATAACGTATGAATATGTTGTTTGTTTTGAGTTTATATGATGAAATATTCATCTA
Organism: Thalpophila matura; assembly: GCA_948465475.1. Taxonomy (NCBI): domain Eukaryota; kingdom Metazoa; phylum Arthropoda; class Insecta; order Lepidoptera; family Noctuidae; genus Thalpophila; species Thalpophila matura. The sequence continues at coordinate 9,706,142 of OX419183.1, read as the reverse complement.
AACGTGATAAGAACAATTGCTCTTTGTTAAGATTTACATACATACATACATACTTACATACATACATACATACATACATACATACATACATACATACATACATACTTACATACATACATACGGGACGAATACAGAACCTCCTTTTTTGAAGTCGGTTAATTAATAAAAAAGGGTAGGTAATGTAAAGAGGTATTTGCTGATCTAATGTAATTAAAATGTATGATAATATTTTAAATGAGATCGTGATAAAGCTAAAATACATAATAAGTTAAAATACTTAAAAGCTAAATTTACGATCTATAATATTAATTTTTTTCTTTAGCTTTTTATAAAGATATTCAATTTATGTCTAATTAAATTATTTACTTATAAGTAAGTTTTATTTTCAACAAAACAACGTATCAGGTGTGCCATGAAACTAAAACCATAAATATGTAGCAAATAAATTATTATAATCATTCTGATGCAATTATGTGCACGGCTACAAACTCCTAACATTTAATTTATTTAAGGAATATTTATTAGATTTTTATAACACTCTCATTAATTAGATAATTAAATATTAAAACGGGACGTCGAAGTTGTAAAGCTGTCGTGGCGAACGTGTTGTAAACACGCCTCGGGCGTGACTGGCCGATTGCACTCGACTGTACTACTCGTATAATTCCAATCAGTATTCAAATCGATGCAAATGGAAAGATTAATCGGCGTTTGCACCACAGCGGCGTCGACCGCGAGTAAGGTAGTAATTACATGATATTTGTTAGTATAATCTCACTTTTTGTGGGTTTTCTCAAATGTTTATGAATTATAGACTGCATTAATTATTTTTAATTGATATTTCCGTTTGAAATCTATATTATATTTTGGGAAGAAACCCATTTATATGTATACTAGCTTGTGCCCGCGGCTCCGCCTGCGTGGAGGTCGGAAATTATCACACGGGACGAATTACCAGGATGAAAAGTAGCCTATGTCACTCTCCGGCCCATAAACTATCTCTATGCATTAAATCATGTCGATCCGTTGCTCTATTGCTCCGTTGCTGCATGAGAGAAGGACAAACCAACAAACAAACACGCTATCGCATTTATAAATACATATATTGCATTAGGGAAGTAGGGTCTGTATTAGCAGTTTCTATCCGTGGATATGTAAGTTGTATGCGAAAAAAATGCATCAAGTGCAGGATGTAGTAGCACTCTATCAAAACTCAAATCATTATTTACATATAAATGATCTGTTGAATTCTTGACAAAAACCGCGTAAGTATAATCAATAAAAATAACTTATGAGCAAAAAACATACCGTAGACTTTAATTAGATAAAGTAAAGTTGTTTACATTGGCAATGGTTTTATTGATTTAAATCAATGCATAAGAACGAGTAAGGATAAAACCTTTTGAAGATTTGTATGAGTCGTCATTCCGTAAAGTAATAGTAGCTAACAACGCCTACGTTATAATCTTATACCTAGAAAGTTCAGACAATCAATAACAAATATAGCTGATTAAGCAGCCCGCGAAACACGAAGATCGATCACTTACAAAAACAAAGAGATACAAGCAAAATAAATTAATCCCACCAAGCTGGAGGCTATTGCGTTTTGTTAGCTTCTTAATAAGCCAATTGCTGTCACCGTAGACTCGTCCGCCCACGCGACGCAAACTGATTTCAGAATAGTCCCCAACGCAATCCCACGATTGATTCTAATTAACGATAGCAGTATTTATTGGAGCAGTTCGCAAACGAACCTAATTGATTTCGCTGCGCCGACGTCAGCTGACATGTTATAGACTCGACACCGGAGACTGCTGTTTATTGACTATTAATGCAGTCGGCTACGGATACGTCCACATAGTGGCGTGGAAGAGACCTACTCGTGGCTATCGGTATAGCCATTTTATAAAAGGGATTCGTTTGTTAGGAAAATAAACGTATTTGTTTATCAGATTTTTCATGAAACACTCTTATGATTGTCACCGCAAAATAAATTATATTTTTATGTTTTGCCAATTACAAGCTGGGCCTGCAACACTGTTGGCATGTCATAGGTAAGTACCTACCTATAAATTATTTTTTAGATTTATCATTATAGTTATACTGACACAAACAGACAAAGCTTTTTATTAATAGAGACGATTCATTACTAAATCAACAATCAGGTCGTCTTTTAAGTGTTTTAATTAATCTTTGAAACTGTTGAAACTTTTATAATTAGTGAGGTCAGGTCGACTCAAACAACAATGCAGTCACTGACTAAATGTTAAGTAATGTAAATTAACTGAGAACTATTCTTTATTCAGTATTCAGGCTAAATTATTGCTTACATAAAATATTTTTAAAGGAACTATGCATTTTTTACACATAAAGTACCCCGGTAATGTCACGGCTCTTCCTAATTATTGAATTTTCAAAATCGGACCAGTAGTTCCGGAGATTAGCTCCTACAAACATACAAGCTTACAAACTTTAGGTACCTGTTTATGATATTTATTACTAGCACTTTGTCCGTGACATCGTTCACGTGACCCACAGGAACCCTTAATTTATTCGGGATAAAGAGTAGCCTATAGCACTCAGGGATAAAGTAGCTTCATAATAGTGAGAGAATTTTCAGAAATGAATTAGTAGTTCCGGAGATTACCTCATAATACAAACCTCTTTATAATATTAGTAGGTTTAGATAATAGGTAACTATAGATAAAAAAATTATGTTTCGTTTTCATTAGTCTTATCTATCCATCTATCTATTCATAATTTTAGTGCATAAAGCGATTTGCATACCTATTCATTTGAAATTCAGTTCTATATTTTAGATTCATTTCTTTACACTAATAGGTACCTAATCTGAAGGACTCGTGGCTAAATGACAGCCGCGCTGATCGATAGATCTGCAAGGTTAAGCTGCGCTTGCCGCTGTCAGTCCTTGGATGGGTGACCGTTCTTTACACATCGAGACCCCTCCGTGCCTCGGAGAGCACGTTAAGCAGTCAGTCCCGGTTGTCATAGGAATATCTTTGACAATCGTTATGGGTAGTCAGAAGCCCTAAAGTCTGACAGCTGGTCTAACATTCGAATACCGGTATTACCCATTAATTGGGTTGTGGAGGTCAGATGGCAGTCGCTCCACGTAAAATATTGATATTCAGCCAAAACTAGTTAGACTGGATGCCGACCCCAATATAATTTGGGAAAAGGCTAGGCAGATGATGAATAGGTACCTAATCTCTTAAAATACCTAATTACTTTCGGAAACTATAAATCTTGGCCTAAATTATAAAGTTTAGCTCTCCGATCGACAGTTTCCGAATTATTAAGAACAACTTGCTATTTTACTTGGGTAGCTAAACTATTTTTAAGTAATTTCACTATATTCTACTTGAAGAAGGTACCTATACAATATGCAGATTAAAATGTTTATCCAACGGCTGAAAAATATCTACACCATAAAGTTGCAAAACTGTAATGGTTTCGTTTAATTAACAGCGACGTATGCCAATTAACTATTAAAAAAATTAAGATATCCTACCAACAGATTAGTTAATCTATACTATTATAAAATTGTAAAAAAAGCCGTGTCTGTACATTGAAGATATTCCAGAAAAAACATGAGAATTTTTGTCTGTTTGTCTGTTTATCTGTTTGTCTGTTTGTGCGCGCATCACGCAAAAAGTACTGAACGGATTTTGATGTAGTTTTCACAGTTCGATAGCTTATGGTCCAACTTAAAATCTAAGCCACGTTTCATCTGATTCCGCTGAAAAAAACCAGAGATACAGTTTGACATCTTGGTAGTACTAGCCAACCTACACTACGGAGGTCATTTAAACTGGTCATTTCATTGTAGTCCACGCGGACGGAGTCGCGGGAAAAGTCTAGATTAATAATATAAAGGACGTTTCATATGAACTGGTGGCGCGTCCGTGTTGTATCCGGTAGTGGTGCCATGTCCGCCGAGCGAGACAGGCATCTCTCTAATTAGGCCACGTTTCGTCTGCCCTGTAATCCACCTGACTGTTAATTAATACAGCTGAATAAACAACCGCCAGCACGCGGGATGGGGATTAACAATTCCGTGTAATAGACCTTTATTATGTTCCACCTATTGCGTTCGTACGTGTTAACTAGTTGGGTGGCTGATATTTAAGAGTTTGGGTGGGCGTTGTTGACAATGTTTATGAAAAAGTATTGTTTTTATAAGCCTTAGTTGCCTCAAAAAAAATATAATTTAGTAGTAGTATCAAACTGACATACCTACTTCATACGTAAAGGAAAAAAAATAACGAGAGGTACTATGGTTGTCATTTTCTAAACAAAGGCTTTACCTATATATATAATAGTTCCCCGTACTCTACACGGAACTGTGGTACCTACATACTAGGCTCTAGCTTCAGAATGTTTTGTTTTCCGTTAGTTAAGTCGTGTAAAATCCGTTTATAGACAACATGAAAACACTCTCAGAGAGCTGACGATACCGTGAATCAAACACCATATTAAGTTTGTTCGTGCGGGTAATTAAAACCGAGCGACGTAATGAGAGGCCGCTGCGCACACTAATTAGGCACCACTGCTCCAGAAACTGAATACCTACCTAACTTTTCCAATTAGCAGCTACGTCATCGCGTTAATTCCAATTACAATGGAAAAATCCTTAAGCTTGATTAATATTACGGTTCAGTAAAGTCTCATTACAAAAAGTAACTCAAAAAGTAATATCTTCACGCTAATACTACTTTAATTTTACATTTACTAACGTAATGGATAACGATAGGTTAGTAAAAATCGACTCATTTGCTAAATGAACATAGGTTACATAAAATAATACTCGGTAAAATTAGTTTTCTAACCATTCTTCCTCCATAAATATAATTGCGTTCCACTTATTGCCCATAAAAGCAAGGGAACGTGCGAACGGCCCTGTTGCAAAATTGTACAAAAGGAAAGTAATATTAGGTAGAAGTAGACGCAGTGCTACCCCGGGCGCGTTTCGGTGACTGGGGCGGGCTTTCAGATAAATTATTTATCAACTGTATAGCAATTTTCTTTATGACTCCTCCGACGGAGCAGAGCAATTTACTCGTGAAAGAGATGCGTAAACTTGCAAGGACGCCCAAATTGAGAATAGAACAATGAGGCCAGTAAAGATTTCAATAAGGATAGGTGCTACCAGCCGCGACTCTCCGCGACTATGCCACGGCAAAAAGTACACGACAAATACTGATTCCGAGACGTGAGCCCATATGCTTCTCATTAGTAAAGCTTTTGAAATGGACTCCTTGTCGTAAGAATTTAATTGACATCGAGTCAACCGACCGTTGTGGCTGTGGCGTTTAATTAATTTTTAGGTATGCATGTAGCATGTTATGAGGGTTTTTTTGTGAATTGAGTCACGAGGATTTAAATATAATGTTATGTATGCTTTAAATCTGACATGAAAGTTTAGTGGTAGCGTCGTGTCGGGGAGTGCGGGGTTCGCGCCGGGCGGCGGCGGCGTCGGACGGCGGCGGCGCTTCCAATTTCCGTAATTGTGAGTTCATCAAGGAAATTGACTGGCAGACAACGCAACGCAATCCACTCTTTATTTACATCACGCTCGCCATACAACGATTGCTTCACGTGCTCAGAAACGAAGTGACAACATCACGTCTGCAGTCAAAACAAGTTTTATTGAATATTTTAACAAATCGATGCAATATTTTATGGGCTTATACTCGTAGCAGTGTAAATTCAATTAGAAAGTGTCGTTTGTCTTTATATGGCTACCTGTCATTTGCACTTGTAATAAAACTTTACATTTTTAATTTTGATTAGAACAACCACTCATGTCAGAAACAACAGCATGGTAATCGTAATTTGTTTGTTATAAGTATTCTTTTATATTTGTAACGGGGAATTCAATACATTTAAGGGAATTCCATAACATTCTAAAATCCCAACTAAGGCACCTTCCTAACAGGGTTGGTGCGTTTTCGTTTCTATACCGAATCTGTACAGATTCTTTACCAAGTGCATGTAGAGCTTTCTGACTGAGTCGTTTCGGTAAAAAATCTTAACCTAATGAATCTGTACAGATTCTTTACCGAGTGCATGTAGAGCTTTCCGACTGAGTCGTTTCGGTACAAATTCTTAATCAAAGATTATGTACAGTTTCGGTACAGAAACGAAAACGTACCGACCCGGTCAGGAAGGCGGCTAAATCATCCGACACAACGCGATAATTTGACAGTTTTAGTTTGACAGATTCTAAAGCTTCACAGATCAATCACCAATGATACATAACAACAGAGTACGCAATAGCAACAAACTAATAAATCTATGTGTTTGATATATTATGTAACATGTATGATCAAAAAGTCGTAGGAGATGACGTGAAAGCGGGTCGGTAAATAAAAAGCTGTGGCGGTCGTGAGGTAATTGATTGCGGGTGGCAATCAAATTAGGCTCCGCGTCGCGGGTAATCGGCTGAAAGCTGCCCGACAGAGCTTTTGTGGGTCGCCGGGACGGGACAGCGCCGCCCGTGGACCTGCACTTGCGCCCGCTTGTATAAGCACAGAAAATGCAATGGACTTGTTCGGAATTAAATTTTTTACATTTGATGTTCGAAACATACTACTATATATACATGACTTATTGTCTTATATATACACACTACCTAAGTATCTACAAACTAAAAGAAAATATAAAAAAAAATAAGTAAAAATCATGATTAGGCATCAAAATATTCGTCCGCATCGCTGTCAACGGGTAACGTGCCCAAAAGGCTGGCTGCATTGCCACGTTGAGGAAACTAAACGAAACTAAATAATTGTTCTGAAGAAAAGTAATGGAGAAAGTGAAAGAATACTATTTTTAATGCATCAATATAATGTATCTATTGTACCTATAGTTTACCATTTTCATTGGTATTTTTGTATTTTGTTTCTCTTTGCACATTTTTCATCCATCCATAAAAAATCGGTCACTTTTCTTGGGTGTTGCTAGAGACAGATGATTTATAATTGGCAGCAGCATCCACTGGAATGTAACAGCATCATGCTAAGAAAAATTGCCAAAGAAACTGGTCACGCGTTTGTAAATGACCACAACCATTTTATTAAACGAAGCAAACTCTGGCAACACGCCGAGCAAATATAGAAGAAGTTTGAGTTCAAAAGTGAATTAATATTCCCAAAGCCGTAAAATTATATTATGTAACATTAATTTTGTGGTATACGTGATGTGGTTATTAATTTGAACATATTATCAAGATCATGTAGCTAGTATCTTCATTCGATGGAACATGTCGTCAACTCAGATCGCGTGTATAATTTATACATATAATAATGTGAAGGTGAATAAGGCTGTTAAGAAGGAAAAGACAGGCTCATCATTAACGGGTCGAAGAGATGCGGACGGACACGCAGCATCCGCCGCGAGCTCTTTAGCTTTTATCATAATTTAAGTTTTCCATTAGCCGTAATTGACGCGAACATCGTTCCTCGCTTACGGCCGCGAATCGTCGCAATGATTGTTATTTTTGGATAGATAAACATTGCCTATTTTCAGGTTTTCCAAACGCTATTCCATCTTAATTGGCAATACTATTCATAATTAATAAGAGTTATGGCGAACAGCTTTTATCTTAATGTGGCTTTTAACGATACATTTGTGTTCGAGAGACCATTTCGATGTAATTTCAACGGCACTACCGCCTCACTAATGGATAAATATCGACTAGGTAGTTGTTTAATTTTAAAATTTATAAATAATTCAATCGATACGTGTGTTTTGTTTCAGCATCACTTAGGGCTAGATCACGGAGTTTGATTTAATTTGGGTAATGAGGAGATCGAACGTATCCATTAGTGTAATTGAGCGGCTACTCATGAGACGGACGAGATATCAAAGTGTCGTCCGGTGGAGCGCCGCGAGTCGCCGGGAGCTGAGAGCGAGCGACTATAACTACACAATACAAATTATTAAGAGTGCTCGGCATCACGGGAACGCTTTCAGAAGTAATGAATTAGAAAAGTTGCGCAGCACTCACGCGGATTGAGCCGCGCGGCTCGGCGACGGCGTCGGCGCGCCGCTCGCTACAACATTACTTTAATTAAATCTATTTGAACAACAAACTTTAATTAAATTTCATCCAGCAGTTAGGCGTCGCGGAGGAATAATCGCGCAATTAGAGCGGCCGTGAGCGTCGCCTTACACGCTCCCAGTTAATTAACTCACTTGGGCCGACCTATCCGACTAACGGCGCGCTTGTATCCGACACTACACCCAACTACTACGTTTATGTGTTTATTCTCATCTCGTACATGCATTTTTGGCAATATTCAGAAATTAATTGCATTATTCGATACTTCACTTTATATATTTTTATAACATAAAATATTTACATTGGGTATATTATCCGATTTTGAAGACTAACGTCCAAGCAGTTTATGTAAAAATAAAAAGCACTCAATTTATGAACATAAAAATCTATATTTTCGATTAATCAGAAAATAGTGGTCATAAACCGTTGAGAAATGAATGTACTGAGTGGCACAGCATTTGCACAGTTCACCCTAAGCCGGCCGACTTATTCGATTAATACTCGTAGCAACACAATGGGTTGGCGCTTAGCACTATGTGTAGCGCTTTCATTGTGCAAGTTTAATTGTTTTTACAGCCGACATGTATTGTGTGCTATGGAATACTTAGAAATAACCTTACCGTATCATGACGAGTTGGACATTCCATTCCAAAGTACTAAAACACTTTAGTGACTAGCATGCGTGGCCCCTAAAACATTGTATCGATTACGAGTGTTTTTATATCGGGAATCGAGTAGAATGCCAATAATATACAAGTATCACATATCTACTAAGTGTTCGTCTGCTGATCCATTATGCGCACATCGTAACGTATAAATAAAGGCAAAAACTCACAAGATCCATTAAAAGTATTGCTGCTATAATTTGGAATTGTATGGATAAGTCTTCAGCAAATAATTATCTTATTTAAAAACCATGTTACTATGAATCCAAAGACACGTTGTCGTTATTGCATTACATTTGACGTATCTAAACAGAAAATGAGTGTGTGCAAAATTCTTTCTTTATGGGCTACACTGCAAAGCTATTCCGTTAATTTAAAAGGCAGACTACCTCACAGAATGTCCAAAGCTCAATTGGCTGCTAAAAAGCTGGGTATCCTCTCGAAGGTGCGGCGGTACTTCACGTCGGAACAGTTGCTTCAATTGTACCAAGCACAGGTTCGTTCGTGCATGGAGTACTGCTCGCACCTCTGGGATGGCACAGCCAAGTACCAGCTGGAGGCGTTAGAGTCCATTAAGAAGCGTGCCAAGAAGCTCATCAACAACGACTCCCTTGTTCAGACCAAGCTCCAAAGTCTTGAGCATCGGCGCAAAGTTGCTAGTCTATCGATTTTTTAGATAGGTACATTTCGGAGACTGCTTCAGATCTGCATGATCTAATTCCCTCCTGCCCTTTCTTCTATCGGACGGCCAGAAGCACAACAAAACGCCATCGATTCATGGTAGATATACCAAGAACCCGAACAAAGCGCTTTGATTCCACTTTCATTGTGAAAATGAAAACCGCCAAGCAGTGGAATGCGCTGCCCGAGTGGGTGTTTTCCATCAGTTACAATCTGGGTATCTTCAAGTTACGAGTGAATCGGTTTCTTTTAGGCAAGCGTGCTTCTTCGTAAACCGCATCATCGCTTAACATCAGGCGAGATGGCGGTCAAGCGCAAGCCTATCATAGAATATAAAAAAAACAGAAATCTAAATAGATTTCTGTGCTTTATCTACATATTGATTTATCAATGAATATTTCCAAATGGAAAATCTAAACTCTACCATGTTTATCTCAATCGTGAGATCCGATCCGCGCTTCTGGACCTCAGTCGCTTGTTTGCTTTGCAAATTGCATTTTTTATAAAATATATAATTTAGATATTTTTCATCTTCCAAAAACATTCCCGTTAGATCCAGTCTATTCTATCGTCGCAAAGCACTTCCGTAAGAGAGTGAGCGCTATAAAGGAACTGAGTGAGCGCGTTGACCGACACTCTTCGCTCAGCCAAGATTTGACCCCACTCACTTAACGTAACTCAACCACATGAATACCTAATACCCAATTATGAATTATTCAATACCTACTGCATTATTTTTTCATCATAAAATATACCATTATTTTACTTTTATTGTTAATTAAATCACCCGTATTATGGATCCAGAAGTGAAATCGATAAAACGAAAGAACGAGCGCAAGCTCAGAAAATGTCCTCCATATCTTTTTATTTAATGCCAAAATTTATTAGTCGTAAAAATAAATATCCTTGCTTTATATGTATTTTTAATGGTATGATTGGACTCATTTTAGAATCGCCGTACTCGGATGTATTAAATACACTATAGCTGTTATCTCTACGAAGCTGTTTGCCAATTTAGTTGCATTTTATATTTCGAAAATATATTTTACTTGACATCTACGTGGGTGGCGAATAAAGTGGACGCAACCTTCGTTTGACTGCATGCATACTTGTCCAGCGCGTCGAGCTATACTGTTGAGCACTATCCAATATCTATACCTGATATGGCCAATGTAATTAAATGAAGTCTAAAAATTACTTGTAAGTAGTAAGAACTATCCTAAACTAGGAACTAGGAACTATCTTTGCTTGATGATCGAGACAGCCGATTCTAGCTTGCAATTAAATTTATTTTTTTCAACACAATATAGGCTAAATAATGTTACGGCGAGTTTTCAAAATTCAAGAAACTTTTAACATCGTCATCATTTATCCAAGAATCGGCAAAATGGCCCGTCCAGCGAACAATTAACTCGGATGCGGGCAACTTAGGATAAAACGTTCAAGACTTGGTAAATCAAAATTGACTTTTTAAAAACTTCATTAATTAACTTTCGTAGGTAGGTACCTACGTAATAAACTAATAAGTATCTTTGAATGAAGTTAAGATTCAGATGATCTTTATTGCTATTCCAAACCCAACGTGTAAATTGTTTTAACAATCCTAATAATATAATCACGCCAAGAATTTTAATCACGCGAACTATATCGCACATAAACACCCACAATAAATGAAAATCACATTTGCACAAGGATGTTATAAATATTTACTTTAATACCTAATCCAATTTAATTAGCGAGGCGCTGACCGCTGCAGTATACTCGTAGCTGGCAGCAGCGCGCTTATTGGCGCCACGACGTGTAGGCAGCCCTATGAGAACTCCCTGGAATCCACACGAGCTCATAATGCAGCCGGAATAAGATGAACATATATTCTGTTTAATAACATTGCAAAGTAGACACACAACATACCATGGCCGCTTTTAAGTTTATGTACATGGACCGCATATTAATGCCGGTTGTAATTTCCCTGTTAACACAAAGTCTGTATGTTGACTCGCAACTTGATGACATCCAGCTTTAGTATATTAATCTGACTATAAAGTAGGTAACGTTATTTCGTAAATGTTCATTAGTAAACTCCTCTTTGACAATAATAGGAGGCTTCTCTCAATATTCAACACGAACGATACTCCAAATTAAATCAAAAGAGGAACAATAAACCACTCTAGATGGTTAACGAGATATGTGGATCTTAACATTTCGGTTTCCATTTAAACAATGCGAACTTATAAAAACTACATTGGAGTCGAAATGCAGGAGTTTCTAATTAAATCCGATGTTACTGCGCTGAATGCCGTGATAAAACGTGGCACTGCGCAAACGCACTCGAGATGGCAATGGAGAGGCAAAAACCGTCGGCATCAACAATAAGTGGGTGCTTCAATAAAATAAACGGTTCCTAATCACGTAGGGCTGCGACAACTGTGCTCTGCAACAGGTATACCTACCTACCTATTGAATAACGGCTGCTGGCTCCTTCACAAGAAAACTGTGGAGTCACTTTACGAGTATTCATTTTGAAAAAAATCAGAATTACAATGTCGACATAGATGGAATTTTAAAAGGTTTTGAGTAATGTACACAAATATGATCCATTATTTTTTGTCCCTGAAGTTCAGTAAGTTGTAACAACATCTGATGATTTATAATAAATATAAGCCATGTGGGTTTTTTTCCAATGTGTCTTATATTATTAGCAGGATGTTCGACAAACGCCGCAACTCGTAACAGGCACCAATCCAGTGCATCTCACCGGGTCATAAATTGCATGATTGAGCCTATTGAATCTATACTCGCTGAATAAAGAGACTACAGATCAGGATTCAGGATTTAAAATAACTTGTAATAGAGATTTATGGTAAGCAAATTCAAAAAAACTTGTAGTTTATTATTAAATTAACCGTGTGCCCGACGGAATTTATCCCATTTAGCCCATCGGTGATGAATTTACAAAAATCCTTTCTAAGTGCTCACCTACGTTAAACAACATTAATTTTATTAAATACCAAACCAGCAAGTAGTGTCTACAGAATCAGTTTTAAAAAAATCGATTCCAGGTCAATAATAATTAAGTATTTGAATATTTTGTTTGCAACGCAGATGAAACTAGCTTATAACTCTGTCTGATAAAATTATTTCTTTTTCAATATTTTTTTTTACATAGACTCTTTTAATTAAAATCGTTTTGGGGTGTTTCAGTTTTTGCATAAACAAAAAAATAATTTAAGGAGCTCCTCTGCAAAATTTCATGCTGCTTGACCCATCAGTTTAAGCTGTCAGTCAATGTTAATATTTTTTTTAGTAGAAGACAATACCTAATATCAATAATCATATAAATAAGATTGTATCTTCTGTTGTTTCTGATTTTATCAATTGCTTAGCGAATATTTTGAAAACCATCTGCACTAGATTACATTACTTAGTTAAGATTCGAAAACTTAAATTGCTTTTACTTTTCTCATCAACTGGAAATTTTATTTCTATCTAAATAGATTGTTCAAATTCTGTAGTAGTAATACCTATTACTACTAATCGATAAGTAATCTTTTCTAATGTACACTAATGTTCAAATTAAAGATTCATGATTTAAAAAATCAAAAAATTATGCTTGCTGTACCTTACGTAGACAGACAAACAAGATCTACAAAAATAACTAGCAATTAACGCAATTCATCTTTTATTCTTGATCTTGTTTCATTCTTTGAAGTAATCAAATCCCATCTTCAAAAGCAAGCAGTTATTTCAATCTTGTTAGACAGTATGGCGCGCAAAAAGCTCGGAATCCGCACCGCGCGCGACATTCGTGCGCATGGGCCGGCCGCGAACGTACGCGCGCGCTCTCATGAATTTAGATCAATGGGAAAAAAACGAAGAAAGCCATCCTGCTTAGTCTCAGTCGACGCTGTCATCATTCTTGTAAGAAACGATTGTTGGTAGTTAGGCGGCCTGGATATGGCATTAGGAATTGCAGTTCTAGATTGCTCGCGCAAAGAAATGACTCGATATATATACATTTAAAAGTAATTAAATCAATCATTTCAACACTTTTATTATTTATTTCTCTCTTTTATAAGAAAAAAACACTAACATAATAGAATAAAGGTACATTTATGATGATGAATGGATCTTTAACAGCTATCAAACAAAAACTTTTCTTTATCTCTTAGTGATATGTGACGATCAATTTATTTACCTCTTTACTGTTTGTCTTTATAAAACTGTTACACAAAATCTATGCGATTTCCTGATTTGTAGTGTCTTAAAACCGAATCCTTCTACTACTTTACGATTTGCCTGATATAATTATAGTCTCAAGGGAATCGAGTAGGCTCCTAATTCCATCTGAAGAATTTGAAAGACTGTCTTAAATAAATCAGGTGCCTATTTATTATTCTGTCTATATACTTGTAATGGGCTGGCAGACTAACGCACTCGAGATAGCGCACCAATTAAACGCACTCCAAGAATGGAAAGTGGTTGTTTTTGCCAGCCCAGACGCGCTTTGTCGATGCCGAACATTTCTGGCAATGGCAAACATTCGGCTGCTTTGAACACAGCCATTCATTAGATCAGATACATTTTTGTTTTAAAGTATTTTGAGCCCTAATAACGTTATTGTTGTTTGATCTGATTCTGTTTTGCTTGGTTCTTAGTTTTTAAACTTTAATGAAGAACAGCAATGGGCTATGTGATATTTTTAATGTTTTTCATTCATGGAATCAGGTTTTGTTTATTTATCTGTTTATAACAGTAGGTTCTGCCTTCAAAGTTATATCAAAAGACACCGAAGTTGTAAATCTATTGGAAAATTACCTAGATGTCCCTAGTTGCTACATGCATAGGTACAGCTGTACCTAGCTACCTACCTAATATTATTCATTAATTTTATAACGACAAATAATATTTTTTATGGTTTTAATTTATGGAGTTAAACCGTAAACATGAATATATATTATAAATTATTACGTGAAAAATGCACTTTGAAGGTACACTGTTAAAAGAGAAGGAGTGCAGAAAACTAAAATGTTTATATTATGTTTTACAAAAATAGTACCTTTAATTACGTTTAGATTTCGAATACCGGGCGATTACAAGTTATTATGAAAGTGTATCACAAAAATATCTACATAATTAAATTAATGCCTATTTTAAGGTAGCGAAAACCATAAATCCATCCCTTAAAAAACTAGCTTTCCCTTTTGCGATACCTACTTACGAATAATCCAAATCGAATCACGAGTTCATCGCTGCATCTCTTACAGTTACAATGAACCCGTAATCCCCTTTACTTAATCAATTTCATTCCTTTGTCTTCACAGCACCTGTAATGTGTATGAAGACATAAAAAGTACACATGTACCTACGGAGGAAAAGCTTGCAATAAGCGGGGCAAGTAGCGCGCATGATTAGCGGCGGCGGCGGGCGGGCGGGCGGGGCGCGGGCGGTTGATTGCTTGCCCAATTGGGCCTTATACGCCGCACATGGGAAATATTTTTAATCAACACCTCCATTGAACTTACGAGCGGTCGTACGTGAGCTCTGTACACAGGGACGTATTCGGATAGCTGAAAGTGAAACGTTTCTTGGTTATAGTTTTAGAATTTTCTTAGTAGTTAGGTATATTCTTGATTGAGTTTAGTCAAAAGCACCAGCGTACGCGTCCATAGGGGTTCATAAGGATAGAAAGGAAAGTCACACTGATTCTTCTCATTCTCTCTTTTGGCACGAAATATACAAAATGTTGATATATAAAATGTTTATATTTATCAAGTCGTTTAGGCTACAGAGCATGATAAAGAAATAGACTTGAATACATAAATACATACACTCTAAAAATATTACCCCTTCTGGGGCAGTCCGGTACAAATAGCTCATACCGTGCGAAAATATCCGCCATTCAGCAATGTGCATCGAACGAATATTTAAATATTGCCACCCCACGGCTATTTTAATGCACGCTGGTAATGACTCAATATCTAATAAATGCTGAAAAGTAAGCGAAAGGACTCGTTACTGAACTCCTGGTCCAGAATCATTGAGACAAAGTTTTCAAGTAATAGGCCTAAAAAGAACTAAAATAAAACAAAAATACTTAGTGAGAAAAGAGAAAGCTTAAAGTCAGAAAAGTAAAAACCCTCCAGTCACATGAAAAGACATTTTCACTTTTTTCCTATTCTGAAGAAAAAAATACCGTCGTCAATAAGGTGCTATACAAGTACAAGTTTAAAACCAAGAGGTTCCACTCCTCAATTTATAATATCACTTACATATAAGGAACTTTATCATTCTTGAAAACAGTTAACTAGAATAAGTCTAAGGAGTTTTAATAGGAGTGACAGCCTCATTAACATCGGCCATCTAACGAGACGCCTTCAACTTTGCTTGTTACTTGTTAGCCTTTAAATCAAACACATTGATTGCTGGCTCACTGAGCTTCAATTACTTACTGTTCAGCATCTCTTGATCACATGATACCATCACAAAGCAGCAGTGCAACTAACGTTATTTTTGTTTCAAAAACATCCTGTTAGTTAGTGAAAATATTTATGATAACCAGATTCATGAGAAATAGTATAGGCTATTTAACATCACACTATAGCCCTTAGGAGCCGAGCAACAGGGGTGAAATCGCGGGGAACAGCTAGTAATAACAAAAAGCAGCTAGTAATTTAAAAAAATCAGCTGTTCCATACATTTTGATCGTGTTGTAGTGTATTTTTGTAGGGAACAGCTGTTTTTAGGGTTCCGTACCAAAATGGTAAAAAAGGAACCCTTATGGTGCGACTTCGTCTGTCTGTCTGTCTGTCTGTCTGTCACACCTGCTTATTTCAGCAACTACTTATGCTATCGACTTGAAATTTGGAACAGTTATAAAGAATGCTTATTTAACTTTATTGCAAATGAAAAAAATCCAAAAATATTTTTATTTTCATTGCAAAAGGGGCCGGAGTGGGGGTCCAAAATTTTAAATTGGGGTTACTAGGTCAAATGACATATCATATGAAAGGGCTTGATCTGCACATTTCAAAATATATTTGCATTTTATTTTATGTCTCACAGTTTTCGACATATGATGAAAAATGTCCAAAAAAATACCATTCCCCCCCCCTTATCTCCGAAGTTTGCAGGGCGAAAAATCTGAAATAATTAGGGTTGATAGGAATTGACCCAAATATGGCACCAAAAATAAAACGATGTTCCTAACTAGTACAGTTTTTCAAAATCATCAAAATTCCTTCACAAACAAACTTAGTTATGCGGTCCGGATTTTTTCACTTTATACGTCCAAATATGATACGGAACCCTCGGTGCGCGAGTACGACTCGCACTTGGTTGGTATTTTTTTTTTTCATATTTAAGTGTCGGTCCCATTGAAAGTTGATCATATTCATGAGTACTTTCATCTCCTAAAATATCCGCACTGGTTTTAATTTTACCCTGTATAAAACTATTTTTAAATAAAATATATATATATATATATTTTTTATTTTTTATATTATAGGAGGCAAACGAGCAGACGGATCACGTGATGGTAAGTGATTACCGCCGCCCATGGACACTCGCAACACCAGATGAGTCACAAGTGCGTTGCCGGCCTTAAAAAAACTGCTCTTGCCTTGGGCATTGTTGAGCGCAGTTTTGGCCCTCGGTTGGGCCTCCGGTACCCTCACTCACTCGGCGAAACACGACGCAAGCGTCGTTTCACGCCGGCTTTCTGTGAGGCCATGGTATTACTCCGGTCGAGCCGGCCCATTCGTGCCGAACCATGGCTCTCCCACGGTGAGATATAATAAATAATATATTAAATAATATTATTAGAATAAACACAAGTCAGAATACATACCTTTCCGGGGTGTAGCTAAGGGGCGCGGATGGCAGTGGGTCGGTGCTTGATTGGCCCTATGAATGTGAGTAGATTGCACCGCGGCCGTCCGCGATCGCCGATGCTTCCTCTCGCCACCACACGGATATTTTATATTATTTTATTTTATTTATTGTACACTTTTTTATCTCCTTGCAACGTTTTTTACTGATCGAAGAGCTCAATTTATCAGGTGATTGTATCAATTGCAGGTTTTTTGCATCGTAAGAAAGACTAAATTAATAGGATTTTAAAACTGAAAGTGATAATTGATAAAATTGCGAGATGTGAGGTCTACTTAACATTTATATCAGTATTATTAATAATAATACTGATATAAATGTTAAGTAGACCTCACGAGAGATACTAATTTATTATCTACCCCACGCGAGATAATAATTTATTATCTCGCTATGCTAGTACCCTTAGGTATAAGCCTTATCTCAGTAAGTCATGTTTAATTGGTCTATATGTCGTGGTCCGATCGTATATTGACCAGATCGTAAAATTCATCAAACGCCGCCATTTCATGATTTGACCAGCTAACACCCGCCATATCGTTCAACACTCATCATTTGACGATTTGCCTAGCGAATAGGGCGATTTTTGGGCATATCGACAATGTAGGGTGGTTTGTTGTCACCTATCATTCTACAGAATACGAACATGTTATGTTTGGCCAATAGTGACAGAAGCGAATTGGCCAACACGTCGACTCTACGTGGTCTTATCTGCCCTACCCCTAGAATGTTTTTGTAAACCCGGAGGCGCAGAGAGAGAGCAGCCTCCGCCCGCTGTAACAAAGCGTAGGCACCCGTGCGAGCCGGAGCGGCCGACGGCGACCAAAAAGCCAAAGCTGAAAAGGTGAGCTGGATGCTTGCGATTTGTTACGCAAGGGCGGAGGGGCTGCACTTCTCGCAGCGCCGGAGACGTGTAAAATGCCGAATTTCATGATATGGCTAATATGATCGGACCACGGCATTTTACGCCGTGGTCCGATCATATTAGCCATATCATGAAATTCCTCGGCATTTCATGAAACGCTGTAGTCTGATTATATAGGCCAGATAATGACATTCCTAAGCATTTCATGAAATGCCGCCATTTCATGATTTGACAGCTAACTAGCCAGCCAAATTGACAAACGTAAGTGTTGTTGATCGATCTGTCTGAATTTTACTTAGCCATATTAAAAATTAATTAGGAAAATCAAGAAATGCCTAGGAATTTCATGATCTGGCCAAATTTTACGATTGACCGACGACATAATTATACAGGGTGTCCCACGGCTATGCCACATGGAGGGAAAGTACACACATCAAAAGTGTCTAGGGATCAAGCATTTTTATGCGGATTTCTTGAGATTGAGATGTGGCTTTGTAATAAATTTATGATTTTATAAATTTATATGGATCCTTTTTGGTGCATTTCATAATTTGAATCAGGAACTCTCAATCAAATTCGAGTAAAAGATGAAAATAAGCTGTCAATATTTTCCCTATAAAAACATACAACGCATTGAAGACATTATTAGTGCTACTGTTTCCCTACTACTGATTAAAACCAACGTTATTATGGAGCGGCGACGTCATTTAAGCAGGGAAGAAATGCTCAGAGCCGTGGGAATGATAGAAGCTGGTTCCCGGCAACGTACTGTAGCTTTAGCTCTGAATACAAGTCAGAGTGTTATCAGTCGACTTTGGACACGTTACCGAAGCACTGGTACCGTGGCTGAGCGCCATGGAGGACGGTATCGCTGCACCACACGGAGACAAGACCGATACATTCAAATCTTAACTCGAAGAGCTCCAACAATAACCGCCATGATGTTAGCCGTGAGGCTTCATCACTCTTCAGGGAACTTAATTAGCGACCAAACAGTCAGAAACCGCTTGCATGAAGTGAACCTTCATTCCCGAAGACCGCTACGGGTACCACCTATACCAATGCACAATCGTAGGATTCGATATCAATGGGCTCTTGAACACAGAAATTGGGCAGAAGAACAATGGCGTTTCGTGTGCTTTTCTGATGAGTCTCGTTTTGGTATGAGACCGGATACAAGACGTATACGACACTGGAGAACCCCTGGACGCCAACAGCGATTAAAATCCTGCCAGGAAGTCCATCCTTATAGTGGTGGAACCATCATGGTATGGGCGGGTATTTGGATCGGCGGAAGAACTGAGTTGATTTGGATCAGAGGCAACCTCAACGCTCAAATTTATGCTGAGACGATTGTATCAGACGTCATCGTTCCTCTACAAGTGCAAATCGGTCCCTTATTTCAGTTAATGCATGATAATGCACGACCGCACACCGCAAGAGTTGTAAGACAGACTCTCGCCGCAGCTAACATCAATGTCCTGCCCTGGCCTGCTCAGTCGCCAGACTTGAACCCGATTGAGCATGCATGGGATATGCTACAGAGAAGAGCTCTGCCGAATATGGAGGGTATCCAGTCGCAAGAAGACCTTTTTTTGTTGTTGCAACGAACATGGGCGGCCATTCCACAGCGTGATTTGGATGAACTCATTTTGAGTATGCCAAACCGATGTTCTTGTGTTGTTAGTGTTCGCGGTAGAAACACGGATTATTAATTGTTTAAGTTACCCAATAAAATTTTAAAGAAAACTGTTATTTCAGTCTTTTTTTCGAACTTTAATGTTAGTGGTTTAAATGTCAAAAATCCCTTTATTAGGAAAATGGCAAATTTCTTTATTAATGCAAAGGTGACTTGGTTTATCGTTACTGTGACAAACGAAAACACTTTATTTGATGAATCCATAAAGAAAATTTTAATTAATATCAATCAGGAGAAAAGTTATTGCAAAAATATATGTTGATCCCTAGATACTTTTGATGTGTGTACTTTAAATATTTGAGATAGGAAGTTTTGCTAAATGGAGACTTCACTTTATTTTTAAAATTAAGTAATACTACATTCAAAGATTTTTTTAAAGTTGCTTGCTTCATCTGGGAATCGAACCGACCAAATGTGAAAAAATGAACATTCTGTATATTTATGATGGCGATCGAAAGGGTTAATTGTAACTGTTTACTGACAAGCCGACTATGTCCGTCGTAGTCAACACACAAATGATGTTATGCCGCTATATCTCGTTCCTTGTTACCCAAAAAACATCCTCAAAGATTTGATCTACATAGGTACAAAAACTAAAACTGTCAATTAATTAATTATTAGAGTTCGGGGTATAAATCCCTATAAACCTAACCTGTACTTACTTAAAGGTTATAGTAGTATAATAAATTGTAGTCTACTGTCCGCTTACCTAGGTATTCATCTTACAAGACAATGAGGTAAGTAGGTAATAGGTACTAGTCAAGTCATAAAATGTAAAGTTTTCTTGATAAATAATTGGTATATTTTTAAGAATCAGAAATAAATATAGGTATTATAATCATCCAGCTCATTCATATATTCAGACACAAGCATACACCTTGTATATCTCTGTACGAAATCTCGTAGATGCTAACCCATGTAAATGTAAGTCACGTTTTCAATAACCTACAGTTTTAGCTTCATAATTTTAACCCAGGCCGATATAAGAGACTTTATTTTGTTATGATATTTGCAGATATGTAAAGCAGGTACGGTTTACATATTAAATTATCTTGTGGCTTTTCATATTACTTTTTGATGTTGTTTTTACTTTCTTTTTTCAATTTTCCGTATTGGGATGAGCAGATATTTCACGGTAGCACGAGTACCTATTCATGAAGAATTCAAGACTAGGATTACAATATGAAATTATTTTAGCTTATTATAGTCCTCACAGAGGAAAAAGATGTCAGAGCTTTTTAAAAAAATATTCACATGATTCAAAATTGTGGGGAGGTTACCCGATAAATGCAAGTAAACCAAACACATATATATCTTTTCAAAAGAGTTGAAAGCCAATTGAACAAGTGATATTTGAAAACTTGTAAGGATAAGGAGTATCAGTAGAGTATAGCTAGGGGTGCGCTGGTGTCGGGAGGTGGTCGCGCGGTCGCATCACGTCATAGCGGCACTCCGGCAGTCAGCTGAGTCGCGCCGCACTCAACTCGTATTATTAACGACGTGTATTGTAATCACGCGGCGGGCGATCGCCTCCGCCGAAGGTAGGGCGGTATTAAATTCCGACAGCTACGTGATAAATCGAAATTGGAAAAGTTTAATAATGTTCGGTTGCTCCGAAAGCAATAAAACCGTTTATAAACGGGCACGAGCGAACGAGACGGGCGGCAGGGACGCCCGCCTTCGGGACTTTTAGGGACTCTTAGGTGAGTCCGCTCGGCCTTACGGGCTTTAAATTGATTTTGCTAGTATCTTGATGAAGTGATAAAACCTTCACTTGGGATGAAAATGTTGATCGTGGTTGAATGAGCCTACCAAACATCTCCATGCGTTTTCAGTTTTCGTATAACCACTTGTTAGAATCTGACATCAGTGGCGCTGTCGAAATTACTAACGAATAAGTAAATCATTTTCCCAATGAATATTTGCTACGGACAGCCCTAAAACGACGATTGAACTCTTTTTACAATCTAATTGAAAAACTCGTGAGTGTGGTGACGCCCGAATTGCTTACATAAACAAAGTAATATTATTTTATTTCTGATTATAATAATTTTCTAAAGTCCTGAATTTCATGTTTTAAAAATAGATACAGTTCACATTTTATCAATGTTCAGCTGTTTTAATAGCAATCACGAGTTTGTTGGGTATACCTATTATTGTTTAAGCTAACTATTAATCAGTTGATTTATCATTATTTGCTCAGCTAATGGAATAATTAGGGCGCTGAGAGGAGGATAATTGCGGGGGCGGTGCGTGCCATCCACCTACTTCATAATCAGCTTCCACAGGTCCTCACGTCCTCCAATATATTTTCTATAAATCGATATAAGTATTTCTAAGAATAACATCGAATAATTGATTAACAGTCTTAATTAATAAATGCTATCACTGAGGAGCCGCAGTACTTTTCACCTCGACTAGACCGCCATTGTCTAAGAAGACGGCGCGGCGTCAGATTTTTGTAATAAGCAACATGCTGAATATTATTTACATATTCAAATTACTTCTATACAAAACCCCTGTTTTTAATTATAAACTTAATTTGCTTATGATAAATCTATGGAAATTTTTACCTCGGCTCCAACCCTCTATAGCGTTAAGGGTAGAGTAATTACTTCTTTTCTTCGTAATAAAAACGGATTAAACTTTGCTTAGGGTGGCCCATTCATTTTGTTTACTATTCAGAATGGCTTGTGTTAAGAAAAACTAATTTAAGCTCGCTGTTTGGGTGTAGGTATTATCTGATTTTAGATTTAAATGAAATTAGCTGATTACAAAACAGCGAAAACTTACAAAAAATAAATTGGCTAAGTTTGATTGCGGTTTAATCAATTTGGATATTAAAAATTTTGATAAAGTTGTTATTAAAACATAAAAGAATACATTTTTATAAAATTTTAATTACCTGCTTAGATTTATTTAATACTAGCTGTTGCCCGCGACTTCTTCTGCGTGAAAATGGGTGAAAAGTCTGTGCTTCTCCTGGTCCCAGGCTACCTCTTTGTCAAATTTCATACAAACCAGTCCAGCCGTTTCAGCGTGAAGGAGTAACAAACATACACGCACAAAATTTTACATTTATAATACGTGTGATCAACATATCAGACAAACAGATCTGAATAATTACGGTCTCTTGTTACGCTGTTTTAAGAATCTCACAATGGTTAAGACTTTACGTATCGCTTTCATAAAAATAATATAGATATTATCTTCTGTATTTAAAATATATGGCATTAAAATTAAGTGAAGGAAGCTTATTAATTCTGCTACAAAACAGTAATAAAAAGTAAGCAGTTTGCGTCCTTTAATTTGATTAGTCATTCGCGCAATCTGTCCAATTCCTCCTTCAATTAGCCTTGTGGAGTCAAGCGGCGATGTAATAAAAAGAAACACAGATAAATGAGCGCTTAATTCCTTTCTCTGCTGGACGTTGCGCATTGATATCAATTATCAGGAAGCTGGAGATGGTATTGTATACGCGAATTGTACCATAAAGCCGCTAATCCGGGCCCGAGCGAGCCACAATTTGTCCAAACGGTTATGTTATTGCGGTCGGTAAGCTCGCAGCGACCACAACTCGCAACATGATTTTTCTCATAAAATAACATTCACAAACTATTTGGTTAATTCTATTTACATTTGGTAATTGGTGGCATGCTCATTTATATTAATTTTATGACTATGCACGTTTGTATAGTTGAGTTGAATAGTGTAAATGATTTCCTTAATTTTAAATCTGTGCCGATCAATAAGTTTCATTGCAGATGTTGTAAAGATTTGCATGCAGTTAATTGAGCTTCGTAAGTATATTAATGTTGTACTCGTATCCAGCTTCAATGTCAGCGGACTCAATTTGTCGGAACTGTTATTGCACGGGACGGACAACCCGCGCCAGTCCAGTTTTATACGGAATCGCCCATAACGGACAGCTCTGGCGGCTCTAACTCGCGGGAATGGACACTTGATTAAGATACTTGTGTCACTTTATTTTGCGATTACATCTGACATGAGGTCGCAATCTTCTTTATTGTTAATTTGGAATAAATCTGCTTGATTAACTTTTTGTTTTACTGAAACCATGCGTAAATAGCATTTACCTAACATACAACCTATATTAAAAAAGAAAATGTTGGAACTATTAGTCGGGTCTTTGTTAAGTACAGGCGTGTGCATAATGTAAGAATACTAAACGTTTCCACATGTGCATAAAAACAGGTGATGTCAAAGCACAAGATAGATCAACTTTATTTACAGTACCGCCATTCGCACCCAAACCTTAGTCCATCCAATGTCATCTAATCAAACGCGGAATCCAACATTAGATGGATGTATGGGTATTCGAAATTGGATCGAAGATTGTAAGAGGGATTGAAGGACAAAGATGGGCGAGGGGGTGTGAGGTGGGAGGGGGTTGGCAGCCCACGCACCACGTCCGAGCCGTAATGAGTTGAAAGCGGATACTTGTAGCGCACTCAGGGCGCGCGTGTCCGGTTACCCGCCTAATGTTGCCCGGATAAACAATGACGTCCAGCCTTTTAGCGACATTTGTGGACCCACTCAACGCTGGACATAAGCCTAAAAAGATTTTACTATTTGAGATTCTTTCGGATGTACGAAAGAAAATGTCATGTAATAAGAAAATGTGACTAGGTTTGGTTTATTTGTACCTAAACGTTCAAGAAGAGCATCTATATCTATATAAGTTATAAAATTATTAAATCGTGCTTCTCATTTATACAAAATACATGACTTTGACGTTTTTCGTACTTGCATAAAACAAATATACCTACTAATTATAGGTATTGTATTTCTCTAGAACCCAAAATCGCATATTCAGATTTTATCATTTTTCTCTTAACATCAGGCTGTTATACACGTCCATTTAATACATGACTGTATGTATTCCAATGACACGTTAGTAGGTATAGTGTGTAAGTCCACTAGCATTAGGTAAGTGCCAAGCGGCGCTGTGAGAGCCGCCTAGTCAAATGTAGAGTGACGGACCATCATTGCTCCATTAACCGAGAGCGGGCGAGAGCCGAGGGGGAGTATGGGATGTTTGATACGCCATTAGTTCATTAGCAGTCCTACGCTTGTCATGAGCCGATTATTTAACATCACTATACATGGACATCTCTAAAAGCTAATGGATAATGTTAGTGGTAATTATTGTTTACGTAAGAGCCGAGTAAAATATCATGTTGTACTGATCAATATTACGAGACGGTTTGAGCTTGTTGCTAACATTTGAAAAATAAATCCTTTTGATTTTGTAGACCCTTAGTAGGTACCTACCTACATATTATCTAGTCCTGATTTCAAGAGTACCTAATAGGTTATTGTGGTAAATGTTTATTTTTGTATGTAATGTTATAAGTTATTACCTCAGATCATAGAAACAAGGAGATATGCCATCATAGCAAATTAGTACGGGAACAACTGTTTCCACTTTTAGTACATTTTTCGACACAATTAGGTACAAGCGCTCCTTGTGAATGAAAAGATCTTCCACACATTAAAAATTCCGCACACCCTCAATCTAACACTGTTAATCGTCACTCAATACTAGCACTAAACTAAAACACTGTATTTTTATCATCGATCGTGTTCGGTTCGTCGCTAGCGTGTACTTTTGTATCACGCTCAATATGACCAAACTAAAGTGTCCAGCTCAATAGCGCCTTGGCACATCTCCCTTGTTTCTATGATCGGAGGTTATTACCTAAAACCATTCGGAAAAATTAAACTGCTTGTAAATAGGCTGGGAAAATTTAAGGTTCTCGTGGGAAATCAGAATAACAGTGAATAACTGCGAATATCGGCACGAAAACATTCGTAAAACTGTAATTTTAACTGATGGTAGGTACACGAAGCATAGCACAAAATAAAAAAAACGAATTACCTACATAAAATACCTCCAAATCCATAGGAAAAGATAAAATTTGCTTTACACTTAAATCAAATTTTCTTCCTTATATTTATCGAAACTAACTGTTTATTCGAGATCTTATGTCATAAATATTGCAAATTCGCGTCTGAAAAGAGGAGGCAGGGTGGTACACAGGGAGTGCGGTCCATTATCCCGAGGTGAGGACGTCGCAACAGCAAAGACGTTAGTCCGGCTCTGCATCGGCGACTTTATGACGTTATCTCTAACAGGTTCCGTCGCTGGGATGGGGTTGCCTCACTGGTGAAAGCACGGGATCCTCTGTTGTGCCTGATAATTGCCCCTAATGGAAAAGTCTAGTCACTTCGTGCGAAGTGCATTGCAAGTTTTCGCTTTTGCCAGATAGAAGTTATTACTTAGCCTTGTGCAGGCAACGACTTATAGATTCAAATACATAGTGTGTTGGTATAGATAAATAGCTTCACAAATGGGTACTCTCAATAGGGACTAATGGATTTCATATCTCCAGCAATCCTACAATATTAAAAGGGGCTCTCTTAATTTTTTTGCGAGGTAAACAAACATCTTTTACCCACGCCGTGATGGGCATCAACCTTTCGAAACTCTTGAAGAGAAATGATACATTAGAAACGGCTACTAATACTTTTAGGTATCCCATGTTTTCGTGAGGAAATAAATCGGTGCGTGCTTTGAATGCGTAAGCAAATTGAGCGGACGAGTTTATGTACGCATTGACTAGTGTGTGTGTACTTAGTAACTTGACAGAATGAAAAAGCAAGCAAAATCTAATACACTTACGAGCATCTTACAGCGCATACATATTTAACACGCATATTTACCGATTGGCGTGGATCAGTGGGAGTGTGGGTATGTAGGGGGTTGGGGGTAAAGACGGTCATTCAATGAGATTGCTTCTTGCCGCTACTCTCGAGGTAATGGATCCCGCCGAAATAGACTGGATCAAGGAAACACTGCTAGTGCGTTAGTGCACCGTGCGACCAGGCGGCTGTACTAAACAGCGCGATGGATGTGGTAAATGAATTTGTAAAATAATCAAAGTCGACGCAATGGATCTCTACCTACATAAGCTTTTAAGGGTTTACACACAATCACACAAATCATGAAATATGCATTAGCATCTAAAATTCTCTGAGTAGCTGCTATACTGAATTCTGCCATCTAAAATGCATAATTATTTTAATTCTATTTCAGTACTTAATTTGAATTTAACATATCAGAGTAGCGTATCTATTATGCCCTTTCCGTTTCCAATGTAGACACCGGCGCAGAAATGTCACCGTGGAACAGCACTCAAAGCAAAGTGCATATCTATGTAGCGAGTGGACATTCGATCTTTAAATAGATTACTGGACGTTGTTGAATATTCTTAGTGCCATTATTTATAACTAACGAAATAAATAATAATTTAATAAATGGTAATACCGAAATAAATCTTTATTAATCGAGTCACGACAATCGTGTTTCAAATTACATGAATTAATTATAAACAAAAATATTGTAAGCCGTTAATTTATAATATAAAATAGCATTGATGCATTGTCGACGTGTTTTAAAAGTTGTTAAAACGCCATGCTCCCGAATAAACTAAGACAATAATTATTTTAGCTATCGTGATGTTTCTAATCTTCGTAGGACATAACATAATTAATTTTAGCAGAAGAGTAGAAAGGGCACTGGCAGACGCCCATAGAACGCTGGGCCTCAGATTGTGTAAGTCGGTACAGATATGAAATTAGTTTGGTGTGATCGAGTATTTCAAGAGTATTTAAATTCATTTTTTATTTGTTTTTGTACGTAATTGGGTTAAAGAGAAATATTCTTATTTCTGACAGTGAGGTTAAGTATGGTGTGAATGATCCAGTGAAGTACAGCCCGACTAATGAGTTCTCAATTTAAAGGTTTTAGTTGCTGTCACCATGATATTCTGTGGAAGCACGTGCCAGCCAGCATGCACCCGTTTTTGTTTTAGTGGTTTTTTCAAAATGTCAATGGCATAATCATTTTATTTCTTATTTATTTCGATTTTTGATTCCAATTCTTAATCTCTAAGATAAATTAGGCAATGAACAATTAAAATATATTTTTATTTTTGGTTAAGCTTTTATTACTGTACCATATCAAGCCTAAAACTGCCGACGTCCTTTAATAAGGTGATTCATGTAGACATCTACAGGTTATTATGCTTAGAGTTACTTGTCATCAATTGTCTAAAGAGAAAAGGGTACGGGGGAGTGATACATGTCAGATAATAGTAAATATTTATTAGGCTGACAGCAGCAAAATCATTTTTTTTTTGCACGTTTTTTCAAATACTAAATGGTTAACCTCTTTTAAAAATATATGTGCTAATTTTTACTATTAAAATAATTATATCAAAGAGCCGTATTGAGCTCAAAACACGATTTAACTAGGTACTTATATATTTTCGGTCGATAGAAAAAATGACATTTGTGATCCATACTGTATGTGTTAGCGTTTACGGATGGGAATTGCGAGGATTGATAAAAAAACCGGACAAGTGCGAGTCGTACTCGCGCACCGAGGGTTCCGTATCATTTTTGGACGTATAAAGTGAAAAAAACCGGACCGCATAAGTAAAGGACGTCGGCAGTTTTGGGCTTGATATGGTACAGTAATAAAAGCTTAACCAAAAATAAAAATATATTTTAATTATTCTTTGCCTAATTTATCTTAAGAATTGGAATCAAAAATCTAAATAAATAAGAAATAAAATGATTATGCCATTGGCATTTTGAAAAAACCACTAAAACAAAAACGGGTGCATGCTGGCTGGCGCGTGCTTCCACAGAATATCATGTCGACAGCAACTTAAACCTTTGAATTGAGAACTCATTAGTCGGGCTGTACTTCATTGGACCTCCACAGAATATCATGGTGACAGCAACTAAAACCTTTGAATTGAGAACTCATTAATCGGGCTGTACTTCACTGGATCATTCACACCATACTTAACCTCACTGTCAGAAATACGAATATTTCTCTTTAACCCAATTACGTACAAAAACAAATAAAAAATAAATTTAAATAGTCTTGAAATACTCGATCACACCAAACTAATTTCATATTTGTACCGACTTACACAATCTGAAGCCCAGCGTTCTATGGGCGTCTGCCAGTGCCCTTTGTTTGTGAAGTAATTTTGATGATTTTGAAAAAACTGTACTAGTTAGGAACATTGTTTTATTTTTGGTGCAATATTTGCTTCAATTCCTATCAGCTCCAATTATTTCAAATTTTTCGCTCCGCAAACTTCGGAGATAAGGGGGGGAATGGTATTTTTTCAAACATTTTTCATCGTATGTCCAAAACTGTGCGACATAAAATAAAATGAAAATATATTTTGAAATGTGTAGATCAAGCCCTTTCATATGATATGTCACTTGACCTTGTAATCCCACTTTAAAATTTTGGACCCCCACTCCGGCCCCTTTTGCAGAGAAAATAAAAATATTTTTTTATTTTTTTCATTTGCAATAAAGTTGGGCATGCATTTTTTATAATATAACTGTTCCAAATTTCAAGTCGATAGCATTAGTAGTTGCTGAAACAAGCAGCTGTGACAGACAGACAGACAGACGAAGTCGCACCATAAGGGTTCCTTTTTTACCATTTTGGTACGGAACCCTAAAAACTAAGGTCTTGTCAGCCTTCTTATTTATAATAGAGGCAATGCAGCGGTGACGGCGGTGGCGTAGCAACTAGACAGGTAACAACGCGCTACGCTTTTGACCGAAGCTACGAGTATTGTATTATCTGTGCTACGAGTTATTAGACAATAGCACGGGGTCTCATCATGAACAAAGGAACATTTGTTCAAATAACTCTTAATAGATGGCGTTATATTTATCGATTTGTTATTGAAGTTCGTGTATAATGTAGAAAATTAATAAATAGACAAATATAAA
The DNA here is from genome assembly GCA_948465475.1 of Thalpophila matura. NCBI lineage: Eukaryota > Metazoa > Arthropoda > Insecta > Lepidoptera > Noctuidae > Thalpophila > Thalpophila matura. The sequence goes on along the minus strand of OX419183.1, from coordinate 9,676,410 downwards.
TATTTGTTCAAATGTATAGCTCGAAGATAGCCCGCGTTACGGCGGTCACGTTTTTGTATGAGATGAGGCATCTGTACGCGTAGTATTGTATTATCTGTGATAATAGGTAGATACTTGCACAGATAATACAATAATACGCGATAAAGATTAACACTTAACCGTAATTAAAACTGATACACAGTTTTATTTAATTGTAAACTTGACGACTTATTTATGACTTTAATTTTAGACATTAAATGGGATCATTAATTAATTCTTAACTTAACGAGTTATTTTAACGTTTTCATTAAAGCTAAGGTACCTACTTAAACTCAAATAATTAAACAATGTACATAATTGTATCAAAGAATATTAACTATGATTGTACTATCTCTAGATCTTTGTAAATGAAAGCGATTCTTTTAAAAAGATTGTATATATCTGAACGTTAAAAACATTTGCTTAAATTGACATTAATTTATGCGCATTATTCAAAATGGTAGGAGAAAATACTACCTACCTATTACTAATGTAAGTACCTAAGTACTACAAAATATTTTTTCAAAACCACTATCGACCAACATTTATACCCTACTTACCAATTTGGTTAATAAAAAAAAATACGGCCGAATTGAGAACCTCCTCATTTTTTGAAGATGGTTCATAAACAACATTTCCCTTTAGTAAATCTTTACATAAAACGTAGCACATACCTAGGTGTTACCGACTAGTATAGTCACACAAATTCACACAATAGATTCAGTATGGATTGAATTATGGAAGGCGCGGAACTGGGCCGGTGTAGGGACAAGGGGGGAAATGGAAAATGTGTGTCGCCAACTTGGGCCTAACAGCTCCTGGACAGAGTACCGGCTACGATAATGGATTGATCAGATACCACTTTGAGTAGGCACACTATACAGAGGAATTCTATAGTTACATTGCCGTATGTATTATGTATGGCACGGTACATGTACAATTCTCTTTAGTTTTTTGCATCCTACTTTTCAGGAAGTGGGTTTTTGTATTGTAAGTTTAAATAGGTATTTTTTTTTAAATAAGTTTGAGTGGTAGGCACCTACTTATACCTACTTCAATTAAAATCTTATGTTGTTTTAAGTAAATGACAGTACCTAACAATATTTTATTGTCCTTGTTTATTATAATAGCCCCTTATGCTGGTTTTATTGCTAAATGCTTTAAATACTGAATGTATTTTTAATATGAACGTAAACATGTATTTACGGATGCTGTAAGTACAGTAAATGGAAACCTTACGTTTTCCACTTATCTACCTACTTTTAAGGACAATAAAATACTTTTGTGATTTTAATTATATGCTTGTGACATAAAATGCTTTAAATGGCAAAGCTATTAGGTACTGGTATCTTGTTGTGAACATAATCAATAAACATAATATTTAAAGACAGTTTATTATAACAAGATTTAAATTAAGTACTTTACTTATCTTATTTTTATACTGATAAACGTTCGTTTCTGGTAATTTTACCAGAAACGAACGTTTATCAGTATAAACATAATTTATAACATTTGTTATAATTTATGTTTAAAAAACACCTACATTATATTAAGTAAAAAACTTCTGTAGTAAGATGTAAAATCAGCTTCCTACTATTAAAACATAATTTTGACTGGCTAATATCTCGACGCATATTATTATATTGTTTGTTTGGACGAATAAATCAACAATTTCAGTACTACAACATGAGCTAAATTGGCGCATGATATTACAGCATGAATGAATACCTTTGTAAAAAGACATTAACTAGTCTGCTAATCAATTATTTATAAACATTGAACCCTATGGAATAAATAGTTAATATTAGTTATATGAACGAGTGCACAATAAAAAGAACTCAGCGGGGCTACACAGTCGCTAGTTCATTATCCAAATGGACTACAGCTATTTGATCCACTTATGTGATTGCCTGCAAGCATTATCTCTCCTCCACTGAATGGAAGCCATAAGTCTACCTCGTAACTCTCTCGCTTCTTCTTACAATATTTCTAGGTAGGTACTTACGTTAGCAATAAATATGTATGCACATAAATTAACTATTGAACTAAGAACATGATATGTATTAGTAGAAATCTTTACTTACTGATATTGGTACTCGATTAATTGATTGGTTGCGGTACTAATTAATTATGATGCTCATAAACGAGGCGCTAGATGTAACAAAGTTAAAGTTATCGTTAAAGTTAAAGTGTAACGCTGGAATGACTGCTTCGTAAATTAGGTAAGTATCTACATGTCTTGTCTTGAGGGGATATACTAAGTGAGTTGAGAGTGTAAAAAAACTCGAAATGAGAATACAGCGAAATATGGAAAGCACCAAATCCCTGCATAAAGTATGTACCAAATATTATTGAAGAACAAGTTAATATAATCCGGACCAACGAAGGCATGCCATCGCCTTCAATAAACCCATACCCTTAAGCAATAGATAAGGAAACAATTTCATTATAACTGCTGACTATATTGTACGATAGCCTTTATACTCTTCCTATAGATAAATACCGCACATTTACATTCATTGCTTAGAGTGAATCAAAAGAGTTGGAGTGCTCTGAAGAAATCAGCAGATAGAAGATAATGGACCGATCCAATCACTTAGCGAGGTGGACCTCAGTTACTTATACACTGGCTACTACACTCATGTATAAATTTACAAGGCTCTATATAATTCGCTGCAAGCTTGCCTTTGTTTATCATTGACGTGCAATACCACACGGCACACAGGATCTTGAATCTTGATTCAGTTATAAGCTTGATTAATTTGCTTGTGAGAGTAACAATTTGGACTGCCAAATAATGTTTTGATTAGACTTTCTGTTTAAACTTTGTTTGTATTATTAGGTACTGTTGGAGGAACTTGATCTTGTAAATTTCCCTCCTTTAGCCTCGTGGATCAGCCAAGACTTAGGTACAAATGACGTCCATCAATCCATTACACGATATGTCCCAATCTAGACGTAAGCTTTTGTTGGCAGGATAACGTGTATTAGAGCCGAGCGTGTGTTAGTCACGACAATAATTATGTACACCATAATTCGTCTTTTTCGAATTTCGTACATATCTATTCGAACAGTCTTCGTGAGTTGATCGAATATTTCATAATCTAGGTAATATCGAGTTTGTAGTAACACTTTTCATTGATAAAAATATTCTTGGAACTGAGATAACGTGTATTTCCCCTCAAGGGTTTTTTTAGCACGACGCCGAAGAGGCTCGCTCTATTTCCTACAATTATTCGTCGGAAATGAGATTTCGGATTAGACCGCCGTCTGATGAAGACATCTACAAGATGGACTGGGACGAAAAACAATTAAATGTAGACAGAATTAATAGTATTGCATCGGTAGACGTAGTATGAATATTCACGATTTTTTTTGTTTATATAATTTGCCATACCTACTGCTCAGTCTCTATCTATCTGTATACACGAGTTTAAGCAATATTTGTGTAGTCTCGCAAAAACTCGAAAATAGTTCGACCTACACGACCGATTTTTATTTTTTTATTTTTTCCTTTCAATACTGGGGTGGTTTAGATTCACAATATTGGACTCGGCAGGTACCTAGCGCTGCAATCGGGTTGTAGGAATTTTCCTATTAGCGGGTTCAGCAGCTGAACCCGCTAATAAGTAGCTAGCCAACATTATGACCAGACAGCGTCTGTCGGATCCACTAGTTTCGTTGGATTCTGTACAAATTATTTAAAACCATGAATACACATGCATTGAGAGCGATTTTATGTTTACATTGTTGTACGGAGCTTTAACCACATGAATAAATAACTACCTACTAAGTAGGTTTCAGCTCGAAATAACAATTGATGATAGCGAATAAAATTAGATTCGTGGATTTTGTTATCAGCTGTTCTCTCTAATAAATGAACAGTACCTACCATCTATTCGATATCTACAATAAACGATTTCTATTTGCCATTACGAATGAATCATGGCTACAACAGCTTTGTACTAGCGCGAAAAGAGTAGTGTAAGTTAGCCCTGTTACTTGGTAGTCATTTACCTTTACAGTATTCTACACACAACTCCGTTAATTAAAAGTTAACAAAGCCGGCGTCTAATTGGATGGTTTATCTATACCTACATAATCTTCAGATGTATAAGCAAACTTTCGCTGAACAAACTTTATGATTGAAGATTTCGTTATAATAACTCATAAGTCCATCTATTACCAGTAAACCATAAATCTCCAGCCCAATTCAACTCAGAAGCTACAACCAAATGACCCGTTGAGATTTTTCTAAATTGCATACAAAATGTCTCTTACAGACTTGTGGGTTCTGACGGCTATTACTTACAACGCAATATCAAATTGCTTTCAATTTATTTCGCAATTGCCGTCTTTGAGTTTCGCTTTGTAGGGGCCTCTGACGTCGGTCCGAGGCAACAATAAAATGTATTCGTCTCCGGAATGTTTAATATGGGGAAAAGTTTAATAACGCGTCCGGGCGGGCGGCGAGCGGCGAGCGGCCCGGCAGCCGGCCGGCCCGGGCGGGCGGTCAGCGCGCCTCACCAACCGACTACGATAAATCAAATCTTTTACCTTCTACGTCGCTGAGAAAAATCCCTATTACATTCACAAACATTTCTTCAACCACAAGTAAAAAATTACCGTCCATGTATATTCGTGTCTAACAATAATTCGGCCCCATAGCAATACCATATTATTGGTTCGTTATCGTTATCGTTATGGGTGTCGTAAGTAATTATGTAAAACATTAGATAAGCTATAATAATATGATAGATACCTACAACTTTCCAAACTATATCCTACTAATATTATAAACATGAAAGTTTGTGAGGATGTATGGATGTATGGATGGATGTTTGTTACTTTTTCACGCAAAAACTACTGAACGGATTTTGATGAAACTTTACAGTAATATAGCTTATACATCAGAATAACACATAGGCTACTTTTTATCCCAAAAACGCGGGCGAAGCAAGCAATATAATATTGGCGGCACGGTGGACGTAGTGCATGGCTGAGCGATTGGCTGCGCGACGTGTTGCGGGTATATTTGTTCCGGGTCTGGAGTGTTTGTGTATGTGTTTGAGTTTGTAAACGCACCCACGACACAATATATACCTAGGTAGGTAGGTATTTTAATTATGTATCGAGAGACGATATTATATACTTACGCAGAATTAACGTTATTGTTCCTCACGTTATATCATGTACCTACCTGCCTACATATTCTTCGGTGACAATGTATAATTAACTTTCATATAAGTCGGTACCACTTATAGGTAAGTAAGTATATATAACTTTATCGGCAACTATGTAGGTTCCTATATAATTAGGTATTATCTTTTGAAAACTTTTTAAAGTTACCTTACCTACCTACGTTTACAGAAATGGAGGTAGGTAAAAAGTTCCTGTTTAAAAACTAATGATAATTGAATGCATATTATCGTCTCAGCATAAAAATCGACCCACCCATTGTTCGAACGGCTTGCTATGGCGATGTGGCGTTCTAAAAAAACTGTTGTAATTGGAAACATTGTGACTGCAGCTCATCAAGACATAGCAACGAAGCTCGGCTCTGGTGTCTGCGCCGCCGCCGACACAATAGCTCCCTGACGTTAATTAAATGTTAACAAACGCCCTCGTCGTCTAATTGGAACTGTTGCCTATTATCCTTACCTTTCGACGCGGAGAATAACTCCCAACCTCGTGAATTGTACTTCAGACTTTTTACTCGGCTTTCTTCAAATTGACTGAGACTCATTGCTTTTGTTTTCAAGGATAAGTAGACATCCACTCAAATACAAAGCTTTTTTAATTGCTAGTAGGCACAATCAAGTTGTAATAGTACCTACCTAACTTAGCAAATTTAATATCTACTGTCTTCGCCTAACTTTGCACGACGTAATTAAGTAGGTAGGTAAATAAGGGTTTAATAATCAAGTAGGTACCTAACTAAGTAGGTAAATAGTTGGTGAAGACTAACCCCCTTACAGACGCCTCTCAACTTTTACCATTGATTAATTAAACAACTAGGTACCTATATCCTTGTCATTTGTATGACAATGAATAGAGATGACAATTGACATAAGAGCTGTTTAATTTAATCATCGTCTTTAAGTAAGGGGGGGGGGGGGAGAGGTAAGAGACTTAACTAGTTTTAAGGGTGTAAGAACAATCGTAGCTTTAACTCTCTTGCTACAATTGATCTTACGGTCCTAAGCAACATCCTGGAATACGGTCCTACCCTTTGCCTAAGCATTAGATATCTTATTAGAGGCAGAAGAATTTATCAGTAGATACTAACTAGACATACCTATTATTTACCTTCTGGCAAAAAAAATACCAATATTATGCGTTTTTTTTCTCATTTCTAATCAAAAAAGCCTAAAACTATGCTAAAAGTGCAACTTGAGATCTTATTAACATACGGTACCTATCTATCTATCTACTTACGAAAATATAAGTAGGTAAGTATGTATGTAGGTAAACCCTTCCTACCCTAATAAAAATAAAATGTTGAAAACACGGGCGTAGCCAGATACAGGCAGGGGGACAGCTGCCCCCCACTAGAAACTTCCAAATCGAAAAGAAAATAATTTTAGAAAGAAAAAAGCTTTTTAAATCATTCATCTAATTATTATTTTGCGTCAAGTTGAATTTCGTTTAAACTACGAGCATTCTCCATAAGGAGACCATCTCATACACCATTTCTCCATGTGTGTTTTGCTTGCCTGGGGGCCCTGAAGAAAACCTTCTCCCGGACGATCTTTCGCCACTTGTACCTGGCCGCAAACACTTTAGAGGCCGAAGTCATGGATGCAGATTATGTTCAGCATGAACTGAAGATGATCTGCCCGATCTACAATTCTCTGGACACGAAAGTACACAACTCATCTTAGAACACACAGAATTTTTTGAACGCAGCAGTAAGAAACGCAGCAGTAAGATAGTATATTAAAAATGGCAACATTAATCATCGATCACTTAACTTATCTGTGTCTGTGTCACTGTCAAAATAAATGTCAATGTCAAACATTAAAAAAGTTTTGTTTTGAATTCGAAATCCAACCTCAAAAACAAAAAGTAAAATAATATATAAATGAAAAATATTAGTAAAAAACGAGAAAGCATCATTTATTTCTTTAATTAGTTTTGGGTAAAAAATTATAATGGCACAATTTTTGCCAGGTAGACCTGGTGGCGAGTCGGATTCGGACAGTGACGAGGACTATGGTTTCTACGAAAAGCCGGTCAGTATTTGTCTGTATTTTTAGCTTTTTGCAATATTTAACGTCTATACGTCCGCGAATGGAGTCAACTCATGCTGAAGGAAAATTGTTGTCCCACAAACTAACTCATAGGAGATTGGATCTGGGTCGATCTCAGATTAATTCCAGCGTCAGGGCAAATAATTCTTTGTATCAAACTCAACTGTTAAGCCTGTAATGCATTATCAAATCAAAGTATGTGGGGCAGGTAACACAAAGTTAAGACATATAAAACATCTTTTGAATTTTTACATTTCAGCCTAGAAATTACTACCAACATCAACAGCAAAATGAGAAAAAAAAGCTTGAAATGGACCTACAGGATGCCATCATTAATGGAAATTTGAAGGATGTTCAAGAAATTGTTACTACTAGTAAGTAAATGTTTTTTTTTAAATCTTGTTACTACCCAACTGTCCCAAGAGTGCTTTGATTTTTCTGAACTAGGTACCTATATAATAATATATGTATATTTGTATAATATACCAACACATTTTTTTGTAAATGTTTTGTTCACGGAACATAATACACCTTATCCATTAAAAATCAATCAGACTTCTCCTCTATGCAAGCCACAGCCTCTTATTACTCCCGAAATATACATAATCTTAATGATTAAAATAAAAGTGTTCTATATTGACAGACTGATAGACAATGTATTGTTTTTTGTAAACAAATTGTTTTTTTTTTCTGATTTCAGGATTAAATAACAATGTCAATGTTAGGCTTGACAGTGGCTGGTCTGCTCTAATGCATGCATGTTTTCATGCACAGGATAATATTGTAAAATACCTATTGGAACAGGGTGCTGATCCCAACTATCGCGCTGGTAATTATTTATTTAAACTTTATGCTATATTAAAAAGGTACAAAGGCAGACTAAATGCCTTGGGTGTTCTCTACCAGTCAACCAATTATAGTAAAGCCTTAGAAAAATATGAGACCACAATAAAGTCATTGTTCCTATGCAAAAGTATTCATCTAGTTTGTGCAGCAAAAAGTAAATACATAATGCAAAATTGAACATTTTATCACATTTTTTTTATTATTATTATCAAGAATATTAGCCATGTCAACTCTTTAATTTCCTCTCTCTCAAGATAATTATTAAGAACTACGAACTCTGCATGAATATTAATGTCATTTGTCATTTCAGAACACAATAATAATGTACAATATTCCCTCATTATTACAGATTCCATGACACCAATAATGACTGCATGCTCAAACAGTAATGCCAGCAATGATGCCATATACAACATTGTGACAGATTTGATAGGAAAGGACAGCAAACTGAACTGTATTGACAACTATGGACAAACTCCTCTTATGAAAGCTATTGGCTGTGGCAGAGTTGCTGTTGTGCAGAAACTATTAGATATGAAAGTAAACATTGAAATAAGAGATCTTCAGGGATGGACAGTAAGTACAGTTTAGTTCTCCTACTACCATTGATAAATATCCTGGACTTGTGCAGGTATATTGTTAAGTCCTCACATGCCCTCCTCACACATTCCATAAATTAATATTAATGGGCACATGGGTGCCCCATGTGCCCCGCTATCGCATGGAACGCTATTCGCATTGAATTGCAATGTCATTATCTTTGCCACATAACTTAATTATGACACCCATAGAATAGGTGGGACACACAATTAAACATACCTACTAACAGATAAATGGTGAACATAAAGTTTGGTTCAAAATACTACTAATTTGTATCTGTTTCTAAATTATTCAACAAATTACTCCATAATAATAGTATTATTATTAAAGTTACAAAATAAATTACAGGCTTTATTCTGGGCGGCTCACCACAATCAACCAGAAATATTAGAAATTCTTATAATCTGTGGTGCCAGAATGTCTGAAGTTGACAAGCATAACCGTACAGCTTTGGACTTAGCAGAGTTACATGAATATAATGATATTGTTGAAATATTAAAAAGACATCTTCAAATTCCGGAGGATCATGAGGATTCATTTTATATGGAAATAACAACTTGGCATGATTTCTACCCTGGAATCAAAAAAGGACAAAAGTAAGTTACTATAAGGCTGTGTCCCCAATAGGCAAACTGTGAGCGGCGGACTGAGTTTGCGCTAACAAATTCAGTAGCAAACTGTTAGCGCAAACTAGCAAACTGTGGACACTCCATTTCAAATATATGGAAGGGCGTACTAAACCGATACGCCGCAAACTCAGTCGGCCGCTCACAGTTTGCCTATTGGGGACACAGCCTAACTATAAAAAAAATTGTAATTTAATAAAGTATGTATGGAACGGTGCGGTAGAAGTCGCGGGCTCTAGTTCCACTCAAGCAGGCAGCTCACTTACCTAATGGTAAACGGTTACAGATGTCCATGGGAGGCCCCATGGACATTTGTATTACCAGAGACATCACAGATGCGTTGTTCACCCTAGAGACGAAGTTTAAATGTCTCATAGGCCTGTAATTACACCGGAACCCATACCCTTCAAACCGGATACGAATTAACGGATACTAGCTATTGCCCGCGACTTCGTCTGCGTAAAAATACATGAAAAGTAGCCTATGTGTTTCCCCAGGTCCCAGGCTACTTCTTTGTCAAATTTCATCCAAATCCATCCAGCCGTTTCAGCGTGAAGGAGTAACAAACATACACACACACACACTTTAGCATTTATAATATTAGATTACTGTGATTATTATACAATAGCTCAGTGGTTAGAGTGATGCCCCAGTAGATACGGCAGAAGTCTCGGGTCTAACCCGAGACTTCTGCCGTATCTCGGCTCGCTTGCGCTCCTGCTGAATTGAAATCCATTATATTAGTACATATTACTTTTTCTATAAGAAGCTTGGAGTGGACACTTGTATTTACAGGCCAGATTACAGGAGTGAAATCCCGCATCTATTATATGGTATGCACCTTGAAAATTTCACTACACCTGTTATGAAGACTGGCATGGATCTGAGAACGTTCTTGTTGCTAGAAGAAAGCGATATGTTGAAATTGGGCATGGATTTACCGTACGAACGACAAAGACTTAAGAGTGGACTTCGAAACTTTCATAAAAGGAACTGGAAAATTAAAGCTGTGGTCGGAATGACTGCACAGAAGCCAGAAAATTTTAGGTAACTTTATTTTAGGTAACTGTGAGGTCTCATAGTAAAGTGTACAAAAAACTCATTAAAATATGATCATTAATATGTATTACGTTAAAGTTATACGCTTATATGAATATGAACCTTATTCTTATACATGTAATGTATAAACATTACATGTATAAGAATAAGGTTCATATTCGTATGAGTTGTCCGTACACTGTGCCATAGTATAAATAGGGGAAGTAGGTTATCTTCCTACAAACGCACCGCGCGCGGCTTGTATGTATGCGCTAAAGTATCTATGCGTCGCCGCACGCACGCTTAAACACAATCTCGACCCGTTTCAGTAGAAGTCTCAGTAGAAACGGGTCGAGATTGTGTTTAAGAGGGCTCTCGCATTGGCACCTCTCGCTCGCACAGAACCATATATTTTAAGAATGTTAAATAAAAAAAGATGCTATTTTCAAAAATGTAATCGAATAGCGAACTACAAAATGATATTTATTATTATATTATAAACTCAAATTTAATTATTAAAAACACATGAGAACACAAACCTCAAAAATATAATCACATCATAATTGTTTTTAAGTTTGTTTATCACAGTAGAAATGTGTTTTAATTATTTACCCGTAAAATTTATATTATTTTGTAGTTCACTATCAGATTACATTTTTCAAAAAAAATAACCGACTTCAAAAATCCACTACAAAGAAAATAATAATTTTGGTTTCGGAAGTCGGTGGCTTTGGTTTTTGTTTGCTTTTTTTTGCCACCGACTTCCGAAACCAAAATTATTATTTTCTTTGTAGTGGATTTTTGAAGTCGGTTATTTTTTGTTAAAAAAGTTTTTTATTTTTCCCTTTTTAGTTCTTTATCCCGTGTTAGATTACTTTCACGAATTCGTTCAACAGTAAATCTTCTACGGAGTGTGTACATTTATGCCTATAACTTTGTACATAGGAATGATTACATAATGTATTATATACTAAAACCTTCCTGAAAGTATGTAGATTACGTTAGTGAAAACCCCATCCAAATCAAATCAGTAGTTTTTGAGAAAATTGCGCACATACAAACATACATGCATACTTACATACATACATACATACATACATATGGGACGAATACAGAACCTCCTTTTTTGAAGTCGGTTAAAAATGCATCTTTTCATTCAACATTCTTAAAAATGGTTCTGTTCGAGCGAGAGAGGAGACAAAATTCCGAGAGCGCCCTTAAGTGTGCGTGCGGCGACGCATCTAGATACTTTGGCGCACACATATAAGCCGCGCGCGGTGCGTTTGTAGGAAGATTACCTACTTCCCCTATTTATACTATGACTGTGCGTTCGAGACCTCATAGTAATTTTTGTGAATACAGGGTTAGAGTATTCAATTATTTTTTTTACTGTTTAAAACGTCACTTTTCAGTATGCTGAACTATTTAACGTCATTGGGATCCCACCTCCATCAAATATACGTATTAGAAGCAACCTTACAGTACACTCTGCGTGAATACAATAAAATCCAGGACCAAATTAAATTTGAACCGCCAGACTCAGCGATACATGGGAAATTAAACATTGCGGCTAAAAAACTGCTCATAAACATGGACAGTATTAGAAGAGCGTCGGAAAGAGTGGAAACAATACTGAATAAGGTACCTAATGAGAAAAAGATTATTTCTTAAAAAAAATTGACTTACCTACCTTTAGAAACTCGGTCTTTATGTTTACCAAGAAGTATCCACAGCTGAACATATAGTCCTCCTTATACATATATCAGTAAAGTTAAGGTTGTTAGGCAATTTAAAAAGAAACACTAGTTATACTGATTGTAGGATGTACCTAGTTAAAGAGAATCTGGCAATTTTAATCTCGTAATTAGTTTGTCTGTAGCGGTGTGTCGTTATCCACCGCGAGACGGTAACTTCAAAGGCACGGTGCGGCGGATACGCTACAGACGCGTCTGCGTTCAGCCCCGGATAAAGGGGGGGGGGGGTAGCCAGGGCCCGTGCCCCGGGCGGCAAATTCAAGCTTGGTAGAAGAATACCAGAGTAGTGTATTCGTCTACCAAGCGTAGTAATCGCAAAGAGCAGCGCTAGACCGGTCGTTTGTGACGTTCTTTGGTTGAAGCCTATGTCCAACAGCATCAGTGGGCGTGTTATCGCTGAAATGATTATGGTAAAGGTAAAGGAGGGCGGCATTATTTAGGGTTTGCCCCGCCTCGAATTAATTCAAGATCCGGGGCTGTCTGCGTTACTATGAACGCGTCTGCGTTAACACAGACGTGCCTATTTCTTTTGGTCCTGCGGTCCAAGCTCGTATGTCATGTGCTAATCCGAAAAATCACTGACCGTTGGAAGAGCGCCGTGACTATCTGTGATTGCCAGTTTTGCATGGTATGATCCGTAAAACACTAACCGTGAGTGGCTTCCCACAGTTCGTGTTACCTTAACACTTGTGTGAACGGTATTTTCTTGAATTTCAGGTCGCTGAAAGCAACCCCGAGCCTGCCGATCTCATCAAAGAGAAGACTATGCAGGACGTGGTCAAGGAATACTTCACCGAAGCTGTGGTCGTCTTCTCTCTAGGTTTGATGGTCTACCATGTTAAAAACTTACTCTCCTATTTAGTCAGAAAATAAATGTGCTGTTCTCATTTTTGTTATTTAGTATATGTAAGGATTAAGAGACGGCTGGGCTGGAGTATCCACTTATAGTCTGATAACAGAAAATTGAGAAATTATATTTTTGTGAGATGCTGCAGTTGCTCCGTATGAAATCTAAAAGCTCCCATAGTAGATATTTTATTCATAAATATTGTTGACAAATTCCTAATTCGTTTTTAGATAGATTATAGTGGATATGAATATGTGGCATGAATGACAAATATTGACAGTGCAACTCAAGCAAATTGAATATAATTGCAATACCTTGGTATATTTTGTAGGATCTCGTATGTAGTTGACACTCCAGCCCATCCCAATTATTTTACGGATTGAAACTCTAAAATCTAATAAGTGAAGTCTACTATTACATTTCATGTTATAGTAGGTATAAGGCTGCGTTTCCACCAGAGATGTGCGATGGAAATGTGTCGTGCGAGGATGTCTAGCTGTGCTGTGAAAATGTGTGGGGGTTTCCACCAAAGCTGTGCGATGAAAATGTGCCGACGAGGATGTGTAGCAGAGCTGTGAAAATGCGCATTAATGTGTGGTACGAGGATGTGTTGCGAAGCTGTGAAACGTGTCGACGGGGGTGCGGTGTAGTGGGAGATTCCTCGCAACACATCCCTCGCACACATCCCTCGTACACATCCCTCGCACACATCCCTCGCACACATCCCTCTATTGTTTTGTATGCGCAAAAATCTAACTCCGCTGAGCCGTTTCCACCAGAGCTGTGCTGACCAAGGCGAGGTATAAATGAAGCGATTCTATTGGTTCTTTACAAACACATCCCTAGCTACGCATCCTCGCACATCTCTGGTGGAAACGCAGCCTTACTGTTGTCAAAGGGATTGTTCTACAGATAAAAGTCAATATTTTAGTTTTCAACTGCTAAAACAAGTGTTTTTGGTATTTTGTACTTAATAAACTGCTGGCAACAACTTAACGGCCTTAAGATTCACGTATTTTTTTAAATATTCCTGTGACGTATGACTTTCGCCTTCAAAAAAGTTTGATAGATAAATACTTTAAAATAGTTAGGTCACTATAAAAGCCGAAGATTGACTTTTTGAACAAAATGGCAGATTCATTCAGAAAGATCCAGAAACAATGAAATATTTTCATTACCAAAAGGTTTTTAAGACCATTTAATAAAACTGTTGATAACTACAGGATGCCGTGACGGTTTGCTTAGGATCTTAGGATTTTCTAGCACCTTGCGATGAAAAAGACTCAAAGTGCATGGAACCATACGAATCATCCACGGAGCTACAGACTCAACTAACTCGTGAACTGCGTAACAAGCATGTTCGCGACTATTAGCACGAAGCTGCTTCACAAAAGAAAATTATACACCAGAGTAACATTGGTACAAAACTGAGTGTACCATAGACCGCATACCCAACAATTACAAAATTAACATCAGACCGAACATAACATGTATGATCTTCGTGAAATATAACACGTCGCATTGGAGCTACAGGTTGTGATTAGGCGGGCCAAGAAAGATTTTCCAATCCCAAAACTGAGCAATCGAGTGATGTTTAACATTATTTTTAAGGTTTCATACCTCAAAAGGAAAAAAATAACTTTTATAGGATCTATATATATTTCGAAACTCTCAGAACGCGAGTCGTACTCGCACTTGTCGGTTTTTATTTTTCTAGAATTTACTGGATATTAGGGTGGTATTAGAAATGGCAAAAGAGAGCCCTATTTTGATGATGATAACGGCCGTAATTCCTTCATATTGCTTGTGTTTTTGGGCTGCTTCAGAGCTATTCCAATCTCAGGCTGACGTCCAGGATGTCTTCAGTATTGTCGGGTCATTCTAACTCATGGGTCGTTCACCGGATTTTTAACAGGTTTCTACATATATTTACGTATATAACTGTAAGTATAGGTTTTCTCAACCTCTTTCAAAGGCTCTGGCTTGGAGAATACGATTCGGTCACCACCAACATTCAGTTTCATTAATATTTCGTGAATATTTCGAAACCTTTGTTCCGCTTTATAGCGTCTTTAAAACGTTCAGTAAGTCGCATTTTGGGTAGGTACTTTAAGACCGTCTCTTAGGCTGGCTGTACTTATTCGCATCATCTGAAAACTGCAGAATCATTTCGTATAACAGAATTAGCATGCTAAAATATATAAATAGGTATAACTGCTCATAATATATAAGTACCTGGGCGACCGAACTTCACTCGGGATTTTCTCAGGGATAACACCTCTAGATAACTTCGATTTATTCGATAACTCCATCTAGATAAACTTGGAAATTAAAAATTATCTGAATACAAATATATATAATATGCAAATCGTTAGAGCTGTTTCTGAGAAACCTATTGTCTAGGTATTTATAACCTACACAAGAATTGCTCACTTAGATTGCTGATTTTTCCATCGTCAGATACCTACCTATCTTTTGTCCAAGGAATAAAATTAACTTATTAAATATATAAGTGATTCTCAAAAATCATATGACCCGAGCGGGATTTGAACCCGCGACCTCTGCCGAACCGTGGCTAGTGCTCTGAACCAACTGAGCTACCGGGTCCCGCCCGACTCATCTGAAATTTGAGACCCCTTTGTAATACGCTTCTTAGGAGCGTTTGGCGACATCTATCGGAAAACTTATGCAGTATTTATAATAAAATTAACGTTTGACGGATTTTTTAAAAACAGTCAAAAAATTCATTCTTGGATAAAGTTATCTAAAGATTAGAAATCGGCTCATCTATAAATAAGATAAAAGTCTGCTCATGTCAGTAGAATGGATCCGTCCTTGTTGAATCGGTCGAACGCTTGAGAGGACACCTGGAACTTGCAAAGTAGGACATTGCCTCTCAGACAAATCACTAACCTGTACTGAAGTAAGCTGGGTTAGACAGAATTGCAAAGACGCAGAACTAGACGTTGCAACGCATAATGCTAACGCAGCATAATGAGCTTTGCAGCACCCAGTTATGCGTTGATAAATTAAAGACAAAAATTCGTGAAAGGTGACGGCTAAAAATCCATACACTGAAAACCCACAATCGACAGCAATGAAATGTTTACGAATGGGTTAGCTTTAATAGACATTTGATGGTACCAAAGTGCAAACTTTGAAATCCGTGGGTTATGGAAGTTACAGCTTGACCTCTTGGTAGTTCTAGACACCCTACCTACACTACGAAGGTCATTTAACCGGGTCATTTTATTGTAGTCCACGTGGGTGGAGTCGCGGCAAAAGTTTAGTCTGTATTTAAGCTTAAATGTTGATTCTGACACAATTATGAAACAATTGCTCTCACATTGAAAATATCATAGTATTATTAGTAAGGATTTGTAGATATGATTTTTATATGACAAAAAAAAAATCCCACAGTTGTTCGAATAAATGAAAACATTTTTTAATGTACAAAACAAGGCTACTCAGACCGCACATAAGAAATTTGTGTCGACTCTGGGTATTTTTTTAGCCATCACCTTTCAATCAACAATTCAACAATGTCATTAGCAAGTTCCGAGGAATTATAATTAAGGGGTCACCTCGACTAAAATAGATTGTAGCTGAACCTACACACCGGTGATAGATAAATAAATTGCTATGTATTCTTCGAAGTTCGTGAGTGCGACAATGTGACTTAATGTCTAAGAATTACGTTTTCCAAAATGTTAATTTATATTATGAACACAAAACATTCACATTGCAATTTAGCCAAAGTCTTGTTATTTTTTTCTAAATTGTGAAACCTACAAGAGCTTTTATTTCACTCGTGACTAGATTATTTATGAATGTTAATTTACAGTTTCATATTTGAAGGGCAAATTGTTAAAAGAACAGTTATTTTGGTTGTCATTCAAAAAATTCGTTCGTACAGTCCTCAAATAATAGTTATCTCACGTTTCAAACATTTTAATTACAGTTGGTTTTTTATCTTTGACAAGCTTTAATCAAGAAAGAATGCTAGTCGGAATTGAGTCACTAGTGGGACCACATACGTCTGGAATTTTATTTTCAACTTATAATATTTTTACGTTGTATCTAGAGCAAATAGTATCTTAAATCTAAACTACTGTACCTATTTCATTACGAGACTAAATGAACGTTGCTCGCAACGGCATAGTCGGCCTACTTTGGCATTGTATATCACATTTATTCATGCTAATAATTTATTTATTTCGACAGGCACCATGTCATCACACATCATATACGCACATTTAAAATTATGAGTGTCACTTGCCAGTCTGTTGGCGGCCTTGTCACCTGCAGTTAGATGCATTTGGTACTTGGCTGGCATTAATTAGAGCTCGTTCATAATTAATTGCACGGCATTTGTATCCATTATTCATACTTAGGATATGGTGTGGGTGTGTTCGTTGGTGCATTCATGCGTTGCATGCAACTTTGTTTTGTCATCTTATCTATCACGTCGTCACGCTTTTTTGCGTGATGCAGGTGAGCAGTGTCAAATACAAAGTTTGTGATTCTGCTCAACGAATATTTAGGTACCTATTCAAAATTATCATATAGTTTATTTTTTAATAGTATCTACATGAGATACCTACCTAACTACATTTTTATAGGAAAAACTCGTCATGACAAAAAAAACCCCAAAAATTCTCCTCAGTGTAGCAATCGACAGATTAAAACGTTACTGACTTTGCTCTTGACCTTAACGCAATCATGTCCAGAAATATTCGCCGCGTAAGCGCACAAAAATGCGTGTTGACATTTTCACACTCTCGTTTTGCTAATAATAATACATTTGATTGTTTCGTTGCAATTTTTAAAACACTAGCTCCGTGCATCAACGTCAATTCCTTCCTGTTTTTATTCGTAATATTTGTTGATACTGCACTTGCCAGCAGATTGCAGTAGCCAGCCAAGTTGGTTCATCTGATAACTGGCAATAAGACGTGGTCTTTATCCTAGTAATAAGAACGTTATGAATATGCAATAATTTACTGGAGCTGTATTTTGACTATACAAAGATAATTATATGAAAACTTAATTCTGTTTATTATGCATTTACATTATTTCATATTGTGAAATTACTATCTCAGAATGGACCTTGTAATATCCATCACAGTTAAACATCCTTAGGGTTTGGTTTACCCATCACGGAAACCCCATGAATAAGACGGAATAACAGAAGCAATACATCGTATCAACTACTACTCATGGTTTGGCTACTAATTGAAACTAGTGGCGCCATGGCATCGAGTTGAGCAACAGCTATGCCATCAAGTTTGCGATGACGCACGCTTAGTGGCGAACTATCTGTACATTGTCACGTATTCTTTTTTTTTTAATTTATGCCTGATTCCTAATATCTTACCCACCATTATTGATAAAAAAAACAACTATCACCCTATTTTTGTCCAGCATAGAGCATGAAGACACTTTCATCGTTTAGGAGCACACGTTACAGACATCCTAAATTGGCTGTTGATGGGTTTTCATTCTTTCTTTTTCTTCGAAATACTAAGCTATAACAAATCTTATTGTCTAGGTAGAGTACCATAAACTATGAGTCTATAATGTTATATCACCTGGATGCGCTAAGCAATTTGATTAATTGCCTTTTTTGCGTGGGTATATTCAATTATCTTCTATACTTATAATAAATCTGTAGAGAAGTCAATTCTGTACATGAAATATATTTTCAAAATAACTATTAGGGGGTGATTAGTGATCGATACTGATGCCAAAAATGCAATCAGTAAAATTTTTGTCTGTCTGTCTGTCTTTCTGTCTGTCTGTCTGTCTGTCTGTATGTTCCTTATAGAAACAAAAACTACTCGACGGATTTTAACAAAACTTGGCAATTATTCTTCATACTTCTGGGCAGGTTATAGTATACTTTTCATCACGCTACAATCAATAGGAGCAGAGCAGTAAAGGGAAATGTAGGAAAAACGGGAGAAGTTACTCCATTTTTTAAGCTTCCGTGTGCAGCTTTAATGGTTAAAGCTACATAGAAATCATGTATGACGGAAATGTTCTACATAAAATTATCTAAAAAATATCCCACAACAGCATATATTATTATGTCTATCTTTTATGGTTCACTTACAATAACACGTGTAACTCCCGATAGCTTAGCAGTTCGGAGCTTTCTGATTGTATTTGTTTACTCTTACGTTTATAATACTTTCACTCATCCCTAATTAAGAAAAGTTAACATTATTACCTATTCAATTAAAAAATAATCATAGAAATCGGTATAGAAACACCAAACTTATACATGAAATACGCTAAAGCTATCGCGCCGTCGTCGCGCGTGAATACTGAATCATGCTATAAGGATTATTTTTGTGTAACGGTTGCCGCGCTCGACGCGGGATCGGTTAGTGGTGATGAATTTGCGGTATTGCTGTAATCGCGTGTGTTTATGTCACTCAAAATAGAAAAATAAAAAACTATTCACCCCCTCGGGGGTAAAACAGCTCTTCTGCGGGGGTAATAGGATTGATAATCTTCTATACAAATAAATCAAATTGAAGTGTCTGTTTGTACTGTCATGTTGTTGTGGGTACTGTTATGAACCGGAGAGTGATATAATAGTACCTAGTTAAAGTTAACTCCTGAGGTACGTTCCCATGGGATAATTTCCGACGTCCACGCGGGCGAAGCCGCGGGCGAAAGCTAGTTATTAATATAGGAAGAGGAATTTACTTTGCTAGCATAATTTCATTGAGAACTTTAAACAGAAGATTTTACTTTAGAAGTGCAGACTTCAAAGTCTAAGTTAACTTTGCGGTCTCCGAATTGTCTCCTTTACTCTAGAACAAAATTCACTTAGCCTAAACTCATTTATTTTGATTTAGATATAATGCTTGTCATCCTGAAGCGAGATCTAAGCCGCATAAACTGCATGAAAGTAAAAATAGGTCCTAGATATTGTTTACACAGGTATACACTAATGCGCTCTGTTGTGGTTTCACGCGATTATAATTATCTCTCCTCGACCTTATTTTATACCATCTTAAATATCTTCACACTCTTGTGTTGTTGTGTACACTGAAGACAGAATAACAGTGTGTCAGTGCAATAAACTAAAACTAATAAAATTGTAGGGATTGGTGTTTATTTAGGTCATCTTAAGGACTGAGTAATTTGGTTAGTTACTACGGGGTATGAGTATCCCACGATTCATTTTTTATTACGTTTTGTGCTATTTGCAGCTCAGCATCAGGTTGTATGTTGATCAAAATATAATTGGCGACAGTAGGTAACTAAAATGTATTTACATAAAGAATAATAATCTAAACTAATATTATAAAGAGGAAAGATTTGTTTTTTTGTAGCTTTGTAATCAAGGTTGATTATTTACACGTTACTTACTCTTTAAATTATTCGAATCAGACCTTTCGTTTAGAAGTTACGACGGGTTTAAAAATGCTAAAAGTAAGAAAAATGCCGTGGTGTCATCGAATAGCTCTACGCTTAGTCTTTAGTAATGAATAAATTCAATAACTACAGGACTGATTTAAAAAAATCTTTCACCAATAGAAAGCTGCATTATCGCTGAGTAACACAGGCTACTTTTATCCCGAAAAATGCACAGTTCCTGTGGGTCACGCGGACGAAGTCGCGGCCAAAGTGCTAGTAATCAATAAAAGCATCACTATAACTCTCTAACTCCTAATTGACCATTATGATAAACGATATAATGATTTTGAACACATCATTATTAAGTAAATATAATTATCATACAGCCGAGAATAATATTTTGATAAACATACCTACGACGTAAAACAGAGCTGCAGTTTGCAAAAAACTAAAGAAAATTTTAATTTCGCGGGCTAGGTACTTATTATTCTCTCGACCGTCATCCGGCCTCCTAGAGGTCCTAAATGGCAAAAATAGATAAGTAAGTACATAAATTAATTGTAATCTTATGTCGCCGCTTGAGTTGAACCTGATATGTGCGCACTCCCCGCCCCGTAAACAATAACTATGGCACGGTTGGCGCAGTGGTTGCTGCGCCAACCGTGCCATCGTTATTGTTTCTCGATCGTTTATTCGTATCGTTTCGATTCTCTCACGGAACAAATATTTATAGCTAGTCTGGGTGTTTATGTTTGTGAGATTTGTGTGTGTAAACGCACCCACGATACAGGAGAAAAACCTAGAGCGGGGCAACGTTTTTTTAAGACGAAAACAAAGATAAAACAAAATTACCTACTTATTAGAAAAAAAAAACATAAATCCCGACTGCATACTTAATATTAATTATACCCTATGTCACTTCCACAATGAAAGACGAATTTTCTTGCAACACTTCATGTTGAAATCCATTAGCCGTTTAGTCTACACCTACAGAGCATAATGCCAAAGAAATAACATACACTCGAAAAAATATACCCTCCCTCTGGGACAGTCGGTTATAAAGACGCGCATTAAACAGAACAATGTTTTATGAAGTATTCTTGTAATTGTGTGTAGGTACAGTTGTCAGTTTGTGAGGCGTGATATATTAAACAATGACCTTTTATTCGTTTGTGACACAAATAGTTGCGCAATGAGTGGCTGGCCTTAGTCATCGTCCGGTCTGCTTGAACATGACATGACATAGGATCTACACTGGACTGTTGCTAATAACACTATCCGTTTCCTTTATTTTGCATGCGTTAAGCCATATGTCGTCATAATGACTTCCCAATGTGTTGTCACACGTCTAACTCGTGTAACTTGCTCGTTCACGTGATTTGAGTAGTAACGCGTATTTACGGTACCTATCTTGTTTGGTGTATTTTTGTGGACTTAGTTTAATTGATTAAAAGACTGGATTGTTTATGAATGAATATTAAGAAAACTTGCAGTGCTCGCGACACCGACCGCGATGGAAGCCGGAAAACAACACAATGGTGCCGATTCTGTTGTTTACGAACTAAACTAATTTAGTCTTATCATGTCTCTTTCTAGTAAAAAAACATGAGAGAGGGATAGCAGATATTTAATCCTGCAAATTAGTCCTCTTGAATGGATTTATTGTCAATTTAGTCGAAATCGCAAAAGGTCATGACTATTTTCCCGTAAATGACAGGGGCGTAGACTAATTTGACAATTCTAAATATTTTCTGTCCTTTTTCAATGATATTTGTAAGAAAGAGATATAGTGTGATTAAAATTTGTTTAGTGCGATATTCAACAGAATCAGCACCAATGTCGTTATTTTCTTCATACAAACTTTACTAGGTAGCTAGGAATTTCAAAAATCCCTTCTCAGTGCTCTAGGGTCTGCCTACCTCCTTTCAAATCTTTTGGTCCATCAGTTTAGGTTGTAAGTTAGATATTTATTGGTAGGTACTGTTTTAGGTAAATATACACAAAATTACTCGACAGTCACTAATCAGTTCACTATCGGCCGGTTTTGCCTTACGAGGCGTAAGTCAAAAGAAGCTAAGTGATAGCTAGTCATTTATTTAAGAGGGGACGGGGCCTGCGAGGAATTTGAAAAATAGGTATTTGAAGAAATTATTGCCGTCGCGCTGCGCCCGAAAAACCCCCGTAGTGTGTGATAGGGACAGCTGCAGCTCAGACCGATTATATCACAAAAAAAATTACGAGATTAACGTTTCGTATTCCTCCTTTTTCTCCTCGAAAACTGAGCCGATGCAATTATTTTTTTTTTATTTAAAAAAGAGTATGCTTAGGGCGCCTAAGCGCGCCGCGACAAAATTTTGTCGACGCTATTATCGTGAATCTGTCTTATATTCGCACGAGTAAGAGCGAGAGAAAACAGTCGACAAAATATGTCGCGGCGCGCATGTGAGCCCTATAGGTTCCTATCATTTTCTTTTATGTTAAAAACTTTTCTAAATTGTCTGGTAGTCCTCTAATCACGGCGGTACAAATAGGTCATTTTTTGTAATTTTTGGAGGGTCATATTTTCTTTACTAATTAGTTGCTGAAAATAAATAAAATGACAGGGACATGTATACAGCAGACCTTGATTTTATGAAACAAACAAATACTCTAGAGCCATTATTCAGGAAGAAAAATGGGGTATACGTTTGTATGGAGAATCTCACGCCCTGTTCCCTTTTAATGCCTCCATTTTTGATAGACATGACTTACAAACTTAGGAATGTAGGAGTTAGATAACTACTAGATAATTATGTTATAAATATCTAACAATGGATGATGAATGGGTGTTTCCTTATAGGTAGGTAGGTACACTGCAATTTATCGGACTGGGTTTTAATTGAGTTATTTATTATTATTTACCGCGTCCTTTGTCATGATTCTATTCGATCTGTTCTGCATTGCATCTTGTTTGTATCGTGTGTTGTTTACTGCTTTATTTTAAAGTAAAGCAGTCTAACAGTTTTTTAGGTAAAAATAAAATAAAAACGGAAAGCTTTTTATATTTTATTGACATCTAAAACATTCGTAACAACTGTTTGTACTAAAATATAAATGTGTTAAGCTGTTAAATTGGTGTATTATAACGTGCTGTTATAGCTGCTCACTGCAGGTAGTGTTAAGCAAAATGGACTTCTGTATAATATATAAGACACTTTATCAATCGTCGTTGTCATCATAGCCTATTTGCCAAATAGCCTTTTATAATATCAAAGTACAAGTTGTATCAATTCATTATTTGTGAACACGTATAAGCTCAGTGTAATATTGTTCTAGGCCATTTCCTTTAAATTTTTAGAGCTACTTAATCATATAGGACACAAATAAATCTTCATCGTAATACCCAATATAAAAACAAAAGTAACAATTGCCTGAATACATCTATCATTCATCGAGAAAGCAAATGTCACTAAAGCAACATTCAACATGCAAACTGTGCTCAATAGTTGTTGGAATTTTCGAGAATACTAATTGGCCAATAAAAATATTAAGGTGTTAATAAATTTTGAGATTCTCTAAAAGATTCTAAATAAATATCGCCAATTGCTCCTCTTAAATTTATAAAACGTAAATTAAAATAAATTATTAACAGTATTATGGAATAGCTGCAGTCGTGTCGGACGGCTAGCGAGTAGCGCACGCTCAGTGCTTCTGGATGGGGATGTTCCTGTCGGTGATGGCGAGCTGCGGCAGCGGCGCCTCCACGGTGAGCACGCCGTCCCGCGACAGCGACGACTTGATGCCCTCGGGGTTGGTGCCCTTCGGCAGCAGGAATTCCCTATTGTACTCTCTGTACACAGACTTTGTGTCAGACTTCTCCTCGTGCTTGGCGTGGACCTGAAATACGAGCGCATTTCCTTGTTAGTTACTGAAACTTAGATATTCCTGTTTTTGCTACACGCACGACTCCGTTGACCCCGATAATAAAAAAAAGAAACGCTTTTGTTTTGTGTGCACAAAAGCGATACATTCAAGTTGGCATATTGCCTAAGAAGTTTCGGGCATTTTTCACACTAAATACGTAAATAAACTCTTCATTATTTCGCAGATAATTTATCTTCATTAGACCGCGACAGAAAATAAAAGTGAAGGAGCGTTGATGTCTTCTCTAATGAGAAACCCTAGGTAGTGGCGTCTTACTAATTGATAGCATGCTGATAATAATGTAGGTACAATGTGACAATTTCACATTTGCACACTGCAAATGCATAAATCTGCGCTTAAATTTTGTCTGCATTTAAATAATTTACGTTCATGAAACAGTTGTTACATTTACAGGACTAGATGTTTCACAGTTATTGCTACTGGAAGAATCGGTCATTAAACGTGTCAGTGGCGCCGTGATAAATCTGACTAAAATAAGACAGGAATTCAGTGATGACGTCAAACGGCAACCGAACATTGTGTGAATATAAGCCGCCCCATTGCCAAATATTGTAAACCTACACCGATAGGTATAGAATCTATGCTATACGGTACTGTGTAGTTGAGCAAAACGAACGCGAATGAACCATACGAGCATTGGCTGTAAAGGTTTACCATAATTTGTTACCACCTAATAAATTTTACATCCTCAGGCGTGACTACCTAATTTCTTGCAAACCATTGTATCTACGAGAGTATATCTAGTTTCATTTGAAATTAATGTATTTTAAACCCATGTTGTCTATATAGGAACAATAAGGTCTATGTAGCCTATATAGGAACAATAATAGGTTTATTTTAGAATGTAATTCTAATAGCATCATTAGAATGTGTTCCTCCTATCTGAACTCGGCCTACGCCTAATCAAATCAAACTTCAGCCTTTAACGAAGCGTAGCAAACAAACATTGCCTAAAGTAGTCAATATAGACATTATAAACGAATCAAAATCAGATTATTTGGTAGGTACCTACCTATTTGACCTGGTACCAATGAGCATGTACAGTTTAATTGCCCTGCATTATGTGACCCCTCTTAGAAATTGTAAAAGTAACAGTGAATTTGGACCTTAAACTTGTTTAAACTTAAATAAGTTGGTGATTAAAATCATCTTGTTAAGCCATTTTAATAATTATGAAGTTAACATTAAGCCCGTCACAGACGTAGCTATAATATATATTAATATGAATCATAACAAGGCATATTACGACATATTTTCTATATACATTTTCGAGTGACCACACACGCAGCTATAATATATATTTCTATGACGTCACCGTTTCTATACGTTTATCTCGATATATTAATATATATTATAGCTACGTTTGTGACGGGCTTATAGGTTGAAACACTTCAGAGAATTATATTTAGTGTCACGGCTACTAATCGTTAATTTCGTGTAAACTCGTCAAGTTGTTGTGGCCTCATGGTGCGATGAGGGATTGGAGATGAGAAGCATGTCCCGAGCCCGTCAACATTTTGTTTTTCAAATTATTTTCACTTGTCTACGGTCGGTCTATATTATTTTCTATGTAGATACTTAGATTATACAAATTATAATTAATTATGTAATATCTAAAAGTACGAATAGGACAGGCGGGAAAGATTCGTCCTGTGAATTTTTCTATGTAACATGCGAAAAAAACGGAAAAAAAACCGAAAAAAACTTCTTTTTTTTTTTCGGAATTTTCAACGCTGGTCCTGCTTACATGTGTGAACATCAGTGGGGAACAAGCAGTAGGTAGAGTTGGCAGAAAAGGAAAAACTTGTCTTATTCTTTTTTTTTTTCAGGAATAGTGTTGTGTAAATAAGATACTCACCAATAATTTGTTGTCTACAGTCTTAACGACGATTTCCTCAGGGGTGTACTGGCTAACATCGAAACGGAGCTTCAGTGACTTGCCGTCGCCTTCATCTTGGATCAGGGGCGAGTTGAGGCTGTCCCAATGGCTGGGCTCTGCCAACTGTCTGTTGTCACTGTGCTGTGAGGATGTGGTGCTGCTGCGAACATCACAATACTCAAATTACTTAATGCATTCACTCATCCTCGCATCGGGGAGTCCATTACGCAACCACCAAACACGGAAGTTTTGGGTGTCGTTCTAAATAACACATGTAGATTTTACTGCATTTCAACACCGGCTGTTTTAAATCAAATCTATTTTAAATCAAACTCAAAACGATCTGTTCGGTAGTTTTAATGCTGACTCCCAAATCCCAAACATACCACCAATAAGTACTTAGTTCTCTGTTCGTGCATTACATTCGATTCGTTGGGTAAGTGTTTGCAAAGTTAGTAGGTAGGTAAATAATTAATAATATGACTGTATGATTTAAGTGGCGACATTGAGAGATAACCTTTAGCGAAGTAGACGTTTACTGACAATCGTGTAGGTAGATGTATGCGAAGTGGGTGCTCCACTAGTTGTAAGCACATAATTTGATTAACGTGTGACATTCATCGCCTGTACAATTTCAACAAAGAACATCTAAAGTTCAAGAGATTAGTGAAGGATCTAAATGTAGATATGAATTGTTCAAATACAAGCAACACAACCATTGTAAACTACACAACTATGATATAAATTAACTACGTAGTTTTTAACGTCCATATATGGCTTATATTTATGTAAATCAAGTACCTACGTAACTATACAAATGAAATGGAAAATATCTAAACAGAGCATCGTAACACTTACATGCAAAGAATACTAACTACGATATGAACTAGTTACCACTACAGTTAGTTTCACAATACCATTGGTAGGTACTACGGTAGCCCTGAGGGCGCTACGGTAGGTATATTATAATATCGATTCTTATATTACTTACTCAGACTCAAACTTGATAGAACTAGGAAAGCTATTCGAAAATGAATTTTATTCTGTTATCATAAATACCTACCTAGCTGCTATTAAATTCAGTCTAGCAAAAGTGATTAGGTACTGGCATGCGAAATACTATCACGCTATTATTTTATAATCCACTATCGACCACGTGGATTGCATGCAAGTTCTTAACAGACTAGTTAGCTTAATGAAATATGAAAAGAAAAATACTATAACATAATATCTAAATAGGTAGGTACCTAATAGGTACATAATTACATACACCTAGTTCTTATCTTATTTCCTAACTGCTCACTACCATCTCCAATAAAATGCCTACAGAGACTGACATTATAATCATGCATTCCTAATCGTGTCAAATATTTGTATTGTAGGTCAGGGGTTCCCAAAGTATTCGTTGCGGTGCCCTAGGGCTAGAGCACCGTGGAAGGGAAGCAGGGGCGCGGGCGCTGTGAGGCGCCCTGCTTTCTATCCTAATTATAAAAAAATCTAATCGCGCGCAGTGTTATTTTACACATATTTTGACAAGGGCGCCGTGAACTGAAAGAGTTTGAGAACCTACATATTTATTGCCATAAACTTTTTTTACTAAAAAAACTTAAGTACCTATTCATGAACGGATGTTAAGAGCCATTTTACGTTTTGTCACCTCTCTCGCTCCCACAAAACCATATTTTTAAGAATGTTAAATGAACCGATTGAATTTTGGAAAACGTTATTCATTATTGTTCTATAAGTATACTTAATGATATTAATTTAACAGGTAAATATTAAAAACACATTTCTACTGTGTTATCTAATCAATTTAGCTCAATAACTATTAGGATTTGTTTTTGAGATAAGTTCAACTCATGAGTTTTTAATAATTTAAGTTTTTAATATTAAAGTTAATATTATTTTGTAAAACATTAATTAAATTAATTTTTCAAAAATGCATCTTTTCGTTTAACATTCTTAAAATATGGTTATGTGCGAGCGAGAGAGGTGACAAAATGTAAAATGGCTAAAATGGTAAATTAGGTGTGAACACAGCATTTCTCAGCCGTTTTTGTTCCAGTTTGTGAACACTTAAATTCCTTGTAATTTGTAGTCAGTCTTCGAAGTAGTTAAAGCAATCCATATAAGGTATCACTCTAGAATAGTAGGTAGGTAACTATCTGACTCATTAGTCACTGGGAGCAAGTATAATCTATGACCCGTGAACATTTCAGCCAGTGCATAACATAACATATTTTACGTTTTTCAACAAAACAGCTGACGTCATTCTCAAGTCATCAGCGCAGATACAAGGTCACTGTCAACAAAATGAGCTCATCGATATTAGAGGGGGCACTTGTATCGACGTAATTTGTGATCAATTGTGCAAGTGGGCGGCAGGTAGGTAGGTACTATACCTAAGTACAGTGGCCTTAAAAATGTTTACCAACTAATAGGTAAAAGGTAGAATTTTTTATAAAGGAGATGTTTCATCCTGGAACTGGTATACGTACGCCACATAGGAAAATAGGAAAAAAATAGGAGATTTACATAAAAATATTATTAAATTCATTTGAAGAGTACAATTGTAAGAGAATTATTTGAGATGGAGTTTTTCACTATGATATCCCTATTTTTAGGGCGGTCATAACAGTTTGACAGTTTTGTTTTATGACGTGACGTTTGAGTCGTTGTGCGCACGCGTGGTGGATTGAATGTTGCTATTTTGACTGACATTGACATAAGAACAGATGTCAAAATGACGTTTCACTTAATTCATTTGTCGATTGTTGATCCACCATATTTATATTGTGTTGCTCTCCTTGACAAAGAAAAGAATGAATTACAATTCAACGAAGTAATATTAAAGAAAATAAGCATTAGGAACCGGTTACTATCATGTATAGCTATAATACTCAATTGCGTACGTAGACCCCTCCCAGGCTCCATACATTTCTGAAACAACTCCTTTTAATAGCTAGGCCTACTAAAATTTATAAAAATGTTCTTCTTCCGTTTAACGATACAGTTATCGTAGAATTAATTCTAATCTAAGTAAAATCTAGATTATCTATGTGTTTTTGCTCACCGTACGTCCGTAGGTACCGACTTGTCGTGTGTGGTGTGTTAACCACATACCCGACCAGCAGCTAATCGCATAACTTCAATGCTAAACGGATTAGGTTTCATTCGACACACAAAACAAATTCCTACACCGTTCAAGTACGGTTTACAGAATTAATTAACAAAGTAGGTATCTAATAAAGTGTAAAATACAAATAAGTCGGATTCTTGTAACGATAACAGTTTCTACAAAAAATACAAACCAATTATGTAGGTATTTTGTTCGTGTATAACAATTAAATGAATACAATCCTAGTATTTCCTGCTATTCGAGCCATAATTCACTATAGTCTAGGTAGTTTTAGTTCACCTGAATGCAAATTTTACTTTCTATTCAGGTTGAGTACTTGTCTCAGTCGTGGCTCCTAGCCTCCCAGTAAACTGCAAATATTACAGCTACTATTTACAAAGCATACCTACCTATTTACAAAGGCTGCCTTAGTTTGAGTAAGGCATAAATTAAACAATCACGGCTAGCTTCATGTGCACCGCTTCTGTGTAGGTACCTACCTACCTAGGTATCTACTATATGTATGGAAAGCAGGGCCGGCTTTAAATGTTTGGAAGCCCTGGGGCAACTAAGAAGTGTAGGCACGAAACATTTTTTAATCAAACAAAAAAATAATATTTTCACAGTTTTTCAATAATTTCATTAAAAAAGTGCTTTTAACCGACCAAATGAAAGAATAATTCATGTTTCCCTTAATTTTCACAAGAATAGTCATGCTATGAAATGTTTTTAAAAACTATCTTGTAAATGTGTTTTTTTTCTCTTTCACAGACGGATATATTTTTTCTTATTTCGGAAAATTCAAGTTGTAGAGGCCCCTTTCCTGTGGAGGCTCTGGGGCTAGAGCCCCTGTTGGGCTGCCTAAATTCCGGCCCTAATGCAAAGATTCTACAGGGAACCTTTAATTACACAGGATTACGGGCATAATGTGTCGTGAATTCGTGATTCGTGATTTGCCTATTAAATTTTTTAGATCGTGGTTTTCAATACTTTTTATTATTAGGTCTATAGTAGCGAGTTGCGGTTACGGTTAGATCACGTAATCTTGTGGCAAATACATAGATATGCACCTACCTAGGTACATACCTAAGTACACAATAAATAAAGATCTATCTTTTCATAAAAGGAAATAGGTACCTACCACGTGATTAGGTACGAACCGTCAGACACAGAAAATTTGTTTTTCCTCTTCGACCTTCGAATAGCAAAGAACACATAAATCAATGTGTTTCAACGTTAACAATTATCTACTTTGTATAGAGTACCTATAGATGTCATGATCTCATGATGCACCTAGGCGATGCAATTCTCGGGACCCCTTTACCCGCCGCGCCGCGAAAAAATCGAATATCATTCAACAATAATAATGATTTGAAGTACATACCTTTGACAATGTAATAAAAAAAGGCAATAACATTGTCATTGAGCATACAATTTCGTCAATTTTTTTTTCACTCGATGAAACATTTTAAATTTTTTTTCGGTGCGCCGGCCCCTAGCCGACGCGGGGCCCCTAGGCAGTTGCCTATACTGCCTTATGGATAATACGGCCCTGCTTGTACCCATAAGAATTCATAAGATTAATACAGGCGATATAATAATTATGTATACCTAAGTAAGTGTTGCGCAATGATTCCTATATCTACCTACAGGTGCAAATCTACTGCAAGCATAAGTAGGTACTACATGATTAATTATATCAACAACCATTAATTACATACATAAGTACAAACTAGAACCATACTCTATAATATAAATATACAACTGTTACATAATAATAGCTACATTGGTAATGATTAGGTACATACACAAATATGGATAATTAAATTAATTATGATTGACTTTTACCTCTCCGACGACTTGGTTACTCCTCCGGAGGAAACAGATTCGAAATTGTAAGACATGCAAAAAGCAACGTATGTTGTTAGTTTTAAGCTCAAATCCTTGTTTTTAATTTTTTTTCCAAGGTGACAGACAATTTATTGGCCATTCACATTTTTTAATTTCCTAATGGGTGTTTACCCTTTACCAAGCCTAATTGTTCCTTTATAGACCAGGGTCGATAATTTTTGAAACCAAATAAAATAATACATAGTAGAATGAAACCCATTGGAAAAGGAGGAGAATATTATAAAAATGAAAGGAAAAATAATTTACGGGCGATCTGAGGTCTGGAAGGGTAAGGGGGTGAGCTTTTAAGGTTAATAAATGGTTTATAATTTTCCGGCAAAACTACAAGTCCTATGGAAAAAACTGGCCAAGTGCGAGTCGTACTCGCGCACCGAGGGTTCCGTATCATTTTTGGACGTATAAAGTGAAAAAATCCGGACCGCATAACTAAGTTTGTTTGTGAAGGAATTTTGATGATTTTGAAAAAACTGTACTAGTTAGGAACATCGTTTTATTTTTGGTGCCATATTTGGGTCAATTCCTATCATTATTTCAAATTTTTCGCCCCGCAAACTTCGGAGATAAGGGGCCAAAAATAAAACGATGTTCCTAACTAGTACAGTTTTTTTAAAATCATCAAAATTCCTTCACAAACAAACTTAGTTATGCGGTCCGGATTTTTTCACTTTATACGTCCAAAAATGATACGGAACCCTCGGTGCTCGAGTACGACTCGCACTTGGCCGGTTTTTATAATATTCTCCTCCTTTTCCAATGGGTTTCATTCTACTATTATTTTATTTCACTTTTTATTATTTTGAAAGAGATCTCCCCTGGCCTAATAGTCGTAATTGGCTATAAAGTTTACCTAAGTACTTTCCCTTAGGGAACAGAGAAAATGTAGACTTAGTTCCTCCAAAAGGACACAATTTTCATACTAATATTTACAAAAAGCTCAAGGAAATTCATCACTACCAAGTAGGTATTAACAATATTTTTTTATGGTAAATAGGTAGTAAAAGCATACGGTATTTACAAGTTCGGGCGGAGGGGAATGAATACCCGGCTGTTAATTAAGCGTAGGATTGCCACTTTTAAGTACTGTGACTAACTGTAGGTCGGTATCTACTATCTACAGCGAAGGTAACAGGACTATAATTTATGTGTAACAACTTCGGCGTAATTATTAGTGAAATACATAGCTGTTGTACATATTTTTTTTTATTATTATTGGGATTTGCCTGATAGGTATGGTAACACAATAACATTAATTGTCAGTTCACACCAAAGGGGCAACCCTATTCAATAAACCAGATGTTAACGAGGGGTATCGATATCGAATCAACCAGAGATAAATTTTATTATTTATATATGAGAGTATTATAATATTAAAAACCAGTAACGTTTACGTCATCGATGACTATAGTAATTGAGACGAAACAGACCGTTATAAAACAGTAAAATAAATAAGTAATATATGGGCAAGACAAGCATCTTAAACACCTAAATGCAATGCGTTAAGAATATTAAACAGGTATAAAAAAATATTATAGGTATTCCATATTTAAGTAAGCAATAATTAAATACTATACTTAATACGTATGATAAAACATACAATAAAAATATGGGCATTATCGCAGCACACATCATGGACAACAAACAGCTAGTGACGTCAACGTCTCAATGGCCACAACACAACCACACAAAATGAAAAATTGTCGCAATGTCACCTCAACTTTTATAATTCTGCTAAGTATGTAGGTATTTGTTACCAGCTGCTACCGCCAAATATGTACAAACAGTTGTTACTGTAACGCAACCCACACGGAACCATTGATACATGGGCGGACCAGTAAGCCCACACTTGAATGAAATTGAGCAAGATCCTAAAAATATTAATGACGTGGTGTTAGCAAGTCCTACCGATGTTTATTTTGCTCGTTACGACGTATACAAATCGTATTGCCTCCATACATTTTTGACTACCCACATGTGTGAATATGAATGTGTGGTTGACGAACACAAATCCTACGCAGCGACGAGAGCTGTCGTACCTATGCTACTGAGTGTAGGCTAGTATTGCATCACTAGACTTGCAGCTGAAACATAACCAACTCGCTCCAAGTGGGTCATGTATTCATGCCGTAAACACAATTTCAGCGCGTTTGCGCCAA
The DNA here is from genome assembly GCA_948465475.1 of Thalpophila matura. Taxonomy (NCBI): domain Eukaryota; kingdom Metazoa; phylum Arthropoda; class Insecta; order Lepidoptera; family Noctuidae; genus Thalpophila; species Thalpophila matura. Next base: position 9,643,069 of record OX419183.1, on the reverse strand, counting down.
CAAAACTATATAACTTGCACGCCGTGTTGATAAAACAATCGTAAACCGGTTTTCTCGAAGGTATGCAGGCGTTTTCCCTATAATCCAAGGTGTGATATCAATATCATGCATTTACTTAATTGTTTAACTTTAGTGTTAACCTCTGCGTCTCAGATAGATAACCTTTGAATTTAATTAATTTGTAATGCAGTTATGTGAGAAATTATGCACGTGACATTTTGTCGACTCCGACCTTGATATTCAAGATGATTATACACTTGACAAGAAAGCTCTTAACTATCTACTTGTATTTGATCGATGGCAACGTTAAATATATTTTTTTGCAACACGTCTTCATTGAGCTGCGTAAAACTAGTCCGCAGCTCATTCATAGCGCGGGGTTCGCTTATATAAACCCTCGTTATGCGTATACATTGTGTTTACAATTTCTCGCGTTTCTGTGTTTTAGCTACAAAATTCTCTGGTTTGGAGACGCGCAACCGGCGCTATTTCTATTTATGACATCATCCCGCGTCGGGCTTACGTATCGCTGCACGCTTTAAATGGAGGCGACTGAGTCTGCAGTTGATGCCGTTCCGCGGACTGATCCCGAATAATACCTTTTGAATTTACTTTCTCGAAGTAGCCGATACGGCCGTGGGCGACTGTCTTGCGAAACTACCAAACTCATTAATTCAAGATTCCCTTTTAGGAAAACAGGCCCGGCGACGTAACTGTTACGGACGGAATGATATTATAGCCATGAGAGAAACAACTTGGTTTATTCACCCTCTTGACAAATGTCCAAATTATAATTCCATGCATTATTGACATGTCCAACTTGGTAAAGTTAAGGACTAAACTGTAATTAAATTATCTAACAAGAATCGAAGCATCCATCGCAGACAGTTAATGTTAAATTAAATTGAAATTAATTAAGTTAAAAAAAATTAATAAATACCTAGTTGTGCTTTTGAAGAAATTGTTGCTTTCTCTGTTCATAAGTTCTGATCTGAATTTGCTCATTTCTTCTTCCATCTTTCTCATTTCGGCGTCAAACCTCTCCCTAATGCTGGAGAATTCAGTATCGATGACAGAAAAGTCACCAAGCTTGATGGGAATATTTCTTTTCAGACCACTGTCAGCCATTTTAGGGTTGTGTGTTTTGTGGAATTGGTGAACTAAACAAACACTGAAACGTTCTTATGTAAACACGGATCACAGTGTCGGTACGCACTCAACGGCAGACAAGGCAGCACTGATCATTAGTCGTCGACTCGGCGCCAGGGGGCCTGCGCACAGTTTTAAATAGCCTCACGTTCGAACGCCGTCGAGACTCGCTCGGCGTCATTCGGCCCACACTATGCTTCTCGCTCATTCCACGTCTGGCCATACCGTTGCTCACGCTCGAGCATCTTCGCCGTGATGCATAGGCACTACCACCGACTGATGGCATACACTACGTAATGTGATTGATGAATCATTCTTCTGAATCCGTCTCTTCTCTTTATGGCAATCAACACCATAACAGAAGCATGTACGATTATCTTATTCATCGCGGTATTTTTGTTTATCTACCCGCTACTCATTCCGCATCTTCAAAAAAAGGCATCAAAGTACCTATTCTAAAAACTGTAATTCATCATCATCGTCATATGATCCTAATATAGCAGTCCACTGCTGGACATTACAGAATGTCCAGCAGTGGACTGCTATATTAGGATCAGTTCAGGATGAATTCAGCCATAAACTAGGTGGTCACCTCACCTTGGGCTTATGACGTGAATTTGACGTAATGGCGGAAATTACCTAACCGCTTGAAGATTATCCCAGTTTGATAGATACGGAATTTCTTTATTGTTTTACGTCAAATAGTAACAATAAGCTGGCAAGGCAACATTGTCTTGTTGAAAGATTTTGATCTTTTATTTCCCATTGACAAGGATTGGGAACCTTAAAACAATGGCCAAATAAATAAAAGTCCGTTTAGGGCGACGGCTGTATGAAAGCAGCCAGTGGACCTTGGAGCCTAATATGAGTCAGAACTTTGTCATGTCTTGAGAGTGTTAAGACAAAAACATCCAATTATGTCCACGTTTACCAGTAGGCGAATATGTAGTATTCGTTGTAGGTCATTACAAATAGGAAACATTACTCATGTTCTTACTCCTACGTTAATATCAATCATTGCGAGATATTTACCAGGAATTCGGTTAGAATTTAACTGATCCAATCCCAAGAATTGGTCCAAGGTTGGGTTGCACTTTATAATTTCAATACCAGCCAAGTCAGTCTTATGTACCTACCTACAAGAGATGTTCTCAAATTATAAACCAGAGGATTGAAAGACACTCATAGGTACCAACGTTTACTCAGAAAAGCTACGATTTCCTTTGAGATTTCAGCAAACAATTTTTCGGGCTAGAACTGACAAATAGATCAATTACCTAGCATGTGAAATTTTAAATACCTCAAGGATAAGTAACGTTCTGAATTGACCTATATTCTAAAGTGTTAAGCTGTGTAATACCTTTCAGAAAGTTGTCTGGCTAATTTTGCCCTTATAAAGCCGTCAAACATAATCACATCATTCGGTTACTGTCGACAGTGACACACAATCACACAACTCAAACGCTTCTGAGCCGTATTTATATTTAGAAATCATTCCACATGTGCCCCCCAACTGCTCAACAATAAAAACACTGGTCATCCCTCGAATATGCCATCCACCCCACACTTAATGCTCCATTTATAAACACCGACGGCTCTTTCACCACAGGAAACTACTCTGCCGCCTGAAGGTTGAAATCCTTCAACATTATTTCCAGAAACATCGTTGTTTTGAAATATTTGAATTATGTTTTGCTGGATGGCTGCAATAAATTATAATGTAACACGTTGTTTAAGCTTTTAACAATGTATCGGATAGGTACCAAATCGAAAGAATTACATAATTTTAACTAACACTCATCATTACTCTAGTGTAATTTACAATCTTTTCAGGATGGAAGACGTTCCAACGAAAGTAGAAAGAAATGAATAACATTTAAATCAAAGGTGATGTTGGTAAGTAGACAAACGGCCATTCCCAATAACCGATCTATCGGCTGTTTTCCCTACTAGAGATAGATCTTTGACATAAGCTCTAAAGTACCTATGTAGGTAATGTCAAAAATCTGTCTCTAGTAGGTAGGGTAAAGAGCCGATAGATCGATTATTGGGAACGGCCATTATTGACCGAAAGAGTGTAGTAAACCGTAGAACAACGGATAGATAGTAGAATTAAGATTATAATATACAGCCTAGGTGCCTCTTGTGTGAGAGGTCTGAAAGAGAATAGTGGCTATCAATACTGCTTGCTACGACATCAATTGTAAAACCACGAAAGGAAGTCTAAATATGTACATCTTAGATGTTAATTTAATTTGTCATGTCGCGTCATGGCACTGCCAGGCGCCATTAAAAGTTCTACGAGAGTTTGAACTACTACTGTCTTTTTCAGTATTTCTTTTCAAAGAGTAAGACTTGTCTTACACTTTCGATGTCAATAGCATCTTTCTCAATAATTCTTTTCAAAGAGTAAGACTTGTCTTACTCTTTGAAAAGAATTACTAGAGTAAGACAAGTCTAACTCTTTGAAAAGAATTACTGAGCAAGATGCTATTGACATCGACATACCCCAGAGTTAGCTCTAACGAAACAAAAACTTAGTTCAAACTCTCGTAGTACTTTTAATGGCGCCTGGCAGTGCCATGACGCGACATGACAAATTAAATTAACATCTAAGATGTATTTAGACACAGCATAGAACTCAATTATGTCTAAGCTAGACGTGATATAGTGCAATCGTGTCTATTCATTAGCATAGCACGCACTATTTATTGCGCTGAGATTAGGACCGTATGACTCTTGTATTGTACAGTAATCCGACAGATAGTTCCAGTGATTAGCGCGTTCAAACAAACAAACAAACTCTTGAGCTTTATAATATTACTAGCTTCCGCCCGCGGCTTCGTCCGCGTTTTTCGGGATGTATTATATGTACCTACATATAAAAATTCCGCTTGAATCCCTCTATCTTAAAAAAAAACCGCATCAAAATCCGTAGCGTACCTACCTAGTTTTATTTTAAAGATCTAAGCATACATAGGGACAGACAGACAGACAGCGGGAAGCGACTTTGTTTTATACTATGTAGTGATGTAGTATAGATTTATTAAAACCAAATAGGTCTATCCGTAATTTAATAAGATGTAGGTACGTACATCAGTTGGTCTGACTAATGTTACCATTTACAGTGAATACGTTATTAATGAATTAATTAAATCAAATATTATTTATATCAATGAAACATTATAGCGTCCAAGAACCATAGTCAAAAACAATGATGCATGTTTATATTTGCGACAGTAAACAAAGAAGCAGTGAATTATAGCGTACGTACGTTTCACGTAATTTTCTTAAAATAGTGCTCATTCGGATTTGTAGAACGGTTTCGGTAAGTAGTGTGAAAATAAATATTTATGAGAATTTAAATAACTTATAGCATTATTGATCAATTGATCACAGAACTGGATTTTAAATTAGGAAATGACTATTTTATTTCTTAGTGATGTTATTTTCTAAAGCCGCGGGGTGGCTGTTATTTATTATATGTTGGGTTTGGATCTCGATTCGATATCACAATGTGCATAGTCACAGGTAGAATAACAGGTTGCCCAGTTTGAATATACTTAACAATGAATCCTTCCGCTTCGTTGACTCTCAATTTATCTTGAATTCTCAGATACTAACTAAAGTAGGTAAGTTATATTATAAACTAGCTTCCGCCCGCGGCGGAAAAAGAAAGAAAGTAGCCTATGTGTTATTCTGATGTATAGGTAAGCTATATTACTGTAAAGTTTCATCAAAATCCATTCAGTAGTTTTTGTGTGAAAGAGTAACAAACATCCATACATCTTTACATCCTCACAAACTTTCACGTTTATAATATTAGTTATAATGTTATAATATTATATATAATATATAGTAGGATGCGTAAGGAGGTAACTCTGTCTGTTACGTTCTCACGGTTAAATAGCTAAACCGATTTTGATGGATTTGGGTAAACTAAGATAGAACCTTGTAGGATACTGTTTATCCCGATATTCCCGATACATAGGTAGTTTCACTAGAATTCGAGTCAAATCACGGGCAACAATCAGTTACCTACATTAATTATTTTGTAACGTGCAGTTGGCAGAGACTCGTAGAGTACCTATATCTACCTATAAACCTATAGAACAAAGTAGTTTATCTGCATAGTCGACTATTCGCTTAGCAGGTCCTACTTCCAAACTACTTGATGGATTTTGATGCTGTTTTTACCATAATTTACAGCATTGATACCCAAAGCGATCTATAGATCCCCAGGGGTCGACGATGACCTACATGGAAGGGATCAGCGCAAAAAAAAATTGGAGATCCATGAGATGTAAACATCACTCAGGTAAGTCAGTGTTACGCCCGTTTTCACCAACACTAGGAGAGACCTAAGTGAAATGTTTAAATATTAAAAGAATTTATTAAAGAAATTATAAAAAAAATATATCACCAACCATTAGGCGACAACCATGGATAGTCCATAGTTGTTGGTTAGTGACATGTTTTTCTTGCGCCAGAGAACTCCTTTTCATATTTAAACATTTCACTTAGGTGTCTCCTAATGTTGGTGAAAACGGGCATTAGAGTTTAATAATTAGTAGATTACTAATCCTACTTCCTCCTAAACTACTAATATTAAGTAGGTAGGTAGGTATGCGAAAGTTTGTGAGGTTGTATCGATGTTTGTTACTGAACTCTTTTACGCAAAAAGTACCTACTAAACGCATTTTGATGAAACTTTAATTGTTGTAATATTGCTTATTTAACAGAATAACATAGGCTGTAGGTAATCTTTAAAGATATTGTTACGTTTCCTGCGTGAAAATCAAAAAACCTTTAAAAAATACGCAAAATTTGAATTAACGCGGGTGAAGCCGCGGGCGTAAGCTAGTTATTTATATTGTTTGGATAGGTACATTCATAAAAATGCTTGAGTGTCATTTAAATGTACCTAGTTCCAAAAACGCGATTCTTTTTTAATAACCTCTACCTGCTCTCAAATGTTTCTGATAAAAGTCATCTAAAATTAGTGGATGCTGACACTTCGAAGGAATTTTCTGGTGTTACCTCTATCTCGGAATGTACCTACCTACCCATCGTTTTACTGGCAGATCCTAATAACGTGCCAACTACTGCTATTCTAGTACTGCACGGTACTGTCTGGGCCGGAATGTTGATGAAAGCGATAAACCTAGAGGTCATTCACATCCCGCCAGAGTGAGAACTGAGAATCAGGAGCAACACAACATGAAATGGTATCATCTTTTATTTTTTTGTTAAAATATGCAAAAAAGTACTGACAGTTCCTTAGATAAGCTTCTCGGAAGGCGGTTGATACGTTGATTAAATTTTAATAAGCTCGGGTGAATGACCACACCGATTAGGAATAGAACGTGGGGCAAGATCGTGACGTAATGCTGCGAGTAGGTAGGTACCTACCTACAGCTACCTACAGTGCTAAACAAACTATATAAGGACCTTAGAAGCTTCATTACGTAGATCTACCTACCTACATGCTTTTAATTTCAAAAGAAACCTTAGAGAGCAATTGCATTCTTAGAATTTGTACTTACACGGTAATAGTAGATATTATGTCATGTAGGAAGGTATCAGGAAAAAAACAGTAGGTACCTGTGTAATTTTACTAAGATCGATTTATAATAAAAACCGGGCAAGAGCATTTCGGACCACGCACAGTGTAGGGTTCCGTAGCAAGAAGCATTTCAGTCTTCCGACCGCAAATATAAGTTTTTTTGCGGTTGTACTCAAAACTGAAAAAAGTGAATATTTCAAAAAGTTATTGACGTATTTTGTTCAAACCAATTTTAATCAAGAGTATTTATTCAATGCCATAAGCTTGATTTTTTCCAGATTTTTCGATAGCGCGGTTGAAAAATTACAGGGGGGGGGGACACATTGTTAACGAGTTTCGGAGCTCCTAGTTCACTTAATATGCACTTAAATAAAAAAGTCATTTTGAAACCTTCATGTTAAAGTTTTAAAGACCTATCCAACGATACCCCACATGATGGGGTGCGCGAAAATATTTTTTTTCATCCTTCAGTTTCATATATGGGAGCCCCCCCTAATTATTTTATTTTTCATAATTTCACTACAGGCCTTTATGGCGGCTTATAAAAGACATCTACCTACGAAGTTTCATTCAAATTGGTTATGAACTGTAGATTTTACGAGGGTGTGACAGACGGACAGACGGACATGACGAAACTATAAGGGTTCCTAGTTTTACTACGGAACCCTAAAAACGATAATAGAACGCCACGTAGGCATAGAAAGAGGCAGAGAGAGAATGTAGCATGGAGGGGGCTTAACGCTTTTCCTTACGTGACGTTTTCTACTAATTAACTCCTATCCCAAGCCGATAAACGATTGTCTATAAACTGCGCTGGTAACCTGGCACACGGCCTTCATTACCGATTGGTAACTGTGTAATTATTAGTAGTAATTATTTGATGAGTAAGTACTTATACTTATGTATTTTTATTTTATTTTCTTTGATTAGGTATATTGACGTGTGTTAGGTTACTTAATTATTCTACTGTTAAGTATTTACCTATAGCTTTTTCTGTTTTAAACCTCAGTGTAACTTTATTTAATATTTCTTTTGATTTATATAATTTTACATAAAAGTAATTGACAGACAGAATTGTGTTGCTGCGGAGTTTGTTGCGCCGTTTCTTCTTCGCAGCTAAAACACTAGGAAGCGGTGAAGGGCGGGCGTTTTTGGGGGCTGTCTTATGTATGTTGACGTTCAAAAAGTTGCTAATCATTTAGCCCACTTTGAATAAATGACTTTTGATTTTGATTTTGATTTTGATAGGTAGGTAGGTAGATAGATATACTTACCTACCTATTAGGTATATTTCGGGCATCTACTACCTACGTAAGATAACCACACAGTGTGGTAACAGGTGAGTTATGTTTTAAAAGAAGAAAAAGCTGATTTATTGCACAGTAAATCTGATTCGAGACAGAATTCAGCTTTTAACGCATTAGTAGATAACATGTAAACATTACAGTTCGAACAGGGTTTGTAGCTATAATAATGCGCTCTCTATAAACATTTCACAACATTTGCAGGCTAGCCAAATGTCATTTTCGTCTCAAACATCAAATGCGATTGACGCCGGTTATAAATGTACCTACCTAACCGGTATCTATAATAATTATTACGCGATTTTAGGGTTGGTTCCATAGCAAATTGAACGAGAATATATATTATATTCTTCAATTGCCCCAATAATAACCCATCCCTCGATTTATATAGTTATCTCCCAAAATTAAAGATCCCTGTCCCAATTAACTTTTCTTCTTTAATAACACACCCTTCTCCAAAGCTCCTTGGGGCTTTGATGACTTTTATCCGTAGCAATGACATCAGTTTGTGACCTTTTAATATTAATTTGTGTGGTATACGGTATTTATTATGTATAAATATATATTACAACTAACAATATTTTTTGTGTTTGTTTCAGTGTTTTTAATATTCGTCAACAAGATTCACGCCGTTTACTTATTATCTTTATCAATTACTTTACTTACCTTTTGATCTTTTTACACACGAATTTTCATTTCACATCTGACATTGGCAGAATTGTCGACATCGGCATTGCTTGCCATAAAGAAAAATAGAATAGAATAGAGAATATATATTACTACGAATATATATTATATATATTACTGAATAGATACCTACTTCATCACCTTCTCACCCTTTATTTAAAATAGATAATATTCATCTAATCAGCGATTAAGTATAACACTCAAACAAGCAGTTATCTGGAAGGACCTACTCCGCCAAGGTTATTCTAGTATTGAATAACAAACTGTGACGAATGGACTAGGTAAGATCAAGGTTAGGTCCACTTTGTGACACAGCTGCACGGTGACAAGCAGAGCGGAAAGCGGAACACTGGTCAGATCGCCGCCTTCCGCATTTTTCCTCACAAGCCTATATAAAGTTTCGATGATACCTGATATGTTTCTTGATTTCACATTGACTGTCACGGGGAACGAATGAAGATAGCTGGGCTTCCAATCCTTGTTTAATTAGATGCTTTGATTACCATCTTATCTCGTAGGACTGCCTACAATGCAAATACATATATTTTATTTTAGATAGGTACCTAAACCATTTTATTGATACAAATCAAGATTCGTGAAAATTAACTATCATCATCATCATCAGCCTATAGCAGTCCACTGCTGGACATAGGACATATCTCCAATTGCACGCCATTTAACTCGATCCTCGGCCGCTCTCATCCAGCTGCCACAGCCACCCTACGAAGATCGTCGCCCCACCTAGCCTAAGGGCGTCCTACTCTACGTTTGCCGGTTCGCGTTCTTCACTCAAGAACACGTCTACTCCAAAATAAAATAATTAGCGGCGGAGAAGACCTAGGAAGCGCTGGAAGGATTGTGTTGAGGAAGATCTGAGGAGTATAGGCAGGAAAACATATGACTTTCCGAGCATAGATCTAAATACTTAGGTATCTGATTATATCTGATATTACCTACTTGGTTTGAGCTGAGCTAGAACTACATTAAAGGTACTTATCACCGGTCGTAGAAACGTGTTGGGGGACGTATTCCTTAGGTATACGATGTAGGCATCCGATAAGAAAGGATTTTTAAAATTTCCACCCTAAACAGGGTGAAAAGAGGTGGCACGAGTGAAGCCGCTGGCAAAAGCTAGTGTAGGTAATAAACTACGTAGGTTGAACCACCATGTCTACCTGCGACATTTTGATTACAGACAACACCAACAAGCTTAGCATAGCATGCATAGCATAATCGGCCTATAATGTTCCCACTGCTGGGACACAGGACACAGGCCTCCTCTATGAGAGACCAACACGCTTAGCATTAAAATATGACTACAGGTTATTCTTGTAGTCTACATTATTATTACAATCTTCTTTGTGAATTCAAACTATGACAATGGTAGGATAAAACCAGAAATATGTAACTAAGGATAAAACAAAAAGGAAAACAGACAATGGTGCTGATTCTGTTGTAATACATTAATATTATTGTAGGTATCTCTTTCTTACAAATATCATTGAAAAAGGATAGAAAATATTAAGAACTGTCAAAAGTCTACGCCCTTGTCATTTACGGGAAAATGGATGTTCAATTTCTTTGGGGAAAATAGTCGTGAGCTATTGCGATGACGACTAAATTCACATTGAAATGAAGCTGAAATGGACTAATTTGACAGAATTAAATATCTAACAAACTCCATACATTTAACCTCACAAACTTTCGCATTTTATAATATTAGTAGGTAGGACTTATTCATAATCAAATGGAAGTGAAAGCCTAGTTAGTTTATTGATTCTACTAGAGAAACTACCTACACTCATAAAATTATATTTACCTATAGGTACTTATTAATAATTTTGACGATTTTTTTTATTTATTTATTTTATGCAACTTACATCTATCATTACAGGGTAGCCTATAAATGTTAGCAATTTGTGTTTTGTTGACCTTACCACAGTTAATATAATACTATACGTACAGATGCCTCATCTCATACAAAGAAATGTGATCGATTTAGCGCGGGCTATCTTCGGGCTATACTTTTTTCCGTGCTTAAAGTATTTTTTTAAATTTGAGCAAATATTTTTCATGATGTATTTTTTCATGTTCTCAATTTTACACAAACTTCAATAACAAATCGATACATATGACTCCATCTATTATGAGTTATTTTAACAAATGTTACTTTGTTCCTGATGAGACCCCGTGACCTTACGCAATTTGGCTTGGAGCCGCTGGGAACAATTTGAGTTTTTTTATTATATACATAATATATAACTAATAAAATTATGGAGCTCTTGGGAATCAATGTACCTATGGAGAAAAAATTTTTGGAGAACAATAGATTTAGAGCTCCTGGGAATAAGCCAGTGTAATGCAATAGTGTATACCTAATTATATTAATGTGGTTGTTTGGATGTCGTCACGGGAAGGAACAGTAAAGTAACCTAACCTACTGTTAGGTACCTACCATATTTTTAGGGTTCCGTAGGTACCTACCTCAAAAGGAAAAAACGGAACCCTTATAGGATCACTTTGTCGTCCGTCTGTCCGTGGCAAGTCCGAGGCATCTGTTCAGAAGTATGTACCTAATAGCGGCATCTTGCTCATAGATGGCACTATTGCATATTTTGTGATGGTACTTATATTTTATTTTATGTAATATGTATATAGGTACTTAATTAAATTTATAGGGCGCGAGACCTACTCGCACTTGTCCGGTTTTTTTAATTGGAGCTCCGAACGTTACGCCCTCAGTTGTCGATACCAACGTTGTAAAGTTGCCAACAACAGCGGTATGACGTAAGCAACCCTGATTGCTTCAGGCAGTTGAAAAGAGATTTGACGTCACCGGCTTCACCACTGAAGCCTGACTTTGATTCCTCGTGACGTTCTTCGTTTGTTTTTAAAATGATTAAAACATCGATCTGTTTTTGTTTTTTTACTGTAGGTTACGGTACCTACGTAACCAATCAACATAGGTACCTAACTATAGTTCAGCTATCCCCCTACTACTTAATTGAACTTTATTGATAGGTACTAGCGTAGGGCTGCCATACGTCCCGGTACACCAGGACATGTCCCAGTTTGAAGTATTGTGTCCCGGAGTTCCGCTCAGCAAGTCAGTTGTCCTGATTAGTTCGACATGCATAGTTGCATAAATATATCTATACGAATTATAAGTACGAAAGAAAAGCTAATCTTCTCAAAATAAGTCAATCTCTCTTTGCAATCCCAGGCAACAATTAATGCTCATGTGGAACGGGTGTTTTCGATGATTTCATCGCAGTGGACGAAAAAACTTATTTAATTTAAAAAAATGTCGACAATTAAAAAAAATCACACCCACAGCCGAACATAGAACCTCCTCATTTTTTGAAGTCGGTTAAAAACAGACAAAAAAGATAGTGCTATGCGCCTCGCCTTGTATAGATTTCCCCTCTCACACTTGAATATTGTTGGCAGTATACGGCCCCAGGAACGTAATACCCTCAGATCATAGAAACATGGAGATAATTATGCCATCATAGCAAATTAGTACCGGAACAACTGATGCCACTTTTAGTACATTTTTCGACACAATTACGCGCATAATTATGCGCTCCTTGTGAATAAAAAGATCTCCCACGCATTAAACATTCCGCACACCCTCAATCTAACACTGTTAATCATCACTCAACGCTAGCACTAAACTAAAACACTGCATTTATACCAGCGATCATGTTCGGTTCGTGGCCAGCGCGTACGTTTTTAATATGAGCAATTTGCTCAAAATCAGGCATCAAGCTCGATAGCGCCTTGGCACATCTCCCTTGTTTCTATGATCTGAGGTTATACCCAACAACCATGTAACTATTTTTCAACATAATAATATACATTTTCAGTTTACCATGCCATTACCACTAATACCACCACACCCAAGAAAGTGATACGATGCGTAGCCCCTCCCAGTAACCAATTGACCACACAATGCTCGTGTTTTGGCTGCCTGCTAATTAACGCAATTACCTAACGATAATTAAGTACGATGAAACATTGCAGTGTAACCGGTTCTCCAATAGAACTGCAGTTTTATTAATGAACTTTTACCAAGTATGGCCAAACATAGGAATAGTTACGTAGAGGTATTAGTAGAGGTAGTTTATAATTATACATAGGTAATAGGTACCTACCTAGAATAGGTATCTATAGATTGCAACCACATAACTTTTCGCGCTCTTACAAGAAATAAATAAAAGCTTTTAGATAATAACAAATGCATATTGAAAGAAATAGGTACCTAATTAAAGGGTGTTTTAGTACCTTCCCACTTAGATCCCTGAAAAATCTAAATACTTATTATTATTATACGTACATAGAAGTAGGTACCTACCTAGTTATGTACCCATTTAATATTGTACTGTATGCACAACTACCTAGCTTGTACTTATTACTAAGTTGTGCCTGTCCGTAATTGAGTGACATCATGGTTGGTTCACCGCTCACTAATGTGGGGCATCACCGCACATATATAAATGAGTTCGCTTCCCATGCTGTTTCTTCATTACCAAGTATGTAGGTATCTGTGTGTACGCTTTCTATTGACAAATATGTTTCAACTCACTTCTGCCCGCGGCTTCGCCCGCGTTTTTGGGATAAAAAGTAGCCTATACCTACCTATGTGTTATTCTGATGTAGGTATAAGCTATATTATCTACTGTAAAGTTTCATCAAAATCCGTTTTTGCAAGAGTAACAAACACCCATACATCCATCCTCACAAACTTTCGCATTTATAATATTAGTAGAATGTAGATAAATCAGAAATTTATATGTTCTTAATTTTTCAGCAGGTAGGTAGGTACCATGGTAGTGAAGCTGAAACCTGAAATTGACTAAGTTTTTTTATGTAGGTAGGTACCTCAAATCATAGAAACAGGGAGATGTGCCAAGGCGCTATCGAGCTTGATGCCTGATCTTGAGCAAATTGCTCATTTTAAAAACGTACGCGCTGGCGACGAACCGAACACGATCGATGGTATAAATACAGTGTTTTAGTTTAGTGCTAGTGTTGAGTGACGATTAACAGTGTTAGATTGAGGGTGTGCGGAATGTTCAATGCGTGGGAGATCATTTTATTCACAAGGAGCACTTAATTATGCGCGTAATTGTGTCGAAAAATGTACTAAAAGTGGCATCAGTTGTTCCCGTACTAATTCGCTATGATGGCATATCTCCTTGTTTCTATGATCTGAGGTAGGTACCTACCTAATTGGGTGGCTAAAATACGCAGACATGGCAGGTGCGTGGTCTACCCTAGAGAGAGGTCTACCTTAGATACTAGATACCTTTTTTTTTTTTTTTTTTTGAGGTGGAAATCCTCATGGATGTCCCCCGCCCTGGGGAGGGCGGAGGGGTCTGTCAGACTCTTACTGACTAAAACCACCCCGGTGTTCCTCCAACTACCTTACGCCGGGGGCACGGGAGTCGCTTGCGCATTCGTCCGCACCCCCGGCAGGTATTGGCCCGCCAAATGAAAGGCGGGCCCCGTCACCCTATGCGGCCGTCATGCACGGCCGCAATTCCTCTAGAGAGGCGCGCGCGGAACACGTCGCGCCACCGTCTCGGGCCTGTTTCCGTTCGGGCGACGGACGCCCCAAGTCCGCCGCCCGCAGGCCGCACCCTATGGTGGCCGGAGATCGTTGGCCGCCCTACGGCGCCCGGTGCGTCTGCTGCGGATGGGGAGAGAGGACACCGCCTCCCTCTCCCTTTCCGCCGCCTCCTTGGCGTCCATCACCTCCTCGCAGAAGGAGGTGACGGCGCTCCAAGCACTCTCGCCGCCGACCATGGCCTCAACCACGGCCGGCAGCGAGAGGCCACCCGCAGCTCCGACCGCCGCGACGAGGTCACGGCGCTGCACTGCCCAAGCTGGGCACTCCTCCAATGTGTGCTGCGCCGTGTCGTCGGGGCAGTCACCGCAATGGCAGATAGATACCTACCTTAGATAATAATCACAGCAATTCACTTTAATTATACTAGGTATTATTGGTATTTTAAATTACTGTTTTCAGTAGGTATCAGTTCAGTTCAGTATTTGTAAAAGTTGCCTTTAAGAAATGCAGATAACGATAAGACCATAGATACCTACATTGTATGTTTTTAAATTATGTGTTATCATACCATACTGTACTTAGGTACACTAAAGTGTACATATCTATAATTAAAATAAAATAATAAGTAGGTAGGTAAGAGGAAAAGCTTCGTTGAATAGTTTTTTTTATAGTTACCTACTTGGAGAAGATATTGAGCCTTATATTGATATTTAAAACGACGCATTATTATTGCAGGAAGCTGTCAGTATCCTATTAACCAACAACTTACCTAAAGACTAGTTAACACTGAGTTGCAGAGAAGGTCATTATTTAAAGGAGACTTTAACTATAGACATTTTATGGGTAATGCCTCCATTAAAATTTAATTATCTTTCTGCAACTGACCGTAAGCGTAGTAACTATTCAGTAATCTGTGCCGTAAGTCACTCAGGAAACTTAAATTAGCTTAATGTTTTATTTAGGTAAGTATGAGAATGAAGACATAAGTATCCCGTTTTGTTCGGTCATTTTCATAAAAATACGCCAACCTGAAAACACCTAGGTTCCTACTTAGATACCTAAAGGAAAATGTTTGTAAGTAGGTACACGTACCTACCGTATAGTCCCCAAAAGACATACATATCTGTTACCTAATGATTTAAAACACGATTTAAAATATGAACCAACGAACTTAAAATTCGACAAGATCCTATCCAAGATCTTATGCCTTATTTCTATTGTTTTATTGTCGTTATTGTATAGTTAGGTAGTAGGTACCTTTCCATTGTCTCGGTACATACCTAGGTAAAGGCATAATACTTGTATTAATCACGGCCCAGTTACTATGAACTTAGATATGCGAGTATAAATTGATTGCGTACATATTTGCACGCTCGTATAAATCATTTGACTTGGGTGCTGCCTTGGCGTGTTGGTTATTTTTAGAAATTAACATCACTGCAGCAATTGCTACGGAAAGTCAGACAGAAATGAGAAATAAGATTAAACATGATGCGACTGTTGATATGGAGTCATGTCGATAATATCGAATGTTTAATTATTGGTAGGTAGTTATTGTAGTATACTTAGATATCTGTCGCCTATAGGTATGTACCTACCTAGGTACCGACCATACATAGGTACCTAAAATCGTATCGTTGCAGCAGTATCTATGAAAGTATCTATCTGAGCACCTATATCTACCTACTTACTTAAATAAAAATTAGTCTATAGTGTTGTCTAAACAAATATTTATAAACCATTATAAACACATCACAAAGGTAGTTAGGTTCTATAGGTAGCTACGAGTACCTATTATTAAATTCCTGTTGGTTCTCATCGTGTGGCAGTTTCTAAGTTATTAGTTTACATACATAAAATTACTGCGTCTAGGTACCTACCTACCTACCTATGGAACCTAATAATGTTAACTCGAAAATCCAAATCACCCCAGCATTTCTTGATTTTGTGTGTTAGGTGCTTAGTTTAGTTGTTATCTACTTATTAGACTAATGATAATTAGGTAGCCGGTAGGTTCCTATGTACTTAGTTACCTACTTTAATTCCAGTTAACTAGGGGCTGTTTTTGAAAAGAAGGTATCTTTGCAACTCAGACTCTGGTCGCCGACTCGTCGTCGCTCTGTGTGCCATTTATTGCGCGCGGGAATCGAATAGGATCGAATAGAATCATATATATATATGATTCTATATAATACTCGAAATTTGTGTTTTTGTGCGCAGACATCCACATTTATTTTGTAAGCACAATGATGCCGTGATTAGGCCAGGGAGACACACGCATAAGCTGCTAATACCTAAGCAAAGAGTAAATGTACCTATTTAGTCAGAATGTATACTGCATGGCGATACGTATTTATAATAATTTACCCACTAGGTTTAAAGAAATTAATACTTTGAATGCTTTTAAAAGGAAATTATTCATATTGTTATTGGACAAATGCTATTATAATATAAAAGATTTTTTGAACGACAAAACATTGTGACATCTTCTAATTAATGTAAAATTAATAATTGTGAATTAAATATTAATCCAAATAGACATAAGTACCTAATACTAATATAATTCTAAATTTATTATCCTAATTTATGTTATAAACTGACACCAAAATTTTGTACGCCAGATAATGGTAGAATATGGCTAGCACCTAAAATGTAAACCTACAACTTTGTATACTTACCCATATTCTGACAAATAAATGTTTCTTTCTTTCTTTCTTTCTTTCTTTCTTTCTAGGTACTCGACCCGTGAGGCAGGAGCTTATTACTTACTTAGCCACTTTTGTTTTTCACTAAAAGTTTGATTTTTTGTGAAACCCGCTGATTTCCTTGTTCTCGACTTACCTACCTATATCTAATTGGTAAAAAAATGTCACCGTCGTATCTAAGTAGGTATACCAAGTCAATACCTTTTATGTAAGTACCTACCTATTATACCTACTTACATAATGATAAACTTAATAAAAAAATATGAGTAAGTAATCCAATTTACAAGTATGCTGTTCGCAGGCCGCCAGTCCTTATAAGGACAACGCGTTATCATAATGTAGGTGTCAAGCTTAGTATGAATAAATTCAATATCGCCTACGTTGACCCAACTACTGTTTTACATTTTAATATCTTATCGTACTTAGGCCACAATTCTAAGCTACATAGACCTTTGATATAAATATACCTACCTATAATATATTTTGGGTATGTTCATATTATTCATGAACCCAAAAACAGGGACTCGCTTTCACAAAATTATGTAAAAATCACCAAGATAGGTAGGGCACAATGAGATATACCTATCGCTCAAAACTGGAGCAGCCCGACTGGAGCAGTACCTCCACCTTACAGAATACCACAGCCAAATAACGCTGTTCTTTGGTAGTTTCGTGTTTCTGTGGTGTGGTGAGTATGGCCGCAAGGACTCCCGAGGATGCGCTGTGTTGACAGCGAGGGACCCGCTAATCCACTAAGCTGTCAGCACAGCGAAAGAGTCGGCAACGCGCATGTGATATCTACTCGGTGTTGCAAGCGTTCATAGGCCGGTAATCGCTTACCGTCAAGCGGGCCGTACTTACGCCTATTTGCAGTATTTGCCACCATCGTCGCCGCGTCGTCGTATAAAAAAAATGTATTATAAAATGGTATTTTAGTTATATCGGTTGTAAAAGTAATCGTCTATGCATTTACGTCGATCGCCTTTAGCCCGCCTAGTTAGGTGTGTACAAAACAACTAGTTGAGAACCTCACATAATGTGATATAGGTACCCCAAGAAACTTGGGTGCAGTCAAACTGATCCATCAGACTGAGGACGATTATACTTATTATGTAGAAATAACAATATGCGGTATAATATGCAGTTTCGTCTGAATTTCCCAGCAAATATTATGAGAGAGACGCGGTACGGCAAAGGTCGCGGGTTCAAGTCCCGCTTGTATCTGTTATTTTTAAATCTCTTACATATTTTAACATGCACGTCAGGCTGGCCCGGCCCCATGGAATTTACTAATGAGATTGTTATCAATCCAATGTACCCGGGTATACTAATATATGTAACACCTTCATTTTCAATGTAACTCTTTTTAAAAGAAATTACGTGCACTTCTTAGTGGCCGGGCCAGCCTGACGTTTTCAGCCCGGCCACCTTGTTTCCCACTAATCTACAAAAAATACTGGCAATATTGTGCTACAGATGAAATATACCCTATAATTTATGCATATGTAACACAAAATCGAATCCTAAAATGCAATAGCATACGAAATATTAGCGGTTGCAGGTGGCCGGGCTGAAATTATTTCGTTACTATAAAACAGTAAAACTGCAACACCTACCAAAAAATAATACCAGTACATAATGAGATATAGAGATATAGAATACATGTAACGCTTTCATTTTAAATTATAATACATATTTAGAAAGAATAATCACTTGAAATTATATTTCAGCCCGGCCACCTAAAAGCGGTAATATTCCCTAAAATCTTATGCTAATTTGTACAGTAAAACCTGATACAGCTATGAAATGAAAGTTACATTCGTTTTGTTTTAGTCGTATACCTTTAAGCCTTCTGTTTGACTAGATTATCAAAATCTGAGAAACTTTCCGAAGAGTGACTATCATTTATTAACTAATTTCAGGACATTTGGTTTGTTGAGTGAAACAAAATTGGTAATTGTCATATTTTTTTAATAATCATTTTTGAAATTAGTTAGACAACATTTGTACTTATATTAATTAGGTACTATAACAATTGTTAATTATAAATAATGTAAAAAAAGGTTACACATTGATAATAACACAGTTATCAAAAAATTATAGTAATATCAATATTACCTTAACATCGAACATTCATTCATTCAGAATATTAGAAGATAATTTTTGGTTAAATACTTATTATACCTTGGTAAAAAATCACAGATTTTCATAATGATTTTTACATCAACTTTGAATTTAAAGTTTTGAAAACTTTCAATTAAAATTATGCTAATATAATTATTACAACAATTCTTAAATAAAGAGAGAACCATAGTTATTTCAGTGGCAGCTAATGGAAATATAGCTATGTAGTATATATAATTTAACATAATATTAAAATCACAGCTAAAAATCACAATGTTAACTTGTATAATTAAACGTATGCTAATATAATAATCATTGCTAGCCTATATCTGGCATTTGTACTATAAGTATTTTGACTAATTCAAATTTAAATATATTGCTTATTAGAATCGATAAAAACGTACTAATCACTTGATTATGTTATTTAATCAAGCTAAAATGTACGTCAAGGAATGTAAAAATATTAAATCCAAATTACTTTTTTTAACACTAGACTGTAAATCGTCATAACACATCCACAGATCTTGATTAAATAAATAGCATTTATAATGTCCTAGATTTTCCCCCAATACTACATATTCAATAGCACCTACAATCACATAAATATTAGTTCTAACTTTGATAGATAAAGGTATATCGTTCAATATTATTTGATCTGTTCCATTTAAATCAAAAGATATAATATTCTTTACATTATAGCTGGACAAAACAGTGCCCGGGCAATCGTGTTCACAATCCTTCGAAATAACGTCTATACAAATTGAGTCTTCTAGGGCTGATATTCCAAATGTTTTAATTACGTTCATATTAATGGGTAAAAATGGTACTGTTCTTTGAAGTTGAAATGCACATTTTTCTTCGGTACATATTTTTGTAAATAGAGCGCTATAAAATAATTCTAAAATCATTTGTTCAAACAAATTTGCGACATTGCATTCACAATTTATATCTATTGTATTTTTCGAGGATAGTTTGTAGTACTTTTTACATATGGTATTTCTTAGTTCGTATACTGCGGCTTCAGATATGTTTTTGTTACCTATAAATTGTATATAATTACATAACATATTATTATTATTTTCAGTCTGATCTATTTCTAATTTAAAGTTATTAAATGCAATATAACCATAAGCTATTAAATATGTAACAGCATCAAAACCACATGTATTTGTTAAAGTGGAACCAGTTACAATATTTCCATTTTTTATAAATTTTAACATTTTATAAATCGGTACGGTAACTGGCTCTTCAGCTTGTCCTTTCCAATTTTCTACAAAACTTGGCATATCACTGAAAATAGAATCTTGAGGAAATAACCGTTTTTGGTGTGTTCTTTTTTGACGATTCTTTTTGATTTTAATCTTTCGCTCTTGAAGGGGCGGTGCCTCATTATTTTGTAGTTCACTAGCAGCGATATTAAGCTCTCCATTTAAATGATTAATATGTATGTTTAGAAATTCGTCAATCCTGTATTTTCTTACTTTAGTTTTGAGTAATAAATGTTTTATTGTTTTAAAATAATCCTCTGATGCACTAGACGATGGATTTTTGTTTTTTGAATTGTATAATGGAGCCATAACGTTTGACCACATGGGCAATTTTCCCAATAAACGTTTTAGAGTAGATATTAGAGGCGGATAATATAATTTGTTGGGGCGTTCACAAGATTCCTCTTCTTGTTTATTTTTACAAGCAACAATATTATCAAACCATACCATAAAATTGCTTACATCTAAAACATTCTCCTCATTTAGGAATCTTTCTTCATCTACGTAATTGTGTGCGTTGTTAGAATCTTTTTTATCAATTGTAATACCTTGAATTCTTCTTTTCAAATTACAGTGGGCATCAAAGCAAATTTTTGAATAAAATTTAGTTAAAATAACAGTTAACATATTTTCAATTATCTCTCTTATGACTACGATACACTCTGCTGTTTTAATGTAAAGAATACAACGAACAAAGAAAAATTTTACATTTTCTGTTGTATTATTGAAGCACGAAAGATTATGAATAGTTTTGACAAAGTGACTTGTATCTATTCGCATATATACTACAGGCAAACTATTTGTATGTCCCTCCAATGCACTGTAAGAAGCTTCTAAGTAATCTTTTGTAGATTTATATGAAGTAAAGCATTGGATTGTAGCAGCAATCAAAGCTGAGGAATCGTCCGTGATTATTTCTGCAGGAGGGATAATTCCATTACTGGCCCATTTACCCAACCAATCCGCAATGCTATTTTTAGTGTGAGAATCACTAAGCATTTGTGAAATTGGAATAGATTTTAAAAAGCTATCAGCAGTTATTAATATAACATATAAGAATAATCTTTTAGTAAATTTAGTCCCATTAGGTAACACAATTGGTTTAATTATAGAGCCTGTGGCATCTAATGATATGGTTGGTCGACCATACTCTTGAACATATTGTTTGTAATATTTTATTTGTTCTTCTAACCAGTAGTAAATATGAAAAGTTGGTTTCATTAAAATTTCCTGAATTACGGAAGAGTATGTTGAAGTATTTGCCATAATGACAACAGATAATATTTGATTGTTATGGTACCATTTCTGCTTCCTTGTTTCATGACGTATTTGGCGTAATGCTCCGACTGATGGCAATACAGGTGGTTCCTTATCTTGAAATATCATATCATGACTCGCTATTTGTTTTCTAACTATTGTTGCTGAATCAAATTTTAATTTCTTAGATAATGTTCGTCTTGAGTACGGAGTGAGTCGTATTTTTTTTAAAGGATTATGCTTAGAATTTGGTTGAAGTTGATCAATTTCACATAAAAAATCAATAATATGATCAGTCTTATCTTTATTTTGAATTTTCACTGTTGCTTGACACTGAGTGCAACGTCCGTAGAATGTAATGTTAGCGCCTTGAATAACATGTCTTTTAAATGCTACAGTACAAGGTAACTTATAAAACTCCCAGAGTTTTTTTCTTAAAAGACCGGACCACTTAAATTTGGGAATAGCTCTGTACGTCTGATATCTTGCACTAGGTTTATTTTTATCGTGTCGTTTATACGTATAACTTAAGGATTCAATTTTCTTCCATTCATGAACATCAATTGGAAATTTAAAACTAATTTGATGAAGTAAGCTTGCTTGTTGAATAACTGGAGAAGACCCTGATGATGATGTTGACGAAATTATAATACTATTGGTATTATCTTCATTTCTTTTAATGAAGCACTCATCTTTTGCCCGAGGTGAGTTCTGGTTGTTTAAAAAGTTTCTTCTAAAGCTGAGATATAGTGCTTTTGGTGACATCACATAGTTCATATCTTTTGCTATGGTATTGTATATAATAGAACTATATCTTGTCGTGGTGATCAAGCGTTTATGTTTCTCAAATATTTGTTTTTGAGCCACAATATCTAACGCACTACGTTTTCCCATGGTGTAGGCACGCTCAACTGAAATAAAATATATTCATTTTAACTATGGTTTCGTAATAGGTATTCATGTAGGCTAAATAACTACATTAATATTTATTTAAATACAAATTCCCTAAAAAGATAAGTGTATGCAGTAACATTTGCATGCATTATCAAGTATATACATAAATCTATTAAAAAATATTTTAGCACCTAAGGAAAGAAAGAAAGAAAGAAAGCAAAGAATGTTCATAAGAATCAAATTTACTTTCACAAAACTTATAACTTTTGGGACATTAGAAATATATAAGATAGAATAGAGATGGGGAGAGGGGCGCGTGTCGCGGGACGAGGAAAAGAATGCGGTGAGCGAGGGACGTGGATCGCTGTGGCAGGCCGTACAAGGGGGAGTTACAAGAAGCGCGGGTACAGACGAACACCGTCGACGGTTGCCTGATTACAATGAATAATTCACTAAAATCCAATATATAAATCTTACAGTAATTAATAAGAAACTGATTAATTATTGATTTCACGAAATAAATAAGTACACAATAATAATAAGTAAATACATAGGGTAGGTACACAACAATAAGATTCACAAAAACTAAACACTTACTGTTAGTAAATCACCAAAATTATTACCTATTGACTATAAACGAAAGGATAAAATATATTTAGTTGATGGCATTGTATGGAGTTTTATTATTAAGTAAATGAGTGTTTAGATTTACTTTACTTTACCTGTATATTTTTTTAAATAATTACTTAGCTACCCATTAACATTGTTTGTCGATATATTTTAATTTATCAAAACTATGACTTACCTTAAAAACATCACATCACAAACAACTACACTGCAACAACTGATCAAATTTTACACTCACAGTAATATTAAAACGTAAAATATTATGTCAGAAGTGTTGATAACTACACGGCTCTTGCGCATCTATTCTGTCTACTCGGGGAAAATATCTTACGACTTAGGTTGGGACGCGACACAGGCGCCGTCTAAAAATCGGTGGTAGCGTCTGTGAACTATTATCTTTGTATGGTTATGTTGTGAAGCCAAAAACGGAGAAAATATATATAGGTTTAGGTATTATGTATCCAACAATTATTATGTGTGATTTATACTACTTAGTTTATTAATAAAAATATCATAGTAACGCATTTTGTTTCACTCAACAAACCAAATGTCCTGAAATTAGTTAATAAATGATAGTCACTCTTCGGCAAGTTTCTCAGATTTTGATAATCTAGTCAAACAGAAGGCTTAAAGGTATACGACTAAAACAAAACGAATGTAACTTTCATTTCATAGCTGTATCAGGTTTTACTGTACAAATTAGCATAAGATTTTAGGGAATATTACCGCTTTTAGGTGGCCGGGCTGAAATATAATTTCAAGTGATTATTCTTTCTAAATATGTATTATAATTTAAAATGAAAGCGTTACATGTATTCTATATCTCTATATCTCACACAAAATCGAATCCTAAAATGCAATAGCATACGAAATATTAGTCGTATGCTATTGCATTTTAGGATTCGATTTTGTGTTACATATGCATAAATTATAGGGTACATTTCATCTGTAGCACAATATTGCCAGTATTTTTTGTAGATTAGTGGGAAACAAGGTGGCCGGGCTGAAAACGTCAGGCTGGCCCGGCCACTAAGAAGTGCACGTAATTTCTTTTAAAAAGAGTTACATTGAAAATGAAGGTGTTACATATATTAGTATACCCGGGTACATTGGATTGATAACAATCTCATTATTAAATTCCATGGGGCCGGGCCAGCCTGACGTACATATTTTAACAATAAGAGCTTATTAAATGGTTTTGACTTGTTTAAAATTCATAAAAATATACATAATTATGTATAGATGATATCGTAGGTAGGTATCGATGTCCTATTGTCCTACTGTAAAGTTGTAGGCATTTGTTGTAGTCTTGAATAAATTAGTGCCCGATAAATGTCACCAGCACTCATAAGAAAATATTTCAACTGATGCGGGTGTGACAACTTAGTGGTTAGAGCGACGTTACTGTACGCCAAAGATCGCGGGTTCAAGTCAGGCCGGCGCAGTTGTTTTTAAATCTCTTAAATATTTAATAACAATAAGTCTCCTCCTCTGATTAAATGGGTAGTACTCAAACATATCTGGAAAAATCATAATACTTTCTTTTGGCCTTGCCGTAGTTGGGTAAAAAAGGGTAGGCTGAAAGGTATATGTTACTGTAATCATTTGCCTCACAGGAACGGTAATTCCATTCAACATTCATATTTTGACCCGATTTATGGCAGATTGGGGAAAACTCAAAATGCCTATTCCAATTTAACACCACGATAACTATATTCCAACAACATTTAGCACCACATTATTTATATTTTCCTTCAATTTCTCTAATGAGGATAACAGGCAAAAATTCTGGCATGTTGATACTGTTTTTGTTCTTAAACGCAGTTAAATATATATGATCGAAGCAGTTAAGTATTACCACTATATAATTAGGAAATAATGTAAAGAAAGCAGAGGAAGTAGTGTCTCTCGATACGAATAATGCTAACAATTTATTTGAGTGTGATGATTATCAGCCTGGAATTTCTTTTCTTATCATGACTGTTTACTGTGACCAATAGATAAGCTAGTAAAATCGAGTGACAGTATTTTCAGTGTATTATAGGGCTAAGAAGCAGTGCTCGAAATTATCAAGGTCTTCAAACTCTGATTATAATAGAATAGAAGCGTTTTACCTACCAATAAAACGCATATTAATTTACTTACCTTATTCGAAGCTTATTTAATTGAGATAGGCACTATGTTTCCCGCCTTGCACATTTCTATATATCTGTCTCTTTCTAACACGTCACTTCCGCTTGGCAGTGGTAGGGAGACTCGTTAGGCGAGACCCACCATTTTGATTTCATTGAGTCTAATTACCAGGCAGAGCTTGTTCATAAGCTTCGAATAAGGTAAGTAAATTAATATGCGTTTTATTGGTAGGTAAAACGCTTCTATTAATTTGACTTGACCGTTATTCGAAGCTTATTTAATTGAGACGTGTTTGTTATCGCCTGGTGGAAGTGACGGAGACGCCAATGTGATAAAGCATGATTACTGCTAAAAACTTATGTAGGTATGAATAGTAAACATCTTAAGTAAGTATGCATATACATAGATTAGGTACTAAGATGTAGGCATTTTTCGACCAAATATTATGATCGAAGTTGAATAAATTAAGAAGGCGTAATTAATAGAAAAAATATAGCTATATTTGGTCCAAACAAAAAACACTTCTTAGGTAATAATAATAGGTAATACCTAATTATAATAAAATCAAGTACTTAATTATATAATTTCTAATCGACTGGATTGAATAAAGCGGTTACAGAGATACGATTTACAGTGGGCCTAACCTCACGTTTATAAAACTTGCAAAACGTATTTTGCGATCGCCAGTTACCCCTAGCAAGAATCTCCTCAAGGGGGTAATTATCAACCCAATTTTTTGAGGCTACAGCTGATCTAATACTCCCAGGAGATGCCTTAATACCGGCTTCTACTAATAGGGACTTAATCCAGCCTGCAATTAAGGTTTTTGATGCAGGTTTAGGTTCACCTCTAATGTTAATAAACAAATGACTACAATTGGCAGCATTTCTACGATTCTCAAGAAGCGAGATCGTATGCTTAGCCCAGTAGACCGGGTCTAAGTTTTTGTTATCTTTATTAGAAATTAACTTCCAACCAGATTGTCTATAATCAACAGAATCAGTTTTCGATCCGAAAGCCGGCCAAAAGACTAATACATCATTTTGATTAGAATAATTATTAGAATCAACTCTGAGCAAAGTTAAATCATGGATTCTTCTCCCGGAGCATAGGAGAAGTAAAGCAGCTGTATGTCTCTGCACTTGAAAAATATTATTTTCATCAATGCGCTTACTCTCTAGGAAACTAGTGAGGTCGTTTATGTTCCAAACCGGGGGCTTGACATGGGTCACCGGTTTACGTAACGCAATAGATTTTAGAACATGTTTTACTAGGGCGTTCGAACTTAACTGGCCAGATGTTTCTGGATTGCAAAGGGTTGAGACAACCGATTTATGTAACAAAATGGAACTGTACGATAAATTATCAATTAAATATAGATCAGATAAAAATCTAGCCAAATCGTTTGCTATTGGAGTTGAGGGGTTAATCTGATGCGTTTCACACCAAACTAGCCATCTTTTCCAAGCAATACTATAAACTTTACGTGTTGAGGGACGCCATGACTTCTTAAGAAGCTCTAATTGACTACTATTCCAGTTTGTCAGCATCCCAGACCACCCCCACATTTCCACACTTCCAGAGTCATGTCGTGGACGTTCGGTGGTGGCAGTCCCGTTGTCGTGTCGATCAGGACTTTGTCTAGGTGATATAGAGTGAATGGGGCTGCTAGGGCACGCAATTTGATGTCGGGTCGCCAAAAAACTCGCTCCCATCGTGGGACTACTAGCAGGTACGTTCCCTGTGCACGATTGAGATAACCCAGGACCTTGGGGATCAGAAAAGGAGGAGGGAATACCCACGCTAGATTGTAATTCCACATCTGGGAGAACGCGTCGTAAAAGAGGGCTTGGTCGTCGTTTTGGTCTAAGGACACGTAATTCGTCACTACATGTGCTCGGTTGGACGCAAATAGGTCGATCAGTGGAACTCCCCATTTGGCGAATATTTTGTTCGTGCATTCGGCAGACAGATGCCACTCTGGAGTCACGCGAACCCTCGACAAGTGATCGGCGTGGCCGTTGTATATACCTGGTATATAAAAAACGGTCATGTGAATTTGATAGTTCTCTGTTATTTGGAAAACCTTGTAGGTTAAGTCCATGAGAGGGGCTGACTTGGTGCCGCCCTCGTGACGGAGATATGCGATTACCGACTTGTTGTCGCTCTGTATCAAAACTGTCTTGTGTCTCAGGAGCTGATAATGATCTTGCAAAACTTTTAGGATTGCTAACATTTCCTTTTGGTTGGAATGAAGATCCTTCTCGGCTTCCGACCACAGACCTGAGAGAGAGAGATTGTCCAGGCGAGCTCCCCAAGCGATGTCCGACGCATCTGTTGTGAGGAAATGAGAAGGAGGCGGCATGTGTATGGCCGACGAATGTTGACAATTCTGGCGCCACCATATCAGATTGTCTATGGCAGCACGAGTTAAGGTGTGTTGTAACCTGTGATCCGACTGCAATATTTGGTTCAGTAGGTTCAGAAGCGCTCGAGAGTTGAGTCTTCCTTTCGGAACTGTAAAGCTGGCAAAATTCAATAGACCAACGAGGCTCTGGATCTCCTTGAGCGTTGTGCGTTGCTTCCACAGCATTTGGGAGATTTTGTCTAAAAGTGCGGGAATTTTTTCGTCGGGAAGGCGCTTGCGATTCGTCCATGGATCCCAATGAATTCCCAGGAACACTAGGTCTTTCGACGGTGTGATTATCGACTTTTTGAGATTGATCAGCCAACCTAACTTTTCCAGAGTGTCGAGCACAATGTTCACATGACTCCGAAGCTTGTTTTCGTCCTGGTGAGCGATCAAGAAATCGTCGAGATAAACTATTATCCTGACACCTCGTTGCCTGAGTGTCTGGGCTATCCAATTTGTAAGCGCAGCAAAGGTCTTGGGCGCTGTGCTCAGACCAAAAGGTAAGCAGGTCATTTCTAGCAATTCGTTGCGATAAATTAGGCGCAGAAACCTTCTGTGGCTGCGAGCCACAGATAAATGAAAATACGCCTGCGAGAGGTCGATTTTGCATAGCCAATCCTGTGGTTGTAGAAAATCGGGAATGCGATACGCATTTATTAGCTTGAACCGATCCGTTTTGATGTAATAATTCAGTGCTTTCAAGTTGAATATTGGTCGAGTTGAGCCGTCGCCTTTGGGAACAAGAAACATCGATGAAAGGAAGCTTGGCGAAACAAAAGCTCGCTCTAGAACTCCCTGTTCTATCATTTTGTTTATGACGGATGTCATTTCGGTAGATTCCGGAACATTTAGGTTGGTTCCGACAACGCTTGGGTGAACAAGCGGTGGCTTCTGACAAAAGGGTATGCGATACCCGGTTATTATTTTCAGAATGTAGTCCGGTGCATTCATTTGTTCCCATCGGTCTCGAAACTGTAGGAGACGGCCCGCTCTGAACGAGTCAATACTTACGTCGTTTGTTGTCCTTATTCTGCTGGGGAGGCGACGCCGCACGTCTTCGCCCGTACCTTGGCTGATTGTTTTGTCGAGCATTCGATCGGCCTCGAAAGCAATTGCGATTATTCGGTGCGACCGAATTATATTGAGCAGCATGACCATGAGCGTTACAGCCACCTTGCGGAGGTGGGTTACCGCTGCTGCAACCACCTTGCGTAGGTGGGTTACTGCAAGCACAATGCGTATGCACATTACTGTGTTGGCAAGCCGGAGCTGTATGAGCAAAACCCTGCGAGGATTTATTGTAAGGCTTTGGTCCTTGCGAGGAGCCACGAAACTTTTTTGCATCCACCTGCGAGGCAGAAGACGTATTAGCCTTTTGCAATGGCCAAAAACATTTTCTTACGCCGCCAGCTTTTTCTACAGCAGCAGTAAACTTCTCTGCGTTGAACAGGTTAGTGCATGTTGGTGGAATTTTCTTTAAGCTGGCCTTCATCAGTGGGTCCTTTGCCTGTTTAGTGACACAGTCTCTCCGCATTTGGAGAATTTCAGCTCGATGTCCACAAACGATCTGTAATAAGTCTGAGGAACACTTGTTAAAGTCCCCTGTGGAAAAAAGGTCATTTACTTTTTGAAGCAGAGTATCATAATTTAGCGAGTCACTATTCCTTGCCCATATTAACAGTTCTTGAAGTGTTCCTTGTAAAAACTCCCTTTGTTTGAGCACACACATGGTCAAGGCTGCAAAAGCCTTATCAGCATGCAAAAGGTGACGAGGAGAGTCATACAATTTAACTTCCTCGTTCATTTCAATGTCTGTGTAACCCGGCGAGTGGTTGTACAATTTTTGGGTGTCAGAATACCTAATTTCATTCCAGTCATTTTTATCTAAATGTTGCAAATCGCATAGCAATTTCAAATAGTTCTCGGAAGTCTTAGGTATCGTAGGTTCCTTAAGCTTAGTTTCAAAAGTTAAAGTAAATTCTTTATCACCACGTGCACTTACATTGTCAGGTTCAATATCAAGCATTTGTTCGTAACGATTTTCACTAATACCAGACATAAGTGAGATGGCATCATAATCCAAATTGGTACTCACGCGTTGATCGCTGTCCTTGCAAACCATTTGTCGTCGAAGGCTACGTACTTCCTTAGCTAATTTCCGAACCTTACGTTTGGAACGACGCTTACGTTTGCCCCCCTTTTTCTTGTTGCGGCGACTTCTCTTTGGGTTGCTTCCGCTAGACGAGGAGCTACTACTGGAACTCGAGCTACTAGAACTCGAGCTACTAGAGCTAGGTCGTCGCTTCTGCGACGAAGAAGGTCCTGGAAGAACATCACTAACCGCCTTACCGGCATTATTACACGAATTTTCCATAATGAATTTCGAAAGATTAAACTTTGTTCACTTTTATTTGAATAAAAAAAACCGTTAGGATTTTTTCACTCTGTGTACTTTTTAAGAATAAAAATTCTAGGTAACTAAGTGTCGCACGATACGACCGTTCACGGCGGGAATCAAGACGCCAATGAAATCAAAATGGTGGGTCTCGCCTAACGAGTCTCCCTACCACTGCCAAGCGGAAGTGACGTGTTAGAAAGAGACAGATATATAGAAATGTGCAAGGCGGGAAACATAGTGCCTATCTCAATTAAATAAGCTTCGAATAACGGTCAAGTCAAATTAATAACACATAACATCGCGCCTGTACGTATTTCGCCGAAGGCTTAGACAGAAGTGTGTAGTACACCCCTCACATTTCGTCAGTTATGTTTAAGTCTCATGTAATAGGGAGAGCCAATTTAATTGCAACAACCAGGCACAAATCTAAACTCTGGGCTGCTACTAGGAATCTTCAAATGAAAAAAATTAATTACATGTTGCCCACAACATGTAATTAATTTTTTTAACCCAGGAACCCCAGGAAATGAACCCGGACCCTGCGCTCAGCAGTGACGTCTACATATAACCACGAAACACTAATAAATAATTCATACTTGACTGTTGAAATGCAATACTAGACATACCTAGGTGCCTTTTACATTGCATTACAATCACACATACACATACACTACTAAGATTCCCCATCCAGCAAGTTGTCATTATTCAGAACATTACTTTAAATTATAGTGGCATTTATAAATTATTTAGAAGCCAAGGCACAATGGTCTTGATTATTACAGTATGAAGCAACATAAAGAAAATAGAATACTGAAAATGGACATCAATATGAATTCCACATAAACCACTTAATTAATTTTATGCCACAAGTCCATAATGACGTATGAGCATAAAACAGCTGAAGTGAAAACAAGTTATGTGAATCACAGGCTCCTTATCTAAATCTACAATGCAGATAAGAGCTTTAAGCATTCACCTTTGATAAGACAACATACTAAGTGCTGTATATACTTATCTAACAAGTGGTACAAATCATACAATATTGAAGAAATACATATATTTATTATTTCTTAAAGAATACAAAACAACTAAGATTATGATATTACATACACTTTGCATACAACATCAAACTGCTTTACTGTTAAGACCCAATTAGTAACTAGACCTTGGATGCTGTGCATTGTAAGCAAAGTTGGTCCCACCTGCCGTTAAAATTAGTAATCTTTGAAAATGCATTATAAACATATTGTTAAGACATAACTAAATAACATAATATGATCAATACCAACTGACAATGTGCTAATTACATATCAAGATAAATTAAACTTAAATATTTTGTGCCTTAGCACTTTTCCCACACTATGCATACATTGTAAATCAAATCCTGAACTTATGTGTAATTATAACAGAAAAGCAGCATAATGTGAAAAAAGTTCTTATGATAGTTTTATAAAGTGCTACAAAAACTGGCTTTAAATAACATATTTTATCTAACTTAATATGTATAAATTTCGCAACAGTGATTAATTACATAGGGGTTTTCCCTCTTTAAGCAAGAAGTACAATCACATTTAAGTTTCATTACACATTTAAGTTGTGTAGTTATATATCAGTTCTTTGTGTCAATTGCCATCCCAAACCAGCTATTAAAATAGGCTTTGAAATATTTTAATAATCTTTATATTTAATACTACTGATCACATAAGTGATTCTGTACAATAGTTGGCCACTCTATAAATTACATATTTATAACTGTTGTAAAATAACAAAAGTTTTGCAAAAGCAACACCCAATAGTTAAAGTTTACTATTTTATTTCCTCTTTAGAAGTATAACAATTTGTAAACAAGTCTTTTATGAGTGAATTAAATTCACATATACTATATCAACAGTTACTATTTTAGTACAATTTATAGAAAAATATCAAAACATTTACCAAGATGTATATCTTATATTAGGAATATGTGTGCGTTGGTTATCCATTTCAAATACAAAAAATATAGATTTCTTACATACTGTTCAGTCGCATTTTGCTATGAAACTTGCGTTTTATATTATAGAGCAGCATAAATAAGTATCCATATCAAAGGTTTACAATTAGTGTGCTTGATGTCTATCGCCCTGTATTAGGTGCCTCGGTGACGGGCGGACTCGAGTTACCGCCCGACCCGGACGTTGCCCACACAATGATTATGATAAGTAGAACTGCCCCAATAGCACCGATAATCAACATCATCTTTAGATTCTGCCACCAATACTTTCGTTTCAGTTTGCCCGCCTGCTGTTCAAACTGCGCTGCTCCATGCTGTAAAGCATCTGCACGATTGTCTAGTTCTGACAACTTTTGATCCCTCTCCAAGACTTTGTCAACGTTAACGCGCATAATGCCAACAACTTCATCCACTTTGGCTTGAGTCTGAGCCAAACGCTTATCAGAAGATACTCTGGGCCCTGAGCTTCCTCCTAGGTCTTCCATTTTGTGAGATTATAATACACTTTGTACAAATAACACTACTCAATAGTTTCACACTTCATTAACTGGATAAAATCTTTAAAATTTGATTCAATTCACTAACAAATATGGCGAAGGCACGGCGAATTAAAATTCTCGAATGAAATGACAGTAACAGTAGAACCAGTGGTGTGCGATTATGAGATATACTAATATTACTAATGGAATCATTCGATTATGAAGATGTCTCGAGTTATCTCGATTATATAGATTAGTAATTACTAATCTGTTAGTACTACTAATGCGTTGTTCGAGCGAATGACGTTAGTAGTAACACTAGTCATTACTAATCCGTTAGTATTACTAATGCGTTGTTAGATCAAATGACGTTAGTAGTAACAAAAGTAAAGAATAGAACAGATTGTTGAAAATAAAGTATTTTCGCATATTTTATTTTTATGCAAAAGTATAAAGCCGTGTCTCCTGCGCCCTGTTTTCGTGTTCGACGAACATCGAACAGTGAACAGTGAACGAGAAAGGTGGGCGTGGTCTACGTGTTTTGACGAATTAAAACACTCAAAACACGTAGACCATCGTTCACTGTTCACTGTTCGATGTTCGTCGAACACGAAAACAGGGCGCAGGAGACACGGCTTAAAGATTGTTGTCGAAAATAAAGTAGAATGAAAAACGAACGAATGAATCTAAGATTAGTAATTACTAATTACTAGTAACGATAATCGATTATCAAAATAAATTAGTTACTAATTTCATAATCGATTATGAGGATTAGTAATTACTACATGTTTCGATTAAAACAATCATTCATGATCGCACATCTCTAAGTAGAACAATCAGCGTGATACCGTGACACATTCATGCATGACGTCATGTTATGATTACGTATACAACAGTTTGAATTACTTCTCACCAATCAGCTAACGTTCATTTATTTTATTTTGCTTGTGATTGGTCAGATTTTTGCTGTCTGTTCCTAGACTTGCATGCTTTATGGTTAAAATAGGCTAAAGTGTTGCCACTGTTGCCAATAGATTTCTAACATTATAAAATATAAAATAAATTAAAAATTAAAAAAACCCGACTGCCAAAAAACAACTAAAAAGTTCCAAATAAGAGCACTTTTCAAACAGTCTGATGCAGTTGGTGGCATAAAATCTAAGATTTAACACAAATAATTGCCACCAACTGCATCAGACTGCTTGAAAAGTGCTCTTGTTTTGAACTTTTTAGTTGTTTTTTGGCAGTCGGGTTTTTTTAATTTTTAATTTACTATTTTTATTTTTCACTTTTTAGTTTTTAATGTGTGTTTTCGTAATCTTCTTTTTTGTTTGTATATCGTTAATACTTGAAATAAAAACTTAATAAGTAAGAATTAGCGAGAATGATTGCTTTGTTAAACAACTTTAAATCGTTATATATCCTAAACTATTATTTAAAATGAAAAATGATAAAAGGAACCTAAAGATGATTTTAAAATACCTATTCAACGACACCCCACCCCCTTGACATAGTTCATCAACTTTTTTTTTTTTCATTTTGACAATATGGCGTCTGGTTGTCGCTGTGGTGAATTTTGATTACTGTTATGTCTTTAGTGACACTCGCAAGGTTAAGACGAATCGATTGACGTAAGAATTATCAAAATCGGCCTACGCATTTGGTCTCTAGAACGCCACATAGAAACAAACATACATACATACATACATACATACATACATACATACATACATACATACATAGACTGATAAACACATTACCCTCCTTTGCATCTCGCAGTCGGGTAATAAAGCCTACGTCCATTATAGCCGAAACGCGCCGAATGGAGGTGCGCCGAGTGAGTCGCATTAATTCTTCGGTGTGCCAAATCGAAGTGAATCGGTCAGCAAATGTTGGAGGGAATTTCAAAATCATAATTAATGTGTATCTGTTACCGGCAAAACTCGATTTCAGGCCAAACTAGTTTGTCCTAGGGCAAACTAGTTTGACTTACACGTATGTGTGTATGTATGTATGTAATCGTGACAAAAATCAGCTGTTCCATACATTTTGTTGAGTTATGTGAACATAAATGTATGGAACAGCTGATTTTTTTTCCACGATTTCGGGGTTGGTCCCATAGTAAAAGTTGTTCATAATGATGAGTACAATGACCCCTTAAAATATTTCCACTGTCTAACCTGCCACCCTGTATAAATTAAATACTGAATTAATTTCTCAGTACTTTTTTAAATGTGCAAATTGTATAAAATTTTATCAAAATGTTCCAGAACTGCTGTATTTTAAATTCAAAATATACTTACGATAACGAAACTATACGTCAAAAAAACTCATGATAGGGGTACTGTTCTGTCTATGCCCGTCTTTGCCTGTCCCAAAGAGGGACGAATAGGAACAAAAAAAAAAAATGTCTATGACCGTCTACTTCTATACAGTGCTGCCATTTTAGTACTTTTGGCACTAGATCTAGTGCTTTTTTGACATGTTTGGTGCCGAATTTGAGAATTTAGTGCTTATATTATAGTGGAAAATCTAGTGCTATATGGTCCGGCCCAAAGAATATATTTTCTCTCTATAAACCGAGAAAATCAGTACGTAAATAGGTAATTATTATATCATAGCAACCATTGGTGTTCAACTTGTTTACTCAATTAAGTATTTTATTTATGGATCTTTTTTTTTTTTTTTTTGTGTTGATAAATGACTCTTTCTTTGAATGAAATGTATGTTATATTTTGATAAGTACCTATGTTTTTGTTTTTATTTTAGTGATTTTTGCAGCTTTAGTTCTCAATACGTTTTTCTCTCTATTTGCCTGCTCTGATATATTTCCATTTCGATACGTTATTTTTTCTTTTTTAAGTCATAAAGTGCTGAATCTAGTGCTTTTTTTTTGACTCGTGAAATCCTGAGAATTTAGCGCTTTTTGAAGTTTTAGGTGTTCAATTCAATTTTCCATCTGGCATGATCTGGCATTTTGGCAACACTGCTTCTATCCTTCTGTCAGTTGAGTTCTGATTTCTTGGGATAAAATTTTATCGCCGGTATTTTCTATTTGTGTCTAATAGTAATAGAATAAAGAAAAGTCAAAATGGTAAGAAAGTATCAGTTATTTACGTTAGTGCCAACATTTTGTAGTATATCAGTTACCGAAAGTTTTAAAGAATCGTGATTAATCTAGAAATGTTCGAACCGTTGTTCTTTTTGCACGTGTGCCTTGATCACATGAAATTATTGTGCAGGTGTCACTCAACCCCATCAGAATTTTAAAAAATGACGCGGAAGAAGAAAAAGCCGAAGTGGCTCGTATGTCCAGCTTCATCGGTGCTATCGCCATTGGAGATTTGGTGAAAAGTACTTTAGGTCCTAAGGGTATGGACAAAATCCTGGTATCCTGTGGCAGGAATGCTGGTCAGGTAAATATTTCTTACATATAAACTGTTCTTTCATAATAAGTCGAAACACATAAAGTAAATTATTAGGTTGGAGGTTTAATTGGTTATGTTTTTTGTAGGTTGAGGTTACAAATGACGGAGCTACTATTTTGAAATCCATTGGTGTTGATAACCCAGCAGCTAAGATTTTGGTTGATATGTCAAAAGTACAGGATGAAGAAGTTGGAGATGGCACTACATCTGTTACTGTATTGGGTAAGTAATTGATTGTAAACATGTTTTTCTTTATTTCCTCTATAATTTTATAATATGAATAAAGAAAAAAGGTTATTCATGACAGAGAATCAGAGATTAAAACTAACTTGTTTAACGATGCGGCTGTAGTTTATCACATAACACAATAATATTTTTAAAATACTAATTCATTGTAGCCGCTGAACTGCTCCGTGAAGCTGAGAAGCTTATTGAACAGAAGCTGCACCCTCAGACAATCATAGCCGGATGGCGAATTGCTGTAGATGCAGCTAAACAAGCTCTCTCAGATGCTAGTTTTGACCATGAGAAGAGTTTTAATGAAGCTGCCCTCCGTGCTGACCTTGAGAACATTGCCCGCACAACATTGAGCTCTAAAATTCTTTCCAACCACAAAGAGTGAGTAATTAATAACTAAATTTAAAATAGAGTAATACTGTTTATTTAAAAATCTTGCTCAATAGCTAAAAACACAAGGACAGTGTTGGTTGTAATATTAGTTACTATTATGTTATGATTTCAGACACTTCACAAAGTTGGCTGTGGATGCAGTGCTCCGTCTCAAAGGCTCCGGCAACCTGAAGGCTATCCAGATTATTAAAATCTCTGGTGGTCTGCTGGAGGAATCTTTCTTGGATGAAGGCTTCTTGTTGAACAAAAAGGTAATAATATATTATTGAGAAATAATTAAGTTAAAATACCTAGTTCAGTTTTGGTCTAGAATCTAGAATATGGTAAAACTTAACAAAAATAGTCTGTTTCATTTGATTGAATACATCTATGTAGGTATAGTTTACATGTCATGTATACATATTTGCAATTTTTTTTATTTAAAAGGTTTAATTTAACCAAGAAGATCAGAAATATAAAGAATAGAATTAAATAAAAATTGTGTTTATTAGGTGGGAGTGCATCAACCTAAGCGCATTGAGAATGCCAGCATCCTGATAGCAAACACACCCATGGACACCGACAAGATTAAAGTGTTTGGATCTACCATCAAAGTTGACTCTATGGCCAAGATTGCAGAACTGGAAGTTGCTGAGAAAGAAAAGATGAAGGACAAAGTCAATAAGATCTTGGCTCACAAATGCAATGTCTTTATTAACAGGTAATTGCTAAGTAACATCATAGTTCTCTACTCTTCTTCTCTTTATACCAGCATTCATTTTTATGCCTAATAGTTCATTTACACTCTCGCACGAGTGACGGGACGAGGTGCGAAGCCAGCCACGAGACGAGTGTTTAAATAACGCGCTCGTGACTCGCCTTGCGTCTCTTCTCGCAACTCGCAGCGCTCGCGTCGAGAGCGGTTTTTTGGGCACGAGTCAAAGGACCTTGTGAGCGACGCGACGCGAACATGGTGTTTACACTCACACTCTCGCTTCAGTCGTTTATTTGCGTTTTAGTAGAAGCTCGGTAAACAAAGAGTTGATGCCGCTAATACTTCGACGTCCTTCATAGTTACTGCCGGCCTAGCATGACCACGATAGAAACGGGTTTTGTCTACATAGAAATAGACAAAGTGACAGATTGTAGAAACATTTCTACCGTTTCATTCATAAAATGTAGAAATGTTTCTACAATCTGTCACTTTGTCTATTTCTATGTAGACAAAACCCGTTTCTATCGTGGTCATGCTAGGCCGGCTGGCTCAAAGACAACTGAACGCACCGCGAGAGTGAACGAAAACTCGTTTTTACGCGAACTGCGAGTCGAGGTGCAGATGAGGTACGGAGTCTGAAGCTGATAAAAGAATAACATGTAAATGTATTAAAATGACAATCTACTAACTAAAGGTTTCTACAAACCTCTTAATGTTAGTAAGGTTTTGTCACATGATTTAAACAAAGATCACATACTTTTTAGACATGTGAGTGACTTGTCAAAGTATAAACTAAAGAAGCAGCTACCACACTATCTCAATAACTATTACCAGTATTTATTACATAACATGCATATTTGTTCAACAGGCAACTTATCTACAACTACCCCGAACAGTTGTTCGCTGATGTCGGCGTCATGGCGATCGAGCACGCTGACTTCGATGGTATCGAGCGACTGGCCCTCGTGACCGGCGGTGAAATCGTATCCACTTTCGATTCACCCGACAAAGTCAAACTGGGACACTGCAAAGTTATTGAACAGGTGATTCTATCCTGCGTACATAATTAACAGCCTTAAGCCGCGTATTCATTAGGCAACATTTGTTGATATACACTGTTGCGAAACAGTTGAAAAAGTTGCTAAAAAAACATCACGTGATTAATGGACGTCCCCATACACGGTTCCGTGCTCCCCGATCGAACGGGGAGCAAGCCGCAACATCTTGTTTATAGTCATCTTCATCTTGTTTCGCAACAAATGTTGCGTAATGAATACGCGGCTTTTCGATGACGAACAGCAACCAAAAAAGCCATAATTTTTGTTAAAGGCAATTGACACCAACTAGCCTTTGCTTTTATGATATAAAATAAAGAAATTAAACAAAATTTACTTATTGTAGGTGTTGATTGGTGACGAGTGCCTTATCCGTTTCTCTGGCGTGGAGTTGGGCTCTGCCTGCACGGTTGTGATCCGCGGCGCCACGCAGCAGGTCATCGACGAGGCCGAGCGATCCCTGCACGACGCGCTCTGCGTGTTAGCTGCTACCGTTAAAGAACCTAAAGTTGTATATGGTGGAGGTAAGCAGTCATACATTATTGTTGATTAGTATCTTTCATGATCTTAAATACATAGTCAAAAAGCTGAAACTTTTCATCCATCAAAGATTGGGTGAATTTTGTACCAAAAATATGAGCATTTTAGCCCCCTTCCATTCAAAACCTGATAACTACCGTCAACAAATTCTCTTCCATACTGTTTAACATACCAATTTTGAGTTACAATACTCTTATCGATATTCGTATTTTATTGGTTTAGATATTTTCAGACAGAACAATATTACTCTAACGAGTATTTTCATCATCATATTCGTAATTTATTCGGATTGGTATCGTAAAGTTTCGATTGGGGCAAACCTATTTAGACCTATTTTTAATGTATCTACTGTTTATTGTACACCACAAGTAACATTTACAGAACAAGACATAACAAATAATAATAGGCGGTCTTATCACACTAGGCGATCTCTTCCAGACAACCTTAGGATGGACGGAGATAGGGGAGAGATTAACTCCCGTATTCACAAGCAATAGTAAAAGGACTTAGCAAAGTGTACAAAAAACACATTGAAATATGATTATGTCGGTATTACGTTGAGGTTCATATTCGTATGAAGCGCTTGTTTATGAATATAAACAAGCGCTTCATACGAATATGAACCTCATATATATATTATATATATATATGCATATAAGCGAATCGCTTATATGCATATGAACCTTATTTTTATACATTATATTGTTCATATTCGTAATTTCGTATGAGTTTTCTGTACACTGCGTTAGTAATGTTTGTCAATATGGGGGTCAATATTGTGTAAATAAAACATTAAACCGCATGATTTATTATTCCTAGTACCTATCATAAAAACATTGTTATCTCTAGGTGCCAGCGAGATGTTGATGGCAGAAGCCGTGTCCCGTGTGGCCGCGCGGACCGCCGGCAAGGAGTCCGCCGCGGCTGAAGCGTTCGCTGTGGCACTGCGCCGCCTACCCTCCGCCGTGGCCGACAACGCGGGCTACGACTCCGCCGACCTCATCTCACGCCTGCGCGCGCACCACGCGCAGGGAGAGATCACTATGGGGCTGGGTGAGTTAAACGTCACTAACGAGCGAGTTGCAAAGGGGATTTCTAGCTGCGAGTTGTGATATCGTGCAATTCACTACAATACTTAGCCCGGCGATATTGCAATTAAGTTTAATGATTTACATACATTACTGTCTGAGGCTCAGATAGTAATCAAATTAGCAAGCAAGGGCTCAGACTCTGTGCCCTTGCTTGCTAATTACATTTGATTAGATAAAAAAAAATCGACTTGCTGAGTTCTTGTAAAATGATTTATTAATTGTTGTGTTTACAATAATCCGGCTCGAAGGACCATAGATTCTGAAGCCCGATATTTACAGAAAAAAATATTTTCATTTACAGACATGCAGAATGGCCGCGTAGGTGACATGAAGAAAATGGGCGTCACAGAGTCGTACGTAGTAAAACGTCAGGTGCTGCTGTCCGCGTCCGAGGCCGCTGAGATGATCCTCCGCGTGGATAACATCCTGCGGGCGGCGCCGCGCCGTCGCGGGCCCGACCGTCGCCCCTGCTAGAACATTCTAGATACTCAAGCACTAAAGCTGTCTTCAGACTACGCTTTACTATATAGCATTATAGCATACAGCTCATTGCACAACAATATCGCGCACCATACATTGTTATGGACACGTTCACACTGTGCTATACTATATATTATTGGCTTTGTATGGTGCGCTATGCTATATAGTATAGCGTAGCCTGAAGACAGCTTAATGAACATAAGTAGAAGTGGGTGACCCACGTTCCAGGGAACATTGATTAGTTTCAAATGAAATGTGTCTCAAATGCGTATATTTTGCATATATTTGTACAAAACTATCTGATAGTTTTACTGAAGGTTATACCACAATTTAGTTCGGTTGCCGGTGACTTATCGGGATTGGCCACTTCTGTTTATTTTTATTGTATTATTAATTGCACTTTAGTGCAGTGTGAGAATGCTTTTATGTCAGTACCAACTTATCAAATAACTTTAAGTTTAGCTTTACCAGTTTAGCCTTATAGTCACAGAACTGCATTTTTATAACTAAATGTTTTTGTGACAACACAAAGTTCTGTTTAATATCAAAAACTTAAAACATACTTTATTTACATTCTTTGTATGTTACAATAAGTATTTTGAGTTAAAAAAGTGGAATAATACGGTCACATTTGATTTTGACTTTATACCTAATGCTTTCCTACCAGTAATTCTAGAAACTGAGCTGCGCTAGTTTCGTTTACATTTAGCTTTTAGTTAAAGTGGCCGTTAATGCCTTTGTATTAATGTAATAACTAATAATTTAATAAAATTTTAACAAACTGATTTTTATGTTTCATTTATGTAAAACCAGAAAAGGAGATCAACAATATTTGGCTAAATGAAGTAGGTACCGAGGTACACTCAGTTGAATAAAATACCCTCAATTATACTGAATAATGTTGTGTTTTTATTTCTTTTTTATCGTCACCTGGAGACGAGAAAAAAATACTTTTTATTTCCATAAAAAGCACTCCAACCAATATGGCGCTCAAGCGCTCTATCAGTGGACTACCTAATGCCGTATCCACACTTAGGTCAAACCATAGACATAGAATACTATAGACATAGCCTAAGAGATAAAGCCGCTGGCCGATTGTTGTTTGTGTGCGGTTCTGAATTTGTATTAGTGTGCGTGACTGGGGAAGAGTTGACTGGTTGACGCTTCAGTGACGTCACTGTATCAAACCATTGCGCCAATGCGCGGTGAACTTTACACCGACGTCACTGTATCACTGTCAACGAGAAATGATAGGCTTCACACAGTATACAGACATGGTTAGACTAACTCCAGTATATTTTTCCTCCAAGGGTCAAACCTTGATAAACCCACAGACATCTAATATTACTAGACAAAACAACTGCCTGGCTTGGCTTGCGTGGGTTTGCCGTTTATGGTTTTGTACACAAATCAAAAGAAGCTTGCAAAAAACGCTTGCAATGATCCACACGTTCAGTCCATTTGTCGAGATTAGTAGTTTACGGCAAATGTCAAGTGTGTGAAACCAGCTTAACACTTCGCCCGCCACTTCGTCCGCGTGTCCCACAGGAACTGTAAATTTTTTCGCGATATAAAGTAGCCTATGTTACTCAGTGATAATGTACCTTTCTATTAGTGAAAGAATTTTTAAAATCGGTCCAGTAGTTTCGGAGCCTATTCGGTACAAACAAACAAAAAAATCTTTCCTCTTTATAGTAATAAGTATATAGTATAGACTAGAGTTGTTTTTGGGTACTAGAAAAATATATTATGTATGTATACCTCATTGACTATAGCGGTTTTAGTCTTGCCCTTATTTACATTTACACGAATTACTCAAAAAGTAACGCTATTAAATTCAAATTCAAATTCAAAAGACATTTATTCAAACTGGGCTAAAGTCAATTAGCACTTTTTGAACGTCAAAATATACATAAGACAGCCCCCAAAAACGCCCGCCCTTCACCGCTTCCTAGTGTTTTAGCTGCGAAGAAGAAACGGCGCAACAAACTCCGCAGCAACACAATTCTGTCTGTCAATTACTTTTATGTAAAAGTTATATAAAACAAAACAGTAAAACTGAGATTTAAAACAACAAAAAAAAAAATAATTAAGTATATACTTAACAGTAAAGAAATAATGATGTAACCTGACACCCGTCAATATACCTAATCAAAGAAATCTATAAGAAGAGAGATATAAGTGCGCACAACAAAATGCTTTATGATAAATTATTATTAATCG
The DNA here is from genome assembly GCA_948465475.1 of Thalpophila matura. Classification (NCBI taxonomy): domain Eukaryota; kingdom Metazoa; phylum Arthropoda; class Insecta; order Lepidoptera; family Noctuidae; genus Thalpophila; species Thalpophila matura. The sequence goes on along the minus strand of OX419183.1, from coordinate 9,600,359 downwards.
GTAATGAAGGCCGTGTGCCAGGCTACAAGGGCAGTTTAAAGACAAATAAATTTTATTTGGCAGTCAAATGTAATGCATGATAATCTAGGACCAGGGGCTCGATAATTCAACAATGTACTAGGTATGTTAAATTAACTGAGCTCAGTCAACAAGACGACCAGTCACCACAAGCAGCACCCGTTCACGAGTATGACGCAGAGGCCAGCCATCACCTCCCTCGCCATTTTAAAGGGAAGGGGGTGACCCGACCAATGACGCCACCGCAAGCAATGACGTCTAAGGGAGCATGACGAACCTGCTGACAAGAGGAAAAATTAAAGAACTAATAAAACTGTCCGAGGTCACTAGTTAATTGCATCACACTGTTACATGAACTCTTCGTAAAAAAGAGAAGAAATAGAGAACAATACATTATGTCAACATTAAACATTGTAAACCAGTATACTGAATGTCAAGGTGTAAAATATTTATAAATTCAAACATCAAATTCAGAGTCATCTTGTGCCCATCACAGCGACCAACAATTTCTATCGTCGAAGTATTCCTTTAACGTATAGTATGCCTTTTTAACTAGGATAGCCTTGATTTTAATTTTGAAAGCAGAAAACGGGAGTTCCAATAAGTAAAGAGGAAGTTTATTATAAATGCGTATACCGAGCCCCAAAAATGAATCATGTACCTTGTGCAATCGATGATAAGGAACACATAATTTATGCTTATTTCTAGTATTGAGATTATGTACGTCACTATTTTTAGTATAAAGATTTATATTTTGCCTTATATATATTATGTTAGCAAAAATAAATTGAGATGTAACTGTCAAAATGTCAATCTCTTTGAAACGGTCTCTAAGGGAAACTCTTGCACCTAACTGATATATAGCTCGAACAGCTCGCTTCTGGAGAATGAAAATACTTTCAATATCTGCGGCCTTGCCCCACAATAGAATCCCGTAAGACATGACGCTATGAAAGTAACTAAAGTAAACTAAGCGAGCAGTGTCCACGTCAGTCAGTTGTCTAACTTTACGAACTGCGTAAGCAGCAGAGCTGAGCTTTCCTGCGAGGCACTCTACATGTGCGCCCCACTGTAGCTTCTTATCTATTGTTATACCTAGAAATACTGTTGAGTCAACAGCCTTAAGCGACTCACCATTGAGTACAATATTGGGTCCAAGGTTTTTTACATTGGGCATCGTGAATTTAATACATTTTGTTTTTTTAGCATTCAGTACTAGGTTATTTATAGTAAACCAATGCGTAACTTTTGAGAGTGCACTATTCACATCGTCAAAATTTTCTCGTTTTCTGTCTACCTTGAATATGAGTGAGGTATCATCTGCGAACAGTACAACGTCGCAAATGTTTTTTAAATAGTACGGCAAATCGTTAATGTAAATTAGGAACAAAAAGGGACCTAAAATTGATCCTTGAGGCACGCCTAATTGAACCGGTAATCCAGAAGATTTCGAGCCATTAATGTCGACGCATTGAACTCTATGTTGCATATAAGATTTAATCACGCCAAGTGCTGCATTTTGTACACCATAATGGTGGAGTTTACGAATTAGCGTATCATGGTGTACGCAATCAAATGCTTTGGAAAGATCGCAAAAAACACCGATTGCATTCTGTGATTTCTCCCAAGCATTATAAATGTGTTTGAGAAGAGCAACACCCGCATCCGTAGTCGAACGACCTTTCGTAAAACCGTATTGTTCACTATGAAGGAGGCCTTGTAAATTAAAATGTCTTAATAGCTGATTAAGTATAAGCTTTTCAAAAATTTTACTAAATGCAGGTAAGATAGAAATCGGTCTATAATTGCCAATATCGGATTTGTCACCGGATTTAAATAAAGGTAAGACTTTACTGAATTTCATAAGATCAGGAAAGACACCTAAGTCAACACATTTATTAAAAGTAGCGGCAAGACAAGGGGCAACTATGTTGATTATATTATTTAAAAGTTTAACAGAAATACCCCAAAAGTCACCAGTGTTTTTAGCATTAAGAGACTTGAAGACGTTAACTACATGGTATGGTGTTATTTGCTCAAATCTAAAGATGGAAGTACATTCTTCTACAATATTACGTAATATATCTTCAGCGGCAGTCGAAGATGAGTTTAAGGAGCGAGTCGTAGCTGTAGGTATGTTAGCAAAGAACGAATTAAAAGCCTCTGCTACCTCAGGATTTTTAGTTATTAATTTATGATTGTCTAAAATTTCAAATTTATTATCACGAGTACATGGCTTGCCTGTTTCATTATTAATAAATTTCCATGTAGCTTTTATTTTATTACGAGACTGCGTAATTTTATTACTTATATACTTAGACTTAGCCATAATGCAAACCTTTTTAAATATCTTTGAATAATTTTTAACATAATTTAAAAATGGAAGATCAAACTTATGTTTTTTCATACCATATAACTCGTATAGTCTCGCTCTACTTTTATAAATTCCTATGGTGGCCCATTGATTAAATGAAGCAGCAGTACTTTTAGTCACTATAGTTTTCGTTTTAAAAGTTGTTTGAAACTCTTTTTCGACAATACTAAAGAGAGCACCATAAGTGTGATTAGGATCATCAAAATCTAATATTGATTTATTAATTTGTGATGCAACCTGTTCTTTAAAACGTGTGCAGCGGCTTAAAGTATACGGTCTATATTCAATTTTTTGTGGCTTGTTAATATACTCGTTGGGGAAACTAGCGATTTGTCCACAGTGGTCCGACGTTAAATCACTTAAAACAGAAACATTACTGGCGTCACAATTACTGAATATATTATCCAAACATGTGGATGAAGTTGCTGTAATCCTAGTTGGTTCAAAAACTAAGTTCGTTAAATTAAACGATTTAAATAAATTTATAAGCCTGATACTGGCTGGAGACACTTCTAGAATGTTAACATTAAAATCTCCACATACTATTATCTTTTTTTTACTAGACTTAATTTTATTGAGTAGATCTTCCAACACTGATTCAAATAAATTTAAATCACCTAATGGGGGCCGATAAACGCAAATAATAATGAATCGCTCTAGTTCAACACAAGACAACTCAGCAGTGCGCTCGATAGAAAGCTTTACTAGGTCTAAACGCTCTTTACATTTTAACTTATTTGAAACCATTATTAAGGACCCCCCACGGATTGCACTCTTTCTTACGAACGCACTTTCAATAGAATAATTGTCATTATTAAAAAATGACAATTCATGACTTTTAAGCCAATGTTCAGTTAAGCATAGGACCTGAACATCATATTTCTCCACAAATAAACTTAATTCTAGATCTTTGCCGAACAAACCCTGCATATTTTGATGTACAACATTCAACATATGTGGTCTACCCGTTGTCGTACCTAATAGTTTAAACTACTAGGCATATCAATACAAGTGTTAGTATTAATACTAACAATGTCCTTAGGTACATCACAGGTACCTGTGTCAAAGTGTATATTGAATGCTAAAAGATTAGCAATCTCTCTCCTACAACTAGGTGGCAGATACATTGTATCTTTTGTCAAAATAAAGTCAGTTAAAAAATTATTAATATCAAAAAATAAGAAAGCCTCTCTGTGACGACATGTCCTATTATAGAGGAGCATATTTAAGTCAAATATGTGCCTATTTTGATCATCAGTTAATGTTTGAGAGTATGGCAAGGCACATATAATAAATTTACATTTACTGGTCACATTGTGGTCTAACATCACTTGGACAATTTCTATAATGTCCTTTTTTCTTACTGATAAACTATCCCCAAATAACAATATAGTAGTGGAGCTGGGGTTTAATTTAGTTAATTTAATATTATTAATTAGTTGGCAAAAACTGGCACCGGGCAAACAATGATTAATTACATGATATTGCGAACACTGATTAAATACACTACCAATACCTTGACCAAACTTGTCTGAAAAAACATATGTTGTGTTAGTGAAATGGACATTATTTACATTTAAATTTGTATTTGTAACACTGTCACAGCCACCCACAGATTGAGCCACTATGGGTGCGGGTGTAACATACTGAGGCTCAGGTGCGGAGGAGCATGTACAGCTACAAGAAAGGTGATTTGTTAGAGACTCATACCTCTCCGCATTGTAGGTCACTAAGTCCACCAGCTCACAGGCCTCCTGCATGCGCTTACTCAGATCTTGTTGAGAAGCTTCATATTTAGTAAAAATATCCCTAAGAGCACTTTCCTTGATAAACAGCTCCTCCTGCAGGCGCTGTGTATCGTTGTCATACAACGTACAACACATGTGTAATTCTTCAATGCAATTATCTAATTCATATTTTAAATTAAGATTTTTTTTTCTAAGGTGCAGATTAAATTTATGGACTTTATGCTTTTTCATAGATTTTTTAAATTTTGTAATTAATCTATTAATTTTAATGTATTTTTTAACCTTATTGTGGCTTGAAAATACAGTACATTTATTAATTGTGTCATTAGTCAAGTCTATTGTTTCCATTGGCTCACTACATACAGGTTCGGACACGCTACCAACTAACTTATTAAACAGATTACAAGTATTCGCTGACTGTTCACTGGCCTTTAGTGAATCCATGTGTGCGATTACCTTTTGGGCCTTACTTAATTCTATTTCAAGTTCAGATATACGTCTCAAAGCCAGCTCATGGGTGTCACTACACTGTTGAAAGTCTGACACAAATTGACGGAGTTGTTGATACTGGTCGAGTAAGTCCATATGCTCTATATGCAGTTCAGCCAATTGATTCTTAAGCTCAGTGTTCTTGTCAACAATAATCTTCACTTCAACCTCGCTGTCATCCCTTTCCTGTAGCAGCTGATTGCACAAGTTCTTACTAGCCTCTAGCTCCTTTAATGTAGCCCTCAGTTTTTCCTCCAAGGATGCAGCTCTACGGGTCAACATGTTGATAGGCTAACCCAAGACGCACCCTGGAATGTGAGAAGAGACAGCTAAGTGTGTGAAAGGAATAAGAGAAGTGGTTTAGATTAGGTTAAGGACGTAAGATTTAAACATAAATTAACTGCTGTTATAACTAGCGGCTCCACTTATGATCACAAACGTCACCTGCGCATTAGCTGGTTTATCGGTCTCTTTGGCGGAATGGCGCCGAGGCTGCACGCGATTGCTTCGTCAGTCGATGCTCGTCGTCTATTGAACTATTCTCTATTACGTATTGTCAATTGTCTGTTGGGCCAAAAATGTACCTACATGCGCGATCTGTGATCATCTTTCCTACCGGATACCTACTATACCATTTTGAGTTTTGTCCAGAAACTGCATTTATAAGAACGCGTTTTACTAAAAAACATTACTGTTAGTCTTACCCCGTAGGGAGAGGAAAGACTAAAGCCCGGTTGCCACCGCGAGCGGAACGGGCCCATCCGGACGGATCCTTTTAACTCGCAAGAGTAGGTAAACTGCATACCTAACCTAGGTACTTGTATTCCCACCAACAAATAGTCGGTAGGTACCTATTTCCTTACACTTTCTTCATTGTTCCCGTTTTAAAAACACTTATGCAAAAATCTTTATAGTGGTAAGTATATAAAGTTTATTTTTACCCGACTACGGAGGGTTATGTGTTTATGCCACCTCAACTTAGATCTCTCATATTTTCTAGTAGGTAGGTACAATGGTGGTAAACAGTCATGGAGCCCGCCTGATGGTAAGCGGCCACCGTAGCTTATGAAAAAAGTTTGCAACACCTACCTACATACACGGACGGACAGCCTGATCCGAAATAAACTGTACTAACAATAACACCTACTACATTCATACCATACCCTTTGCCTATGCTAGTGCCATTATTTTGAACTGTTATTTACTGCTTACAGCTGGACACTATTGCAACTTGTCTCCCTTATGGGATAGTTGTCCTTACCTCTACTCTCCGTAGGTACCTATCACGAATAATTTTGACGTATGGCATCATAAACGTAAGCGAATTTTGAATTGGTAAACACATTTGCTACATGATATTTGGATTAATTGTACTTATACCTACTTTATTCTTATACCTGGTTGCAGAAAAGTGCGTTAATTGTATTAAATTAAACCAAAACGTTTACGATTCCATACGTAACAATCATTTGTGCTAGGCCCACAGGGCGGGTGCGCTCGCTGCACCCGCAGTGAGCTCGCTACTTAGCCGCGGCGAACTAGCTGCAAACACGTTCATTAATCGCTTCACTAGAAACACTTTTGTAAATCGGCAGTGTGATAGCGCCCTAAGACAATGAAATTTTTCAATTTGATTTGACCGATTGACAGCACACCATAACGAGCTACCATCGTAGATTCGTAGCTAAACCGTAGCACACTACGGTCTGCGCTACGGCGCGCAGTGGTACGGACGCATTTTTGCAAATTTAATGATTTTCTCCTGCTAGCTTAGTCCACTACTTACGTTAGGTCTCGTTAAAAGGTACCGTAATTTAATTTTAACTAAATATGATATATATCTCGACTGTTAAAATGAACAAATCCAATCGAAAATTGTAGCTTCATAACTTGCAACAGTTAAATTGACAAAAAATCCTTTCAATTTTAAAATGAATTTTTTTAACAGAACTTATGAATAACGAAAGTATTTTATCCAGGCAACAAATACTACGGCCTACTTAGCTGTGTGTTCAGCTGAAACCAATTTGTTACTAAGTTGACAATTTGACATGCGATGCTCGAACGGTAATATACTAGCTTTAAATAAATTACAGGCAATTTTAAAGAAAATCAATGCAACAGCCATTATTATTTAAAGTAACAACATTATGTCTCCAAGTACCTAACCATAAGTTGTCTTATAGCAATTATAGCTTTTATCTTAATATGACTCTCAACCAAAAAAAATATCATGGTATTCCGAAAATCTTTGAAAGAAATGATAATATTTGAAACGAGATGAAAAAGCCAATGAAATGTGTGAAGCACTCGAATGTGTGTTGGTATTGATTAAGTCACTAGAGTGCAACTCTACCTTACTGTATCTCGATTAGAACACGCCTATGTCATCCCAACGCTTCTTTGTTGCGACTCCTCGTTGCCGCATAGCTATTGTTTCTCAGCACAGTCGCCAAGGGGTATCGGTAGAGATTGTCAACATCGATTGCTGTAGTAACAACTAAAAGCCTTTTTAGAGGTGCCCACCTATTCTAGCTTGAGCTAATCTAATTTGCAAAACAATAATTATAATTTTTCGGAATAATTATATTAGATTCATGTGATGTTGCTTTTTTCTGAATTATATGTCCCATAGTAAATACTTCAATCTCGGCACATCCAAAGAGTTTCGTTTAAAATTAGTTTGATTAAGGATTACGGTAGGTACGTTAGTAAGTTTTTGAAATATTCGCTATTTTCAGTTTTGAGTTTACCAAATGCAAAAATAACTTAGAGGGTCGGAAAACTGAAATAAGTAGGTACCTTGCTACAAACCCTATACTGTGCGTAGTCCGCCACGCACTTGCTCGTTTTTTTTAAATCGCTTTATCCGTCATACATATCTATTTGATTTTTCAAAAAAAAATTGAAAATAGCTTTTCTCAATTTTTGTAGGTAGGTACTAAATAAGTATGATTATATCAGTAATTGGTCACAAAAGAGTTCATGTTTCAATATTCCTACACGAATACCAGCTGATTGTATACCTATATCTATTTACTACTTTTACACTTCCTTACAAACGAAACGAAATCCTTTTTCGCGAGAAATCTTCGGCTATCTGACCTGGGACAGTAATGGAATTTTCCTTTATTATTTGATTTACCTGCTCCTTCAATTTTATGTCGGTGCAATAGTGTTATCCTCTGTACAGAACCTGTACCTTTTTATATTACAGGCGTTATAAAGAATTATGTCCTAAAGTACCTATTATACATATATAAAATAGAAAATATACTTATTTTTGGACAAGTATATACATTGGGTAGGTATGTAGATCCCTTGAGTTCACTCTTGATAGGTTTTCAAGTTTTTAGTCTTGATTTAGGTATTTTTGATTACATCTGTTGATTATGTATCTACTTACTTCTTGGCATTTACGAGATAATATTGTTGTGACTTCAGGTACACCTGTTCTATTTTAACTCGTGTAGAAATAGACACCGAAATAATAATTTTGCCGCATTCGAATAGTTCCTAAACATGCGATTGTACCTAGTTTATGGAAAAGGCAATTCAAATATTGCTATAATTATGAGCCATTTCGTTTCCACATAAACTAATAAAGCTCATACATACCTATTCCTGCATTACAAGGTAAGGCTTTTAATTTTCAGTGTATAAGTTCTTTCTTATGTAATAATAATTAGTGATATTAAATTAGGTAGGTACGTACTATTTACGCGAAGGTAAATAGTTCAAGTTTAAAGACCAATGTGACATCTGTAACCTACTTCATAGAATGGCAGTATAGCTGGCAATTGTAGTGATGAATACTAGTTAAGAAATCTGACGGAGATCTTACACAAGCACATAAACAGGATTGCTTACAAATTGACTCTGAAAACGGCAAACATAAATAGTACCCTTCTCTACTGTTACAAATTTTTCTGGAGCAAATCGGTGTGAGCGCGACGCGAAAGTGACAGCTCGTTCATTTTTAACTCCCGCCCTGCTTCCACGCTGGAGACGACAATTTGGATAAATGGTACATCCGCCGCCGACCGACTAAATTATTCAGGCTCCTCCTAGCTTCGCTTCTTCACATGACAAGGAGAGGATTGCACAATAAAGTGGAATATTTAGAGAGTAATCACGTACGCAACATAGGAACTTAGAGTAGCTCCATCCCTGCGCTGACGCCTGTTTTCTACGATGACATTTCTATTCGCCTCATAAGGTCGCGACAGCATGAATATTGCCTCGACAACTCCACATATTTATAAGCGGGGAGGTCGAATGAAAATAAGATGTGTTATACAAATTGCATCGTTTTTACGTTTTGTTTGACAAACAATTTGCTTTCTATTATGTGCTAGCTGTTGCCCGTGACTTCGTCTGCGTGAAAATGGATGAAAAGTATGCCTATGTGCTTCTCCCAAGCGGGTTTGTCAAATTTCATCCAAATCCGTCCAACCGTTTCAGCTTAAGTAGGTAGGTACTTGAAGCGACAATTAATGTTAGAGAACGTCTACATCGTCTACTTTGCATGTGAATGAAGCAAGGTTCCTTGAAACAATAGTTGCCTAAATAAGTTCAATGGCATTTCATTATAAGGCAGACGTTGAAAAACAAGGCATCCGAATGAATAATGTTAACTAATGACGAATGTTTGCAGTTGTTGAAATGTTCGCGAATGCCACACAAGCCGCTCGGCAAAAAATAAACTGCAATGTAATTGCGGCCCGGAATGAAGTTATAAGCCTCTCCCCACTTCGGACAGAAAAATATATTTCATGAGAGCGATAATTAAATATTAAAAACTTCGGCCTCATATATCATTGTTGTTAATTGAATGGATGTGTGTATTCACGCAAAGGGTGAGTAAAGCTATAACTGGTAGCTCTATTGATATTAAGGTAGGTACATGTCGCCTTGGGTAGCAACAGAGATAAAGCTCGAGTTTCAGGAGTGGGAACACTATAGGCTAATTATGTATTTAGGTATGGGTAACAAGAAGCCCGAAAGGTCTTAGGTATAAGACCTAAATTAAATAGTACCTAGTAGGTTTTTGTAGGTAAGTATATGCCTAATGCTTTTAATTGTAAGCAAGATACTCAGTTCACATAATCAAATTGCTTGTACTTATCTACCCACAATACCGGAACTTGGGACGCATTTGGCTGATGACTGGTATAGCTTCTTGAATGAGTTGTCGGCTTTCTTTGCTCGGATGCTGTAATAACAGCAATCGTGAATATAGGATCGAACCTGGGAGTACCTAATCATCGTCCAGCTATCGGAGACACTCCCAATAAAATTAAAAACATAACCCTCCTTCTGGCGCAGTCGGGTAAAATTATATTATGCTTAAGTACCTAATGTTGCGCTTACACGGCCAACTCCGTTGCGCAATTCACGGCAATTCCTGGAAATTTTGGTTAACCATCGACCATTTGCAAGAAATATACCATATATAATATACAATTCTAAGATTGTATAGAAATTGCCAAGAATTGAGTAATTTTAGTTGCCCGTCTAAAGACTTCTTATCACGTCATACTTGCCACAGTAGTTTCAATTCGTTTAGAAAACCCTAATCTCTTTTAATTATCCCAATATTCTAAAACGCTAGGCTATTGTCAAAACTAAACGATTACTGATCACCTCTCGCACCAATGCCCAAAATGTAGATATGGCTTAATAGTCAGCTTACGTCATAATCCAAAACGAACCCAAAGATTAAGCCTTAATAGGATGATAACTATCTAAATTAAAGTTAAATCCAATAACCCCATTCATCAGGTAGCAGTGTAATTCACCCCCACTGGGGTGAGTTACAAGTTTTGTTAGAACAGTTTCCTTTCCTTCTCGTTTATCTTTCTTAAACACTGGAATTGGCCCGGGATTCGGGGGATAATTACGTTGCCTATTTAGTTGGTAAATAACGTACTACCTTATTTTTCTTTTTGCTTTTGCTTTTTTCTATTCATCCTTTTATAAGGCGGGTTGGTGTTGTTTTGTGGCAGAGATGATAGTATTTGGCTTGTAAGTAAAAGGAAATATACTAAGCAGTACAATACCTACGCAAGTGTGCTAAAGGAAGGTGTTGATCTGGTGGTGTTAATCTGCTATTATATCTAATATTGTGTTTCCGACTTTCCGTTTAGTTTCTGTAGCGACTAAATCTTGATGCTACTTGAAATTCTGTTCTCGTTACTCAGCGAAGTTCTGTAAATTCGATAACGTTTCAGTTTGCCTTTACGGCTGCGTCCCGTATTTTTTCTAAGTCATTAATTTTACGGCTCTGTTTTATTTTGAGTTGAGCGTCGAGGTGTTTACGGGACTGTGGTAAAACCAAATATCCAAAGTTGGCTTTTGAAAATAGAGATCCAAAGCTGTATCCTGGAATCGAGACCAATAATGACAAAAAAATATCTGTATTCCGTCATGACATTATGACGGAATTTAGGAATACGACACATAGTCGACTCTTGAAAAATCCTACTCTAGAAATGGATTTGAGATGGTGCAGATGTGAAACACACTTCAATTAGATAACAGGAAAACAGTACCTAGATAAAAATGGGTAATATCAATATGTTCATGATAAAAACAGATAAAGTGATCACCATACCATATCAGTGACCAGATCATAATCAATCGGTATGGTATCACAAGACCTAAAATTCGCGTTAAGCCGTTCCGTATTCAACATCCACAAACCGATTACGAGCGACACGTAAATTGTACGTAGGCACATGTTTAACTGAGATACACAACACTAGAGCCAAATACGCAACAAGCAAGGAAATACATAACACCATCGATATTCTGATTAGTGCGAGTAAGCTCTAATTGGCCCAGTTTGGGTGAGCACAGATCGCGCCACTAAAATAGAGATTTGTGCGGGATTAATCCCTGTTGATACCACGGAATCCCACCGAAATGTATACCTTTACATAAATGGGTCAATGGCGCTGGCGCTCACCGTTGTCTGCCTTAGGGACCGTGCACATGCCAGCGTTTTAATGCAACAGCAAGCGAACTGTTGCATGCAAACTGCCACTAAGTACATAATGAATTTTAGGTAAGGCTGGTTATTGCTTTGAGCGGAATAGAGTTTGTAAAACTAAAGTGTAATTTTAGCTCGTATCATCCTTTTTGTTGCCTTTCTAGAGGTCTTCGTCGACTGCAGTACCTATTATATTGTAACAACTAATAGTGCTGTAATACATATACTTTCATGTTTCATTCTGATTATGCCTAAAATATTATACTTTTTATGTTCAAAGCGTAGCTTAGTGCCCAATTAGGTTAACAATTTCCTTTTCAGACCAAGGCTTACTGTAACATTCGTAACGATCGCCTCTTTTCAGCATGTTCTCGTAGGCTATAAAACTATTTCTTGCTTAGCAACAAATGGTAGGTACAATTATTCCAAGTTTTAAGAGTATTAAGCGGCGTACTTATTAGGTCGCAGTGTTGTACCGCAGAAGTGAGCAGTTCGGTGCGGGAACTCCAGCGATGCGCCAGAATAACTCGGCTAAGTAATATTGTTTTAGTTAGTAAGTAGTGCGGAGCGAGACCTCTGGCAGACAGTTTTGGCAGCTGTTCTGCACATGATGTATGTTAATGTCACGTAAGAGATTATTTCTTGGCACTGAAACATGGTGCCTGCGCATACAATTGTTTGCTCTCCTATTTTGCATTCGACGAATTCTTGTATTATACTCGTACGTCGGCTAGTGCGGAATAAGTGACTGTAACAGTTTTATTGTCCTTTTGTATGAGAATAGAGTTGAATTAGATTGTACAAGAGAAAACTTGCAAACCAAGCTAACGCTCTCAAATTAGTTGTGTGTTGTAATTATGAATTTGAGTCCTGCTGCAGCTTAAAATCAAATAAGACATGAAGAATAGGAGAAAACATTCACACCTAAATCACAGTAGATTGTAGTTTACACAACTGCCAATACTAGTCCAGAGATGAAACAGAAACTTAAAGGTGAGACGTAGCTAGTTGTTTATCATCCGAACAACTTGTTAGACTAACGCGAACCGAGAGTACCTAATGGTTAACTTTAATGATGCTTGTAAACGATAGACAGGCTTCAAACTATCTCGCAAGTGGAATAAGCGTGGGGAAGGGTTTACGTAACGGCATATAAGTTATTATGTGTTATTCCGGATCTTACAGTTTTAGAGTTTTGAAGTGCGAAAGATAAAATCACTTTATTTACATAATGAACCGATGATGACGGTAAACAGGTAAGAAGACTTAACTCTCTTAACCTATCAATCAAGCAAGGTAAGGAAGACACTATAAAATTCTATTGTTTGAGAATCGTATGTCCGTTCAGCGGCTTAATGAATTAGACAATGTTATCCGAATCTTACAACCAGAGTAACCTAGCATTTCCAAATCTTCTGTCCCAAGCTGTATTTTGTGTAATCCAAACTTGCCATACAGAGCCAAGTATTGTTCGCAAACTATACTCGTAAACTAAACTCTAAGCCATCGAAGGTAGTATTTCGTACAAGAATTACTACAGCAATCCATTTGAGGTAGTTTTTGCAACAGTACGGCAGGAGTGAGTCGATACACAGTATCTCTACAAATTCGTCTAAGTGCAACACTTTGAGAAAGAAAACAATAGTACGAAGTTACCGTCTTCCAGCGATTGAATTCACTAACTTTAAAGTGTGTTATTTCTTTCAGGCGCAACTTTGTTGTTGAACGGAACTGACAGTTGCGTAGTATTGACTTCTCGATACTTGTTATTTGTTATAAACACTTACAACAAGACATAACTGAATAAAACAAAATGGAACAAATGTCACAACTTGTTACCGTTTTATTGCTGTTTGATACATTACAGTCACGTGTTTCGGTTTTTATGCTAATTTTATAACAGCAATAATATTTTGAAAGCCAGCCATTTTTATTATTTCAGTCAAATGAACAAGCGCTAACCCAAATGTTAAAATAGAGTTGCGTTTAGTTAAACGTTTGTTGGTGAAAAGTTTCTGATAATTCCTACTTTCTACTTATGCACTTTCGAAGGTTAATTCAAGTTGTGGGGTCCTTTGTGTGGTGCTGCATGGGCCATATCGATAACAGAGCCACGCGAGCAAGCCATGGATATGACGCATATTTTCCTCTCTATACTTATTGCCCTAAACATAGGTGCCGAGATTGTATATATCTGGTGAATTGGTGATGCCTGAATAGTGTGAACTTATCGTCCCCTAATTGAGAAATAAGTACCTTCTTTAAGTAATTTATAATTGGGAAATAAGTACCTACCAATTTTATTTTAAAAGATAATTAATTAAGAATACGTCGTTTTGTCTGTCTAGCTTTTTCTCTACCACATAGAGAAATACGATGAAAATAAATAAACAATTTTATGGTTATTGTTATAACAAAAGAGTTTCGCCACAAAGCTTTTCCCAACATTACCTATTAGACAAAAAGGTTATTTATTTTCGCCACAATGATTTGGTGCGGGGAATCAAAAGTTTCCTTCATTTTCCCCGAACTTTCCTTAGTAGTGAACGAGCAGGTCGTCATAAACCAAATAACACAATGGTTTTATTGACCGCATTAAGTAAATGGATGAGAACTGACGCACGGTGCCATTTGACTAAGTTTTTATAAGCCATGTAGACTAGAAACATAAGAAAGAGATATTTTCCGTAAAGCCAGTCAAATAAGTTTTAACAAAATTATATTTGTTAGTAGTTAACAACAAAATACTAGTAATTTAAGGCTTTTACGACTATATTAACAAATTTATTTTGTAATATGCAGTAACTTTGTGCTCAATCTCTCTTTATTCTTGTATTGTGATATGAGATATGTGTCTTGTGTGTAGGTACATAAAAAAATAATTAAAGAATAGTATATTATGCAATTAGTGAATAAAGGACGGATTTAAAGCGAGGGCCATAGATGAATCACGAGCTAGTGAAGGATACTAACGATTGAATCACGACCGTAGGGAGTGATTCATGATGATTGAATCACGAGCGTAGCGAGTGATTCAAGTGTTAGAATCCTGAGCGACGCGAGCGATTCATGGCCCTCGATATAAATCCGTTTTATTCAAGAGTTGCATACTATACTTTATACCATGACTACGAGAAAAAGAAAGATTTAAGTGAAAATATACAATTATAATGAAGAAAAAGTAAAGTTAAATTGGCTTTGATGTAAACCAGCCGTGATTTTTTGGGTAGGTAGCAAGCTTTCCACCTTTCTACTATATCGGCCGCCCTCTCTTTCACAAACTCAGGTGTTAACACATCTTCATCACTAGAATGCATTTTTAATCGATTAGAACAACACTAAACGAACACAAAATTAAAGATTAAAGTAACACTAAACTTTGTGTTCGTACAACTTACAGTATTCAAAATAGCGCCAATTTACTAAGGACAGCAAAGAACACAAAACAGTTTTTATTCTAATGCTAAACTCCTTGTCGAAAATGTCGACCAATCAAATTGAATTTAGAACACATCAATATAGGTCGAATACACAGATTACACTTACACTAGATACGGCAAGCCACGACCAAGCGTGCCCTGCATGTTCGACTGTTCGTACTAAAAAAAGTCTGTTAGCTCAGTGACGCTTAGTGATTGAAACAATTCTGTTTACTCTGAGCACATCACTAAATGGCTGGGGTGAAGTTATCGTAGGTATAAAAAAGATGACACGTTCGGTTTTCATACAATCTAATAACGTGCCGCATCTAGCATAGGTTCTTTAAATCTGTGGTCGAATACATTGATGTGTTCCATTTTCAAACATCAAAACAGTGAGTAAAAGTGCTTTTTATTCACTGTTTTCAGTGAAAAAAATAAGCTTTTTAGAGGGGGAATGGTATAAATAAACTTTGCTGTCCGCGAAGCAGACACAATTGAATCATAATTATGTAATTCACGGAACAGCGAAATGTTTAAAGTCTAAAACCATAGCTTCAAAGATTAGGTGGAAAGATTTACAGTGTTCATTCATTTCATTTACCTATTTCATAAACAATTTTTACATTGTGTCGAAATGTCGTACTCTAAACACAAAATCAATTGAAAATTATAAATTTCACTGTTCAGTGTACAAGGCAAGGCACGACAAAAAAACTGAAGCATATAGTATAAAATATATTGAATTCTGTTTTTCTTATCGTTAGTCTTTACATACATAACAAAAGTATGACCAGTGACCAGTGATATAAGTTCAGTGGTGGTCCGAGGTGGGGAGTTCGTAGGGGTCAGGACCCCCCCAAAATCGTACAAAAATGCGCGAAACACGGTAATTGACGTATATCACGCTATTCATAACTAGCTATTATCCACAACTGCGTCTGCGTGAAAATGGATGATAGCTTATGTGTTTCTCCAGTTCCAAATTTCTTCTAAATACGTCCAGCCGTTTCAGCGTGAAGGAGTAACAAACACATATAAACTGTCGCATTTAAAATATTTGTGTGATTCAGCCACACTCAATTTCGCTATTGCCACTGTGCTCATCATAACGACTAACTTTTACGAGGCCCTTTTTAACATAAATCAAGCAGCGCCAAAAATCAATCAAATCTCGTCTCGCGTGGTGTTCCGGAAAGTTGTATGTGCCGCCTGCCCTTTTAAAGCCGCCCGCCCATGGTTTATCAATTTGCCTGCAATACTACATAGTAGCTTACCTTAGCTACCTTTAAACCGTTTATGGTAACAATGGCCTTTTGACACATAATTAAGTACCTATAGGTACTTTCATAATTAAGTAATTATGAAAGTATACTTAATTACGTGTCATACACTGTTGTTATGAAAGTATTTTTAGTGTAAAGTGGCGAAAATATAAATGTTAAGCGAGAATCTTATACACAGATTTTACATTTATTTGTGGTTACTTGATATTCTAATCATTCTAAAAAACCAAATTCAGCTAAGGCTGAGCAGGACAAATTAAGACTACTTCTACAATAACTTCTTAGCAAACAAAATAGTAAAATACCAGGGCAAAGTGACACAAAGCGCTCTTGGACTTATTAAAGCCAGCGGCGTGCGGCGGCAAAGCGGCTGCGAGTGGGCTCGTGCACCCCGGCCGACGCGTCACAGGCCCTGCGTCCATGAAATTGAATTAGCAACTCATTAGTAACGCCAATAAAACCGGCCGACTGCTCGACACCCCTGTCGGACTTACCCCTAGCCTTCCAATAAACGCATACATGGAACGTGTTAACGTACACAACACACACGCTTTGACAAGAGGTGAACGCATTTACGGTCACTGATAGGTTTAACCTCAGATCATAGAAACAAGGAGATATGCCATCATAGCAAATTAGTATGGGAACAACTGATGCCAATTTTAGTACATTTTTCGACACAATTACGCGCATAATTAAGCGCTCCTTGTGAATGAAAAGATCTCCCACGTATTGAACATTCCGCACACCCTCAATCTAACACTGTTAATCGTCACTCAACACTAGTACTAAACTAAAACACTGTATTTATACCATCGATCGCGTTCGGTTCGTCGCCAGCGCGTACGTTTTTAATATGAGAAATTTGCTCAAGATCAGGCATCAAGCTCTATAGCGCCTTGGCACATCTCCTTGTTTCTATGATCTGAGGGTTTAACTAAAGATTGGTGTGAGGATGATTCAGAATATTTTATTTTTTTAAGTAACTTTAGCTATTAACATTATTTTATAATAGTCAGCCTATGTTCCCATAGCTAGGTCTGAGGCCTTCTTTCAGTGAGAATGAGGGGCCGAAATCCACCACGCGGGCCCAATGCCGTTTGGTGGACGTCACACATGTCTTTGATGTTTTGGTTCTAGGACATTCCGATGTTCCTCACGATGTTTTCCTTCACAGTTTTTAAAGCAGTGCAGTGGTGATGAAATAAATTGCACAAAATAAAGTGCCTGGGTCTGAACATCGAACCCACGACCTTACGACTCTTAAGTCGGAGCAGCTACCACTGGGCCACCTCTACTCTTAAAGCAATATATTAGGTCTTTACCTATGAAATTGCCGTTCTGCAGTACTGGCCATTTCAAATCAAAATAATTTTTGTTTGGCTAAGAATTCTAATTTCAAATTAATTTTATTTTAAAAACATGGTTTTTTTTTCCATAAGTAGTCATTTGTTTATTGACTAGTGTTACATTTTCATCGCATTTCAATCTTTTTCGTCATCATGGATACGTTAAAAATTCGAGTAATTATGGAATACGAGTACCGTCGTGGCAGCAACGCGGCACAAGCGGCACGCAACATCAACGACGTTTACGGAGCTACCACTACAAACCAACGCACCACCTGTTATTGGTTTGCTCGCTTCCGTTCTGGAAATTTCGACCTGAAAAATGAACCTCGCGGTCGTCCGAAGACTTTGGTCGACAATGACGAATTAAAGGTGATTGTGGAAGCTGATGATACACAATCTATGGCTGAATTAGCAGCAGCTTTCGACGTTAGCGTCAAAACAATATTGGTCCATTTGCGTCAAATTGGCAAGGTAAAAAAGCTTGACAAATGGGTGCCCCACGAACTCAATGATCGCCAGCGCGAAGTACGCGTCGAGACGTGCCTTGCACTGCTCAACAGACACACAAATGAAGGAATTTTGAACCGCATTGTTACCTGCGATGAAAAATGGATTCTGTTTGATAACCGCAAGCGCTCAGCAAGTTGGTTGGATCCTGGTTCAGCACCTAAACAATGCCCTAAACGAAAACTTACCCCTAGAAAAGTGATGGTCAATGTTTGGTGGTCTAGCGCCGGTGTGATTCATCACAGCTTCTTACCAAACGGGGTGAGCATTACTGCAGATGTGTACTGTGAAGAACTGAACACAATGATGAAGAAGCTGGCACATCTCCAACCAGCATTGGTCAATCGCTCGTCTCCACTGCTCCTGCACGACAACGCGCGACCTGATACTGCACAGCAGACGGTCTCCAAGTTGCAAGAACTGGGGTTGGAAGCTCTCCGTCAACCGTCCTACTCACCAGACCTTGCGCCTACAGACTACTACTTTTTCCAGAATTTGGATAACTTCTTGGCGGGAAAAAAATTCAATACCCGAAAGGCAGTACAAAATGCCTTTGAAGAATTTGTTGCCTCCCGTCCAGCTGATTTCTTTAAGAAGGGCATTAATAAACTGCCACTGCATTGGCAAAGATGCATTGATTGCATGGGTGATTACTTCGATTAATACAAATAAAAAATACATGAAAAAAATCCGTTTAAATTGTTTCATACAAAACGGCAATTTCATAGGTAAAGACCTATTATATAGGGTCCTACCCTTCATACTCGAAATATTTTAAGAGGCACATCTGTAGGTGGTAAAGATGCCATACAAATGAAAAAAAAAATGTCCGAGTATTTTTTTTTTAATAAATAAATTAAATTATTTTAAATAAATTATTTGACACATAAAAATACTATTTTTGACATCCATTACGCTTGTTTCTAATATTAATAGTAAGGTACGTAAAAACTAGCGTAATGGATGTTGAAAATAATATTTTTTATGTGTGTCAAATAATTTTAAATTAATTTATTAAAAAAATATATATACCTCAGATATTTTTTTTTTCGTTTTTATGGTATCTTTACCGCCTACAGATGTGACCTGCAGCTCTGCTAGATGCAGTAATCGAGCACCTCCCAAAAAGAGGACTTTGTCACTTTTTGACATGTTAGAGCTCAACAGAACCAGGAGTAAGTTCGGAAAACTTTTAATATTGAATGTTTTTTACAAGTTACTAAGATTCCTCTTCAGGCTCTGTTATAATCAAAGAGAACCTAATCACCTAAACCGAACAAGATTCTCATGAGTAGTAAATAGTGTTTCAGTAAATTTTACAAATATTTAAGTATTTTAAATATGTAAGTACGTTTGTAACTAAGTTTTAAGTATCGAAAACAGACGTAGAATATAGTTAATCCTGGTT
Source organism: Thalpophila matura (assembly GCA_948465475.1). Classification (NCBI taxonomy): domain Eukaryota; kingdom Metazoa; phylum Arthropoda; class Insecta; order Lepidoptera; family Noctuidae; genus Thalpophila; species Thalpophila matura. Next base: position 9,580,764 of record OX419183.1, on the reverse strand, counting down.
TATCACGGAAGGTACCTACTTTATGCGTGGATTTACGGCAAAGTTAGATGGTACAAAACATTAGAATAAGGTGAGGGATTACTATATGTACTTTACGTGTAAGAAATAATTCAGAGCGTTGGAGCGCGATTCCCCGCGGCCGGCGGCGGCGGAGGGCAAACTCCTGCGAATTATAGGCACTTAGTTTAAACGATAGCCCGTCGGGATTCAGACTGTTTCGTTACAGTCACTAATCTTAACGTATCGCCTATTTTATAAAAAAATCCTTTAATAGTACCTGTGAGCCTCTAGAAATTAAATTCAGTCACGATTCACATTAATATGCCTATTGATGCGAATCGCTAGCGCTAATATCGAATCTATGATTATTATGTTTTCACTAAAAATAGTGTGAGCATACTGAGCATTCTCATTAGAATTATGTTATTTCACAAACATAAGATGTTATGTTTTAATAAAAATAGGTGCATTTTCGAAAGCCGATCAGTTAAGCGTCGACTAATGAGACACAATTAATTATAAATTATCTATCTATTGTTGCCGACCTCTAGGAGGCCGGTTGACGGTCAAGAGAAAATTGTAGTAAGTACATTTATTACTATGAATAGAATCGCCATGATGAGTAGGTACATAGCTAGGTAATTAAAATGTTGTATTGTTATAGGTAGGTACTCAGGGGGTTTTACTAAAAATGTTGTAATGGATTGCTGTCGAATAGATGATAATCACAAAGCGAAACATGCAAAATAAAATTGCAGATATCGAGATAAGACCGGCTTCAGTACAACGATTGCCTCTGATGGCATTGAGACGTCATTTGAACTTACATAATTATGAAACATTTTGGAAACCTTCCTGAAATACCAATAGAACTCCAAAAACATACATTAATCTCTCTTCTATTTTTATAGCACACACGATAATCAAATTTCTGCAACGTAAGCAGGCCAATCAAGGAATTCTGTGTCAAAAGAGAGAACTGAGTCAAACGCTAATTTTCTTAATGTATCTTGTTAAGGTCGGGATCGTGTTCCACCTGTGAATAAATTACGGCAACATTACCAGCAAAGACGATCGCTCCTGTACTTGTAACGAACTTACTATGAATTATACGACTATACAAGCATAATTGCACGCCTTAAATAATAAGGTGGTATAAGAAATTTCGTGTTGTAAGTCTTCGAGCACCTACAACTACATACGTTTATAAAATATTTGTAGAGAAATATATTAAGATTTCTACAATAATCCCTGTGTGATATAAAATGTCTACGTCTAGGTATATAATTCATGATGTACATAAATGTATATAATTCATGATGTAAAGTACGTACCTAGTGTAAGCCGTCAAGTGTAAACATCTTCAGGTAAGTATAAACATTTATATTTTCATGTTTTGAGTTTTGATATAGCTTCAACATGTGGCATCAAAACTGTAGGTAAATTTTCCTTAATTTTAAGTAAAATTTGTCTGTTTTGCAAGCATTGCATTTCATTAGTCCTTCGTATATCACTCAATAGTCATTAAAACAACGACAACAGTACTTACCTACATATTGAATTAGGCGTCGTACACACTTGGGCAGCGTGTTCGACGCTCCGACCCGTTGTATGCAAGTAGTACAATAAGTACCTATAGAAAACACGCCTGGTGGTACACACTATAAAAGACGCGATTCCGCGCGGAGCCGTGGGGCACGCAGCGATCACGCGTTTCTGCTCAGAAAACAACGCGCCCCGTGGTAGCGTCACCCACTGGCCCTGTCGTCCCGCGCCGTTTTTTGTAGCGGGCGTGTAGATTAGAAGTATAATTATACTCTCTCCCGCGCTCCTGGATGGGGACGCGGAAAACGCGGGGCCGCGTGATCGCCGCCATGCGCGGGACTCCGTGTTCCGCGCCCCATCGCGTGGCGTGAGGCATTGTGTATGATGCCGAGTGGTGAAACTAAGTGCAACACCAATGGCAGTAACGGCACCAAACTGTGAGGCCATGTTTCATCCTAAAACTATTATTTACAACGTGACTAAACTAAGTAGGTAAAAAGGTAAAAAATGTGAATAGAAAATCAAGAGAAATGCAATTTAAAAAGTTTGCTTAAACAAATATTACAGTTGAAAAAGGCATGTAGGTATGAACATAAAGATTAAAAAGAGCAGTCTTACCCAGTGGAACAATGCCTAGTTCCCATTAGAGCTCGTGTCGCGACTGCGTCCCAACTTAATGTTGCGTGTAAAGTTATGGCCCACTCCCACAACTGCATGCTCTAACTTCGCGGTCGCTCTATGACCTCCTGCAGAAATCCATGACACGCGGCATTAATTCGGCTCGCGCACACTAGCTGTACTGTTGAAATACTCCACAAGAACAAAATACAAAAATTTTGGGGTAAAACAGAGCCTAAAGTAACGACCAAGTCGTAATGAGGTTACACGTTTATTTTCATACCTAGAGCGAAAAAACATTTGGAACAACAAAATAATGGCTAAGACCACATTACTGTTTTTCTTTGCTTCCTTTTTGAGGTTCAAGAGCAACCCTTCAACTTGGACGTTAATTGCTTCGTGAGAACACTTACACCTGCACAGCCTTTATGGAGTGAGTGTAATAAACAAAATAAGTAAACAGGAATTAAAACATTAGATGTTTTACGACAGAACGTGCTCCCCTTTATGTTTCTTGCGATAATAATAACTAAGTAGTTAGGTATAGTCTGAAGTTAATTACTGGTTGCTCATACTAATAAACTCATTACAAGTTAATCAACAACTGGCTTCATAAAAACACTGTGTTATGTGATTATTTCATTAAAGTTGTCTTTACAATTTAACACACCTGTTAGGTAATAATAAATATATAGTTTACTCCATATTGAAGCATAAATATGATGTACGGGTTTTAATTTGTCTAAGTAGCCATCCGAAAAGAAACTCGGTTCGAAAGTAAATGAAAATTCGTATCTAATTTAAAAAGATTTGTAGCCCATGGGCGTTCCTTTTAGATTAAAAACTGAGGCCATGTTTACTAAGCTACTTATTTTTAATTGAACTTTTTTTGCTTATAGACATATTGTAAAGTAATGAACGATCCACATTGTTCTCAGAAAATTAAATATACCTACTTACATAATTATAAGTAAGTATATAGAGTTATTTGATTAGAGTTTCAATAAAACGGGTTTTATTTATTGGCTCAAAGTGATTAATTAGTATTTGGTTATTTAGAGATTTAACTTTGTCAGTTATAATTATTGCAGTCGTTGAGTTAGTACCTACATGTAGTTTTTCCGAAACCATAGTAAAAACTTAGGCGGATGCCAGTGAATGGTTACATTTTTTACTTGCAACAAATGAAAATGAAAACAGAGAAGTAAAACATGAAATAAAGGAATGCAAATTGGACAGCCATTAGATAAAATATGTATTTAAAGCATCGGGTCGTAGAATTCAGAAATAGCCGCGACAATAAAATTAAAATAAAAAATTCACGCGTTCACTCATATTACCCGGTCGACATTTTGTAATGTGACCTACGGGGCGTATAAAGTGAAAAATTTAAAGCAGATATGACAATATTTTAGAAGGAATAGCTTTATTTTTAAAATGAGCACCGTCATAAATCCCGCCCCGCTGCAATAACGCACGCTCGTGTACATGTGCCCTGAATATAAAACGTACATCGCATTAAAATGTTCAGCTTACCTATTGACAAATATACCTACTTACCACTTACAACGTTTTAGCTTGATGAAAAAAAAGCGTATCACTCCACTTTCTCTCTGAACATATAAATTCCATCGAAAACTTGTGTGTTATAGGGAAGTTAAATAATAAAAACGCGAGGAATTTCTGAATTTATTTTTTCTTGCGCTTGCTATAACTTTCAAAGATACATCATGAGGATATAGGTACCTACCTACGGGAGATCCTAAAAACAACTTTTTGGAAGTAAACGACTAAGTATATATGCCCTCGTATGAGGTCCAATGTGAGCCTATTACCTAAGCTAAGTAGATAAATTATATATTTACTTACTATAAATATACATAAGTACCTAAACACCTACCTACCGACATGATTAATCAATGATTAATGATTGATTATAAAAGAAAATCATCTCGTAAACTTTCAGGTTCGTTTAAATCTTTCACAGGGTAGAATTTACTATTTTAGCAATGTAGGTAGTATAATAACATTCACAAATTTTGATAAACATGGAAAAAATACTTATAGCAATTTCAGAGCGCATCTTTGCGTTACCCAAAGACATAAAGGTTAAGGCATTTTTAAGTTTTTGGGTAACTACCAAAAATCTTGGTATTAGGTGCAAATACAAATTAGAAAATTATTGAAAAAGAATTAGTGTAGGTAATAGTGTAGCAAGCCGCTACTGTAGATAACTGAATATACCATAAATACAATCAATCATACTGCAAGTTTCCTGCTCACACTACGCGATATTCTCGTTCCAGTAGTTGCGACTTGCGCTAGTAGATATTTTAAACTCTTTTGTAATTAGAACGAGTGCGACGTACAATTATGTAAAGTTCAGAATAAAAATGTGCGAGGTAGACGTGTGAAAACATTACCGGGAGCATACCACTACAGTTTCATACGGACACGGAATTCCGTCGTAAAAAGTACGGATTTGTATTAAGACAGATTTATGTTCTAATTAGTCGCTCGGCGAACGTTGCAGAGCTGCGTAAAACAAATTTATGCGACCGCGTCTTTGTTTGTACAAATTGTTTCATATGATTTAAAAGCGACAGGTAACTGCGGCGTCTGTACGAGGATTGATGGTGTGGCTCGCGATACGATATTGAAACAGTTTATTACGTAAATATTGTATGCAGCAGATTGCCCATTGTTTTAAATCGCATAGGTAGTCAATGTTGCTCCTAAGATTTTTTAGAGAGTTGAATTTTTCAATATTTTATAAATCAATGAAACAAAACAATTTTTATTTATAGTCAACGTAGCATTTAATTCAATTAAGTACCAACGCACCTTTTCTACCTGCAAATCCCGCAAAACAATGTGTGCACACACTAAGGTCAACATCACAAAACACAACAAATACTATAATACAACCATTATCAATTCACAGTCTGTGGTTTATGACAAAAGGTTCGTCCATGTAGCCGCTTTTACTCTCTGCACCCAAAGCGTCACAACAAAATCCCTTTCTGTACTAAAGTGAAAAACTTTACCGAACTCCGTTACAGGGCAACCAAACAAAAAGGATCCAAGTTTGGATAGGTAGGTATATCTTATACAATAAACAATAGTATCGTTAAAAAAACAGTACGTAACTTATTTTAATTCTGTACAGAACCAATTCAAATCTTTATGAGCTCTGAGAATCATATTATTGTAATGATTCCACTTGAAACACTTATAATTATAAAAATTGCCTCCTCGGTCGGTTAAAAAATTACAATAAAATTACAAAGTAGGTTAAACAATTAGATGCGTACTGACGACTGTAAGTAAATATACTTAGGTAAATCGGGAATTTTAATGGACTTGTCGGAAAACACGCTAAAAAAATTAATGCCATCTTATAAAATTTACTTTTAGAACGCTAACGGTCGGTTGCAGAAAAATAATTAAATTTAACCATACAATTTCTATCGTTAAAGTCTCCTTTAAAACTTAATGACCTTTTCTGCAACTAAGCGTAATGTTACCTCACATAAGTTAATTTTATAGGAAGGTAAATATATTTAGAGAATACTTAGTGTAACGAGACCACAGTAGAAGAGACATTACTTACCTTTTAGTGTTGGGAAATAACAAAAAAACCGGCTAAGTGCGAGTCGGACTCGCGCACGAAGGGTTCCGTACCATTATCTATACAATTTTAGACACTATATTATAACCATTATTAACACGAGAAAAAACAGCAAAAAAATCACGTTTGTTGTATGGGAGCCCCCCTTAAATATTAATTTTATTCAGTTTTTAGTTTTTTGTTGTTATAGCGGCAACAGAAATACATCATCTGTGAAAATTTCAACTGTCTAGCTATCACGGTTCATGAGATACAGCCTGGAGACACACAGGCAGACAGACAGATAGACGGACGGACAGCGAAGTCTCAGTAATAGGGTTCCGTTTTTACCCTTTGGGTACGGAACCTTAAAAAACACAAAAGACAAATAGCCTTATTCATATAAGATATTGAATCTTAATAGCAGCCTTATAACACCATTATAAAAATTACTAAAAAAATATATCTTTTATCCACTAAGAAATATAATATTCAAATTCAATCGACCTTTGAAATATGCGTAGTTATAGCGTTATATAATTTCTTTATTTTATGAAAATACTTTAATAATAATTATAAACGCAGATTCTCCAAAGTTGTGCCATAAAATATTATGGTCAATTTTTTGGATCCAGTCTACATCAGCTCTATTTTCAGGAGGTAAATCCTACCAGTCGGGGATCTCTATCGTTAATAGGTTTTACAGCAAACATGACATGTTATTCATACGCATACATCCGCAAATCCTTTTTTCAACTAGGGTCGACTTCTTGCCATTTTCTTACGCATACCTAATAATGCAGTAACAAATCTTTTCTGTTACCGCTTTGTTGGTAACAAAGCGAAATTAAATTAGGACTTAGTACTTTAATGTTTTTGTTTATTAGGTCTATTACAGTTGTGGTACTAAAATTTTGTTTTATTGTTTTTATTTTCTCGTTACACGTATTAAATAAATATTCTTTATATGACAGAAAAGATTGCTAGCTTAAAGAAGATATTTTATAAATAAAAATATGAAAATCAAAGATACAAAGGTGACCAAATTGTTATTTTATCATCTGAAATATATGTAGATTTATAAAACCTACACGGGACAGCTTACTGTTCTTTACAGGTTTTGATTCTTGGGTCAACCGAGAGATAAAGACTATGAGAGCACTTGTGAGAGGTAAATCGACTACACATACCATCGAGACAGTTTAATAAGCACTGTTACTATGTTCTAACAAAACACATATTACAGAGTGTTGCTCTGCAGTAGGTACCAATGCGTGCTCTTTTAATTTTGTTATAACAAGTTATTAAATATATAAGTGATTCTCAAAAATCATATGACCCGAGCGGGATTTGAACCCGCGACCTCTGCCGAACCGTGGCTAGTGCTCTGAAACCAACTGAGCTACCGGGTCCCGCCCGACTCATCTGAAATTTGAGACCCCTTTGTAATACGCTTCTTAGGAGCGTTTGGCGACATCTATCGGAAAACTTATGCAGTATTTCCAACTCAATGCCAATTACTTTGCAGTTATCGGACATCGATGCGATATCACCATCTATACATTATAAATGTATATTTTTTGTGAATTTGAAACATGTCAAAGCCATGTTATGCTTATATTAAGTTATTAAATATATAAGTGATTCTCAAAAATCATATGACCCGAGCGGGATTTGAACCCGCGACCTCTGCCGAACCGTGGCTAGTGCTCTGAAACCAACTGAGCTACCGGGTCCCGCCCGACTCATCTGAAATTTGAGACCCCTTTGTAATACGCTTCTTAGGAGCGTTTGGCGACATCTATCGGAAAACTTATGCAGTATTTCCAACTCCAACCAACCAACGTATTTGTTATAACATCTGCTAGGCGAGCTACGTCTATAAAAGAACGTAATGATACGAACTTTACAGCTTCTTTTATAGTGATCAAGCGCTACATTATGAAATGTCTTGTTTGAAGCGAAAGCGCTCAAACTGTACTCAATATTTTCAATCGAAGTGTATTTGATGTTATTGTCATAGAGCAGGCTTCATCCCAAATGCGGTGGAACGAATGTTCGGCGCTCTACACCGACAGGACCTGTTTTGAAGTTAAATTACCAAAGTTTGACAAGCGGTCCGACTCACTAAACTACGCCAGCAATAATTCTGCATAGCGCGGCTGGAAGACAATCACCCTCGAGGTACTTATCTTACCTAGGTACTATTAGTGCAACCAGAAATGCATTTTGATATATAAATGTTTTTACTATCAATAAATTTTTACTAGTAGTCCTAGCTAGCAGACATGGAATTAAAGTTGGGATTAATTTTATTTCAAAAGTTGAACGTGACCAACGAACAGGGAGAACACCGTCTGCTGGAAGCACAGGTGCTCGCCCGCGACCGGCCTCGACGTCTAATGAAATACGTCTCCCAAGACACCCTGCCACGGTTCCCCTCAAATTGATACCGCAGATTATCTCATTCCGGTGATTTCGTCGTGGCTTTATACTTTTCATTAAATTGAACAGACGTTCTCCACAAATCGCCTTAAGAGTTACGTTCGTCGTAGGTTTTCATGTTCGGATCGCGCACCTCGTGCCTGCAGAACAGTGTCACGAATGTGTTAGGACCGCGGCGGCGCGGGCGCGGGGCGCGACACCGGCCCGACCCACATGATATTAATTCCGAGCCGAGCTCTGGGCCACCGACAGGCTTATAAGATTAGAATAATTTTCTCATTCCGAGGACTCCCCGCGAGCGCAACCAGCAGTTTAATTAAAACTAACAGTTGTCTCACACAGTCTTATCCGGCAATTTGCGAGGTATTACAGGCCGAACTTCGTCCACAAATTATCTCGACTCCATTTAACAAAGCGGTTATGTTAATACAATCTCGCCGGATTTAGAAGAATGTTTTTGTTATAAGAGGCGTGCACCAAATTACGGCATTAAGGTAAAATATGATATTTAATTTGAGGTTCTTAATAATACAGCAGCAACAGCTCCGTGTTGCGGCTACACAACGTGTCAGAGATGTGATCATTAAACCGGGCCCCAAATGAGCTTTTTATAGGCATCATAACACTTACAGACGTTGGAACCAACTATTGAATTAGTAATATCGTTTAATACACTCACTTTACTGTTGTACTGATGGCGTCTCTAAACTTGACGCTACTATCAAATATTAAATGTGTTCCAAGACATAAAATTTTAAAGTAAAACGTGACAGTCTCGCGTACTAGATAACTTATTAAGTTCTTTCCGTAGCGCTGCGAGCGTAATGTCTGTGTGATAAACTGATCTTGCTACAACATAAGGACATTACAATAACATATTTATAGGCACGTAAGTGCACATGGCTTCGTTGGAATAAAATAAACTGCCTCCATATGTCCGAATAAAATCCGGTTGTCTTCATGCATATAAAATTTTGTCACCCCCACCGTGAAATATTATGTGACGCAAATGTTAGGGAATGAATCTGGAGGAGGCCGGCATGGAGTCAGTTAGCTCCCTTCTATCGGCTGCTACCCTTTATCTTCACTATGAAATAAAGGAAAAAGCGCCACTCTCTCTGTAATATCTTATGCGTATGAGTGCTTATGAAATATGAATTCTATCTCGCAAAACATATTATTTCGTTATTACTGAATATATTGCTACACGTTTCAGAGTTATATGGGATAATACGCTTTTCTTTATAAGCAAAAATAAATATCGTTGAGCGCATCGCGTACGCCATTGTGACTGTGGGCCCGCTGTTAAAATGTAAATTTCTCTGATACCGATAGGAAGAGCTGACGGGGACTTATTTCATTTTATAATAAACTGACATACGAGGTAACATAAAACGAATCTATTTATCATTATAGCTGTTAAGGTAAAATAGAAAACAATATTATATTTTAAACATTTATGAGCTAGCTCAGCAGTACCTACCACTTATAATGAAAATATGATACTTTATGTTATAATCATATTTTGTTTGAATATAATGATTAGGTTGAAATAATACTGTGTGGGCTGGCGATGAGGTCATATGTAATGGTGCTTGGTGCCCGCAATTTTATGTTTCCCATTTCTGACATAACCCTGATTGCGTTTTGCCTCCATAAAACGAACTACTAAACAATGATAATTTTGAAAGTTCATTAATTAATTACGAGGCTATAAACACGAGGCCAATAAAAGGGCAACAGTATTGTAAAGTGTGTAAAGATTTAGTTTTGGGGTGCTCCGGGTCGGTTTGCCGGTACCCGGCCCGTGACGGCGACGGCGAGACGCCGGCGACCGCGGCGCACACCGTGCAGTATTCGAATACAGGACAAAAAAGACTGTGGTTTACAACAATCTGAATTACGGACAATTTGATAGTAGATTGCGAAAAAAAAATGGCGGTTCTTACGAATGAGTGTAAATTAAACAATAATAATTATTAACTTACTTTGCTTTTTAATATACCTAAATAAAGTAGTTCTAATAAAGAGTTTTGTTAAAATTTTAAAGGTTGTTACCATTACTATTACCTATTATGTTATTTCTTTTGTACTAATACATATTAGGGTGGATCGCTGAATGTATGAAAAAAAAAACTTATATTTTCGTAATGGGCCAGTGGGGGAAAGATGCTCTATGAGGTAATTGTTTCATTTATAAAAAAATATTAATAAATAATACTGCCCCAAGTCATGAAAATAATTATAAAATTGTTCCTTTTTAACCTTGTGTTTGAGCAACAAATACAGGATAAAATCGAACTAAATATAATGCTGTCGACTAAAAACGAATTAAATATTAATATTACGTGCTTTATTTCTTGGAATTCGATAACATATCCAACCCCTAACTTACCCCTGCAACTTTGTTACTCCGTGCGGACGCGACATCAAATCAGTGCTTGCTGAGCTATCTAACTAAATAAACCTCTACAGTAGTGTTATGGTGCATTTTCCAACTCCATGACAATAAACTGCAATGCATGCGCCAAAAAAAAAAAAACGTTTTTTTCCGAAAATAACGATTTCGATCCACCCTAATACATAGGTATTCTTGTTAAGTATCACCTACATAATATCTTTATCTAAGTTCTTAATTATTCACATAAATACTATAATATAATTAATTAAAATATAATCCCAAAAAATGAAATAAAAGAAGTAGTCAATGTTATTACTACCAAAAAAATAATGTGAAGCACAGTGTGATCCCCAGCAATCTGTCCCGAACAATAAGTCTCTCTCGAACAAAAGCCGGCTATTTGAACAAGTCGGAAAGTTTTGTAAGTTTAGCTCTTTCTCCGCGGGATCTTGGCAACGTCCTGCCGCTCACAATGGGTCGAATAATCGTTAGGGCCAGTCATAAGAAAAGGCATTACAAAAACAACGACGCACTTTAACCCGTATTACTCAACATTTTGTCAGTGCCAACTACTTAATTTCGTCACTTTTTTGCAGTTAGTGGAGTTATTAAAGTTTTTTTTTCTGCAGTAGTTGTCTTGAATTCGTGTTTTCTTACACCTGCTTCAGAAATAGTTGAGCGTGCTTTTTTATTAACATAACCAAAGACTAAAATGGTAATAATACTCGTAATAAATACAAAATTATATATTATTCTTGTCAGAGCTTTATTAGTTTATTTGCATCGCATGTTATCTCAATGTTTTGACACAAAAATAATTATTTTGCGTGATAAATGGCGTATTTTTGCAGCACTGTGAGACATTTATTTTATGAAATCCCTGATGTCCCAACAACTTAGTCTAATTGAAACAGCTATATCTAAAGGAATCGCTTCAGTCACTGGATGAAAATTAATATTCTTAAGATAAATAAATATTACTTAGTATATAAAGTATTATTTAACAAGAGCTAATAGAGGATAAATCAAGTGTATGCCATTTCATTAAGGTTTTACCAGTCTTTTGCTTCAGCATATTTTTCATAGAACAACACATCTTATCAATCAAACACAAATATCAATACCAATGTAATACCTCAATTTACCTCTGTTTCCCAGACACAAGTATGGCATCTATTGAATACGGCTTCGGATAAAAGGCTCCGGAGAGTGATGGTAAAGCGACATAACGAAGGAACGCGATCCGGCGCGCGCCGTCACTTCCGGCGTCCGTCACGTGGGAACGACTTCCGGCGAGGCGCCAGAACTCGCCTCCACTTACAATCACTTAGCTCTCGAACAACACCCGATCTTCTGCAAACATACTGGAAACTTACTCGCACAAATATTCATTTATTCCTTTCATAAATTTTTATTATCAAATTGTAGGTAAATACCTATTGCTTATCAGGTAGATATTTTATAATTATATTGCTGTCAGACCACAGTGTCAAACACACAGTCAGTCATTTCGATAAACATGATGGATAAATATTGATACGTTTTTCTGATAAACGGCTCAATGAACGATTTTCGTTTAATATTGATCGAATAACAATTCGAAAACTGATTATTAGCCTGCAAATTCAAAACCTAAAAACATAAATCTGCGTCCATTTGAAGATTTCAGTTATTTTCATACATCGGTTTAATTTCCGTTTCGGCATTGTTTTCAGAGGGAAATTCGATTGGAACAAGAGACGGGCGTTGATATGAACCCGTGTAATTTCCTCTCATATTCAATTTAATTCTTTGAGGGATGCATGTCAGGCGACCCTTACTTTAGCAGAATGAACTCGTTATATCGGATCGTAAAAAGGAGAATTTATTTACGAAAATTGTTTTCCGAACTGAAACATGTATTAACTTTGCGAAAATACGAACATTTACGTAGCGTTTCACGGGATTTATTTAGATACGCTCTTTATTCTATTTGCTTTTAAATAAGAACATAGGCTACAGATTCACGACGATATATTTTACCATGATACAGGAATACGCTGTGTTTTATGAGGGAATTAAAAACTCACCTACTTACAAATGTTCAAGATTTTGTGATAACCTAGTAATTAAATAAAACTACATATTTATAGCAGCTACGCTCCATGTATGTATACCCAATTAGCAAAAAGAAAACTTGCTTAAAGATACATACATAGCAACATACACATGCGGCTTACAACGAGCAATTAGGCTTACGCGTGCGTATTAATTGTATCAAATATTTATATAGTACAAGTGTAGGGCATTGTAAGTGATGTCTATATCGGTGCGTGCGCGCTCACGGGCCCGGAGCACGCGACCTCGCCTGTCCCGCTATCGACTTACACCCTGTTAAATCTGGCCCAATATTAGTACAACCTATTCATTACCGTCGCGTTTTATTTTATTGTTTCTTCTTGTAACAACGCCTTTTCATTTTCGTGTACCCGTTAAAATTTGTTCAATGAAAATTTATAGCCAATTATATACACGTATGAATTTAATTTTGTGCTAGTATTTTTGCTTGTTAGTCATGTTTCTGGCTTAATGTTTGAATTAATTATGTTAGAAACTTATTTGTTTAGTTTAATTAATTGTACTTACATGTTTTGTCTTATTAATTATGCACGTCTTCCTCTCATAAGATTTTCCTTGACTAAAATATTGTAATAGCGATAACAATGAAACTAATATAATTGGTCCAAGACTAGTACCTATTTTAAATCTTAATAATATTGTGTTAGCGTGAGTTGCAGAAAAGCTCATTAAGTTTTAAAGGAGACTTTAATGAAGATAATTAGATATTAACTTTAATAAAGAGATTTAAAGAATTAGAAACTGTATGGTTAAAGTCTCCATTAAAATTTAATTATCTTTCTGCAACCGACCGTTAATGTCTTAAAACTGCATAATCAAGAGTCGATAAGTTTCCACAAAAACCCAATCAGTTTGAAAGTGACGCCAACAATGCAGCCAATCCGACACTATCAACTTAATTTGTAAAATGTCGTTTACTTTTTTCCAATTAGTCGCAACTCGCAGTCTTACGGAGGTATGGTAAGGAATAAAAGTTAAGCCGAGCGTGTCTCGACGCGGAGCACAAGGCCCAATGCCGGAAACCTGTCAATAGTGAGAGGCAGTGAAAGAAAATCTAATTTGGATTTGAGGGATTACACCCAGACTTGTTTCGGCCTAGTAGTTGCCGCCGAGCTGTGCCGTCTTCGCTTCAAATTGAATAAGAAACGCGAAGGCTTCGTCGACACGGCCATTTGATTTTAGAAAATCCCGCACTCCCATTCTCCGGTAAATTATGTTGTTTCAAGTACGTTTCCCGTTTTAATGGATCCTAAGATTTAGCAGATGACAAAGTTGAGGTGTAGGTATAGGTAGGTGTATATTTAAATGAGACAATTTGTTTGTTTTATGTTTAAGATGATTTTGCATACCTAAAGACTTGTGTTGTATTTAAACTATATTTTAATTACCTGCATAATAATGTCCATAGAAAATTTAAAAATGAAACTATAAAAAATAGAAAGCTTAACTACGCCAGTACAGTGAACGTTAGTGATTACCGTGAAAATTTCATGGAAAAAAAAACTTTATTGTTACGCTTATGTACGTTCGTTCGATTAAATTGTCAGTTTCTATACTTACATAAAGGCTCATTGAACGCACGTTCTAACATATCGGTGTGCCACACGATCAGTAATTAACGAGATGACTAGGCGAAATCAAAATACACGAGTCACAGTTATTGTCCCCTCCTCTGTGACCCTGAGCTAAACGATGACCACCGAAACACGACGTTACTGTCAGTAGAACAAAATTAAATTAAAAAATATAACCTTGGCCTGTGACAAGGGCCTACAATGTAGCATCTTTCCCAGGACTGATTGGCGCTGAAAATAAATAATTTGCATTCATTTTTACGTGTGTCATGTTCACCAATAAGAATTACCCTACCAATAGATATTCTACGTAAACCTGAAATAATTGTTATTAGCATTTAAAGTTTTGCTGTTCAATGTAGCTCGAAGATGAGTAAGAGTCGCCTAGCGTCCAAGTCTGAACGCAGTTAGCTTCATATTTCATATTGGCAGTAGAACAAGCTCTTTTATTTCTGTCTGGTCGCTGACATGTGGCTTTTTCAATCGTTCAAAAGTTTTATTAAATTTTATTTTGTACGTCTTTAGTATGCAAATGTTTTTGCATTTAACTGGAATCGTGACTAACTCTCAGGACACGTCCCTGGAGTGAATTGTTCATCTGAAATTTTAATTTTCTTTTTAAAAGGCACTTATGTGTTAGGATGGTTGCTTGACCCAAAAGTGGTAAACATAATTTGATTTTATTGATACAAAACCTTTATATGACCTTTCGTCTAATACTCACAAAAGTACGAGTAAGCATGTAAACCCATTTAGAAAAACAATACAAAGAAAATTACCAAGGAAAAAACAGGAAAGAAAAATACGCGGTATGAAAATATTCCAATGAAATAATTCATCGGCGAAATAGACATGTTTGTGTGTAGGTGGAAGGGAAAAGTCGCGTTTCATCACCTAACAATTCTTTGTGGAAGCATATTGTGAGCAACATGACGAGGGGAGCCAAGATTGAATTAAGTTATCGACGAGAACCGTCCGGCGCACGTTATTTATTAGAGAAAGAAAACGTAACTAGCGCTGTTATCTGCTAACTATTAATTTCGGCAATAATTAAAGCTGACCAACTCATTTATATCAGCCCAGCTGGATCCGCGGAAGAATCCAATTTCTTTTGTTACGTGGAATGAACGTTTTGTATAAAGAATTGTTTAGCTTAATTTTAGCCCATTAACCGTACCTATCTTTTTCAAATCATTATCTAGCTAAAAGTAACCAGAAAAATGTAACTCTATAGGTTTATATAATATCAAAGCGCTATAGGCACTTTCTATTTCTATTGAACATTTAGACAAATATGTAAGATAATTGAGTTGGATATATAACGGTTTTTGTTTGTTAGAAGTGATTTACTCGTAGCATAATTTATAATTGGCAATGTAGTATGAGTAGGTGTGGAAGTTTTACATTTGATTATATAATTTAATTTACATACGTGGTACCTACTTAATACAAGAAAGATACCCAAGATTCAAGTTACTTTTCTTAGAAAAGTACCTATAATAAATAAATACGTTTTCAAATCCAGCCCCAATTATCCCTAATGGAAAGTTAATGGGATCGGTAATTTGCAAAATGTCGTCCTGTGTAAATATCATACACGCGACATTTTTTATATTATTTTTATCGCTCGACACAAATTTGCCACCCTAAGGATCAGGTAGGTAGGTGGGTCGACAATCGATCATATTTGAGCCTCATTAGCCCTACAGATAAAATATCTGAAGGCCTGTTACATAATCCAAACCTGAATCTAGATAAGGGCTTTCCGTCCACTTTGGGGGTTTTCCAACTTTGGTTTAATAAAATTTCTTTTCAACTTTGGCAGATATTGAATTTAGAAAGGTTTCTTCTCATTAATAATACTAAGCTATTTTCTTCTTTCTCCAAACTAATATAATAATTTACCTGGCAGATTTATTTCTACATCTAATGAAAGTTAATTTTATTTTAGTTAATTTATTATAGGTAGGTACCTATTTGTGGTCATGGTAACCGATAAACTGAATTTAAAAATGATTAAATTATACAACACATGCAATGTATTGAGTAAGCACACTTACATATAAATCCACATTAGTGACTCAAAGCAAACACTGAAACAAAAGGAGGAAACAGAATTAGGAACAGTAGCAGTCATTGACGCTGCACCATTTAACATGTTATCCCGTGTAATACATTTGGTGCACATGTTCGCTTCCCGGGCCCGTCGACTACGGAGATAGATAACTTCCCGATGATTTAGTTTTATTGTTATCCGCCATCGGAATGTCTCTTCGAACCAAGCCCCGCCATGCGTAGCTCCACAATTATTACCAACCAACTTCCAGCTTTATTTTATCCGTAGCTTCGTGGCTCAGCTCGAATCAAAGGTTTTCCTCACAAAATGCGATTGAAAAAATAATTTCGTTTCTTTTCTTTGTAATCTAACCTATCTAAGAATATGTTGGCGGATTGTAGATACTATAATGTACCTACCACAAGATTTTCTATCTGGTACTTCATGTTTTATTTTATTTTAGTTCAGCTAGGCAGTTTGCACAAAGTTCATTCGCTACAAAAGGAAATAAAGAAAAACACGGAAACGAGTTTCTGTATCAGCATTCCAGTTTGCGGCGACGAGGCAGGAGGATCAACGGTTCGTCTTTGTCACGTCCGACAATTTTTACAACATAGGACCAGCTAGCGTTTCGGAAAGATTTTATTGGCCCGTTCGGTCACGTCTCGCCCAAAGATCGTCCCCGGATGGAGTGGTGGCCGTTTCGCGCGATATGGGTTAACAGCCTCGATTCATCGACGGAGAAGATCGTTTTATGATTTCGGCGGAACAATTTTTACGACGGTCCCGATACATCTACTCGTTTCGTATGAAAATTTTTAAATGGTGTTTGTGATCTCACATTTTCATAGTCTTTTGCTGCAGCAAGCTTAAATATTATTAACACATATATCGCAACAGAGATACCTAAAAAGATCGCTGACAAAATAGCACAGTCGCTCACGAAACGACTGCAATGCACAAAGCATCTAATTTAAAGGTTCTCTTCGTCTGTTTAACCCGCTGAGACGGCGACTAGCAGTCGGGTTTATACTACCCTTAATAATAGGGGTGGCGTCTATGAAATTACTATTCAAAGGAGTTGGCCAGCGCGGAGGGCACATTACAATGCGAGGTAAACCGCTTGTACTCACGTGAAGGTTGTGCCATGACCCTTTTATCATCCCTCGTCACGGATGAGTGCCAGGGACATCGTTACAAGTTTACCAAACGTCACCTTTACGACTAAATAGATTTCATACAGCAATGACCCCAATTTAGACGTTTTGCATATTATGTAGATTTTCTACGTTGACGAAATATTAGTTCAGAGGACTGATATTAAAATAACAATTTCACCTTCTAGTGAATAATCTGGATGCATATCGCAGCAAATGGAGGGAGCATGACAATAAAACTAAATCACTGAAGGCTCTGTGTATTGTGCCTGTGCGGCGCCGGCGGAAAGCGAGCGTATGTGGGGGACAACTTGTTTCTCCCCGGATATAAAATAAACTATGTTATGGTACCTATAGCCAGGTCATTGGTAAGCAGAACTCGCGCTGAACAATTCAATCACAAACTTTTCACATTTATTGTGATTCGCGCGTGCATGACAAACAACTCTTAAAGGTAACCTGAAAATCTTGTTTTTCCGAAAATGGACAAAACTGTAAAGTGCATTTCAAGTTGCATTAAATAGTTTCATTTTAAATAGAATGCGTATTAACCGCTCAACTGTCGAACAAAACAGTTGAGGGATTAGACAAATGCTGTATCTTTTCTTACACAGGTTTGTTTTCATAGTCGAAAATTGTATCTATGTAGGCATCTAATATTAATGTTAAAAGTGTTATAAATTACTGAATACTGATTTGGATTAAGAGCCCATTGTGACGTCATCTTGATCGCCGATCATAGTTCCAATTTCCACCAAATATTGCACTATATTTTCATATTTTCCTAAAAATATTATTACTTTTCCAGCAGTCTGATTTAGTTTATTTACTGTCTATACTCAATAGGCACACATAAGAGAGTAGGTATGTGTGTACCAACTAAACATAATAAAAATCTGTCCTTATAAAACTAGAAAAATTGTTAGAGTTTCCGCCGTTTGTGACCGGAATATCGAAACAATCAATGGAGTTTGTCGCGGGCCGGACTAAATTGAATCGTCGGAGGGACGGCGCCGGAAACCGGACGCGCTCCTCGAAGCCTCTCTATCTTAAACATTAACTGACTACCGACCATTCCCTACGCGTTGTTTTTGCCAAACATAGTTTTTGGTAGTTTAAAAGTGGTTTAGTCCGGAAATTAAAAATTAAATGGATTGTAAAATATCTTTGAATGGGTCCTAAATCCCCTACTAATATTATAAACGTGAAACTTTGAGGATGTATAGATGTATGGATGTTTGTTACTCTTTCACGCAAAAACTACTGAACGGATTTTGATGAAACTTTACAGAAATGTAGCTTATACATCAGAATAAAATATAGACATATAGGCTACTTTTTATCCCAAAAACGCGGGCGCAGTCGCGGGCGGATGCTAGTATTTAATATTTCTGCTGGTTTAATTTATATCCCTTTATTTGTAAATAGGTATGCATTTTGAAGCCCAATAATGTTTGATAGGTCTTAAATAGCTAAATATGACCCTAAGCTATTGTTAACAGCTATCCCCAATGGTGTCAATACTAACATATGATTCCACCCCCCGAGATTCGTGAGTGGCCAAAGGAAGTCACGAACCATAAATCATGTAAGTAATTCTGTTACTGAATGTGGCAGAAAAATAGCAACAACTGTAATAATATTACTTAAATGTTATCTCGCTTGAGTCGGAATAGTTGGTAACTTTGGCAACAGGTGAAGTTTGCAAGTTAGGACAGTTGACTTCGCACTGACTTCTCTTTATCCGACACGTTAAGATACTCTCCGTTAAAACGTTTATGGATTTATGTAAGAATTTCAAGGATTATAATGTAAATTCTGAAGTTATATGATACAGACTTGCGTAAGTAGTAAACTAAATAATGATATCGTTATTCTTAATTTTGATTTCCTAAGTATGTATTCAGAATACCTTATTCATTGAAATTCAATAGGTATCTAATAAATTAATTAAAAAAACTTAATTGTACAAAAATTGGATTTGAAATAAGTTTGTTTAAGTAAATGGGTTGGCTAACAATATTTTGTATTAAAAGGTCTCTTTTTGGACGCCTAGTCAGTTGGTCTGATGAGGCAACGTGAAAAGATATGTGTTGCTTCTAAAGCTCTTAGGTTGCCTCGTATTTAATATTTCTGAAAAATAATTATAGGTAACAGATTAAACTATCTGTATTATTATTTACGAGTAGACAGAGAGGTTTCTGACCCTAATAAACCATCTCAAATTATTATTACTATATCCAACTTGAAGACTTCTATGTATAATCTAACAGCATTGCCATAGCACAGCTGTTTACACAACAGTTCACATTAATATAGCCACATTACAGTCACAACGATATCTAAATGTGAACAGAAATGGTCGGTAAGTTTCCCCTGGGTATAGTTTCCTGTGTGTCGTCCGTGAACCAGGTAAGGCGGCCCATTAAATTTGGTTGAGCGTGTAAATGCCGTTATGATAACACCACTGTGTAATTAGGTTTTCATAAAGTGGTGCTTAATTAGGTACATATTTGAGTATGGGAGTGTGGATTGGCGATATTATGCTATTTATAATATTATCCGGGATGAAGGTCTAAAATAACATTCATTATTTTGTGAATAAGTAGGTATCTCTCGTAATATAATAAAGGTATGTTGGTTTTTTGTGGAACTCATCCGTATGTTTATAAAGCGTGTCTTTCGTTAGGAGATTATTGTAGTTACATGCCTCCATTTAGGACTTCAAATATAAAGAATAAGCACTAACATAAATGAAGCTTAATGTGTTACCAAATAAACATTGATGTAGGGTCCATTTCAATTGAATTTGTTAACTTTGTAAACAATGTTAGTATGGCCAACTGTCAAAATTTGATGAATTAGTATAGAAAGTTTGTTTACAAAGTTTACAAGTTCTATTGAAATGGACCATAAAATAGTTAAACCACTGGTCACCCACGTGATTCGAACAAAAGCTGTATTAATATAATTAACAAACCCTAAACGTTACAAAATACCAATTAGTTTATGCGATAATACAATTATTAAGCTATTGAAATAAAGCATTTAATGGACTCACAGGTAATTACTAATTACCTACTATTGTTCCATAATTTGATGTCCAAAATCCGCATCACACAGTAAATTGGACGATTTACATTCTAAAGTCCTTAAGTTCATTACTTAGCGGTGTTAAGATAAACTTAGCATCATTAATTGACAGTGATGAAGGTACACCAAAAAGAGTGAATAAAGCTTTGTTTTTTCGCGTCGAAAAAGATCCAGAAGCCAAAAGGCTGCCTAAGGATTTCTTATAAGGGGATACCGGTTTTTCCTCAATCTTCGAAGGTACCTACGTACCTGTCACGCGTTATTAAAAGCTTCAGGCGTTATTGCCAGTTCACAGATAAGATACAGAAGCAATTACATTTTAATCTTGAATGGTATTCTGTAGGTTTCTTTTGTCTGTAATTTATGCATAGCTACCGCTTTCTAATTTAAGGCGCTACTATAAACAAGTTACGAGCGACATCAAGGGTTACGACGCGGCGTACCCTTAATGACACAGCACCCGAAAATAAAGTCATTTTATTGCACACGCATGACATTACGTCGGTTTTCCATCATTTATTTGAACATTTAATATTCATTACATTACATTTTTCTCGCGTATTGTTTGATGTGGCTTTTGTTATTTGTTTTGTCTATTTTTTATTTTTTAAAACTGATATGATTTACGATAGCAATAATTATCCCATGAAAAATATCGGCATTTGTCTTTATTTAATTAGTTGACACCACTCTAAAAATAGTCATAAATATCCCCGAAAAACCATCACACCTTGCAATTCTTTATGATTAATTAATGAAAATATGTTTGACCATTATGGCCTAATAAAATGCCAAGTAATTAGTGGTGTTCCATGATTTAATTGTCGCATCTCGGCGAGGCCGGCTACATAAGTCGTCCTGCACGGATTTATGGCCTCAATTATACGCGGTCTGGGCCGCCGCACACCTGGAAGCATTCGCGTCTTTTGCACTTAACCGGATTATGCTCGACTGGCATACATTATATCTTCGAGCTGTCTCTTTCGTGGAACAGGAAATGGAATGGTGTTTTGAGTTAACTTTTTGAAATTATATTACTTTAGCTGTTTTGGTTTTTTATTTTGACTATTTTTTACGTAGTATAGTCAGTAGCTAGATATTTTTATTCTGAAATATGTATGTATTTTTATCCCAGTAATATTCTAGTGCTCGACAAAGGAAAGTCTCGAAGTTTCGTTTCAACGCTTGTTTTTAGAGCAACTTAATACTTACATAAAGCAAGGAGCACCACATTTCTACTACAAAAATATTTATATTCTTTGTAATACTATATGACTACATTTTTCACGATTTTTTTTCAGTACCGTACATAGAACATTTTACAAAGCATTTTTTTTCCAATATCGCCGCGCCAAACATTCTTTACGAGTAGGTATACCTATTAGCGAGTTTGGATTATTCTGGACGAGTTCTGGCCAGTCGTCAAGTGTGACCTACTTAGAATAGCGCTAGATCAATTTGACATGCCTTTACAGCTTGATTTAATTGTCGTCTCCGCGGGAAGTGGAGGCAATAAGTCGTGATTTGCCCACTCCCCCGGGATTTATTACTTCAATTACCTATAGATGGTATTCGCAGGTGTAGCCATAACTATTTGGAATGTCCTACGTATGTAATAGTGCGGCATCTGTAGCACATTAGTACGTAGACGTTAGTAGGTGTGCGGATAACGATGTTTAACTAGATGGAATGCATAATTTTAGTTGATTGTATCGTGATATCTACGAGTACATGCAGTGTTTACTTACCTACTGACGTTAGACAATCGGTTTTAGTGATCTGATCTACTGTTTTAGTCGAGCCGAGTTGTAGTTATTTAGCAAAATGTAATGTCAGAGCATAAAAAACATAGCCATTTTGTTAGTTTTACTAATAAAATAAGAATGAAAAGCTTTACAGAACTTCGAAGAATGTGTTTCCGTTATGATTCATCACAACTTTATGGGAAAAATAGCCGAATTATTTCAATATAGGAAGAATGCAAACAATACGCACATATAACCTCTTTGTGATGTCTTGAACGTTCATAGTGGTTGTTCGGTGCCAAGACATAATCTGTTATGGTGACATTATCTGGATCCCCTGCCAACAGCGGATTTGGCCAAAAGTTAAAACATTCTGTTTTCAAGAGTGCCTGCATCTACGCTACGTCATGTTTACGTGCGGACATTTTACACGGATTTTTATAAAGGAAGCGTTATTATTTCATTAGTCTAGAATGTAGCTTTTGTTGTTCTCTTTTCATCGATACTTCGAGATCTATTTTTAGTATAAAGTATCTATAGGTATCTATGTATGGATTGCCTTTTGATCCAGCACTTATTAAAACTGTTTATCTGTCTCTTATTCTTATTTAGAGATAGATAAACATAGTCCCCCCGAAATAATTTCGTTACACATAATAATTATACATATAACGAAATATTTCGGGGAAAATGTTTGGTTAAACAAAATAAGGTAATTAGGTACCTACTCATTTATACAAGTTACAGATTTTTTTTCCACCGATCAGTATCACCCTATAATGTGAGTTATAATATAATAATAATATGTTTAGTATATTATTTTGCGAAGGCGTTATAACGTAATATTATTTCCCCGGAGTGACATTACGTTCTGGCTAATGAAGATGTGTCGGTGAGGTGGCCGGGGTCGCAGTGTCGATGCTGGCTAACTTTGTCCTAATAGAAAATTAACATTTTACAACATTGGTAAGCTCATTTGCTAGAGGTTTTGCCTGCCCGCTGTATAATGAAATGGAATTGTTTCTGAATATTTAATAATACCTAATCTTACAAAAAGGAAAATGGTATACGGACAGAGGAAAAGCATATTTTATTCATAATTTCTTTCTTAACGGTATAAAGGGTCTATTTTTTTATGGATGTAAAATTTAGGTACGGTCTGAATCTTCTGTACTGATTTAGAAAAAAAATATACTGTGGGGAAACTTAACTAATTAAATGCAGTTTTACTTCTAGGACAGGTAATTAAAAAAAAAAAAACGAAAAATAAATAAAAAAAAAAGTAAAAACCGCCTTCGAAAAGATCACAATAATGTTAGGGGACGTCCATTAATCACGTGATGTTTTTTTAGCAACTTTTGACCCCCCCTCGCCCCTGGTGATACGTGGTGAGGTTTTTAACTAACCCCTCCCCCCTATTCAAGATCACGTGTATTTTTACAAATTATCTTAATTTTTTTCAGAATCTTATCTTTAAATACAGCAATTATTTTTCGGTTTAGAAATCGCGCGTCCAACGAAAATATAAATACACGTGATATCTCACTACACCCCCCCCTTCCCCCTTGTGATATTTCGTGATTAATGGACGGCCCCTTACCTATGTGTGAAACAGTTTCGGAAGTCGCTGCCTTTGGTTTTTGATTTGGTTTGATTCGGCACCGACTTCGGAAACTGTTTCACACATAGGTAACATTATTGTGATTTTTTTAAGGCGGTTTTTACTTTTTTATTAAAGTTTTTTATTTTTCTATTTTGAGTGACATAAACACAAATTTTATGATGAAATGAAATTAAAGTTTTAAATAACTTGATTATAATTGAGAAATAATTGTCGGTATTTTTTACCGTAACAATGAAAAAAGTGCAGCATGAGTACCGTATTTTTCATAATTCAGGGAGGCTTAACGCAAATAATGTTGGGAAACGGTAAATATGAACTTCAATTTAAGTAGTTGGATCATAATATCCATTACAAAAGTTTAAAAAGAAAACTGTTTATTTTTATAATTTTATAACTGCAATTAAATTCCTTATGTACTATTATTTGTTAGTTTTTGTCTTTAACCCAATTTTAGCATATCAATAAAAATATATAAACAAGCTCCGTTTAAAAGTTAGTAAAGTTGATAAGGTACTTCGGTTGTTGTGAAATACGGTGGTGGGCGGGACGGTCCGCCCAGCCGCCCAGCCGCGCCGCGCGTGATCCTGACAGTTTTGACTTACTGAACAAGTCTCGGACGCCCGGACACTGCCGGACGCGACTGGTACATCGACACACTGGTGACCTCAACTAATCCGGTATTTACAAATATACGAAAAATATGAAATTTTATTCTCTGCTAGAATCACAGAAATAAAATTGGAGATATATTTGAAACTAAAATGGTTTTGAAAGGAAATGAAACAATAACAAATAAACATCAATCATAGTAGCCAACAGACATTCGCCATAGTTCCGCAGGAGCGTTATTAAAAAAAATCTTTATTCTCACAGATTGCCATTAACGTTATAAATTCGGTATTCTCTACTGCTATTTAATTAAGCCCCTTAAATATTAAAAACTGCTAAAGCGAAACTTTAAACATACGACAATATAAATCACCGCGCTAACTTGGCGCACTAGACTAAAAATTGTTCCCATTTATTCATAAGAGAATATGAGAACCATATATATTTCTAGCTCTGTAATAACTTGTCGTGCGAATTACCTTTGTGATTTTTTTTATTAAAGCACGCACTCGACTGGCGCCCTATAAATCTGTTGTTGGCTCTCTCACTTTACTGCTGTATGTACCTATCAATTGGCGGGAAATATTTAGGGGTTTCGCTTTTTATGTTGTCTTTTATTGGGAGCAACGATTCCTGGAAAATCGTTTCGGGAAAATCACGCGCCGAGATTTTTGGTGCTTCGACTTAGCGGGGATTACGGCGTTTATGTTTTTCATGGAATCAGAAATTGCTTGCTGCTAATAATCTTGTGTCCTTGTATCTATTATGTGAGTTATGTTTTCAAAGTTGACGATCTAAAGGCAAGAAAAATGTAATCTCAAATGGTAAGAAGCTTAGAGTTTTAGGCTCGTATTACAGAACGATGCTCGAGCACAGATCTCTGCTTGAGCATAGATGTCAAGGGATCTGTGCTCGAGCGTCATTCTGTAATACTGGCCTTAGACATTTCTGTTCAGGGATTGTTAACAATATCAGCAAACATAGTTTGAATATTTTTTACACAAAGTTAAATAAACTTTATCTTAATGTACAAAGTTATTTTATTAATCTGTGTGCACAAACCAAAATAAAGGCGCATAGGTGGCATTTTATTTTCTCCCCTTCATTGCTCTATCCAGCCGAGCGAGTGAAAAGGTTAATTTAAAGTTAATTTCTTCGTCTGGCTGCCTTCTTCAATTCGCGTGATGTCCCATAAAGTTAAAAGCAGCACCGGTCGGTGTAGAATATTAATGTCGTTTTTCTAAGAAGTAGTGGCTTGCCCTTGGGGGCATTGTTGTCATCTTTCTGCTGTCTCGTCTTGGACAGGCTCCATTACTTACAAATTCTTAGGATATAAATATTCGTACCGCAAGACACCGGGTAGATACAAACATCCATCTGTTTAATGGAATCAGAAAAATTGCACTTACTGGCCACGCTGATGAAAGTGCAGATTACATCGGGATCCGTTGTAAAGACTTCGCCGCAGTATTGTGGTATAATCGGCTTTCAGGGTTTTTAACCCGATCTAATGACATCCGTACCAAGACTTGCTTGTGCAAAAGTCTTTATCTTTGTTAAACAGACAAAAGTAGAAAGAGAGTTACTGTATTTTTGTTTCTTTTTTGAGTTAGGTAATCCAATTGTAGGTACTTTACAGCATCAAGATCTGTGATATAAAAAATAATTACTGTAGGTATATCTGGAATTTCTAAAGACAGATATAACATATTTTTCTTAAATAACGTAACTTTCGCTCGCGTCTACAAACCAAACGGCTTCTCAAAACTTGAACTCCCATTCTAATTTTGGATCCCCGTCTAACGTATCCTCTGACTAAAAGCAATCCATTAGCTATTACCTACTAGATTTTCATTAGACTAGATTATCTGCTTCAGCCGTACCAGACTACTTTTCACGCTAACTGACCCTTTCTTTGTATACGACATCACAATTCAATTAAACATTTCCTAGCCAGCTTGATTGTGGGATCCATTTTATTTGTTCCCCCTATGAATTATTCAAACAACCCATTTCTTTTGCCATCCTATTTTGCCAACTATTCGTATTTCTATAACAGTTGCCGTTAACGATTCGTTCCCAGGGTTATAGTTATCCTTGCTGCGTAACCATTCTTTGATATAATTATGTGATAAAGATATTATTAGTTCTAAGCTATATGTTATTAAAGTTAGATATATAGAGATTTCTGTTCTTGTAATAATTCTTAAAGGATGTAGGTATAATTTGGTTTATACCATTCCCCCTCTAAAAAGCTTATTTTTTTCACTGAAAACAGTGAATAAAAAGCACTTTTACTCACTGTTTTGATGTTTGAAAATGGAACACATCAATGTATTCGACCACAGATTTAAAGAACCTATGCTAGATGCGGCACGTTATTAGATTGTATGAAAACCGAACGTGTCATCTTTTTTATACCTACGATAACTTCACCCCAGCCATTTAGTGATGTGCTCAGAGTAAACAGAATTGTTTCAATCACTAAGCGTCACTGAGCTAACAGACTTTTTTTAGTACGAACAATCGAACATGCAGGGCACGCTTGGTCGTGGCTTGCCGTATCTAGTGTAAGTGTAATCTGTGTATTCGACCTATATTGATGTGTTCTAAATTCAATTTGATTGGTCGACATTTTCGACAAGGAGTTTAGCATTAGAATAAAAACTGTTTTGTGTTCTTTGCTGTCCTTAGTAAATTGGCGCTATTTTGAATACTGTAAGTTGTACGAACACAAAGTTTAGTGTTACTTTAATCTTTAATTTTGTGTTCGTTTAGTGTTGTTCTAATCGATTAAAAATGCATTCTAGTGATGAAGATGTGTTAACACCTGAGTTTGTGAAAGAGAGGGCGGCCGATATAGTGGAAAGGTGGAAAGCTTGCTACCTACCCAAAAAATCACGGCTGGTTTACATCAAAGCCAATTTAACTTTACTTTTTCTTCATTATAATTGTATATTTTCACTTAAATCTTTCTTTTTCTCGTAGTCATGGTATAAAGTATAGTATGCAACTCTTGAATAAAACGGATTTATATCGAGGGCCATGAATCGCTCGCGTCGCTCAGGATTCTAACACTTGAATCACTCGCTACGCTCGTGATTCAATCATCATGAATCACTCCCTACGGTCGTGATTCAATCGTTAGTATCCTTCACTAGCTCGTGATTCATCTATGGCCCTCGCTTTAAATCCGTCCTTTATTCACTAATTGCATAATATACTATTATACCATTCCCCCTCTAAAAAGCTTATTTTATTCACTGAAAACAGTGAATAAAAAGTACTTTTACTCACTGTTTTGATGTTTGAAAATGGAACACACCAATGTATTCGACCACAGATTTAAAGAACCTATGCTAGATGCGGCACGTTATTAGATTGTATGAAAACCGAACGTGTCATCTTTTTTATACCTACGATAACTTCACCCCAGCCATTTAGTGATGTGCTCAGAGTAAACAGAATTGTTTCAATCACTAAGCGTCACTGAGCTAACAGACTTTTTTTAGTACGAACAGTCGAACATGCAGGGCACGCTTGGTCGTGGCTTGCCGTATCTAGTGTAAGTGTAATCTGTGTATTCGACCTATATTGATGTGTTCTAAATTCAATTTGATTGGTCGACATTTTCGACAAGGAGATTAGCATTAGAATAAAAACTGTTTTGTGTTCTTTGCTATCCTTAGTAAATTGGCGCTATTTTGAATACTGTAAGTTGTACGAACACAAAGTTTAGTGTTACTTTAATCTTTAATTTTGTGTTTGTTTAGTGTTGTTCTAATCGATTAAAAATGCATTCTAGTGATGAAGATGTGTTAACACCTGAGTTTGTGAAAGAGAGGGCGGCCGATATAGTGGAAAGGTGGAAAGCTTGCTACCCAAAAAATCACGGCTGGTTTACATCAAAGCCAATTTAACTTTACTTTTTCTTCATTATATGTATATTTTCACTTAAATCTTTCTTTTTCTCGTAGTCATGGTATAAAGTATAGTATGCAACTCTTGAATAAAATGGATTTATATCGAGGGCCATGAATCGCTCGCGTCGCTCAGGATTCTAACACTTGAATCACTCGCTACGCTCGTGATTCAATCATCATGAATCACTCCCTACGGTCGTGATTCAATCGTTAGAATCCTTCACTAGCTCGTGATTCATCTATGGCCCTCGCTTTAAATCCGTCCTTTATTCACTAATTGCATAATATACTATTTATCTATTAACATAATTTAGCATACGGTAAATACTGAGGTAGAAGTTTTAGAATGAGATTTTTGCCGGTTTTATAATTATTGACTTGACAATCCGTTTTTAGGGTTCCGTAGTAAAACTAGGAACCCTTATAGTTTCGTCATGTCTGTCCGTCTGTCACAGGCTCGTCAAATCTACAGTTCATAGCCAATTTGTATGAAACTTCGTAAGTAGGTGTCTTTTATAAGCCGCCATAAATGCCTGTAGTAAAATTACGAAAAATAAAATTATTAGGGGGGCTCCCATACATGAAACTGAGGGATGAAAAAAAATTTTTTTCGTGCACCCTATCATGTGGGGTATCGTTGAATAGGTCTTTAAAATAACATAAAGGTTTCTAAATGATTTTTTTATTTAAGTGCGTATTGAGTGAACTAGGAGCCTTGAAAGTCGTTAACAATGTGTCCCCCCCCCTGTAATTTTCCAACCGCGCTATCGAAAAATCTGATAAAATCAAGCTTATAGCATCTAATAAATACTTTTGATTTAAATTAGTTTGAATAAGATACGTCAATAACTTTTTGAAATATTCACTATTTTCAGTTTTGAGTTTGATAACCGCAAAAATAACTTTGTTTTTCATAATATTATAAAGGAGATATAGCAGGGAGGTATGTGACAAGACTCTCGTAAAGAGTCCTTAAATTAAGTTATCCGCGTTTGTGTATCCTTTTCGCATCTATGGAACTACCTTTTCTATAGTATCCTAGTTGTACAATTCTTCCTAGTGGTCTAGCACAAAGCCCAAAAAACAGCGTTCTAACTCAAACTCACTCGGAACTCATCATGTTAGTTTTGAGTGCGACATATATGACTGGTTAAACCTTCAAAGGGTAATATCTACCGTCGTGAGCTTTCCCGCCAATGGATAACAAGTTTATAACATCAAAGCACACACTAGTTTCGACGTAATAAATCGAGAGACGACTAAAATCTACATCTCTATGGCGCTTACATTTTGTTTTCACATCACCTACGGATATCGACTCATGGTTTATTTTGCAATGTCGTGGAGAATACATGAGTTTTCGAACGCTTGTTGATTTATTATTCACGAAACAACAGAAACATCGTTTTTAGATCCGTTTCTATCTCCGCAAACACGCGTTCACATTCAATTAACACTTTTTCGTGGCGGATGTTTCCAGGCCACCGGAAATTAAAAAACTGTCTAGTATAATGTACTACAAAGTCTGTACCTACTTCATATTCAATGGATATCATATATATCATACGATACATAAATGATTTTGAAATTGAACATTGATACACGGACAGAGTTTGCTGTGAGTGGAGAGTAGCGTTGGCGCAAATAAAATCAAATATAGTATGGTAGGTGATAATATGTGTTTAGTTTCAGGAAACAGGCTCCCCGTCCCCGATATACGGTGAAGGAAAAATTATGAGAAAACCAGAAAAGTCTGAAATCGCCAACCCGCACAAAGCAAGAGTGGTAATTAATGCTCGTGCCTTCTCTGTATAAGAAAAGGCTTTCGGCCAGGAGTGAGACAGTGATGCTGGTATTTTACTTGTATAATAATTATAATTATACCTTAAATCATAGAGACAAGGGAGATGTACCAAGGCACTACTGAGCTTAACGCTTTGACATGATCAATGTGACCACATTGATCATGTCAAACTAGCGATCGATGGTTTATATACAGTGTTTGAGTTTACCGCGAGTGACGAATAACAGTGTTACATTGAGGGTGCGTGGCATTTTTAATTTGTGAATTATCTCTATTTACAAAGGAGCGTTTGTATTTGTGACGCACACTGCAAGTGGCGACAGAGAGGTTCCCGTAGGTACCTCCTAATTTGCTATGATAACATAACTTCTTGTTTCTATGGTCTGAAGTTATTACTATCGGGTGAAAGTGCCCATGTAAAGTAAACAACAAAGCCCGAGAGATCACCAGTTGAATATACAATTAATTTTACCTTTCACAAAGTCGAGGGCCGCACTAACAAACAGAAATGTTCATACAATAATTACGTGGGCACAATAAAAGGCTCACAAACTACGGTTTGTCCTGCCTTGTTATCATTACACATAAATAAGGAGGTAGTTAATGTGGTCCGCTGAGTATCCAATCCCGGTAACATTGTTACCCTGGAGATTAGATAGGCGTGATGATTGCCAAAGTTTGATTGAGCCCCGTCCGAACCCTTTCGCGAATCTCCTTGATTATGGGATAGGTAATTGGCGTCTATGGATTGGGTACACAGTTCACGGATTGCGTATAATGGGAGATAACCGTTGCTTTGTTGCTATTTCTGTGGTGGATGTGAGCTGGATTTGAATGTTTTAAGGTATTGTACGATTGTTATGCTTTTCATACTGATATGGGATGCGAAGTTTACATAGGAATAAAATTAAAATATTAACTCAATTTTCAGATTTTTTCAGTAGGTTGATTTGATACTCAGTTTATTTATCATATGTGATAATTTTGAATTTCTCTTTTTCAGACAGCCAGATACATATTAGAATGTCTACGTATTTACTAACACAAACGCTTCTACGTTAGTATATATTAGTAACTAGAAATGCATGAGATATCCCACAAGCCCACAGTACAAAGAGAAAAATCCAGCTTATATTTGAATAAAGAAGCCATTGTGTTAGAGTATTTATAGTGCAAATCAATATTATTTGCATTTCTCACATGCAGATCGGGGCGGTCTACACGCACCATTAACCACAAGTACGGGACAGCGACATCCGTGTTCTGGGACCAAGGTGCAATGGGTACCGGCCTTATTTGTACACCACTAGAGATGCTGTGGCCGTGTCCCGCCGATGTTTATTGGTTATCGCTTTAGCTAGTCGAGTATTTTCGTTCACCTTATTTTTCTATTGTAATGCAAAATCTACATTTTTACTCTGGAGTATTTTTATTTAATATCTTGTTTTCTTATCTGGCCCTTTATTTTAATATTGATATGGAAAAATTGTAACATAATAAAGCTAGTTACTAAGCTGCCTTTTGGGCTGACCTTCGCAACCCTAAGGGTAGCGGTCATCTGCCTACGCGACCAACCTTTAGCCGCCTTTATGACACCCAAGGGTAGCAGAGACAGAATAGCCATTCTTACATAAAGATAATACATTTAATTTTCCGTCTTTACTTTTACACAACAGAGCAAAATTTTGATAATGTTTTAATCAGTATTTCCATTATCAGATATAGATACTTAACTATATTGACATGGTGTTTGTGTAACAAAACAAATAGGGAAGAATCGGATATAAACATGTTATAACAACCATGTTTTCTTACACGTCATAATCTTGTGTTTGCTAGCGTCGAGTTCGGTGAGAAATCGAAATTGCTTTGTTTTGCTCCTGTTGTACATAAATATACACACACTATTTACACTTTTGAAAAGTGTTTTCTTTTAGTTAATTTGTTTTAGATCTATGGCTTCCGTTGCAATCAATGTCTTAATAATAAAAGTACAAAATACAGTAAAATATTGCCATCAACAATAATTTTTCCATCCTGTCTTTGGAAACGAGAAACGGGAAACAAGAGAAAACTTTTATCGCCTAATCTTTTCAAATTGAACTGGGAGTAACAGATAACCGTTGCATTTTACGGTCAAATTATTACAGTTAAGAAACAGTGCTTATTGACTCGTATTATTGGGATATTGAGGATTGTTAAACTGTCCTCTTATTATTTATGGGGCCCTTACTCTGGTGATTCAATTTACTTTGTAAAAATAAATGGTATGAATGTATGAACACTGAACTTAAAATATAACCAATACTTTTCTGGTTTTTCGTGACAGAAACTAAAAAAATCTACTACTTTTAATAACCACTCAAATAGAAGAATTGTCCAATCATCATTATTAAAAATCGCAGAAAGTTCCGTATCTTCTTGAACGAATTATTTACTCATTTCACCTACAGATGGTGGAAAGATGGTCTTTTCTGAGCCAAGTAAGATGAGTGTGGTAAATAGTAGGTATGCGGATACCTACTGTTTACTACGCTCATCTTTACAAGTATTATATTTTCCTGTTGGTACAGCCTACATTTCTAATCAAGTTATTAAATGCATAGTTCCCGATGTCGAGTTTCCCATTTGATTTCGATCACTTGTTTATCGAAAACAGATAGCGGTATTGCAGAGTCCGTTGTGGTCTTGCCAATTGCAGTTAAGTGCAACTGATGGCCAAATATTAGCTGTGTTGTTAGACAATAAGTGATTCGATGCATATCTACATGGTACTAACCGCAGTAGTCGTTTCATTGATATAGAGTAGAGTAGACCATTGAATTCTACTGAAACGCTCCAATGTGAATTAAAGAAGGCAAGATATTTAAGTCATAGATTACGGATCGGTATATCTAGTAGAGCGTTATAATAATGTGCCGTGCTGTTCTGCCTTGTCGTCTCTTTCCGTAGGTATCGGAAAATACGACTTATAATTCATTTAGAACTCCCAAATAATAATTGAAACAATATTGATGATGCTAGAGGAGGCTGCGAGCGATAGTCAATGCCAGTGAGACTGTAAAACATGAGAGACTCCAAATTAGGAATTAATGTAGGTAGGTATATATGTACCTAATTAGACGCGTGATTGGTAGTGACACTAGTGACTGTATAGAACAAAGCTTAACTAAAGACTAGCAAACACAGTATTGGTTTAAATCAACTAATTCAATGGAATATCGGTTTGGGCTCTACTCTCATGTTAATAACGTCCAATTAACCTTACAACTCGTATTCATTAATTATGCGCACTAAAATCCACTAGCATCTAACATGATACACAATAGCCACGACATGTTGCCCGTAGCGAGAGCTAATCCACCGAAATTCGCACTAATATGCCTGGAAAGCATGGTGAGTCAATTTCTGGTATGAATTTGCATTCGTGACTGGACTCCGTCCAAGCTGCCCGCGGCGATGACAGCTACATCACTCATCCTATCTCCGTACTTAGTCTAACCGTACACATAATCGCGCCTACTTCACCCTAGGTATGTGTGAAGTAGGCGTATATAGTTCACGTATAGCACCTGAGGTCACAGAATATCTGTGCAACCGTGCCTGAGTAATCACTTACTTACGTATACCTGCCATATTATTGCAGTTCTGGTTACATAAGCAAATATGAATTGATAGTGTTGAATTATTGTCATTATTATGGATGATTTAATGAATAACCCAGTCACCATTAATAGCACTTAAATCGTGGTAATTAAAGCAGTAACCATTGACCAACTACTAGTTTATATAACTTTCAAAAATATGTTTGTTTAATAATGAATGTTCATTATTTTTACTATAAGTTAAAAGCGAGTCAAAATAAAGGCGGTCTCAGCATGTGAAATAGAAAATCGAAAGAGCTGCGGAATTTATTAAAATGGATATAAACTTACCTAGAGGAGATCCGTTGCTGGAGCAAGTTCTAATCTAGTCGCCGAGACAAAGCAAGCGTAGCGGGGGGTTACGATACACGAGCCAAATGCAAAGCTTTATTTAGTTTAAGGCGCCATTACACGGCTCATATAAACTGTCAAAGTTCGAGGACGCCGAGGGTCGTCGGAGTCACCGCTTTCCTATCCTCCTTTTAACTTTACGCAACCGATAGACATTTTTACTAGTTTTATGTTA
This sequence comes from Thalpophila matura, assembly GCA_948465475.1. Lineage (NCBI taxonomy): Eukaryota > Metazoa > Arthropoda > Insecta > Lepidoptera > Noctuidae > Thalpophila > Thalpophila matura. The sequence goes on along the minus strand of OX419183.1, from coordinate 9,546,272 downwards.
CTACTCGTTCTTACGCGCGATCAATTTAACGGTAGCGTCTTGAGTCGCTTCTACTTTAAAATTGTTATTGTTTATGAACGTAATACACATAATACGCTGCGCAAAATAGATTTTTAAACTGATTTGTATATCTCGATGCAAAGTATGTAGGTAGTCCAGTGCAGCATGCACTATTAAAACTCAGTGATATATCTTCTGTTCTAGTCTCCACCTAGACCAAGACCACATCTCTACGTGCGTAAGGTATAAAGATCAGAAATGATTTAAGATAACCTGTTTATTTAGAAAAAAATGTAAAAGTGAACGAGTGTTACTAGTCAATACTGTTCGCCCATCCTGACCGTGGATAATAGGATTCTAGGGAGGCCTATTCAAAGTGTTATGTAAAAGATAAATTAAGTAATCCGTGCCTACTATGATATTCTGTACGTCGTTACAGTCATGTAATCAACACATAGAACACCCACAGCGACTTCTCTAACAATACATAAGAAGAAGAGCATCCCTGCGTTCATGATGTAATATTTCGAGCCGCAAAATAAAATGTCACCCGCTAAAAAATGGCGCTGGAGAAAGAAAGATTAGTTATTGCGGGCACATAAACCGGTGTGGTGCAATTACTGCGTCTGTCGTACAGACGTCATGCCGCGCCGTGCCGACTGCTCCCGGCTACCCTCATGTTTGTCTCACCTCACGACACCTGACACGCAATTTAAGTAATTTGTTTTACTCATACGCTCCCTTATTGTAAAATATGCCCTATTCGGGTGACAGTCGCGTTCTACTTACCAAAATAAGTCGTATCGTATTCGTATCCCCTTTCAACCAACCAGAGTAAACGGCTTCTTCTCCCTTGATTTTTCTTTCGCTGTTTGTTGTTTCTTTCAATCCCCTAATCAAGTTTACAGCTTGTCTATGTGCTCGGCTGCCTCCAGCGCCGTCGATCTAAACAAAAACAACAAATCTAAAGGAGGTGTTTGGGATGTGAAATATAACAGAAATTCGAAACACAACGCGACCTTTTTGAGTTATGCAGGTACAATATAATATAGTTACGTGAATAGATTATAGACGGATTTTGACCAGCGATACGAGATAAAACCGTATAGTTGGGAATAAGTAGAAAGAAAGGGAGAATCAATTCCTTAGCAACGAAAATAGGACAAGTCTTTATTATGAGTATCTTGATATGTCGTAGTAAGGAAAACAAATACTTATTTGATTTTCTCATTGATTTTCCTGCTTTATTTGAAGAAACTCTACAATAATTTTAATTTTTGGTTAAAATGTTTTTAATTTAAATGCCGTCAGCATTTGAATTTATTTATTCACAAGAAATAAGGCAGGGTACGTACATATAACCAGTTTTGTACTCCTTTCGTATCTTTGCTCGGCTCAGATAAAACGAGCTAAGATAAATAGCCTACCAGTATTTACTAAAGAGCGTAGGCTTCACATTATTACATGTCTGGGACTTAATTACTCAATATTTCTGCTGCGTTATTAAAGAGGTAGATACACCAGAACTTCTTCATTAAATCCATGAAATAATGCCTTGCTCCGTCATGAATAGTTGTCGAAACGCTAAGAATGTATCTGAAAGCCACAGTTGCTGAAAGGCCGATGAAGCCTCTGATCAGTGCTGCTGTCAATCTCACATTGACGATTATGATCGGTTGAACGAAATCAATTAAATTGCTTTACTAGATTAGATATAAATAACAACAGATTAAATTAGATGCTTATGCCCTTAGATGCCCAGTTGGTTTTAGTCTCAGATCATAGAAACAAGGAGATATGCCATCATAGCAAATTAGTACGGGAACAACTGATGCCACTTTTAGTACATTTTTCGACACAATTACGCGCATAATTAAGCGCTCCTTGTGAATAAAAAGATCTCCCACGCATTGAACATTCCGCACACCCTCAATCTAACACTGTTAATCGTCACTCAACATTAGCACTAAACTAAAACACTGTATTTATACCATCGGTCGTGTTCGGTTCGTCGCCAGCGCGTACGTTTTTAATATGAGCAATTTGCTCAAGATCAGTTATCAAGCTCGATAGCAACTTGGCACATCTTGTTTCTATGATCTGAGGTTTTAGTTATCACATTACTGTTTTAGTTATTTTTAGTTAATAATAGCTCTTATTATTGACACAAGCGGGCCGTACGCCTGCTTGCTACAAAAAATACTTAATTGTTTGCGAGTGATTCATGTAAAGTCAAACCCCAACCCTAGTTTAAGACATTGATTAAAATTTGTATTACATTGACCAATTTTATCAAGTGTGGATACACGTGTAAATATTATTAGTAACTGGGCAAGCAAATCCGTGGGACCAGGTGGTGCCCAAGAAGCTCTGTTGTAACAAAGTACGGTTTAAGATTGGATGTGCACTGAAATGTGATACTGGACGTCGTCTAGTACATTGTGAAATTTAATAACTATAGCAAATATTAGGAAAGCGTCAAATGTTAGTCATATAATGATGATACTAAAACTAAGTTGGGTAGATCAATGCCCAGGTGCTTTATATTTTGTCCACAGATAGCGATCTGTGGACAAAATATTATGTGACGGCATTTGTTTTTAATCCGTATAGCGATACGGATTAAAAACAAATGCCGTCACATACCATTTTATACCTATGTAATATTACTGACAGACATTTTTCTTGCAGTCTTTCCTATCTTAAAATCACTACTTAGGCAACTAACTTTAATTTACAAAATCAATAAAAGTATCATTTTAACTGAACAGCTCTATTCTTAGTGGCCTAACATCGAGCATTCTGTGGTATCACAATTAAGACGAGCTCGTTTCCAAAATGCCAACAATTAATACTGCCTGAAAGCTACAGCCCGTGTATAGCAATAGATTGCGACTAACACTACCTCCAGCTTTACACAGGTAGTTAACCTTTGGCTGAAAACAATCAACTGAGCCGTTTAAGGGCTGCGACGTCGCCTAAATAGTTTGTCACTGCTACACTACAACAGGGGTGAATAACAATAAGACCCCTTTGTTCCGGTATTCAATCTGGTCGAGACATAATCAAGACGTTACGGGACTCCTTGAGATATAACTTTAGCTGAGTATCCTAACTTTTTCTATTTACTGTGTTATTAATACTAAAGGCAGGTAAATTGTGAACTGAGTTTTAAAACAAGTTTTATGAAAGTCGCGCTGAAGATAAAGAATTAGCAATGTTAACTTAACATTTTATTTTCTGGTGCTGCATTCTTTGCTATGGTAATTACGAGCAATTCTAAAGGCAGATCTTGCTTTTAAATAACTTTATTTGTAGCTTTACACTTCGTAGGAAAAGAGAGGTACGCAAAATCATTTAAAATAGCAATTTTCTCGATAATAAAACGGCAAGTCAGTATAAAAAATCAATTACGTGTTATCCAGATTACATAACTCCCACATAACCGCCTCTCCGCCTACAGACGCCGTATAATAAATCGCTACATATTTATTAAAAACGATATCATCACAATAAAGAGCATAAAATATGAGGAACAGGTAATAAACCACAGCTGGAATAATAGCACTAGTAATAATTAACAGTCGTCGAGTGAAAACCGCAAGCATCAATTTTGAAATGATTGGCATCGGCCGAGAGTGATCCAAATGGGTGGCTTAAACACTCATTTGATATTCACGTTTGGTCCGAAACGGGAACGTTGCGACGCAAATTGCTACTAATTTGTCCACATTCAACCCGTCGCGTCGCGTCCTAGAGACACGCTTGGTGTAATTTACCTTCACTTTTACTGTATACTTCCTTTGTTTATTTAGTTTTCCGTTACTAATTAGGGAAATCAAAACAAATTGATTGATTCCGCAATTTCCCCGATTTGCCTGTAATTAGGCTAATCAAGCAAATTTACTCTATGATACATCACTCATTCAACATACGTATTAAATTACTGAATTATTTCGATTCATACTTGTTCATTAAAATTAAATTTGAGAGATTTAATCCATATATTGGCGAGCAGAGGGCGAGTAGAACGTAGTTATTTAATCAAAAACTTTTAATTGGAAGAAAACTGAATTGCGAGAATTCATGTTGTAGCGTTGTGTTTATCTTAGTGCAGGAAAAATATAAAATAAACTGACAGTAACTTACTTCAGTAGATTATTAATATTATGGAATGAAATAAATTGAATATTGATATTATTACGAATCAGTACGGAAAAATAATGGAAAACCCGGGCAATGCGAGTGCAATCTGTCTCAGTTCTCACTATAATATAATATGAACGAAAGTCCATTTTTACCGGCGGCTTTTTTGGACGTCGCAACTAACACCGATAAAGTGCTGCATAGTTGTTAATAGCAGTCCAATAAAGGATAAAGACCTTTCTCAAGTTGCAATAAAAAACCTTCCGTCCGTCCGTCTTATGTATTTTAGAACAAAATCATGAACATGTCTGTCTGATTGTCCGCTTAGTTCTTCTGCGCAATTGATTTTAATTCAGCTTTCACCACCATTTAGGGAATTTATTTCGGAAAGTTTATGTGTATAAAAGGTGTATTTCCGTTGGCCCCACTGGCCGTGTCCCCACAAACGTTAATATTAAACTTAGACACAGCACAGAAATCTCGATGTTTTGACAAGTGGCCACAGTAGATTGCACCCATGCGAAGCAGGGCTAGGTGCCTAATTTAAAGAATAAAGACGAAAAGAAAAAAGCATCTCTAAATTTAGCAAAGTCTGTGCCGGTCTCACAGTCGGGGCTTCTAGATCGCACCTGCAGCAACTTAGAGGCAGGTTGGCAGCCAACTCCTGAGTGTGACCTACTTGCGACCCTCGCCCAGGATTGTTGGCTCTGCTTCCGCATAAATTGTGTATATCTCTGCCCTGGTGTCATCGAGATGTTCAACATTGTGTGGTATTGACAATTGTAGAGACTATTGAATTTTTGGTTATTTAGGAACGTTGTAAGAATGGGGCTATTTTACTTTGTCGAAAATTGGATCATGTAGGATCAATTTATTGGTTAAAGTCTCAGATGATACTTGTTTCTATGATCTGAGGTTTAAAGTAGATCTACTGACAGCGTAATGCAAAAGTAAAACCATGGTGTATAGACCTTTCAGCGGTTCATCGCTCAATTGACAGGACTTGAGAAATCTCGAAATGTATGACATAGTATCTAAATGACAATGTGTCAAGGTCACCGAACTGCATGTACGGCAGTTTGAGATTTAAGCCCACCCGCACCCCCCACGATTAACCTGAAAAAACCCGTGAGGGATTGAACGACTAGAAGGGTGGTAAAACTATGCAATTATCAATATTGCCAGTTACGATTAGGTTATGAGAAGCGGGCCAATCAAATTTTCTCGTGTACACTTCAAAGTGTACCCTTTCATTTTGTAAATTGTTATTTTGTTAGTCGTTTACCGTTAGATATTGTCTAAATTATCTCGCAGCAATCGTTAAGTATTTTCACGCAACGTCCCTAAACTTGTTAATTAAAACTCATTAAAAGCTTAATTTCAACATTGTTGGTAATTAAGAAGATTCACGATCTGCGAACCCTATTATCTTAACGGAGCACTTTTACGAATTATTAAGATAGAAAGCAACAATATTATATCGCTTTTTTGGAAGTACCTATTATTGAATTAGTAGAAGTCTAGAATTTAGTAAAACTGTGATTTTGTTTCTTAATTACAGACCCCCAAGATCACTTAGTCTGCTGTAAAGGTCAAAGAACTTTCGTCGAAAATATTTGTCGCTTTTACAAAACTTATTCATACGATCCAAAGTGTGTTCAATTTGCGCTGTACGCCACTTTCCTTAAACCAGAGCACTGGGAGCGGAACTATTTAGTTAATATTTGAATACAACGTGCTCTAACATTTCATTTAATGTCTACAGGAAATTAAAGTTTGCACCAACAGTCTGAAAAGCAGGGAACTTCGACACACACATTAAAACACTCTAATTGGCGCGTAATATAATTTCTGTTAAAAAAAAGTTAATAAAATATTGGCATTAATTTTAGAGTTTCGCTTCCACAACATTATTAACTATATGATCTACGTCGAAAAGAGTTCCAGCTTAGTATAATGCGTCTGACGATTGGGAAGCTACCCGCCACGAAATTATTAATTAACCTGAAGTTAATTTCAGAAGAGTCAAAGAACTATATTTAAGCACCTCATTTACTATCTCCAAATATAATTGAGAGTGTTTTCCTTAGAACAAAGGGTACCACCCCTTGTGCATATGTTTAAAGTCTGTCTATACCACACAAGCTAAGTAATTAGAATTGTCTACTTCATTAAAATTTTGGCTTGAAAAGAGCAATATTAAGGTCATGTTGTTTCATCTTACAGTTACGTATCTGTAACCGTCAAATATGGCGGCTTGTACGACAATTTCATACTGACTTAACGATTACGTACCTGTTATAAATGCTCCATGTTACGTACTGACTTACGGATACAGATGGTTTGAAGCAACCCGCCCTAAGACAACAATTAATTGAAACCCAGTTTTTTTATTTTATTTTGCAAACAGCGAAGAAACTATACCTAAATGTATCGCAGAAACAAAACTTAAGTCAGTGTCTTAAATTTTTGTTTTATTTGAATCCCTTTTCTCGAAAAAAAGGCACTTCCTATAGTATTCTACCTGAACCGCAGTAGCTCCGTAGCATATTATCTCCGTAGAAAATTAAAGTTTTGGATGTGTCTGAAATGCGGGAAGCCACTTAATGTTTAATTAAACGTCGCGACGTCTGAACGTCTAACGTCCCGCGGAGGGCGGAGTGCGTCGACTCGGCGTAACGCTGCGACCCTTGGAAGTCGCAAGTCAACATCCGCTGGCACGACATGCTGACGTGCACTTATTCGGTTTCATAACGTTATTGTATCTCAATTCTATCGTGTACTAAGATTAATTCTCTCTAATTATTTCTTATTAAGTAGCGGTAGGTCCACAAGGTGCCATGACGACCTAATCAAGAGTTTCTGGGCATCTGCTGGATGCGGGCAGTTTAAAGGGAATCTCGGAAAAATCTTTTAAACATAAAATAATCCTCCAAATCGGTGCATATTTGTGTCGGTATTATGCGTGAACGTGCATAAAAAAATATATTATAAGCATCCACGAATTGTAAACCTCCTCCTTTTTTAAGTCGCTTAAAAAGAAGAGGTATCAGAATACTGTTTGCTTTCAGGGTGCAGGTTTTACCAAAATAGTCTGAACATTTGGAATAGAATAGGAACGTACATATTCTTGAAGTTGCGATACAATAAACAATCTCGCATCGACATAACATCTGCGACAAACTCCGCTATTGGAATAGGCGCGTGCCTCCCTCGTAGGTTCGGTCCTAATTACGTACATGTCACGGACACACCAGTGATTGATTGTAACTCTAATATCTTAGACAATGGATGACATGTGTGACATTGTGCTTGCGATATTTTGCCTCTGTCTCCCATTATTGGGGACTTTAGCAACAATACACCAATTCTAGTTAGGTTCCCTTTGTTCTCCGAAATAGCTTTTATTCAATAGTGGGATCAAGTTGTGCCTAATCCTTTTTAGATTTTATTTTCTTTGTTATCATCTGCGGAGAAGTCCTGATCCTAAGTTCATCCTAAACGTAGGAGTAAAAACTAGACGTAGGAGTAATGTATCAAATATTTAATACAAAGTAACTATATGACCTTAATATTTTCGTCATGCATGTAGTTTTCGGAAAAGATAATGGAGACAAAAATGTCACTTGTTAATCCGGGTAGAAGAATAGTAACGTCCTCTTGTGAGCTCCCAATAACATACTGTGGTCACCCATCCGTCGGCCAAGTAATGATGGCCAACATGGTCAAATAAGGCCCGGAGAAGCTAGCTAAGTGACAGCCGCGCTGACCGATCGTTCTGCGAGTTTATGTTCCTCGGAGAGCACGTTAAACGGTCGGTCCCGGTTGTCATAGGAATATCTTTGACAGTCGTTACGGGTAGTCAGGAGCCCGAAAGTCTGACAACTGGTCTTACATTCGAATACCGGTATAATCCAATAATTAGGTTGTGGAGGTCAGATGGCAAAGATTTTTTACTTTATATTGATTCCTATAGAATTGCGTTCACTAAATCGGCAACTCCGTGCTGGACGTCGTCATCTTGAACAAGATCTGCCGATGACATCATCCGCAGTGAAACAATCAATAATAATAACAATGTCCTCGTAACTATCCTACAAAATGCGGATGCACGTCAGTCAAGCACTGGTTCGTCTGTTATAAAAATTTCGGCAATTCGTAACATATGACGCTCCATTTCTATTAACTTTGACATATCTAAAGCAATATAACTATATTATTGTAAGCTGCATCGAAAGAGCCTAAATTCAATGTATACACGTATCTATCCAAAAAATATTATTTATAAAAACAATTGAATGCCTCTTAAATTAAGTTTAGAAATGTCTGCCGAGTAAATTAAGCTGGAATAATAAATAGTTTAACCGATCAGTAACTTATTGCAAACGAACAACTTAGCGGTCGATTACTTTAATTAGACTTTTGCAACTTGAGAGAGAAAGCAATCAGTAGACGTTACTGCTAAGTAAAGTTTAAACTTGAACTTCAACTCGGACTTGCACTAAAACTTTCAAGAGTTGTTCAAGCACAATCAACATTTGTATGTAATTATTGATGTAACAGTTAATGTCTAACATTAATATAAACGAAGTACTGTATGAGTTGATTGCTTAAATCGCAGTTATACTGAAGTTTCAGTAACTATCTGAATCAAAAATTGTTTTGTACATTTTACTACCCACACTTTTTTAACCTAGTAAAAACTTTAGTATTTCGTATGACCTAGAAACTGGCCTCAATTAGCTTGTCTTGTTTCACCAACTTTGATTCTCCGTGTCTAAATTAAATTCATCGTATTGTAAATGAATGAATCCCTCGAAGCTTTTAAACGTTCATTACAAGTTCTTAATTAAGCACAAATTGCTTATTCAAGGCAATTTATCAATCACTTTTTACTTGGAATTGTTAAGTTCTTCTGTTGCCAGCAACCAATGCTGCTTTGTGGATCACCTTTAGTTTTAATAGACAAACAGAATTTTAACTCTTCAAATAAAGTCTACGGATTAGAAACTAGAAGAATTAACTGTTTTTCTGTTTATATTATAGTTACTCGAATATCATTCAGGACTTTACGGTTTCCATCCCATCGTTCATAACACTCAATCATAGCTGACGCACGCATGAATCAAATCTCAAATCACTCATTACGCGAAATTCAATATATCTATTGCAGGAATGCAATCTTCACTACACAATTCATCTTGTTAAGGGCAAGCCACAACTGAAAACAGATTAATTAAGGCGAACGGCGTTTATTAATCGTTCGCTAAAGGGTTCGAACTCAATAGTTAATCATTACAGATTTTCAGCATGAGTTGATCCGCTCAGGTTTGTTGAGGATCCCGAGGGAAGACATAATATTATATCCTACACCTGTATTCCCAGAAGAGGCGAATAGCAGTGGACATTCGTGCAATAATATTGGAGTTTGTCGACATAGTTGGATATAAAATTGTACAATGTACATCTAAAAAAAATTAAGTTATATATCTAAATTCTAAAAGAACATCAAAATGAAACTGTTCGCCCTCTAGTTAGTTGAAGTATTTATGTGAATATGCTGCAGGTAATCGCTCGAGCTGCATACTATATCTGTCACGTGCCATACGAATGACCTGCACTCCCGACAAATAGAGCTGTCGGTCAAATAGCGTCGGTAAACCTTTCAACCGACATATCGAACTAAACGCGTTTGCTGTTAAAATTTATCTGAGTGCCGGGATTTGAAAGGTAGATTAAATTTTTGGCCGTCGATGGCAGCCGGTTTACTGTTTGCAATTGTAACCTATAGTCACATAACTACTGATATGTTCGTTATTTTTAAGTGCGTAATAGAATAAAAGTGAAAATGTCACTCAATTCAATATCGTATTGTGCACATACTACATTTTGGGGTGTTATAAACATCATTACTTTCAATATCTACGCGAATGCCTCTTTTTCGTCATTTTGGTGTACAATTTATGAACTCTTAAAACTTTAGTAGAATAAACTATGTCGGGATTTACACCATGTACCTGTTTATTTTTGAGACTCCGATATTTCGGCGCAGTTGCATGCGCCATGATCACGGAAGAACTGGTACATGGTGTAAATCCCGACATAGTTTATTCTACTAACGTCAATAACCATGGAACTTTAAAACAATACACTCTTAAAACTTGTTGACAAAAATAAGATTTAGAAGTAACAGCTTATGTTTTGCTTCAACATATTATATGAACATTATGCTTTTGAAAGGAGAAGTTAAGAGGAAATGCGGGTGGTCTTTTCTCCATATACAAACGCTCTCGCCTGTTTTCTTTTTGGTTTATGAGCTTAAAGCAATTATTTTTTACAGTAAAATAAATATCAACCTCTTCTATATCCCTAAGTTTTCCTTTTTGATAATACGTTATCTTTATAAGCACTAGAACGCTTAGAAAATGCTCAAAATTGCCTATTTAGGCAGCCGTCAACAGAGGTCTAGTGCAAAAATAAAAACATAGAGACACAGTAAATATTCTTCTTATTCAGTTTATGAAATATCTCTTATATTGGTCCAACAATGGAAGTAGAGAGCCAAACCTCGAATTATGACTATTTATTTAGGCTATTCAGTTGGTATATGAAGTTGTCCTTATCGCACGTAAGTAGGTATTTGATGGCGGGGACGCGCAGAGCGACAGCGATAGTTTCTTCAAATACCTAATCTTCAAAAGTCTTTCCGCCCATATTTCCTCTTAAGCTATTGCGGTATGAAATACATACGCCCGAGCAGTTGCGTAGAATTCACTCTTCTAAACCTCCTGACTGACTCGACTCAGCTAATATCGCCGTAGAGATAACAGCGTATAGCTTCGTAGGTTAGGTGCAGTGGAGTACTATTAAATTTTAGCCGGACGGGGTGGGTGAACCGCAGTCGGCGGTTTGACGTATTATCGTCGCGCCACACCACTTAGTGCCTGCGCCCGGCGCCCGTCCGACACGCGAGCCCTGCCAGCGCCCGTCCGACACGCGAGCCCTGCCAGCGCCGCGCCCGCGCCGCCCCGCGGTCGCGCTGCACGCCCAAACTGAATAATATATCCAGCTCATCACGTACTCAACTCTAACCTTTCAACTTTAACTTTTACTACGTATTTGTATCGTCATTCCCGAAAGGGTCGTCCGCTATTTCATAGTCAGCTAAAATATCTAAACCGCAAAAAGTTTTCGCCGCAATATATTACCATTCCTGAGCGAAAAAGATAAACTAAGTCCTTACTATCGCGAAACGACGTCGAAAATATTCATAGATGTAAGTTTTTTGCGTTAACAAAAAGCGGTGAAGTACGGAGTCCGTACTTATATTTAGGGATTGCATGGGAAACAATGTAAAGGTGTAGGTATATAAAGCTCCTGATACAGGCTCGGAATCTGGAGGATCCAGCGGACGCGCGTGCTGCTACAATATTCATGAGCGCGGGCGGCTATCGGGTGGCACAGCCCGCGAACACTATCTCACATTCGGACCCGTTCCATCAATATAACGAGTCGCTGACCTGAATTGTTTAGTGACCACCTTTATACATATTTTGTCCGCTAAAGTAGAATATACGATTATTGCAAAACCTATTCCAACTTACGTAGGTATGAGCAAATAATTCACACTGTGTATTTCACAGCTTCTATAAATTCCAGGCTCTCCCAGTTACTTAATCCGGTGATGCAATTTCTCTTGAGGTTTTATTAGGGAATTGGTATTTTTTTTTTAAACCTGCATCGATTTCGTATAGCATAGCACGTCATAAGTTTATTCTAAGCTGAAAACAAATTGAAATCACATGCTCAACAAACGAAATGAGATTAAGATATTTTATTTCGTAATAAATACGAAGCAAGTAAACTTGGAAATTTATTAGTATTTCGTTACTTGCGTTGTAGTAATAGCCATTAAAATGACTTGGATTATGTTTTTAGAGAACAATTTTAGTCTCACGTAATATCGCTGTTTTAATTGCAGACGCGGAGTTGGTGCTTGTTGGCTGTAAAACTTTGCCGACGAACACTGACAACAATGACAGTGGGATAGGATAGCTCTATTAACTTTGCTGGAAGCTATTTGCTGCATACCTACGTGGTTCTAATCTGCGCGCAACTTGTTAGGTGTTTTGTGGTGGATTGGTTCGGTGTAAAACTAAAATTTTGTATGAAACATCCCTCAATTCATCCTTTTTTTAAAAGGTTCATTTGATTAGCTCATTTATAACAAGACTAGTAGCAGTTCCTTCATTTTTAGAATTTCAGTTTTTAGACGCGAGTTTCAGTGTAGGTATTTTCTGGCCTACAGTACCTTGAGAAAAACCTGCCAGATTAATTTTCTCTCATAATAAAACTGTGTGAAGCTGCCTTTGAATTTTTAAAGTTTTCATTAAAGGTTTTTTCGAAGAAAATTACTTCAGGCAACTATTATAGCGGAAAAAATAAAAGTTATAACGAAGTTGATTGTTCTCGAAATCTTTTTCTCTTGCGATGTCGACGAAATAATTATGTAAAATAATTTTATACTCAAGTTTTACTGGAATAGGGACCTATAGGGTTATATTCACAATACGATTTCATGACATTTACGATAAAATACCTATATGAACTTAAGTGCTGTCTACTATGTAAGTAAAGAGATTATTTAAGGAGCCAGCTATTGCCTTCTTAAATTTTAAATAAGTAGGCTAAAGAAAACCGTAGGTAGGTGTCAAAAAAGTAACAGAACAATGTAATGTCAATGTCGTTTTATATTCACTTCTAACACGCGATTAAAGTCGTGTATACTAGTTGTAAATAAAATAATACATAATTGCCGTCAACAATTGAATTAATCGCCTTTCAGGAATTTTAGTAATGTTTATTTTATCTACGAATGTCGGGTTACTCAGCACACAATGATGATGAATGCCATCAGCATACATGATGGACACACTTCAACGGCCTCTGAGGGCACTGTAGGTATTACAACGTAACTACATAAGTACTCTTTCCTGTGTTCTTATGTTTTGTTGGAACGATTAACTTTGCATTCGTGAAATTCCTAAGAGTACAACTTTTATTTGGGTATGTAACGTGTTAATTGTATTTAGTGCTCATTAGTGATCGAAATATATCATCTCATAGTGTATTTACACTGCCTACTAATTACAGCTTGCCAGGCTTCGATCATTGATCGAAGTTCCAGGTTTCTTACGTGCTGACTTCGGTGTTATCCCACTTCACCACAAGAAAGCGCTGAATGCACATTGAAGTGCTGTTATAGAGCTGTCCATAACCTATACAGATCTACATTTATAGATCTATAAAATAGAGCACTCAGGCAGTAGGCGTCTCTTTCAATTGCATTTATTTAATGTCAGATACTTAATTTTTATCACTTCGTACAATAATTTAACACAAATAGACCTTTTATTATAAAAAAGAACAGAAAATAAATAACAGTTTTGGACAAGTCCGAAATTCTGCAATCTCTTAACTAATTCGTATGTAAAGCTAAGTGCATATAAGCGAGCTCTGAAAGCGCCAACCCACAAATTTGAAAGTTGGCCAAGTTGTATCGACAGGGGGTGTTTGTGGTCGCAACCCGCTCCGCTCGTCGCTCCGCCGGGCTACACCAGCTTTACAACATTGTACTATAATTATGTACTACTAATAATAAAAACAAATCACGTAACTAAGTACTTACCTATTACGGTTTTTAAAGCTGCAAATATACTTCACTATTATGTGTTAACGCTTTGTCGATTGCAAATTAAAAGTTTTTCGAAACATCGAAATATACTTTTTCATTTCTTGATATGAGTAAGGGATCTTTAGCAATTTAAAATCTGTCCGGCCAAGTGAGATCGTGCAGACCTCAATTGTGACTGCAAAATGTACGTGATCATGTTATTACGTAAGTAACAATGAAGAAAATCCGAAAGCATTGAAGTTTCCGACTGAAGTGACTTTGCTTATCTCAGAAATTATATCAAGAGTGGGTTGCGGGGTCCTTCCGTCCAGTGATAACAACATACCGTACATCATCGACGTTATTTTTAATAAGCAGAGGACGTTTACATGACGGAAATACTTGATAAACTGGCGTGATGAAATACTTTTGCAGGTGAGACAATCAAATCACTGTGACACCAAAAACGACGGATAAACTTAACATGACTGTAGATAGCACCATTTACGAAAATGCGGCCCATAGATAACTAATGTGTAACCACAGAACTGAAACACTAGCGGAAGGTTGCACAGTTGCACTGAAAGCGCATCTTCGTGGATGGCATGATCTATATAATATGTTTAAAAAAACAATAGATCAAGAACATTTTCTTTCTGAAGACCTAGCAATGCTTTTACTTGACCTAAACATCAATCCGAAAATATCAAAAATATGCGCTCCCAAGTAAAGCTTATTTGACATTTTCGATTTATTCTGAATACTTTACTAGGCTTATACTATAGTTATTTACTATCGGGTATTGAATAGAATCGAATATAAATATTCTCTAGTCTCATATGTCAGGGCTCTGTCTAAACAAATATATAAAATCAATGCGTAAATAATTAACTCTGAATAGTTTCAGTAGGGATCCTAAAATAAAAAATATTTAATCATCTTTTTAGGATTTTGTACCTGAAAAAGAAAAAGGGAGCTCTTATAGGATTACTTAGTTGTCCATCTGACTATGTAATTGTGTATCTGTTTGTTAATACCCTTTTTCTCAAGAATGCGTGGAGGTATCAAGTTGAAATTAATATCAAATACGAGTACTTAGGTCTATCTACGGTCCCTTGGAACTGTAAAAAAATCAAGCTTCCAATTCAATGCAATAACAAATATGATCATTTATGGCACATATTTATACACTTGCAAGTAAATCAAAACCTTTAAGTTAGGTACTTCCCGTTGACCTAGTAGGAATCATGAAATTTGGCAGGAAGCAGGGTCACAAACTTACTTTGTATTTTGTACGGGACAAGTGAGAGTCCTACTCGCATCTTGAAGTTGTTGAAGTTTCGGAGTACCTACCCAACGCTAACAAGTCACGAGTAAATGCACACCATGACCATGTATTCGTTCTCACGCTATAACACATTTTCATTGTTTTCTAACCACGTAGCATTAAGATGGTTCTTTTTCTGGTGATGGTACTATTAAGTTGAACCACATACAAACACTTTCACCCTTACCACAAAAAAAATAAACACGCGTTAAACGCGAATGCTACCAAAAATAATACACACTAGTTTCAGACAAGTTAGTGCTAAAACAAGTGCATATTATTTTTGGTAGCGTTCGTGTTGAACGCGTGTTTACCTTTTTTGTGGTACGGCCCTTAATGTTTAAAAAACACATTTTTTTTATACTATATTGAAAAGAACGAAGTTCTTAATAATTAATTGCAATCTAGCCTATAGGCTAATAAGCAATTTAAATCTAACTTAATTTTTAAGGTAATAGTCTTTTATAACTAAGAATAGTAAATCGCTTCTCGGCCTTTTGGCTAAGATCAAAGTGTAAAAAACACAATTGTAAACATCCGGAATCTACTTGGTGGTATCAAAACATTGACGATCTCCAAAAAGATTGGCACAATGGCTTAATTCTTGTAAAAAACGCCAAGTTTATTCAGCAACAACAAAGGTTTGTACATTAACATCGTTGCAAAGAGGCAAAAAAGGTGAACATAGAATGTGTTGCAACCTGAGCAAAATTTAGTTGTTGGCGTCTGCGCTCAAGCAAGCGAAGCGGCTCCGAACAGGGCCTGGGTAATTGAACTAATAAATCTAGCTGTGTAACTGCGCGCTCCCGACTCGCTCAGGATCAAGGCGAAACCATTAAACCTACGCTCAGATTTCCTTGACTCGACTTGCATTTAGTGACACGATACATACGTGACGGTACGCTCGGGCTCAACGTCTTATTTGTAGAATTCTACTTTCTTCCGATAATGCAAGTTTAACACCAGCAGTCATAAATCTTTGCCAACAAAAAATAATTGATTATCGCCGATCGTAAACCTGTAGTAGGAAATTGCAACTTATCAATTGAATACGAATATGGTGTAAGGTAGTAACCTACTAGTTTCAATGCTACATGTTGTTCAGTGCGATTGTTTTCATGAATAGGAAGTTGCGTGGACAGTGGATAAGTGTTGTTCTGGTTTTCGTAATAAAATTGAATATTGCTTCAAACTCACAGGTACACCAACAGTTTTAATTTGTTATAACTTATAATACATGTAATAACATGTACCTAATTTTTAAAATTAATACTTGATAAATTAAAATTAACGCAGATACCTCACGATACTGCAACGAAATTTGATCTTGGTTTCGATAACTTCCTAAAAGATTTGGGATCAATGGTATACAAATTTAAGAAAACGGACGCAAGTGGAAATGAATTGCGTACCAGTCACGATCGTACATCCTCAACGCCTGCGCCTAAAAATTATCGGAAAAGTCAAGTGAGTGTACACATTTTTTTTAGAAACGTGTTCAACAAAGTGTAATTTCCTCAGATTAAAGAAACCAAGAGATATGTTATCATAGCAATTTAGTAAGAGAACCGCTGTCGCCACTTTTTAAGCAGTGTGCGTCATAACTACATACCTACGCTCCTTCTTAAATATATAAAGATCTCCCACACATTAAAAATGCTGCACACCCTCAATCTAATACTTGTCACTCACTATAAACTAAAACACTGCATAAATAAATCCACAATCACATTCGGTCCGTCGGTACTTCTCCCTTGTTTCTATGATCTGAGGCAATTTCAGTTTTAATAAAAATACAACCAATATCGGTAAATCAAAACGAAATTAATGGATTACTTACAATGAGTAGTTTATTTGGTATAAATAGCATTGACCAAATCAAGAAATAAAAGATATGCATGCAAGTGCAATAAAAACTAATACCTATTAGACTGAATGATCTAATTATATAGGTAATTGCGCTTATATAATCTTTGACAAGATCGAACTAAACTTTTTATATCTATAGAAGGGTTGTTTTCTTTCTTCCTCCTCGGAGTAAATAGTTTGCAAGTAAATAAACTACTCATTACATACTACCTACTTACTTTATAGAAAACTACCAACATGAAAGCAAAGATTGGTTATGCACTAACCGTAATTCGTTTTACAGAACTTACCTTTAAAGTCCATCCTTTTTTAAAAGTTTTATAAGTATATTGATTTTATACCTTTCTGTTTTTTTAGAACCTTTACAATACGCAAAAAGCAATCCTTGCAGATGTCCTAATGCTGAAGCTTGTGTCATATTACGAGGACAAATATAAACTGACGCATTCAGCGCCGACTACAACGGAGAGTATCACATTCATGAATGCCTTTACCAATAATAATGCAAATCAATATAATATCGAACACATTGATAAGGCCCAAGTGCTTAATGTTAATAACAAACCACCAAATCGTATGACTGATGGCTTGAACAGAAGAATGCAGAGAGACATGAGAAGGGTAAATCTTAAATATAATTTTATTTAATTTTAATTGCAGGTATATAATACACAGATAAGAGTATACCTGTATACTATTTATCGTCACACAATCTTTAATAATGGATAAAAAAAACTAACACTAGAATATAAAGCTAGGAAAAAAATTATTAATTTAATATAAAAGAAGTATTTTTTATTTACAGATGGATGAATACCCTATACCAGAAGTAGTTATTCTATAAAGTTTTGATAGTGATTATATTCAAACAACTGACAAGCCATGGTGGTAAATGTAGGTTAGGTATTAGCTTCTAAAAAAACAGCTTGCATATACTATAAGTAATTATGTTTAAATAAATTAATAAAACAAGGTAAACGTATCAAAGGGAGTCTTGTTCAGCTCCTCGTAGATAGCGATCCGGAGCACGAACTCATTTCTAGTCGATTTCAGCTTATTTTTGCAAATTTTCCCGGAGATTAGTCCTCATTGGCACTTGTTCAACGGCGTGAAGCGAAAGGTACTCTGGGGAACAACTCTGTCTGCACTAAATGTCATCTATCAGCGGCGTATGCCGGATTTTAGCAAAGACACCGTGTCCAACGCAACTCCCGGGACCTAACGTTACGGATGATAACTATTAAAATTCAACAGCGCTTCAATTTGAACGTAAGACAGTTAAGGGACTAAGCTACGGCTCAATGTAATTGTATAGAAATATCCTCAGATAGAATAACTAAATATTCCATGTGTGACTTTGTGAAAAGTCGGCAGGTAAGTGTGCGACTCTAGACAGTACAATTGTTCTTGGAAGTGTTATTTCTAGGAATTTAAAATATATGAGTGGGTCCAATTGATTTCTTAGTATCGTTCATCTTGATTCAGGACACGGCACTGTTGACGTAAATATTTAAATAATATAAAAAGAGATTAGATCCAGAGCAAAACACTTGTATAATTTAAAATCAAATCCTTAATCTTATAGTCATAAAATGTAAATAATCCTATTTACATTATGGAACTGGAACTCAAGAAAACCTCACGTACTGAATACTTGTTACAAACTTTTAATCGTACATCGTGGCGACAAAGTGTAATTTTCTGAATCCTTACAAAAATTAACAACATGTGACAGTTTTAATTAAATCCGGTCGCTTGTGTTGCCAACATCGTCACGCAAAACATTACATCTACAACTTTGTCCACAAATTATGTTTACACCATTCAAATAGACGTTCCTTGCGTAAATACTTTTGTAACTAAGTCCATTAAAGAAACTCTACACAAGTAATTACCATAACACAAAGTGGTTTGTTTAATGTTTCCCCTGATGACGAACTGGATGGAAATATGTATCAGTAAATGGCGTGAAAATAAAACTCAAACTTAATTGTTTATCTTGCTCATCATTATGGCGGTTTATGTTGAGTTTTTGTCAGTAATAACCTTTATTTTAGTCATGGTATAAACTCTGCGTGAGTACCATAAACCTTAGGAGTCGCGTGTTTGACCGAGAGGCCATCGTAAAATGCATCATAAACTTGTGTAGGTACATAAATTTAGGAAATCGAAGTGCCTGACTTGGAAAATAAATAGAAATTGTGTGCCGGATACAAGGCGCGCGTAAAATAGATATACGGAATATAAATGTAAATAAAATACACAAGAAACAAATATTCCAAGTTCATAAAATAATAATTTGATAAATAAACATGTCTTTCCTTCCTCGAAGAATAAGAAAAGTCTCATAATAATCATCCAGTACAGCTTTGGCAGTGTGCCGGCATTGCAATAAAGTTAAATCTCGGTGGGCAACAGGCCCGACGCAGAAAATAAGGCGAGGAACTTGTTATGACGCTGCTCCGGCAAAACAATACCCGAAACACGCCGATCATATGGGGAAATAATAAGACCCTACCAATATGCCGTCCATTGTAACAAATTTCAAATTATAATGCGGAAACATTTTTTGGTGTACTATTAAAAGAATATAACCTATAATAGCCTAACCCTTTCAAAGAAAAATGGACATAAAATGGAATATCGGCGGCCCCTACTGTACCAGTCGCGTACACTTTGTTCCAATCGCATTTCCCTTTGGAACGATCTCACGGCGGAAATTAATCCATCCGGCAAATGAATAGACTGCACTTGTGCGTGAGGGTGCGATCTACGTATGACTGAGGTTTTAAAACTGAAACTGCGAATAACTTTTGAATGGACCACCACCCTTTCATTAAATAGTTAACTCTCGATTTCTATAATTCGTTTATACCACTGAGAATTTGTTCCTAAACAACGTCGTCAGTAGCAAAAGTTTGTCTTTTATTATAGGCAATAATCATATGTTTTATTCCTATTATTACATCATAATCAAATTTTGACTGTTTGAATGCGACACGCAAGTTCGCATGATGCGTATTATACTGTACAATAACAATACGTCTACCTGCCCAATTTTATATCCCTCTTCAAAATAAAGAATATGAAAATCTGAAAGTATACGAAATTCTCATGCGTTACAAAAATTAGTATTACATGCCTGTAACGTGGAAGTTTTTAAATTAAATTCCTTGCTTACCAGGTTGATGTTTTACACAATCTACTTTCTGTCTGTTGTTATTGTATCTTCATCAATATTATGGTTATTGTTGACCTATGATTCATATTTTAGTGATCTTATCAACAAGTCAATTCAGATGTAGGAAATTTCGAATTTGTCTGGCTTCCTCCGACTGCTTGGCAAAATAGATTTGGCAAAATGGTCAAAATGCAAGTGTGGAGTAAGGGAAACTTGCGATATTTGTCCGCTGCATTAGTGGAATTAGCAATCTCATATCCGTGGAGCTAATATTTCTGGAGTTCGCACAGCGGCCGAGAATTAATCAGTTTGCGCTGGCCACTGGCCACACGAACAATTTCTCTTTGCTAATACACTTTTTTATATTACCATTAAGTTTAAAAGCAATATTTTTTTATTACTAAAGTACCATGCTGTATAATAATTCAATGTTAGGTATAATTGTAATAGTATCGTATATATTTCAAGTTCTATTGCTTTCAGAAAAGTCAGAACTATAACCTTCGAGATCAAGTACGTAATCAAGTTAAAATATTAATTATTTGAAGTTATATAATATATGAAACTGTACGTATAATGTATATAGGCTACAGTTAACGAAGACTCATTGGATTACACGGGTGTCAGTTGATTCGAGACACGTAATTAGGTCACCTTGAAACGTGGACTTGCTTCCATATTTTATTTTTACTCCGAGAAAATTTTACTGTCCCCAACTTTTACACAGAATGAGATTAAAAACCTTATTATATTTACATCTTCCATCCACTGCCCCAGGAAATAACCTCTTATTTTACGTAGATTCAAAAAAGGAAATTGCCTTGTATTAAGAAAATCTGTAAACTACCTACCTGTGAACATTATTCCAACAAAACCCATACAAATAATCAAGACTGAACTGAATATTAACAGCCAATGCAGCTACGTTTAGTACATGCGCATTATGATCCATCGCTCATGCAAAATTGACATTTATATCCGGTCCACTAAGGACTACATAAGCATATAAGATTTATTGAGCATAAAACACATTTCCTACATGCAAAGTTTATAAAACAAAAGGTGGTAACAGCAAGAAGGGACGTGAAAACTTCGTAACTGTTTTATGTCGCCCATATCAATTATTGACGTGTAGTAGAAAACATGTGTGCTGTTGCTTCTATTGTGGAAACCGTTAACTATTTAGGTAGGTACCTACGTACTACACATACCTATGCCATAACATCGTCATTCAATATATATTTTACCGAGTTAACATACTGGCCGTAACAATGCAACTAGAGGTGCCAATAATAGTGAAACGGGTAATAGCTTAACTTTTTTGTGTGATGTACCTACAAACGTGTGTTCCATTATTGAAATGTTGTAGATTTCAACTTTTTGAATACGGTACATATTGTTCTGTTTTGATTGCCAGCCAATTCCAATCATTTCTATGTTTTCAGTGTATGCAAGTTGTAAAGTGAATATAAGGGAATGCGTTATTGAGATTAGGGACGTTATTGCGTCCTAGTTCTATCTTTAACGATGCAATTAGAACCGAACGTGCTGAAACGCAATACGGGGTGATACGCAATAATATACGTAATTAAATATCACTGAGAAGGCTTGCTCGCGCCTGATGAAAATAGAAAAGAGGAGCATGGAATCCTGGAGATACAAATGAAAGACAAAAGCTTGGCATTCAAACATAAAATGTTTGTGAATAGTGATTACGATATCGTCTTAATTTATTTTTGTTGATAGCATCAAAAAAATCTATAATCAACCTGGGAAATACATATATGTCTGTTTAAAGATTTTATCCAAACTAATACATATTGATAATGCGAAAATAATTATATCCGTAATATTTTCGCTGTTTAATAGCCGAACTGTTTTTCATGTTTGGTAGCTTAAATCCTCGGGAAGAACATTATAATATATAAGTCTGGATAAATACAATAATTTGTTAGGATGTGGTAAAACCGCGGGCAACAGCTATAATAACAGAAAGGTTTACATTAAGATTATCTCATACGAGCACACTAATGAGCAGCTATAAAACAGCTACTGATTTCGCACCGTCGACGCTCATAATGCTGAATAATCCCTAATGAAAACACAGCTTAACAGAGTTATTGATTCATAGCGCAAACGAAGCCCGGCGCGATCCGATATTCAGATGTGATACACATCGCATGCTAAATCATGAACTCATTTGTTCCCATTCAGTTAACGAACAATACAAAATGATGTCCTGTCGTGTCGTTCGTCCGACGGATTCAGCCAGCTTACTGGGATTTCACTCAATCTATTGTTCGAGCTCGCGATCGAACTAAATCTAGCTAAACTCGAGCTATTTTGACAACGCGATCGATTGTTATTTTAGAACTTTGTAATATTTCTTTACTCTAGTGTGGTTTTCCGAGACAATATGACGGAGTATATACCTATAAACAGTGACTGCTTAGCTCTAAGAAAATTAAAGAGAGTCTGTTAAAATTTTGCGGTAATAGATTTGAAATATAGCCATTGAATTAATAGGCACCATCCTAAGTGTTAGCTGTCATATCAGTATTGCTACTTCCTATAACATCAATAAAATTCTTAATGGTAATTAATTCGTAAACAATTGCTCATGGGCAGGTAAAAAAGCTTTTTAGAAAATTCAGATATATTTTATTTCGATTTTCTATTAATTAGTTATCTTTCAAAATCATCTATGATTGTACTCAAGATAATGTGCAAGCAATGCATATAGAACTACCCTATCATTTTCCATGAACGTCAAAGGCCATTAAGGGATTCAGTTAAGGGAATTAATGATCCACTCTATACTAATGGCAACAAAGTACAATCACGATTTTTCGCCAAATAACAAGATTCGTTTAATAAAAGGGAAGTAATTCATTAATTACTTTGAAAGAATTCGCCAATCACTTGACAAACGACAATTCTAATCGGTTACTTGGAGCTTGGAGCCAACCAATCGGATTCAATTCGTCATTTCCACAAAATCTTTAATTCCTGTAAAGTCCGGCTATAATCCCCCAAGTTCCCAATTATTTCTGTTGAGGGCTGTAATTAAGCTGTATAAAGTGCCTGACTGCCGTAATCCAACCACTTTTGTGATATTTAAACGAGTTTCATTACGCTTCGGTTATAAAAGTGTGCTATTACGAGAAATGTAGTGGAAACATCACGCTCAAGTTCCAATGACCGTAATTGTCGAGTCCGGAAATAAATATGAGCTGTGTGACGTTTGTTCGGTTTTAAGAACTTATGGGCATGGTGGTTGTTAAATGTGTTGGTTCAAGTATTTTCTTTATGGAAAATTACACAATAAAATCTTTTGCGGTTAAGATTGGAAATTACCTCAACATTGTCAATTCAGCTGGACACAATCATGGTCTCACCCAACTTGCATTACTCGCTGATAGCGGAATCTACATTATTTTTATGTACCGTACATAGTTATGTATCTCCACCTCTTTTACCATTATTTTATTTTGATGACTGTCGGCGTGAAAGTGCGTATAAATTAAAGGTACATTAAGTGCATCTCATCGTGCGGTTCGTGTGCGGTCTCATTCCGGCATTAGCCCCGACAATAAACATAAATATTTTTGCGTCGTTATGGCTGGGCCGCTAGCGAGTAATTAAATTCCATTGAATCGCACAAATCTTCGCCCTACGTCCGCTCCCAACTTCCCTGCACACCAAAAATACATATGGAGGTTAAAAAAGTCGTTTGTTTTCCTGTTAACCCGTGGTCTACCAACAAAAAAGCTTAAACTGATAGTAAAAATTCCAACTAGTACCATGGTAAAAAGAACCACAAAAATGAAAATAAAAAGAACGGCATTAATCTAGCTCCAAATATAAAAATGAAAAGTTTTACCTTTAATTTTTACCTTTTTCAGGCACTCGCGCAGAGTACCTGAAAATAATAATACTTATAAAATTTAATCACTCTCAACAAGCATCGTGCCTCCCCACACGTTTTCTTTTTAAAAGTTGCAGTCCCTGGCTCGTTAGCGGGGTCTTCCTTATTATTTCCTCCACGACTGTAATCTGGCCTTTCAGCTACTTCAAACGACTTGTTCTTTTTCTTATGTGTAATTGAAATATATTGCCGTAATATCCGCCGGACTGGAGTACCAGCACTCGAGCGCATCAGCTCGAGTTTTCATTACTTGGGGAAGTGATTTTTTTTCATGAGACAGTATAATTCATTTTGAACCCTTAGCCATGGGACGACACTCAGAAAGTTCGTGACTACGAAAACTCGGGTTCTCATTTCGATTACCTCTACAGTGTGGACACTTGAAAAATAGATCCTATTTATTTTATGTGTATATTAATGCTTGCAAAATGCGGTAATATTTTAGGAAAATATAGTGTAAATATAGCAGTTTTGTACGCGAGTATGTAAATGCGCACGTTGTGGGCACGGAGCGTATCGCCGATGCCCACTTGCACACCACATCTTCCGCTTTAACTATTTTCCCACACTCATGAGGTGATTTATAGCGGGAAATGTTCCCAGATACACACAAACATTCGCCTCCGCAGCCTCTGCTAGTCAAAGTATTGGCTTCTTTACGACCAACCCTATATTTTATTGCCGGTCGATACGTTAAGTTTTCAAGCTCTATTACAAATACGAGTATAAAAGTCATAATGGAGCGGTATACTCGTAATATTTTGCGAGGAGAAACAGCATTAGCGTGTTAAATTGGTTCCAACGAACGAAATCACAAATGTCGTGTGTTCGTGAGTCAAAGTTGGTCGGTATCTAGTAATTACAGTAAAAGGGGTTGTTTTAAATGCGGTTGCAGGTTTGACGTAAACTCGGAGCCAAGTAGACATACAACATAGCGTAACTTAATGGCAGGGTAAAACATACTGTTATTGGCAGTTATCCACGGGTGAGTGCACGGCACATCACGTGACTGTGACACCCCTACTCTGCTCGCATAAGCGTATTCATTACCATATAAAAGTTACCTAACTGCTAAAGTATGCTAAAAACAATAATGCTATGAGGTAACCGTTCCTGGTGATGTAAGTGTGTAGTTTTGCTTTAACTATACTGTAACTATACGCCGATTTTCTAGGAAAATAATGAGAGATCTTAATGATGTATCTCCAAATACTCGTATATCTGTGATTGATTCTTGATATTGTACAATCTAGTGCAGTGGTTCCTAACCTTTTCAATCTTGCTTCCCCTAAGACCTATTAGAGAAACTCATTTTACCCCTCATTTTCCCCTTCCTGCCTTTAAAATGTTATCACATTTGAAAATTCTTTATTGATCACGAAAAAGTTCATGAATTAATGATCAGTGTGAACACACGTTGGTATTGTTTTGCATCCGCATGTTTTTAATGATTATAAAATTACTAGCTTCCGCCCGCGGCTTCGCCCGCGTTTATGGGATAAAAAAGTAGCCTATGTGTTATTCGGATGTTTATTGTAAGGAGGCTCCAAACACGTTTATGTAATGTATTTTTCTATTTTTCACAATAAACTATTTTGTATTTGTGTTGTATTGTTTATGCTTTAACACTGTAAAGTTTCATCAAAATCCGTTCTGTAGTTTTTGCGTGAAAGAGTAACAAACATCCATACATACATCCATCCTCACAAACTTTCTCATTTATAATATTAAGAAGATATTGCCAGTTTTATTACCCCCGCAGAATAGCTGTTTTACCCGATCTAGTGGGTCATGTAAAGGTATACAGCTGGTTAGTAGGTGGTGCCTAAATTGACAATTAACGGCCGCTGCCGGCGTCTTAAGGAACGACATATACCTGAGTATATAATTATGGATACAAACGGTTATTCAGGGATCTAACCGATATGCTCTTGGATTTAGGTTCCACTTTCATCAAAAGCTAATCTGTAATAATGTCTATAAAACAGTTTTAAATGTTCTGTGTACATAACTAATGAAATTCAAATAAAAAATCGATGACACGCTATTTTCTCGACTTGAATTGTGTTGTTGACGTTTCCGAAGCTTGGCGAAGTCGGATATCACCAATATGCAATATATGGTCCGAAAGAGATGTGTCAAGTCAGCAAGGGGACCGCCCGCCGGCCCGCCTCCTACATTGTGCATTTGTACCTCACTGAAGGCTCGGATATAAAACATCAACTTTAAGTACAGGTTACCATAATATAACCCTTATTAAAGTAAACACCGGCTAATTAGGGTAACTACATAGAGGTTTTTTGGGAACTATGGCGAAATTCTTAAGTTAAAATGGTTTCAGGGTTACGACTGACTAATAGCTGTTGGTATATTTTCAAGCCTAGTTTATTTTATATGGTCGGTACCTACTGCGAGCACGAACATAAAGCTTTAGCGTAAAGTTATGGTAAAGTATTTTTGATTATTCGATAAATACCTACTCTTATATTTTTTTGTGAATATTCGCTGTTTGAAAGCGTTTGTCTGAATAATTATGTAATTCTAAGTGCTCCCAATTTTAAATATAACAAATGGTTATTTGTTACTTTACAATTGGGAGCACGTTATGCTCATACTAAAATTGTCAACTGCAGTGACTATACCATTTTGATTCAAGTTTATCTCATCTCGCAACTGTATAGGTACATACGTACATACAAGTATGTAGATCATGCCGCTAAAATCAGCTGTTTCGGTGACTGTATATAAACGAAGTTTTTACTACTTTTTACCCATAGTGAGAAAGGGTTGATGGATGAGGTCGTCGTTGACAGGTCCAGGGTAGCTGTGACACGAATCCTTAATCATACTATACGAGATGCTGCGATACCCGACAATCTCTCGGTTGACATATAAGGAGAAACACGAAACATCTTTCGGTCAGCTGTCATTTCAGTTTAGGCCTTATCACATGATTTGTGATTTCAATGCAAACTGAAACGTTTTCGATAAAAAAAAAACGTTTCAATAATATGTAATTATTTCATTATTAGCTGTGGATGACGTATGACAAAAGAAAATGCGAGGTTTTTCTGATTTGGTTATTTTCTTACAAAAAAGTCTAGTAGAGTAGGTACTATTTGTGTAATTTAGGTACCTACTGTAAATGTTTTAACTTTTCAGTCTAGGTATCAAACCAGTAAACTAAAATGATATCTAAATAAACATAAGTATCTTTATATATTATACTATCTGCATACGTAGACGTTTATTACATTGGTAAACGGAAACGAAATACCGGGGATTCTGAGACAATTCATGGTCTGCGTAAAGGTATTTAATTAGATCTATAAATCAAGGTAACACAAACGGAGATTGCCCACTTACCTGCAGTCTACGAATACATACCTACAGACCGACTCTGTAATGTATAGCGTCTGCTAAATCTCATTATTTTTCCTCAACTACCTACACAAACTACACCAAACTTACATGGAGTCTTTTAACAAAAAATAAACTTATCGCTTGTAAAATAAGTCTTCATTACACAAAACAAAATAAAGCTACTCAAAAGTAAAGCCGACGCCAACTTTTATTGTCTTCGCAACTTGGAAAGTAAATTACCCGAACAAATTCGCTCAGCGCTAAATCTGGGGCTTATCAGAGGGCTTGGCCGAGATCCTTAAATTGAGAAAGAGCTATCTCGATGAGGCCGAGTGGCCTCGAGGCGTCGACACCTTGCTGCCGCTGCTCAGATTAAAAAAGTTTAATTAGTAGGCCTTACATATCCATTAGAAATGAAAGCGTTCAACTTCGCACCGAAATAAATATCTGTTTGTTACAATTTAACATCTTCTTTTAAAACATCTAGTCGATTATTCGATTTTACTCGGTCTTTTCTCACTTTATCAAAAGTGACCCAATTAAAAATGGTAGTGATTTGAATAATTTATAGAGGCCTATCGTTAACGACAAGTCGGGCTAATAGGATTAAAGAACTCGATCCTCTGCTAATCCAAGATGACGTATTAATTTACATTTCATTATTTTAGCCCTTGCTAACGATTGGGCCCATCCGGGATGGTTTGGATCTTTGGACCGACTATTATTTTCCCCACCCTGTATACATAACTGGAAGTTATCCGATTACTATAGCTAAACTAATTGTAACTAGTACGTTAGTGAGAATTAATAATCATAATATAATGTGCCTTAATATAATCACTTACGTCATCAAAGCAATAGGTATCTTATTTGTGGAAGAGTATTAAGTTAAACTACTTAGTGAGTAGTTACTGCCTATTGACGGCTTGTGTTCAGAGTAGGTACCTACATAATCGAATAATAAATATGACTGAAATGTTTGAATTAGTTAGGACTTGACAGAGCGAAATTTCACGAGCTTATATGCAGTAGATCAGTGGAACTTTTTGTAGCCGCGGACCACTTTTGTAATTTCTAAAATTTCACGGACCCCTGTCGAAGAAAATTTGAGGAAAAGAAAACGAACGCGCGGTCAAACATGCGTGAACTACTGCATAATTTTCCAAATTTAAAATACCTTAAAAGTGAACTGAGTGGCTATGGACCCCTGGCAATCATGTCACGGACCCGTGGACCCCAGTTTAAGAAACCGTGCAGTAGATCAAGGGTCGTATTATAGAACCTAACTCAAGACTCAAGCATTACTTGAGACTAGTTTCAACCGATCAAATGACTTGTTTTGCTTTAAAGCTTCATACAACAGCTTTTCTTCACGCTCTTGAAAAATACCTATCTGTTGTAGAATACCCTGTTACGGTGAATTGTAACAATGTAGGTACAAATGGTAGACTCAAGTAAAATCGGTAGCATGTACTAGTATGTGACGTCGTGACACAGTCGAGGCTGCGCGTCGCCGCCCCCGGATTATTAACAGTTATTAGGCTCCGCGGTA
Source organism: Thalpophila matura (assembly GCA_948465475.1). Classification (NCBI taxonomy): domain Eukaryota; kingdom Metazoa; phylum Arthropoda; class Insecta; order Lepidoptera; family Noctuidae; genus Thalpophila; species Thalpophila matura. The sequence goes on along the minus strand of OX419183.1, from coordinate 9,517,233 downwards.
TAAGTCCGGATTAAATCTGTGTCAATATGCATTTTATTATGATGACACAACCTTCGAGCCGTAACTCCTAAGACGGCTTTGTAAAGGTTTATTCTGATATTGTGACGATATTTTCGAAAATAATATTTTCTCTTAATGTCTTCAGCACATTCTACAGTGCTATAAATTAAATTGGTCTTAAAACAAAAAATAAAACAGCATTCAACGAGTCGCAGGAAGGCGGTAATTTATGCGGTTCGTTGGGCACCAAGAGAAATAAGAAAGCAACGTGTTTGTAGTAGGTACACATGTTGTCGATACTGAAACCGTTTCAAACTACCCACTTTAGCTTAATGTGAACAATCTTTTTAAGTTTACAGCATTAGAAAGAAGGTTGAGTAACTATTGTTATAGGAGTTGTTTCAGAAATGTATGGAGCCTGGGAGGGGTCTACGTACGCAATTAAGTATTATAGCTATACATGATAGTAACCGGTTCCTAATGCTTATTTTCTATAATATTACTTCGTTGAATTGTAATTCATTCTTTTCTTTGTCAAGGAGAGCAACACAACACAAATATGGTGGATCAACAATCGACAAATGAATTAAGTGAAATGTCATTTTGACAACTGTTATTATGTCAATGTCAGTCAAAATGGCAACATTCAATCCACCACGCGTGCGCATAACGACTCAAACGTCACGTCATAAAACAAACCTGTCAAACTCAACTGTCATAGCCGCCCTAAAAATAGGGATATCATAGTGAAAAACTTCATCTCAAATAATTCTCTTACAATTGTACTTTTCTTCAAATGAATTTAATAATATTGTTATGTAAATTCCCTATTTTTTTCCTATTTTTCTATGTGGCGTACCTATACCAGTTCCAGGATGAAACAACTCCTTTAGTACAACATTTGGGTTTTATTTTCTTTTTTTAACTAAACTTAAATCAACCATATCAGAAAAAGTTATAACTACTTATAGTTTTAAAAGACCTCGTACAAAAAGAAGAGTTTTACTACTGCTTTAGACAGAACTGGTTCAAGACAGATAAAGTTCAAGTAAAGGAAAGGAAACCTTAAAGTCAGTAAGCAATCCAATAGTACCTAAGTATTCAATAATTATGGCCTTTAGTTGGTAAAAAGGTATCGATATCAATGAGAATAATTTCCAACGGGTAAGATTAAACTTACCTATAATATGAATTATGGTAGAATTATTGATATTATAAACGGATCAAGAGCACAGCTAGTTATGGGAAAAAACTCGAATATCGATTACCAAGAACCGCAGCAGCTTGGAGTTCTGTTCCGTGATATTATGAATATATTATTATTTATTTATGAATCAGCATGAAATGCAATATTAATAATACTATCAGTTTTGTTAAATTAAATGATTATTTTCATCGTACAAAAACATAACACAAATGAATGTCTAAGCGATTTTGGCAAAGTTAACAAAATAACTAACCAAACTTAACCAGTTTAGTAAATAATACGGACCGTATCATGTCATGTCGGCTAAACATAAAGGTTGTAAATAAGCAAAGTTCTTGATTACTACCAGTGGTACAAATTAACTATAAACACTGGTTTCCTCGTAAAGCTAGTTACAACTTTCACACGCTGCCGATGCTTGAAACTTGTAATAATGGACTGTTTTTGTCTAACATAAATTATTTGTCCGAGATACCTACGGTACCGCTACCTACCTACTTTTTTTTGGCTACCTATTGTTAGCTAAAAAAAAATATAGGTAGACTTACATCTCCCAATGGTCATCTGTTCCTTATTCAGGAACAAATAGGAACCCCTGAACGTTATTAAAACTCTAAGTGAGAATATTCCGACAAATCCAGGTGGAAATGGTATGATGAACTGGTCTATTTCCGGAAATGTTCTTTTCAGCAATTGTCAATGAAGGGTATAGAGGGAGAGCACCGATAGCTTTGCAATGAGGTTTATAGGAGTTATTATATAATAATAGCAATATATGAAAAAAAACTTTAAGAAATTATTTAATTAGGGCCAAAGCAGACTAGCTATTTTTAGCATAGGCAAGCAGTAATTTTGTTGCTTTTCAGAAGCTTGATGCCGCGTGCGAAAGCTCCAATTCGCTTAAATATAAACGCCAGTCGCGGCTATCGAGTCGCATTTTGCAAGCTCTATGCAGCGACTACACGTATTTCGATACAATATCGAATGCACAAACTCGTCAAAACGCGATGCAGCATTGAAGCAATCGCTAAAACGCGCGATTTCGATACAGTAATCGAACGCTTCCTGCGTTCGATTACTGTATCGAAATCGCGCGTTTTAGCGATTACCGCAGTACCTAAGTCGCCAAAACGCGATGCAGTGTCGATGCTGTCGCAAAATCGCCGATCGCCGATGCTAAATGTAGCTTGTCTGCTTTGGCCCTAAAAAGCAGCTTTAGTCACACCACAGGACGGTGACAAAATACATTGAAGAAAAGAACAATGTTATAAAATTGTAAAACATTGTCCCTTTCTTTCCTTGACTTTTTTGACCTCTTGCCAAAGTAACTGTGTAAAACAATTAAATATTAATTTTAAACAAAAATGATAAATCAAAAAGAGGGCATTGTTCAACTTTTTTATAACTCGTTACATAGCTTCAATAGTAGGCATTGTGTTTAGTTAGCATACTGCATCAAACCAAGACATACAGACTGCGAATTAATTATACTACATTAAAATGAAAACTTTGAAATGAGTTCGACGTGCCTTGCCTTGTTTTAATTTAATAGTTCAAGCTGTTGTTAGACGGGGGTTATTTAAATGGTTTTTCACATTGCAGATTTTAAATTGCTTTTCACGATACCTACCTTTAGTACCTTTCATTGTTATTTTCTGCAGTTAGGCTGCACGAATGTGTTATTTGTAGCTGTCGTAGTAGGTAAGTAATTCACCTCATCTTTTTATTGATTACTGCATCAACCTTCACCTAAAAACTTACACCGTTTACATCGATATAAATAAAAATACTGATTATTCTGTCAATATTGAAATAAGACAAGGTTTCCTTTGATAAATTCAAACCAGTCAGTTGTCATAATTGTTCTGTTTACCCAAGCGTGGCTCGTGTAATTAATTAACTTTCCGATATCCACAGATTTGTACGTCGGTACGTATGTTCGACCAAGTCGCGGCATACTGGCGCCAATTGTCCCATCAATAGAATTATTTATAGGCCGTGGCAGCTATGTGAGACTCCGACCTAGATTTATTCTGTGTTCAGTAACATACGTCGAGAGCAATAATAATAATTAATCTTATCAATTGTTGGACACCGCAATCCTTCGATTCCATAACCACCGGGCATCAATATCAATGGGAGAATTTATAATTAATTGACCATTTCAATTATTAAAGTATATTAGTGGGCTGATTTTAGGTCAGCAATTAATATCAAAATGAGTTCAGTGGTGGGTTCAGCGGGTCCTACTGCGGAAATCTATTAATTTGGCCGTAAAGCGCGGCCATTACAGGCGAGTCGCCAATTATTTCAGTCTCCCTCAGTAATTAAATTCTATGATGTTCGCCAATCTAAGACAGGCGCCGTTTACGATACCCAAATTACGGTTTCATTGCCCGTAAAAAGATATAAGAATAGCTTATTATTGAGAATTCCAGTTATAATCGCGCATAATTTTTTCGGAGAGTCATAATTAGGAAAGCACATTTAAGTTTTAACATTATGCATATTAATGAAAGTTAATTTTATGTTTAAAGTTGTCTCGTTTGTAATTTAAATGGTATTATGGAGTATTGAACACACTTGGTGCGGCCGCTGCAAGCCTTTATGTCATCAGTGTCCCGCCTGTTGACACGCATTAAAATAGGCTCAGACGCGCCGAAACTGATTTATTATATTGACTGGAGAATGGTCGATGTATTTATTGTTCTTGTTCCTAGAATTATTCCAGCTTATCGGCAGAGTCCACTTTTCAAATAAGTCTCCTCCACTTTACTCGGTCTTATGCATTGGCAGTGGTTTCATTGTTTACTCTTTTATCGGGTTTTTAAATATCTACAGTCTCCAAGATTTTTGATGAGATCTGTCTGGTTACGGCTTACCTATTTAAGGTATGAGATAATAGATGGACCCACTGGGTGGACTGAAATTTTAATAAAAGATGGCCAAACTGCTTTTTTTAAGCGTATCCAGCAAATTACAGAATGGTGCACTTTAAAATAAGCGTTAATTTGCAAGGCAAGTTAATGTGCATAGCGACCTTTTAAGTGCATTTAACCAGCTGAAATATCGAGGTGCTATTTGTACTTTGTACAAATGACCAATTTGTATATGCGTTAGTTTTGAATAATGCACTTTTCACTTTGCAAGTATAAACATATTCACCTACCGAAGCTCTCGTAACACAATCTCTTCTCAGCCAATTTTTTTGGCATACCTATGCCAACTCCGATTTTAGTTCAGCTGCAGTAAAAATAGTGATTGAGAATATGAAGTAGGTACCTACCGCCAAATTGTCACGTAATAGAGTTATGGCATACGCCTGAAGCTATCGGAAGGTAAAGTAAGTTGTCAAAGGTCTCTATGTCTATGTCTCTATGTCTCTATGTGATCTAACGGCAAAAAGGGCCTTTTAAAAAAAATCTATTGAAGGTAAAGATTCAAATGCGGCTTAGAATAATGTAAACTGAGTGACTTAGATTAATATTGGTCTCCACTGTTAATATCGTGTTGATGCATAATATGTGACAATAAAAAAATAACATGTTTAGATCTAAAATAATTTATTTTCTTGTTTCTTTTATAAAACAATTGCTTACAATCTAACTTAATTATATATTTTACAATAAACATAATATTTTATAGCGTTTCTTCTACATTTGTAATTATTTACAAAAATTTTATACAATAACATTTGAGTGGTGAGAATTACTGTTGATTTTTAAACAAATAATGTACCTACTTATTTGATAAACAAAAATGCAAAGACTTCCGATGCCACATTGTATAATTTGAAATGCTTTACCACCATATAACTTGTGTGTTAAGTAAACGTTTTATACAAAGCAGCAACAGAAAAAATAGAAGAATATATCTATTATCTGGCTAACTATTCGACATCTTTTTTTTCACTCCCGCCCAAACAAAACCCACTCATCATTGGCTAGCACAACAATAAATAACAAGTCAGAGGACAAACTAAGCAAGGCTCAGTAACAGCCATTAACATCGACATATAAATTGTACGTCTTCATTATCTTAAACTCTATCATTTTCTCGAATACAATCACTATCTACTCTCTGCAGATCATTTATAATACATATAATACTGGTGACTATTTATTCAGTGGAACGTTATTGCTTTATTTTACGAATGAATCACTTATCAACTATCTTCATCAATTTCTCTTTACCCAGTACACAAAAATATGATCTACTCAATAAATTTTAATAAGTTTTTTTATCATAATGTAAGCATGCTTCACAAGGCACTATTCTAGCGAGATTATTATAAACTCAACCAAAAACACGACCAACTATTAAATTCGGTTTCAAAGTCCGAAGTCGGGCCTAAAATTACATTATATGGCAACAAATCAATAACAACTTTTTGAAACATAATCCGTATAACTACGATGTGGAACAGTGCTATAACACGCAACAGTCAGCCGCTACTTCAATACAAGTCATACAAACAAATGATAAAACTACAAATCTACGCATCAACGCTTGATACGGTACAAATAAGCATGTCATTATTACAATATATCTTATATCTAAGTTGGCGTTTGTATTGCTCTTTAATTTAAACACTCAGTAAGTTAGGGAACGCGACCTCTTATAAATAAGTTTAGGTACTTCACTTGTCAAGTACGGGCTTTCGCATCGATTGCACCAAACTTAAACGTTATTTATGAACTTAGTTAACACAAGGAACTAACTGTCACATTTTTCATGTTGTTTAAATAAACTGACGTGAAAAGTTTGTAAATATCTTTGTTGAATACTGGTGCAATCTAAAGGGAAATGCCCATTTGATAAACAAGTTTTGGCCAAGTAATGCCCAAGAAAGAAACCAATGATAGGTATTAGGATTGATATCGTAGATAAAGAAATAACCGCTATTTTTTACCTAGAACTTGGTGGAACATCACAAACTGTAAATAGAAATTAATGGGAAAAAAAATATGCATAATTATAGTTTTCAAGTCTTTATTCATTTTCATTTAAATAAGTTATAAGTACATCATCTAGGAATTGGGCTGGGGGATTTATATTCGATTGATACCTTGCCCAGCCCAAGAACCACACAATCGTCATCACCATCACATCACGACCGATACAGGGAAGTATTAGACACTGCAATAATCGACTGAGTTTTGAATAATTCATCTTTTGTTTTCCGAGGTTTTTATAACAGATAAATATTGGTAAAATTTAAGTTGTAAAATTAGTATTTTAATTGTATTTATCTCATAGATGGGCAAGTACATGGCCAAGAATAGGCGATTCCCTTTGTGCTTACGGTATTAAACTAAGACTTTACACCGTTTAATACTTTTAGTTTGCAAATAATTTTATCACAACATACAATTTAATGCGCCAGCATAATGATCCAATGAGAACTGATATCACAGCATTTTATATAGGTGACATTACACCCTTATAATCTGACATTTTCGACATATTTACAGTAGATTTTCATTGCGAAGGCGAACGGTACAACCACTCGTTCATTGAAGCGCTAACATTTTCGACGAGACTATTGTCCTCACTATATTATACTCAGTCGCTTTCGTTAATATTTTATTTTATTTTCGATTACTTAGAACTAATATAAACCATACGATACTTCATTTGATAACAAAGAAAAAGTTGCAGGCGAAAGTTGAACAGAAGTCAGTCATCCATCACTGCGCAGTCTTCGGAACGGACAACAAATCTATTTTAACAGATCATCCCCTCACTACATTATCGTTCCCCTTTTAGTTTGACTCCCTAACTACGGAATCTCGTCTGTCAACTCATGCTGAATGAATGTTACTTACTTCGCTGACAGTTTTAATTTATATGAGAACAAAATTGAAAATGATTATTTTTGTACTTGTAGATTTTTTTACAATAACTAGTCTATAACTTTCTGGGATACTGTGAACGAGATACAAAACAAACTTACAAACTCTATCCTTCATCTTTCACATTTAGTTAGTTTGACATAATACTAGTTATTGCGAGAACGGTAGGTACCGTAGTAAGGGCATGAGGGTTGCGTCTGCAAAATATCGGCTAGTTTACGTTAGCGTGGCTCGGTGTGTGTAATCGTTCATTAATCACTAGCGAGCTGTGCCCTATCACCGCAGCGAGGCCACGATCTCGTTGGACATACTGTTTTGCTGGCTCGATGCATTCAGGCTTTTGGAGCACTGCTGAAATACACAATATCTATCAATAAATTTTCCTGCAAAGGGAACGTCTTCAGTGAGAGATTGGATACAAATCGTTGCCAATAAGGAAATTGTAGATGTTGAACTGGGAAGAAACTTGAAATTGAAATATTTCAATCTGTTACTAAGTTTTTTAATGTTATAAAAATATATTTTGTAATTAATTGTAAAAAAACAATGAACTTTTAAAAGATTGCCGTGTGCTAACAGAAACCATGATGAATTTACTAAAAGCCTTTCTTAGTGTTCACCTACGTTATAAGGAATTCCTGTACCAACAAAATGTCATGCTTTTAGACCCACCGGTTTAAGCTGTGCGTTGTTTGTCAATGTTAATAATTTTATTCAGTAGATATTCTAGCCATTTTGTTTTGAATCTACCTTTAATCTTTAAATCTATACACAATTATATGGTTCAATGAAAACAAAAACTACGTACTGATTCTTACGAAAACTAAGCTCCTTTTAGTGATTACCTCACCCTCAAAAATATAAGTAGATAGAAGAAACGTTTTGCGGTAGGGACGGATCTAGATCGTTCTGCTTAATATTATAAGCTAAACGCTTTCTACAATAAGATGTAGGTCAAGAAAGCCCTGAAAACTCATGTTAAACATAATACATTTGTTGTATTGAGCCGACACGAATGTAAATAATTACGCGCCATAATGTTATTAACTATTCATTCCAAGAGTTGTTAAGTTAAAACTAGCAAATTGGCTGTAATAAAGCACAAGAGTTTTGGAAATGAAACACGTGCCGTTTGATTGGTGACTTGATAACAGTTGTTAGCAGCAAATGGATCCTAAGCTATGATTATTTTTAACAAAAACACAGAAATTTGTATGACGTAGGCGCTTAAGTTGTCTTACAAGGTGAACTTCTTAATTTAATTTTTAAAGTGAAAAAGTATTTTCTAAGTTGCTTATCGAGTTTCTAAACGTCCATCGACTAAATTGTCTAGTAAGTTAATACAAGTTTAACTGCTCTTTTCGAACTCGTCTTTCTGTGGTCGAGTTACTGAAAGAATTTCTACAAGTTAGAAAAAACGACTAAGATACTTTCTGTTACTGAAGTCCATAACCACATGTTTAACTAAATACCTGTATCAGAAACTCCAAAATAAATACACACATAAACAGTATGATCAAAATAGTATAAATTATAATAATTGTCTACTTTTTTTGCAAAAAGAAATTCCAATCAAACGTTACGTCGTAATACCTACAATAGGTATACATCCTTCGATTGTTACATACAAAATATTCGAAGCTCGACTGAAAGAGTTAAATAGAGAGTTTATAGTCAGTCACGTAAGGTCTGAAGTGCAACTAGCCATATAAAGCTGTGTGCTGAACCCTGAAAGAGCCTGAAAACAAGATTAACGAGATCGGGGTGCGAGCGTTCGATATAACATGGACATGTTCCATTAGTCTGGATATGTTAAAAATGGCAGAAGGAAGAACGTTTAGTGTACGAGCACCTTTTCGTAATGACCAATGAATAAAGAAGTAACGACTAGATTTAACCAAAAATAGTGTGCCTCATGGTAGAGTATTTAAGAAATTATTCTTGTTATAAAAACCTCTATATTATAACAACTTTATTTTTAGACTATCGCATTCATATGTCTTTCTGCATTCATGTTTCCTAATGTACTCGTAAAGGTTAATAGCTGTTGATTATCTTACCATTTGCCGCGACTCCCAAGCCTTCATGGCGCTCTTGTATTTCTCGAACTCGTGGCACCAGTCTGAATACACTTGCTTGTATTCCTGCGACTTACTGGGCTGCGTACATCTGTAATGACACCAACATTATAATTATGATGTTACTTGATACTTTACACCGGCAACGATACAGGTAGGTATAATGTGACTTGATATTTTACACCTCTAATTTCGTGGCTACATTTTGCGACAAAGATTTTGATTAAATAAATTTATTTAAAAAATGAAGCTAGGTTTTTAAGTGACAGTGACTAAAAAATATATAATACAGATATAGGTAATCTTTGGTTACCTGTGAATATCGATGTCTAAATTATAAGACGCAATCAATGTAGGTCCGAAGTAACATTCGTACCGCCCTCGATCTGATTCTGATACTGACAATAACACCAGGCCACGTTCTGATGTCTGCAGAACTCGCTCCCAACTATAGAAAACACAAAAATATTAAATAAAAATCCAAGACCGTTGGAGAAAATTCAATGGAGAGGGTTTGTTCACTTACTTATAACTAATTTTGTACCGTCCTTTCTCTCTTGAATGGTGATACCAAATAACGTGCTGGTCCTTTAGCGCTTCAGGAGTTTTCCCATATGCAGCCAAATGGACGCTCTGCCCGTACCCTGCCCTCACGGTCTTCTGAGGTGCACTGGCCTCGCAAATTGAAGGAGTTGAGTTGGTCGCGTCGTGGAGTAATCCTGGACTGTATGGACGGCAGGCACCCACTTCTTTGTCCCAACCGCAGTATGGATCCAGGACGCAACGTACACAGCTGTCATAGCTGTTTAAAAAAGACTAGTTTAATGTTTTGAATCATTCTTCTGTTGATTTTTCTGGAGTCGTTTTATACTGTGTGTAGCACAGACATAAAACATTTGAGATGTAGCACTAAAAACCGTTTAACACTGGTTGAAAAATTGGTTATTTCATAGGCCAGTTAGAAGCGTTTATTATTTTTAATTCCCTTACCATAGTAAATTAATTTTCTTTATATCTCCAACCAAAAACGTAATCCTTGGGCCGACACAAGGCCAACTTTAATCACTCAGAGGTAGTCAATCAAGAGTTCTTTTCCTTTTAGAGTAATTGACACGTTCTCTTAAAATACGACCAACAACCGGTATAATAAGACCAATGAAATGTATTTACATTCTTCTTGTATGTTAAGAATTCTGCAATAATGGTGCGTGCTTGCAGATGCACACAGCGGCAGCTGATGTCGATTGTGATTACTATAAAATTTGCGAAGTAAAGCTCGTGCAACCGGTGCATGAGTGTCCCCACCCACCACATGTTCCTAACGACCCCAAATACACTTCTGATAAGATTTATGTAATTACCGGTGTGCAGCCTCGAAGGGGCAGCTGTCGGAGGCATTTATCTGTGGGAAACTACAACGCGTGCAATGTGCATATGACGTGAGAATATTCCCGCCCTCAACACATTTACCACGAAGGATCAAATATAGGTATATTTAAAAAACCATCACTGATAAAATGATCCAAGAACGCAAGCCTTGTAGCAGCTGTCGAATTTATTAGTGGCAAGCACAACACGCCAGCATTTAACTTCTTACAGAGGTCGATATAATCTTCTATGAAGCGCGAATTATAATATGTATTTTATGATAAGATAAACGTACTCACCGGTGTGCGCAAGCTCTTAATGGCAGCTGTCGAAGGCGGTTATCAGTGGCTAGGTACAACGCATGTAACCGGCGCGAGATCGCAAGCGCACGCACCGGTTCATCCCCCGCAGCGCGCCAAACATCCGCCACACGTGATCCACCTCCCCCGCCCCCCGCCCATTGCACTATCTTGTACACTTCGCCTGCGCCTGCGTCACATACCAAACAAATGATACTAACTGCTTTATGTCCGTACAAAAAAAATATAAATAATAACCTCAGCTGGGAAATATCTGCCTTAGATTTGAATAACACGTACTTTGATGCCCATAACTAGCTTTCTAATACTAAGAAAGTATCCGACTGACTTAAATAAGAACCATTAAATCTAGTCTTACTAAAAATCAAGGATTTTAAAATTTAAATTTGTCCGATCGCAAAAGGTTCTCCAATAAATCTGTTTGATTCAGCTAAAGGTCTTATAAATGAGGAGTGAAGATCTTTTAAATGAGGTTACCTAACATCTTATAATTCACGATTCATATTAAGACTTACTAGTGCCAGCATAGAAGACGGTGTAAGTGATGTCATCCCCCAGCATGTCCACGAATTGTCTGTCGACCACGATGGTGGTTAGGACCAGGTCCCTTTTGTAGAAGGCTGGAGCATCGCCCTCGTGACGTACCGCTGAGTCCATTAGCGGATGAGACCTACGAAATACACAACATAAATCTTCGCTTTTGTTATAAAGGTTAGATAGATAATATAATGGTTTAATTAGGTCCCAAAGTAAGATCGATTTTAGCGAACTCAATTTCATATCTTGTACTGATACTGAACACCAGTCAACAGTTCAACACACGAAACCAATATACTTACGTATTATTTTAACGAACTACTAATTGTGACCGCTTATGAATACCAGACTAATGACAAGACCGACAAAATACATAACTTTACTAGTAATGCAACACTAAGATTTCCTGCCTATTAGCGCACTACCAAGGCAATTAATCCAGACGTTTAGGACATAGCTCCATTGGAATAGGCGTGGACGCGACAATAATTCTACTGTATTTCCTGTACAAAATGACGTAAAAATACAATTATTAAAGATGCGACTACCGTATGACTATAATTCCCATTGTAGTTTTGTCAATTACTAAATATTTGGAGGCCATTAAAGTTTCCCAAATTAGAATAGAGTAGGAATCTCGCAGCGCGCCATCAATTAGTGTGTGACCCAATGAAAGGATACGCGTCGAACTAACGCCCGCTAACCTTGCCCGGATTAGTCTCCTGAGAGCAAGATTAAACTCCAACATAACCAATATCTTCAAGGTATGCACAAGAATTTAATACACCTAATTAATCATGCAGACTTGTAAATTACAGCTATTTATTTTTAGTATAGTTGGAAATTTAATTGAGACTAAAAGCGCAGGTAGATGAATAATCATAAAAATCTTTATTACAGAAACAAATGTGGCTGTAGCATCCTACTTAATATTATAAATGCGAAAGTTTGTGAGGATGGATGTATGGATGGATGTATGTATGTTTGTTACTCTTTCACGCAAAAACTACTGATCGGTTTTTGATGAAACTTTACAGTAATATAGCTTATACATCAGAATAACACTATACGCTACTTTTTATCCCAAAAACGCAGGCGAAGCCGCGGGCAGAAGCTAGTAGGTATTATTTCTAATTTTAGTTTCAAAAAAGTCTGAAAAAGTACATTCGTAAAATAAATGTATGTAGGTAGAATAGGCTATTTGACTGATTTCTGGAAACCAACTTAGATTTAAATACATTAGTGTTTATGGAGCCCACAAAATTATTTCTTTAAAAAATAGCAAATAAAAATACCAAATTATCAGCCGCCAAAACGCTTTAATGAGCAATATGGCGTCGCACTAGCTAGTTCAGACGCACAAAACCTTCACAGAACAAATAATACTCTAGCTTCACACGTCAGTAAATAAACATCAAGTCAAAAAACAAAAGGAGAAGAGCTCCTTATAGACACCTAGAAGAGTTCCTCAAGGAAACAGCCACAGACAGTTTTTAAATTAAATACTTTTCCTTTCCCACTAAGGTGATCTCTTTCCAAAACGAGCTGAAAACAACGAAGTGGTGCGTCAATTTTCTTGATCAGTGTCATTTGTTAAACATACCTGATGAAGTTGAGGACATTGTCGGGAAGGGCCTCGGTGTTGTTGACGCAGGTGCCGGGCCTGGGAACGGGCACGCGTGCTCTAAGCACCGGCAGCCATGCTGAACTTGACGACGCCTGAATAAGACACGTGTCATCTTTACAATCTAATTCATAAAGTTTAAATAGAGTCATCGTCTATTGTCCTCTCCCCTTATTGTCATCAAAATGACAAGATAGTAGTTTTTTTAGTTCTCGCAAAGCGATATCCTCCCTTTGTGAGTTTCTGCACAAGCTATAATAATATATAATAATAAGAGTAAAGGTGCTGTAGCTAAAATAACCTGAAGGGTTATTTTAACTAGATTAGGAAAATAAAGCAAACACCTTTATACAAAACACTATGTATTTTTAACAATAACAATAGTACGACACTTTGACTACGAGACAGAAAATGGCTAGTAACTCAGGGGTGAGTAGTTCGCTGGCAATACGGGTCTTCAGGTAATGTGGCTGGAGAACTTAACTGGTGATCTGCCGCTGGAGCAAGAGAGCTCCCGGCCGCCACGCACTGCTATATATACCAGCCGGCTCCGCCCATCGGCTTCAGCGCGATCACCGTCACAGTGCGTACGAACGACGCGATCTGTAAAGTCGATCCGGGAAAGTCTCAACAAATTTCCACGTGAATAGATAGATAAGTCGGGCGTTGCGTTTCATTAACGTGCCAATTTGTTGGGACTCGCCCGGGTCAGCTCTATCGGATGTCAAGTTGTGTCGTTCGTACGCACCTTAAGAATCCAGAACTTATACAGACACAAAGCTTGACAACAAGGCCCTCGTTGGTCATTACTAAATAAATTATGATATCCTTTGAAAAAGTCAAAATAAATGTTATCTATAGAACTTTGCAAAACCGCCCGTGACCCATTTACTCCTATTAGTTAATTTTTTCCAGATTAATGAGACAGCAACATGGTCATAGAAATCCTTTAAAAAGAACGTATGTATATGAAAAGGCTGAAGTTAAGAGCAAAATATGTATAGTGTAATTATTCATAACTAGCGCACTCATAAGCTTAATTCCACTGCGCAGAGCTGGCAAGAAATTACAGTTGTTACTCATTTTAATCACCTATATTATTATACAACATTATACAGCAAGTCTATATGAGACATCCTATTTATATCTTCCCAGATCATTCAATTAAACGTGAAAGAGATATGGCCATCTTTTAACGTCATATGATACGTCACATGGCAAGCCCGAGGGACAGCCTTTGCTGGGTTTTGTAAGGACCATTTATCGGAGTCAAAATAAAGTTCTGTTTCAATTTATCGGATTGTTAACTTGTTGGTGAACTTAGCCCTAAGTTACATTTTTTAAACATTGCCTGAAAGATGAATGCGAATTTCATAATACGAGTAGAGTAGTAGTAGAGTGTTGCCAGAACACATCTCGCTTTGAAATCAAACACAAAAATAAAATAGTATACCTGTTCTTTAAATCTCCCAGCGAAAGCTTCTTGTATGTCGTCCATTGAGTAAGTGCAAATAGCTGACCCAACCAGTCCGTCGCTGGCTCCCGTCGTGAATGCCGCGTAGAACCTCGTCGAATCACCCGGCATTTGATACACGCTCTCTGAACCACGCATTTTAGAGTTAGTATAAAATAAAAGTCATCGTTATACACATCCCGCATGCTCTCAACCTTTTATAAATAGTGCTTAACTTGCAGCGAGACTAAAGAACTATAAAGGTGTAGCAAAATAGGAATTCGCTGGTCTTTCAGAGAATTTAATGTTGGTACTTAAATTGTGACTACAAACTTGCGTCCTAAATAAAATCCGACTTCACAACGTTGCAATGAAATGAACGCTAAGAATGTTACGTTATTTAAAACGTTGAATTACAAAACCACTATTAAAAAGGATTCAATTAGAACATTCATAATGGTACACAATAATATTATACTTACGAATTTCATCAAAATAGAAGGGGAACTCTCCCGGTATACTACAATTGAGCCTCGCTTTCAAATATGTGGCCCAGTTCTGGCTTAATATATGTTTACCACCGGTATCGTGTTTACAGACTCTCGCCACTCTCGAGTAGACCGCTTTGCCGCAGTTCATAAACTCCACAGCAGTTTCTCGAAAGAAGAATAGAACGTACTCTCCAACGTCGAAAGAGCCCACAAAATTAGTTTCTGCGACAAAATAAAAACATTGTAGTCTTTTAAAACACATTTGCTTCAAAAACGACACAATTTTGTCGTTTTTGGATGTCGATTTCATTAGCAAATGTGTGTATTGTGAAAATCTTGAAATGTTCGCGAATAAAATTTCCTTTCTTTAACATTTCCAATAACTAATAAAAATGTAGGCTTTTATTTCGGGTCGTTTAGCTGACAGGTCAGACATTGTACAAGGTTCTTCTTTATTTCCTTTTATGTTCCTACGATAAAGAGTAAGCACCTATAGGTTTTATCGTAGTCTCGTAAAAGAAAGTACGGAATAAGGGACAAAGACCCAATATCCCGATTAATATAATGAACGTCCCTAGGTTTATTTATTCAATAAAACTGACATTTTGCATAGGTATTGTGATTTTCATTCGCTAATTAAATAATTTTATAATATAATTTTGTGTAGCTGCTATCTTATATTTTAATCTTATTTCTTTAAATGAGCACTTCTATTATATTCAATACATGCATATCTAATAGAATGATTAAATCTTTGGTTTCTCGGAAACGGCTCTAACGCTTTGGATGTGTACTTATAAAATGTCTTAGTTTCCAAGTTTATTTAGATAGGAGTCACCTCTAAGAAAATCACAAGCGAAGCTCGGTCGCCCAATACATGTATCAAATTAAGCTCAGAAATTATTTAGACTGACGCGCGGAGAATGTTAGAGATGGTATTGACATAATACTTAGGTAAATAATGTAGATATGATATTTCTGTCACCTGCTATAAAATTACCTATAAATAAATAGATGCTAATGCTACTAAATTCAAATCAAATATCAAATATATTTATTGGAACTAAAAAACAGGATTTACAAGAAAATTTGTGATCGATAACAGCTGCATTAGTTGGTAAACTGTGTCGCAGCCATTAACGCCCACTCCCAAGAGAGCCAAGGCGTCAGCGTTCCATAAAGAAAGAAATTACAGGTAAGTTTAGTACTTAATAAATACATAATGTTAATCTATAATTAAGTAAGAACATAAAAAGAAAGTAGTTTTCAAAATTAATAAACAGAAAGTAGGTATAAAAATAACAATTTTCATTTGTAGATGTGTTGTGTGTGTGTGTTGTGTTGGTATGTTATGACTTATGAGTAGGTGTATGTGTGAGTGTGTGTGTGTGTGTGTAGGTGTGTGATAGGGTGCTTATGAGTTTTTGTTGTGAGTGGGTGTGTATGAACGGGTTTTGTGTGTGTATTATGGGTCACTAATTTCAAATTGGAGTTGGTACTGCCAAGGTAAAGGTAAGTAATAGAGTAGTAATTAGGCCTTTACGAAATTTTCCAATTCTTGATACGTAAGGGTAAACAGCCATTTCTCAGTAAGAACTTTAGTTTTATGTGAGGTTAGTGGATATATTTTAAGTTGCTTATTTATTCGGTTATACAAGATAGGGCTCAGGAAGTGATACTGACGCCTCACTATTCCAGTTTTGGCCGATTCAGTCAGGCAGACTCTGTCAGTCCTGCGTTTTTGTCTACCATGATTTGGAACAAAAGATATTTCAGAATGTTTGCGAAGTATGGTGTTTATGACGAACGAATGCCTGACTGAAGGCACTTTACAAAGAGCGTACAGATCACTTGTAGGGAATCGAATTGGCTTGTGAGCCATTACCTTTAGCACTGCCCTCTGAGCTCTCTCCAAACGGAGCATCAAGCACTTTCCAGAGCTACCCCATACTGTTATACAGTAAGTTAAAATGGAGTGTGCCAAGGCAAAGTAAACAGTTCTTAGCGTTGAGAAATCTGCAGATGATCTTAAATTTTTGAAGACATAAATTAGTTTTCTGGTCCTACAGATGAGTGTCTCGATCTGTTCATGCCAGGACAAAGTACTGTCAACAAATACACCAAGGTACTTAATACTTTGTGTGCGCATAATTTTAGTACAGCTGCAATTATCAGGTGTTGGGCAAGATTTGTGCACAGTCAGAGTGAAAGAAGCAGAAGGTTGAGATGCCACTCTTGATGCAAATGTTATGAATTTGGTTTTACTCAAGTTCAAAGTAAGTAGGTTTACAGTCAGCCAATCCATGGTAGTTTGGAGAGCTGATTCAGCGTATAAACGGGCTTCAGCCCAGTCGTTGCCATGTACGAGTATCACCGTGTCATCCGCATATGTTATTATTTTAGAGTTAGTGAGGGGCAGGTTACAGAGATCATTTATATATATAAGGAACAGGGTAGGTCCAAGGACACTACCCTGTGGGACGCCGTAAGTGATGAACTCCTCATTGCTTAGATGTTCACCTATTTTTACAATTTGGGAACGATCACTCAGGTAATTTCTGAAGATGTCAAGGGGTACTCCCCTTATACCAATCAACTCTAGCTTCCTTAGCAAGAGTGGGACAGAGACTGTGTCAAACGCCTTAGAAAGGTCCAGGAACATAGCAAGCGTTTTAGTATTATTATTAAGATTTTTAGCCACTGTACTAGTTAATTCCAAAACCGCATCTTCCGTGCTCCTGCCAGATCTAAAGCCATATTGGTTCTCGGCTATAATAGAGTGTGAGTTCAAGTAACTTAGGAGCTGTTTGTTGATAATTTTTTCCAATATCTTGGCCAGAGTTGTGAGAACGGAAATAGGTCTATAGTTGTTGACACTGCCTCTGTCACCACTCTTGTAAATGGGGTGAACTAGGGCCTTTTTGAAAACTGAAGGAAAACCTCCTGTTGTTAGTATGGTATTAAAGACATGGCAAATAACTGGGATCAAGATATGCCTAGCAGCCCTAATCAAAACAGCAGAGATACCATCCCACCCCACTGCACTATTCAGTCTAAGACTAAGGATTATACTTTCTATCTCCTCATTGTCTGTTTCAAACATGGCCATGGAGTTAACATAGGCACATGTCGTGTCAAATGAAAATTTGTCAGAGCTAGAGTTAATCTTGGATGCTAGGTTTTCCCCAACACTTGAAAAGAACTTGTTCACAGCGTCCACAGATCCAGTTGGATCACCGGTAAGGGAGAGAAGTTCACTGGCAGTAGTTTTGTTATTCTGGAGATTCGAGATGGTTTTAATGAGATTCCAGGTTGCCTTTGGATTTTTGCGATGTTTTTCAAATTCGGAGCGAAATTTTCAATTTCGTATTCCCGTTTTATTCGCTTTAGTAGCTTGTTGCAGAAATTTCTATAACGCGAAAAGGTCAATTTTAAGGTGTAATTATTAGGCTCTTTTTTTGTTTTTAAGGAGAGATTATCACGGTTCCGTATGCATCTCAATAGTCCAGGTGTAATCCAAGGTTTTAATATTCTTTTCTTGCTCGGAATAGTGCAGGTACGAGAATTATTAGATACCACTGAGGAAACAATATTGACTAATTCAGTGGCAGCTAACTCTCCATTATCACAGCCCATAATTGTTGAAAAGTCAGTATTTTCAAGGGCCCTTACGCAAGCCTCTATGTCGACACGACGACGTGTTGATGACAGGACTTTGGGAGTTTGAATGTGTAACTTACAGAAGACAATCACTGGTGCGTGGTCAGTAATCAAAGAATTGAGTACTAAGGTTATGGCTGGTTTATTGGATTTAATTAATGCATGGTCTAGGCAGTTATTGTTACGGGTAGGAAAGAGGTGCCCGGGTAGCAGAGCGTGTGACGCGACCGTGTTGAGGTAAATGTCCGAATTTGTGTCGCTACCATCTCGGGATATATTAATGTTTATGTCACCGACCAAGACAATGGTCTTAAATGTTTTTAACGAGCCCAACACTAAATCAAGGCTATCGATAAAGTTTTGGGCATTCCGGCATGATGGTGACCGATATATTGCCACTACTGCTACTTCTCCACAGATTTTTAGCACCAAACAGTTTGCATCAACAAGGACCGGTTTTTCAACAACGAATTTTGTGTTCAACATAATAAACATAACAACACCATCATTTTGGTTAGTGTGATCAGACTGGAACGATTCATAGCCAGGTATAGTAGGTAGGAAGGGACATTTTTGTAGCCAGCATTCTGTCAACACAATCACGTCAAGGTGTACCTTAATTCGATGTAATAGGATTAACAGATTGTTGAAATTGGAGTTGCTGCCTATGCTCCTAATATTTGAATGAACTATTTTTAATCCCGCGGAAGCATTCTTCAAATATGTATGGCATAGTTCCGGAGAGCACACAAAACAATTCGAAACAGATATCTGTTCGATATCATCCGCAACATCTGTATTTTCACCTATTTTGAAAGTTTATTTTGAACAGTGTACCTGAAACAATTAGTCCATGTTGCAAAAAGATTACTGTGGCTGGATAGCAAAGATTGCAGAAAGGTATCACGTGGTAGCTTTTGTTTGACAAAAGTATTAACTCCGTTGTGACCGTTTTTGATGTGCATGAATGTGCGAGTGGGTGTGAGTAAGTGTGCCTGGGTAATAGGTGTATATGTGTGGTTGTGTTGTATTGTGTGAGTAAAAATTACAGTGACATAAGACAATATATAGTTCTGTATACAATCATTATTAATTATTTGGTATTTTTTATTACAGGTGTAGTCATGACAGCTTTTAATTGAATTGTAAGCAAACTGTAAATAAGAAGGCGTTGGAATGATAATTATTACATTTAGTTTAAACATTCTTGCTATTATTTTACGGCATATTTATTCCTATTGGTTGCAGAAGTTCGAGACGAATTTATATTGCTTAGCAACTTTAGCAAGGCTCATCATTTTCCAAAATAATGTAACAGCTCTTACTAGCAGACAATGGACAACTATTTCGAATATTTGATTTACATTGACAGTTTAATAATAAATTGTATAGACTACAAGTTTACAAACGAAGTATTGAACATCGAAGTTTAGCGTGTCTTATTCAACCACAAAAATAGGATCCAATATTCAACCAAAAGAAGATTTTACGTTAACAATAATAGGATCCAATTAAATTACAAAAATAAAATAAACTTACTGTCAAGCCACTTCGAATCGTACTTCAGTGTTCTTTTAAAGTTATACTTCTTCTGTCCCGTCCGGAAATCGTACAAATCGTTCCGAAATATAACAGGATCTGCTTTCGTAAACTCTGCGTTGGTTCCCGCGTAAAGTGTGGGAAGGCTTCCAGGGTTGCCATCCGTCACCCACACGGCTGTGCTGTTGTCTGCCGGGTCGTAAGGACACTTCGCCACCCCTAGCCCTACGCCCGGCACGTACTCATGTCGGGGCAAGTGTGTGAGATTCAGCTAAATGAACAATAAATAAAAACGATATAGACAGGAATTATTTATAAACTGATATAAGCGTTAGAAATGATAACTGTGTTAAAATAAAATAGGGAGCACTGTTATTACGCTATCATAACCGTCGGTCGATATAATTTAAAGCAATATACATACTTATTATATTAATTATACAGGGTAAAATTAAAACCAGTGCGGATATTTTAGGAGGTGAAAGTACTCATGAATATGATCAACTTTTATTATGGGACCGACACTGAAATATGAAAAAAAAGTCAGCTGTTCCCTACAAAAATGCACTACAACACGATCAAAATATATAGAACAGCTGATTTTTTTTTTCATATTTCAGTGTCGGTCCCATAATAAAAGTTGATCATATTCATGAGTACTTTCACCTCCTAAAATATCCGCACTGGTTTTAATTTTACCCTGTATAGGTACATAGTCCCATAAAAACATGCTCTATAATTATACGAATAAGTACCTAATCTGAGTCGTTCATATTATAATATGAATTAAGTCTACGTACGTGGTTACATAAGACTTTAAGACTTTTCATAAGACTTTAAGACTCATTTTAACCGTACCTAAAGATAAATGAGCATGAGAATAGAATAGATCAATCTTACATTACGGAGTAACTATTATAGTTCGAGCTAGTACTAACTAGTGATCGAACTTAATGATGATAGAAGCTATTAACCATTTAACGGGTTATCGTTAAAAGTAAGTTACTTATAGCCTTTAGATTTAAAGACTACATAATCTTTGTAGCTTACAGATAGAACCTTTAATTACTGGAGTCATTAAAATTATCTCATGAACACTTTATAAATTAGAGACGAGATTTAAGTAGGTAGGTAGGTAGGTAGGTATTTAATATTAGTTGTTATATAAATCTGTTCAAAAAGCTCATGTTCACCTAATCTTCTAAATAAAATTGTATAAAACAAAGTCGCTTTTCGTGTCTGTCTGTTTGTCCGCTTAGTTCTTCTAAACTATACAATGGATTTTAATACGGTTTTCACCTTTTAGCGAATTTATTCCAGAAGGTTATGTGTGGTTATGTGTCATGATGTGTCACACAGCACACAAATCTCAATGTTTCACCACATCAGTAATCTACTGATGTGGTGAAACACCCGTACGAATTGATTGCACCCGTTTGTGTAGTAGGTCAATAACCCGCACAAATAGATTGCACGCGTGCGAAGCAGGGGCGGATATCTAGTTTCAGATAAATTGAACAACATATTTTTGACTATGCAACAAAAACAATTAAGAAGCTTAGGAGAACAGTTACTTACATACACCACCCAATCCTTCGGACTGTGTGCATTGGTTCCACACACATATAACCTCTCTCCATCTCCTAGAGGCTGCAGCACCCGGATATGGTTCCGGCACTCGAAGGGCTCCGACTTGCCCTTACTCACACACCTGGCCACGTTGCTTGCCTCCAACAACAACGCGTCCCGCTGTAAAACAGGCACATGTTGTAGAAATAAATTATGTTAGACACGTGTTTCACACGGTTTGTGCGAACATGTGCCTCTTAATTTAGTAATCGTGTACCGAGTTAGTTCATGTCATGTGTGCCTGTGTGTCTGTGAATTTGAAACTCGAATTATGTATGTGTGTTAAAAATGCAGATAGTTAAACTGTGGAGTATTAAACTTTGAATTTTAGCAATAAATAATTTATTTGATGAGGAAATGTGGGCAGCATTTAATCCAGACAAACGTATTCCTCTGTTTTATCCCTGGATAATTTTACTAGAGGAAATATATATAATATTTCTAATATTTTTATATCATACAATCTATATTTTATCTTAAACTACCATGTGCCAATGTTTTGATTTTTTCCATAAAGTTATTATTATTTAGTAGAACAAGGACCCTTCCAAAATTACTAAAATTAACATTCAACAAACAAAATTAACGATTTACTTATATAAAAAATAAAAAAAACATACTAGCACAGCCAGTCTTTTTTGTATTATTCTTGAAAATACTTAATTATAAAATCGTTCCAGTTTTGGAGGAGGAAATAGGGGAATACAAAATGATGATTTTGTCTATTTTACATAGGTAGGTACAATCAGTCCGAGCTGGTTGTCTCCTCGTGTCTATTCGGTCAGTCCGACACAGTGAGACAGCGATAGATTTCTGTTAAAACCTATTATTCAAATGTCTTGCCGACCACGATTCCTCTTAAAATCAAAAACTTTATTTCAATGTCTAACCAGAAATCAAAACAACGTTGACTAGTTTTATCCGCTCCGTCGAGTTGGAACTCAGTAGTTGACGTGTAACACAGAAATAATCCAGTCTCACATATTAAGCACATTTGGAATACTCGTCTGTTCTGATTCAACGCCCTGAAAATAGTCTAGGACCCCGTCTTTTTATAGACAACGAATAACGCTTTATTTTTATTTAAAGTAGATATGTACCTGATACTCGTACTTGACGTAAGTAGCAAATAAAACGCACACATCCTCTTTTACAACAAGAATATAAGGGGTTAACTTCAAAAGAGTATGAGTATGAGTTCACACTTAAGTGTGAAAACGAAGAAAAAGCTATAAATGAAAGCAAGATGCATTAAAAATCCAGTGTAGTTTCATAAAAGTGTCCTTTAGAATTCAGCAACGTAAGCAAGTGGTTCATTTTACTTTATAAAAATATTTTAGAACTTAATTTTAGGGTCATAATTTCTGAGTGTTTGTGTTACAGTGAAAGTCTGAAACGCAGTCGAATCTAGATTTAACCAAGCAAATCTGCAAATCAACTCTTCAAAAACTGTTTATGATTTTGTTTGCGGGAGTTTTCAATAAATCTTAAGGATGATTAAAGTTTAAAGTTACGAAGGAAGTAAACGTCAATCAAACAGCTCCAGATCTGACAGCAGCCCTTGGGTTAAAACTCGTTAAGCATCAATTTTTAACCGAGACAATACGGGACAGGATAGGAGTACTAAGCCAGAGGTTTGAGTTAACGTAGCCTGGCTTAGCTCAACTCCTCATTGCATTGTCGTAAATCGTAAATGTAGCAAGCCATTATACCTAGTCTGAATTGTATTTTAGACGGAATTTGAGAATTTATGAAATGCTTTAATGTTCAACGTGTCAGTTAGTGTCCGCTATATTTTACCCTTTATTTTACTGTTGCCGATGCTAAAGTTAAACTATGTAGTTAAATCAAAATTTGGTACTGGTATTTGTAAAAGCTAGAAATGTTTTTATTTCACTTACCTCGCAATGTGACTGACTAATATCAGTCATATTTAATCTGAATACACGATCCCTGTAACAAAGATGGACACTTAAATGAAATTGTTTATGGTAATAACCGTAATGCAGTAGTAGAAGCACAAGATAATAATAGTTTCTTAGCTGCATTACGTATTCAAATAACAAAAGTAAGACAATCCGCGTTGGAATTGAATGAGCTCGGTCCTGGTGGGCGGGTAGCATATGCACAGACAACGTTTTTTTTTCTGTTTTTTTTTTGCGTCCACTATCTGCTCAACGAATCGTATAAATTATGCAGAATTGTTACCCGTTTAACATTAAAGCTTTGTTAGCAAAATGGATGTCTATTATAGTTGTAGTACCATTTTAATGTCACGCGTCTTCATGTATGTACACACCAATTAATTTATTAACCCTCTGATTAAGTTTATTACAAATGTAAGTTGTAACTTGTGGTGTTTCTTACATTACATACGTCTTAATTTATAGCAACTAGTATTTGTGGCTTGTTAACAAAATAAATGGGAACTTCACGTCGTATTTGTTAAAGTTTGTGTGAGAATTTGAGAATGTATCGTACTTGAGAGTACGAGATTTATAGATGTTCTTCTGTTAGTACCTACTTACGTGAAGCGGTTACGGGTTTCATAAAATCCAACATTACGTGTTAATGTTGGACATAAAATAATGTTATTACTGTTTCTCAATCAAATCAATATAAATTTTATCTGTAAAACGAAAAATTGGAGGATAAAATACAGCCCTGATCAAATTGGTTAAGCAATAGTGATTAATTTAATAAATCACTGTGTTACTTTTTAAATAGGGCTTTGATATTACATAGTAACACACTTTAGTACCTTTGTATTTAATGTGTCCTTTATAA
The DNA here is from genome assembly GCA_948465475.1 of Thalpophila matura. Taxonomy (NCBI): domain Eukaryota; kingdom Metazoa; phylum Arthropoda; class Insecta; order Lepidoptera; family Noctuidae; genus Thalpophila; species Thalpophila matura. The sequence goes on along the minus strand of OX419183.1, from coordinate 9,492,685 downwards.
TTTGTGTGTTGTGTGTACAATTGTACATGTACATACATAATGAATAAATAATAATAAAGATATACACTCACCATTACACAATTGAAATCGCTTTAGAAAATAAAACACTCTCAACATTCATATTTCAAGGTGGGCTATTAAGTCATTACTTTAATAATAAATTGTATTATTTATAGAATGCTGTAAATTTCATACTATTTAAATAAAACTTAATTGCGCTCTGTACCTAAGTATAAAGTTGGCAAAATTTTCGTAAAGTTAGCTTAGTTAGCATTCAAATACATATTTTAATTTATACCATAATGTTAATGTAAAAAACTACACTCTACTTGATGAGGTAGGAAAAAAGTTCACGCATACCTATATGGAAAGGAAATATGCATTGGACAGGGAATTACAAAAAGAAATATCATAACTGTTCATTACTCTACCCACGGCCACATTTGGATGAAGTAAAAAGCATTCTCGCGGAAAATGCGAAAGAATTACCAACTTTCGGACATTTGGCGGATAGCTGTCTAAATACCAACAAACAAACAGACAGACAAATAAAGCAACAATGGTGGAAATAACATGTAGAGAAGATCCTTACTTGAATTATCAAACTACAGAAGAGACTTTGCTTGAATGATTAAATTGTTGTAAATTGTTAATTGAGGCAGCTCATCTAGGAAGTAGGAACAATGTAAAGCTACGGTGCGGTGGTTGAGCTTTTGAATGTCGCAATACAAAAATATTGATTTTTTTATTCAACTTTCTTATTTAGATAACAATATTTTCAGAATAGGTTGACCCACGGATCCCAAATAAATTGAAAACTATGAAATATATATTATGCAATTATTTAAATATTAATCTACATAAAGAATTTAAACAACTTCATTTCTTCAAACTTCAATTCATATTAACCAAATTAGTGTCACAATTGTAAAACACAGACACTTTGCAATGCAAATGTTGGGACAAGAAAAATTACCCAGCCAGAACAAATAAAAGTTGTCCGAAATTGGTGGATAATACGATTTCATGTCTCAAACCCATTTCACTGGTAAATCATTAAAATGACGGCGAGTGGTTGTGGTAACAGCATTAATCAGGCACAATTGTTAGCTCGTATTTATATTGTGCTTTCTGATAAAAAGTTCTGAGTATTTATAGGAATAATTAGCAATGGAACAACATAATATGCAAGGTATTTTCGGTAACTGCGACTAATTATATGGAAGGACTGTTGGATTCGAATTAATTTGTGGCAGCTTGGTTTTAGATTCAAATCTTATAATTCTTAACATTTTTTTTTTCAGCTTATAATTATAGAGCTTTCTTGACTTTCGCGGTTACAGATGGATGCAAAGCATAAATTGACGTGTCGCGTCATTTATATTCTAAGGAATTTGTTTATTTATTTTATACTTATTGTAAAATAAAGCAAAACTTAACTCCCAGAGCTTGCAGCTTACATTTTTCATTTATGTATATTACAACCACGTACAGAAGTTATGTTCTAAAATTGCATTGTAGTGCAGCTTAGTACTTACATAGCACCAACGTAAAGTGTATTTCTCTCCTCATTCAAATACAAAGTGCGGTAGAAGAGACTGCCGCATGAGAATTCTCTTATATGATCTGAAACAAAGAAAAGCATATTTAGTAACTGCAGTTTTTTCATGATAAGCTACATAAGTAACACTAGAATCCCTCTATGGCTTCGTGGACGTTAAAAGTTGATTATGCTGTATTTTTGACCGAATTTAAAAAGGAACAGATTACGTGTCTTCGGGTTTATTCTTGTGCAAATAAAACGGAACAAATGTGATTTTGTGAGGTAACCTAACTACCTAATCATGTAATTTAATGCAGTGCCGTCGTTAGTTTGCTTTAGCATTTCCAACATCATTCAAAACTAAATATTCAGAATATTATTACTTATTATTAACTATTAACGAATGTAAAGTTCATATATAAATAAAACTTAAAAAAATTTAGTCTCCTTTTTATTATAAACCATAATTCATAACCATAACTTACGAACAGTAAAAACCCATAAAACTTTTAAACCGATTCATGGCTGGTTTATGTAATGGATTTTTAAGTACCTACCTATTCTATCATTTGCATAAGAATTGGCTATCGAAATATAATAACAGTATTTTATGCAGTCAAACTATGGAGTATTAATGTATAAGTATGATAATATAAAATATATTTTATCGAGAGATTAAATTGTGTATGTTAACAAATCGCCATTCGCTTTAATGACAATTAAAAACACACAAATCTGAAGTAGTACTTATAAAAATATAAAAGTAACCCTATAATGTTGTGACATCATTATGAAATAATAAAATCGGAACTATGGGTCTTTGTTTACGCACCGTAAACCCAAAATGACAGAAAGCTTTGGGTGGAAATAGAGGATTAATTTTATTTCGATAATTAAACACGTAATCTGATACTAAGGCCCAATAAATTATAGAACGATGCTCAAGCATTAATCTCGGTTCAAAGCTGACAGATTTCATACAAATCTCTACTCAGATTCACGAGAGTGATTTTAACGGACGACGGCGGTTGTAAGAGTTAGTTAATATATGTTACAATGTAACAATGTATGCCGTATGCAATTTGAGAAAGAAAGTAATAATTATGAGTGCGGTGTAAGAACAGGCCGTGATTATTGGCAGGTGGTCACAGCGGCGCGCACGCAACCTCACGTGACACCCGCGCCCGCTCCATCGTCACGTTTACAACGACCTCTACTTAACTATAATTAAACTTTAAGGCACATATATAACTACAGAATATTGTGTGTAATGTGGAAGCAGGGACCGATTAATCGGGTTAAAAGGTTACCGGTTAAATCTCTAACCCATATTCTTGGTTAATCTTAATACAGGGTAACCGGTTAACCCTTTAATACGGATACTGTTACCGGTTAATATTGCTGATTAACCCGAATGAAATAGAACAAAATTGAAAAAAAAGGAACAAAAATGAACTCTATATGTGAACCGGTTATTATTAGGCTGATTAACCCAGAATACGGGTTGACCTATAAAGGTTAACCCGTATTCTGGGTCCGAAAAGTTCACCCGTAGGTATAGGGGTTAACCCGGGTTATTTTTTTTGGGTTAGGTGAAAAACCCAAAAAAAATAACCCGGGTTAACCCCTATACGGGTGACCTTTTCGGTCCCTGTGTGGAAGCGAATGCATGTTTGATGAAAAACAAATAACATATAATATTTTTACACGATCTTGATCCATGATCCTCCTTTGCCTACAAGGGCTTGATGGGAGCTACGAGTACCTACATAATGAAAGCATACAATTATTCGTCAAAACTTGTAGATAAGTTAATTTTTATTTTTACAAAATATGTAAATACCTACCTACCTACTTATAATAAGAAAAGAAAAACAACAGTACCCCTATCATGAGTTTTTTTGACGTAGGTATAGTTTCGTTAACGTAAGCATATTTTGAATTTAAAATACAGCAGTCCTGGAACATTTTGATAAAATTTTATACAATTTGCACATTTTAAAAAATACAGAGAAATTAATTAAGTATTTAATTTATATAAATATTGTGTAATAAAATACACGTTTGTTACGTGTATTTTGAATTCAAAATATACTTACGTTTACGATACTACACGTCAAAAAAACTCATGATCGGGTTACAGTTCTGTATAGTACTTAATAGCTTTGTTTCCGGAAAAGACAAGATGACTGGTATCTATAGTCTTATCGTATAACGAAATAAAGAGATTATGTTGAACGAAGGAGATGAACAGTTGCATCATACGCTTTATTTACTGAGGAAGGTGTTAATCGCAAAATACCTTAGAAGTTGTTCATTGTGGCCGTTAAAATGGAGGTCCATATTTAGTAGTCGATGTTTATTAGGTTGATAATGTAAAGGACTTATCATTTCACCCATAGCAATAATAAATAGCCTTATACGTAGTCCTATTCAGTTTTAGCAAATGTCAAATATCGAGAATATTTTTAGATAACTGATTCGTATAAAGTTCCGCATACAACTATTGAGTAAAACTAATAATACTACTAAGGGCCAAGTTCACCGACAAGATAACAGTTCGTTATATTGAAAGCAGCCGTTTAACATGACTTTTTCTATAGAAAAAGATATGTTAAACTGCCGTTTTCAATTTATCGGACTGTTATCTTGTCGGTGAACTCGGCCCTAAGTCTATCATGGTCGGTAGAACATACAACCGACACTGAAATATGAAAAAAAAAATCACCTGTTCTATACATTTTGATCGTGTTGTAGTGCATTTTTGTAGGGAACAGCTGTTTTTTTTTTCATATTTCAGTGTCGGTCCCATAATAAAAGTTGATCATATTCATGAGTACTTTCACCTCCTAAAATATCCGCACTGGTTTTAATTTTACTCTGTATAAAAAAGGAAGAAACATAATACAAGAAACTCAAATGGATACCTATTCTAATTTCACACTCAATTTGCAGGGCCGACGGTCATCGAATCAAAGTTAAGTAAGTGCGGACAGCTATTTCCTCCATCAAAAAGCTGAGTTCGATCCTCCCTCAATTACTTATTCATCCTGCAAGTTGATTATAAAGGAGGGGTATGCAGCCAGCCTTAGTCCAAATGGTCGGTTTTGAATTCCATCGTGAACAAACGAAGGCTAATTATTACACTGGTGATGATTTGTTCAGTGAATCATGTGATAAGTCAGGGATATGTTGACACTACCGGACACCGCGGCAATTACAGCACTAATGAACTCATTGTTTGTTCATCTAATGAACCGTAAGCTCCGCCATTGTATGAACATTGAAAACACATGATTATCTTATAATTAATTTTCAATCCGGGAACAGTGTGTGCCGAGCTTAACGCCCTTAACCTTGAAAGAGTGTGTATTATCGAAAGATTTATGCAGTTAATTTACAAATATTTTTCAGGATAAAATTATAATTTCCTTATTAAAAGTGCGATTAACCTGAAATAAAACTTTTTCAAAACAACGTTCATTTTATTTTCTTAAAGACTTTATCGATACTTATCTTTATTCACATTTTGTATTTAGGTTTTGTGGGATATCGTTGATTATGATTATTGTGACATAGTATACCTACAACAAAGCTATTTAATTTAAGATGATGAATGATTATCGTGAAATAGTGAATGATCAAATGATCGTATAGCGGGGTGAACGAGTCAATTGCATCTCTTTTGACATTGATTATTCCGATCAACTTAAAATATAAAAGATGCTGTATAATCCTCAAACTCTTCCAAAGTTAATCCGAACCTAAAATATTCATACTAAGTGACATAATAATGTTAATAAATTAATTTACAGCAAATAGGCAATACGGGTAAGTGCGGTTAAAACGTAAATCCATAATAACGAGGTGAGGTATCGCACGACGGCAGCAATGACGACCGCATTATGCTGATACCATCGCATCGGAGGGTTAAATACCGCAACAAGTAAACGGGCGGACGACTGTTTGCTGAAACGTGCCTGCGCGGGTTAACTCGTGTTCGTTCTGAAAATCGTGCTGTTGTTTTTCTGTTAAAATGTTGTTTCAATAATTGACAGTGTTGTTGAATTTAAATGTTATCGTCTTCTTAACTTCGTTGAAAAGTAAATCACCACGGTTGATTAATATATTGGTGAATGCTCATTGCAGATGTTGATATTGACACATTGGAAAAGACCATAAATAATCATTTTTTACGATTTAACAGAAATATTAGGTACCTACCTACTTCTATCACTTGTATCTAGGGTATGAATATCGGAATCTCGGAATCTCGAAATATCGGAATCTCGGATAGATTTTTCCATTATTTCAATTCCGATATTGAGCAGGCCAATATCGGAATCTCGGAATTAGAAATAAATAACTAAAAACGTCGTGTCTTGCTCAGCGCTCACTCGTGCACGCATTGTATTACCTACAACAGTTAGAAAAACAGTCTGTAATGAATAATTTCTTAATTAGTCGCCCGATATGGCCGACCCATTGCCACTTCAGCTTGCTTATTCTGTAGGCTATGAACTACTTTCCAATCCACCATTTGTCGCTGGCGACAAGTCCGTGGATAAATCTGCGTGTGAATGATCAGGTTCGCGGTTCAGCATGCGGCTGTGTGGTTGATGATGGACTTGTCCGATTTGTACAGCGCAGTGTGCAGCGCGAAGCTCGTGTAGTGAATGGCTTGAGCGCATGTTATCGTCAGCAGGTTACTTGTGTTGTAAAATTCCTTGTGCCCTTTCAGACAGATTGATAGATGCATTATAATTTTTACGCATTCACTGCATACCAAGAGAAGCGTTCTCTTGCTAAGACGTAGTTTTTTTAGATTAAGTGTTGTTCCCTTGTTCGTTGACATCATCATCAGCCTACAGCAATCCACTGCTGGACATAGGCCACTCCAATTGCACGCCATTTAACTCGATCCTCGGCTACTGTCATCTAGCTGCCACCAGCCACCCTGCGACGATCCTCGCTTCAACTAGCCTGAAGGCGTCCTACCCTACGTTTGCCGATTCACGGTCTCCACTCAAGAACACGTCTACTCCAATGATCGGTTCGTTCGGTCTACGACTGATATGGCCGGCCCATTGCCACTTCAGCTTGCTTATTCTGTAGGCTATGAACTACTTTGGTTTTCTGTCGGATCACCTCATTTCGAATTCGATCCCTCAGAGAAACTCAAAGCATAGCCCTTTCTATAGCTCGCTGAGCGACTTTGAATTTATGGACCAGCCATACCGTGAGTGTCCATTCTTGGCTCCGTAAATCATAATAGGTTGGACGCACTGATTGACGCATGAAGACTGCAGTGGAATAGGCAATGAGAAGACCCGACGTAGTTTCCCAAATGCAGCCCTGTCTAGCTGTATAATTCTTTTGCTGGCCTCCCTCTTGAAGTTGTTTTTACCGAACTGCAAAGTTTTGCCCAACGTATTCTGGAACAACTTTGAGAGCCTTGCCACTAACGACAATCGGTTCTGGAGTGACGTGTTCGTTGAACATGATCTTGGTCAAATCTTAAATGTGAGATGTACTCGCCGTTTAGCGCTGGTAAGCGCCTACGGCCTTAAGTGATTTGGGCGGTGTAGGTTGAGTGTTTATGCTTTGTCAATACCTTTATTATTATTCTGTTATTCAAAGACTTATTACAAAAATATAGATTTATAAAATTGTAGCGAGCTTTATTTGTTCTAATTATTTTTAAATAATGAAAGAGTTTATTTTAAATGCCTTTTCTCTATCAAATTAAATTTTTCATTAAAATTTTCCAATTCCGATACTAATATCGGAATTCCGATATTGGGACCTAATATCGAAAATCAATTCCGATATTGAAAATCCTCCGATATTACATACCCTACTTGTATCCTTTGAAGATGTTGTTCAATAGCCAAAAAAACAGTGAAAATAATCAAGAATAAGTAAATAGAAATGTCACATTTAATATTTTGAAAAAATATTTATATTAATCGACTGTAGCTGTTTTATTTGTTATCAGTACCAATTCATAATATAATTACTAGCACCCAAGTACAGGCTTGCCTAGTTTGGGGCATAATATTATCTTCATTTTGTAGGTACTCTTTTTTGGAAATAAATCACCTTGTCTTACTTCGAATGACATTTATTTGGGTTTTATTTATGTACCGAAAATTAACACTTACCTACTGATATCGTGTAGTCTCAACCTTACTCAACACCCACACAGACAAGGGCAGACTGTTCTATTCTCAGCAAGGACCTCACCTCACGGTGGAGGTAACAAGTGAATTTACTAAATATGCCTTTAAAAATTTAAAAGCTTTCCTTAGATACCTTTATAGAGGGAATCAGATAGAAAAAAAAATATGGCGGGTTTCCTATTCTAAATTACTTAGATTCTTGAGTTAATTTTGAACTAGCACTTCGTCCGCGTGACCCACGGGAACAGTGCATTTTTCCGTATACTAACAAAAGTAACGGTACTTTCATCCCCCTTTGCACCCCTTTTGGAGGCGAATTTTCAAAAACCCTAAAACACATATTTCTTTATTTGAAAAGAAAAGCCTAAATACCAATTTCCATCACTCTAACTTTAAAACTAACGGTACCTTCATACAAAATTTCATTCCCGTTTGCACCCCTTTTGGGGGCCAACTTCCAAAAATCCTGAAACTCAAGTTTAATAATTTGAAAATAAAAGTCTAAATACCAATTCCCATGACTCTAACTTCAAAACTAACGGTAATTACATCCCCCTTTTCACCCCTTTAGGGGTAGAATTTTCAAAAATTCTTTCTTAGTGGATGTCTACGTCATAAAAAAAAACCCACTGTCTAAATTTCAAATCTCTATGTCCAGCGGTTTGGGCTCTGCGTTGATGAATCAATCAGTCAGGAGAAGTAGCTAGAAGATGTCTGTATTACGCACTCTTTAAAACGCTTATTAGAAACAATATCCGATACCTAGTTGATAATCATAATAATGCTCCGATCATAACCTATAACAAAAAGTTTTTGGCATATTCCCTGATCTTCTTGCAACTTGAATGAAATCACTACAAAACAATTTACTACTCCACGAATATTCTTATTAAGCTGTTAACAACTTAACTTGACTTCGTATATTAGCATAAACAAACAAAACGTTTCAAAATAAGAAAAGAAATTGTACGCAAACTAAACATGTTTGTGCAGACCGCAGCAGCTGCGGTACAGATATATATTTCCTTTTTTATTTCAACGCAATTGTAACTAGTATACGACGGCCCTACATTCACGTCAGTGTATTAATATCCTTGCATGTATTCGAAAATGAGAGAATTAGCGCTTTAAGCGCATTATGCATGCGTGCTGGCATTAAAATAAATAGCTTTTGCTCGCAGCTTCACTAACCATTGTTTGGCTATATTTTAAGCACCTACCAGTAATTCTCGTTTATTTTTAAATTTGTTGTTGTACATTAAATTTATAAGAAAAATATTGGAACGATAAGTTTTGAACTAGTCTTCTTTAAAGTTTTGGAAGCACGAAAGTGTATAAAAGTATTTTTGAGAAAACTGGCGCCTTGTACGCATGTTCGATACAATTTACGATATTAGATAACACTCGGAGCTTCAAAACATCTCACAAAGAAGAAAACAGAGCAAATTAAAAAAACCCTGTCGGAGAGTCATTGATGCTACCTCCCTCCACAAACTTCAGTGAAGAAGTGTGTCATTAAGAATTCAAAAACATTTTGCTCTTAAAAAAGCAATGGTATTTATATGTACGTACGCAGCAGAAATTTACATAGGTAATAAAACAGTCCCATAATTTCCGGTTAACGTCCCAGTACACGAAACCCGAAAGTAAATCAGACACCAGCAGTTCAAATAAAGTCTACGACTCTACGTATTTACAAAGAGCTCACATGAATGTCGGCGACTTGCAGAGAGAGTTGTCTGTGTACTTAAAAAGAACAATTCTCTAGTAAACGTTTTACTAAGCGTCTGGTATAGTGTCCCCTATCATTGTTTAAAGTTTTAAACTCGAAGGTAATGCCCGCGTCGGGCGCAGCTAGCGCAGGTAGGTTATGTTTGCGGTGGGAGCTAGTGCGGTTCTCACTTCTCTACTTATTTTGCTGCTTGTGATTTCAATGGTTAGGGGTGTGCTGCATTCTTTTTGCGTGTTTCAGTTGCGCGTTCGTCCGGTCGGAGATGCGGTTCGAGATAACGGCAGTCTTCGTAAATCTGTGCTGTCCGAGTCGCCGCGTTTGGCTGTGTTGCCGCTTTTGGCTCTGTACTCCACATTGATATCTAAAAGAAAATACTGTAGAGAAACCGCACTGACGTGTTTTGCTAAAATACAGTGATTTATTTTCGTCTAGGAACAATTTTGAAGTTAGATTCCGCAGAAATGTATCTAGCTTTAAGTGCGTTTAAACCAGAAGTGGTAGTTTATATTATGTAGGTAAACATAACATAACTTTTGGGAAATAATGTTTACCTCAAATGATATACGTACCTTCATAAATTTTTGTAGGTGTACCTACCTGCGAAACTAGAGACCGCAATCCTCAAAGGATTTGTATGAAAATTGGCACATTTATGGGCACGGTCTGAATCTCCGTTACATTTGGAGACGGGTAAAATCCTAAGGGTATGTTGATGGGACGTATGGTTTTAAAGTAGTCACGGCTTAAAAGTATATTTTACGTAATATTCACGTGGCGGCTAAAGTACATACTTGCAATATAATATACCTACCTATTTCAATTACGTAAAACATAAAAAAAAACTTCAAAAATATCATATATATGTAAATACGTAAATACGTCATTAAATAAGTTTTTTGCCCGACTGCAACACCGCCCAAAAGGAGGATAATGTTTTTGGTTAGTTTATATATCATGTAAATCTGTATCTATGTTCCCTCCTATAGGCTAAACGAGTGAACCAATTTAAACAAATTTTATAGCTTAGATACCAGGTTTTTGCCCGCAAATAAATTGAGCATTTTAAATACCTACACTAAGGAGATCTTTTAGGTTGGCTAGAACTGCGAAGAGATCAAGCTGAATCTCTGGTTCACACCACCTAGAGTTTTTAAAAAAAGGACTTTTTTTAAAAAAAAGGACTTTCAGAATTAAACATGTAATTTTTTTTATTTATTACTTCATTTTAATTACATTATGTAGCTCAATTGCTAATTTTTAAAGAATTTTTCTTGTATTTTAAAAAATAAGTACAAGAAAATCATGATTTTAAATTATTTACTGACACCATATTGAGTCCCTTTCTTTTCTTGCTCCATTGTGAATTAACTAGTGAACAAAAGGAGGACATACAGTAGCTAAAAGAGGACGGGAGGACAAATTATTGAAAAGGAGGACCTGTCCTCTTTTAAGAGACCATCTGGTCCATCTGGCAACCCTAACCCCACCGGAATTAGATATAATGTGGCTTAGATTTTAAGTTGAACCTCAAGCTACCAAATTGTGAAACCAAAACAAAATCCGTTTAGTACTTTTTACGTGATGCGCGCACAAACAAACAAAAATGCCAACATACATTTTTTTGAGCATGGTTACATCCCCGTACCCTATCCCGACCGTTTTTTCCTGGAATATCTCCAATGTACAGACATGCCTTTTTTACAGTTTTATAATAGTGTAAATATCGTCATACAGATGGTTAAATATCACAAACTGACACAAAGTAGAAAACCCCAAGCCACAGTAATCAACATTCAAATTAATTTTAACAAAAACAATATAATGAGAAAGCATTACCTCGCATTCGATTCAATGTTTCAATTGAGTATTTTACATAAAGAGGCGAAGCAAAAAATTGTACAGATATATGGCGCCTGAAGTGCCAAGCGGACGCCCGGGGCGCTCATTAAGGCAGGGAGAGCCACCCGATGCCGTGTTGTTTTTACACGGATTTCACTGTTACAATTACCACGGTAAGGTGACGATGCTTCACTTAATTCAGTTACAAATGTTTATGTCTAAGATACATCGCTGCCAAAGTCTTGTTGTTTTAGGCGTACTAAAGGGCTAGGCTTTATTTCTTTCGTCAAGAGCATTGCTGTTGCACATGAGATATTTGAACTGGGTTTCTTAGGTTTAGAACGCATCGGCAAACCACTGTTCTTTAGGTGAGCAGGTAGCCTGCTTGCGATCCTATCGCATACAAAGATTACCTATAGTCTGTTTAAAGTTACTGAAATTATGTATACAAATATGTTACTACCGTGTCTTCTTCTTCTATATGATCTGTCTGTGACGGTTTAGCAGGATGAATACTACTTAATAAAATAATAAGAAACCAAAATAATTATCACAATCAATATTACTACACGAAACTTACGTGTAAAATTCCCCTTAAGTTACAAAATGTAAGCAATAATTGGGTCACAAATGGAATTTACACCCGCACGAAATTAGAGTAATGCGCACGACTAGTTTTTTTACCCTGAAAGGACTTAACAATAGAACGTGGAAGGTTTAGGGTCAACAAAAAGTTGGGTTACAACTAGGTATTGATTTGAACCATTCCACATTATAAACATTCCATGTCATCTTAATTTACTATTTTTGCAGCTGAGCAGCATTGCTGTGTTCCAGTTTGAAGGGTACTGCAGGTGCCGACCGGTGTTATTACAGGCACAGGTACCTACATTTCAACTTTGTCTCTTAAGTGGACAACGCACCTACAATCCCTTTAGCATCGTAGATGTCTATAGTCGGCACTTCGACATTGACCATGCCGCCAGCTTGTTTGCTACTCAATAATATTCATAAAAAGTATTTTTCTTTAAATTCCCCATAAAGTACCTACATCTACTAACTAGCTAGCTGGATAATGGCATAGAAAAATCTAATTAAGGTTAGCACAAGTATGTCGGGTGGCCCATAACAAGGATCGTAACTGCAAGTCACCACAACTAGCGGCGTGCACTTTATCTATTAAGAAGATGTCTGCCTTTCAACTAATAGAATTTTTAATCAAGTTGGTTGCGGCGCCGCCTCGGCACAAGTACGCCAGATTAATGTAATTCGACGACGCCATCACAAAGGCAAATTGTAATCCTCCCTCTTTTCATTGTACATTCCTGTAACGTGGCACTCACACAATGTGTCGTATTTTTACTTTATTCGACAAGACCATGCATTATGTAGATACACACGGCACTGCAGTGCTATTTTATTATTTTGAAAGGAACAAGTGTTTTGCTAACAAACGTTGAATTGCAACAAAGGTATGATTTGCATAACGTCATCTCCAATGCGGCCTTTGACTCGGTGTCGGATGGATGTCGCCGGTTCGAGCGGGGCTGCAGTCGCACTGTTCAGAACGCCCCTTAAATCGGCCGATTGCGGCACAGTCGTTAGGAAGGCCAAAGTGTCGGGACAATTAAGTTGAAGCGGCGATTGTGAACGGTGCCAAAGCGGATGTAGGTCAGTGAGTGCGGAGTGGACCCGCACCACTAAGGTGACAGCGGATTCAACTACGCCGTGTCATGACCTCGACAATCCTGCCCGCTTGGCAACGCACCTCGCGCCTCGAATACTAAAACCTTTGTTATGGTCACAGTCATCCCTTTTTCTACATATGCAATGAAACGACCCTTGAACTTGTGCAGTTAATAGCGTCTCTGTATCAACACAGAACCCTCCCCATTTGAGCCGATCTACATTATTTTCAACATAAAATCTTATCTATGAACTTCTTAAAGATGCATTCTACGGAAGGAGCACGGCGTCTATCTAAACAAGTAGGGGAGATAAGATGGTTTAGCGCACTCATATATGTATATAGCGTAGCCCCTGATGCAAGGTTTTCAAGACTAAGTCTGTCGTTATATTCTGTATCGTATCAAAGCCCTCTATACAAGCTCTTTGTCAGTTTGACTGTATGTGCATCTTAATGTATGCCTGACTCTAATCCAATTAGAACGTTAGTATAAACTACTTATCACAGTTTTTCCTCGTGCTTTTTATAACATAATTAAATTGGTATTTGGTCTTATATGTATTAGCAGTGGACTACGGCCCACTCCTTCTCACAGAGGAGGCCTGTTTCCCAGTAGTGAGAATATTATAGGCTGATTAATGCTTATGTATGAGCGCAGCAAAAACGATGGCGATGTCGGTTCTGAATTCTATCAACGGTTCGGATCAAAGAAGGTGTAACGGTTTTATAATAGGTAGGTATAACTGATTAATTTTTGTAACAAATATCAAATTATCGGGATTAAGATTGCTCCATGTTTATAGCAAATTAGCAATTGCGTTACCCCTTATCACATTAAGATTAAATATCGCAACCGGCGATGTGTGAGACAGAACACCTGTCTAATCCTTCGGGATCAGAAGAGATTACGTTATGTAACTAAATAAATTACTTAATTAATTCAATCTCATATAACACTCACGCCCTGTGGTTTCTATTAATTCAAACATAGCATTATCAATGTAACACCCAGTTTATGCCTCCAAGCTCGTGTAGCAGTACCATGTAATTCTTTGCAGCTTCGCCGCGAATTCTAACATGTTTACTAGCGAGCATACATTATAACCGAACTAGTTCGCCGTGTGATACCACTAAAAGCTTCGTATATTCAACTTATGTGACCCTTTTCGAGCAAAATTGTACTCTAGAACGGAGCGACAAAGAATGTTTATACACGAAAGCAAACAAGATTTTTCTCGCTATTTAGAACGCCTCTTTTGGATAGTGTAAAATATGAGTGCGGCCGCCGTGAAATGAGCTTTGGGCTCCTGTCAGCCCGCGTCGCCGACTGTTGTGTCGTCTGAATTTTGTACAAAGCAATTTTCATCAACTCGGGAAAGCATCGAATTAATCTGTTAAAGATAATGAGGACGGAGGTGAGTATTATTGCCTCATTAATGTCGTTGATTGACGTAATATATACGTTAATATTAATGTCAATTTATCGATAGCCGATTTGCTTTTCGTTATTTCAGCACTGTTGCTCCGGAAGAGTCAGTTACTTAAAATAAAACAGTAGGTACAGCGTGACACATGGAATAATTATGTTGGCTTTAACTCTCCATAATAAACTTAAAATAAAAATGAAACAATAATTTTATCCGATATTTAAATGGTTTGCAAAAGTAAATTGTAGAATATTTAGCTTGAAAAGGGTTTTACCTGTCCCGCTGACGACACGCGATATTTTCGTAGTTGTGACTTTTTACTTCGTTTTTCAATTTTTCCAAGAGAGCCGCTACCGCTAACTCCTGTCCGGAACTCGGTTACGTGACGCAACGATCGTTCAGGTACCATAAAAAACTATCCATTCTCGTATGGTTAAATGATGAATTGATATACACAAGCATAGGAAAAAGTCGCAACTTTATTTTTCTTTCAGAACTAACTTCACAACGTAACCGGTACCTACTCGTAGGTTTCAAAATCGTTAAAATATTTTTTTTAAATCTTATACAGACATTGACTCAACACTAGGAAGCGGTGAAGGGCGGGCGTTTTTGGGGGCTGTCTTATGTTTGTTGACGTTCAAAAAGTGATAATCATTTAGCCCACTTTGAATAAATGATTTCTGAATTTGAATTTGAATATAATTCGCTTACACAATCTTCAGTTATACCTACTACAAAAACAATTCCAGTTGATCAGATAATCTTACCGTTAACATTGGCTTTTTCCAGATAATTTATCTGCAATACTGTACACCAGCTAATAACCCCAAAATCACCAACGAGTCCAAGTATAGTTCGGAGGGGAATTAAATATGGCATGTGCGAATGCGGGCGACGACACGTGGTTAGCGAAGCGTGTTGCTGATAGCTGGCAGTCCCTCGTGCCCGCGGCCCTGCGTCACGGTCGCGGTGCTGTTACGTGCAAAAAAATACTACGCACGGGACGGCAACGGAACTCAATATGGGAAAAAATATGTAGCTGCTTATGCCTTGATGATATTTTATATGTATAAATTTTGGCGAAATGATAGAATCGCCATAAATTATTCTGCTATCATTTTTGTTTCACTCAATTAAAAGTAAGTAAAAAAACACAAAATGTGATTCGTTATATTATTAAGCTTATGTATAATTACTTATAGACATTACTGCGAAATAAATAAAAATGCTGGGAAGGAAGCGATATAGGATGACCATAAGCGATGAGTAATTGTCACTGGTTTTCTTCTTTACGTACATTTTTTGCCGCCTTAAATACTTTTACTTTATTTGTCATATCTACCAGTTGACGACGACGTATAAAATTAAACAGAAAATCACGCTGACTCACAACTATACCACAATATACCATTCCCTAATGATCATTACTAAGTCCCCCGTAGTTGCGTTCCCTTGGGGGCAGAAGTATGATACCAGGATTAACGGTTGATAAGAATTGTTTATTGTAGTGACAAGTTGTAGATATACCTACTTTTAAATGACTTATTGACATTTTCAAATTTTGTAGGTGTTATCAAACTGTTTTTGTCCGTTACCAAACTGTTGTAGCAAAATTTTTCTAACAAAAACTGTTGTAGGTAAATAGAACTAAAATAACGAAAATTTAATTTTAAAATTTGGTTTACAAGTGGTTTGTTACCAAACAATACAATACAATATTCAAGTTATATAAATATACCTACCCATTAGTCCAGTTTACAAAAAAAAATGTTACAACAGTTTTGCTACAACAAAAACAGTTTGGTAACACCCACAAAATTTGAAAATGACTCTTGTTTTTCTTTTACAACTATTAGGTACATACTTAAAATACTTTTATTTTCGGTATTGAGCAAACATTATTTTATTTTGGTATTTAAAATATGCAAATACTTTCAGTATATTATAATTGTTATACTTTTCATTTCCGACGTATCTCTAAATAACAGAAGTGTTGAAGCAGAGCGGGAACAATGCACCACCAAGCGGATGCGTAGCACGCGTCCCACACATACATATTATGCATACGTATGTAATTTAATTCAGCTCATTCAAAAGCGGACACGTACAATATGCAGCCTACAATCAGCAACTGCTACGTGCGTAGTAGCAGCGCTACGCTTTTCGTAGAGATCGGTAACTTTAGTTAGTACAGTCTATGTATGGAACATAATATAGATTGTCTTGGAGTGTAAGAAATATTATATTATTTATTATACCTACCTATTTTTTTGCTTTTATGTCGTAGCTATGGCATGGGTTTCTGTCTTACCTTAACCTGTCGCAGTACCGATCTGTCTTAGGAACTTTGTTTTACTGACACTACAGCTTAGCATTAGCGAATCAAATAGGTACTTATTCAGAGTTAGGTTGTAATTTCCTAATAAAAGGGAAGAAACACGGTCGTATTTACATAATTTAATCTTTAACTTAGCACGTTACTGGTGACATCTTCGTCACGATTTGCCACTAATTGCAACACTAGTTAACGTGTTAGAGATGATAAAACTACGATCATTAAAACTTTTACCTAGCATCGTCTGAACCTAATCCCAAGGATCGCTATTAACTGAATCTTCTCCACTTTGCTCGTCCTTCAGCAAACTTTGCTTCATCTTATCAATAATTTTTGTAACCGTTGAACATTTAGGAAAACGGCTGGCCAATTTCATATCTCAGTACTTACAGCAAGTATACGTAGGTATACCCACAATAAAATTCAAGTAACACAGTCTGATACACGCAGGGCTACACAAATTATACTTCAATAAGCACGCATGATGGAGGACGAGGTTCCCACGAAATGGCGAAATTCCATCCGCCGTGGATGCGCCACTGAATACAAATTCACATGTACTCCAATTATAGGAAAACGATTTGGTACGAATATTCTTGGCAGACTTGCAAATTTCGTCTCGAATCAGCAAAATATACTTATTTTGTTGGGAGTTAGAATGGTCCCGTCATGAATTCGTGACTTTCTTTTTCTGGATGAGCCAAACCGGCCTCTCGAGGGACCAAGATGGTAGATCTGTTACGTCGCCACTGACGAAAATTGATTGATGTTACAGACCACTTTTGTAGTGACTTCAGTGAACTGTCAACTATTACATATTATTCTCCATTAATGGAACTCATATCAACAGAATTTTATATACCAATTTTACTTAAGTCAAACTAAAAATAAATCAATAATTTTAATAATTACAATAGCTATACAATAAGGCGACAGTGTTAATTAGCTGCTTCCCTTACGAATTATAAAGCAAGCCTTATATTTCAATTAAGCAAATGTGCACAATTAAAATCTTAATTAAAATTGTAATGCTTTAAGTTATTCGTAATATTAACAAATTATATAACCTCCTTATTGTAGGTCACACAAGTTTGTTACAATGAATGTCACGTACACAGGACACGTACGATGGACGGACACAAAACGAGTTATAATTTTAATTAAAATGTCACAACTTTTGAACCCATAATACAATTAGATACTTTAGCATAAAGTTATCATAATACGTTATAATTCAAAACGCGGCGGATTTCAAATTTCCACCTTTATGTAAGAAATGAATTTAATATTTCATTTACATGAGCACTTTGTTGAATAAATTAGAGTTTAACTTGAAAATTCGTGCCTGAAATATACTGAAATATCAGTATTATCTACAAAGAACAAGGTTTTTGGTAACAGAAATACAGAAATCATTAAAGTCAGGATTTCAGACACCCACGTTTTCTACGAGCATATTTTTGACCTTGTGTTGTCGTGAAATTTTAACAAGTCTAGTCACGGAAATTAATTTCGAGTAAAGACGATCGAACAGTTATTTTAAGATCGGGTAAGTGCGTGTGCGACCACGCACACTGTAGGGTTCCGTAGCAAAGAGTGTTTCAGTATCCGATCGTAAATATGTATAAGTTTGTATTTCATAATAATTATGAAACACTTTATTTTTGCGGTTGGTTAACTCAAAGCCGAATATTTCAAAAACTACCCAACATATCTTACTCAAAACAATTTTTGTTGGAGGCGTTTTTAAATTCTATACCCTTACATTTTTTAGAATTTTCCACGCCACAGTTGAAAAGTTAGAGGAGGGAGAGACACTTTTTACGATTTTAGAAGCGCATATCACAAAATCACTTAAAAAAAGGGCACTTAGAAACCTTCATGTTATTACCGACAACCCATCCACGATTTTTTTTTTCATCCCTCGGTTTCATGTAGGTATGGAGTGCGCCCCTAAATATTATTTTTTCTATAATTTTATGGCGGTTCATAGAAGACATCTATTATCTGCGAAGTTTTCTCTATAGAGCGCCAATCGTAGCGCCAATAGTCTCGGAGTAAAATGGCTGTGACATACGGACAAACGGACAGGACGAAATTATAAGGGTCCGTTTTTGCCATTGGCTACGGAACCCTAAAAATGAAGTGTATGTTTGTGACATTGAGATTTTAGAGACACGTTAATTGGATAAGAAACAATACTTACCAAGGTCGAATATAAGTTTGTAATCAGACATAACAACTTCAAAATAAGCAGTATTGTGATTTATTAAATAAAGTTTCTCGTGTAAAAATCAAATTATTATTCCTTAGACTTTTACAAATTCTGAATAAACAATATTCCCGAACACATAGGTATGTCATATAACCTAAACAACAAAACAAACCATGTTGTGTGTAGGTACTATACCAACATAACCTAAGCTGTTTGTGCGTCCTATTACTGCCTGCACAAAAGGCGAGCCGAGCCGGTTCAAAGTTCAAACCGGAGTACTAGAACATTGACTATGGGCTGAAAAGGGCAATAAGAGAGAGCAAATAGCTCTCGGAGGCGTCTTGCGTCGTCGTCGGCCCGTCGACGTCCCGGCCGCGCCACGTGCGCCGTTTTAATTAGCCCTGCAGTCAGCTCACCACAAACGAACACCTATCATTCAATGTGATTTTTAAGGCTTGAGAAAGATTTTTATTTTTCAGTAAGTACTTAAAAGAAATTCTTGATAATTTTTATTGAAGGCACAACCCAAACTGATTAGGAAGACAATTCAATCTTCAACCACTTGAAATCCCATACAGAACTACATACATAGCGAAAATTTGTAGTTGAGAGAGAAAAAATAGTAGATATTTCAACAAAATTACAAACTCTATAGCATGTGTAGAAAATAAATAATATTTAATTTTCATCAGATTTTTTTAGGAAATTAAATATGTTACATAAAGAGGAGTTTTATTGTTAAAAAGAAATTCGGTTATGGTAGAGCTAGAAACTGTACCTACTCATGAAATAAAAAATATGTAACAGGTATTCAATAACGCTAAAGCCGAATCTCTTTCCGTAATTGATCTAGCATTGTACATGTTTACCGAATTATATCAATAACTAAATCTTTTTATTAAATGTAGGTTACCTTAGTGCTTACATCCTTTCTCGCTATAATTTGGCGGTGAGCTTAGACCAACCACAAATACAGACAACAAAAATATTTTATGTACAAATTAAATCATAGGACATAATAAGCATTCACTGGATATTCTTAACATCCCATTAGCCAAATTTCTTTTTACTGAACAAACTCATACCTTTTAGGGTCTACCACGGTAGGCACGTGACATTTGCGAAATCGAAGTAGGTACTCTTTCACAAAAACCAATAATCAAGAGTTGAATTTATGTGAAATTATCCATCGGGAATGTTTACAAAATGGTACATAATAATGATTACCTCATTATACCAAAAATTGGCCAAAGTTCCATTACTCAATATATTTTGTGAAAACTCAATTGAAATGAAAAAATATACCTCCTCGTTAAACACCTTAACCCACATGTCAGAAAAATCTTCACTTTAAGATGCACGGGAAGTTGGGAAGTGAGTAAAGCGTGGCTTGGGAGGAAGCCGTGTGGCGAGTGGCGACTGTGGCGAGGCAGTGAGGCGGCGCACTCGCAGCGCACAGGCTCGCATTGCGGACTCGCGGCACGTACCAAATCCGACACTTGGCACAGTTCACATTCCCGCCGCGCTTTCCCCATAATACAAGTTTTAAGTTTTAATTACGCCTCTGCAAACTTACGCCCGACATAACGCCGTATTTATAAAAACCCTAATGATCGGCCGCTCGTGGAAATGTCGACGACATTGTCATGTAAATTAGTTCTGATTTTCTACACTCCCCAACATTGTAATATTCTTTATTATTATTCCCCATCTCAGTTATGTTTCTTTACTTTCGACAAATTTTATTTTCAATTTCTCTCGATCGGAACACTTACAATAGCTACAATATTAATAATTTCGATCAGCTCATTGTATTGTCAAATGAATTATGGATCAGGAGATTTAAAGAAGATTTAGTATTACTTACAACAATAAATAATGTAGCTAATGTAAAGACAACCTTCGAAGTTAAACAGAATCGGAGCCTACCAACAACAAGAACAAAACTGACAAATAAATAAAACAGCGAGGTCCAACTCAGGCAATTTCTACAGCGATAAAACGCGAAAGGAGCGGTATTTAAATTGAATACGCCGTAAATAAATGCTAAATGAGACAAAGGACTGGGAGAGAATTTGCAATCTAAACAAGAATAAAAGGAGTAATGTATCTTTAATGAAAGTAAGGAAGGGCCGTCAACGGCCCGCGGCGATTACGACCGCGGACAATGTCCCACACCTCGGGCGTTTGCTTAAGCTGTTGTCACAATTAGCTTTATGTGCTTTTCGCATTGACAACCAGACAGCATAATGCATTCTTGTAATGTGCGTGATGACTGTTGCTTAATCGTCGACAGTTCTTAAGCAAATAAAAATATTTTCCGCTTGCATTTTTAAAATTTAAAGTATCTACTAAATATGCAAATAAATCACAGTCGCA
This sequence comes from Thalpophila matura, assembly GCA_948465475.1. Taxonomy (NCBI): domain Eukaryota; kingdom Metazoa; phylum Arthropoda; class Insecta; order Lepidoptera; family Noctuidae; genus Thalpophila; species Thalpophila matura. The sequence goes on along the minus strand of OX419183.1, from coordinate 9,471,343 downwards.
ATACGCTTACACATTGAAGATCACAAAACAAATTATATTTTGTAAATGAGGTAACATGAATAGCATTCAAACATGAATGTAATAAACTGGATTTGCTAGTTATTATGTAAACGAGGTGGCCGCAGTATGTTATACAGCTAGTTAGATATTCTCGTTTATTATTCGTAGTAATCCAATATGTTAGCAAGTCAGTCATCCGTAGGCTGGTGTCTCGGGGAAATCGGAAAGCTTTGAGAAAATAATCCTATTTTTACACGCGATACCATGTAAACGTTCCTGCTGATGTTGGTGACACAGTTAATTGATGTTTTTTATAACATCGGCGTCGTGGCAAATACTTATTGTTAAAAAGAAAGACTTGTCCCACACGAGTACATCATGGACTATGTTTATAAACACACATACACAAAAATCTAGACCTAAAACAAATATTTTATCCATGCGGGAATCGAACCAGCCATCACCGCCAACCGTACCGTCATATTATTTAAATATGACGTCATATTATTTAAATATAACGCCACGTTATAATTATATTATTTATGGGTTATTGTTGTATACTTATGAATTAGGTAGGTAGTGGCGGGGAAACTAACTACAACATAATTCCAACCCTAAAGCCCGTCACAAACGTAGCTATAATTGTATATGAATATGAATCATAGCTAGGCATATTACGACATATATTATTTTCTATATAAATTTGGAGTGACCACACACGCAGCTATAATATATATTTCTATGACGTCACCGTTTCTATACGTTTCTATGTTTATATCTCGATATATTAATATATATTATAGCTACGTCTGTGACGGGCTTTACTGTTGTTTAAATAATATTTAAACAACAGTAAAGCCCGTCACAGACGTAGCTATAATAATGTAGTTAATTAGATATATTTGTGCACATCAGTGTATCACACATTATACAAGTCTTAAAACTTTTACAGCCGGAAGACGCCATTGCGTCACCCTAGGTCGGCACTGAAAAAATCTGCGTTGTTTGGTGTGGCATGTAGGAAAAACAATTTCAATGTTGTCACATCAACATTTTGCTTAGTGTCGACCTTTTCGCATGCGAATGCGACACATTATGTATTTTTTTATTTGTTTTTATTGTAAGTTTTTTTTTTATTCAACTAAGTCATTTAATAATAAATATTTTACTTTTTTATTTTATTTACTTTTTTATCTCTATGTTTGTGTACATTTGCATGCCAATAAACAAATTGTCTTTATACCATTCCCCCTCTAAAAAGCTTATTTTATTCACTGAAAACAGTGAATAAAAAGCACTTTTACTCACTGTTTTGATGTTTGAAAATGGAACACACCAATGTATTCGACCACAGATTTAAAGAACCTATGCTAGATGCGGCACGTTATTAGATTGTATGAAAACCGAACGTGTCATCTTTTTTATACCTACGATAACTTCACCCCAGCCATTTAGTGATGTGCTCAGAGTAAACAGAATTGTTTCAATCACTAAGCGTCACTGAGCTAACAGACTCAGAGAGACTTAGTACGAACAGTCGAACATGCAGGGCACGCTTGGTCGTGGCTTGCCGTATCTAGTGTAAGTGTAATCTGTGTATTCGACCTATATTGATGTGTTCTAAATTCAATTTGATTGGTCGACATTTTCGACAAGGAGTTTAGCATTAGAATAAAAACTGTTTTGTGTTCTTTGCTGTCCTTAGTAAATTGGCGCTATTTTGAATACTGTAAGTTGTACGAACACAAAGTTTAGTGTTACTTTAATCTTTAATTTTGTGTTTGTTTAGTGTTGTTCTAAACGATTAAAAATGCATTCTACTGATGAAGATGTGTTAACACCTGAGTTTGTGAAAGAGAGGGCGGCCGATATAGTGGAAAGGTGGAAAGCTTGCTACCCAAAAAATCACGGCTGGTTTACATCAAAGCCAACTTAACTTTACATTTTCTTCATTATATGTATATTTTCACTTAAATCTTTCTTTTTCTCGTAGTCATGGTATAAAGTATAGTATGCAACTCTTGAATAAAACGGATTTATATCGAGGGCCATGAATCGCTCGCGTCGCTCAGGATTCTAACACTTGAATCACTCGCTACGCTCGTGATTCAATCATCATGAATCACTCCCTACGGTCGTGATTCAATCGTTAGAATCCTTCACTAGCTCGTGATTCATCTATGGCCCTCGCTTTAAATCCGTCCTTTATTCACTAATTGCATAATATACTATTCTTTCATTCACACCTATGTTTTTGAAATAGGGTAATCAATTAATCATCATCATTATCAGTCTACATCTAGACATACGCCTCCATTATAAAATAGGTACTTAGATGCTGTAAATTTTGAAAAGTTCCTTAGATTTTAGTCAGAATATTTTCTGGTGAAATTAATTACCTATGCATACGAAACTGAAACTTTAACGCTAAGAAGCAAATTTAATTTTGAAATGGTATTATTTTGTTTCTTAGGACCTCAGTCTGAGAAAATAGACTACGTTCATTTATTTAACTGGCCTACCTATGTTTTGCCTTGTTAGACTGAGTTTATAAAGCCTTTGACTGTGGTATTCTTGGAAGTTTTACTTTGTATCTTAATATGAAAGTATCTGTTGCGTTGGATATAACAACGCGACATATAAGGACTAGAAAAGCTTTAATTTTCCTATAAAAAGTTAAAAAACGTTTATGAATTATGTAGGTATGTAGTAAGAAAATTTTCACTTTTTTATGTTTGTTTTCCCAATACCGAAGTTTGTTCGGTCAGCGTCATAAGGTTAACACTTACTTTGACATTCATCAAAATTGACACAACATTAAAATAATTTATTTTCTGCGTATCATGTAATAGTCAAAAACGTTGTTTAGTGTTTTGTTTGAATGTTAGGTGTACATCTGCTCCGATTTCTATAATATTTTTGTGTTCGTTTATGATTTGAAAAACTGAAATGTTTAACTTTAACTTTATTCGTTAACTGTACCTAGTGTGTTCACATCTGTATGTTTTTGTAGACACTGTAAACCTACTAAAACTTCCACAGTAAACAACTTTAGTACCTACTTAATACTGTAAAACCCGTTAAGTTGGAGTGAAGCTATACGCAAATAAGCGGACAGGCCGCAGTAATTTATTTTAAGTATGCAGAGAAGAAAATATTTCTTCAAAGCAAGTAACAATGGTCTGAGCAAGCGACGTGTGTTTTGTGTATCCACCGGCTAGCTAATTAACATTAGAATTGAAAACAATAATGTAACCCACGGGTGCTTTACTATTCACTTGTAAATACTGCACATAAATCAATCTAGAACTTTTATTCAAACTCGTTTTACTAAACCAACTTGAATAAGTACTGCAGGAATGAATGCGGCCTGTATTTAATGCCAGTTCCAGTAAATAGTAATAACAAATATTATGTGTTTGGTTAGAGAAAACATGTCGGTTTAGAAGTAGCGCAAGTATTTGATTTCTGTAGAACATCTTGTCTATTTTAAATTTTACAGGCTGGAATCTATGACCGAAAGTTTGCATTCTTCATTCTTCTTCATTCATTAATATAAAATAATATAATAATTAAATTCCAGTAAGAATTACAGAATTTCATAAGGTCAAGAAATCATTTCGTTTTGAGTCCTCTGTACAAAATCATTTTCTAAGACACACATCGTCCCTGTATAATATATGCATACATGTATTTAGCTTGCCCAAACATAAATAGCCCCTATCTATAAATTAACAGCTCACCAGTTTTGTCAACATTCAGACTCCAATCAAGTAAACAAAATATCGAACAAAGCCACATGTGGGCGCACTATCATTAAAATGCATGCTCCAGTATTACTATTTCACATGATACGGTATAAAGTCATTCCAGTGATTTATTACACCCACTAGATACGCGGGGCTGCCCTGATTACCTACAGGATCATTTTTCACCTGACAGTTATCAGCAACTGACGTTTTGATCGACATTAAATTAAATTTTATTGATGTTCGTATCTATTTCTTCGAATTAATTTCTTTCCCATGCTGTCTCGCTCATGTCTGGAGCAATAAAAATAAATAATCAATCAAGTAGACGGGATGATTTTACGAGACAGGAATTATTTCGGTTGTAGAAATATTTTGTAATGGGTAATCTAATCATGGCTGGAATGATAAAAATAAAAGTTGTAACCGAACTAAACATAAATAAGGAAGAGAAGAGGGTAACTTCAGTAACTTAAATAACGATAAATTAATTATAAAAGTAAGATTATGCACTAAATATGTGTTGTGTACTATATACATTTTTAGAAAATTATTATTTATATTTGTTTATTGTTAAAATTGTTTATTTTTACAATATATAAGCCCAACGTTATTATTGATATGTTAGTTATATTCTCATGTAAGTGAATAAGTATTCTTGTGAGAAATAAAGTAATCATAAACCTCATATACAGAAAATTAACAATATCCGTAGATAATTTAAACCAGCATTAACAGCTACTAATTTCAAAAGTTTCTATAAATAAAAGTTCTAGCAATTTCAGAGCAGTCTCTAATCTGGACAGTGGGCAGTCAGTTTCGCATCGGGACCAGTCCCGCTTGTACGAGTGGTGCAACTTATCCAGAATGATTCGGGAAACTTTTGACAAGTTCCCGAGCAACAGTCACTGTTAATGTCAGTTATGATTTTAGTAAATATTTACTATGGAAATGAAATCAATATTTGATGTGTTTCGGCGTTTCCATTTTAAAAGCTTGTTGTTTACTTTGAATTTGATTATATTACTTACTTTTAATTAGACGCAAGGAGGCATAAAGCTTGTCTCTTTCTCAAGCGTAAAATAGTCAGACTCAATTATTGTTTGCTGTCTGCGTAATAATTACTATACTTTCCGAACTGTCACATCTGTGCCGACTGTGCCCAAAACAAGCAAACAGTAGTCATGTTGTGTAGTAATCCTTGCCAATATTATTTCAACACACAGAATGGGAAGCGTAAAACGCAGTGGGAGTTTAGAAGGCTTTCAACAGAGCTGGCCGTTTAGCAAAGTTTAAGTAGGAACCACTACCGCTCCGCGCTCACTATTCGGGCTCGGTTCACGTTTAATCCTTACAAATAAATAAACAACCCTCGTATCACTGCAAATACCAAAAGCGAAATGTTAAATAATATTGTTTTGCTGGCTGTTGGCACGTATACTAGTAACTACAGAATGTACGTGTTTATTAAAAATGTAGGCAAGTACTCGTAACGACTTTGTATTTGGTAATGAATAAAATAGATGGATAGATATTTCATCATAAATATTTAAGTTAATACTCTTACTCTAAGACTTAAGACAATATTTGCAAATTGAATGGAAGTAATAAATGGATCCCTTGCATATCAATGAGCGTTCAAGGCACACCTAGCTTTGATTGATTCCGTCGCATCGGAATTATTTCGAGCCTGTTTCCGATTCACCAAAGGATCACTCCGGCTGCTAGCGTCTACTGTTTCTGTGTGAGCATTTGCTCTTATTGTTTTGTTAATGAAATCCAATGCTATCGAATACACAAAGGTCCTAAATTGTAACTAGCACAACACACAAGAACTCTCTTGTGTTTTGTATTTTTATATTCAAGAGCATTTTGATATCTATTACAAGCTTTCACAGGTTAGCTACCTAATAGTTAAAACCGTTAACCTTAAATTCCCTATACATATAAAACGAATATCCTTCCAACCGTTTCAATAGAGCAACATAGTTGTAGTAGGTACCTATTTTGATTCTAAACTTGCGGGTAAAGAAGCGAAACGGTCTGGAAAGAAATTTAGAGTAAAAGCTTTAATGAACTAATGTATTCTTAATGAAGAGGCGGCGTCGCCTCGGAATTGTGGGCCCGCGAGCCCGTTTAATGCCATGAAATATACATAACTCTTGGGTACATTTCAATTAGCACTTGAAGTGAACACAGGCGCCACCCTACCGTTCCCCCAACGACTTCAACGATCACAATATCGTCGTCATCTAAATTTAGAAGAACTGTCACTCCTCTAAAATTGGCGTCGACGTGACCTGGATGACAAGTTGAACGTCAATTTATATTGATGAAGCATAAGTTCAGATTAAAAGTTCGCTGACGTGAATTTTGCTGTCTTATAACTATAACATTTTAAAATTCCAAGGTAAGATGAACAATTTTTTTCTTGATGTTACCTTTCGGTTGTATAAAAATTGCAAATATTTTACCATCAAAGTTTAAGTGTGTGTCCGATCTGTATGGAGGGCGAGACCCGTCGGGTAATGCCTTTCACACCGAATCGTAAACTATGGATGGCCAATTTATGGTTTCGATGCTGTACCCATTCCGGTCCAGGCAGATTTACGATACCAGTTCCTCACGAATACGAGCATCTACGCGGTCACATCTAATAAACAAGTCACGAGTTTTACTTGCGTGGTATACAAAGTATACACAGGTAAGAAATGTCATAATTTATTGCCGTGATACGATTTGAGATAACAGTAAAGTTCGGACATTTATCAACTTTGTCTGCGAAATGTTAGTAGGTATATCAATAATGTCATAATTTTGTAATACAACATAGACATGATCTTTTACTTCTAACTAATATTTGTGTATCATGCAAGATGCATAAACACCAAATTATTGTGGAAAGGTGATCGTTATGTGGTGGTCTTATTATATGGGCAGCAGTGTTCATCCATAGTTTACTGATAATAACTGCAATGAACTGATGCTCCTATGGATGTATGCTCTATGTATGAAAATTCAGTGTGGCATCATAGAGGCAATTGAGGTTTTTCGTCGAGAGTGGAGGGTTGATTGCTGATATAATGATGTTTCTTGTATAGATTGATTCCATCCTTTCCTAACAGTAATGCTCAAACCACATAATATCGCAGCTGTCGTAAAAGGTGACTCCGGGACAAGTGCGGTTTATGTATGTAACCGAAACCTTACTATTAACCACAAGCTTGGTTTACCTACTTACGAAAATGTATGCCTTCGTTGAGTGTTCCATTTATAATAAATCCACAAAATAACACATTTACCTCGCTACGGTAACAAATAAAATATAGCGACAACTTTACTTGATATATTACCAACATCATGCTTAACCACGTGCTTATTGAAATACCTAAAAATGTACTTCCCACCCAACCGTATATTAATGTTAGAATTATACATATAAATTCATAATACAATCAAACCGTAGCCCATTATGGTAATTCTTAAATAAGTCATTATCCCGTTGAGTATTGCAATTAGAAAACATAATGATGGCTATAAGCGATCATGGGGTATAACAATATATCACGCCTACACCATCCAACTAATTGCTCTATAATGTTATTTTACTCGGGTACAAACAAAATTCAATCGTAGGCACGTAGGCAGTGCATCATACCGGTGCAATAACCGTTACAATATCATAGCTACATCTAATATTCGTGGCATAATTATAGTTTCTAAATAAAGAGCCTTGACACGGCAAAATGATGCTTAATTTATATTTAAACGTTGTCTGGAACTAAATTAGGCTAATATACTGATCAATAAATAATTTAATTGAACGGTAGATAGGTACCTAGACTAATTTTCTTTATTTGGTAGACAAACAAAACAACGAAATGTTTGTTTTTGATAATTAAATTACAAAAGCTTTTTTACTTTTTTGCTTTTTAGGGTTCCATACCAAAATGGTAAAAAAGGAACCCTTATGGTGCGACTTCGTCTGTCTGTCTGTCTGTCACACCTGCTTATTCCAGCAACTACTGATGCTATCGACTTGAAATTTGGAACAATTATAAAAAATGCTTGTCCAACTTTATTGCAAATGAAAAAATTAAAAAAATATTTTTATTTTCATTGCAAAAGGGGCCGGAGTGGGGGTCCCAAATTTCAAAGAGGGGTTACTAGGTCAAATGACATATCATATGAAAGGGCTTAATCTGCACATTTCAAAATATATTTTTATTTAATTTTATGTCTCACAGTTTTCGACATATGATGAAAAATGTTTGAAAAAATACCATTCCCCCCCCCCTTATCTCCGAAGTTTGCGGAGTTAAAAATCTGAAATAATTAGAGTTGATAGCAATTGACCCAAATATGGCACCAAAAATAAAACGATGTTCCTAACTAGTACAGTTTTTTCAAAATCATTAAAATTCTTTCACAAACTTAGTTTTGTTGTCCGGTTTTTTTCACTTTATACGTCCAAAACTGATACGGAACCCTCGATGCGCGAGTACGACTCGCACTTGGCCGGTTTTTTTAATTTTACTTTGTTTTAAAGATCCTACTTTTTTTACATCAACTACTGATCTGCCATTGTTAATATGTACTTCTGACACTGGCACTGAATACAGTCATCAGCATGTGGGTGGAAGACAGTAATCATATCTGTCTAGGGGAAGGTTGCGATCATTGGACTAGCGTTTTCATTGGACCACCGCGGTATTTCTAAAACTGTGCTAGCTAGCAACACCAAAACTAGTCCAAACGGGTCCCTGGCGACTCAGTTGCACCCCCCTTTTACCTCAGTGACACTGAAGCACGTGGCGAAGAGTGACACGTGTGCTTGTGTTTGCGGCGGTCAAAATCTTATAATTTCACTCGGGACAAGTTGACGTAATTCCCATTGTATTTATATTTGTCTTTGTGCACTATTATGAAATAATAAACAATTTAATTGTGATTCCATGAGTGTAATTTAATTTTGTCTAATCATGACCATAATTGTATATTTTAGATTTTATTTTCTTTACGAGTACCTTGTTTCCATCATTGAACCTGAAGAGAGTTCCACCGTTGGACCGGTCCAATCATGGCAACTTTTTATTGTATTTTTTAAAGTCATAATTATAGGAATAGGTCCCGAGTATTTTTACAAATCCATACAAATAATATTATAATGCAAAAGTACGTTACGCTTTCGCAGCTAAACTACTGAACCGATATTTATGACTTTTGGTACAGAAATAGATAAGACCTTGGAGACGGTAAAATGTAAAATTTAATTACTAAGTAGCCTATAACTAGCTCTACTTTGTTTGCTTGTCGTATGTCTATGAGTATTTGTCTCTCTTTGTACCTACAAAGAGAGACAAATACTCATAGACCTAGGTACCTAGGTACCTATGTCATAATTTTATAATTTTGATAATTTATAAAGATTAGTTTCCTCGATTGGACCTCCAGAACAAATTTTTCTAAGTCCATTGAAGGCAACCTGGTGGTTCATTGAAGGTGCCTATGGTCCAAAGAAGGCAACAACCCAAGATTTAGTTTTCTTCGTTTATTTTAAAAAGTGCAAGCCCGAATTGTTTGTGCGTTTGAATATTACAAATAGAGGTCCTATGAAATAAAAATAATAAACTGCTTTCATTTTATCACTTAAACTTTTTGAGATATGAGGTCGTAAAGTTAGGGGGTCCATTCATAGCAACCTTCCCCTATTCCTTCGGGGGATACAGTTGTGATGTGAATGTTTTGTTTTTACCAGACTGCTTCAGAAGCAGGTCTTCTTCTGAAGAAGAAGAAAAGCTGTCTTTTTCTTTGACCCGCTCTGTAGTCTAGCTAGACGGCTCAATGGATTTCAACATACGACGTGTCGTTAGATTTGTCTTCATTGTAGCAGTGATTTAGACTTAAATATTATGTAGTCAGGTTGTTGTTTTGTCTAAAAATCTTGTTTTATAATATCGCATTACCTACTTAACCCTATTGTTGGCAGACGGATTGGTGACCGCTGATCATAAAATGCTCTGTTAACCCTTAATCACCTATTGCCCCACCAACGATGTCTTAGCATTGAGTTTAATTTATAATATCTGAAGTTTAATCAAAAACATTGAACAGAGCCAGTAGTTATAGTTTATCGCACAATTTATAAAAACCAATTGCGGAGAATGGGATATTGTGGTTTTCGCTGGCGATTGGCTAGCAAGCAATATGGCTTTGACTGTTCTGTATATTTTTATATCGTATGAAACTATGTTCTTTTCCCCTTTTAGAGAAACCGAATCTAGACCGAAAATATTTAAGTATAAAGCATAAAATATGGACTAGAGCAATTTTAAAATATTTAGAGACATCATTCCTTCAGTGAGAACTTCAGTAAGAATGTAGGTAAGTTATCTTCTGAGTTTTGGATTTGGGTAGGTACCTACTTATAACAATGCTTGCTCTAACATAAGTTTCACATAAGTTCCAACTCTCATAAACATGTAAAGATCTAAGTTTTAATAGTGTAGTTGAAAACCAAATCTATCAGTTTCTGCAAAATAACGTAATCATACGTTCCGAATTTCCCATCTATTCGGAGCTGACAAATATTCACAAAGCCACAGTGGATAGATTAGGTTTTGTTGTACAACCGCCATCAGAAACTCGGAGGACACCGCTACTTTACCCACCACAACTATCCACTACCTACTCATGCTGGAAACCAATTTCCCACCTCATTGTTCTAAAATTGCGTCCTGCTCTATTCTAGATTCTACGTTCCGACGGCCAATCGTTTCGCACATTGACAAACATCGAAAAATAAAATTGATATTGGAAAGGTATTCTTATCGAAAATATTGGAGAGTAGAACAATTTTTGTTTTAAACTATCGATATACTCATACCTACATATTTTTTTAATAGGTAATAAATTCAGTATTTTAGTAAAAAATTAATGTAACGTCACCACACTATTTTAAAAGAGATAAAATTGAAGAGACAAACTATTCAACAGAAAATGCTAACTGCATTCTAAATATAAATGACATACATTTCTTAATCTAAAATGGACGTTCCAAAATAATCAAGTTTATTATGAGAACCGGAACCGTTAGAGTTATTTCTGTTGTTTTTCTTCCTGACATTACAAACTTCTTACTAATACATTTTTAATTCAGTGCTAGTATTGCTAAGTTGTATTGTACTGAAATATATGTGTGTGGTTAGTGGTTACCTATTTTCTGTATTTGAGTCAAGTTTTTATCGATTTATTAGTTTCACACTTCTAAATAAATATCAGTCAAATCTTATACCTAGTCGATTTTTCAGCCACTTTTTGTAATTCAGTTGAGAAATTTAACACATCTATGTTGTTTTGATTACAATACAATATTATGGTGTCATACTGTTGATTTTGACATGAGACGGTGCGAAAATCGACGTTTTATTTTAAGAGTTTGTTTTTAACAAATTTATTATACTAAAGAAACTAAATTGTGACTAAAATTTCAATAACAAATCAACACAGTCTTGTATAAGTCGCTCTTAACTTGTATTCTATGGAATATATATAACAATATATTAACCTACCTAATAATTTTAAAATGTATCTACTTATAGGATTTGAGACATACCTTGTGTGAACTTTCGTTATCCAAATAAACCAAATACATTTACTGTTGCACGTGGTTGAGCAGTATCTGTATGACAGTACCCCTATCATGAGTTTTTTTGACGTATAGTTTCGTTAACGTAAGCATATTTTGAATTTAAAATACAGCAGTCCTGGAACATTTTGATATAATTTTATACAATTTGTACATTTTAAAGAATAGAGAGAAAATAATTAAGTATTTAATTTATATAAATATTGTGTAACAAACGTGTATTTTCAATTCAAAATATGCTTACGTTAACGAAACGTCAAAAAAACTCATGATCGGTTCACTGAGGCAGCGGCAGCGCTGCCGGCCCGAGGCAGTCGCGATGCCTTTGTTCGTCAGCACGAATGGAAATCAATTTTACAGATCAATGCCAGTGAAGCAGAGCTCGACAAGTTGACAGCCACTAGACTGGCCTACGCATACATGCAAGTTAGGTACTGGATCACTATCTGACAGGTGGGCTCAAAAATATGTGTATATTTCTGTGGCATATTTAGAAATAACTAACTCAGTTCTGGAATGCGATGCCTTTTTTGGAAAAAAATGAAAAAATGTTGCCGATTTATGTTCAATTGTTCACTTTAACTTTTATTGTAAATAATTGTGAGTTCACTTTTTAGAGTTTCTCTATTTATTTATTTTGTGTACGGTAGTAAATTCTTAATACCTACTTTAATACTAGAGTTACTTCATGCTCTGGTAAAAGGGATCGAGTCTGTATATGTATTTTGAAATTTTTGTAAAAGTTTTGAAGCCCGGTGGACCACACGGGATTCAGTCAATATGGTTATTGCGCTCCTGATGATGAGATACCGCACATAGAAAAAGTACCATGATACCTACACTAGATCACCAACTTGTACCTACATAATGAAGCTACCTTCACAGTTTTGTTCACCCCGCATGTGAAAACGAGCGTAAAGATTCAGATACACAGTTGATATAGCACAGCATAGCGTAGCCCCACCCGCCTTATACGTAAATTAATTTTGTGCTGTGATCAGCGAAGCGTGAGCCTCACGATAATCATTCCGATCTCGGCCTCGGCTCCACACATTCGCCGAATAATGCCACTATTAATCATTAGCCACGTTATGGCTCATACAAATAATAACCGAATTAGTATCCATACCAACTGATTCAGCTCTACCCAAGTATATTTTATCTACATCGTTATAACGCAACTTTTATCCTCCCCATTTATCTTAGCGAAGCGTAATAGACCTTGAAAGTTACATATCTACTTTTTGATATAGGTATATTAACATCTCCCTTACGTAGTTTCTTGAAGAGAAAAGGTCAGTAGGCAGTTTTAAAGTTGCCTTCGCGAAAAATTTACTAAACCGTCAATTATGAATAGAGTGGCGCAACACTCCAACAGCTCGCTAGAGATTTACGATTGCAATCAAACGTCAAATGGCGTCATTTTTCAACATCAATATCATAGGGCGATACAGTTCGTGACACATTAATTTGGCAACGGGTGCGGAGCGAGCAAAGCTCCCGCCGCTGGTGATCGCTTTTTCATAACACGCTCACACCGCCCGCGCCCGCCCCCGTGTAATTCTCACAAGTGAAATGCACTTAATAAATTACAAAACGGTTTCATTCAATTTTCATTTCATACGCCTGCGATAAAGCTATTAAGACATCTGAGTGTCAAACGTGCGAATTGGAAATGGTGTAAAAATACGAGCAACAGTACTAAACTGATTTATTACCAGTACGTTTTGATCGCTTTTTGTGATAAAACAAATGTGTCTTCATAAATTAACTCTGACACTTGATAAACAGCCACATATTCGCCGAGAAAAATGTAAGTACTGCGAAAGGAAGTTCAGTTTAAACCGGTTATGATTAACGATTTGGCTTATTCATTTGTCTTTGTTTGTTTTATCAAAAACAATCAAAAATAAGCTCGTGTTCCGGCGTCGGTCGGCGACGGAAGCACGGCCAACGCGCAACGCCAGTGATTAACGAGCGAACCCGCCGACTTGAAAATGAACCCTATTACTTAACTAACTTATCGTCCATCCCAAGAAAAGTAAGCTCTCTAATTGTTGACCTTTACCCGGCCAGTGAGAATTTAGCGCCTAATTATGAACAACAGTTATATCCCTAGGGAGATAGATGCGGTGCGTCAACCATTTTGTCTGTCAGTAATTTGGGCAGGTAGACGACCTTGGATGCTTTCTATTTAATTTTCGTGTAAGAATTATATATCTACAAAGTTGAAAGTACTGCTTTGAAAGTTAATAAATAGGGATTATTAGATCACCATACGCTTTTATTGTTATGACAGCATCTCTGAGGCACAAATAAACGACAAAATCCGCTCTAGTATTCCAAAGTTTCCGATTTAGAAACAAGTCACGACTACATAATATAAAGTTAATAAAATATGACGCTATTTTCATACGATACATTTACGGATATGATAATAAATATATTCGTGTATAAATGACCCACTTTGTATAATAATTATGAAGTTCGCAGATATTCGCGTAGAAACATGGGCGCCCCAGCAGGAGCCGACACAGATAATATCAGTCAATGCTTGCACGTGATTCATTACACCTGCATGGCCGTAGCCACTTCATAAAATAACTTTCAGTGTATTTATTTGAGTATGAAAGCGCCGAGCTTCGGATACAATACCTTTATTGCGCAAGATAAATCTTTGTTACAATCGGATTTGTTTAATATGAATATCGAATGAACAACGCGGGGTGAGTCAGCGGTGAACCAGCAGTATTACTGCAGTCAGCAGACTGGAGTTCCAACAAGCGATTACACACCACAATTTTGCTGTCGGCCACAATACAAAAGTTTCATTGTGAAACTTAATTGAGTGGGTCAAAGCAAAAATACATACGTAAGTGTACCTACGTGTGTCAAGAAGACAAAAGCGGCTACCTTGTTTGGAACTAAACAATGAAGCGAAGAACCTGGCCAAACATATATTATCAGATTATACACATGTACAGTTTCTTCTATTTCCATTCAACTGTGTGTACCTACCTGAATGTCGTTCATGTAATTTATTTTAATATAAGAGCTTTAATAAAAGTCTTGGATAAAATATTGTTACATTTAGGTGAATGCCGCCTTTTTGTTAAGGAGGCTTTTAAATTCCAGTCCAGTTTAGGTCGTTCCAGATGAATACACAATTCACTATACAGTTTCTGTGCCTTTTATGTAGAGCAAAAAAGGCAAAAATATTGTTCCTGGTTCGGACAATGTAATAAAAAGTGGGGTGCGGTTCAAATAAAAGCAAATGTTATTTCGCGATGCACAGGTCGAGTGGATCGCGGGCCGGGCGATGCACCGCTCTTGGCTCCTTACCAAAATGTATCAAAGCTAGATTTATGTGGGGCTGCGACGAAGGCTGCGATGGTATCGGCGGGCCGCTGCGACCACGCTGCCCTCCCGCGGCGAGCGCGCTATACGTGCCGCTGTTACCTCGCTGCGTGGCAAAACGGCTCTTACACAATACTCACTGAATATTCCCGAAGCCTGATGGTTCTGGAATATTTTGTGAATGTTTTTGTGGAGTTGTGTTTCATATCATGCTTTATTGTTTCAACAACTGCTTCTCTGTTTTACTTTTAAAGGCTTTTTCATAGATCTGACGTAATAGAACGTGGTGCGTTATGTCCAGCTCAGTTTTAACTTAAATCGTTCTCCATCATATTGCTTAACCAGTATTAAGAGCAACCGCCGCTCATTAAACCGACCTTAAATAACCGTTACACTGTAGGTAAGTAATAAAATATTCCTTACTGCATTCAACTCCCTTTAATAATCTTAAAAATCTTTACATCTCTCTTTGGATTAATAAACTTCTTAACTGCTTATAAAAAACTTCATAAAGGCGGGTAATATAACTGCTGCTATCTGGTTTTATTGGCTCAGTAATCAAGGCTTGACGTCCCAAACAGCGTTAATAATCCATTTCTAACAACATAAAACGTGAACTGTAGTAAGGGCCACTTTAAAAATATATCAAAGTATAATATTAATACAGAATAACGTATTGTTACTATTATGGCGGAGCGTGAAATCATAAATTTCAAATATGAACGTCTTCACGCTCCTATGATCGAGAAAATAAATGGATGCACAATTTTTCGTGTTTCGTTGGGGCGTTAAATTATGCGTTTATCATTTAGGGATGTTTACAGTGGGCGCGGGGCGCGGCGGCCCGCGGGATCAAATTGAAACGACTGGAGCGCTGCCAGCGCAAGAGTGTAGGTACCTACACGCGCTTTTTTTGTAAGTTCTAGCGTAAGTATAGAATAGAGGCAAAGTCTGACGCATATGTTTTAGTATAACGTACATATTATGAAGCAAACAGGTTTGTAACTTGAATTAAACAAAATGTTTTCTAGAAGGCGTTTTGTCGTTTGACGTGTATATTATCTCTATCTTAGACAGCGAAGTAAATAAGAAGGTATTATTTACGCCAATTTATTCAAGTAAAAAAAAATCTGACAGTATCAAGACAAATGACGGTAAAACCTAGTTGATTTTAAAAGGCGTGAGAAAAACTTAACAAACGAACAGAATCAACTGTTCAAAGATAACTAGCGGCTGCGGACATGTGATAAAGCTATTATTAACCATATAACGAGCCAGACAATTGATGTCAATTATAAAACTATTCAGTTCGGGATTCCAGACAATTCATCCTCAATAGACATGTGACACAAACACAATATTACACTTATGGCACCGCCATGTACCTACTTTCATTTGAACTGCAAATCATTTATATTAGTGGAATGTCAGCTCAGGACATTTTTAGTTACGGAAGGGGAGCCGAACTCATCATCGATTAAGAAATGTAGGGTGACTTAAATCACAGTATATCATTATAGCTAATTGGTGTTTGTTCCTTATCAAAATCCCTAATAGGTATCAAACATAGCAGATATTTCTCAGGTAACAAGATATCGTCAAGCCACAGCCATGTCTCTATCATTTCCGTCAGATTGCCCCTATCGTACCGCGAACAAGCAACAAGACCCGATGCGGAATGGCACATCGATACATACATACACAAACCAGTTCTCAGAATAAAGGACGGCGCAACAGAAATAACTCGGTGACCGTTCCTCGAACTTGTGTTGTCACATCCACTTACAGAGAAAAAACTGCAATGTACCACCATCCATTACAATATTTTGCGAACATCGATATCTAAGTACATTTGTGGCTATTAGAGCTGTTCCTGTTATGTTCCAGAGGGATGTATCGGGCACACGTCTATGATTCATATCGATATTTCATCACGGTCCAATAAAACACTCGATACTGCAATTGCACCGGGCGCGGGGCACCCGTTCTGCTCGGCTCACTTATTTGACTTTATTTGTGGCGTTTGTTTCTCGCGGCGGCGGCGCACCCGCGTGCCGCTCGTTGGAGCCCGTCCAACAGTTTTACACAATCATTCCACTCAACTAAGCGTTCCCATAAACACAACCCGGCGGGTATGAATTGCACAAAAAATTGGATATAATTGCCAATTTATTGTTCGTGTTGCTTTTACGCATATCGAAATTTAATTCGTTTGGCTGAAATGTATAACATATGTGAGTACTTGCGTAGAGCGCGCACACGCAGCGCGAATGCAGAATGCACGCGTTGCGCGTCGGAACTGATGTCATGTTTGTGGCATGGAAACTCAGGCATTTAATTTTCATCCGCCGCCGACACTCCGGGAAATTGTAACATCACTTACCTAATTGAAAGATAAATAAGTTAAAAGCCTATCTATTTATTTTGTTCATTCAGTTCATTGTATGTAATCATATTTATTATCGTCTATCTACTAATTCTTTGGATTGATCAGTCTTTATTTCAGATGTAGATAAATCGTTTGGATTAAATCCAAATACATATTCCTGTTTTATCGGTCACCGAAGCTGTTAAATTATAATTATTGTAACGACGAAACCATGGAATATTCCAAGGCTCTACATTGTAATAGCAATTTTATGAACTTATCTATAGGTAAGTACTTACAATTTCTTATAGGTTAATAACAGTTCAACGACTGTAAATTATGATTCAAAAATAATGATGAGACTTTGTGTAGACAATATTTATTGACGACAAACAATGAATAATGATGTATAGAGTATGAAATAAAAACAAATTTGTAAAATAGACAGTCACTGATACCTACCGCTTTCTGTTTGGAGAAAAGTGGTAATTTTTCACCGTCTGCAAATACATAGTAATTAATGCCTTTACGATGTTCCCAATTTCCCATCGCAAGATACTATGAAGCCTCCGTTTAAATAAATGAGCCCGACATTGCTTATCTTTTTCTACCGAATACATAAGCCTCATCTAAGTAGCACCATATCTCTCGGTTGTTCATCTGTTTAGTCTACCTGTATGTAAGCATCGGAACACACAAGCTCATACTTAACTTAAACAAGTACCTATAATGCCTCGGGAATGCGCGATAAGTATCGCTACCTGACATTATGAAGTACAAGCGCGAAGGCGCGACATGAACACATCCAGTGCCGCGAGAGAATAACTTGAACAAAATATAACATATCTTGCCTTTTTTCTTTCACAAATATACATAAAATGAAAACATAAAAACATTTACTTTTATTTCGTTTCTCATGGCAACATACTTATTTACCTACTCATATTTTTATAATACGGTTCCGAAATTAACGTTCTGGTTGTAAAAGATTCTACATTTTTACCTACCACTTACAAGCCCATCACCGATCGAACAACCGAAATGTAGCAACCAAACCATAACGCGAAGATAAGCAGCCTCGGCTTACCACAAAACACGAACACTACTTACATGTAAAGCGATTTAGATAAGTCCCAACTCAGCCATTGAGAATGTTAGTATTGATGGTATTGACAGTAACAGATAGTGTCTATTGAATATCTTAGTAATAAAAGCGTTCCTGTTGGTGCGGTGTCGGGAACGGATTGTGTAGAGGTCTCCGCGTCCGCCTGGCGCTCTCGGTACAGTCCCTCGAATACCGGTTAAAGTGTCATGTTACCAGCCTTATCGGTTAGACAGCGGACCAATATTTGAATACCACACTCAATAGTCACCCGTCTTTGTAAATAAACGCTATCGCTTCCATTAGGGTCAATAATAAAGTGTATATAAATACATTTGGGTTGTAATTTGTAACTTTGATAAACATCTGTGTGACAATGTAAGAGAATCGATACCGTTTTTATTTCGGTACCGATGTTGATACTTAATTACGATCAGTTTTATGACACGTAGGCGTCTTCGGATTAACACGATGTGGTTTCTGTATCAAAATCGATAGATAAACTTATCTTTATGCATTCACTCTTATGTGACCATTATGTGACATAATATTTTTTTATATGTAGAAACGATGAAAAGTAAGATACATAATGTATTTTAAATTACACCGAAATAGCACGTAGGCAGTTGTTATCTCATAGGCCTGAATAGATCCTACAAATCAACGCGATCATGTCGATCCATTACATAAGCAAGCGGATTATTGAAAGCAATGTTATATCATCGGTGTGCAGGTGGACGCTGCTTTATTCCTAAGTCGGCCCCTACGGAAAGGGACTTTAACGTAGGTGTCGACTTAAGGAGGTCTATTCTTATCAGAGGATCACATAGCACTAAAAGCTAATACATAATTCCATTAGATATAATACTAAAACCTGTTCGGTTTAATGTCTAAATAAAGCATAAAACTGATATTGTCACTCCATCGGCCCCGAGATAGCAATCTGTCCGTTCGTCAAGTTTTACGCCTTGCGCGGGAAACGCCACCTGCCTGCCGCCGCCTCCATACAATTTAGATGAGTTCTAAAACTTTAAATACAACGTATAATCGCGTAACTCCGATGTGATGCCATTGGCACTATATTTAGACAACCATTAAAGAAGAGTTAGGCGCTTTTTGGTTTTAACTTGGGTATATTAGATGCTCCAGTTTCTTGTTGAGTGTTAAAAGATAATACGAGTTGTGAAGATTTAATTTTCTTTAAAAATAGAAACCTTAAGTCGCGTGTTGTTGCATCGCTCCAGTTTTTATGACAGAATGTCAATTCAGTCATTTAATATTGCTTCCGACAGTGGGCAAAAACGTATTACGCCAACGATCGATTTTTCACATATCTAAGAAAATTTTAGCTTCATCTTGTATTTAATACCACAAAAAACAATCGATTAATATTTATCTGGGCGGTAAAATATTTTGTATCAAATATCAATCAGTCGTTTTCAAGATCAACTATTGCAAAAACTCTGACTTAAGAAACTTACGACCTAAATCGCGAGATCTACTTACTAGTAAACTTATAGTTTGTAGCCGTGTCTATACAAACACTTTGTGCTACTAACTATAAAGGGATTTATAAACAAGCTTTCGTATTCAAAGCCATTTTCACTAATTTCCTCCTAAACGCTACTTCTATTGCAGTTTACGCGGACGTAGTAATCTTCCCTTTTAAATGCACAAAAGCGAACGAGACCAGAATGTACTCTTATTTTATACGCGCGGCCATAAATTCTAAAAAGCTATAGATTATCCATACAGGCAGAGTGCACCTGTTCTCAGTGCACTTTATATACGAAGCTATGTGCCAGATTAGGAAAAATACTATTAAAAAAATAGTGACAGTGTATTGATTTGAAAAAGAAAAAATAATATAAGTAAGTTTGTACTTATGGTTTTAATTTAGGAAATAGATTTAGTTTCGGCTAATTTCTAGAAAGTTGTACCTAAGCATAGCTTTTATGCCGCATACACATAATCAGTCTATAATGTTTCCACTGTTGGGACTCAGGCTTCCTGTTTATGAGTGTGGGTTGGCGAACGACATGACCACCCCATCTAGTAGTCCAGGCTCATACATAATATCGTTGCTCTGAGGCCTCGTACTTGCAACTGTGATGGGACTTATTGTGCCTTCCAATTTTTGGTTTTAGGACATGCCAGTTTCTTCCCGATATTTTCCTTCGGCATTTTCATAGTAGTGGTGATGAAATAAATTGTATCAGCAAAGTGCGCGCCTAAGTTCGAACCCAGAACCTACGACTCGTTTGTAAGTCGAGCCCGTTACCACAGGCTAATACCACAGTCTATAAATCGTGCTAATACCGCGTAACCTATCTAAATATCATAAGCACAATTTAGTCTAAAGAATAAAAATATGTACAACAAAAAAACAGTGATCAATAGCAAATTCCAATGAAGGTTGGATACCTATCTACGATCATGTACGTTGAACAGCGCAGTTAAAGCAACGTCAGTCAATCTGAGACAGGTCTGTCAGTTCGATTTACACAAGCCGGCTTGCTAGCGACGCTACACGCCCAATAAACCTCGCTTAACACTGCAAGGAAATCCCTACACGACTCCGTACGATATTGGCAAGACTTTACTGGGAACGTTACAGATATACGATAGTATAAAGATAACAAAGCTATAATGTATACTACAATACGACTTTCACAAACGGTCTAAACAAAGACGTTAAGTGACCCGTTTATCTTTACATGTGGTTAGCTGCCTGTTAAGCTATGCATGTGTGTTTTAAGACTCTATGTATGAAAAATAATATATTTTTAGAAAATAGATTTTAGAACACCATGTATAAAAAAAATACGCCACCCACAAAGTCGTTAAAACGGTCTAATAGGATGGGATAGGGTTTATAATGGTGCATGTATCGAATCGTGTTGAAAAAGTCTAGATAATTACTCATGACAGGCTAAGAAACCTAAAACAAGATTTTAATCATTATTGAAAAATTTCTAACGAAGGTAGCTAATAAAACATCAAAAGAAAAAAATATATTACAGGAATCTAAACATGCAACAGAATTTCAAACCTCATAATATATTTCAATTTTCAAAGACTAAGGTTAGCTTGAAAAAAATCAAATGTATAGTATAGAGTAAGTAGATGATCGGTTGAATGAAAAGTGAAAAATTGAAGAAATTTTCAATAACATCTTATTTTTTACCTTTATTTATAAGTAGAAAAAGAACCTTTAAATTTTTATCAGTGTAACATTAGCATCGTCCATTTCGTGGAACTCGGTAAAACCGTGTAGACTAGATAACTTAATTGGACCCAGTTGTGCCAAAACGTTCCAACCCACAAATGAGAGCGTAACTGATTTTTGAACTACAGACGTGCGACGAACGGTAGTATTTGTCAGTAAAAAAAATTGTGCGTTGGAACGTTTTGGCACAACTCGGTCCAATTAGAGCGATTATAACAGCCTGGCAGCGACGTGATCATTACAGGTTTGCTGGGAAGCGTCAGGTTTTCAATTCAGCGCAATTGTCTCTAAGAGGGAATACAGGAACTGGGTTAGTAGGAGCCTAGATTCTGGTGTTTATTACTTGCAGCCATCGGCGTAGCTTTTAAAGAAGGTAAAATTTATAACAAATATTATGCCTGTATTAGCCCGAAAGTAATGCACAACCACATTTCAACAGTGTCTCTGTAGTGGCAAATCGGCTTTGCTTTTATTGGGCGCTATTTCAGGTTTTTCAGAAAGTTTTGAAAACATAATTTTATTAAATACTTTCCATCCCTGGCCGATTTAGTTGCAAATCGGCCTTATTGGCCTATTTGCAACTAAATCGACTATTTCAAGTTGTTCAGAAAGTAAAGTGTTATATGGCAATAACACTATAAGTACATACTTTCTGACGTTGACGTTGCTCCAGTGTGTGTGAGAGAGAGAAAAGGAGCTATACAAAACACAGAACACCAATCCCTTTACGCAACGTGAAAATGACGACTTTATCACTTCATGGTACGGCCTCTGTAAAAACGAAACATAAACCCTTCTTATACGAGTATAACCCATAACCCTGTATTGTATCTAATTTAGTTTTAAGGATTATCAACAAATAAAGGAATGGAGATTAGACACACACAATCGATCTTCCTCAAAAACCAAAATAATGGCATAAAAACTATATGTATAGTTATGCCATTATTTTGGTTTTTGAGGAAGATCGATTGTGAAGATCGCTAAGTGCCGCTTATTATTTGTACAATTTATATAAATTGTACAAATAATAAGCGGCACTTATAAAAATAAACTCAAAAAAATAATCCTAAGTAGGTACTATTGACAAATGTTTTGTATTCGGGAGTATTCTCGGTACTGCAAACACTTCACGAGTTCAAAGCTAAATCTCTACACTTCCGGAATACATTAATCTCTATGTTTAGTTGAAATACTTGTCCGTCCGTTTTACTATAACAAAACATCAAACTTCTGACACAAAACAATATAAAATAACATTGCCACATTGTAGGGTTGTGTTAGGAAACTTATGGAGTGTAACTTGTAAGGGTGAAAAGAAACTATCTGTAGGTAATATTATGGGTTCTCTTTGGTCTTGTTTTGGATACCTAAGTATTTCATTTCTTGATTTACATTGTTTTCATACTTTATATATACGAGGGTGGAGTGAAAAGTTGGTGGCCTGTCCCACAAATACGACACGTGTTTGGGCACTGGCAGACGCCCATAGAACGCTGGGCTTCAGATTGTGTAAGTCGGTACAGATATGAAATTAGTTTGGTGTGATCGAGTATTTCAAGAGTATTTAAATTCATTTTTTATTTGTTTTTGTACGTAATTGGGTTAAAGAGAAATATTCGTATTTCTGACAGTGAGGTTAAGTATGGTGTGAATGATCCAGTGAAGTACAACCCGACTAATGAGTTCTCAATTCAAAGGTTTTAGTTGTTGTCACCATGATATTCTGTGGAAGCACGCGCCAGCCAGCATGCACCCGTGTTTGTTTTAGTGGTTTTTTCAAAATGTCAACGGCATAATCATTTTATTTCTTATTTATTTCGATTTTTGATTCCAATTCTTAATCTCTAAGATTAATTAGGCAAAGAACAATTAAAATATATTTTTATTTTTGGTTAAGCTTTTATTACTGTACCATATCAAGCCCAAAACTGCCGACGTCCAAAATACAGATAATTTTATATGATAGCTTCATAATCTAGTTAATCATAAGCAAACCTCAATAAATTGAGTGGCTTCATTATTTTTCTGTTAATTTTTGAAGTTACTAATCTGCTATACTCGTACGTGTGCGAGAATTGGGAAAACTGAAATCAGAGCCGTGATTAAATATCTTGTTTTAAAAAAATATGACGCCGAACCAAATTAAAGACGACATGGGTAACACGTTATGGTAGTCTGTGCAGTCGTATTCCACAGTTAAAAAGTGGTTAACTTTGTTTGAACAAGGCAGGAAGAGCGTGGAAGATGACCCAAGTAGAAACTTTCACTCATTTTACACATAAATTTGAAAATCATCGATAAATCCAAAAAATAGTTTTAGACGATCGAAGATTAAGAGTGCGTGAGTGAGGCTATGGGGACCTCAATTGAGCGGGTATATCATAATTTTAACCAATGAATTAGGGATGTCTAAGGTGTTTGCAAAGTGAAGTGCAGGTGAGGTGCAAACGCAAGCGTGTCGAAATTTCTAAAAGAAAATTGCTTAATAGAGGGTTCAAGGTTCTCTAAACTAAAAAAAAAACACGTAATAGGGAGAAAAAATTCTTCTAATGAAGAAGTGATAGCGGAGACAAAGCATTTTTTTAAGGGTTTAGGAATCTACTTATAGGAAAGGTATCGAAGCGTTCGGCCATCAATGAAACAAGTGTAATGAAACAACATCAATGAAACAATATCAGACCCTACTAGGTATGTAGAAAAATAAAAATATAATAGTTCAAGTTTTTTGTGTCCTCTGGTTCAGGCCACGAACTTTTCAATTCACCCTCGTATAAAATATCACAATCACTAGGTACATACATACCTAGTATAAATAAAACAAAGTCGCTTCCCTCTGTTTGTCCCTATGTATGCTTAGATCTTTCAAATTACGCAACGGATTTTGATGCAGTTTTTTTAAATAGATAGAGTGATTTATATGTATAAGACATCCCGAAAAACGCGGGCAAAGCCGCGGGTGGAAGCTAGTAATTAATAAACTTACAGTACCTATACGTATCGAAGCTAGGAGATAGTTTTTAAAATGGTCACATAGGTGGACTGCTTTAGGCTTAATCGATCGTATTAATAAACATAACGTAATAAAAAGTACTTTAATTGCCACACAAAATTGATGCCAACATCCAAACCGTGAGAACAAAACACCCAGATACGGTCTAAGCAACGAGCATGACCCGCTATCCAAAGATAATTCGGTAGGCGATACCTGTGGGTGTTACCAAGCGGTGTAGCGGTACCGGACGAATGCGGGCTAGTAAATAGGTTTATATTAAATAGCGATAACATCGCTCGCTGTCAGAACGATTGCTGGGCTCTCGGCGATGAGACCACACGCCAGGCGGCGAGGGCGGCCGACTAACGCCAACATTTATTGTTGTTACCGCGTTCTGTTTAGCTAAAATCGCCCTTCAAACGACGTGTAATGCTCCGTAAGTAAATTGTGGGTTATACAAGTACCTGTTTATGCTCCTAAAATAAAACTTAAGGGGTGAAAGTTGGATGTAGAAAAATAAGGAAAATGTTAGAACGGAACCAGTTGTTTAAACCTTCAGTATTAAAGGTAATTTGAGGTTTAAAGTCAATTAAAGATAGACGATTATCAAACTAGCAGACTCTACATAGAGCCAGAATAGTGGAGAATTCATCATTATAATATGTATTAACCTAATACTAATTATAGCACATTGGATAAACTTTTAGACTTCTATAGATATTCCAAAACACATTAAAGCTAGTTAGAGCTTTCACATTATTACTCAGCTTAGCTAGCTAACCAGAAACACGGGAAAATGTGCTACAAAATTGTGTAACAATACTTTACCGGTAAAATTCTAGGCCAGGTACCTACTCTAAGCATGCGCTCCACGCTTAAGGCGAAGGTAAATGGTAACGGCCAGTTTTAAATCTCTTATTTCGCCGTCAAATAATGCAGGTTAGTTGTGCAATTTTTTTATGTTAAACTAGAACATATATACATCAATCGTACCTGTGAATATTTAACTATTGTTGTAAAATACTTAATGAAATAAATTCATGAATTCGTGTCTACCCAAAACATAAAAACGTAATTACTTTCAAACCGCTTAAGATATTTTCATGATTTGTTTTGTGTGAAAAGACTATGTTACTACCTATAATAATACCTGTTACTTTTTTTTTATTTTATGTTTTAGATACTAAAAAGTAATAATACGTCTAATTCTGCACAGCGCGCTCCTTGATAGGCGAGTCGTATTGCTGGGTGGATGTATGTCGCGTTGCTTGAGCTCAGCGCAGAACACTCAAGCTATACCGCCCAAATCACTCAAGGCCGTTGGCGTATACCGGGGCCTTAACTTTCCCGATAAACGATAAATTAAGTTAGGTGTCAGTGTGCACTACATTCTACTTGTAACAAATTTCGCTACACTATCTTTATCGCTAACCACTACAATAATAATCTATGTAGCATGTAAATTAAGTCATAAATAAAAGAAAAAAACGGCGAGCTCAGGCATGCGTGCCTAGCCTAATAGTTACGACCATTAAGATACATTCTGTTGGAATGATGTAGCACGTTATAATAAAAACTGTTGGGCACAGCTTATGCTTCGATTATGTTGGCTCGTTTATTACTTAATTTAGCCAAGTGTAGGGTTGTGAGCCAAATGAAAAAGATCATGATGTCGATGTTTTGTCTATGATAATCAAACAAGGTAGGTATTTTAAAATTATATTTATATGGCTCCTCATAACACTTTAAATATAAACTCGCATTAATTGTACGTAAAATTATACCACTTTCTTGGCACTTATTTTGCTTTATAAAATCTGTTAACGTCTCTATCAAAATTACAGATACTTTTTTAATACCTAGCTGTTGTTAAAACCATTCAACCATCATCTCCAACAAAACCCAATGGAGACATCAGAGAGCAGCCCTAGCCAAAAGGAGCGCGAGTTGATTACCTGCGCGGGCGCACGCTGAACCGGTTCGCATGATCCTCCGCCCCTCACCTTCGCACCGCGGCCCCAGCACCCATCGTGCATAATATTTTTTGCTCCACAATCCACATAAAGGGGCCCCTTCGTTAACTGTGAGAAGTAAGCCCCTTACAATAAGATACAACACATATTACAATACTCCTGCCCTTTGTAAAGATAAATGCTTAAATACTTTGAGCCGCATTGCGATTTCTAAGACCGTCGTCGTATTCGCGTAATAATCTGGTTCATTCATTCCTTTTACTCAAAATTTTATCACACGTTATCATCTACGATCCGGTTACACAAATATAAAATTCGAATGTAATTAACATTTAGTTAAAAAATAAAATATGCATGCATTTAACCAACAACCTTGTATTAATAATTATGATAATCACTTGAGCGGCTTATAATTGGATAAAATTATAGATCTGAATCTTTCTCTATGAATCCAATTTATTGCTAATTAACAATATGAAGTTAAATGTGTGTATAGCTATTCAAATTGTTCTCAAAGTTGAGAACAATTTGAATAGCTACCTACCTAATTAAATTTTTTAGCTGCAATATTCATCTAAACTTACAGTCTCTACTATCTGGCTTTTTTATATCCTTTGTGATGTGTACGATAGGAGGTAGTTATATCTTAGTGGCCAGTCTCAAAGTCCGTTTCAAAAAATTTGAAAATCCACTGTAACGGCTTTCGAACTAAATTCAATGATCGCATCGCAGCAGTTTGCTTCTCAAATTCTTGAATAAAATTGTACAGTCCATTGATTGCTCATTGTTATTTAAGAAAGGTTCATTTTTAGGGTTACGTACCAAAATGGTAAAAAAGGAACCCTTATGGTCGTCTGTCTGTCTGTCTGTCTGTCTGTCACACCTGCTTATTTCAGCAACTATACTAATGCTATCGACTTGAAATTTGGAACAGTTATAAAGAATGCTTGCCCAACTTTATTGCAAATGAAAAATGTCAAAAAATATTTTTATTTTCATTGCAAAAGGGGCCGGAGTGGGGGTCCGAAATATTAAAGTGGGGTTACTAGGTCATGTGGCATATCATATGAAAGGGCTTGCACATTTCAAAATATATTTTTATTTAATTTTATATCTCACAGTTTTCGACATATATGATGAAAAATGTCCGAAAAAATACCATTCCCCCCCCCTTATCTCCGAAGTTTTCGGAGCGAAAAATCGGAAATAATTAGAGCTGATAGGAATTGACCCAAATATTGCACCAAAAATAAAACGATGTTCCTAACTAGTGCAGTTTTTCAAAATCATCAAAATTCCTTCACAAACAAACTTAGTTATGCGGTCCGGTTTTTTTCACTTTATACGTCCAAAAATGATACGGAACCCTCGGTGCGCGAGTACGACTCGCACTTGGCCGGTTTTTTTTGTGATAAAGAACATATTTCTAACGTAGAAAAATTGTCGAAATACTATTTAGATGAGATCAAGCGTTTTAATATAGTGCGTTCTTTGCGTTGACGCGTCACCAAGGAATGCTTGCTTCATGCTAATGGCATGAAATTTTCCTTCTAGGTACCAATGTCCGAAGAGAATTAGGAAATGGCTGTTGACGCATAAAATTCAATATTTAAACCATTTGTTTAGCCACACACATAACACAATACAAATTACTGAACATGTGCTTATATGTGGAATTAAACCTATTATAATGTTGATATTTGTATTAACGTTAACGTGTCTTGATTTAATTAAAATTACTGGCACAGTTTCACTGTTTAAACAAGATAATAATATTTAAACTTGCAACAATGTTTGATACATTTTGTTTTGTTGTTTTTCCACTTTATTTAAATTCAGTGTGGATAGCTAAAGTAAGTAGGTACCTACTTAGATACAATTAATAGACTTCAAGACTTTATTCTTCAAGAAAAGCAGATAGAAATAGAGATGTGAGGAAAGGTTGATAAATAACACCAAAGAATCATCATTTATATAACATTTAGATAAGAAATCCATTGCGATGTCCAGTAAAAGATTATTTGACAAAATTCCTCACTTTATTCTTATTTATTCCAAGAATTTCTATAGATAAAAAACTAATATATAACTATAAATAATTCCAGCTGGATTTCCTTGGAATTGGTTTGTTTACAGTTTTTCGTATCTTTTTATTCATTTATGGTGTTTTTACGAGTTTTGGAGAGGGTAAATGTTCTATTTGAGTGTTCGTGTGTGCGTCCCGTTTGGTGCCGGCGGCCGGGCGGCCACCGTGGATCGACAGCGCATAAACATAAGTTTGCGTGCGACTCTATCGTGTACAAGAACACGGTACAACTTTTATGTTAACGACTCGCATTTTTACTGATGAGCCTATTACTGATTATCTCTCCAATTCATATGCGGCATCAATTGCGAACGGCTCGCTAAAGCTGTTGTTTGTTTTCTGTACAATATTATATTATTACGAGTATATATACGATTTTTTTTTCCAGTATATATTCCACTCAACCTACAATTTTCAGAATGCAAGATTTTTTTCGGCGTGAATCTGTCTAGACTGTAAAAATTGCGTTAAATAAATAATTCTATTACCTACTTTAAGATAGTAAAGTGACTGTAATCTAACTCACAACAGTTATCTAAGGAAGACTCCAAATATCGTAGGTAAATATTTAAACTTGTAATTATGCCGTATCTGTCCGTCCTACATTAATGTTGTGACTAATAGACTCGGCCGATGAACTGCTTTGTGTCTAGCTACTTACCTGTACAAAAACAATTTCAACTGTTTACTACAAAAAGTTGGAGTTGTGTGACTATGGCAATGATGACTCACCTCTGTGGTGCCTCACGCGGTGATGCGACACGGGCCGGCAGCACGGCTGCTCCTGGTACGCCGTCCAGGAGTCCGCCAGCACAGACGCCAGCACCACCCACAGCACCCCAGCTGTCCATTGTCCACCACCCCCCATCATGCACGCCGGAGCCGCAAGCCTACCAAGCGCACATCCGATCTGCACACACTGCTACACCTTACTCTCCCACTCGAACATTATCCCTCGCATCAGTCCATACAATGCACCTAGGACTATTGTAATCTTCAAGTCAACAAATTATTCGGGAAAACCTTAACAATGTTTATCTGTTTACATTACGCGCACCTAAACCGAAATCGGAGAGATTATGCTTCCGTTCAGATCATTCGAGTTGAACGGACTTTTGTGATTAATCACCGCAGTCGTGCCGCGAGCCTGTTATCTCATATCGAGTTATAATCTGTTCGTGAGGGTTTAGTTCGTTCGGTTCGCTTGATTTATTAGTTGGTAAAGAAGTACGCCACGATCGTGGTAACGCAGCGTCGTCGGCGGGCGACAGGCGTGACGTGCGCCACCGGCATCGCAGCAACGAGAACTGAAAATGTTTCGCGTGGCCGACAGTCGACGCGGACCGGCCCGGCTGGAACCGGCACGCGCGAGACAACAGCCGAGCCGAGGCTTGCCGCCGCCTCTGCCGGCTTGCTCCGCGAGCAACAAGGATGGCACGATCGCGGACGGCCAGACCCGCGAAAGCTCCAAACGAATGAAAAAGCCCGCTCCACTCGTTTAAGGAAAAGTTGTAAGTTAAAAAGTTTTGATAATTTCGCCGATCCGGAGCCGCTTGAATTCTTGCGGGGGAGATTTGACTGCGCATTGACCCTCGGTGTCATTACGAACATATTGTAACGGAGGGATGACCCCTTATATAAATTTACCTAATTTATGTTTTTGTTAGGATACGCACGAAGAACTTTTATGTCTGTAGGCACGCAAAAGGAAGTCGGCAGTTTATTTTTTGTATGTTTATTAATAAGTAGCCTAGTAGAGCGTAGGTATGAGTCACGACGTCGCGTGGCATAAATAATAGAGAACTGTAAACAAGACATCATGAAATCTTCAGAGATTCAAAACTCATAATTTATATAATTAACTAGTTATATTTATGTTCAACTGCAGATTAAGTTTAAATCCTAATAGATCATTCAAATTAATTGATCGCTATAACTCCGTTTCAAACCAAAATACGCCGTAAATTACAAATGATAAATCATGATATGATGAAAAGCTGTAATTGAAGACTATAATCATTTCGAAATATGTGTTTTCATAATAATAGTCATGTTAAAAGACAGCTAAGAAGAGAAGTGCTGAAATAGCCCAACGCAATATTATAAACTTAAATAAGTATCATAAATCCTCGCCGAGACTCAGTAATAAGTTTTCAGACAACTTAATAAATAACTATTTATCGAGTTTAACTTTGAGCTGACCGTGATTAAGGGTAGTAGGGATAGCTTTATCAATTACTCAAGCTCTCTGCGGAGGCTCCGTGCCCTCCGCGCGCCTGAGAGTGCTGCCCGACTCGCCTTTAATTAATCTTAAATAACTTAATTATACCAGAAACCCTTTAACATAATTCGATTAATGTTTTATGAGTCTCACCAAACTACTGCAACTAACCACCGCACATTATTTACCACTTATATCCCACGAAGGCCCCCGTAGCCCGCCAATATTAAAGTAACTTATGCAAAAGTAAGAACATTTGGGATTCAGCGGGTACATTCATAAGATGAACGGAGATATCTTAAACGTCGCGGCCCCATTTTCATCAGCTCTTCAAGTTTTTCAATAAAAACTTTCGAAGGCGTCCAATTTACATACGGTATGGATTCATTTATTTTCCAAAAAGATTTTTCGCGTAAAAGTGAAGAAGGTTTTCGGTATCCATTAGAGGAGAAAGGTCGCACTCGAGTCGCTGCCACCAAGTGCCCCACACCGGCCCATCGACCACTCCAATTACAATATTTTAAATGCCATTTTTGTTAATACCTTCTGCTCCCGCCCTCCTGCCTGAATCAATAGATCCAATTTTATTTATAAATTACTTTGTCGCCTACCTGACACACATTGTAGTAGGTATCTACTCATATTAAAATAAATCTCACGATAAAACGTTTATTCTACGATTTACTGTTCGATATTTATCTAACGTTAAAAGGATTTTCAAAACATTTTTAAATTCACAACAGTAAATAGTAGATACTATATTGTAATAGGTTTCCTTGATCATCTTAAAATACGGCCTTTACGTAATTGCACCAAAATGAAAAGATATGAAAACAAATTCAACTTCTATTCAGAGCAACAACCTTAAAAACCTAGGTCCAACTAAAAAAAATAAACGATTTTCCCAAAAAACATAATTATTTCCAAGTTTGTGTCAATATATTGCCAGCCGACGACAGCAACTTAATACGTAGGATTAATAATTTAAATTAAATAAAATAGCACTTAATACATAAACTAATGTTGTGAAACTATAAATCCCAAACGGAAACGCGCTTTTTCAGTTGGGCAACTGAAAAAAGAAAATTTATATCGAAGCAATCGCGCAACGTCACAAAGTAATACCGAAAGATGTTGGGCATTGCTTTAAATTAATAGTTACTGCCTCTAGTATCGGTGAACGGAATACGTGAATATAAATAGTTAGCGCGTCTCGGGTTCACAAGTCACAACGTCTTTGCAAGCGCACACAGGGCGGGCGGCGGGCAGCAAGTCCAACGCTAAATGCGTTAGCCACACTCTTACTACTATGAAGTATTGTGTTTCAGATGACAAAAGAACCTCATTCCGAACCGAGTCTTCACAAATCCATTAGTACCTATACAAAAATAATAGTTTTCATATGCTAAACTGCTACCATAAATACCAACTATCGACAGTCTACTGGCGACTAGCAAACTTACAAGAGTGGTCGTTGTCCTTACACGTTTGTTATTTTGTCATGTCTACGTACAACATAATACGAACATAAAGCAAAATAACACGCGTAGCGTATATCGTAAAACGGGTTGCATAAACTGTGTATAAAGTTGTGTTGTGAGTTTAATACATTCAATTTGTTTTCAGCAGTGGTTTGAACGCCAATACCGACATAATTGTGCAACCATAAACAATGGAACAATGATCACTGCTGCCGGTTGCATTCGCTCTTGTTAGATATACGATGTTGTTAAATAGCGCACATTATCCACTACTGTGTGCACTGGTTCCAACAATATCTAGCAATAAAGGTTAGTCAATAATATTATAAAAGCTGCTAATATTGCTGATATTCATTCAGTGCTAAAATCATGAACGTCATGTTAAAAATTCCGTACTTAGATAACGCTATGAAGAAATAGAAAGCAGCAGACTAAGGTTCTAAGAGATCATAAACGTACCACTATGAAAGTATGCACATTATCTTTTGATCTATCTTGCCACAAAAAGCCGGAAGAAAACCAAGTAAGCAGTTTTTCCTGATAGCCAACATTTGTCTTAAGATACGTGACTATTTATTGTGCGGAGATCAATCATTCGCAAACTGCAAACGGTCTCATCAGGAGGCAGATGCGAGGAGGCGTGCCTTCGGTTCTGGACGAGCCAGCAGGGGATCAAGGGGAGTCGGGGGGCGGAACATAATTGATGAAGTCGACGCAAGACCTCGCCGCGGTTAATCTCCACCCAGCCACCTTCGACAGGACAAACTTTATCTACTCCTAAGGCGTCGCAAAAGGTCACCGCACAATTTTTTCTCGAAATGAAAAAAGTATTTTATTACCATTCAGCCAACAATGTGGCTGTGACGCTGATAAACAAAAACATAAAACTTTATTTGCAACAAAAGCATCGGTAGTTGGTTTTGCAGTCGTAGCTAAACGCAAAGGTATTTTTGATTATTGACTCCGCAGCTTGACGTTAGTTTAGCAGTAGGTATTACTGTAACAAAGAGGACAAAGACTGTCATGTATCTGCTTAGAATGAATGAAAACGTAAAGTGGGCCCATTCATTAAATACTTCAGAAGCTCATTACTGCACCGAACGTTCGCTATTCAGTCGCATACGCTAAACAATCGCTGCCGACAATCCGTCATCATTTAACGGTCTATTGTGTTCTTGCATTCCCAATTATAATTAAAATCATTTTTGCACCACAATACCAATTAAAACCCTATTGAAAAACTAGGTACCATGACCATATACAAAACGAAGGCTATTGCTTAGGTGCTTATTTTCTAAATTATGTAGGTGTATAATTATGCTTTCACATAAGATAATTAAAACAAATGAGATTGCACAACAAAGGCTTGCCCCGCTTGCATAAGAATAAAAGATATTTTTTAGAATAACGCTATGGAGGTGCGTTAGAGTTGCAGTTAACGATATTTACATGACTAATGGGCAACAATTTTACATAAAAGTGCAAAAGCGAGTGAACTTAGGCACACCACACCAGTGAAGTGGTCCAATTTGCATGTTTTATGCAAGCGGCGAGTGATGCCGCCGCGGACACAGCACGCGCATACAGGCTCTTTGAAATTTTTATATGCTATTCCCACAAATCGGACGTCGCTGCATTTTATGAGGAAGGGCGCTCTGTAATCGTGTTGTCTAGTTTTACGGCGTTCTTTACTGTTGTTCGCAATAAATATGTAGAAAAGCACTGATTGTTGAACCCACAGGAACATAATAATGACTTATTTATTGTATAGGTATCAGTAGGTACCTACTATTTTAATCAGTAGGTAACTAGCAGATAACTGATTTTGATATGAATATTTTTATACCATCAATAAGACATTGGGACGCTTTAAAGGATGATAATAGGTCTACCTCTAATACCAAACACCATTAATCGAAATCAGATCATCCTTATTACATTATCCACCAGCTAAACGTACTCGGATGTCACAACACGTATTGTGATTCCCGGTATTTTGTTTTATATTTACCCGTGTCGGTAATCGAGAGCCATGCACGGTTGGAACAACCAACTTTTACAGAGAAACCATCGCATGAATGCAGCACTAGCTAAATTGCATTGTTCGTTTTATTGCAAGTGCGGATGGCGTAGCTCTCGCCAGAATTATTTACTATGTAACAGCACATGCACTTTATTCCATCCGTCGATTTTAGTATTGAAATCTTTCGTTTTATTCGTGTTAAATTCGCTTTTAGTATTTACATACTCCACAATACGAGAGACATGCGCATTGCGCAGTTAAACATCGTCATCAAGTATAAAACATGCCTTTGGAATACAGTATTTTAACATAACGATACAATGTCTGAACTCTGAAGACGCTTTAAATAATACCTTACCTTTTGTCGTGAGCTGCAAGTAATTTATGTAGGTCCAAGGTATGCCGAACAATCTCCAAGGTGGGTCCCGCATTATGTTATATGTAAGAAGACGGAGGCTTGTTCCACCCACATTAATGAACTAATGTAACTAAGTGACCGTGGCTTCTCATTAATAATTGAATCACGCAAGGGTTCATTTCAGACAGGATACTTAATGAGACAGGTACGCAACTAACTTCATGACATCCTCGCGTTATTGCCTACATGATGATGTACTGGACTAGGTCATGACACACATGTACACGTTAATTTACAAGTGTAGGGTAACGCATCACTTGTACGCGAAGGTTTGACATTAATTATATTTCTCCGCATTAAATTCACCGAAATGTATTACAAAGAATTTTGTATTGACTCAGAGGTTAAATTCACAATTTGTTTCCAAAAACAATAAAAATATTAGACCAACTTAGTAAATACTTATTTGGGTTAAAATATCAGGTTTTTAGGATTCCGTAGTAAAACTAGGAACCCTTATAGTTTCGTCATGTCCGCCTGTCCGTATGTCTGTCTGTCTCTCTGTCTGACTGTCCGTCTGTCACACCCTCGTAAAATCTACAGTTCTTAACCAATTTGTATGAAACTTCACAAGAAGATGTCTTTTGTAAGCCGCCATAAAGGCCTGCAGAAAAAATATAAAAAATAAAATATTTTGGGGGTGGGGGGGGGGGCAACATCAAACTGAAGGACGAAAAAAAAATTTTTCGCCCACCCCTTCATGTGGGGTTTCGTTAAATAGGTCTTTAAAAATAACATAAAGGTACCTAATAAACCTAAATAACTTTTTAGGGTTCCGTACCAAAATGGTAAAAAAGGAACCCTTATGGTGCGACTTCGTCTGTCTGTCTGTCTGTCTGTCACACCTGCTTATTTCAGCAACTACACGACGACAACAACTATACGACTTGAAATTTAGAACAGTTATAAAGAATGCCGAATAAAGGGACCGGAGTGGGGGTCCGAAATTTTAAAGTGGGGATACTAGGTCAAGTGACACATCATATGAAAGGGCTTGATTTGCACATTGCAAAATATATTTTCATTTTATTTTATGTCTCACAGCTTTCGACATATGATGAAAAATGGCCGAAAAAATACCATTCCCCCTTATCTCCGAAGTTTGCAGGGCGAAAAATCTGAAATAATTAGAGTTGATAGGAATTGACCCAAATATGGCACCAAAAATAAAACGATGTTCCTAACTAGTACATTTTTTTTTTAAATTCCTTCACAAACAAATTTAGTTATGCGATCCGGATTTTTTAATTTTATACGTCCAAAAATGATACGGAACGCTCGGTACGCGAGTTCGACTCGCACTTGGTCGGTTTTTTTATTTAGGTGCATATTTAGTGAACTAGAAGCTTCCAAAGTCGTTAACAATTTGTCCCTCCCCTATAATTTTCCAACCGCATTATCGAAAAATCTGAAAAAAATCAAGCTTTCATATTTAATTTATAATTACGAATAAAATTGGTTTGAACAAGAATAAAATAATTAGGGGGAGGGGCCCCATATATGAAACTGAGGGATGATAAAATAGTATATTATGCAATTAGTGAATAAAGGACGGATTTAAAGCGAGGGCCATAGATGAATCACGAGCTAGTGAAGGATTCTAACGATTGAATCACGACCGTAGGGAGTGATTCATGATGATTGAATCACGAGTGTAGCGAGTGATTCAAGTGTTAGAATCCTGAGCGACGCGAGCGATTCGTGGCCCTCGATATAAATCCGTTTTATTCAAGAGTTGCATACTATACTTTATACCATGACTACGAGAAAAAGAAAGATTTAAGTGAAAATATACATATAATGAAGAAAAAGTAAAGTTAAATTGGCTTTGATGTAAACCAGCCGTGATTTTTTGGGTAACAAGCTTTCCACCTTTCCACTATATCGGCCGCCCTCTCTTTCACAAACTCAGGTGTTAACACATCTTCATCACTAGAATGCACTTTTAATCGATTAGAACAACACTAAACAAACACAAAATTAAAGATTAAAGTAACACTAAACTTTGTGTTCGTACAACTTACAGTATTCAAAATAGCGCCAATTTACTAAGGACAGCAAAGAACACAAAACAGTTTTTATTCTAATGCTAAACTCCTTGTCGAAAATGTCGACCAATCAAATTGAATTTAGAACACATCAATATAGGTCGAATACACAGATTACACTTACACTAGATACGGCAAGCCACGACCAAGCGCGCCCTGCATGTTCGACTGTTCGTACTAAAAAAAAGTCTGTTAGCTCAGTGACGCTTAGTGATTGAAACAATTCTGTTTACTCTGAGCACATCACTAAATGGCTGGGGTGAAGTTATCGTAGGTATAAAAAAGATGACACGTTCGGTTTTCATACAATCTAATAACGTGCCGCATCTAGCATAGGTTCTTTAAATCTGTGGTCGAATACATTGGTGTGTTCCATTTTCAAACAGCAAAACAGTGAGTAAAAGTGCTTTTTATTCACTGTTTTCAGTGAATAAAATAAGCTTTTTAGAGGGGGAATGGTATAAAATATTTTATCGCACCCCTTCATGTCTATCGTTGGATAGGTCTTTGAAAATAACATAAAGGTTCCTAAATGACTTTTTTGTTTAAGTGCATACTTAGTGAATTAGAAGCTCCGAAAGTCTTAAAGAATGTGTCCCCCTGTAGTTTTCCAACCGCGTCATCAAAAAATCGGAAAAAAATCAAGCTTGTAGCATCTAATAAATACTTTCAATTAAAATTGGTTTGAACAACATTGATACATTTATTAGTTTTTGAAATATTCACTATTTTCAGTTAACCGCAAAAATAAATTTGTATTTCATAATAATATTTTGAAATACAAACTTATATTTGCAGTCGGAAGACTGAAATACTTCTTCCTACGGAACCCTAGACAGTGCGTGGTCCGACACGCTCTTGCCCGAAGTTTCTAGATGGCAATGGGATAGCGTTGAGAAACAACGTTGACAAACGAATCAATAATAATGTTGCTTGATCCTATACTAAGATTTAAAAAAACCGGCCAAATGCGAGTCGTACTCGCGCACCGAGGGTTCCGTATCAGTTTTGGACGTATAAAGTGAAAAAAACCGGACCGCATAACAAAGTTTGTTTGTGAAGGAATTTTGATGATTTTGAAAAAACTACTCACTAGATCTCATTCAAACCAATTTTCGGTGGAAGTTTACATGGTAATGTACATCATATATTTTTTTTAGTTTTATATTTCTCTTATTTTAGAAGTTACAGGGGGGGGGGACACACGTTTTACCACTTTGGAAGTGTCTCTCGCGCAAACTATTCAGTTTAGAAAAAAATGATATTAGAAACCTCAATATCATTTTTGAAGACCTATCCATAGATATCCGACACGGATAGGTTTGATGAAAAAAAAATTGAGTTTCAGTTCTAAGTATGGGGAACCCCAAAAATTTGTTGTTTTTTTTTCCATTTATGTGTGAAAATCTTAATGCGGTTCACAGAATATATCTCCTTACTAAGTTTCAACAGTATAGGTCTTATAGTTTCGGAAAAAAATGGCTGTGACATACGGACGGACAGACAGACAGACAGACATGACGAATCTATAAGGGTTCCTAGTTTTACTACGGAACCCTAAAAATTTACCGAATTATACAAAATGCTACAAAAAATTAAGCAGAAAATTGTGTACCTACCTACCTACCTATATCATTAAAACTTTACATTATATCTAAATATTTTCTTCATTATAA
Source organism: Thalpophila matura (assembly GCA_948465475.1). Lineage (NCBI taxonomy): Eukaryota > Metazoa > Arthropoda > Insecta > Lepidoptera > Noctuidae > Thalpophila > Thalpophila matura. The sequence continues at coordinate 9,432,969 of OX419183.1, read as the reverse complement.
CTAATTGTACCAAAGTGACTAACTAATACACATACCTATAGCTACCATAAAGATAAAATCATAAAAAAAATCAAAACTGTGCGAAAGTTTCGAAACTTTGTGTTGTCGGTGGACAACACAAAGTTTCGAAACTTTGAAGCTCATTTTCACATTTTCATAAAACTGTCGCATGATTTGTTGTTTTTCAACACCTCGCCGTCCAATTAATTTTGCGCCTCTGCTAGATCCTGAAAAAGCTTAACTTTGACCGACATTCCTCTGTCGGTCAAGGTTAATTTAATGGGCATGGAAAAGACAGCTCTCATATCTTAAGTTAAAAATCTACGCTTGTTGATTAAATAACTTTTTCAAGTTTAATTTTATTACAATTATTTATTATAATGTTTAACCGAACAGAATCAATTAGGTGGTACCCATGTATTAAAATTATACCTATCTCTCCAAGATTTTATGAAAATTAAAATTAACTAGGTATCCCTGATCTTTAGTCCTTTTTTGTATGTTTTTGAACTGGGGAGTTAACAAAGGGCTAACATAAACAGTTACCTATTCTAAAGCCGTTATTTGGGATTAACCGAAATCGTTATTCTTTTATCTACAAGAGAATGGAAGCTTTTCGCTAAAATGGAATTTCTTTTGTGCACTATTTAGGGACAATGGTGCACCGATTGCAGTCCAGTTTTAGGTATTTTATTTTCGACCATTACGCCATTGCGAACGAAATGATTGTATCAATAGAATGCGAATGCGACGAAAACGTTGATACATTGTCCACTGTGTGACCTCAATTTTACAGACAAAGCGTTGGTTAGCCGATAACAACTCGGCAAGTAAAGATTGTAGAGTTTTCAAGAATTTGCAAACTTAGAAGAACATCAAAACTAAGATTTTAAACTCCGATACACTGCAAGAGGAAATTAAACTAACTTTTATAGGAGTCGACTAAATATTTTTCTTTTAAATTAAACTTTTAATAGAATGAAAAATATTTTGTATAAGTTGTTTATTGGGAACAAATAAAAACTTTTTTTTGATAATGGGAATAGTTTACTATTGAGACAGAAATTATTAATATAGAAAAATATAACTGAATTCTTTTTCTGAAATCTTTTGTAGAGCATGTGAGTATAAGCTTTTCGCGAAGTCCATCGAAAGGTACGTGTAGTAGGATTTTTGGTCGTTTTACAAGAGGTGGCAAGCACACCGCTATGCAAAGAAGCAATTTCCTTTGTGTCACTTGCTACCCGCGCTGCGAACTGCACGTGTTGTCACGTACTAGTGTCGATACACACACTGCATTATATCTATATTTGTACTACTATCACTATTCCTCGCAATCTTAAAGCAATAACTCGTAATAAAAAAATAATAAAAACTGCTTTACTCTGTAACTTTGCTGGTATACGGCTTACTTTGTTTCATTTTGTTTTTTTCTAACCGCTAGGTTATTTTAATCTATTTCTAGTTTCTTGAAAGAATCTTCCATACCAGGGAAGAAAGTACTCAAAGTTTTGGGACCGCCCGGCCTCTTTGATTCGTCAACTCTCTTCTGTGATTCTTCGTCGAAAAAATTGTGGTTTGCTTTTAGTTTGTTGCACATTTTATCTGAAATAATAAGGCTACGTAAATATTCATTCAATTATGATATTTATTACATTTTGATGTCATTCTAGGACTAAAAATATTTTCTTTGTACCTTTCAGATCATTTTTATTGTTTTTGAACAAATCTTCTGTAGATATGTATTCGTCCAAGGTGTTGGTGTCTGCCTGGTGAACCTTCAATATATTGAGAAGCTCGTCTTTCATAAATGGTTTTACCATAGAAAGTAATTTATCAACAAACACCGGAGCATTGGTGAAGTGGAACTCTTTGAGAGACACAAACATAGCTTCCTGGAAACGATGGTCAGAATTAATATGTATTTTAACTAAAAAGAGAAGCTGTATGCTTTCTTTTAACAACTTCAAGTAAATGTTAAAGTTATTGTTTTTCAAAGAACATTAACTGGCAGTAAATCTGTTGCAGGCATTTCGAAATTAATATGAAACTTCTTGGTATCATAACAACAAAAACAATTATGAAAAGATTGTGAATATAGAGGTAGGTACCAACGTAAAAAGTAGGACGGCATCTTTGTCTTAGACAATGGAAAAGAATACTAGATCATTATAATGGCAACAATCATAATGAGAGAGTCCTGGAGGTTCCCGAGTTCAAAAAGTACGTATATGTAGATAGGTAGATACATTTATAATTAATATTTAGAATGGAAGAACGTTATTTTATGAGAAACATCTTGGTAAATATAAGTACCTGTAAAAAATAGAAAAACTGCTGTGCCACAGTCAAGTTGACTCTTGATATATGTCCAAGAGATACTCTGTCCAAGTTTACAATAAGAGCAACTCCTGGGACCGTACCCTCCTCGTATTGCCATAGATCCATTACCATGAAAAATGCCCTGAAATTATTAGGGTAATAATTAAAATAGGTACCTACTCTGAAATCATTACCTACGCATCATGCTTACATTTTGTTATGGATTTTTGTAGGTACAGAATGGTGACAATTGATATATATTTTATGTGGCTATACAAAATTTTAGACAAAATAATCTTACTTGATAACGTCGCTGTAGACGAACTTTTTTGGATCTGCATCTAAAAGTTCACAATATATTGGCCTGAAACCCCTTTTCGTTAGTGTCGGTAGCGGAAAGATTAACCTGGAAACAGCCAAAAAATCCCGTAATCGTCAAATTATATGAGAAAAATTTGAGATATCAAAATATCATTCTACTTTACCAAAAGAAAATACTAACAGAACTGTAGTACCTACCTACGTGACATGCGTATCGCGCAACATTGCGCTGCTAGAGTGCAACGTTGGGTGATTTTATTACATGGCGGCAAGTGTAGCCCTTTATTTTTGTTTTCTAATGTATATCCATTATTTATATTTATGATACTACCTAGTTAAACTTGACCTACTCTACAAAAATGCAAAATCCATGTGGTTCAATCAGCCACACGAGCTGCATAACGTGTGGCTGATTGAACCACATGGTTTTTGCATTTTTGTAAAGTAGGTCAAGTTTAACTGGGTAGTATCATAAATATGAATAATGGATAAGGTAATATGAATTTAACAAAAACAAAATAATAATAAAATGGTACATACCAAGTTTGAAAGGCCAATTCCAAACGATAGTCAATTTTTCTATCTTGATAGAACGGGAGTAGTGTTTTTAGAGTATAATTGACATCAATGACCCGTTTAGTTATATCGGTGTCGCATGCACAACTGTGATATGCTAATATCACGTCCAATTCTGAAAATTATACCCCTGTATTAGTCGCGTTTTATCGTTATGTTCTGGGAAATCTAACCTATTAAGTATACGATAATATTGATATGTTTATACTGTATGTACCTATATAAAATTATTGGAATAAGTTTAATAATTAAATTAATAAATTAAAATATGGATGTGAAACAATCAAACAATATAATGTATAAAACGTTATTAAAGTAGCTTAACAGCTTAATTATCTTCTATCATATATTTTTTTAATAATTATAAATTACTTTACCAGTGATATATTGATGAGGTAGATGCGACTGTTCACTCAACCATGCCATCAAATTATGTATATCTTCTTGTTTCACATTATTTAACTTTTCATATTCCCTTTTAACGGACACACCAGATATTACTGCCATTTTCACTGCCACTGACAACCAACTTTAGTTTTAACGTTTAGAGCAGAATATTCAATGTCTTTTTATTCAACCCGCATGTTTGTCGCGTGAGGTGCCTAAGAGCTAATGGCTCTTAAATAGGGCCAATAGTCAGTCTCTTTGTGCTCCTAAAACGTCAATGTGTCTATTGACACAAATGCAAGGCCATTTGGCGCAAATGAATATTTTCCTAGTCTAGACGTTTTTGAGTAAATAAGGCATGGTGATATTTGCAGTGACTAAACAATTTAATGCTCTAATAAGCTGATTAAATTAATTAGTAAGTACCTAATACGGGTTTACTGTACCTATATAATTATTATTTTTAGGAACCCAATTAACTACCTACTTACTAACTGATAGCATTTTATACTTTCCTAATCGATAAATTGAAGCTAGGACCAAATCGGAGAGAATATGAAAAGATTTCAGTAAAAATCAGAAATCATAAATTCATACCAGTAACACGGTTTCTTACTCCTGAAGATTCGATGGAATCATTTCTTCAGACGTTCTTCAGATGTTCCCCAATTTTTTTTCTAGAATTCCTACATAGAAAAACCGGCAAAGTGCAAGTCGTACTCGCGCACCGAGGGTTCCGTATCATTTCTGGACGATAAAGTGAAAAAAACCGAACCGCATAACTAAGTTTGTTTGTGAAAGAATTTTGATGATTTTGAAAAAACTGTACTAGTTAGGAACATCGTTTTATTTTTGGTGCCATATTTGGGTCAATTCCTATCAACTCTAATTATTTCAGATTTTTCACTCCGCAAACTTCGGAGATAAGGGGAGGGGAATGGTATTTTTTCAGACATTTTTCATCATATGTCGAAAACTGCGAGACCTAAAATAAAATAAAAATATTTTTTGAAATGTGCAAATCAAGTTCTTTCATATGATATGTCACTTGACCTAGTAACCCCACTTTGAAATTTCGGACCCCCACTCCGGCCCCTTTTGCAATCAAAATAAAAATATTTTTTGACTTTTTTCATTGGCAATAAAGCTGGGCAAGCATTCTTTATAACTGTTCCAAATTTCAAGTCGATAGCATTAGTAGTTGCTGAAATAAGCAGCTGTGACAGACAGACAGACAGACAGACGAAGTCGCACCATAAGGGTTCCTTTTTTACCATTTTGGTACGGAACCCTAAAAATGAACGCTCTAAGTTAACTAGTCCACTAGCGTAACTCTGACACGTTTTCGTTTGCAGGATCAATTTTTCTCGTGTATATTTAAGTTCAGCTACATCCACTGTCCTAGTTAGAAAACTCGACGTAATTTTTAATAAAAACAAGTCTTCTAAAACTAGAAATGAAATTGTTAGATTTTTCAAGTTCCGACCGATGTATGGACCTAGTACCTACCTATTTTATTTCCAGGTCTGCCTACGTATTTATTTTTCTAATAAACACCACACAGTACATTTATATCCCAAAATATATGCTGCTATAATAACTTTACTAATATTCCACGTTGTTTATGCGAAAAACTTTGTAAACATCTATCCACGAGACCATAATATGACCAAAATGATTGGCAAAAGTTGCATCCAGCACACAAACACCCCATCTGGTAATCCAGGGTCATACATAATGTCATTGCTCTGAATCCTCGGACTTGCAACTTTGATTGGACTTGTCCGGGATAGCTATAGGACGAGCGACGTATCGTAAATGTTTAGTGCCGGACTTGGTGTGGGCTTAAACACTGCGTTATGTGAAATAAACGCTTGAATTGCTCATTGACGCAACTGCCGCAACTTCCCATGATGGAAATTGTAAAAATTGTAGATTTAGAGCAGGAACACACTTGCAGTCGATCGTTGTGCGATAGTTGCACTTGCAATTAGTTGTAAAGACATTCCATACTAGGTATCCCTTGGATACCTAGTATGGAATGTCTTTACAACTAATTGCAAGTGTGTTCTTTCAGTACCAATTCTCGTTCACCACTTTATAGTAGGTATCCTAGGCATTACTTTAACACATAAATCTACAAAAAACATAAAACGATAAGACCTAAATAAGAGTGACAATTCAGTGCAGCCCACATAGCGTCGCAGGGACTTCTTACTTGAAACGCTCTCTAACTTCAATTGACCTTGTTTGCGCCGCTAATTGTTAATATAATCCAATTACATGGAACTCTTGTTTGTATCTAATAATATGATTCCGCCCTTGCCGGAGTTTCCACTACATCGGTGGTGTATGAATTCGTTAGGAACCCATGAGCGGTTCACGGACGGCCGAGTGAGTCTCGCTTACGGTCCAACAAACACTTTCAAAGTCCACCCTTAGCCCTCACCCTCCCATATCATAGCTAGCTTATATTTATTGTATACTAAAATCTTGATGAGATCCTACCAATTAGAAATCCCTAAGTTAAACTTGATAAAGTGTTACAATTACTTTATTTTCAAAAATATTAATCTGATCAGTCAATGTAATTACGTTGTTATTGAATACCTACCTAATAACTTGATTTTAATCAATGAATCGTAAGATGTGTGAAAGGATCCAAAAGCATAGGTAGGTAGGTGTTTTCAAATAAGATTTCTTCGGAGTACCTATTGAGGTCTTCTTTTAAAAAGAAACTAAGATTATTTTTGGCAATATAGTTTAAAATGTCATATTTTATTTATTTACACTGTACCTGATGTCTTGTTTAATGATAATGTTGTTTAAATTAATTTATTTTGGTTAAATATATTTTATATATTTTATTGTATATAAATAAATGACTAAATACAATGTCAACTATACTAGATGACGATGATGGTGAAATTTCGGCTGGTATCTATGAAAATGGACAGTGGGTATACGATGACAAACTTAATGCACTTATATTCAAAAGGTAAATTATATGTAGTGATTACCAAATATCCGTACGTATACAATAATTGCATACATTTTTAATATCTACAATACTAACAAAAGCCGAAACGCCCCAATTTAATTAAAAGAGTCATGTAAAATTAAAAGTTATACGCTAGTCCTGTACCCGCGCTGCGAACTTTAACCTGAAAAATATTCAAATACGTAGGTAATTATTTTTTGACATCGAAATGATTTAAACACAACTGAAATTGATTCTCTTACTAATTCCGAACAACTTTCAGGTTATAGGACTTTCTACGGTCTCTCACACTTTCATGCCTATTTCCTCCATTTGGTGGTAGACATTGGCAGATCCAGGCGGTGCGGTGGCTAGGGGATTCAAATTCCCCCAAATCTTAAGCTCTGATAGATTTCAGACTAGATTAACGTGTTTTGATTTTTACCTCTGTCCCCCAAAAATCATAATATCTGGATGAGCCCTCAACCGCCCCTAAAAATAATTCCTGGATCCGCCACAGATAGCCATTGGATGTTGAATAGATCATCCAATAAACATCCAATGGCTATCTGATATCAGCGGCAAGCTATGATGGCGTTTTTGAAGTTTGTCCGCTCATAAAGTTGCGTAAAAATTGACAACTATTTTTGAAAGAACATTTTTTTTTATTTAATAATAAGCTTGTGGCTTGCTGCTTGCTTGATTAAATTAAACTTACCCTTAACTCTTCAGCAACGTTCCTGAGTATATAGAAGAGGTCCCAGAGATCGCTGCAATCTTAGGTTCTGTACACAGAGGAATTACTGCTCCATGGTTCTGTAGAATTTCGAGAAGACGTCGATTTAAATGAACAGGTAAGTACGTAGAATAGTAGAATTTATGACATCATTAGAAAAACGTAGAAAAAACTGATTTAGTCAATAAAAACAGTGTACTTAGTAAATATATTTTTTAATTTTTTCAGCAACATTTCAGAAAACGTATCCAACGAAAGGCCACCGACAGCAATGATGTCGTCACCCTTCAGGTTGTAATAATTAGTCTCCTGGCATAGCGCGAGCGCAAGCCGTGTCTGTGCTGGATGATGTTTGTGTGACAATAATTATAATTTATTATAACGTTCATTGCATTTGCACGTAACATAGGTTAATAGCTGTAGAAGATTCTGAACACTGACGTGTTCAGAATAAGGCACTGAACCATTGACCTCTTGTCGATGCACTGAACCCATGGTTTCAGTTTTCGTTACTTACACCCCGTATACTTATATTAAGTGGTGTTGAAAGATTCGTCTTCATTTTTGAAGTGACGGGGTATAATATTTAATATGCAATCGGGCTTTTTGTTTTATTTTGTTACCAGAAAGTACGTAATTATAATTATGATCAATCATATTAGGTATAATGTTATGTATTTCTTTTCATATGTAGGACATAAAGGACCTTGTCTTGTTTACTGCACCACACAAAATTATAAAACCATTTATGATCAACCTGCTTCATCTCCCGGCTACGGAGCGTGTACTGCGAGCACTAATATTCTATTGTCAATATCATTTGCAGGTACCGCCTTCTCTATTTACCCCCTTAGGTACTTATAAACGCCTCTTTATTTTACTACTGATTAAATATACTTACAACTATCTTTGTCATTTCTATGCATTTGCCTATGATTAGAGATGGCAATTGACTTAAAAGCTATTTAATTTAATCATCGTTTACAAATAAGGGGTGTATATGTATTTCTATTTTGAATGAGCAGTGGTGGCTCAGTAGAGTCAGTAGGAGGAGTGGTAGACCAGTGGTAGTGGCCCCGATAAAAAAAAAACTGTAGTTATTTGAAGAAATTTCCTTCAAAAATGTCTGTGTTAACGTTAAGATTATGACAATAATACCAGATTTCTGTACCCCGATCATGAGTTTTTTTGACGTGTAGTATCGTTAACGTAAGCATATTTTGAATTGAAAATACACGTTTGTTACACAATATTTATATAAATTAAATACTTAATTAATTTCTCTGTATTTTTTAAAATGTGCAAATTGTATAAAATTTCATCAAAATGTTCCAGAACTGCTGTATTTTAAATACAGCAGTTCTGGATATATGCTTACGTTAACGAAACTAATACGTCAAAAAAACTCATGATAGGGGATAATGACCACCCGCACATTAGAACTTGGAACAAAAATTCGCACTCCCGCAAGCGAGACAATAGAAATGAGCTATCTAGACAATCTAGAAGATCTACGTTTACTTGTGGCTAAAGAATATTCTAATATGATAACAGGTGAAAAGTTACATTCACATACGAGTATATGTAGATATAGTTTAATGATAATTTATAATCTATATATACTAATATTATGCAGAGGTAAAGTTTGTTAGTTCGCTATGTATTTTTTATATTCTGAAAATTCTTTCACTAATAGGCTACCTTATCCCTGAGTGCTATAGGCTATTTGCTATACCTATACAACTTCACCACCTGTATTCCCCCGGCCTTTGTTAGGTTGATAGTTTTCTTTTGCCGACTTTACGAAATATATTTTTTGACACGTGCCTTAAAAAGGTCCTAAGTTCCAACATAAGCTGTTTGGTCTAGAAATAAGGGTCGAAATACACTTTTTGAATAAGTTTTTAAACGATCGGCAACGCGTATGTATAATACTCAGTGTTGCACAAGCGTTTCATAGGGTAGGTACGATAACCGATTCGATTCCCTTCAGACGGGCTGGACGGTGGCGCTAGGCTTGCCAAATGGTATCCTAAAGGAGGACATGTCCTCCTTTTCTATAATTTGTCCTGCCGTCCTCCTATTATAGAACTAAAAAGGAAACAGACTCAATGTGGATGTGTATTTAATTTTTTAAAAACCAAGAACTTCTTTCGAAAATTGGCAGTTCAGCTAAATAATGATTAAAATAAAGTAAATGATAAAAAAAAACTCGTTTAATTGTGAAAGTCCTTTTTTGTTAGAAAATCCTCCTTTTTAGACCCATCAGCCCTCCTAATTCAAATTATCATTTGGCAACCCTATATGGGGCATGTGTATTTTCTTTTGCTATTTTAGTCAGCATAACATTAATGCGCAATGGGTCTGCCTTACTTGAGAGCTATTTAAGGAAGAGCATAGACGAGCGATTCTAGGTGAGTAAGTGGATGTGATTTGTGTATATTTATTTAGGTGCTGGAGAATTTGCAAAATATCATCACATGGGTCCATTGAAAAAGTCGCAGTCTCAATATAGACGTGAAAGCTTCTTGTTTGAGACTTTTATACGAATCCAGATTATATGGATAGCACTCGGCCGTAAATCATTTAGCCAAATTGGTAAGTGTTATACTGTCACCAGTCGTAAATAGTTACTTAGAGGCAATCTTTTACAGCTTTCCTAATAACGTATAGGTGGCATAGCGTTTTACGGCGAAAGCTTCGCTGCTTTTTACTGTGATGTTTACTTTACCAGAATTTATATTCAAAGTTAGAAAAAGGGCATCAATATTTTTATAAGAAGTTATACCTCTATGTTTCAGAATTGGAAGTCCATAGAATATTAAAGTCGCCATTATTCAAATCAGCAGAACACAAGTCGGGTAAAGATTCTCAAACAAAGGAAATAAGCCCCACCGAACGTATTGTATTGCTTGGTCACTGCTTACGTAAGAAACATAAAGTGGACATGTTGTCTCCTCTGATGAATGAAGTGCACTGCAGCAAGAGAAATGTTGACCATCGTATTTATGGACTTGGAATTGTCAAATATCCTCAGTAAGCAAAATATATAATTAAGTTTCTGTATTAGGCTTTTGCCCGTGACTCTGTCCGCGTGGACTATAATAAATTAATCATTTTAAATGACCTCCTTAGTAGGTATAGGGTAGCTAGTACGAAGAGGTCAAGCTGTAGGTATCTCTGGATCATCCCACCGGAATTAGATGAAATGTGGCTTAGATTTTAAGTTGGACCTCAAGCTACCAAACTGTGAAAACCACATCAAAATCCGTTCTGTGTTTTGTGGCCGCGTAGTGCGCGTAACTCAATATTTTGAACCATTTTTCTTATAAAAAAACCAGTTTCAAAACTACAACCGTATCATTTAGTTTAAGCACTAGTCTCTATTACGTGGAATGTGCCTTATCTCTGCTGGAAAACTTGATGGTCCAAAGTGGTGTTTCGGTGAGAATAATGGGGCTGCCGAGATCTCGATTCGATATATTACTGAGGGAAATCAGCATAGCCGCCGATGGTTCTAGCAATAGCAGCACCAGAATGAACAGGTTAGTATTAGAATTTTTAAATTAAATTATATGTATTACAAATCAGAGATTTATTCAATAAGTATCAGAGTCTTTGAATCCATTCGCCAATGAATAGTAACATTGACAGAATATAGTGGTCAAGTTCGAAATTATCATTTTCTATTATTATTTAAGTTTTTGCCGTCTCGGGCTTTCTTAGTGACAACACGTTTAATCCAACTCAATTAATATTTAACTTAGAATAATCAAAAATGTAACATGGAGTGACATTCTCAGTAAATTCGACAGATATAACAGCGGGTCCCGAACTAGGCACAGCATGTATCTTGGTAACCTAGAGTAAAGCAAAATAGCTTTATGGTGTTCACACTGTTTCTCATATTTGCTAAATAATATAATCAAACGAATCAAATCATCTACGGAGCCGACACGAAACATATATATCTAAAGACGTTTTGCCTCCTAAAGGTCTTGAAGAGTAAGTTCACTTTTTTTATTTCTTATTCCTTATTCTTATTATTTGTATACGTATCTTATATATTATATATATATTAATTGTATGTATACTTATTATGTCTTTTGTACTTAGCCAAATTACTTGACAAACGTTGAATTCAACTGATTCGTGGCCACTGCCGCGTCAGGAGGGTCATAAAAAACCAAGAAACCTGTGACCACCGGCTGCCACAGTACCTACACCAAAATTGGCTTAAAATTACTTTAAACAAAAATTTTATATTATATTTATTTTATAGGTACCTACTATTTTGTACCTTATACTTAACCAGCCTTACCACAAAAAAGATAATCACGTGTTGAACGCGAATGCTACCAAAAATAATACACACTTGTTTTAGACAAGTTAGTGCTAAAACAAGTGCGAATTATTTTTGGCAGCATTCGTGTCGTGTCTTTTTTGTGGTACGGCCCAATATATTTAAATCAAGTCAGGGGTAGTCAATTTTATGTTTTACAACCTGATGGCCAATAGCGCTATTTTTATGGCTTTACTACTATCATTTATAATAAATTATCCTTGTAAGTTTATGACATGAGGGGAACTCGGACCAGCGGCATTTAGAACCAGGCATTGAGTTGAAGCCTTTTCTCTGTATCTAGGCTCCGATGGAAGTCACCTGCGCCAAGACTGGATCGATGGGCGAGTCGCAGTAAAACTGTACCGCGGTTTTACTGTTTTTGATTGATGAATGAGCGAAACAGTTCTTTTAAGTGTTTGTTAACACTGCGCTAAAGCAGCAAAATTTTTAACAACACTGAAGACTCACAATCCTGGCTCGTTGTTTTTAAAAACGGCGAATGATTGTGATCCACCGGGGTATACTGGTGCGCGATAAAACCGCGATAAAAATACGCCTGTCTATCACGGCCTTTTAACTGTTTCACAATTGTCACATAACCCTTCGACTGTCACTAATGAGACATAATTGATTCGCTCCGTCGCTAAATATCATACTCTCAAAAGAGCACATTCGTAAAACATCACATTCGCAAAACACGATATTCGCAAAACATCATATTCTTATAACATCATTTTCTCAAAATATCATAATCTTATAAGACCACATTCGCAAAATACAACATTCTCTAAACATCATATTTTCAAAAAAGGTGAAAAAGTACACTGGGCTCCAAAAAATAATGCCGACGACTGCGTTATGCACCAGTGCAAATGGTAAAATCTAAGGGTAAAATCTACATACGAAACTTCTTAGACTCATACTGACCGGCGAATTATTTCCCCTTATGACTAACTAGCTGTTTCCCGCGGTTTCACCCCCGTTGCTCGGCTCCTAAGGGTCATAGCGTGATGTTAAATAGTCTATACTATTCCTCATGAATCTAGCTATCATATACAAAAAGATTTTTTCGAATCCAATTGGTAGTTCTAGAGGTTAGCGCGTTCAAACAAACAAACAAAATGTTCAGCTTTATAGTATTTGTATAGATAATGACGATGTCATCGTTTAGTCATGTTTTATTGCAATATTTTTTTGAAGATAATATTTCATGTGAGACATTCTTCTATTATATTATCTTCTTCATGATTATGTTGTCCTAGTACTTTTGCCATTCTATTCATAATCTCATAATTCTGACCGGCACTGACCTGTCAAAATACTGTGCTAGTACTACTACTAGCAATTTGATTTCCCAGTAGGTAGGTACTTCAAAATCGTAATTGTTTTGATAAAATATTTTTTTCAACCCTGATTTGTAAGTTAATATTGATACCTACTAAAAATATGTTTTATTTATCGAACGATTTTGTTGCAGTCTGCACAAAAAGTAGATGTTTATAGTTTCCTATATTATTATGTACCTGTGACGAACTTAGGTACACAAAACTATGATTAAATAAACGTACCTGTGACCATTTTACATTCAATGTATGGAGTTATAAAAACTGTGACGATAATACACTGTGACTAAACTACTAAAACCCTATAATAATTTATCTTTTGTTTTGTTATTCCGTTTTTAATTAAAAAAATTAAAACATGAAAACATGTAACATATTGTCAGAGACTGTACTTTGAATGTGGTTTTACAAGAATGTTGTATTTTGCGAATGTGATCTTTTGAGATTATGATATATTGAGAATATGATGTTATGAGATTATGATGTTTTGCGAATATCGTGTTTTGCGAATGTGGTGTTTTACGAATGTGGTCTTTTGAGAATATGGTATTTAGCGACGGAGCGACGTAATTTGATTTTTATACTTATAATTATTAAATCTTAATGATATGGTTGTAGCTACTATGTAGTTTTAAATCTTGCTACAGTCGAAAAATCAAAATACATACTTCATTCAGTTGTTGACCTACAATCGACGACCACCATAAGATCCTCGCAATTTAATTACTACATAGAGACCAATATTCTAAGGTTACACCGAATAACAACAACGACCCCAATAACTACACCAGCCTGATTAACTACACCGGCCTGAATAACTACATCGACCTGAATAACTACACCAGCCTGAATAACTACACCAACCGGAATAACTACACTAGCCTGAATAACTACACCGACCTGAATTACTACACCAGCCTGAATAACTACACCAGCCTGACTAACTACACCGGCCTGAATAGCTACACCAACCTGAATAACTACACCAGTCTGAATAACTACACCAGCCTAACTACACCGGCCTGAATAATTACACCAGCCTGAATATCTACACGGGCCTGAATAATAAAGTTGCCGTAAAGGCCTGAATTCCTACACCAAAGTTCCTTGATTCGGAATCATGACGACCTTTACGATAACAATTTTAATATTATGTTCATAGAATAACCGAATACCAACGATGAAATTCTAAATGCCAATCTTTCAGATACCTGTCAAAACCTTAGCGTGACGACTGTTCAAGATGCAATTAACATGTCGAAGTAGATTGATTTGATGATTGATTGATGTAATACATTATGCATTGTACGAAAATTAGGACTCCTATCAAGAAATTATTACCTTCAGGTAACAATTTAACAAAAAAACGTGTAAAAGTACGATCTAAACAAAAATCCGACAAAACGGAAATCTGACGAAACAAAAGTCTGTCGAAAGGGCAAACGCTCATTCAATCAACTAGTCGAACACTAATACGACTTCTCGTACAGGATTCATAAAGAAACGTGTCTTTTTATAATATTTCACTAGTCAAAATCTTAATAAAATAATTTTATTTAAATTTTAAATGACACACTTAAAATTTTCTACTTTTATTTTATTTTAATATTTTATTTTAAATGACATCTAAAATTTTCTGTTTTTCTGAACTGTTTAGTGCGTAAATGTTGAGGTCAACAATTTCGTGAGTCTATTCTGCCAGCGCTTGAGTTGAACGTCACTCACCGGGTTAATCTTTTCAGTCTGCTCAGGAAAGGTAGGAGGAAAGTATATACTGCCACAAAATAAAATAATGTTAATACATAAAAGGTACTTTTCACAGTGCGTTGGTTCTAGAAAAGAGATGTCTATATCCTTAATGATGTCTATATTTTGGGGCGGCTTTAAAGGTGAACTTCCGAGGCTAGCGGCCGATGCGACAGACGCGCGCTCGGAAGCGGTGCCATACAATTTCATACATAAATGTTTAGTAATGTCGCTTTTGACGCGGCGCGTCAGACGCGCGCGTCTGTCGCATCGACCGCTAGCCTCGGAAGTCCACCTTTAGAATATACAACGTATTCGCAGAGTTCCATATAAATACCAAGAACGACTATGTCATACATAATTAGTAACTAAGTAAGAGAAATATACATAATTGTGTAGTTGATCATGAAAATAAAAAAAAAAACAGTAAAGCTACATGTATTACCGGCGACACAGCTACACATAAGTATTAAGCATAATTATCCAAAAAAGAGGTGGGTTGTACTTGCAGTTCTATGCTGAATGCCACATGTTAGGGACCGCGGACCCGGCTAGTCACAGACCTAATTTAACGCGATCTATCAGCTATATTTTTTTGTATTCATTATAAAAGCGTAATGTACAAATACTAACTCCGTTACGTCTTTGTGTGGTATTATAATAGGTGGGTACAAGACCGGACTAGGTTTCTTTACGGAGCTCCTGGAGCTGTGCTGACTCTGCCACGACCTGTACAAACAAATTGTTAGAATAACAAAATACAATGTTTTAAAGTGGATTCCCAGGCGCATTTACCGCACTCTCTTAGGTCTTAGCCCGCCGGTTCCGACCGAAAGCGAGAGGTCACCCGCAGTGACCGCCGAGATGTGATCACGCCAGCCCTGCCCTTTCCATACTGGACACTTTGTAGCACGTATAGCACCGTACCCGTCGGTACCTGAAAGTACCTACGTCCAGGAGCCGGTACCTCCAGTTGGCATATCGCGTCTCTAGCTACTCCTCCATGGTAGCATATCGCCTCTCTACCTCTAGCTACTCCTCCATGATGTAATGGCTGCTACAGTAGCGTTTTATCATTGTTCCTTATAGGCTTAGGACCAAAGTATGGGAATAGACGAGCAAAGTGTAACCATCATTTAACAGGTTTAATGCAATAGGAAAAATTCTACTAAGTAGTAGGTAAGTATTAAATTGGGAATTGATTAAAAATTGTGTATCGAAACTTTATCCATTTTATGTAAAATTTCGATAATGGGGAGGCATTTTTTATGGCCCAGGGTCAGCGCTAAGGTTAAATCCGGCACTACATACATACAAGTATTTTGTTTAGTCGTATACTAACCCAGAAGCTTTAGATTTAGGATCGATTGTATGCACAATGGGCCTCAGCATCGTATCGAATTGTGACCGTGGTAGGCCTATGATGCCCAGGGTTATACAAGATTCCAACAAAACTTCTTCTGCGCCAGCCACAACGAGACATAAGTAATGTAGTCGGGTTGTTATCCTTAAAAAATAAAAAAGATGAGAAAGAGCCAAGTTAATAAGAAAAAGATGAATAACAAGTTTGCTCACTGTGGATACTTGACAACACCAAGTCCTAATAAACGATAGTCAATCGGCCTGTGACAAAACACCTCATTCATAAGCGGTGAGCAGGTGTTCAGCTTCTTGTCATGACGCACACAATGCCCCAGCAACACAGCCTGCTCTGCTGGCACCATGTGTGCTATGTATTCTGTTTTCAACGTATGCTCCACAGCGTTGAAGATTTCCGACTTAAATATACGATGGGTTTCCAGTTCTGAAGATTTTTAAACATAGTTTTACAATTTAGATATAATATTGATTTCTGTACAATCTTTACACGATTGCCTAAAAAAATGAGTGTTATATATTCAGGGTTATATGTATATAATAAATATGTTAGCGGGCTAACCTGATTTCACGCCAAACTAGTTTGTCCTAGGCCAAATCGGTTTAACCTATAATGCGTGTCAGGATAAACTAGTTTTTACTAGAACAAACTAGTTTATCCTTAGAACTTTAGACTTATTTTTTATTTTATTGTTTTTAGTTTTATTGATCATTTAATACATCACCAATTTGATGGAAACTTCTGCGTCCCAATGCTAACCAAACAATCTGTACGCTCATACGCAGTAGCGTTTCGAACAATCGTGCGTCTTTGTCCGATAACGATTGTCGTTTCTTCTGAGGACCCATGTGATGAAACTTCTTCGTGTCTGCTCCGCCTACGCCATAAAGCACTTATGATAACAAAAAAAAGAACACTGACACTCATTAATGAAATGATGAAATGAAATGATGAAATGATATTTTATTCTGTAAATAGGTTACAGGTAACACTTTTACACGTCAAAAATTGTTTTGATTTTTAAGCTAGATGAGGTCGGTGTTTCCTATCTGACTACCTTTGAGAAGAAACACCGAAACAAACTCAAAGGTCAGTCTCTTTTAAAGTCCAGACAAATTAAAATGAAACTATGCAAGGACCATGCAGGTTAGTCTGGAATGGCCTTTAAAGGAAAGAGCCATACAGATTTGAGTGGACCTATCCTGACTGTGCACGCATGTGCCGAGTATCGTGGTAGCTCAACCCTGACTTAGGGAGCTCAACGACCCAGCGAACATTACTATCAGAAAGGACATTTGGGTAGGTCGCATAAAGTACTCAAACTGTCAGACTGAACTTGAGATCTATACCTATATTATGTAACATAGAAACCCACATCGTACTCACATTCACAAAAATAAGTTAAATTAAATAATAATGTCACCTTAAATGTCATTGAGTAAATAAATTATGTCAAAAGAACATAGGATATGTTGGAGTTTATATGTATATAAATTGACAAAGACAATAAAAATGTACTATATGTTAAATTATTTAATTACTTAGACAGTCAAGAGATGACCAGTACCAACTGACAGCGCCCGTTCACGAACATGACACGCGCATCAGCACCGTTCAACTCAACCATTTTAGAGGGAATCGAATAGTAGTTACAACCTCAGATCATAGAATTTCTATGATCTGAGGTTATAACAATTTACTAACCAATAAGCATTATACAATATTCTTTAGCAACCAAGACTCTAAGGTCGGCTAAGTTATCACGAAATTCATTTTCAATTCTGTCACAATCCGGTGTTCTCACTTTTGTTGTGAGCTCCAACATTCGTCTTCCCATTTCATCTGCTACCTGGTGAAACCATTTTATATGTAGAGTTATGTTTACATATAAGTTAAGTGTCTATGCTGCGGCTGTTTTACGTGCTCTTTTCTTTTATAAATGACCGTTTTTAAAATGTTCGTCTCTCTGTTTGAAAGCTTTTCTCGAATAGGCTCCGAAATGGATTAGAAGTATGAATGGTATAAATATTTGTAAAGCCTTAATTACTGTCATCTAGCGGGTATCCAAGCTCCGCGCGAACAAAGTCGTGGGCATAGACTCAAAAAAAATACTATAATTATTTCATGTTCTTTTGAAATTGTGTGTGCCAAAGATACTGCTATTGTTAACATTCATCATTTTCCTAACCAAGTTAGAGGATTGATTTCGAAATTACCCTGCACGCCCGATAATTGAACTATAGAACATAATGAGCTTGACATAATTAGCCTGCAATGTTCCCAATACTGGGACTTGGGACTCCTTTCTGTAAGAGGGAAAATAGAAAATAATAAAAACTATTTAAAACTATTACCTGTAAATAGTAAGCACAGCAAAGAATGAGTGCCCTAAGGAATCTTTCTGTAGTTGGCGTGTGTAACAGGTTTATTAGCATTGGACTCAAAATATTGATGGGTGCAGTGTACAACGCTATATCTTTTATGTCCTGAAAGTTTCAATTATATTTTTATTTCCGGTTAACTATGTATTAGGTATTAGGCAAACGCATTAGGTATTTGATTCTCTCCTGCTTTAGTCCTCCAGTCCGCTTTTATAATAAGGATCCCTATACACGATTAAGTACTTTTCCAAGTACTCTTCCGACCATAAATTAATATTCTGTATAAATAGTAGGTAATGAAAATACAAACCTGTAGAGTAATTACGTCCGCTTGCCCCGGTTTCAACTTTCTTTGATAGCGTCGACGATAACGGATCTACAAAGCAATGAAATCTTATAACATATATACCTATAGGACTTTATCAGCAATTTATGTATGATTATTAAACTCTATTCCATAAACTTTCGCCAATTATTAATTTTGGGCTTAGCCGATACACCATACTCATACCTACTTACAATAATATGTAATATACCTAAATACGAAAGATTGCATATGTGTGTGTTTATTACTCCTTCACGCTGAAACGCCTGGACGGATTTAGATGGACCAAAAGGTAGAATGGGACCTGGTATATGCTACTTTTTATAAATTTTCAGGCACCCAATAACGCTGCCTGACCCGGGGATCGAACCCAAGACCTCACGCTCAGCAGTTGGGCTTGCGACTACTAGGCCAACGAGGCAGTCGGTCAGATAAGTTTAAGTTAGTATATTTAACTTCAAACCGACTGCCGCGTTAAAAAAACTCCAAACAAAGTCGTATTGTTTTTTTAAAGTCCAACGCACAATTTTAACGCTGAGGGGTTCAGAATAAGCAGTTTTCGTTACGGTATCACTTACACCCAGATATACGGTAATCTCCGAAACTACTAAACCGATTCTGAAAATTATTTCATTAATATAGGAAGCTACATTATCTCTGAGTGCTATAGACTTGCCTTTTATCCCAAAAAATTTTCACCGTTCCTGTCGGCCTCGCGGCTGAAATCGCGGGCAAAGTACTAGTTATTGAATATTGTTGTCACCTGTTCAATTAAATCAACGTCGTCTCTAAACTCTATGGTTCCCGTTGGCGCTTTGGTTTGTATTTGTATATTTTCTATCTGCTTAGGAGGCAGGTCACTGTAATGGTCAACATTTACATTACTAATAAACTCCAATTGACTGTCTGGTCTGCTATTTCATAGGACAGAGAAACATATCATATATTTACGAGATTTATGAGTTTTCATGTTGTTTACGCCTCGCATCGCTTCTATGAAGACAACTCGTCGCCGCTCTGATGAAGCGAAGCGAAAACAATGGGCGACGACGACGCGGTGGCGACGCCGGCCTACGGGTTTTGGTTGCTTACCATGAGATTGTAAACAGACGCGATGCCGGAGGATATTTGACCACAGTGTCTTTGCAACGACAGAAGTGTTGGTTGTCTTACGAAGGCGATGCCACTAATAAGGCCCTCGCAGCCAGACTCTTCTGAGGGCACTCGCCGTGTTGTGTTGCGTTTATGTCCATGAATTGACGACCGCGATAAAAATGTGGAGTTTTCATCCCGAACGCACCAATATTAAATCGTAGCCTTATAATTATATTTAGTCAACAAGAAACACATAAACGAAATTTATATCCGAGTTTCAATACCTCACAAACTGCAATTCTTGTACGTGCTCATCCCACACCCAGTGTCCGTCCTCATACATTCCCCCAAATACTCCTTCATCCTCATCATCTGCCATTTTATATATAAATTACAAATTAAAATTAATAAATAAAATACGAGTACAATGCAAAGTATGTAATAAGTACAAATTGTCACCTTTACAATAGTGTCATCAAAATAAGTCAAATTGGCAAATGAAAGGCATTTGCCAATTTGACTTATTTTTTCTTCTTTTTCTCTTTTACTTTATATTATATTAGTAAAAAGTTGATTCCATGGAGATTAGTGATATTGTCTACATTTTCATTGGTACTAGTCGAGTCGTGGGTCGTGGGTCAGCCTGTCGTCAGAAAGAGTTTTACCTTGCTTTGGATAAGTAAGTGTTATGTTAAGTTCAACTTTAACTCTTCTTTATTAAAATAATAACTTGTTGCAATCTACCTACATAAAGAAAAATTACCTAAGTTCCTAATCAGATAATTAATTGAATATTTCCAACGACCGCATAACCTTATTGCTCATTATTTATTTCTGTTCCCTGGCTTTGTTTGAAAATTTTGTTTAGACTTAACGAACTATTTTTGCCTTATGTCTAAGATTTAAATCGCCTTATGTTCTTTTAGACACAACTGCTGATCAACAAATGTGCCAATGTAGGTACTTATTTAGAATAATAACACACCGATGTATTTAAATTATTCTAAGCCTATAAGTATAATTATATAATGTTGTGAATATCCTTCTTTCAGCCTTTAGTGAATTCCGCTTCATCATCATCTTGGATTTGACTTGAACACTTTCAAGATTCTTTGCCAGTAGTACCATAATTTTGGCTCTCTTTATCTTTGGTCTCCACGCCAAAATTATGGTTCTACTGGCAAAGAAGAATCTTAAAATTGTTTAATTTGTTTAATTATGTTTCTGAAAATTGTTTGACGAATTTTGTTATAATTTTTATAATAGGTATGACGTAACTTAACTTCATAATAAAGGTACTCTACATTTGTATAAACACACTACATTACGATGTATTTGTACCTGGGTTCCGAACCTGGGGGTGATTGCGCCCCCGGGGGTAAAACAGTTATTCTGCGGGGGAAATGAGGCTGGTAATAAATTTTATAATCAATAATTAAAAACTTTACCCACTTAACATTAAAAATTTTACAAATGCAAAACAATCTTCACACTGCATTATCATTAATTCATGAACTTTTTGTGCAATTTATTATGATTATTAAAGGCTACTGTATTTTTATATGATAACATTTTAAGGGGGGGGGGGGTAACATGAGTTTCCCTAATAGGTCATACAGGTAACAAGATTGAAAAGGTTAGGAACCGCTGTGTTACTTCCTATATTATCAATTCAAACTGTTTCAAGCACAAAAGTCGCATTTTGTCAAAATCTTTAAGATTCATCGGCGCGCGACTTATGAATATGATCTCCTATATTTCAACTTCTTATTCATGATTATAATTCATGGACAGCTATAACTTGCAAATCGGAATCTCCATCCAGCGTGTTTGTAAGTTTGGCAGAATTTACGACGTCACTAGTAAGTTTGCTCTCGGCTTCACTGAATATAAAGTTATGTTAATATTACTGGTGCATCCAACTCCGGACCTTAAAACTTATAAAATGCTCTAAGTTATTTCCAATTCAGGATAAAAGCTATTGTGTGCATTGCTGTAAGCGTATGGGCACATATACCTATTAAACGATACAGGCAATAGAGTTTGAATATCAGGCCAAACAAACAAAGGGGCGGACGAACAAGACGGTGTTAAGCTTTTCATTGTATAAGCAAACTGATCATTATAGAGCAGAAAAACATCTCAACAAACCTAAGGAAGTTGTGAGAAACTCAATAAGTGCATAGTGCTAGTCTACTTATTGGTCCGTACCTAAGTAGGTACCTTTTTCTTTAGTTTGCAGAATTGACAATTAAATCACTTGGAACTTCTACCCGCATTTGGATGCAAACTTTGGAACAACAGAGCGATTTTCAGACATGTAAAGTGTACCAAACATGCCTAAAAGTTATGGGTGAACAACCTACGTTGCCATATATTTTTACACGAATAAATATAAATTTTGAGCATGTGTGTCACTTGTGCTAATTCAATGAATTGGCTGTCACACACGATCGCACATAAGGCTGCGATGCGCTGCTTTGATCGTGTGCGCCCTGCCATGTGATCAAATGAGTATCTACTTAGTTTAGCACACGGTTGGGGATTAGCGTGGTACTAACAGGAAACCATTAAAACATTCAAAGTAAATTCTGTACCTATGTATCGTTTACGCTCCACTTCCTTAAACGTTGGAGTGAGTTGACTTAGAATCAAGTAGATGCCGACACAAATAACGTGCGTGACTTACTATGAAATACTTGTATTGTAAAGAAGATAATACAGATTAAGTTTTATGAAATACAATAAAAACTGATATGAAACATTCACTTTGTATTAGCCTAGCTGTATACCACCTGCGGCCCATTCGGTTTTACTGCGCGCCTCCCGAAGCTTTTAGAGGCCCGAAACAAAGTAATTAATACAAGCATAACTTTAAGTTACCAAAATATGAGGGCCGGTCTTCATAGTTAATTTATATGTAGTAGGTAGATAAATACCTACCTACTACATATACATATTTTTACTTATAAAAAGAGAAATAATAGACACTTAAAGCCTACTAGATAATCCGGAACTCCTGTTGTATTCTTACTATCTAACTAATTTCCATTCTGGGATGACTTTAAAGATATCTCGCGGAGTCTATCCAATCGTGTAGTAGTTCCAGTAGCAACTCATACGACTGATAGCATAAACATTTCCAGTCGTTATCACATCAATATTTCTATCACAACTCTCTCAAGTTCAGGGTTCCCTATGACAAGCTATTTAGCATCATGATGATTTCACGGACAGATGCGATTATCTTCTGTACTCAAAAGATT
This sequence comes from Thalpophila matura, assembly GCA_948465475.1. NCBI lineage: Eukaryota > Metazoa > Arthropoda > Insecta > Lepidoptera > Noctuidae > Thalpophila > Thalpophila matura. The sequence continues at coordinate 9,409,768 of OX419183.1, read as the reverse complement.
TCTTTTTCAATAATGAAAAAAATAATCTCTTCATCACATTACAGCAGTGGTTCCTAACCTTTTTAATCTTGTTACCCCTAAATGACCATATAGAAACTCATTTTACCCCCGCCCTTCTCGCCTTGAAAATATTATCAGATAAAAGTCTTTATTAATCACAATTAATTGCACAAAGAGTACATAAATTAATGATACTTATTAAAAAGTAGTGAAGGTGAAGGTTTGTATTGTTAGGGTTCCCCTAGAAACCCTTATGGTGCGACTTCGTCTGTCTGTCTGTCTGTCTGTCTGTCTGTCTGTCACACCTGGTTATTTCAGCAACTACTAATGCTATCGACTTGAAATTTGGAACAGTTAAAAAGAATGCTTGCCTAACTTTATTGCAAATGAAAAAAGTCAACAAATATTTTTATTTTAATAGCAAAAGGGGCCGGAGGGGGGGTTCAACATTTTTAAGTGGGGTTACTAGGTCAAGTGACATATCATATGAAAGGACTTGATTTACACATTTCAAAATATATTTTCATTTTATTTTATGTTTCATAGTTTTCGACATATGATGAAAAATGTCTAAAAAAATACCATTCCCCCCCTTATCTCCGAAGTTTGCGGAGTGACAAATCTGAAATAATTAGAGTTAATAGGAATTGACCCAAGTATTGCACCAAAAATAAAACGATGTTTCTAACTAGTACAGTTTTTTCAAAATCATCAAAATTTCGTCACAAACAAACTTAGTTATGCGGCCCGGTTATTTTTACTTTATACGTCCAAAAATGATACGGAATCCTCGGTGCGCGAGTTCGACTCGCACTTGGCCGGTTTTTTGATTTACAAAACTGTGTAGTTTCAAGTAATAAACCAGTACATTCATATTCAGGTGGAATGTCGCTCCACTAACATTTAGTGGAACACACAAAGCGAACGTGTAACTGGTAAACCGAACATATTTCTGACTCGATGAACATTCTTTCCAATTTCATTTCGCTTGTTTCATTCCCACTGAAATGGAAACTAAACTCTAAATTCATTCATTTGTTATGATGTCAAAACAAACTATGATGTAGAGAGACGAATATTGTTTCAACATACGTCCATGGTTTTAGCTTTAAATGTCGTTGTTGTATTGTAAAATTAGTAGACCAGGTATGTACCGTGGGTTACAGCTTATAGCTGGCTTTAAAATAAAGGTTTACAAAACAAAATCTAGGGGTCCGGGTCCTTCAAATAGAAACTAGTTCATCTTAGAAATAATTCAATAACATAAATGATAACATACTTCTTCGAGTAACGAAACAAAAGATACCATCGCTGTTCCTAATAAAATTTTCATAGAACCTTCAGCATTTTCATCTGATGAACTAGATATTATTGCATCAGATTATCTAGGTTAAAAGCCAGGGAAATTTAATAAAGACCGAGTCGATTGCATTCGCTGAAATCAAAAGCTACTTGGTGTTGATACAGGGATGAAGTATTCCCACCCATTCGTCGGGAAGCACGTTTCGAGCGGGTATAATCCTTCGCCGGGAGCGATGTTCAATCTACTCCACGGTCATAAACCGGTGTTCCACGGACGTAAACTGTGCTACGTGAGCTCGCAAAGCGGATGGGAAAGACATTGGATGCTAGTGTTGTGTACATCTGTTTTAAAAGTTTCCGATTTGAGTTACGCTTGTAAACCGCTATCTGAGATGAGGTGAACTTAATTCAGCTCAATTTATTACGTAGCGTAGATATCTACTCTTCAGATTTAGTTTATTTTGATCAAAATACTTTTTATAGGTAGTAAGTTCAGCGATTAGTCAATAGCATCCAAATCCTATCACTCGATAATAAAATCATTTAAATTCATGAACAAACAACCATTCCAAGGCTGGAGTCTCTCCTACAACTCTCGATCGCTCCACCATCAAGCATCGTCAACATAATTAATTGGAATGAGGACTTTCAGTTATTTAGTATAGGTATTAGGGAGTTGAAAATTCTTATTGCGGAAAAATTTAAAATTACAGTTTGTACACAATACCTACTGAAATTATACCAAACTTAGGCCTTACAAGACACAGTTAACAAAATTAAACTAGTTTATTAAAGATTTTGTAGAAATCTGACGAAGAGAAGTTAATAAAACATAAGCTATTACAAGTTATATTATATTTTTACAATCTATACCAGCAACCTGGAATTTAATCTTTTAATCAAAGAAGACATCAACCTTTGAGTTTGTTTCGGTGTTTCTTCTCAAAGGTAGTCATATAGGAAACACCGAACTCATCTAGCTTAAAAAAAGGTTTTGACGTGTAAAAGTGTTATTTATAACCTATTTACAAAATAAATATCATTTATCATTTATCATTAATCTCAAATGTAAATCTCAAAGAGTAGAATAATATATAAATAAAAGCGTAAATCTACTTCAAAAGTGAAATAAATACCTAAATGAAATAAAACATAAATCGTCAATATTTAACAGACAGTTACAATTCTCTATTAAAACATGTTTATGCTCTTAGTTGTAACTGAGCTTTTACTGATACTAAGTACCCCTCATATACACTGACGAACAACTTTATTAGATGCACCCCGCTGCTTCACGACTTTTATTTCATTCGGTACTAAGTACAGTTTGAGCCTTAGAGAGCACGATAAGCCGTCAGTCTGGTTGGTAGATATAAAAAAAACAGTACCTACCTAAGTGAGAAATGGAAAAATGGAGGCACACTTTTGCCAGGAAGTGGGACAGAAAAGGCTTACAAAAAAAAACTATAAAGCTAAAAAATCTTACAAAACCATGCATAGTCTTGTTAGGTAGAGTCAATAAGACAATCAGTATGACAAAGTATGTATAATATGATAACTATAGCGATTGATACGAAGTAGGCAGATTCATTATATTTTTTACTAGACAAAAATAGTGAGCTGACAGAACAGAAGTAGGTGCACACCAAAAAAGATTCAATATGTAAATTAAATCAAACCATCTCATACGAGCTAAATCTCGAATCCTCTAGACTATTATTAAAATTTATCAATGATCTAGCTAGAGCGAACAGATCGAATAACGTTGAGGAAATTATCTCATTTTCAAAGTGGTGATCATATGATAAATTGATCTTTACCGGTTTCCGAAAGAAGACCCTCTTCTTTCGGAAACCGGTAAAGATCCACTGATGGTGGTGGCTTGTGGCTAGGTAACGTAAACGATATCAGCATTTTTCAATGAATGATCAAAGTGGACCATAGGTTGGTAACTGGCACCAACCTCAAAAGAAGGCAATTTATTAAAATTCTTTTTAGAACACTATCAAACATTTTGAAGTCAATGTATATTATTATTTTGGTGTCAATTATACCTAACTGCCAAAGCCAAGGACTAAATTATTATATAAATAGGTACCTATAATATGAGACTACAATAGGTAGGAATACTGGGTAACAATATAGCAAAATTTTTCGCTGATTATTCAGTTTATTGCACTAAAATGAACACTGATGACGATGACGACTATGGCCTCCGTGGCTTGTATGAAAATGGACGCTGGCTGTGGGACGAAAGACTAAAAACAATTGTATTTTTGAGGTGAGGGTGAGGATCTAATGATTCGTACAAACGTCGCTCAGCATTATATGCCGATAGTTTTTATTTAATTTCATTATTCTCACTTTGGCTTACATTTTTATCATTTGTAGATAAGCAATGTTTGTGCTCAACAAATTGTAGCCAAGTGTTAATAATTACATAGATAACATCCTTCACGCCCCTTTCATTTATTATTGTAAAGTTTTTAGACTTACAAAGAATCAGAATCATCAACATCATCTAAATTGTGTGTTTGTTTTTTCTCTTTGATTTTTCTCTTTATAATATTATACCTATGTCATCGCAACTCTGGTCCCCAAGATACAGGCCTCGCCTAGTTTGGGGACCACCGTAAAGAACTTAATGATGTACATACCAATGGTTCAATAAATGATTAAATGGTTAAATGATCAAGGATATTCGCAAATTAAATTTGTCTAATTCCTGAATACAATTTAGTGTTTTAATACAATTTATTGTTAATTTAAGTAAAGTAACTAATCATAATAATGTCTTAGATTTTCGCGATTATTACACATTATAATAAAACAAGTTTAAACGGATTAAATCGCGTATATTACAGTTTTTACAGAATTTTCCTGACGTTTCGAACACTTTGCAGCGTTCGTGGTCGCAGGACGACTGTTCTGTGTGTGACTGCAAAGTGTTCGAAACGTCAGGAAAATTCTGTAAAAACTGTAATATACGCGATTTAATCCGTTTAAACTTGTTTTATTATAGTAACTAATCATTTAAGTAAACTAATCATTATAGCACGCGTTTCATGCAATTGCATTTAGCACATATAACATTAACTGCAAGGTTAGTGTTTCATTAAAAATAATCACTGAGGTAATAAGTTAAATCAGCTGCTGTAGATTAGACATAGTAGGTAACGTACATGGTTTTAAGAAATGATATGACTTGGAACTCTCGTGTTTATGCTAAAATAATGTTACAGTAACATGCGCCCTAAGACAGATGATTTGGGTTTATATCACACTGAGCCATCTGGAATCATGGAATTCCGAGAAGACGTTGATTTAATTGAACAGGTGATTAATAATATTTATTATAAGTACAATGAAATGCAAAAAACTACGCTTGTGCATGTTTTCTTAATTGTATGTTATTTACTTAGTTACGTTATCGTCGACACTTTCAACGAAAATTGGCTCCGGGACAGGCTGACATAATTACGTTACAGGTACACAACCACATTGACCATCATTTATTTTCAATTATTGATAAACTTACAATAATGATTCCTAGTATGAAATTTCAGGATGTCAAAGATATAGTCATGTATACTGCTCCCGTAAATTTTTTGAGCGCAAAGCTGATTAACATGTTGCACACATCAACAGGAGAAAGATTTCTTAGAGCGCTAATTCTTTACTGTGCATACTCTTTGCAGGTAATGTTAGGCTGTTAAAGTAAAGTAAACTCCTCTCTAAAGTAAAACCTCGTCACTTGGGAACTTTTGTAATGTTCCAGCCTTCAATTTCTAGAGCAGTGACCTAGTGGTAGCGGCCTTGACTTAAAGTCGTAGGTCGTCGGTTCGAACCTGTGTTATTCTGATATTTATGGTATATTACTGTAAAGTTTCATCAAAATCCGTTCAGTAGTCTTTGCGTGAAAAAGTAACAAACATACATCCATACATCCTCACAAACTTTCGCGTTTATAATATCTATTAGTAGGAAGTAGCATATAATAATTATACCCAGTGCAACTATTTCAGGTAACAGATGCAATGATAATTCGCACTTTAGAACTGGAAACAAAAGTAAGAACTCCAGACAGTGACATGTTAGAGGAGGAATATCGTGATAATTTAGCTGACCTAAGAATCTTGGTAGCTAAAGAATATTGCACAATTCTCACTGGTAAATAAATTGTTGTAGGTACATACACTACTTATCTTAAAACTAATTTTATTACTTAAAACCTAGTCTTTTTTTATTTTAGTTTTTTTTAAGTAGGTATAAGTAAGATACCTACTTATATATTTTAAATCGTGTCTTTGAACCGTTCATTTCGATAACTCACATGAACATGTCAAAAAAAAATCGACTTCACTTATAATGGCGATTGAAATCCGCCATGTTGGTTTTTAGGGTTCCGTACCAAAATGGTAAAAAAGGAACCCTTAGGTGCGACTTCATCTGTCTGTCTGTCTGTCTGTCACACCTGCTTATTTCAGCAACTACTAATGCTATCGACTTGAAATTTGGAACAGTTATAAAAAATGGTTGCCCAACTTTATTGCAAATGAAAAAAGTTAAAAAATATTTTTATTTTCATTGCAAAAGGGGCCGGAGTGGAGCTCCTAAATTTTAAAGTGGGGTTACTAGGTCAAGTGACAAATCATATGAAAGGGCTTGATTTGCACATTTCAAAATATATTTTCATTTTATTTTATGTCTCACAGTTTTCGACATATGATGAAAAATGTCTGAAAAAATACCATTCCCCCCCCCCTTATCTCCGAAGTATGCGGAGCGAAAAATCTGAAATAATTAGAGTTGATAGGAATTAACCCAAATATTGCACTAAAAATAAAACGATGTTCCTAACTAGTACGGTTTTTTCAAAATTATCAAAATTCCTTGACAAACAAACTTAGTTATGCGGTCCGGTTTTTTTCACTTTATACGTCCAAAACTGATACGGAGCGCCTCGGTGCCCTCGGTGCGCGAGTACGACTCGCACTTGGCCGGTTTTTTATAGGAATCCGTATTAAATAGCCAATGTCCGTTCGCTAGTTTAGTCTCTAGGAGACACAGAAACGGACTTACATAGGTACACCGTACACGCTAACATACAGGTTAAAAAAAACATTAGGTACCCTCCTTTTGCATAAATTATGTGTTCCTTACCATCGATTATATAAGGTACCTACATGGTTCATTTTTAGGGCTCGGTATACGTATTTATAATAAACTACCTACCCCTTTGCTTACTAGAACTGCCGTTTCCTTCTTTCAAAACTAAAATTAAAGCCATCCTAGTTAAAAAGGCTTACTATACATTAAAGGAATATTTAGACGATAGATCTTGTTGGTCGCTGTGTTAGGCACAAGATGACTCTGAATCAATGTTTGAATTAATTATATTTTACATCTTGACATTCAGTACCTATATTCTACAATGTTAAATGTTGACATAATATTGTATTGTTCTGTATTATTTTTATTTTATTTGCTCTTTTTTACGAAGAGTTCAATTAACAGTGTGATGCTGATGCAGTTAACTAGTGACCTCGGACAGGTTTCTTTCATTAGTTATTTTTCACTTTTGATATTCTTTCCTCTTGTCAGCAGGTTCGTCATGCTCCCTTTGACGTCATTGCTTGCGGTGGCGTCATTAGTCGGGTCACCCCCTTCCCTCTAAAATGGCGAGGGAGGTGATGGCTGGCCTCTGCGTCATACTCGTGAACGGGTGCCGCTTGTGGTGACTGGTCGTTCTGTTGACTGAGCCCAGTAATTTAATCATGCATGACTCTTGACTGTCAAATAAAATTTATTTGTCTATAAAATGCACTTGTAACCGGACACACAGCCTTTATTACCGATTAGTAACTAGAATATTAATAACGCCTAAACTCTAAAGCATCTTTTGCGACTACATATTTTTTATTGTTTTTTACTTTATTTTCTTTGATTAGGTATATTGGTGTGTGTTAGGTTACATCATTATTTTACTTTTAAGTATTTATAGTTTATATATATATTTTTTTGTTTTTTAAGCTCAGTTGATAATTTTTTTCGTAAATTTATATAATTTTTTTTGAATAAAAGTAACTGAAAGACAGAATCGTGTTGCTGCGGAGTTTGTTGCGCCGTTTCTTCTTCGCAGCCAAAACACTAGAAAGCGGTGAAGGGTGGGCGTTTTTGGGGGCTGTCTTATGTATATTGACGTTCAAAAAGTGGTAATGGCTTTAGCCCACTTTGAATAAATGACTTCTGAATTTGAATTTGAATTTGAATTTGGACTTCGCCACAGTCACGTAAAAACACACATAAAAAAAATAAGGTTAATCTCCTTCCATGGGTGTCGAACTAAATGCCTTAGGGCGGGTTGCTTCAAACCATCTGTATTCGTAAGTCAGTACGTAATCGTTAAGTCAGTATGAATTGTCGTACAAACCGCCATATTTGACGGTTACAGATACGTAACTGTAAGATGAAACAACATGGCCTTAGTACATTTCCGATCAAATGAGTAATTGTGCCTCCATGGGTGATGGTTTTACGTAACGTATTACATTCACTTTATAGGTGCTGGAGATATGAAGCCATTCCATCATATGGGCCCTTTGAAGAAAAGACGATCCTTACTTGAGAAAGACGCCCGTTCATTTGAAACTTTCATAAGAATGAGCGTGCAGATTGTTTATTTGTCTCTCGGACGCAGATATTTTCATCAAATTGGTGACTGGTGTTTCTTACAACAGGCATGTGTTAATATTTAAGAAACATATTAGCTATAAAGCTACATTGTGTTGAAACATCTACAGAATTGGAAACTCATCGTGTATTGAAATCGGACACATTCAGTGCAGTGGAGCACAAGTCACATGCCGTACGCGCACACTCTGAGATGGTTCAAAAAAGGGGGGATCATATTGAAGACGTGTTACTTGGCAAATGCTTGCGTCACAACCGACGGCTTAACACCCATTCCCCGCTCATGAACGAGGTGTTCTGTGCAAAACAGGTCGATTACCGATTGATGAGGCTCGGAGTTGTCAAATATCCAAAGTAAGCAATCTAATCATTGAGTCTGTACCATGTTTTAAGCGAAGATCCCTCCTTTGTTCAATAACTATTTGAAAAGTCACACGTAATACTTGATTCACACTAGACTTATGTATCGTGTCGTGGACTCGTGGTGCATTAGTGGGTAGATTAGAAGCCCATCGGCGTCACATATTTTTGTATGAAAGTGCACACTATCCTTACGCATCACAATATATGTATATTATGAAACCGATAGGCTTCTGATGTACAACTGATGCATCACGACATGACACCTACAAATGTAGTGTTAATCAAGTGTTACCTACTCATCAAAATATGTTGGTTTAATTCAATTGAATTTTATTTTTAAAAGTCTTACTCCCCGACTACGCTTTTTGCGTCTCGCTGTGGCTGGTGCAGAAGAAGATATGGCAGAAGCAAATTTAATAGTAGGCATCATTGGTATGCCACGTGCTCGATTCGACACTATGCTCAGGATCCTCCCACCAGTCACTACTGATCCAAAATCTAAATCGTCTGTGTCAGTGGACAGGTAACCACATAGGTATATTAGCATCTTTGTATTTCTTACGAGAATGATTATAAGAATTTCTCATTTTTTTCAAAGAGTCAACCAAAACACAAGTGAAAATATTCACCATCTCTAATATTTTTGATGGCATGCTACGAGATTAGGTATGCAACGAGGACCGCGACCGTGAAAATTATACTTGCAATTTAATAGTTACCCGATTTTTAATAAAAATACTGTGGCCCCAGTGCAGTTGATTTCAGTGAAATTAGGGACCTACTCCTTAAAGTTTTATCACTTTATTGTATCGTTTGCGTAGTGCATACTAGGTAGGTACAGTTAGGTTCTTTTTTCAAAATACCTTTGGCTTACCTTTGGCCTACCTACTTACCTACTAAATAAAGTCTACCGCATTTGGTTGATATTTGTTTGTTACTTTTGGACACTTCATGAATATATCATGCATAGATGTAAGGGATCAAAATCGACTAGAAATCAATGTAAACATTGTACCTGCTACCTACTTACAGTAAATCTCATCAGCGCTCATCATCACCATCAGTGTTATCTACATTATTGATAACATTTTCATAATTATTGTGGATACGGTACTCCGTTTCGAAGTTTCTAAAAGGTAATACAAAATGAACCAACCTAATAAGTCAATGTGTATTTTATTCAGGTCGAGGCAAAGCGTCGCGTCGTCGAAGAGTTGTACTGCAAGGAAGTCTATGTATATGAGGATTTATCCCGAAATTATAATACCACCAAAAGAATCTGTGGAGTAAGTATTTTATTTTACTTAATTTCATAAAAGTAGAAAATCAAAGTCAAAGTTAATTTTACCATTTTCATTCGTGGTTGCAGGGTTGCCGCTCCTAAAGGGTTTCCAGACGAACCAGATGTTATTCAGCCAGTAAATGAGGTCCAGAGGCGTCTCTGGCAAAGCAGGTTTAAGGTGATGATGGACTTGCTAAACCAGCGACGAGACCGCCGTTAGATTTATACTTATGTGAAGTTTTAAATGTGTTAAGTTGATCATAATAATTTATTACATATAGTTTTATTAATTCTTTATTTCTAAATTATACAGTGTGTCTGGTCACCGGTGTCCGACCCGTTAAGGCGAAGCAATATGATCAATTTTATCGACAAATCCACTATAATAAAGCATTTTGCCCCTTCTGTTTTGAAATGGTAGCCATTTTTTTTGTTTTTGCCATATCTACCGATATTAGAGGTCCTACAGGCATAAAAGTGGTTTCGTTCGATAGCTACAAAAGTAGGCAATAAGTTCACACTAAAAAAAAATTCAAAAACTCCCATTAAAACCTTAAAAAAATACTGGAAACTTAAAAAGAGTGAAAAAATTTGGTTATTTTTTTTTTACTTTTTTATTGTTTTCCAAAATGCCTTATTATGGTGGATTTGTCGATAAAATTGATCATATTGCTTCGCCTTAACGGGTCGGACACCGGTGACCAGACACACTGTAAATTCAAGTTGAAAAGTGAGAAACGTGATATGATAAGTTGAAGATTAGCAGTTTTATAATATTATTATTTTTTTCTAATTATTATTATTTAAAGTCAAAATAATGATATGTGCAGTTGATCATGGTAATTATTATAGTTTTATTCTTTATTTCTAATACTTAGGTAGATACATAAAGTATAAATTAAAGTCTAGGTAAATGTGACGTGATAAGTTGATCACGGTAACTAATATATTATAGTTTTATCTTTATTTTTAAATGATAAAGTCAAAATGTGATATGATAAGTTGATCATGGTAATTATAATAGTTTTATTCTTTACTAGCACTTTGCCCGCGACTTCATCCGCGTGACCCACAGGAACTGTGCATTTTTTCTGGATAAAAAGTAGCTTAAGTTACTCAGCGATAATGCAGCTTTCTATTGGTGAAAGAATTTTTTAAATCGGTACAGTAGTTTTTTAATTATTAATTACAAAAAAGTTTATTAATTACAAAAAAACAAATATTTTCCCTTGACAATACTTACCTATTAGTGTAGATATAGGTACCTAGATTTCTAAATAAGTAGCATGAATTAAAGTCAAGATGTGATAGGTATGATAAGTTAATCATGGTTTCATTATTATAGTTTTATTATTTCTCCCTTACTTACAAACGCATCTTAATTTAACCACTGATTAAATAGAAATCTATCCTTGTCATTTCTATGCCAGACAATTTAATTCAATCATCCTTGTTATTAAGTAAGGTTTCATGTCTGAATACCTACTTAGTTTAGATTAAAGTCAAAATGTGATAATATGATAAGCTGTGATCAGCTTATCAGGTAGCTTAGTAGGTACCTAATTATCAGTGGCGAAGGGTCCCTACAATACGATTCCTACCGGCTTCCCTTTGAAAAATAGCACGGGCAGTAGGTATTGCCTACTTTTATTAATTAGCTTTTCGTGGTCAGGTAAGCATTTGTAGCTCCGGCTTACTTCTTACAAAAACTGACCCTTCGCCACTGCTATTATTATAGTTTTATTCTTTATTAGGGTTCCGTAACAAAATGGTAAAACACATTACCCTCCTTTGCGTCACGCAGTCGGGTAAAAAGGAACCCTTATGGTGCGACTTCGTCTGTCTGTCTGTCTGTCACACCTGCTTATTTCATCAACTACTAATGCTATCGACTTGAAATTTGGAACAGTTGTAAAGAATGCTTGCCCAACTTTATTGCAAATGAAAAAAGTCAAAAAATATTTTTATTTTCATCGCAAAAGGGGCCGCAGTGGGGGTCCAAAGTGGGGTTACTAGGTCAAGTGGCATATCATATGAAAGGTATTGATCTGCACATTTCAAAATATTTTTTTATTTTATTTTATGTCTCACAGTTTTCGACATATGATGAAAACTGTCCGAAAAAATACCATTCCCCCCCCATATCTCCTAAGTTTGCGGAGCGAAAAATCTGAAATAATTAGAGCTGATAGGAATTGACCCAAATATTGCACCAAGAATAAAACGATGTTCCTAACTAGTACAGTTTTTTTCAAAATCATCAAAATTCCTTCACAAACAAAGTTACTTATGCGGTCCGGTTTTTTTCACTTTATACGTCAACAAATGATACGGAACCCTCGGTGCGCGCGTACGACTCGCACTTGACCGGTTTTTTTTAAATAGTAGGTAAGTATCTCTACATTATCTACAATTTAATGTCTAAATGTTAGGTATATGCTAAGTTGATTTTGGTTATTTATAGATACCTACTTAAACTCGTAGTAGTAGTTTTATTAATTCTTTATTTTTAATTAATATATAAAATATAAATTCAAGTCGAAATGTGAGTTCATCATCTTAATTATTAGATAATAGATAATAATATAGTTTAATATTTTTTTTATTTCTAAATAGTACCTACCTATTATAAATTAAAGTTGTTTGTCTGTAGATATATCTGCAAACTTATTGATCGATTTTGATACGGTTTATCGGAATTTCTTGAGGGAGATTTATGTGTAGGTAGATATAATCCGTATGATACATTCGTATACTACATAATACAGCAGCATCTTCATCTTGAGAAGCTAGTGATTTCCCTTTTAACCCGACAGTGGTCCCAGACGGAGGGTAATATTTTTCGAGTGTAGATACTTATGTACCTACATGTAGGTATGTGTGTTTGACCTACGTCTATTTCTTTGGCACGCTCTGTATCCTAAATGGCTTGATGGATTCCAACGTGAGGTGTCCACCGGCAGCCATACCCTTCAAACCTGGAACACAGAAGTGCTGCTTAGCAGCAGAAATGGGATGATGGCAGTACTTCCCCGCGGATCCGCAGTACAACACCACAATTGGGGATGGTGCTGATGTAGAGCAACACGCTCAAGCTGCAAACCACAGCGAACTTTTTTCTTATCATCGACCGCTGCAAGATCACGCTCAATCCAGATCACATCGATTCAATAATAACTATCGGGCCTTGAAACAGTTCTTCATCATTTTCTTCATCTGCTTGGTGTTAATATTTCCGGCTATTGCCAGGATCCCGCCCTCCTACTGTTACCTTGCCTGATTTTCAACATCCTCTACAGTCAGTTTATTGGGTCTCAGATCTATTACATCCAGCGAGTGCCTACCTTTTTAGACGACACCGAGATCTTGGAGAAATAGATTCAGGCATTCAACGACCGACTTACCCAGATGGCTAGACCTGGCTAGACCACTCAAGCAGTACGAGGCTTACTGCCACTTTACGGACACTAAGGTTAGGTACCCTGGATGTGTGCGTTGCGTATGAGGTCCATCGAATCCCCTCCGTGCCGTGACATTTCCTTCAGGCGTGTGAACTGAGGGATCCAGTCAGCCCCGGATCTTGAATTATTTCGAGCCGGGGCAAAAACTGACAAATGCCGCCGCTGCCCAACAATATTTTTACCCTTATCATCACCATCATTTCAGCCATAACACGCCCACTGATGCTGATAGACATATTACATAGGTCTCCCCCAAAGAACGCCACAAAGACCGGCCTAGTGCGCTGCTCTTAGCGATTACTACACTTGGTAGACGAATACACTACTCAGTGTATTCGTCTGCCAAGCTTGAATTTGCCGCCAACCGTTCAGTACCTAAGTAGGTAGGTACTTTTTTCGTGATGCGCGCACACACACAAAAATCAGAAATAAAATGAAGTCGGTTAAAAAGAAATATTAATGATAAGTACCTACCTAGGTATGTATGAATTATGAATGTACGTATGTCATTGATGACATGCTTAAAGGCAAGTTGAGACCATTCGTTTCTTTATTTTAAAATTACCTACATTCGATTTAACATCAGCCTCTTCTAAGGAAAAGGCAACCCAAAAAAATCTACCTAGATACTTATAGGTAGGTATACTTAGTTATATCTACCTATAAGGCGAATCACACACCGCCCCGCGCTACGCTGCGGGATGCGTGGCGTGGCGACGGAACAAAAATCCCGCGCGTGAATGCGTTTTCAGTATGTTGCACCATGCGTGATTTTATACAAATACAGATAGGTACTTGCAAACAACGGAACATCACGCACCCCCGCGCTACGCTGCGTGATTTGGGTGTGTGCGAATCGCCTAAGTATCTAGATTTGGGTTGTTGGATTTATTATCTTGACTTCCTACGCCAAGATAATAAAAACAGCTCTGTTAAGTATCTATCTACGGGCTACGGCACGATGATCTGTGTGGTACTTCCTGGCCACGCCACAGTCACAATTTGAATCGGAGTTAGTATCAAACAATTGTACGAGAAATGTACGATTTTGTACACTAAATAAAAAAATATGTACTATAAAGATTCCCGAGAAATTTAAGAAAATCGGTGGCGTGGCCAGAAAGTGTGCTTCCTAGCCACGCCATCGCCACCGCGTACTTACGCTGCAATTATTAATGTAATCAACTACAAACTCATTGGTAAATAATTGTACGTATATTGTTTGTTCTATTAATAATGGGAAATGCTGCAAAAATCCATTACCTACATCAAAAAATTTAATATCAAAACTAAAATACTAAGTACATCGTCATTCTAGCGGTAACATGACATCGTACGGACTTGAGTCTAATATCAAAAAATTGTACGTAAAATGGTCGATTTTGTACGCTAAATAAAGAAATATGTACTATAAAGATTCCCGAGAAATTTAACAAAGTCGGTGGCGTGACCAGATAGTAGGGGAGACCCAATGACGTATTATATATAGACACGTCATACACCAACATCACTGTACTAAAAAATGACGCAAATACTTTAAATAGCTAAATAGCTACATATCAGTGCATATGTGCTAAAAAAGGGAAAGAAAACGAATGCCTTACTTGGCATGCCTACCTCTTGTTTAGTAGGTTTTTTTTTGCAAAATGTTGCAAGAAATGACGTTCAGCCAAGAAACTGGTTGGTGCATGACTTAATAATTTGTGGGCAATTATCTTACTTTTTTGTTGCCATTTTAGATCGCGGGTAACGTATCTATAGTTTTTATATCATTGGGGAGACCGGGGATAATTGACCAAGTTTCTACTTAATGGTATATATCTCTTGTGTTATATGGTATAATTTCTTTTCATATAATTTTTACATCATATAATCATATACTATACAGGGTGTCCCACGGCTATGCCACATTGAGGGAAAGTACTTTAAATATTTGAGATAGGAAATTTTTGAAAAAAATATTGAAAAGTTGCTTGCTTCATCTGTGAATCGAACCGACCAAATGTGAAAAAATAAACATCCTGTATTTTTATGATGCCGATTAAAATTATTTCGAGCCTATGATTCCTATTATTGCAAAAAATTGCAGTTCCTGTGGGCCACGCGGACGAAGTCACGGGAAAAGTGCTAGTAACTAATATAACGTTAAGTAATCAAATAAATACCTGTATTTTTATGATGCCGATTAAAATTATTTCGAGCCTATGATTCCTATTATTGCAAAAAATTGCAGTTCCTGTGGGCCACGCGGACGAAGTCACGGGAAAAGTGCTAGTAACTAATATAACGTTAAGTAATCAAATAAATATCAATTTATTATTTAGCTTGTGACGAAGTCATCCTTCTTTCATTATTTAGTGCTGGCAATCTTCCATTGCTGGCCACTTCATTCACTCCATCCTTCTAGATTTGAACTTTAAATTTCAAAATTAGAACATCTAATATTTTTATGCATTTATTTCACTCTGTGTCTGGTCTGCAAAGACATCGGTCGTGGACCGCTGACCGCTGATCTATTATATTAATAATATTACCTATATTATAAAGTGTGCAATGTTATAAGCGACTGTTTTATAACTCCTGTTTTTATACCGTTGAAACATCTGGGTAACAGTTATAAAGTGCAAATAATAAACCAGCTACGTCTCTACACCTCTCCCAATACTGCTGTTGTTTTATTTATATCAAGATCGTGTCCGGAGACTCCCTCCGATAGCTAGCCGAGGCCTGAGAGGATAGAGGGAGGGAGGCACTCCGCAACAAACTTAATAGTGTTCCTAATTTTATCTAAATACATTAAAACACAAGAGATATATACCATTAAGTAGAAACTTGGTCAACTATCCCCGGTCTCCCCTACTATCTGGCCATGCCACCGATTTTGTTAAATTTCTCGGGAATCTTTATAGTACATATTTCTTTATTTAACGTACAAAATCGAACATTTTTCGTACATTTTTTTGATATTAGACTCAAGTCCGTACGATGTCATGTTACCGCTAGAATGACGATGTAGTATTTTAGTTTTGATATTAAATTTTTGATGTAGGTAATGGCTTTTTGCAGCATCTCCCATTATTAATAGAACAAACAATATACGTACAATTATTTACCAATGAGTTTGTAGTTGATTACATTAATAATTGCAGCGTACGCGGTGGCGTGGCTAGGAAGCACACTTTCTGGCCACGCCACCGATTTTCTTAAATTTCTCGGGAATCTTTATAGTACATATTTTTTTATTTAGCGTACAAAATCGTACATTTCTCGTACAATTGTTTGATACTAACTCCGATTCAAATTGTGACTGTGGCGTGGCCAGGAAGTACCACACGATGATCTGCTGTCGGTCTGCATCCAGCTCCGTGTCTTGTTCTGATACCTACCTCACAACTTACAAAAACCGATACGCTAGGTAGGTAGGTACTTACCTACCATAGAAGTACCTACCGACATATCATACCGCGAATACTACACAAATGCATTATCATACCTACATGCAAGAGGTAGGTACCTACACTACCTACCTACACAATAATAAAATTGTACATCACCAAAAAAGGGTGTACCAAAAATAACCGACTTCAAAAAGCCACTACAAAGAAAATAATAATTTTGGTTTCGGAAGTCGGTGGCTTTGGTTTTTGTTTGCTTTTTTTGCCACCGACTTCCAAAATTATTATTTTCTTTGTAGTGGCTTTTTGAAGTCGGTTATTTTTTGTTAAAAAGTTTTTATTTTTCCCTTTTCAGTTCTTTATCTCGCGTTAGATTACTTTGAAGACTTCGTTCAACAGTAAATCTTCTACGTAGTGAGTACATTTATGCATATAACTTTGTACATAAGGATGATTACCTAATGTATTATATACTAAAACCTTCCTCAAAGTATGTAGATTACGTTAGTGAAAACCCCCATCCAAATCGAATCAGTAGTTTTTGAGAAAATCGCGCACATACAAACATACATACATACATACATACATACGGGACGAATACAGAACCTCCTTTTTTGAAGTCGGTTAAAAATGTAGAGTTATCATAGCTGGGCTGGATATCATTCTGTTAAAATCAGTTTATTGTTTTCATTGCAATAACTAACAGCAAGTTAAGTAACAAATTGCTGAATACCAATCTGAATGAACAACTCCTTCCGCTCCATTTCCCTTTTATTTTCAAAGTTCCAATCCAATGAATCGAGCGATTGAACCTATTACGAATAACTTTACCTATCTATTCATGTGTGAACGGGAAAAATATTCACGTTTTCTGGACGATTATTATACCATGAATTATTTCGGAACGTTAGTGTTAATCCAGGAGCTCGTTGGTCTATTTTTATTTAACGTTTTTATTTTTATCTTTTCAAATATCGATCTTACCCGGTTGGTAGCGGCCCACCGGTTTGACCAATTTCTATTTATCAATATTATTTTACGCATTTATGGATTTCTTAAACTCTGCAGCGAATCCAGTAGGTATTCTGGCAAATATGTGGTTACTTACTGCAGTTGATAACTCCAAACAGTTCAAAAGATGTTAGCATCAATGATAACACATAATAAGTGTCACTTCGCACCTCAAAATTTGCGTGTAATAAGGTGCGCGACGGCTGTGTTTAGACGCCTATGAATATTCATGCCACGATCGACGTACGCCTTCACTTTATTCCGTGTAAACACGCGTACGTGTCCTTTTGAGTTTGTCTTGTATTAGACAAATACAAGACATCTACATCGTTCTTACAAATATATACATCTTCATAATAATTACAGACGTAGAAAGGCTTAAAATATGTAAAACACTATGGGGTAGTATGTACGTGTTTATATTTATTAGCTCATGCTTTGTCTAAATATTTTTCCTTTGAAAATTTTAATTAGATACCTAGGTAATCAAGAATTTACGCAAGTGGAAGTGCATTGGAACTGAGGTTGGAACTCATAACCACTATTTTGGTGAACCCTCTGCTGAGTACCTACACATGAGTACTTATATAAGTAGGTACTTGAAATTAACAACCTACATCAATCACTCAAGCCAGTAACGAAGTAACAACAAAAAAGTTGGAGCCTAATTGATTTATCAGATAAAAGGCGAGCTCTTGGACTATTAATAAAAGTACCTACCGTTCAATTATAAAACGTTTATTATGCCTCTTTGTTTTATGTAGCAATATTTACATGCCGATCATATCAATCCATTTACAAGCAATCTTTGACTAGCTTAAATCTAAAATTTAAAATCTAGTTAGTTATCTATTTAGTTCTGACTACGTCTAAGCTTAGAAAAGTAAGAAACTAATTATGACAGCTGGCTATTGTATAATATTTTCATATATCTTTATAAATGCCTACGAATGTGCATAGCGCATACAACACCATTTAAAAGGACATGGAACAGCTTATGTGGGGCGTTAGGCTCAGGCTTGAGCTGTCTGAATACAGCCTGGGTTTATTCAAGTAGGTACATACCTACCTATAAAATTATGAAGTACCTACATTAATCACTTTTTAGTTTTTACTCTTTTTACTAATATATTTTTAAAATTATTAACTCAAAACACTACCAACGCCATCTATCGAATTACAGTAGTGTATGTTACATGTCATTATCAAAAAGATGATATTGCGAATTAATTGAAATTCGCAATATTTTCGAATAATAATAATAATTCGCGGAGATTATGTTACAAAATTCAAGATAGTATATTGATACTATCTTGAATTTTGTTACATAATCTCCGCACCCTTTAAAAGGGAAACTATTAGGATAAACATATTTTATTTTTAGGGTTCCGTACCTCAAAAAGAAAAACAGAACCCTTATATGATCACTTTGTTGTCCGTCTGTCTTAGGCAAGATCCTTAACGGGTGGAGGCATCTGCTTAAAGATGGCGCCACTAAAAGTATATAATAGCGGCATTTGCTCATAGATGGCGCTAATGTGTATTTCTAGTGGAATATTTTATTATATCTACATACTTACATCATTAAGTTTGTACGGAACCCTTAGGGCGCGAGTCCTACACACACACTCGGCGGGTTTTTTATAATTATTATCTCAAATGACAATACTATCAGCGCCATCTATCGATCGCAGTAGCAAAATATAATATGGCGCCACCACAAAAGAAAATTATTTTATAATCTTTTTATAATTTAGTAATCTCCGCTATCTTGAAAAATATAAACTACATATTAGGAAAAAAATGATTTAGTTTTTAATATTATGCTAAACTAGACTATTGCCCGCGACTCCGTCCGCGTGGACTACAATGAGCTGACCAGTTTAAATGACCTCCGTAGTGTAGGTTGGCTAGTACTACCAAGAGGTCAAGCTGTATCTATAGTTTTTTTCAGCGGAATCAGATGAAACGTGGCTTAGATTTTAAGTTGGACCCTAAGCTAACGATAACGACCCTAAGCTATCGAACGAAAACCACATCAAAATCCGTTCAGTACTTTTTGCGTGATGCGCGCACAAATAGACAAACAGATAAACAGAATCTTTTTGGGTATAGTTACGTCCCAGTACCCTATCCCGACTGTTTTTTCTGGAATATCTTCAATGTACAGACACAGCTTGTTTACAATTTTATAACAGTAAAGATAACACCAATATGGCAGAGTTACATTTATTTTTACAAACACTAAACAGGTGGGCCCGTTTTGTTCAATGTCCTTTGCAAGGGCGGAATCCAGCCTCTACTTTGTACTTAGTAAAATACAAGTGGTGAGTTAGTGACCACTTAGGGGGTCACTAACTCACTACTTGTATTTTACTAAGTACAAAGTATTTTCTTATAATTAGAAATATTATTATCGATGGTGGTCGACCTAAGCCCAGCCCAGGGGGGTCATGACCTCCACGACCGCGACCCCCCTGGATCCGCCCTAGAAAATTTGGTTGTTGTTCAATATTTAGCCGTTATTTATTTAAAACAATAAATTCTAAATTCAAAGTGCAAGATGGTGTTCGGCAAAGTACTTATATACTATCTTCCTACTTAGGAGAAACAAAAATTGCCAAGGCGCATAATTAGTTTCGTACTACTGTACAATTACTCACTAACTTTTCCGTTGACTATTTTTGGAATGATCGCATAATGGACAGCATTGCCACCGCAGCGCGTGCGTTTAGCGTACCCTGTGCGTTGTATGAAGCGATGTGTCTTGCTTAACATTTTTGTTTTTGCCGATTCACAAATATGTGCTCAAGGAAGTTAAAGTAGTTATTGTATGTTGTCACAAACTTATAACTCTTTACAATGCAGGTGACGTCCTTTCGTCTGAGATCTTCGATCTGCCTGCGGGCAAATTTTATAGGAGGAACAATAAAGTGATTTATTTTCTTTGTGGATTATAATTGAAGAGATATTTCTCCGAACGAATATCAACTAAACAAGCGGCTATTTAATTTAGGAGATTTATGATAGAATTGCATCATATCAGTCCTACGTCTCCAACAGTTGGCGTTAATAATGGTTCTAGAACATGCCGGTTTCCTCACGATGTTTCCATCACCGTTAAAGCAAGTGATAATTAATTTCTGATACGCACATGACTTCGAAAAGTCAGCGGTGCGTGCCTCGGGATCGAACTCGAACCATTCGCCGTGGGAGGCACATGGTTAAACCACTAGGCTATCACTGCACATGTTCTTATATTTTATTATTATGAACATAAGGTATTTAATTTTTCTTATATTTTTCTGCTAAGTTAACTGAACATACAGTAGGAACTTGACTAACATTGAACGTCAAGAAATAATAATAGTACCGAAGCCAAACGTATATCACTCCTAATGAACAATACACAGAAGTGATCATGAGTGGTAAAAACGGTAAGGTCTTGTCCAAGCCCCAAATTGTGTGCAATGAATTCTCATAGACACATAGAACTATAAGACCATATAGATATAAAGACTCTAACTGCTTTAACATAGGTAAACGAAGTACTCTTATCCTTCTACCACCTTTAACCTTAGCAGGTTCATATAAAGTTCTAATGTTAACAAAGGCTAAAGCTACGTGCGTTAACAGTATAAAAAATTTAATAGAAAATAAATTCTTTGGGTAAAGCAGCGGGAACAGCGAGTAATTCCCAACTGTAGTTAGAATTAAAAATTGCTTTCCATCGACGTCGCCCAACACGGACAGGAAACTGAAAAAAAAAATGTTAATTTATTCATTGGTATGCTAACTGCAATAAGCCACAAGCATTCAGTCTTCTATTTTCAGTCACTATAAAAACCACCCAACTGTTCACAGTTTTATTTCATACACGTAAAATAAATATATTTGAGAAAGGTTGTAAAATGTGGGTTAATGTCTACTAACCTCAATGGTATCAATATCATCAGAATGGCCTTTTCATGAACGTGCCAGCCGAACAAAAACGAACAAGACGCGCAAATCACCATGCACCTGTTAAAACAAAAGTACCACTATTAATTTATTTTACCATTTTATGTCTCAATTATTATAACTATAATTGTATGATAATTTAAGTTTCAACGAGAGTTTACAAAAATCAATTATGTTTATGATATTGGGGAAAGATATTATTGAAAAAGCTGCACTTCAAACGGCAAATAATCATTTAATTGATACAAGTCTGCTACAAAATCAAATACTGCTATTTGCACAATGGCCCTTAGATCTATGTACATATTTATTTACAGCTATGCGGCGCCTAGGCTGAAGTGAACCTTGTGGGATCACGTTGACCTCACTCCCGTTGCGTAAATTGAGAGTAACTCTTTATGATCTTATCATTTGGCTGATACAAAACCTACCTTATTTCTATACAGGGTGGCAGGTTAGACAGTGGAAATATTTTAAGGGGTCATTGTACGCGTCATTATGAACAACTTTTACTATGAGACCAACCCTGAATTCGCGAAAAAAAAATCAGCTGTTCCATACATTTCACAAAACTCAACAAAATGTATGGAACAGCTGATTTTTTTTTCGCGATTTCAGGGTTGGTCCCATAGTAAAAGTTGTTCATAATGATGAGTACAATGACCCCTTAAAATATTTCCACTGTTTAACCTGCCACCCTGTATAAGCCAAGCGAAGTGCCGCCTTGACACGCCGCATCCAGATGCAATTCCGGATAACACAAAGGTTTTTTTTTTATCGTTTATTTGTTGAGGCTTTTGTGCACGGATAACACTAAGGTGTTTTGTAGGTATAGTTTAATTCACAATAACCTACCTTACAAAACTTAACACCCTGTATCTCCTGTCAGCACACAAATGCCACAGCTTGACGAGTGCAGGCAACATAGTCAACAAAGTCAACACAATTGTGACTGTTGGAGTGATTGAAGGCAACACTGCGTGGTCATACTGTTGCACCAGACCGCCTGTCATTGACGCCTCTGATGTCGGCATTCGGTGTAATCCCAATTTGCTTGCTAATACGAAAACACAAAACATTAGTAAGTAGTTACAGATATTGTTATAAGATATACTCATTTATTAAGAGTAAAATACTGACCCACATTTAGCAGCACCTTATCAGCAAATGTGTATATCGCCCAAAAGTTAGGTGCCCAGTAAGCATGACATAATCCTCTTTTGAAGGGAAACAATCTTGATAACACCTGAGAACGAATTTGAAATAGGTATATTCCATCATATTAGAAAGCAACATTGTTCTGATTGTAGTCACATGATTGACTCATAAACTATAATACTAAACTATACTTAAACATTTTCCAAGTTACAAGGCTACAAAGGTAACATTTTAGTTTACTAATCTATACTATCAATCCGTACTAAGTTGTGCCATAAGGTGATTCGCACACCGCACCGCATCACGCAGCGTAGCGCGGGAGTTGTTTGCAAGTACATACCTGTATTTGTATAGAAATCACGCGTAGTGCAACACACTGAAAACGCATTCACGCGCAGGGCTTTTGTTCCGTCGCCACGCACCCCGCAGCGTAGCGCGGGGCGGTCTGTGATTCGCCTTAGGGCCTTTTCATTGTCATGCGTGTTTGCGCCCACGTGCAGGCCAGGCACGCATGCTTGTTGCGGGCCACACGCTAAGCAGATTATTTTATTTGTGCCCGCGTGCGTGTGGCCACAGAACAATAATACTCGTGTGGCGCGCATGACAATAAAAACATGTATGATGCGATAGGTTGCGGTTAGCACGCATGCGTGGCTGGCCATGACAATGAAAAGGCCCTTAGACTGGATCTTCCACAATTTAATTCAATATTCAATTAATGAGTACTTAAATATTTCAAATTATTATATCCCTTACCTGAGGAAGATGTTGTATGAAAGGTCCAAAAGAAAGTCCAAACACAAAAAGTACTGTAAAAGCCAGTTTAAACAGGTTTGTGAGGGAGAATGAGTACCATGGAGTGTGGACACCATCCACTGAAGATATTGTGAAGCAGTATGCCCTTAGTAAGTATACAATGTACACGGGAGCAATGTACAAAAATATGTGCTTCAAGTTCAACAGCACAGCAAACCAAAATGCTGCAGTTTGGTAATTATTCTGGAACAAAAAAATACTTATGAAATAATTTGCAATAGTGTAATAAAGATAGTCAAATTATTGATTTTTACGCCACTTATTACAACCGCCTTACGGCGGTCACTTTTTTTTGTATGAGATGAGGCATCTGTACGCGTATTGTATTATCTGTGCTCTCGGTATAAAGTTCCTTGTGTTTGTACATAAAGTCCATGTCAATTGAATTTGCGAACTTTGTAAACAATATCAGTATAGCAAATTGACAAAATTTGATGAATTTGTATAAAAGTTTGTTTACATAGTTTACAAGTTCTATTGAAATGGACTTTAGTTTTTATATCAAGACTTCTTTGATGGTTTGGTCATTCTGAAATCAGCTTAGTTTATATGTTTTTAAAAGCTTTATTTGTTTATGCTGCAATTCTGGTATTTTATAAATATGTATTATTATGTATCTTTACTCAGAGTCGAAGGTAAAGAATTATTTCAATTAGAGAACTTGAACAGGTATTCTTTTAATAGTCAAAGTGTCAGTTAGAAATATGCAGTTGATTGCTTTATCCAAAGGGTAGATTCCTCATTCACAAAGAAAAAGAATGACTGACAAGAGCAAAATGGTAACTTACTTCTATGATATGTGATATAGAATACAGAAGTATTCCAAACAGAAAACCATTGTACTGGAAATGTATGTGATCTACCATTAGCAGACCGGGGCAAGTCACCAGTAATATGAACACTAGAAGCTTTCCATCAACAATAAGACTTGACAACCTGTAACAACACAATTGATTGCTAAGTATAGTAAAATGTATGTGTTATAATTCAGAACGCTAATTTGATCGATCCCGAAATCCCGGGATTTTTTCGGTACAAAAGTCCATTCCATAATAGCCAACACCTCAACTTTAGGTAAATGGATCCGATTATCCGAACTCTAGTTATAATTGAAAAAACTACACATCATTTTGAATTGGTACCTACTTGAAATATACTTGTAGCACAGCTTCATATAATATAGGTAGCCTAATGCCTATTTAAAATCTTAATGCAACTAACCCTGGGTTTCTGAGAGCCAATTTAATTTACCCCCATATTTAAAAACATTACTATGAGGTCTCGAATGCACAAAACTCATACAAATATGAACATTATCAACATAAAAATAAGGTTTATATTCATTTATGCGAATATAAAGAAGCGCTTTATATGAATATGAACCTTAACGCAATAAATACAATGTTCATATCTAAATGAATTTTTTGTACACTTTGCTATGAGCCCTCATAATAATGTTCGTGAATAAGGGGGTGAATCTGTTGGCAAAACTCATATGATTGGCCATTGTTATTTCGGTAAACCAATAACAACAACTGATATAAGATTTGACAGCAGACTTACTAATCAATTGCTTGTCTATGTTTACAGAAACTAGGGATTAGTCTATCACAACCCTGTGGGATATTCATGTCTCATGTGATACCTTTTTGTATTATTTACATACCTAGTATTTTCAAGCATACCAACCTTTTTGCACTGTAAATATAAACAAAATCCAGTACAATAACTGACAACCTTTGAAACAGTATAGTCATATCAGATTTATAATCCAAATTAGTTAAGTACAACATTTGGGGATCAAAATATTTGGCGATAAATGACATAACAAATTCCAGCCAAGCAAAGAACGGTGGATAGTCCAAGGTCCAATCTGAAGTTGTGTCATAATACCACTTGTCTACTGTCAAGTTGTGAGTGATAGCAAGCCAGTTTCGGTGTACCTCGAAGTCTGTTGAATGACTGAAAAAGTAAAAACATTAGCTGTCTACACCCTTACCACAAAAAAGATAAACACGTGTTGAACGCGAATGCTACCAAAAATAATACACACTCGATTTAGACAAGTTAGTGCTAAAACAAGTGCGTATTATTTTTGGTAGCATTCATGTTGAACACGTGTTTATCTTTTATGTGGTACGGCCCTTAGTGTTTACAACAAAATTAAAGTCAGTTCTTAAACTGAAGCGATGACTCTATTAATAAAAATCCAAGAAAAGCACTTTTGATTATATTGATAATCAGAAACTGATAACAACATCAACCTAGAAACAATGTTAATCAGAAATAAATTATGTAGTTGATGGAAAATAATAATAATGCCGATAACATGGGATTACGGGCTTTTTCACTTACTATAGTGGAATAAATAGTAATTTAACAGTCGTTACAATCACAACTATCTGAGAAATCATGGTAAACAAGCCGGCAGTCTTAATTTCACTTGAATTCACATAAATAACACGAAAACTGACACTTAATTCTAACAGGGAAACTGTTCATAAATGCACATCTATTTCTTTACAAATACTACTGAGTTGAGCCCAAATATTATCATAACTAGTAAACATTGGTAAACATTTGATTGCCACAGAGTACCTAGTACCTATCACCCAATCACCTATGTTTGACAGAAATATAATTTGCAGTAGGCTTGCAGAAAAAATATCGATGTATCGATAGATCGATATTTTTTGGCGATATTTATTATTTCGATAGTCGATATATCGATATAAAATATCAAGTATTGAAAACGTATCAAAAACGATATATTTTCAGTAGCAAGACTATAGTCGCCATTGATTAAAATGTCACAGTTTTTAGATTTAAGTGATAAAGGTCAGGGACACTAAAAGTTGTGAACGAGAATAGGCGCTGAAAGAACACTTAATAACTCAGATCATAGAAAAAAGGAGTATGCCATCATAGCAAATTAGTACGGGAACAACTGTTCCCACTTTTAATACATTTTTCGACACGATTTCAAGCAATTCTTGTTAATAAAAAGATCTCCCACACATTAAAAATTCCGCACACCCTCAATCTAACACTGTTAATCGTCACTCAACACTAGCATTAAAACACTGTATTTATATCATCGATTGTGTTCGATTCGTCGCCAGCGTGTACTTTTGTACTACGCTCAAATTACCATACTAAAGTAAAAGTATCAAACTCAATAGCGCCTTGGCACACCTCCCTTGTTTCTATGTTGTTTCTATGATCTAAGGTTAAAAACGTTGCAACTTAATGAAATTCAGCGCTGAAAGGAATTCTTAGTGAAACGCACACTACTTTTATACTTTTATGTATAGTAATAATACTGACAGATTTATTGAAATAAACTTGTAAAAACAAACACAATAGAATTTCGTAAAGTACTAATATTTTTTGAAAATTTCACCGATATATCGATATTTTTTTTTTCTATATATCGAAACCGATATTGTTTTTTTTTTTTATATCGTTACGATATATATCGATACTTTTTGGCACTTCTTGCATCCCTAATTCGCAGCAGCTTTGATTTGACATCTTTGGGCGTTTGTGCACTACAGACCACAGAATAATATATACCCTCTACAGACAGTACAGACGTTTTCAATTCGTACTCGGTTTTAAACGGATTTTTAGCCAATAAGCCTGCAGAACGATCCCCACCACTTTTTAAAACGTATGAAACAAAAACGGTCGGTGAAAAAACGTGCTGTACACGTGTAGTGCACAAACAGCCTTTGACAATTACTTTTGTTGCAGACATTTCTTGACAGTTGACAGTAATTTGACATTACATGGAGAATCGAGAATAGACATGATGTATCATGGGGAGGCAGATTACTGGAGATCGTGTAACCGTGTCCGTATACTGCGTGAAGGTTGGCCATTTTTTGTTGACAGTGATACACTTAGTGTATCAAAACATTGCGGTGTGAACTCGTGTTCCGCAGCCACGCTCGGGTGTGCGTGTTTCTCCGCTTGTAGGCGCGTGATCTGCAACACTGCGCGTGAATGCGTTTTCAGTGTGTTGCACTATGCGTGTTTTCTTTAAAAATACAGGTACTTGTAAACAACGTAAGGTCACGCACTCACTACGCTGCGTCATGCGGTGCATTGGAGGATTATTATACTGGAGGAAGTATAACCATGTCTGTATACTGTGTGAAGGCTGTCATTTCTCGTTGACAGTGATACAGCGACGTCACTGTAAATTATCCGCGCATTGGCGCAATGTTTTGATACAGTGACGTCACTAAAGCGTCAACCAATCAACAGAACTCTTCCCTAGTCACGCACACTAATACAAATCCAGAACCGCACACAAATAAAAAACGGCCAGCGGCTTTATGTCCTTAGGCTCCGTCTATAGATTATATGTCTATGTGCGGTCGGTGCTGCGGTGCAGTGTGCGAATCGCCTAACGCAATATCTACATTTTTCTGTTTCCTTGACATGTGTTGAGTGTTGAATTTGTATGCATTTTTTAGTTACTACATGGTTACTAGAGATCGTTCCACATAAGAATTCCCTTGAACGCTATGTTGGCTGCCCTGCATAGCTATTCACAACCATTCGATATGCTTCCGTGTCGGAAACAAAGACTACTATAGGATATAATAAGGTCGGAAATGGCACTTGTTCGATTGTCTGCTTTCCGAATCGATGGACTCGTTAATCGCTATTTAGCGTTTTACACTTGCGTAAACGCTAAATTTTGCGTTAATTATGCCAAATTGCCAACCCCATTTCCCGCTTTTTTTCTAATGTCAGCGCCGGCTGCCAATTTAGCAACCGGCGGCGGCTGCAAATTCATGTCACGGCGGCGGTCGCGGAGTCACTAACGCTAATTAGCGTTTTACGAGTCCATCGGTTCGCAAAGTAGGTAGTTAACTGAAAAGTGTCATTTCCGACACGGAAGCATAATATCGAATGGTTGTGAATAGCTATGCTGAATCTCAATTTATTACAACGTTTTTATCCCCTTACTGCATGAATTATGAAGGAGTTGCGACAAAAAATCTTTTTTTGCGTAATAATATTTCATTTAGCTTATAAGCATTATCAATTTATTGGAAAAGAAAATTACGTCAGTTAAATAAGAAATTAAATTAAGAAGCCATATATGGCTTCATATGCATTCTAGTGAAATGTTATAAAGCCATATATGGCTTCGTATGCGTTTAAGTAATAAGACACTTATATTTTATGAAATCTCTGAAACAGTGTCGACTTAATTTTTTTCAAAGATGTTGTCATGGTAACCCATAACAAAGTTGTATGTCAATGATAATTTTTATTCGAATTTGTACCTACAAATAATTTCTAATTATATTATTCATTTATTTCTCAGATAACAGTGATCCAATTGGTTAGTAACAATGTTATTACTTAATAACAAACAATGATTTTTTGCGATTGACAAGCGCCACCACAAATGGGCTGTCAAATCTTTCGGCTATACTTACTGCGCAGAATGCTGTTGGGACTGCCGCGGAGTCTGTTTAGCAGTGAGGACGCTTTTTTTCTCCAGATAGCAGTAAAGGAATCGGTGCGTGCCTCAGTGAACATTGCTGATGCGCTGCAAAATCGAGGCAGCCGCAACAGCACCCTAAACGCATTATTATACTGGAGCCGCAGAGCATTGTAGGCCTTTTGGGTGTAGCTGAACCACAGGCTCCCCGAGTACAGTGATGTGCAATATGCTTTAAAAAGCGTGATTTTGACTGCGGCTGTACACCTGAAGAACCGGCGGGCCAGCATATTAGCCCGAACCGACAATGCTCTGCGTTCCTTCTCCATATCTACATCGTCCTTCAAATCGTCAGTCACCAAGTGGCCCAGGTATTTAAAAGAGTACACTCTGTGTAACTCCACGCCGTTGAGTAAAATAGGCGGAACGGTACAGGGACACTTCGTACCGGACTTGAAGACCATGTACTTGGATTTGCTTCCGTTGTAAATCAGGCCATGTGAGGCAGCATACGACTCGCATATTCCTAGCAACTGACGGATCGCACCGACCGAGGGAGCCAGCAGCACCATGTCGTCTGCATAACTTATGTTATTAAAACACACTCCATCAATAAAGCAGCCGACACGTGTGCTGCTGAGCCGCTCGATCAGTGCGTTCATGTACAGACCAAATAGCAAAGGCGAGGTCAGGCCACCCTGCCTGACCCCGCACTCCGGCCTACTTGTACTAATATCTAAAGTATGCTAGTAATGATTGATTACAGAATTGATTAAACTAATGGATAAAAAGAAGTGATTTGCTAATTTTAGCAACGATAAAAATAAGACTTTAATTTTTTCACAAATTCGTAATTGAGTCGACTAGTTTCAAAGTCGGCAATCTGACTTTTAGTAATTTTTTGGTTAAGTCAAAAAACGCCTAACTTGGTGTTAGTAGTGTAGTGTTCCTTTATGTGAAATATATCGGTAACGGTAATTATCCTGTTATAAATTATATCGGCTCGCTTGCTATGCACCACGTCTTTAATGTGCGCCTGCCAGCTCACCGTCCGACCACCTCGTCTTGCGCTTCCCGCGTAATGCATAGCCGAGACGACAGAATGACAGATGTCATCAATGTCATCATCAATGACATCAATATACTACATCCCTTCCTTGTTTTTACTTTACTGTTGTGTAATTCAAATATCTTTTACTGATTTGTTGATAGGCACATTAGTATGTCTGTTTGATGATTGATATTCATTAAGGAATAAAGAAAATAGATAATTTTCAAATAAATTAACATTTAACCCTATTAAAAAAGAGTATCGTCTATCGTTTAATTTAAAAGTTTAACACAAACATACTAGGAATTTTTATTTTAGTTTAGTATTATAAATAACTTTAGTGATATCCGTTTGCTCAAACATGTGTATAAGCTTAACAATAACTAATCACTAACATTATTTTAATCAAATTGATATTTTCTTATATTACGGAGTTTATTCCGTTTCAGTTTCTTCTGAGGTAGATAATAACGAAATTATCATCTTCAACATTTTACTTTTTTTTTTAGGGTTTACATTAACTTACGTCAGATTTGTTTTCCTGTCTAATCATTATAATATCACGTTTTTAATAACTCACTTTCTTGTCTGTCTGTCTATTCGATACTTTTGCAATTCATTTTTCAGGCACTTGCCGGCATCGCATTAAGTATTATCTACGAGATCTATCGAGAAGACTCTAATAACTTTAGAGATTCATTACTGCCGTATGCCATAAACTTCTTTTGGGGGCGAGCATCCTGATTTGTAACTTCACTGTAACATCATTATTTTCCTTCATTGTCTTCCAGACCTTCTCAGTTATTAAATTACCTATCGTTACATCCTGAATCCACTAGCATAGTTAAATTGACCCCGGCTACATTGCACATGATAGAAGTAGCGTTATTTACCTATATTAAATATGTAACCTAACAGTTCATTAGTGGACGCTTCTCCAACTTTGTTAATTCTTTTAAAAACGATTTTGCTCCTCTTTCCACTTCCCTCTTTTTCTTTTCTTTCTCTTCTTGTTTCATTGTATGCTTCTACTTCCCTTTTCTTTTTTTTTTAACCTACATTCAGGACTGGGCAAAATACATGATCCGCCTCAATTGAAATGCAAATTAAAAAATATTGTACCTATCGCAAGTAATTAAAATACTTAATACAAAATATCTTTAAGTAAGGTATTTGAAATATAAAATACAAAATACACTAATTTAGCTATTTTTAGTTGAAATACGAAATACAAATTATAAAAGAAGTAATCTAGACCAGCACGGGCTGAAAAGTAGAGGAAAACAAGATTAATTAATCAGTAAAACCAGAGTTTCCTTTCATGAACACTTGATTTTTAAATGGACTGTCAGACAAACAGCCTCTTGTTGAAGAGTGAATAAAATCTGCTAAAGAAAACAATCTTTCTACAGGTTCTGATGAGCACAAACTTGTGTTAAATTGTATGAACACATTTTTTATATTTGAATAGCGCTCAAGAATTGAGAGCTTTTTGCTTCTATCATTTATGAAGCTGACCAACTCTAACTCCATTTTAGATGTCTGTGGTTAATCCATGTCTCTGTTCTTAAAAACAATAAAATCATCATCATCTTCATACTAGTGGTGTTACTCCTGCTGCTTCAAGGTATTATTTCATGTTTTTTTTGTAACTTGTCTCGAAGATTTTGATCTCATCTGTTGCGACGCTTTCTGGCAAGCAATGCATTTTATCACTTTTATAACTAGGGTGGTAGCATGACGCCAATATGGCTCCATTTACTGTGACAGTTTAAAAAACTTATCAATTTTTCCTTTTCCAAGCTCTCTTTTAGTTTTGGTACAATGAGAGTAAAATGCCTCAAGTTGCTATCCTGCAGTCGATCTAATCTGGTTCATATAGACATAGTAGGCAGAAATTTTCCATTGTAACAGTTGTTGCCCTGAATGTAATCTGTTTCATACTACCTCAGCTGTCACAGCCTGTTGTCTGCATCTGGTTCACAACCAGATTGAAATTGAAATTGGATGTTATTCAGTTCACATCCTGAGAATCTGCAGTTTTTCCACCAAAGTCCCCTAATTGTCGGTCCTCTAAACGCTGGTCTCCTGAATATTATAGAAAAATTCTTGTAATTCAAGCCCCCAAAAGTGTAATAGACAAGCTTTTTTCTTTGTTTCCTCCTCGATGCCTGCTGCTAATAAAATTTTGAGGCTTCTTTTCTATTTTTCCCAACTGAACTAGTTTCTCCCACGCATTCTAATTTCTCTAGCGTAATTTGGGCAACCTGTTGACAATTTCTTTTATATACGCAATTTAATGCCCGGCTTAGCCAACCGCAATTTAATGCACAGCTAAGCCCATCGCAATTTAATGCCCGGCTTAGCCAACCGCAATTTAATGCACAGCTAAGCCCAACGCAATTTAATGCACGGCTTAGCCAACCGCAATTTAATGCACAGCTAAGCCCAACGCAATTTAATGCACGGCTTAGCCAACCGCAATTTAATGCACAGCTAAGCCCAACGCAATTTAATGCACGGCTTAGCCAACCGCAATTTAATGCACAGCTAAGCCCAACGCAATTTAATGCACGGCTTAGCCAACCGCAATTTAATGCATAGCTAAGCCCAACGCAATTTAATGCACGGCTTAGCCAATCGCAATTTAATGCATAGCTAAGCCCACCGCAATTTAATGCTTTCATACCAACGTACAGCCCAAACCACTGGGTCTATAACCTGAAACCTTTACTAAGATACATGGTCAGGCCATACAATGCAGATACCTAACCACTAGTGACTAGACCCATAGTCTATTTTTTTTTCTGATAGACCATACAATGTGGATACCCAAGGATGGAGGATGAAGGAAAGGACTTTCTGAATGATCACAGATATTACCCCAGAACGAAAATTGTCGCTGGGCACAGTATTATTAAAGATCTCATTCATTTCTAATAGGATACATTCAAAGCAGTGATGAAACGATTACGATTAATCGTAATCGCGATTATTGGTATTTAGCGATCAATCGCAATAGTCGATTATTTTAGCGTAATCGCGACGATTATTCAAAACATGTGTTTTTTATAAATTAATCATGTATTTATCTCAATCAACACTCCTAAAGATATCACACGTGTAGGTATCTAAACTAAACACATTTTCCAGTGGTTATTGCCTTCCTTCCGACTATATTAATTGTATCACAAAAATATATTTTGATGCGCATTGAGTAGTTCTGTATTATTTTGATTTCAATATGAACTACATCATTGAAAGTTTCACTGGATTTAACTTTACTAACATTACATATAGTGTATTTTTATGCCAAAATTGGCAAATACAGCTATTTATCCGACTGACTCAGAAGAAAAGTCAAGTTTTTCGGGTATATGTATGTTCGTCAGCTCTTTTGTAATGTAACCTCATGAAGCCTAAACGACTTGAAATCTTTTAAAGATACATGTCATCCCAACTGTCTTTAAATTGAAGTGTTACAAGCTACATTTTATAGAAAGTAACAATACCAGTACGTTGCTTGCAAAAATTAAATAATAATCAAAACACTTAGAAAACTTATTTGTGTGTAAAGAGAACAGAAAATATATACCTAAACAAAACGTATTTAAAATTAAATCTCGGGCTACACATGTTTCTGATCAGTTTGTGAGATATATACCTACCGACTTAATTCGTAAGCAGAGCATCTAACGTCATTTTATGATTTGATAGTTTTATATTTTGAAAGCCTTCGTTTTTTTTTCCGCTTTAATCTTCCTATTTCTAAGGGCTGACATAGCTATCATAGCGATTCCTGTTGAAAAAGTAAACCTGTATACTTATTTAAGTACGTCTTACTAGTTTGTTTTGCACGCAGTCACGGTTTTTATTTTATTTTTTAGCTTTATTTGAAAAGAATAATAAAACCTTAAAATATTTTAACTCGCGCTCTCAATGTGTTTAAATAACCAATTAACATGAAAAGGAATAAACACATGAACATTTTTTTTGTAATAATCGTAATCGTAACCGGCGATTATTACGGGCAATAATCGCAATCGCCAAGTGATAATCGTTTCATCACTAATTTAAACTCGTATGATGTTGAAAATAGCCAAACTCTTTTATAGGCTGTCAATGATTTCCTGTGCCTACTTTTACTTTTTTCCTGAAAATTATTGTTTCGAGGTTGTGTATAACCCAGTAAAGATATCCGAACTCTTTTAAGGCTGTTAATAATTTCCTGTGCCTACTTTTATTTTTTTAATCAGTTCCCACTATTTTATGATTCCTGTATTTTTGTTTTTTTTTTCTTTTACGATGTACTAACATGTTACTAACATTTTACTACAATGTATGTAACCAATAAAGCAATTTTATCTCGATATTTATGAACAATGCCTACCCCCGTACACACGATGAAACTTTAATTATACATCTATTCACTCCATCATGATAATCTATAGTAGATAGTTAGATAATATGAACACCAAATGCATGAAAATCTTAAAGGTATCCCCAATAAAAGCATTAATATAATATACCATAATAAAAGTACGGCACTGTGCTAGACCGATATAATTCTCCCAGTTTCGTCCCTCTATTCTCACTTCTTCCTCTTTTCATAATGTAAAAACAAGTTTGGGTACTTACCTATAGTACGGACATATACCTGCCTAATTATTTTTCTCTCGTCGCCAAATGTAGTGTTCCTTTATGTGAAATATATCGGTAACGGTAATTATCCTGTTATAAATTATATCGGCTCGCTTGCTATGCACCACGTCTTTAATGTGCGCCTGCCAGCTCACCGTCCGACCACCTCGTCTTGCGCTTCCCGCGTAATGCATAGCCGAGACGACAGAATGACAGATGTCATCAATGTCATCATCAATGACATCAATATACTACAAGTAGTCTTTAGGATTATACAAAATTACTTTTGAAATTTTCTTTAATATTAAACAAAACTAATTAGTCATGGATTTTAAAATTGTTTACTAAGTATAAGTCATAAATTAAATATTAATTTTGCAGATTGCCGGATTTGAAATTAAGTTATTAAGATAGCCGGGTTTGAAATTGACATATGTGCAGATTGTCATTTTTGATACCAAATACCTGCTTGTAAAATCAGGGTTGTCACAATAGCATAAAAAATTATGATGACCTAAAATATGGGGGATATTTAATGGGACTTATAAATAAAAAATGAGCTCATAGAATCAGACTTTTAATAGCACTTACTTCTTACACTAGTTTTATTTAAATTAAAAATATTATATGCGGAGATCTTGGACCTCTTTTAACACCTCTTCGCAATAATCTGAAGGAGGGATAGTATCACACTGAAGCGCCTTAGTGTTATGGTTGCATACCTTTTCAGGCATTAATTTTGGGGCATATCTAAAAAAATAGAAAATACGTAAGCAGTAAGCACACCAATTAAACCAAAGTTAACCCAAACAGCATGCCAGCTCATGACAGCCCTAGCTTCAAACTAACCTCAATTTCTTAGCTTGGTTTCTTGACCAATTTTCGGGATCTCTTTTGCGTTTTCTTGCAAATTTATTAGTAACAACGCTGGGACTTGACTCCATTATAACTTTTCACCTTCAATCACTGAATTTTAATTAGAAAAACACTAAAAACGTATTAAAATCTCCGTACATTAATGTGCTAGCGGCCATTACACCACGCTTTCAAACGCTCGCTTCCGATTGGTCGATGACGTAAGATGGCCGATTTTGAATTCGAGATATGAACAGAATGCCACATTTGATCCTACCCCAGATCTTAACCCAATTTTTGTATAGCAGATTACCGTTTTTGTTAGGTAGCTTCTAATTTAAACGATTTTATTCAAATTTATCTGTGTTACCACATTAATAACTCATTTTTTGAAAAATGCACAGATTGCCGTCTTTGAAACTAGTCGACTCAATTGTCAGATGTAAAGATGGGTTAATACCGATATTTGTCAGTATTAGTTAATATGAATATATTCGTCAAGTGATATTATAATATTTTAACTAATATATGAATATTACTGATATCGTATCGTACGTATCACTATTCTATTCTTGTAATAGGTATGTTTATTTTACCAAGCGATCTTATTAGTTTTTAAAGGATGTATGCTAGGTTTATATGCTTTGATAAATAATTTTAATAATGGCATAATTACGAGGCACTCATAAGAATGATTTACGACTAACGTTTTAATAACTTATTTCAGTAAATGTTGTTATGATCTTAATAATAATACTGGGGGAAAAACCGTGGTAGGTAATAGAACTAATATATCTCCAATAATTTTACTATAAAATAAGTAAATGTAAATTAATACACTATTAGAAACTCTACTAAAGAGTCCAGTCAAGAAATCTTAAAAAGAGTTGTTGTATTTTTATGTAAAATCCCGGGTCGCCATGATATAAAATATCCAATGGAAAATAGTCCCTAAGTTCTGTACAATAGAGATCGAATACCCGCCAGACGCTCTTATTGGTTAATCCATTCGGTCATTCATTTGGCTCGCTCGCTCGCACCATCTTTACGATACGAACGACAGATATCCGTCACGAATATTCACGAATATCAGATATTATCCAACCGATGTTGAACGATCAGTGTATAAATAAAGTGGATACGGAATATTAGCATATCAGAATCCGTCGGATTACTGATATGTGAATACGCTTAATATTACTAATATCTTAACGAATACGAATATATCGGTCACATCTTTAGTCAGATGTCAAAATACCCTGATTAAGTACTAATCGGGATGTTAAACGACCTCTCCCACCTTGGTTAGAGAAAACGGTTGATTACTGTGTTTAATCGGCCGATTAGCTTTGGTGAATATGAAAAGTCATGATAAACAGCCGTTTTCAATTTATCAGACTGTTATCTTGTTGGTGAACATAGCCCTAAGTGAAAGAACAAAACTTTGAAGAGTTCTAAGAACTGTAGATTATTTTAGTCCAGTTTGAAAAATGGTCAATGTTGTGAAAACAGCCCATGTCAGCCGGCCTAGCATGACCACGATAGAAACGGGTTTTGTCTACATAGAAATAGACAAAGTGACAGATAGTAGAAACATTTCTACGTTTTATGAATTAAACGGTAGAAATGTTTAAATGTAGAAACAAAAAACTAAACGAGACAATGTATTACAATTGTCTCGTTTAGTTTTTTTGTTCTCTTTGCAATGAAAGGGCAAATAGAAGATGAAAAAGCAAGGCATTGTTATAACATAAGACTGATTTGATGAGTGATGAGTGTGATGACAAATAAAAAAAAACATGATATATATTATAAAAAATATAATATTAATTGTTCAACCTTGAACATGCAAATAGTTAAACGCGCCAACAACAGCCACAGCGTCAGCGACATACATTCGGCACAGGCGCCGGTAACTCTGGCGCACCGTCAGCGCTAAGCAGTGACCTACTGAGATCTTCGCATCATCGGCTCAATACACATACAACACACATGTAAATAGGTATCAGTGTGTATTGACCACAATATTTGTATATAATAAACTTAATTATTGTAATAAATTAGTCATCAAGCTGGAGCCGAGTTTACTTCATCTCCTATTAATCCTCTCACTGTGGCCAAGACACCTTTAGCCATCATCGATCCTATGAGTCTGTGGGATCGGCAGTGAGAAAACCATTTCCTGTGTACATTGCACGACGTACACAAACCCCTGTTCCTACCCAAATTCCGTCTGTTACCGTAGGTCTCCCTGTAACAGACTTCCCGCACGTAAAACCAACGTAACCCACGTTTGGTATGGTTTGTATGGTAGGTTAGGGCGTTAGGCTAACTAGGGTGCTAGGTCAGTATTGTAGGGCTAGGTTCACAGTCAGTAGGGACTTGGGTAACTAAACAGGTACCAAGCTCAATTGTCTGAAACATAGCCACACTGTACGCATTCGGAAATACGACAGAAGTATTGGATTCTTGGAGGAAAGCGAACAGTGAAAAGTAGCATTCGGAAATGTGTAAAGTGCACTAGATACAGATCATCCACCGCCTCACAAAAAATGGGCTCATTACCAAAACCAAGAGTGACGGAATCGTATCCATTCAGTCACACAGGCGTGGATTATGCTGGACCAATATCAGTGAGAACAATGAAAGGTAGAGGTCATAAGTCTTACAAAGGCTACATTGCGATATTTGTTTGCCTATCCACGAAAGCGATACATTTGGAGCTGGCAGGCGACTTATCAACAGAAACGTTCATAGCAGCACTGCGAAGGTTTATGGCACGCAGAGGTCCAGTATCACACATGTATAGTGACAATGCGACAAATTTCGTAGGCACCGCCAATTACTTGTATAAAGAAATGTTAGACATAACCCAGTCTGACGACTTTCAAAACACGATGACCAACATTGGAACACAATGGCACTTTATTCCTCCATCATCTCCCCACTTCGGAGGGATTTGGGAAGCAGGAGTAAAATCTATGAAACACCATTTGCGTAGAGTGATAGGAGAGCAGACACTCACTTATGAAGAAATGAGCACGTTTTTACATCAAACTGAAGCATGTTTAAACTCAAGACCTTTATGTGCACTAAGTGAAGATATAAACGACAATGTCGTGTTAACACCTAGTCATTTCTTAATAGGAAGAGAAGCAGTAGGGGTACCAGACCCACTATCGGAAACTAATACAGATCACTTAAACAGATGGAAACAAATCCAAAAAATGAAAAAGGATTTCTGGAATAGCTGGACTAAAGACTATTTACTCAAACTACAACAGAGGTACAAATGGAAAACGAATCAAGAAAACTTGTCAGTTGGAACTCTAGTAATTATAAAAGATGAAAATGTTTCTCCCAGCAAATGGCCACTTGCAAAAATCAAGGAAATACATCCGGGCAATGACGACCTATCTCGAGTTGTGACACTGCAAAAATCGTCAGGATCAACTCAAAAACGGTCAATCCACAAACTAATACCATTGCCAATCGAAACAAACACGGGTAGTAGTACGGGTAGTAATGAACCTAGGCAAGCAACACAAACAAATGCCGCTAAGATCCTAAGAAATAACAAAACTAATCAACCTAAACGATGTAATAAATTATACAAGTGGTTTACATTGCTGTTCATCATTTTACAAATATTGGGTTCAGCAAAATCGACCACAACGACATACTCTTTAAAAACGGTCCCACCAGGATTTTATGTTGAACAACTAGGAACAGCAAGCATTGATAGAGGAATATTTAGGATAGAAATAAATTATGAAAAACAACACCTAGAGCAAGAGTTTGTCA
This sequence comes from Thalpophila matura, assembly GCA_948465475.1. Lineage (NCBI taxonomy): Eukaryota > Metazoa > Arthropoda > Insecta > Lepidoptera > Noctuidae > Thalpophila > Thalpophila matura. The sequence continues at coordinate 9,370,509 of OX419183.1, read as the reverse complement.
AAATAAAAACAGTGACGTCACAATTTAGTCAACTATGTACAAATGCAGAAAAAATAACAAATTCCGCATTTTGCAAGCAATTATACCACCATCTATTAGAAGAAGAATCTAAATTTGAGCGTACTAAAGAATATTTGACAGAAGTGAACCAAACTAGAAAGAAAAGGGGCATATTGGGACAGTTATTAACGTCTATATTCGGAGTGAATGATGAGGCTTACCGAGACATAGAGTCATTAAATTTAAACCAAAAAAAATTAATTGAAGCTGCCAACCATCAAACCAAATTTATGATATCAACAATATCACAAGTCAACAAAACTGAAGAAAGAATAAAACAGAAACTTATAGGATTTCAAACTAAACTAAACCAAGTTATATTTTACATGGAGAGTTACGACCATTGGTTCAGTACAGTCGACCACAACAGTGTAAATATACATATTATGCAGACTTACCAATTAGCATATAATTTCATGGAAGAAATCATAGATCATTATAACGGATTGTTAGAAATATACCTAACCAAAGCAACAGTATATAGTGTATTAACACCAAACAACGTCAGTGACCTGATATCATCAGCAAACCAAAAACTACCTTCTAATTTAAGAATCGTTCAACAACAGTTACTGGACACCAAGATATCTGAAAACAATACTCATATAAAAGTATACTCCTATTTTCCTATACAAGAGATAACTAAATATACCCTAATGTATATTACGCCAGTCCCGAAGATAAACTCTGATAAGTCTGCCCAAAGTTTAGAAGTATCTAAAACTTACATAGGTTTGGATTACAACAACGAACGATATTTTGATTTGAACTATGAGGAGTTCAAACGCTGTTTAGAATGGACTAACCATTTTATTTGCTTTCCCGGGGCCGTGAAAAACATGCAATTAAATGAAAATTGCATGGTAGATCAACTGTTTAAAAACCAGACACATACGAAATGTCCTACCAAAACATTATATTTATCCAATAAAATAATATGGAAACAACTTCACATGCCAAACACTTGGTTATTCATTGTAAGAGATCGGGTTACGACGTCAATACTTTGTGATGGACAAAGAGAAGAAGTTGAGCTTCAAAATGTTGGTGTAATACGAATCGCAGATAACTGCATAATTAAAACAACTAATAACATATTAACTGCTAAAAGAATTGTTTCAGTACCGATTGTAACATCATACTCAAAACAAATAGATTTTCCCATTAATACGCACATGGTAACTAAATCCATACTAAATATTTCCAAAGAAGAAGTCATAGTAGATAACTCAAAAGATATTTTTCAACAATTAGTTAATAAAGAAAATACGTTACAAACCGAATTAGATAGTACTGTTTGGAGTCAAATTAGCTCTCACACATTCTTAACAAGTACAATATCTTGTATAATCATGCTTTTCATCTTTTTATTTTTAGTTTGCTACGGTCCAGCAATACTGAGATGGATGGGAGTCACAGTGCAGCACAAGACCAGAAGAACAAGTACGGCGCCAGCTAACCAACAAGCAAGAGGACGAAACGAGCTCGCCGCAAACAAGACATCTAAGCAGCGAACAACGGGCCAACCAACTGTAACATCGGAACCTGTGTACAGTTTACCACATCAACACGAAACTATTGAGTTATACCAACTGCAGTCTAGGTCCTGAGAGGCGCCAGAATGTTCAACCTTGAACATGCAAATAGTTAAACGCGCCAACAACAGCCACAGCGTCAGCGACATACATTCGGCACAGGCGCCGGTAACTCTGGCGCACCGTCAGCGCTAAGCAGTGACCTACTGAGATCTTCGCATCATCGGCTCAATACACATACAACACACATGTAAATAGGTATCAGTGTGTATTGACCACAATATTTGTATATAATAAACTTAATTATTGTAATAAATTAGTCATCAAGCTGGAGCCGAGTTTACTTCATCTCCTATTAATCCTCTCACTGTGGCCAAGACACCTTTAGCCATCATCGATCCTATGAGTCTGTGGGATCGGCAGTGAGAAAACCATTTCCTGTGTACATTGCACGACGTACACAAACCCCTGTTCCTACCCAAATTCCGTCTGTTACCGTAGGTCTCCCTGTAACAGACTTCCCGCACGTAAAACCAACGTAACCCACGTTTGGTATGGTTTGTATGGTAGGTTAGGGCGTTAGGCTAACTAGGGTGCTAGGTCAGTATTGTAGGGCTAGGTTCACAGTCAGTAGGGACTTGGGTAACTAAACAGGTACCAAGCTCAATTGTCTGAAACATAGCCACACTGTACGCATTTGGAATAACGACCTTATTAAGCGGTAGGTCCCGGTGCGTACATTAATATTAAATTGTAAAACTGGAAATAAGAATAATAAAAATATCATATAATTTTAAAGTCATAAAATACTATACAAGGAGTCACATGGCTATGCCACATGGAGGAAAAGTACTTTAAATATTGTAGATAGTACCCATTTCCTTTAATATAAGGTACTATGTTACAAGGAATAATAATCCTAGTAATTTTCCCCTTTTGATCGGGTTCCCTACTTGTTTTCGAAAGTTGATGATTCGATTTTTATTATATCGAACACGGTGTGTCGATAATTCAGTTGTACGATGTTTTATTCCGTCGATGCTTTATTGGTGCGATGTAACGTTTGTGCGAAAAATCCTGTTACGAAAAACCCTACAACGATTGCTCATTTGTTCGGTAATTTATTAGTTCGAAAGTATGTAGGTGACACCCCGACACGGACAATTTAGGTTCGAAGGGGTTGACGGGGGCTTCAGTGAGCGAGCAAAGCGAGCGAACGAAGCCACCGTCAACCCCTTCGTTTAGGTTACTTTTAACCTTGCACACGGAAATAGGAGCCCCGCGTAGCGGGGCTCCGTCGACAACCTCCCTCCCCCTTGTGTCAAAAAATTAAATGTCACGGACAACAGTAGGCTTTTCAAACCTACATACTTTCCCGAACAAATGAGCAATCGTTGTAGGGTTTTTCGTAACAGGATTTTTCGCACAAACGTTACATCGCACCAATAACGCATCGACGGAATAAAACATCGTACAACTGAATTATCGACACACCGTGTTCGATATAATAAAAATCGAATCATCAACTTTCGAAAACAAGTAGGGAACCCTTTTGATCAGCATCATTAAAAACACAGAATGTTATTTTTTTCACATTTGGTCAGTTTGATTCCCAGATCTTTGAATACTTTCTTCTTTTCTTCTTTCCTCTTCTTGAATAATCTTTACTTACTTTTAAAAATAAAATAAAGTTTCCATGAAGCAAATTTTGCTATCTAAAATATTTAAAGTAAGTACTTTCCTCCATGAGGCATAGTAATTGTGGGACAACCTGTATACATCAAAAACAACAAAAATGTTAAGGCCACAGTCCTATCAAAATTACAGCAGTGAATATTTACAGGCTTCCCCAGATGGCAATGTTTTATTCATCACTGCATAATCCAAATAGCTCATTAAATACCTGGTTTAAGCCAAGTTCATTCATTAATTTAGATAGGTCACTCATGTTAGAATGTTTATTATGTGCAGAATTTTTAAAACATAGTTCTTCAAAGTTTGAAAACTTTTTGTAATTTGTCTCTTCACTAGGCTCAAATATTTCCGTTCTCCTAATCATAATTTTCTTCCAAGTCATTGATTTAATATCTTTCCACCATTCTTTACAGTCACTATGATGACCTTCAACACAGACTATGCCAGGTTTCCCAGGCAATGAGAAACCAGTTAATTTCAATTCTCTAGCTTTTTTAACAATTTCTTCTCTTTTTCTTTTATTGTAAATATGGTGAGAATATATCCAAAGCCTTGCATATTCATCTTCCGTTTTCTGGGTTAAATTTGTGTCTGAAGGATTACCTTCCAATGCAATTGTTGCAAATTTGTCAACATTTTCTTGCAACCATGAAATTGCAGTATATAGACACACTTCTCCCATGTGATTTTCTTTTATGTATTTTAAGAGTTCCGAATTTAACCTTGATTCATTTTGTCGATTCATTTTATTACATCTTACATATATATCTGGCTCTTCCTCTGGATAAGAGCTAGGTAAATTAATAAAAACTTCCAATTTCAGTCCATCTATGAAAAGGTTTAGTTTGAAATCTAAATGTGATGGAATGTATTCTGTTTGACTATCTAAAAAGTTTCTGATCTCGTTTATAATATATTTATCACTTAAAATAATTTCTCCTTGATTAGGATACATTGATTTTAGTAATTCAAATTCATCTATTTGTTGTGTTAAGCAATCGACATAACCATCTCTCGTTGTACTTTTTGTAGTCGTAGTCATATTACACTTGCAATTACAATTTAGTTACTGAATTGTTATTAAGAGTTTTATGTACAATAGAAAAAGAAACTCGTAATTATTATTCTAAAACAAACTAAGATCATCTATGTAGGTACAATACAAAGCTACAAATTTGGCTACAAACAAACTTACAAAGTAAAACTAAAAAGTAAGTCTCTTCAACAGTTCAACTGTCAACTGTCAACTCAATTTTAGTTATGGTCAGTTAGTGTTGGATTGTGATGCTGATTTCGATTAAACGAAGAAACGATTTTTTGTGCCAATAAAAAGATGTTTTAATTATATTAATGGATATTAAGAAATTAATCGATCTCAGGAATTCAAAAATCGAGATTCGACTATTTCTGTAATATTTTACTGGCATGAACAAAAACAAACTCAATTTATCATCCCATTCACTCGGTTCACTCCACAGCCATGAAACACATTTGCTTTGTAGGTTAACCTTGAGAGCACCTTTTTTCGATTGCCAACACCATTGCAAATAATGAGCGAAACCAGATTCCACTAAACTAGAAAAACGTTTGCTCCTCAAAAGCTCGAACATAAAGTATGTAGTGGGAAATGGGAACTACATTTATTATTATTATTTTGTTCTCTATTTTGGGTTAACCTTTTTTATTTTCATAAAAAAACTCGAAAACACCGAAAAAAATATAGATTTTTGAGAAATAGATCTTTTACCTCTTTAACCTCGATTTTATTGTGAATCAATTCTTTAAGACTTCGATTCGAAACGATTTTTTTTTTTTTCGGATACAAACTCTATCCCTAATAATTTGTCAGACTAAGGCCATGTTGTTTCATCTTACAGTTACGTATCTGTAACCGTCAAATATGGCGGCTTGTATGACAATTTCATACTGACTTAACGATTACGTACTGACTTACGGATACAGATGGTTTGAAGCAACCCGCCCTAAGACAGACTTACATACATACATACATACGGGACGAATACAGAACCTCCTTTTTTGAAGTCGGTTAAAAATAGCTGTCGATGATCCTGATGATAGGGATGTCAAAAAATAATCGATTATGGAAATAATCGATTAAAAATCGATTTTTTAAAAGGAAAAATCTATTTTAATACATGATTTTATTATTAGGAATAATCGATTAATAATCGATTTTTTTTATAATCATTCTATAAAATTATACCGATTTTTTTATCTGCAACCCCCCGAGATTATGTTTGGTCTTCTGGCCCGGAGCCCGGAACGCGAACTGCCATAGAATAAATAATATTACATTAACGCCATCTGTGCACCTATAATGGGATTCCTTCTGTGCTATTGAAATAGTTTAGTTGACTAATTTAATCAACCATTTACTAGATGGAGTCAACGAACTGTACTATTTTACCGACATTTGGTTGATGTCATTCATTATTCGTTGGTGAAATTTCATTTTTCAAACGACAACTTTATTTTTAATTAATAAATTGATTGATTTAGTATCTAAGGCTTTTATTTTAAAATTAATAGACAAATAAGGAAAAAAAAAATAATGATCGATTTTATTAAACATCGATTATTTTCTTAAGAAAACTCGATTATTTATTCATCGATTTTTTATGCTACAAAAAAAACCAATTAATTAAAAATCGTTTTTTTTATGTTTGTACATAAAAATCGTTTTTTTTTATATTGTTGTCACATCCCTACCTGATGATGACATTAAGTCAATCTGTGATCTGTCAAAAAAGCCGGGTTGCCAGCCGTAGATTTTTTTTGCCATTAACAAGAGACAAGTTGAAAAAGTGTCAGTTATATTTTAAATAATAGTGCAAAAACCGTCCGAAATGGCGCTAGCAATATAGAAGGTATGGTATGAATAGGCAGTAGCGCCACATGAATCGGCTATTTATTCATGTGGTAGCGCTATAGGGTAGCGCTACCACATGAATAAATAGCCGAACCGAACCACCGCATTTATTTTTCAAACAAAAAATCCGCCCCTAACATATTATTTGTTGTCAAGTATCAACACAATTTATTCCTACTGTTCTTAGTGATACCTAAATGTGTTTTTTTTTATTTGCCGCGCTTACAACATAGAAACAAGTTTCATTATGTTGAAACGTTTTTAACCTTAGATCATAGAAACAACATAGAAACAAGGGAGATGTGCCAAGGCGCTATTGAGTTTGATACTTACTTTAGTTTGGTCATTTTGAGCACAGTATAAATATGGACAGTATGGAAACTAAGCCTACTTGCAGAAATAAATACCTACGCTCCACTGCAGCGGTAGGGTTGTCACTCTTAATGTTTTTGAAACTGAACTGTATTTATCAAAACATCTGATTCTGTGTTCTGTAGTGATCAAACAATCGAGTTAAAATAACTAGTTTACAAATAAAATTTAAATAGTTAATCTCTAAGACGAAAACGTTTCGTTCGGTCCTTGTCGGAACGCGCGGTGGATGCCGCCAGCGGCGCGCGGCGTGGCGCATATGTGGCGCGTGGCGCCGATGCCTGATCAACCCGGCCGCTGCGCACCGTACTATGCGTTTCAACTAAGGATGGGATGACCTTGGCACCATATTGTGACGACAATTAAGTTTAACAAAAAAATATTTTTTGCAAATTACTTTTCAATAATATTTATCTTGTTCATGTTATTTTCATACGATTATTGTTTATTTAAGAGCGTGTAAGTATTAGAAAAGCGTGCATGAGGCATGAGAGAATTCTAATATAGGGCCAAGGTCATCCTTTTCTAAGTTAAAACGCATAGTACTTGGTTTTAACACGAAAATGTGTGTGACAGTAATTAAAAAACTACTACATTAAAAAAATATCTTTATTTTACACAGTTACAAATTATTTACATACTGAAAAATACTTTCGTCTGCTACGACATGTTCGGAATGCTTTATTATTAAATTTTATGGTATAATCAATTCTCATTCTAATGAATAGCTTCTATAAATAAACTATTAAACTAAACTATTACTAAACGCAACCACGCGTCTTGACGCGGCACTCACGACCACAGAACAATAATACTCTAGCGAGCTCACGACCACAGATTACTGAATAGTTACTACGTAACAGATACTTCACTCAGTAGAAAATTTCCAATACCTATTACGATAATTGCCTACTCCCTCGCGTCAACAACCACTGTATGCTAAAATGCGCCTAAATGCTCAAGCGTACAGCAGTGATTGCTTCGCACCGCGCGATTCCACAGTAATCGCAGGGCTGCCTCTTCGATAAAATTAAATTAACATAACTTTTTATCTATGTTATTGAGAACTGTGAATATGTTCTGACTTTTATGTGGCAGTTAAAAATTTTATCATTTATAAAATATTTAACCAATTTAAAAAAAAGGAGGTGATCAGACATACAGGCCAAACTGAGAAGTTTGACTTGTATGGTTTGTAGGTATGTATGTTTGTGCGCGATAATCTCGCGTTTGGCTAAACCGATATCGATGCGGTTTTCAGAAAAGGATTTGTTACATTTAGGAGAACGTTTTAAAATAAGTATAATACTTCTTAGTTTGATGATGATCTTCGGAGATGTTCACTAGAAATGAAAAAAAAAAGCCTTAAAAAAAGAGAACCGACTTCAAATAAAGCACTAAGCCGTAAGAAATAATTTGTTTTTTTTTTTTATGTTAGTGCTAACAGCTGGTAATTACGAATCGAAAAAGCACCGACATCAAAGAAGAAATTATTTCTTACGGTTTAGTGTTTTGAAGTCGGTTCTCTTTTTAACCGACTTCCAAAAAGGAGGAGGTTCTGCATTCGGTTGGTTTTTTTTTTTTTTTTTTTTTTTTTTTTTTTTTTTTTTTTTTTTAAAGTTTGTTTTATTATATTTGTAAGTTTGTTTTGTTTTATATATTGGTGCTGACTGTGGAAGAAACCTAGATAAAACATAATTATAGACATCAGTGTGTAGGTAAAATAAAAAAATCTTTAAAGTTACACGATTTACACCCATCTACAGCACATAAGGCACCACACGGCATCGTAATACGCGTACGAACGAACAGCACTATTAAAATTGAACGGCGTGCGCGCGCTTCGCTTGCGAAAACCGCACTGAATTTGATCCGCCGGCGGACCGAGACCGCTCGGCTGGGCGGTAGGCACTTAAAGCGCGCAAGTACATGGAGTGACGGAGGCCTGTCACGACTGACAGCACCGCGATGTCCGCTTAGAGGTCTCGTCGAAACGCGTGTTTGTGTGAGTGTGCCGTTTCGAACGTTAGTACGTAGTTTCCGTACTGTCCATATTTTATACTGTGTTTTGAGCGTAGTACAAAAGTAAAGTACACGCTGGCGACGAACCGAACACGATCGATGATATAAATAAAATAGGTACAGTGTTTTAATGCTAGTGTTGAGTGACGATAAACAGTGTTAGATTGAGGGTGTGCGGAATTTTTAATGTGTGGGAGATCTTTTTATTAACAAGAAGCGCTTGAAATCGTGTCGAAAAATATACTAAAAGTGGGAACAGTTGTTCCCGTATTAATTTGCTATGATGGCATATCTTCTTTTTTCTATGATCTGAGTTTTTAACGATGTTAGAAGTGTTCTTTCAGCACCTATTCTCGTTCACAACTTTTAGTGTCCCTGACCTTTATCACTTAAATCTAAAAACTGTGACATTTTAATCAATGGCGACTATGGTCTAGCTACTGAAAATATATCGTTTTTGATACGTTTTCAATAGGTACTTGATATTTTATATCTATATATCGATGTATCAAAATAATAAATATCGCCAAAAAATATCGATATATCGATATTTTTCTGCAAGCCTATAGTGTTTAATCAAAAATTCAAAAATTCAAAAATCAAAACTCTGTAGTCTGTGCTGTTTACTTGCTGTTTGCTGTGCTTGCTGTATATTACAACGAAGCGCGAAAGAATCTATTTTTTTTTTTATTAGTCTTGTCGTCCCTGAGGTTACCGGATACCTACCATTTTTGTTTTAAACCCAAATTCATTACGTTATGTATCATTGTGGAATGCGTCAAGTCGGAGAAAGGCATGTTGCTTACAAAGTTGATCTGATGGTTTGGAGCAACAGGCTTGATCTTTTAGCGCTGAGTAATTTTAAAGGTACATGGTCTGTTTACTAAGGCGACTCTCTGACCAAATTGTTTTGTGAATACATAGTATAGTACAAACTACAAACGAGATTACATAAACACCATATCACGTGTATCATAAACATAAAAACATTACTTTCTTAGTCGGAATATTGCCATTTGTAACCAAAGAACCGAAGCAACATAGTAATTACCTAAACTTACCTAATACTATTATGATTTATTTATATAACTTTATTTTCAGGCGAAGTCCAAATACATAGACTCCATTGGCAAAAAGTTTGGAATTTGCCACCTCCCAAGGAAAATGTAACTGTTCAAGCAATGGCATGGAGGCCTGATGGCAAAGTAGATATTTTGTATATAATACAAATGTGTCACTGTACATGATTGTCATCTTGATAGTAATTTGTATATTATTCTCTAATTTGTTTGTTTCTCGAGACTGCCTTGTTAACCTAGTGATTGCAAGCATGACTGCTAAGCATGGGAATCAGGGTTCAATACCCAGGTTAGGCAGTGTCATTGGGGTCTTTACATTAAGAAATTCTTAGTAGCAGTCCAGTCTGGTTTTGTGCCCAGTTGATAGCAATAAGCTTACCCCCAATTACATGGTACTTAAAAAAACAATTGGAGAATTGTGGGTGAACTATTACACCTCTGCGTAATACAGGCATAATGATGTTATTGTTTTGAATATTTCCATCTTATTTTAAAATTTAATTTCTGGCTTTCTAATATTTGATCAGAATTTTTACACATGTACTTCTTATGTTGCAGGCATTAGCAATTGGGTATAGTTCAGGAGCTGTGTATATTGTGGATATAGAAGATAAAGACATTCTTGACAAATATGATTTGGAACAGGAGCATACTGATGAATTTGATAACTCAAAACACTTTGGCATCACATGTATTACTTGGGCAGTTAAAGCCGACACATTGGAGAGTGCCACAGATCCAAACATATATGTAAGTACTTAGTTACTTCTTGTAGTCTTTGCTTTTGTACTCAAATTGCAGTATTTACTATGCTTTGCAAATAAATATTTACAATACCTATGTACTTTGTTAAATGTGAATATTTTTGCCTCCAATTAATCCATAAAATGTGACCTTTCCAGGATGATGCTTCAATATTCTTACAAAACTTGCCTTCAACTGGTGAATACAACAAGAGCCAAGGCTCTGATGAAAATATCAAAGATTTCAAAGAAGTTCAGGCTCCAAATCAGTTGAATATGTTAATGGTGGGCTATGGAACAGGGTATATTTACATGAATATATTTGGAAGATATCCCTATGGCACAATACATCTTGCTCAAATTGCTAAAGATGATTTTGGAGAGTACAAAGTACTTGATATCTGTATGTCAGATGACTTTAGCTTCATGCAAGTTCTCTATATTGATAGAACAACTAATAATCTTCTTCTATCACTCATAAATACTAGTGTGCTGTCAGCATTTGCTGAAGAAATGTTCATTGTAGCTAAAAAGCACAGTGAAATTGTGAGGTTGACTTCATACCTTGATCAGACTATGATTTCAATTACTGAAGCCTGGGAGCATATTTTATTGGAGATGGACACAAAAATGGCAGATTATGCTGCATCAGTGCCTGTGGGTGGAGTTTCAGCTGATTTATTGGAGCTACTCATGCTGGGTTAGTATTTTACCTCAACAACATATACAATAACTTTGTTATTATGCTAGCAGAAGTTGAAACATTCTATTTCCACAGGAACTCCATCTGATGAGTTGGAATTATGTTTGCTGCAGAAACTAACAGTAAATGATTTGAAAAAGTTTGGTAATTCAATTGAGTTAAGTTATTCAACTATACAGAAATTGGTTCTGAAGCAATTGAATATTGTGGGACAAAGTCTTACTTATTACCTCTCTGAACTTAGAGGTTTGACAAGGATACCTGATAGATACAAGGTAAGGTCCAAATTCACTCAACCCCAGATATATTAAAGGACAAGAAGAATGGAAATGCATAGCTAGTATTGATATGTTATAATTTTATTGACATTTGCAGGTATTAGGCATTGAAGAAAATACAGTGACTGCAGCAATAAGAGCTTGCTGTGCATTCCTGAATAAGTGTTTAGAATTACAACAGGTCATCGACACATCAATGCGCAACTATAAAGCATTTTTCAGGTGGCTATTTGTTGTTATAGTTAGATTACTGGGTGAACAAACACCAAGTGAAATAGTAAAGATCACTCAACAGGAACTCGGGCATATTGCTGAATTCTTATACAACTTTGACAATGTACAAGTTGAGAGTGGTGAATGTTTACCAGAAAAACCTGTGAAATTCAATCTCGAAAGGTTAGGACAATACTTAGAGGACCAAGAGTTAACAATATTACCTGATGATGAAGACAATCCATGGCATAAATTTCTCAAAGATAACTCTTGCCTATTAAAAGACAATGACACTATATTTTCATTAGCTGAGTTCAAAAAATTTTCACTTGTGCAACAACAAAAGCATTTAAAAACAGCTATAAGCCAAGTGTTTGATGTTTCCAAAAAAGAAACTGGAAAATATTTTTCTGCAATATACAATATCAAATGTTATGAAGACAAATCAAATGGGAAACTCGGTGAAAGTTTGATAATTTGTCAAGCATTCTATGGGTCTGAAAATAGCTTTATGATGGCATTCATAGATTCTATGAATATAAATGATGGAATACACTACATGACTGTAAAAATTAAAGAAAAGGCATGCTCTGTGACTGCAATGAAATACAGTTTCTCAACTATTATTCTAGGAGATAAAAAACCAAATGATGAGATGATTTCTGTGCTCGATTTGCAATTCTATTCTTCTGAATATTTATCTGTGTTGACACAGCATCCTCGTATTGAAGAAAATTCTATATTTATTCAAGTGCCAATAGGAATAATACAAATAAATGCTGCTGAATGTGTTTTGAAACCAAAACTGTTTTTGTTTAATGAAAAATTAAATAAAAAGAATATATCACCCCTGATAGAACCTGGCGTTTTCAAGGTGCTAGATAAAATGGATGGTTTTAAAATAGCTGTTTCAGGGGGTCGTAAAGTAGCAGTTGTTTTATCAAAAAGTCACAGGAAAGTGCGAGTATTTGAGATGGAAATTGATGGAGATGATGAAGAGGATGAGACATTGGATACCACAACACAATCTCAGAGTACTAATGACCAGTCCACATTTGAAAAACAAAATACAACTGCTGCTGCTGATGTTACTTTTTAAAAATATCTTTTAGGAGTAATGTTAACACTTACAGCTAAGCCAAGTTGTGTTTCTATTTTACTAATTTTGGGACACTTGTTCTAAGTAACAATAAGTTAATTAAAATGCCATTTTAAACTAAAATAAAAACATTTTATTTCGCATGAGTATCTATAATCTTATTACTACTAGATTACATTTTATTTACAAATAATGAGAACCTTTTTACTAGAGATGCCACGATTAGTTATTTGGCCGAATACCGAATATTCGGCTGCTGAATATTCGGCAACACTTAGTACTTTTCGCGGGAGTCGAGTCGCAACTCGTCCGTCACTTACGAGTGTAAACTTGCATCGCTAAAGTAGTACGTAGGCGCAGGTAGTTTTGTTTCACTTTTTTGTTTCACAATGAAGAAAAAAATTGGCCCGCGGTAGATTTTTAAATATTAATATGTTAATTTGTTGGTTAAATAAACATCTATAAGAGTAATATTATAGGTATGTATGGCATTATTTGCTATTCGGTATTCGGCCGAATACCGAATAGTTGCCGAATATTCGTGGCATGTCTACTTTTTGCTGAGAAACTTGAAATTTGCATATTTTCTATACTACATAATTAATTATCGAATTGATTGATTAGTATAATATAATTATCACAAATATAATTATTATTTTAAACTCATCTTCTCTAGGTAATCCACAGGAACTGATATTAAAAAAAAAATTGCCTGTAGCACTCGGGGATAATGTAGCTTACTAAGAGCTTGTACACAAATCTGCGATGCGATGTCGCATCCGAAAAAACTACGAGCTCGTACCTACGACGCATCGCAAGAACCTGCGAATCAATTCTTGCATACCGTTGCCATGTTAGGTTTTTTTTGTTCTATTTTTCTATACCTTTTATCAATAACAGCAGTGTTTTTTTACATAATTATATACACAATAATAGCACACTTTTTTCACTATCCTTGTACCTAGATAAAAAAATACATGTAGTATGGTTTACGACCATTGAAGGAATTGTTACCTGAACTGTGAAAGAGACCCCTACCGCACGATAACCCATCGCAGTTTTCTGCGTTGCAAATTCGCATCGCACCGATTCGCAGTTTTGTGTAGGTACAAGCCCTAATAGTTAAAGATTTTTCAGAAACAGATCAATAGTTCTGGAGATTACTTCCAAAATACATACAAACTACCTCCTTATAATGTTAGTATAGATAACTTTATTGCTACATTTAAATCAGACTTGCTTGTGGTGACTTTATTTGTATATTTTCGAACACTGAATTAAAGTCTGTATCTAAGCCCTGATTGTCTATTCCATAAAGAAGATGTTCAGATGATTGGTTCCTGCTTGGTCCTGGGGCTGGTTGGTTGACTTGCCGTGCTTGCGTGGGGGTGGTGGTACGGTTGTATATCTCATCTCCATCTCCCTCATCCTCCTCTACTTCATCCACTGGAAATATATAAGTATGTAAAAAAAGTATCCTATCCTACTTCATCACACTAATATTATAAATGCGAATGTTTGTGCGTGTGTGTGTGTGTATGTTTGTTACTTCTTCACGCTAAAACAGCTCCATGGACGGATTTGAATGAAATTTTGCACACAGATAGATTATAGTCTGGAATAACACATAGGCTACCTTTTATCCCGAAAAACGCGGGCGGAAGCTAGTATTTGTATAAACGCGAAAGTTTGTGGGGATGTATGGATGGATAGATGTTTGTTATTCTTTCATGCAAATACTATAGTCAGAATTTTAATTCGATTCCAGATTTGACATTAGCTACTGTCATCTTGTGAAATAATGATACCACATAATATGTGGTATCATTAATAGTGTAGTGATGAACACAAAAATCGATAAACAATCGATAAACAATTTTTTTATTTATGTCACACACAATTATAAAAGAAAAGTCTCAGATCGTTAATTAATCATCAAAACTAAATTATCGGTTCAGAAATATTTAATTTCCTGATATACTTAGTTTACTAGAGTAAAATTATAAACGAGAGGAATCGATCCGGAAATATTCCATTTCCATATCGAATAATTTCGCAACGTCACTATTTAGTACTTGTCATAACGTTGCAACACTGACATTGTCAAATCTGGAATCGAATTAAAATTCCGAGTATACTGAATGGATTTTAATGAAACTACAGTAATATAGCTTGTACATTAGAATAACACATAGGCTACCTATTATCCCGAAAAAGGTGGACAAATGTGCGGGCGAAAGCTAGTAAAAATATGACCTAGAAAACTTATTACTCATACAGATTCACTTCTCACCTGGTATGACTATTCTGCCATCATATTTTTTCCAGTCCTTTCTCAAATTATAGTACAGTACAGCACATCCAATTAGCACTACAATAGACAACACAATAGCTATCAGCTTTACTGCATCTATAGCCGTAAAAGCTGAGCCAGTAACTATCATGTCAACTTGCCCCACTGTGTACCCTACACCATTGAGTTTCTTTGATATGCAATGATAGTAACCAGACTCCCTGGCGGACACATCCTACAAACAAATACAATAATAAAATTAGCAACAAAATAAATAAAATTGTCATCAAAATAACAGCATACCAAATCTAAATTTAACCAATGACATCTTTCACCTTGGAAATTTACCTGTGTATTTTTATTATACTTACATGAATATGGAGTTTCCCAGAGAGTACTTCATATTTATATTTCTGTTCATTATAAACATTACCAGGGCCGATCACATCTGTACCATTAAAGAGCCAAAACATGAAGTTATGGTCCACATCATTGCTGTGACAATTCAATACTGCTGTGCTACCAGCTGGCACTTCTTTCACTGTTAACTGTTTTATCTCAGGAATACTATCACCCATGGAACGCATCTTGAAATAGTTTTTGTCCAGTAAAACCTTCAATGGATTTTATATCACCAAATATTTCAACGCAGGCACAAATGATTTGACATGTGCAAACATACTCAGTCTCTATGAATGTGTGCCAAGTTTAAAATTATCTACAACACTCCTTGTCACATGTTTCACCTTCAGTTGAGTTTAATATAGTCCAAAATAGCAGTAAACTTAGCTTTGTTTGCAGTTGTACATTCTAGTATCTACTGCTCCCACTAGAATGTTTTATTAAATGCATAAAAACTTCTACACAGAGAACTGGCAGTAACATCCAAATAGGAGTCATGACGACGTATATTGGTAGATTGACTCTAGTGTATTCTAATTTAATGCATATGATGATTTGTGCTGCCATTTTTAAGCCTATTGCAGCTATATACCACACATTTTTGTTAATAGTTCCTCTAAACCTTTCTATGCCATTTCTACAATGTGATATCATGTGAAATAACACGTATATTAGTAAAATGCTATCGTAAACCCACATAGGTATGAAAACAATAAACCAATTCCAGTGGGTCCTGGATTCTAGTCTTAGGCATAGTAATATTAAAAAAACTAGGAAAATAAACCAAGTAAATAGAGCTCTATGTAAAATAGCCATATTTCTATGATTGATATATTTTAAACTAAAAATAGATTTATTTAGAATTTGATCACTGCAGGCACGGCAAATCGATAGAATGTCAAATTGTCAATGTCAAATCAAACCGACAAGTTGTCTTTTTTGAAAAAAAGCGCGGGAAATTCGTATCGATTGGGCGCCTTTTTTAAAACAAATTTTCAAATAATTAGTTTATTCCTTCACAAGTTCATTTGCTTGCTTTTCTCATGATGGGGAAGAAAGGGCATCCAAAGAAAAGAAAAAAAGAAGATGTTTCGTCTTCTGCTCCACCATTGCTGTCCTCTGAAGACGACGGTGGAGCCTCAAGCTCTTCAGAGGAATCAGTACCAATTGAAAAGGATAAGTATCGGGAATTCAGGATTCCTGACTACATTAGGTCATACCCTGAAAGCGGAGGCAATTTTGAATATGTCGTATTTTTTGAAAGTATTGACTTAGTCCCGATCGGTGATAGAGACATGATGTCCCTTTCAACCAGCATAAAAAAATACAACAAGGGAGTAAAACAATTATTGCGCATGAATCGTTATAAAATTGGTGTTATTTTTGAACGTCCTGGTTTAGCCAATGCAGCGTTATTGAATCGTAAGTTTTTGGATAGTTATAAATTGAAAGCCAGTATTCCTGCAACTGCTACGGAAAATACAGGTGTTATTATGCATGTTCCAATTGACCTGAGCAACGAACACATTTATAATGCTATAACTAGCACAAAGAATATTATTTCTGTCAGAAGATTTATGCGTCGTACTATTTCAGAAGGAGGGGGGGTGTCTTTTCAGCCTACGAAGACGGTGTCCATCACATTCTCGTGTGCAACAATACCCGATAGTGTAGACCTGAACAGCTGGCGATTCGAAGTACGGCCGTACATTCCGCCGGTGAAACAATGTCTGAAGTGTCTAAGGTATGGTCATATAGCCAAATTCTGTAAGAACTCCCAAAGATGTTCCATATGTACAAAGGACCATAATTATAAAGAATGTCAAATACCATCAACTGAGGCTACATGTTGTCACTGTCAAGGTAATCATGTAGCTATTTCGGCACAGTGTCCAGTCAAACAGCAAAAAGTGGAAGAAAACAAACACAAAATTAATAAGAAATCTTATGCAGATTTATTCAATGAAAAGTCATTTCCATCCCTTTCAAAGTCCAGTCCTGCTAAACAATTACAATCACTAATTGAAACAGAACCAATTTTAAATATTTTAATACAGACAATAGTAACATTAATTTCTCAAAATAAAAATAATGAAAAGAGTATTTGTACTCAAAGCATAAAAGATGTTCTATTATCAAAAATCCAGAATAATATAAATAAACCTTAATTTTATGGATCAGCTGAATATTGTACAGTGGAATGCTCAGAGCATCAATAGTAATAAACTTGCTTTTTCGTATTTTTTACATGAGTATAACATACATGTAGCTTTATTGTGTGAGACTTGGCTCAAGCCTCACATGAGATTTAGTATTAAAGGTTATAATATAGTAAGATTAGACTCAGGTAATTCACACAATGGTGTAGCTATTTTAATACATAACAGTTTACAATTTAGTAAAATAGATACTTTATATGATGATTCCATACAAAATATAGCGATTCGTTTAAAATATGGCAATAAAAAAGAAATTTCATTAGTTAGTTTTTATAGTCCTGGAAATGCTTCATTTACTAAGTATAAGTTTGATAATTTAATTCGCAATATTCCTGGTCCTCTTTTGGTGGGTGGAGATTTCAATGCACATCATTCGGCTTGGGGATGTAACAGTGTGAACATCCGTGGCCGAGAGGTGCTTGAAATCATTAATGACTGTAATTTGGTTTTATTGAACGATGGAGAAATGACAACTGTAGGCTCTGATAGGTGGCAAAGAAATGCACTTGATTTAACTGTAGTATCAACTTCAATTTCATTATCTTGTAACTGGTCTGTTCATGATGATCCTTTAGGTAGTTACCATTTGCCTGTAATTACAAAGTTACTTATTAATGACAATTATAATAACCCACATGATATGGAAGCTTCAAATTTGCCAAAACATTTTAATTTTAACCTGGTTGATTGGGAAATATACAAGAAGACTGTTGATAGTTTGTTAATGAATTTTAAAATTAATAAAGATAACCCATTAAATTCATATAATGACATGATAAAGTTATTAAATTTAGCTGTTATTAAGTCATTACCATCAACTATAAGATCTGATTCTTCTTTTGATACAGCATCAGTAAATAATAATCGTAAAAAACGCATTCCATTACCATGGTGGAATTTGAATTGCACTAAAGCAGTAGAAGACTCTAGGAATGCCTATATAGTATTCAAGCACCATCTCACATTGGAAAAATATATTGAGTTTAAAAAATTACAAGCTCTTAAAAAATTAGTGTTAAAAAGAGAAAGATATTTAAGTTGGATTTCTCTGTGTGAGTCATTTAATAGAACTACTCCATTATCTAGGGTTTGGCAAATGTCAAAAAGATTTAATAAAACATTTTCACCTTCAAGTAATAATATTGCTCCTTGGGTATTTGATTTTCTTAAAAAATATACTCCAGATACAGTTGAGGGGCCATTTCAATCAATTCCTCATGAAGTAAAAGCTTCAGGACATTATGAATATCTAATTTATCCATTTTCTCTTCAGGAATTAAAATCTGCAATATCATCTAGACGAGATTCAGCTTTTGGCCTTGATGGAATACCTTACAAAATGTTGAAAAATGTATCAATTATGGCACTTTCTGACATATTAAGTGTTTTAAATTTACTCTGGCAGGAAATGGTTATCCCTAATGAATGGAAAACAGATTGTCTTATCCCAGTACTTAAACCTAACAAAGTAAGACACAAAGCAGAATCTTATAGGCCAGTAGCATTAACATCATGCATGGGAAAAACCTTTGAACAACTAATTAAACAAAGAGTAGAATTTTATATAGAAAGTAATAGTCTATTACCATCCAATCAATTTGGCTTTCGACGTGGGTTCTCTACTCGAGATAGCATTTCTCATTTGCAATTAGATATATACAATTCTATTAAAATGGACAATCATTTTGTTGGTGTCTTCTTTGATGTAGTGGGTGCATTCAACAACATTAATCTGCACATTTTGTGTGGTGAACTTCGTGCCCTTGGTATTCCTGAAAAAATTATAATATGGATCTTTAACTTTTTACATGGTAGAGAAGTATATGTCAAGGTGAATAAACGTTTAATAGGGCCACGTTTTTCATATAAAGGCGTATGTCAAGGTGGCATCCTCAGTCCATTGATTTATCTTCTTTATTTACATAGACTAAACATTGTACTTGGTCTTGAAGTGGCAAATTTGCAGTTTGCAGATGATTTGGTTATCTATGCTTCAGGTTCAGATATAAGTTCTGTTGAAAGTATTTTAAACACAGCTTTAACTCGACTAAAGAACTATTTTCATTATCTTAACTTAGATATTAGTCCAGAAAAATCTAAAGTTATAGTGTTTGGAGAGTGTGAAACAGACCTACATATCTATTACAATAATAGTGTTCTTCCAATAGTGAATGAAGTGAAGTTTCTGGGTATCATTTTTACAAGCAACCTTTCATGGACTAAGTATGTCGATTATCTGTTAGGTAGAGCTAATAAAGCATTTAATTTTATAAAGTCACTGTCGATTGCAGCTGATCCAAAAATTTTGCTTATGTTATATAAATCTCTAGTCCGCA
The DNA here is from genome assembly GCA_948465475.1 of Thalpophila matura. Taxonomy (NCBI): domain Eukaryota; kingdom Metazoa; phylum Arthropoda; class Insecta; order Lepidoptera; family Noctuidae; genus Thalpophila; species Thalpophila matura. Next base: position 9,350,570 of record OX419183.1, on the reverse strand, counting down.
GTCATTTCGAATATGGATTTTTGTGCTTTGGGTCTGATCAGAGATTGGTTCACAAATTGGAGATTCTTCAAAACCACAATCTTAGATGTGTAACTGGTGCAATGAAGACAACTCCAATTAATTCACTTCAAATTGAGTGTAACACTCCTCCTATGAATATAAGATTTCAGTTTTTAAAGTCCAAATACATTCTCAAGCTTTTATCTTTCGAAAATCATCCTTTATTAAAGAAAATATTATTTTATTATAGAGTATACAATCCCTCTAATTTCGTAAATGTCCCTTATATATTTCATGACTTTTCTAATCTAATCAGTATTGATGATCAATATCAAATTGAGAAATGTAAAGGCAGATGGCCATGTTACTCCGGTAATTACATCAGCAAATTCTGGCCCATGAACATTTACATTAATCGCGATCTTCGGAGTAAAGAAGATGTCTATCAGTTAATTGCAGAGTTCCCTGGGTACAGGCATATATTTACTGATGGATCCAAAAACAATAGAAATGTTTCGTTAGCCATATATTTACCTCATCTTACTGTTGGACATGGAGTTCGGTTACCTGGAGCCATGTCTATATTTACAGCAGAATCTCTAGCCATTTTATCAGCTCTGCAGTACATACATGTAAAGAATCTTGGGCACACAACTTGGCTTATAGCGACCGACTGCATGAGTGTTCTCATGGCCTTACAAAACCCGAAACTGGACGCCAATACCGGAAATATTTTATATGAGATTCGGACTTTATACGCTGATCTTTGTTCTAGAGGATTTACAATAAGCTTAATATGGACACCCTCCCACATAGGAGTAGCAGGAAACGAAAACGCAGATTATCTTGCAAGAGTTATTGTTGACGTTGACATCCCAGAGACAAGAAATGTTGCCATACCAAGTTCGGACCTGCTTACTAAATTACGTGAACAAAACACCTGTAATTGGCATGAGAACTGGCAAGAAACACTAAGAACTAAAGGAAAATGGTATGCGAAAATAAATCAAATCACTGGTTCTGCGCCCTGGTTCACCAGATCTGTTCTTCCTAAGAGCAGAAAATTTTACACAACTTTAAACCGTCTTAGATTTGGACATGGAAGATTCAATGCACATTTAGCCAGAATGAAAATTATTACATCGCCTGTTTGTATAAATTGTAACTTAGGAATTGATCAGACCCTAGATCATATAATTTTTGAATGCCCTGCATATGATCTACAAAGAATTCCTCTATTTGATAATTTACTGGAAATATATAAAACGCCAGCAAGCATCCCGCGCGACACTCAAAGTTTGCTGGTAAATTACAGTACATACACAGCACTGTATACATTTATTGACAGCACTGGTTGGGCAATCTGACCGATCGGGGCGACATAATAATATTAGAAGGATATGACCCGGATATGACCTTACTTTACAACATGATTATGACGAATACACGGATATGACACCTTAATATTATGATTTTGACTAATGAATACTGAAGACGTGGCTCTGGCCTAAAATAAATAAACATAATCAAGATATAAACTACTAAGGACGAGGCTGTGGCCTTATTTACTTTTGGACAAGAAGTATGAAACTGAAGACGAGGCTTCGGCCTTACTTACCTTTGAACAAGAAGGATAAAACTGAAGACGAGGCTTTGGCCTTACTTTTAATCAAGAAGGACAATAATTACTGAAGACGAGGCGGTATGGTCCAAGACCTTAGCCTGCCCAAGAAGGGCGAAGAGAAAAAAAAAAAAAAAAAAAAAAAAAGTTGTCTTTTTTTTTTTTATTATATTCATGACCATAGATACAAGTCTTTTAGTCGCATACATAAAAACCGACAAGTTGTCAAATTATTGTCATGGAGGAAGATCACTGGAGGTCGTGTATCCGTGTCCGTATACTGTGTGAAGTTTGGCCATTTCTTGTTGACAGTAGGGCCAAGTTCACCGACAAGATAACAGTTACACTGACAAGATACATAAATTGAAAACGGCCGTTTAACATGACTTTTCATGTATAAAATGTCATGTTAAACGGCCGTTCCAATGAATCGGACTGTTATCTTGTCAGTGAACTTGGCCCTTAGTGCCCTAAAAAAGCCCTTAAAAACTTTGTACTTTTATAGGTTGTACGATCTTTTATTTCATTTCCTTGGCATACGATTTTTTTGTAGTTGTCGTACGATCACACCATTTTTGCACCTGGCAGCCCTGGTCTATGGTATTCTATGTCTATGAGACCAAATCAAATGTCAAAATGACGTTCTGAATCACAGCAATCACAGAGTACATAATATATGACAGCAATCAAATTCTGAATTTCTGATTCTTTCTGAAATGTATTTTGCCCAGTAATTCGTTGCGTGCAGTGTATTTTTTCAATTTTTTTAAATACACAGCTCTATTAATTGCCTAAGCTAAAGCTAGATAAATATTAGAAATTCAACACTATAGTGTGCTCTAATATTGTATACTTTGAGTGAGATGGCTTCACCTTTAGAACAATTCGTGGACAATGTCAGGACCATGTCGGCATCAGGTAAATAATCTCTTTGGTTGTGTTGCTTCTGGCTTTGCTGAATTATATTTTAACATTGATGCGTATTACAGGGACGTTTCGTGAGTTATGCGATGTTATTGGCAAGTCGGACGAGGTCCTACAAAGAAACAGTGCACATCTTCCCACAGTTTTGGAAACACTTGATATTCAGCAGCATTCTTTAGGCGTCCTGGCAGTCCTTGTTGCAAAATTCTCCTTACCACAGGTATTTGGTATTTTATCTGTTTTGGCACAAGAAACTAACATAATAACATTTTATAAAGATTTGTTACTTTTTATTTATTCTGGAAAATAAATAAAATAATCAACCTTTCATGTGGACAGAGTAGGAAATACAGCTAGAAAATAAATCAATATTTAAAATTCTAAATTTAGGTACTTACCTACCTTTTATTAAAATTGAAATAACAAAAATATTTATTAAAAGTTTCAGATGTCCTCTTCTTATCATTAATTGATCATATTTTACATAGTGAGCAGATTACTGCAGGATAAAAATATGATGTACTCACTGACTCACTTCAATTAATTTATGAATATTTTTTTATTAATCAGGGTGGCGATGTAGACAAGTCTACTATGTTCAGACAGATTCATGACTTTATTACCAACTGCAATGGCGAACAAGTGAGGTTCTCACCTGAATTATGTATGTTGTATTTGTTTTTATAAAAATTACCTAATAAATTGAATGCAGTTATGCTAAAACGTTCCAAGCCACAAATGAGCGTAAGTTTGCGTAACTGATTTTTGAACTACAGACGTGCAACAAAAGATTGCATTTGTCAGTAAAAAAAATTAGTAAAATGACATAACTGGGTCCAATTATAAGCAGGGTTCCAATTTCTTGATAATTATCTTTATTTATTACCTATCTTATTATTATTATAATTATATATTATCTTGAGATATTATTCTCATTAATATTATCTCAAGAAAGAAAGAAAAATTACTATCTTGAAAATATCAAACCCTGATTCTAAACCTAAATAAGTTTGTCTAACTATATTATTATTATGTCAGATTAAGCTAACTCTAATTTTATCTGCACATTTCATAACAAACTATAATTAATACTGTGTCAACCCTTTACATTTCAATAATTCACAGATGCTGACTTGTGTCATCTCTTAACAATCTACTTAGTAGAAATAAAACAACCAATCAGAGGTATTGAGATACTGAAGAAAGCTATAAGGAAGATACAGCTCTTTGATTCTCAGCTAACATCCATTCATGCAGATCTGTGCCAACTTTGCCTGCTGTCAAAATGTATGAAACCTGCCCTAGAGTTCTTGGATACAGATGTTACAGGAATTGGATCTGAGGTAAATTGTTGTGCTTATTTAATATATAATCCCTTTGGTACTGCTTGTAAATAAGCAGTTAGATGCTTATTTGTATGGCCCATATTGTTGCAATTTTTTTTAGCTATAACTATAATAATAAGTTATTGTCCTGAATGTATCCCATTAAGTAGTCGTAAACACGTCGTTTAACACCTTCTAATCTATTGTCTCATCATCATGTGTCTAATAACAGTAAAAATGTGTTTGTTACATTCTATTCAATAAAGTTTACCTCAAATTCCTGTTCCAGCTTGGAGGTAACAATGACTCAAAGCATTTCCTTCTGTACTATTACTATGGAGGCATGATCTACACCGCAATGAAGAACTATGACAGAGCTTTATATTTCTTTGAAGTTGTGGTAACAGTTCCTGCTATGGTTGTGTCCCATATCATGTTAGAAGCTTACAAGAAATACATACTGGTGTCTTTTATCCTACATGGAAAGGTATGTTTCTCCAAGACTAATTTTTATGTGTAGTAGTAAACTCATTAGATTAAAAACATTGTGATCTGTAAAATTAACAGCTGAATATGGCTAGGTCTCCAGTGTGGCATTATCTACCTACTAGATAAATAAATTGTTGTATTGAGTTTCCCCTGAACAAAGTTAGGTATTATACTGATCTTATTAACTGCACACAAGAAAAAGATATTTTTTTATGGAATAAATGTTTTTTTGGTTCAATATTGCATATTTTTTTTTATTGTTAACAAAACCTGTTTTACTATCTCATCAGAAAATTATTACCGTACTTTTTGTTTCCAGATACTACCCATGCCAAAATATACTTCACAAGTAGTTTGCCGCTTCCTGAAACCTTTGTCTGTAGCTTACCATGAACTATCTACTTCCCAACATGCAGCTATCAAACATCGGGAGACATTTATCAGAGACAAGAATATGGGTCTAGTCAACCAAGTAAGCTCCGATAAATAGAGTTTTTTAGTATAGTAAAATATGTGCAGTCCAAGTTGATTAACCTGATGAAGTATTCTCCTTGGTGCCCAAAGAGTCACTCTGCCTCGACACGCTTACCAAAAGTTGTTGGTTGTTTAATATGGTTTAAAATACTCAGAAGCAGATACTAACTCAGTCAGCTTAGATTGCGCGTATTTTTTCTACTATTTTGTACCTCCGAATAAATACACTATTTTTAGGGTTCCGTAACTCAAAAGGAAAAACGGAACCCTTTTAGGATCACTTTGTTGTGTGTCTGTCCAAAGCAGCCTTAACAGGTGGAGGCATCTGTTCATAGATGGCGCCACTAGGTGTATGTGCAGTGCTTTGTGCATATTGTTAGTGGTCTTAGTGGAATATTTTATTTTATTTAAAATATCTACCTACATTTATATAATTAAGTTTGTACGGAACCCTCAGGACGCGAGTCTTTCTCGCATTTGTCCGGTTTATATTTGTGTGTGACACTCACATAAAGGCAACAGTATTCTCATTAATTAAGACCCACTGTGACTCAATTTCTCCTTAGCAAGGGTGAAACTAATAAGATTAAATGTATAAATTTTAATTTTCCATGCATATCTTAAGAATTAATTACTATTATGTTTGTTTTTTACTCTTGAGATGTATTCTTACAGGTATTAAGTTCTATGTACAAAAAGAACATTCAAAGGCTGACAAAGACTTTCTTGACGCTGTCGTTAAGTGATGTAGCTGCTAGAGTGCAGCTAGCAGGCCCAACACAGGCTGAAAGTTACATACTCAATATGGTAAGTCATAAAAAAAGCTACCTCACAGTTTTGACGAGACCTGACACGAGAGCAGGAGATGACCAAGAGACAATGTGTTGATTGTCAAAACAATGTTTTGTGCAGACTTTTTTGTGTAGTGTGTAGGGCAAACAAGTGCAGGAAACCTGGCTTTAGTCATAAAGGCATCTAATATTGCTACTGTGTTAATATTAACTTATTATGCAGGAAAGCACACTGTTAAAAGGTATCATCAGTTGTCTAGATATTTTTTTCTGTAGGTAGCTGATACACATCTGACACACTACTCCCAAGTAAATCCAAAAAAGGCATGTAAATTAACAAAAATATTTGCTTGTTTATATAGATTGAAGAAGGTGAAATATATGCAATGATAAATCAAAAAGATGGCATGGTGGTGTTCTTGGACAGCCCTGAGAAGTATGCGTCACCTGAAACATTGTGTGTACTAGAACAACAAATGGCGGCTTGCACTAAATTGCATCAGTATATTCAAGAAATGGATGAACAGATACAAGTCAATCCTCAGGTGGGTTATTGTCATCTTGTATTTTTACATTGATTGGTTTTACATAGAATTTAATAATATAGGTACTATTTAAGTTCATTATAATTTTATCTAGCCCACGAACCGAATCGCCTGCTACAAGTAATTTTTTGGCGTTAGTAGTATAGACGATACTCATGTTCATAAAACTGACATGAATGTTTTCTTCTTTAATTACACAGTACGTGGGCCACCGACCTTCGCTAGCAACTGATGTCAAAATACCAGAAACAGAATTTTTCCGAAGATAACGGGATTCCGAGGAACCTGGCACATCAATTTAAAACTAAGAAAAATTCTTATCTGTGTATTTAGTCAATATTGTTAGAGCAATTTCAATTAAATTATGTTTTACTGGTTTTAGATTTTATAATATTATGAATGTAATGCAAGCCCAGGAAAGACTGGTTCTTTGATTACATTTTCATTGAAATCTTAATTTACAATATGGCCCTAAAACTATTATGCTATCTTCGAAACATTACGAGAAGACGTGATTAATTAGTAAGTTTGTATCAAAAAGTGGCATTACATCTTCGTCCACTTGTATCAATCATCGCAAGGGTACTGGGCGGGTTGCACGGCGAACTGCAGCATGTTTCGACCGCCTCATTCTAGTCTGGCGAAACGCGCGCATTGACGCGCCAGTTTTGAATCATTCTGTAGGTTGTATCAAATTGACGAATTGTATTGTAGTTTCGGCAAAGTGAAAATCAATTAGCGACTTTTGCGTCTTCTGTTTATATCCATCGTATCACTTTAAGACACAAATAGCTTTCCATAATTCAATGACTAATAAAATAACATCATGTTTCAAAACTGGCCATATAAAAAGCTCAATCAAGTGAAAGATTAAAAAATACGTTTTTCAGAGGTTAGGATTTCGGTAATGTGTTAGTAATAGGCTGTTTTTATGAATACATATTAAATTTATTGTTTCAGTATGTCAAGAAATCTGTTGGAAGCCACGACGAAGATATACCAGCTACCAGTCAGAATTCCAAGACTACTTATTCTATGTAACCATATAGATACTCATTTTTATTAAATAGTTAAATAATTAAAACACAGAGTGCAGTTTCACTACAATATATTCCATTCTTATATTTATTTCACAACATACAATCATAAGTTTGTTTTATATGCATGCCAATGCAATTTGTTGCACAACACAACAGACACCATTACATAAATGCAAAATATCATCAGTTTATTTACAATGCTTCATGGACTGCTTCTGTGAAAGCTTTCATACTTTCCAAAGGTGTTTGTGGCGTTATTCCATGTCCTAAATTGGCTATGTATCTCTTTTTGCCAAACTTTTGCACCATCTCTATTGTCATCTTGCTGATTTCCTCCTGAAAGTATAAAAAAAACATTGAATATTAGTGAGGTTTTACAATTAGATGAGGAATATTTTCCACTTTATCCTCAAGGGATTGGAGAATGACAATAATATGGTCCATTTCAATAGAACTTGTAAACTTTGTAAACAAACTTTCTATACAAATTCATCAAATTTTGACAGTTGGCCATACTAACATTGTTTACAAAGTTAACAAATTCAATTGAAATGGACCCTACTTACAGGTGTCTTATACAAGTCTTGCGGGTCAAGGTTACCCTGCAAAGTAATATTATTGCCCACAATAGTTCTGGCTTCCTCTGGATCTACAGTCCAGTCTAATCCAATAGTTTCATATCCTAATTCAGTCTGAATGTCCAGGACTTTTCCACCACCTTTAGCAAACACAGTCTGTAAAAATAAATAAATAATGAATTATTTTATGTCTGAATTTTTGCTTCAACATAAATCACACTCATAGCTATAGTTGGTGGGACTATAGCTTACCATAGGAACTTGTTCCAAGTTTTTGTCACTAATGCCTTTTTTGACACCACTTCTAATATCTTTAAGATATGGTGCAGAGAACTCAATAAACTGATCTCTGTTTAGATGATCAGCACTTGACTCAAAAACTTGTAGTAATTGAGCTCCACTTTCCACCTGTAAACATAGTTAATGCAAAATTAACACTTGAACAAATATACTTCATTGGGATATATACTCATTATCAGCCTTGAGTTTGTGAGACAGAGATGTTAAAAACAATACAAGAAGTCAAAATAATGAATTTAGATTAAATACTTCCCATAACTTATTCATCATTTTTACAACTATTAGGTTTTATTAAATTTATTTCCAACATTTATCATAGGTAACCAAAAAGCTGCAATTGTTAGGCTATTTCTCTCTTCATAGGTTCTGAAAACAGTGGGAAAGGAGTTTTTTCATGGTGGGCTTGCACCATGTTACATTTGTCTACATTGAATTGAGTACAAGTATCTATTTCTGCAGACTGCAGAACTGAGAGACTACTATCATTTTGGGAGTAAAATTTGAAACCACCAAAATGAGACTGGTGAGAATGGGTTCTCTTGGGTTACTAACCCTCAAACATATTATTGCACTCTTAAAAACCTGCCTTCTTTCATTGTAATAGGCATAATTTGTGACAGGTTGTATAATAACTATAAATATAAATTATATAGAATTAGCAGAAAAATAGATTTCTAGTAGGCGTGGCTTGGCTGTGACGTCAAAACCAAGTCACGTGAAAGAAAGAAAGAAAGAAAAAAATTATTTGTTAGAATATAGTATAACAGGTATTAACAGTATTATTATATAGTATCATATATTCTACCGAATCGGTGTACAAATATTTTTGTGGTTAACTTATTAACATAATATCTTATTGTCTCTTATGCTATAACAATGTTTTTATTCTCGAGAAAGTCATTAGTAGAATAGTAACACTTATTAATTAGGAAATCAAATAATTCTCTTTTAAATAAATTTAAATTAAGAGTTTTTATTAACAATGAGACATGGAAGGGCGCGAGTGGGGAGCGCCAGCGGCGCAGCGTGCACGAGCCGGCAGAGACACACTTCGCACAACCTTTGGATCGGACGGACGTTCGATATCGCTGCTAATTATTGTTGAAGTTGATTGTATTTACTTTCACTTAGTTTTCCAGTAAATTTAGTTGTAATTAAGGAATTATATTCGGTTATAACTTTCATTAAATATTTTTGATCTGGTATTAATTTTTTTTAGTAAAATTGTATAAAAAGCTAAATATAGTATTAACTTTACCTGCATCAGAAGATAGTCTATAATGACTGTGGTTAGCAGTTTGAGCAGCTTGTGAACATCTTTTGGGTATTTGTCTAACCATTCCTTTGTCTTAGACATTGTTTTACTACCGCCACCTTCAATCATGTATCCCATTAGTGTGAACTGGAATTATCAAAAGTAAATAAGTATTAGTGAATAGTTCTACACATAGAAAACCATGACCAAGGGTAATTCATAACTCTTTAATAGAATATTTTTTGTTTATTTTTCAATAATAAAATAACATGTTTTTCTTAATTATTATGGTGACTTTTACATAAGATTTAATTATAATATAATCTACTTACTGGTGCGCCAGTGAAACCAATCAAAGGCACCTTGCCTTCAATTTTATGCCTAGTTAATGTAATGGCTTTACCAACATATGCCAATCTTCCAACAGCTCCCTCTTCTTGCAATTTATCTATTTCAGATGGATCTTGGAGTGGTGTAGGAAATACAGGACCCTGAAAAAATTTTTTATTTAAAAATCGAATATTATCTAAATATAATAAACATTAATATTGTTTCTTAAACAAAGGCGAATGAGAACTTATTTAAATTAAAGTATACTTACTACACCAGGGTGCATTTCCACAGTCATACCAAGTGCTTGTGGTATAACAAGAATATCACTGAATATAATTGAGGCATCCAAGTGTGGATATCTCCTCAGTGGCTGCAGGGTTACTTCACATGCCAATTCAGGCGTCCTGCAGACAGTGAAGAAGTCGTGTTTTGCCCTAACTTCCTGAAATTCGGGAAGATATCTGCCGGCCTGCCGCATCACCCATACTGGCACTTTGTCTACTTCTTTCCCAAGAGCAGCGCGAAGTAACCTATCATTTTTCAGTTCTGGAAAATTCTGTAAAAAAAATATACTGAGTATAGACCAAGGTTGCATAAAATTTACTTTACAAAATATTGTTAAAAAATATACCTTTGCAGTGTACTCAGGGTTCTTCTCCTCCATTTTGAGTTTAGCCTATAAAGATTTTCAGGCCGTTTTTTAAGGAATTTATTTGGTATGCGACTGTTTATGTACAGTAACTTAAATAATAAATTTTGCTCTTTCGAATCGCACGCACAGTTGCGAGCTGATAATGATTTGACAGATTTGAGACTTTGAGTTTTTCGAAATTAAAATGACATGACATCCATGACAAGCTTGTCACTTGCTTCCTTGCCTGCTGTCAATAAATAAGCTATCAGCAGTATCAGCTGTTGTAAACGAAACATCGAACAAAATTGCTAGAAAAAGTATGTAGCTCATAGACATAGAATACTATAGACTGAGCCAAAGGACTAAAGCCGCTGGCCGTTTTTTGTTTGTGTGCGGTTCTGGATTTGTATTAGTGTGCGTGACTAGGGAAGAGTTGACTGGTTGACGCTTCAGTGATATCACTGTATCAAAACATTGCGCCAATGCGCGGTATACTTTGCAGTGACGTCACTGTATCACTGTCAACGAGAAATGACAGTCTTCACACAGTATATAGACCACAGACGTACTAGTCTACTAGTACGTCTGTGGTCTAAGAAGACTATACTGGAGTGTTAGACTAACTCCAGTATATTCTTCCTCCAAGATGTAGCTAAAAAGTTTAGCTGCAACTTGGCTACAACTTTCAAAAATGTAGCTGACTGACATCAAAAAATTACTAGATCTAGCCATAAAGTTGCAACACTGAGCGTATTGTATGATGAATTCAGCAATTTTATTTTAATCAAGTTTTATCATACTGACGATATTAACAATTAACAATAACGACCTACATAAAAAAGAATATACCTATTTATTGTTTCTACATTTTTAATTACTGTAAAGAACAAGTAAGAATAATAATATCATTGTTATACAGGGCTTTGCAGGGCTTTACCGGAAGTAGAACAGTCATTTGCCTTTTGCCCGGTATAATTCAAAAACATTTGGAAACATTCGTGGCAGTTCCAAAGTACCTACTTAACAAATAAGTTATTACTGCTTGGTAAGCCAGAGTATTATTTACACAATTCTCTTATTTTGTTGCTGTGTAAGATATTAGTAAATCCATGCTTCTTGTGTAATTAATTTCTCGTTACAGCGCTTACCGATTCTCCAAAACAGAGACTCCTAATTTTTGTTTCTTAAGATTTGAGACTAATTTAATAATTTGTTGAGTAAATACTAGACTTATGTACGTACGTTCTAAGCTGCTAGCATCTATTATCTAAGCCTAGGCATCGTCGTCATTATCAGCAATACTTCATTTTTTAGGGTTCCGTACCAAAATGGTAAAAAGTGCGACTTTGTCTGTCTGTCTGTCACACCTGCTTATTTCAGCAACTATACTAATGCTATCGACTTGAAATTTGGAACAGTTATAAAGAATGCTTGCCCAACATTATTGCAAATGAAAAAAGTCAAAAAATATTTTTATTTTCATTGCAAAAGGGGCCGGTGTGGGGGTCCGAAATTTTAAAGTGGGGTGCAGCAATGCAATATGCCATTTGACCTAGTAAGGTCAAATGGCATATAATATGAAAGGGCTTGATCTGCACATTCCAAAGTATATTTTCATTTTATTTTATGTCTCACAGTTTTCGACATAGTATGATAAAAAAAAATGTCTGAAAAAATACCATTCCCCCGCCTTATCTCCGAAGTTTGCGCAGCGAAAATCTGAAATAATTAGAGCTGATAGGAATTGACCCAAATATTGCACCAAAAAAATAAAACGATGTTCCTAACTAGTACAGTTTTTTCAAAATCATCACAATTCCTTCACAAACAAACTTACTTATGCGGTCCGGTTTTTTTCACTTTATACGTCCAAAAATGATACGGAACCCTCGGTGCGTGAGTACGACTCACACTTGGCCGGTTTTTTTTAGGGTTCCGTACCTCAAAAGGAATAACGGAACCCTTATAGGATCACTTTGTTGTCCACCGTCAGTCACCGGACCATAAGTGGAGCCATCTGCTCATAGATGGCGCCATTGGAAGTATGCAGTAGCGCCATCTATGATCATATTTCGGAACGCTTAGGGCGCGAGGCATACTCGCACTTGTCCAGTTTTTTTATTCTATGATAGGCTTGTGCTGAGCCACCATCTCGCCTTATGTTACTATTACTTATGATGAAGTATTATATTATTTTGTAAACCAGTGCTGTAACTAGGGCAATGCTAGCGGTGCCCAGGCACAGGTGTTCACAAGATGCAGACTCTGGAGGAGCGCAGAAATAACCAGATCAGGACTTTTTCAAGGGCGTAGCTATAGAAGCTCGCACCGGGCGCACTAAAGGCTAGTTACGGCACTTGGAAACTGATAATAAACTCATTACCCTTCCCGATTCTCCGTAGTCGGGTAAAAATAACGTCAAAACGTTATTCAATCAAAATAAAAAGGAATTTATCTTTAGTTAAGTAGGTATTTGAACATAATGGTTTTGTAAAGTTATAGGTAGGTTATAGGTACCTTTTTCTTTTGCGAAAATGATTAGGGTTACAAGTCATAAGTAGGTACCTACTATAAATAATTATGTGGTAGGTACCTAATGAGAAGAGAACATCAACAGGTATCGCTCGATCTTTTGGTAAGTACCTACCTAGGTAAGTAGGTATCGTAAATATCTATCACCTAAATATATTTTTGTGCTGTCTTTTAAATCTACTATTTTTTGTTCATTCCAACTTCCAACAAAAGAAATGTTGCGTCATTCGTGGTTAACCAAACGTAAACTCAACCTGCGAGATAGATCGCCCTAGGTAGTATAGAAAATATACAATGTTTGCGAGTCAACTCATCTACCTGCCCTCACATTTCTATCAAAACGTAAAAAAAACACAAATGAGCGGAGGGTTACGATAACGCAATAGTTTTTGTGAAGCGACACAGGGCGACCTTTTACAATATAGGTAGATTTTTTGTATCAAACCTTTATCCCACTTTCATAATAAACTTTATTCGCCTAACTTAAAAGGGACACGTCTCGATTTTAACAGGACCTTCGAAATTTTTAATCTCGTTTCTGTGTGTACCTAAAAACATTTATATCTCAAACCTTTTTTATAGCTTGCTAATTTATGAAAGTGCACAAAATAGTTGGTCAGTTTTCCAGATTAGCTTCGTATCGTTTTTTTTTTTTAAGTTTGTCGTAGTCGATGCTGGTGAAAATTAATACAGTGAAGTTTCTTATTGATTTTGAATAACTGAAATATTCACCAATTCCGAATATAAAATTGGTTTGCTAGCTTTGCATGATATTCCTTACCCTTCTTACTATTAAGTACTTAGAGCGCAATAGACCTGTCAACAGTCTCGTTATTAAGTGCTGTATCAAATTTTATTTCTTTCGAATTTATACAAGCTTGGCTTTTGATGTACCTAAGCTTTTTTTATTCGAATGGCACTTGTTATCTTCTTAAATGCCGTGTGTCATTTTGATCAGTAGGGACACAGGTGCTGTGACTTGTGCATTCTTTGTGCAACGCCGTGGGATCGCGGGATTCTATTCATAATATTTATTTTAATTTGCGTATAACTATTGCCTACATAGGTAGAGGTACCTACTTATGTAAAAAATATATTCTGCGTTTGGTGATATCTATCTACGCATCACGTTTGACTGCTACCTACCGCTTCGGAGAAATAAGCATCGAAATCAGTTGAAATCTCAGATCATAGTTTCTATGATCTGAGGTTGAAATCATAGCGTAATTATTGGTGTCCGCTGCAGTTAGTCTAAGATATATGAAATATTTAGGTATGAGTTGCATTTTGAGACATAAGATTAGAATTTGGCTATTCCTTATTAATTTGTGCTGATTCGAAAGAAGCACATAGGTAACCTCTATCTTCTACTTATCGTACTTAGGTAACATCGGTAATTGACTTTAGGAATTAATATTCACATGCAGTAAAGTGTAGAGAAAGTTCCTTTCCTTCGACGGTACATAACAGGGTCTGTTTTCAACCACATGCACTTCACCACCTGGTTGCCAGGTTAAGGTAGCCCAAAGATAATAAGTACATAATTAGGCACTCAGCAAAAACGATTTTAAAGTCAAATCATAAAATAGTGTGGGAACCAAACTTTTTTTAAAAAGTGTACAGTAAAAAACAAAGGCAGAAGATTATACGCAATAATTTAGCCGGTCCCGTTATATCTGAAATGTTTTTTATATACCCAAAAAGTTAATGGCCAGTGTATCTGCGATTTCTTTCCGAAGAATTCCCTTTTTTTGCAACGGCCTATCATTTTGTCTAAGTTCATTGGGCCCAGTGGGGGCTTCAGAAAAGATTGGTAACTTTCTATCAAACAATGACTTCGATTTTTTTTATGGGACGGATCAGATTTTGATGCAGTTTTTTTTCTGGAAACCTACGCTTGTTACCTAACTGTAAAACTTGGTTTTACTTATGTGTGGATTTTATAAGTTAAATAGATGAATACCTACCTACCTAGTGATGACACATTGCGTTTACGGGTGCAATACTTCAAAACGCAATAGTTTGGTATTTGGTAAAGTAAATAAAATTACTTAATTATTTAAGTACTTACTAGATACCTAGGTACACTTTGACTAAAGTGAACGTCTTGAAAATGTCGTCAAATCCAAATATGCAAGTACCTAAATTATGAGTAGTAAATTGATTTAGTTCGTGAGATAGTGTGGTCTGCACCTTTAGAACTTTGGGTCTTGAGTGTAGACGTAGCCCTTATCTACAAACAGCACGCTAATAAACACAATATTGTACTATTACTGTTTTTATAATTAATGCCAATCTCTTGCATCTGCTCCGTTAATATTACAGAGTGCATTATAAAAGTACAGTTATTTTGTTCAGCGGTTCAGTCCAGCGGTTTCTCTGTTTCAGCAAGTTTGAACCGATAGAAGGATGACGCATAGTACGAGTTTTTGAACCCATGTGACTATAGGTACGCGCATATAGTTTAGATACTTTTAGTAAGTAGGTATATAGGTAGAGTCGATGTCACTAGCAGTTTCACTAGGTAGGTACCTACTTACGTTTAATCTTGTCTCTAATAAGCAGAGTTTAGTTTTCTTTCATTATCCACATCTAAATCTTTATACAACATGCCAAAAATATGAATTATGTATGATAACTGAACGATGACGTGTTCCATTTTATTCGGCCATAACTTGTAGTGACGTCTACATGGCGAGGAAGGTGCATTCAGCGTCGGCGGCGGCAATAGCGAACAATTGCCACTAATGCAGGCTCAATTTATTTACGAGTCAGTCGCTAGGGGCGCATGGGAACAGACGATGCTCTACGATGGAGTAGACTTGTATAATTTTTGCTTGATCATTTTTTGACCGTGTATCTAAGCCGAATTGTTTTAGCATTTTTCTCTTTTACAATAGTGTGTTTTTCTTGACTATCCATTTTATCTATATTTATAGGTCAAAGTTCAATTGCTCTCCGGACCTTTGATTAGTCTGCTAAACCATTATCAACAAATTCAGAGCCAGACATTAAATCAATGCGGGTAATATCTACTATAAATGATCCATTAACATTATAACCCAAATGGTTCTGTCTAAGTCGTTTCGCCTTTATCAACATAATCGCCGATACTCGCATTGTTTGTGGCGACCTAATGTCAGGTAGTTATATAGCCCAACCATCGACCATTTGTAATTGTAATAGTAATTGCGTATTTATAAAAGCAGCACACAGCGATTAATGTTCGATCAATGGCAATGATAGATCAACGCCCTCAAACGTTCGCTGTAAACGCGGAAGACTATTTTGTCTACTCCAAGGTTTTCCTTGTGTGTGCACAGGAGGAGGACATTGACTCAAGCAGTGTAAACAGTTCCTTATCTCGAGCTTCGCTGCAACGAAACCAGCGAGCCACTCGCAGCTTTTATCTAAAACAAAATTGTAGTTAGTGGTTAAACTCATAATACGAGTAAGATATTGGGTAGAGGACGATGTGTTTACAATAGAAACGAGGCGATTTCTTGACCTATTAGGTGGATAAACTATGAAGGTCTTTTTATAGGTACTTACCTACCTACCCGCGATGCGTGTAAAACAGAGTAAATTATCATTGCCATTCAACGTGCAGGAAATGTTAAATATTCATTAATAATAAAAGAGTCAAACAGTAACAATAATGAGTAAGCGCAGGGTCTTGAAACTGTTGTTCAAGGAAGTGATAATGATTACATTTTCTGGTTAGATTCTAATTCGCTTCTATTTGAATTCACCGAAAACGGTTGAAACGTTCGTTAATTCTTCGCCTTGCCAACGTATATTTGATACGGAAGTATGGTTTTGGACGCCGATTATGATCTTAAGCAAGGCGGGTGTACACTAGATGTGAGCGCGGTTGATAGTAGTAATTTAGAAAGCAGTTTTTTGCCGCCACGGGCAGCTGCCCACCAATCAAAATGTGCATTGTGCAGTGAGGGTTGGTTCTTAATTGCCGACTCATGACTATCCTATGTTTTGATAAAAGAACTCGCCTTTGACCATTCCTTTCTGAGGTCGACTAGTTGGAAGCTCGATTCATGAATTTTGTTGATTGATTGAGAGATTTTTCAAGTGGATACTTAGATAGGTATACCGCATACCCGTAATATACATCTAAGTACCTACCTACCTATTAAGCTAGTAGTTGCTTTTGCTTTGATGACCTACTACTAGTACCTAAGTTAATATAATTTTGAACTAAGTGGTTTTGCATATTTATGTAGGTAGGTACCTATATCGATTATTTTTGATTATAGATGTCATCATGATGGGTAGGTATAAGCCGCACTATTGAATTCTGTTTGTTTGCATTTTAGGTACCTAGGTACCTACACATGTTGAACGAGTATTTCACAATGCATGGGGAGAAATGAATAGGTAGGTAGGTACGCCAAATTCACGTGCACGATATTAAAATCTGATCAATTCAATCGATTTGGTAGTTATAGGTTGTACAAACTTTGAATGCGTAATCGTATAGGTATACCTACGATTACGCATTCAAAGTTTGTACAACCGATGTTTAGGTTCAGCAATTTAGCATAGTACCTACCTACCTACCTACCAGTGGCGAAGGGTCGCTACAATACGATTCCTAACGGCTTCCCTTTGAAAAATAGCACAGGCAGTATTGCCTACTTTTATTAATTAGCTTTTCGTGGCCAGGTGTAGTAGTTCCGGCTTACCTCTTACAAAAACTGACCCTTCGCCACTGCTACCTACATCGATCTTATAGGTACTTTGATAGAGTTTGACAATAAAATAAGATCACAGGTATCATGTGCAATTATGATTGTAGGTAGGTACCTAGGTACCTATTAAAATAAATTTCGGAACCAGAATGGATGTTCAGTATTTATTCTGATTTCTGAAAACAAAATTTGTTTTCCGTATTAAGTTCAAATCGGCACAAAGTACCTAGTTTCCTTCAATTCCTTCCCTCAAATTCATGTACTTAGGTATCTTAATGCTTACCTAAAGTTTTAAGCATAACTGCAGTGAAAGCGCACAAGGTATATTCTTTCAATATACCTACCTAAGATGCATAAGTAGGTACCTACAGCTTGCATTTTATAATGAAGCGCGGGAGGGCGGCACCGGGCTCGCCTCCGCGGCTGCTTCGCGTAGGCGGTTGCCGGCCGCGCGCTTGTTTTATGCCTTTTTGCCGCTTGCCCGCGAGCCCGCGAGGCCGCTACCCTTCCCTCGCTATGTAAGCCGATCGTCTTTTTTACTTCACGATGCAAGTTGCAGGTAAATAATGACCCACGTTTTCTTATTCGCCGCGGATGAATTTAATATTGTCTACGCCTATCAGTATGACCTTGATTAAAGGATTGAACGACAATTTTATGCTGGAATTGGAGCCTTATGAGATTTTTATAATGTAGTTTATTTTAATAATTAGAGGAGGGTGCAGTCCATAATTCCTTGGTACTTGGTAGGTACCCATATGAAATAATTTTTATTTATTTTATTTAGCTTCATGTTAGCTTCAATGTCAAACCGAGTGCCACACAAATAATTAAGGGGCCGTCCATTCATCACGTGATGCTCGAAAGGGGGGGAGGGGTTCGGAAAAAATCACGAAATATCACAAGGGGGGGGGAGGGGTGTAGTGAGATATCATGTGTATTTGTTTTTTCGTTGGACGCCCGATTTCTAAACCAAACAAAAATTTTGCTGTATTTAAAGATAATGAAAAAAAATTAGATAATTTGTACCAAAAAAATACACGTGATCTTGGGTAGGGGGGGTGGGGTTAGTTAAAAACCTCAGCACGTATCACCAGGGGCAGGGGGGGGGTCAAAAAGTTACTAAAACAACATCACGTGATTAATGGACGTCCCCTAAGCACCAAAGTGCGTTTTAATTTGCATTGTAGGTATTTACTTTAACTTGTTAATCTTGTTAGGTAAGTAGATATGTATATGTTCCTGATAAGCAATAATGCTATTATTGTCATTGATGAACCTACTAGATATTAAACCGCAATGTACGCATCTGTATGCAACATTACAACTTAATATTTTATTTAACATTGTCATAACAAAATGTGATTGGCTATTTTGATCGCATCAAAATTCCTTAGCCGAATAAAAGGTACAACGAGTCACAAACAAATCCCGCCAACAACCAGCGAGCTCACGACTTGCCTAAAAAACTACATAATCAAATATCCTTTGCCTGCCGGTCCGCGTAAACTCACTGCAAGCACACCACACTAGGCGATTTGTGAGAAAGCAACGTGATTCCTATAAGAGAATGGGTCGGATAGCGAGAACATGTCTAGTGTGCAACAGGCCCCGGAATTTGGGTTCGGGGTGAATACCCTCGAGCCGGTAAAAACTATTTTCAAGGTTAGGTTGTGTTGGAGGGGAACGTGGCGGGTAGTGCAGGGCGAATTCGGCGCGGTGCGGGCGCGAGAGGCGGGGGGAGCGCGGACGCGCCGAAATGCTGATAGCCCTCCGCCTCCGCGCATGCCGCCTCTCCCCCCGCCACTCCTGTCTAGTCGCTGCACCCTGGCTGTTACTGTCTAGGGTCTAGCAGACACTTCGCGCGCATCATGCATTTTCGATTAAGTATTGGGGGTTAGCGAATTTGAAAAGAATTCAAACAAACCTCTGTACGCTAGGATTTAACCTCAGATCATAGAAACAAGGAGATGTGCCAAGGCGCTAACGAGCTTGATGCCTGATCTTGAGCAAATTGCTCATATTATAAACGTACGCGCTGGCGACGAACCGAACACGATCGATGGTATAAATACAGTGTTTTAGTTTAGTGCTAGTGTTGAGTGACGATTAACAGTGTTAGATTGCGGGTGTGCGGAATGTTCAATGCGTGGGAGATCTTTTTATTCACAAGGAGCGCTTAATTATGCTCGTAATTGTGTCGAAAAATGTACTAAAAGTGGCATCAGTTGTTCCCGTACTAATTTGCTATGATGGCATATCTCCTTGTTTCTATGATCTGAGGATTTAACCGTAGGTACCTAATATTTGATAAAGACAGCTTAGTAGTAAAACGTTCTCCAAACTGCCTAATAGTTAAAAGAAAGCTAAGAAAGCTGCAGCCTTCTGCAGATTTAGCAAAATGTGCTCGCATGGATAGTCCGGAGAAACTTGACGATTCTTAAAGATGTAACCGACTTACATGCAGTCCGTGAATATCAAGCCACTACGATAAAGATACATCTACCTACATTTAACTAATTGCACTATAGGCTATAGCTAAGAACTATGAACTTAATGAAACATGGCAAAAACGGAAAAGGAAAAGGTCATGAAAAAACTAATAAAATTTTCTTTTCGCCCAAAAAGCGCAGGGAAACAGTCAACAATACGCACGCTGGTCGTCAAACGTCGTCGGCTATTGCTCCCCTTCGTGTAATTCGCCATTAGTCGCCGTTTGCACTCGGCTTTTTACCTTAATGAGCTCCCCCCGTTGGCTTCTCGCGACACGCACACGCACCAAATACGCATTTTTGTGCAGCTACCCCTAACAACACGAAAAACGTCAAGGATACAAATGTACGCAAGAAAAAAATGTTGCAAATGGGTAACGAACTCATATAAAAACAGTTAAGGTTTAGTAAAAATAATATGTTAATAAATCCACCGTAATGCCGAAGGGGCATTAGCGGCCAGGGGTGACACTTCCGTAGACTGATGGTCTTCTTACATCCGGCGTATAAAGTTAGTACATTACCATTACATGCTTCTACTACGCAAACAATGAGAAAATGAACTTTTGCAATGCGAAATTTGTATTTAGTGCTAAGTGCGGTGCTAAATGCAGGAGTCGATTTTGAAAAATCTTTGTGTCGGATAGATAACTTAAATTCTCTTGACCTGAAATCGTCTCAAAGATTTTAGTTTCCTCAAATTTTTACCCAGAGTTAAATCTAGAAGTTCTTTCGTTCTAGTCGTTCTTTCTTTTAAGGTATTTCCTTGCAGTTACCTAAAATATATGAACAAGTATGTATTTAGGTACATGGCAATATGGTAGAGCCGTAGAGACATGTCTAATTTGAGTTCCAAAGGGTTAGTAAGAGTTTTTGCCATCATTTTGGGAGAACAGGTTGCTATGCACCCACCTGTCGTGCTGTCTGCTGTGTATTCATAAATGTGTGAGTATTTTATGTGAATTTATGTTATTCGGCTCCTTTCCTATGTGAATGTCGAATGACAGCATGGGTGCTGATGTAACGTTACCTCTCGTTTAGTCGGTGACATAACGACATAGAAGTGCTGATATACCGACCAATTTCTTATTGGATTATGAGATGTCCATATAGCTATCAGGCCCGCCGCTAGGTGTTTGACCGCCCGTGCATGTGCAATTGCGATTATGCCGCCCCCTATTATATATGTATATATCCACGCTGACCTTTTTTTTTCATTGTTTTCTTCATTGTACTTCATCAGAAAGGTTTTATAGCGTTCTCTCATACCAAGGATATGCGATAATATCTCTTAGGCTATATGTAGGATGGGTATTATTATGAAAATCAGTGAATTTTACGTGATCGATCGCTCGATTTGCCGCCCCCCCTGGACGTGCCGCCCATGTGCGGTGCAATCCTTGCACACCCGCTTGCGGCGGGCCTGATAGCCATTGGAAGCTTCAATTTGTTAAGACTCCATATTACAGTAGGTGAAGGTGCCTTGTGTGAAAATGTGTGGATTCCGATTGTACCTAGTAACTTTTACCTAGCCACTGAGATCGTATAAACCCGGGAAGTATCATGATTGATATGAAAGTGATTGATACTACATCTGATACAAAACGTCGTGGCAATTTTTTTTTATTTCAACTTTCGGTTTCCGTCAACGTTTTATAAAGAGTTCTTCGTCCGAAACTATGAGGGCGAATTTTTATTTAGGCTTCGCGTCATACATAACAATTAAGTGGCTAGCTTTAGGATAGTGCGTGCATTGGGTGCGTGCGATAGCGATCTCGCGCGCCCCTCGAGCCCCCCTTCCCGCACCCCGCACTCCTACAAAACAACATTCTAAGTATTTGTGAAGCAGAGGGTTTTTTGCGCGAAGCCCGAGGGTGGCAGAGCGCAATCGCCCGCCACCGCACAAAAAACACTATTAAATAACTCAACAGAACCGCGGGGCGGATTCATGATCGTGATACCGCTGAAATTATAATACCTACGGTTTAATTAACGTTAGCGACAAAACTTTTACATGTTTTTATACTAAAGCTACTTTGTCCAGCGCGATTTGCCGTGCGATTAAAGTATGCCAATTAAAAATTCGAATGTTGACTTTTATAGTTCAATATTTCAGTGGCATTTGTTTATTCGTATATTGTATACTTTAAACTTCTTGGTTAAGTATATCGTATTCTTTGACAGTTGTGGAATAACATTCCAAGGAAATATGTGGAGCAATAGAATACGTTCCTAGTCCGTCTCTGTCAACCTGCTTGGTGTAGACGATGAAAAAACGCGATAAAAACTCGCTCTCCGTATTGGATGCTACGACAGCAAGATTTCCCGCCAACTTGTGTGTGATTTACGAATAAAATTAAAAGTAAATAGTGGCTGCAGTCCGAATCCGGTCAACAGGTAGATCACATTGATAACGTCATCCACTGCGTAACAGCGAAAAGGGAAATCATTAGAAAATCATTCTAATTGGAGAAATAACTTCGGTACATACCGCAGGTTTATTGCTTTGATATGTAAAGTCCTTTAGAAACTTTTTCCAATTAATTTTAATATCTGAACGAGACGTCTTTGCTTGCAAGAATATCAAAATTAAATCGAGAATCTACAATTTAGTAGCGGATCCAGGGGAGGTGGCGGGCTAGGCGGCTGAAGCTCCCTCAAAATCATAAGTTCTGACAGATTTCAGACTAGATTAGTGATTTATCCCCGTCCAAATAAACACAGAATAAAGTTAAGCAAGGAATAACGTCGGTATAACCATACATTTTTGACGTTTAGGTATGCTTGTCATAATTTTATTCCGTATTTATTTGTACGGGGATAGTGTTTTGTTTTTAGCCACCCCCAAAAATCATATCCGGATCATCCGGATATGATTTATTTATGATTCTCATCCGACGGATGAGCCATCAGACCACCTCAAAAATAATTCTTAGATTCGCCACTTCCTTGCATATATTAGGTAAGTTAGTTTATCAAATTACCTATAGCACCTCGAAATAAAGTACCTACACCTTAGTCAACACATACTTAATATATTTATTTTAATAACTAAATAAACCCTGCAAGTGAGCATGTTTTGTTTGAATAAATCCTATAAGGGTAACAAGTCATTGTCGTTAATTATTTTGAATTTTATCGGTAACATATGGAGCTAAGCCATGCCATTATAGTCAAAGGTAAAGGAGTAGGTAGTTACTTTTTACGATGTTTGTACACATTGTGAGATGCTGAATTAATATTCAGTTTATTATGAGAATAATATGACAGTGTTAAGATGTGTTAAAGGGTACTTTAATAGTTTTAAGCGCCGTAAATGCATAACTACTTACCTACTTATAACGTGTTTCTGCCTCAATATTAACGTTATAAACTAAGTTTGCGTTGTAACATTTTAAACTAATACAACAAAGTTTTTATAGAGCGTCATGTAAAAGAGTACCTAGTGTTAATTTTAGGCATTTTTTGTTAATTAGCTAGAATTTACCTTGCGTTACTCCTCTGGCTGCACTTGTAGAGTCATAAGCATCTTCGTTGTAGGCGTTTTACCTACTGCCCATGCAATATTTAGAGAACCAAAATCTTTCGAAACTATATTTTTTCCTTCAGACCTACGCTAGGTCCCTGCAGTCAGCGACTTCCATGGTTCCATCTAGATAGGATATAGATACTGATCTGACACAAAAATACGCTAATCATCGTCAACTAAATTGAAATAAGAATAGGTAATATCTTTAAAAGTAACCATTGTAACCAAGCTTTTCGATTAGGTACGGTACCTAACAATACACTATCGGTAGCATACTCAAAAAGCTTATTTGACTTTACTACTTATTTATAAATAGTAAGTATTATACTTCTAAAAATCGCTTATTATACTTCTAATAATATTTTATGAAGTTTGATGTAGTTTTCGCTATCTAGAGAATTTTTCGAGGAAGTTTTGATGTGTTTAATACGGTCACCACATTATTGAATTGTGCTCAAGCAAAGCCGGGGCGGTTCGTTAGCAACTATGAATCTAAAGACGCTATGTTCTGGCATACCTACTCTTATAGATGTAATTGCAGTACATATCCATATAGGGAGAGCCCCAGCAAGTAAATAAGTAGGTACATCTTATTACAAATAATAATTTGTACAAATTTTCGGTAGGTACCTACCTACTGAGTTTTCTTTCTGTTTTCAATTAGGCATGCATTTATTTATATTCTGAAGGAAATTGTGCGTCCCTTGTATTTCTTGTGCGTTCAAACTTTTCGTCCACTCCGTCACGCAAGATTAGCCGAGATTATTTATAAGCCTTATTTGTCACCTTTTTGTGGCGTTACTTTTTATTTCTCTTTATTTAAAATTTTCCTTAAGAAATGTTATCTAACTTTGTTACATTATCAACAAAATATGTTTGCCCCCTGCAAATGCTTTTTTGTTCATCGTGTTTCAGGAAAGTCATGAAAAACCATAAACTTTTCAAGGGTTGTCCTAAAGAAACCTTAAGTTTGTTAAATAACCTATTATAGTTTTATTGTAGACCATGAAATCAGTTCATTTTGCTAAAACTTTCAGGTGTATTATACAACAAAAAAACTGCTATTTGCCTCCAAAAAATCTTGTAATTTAATTTTTTATTGAAATAATTCTGACTGAGTTGTCACGCACGGTTTTCGGGGTCAGCAACCCAAGCTTTACAATAAGTGATATGGAGACCAAAATAAAGCAAGAAAAAATAGACGTAGGTACCTAGGTAGGGTACATGTTACTATTTATCCATTATCACCACTCTCCGTAACGTTTTTAAGAGTTAGTAGATTTGATGCTAATATGGAGTTTTATTGCTCGAGTCAAATCTAGTTATATACTTAAATTGAGATTCATTAGCATTATTCTGGAGAACCTATAGGTTCTCTAAAATAATGCTCATGAATCTTTGCTCATGAATCTTGTAACTATGTTAGTTGTGTATGTATGTAATGAAAGTTGTAACTATGTTAGTAGGTACATTAGTTCTGTGCTCAAAAAATTCGTTCTATCATCAAAATGATAGATCTGTTACCTAATAAATAGATGTATCACCTAATAAATAGATCAGTTCCATAATTTTATAAAAAATGCCTAATACAGATTGGATTGGATTGAGAAAATCGGTTAGCATAAAAATAACATTAGGATCCAAGTGCGAGCGAAGCGAGCTCGGGTACTTGGGCACCCCGACACGGACAGGTTAGGTTCGAAGGGGTTGACGGGGGCTTCAGTGAGCGAGCAAAGCGAGCGAACGAAGCCTCCGTCAACCCCTTCGTGTTAGGTTACTTTTAACCTTGCAGACAGAAATAGGGCTCCGTCGACCACCTTCCTTCCTTATTGCTGTAGATTTCAATTTCAGGTAAAATATTCGATAATTTATAATTATACTATTTTCTAGTAATTAGGTATAAATCAATTTTTAGGTAAACATTTTTGTATTGTTTGGTAATTCAATTTTAGTGACACTTCTATTATACCCAATACAATTATTAGATGATTGATATTATTTGCCAGTAATTCTTAATTAATATTTAGGTAAGCGTTTTGATATTATTTGGTGATTCAATTTAGGTGACAGCTAGGAACAAACATGATTTATTAGATCACTGAAAATGCATTTATTAGGTAACTGATTAAATCATACCCCTTACAAACACAACACACTTATGTAAGGTAAGAAGAACTGTCACTCATGCAAGAGATAACAGGATCAAAGCTGTAATCTCGGTTTCTATTTATTATTTTCAGAGTCAAAGTTGGTATATAATTATAACTGTGCATTGCGTCTACCCTACTGTAATATCAGCGACAAAATTTCGTTAACACACTTCTATGTAGTAGGGTACCTACTACATAGAAGTGTGTTAACGTAATTTATGAAATGCTTAAAAGCATAACGAATAATTTTGTGTCAATACAAAATTATTCGTTATGCTTTTCAGCATTTCATTCCTAATAGTGTTTGTTTAAAGTGGATGGTTTGGAAAGTGGATGTTGTTACATTCTCCTGATTATTACTCTTCTTGTTGATAAGTTGGTCTATTTAGCAAAACTCATATACCGTGCGTAGATACCTACCTAGATATTAAATGCCTCTAGTCATACTTATATTCAATGTTTAATTTGTTGTCGTTTCCATATGGACTTGGTATCAATTCTATTAATACTGTCATACATTATACAAATGGAATGGTCAATAACGATACATTTTTGAGAAGGCACTATCTTTAAGTAGGTACCTACCACAATTATTGTATCTACCTACAATGGCTACTAGGCTACCTATTTGTTTCAGGCCGTGGTAGAACTATGTATAGGTACTTACTTACTTAAGATTAATGAAAATTAGTGAGGTCGTATAAAATCTAATTTCAAAATTAAGTTGGTAGGTATTTGTTTTGACTATCGAAATAATGTCTTTTGTTAGGTAGATAATTATAAGACTATATAGATCATCATGATCAATACCTACATTATTACTAGGTACCTACGTAGGTAAGTAGGTACTTACATAAGCTGGATTCTATTAAATTCTAGTACATTCGAATAAATAAGGTTTTTTCACAATTAGATTATTTGTAGTTTTTAAACTTTCGCGAATTGTACACAATCATGTTTTCAATTATATCGGGACTTAAACGTCGAGGTTAGTCAAAATGCTTATATTTTGATTATATTTGTGCGCGAAAAGTCCCGATATAATTGAAAACATAGATCATTTGTGTTGTCTATCATTTAATTTTGTTGTTTTTTTGAGGAGTCACTAAAGTTGCTTTCATTTAGACATGCGGAAAATACACGAAAATTCGTTTGATGTGTTTGCGCAAAAGATGAACATTTAAAAATATTCGTCTACGAAAAAAGTAGGGCTCCATTTGCCGGGATGTTATTTTAGTAAATGTAATGATAGCAAAACCGAAGCATCTGTAAAGGACGGATTCTTTCGACACCTCGGCAACAAGCCGTGTCAAATGTAATGGTTTCCAGTTCATAAATCACTCAATTATATGTTTGTGAGTAAACAAAAAATATCGCAAATCCCGCTTAAGTAACAACGGTCATTAATCACGGCCCGACTTCGGCCATAAATGGTAAATTATTCGGTAGCGCTAATGATTGCTAGGATGCGACGATGGTTCACGATTGGGAACTATAGAACTCTGAGGGCTATTCTGACAGCTGTATAGTATAGGTAGCCCTTGAGTTGAAGTAGGTACCTAAATGTAAACTGTTGATACTTACATAATAATTTATTTAAAAATATACTTACACGAAGTTGGACAGACGCGTGATTAAAACAAATTGGCTTATTAGATAAATATTCTGTAGTTTTTATGTACTTATTTGCCTAAATCTAGTAAGTCATCTGCCATCGTCATTTCATCAATTAGGAAACAGACCTGCGAAACCACAAATGGATTTAGTCGTAACTTTTCTTAGGAGCAAAAAAATAAGCATAGTATTTATTAGAACTTAACAAAGTGGTTCTGCTATCTGCCATTTAGTAGCCTCACATTAACCATGTCCAATGAACTGAAATAGTGCGGTCTAGGCAAGCATTGCACGCTATTTACCGTGATTACCTCATCTATAATGCAGCTCGTCAATGTCAACGGCTAAGACAAGTGAAATGGTTTGCATTACCTGTTATAGGGTTCATGGAAACCGTATACTCGTCCCCAAGCAGTCCATTGGTTATTAACGATTCGCGTTCTTCTATTAGACATAGAAATGTGGTTACGGTTCACAATTATACGTACATTACCTACCATGATTGTTTAGTAAATAGACAAGGTTACAGTAGTGGACCCGATTTATTATTGATAATTTAATTATGTAGATTGTAGGCTTGTACTCGATAGCTGTTATTGTGCTGACAAAGCAATTTGAATACTTAGTAAATGGCCTTAGGTAGTTAATTGTATTGCGTAGAATAGTTGCAATTTTTAAACACTTAGGCAGTTGGGGGAGCTGTATAAAGTAGGTACCTACCTACTAGGAATGTTAAAGAAATGTATGATTAACGCAATAAACACACGCGTTCGAAAGGTTAGTATACTTATGGTCCATTTCAATAGAACTTGTAAACTATGTAAACAAACTTTCTATAGAAATTCATCAAATTTTGACAGTTGGCCATACTAACATTGTTTACAAAGTTAACAAATTCAATTGAAATGGACCCTAGTAGGTAGAGGTGCCTACCTACTTGTATGTAGGTCAAAAGGAAATCGCTCAATCGTCACAACATTTACCTGTCTCAACAAAATAACATGTATTTATTTGAAGATTTAGCTTAATAATTCCGTGATGCTAGGTATTCGTGTTATTATTTCGTGTGTTCATAACAACGGCGCGCGGCGTTCTTTACATTATTTCGCAACGTGAGTGACCTTTCGTGCTGGTGGGCGGCAAATCGCGCGAAAATATCGATTATGCTTATCTTATCGCCGGCTATCGGTGGCGTGTCGCCTCGAATAAATGGGAATCAAACCGCACGCATCGGCTCAGCACTGTTTTATATCATTACAGCGCATGCGTTATGTTAGCCCTTGCATTGGGTGTCGCGGACTCCGCCTCCGATGTCACTATTCGCAAATTACGTTGCAAATCCGATGCTCGTAGGCTTTAAGCTTGTACTTAGGTTGATAAGACGATGAGGGAGACGATGCTTATGTACGATACCACGACACAGTTATCGATGTGTTTACAGCTTTATCTTTCGCAC
The DNA here is from genome assembly GCA_948465475.1 of Thalpophila matura. Taxonomy (NCBI): domain Eukaryota; kingdom Metazoa; phylum Arthropoda; class Insecta; order Lepidoptera; family Noctuidae; genus Thalpophila; species Thalpophila matura. The sequence goes on along the minus strand of OX419183.1, from coordinate 9,321,779 downwards.
TTGTTATCTATACCGCATGGAATTCTGTTCGCCTGGTAGAACCAAGAGTTTGAATCCACACAAGAAAATCACTATATTGATACTCTTCTTATTGACAATTTAAAATTATAATTCGTAATTTATTGCAGCTCGTTTAATGTTACACCGAAAAACAAATAATTTACGATTTTTATGGCGCATAAAAAATGTAATTTAAACGCGCTTCTATCAATAGGTAGAGCTGATTGTGAGATTTGCATTTAATATATTATATTATGTTGTATATTATATACAAATGGCGTGCTATGTGTGTTTATGTATTCAGTGGCATGTGAAAGCAGTTATTTAAACTCGTTTACGGCACAATCCACCTGCTATATAATCCGCGCTGTTTCGCAACTCGAATGGTATCTATGTCATAGTGATGACGAGACAGAGATAGGCTGATAGCGTAAGAGTGAGCGAGAGGGACGCATGAGACCGGAATCTGCGAGGACGGAGGACGGAGGGGTTATACATACCTACTCTGTTATCTGTTCGCGAATATAGTTGCGCAACGTACAACGGCCAAAATATGTTTCTATTTTGCCCGAACAAATTAGGTTTGTAAGACACTCGGACCGATAAAATGACCATCAATGTGTATCGAATTTTCCTTCGACTCTGAAGCCCATCGTTGATTGTCCGTCGTAGAAGTACAAATCGCCTTGAAAACCGGCTTAATCGATGCGACACGAATTATTAAATTACATGTTTGACTCACTGTAAGCGGCGGTGGAAATTTGAGTAATTTTGTTGTTTTCGCGTTTTTCAGTGCAGAGTTATAGATTATTCTGCTTAAAGATGAGACAAGACAGACTTTCGAAATCAAAATTGAGGTCCAGATGTTCATAATAACTGCAACTTAAGATACCTACCTAAGTCAGTTTCTTAAGTACCTACCTAGATATTTATATAGCTTAAAAAATAGACTGTTTGTAGATATTACCTATGCATATCTACCTACCTACCTAAAATAAAAGGCTCTATTAAAATTATTTTGTAAAATTCGTAGAGGTCCATATTAAAATTATTTTTACGATAGTTAATACTTAGCCTATAAAAAGATTTTAACCAACTTTACGATTTGATTGAACGATAAGTGTACGTGTTTAGTAATTTAAACCATTATACCTATGGCTTAGACGTTAGGATAGCTATCTAATCCAGCTTTACTTAGATACTTGTTTACATTACCTACCTATTAGATATACCTAGTCATAGGTAATTTTAATAAACGTTAATAGGTCATACAAAAGGAAAAATAGGTAATATCTACCTATTGCTGCGCAATGTTTCTGTTCTGTAGGTAGGCTAGGTAGGTAGTACCTACCTAACCTACCTACAGTAGGTAGGTACTTAGGTACCTAAGTAACCAAACCATGGGAAAAAATGATTCAAAGACAACTATTTAGTATTTGGAATAACCTTTTCAGAAGTACCTACCTAGGTATATTTCCAAGTAGGTATCTACGTATACCTACATCAAGATGTATTAATTCAATGACGTCATAATACCATTGGCTTTTCAAATTCAATTGAGCAGCCATTTAAACTCAACGGAGAATTTCGTCAGAGACTTTTCTCTTTAACGAAATTTTACAAAATGACTCCTTATTTAGCAGCTTAGCTTGATAACTAGCAAATGGCGACGATCGGCATCGGCGTCGGTGAGGCGTAAACACACGATTACGACATGCCGCGGAACAGAAGTCGCTGGATTCGCGCTCCACTACCGCGCCCGCGCTGCCAACATGGCCGCCATGCGAGTCAATGGCCTCCACCGGCGCTTGCGCAACTGCACGCGCGAATCTCAACAGCAAAACAAAGTCTTCAGCCCACGTATGTGTGTGTTAACCTACACACGTACATAGATATTGTTTGTGTCGGTTCTGCGCTCGCTGCCTCTGTGTGGGTAAACTACTGTGTGCGGATACAAAGTTTGTATGTGTTACTGAAGGGCTTCAACTGTATAGCAGTTGACCGCAATGCTGATTAATTTGATGATAAATAGTTGTTTGCTTTGAATTTTCCTTAATTGATATGATGAAGGATTTTGTCCCTATGTTTTAGATTAAATAAATTTGTATAGAATAATACAATATTGCCCATTGGCTTTAGCTTAGGCAATAACTAAGTCTGTTATCAATATCGTGAGGTAATAAACATGAGTTTAATTGCATATAAATGATTTATCGTCGACATATTTTTATCCACGAATATCGAATACTTATCTATATTTTTATCAAAAGTCTGGGCAATTTGAAAAGTCCTTTTGTTGGGGTAAACTAAAACTAATGGCAACACCGATAATATTTATGACTAAGCTTCCGCCCACAACTTCACCCGAGTTTTTCGAGATAAAACGAGATAAAAGTTTTGTGCCATTTTGGCAGACCCTACTCTATCTCTGTGCCAAATTTCATCCACCTCCGTTCAGCCGTTCTGGAGTGATTGAGTGATAAACATCCATCCAAACTTTCGCATTTATAATAATAGTAAGATTAGATAACCTATTTAGATAAAACTGCTACGTTGGTCTAGTAGTCACAATCGTGACTGCTGAGCTTGAGGTCCTCGGTACGATCCCCGGGTCGGCCAAAATGTTGTTGGATTTTCTATTGGGCAATTTAGAAGTCCGGAGTCTGAATTTGTGGCCGGTTAATGGCAATAGGTCCTATTTCATGGTACTTAAACATAACTGGTGAAATGTGGGTGTACTACACTTCTGCCAAACGTTTAGGGAATACAGGCGTGATGCTATGTTATTTAGATATTAAAATATGAAAAAAAAAATCTCGATAGCATCACATCCGCCTAATATCACTTATTTGGCACAGGGCTTACTATAAGGTCCCGTTTCTCTTTTGAAACCATTGACTCTGGTTTTGCTATCTCTATAATATCCACTAAGGAAATACATAAGTTAATAAAGTCGAATCTCAAGGCTCTCTGATAGAAAAGTACCTACCTAATATTTTTGCTCTCCTGAAAACCTTACGTTTCGTAGATCTAATGCATCTAATGTTCAGAATTAGAATTTTCTCGACGTATATAAAACGACTTTTAAGTAGGTACCTACGCATTACTATCCCTAGAGGTATCTCGTAATAGGTGTTAAATTATGAAATTACCGTTTTCACAGACAAGTCTAGATCTGACTATTTTGAAAACAAAATCCCGTGCACATGATAACCAATTAACCACGGCTGTTTGCCACCCATTTTGCACTGTCAATAGTCTTTAAACAATGCACACTACTATACCGACCTAAGGCTGCAAGCAGTTATAGTCTTTACAGTGGTCAGATACAGATTTTTAGGTGGCTTCAAAGCTAACTTCATACTTTAACACCTATAATATATTTTCCATTGCTAATTTCGAATGTCGGCACTTTCAACGTAGAACTGGAGCGCATAATGCAGAACCAGTAGGTTTCACGTCCACATATTTGTGGATTGTCCCGTTACTTCGAACAGCAAGTCTTTAGAATGCGCGACTCGGCATCTTGACATTGGCAGACCCCGATATAGCCAACGGCCACATGGTCAATACGGTCACTAATGGAATGCGAGAAACGTTTTTGAAGTTTGTCCAGAAATTAATGACTGATAAATATTCAGCGATTGGTTGAGAATATGTTATTGGATAGGTAGGTATATAAATGGCGGATGGTTGTTGTATATAAGCATTTTGAAGTTCCAAAGTCTCTGTATGTATGTACCTACCTAGGTGTGTAGGCGAATCGCATAACGTTTTGTTGCATTTGATTGTGCTTCACACACTGTATTTTCTGCAGATAAAACCAAGTTTACTATATTACAAAACATTGAAGAAGATGCTCTAGACACAGTTATTCACTAGATGTGATTCCTCGCAATCAGTGTATTTTCAGTATGGTATTTTCGTTTACACCGAAAATACCATACTGAACATTACCTACTTACGCAAAACGTATGATAATTTTATAGATTTATCAATTTTCATTTTGACCTTGGAATTTTATAAAATGGTATGTTAAATAATTTACAGTTTAAGTACAGTTTTATAAAAAATAAGCCACTTTTTTGTTAATTTTTACTTTTAAATATTGATTTTGTTATTGTAAATGATCATGTGCACCGAAGCTATATAAAAATCGTCTTCTTAACTCTATAGGATTTATAAAATACTACAGCTAGCGAGTAGGTACCTACAGCTGGACACGTTAGCTGATAAAATGGGCGCACGTTGCATTAGCCAATCCGCCGTAGCAAGCCCTTAGGTCACCTAGCGCCTTATCAGTCTATTAGTCCGGTCGGTGTCGGTTACGTCGTTCCGCTACGCAGTGCTACGCGCTACGCCAGAGCGAGCTATAGCGGTGTCGCCGAATTCAGGTCACCGGCAGCACTCGAATTTGCATGCGCGCTAATAAAGCCCGTACATTATGCTGAGAACTGGCGACTCTGGCGAGAGATGGCGACAACATCTCGTTATAATAATTTATATTTAACGATACCAGTTTATCTTACATTTTATGTAAAATCAAGTTTGCCAGAAAGTCATAACCCAGATGCATGACTCAGTCATTCAAAAGCTGTTAATGTGTTTCGATTGGTATACACGCATAAAAGAATTTCATCTCCATTCGTATTACATATTGTGGTTTTTATTGACCTATTTAAAATCCAGTTCTTCGAAATTGTGAATTTAAAACAAGTAAAACATAGATTCGAGTAGATAGGTAGGTACAGGAATATTCTGCCTTAATGAAAAAGGCAAGTTATTTTTAACTGTACGATCGATTGGGCTGAAGGTCGAAAGTTCATATAAGTTCCTATTTAAATTCATAAAATGTCTACCTACCTACATAATAAAATTACAACTAAAGTCAGCAAAACAAATAAAAAAATCAATTTAAGGACTTATTGTTACACCACGTAGGAAAACCTCTACTTACATTGAATTTTATGTAGGTACGCACAACAATAGATAAAATAATATAAAAATAACAATAATAAGGTATAGGTATAATTATTATTATGATGTGATTATTCTTAACGCCGCAGCCTCGCGTTCCAAGTTTCCGTATGATGATCACCTTCGGCTTTCAAAATATTCGAAGTTGTTGTGCATGCGAATCGGAAGTGTTCGGCAGAGGTCGTCGTGCCCGAACACGACACGTGTAACGTGTAGCGTTGTGTAATACAACCTTGCAGTCGCGAATATATGGAACAGCCGTCCAGCCAGGATATCGTGGACATGACCCGGTTATTTAAGTCCCCAATAGTAAGATGATTACGTACGAATATTGTGAACACTTTGTCATGAACCTACGAGCACGATATATTTTTTTAATATTAACATTATATTATGTATTATTTTCATATCTCCAGATTGTCATATTTTTGTCATAGTAAATCATGAAAAAATTCTGACACCGCTCGTTATGTTTATGAACGAGAATGGTAACCAATTTGAAAATGTTTGTTTACGCAATTTCAAATTCTTATAAGTAGGTATTTTCTGTCATTGTCGTGTCTTAAAGGTCTCTGTCATGTATGTTTTCCGAACTCTGTCATAATTTCCCAAGAAAATTACCCAACTTGTGTGTCACTAATTTGGCGACAAAACACCAGCAATTTTAATGATCATCGAAGTTTCCAGAACCTTGCCCTTTGGAGACATTCGATGTGTGCTGTATAATCTGTTAATGATAAGTATTGCCTTGATCGTCTATGTCGTACATATTCATATCTTGCCATCGCCCAAAGCCAAAACGATGTTTTTTTGAACAGTATAACATTAAATTACTTTTGAATTATGATTAAAAGTTATACATACTTTGTTCATAATTGAAGATCTCATAGGTTGAGCGTAGAACTGTGCATTCAAATGACAACTATTTTCAGATTATGTTTCTGAAAACGTTTACCGAAATTATATTTTATTAAGAGTTTATCCTCCTATTCTTACCTTCTGCTTCCCGTTAAAAATTTCAATTGCAAAATTCATTTAAATATAATTTATGGCGTTATTTTTTGTAAAAATGTAAAGCTATTTCCACAATAATTTATTTATCGAGCTGCTAAGTGGCGTCATGGCGAATCAAAGGGCCTCGCTTCGGCGGCGGAAGGTCGATAAGACCTTCTGCCCATTGCCCACCGGTGTTAACATTGACAACGGCCCTTATGCAAATCGTCTTTGCGCGTGCTTGCTTTAAATATACTACCGGTACGGCTCTACTCTAACTCAATGCTGTACTTTATTATACTGCAATCATTCTCTAATGAACCTTCAACTCGGGCGCTCAATCCGTGAAGTCGTTTAAACACGATTTCCTGGTCTCAACCTCGATAGATACAGGAAAATATGCCAGTACAAACACATCCTTAGCCTGAGTGAACATTTGAATACACGTATTGAAATTCTCTTGCGGATTAATATTAAGCGATGTATGAGGTCAGACGCTAAAAAAATGGATGTTTGCGAAAATTGCCAAAATCATTTGTTTAACAGATTTTCGTGAAACAGGCCCGTAGACAGCAAAAAAACGTGAAACATGAAAAATGAATGTTGTTTTTATGGTTACGAATAAAAACGATCAAAATTTTCATCGAAAACACATTGATTCAAAAATGTATTCTAAAGAATAGGTTGTTCCATCAATGTCAACTGGGGTATCCCTTTATAGGTTGTTTTAAGAGTAGGTTCCACTCCACAAAATTTGGAGATAGGTTGCCCTGAATGAAAGGGAAGAAGTTATGTACCTTATTTTAAATTTTCCAGTCAACAGATTGAGAAAGAGTCAGAAAATTGCATGTTAGAATAATTGCTCTTATTTTTATTGTTAAAACTCGCAACACTTATTACAATAGAGCATTCTTACTCACACAAAATCACAATCTCACATTTACTTTACAACAAAACAATTTACACGAGCTACTTAATCACACATTTACCTCAATTTTTTCAAGTCAAACGTCTTATTACCTACATCTAAAACAAACCTCCTATAACGCCACGCTACGCGATAGAAATGCTTTTACTTGCACGTACCTAGTGTGGCTCACATTTAGCTACCCTTTCATCGGATATTACATCCCCCTGTTTGAAGTATTAATAAGAAATGGATGATTTAAACACCGTAAATACTGAGATTGAGCAGGTTTCTGTCTCCAACTCTTTTGTCTGCACGCCTGAACTCAGTTACAACTACGTAAACAAACCGTCTTGTTCTTTAAAAATATTACACATTAATATTCGAAGCATAAGCTGTAATTTTAATAATTTGTTAGTACTATTAAGTAGATTTAAGTTCTCACTTGACGTGATTTTACTGTCTGAGTGTTGGCTGAGCAAATGCCCAAACATTCCCTCTCTACCTGGTTTTACAAGCCACGTTACTTCCTTTAAAAATCAAAATGAAGGCGTTGTGGCTTATATTAAAACTGAATTAAAGTGTTCTGTGGAAATTCCCTCTTTCAATGACGCAAATTGCCTAGTCCTTAAATTCTCTGACACGGTTGCACTTATCGCCCTATATCGATCTCCCTCGTATAAGGACTTGTCACCTTTCCTTAGTAGTCTGGACGATCTGCTGAGACAGCTTGCTAAATACAAAACAATCGCTCTTATTGGAGACATAAATATAAACATTGCGCCGGACAGTCTCGACTCAAATGCTGATGATTATCTTAACATAACGGCGTCACATGAAATGCTTCCGGCACATACTTTCCCCACTAGACTCGCAAACTGTCTAGACCATGTATTGCTGAAATCTCCCCATACTGCTACCACTTTGGTGCTGGACTGCCCCATAACAGACCATTATCCTCTTATTCTTTGCTGCAACTCAAACTCGACAGTTAACACATCTAGAAAAACGTTCTCTAAAATAGATATGCCTGAGTTCATAAACGACATTGAAAACACAGATTTTTCTCGTATCCTTCAGTGTAATAATCCAAACCTAGCTGCTGAATCTTTTGTCTCTACTTTGTCTACTTGCATAAAAACGCACACTCACTCTTTGGTAATCCCTAGCAGATTACGTATTATAAAGCCATGGATTACTCCTGGCCTTCTGAGATGTATACGACACAGGGATAAACTATCCAGAACTCATATAAAAAATCCTGAAAATGACTCTCACAAACTTGTCTTCCTCCGCTATAGAAATTATTGTAATAATCTACTCAAAAAGCTAAAACAAGACTATGAAACTTCCGAGTTTCAGAAGGCCAGGAATAACCCAAAAGCGACGTGGCAACTCATTAAACAAGTAGCAAACCTAAACCAGGGTAACAAAGCACCTCCATCAGAGTTGCTGAAATGTTGTGACGATCCCATCAAATCAGTTAATCAGGTTAATCAATACTTTGCTAGTGTCGGCAGTAATCTAGCCTCTAAAATCCGGCAACCTTTCCCTCACACAACCTACACGGGTACTTTACCAACACCTGTAGAGCAGAGCTCTGTCAAACCATCCCCATTAGGATCCATGGTTCTGTATTGCGTGGACGGTGACGAAATCGAAAACATCATCATAAATCTAAAAGACAAGTGTGCTGTCGGCTATGACGGTATCTCGTCTTCCGTTGTTAAGGCTATTAGACATACTATCATCCCCTCTTTAGTGCACATCTTTAACCTGTGCTTATCTTTAGGTGTATTTCCAGAAGTTTTTAAAACTGCAATAGTTCACCCAATATTCAAGGCTGGGGATAGGGATGATGTATGTAACTATAGGCCTATATCAGTCCTCACTACTTTGTCCAAAATTTTTGAAAAGGTGATTAATGTTAGGCTTGTGAACTTCCTTACAAAAAACAATATTTTAGCTTCTAATCAGTTCGGTTTCAGAGTTGGGAAATCTACGGACGATGCAGTTTTGGAACTAACAGATACAGTAGTTGGCCATATAAATAACAAACAAAAAGCAGTTGGCATCTTTCTAGATTTGTCCAAAGCTTTCGACACCGTTTCTGTCCCCCAATTGCTCCTCAAGCTAGAAAGTATTGGAATTCGCGGTATTGCTCACGATATCTTCCGCAGCTACCTGACAGACCGCCAGCAGGTAGTAAAAATTGAAACTTTTACCAGCACAGAGGAGAGCGTTACCTTTGGTGTGCCCCAGGGTAGCGTTCTTGGACCTACTCTCTTCCTCATTTACGTGAACGAACTCTGCCAACTATCTCCTCCAAACTCTAAAATCATCACATATGCAGATGACACAGCTCTTATAATTCACGGCAAAGACTGGTCTGATACTTTTAATAAAGCTGAAATGGCCCTTAGTGTGGTCATAAATTGGTTAAATACAAACCTCCTGACTCTAAACCTCAATAAAACTAAGTTTATACCCTTTACTCCGGGTATTTTAAGTCAGCCCCATGCGTCCTTTGTAATTAGAGCTCATGTTTGCACACTAACTAACACTTCCATCTGTAATTGTACACCCATCGAACGAACTAATAACATTAAATATCTAGGAGTAACCATTGACAATATCCTAAAATGGAAAAACCAGATTGACTCCACAGTGACACGTGTACGAAGACTAATATACATATTTAAAAAACTCAGGGGGGTTACTGACTTCAAATGCCTGATAAATGTATACCTTGCTCTTGCTCAGTCAGTCCTTGGGTATTGTGTAACCTCGTGGGGTGGAGCCCACAAAACAACCATGTTACGGCTAGAAAGAGCGCAGAGGGCCGTACTAAAGGTCCTATCAAGGAAACCAATCCGCTTTCCAACATCTGACCTTTACACTCTTTGCAACGTTCTCACGGTAAGGCAACTCTTCATACTACAGACCATACTCAGAAAACACAACCTGATACACTACGACCCAAACTATAGTACCGCGAAACGCCTCTCTGACAGAGTTTGCAAAACAATGGCAAGTAAATTAGCGGTGGCGAGGAGACACTTCAGGTTCATCAGCTCTAAGCTTTATAATAAAATAAACAAAAACATAAATATCTACCACTTACCTCGTAAACTACTGAAGATGAAGTTGACTGAGTGGTTGAAATCATTGTCATATGACGAGACTGAAAAAATTGTGGCAACCTAAACTAACACAAACACCTTCACTCACACACGCACGCACGCACCCTCACACTCTTCACATCACAACATCACATGCATCCATCACCACACCTCATCCACCACACTCCATCACTCCACACTACATGACATAATTACACGATACACTCCACCACATCACACACACTACAGTCTTGCATGCTTTCAGTTTGGATCTTTTGATCCCTAAAATCAGAATTTAATTATATAATTTTTTATTAAAGTTTATCCCTATGCCAAATTATAACAGTGTACCTATCCAAATAGTTAAGTCTGGAACAATATTTGTGTTCTTCTAGAAATGGGCGTTGATGGCTGCGACACAGTTATCAACTTTTGTAGCCATCATCGTTTAAACTGTAATTTGTCCAAATTGTTTACGTTCCAAAAATAAAAACTTTTTACTTTTTTTTTTTTTACTTTACTTTAAAAAAGATACCTACGTGTAACAATTATTAAAAGAGTAGGTACTAATTGCAATACTCTTTTAATAATTGGTTACTCGTACATATATATAACCAATAATTAAAAAAATGATTAAAAGAGTCAAATATATAAGACAGATAAAATGTCACTAATTTCAATACGCAGGTATTTAGGTACCAAATAGAATAACTTCACAATTTTAACTTTACTACGCGACCTCGTCAACCAGTTGATGACGTGAATCGAAATTAGTTGACGTTGCGAAAGAACACTCTCGAAACGGTACCAACAGCAGAAAGTCTAATTAATTAACAGTTTGTGCACAAATGTGTAATTTTAGTCAGCCGTACTCATTATATACTCATTTAATTACGTTTAGTTTTCATAACTGTTATTTTATAACTTTGTATGACGTACATATGAGTCTTAGAATTTCTAGGTTTTGGCTATAACGAGTAGCTTATATTGCAGGCAGTATTTTATACTCAGTACAGCAAATAAATACTTTCTTTTCTAAAATATAATTACTCCAAAACACTAAGTACATTGCACGTCATTTATTTGATTCACAGTGTGCAATGAATATTACTTATTATTCTTATTACCTATACCTTACCATAATTTTTATTCTTTTATATTCTTTATATTCTTCACAACATAGAACATTCAGACAATTAACTAAATAGTTGCGTTGTGAAATTATCAGATAGCAGCAAAGAGTGTTGCTACCTTATAAAGTTTCTTTCTACTTCTTACTATTCCTACACTTTACCACTACTGTCCGAAAAAAAGAACCAGCAATTCAGGAATTGAGATTCTACAGCAATAAATCCAGGAACTTTAATAGTGCTTAGAAAATGTCAAATGCAAGTCCCCGTCCCAAAATATGACACAGGATTATGACTCAATTCGCTCTATTAGCTTTGACGAACCGGTAGGCCACTGACCCTCTTTATAAGGTTCTGAAAACCTTTTAAAATGTGCCACAGGATAATGCGTAGGCCTATAGAGATGATATTTAATTAAAGAAAGATAAAATTTTCCTGTGTGCATTCGTCATGATTTCAAAAAAATCTGAGGAAAACAACTAACAATAGATTTTACTAACGCAGAATCAAGGCGACGACGATCCAACAAATTAAAATGGCGGATGTTGTCTCTACGTTGGCCTAGACTCATATTTTTTTTTATTTTTAGCAGAAAATCGAGCGCAAATTAATAGAGTCAAGCTGCCGGTATTAGTGGGACGGTTCAAGGCAAGCCCTACGGCTCGCAAAGGGCCGCGTCAGCGTCACGCGCCGCCATTGACCCACTTAAACATACCTACGCTGCGTGTGCGCACCGCGTATATTCGGCGATAAAAGCCCTTCGCGATTATGTCTGTCACGTACACCTTTTTAACAATGTTTTTAAAGATATATAACATGTGAAATTTAAAAAAATATTTCTTAATATTTTTAAACACAAATTCCTCAACCATATAAGCATGTTTTTCAAGCCACTTTAAACTCTAAATTAGCTTTATTTCATTTTCAGCTAGGTAACTATTCATTGCAATAATCGGATCAGCACAATTCAAAGTTAAAAAAATAAAAACACTTGAAATTTTCGTTGAAATTCTCTACAAATACGCAAGATTAAATATTTTTTTTTGTTTTTCCTAAACACTTCTGCGCGTCAGTGTATAAGATTTCAGCGGAGTCGTTCGCTACAGTTGTTTGTGCGCGCATCTCAAGGCAACTGTTGGCCCTCCGCCGCAAATAATTCTGCTATTGTGAAACACACGCCTTATCATCCGGCGGGGCCTTGGCTAGATCACACGAATTACGGTCAAGTTGACGATTTCACGATTAATATTTTGTATTTCACGATAAAAATTCCGTTACGCTATGTATTTGTTATAGTAGAATCAATCTTAGTTAAATATGAATGTATGTATGTGAAAACTTTACCTGCGTGTAGCTGCTACGCAAATTGATCTACTACGCAAAATCTACTACGCGACCTTCTACGCGAGTTTTCGCTACGCAAATACGTCTACGCTAATTTGCTTCTACGCAAAATATTGCTGCTACGATCTGCTAATATTTAGTTGATTACTGTTTCATGGCTACAAATAAACAATGACTGACTGTGCAGTTTTAAGGGTTCTGTGAAGTTTAAGTTTTTGATTAAAGTGGTGAGTGGCTGGGTGAATGGAAATTCCTACCTATTTATTACATTTTACTAACTAGAAACCTTAAGACATATTAATGACTAGGGTACATAACTACATGCATATAATTTTGAGTACCTACTTTTGTAAATAAACAAATAAACTAAGGCCTGTATTACAGAACGATGCTCGAGCACAGATCTCTGCTTGAGCATAGATTTAAAGCCATTTGATTGGTTGAAATCTATGCTCAAGCAGAGATCGGTGCTCGAGTATCGTTCTGGAATACGGGCCTAAGAGCTGTTTCATTCCTCGATAAAAGATCCAAAACAAACTACGTCTAACGTCTAAGATACAGGCTCGGCCTAGTTTAGACGTGAGTGTTCATTTTGATTTGTAAACTTACAGAAATTGTACTTAGTTTTAAGAAATGTAAAAAATGTTATTCTCTTTTTTCAATAAAGTTTTATTTATTTAACTTAAAATACGATAATTATTGTATAAATTACGAATCGAACTGAAAAACCAATTAGAAAACTATAACATTTTGTTGGCTATTCATGTCAATTTTGTTTCTCTAGGATATTTTTACGCCTGGTAGTAAATAAAAAATCCGAGATAACTTGAGGAAAAGGGCAATTTTTAAGCCCTCATTGTTATTCTTTCCGTAAAATTGTGCTATGTACAATCCTTGACTGTAGCCGTTATTAAAATTCGTGCAGACATTGTAAACATTTTGTTCAATGCTATAGTTTGATAAATACAGTGTTTTTGACCTTCAAATATAATTCAGGGTAGTCAGACATGAATACATGAAACATGTGTTATTCAACGGTCGTAAAGGGCATGTTCTAAACATTATCTTTTAAGAGGCATGCCAGTGATAAGTGCGTCGGCTGCGGCGTCAATGCACTCGGCTGCATGCCCGTAGGTCAGTTCCCTGTGACTCAGACACCACTGCACCGTTACGTACAGAGCGCATCGTGATCACTACTTTTATTACCATTCACAAAAAATATAAGAAACAAAGTAACCAATCACCCATCGACGCTTCTCTATGCATCTCTAAAAACTTCCTCTTACAAATACGGCGATGTAACTCTATACGTGATTCGCGTCGTTGCGCAGGCGAAGCTGTAGTAGAGACCCCCGAAACAGAGTGGCTAGTTGCCGCACGAACGTAACAATCGTTACCCGGTGCTCCAGTGACTTTACAATAATATGAATCTCTTGCTTTCTTTACGACTTTCAATTTCAATTATTGGGTAACACATTTCAATCGGAACGATGAGATGCTACGATAACCAACTATCAAGACATTGATATGCTACTCGTTTAAACAATTAACAAAATCGTTGTTTGTTTAGAAACCCAAGCTTATCGTGGCTAGACAGTTCGAAGGTAGAAATGTATAAAACATTTGGTTCGCATACTATGTTTGTATGATGTGTGGTCGAAATCAATGCGAGCCCATTTGAATACGATAACTGTTGATTATGTAATTGTAGCTGTGAACATCTGCTTGTTTGCCTCCTCAGCAGTGGAGGGTTGAGATAGCTAACCCTTCCCGCGGCCACCGGCCATCATCGGCCACAGCTTTTTATCGAACGTCAAACAAACCGCTTTAATGAGAAATATCGGTTACGGAAACACTCACTGCATATACTCGTAGTATTGTCAAATATTTGTTGATGCCCTTTGGTTTTTCTGTCATGCAGTAGGTACTACTTGCTGTGAATAATCTTTTCTGCTTTGGTGTTATCTCAGCCTTCGTTTCAGGGTTCGCTTTATATCTAAGGAGATACACGAGTGTACGCGTTTAGTTTTATGCCGATTATAATGATTATATTCTTAGAAAATTTTTTTTGTAATTTTACTAAACGATAACTTAGAGAATTTTGAATTTTGCTGACGATTTCAAATAATGTATCTAATGTACTTAATATATGAAATTTACGTGCGCGTTGTAGTATCCCCTAATAATGTTATTCTACACGACTAAAGTTTTACGTAACCGAGTAAGATAGAGGATTAAATAAGGGAATTATGTTTCTATAAACAACATTTTAAGGAAAAATAAAAAAACCAACTGCGTAATATTAAAATGTTATACCATAAGTCACTCTCACAATACCTAAAGATAAATCGAATGCCACCTCATATTATGTTGAAATCCATCAAGCCATTTAGGCTATAACAGCATGCCAAATAAAGAGACATCAATTCATACACATGCACTCGAAAAACATTACCCTCCTTCGGGGGCAGTCGGGTAAAAGCAATCTGAAGATGGCAATGTTGCCAAGCGTATTGTGAAATCCGTGTTTTCCTGTAGTTCTCCCTCTCACTGGTTCAAATTGCGATTAATATTTTAACATGTCTAGTTCAGTACTCCACTTATCGCCTACGACAATCCTGGCGACCTATTTGTTAAAATGTTCCGACAAATCTACTCTGTTCACTCTTATAAATAGAACCTGCTTGTAACTCAAGTCTGTTATCTCTCATGTTCTGCCTCGTCTTTATTAATTCAAAAGAGAATCCAATGTCATTGCGTTTCACCCAATAGATTAGAGAAATAAATACCTAAGTCTCAATATTCCATTTCCAAATCTTTTGGGTTGTTCGATGCTCATCACATAAGACAATTCAATTAAAATTATCTTCTAAACAAATTGTCTATTATGCACTTATTTACTTACCATTGAGTATTCATATACTCAATGGTAAGTAAATAAGTGCATAATAGACGTATTTATTGCCCTCACACAGTAAGGGTAAGTTTGCGTCAACCAAGTGTTTTAGACAGTCATCTGTCTAAAACACTTTATTAGGTGCCTGTGTTTAAATCAGTCGGATAAAGGTTAAGCTACAAAGAAACTTGGTTAATGCAAACTTACCCTTACTGTGTGAGGGCAATAAATATCAATAAGTAATTACTGGTCAGGCTAGCTAGGCAGATGTGAAGGCTGAATATCGTCATGATCTGCAATCGTGCGCAGCTTGTGTGCATCGACCAATGGGGACGCGATACGTCACGCAAACCGAATTAATTCACCACTCTTTATAAATGTCTAGGGGCTTTTGATAACACGTTTTATATTTTTTTCATTAAAGGATATTAGATATGTGCATTTTGTAAAATAGTTATCTATGAAGTAATAAAGATAAAAGCAAGAATCTATTTTTCAAATTTAGGTTTATCTAAAGAAGTTAGAGTATTTTATGTTATTAAAATCATTTTTATTAGGTTGCTAATGTTGCTATTGTATACTTTAATTTGAAGTTAAACGCTCAATCGTGGTACTTTACGATAATTTGACATATTCGATTTTGTATAAGTCGTCATAACATAGACTCATTGTTGTGATATTTTGGCCTTATAGCAAAATACATACTTTGTTTTGTATTTTCTAAATTAAAGCAAAGCAAGGGTAAAATTACAAAGCGTTTTGTGAAGCTAAGCACGTAATGCGTTTTACGCATTGAACTATATGTTACCTATAGGTCAATGGTTTTACGTAACTTTTGTGAAAACTTTTGCTGTCGCATCCATTTCTTAGGTACATGACAATAAAAAGACCTACATAGGTACTATCTAGGTACATAAATAAAAGTACATACGCAATAACAAAATACGAGTTACATAAGTAACGAAAAAGGCCAAAAACACATACATATTTCCAATGCAAATGATCACTTTTAAAACGGAACAGGCTGGCCACTCGTCGCGCCGGAAACATTTCGTGTAGGGTTGCGATTTATTGTGGACCAACAGCCGGGTCCTTTCTACCTTTAATTGGCTACAAAACACATCCCATTTACAAAAACAGACACAGATAACGGGACAAAAGAGGTTTTTTATATTTTACCACTGATGTGTTTTTTGTTTTGACAGCAATCTGGATGCAGCGCTGCAATACCTACCGGATTAGCAAAAAAAATATTGCTTAATTTTATTGCTCTGCTAGCTTCTTATATTGATGACGTATTTCTTTGTTGATTTCTTATCCGTCAAAAATAATCATGTTTTGTGTGACAGCAGTAGGTAGTAGGTAGGTATTATAAGTTCACTTATATCACAGTACCTACCTACCTAAAAGTTGATTTAATAGTCTTTGGGTAGTACCGTACAAAATTGTGTGGTGTATTCCAATAAGAAGATATATTTTTTTTTGTATTAAACTGTGTTTATTTATCAGGTATTTAAATAACTTTTTATACACAGTACTGCACATACTTAGTCCGAATCAAAAGCAAAAAATATGGAGAGGATTGCATTATATCCACAATAAATCTAATGACACGACAGCCTCTATAAATCGGAACAGGTAGAATTTGGAACCTAATGACTGCAACGAGTTGAAAGGTAATATGGATCATTGGGTTTGGAAACAAAACTGTAACCTTATGTTGAAGAGATTCGGTTCGTTTTGGATTTTTTGTTTGTATTTGTAGTTTTTATGCAGTTTTTGAGGGGCTGCAGAGGGGCGGGGGCGGCGCGAACCGAGAGGTCGGTCGCTGAAAGGGTTGTGTGGGAACGGAGGGCACCTGCGACTGCACATGGTGCTCCAACACCGAGTTTTTTATACATTTGCGCATACATATCTGTCTAATGCAGTTTTTTACTTGTTATACGTATGTAGATATAACAGACGTCGCATTTCGAAGTACAAGAACCAACAATGACGTTATCAAGAAATGACTAAAAAGACAATAATTTAATAAAGCCTTGACGAGAAAGGGGCGGTTGCGAACTGTCGATTGCAACTGTTTTCCATGGCATTATCGTGTCAGCATTTCTCATTACTAATGCTTTGTTTCGCGTTGTATTTTCAGGACCAGCTTTATTGGACCGCTTCGCTCATAGCCGTACACAGCAAAATGGGGTTTTCAGTCTGACAACATTTGGCTGCATTATTGAGTTACATCGGTCGTTACCTTAGCGAACTGCCCCTATTTCTCGCCAGTATTTATTCATTTTGCAACACATCGCCTGTCGGCCTTTTCACCCTCCCCTGTCGGCTCACGCGTTCTCGTCAATGAATTCTTAATGAAGCACCTTCGTTAAAGGCCGCCAAATTCACGAAACCCCATGTTGTTGAGGCGTGAACCAAAATACAGACACGCACACCGTTTCATATACGGCAATTTATTTATTATTCGCTTTAGAGTGAAAGTCGATGATAATCGAGCGTCTAAAGGTAGCGAAATAAAAGTTTTTTTGAATATCTGCAATTGCGTCATTGTTGTTTTAGCGAAAGTTGATTATGAATTTAAATTCTGGTTAGATACGATTACGTCGTGGGTTTGAACTTTAAAACGTAGATATTTTAATACACAATTTAATTTTCTATCGCACACGTCTAGGATATAAAAAATAGTTAAGTCTATTAACAAAATCATCACATATATCTAAGGGTTCTAATTCGCGTTTTGTAGTGGTGTTAATCGGATAGTTTTAGTATATTTTTTTGCATAAGCGGATAACCCTTTAGCCTCTACCTGCGGAGCGCCAACAATACGCGCTTTGTGCGCGACTCCTGCGCAAGTGGGGTGAGTATAATGTAGAGTAGCGCCGGACAAATCGGTTAGTTGTTATTTGTTATGTAAATATACTATAAGTTGATCTGTTATCTATGCAACCTGTGTCCATGTTTATTCTACTAGTGTTACATAAATATTCAAATACAATCAACATGAAATTATAAGAGAGATTGTCAGCTACATTTTTATTTTTTAATTTACAATAAAAGCAATTCATCTTGAGGCTTTATTTATTTTTTTCCAGGAAATATGGTAGAATTACCTGAACTAATAAATTTTGGCCTGTAATAGGTACTGATAATAAGGTTGTTTCACAGTATTCTTAAAGCATGGTGACAATACTAAATCAAATGCATTCTCTTGATATCTTCAATGTGAATAATGAGCAAAAAATGCGATAAAGAAAACACAGATTTTTTACACAATTTAATATAGGTCAGGTGCATGTTCAACCCTTTCATAGCGTGGGAGTATCGCTTTTTTGCCGATAGTATACTTTGTGCAACACTTTTTTTTGCGCATGCCAGAAGTGTTTGCGATAATTTGTTCCCACAATTCTGTGCGATTGGGGAAGTGATGACAGCTACAGATTGTTCAATAGATTAATACCGTTATGGTTTGTGCACGAATGAATGGTATTGCGATACCGTACAATGTATTTGCAAGGTGCACAATTTTTATTGCAAAGAACAATTCTTTAGATGCACCTAACGGGTTAGAGATACTCGCGAAAACTCAATATTTGTTTTTTTCGCAATTTTAAATTTTGTGTAATAAAAGTTTTTGTAAATGTAATATATTATGCCTATACTGGAATAGGATTAATGTAGGTAATAGATAACCCTGTTATTTAAGAATATCTTAAATTGGAAGCAATTAACTAACATAATAACTTTGTAGGTAGTAAAATAAATTACTTAATTTTTGGACAGGGTGCGGTAAGATAATTAATACCGACATAATACCTGGAACCACTGTAACATTGTTTGAAAGTACTTAGACTTACATAATCATTTTCCCGATAGGTATACCCGTTCCATTAATCATTATTTTTATATTAAATAAAACCAGTAAATTTCTTAATTCACCTTGTGGCGTCAAACTACCCAACATGTGGCCGTCTACCCTTTAATGATCGATAATGATACAATCATTATGAGGGCAACGAAGATCATTTGCGACGTCCGCCCCCGGCAAGTAAAGGGTAGTCACAACATATTTGCTGAAAGAATAATGAGAGTTCGCGGCAGGGCGCAGGAAACGTGGCATTCGCACTCCAACTACTTCCTGTGATGCCACATGCTAACTGTAATTTTGTAATCGAATGAACTATGACTTAACTTATGAAGTACAATATAAGTATAAATTATTACTTAAGATATTTTTTGGCGGCACGGTTGTTCCAATGGCTGAGCAATTGGCTTGGACGTGTCACAGGTTCGATTCCCGCACGAAGTAAATATTTGTTTCGGGTCTAGCTGTTTATGTATGTTAAATTTGTGTTTGTAAACGTACTCACGATCCAGGAGAAATTGTTCAAACATACAAAGAACACAAATGCAGCTTCCATTTTACTATGCAATGATCAGTTTTCATCGCGGCAACGTTGATTGACCTCATAGATCGATCAATAACAAAAGCTGTTAAGTAAACTATTATACGATTGTTTTAAATTATACTTGTACAGGAATAAAGTGTCCGCGCACTCCTCGTCATTGAAAGACACTTTTAGAGAAGGCACTTTTACCTATTACTAAGTATTTTTTGATTACCTATTTTCATATTTTTAAAATTAAAATGCCTCTATACATAGTACCTAAAAAACCGGAAATACCAAATATTTGGACGTATAAAGTGAAAAAATTCGGACCGCATAACTAAGTATGTTTGTGAAGGATTTTGATGATTTTGAAAAAACTGTACTAGTTAGGAACATTGTTTTATTTTTGGTGCCATATTTGGGTCAATTCCTATCAACCCTAATTATTTCAGATTTTTCGCCCCGCAAACTTCGGAGATAAGGGAAGGGAATGGTATTTTTTTGAACATTTTTCATCATACGTCGAAAACTGTGAGACATAAAATAAAATAAAAATATATTTTGAAATGTGCAAATCAAGCCCTTTCATATGATATGTCATTTGACCTAGTAACCCCACTTTAAAATTCTGGACCCCCACTCCGGCCCCTTTTGCAATGAAAATAAAAATATTTTTGGATTTTTTTCATTTGCAATAAAGTTGAACAAGCATTCTTTATAACTGTTCCAAATTTCAAGTCGATAGCATAAGTAGTTGCTGAAATAAGCAGGTGTGACAAACAGACAGACAGACAAAGTCGCACCATAATTTTTTTACCATTTAGGTACGGAACCCTAAAAAGAAGCATTCTACTATACCTACTACAGAAGTAGGTACTCCTATGCAGTATACGATAGGGACATTAGGTGCGCGATTGCCGAACCCCTCAAATTGTAATATTATACTACGTAGGTACGTATATCGGGTTCGTCAATATTACGAGTAGGTACATCAAGGGCTTTCAAATTTGAATAGATATTTAACTAGTGTTTATAAGAAATCTTATTTCTGGGATGTCTAATGAGCCAATACTCGGGCTACAGGGTTGTCTGGCAAGCAAAATTAGCGATCAATGCCATTGCTAATAATGTTTGTATAAACATATTTACACACGTATTCGAATACAGCTTTTTATTATCTGCGTTATAAAAAATTCGATTGAAAGTTTTACCCAGATAATATCAGGGAAATCGACGATTTACAATTTTTTGGTATAAAACAATGTACAAAGTGGCTCTAGCTAAAATAATTATGGTAATGGTACCGAACTTTGTATGGAATGAAGTTACATGTAGTTTCATACCTACACTGAAAAAAATGATTTGTCGGATTTACCAAATTAGCAAAGGTTGGCTGAATTACATGGAAAATACGATAAATATAACAAAACCTCGCTATTGAAGTTACAAGACTAAAGAGGTTGAAGTTGGTACCAGAGTTCTGATGTAAATCAACAAAGAGTATTGTACATTTTACCAAACTAATCCATTGAATATAATAATAATGGTATAATGGTACAAAATATAGGTGTTATTTACCAAATAAATTTGGTACAACACCAACTTAATATGTTTGGTAAAATCAATAAAAAATTGTGATAGGACCGAAATCAACCGCAACTTTGGTAACATTTACGCAAAATCTGTTAAATCCAACCTAACATTTTTTTCAGTGTACCTGTTGTAATTTTGTACCTTGCATCTATACCTAGCTAAAACAAAACCATAGATTGTAAGGTGGTTCTACATAGATCTGACTGCTAAGATGGGCATGAATCAAAAGGGTAGGTACCTAATGTATAAAAGACAATGAAAACAATATGGTAATAAATATACATATTTTATGTTCAAATTTGATTATAATGCAGTTTTAGTATTAGGAATATACCATCCATAACTTACTATAAACAATTGGATCGCTATTACCTATCTGATGAATAAATAAATGAATAACTATTATATTCATATGTATAGGTTTAACGTATAGTTTGGCAAGTTTTTACCGGTGTCAGAGTTCAGTGGCGGCGTGAGAACACAGCCGCGTCTGCGCCTGCGCAACTGAAACTCGGGGGAGTTTTTGTTCAGGAGGGTTCATCGACTCCGCGCAAATGTTCACGTTTGCCCTCACAACGGCTCCACAAACGCAATGTTGTTTAAATACGAAAATATTACTTGCACATGTTGTTCATTGCAATTCGTGATAAGTTGATGTGTTTTGTTTTGAATAGAGAACGCAAAAGCTCAATTTCGTATTTCGAATTTAGTGGGTGCCCTACCTATAGGATTCTAGTAAACTTTAGATCTTAATCTTTTTATTCAGTCGTCGGTTTTTATAAATTCACCACGCGAGATAGGATAGGGATAGATCTACTGCCAACGTCGCAAAGGCACGTTTTACATTTGTTTCTGACATATTTTAGATTAGGACCATTTAAAGTACCTACTTACCTACGCAATATTAAGAAAAACTACATAGTTACTTAGTCTTGTTATTTTCATAAGATATGGTTCTATACATAGGTATACGTAGTTTGTTTCTAGTTGGCTTTGTTACAAAATATATGAATTTCTGCTAAGCCGATAAACTTCGATCTCTATTTCAAAATAAACTTATCACGTTACGAACCCAACGAGAGCAGATTTTGGTTTTTGTTAAATGTTTTTGCACAAAATTCTTTTAACAAAAAACTATTAAGACACTTTTCGTCGCGACCGAATTGTTTACTTTTATGATAAAAGTAAACTTGCCAAGTTTTTAGAGGCGCAGACTCGTGACGATGAATATTGTGATGTCAATTAAAATTTCGTTAAAAAATACTTCACAAAATTAATGGTACCAATGTGCAATAGTATGGTACAATTCTATTAGTGAAATAGTAGTCTCAGTTTTCCACACTTTTCTTTGAGTTTAGTTATAGTAGGTACCTTCTGTTCATACATGGCTGAAAACACTTGCACCTTGGATAGAAATAAATGTATGTTTTACAAAAAATGCAAAATATAGCCGTAAGTAGGTATATCATTCTTTATTGTATAATCAGACAGAATATTTATGTTCCGGATCGCGCCGGCGATGTCTTGCCGAGTACAGTTATAACTCCACGACCCGTCCCACGCTTTTGCGCAATTTCCACACAAAAAAACAAAATTTACAAAGTTCGCCTACCTGCTCGTGTGGCTTGCAGAATTTTGATATCTTTTGTTCGAGATTTTTTGCTTTAATTTGTGACAATTATACCGGTATATGACTTTTTACCTGCCATTTTTTGTTCTCGATTTCGGATTCCATCAGATCTGACATTTTGCAAGACCGTTTGTTTTGGTGAAGATATCGCTAGATTTGGGTTTACTGTTAGCTGCCACGAAAAAAATGTTGACGGAGGCTTAGATTTCGTAGAGTTTGAGGGATTTTTAAACTTTATTTTTGGTGAAAGGTTTCTCATGTTACCGCGGCGCTGGCAATATTTTAAATACAGAATCAAAAAACCCGAAACCGTTGCGTAATTTATTTACTTGAACTCTTTCACAAATCCTATAAGAAAATAATAAGAACCTTAGTTAAACTTGAGGAGCAAGTCCACCTTTGTCAAGCTTTAATCGATTAGGGATGATCTATTAAAAGAATAGGCACCGAGACAGTCCAGGTAGGCTGATGATACTGCGTTTTAGAAAAATTGGTAGACGTGTCTAAAAACAGGCTCTCACTGCATGTGCCATTTAAAAAGGAACGCACAAAAAATTATTTGGTAGACAAAGAATGGCTGCCAAGATCGCGGGAAGGGTTGAAATGAAACGCATGCGAGAGAGCAAAAAAAAAATGATGAAATGCTGGTTTGTTAGGTATAGTGACGATATGCAGTATTGGTTAAGAGATGCATGCACCTCCTAAGTAAAACTCACAAATCGAATTTATTCTAAGCATGCTTACGATAAATTCGATTTGTGAGTTTACATTGTGATGTAGGTAGGTACATATTAGGTAGGTAGATATATGTATTGAAATCATAAAATGAAACAATTGTAGCACGTAAATTTAAAAACCGTCTAACGCATTTTTATATACTTATAATACCTAGGATATGCATTCGTATATTGTTATACCAACACATAACATTTAAATACTATATGCTGTCTCTTTAAAAATTCGTAGCCACTCAGCTGCCAACTTACAACATCCCTACTATGCGGCATCGAGGGTAGGTACAAATTGCAGGCAATAATCAAAGTTTTTTTCACGTGTGGAAACAAAGCGCAATAAAGGGGTATTTTTTACCCCGCTTTCACAACATGTGCAATGTACTATCTGACCTACTTACCTACACTTCCTCTGCATTAAAGGGTTAAATGGAATATCCGCGATCGGCAAAAAATCAACTGAGATTTGTTTTTGAGGATGTGAAATCGTTATAGGAAGCTGCAATTAAACTGTACTTTTAAACGAAAAAAATCGAACCTACCATATTGTAACCCATATTTTCTGTGTATATTATGTCCTATATTTTTATTACAGGGTATACCTACGTGTATTAGATTACAATATAATAGTAATTAGGTATGTATACACCGGGATATTTACCTTGTATTTAATTTTGTATTTTGTTCGTGGTCATTTAACGCATGATATTATGTAAAACGCTGACAAAATATCGGCAATCGGAACCAAATTATAAACATGATTAATATGATCATGTCAGTTTAAAAACTTAAAAGAGTTTTAAATGGTTGTATTGCATTTTATAGCGATGAAATAGAATAAAAGGCAAAAATTTATTCAAAATCGACAAACTCAATGACAAACCTTGAGTTTCCACTGTGCTTTTTCTTGTGGGACATGTATGATTATAGAATTTCCTTTTTAATATGTTTTATGTCTTATCTTGTGCAACGTCGATTTATTACTAGTCAATATTTTGATCTGCATAGTAAAAATGTACCTAAAATAAATTATCTCTTAAGATTTACAGTCGGTTATTTTCAATAAGAATTAATTCCAGAGCTCAATATTCAACACTCGTGCAAAGTATCACAGAGCTTTTAAGATACTTGAGACTATTTTTAAAACTCTACTGAGGGAAGGGGGTAACTTGCAACGTTCTCTGAAAAATAATAGCGGTGTAGTTGACAAACTGACAGCTAATTGAAATACGCCCATGTGCAATGAGTTTTTGCTCTGTTACACAGAGGGCTAATCCCGCGACATCCCTTGAGGTTTTTTGCCATTTATTGTATGAAGGGGTTGCGGTATAGCTTGTAGGTATGCCGTAATTGTTTCAACATTTGTTGATGCTGTTTTGGCTTACCTATTTTGAGAAGATAATTACGTTTTCCAGCGAAGTATCTTTCTTTAAATAATGAAGGTATAACTTTTCATTTTTCAATCTATGTCTTTTCGACACAATCGAAGCCCTTGATCGAAAACTGTACATTATTTAGGTATCAAACAATCTAGTAGTCTATCAAAGCAAAAATGTAGGTCTTCCTATTTTGCTTCATTAGTTCATTGGACACGTCTTTGTTTAAAACTGATGTAAGCCGTTTAATTTATTAATACGACCGCTATTAGAATGCAAGATTTTGTTTGATGTAGGTATAAAAGCGCTTAATTTTTTTAAGCCAACATAATTAACTGCTACAACAAGCAATGTGTTATCCCACTCCCGTCTCCAGGGATCACTGCTCACTCGAACACGTGTTTTTAAACGTTTAAATTGAGATATTTTACACAGAGAAGGGTTGCACATTGCTTTGCTAAACATAGTCCAATCCCTGCCGCGTTTTAGAATCTCATTAGAAGTAATCCTCCCAATTCTTAATAGAATTCACCCCTCGCCTTTTGTTTTTGTATTTCCGGTCGGGAATTGAGAGATGTTTGACGTTTTGACGCAAACTATTGTTCGAAACAGCCGCGTAGAAAACTTTGCGTTCGCGTCGAGGTACCAAGGCCGCATAATACGGAAGAGGTCTCATTCATAGTTGCGTCACTGACAACGTCGCGTAGGTATTTAATTCGGTTCTAAGTAAATAAATGTTATATATTCAATGAACTTTTACTAACCAATAGAATATCGTGAAACTGTATATAATACCTATGATTGATATTTTTATATATAAAAGATAATGTGTAGTATATAAGAGGAAGTTTGTACATGTGCTAATATATTCGCGATATCGGCACGAGTCGATACGGAGCTCGGTCTCGGCGGGAAGTCCTCCCATTGGCTGGCGGTGCGGGAGGGCGATCCTCCTTCCTCTCGTCTGATGTGATTCGCGAACCACTACATACAAAACTATGGCAAATCGCCTTGCGTCCTGCGAAAATACCTACACACCCACACATACACGAGTGTCTCTACATTTGAATTGTTTTTGCGTTATCTACGTGTGTGCTATATACAATTGTATATGTAGTAGTGGTATCAGGCGAACATAATATACTATGTGTTGAGGAGATGTTTGTTATTATTTTCGCGTATCTGTCTAGGATATACCGTTACAAAGAGCGCGGTTTATCTTGTATCACTGTATACAGGTTTTAAAACTAAAATATGTTAATATCGCAGCGTCTGTCCGGTTTTGGACTGCGATTCTATTATGCTATTAGTTTATTTATACGAGCGTTTTATGATCAATCGATTCACACGCATTTTATATGAAGATTGAGAACCAGTCTTTGCACAATTGCTCAACGGCTGGGTGAAGAACGCTTGGAGTTCAGAGGTCATCACGGACTGAGTGTATGTGCACTGGTCAGTTGCACTACGTAAATGCAGTTTGCCTATTGTTGTAATGAAAATTCAATAAAATGTATTTAGTTCGTTACAATAATATTCCAGCGTAAATTATGCAATGGCTAGGTTCAGAACTTAAGAATTAATTGAGAGGTATCTATACCAAATTAAACTTCTCGATAATTCCATTGAACTCGTTATTTTCGATGGAACATTAAAATTCATTTATAACAATTAAATTGTAGGTAATTCAAAACCGTAGTAGGTACCTACCTATGTTTTCTTTTTAAATAACCAAATATCGAAACTCGTCAACTTAAAAACAAACAATACAAATAATCTCGTGTAATAATTAATCACAAGTATAACGGTCGTGGTAGCGTATATCTGTGAGAAAAAACCTTGAGCGGTCAGTGCGAAACTGCCCACTGGGCTAATGATCGGCTAAACAAAACTTCGGACAATGCGCAAGGGCCGAACACAAAGCGCGAACACCGATGAACAAAGAATTCTGCACAATACCCACTATTAATTACCCTCAAAAAAATCACAATAGATGGGGTTTAATAAGCTTAAAGTAAATAAAAGAACCGTAAATCGAACTGACCGCTGTCCTGCACAGAACATATTGTGCAAAACTGTGTAATTTGATGTGACGTTTATTATTGAATGATTGAAAAAGGCATTATGATAACCTAACGAAACGTTGTTGTTTCGTTAAACATTATGTATGTAGTTATAGGAATGAAATGCATTTGGATCATCCTAAATCACGTTACTTATTTCTATTAACTTGAGTTTACTACCACGATTATTAATAATACCTAATAGGGTATAATTTTATAAATTTTATTATGATTTCAGATTTAGTCCCAGTGAGACGAACATACACCTAAGTACCTAACCCTATTGTAGTTGGTTATGTTAATTCAGTTAATTGTCCGTCTATATTAATCTTTCGCAACAAATTCTATATTTATTCCGACTTATTCCAGACAGACAGGTAACGACAGACATAATACATACCTAATTATGTTCTTGATAAAAAAATAGCGAATTTTTCAAGAGATTTCCTAGTTTCTAGCTATAGTACCTATCTAAATCGGCACTGATAATCAAGACTTATCGATTTTAATTAATGTACCTACGCTACAGTAATCATTGCGAACGAATAATATTTACAATAAAAACCTTATCGGTAGATGTCCTTACTGCTAAAGTTTATTTCCTTCACGTGTAAATAATAAACAACATGATTGTGCTAATATAATTTGTATCTAATTTTTTCCGCGATTTTCGCTTCCCGTCTCGCGCTTATCTGTGCGGAAAATAAATATTAATGGACCAAAAAATGCTGCAAGAGTACCTATACCTAAATCATAAAAAAAATTGTTATGTCCAACATCACGTCGGCTGTGTGAACTTGCTAATCCAAAAGATTGGCGGAGCGTCTTAGGGACGCACCGGTCAATCGTGGGTCAGAGGTGACGAACGGACAGACAAACCCGGTTTTATAATCAATGAGCCATTCCGCTCCTTCCCTTATTGTTCAATTATTATTTATTTTCACAAAGAAATTCACCTAACATTCTTTTTTGTGGGATATTTTTGAAAAGTAGGCACTTTTCTACCTATTTGCACGTTAAAATTCTTAGCAATGAGGTAACCGAAGTCTTCTTTTGTTACTTTGTTACGAATTCCGAGATCGGTAAAAAAGGTTTATCTCGCATACCACTATTAGGTAGTATTCGTATTGTTTTGCTAAAACGCATAGAACACTGATAACACAATTGCAAAAACTATTTGCGAACTGATAATGCAGTGCCAAACTTTGAAAAATGCCACTGTGTTGTTACAATGATGTCTGGAACAGGTGGGGTGAATATTGCATAGTGAAGGGATTGGCGAGCCCACTCGGACATGAATTCGCTATCCGTTGGTCACCTCTGACCGCTGACCGCTGACCCTATGAGACTGAGAACTTGAACTTAATCCGTGCACTGACATTGAACTTCGCCAAGATGACTAATAGCTCTACATAATAATATAATGTAAACAATGCGAGGCTTGTTTAGTCAGCGATTCTGTTATGCAAGTCAGCAATGTTATTGTGCGGAAATCATTGATTCCAATGTCAGCAATAGATACTTTAGCTTCTTGTGATGAATTAATGCTGACAATTATATTATGTAAGTACCGCTATGTTTCTTTGACTATACGTAGATATACTTAAAGAAAATATTATTTAACCTTGCTGTTCTGTTAATTTTATTGATAATTTACTTATTTTATGTACTGTACCTACTAACGGAACTGCTTACCAGTGGCGTGCCTACAGGGCAAGCCCGAGGGTATATCTCTAACTTTTTCATGAATGTAAGTGAGTAGCGTGCCATAAAAAACACTTACAATCATGAAAAATTACGAGAAATACAGGAAATATAGGCACGCCACTGCTGCTTACATACCCCTCACTGGTAAAATGCTCCATTTAATATATCAACATATTTATCATCACAGCTTCAATCGTGAACACTGAAATAAAAAGCAAAAAAAAAAAAAATCCTAACTTGATGTATTTGGTCACGGTCAAACAGTTTTATTCGCAACCCCTTGGACGGCCGTTGGTCACCCCTGACCGCTGACCGGTGACCTCATGGGATCCACTGCTTGTTCTACACGGTGGGTATACCTTGCTTGCTAACACTGACATTGAACTTAACATAGAATTAAGAAACTTATCTACTAATTTGCAGATTTTGCTTATGGTTGCCAAATAAAGATTTTAACTGAAACACATAGTTGTATCCTGCCCGAAACAACTTTGTTTTAGATGATTTTTGACTGCTGTTAGCTACTTCTGTGAATAAGATAGTTTACATTCTCAAATTCTGTAGGTAGGTAAGTAAAATACCTGTTCACCTATTTATTTTTATTCACATAATAATTTATTTGTAAAAATAGCAGCTATCAATCGAATAGATATTGAAAAGGTTTCTTTGTTATTAAAATTACAAAAACGGTCAGTAAATCCGTCTCTTGGCCATCTGTGTAGAATGCAATTGCGAAAGGGTGCAGGGTCCGACTCATACGTTGGTCACCTCTGACCCGCCAACGACTTGACCATCCCTCTGCTTTATGGAGACGCTATTATTTAGACTTACCTTTAAAATTTTAGAAGTGCATAAAATATGTGTATATTATATGCACTATTCATTTTGTAACGAATCTTTTTTGAGTTTTAGCAAAAAAATCCAATGTGTAATTACTAATTAGGTCTAATTAATGGGTATAGAAGATTAAGATTAGGTATAGTTTTGAGATTAGTTTATTAGATTAACTTTTAACCTGTTAGTTTATTATAAGTGTCACGTGCCGGATGCAGCGACATTTCATGATTTTCACAAATCTTCTCAGTCTATTTAACCTTGGAATGAATTTCATAATTAGGCATTTCGTAATAATATTATTACAGCCATATACTTATTGTACCATCAAAATTAATTAATCTATAAAAATAAACTAGGCTGTGTTTGTTATGAAAGTGTGTGCGAAACACGCACCATAAGGGCAGGCCACTTATTCAAATCGCAAGTTATTTGAATAAGTGGAATTGTAGCAATGTTTAAATTAATGAAATTCGCAATTTATAAGCGTTTACGAGAAGGTGAGCATGTTAATAGAGTTTCGCAAGCCACAACAATGAGGTTCATTGATCGACGTGACACTTTGAGTCGGGCTACTTAATGTCATTGCCCACTCTGAACATATTGCACTTGTATAATTAACAATTTATTTTTAAAGTTTACGCTTGTTTATTTTTAGAACGATAGCGTTGTTATTGCTTTCAATTTCATCATTATCATCATAATTAGCTAAAATTCGTTCATTGCTCGATATAGACCTCTTTTCAGGATCGTCGCAACGTCTGGTCTAGCATAACTTGCATCCAGCGAATTCCCGTTTAAATTTTTGTCGCCAGCCCGGTGTTCCTCATCAACTCAATTAAAACACAAATAATAATTAGCATTGCCGTCCAACGTAGCAAGTGTAGCAACATATAGCCAACTTATAGAGCGAGCGAGAGAGAGCAAACGAATATTTTGATGTTTAACCGTTTTTTTCTTGTAAGTAATGAGTGAATGCTTCGTAATTTATGTATGTAGATAGGGTATATTAGTTGAATGTGTAAATATTAACGAATAACGGGCTTATTCCGGCTTATCCAAAAAGGATGTGCTAAATACAAACTTTTAAGGAGAGCCTTTCTGAAATTTAATACAGTTTTGTTATTTGCAATTAATTGGATACCTCTATGTTCGACTGTAGGTATTTAAGACAATTTAATTTAAGATATAAAAAACAAAAACATAGTTCGATAGAAGACATTTATTAAATAGTAGGTATAGACAAGCTTGTTGAATAGGAATAAAAATATCAAAATAATTATATTATTTATCTATACACCTATGTTCTATACCTAGGCCCGTCGAACTATGTATACAATGTACAACAGTAAGTACCTACCTGTAGTAATGAATGCTCACACTGGTGACTATATTTATCGATATATCGATGCAGCCAGGCTTTGTTCGACCATTTGCGTGGTTCCCTTAGCAGTATTTGCGCCTATTACGGTATTAGCCGCCACTGTGTGATGTTTGTTCAACATTTGTTCAGCTATTATTTAACGTCGCGTCATACGGTCATATATATGAGTCATTTTTCCTTGCGTTTCCCTTACATAAGGGAAATGCAAGGAAAACCTAACCGCTTTAGTACGAAGTGTTTTGGCGATAATGAACTTTAAATCGTAAAAAATCATTAGCATACAGTATAATGCCCTGTACAATGCTGGGTTTTAATTGTATTTAATTAAGTACATTTTGGAAAAATAACGTTTATGAAACAACTCAACAGAGAGATAATCGCCGCTAGGTACTTTTAATGAGGACATTTGCTTATATAAAACAAATATCACTGTTAGCTTTACTGCCTAAAAAAACCGGCCAAAAGCGAGTCGTACTCGCGCACCGAGGGTTCCGTACCAACCTTGGACGTAGAAAAGTTTAAAAACTGGACCGCATAAATAACTAAGTTTGTTTGTGAAAGATTTTTGATAATTTCTAAAATTCTGTTCCAACTTATACCTAGGAACATCGTTTGTTTTATTTTTTGTGTAATTTTTAGGTATTTTTCAGACATTCTTCATCATATGTCGAAAATATAATTTTCACTTTCAAAAAAAAATATATTTTGAAATTTTCAGACAAAGCCCTTTCTTAAGATTAAAACGCCCTTCACTTCACTAGACCTAGTAACCCCAATTTAAATTTTTGAACCCCCACTTCGCCGTTTTTCGCAACTAATTATTTTTTATTTATTTCATTTGCAATAAAGGTGAGCAAACATTCTTTATAACTGTTCCAAACAAGACGATAGCATTGGTAATAAGCAGTTGTGACATATAGACAAAGTCGCACCATATTTAAGGGTTTTTTTACCGTTTAGGTACGGAATCTTAAAAACATTACAATATGGCGAAAAGGCAATCCTATTCTTATTTTGACAGCAGAATATAAAAGTACATTACTTATGTAGGTATTCTTCGAAAATCATGCAAGTCTACGTAATAGGTATATGACCTAATACGGTATATTTATCTAAATAAACACCCGAGTCCGAATGAGTCATTTTCCCTCCTAACCTGTACTTTAGTTAGCAATTAAAGACATTTCAATAATATCAGTGGTGAGTTAATTACTCCTTGTATCAACCCTTCCATAGTATTTGTATTTAATAATAAATTACATTTGCAAGAGGAAACCCAATAGTCAATAGTGATTTGCTTTTCTTTATAGTTAGGGATAATGGATTCTGTGTTTACAGTCATTGCCAGCTTTTTATTTAGATTTGAAAAATATGCCGTAGGTACCATTCTTTAGGTCAAACGTAGGTATAGGTACCTAGATACCTACAAACACTGTATTTTTGATATAGGTGAACAGAAAAATCCAAAATAGATACGAGTAGGTACGTACCTACCTTTTTTATAATAATGTATGAAAATTGTATTTATCCCATAAAAATTGTTATTAAAAATTCGGAACAAATCCGTTATTCGAATATTAACATTAGTATAACATAAACTCTTGATTGTCACACGAACTTCTAAAAAACAGATATCAAATAATTTTGTGTAAATTTTTACGTAGAAGTAAGTGTTAATTACTTTATGCTGCTGACCGTACATATAGGATTGCATATATTATGGATAATTAATAGTGGTAAGAAATTAATTGACCAGACGTTTGTGTCAGTTGTGCTTAGTTTCTATTTATTATTTTATGCTAATGTATTTTTTTGATATTTGTAGGTATAGGTAAGTAAATAAAAATTTGGAAAATGCTGTTTGGTAGCAAACGTACCACTTGATGACTTGAGAACGGCTGGGTCCAGCTGTCTCTAGTGGTTAGTACTTATTTGAATTTTTTTTTGTTTTTTGGGAAAGAAAAATGTGAAAAGTTGTCCGGAAAATTGAAAAATACGGGAAAACCTTCAATAGGAATTGGTTGGTCCTTTTTGTGTGGGAATTTTGTATGAACTCAAGATTTATTATTGTTACTTATTATTGTTTGGGCAGGACAACGTCTGTCAGGGCCCGGGGCAGCGAGTTTACCTACAAAATAAAATTATAATATAAATTAAGAAAAAACTTTACCTATCCCAATATCTAACTATATACAAAGAATAACTATAACTATTTACAAAGATTCCAATGTTGTGTCTATAAATAAATTAATTTCATGAAATGTAACACGTGATAAATTAATCGTCGGATCTGTCGTCTAAAGAAGACCGTCTGTCGCAGGTCTTAATGTGCAGCCGGAACTGTGGCGTCTTTTTATTTTATATCAACTTACGCACATACGCATTAATACAGAGTTAAGATCGATACAGATGACTGAATTTAATGTAAAAATAATAATTACTGAACTTATTCCTTTGGTTTTGTCTTGCTACGTTAGGTTTACAGGGATCTTCAGGGATCAGGGATCCTTACTTACTATGACATGTTATTATCATTACTATCTCTGCTATCTTTCTCAACACGAGGGTCTTCTTTGGCCAATCTTTAGGGTGGGGGGAAGGGGCGAGAAAATTTCGGTCCCCAACTGACTGACATACATGCAGTCCGGGGACCTTGACACATTGTCATTTAAATATGTCAATATTGTAACATTTCTCAAATCCGGTCAAAGGTATTGGCAATTAATGTTGACAGGTTGTTGGTCCGCATCCACTTCATCCCTTTGATTATTTATATGTCTAGATTACGCATCGCCCAGTAATTCCGTTATTGAAATGGGCCAAAATTTACAGGCTTGTGTGAGTGACAGCATTGTCTTACACTCGTGTCATTTCAAGTCATTTGCGTGTTATTTGTCCATGTGTGCATTTATTTGCAGCTATTAGGGCGAACACGTTTACCTATACTTTTTTCTACGTATTTGGGGCCGCGACAGTCAATCTAGACATATAAATAATCAAAGTTACATCCGTTTAATCCATTTTGTTCTGGCAAAAGACTGGCAGTAGGTAGTAGGACATTACATACACTCTAACACTAACTGACGGACAGACAACGCTGAGCTTCAACCGGTGGATCTAGAAGCATGAAATTTAGCACAGGAATTCCTTTTATCGTAGGTAACTAAGGAAAGATTTCGGAAAATTCATCCCCTAAGGCAGTGGTTCTTAAACTTTTTGAAGCCACGGACCACTTTAACAATTTAAAAAATTCCACGGACCCCTGTCGAAGAAAATTTTAGGAACGAAATACAGCATATTACAAAAATCACTTTATTGGTGGTTAGTTTACAGTGATTTTAATAGGTAGGTACGATTGAGCGATCAAACAAACGATGCGTGAATTACTGCATAATTTTCCTATTAAATAATTATGTTATGAGTGAACTGACTGGTTGCGGACCCCTGGCACTCATATCACGGACCCCCACAGGGGTCCATGGACCCCAGTTTAAGAAACCCTGCCCTAAGGGAATCAAATAGGAAGTTAAAAATATTGAGAAAAATCCTGAGATGTTACTTAAGGGAAATCCCATCGCACCAAATCGAAGTTTATTCTTAAACAAGATTCTGTGTTAACATTCTTAACTCTACGCAGGTAAATACTGTTTTATATTTATTTAATAATAAGCCGCATCACTCACATGTCGCGCATGCGCGTTGCCCACCCCCATACGTGGGAAGTAGGAAGCACCTATCCTTTTATTGGGGGACTGTAATTAAGGAAAGTTGCTCTGTAATTACAGGGGAGATTGCTAAATATAATTGAACTCTTTTCTTTTTGATTTTACAAAGCTCCATCCGCTTATAACGTAAGGGGACAGGGGTTTATATTTTATTAAAGCACGTGACGATTTGGGGAAGACGATTATAGATGCATGGAAAATATTTACATAGTAATTTGAAAATCCTTTGAAAAATATTAATAGCCGCAGAAACATGTCGAAGTACCTCCCTACATACCTACTTCACAATTTATCATAATAATTTTAAATTCTCGAAACTATTTTATATATAGGACTCTTCTTTTTGATGTTTCTTAACCAGGCTATGAAGTCATTATAGGTAGGTACATATTACGTACTGCAATCTATGCCAATTAGTTTCTTCTGAGAATCGAATCAATAGGAAAATCCGTCATTATATCGAATACTTCATTACAATTCACGATAACCTTTGCGCAGAAATGTGCAGTGATCCAGTCTGTAAAAGGTACCTAATTAGTGTTAGGGTCTATTTTTTAAACCTCAAATTATTCAATTTGATGTATGGATGGCTCTAAGTCCTCTCGGCGATTTAATAATTTAAATTATTAATAATTTTGCCAAACGAAATTTTATTCTAAATAAATAAAATAGTTATTTAGGGAAGGGTCACATAAAATAACGCATTTAGTTTCAAAACAAAAATTCTTAAATTAGAATATTCATTTTGCTTCCCAAAATGGATAAACGTCTAACAGAAAGTACCGCCTACGTTGCTTTATAGGTTAACGTTATAAATTAATAAAATATAAAAATCGAAAGAAATGAATACTGCCACTTAGTTCATTTATCAGTATTTGACCGAACACTACAATTAGCGATTTGGCCATGTCCAGTAACAATTTGCATTGAGTGATAGCACTATCACTATTACTGCTGCACAAACAATTAAATGGAGTTGGAGCGTTGTTGTCGTAGTCCTAACTGTAATTATCAAATGTACAATTTATTGTTAGCTAATGATACTTTGTAAATAATTTAATTGTGTGACCTCATTAGCACCTACATATTCCGTAAGTATTTGAAGTGTAAAATCTTTCGATTTATTAGCTAGAGAGAATTATAACATTTTTTGTTGTTTTACAGCTCTTTTTCGCTTTCTAACAATGGGTTTCATATTGTCTAAGATAGTTTATTTTGTAAGAAAAAATGTAAAAAACCCAATCAGTAACGGCATTTTGAGCAAATGAAAAGGGATTTTTAATTTATAGGTGTTTTAAGTCAAATCTTCAAGAAATTACTATTATTCTAGTTTGGTGATTTCTTTGTATTGTCTTTGACAAATATTGATTGATAAATAGTTGATTTTGTAAGGGTTAATCTGTTTACGCTGTTTCTCAGAAACAGTGTTAACTCAAGGGCCAATTTCTTTAAACAAAGCTGAGCCGAACCAGATGATGAATGTGCCAAATAGATAATACTTAATAAGGTCAAATATACAGGTCCAATAATTAATAGATTATATTCATTTTGCAGACAAAGAAAGTGATATGTTTACTAACTAATCTATTGTAAATATTTTTATACATTCACACATTGATCTAATTACTTGTTAACTTTTGTTGCACCTACCTACTTAGTTTTCTAGACACTGCTTGAACTTGTTATGTTGGTATATTTCTACACTTTCTTTCTCTCTTTTTTCTTTGAATATAATTTGCCTATGACTCGCATTTAACCGATTGATCATTCAGTAATTTATTCAACTCGTTCGGCGAAACAAGAGCGGCAATTCATTATTTTTTTTTGTTTGCTGCTTAAGTCCATCACCTTAATGTTTAGATTATCAAAGTTATTGGACTCATTGCCTTCACTACCTAGCAGTTGACTTCAACCTGATTGGAATTACAAACAGCTAATATATATTTTATGTCCGTTTTACTGCCATTCCCAGATCGCCAACGAAGTGAACGTTCCCACTTCTTTTGGTTCATACTTACAGCTATTTTAAAAGATGGCCTGACTGACCAGTTGTTGGTACAATAGGACCTTATAGCATTGTGGTCTTAATGACAAGTTAAAACAGTACGCAAGTGAAGCAGGTTATTTCAATCAGCTGGACAAGGCTCGGTAAATATTTTATACTTACTTCTGTCTTGTTTCGGGAACGGTCCACTTCCACGTAAGTGGGACATCTCAGTTTTCTATTTTTATCTGGCTTTTTTTGTCTTTAACCTATTTTTAGCATTATTTGGGCAGTAGCGATAGTATTTTCCGTTTTCAAATAACGGTAAAAGGATCATGTCCTGAATTTAGGTTACGATTCTTAGGCACCTTTTAGAGCTCAATAATTATGTTGCCTCTATTCTTGAAGGGCTGACGTTCAATAAGACAAGAATGCTATGCTACGTTTTATACGAACAACTTGCAATGTTTCCAAAGTAGGTACAAGAAGGAATTTATGAACATTCCCGTGTAAAGTATGCTAAGTAATATAAATGCAAGTAAGTACATACTTCATGATCCAGGAAATGCCGACGTCATGCGCGGCGCAGGCGCATCGTAGAACGCGCCGCGTGTTGAGGCAGGCCGAACGGCCTCCCGCACCCCGCACCTTCCACCAACGTTGCTGCATCTCTTGCAGACATAGCGTCAGCAAGAGTGGGTTTTATTTATTTAAATTTTAAATGATAGTAAAAAAAAACTGTAGTCTAGTAGTAGATGGTTTTGCACATGTTCTGTAAAATGTACCTAGAGTCTAACGGTGTAAAGTTCAGAAATTTGTGAAAAGATATATATATATTTTTTTTTAAATTATGATCTTTATTGAAAAGCAATTTGGTTTTATTTACTTTACATTACACCATGAAAACCACTATGACAAGAATTACTAATAGAGTAATTAAAACAAGTGTCTACTTATTATCCTAATGAGAAATCAACAGACCAATTCCTGACTACATTACAAATACCAATAATATTTCAATAATACTTTCTTTGCCAACGGTACAAGTAGTAAGTACATATCGACTATATACTTGTTACATAGCAAGTAACGGGAAGCGATGCGTCTGCGCCGCTTGTAGCCAATGCGACGATGTTGATGCAATCCTCCCATTCAATTCCAGATACTTGGCTGATTGAGAACTGGCCAGCAAGATAACTATCTGTAAATGTCGATGAAATGGCTGATGGTTGGAGAAAAATAGGTTAAAATAATAGATGACCCATTGAACGGCCAATATTCGCAATAACAAAAGTAATTGAAATACCTACCTAGAGTTTTCTTTGCTTTCATGAAATATAATTCACTTGTGTAACGTAATTATTTTTGGAGTGAATGAACAAATTGCAGAGTCTCTACATGATAGTTTCTTTTCGGTTCTAAATATCATCACAAAAAAAAAAACACATTTTAAGAAGTAATAGTAGATAATGGATTGGTCTCCGCTGCGCTTCGAGTACCTACCTACCTAGATACAAATTTTAATATTATTTATGATTTTTTTCAACAAAATATCTACAGTTCTGGCAACAACATTAAAATATTCTTGATATTTCTAAGCATTGAATCAAAATTAATTAAGTTATCTTCTAGCCAATTAAAGACAAATACATCAATGCTATTACTGACTCATGACAACTAATATTGTTTTAATATCCAACGTTAGGGTTTGATCATGTAAACCAAACACTCCAAATGCAACGGTGACTAAACACTCTAATCCGGTCGGCTAGTAACACTGGTTAGCGACTTTCGGCAGGGCCAGTGGGGGGAAGGACCAAAGGGCCGAGGGGGGAAGGGTACGAAGTGCAATGTCCTCGCCAACGGACGCCTTGATCTCTCCTTTGCGCCTAGAAACATCGACATTTTTTAAACAAAAATGTTCCTGTTTTAAATCATTGCCAAGATTAGATCAAAGATGGACAATTGATATAATAATGGAAATCAGAAACACTGCGTTTTTGATGGCATTGTTTTGAATTTAATTGATATGAGAATTATGATATCATCTCTGATGTATTTTGGTAAAGAGTTGATGGTATTTATCTTTTTAACAAAACAAGCGATGACTGCAACAAAGGCGCATGTAGTCTAAGTGATTTTACAATGTTGCAAATTAGCAAAACAAGGAACTAATTTGTTCTTTCTCAAAAACATCATCGAAACTCATGACTGCATCATGGTTTAAGAGTCAAAGTATTTACTTAGACAATGACCATTACTTTTCCTTTGCTTTGCAAATCCCGAATCTATGTCGTGCAAAGTCAATATCAACTGTCAGGTGTAATTAAGGACATATTGCTGAGGGTCGCCCACACTATTCGGTGTCGATGACTAAACCTGAGGGAAGCTGAAGCCATAATAATGACGCTGACATGAGGGTGAATCCTGTTATTGTTTATGTAGCCACCAGCATTTGTCAATGTATTCTTTAGGTGTTCCGGTATATAGGTAATGGGAAGTAGAAGAGAGGTAAGGGCATAGCGGGATAACTCGATCAAATCTGGACCAGCCAGATTGGAGACGTACCTCCACCTTACGGAATAGGTACCAGTACCACACCCAAATAACGCTACTCTTCGTTAGTGTTGTGTTCTTCCAGAGCTCCTGAGAGTGCGCTGTGTTGACAGTGGGGGACCTACTTGTCCCCTAAGCTGCCAGCACAGAATCCTCATTTTAAGGGGTCGGCAACGTGTATGTGATAATCGATGTCGCAAGCGTTTTATAGGCTACGGTACGGACCTTTGCCACCACTTTTATTCTAAATTGCGGTTCATAATAATTGTATTAATAACCAAAATGGTCAGGTCTAGGAATCAATAGCTTTATTCATGGACCCAGGCTCAGGATGCGACTATTAGATGTATCAAATTAAAAGTAAGAAACTCCGGCATGGTAAAATAGATACCTACTTCTATCAGTGGGAAAGGAAACAGATGTATTTTACTTTGACTCAAATTAGATCAAACACGTGATTTTCATTTTGCAAAAGGCTTTGATAGTCATTAATTGGTTGTGTAATTTTAAATCAATCAAATAATACTAATGACTTGGGTATTATAGGTAAATATTAGGAACCTACTAGTAGGTAGTTTGTAAAATTACTTTTGTGACTTAAAAACAGTCATTATTTAGAATAAATTCCGCTGGCGATAAAAATATAGGTACCTAGGTTCTTTTACGGGATTGGTCGTGATCGTTGGTTGTGACCTACCTACAGATAGTTTGCAGTTTTTGATAATAAAGCTTAATTGACATTTATCGCAAGTCTTGTGTTCCTAACCTGTCTAATGATCACTGCGCACTTCGCGGTTTTATCTCGCGACGTTTAATTGACTTTTTGCAATTAAGAATCGATTAAAACTTCATCGGGTCACGTTTAGCAACATTTGTTCTGATAATAAATTCATAAATGCATTTATTTGTTTATCACTATGTTTGCAATACCTTAACGTGCAGGTATACCGGATATAATGAGATTGTGCTGTTTCATGGTTAAACTTAAATCAGTGCTACGTGTCTAATAATGAAATGAAGCGTTAAAATGGACCCGGTAACTGAATTTCGGTGTATAGAACATAGCCAGGCGTGACTCGTGAGGCGTTTACATTAATGTGCATAGACGCGCTCGTGGGGGAAGGGGGGTGGGAGGTGTCGGTGCTGCAGAGACTTGACCTTGGGGCAGGATCGAGGCGATACTCGCGGTCCCTGACCTGACTATTTCGAGTGGCAAGTGCGCTGCTGCGCTTATGCCGGCGTCGCCCGCGCCGCATGCAATGTGCATACCGAAATAACCGCTTTTGTGTATCCCCGCACCCACGCTCCTCCCGCGCCCGCGCACTCCAGGATGTACTCGCCTTATAGCCATGTATGGCACGCCTATCACACCACCGCAAGGGGAGTTCTGTTACTTGTTACTTTGTAAACAACGAACCCTTTCAGAATCAAAGCTAGTCATGTTTTATACCAAGCTTTGTCTGTTTATGGCTTTATTTGAAATGAAAACACCGGATTAACTCCTGAAATAAGTATTTATTCAAACTTTCATCGAAATTAATTTGCATTATGTCACAACAGAAAGAATTATTAAAAGTAATTGGTTCAAAATGTTTCTCTAAGTAGTTTGTATGTCGCCTCATCGCCTGCCGCCTAATGAAGTCTCGGTTGCGCGATAAATGTCGCTCGATAGCCTAATGTACGGTGTTATGTTAAGAGGCGAGACCCGCGCCCGTTTGATGGACGAGGGAAAGGGTCCGCTCAAGGCTGCTGCCGCTGCAGCGATGCACTTTCACGAGATGTGGCACACACCATTATTATGCATCCATTATGCGCCGCGTCGTCGGCTGTCTTTTCTCCTGTCAAAACGCCCACGCAACCAACATTTTTTTCCGACTGTACTAAGATAATATGCGGTAAATTACTGTATAGTTTTGTTTATTGTATAATTTAGAAAAGGCTTGTATTTAAACGATGGTTTTAGTGGAAAAGTGGGGTAACAAATTAATATTTCACGCATTACCAAACACTTTTATTTAGGTACATTTTAGT
Organism: Thalpophila matura; assembly: GCA_948465475.1. Taxonomy (NCBI): domain Eukaryota; kingdom Metazoa; phylum Arthropoda; class Insecta; order Lepidoptera; family Noctuidae; genus Thalpophila; species Thalpophila matura. The sequence goes on along the minus strand of OX419183.1, from coordinate 9,280,402 downwards.
TCTCACTAGTTGCTCGTATAAAAACTTCATCATCTAGGTTCAGCCTAACCTAATTTACCGAAAGGGGGGTTGGGGTAGTTTTCAGTCCAACCAGATGGTGTAGACATCAGTATTTTTATCGTCGAAGTTCTCATTCATACCTACTTACCATCAAAATCATCTGGATCTAAAAAACATGCAGGCCTCACCCTAACGTTACGCAAGTACCTACTCACACATATGCACATTGGTATGTTGCAATAGGGTGGTGCGTGTATGTGTCATGTGTGCCTGACTAATCTATTGCGCCCGCGCACCACTCAAGGTCACTGGCCAGTGACGCCGCCCGGACACTATTTTAACTTTGTCATTATTATCCATTTGGAGGTTCTGTTCAACGTTGAATTTTCTCAAAATTCCTACGAGATCTTCTCTCAGAAAAGAGTCAAAATGTTAGCAATATATTTATTTTACACAGAGTAGACTCGCTTAACATGGTATTTTAGCGTAATTAATAAATAAACAACGAGTTTAATATCTGATATTGAGGATTTAAAACTAGGTTTATCTTTATAAGACTTCCAGACAAATAAAATTAACTTGAAGCTCTAGGTAAGGATCAGTGTAAAAAAAGCTAAAAACAATAATTTCTTTATACTTAGGTAGGTACACGGATACATAATTATGGGCAGTGATTGGCTATCTACGACCCGTGCAAGAAAAAAGAAATAATTATTATACTTACTTAAAGCAAAACCTAATTCAACATTCCCTTTACAAGACAAAATTATCATGTAGGTATAAGCAAAATTCAAAAAACAAAAACTTCTAAGTAAAGATATCAAGGAGACGATTAAATGATTGTGAGGGCGAGCGAGGGTGGCCGACGGGTTCTGCCGAATGACTCCGTAGCGTCCGGGAGCGGCCATCGACCTGCCCAATCTCCGCTGCATTAGCATAGCGAGCAATATTCGTGTCTAGCCAATCCCCTTGTGTGCGTATAGATGCACGACACCCTACCACGAACTCAAAACACTTCAACAATCCTACACAAGCATCCAGCTCATCCAAAATACTCGCTTCAATCGAGCTTTGTTTGACAATCTCGCGTGAAAATCTACGTCCGTGAAAAAATCTGAGTTTCAAACTCGTAGTAAGTGCTACGAGCGTCTACGCAACGTGCTTATGTGTGCGCGTGGGCCTGCATCGTCTTGAAGCAGTTTCATGCGTGTGTTGGTACACGCTGATAGATTAAATGCTGTCTCACACCATCTTTGAACTTCTGTGAACAGTATTGGCGGTATAGTTTTATTATTAATTAATTTCAGTATGAAGTATTTATCGTTTTATTTCAAAAGATTATATGTAAAACGTGCCTGCAAGGAATGATTGTGATACGAAAAAGCATATTTCACTATTGGGCTACTAGATCAGGTAAATACAACTTTTCGTGGAAGTATTAATCTCAATATACTTAGTGCCTATTGTGAATGGAATTAATTCATGTAGTTTAAAAGTTTGACTCACAGTTTAACCTGTAAGTTATCTTTAAGTCACAGTCTATGTGAGTCTAGGCAGTTTTGTAAGGAGTCCTAATACTTAATATGCTTTGTCAATAATTTGTATCGAGTTGACCGATAATAAATAATATAATTAATAACTGAGCAGAAATGAGCATTAGGTATGTCGAGTACCTACTTTAAAACAGTCTACTTCGTGACGTGAAAGCCCATTGTGTGAATAAATTATTAAACATAAAATTCTTCTTTTCGAAACTATAAAATACCTTAGGTACAGCCTAATATGTTTCCTAGATCGACTAATTTGACATACATGATATTGACTACATTGCGTTAGTGTGCATAGCTGTTGTTAATATAGTAGGGTGCATGAATGTGTGAGTGCGTGAACGCGGAATGCGGCGACGACGCGCTGATATAATTTTGGGCTCGACTCGAAGCCACACTTGATAAAAAGATCAAGTTCAAAAGGGGCAAACATCATGCAGTTGATATGGTTTTTTAGAAGTTGTTGTCGTAAAAGGAATTTTAAATAAAGATGACTTTCTCTATAAGTATGAAAATAATATGAATAGTAAGACAAAATATGAAGAAATTAGAGATGCAAACAAAACAGAAATATATTGGCCCGAGATAAAGAGAGACACATCCCGTGCAGGGATCATTCGGACATGGAAAAGATCCAATAATAGGAAAACCGATTCCTGAATGTTTGTAGATCTGATAAAGATAATCATGAGAGAACTAATTACTAGAAGAATATTATGGAAGTAAGAACAGTAAATGACACTTCTAACACTAATTTAAATAGAGAGCTCTACGAAACCACTTTCCGGAATCAATAATGCGTTTACAATATTCATAATCGAATTCGGTAGCGCCGCGCCGGCCGATCGCACAATGCCCTCATTGTCATAATGAATAGAAGCATCGTAAAAACATTTGCATCTATTTGCATACACTATCATTGTACCAGTGAATGGCACTTGTATTCGCAGTTCGGACCTCTTTTTTAAACTCCACGCCAACCCTAACTTGGTCCAACAAAAGGCCCTTTTCGTACCTGCGAAGTTTTTGTACGCAATCATAAAACTAGTCATTGCGTAATTTTTCCGCATTGTTGTAAACCCTTTCCGTTTGTTTTTATTGTACCCCTTTATTTGGTTATTATCATTTTGTGTCGGCGTCTTTGCGGACAGTTCTGCAACATTTAAGTTGTAAACTAATAAAAATTGCGCTATTCTTGCGTTATTCTCCGCAGAAAACGTGCGCAAAAGGGTTAATTGTTGCGGGTTAGGGTTTCTCTTTTATTTGATGCTGGAAGGACCGTAACGGTATTTTTTGGAAAGCATTTCTCTTATACATGAATCTAATGGAAGGCTCGTAAAGTCAACAGATAACTCAAATGTTTCACGCGAGTAATATTTATCATGGAAAGTACAGCACACAGAATTGAAACGTTTTAAGTGTGTTACCGTATTAACGAGTAAGTGTATGAGTAAAAGCCTTCACGACAATGCTGCACTTATGTAGAGTTATTAAGATACCTTTCGTAACTCGTGAGGAACGATACATAATTCTTTAGAAAAATACCACATGAATGATCGATGCATACCTATCTTCACACGATTCCCAAACAGATACTTTTTTAACGATTAGGTATATTCGAGTCGAGATTGTTTGTTAAACAACATTTCTCTTAAAATCCTTTTCAGTGATTGCTAATTCACAATGCGGCTTCACAAAGGACTAAATAACTGTTTCGTTGAAATAAAACTTTCTTTTTGAAAAAAGTTATCCGCACTGGCGCTTACTCACAAAGGTGCCGAAATTTTATATCATTTCTTGCAAAGATGCCGCTTTTATGGCTATCCTTAAGTTTTCGCCGACCACCCACTGCATTTGCACAACGTTACGTGGCTCTTATCACTGAGCTTTTTGCATAGCGCGGTCTTCAACACCTTTATACAATAGCTATTTACCCAATAAACAGGGTTCTATGAAAAATAAGATCCCTTAGGCAATCTATTCAGGATTAGATTAACCTTCACAAATTCAAAGAATATGTCTATCTACATATACCTAGCTATTTTGTGAAAATGAACATGCATGGCATAGATATGGCATGGAAGCGCGATCTCATGGTGGCATGGAAGGAGCGACTTTCGCAACCCAGCGCAGGGCACGCCGCAATAGCGGCGGTAAGACCCCTCTTTGAGGAGTGGCTAGGGAGACGTCACGGCGTCCTCACCTACCGCCTGACGCAGGTCCTCACCGGACACGGAAGTTTCGGGAGGTACCTGCACATCATCGGGCGGGAGGAAACGCCCGGGTGTCATCACTGCGTTGATCGCCCTGAGGACACGGTGGAGCACACGGTGGGGGCCTGCCCTGCATGGGCGGAGCACCGCCGTGTCCTCGTAGAGGCGATCGGCAGCGGCGGCGACCTCTCGCGCCCGGCCCTGGTTCAAGCCATGGTCCGGGGCGAGGGGGAGTGGGAGGCAGTCGCCTCCTTCTGCGAAGCAGTCATGCTAGTGAAGGAGGCGGCGGGACGGGAGAGGGAGAGATTCTCCCGTCCAAGCCGCCGCGGTAGACGCTCCGGGCGTCGGGAGCCGCGTGACGACTCCCGGCCACCGTAGGCGCGGGCCTGCGGGCGGTGAGTAATGGGTAGCTCACCGTCCGATCAGGACCAGGCCCGTGCCGAACGGCGCGTACGTGTTCCACGCGCGCCTCAAAGAGATGTCAGCATCAGAGAGGGGGCCCATTAGGGCCCAAGCCTGCCGGGAAAGCGGGATTGTCCGGAAGGGATACCGCTGACCCGGACAAAAGGGCTAAGGAAGGAACATGGGTGGGTTTTAGTCAGTAAGAGTCTGACACTCCCTTCCGCTCCGCCCAGAGCGGGAGGGGTCATTTGATGATTTCCCATCCTCAAAAAAAAAAAAAAAATGGCATAGATATATGGAAGTAACGCTTAGGCATTGTTACTACCCCTCATTATTTCGTTATCATCGATCGCGAACAAATTCGTAACACCCACAAAACACCGAGTAATCGATCACGTGAATAAAGAAAACAACAGACAGCTTTCATCCATCGTCGTGCCAATCAGATGGAGGGGGGACAAAAAATATTTATATACTTCAATCACTCGCCAGTCCATTACGATTCGATCCAACAATTTGTGGAGAAGGCATAGAAAAACATTTTACTGTTTGACATGGCCGAGGCAAATGACAAAAGTCAATCTACACATCAATCGCCAAACATTGGAAATTCGGGAGGCCACACGCGACTATTCAATAATGCACGAAATATCGATGTGGGGCATCACCACCACACCACCACCAAAGTGCGTGGACAACACCACATCTTCATCGACCTCGCGTTCTATACCAAACGAACTAAATTTTCGTTTAATAAGAGACTTACCCCTCACAGCTGCATCTGGCTACACCCGCAGATGCTTCACACTGACATTTAGGCTAAACTACATACTCAATATTTTTTCTCGTTTAATGCTTAGTAATTCGGAATCAGATAGGTAAATAGAACTGTTTCGTCTAACATTCCTTAATATCTATAATAAAGATTTTTTTTTAAATAATGTCATTTTACCTATATTAATCCAGGCTGTTGCTGAACAAAAAGTAGATACACTTACAAAAACCATGGCATATCTTTTACAGCACAAAACCTATTAAAGAAATGTTAGACGTACAAGTAGGTACCTACGTACTCAGAGAAGCGTGGGTATGTTAAGTTTGGTGACACGAGGTGGTGGGGCAGGGTGGTTGCCAAATGACACGTATCAATTATTCACACTAATTCCCCGCCACATTTGCGTGTGGAAGACAAATAGTGGCTGAACCTACGACAGCCGAATCTTTCTATGTAATTACTGATAGACAAATGTATCCTCAATTATTTGGTGAGCGAGTGTTGTGAATTTACTGAATTTGCTTTCTGCTTTGTTGGTACTTATTTGATTATTATGTTACAGTTTGTTCTAGGCAGTTAAAGAATGCATGGGACTTTGACTTTTGAAGACTAGCCAATTTGTAAAGTCTATTCGGAGTATTCAATGATAGTATACGTAATACCTAAATATTATGTAATTTGGTGGGAACGCTACCTCCTCAATGTCTTCCATATATTCGTATTTACCTCAATAAAAACGTAAGCAAAGGCATTGACATCGTTAAAATATTTAATTAACTTAATATTCTTCGCCGTAGCTACAAGTACGATCATCAATAATTTGCGGTGTATTATAATGAACCGATAAAAACTAAAAGTCCGGTGAGTTAGGGAGAAGGGGGGTGAGGTGGTAGTGGTAGTGGCTCTATGCTTCAATTATTCAAAGCGCGTATTTTGGTCACGAGGCCGCGCGGACCGCCGCGGACGGCCCAACCGTCCCTTTACTCAACTATCAATATATGCCACATTGAAGGGGTTGATTTACGAATTAATGAACTAAAAACATACATTGTGAGGACGTGACACGCGTTCACTAAGCTACCAGGTCAATAATTCAAAGTAAAATAACATCGCCATTATGCTAAACTACTAATAATTATATGCACAGTTTACATTATCTTAAACATTAAAATGAATGGTACCAGTTTTTCAACCTTTCAAAATACAGATATATATTTATCTTACATAAAAATATCTACATATTAGCAGTTAAACCTTGGCCTCAAAATCTGAGTAGCCTCGACAGCGTTGTTTAACAATCTGTTTAGGTTAAAAATATCGCAACGGAATAGATAAAAATTATTTATACATTTTTTAAATATTTAATTTCGTTAAATGCCTTACGGCATATCTTACTGTATCACAAATTCACAAGTATTCACAAGTAAAACCATCGAAGAAGACCTATTGATTTCCTCATAGGTCTTTCATAATTTCAGTTCTTTCAAAACATTATACAGAATTTGCAAACAGAGGTTTACAGTTTACATAACAATAAAATTGTATAAATATTTATTTTATCAACCAATAGCGTTGCGATTAACAGTAGGTATACTAAGTACTAGGGTATCAGAATTCGTTATCACGGAACTTGTTACTGTGTGCGAATTTATGTATGTGTGAGATAGCAAATTGGCAACGCCTCCTCGCCAACCAGTTGCCAAAATGAGTCATCGTCATCACTCGACACGGCTGATATAAACGTCGGACTTATTATGTATACATAACACGTCTATATCATTCAATTATACCTCCTTGTAGCCATCTCTTGGTTTGTCCTCATACCCTAGTAGAAATTTGTTCATACATTTTGTGGTTTATGAAGAAAATTACTCTACTTTATAGTTATAATTCCAAGTTTGTCATAAATTTTGGTAACTCTACCAGTGAACTATTAGAATTTATTCTACAAAATATTCTATCAAATAGTGTGAATATTTTATACAAATTATTTAATATGTAACTGAAATTGGCAACTTTTTCAAAACATCTATTAGGTATGCGCTAAAGAAATACTTACAAATTCTAAGAATTGATAAGTTATCGATTGCATAGATTATTTATTAAATTAAGAAATCCTTGTGCGTAATTACAGATATTATAATTACCTATTAATCATACGTTTTGTGTAAACGTGTGACGAACTGACGACGGACGGCCTGTTGTCACCGTCAGTTTCGTTAATTTATGCTCTCCTAATGAAATTACGCGAATCTCCACTGAGATTTACTTTTAAATCCAACTTGTTGGTGCATTAAACTTATTTGAGTACAGTCATTTTATTATCATACGTCATATAAGTACCTAAAGGCAAATAACAATTTCTAATGTTCATTAATTACCTACTCCGTGCAACTAAAATATCATAATTACCTACACAAGGCAACAAGACAAGAAAATCTTATGATTTGATCAAAATTACGGTTTGTTTACCAAAGCTTAAATTAATAAACATACATAAATTTTACCGATCGATAGCTTTTTAAAATATTTTTATTGATTTTCCAATGGTGGAGTAAAATATCTGCAAAAAACAAGCTACTGGAAAATGGCAACAAATCTGCACAAAGTTGACCATTATTCGCAACAACAAACAAACCTCTTAAAGCCTCATAATCTCCTGGTACAATTGTGCGAAATTGACGTAATTTCACGCCCGCCTACAACAAAGCAAAGTTTTTTTGCAAGCGCACGCGCCAGACATTCGTCATTGTTATGTCATCATTACGGTGACTGCACCACAAAAGTGGACTGCGCATTATTTATGCGAGCTTGCATTTCTTTGTAGGTCGGGGATACCCCTTGATTCATAAGCTGTGCGAATCTCTAGACAGCTTTGTCCTTGCGTGTGTAACCACTCACTCGTTAGTATGTGTGGATATTCGCGCGGGTGAATAGCGGACTGGCAGACTCGTATAACATTATCAGTCTGTAGCTCTGTAGAGACACTTCAGTTGGCTACACTGTCGGTATCATATTTTTAGGCTGGTTGATTTTAAATAGAATCTAAGTAGATAAGCGGGTAAAAGTCCAGCGGAGTATTTGTGTGAGCAAATTTATAAGCAGTATCAACACGGACAGTGTGTTATCGTAGCAGGCTTGCGATAACGGGTGTACGCATTGTATCTGCGCGTAGGAATCGTGCGTGCGCCTGCGTTTTGCGCGATACGCACTTGGTCGCGTCACACGTTCCTAACTACATTATATTACCTATATGTGCATTGCATAAAAATGTCACTTTCGCAAACGAATTACCAATTTTTTATAGAATTCACGATACGTGAGATTGATTGTGAAATCCATGCGTTACGCACATGTGAAACTGATGATACGAGACATAGTTGCACGTTGACTAATAGCATAGATATTGGACACTGAACATGTTATTCTAATAAAATAGACTTTAATACTGTAAGTAATTATAGACGAGAGAATTAATAGCTATCAAGAAATATGAACATTTTAATGCAATATAATTTTATTTCCAATATTGATTGTACCTATTGCGAAACGTGAAGCATTTTAATACTAAATAGTTACTTCTATATTTTTCTTTATAGACTATGTAAGTAGGTAGGTACCTATATTACCGACAATCCGCAGTCTTCCATATAGGAATCATAGGAATGAAAACCTAGTACGGATTTTGAGAATTCGATACGTAGGATACCTATCTACAGTGTCTCATGCGATACCTATATGCAATTAAGGTAATAAGCACGTACCTACCTGCATCACGCCTATCTCAAAATCAAAGAGAATTAAGATAGGTACACAAGATACCTATTTTGTAAAATAATAATTTGCTAAGTATACGTATAATATTTTTAGGAACAAAAAACCGGCCAAGTGCGAGTCGTACTCGCGCACCGAGGGTTCCGTATCATTTTTGGACGTATAAAGTGAAAAAAACCGGACCGCATAACTTAGTTTGTTTGTGAAAGAATTTTGATGATTTTGAAAAAACTGTACTAGTTAGGAACATCGTTTTATTTTTGGTGCAATATTTGGGTCAATTCCTATCAGCTCTAATTATTTCAGATTTTTCGCTCCGCAAACTTCGGAGATAAGGGGGGGGGGGGAATGGCATTTTTTCAGACATTTTTCATCATATGTCGAAAACTGTGAGACATAAAATAAAATGAAAATATATTTTGAAATGTGCAAATCAAGCCCTTTCATATGATATGCCATTTGACCTAGTAACCCTACTTTAAAATTTCGGACCCCCACTCCGGCCCCTTTTGCAATGAAAATAAAAATATTTTTTGACTTTTTTCATTTGCAATAAAGTTGGGCAAGCATTCTTTATAACTGTTCCAAATTTCAAGTCGATAGCATTAGTAGTTGCTGAAATAAGCAGGTGTGACAGACAGACAGACAGACAGACGAAGTCGCACCATAAGGGTTCCTTTTTTACCATTTTGGTACAGAACCCTAAAAATTACAATAGAAGTACAGAAGAACAGTATTCATGCAGGTGAGGATTAGGTACTCCTAGATAAATTATTCATTTATAGTTTTTTTCTAATCTTTCACCTTCTAAAACATCCAGCGAAATAATGTCATTAAAGAAAATTGAAAAATTGTTTTAAATAGTTTCGAGCATAGAAATCTGCATTACATGTGCTGCGCCTCCTTTCTGTAATCAAGCTGGGCGAATTCTAGTTAAAGATAACACTATCTGTACTCGGAACCTAATGCATTGCGATAATAGATGATAACGAAATGACAAATTGCAATATCGATGGTGAAATTGGTACACGAACGACGTACGAATGTAATTTACAAGCCCCTCGTAGTGACGTTTAAATAAATGGCTAGGAAGAATAAATAGTCGGTTGGTAGATTTTAGTATGAAAAAGTATTATGTTAATATCCGAAAAAAAGTATTGATAATAATTTATAGATGAATGCAGATGAAAATTTTCTTCACATTCAAACACACAAGAAATAGTTACCGCCGACAAACTACTACATTTAATAGGTTCAAACCTAACCAGTGAATGCACAGAATATAAATATAAAGTAGGTAAACCAAAGGTTTATTTCATTTTTATTTTATATTGTGAGTAATTTCACCGTACCTACTAGCAACAACATTTAAATTCGACACGGATAGTTTTCTTACGGACAATAGGATCAAGTCATATTTGCCAACAAAATAGTCATGGGCAATCTTTTTGTGATATAAAAATGAGAAAAGGGGTTTATACTAAGCCTTTTGATGCGGGTCCAATTGAGTATGGACAGGCGGACGTATTCGCTTTTTTTGCTATTATTTGAATAGTAAAACTGTCAGTGTTATCTTACGCTTAAATGATATTTATTTTTTGTTTTTCGTGTTTTGTATTTTTGCTGCCCAATCGTTATAAATTGAGATAAACTTCAATTTGTGTACTGTTGACTAAACTACAATTTATGACAAAATGAGCGACTATATGTATACGAATCATTGAATTAGGTAGGTATAGGTACCTAGGTACCTTTCTAATTTTTTGCTTGGATTGCACTTTTAACGAATTGTAGGTACGTTAAAATATTCGATCCACAAATCACGAATTCCTATACAAATTCAGCAAGACATTGAAACACTTAATAATACTGTAATATAATAAAAAATATATTCGTAACTAATTATACGATATCTACTAGTTTGTAACCAAACTGGAATAGTACAATGTTTACCCTCTACGGGCTCTCAATAAAACGGAGCAATTATAATAAAAATACAATTTTGACCACAACCCCATGGCAACCGGCGAGGGGTGTTCGCGAATAAAGCGAGCATAAAACCCGTAAACATCGTAGGGTTTAGTATTGACATACGTTATTGGCGCTTGATCGGTATTTGGATACAAATTGCAGTAGGTAAGTATTGTTTGTTATTCTTAACCTAACATAAAAATGGTTGAAGAGTCCGCCAAGGGGCTTAGGGAAATTATTTTTCAAGGTGGTACCTAGGACTACTTTGAATTATTTTATGGAACCGTGCGCCTAGTTTTTGACATTTTACAAGTAGCACCTGGATGCTATGAAATAAAAAATGTTGACTTTGATTTTACAAAAAAAAATAAGTTTATTTATTTGGCGGATTACCTACTTTTAAATTCTATGTTTTTAATTTAATAAATAATTATGTAGAAGTGAGACAATTCATAAGAAGACAATAATTTTAGTTTATTATGTAGGTATAGACAGTAAAGTAAATTTTTTTTACAACAAAAAATGAAAAATAAACCGTCAATTCCAAAAAAAAAAACAATACGATTTTAACACGACACCCTGTAATTACTCATCATTCGTACACAATGCACACTAGTTCTACATTCGCATACCACCGTTCACGTGTCCGCTGTACAGGGTGGACGAGTTTATTGCAAATGATACCCGTAATTAGTCCCCACAACTGCATATCGCACCATACATCTATTCGCACCGTCATGTCCATGCAGTTATTATACGCGACGGAAATAACGGAAGCCACAACATGCTATTGATTTTGCTAAAACACACTACTTACTAGTCACAACCCTATCGGTGACTGTCACTTGTTTATTTTATTTCACCCCTTTGTTTGGTGTTGATATTTTGCGTGGCAAAACTGGAAATGTAACGATGGTTTTCATTTTCAGTGTTGAAAAATTGGGTTCGGTGCACATGTTATTATTTTTAGATAGATATGAATACGAAATTATTTTATTTCTATTTTTATCTTTTTCATCATAAATTAACGTCATGGACACCACATATTCCACGTATTTACGACGAAGGTAAATTATAGTATCTACGAGGCATTTCTGTTTTTTCCTAGGAAAATATAAGTTGCTCTACAACGATGGATCTATCAGAAAAGAACAACCACTGTCCATAAGCACTATGTATAATGACTAACTTTATTAAATGTAGGTAAAACAAAAAGTTTATGATGTACCTAACACACCCATTTGGCTGCATTTTTGGCAGTTAATGTCCAACGTAATGTTTTCTGCGTTTTCATAGCATTTTTACAAAGTGAATTGCGAAAGTTGTTTTCTAAAACAGTAGATAACAGCCCATATGATGACAGTTTGGTCTGTTGTTACGACATGAGGCGGTTTTTTCATCATTTAGCGACATCGTCAAGTCATAAATTCGAGGGCAACACATTTTGACTCATTAGCGATGGGCGCGAACTAAAACAAACTGCTCTACAGTTACAAAACATTCCCTTGCATATTTATGTAAGTAGATATACTATACCTATCTACGGCTTTTTGACGTTAATGAGTAGAAATTTGTTGATTGAAAGCAAGCGTCGTCTTCTCACAAATAATTATTCTGTATCATGCATAGTTCGTTTAATGTTGGTTTCAGTATAATTTGCTTCTATACTCTTTCTTCGTTTATTAATTATCTCAATACTCAGTACATATCTACTTAGAAACAGTTACGCCCCGCACAAGCTGGTAATTGGGCAGAAGTTTCTCGAAAATATCACAAGAATAAGTTTTCTACTTTCCAATGCATTTTAAAAGTATAGTTTCGGTGCAACGACCAGCGCAGCGCGATGGGACGATCTCTCGGCTAGCAAGCAGATCGAGTCCGCCCAAGGACGTCCACTCCACAGCCTCCAGAAACCATACAACCTTATTTTCATGTAACGAAGGACCATTTTTTATTAGCGTGTATCGTAGATAATCCCTTGGCCGAGTCGGCAAGAAAAATGATCCTGTATAAAAAAAGTCCAAATGCGTTGAGCTCGCGGTTGTTTTATTCTATCGAGCCGCGGTCGAAGGCAACATGGCCGCGAGAGAAGCGAATTATCTCTGGATATACTTTATAAGATGCTTATCACGCAGTGCCGGATAAATGAAGCTTAAGTGTCGTAAAATGCAAGATAGGTAAAGCTTTGAGTTGTGCGCGTCTATTTGAGTGGATGGAGGTTTAAACAGTACCTAATGGTAACAATGTCTATAAGCTAGATAGTAAGTTTTCCTTTAATTATTTTGAAGGCGATATATTTCTAAAGGTATAATGATTAAAATATAGTAAGTATTATTAGGTAACTGAGTATAATAGATTCATAAGTTCGTTACGCGCCGCTCTGTCTGGGCAGGTGCTCGCCGATATTTTGACAACGATACTTAGCAGAACCACCCATTTTTTAAATTTAATACTTTTTTTTCTATATCCACTTGATCCGTTTTTGAGCGGACCGATGTTATTTCTAAATAAAAAATGACAATTCGTTACTACGAGTTGAATTATGTTTATTATATTTTGAGGTGCTTAATATGATTATATCTTTCTAATTTCAAATAAAAATAACGAAATACGGGTGGTATTTTTTAAACAAAAACCATGTTAAGTATCTATTTGTTTCGGAGAATATTATCATGACTTTATATTTTAATTTCGCATTTTACGTACATGTATACGATTAAACCTAAAAATATGAATAGGAATGCTTGTGCGGACGGGCAATAGACAATAGAAGGAAAGAGTGTATTGTTTCACCTCGGGGTCCGGGGAGTTTCGCTACAATGAACCGCATCCGGGGTCGCCGGGCGTGGACGACGACGATTACAGACCCAAACTGAATATATTAGGTATGCCATCATGTCCCTTGATATCACTGTGAGCATCGCGGTAAAGCTCCGCGGGGCTTATTTACTGTGCTTTGTATCGCGCGCCTTAGGGCCTCGTTATATAGATACTTTCATTTCAATATTTAGGTAATAATAGTTCTTTAAAAAGATCAATTAATTATAAAATTAATTAGGTAGGTAGGTACTAGTAATATGAAGAAAAATAATAGAAAAGTCATCTTGTTGTTGATGAAGCTATTGGTGTAGAGTCAAATATTATTCCGGTACCTACAGAGAAAAGTAATTTGAATACTATTAGTATTAATATTGAATTAACTGCAAAAGCTATAAAAAATAATGAAGTGTGCTGAATCGAGGATTCTGTACAGTCTATTATTTAGTACCTCTTAATAGTTAATTGTAGATAAGGGTTGGAGCACCCCAGATAATATGAAATAATAAATTCAGCCAGGGCGCGTGGCAGGATGCTGGTGACAAATGACGAGGACGCGTAAAATTACAATTATCTCTTTATGCTGGCAACCCTTCGCTTATTATGCAAACTTAACGCATTTATTGTAGGTACCAGTGTATATGTTTATTATAATTAATATCATTAACTCGCACCGTTTCGTGATCTTTTGCGAACCGCGATATTATCGCAAGTGACATTGCAAAATACCGATAGTTGTAAAAGTTTTTATAGAAAAAAAAGGTTCAATAGAATTTAATTCGCTGACTTAACATTGCATATTTTTAGCAACAATGCAACATACTCTACTTACATATTTTAATTGGATCTCTAATGACGTTTCAGTTATCGTACATCAATATTGTCCCTTACGGTTCATCAGTCTCGTCAATTTTGGATCTCAACAAGCCACCATGCGGGATCGCATTATTGCTTTTTTATTAGCTTTTTTCTATCCCCTGTCTCGCAGTTTTTGTTGCGCGTGCGTTCGTGGGATAGGTCGCGATGCGTTTCTGTTTATGCTGGTATTAGCATAATACACTTTTATCGCTCACAAAATGTATTGTTCATCAATTGTCGCTAAAATGTATGTAAGTTCATCGGCTTATTAGTGTGAATTGCAATTGTGAACCTTTTACAAAGTTTAATAGCCTCGTCGATAAGTAATGTATGAGACATCCTCCGCGAATCATCATCTGCCTAGCCTTTTCCCAAATTATATTGGGGTCGGCTTCCAGTCTAACTAGTTTCGGCTGAATATCAATATTTTACGTGGAGCGACTGCCATCTGACCTCCACAACCCAATTAATGGGTAATACCGGTATTCGAATGTTAGACCAGCTGTCAGACTTTTAGGGCTTCTGACTACCCGTAACGATTGTCAAAGATATTCCTATGACAACCGGGACCGACTGCTTAACGTGCTCTCCGAGGCACGGAGGGGTCTCGATGTGTAAAGAACGGTCACCCATCCAAGGACTGACCGCGGCAAGCGCAGCTTAACCTCGCAGATCGATCGATCAGCGCGGCTGTCATTTAGCCACGAGCCCCCCTAGACATCCTCCGCGAATCGCTAAGCTAATTACTGACGCCGCCGTCCGAATCAAAGGTCATAACTGTTAAGTATTGACAATGGCACATTTGCATTCGTGTTTCCGGAGCAATAGCCAAATTATCGTGAAATTTTAACGGTCGTGTGGTTGACCGCTGACGATACAACATGTTTTATTTTGTTCATTTAATTGGTATCTACATCAAACCATTGTCTGCAAATATGATAATAAATAGTTGCTAATTTGGTACACGAATGATAATAATTTCAGCTTTTATTTCCAGACCTTTATGTATTATTGTTTATTTGGAGTTCCGATACCTATGTTTCTAATCTTACTTGTAAGTATCAGTCGGTTCATTCAAATTCATGCTAGTGTTACTTTTGTAAATAGGTATTTTTATTCAGTTACCTAGAAACTTCAAAAATATACTTTAGAGCCAAACTTGTTAAGTTGAGGATTATTCATGCCCGTAGAACTTTAACATACACGTTGAATTTATGTTGTTTTGAATCAGTCGTCCACGACGTCTCTTGTCAGTGACTGCCTGGCGGATATTTTTTGAGGTAGAGAGGTGCAATAAACTCGTATTTGCACTTCTAAGTACAACAAAAATGTGCCTTCAGAAGAAGGGAATCCAATTTCTAAGTAGTAAACTTTCAATAGAATCTATCTGTTCTCTACATACCCAAATTTAGATTTCGTCCTTAAATATTTCTCTTAAAACCAAACATTCCCACATTCGCGTACATAATCGAATTAATAATAATTGGTACTTAAAGTCGAGGCCAGTATCGATATGCAAATGGTTGTTGAAAGGCTTCAAGTGCACTCCACACTTCGCTATTGATAGGAGTGAATTACTCCGACATTCACTGCCATTGTTAACCTAAGGAATTCGGGTTTTGCATGAATTGGTGAGAAAATTAAATTAAAGAACTAAATTCAAGGATTAATCAAATATTTGTTGATTAAAATTGTTTTATTTTATTATATGGTCCATAATATTAAGATATTAAAATTCGAAAGTTCTTTTACTATTGGAAGTTAGTTATGTAGATTCCGATAGGTATATTACTTATCTAACTTTTGCCTTTAATAACCAAAAGTTTTGATAGGAATCGATTCAAAAATTAGACACGTACCTATCACAATGAAACTTGAAATGATCGGTAGATATATTTAGACAATAAGAATACATATAAAGGTGAGTATAGACTAGAGCATTTTCTCGAGCATTTCTGTGTTATGTAACGTTCTAAGATTACGAATGGTATAATACAGGTAATAGAGCGGCTTGTTGTTCTGTTACAAGTAAATGCGCTAGTCTATACTCACCTTAATGAAAATAACGAAACCTTTACATGCGAACGTACTACCTAATCTGTAAAGTCAAACAAAAATTGCGAGGTCCTTTGCTCCCTTATATTATCAATATGCCATCTAATGCCATTAATTATCCCTAATATTTTCTCATTCTATTATCAGGGATGTTCTCGCATCCCGTATCATCTTGATTGTGGGATGTTTAACCCCAATCATGAAGATTGACGTTTTATTCTGTTAATGTGTGGTGAATTCAGCGTTCATACGAGGACAATATCGTTTATTATTACTTTATGTTGCATTATTGTGTTTCGTACCTACTTGAGGTTAGTTCCGTAATATTCTCTGATAGTTATAATAGTGATTCTCTGATAGTTATAATATAATCTGATACTTAAAACAGCAAATACATATTTCTATACATTTCCTTGATCATATATCGTTTATTATTACTTTATGTTGCATTATTGTGACTTTCGTACCTACTTGAGGTTAGTTTCGTAATATTCTCTGATAGTTATAATATAATCTGATTCTTAAAACAGCAAATATTTCTATGAAATTTATAGAAATATTTGCTGTATAGAAACATTTCCTTGCTCAAATGGCTCTAATTTATCTATCTATATATTTATATAATATAATAAATAGGATATATTATATCCAATTTATTATATTATATCAGATAATTTGCTGTTTTAAGTGTTTGCTTCCAGTTTAACATGATATACATACATACACATAGCATCACACCAGTATTCCGCGAAGGCTTAGGCAGAGCTGTATTATAGTACGCCCATATTTCGCCAGTTACGTTCAAGGTCCATGTTATCACTTTACCCGACCCGGGGATTGAACTCTGAACCCCACGCTCAGCAGTCAAGCTTGGACCACTAGACCCATGAGACAGTCACACACAGTATACTTAATATCTACTTAAATTACTTAATCTCTACATAGTATAAAATAAAGTCGCTTTCTGCCGTCTGTAGGTACACGCTTAGATCTTTTAAACTACGCAACGGATTTTAATGCGGTTTTCATAAATAGACAGAGTAATACCAGAGGAAGGTTTAAATGAATAATTCATGCCCGTGCGAAGCCGGGACCGGTCAGCTAGAGTTTTTATAAACCACGGTCCGTCAAGATGAGCTGACACTTCAAAATCAATTCCTTATGATTTAAAGAAATAGCTTAAATCATGATCGAGCTTTAGTGTGCCACTTTTGTCTATTATAATAATTATAGTGGATTATAAAGCTCGATTTATTTTTATTTAAAAATAAATATCTGTTTTTAGTGCTGTGCATTATGTGCAGATATCTTGAATCTTTACTGCTAAAAAGTAAACTGCAGATATCTTGTAACCACATTACCACAGAAATCTAAATAATATTGACTTATTATTTCTGTGCTTGTAACCCTTTTACGACCTCAAAAGTAGTGCTATTATACTTTTTGCTAAACTAGGAAATAATTAAAGAATAACGAAACTTGCATATTGGGTGTCTCTATCTCTATCTACGAATTTCAAACTCATACTACAAAGAAAACTTTATTTTTCTAAAATTCGATTCTAATACATTTTAAAGTAGATAATAGGAATGAATAAACGAAGATGCGTCCCCCAAGTTTGGCGGAAGACAAGCCTCGCTTAACAAAAAATATTGCACACACAGCTTGGTCTATTTTTGAGTGCATTTCGCGCTATTTTGGCGTTCCCTACGCGAGCAATGTGTCAATGACCCCGATCGGTAGCGTTGTTCACTCACTTTTGGGAATTTTTAGGACGGTCATGTTTGTATCGAAATGTTAAGCATTACGCGCTGGAATTAGTAGTTGTTATTAAGTTTTCAGTGGCTTTCACAATTATGGAAAGGTTTTGTTTAATTCTGTGAGTCATCATTATGTGCGATTTTTGAAGATAAAGAGACTATGTAACTCTTGCATATGTTTAAAGGGATCTAGGTACCTACCTAGGTACTCTATATCTTAAAAAAAATATTGAACAAATGCTGTTCTATGTATAGCTCCCTATGCATTTCACTGAGTCAAGGATCTTGGTCTGGCATAAATTTTTATATTGTATTTGTAATACCTATTAATAAATTATGAAACATCAACATTTCAAAAACATTTTTTTTTATTTTACAAATCACGGGAACTATTAGACTTAAAATTGCTAAAACATAAAACCACTTGAATAGAATAAAAAATACCAATACTTAATTAATGTTTATAAGTAAGAGAACTGATAGAGTTCCTGATTCTGAAGGCAAAACGCGAAGTTCAGCGTTAACATACAAATGCGCAGTGAGGCGCGGCATTAATTTTTTATAAGCTGATTTCGGCTTTATTTTATCGTGTTGACGCCGAGCGGCAGCGTTCGCGGTGCACACTACGACAATTGCTGTATAAGTGCGCGTGCGCACTCACGCACACACTCTCGTGAGCCCTCCTCAGCGAGCTGCAATTCGTCGGGCGCGCCGTCCTCCGTGCCCCGCGCCCTCTCGCCCGCACGCAATTGCACTGCACTCCGGCACGCTGCGCTGCGTGCGTAAAAAGCGCACACAAGAGGTGCGGGGAAGAGGCGAACACAGGCCAGCCGCGACCGGCCGCCTTCCACCAACACAGTCACTGCTAGACGCTCGCAAGAGCACGCCGCCCCCATACGCAGGGCGTAGCCGACACTTCTCCACTCGCGCGAAACAACCCCGAACGTGCTACGAACTTTGTTAAGTGCAAGTGCGGACATTTTCACATGAGTTTTCCTGAAATAAACATTCTCATCAACAATCCTGTTTACGTGTAGACGCTGGATATTTTTTTGGGGGTAAGTTTCACTTATTGTTTTTAATTTTACTTTCGTAGAGGTGCTACGATTTCGTAGCGGGCTGATAACGCAGGACCTGTTTTGTATTCAAGGTTTGTATGTATTATTAAATAAGTGCCATCATTTTGTTGTCGCATTATATGCATAATTCTAAAGAAAATAAAGATGAAAATATGTCAGCTGGTACGGTGCAAAATTTATAGGGAGCACAACAGGAGGGAATCGTAACTGCTTTCATCGGTCCCCTAACTTCGATTGTACCTGCCGAATAAAAGGTAAAAAGTCAATTTGGCAGTGTGGAAGGGCTATAGAGCGTAATATGTAAATGGGGAAGGGCGGTGCAGTCGAGCAGTCGCGCTGGGCCGCGGCATACGTCGTCAGTCAGTGCTGACTGCTGGTCGCAGAGCGATGCGCATCACATACAGGTTGCACGAACTTTGTGTACGCAAGGATTATCACTTTTAACCGACTAGTGCGTGACTTGGAATATTTATCTACGATGTATCCCGCCTCTACTAACGACGATATTTTGCCAGGTACCTATATCTTTAACAAGTTATGGAAAAGTTGTAAACCTGTGTGTAAAAAGTTTAAGTATTTTTTGTTTTATGTTAATAAGTGCGGTTTCGATAATGTTATTAAGTATTTCATGGCAGTTTTATACTGGTACACGCGCATTCAAATTATTCGGTCAATCTTTGCAATCTGTAAGTGATTTTGTTTATTTACATTAGCTATTCTATCATAACATAACAGTTCATTTGAATAAATGATATTGTAATATCTTATTTAAATCCCATTAGACACGTCAGAGGATATCACCCATTACTTTTTTTTATTGGTTTGTACATAGGTACTTTTAAAGATGTGTTTGATAAATGTTAGGATAAATCCGAAAATTTTATCCGGTACCTACCTACTCCCATAGTCCCATAAAAATATGAAAAAGATTTTAGGTACATTGCATAGTTTTTAAGATTTCTCCATAGTACCTACCTACCTATACGTCTAACGTCACAACAATGGTTAAGTAACATAATAGCTACATAGATTTTTCTTTCGCTTACAGAATCACAGCTGAGAAAAATGGGGAGCGTCGAAGGACCGCAAACATTTTGTTTGAAATGGAATCACCACAAAACAAATTTAGTAGAGATCTTAGAAGCCTTGATAAAGGGGGAGACCTATGTGGATTGCACATTAGTGGTCGACGACCAGGTGACTTTTAAGGCGCACCGAGTCGTCCTAGCTGCTAACTCCCCGTACTTTCAGTCAATATTAGCTGATGTCCCAATGGACCACTGCAGCATCCTCTTTCCTGGTGTTAAGGATTTCGAGATGCGTGCCCTCCTCGAGTACATGTACACGGGCGAGGTGAATGTGACGCAAGCTCATATTCCACATATCATGAAAGTGGCTGAGCAGTTGGAGGTAAAGGGTTTGTTCGACATGACGGAGCTGCGGCGGCGGCCGGGCAGCACGGAGCGCACCCCGGCGGCGTCGCCGCCGCGCGTAGTGCCTGCCGCGCCCTCCAGCGTGTCCCCGCCGGTGCCCGCCCCTCCTTCGCGCTGGATACCACCACCTGCAGCGCCTGTGCTTTCCGCCGCCTACGACTCCGCGGATATGAACCCTCTCAAACGTAAGAAACTGTCCAGCATGCTGGCCACTCGCGACACTCCTATTCTAAGGAATGTTCTCGCCCAAACCTCACCCGTGGACTCTTCGCAACCCATGTCCCTCGTGTGCCACCCAGTTAGCCAGCACGCACCACCTCGCCTGCACTCCAACGGGTCAGCGCATGAATCTGAACGCGCTCCGAGCCCACACCGTGCTTTCGACTATCGCCCTCGTAGACTTTCCTCACGAGCTTCTTCACCCCATTACAACAGATCAGACCGGTCAGAAGATGCTCACTCTCCCTATACAGAAAGGTCCTTCGACGATGAAAGCCAACGTACTTTCCACCCATCCCCTCCACCCGCAAATTTCCAACAAGACGTGAGAGCCGGATTAGCACCATATGTCCCACCACAACAGAAACCCGAATGGAAGCGATATAAACAATACACGAGATCCGATATTTTATCAGCTATCGAATGTGTGCGTAATGGAATGAGCGCACTACAAGCATCGCGTAAATATGGCGTTCCTTCACGTACATTGTACGATAAAGTGAAGAAACTTGGAATAACTACCAGCCGACCAATGAGTCGAGGGGTCAAAAGAGAGTCGAATGGAGCTGCATTCCCATACGGTTTAAGTGGAACGGGAGGTGCCGGTGATGATGGAAATCCATCTGCACCCCTTATTGATCCCTCATTTCTACAGCAAGCGTTGGAGGGAGCGACTAGAGATGGTGGGCGAGAGGCTCTTCACGCGATGGCGTTGGCCGCGGCCGCACACGCGGCATTGGCTCCGCGCACGCCTCCACGATCGCCGCCGCATTCACCGCGGTCACCCGTGCAGGACGATGACCATGTTGAAGACCTGTCAGTACCTCGCCGACGTGATATGGATCAGCCGCCCGGGGTTATAGTTCCACCGCGTAATTTTGCGTTAGATTGTGGTAGCGAAAGAGATTGAACGATACAACATCGTGGAATGTACATTCGAAAAGACTGACTTAGGCGTACAAAGTTAGAAGTAAGGCACTTATTGGTAGGCTAACTGGTAGGTCGTGCCGCGTGCGCACGCCGCCGATGACCGGGCGCCCCGGCCGGGCGATTGCAATGGGCCCCGCGGCCACTTTTCTTCTACCTCTCTTCTTCTCTATTTATTTCGAAGCGTCATCAAAGTTTGAAAACGAAATAAAATTTCCGTTTGATGCTAGACGACGCCTTATTGTGATTTTATTTTTGTTTATTTTCTTCTTTAGTTTTTTGTTTTATATCATTTACGTCTTTGTTAATGAATAGCAGAATAAGTTAGCTTTAAATAGCATGTAATGTTGTCTTAGTTGGACTGGTAACTTTATAGGGCTGAAGGGCCAGCAGGCAGCGCCGGCCACGCCGCCGCGCCTTGGGCGAGTTCGCCTAGACAAGTTATTGTGCAATTTGTTGTCTGCGACTGTGATGTTTTTAGACTGAAATGCCGCTACTACCTCACGCTCGCTACAGCTACTCTAGTCCACCGCGTCGCACCATGCCATACTATCCACGTGAAACAGTTAATAAGATATCCTTACTTCATTGAATGCATGTTGATGAAACCTTGCGTGCGACGCACATGTCACCGCGGAGAGCGACGTATCTACATACCGATCTGTTCTTCAATATTGTTTCCTTACGTTACGGGTTAGATTAATTTATTAATTTGTTCGTCGATTGCCATAAGTGTTCGTTGTTAAATATCTAGTTGTGCTCACCATATCCTCAATATAAAATGTTTTGCACAAGCACGGTGGTTCATATTAGAGTTAAGAGATTTCATCAACACTTAGTTAAGAATGCTCAATGTTATTAAGTAATAGGTTTGTGGTAAAATAGAAAAAAAAGTCGTCGCGATGCGCTGTTATACGTAAAAAAATCTAGTTTATATTTTCATACCTATTTCATCAATACCGCGTATTCCATAAAAGAACAAGCTTTTGTTTTATTAGATAAATAATCAAATGTACAAAGCTGCACATTTTCACTTCTCAGTAGGGATCATTCCTGTATCTACATGTAATTAACAATATTTTAAAACTTGATTTCTTAACTACCCAGGTATATTAAAATCCTAAGAGTAAACATATAACTTTTATAAAATATTATTATTCTTATGTTAAATACATTACTTATTATTTGGTAATTGATTGGAAGACTGATTTGTTACTTTAGTCTAGTTTGAAAATGCCATAGATATCTACGAATGTATCTACCTTAATTTTGCGAACGCAAATGTGTAATTAATTAATTTAAATCACGGATGGTGTGTGTAGAAGCTACACTTTGGTAGGTTTCACTATTTTGTGCCTTTGTTTGTTGTAATTAAACATATTATCTATGTTAGGACATTCCAGTAGGTGTACCTTACGCACTCGTGTTTCGTGGTGGATCATCAGGCGCAGGCCCCTCGACGGTGCCTGCTGACACCTACAGGTGTCTGCCTGCCATAACAATTAAATACCTCACATTTTTTGTTAAATCAAATGTTATAATCTTATTATTATATATCCACTTTTGTGCCTATAAATATATGTTATTAAGTATGATGTTATTGCACTATAGTTCATCAATTAAGTTGGGATTTGAAAATATCGTATGTACTTTAATATGTAGTTGTACTGTATGTATACACTTAAGTTATATTAGATCGAGTTTGTTTATCTCGTAACTACATATTATTATAGTAAGAACTCTATATTTACAGATAATATAATGTTACAAATATAAATTAAACGTTTAATATCAAATATTATTTTATTTTTTTCTTCAAAGCAATATAAATCAGTACTATTCAGTTGACTCTACATCTAGACGTCGTATGCGAAATAAAACCTCTAAACTAAACTAACGAAAATACCTACCTACTCGTAGGTATATTCAATAAAAATCTCCAGATTCTATGATTTTTAAGTAGATAATTCTACATACTTTCAAATCGAATTACTCGAATCGACAGTTTTTCTATGCCTATACATGGTCAGTAACAGAGCTAATTATGCCTTCGAAACCATACATAGGGAACTAGGATTTTGCTTAAAAAAGCGTATGTACCTATAATAGTACCTACCTAAATACTTACGCAGTGAAAAGTCGAAATTGCGCGAATTTATAATGGGTAAACAAAAAAGGAACTAGAAAAGGTATCCGCACTAATACCTTTTATGTGAATTTAAAATTAAAAGCATGATCATTTTACTAAGGTCAAAAAATTGCAATAAGATACCTACCTTTATCCAATGTTGTTTTAGGTGATACCTATAAGATCTATTATCTACACAAAATTCGCCTTATCACATTTTACAGGTGAACAGTGGGCCGTACCCCTATCATGAGTTTTTTTGACGTATAGTTTCGTTAACGTAAGCATATTTTGAATTTAAAATACAGCAGTCCTGGAACATTTTGATAAAATTTTATACAATTTGCACATTTTAAAAAATACAGAGAAATTAATTAAGTATTTAATTTATATAAATATTGTGTAACAAACGTGTATTTTCAACTCAAAATATGCTTACGTTAACGATACTACACGTCAAAAAAACTCATGATCGGGGTACCGTAGGCCTATCATGAGTTTTTTTGACGTATAGTTTCGTTAACGTAAGCATATTTTGAATTTAAAATACAGCAGTCCTGGAACATTTTGATAAGATTTTATACAATTTGCACATTTAAAAAAATACAGAGAAATTAATTTAGTATTTAATTTATATAAATATTGTGTAACAAACGTGTATTTTCAATTCCAAATATGCTTACGTTAACGATACTACACGTCAAAAAAACTCATGATAGGGGTACCGATCACTAGTAATTTTGACGTATGGTATCGTAAATGTAAGCATAATTTGAATCTAAAATACAACAGTCTTAGAACATTTTGATAACATTTTAATCAATTAGCACATTTAAAAAAATACAGAGAAATTAATTAAGTACCTATTTAATTTATATAAATATTGTGTAGCAAACCTATATTTTCAATTCAAAATATGCTTACATTTACGATACGTCAAAATAACTCGTGATCGGCCTGGTGATTAATTTTCCTTCTAAATGTCAAAATCAATAAAAAATATGACTTACTAGCTTCCACTTGCGGCTTCACCCGCGTAATTTTTTTTACACAATATCTTTATAAAATGTAACTTACCTATGTTGTTATTGTGATGTATAAGCTATATTACTTTAAAGTTTCATCAAAATCTGTTCAGTAGATTTTGCGTGAAAGAGTAACAACCATCCAAACCAATCCAATCATTCAAACTTTCGCGATTATAATATTAGTAGGAAGTAGGATTCAAAATCATGCTAAGATCCATATTTACATAGTTCCTAAGGGTTCTGTAACTAATTAAATATTTTATTTACATCATTGCCATCCTGTGACTACTACCGTAAACGGCTACGTACAGCTACGGTGACTACTACGGTCAGTATTGCAGAGGTCGAGCCCGCTACGGCTACGGCTACGACACAGCTACGTCTGCTACGCCTCTCTCTGGTTCCGAAACTTTACAGCAGATGGCGCATACTATCTCTATTAGTCCACGATTTTATGTTTTTTCTGTATTACTTTGAACTTAATTAAGAAGGTATTATAAATTAACATGAGGCATTGGTTTGTGCACGTGAAGAAGTACACTAAAAGGGGCATTTTCACCAACCTATCAATATCTGTTCAATAAGCTAAAGATTAGATTTTAGATTTTCTATACAAAATCTGTCAAAAAATTCCACTCTTAATTGGTAGATTTCTTTATTGATAGGTTGTTGAAATAGCTCCAATATACCAACAGTTTAATTAATTTATTTATATACGTTTGCGCCATCTAGTGCCGTCAAACTATCAGCAAACCAAACAGCGCCATCTGTCTGGGAGTAGTAAGATAATTCGCTACAAAGTTCTTTTTTTGTTTTTTTTTACATATTTTCATAAAAAAATCGGTAATCGTTTATTCATAAAATAAGGATATCATAGTGAAAAACTTTATCTTAAATAATTCTCTTACAAATTGTACTCTTCTACAAATGAATTTAATAGTATTTTTATGTAAATCCCCTATTTTTTTCCTATTTTTCTATGTGGCGTACGTATACCAGTTCCAGGATGAAACATCTCCTTTGTGAACTTAGTAAACAAGTACATATGGCAAATTGTCAAAATTTGATGAATTTGTATAAAAAGTTTGTTTACATAGTTTACAAGTTCTATTGAAATGGACTTTTCATAGTATAGCGTATGCTATATAATATAGTATAGCGCGCCATACAAAGCCATACTATACAGGGTAAAATTAAAACCAGTGCGGATATTTTAGGAGGTGAAAGTACTCATGAATATTATATGTTCAACTTTTATTATGGGACCGACACTAAAATATGAAAAAAAAAAATCTGCTGTTCCCTACAAAAATGCACTACAACACGATCAAAATGTATGGAACAGCTCATTTTTTTTTTCATATTTCAGTGTCGGTCCCATAATAAAAGTTGATCATATTCATGAGTACTTTCACCTCCTAAAATATCCGCACTGGTTCTAATTTTACCCTGTCTATCACAGTGTGAACTTGTCCATAACAATGTATGGTACGCGATATTGGTGCCGATTCTGTTGTTTACAAACTAAACTAATTTAGTCTCAATATGTCTCTTTCTAACGAAAAACATGAGAAAGGGATACAAGATATTTAATCCTGTCAAATTAGTCCTCTTGCTTCATTTCAATGTGAATTTAGTCGGTTTCGCAAAAGGTCATGACTATTTTCCCGTAAATGACAAGGGCATAGACTAATTTAACAGCTCTTAATATTTTCTGTCCTTTTTCAATAATATTTGTAAGAAAGAGATATAGTGTGATTAAAATTAGTTTTGTGCAATGTTCAACAGAATCAGCACCATTGTCGCGCTATGAGCTATATTGCTATATAGTATAGCGTATGCTATATAGTATAGTATAGTATGGCGTCGCGCCGTGCGTACTGGTGCGGCCGCGGCCTTAGAGCATATAAACTGATTAAAATGAAATATGAAAAAAAAAAAAACAACGGCTGCTTTTATTTCTGGCGTCGAATATACAAAAATGTGATATGACGAATTTCCGAACGTATCATAATATGACGTAATATCACACCACCTATTTTCTTTCTTTTGATTGGTTGAAATAAATCATCAGACAAACGTCAAATGAGTAATAGTTATGAAATGCCAAAAAACGTAAACAAGTGTATTTTTAATGTGGAAACTATCGTTTATTAATGTTATTTGTGCACAATGGATACCAAAATGGAGCAAGATGATCCATTTATAAACTCGGACGTATTTAACGTCCATGATATTGCTGAAATAGAAGGTAAGACTTGGTTTGGGTAGCAAGATACACTCTCACGTAAAAGCATGAATGGTATATAATCTATTATTGGGATAATTTCAGACTTCCTGAGTGGTTGTGATGGAGATTTTATGAAGACACTTGAAGATGAGCTGGCTCGCGTCGATGACTCTCCTCTTCTCATGGTTGACACGAAAGTTAAAACCGAAGTAACATCTCAACCTCAAGTGTCGCCATGCTACAACCCTATTGGAAACCCTATGATGTCACAATACACGCACAGAGCAAAGGCACAGTTAATAAGCACTCCACAGGCAATAAGCACTCCACAGGCAATAAGCACTCCACAGGCAATAACCACTCCACAGGTAATAAGCACTCCACAAGCTATAAGCACTCCACAAGCTATAAGCACTCCACAAGCTATAAGCACTCCACAAGCTATAAGCACTCCAAAAGCAATAAGCACTCCACAAGCTAAGAGTAGTCCTGTACAAGGAGTGTATGCTAGAGAAGAAAGTTATAATTTGCCACTCAATGATGGTGCATTGCTGCCTGACGTCACGCAGCATGGCCGCAAGAGAATACGTGCACAGGCAGCCCCCATGATTGTGCAACACGTGGTTCAGAGTCCACTCTATGTTAATTTAGCACCAAACGTGCAACAGCTTCCTGATGGTAGGGCATCATTGATGCAATTGGACGGAAGTACGCAAATCACCCAATCAAAGAAAGGAAAGCCTACCAGTCAACCTCTGCTAATACAAAACAATGCCAAAGGAGTCACACCGCTTATTATAAAAACTTCTGATGCAAGTTTTTCTCCAGTTGTGTTACAGTCAAATATTATTAATCCTGAAACTCAAACGTTTATGTATACCACTGCTCCTGTACAAAGTAAGTTCTTAAATGACTCATACAATAGTTCTTAGAAAATTTGTAATTTTATTAAAATTTTTGTTGTTTTAGTGATTTAAATACTTAACTAAAAATGTTTTTTGGCTAATCATATTGGTCCAGTGAGTTATATGAGTGATATGCTTGTTTCATTATTTTAAACTTAATATTTTCCAGCAACAACACAAGGTATCATTACAACAAACACTAAATCGAACACAGAGACCCGGCCAATACATACATTTTTTACAAGCAACAATGGGCCAACACTCTTGACAGGAATACCTGTAGTTCTTGATGGTGAAAAGATAACTTTAAGTCAGGCCCCAAATATGGGTGTGCCAAAAGTTAAGGAAGTGAAACGAAGTGCGCACAATGCTATTGAGAGGCGTTATAGAACTAGTATTAATGATAGGATAGTGGAACTAAAGAATATGTTAGTTGGAGAAGAAGCAAAAGTATGTACATTTAATATTTTTTTACTTGTTAAAAATAATATTGCATCAGCTTGTTTGTGTTGGCATGAATATGATGCAATAACGACATGTAATACTTTCATGTTGTGTGATAAACACAATGTAATGTTCTTTACTAATAAGCTTTCTATTTTTATTACAATGTCTTTATAACTTCTTTTGCTTTAGGTATTGTATTGTAGTGTTGTAAAATTCTTGTTATATTTTATATATAACAAGAATTTACAATATTTTTTTTGCAATAATATTTTTGACAATTTCAATATTAATTATTTCACCTTTTAGTTGAACAAATCAGCTATATTAAGAAAAACAATAGAATACATCAGATACCTGCAGAATCAGAATACTCGTTTAAAACAAGAGAACATGGCTCTGAAGTTAGCCTTCCAGAAGTCTGGAGTGAAAGAGCCACAGTTCGATGTTACATACACTCCTCCACACAGCGATATCTCATCACCATCCAGTTCACCACATGGGTTTGATATTGATTCTCCTTCATCACCTGAGTATAAGGTTAGTATTACTACAGTCACATAATACCTAATAGTACTAACATACAGAAGGATAGCTCTGCAAAGACAAGTAAGTAAATAGCGTCTTGCTACGACACAATAAATTGCAACTCAGGTCGCACATAGGGCTGCCATTCGTCCGGGGTTCCCTGGAATTGTCCTAGTTTAGAGGGCGTCCGGGGATCGTCCGGTAGGGGTGTTCAAAAAGTGTCCGGGGGAAATCCGGACACTTTTTATGTCCTATTTTTAGTATATTTTTTTTATTTTAAATGATGAAATATTTTTACCGGGAGCGTCCGGGAAAAATACTCAATTTCACCCAAATGTCCTGGGTTTTTGAAGTTATTGTCGGGCGTCGGCAATTTATGTGATGGCAGCCCTAGCCGCACAGTATTGCATGCTCAAAATTATATTAATCTACAAGGCGCCTCTCTTTGCCTCTCCTTATATCGCGTAACAATGTCTCTTCTGACGCGGCGTCAACTCACTGAATGGTCTTGCCGGCCCGGCCTAACGATTTTTTCGTAGCTTCATACCTAAAGTGCGCTAGGCCTGCTACAGTATAAAATTATATCAACAGGAAATACCTATGTCAAAGAAAAATAACCATTTGCAAACTAGGGATACTAAAGTCTGTTAATGAACCTAGGGGGCCGAAGTCTCCCAAATCTTAATCTTAATCAGATTTCAGATAACAAATAATACTATAGTGGTTTGATTCCAACTCTTGGGCCCCCCACAAAATTAATATCTAGATCCGCCAACACCACTGAGGTTAACCATGTCATGTACCCCTATAAAAGTATCCTCTATCCTATCCCAGGGTTCAAGTTATTTTCATACCAAATTTCATCAAAATTGGTCAGCAGTTTAACCACAAAAACGTTACAAACAAACTGACAGAAATACCTTTGTTATTGTTTATAATATTAGTTTGTATTTATACTGTTTCAGGTTGAAGATAAGTACTCCAACTCGAAGATCGTCATGGGTATGGGCGATCACTCCCGATTAGCTTTATGTGCCTTCATGGTTGGTCTAATAGCTTTCAATCCATTCAGTGCATTCTTCGGTAACTTCATGTTAGAGTCATCTGTCACAGATTTCTCCGCAAGAGTGGATCAAAGAAAAATATTAGCTGATGATGACTTTAGTAAGTATTATTAAAAAGATTATTGAAAAGTAATGATCAGAGATGTGGCTTGTTCCAACCACTATGGCCAACTCCTATTCACTCATGATGCGCCATAAATGACTAATTTTAAATTCTAGGTTCTACTGGAACATCATGGGGAATGTGGCTATTCAGTACTTTCTTCATTTATATGGTGAACTTTGTTATACTGGGAGGTTGTCTCATCAAGTTGTTAGTTTATGGAGACTCGGTACCAAAATCACAGTCTAAAGAAGCAGGACTTTTTTACAAACATAAACGACAAGCAGATAATTTCTTGAAAAAGGTGGGTACTGCGTACATATTTCATTTTGAACTTGTCATTTTATTTTCGCAAAATCAGTGAGTATTTAATTCTATTTTCGGGCACCGCTTATGGTAGAACATTTTATTATTTTTAAAAGTAAGAAAACTCGATAGTAGGTACTTACAAAAATGCTATTTTTGAATTAGTAATATTAAAAAATTGCATTTTTATTATAATACTGCTTATAATATTGCTACTAACCTAACCCAACCGCCTACCCCAACTACAAAACTTATTTCAGGAATATATATTTTGTTACTTAAATTGTAACCCTATCTCGGCCACAAGTCAAGTCAAGGTGGGGCAAGTGACCCACTTGCCTCATGAGTACGTCTATGGGACGCATTTAAAACCGATTGGTTGAAAATATATAATGTAGTTCAATTTCTCGCGGCAGTAACTGTGGCGTATTACAAAGAATTACTTTTCAGGGTGACCTTGCGAATGCTCGGCTAGAGCTTCATCGAAGTCTAGCAGTGTCCGGGAAGAGCGTGCAAGCGGGCGGTCAGGGGCATGCGAAGTATTCCGCCCTTATCGCTGCTGTGTTACGACAGATGCTGCAGAGACTTCCTTTTGGATCCTTCCTCGCTCGGCGAGCTGGAGATTTGTGGAGTGACAGGTCAGAATTTAGTAGTGTTCTATTGTTAATACAGTTTCCAAATCACAATGAAGTGTTTTCAACCAGAGTGTACGCATATATTTTGTTTGTTACTTATGGGCTACTGCGCGATAAGTTGCATTCATGTTGTTGTTTACATCAAATCACGATATTTCTCTGAGGTGATATATATATTAGCATTTACCTCAAACTGATTGTAGGGTTGTACCAACCGAACTACCACTATCGACCTAAGTATAGATTGGCCTTAATCGATTTTATATAATTAATATTGGCATATTATAATCATAGAATGAGACAAACAAGCCCAATTGATTTAAAAAGCATCAGGATAATAGCAATCAAACTTCATAGATCTTAACAACTTTTTATTTCATAGTCCTTCAAGAAGAGCCACACAACACTGGGCTGCCGAAGTATCAACAGTGTCTCATCGACTCGCACAGCTGGAGATATTGTCGAGCCATAGTGGTAGGAGTGAACGCGTCCTCTTGGCTCTACAAGCAGTGAACCTGGCTGAAGTGACCGGCAATAGGCATCTTTTGGCTGATACATACGTCACAGCGGCGCTGGTGTTCAAGGACTATATGCCGAAGTTCGGGAATTGGTTGTGTGGGTAAGTATCTTGAGTAGAAATAGATTCCTGTAACACGGGGTTAATTAAAAAAAAACCGGCCAAGTGCGAGTCGTACTCGCGCACCGAGGGTTCCGTTTGAGCTTTGGACGTATAAAGTGAAAAAAACCGGACCGCATCACTAAGTTTGTTTGTCAAGGAATTTTGATGATTTTGAAAAAACTGTAATAGTTAGGAACATCGTTTTATTTTTGGTGCAATATTTGAGTCAATTTCTATCTACTCTAATTATTTCAGATTTTTCGCTCCGCAAACTTCGGAGATAAGGGGGGGGAATGGTATTTATTCAGAGATTTTCCATCATATGTCGAAAACTGTGAGACATAAAATGAAATGAAAATATATTTTGAAATGTGCAAATCAAGCCCTTTCATATGATATGTCACATGATCTAGTAACCCCACTTTAAAATTTCGGACCCCCACTCCGGCCCCTTTTGCAATGAAAATAAAAATATTTTTTGACTTTTTTCATTTGCAATAAAGTTGGGCATGCATTTTTTATAACTATTCCACTTTTCAAGTTGATAGCTTTAGTAGTTGCTGAAATAAGCAGGTGTGACAGACAGACAGATAGACGAAGTTGCACCATAAGGGTTCCTTTTTTACCATTTTGGTACGGAACCCTAAAAATGACATTATGTTAGAATTAAATATATATCATCTTAAATTATAGTGAGTTTATACTATGTATTTATTTTAAAGACATCGGCGCAAATTTTTTTATCGGATATATTTTGGAGAGTGTGCGATGCGAAAAACAGATTTCAGATCTGTATGATCTTATCCCCTCCTGCCCTTTTTTCTATCGGACGGCCAGAAGCACGAAAAAGAAAGCGCCATCGGTTCATGGTTGATACCAAAAACCAGAGCAAATCGCTTTGATTCCACTTTCATTGTGAAAACCGCCAAACAGTGGAATGCGCCGTCCGAGTGGGTGTTCCCCGACATTTACAATCTGAGAGTCTTCAAGTGAATCGGGTTCTTCTAGGCTCTTCTAACATCAGGCGAGATGGCGGTCAAACGCATGACTAAATTATCAAATAAAACAAAAACGTATCTAAGTAGAAAATTCGCTTGTATTTACTCCATATGTATCTTCAGGTACTACCTGAGCCTTTGCTGCATGTCGTGCACCGACTCGCTGTCGGAGTGGCCGGTGCGCCTGCGCTGGGTGGGGAGTGCGCGCGGCATGCGCTTCCTGCGCACGCGCCGCTGGACGTATGAACGTAACCCGGCCACCGCTGCGCTATTCTGCCGTCTACCTGACCCTGTTGATCCATTGGCTTATGCTATGAGGGTTAGTCACTATTTTTAAAAGATTTTATTCAGTTTCAGACCCAGTTAAGTAACAGTTGAATTTTGTGAGTCAAAAAAGTCAAAAGTCAAAAACATTTATTTCAATTAGACCATTTACAGGCACTTTTGAAATGTCAAACAATATTACAATAGTTGTCAGTCGGTTTGTCCGTTAGTTGAAGCTAGTTGTCCGTTCCAAAACGTAGATTCCTATGGAGAAGAACGGACAAGAAACTCCATGGTTACTCTTTTTCAATAAATTCAGTTACAATTTCTTTGATTACAGTGATGCCCTAATATGTGAGAACTATGTTTAGTAAGGTACAAAATAATAATAATATCAACTAGACAAGTGAAAAAACATTGTTTAGGCAGTCAAGAGATGACCAGCACCAACTGACAGCGCCCGTTCACGGACATGACGTGCGCATCAGCACCGTTCAACTCAACCATTTTGGAGGGAATCGAACGATCCAATACACACGCCACCGTCAGCGGTACCTTTAAGCGAGCATGACATGCTCTCAACTGCCATACTATAGATAAGCTTAAAACTTAAATAGCTAGGTACATGGCACTCACATTCACAGTACACAAAGAAAGTAATCAATTACAAAACTAACGTTATTCATATGCGTACAAAAAACCAAACTTACTATTGGAAATTATTATATTAATTCATGTCAATTTCTGAATATATTACCTGTAAATGTCAGAAAAATAAAGTAATTTACAAAGTCATAAAGAAGAGCTTCAAGGGCAGATAACTCCGATTACATGAGTCTAAGTGGTTGTGGAGCAGGACCAGCATTAAGCCAAGCATTCTTATCAGCAATATAAACTTCTAATTTGTAATATGCTTGCCTACATAGTGTGCGTTTTATACAGTTTTTGAATTTATTCTCATTTAATTGAAGAACGTTGAGAGGTAGTTTATTATAAAATTTTACGCTGTACCCCATAAAAGATGTATGTACTTTTGATAATCTGTAGTGTGAGGTACCTATTTCTCTTAATAGGGGTTCCCAAACTGTGCGTTGCGACCGGTGCCGTCCCAGGCGCATCGCTATCTAGTTAATTTTATTTATTTAATTTCTACATACTATGGAGTTTTTTTTTAATTAAAATTCATCCAAAGCTACACGCAGGTATTTTGTTTTACAAGGGCGTCGCAAAATAATTACATGTAAAGGGAGTCGCAGTATAACAAAGATTAGGAAGCCCTGAACCTGATAATACTATATTATCGTGTTTATTAAGCTGATCTGATGATGGAGGTGGAAGGTGAACCGTTAATAATGCAAAACTGCCATAAACGTTAAATTGTACTGCTTAAACAAAGTTTTTATTCTATTATTTTCATAGTGTAACTTTTGCGACACACATTCATGTTAGTGTTTTAGAGTTTTTAGAGGAGCGTCACGGAAACGTGCGCAAGGCAAAGTCTGAAAACAAATAAAAAGAAAATGGTTGTCAACCTTTACATAAACTT
Organism: Thalpophila matura; assembly: GCA_948465475.1. Lineage (NCBI taxonomy): Eukaryota > Metazoa > Arthropoda > Insecta > Lepidoptera > Noctuidae > Thalpophila > Thalpophila matura. Next base: position 9,245,774 of record OX419183.1, on the reverse strand, counting down.
ACTTCATTCACAGAGTTATAAAAACCAAATGTAGCAAATGCACAACTGAAGAGCATTAAATATTTTTGTAACGGCAGTCTTTCTAGTATCATTTATTTGTAATTAAGGTGACATCACTGATAGCTGGTATTACCTAATATTAAACAATCTTATTGTTACACACGATCTGCATAGTTTCCCTTCAAGCTATCAATATTATGACATAATAACTTTATTGCTTGATTACATCAAAGAAGGTATTATGACAGGCTTAGCAAAAATAGCCTATAGTGCCTATATAAAAATCTATACTAATAATATAAAGTGAGAGTACTTGTGAGTTTGTGTATGTAAGTATATGTGGAGGGTAATCTCCGGACCTACTGAGCCGATTCTAAAAATTCAAGTTTAAGCTGTGATACATTTCGTTTTCCTCAGCTAGAACATCACCTAAACCTATTGTGATTTTACTTTGTTACTTACCGTACGTTTTTGTTCCAGGCTTATCATCTGGAGCTTCTGCAAAAGAGTTTGCAGATGCTCCTGTGTGCCGATGAGCGAAGTAACACTCGTGATGTACTGGAACTGATCAAACTGATCACTGATGACGTGTCCACAGATGCACCGCATCATACTGGTAAGGTTCCCTTACATCCTTAGCAGTTCCAGTTATTGGCGAAATATTTTGTTAGGTAAGCTGCACTTCATTCGGTGTGACATGATCTTTACTGTTCGACGCCAATATTGCATACATTTTGCTAATAATTCATACTTTGCTGGTTTCTTCTTGGAACAATTTCAAAGTACTTAAAGGCTTGTAGATTATTTTGGTACGACACAATTTCATCTAAAGAAAAAGAGAAAGAAAAGATATTATGTTCTTAGTACTGATCATAGCGTGCAATACTAACCTTGCAGGCTGCTGGGACCCAGTGATGGAATGGTGGGCCAATATCGTGGGAGTGGCCGCCACGTGGTTGTTGGCTGACACTGGGAAAGCTGTGGAAATTGGCGACCGTCTCAACATGCTCCCCGAACCGCTTGCTAACTGTGAAGATCCTTTACCTGGGTATGTACAATAGGAAAAACTATGTTTGCAGATTTGTGATTAAAATCAAATCAATATTTGAGCCACATCATCCAAAATGTATAGGACTTCTTTTTACAATTTGCGAGTAGGTAAATATCATTGGTAAAATTACATTAAAATCAAAATTAATGTTTACTGTTTTGTACTTGCCTTCAATATAAAACACCTAACTTGCTCTGGAAAAACTGGGCTACTATTGCCGCCGACTCCAAGTACAATGTGCAAAGAAATTAAAATATTGCCACTTTCTATAATCATTGATTGGCACAGTAAAATATGTTTCAACGCGTATATCACTTAAATACATAAATTGTTCCTGTATAAAATACAGGTCAATAACATGTGAATTAAAATAAATTATTATTCAACAGCAGTCTAATTAACAATGAGAAGATTCTCATACATGCGAAAACTTAGAAATTCTAGTGGCACTGGTGTTTATAAAACAAAAGTGTATAGTTTATAGTTGTTGTATTAATAACTATTGTCTTTCATAGCATAAACATGAGCTGATGAAAATATAGCTATTGTACTATTATTCGTAGGGCACTGCATATGGCGTACAAAAGCAGGCGCGGCTTGTTGAGCCTCGCTCAGTGTCGAGATGAACGTTCGTTCGAGAGGACCGCCGAGACGATACTCAAGGTGTGTGCACATTTTTTTATATGGAGTGTTTATTGTAAGCTAGTTGAAAATTTCGCGAGTGCGTGAAGTTTTTCATTGGTTGAATTCATGAAGGCAATAAGCATAAGCTCCAGTCATTTTTATGGTCGGCAATATTTGGATACTGATTGTGATATATCGGTTATTCTATTTATTGTGTAAGCCTGCACGCTTGTAACGCTTAGCTCAATACTCAGCAGTAAAGCTATTAAGCTTTACTGCTGAGTATTGAGCTAAGCGTTTCCAATATTATTTGAAGAATTTTGATGCAGTATCAGTATGTAAAAAACCCCCGTAGTCTCGCTAACTCGTGTTCTTCATTCTTTGTTTTAATAGGAATATAAAGTAAGCTTTGTTTCTTCTAGTGGTAATGATTCAACGAATTCTGAAACTAATTATAACTGAAATTAAGGATGAATTAAATTATTTAAATTTCCAGGTGTGTGACATTGCTGGAACCAGATTAGCTGATTCCTTGGCATATTACTGTTGCCGTAAACCTACACAGCTTATGTTGGTAAGTAATATAAAATATGTTTTGAATTTCTTTAAATATTATTTCATTTCAAATTTATTTTTCCTTGTTATTTTTTATGCTCATTTTCAGTTTTTTGTCTTTGAATCATATTAGCAAAACTAGAAGAAGCTTGAAGAAATAACTACTACGGGAGTGCATTGTAGTTGCATTGCACTGGTTTACATGAGTTGTGCAATATTACTACAAGGCAAATCTCGCATTAGTTGCATCCATCGCATCGAAGGTGTTTCTTGCATGGTTTATTTTTACTTTATTGCTTTTTTATTTAAGTTGTAGTAGATGGTTTGTATTTTTGGGCTAAGTATTGTGTCAGTAGATGATAAAAGAGAGTATGAGACAATCAAAGATGCACGTGTAGTGCATCGAAATCTAATCTGGCTATTACTTAATCTAGTACTTATTTTCTTGTAACCCTTGTCAAGTTCACAGTTGCTTTTTGCTTACTTTATGTAAATTATTGTTTATCATTATAATGGTCTCACAAAGTGCAAGACCACTAAAAAGTCAATGTCAAACAACAATGCCATTTCAAATAGTTTGACACGTATAAAATGTTTTTGGCAGCTTATGCAAGTGCTATGCTGCGATTGGCTACTGGAGGTCCGCGCGGGCGTGTGGGAGGTGAGTGCGGACCGCGCATGCGCAGGACAGGCGGACGCGTACTGCGGGCCGGCGCCGCACGCGCAGCTAAGCGCTTTCCAACGAGACCTACATTCATTGAGGAGGATATCGCAAAACTTGCCGGTGAGTATTTCATGTCGGACGTCAGCGTACCTTTTCCTGATGGTTTGAAATTATCAGATGCATAATGTAACGTACTAGCGACCCGCCCCAGCTTCACACGGGTGCTATAAACCTTCCTGTTGAATCACTCTATCTGTTAAAAGAAAAACTGGCCAAGTGCGAGTTGGACTCACGCACGGAGGCTTCCGTATCTTCCTCAGACGTATAAAACGTATAAAAACACGATGGCACAATAGCGCCATCTATGAGAAAATAGTCAAACAGCATCAACCAGCAGTAGCAAGCTATATTCTCATAGATGGCGCTTAACACAACAGACGGACAACAAAGTGATCTTATAAGGATTCCGTTTTTCCTTTTGAGGTACGGAACCCTAAAAACCGCATCAAAATCCGTTGCGTAGTTTTAAAGATCTAAGCATACATAGGGACAGACAGACAGGAAGCGACTTTGTTTTATACTATGTCACGGGGTCTCATCAGGAACAAACTAACATTTGTTGAAATAACTTTTAATAGATGGCGTTATATGTATCGATTTGTTATTGAAGTTTGTGTAAAATGGAGAACACAAAAACACAAAACCTTAACAAAAATATAATCAATAATTAAAAAACCGGACAAGTTCGAGTATGCCTCGCGCCCTAAGGGTTCCGAAATATGATCATAGATGGCGCTACTGCATCGAAAAAAAAATCAGCTGTTCCATACATTTTTTTGAGTTATGTGAACATAAATGTAGGGAACGGCTGATTTTTTTTTTGCGATTTCCAGGTTGGTCCCATAGTAAAAGTTGTTCATAATGATGAGTATAGTGGCTACATCGCCGGATGAAAGCGATGAAAATATCACGGTGTATGTGTATACCAAATAGACTACACATACTTTACAAATAATTGCTAAATTGTATCGAAATGTTCCAGTGGGTGACTTCCCGCGTGTTCCTGCAGTCGGCGGTGTGCCGCATGATGGCGGGCGCGGCGCCGCGACGCACGCAGCAGCTGCTGGACGGCAGCCTGCGGCCGCGACTCAATCGCTCCTCCATCATCTGTGGGAAAGGTAAAAGACGGCAAACATTTTTAAATCCTACTAATATTATAAACGTGAAAGTTTGTGAGGATGTAAAGATGGATGTATGGATGTTTGTTACTCTTTCGCACAAAAACTACTGAAAGGATTTTGATGAAACTTTACAGTAATATAGCTTATACATCAGAATAACACATAGGCTACTTTTTACCCAAAACGCGGGCGAAGCCGCGGGCGGAAGCTAGTTATTCATAATGCTTACGTATTTTTAGGGTTTTGTAACTCAAAAGGAAAAACGGAACCCTTATAGAATCACTTTGTTGTCCGTCTGTCACCGGACCATAAGTGGAGCCATCTGCTCATAGATGGCGCCACTAGAAGTATGCAGTAGCGCTAATGATCAAGATATGATATATTTACTATGATATGGTGCTATTGCTTATTTCGTACTCGCACTTGTCCGGTTTTTTTTTAGAAGAGTGCTTAAAATAGTTACTTAAATATCCCAATGTTTGATTCAGTTTATCGAATTCACTGACGTTAGACATGCGGGCCCAGTGCGTGTTGGTGGACGTCACGTGTCTTCGAAGTTTTGGTTCATGGACATGCTAGTTTCCTCACAATGTTTTTTTCACCATTTTTAGAGCAGTGGTGATGAAAATATGCACAAGTCGCTACCACTAGATCACCATAGCTCACTAGGCCAGCACTGCCCTCATCGTCATAATCAATTAATCACGATCAAACCCAATACTTTCAACTGTATAAAAACAATTTTCAAAATCGGTTCCCAATTGCCGGAGTAATCGTAGAACATACAAAAAAAAAAGTTGACGACGAATTGAGAACCTCCTCCTTTTTTTGAAGTCGGTTAAAATTAACTCAATTTATAAAAATATCGTTGTTAGAACGCGCGCTGGAAGGCGGTGGCGGCGACGGCGAGCGCGCAGTGGCGCTGTACATGGCGTGCAAGCACCTGCCGGCCGCCGTGCTGGCCGCGCCGGGCGAGCGCGCCGGCATGCTCGCGCAAGCCGCGGCCACGCTCCAGAAAATCGGACACAGAAGCAGGCTACCCCACTGCTACCATCTCATGAAGTCCATAGGCACGATGCCTTCTGCACCCTAAAATGGTGTTCCGCCTAGAGATTAAAAATGTATTTATAAGTACTGTTATTTGTATGTTATTATCCCATGTTGTTGAATAAAATTTATTCGCATCGAAATAAATTAAAACATGATGTTTTCTATAAACTTGGTTTTATTTTGTTCCATCGTCTATCTAGTTAAAACTGTTTTCAGACTACGCTATAATATAAGGTCCTTCCTAACCCTTCATACTCGAAATATTTTAGGAGGCACATCTATAGTAGATGGTAAACATGCTACACAAATGAAAAAAAATTTATCCGAGTATTTTTTTTTTTATAAATTAATTTTAAAATTATTTGACAAAAAATACTATTTTCAACGTCCATTACGCTAGTTTCTAATAATAATAGTAAGTTACGTAAAAACTAGCGTAATGGATGTTGAAAATAGTATTTTTATAAGGAACCAGTATTTTTAATGTGTCAAATAATTTTTAATGAATTTATTTAAAAAAAAGGCAGTGCCTCCGCAGCCAGCGGCGGCTCCCAAAAACAACGCCGTTGGGGGCAAAGACTACTATATATAGTTGGGGGTTCCCAACGGCGGTACCACTGCTACTCCACGGCTACTCCGGTTGGAGCAGGGGGAGTCAAGTCTCTATGTAGCCACAGATAATATAATACTATGTAGCCAATGCCAACGTCGGGCAAAAAAAACGAGACAGAGACGACGATATACGCTAGACAGAGAAATCTCTATCTGTCTTTTCTTCGACCAGTGTCAGACATTTCTACCATATTAGTAGACTTTTGATGTTGCCTTTGATCTGAAGTAGAATGGTGATTATTTATTATGATTTCTATGAAATCTTTATTTATTTTATGGATCAAATTCATGTGCTATGCGTCTGTGAATAAAGTTTAATTTTTTTTAGAAGTATTTAATAATGTTACTCTGGCAACAAACCCTGATAATGACAAATGGCATGTCATCAGTGTTGTCAACTTAGGGTATTTTACCCCAGACTTAGAGTAAAAATGATGTCACAGGGTAATTTTTAGGAAGATAATCTTGAAGGTAATTTTTTTGTTACAAAAACAACAACGAACAATCAAATCGATTCACTTTTTCTTGTTAAAATGGCGTTTAAACAAATTTAGCATATTTTTATTGTGAAATATAACCACTGATTATGAAAGAACTTGTTTTATTAATTATCTAAAACTAAAACTTTAACTTTAGGGTATTTTTATATAAATTGTTATTAGTTTATGGTAAAATTAATCAGGCCAAGCCAGATTTTCATTTTACCCCAATGGTAAAATAAAAATCTAGCTTGGCAACACTGCATGTCATGTCAAAATCCAATATGGTGGTTCAAAGGATCTGTCTATAAATTTATGCTTGTCAATGTCAATACGACAACCAGTGTTGCCTATTTAGCTACTTTGTCGCTAGAAATGATGAGTTGACGACTTTTGCCTTTGTCTTAGTGACAAAAAAAAAGCGACTTAACTGATGACTTTTGGAGAAAGCATGGTAGCAGCAGGAAACTTTGGCGAAAGACATTTGCGCGAAACGCCATTTACGCGAAAGGCCATTTCCACGAAAAGCCATTTCCGCGAAAGGCCATTTGCGCGAAAGGACACTTGCGCGAAAGACACTTGAGCGAAAGACATTTTCGCGAAAGACACTTTAGCGAAAGACATTTGCGCGAAAGACAATTTTATTGAGCGAAAGACATTTGCGCGAAAGACACTTGCGCGTGGAGGTGGACTAACGCCTAGCTTTTTAGGGTTCCGTAGTAAACTAGGAACCCTTATAGTTTCGTCACGTCCGTCTGTCTGTTCGTCTGTCCGTCAGTCCGTCTGTCACACCCTCGTCAAATCTACAGTTCATAACCAATCTGTGTGAAACTTCGTAGGTAGATGTCTTCTATGAGCCGCCATAAAAGTCTGTAGTGAAATTACCATGTAAAATAATTTGGGGGGGGGGGGGGGGGTCATACATGAAACTAAGTATTTTCGCGCACCCTTTTATGTGGGGTATCGTTGGATAGGTCTTTGAACATAACATACAGGTTTCAAAGTGACTTTTTTATTTGAGCGCATATTAAGTGAACATCTAATAAATACTTTTGATTAAAATTGGTTTAAACAAGATACCTACGTCTATTACTTTGTGAAATATTAATATTATGTTGAGTTTGACAACCGCAAAAGTAACTTTGTATTTCATAATATTATTATAAAAAACCGGCCAAGTGCGAGTCGAACTCGCGCACAAAGGGTTCCGTACCATTATGTATACAACATTAGACACTATATTATAACTTTTATTAAGATCGAGAAAAAAACAACAAAAATCACGTTTGTTATATGGAAGCCCCCATAAATATTAATTTTATTCTGTTTAGTTATGAAATATTTTAAGAGAATTCTCAATAACCGAATGTCGCGAGCAGGATTTGAACCTGCGACCTTTTGGCGAACCGTGCCACTGCTCTGAAAACCAACTGAGCTACCGCGACCTACTTGGTCAACTTGAAATTTGAGATCCCTTTGTAACGCCTGAGCACTTTTATTCTGTTTTTAAGTATTTGTTGCTATAGCGGCAACAAAAATACATCATCTGTGAAAATTTCAACTATCTAGCTATCACGGTTCATGAGATACAGCCTGGTGACAGACAGACAGACATACAGAGAGCGGAGCCTTAGTAATAGGGTTACCTTTTGGGTACGGAACCCTAAAAACTGAAAATGAAGAAGTTTGTCAAAGGCGGCAATAACCTGCTCAGACGAAACATATATAGGTAGGTACGCTAGGTAAATATTGCTGTTCATAATTTATCTAGCAGAAGAGAGAAGACGCAGTACAAAACAGATAGGTACTGTGGTTCTGATTGAGATTCTTTCGCGCAAATGTCTTTGGCGCAAAAGTCATTCGCGCAACTGTCTTTCGCTCAAATGTCTTTCGCGCAAGTGTCCTTCGCGCAAATAGCCTTTCGCGGAAATGTCTTTTTGCGCAAATGGCCTTTCGCGGAAATGTTTTCTCGCGCAAACGGCCTTTCGCGGAAATGTTTTCTCGCGCAAATGGCCTTTCGCGATCCTTATTACGTACCTTACTATTAAAATATTTCGAGTATGAAGGGTAGGACCCTATATTTTGGAGTTAACTTGAAATAATTTATTTTTATTTTTACATTCCCATCCCAGTATTCCGGTCATGTTCTAACATTGCGTCGAGTTGCTAATCTCGCGACTATTTTTCTTTTTCGTTTATAAGCCGTATACTTCCATTTTGGAGTGCAAATATAATAGCAAGAGTAAGAGCAACAAATGATAATAATGAAGGCACAAGATGTTTTGAATAATACTATGTACTTATTAGAATTATTCATAACAAATTATAATTATGTTTTCACCCGACCCCCATCCCCCCTACAGACCATCACAACGAAATCCTGGATTCGTCCCTGGTAGAATCAGTTTTAGCGACTTTTGATATTGAGTCTAGCGACTTTAATTTTTTGGAGTTGGCAACACTGACGACAACTGTCAAGCGCAAGTTGTCCATTGTCATTTTGTCAATGTCATTGTCAACAGCCGACCGACAAATTCGATGTTATTTTCAATAAAAATACCTACATAGAAATTGGATCGATAAATTGAATATAAATATTCCTGTTCCCCGCGAACTACTGACATGATACGTATCTTTTATACATACTTTTATATGTAACGCTTTCCAAGATATAATATATTTTAAATAATTAAAATGGTAAGTGAGTGTCGTGAATGTTATAAATACATATTATTGATTTATTGTATACCTGTCGCTCGTTGTTTACATACAAGTTTGTTTAAAAGCATACTATTTACAAGACATTCTAAAGACATTAATAAAATACAAGTATCAGGATAATGCCATGATTAAAAGTAATGATCTGATGTAAAATATAAAATGTTTTCAGGCAACTGCTGTAGCTAACGTTCAAAAGAAAACCGTGGGCTCAAACAACACTGGAGGCGTCCGTAAGAAGTCAGGACCTAAGTTTGAGTTGACAGATGAACAGAGAAGAGACATAAAAGAAGCATTTGATCTCTTTGACACAGAAAATACAGGGAAAATAGACACAAAAGAATTAAAGGTAGCTATCCGTGCGCTAGGCTTTGAACCTAAAAAGGAAGAAATTAAAAAGATGATTGCAGAAATAGATAAAGGAGATGGAAAAGTATCCTATGAAGACTTCCAAGAGTTGATGACTGTGAAGATGGCAGAAAAGGATACCAAAGAAGAGATAATGAAAGCATTTAAGCTATTCGATGATGATGAGACTGGTGAGTACAATAAATTAATATTATAGAGCTTTTTAGATAATCTACAAAAACTCTCTGACAGAAGCTTAAAATAATAATATCTGTACAAAACTTTTGCAATTCTTTGAATTTGAGCTATATTTTAATGTTATAATATATTTTTGAACAAGTCTGTCAAAACTTCAAGGTTGAAGCATTAAGTTTTTGTTTTCGTATCATTTACAGGCAAGATATCATTTAAAAATTTAAAGAGGGTGGCAAAGGAACTCGGTGAAAACCTTACGGATGAGGAGCTTCATGAAATGATAGATGAAGCTGACAGGGATGGTGATGGGGAGATAAATCAAGAAGAGTTCTTGCGCATCATGAAAAAAACTAGTCTTTATTAGATATTCACTGATAAATGTGGTACATACATTCAAACTGTTTTCAACTGCAACTGAATACTTTAGTGATACAAATAATGCAATTATTTTAAGATCCACTAAGAGGAGTATTTGTTTCAAAATCCAAAATATTTACTTTCCTGAAATTTTCACAGGGTATCAAGTTATATTTTGAGTTTGTCAGTATTATCTCAGCTCTGAGCTCACAATTTACTATCGAAATGTATCTAAATGTTATATTATAATGTAGATAGGTATAAATATACTTGTAGTTCCTGTTTTAACACCCCAATTATGGTCAATATTTGTGTAAAATTTAAGTGTAACTTTCCTTTCTCTCTCTAGCGGGGTGTATGTCAATTTATTGTTGTCATATAGAGAATAGATGCTTTACAGTATACTGCAGCTCTATAAATTTCAAGGCATATTTCCATTATGTAAGTAGCTGGCATGCAAACACCTTATACATTTGCATGAAGTTCCATGTATCTATGGCTTTCTTGCATGCTGCAGCTTATGTAAATGTTGCATATATAGTGAAACCATGAATAACGCATCACCATAACTATGGCGATACTAGTGCACAAGTGGCAATACATACATACATAATTATAGCAGGATAGCACCATCTTCCTTCTCCGAATGGATTACACCCATGTTACACTAGCAGTTACAGCATAGTGGCAAGAGGCAAGAACCAATATGCTTCGTTTTTACCCGACTGGGGCGAAGCCCAAAAGGAGGGTAAAGTTTTTGTTTCATTCTTGATACTTGTTTGTAGGTATACTATCGAATTTTGCGACTCATGCAGACAAAGCTTTAGTCTAACCTAACATTTCAAAGTGGTAATTCTTTGCTAATATAACACTGCTTCGCCTAAAAAAGTAAGTGGAAAGGTGTTGTGTATTTTTTTAATTCTGTAGATCTGGGTAAGATTGTAAATGTCATGTTCAGTTTATATAGGTTTTATGAATCAACTTGGTAGGGGGATATTCATAGTACCAGTAGATAATCTAGTAAGCTATCACTGGGAAGATTGCATAATTTAAGTGTTTTCAGAGTAATTGTTTTTCCATATTGTGTAATGTTTTTAAATTATTACACTGCATTAAAATTGCCAATTTTAATGGCAATGAAATAATTTTGCAGAAACCATAAAAAAGGCATTTGATTTTTAATAAAAAAAGAGACATACATTCCAAAATATTATAATTAAATATTTACATGCTTTATTAAAGATATCAATAAGTATAAATAAACATAAGGACTTATATTTGTGAAAAAAAGATTATTACTATCTGGTTGGAACACAGTCTTAGCACACTATTATTACTTTTTATGCAAATAATTCTTCACAAGTTTATTTTAATTTTTTAAGTTTAGTTTTAAAAATATAAGATTATGTTTAAGCTTAAGGCCTAATCAAGTTATCTTCTTTGTAACCAATGTCCCACCCCTTTATATTGGTTTGTTTATCAAACAACTTTAACTTTTAACCTGCCAAAGTGAATCATTAAATAATAAGTATTTGATTAAATCAAAGAAATATCATAGCTGTTTTCTTTCTTTACTAAATACAGATACACATTACACATACATTATATTAAATGAGATGGTGCCCGGCAGCGCGTGCCAGTTAAGGGGAGAATACCTACCATCTGGGATATGATCATATAGGTAGATACACAGCAGTGGCGGATCCAGAAATTATTGGGGGGGCGGGGGGGAGGGCAGGGAGAGCTTAGTCATCACTTTTGGCTTGCTTCAGCCGTCCAGATCCGCCCCCGCCACTGTAACTATTAAAACAAATGCTTATTGACCAGAGTAACCAGTTACACAACAATCACTTGAATTTTCTATACATAATTGAATGTATAAACTTTACAAAGTCAATAGAATATTATGAGATTTCAAGTAGAATTTCCATACTTCTTAAGCCTTAGCATAATATACAGAGATGCTGGCCCTGCAACACATTTGAGTACAGCATAGTTTTTTTTTAACAATGTATAAGAATGTATACAGCAATGGAATGAATATGAAACAGCCAGGTTATGCAATCCTATCCTACTAATATTATAAATGTGGAAGTTTGTGAGGATGTATGGATGGATGTTTGTTACTCTTTCATGCAAAAACTACTGAACGGATTTTGATGAAACTTTACAGTAATATAGCTTATACATCAGAATAACACAGGCTACTTTTATCCCAAAAACGCGGGCGAAGCCGCGGGCGGAAGCTAGTATTGCTATATTCAGTTCAAACATTTGCTGTCATGGCCTGCTTCTCTAGTAGGTATATGCTTAGGCTGATGAGAAAGGCAAAATATTAAGATAGGAAAGGCTATCAACTGTTTTGGAGAGATTTCATAAATGTACTATTATTTACTATATAATTAAATTGCTGTTTATCAAAATTTTTATTCATTCTCAGGATTCATAAGGATATAAACTTTTTATTCCTGTGAATGTGTGGCCAGTGCTGTAACTAGGCGCACATCCTGGGGGGATGCAATAATTTAGATTAATAACATTTTTCAAGGGTGCAGTCATAGAGGCTCACATCGGGCGCATAAAAGGCTAGTTACGGAAATGTGTGGCTTAATAATATCTAATTTTGTAGAATCCAAAGTTGATGATATTATAAACAAACTATTGCTTTGTTTATAATATCATTGAAGTTAATTCTTATCAAATTATTACCATCCACTGAGGCATTTGATTGTGAAATTAACATGAGTTCAATGTTTCTTACTGATAAAACAGTTTTTTACTGATAAACCTGTGACATCTTACGAAATATATTTTTTTATCACAGACAAACTTCCAATTTAGAAATGTTGATAATTATGTTAACAGCATTTAGCAAAATATTTGAGAATTCATAATATACAATCATTATAATTATATTCATTACATAAGGAAAAATAACCAACTAAGGTACATATAAAAAATATTCTTAGTATGTATTTGTAATTTCTTAACTAGGTATGAGGGTTAGAAATCCTTCATTGTTTTTAGGAACATAAGGTCTATTTTAAGTGTTGATTGTTGTTACAATAATACCACTATACATTACAAACAGCAACAGCAGAGCTTATGATATGATATAGAAATCTAAAATCCATTCTATACTCCAACTCTCTCCAATACATTGCCTTCAGGCTGTCCAAAGTATGCTTTTTCACACATGTTTACAAACAAACCAGTCTCAACAACACCAGGAATCATTTTTATAACAGTATTAACCTTGTCCCAGTCGGAATCCTGGTTAGTGAACATCCAGTCAAGGATAAAGTTACCGTTATCAGTCACTACAGGTCCAGCTTTAGCAACAGCTTTCCGTAACTTAGCTTCTCCTCCATACATAGCCACAATCTTATTCTGAATAGGAACATATGCCATTGGCACAACTTCTATTGGTATTCCTTTTTTGTACCTGTCTCCTAGTTTTACAGAATCTTTTGTGTAATCCGCTATAACTATTAGCTTCTTGGAGCAAGAGGCAACTATTTTCTCTTGTAATAAGCACCCGCCACCTCCCTTTATTAACGTCAAATGAGCGTCCACTTCGTCAGCTCCATCGATTGTGACGTCAATCATGGGATTCGTATCGAGCTCGCCCAATGTAAGGTTATGCTTGATGATCAGCTGTTTGGCTTGAAACGATGTAGGCACGCAGGTCACTTTCAAATTTTCAGTTTCAACGCGTTCAGCGAGTCTTTGGACAGCATACACAACCGTAGATCCACTTCCGACGCCGAAAATACAATTGTTTGTTACATACTCATCAACTGCCCGGTGTGCGGCAAACTGTTTAGCTTCTTCTAAAGACATTTTAGCGCTTCTGCTACAAAACTGGCGTAACTTTACTACTGCCGCACTGTGTTTCAATATCGCTGTTGCATAGAAAAGCAACATGCATCAGTGTTATTATTAGACGAATGTAAATATACGTATATAATGTACGAAATAATTATATTGTTCTTTTAGTGTAGCAAAGTATTCTAAACAACTATCTATACCGCACTCGCACTGATGCAAACACGTGCGACGTACGTAATTCTTTCAATCAAAAGTCATGTTTGTCAAAAGTTCGAAACCACAACAAAAAGATTCCTTTTCTTGACAACATTTATGTCAAAAATGACTGCTTTGCAGTGTTGCCTACTTTTTTTTGGACAATCCGCAATAATTAACTTTCCAAACCTCCAGAATCAACTAAAAGCCAGAATCATAATTATAATTTAATTTACATGACAAAAGTATGATTACAGCCCCGGATCTTGAATTATTTAGAGGAAAAAAACAAAACAGGACAAAAACAGAAAAATGTTGCCCCCGCCCGAAATATTTTTCTTATCATCATCATCATTTTAGCCATAACCACAGATTAATATGCCATAACACGCCCACTGATACCGATGGACATAGGCCTCCCCCAAAAAACGCCACAACGACCGGTCTAGCGCTGCTCTTTGCGATTACTACGCTTGGTAGACAAATACACTACCCGAGAGGGGCTCGTGGCTAAATAACAGCCGCGCTGATCGATCGAAAAAAAAATCTGCTGTTCCCTACAAAAATGCACTACAACACGATCAAAATCAAAAAATGGAACAGCTGTGGAAACTTTTTAGTTGAAACAGCATTTCAAATTGATATTCGAACATGTGTTTTTTGATAATGACTTGTGTCATTCACTTGAATAAAAGTCTTCTCTGTGCAAACAACTTTTTTTCTTCCATATCCTAGTTATCTAGTATATTTCATCAATAGGTCATGGCCCCAGTCACTAAATTTGCCATCAAGAATCTCTGCGGCCTAGATGACTACTCTACGTGGAAATTCGCAATAAAAATGATTCTCATACGAGAAAAGTTGTTCACGTATACGTCTACGTACCCGGATTCCAAAGACTCCACCGCCATCGAGAAGGACCAAGATGCACTAGCTTTGATTTGTCTACATGTGGAACCTACACTTTATGCGTATGTACAAGATTCAAATTATGCTAAGGATGCTTGGGATAGCTTAGCGAAAGCATTTGAGGACAAAGGCGTAAATCGCAGAATCACCCTCATGAACGCGTTGTTGGATGAGAAGGTAGAGAGACACTCGTCGATGCATGAATATGTTGCTGTAGTTATGTCTCTTTCTCAAAAGTTGAAGGATATTGCCACCGGATTTGACGATGATCTTGTAGCTGTCGTGTTGCTGAGAGGACTACCTGAAGAGTACAGGCCTATGCGAATGGCGCTGGAACACTCTGGGATGAAGTTGACTTCAGAGAACGTACGGCAGAAGTTACTACAGGAGGATTCACGTCAAGATTGTAGTACATTGTCTTCAGCGGACTCGGCATTGGCTGTGCGTAAGAGTAAGAAGTGGAATGGGAACAAAGATATTAATATGACCAAAATTAAATGCTTTAAATGTGGAAAGATTGGACATAAGAAGCCGGACTGTCCTGAAAGAAGGAAAGCGGGTTCAATCTCCAAACTAAGTGACGTCGCGATCGTGAGCCTGTCTTCATTCAGCGCCGGAGACTCCTTCAATCCGACGGAGTGGTACATTGACAGCGGGGCATCTTCACATATGTCTTTCCAGAAACATTGGTTTAAAGATTTGGTTATGAATGTTGGTATGAGTAACGTGACTTGTGCGAATAATGATAAGATTGAATGCAAGGGTAAGGGTGATATCATAGTGAGTTTGAAAGGACGAATGCTTGCTGTGAGGGATGTCGCGTATGTACCTGGTTTGCATGTTAATCTGTTATCAGTGTCTAAATTAGTAGAGAAAGGATGGAAGGTAAGTTTTGACAGAGATGGGTGCAAGCTAATTCACCATTTGGTTCCAGGCCATTTCAAGGGAAAGCTTCTGGCTACCGCAAGTGAAGTCTCAGGGATCTACAAGCTTGAAGGTTGTCAGGCGGTTGTAGATGGGACTGCGTTGGCGTCAGTGAAAGCAGGTAATCCTTTGATGTTGTGGCACCGGCGGCTTGGACACGTAAATGAGCGAGATTTACGTAAGCTCCTGGGTATGGATTTTGGTAAAAGCGTAATGGAACCTTGTGCCGCCTGTATTAAGGGGAAGGCACATCGTTTACCTTTTCCAGTTGGTGAGGCTGAGAGGGCAGTCGAGAGACTGCAACTGGTTCACGCAGATATCTGTGGTCCAATGTCTGAACCCACGTACGGTGGATCTCGGTATATGCTAGTTATTTTAGATGATTTTACACGTAAATCTTTTGTATTTTTTCTTAAATCAAAAGATCAGGTTTTCGATCATTTTAAAGTTTTTCTAGCAAGTGTAGAGGTTGAAACCGGGTTGAAGGTGAAGTGCATACGCACGGACAATGGAACAGAATTTGTGAACAGGAAGTTTGATGGGTTTCTACAGCAAAAGGGTATAAAACATCAATTAACTGTTCCCTACACTCCGGAGCAGAATGGCGTAGTGGAGCGAGCAAACCGCACTATTGTGGAGATGGCTCGTGCTATGTTGGCGGAAAAGGGTCTGAGTGCGAGACTGTGGGGAGAGGCATGTAATACGGCTGTTTATATCAAGAACAGGCTGCCTCACAGTGGCAATAATGGTAAGATTCCTGAGGAGTTGTGGACAGGGAAGGCTCAGTCATTTGATCATTTCAGAGTTTTTGGAACGAAAGCGTTTGTGCACGTGCCCAAGGAAACTCGGAAGAAATGGAGCCCTAAAGCGGTAGAACATGTCTTTGTTGGTTACTGTGAGGAAACCAAGGGATATCGTTTCATTAATCCCAGTAATCCTCGCGTCATTGTTAGAGGAAGGGATGTAGTTTTCTTGGAGGAGTCTACAGCAGTAGTTTTAGAGAATCCTAGTCAGCTCGTAGGTAGCGGTGACAAAGGTGCTGAAGTAATCTGGGAACTTGCAAAGGTAGAAGGCCAGTCAACTTCGTCACCTGATAGTGCAGAAGCTTCTCAAGGGCCGAGTTCCATAGATGTGGCTGAAGTATATGAAGACGCGGAGATGGAGTTGGGAGAAACGGGTGATAGCGGAGCAGAAAATGTCGTGGTGGAAAATGTTGAAACTGAAGATTCTATTAACAGAGAAGAGTCAAACGAAGGTGAATGTCGTTATCCTCTACGTAGTAGAATCCGAAAAGGAAACCTTCATGGACTTGCATGCTATACAGAAGACCAGGAGCCTTTGACAGTTAAGGAAGCCTTAAGTCGAGAAGATAAGGATAACTGGAAGGAAGCCATGAAAAAAGAGATGGATTCGATGTACGAGAACAAGGTCTGGAAGCTCGTCAGAAAGCCACCTGAAGCTAAAGTCGTGGGAAACAAGTGGATCTTCAAGTACAAGTTTGATGCAGATGGTAATAAGACCTATAAAGCTCGACTTGTGGCGAAGGGTTTCACTCAGTCCTACGGGGTTGACTACTTCGAAACTCATTCACCGGTCGTGAGAAGATCGACAGTTAGATTGCTGCTATCGTTGGCTGTTGAAAAGGATTTGTTCATCAGTCACTTCGATGTGAACACCGCCTTTCTGAACGGTGATTTACATGAAAGAGTTTATATGCGACAGCCGGAGGGTTGCATAGATGAAAACTCGAAAGAAAAAGTTTGCTTACTAGAAAAAGCGATATACGGCCTCAAACAAGCTTCACGGTCTTGGAATGAAAAAGTAAACGAAGTGTTATTGTCTTTGAACTTCAAGCGCTGTGACTTTGATAGCTGTCTTTACAAAAATAATAATTTTTATATCGCTCTGTACGTAGACGATTTTTTATTGTTTTACAAAGACAAACAGCAGAAGGAAGTTTTATTAGACAATCTTTGTAAACAGTTCAAGATAAAGGATTTAGGGGAAGCGAGACAAGTTTTAGGTATGCTTTTGTCTAAGACTGATACTGGAATATATTTGAATCAAGAGAGGCTTATTTCGAAGATCTTGAATGAATATGGTATGTCTGACTGCAAACCAGTAAAAACTCCGACGGAAATGGATTTCCATAAAGCCTTGGCGGAAGGGGAAGGAGGTAAGTTCTTATCCTGCCAAGACTCTCGTAGTTATCAGGCGCTCATAGGGTCGCTGAACTATTTGGCCTGTAACACACGCCCGGATATTGCGGCAGCGGTAAATTTTTTGGCACAGTACAACTCATGTTGTGAGGAACGTCATTGGAAAGCTGCTAAACATATCTTGAGATACCTTCAGGGTACAAGGGATCTATGTTTGATATTTCCCAAGTCGCCGGTGCAGGACATCACGGGATTTGTAGATGCTGACTGGGGAGGGAACATCAAAGATAGGAAATCGTATTCTGGATTTATTTTTAGATGCGGAAACTCGTTGATTAACTGGGAATGCCGGAAACAAGCTTGTGTGGCACTTTCGTCAACGGAAGCCGAGTATATTGCACTTTCGGAGGCAACCAAGGAGGCAGTTCACTTGCGGCAGTTGAATGCATTTATAAGAGGTGAATATCTTGGGGCTATTTGCATTTTCGTAGATAATCAGAGTGCTATTAAACATGCGTACAATCCTGTAGCGCATAGAAGGACGAAACATATAGACATAAGGGCGCACTATGTCAGAGATTGTATTGCTAAGAATGTTGTACGTCTGGACTATGTGTGTACGGAAGATAACCCAGCAGATGTGCTGACAAAACCATTAGGTCGTGTGGCATTTAATAAATGTGTGCGCGATCTGAATCTGAGTGTGTCTGGTGTGGTGTGATGTGAGGATATCTGATGATGGATGTTGTTTGAGGGGAAGTGTGGAAACTTTTTAGTTGAAACAGCATTTCAAATTGATATTCGAACATGTGTTTTTTGATAATGACTTGTGTCATTCACTTGAATAAAAGTCTTCTCTGTGCAAACAACTTTTTTTCTTCCATATCCTAGTTATCTAGTATATTTCATCAATAACAGCTGATTTTTTTTTTCATATTTCAGTGTCGGTCCTATAATAAAAGTTGATCATATTCATGAGTACTTTCACCTCCTAAAATATCCGCACTGGTTTTAATTTTACCCTGTATAGCTCAGATTGCTGTTCGTGATTTAGTACGAAGCCGAACATTTATTGAACGTCTCCTTTATACAATTCACATAGGTCTAAATAAAAATAAATATGCAGTACATACATGACAGGCACGCTTCCCCGTCAAAAAAATTGTAGGGGAATCTCCAAACTTCTGGGTAGGTATATTGTGGTTTCGGCATGTTTATATACTAACCACGTCGTATTGTTTATCTACCTACGTCTAATCAGCTGGAACTAGTACTCATTGCATACGAAACATTATTTGGGGAATCCCCGAATAGTGTATCCTACAATTCCTACATCATAATAATCGAAACCCCCTTGTGCCAAAAGGCCTTTTCATAACAAAAAACATAGTTTACGTGTTAGTGTTTGAATGTCTTAGTACCACTAACTGTTGTAATTTAAACCACTAACAAAAACCACAAAAAAAAACAAAATTCTTCCGCTGAAAGAGGGGAACTACTAAACCACCAGTTTCAGTGGAAAATCCACACTGAGTTGGCAACACTAATACTTTGTTTGACATTGATGGTTACCTGACTGTGTGTCGTGTCCATAGAGAAATAATCATAGACATAAAATACTATAGACTAAGCCAAGGACTAAAGCCGCCGGCCGGTTTTGTTAGTGTGCGTTCTGGATTTCTATTAGTGTGCGTGACTAGGGAAGAGCTGTTGACTGGTTGACCCTTCAGTGACGTCACTGTATCAAAACATTGCGCCAATGCGCGGTGTACTTTACAATGACGTCACTGTATCACTGTCAACGAAAAATGACAGACTTCACACAGTATACAGACATGGTTAGACTAACTCCAGTATATTCTTCCTCCAAGGGAATAATATACTGGAGTAAGGCTGTTAGTGCACTACACGTTTGCAGCACGTTTTTTCACGGACAGTTTTGTATTGGCTAAAAAATCGTAAAAAACCGAATACGAATTGAAAACGTCTGTAGTGCACAAACAGCCTTAGTCTAACCATGTCTGTATAGAGACCGTTCCACATAAGAATTCCCCTAGAAGTTATGTTATTGGCTGCAATGAATCTCAATTTATTACGTTTTTAACGGTGTTGGAAGTTTTCTTTCAGCACCAATTCACTTTCATCATTTTTTAACGTCCTAAATATTATTATATACCATAACCCATCTACAAAAAAACAATAAACGATATGACCTAAATAGTAATGACAAGCAGGGGAGCCATAACCTCTAGGGGAATTCTTGGATGGAACGGTCTCTACTGTGTGAAGGCTGTCATTTCTCGCTGACAGTGATACAGTGACGTCTCTGTAAAGTACACCGCGCATTAGCGCAATGTTTTAATACAGTGACGTCACTGAAGCGTCATCCAGTCAACTCTTCCCTAGTCACGCACATAAATACAAATCCAGAACCGCACACAAAGAAAAAAGGGCCAGCTGCGGCCAGCGGCTTTATGCCCTTAGGCTCAGTCTATAGATTATAATTATGTCTATGGTGGCGACGGAACAAAAGGTCCGCGCGTGAATGCCTTTTCAGTGTGTTGCACTACGCGTGATTTCTAAACAAATACAGGGGGGTGATTCTCGCGGGTGATATATATTGATATCGAATTCGATATATATTGCAACAACTGTCAAAATCCCTACCATTTTGACATTTGTTGCGATATATATCGAACTCGATATCAATATATCACCCGCGAGAATCACCCCCCAGGTACTTGCAAACAACTGGAACAACGGAAGATCACGCACTCCGGCGCTACTACGCTGCGTGATGCGGTGCGGTGTGCGGATCGCCTAAGGAAATTGCTTAGACTCCATGACTGTGCTCCACCACGTGTCGGTACATCAAAGGGAATATAGCGAGAGAGCGGAAGTGGTGTACGAAGCAGGCGAATACTCTATTGGGCGTTTGTGCACTACGCCGCCCGTTTCCAGAGCGATTTTTCACGAACCGTTTTTTTTTTTCATACATTATAAAAAGTGATGGGGATCGAACTATATGAAAAAAAAACGGTTCGTGAATACGCAGTAACCTAGGCTGAGCTCGAGTACCAGTGTACTGAGTAGCCTGAACCTTTGGGTAGGTAGGTACCTCTACTGCCTCTACCTTCACAAGTTAAATGCATTGAGGCGGGTAGGTATTGCCCCTGGTCCACTTACTTCGACCACCTGGGTGAACCACGGGCAATTTTTTTTGCCCATAGTCCACCTTCGTCCACCTGAGTGGACCACGGGCAATTTTTCTTGCCCGTAGTTCACCTGGGTGAACTGATACGGTGGGAACTATGGAAAAAATGTTTTGTATGTACGGAACCCTAAAAAGCTAAAATAAAAGTAAATAAAAATAATAAAAAACCCGATACATAAATCCATTCCTAATAAAAGTAAAAAAAAATGTTTCAAATTATTGTTGACTCATCATATGCGTCGGGGGACCGTATCACCGTAGTGTTTGTACCTACACTACCTAAAAGACTACCTACTATCAGCTAGTATCAACTTTTTTAACCATCTAGAATCTAAATATTTTGTTTACTTTAGCGGTTTTCGACGCATTTAATGGCCAACCATAGTTTGAAACTATACGTAGCTATATTTTTTTAAAGGTAGGGCAGGACTCCTACCAATTTTTTTGTGAGAAAAAAACAAATAGTTTATTAGGTTTCATCAACATTTATTACTCTCGAAAGGCTCTTCAAATCTTTTATGAGATTATCTTGGTCGCCAAGAAGTTTTTTTACCGTTTTTAGATGAGTCGTCAGGTCTAAATCTCTAGTGTTAGTCGATGATGATGCTGAATGATTATTTAGTTCAATTTTTGTCATCGTTAAATTTGTAAAGCTTCTTTGATGAGAGCCTGTTTTGTACTCTGAGCATACGACATCTAAACAATGTCGTGAACCCAGTACAATATCTCTTTTCTCCTTGTAAGGCTTTATGCAAGTACGAAGATTTCGGAGTTCCTCTGTAGCTGCTTCCAAATTATTTTCCATAATTTATTATCTTGGTGCTAAGAAATCTGTTTTTCTGTTCCAACCGAGTGCATCTCTCATGTTCATTGCAATTATCTGCGTAATAACGTCCACAGCAAATAATAATGTGTTTCAGTTGTTCGACAGTGGAAACGTTTTGTACGCATTCATTTCGTATTTTTTGTAACTCCTTATAACCTAGTTCAATAACATTTTTGAAAAATTCAAGTTGATCGCGAAGAGCGTTGTTTGCTGTACTTAAGTTGTTGATTATTTCAGTTTTTTCACTTTGTTTTTGAACTAAATCTAAATATTGATTTCTTGTCAAATCTAAATTGTTGTTAAGTGATGCTGTTTCAGTTGCCTTAGCGGATGACATAGTTTTGGCAACAGCTGAAAAAAATAAGATTTTCATAGCTACTAGCTATTTCCCGCTGTAACTTACAAAATTTTAAGTTGCTTAAATAAAGTGACTATCCTCTATTCACTTACCGCATGCCGTTTTAAGATTTTTTCTTAATTTTTTTATTTGGACTTTTCTCAAATTTAAAGAGGTTTTGCATTTAATCAGTTTATTAAAAATTTCTTCACTGTCGCATTTTCCGCTGCGACTTGCAGTTACTGATTCATTGTGAAGGCTACAAATGATACATTTTCGCCAGTGTTAATAATTAGTTGGCATAATTACAGTCTAAAATAATGTATAGGTAGTTTTATCTCTATCGGGTGGAAGTTAAAAGTCGAGAATGCTTGCATAGGACATATCTGTCGTATCTAATAATATTATACCTAAAGAGGTAAAGTAAGTTTGTATGTATGAAGTAATCACCCGCACTCTAATTGCGTAACTCAATTGCTATCACCATGGCATTGTTTTTGACATTCATTACGCCGTGTGATTGCTATCCGTGCTCCCGTAACTAGCTCAACACCGCAATGGATGTTATTGAACTGTTAAAATGAAAGCCATGGCGAAAGAAATTGAGTTACGCAATTAGGCTGCAGAACTACTGATCCGATGTTGAAAATTCTTTCATTAATATGAAACTAGGTACGAGTACGTTATCCTTGAGTGCTATACGCTCCTTTTATACCGAAAAAATGCACAGGTCCTGTGGATCACGCGAACGAAGTCGCGGGTAAATTGCTAGTGAGATATAGGTTAACATGCAATGTCTTTCAAGGTAAGCAATGCTTTGGAACGTAATGTCTGTCTCTTTTCAGTTCATGGTTAATGGTTTAATTTTTCATAGTTTAATACCTACACCGCTAGACAACAAGGCACTACCTACCTACGTAAATAATTTAAGTAAGAATATTTTATTATATCTATAGCTGAAAGTAATCCTTTTTCATCGACCTCCAGTCCATTTTCCTGATGGATAGGTACTGAGCTCAAAATTAGTAGTAAAACAAAAGTGGCTCTTCATAATCATTAAACGTCAGACAGCGTCTTGGTTATCTTTATTAATTTTAGCCTAGGTACGCACGGCTACAGATCAAGCTATACATTTCCAGTATAAGCTGATCTCGCATTGTATGGGATTTCCTTACAGTGAGAGGTCAGTGGGTAAACTGGGAATGTATAGCTTGATGTGTAGCCGTGTGTACCTGTCGATCATCAGAGGCATACTAACTTCTACGTTTTTAATAGGTAGATAAGCCTCACCGCACACGGGTCAGTCGCGACAGCCACAAAACGACGTGACCGAGCTGAGGACTACAGATTTCATTCAGAAGTAACGTTAGCTTAATAGCAAATTGAGTTAATTTACTAATATATCAATGGTAGACACATACTTTTGCATTTCTTTTGCGATAGCACTTAGAGCATGTCGCATTTTATTAGCTTCGTTTTCATCATCACTCATTTCTGATTGCATAACCACTTCTATACAAAGCTTCTATACCTATTTAAGTCCGCAGTTTGTGTATAAGGAAAATGGATAAAAAGTAGCCTTAGAAGATTTTTTCACACGATTTGAAATTTTCTCACTATCAAAAATTGTGAACGGTCCTAAAAAAGACACAAAATATATAAAAGTAGCGAATAAAATTATTTGACAAGGCATCAGAAAAGTCAACGACAGCAGAGAGCATAGCATAATTTTTTACCCTTATGTCAATGAAACGGCAATCAATTCATTGAGACAAAGACAATAAATTAATTATCCACGCAAGGCCGATATCATAATAAGTCCAAAAGAAAGATGATAAACGGGTAGGTACTACTGATGTAAAAAATTATGTTAATATCTACCTATTGACTGATTGACGATGAAGGAAAACATATCTACGAAATCTGGACTAAGTCCAAGGTTTTGTCTGAAATCACCAACTCGCACCGAGAAAGGTGATTATAAATGTGATTATATATGCTGATTTCTTCTTTGTATGAGAAAATACCATTATATACTGGATAGATAATATAGATATAGAAAAGAAAAGAAAGATTTTCATAACTATACCTCTAGCTAGATAACAGTTATGTCTCTGCATGCGATGGGTAAAAATCTTTATTCTTAATTTAGGTACCAACCAACACACTCTTGCCGCCATTGTATCAGATAGTTCCCATCACGGACAGGGCAGACATTCAATACATTGTTATTATTAAGCCGGAGCGTGGTGGTGTGCCAGCCAATTTTCCGGCAAACGCCCCGGCGGCAAACGGCGATCCGGTATTCGTTTGTTCACGAGACAACCGCTCCGTGTGGTAACCATTTCACGCTCGATTTCATTTCCACCACTAAAAATAGGGACATATCTTCCGAACGATCTATTATGTGGAATAAGAGAAAAAGAAAATAAATGTTTTAGTGTGAAATAAAAATATGGGATCGCTTTGGATGAAGCATGTTTGAAATGGATGTTGACAGTATTTTAATATTGGTTTGTATCAAAGTAGTAACAAATATTCGTACCATCATTATTTTCTCCCCTAAAAATTAACGACAGACGCTACTTATCTTTAGCAACTTATAGGCAAAAGTTGCAGTAGGTAACCTACGTTTTTACTTCAATTGAACTTAGATCAATTAAATAAAGTTTTATTTGTTGAAGTGCATAGAAAAGTGGGCTTAGCAAAGATAACCCCCTTGTACGGGGCAGGGTCAACTTAGGAAATCGTTTAAAATTGGCAATGGCTAGGAAGGTAGGTAAGTACATGATACTTTTTGTCACATATCGTTGGTACCTACCTCAGATCATAAATATCAACTTAGATACAGCGCTTTAGTTGATTTAGGTTTCGTGCTCAAGAAATCTACTGATAACTAAAAAAAGAAGTTAAATAATTTAAGTACCTACCTATCAGTGGCGAAGGGTGAGGGGAAGCCGGTACAATAAAATAGTAACAAAACTGTAAATAATGCCGTTTTACTTTGTCATACAGACCTATTAATTTATTCACTGTATTTAGATAAGTACACATAATTATTATATTATTTTGAATAGGCGAATATTATTTATGATGTTGTTTCTATTTTATTGTACCGGCTTCTCCTCACCCTTCGCCACTGCTACCTATCTAAATTGGTGAGATTAAGTTTGTACTTGCGTAAGAAATAATTTCTTCAATAAATAAAACAAAATCAACGAAAACTACTTTAAAAGGTCCACCGACATAAGTAAAGGTACGTAGAACACGGTATTCTAAGTAGGCTTGATGAATGAAAATGATTCACCAATATATTCTAAAAGGATCTCGATCTTCTTACTTAGCCGTTATCCGCACGGTCGGTTTATTTCAATTTCGTTCATAAAAGACGCTATTCTCGGATTTGAAGTAGATTTATCATGCTCGGATAAAGCGGGCACTTTTTGTGCTTTTCTTGTGCCTGGATCTGACCCGAGATCTGTCCACTTAATGTGAATAATGGTGTACGATGGAAAACGAATGCGAACGCGAACACAAAGGACAACAATGCGAACGATTCCAGAACTCGATACAAGGATTTTGGCGAGATAATGCTTGTTGTTGTGTTTTCATGGCTTTATGTTTACTTGGACGCTAAGATCTCGTCCGAAGTACCTACCTACCAGTTTAATTTTAGTATTTTTTTTCTTTTAACCTTCGATTGCAAATTTACTTAAAGTACAATACACCTAACTCAGATATCTACTATAATATGGCTTAGGGCCAAGTTCACCGACCAGATAACAGTCCGATAAATTGAAAACGGCCGTTTAACATGACTTTTCATTATATGGAAAAGGATATGTTAAACGGCTGTTTTCAATTTATCGGACTGTTATCTCGTCGGTGAATTTGGCCCTTAGTCTACTATTAATGTATAATCACAGAATACAGGAAAGTTTATTCTTATAAAAATATATAAGTAGAAACTGAAAGTATGTTCTGTTCCCTGTAATAAGAAAATAGTTTGATAGGTCTGTCCAAGATTCAACTTAGACTACCTATACTTAAACATTGAAGTTTTCATCGTTCAATTGGCAATTCTTGCTTGAACCACTAAACAAGTACCTAGTTCTGCATTGTGTGCATAGAAAAGCAAAAAAAGAAATGCAGTGTTGATTCATGATATGAGATCATCGTTCTATCAGTTGATCTCTACAGACGGTCATCATCTGCCTAGCCTTTTCCCAAATTATATTGGGGTCGGCATCCAGTCTAACTAGTTTTGGCTGAATATCAATATTTTACGTGGAACGACTGCCATCTGACCTCCACAACCCAATTAATGGGTAATACCGGTATTCGAATGTTAGACCAGCTGTCAGACTTTTAGGGCTTCTGACTACCCGTAACGATTGTCAAAGATATTCCTATGACAACCGGGACCGACTGCTTAACGTGCTCTCCGAGGCACGGAGGGGTCTCGATGTGTAAAGAACGGTCACCCATCCAAGGACTGACCGCGGCAAGCGCAGCTTAACCTCGCAGATCGGTCGATCAGCGCGGCCGTCATTTAGCCTAAATGTTCTAAAGATTTCTAAAGGTGTCCTGTCCACATCAAAAGTTCGTGGCCAGGCACAAATCATTCAACCACTGACCATTACTGAATTAGGGCCAAGTTCACCGACAAGATAAAAGTCCGTTAAATTGAAAACGATGGTTTATCATATCTTTTTCTATACAAAAAGTCAGGTTAAACGGCCGTTTTCAATTTATCGAACTGTTATCTTGTCGGTGAACTTAGCCGTTAGGGTCAAGTTCACCGACAAGATAGCGGTCCGTTAAATTTAAAACGGCTGTTTATCACATCTTTTTCTATACAAAAAGTCATGTTAAACGGCCGTTTTCAATTTATCGGACTGTCATCTTGTCGGTGAACTTGGCGCTTAGTAACTAAGGGCCGACACACATATCAAAGCGATGCGACGTCACAACGCAAAAATCAGTGACATCACATCACACAACCGAAGCGTATGTTTTTAAAATCCCCGAAGTTTTTGCCATGCGACGCGACGGCGGCTGCGGCGCGCCCTCGTCCTACACTTTGTTTTGGTGATCAAGTCAATTACCAAGACATAACAGAAAGAAGTAAAATATATTTTTATTAATATTGCTAATAGCGCTGAACTGGGGGTCCGAAATTTTGAAGTGGGGTTACTAGGTCAAGTGGTACCTACATTACTGTGGTAGGTATACCGTATGAAAGGACATTATCAACACATTTCGAAATATATTTTCTTTTTTTATGCCCTAGGTATAGTTACCGACATTTATGATGAAAATTTTCAAAAAAGTATTGCCTATCTTTATATCTCTGAAGTTTGCAAAACGAAAAATCTGAAATAATTATAGTTGCTATCAACTATAATTATTTCAGATTTTTCGTTTTTATTTAGGTAAACTTCTATAAGTTTACCTAAATATAACACGAAAAATAGAACGATGTTCGTAACTAGCGCAGTTTTTTAGAAATCATCAAAATTCCTTCACAAACAAAACTTCAAAACCCTCAGTGCGCGAGTGCGACTCGCACTTGGCTGGTTTTATTTCTAGTTGATCCTCCTATATGACTGAGTAGTGTTTTAATAACCATGATACATTTAAATAATGTAAGTGTGTAGACAATTTTGATAACTTAAATTTAAAAGAAAATCACACACTTCTAAAATCAAGGCATAACAAGTTGTAATGCCTTGATTTTAGAAGTGTGTGATTTAGAAAGAACGAACTACTTGACTTGTTGTAATTTACAACACGTCAGTAGTTCGTTCTTTCTAAAAATATAAAATGTATGGACATTGCTCAAACCACAAACACAATCAGTCAGACGACTTAGAGCATGTAAATAAATTATTGGGAATTTTAATAAATTCACTTCATTCAAAAGTTAAGCAAACCAAAATGTTAAAGTAACTTATCAAGGCACCTAAGTAGAACATGATTGCATCACAACATTATACATAGATATTTTAATGCACGTCGTCATATCGGCGCTGAGATGAAGACGATATCTGAGGAATGCGAGACGTCTACGGATAATCGATTCCTCAGAGGCAAAAGCTCCCGTGATCGTGAGAGATGCACTCGAGATGAAGCTACGCGGAGTATCCTACTCTGACGTGGTAGTTCCGTGTTTATGTACTACGATAGCCTTGATACTGATACTGATATACATTTCAAGGAGTATCGTCTCTTAATGGTCGAAAGAGATTGGACTTTCGGAAACATGAATCTGGAAATAAGATAGGTTTTTAAAACCGAACACTTTAATACGTGTATCTCTACACGTACACGCCAATGTTATTTTAGCTTCTCAGGTACGCGATATTCTAAAGAATTTATGCCATATGATGCCATGTGTATGTTAACAAAGAATCAGCATTCCACAAGGTACGGGGGAGTCACGCGACCGCTCGGCCGGACCGTACACCGCGTAAATAGTTAAATCTACTACTCTAATACAATTTGTAGTAAACCATGATCCCGACGCTAAGGTCGCATTATCGGATTGGAAAAAACTGTTACAAAATAATCCTGAGAGAACAAAATTGAATCTTACATGTGAAGTTTTTAAGACGCTATTGGTTTGTAAGTGGAGACGTGAATACGAGGCCGAGTTTTACAATGTTCATGTGACGGCAGGACCTTTTTGTTGGGCCTTTTGTGCAGAGAATCCGCGATGCCCTGGGGGCCGAGGGGCACGATTTCCATTACACGAGAGAGTTTTTCGAAGAGGTCTTTGCTTTCCGAAAATTTTACACTAGATTCAATTATGTTTTTCTAAGGCTGCGGGTTGATAAACTACCTTGAAACCTTCGGGGGGTGGTTAATTGCCTATGGCATCCGGTCTCGGCCACGAATTATGTAGGCGCCAGGTACGATGCGAATATATTTCTCCGATACTTTCCAGATCAAAGTCACATTAGTAAAATGGGTATAATAGCATACTAAAAATGTGTAATATCTTCCTACTGCAATTGAACAACACTATTTCCACAGGATCATTAGTCTGTTCGCTGTCGAAAACGCCCACCATTAGTGATGTGAATGTTATTATTAATTAGTGGTTATTGACACCCAGTCAGATACTCAATGTCGGAATGATTAACATGCAGTTGGACTTAGTTCTATGGTGCAGTGAGAATGACAAAGTATTGTAGTGTACGTTCATGTTACGAGCGATACAGTGCGGTGTTCAAGATCAGGAGTACGTGCACTTGCGGTCGTGTGTGGTACAAATGATGCAATATCGGCAAGTCACGTTTAGCTAGTATTTTGAGCTCCCATTCTGGTCTTGCCTGAAACACAATGAGTTGCTACAGTTTCGAAAATATGCTTCGCCTGTCAGACAGGAGTATTGATGCAGCTGTATCTAATCAATTTTGATGGTGTACACAGGTACACCATCAAAATTGATTAGACGAGATTTTACTTGCAAGTCTAAATAGAATATAGGTACAGACCTATATTCTATTTAGACTTGCAAGTAAAATCTCGTTTCTGCTATAAAAACTACTTTTACAGGACTCATGAAGATGTGCTGAGTGGTGTAATTAAAAGAACCTACACTCGTTACCAAGTCTGCTAACAGGCTAGTCTTTTTATCAGCGGCATGAGCTTCCTTGTGTAAGCAGGTAACACAACAAAGGAAGAAGATAATTATTATAATGTGAACATGTTCAACGGTCTTACCTTTATATTGCTTACAATGCAATCGATGAAATTTCGGTTAAAGAAATACTTAACTGTAGCGAAGTTGTAACAAATGAAAATAAACACGCAGATAGTTTTTAAAAGGTTTACAATTCTCAACGGCATTCCTACCAACACTGCCACCGTATATTACATTGACAGCAGGCATTATTTTCGTCGCACATAAAACGTATGTTACAAGGATACATGACTTACTTGGGGACAAAAGTCAGGCGGAACATCTGTTAAGCAACTTCTCAAAGTTGGGTGTAAGAACAAAGTAGAATGTGTGTCCTTAGGGCCCGCGCGCCGCGTCGCGTGGCTCCGGCGCAAACTTTCAATATAAACCTCACTCAATATACAAACTGGGCCCATGCTTGTTTTATGAAATGTGTACACGCTTTACCCATGTTAATTTGTTTGTCTTTTTTAGAACATACATAAAGGAGAAAAGGCTAAGAAAATGTTGTAGAGTTTGATCGTGATAGATAAACATAATTATAGAATGCGAGTGTAAAATATTTGAGAAGAAAACATAAAAAAATATTCTACTTTTTTTTTATTTACACAAATTTGTTCAACAACATATTAAAATAAATCACTAAAATAATTAGATACAACAAAGCGTTGCTTTTACTCTCAAAGCCTGTAATCTAATGTGCGTATGTAGAGCACATAGGCAGGCAAAGTGAAATTCAATTAAATTCCTTTTGATAGCCTGTTTGTACCTGTCACTCGCATTGAATATCATTATTACAACGTACCTACTTTATCTAAGTACGGTACCTGTTTTAAGTGTGCGTCAGATAAACGACAGCGACAGGAGACCGCAGAAAGAGTTTGTAGCGGTGCGAGAAAATGTTCACTGTACTACTTTCTATAAGCCTAGTTGCACATTAGCCAAAATTATGTCTGTCTAAAAACATAACTTTATTTTACTTTATTGATCTGGTCCCATTCCGCTACCAACCGCTCCGCAGTTCGCATTGTACGTGTGTAAGTTGATAGTGCTATACACACTTTGCCATGTTGCTGGTATATCGTGGATTTATAATTTTTAAACCAGTTCGCTTTTTCTGCTACCCTTTTCCATTATTTTCTGGTGTGTAGACGGGATCATCAGTGGATGTCCTCTTAGAACATTATATTATCACAAAAACAAAAGTAGGTATTTAGATATTCCTACTTTATGTGCCAATTTGGTTACAAAACCTTTGTGATTTTTTATTTAAAGAATGCTCACAGAACAAAAACAGACTTTGTTTTTAAAATCGCGACTAAATCCAACAAAAACGTAGGTACGTCAAACCGAGGGGTTCGAAGGGTGCGATGACGAACGAGGGTATGCACCGTAAATGTTGATATTGTAATTACAAAAGTTATTATGTCTGGTGCTTGAATAAATGGCCAATTCGTTGGAAATATTGTCGCAACGGTAATGCCAGGTGATTCGGCGACGGGCTCCCAACAATGCAGTAAAAACGTTCCCGTAATTACGATCATTTTATTTGCTATTTCATTAACATGAATGGTGATCGGTGTCCGGATTGTATCTGTTCTGTAATAATAATAAAATCAATGCAACCTATAAAGTATGCTGGTTTTACTGCGTGCGGTGTTTCTGATCAGAATCATGAGCGATTTCATTTTTTTGGTTACAGGTTAGGTAGGTACATTTTCTGATTCCCAGGCACAATATAAAAAAGAGGCTGTATTTGCACTGTGATTTTGTTTGACGGACTTGATTTAACAGACATACGAAATATTAACACGAATATCTGCCACGTACCGCAATAAAAGATTTGTATTTTTTGTTTTGTAGAAATATTTTCTCTTTCCAAACGTCACTGGGCCGGAATCTACCCATAGAGCCTGCTCATCAGCATATACCAAGAAACATTAACTGTAAGATCTTACTTCGACTGGATTAGTCTCTTAGAGAGTCTAACCAACAAACTAACAGAATCGAATCCTCACATACAACACAAAAGCTGTATAAAAAGCCGTGCATGTTTTTTCAAGCTTCCTTTTAATTGAATGGATAAAAAAGGTACAAAGTTGATACTAAAATAATGAAATTAGTAAGAGGATTAGCGGAAGCCGGCCTCAGACGTACGAACTAGTATGCAGGCCCGTGTGGAATGAGGACCGCAGTGAATTTTCTGCTCCGTCGCGCCGCGAGATGAAGGGACCTACGGAAAATGCCTAATAACCTGCGCTGTTTACTAGCTAATGAGATGGTGGTTTTAATTAGAAAGCAAATAGGTTTTTGGGCAAATAGGTTGTAAAAATATTGATTAATATTGACTATTACGCTAATACACTATAGTAATTTAGGTACTTTTGCATGTTTTTATTCTTGCTATTTGGAACCATGCTTTCAGAACACGGTTTTTCCATCTTCTTTTTCATTACTTACCTACATGTTTTTTTTTTTTGTATTTAATTTGGATTAGGAATTTCTCCTGTATCGTGGGTGCGTTTACAAACACAAATCTCACATGCAAAATACTTAGAACAAATATACGTAGACATACGTATATTTTGTTCCGTGTGGGAACCGAACCCCCGACCCGCAGTGCAGAAATTGTGCCATGCGGTCCCGTGACGTCTATCTTTTTGTATCACCTTGCAATCAAGTTCAATCATAGAATTACACGTATTTCATTAAAAAAACAGACTAAAACGTCACCAAACCACCAACATAGGTAGGTAATCCAATCACCAACACTATATGTTGTTCCACGGGCGCAGTAAACAGACGTATATTTGCGTACGTTTCAAATTCTTGGCGCATTCGAACACGCAGGGCATTTCACCTGCCATAGTTTATTACCTATTCAGCGGACTCGCACAAATAAAACTGTATAATGCATAAGCGAATGGCGAGTTTGATTTACGAGCGCGCGGCGGCGGCGGCGGCCAGCGAGTCGCGAGCTGAATAACTAACGCACCTAGGGGCTATTCAAATGCCCTTATCCCGTGTCCGGCTGTTGTTACACTTCAACATCTTATTATTTTAGTTTTGGGAAACTATTTGCGTTATGTTGGCTCTTGTTTTAGTTTGATTTAGTTTCATTCGTAGAATTTAATGTTAGCTTTTGCAACTTGAAACAGGATATTGTGATTGCTGTAGAAGACTTTATTAATTTTATGTAAATCATTCTGCAATTTTCGTGTAAAACACTTAACTGAACAACTTTTTTAATAAAATAGTCTCTCATGTACCTACCTACGTACCTATATGCTTAACGTGTGGTCATCTGTCTGCATTGTATTTATTACTAACGGCATATACAACGTACGGATAACTTATTTAGTGGGTGTCATAAAAATGAATTTATAGGCACACTAACTTTTCGGTACTCTCTAAAATTCATATTTCAGTTGTTGGTTCGTTGAAACTGTAATGCCAAATGATATCTGAATGTTGGGGAATGAATAGTTTGTTTAGTTGAAAGTAGATTTTGTAAAAATATGAAATTAATATTTAAAAAAAAAAACACGCCTGCCATGTCCAAAAGTGAAATAAAAAGTGAAAAACGAGTTGTGTTGAATGAATGTAAGAATGGAGTGCATGTGTATTTTCGTCGCAGTCGGGGTACAGTTCTATGGATCATTTTCTTATAAAGAGGGTTAAAAAGGATTCTAACGATATAACATAAGTACATCTACATCGGTTCAGGCGTTTAGAAGTTATGGTAAAGTAAAGAAACTCACATACTACATAACCCTAAAAACATGAAACTTCTTTTTAGGGTTCCGTACCAAAATGGTAAAAAAGGAACCCTTATGGTGCGACTTCGTCTGTCTGTCTGTCTGTCTGTCTGTCACACTGTGTTATTTCAGCAAAACTACTAATGCTATCGACTTGAAATTTGGAACAGTTATAAAAAATGCTTGCCAAACTTTATTGAATATAAAAA
Organism: Thalpophila matura; assembly: GCA_948465475.1. NCBI lineage: Eukaryota > Metazoa > Arthropoda > Insecta > Lepidoptera > Noctuidae > Thalpophila > Thalpophila matura. The sequence continues at coordinate 9,211,888 of OX419183.1, read as the reverse complement.
AAGTCAAAAAATGGTTTAATTTTCATTGCAAAAGGGGCCGGAGTGGGGGTCCGAAATTTTAAAGTGGGGTTACTAGGTCAGGTGGCATATCATATGAAAGGGCTTGATCTGCACATTTCAATATATATTTTCATTTTATTTTATGTCTCACAGTTTTCGACATATGATGAAAAATGTCTGAAAAAATACCATTCCCCCCCCTTATCTCCGAAGTTTGCGGAGCGAAAAATCTGAAATAATTAGAGTTGATAGGAACTGACCCAAATATTGCACCAAAAATAAAACGATGTTCCTAACTAGTGCAGTTTTTTCAAAATCATCAAAATTCCTTCACAAACAAACTTAGTTATGCGGTCCGGTTTTTTCTCTTTATACGTCCAAAACCGATAAGGAACCCTCGGTGCGCGAGTACGACTCGCACTTGGGCGGTTTTTTTTTGGGTACCAGTCGTGTAAAACCAAGTTTCCATCTATCCTCCTCGTGAAAAATCTTTTCATGGATAAATATTATGAGAAAGCACGAGTGTTTTTAGGGTTCCGTACCAAAATGGTAAAAAAGGAACCCTTATGGTGCGACTTCGTCTGTCTGTCTGTCTTTCTGTCACACCTGGTTATTTCAGCAACTACTAATGCTATCGACTTGAAATTTGGAACAGAAGAATGCTTGCCTAACTTTATTGCAAATGAAAAAAGTCAACAAATATTTTTATTTTCATTGCCAAAGGGGCCGGAGTGGGGGTCCGAAATTTTAAAGTGGGGTTACTAGGTCAGGTGGCATATCATATGAAAGGGCTTGATCTGCACATTTCAAAATATATTTTTATTTAATTTTATGTCTCACAGTTTTCGACATACGATGAAAAAGTCTGAAAAAATACCATTCCCCCCCCTTATCTCCGAAGTATGCGGAGCGAAAACTGAAATAATTAGAGCTGATAGGAATTGACTCAAATATTGCACCAAAAATAAAACGATGTTCCTAACTAGTGCAGTTTTTTCAAAATCATCAAAATTCCTTGACAAACAAACTTAGTTATGCGGTCCGGTTTTTTCCACTTTATACGTCCAAAACTAATACGGAACCCTCGGTGCGCGAGTACGACTCGCATTTGGCCGGTTTTTTCTTGGGTTGAAATAAAAATACCTACTTGTAAAAAAAAAAGGATCTCCTTTTAGAGTTGATCTGTATCCATATCCATTGTTCCAATTCGAAATGCTTGTTGTATGGTCAAACCTTTCAGTTGACCCTTACGATGTGGTTACTTAAAATCCCCCAAAGGATCGAGATACACGGTTTCGCTTTCACGAGACCATTATTAGAGATACTAACTTTTAACAAAACATGTACTATAGACAAATACCAATGGAACGCGATATAATTATGTATTTACTTATAGAAGGATGTTACCTTTATTGATAAATTTCCAATTACTCATGAAGCCTAAAAAATTACCACTCAAACCAACAGACATGATGAAAAGCTATTGAGACTGTAATAAAAAAATAAAAAAAATAAATTTTTATATAAGAGGGGTGTGTAAAATTACAATGGCAACGTCAGTGTGCTCCAAAAATAAAAGAAAAAGGATACAAGATTCGGGCGCCAGGAGCTGACACTGAAATATAAAAAAGGAAGTTACCGGATTCAGCGGAGGGCTTTTGAACGTTTTAATCTGCTAGGAGGAGAATATCTAAATAAAAACAGAGACACTCTTTTGTCTGCATTTATTCAATTCGTAGGCACAACAAAAAAATATTTAGCTATTAAATTAAAAATTAAATTATAGTTAGCTGTACTTAAGTCAATACTTGTAAAGTCAATAATTTCTAGGAAACTCTTGTCATTATTGCATCTTTAATTAATGAAAAGAATAAAAGGTGCAGTTTACCTTAATGAGGTGATCTTAAAGATTAATTTTAATAGTTAAAAAATATACGTTGTCCAGGCACGTGGAGACGTCGACCGGAACACCGCACAATAAATCCAGAGGAATATTAAACCCCATAAATTGTAACAAAAACCCAATAAAGAAAATCCAGAAAAAAAACCTTAAAGAAAATCGCCTTTGGCTAGAACAAAGAAAAAGTCATTTTGAGCGTTGGAAGTTTAATGGTGGCCATATTGTAACACGCCACGGCGTCACATCAAACTTACCGATTTTCTTCAATAAATATGCAACCACATTACTAATATTGTGGTGCGAGAACAATACAGAATGTTTGTCATCACAATTACGACCTGAAATATTACAAAAAATGTCGAATCAGAATCTAACAATTTTCGAACAAAGCATTGGCAAGACAAAGGCCTGAAGAAATTCTACTCACCAAAATACTGCAATTTATTCGATTGTGAATATTTGCTTTTACAAATTATATTATTTTATGGCATTTTAATAAGCGTTTATTCCGTATTGACACGGATTAAAAAATAAAAATCGAATTAATTGTTAGGAGATGCTCATCGTCTCGCCATGGTGGAATCGGAAAGTGTCAACGTCAAAATAGCGTTCTGTCATCTTACTTCAACGACTAGTGTTGCCATCCCAAAAAGAACCATAAGTTTCGAAACATCTTCCATAGACAAGCAAAATCGACTAAAACCATGTAACGACGAGATTACGCCGTTACAAGACATTAATGTAATCAGAAATACAGCCAATTTGCTAATGGATCCAACCAAGGTGGCGTAAACTCTGCAAAGATTGTAATCTGGCAACCCAGACCTGTAGCTCCTTACAATCAAAAGATTATTATGATCTTTTGATTTTAATGAATTCAAAATTTCGTGAAAATCACATGGACGTCTAATGTTTTTGTTAAAAAAGGTTTCGCATGCATTTTAAATATAAATTACGATAAGGCAATAAATGTAAAGCTTTGTGATTGCATTATTTAGGTACCTGGATACATTTTCCCCGGGAGTGGTGTTTGAGTTCCTAAGTGCACATAAAAACGTAAGCAATCAAGGGGCCAGATGTTTTTGCCAAGCACATAAACGCGAATGGCGTGAATTGCAATTAAGCTCGAGTTTCGATACCTTCAAAATATATGCAATAAAATTTATACTACCTTTCCGAACAAAATCTATTGCGAATGTAGGTAAATGGCATAATACAAAAGTGAGGACCTTTAGATCGTTAAACTCAAGAGTCGACAATATCTAGATGCTACGAATTTCTACTGGGTTTCGAGCTAATCGTAATTACTTCTTATATTTATTATGGGAATCTGCTGATTTTTGTCTTATGAAACTTGTGTGTTCTAAGGCATTTAATTAGATTATAATTAGGTCCGGATTACTAAATTACTTAAACTTCTATACTGCATACCAAATGCATTCCACACTGTGATGATGAATTGCACATTGTTAGCTGTTCATTATTGGTATAGGAACTGTAATTACTCTATGGTACAAAGTGTAACTGATAAAATAATAATGTAATTGGACTAATCGATAGTCAAATGCGTAATTCGACTATCTCAAAATAATATCATACATACATTTGCGTCACGTGGACTGAAAGATACATAAAAAACCCTATATTACCTAATTATGGTGTATTCTAGAGAGTGATTGGGTGAAAACATAGTTGTACCTACAATCTACATGTAATTATAATTTTTGGTTCGTTTGTTGTACCTACATTGTTATTCAATAGCAAACTGGACGTACACTGGCTCAGTATGGTGAATTCATCTTGGTCAGGTCAATTATCGGTTGGAGTGTACGTAACGGAGCACTGAGGAAAAAACACTTAGAAAAATTTTGATGAATTTTTCAAACATGATAATACTTACTTTTTATGGTTTTATCGTATGGAGAACATCAAAAGAAACAACTTTTTCCCGGGATTTTTTTTTGTGAGGTCAATGACCGCTGAGCTAGGAGGCAAAATTTAACTTTCATTGTGAAGGCGTCTGGGACTTGACCCCAAGGTCAAGGTCAAATTAAAAAAGACGCAGGCACAGGGTACGGTCGAGGTCAGTAACCTTGACGCCAAGGTCAGTTACCTTGACCCCAAGGTCAAGGTCAAATCAAAAAAGTCGCAGACACGGGGTACGCTCGAGGTCAGTGACCTTGACGCCAAGGTCAGCGACCTTGACCCCAAGGTAAAATTAACAAAGACGCAGACACGGGGTACGCTCGTGGTCAGTGACCTTGACCTCAAGGTCAGATTCATAAAAACACCCCTTTTAACCTAACCTGTCCAAGTCGGAGTTTTTTTTTATGACCATTACGCCCCGCCAAGCGGGGCTCCGACTTTGCCCTTTAAGCAACTTAGTCCAAGAGCGAGCGAAGCGAGCTCGAGACTTGGGGCACTCCGACTTGGACAGGTTAGGTTAGTAGGGGATGGCGGGGTCTAGTGAGCGAGCAGAGCGAGCGAACAGACCCCGCCATCCCCTTCGTGGTTATTTTTTTCATGACCATTAAGCCCCGCGAAGCGGGGCTCCGACTTTGCCCTTTAAGCAACTTAGTCCAAGAGCGAGCGAAGTGAGCTCGAGACTTGGGGCTCTCCGACTTGGACAGGTTAGGTTAAAAGGGGTGTTTTTATGAATCTGACCTTGAGGTCAAGGTCACTGACCACGAGCGTGCCCCTTGTCTGCGTCTTTGTTAATTTGACTTTGGGGTCAATGTCACTGACCTTGGCGTCAAGGTCACTGACCTCGAGCGTACCCCGTGTCAGCGTCTTTTTAATTTGACCTTGACCTTGGGGTCAAGATCAGTGACCTCGAGAGTACACCGTGTCTGAGTCTTTTTAAATTTGACCTTGACTTTGGGGTCAAGGTCACTGACCTTGGCGTCAAGGTCACTGACCGCGAGCGTACCCCGTATCTGCGTCTTTTTTAATTTGACCTTGACCTTGGGGTCAAGGTCACTGACCTAGGCGTCAAGGTCACTGACCGCGAGCGTACCCCGTATCTGCGTCTTTTTTTAATTTGACCTTGACCTTGGGGTCAAGTTCATTGACCTTAGGTCGTCCCCCGGTGTTTCCCCACCCTAATACTCCCACATCCCACCGGATCCCGAAGGCTTGATTAGGCGTTGTTTTTGGGTGAAATTTTTCTAAGTCTTTTTTTCATAGTGCCCCATTTCGTATACCATGACCAGGTAGGTACTTGAACAATTTTGAAGGCTAAAAATGTTTCACATGAGAGTAACGGTCAATATTATAAAATATCGGTTTTGTTACAACCATTTTAACATTATTGTTGAGCAGTTAAACTTTATTACCGATTTATTTTTCTTTGACATCAGAGATTTCGTAATGTTTGTCTTTTTATGAGCTTGTGAACAGTTTGTGTAATCGCTGTTTGATAGCGGCTATTTATTTCGGGTTCGCGCCAAAGTACCGATAAACTGTAATGACGTTGGAGCAAATGTATTAAAGTGTTTTTGTTGTCACGTTCAGTCCTTGCCAGGTGCCATAAGTGCACTGTTATAAGTTTTCTGGTAATCCCAACTAAAGTTCCAGCTTAATAGACTATACAGCAATTTTACAAAACTGTTTCTTCATCGTCACCTTATTCATTTGTCAATCAGTTAAGTACGAATCGCACATCTGTAGATAATGTTGATTACGGTAAGAGGTAATCAAAACAAATGACTACTATTCTTACAGAAATAAATTGTTTTCATATTTTTCCCGACGGACGGCGGCGTGCTAATTGATATAAAATGTTGGTCTTTTGAGGGATGGTACTGCTAATAATAGTTTTAGTAGTTTATTATACAACAGCAACTGTAGACGCAGCTCGCACTGGGTCTGTAGACAATCTAGTTTGTGGGAGCAGATGCTAACCCAGTTCAGAGGAAAAAGGGAAACATTGCGCTAACGATACTCCAAGGAAGATACAAATACTGTAAGAAATATTTATGGAGGTTTTTCGGAATGAAATCCCTAGGGATAGCGGGACGCGACGGTTTGGCTTCCGAAAATAGGGGAAAACACGTTTCAAATCCCTCGCCACGTATAACTCTTAATACAGGGATTATAGAATGGCTTCTTAAGTCTTGGGTGCTAAAAGAAAGATAACAAGCAATTAGGATGCGGTGATAAAAATAAATAACTATTTATTTGCAGGTTAAATTGCTTTTTTCGTACCTTATTTTTTTCTCTTTTTTCTTTTATATTCATAAGTTAAACTTTATTTTTAAGCTTGGGATGAGCTTCGTAGTAATATTGCGTTAAACTAATATTAAAATCGGCCCCGATGAGGTGCTTACGTACGTTTTTTGCGTTCACCTGGGCCTCGTAAATATTACCCTCGACCATAAAATGCATTAGTAAAGTCTGGCTTTGAATAATGCTAGCGCCGCGTTCTTTCCTGTGGAGGAAAATAGCAGTATAAAGCAAGGTCATACGTTACCTGTTACGGTCCACTGAAGTTTAAAAATAAATACTTCGCGTGGGGTATAGTTCCACTTAAACTACCTACTACTCGTATAATAGTGTCTACTTTAAATAGATAGGTACGTGAATACTGAAAACAATTCTTTCCTAAATATTATTCCATTTTATCTTTTCTGTAAACGCCGATTTATGTTATTTTAGGAATATCCGTACTGGACTTTTCCAATCAGTTTTCTGGAACCTTCATGTTTAGGGCGTTAATTGGCGTTACTCCGACGTATTAAACAGGGATCTCTGGAAAACTGTAGATGGATTTCTGACAACAAAACTAACAACCCTCTCTGAAAACCACCCTATAAGAACATGCATGTTTATGATAACAAGATCTTTATACTTAGTAGGTAATAACTTTAAAGCGTGATAAGCAATATTATTCAGATGGTCACCACATAAGTTAAGGTCAACACACTTCGATGTAACTACTATTTAACCAACACACAGGTACAAAGGTAAGTACCTAGTAATTTATCTTATCGTATCTGGTCGGGCTCGGGACCAGCCCATAAGTAATGCTAATTAAGTAACGACTCTTTAGGGACACATCGCAAAGGGTTCACACTAATTAATTAATGACCATTCATTCCTCCCGATAACTTTGATGTGATAATGTTTTAAACCTGGCTTAAGACGCGTGAGTTAATTAGTTTGTTTGATTGTGAATTTACCGGCGGCGGGTGCGAGTTTCGTAGAGGTATAGGAAGGTGGATTCTACGAACGGGGCGAGATATAATGCTCGGAGTTTTTTTTAAAGATAATATCAGTAAAAGTACCAGAGTAACTGTTACAGCTCGCAGAACTAGTACGGTAAAGTGGCAGTGTGCTGGCCTTGTCTGTCGTAGGGCCGATGGCCGTTAGAGCAGTCGCGCTTGAGTGGAGACCGCGAATCGGCAAATATAAATGTGGGATGTCACCGGGCTAGGACCAATCTGAAAAAGGCGGCCGGGATAGATTGGATGAGGAAGGCGGATAAACTAGTTGTTCTGGTGCAACTTGGATGGTGAGGCCTACGCCGAGGAGTGGACTGCGAAATTCGGTTTGATTGAAACATTTTCTTCAAAATCGTAATCGTCGGAGATGTTATAAGGAAGGACACTCTTGGTGATTGTACAGTTCGAAGAAAAAACTGCATATTATACAAATAATCGGTGTCTGTTCAAAGGGCATGAACGCATGAACACCCGTTCGTTAGCTTTACTTGTATTGCTGACAATAATGCTTTTGACTTTTGACGGTAACCATATATTTTACGAGAGATTTATTGATCTAATTGAAATGTAGTTTTTATAGAGCAAGTTTATAGTAAAAGGAGTGAATTTATACTCGACGATAATGAGGTTTCATAGCAGCTTTTAGCTATACCTTTACCTACACATGTTTTTCAAAAGCAAGCAACATAAAATAGTTGTAAATCAAGGTTATCATCATAGCGTCCATAAGGGTTGCTCTATAATCGAATCAATTTTCTGTATTAGGTACGTCGCCTTTTGACAATTATGACTAGAACGCCACATAGCAGTTTTACCTGCGTTTACACATGACATAAATAAATATGTACCCTTTACGTTTTTCTATAGAGTATCTTTTTCAATACTAAGCAAGCAGGATTCCTATTGATTTAACCGTCTCTTAACGCTGTTTTAATAACCAAGTGGTTGTATTGTAGGAAAAGGTCTTTATTAAGAAATACCTACTTTGCGTAATTTTTCAGCTATACTACGTGTTTTCAGGTCAGCCATTGTATATAGATTTAATAAGGGACGTTCGTTTTAGTTTTCCTATTTATATAAAAGCGTAGCAGGAGTGCTACGCCGTGCTACGAAAAGATATGGTGACGGAAATCCTTTTTACCCGACTGCGAGACGCAAAGGAGGGTAATGTGTTTATCAGTCTATGTATGTATGTATGTATGTATGTATGTATGTATGTATGTATGTATGTATGTATGTATGTTTGTTTCTATGTGGCGTTCTAGAGACCAAATGCGTAGGCCGATTTTGATAATTCTTACGTCAATCGATTCGTCTTAACCTTGCGAGTGTCACTAAAGACATAACAGTAATCAAAATTCACCACAGCGACAACCAGACGCCATATTGTCAAAATGAAAAAAAAAAAAGTTGATGAACTATGTCAAGTGGGGTGTCGTTGAATAGGTATTTTAAAATCATCTTTAGGTTCCTTTTATCATTTTTCATTTTAAATAATAGTTTAGGATATATAACGATTTAAAGTTGTTCAACAAAGCAATCATTCTCGCTAATTCTTACTTATCCTCAAAACCTATCATGTGGGGTATCAAAATGAAGGGCTCGAAAAGAAGATTACGAAAACATACATTAAAAACTAAAAAGTGAAAAATAAAAATAGTAAATTAAAAATTTAAAAAACCCGACTGCCAAAAAACAACTAAAAAGTTCAAAACAAGAGCACTTTTCAAGCAGTCTGATGCAGTTGGTGGCATAAAATCTAAGATTTAACACAAATAATTGCCACCAACTGCATCAGACTGCTTGAAAAGTGCTCTTGTTTTGAACTTTTTAGTTGTTTTTTGGCAGTCGGGTTTTTTAAATTTTTAATTTACTATTTTTTTAGACATTAATTGAGATCAAAATCACCCTTAGCTGTGCAAGTGCCTTCTCATTGATCGCTGCAATATACAGTCTAGAGACAATATTGCTAATATTGCTATAATCATATAGTAATATAATTGTCACTCTACCCTGATTAGGAAATAAATTAATAATCGCAGGATGTTGTTATTACCGCAAAATAGGATGCTACAAAATCCCTAAGCCCTTATTATGACACACAGTTGAAGAGACGGTGTTGTTTAATTTAAATAGTTACATTGCAATAGCAATGTAACTATTTAAATTAAACAACACCGTCTCTTCAACTTCCAATTTAACTGCTAATATGCCTAGCAATAGCTAGGCATATTAGCAGTTAAATTGGAAGAAATCTTAATAAATTAATTGAGTAGACGTACCTTCCGCGCCTACAAAAACATTGGCAAAAGGGGCAAACATTTAATGAAATCGTCTGTACCTACTACCTACAAAAAAATCTTTGACTTTATTAATGTTAGAGGAAATCCATATTGGCAAGAATGTAATTATCCTGCATTAATAGATTTTACATCGGAGGTCAATAAGGATTCTAGTATTTATGCCGTATTGACTACCTTCGAGTTTGGCTTTTGTTTTGAGTTTGAGTTTGGTTTGACTTCCATTCAATTTTGTTCATCTTATATGCTTTACTGTTCCAGATAATTTAAGTAACGCAATCAGAGTTAAATTCTGAACCAGCAAATTGATTAATTTATTTACGCAACTATAAATCTATGGTAAATCACGGCGTTAATTGTTACGATTAGTTTAATTAAGCAGGTCGTAAATTGACATGTAAACATGTTCAGATTCCAAGAATTAATTACGAGATATTGTTTCTACGTTTAAGATACTGATTTTCAGTAAACGTGGCTTTAACACTGTTAATTAATTATTTTGAAGGATCCATAGGCTCAGTGGCCGTGTGACTAGTGGTTGAGCTACAGGTTCGTTCCTGATAAAATATTAGGACTGCCTAAAGATAGTGGTTTCAAGTTTCAGTTTAAATGTAAGTTGTATGCAAGATTTTTATGTGGAGTAGGTACATTAGTATGGATATAGTATACGTTCGATCACAGTTTCATTTATATCTTAATTATTTATAAAGTAAATACATAATAATTTCCCATTTCATTGAAAAATAAATTACACTAGAGTTATCGAATATCCCCATCTTTATTTGATAGCTCATTTCAAAAGCTGTTTCGTCTAAACATGTGTCTCATAAAATTCTATTTTTATACTTAAAAGAGAACGGCCGAAATGGCGCTGAATAAAAATATGCCAGACGGATAAAAATTTATAGCGAATCGGTTCGACAGGAAATATTGAAGAAGTTAGATTGAGGAAGTGACGACATTGTTATTATCGCCTCAATCCTGCTCGAGCTCTGAAACAATCTTTGGTATTCTCGCTCCAATCGCTCGTTGAGCAGTAAAATCTCTGTTATGATTGCCATCGTCGACTCTCATCTTTAAATATTATTCTTCCAATTTCACAAAAGAGTAAGTAATTTCTGACAATGTAAAACTACCACTACATATAATATAATGTATGAAAGTGGCTCCATTGTACTCTAAATAAAAGAATAAGTATGTTTGTTCTTTTGCGGGAAATAATTTTTCAAGGCGAAACAATTGGCCTTAGTTTAAACACTGCTTGCTCACAACTCAAGAGGGCGGAAGCGAAAAATTCAGCTTTTTCACAGCGAATTTTTTGTCGTACTTATACCTAAAACAAAGCGGTAATGACCCGCACGGCACGCATTTGTTCGGGAACAATCCGAATAGGCCATTTTTCATGTGGAACAATTGAGGGCGGTACTCCGACACAATTGGCAGAGTATTTTGTCAAGCGGTTGTCGTACGAGACTCGAGCGCAGAACATAATAAGTGCACTCCACACGCCCATTCGACTAGTCGAAACGACAACTGGAGGCTTACGTTCTAAAATATTTATTTTTGTTATAATTTTATGCAGACGAATAGGTTCAACAAATTATTGATTCAACAAATAACGAATAGAGACAAATAGGTAGTCTAGTGCAACATTTCTTGTATTCTGACGGTGAAAAATAAAATTGGTTGTAATTTTTTGAAATGTAGGTGTACCTTAAATATCTACTCCTATCAACAAGTGTCATAATGCTGTGTAGTTTAATGTTATTATAATTATGTATTCTGTGTAGAATATTACACTACACATTACTAAGAAAATAATAATAATGCACATGACTCTAGGTATTATTTATGTTATTAATCACCTGACGAAATGTGTTGGCCGATAGGGCATAAAATCTCGCCTCTTATGATTTCATGGCGGCTCGAGGCAGTGCGCTGGAATTTTTCGTTTTATTTTATGATGCCGAGCACTGTCGCGGAGAAATATTGGCTCAGCGGAATAGCTCGTAAAGAAAGCCGTTTTCTTTCCACGGGGTTACGCACCGCAACTACATCGCCGCCTTCTGCTTACATTTTATTATTAGGCCTCATCCAGATTTTATGTCACACGAGATTTCATTTTTAATTAGGTACGCTTACAAAACATTGAAGTGTATACAAACGTTCATAGATTTCTTATTCTTCATTTCACTGAGAAAGAGTTCTATATAAAAAATGAACAGTTCAAGATTAAAAAAAGATTAAAAGGAAAGTTCTACATTAGTTTTTCAATCGGGTTGGTTCGACGGTGGCGGCGCGGCGGGCGGATTGCACGGAGGTTCGCATTTTGCCGGTTCGGCTCACCGATCCTTTTTCCTCGCACATCATTATTCAAGTTAAGTGGACAGGCCCCGGTCAGGTTAGTGGATGAGTAACAAAAATTCAGGGGGTTGAACACAAATCGGAATATCGTATCATGAAAGGTCAGACACATATGTTAGGGTAGAATTTCTTATTATATTTTGAGATTGATGCGGAATAATAGGTTAGTAATAGAAATTATGTATGTTTTACTGTTAGGTACCGACAAGAAGGTTAAATATTAAGGCCCGTATTACAGAACGATGCTCGAGCACAGATCTCTGCTTGAGCATAGATTTAAAGCCATTTGATTGGTTGAAATCTATGCTCAAGCAGAGATCGGTGCTCGAGCATCGTTCTGTAATACGGGCCTAAGATTCTTGGGTACACATATAGCTTGACAGCGTGACGTAGGTTAATAAATGCAAAATTACAACCTACCAATACAGGTAAATAATTATTATTATTTAGTTTCTTGACAAGTATAGACAATATAGACATTGTACATAGTATATACCTGATTAGGACAAAAGACGACCGACACAACAATTTGTTGAGTAAAATCTCAATCTAAACGCACAAACAGTGCACCATACGTGACAAGATGTCAGACGAGTACCTACCTACGTACGTCGAGCAGCAAGTACTTATTCATGAGACAAGTAATAGTGTCCCAGATCCCCTAGCTGTCACGACTCGGCTCGTGCGGCGTGAACGGCACAGGCCATTTGCGAAAATTCAACAATACCATTGAATTTCTCCCGAGACCGCTCCTCACCGTCTCTATAATAAGCTAAAGCGTGGATACGTTGCTCTACGATCATAGTAACATAATTGGGAAAGTAGTTTTAATTTGAAAATGGTTAGAACGTGTAGATGAAAACAAATCTGCCGATTAAAGGCAAGGAAAAGATAATTTGTGGCTATTGTATAAGATTATAATAACGAGGTAGTAAGGCCTAGGTTAGGTAAGTCCATCTGTGATCATTAGGCAGCACTGAAGGCATGCCGTTTTTTGGCCTGTCTAATTGTGGCCATGACGCATTAAATAGACCTTCAAAAGCTTATAATTACTGCTTTTAAAAATACGTTTTATGTTTGAATAGACTACGATACCATTTTACCAATTCTTATACTTACAATCTTTATAATTATAGTTGTTAATTACCTTGAAACTGATCAAATCTTCCATAGCCATAATTATACTAACCTTTACCAAAAATATAAACCGCCAATATTAATATTAATATTATCGAGCAGAAAAATAATTGCTAATTAAACATATAGGTAGGTAAGGTACGAGGTCGGTCTAATGTGTCATTACAAGGTAAAGGCAACGTAAGGCAGATGTGGGGTCATTACCGTAATGTCTGACTGGATGGCCGGCGATGTGATCGGATAATTAACTTACTAAGCATCAAATAAATGATCTTAGATTATTATTGCGAGATTGTTTTTATGCGCCGGCTGGCTACAATTGTTTTTTTTTGTAGAATCACATGCGCAGTGATTAGAGATCCGTTTCAATCATACAAAACGTGGTGTGTCTACTTTTGAAACCCGCTTGACGGTATTCTACGTTTGGGTGTCCATCGGTTATTAAATAAGTTACCTCCGCAAGAGTCGTCTGTCGGGTGAGTTGTGTTATCTTAGTGGCTCATGCTAAAAAGTTTAAAGCGTGTTGGGCCCACGTCGTCCACGCTTTTCCCCCTTCATTCCGCTGCCATCCCACGTATTATACGCAAAGGCTTATGCCCTCTGCCCATGTGGATGTAGCCTTATAAGTAGTCATCCCGATGATATTGATCGCATTGTTAGCATTCATTATAATGGATTGTAAAGACAACATTGTTGAGTTGTGTACTTCACAAGTTAGATTGAGTATTTCAAGTACATTATGTTTCCCGTGTAATATGCAATTTCCACAAGAATAGTATCAGTAAAAACGTACAGATGCCAATCCAAATTAGTCTGGTGAACATTAATAAATTATCAACATAATATTTTAATAATTTCGAATTCCGATCATATCGCTCAAACTGTAATTCAATTTACACGATCAGTTTGATGTCAGTCTGGCCTGTTTGTCATCATACATAGAAAGATGTGATATAAAACTAAGTAAGTATTTACTTATGTATGTAACACAAGTTTATGTAGGGTATTATATTATCAAATCAAATATGACATAAGACCATGAAAAAAAGCAACATCAAACACTAGAAATATAGATGTTCAATAAAGTTTCAGAAAAAAGATAATAATTTGTATCTACAAATTGGTCAATCAGTGTTATTTAAACACTAGCTGTTATAGCCCGCGATTTCGTCAGCGTGTGTGGATTAAAAGTAGCCTATGAGATTTTGAAGGTCCTAGACTATCTCTTTGTCAAATTTCATCCAAATCCGTCCAACCGTTTCAGCTTGGAGTAACAAACACACACCCACAAACTTTCACATTTATAATATTAGTGTGATTTCCTAAAATACTAACCAAAAACGTGTATCCAAGTGTTTACATACAGTATACGTAAAAATACAGGACCTTGCCGAGCGAGAGAACCCAGATCCTCACGGAGATTTATGGAAGGCGAGGTCACTTGAGTAATGTCTCGCAAATGTTAATTATGTACATTGGGGATACATTCATTAATTCGACTTAGGGCCCCTTCAAAAGTACAATAAATGTAAACTATTAGGGCCGTACCACAATAAAGATAAACACGTGTTCAACACGAATGCCTTCAAATATAATACGCACTTGTTTTAGCACTAACTTGTATAAAACAAGTGTGTATAATTTTTATAGCATTCGCGTTCAACACGTGTTTATTTATAATAAAACAAGTTTAAACGGATTAATCGCGTATATTACAGAGTTTTCCTGACGTTTCGAACACTTTGCAGCGTTCGTGGTCGCAGGACGACTGCAAAGTGTTCGAAACGTCAGGAAAACTCTGTAATATAAGCGATTAATCCGTTTAAACTTGTTTTATTATAATGTGTAATAATCGCGAAAACCTAAGACATTATTACGTGTTTATTTTTTTGTGGTAAGGGTGTTATGGTCAGTCTATTTCTGGATAGGCAGTTAAGAAAATTTATAGAACGTGTTAGGAATTTCTGATTTGAATGCACGTAATCTGTATTAGTATCTAATAAAAACAATTGAACTGACTACTTCAATCGAACACATTTAGGTAATTTAATAAAATATTCAGTGAGTAAGACATCTCTCGTCATCTATAGGATTGTTACAATTTTTACACAAATTAACATAAATTACAGTCTTAATGACTGATTAGTTTAAATAAAAACGCAAAATACATGATAATTATAAACACACAAATATGTGAACGGTAAGACTTATGAAAATAACATATTATAGCTATATAATGTACTAATTTAATGTTCTTTTAGCATACCTACCTCAGCTCAGTAACTATTGGGCATCAAACAGCCAACAAGCCAACAAGTTTTCATATGAAACCTCTTTTTCATGGTACTTATGCCACAAAAAGCTACAAAATACTAATAATTCTGTCACTCCAGTAACCTTGTAATGATTACGTACAACGGTACAAATAAACGCTTGTAAGTCCTCAGCACATAACGCTATATTACGAAAGCTCTCCCGTTTAATTTCTCAACACTTAATTATTTCAATATTTGCAGCAGAAGTAATTAAACGTTGGTGAAATTATGTAATTATCGTTCGTGTACGAATATGAAACGGTTCTGAATTATGATTTTTTATACAACTTTACGCACGAACTTTTTGTAATATGTTACTTTTTGTGTATGTTTATTAACCTTTTTATTAATTGCAGGTGACTTAACGTAGGCAACACGTGCCTCAAAAGTTTTCTTTGAATCAGTCAACGACCCATCGTCGCAATGATGAAGCGCTTGCTTTTTTGGGGGTTGATTTTTCGCATAATATTTATGTTTGCTATTAGTATCACTGATACTTGTTTCTAATGTTGGATAAAACTTAACGACTATAACGAGTAATTATTTATTAGGATAGGTGTCAATTAAAAAAAAATATTTCGGAAAATATTTGCTAATCTTTCTACTAATCCTACTAATATTATAAACGTGAAAGTTTGTGAGGATGTATGGATGGATGTATGGATGTTTGTTACTCTTTCACGCAAAACTACTGAACGGATTTTGATGAAACTTTACAGTAATATAGCGTATACATCAGAATAACACATAGGCTACTTTTTATCTCAAAAACGCGGGCGAAGCCGCGGGCGCAAACTAGTTGTAAATAAAAACATATAATACTAGAGTCTGCGCATAGGGAAAACAAAATGCGTTCGATCGACAATGCCTATTCTTCTTTAGTGAATTCGTACGGTTTTTTAAATTGCATCATAGTGTGATGTGTGAATTGTAATATTCAATGATGAGATTCTCATTCATTACCTTTATTACATTTGCTTCCATAATCGAAGCCTACGCAATGTAAAGGTCATACGTGCTAATCTACGTCTCGCGGTCCTAATTAATAATATTGCTATTATTTTATTACAAATAAAATATCAAACCATCGTTAATATTGAATAGCCTTTCAAAACCTACAACGATTAGCAATTCGTTTAAATGGGCGAACGATCATAGATAAATATAGTTTGAATGGATACCGATAAATTCGGTTTCACGGCGGAGGTTTATTCGTTTACGTAAACTTTGAGATTGGCTCTAACAAGGCTGGGAGAGGCGGAGAGAACGCCGGTGATTTCTACTCTTAAAATCCAATTTAAATGCATTCCTCTGTGCCACAGGAGGGCCCGCCGATACGCCCCGGGGGCCAATTAACTTATTCATCCTTAACATTTCATTGCTCAACTTGGATACTACTTTTACGCTTTAGGTACTTTCCACGTCTCGTCCTTATGGGTTCAGTATGATTACCTGCCGTTAACTCCTGCCCTCGAATTTGCATAACATAAATACTTTCAAGTACTCCTCGGTTTTCTTTGTGCGAAGTGATTGACCTGGGTTTGTGGTCGGGTTACAAAAAAGGGATGCATGATATTCTGTACAAATAATAACGTAGCCATAGACGTATATAATCTAGGTTTAAAAATGTAGCTTTCAAAAAAATTTGCCATTTACCTCTAGATCACCTCTTTGGATGAATTAAATAGTATAATAAATGTAGTGACATAAGATTATTTTCTGAACATGTATTAAAATAAACAAACTAATAACAAGTTATCAGGTGACATGAAAGGGCTCCAGTATGTCCTCTCCAAAGTCTCTGAAAGTCATTTAAAATGCAATTTGAACAGCCTAATAGAAACGTTCTCACTAAGAATTGTTGCAAAGTGTAATGGGTTCAGGTGAAATTAACGCAGAAAAATAGGAAAAGTTAGAACGAGTTTCCCGCCAAGGTTTTTTGCCTTCGCCAAGTAGCGCTGTGATTGTAAACCGGTGAATTTATAATGCTATTTTCGAACTCCACTTCATCGAGAAGTTTTAAACCGGTTCATAATTTTACTTTAGAGTACCTACGTAACGTTTAGTATTGAAAGGTAAATTCAATAAGTACGAGTTGAGTAATAAAATGGATTTATTTGCGTACGTTGGGGGCGTTTGATAATGAGGTTGATATACTGGCGCCGAGCGGAACAGAACACAGCACATTCGCGGGACGCTTTGCTCTGTGAACGCCGTGGCTAATGTGACGTATGGCTTCCTGTACTGCTGAATTTTCCAAATGACTGTTTCCGTGTCTGCGCGGTTGGAAAGGGTTGCGACTGATTTATCTTGTTGGAAAAATCACAAACATATTTTTATTAATGCAATATTTACGTTTGCAAATCGAGACTGGTAATGTGAACGGCGAACTTAAGGGTCCTTGTAAAAGAAAAACAGTCGTCAGTGGTACGTTGTAGGTCATTGCAATAATTACCTACAGTAACGATTATGTCTTTTTCTACAAAATTGTTTATTAAAAGCAGAAGTATGGTCATCAAATCATTAGCTAATTTGTTTACAACAAACAACAACAAGACATCCCTAAAGATCACGTAAGTTTATCACAAAAACAAAATAAGGAAGACATCAACATAGGTAACCCCTAAAAATCCGTTTGCAATTGAATTATGGATAAAAATAAAACGTTGCTTTCCAGACATCTTTCGGACCCTATTTATTTGAAAAGGATGAGATGACTCAAGCAGATTCGCGCGATAGCTGCGCGCCCTCTGTGGATTACTTTGCAAGTCTTTTATACGAGAGGCCAGTATCATCACTACTTAAGGATATTAAAATCCCCTATTTGTGTAAGAAGCTTGTTTTCTCGCTGACTGTGGAGCGTTTATCGAATAATCCTGATAAAGCTGAGTGAATTGAGCGTGTACAATACTGACATAGAATAAATAAACCGCAGATACTAATGTCCTTACATTTCAAAGAAATATCGTCGGTATAATCTCCAGTTAAAGTGAACTTTAGCTTTTATAGTCATTAAACAGATTACTTAGTTCTGTTATGTAATCAAAGCCTGTGTTAAAAATTAACAGATTCAAAGAATCATCGTGTTATTATTTTGATAAGAATATTTTGCGAAACTGCTTCGATAAGAATTAATGGAATTATTAAAATCTACAAGTCTGTCTTGACAACAAACATATTTAGGTGTGCATCGAGACAAACTGGTAGGTAGATATTTATTAATTGTCTATAGCTACTCGATAAATATTCACCGGCTATACTAGTTGATGCGTCGCACAAAAAGTAAATAATGTTAATACGTCTTGACCTTAAGATAGAAACACCAAAATAATATCGATAATATTATGTCCATACATTTATTATACAGCGTGGCGACACTAAATTCAAACACGTATGTACGCATGTTTTGGAAATATTTTAATTCTTCTAAACGTCATTATTTATTGGACTATCTACAATTTTCTAAAATACCATTTTGGAATAACTTGTGCATAAAAAACTAACGCACAAGTTATGTTTAATGATGATAATCATTAAACATAACAGCGGATTGCATCAATGAAATTAAAACGAAAAAGAGTGGTTCCAGTCCCCCAATTTGTTACTTTATTAATTCGTTTGTAATTGTAAAATTTACGTTTGTAAATTTTAACACACAGGTAATACTAGTCATCAATAATCGTAAAAATAAGATTATAATAGTTTTATTATAATCTTATTTTAATGTCGCTATTGTAGCGCCACCACAGAGGAATTATAAATGCTCCATGAGCGCCACGCTGTATATTGTAAAGATACAATAATATTATGTATATTTGATAGTAAGTTTGCTTTAAAGACGAACATCTCTTTGCAATATCAGCGCTATCTCACTGACCTGACTGACTCAACCTTAGAGTTAAGTAAATTTGACCTAAATTTAAAGTGATAAATACGAAAATTCAGTCGATGCAAATCGCTGGCACTGACTACTTTGGTAGACTGAGCAAAAGTGACGTTCTGTGAGAATACAACCTTTTTCGAAGTTTTTCAGCAATTTGGATTCCGTAAGTATATTTACTTATTAAAATTTTCGTTATATCTACATAATTTACGATTAGATGACAGACATCACACAAAAACCTATCACGCTTTTTTCACATAGCCTAAAGCGAGAATGATTATAGGTAATTAGTTCTATAAAGTGCCTATAGTTACTTTTGTAGGTGACAAATCCGTGATCATTTCATATATTTTATAAAGTTTATCCTGCATGCAATCAGTTTTGTTATAGAACCAAGTTTAAAGTCATGCCACAAGAGATCGCTTAGGTGTCGGGTGATACACAGTCCACACAATCTTACTTGACCGGGCAGAGGATATTCACGAGAGGCTCCTAATTTAAATTGTTAATCTACTACAAAAATAAAAAAATACCTAACTAAAAAATATATTTTTGTAAAACAACAAAGTAGTCTATTGCCCACTTTAACTGTTTTCTTAGCGACTGTACATGCGTGATATTTTCATCGTGCGGACTGTACACACACTCTAATACCTAAATGACCGTAGGGGTAGCGATGAACAATTTTGTCGTCATTAGTAGACTAGGCGTAGGTAGAGCTTTTCAGTCGTTATCTGTGGGCCTAGCACGAATAATTATGACGTATGATTATTTATTGTTAAACGTAAGCGAATTTTGAATCTAAAATATATAATAAAAATAAAAAGTATAAGAATATTTTGATATTTTTTTATTAAGTAGGTAAGTATTTAATTTGTATAAATATTGTGTATAGCAAAAGTATATTTTCAATTCAAAATATTTTTAAGCTTACATTTAAGATACCTACCATAAGTCAACATTATTCATGTTAAGCCCACTGTTATACACTTTGCTGATAAAAAAAGTGTCACAGGCTGTCAAAAAGTAATTGTTATTTTCGATAAATTTTAATGTAAATGGGCATGAAATGGAAAGGGAAGGGCAAAGCGTATGCGCTGCGAGTTGAAATAAGATGGTTGTGGTGCGCCTTAAATAGTAAAATTACAGTGCTGTAAAATGTTTATAAAATAGGCTGCAGTGTATCCCTACCTCAAAGATAAAAAATACTCCATTGATGTTCACAATATGATATCATTTTTACAGAGCGATCATCAAAATGAACAAAACTCTATTACTACTGTTGGTTACTCTAGCCATGTTGGCGATGACTGAAGCCAGGTCTTGGTAAGTTACCATTAATTTATAGAACCATTACTTATTCCTTAGTAAAAGTTTTTCTTTGTCTCAGTGTAACCGTCTAAAAGACTTTTGTACCACTCCCGATATCCTAAGGCTAGGTCTAATCTCCACTTTGAGCAAAGTGTAATTGGGTTTATACGTGTTGTTTCTCAGTTTAAGATTGCAATTGGAATTGCACCTAATAAATGGTGATTATCTTCGCCTTTAACACTTTGGGAGAAACTTATGATGGCAATAAGGATTGCCTTATTAGTCTTATTACGATCATAAGTTTCTACCAAAATCGTACCCTTTGGTTTGAAAGGTATCCATAAAATAAGAAATAATATTCAGTACAGAAGTGGAATGATATCATGATGAAATCATAATATAATTAATTTGGCTCGAAACTATAGGTTAATTTAAGACTTTGAACGCGTTGGGAGTGTTTGACTTCTATAAGATGTTTTTTTTTCTACTGTTTAACAAGCTAGCCTAGGGGTGTGACATCAACGTGTCTGTTGAACAACCTACTCTAATCACTAGTTTGTCTTCCAAGAATATGTAAATATATCGATGTCATTTCATTATTATAACAGTTTATTGGGGCCTGTATGGATAGTGAACATTTACCGCTTAGTATGACTTTTTTTGTACATATGTTTAGCTTTATTGTACTACAGTAAGTACCTTTATTTTTCTTTATTTTTGTTTCAGTAAAACGGAACGTTCACGGTGTGAAGAAGTAAGTATGACAGCGTAAATTATTATTATGTAATTTTCCTTGAATGAGTAAGGTATGTGCTGGCAATATTTACGTTGTCAACTACGTGTTTTGTTTAATAAAGTACCTATTATGAATGGAACAAATAAACAAAATAATAATGTTTAAAGTTTTATAATTAAAACTATAATGCCAATTTTATTAATAATGAAACTAGAAAGCATCTGCAACTAAACTAGGATACTCTAAAGGATACTCCAGTATCCTAGTTTAGTTGCAGATGCTTTCTTTTCTAAGTAGTCAATTGCATATTTAATCATTTGTTCCGTCTATTTAACTGTTTACGGATTAACCTTCTTAGTTACATTTTAAAGTTACCAGCATAAAATCAGCTCGAATAGATAGATAGCAGAAGTTTCCTTTAATTTGAGTTTTTGTTATAATTCACTTTTTTTTACCTTTTACAGGGGCTTCAAACTCTGTGTACCCAAAAGCCCCTGTATGGCGAGCGTTCTCTTTAAATGAAAAAAAAAAACAATAATTAAAATCGGTAAATCATCGGTAACCAAAAAAATACAGACGAATTATATAGGTATATAATATCTACTCCTTTTTGAAGTCGGTTAAAAAAATATGTTATTATACAAGTCTAGCCAGTTCCTATGACGTATGTAACGATAATTATATTTAGCTGTAATTGGGACCAGATCACGGGTAAAGGTTATTACCTAATTATATTGATGTTTGTAAACTTTATTTGTACCGATTGTTATTATAACCTATAAATCATCTGGTTCTTTATCATGTTTGCATATTATTTTCGGTATAAATACAGGTATTAAAAATGCGTGCTATCGGGTTTATTACTTGCTGTTGTTTTAAATGTATTGCGACTGAATTCTGAAACGTTTGCAGCGATTTATTTTAATTTAATTTCAATAAATCTGCCTTGGTCTAGTGGTGGCAAGCGTGACTGCTGACTGAGTGGCCCTAGGTTAGATTCCTGGAAATGCCAAAGTATTATTCGGTTATTCCTGGTAAAAAACCAGGGAAAACCATTATTAGGAAATATTAGGAAATTCCCAGTAGCAGCCTGGAGTCTGGATTTGGGCCCTTTTGATGGCAGTTGGTACGCTCCCTATCACTGGAACTTAAACCTTGTATGGTTAGGGACCTTGAGTTGATGCTGATTGATACACTGATTTCTTACTGATTGATTGATACTTATTGATAAAAGTATGATTGCATGATAGATGAGTGCACGTGGTATGAACGCTATTCGTGTAGGTACTAAGTTGGCCAGCCCGGCGCAGGTACAATGCCAGCACAGGTTTTATATCAATGACATATTGACATGAAACTTGTGCTGTGCTTGCACTGTACAAACCTAACAGGTGAAATGGGGGTGTGGGTACCTACCTTTTACAGCGTTATTAGTAAAACACTAAAAAAAACTCTCAGGACTATATTACTAACATCATAAACAACAACTTTTGTTTTATGACTTTAATAATTCATGAAAGGAGTTGTTTCATCCTGAAACTGGTATACGTACGCCACATAGAAAAATAGGATAAATATAAAAATATTATTAAATTCATTTGAAGAAGAGTACAATTGTAAGAGAATTATTTGAGATGAAGTTTTTCATTATTATATCCCTTTTTTAGCGCGGCCATGACAACTGTCATGTCATAAAACAAAACTGTCAAACTCAACTGAGTTTGACAGTTTTGTTTTATGACGTGACGTTTGAGTCGTTGTGCGCACGCGTGGTGGATTGAATGTCGCCATTTTGACTGACATTGACATAACAACAGTTGTCAAAATGACGTTTCACTTAATTGATTTATCGATTGTTGATCCACCATATTTGTGTTGTGTTGCTCACCTTGACAAAGAAAAGAATGAATTACAATTCAACGAAGTAATATTATAGAAAATAAGCATTAGGAACCGGTTACTATCATGTATAGCTATAATACTTAATTGCGTACGTAGACCCCTCCCAGGCTCCATACATTTCTGAAACAACTCCTTTTACTTTCACACAAAATTAAAAATATTATCTGGCTTTTGCGTAGAAAGTGCGGAAACTCGAATTCTAGGTACTTACTTCAAATTATATTATGAATAACAGCGCATGTAGTACGTAGTTAATTTAAAATTAATGAAATGAAATTCTTTATTCTGTAAGTAGGTTATAAATAACGCTTTACAAGTCAATATATATATATTTTTTTATGAGGTCGGTAAAGATCTAAAACTTGTCCGATATCCCAATACAACAAAAACTTGAAAGTCATTTTTTTTTGGTAAATGTTTTATATAAAGTCATAAAACAAAAGTTGATGTTTACAATGTTAGTAGGTACCTAATACAGTCCTGCAAGGTGGTTAGTGTTTTACCAATAACCCTGTATAGATACATTTTTGCCTAATTCTTTTCGGAATACAAGCGGCGCGTGATGTTATGTAATTATTTTTTTTTACAATTGACCGCACGGTTGTCGCAGTGGCTGAGAGATTGGCTGCTGCGAGACGTGTCGCGGGTTCGATTCCCGCATTGCACACTGGTCTGGCTGTTTGTGTATGTGTTTGTGTTTGTAAACACACCCACGACACAGGAGAAATCCTAGTGTGGGGCAAAGTATAAAAAAAAAAAATAGGTACCTACCTACTAATAATAATACATAAAGGTTACCTTTTTTAAATACATAATATTTGTATTTATGTAATTGCATAAATTACTTTACATTGTTATTCTTTTACAGAAAAGCAAAAAATGTGATTCCAGTTCATCATCGTCATCGTCGTCGTCATCGTCATCGTCGTCATCATCATCTTCCGAGGAGGATGACTGTGACACCGTAAGTCCTGTAAAGATAAGGTGTCATCACTTGACGTGAATGGCGAGCAACGGCTGGGGTTTGTAGGTAGTCTTTGAACCAATTTGGTTGGGATGATTTGTATGACCGCGATAAATCAGCTTCACTTTGAAGTAATTGCAAGCATTCTATAAATTCGATTGGTTTTTGTTTTGTTTGCAAGTAATGATAGTGTATAGGTAAATACCTGACAGTTCCCAAAAAATACTTAAAAAAAAGGATAATATTATGCAGCAAAACATTGGTTGCAGTACCTACCTAGGTATTCAAATTAAAATATATGTTTTTTAAAAATAAATGTTAAGCAATATTTTGTCCGGGCTTCTCCGCATTACAAACATATAAAAGACACGTGAGCATCATGGGGGGAATGCCCCAATGACTATGAATATATGTACTATAATTGAGGTCATTCAAAGGTGGTCATTCAGGTGATTCAAAGCACCGTTATTAAATGATGATTCGTCTTCCAAATGAAACATTTATAATTTTGTTATTGTAAATAGTTAACAACTACGGTTTCTCAAGAAAAGTTTACCTTGACGTAGAATCTACTTTTTTATTTACAAAAGAGTGAGTTGGACAAAATCATTAGATTTGAAAGTCGTCGTCTTTGCCCAGTTGTGGGGATGATGCATGTTGATGACAGTAATACTTTATTTAGTTGTTATGATGTGAAAGAGCAAAAGCATTTTGTATTGGGAAATATAATTTTTGTATAATCTGTTATGCATCTGGTATTGCAGATTTTCAAAAGCGATGGTGAACACTTACCATCAGATGGGTTATCTGATTATATTCTACAAAAAAAACACTAACTGGGTCTGCTACCCTAAGGAAAATCATAATTTCGCAGTACGAGAACAAACAATTAGTCAAAACCATTGCAAAGAGCAACATAAAAAATGGCGAGACTTAAAACAGCTAGCACGCCATAAAACCCAGGCTTTACATGTATTAATGTTAATCCTACGGAACCAGAGGATACGGCAAAACTGTGAAATACTCCAATTTGTTCGGAGAATGTTACCGTTACGAGTTTCTTGGAGCGAGCCTCAATTGCGACTCTAATGAGCAATAATGATGAAACTGTTCCCCGAACTTTTACCGCGTTTTATTTTATTTACACTTTAACAGATATTAGGGAGAACTCCCTTTGATTAACTACCTTTTAGCTGTGGTGTTCGTACAAGTAATGAAGTACTTACTCGTATATTCGTAAAAGGAATGAAGTAGATATTTGACAATTACCTATTGGTATTTTTAATAAAACCAAAATGAATGCGTGTAGATAGAAGGTTCCCTGAATGCTGGTGATAGATCTTATTTTGCAATGAACTACAATATTTATAATTTCAAATGATTTTTGTATGAGGAAATATAAAAAAAATGTAAACTAACACATCTGACCTTTGAGAATAAAAGTTTATTTAAATTCTGGGTAAACTTTAAAGTAATGTTGTTAATTAAAATAATGTATTGCGTTAACCAGGCACATACTGAAGTGAAGTTCGTAAATTCACTGAACAAATTGAATTAAGCTGGAAACTGAAACCACTACTGTAAATAACCATTTATATTTTTGCAATAAAACTTAACTTTTTTTAATGCAGTTGTTCGGTCACCTATAAAATCGTTTTTGTTGTTGTTTATCGGTTATTTTATATTTTACTAAGAAAATATTTCAAGATATAATTACGATTAAAGATATCTCTGTCAAATCCCTAATTGTAAGAATCTACACATTATTTTTGTACACATATAAAAAAACTAGCTGTTCCCCGCAGTTTTACCCCTGTTGCTCGGCTCTTGGCTCTCAAGGGGTGTAGCGTGATGTTAAATACCTATAGTCCTATACTATGCCTCATGAATCTGGCTGTCATATAAAAAAATATTTTTTCGTATCCGACTGGTAGTTCTAGAGATTAGAGCGTTCAAACAAACAAACTCTACAGCTTTATATAATATTAGTGTAGATTACGACTTAAGATCCTACGGTTGTATAGGTAAGCTCTTCACGTCGGTATACCGGATTCCGGACACAAATTGATCACAGTGATCACTTATTCACAAAATATTCGTAACGTGCGAATGATTAAATAAATGTGTCTCACGAAACTTAGTTCTTTTTCCGTATTTCAGGGCAAAAAGGATCATAAAGATTCTTCTTCCTCGTCGTCGTCATCCTCCTCCTCGTCATCATCATCGTCATCCGAAGAAGACAATAAATGTGACGATGAGGTTAGTATTGTGCACTTGTCATCAGTAGCCTTATGTTCTTTCAAATACAGTTGGGTATATAGGCTTCCAGATGTATATATCAATATTTTTCACAAAACGACTACTATTTCTTTACAACGCAATTATTGGAGTTGCCGATATTTCTAAAGCCTGAAAACCGAAACAGTAATCTGGAAGTTTGACAAAAGTTGATCCCATTGTATGTCTACCTGTTGTCAGACATTCGAACTTCTGTGTGTTAATAACGATTACTTGCTTTAACTTAAACAGTCTTTGAAATAGGGTATTTAGAAGCAACTATATTGAGCAAACACAACTATTTTCACAGTCATCTTTCAATATTCGTAATATTTTACTTAAATTTTGTCCCCTCATATGTAGGTACGTTTACAAAGGCAAATCTAATATTCACAAATAGCCTGACCTGGAACATCTATCTGTAGGCCATACAATATTTGTCAAAGGTACCTACTTTAAAATCAATAAAAATTTATAAAATAACGTCATGTTTGTTCCAGCCTAAGAAATCACAGCATTTCAAGAGCAGACGATGCGGTTCCAAGAATTAAATTCACGACGCTGCATACTAATGTGACTTCAACGTTTCTTGAACTAAATCCTAAGAGCTAATTAACAGGATCCGGTGTGAAACAAATTGTAACCTTAATTATTAATCCGTTATTTAATTTTACAAAACCATTTTTTTTGTTTTTGTGTGGAAATGTTAAATAAATGTTATATTACTAAGATGCTTTTTCATGGAGACTTTACAGCGATGAAGTGAAACGGAGGAAGGTATTTTTGTTCAAGATTCCATCACCTTTGTTACAAACAAACAAGGTGTCATCTTAACTTGAAGTTGTTCACTTACAAATAATAACTTCAAGTAACTAGCTAGTAGGTTATTTATTGCATTTGTAAATATTTCATGTTGTCTGGTTTCGTGCCTTGTCAATGTCAGGCTCGTTCCCTATGACCTAGGACTTATATAAATACATAAAATAACTTAAATAAATACACCTCCGCACAAAATAACTAGGTACAGAAGGCTGGCTCCGTACAACGAAGGTAACAGGTGCATGCACACATATACGCGAGATCGACGTAGGTACGTCACGGCGATATCAAACGACTGCCTGTCGCGAGTGCGCTTGCGCGCGTTATACGATAAGGCGTGTCGGTGCGCGTGCGCCTATACGCTCATTGAATGGAGTCGACTTCAGATCATAGAAACAAGGGAGATGTGCCAAGGCACTATTAAGCTTAACGCTTTAACATGATGTGATCATGCTGCCGACGAACCGAACGCGAACGATGATATAAATACAGTGTTTTTGATTAGGGTGAGTGATGAGTGACGAATAATAGTGTTAGATTGAGGGTGTGCGGAATTTTCAATGTGTGGGAGATCTCTATATTCACAAAGGAGCGTTTGTAATTTTGACGCGGACTGCTTTAAAAGTAGCGACAGCGGTTCCTGTACTAAAATATAACTCCTTGTTTCTATGGTCTGAGGAGCCGACCCTCTGTATCTATTTACTCTGTGAACTCTGCTTATCCATTCAGGGAATAGATACATGCGTGATTTTATGTATTTACCTACACCTGATTAAAACAGCGTCATTTACAAGGCAGATTGTGCCAAGAAAATTGAGGTACAAATAGGCAAACACGGGAAAGAGATGGAAAATCTTTCATCAATGTCTTGTATGAACTGGCTTATTGACTAAAGAATAAAACAATAATCAATGGACTTTGAGCCGTAACCAACAACAGTAATTGAACAAACTATAGAAGTAAATAACAATTAAAATGACATTGTTGTGTCCGGCCTTTGATTCAATACGTATCCCCATTGGAAATAACTAAACATAATGTTTATTGCAGTTATAATGTCATTTGTTTATAATTAATATTTTGTTAGGTTATGAATTATGGTGGAATACCCAGGTCTAATGTTATGTTGACACAGAAAATTAATTCTTTTGGCTATATCAGCTCGTAATGTACCTACACGTAATAAACATAGGTAAATAAGTGTATTTTAAAACATCATTACTGACATTCATGTATTAATTATTGACATCGCATTGTATTATACCTTTAGTACCTACCTACCTATTTATTTTGGTATACTTATTTTATTTCGTGTAAATGTAAACATGTGGTGTTTAATTAAAATATCACAGCCGGAGGTAGGTATTTTAATCACGAAATGCCTCCCACATAGGCCGGTGCGTGGCATTTTTCACTCTCTAGCGTCAGTTATGCCGTCAAAGGACATGACATATCCTTTTTATACCATGTCCGATATTGTAGCCGGTGTATAAATGGGCCTTTGTTATAACTACTTACAATGTAGTGTAGATCTCCCCTTATTTTTTGGTAGAAGCTTAAGAGATGTCTGTGTGCAGGACTCGCACTCGCACCCTAAGGGTTCCGTACAAATGTAAGTTTGTAATTGTATTTTTTTATATGTGATATAACAACAAATAACGATATTCAGATTTTTATTCTTTACTTGTGCTGCAAAACCTTGCTTCTTGCCAAATTGTATGATTCTAGGTCAACGGGAAGTACCTACCCTAGGTATAGATTTTGATGAGTGATATGTGACATAAATAGTCGTATCTTTTGATTGCGTTGACTTAGAAGTTTGAATTTCTAACTCCTCCAAAGAACCGCAGACCATAAATAATATTTGATATTAATTTCATCTTGACACCTTCACCCCTTCTTGAGAAAAAGGGTCTTGACAGATGGACAACAAAGTGACCCGAACCCTATAGGGTTCGGTTTTTTCCTTTTAAGGTATGGAACCTTTAGGTACCTACTACGTAAACTCGAATTATGTATAAAATCATTGTAAGATGTTGACTAACGAGCGTAGGTACAGCCGGTCTTTAAACAAATCAGATCCAATGGATCGGAAAAAGATAGAATAAACAGGAGTAAGGTTAAATAGTAGTTAATAAGCAAAGAACCTTTACAAAAAGCATTATTTCGTTACTAGCTCAGCAAAGAAAAGAGTTCATTAAAACGTTAATGAACACTCCGCAGTCTTTGTTGGCAACTACAAAGTAGCTTCATTCGAACCAAATGCTTCAAATTTAATTCAAATGGTCAGTTTCCCAGCAAAAAATAGGTCTATCTTGTTCCGAAACGAAACGAATGAAATCGCTGAAGCGGATTTGTATTGCGGGAGCGGCTAACGAGGATTTCAGCATGATGAACTATGAGAGCCCTTTATCCAACCAGCGTAATCATCAATTAGGTAGTTATTACTTACTGGAATAATGTGCTTCTGTTTGTTTTATTTTAGTACTCAGAAGTTTTGAAGTAGGTACGTAGTTATGAAGCGGCTTTTTGGTTGGACCTACATAATAAATGCAAGTTTCGGCAAAGATAGTAGTTACGTAAATTTTTAAGTGTTAGCATAAGGATTTATCAAAGATTTACCTAAAATACACATTAATTGATCAGATCAGTATCATCAAGAAGTATGGCCAAAAGATTCCATTGCCTAAGCCTAAGTGAATCATTTTCTCTTTTCTAATACCCACCTACTCAGATTAGCACAGAGAGACCAATGAATTATATTAAGGAAACTTACGACTGTAGAGTTTAAATGAATAACAATATTTTGGGGATTATAATAATATACTAGCTGTTACCCGCGATTTCGTTCGCGTGGAAATTACAAATATATCCCACGGCAACCGTATTTTTTCGGTAATAAAAGTGTATGTGCTATTCCAGACTATAATCTATCTTTGTGCCAAAGAACAATGGGCAAGTCGTACCAGACGGCGACCCGTTATGCCATATACATTGAAAAATCCGTTAATTTTTATAGTCTCTAAATGTATAAGAAATAAATATTTCTCTAGGAAGCCAGAAAAAAAAGATATTAATTTTTTTTGGTTGAATGTTATTTTATATGAAATTATTTAGATTTGTGTTTCAGAACGCACCAATTGACGTTTCATTTCATTTATGAAATGACTCCGTGCTCAAAGATAATAATTATTTTCGTTTTTCTAAATATTTATTAACAGTATTTCAATTTAATATATACGTAGATATCAAACCAACTAATGCCGTATAAAAGTATTTAATTCTTGTCATAAAAAATAATTATGTAGATCAGCGTTTTCTTCAATTGCGTATAACGAAAAGCCTTGCGTGCCATGCGTCTTCGATTGACAATGACATAACGATCATTTGACACCTAGTTGTTATTGTTGTTGCGCTAAATTCAAAATACCTTGATTTTTTTGCAAATTGCAGCGCTGTTTAACGTTGTATGTTGATCCAAATTCGATTCGCGAAAATAATGATAATATAGTTACTAAATAATTATCATCAAAAGCATCAATATAGCCAATAGATTATATTTCCTCAAATATGACCTCAAAAATATTTTTTACGATATTTAAAGATCTTGGCTATTTAGATAATCATTTCAAATGGGATGGTGTTTACTACATAAAAACAATTAAATCTGACTATATTTTGTTTCTGGTCGTGGAAAATAAAAATCAAGTCCAGCGTCTATACTTAGATTATATACCTATAGATGTAACCATGGCGTGACCGCACTTGAAACAGAAATAGATTTTTGTGGTGTTGCCTAATAAGTTGGCAATTCCCACATATTAGGTAAAAAATATTATGAATTCTACTTGATCGCGAACAGACATTATAAGTACCTGTAAGTACTTCGCAAACTAAAAATTCTGAATTAGCACATTTTAAATGCTAGCTTCAATAATGTAACTCTTATGTCGTAGTCGTACCAAATACTTTAATAAAACCTTCTTGGTCTAATATTTCGTTTTTACAAGGGGGGGGGGGGGTAAGGAGAATCGTATGGACATCCATCGACCAACACGACATAAAACACACACGACACGTTCAATGATGAAATAAAACCAGTCTTTATCATAAACATATTTATTACAAACCATAAGAAAATACCTACATTCATAATTATTGACCCTTAAACAATATTAACTTAGTATGCATATTTCTGATTCTTTCATCTCGTTGAGATAATGACGTCATTATATAATGAATCCTGACTTCAAAATATCTAAAAGCGATAGCTTTAATTAATAATGCAAAATGATTTTCAAAAGCACTTTGTTCATTAATATGATTCTTTATTTCTGCAAAGACAAGATTGGATGGAAACCTGAAATTTAAAGAACATTTTATTCACATGCTAGTAAAGTTTATCTTTATTGAGTAATAAGTTAAATAAACTACAATAAAGTACTTAAATAAATGTAAGTAAATATAAAATTTACGTACAGAAGAATTAATATCCTCTCAATAAAAATATTATACTACTAGCTTTTACCCGCGACTTCATTCGCGTGAAAAGTATCCTATGTGTTAATCCAGGTAATAAACTACTCGTGTGCAAAATATCATTGAAATCCATCCAGACGTTATTGCGTGATTGAGTAACAAACAAACATACAAACATATAAACCCTCGAATTTATAATATAAGTAGGATGAGTACCTACCATGATAAGCCAACCCAACAATCGTATGTATGTACTGACAAAAAAGAAATATGATTTATTTGGGTAAATTCAAGTAGCCATTATGGCAACCCTGAACCGTTCATAATTTTAGGTTATTTTATTTTAAGATATTGAAAACACGTATCACAACTCAATATTCTTGGCTCACATCACTGAATTCATTACAAAACATCATAATCGATGATCATCTGGCGTTGTAATAACGAAAGAAATGATAATTTCGCCTACTTACGTGTGAAATGTTATTCCTTCAATTTTTCGCTCACTCCGGTTTTTACAGCCCAAAACACTGCAACCCACCATCGCACTTACACTAAATATTCTTTATTATCCAATTTTTATACGCAATAAACACTGTAAATTCACACAATCACAGAAAAATCCAAAAGACGCCAAGCTTGTTTGTCACAATTTGTCAAACTCAGATCTTGACAAACAACAAAACCGGCCATGTTGACAAAGACAAAAAATATATATTGTGTCCTGTTTCTTTGCATGGGTCTGACAATTAACGATCTCGCTCTATCAAGGAAGGTCATTTTAATGGTTACATCTATAGGTTTATAATCTAAGCGTCTATAGAAATTTGACTATGGTTCTTTCATCCAGATCCGTTTAGCCGCTCTGACGTGATTGAGATTCCTATATCCAAATTTTCGCAGCATGTATAATATTAGTAGGCTGTGGATTATCTATTTGACTTTGAGTCACTGTTTTGTTAACAAATAAGATTACTAGCTATGCCCGCGACTCCGTCCGCGTAGAAGTCAGAAAACAATACAATATCGTTATTTTTTAGGGTTCCGTAGTAAAACTAGGAACCCTTATAGTTTCGTCATGTCTGTCTGTCCGTCCGTATGTCACAGCCATTTATTTCCGAAACTATAAGAACTATACTGTTGAAACTTGGTAAGTAGATGTATTGTGTAAACCGCATTAAGATTTTCACACAAAAATAAAAAAAAAACAGTAAATTGGGGTACCCATACTTGGCACTGAAACTAATTTTTTTTTCATCTAACCCATACGTGTGGGGTATCTATGAATAGGTCTTCAAAAATGATATTGAGGTTTCTAATATCATTTTTTTCTGAACTGAATAGTTTGCGCGAGAAACTCTTCCAAAGTGGTAAAATGTGTCCCCCCGTGTAACTTCTAAAATAAGAGAATGATAAAACTAAAAAAATATATGATGTACATTACCATATAAACTTCCACCGAAAATTGGTTTGAATGAGATCTAGTAAGTAGTTTTTTTCAAAATCATCAAAAATTCTTCAAAAACAAAGTTTGTTATGCGGTCCGGTTTTTTTCACTATATACCTACGTCCAAAACTGATACGGAACCCTCGGTGCGCGAGTACGACTCACACTTGGCCGGTTTTTTTTTCATAGAAACTTTACCACCCATTTTTACCCCTTAGGAATGGAATTCCAAAAAATCCGTCCTTAGGCTGTGTCCCCAGTAGGCAAACTGTTAGCGGCTGACTGAGTTTGACGAGCAAACTGTGGACACCCCATTTCAAATATATGTAAGGGCGTACTAAACCGATACGCCGCAAACTCAGTCAGCCGCTAACAGTTTGCCTATTGGGGACACAGCCTTAGTGCACCTCTAGAGTACTCAAAGTAAAATCCTTCAAAGAAATCTCCAGGTCCACCGGTTTAGGCGATGCGCTGTCTGTCAGTTACGGTTTTATAGCTTTGGCTTTTCGCTCGCCTACAAAAGGTAGCCTATATCCTTTTCTGTACCCCTGACAGCGTATATGCAAAATTTCATGATGATCGGTTCAGCGGTTTAGGCGTGAAAACGTAACAAACAAAAAAAGAGGCTGACAGAGTTACTTACGCATTTATAATATTAGTTAGGATACCTCTAAAACCGTAATTGACACAAGAAGATTAAATTTATGCTGTTGTAGAAGAATAAGTATTGTATTCAAGTGATTCTAGAAAGGTACGGAACACGTACGAATTTATTGGCTTTCATAATAATATGACCTTTCAATACTTAAATGATGATAATTTATAAAATACTGTAGGCATGCATTTTTATTAAAAGCAATGATAGAAGTCAATTGCCACAATAGGATCAAATGGTCAATTTAGTCGTGAATATCTTGCGGTGCGAACTATATTGATTAAAAACTCAGTATCTCTTCATATTCTTTCCCTGAAACTAGGTCCAGATAGACGTTACAAAAATACTGTGATGGATAACATAGTTTTTATTGTTGTGTTTTTATACTGCTTCGCATTTTCAAGTCATGGATTCGTTTTGCAGAAAACGGTGGAGGATGTATCAAATTTTTATGAAGTTGATACAGTAAAGGAGTCCGACGGACGCCCTATCATAGATTATTTAAAAAATAGTGAAGGCAACTCTGAACTTGCATATATTATACTTGTGCCGAAGGGCAGTCAAAATTACAAAGTATTACTAGACAAAAACGAAAATTACAATAAATACGTGGTCATAAAAACGAAACCAAAATTACTGGATCTTGATTCGTATTCTATAGTTCACCGTGTTGGTAAATCTAAACAAATGGTAATGTGGCTCAACTTGTACTGTGAAATGCACCCGGATTGTGATAAGAATAAGTTGAATGAAGAACTAATAAAGGTACGCCCTTATTTAGACGTTTAAAGTGCAAGAAGGGCTTGACAAATAATTACCTTGTAGTAAACGTTTTCAACAAGGAAAAATAAATGGTTAATACGCAGACTGTTGCATAGTAAGTGTTGAAGAAAACAATAAAAGTATTAAAGAGTGTTTATTGTTACATAGAAATACAGAATATTCTATTTTACTGGGTTGTGAGAAGATGAACCCGGGCGTTCAAGACTAGAATTGGCCTACATTTTGATCAATTGATGATTTGAACAAGACCAGTTCATTGTTGTTGGTAGACCGTGTATGTTATATCGTTGATATTTTGACCCTCAAGTAGAAACAGTGTTGACTGTACTGACTGTACAAATTAATTTACAGATTATTACTCTTCAGTGAATTTGTGTGTTTAACGATAGAATAAGTATGTGTAATGTGTTGCTACATTCTTAAATATGATTGATTTTATAATTAGGCAATGTGTTCGGAAACATGTTAAATAAAATAAACAAATGATTCAATAGAGATAAATTAACATAATGTTGGCAAATGTTATCGTATTTGTGTAGCTGCCCGGTAATTGTTGGCTGATAACGTATAGCGGGCAGCGATATGTTTTAGTATTGTAAAATGACTTCTGTGTCGACACGTTTTATTGTGTTTAGTTTTTTAATCAGCTTCCTAGCTTGTGCCGCCAGCACTTCCTTTTCGGGACAGTTCATAATAGACATTTTCGGTAATCCGATTAAGGACCTCAAAAATACATTTATAAAACCAAAAGAAACTCCTAAGACAAGTAGTGTACGAGAAGAATCCGCTGACAAAGATGGAGACAACCCTCAAAATAAAATGATAGACGTGCCACGTAACGCGGAGAGGTGTCGTTCTGGTTTAGTCATGGATGTTAACGGAGTGTGTAGACAACCATGGTGAACAGTCGCACAAAGTATATAGTATAATTGCGACGTAGTATGCTCAATGCGCTACATTAAAATGGACGCGAAATGTGTGTTGTTTCTAACAGTGATAGTGCTGATCATGTGTTTTCGGACTGAAGCACGAGTTGTTTTTAATTTTCACGAAAAACTTCTAATGGCGACCACGACAACAGCTCAGAATTTGACGAAACATTCACAAATAATACGAGTGCCAGAATTGGAATGCCCGTTGGGGCAGAGACGTGATAGACTAGGAAACTGCAGGCAGAGACTTTAGAGGTATCGTATTTTAATTATTTTTACGTTTTTATCATCACTATTAGTCACTAATTGCAAAATTTCCAGTGTTTCGTTTATCAATTTTATTATAAATAATATACTTGTCCATATGAACTAACCGTGACCTGTGCCATTACTGATTAAAAATATTTATATCGTCAAGATAAATGTACACATTTCGCAAATTACCAAGCCTCGCAAAATTTTCATTGGTTAACTATTTGCTATATTTACAAGTAGTTAAGACTATAAATGGGATATTTATAATTATTGTGAATTATTAAAAACTTTTTTTACAGCAATTTTATCTTGTTTTTTTCAGATGGTGCCTTTATTGTTACATTCACAACTTAAAAATGAAAAATTATGTACACATAGCAAGATATCTATATATTTAAGAGGATATTTTGACGTATTATCTCATAGGTATTTTATCAGTTCTCGGAGTACCTATGCTGGAAGATAATTTTTAAAAGGTCAATCAAGTTATCTTATAAGCTGAAGTTATTCTCAAGACTTCAGTCAAGAGAAAATTATCTGACAAGACGTGACACGAACAGGATAATTTCACAAAATGAAATTAACGACTACCATTTTATTTTGTGTTATTTTAACTCTGCAATATAACAGTGCTGATGGACTAGTAAAGGATCTTTTTGGACGCATCAAGGAATCAGTAGACGGATCAGTAAATAAGGTACAACAAGATTTAAACATTGTATTTCAACCGAATGAGAATAAGAAACAACAGGAAAGCAAAGACGAGTCCTCGAATATTCATTTTGTTGAAGATGATTCGAAAGAAGACTTTGATGCAGGAGCAGCTAGGCAACAATTACGAGTAACTACTCCATCTACAATCAGTACGACCAGACCTGCACAGAGTGGTGGCACGAACGGAACCACAGAAAAGGATGGTCGGGAAAACTTTTCGGGTGGATGTGTCACTGGCTTCATGCGAACCGCTGACGGAAGATGCAAACCCACCTTTTGATAAAAATATTTAACACGTACGTGTCTATAATGTTTGATTGAGTATAGTTTATTTTTCGTACAATTTGTAATTTGCGCCTTGATATTACTTTTGTGTAATAATGTTTTATTATTATTTACAGCATTTGTCTATAAATATGAGTGTTAAAGATTATCATTATTGGAAAGAATCGTTTATTCTTTTGATGTAATTTAGTGTTATAATTGTAAAATAAAATAAAAAAATAATTCTTAGTAAAATTTATTTCAATTCAATAAATTGCATAAAAAGTAAAATAATTAAGTTAATAATAATTGTATTATTATAAAGTGTTTAAGACCGTTATTAACATTCCCTTTCACTTTTTGGAGATACCTATTTCAGTGATGACAAAATAAGTAAGTATATTCATACATTCGAATTCTTTAATCTACGTACACAGAGTCTAATTACTGACTAGATCCAAAATATCAATAAATTAATTTTGAAATTAGTATAGTGACTTTCACAAATTAATGCGATAATATGGAGATCTCTCATTCATCACAATCATCACACTTGATTTCATCACTCTTTTGTAGTGATCTTCACTCTTCACAAGTTATTATTAATATTATTATGTAAGTATAATAAGATACCAATTAATATACATATAACGGTACCTAAAACCACCACTTAGTGTTGTCTTATTATTTTGTGGGATGCTAATAAAATAACAAGAAAATTGAATGCTGTGAATAACATAAAGATCGGATGACGCGGGCGTTTGACTGGTCTCAGACTATAATAAGGCCCGTATTACAGAACGATGCTCGAGCATAGATCTCTGCTTGAGCATAGATTTAAAGCCATTTGATTGGTTGAAATTTATGCTCAAGCAGAGATCGGTGCTCGAGTAGGTATCGTTCTGGAATACGGGCCTAAAACTTTTACTTACCAAATTGATTATAAATGTGTCAGAGTGTCATAGGATAACAATTTTATGCTGTGACGCCACTTTTGACAAAATCTCGTATTAATTTTATAAAACCGGTTAGTTTACGGTGTTGTCTCTAGAAAGGAAACTACCTAGCAAACCAGTGAAGTATTGAATGCCAACTATGATTCTGGAGTTACAGCTATTGCTTGAAATAAGGGATAGGACTGAAATGCAGCCTGTGTTGATTGTTCAAATATTTGTGGTTTACTTGTACTTTTATCATTAAAACGATCAGCAAAATATTCTTGTAAAGCAGCTTCAA
Source organism: Thalpophila matura (assembly GCA_948465475.1). Taxonomy (NCBI): domain Eukaryota; kingdom Metazoa; phylum Arthropoda; class Insecta; order Lepidoptera; family Noctuidae; genus Thalpophila; species Thalpophila matura. Next base: position 9,173,993 of record OX419183.1, on the reverse strand, counting down.
TTTGGAGTTTGTTTTTGTCACTTTGAGAATTTTCTTTTTCTTTTACTGTTGTTTTATCTGGTATTTCTTTATTTTGGTTACCGTCGGGTGTTGCATTATTATTTGAATTATGAACATTGTTTTCAGGGCTATTGTCTATATTGCCTTCATAACCTGTTTGATCCGATGAACCCCCGTTTTGTGGTGGGCCTCTGTTGTTTGGTGGTCCTCTATTGTTTGGTGGTCCTCTGTTATTTGGTGGTCCTCTGTTATTTGGTGGTCCTCTATTGTCAGGTGGTCCTCTGTTATTTGGTGGTCCTCTGTTACTTGGTGGTCCTCTGTTATCTGGGGGCCCTCTGTTGTTGTTCTGTTGTTTTTGGTTGGGGGGGTCCCCGTTCTCGGATTGTCCCCAATGCGGATTTCCTTTATTCTTAAATTGTCCCCATCCTTGAGGAGATCGTTTGTCTATAAATAACACAAATACATGATACTTTAATTTATTATAAGTAGACAAAGTAAACGATGTTCACAGTATCGAATGAATAAGTGTTTTATTATGCATATTATTATAAGTATAGATGTTTGCTGTCTAGCTCATATTCTCGTACCTACGAGAATCTTCTACATGATGTATTAAAACCGCAAAAAATATTGTTCTTAAAGTATTGTAAAAAAAAACTGTTTTATTATTTTTACCCGACTGCGAGACGCAAAGGAGGGTAATGTGTTTATCAGTCTATGTATGTATGTATGTATGTATGTATGTTTGTTTCTATGTGGCGTTCTAGAGACCAAATGCGTAGGTCGATTTTGATAATTCTTACATCAATCGATTCGTCTTAACCTTGCGAGTGTCACTAAAGACATAACAGTAATCAAAATTCACCACAGCGACAACCAGACGCGAAGAACATTACGAAAACATACATTAAAAACTAAAAAGTGAAAAATAAAAATAGTAAATTAAAAATTAAAAAAACCCGACTGCCAAAAAACAACAAAAAAGTTCAAAACTAGAGCACTTTTCAAGCAGTCTGATGCAGTTGGTGGCATAAAATCTAAGATTTAACACAAATAATTGCCACCAACTGCATCAGACTGCTTGAAAAGTGCTCTAGTTTTGAACTTTTTTGTTGTTTTTTGGCAGTCAGGTTTTTTTAATTTTTTAATACTCATGAAGTCGTAACGGGTTTTTGTCGTTTTCTTTTCTGTTTGTAGGATTCCGTAGTAAAACTAGGAGCCCTTATAATTTTGTCATGGTCGGCTGTTCGTTTATCCGTCCGTCCGTCTGTCACACCCTCATAAAATCTACAGTTTTTAACTAATTTGTATGAAACTTCGCAGTCATATAAAAGCGTCGTGAAGGTGTGTAGTAAAATTACAATAAACAAAATATTTACTGGGGACTTCGTATGTGGGGTATCGTTGGATGGGTACCTATACCTTTTTGAAAATAACATGAAAGTTTCTAAGTGAATTTCTTAATTGGGTGAATATTTAGTGATATATCTATAAGCTCTGAGAGTCGTTATTAAATGTACCTACATTCTAACCGCGTTATTTAAGAAGATACCTACGTCAATAAGTTTTTAAAATATTTCCTATTTTCAGTTTTGAGTTTGCCAACCGCTAAAGTAACTTTGAATTTAAAGATAATATTAGGAAATACAAACTTGAATTTGCGGTCAGAAAACTGAAATATTTCTTGGTACGAAACCCTACTCTGCGTGTGGTTCGATACACTCTTGTCTTGCCTCGTGTTTTATTATGTAGTTTGAAATAAACTTACCTATATAATTATACTTATACATCACATAGTTATTAAACTCTTTAAAAATATTATTTTCTGTTAAATAGTATTGAGTAAATACAACAAAAGGGAAGTATTGAAACAACTTTAACATTTTTAATACTTTTATTTAAGAATTACAATAATAATTATAATTTAGGTCTTTTTCTTTTTTTTGTATAAAACAAGCTCATTAAACACAAAAAAAAAATTAAATCAATCTACCGGTCTTACAGCAGCAGCCTGAAATATATATGGAGATAATAGAAGAGTGGTTGCTACATCACGTTTCACATTTGTAGCTTCCATTGTCTTTGCATTGTCATCGTTAGAAAATCTTACGTCAAGCTGATACTCGTCATCGGTTTCATCAATTGTGGTCGTTGTGGACGTTGTGTGAGTGTATTCATTATTTTTGTTGCCTTGGTCGTAAGATTGTTCACGATCAGGCGGTGGTCTCCCATCATTAGGTGGAGATGGAGGTCGTTGATCGTATGGTGGTCGATCTTCATAACGGTCCGGTGGTCTACCATCAAAACGGTCTGGTGGCACACCATCAAAACGTTCTGGTGGACCCTCATGACGTGGAGGTGATCCACCATGGTGTGGAGGCGGCCCACCATGGTGTGAAGGTGGGCCACCGTGGTGTGGAGGTGGGCCCCCGTGGTGCGGAGGTGGTCCAACGTGGTGTTGAGGCGGCCCACCTTGGTGCGAAGGTGGTCCACCGTGGTGATGAGGCCGCCCATCATGGTGTGGATGTGGCCCACTATGGTGTGGATGTGGCCCACCGTGGTGTGGAGGCGGTCGACCATGGTGTGGAGGTGGTCCATCGTGGTGTGGAGGGGGCTCATCGTGGTGTGGAGACGGCCCACCATGGTGCGGGGGTCCCCTTCCTCTATGCTGGGAAGATTGACGTGTTTGTCTGTCATTATAGATTCTTCTAGATTTATTCTCGTATGGTCGATGTGGAGGAGGAAGAGGCCTGTTATTTGAGTATCCCGAATAATGATTACTGTCATGGCTGCCATAATACTGATTATTATCAAAGAAAGTCTGTTGTGCCATTTTGTTTTCAGGATAATCATTTGGAGAAGGATCGCCGGTACTCTTTACTTTATACATTATGTAATTCGCATTTTCGGATACCAATTCTATATTGGAATCAGGTTGTTCTTGAATATTTTTCCTGAGATTGGTCACGTCATTAACAGGTGCTAGATGAGACGACTCTTTGCTTTGTAAGTTTTTTAATTTTATTGAGTCAATTGAAGCAGTATCGATGTATACTATGTCAACTGTTCCCAAAGTATTACGCTTTGTTCTTGAAGTACCATCAATCTTAGCCTGGTCAGTCACATCTTGCCGCGTGTACTGCTTTTCTGATAAAAAGAGATAAGCGTGTCAAAGAGTATCACTTGCAATTATGAACGCTCTTATTGTAGACACTAATTTTGTTAATAAAGTAGTTAGTAACAAGACCTGTAACCGACGGGTAATTTTGAGGAAATCCGAAGATATTACATATTTTACATTCGTCTTTTTTTTTTTTTTAATTCCTATTGTATAAAATAATATTATTATTAAGACATTGCTCAAAATATCTGCTATAACGAAACCGTAGTTAGTGGTATATAGAGGTCACTAAACATTTTAACACATGATGTTACTTATTTGCGTGCTATAATTCTTGGAAAACAAAAGTGTCAGTGACCTTTGTCCTCCTTACTTATAAAAACTTATCACGTTTAACCACTGATTAAATATATACCTAACTATCCTTGTCATTTCTATTCCAATGAATAGAGATGGTAATTGACTTAAGAGCTATTTATGTTAAATAACGTTTAATCATTGTTAATGAGTAAGGTAGTGTATGTTTAGACAGTGTTTAATCTTGGAATTTTCCGCAACACAAAATGATTCGTGCGGTAAATACTAAATATTTCATTAATTTGTTGGGAATTATGAGGATGCGACTACTTTGTACTGTGTAAACACAGATACTTAGATTAATATCCATCTTACTATACTAATGAGTTTGGCCTTTGATGAACAAGAATGAAAATGAGCAAGAATTTGTAACTTTTTGCAGCTACAATAAGGAAACAATAAAAAGTGGCCTTTATAGTATAGCTACTACGTAGTACTTTGCCCGCGAAATCATCCGCGTGACCCACAGAAACTGCATTTTTCCGGAATAAAAAATAGCCAGGGATAATATAAACACTCAAGGATAATGTAGGTTCCTATCAGTTCTGGAGATTACCCTCCAACACACAGACTTTAAAAATTCGCACTCTCTTTTTATAATATTAGTACCTATCAGTGGCGAAGGGTCAGTTTTTGTAAGAGGTAAGTTGGAGCTACAAATACTTACCTGACCACGAAAAGCTAATTAATAAAAGTAGGCAATACTGCCTGTGCTATAGGCCAGTAAGAATCGTATTGTAGGGACCCTTCGCCACTGGTACCTATATATAGTTTAATTAAATAGTTTAAATAAAAAAAACCTCAGAATAAATTACTTACGTTAATGCTTTAGCAGCCAGCAATATAAATAAGTAGTAGTTACAGTTATTTAGCCTTCAATCAGTTTTCCTTATAATATCCAGGTACTTAAATATATATTATGCAGTCGATCACCTTACTGTTCCTTGTAATTATGGCCGGCCAATCTTAACGTTTAGTTAATAGTTAATTACAAACAATGCAAATCAAACATTCATTTATTTATACCATAAAACATGGCCCACTTACTTTAAGGCCCGTATTCCAGAACGATACTGGAGCACCGATCTCTGCTTGAGCATAGATTTCAACCAATCAAATGGCTTTAAATCTATGCTCAAGCAGAGATCTGTGCTCGAGCATCGTTCTGTAATACGGGCCTAAAAACCTTAGGTCTAAATTTAAATAGTCAAATAAGGCAATTTATACTAACCTCTATTATTTTCGTATTCGGGTGCACAAAAAACTATAGTTATTAGCGAACCAGCGCACACGGCAAAGACCATCCACTTCAACATTTTGATTGTATATTAAAATTGTGTGCCTTCTGTCCACCACCTGGACGTTATACGTCCATCTTCAATCAACAATTTTGTAGAAAATGAACATGCTGGTAAACCTTGAAACCGGTTTGTTTGTTTGCAGCTGTTATGATCAATACAGGATCTAATTGTGGTTAGATGCGTCATCAGAGAGATCGCAAAAACCTGCTAAGACAGAGCAGAATATGGGTATAATAAAGAGTCATTGCTCCTAGGGTTATCATTGTAACACTTTACATTTGTATTTTTTATGTTGACATTTAATGGACAAGCCGGTGCCGATATCTTGCGAGTGAGCGCTACGTCTGGAGGTGAAATGTAGGATAATGCTTTCTTTTGACTCCAAGGTCAGAATAAAAAATTGTAATGCTGTTATTTTACAAAATGCATTAAATTGATGCTAAACAATTACCTTTGGTCTACCTAATAAATAATTTTTGTATTTTATTTCGCTAGAAAAAATAATGTATTTATTGTGTGTAAATTGTAAAATAAATTTAAAAAGGAAACGGTCAACCCTATTTTTATGTTGACCGGAGAAGATGTTTTTAGGGTTCCGTGGTAAAACCAGAAACCCTTAAAGTTTCGTCGCGTCCGTCTGTCTATCTGTCCGTCTGTAAATCTATAGTTATAGTATGTCCCTCGTAAAATCTATAGTTGTTAACCAATGTAGTTATCTTCTTTAAACTGTCATAAAGGTGTGTAACAAAATTATGACAAAATTTTTCAGTTTTGAATTTACCAACGGCAAAAATGTATTTCATAAGAAGAAATACAGACTGGTATATTTTCCTAATAATGTTATGAAATGTAAACTTATATTTGTGGTCGGAAAACTGAAATACCTACTACTTGCTACGGAACCTTACAGTAGCGTGGTCCGACACGCACTTCACCGGGTTTTTTTTGCTGCATAGAAGTGCCAGTGTATATAATAAACACGTAGGCAAAAAGAACAATCTAGTACCTACTCATAACATTATTTGAATAAATTGTATTTTTAGTTGCTTTGATTCCATATTTTCTACCAGGAGGCTAATTCTACTATTTTACAACGTCTTTCGTTCTATTGGACTGGACTTTCTACAAGATGCTTCTGATGCAAACAATTAAGTCACCATACTCACCATAAATAAAACATCTCCTTTCTCCTTCCTATTTTCGTCGTAAGTATATTTACACTTGCACTATTTACGCCGCCAGTTGCCACTACACCGCAGAATCAAAATCAATGTTGGTCGTATAAAGTGAAATGGAAAAGCCACTTACCTAATACTGAAAGCGGCGACAATCTCATTCCGGGCGACAAATTGAGAACACCTTCCGGTGCCAGGAGCCGCAGGCCGCATTCGCTGGTAAATAGCTATTTATTGTGGCAGAGAGCGAGACACCTGTCCTGCGTAGGGTGGAGCGGCACTAAATGGAACACTCCTTACAATCTTTATCAGATGAGAATTATTGCTTCAGCTGAAGTTCGAGTTAGTCTCTTTTCGATTAGTTTCTGGAATGTTATCATGTAATAGTTTAGCTATTAACCTAATATTTGATAAATATTCTGAAAAAAAAATATGAATTAGTATTTTTGTATGGTTTATTTATGTAGTTACACAGAATTTTCTTGGTTCTTTAAGATTCTTCTAGATCAAGGAGTAGTACTCCAGTGGAGTTTAAATTGCTCTTAATTAGATAGGTATTTTACTGTAGAATGGTTAACTTGATTAGGTTTAATAACTTATGAGATTTATAATTTCAAGTTCTTAAAATAATATTAACTAAACAAAAAGTTATACTCTTTGTGAAATTAACAATGATTTACCGTACTATCCTACTAATATTATAAACGTGAAAGTTTGTGAGGATGTATAGATGGATGTATGGATGTTTGTTACTCTTTCACGCAAAAACTACTGAACAGATTATGATGAAACTTTACAGTAATATAGCTTATACATCAGAATAACACATAGGCTACTTTTTATCCCAAAAATGCGGGCGAAGCCGCGGGCGGAAGCTAGTAAATAAATATATTTTTTTCTTACAAAATACATTGTTTATCTGTTATTTTCGAGCAACTGGCATTTTTTTTTATGCTTAGGAAAATACTTCAGTAACCATGTTTGTTAAACTAACAGAAAACTGAAATATCCACAGTCTGGTGTTGTGTCTACCAACTAGTTTGCTCTGTGTGGCGACAATGGACCGTACTTTCTTATTTGGAACTCGATTTTCCGAATATATTTTACTTTACTTTTTAGGGTTCCGTACCAAAATGGTAAAAGAGGAACCCTTATGGTGCGACTTCGTCTGTCTGTCTGGCACACCTGCTTATTTCAGCAACTACTAATGCTATCGACTTGAAATTTGGAACAGTTATAAAGAATGCTTGTTCAACTTTATTGCAAATGAAAAAAGTCCAAAAATATTTTTATTTTCATTGCAAAAGGGGCCGGAGTCCGGGTCGGGAATTTTAAAGTGGGGATACTAGGTCAAGTGACATATCATATGAAAGGGCTTGATCTGCACATTTCAAAATGTATTTTCATTTTATTTTATGTCACTTTATACGACCAAAACTAATACGGAACCCTCGGTGCGCGAGTACGACTCGCACTTGGCCTGTTTTTTTTTTATATAAAAATTTTAATATAAATATTTATGCGTAGTATCTAAAATTAAGTAAAATATAGGTCGTTTTAATTAAGTAAGTACCTATATTAGGAATTGTGTCCGCTATTCCCCTCTGTCCTCTAACACGGGCGACCAAAACCCCGTTCTAAACCTCACTGTCGCCTACCCTTGACACTGTAATAGCCCCTCCGCATTTGCCGAGTACTACAGACATTTATAAAATGTTTCTGCTTTTTGGACGAGACAATAAATTGAATATAATACAAACACGGGATTCTCGTATTGATCCTATAATTTTGATGTTTTATTTTGGTGTAAAACAAAGCCTGTCTTTGAAAGTAAAAAAAAAAACTGAAATAAAAGTTTTTATGCTTTCCGTGTTCCCAGTCAAATTATTCTGGCCTTGTAACATAATATTATAATACCTACAACAAGGCATTAAAGTATAATGTTAAGGACACGCCAAACTATCCGTAAAATGTCACAAATTCATGGACAATAGATTACATAGTTTACGTCGAATACATACTTATTAAGAACCTCCATAAAAGGTACGAGTTCGTAGCCGAGTACAGACAGCAGCAGCAGGCGACGTGTCGCCGCGACACTATTGGTTTCTATGTATTTCTATGAAATATCTACCTTCCGTAGCTAGCGACACGTCGTCCACATAGAAACTAGTAGTGGCGCGGCGACACGTCGCCTGCTGCTGCTGTCTGTAGTCGGCTACGAACTTGTACCTTAGTAAAATGTGATTATTATGACATTTAAGTAGGTACTCAAGTAACTGGGCGACAAAGTTTCGCTCGAGATTTTCTCAGAGATGACACCTATCTAGATTAACTTGGAAAGTAAAACATTATCTAAATACAAAATTTCATCCAAATCGTTATAGTCGCTTCCGAGAAACCAATCATTATACAAGAATTCTCACTTAAAGTAATACTCAATTAAAGAGGTTCAAGGTAGAACTTTCGATAAAAATGACTAGTTGATTCATAAACTACGTTTTTATTATGTGTTTGCAATAGTCTACATAAAACTATCTGCATCTGCCAATCAAATTGGCATGGATTGTTCTATATTTATAGACTTTTTCTCCCTTATTACAAAACGTGATTAATCGAGTCTTAAAAACAATAGACTATCATCATGTTTTGTGATAAGGGGCTTATGTTTATTATTACATTTTCCCATCAACAGCTATAAGTTTTGGAGAATTGAGGAAGGATTTTCCGCTTTACAGACACGGGTAAAAAGATCTTGATCTTAGCCAAAATTATTAGCAATTTTCTTTAAACATATTAATTGAAATTGATGTTATATTTGTCAAAACATTATAACATTAAACATATAATTAAACATTATAATTACCTGCATAGGTAATTATAATGTTTTGACAAATATAACATCAATTGAACAAAACAAACAACAAAAATATACTTGATCTCTTTTAAGTATATTACAATCGATGAAGAAAATAACTATTATGTACGTATTTACATTTAATTTGATATGTTGCTCTTTAGTCTGTCATCATCGTCTATCAAACTGGTTCCAAGAGCTACTAATATAAAACATAAAAGCTGCGTATATCAGCGTCACATTGGTTTGGAAATGCGTCGCATGCTCATTTTCTTCAGCTATGTCGTAATTCGCGGGGTAGATGAGCACCTAAAGACTACTACATGATCAATAAGCTATGAAACTTCCTACAATGCTTATTATTATCTTGTTTTATATTCATAGAGAAATGAAATAATGATAAAAGATGCACTTCAGCGGCTTTTATCTTTTAAAATGTTACGTCCATTAGAGATAATGTTATTAGTTATTATTCCATAAAGAGCGGCAAAAAAAAGAAAACGAAAACAAGAAACTTGACAAATAAGAGTGAGTACCTAGTTACATAAATAATAATCTTCAGTGCGATTAGTCAGACTAACAACTTCTGGAAACTACCTATACCTAATACCAAGTCACGGAAGTATTACTATCCAAGTACCGTACCGCGAATTACAACATTCTAAATAATTCTAACTCAACGGACAGTTTCGGAACTGACAGCTAATTTAGTGCCTTTGCGATCAGAAGAGCTTGCTTTGACTCTGTGTTAAATTTGCAACAATCCGAAATCAGGCGGAAAACTATCGAAGCTCAGAGCGCTCAGAGCAAATGAACGGGAAGTTTCCGACAGCAGGCGAAGAGTCCCGACGTCTTCGTTCGGCTGTTCGAAGTTCTAATAGTTGGCCTTCGCTAGACGAAATAAATGAAGGTGCAACTCGTTTATCGACATAAGTTGGCATCGGCGAACTCGTTTGATACAATTATAAACTAAATCAAGATATTATGAGAACAGAGAGCAAAGTTTTTTTGGTTGGTTGAGTGTGCGCGTAGTATGTAGGTATTTCCAAATTTTCGCTTTTGGGTGAAAGTATTTAAACATAGGGTTAGGGAGGGAAAAAAAGTTCGAAACGCTTTCGGGGGATTACTTGCATTTTTCTGGACAGGTTGAGCTGCAATATGTGTATAATGTGCTTTAGGGGGTTTCAGTTAATAAGGTTTTGGCAATGCCAGTTTAGATCTAGGAACTGGATTACGTCTGTATATTTCTATACCTACCCAATTTTTTGTAAGGTAAAAAAAACAGAGAGCCGTAAGATTTTTCCGATAAGTAATTACAGGATAATAGGGCCAGTTTCTATGGTAACACCGTCAGCAAGCTTAGGATGTGTGTGGTATTCCTCTTCATTATAAAAAAAACATTAATCCCACACAAATATTTATAACCCACCACACGAATTACCTTAACTGAATCCAAATTCAACTGGCTCAGAACCAAGGGTACCGCAAGGGCACGTCATCGGCCCAACTGGTAGATATCAAAAGTGGATTTATCAAAAGTAAACAAAGCCACGATATAAAGTTACGTTGCGGCATTTACACGGCGGACTAACACAAATAGCTCAATTAAACGGAGCCGATGTGTTCGGACATCGCTGCAACAAATGGACGAGTCATCTGTCCACGTATCGGTACGGTGTCACGTTCTAAATTGGTTACGTACCGTCATGTTTTTTGGCCATAGTTAAAATATATCGAATAGGAGCAATCAATTGTACTTATATTGCAGCCATGGTGGTATTTTTGTTTTTGTTGTGAGTGTAACCCGGTACGTGTATGTGTTTAATTTTCTTTTTACAGCCATGTTGTATACCTATGTATTTTTTTTCTTCATAGGTTCGCTTTATGAGTCGTGTTGTTGTTTGTTACATCATAGACTAGAAATAAATTACCAGACATAATAAATAACATTATAATATTACCTACACTCTTTAATTTTTTTGAAATAGTACCTATAGTTATTAGTTACATATTTATGTCATAAAAAACACGTAGGTATTCTGTCTGAGCTAGGACGCATATACTTACTCAAAAAAAAAAATTCATGATTGTCCCAATAAACACAAAAAAATGATACTTATATTATTGTCTTATTTTATATTTCAGGTACCTAAGTACTTAAAACACATTAGGCTAGCAAAACGCGTACTTGGCTAGCAAGACGTGAATATTTATCGCACGTAATAAAAACTATGTAAATTGGTTATAAAGTAGGTAGGTAGAGGTACCTACTCATAAACTATCACTAATTAGACAAACAAATTTCAGACGATACTAGAATAATTTACAGTTTATGTTTCAAGTGATTTAAATAGCATATCTAATTGCTAATTGCGTAGCCACTCCAATTATAAAGATATAACTTGTTCAAATAATAGAGTAACAAGTAAGTTGTAATATTATTATAAGTTATGCCTTTATAAATCAAAAGCCAATAAGCTCTCGATTGTATTCCCGAACAAGTGGGACTACAGAAAGTTTCCTCAGTTGCAGCACAGCCGTTGGCCTAATTGGCTAGAATTTTCGCTTAATATTTACAAGTTTTAAGCAAATGCAGTTGGAATGCATAGCCGTAGTTTGTTGTAATACACTGGCTTTGGCTAGGTTCGCTTCGCAACTTTTAATAAGATTAAGTTTTATATCGAATACTTACAGGCTTCTTAGGTAGGTACTCCATGTAACTAGATTGATGCTCTGAATATTTGTACAGTAGATGCGTTTTGTGGTAATGCCATTTTAATGTCAAATACATATTTTGAATTCATAAAAGCCAACATGTTAGAGCAAATACGTGCAAATTTTTAGTACGAAGACATCAAACACTTGATAAATTAAATAGTGGTGGCATCAAAGGCCCAGAGTGAATAACTTAAACAAACCAAATAATGTTGTTTGTAATGACATAAGCACGTAACGCAGTCCCAAAGGTGTAAATCTCTTAGTATCAAAGTCTTGCCGGCGTTTTATGTTAAATAATTTAATCTCACCGCTGGCGTGGAGCGCAACATATTTTCGCGTAATTTAATCAATAATCTTTGCCTAACGTAACAAAATTTATTTCGCAAAATGGGGCGGATAAAGTGTATTATTCGATTTTGTGAGCATAAAGGTGTAAGACATTCATAGAATTTTCAGTATCAATAAAAAAACAGTTGTCTTGAAGGGCTGGGGAAAGGGAGGCTACATTGGAAAAACAATATCGCGTTCATGTCTCAGTCTATCAGGCAGAAGTCAATGGCGAGTTCCGTAAAAGTGTCACGTAATATGTAAATCGTTCAGGTCGCGATGTGGCCCGACTGTCAAACACATCCGCCGGGTCAAATACATCTTCTGCCGATTTTTTCTCAATGATGGCTTCACTTCCGAACTGATGAAGGGGAAATTTATTACAAACACACTTTTGTTTTGTTACAGTGTGTATTTATTTTGTGAGATATGGTAGTTTTTTAAACACAGATTTTTATAGACTTTAAAGAATATAGGTATTTAACTCAGATCATAGAAACAAGGAGATGTGCCAAGGCGATACCGAGCTTGATGCCCAAATTGCTCATATTAAAAACGTATATAACGTATAAACCCATATCTCCTTGTTTCTATGATCTGAGGTAGGTATTTAATAATAACTACTAGTAGGCCTTCTCTCTTTCTATCTTTTTACGTGATTTTAACCTTACCAGTCAATGTGTTCCTCTTATGAACGCATTACAGTAAAAATGTGCTTCACTAAAGATAAATCTGCACTTATACCCAAGCTAGTAAACAATGCACCATACCTATATCTTTCTTAATTCCCGAAACCAGTCTACATCAATTATATAACGTGTAATCACTATAAAAATATCACCAAACGTCAGGAACAAGGTATCCGAGTATAAACTATAAAACAAAGTGAATGACATTTGATTCCCTCGCACACCTCGTTAGTGCAGCTTAATGCGGCGCCGTAGCGTTGCTCGTTTTATTATGCTAACGGGCGAACGTTATAATATTTTGAGTATAGTGGAGTGACGTCACCGGTGGTGACATGCTGCATATTTAAACAAAGGCGTCACGTCGCGAGATTCCAGCGAAATTGTTGCACCATTAAGCGTCACTCCAGATAAAAGTGTTGCGCGACTACGATCGCAACAACATTTTAAATTCCGTCCCGAGTGTTGTTCGACGATAATTAACGACGATCGCGCTAAGTTTTACTCAGTAAAACGAATCGGAATACGAGCGACGTACGTACTAGGATTTTGTTTGATGAATTGGTTGTTGTTGGTGATTGGAAATTCCACCTATTCGTATTCGTAAGATTATGATCAAGATTGATGGTAAATACTGTGAAGTTATTACAATTATTGAGAATTTTTGGATTTTTTCTTATCAAGGTCGAATTTCCAATCAATTTGTATTTGTTTCCTAATTTCTATTTCAAAAGAAATTAGTCCGCTTCAGAGACATCTTCAACTACGTAGATATAAAACTAAAAAAATTAAAAAACCATCGATTAATTTCATCACAGATTCCAGCTTCTGAAGAGCCAGATTTCTGAAGAGGTAGGTACCTACGTACTCTAGCATAGTTCACCAGCATACTGAAATATATCGAAGCATTGAAGCAGTACTTGTTAGTACTAGGTCAATGAGGCGATCATTTGGTGTTTTCCTATAAATTCGGCTTTATGTTCCGCTGCCTGTGCATACGTGGTCGTGTACTTAATTAATGGGGCTCGTATTACAGCATCTCTACTCATATAAGCTGGTATGGTGCTCTTACGTAAAGCTATACGAAATATTTTTGGATGTGGAAGGGCTAAAAAAGAATAATTCATGAATGCGAAAAATGCGAGATTTTTTCCTATGTGAAAATGGATCTTGCCATGGACCTCTTCACCTGGATCTGGAACAAGCATAGCGTAATGTCGAACTCCTACTGACTAACCAAGTGATGTCTATTCTCACGACGTAAACAGGAATCCTAGTGGAACGCATACGAGCGTCCTTCTAACTAAACCCTATAACGCCTGCAAGCAAGTGCATGGTGGAATGTCAGTCATCTACTTTTGATATGCAGATATCCTTGTAAGGCAATGCATAGAAGGATTTGTTAAAAAGTAGTTCTAAGCCATTTTCAAACATTCACGTGATGCAATCTAAAAACCGAATTAAAAAAAATTATCAGATTAATATGGCGGCTTAAACGCATCTTGTTTAACGAAGACAGGTGCCTGCTTGCCTCCATTGACAAGGCACAGACACATATAAACATATTATTCACTTAATCGGATACTCCCGTAGGAAGTTCTCAGTCTAGATGCAGCAACGCAATTCCATTTAGCTGCAGGGCGCTTCTCTTGCACGGAACTTAATTCTGAATGAACTTTGAATTGGAAAATAAATTCAGAACATGTTGCTTTGCTTTCATTATTATTGTAAGCCACGCGGGCTATCGACGGATCCTGCGGCGCCGTGCAATCACTTAGAATACACAAAAAAGTTATACGAATGTTTTTATCATCAAATTCGTATTGTGATGGACGATTTTTTGTAACGAGATTTATTTTGTAGGTGTTTTTTTTATATTTAAAAAATTGCCTGTCTATGCATAACTCAACCGTTCAGTGCCTTTGTCTTTTGTTCTGAATAAAAAAAATTACGTATTAGTTTATGGAGACAGTAATAATGTAGCGTATGATACATTGACCTAGTGCTAATGATGATAATAAATTGTTAATGAATGACACCTTCGCGCGTTGTCCCAAAGGAATGGCAATAGGACCGAGGTTGTTTATCGGATGATTGATAAGTAACGCGTCTTAGGTATATAATACGTTCTTTTATTACCTCAAAAGAGTCGCATGGTTGCATGCTAAAATAAAAAAAACCGGCCAAGTGCGAGTCGGACTCGCGGACGAAGGGTTTCGTACCATCATACAGGGTGGCAGGTTAGACAGTGGAAATATTTTAAGGGGTCATTGTACTCATCATTATGAACAACTTTTACTATGGGACCAACCCTGAAATCGCGAAAAAAAATCAGCTGTTCCATACATTTTGTTGAGTTAAGTGAACATAAATGTATGGAACAGCTGACTTTTTTTTAGACGGACAGCGAAGTCTCAGTAATATATAGGGTTCCGTTTTTACCCTTTGGGTACGAAACCCTAAAAATTACAATCTAATACCAGGGTTCATTCCATATCGAAGGTATCGCGACTGATCTCTGAATCCGTAGCCCTACTAAGATACCGTAAATAGTTGTTTAGTTAACGTATAAAAATTACAAGCTTCACCTATAGAATGGACGGCTTGGGATTATCACGGCGTCCACGCTCCCAGATTACCTCTGGCTACGGTTAACCGTGAGTTATGATAGCTTTACTTCGGTTCAATCTTGTTGGCGTCTATGAGAAAATACTGCACGCCGACGCTGGGCGGGTGCTAAGATTGCGGATATTTAGCGAGCCTTCGGCTGCCTCGCGTGCCTCCGCGTGCTCCGGGTTCGGTCACGCGGGCTTCTATATTGTCTGTATAACTGAATTATTGTAATAGATTTGTGTTTTCTCACATATTTTGTTGTCTTTGGAAAAACATGATAGTGATAATGCTCTTTATTCTGTAATTTCTCCAGCTTATTATTCAAATCTTAAATGTTAAGTTTCTTCTATTTTATACCAAAATGTTTTCCTTAGATATTTTTTACTGATAAGAATTAAATATCGTCGCATCGATACGATCAACACAACCGGAATCAAAGTCGTGGGTATCACAAAATGACATTTTCCTCGGAAAAACCTCCATTCGAAGATCATTTTTCATGTCGAAAATTTCATTTGTGGTATCTTTATTGCATGTTTACCACTGAACGTAGGCTTCGGAGAACGCGCGATCTTTTAGTAGAATTTCTTAGTTTTGGAGGTCGTGCGGTGATTGCAGGATTAGGGCCCGTATTCCAGAACGATATTCAAGCACCGATCTCTGCTTGGGCATAGATTGAAGCTAGTTTCAACCAATCAAATGGCTTTAGATCTATGCTCAAGCAGAGATCAGTGCTCGAGTATCGTTCTGGAATACGGGCCTAGGTCTCCGTCGAATGCTTGATCTGTGGGATTTCAACGTAGGACTTTTTAATAATACACCAAAATTTTCAAGTAGGTATAGTCTGTGGAAGAAAGTCAAACTCAAGTCTTTGTTAAAGCGTTTTGTATGGAAATAAATAAAAACTTCCTATACTCCTCCATATAAACCTTAACTATGCCAAATTTTAAAAAGGGTTACAAAGTTTTCTCTTCACGTGTGTAATAATATATTGACGTATCATATAGATTGTCATAATAAAATGTCTATATTCTATAGAATTATGACTACTAGCCAGATTACACGTCTATAATGAATGAAATTAAACAACAAAGTATGATATCTCAACCTTGTCTTTAGTGAATCGATATGTTGTTATAATGAGAACATTATTTATTTCGGCAGATCCATATTATTTTTGACAGCCGTACTATTATTCATTTTATTTTATTAAATGCCCTTCACATCGAGAACAATGGGGTATTTAAACAAAAGAATCATTTTCCAGAAGACGATATTAAAAAGCAGGAAAATGACGACATCAAGGTAAATCTGCACGGATGCCTTTTGACATTTTTATTTACCGAATACGCTTTTGTAAATACTTCAGTCGTTCTGTTGCTGAGAAATTATGTTATTTATGAGAATAGGTATTTTTGCTATAAAAAAATAGTAATAGGGGTAAAAATATTTTGTACTGAGTACCTAATGGATTCTGTCATATTTACAATTTTTAATGTATCCAAAGATCAAACTATACAACGTGTATCAAAAATGCGTGGTCATGTTTAAGGTGTTGTCTAGTCAATTTTTGATAGGTCAAACAAAAACATCGCCATCTCTAGGTATACAAATGGCATCACCTCATCGGGTTAATTCGTAATCTATATTAGGTATTAAAATAATTTATAAAATCTATTACGAGTTCGTCCAGTCGTTTTATACAACCGATTTGCTTAATTTTTTTGTAAATGAAAGGTATTTATGCACAGATTCATCATCAAGCATTGGGAATCACCAAACTTTCACCCTTCTCAAGTTATACTCAAACGCGATTTCCTCCTAGATATCTCCGGTTATAATATTGAGGCACGCGGTTTGTTTTAGTTTAAGATCACTCATTGAAACAAGCTCTTTTATTTGAGCTTATTCCCGCTTAAATTCGTTGAGTTGGAGAGGAGATAGGTGCGTACAACCAACTTGATGCATTATTTTTGAATTATACGTACCTATTTTATCAACACAATGCTGCGGAGCAGCACGGGTCTCTCGTAGAGAATGAAAAATGTTTGGCAGTTTTTTTTATCTATCAAATGTTGCTCTGAATAAGCAGTACAAACAACGCATTTCTGTTACACGTTGTATTATTTCCTCAGTGTGTACCTAAGACAAAAAAATATTGCTAAGGTGACAGTTTCAACGCAAAAATATTAAACAACAAAAGATTCCTCTCATAAATAACTCAATTCATGCAAGTTATTGGCCGTTTCAATACTGTTACACATTTATATTGACTTTTCGTGCTCCTAAGCTGCTCAATCAACTTGCTTTTGTCAAGAACTTCCTTTGAAAAGTTTCCGTACAGACACACCAATTTACATGTTATTGAATTTTTATACGTTCGTTAAGTCGATCCAAAATAAACCTCTGTATAGGACGAGCTTCATAATATGTTTGGCTACCTTGTTTAGGGAGTTAACTCTTTGTTTGTGCCTTTCTTTTTCGTTATAATGACGTAAATTACGGTGGTAAAAGATAATATTTCATAAAATTTGTCGTATTTTGTATTATTTACTTCGCACCTAGTATATGATACGTACATTAGCCACTCTCATAGACAACAATGAACAATTTTAAGATGTGACTGGCTTATTATCGGCCTCTTGGCGTCACTTGGTACCAGAGTTAAGCTATGTTGTTCCATAATCTCTTAGCTTAGAACATTGTTTTAGACAGCCACTTGTGGACTCAGCCTATTTGTAGCTCAGGACAGAACTAAACTGCATAAACATTCAAATGTCCACTATAAACAGGTCGAAGTAAATGTTTTAATTAAACACATGATCCAACACGGGTTAGCCATTAAAATTTAACAACGCGTAACATTATAAAAAGGGCATTAACTAAAGTGCAATGGTCATGCGGCGTATGTCGGGCTTTAATCCACGCAACTAACTGCACATTCAATTTAGATTCGTGCATAATGCATACTGGCGGACGGGCACAGACCCTGGGAGCATTTGCTGTATCTAATTACGTATTATGCTTTGCCATGTAGACAGGCACGTCTGTCGACGATGAATATTAGATCATGGCCAGCCTATACTCGCCTTGATATTGCAACCGAAGCAACGCGCTGCCGTAATTGCTTTCTACAGTTTCCAGTATTCTATGATCGTTATAGGTCATTGATTCCTAATTTATCCGGTTCGGTTTTTGAACGATAAAGTGCCGTCTTAGTGTTGTTAAGGACGGACGACACACGACGCATAATGAGCGTGGGAAGGGGATGCTTCTCATGTCGTGCTAGCTTTCTCTCAGTTTTAATGTGTTTCATTGGAGAGTATGAATTACTGAAGAACTTTATTTAGTAATAATTACTAGAATTAAAACTGAAACTTTCAAAGCTTACGCCAACACGTTTGCCGAAAATCTCGTTACTAATAATATTATGATGTACATTTTAGGTTTACGTAGATAAAATCTATGTAGGTATCAAACACATCTAGAATATGCTCTGGGAAACAATATAACTTGTGTAGTCATTTATATGCGCCAAGTGGTACAAAGAAAAAGAAAAGACATTTTCCCGTAAAACAAATCACAATTGATAGTGTGCGTATTATTTTCCAATTACGGCACGGAACGCAAAAATGGGCATGTTTATAGACTACGGTCACCTAGCTTAACTTTAGGCAATCATAGAGTCGACCCTCCCCGTCTCGGTGCTGAAACTGTCGTATTTCCTCATAAGGGTGGAGAAAAGGCCGTCATAACTCACGGTTAGCCGTCTCCCTAGCGTGTTGTAAAGATGCCCTTAACACTAGTCTTCATTTTCTAGTGGGAACGGTGCATTTGTCTCTGCTTCGGATTTTATAGTCGAAATAAGCTTTGTAAAGTCAACTCGCTTAAAAATATGGACCTTATCTACGAAAACATCTACAGTGGAAGTTCAGCGTAGGTAATTCAGGCTGCTATTGTGTGGTTTAAAATGTAATATTGCACAATATACCTACAGTATTTTATTCAAATATTTCTGGCCCGTGTAACACACAAAGGATACGTGATTTAATTAATAATTTCATAAATTCCACTGGTGGCCCATCGGCCATCACTCTTTGTGTATACAGGCTGTAGGTAAATATGTAGGTGCCTGTGAAGGCTCTACGTTATTACTTAGCAAGGTTTACGTTTTCATACTTTGTTTAAGTTTATTTCTCGACGTGGGGTGGGTAGACTTCTTAGTGAAACTCTACACTGTTGTGGCTGCTATCATCACCATTAAAAGTTATGTGTTATTAATTTGTAATTTCATGCAAGGAACACGGCATGTTTACATATTTACGTTGAACTTGAACTTAATAAGGATGAAACGATGGCCTTTAATTCATGCATCAGCTTAAAGTCTGTTGTGCAGTGCTGTGCAATCCATTAACAGTCACCTTGCTAAGAAGATTGAACCAACGATCGCCGATTCAATCAATTCGCAAATAAGACCATTCAATTAACTTGATTGAAATGCGCATATTAGAATATATTAAACGTATGTACACAGTTAAGGTGATCGCTGTCATGTTACCTGTGAAACGTCTTTGTTTGTATAAAATATACATAGTTTGCGTTAACGTTAATTGTTATGTTAAATGCCAGAGACACTCCGAATGTGATGGACGTAATGATATTGATTAAAATCTCTCGCTTACAGTGTAATAATAGCGAAATGTGAACATATACTGTACATACATAATTATAAGATCTTCTCAAAATATCTGCTCAATTTTTATTGAAAATTATAAACTTAATAATATGACTAAAGTTTTTTGGGGTTGATTAGGCAACCTACCAGAACACCTCTAATCCAGTGGCGTGCCTACAGGGCAAGCCCGAGGGTATTTCGCGTAATTTTTCATGATTGTAAGTGTTTTTTATTGTACGCTACTCACATTCATGAAAAATTTAGATACTTATATACCCTCGGGCTTGCCCTGTAGGCACGCCACTGCTCTAATCTTCAAGTCAAACAGGTTTCCGTGCATCATGGCTTTTTTTTACAAAGAACACACAGGTATCAAGTGTCATACCACCATCCATTCGTGTTTAAGATTAAGAGTCTTATTTTATTACTGTTTGTAATGTTAGTGCAAGTCTAGACTAACAATCAAAAGAAAGCTACTTACCTACTTGGTTTGATTTCATGCGTATCTTTTTCATCTTTAAGAAGATTGAATATTTTTATTATCTACCTTACCTGTTTCAAGAATCGTTCGCAGTCCAATAGTTTCAATGTTAGTCTCCGAATTCAATGAGCAACATTTTCAATATTCTCAATCCACCTTAACGTCGAATAGAATTTCATTATTCCCATGAAAAGAGAAACGAGAGACTGGCAATCATTCTTTTTTAAATCCTAGTAATGGAGCATCCGAAACGGCGCAGGTCGTTACATTGCCTCACGTGGTGTGAGCACCTAATAGCCCTCCTCTCTATTCCTCACTATTTGCCAGCTGCCTGTTTTCCCACGATTCCCCTGCTAAAGGTTATTGGGCCTGCTTTCACGCTTTTTATTGCCTGAACGCAGTTTGAACTCAATTATTTTTATGGTGGGGCAAATTGCTATTTTGTTGCTTTATCACGATTATCAAGACGAAATTAGTTCCGCGATTGATAGGATTTTTTTATTCGGCAATTTACGCTAGTGTGGGGTTGCTTTCAAAATTTTTATTTTCACAATGTTGGTTCATTTACTGTATTCGTATATCGCGGAATGTAAACATAGTCATGGTTTTACGAATGCTTTTGATAATTGTATTGAAATTAGGTTACCTATTACTCGTAAATTAACATTAAATTTATTTTTAAAATTGGATAGGCTTTGTCTTCGCTGGCGTATTCTTCTTTACGAACAAACTAGCGTATAATTTCCCATGGGTGCCATAGGGGGCGACTAAAGAGTATTATCTTAGGGCAGTATAACGACATCTTCTTCACTATAAATAATAAATGACAAAGATACTGAATTTAAAGATTTTAGGGAAACTGTTCATAAGAAATTCACCAATTTAAGACAATGTATTTTATCAATGTTAGATTTTATGTAAAGTAGCTTTATTTAACTTTATCTAGTAACGATTCTCAGCTCGAACAGTTATCCGTTATTTACTCTATTCTCACAAAGAGAATTCATAGCAAAGTGTATCTGCGCCTGCCTATTTCCGTGGACATGGTAAAGGGACCGAGCGGGTTTTTAAACCCGTTCCCTCGCAGCGTTGCGCTTTGATATCAAGCTCTTTCGAAGCCACGTCAACATGCAATCATGTGCACGCTACACACCCATACATGCTTATCATGTAGATATGCCCCAATTTATGTAGTACAGGAATTATTTTCTATGCTCGTATCTAATATAGCGGGATTTTCGTGTTACGTCTTTGTTTATTGCTGTGTGTTTTCCTAAGAAATGTTTGTACATAAAATTGGCTATTATGTTTTTCAAGCTTATAATATTTTCGTTTTTATTGCTGCTATTCAGCCCAACACAGTCTGCTGTTTGAAATATGTTTATTTAAGTAAGTGAGCTATCCATAGATACTTACCCGTAATTAAGAGAAGTTAATTCTGTTAGTTCTATTAGGTACTTCGTTATAAATTGCTTCAACCATGGTTACTTCTTCGTTATCTTCTTTATACAGCTTATTCAAATATCTACATTGTTTTAACGTCAATATATTAAAAATCCAAACATGTAATATTATTAGTGATAAAATCCATGTCATGCCAACATGAACGAGTATTAAGTGCGAAGATTTCGAACAAGTTAATCTTCCGTACGAGAGTTTGCAAATGAAGCCTTAATAATCTCGAGCCATCTTTCACGGATTACAACGGATTGACACGATTACTTTTACGAAAAACGCGAATAAGAGGCGCGAGAGAATTCTTTGCTTGTAACGTAGATAAAATATATGGTGAGGTTTTTGTGTGATTATTTTGGTATTTGAGGATTAAGTATTTTATATTTACGCAAAGTTTTCCTCCGGTAGGAACCGCAACATATTTTATAAGGTAAGCATTTAAAATGGTTTATTTTGTATTGGTTTCATATTATGGTAATTAGGTTATAAAGTATTGTCTTGTCATTGAATTTCAACCTGGGTCCCGTTGTAAAATAATCAGTACCTAATTGAAAAATAAGCCTTGTTTTTAAGTGTTAACTAATAACGGGACACCATTCTTCTCTCTCTCTCTGCTTATAAATCCGGACCGTTTTTGTGATTTTTCATGAATTTAATGTACTTATATTCATGAAAAATTAACATAAATAAATCCTACTATAAATGCGAAAGTTTGTGCATGTGTGTGTGTGTATGTTTGTTACTTGTTCACGGTGAAATGGCTGGACGAATTTGAATGAAATTTGGCAAAGGGTAGCCTAGGGACCTGGAAAAATACATAGGCTACTTTCATCCATTTTCACGCAGACGAAGTCGCGGGGAACGTCACTGCTTACGACTAGTAAGTCGGGGTCGGACCACCAGTCCACCACTGCTCTACTAAATCTATTTAAAGACAATAATTTAAAATCACTCTAATGTAATTTAAACGTACAGGCCGTCCTTTCAGGTGCCACGGGAATTGAATTGGCAGAGGCGAGAGAAAAAAGAAACAGTTTTATTTAAACGACTGATTTGAGAGCAAACACTGCCGTAGACCGGGAGAGCCGCCCGCATCTCAATATATTGGTGCATAACGTTTTAAAGCCCGAATGTTCTGGAATATTTTCCATTTTAACAAAAGTTACCATTTTAGGCCGGGAGGTATTTTAAATTGTTATTTTTTTTCAAGGAAACCATCAGAAGTAAGTACTTCTGATGGTTTCCTTGAAAAAAAATAACAATGAGGTAAAATAAAAAGTACGGAATGAGGTAGGTAACTATGTGAGATGTTTACTAACCATAAGTAGCTGTCTCCAGCAAATACAGTTGCTCTAGAAACTTCAAGAGAAACCAATTGTTTTGCGGTCGACTTTCAGATGTTCACAAAATGGATGTCTCAATGTCTCATTGCCAGTTTGTCCAGCAATTTATTTCAATTAAATACGAACTAAAAATAAAGTTTAATAACCAGTGCTTATTAACGAGAAACAAAAAAATACCGCTGTAAAAAAAAATAGAAAACTTTACATATAGTTTAAAATACGAGATTCATGCCCTGAAATAGAAGAACTAACATAAATCAAGACATACACTAAATCACACCCATCGACTTTACTAATTCAGTTTTACTCGTAAAAAGGCAAAAGTATTGCGCAAGGGTGCCATAAGAAATATTTCGGGGTAGCAAACTTAATTAGCGTGTTTTCTTTGATTACAGTCATCAGTGCACCGGCTGGTCGAAATGTTCAGCTCACCTGAGCCACCGTTACGCTTAACTAAATTACAACAATTTCTTTCACCCTGCAAGGTTGGTACAAAAAATTACAGGTAGCGTTCGCTAATTCTTATTATACTTATGTGTAGTATACAATGTGTACAATATGTTGTTTTTTGTTTAGTTTGTTTTGTATTTAGATTGATGTAAGTAACCTACCTACTGTATAATGTTGAATGTGTGTTTGAGAGAATTTCGTAATTCTTCACATTTTTATGGTGAAACCTTATTGTTCTGATTTTTTTCTTAGCTTCCTTTTACACATTTCAAAATAAGACTAATTGTGGTGAATACCACAATTAGTCTTATTTTGAAACTAGCTTCCGCCCGCGGCTTCGCCCGCGTTTTTCGGGATAACAGGTATATTCCTATGTGTTATTCCAGACTACAATCTATCTGTGTGCCAAATTTCATCCAAATCCGTCCAGCCGTTTCAGCGTGAAGAAGTAACAAACATACACACACACCCACACACACACACATACGCACAAACTTTCGCATTTATAATATTAGTGTGATGTGTAAAAGGAGTTATAGCTTATTTTCAGTCTGTAATTACAACAAACTGCATTATCTACATAAAATACGTTTGCCAAGTACCTATATTAGTGAGATTTTTCCAGACCAAAAATTAATATAAATACCAAAGAACGTTGGCAGTTTTGGGCTTGATCTGGTACAGTAAGAAAAGCTTAACCAAAAAAAAAAAAAAAAATTGTTCTTTGCCTAATTTATCTTAAAGATTAAGAATTGGAATCAAAAATCGAAATAAATAAGAAATAAAATGATTATGCCGTTGACATTCTGAAAAAACCAATAAAACAAAAACGGGTGCATGCTGGCTGGCGCGTGCCTCCATAGAATTATCATGTCGACAGCAACTAAAACCTTTGAATTGAGAACTCATTAGTCGGGCTGTACTTCATTGGATCATTCACACCATGTCTTAACCTCACTGTTACAAATACGAAGAAATTGAAATTGAAATCATTTATTCTGCAAATAGGTTACTAGTAACACTTTTACAATTTAACCCAATTAGGTACAAAAACAAATTTAAAATGAATTTAAATACTCTTGAAATACTCGATCACACCAAACTAATTTCATATCTGTACCGACTTACACAATCTGAAGCCCAGCGTTCTATGGGCGTCTGCCAGTGTCCTTTGGGTACAGTTCTGTCCATTTGCAACTACTTTATTACAGTGCCGATATTCCTCATTTTATTTAATTTCATTATAAATCATTATTTCGTTCACAGCTAAGAGAAAACAATAAATCACAAATCTCAGTCTCTATAAATGGTCCAGGGGTTCAGTAGACTGTGCAAAATCAATTCGTTTGACGTCTGTTGTAATAGAAACAACAGGGCCGTAATTTCCCGTTGTTTGCAATGCCACACCGGCAGGCATTTTGTCTCAGGGGCGATGCTACGCTACCTGACTGCTGTAGCTTGTCATAGGAAATATTAAAGACTTTTGCTCTTTAAAACTAAAGAAATGTGTTGTTTTGTTTTCATGCTTGCGCACTTTTCCAATAAGTACCTATCATTTATGTTTTTTTTTATTTTGTGAGTGTCAAAAGACTTTTTCATAATACATTAGGTATTATATTTTTAATATAAATACTCGATTTAAGCTCTACGAGAGTATCAGAAACAGTATGATAAGCACTAATAATATTGAAAATTCGACAATCTAGAACTAAGACAAGTTACATTTAAAACAATCTTAAATTCCTACGCCTAAAACAGCTAACCGGTGGTTAATTCCCTTCAAAAATAGGGTTGTCACTACACTGCCCCCCGAACATACAATCGTTCCGCGTACCTATGAAAAGCCAGAAAGTACGTACGTGTCGCCTTATACCTGATGACTTGCCTTACTAACTTAATAAACTTTCAGCTAAATAATGTTTTTCATCTCCTCTTGTTTCGAAAACAAATTGCTTCATTTTTGGCTCGGAGGCATTAACAATGAAATTTATCACCTGCGTATGCCATACTGTTGTCATTTAATACCCCCCTTACTTAAATTTTCAACGGCATAGCACGTTACGTAACGATTGGTTAATTTATATCGTAGGTATTAAATTTCGTTAAGTGACGTCGACGTTGAGAGTCAGATTTAGTTTTAATTAATTGTGATTTGGCAATTAGGCTCTTTGCTAACGTGGTCACTATATGTTGCTTATGACTTTCAGTAGGTATACTTTTAGATCGGCAATAGGTATGGCCGTGGTAAGTAGAAAAGAGAATACGAAGTATTTTAAGCTAATTACATCGAGAAAAACTTACGATTGCGTTATCATCTTACCATTCTCCTAAACTTTGCTAATTTATAATTCTATACGTGACTATACCACAATAATTACTGGGTTTATTAATCCTTGTGTTACCATGAGAACGAACATCATTACTAATTACAGTCACTGTTACTAAATATAGAAACAAATTACTGTTAACACAGTAATCACAAAATCATACAGATTCAAACTTCCAATAACATGGCCCACCTCTATTCCCGTAGGGTTGCGACCACGTGACAGATGGCCAGGCCCGCACTCGGAACAGATAATTAACACGTTTCTTTTCCAACGGACGACTTGGTAACAAAACTTTATTAATACCGGTGGGGACTAGGCTTTGAGGTTAACAAACTTTTCTAATGAAGTCGCCCAGCGGAATATTACTTTCGTTTGTAGGCGCGCTTTTAATTTGTTATTTATTTACAGTTCAATTAGACGCCGTGACGCATTCTTAGTTCAAATTATAAAGGCGCGTTATTTGAATTTATGGCCTGAATTATTTTAGGTTATGAATATAATGACAGTGGTTAAGCTCGAAATATGGCATCTAATAATAAAGCTTAGAATGAAAAC
The DNA here is from genome assembly GCA_948465475.1 of Thalpophila matura. Taxonomy (NCBI): domain Eukaryota; kingdom Metazoa; phylum Arthropoda; class Insecta; order Lepidoptera; family Noctuidae; genus Thalpophila; species Thalpophila matura. The sequence goes on along the minus strand of OX419183.1, from coordinate 9,147,549 downwards.
TATTTTTGCTGAAAATTTTATTAATATTTCAGTTGGTACACAGAAAGATACGTAACAAATATCAGACGTCTAGAGATGTTTTCGCAGCACTCCGTGTGAATTCTCAAACGGGATGTAACTTATTAATGTTTAAACGGTAGAACAAGGCAGTCGTTACGTATATGTCGAGACGTAATGGTAATTCGTTGGGAATGCCGAGCAATATTCATGTCAAGATTTCAAATGTCAGCCATAGTGAGGGTGTCAAAATCGCAGCAAATGTGTTTATGCAAATCTGTATCTCCATTAACATTGCCTTCCCTTGTGAGTCTCGCGTGTAAGCGCGTGTTTGTTATATAAATATCTTATTGTTGTACATACGTTATGGACGACTAATTGAATAAACATTGGTTAATTAAGTAATTAGTGATGTTAGCTCTGTTTTGATTTGGCAAGGTTAAGGAGAAAGGGGGAAGAAAGCTGTAAGGCATGTGTTATCTGATCCGGAAGTAAAAAAGACGAATTGATTGATTTTAAGTGTCAAACAGTGTAAAGGATTATTTTGGATAAGACTAATCTCTCTAAAGACATCCTACATACATAGCATCACGCCTGTATTACCCCGAAAGGTTAGGCAGAAGTGTTGAACTGGGCATAAATCCAGACCTGATACTCAGAATTTGCCAATGGAAAAACTCAAACACTGCCCGACCCGGGGATCAAACCCAGGACCAGCAGCCAAGCTTGCTACCACTAGATCAACGAGACCGTCATCCTACATGCGTATAATATTAACATAGGAAACACAAATACGTTCTAAATAATCGCAATTACACCAACCGAGCATTATCATAAATGTTATCTAAGCACAAATACTGCGGATACAAGCATGGAGCAAGTTACCAGATGTCAGACATTGCTCCCGAAGTGGGTTTACTGCAGATACCGCAAATATGCGTGCAATGTAAATTTGATACCCCGAGTGACAAGCGCGGTCGGCCGCTGGGTTTCATCTATCCAAGCTATGCCGCTAATCTCAGAGAGCATGTTTTGACAGATTGCTTTGGCCGTACTTACGTTAATTATCGCATATTCTAACAGCACTTAAAAAAGTTACGGGACACCGGTTTTGGGAAGAATCTAGGTATTCTACACTAAGCTTTGTGGAATTTGAGTAATTTTAAGCTTTGTTTTAAATTGACTATTTTAATAAATAATAAGTGAACAGACCCTATGTCTTTACAAACCCATAGATATGATAGTTATGTACGATTATCACCATCCAATCACTCATACCTAAACTTAGGGGTAGGTATACATCCTCAGATCATAGAAACAAGGGAGATGTGCCAAGACGCTATTGAGTTTGACGCTTTGATCAATATGATCATTTTGCCGACGGACCCAACGTATCGATAATTTATACAGGGTGGCAGGTTAGACAGTGGAAATATTATAAGGGGTCATTGTACTCATAATTATGAACAACTTTTACTATGGGACCAACGATGAAATCGCGAAAAAAAATCAGCTATTCCATACATTTTGTTGAGTTCTGTGAACATAAATGTATGGAACAGCTGAATTTTTTTCGCGATGATGGGTAAAATGACCCCTTAAAATATTTCCACTGTCTAACCTGCCACCCTGTATAGTGTATAGTATTATACAGTCTAGTGTGAGTGACGAGTGACGAATAATAGTGTTAGATTGAAGGTGTGCGGCATTTTTAATAATTATGTGAGAGATTTTTATAATTACAAAGAAGCGTTTGTATTTTATTGTATTTATATGTATTTACAAAGATCTCTATATTTACGAAGAAGTTGCGACGCATACTACTTTAAAAGTGGCGATACCAGTTGAAGTACTAATTTGCTATGATAACATAATTATATTATCTCCTTGTTTCTATGATCTGAGGTACATTATTAATATTATAAACGGTAACTGCTAACTATTACGTACTTAGTATTAGTTGGGCCAATAACTCCTCAGGACCAAACTCGAGAGGCAACCTGCTCAAGTGAGAAATTGGACTCACGTATCCCATTTTGTGGAGACAAAGCCTCCTAATGTGTGTAAACTGTCCAAGTCTTGCCATTTGGCCATAATACTGGCAGACTTGTATCACTGAGCGGAATATATTGAAACGAAATACCGCATGATTGACTTATGATGATGTTTGGTGATATTTGAGATACGAAAGCAAAAAAAAAAAGTTATTATATTTAATATCTTAATTTAGACACATTCTATTGAATGTGAATGAGCGATCCAACCGCAGCTCAATTTTAGTTTACCTTAGGCATAAAAGTGCGGTTTCTACTTTTTTTTAATTTCCCCTGTCTATAAAAAAAAGGAAAAGGTAAGTTTTAATACTAAGCGTCTGCAGGAGATCGTCTGTGATCCCAGGAGGCACTTGGAAGGTGAGAGGGCGTGTGACCGAATGCCCGTTTCGTTAGGACGTGATACTTTTGTTAAGCTCCCCATTGACTCCCGAACTATGAAACCGTCACCAGAGGTATAATCACGTAAAGAGCCTCGACAAAGATTTCTTTCCTTACATTTGTGAGGGAAATCCTGTTTTTATTTTCTTATAGAAAGGTTTGAAGTTTTATGGTCAAATTGAAATACCTACAAGGTTTAAAAAAAATATGGGACAGAAGAAATATAGGTACTTAGTTCAAAGTAAGAATTGGTTATTTAGGATTTTTTCCTAAATGTTTACATTCACACAAACATGAATGTTCATGTATAAAAAACATTGTGAATTATGCAGATAAATTCCCAGTAGCCAAAATAGGAATTTAGTGCTAAATGGCACATTTTTAAACAGTACGCCAACTTGCTTTTTTGAAGAGTAGGTACCCGTTGTAATACAAGTAATAGTAAGTAGCAATATACAAACAAAATATAAAATAAGAACTCAAAACATAATACGACCATAAGAGAATAAAAAAAAATGTGTAGCGCATGCAATAGATGCGCCCCACGTATTTCATTTCATAAGAAATACTTTTTAGTCCGTTTTAAAAACGTGGTTTTTTTAAAAAAATTTTTTTTTTTTACAATTATTTCAGTTTCTGTGCCTACATCGGTTCATTGGAAACTTCGGTCATCCTTTATCTATAAAGCAACTCAAAAACCTCGTCTCGATGAAATGGTTTTGGAAAAAATCGTCTGTGACAGACGGGTCAATCGACACTGAAGTCATTATCTAATACTGCCCACACTGTTGTAGGTACCATTTTTGGGCCAAAATGGTAGGCATATTTTCGGCTTTTTGGGTTCCACGTTATCTAAGCTGAGCCCTGCAGGCAGAAGACGACTGTAGCATCAAGAAACTTTAATTTCCAACCTAGGAATCAGACAAAACGTCATTTTCAGCTCGGCGTCTCGTTTTACACAAACTTTTTGAAACATACCGGCCTGTTTACTTGTTCTTCTTATTATGTATATAATATCGATATGTATCATACATCATTCTAGGTCGTGACTTTGAAAAAAAAGCCCATAATTATTATATTTATCTATTTCATCTACAAATATGGTTATGATTTTAAAACAACAACTATATAAAGGACTTGAATAACCAAGAACGTATGCAAAGCGCGTGAATCCTTACATTTGCTTTCACAACATTGGCAATAGAAGGTACGAAAGAGAATGTAATACAAGGCACAAGTTGCACCGGCGGCGTGCAATTCGCAAAGCCGGAACGATTGTGAGGATTTATCAATATGGGAGGCAGATCCGCCCGGCAATACTACACGGCTAGTAAAATGTGCAGATACCACTACAAGATTTGTGGATATTTGTTTTTGATTACAAGATTGCTTTGAAGAAAGCTGCATGTAGGTATATGTAACGTAGAAGTAAAGTTGAGTTTGGTAAGGTCTTAGTATGTGTACGATTATAACCAGCACTGTCCCTAAGTGGAGCCAGCAAGTGTAAGAGCTTTTGACTAATAAATATTTTGACGCTACAGTTCGTGCGCGACGTGTCACAGATTCGATTCCTGCACGGAACACACATTTATTTCAGTTTGTATGTGAAAATTGTGTTTATAAAAACGTATCTACAATATAAAAGAAATCCTAGTGAGGGGCAACAGTAAAAAAAATACTATACAAGATCATACTTGCTACTACTGAACTAATCGCGAACAAACAATTTTTATATTGTTATTAAATAAATAAGCGATTTTCAAATATCTCAATTTTTATATTATATTAATACAAATGCAATATAAATCTCCTGCTTGGGTATATTCTAAATATTGTTATTTTGAGGTAACAAAAGCCCTTGTTATACTTTTGTCATCCCTATTAATTTCTCAAGCTGCAGCGGGAACGCGGTTTTTATTTCATAAATCAGCTTTTTTGCGTCATAATGCGATGACAAATTTTTTAACAGATCTAAGCATTCATTTGAGGCCAGTAAGCTGAAAAAACAGCAAAATGTAACAAGTTTTTGTGCCAGATTGTACTGTTATAAAAATAAAATGCTAACGAATATGTTTTTATTCTTGGCAGGGTAGTGAGGGGAACTGGGATTTTTACGATACGCTGAATTTACAATCGCCTACGAAAGCACACTGTCTCGAGCAAACCCTTTGTTTGTTCTATTCAAATCCAATGCTAATACGTTCACAGAATCAAAGCGGACGGATGTTCTTCTTTGCGTCGCTAGAAAACGGAAATTTGAATGGATCAGATGAGATTGTTACGTTTTGTTGGTACTATTCAGTACGAATTGGGATGATAAGCTGGGTTTTATTTGTATCTTAGATTATTTTTGATTCCATGTTGGAGCCACTAAAACTATGTAAGTGTATTTCTTTTTTTTTTGACGGCTTATAGCCCAGAGCAGTGAATAGGTACTTATTTATGGCTTATCCATCAGGTTTAAAATAACCTTGAATCCACTCGACAAATGCAAATTACACCGAAAAACGAAACACATTAGACGTCTCCAGAAATACAATAGTAGGTATACATCGTATATACGGGTACAAAATCGTAATGACATCGGCAATGTGGTCTTGGGGCAGTTGAGGGGGCAACCGCATTAGTGCCCCTCTAATGGCTGTAGGTGCCCGAAAAGTTGGTAACTTGCGAAATCTATCGCTCGCCAGTTCTTTATGAGCGACCATTATCATCGCTTCTGCGTTTTCCGATAAAACGTGTTCGCCCTACTTTTAACAGCAGTTCTCACCGAGTTTAAAGAGCCTATAAAATTATTATATTCAATTTATCATGAAGAAAATTGTTTCTCTTATAGGTTTTGCGACACGGGTTGAATTTGTTATGTATTTTCGTCATTTTTGATGTTGATGTTTTAAATACATGCTCAAAAAAGTAACTCTTGTTCTCCTACATGCATATAACATTGTTCATGTGCAAAGCAAATGAAGAAAACACGAGACGTGACTAATCTTCATAACTTTTGAAAAATCCTTCATAATAACTTAGTGACTAGTTAAACGAGGGGGACATTGAAAGAGGGTATTCAGTATTCGATACTAGTTCGATTATTATCTACAGGACTAAACTTGAAATCACGAAAATCTGCTGTTCATTAGAGGTATTTTGTTCAGTGTTATGGATATTTTTGTGTGGAACATTTTTTTTTTGTGATTTGAGGGTTGCCCTACTATCTACTTAGTAGGAGAGCTAATAATACGTCACTCCAGTGAATTTAGTGATCGTTCATTAATACCACCGCTTCAGATATTGTGCTAATTAGGTTCCTTTTCAATACAAAAAGTGTTGTTATACAGGGTAGTGGCCGTAGCTACTACTAAACGGTTCATAAATAAAACTGAGACTGCTAAACTTCCCACTTAACTTCTTTAAATTGTTGGCTTCCTGTTTTTAAAACTCTGTTGCTTTTTGCTTCGAGGCATGAAGGCGGAAGGTTGCAAGTTCAGAACAGCTTTTAACACTGTAAGTAGGTACTGGCGTGAAAAATGTGTACGAATAGATAATAATTATGTTTGTTTTATGTACGTATATCATACGCTGGATATAACAACGGTATGTTTTGTTGGTACCCTGATTTGCTTGAATTAACATAACATCACGGAAGTATTCCCTAAGGGCTAGGCAGTGGTGTATAGTACATTTCGTCGGTTATGTTTAAGCCTCATGTAATGATAGATGGCGAGCCATTTGTCATATGTACTGGGCACTAATCCAGACTATTATAAGCTTTTTTTAATGTGATTGAGTAGTAAACGAGCTGACAGCTCCCCTGATGGTAAGTGGTTACCACAACCTATGGACATCTGCAAAAACGCCTCGAGTTGTCCACCCTAGAGACTAAGGGCGGGTTGCTTCAAACCATCTGTATTCGTAAATCAGTACGTAATCGTTAAGTCAGTATGAAATTGTCGTACAAGCCGCCATATTTGACGGTTACAGATACGTAACTGTAAGTTGAAACAACATGGCCTAAGTTGAATTGTCTCACGTACCTGTCATTATACGGCACCCATATCCTTCAAAATGGAACACAGCAATTCTGCTTAGTGACCGAAATAGTTATGGTGGTAGTACCTACTTCTCTGGAAGAGTTCTTGCACGAAGAGCTCTACCACTATTAGGCTGTTTGTCTTTTCACAATGCGGACGTACTGTTAATGGATTATCTATTTTCTAATACCGCAACCCTGTATTGGTAATCGTCAGGTATTCAGGGGCCGTATTATGACGTATTAGTGCTATCCTTCTTCCAGTGCGAGAGATAGTTGGAGCTATATATGCCAGTAGACTACTACTGGAGCTAAGTCGTGATGTAAGTAATCCTAATGCGAAAGTTTGTGTGGGGTTGTGTGTGTGTATGCATGTTTGTTACTTTTTCATGCTGAAACGGCTGGACGGATTTGGATGAAAATTGACAAAAAGATAGACGAAGTCACGGGCAACAGCTAGTGTAACATTATTTATTATTGCAGAAAATTTCCTTCACACACATTTTTACCCATCGGAACCTAAATCTCAGAAGCTCTGCTTACTTCTGTTTGTACCAATGAGTTCATGAGTCATATCTTTTTCCATCAATTTTATAGTTGCCAGTTCGTTAATTTGTTTGTGTGTAATCTGACGTAATTGATCGAAGACACGCAATCCCAGGTTAGGGGCGAAATTCACGTTTTCGGAATGTCTTAGTTGTTTTATAAGTTAGTGTTCAGAAATAGTGGAACAGTGTGAGCACTACTTTTGGGTCCCAGCTCATTTGTACTTGCTCTAATTAGCTCTGCAAACGAACTTGGTTCGCGTTTGCAGTGTCTAGTGTACTGTTTTATAGCACTGTTGTATTTATAGAAAATGTGTTAGTACTGTTAGTAGTAAGTAGATAGGTAAGTAGGTTCATAGCGCTACCTGAAGTCGTGGCCGCGGCAGGAATTTAGTTCTGGGGGAGAGCGGCGTTGAACTCTGAATAAGAAAGGCATCTAAGAAAAATAATTTATTTGCAATTATGTTGTAATCTTGTGACTTGTTAAAACATTACTTAACATTATGCTATTTAGATATTTCGCTGTAAAAATTTGGAGTAAAATTTCAAGAACGGGGTGTCAAGGGGGGAGAGTTTGAGATTCTTTATAGTTACAATAAATATCCCGCAACGAATTTTTGTCCATGGACGTCACCATACAAACTGTACACTATACGCAATTTTATTCTTCTTTCCTTATTTTTCTCTACATTATTGTTCTCTTCATAATTTAATATACCAATTAAAATAAGGTAGTGCATTCCTATTTCATTCTAGATTCCTAATTTGTCGTAGATCTCCCGGTGCGCGATATGCGGGTTCCCTTTACTAGCTGTGACAGACGTCGACGTCACGTCATGAATTTATTGTCTTTCAGCTGCTGTATGTACTTGTCCGAATACAGCTTCTGAGCTATTCGAGAGCTTTAAAGCGAACTCAAGCTGAAAATTAGTCTCGTTTATGTGTTTCATTAGTGAATTTTAAGAAAAAAGATAAGTAGCAGTATCTTTTTTAAGTACCAAAGTATATTATTTTTCGTTTCAAATTAAAGAAAGCGACTCTTGTAAGAAGCTCGTTTTAACAACACTTATTATCAGCACTAAACTATAGCAGTTTAGTGATGATTATCATCATCATCATTCGCTTATAGTAGGTAAGCTGGTAATGGTGATGATAGTAATACGGTGTTATTTATAGTTTTGGCAACAATCGATCACTAAAAATAAAACTCAGTACCTATACAGTATCTGCGTAGATAAAGGCTTACCTGTATATCACAAAACGTTTGAAGTTAAATAATAGTTATAGCAATAACATTTAATAGAACATCGAAGGCACGATTTCCTCTCCTCGGCCGGCCAATTGAGCTTGAACGCGTTTATGCATTTCCCTGACTTTTTTATTTAACTCAGCCGAGGAAACGGAGATTCTTTAGTTTTTCTAATTTAAATAAAAATTCATTTCAATAAGAAAGTCTTGTAGAATAAAAATCGATTTAAAACTTTTTTGTTATTGGATACTGTCCGGAACTTCTTTATCTAGAGTTTAATCAAAATCTACTTTGTTTGTAAGTACTGAGTGGCATTCTTATATTCGGCTAATTTTGAAGTCTGATGAGTTTGTTAGTCTTTGGAGTCTGATGTTTCAGTCTATTTAAGAATACCTTCAGACACAAAAGATCATCATCATTGCTCTTTCCCTCACCAATATTGGAGTCTACTTACAATTTTACCAGATGCTTCTGAATATTATTATTTGTAGCTTTTTGATACTAAAGATTGAAAGTGTTAGTATGTTTCGACTACCTACTTAAATCGTCAAAAACAGTACAGTTGGTTAACAGATCGTTTATAATTACGCGTGATATTTATTTTGATGAAATTAAGAGGGTGTGTCTAGACGGCGAGGCGAGGCGAAGCGATGGGGGCGCGCGTGACCCGGCTATAAATTGCCTATTGGTAATGACCCCGCTCAGATATCGAATACACGTCAGCTTCGATACGGTATCGACAACTGCACGAGGAATTGATTTTTTATTAGCTTGTTTAATGTTATATTAAGACTTCCCTTTATATAAGAAGATTTAAATTTTAATAGCTAGAGGAAAGATAGAACGAGTGCAAAGAAGGTTTTCGTTTAGCTGGTGTTTTGTGGGCTGCGTGCAAACCGCATAGTGGTGAAGCACTTAAGAAAGAAAAGGAAACCTAAGAAATTATGAGTTAGAGTTTCCTACGTTCAACAGACACGCATAACGCTATTTTTTTGCAAAACGTTTGAACTTACTGAGGATGCGACCTTTAGGTACCTACATACTCAACCTTATGAGATAAATAAAACGGTGTATAAGAAGAATACTGAATAATGTCAAAAATTTGAAATAAAGACGAATTTAAAATTTCCAGTCACACTGCAAAAAATCGTTAACATATTTTTTCCAAACTAAACTCTTTCACTCACTCTCGACGAGATACAATACTTATAAGTTTTATTGTTATTTCGTCTATATGCGTTCAGTGTCACGTATACCCAATCAAACATTATCACAAACAGGAGTATACTAAGCGACATTCCAATCCAATACGCACCTATTACCGTTACATCTAGACTGTGTAGGTACATCACAGATACCGATGTCAATTATGCACTTACACAACGGACAATGAGCATAGCCTATCATGAATCTGCTAGCGCCACCTGGCGGTGGTCGGTGACATGCGGATTCTCTTTGTGTCCTCCGTGCCTACCAAAGAGCATTATATTGTACGAGTAAGCCAATAAAGCAACGACATTCGCTATTCACACAAGACGGATGTTGTAATAGTCAATTGTATTTGTTGTTGAGGAAATGGAAAATAAAGATATATTTGGATGGAATTTTATGGAGTCGTTTGATAAGCCATCGCAATTGATATTATCGTCATGTCTGAGTTATTTTTACTGTGAGTGGTCTTGAAATGTGGCGTATTTGGGGCAACTATTTCAGATGATATCGTGTGGATATGACTGCATTTATGCAGTCATATCCTGCTGTCATAGCCTGAGTCTGAGTCTTAATAGATGTCACCTAAGCTCTAAAGAGGCGTAACTGAAAATAAATTTAAAATTCAACTGATTCAGTTATGAGTGTGACACGATAGCTCAGTGGCTAGAGCGGTGCCACGATGCGGCGGAGGTCGCGAATTTGAGTCCTGATAGTGTCTGTAGTTTTTAAATGGGAATAATGTTTTCTGAAAGGTAGGCTAGGTATCATTCCAACCGAAAGTATTCTCACAGTGACAATTACAACGATCCCTGTGAGAAAACTTTTGTGTGACAAAATTTTGAGAAAACACTATGAGAAAACGCGATAGCCGTTCTACTTAAAAAGGGTCAGATATTCTACATTGCTTTACCGTCCATGATTGTTGTATGTTACTTTACCGTCCATCATTGTTTGTTATAAAATGAAAGACCTTCATAATCAAAGCAGACAAGTAAACACATAAAAGCTAGTAGATAGAACGAGCTAAGAAACATAAAGGGAGTGCCGTCAGCGACGCGAATAAGTTTACACTTAGTTAATTAAAAGATTACACACGAATGGGTAATTAACGGCGGATTTGTCCTCTCATCTGTTATGTTGTCGCATCGGGTGGAGCGAGCAAGCGGACGTGATTTTATACGTACTTACTAGTTACGCGCTACGTGCGTGTGAGTGTGGGAGTTACCTATTTGTTGAGAATTTAGGTACACTTTAGTCTGTAGCTTTTAAACGAGTATTTTTCATGCTGATAGGGAGGAGTAATGAAAAATAATTAATAAACCTTAAGCTGGTTCGTTCTCATATAAAACCCAATTACACGTTACCTGGGGATCGAACCAACGAGGTAGTTGGATGAATAAGTACATTTAACCGCTTTTAAATCATTCGACAACTTCAATATAATCCTGTAAAAGATTGCCACTACAAAAGATATACCTAATAGCAGAATACTCATATAGAGGCATCTACTGTAGTATGAACGCAATATAAAACACTCGGTTAAATTAGAATAGATCAAAGGACATGAAAAATCAATGGTGTAAAGAACCGAAAACATTCATTTGATTGGTGGTCAAAAAGGGATTGGGGTTTTTGTTGGATTTTAATTTAAAATTACTTCGCTTTACGTCGGTTTCGATTTGAAAGCTTCAACAAAAGATTTTAATTAATGTTGGCCCCTAAATATAACTGTTGTTATATCGTGTTTTTATTTTAACATGTAATGGCGATAATTGTGGGAACGGATTAGAAACATACCGGTTTAAAAAATCTGAATATATTTCTTCAAAAAGCTAATCTGTACATTGATGTGACATAATAAAAAAAATCTAGATGTTTTCGCAGTTCCCGCAACACTATATTTTAACGACTCCACTCGATTCAGCAAGAATATGGTAGTCTCTTTTATACTATTGACATAAATGTTGATCACATTGTTTTTTCGATACTGGCGGTCTCAGTTCCCCCTCAAGGGTCGACTGAACGAATATAAATGAATCTTGTATTTATGATACTTTTTTTCTTTTCTCTCTTCTTGGTAGCATTTTATTGCTCGTGAAAGGGTACGAATTGTTTTGCTGACAGATTTACGAGGAAAGATTCGGCGTTTATTTTATCTGTGACTTTTCCATTCTTGAGGAAGGCAACTTTGATTGCAGAAACGTTGAATACAAATTTAATATCGCCGACCATTTTATGATTTATAGAGAGCTGTCATGTTAGGGCTAACCGATGTGGTTGTTGTTCTACGGCGCGCTTGTAGCTATTAGATGTTGCGGAGATCTATCATGATTTTATTCATCCCGACCTTAGCTGCGTGAAAAACTTTGTAACATTTTGAACACAACAAAAGGAACTGACGAATAAATAACCTAAAGCTCACACTTATGCTCGTAAATATAAAGTTGATATTATTATTTTTCATGGTGATGGAAATAATCCTACTCAGAATTTTTGTGTTTCAGGCATGTGTTGTATCTTCAATTTACAATCAGATACAGACATTTATTGGTTGCAATTTCAGAGAAAATAATATTGACTAGCTAATCAAACACTATCATTTTTGTAAAAAAATACCAAACTATAGTGTTACATATAACGATCAAATACTGCAAAAGAAGAGTAGTAGGTCATATACAGGAAAATATGACGTAATTTCTGATCATAATATTCTACTCAATACCTAAAGAATAGCGAGCGCGGCACTTGAAAATTCTTAGCCTTTAATGAACGTATTTATTGTACGTATAGAAATGTTCGATGTAATAACAATGTTAGCTATTAATTCGTTCACAGCTATACTGGAGTGTTCGTGAAGCGGCGAGAGGCTTGAAGGCAGCTAACTCGATAACAAGACACAACAGCTTTCCTAATTGCAATTTATTGCAGGTACCTACTGCAAACAAGACTGTCTCAACGCTCACGTATTTTAAATTAATTTGCAAATACAGACCTGTGATTACGTATTGCAATGAGAATAGGTTAAACTGAAGAACAATTCATATTGAGTTAAATTAAATCTCGAGTGCTGAATGCAACTTTACGATGGTTTTTGGTGGTGAAACAGTATTGAATCATATTTTTTTTTATAATGTCTCAGGATTTAGATTAAATGAAAGACAATGCCTATTTATACATCGAGTTTCTTGCAGGCTCTTCACCATAGGACCTGCTTTTTAGAACCGTGAACTGGTGCATATGACATAAAAAAGAAGCCTCGGAATCATGAGAAAAAAAAAGTTATTTCAGAAAGAATGTGTAGACTGACATTGCTTACACATTATTAGTAAAAGTAGGTACAATAAAATGCAAGTAGAATCTTAAAGATAAACAAATCAAGATTAATTAAACCAGAAAAAAAGTTGGGACTTCTCTCCTTTTTATTTATACGCAACCTGAAAATTAGCAAATAAATCTGTTTATTTTTTAATCAGATTGCAAAGTTTAAACAGTTAAACAGCAACGATTGCACTTTATAAACAGAGCAACATTAAACAAGAGCATTTCCTTACAAAGATGTCTAAGTAATTATCTCAGTAGTTTTGAAATTCCATTTTGCCGATTGCACACTTTGTGGAGGAAGCGTTCCTTCTTAACTTCTATTTATAAATTCAGTGAAAAGCAATTAATTTTAAGTCAACAATAGAAAAGTTCCGAGTTGTGATGCATTGTATTCCGCTTTAACCGTTTGCTTTCTTGAACTGCTCGACTTATTCAATGATTTCCTTTATTAGCCGACTATTGAAAATAAGAGAATGGTCTTGTTCTGTTTTGTTTATTTAATTTGCTTATCGTATTTGAAGTTGGTTGTATTGTTATTGGATTCTATGTTTCTTTTAATTTCGTACTTATCTTAGCGCTTTTCCGAATAATAGCCAAAGTTCAATTTGCTTTACAAATTATTGTTCGAGGGTGGTACTTGCTTTATCAATGATTATAGAATACCCAATTACCCAGGTATATTGTATGTCAACATACCGAGTTTCTTATTATATTATCTGTCAAAACATATTATCTGAATAGACTTAGGTACAAATAATCCATTTCAATGCCACCATTAGTACAACACCGCACGCAATTAAGCTATAATCAAGGCACCTCATATGTTATACGACATAATAGTCCACACTTAGTCGATCGGCTAAATACGGTTTGTATCACAAATTACCTGAAATTAAATGCCTCTTGTTCGATTGTTTATCGTCAGATAACAGCAAAACGGTATCGGTTATACAATAGCACTGAAAGGGGATTAATTTGTTGACAGTAAATTGGATCCTAATGAAGCAAAGGCTCTTTGGATAAACAAGACGGTCGTCTTGGCCCCTGTTTACATGATTCAACGGTTCGTTAGCTTTGTTTCAAATCCAATCGGCCGTTTGTACAACTGTCGGTAGTTGTACGTTTAGTGTGCAAGAATTGTTGTCGATGACTAACGCCTCATAGAGATCGGGATTGAAAAGTCCAGAAATAAAATGAAGTCGATATAGTAATTGGAAAAGCAGTAGGTATGTTGTTTTAGTAAATAACTTGCTTGCATTTTAAAAAGCGCTCAAGAAATCAAATAAGAAAAGCTTTGCAAAGCATGGAAATAATTCTATGGATAATAATTAAACAAAAATCTTGAGCAAAATAATTATGTTTTCATAATTTTGGGAACTGAATGCTATGGGGGATAGAAGAGGAACTAGGATACCGTTAAATGGAACGACGTTTTTTATTTCTTCTATTTGCACTTGGAATCCGTAGGTAATTTTGTAATTTTGTATGAGTTCGTTTAATTTTGAGTTATGTAGTTAACTTATAAATTAATGGCCATGAAAGGCACTAGACGCGCGCTCGTGTTTTGCAATAGCTATGATTATAATAAAAATAGAATGATATCGCTATGAAAGTCCATTGCATGGATCACTGAACTCCTGTTGTTATGTAAATAGAGGAGAGCGAATCATAATACTGACGGTATTCGACACTGTTTATGTAACGAGAAAAGTTCACGAGAAAACGGAACTTTCAGCGAAGTATCTTAAACAATTAATTTGTTGTTTATCTGACATAAATTATAAATTTATTTTCTATCAGTTGTTTTAAAGTTAAGAAGTCTTCGTACTTCAAATTATATTAAGTACCTATTTTCTATGTATTATTTGTAACATTTTTTTTGTTATAAATTCTTTTTTAATTTACTTCTCGTTTTGCAATGGTTTCTCCAATGTTTGTCATCAAACATTTAAGGTTAAATTACTTTACTATGACTCGTGAGTTGCGTAAATATTCTTATTCAAACGTACTTAAACTTATCAAGTAATGCTACTTTAGAGATACGTACCGAAGCGACCGTTGTTAATATTCGTCTTCTGTTTATAAATGCATAAGCAGCGATACATACGTAATGACAGTGTCATAATTAACAGAAATTTGATTGGCGTGCAAATTAGTCTTCAATTGACGCCGGGAGGATGCTCCAATAGGCATCGCTTGTACCATAAGTACATTTGCATATAAATCAGCGTACCTATGAATTGTGCGTGATTTCTGGCTCCGGCGATTAGGCATCGTATCATGTATTTATATCGTATGAATTATGAATGAGTTTTTCTTGTGTCTTCGTGTTTATGTACGTGTTATGTCTTATAAGGGAGGGTTTATAAATTATTTCACAAGTTTAATTTATTATTCTTGAATTTGTGTTGGGTTGGGTCGTAAGTCGAGTCTGTTTTCTGAGATAAGATTAATGTAATTCAATAAGGTTTTAGAGGTGTATCGTGAAAATAGCGATAATAATGGCAAGCAATTAGTTTTTTTTAAAGGGCAACTTAGATTCTGTAAATAGTCAGTAAAAAGGGGCACAGTGAGATATTTTACCCAAATCTGGACTAGCTCGATTGGAGAAAATCTCCACCTTACAGAATACCATAACCAAATTCTATTCTTCGGTAGTGTTGTGTTCCTGTGGTGAGTAAGGTGCCAGAGCTCCTGAGGATAAGCTGTGTTGACCTGCTTGTCACCTAAGCAGTCTGCATAGCAAATCCTCATATTAAAGGGTAGGCAACGCGCATGTGATTACTCGGTGTTGCAAACGTTTCATAGATAAGCTATGATGCTTGCCGCTTACCATCAGGCGGCCTAAACACCTGTTTGCCACCATCGTAGTACAAAAAAACCAGTTGTCGTGTAAAGCATACATATTTAAAGGAGCTTCGGAATCTCAGGAGGAACTGAGGAATGCACTGTGCACTGATATATCGCCTTGACTTCCTCGCATAGCTAATAGCCTAATATTTAATGATTCCAATTCCCATCTGTTTGAGTATTTACTGCCCAAAAAAATATGTATTTAAACTAATAATGAGGCGTGATTGTAAAGATCGCAGAAACATAGGTAGGGACCGGCTCGCTGCCAGCTATTTGTACTGAAAACTAACTTTTCAACTCGACGCTTGTTGTAAGCGTATTCCAAGCTAACTGTTTACTCTAAAACGTTCGTGTATAAGTAAACGATGACTCCAACTCTCCATTTACTTGTTTGCTTTCTTATTTTGCTTTGTAAATTTGTTATAACAAAGCACAAGCTAAACTTGAAGCCAACTTGATTTCTTGTTTATAACTTAGCGTCTTGAAGAACGCTAACGTGTGATATTTAACTCAGAACAATTTTGTTTGAGTTTTAGTATTACGTCAGCTACAAGTGATTACGTCATTGAGGCTTTGTTGAGGTAAAAGTTATTTCTGTAAAGAATTTCAATAGGTTTTGCCTTCGTCCCAAGAATAGGCATCTCTTTGTGGGTGTTTAAGAAAGTAATCAAGAAGTAAGCAGACATTGTGTTAGGTATACCTAACAAAATGTCTGTACTGATACTACCGTATCAGTAGTCTTTCTAAAGGTTCTAGAGATCTTATTACTTAAAGTACCTAACTGGAGAACTCCAAGCTTGTTTAAGATTAAAAGCATTTTTATTTTATGAAGACTCAAAAAATCGCAAACGTTGCTGCCGTCAGGAAAAAAACCAAGAACCGTAACAACTCAAACTTTATTCTCGTTTCATACATTAAAGTCGTGAAAGTACGTAACATCACTAATACTGCGAGTTAGTTCCGGCAATCGTTTTAAATCCTACAGAGTTATTGCCGTGGAGCTTACAAATGTCGGTTTTAAAATCATGTCTCCGTTAAAACTTTCTTCATGAATAATTTACGAATTTTCTTCAGAGATATGGTCTTGCCTCTGAAGATAAGAATTAAATTACGTGAAATTAAATTTTTATTATAACATCCGAATAAAAATATAAAGAGAGGCGATTTGAATAATTATCGCCATGTCGCGGTGCTCCCGGTTTCGCAAAGTTTTCACTTCTTTTAATGTTTATTCAAGTTGAATGATCTTAATGAATTTTAACACTGAAATCTGGGTTTATTATGTTTAGTTAATAGAAAAGCTATTAGAATGTTGCCTTCAATCTTGACTCCTTTTAAAGTACCAGTAGTAATAGGGGATTCAGAAATACCTTAAAATATTTAACAACCGACACAACTACCACATTTTAAAGATTTCAATGATATGAATGTTTAGAAACTAAATCATTAAAATAGAGCTGTTTATATTGAGGCTTTCATTTCAAAACAACACATGAAATTATCTCTTTTTGTACGTCATCCAGTGGAATTCGTTTTTGGTATTAGAACGGAATAAATCATCTTGATAGTATATAATAATCTGGAAACGAAAATACAAAATAATATTAAAACATTTCCTGTTACGTTGAAATATCAAAAGAGGAAATCATTGGCTTATAGATTGTAGTACTTACAATTTTGTACAACAGCTATGCAGATAATAATTTGAGTTCAAACCTTTGGGAGTGGCAGCTGAAGTGGATAAGACCGCCTTCCCGTAATTTTCTGAAGTACACACTTCAAATTCAGTGAGAGCACTTATATTCAGAATTTATAATATTACTGCTCTAAATATTCTACACTTCGAGTGATGTGGACTTGAAGTAGCAATGAATTCTGTACTGAGAGGATTTTAATTGACCATTCTTATTTAAATGTCTTTCTGCGAAGGATTCTGGTTGCAGTTTTGGGTGTGTCATTTTATTATTTTATCTTTTTCTGGAACATTGCCAGGTTTTACTTTACCTACTCTTTTACATAATTTAATTGATTACCTTGCGCTTGCTTTGTAGCATGACAGACAATAACAGTAAAATCTTGAATGAATTATCTCATGGTATAATGTTTATGGATTTATGAAACGCCAATTAGAATTTAGGAAGTGGATTTACTGTTATGTTTAATTTAAAATATATCTTAAAAGCATTGGACAGTCAAAGAAAACACTATTTTACAATAAATTATAATAAATAATGATCAAATGAATGTAATTATAGTGCAAATACTTCGTTGCAATTCAAATTGCACACAGAGATGCAGAGATTTAAATTAAATTTTTGAACTGACGCGACGTAGGTGCTAATGGATATGAATTAACCAATAGTCATGCAGGTTATTTGCGGTTTTGGTGATTTTCCTGTGAAACATTGACATTATTTTATTATGGGGATTACTACACTGGCCTGCAAAAATAAGTACCACACTTAGTACAAAGTAGTAGTAGAAAGTGTAGTAGGTACTTATTTTTGCAGGCCAGTATATTTTGGAGTGAATAAAAAAACCTGAATGAATAAAGACTCTGAACATTGAACTAACAATGAAGAATGATTTAAATAAAAATGTAACATTTCATCAATTTCACTGTTCCACTACAGTTTGGCTCTTTAATATAGAGGTTGAAGGAAAAAACAAAGAATACTTACCACAAAAAAAATAATTATTGTAAAAGCAATAAAGAAATTCCCTTGGAAGGCCAATTGATAATACAGATTTAAAGCAGGATATTACAACATCATCATAAAACCTAAGCAGAAATAGTTTAAAACTGAACGCTCCTCCAATATGTTTATGCTCATGCAAAGTACCTAGTACATACAAATTGGTCCTAGTCATTGATGAGTCCAAGTTGACATTAGAATCGCAGCATGCACACAAGTAAAGTGTTGTAATAAGTACTTCCTCTCACACAAGGAAACAATCACGATTAGTGGAGAGTTTCAGTTTTAGATTAGACGATCTTTGTCAGTACTCTTCATTACTGTGAATGGGAAATTAATTAGGATATAATGAAGTTACACAGACTTTTGATTAATAAAATGAACATTTCTTTTTAAACATAGCACTCAGAAAATCGCTACTTACTTCTATTATAGGCAACTCATTATTTTCTACTAATGAGCATTGCCAAGAAACCTCTTGACGACATTTTTAAAAGAAAAATAAATGAAAATGTTGTGAAAGCCACAAGCTTAAGGACTACTCAGAGACTTGAACGGTGCTTTACATGACGTTGAGTTACTCACCTGCTTATGAAACGGAAATGTCGGTATAAACAGTAATCATTGAGTACCTAGATGTTATACTGAACAAATGCATTATTTTATTCGATTGCCCCGTTGATCTCACTAGATTAACGTGGCAATTGAATAAAATAATACAAGTCTCAAGCTCGATTTTTGTGCATGGTCTTGGGTTTATTTCTCATCATTATTTAGGTTCAAATTTAGGAAAGTACAGACAGTTGATTTTGTCCTCCAGGAGGTTAATTTTTCAAATACGACAGACGACAGTATATGGCAAAGTAAAGGAAATTGACGATTTAAAAAAAAATACCTATTATTGTATTTTTTTATAGGACGGTACGGGTAAATACGAACACCTACTTAAAAATATGAATCAGATATTAAAATACAACACTTTGTTTAACTCTGCCGTATGTCATTACTTCCCAGAATGTGATCCTTATTATCGGAAGGTGCGACAACACAGTGTATTTTTCCAAAATTAACTAGTTCGATTCCTAAATTTAATTTACAAAAATCGAATAATGCAGTTTTAGGTTTATCAAAATCGGGCCAGAGACTCTTGAGTGTTTTTCGCTATTTTTTACCTACAGTTTCGAATTTCGCTGACCATGTCCACTTCCAAATTTTACCATGTAAAGTCTACTCAACAGCTTCTTAAGATCTGTCTATTTACTTAGTGAGTGCGTCAAACTAATTTAGTTTCGATGACAATAGAGTATTCACTATGCACCTAATTCCAAATGAGGGCATGAATAGAATACAACATGCATCAGTGTATAGGCACCGACCCTTATGATTATTGAGGGTGTAATAATTAGTGCTACATTGTTAATTAAAGACAAAGGTGTGCTAATGAGACATGGCGCTGTATGTGCCAGGAATGTTGATTAGCTCTAAAAATACTCGTCGCAGCAAACCGCAGACGTTGAGTTGCTTCGTTAGTATTTATTGTGTAACTGTAGGTATATCTAGTCATTTTGGTGGTAGTTTGCACTTTTGGTTTGGTACTGCAACTAGGTACGTGTATTTTATGAAATAATAAATACTGTTTTTTTAACTGTGCCCGTGTGCACCGTTTTAAATTACTTTCATATCATCTATTTAAAAAATAGTATATTAAATAAAGTTTAAAATTTTAAACCAAGTCTAGATCGAAGGGTCCTTCCGAAAGCGGTGTTATTCATACTTAAACTTATATTTAAATGTGTTCTATAATGTAAGCTGGCTTCAAAATGTTACAACTATCCGCGTAAATTATCATTACAATTTACGAGTGTATAACGTATTCTTACTGTGAATTACCAACTAATGTATTAAGACTTGGGTAAACGCTTTGAAGTGGCATTCAATCGACTAAGGCCGGCCATTGCTAATGTACTGTGCCAATCAAGAAACTAAGTACCTACTTAAGGGTATCCTAGAATAGACAATATACGCGTAGACTATGGGTGACTAATTTTATAAAACTATTTTCTAGATCTGTAATTTAAGAGTAACCCAGCCTCAGGAATATGAAGTGATTCTATTGGTTCTTAACAAACACATCCCTTGCATACATCTCTGGTGGAAACGCACCCTAAGAGACAGATTTTTTTTATACGACGATGGTGGCAAGTAGGCGTACGCCATCCCTGATTGTACGCGGTTACCGTAGTCTATGAAATACTTCCAACATTGTCAAATGCGCGTTGCCGACTTTTTCAAATGCGAATTGGCTATGCCAATAGCTTCGAGGACAAGCATGTCACCCGCAGTCAACACAGTGCCACCTCAGGAACGTAAGGTGTAAGTACTCTCTTGCTTACTTGAGCTTGAAGATGACCAAATAAGGTTAAGGCGAAGCTGAGGAACCAACAATTGTGAGATCGAAACTCGCGGTCTTTCTATGTACTTAATGTTATCAGAAGAAAGTCAGATGTGCGAGAAATATGTTTGGTACATAACTCGCATTTTTAGTAAATAGTCCATTATATTAACAGCTATCACTTTTCCCGCGACTTCATCCACGTGACCCACAGGAACTGTGCATTTTTCGGGATTAAAAGTAGCCTATGTTACTCAGTGATAATGTAGCTTTCTATTAGTGAAAGAATGGTTAAAATCGGTTCAGTAGTTTCGGAGCCTATTCAGTACAAACAAAAAATCTTTCCTCTTTTTAATATTAGTAGAGTATAGATTAATACTTAGATAAGTAGTAATATATTAGGTAAACACTATGATTCATGTCTCGCAATTTGCCGGTTACATTTAGTAAGCCTGTATTCGCAACAGTTTTTCCAATTCTGAATTTTGTGGCAATACAAATATCTTCTAGGATTATAATTTTTCAACAAAAAATTTGGATGACACAAATTCTCAAGCGCCGTTTAATATCACATCAAATAATACCGTAATACCGTACGTGGAAAGCAATTTAGAAAGCGTTGGAATCTCATAAAGTCATAAGTCAGCCGCTCATGTAGCTGCCAAAACGGCTAATGACCGCGTACTGGGTGCGGTCGCGGACCGAACCGAGCCAAAAACCAATTTGCGACACTAATAACATCGTTGTTGTGCCGATCAGTTTAAGTGACTATAGTTCAAGTGTTGAGGTGTGGAGTGGCGATCGAGGGGTTGGGAGTTTATTGTATCTTTTTTATGTTTATTAAAATACACTGGCCTGCAAAACTAAGTATCACACTTTTAAAATTGCAATAACTTTTTAAGTACACAAGATATGCTTTTGAAACAAAAAGGACTCGAAAAAGAGTTTAATTTTGTACATAACAACTGAAGCAAACCTGAAACTCCGAAGACCAGCGAGTGGCCCCAAACCGAGAGAGAGCATCATGTAGCGAGACTGCGATACGCCCGAGAACACATACAGTGGGATCAAGAAGAATGGTCAAGAATTTGTTTACAGGTGAGTCACGATTCT
Organism: Thalpophila matura; assembly: GCA_948465475.1. Classification (NCBI taxonomy): domain Eukaryota; kingdom Metazoa; phylum Arthropoda; class Insecta; order Lepidoptera; family Noctuidae; genus Thalpophila; species Thalpophila matura. Next base: position 9,125,712 of record OX419183.1, on the reverse strand, counting down.
CACTTTACACTTCTGATGGAAAGCGAAGTGTCTACATGCGACCGGAGAGCGATATCTGCAAACCTGCTTCTCAGATTTTATCTTTTTTAGACTTAAAAATGTTACTATTGTATAATTTACTATAGTTTCAAAGAAAGCTGATAAAAACTGCTATAAAACGTTTTTTATTTTAAATATCTAACTTCATCTATAGTTTAGAAAAAAATGAAATTTGAAAAGTGTAGTAGGTACTTAGTTTTGCAGGCCAGTGGTTTATTATAAAAATAAAACATCGCCCATACTAGGATTTCTCCTGTAGGTATCGTGGATGCGTTTACAAACACATACACACATACATATTTGACATACACAAACACTCAGACTCGGTGCGGGAATTGAACCTGCGACAAGTTGCGCAGCAGCCAAAATCTCATTTTATTAGGTGTTTGTTTGAGAGTGTTAAGCTTATTTAGATTAAATGAGTTAAGTATATGTTTATCTTTCACCAGGTTAAACGTTTATACAGGGTGAGTAGTTAAACCATTGAGGGAGGGTTTCTGTTTTCACATTTCGTTCAATTTAATACAGGAACAACACTGTTCCATACATTATGTCGAGTGATATGGATTTTTTGTATGAAACAGTATATTTTATTTTGCGATTTCAGTATTGTTCCTGTATAAAATTGAACGAAAATCGAATACTGAATGCTCCTTCGATAATTTGCTCGTTTAACCAGTCACCCTGTATACAATGCGTATGACTGCAGCTTAATAGTTTACTTTAAAAATTAATGAATTTATTTCAATAAGTAGTAGGTACATTTAAAGTAATTTAATATGAAAAAAAGAGTTTAAGATCTCCAAATACGAATATTTTTGATAACAAGATGATTTTATTTCAGCACAGTGTATCTGCAAACAATCTCTAAACTCTAATCTGATATGGTTTCTATACTGCATTTTATAATATTATATGGTATAAAGATTTATTTTGCATTAAACAAAAAAGTTCCGATGCTTCTTGTCATCTTTTATTCCAGAATCTCAACAAAAACCGAAGCTAATTTGCGAACCAATAAATGAGTTTCACTTTTACGGCACCCAATTTCAATCGAGGCTAATTAAAACGTTTTTTTAGACACCAACATTGGAACAAAAACTTGGCGTCGACTTGCCAACGGTAGAAATACACCTGGACTTTTGAACGCATATAAAAGTTTTCCAATTTACAGGGGCTGATTGGAAAATTTTCGCCATTTTGAGGGTGTTAACCGACCCTTGACTTTACTTAGCCTTTTGAAGCGAATTAAAAGTGTAAGCGCTAAGTCTTAACTAGCCGTTTGTTTTTTTTTTTGTTTGAGATTACCTACTTTAATGAGTATTGTTCTGAAGTTATATTATGATGTGCGTTCATATTGTTGGCGGGCTGTTAATAATTATGAAAAAAATAAGCCGAGTATCACTTTTAATTTAATTTTATAAAGGGTTTAGCGCTACGGGCGTAGACTAGCGCTACGGGCGTAGACTAGCGCTACGTGCGTAGACTAGCGCTACGTGCGTAGACTAGCGCTACGTGCATAGACTAGCGCTACGTGCGTAGACTAGCGCTACATACATGCGTAGACTAGCGCTACGTGCGTAGACTAGCGCTACGTGCGTAGACTAGCGCTACATACATGCGTAGACTAGCGCTACGTGCGTAGACTAGCGCTACGTGCGTAGACTAGCGCTACGTGCGTAGACTAGCGCTACATACATGCGTAGACTAGCGCTACGTGCGTAGACTAGCGCTACGTGCGTAGACTAGCGCTACGTGCGTAGACTAGCGCTACATACATGCGTAGACTAGCGCTACGTGCGTAGACTAGCGCTACGTGCGTAGACTAGCGCTACATACATGCGTAGACTAGCGCTACGTGCGTAGAATAGCGCTACGTGCGTAGACTAGCGCTACGTATGTAGACAACGCTACCTGTTTCGAAGACGGTTCTTGATTTTTTTAACACCTACTAATCCGGCTTGCGTGTTTTGTATTTCGTCAGTGGAGTAAAAGATAAACGGCAATTCATATAATAAAAAATGTTGCAAATTACTCCTTTACCGTGACTTATTTTCCAGACACTTACACTCTCACCCGATCACATGCACACACACACCCTGACCCTAGAACAGATATCCGTATGTCTAACAAATATTTGTTCTACATTGGAATGGAACGCTGTCTTAGACAGCGGCTGCACCAATCGAGCCGTCAACCAACTTGATTATTTGTGCGTGCACAAATGCAGTCAGGAACTCAAGACAGATCCACTCTTTGTATGGCTCTTTCTTTGAAAGACCATTCCACCCATGGTGGTTCTTACACAATTTAATTTTAAATTGCCTCGACTTTAAAAGAACCTTTAAGTTTGTTTCGATGTTTCTTTTCAAAGGTAGTGGGATAGAAAACACCGACCTCATTTAGCTTGAAAATATTGACGTGTAAAAGCGTTATTTTAAATTTAATATACTATTTGCAGAATAAATATCATTTCATTTCACTAAAATAATAATTGTATCTATCTATTGAGAGTTTACCTATTGAATCAAAGCTTAGTGTCAGGATAATTATGTAGTCATAGTAGTCAATCCCAGTCATGGTGGTTGTAGAGGTTAATTAATGCGACATAGGTACCTAATGTTGGTTGTATTATACGACAATCTCATTTATCATTTATCAAGAAGTACGCAAGGTATTTCACTACTATTTCAAATATACAAGAATTTAATCTTGTTTTAAATAACATTAAAATAAAATTACAAAAATATAAATAATTTCGATAACAAAAGTGAAAGAACTACGCGCTTTCGAAGGTTTTGGAAAGGAATATTCTGACAGCCACTAGTGTAAAACACTGTTGACAAACACACACACAATGTAAAAAACTGACGTACCTACATGATTGAATTGTTAATTTTTATGGACATGCATGCAAAACTGTACAACAAAATTTCCACACCAAATGCTGGTAGAATATGTGCGACGAATTATGTATTTTTAAGATCTATTGTACCATGTTCTTGGAAATAAATAAATTGAAATTGAAATTGAAAATTGTATTACGCCAGTATATAGTGGTGCTATGTCTGACTGTCAATTGATTTTATACCTTAACGTAACTTAATACTTTTACTTTTTGTTATTGAGAATAACAAAAAGTAAAAGTTATGTTTATGACATCGCATTATTAAGTCTATCTATTGGTCGGTGCAAGTTGCAAGCGCGATTCCTGAGTGAGCCTTAGGTTCGTTCTCTGAGTCAGGTAACGTTACATTAGGAAATTTTCAGTAGCAGCCTGGAATCTGGATTTGTGCCCAGTTAACCTTTCGTATGCCGTAAATCCAGACACAACAAAAATGTTATTGTGTCTCGCGTGGATCTACGTTCATCATGACTAGTTAATAGCAAAAACCAGGGCCCCAAGTCTGCTAATACAATTGTCATAATCGTGTTAGAATGGTCTCTCAATGACATCGTTTTGACCAATGACGAAAGAGATAGTCCGACTCTAAGCCAATGACCGCTTAGGTTTTGACCGTAATGGTGTCATTATGACACGATTCTTACACATTTGCAATAGCAGAATTGGGGCCCTGGTCTCAAAATGTCATTGTGTCTCGCGTGGATCTATGCTCTTCACATGACGAGTTAATAGCAAAAAGCTGATCTCCTGTTCCATGGGACATATAAATCCCTTATTACCCCCTTACTAAAAATTCATGGGTTAGCTATACACCTCTACCTACCTGTTTGGGGAATACAAGCGTGATGTTGTGCTTTGTGTTATGTAAAACCGCAGTAATGGTCGTAAATGGTATGTTAACCAAAGGATATCTATTAAATCAATGTAGTCATTAATTTGTATACAAATTAATTACCAAAATTACTGCGGTGTACAACGAATTGCGGTTTTAAAGTGGTGTAGTATTACGTTGTCATCCCGATTACAAGGTAATATACGTATTTAGATTAATTAGATGGCGATTAAACGATTAGGTAACGTGGTTATTATGTCATTTGTTTGTTTTAGTGTCAGTTGTTTATTATAAACGTGCTTTATTTTGTGTGATTCGTGCGGTTCGCTTTTATTTTAGATGCTGATTTAACATCTGAATTTGTGAATTTTGGGATAAAGTTCTAGCTGCGGTGCTCTTTAAATTCTTTATTGCACATACAAATATTAAATGTTTTTTTTTGTTCAAAGGTGAGTTTAACTTAAAATTAAGTTTTTATTACTGCAAACCATGGAGTGTTAAATACCCGTATATGAATAGAGATACATGCACAATTATAAATACACTTATTAAAACCTACATACTAAACAAAAGCGTATATTACACCAATGTGTCCTTGTTTAATGAGTTGTTTGTCTTGTAAGTTTTTTTTTCCGTAGCGATATCGCCTGCAATGTTTGTTCCGTTACTTGAAAGATAAAAATGTCGCTCCGCTTTCTGTGTCACCGCGCAGAGAAGTACACTTACACTTACATAAATTTATGTTTTATAGACCTACTGCAGCTTGGTACACGTCTGTATTTCTAATTTTATTCAACAATGTGAAATTACGCCCACAAAAAACTGCAGAACAATTACAAATCTCTAGTTAAAAAGTTTTCTCATGAATATTTTCGCTGAGTTATGGGCCCGAAGAGGAAGATAATAAAATTTGGTATAATTTAATTTTTATTGCAGCCCATGAATGAACAAAAGGGGGCTTGATTTGAATAATAATTAGGTTTTATTGTACACTAGCCGGTGCTAGGTTATGACTGCCAAGTACCCGCAAGTCAGACGGCCATCGGCAAAAACGTTTAAATAAAAAAGTCGTGAAATTAAAGAAGAAATTAGGTTTTTCTTGAAGGCATTTCTATAGTTAGATTTGCGAATTTCAGGCCATTCCTAAACCGGTAATGGATTAAGTGAAGCGTTACAAAAATAAAATTAACGAGGGGGCTTCCCCGGCGGAAAGCGACGGGAAGCGGACGCCCCGTCACTGACGGAAAAGTTATCTATATCTACAGCCGAATCTTAATAAAGTTTTCACGTTAAATTTGGTCCGTTTAGAAGCCAGTGGTAGCATATTTAATGTAATATACTAGCGGTGTTTACGAATACCTAATTCGATCTTAGGGCTTGTACAAACTGCGATGCGATGTCGCATCCTAAAAATCTACGAGCTCGCACTACGCATAGTAAGAACCTGTGAATTGATTCGCATCGCGTATTCTTGGTTTTTTTTTTCTATATCTTTCTGCCAATAACAGCAGTGTATGTAACATTTTTTTTACTATCCATATCACATGTCACTACCTAGTTAAAAAAATACATTCCCTGCGGTTGACGATCGTCAAAGAAATGTCTTGTCTTGCCGAAATCGCATCGCGCCGCCGATTCGCAGTTTAGTGTACAAGCCCTTATAAGTCAATTTATTGCCTAAGAAATGTTTATCTAAGTACTTATCTTATCTAATTTCTTATCATAACCTAGTTTTTTCTGAGCTATTTAAAAAGTTTTTGTATGGCCTTCAAATCCCTGAGGAAACTAAGTTTTACAGCATATATTTTATAAATTATTCTTGCTGCGAAACATGCCTCGTGAAATTGAAATTTATTTAGATACTAGCTTTGGCCCGCGGCCTCGCTCGAGTTAATTAATTCCCTCGGGAAGTATTATTTTTCTGGAAGAAAGAAAGGTACCCTATGTCCTTTTCTGTACCGATTATCATGAAATTTTGCATGTACGTTATCAGGGGATAACGTATATGCAAAATTTCACGATGATCGGGTTCAATGGTTTAGGCGTGAAAAGGTAGAAAACAAACAAACTTACTTTCGCATTTATAATATTAGTTAAGATACTTTAGTGACAACCCTACATTGTTCTTTTATATTTTTTTAGCAATATTTCTTAATGTTTACGGGACTTTCATAATTTATTTAAACGGTTTCAAACGGCGTGTGTAATTGGCAAAAATGTTTTCACAGATGATTGTTAAAATTAATCCCGGGCCCACAGTGATGAATGACACAAGGAACGAATTCAAGTTACGTACAAATTGCGAGCATAAATTATTTCGTTTTAATAATTTTCCGTACAGCCTGTCCGCTCTCTCAATCATAAGCCCCGCCAGGTGTCACCCTCATAAATCCAAGCTCGTTAAAAATTACAAGAATTCCTTAACGGTGGTGTTATAAACTAAGCCATAACAAATGCTAATTAAAGCTTCAGTGCAGCTTTAGTAATTGCTAGGTATGCAGTACCCACATAAGTCTAGTGTCAGAAGGAGAGAACAGATCTATTAAAAATAGGTATTATTACAAATTTTAATTTGTAATCACTGGCTTATCAATTGTTTTGTATAGTTCATCACTTCAAATTAGACAAATTGTTCAGTAGGTCGAATTTTTCATATCACTGCACAGCAAAATACAAATCGCAATAAATACGATTATAACTAATTAAATACTTCGCTGTTCCAAATTAAAATGGTTCGAAAACATTTATTAAAAACGAAAATAAAGAAAAATTTTAATTTAGTGGAAGAGGCAACGAACCGTTTCCTTTTTTATAGCTGGCCAATTGAAACGTTTCCAGGTCTCTGAATAATTCATCTTTCGTTTGAACAAAGACGGAGTGGGCCGCGCGCGGCGATTCTTTGATCTTTTGTAATTGGAATCGATGCTCATATTAAAAAGAGAAATTCTTTAGAGCGACCGTTGAAATGCACCGAAGCCATTTTGTTCAAGACGATTAGGCAGTAGTGATTTGTCGTCGATAGTACCTAGTACTGTTGGCGACAAATCCCTTTGTCCCTTTGCGAATTTTCCAATACCTTTTTTCTAAATTTACTTTTAGCTACATTGTCGAAAGTTTATCTTCGTTGTAATAACGAGGCGGCTGGCTATTAATTATGTTTGCCGAGCTATGTGTCGAGAGTCTAAGCTGTTTGCTGATGCTCCTCGCTGTAGCCGTGAGAGGACTGCCAATATTATATCGCGTAATAATATTCTGTGTACACATAATAAGCTCGAGTAAAAACTTTATTACAGGCTTAAGATTTTTCGTGTGCTAAGTTGTTTTCTTTCGGGTATGACAAGAAATGTTAGGGGGAGAATTGAGACCAAGATTTTAGTGATAAAGTTTTTTTCCCAATATTTACCCGCTGTACACAAGTCACTATTTAATAATATAATCATATCACAATAATTAATAATATACCACTAATAATAAGGTTGATTTCGTAATCAAAAGGTTTCAACAAAAACATTGTAAATGTCTTCTTTTATGTATAGAGATATCTGTAACAAAAAACTTTCCTTCAAATCTATAATTATGTGCGATCTTCTTCCATATATATATGTGCAAACATACAAGGCCTGTTAATCCTAACTATCCTAATCCTAACTAATATTATAAATACGGAATTAAGTTTGTTTGTTTGTTACCTTTTGACGCCTAAACCAATGAACCGATCATCATAAAATTTGCATATACCTACGTTGTTAGGGGTAAAAAAAGGACATACTTATAGGGTACCTTTCATCCAGAAAAAAGTACTATTTCTGCGGGAAAGAACAATAACTTTCGACTAGTAATAGAATAGCTAGTAATAGAGTTAAAACAAAGGTAGAATAACAAAACTAAAACTAAAAAAAATTAAGGAAAGTATCAGGGTGTGTTGATATTTGTGTGCCATGTGCTCAGATCATAGAAGCAAGGGAGATGTGGCAAGGCGTTATTGAGCTTGACGCTTTGACATGAATCATCAATGACATCAATGTGAGTGTGATCATATTGCCTATGGACTGAACACGATCGATGATTTATGCAGTTAGTCTAGCGTGAGTGACGTGTGACGAATAACAGTGTTAGATTGAAGGTGTGCGGCATTTTGAATGTGTGATCAGAGAATATTATTTTCTTTATTTTGTTCCGGAGTGACAGAGAGATGGCGCTACGGAAAAATATTAGCACCATCCCTTTTTTACACCCAAATTACATTTAACACTTCATAGTAAGGTCCCAGTTTTTTTTGAATGCTGGGACTTGTAAAAAATATTTAACAACTTATTACCTACTTAAAATCACAATTAAACCAATATAATTATAATACTTATTTACTATTTATTACTTACATCAACAAGGCAATAATATATCTAGAGAAATCGTTTTTGAACTGTTGGACGTCTTTCGTCGATGACTTTTGTCCAGAATAGTGTTCAACATTTGCCTACTTCCTCGTCTTTTTCTCGGGGTTTGAAATAATCAAAATTTTTTTTAGTAACTACCAAGCTGATCCGTGCCTTTTCTTGTTTCTTTCTCAAGATAATGATCAAGAACTTTGAACTTGTTTCTTAATAGTAGATAGCCACATAAGTTAATTACGTCGTGAGAAACTAATACCTACCTATATTACGTTGATGTACGAATACGAAGTATGTTTGAGGTTTGCCCAAATAACGAAAACAGGTCACAAAATATTATTTTCCTTGGGAATAATATTGAATACAGCAGTGTCTATCGGAATTACTTTGGCAACTCTATCAATAAAGTCGGGAACTTGTGCAATAACATCTCCAATCGATTACATAATAGAGGGAAGATTGCCAGTTGCTATCCACACTTGTTTCTGTTGGTTTATCTATAAGTATTATATTTTTGTTATTGCTATTAGTTACTTATATAATTATTTATTTATTTAGAACTAAAATTTAAATAATATTTATGTGATGACGGTCGAATTTCGACCACTGGGTATCACCCAGTGGTCGGAATTTGACCGTACCAATCACTAGTACACACAAATTCACTAACCTTTATGGTTAAATATACTTCTTTAATCACAGGAGACCACGGCATGCACAATTCAATTACCAACTAAGTTAACAAAGTTAAAAAATGTTAGGTAGTAGAATTATAAATTAATCAAACTACGGTAAAACATGAATAAAAATTTACAATAAATACATTAATTCTACACACGTTATTAAATCACACGTTTCAATTTGTGTATTTAGGTTTGAGTCATAGATTATATATTTTCAAAACAAAAATGTTTATTTCTTTACTGTATTATTTATATTTTCAATTAAGACGAGATAATAGTGAAAAGAGCACTATACCTATATCTATATTGGCTTTTATAAATTTAGTAAATATTTGTAAATAAAATTGGTTAAAAAAGCTAGATACATTTTGCTTTTGCTGCATGAGTTTGTTATTTTTCTAGACGTATTGAAAGCAATCGTTTCATTGAATTTAAAGTGACTTGTTGAAAACGAAATATCACAAACTATATTAACTCCCGAACAAAAGTTATTTCGTTTTTTTAAACAGTACCAATATTTTTCTTCATATAAACAGATACCTACAGATACACCCCTTATGTTTACGTTTGGGGTAGATTACCCAACCCCACTTAGAAGTCCGATTATATAGCCGGCCGGCCGTTGCGGTATTTTTAAATAAATGTCACACTAAGCACAACTTAAATTCGTAAGTACAGTCTATAAATTCAACTCATTTCAACTTCATGAGGATAGTCAGTAGAAGTTTAAAATTTAATCCCGGCATGGGTAAGAGAGCAGAAAAGTTAACCGCCCAAAACTTTGCGCGGGTACATACTGCCAACGTATTTATGCTTAATTTTTACTGTATCTTGTAAGTCTGAGGAAAAGTCGCTTTTGTTATTTTACATTAAAATATGTGTTGAACAAATAAGTTATGAGTAGGTACCGAATATCTTAAAACGGTTTTATTCTATGCATTCTTCTACTCTTCTTGGCATGAACTATGCAACGTTTATCAGAATACGTGGTCATATGGGGAATTGTTTGGATTCCTATTAGAGTTAAACATAAAAAAATCGTACATTTTTTTTCGACTCCCCATAAAAATCGCATTAGCTATCGGGTCAATTCGTATGGAGAGTCGAAAAACAAGTGGTGGTTTTTTTGTTTGATGTTATAAAAAAGATTAGTTCATGCCGTCGGCAAGGTGATAGCGTGGCTGATTGCTCATGATGCGCTGGACGTACATTTGAGTATCGTTACTTGTAGGGTCTATTTTAAATCTTTTTGCAACCTTTTGCATTGAAATATCTTTTATATTACAAAATAAATACATTGAGTTAGGTACTTTCAGCGACGATTTTAAACATTTTGCTTTTGATGCTAAAAGGTTTTTTTTTTATAAATTGCCATGTTGAGTGAAAGATAGGATATTTTATTGAACACTGCTTCGTTTGTCCTTTCGGAATTTTACAGCAATCATTTTATGGCAGTACCTATTTGTATGTTTTTTACTATTTATATATAATAATATTCAAATACTTAAATGAGTTTAAAAGGCTTATTTTTGTGCCTGGACTAAAGAGACGTACAAAAAGTACTGCAATTATAAAAATATCATAAATATCAAGTTTACTTATATTCATTAGAAGTCATCATACATTTACATAAAAAAAAAACATTTGTTGATTTTATCACACATTCTTTCTTAACTCGATCGTGCGCATTCGAATTCGTGGCACGTTTATATCATTCGTACATAACAAGTGAAAAACGTACACATACACTGGAGGAAAGTCGAGTTAGGAATCGTGTGCAATAGTTGCGACGCGCTGCGAAACGCTGGCGTGGCAAACTTGCCTGTTAACCCCCTCAAGGGTTGCTACATGGTAAGTTTTTACCGTTCTGAATGTAGATGTTGCTTGCAAGATGTGTAATGTGTTTGATCCTTGTATGAATATGGAATTCGATATTTTTAACAAGGAGGATGCATTGTAGATTTTGAGATTGATTACGTAGGATTATGATAGAAAGATTATTTTTTATCATTAAAAATATGAGATAATTTAACACTTTTTATTTTTATAAAATATTGGTTTAAAAACTTTATAATATTGTGGAAAAACTGGTTGTTAATAAAAATATTTCTACTCGAGACGCATTCATGCAATTATTAGCGCTTTTACAAAAATACTTCACGATTTGGTACTAAAGTAAACTGCATACAGCAACACTTTTCCACGAAGCGGATAAAGGATTAGCGGAGATACGTGTTCAACGATGTCACCTCCGACTTTATAGCGATACACTGTGAATTCTTTAAAATGACTTTCCGATTCTAAAAGTGCTGCTCTGTTATGTTAGAGACGCATCCGAGACTTGCTTGCAGTTATTTCACCGTTTATGTTTATTTATTTATTGAACTATGTGGTTTATATTTTGTATCAAGATAATTTTATTTTTGAGTTAAAATATACGTAATATATTCATACATTTTATTCTGTCTTTAATAATAATGATTGAGGGAATTGTAATTAATTGAACGTAATCGTTTTTAGGTTTCCATACCTCAAAAAAAAAAACAGAACCGTTATAGGATCACTTTGTTGTCCGTCTGTTGGTATGTTAAGTCCCTTATCGAGTGGAGGCATCTTCTCATAGACGGCGCCACTAGAACTAGGTACCTAATAGAGGCACCAGAGTTTCGTAGTTTTGTAAGCAGCAAGTAGGCGTCCACCAAGCCTGTAGTGACGAATACGCGTCGATGAAGCTACGACTCTGTGGACAGTAGACCAAAAATTGCTGCCAGATTAGTAACAAAAGGTTCAGCTCAGACCGCGTGGCATTAAAACTTAAAACGGTCTGGTTCTGTAAAACCTCTGCCTGGTTACGCGATGATCCTCCAGGGTTTCCCCGTACCGTCACAACACAATTTCCCCCATTTAATTATGAAACAGAAAAAGGGAAACTCGCAGTACCGTGTAGACAAGCGCGAAATAACTTAACAGATCTAACAGCAGCTTCCTATCCTCAAGTGGGAGATAGGATGAAGAAATATTATTAAGAACCTCTATGGATGAACCGGGGTGAGGATGAGCCGGCAGTGGGTTACGTCCCCGGGGTATAACAAATTCGTAACCTCGTTACATTACCACGGCCTCCGGGGCCTCGTGCGATACTTTGACAACCATTATGATTGTATTAATTTACATCAAATGATGTTATACACAGTTTTACTAAGTACCAAATTGTTAAGTTATTAAACGAAATATTCTTAGCAAGTACCTACTTTGTGCTTTAACCTTGTCGCGTTTTGAAAGTTGGACCCTCAATTATTTTAAGTATAATAGGATATTACGGTAATAGGAAAAGTAAGATTCTTGGGATTAGGTTTATTAGAATAACGGAATTTTTTGCGGGTTTCTAACATTCACTAAACCGTGAGATGTGAACCTTGATTTTTTCTGCAAAGTTAAGTTAGCAAAGTATCGGCCGAGAAAATACTAACACTCATATAAATAATATATCTACGGCCACATTGCTGTTTTAAAGGTATAGATGCCGGTGAAATTTTAGACTTAAATAAGTTATTTCAACTTTGTCTTTAAAGTAGCCAATGCATCAGCGATCCCTTGGGGCGGTAGCTCAATGGTAGCGGCCCTGACTTACTAGACATAGGTCCTGGATTTGAACGCCGGCAGACGCACACATTGAGCAATTTGTTGCAGCAACATTTAGCTGAGTTGCCTTATTGTGCGAATGCGACGCAATTTTCTAAATTCTTTTTATTAATGTTTTATTAAAATTTTATTTTTCATTCATTTTTCGTTATTTTTTTTTGTTTTTTGATTGTTTGTTTTATTTTTGTCACGTCGCCGTCGTCGCATGCAATATATTTTTTTTCTTTCTTTCTTTCAGGAAATAAGATGTTCGTTCATGTCTTTATAGGCAGTGGTTCTTCTTGTCAACGAATAGGCAGCCTAGATTATAAAGAAAAAACCGGGCAAGAGCGTGTCGAGCCACGCACAGTCTAGGGTTCTATAGGGGAGAAGTATTTCAGTCTTCCAACCGCAAACATAAGTTTGTATTTCCTAATATTATAATAATGAATTATAATAATGAAATACAAAGTTATTTTTTGCGGTCAAAACTGAAAATATTGAATATTTCAAAAAGTTATTAACGTATCTTGTTCAAACTAATTTTTTAATCTAGAGTATTTATTAGATTCCATAAGCTTGAATTTTTTCAGATTTTTTGATAACGCGGTTGGAAAATTACAGGGGGGGGGACACATTGTAAACGACTTACGGAGCTCCGAGTTCGCTAAATATGCACTTAAATAAAAAAGTCATTTAGAAACCTTTATGTTATTTTCAAAGGCCTATCCAACGATAGGGACATGAAGAGGTGCGCGAAATATTGTTCTTCATCCCTCAGTTTCATGTATGGGGCGGGGGCCCCTCCCCCTAATTATTTTATAAATTCTTGTTCAAACCAATTTTAATCGTATTTATTTATTAGATGCTATTAGCTTGATTTTTTTCAGATTTTTTGATAACGCGGTTGGAAAATTACAGGGGGGGGGACACATTGTTAACGACTTTCGAAGCTTCTAGTTCACTAAATATGCGCTTAAATAAATAAGTAATTCAGAAACCTTGATCTTATTTTCAAAGACCTATCCAACGATACCCCACATGAAGGGTTGCGTGAAAATATATTTTTTCATCCTTCCGTTTCATGTATGCCCCCCCCCTAATTATTTTATTTTTTATAATTTCGCTACAGGTCTTTATGGCAGCTTACAGAAGACATCTACCTGTGAAGTTTCATACACATTGGTCATGAACTGTAGATTTTACGAGGGTGTGACAGACGGACAGACAGACAGACAGACAGACAGACGGACAGACGGACATAACGAAACTATAAGGGTTCCTAGTTTTACTACGGAACCCTAAAAACTAGATATACTAAAACCATATAAATAAGTTCGCACATCGATTTTCCATAAGTGGAAAATCGATGAAACGATCAAATATCCTAATTATTAAAATAACCCTTGCGGAATCTAATCTCACCAACGTTTGATATTCAAGCTTTACCATTAATTGAATATCAATACGTAATACAGTGGTTCGAGTGTTAGGTAATACTCCTAAGTAACTAATGGGTAAATAATAGGCGGGAGGCGCTATTACACAGAAAATAAATGTACAGAAGGACCACTTGTAGTAAAGCGTAAAATTTACACAAATAATTATTCGATGATTATTGTATTTTTCACAATGAGTCTTGGAATATTTAACACCGGATAAGTCCTAGAGTATTCATCATCGATTATCGTTAAACTTTTGGATTTTATTTTGCATTTTCAGGTAAAAAGAACAAACGAAACATTTTTGAACTGTTAAAGCCACCATGAAGTAGTTAATAAATGAAGTGATTCTCTATAAACTCGTACATTAAAATTGTGTTCCACGGTAGATAGTCCCACCAAAGACATTCTCTATTGAGCATCAATCAAATAAGATCTTGAGATATAGTTCTCGAAGAAAAAACAAACACTTACGTAACTCTTGTTACTTTTTAACCGACTTCAAAAAAGGAGGAGCATAAAAAAATCATTAGAATCGGTCCAGTAGATTGCTGATTGCCTAATCTATGGGTTGAATACAGAAATTCAACCCATAGATTAGGCAATCAGCAATCTACTGGACCGATTCTAATGATTTTTTTATTAAAGTAATCCATGTACCTACTTTCAGGATGTTTTGTTATTTGGAAGATTTAATGATGCAAGGATTTTTCAATTCCTTGCACTTGTGCACAATTTACTTTTAATGACCCTTCTGTATTAATCTTCTGTGTTACTTAATAGAACTATCGTATCCTGAATGTTAGATTAGCAGGTATGCGGGTGCAGTGCAAAGATGACGTGTGTGATAATGTACGTGTCTGTACGCAGTGCATCGAACACGTAGGCAAATACTTAGCGATGTGTGATTGACTTGTACTGGTTGCTATTGACTGATGAATATGTCACCGAATAATATTATAAAACCGTTAGTTTACAATAAATTTGGCGATAGTTCGTGATCTGTCCGTGTTCAGCCGTCAAATTGTGAGATTGCGAGTAACAAAACGCAAAGTGCACGCTGATTGGTTGAAGAACGTACCTACGCGTTTTTAGTTTAACGGGCGACAGTGTCGCAGAAAATCGCATAAATTGTAAAACTGTGCAACTAATTGGTTGATAGCACTCAATAATGCATGTTCGTTCACAATTTGACGGCTGGACACGGAGAGATTTATAAACTATCGAAATTTTACGCATTTTAATGTAAACAGAACACTCCGTTTACAATTTTTCGCCAGTTTATAATTTCGCTAGATTTATTGTAAATTAATGGTGTTAACAATTATCCGGTAATATGTATAAATTAGGTGTCTAGTAGCTAGTTTTTAATTTTATTTAGGTGGAAAACAAGAAGGCGGCTAATGGTATGTAGTTACCGCCGCTTATGGACACCTGCAGTAACTAAAGCCATCGTAAGTGCGTTCCACTCTAGAGACAAAGTTGAACTGTCTCATGTGCCTGTAATTATACGGATGGAATTATACCAACACAGCAGTGCTGCTTAGCGGCACAAATTTTAATGTCTATAGTGGTATTAGTACTTTCCAGAACAAGTTCTTTCAAAAAGAGTGTTACTACTGCCGATACTACAATGACAATAAAAATACTAGATTTTAATGCGTATAATTATCAGAAGTTCTTGTATTTGTAATCGTACCAAAACCTTATCAAATAGCTTTCGAATTTGCTCTCAGACTGACTGTGATGGGCTATAAGATGTGTGTATGTATTTTTTACTATAACATCCTGGTAATGAATATTCTTACACCTCATACCTGTATCAAATACAGTTACTATATCCACAAAGTTGCCCTATACATTCTTTCTTTGTAATTTTAACATTTTAAACCAATATAATTTATTAATCCCTTAAGTTTTCTGAAAGATTCTTTTGTTAGTCGTGTCTGCAAGGTATTGA
Organism: Thalpophila matura; assembly: GCA_948465475.1. NCBI lineage: Eukaryota > Metazoa > Arthropoda > Insecta > Lepidoptera > Noctuidae > Thalpophila > Thalpophila matura. The sequence continues at coordinate 9,109,842 of OX419183.1, read as the reverse complement.
ACACAAGATTTCATTACGCGTAGTGGCCGGTATCGTCTTTATAGTGTCATAAACGAGGAAATAACATTAAAGGGGAGCGTAAAAACGACGACCTGTGGCATTGCATTCCAGCTTAACGTCCATACCGCACATTTATATAACCTTAGGATATATTGGTGGACGCTTTTATTTATGCTTTTTATGGTATTATTTGGATGGTCATGTTGTGTATGTGGACCTCTGTTTTTTTGTAGTTTCATTCGTACTTTGGAAAAGTGTGAATTTTCCCTTAGAGGATTCGGGAGTGGACTCTAATACTTATAACTCACAGGGCTTGGTTGCATTACTATGTACTCGTATGTATATATATTTAAATTACTTACAAACATTGCAAAACATGACATGTATTTTATTTTAAACTGTTATTTGTTGCTATTTTAAGTAAAAACGCAAGTTTTATATTAAGTCAACAACAATGAAATAATGGAATGTAGGTATATATTTATTTAAGAAAATAGGTACAATAACCCGTACTAAGCCTCTAATCATAGGTAGGTAAGTACAACAGTAAAGCCGCGTATCGACTTCGCTCTCCAAGAGGACAAACATTGGCGCGCGTTCCGGCCGCGCGAAATGGATACCATTTTGGAACGCGCGCCAATGTGTTTGTTGGAACGCTCGAACTTGGAGCGGCCCGTTCCATCTAGAGTCGGTTTTTTACCACGCATCAAAGGAAGCTCAGTTGTGGCGGAACATTGGAACAGTTGCCGCGCGCGCCATGCGCGCTAGTTGATATCATTTAAAATATTTGGAGCGCGTTCCGTGGAACGCACTCTCGGCGCGGGTGTTCATGGCGCGCGCGCCAGGAGCGCAAAATCGATACGCAGCTTTAAGGTGAACTGAATTGAACTAAAACTGCTTGTGAAAACCCTTACATGAACGAGTGTAATTTAATATGTATGTGTCATCTATCGTATCCAGAACCTTTCAACAACATTAATTAAATGCGCATTCAACCAAAATAGTGGTGCTGACTGTATAATACAACCGAATCGCGCCATTAACGAGCATCGGCCATCTGCTCACTTAAATAAGAACCAAAAACTAATTATGATTTACGCAAATGAATTGTAAAACAAACAAGGGGATGAATTGTGCGACACAATTAACAGTGTTATCGTAAGTCGGCGAGTCAGTGAAGGCACGCCACACAAAGCGGGCAACAGATGCGAGCATTAAAATTAACATCGTTGTTAATTGATGTAAACAACACACGCGGGGTACTAATGGAAGTAAGGTATCACTCCATTTAATTGCCCATATATATGTGCTGAGGTTACCACGTTAATTGGAACTAATAACGTTGCCAGTGCCGCATTCAAACTACACGGCCTAAATTGCTTTACTATGAAATTTAATCATTGTTTTGTGACGTTGACAGTGTATAGGCTCGGGAAAAATCCGACATGACACGTGCAATAAAACTGGTTGTAAGTTGTGAATTATACATGCTAGCGAGTATGTTGAATTGTTTAATTACTATTTGGATAGTAGGTATATCACTTGTTATAATAAGCAGAAATATTAACCTAAATAACTCTATTTTCAAATTTCTGCTACGCAATAGAGATAAATTTTCCAAAATGCTAGGTAAATAATCCTATTTGAATAGTAACTGTAGCCTCTTAACAACAAAGTCGATTATTATTTACCCATTCACAATCTTCGGCCCGCAGTTACGAAGTAGCAGACATTGTAAACACTGGAAAGACTAAGTACGCGAGTAAGTAACGTAGCTAATACGTTACTCAGGGAACAAAGTGCCTCGTTTGCACCAAGACCAATAGTCGGACAGTGCATTAGTTAAATGGATACGCTTAGCTCTATAGTGCCGTCCAAGTTTCTCCACAATCCAACCAGTAACTTAGATTACGACTGTTGAGTCAAAATGCAAACAGTGTCTATAGCGAGATGAAAATGTCAATGCTCCTGACAATATCCTTTGATCCTATTGTTTCTGTTCTGTTCCGTTGTATTCTATGTTTCCTTGAAGTACGCTGAAAACTGATCACTGCACTGTGATAGTTCTAGGACTACAGTAGTCTTTTGTTTTGTAATATAGTGCCTCAGTGCTATTATTACTCGACTCATTAAGTTCGTCCATGATAATGCATTTTGCTGGTATCATAATTTACGTGTAATATTATAAAGAGAAACATATTGTTAGCTGGTTACGGACACAAAATATGTTTATCGTCGGTCAGGTTATAGGTAGTTATAGCAAGAATGTCATGTATATTATTTAGGCATCTTCAACAAGAATTTGTGATAATAGAATTTTGATTTTTATAAACTGAATATGGTTAATTATTTTATGATTCCTGGCAACCCCTCCAACTAAACGAAAGTTTGTAAATAGGAGTGGGTTCACTTAATAGTACAATCAGTGGGAATCAAACGTAACTTCCAAGCGACAGTCCGCGAGTAAACAGTTGGGCTATTGTCACTTATAAAAATGAGAGCCTAAAAGGACTAGGTACCCGACAACTTAATAATTACAAAAAAATAAGCAAGCGTAAGTTGTGTTAACATTTATTTAATACAAACTTTTCCCGCGACTCCGTCCACGTGGACTACAATAAATTGACCATTTTAAATAACCTTCTCAGTGGAGGGTAGCTAGTACTATGAAGAGGTCAAGTTGTATATTTGATTCATCCCACCGGAATTGAATGAAACGTAGCTTAGATTTTATTGGACTCTAAGCTACCAAATTGTAAAAACTACCTATATCAAAATCCGTTCAGCACTTTTTGCAAGATATGCACACAAACAGACAGACTAAAATCCATATGGTTACGTCCCAGTACACAATTCTGATTCCTGTTGTTTTTGGAATATCTTCAATATACAAAAATGCTTTTTTTACAGTTTTATAATAGACTAGCTTCCGCCCGCGGCTTCGCCCGCGTTTTTGGGATAAAAAATAGCCTATGTGTTATTCTGATATATAAGCTATATTACTGTAAAGTTTCATCTAAATCCGTTTAGCAGTTTTTGCGTGAAAGAGTAACAAACATCCATACTTCTATCCATACATCCTCACAAACTTTCGCATTTATAATATTAGTAGGATAAAGCGATAGAAAAAAGCCCTTTCAGCGACGAGACAGCCTATTGGAACACTCTCGGCCTTACCACAAAAAAGATAGACACGCGTTAAACGCGAATGCTACCAAAAATAATACACACTTGTTTTAGACAAGTTAGTGCTAAAACAATTGCCTATTACTTTTGGTAGCATTCTTGTTGAACGTGTGTGGTACGTACGTCCGTCGGCCGGTACGGCCGTCTATGTTTTTTTTAGTTTCCAAATGTAGTTTATCCCACTAATATTATAAATGCCAATTTCGTCAATAAAGAATATTCCACTATTCTATCAATCTATTAAATCAGCCCATTTCAATTAATAACAGTCTATGCATTGCAAAAGTTAAAAAGTATATGTCACAAAAAAAGGTCCGCTAAAAGCATAAGCAGCGAGCGATTGTAAGGGGTCGTTGAGATAGCAGCGCTAAATGCAATATTCAAAACGAGTGTGCAATGGGGCACTCGGGACGAACAGACACACGTATGACTGGCTGATTGCTCTGAGAATAGTGCTTCGTATGAATCTGTGAGGGTCACTGTAGCTCGCATAAAAGTGTTATTTATCCGAGTGTAATGCGCTGTTTTAGTTTAGATTATGTTTTGCTTCAAACTGTTTTGGTTTTAATTTGCATTTGTACTGCTCGTTTAAATAAGGTTTCTAATGCCGTTCTAATGTCTTATCGACTTGTTCATGAATGTTTACGGGTTTACTCACATGTTTCGGGTTCGCCAGACTTGGAGCCTTTTTTCATGAGATCATCACGCGGAAATGTCGTAAATCTAGGCGATGTTAAGTATATTTAAATTAAGTTTTTAAAAGATACAAAACACGTTTCATTGAAACTTTGATCAGCATAAAACGATATCTACTATGAATAGAATATTTTAAGAGTATATAAATGTACAACAATGTGATCCGTTTGTAGCAGACATATGAAAACTAAATGAAGCTAGCAAGTTCCAATGTTACAGATCATACTGATAAGCAAAAAAGTTATGTGAACGGTGCTTATTATTGAACTAAAGCACGTAGGTATCTGATTACAATGTAGACAATATAAACACATGGTAAAATAATTATAATACTCGTATAACTGCTAATCACTTTTATGTTCTAGACCAATACCCACATAACCCGTCAACAACTAAGTACTTACACAAATATAAAACAGTCTTATGACTGACTGACTGACAACGCAGGTTAACCACAGATACAAACATGAAAGGGAGATTATTATATTCCTGAGAAGGGGTAAATGTGCACAAAGAAAGGATTTTCTTGAAAACAACCCCTAAGTGCGACGGGGTGTTGGAATTTCCATGGGAACATTATCTTATTGAAAAACCCACGCAGACAAATTTGCTGGCAGAAACTATTAAAAAATATTTAAATATATTTTACTTCATTCCGTAATCCATAGGTAAAGGTTTAATATAAAAACATTCAACTTTTAAAAAAATATACGGAATAGGAAATCATGTTTTTTATTCACCGGGGTTATTGGCAAAGGTCGAGCGTTGTCAACCGTACATATTTGTTCACACAAAGCTACGCATGCATGAAATCCTATTTTACGGCTCGTATCCTTCCGTTTAGAGCGCCTTTTGAATGGGCCGTGTCTGAGCTCACTCGAATATCTTAAACCATATGTTGCCAGCTAGCACTCGCGTTGGGAAATCGACTGGTTTACTATATTTACATACTGGCTTTTTGAAGTACCTTTTCTGTCACCATTTTGATAAATGAATGTTCAAAATTCATTCCTATATTTTTGGAAATACTCGTATAAAAATGATTTTGTATCGGCTCAAGACAGTCATTGTAAGTTATTGGCTCATGTTATCTTGAGCCAATTATTTATAATGACTGTGTATCACTAATGAGTGAGAGCTATTTGGACTGCTATTCAGAGCAACATTTGATAGGTAACAAAAAAATTTGGTCATTTTTTTCGACTCTCCATACAAATCACTGATCGGGTCAGTTTGTACGGAGGGTTGATTTTTTTTATCCTACATACCTATTAAATGTTGCCCTTATCTGAGTCCAAAAACCACCTTAAATGTGATCACGCATTTCTGTTACACGTTGTATACCTACTAAAAATCTAGAATTATGAAATATTCTTCTAAAAATAATTTATTTTAAAACATGAATGTATGTGAACAATAAATTTGAGTTTTATAAGTAGGTATCTCATTTAACGCTTATACTATTCCTGATTCCCTTAAAAGTGTATATTAAACTAATTGAAACGTTAATCAAAAGCATCATAATATATAACCGAGTTACATTATTCTATAATAGTTGTAGTTAATTTATGAGCGTTTACGGCGCGGCGCATATGGAAATCCGCTGGGCGGGCGGACGGCGGCGGCGGGCGGGCGGCCCGGAGATATGGCGAACAGAGCCTGGGCGTAGTCGCGGCCACGTGGCCAAAGTAACCCCACATAAATTAACCCGTACACTGCAAGAACAAGGTCATATGTAACCCTTAAATTATTGGGCATACAATTTCCTTGCAGATTCTTGGCTTAGAAATGTCATGTGAGCAAATTAAACATAGTTAAGTTCTCATTAAATTTTGAGTATCATTTGAAATCCTTTTGAGGATAGCTTTACTTTTCATCTATCTAGTTACGACAAAGATTAGCTGGTTTATTAAAATAGAGATCAACAACCCACAACATGAACTTGTTACATAATGCTACCATTTTAAGTCTAATAAAACATGTGAACTTAAACCAACCCTTGTCCCTACAAACTTAATTCAGCCAACTAGAACTGTAGCAACATATACTCCGTATATATATTTATAGCCGCTAGACAACAGTTAAATTGTATTCCAACCAAAAGAGCACCTCGCACAGTACAGTACCCATAAACAATGAGGAAATAATAACGAACAGATTGAAATGCGGTTAAAACTCGCGCACTCACAAAAGGTCCCGCGGGCCGCCGTTTATTGTTCGACGCATTTTAATGAACCCCACTATGACCGTGGTGAATACCGATGAAGGCCCTCCAGTACTTTTCTATTTTGTATACATACAACTTGTTTATGATATTAATTTAATAATTTAGAGAGCGACGTGCGTGATGTGTAGATTTGGACGTTGGTGAGATTAGTATAATAAGGGTGGGTTGTTTTATATTATAAATAGTGTGACATACGGGCTGCTATAATTATTTAATAATTACAGACACGTAACCGTAAGATAATATAACTGGCCTATGGGCCAGTTATATTATCTTACGGTTACGTACCGGACGTTGTACTACCCACATTCTTGGAGATAATACTGACATTATGATGTCAGTATTATCTCCAAGAATGTGGGTAGTACTATTTTGTATTCTCCATCTCAACAAACCCTCTGTTAGCAAAAGTAGTCCGTCTGCTAAGTGTGAGAAAAAACGAGTCGTACGACTGAACTTCGACAAACAATGCAGCGAAAGACTGAATTGCGACCAGACTTAATTTCGACAGGATGCACGAGCCGAGCGAGCGAAGCGAACGATGCCGCGACAGTGACAGGCGAGTGGTAGAAATCAAAAGTACTAAGAACTACCGAAACCTAAAGATTCTCGAAGATAAGATGTCGCACATGAGTCCTGTAATTCTGTCAGAGATAAGTCCCGTCAAATGTCGCAGTTCAGTCAAAATAGTTTTAAGTTAATATTTCTACTAAATATTAATGAAATCATAATCGCGTAATAAAATTACAAAATTATGTCGGCTTCACCGAACGGTTGGCACAGGACTGGACCCAAATATTTGTGTGGTCAACATAGTTTTTTTGAGCCTGAGGGTTTGTGCATATGGTATTTGTGTATATAAATGAACCCACGATAGGTTTGTACAGAAGAAATACCTAGTGTAAAGAAAAAGTAAAAAGAAAATGCATAACAAAATTGTTAGTTTGGGCGGTTACTGCCCGGACCCGCTGTTACGCCAGTTATGGGAAGTATGTAACAGCTGTAGATCGGTGAGTGGAGACGGGTCATTATCAAAACCAACGCGGATTCTTACTTATGACTATAGTAAACGATTCTTACAAAAAATTCTTAAAGTTAGAGTTGACAATTTATTACCTTCAAAGTGACTCAGGCATGTTAGAACACTGGGTTCGTGTCGTACGAATTTCTCATTACATAAAAATAGGAAACAAAATAGCGTGAAAACAATACTTCCTATTGGTTCTACATAAGGTAAGACAACACGCTATTAACCTGTGATACATAAATTACGCAACGTTCAGCGGTAAATCATATCCTAGCATAATAATTTAATGCGATGCCTCTAAGACGAATAACGGTGGCGGACAATGAAAAATAATTAAAAGTAATAAATCTCTCTGCAGGTAACAAAAACGTGAAGTGCTTAATAAACGTCGCATGGTTGTGGAGGAGCGTGGGAAAGAGCACACGCGGGAGGATCCTTATTCCGGACAACATGGCGGTGTCCGATCCGTCCGGCGTTGTAACTTGTAGGACATCGGCGACTATGTTAACACGCTCATTACCTGATGTTAGAGTATTGGATGACCCTCCTTGTGATGTAATTTGGGGAATAGGCGGTTTTGTTCGTCTAATAGGCATCTTAAATTCTTGTGTGCTATCAGTAAAGTTTTATAGTATAGGTCTTTATATTATTAACCCTATAGTTACTGTATATTTCTTTGAGAGACTTTTATAACTTCGTAAAAGTCTGTTTTCTGTAAAAAATAATGATAAAGTGCCTTATTGGGATGCAGGTGACGCAATTTACATTGCCATTAGAAGTATTGTAGAAGAATTGGATAAAGTATCACGTTACAGTATTTAAAAATAAACCAAAAATGACGGTATCAAAATCAAAATGATTACTTTTAGAACCTTAAATGAATAATTATAATAATTTCGTTGTAAAATTAGTCGTGTCGCTGTCAGAATATTCCGCTCGGGGATCGCGCTGCCTTCCCTCGGAACATGAGATTAGAATGGACACCTGAAACCATTGCTGTCCTTAATTACGTTTTAATTACTCTTGATTCTTTCAATCGCTTTGAATAATTAAATAATTTTATTAATTTACGGGTACGTGATTTTTAGATGAATTTTCTTTTTGGATTATAATCGTTGGTTAGAGTGTTGACACTGATGTGAAATAGTTAAGTATTTTTATTCTCTATGAGTATTTGAATTAGTTTTATTAGTTTTTGTTAGTAAATTTTATACGCGTATTATTTTGATTTCTATGTACTAGGATAGGGTTTATGTCAATAGTAATGTAGTGGTGGGGTCCGAACTCACAGCATTTCACTCGCTAGTGGCTTTGGGATAATATCCGCCAACATTCAAATCAGAATAATGATTATATGATACAAAATGAATTTAGTTTACCATACGTTTGTTCTTCAACATCGTCTAAATCTTTCAACATTTCCCTCCACCAGCTGCTCGCGGTTTATAACACAACCGTAACATTTTATAAGACATCCATAGACAAATAAGTAGCGGTTTCACGAAAGCTGTGCCGTGCCTCTACCGTTCGCTTTCTTGCAACAATAATGGGGTTAGGTGCTATATTTATGACCGAGCCTGGATAAAATTATGTGGCGTCGTACTAATATTGCCAAGGCGAACACTGCATGTGGCCTGTTCCCACGGCCGTATCTACCATGAGCTAAATCTCTTCTTATTTTGTTGAAAAACATACGTTCTATTGTCTTACGTAAGGGCGCCGAGGTTATATAACCAAAACTACATCTTTTATGTTTATATTTATCAGGTATATAACAGGTACAAAGTTTAGTTTCCAGTAATTGTAATAAAAGTTAACCGAGCGGCTAAGTAAATCTGCAGTGTTGAAATCACCTGGGCGGGTCGCTTTTAAGAATTAAAGTGACTCCGTAGAGTGACGTCGTAGCCTGCCGTCTGCCGTGCCGTAGACCGGAGCGTAGAGTTTCGTAGCTCTGTAGCTAGTTCGTAGCACTAAGCAAGCAATGTCGTTAGACTTAGTGCAATTTGCTGCTATGTGTAAGTCGCTCGGCAATTGCCGTTATAAGCTGTAGCACACACTTTGATGCTGTTCGTTCAAATAACTGCTTGTAAACAAATTGTGAATGTTTTCGACTTTGAACATGCCAAAAAATTACTCGTCATGCATGACTTACATGCTTTCACAAAATGATTTCTAAGGGTGCCCAACTTAAATATCATTTCGTGAAAGCTTTGGATATTTTCAGTCTGATAGTCATATAGACAGTAGCATTCAAATATGTATTATTTAAATTATCATAGTAGTGTGATCGCTCATGCCCTTTGCAAGTGTAAACCAATCGCTACACCTTTGATTTCAAATGTTTAACATGGTATAGGCTGATGTAAAAGAAGAGTGTTTTTTTCTATAAATAAAAAACACAATGTGACATTGTGACTTGCACACCATTCGGTTACGACAAGCACATGTATACAGAGGGGTTGAATAATTTACGAGTGCACTAACTTTGGCACGGCGGGACCCGTTCGGTACAGATGCGGGAAGTACATATATCAAACCGGGCCGAAGGTTACAACTTCAATAAAACTTGAGCGAAACTTATTCAAACGCGGCGGCCGGTGAAAGCTGTTTTTAACTTGTACCCGCGAGGGATCACCCATACAAATAAAGAGTTAGTTCCGATATGAAAGCGGATTTCTTTTTCTGAAATAACTTTTAGAAAACATTTGCTGTTTGCCATTTTAAGTAAATTTTCTGTTTTTATATATAGGTTTTATATGGGCAGGCGGCCAAGCTGATGGCTTCGTGATACATATTACATACTTTAGCTTTATTGTCCGTAGCTTTCATATTGTTATTAAATAGATTAAAATAATTTTACATATTTTCTTTGATGGTAAAATTTTATGAACAGATTAAGGCCATGTTGTTTCAACTTACAGTTCGTATCGTAAGTATCTGTAACCGTTAAATATGGCGGCTTGTACGACAATTTCATACTGACTTAATGATTACGTACTGACTTACGAATACAGATGGTTTGAAGCAACCCGCCCTAAGCTTATTAATTCACAAAAATGTACTAAATTGGAGACACGTATTTCTTTCCAAATAATGCACATAATTAAAATACCTTATCCATTACCTACATATCATGAAATGTACATTATCCAATAACCCATATAGGGTTAACTGCCGTAAAGTATATAAAATCTTTGAGAACGAACTCCCGGGAGGATACTAGTTTGATATATTTTGGGTTGATTTAAGGGACAAATAAATCTTAATGTTTAATGAATGGTACGCTTTCATACTATATTACATATTATTTTACAAGACTAGTTTAGGAATGTGGTAGAACTAGATGGACAAACAGCCTGAGAATGACAGTTGTTTGACATTTAGGCCTGCTGCAGATGACAGACTGGTGCGATTGTTTGCGGTAAACCTTAAGTACGTTTGCATCAATTTATTAGGCACCCCTCACGAATTAAAATAGGTTCGAATTTTTTTTTACAGTCAGTATGTAACTATACTGTATATTTGGACCGTATTGAGAAAAATATTTTCTCAATCGGGAAAAGCGGTGTTCTATAAAGTATACTGACAAATTATTCCTTACTAATGGTTCCTTACAATACCTAAATCTGTGGTGCTATTTTCCGCCACCTGCGGTTACAATAGATTTTTTTTTTTTCAGAATTCCGGCCTATTCAAAAGTAATTACAGCCAGATGATAATCACATTGCTATCATAACTGTCGAAACACAACACAAACTGAAGTACCATGCAGAAATCTGTGTTTATGCCAACAAAAGGCGCGCGGTCGCGACTCGGGCCCTAGTTGGCACGGCACAAAACACACATTTGCATAAAACTCGAATTGGCTTCAACGATGTGTATGCCACTGTTGTAATGCAACTTTTGAACTAGAACTGCTCAACATTACACGTCGCAACTTTTCCTGCGTTTCCGATGATAACTTTTTGAGCGGTTCGTCTCACAAACTTGGAGTTGATTTGTTAAAAAGTACTCGTAAAAAGGTCACCCCATCTAATAGAAAAATACAGTCACTGAATCATAAGAAACGTTTATTGAAAATAAAGTAGGGATAAATATCGAGTAAATTACTATTATATTAGTAAGTACATAATTAATTGGAAGCAGACACTTTTTTTTGTAAATATTAATTATTGTACAGTTTAGATACCCACGATTAATTTAAATAGAAATATATATGTACTATTGATTTAGTTAGCTGTTACTTATATCTACCGATACCAATGTAGAATATTGTAGAGGGGTGTTGTCTCGACGATGGTGTGCGATCAAGTGTCCGGCACGGCCGCCACCGTATCCGGCCAACGGCACGCCCCTCCTAACCTCCAATGACGTTACGTTTGTCATGATACCGGAAGTGCGACAACACATTTATTTATTAAAAATGGTTATTGGTTATGGCAAGATTTCAACACGGTCTTTTGGTATAATTGAGAACAAATACATTACAAAGATATTCTTTTTTTTTTATTAAAACTGAGTTCCCATCACTAAAATACGTGCAACCCTTGACCTGACTGTATTCTACCGGAAGAACTCGAAGACGCCTTTGCTGATTGGTTACAATCCTAAATCATTTCAATACAAAAGTAATCTCCCTTAAAAAAGAAAAAAGAAATATCTTCTCACAGATACGACACTATTCTTGCAATATATTTGGTACATATGTTACTCAATTTGTAACATAAAGCTCAATACACACGCGAGACGCCGCGTCAAATCTTGTCACTCGCTCAATAAAGAGCAAATAAACTCGAGTTTCGAGTACATTTGAGCTCACACTCGTGTTCAAGCGAGCTCTCGAGGCGCGGCACTCGACGAGTGTTTAGCAAACTGTGTAAACAATACCTTCTTGTGATTTATCTTATACGCATTTACGTAATATTTTTTAATATTACATTTCTTTAAGGACAACTGTTTTCCATACTGCACTTTATGAATATAAATAATTTAATTTAATTAGAAAAGATTGTGTACCCCTACATAAATTTAAACTGCTTTATTGAGCAATTTTATAAGCAATATGTGTGTATGTTTATTGCCCCATATAAGCTTCTATTGGAACGAAGTTCCTTATTTTTAATTTTAGTAGGTAAACACCAAACAGGCGACATCATTAAGAAATACGTCAACGGAAACTGTATGAAACAGCACGCGACAGATGGTTACTGGACACGAAAATGTACACAAAAGTAGGTAGGTACCTAACAGAATAAAGATCCGTTATTTTGGTGAAAAAAAATCGACCAAAAATCATAACGATAAATTTTCTTTCTCATACCTAAGTATATTTTATAAGTAGGGGGTGCATTAAAATGAACTTATCGAGGGTGACATCAAAGTGTACGTCCGGCGCGTCAGCAAGGTAGTAGCACAGTGTATCTTAGACCTTTAAGCCCGCAATACATGTTGGCCGAGTGTTGTCGAGTGAAGGCCAATATCAACATCTAGACGGTATATTTGCCTTGTCTTGCTATCGCTCGGTGTCATCATTTGACGTATAGCTTGCCACAACTTGCAGTCGCTCGCGATCGCTTGCCTCACTTCGGAGCGGTGTCGGTTTTTCTGCACAAATCAAAGGAGCTCGCTGTGGCGCTTGCGCGCGCTCGGACAATTTAGTGTTAACATGTTTGTCCGCGGGTTATTATGCGGTTGACGTCAAACTTGCCGAACGTCTAGACAGTAGCGCTTGCCTTGTGTCAATTTGTCTAGGCTCGCGTTGGTCTAAGCTCGGCCAACATGTATTGCAGGTTTTACAGTGGTTCATCGCCCATTCATTTGACAGGACTTGACAAATGTCAAAATTTATGACATATCTATTTAAATGACTGTGTGCCAATGTCCCGGACCGCATTTATGGCAGTTGGGGCATAAGTAAGCCCCCCGCAGCCCTCCGAAAGATTAATGTGTCGTACAGACAGACGCGGTCTGCGGAGACGGTCAGTTAATAACAATGTCAAATGTCAATATTACTATTGACCGCCACCGCAGACCGCGTCAGAACGACTTGATATAGAATGGCAGTAGGTCATAGTCGCCTGTTCTAAAAAAACAGTGATTTATAACTAGTGATAAATAGCTAGACTGTGGTGATAGACCATGTTGCTGACTGGATAATTTTTAGGGTTCCGTACCAAAATGGTAAAAAAGGAACCCTTATGGTGCGACTTCGTCTGTCTGTCTGTCTGTCTGTCTGTCTGTCACACCTACTTATTTCAGCAACTACTTATGCTATCGACTTGACATTTGGAACAATTATAAAGAATGCTTGTTCAACTTTATTGCAAATGAAAAAAGTACAAAAATATTTTTATTTTCATTGCAAAAGGGGCCGGAGTGGGGGTCCGAAATTTTAAAGTGGGGTTACTGGGTCAAATGACATATCATATGAAAGGGCTTGATCTGCACATTTCAAAATATATTTTTATTTTATTTTATGTCTTACAGTTTTCGACATATGATGAAAAATGTCCAAAAAAATACCATTCCCCCCCCCCTTATCTCCGAAGTTTGCGGGGCGAAAAATCTGAAATAATTAGAGTTGACAGGAATTGACCCAAATATGGCACCAAAAATAAAACGATGTTCCTATCTAGTACAGTTTTTTCAAAATCATCAAAATTCCTTCACAAACAAACATAGTTATGCGGTCCGGATTTTTTCACTTTATACGTCCAAAACCGATACGGAACCCTCGGTGCGCGAGTACGACTCGCACTTGGCCGGATTTTTTACCATGTGGTTACATAAGTATAGTTCGTGCCGATGCGATAGAAAAGAATTGGTAAGTTGGCCGTTATATTTTATCAGCGTCGACATGCACGTAGCAGGGATCTTAATTCGCAACTCTCTGGAGTTAGACTGAAGGAGAACAAAAGAAATAAACAGCTTATTGCACCACTCAACTTTGTTCACTATGCTCCCCAAATGCGCTGCTGAATTTATATATAAGTTAATAAGTACTTTGATCTAAATATGATTGAATAGTGAATATTTATAGGTTTGACGAAGCGATTCTTAAAATGTTTTGTTTTTCATCATTTATACGGACATAGACATTTTACGGAGTATTTAGAAAATGAAATGTATGTATATAGAAAATGAAACCCTTTGAGGCTTTAGACCTGTTCGCCTTGGAATGCTTTATTTTGCTAAAATCCCCAGTTCTAAGAATATTAATAAATCAATGTATGTTTTGCTTTTAAATTAGCATCGAAGTATTAGCATCCCGTATCGTGCAGAGCCATATTAGAACTCCTCTATTTCACTTGATAATTATAAAATTTTAATAAACTCATTCAGTGTAAGACTATCAACACTCGCCGCCGCCCGGCAACTTTTCCAATAAACTCGACCTCTACGCGGAAAATCGAGTAATTTATTTTACAATCTTAATCTTCACGTTATCGCGTGGAAAAATAATTTATATTTGACTCTTGTACAATAAAATATACGTGACTACCAACTTGGGAAAAAGAACGTCTGGAGATAACAAAAGAAAAAGTATTATAAATTTTATTTTCCACTTTTATCAGCATTATAGCGAGTACCTAATCTAAAGGTAAAAGACATTGTGATGGAACTCGATTAAATTAAGTTACTACAGCGAAAAGGAGAGCAATTTCGATTCTCATAGAATTCAAATGAGCTTTTTATTCAAACACAAGACTGGAGGAAACACTAAAACAGACGGTTTTACTCCATTGCAGCGAGACATACCTCCCGCTTATATTTAAAACTTGATATTGCTGATTTTAGGAAAATACATTTAACGTCAACTGAAAACTTTGTACCCCTTCTTAAGCACTAGCTGTTGCCTGCGATTTCGTTCGCGTGGAAATTACAAATCTATCTTACGGGAACTGTACATTTTTCCGGGATAACAAGTAGCCTGTGTACTATTCCACACTATTCTATCTCTGTGCCAAATTCCATCTAGATCTGTCCATCCAAACCTTCGCATTTATAATAGTAGTTAAGATACTGCGCGCACAGAGTGTGAGATTTGTCATAGTTAAAGTTTATAATTATGGAGAAGGTGTGCAAAAATCCATTTTTTAGGGTTCCGTACATCAAAAGGAAAAACGGAACCCTTATAGGATCACTTTGTTGTCCGCCGTCAGTCACCGGACCATATGTGGAGCCATCTGCCCATAGATGGCGCCATTGGAAGTATGCAGTAGCGCCATCTATGATCATATTTCGGAACCCTTAGGGCGCGAGGCATACTCGCACTTGTCCGGTTTTTTTTTTTACAATATTGGTCGAATTTTGACCAAAGACGACACTAGTTTTATTAAAGCCATGTCAATATGTTTGTATGCCAAAGTAGCAGTACAATTCTTTGCTATAAAAATATTGATAAAACTGTGCCCTTACATGGGTGAATGCGTTTACCACTATCGGGCACTGCAAGCTTTTTATCGGCTGGTAGCTTATTGGGATTGCCAATGGGTATCGGAATATATGAGAATGCGCATATTTGCCGATTTAAAATCGACCACGAAAAATTACAGGGGCTCAACTAGATTACGGTTGTGCCTCTGTATTTTTTATCCACCCATTTAAAATCAGCTATGTGGTTTCACTCTTATAAAGTAAGTATATTGGCTTATTGGGTTAAATAAATAATAAAATAAACGTAGATAAGTGAATATCGTTTAATCAAATAATATTTCTAATAGATCTTACAAGAAAGCCAGGCGATATACATTTCATAATCATGGATAGTTTTCATCTTACAATACGCAATGAAATATAAACACTAGAATATAGTTTATTAAAGCTATAGACGTCTTACAGCGATAGATATTGTTATATTAAAGTACCTAGTACCATCAAATGAAACCTTATAATTAGTACATATAATTTGATATGATTATGTATCTAAATTCATTCGTTAATTGATTTCAATACTAATTTATTATCTAGAAAACTCTAAACAATGAAACATTTATAAAAGTAACAATTTACAACAGATATTTTAGTGGATATGTACTCATTGATAGCAACACAATGATTAAAAACTTCGGACTTGTCAAATGATATGTAAGAATTTCAATAAATAATTATTTTTAATATAAATTCGACATACCTAATTAAAACTATGAATAAATTTTTCCTACGTTAAGTATACAATTTACTACAGCAAAACCGATGGCATGGTTCGAACGATCTATTCGAAAATATCTATCATACTCTACTTAATTAGAGGCCGTAAAAATATTATAGGTAACCTTTACCCAACGAAAGTCACTCATCATAATATTATTATACCTACTAGGTCTAACATCAGCGCTAGTTAAGATATTTGAATATATTACACTTATTTGTAGCTCCATTTATCATAAGCGGGATGTATAAGACTGTACAAGAAGTATATACAAACTTATGACCTAGTTAATGTATATTTCTACGTAGCTGCTATGTGAATGCCTACCGGAGTGGAATTAGCTTCAATATTGTGTCCAGCTTTTGGCTGCAACAGAAATGAAAACCTTGATAACGTGTGGAAGCTGGGTTCGCACTGAGGGCGGATTGGTGGCGCGGAGGGAAATGAGTTTGGAGCAAGCGTCTCTAACATTTACACAAATGATTTATAACTGTGTTGGTGCTAAAATCAAATTAAAAGTTTAGTATTTTAATAATAAAGACTAGAACAGTCATCTAATTGAAGATTACAAACTCATCTACTGAGAATATACAAGACCAAACACAGAATGAAAGTTTCAGTTGTCAACAGATGAAAAAAAAATCATTACGTTCCAATAATTTTTCCTTCGTTTCATAATGTATCTCTTAGTTATTTTAAAGCTTTGGTCTAACGCTGTCGCAATAAAAAGGCAGCGTTATCCGCTCTCTGTGTTACAAAAGCCGCTCTCATATTTGAACACGAAATGTAACTACGCCAATTACGTAATTTGCAATCGCGATAACTGTGAAATTATCGTTATCGCTACATAGGTTACTGTTAGTAACACCAGTTGCTCGGTGATTGTGGAGATAGTTTATGTCTGTAATGGCTGTAGGCTTCGATAAAATGGAATAGCTATCATTTTTTTTTCTTAATAAGAAAATATTGCACGAGTGATATTCTATGACAGGAAAAGTAGGTATATGAAAATAATTTTAACGTGTTGCGTGAAAGTAATCAAGAGTGTAATTACCTTTGTAATGCATGTCTCGATGCATGCTAGGACAAGTCTTCCCAGGATACTGAAATTTTTAAAATAAATTAATATAAATGTTCTCAAGCCAAGCGCATACTAAGCATACGCAAGCATGATTTGTTAGTGCTAAATTAATAGTATAGTTAACCATTTTACAAGGACATACACAATACATCGACTAAGAATATCGCTTAGGTACCCGGCTTAGCATACAATATGAATTATTAAGCGTGTCTCCAGAGGAGTTTGTGCTTAATTTGATTTCCTATAAGGTGTAATTTACCTTGCTGAGATCGAAGTCAATGTTGGTCCTCACGGCTCGGTGGTGGAGAGGCTGGGGCGGCCTAAAGTTGTTGCCGAGGGGAGCCTTGGGGTGCCTGGCGTCGCCTTGCATCAGCCGCCTCAAGCCGTGCAACTACAGTCATGAAATTCAATTATGTTGACACTAAAGTTCTTGAAAGTAAAATGACTAACCCTGTTTTGAAATTTATGAAGCCTTGGCCAAATATTACGAAAGATGCAGCTGGTTATTTTGTTTGGGTCACATTGTTCAGCGAAGTCAGTTTCTACCGAGCAATTTTATTCAAGTAGGTACCTGCTTAATAGACGAAATAGAAGTTTCTACGTTAAAACTTAGTACCTACCTTCTATCCAATTTCATAAAACGATTCCGGTCTTACAATAAATATTTTTAGAAAATAGTGAATTAACAAAATGGTGGCTACAGTTACAAGACAAGTAATTTCGAAAATTAAAGCATACCATATAACGTTGTTCAGTTTCTATTATAACATAAACTATGTAGTGTTTAGGTGGAGAGCTATTTCAAGTAAATTGAAATTTCTTCCTTTTATAACGTTGGTTGACTACTATGGAGTACGTATAGGTATGAGTTGCCACGGTCGGATTAACTGGCTCGGAACACGCGACCACGGCTATCTGATTCGCATCGTTGTTTACGCTGTATTAAACAATTTGATTCTGATTATAGACTCCGCCTAAACTTTGATTTTACCGACAGTAATTTGGTTGGTATTGTGGTGTTTGGTGCGAAGCCTTTGTTTGTTTTGTTAAGCTTTACATGGGTTTAATGTAATTGTTCAATAGACCGGTATTAAATTGATTGAGGGTGCTTTGTAAAAAATGTGGAAAGTGAAGGTGGGAATATATGAACATGTAGGTAGGTATGTACTGTGTATGTATGTAATGTGATTTCCCCTATAAGGGCAATTTGGCAAATAGCTATATTACGCTCTTTACAGGCATCACCTACGTCAAGAGTTTATTTTCTACAGTCAAGCTCACACGTATTATTAGTTTTATTTCACTTTTTATGACTTTTCCTCGCACCATAAAGGTGTGCGGTGGTTTTTATTAGCATAAAACTAAGCACGTTAGTGGTGTTGTAAATTGCGCTTCAAGCAGCGACCACATGGCGTTCGCTCAACTCCCCGCGAGATTGCAAGCAGTTTCCACTAGCACTTAATTTTCCGACCAACACAAACGGAAAACATAAACAATGATTTATAATAACAGCCACACAACGCGGCACTTTCAGTTTACTTTTAACACGTACATAATTCACGGCGGAGTCTTTGTCTAAAGGCGAGGGACGTGAGTTGTTTATTGTAGCGTGGGCACAAATGAAAATGTTATTACGCTGGCCCCAACCACGCTTGAATACACTGATGCATGTCTTCGACTGGATGCGGCGGCCGCGGGCGTGGGACAACTGTGGCTATAGTTTGGCTAGTAGGTACTACCGCTGAAATATTTTCTTTGTATGTAATCCATGAGTGGAACACCTAGTTTAATTGTATGAAAGTACAATGCGGTGTGTCTTATGTATGCGATGTGTACGCTTATTCAAGCATTTTCATCTAAGCAAGCACCTTGAAACAAAAAGTTTTATTTTGTCGAAAGTTTGTACTCGGCAAAGTCGAAATATTAACGCGAGAAAATAACATTTTAATAAATAAATAACGCAGCAATAGTTTAAAAATTAACTGTCTATTTTACATAGAAACTATTGTTTCAATATGATTATCGAGTGCATGGTTAGATACAAGTGCGACTTTTCTTGTGATAGTAATTGGTTTATGTTTTATTGTCACATTGTCCTCTTCTACAAGTTGGTTGTTGGCTTTTAGAACTTATGCGGAGTAGATGCAGCTGTTTCATTGAAAGTTTCTGCCAATCCAAATCCGGATGCCTGCATTACTTGGTTACTCTATTTTCTTGTGTGTAATAAATATTATTATACGAGTGTTCGGCACTAACAAAATACATAATTATGTACCTATAAATAGCCTATGTCACACTCACGTTTGCAGTCAGTTTGAGAAAAACTGACGCGTGTTGTACCTATGATGATAGTTAACTGGTGTTGTCTCATACAAGGGTTTTCAATCATGACGTAGTTGTCAAATACACTGGCCTGCAAAAATAAGTACTACACTTTCTACTACTACTTCGTACTAAGTGTGATACTTATTTTTGCAGGCCACTGTACCTAAAGTTAGTAATAATGAAGATGTATACTTGTTGTTTGGTGATGTAGATGGGTTTGTTGACTATGATCCAGGTGACGGTCTCATAGCAGGCCGGTGCCGTGGTTGAGCCGTCGTACGTCATGTAGTAGTCCGTATCAGGCAGCAGGCCCCGGACTGACAACTTGTTCACTGGCATCTCGGCACCTTTGTGGAGAAAAATGCATACTTAAGGTCATGATCGACGGGCGAATTTTACCTCGGACTTGTATCGTGCCAGTTAAGGTCGCTGGTGGATTACATAGAACCACGTTTATAAAAACCGAGCCAGGCTCGTAGCTCTTCAGCAATTTTATTTAAAAAAAAAACTTACCACCGTATTTGATATTTTCTAATTCTTCTGTTAAAACTCTCAGTTCAGGATTTGATAAATCTCCAAGCTGAAAGAAAATTAGTCGGTTAGTCATATTTTTTCGGAAAAAGTGTCTAGTTGTTAAAATGTATAAATTCTAAATTCGCTAAATTCAAATCAATTATAAAAAAATAACACAATAGTAACTTCTCATACTTAATATGGTTGCAATTTTTTCGTGATACATTAATCTACTTCAAAATAAAAATGCATTTTTTTAAATACATATTCAACTGGAACTGTAAGAAATAAACAAAAAATTTAGTGTTACCCAGACTCATAATAAAAAGAAAACCAGAGAGAAAGCGTTGTTTGTCGTGTGGGGAAATAGCTTGCTTTAGCAAAGTTTCAGTTAACTGCGACCACAAGCGAAATATGAACGTGTCAGTAAACACATTCCCCCTTAGGACAACATCGGATGGGATGTGCTAACACAGGCGCTGGCCTTCATTAAGGAAACCCATAAAACGATCGAAAATAATCTCTCCTAAAGATGACGGTGTAAGAAAATCAAGCAAACATTTGTTTTCTTTGGTGTTTGGTTTTGGCATGTAAACTGTGTGTTGAATTAGGTGCAGTTTACATTTGTGTTTACAATATACACAATATTATATTGAAAATCATAGACAGGCCTCCCATATAAATTCCTTAACATCATAAATAAAGAGGTTTGTTTTTACTCAATTAATCAAAAGTAAAGAAACTATTCCAATTCCAGTCTGATTAGCTTCTGCCAGCGACTCCGTCGGTATGGATTTTATATTCCGTGAGAATTTCAAAAATCCGGTCTTTTGTGCAAAATTTCAGCTTTCTAGGTCCAAGGGCTGGGCGTTGATCAGTCAGTTATACATGTATCGTCCTACATAGAAATGTAAAATTCGTTTGTAAATTAAAATAAAACATTTTTGACAAAGTAAACATGCAAGACCTTTCACCAAATATTGATGAGGTAGATAATATTAAATGGTATCAATTAATTGAAAGCACGGGCGTCCGCGCTGACCCCCTGGTGACGGGCTACCGGCCCATACCACAACTCAGACAGTTACTTAATTTGAACTAATAGCTTTACTGGCTAATCCAATGGCGCACAGAAAAATCCAATTTCCTTAATTAAATGCGCTCAGTTCGACGCTATGAAGAGGTGCGGCCGGTAACACTTCGATGGATACAATTACGGTTAAGTACCTAAATAAACACCCCTCTTCTGTAATTAAAAAATCATTTTGTAATGTTTAAAAATTTGCGCCTATCGGGAATCCAAATTATCAAAATAGGACGAGCTCTTTGTGAAGAACTCGTCCGGGAAAGTACTACCATCATTACTATTTCTGCTGCTAAGCAGCATTGCTGAGTTCAGGGGCCTATTTGATGTAACTACTCTGCAAGTCTGCACTCCAAATTTCGAACTCTTCAACTAAATCATGTTTTATGTACACACATTTTGCAGACTGAAAATTGAAATTTGGAACACTTTCGCTCCACACTCTGCAATATTTGAAAAGTGAAGAGTAGAGTGCAGAGTGAAGACTTGCAGAGTAGTTACATCAAATAGGCCCCTGGTTTGCAGGGTATGAGTGCTGGTGTAATTACAGGCACATGAGACATTTTAACTTTGTCTCTAGGGTGGACAACGCATCTGCGATGCCTCTGGTATTGCGGATGGGATGGATGCACGTTTTCCATTTCATTAGAATTTACTTTAAGTATACTTACTATTTAATCCGTTTTAAAAACGTGGTTAAAAAAAATCTAATTATTCATTCAAAAGAAGCATAGGAATAAAGAAAGAATCTTTGATACTACATATATTAGTTTTGAAACGTTTATGGGTAAGGACTCTAAGAATCAACTTGTTGCGCATTTAAGTACTTATATCATGACGAAGAGTTACGTTCATCTAAACACGATAATTACTGACTTGCAATGCCGTTAAAGCGCTATCGCTGGTGACTACAAACTTTTCCCTTAGTCTTGCGACACATGAATTTTCACACGCTAAAGGTGTGGTTTATGCACAAGTGGTGAGCGGCGGCGAGAAATGTCTCTTTCATACATTTTGTATAGTGTAAATTATACACAAGCGATGTGGCGCGAGCACGTTTCTATGCCACGTCCACGCCATGTCCACGCTCCGTCTCCGCCACTGGCGTACAAACTACGGCTTATATGAACTCTCTCTACTCTTATAATATCTCAGTCTCCTTGAACCTTGACATACAAAAAAATGACTACCCGGTGGTGTATTGTACGTTTAAAATGACTTAATAAATGTAATTACCTACCTGTAACAATAGCGATATTGAAACAATTCCTTGAGCTTTGTGCAGAGCTTCGGAGAAGTTTGAATACAGTTGTGAATTAAAACCGAATATCTGAATCTGGAACAAATGAAATTATAATGGTTACTTGGTTTTTGTCCTGCGAGTTACTTCTAAGTATGAGACCATTAATTAAAATTGGCTGATTTTAATTAGTTTAGGTATGGCGTCAGCGAAACCTTTCGCAGGGGTGTTTACAGGAATAGATTATAAATGTTAAAATACAGATTACAAACAAATATCCATAATACCGGATATTCATCTTTACATTTTTTTATCATACCTACCTACACTTAGGTATTATAAATCACAGAACCATGAACGCTTATAAACAGTTTTAATAAAAAAAAAATGTTCACACTTAAGTTCTTAGTTCCGGTCACGCTAACTTTTACGGAAATTGCAAAAAAACGTACCTACTATGTAAAGTATAATGCATATATTTTTTTCAAATTCTTTAGAAATTGAAAAGTCACACAACATATAGGAGTTAAAGCCACTTCCACGAGATGGAGCACATGATTCTGGATTTAACATGGCTACGTAAGAATTTGTCACATAAATAAACAGGAGGCATGGTTGAGTTGGTTCGCAGTCAAGTCGTTCGTCGGGATTACATTTGGGATTTGAGCGTCTCAACGACGGAGGCGCGAGGATGCGTGTGAAAACATCTGTTACGCTTTCTTTTGAGACCTTTCCGAAGAAATCCCTGATAACATTTTAACGTTTATCTACGTTACATGTTTATTCGACGCTTCACTTAGGTTTTATCCTCGGTTGCTTACATAATGTATCATGAGTGTTGGGAATCTCTGACTTTATGAGGATAAATGAATCTGCGTCACTATGTAGGTACCTTAAGCCAGGGGAATTATTTATGTAGGTAGGTATAACAATACATAAAAATCGAAGTTTTCAGTAGATACCCAGCTAAGATAAAATTTTCTACCTATAGTTAGACGTAACATATTTTTTCAGGTGTTCCTTTTGATTCTATCTGACAAAAATGTTTTCAGTTCATGAAAAAATAGACTCAAACCTCTGTCATATCGTAGCTTATTTTTCTTGTTATAATAAGGGCCTGTTTCACAATGTCTACTCTAGCCATCACTCACCAAATAAATTTTAAAATGGAACATAATGAAATTATCTGCCAAGTTATATAGAACTTACTCAGAGGTGGTGAAACAGGCGCTTAATGTCTCGCCGCACATGGGCCATTCGTGACCGTCACCAATGCCGGGCACTTGAAGGTGAAGCAAGCGACAGCCACTTGTGGTCAACACAAGTTTGTATAAGCGTTTGTGGCGGCGTTTTGTAGCGGGTTTGTGGCTATCGCAAGTATGCAGCGAGTTCATATAAAATGTATGAAAACTATAGTCTGCAGCTATGTGCTGAGAGTGCTGAGACTGAGGCGCGACGTGGCTGTTACGAGTGGCTTGTGTGTGGCCAAGCTTGTGCTACAGCATGTAACAAAAACCCTGTTCGACCTCAAAGGGGGCCATTATACTCATCATTAAGAACAATATTTTGTATGATATAACCCAGAAATCGCAAAAAAAAATGCTGTTCCATATATTTTATCGATTAATGTGAACACAATTATAATTAATTTAGGTATAGAACAGCAATTATTTTTCGCTACTTTAGAGTTGGTCCCATAGTAAAAATAATTCATATTAATGGCCCACTTTTAGATCGAACAGAGTCTTTGTTAATGCTGTATTTTTTGACAACAAGCGTAAATTAAATAATATAAGTTAAAAATATACAATTAACAGTCAGTTGCAGAAAAGGTAACTAAGTTTTAAAGGAAACTTTAACGATAGAAATTGTATAGATAAAGTCTCCTTTTTCTGCAACTGACTGTAAATCAATTAATATCTTTGCAAACTGACCTCTGCAGGGAAAGTGTATCCATTGATGGCATGTTCTGATCCAAACTGGTCGTGTAGGCCGTAGTGTATGTGGATCTCGTGGAACTGGTACTTGTAGGAGAGCGGGCCCCCCGTTATGTTGATGTGGTGGCGCGTCTCGTTCTCCACCGTGAAGATCACCGAGTGGCCTGTGTTGCTTATTAGGCCGTTTATCTAATAAAAAATACAAATATTAATTAAAAAATCTACCTACTTTGAATTATTAGGCGAAACTTCGACAAACATACCTAGTTCTCACGTATACGCGGTTGGAAAACCAGTGCTCTAGACTATTTTTATTTAGTGAAGAGCAGTAGTCGGATCCAAAAAACTATTAAAGTTAACATCAAACACTTACCCTATGTTTATCTATGTGTAAAAACCGAAGGTTGGGGTCGAACAGGAGCTTGTCTGGTTCTAAATTGACGGGGGACTGTCGCCGGCCCTTGTTGCAGAGCGACCACTCTGGGTTGATCAACCCCCAAAACGCTGGACCTAGATATAAGATACTGTCATATTATGTTACATAAACACTGTCTGTTAGTACTACTAATGCACACAAGTAGGGTTCACGTTATTGGTTTCAACGCAGAAAGTTTGTGTTTATGTACTGACCGTAGATTATAATGAAGCACAATATTTTTATTGCGTAATATTAAGTATACAATATAATTAATGATCTAACAGCCGCCTAACATTTATTAGTATTTACTACGCAAATGCGTGTGCGCATTACTTGGTCAATCTCGTCCCTGCTGTATGAATACTCTTTGTGATATCGTATTTGACCGAGTACACTAAAATATTAAAGGCAGAGCAAAGATCATGCATCGTTAATAATGAAAGGAAATGATTTCTAAAGATTATTTTTATGGAAAATCTAAGCGTTTTTTCAAAGCCGAGATTAATCTAAAATTGAGAATTGTGGGTGCATGCTTTCGTTTTCATTATCAAATGTTCGAGTTGGCATCTCCATTTGAATTGTAAGCGTCGTTGTCGATCGTAAGCGAGCACTGATAATATTATAAATATTTTCTTTTCATCAGCATTCTCTTTTGGGGACCAATGAAAACATTCGGTAGCGAGAAATTTTTGTGAGAACCCATGTTTTAATATATATTTTTTTGTTTTAAGTCTATAATAAACACTTTATTCATATGACTAAAATTTAAAACAAGTGTTCATACGAACTGAGTAACTATTTATTCCAATTGATTGTTGAATTGAATTCGTAAGCGAACTTTGGAACGCTCGGCTTAACGTCCTCACTGCATAAAATGTTCGCTGTCGAACGTCCATTACACGCGACTGGTCCCAGTCAGCACGCAGCTTTAAAGTAATGGAATCAAGACCCAGTTCAATAAATGTTGACTCAGATCAACTTGAAACTAGCACAGACTCAATTGGATTGAATTTGTTCGACGACGAATGCAAAAAAGGTTAAATTTTATCATAAATTGAGTCTTTCCTATTGGTTTGCTAATCGGCTAATGATTTGAGATTAAAATGAGAAAATGCAAAAAATACATCATTTGAAACATAGTTCAAATAATGGATAGCTAGGTACTTATTTTAAAATTAATTCGCATTACAGTAATTGCAACGGAATTTTTACTTATTAGAGTTATATGATACCTACGTACAAAACATTATATAACGTGTATGAGTATATTTTATGAATGTCCACTCGCAGTTGGTATCAGATGGAACTGTGTTAATTATCGAAATGACAAAAGCCTTATTGTAAATGTTCAGTGCATGATGTGAATATCATGATGAAAAAGTTGTTTCAATTTTTTCATGCATAAAATTGTGTTCATTCAATTTGATAGCAATTTTTATTGCAGTAATTCTTGGCAGAGACTTTCCATTTTTAAACTGAATCCGGAAAGGGTGAGGTGGTTATTTCGAGAATGTCCAACTTGAAAGATTTTTTGTGAATGAGTTGATGCCAATAAAAATATATAAACCAAACCAAAGACACCGACATTCGACACTATTTCGTATTTCGCCAATTTCTTATTTTATTATTTTTGAAGCCGGTTTAGATTTTTTCAAGTTTATTTTAATAGGATAATTTTATTACATCTCTCATACTTCCTAAAAAGTAAAGATTATCTAAAATCATTAATTACTATCTTATTGGGGTTTTTACCGATAACATGGGGATAATATTCCATATATTACCCATTCTCATTTCACGCGGGCAAGCACAGAATTTAGCAGGTCCCTAAATAATCAACAGCAGGTTCGAACCCCTGTCGGACCCAATTGAGCTCTAAGCCGAGGCTCTAGCCCTACTTCAGCTCTAAGCTGCTTGTCCACCTGCGCTCGCCATTTTCGAGGAAATCGGAGAATATCGTTAGCAACTGCACTGAAATTTGGGAGATGACGGATGTACTTTTTTTATTGACCTGTGAAATCGACTATAATAGGTACCTCTTATTTTGTAAAATGAAATAATCTGAGCGTTAGAGGAATTGACACTGTGACGAAATTATCAATCTTTCAATACTGGCCACTATAAATATGCTTTCAAATTCAATTTCAGAACGACGCAGAAACTCGTATGTTTTTTCATGCAATAACTGCATGTTTATCCTAGTCAAACATGAATTTACTATATTAATCAAGTACCGTATTCAATGTTGACTATTAACTATAATCAAATATCGTGGTATTTTGCAACTTATATTTCCGTACCAGGCGCGTGAATAGGTTGATAAGTCGACTTACATATATATTTTTTTAATGTATGTATCCTTTATTAAGAGTGTTATTCAAAAAATTACATGTTTGCTTTGTGCGGTAAAACAGACCTATTGACGTAGTCATTTATTCACCCTATGAAAGAAGCAATTCTAATGCATAATATGCATAAAAAAAAATGTAAGTCGACTTATCAGCCTATTCACGCCTGGTACGGATTTTATAACAGTTTTATACATAAACACTTATACAGTGTGGGTAACCAGATTTTTTATGTAAAATCACCCACTACCTACATAGTACAAACATTATAGGTATCTATTCCTCAAGTTGTTTCCCAGAGGCTCCCACAGAGCTACCTGAGGACAAAAAGAGAACGGCTCCGTGACAACACTATAATATTATTATGAAATACTGATTTTCAGCCCTATTTGACTAAACTGGAAACCAGTTTCAACATTTTAAGTAATGAGCTAGGCTGATAGCTATTATAATATACAGCAGACCTATTCTAATAATTAACACTGAGTTAACAGCTCATAACAGAATTATTAACCAAGTAAAACTATTTTACACAGATTAACGTTACGAAAAACCGCCAACATTTATTTTCCCAAGGTATTTCAATATTGGCGGGGAGTGGCGTGAAAGAGGTATTCTATGAAGCACACCCAAACGAAGCACACCCAGACGAAGCACACCATACTTTAGGTGTGCTTCGTCTGGGTGTGCTTCGTTTGGGTGTGCTTCATGGAATACCTCGCGTGAAAGTAGCCAAAGTGCTTTGGATCGTATTCACGGTTTTATTATTTATGACCTTGAAAATTGCATGAGTAAGCCGGCGCAGCGGTTGCGGTCACGCCCACTTTATGGCCACGCGTTAAGTGAACTTTCCGTTAATGCATGCATTTTTTTATTGTTTTTGGCACTGTATGCGGCATGCAATGTCTCAGATAAACTTTGCAAGAAAGGATTTTGTTTTTCAGTAAACTTCTTTAATAGATTTTATAAATGATTACTGAGGAGCTCCTGGCTAAATTACAGTCAAGCTGATCGATCTGCGAGGTTAAGCTGCGCTTGCCGCGGTCAGTCCTTGAATGGGTGACCGTTCTTTACACATCAAGATCCCTCCGTGCCTCGGAGAGCACGTTAAACAGTCGGTCCCGGTTGCCAAAGGAATGTCTTTTACAGTCGTTACTCGGTTACGGGTAGTCAGGAGCCCAAAAAGTCTGACAGCTGGTCTAACTTTCGAATACCGGTTTTCCCAAGAATTGGGTTGTGGAGATCAGATGGCAGTTGCTTCACGTAAAATATTGATATTCAGCCGCCACTAGTTAGACTGGAAGCCAACCCCAATCTAGTTTGGGAAAAGGCTAGGCGGATGATGATATAATAATAATAAATTATTACAACAACTGACCAGATTTCCTTGTCTAATGGTGGAAAATTGGGAGTGATTTTTTACAGTATGGCAAGGATACAGGGGTCACTTTACGTAACTTATGAATAAAAAAAATATTCTTAGCGCTGGTCGTCGGGGCCCGGAGGGATGAACCAGAGATACAGCTTGATCTCTTCAGTATTAGCCACCCAACACTAAGGTCATTTCAAATGATTAATTTATTGTAGTCCACGCGGACAGGTCGCAGGCAGAAGTCTAGTTTAAATGTTATACGGGTCCAGTAGCAGCAGGTCAACAGCAGTGATAGCCTAGTGGTTTAACCATGTGCCTCCCACGGTGAATGGTTCGAGTTCGATCTCGAGGCACGCACCGCTGACTTTTCGAAGTCATGTTGCGTATTAGAAATTAATTATCACTTTCTTTAACGGTGAAGGAAAACATCGTGAGGAAACCGGCATGTCCTAGAACCAAAAATTCGAAGATATGTGACGTCCACCAACCCGCACTAGGCCCGCGTGGTGGACTACGGCCCACTCCCTCTCACAGAGAGGAGGCCTGTGTCCCAGCAGTGGGAACATTATAGGCCGATTATGGGTCTAGTAGTATGTTAGTCTAGTATTCATTCAATTCTGCCTTGTATGCATTAGTCAAATATTCTGGCACACAATATAACTTCTCAAATAAATCCTGTGACAATATTGCATGTGCGTTTTTACCTACTAGATACCTACTATCAATATTAGATTTATGATGAAACATCCGTTTCAAACGGTAACGATGAATTTATTTGGCATAGTGAAATAGTGTTTCATCAAACCGAAATTCATTCAGGGTTTTCTAAAGCTGTTGGCTTTCGTTCAGAAATCACCTGATATTGTTAGTTGGCATTCTAAACAATATCCATTTTTTTATAACATATATTAGAGATTTTCAAAAATCGATTGACACCAGTGGTATCAGAACCCGTGACCTCTGCCGTACCGTGGCTAGAGCTCTGAACCAACTGAGCTATCGCGTCTCGCTCGCTTCACTCGAAATTTTAAATCTTATAACCGTGTTATTTTATCCATGGAAATAATGTTTACATATTTTTGGCGAAGCAGTAGGTAACCCGAAATTTTTAAAAATATGACTAACTTAAATTCTCACCTATTTCTTTACACACGGTGAAATAATCACATCCTTTTTCATAGTCGATAATCAGATTACCTATCGGTTTTTGAACACCTGCGTCCACTTGGACACTAATATGGTTACAGACTGTCGTATCGTATCATATTAAGTACCTACTAATCAGTGTCTAGAACACTACGCAGTATTGATCGAGCTTGGATTGTATTAGAGCCTGTCCAGATGAGGTGTTTTGCGCGCGAGTCCACTCGCGCGTAGACACTCGCGCGTTGCCGAGATACTAGAGCTACATACATTCCGTCCTGCTGCTGCTGCTTGCTGCTTGCTGCTGCGTGTTTCCTCACTCGCGCGTAAAACGCTTGCAATGAGCGGGACTCTCGACTCGCGCGAGTCCGTGGCGTGTGGGCGTACATTTTTATAAATGGTAGGGAATCCCTCCTAGCGTAGAAACGCGCGTTAAACCTGGACGCAACATAAATTGAAGCGCGCGAGTGGACACGCGCGTAATACGCCTAATCTGGACAAGCTTTTAGGGTTAGGATTTGAGGAATACCTATTCCGAAAATAGACCGACAAAGTTCGATATTTTCACAGTGAATAAACATTACTCTCTTACTATTCTGGGGCAGTCGTGTAAAAAGTAGGTACATATTACGTAACAAAATTATTCGATACACTGCTTTTTAACATTGCTAAATATTTGCTAAATGTTCTGTTATGCATTTTGACGTACTATTACACTATTTAAAACAGCCAAAATGCTTAACCGGTCATTTAGCAACCAACAGAGCTTGGTGAAATTGGCCCTAAAATAAATAACAGCCGTGTTGATCTTGCCGCGGCCGCGGTCTGTCCATGAGTTTGTGACCATTCTTCACACATCGAGCACCCTCTGTGCCTCGAAAAGCACGTTCAACAGTCGGTCCCGGTTGTGATACGAATATCTAACAGTCGTAACGGTTAGTACAAGTCCGAAAAATCTTCTGGATATTTTTTTATTTTCATTTTGTATGTGTATAATTATAAGTAGAGACCGGATTATATGCAACTTAAAATGGGCAAAATATGCATGCTAATATGCATCATAAATTCTCGAAATATGCAACAAAATCGCCAAAAAGTGACAAAATATGCAACATTAAATATAAATAAATACGTAAAATTAAAAAAAAAAAACTTTATTTACTACATTTATTTAGTTTCTCGAAATTAAAATTCCTATTTATGATTACCGAATACTTATTGTTTATATTTCAATCATCTGTTTACTATAGTGAATGTTTGTGGTGATTACCAATGTCCCTGAATATTGGATGAGGATGGGAGTGTTGTGGCAGCACGCAACTTGAGTTCACTAACTTTGGACAGGGCCCGACGTGTCTCAATACATTTTTAATGCATAAACTGTGCCGTGCCTTGATTAGTTCGTCTATAAGCTTATCGGACGAATGAAACGGTGAACATGTCCTGGCCAAAGGGACAGGTATTAGCATTTGATGTAGTTATACAGGGGATGATTAAATTATCCCCTATTCTATTAATAATAAGCTATCAGGTTCTAGGTGATGAATCGAAGCTGTTCTCTCTTAATTTCAATTTAGTAGTGCGAAAACCGTGGAAAGAATAGGAAGGCATGGAGTATTAAGACTACTCGAAATGATGGACTATTAATTTTACCCCTTGCAGCCTTTGTTAGGAAAACTCTTAAAACATTTTTTTTAACGTAAAAGAGGCAGCATAAAAGCTACTGAATATTACCAAAACGCTATTCTAAAATTGTAAGACACAATTCACGGAAAAAAATTAGACGATCATAAAATGCACGGAAGTTATCATGAAAATATCAGTTCCCGAACACACGATAACGCACCTCACAATTTTGCGAATGACGTAATATGAATACAAGATAAATCGCCCGTATAAATTTCGTGTCACGTAAACCAGCAAAAATGTTATCGGCACAGAGAAATTGATACGGCACACAGGACAAATGTTTTGTGGTAGGTCAATGGATTGAGATTTTTACACTGTGTACATTCTTATTCAGTGGGAAGACTTGCATTGTTTGTCAGGCGCACATAACAAAACTAATGCTAAGTACTTATAACTTATTAAATACTTAAATCATGTTATTAAATAACAAAGCAAACTTATTAAATAGCATAGAATAAGCATAAACATAATCAGCCTATTAATGTTCCCACTGCTGGGAAATAGGTTTCTGCATGGGCGGGAGTGGGCCATAGATCCATAGTCCACCACGCGGGCCCAATTGTGGACGTCACACATCTTCGATGTTTTGGTGGGCATCGATTTATTATGTTTGTATTATATTGTAACCGCTCCCTTTCGTAATAATTAAAACGTTATTACTCATCTCAATCAAAATTAAAAATCTCATAATAAAACTTAATTCCAATAGTTTTATCTAAGAAATAATCACTTCTTTTCGGTTAATCATTTTATTTTGTACTGAACAATCGGCGATAAAAATAAATAGGTACTTGCACATAGTTATTAGATGCCTGCGAGCTTAATAATCTTTTATTTAAATGCAAAATGATCATGAAATAAGGTAAATTATTGGGAGCATATTTATGTTTAATCACGAACAGCAAATAGATTATTTTAATAAAACTCATAATTGTAATAATAATAATATGAATTTGTAAAAATGAGAATGTTTATTACCTACTAAATATTTTAAAGAAAAGTTTCTGCCAATTTAAAAACGCTTTTAAATTGGTCTGAGTCACAAGAAAGACAAATCATTAAATTGACAAAGTCTCAAGATCCTCTTTAGATCTATGAGCCAGCTGGCTCGGTTCGTGCAAAAAATGTTTTTGCTCTACGGTACAAATATTTGTATGACATAATGTAGTTATTTCAGGACTAAGTATTTGTACATGTGGGATTTTGCGTCTTTAAATGTATCCACGACATTGAAGATACCCGAGAGGCAACGTTTTATTAAAACAAAAGACAAACAATAAATGAAAGCCAAGCAACATGTCTGCCTTCCACAAATAACTATTCACCTGACTGCAACCAACACTAAAAATGCACAACACAATTTTATTCATTTCTACACCCGCATACAAATAGTGCTCGCAAACGATTCATAAATATTAAATAACACGATAAAATTTAACAATGACATGAACAAATGGCTCTCACCTGAAATCCCGTCGTAGGTCCACCATTCCTCCCAGCTGACGCCGCTTACGGCTGCAATCACACCGACTCTAATTAAGTCTGCACTATTCACAAAATGAACACTCTCCTTGTTATAACTTGAGTGATTTTATTCCCAGTTTGTCGACCTTGGAAAGTAAATGTAAGAATGATTTATCTTAGATACGTGGGAGATTGGAAAATGAGCCAGGTAGGAAAGTATTGCTCTCTTATATATTGGTTTTCTGGCTGGGGTTTTAATCGTAAGGATTCCAAAACTTTTACAGCAATTTTGCCCTAAACATAAAAATATCTAATATTTTGATTACAATAATTTTGGAATAGGCACGTTTTGTATTTTTATTATTTAACGAGAACTTTTCTATTAATTAACGAGATTTTGTAGGTTTAAACGTCAAAATAACAAGTACCAGCTTCTTTTTAATACTAGATAATAAACATAACTGATAAAAAAAATTACAATAACAATATAGGTACAAGTTTCATCAGTTTAAAACTTATCCATTTAATTATGAAGAATTATAATTTATAAAAAAAACGTGTGGGGTCAAGGGACCCCCGTCAGATGAAGTACCAATAATTTTCGAGAATTTGATCTAACTAGCTAACCAAAGGTTTATCCTAAAGAATCGAGTCACGCAAAATTTGTTCAGTATGAAGCAATGTCACAAAATTGTTAAATTACTCCATCGCGCGTTGATTACATCGTATTATCTCTGAAACTATTTGTCTGTGTAAAATACTATGTATTCCAAAAATCATCTCCATTAAATACTTGTGACGATGAAATTACTTATTTGGATAAGGATTAATATTTTATTGATAAATGTGTCCAGTTAAACATTGCCTAATTTTATTGTTATTTTTAAAACATAAAAACAGATTTTGTTGCTTAAATATAAAAGTTAGATATATAATGTCCGGATGTTTTTTGTAGAACTATGTATTTAAGACCAACGTTTTTGTCATCTATTGTTTTCACATATATCAACCGGGTAGGCAGTACACGCGCAAACAACCTTTTTTTCCGACTTCCTTGATAAAAACCGTGACACCTCGGTTATTATATACAACATATTTATACACTATGTACCAAAACTTTCCTCAAAAATGTGTCCTTCTACTGGTGAAAACCATATGAAAATCCGTTCAGTAGTTTTTGAGTTAATAGATATGATTGACGCCGCTCGTACAATTTCTTGAATAGGTATAAAAGCGAAATGGCAGAAAACGTCATCGCGTCATCGCTTAAATTTTTTCCCAGTTCACTCGTACAGTGAGCTGCGTAAAGGAACTCCGTTCCAAAAACTAGTTGAAGATTCTCTACACCACTTTAAATCGAAAAAATCTGTTAAATAATTTGTTTTGTGTTACATTCAATTTTTATCTTTCTTTTTTCCTGTTTTCCTCAAGCGAATCAATGGAAATGAAATGAGTGAGTCAATGGAGCGGAAAAGCGTTATTCTTTGAAACAAAACGGTTTTCCTTGACGTGGTGCGAGACACCCGCTTTTGTTTGTTTTTAAGTAGCAATGTACCCACTGCGAGGTGCTTGCACCGTAAACTTTGTAAGTTGTTTCAATACGATTATTACGTTTGTTGCTTTTTCGAGCGTAGGTATCTGCACTATGTTTAATTTATATGTTTAATTTACAGGTTGCAGTTTATTTAACTTGATATTTACTGGTCTTTCTTCATGTATACCTATTTATATATTTTTTTATTACCCACTAACGAACTGAAGTGATACTGAAAATACTCGTGTGCAGAAAACTCGGACATAGGTAACGTAAGGTGGGAGTTATACTCAGTATTCCTGAAATTTCTACTCTAATCCACTAATTGGGTAATATAAGCCGGTCGCTCCGTAGGTGCCGCCAGTTTTACCAAGTTTAGCAACATAAAAATAACATCATATTTATTAAAAATACTTTTTAACGCCAAACCCTCGAAAAATGGGACTTCATAAACACCACCGACTGACGGGAAAAGGATTTACAAAAGATTAAAATTTCTAATTTGAGCTGCCTAAAATTCTCTTAATTAAGATTATGATACTCATAATAATTTCAAAGCAATTAATTCAAAAATACTCAGTAGAGATTCTTACGCTATAATTATTTGCGAGAGAATCTTTTCCTGGTAGCTACGTAGATTTCTCTCAAGTATGGACTCTTCTGCTGCCATTGTCACGAAGCTGTTGTAATTATCATCTTCATATTTATTGAATGCTCAGTTTAATTAAAAATCAACACAGTTAAAATATCATAATACGTGTAGTGAAACGTGCATTCGAAATATACACCAATCTCGAAAGTTACTCGATACACGGCTGATTTATGTTTTTAATTTAAATTTTTGCATTCGCCAGGCGAAGTTCGCCACGGACGCGCCGCCTGCATCGCAAATATATGTTACAGTCGAGTCGAGAGATCGTTTCCAGTTTCGATTCGATACAGCTTGAGCGAACTGTCGACTTTTAATCTTTTAATGCTACTCAACAAACTTCAGCCTCACGGAGTACGCCCCCGTTTATTTGAAATAATAATATTGCATACAATATTTTGCTTTTGCAAATATAGAAATTGGATATAGCGTGAGTCTTTATTTTTTGATTACTTAAAGATAATAAGTTTTAAGCTTTTAGAATTGTACAAGTTATTAGTAGGTAAGTACTGCTCAAGCGACGGGGTTCGTTATATTCAACAAACTACAATGATTGCTTTGTAACTTCGGTAACAGAGATAATATTAAGTGAGCTCGCAAGCCTGCATGGACACTAAGCACAGCTCAGTGCGGCTTAGAGCAACTTTAGTGTCCAAAACAACACCTGAGGCTACGCGCGCTTCCTGCTCAATCTATGAATTACCGAACTTTGAAATAATTACATCAAACCTCCATAATTATAACATCTTGGGAGTGATATTATAATAAATGTTATCTATTTCTAAGTTAGTTCTTCCAAGATACAGTTTAAAATACATTAGACACATAGGTACCTATCTGAAAATTTTGCATTATTCAGACTGCTCGTGTGAAAACAGGAAATAATTTATATTGTCGACGGTACACGAGTAAGTATATCGAAACAAATGTGAGATTGAATTCTTATGCATTGTTGCATTTTGCAGACGCGATTGCTACGTGAAGTAGGAAAGTGCTCGCGCGGGAGATGCCAGTCAGCGTCTGCTTAGTTATAAGGCTCGGCAGACTCTAGAGTCGGCACACCTTCCAACGTTACCCCGCGGGAAATACTTAGCTACTTACTATTGTATGTTTAACCTTGTTTACACTTCACTTAGAAGAAGATTTATTGTTATTTTTACACATTTGAAAGTTTCCGCTGTGCCGTAAGCACAGTAATTTACAATCAACAACATTTCAAAGGTATTGATGTCGCAATCAAATGTTGAAAACGTGAGCAATTCGCAGCCGACGAACTTCACAAAGAGCTTCAACCATGCATCGGAAATGAATCAGTTTCCGTTTCGAGTGAGGCAAATGATATATATGTGTCTACGGTTACATTCCAAACAGGACTCTACTGTCTACGTGGTACCGTTCAATGCACTGCAGGCTTAACAAATTTAAACAGGATGCGCTACTTGTAGACACAATCATTGTACTATTCGTACATTTTAAATGCATAGCGTAAGTTCGAGAATGTTCCAGAATTAAAATTAAGGAGTGCGCTTCATGGGCTCCTGAAGTACGGCTGGGAACAAACACGGATGATTCGGATGCATCGAGACTTCCGTAACGATTTTCCGATGCATTGAGCCGTAACAGAACGAATGGAAATGTCATCGATGTATGAAATAAATAAATAAAATCACGTGGAAAATAGGCAATTTCACGGTGCATTGGGTGTTCTTTGCGTGGATGTGCAAGACTCCGATCGCGTCGTATCGCAAACTAGTGCCGACGTCAGCACAACAAAAGCATTCTTCGCGCGAATAATTTTAATCGTGAGCTGAGTGCTTTTTACCCGACTGCGGCGAAGCCCAAAAGGAGGGTATAGTGTTTCACCTGTATGTGGGTATGTATGTGGGTTTGTATGTGAGTATGTATGTATTTCCGTTTCTGTGTTCCCTCCTAGAGACAAAACGAGCGAACGGATTTTAACATCTGACATGTCATTAGATTCGTATTGCCGTCGCGAGTAACATAGGATATATATATATATATATAACATAGGCTATAATAATATGGATTATGAAAAAACCAACATGGCGGATTTTAATCGCCACTATGCGAAGTCAATTATGATGATTTATTATAAGTACCTATTGTTTTATACAGGGTGTCAATGAGGTTATCATAGTAAACAGTATAGTAGATAGATATAGGTAGGTACTACAAGTTGATATATTTCTGATAAAGTATTAATATAAACATAATGGCAAAGCTGAGACTACCTTCGCCGGCTATGGATCCTTGACCTACGCGTATTCGCCTGGTGATATTCTCTACGTCATTTAATGTGATAATCTAATCGATACCCTGTAAATATTGTTTCATTCATCTTTATTTTGTCTTCAATTAATGAAGTCTAGCGGTTAGTCTAACGCCTGGGTTCCGAACCTGGGGGTAATTACCTCCCTGGGGGTAAAACAGTTATTCTGCGGGGGTAATAAGGCTGATAATAAATTTTATAATCAATAATTAAAAACTTTACCTAACATTAAAAAGCTTGCAAATGCAAAACAACACCAACCTTCATATTGCATTATCATTAGTTCATCAACTTTTTGTGCAATTTATTATGATTATATTAAAGACTATTGCATATTCATGTGATAACATTTTAAGGGGGGGTTAAATGAGTTTCCCTAATAGATCATAGGGGTAACAAGATTGAAAAGGTTAGGAACCACTGTCACTCTAGCGGTAGGTATAAGATTAGGTGGGTCCTCAGATCATAGAAACAAGGAGATATGCCATCATAGCAAATTAGTACGGGAACAACTGATGCCACTTTTAGTACATTTTTCGACACAATTACGCGAATAATTAAGCGCTCCTTGTGAATAAAAAGATCTCCCACGCATTGAACATTCCGCACACCCTCAATCTAACACTGTTAATCGTCACTCAACACTAGCACTAAACTAAAACACTGTATTTATACCATCGATCGTGTTTGGTTCGTCGCCAGCGCGTACGTTTTTAATATGAGCAATTTGCTCAAGATCAGGCATCAAGCTCGATAGCGCCTTGGCACATCTCCTTGTTTCTATGATCTGAGGGTGGGTCAGTATGTACTCACTAGTTTTAATAAAACACCATCCAATTCTTGATATTTCTTCCTTTCATAACTTATTTTTGTGAAACACTTTTAGAATCCTGATTTTTATAAAATATAAACAGCATTTTATCTACATGATAATCTACGTTATGCAACTGATAGGTAGGTACTAGGATGTTAGTCGTCGTTGATTGAATGTACTACTATAGAATGAACAAATTACTACTCTTTTGTTAAGAAAATAATGGTTTTTAGACATAAACATAAATGTTACAGATTCGATTATAAATAAATAGTAAAATAGATTAATAGATATTCTCATAAAATTTTATTAGTTACTAGGTACATATAATAAAAATAAATAAAATAAATAAATCTTAATTTTTTTGAAAAACTTGCATTAGGAATTATGGATCTATCATTTATTCAAAGATAATTAAATTGTAAGTTGCCGATCACTTAGGAATATTGTTGTTAAGCTCTCGAAAATAAGCTCCGCTTTTATCATTTTAATGTCATTAATTTGAAATTAATTCTGCACAACTGATGTTTTAAGGTATTTATGTACTTATCTGTATGTCAAGTCCAATGCCGTCGAAAGTCTGGTCGGATCCCATCCATTACCCAATTAATCGTTCTCTACGGATCGAGTGTGAAATTGCGATGTGATCTGTTGAGCTTTAAATAATGCCCCACCAACTTGTTTATTTAAGCGCGTTTTTACCAGTTTATAAAATGGTTGTATTAGTTAAATGATATATTTACCTACTATGTATTTAAGTTAATAAAAGTACTAGGTATAATATATTATGTTATCCAATCGAAAGAGTTTATTGTACGGTATTTAGGAGGTTAGGAAGTACGGTATTTTGCTTAGTATTATTATGAATAATAATTTAGGTAGCTTATACCTAAAAGCACAGAAGCTCCCTTTGATAAATTAGTAATAATATATTTTATACAAACACACTAATCTTCTTATTTTATTGTATCGGAACGAACATTGCTCCTCCCGCGATAAAAATATTACCCAGACAGCAGGGTAGTAAAGGGATTGACTTCCCAGAGAGCAAACCCATAGAGGCTATTTTAATTCACCCCGGGCACTAATATTAGAAGTGCATGTGAATAGTGTACACTGAAAAAAACTGAACTTAGCAAAGGACCGTTTTGAAACATTTTGGCAAATAATAACAAAAGCTTGATTGAAAAACTCGAAATGAACTCGATAATTAACAGAGATGTAGGTGGTATGTACAATTGTACATTGCTAAATGTTATTGGCTAGTGGCTACTAATGACAGAAAACTGAATAATTTAAATCAAAATAATTGGTTAATTTAATAACGGAGTGCTATTAATCAATTTTAATGCTTACTAATCTGTAAAGTTAGCTTATATGTTTTTAGTACCTACCTACCTAATCAACTTTGCAGGTGTTATTTTGACAAACACGCTTGATTATTTTATACATAAAATACCTAATAGCTGTATTTTTTTGTTATTTTTAACCCTTACGTTTTTTAGTACATTGTTCCGGGTTAGAAATCATTACTTCTCGATCGCCACTCTACCGTCTAGCTTTAATTATACTTAGCATATTAATTCGTAATCCTTATCTATAATATTTTCATTACATATTTAGGCGTTAGGCCAAGAATAGTCATGTTACATTTTCCCGTGGGTGTGGTTTGCGTCAGCCAGGAGTTTAATGTGTGCTTTTGTTCTTCACGTGGGTGGGTCGCACTGTACCCCTCTACGAGATTGAAAAAAGACATCACAAGACTCTAGAATAAGAATGAACAAGCAATAGTTACTACACTTCTTTACTTCTTTTCGGTGATCTTACAACATTATTATTTCAT
This sequence comes from Thalpophila matura, assembly GCA_948465475.1. Taxonomy (NCBI): domain Eukaryota; kingdom Metazoa; phylum Arthropoda; class Insecta; order Lepidoptera; family Noctuidae; genus Thalpophila; species Thalpophila matura. The sequence continues at coordinate 9,069,811 of OX419183.1, read as the reverse complement.
GTACCCCTAGCACTATAACAATATTTTATTACTACATTTTTATTATCTCGCTTTCTTGTCTGTCTGTCTGTTCGGCGCAATTTTTGTAATTAATTTTTCAAGCACTTGTTGGCATACCTATGTAATTAATTAAAAAATAAATGTTCTATTGAAATGAAAAACGTAAGAAGCATCTTATTATAACTATTGCATGCACCCCGCGTTTTTCATTTCATTAGAAATTAATTTATATTTTTTAGATGTTATAAAAACGTTGTTTTTACTGTTTTTTTTACGCTCCTGCTTCACCTGCGTTCTAACGCACCCATTAACGCATTAATAAATCACTAAGCAATTTCTTACCGACATTACTAATTAACATTAGACATTAACTCTACGAACAGATTAAAATTATTCAATCATAGTTAATCAAACACCAAATTTGATTCAATTTATTGCAATAACTTTTAATCTAGAGAGGTTTACACAACTAAAGTAGAGATTTTAATAAAAAAATAATTGGATCACAACTTCTAAACTACTGATTTTCGCGGAACGATAAAACCTTATGAATTTGTGTATATCTTTTTGAAAATGTTTTGCTGCATAATCAGCCTGATGAATAATCGATAATCGGCTTGAATTACAGTAGAATTTGGAATTCAAGCCTCCTCTGTGTACGAGGGAGTGGACCGTATTCCGCCACATGAATGACTATAGTATTTTTACAACGGCATAAGCTATTCCATAATAGTTTGTGCCGATTCGAGAGAAGAAGACATTATCAAGCCAGTACCTAGCTAGGTTGCAAGCCCTGAGTGCATGAGAAAAAGGTCTTTAAGTCCTCCGAGTTATGGCACAAATAACTCATAGGTATAATAACTTAATCCTGAATTTGCGCAATATCAAAATGCGACAAAACTTCTATTCGAATTTCGTACGTTAACGTCACACGTGTCTTAAGTTTAATATCTTAAATTAAGTTCTCTTTAGTTCAAGTTGCTTTATTATAGCTATTTATTATTCCTTCAATAATTGTTATATTTTCTTTAATTTGTGCGCTAGGCAGTTTAGAGAAAACCGTCGTTCCGTGAACATTAGGTCTTGATTGACATTAATTGGAATGAGAACCGGTGTTTCGCAACACACATTTCAGGTAATGATTATGGTGCGGTGCGTTTGAAACAGTATTCGTGGTATGAACTACGTTACGTATGCAGGCGGTATCGCGAGATGTACCGCATGCGGAATAACGTCTACCTATGCAAATTCCTTACTATTGGTTTGAACATTTTATACGTTTTGTTCATTTTTCTGGTCTTTTTCATGGTTGCCACTATACAAAAATGTGTTTATATTTGTTAGTAGAGAATAATATACGTTTTGGATGAAAAGAGGAAAACGCATAATGTTTTTTCCATAGTCAATGACGATTTTGGTTAGATATTAGATCTAACTTGTTCGAGATTAAGCACAAACTTACTCCGAGCTGCATAAGCGTCACATTAGCTCGAACTCATAATTCAAATTTCAATGTAAGGACAATATTCAGTGAAGCAAAGTTAAATTAAAGTCACATGCGGATTTGGCTGCGGTCCGTCGGAGCTTAAGGCGAGCTGTGCCACCTGCGCTCAGACCTAGCACTGAAAACACAATTTGTGGCGCGCCTTTTGTACTCTTGTTTACTTTTATGCATTTTATTTTTAAACGGTTTTATTTTTATGTCTGTGTCCCGTCTCGTAGGTGTGTCTTAGATTATTTAAATATTGAGGAGTGAAAGGCTATTTGATCTAAGCGACATTTTAGGCGATATTGATTCTGGATCATTATAATAAAATTATAATGCGTTGCTATCACCATGGCTTTAAATTTAAAAGTTCAAAAACATTCAGTGCGTAGTTATCGGGAACACGGATTTAGGAAAATATGGCGAAATCGATGTCAAAATTGATGGTGGTTACCGTATTTTGTAGCCAGAGTCGGTTAGTGAATTTTGATGCTTAAAGGTCTTAATGATTTGTGGAACACTGTAAACGTTCATCGACTTTTGTCGTTGACTGTATTGTGTAGGTCTGTAGTGATTGAAGTAATACGAGTTTTGATCATTAACTAAGTATAGCTATCAGAGGCGAAGGGTCCCTACAATACGATTCCTACCGGCTTCCCTTTGAAAAATAGCACAGGCAGTATTGCCTACTTTTATTAATCAACTTTTCGTGGCCAGGTGAGCATTTGTAACTCCGGCTTAACTCTTAAAAAAACTGAGCCTTCGCCACTGATAGCTATTATGGAAAACCATGTTAAATAAACAATGACATATTTTCGCGCTATGATGCAAATATCATTTGTGTCCGTCTCCGTATATCATGTTAAGAAGATACATCTGATGTTTCCAGCACTTCTTGTTAAGTTTAGGACTTTCCGACTGTTTGAGTATATGTGCCAAAGTTTGGTAGGTACTGTTGGATAGCTGCTGAAGTGTTATTAACTTTGAAATTAATTGTAATTCAAGACTAGGATTAGCATGAGCTTCTTATGAATTTATAAGTTTTATTGCAAAATGTATAAGTAAATTATTTAAAATTTAAATGATTAGCAACTAGAAGAAAAAAGAAAGGAGAGTTTTTAAGTCTTTGAATTTATGAATACCTAGGTAAGTACTTTACCCTAAATGAGCTTCGTGTGAAAGATACTGTTTCAACAAATATTTTTGGCAACAACATCACCAAGAAAACGTAAACAATAATAACAAAAACACACACGTGTTAGAACAAAAGGGGACAACGGATGTTGACACAAGAAATTGTCCGCCAATTTTTGTCTTGGCTTAAAAGGTGTGTAAATAAGGGAGTGCGATACAATGGGAGGAGAGCAAACAAGGTCATAAAGCACGTCACAAGGACGATCCTATATATAATCAGCTTAGTGATAAATTGGCAAACAGCACGCGAACGACACAGCTGCTTCCGGCCCTGTCCGGCCTGTCTCTGCGATGTTACGAGCCGCCGCCAGCTAATGCTCAGACCACGGAAAGAATAACATTATCTCGAAAAGTAGTGTCAACTAACAATACAAGATATGACGTCATTGAATTAATTCTCATCCAGCTCACTTCTACACATTACTCAGGATTTGTTGAGGGAATTCACAATAGCGATACCCTCATACTAGAGAAGTAATCCCCCAGTTTGTTCTAAAGTTTGAGTTTCAATTTGAAACGAGATTACCATACAATAATATTAAGTGTAGCCATTTTCTGTAACGTCCATAAAGCCGAAAGTACGGAAAGGTATTTTATTTTCAGACTCATAAAGTCTGTTTTCTTTTATTTTATGGTGAAATATTTTACTAGCTGCTTAACCGCAAGGGGGGAAGACGAAGCTACGATAAAAACACTAATTACGAACCTGTACTTTGTTTTTGTTGACCTGAAGCTTTTTTGGTGGTACTTGTTATAACGACGAAAACATTTAACACGTAATTAACTACGAGAATAGGTACCCATTTAAAACGTCTTATTGACTAATCTAGCCATGTAACTAAGTATGTTGAGGACCGCGTCAAAGTAGAAAAATAATGTTGTTTGTTTTATGTGTCGCGAGTACCTACATAACTTTGTTATTAATTTTAAGTATAGGTATGTCCCCGAAATGTAATTTGTATTAAATTGATATTTACCCGTGTAGGAGAGCAGTATCTGCAGTATTGCCGACACTACAGCCGCTCCAAGGAGGCTGTGCATTGTCTATGACACGTTTTCTTGCAGACCCGGCATTGGAATTTGTTTACATTTCACCGCTTAGGTATTCTTCCTTCTTTAACTTTTTCATGGTAGAAATAAAACGTTGAATAGCCCTCAGAGGGATAACTTTGGATGTTCTTTTTTACTCGGTTTCATGGTTGAACCTGAAACAAAAGAACATGATTATTTGCTTGGAGTTTGTATTTTCATGTTTTTTTAGGCCACATTAGCATTCTGCGGTTAATGCAATCACTTGTATGTAAAAAGTTATTATTGTTAAACTTATTGTGGTTATTATAGGAATAAACAAGATTTTTTTTGCCGCATATCAGGTAGGTAACCGCATAGTGCGTACGGGGCTTTAAATACCTAGACAAAAAAACCCAATATTAAGAAATGATCTTCTCAATTAGTTCAAAATCAAAACTGAAAAGTGTTACTTAATCCAAAAACTTTTTTTTTTGATAATGTTTTTGTAAACAGTTCTCTAGTACATGTTGTAATTACGAACTTTGTTGAAACAGTACTGGATTAGCAGCACAGTGGCAGATTGGTTGTCCATTGTGTACCTATGTGCACCACAATGACCCATTTGCCGCAGTAGGTAAACATTTCGAAATATTGCGATACCACCAACTGCCTGATAGTATGTCCCTGAAGCTTTTTGCACGACTGGTCAGCGGTAAAAGTTCAAAGTAAATTAATTAGTGTTGGGATATTTTATAAAAGATTATGAAAATGAATCTAATATAATTAAAATATTGCTATTTTAGTAAATTTTATTTGACATGGATAATTATATATTTTAGTTGTATTTATAAAATACGAGTAAGTATATTATTATCTACTATAAACAAGGGTTATTTTATTTACCTGCATGTTTTTTTTTCTGTTATTTTATTTGTATGTTTTTTTTCCTTTCTAAATTAAAACAATGCGTTGTGATATACTCCATATTTTGATGATTACATATAACTCGGAACGCCATATTATTAATCCAGTTGTTACACTGTCACCAACTTGTAATTTATAGAAAAATATGGCTTGTTAATTATTGCTTTGGCTGTGTGGAAAGTATGTGTGGAGTTGTAATTTGTTAAGTAAGTGTAAACAAAAAATATATAAACTGCCTCGTTGATTTATTGGTTGCCAGCTTGACTGCTGAGCGTGGGGTCCTGGATTCGATCCCTGGGATGAGTAGTGTTAGTGGGTATTTCCAATAGGAAATTATTAATAGCAGCCTGGGGCCCAAGTCTGCTATTTCAATTGTCATAATCGTGTTAGAATGGTCTCTCAATGACATCGTTTTGACCAATGACGAAACAGATAGTCTTACTCTAAGCCAATGAGCGCTTAGGTTTTGACCGTAATGGTGTCATTATGACACCATTCATACACAATTGCAATAGCAGAATTGGGGCCCTGGTGTCTGGATTTGTGCCCAGTTAATGGCAATAGAATCGCCCTCTATTAATAGAATTAAACGTATAACTGGTGAAATGTGGGTCTACTATACACCACTGCCTAAACCTTTGAAAAATATATGTGTTAGGTATTATTTATTATGATGTTAATAAACAACACACTTGTTTATTAAATAGGTACACTTACCTACGTATAATAAAATATATACGTGTTGCCCGGACATCCACCTTTCTTATCATACAGATAATACTAATAATTTGCATTTAACATAGTTAAGCCAATATTGTGATTAGTTTCCTATAATCTAAAAAGTCTCTGATAGTAATAACTTCAGCGGTAGATTTACGAGCATGATTATCCGCTCGTAAATGTCCCGTGCTTATTTAGGTCCAGTGACAATGAGCCATCGGATAGTAGATTCATGATATGGATTAGGAACTAGAATTTGGGAGACCTGTTGTATCATGTATTCTTAGTAAATAAATTAAAAGTCTAGCTGTAAAATTGAAAAGATCCTCCTTTTTTAAGTTGGTCAAAAAGCTTTGACCGGGTTGATGTTAAAGTTTATTTTTAGCACATATCCTAAGACACTTACATACCTAGTATTGGCACAGTCAGTATTAGCTACGTATTGACAAATAAAATATACACAGCTTTGGAAAACATAAATAACTATAGGCTACATTTATTTTAACATTAAGCAAATAACGGAAAAATAACGATAGTTATTGTGTCATGTTGTTGAAACGACTGCATTTTTGTGTTAAAGTTTACATGGAAATGGTAAATAGATTATAGCTTTTTATTTATCGTGAAATAACGAAGCTTAATATACGCCAATATCTAAATAACGAAACAGGTATACCTACCTAACCGCTTTTTGTCTAATGCTAAAACAAATGGAGCAGGTATAGGTGATAATCAATTTTCTTAAAACTTACTAAAGTTAAAATATATGATATCAAAAAATATAAAACCAAAAGGGAAGTTTTGAAAATTCGGCAAGGCCATCGTTTGTTCCGGCGGCCGCTGATAATGGAGATTTGATATGTCGCCGTCCATGTTGTAACGGTTGAATGTCGAGCGTCGAGTTTGTTCGCCTCATCGTATAAATAAGCATAAAGTTGTGTGCCATCACGCGAACGAGTCGTTAACCCTGCTCCATGGCGCAGTAATGGAGAAGTGAGGGGTGTCATTGAGACCACAACACGACCACTTCAGCGCGGTCCGAATGACAGCTAAGAAAGGACTGTAATTAGCAGCTGATAAACTTTTATAACGTGTATTTATGTTAGTGTTACATTTAAATAACAAAGATTATTAGGTTTATCCAGTTTCTACGCACGTATTATTTTGGGTTTGCCCAAATAGAACTCGTACGGAACTCTTAGATATTAGCTCATTACGCCGTCACGCGGCGATGGGACACATTCATAATCACGAATGTGTCTCACAAAAGTTATATAATATACTTTGCCCGCAATTTCATTCGCGTGACCTACAGGAACCGTGCATTTTTAGAGTTCCGTACATCAAAAGGAAAAAACGGAACGCATAAAGGAGACACATTTATTTGTCGGCCGTCAGTCCGTGGCAAGTCCGAGGCATGTGCTCATAGATGGCGCTATTGCATATTTTTAGTAAAATATTTTATTTTATGTAATATATCTACATACATAATAAAGTTTGTACGGAACCCTCAGGGTGCGAGTCCTATTCGCACTTGTCCGATTTTTGGAGATAAAAAGTAGCATAAAGCATTCAGGAATACCTAATGCAGCTTCTTATTAGTGAAAAAGTTTTCAGAATCGTGTCAGTAATTCCAGAAGTTACCTCATACATACAAACTTACAAACCTTACCTCTCTATAATACCTATTAGTAGGTATAATGGTATATAGATAATTAAGGAAAGCGTTAGTCGGATTTATGCAGTCTAAAATTTTATTAACGGACTTTAGGAAGCCGGCATAACAGCACAGAACCGGGGTGGATAGTATGCGAAAAAGGAAACCTTTGCCCAGCAAGGGAATAGTGAACGCTGAGTATTTTGGGGACTGCACCCTACATATTTATGACTAGTACTTCGCCCGCGATTTCGTCCGCGTGACTCACAGGAACTGTGTATTTTTTTTGGGAAAGTAGCCTAAAGCTGAGGATTATACAAGCTAAAATTTTCTTTATCACTGAAAGAATTTTCAAAATCGGGTCAGTAGTTACATTTTACATTACCTACCTCAAACATACAAAAAAACTTTAGAAAAAACAAAGAATTGCACATTATAAACAGTTCTCGAAAATACTGATACAGAATATGGTAATGTACTACTATAAACAAAAAGCCAAAAAGCCACTACAAAGAAAATAATAATTTTGGTTTCGGAAGTCGGTGGCTTTGGTTTTTGTTTGCTTTTTTGCCACCGACTTCCGAAACCAAAATTATTATTTTCTTTGTAGTGGCTTTTTGGCTTTGTGAAGTCGGTAATTTTTTGTTAAAAAAGTTTTTTATTTTTCCCTTTTTAGTTCTTTATCTCGCGTTAGATTACTTTGACGACTTCCTTCAACAGTAAATCTTGTGTGTACATTTATGCATATAACTTTGTACATAGGAATGATTACCTAATGTATTATATACTAAAACCTTCCTCAAAGTATGTAGATTACGTTAGTGAAAACCCCATCCAAATCGAATCAGTAGTTTTTGATAAAATCGCGCACATACAAACATACATACATACATACATACATACATACATACATACATACATACATACATACATACATACATACATACATACATACATACATACATACATATACAATACATACATACGGGACGAATACAGAGCCTCCTTTTTTGAAGTCGGTTAATAAAAAAATGTCATTTGTGATTCAACTGCATTATTGGATTAAGTACGTACCTGTCACAACGCAGACATTAAAAAGCGTCGATTTTTTAATTCTTTACAAAAAGGCCGTGAATGAAACGAGCGCAGTGCACAGTGGAATGTCAGGAAAATATTTTTTGAAAAGGTCCGCTTTTTCAAAGCCACGTCGTCGTCGTATTGAATGCGTTTTAATGAAAAAACATGCGCCGATTCGCAACAGTCAAGGGAATTAAAACCTCCGAGCGCCGTTCGCGATCCCGAATGCATCGGTCGGAATTTTCATTTGTCCGAATATTATTTCCACGGGGAATTTTGCTGGCACTATTTTGTTTAAATTTATGACTGCCACGTTTTGTGATTTCGCTTGATTAACGGTTTGGATTAGTTGCCTACTGCAGATTTGTTTGTTTTGTAGAAGCTCTTCTAAGTAAATATTATGTATTATAAATTAGCATCACGTCCCTACTTCGCAAAGTTGCAATCTGATGTGGCAACATATAAAAACATAGAGATTTTAACGCAGTATGTATATTAAATATGAATGTACCTATTACAAAATTCTCTAAATAGTAGTGACAATAAGCTGAAAACATTGTGTAGTTTAGAAGAACTTAGCGGACAACAGAAAGATACGAAAAGTGACTTTGTTTTATATTATTTACAGATAATTATGTTCGTAAATTAGTTAGTTTGCAGTTTAACAACTGATTTCCTATAGGTACTTTAAACAAAAACAACAACAAGTATAATAATATGCACTACTAAATAAAATGTACGTCATCCAATACAGGTACACAATGGAGCACAGTGCACTTTATACTGTTATTATATTTCCAATCTCCATTTTAATAAGTTCAAGATGTAGTTCAGTCTAAAATTACGTTATGGATATTGCCGGGGAAAAATCATCAATATTCCAAGGTGCACTAGCACCTTGTGCATTCATTAAAGGATTTATGCATTTTCAGTCCCTAAAAGTGATATTGTTAGTTTTGCAATAAAAATGTTGCTTTATTTGTGTATTTTTACCGGCTTTTAACATTGATAGTAAAGAAATAGCTACCTACATGAACAAAAAATACCAAAAATATATTTAACTATTGTATTGTTCAAAATGAATTGGAATAATGAAACCCAGAGAATTCAGTACTCACTCGAAAACTTGTTATCATCACTTAACTGGCCAGTTTGGTGATTGCAGTTTATTGTTAATACTGCAAAAATTACTAAGTTTCTTAACAAAACCGCATAAATGGATACCTCCCTTATTAAATACTCAACAGTTTATTGAAAACTTCAAGAAGAGTTCATTATTGTTTATATCGCAGTATTATAGCCCCAATGTTATCAGAAACAAACATAACTGTGGTATAACGAGAAAATATTGTTGATTATATGTGAACCGGCTGTATAATGAGCCTATAACAATGTTCCGGTTCAGGTTATCTCACCGATACTACACAGGGAGGGTAAAACATCGGTAAATTTAATAGAATTTAGGTTACAGGGGAGGCAATTTCATAATTAACCGGCTATTAATTATAATTATTGCGGTTATTCTAGAGTAACCACGTGCTAGTGTAATCTTATAATATAATTATATTTATCCTAAGTTTATGGTTTTTCTAACACCTAATTTAATAATACAAAAATAATTGTTTCGTTACATTTGATGTCGTAAGTAATTTTGTTTTGTTTTTGGCAAACTGTAAAGTTATCTGTTTATAAACTTTTATGTTCTGACATTTATTAATAAATAATATGAGATCCGTACGCATAATAAAAAGTACTACTTACAATAATAAGTGTAGAGCTTTTTATTATTTCATCACCTGTATTTTTTATTATTTCATAAGTGTTAGTAATAAGATCAGGTATGGTTCAATCTAATAAAATAAAATAAATACCTCGTGTAGGTATTAACAAAAGAAGAAAAAAATAATAAACATAATGAATAATTATAGACAATATTTACGTACTTGTCAAAATCTCGTGTAACAGGTTTCAGCACACTATTTTTATTATAACAAAACTTCAGTGATTCAGTCGTTAACACTCTTTACTTTAATAGTTTATCCAGATATAAAAATATATTACTGCGTGTTACGATACGAAAGTTATCGGAAAGTTCCCGCCATTTCGCGCAAAGACCTAGCTTTGAGTCCGTCTTCATGCGAGCATGTGCGCGCCGCGACTGAAGGCTTGTTTCGATACAGCCTATACATACCCACTTGTCTACGTTACAAGTTTTGCACTGAAACATCAAATACAGAAGGCTTCAAATTCGAATACGATGTACAGGAATATCAACTGTATAGTAACGGCAGAGAAATGTTTTTGGATTGTAATAATAGTTCTATATGACTTTTTAAGTCGTGCGCGAACAGAAAGCTCTTTAGCGTGAATTTAAAAGGTATGCAGTGAGGAAATTTCGGTTGTAGAATATTAGATCGTTTGCACTGTGCAACAGAGCTCAATATTGCAATGCGGTTAAAGTATGAAAACCATGCGGCACGTCAGAAAACGCGTGAAATTTTTCCTTGCGAGACAGAGACGGATAGTTTTTCGGGATAAAGGGAACTGCCTACACGTAGCAGTGGTGGGGGTGATCTTAAAATGTTCTAAGAATCTGTATGAGAATATAGTCTTTTGGTACGTGTGTCTATGTTATTTGTTATATATTTTAGTATTGTATATAGTATCTCTAAATCAGTGTGACATCTCCGTTATCTTATGTCATTAAAATAGTACCCAATACCAGCATACGTATCCACGTAAGTGCATAAAAGCTCATTCATAAAACATAAGTACAGGGCAGCCTCTCAAAGGACCTAACTCCAAGTAAATGTTGTTTATTTTGTTAAAGAAGAAAGCCTGTACACAACGGAGAGCGCCACATGTCAGAACATGAATAGAAGAAGAGCTATGTTTCAGACTTTCAAAAGTTCAGTCAGTATTTTCAAAGCGATACCTACATTTTTCATGTAGCAACTTGGTCGTTAGTGCAAACTTGAATCAATAAACGTGTATCAGGTTTTCAGTACTTTATTCATTTTGTGACGCGGAACGTCGCATTTTAACATTTTGTATTTTATTTGATAAAACGAAAATAGTGAGTGAAAATAAATACCTACTGCATTTTCTTGACCGTTTTCTGAGAAAATTTCTTACCCTTTTGAGTATCTTGCAAATAAAACTGTTTCTTTAGAAGTTGCATGAAGTTCAGTTAAACATTTAATTAAAGTCAAAATATTATGCCCAAAAATATGAATATGCACCGTTATTTGTACAACAATATATTTTATAGTTTAAAATAAACAGCAACCACAACCACACCGTAATATGCTACCATTAGTTACTGGCTAGTTATCGCAAATAATATACTAAAGCAATTTATGAGTCATGTGTTTGACCCTAAATATGCGCAATAAATTATGGTTTACTTTGTCGTTTATGAGGGCGGGTGCAGACATAACCCTGTATGGCACATAACGCTGTACGGCACATGTGCCGCAGATTGCGGCAATAAGGGAAATTGTCTTTTTTATGAACGCCTCACGACAACGTAAAGTATTCACGTGAGCTGTGTCACTTAGGATAGAACAAGATTTGGGCATTAATAACTGCCCCAATCTTGCTAATGTATCATCGGTTTTATCGGGTTAAAATTACGTGCTTCGGGCATGTGCCGTAAATCATGGCTGATAATAATGCCCAATAAAATGTATAGCCGTTAATAGAGTTGTTAGATGCGTTAATGCGGAGTTTTGCATCAAAATTATTCAGTATTGTGACTAAATAAATGTTTGAACAATTTGTCTGACGTCTATGAAAAACAAAAACTTTCGAGATTATTAAACGTTACTTAGCACTTGCTTCAACTTAGATATTATATTCCCGTCTGTATCTTGCACTTGCAGTTTGACACTTGTATGAGTGACAAGAATAATGCTACGCCAAAGCACGTGCTAACTAACGTTTATTTTTCTTGGCCTAAAATAACAGGAATCATATGTTACATCCAATAAAGAACGCATCTAAGTATTTTCATTTCTAATAAAATAATCCGTAAGTCCAAAATCAACGGTATCTTTATAGAAAAAATACTTCAAATTTGAAGATCTAATAAAAAATATTTTTAAGCAACTTTCCGATAAACTATCTTTTCAAATTCCATTCATGAAAGTAACAACGCTATACTGTGCGGCCCCTCCGGCCATTTGTCTTTCGTACCTGCGAGGTGTCCAGTGTGAACTGAATCCAGAAGTTAATTTCACGGGGTATTTCTCCTACTGCAAGAAAGCGGCTCCTTATTTTAAAGCACTCTTGTGTAAAATAGAATTAATTCATTTCCTCTTGAAGCACTGTAGGTGGGATTAAGTTAGGATACCTTGCGACGAAAAATTAAGTTGAATTTTCTACCGGGAAAATAGGTTGAGATTGTATAAAGTCGTGTAAGAAAATGAGCTTCTTTTAGAGCTGTACTAAAAATACACACACAGATTGAAAATGTATTGTAAAGTTTTATGCATGCAATAATAATAATTTTTAGGACCAGTTTTAGTCTCATTTGCAGTATCCACTTTATAAATTCAAAAATGTGAAAGAATTAGTATGAAATGGATTGTATAAGTTAAACGAAACTTATCCAGAGGTGGTGAAACTAAATCAGTGTTAACTCTTGGATCTAGGAATCTATCCCAAATGCTAATAAACATACAAATTACATGTATTACATTTAAAATACTTAAAGAGTAAAAATACTTATTTAAAACAATATATAATAAATAGTGATGAATGAAAAGAACAAACACCTTTTTGTCACATTCTGTAGATCAAAAATAAAACTGTCCATAATAATGTAGGTACATATTTATCACGCATATTTGACATCTTTAAAAGATCTCCTTCACTTCTGATACCAATTTCAGCAGTGATCTACCAACATTATTCGAAGAGAGCAAACGTCTCCCCACTAAAATTGTCGGCCATTATTTTCATGACATATTTCACAATGGCAGAACGGCGTACCAACGGTGTACCACTACAAAATTCACGATGCGTTTAAGAGCAAGCATTTTCATATACGAGGTTATCGTTCTGTTTTGAATTTTGTAGACTCTAAAAATATTTTTTTAAGGTAATTTGAGCTTACAATTTTTCATATGTCAGAAATTGGTTGATCCAAATGACAACAGCCAATCAAATCACTTGACATACAAATAACAGTAAATTAAATGTAAATGGGCTTTCAGAAACTGGGGTTTAGTTGTTAATTACAGTTTATTACTATACATTATACACATAAATTAGTAAACGACATGTTTAAGTGAATACTCATACAAATAGAACCAAGCTATGTTTTACACCTTTATACTCATGAATTCCATACTTTTATGAATCTTCAATAGTTGATTTTTAATGCAACAGGACGACTTCATACGCGCAATTGATTTTTATGATGATTCTTGAAAGGAGCATAAAACTAACGCTGATAATATTATTTATGCATCAACGCAAAACTGACGTTAAATCTACCATCAAGTTGCCAGAGGTTATTCCACTTCTTTTAACTATCTTTTATGTCAGCCACCCGCCCCTGCTTTGTATAGTGCAATCTATTGATGTGGTGACATATTAAAATATCCAGATTTCTCTTCTTTATTTAGGTTAGATATTAATGTATTATATAAATCTTCCGAAAAACATTTTTTATATGGTGGTAAAAACCGCATTAAAATTCATTATGTAGTTTAGAAGAATTAAGCGAACAAACAGATGGAACAGACAGACACAAAAAGCGACTTTGTTTTATACTATTTATAGATAAATACTGTTTATGGCGTAAATATTTTTTTGATTACAATATCTATCAAGAGTTCAAGAGCCACATTTAGTCTGTCCTCCATTTAAATATAACGGCTGGTAATATTCTGAGCATTGATAAACGTACTAAATTACATTAACATTAATAAGTTATTTACGTAATTTCCTCTAGTCAATCAAATGCTACCAATCAACTTGTATCACGAAACATCATCTCGCGGGACATGTTTAATTAAACTTCATGAAATCTGTACAAAAGTGTCATGTCTCATGTCGAGGCGGTTCGGCCGTTCATATGACCAGATAACTTGGTCTCTGATTCATTACTTATTTAGGCTTGGTTTGTTAGGACTTAAGATTGGGAGAGGTCTAGTTTTGTTGGTGACAAATCCGTGTGTTCTGTGTTTGTGGAAAGAGAAGGAACAAAATGAAAACAAATCAACGATACGCTACTGCCTGGGACGTTTTTATTTTGTCTGCCACGTAATTGAATTTTGTGGTCGTTCCGATCATAGAGCGTCGGTTCGTGCTAGATTCGTTTACAAGTACCTATGCAAATATCCCGGAGTCAAACCTGCTTCGATTATCCATTCTGGCTTTACGTTTACGTTGCGAAAAAAATGTATGTTTTCGAATCTTTAAAATATCAGTCTTCTTTAATATAAGTTGACGGTCAGTCTGGAAATCGCAGATTAACTATTGCAGATAATGATTTACCTTTGTAAAAGTTTTTTTCGTTACAGTCATTAAGATAAGAACACAAATCTAAAGTAAGCTAAGCAGGTATATTAATGTAAGGAAACATAAGATATCTCGAGCGGTAACTTGTAAAAAAATGTCCTGAAAGAGTTATGTAAATACGTCTCAAATAAAGTGCACTTTAAATCCCCTGGAGTTCCCTCAAAGTAACCACGTTAGATGTATGTGATCTTGTTATTTAAACTTTTAAACGTATCATAAAGACTATTTTATATTTATATTGCACCAGTATATTGACATTCGTATATCCACAGTTTGCGAGATAATGTTACAAGGTTCAATATAAATAAAATGTGATGCGGAACTTACAGCAAAGGTATGAGAGTAAGCATAAAGTTGTAAAGATATTTTTGCACTGGAATGCACGGAATAACAGCAAAGAGTGTGCGTAGGCGGCGCGTAAAGTTTTCTTAGATTGTTAAGAAAGTCAAAAAATGCAATGATTTTAGCAAAATAATTTATTTTATAAAGCATTGTAAATATTAAATCGAGCTTGCATGAAATACAACTAAAATTAGCACAGAAAGTTGTACACTCAAGAATGCTTCCCATGCATGAATGAGTCTGAATACACACCTTAAAGGACGATAGAAAAAAAAGAAGTATGAATCACCACCTGCTTCTATTCACACGCTTTTGCTAGATTGCTTTCGTACTCGAACAAGGAACGGATTTTTTGCACTTAAAAGACGAATTGTTTCAAGTGAGTACGGATCTTCTCAAGTGGTATTTGAATTCATAAGCTAGTGTAATAGATATACCGTTGTGGTTACATTAGCCACCTATATTAGGTACTTTTAGTTCACAAAGTAAAATTTTAAACTTCAAACTAAGATTCTGAATTATTTTAAGTATAAGTAAAAAAAAAAGTTAGTTTGGTATACAGGAATTTCAAATGTAGGTATTTGAATTTAAATATTATATTAAAAATAACCACAGTACCTACCGAGTATCCTTAGGTAGGTACTTTCATCTATATACTATTATAAAATTGTAAAAGAGCCGTGTCTGTACATTGAAGATATTCCAGAAAAAAAACAGTCGGGATAGGGTACTGTGACGTAACTATACCCGAAAAGATTTTTTTTTGAATGTTTGTCTGTCAGTTTGTGCGCGCATCACGCGAAAACTACTACTATTTTGATGTGGTTTTCACAGTTCGATAGCTTATGGTCCAACTTAAAATCTAAGCAACGTTTCATCTGATTCCGCTGAAAAAAAACCAGAGATACAGCTTGACCTCTTGGTAGTAATAGCCAACCTGCACTACGGAGGTCATTTAAACTGGTCAGTTCACTGTTACAGTGAACTGACCAGTTTAAATGACCTCCGTAGTCCACGCGGACGGAGACGCGGACAAAAGTCTAGTCCTATATAAAAATGCTCCACACTACGACCTACGACGTGTTGTGGTTGCGGGTTAATTATCTGCTACGACAGCGTAGCATGCGTAGGCGCATCTTACATCAGCTACGAAGTGGCTACGGAGAATATATTTTTTTAGGGTTTTGGACTTTAGAAAGTAGAAACAAAAAATACATCTCATAAATAAAATACATTATATTCAATTTTAATTTTTGTATGCTTTGTCGTATATTATACAGTAATCCTATTGAGAAAATTATTGCTGTAACTGACCCTGATACTGTAATCAATGCAACCTTTTTAATAAGTACCTACCTGCTTTAGTGAAAAAATGGCTGAAGGGAATGCCAACCAGACATCACAATAAAGATTAGGCAATATTTCCCTTATTTGAAAATACAGATATTGAATAAGAAAGGCATTTGAGAAACGTAAAGAATCATTTATAAAGAGTAACAAAGGCTGAGAGCACAAAAGGCGCCATCATTCAGAAGTCATAACTCATCGTAAGCATGCAGTCAATAGCTGGTGTCAGAATACTCCTTAACTCCATTCAATACTGTCTGTTTATAAATAATTCAATATTGGCCTGACTGATGTTTTCACTTCCCCGGGCCGGTACGGTTTGCAAGAAAAGTATAAAAATATTGAGTTTTTGGTTTTTTGACTTATAAACAGCGTTTTATTATGTACAATCAGTTAACTGTTTACCGTGTTAAAATTAATATTTATTATGTATTTTTTGTTTAGTGGCGTTTTCATTGTGTTTTTGCCCAAATTTAAAATGACTGAAATACCAAACATTCCTCATAATATACGCGATCATCGACATTAATCAGATTAATAGACAAGGGGTTTTGCATTTTCCATTCATAGCTTGATTCAGAAGTTTAGCCGGAAACGTAGGTACCAAATAAAAAAAAAAGGTTTCATCCAACACAAATCATATTCCAGCTTGTAACTTTGATAATATAATCTTTTAAAGATAGGTAAGTATATAATATTATTGTATTATTTAAAAACTATCATATAAGTCACGAAAAATTACTGAAAATTCTAGACACGTTACGATGTTTGCTCCTTTATTTATAGCGGGTTTAACCTACGTAAGATTCTGTACAGTATATTTCTCGTAACTACGAACAGATCCTTGGAGAATAACCTAGATCTATATTTTCTTCCTGATAAATGGCGTTGTTATACGTCTAAACATTTAATTTCTAATTCCACGCGAGCTTCAGTTAAGAGTTACTGAGTATAAAAAAAATATTATTAAAGTTTTCCTTTCATAATGTATTACTAATTAGCAACCCGCCCCGGTTTCCCACGGGTGTTATAAACCTTCCTCTTGAATCACTATCTATAAAAAAACCGCATCAAAATTCGTTGCGCAGTTTTAAAGATCCAAGCATACCTACATAGGGACAGACAGACAGCGGGAAGCGACTTTGTATTATAATATGTAGTGATTAGTGGTAATAATTATGTGTATTTTTAACGAACCGTTATCAAAATAAAACAATAAGAAAAGTCTTGTTAACCGGCCAAATTAACGGACGGTTATCTGGTCGGTGAACTTGGCCCTAAGTGTGATAAATGCATACTTAAACTGACATAATATTTGCTCATGAGAGTGGGCAGATACTATAGAAAGCCACGTGCTACCAGTACATACCTTCATACAAGCTTAAAAGCTCGGTTTGCCCTAATAACACTCAACGTAATTGAAAGGATTTTAACAGGTTAAAATAATTAAATGGCGCCATTAAAGCAATACGTATAATAGCAATTACCTACTGGCATTTATAAAAAATAAACAGTAATTTATACTTACTCAAACTTGAAAAAAACCGTCAAGCTTGTCATTAATCTTTAGGCACGCCGCTATACTTTTGTTTTACCAACATTATTTACTAGCGCTTTGCCCGCGACTTCATCCGCGTGACCCACAGGAACTGTGAAATCTTTTCGGTATAAAAAGTAGCCTATATTACTCAGTAATAACGTAGCTTTCTATTGGTGAAAGAATATTTCAAATAGTTTTTGAGTTATTCATTACAAACATACAAAAAATTAAATATTTTATCTTTATACTATAAGTTACCTATATTAAGATTATCAATAATATTCACACACACATAAAGGAGATACATTAATGTATCCAAGCCTTAAACTCTCGCATAGTTAAACTGAGGTATCTACTAGGCAATCTACAACTTCCCTGTCCCCATACAACTCATTTTGATAATGCCCTACGTCCACAGGTTTTACTTATTGTTACGCTTATTAGCATTTTTGCTATACGTCCACGTATGATTTAAATAAATATCATGTCACGTTCATACCGAAAAATGTGCCTCAAATTGTATAAAGAAATGAGTCACCTGTGACTCATGAACTTATTCTAGTACGTTCCTATGAGTCATATATGACTCATTGGACAGGAAAGTTGTTAACTCATAATACATCTGTTGTTTTCCCACCGTACTTGTAAAAAAAAATGGGGGAGTTCTCGTTTATCTTGCGTGCCATTTGAAGTGGGGTCTTCGAGTGATTATTATCGTCAGGTGAATTTTGTGCTTGCACTCTGGCGACCTTTATAAGAAGCATACTTGACTCAAGCGGCGTGCTCAGCGAAATTCTGGTTATATCATTAAAATTAATAAGTAAACCCACTTTTTTCATTTCGCTGTTTGTTTAAAGTTGCAAATCAAAAAATAGGTTGAACGTTTGTTTTTCAGTAAAACAAGAAATGTTACAAGTGCAGTAAAGAGGAAATGTTACTTTAGTATTGAAACTCCTTATTACCTTTAATAAGACATTAAGAGCTCTGGAACTGTAAAAACAAGAAAGATTTAAGAATCCAATCTTACCTTAAATACATGTAGGTTATACATTCATGTTTATTTAAAATATACATTATTATAAATAGTCTCATTTATTTTAAAGATTAATACTTACCTCAAAATCATTATAATGTGATTCATTTGTTATTTCTAAATATGCCTAGAATAATAAATAAGAAAAATAGCGAAGCATGTTAAAGTGCTTAAATAAATCTTATAAAGATTTTAGCCCAGTTTCGCTTTGTGTACATTTTATTGCAAGTACAATAATCCTCGTAGACAGCGTAGAACAAAAACAACAATACTTAAAAGATTTACAACGATACGAAACGCTTTATTCAATGTAAAACAATTTTATTGAGAAAATTGTTTTCTTTTATTCCGTTGAACAGAAAAACTGATTACGTTTATTGTCATTTTAAATTACTTACACTCAAACAAGTGTATAATTTTCACTGATTCTCCAATGAATCGTTCTTGTAATAAGACATTGTTAAATGAATCTTTCAATTGGAATTATTTCACTTGTACATTTAATTACAAGTGTACAAAGAAAATGTTTTATTACCTATGCAATGATTTATTAAATAAATGTACATGGGTGTTATTATTGCGCCCCTAGTGAAAAACATTATCATCACATTAGTCCCAATATTATACCTACAGTAGGTACTTTTCTACAACTGGGCAAGGGCTTGCGTTCTTTCCACTTCTCACGGCTGTTTGCTATTGTGATCTAATCTAGTGTTGCCCAAAATCGGTCTTCCATCAATCATTTTTGCAAGACCAATAATACCACCTAATTGCAACAATACCGAGCCCAAGACCGAGACTGAGTGTACAATACCAAGACCACGACTAGGTGTACTGACGCGAGACCAAAACCAAAGACTGGAATAGACTCGTCTTGGGCTTGCATTTGGCATCCTTTATAGATGTAGACCATTTCATCTCTGCAGCGTCACTTGGGCCTAGCACGACGTCGTTTCTTCTCTTTTAGTACCCAATCTGATGTTAATTTTGCCAAGTGATTAGTTTTCACATTCAACATATTCTTTTGTCCTGTCTTCCTGCTTTTTCCCCCACACCGACAATAATCTGCAAAAAAAATACAATAACGTCCAATAACCTTTAAGTATGTATTGGTTTAACGAAGAAAGGTACCTACTTAACTATTCGACTTTACATACGAATATAATAATGTTTACTTAACACACTATCTCAGTAAGTGATACGAAGTCAACAAACAAAAACAACACACGACAATCAGAATATTTAACTTAAAAACATTCACGGAAAATTCAAAAGAGCAATACTATTGCTGTTTTAAGCCGGAGAAAAGCATTCGGGTACATGTTATACCGCTATTCAAATACACCCGTTATTTCTTGGAAATTCTTTTATGCTGTCGCAGAAGGAAGCGCTCCGATCGGTGTAGTCGCCTTTTAAACTGATATAAACATCGTGAAGAGCGTCGCGTCGTGCCGGCCGACCTGCCGAGTCATCGCGGCAACACTTCCGCTGCACCTAGACAGCTCGCACTTCTCTATCAAATTAATGTTTTGCAAGTTTATTATAAAAGTTCTGTTTTGATTGCTAGAAAGAGGGAACGTGAATTAATAGCAGTTGAAATGCATTTTAGGTGTTTTTCTTGATAAGTATGTAATTATAAACTACGGTATCATAATTTTAAGTTCATTGTTATAAGCGCATGTGGCATTGAGATTCGACCGAATGTGTCGTTGAACGACCAAAGATTCTTTGGTCTCCTCTGGATCGTGGCAGGCTACAACTCTACATATAATTATATTATGGTCTAACGTGTTTTCAAAATCCTAGCTTTAAAATCTAGCTGTCCCACATTTGGTATCTCTTCTTCTACATAAAGCATACTAATCAGTCTAGATTTATTCGAGCCAAAATAACATGACTCGGTAATGTCGACCAACCGAAATACACCATTTATCTTACACAAATGGGTAAAAATGTAAAGAATGTTGTATGCGGGGACAACCTGTTACTACCTCTGATGGCTTCTTGATGCTTTTATGATGTCCTGTCCACGACAACGGATCCGAATATTTTGGAACATAACATAGTTTTTTATTACTTTGGTACGCGGCGCATTGAAGGGGTTTAGTAGACAAGGGATGTAAAACATCTTGAACATAAACTATGAAGAAAATATATTGGTTTTTCTTTTTATTTGTATTGAATGATTGAAATAAAACCATCAACTCGCTTTTGGCAAAGATTGTGGGAGCTAAACTTTTAGATTGCATTCCAACTTTTTTGGGTTGCAAATAACTAGACTAAAAGTTAGTTAAATATTTGGATAGTTTGACCAGAATTCTTAATTCATGCTGCACTTAGGTTTGGACTAACCTCCAAAAATGGTAAGTTACAGTTAAAATAGCGATGCTAGTCCAAAATAAATTGTAAATAGTAAAAAATGGATGTACCATTAGCAACATATATATATTTTTTTAGAGCACTGTAAAAAAATAAATAATTATGTTGTTATTCAATTATCACTTAGTTTGAAATATTTGTCATTCATATTGAATATACAGTTCAGTCGACGGCCTTCGTCGGCTTTATAAACTTAGTTTAAAATAAATCCTTAACATTGAAACCGTATCCGAATACTTAGATCTGTTACCGGTAGTGTCAGATCTAAGTATTCGGATACGCTTTCAATGTTTGTCATTATTACAAATTAGATTTCCCTTATATTTACCTTTAAAATAGTATAAAAAAATTTGCTTTTCGTGTCTGCCTGTTTATCCGCTAAGGCTTCTAAACTACACAATAGATTTTAATGCAGTACCTACAGAAATCTTGATGTTTTAAATGTCATCACATCAGTAGATTGCACCCGTCCACAGCAGGGGTGGGTCGCTAGTAATGGATAAAGTACAAAATAAAAAAACAAAATGCAGCGCTCAATATTTCAAAATAGTCTCCTCAAAACATAAGTTGTTAAAAGCCTGATACTACACGTAACGTCATGCATGCACCATTGCATAATGCTCTCTGTCTGTAAGTGTTAAAGTTGTTTTTTATAAAATCAAAACTACAATACAATAGCTCGGTGTGGACAGTGAGAAGTATTAGTAAGATTTATAATTGTTATCTAGCGGCGAAGTAGGCGAGGCAGACTTATTGCGGGGTCGCGTGCTAGCACTTAATATATTACTATGCCTTAGCCAAAACGTCTCTGTTTGCCACTATACCGCTTTGTTTACTAACAAATAAAAGCTTTTTAATTTCTTAGTCTAAAGATTGTGGAATCTTCTTGGAAATGCTGAAAAAAAAAATATTCGGAAGAGTCGCCTTTAAAGTAATTAATTATTTATTAATTGAATAAATAATTAATTACTTTAAAGGCGACTCTTCCGAATATGTAATTTGTCAAAAAAATAAACTTATTCCGTGTGGGATTAGAATCCGGTACTCATAGCGCAACAGCCGACTCACCACAGCGCCATTCGAATCGTCATAACCAATAAACCAGCAAAACCTTTTTGGAAACTCTGTAGTTATTTTATATATTCATGAGTGAAAAGTTAATAAAAGTTTCAAATAAAAAAAAAATTGAAAGACCTCATACTAAGTTTAATAAACATTTTCAAACACATAGGATTTATTCATAAAATTGTATAAATGTATACCTATGTATATAAATGTTGTCTGATAATAGTATTAACGATGATGACCGAGTGATTGGCTTCTGCACTACAAATCACGAGTTTGATTTCCGCCTCAGATCATAGAAACAAGAGAGATGTGCCAAGGCGCTATTGAGCTTGATCCTTTAGTTTGGTCATATTGAGCGTGATATAAAAGTACACGCTGGCGATGAACCGAATACGATCGATGATATAAATACAGTGTTTTAGTTTAGTGCTAGTGTTGAGTGACGATTAACAGTGTTAGCTTGAGGGTGTGCGGAATTTTTAATGTGTGGGAGATCTTGTGTGGGAGATCTTTTTATTCACAAGGAGCGCTTGTAATTGTATCAAAAAATGTACTAAAAATGGGAACAGTTGTTCCCGTACTAATTTGCTATGATGGCACATCTCCTTGTTTCTATGATCTGAGATTTCCGCTCACAGCAAATATTCGAAGGGCATATACAGATAAGGAGAAAAACAGATAGAAATCAAAGAAGCGCCAATGGTACCAGAGAAAACCACGCAGGAGTAACGTGACAGAAAAACATCGTAATATAAAATATTATAAAGAAAACACCGTTCCATGGGCATAGATGATAATATAACTTGAATATTCATGAGCCTATCCGTGTGTTCAATGGTTTCTCGTGACATAAACGACGTGATTATTTATTCAGGCATGCGACAGAAATTTACTCGCCCTGTCAAGGTGATACATGCAAGACGACCCATGTCAAATTTAGCAGTCAGGTGCAATATTACAAGCATTTTATTTTTATGTCACAATTTTTTGGACATGATTCGCGTTATTCCAGAATATTATATTAGAATATTTTGGTTTGCTTGACTGAATAGTGTTCGTTTTGATTGAGTAAATAAAATAATATTTTGCTTCTAAAATGAATTAAATGTACACATAAATGAATTTACCGTGCAAACATTAGTAGCTTACCGTTCTTTTCAAGTTTCTACAAAAAGAAGATTGATTGATATTGATATTGGCTTGAAAATCTGTTATATGTATATTATTGCATTAATAGCACGTAGAAAACTTTATCAAGCCCTGTGATTCTATAACCGTATTGCCTTCTATTTTTTTTTCATTTGAAAATGCCCGGTGAAAAGTTAATTAAACCCGTAGACGGGTCAGTCCCTGAGAGGTTTAATTTATTGCATCGGTCGTATTCTTTGCCGCGCGACTGTACCGTGCAGAAAAAGTTATCGAAATGGTTAATCTGTCACTGGCTATGATAATCAAATCTTGGATTCAATTTATTGAACACGATCAAATTCGTGTCAGGTTTATTCGAATAAATTGAAAGTACTCACTTCATGCATAGGTATGTGTTTTTTTGTTTATTTTACCTTTACTAAGAATTTTATGTGGAGATGGTGAGTCATACAGGAGAAAGACGATCAAGTGTTTATGCCACCATTTTGAAGACACCTGTGTCCAACAGTAAACTGTGATAGCCTAACTTAACTGTTGAAGGTTACTTGGAACTTGGAATACTTTAAGACAAAATCTACAGAGAACAACATAAAACTTGTCGAGATTCTGTAAAAGTGTTGGCCGACAGTAGCAAGATAAGTAGGCACCCTTGAAAGGAGCCAATGAGATACTAGATAGGTCAGGTTATTCTTTATATCTGACTTCTAGCAGAGAATTTTGATAGTGTTCGACCTGCAAAATGAGCGAAGCCTAATGGGTCGCCAGCCAAGTGGTATTTCTACATACACTCAGTAGAATAATAAATAAAGAAAAAAGAAAAAAGAAATGTCCCAAGAAATATCCCAAGAAGTAATACCATCTTCACGTCATCAGTTTCCTTTGAATACCTAATTATTAACAAAAAAATAATTTTCTGATTTTTAACCGAAATAAGTATAACGTCGTGGTATCGATAGTTTTGATATTTGTAAAGAATGTTCTACAAGTAGATTCCTTGAAGTCCTACGTTGTAATAAGGTAATCTTGGATACGTGTAAATATGTAAATAATCCATTTTCATTGATATTTTGATGACGTTTCCAGCAGCTCTATATCCTTGCTAAGCGAAATCGAGGCGTCCGAAACGTTCGGGGCGCGGCGGGCGCAGTTAATTTCACGGAGTATTTGTTTGCTGTGCAAAACACCACTTACGGCCATCCAAGAGCTCACTGTATTAGACGCTATAGGGACTAGACCTTTCTCCAGGATACAACGTAAAACGTATAGTCATAGGAAATGTGCTGTAAAAGTTTCTGGAGATAAATTATCTTGGATACGTTGGGCTCTTACAACGGCTTACACCGTGGGTTTTATAAAACCTTTAAGTACCTACACTAAAAGTGTAATCAAAGTCTTCTTTCTTGTATAAAATACGTTAAATTCTCAGTCACATATTAATGACGGAGACTAAACTTTTTAACCCTCGTTTACTTTTTTAATCACTTAACTCAATCTCACGTAAAAAGTAAAGCATTTCCTTGCATAAAATAAATAGTTGGAACGTAAATCCGCAATTGGATATCGTCTGCATTTCCAGCTCGCTCCAGCCTTAAATCAAAGCTGTAGCAACACTAGCCTATTACTATCGCCGTTTAAATTTATGTGTTACCTATCGACGCCGAACACCTTTGAAAATTATATTTGGAATGTAGCTGCAGTGCGGTAGGGGTTAAAGGAAATAGCGTCATTAGCTTTTCTCGTATTTCTTGCGGCAGACGTTTACGTTCACCTTGTAAGAGCTGCGCCAATTCACTATTCTAAGGTTCGCTTGATAAACAACGTAGTTCTCACGTTTGAGTGTGTTATGTAAAGGTTCCTGTGTACATGAGTAAAAGTTATAGCGTTTCCGAACCCAGTAGGTATATCTAGAGGAACACCATTTTAATTTATTAGGTAGGTACCGTACTGCCCGACATATTATATCAAATAGAATCTTGGCGATAAAAAGCGATGGTCAGTCAACTATAAAAAGCAAAGCATTTTGGTGCATTGTATTTTCCTGCAAGTATTCTACTCTATGTTCTTGCTGCAATTTATTTTTATGATATCGACATTTTAAGCAGCGGTTGCTTCTTTTATATCTAAGTACTTGCAGTGAAAACGAACATAGTCAATTCTAATGTAAAAGAGCATTATGTGTTCTTGAATTTTTCAATAATAACGAAACTCTCTCTATGCGCATTTTTTATTTATTTTCCCGACATCTGCGAAGTTTTCTCGAACTAAAATTCAATTACTATTTCCACTTGATGTATGTTATTCAATTTCGAAGAGTTTATTGTCGACAAAGTGAAAAGCCGCAGTAAGTATCCCAAGTTTCTTAACTTCCACAAGTCGTGACACTTTTTACCAGAATTTACGATACAGGCTGAAGCTAATATACACGTACAATGTAGAGAAATAACTGTATATTCTCCCTTAGTAGGGTGGATTCTTTAAAAGTGGTTAAACAGGGGTGGAATCTAGTATTTCGTTTAAAATCGGTCCCTGAAGGTCGAGCAACGTCAGATGCGCGCGCTTTGTTGCAAAGGAGACAAAGCCAAGGAAACATTTCCTTAAGATAAGAAAATAAAACGGTGCACTAGGCAAGCATTTGAAAGAAAATGTTATTGAAATAATCCGGGGACTCAAAAATGCTGCGTTACATACCCTTTGAATAATAGTTTATTTTTATTAAAGTCGGTAAATAAATTTATTGTGTCGGATGACATTTTTGTTGGTATAATTTTCAACACTTGGTAAAATTATGCTTCGGTTAAAACCATGATATAATATTGAACGTCTCCTGAGCGTGGAGTCCGGCGTTAGATCCCCAGGTCAGGCAAAGTGTAATTGAGTATTTCTATTACAAAACAATAAGTTCGCCGCAACTGGCAAAATGTGGGGAAATGTGGGTGTACGGACGCCTTCATTAATTTGGTCGCAAATAAAAAGCTTAGAAAAGGGGGTAACCAAATAATGCAGCAGTCTGTACAAAACCTCCCTGCTTACCCATTCAAGGAATACAGTTTAATAATTATGTTTATTAATATTGAATCTAGGTTGAGATTCTTGCATAGGTACGCAAGCACTGAGAGCAATATGTACCTACTCTAATGAAATCATATTGAATAGATAATATTCGATCACATACATACTTAAGCAACATATTGTCGCTTATATGCGTATGTACCGTATCGCTATATTATTATGTAGGTATATGTGTCGCAGGTTTTTCATAAAATTAGGTTTTTGATGAAAAACCGGAAGATGATACATTTTAAACTCAAATTCATCATAAACCTGTAACAATCCAGATTTTTGATCAAAAACCTAAACTAGTTTGGGGTTATGATAAAGTTCTTGTCAAAATCACGGGTTTGCTTTGTATTATGACCAATAAATCAATTTAAATGTATTTCATAATAATGTCTTAGGTTTTCGCGATTATTACACATTATAATAAAACAAGTTTAAACGGATTAATCGCGTATATTACAGAGTTTTCCTGACGTTTCGAACACTTTGCAGCGTTCGTGGTCGCAGGACGACTGAGGTGGTAGGCGTCATGACAGCTAATTTATAGAAAAATTATTCTCGATCTACCCGCACAATCGATTCAATCGATATTATTCGAATCGTACTCGTTTCGATGCACACAATAATCGCTCACGGTGTCTCGATGTTTTGTAGTCCGGTGTGAAGTTTGGGACTTGATTATTTTAAGAACTGGATTCCAAACAGGTGGTAATTGCCAACCATCCTCTCTATTGAATTTAGGATGTTTTTTTAATTTCAATAGCCTCGCGAAGCATTCTAGGTACATATCGGTTCTCCTTTGCGAGGATTTGAGGTTGATCAAAACGTAGGAAATGGTTGGGTTTGCCTAGGGCATGCTCACACACTGCAGACTTTGTAGAGCGCACGTTTTTGACGTCAGCTATGTGTTCTTTAACTCTAGTGGCTATACTGCGCTTTGTTTGCCCTATGTCAGGAAAACTCTGTAATATACGCGATTAATCCGTTTAAACTTGTTTTATTATAAATGTATTTCATTTAAATTGATTTATTACTTAACAATCCATCATCATTTGCAACTTAGTAGAAAGAAAACAATTATTTATTTATCAAAATTTTACATCCATGATCTTATCAATATTGTCCTCCTTCAATCAAATTATGAAATAAAAATGTTTTAATTTCAAGTAGGTAGGTACCTTTATTAATATGATTTTGATAAGCCGCGAAAATGAAATTTCGTAACTATTAATATGACTAAACTGAGTCTCAGATTGATCATAAACCCAAACTATGTAGACAGGTTTTTGATCAAAAATCTGGATTGTTACAGGTTTATGATGAAATTGAGTTTAAAATGTGTCATCTTCCGGTCATCTTCAAAAACCTAAATTTATAAAAAACCTGCGACATATGCACTAAACGGTTAGCAACATTATGTCACAGATTTTTTTTTTTTTATTTCACTATTTCAATTATTTAATATCTTAGAAGATAATGTTTTCAAAGTATTGCATTCCCTTCAATAATTTGTTACGAACAAGTAATATTTATAATTGGCAAGTTTTTATTCATAAATCTTTAAACTTTGAAATTATGTTTAACAACTTAGGGCCGTAAGATCAATCGTAGCTTAATCACAGAAGAGAGTTTAATCTCCCGTCTTCGATTGTTTTATAATACAAAAACCTAAAGAAACAATCGAAGACGGGAGATTAAACTCTCTTCCGTGGTTTAAATTACGATTGATCTTACGGCCCTAATACAAAAATCCAAAGAAACAATCGAAGACGGGAGATTAAAATCTCTTCTGTCGTTTAAACTACGATTGATCTTACGGCTCCTAGTTCGCAGACTGATCTATTACCATAAATTGGAACCACACTCAATGCACTCTCGGCAGTGAAATTATTTCCTATAATATAGTACAATTTATAACAACAAAATAAAGACGAGGCAAACCAAACAAAACAAAATCCTGCTCACTTTTGCCAGTCCTTGCACGCCATACGCGTATAACACAATAGCAATTTGGTACAAATGTAAAGCCTAAAGGAATTCAACGCAGCCCGGAGGCCGCGTTCGTCTTCCTGAGTTCCGGCGCACAGATAAACTGCTTCCCCTTCCTGCCCCTTTGCCTAACATGGTGTAACGGACACACTACAAAAGACGTAGCCAGTAAAATACACGTCTAATGTGCCACTTTCCACCTTCATATTATCGTATAGATGTTTGTTGGTATTTTTGTACGGTTTCTATTGTTGATCGACGTTATTTTGCAACAAATGCTGGGAACTTTGGTAACTTTATAAAGTTATTCGTTTAAGAGAATAAACTTGTTTCTATCAAAATGAATAAGTGCATAGACCTTCTTGCAATATTGGGTAAGTTTATGCTGCGAATTTTGTTTTGTTAGTACCGCGTGATATCATACATTGATATTTTCATTCCGTTACATCATAGTTCTTTACTTTTAGATACCGAAATGGAACATACACGAAAATTAAAATTAAAATTCCTGTTTTAATCCCTAAAATTTTCATTGAAACTCGTGCGTCGTTTTGGAGCCTATTCGAAACAAACTTTCAGACAAACAGACAAAAAATCTAAAAACGATCATTTATGATTATGCATCGTATAAATAGCAGTGTTTACTAGTATTTTACGATTTATTTTAAAATCACAGAAATACACTTCAATTTTATTTATTGGTAAAGATATGGTGCATCATTTTTTTTAGACCTTCCAGCTTTTGCAGTAAACGCACGCGGATTTTTAGTTTATTTTTAAACATTTTTGTACCTGAAGTAAAAGCAAACAAAACTCAAATCATTTAACACTCAAATTGGCAATCTGACTCGTATAAAAAATGAATATATTCCACACCTAAAACGCCAATATAGCTGACGTTTTCCACAAATTCCAATCCACACAAATTTCCCAATTTGATTTCGGTTTACAGATCTGTTTGACATCCGGCAAACGAATGCACGAGAAAAAAAACAACAAAAATTTGTTAGACTGGCCTGAATCCGAATACCGGTCCACGCGCCCGCACGTAATTTAATCTTGTATCACTTTGACGAGGCCTTGTGTAAAAATTCATCACTGCACCGGCTATGTGACGGATTAAAAGTAAACTCCAGTCATTACTAACGGATCCCCTTTTGCGTTGCATATCTGTCTGCAGTATACAGTATTAGTAGACGATTTTTTCTAAAAAACTACTAACTACTAGATACTTTGTGGTATCCTTTTTTGTTTCTTAACTAGCCTGCATTCATTGCTGCTAGCATTTTTCATGTAGCCGGCCGTTGTGTGACGGTTTTAAAGTTTGAAGGCTTTATGTATTTGGATACTGCCTTGATCACACTATCTTTATTCTGCCACATCAATTATCCGGCCCCCTAATACATTTTGACGCTTTATTATTCTCAGCCCCCATTCATATACCACATTGGCTTTCACTATCATAATAGTGACGTAACAATTAGTGTCCCGTCCGTTCATCTATCATCCACTTAATCCCGTATACAGCTCAAATAACATCATCGCCAAAGTCAAACTGCTCGTACAAAACCGAGCTTAATTACTGCCTACCTACCCTCTTCATTATTAGAGCAATGAGTTAAAGCGTCGAACTCGAAGCAATAACTAAAACTAAACACGTTTGTAACAAGTTGTTTGTTGTGTTATCAGCATCGTGCCAAACGTTCCCACTCGCACACTCGCCGCAAACTTACGCTCGCTCCTAATGAAAACTTTGTCTGAGGTGAACGCGAACTGCCGAATTTTATACCGATATTATGATATATTTAATTATGAAGGGTTTAACTTTCAGTTAAACATGTAGGTATATTCAAGTAAACATCTTTGCACTACGTCGACAATATTCATTGTGAATGCGCATGTCTCTTTTGCTGACTGTTGGGAGTCAGCAAAAGAGACACGCGCATTCACAATGAATATTGTCTACGTAGTGCAAAGATGATTTATTTGTCTGTACCTATGCTAAACTCATTAATTGTTGACTGTACATACTCATCGGACATGTTCTATGTAATGTAACCTATAGTTTACGTAACTTAACTTACCTACTTACTTCTAAAATTATTTAGCCCGGTTCTGATACGCTGATCAACTCAACATCCTTGAACACAGAAGCAGACTAATTTAATTCTTTGGTGAGTCTAACAATGAAAGCTATTTAAAAATAAACAAAACAAATCAGTGTCGTGCAAACGTGTGTCTGTAAAGTAAATCAGCTGAAACAAATGTAAGGCATCAGTCAGCCAGGCAGCTAGCAGCCTCGCCGCGTGCGCCCGTTTGTGGTCGAAGCCTACTACGATAAATCTCTGCGCCACCTTGAGAACCTTCGCCGATCGCTTGGAGTATGCATAGCTTAATAAGTTTACTGTAAGTATCTTGATTACATTGCCTACAACTACATGTTGCATTTATCAACACCACCTTCATTGTTTATGCAACGTCTAAGTAAGGTAGAGTTAGTTCTATCAATAATTGAAAATTATTGTTCTTACTTAAAAATGTTTGTAGGTAATGTTGATTTATTGCTTGTCATTTACAGCGACAACTTTATAATTATATGTTACTCTTTTTAGTTTTACCTTAAGTACCTACCTAACGTTTAAAACCAATGAATACACACATAGCTAAAGTTAAAGATAAAATGATGAAGTGTGAGGTATCTGCAAAGACGTGAATATGGTTTTATATTTTGCCAATTAAATCAAAAGAAAAGAGATATGAAAATTCAAGAAAACTGTAAATATCCACAATTCAACAATAATACTCTAGAATACTCTAGATAATATCATCAAACACGGACACCTAACACCATTAGGTATTAAATACCAAGATCCATATGATATAAGGATATAACACATTGCAATCCCGCGTCCGACGCAAAGCGTCCGCACGCTTTGATCTAGCACAAAACGGACAAATGAATATGAAACCTGAAAATTACGGTGCAATATATCCCTGGTGTGGGCTACATTTATTTGTAGGTGAATGGTGTGCACATTAATCATAGCGAGCACTGGCGTCAGTGTAGCGAGTGCATGTGCATTGAGAGCCGACCCCACGCCACCGCAAACAACTGCTCCGGACTTTTAATCTCACCTGAGCACCGAACGGCCACCGCTGCGGTTACGTCCGTGATCACACGCTCCCCCGACTTCCCCTTGTAAATGTTTACACTGTAACAGTAAGAAAAAAGAACAATCATGTTATCTTTTCAGTCTAAAGAAAATTGAATTATGTAATCGCAAGTATAAATCCTCTCTTAATAGGCAGTTTAATAAACGATTCTATATTTCTTGTTTGCAAAGCTTACTCGACAGATTATCTGTTTTCTGCAAGGCTTTTGAATTTTATGGGCATCCTGCGGTCGCTGTAACACCCGCCTGTCTGGGCAAAGTGTCGATGTTGGACTCTAGTAGTATATTATTGTAAATCTGCGTATAATTACGTAATGTGTAGAAAAGAAAACTTGAAATTGATTCAAATAAAGATTATATTTTTCAAGTTCACAATTCAGGAGTCATTTACTTACATTTAGATACAAAAATATTGCAAACTTGATTGAAAAATATGTACTCGGTAATTTTTTTCGGTAGTCAAGTAGGTATATCAATCAGCTGTTTTTGATTCAGGGCTCCAACATGGCCCCAAACGTCTTCAGCAGCAGAAACTATAAATTTTTTCGTGGTAAAATTCTATAGGTACTATAATAGTTGTTGTTATTGTACTGTGTAAGTAAACAGAAAACAAAATTGTTTAATGTCTTCATCCCTTCGTGATCAAATAGATTGAAGCAGCAGATAACAGTAACTAGACATTTCCTATTTCCTATTCGATTACATTTGCGGTCGGCCCGTACTTGGAGCCTCGTTTGTTTTCAGCGAGCACAGAACGCTGCTCAGAAATCTACTAATCCATATTCATTCGTAGAACAATTACAATTTATTAATACGGTTGCTTGGATTTCTTGTAGGATTGTGATAGTTTTGAGTATACGTTGTTTAATTTATGTATTTTGAACTATTCAACATTTTTCTTTTTTAAGGAATATTCCGCTCTGCATGAGTCAGGTGGATCTTTCTGCCATGTCAAGGTTAAATAGTCGCAGTATTTTTGAATAAGGTAATTTTGGTAGGAAAAAAAGAAGAAAGAAGTCCTTCTTTCTTCTTTTTTTCCTACCAAAATTACCTGGGCAAAGAGTCCTCTTTGCCCAGCAGTGGAACCCACACTAGACTGGGAAAAAGTTTGTAAGTAGGTGCGTCTTAACTAAAATATATTTATCACTTAAAACTATCGTTTACACAATACCGCATAGTTTACACCATACTATGTATTTAACCAGTGAAGCCATAAAACTAAATTTTACACGAAATATCCATAGAGTTGAAAATTTAAATATATATCGTATTGAAATGGATATTGCAGGAGCGAGCGCCGTAAAGTGCGCCAATGGGACATATGGCACTCACTAATCATACTTTGCTTTCTGTTTTATTTCGTATTTCCATTACCGTATTTCAAAAGGTATTGACATATGAGGCACTTTTACGAGTTTTACCTCCTCACTCCACCATAAATTTAATGCTACCTTGTTCGTGGCCTTAGTTCCAGCTTTGTTTTGTAAATACATATAAAAAGTGAACATTACAGGCGTATTGTATTTAGCAAGTGAAATATCCCCGTTGCCGCGGTTGCCAGGGAGAAATATGTTAAAATACCTTTTGTTTTTGTGAAAAGAACGGTGACTGCGTGTCGATGAAAAACAACACTCTAATAAATTAAAATATATGTATCCTGGAAGCTTTTTATGCAATTGAGTTTCTAGGTTTCTTTTTTCAATATGAAGTATGCATTAGGCGACTTTCGCTCATCATTCCTAATGATCATTAAGTCATTTTTGAGGGTAAAATTACCTTATACTTTATCTACAGTTATAGACAAAATTCTATACTAAAATACTTATGTGTTTTCACTTGCTTTGCAACAAAATTCAAGAAGACCACGAGAGACGAAAAGAAAAAGTTGAACAGAAGACTGCATTTCTTCTGTTTTGAATGATGAAAAAAAAGTATAAGATTTATTTTAAACCCACTAAGTTCCAAAAGTAATTTCACCTCGTAATGATCTGAACTATTGAAGTTTACGCGAATATAATTGCCCATTTGAACTTGAACTAGTTTCACGAAGTTATGTCACCAATTTGGTAGTAATTTGCAGAGTCCGCTGTTTTGACCGATAACAACATTATAATTCTCCCGAACACCAACAACTAGTTGGAAATGTTACTTTAATCACTTCATACGACCCCTAAATTATACGTATTGGTCTATTACGAACTAGCTGTGTAGATTTCTGAAATGATTTACAGGCAAAATTTTAATATTTATATCTTTGCCTTGACACACATGAAATACTATTTGTTTTGATGTTGAACCTGAAAAAAGCTAGACAACGAATGACATAGATTTTTTATATAAGTATAAGTACCATAAAACACTGTTTCCATATGAAAATATAAAAAAAACTTTATGTTATAGCAGTGAAAGACTTTTAATTACTACAGGACATATAAGATATACATTTATGTAGACTGTAGAGTGTAACTTTACATCGAAAAGCTTTATCTCTAAATGTGTGTTGGTTTAATCGTGTGTGAAGAGCTATAAAAGTGCAATGGGCGTTCCTCGCTAAACGCGTCCACGTTTTTCCTCTTAGCGACGTAAGCAAAGTTTTTCACAGCTTCTGTAACGATTGCATTTTTATCTACATCTTACTTATGTGCGTGAAAAATATTAAAAGATCCGGCCTTAGTACAATGAAATTTATTTTAACACATTATTAAAGTAGAGTTTGAGTGTCGTTTTATGAACACACAAATCCTGGTCTTCCAACAAGGCCCCCAAGCAAACTTGGCGTCAATATTGGTAAAGCGTAAAGCATTCAAGCATACAATTCGTTAAAAATGCACAAAGGAGCATTGACACAAATTACACAAGCACATCAATAGGTAAACACTGAATGGAAATTAATTTGTCCGTATTAGCTGCGGTAGGTTGAGTAGTTTGCCAAAAGGCAACCAATGTAAACAAGGTATAACCTAATGTAATAAATAATGTATGGAGGCCAAACATGGAAGTTATCCATGCCATGCCGAGAGGGATCGGGCTAAATTTTCATGATCTTGCGGTTTGTGATACGTGCTTGTTAATATTAGTTTATCAACCCTCTCGCCACATTGTGTACGAGATTTACAGATAGGTACCTGCTTGAGACTATTACGTCTATTACTCAAGTGTTTTGCTTATCTGACCCACACGAGGTGGGATTTAGGTAAATGCTTGTAGCCTGTACACAAATTTGAAGGTAAGATACAACATTACTTAGATCTTCAAACCAATATATTTAATCCTGCTTGATATGAACATATTGGAATATTGCAACGGCATATGAACAAGTTCGTTTGCTTACGCCATGAAATTTGTTCAGACCACAAGTACACCCAACTTATACGAATCTGTATAAGAAGTAATAATCATTGGGGCGTGCACACGTGTTTCGTAGAAAATGCTTCGAATAGTACACCGCCGTCGGGAGCAGGATGATATTGTGTATGCTGCCCCGCGAAACAATATTGAGAAGAGAAACATGAATACATATATTCAAAAGAGAAAATAAAATGGTTTCTGTACCTATGATTAAAAATATAAAATTTCGTTGTTGTTTTGAACGATATTGTGTAAGTTGTATGTGTACATTGTAAAATGGGTCGTAAACGGTTTTGTTTGATTTAAGATAATAAATATTTTGATACTTTGTGCTACACATATTTTTAGAATAAACATAAGGGAGGGATAGTTGATAAAAATTTGGTGACATGACACCCTGTGTTGTGGATCATAATTAAAAAGTTGGCGAAGTGCCGATAATATTTCAGAGGGGCAGACGGGTCGCCATTTCAAACAATATGGTAGCAAACAAGGCGGCGGAGCGCGGGGAGCGCCGCGACGCGTCTGCGGTGACCTCTCATTAACTGTGACTGAGCGCTCGTTGTCACGTCGCGGCCCGGGCCCGGCAATTTGTTCGCCCTTAACGAATTCGCCAAAGTTATGTTTTTCATAAAATTAATTTTATTTTCCCTCATTGTGTTATGAATGTTACCATGTAAATGAGAGCCGAGAGTTAGGACGATATTTTATTGCGGGCAGTTTCAAGAATGTTTACATGGGGAATGTGAATGCAGTTTGTTGCGTGCTTGTAAAATATTTGCAGTAAAATAAAGCTAATTGCCAGGGTTAAAATAAAATTATCGTTGCATGAACAATAATGAACATGCAATCAAAGTCATGTTTTAGATAGATACTTTCTAAATTATCATCGTGTTTATTGCCACATTTTAGTTGAGGTACAGCTAGATCCCAGGCTATCCCTGAGCACGGCGCGTGAGACGCAATATTGTTCCTACAATGTCGACGGATATTTCCGCTTGATGCATTTTTGATGTTTTTCTGATGTGGGTCTATCGGCCTCTGCTATCTAAATGTGATGAATATTCAACGTTGGTTTATGAGAGATACGATCTTAGATACAGTTCTCTATATTATGCATTTAATTAGTTACTTAGAAACTGGTGTACTTACCTAAATATTGTTTTTGTAATTTTAATGTTGATGAATATTTGAGAAAGTGGAAAACAAGAAGGTAAAATTTTAGTCAAAGTTATTACCAAATGTTTGAAAAGTTGTTTAAGATAGGTAAATAAATTATTTCTGAAAGTTGTATAGCTAAAGATATCTAGGCTGCAATGATATTTTAAACCCCTTAATGCCGCCGTCCTTTTCAGTGTACAATCATTCAAAGTGCTATGTGTAAACTAATGGCACATTTAGATTAAAGACCTATTTTACATGTATTGTCTAACAGTGGCGAAGCGTGAAGGGAAGCCGGTACAATAAAATAGTAACAAAATTATGAATAACACCGTTTTAGGTATTTGTGTCATACCTATATGTTCATTTAAAATATGTAAATACAGTTAATAAACAATAGGTATGACCTCAAATCATAGAAACAAGGAGATGTGCCAAGGCGCTATCGAGCTTGATGCCTGATCTTGAACAAATTGCTCATATTAAAAACATACGCGCTAGCGACGAACCGAACACGATCGATGGTATAAATACAGTGTTTTAGTTTAGTGCTAGTGTTGAGTGACGATTAACAGTGTTAGATTAAGGGTGTGCGGAATGTTCAATGCGTGAGAGATCTTTTTATTCACAAGGAGCGCTTAATTATGCGCGTAATTGTGTCGAAAAATGTACTAAAACTGGCATCAGTTGTTCCCGTACTAGTTTGCTATGATGGCATATCTCCTTGTTTCTATGACTATGATCTGAGGGTATGACAGTAAAACGGAGTTATTCATAATTTTGTTACTATTTTATTGTACCGGCTTCCCCTCACGCTTCGCCACTGTTGTCTAATCAATAACAAAATAATAAATTCAGCACAGTTTAGAAACGATTTCCTATACTTACTAAAAAAATGAAGACATCCGTCTGCAATACAAAGGATGTCCATACTTTTGCCATTTCCCGTAGTTCACAGGGACAACGGTATCCAAGAGAGCCCATCAAATAAAAGGACCTTCTGTGCATAGATAAAGGACGTTCGACTGTCGTCGACTAAATTGAATTTTGTAACGATAAATTCAGCACCAAATAAATATTAATGTGTCGTGAAGAGATCAAGATAATGTTGATATTATTGGAGGATGAGTGGGGTAATGTGGGGTAATGCGGGGTAGCAATAGTACATGTAGACAACAGGTAAATGTAGGTCTTGAATATTTGATATATTTTATTTTAGCTTGTTTCCTGCAACTGCGGAATAGTTTTATATCTTATAGAAACATGTATATTACCAAATAAACGATTGTAAATACTTATGTTTCAAAAATTTTACTAATTGAATATAGATTTTTCTTAAATTAAAAAACCAAATGTTTTCATCACCGAAAGATTCATCCATTTTCATGAGTAAACATCAATGAGGATCAAATTTTTCCGTGCATGCGAAACGGGGGACAAACGTTGAGAGAGCGGCCTGCATTCGCAACACGGGGAATCAAGAGCTGAGTCAACCCCCGACCGCTCTCTATTTGCACGCTCCATTCTGAAAGGTTAACTTCAGTCGGAGGACAAACAAAGACGCATTTTGTTTAATTAATCACTATTTTATGGTAAATTTAAAGTAGTTTGGTGTTTGGTCGAGTATGCTTTCTATATAGCAAATTAAACAGCAAGTTTAATCAAATTGTTTAAAGGTATATACTATATAGGTAATTTCTTCGATCTTATAGAATATATGATCGAAGGTTCATCATCTGCCTAGCCTTTTCCCAAATTATATTGGGGTTGGCTTCCAGTCTAACTTATAGTTTCGGCTGAATATCAATATTTTACGTGGAGCGACTGCCATCTGACCTCCACAACCCAATTAATGGGTAATACCGGTATTCGAATGTTAGACCAGCTGTCAGACTTTTAGGGCTTCTGACTACCCGTAACGATTTTCAAAGATATTCCTATGACAACCGGGACCGACTGCTTAACGTGCTCTCCGAGACACGGAGGGGTCTCGATGTGTAAAGAACGGTCACCCATCCAAGGACTGACCGCGGCAAGCGCAGCTTAACCTCGCAGATCGATCGATCAGCGCGGCTGTCATTTAGCCACGAGCCCCAATATATGATTGAAGGTTAATTTATATAAATTATACGTTGAAACTGAATTAAACATAAATTTATTTCAAAAGGGTGTTTATAATAATATTTACTAAGTCTAGCACCGTCATAAATGATGAAGGAAACATTTTGATAATTTTATTTTCACCTGTCATATTATGAAACCTAAAATATCCGCATAGACTCTCATCCTATTATCTCGTAACAACAACAACAAATGTAAAGTATTTGGAAATGAATATCACAATTCAGATTTTTTGTGATTCAAATAACATAATTCTGGTGAAAAACCCAGCAGTAGCATCGTCCGTAATCAAATACTCTCGTAACATGCAAACTATTTATATTCAAAAATTGCGGTGTAACAAAAACTTTCGTACTGAAATATTTTTACAAAAACAAGTCGCGTCTTTGCAAAATATAGCTGGGTACAAAGAAGCATTCCAAAAAATTCCATCCAGGCCAACAAACGGTAAAATTAAAACTACATGTGTAAGCATTTACTTAAAATGTTGTTTTATTGACACTAGACCTTAAAAAAATTACGTCATTAATCAACACAGCTGGCATACTTGTAACATATCCGAGCTTGAATCAAATCAAATTTGATTCGAATTGGTGATCATTTGACACTCTGTATCGATTCGACGCTAATTTAGAAATTTCGATTTAAAATTTTCGGTAGATATCTATTTTAAATTTCAGAAGAGTTTAGTAGGTTACTTACTTTTCGTACGTAGGTGTGTAATCAGAGATGCTGCAAATAAATGGTGGTAGTTAGCCGAGCACCGCAGAGGGCAGTATCCGCGATTTATGTGCGAGAAGCCTCCGGGGGGAGAAGTAGGGGGCGCTAGTTGTTGCGTCTTCCAAACTACTGCTTTTCCTTTGTATAAATTACTTACTTTATCTCTCGTGCTCGACTGAGAGAAAAGAAATACTAGTAGATCTTTTAGAAACTTCACGTAAAGGTGAATATGCTGCTTAGTGGAGTTCTTGCGTTTTGAATACCTATATGTGTGTTCGGAGCTTTTATTGGTGTTTTAGTATTCATAGACAGTTCATAGATAATGGTAAAGAATTTATGATTGAAATTATGAGAAATAATTTTCATTCTGTTCATTGGTCAACAATTATTTATATAAGAGATTTAAGAGAAACTGACACGAGCGGAACTCGATCCCGCGACCTCTATCTTATCGTGTCATCGCTCTAAGAACTGAAATAAATCGGGGTTTATTATTTTATAAAAAACAACACAAAAAAGTATTAATGGTATCTATTGTTTTTAAGATATGCGTAATAAAAGAGCCCTATAGCAAGTTTTGTATAGATCACGATCTATAAACTGATACACGGTTACCGGGCTACAGCTCCCCTTCTCATTGTCCATATGGGAATCATTAGCTGTATTGCTGAACCACTTTGTGGTGCACAGACCTACATCGGGAAAGGCAAACGAATGAATGATGTCAATGAATGATTATTATCTGCTAAGTACACATAGGTATTACACCCTACATATTACACTACATTACTTAACATATTACACTCAAAGTGTAAAACCTATCTGGTTATCTAGTTGTTTGGTTATTTGAAATATAGGTATACAAATGATAAATTATATTAAATAATTTATATTTCCTATGTTTCGGTTTAAAAAAATCATAACTCTGTTACTTAGGCGAATAACACACGAAGGCGGCACCGCTTGCAGCTGCGGTGCGCGGTCGAGTCATGCATGACACATATGACACTGCAACTTCGCGCGGAGGCGTGCGGATTGATGCGTTCGACTGCGCACCGCAGTGCTAGGCGGTGCCGCACCGTGCCTGTGTTATTCGCCTTAGTGATCTATTTCAAGAAGACCTATAAATTCTATGAAGGCTACTACCTACTAAATTCTACAATATAACAGCAAACCGACGAGCAATACAAATAATTTAGTTGTTTTATACAAACAGAGACAGTGATCGTTTCAATAGCGGATTCGATTACATGCGGCGTTCGCGGTGGCAGTCCGATGACCAAATATCCGATATGTTTCGGTTTTCCATTTGAATGGTGGATTGAAAAATGTTGTAATATATATTCCGATGCATACAAACTACACAGGTCACATTATAAAGATTAAAACTTTAGTGCTGGGAGCGAGCTAATTAATCCGACGTAGATATCCTACACGACGGGACGGCAATTACTCTGCCAGTAGTCACGCTGTATTCTCATAGGACGTCGTCTGCACTTTTAAATTATATATAAGTAGTACTAGCTAAATGAAAATGGTTTTGCATGAGTTTAGCGAAGCATTTGTGAACCCGTATAGTCGGGGTACAGTCGGGGCAAGATTAGCAAATAATCAAGCAGCCTTTCATTCCTGGCAAATGGCGCTCGCGAACCGTTCGATTGGCAATCGACATGAGCAGTAGAGCCTTCAGCAAATACAATAGCTTTTGCAATGGAACTTGAATGGGACCGATTGTACAGCGGGTGGAAAGATGAGAGACGAGTAAACAATATTTTGTTGCTTTCGTTGGAATGTTTATCACGATGATATCGTTTTCTTTGTTATTGCTAATAATACAATGGGTCTGATACTTTGTCATTTAGTTATTGTCTAAATGAGCGTTTAACTTTTGATTAATCGTATAAATAAGTTTGATATTATTTTTGGATATTATGTAATTTTGTCTTGTTTGTCCGCTACGTAACAGTATGTCTAAATGCATCTAAATCAGAATTATCTATAATAACAATAAATTATAATTTGTACATTTTAATTTCACCTCAACATAAATACTCTCATCGCTAAAATAAATTCTAATGGATTCTTATTCCCAGCTTGTAGAAATGATATATATTTTCCCCAGGATCACCTGAAAGAATTCCCACATATTCTTAAAACAGCTTTATCCGAGGATTCGGGCGATGTGTGTTTTTAAAATCCTTTCCGTAATAAATTATTCTGAGCGTCGCGTCGCGTCGTTGGCGGATGCATTTGTAGGATTTTTTTGCCACTTATCACATGTGGGACAGTTTGTTCTTTGTGGGCATTAACTACTGTCTTAGACAACCGTATTTCGATGATATATGACGGTGTACTATTTTTATTTAAAACAACCTCAGGTAGGTATGTCATAATTTAATAATGAAATTACTTGAGTATGTTTCATTCAAATATTATTCAAACATGAAAAAATTATCTAATCCGTCCGTCTAGCCTTTTCCCAATGATAAAAAACGTAGTTAAAAATATGTTTTATTGCTTCAAGTAAAACATACTTATAAAACTTCTATGTACATACGTCTGTTCTTAGTGATGAAGTGTGTACGATTCCGCGTTATATCACACACTCTTAGAAAAAGATCGTCTTCATTTCCGCACATCGATCATACGAGCGACAGGGAAAGGGTCTTCTAATTCTGATAGATCGCAGACATATTCATTACATGCGACCTCGTAATTTGTTTAGTGTTGCGAGGAGCTGCTTTATGCAGTTTAAAAAACGATACAAAAGTGCACTAGATTACGTCAACTTATTATTTAGTTGATGTAGGTTTAGTTTAACTGTAAAGTTCAGGGTTCAAGTCGTGTTTATAAAGCAGTTAAGCACTATTAGTGCAAAGCTTGGCATAAAAAGTTTGCTATCAGTTGGCATGGCTCATTTGCTGCCCCGGTTTTGTAAGTACCTATGCTATTGC
The DNA here is from genome assembly GCA_948465475.1 of Thalpophila matura. Lineage (NCBI taxonomy): Eukaryota > Metazoa > Arthropoda > Insecta > Lepidoptera > Noctuidae > Thalpophila > Thalpophila matura. The sequence goes on along the minus strand of OX419183.1, from coordinate 9,027,830 downwards.
TGTGCCATGCATTTCCTATTACTATTTTTAGTTTTCTTTATTACTTATATGGAGTCATGTGCATTTCAGTTTTATTTTTTCATGAGTTCACATCACTATTTTTGGTAATTTCTAGTGTGTTGTGATAAAGGGATAAAGAAAAACACAATCTCGTACATACTAAATTGAACATTTTTTTCCCAAAATGTTACAGTGTTTTAGTTGGATTAAAAATAATCAAAAGGGAGAATTTGACGTCGTGAAATTTTCTGGAGTATGGACCGGACTGTTTCAATTTCACGCGGCGTTTGTTGGGCGACAAAGATACCCAAAGGTGTCATTTCACAGGGAGCTGCCCGAACTTATGAGATAAGATGTTTATTTTTTATAGCCGTGAGCAAAGTTTTCTTTTCAAGTCTATGTTGTAAGTAAATTATGCGGTCTGCTAGATTGATGACATGGTTAGATGTATTAAATTGGTAAATATGAGAAAAAAATATTACCTATTTCATTTATATTGCGTCCATATAATGTATTCGAAACTGTGGAAAGCCTTACTGTACTAAGAAAAGAAAACGTGCTGTTAGATCACACCGAGAGTCTAACTTATCTCTTGAAATGTAAGACGCCTACACAATATCTCTAAAGTGTCTGCCGGACAAAATCCACATCTTAAACTGTAAAAGTGTGTAAAAATATTGGCGTAGAGGCACTAGGGTACACAATTCCACTTCATCCAACGCCAGTGTCTGAGTGCAAAGGCGTGTCGAGATGCCGGCCGGCTCCGGCCTCCGTGAAAATTCAGCGCCCGCCGGAAAATATGGACGCTGATGGAACCTTAATGTTTCCGACTTGGCCCCGCTACTTGCGGTCAGCGGCGACAGCCTTCGATGCCTATAAAACTTAGCCCAATAAAGATATAGTGATGTGATGTAATGGTTTGCTACTATGTGGCCTTTTGTTGTGTATGGTTTAGGTTGAATTTATTTTGTTTTATGTCGACCATTAATTACTATTCTAAATGGTGACATTATTAGGGAAACTATAACCATACAATTTCAACGCTACAAGAAACTTGAATTCATTCATAATGTTTTACTCTACTTCTAAGTACCAGACAAAAAATAATTAAGCGGCCAGTTCTCAATCTAGATGCGATTTGAACTGGTTCGCGAACTCATTAGTGGACGTATGTAGACGGACAGGACGGGTGGGACGTGTGATTGACGCAACGGAAATGATTTCGCCCGCCGCCGGCGCCGGTGTTATCTCCCAAAAGGTAATACCCACTCATTTGTTCAGTATATTTGATATTTGTACATGATACCGTAAACAACACGGTTTCCTATTTACATTTTACATAAAAAATATATCCATGCAGTCAAACACATTTGTTTAGTGCTTGAAAAAGTTTGGTAGCTCTATAAAGTATAAAGTATTATCCAACCGCTCTATTACAAGTTTTTGAATGGAAACCAAATTTTGAAGCCGTACCGGGGAAATTGAATATTCGACGCAATCTACCAAAATTCCAGCACATAATTATTATACGTAGGTACTAGAAACTTGAATAGTTTTATGATCGCTTATTGTTTAACAACCACTTTTATGTTACCTGGGTAGGTATGTATGTATGTATGTATCTTTATTTATCAACGTTTCACAATATTCATGTAATTAAACAAAGCCCCACAAAACTGGTAGGTAGGTAGGTAGTAGGTAACAGCCATACATAAAAGATTGAAAAAATTATTAACATTATGTTTAAACACATACACACCTGCCTAAAAATCTAATAGGTTCATAAAGCAGAGCGCGACATTCATAAAAGAAACGTATGTTAATCCAATTTGAAACAATTTCGTCAGCGCCTAAAACAAATAACTATAAACACGATTCCCAACAAGCTTTTTGTTTGCTCAAAGCCCAGAAGGATCCATGGAAACAATTTCCTAGAGATGATACCGTGGGGTAAAATAAAGAGTAACAGCAAGTGGGGAAATCCGTAAAACGATTTCGTGAAAATTAATCCGATCGGCCACATTCGCAAAAAATACGCTTCGCTTATGATATAGACAGCTTTACTAAACGCTTATACGAGCCGCTTGTGGACCCGATAGATTAAATTTTCTTTTATAGGCTTACGTAGGTACATGCATGCGAGCATAGACCGTAGATAATCATACGCGTGTAAATTCATATTTGTGGAGTTTCACTGACATTTTTTTAGATAAAAGCATAGAAGAAGATTGCTTTTACGTATTTTTAACTGACTTCAAAAATATTATGTTTTCGTGCACATTATATTATATATGTTTACGTGATGATAATATTACTTTAATGACGAGTATAGACTGCAGCCTCGAAATATAATATCAATATTGCAATATCAACCTTAGTCTCAGTAGTTGAGTAAGTAGTAAGTATATACTTACCTAAGTTGGTATGCTTTGTTTACTCAATCATTGATTATTCATAAGTTTTTCGTATAGAATTATCATTTTGTACTTATTTTTAGTATGATTTATTTAATTAGAATAAAAGGTCTTTCACCAATAACAGAAAAAAGTTCGCTCAATAACGAAATATGTATTATCTAAACAAGAAAAAAGTTACAAAAATTCTATCTCGAAAAGCTAGCAATACAAGTCGAATTTTAACTAGTTACAAAGGAACGAGATTTCGACTCGGCCGCAGAGAGCATCAACATTTAATAAAAGGGGATTAACTCGTTTAAAGTACGATTGAACTTCCCTCAACTTGGAGAGCGGCAACCCCGGGAACTTGGTGCCGCCAAAGATTATATTTTGATTGCTGTTTATTCATTATCCGTTAAAGCTGTATCCATTAATTATAACTAAGGTTTGGGGAAGAATAATTGCAATAAAAAAGGTTCCGTGATGATCTTCTATTTTTAAAGTCTGCTAACAAAATTCGCACCGTGGAATGCAATTAACTTTATGTTGAGTATTAAATGTTTATATTTTTTTCGGGTTCCGGTAAAAAAACAGTTGACACATCGAGAAAACCGTCCGGTTGTCGTGCAGCAGCCGTGCGAGTGTCACACTGCGCACCGTCGATTGTTTTTTTTTTCGATACATTTGACATGTCGAGAGAGCCGTCTGGTTGTCGTGCGACGCCCGCACGGTTACCGCACGACAACCGGACGGTTCTCTCAATGTGTCAACTGTTCTTTTACCGTAACTCGAAAAACAGTTGCAACAGATATTTTGTCGAAACGATCTCCTTGTAAAGTTAGGAACTATTTTCTTTCTATTTTGAATGCACAAATACCCAGCTCGCTTTATCTCCAGGTGGGCAACATTAGCGTGTGTAACCCACACAAGTCCGCCAACACTAAGGAACACAATATTTCTCGCCTTCAAACAAATTGCGGTCGGGCGTTAGTTTGATTGGGGGTAGTTTGTTGCCTTTACAATGGACATTAGTCCAGAATGTGTGTTTTCACCTTCAATAGTTAATGTTGGACGTATCTTTACAGTGCTCGCATGTTTCACGCTGAATTGTAAATAATTATGTGGTGTTTGTTTAGCCTTTAGTATTTTGGTTATTTCAGGCTAATTTAAAAAGCATCTATTTTTCAAGAAAATAATACGAGTATATATTTTCCTGAGTTATTTCTGAATGACCTTTGCGTTACAGATATCAGTTTTCCTGTTTTGTGCATAATTTTTTCAGCGCCAAATATATTTCACATTTTATTTAATATAATTAATTTTAAGCCATTTTTAGGTCGGTATAGACATCCCCCTTACTTATAAACGATGATTAAATTAAACAGCTGTCATGTCAATTGCCATCTCTATTGATTATCATACAAAAGATAAGGATAGTTGTATATTTAATCAGTGGTTAAATTAAGAAGCGTTTTCATGTAAGAGGGTAACACTTCAAGATATGTTTTTGAAAAAAAAAACAAAAGTAGCATAGCGCGTTTCTCTACCATGAACAAACCTCTGTTTAAACTCTTATAATTCCTGTGAGAAGTTAAGCAGCTGATACGATGTATATTTTCGTTACATTCCGAGACCAACATGTAAATAACATAGTCATTCTCGTTTACGGCTCACCCCCCGTGTAGTGCGTAACTCATTGAAGGGGTTCCCTTGCGAATCGGAATCGATACTAAAGGTTTGAGCACATGATCGGTTTTGGGGCTAACAATGGGTTGAACGATCTTTTGAAAATGTAATGCGTTCATTGAGTACTAATGTGCATTAAGGCGATAATAAAATGATTTTTTTTCTTAGAGAAAAATTACTATAGGTACTTTACTTTTAAACAACATTTAACATCAAATAATATCAAGTTCGCGTCTTATTAATGTTTTTCAGTGCTGATTAAGTGCCTTAAAATAATTTCTCCAATCAACTGATATTCGTAATAGAATAATAACCTTAATCACTATGGTTAGCAAAACAGATTTGTAATTGCAATTCGTTTTTATTGATACTATTCAGGATGCCGCAACCCATCTTTTTGACATTATCCTGTATAGTGAAAGTTTAAGCTTACTACTTACGGTTACCATATGACAGGCATTTACCGCGTTTGAAAGGCATTTATTAGTAGTTTAGACAAGGGTGCGACCGGCATGGATCTGAGATAGGCATTTTTAAATTTCTTGAGAAGAGTTTTACACATACCTATAGGTATACAAAAAAAGTTCTTTTGACCAAAAATAGCTGGTCAAAAAAAAACTCGATTTAAACTGTAGGTATTAATTTATTAAATAATTTTTTTAAAGCTTTTTTTCATTTCTGCGTTTTACCAGGTTTAAAAAATCAGAAATTTTAGGCACCATAAGCAGGCATCCCTTCATTTTGTAACCCTGACTGTAATAAAGTCTCATGTCACTCGATGTGATAGATTAATTATTGTTATTTTGGTCAACGAACCAGAACAGCTAATTTGAAATTAGACAGCTAGTTGATGCAGGGATTTGATCAAGTTCTTAGATGATGCATGTAGGTATGGCTAATATCGATAATTGCACCTACAATATTTCATCTAGAACCAACTTAACACACAGCCACAGCCATTTACAACGTTCACGGCGAACCCTTAATTAATTAATTATAAGTAGACTATTACATTTCCATAGCTCGGTGCAAACATGATATTCTAAACAATAAATTAACGATACACATGGAAAACAAACAAACAAAAGTGTGGAATGTCTTCATGAGGATTCATCCATTGTACGATAATTTGACAAGGGTGAGAGCGGGTACTCGCCCAAAGTCATTAACATTTAATGAATTAATACTTACTATAAGACGAGAATGTTATTACACAAAGAAACAGGGATGGCAGCATTCAAAATTGCGGAGGAATTGGTTTTTTTACAAAAGATTTTTTATTATAGCGGAGGTGAAAAAACATAATATTATATTTTGATTAAAAGGCCAATATTTAAAACCAAATCCGGCAATGTCTCGAAGAGTATAAGCGTATATGATTACTTAATCATATTACCTACTAAGCCGTATAATATAATATTTATTATTATTATTATTCATTTATTGTCAGGCATCTACGGCCCATAGATAAAATATGAAACTTCTTCAAGTTATTTGAGAAATATTGTAAAATAAAGTACTTAGTTATCTATAGCTTTGTTTGACTAAGTTTTTACGTAAACCTTCGCCCAATATATTGTTAGCCTATAAATTATCAATGCGAGATAAATCAAAGGACAATATTATACCATACAAGACACAATACTACCCCACGCAATAATAATATAATAAATTCCCCTTTTACACAAAAATACAGAATATAAGAAAAGAAGGCATAATAAAATAATAATGCCCTTCATATCAATCTATGCATAGTTGGTAGCCCTGAATAGAATCTCGTAGGATCATGAAAAGGGTTAAGAATGAATGCTAATAATTTTTCATTTGAATGAAGGCATCTAAAAGTTTTATTTATTATACCAATGAATCACTAAAATAGAGTTGACCTTTTCGGTTTTGCCTTTTACGTAATTAAATAAATTATGTTAAATAATAATAAATTGTTATTGTTTTATGTTATAATCACGGTTTTAATAAACTTTATTTTAATTACTCATTTTAATCAATCGTTTAGTAACTACTTACATAGGTAATTACATTTCTAACTGTATAATCGCAAATCTTAGTAAATATAGTGACAAGATTATGTCCTTATCATAGTCCCCGATACCTTCATTGGTTGACTAACAATATTAAGAGCATAATCAATTGACCCGAACAAATGCAGCATTATTATTATAAACACTTATAAGCAATATTTGTATGTCCACAATATCACCACCACAGAATAGAGAACGTCTTTCTTTCTTATATTCCGTGATCACCACCACTAAGACAATAATCGATAAGAGCAACAGTTGACGTCGTAAGATCCCATTGAGACATAAAGCGGCAATTTCCCCTGGCCCGTAAGCGATCCGTTCCGATCACGTATGAACGGAACACATGGGGGAAAACCACTAGAAATACCTACCCTCTACATTCATATACAGGGGATTTTTTCTAGATGGGTCTGCAGGGTAAACACCGAAATTATGAGGACTAGAGAAAAGTACGCAAAGTACCTACCCAGATAAGCTCATTTTCATCTGTATTTAAACGCGTAACCTTTAACAATTCAGTATCTAAATAACCTCAAAATATACCACGAATAATAAAGTTGGTAACAATTATTTCTGTTTGAAATTGATAAATAGTAACAAAGGCAAAGTTTTAACTAAATTATTGCCCACGCTTTAACCAACTAGTGTAAGTAACAAAGACAGCTTTTCTCTCTGGATGACTGACTGTCGCGGTCGTTTGAATTAGCAAAATAAAAATAAGTTTTGGTAAACTATTGCTACCTCCACTCATTTACATTATTCTTCTCTTTAGACTGGAGAAGTGCCTCTACATTACAAGTTACAGAATACCACAGCCAAATAACGCTACTTTTCCGTAATGTTGTGGTGAGTAAGGTCGCCAAAGCTCCTGAACCTGCGCTGTGTTGACAACGGGGGACCAGCTCGTCCTCTAAGCTGTCCGCACAGCAAATCCAGCGTCGGCAACGCGCAAGTAGTATTCAGTGTAGCAAGCGTAAGGAGTAACGGCTTACCATCAGGTAGGCTGCAACAGTAGGTACCTAGGCCTTTTTTCCATGACCGTGATATAAAAAAAATGTTAGCCCGTTCACGCTGTCAATCTTGCTATGCTCCGTGGCCACTCTCAGCCGTCATTCTGTCAGGGGTTCTCCATGTATCACTCCCTTGAGGGCCAAGAACTCTGCCTAACACCATTACACACATATTATAAGTATGTGTGTGTCTGCCTCGTTGGTCTAGTGGTTGCAAATGCGACTGCTGAGGGGTCCTGGGATCGACCTCCGGGTCGAGGAAAGTGCTATTGGATTTTTCCATTAGAAAATTCATCAATTAGTAGCAGCAGTGAGTCTGGGTTTGTGCTCGTTTGATGGCAATAGGCTCGCCCCCTATTGGACTTTAATATAACTGGCAAAGTGTGGGTGGTTCTATACACCCCTGCCTAACCTTTCGGAGAAATATAGTTGTTATGTTATTTATTATGTTATGTTATTTGTGTATAGTGTTGGTTTTTTTATTGACGTAGGTAACACCCACACAAATAAACTCACCCGCACAATACGTCATAGTAAAAAGTATTAAATCATTCGAAATTGTGCTTTCAACCTTATTTCAGTTCCGGTGACATTTCGGACTCGCTTTTTCCATTCGGCCAGCTGTTGTTCATATAGTTTGGAGACTATACGAATAAATACATAAATCTGTTATGAAAATGATAGTAGATAAACTTGTTCGGAATAAGGTGAGCACGCCTCTTTTATCCGGATGATTATACGAAGGCACGTAGACAGGATTTGATGCAGATAATATGGAACTTAGTATTGGGATTTGCGTACTTTTAAGTTTTAACTTGTCTGTGATCGTTTTCCTTTCAATTGGGACAGACATTGTAAAAGGGTTTAAGGACTTTTAGGGCAATTATTTTCAGGATTTTATTAGTAAATAAATGAAGTAACGATACCGTGGCATTTAAAAAACTAGGTACTGCGTTTATCTCTTACACAAATAGTATTAGTAATAGTACCTACAAAAGTTAATGTGTAGCATCAAATATTAAAAGGTACCTACAACTATTTTCTACTTTACGCCGCATCTACACCTGATATTCAATCAATACAGATCCTAGTACTACCGCAATACCTAGTGTTGGTATAATTTCCAGATTGTTATACAATATGCATGGGAACTAAGTCCCGGGGGTAATGACCTATGCCAATGACTCGTATCTCAATCAATTTCATACGTTACGTCTATAATAATAACATAGTTATTATTATAGACTATACCACAGATTACATAATAAGTACTTCGCATACAGTTCTCTCTACTTAGGGCTTCACTTAGTACACTTCACTCGCAAGACTCGCAACTAATCATGTTGTCGCCAATCAGGTACTGATTAGACATTACTAGTGATGGGTTTCTGCCCGGGCAAAAACCCCGAAAAGATTTTTTGCCTGGGCAGAAACCCAACTATATAGATGGGTTTATGCCCGGGCATAAACTCGAAATGGGGTTTTTGCCCGGGCAGAAACCCATCACTAGACATTACATAAGCACCATTTAAGCACTCATCAGACATAGGTATAGACAATATGGTCGCTGCCAGAATAAAGTGGTTAATGCTTAGAAAGTAAAATTGTAAGGTTCACATTCACTGAAAAAAAAATTTTGTTATACAAAACCAAACTTTTGTCAACCTATAACACAAAAGTGACCACGTAACTGTACCTATGCAACATTTAACCAAAATCAGTTGTTAAATAAAGTTACCTTTAAGTTAATTAAGGTCTTGTCAAACTTTGGTTATTCCTTTAAACAGCCGAGTAGTGAGGATAAACATTTTGTTTCAGTGTATTCAGACATACAATTCAATTTAATTCACTAATAAACTCATCTATTCTTAAATCAAAATAGTCAAAATATCTCCAAAGTCAACACAAAATCATCACTCACCAGAAATTAATTAAACACCTAGCCACGGTTAACTAGCTCAGGTAATGCAATGCGAGGTGACGTCACAAGGAAGCTTCGGATTACGTCACGAACAGATGGCTCGGTCCATTGTCTCAGGTGTGTGTGAAGCGTGGTCAGAGCTGGCATGCAGTGAAATGTGGCCGCAGAGGGAGACCGCCAAGTAACTGAGATAAGAATAATTGCGGCCGTTTTATATAAAGAATATGTTGGGGTGTTTATTTGGTGCTGTAAATGTCAGCTGATGTTCGGATGTTAGATTGCCCTGTGGGATACATTTTTTTTAGCAATATGAGTTGCACTTTTGCATATGATTAAGCTATACGTAGCCTGTAGTTTGAGGTGGTTTGACGGCAAAACAGGATAGGGTTCGAACTTACGATGTTTCGATCGCTAATCTGATGCTTTTATCATGGGGTTATTGGCACTCCAAGTCTGATCTCTGATGAAGTAAGTAAAATTTTAGTTTTTCTTTGCCTTGAAATACCTATTAATTTCCGGAGTAGGTACCTACTACCTACACTTTTAGCGACGATATTTTTTTTTTTGTATAAATCAGTTATAACCATTTGGAGGAAAATTCCTAACTAAAATGTCGCTTTTCTTTCAAACAGAATTTCTCATAGAAGTAAATTATTATCAGATTTAATGGCTAAATGTAGCTCCGTCGTAGGCAGCTCTTTATACCTGGTTATCTTAAGGCATCTTTCAGTTTTTATATTTATCTATCCACAAATGGTTGCTTTCTGTGGAATCTTTTCAGATTACCGCTATACGTAGGATGGTTTTATAAATTCTTTAGAGGTATGTAATAAGTTATGACATTTTTTGGCCACACAAAAATGGACGCGGTTATTAACCTCGACAAGATTATAAGATTTAAAACAAAATATTAAGATGTTCACCTTATCATTCCTTTAAAATATAATAGATATAGGTACTTAAAAGAAGTAGGTATAAGGTACTAGGTCTACTCATAAAACTGTAACAGTGAACCTAGATAAAAAATGGCACACGACCGATTTGGATAGCTTAGTGATATATTAGGTATGATTTTTTCCCTTAAAATTTTCATTCATTGATCGTGAATTTATTGTTAACAAACTGTGAGTCACGTAGGTATACTATATACTACAGTTCTACATACCTTTTCATTTCACAATATACAGTGTTAAGTTAAATAAGAGTCATACCTACTGACTATCCATTCAGTATTCGATACTAGTTCGACTACGCTGTAGGACTAACTCCATACAAAAATATCCATACTTATCATACGATAAAATGTGTGGAACATTATTTCTTCATGATTTCAATTTTGGTCCTCCTTCGATATGTTCCTCGTTTTACCTAACTATAGGTACTAGTATTTGAAACTACATGTATTCAATAGTGTACAGTGATGTAAGTACAAAAGACAGCGGGGTCATGTGTACAATATAGTAACATGTCGACGGAAAAAGCTTTTAGTGGCCCAACAGACATAACGATATCTGCTGGGAACGATACACATAGAAGTATCTGGTGTAAACTGTTAGGGATGTCTCGGATACGGGACTAGGAATATATTTTTATTGTTTGTTTTGTACCAATGGACCACCATTGGTAAACCCATGTAAAACCAATGTATGTAAAAAATAAAATTATCATCATCTTTAGGGTTCCGTACCAAAATGGTAAAAAAGGAACCCTTATGGTGCGACTTCGTCCGTCTGTCTGTCTGTCTGATTTGCACATTACAAAATAGATTTTTATTTTATTATTTGCCTTATAGTTTTGACATATGATGAAAAATGTCTGAAAAATACCATTCCCCGCCCCTTATCTCCGAAATTTGCGGAGCGAAAAATCTGAAATAATTAGAGTTGATAGGAATTGACCCAAATATTGCACCAAAAACAAAACGATGTTCGTAACTAGCACAGTTTTTTAGAAATCATCAAAATTCCTTCACAAACAAACTTAGTTATGCGGTCCGGTTTTTTCACTTTTATACGTCCAAAAATGATACGGAACCCTCGGTGCGCGAGTACGACTCGCACTTGGCCGGTTTTTTAACGTTTCCTTAACTGCACGAAAAAAAATGCGCTCCTCACGCACTCCGCGTGTTAATGTCGGGCACCCGTGTGCCCGGCTATCGCACGAAGCGATAATAACCGTTTACAGTAGGTATTTTAAAAGTAACGTTTATGAATAAGGCGGTCGCAATTTAATGCTAGCTATAACCTTATACTTTTTTACGTAGGTACTCTTTTTATGATTTGAAACTCTACATGGTACGAGCATGAAATAATATTTTAGGTAAGCCAGTGCATACACTAGTATTTTTTTAATACCTAATTAAACATACACCTTTTTCCAACATGCAACTACCTAAACAAAGGTGACAATTAATTTGGCTATCAATATTAAAAGCTTTCAAAGGCTGGTGCGCCAGTGGGATAATGTATCGCACAGGATTCCCGATGTCAGCCAACTTTTATGTAATTGGCCGTGGGTCGTGGAGGTAATCCTACTGGCATTCATTAGTGCCAGTGTAACTGCAACTTATAATCTCGCTGTCCGCACGTTGCCCGGGGATATTGTAGAAATAGTATGCCCACGTAACTGTTTGTTAGAAGTTTTTGATTTTGTTGGGTTGACGATAAAAACTTACGGTTTGTACAGATTTTTTAATAAAAAGCATACGCTATGAAACATTCTCAGAGTTACTAAAAAACCGTTTTAGCAAATGACTGTGTGATATGAGTTGGGCTTTCAAGACCAAAAATCCAAACTTAGCATTGGACCTCCAATATTTATGCTTAAAGGTAGCTGGGGTAGACCAGATGGAAATTGTAGTAAATAGGTATATAGTATAGTAGGAAATAGGTATATAGTAGGTTAATGCAATGGCTTGGCAACCTTTCATTAATAGGTATGTGCGGTTTATCTACTCACAGCATCAACTTTAAATCCAGCATAGATAACTGTGCCAACCGCGGTAACAAGCTGAAGCTACATTGGGTCGCGACGCGAAATACGATACATATTAAGTTGACATACATGTTAATCATATAAATTATGTTAATGTTGCTACTTAATACACAAAGTTGATTTTAGCCTAAATAGTGTAGGTAAAAAGTGTGTAGTGTAAAATAAAACACTCCACTTTTGCACGTTGATACAAAATTAATCCAGACCTGTTACAGGCAGGTTTGTTTTTCTTAACGAAGCGCCGGAGACGTTGCTTTATAATGCACTTATGATTTATTGCATCAGAATCTCACTGCGCCGGCTTTTTAATATTTTTGCTGTTATTTTACTTGACTTGTGCAATGGCAGGATAGTGTCCTGTGGGATAGCGGGATGTTACTTTTTACTGCGAAGTGACGGAAATATATTTTAAAGTCAGTAGATAAATATACGAAAATTATAAATGTATTTCTGCAAACGTAGAAAAAAGATGCTCAATTTAAAAGCAAAGATTTATTTAAGTTCATAAAAAGTAAGTAGATACATTTCCCAGAAAACTTAGATGGATATTTTCTTGAACTAAGCGCATCAAGCGACGTCGTAGATCATGTAGTGTGAATGATAGTGCGATTTCCTGATAATTTTGTTGAGTTGGCATGTAACATGAAACCGTATTACAAGCATCTTTAAGAAATAATAATATAAAAAGGCTGACACCCTAACAAGCTAAACAAACAACAATAAAACCTTCATATTCTTTATAGCTTCAATACCAAAACAAGACGCTAAAGATGTTCGTATAAAACTCAAAATATCGCCGAAGAGACGTTTCTTATGAATCTGACACGCTGAATTCTGAGATTAAATTCATACCCCGAGGTACAATTCGTTCAGAATAACGTCGCATCGTCCACACTCCTACCGAGATGAAAAATGGTGGCATTATCTCGATTTCACTTGTCAAGTGAACAAAACGAGGTTTTACTGTAGCTAGTACTTATTTAGTTCAGCTATCTAGAGATCTTTGCAAGCAATTCAATAGGGAGTTGACAACGTCGTTCATTTAAATCGTACATACCTATGTACATGTAGGTACTGGAATAATTTTGAAATATGAATAGGCAGGGAAAAACTAACGTTATGCAACGAACAACACACGTAAATCCTTATAAAACCAAACTAGAACTTAATTACAAACAGTTCTATACAACATTTATAAAATAAAAAATGGTCGTCAAATAAATTGTTCACCGAAACAACGCAAATGAAATAACAAAGCACAATTTTTACGAGCCATAAACAATTTCGCACGGAAGCCAATGTTAAGCGTAGAAACTTCTTCAGTGAGACCGTAACACAATGAAATTAACAATAAGCTCGGTGGAAACAAAGAAAGCACCTAAGTTGATAAATAAAAAATATGCCAAGGGACAAATGGAGGGGAGCGAGTACAAAAATTACAAAAATCCCTGTAAATTTTGTGGCTTTCCGCCTGTTTTGCTACTAAATCCTTGCAAACACAAATTTTTGAGACATTCATAATGACGTATTAAAAAATAATCAGTAATTTAATACGATAAATGTGCCTTGAAGCGTGTAAACGACTGTACGATTCACTCGCACTTTACTAAAATACTTAAAACGTTAAACGGTTCGCCTGTCACGCAGACGTGTAGGCAACATACGTAGGTACCTATGAATATTCCTTGGGAGACCAAGGAATATTCATATCGCTGCAAATAATTTTCTTCCTAAAATCGCAGCTACTATTTCAAAAACAAAATTAATGCAGCTATTTAAAATAGTACCTATCGTTATCACTGAATTCTGCTGCGTTATTTTATTGTTTGATATATGTAATATATATATTATACATATAAAGTTTAGTATAGTATAAGTATAGTAGGTACACAAGTCAGTAATGTTATAATTTTGTTACTAAGTCCAAGAACATTGTCACCCTTGACATGGATTTATTATTATTATGGGTACACTGAAAAAAATAACAAAATTTTATTAAAAGTTACCGTTTTGTGAGGTTAAAATGGTGCCAACACATTGAACACGTTACCATAACTGAAAAAAAAAACAGTTAAAGATTTTCATTGTTATACTGACAATAATGTTAAAATCGTTGTTATTATTACCCAAAAACTTCCAGTAACTGTTGAAACATTTGTTTGACTCTGACTGTTTTTTTCAGTTGCCCCAAACGGAGTAAAATAATTAATTATCACTGAAAAATATGTTATCACAACTGTGTCAATTCTGACCATGTAATAATATATATTTAGATTTTTTCAGTGTAGTAAATATTATTATAGAAGACATTATACTTTATACACCCCATTCTACGAACTGTTACCTAGAGCAAATTAACCTAAACCAATTGTTATTCAAAATCTCAAAACATTGAATAACAACTCAACTAAAATATTCATAAACATAAATAATTGTGATATCCATTCGGCTCGGCAATTACGTGGTGATATTAAAACTTAATTAAAATTTGTTTATCACGGCTCGAAAGCGATTAAAAGTTTAAACGAAGCTCGACGACGTAGACCGCCTTAACGGAACGAGTTTATTTACGTAAATAGTGTTTCGGTTCAACACTTGCGCTCCCAACCTGACTTTGTGCATTGGAACTTCATGTTTGCTTCATTGAATAGTTTACATTATTAACTATCGGGCAACATTTTGAGAAATTGTTTTAGAATACTCACATTTATTAGTTTAATGTTTCTATGAGTAACACAGATGTGTGTTTACAAATAAGAAAAAAACATGAAGTTCCAGTAAGATGTTTCTTTATAAGTCTTGAATAATAAACCTATGGTTGCCTATAAAAATCGGAGATAGCAATAAGGCCAGCCATTGTATTTTTTAATAAGAATGTTCTGTCTTACTATAAGGTACCCTAAAGTATATTATAGTAAAAAATAAGCCTGCTGTCTAGTTGGATTTCTTTGAATTTCCAACGTTTCCCCTAAAAACAATTTCTCCGAATTTTTTCCACTACACGAAAAGAGAATTTAATTATTTATTTGAGTTCACAAACGAGTTCGTCACTTGGGGCGCATTCTAAAGGGCTCTACTTATTTGGACTTCCACTTGTTTGTTCAAGTTATCTCGGAATTTATGTTAGGGCCGCACGAAGGCCGTGCCGCGGGACAAACTAGTGAAAATTAATGAGGACTCCAAGCGAAGTTCAATACTCAGCCTTATAAACTAACTTTGAAAAATAGACCGCTATCTAAATATAAAATAAAGGATAGGATTAAAAATAATTAACATTAAATAAAATATTTTAGATATCGTTTTTGATGCAGTCCATGCAATACAAATATCTAGTACCTATCTAGAGTAATTGTACGGATATTATTAATGTACTTCCTCTATTCATGAATAAAAAAATAGAATTAAATGTTTAGTAAAAGTAAAGTTTTAGTCGTAGTATTAGAATTTTAGAAAAAAATATTTTAGCTAAATCGGAACAGGGTCTCCTATGAAGTATTAATACCTACCATCACCCTCCCCCCCTTGCCTACGATCCTGCATCACAGTAATATATGTTTAGCAGTATTTTGTATTTTCAAATGACATGTTAGCATACAGCAAATAACTCACTAACATTAAACTCATACCTCTAAATATATCGCTCAAAGCCACAGAGTATTTATTAAACCGTAACTTCACTTAAACAATCATACGCTTATGTTTCGTGTACACTTTGCATAATATTCGAGGTTACGTCACGTTCAACTGTAACTTGGCATTAAACATTAGTTAGGCTGTGGGTCCTATTGGTCTTAGACTGTATTTAATGCTGTTTGACGATCGGTGCCTACTGACGGACTACTTATTTAGAAATAATTAACGAAGTAGTATTTGGCGGGCGGGCACAAATCTACGTGTGTGTACCATGTCTAGTCTTCTACATCGCATACAGGCTTGGGTGTAAGTGGACCAATAATTGCAAGCATTTACTTGGCCTTTTGCTTGTCACGCGGATTTGTGCCCGCGTGCGTGTTTAGCCCGCATGCACGCCGCCCGCATGCTATCTTTTCATACATACTTTTCCTGTCATGCATAGGTCCCGCGTGTGTGTGGCAAGTATGACTGAAAAAGTATGTAGCCTAATATAAAAAATAGAATGTGATCGCCGCGCATTCGGGCTAAACATGCACGCGGGCACAAATCCTCGTGACAGAAAAAAGGCCCTAGGTAAGTAAATACCTGCAATCATTGGTCCACTTACACCCAAGGCTCCAGGGTGAGCGATGTATAAGACTAGAAGTAGCGATCCAATCACCCGAAAAACATAACATAACATCACGCTTGTATTCCCCAATGGGTTAGACAGTGGTGTATTATACTTGTACACCCACATTTCACCAGTTATTTTTAAGTCTCATGTTATCGATGGCGAGTCTATTGCCATTAACCGGGCACAAATCCAGACTCTGGGCTACTATTGAGAATTTACTAATAGAAAAACCCAATGACACTATTCCCTACTCGGAGATCGAACCTAGGAACCCACGCTCAGCAGTTGCAACCACTAGACCAAGAAGGCAGGCAAAAAATAAAAAGAACGTGACCATTCACAGCAAACTGTAGCAAGCTATACAGGCAAGCTACTGTTAGAGCAGGTCACCACCATTAGTTATGAACCGTAAGAGGTCGCACCCTTAGGGCCCGATCCCACTGGCGTCTGTCAAGTGTGGGCGTTCCTCTAACGTTCAAAATATTTATGAAATTGCAATCCGTATTTTAATATTATAATTTAATCAAATTTCAATCCGTAATTATACGGATTAAATATAATATTATATGGATTGTTAAACGGATTGCAATTACATATTTGATGACTATTTTGAATACGACGCGAGCGCCGCGTGCGCGCAACTTCAGCGCTGGTCAAACGTCAGAGGAACGCGCACGCCCGACAAACGCCAGTGGGATCGGGCCCTTATTGCAAATCGCCGCAAGGGCAAGCTCTTCATGTTTACAAGTTACAGGCTCATTGTTTGCCTTTAATAAACACACAGGCACCGCTATTAGTTAACTTGTATATCGATTTTGTACATTAACAGCAGCGATTCAAATTAATGTTTATGCTTAATTAGGTTAATTAGCTCTGTCATTATGTTGAGGTCAATGTTGCAGGATTATCGTTTGTAAAATGGAGCAAAATTAAAGGATAATATTTTAAATTAAATATCTACAAACAAGGGTTCCGTTTTAATTATAGATACCTATCTATAAACAAAAGTTCCGTTTTCATTACATATATGTATCTTCTTTGAATTGTAGTTGGTACATTTAGGTTATAAGTAAGTATACTAAAAAAGGAAATTAATATTATTTAATATTTTTTTGGTATTTAATATTTTTTCTCAGAAAATATTTAATTATATGGAACATACTTTAATTTACATAATAACAATTTTATTAGCAGACTAACTTTACTAGGATTCAATTCAGACACTGAAGTTACTTAGTCAAATATTTACTTAGGAGAATAAAATGTAAAATTCCTATTTCAATTTCATACAAATAAAGAGTTAAACAAAAAAAGCATTTGAAATGTTGCACAAAAATAAAACAATGCTCAGCTATTTTAACTACATTTCGCTACCAGGTTTTGTCTGCGTCTCCACTCGCGTGGACGAAATCGGAACGGGAGTCTTTTTGTTCATCCCCATTGTATCTCATCCCCATCGCAGCACGATAATTTATACCTCATATTTTATAAACAGTCGCGTGATATTTATGGATAAGAATTTTATTGAAATTCATTTAGATTTTTTGTATGAATTCTGCACGAACCTGTAATGAGATAGATATAATTGATTTAAAGTTGACCTTTTAATATAGAATTAAAATCAGTAAGCGTCTCAGAAAAAAATATTATATCAGGTTCACCTGTACATATTTTATCCTTTATTTTATTTTATTTATTTTACTTTAAAATGATCTAGAATAAATTATAATGCTTAGAGGAATAATTAATCGGTCAGTTAATGATTGAATAAGTTGTAAATAATTCGGATAAAGTATACCTATGTATTAATTAGCTCAACTCTATAAAAAAAAATAGACAAGTTTTATTATTTTATCTAGTAAGTAAAGAATTTATTTAGTGACTAAACCAAGTTTATGTGTTTATATGTCGCAGGTTTTTCATAAAATCAGATTTTTTATCAAAAACCTAGGTTTTTGATGAAAAACCGGAAGATGACACATTTTAAACTCAATTTCATCATAAACTAGTTTGGATTTATGATCAATCTGACTCAGTTTAGTCGTATTTAATAGTTACGAAATTTCATTTTCGCGGCTTATAAAAATCAGATTAATATAGGTACTTACATGAAATTGAAACATTTCATTTCATAATTGGATTGAAGGAGGAGAATATTGATTGGATCATGGATGTAAATTTTGATAAATAAATAATTGTTTTCTTTCTACTAATTTGCAAATGATGATGGATTGTTTTATTTAATTCATTTAAAATTGATTTATTTGTCATAAAACAAAGCAAATCCATGATTTTGACAAGAACTTTATCATAAGCCCAAACTAGTTCAGGTTTTTGATCAAAAATCTGGATTGTTACAGGTTTATGATGAAATTGAGTTTAAAATGTATCATCTTCCGGTTTTTCATCAAAAACCTAGGTTTTTGATCAAAAACCTAGGTTTAATTATTAATTTTATGAAAAACTTGCGATATATATACTAAATGATTCCCTCGACAGCTCACATGTAGGTAGGTATCTACCCGCCAACGTTTGAACCGAACCCTAATCGCAGCTATTACCCCACAAATTACAAAACTTACACGATTCTTGTCACGACACTATTGTTTCATACAAAAATACATGTTTCAAACCCACCAACAAAATGTAGACAAACGTTGTTTCGTACACGAACTAAAGGCATGTCCGTTTACAAGACCGAGGCCCGCTGGGTACTGTCGTAAAAACACTATGAAATGTTTACGACGCTAGCCGACGCAGCTGCTTAATTCTTTTGAATTTTTCATATGGACAATGCAAATAACATTATGTTGTGTAATACGCCTGACCCACGGCCGCAACTCTTTTTGGTTAGCTAACCGTTTGAGGATAAGAAATCTAAGAAGTTATGAACTGTAGACCTACGGCCTGTTTCATCACCTCTAGAGAACTCCTGTTTAAATTATTTAACAGATCATTTCATACATATTCTGCCGCATTTTGTAGTTAGACTGGAACTAGCCCTCAAACGCGGCTGATCATAGGATAGGTACCTACACTTCACCAGTAGGCTGCCCGCTCACGTCCGACAATCGATGACTAATTTTTTTTCGGTAAAAAATTAAACATACAGATTGCAATATTAAAAGTGTGAAACGCGCATGTCCTACAAAAAGTCAGTCCAAAACAAATTGGTGGAAATGTATACGCTAACGCATTCAAAACATGAAACATATACAGATTGTAATAATAACGCGCATGTCCTACAAAGAGTCGGTCCAAAACAATTTGGTGGAAATGTACGCTGACGTCGCTGACATATACTACTCACCGACAGTCAGCCGCGTGCACTTGTTAAGGAACAAAAATGACGGACGCGACGTGATCGTTGAGTTACAAAATCGGTGATAAAAAAAGACGGTGAAAAATTCGGCCCTACAAAAAGCGTGACGTGGGGCTTTCCACGCCAAGCCTTAACAAGATAAGGCATGACTGGAAAAGTGCCACCTAGATTTTACAAGTATTCAAACAGTTATTAAATACCTATACCTATAAGAGATTTTCAAAAACAACTGAAACAGGCGGGGTTTGAACCCGCAACCTCTGCCTCACCGTGGCATCGCATTAACCAACTAAGCTATAGTGTCATGCCTGAATCAGTTGAAATCCTTTTTAACCGACTTCCAAAAAGGAGGAGGTTCTGCATTCGGTTGGTTTTTTTTTACACCTCTTATTCAAACAGTGTTATGATTAAGTTAAAATATTTTATTGATTAAATAAACATGATTATAACTTGGTCCTCATGTTTTTGACTTGTAAGTCTAGTCGTTTAGTCTAGCAAGCCATTTTAATGAGTCGATCAATTAAAACGCATGTTCATAGCCAATGTAGGTACACTCGACGTCATTGACGTTCGACCACTTTTCACCCTTATGTTCTTAGTAATAAGGGTGAAAAGTGGTCGACCGTCAATGACGTCAAGTGTACATGATCGGTCGTCTGTAAATAATTTCTATTGTGGGAATGCAGGTTGTATCCACTATTTGGCCACCAGTTACCACCATTGTGCGTTTTGAAACTAATGTAGCATACAGCTTCACAACGCCTGCTATCAAACTGTAGTTAGCCAGTGTAAACAGAACCTTTGGTATGACTGTAGTTCGTGTAACTGCATGACATGGTGTTGGTAAAATGTAACACAGAGCTTAAGTATGAGAGAGTTCAGCCAAGAAATTATTATTAACATTCGTTTTTCAAACGAAAAGCATACCTAACTGCACTGCATCCCAGTTTGACTATTGGTATCAGCCACAAAAACCTAAATGATTAGTTATCTGTGTTATCAGCAAACTATGTACTTGAGACTAATAACAACAAAGCATCGGCAATCCCCTGGATGTTACTCTTATCCATATAAGATAATAACTACAATTCATTCCATACCTGCACCCAGCTTATACTTGTCAGTTCATTCACACATTCCTATAGCAAAAATGAACTAGAGTTCAAATTCATCACAAATAATGTAACGAATTCAGTTAAGATTTACATAATACTCGTTAACATTTTCCTGCAAGTCTTGATGTAGGTACGCAATACGCAATAGTACAGCCATAAGCATTTAGATTTTTATTGTTATTTCATTGCATCTATTTTTATAGGTGCTTCAAACAAGCACACTTACTAGCCGGAACAGCCGCTAAGTCATAGTCGCGCAAAACCACGCCAAATGCTCCCGACGTATGAGTGTATCATAAGTATACAAGATGAGCGATGATGTCGTGACTCATCTGCTCGCAAATTAACTGCTCTGATGAATGCGCTACGACACACAACCATTTCCAAAAGACCCCTGACCGACCTACACTTTACCCTCATCATAACTGATTTAAGTATTGTTGGAGGGGCGTTAGAGCTCCAGTTATGATGGTAGGTAATAGGTGGGTAGGCGCGGTGAGGCAACACTGTTGATGTATCGCTTTCATAACGTCCATGGTTAATTAGTGTCAAATTACAACGTTAATGTTTTTTCGAACTCCGACAGTATGTTTGGCGTGGGATATGAGTTTGTTGGTCGCCAATGATTTCAGAAATCGATTCAGATACGCGTACGTTACGAATGAGTAAAAAGTGTAATTTGATGAATATTGAATCAAAGTTTTTATACTCTCATTGTCATTATCTAAACAACTGTTTGATGTACAATTTAATAGTAATGTGTTTATTTTCAGGTCCGCTTAGACAGCTCTGCAAGAAAGAAGTACGATATACTTCCGATGAAGCCCAATATTTACTACTGTATATTTTATACCTTTGTAATTTTTCTTCGATGTAATTTCCCTCACCAATTCTCACCTTTAATAAACGTCTTTCTTAATAAATGCTCAATATAAATTAGGCAAACTAAAGTTAATTCCCTAAAGTTTTATTGACTTTCTCCACAGATTTACCCTAATGGCGTTAACGGATGCGCACTAAAGAGTTCTTTAAACTGCGACCCCCGTAATTCAAGTCAGGATTTAAACCTTAGAAGAAAGTAAGTTTGCCGGGACAACAAAGAGGGGCCATTCCCCTCAGAGTAATTTATACGTGACCGCGGGACCCGGGACCGGGGACTCGCAACTCCGTCGAGACTCGGAGTCGGGACTCGGCTCGCGTGCCGTGCGGCCTGACACCTACTACATACAATTGCGTCCGACAATTTTTAACCTTCTTTTTGATTTCGTTTCACTGTTTTTGTTGTACGTGAGTCAGGTAAACGTGACGGGTGTAGGGATGTTCCTTTTTCATAGACCTATTAATTTATAATGGCTTTAGAGCGTTTCAAACACAAGAAATACGTATGCAAAATAGGTGATTATTCTGGTTGGGAGCTACTGAATGTAATTTTCATCATGGTGTTCTTAGTCTTAATAATAAATGATGAATATGTATTAATAAGTAAAGGCATTGCAAGCTTGATCCGCGCGAATAGGTAGGTATTTTTTTTTTTTTTTTTGAGGATGGGAAATCTTCAAATGACCCCTCCCACTCTGGGCGGAGCGGATGGGAGTGTCAGACTCTTACTGACTAAAACCCACCCATGTTCCTTCCTTAGCCCTTTTGTCCGGGTCAGCGGTATCCCTTCCGGACAATCCCGCTTTCCCGGCAGGCTTGGGCCCTAAGGGGCCCCCTCTCTGATGCTGACATCTCTTTGAGGCGCGCGTGGAACACGTACGCGCCGTTCGGCACGGGCCTGGTCCTGATCGGACGGTGAGCTACCCATTACTCACCGCCCGCAGGCCCGCGCCTACGGTGGCCGGGAGTCGTCACGCGGCTCCCGACGCCCGGAGCGTCTACCGCGGTGGCTTGGACGGGAGAATCTCTCCCTCTCCCGTCCCGCCGCCTCCTTCACTAGCATGACTGCTTCGCAGAAGGAGGCGACTGCCTCCCACTCCCCCTCGCCCCGGACCATGGCTTGAACCAGGGCCGGGCGCGAGAGGTCGCCGCCGCTGCCGATCGCCTCTACGAGGACACGGCGGTGCTCCGCCCATGCAGGGCAGGCCCCCACCGTGTGCTCCACCGTGTCCTCGGGGCGATCAACGCAGTGATGACACCCGGGCGTTTCCTCCCGCCCGATGATGTGCAGGTACCTCCCGAAACTTCCGTGTCCGGTGAGGACCTGCGTCAGGCGGTAGGTGAGGACGCCGTGACGTCTCCCTAGCCACTCCTCAAAGAGGGGTCTTACCGCCGCTATTGCGGCGTGCCCTAATAGGTAGGTACTAGAACAGCATAAATGCAAGCAGTTCACTGCACGGCTATCAATCAAAGTAGGTGAGGGTCCTGGCCTTGCAAGGGCTTATGAGACAAGCAGGTCCCCTGCTGTCAACACAGCGCATCCTCAGGAGCTCCTAAGGTCGCCAACTTTACTCACCATAAGAACACTAGGTACCTAAAGTAAATACTACTTAATTACACTTAGAAAAAAATAGTTTTATAATATAACGAACACCCATGGTATAATATTTGATTGCTTCCATATCGTAAGCAGAATTGACCGCGCCAAGTCAATGAGCTAATGAGTTTTCCGAGTTAACGGTAAAAGGATATCGTTTCATAAACCCGCTGAGGAAACACAATCATAACCAAGAAATGAGGTTTCTTATTGCTTACAAGTAGGTACCTACTTACCTATTTGATAATGTTATTACAAGAAAACTATTTTTATTAGGTATATAGCCAGGAAGATCTAACTAGAGGCTAACCATCAATATTTTGACGGTGCTGAGCAATTTGCTGTTGCGCGACGAAGCGCGAGTTTGATTCCCGCACGGACCAAATATTTGTATCGGGTCTGGATGTGTGTGTGTGTGAGATTTGTGTTTATAAACGCACTCACGAGACATTAGTAATTCCAAGTTTGGGGCAACGATTTCTTAATAAAATGTGAACACACTTTCTAATTGAACCAGTCCCAGTTGGGCGCCAGTAGACGTAGTCTTCTATAAATTCTGACTGAAATATACAATATAAATGGTATCTCTCACCTTGATGTATTAAATGAAACACAAACGAGGCCTAACTACTCCGAATCTAAAACACAAAATTGGATTTCCGTGTATCCCCGTTCGTCTAGTCGGTACGAGAGTTTCGCGGTCGTGCGTGTGCCCTACCTGATACGTTTGGGAACAAATAGTTCCTATTTGCCTGCTGTCTGTCGTACCGGATGCGGTTAGAACCACCTATCGAACATTTTTAATTTCATGGCCCGTTTATTCACTATCACTCCGACTAGAAGGTGTGTGTAGAACAGTCGTGTTTTGTGTCACGATTGTTTGTCTTGTTACTGAAAAATGTGATACATTACCTACAAACTTTTTAAAATAATTTCTATTTTTAGAATTGCTCGTTTATCTATGGGAAATTCGATATTTGATATCTTATGAAAATGAGGTAGATTTTTGCAATTTTTTTAACAAACTACACTGTCCTTATGTATGATTTCACATACCTATTCTGCAAAACTCACACGATACCTACAATACTTACTTCCAACTATACTTAATGTAGTTTCTGGCAGAGCACTCACGTTAATCAGACTATCTGATAGGTACTTATCGTATTTCATGGAAACCAGTATCAGTTTTAATCAAAACACAGAATTATTTTGCATCCAAAATAATGAGCCTGGTACACACGTGAGTCACATAGAAATATCAACGCACGCAATATTACTTACTTTGGTCAAGCTTCAAAAGTCTATTCACGCATCTCGCTACGTACGTAGGTATTTGACGCGCATTGAGCGGAGCGGGCCAGCTTGTTTAATATCCTCGATCCGCGCAAATCCGAATGTTAACGCTAACAGTACATTGATGTCTAGCCATGGAGGCAAAGCCGTGGTATTTCCAGTTTGACTATTTAATCCGCCGGCGCTACGCCACGCGTCATCAGCTTGTGTGCACGCGACTTTTGGTAGGCCATTCATATCGCGTGCATGTGCACCCGCTTTATTGGGCCTGCTTGATTTTTTTAATGAACGGAATTTTAACTTTTACACTTGGACAATGCTTAAAATTTATTTTTGTTGGTAAATACCACCGACAAAAACCGGCCAAGTGCGAGTCGTACTCGCGCACCGAAGGTTCCGTATAATTTTTGGACGTATAAAGTGAAAAATACCGGACCGCATAAGTAAGTTTGTTTGTGAAGGAATTTTGATGATTTTGAAAAAACTGTACTAGTTAGAAACATCTTTTTATTTTTGGTGCAATATTTGGGTCAATTCCTATCAGCTCTAATTATTTCAGATTATTCGCTCCGCAAACTTCGGAGATAAGGGGGGGGGGAATGGTATTTTTTCAGACATTTTTCATCATATGTCAAAAACTGTGAGACATAAAAATATATATTGAAATATGCAGATTAAGCCCTTTCATATGATATGTCACATGACCTAGTAACCCCACTTTGAAATTTTGGACCCCCACTCCGGCCCCTTTTGCAATGAAAATAAAAATATTTTTTGTCTTTTTTCATTTGCAATAAAGTTGGGCGAGCATTCTTTATAACTGTTCCAAATTTCAAGTCGATAGCATTAGTAGTTGCTGAAATGAGCAGGTGTGACAGACAGACAGACAGACGAAGTCGCACCATAAGGGTTCCTTTTTTACCATTTTGGTACGGAACCCTAAAAATTACTATAAGCATAATTATACCTAATCTTTTAGGGCCTATAAAACAATGTTTGTTAGGCATATAAGTTTTCACCAAAGTACAACAATATTAATTAAGTATCTGCTGCTATGGAAGCACACACCATAGTATCCACACCGCCTACAAATGTATGAGCGCAAAAACGTAATAGGTACCTATCAACAGCAATAAAATTACAGATTCCAAAATAACTACACAGCAAAGCAATTAGTGAATGGTGCGTTACTATCTAAAAACAAATGCAAATATATTTTATTTGTAGCACTATGGCTCTTGTAAAAGAATTTAAATCCGAATCGTTTTATCCTCTAACAGCATTATTAACAGAGTTTATTCATAGTAAAGTTAATGATATCACGACGAAGATTAAATAAAGTTTCGTAAGCCTCCGTCAGAGACATTTTGTGCTTCAATCGAGCTTACATCAATAATCCTCAGAGTTCTTCAACTTTCATGTCTGTGAAAAATCACTCGAACACTGTTAATTTTGCACCAGCTACGAATACTTTGTATTCACATAGGTATCATATTATTTTGAAATCCTAATTGTTAGTGTTCTGTAGGATTATCTACTTATAAATATTACATTACTGTGGAGAATGGAGATGCTTTTATCAAACTAAATACAACTATTTTAATATTTTTGAATTTATCTACCTACCTAACTAAAAGTAATTATAGTTACAAAGTTTCCTAAGTACTTATAAGTAATTAAAGTTGAAATAGAAATATGACACTTGAAGAGACGTTAAGTCTGCGGAAAATTAGGATAAAGTATTTAATTGCTTCGTAATATAATTCTTTGAATCAAAGTTAGCTTTATACTTAACTATAGGAAGACAACCAGACCCAAACAGGATTGATTGAAATATTTAGTTCGAAAATCAAAGGAAGTCAATATTTACTTCGCCAGCGACTCAATCGGCCGCATAAGAAGATTAGCCGTGATTACTAACCGTACAGAAGCATCCATTTTCTCATTCGTGTTTCGGCACGCATCAACTTGATTCTACCTCGTTCGTACCCCGGATCCGCGGATAACTTCTCCCTGAAGCGTCATATAAATAAATTGTTGCCAGTCTTTATTGCGCACGGTTTACGGTAGCGTTTTTCCCGCCATGTTATCGTCTTTGGGAATTCTCCTTTCTTATATAGGTCCTATATCCGATCCTATTGTGATTTCGTTCGTACCTGTGATTATCATAATGTCTATATTGTGAATTCGATTTTACGTATACACGTTGATTATTTCTATCTCTGCTTCAGGAAAAGTTTCTGCTACTAAATCAAATGTTTTATGTTTATCAGTATACAAAAGTTTCACTATGAATGTTCGTACACATGATGTAACTAAATCAGCTTGTGTTGGTGACTAGTTTGGTCTAAAGTGAGTCGAGGTTCTAGGAATTTGACCAATTTTAATTGGGTGGACGTTGCAATCCGAATAACCAACTAGCAGTTACTTTATGAGGTAACATGGACCAATTAACTAGATGAGTTTGTGGTCCATGGGTGACTTGACGTGTTTGCGTATTTGGGCAGATAATAATGTGTGGTTATAAGAATGATGATATAGAAGATAAAATTAGTAAATAATAAAGGTTTTGACCCTACTGTGGTGGCTACCGGACTAGAAGTACCGGACTAAAAAAATAAACAAAACAGTTGCCACTAAAGGTACTTAACCCCTTCATCAAAATGTCAAAACTCCGTCAACTGCCAGGTCACAGTTATTTGAAAATATGTGACTTCTAATTACACGTGAAACATGAAATCTCAAAGATTTTAAGAAAAAATCTAAGGACAAAACATTATTAGCAAAATATCATAATTTTTACGAAATTTAAAATCACTGTTTATTAAATAGGTATCTTACCTACTTAGGTACTAAAGTTCAGCAAACTTTACCTATTTAAAAAATATCAATTTCTATCTCCGACGCGACGGCTGAATTCCGAAAATTACAAGCGTCTCAAATATACAGATACTTATTTCAGCTATTTCGGTGATAATTTCAGGAATTTCTTAGAAGACGTTCTTGTATCGATGGAAAATGATAGAGACGGCTTTAGTAAGTATATGACGCCGTGGGCGTTGGCTTATAAAGGTAATTTATAGTGATTTTTTCATATTATTACTTGACATTATTCAGAAAATAAGGTGTATTATCTTATCTGTTGAGAAACAAGCAATAAGTATATTTAATGAAAACAATTCTAAACCATTATCGTAAGTAAATAATTCATTTATTTGTTATTTATTTATTGTTTATTTACAACGGTTTCACCAATTATAGTAAATAATTCCAAATATCTATCCTAATCATAATAAAATAATAAGGTAAACAAAATATATACACGAAACACCAGTTGTTTATCTATCATCAATTCATCTCACAGTACCTACTCCAAACATTCTGACAACATCACCTTCCATTCATCCGCAAACACATCACGGTCCGGTCTGGTGTCCAGGAGAGCATTGAGCGCATTCATATTTAGATTGTGTCTTTTACATAGGTACTCAATTGTTTATTCCTGAACAACAACTTGAAATTATTTTAAAATTAGGTAGGTAGGTATTGGGTTTATTAATATTTAATGTTATGTGACTTACTTACAACTCCGTTTAATTTTGAAACTCGTCGGGCATATCCAAAATAAATCCTAAATAAAAACCCGAAAGTTATAATATAAAGTAGCTCTATTCGGGTTTACCAATTATCTATCAGAATATCCAGATTTTTGTTGAAATCATAAAAATATATGAATCAAAATACACTT
The DNA here is from genome assembly GCA_948465475.1 of Thalpophila matura. Taxonomy (NCBI): domain Eukaryota; kingdom Metazoa; phylum Arthropoda; class Insecta; order Lepidoptera; family Noctuidae; genus Thalpophila; species Thalpophila matura. The sequence continues at coordinate 8,999,575 of OX419183.1, read as the reverse complement.
TCATTTACTGAGTTCACATAAATGTCAGGCGAAACATGAACGAAATTGACTAAGTGCAGAGAGTTAATTGACCTGATTAAAAATTACATAAACAAACGAGATTTTATGCAAACTAGTTAAGAGGGTTTCGCATTAAAGAAGATGCAAATTAATTCTATTAAGATGAGCGTTGTATGCGCTACGTAATTACATAACGCCGGCGCGACGTAGGCTTTCATCACTTTTATCGCGAGAGGGTCAAACTCAAAGGTGGATCGGGGATTCAAAAAAGAATATCATAAATCTGAGAAAGAAAGCATTTCCATTAATTCTCAGCGTACCTTGACGAGGGTCGAAAGTTTAACGGATTATAACAAGTGGCGGCACTAACTGTCACGAACAGACCTGGCCATGCCACGCCTCACGGCTTAATCGCCAAACTTTCCCCTACGATTGGAGTTTTTGCGGAATTGCCGCGGTTGTGTGGCCGCACCGCTAATTTATGCGCCGGCGAGTGAATTGAGAACGAGCATGCCGCCTCTCCTCTGCTATTACGTATTCAAGACATCGTTTAATCGACCTGCACCAGTCACAGGATCAACGTTTTAAAGAGAATTTGAACGCAACGCAAATCGTTCTACAGATATTGGAAGCAATCCCTCGGGATGCGATTGCAGATCAAGTATTCAAATATAATGTGCGAATTTACATTGCCAATGATACCGAACTGTTTTTATGTTACACCTGTAACTGCAATGTAGTCAACGTAATGACCTCTAGAGTTTTTTATGAGCTTATTTTTAAAAGAAGCGGCTATATTGCTATTTTACTGCATTAGGTTTCATCCCCTGAGTTACGTAAATTCTACGTCACAAATAAATTTAACGTAGCTGTAACAAAAACACTAAAAATAAATAAAATTACCTACCCTTATTCCCTGAAGGGGTATGGCCTTAGAGCGAGCTCTTGCACCTTTTTTCGCCACATAACTAAGAATATTAATACCTATTGCCTATTTACCAGATCCGGGGTTGGAATCCTGGTGAAGAAAGATTTTTGAGGTGTCGATTTAACAACAATTTGGTAGCGAATTGGTGATAGATAAACGAACAAAAGAGAGACGGATGAATGTTACTAAGGATGGAAAAAATATAGGTATTGCTTTTCTTTTCCCAGTAATCTGACTATCCCGCCAGTGGACTGTAAAAACACTGACTTGATTGATTGATTGATTGACAATTCCAAGCGCCGGCATCGAGCAGAGGTTAATTCAGATCCGCCGCAGCTTCAGATTCAGCCGTATCTCACTCGCGTTATCAACACTGCAAAAGTTGTCGTAGTCATGAATGTATAGGAATAGATAAGAATAGACAGAGGTAAGTATACCTAAACGCACCCAATAAGCAAATTTATTTAGGTATCCAGGCAGGAACCTGACTATTACGAACTTGAGTCGACGTCCTAATTGACCTGTCCTGTTACCTTCGCGAGGAATATAACCTGGCCGAGTAGGTACCTGTGTAGCAACGTTTAAATGCAACACTTGAAACAAAAATACCTATATGGGTAAGTACATCGTGAATATAGATGCTATCACTGCTCAATCGACTAGGTAGGTACTACTTAGTAGGTAGGTACTACCTAACTACGTAAATGTTTACCTACTGACATTTTAATAGTAATTTTACTAACAAAACAATTTTATAGTTTAACTTTGCTATAAATGGGCCTCCAGTAATAAGTCTCAATAATCCATTTCAGAAGAAAGATGCAAATCAATTAGGTAGGTATCACAAAAAAATACGTCGGTAAAATAAGTAATTTTACCGAAATAGGTACATTTTTAACCCTTGACTGACTATTGAATCACCGTAGGTGCTATAAATTCGTAGGTATTAATATTTTAATTTTATCAGTGTTGTTTAATTTTATTGTGTATTATGTGTGATCCTGGTTCATACCTAAATCTAAACAAAAAAAAAACCATAAATTAAATTATGTTAGGCTATTTAACGCCATCTGTTAAAATAAAATTAAACTGGCTCATCGCACAACAGAATTTATAAGCCTTCGAAACGTAGCCAGCTGTTCTTAAAATAATTTCATTGCCAGCACATGTTTAGCTTTAACAGCGCCATCTGTATTTACTTTGGTAATATAGGCACACGAGGACCGTTATTAACTCCAGATGTAGTATATATCATCCAGAATAGATGGCGCTACTAACTCATTTTTGAGTTTTCCTTAATAATAATTCGAGAACATTATTCGACAATATTTTTGCCGGAAATCACGAACTTTTAAGCCGCGTCTCCTACGACGTGTTTTCGTGTTCAGTTGAACGACGAAAATGTTTTACGTCACGTGGTCGAGTGCTTTTGTCATACAAAATGCGTAGGCCACGCCCCTTTTTGTTCATTAAACGTGTTCGTCATTCAATTGAACACACGCGTGAGACGCGGCTTTATAGTGTTTCTCAATGGTAATTAAAAAGCATCGAAGAACGAAAACTTCATGGTGGATATGGCGGTACCATTTAATTACTTTTTTTACACGTGAGTAGGTAACTAGGTATACTTCATTTATTCTAATAATTTAGGTAGGTAGGTAGGTACTTAGACAGACAGACAGACGTTTTGATAATGTGATCAGTACCCCCTATCATGAGTTTTTTTGACGTAGTTTAGTTAATGTAAGCATATTTTGAATTGAAATTATACGTTTGCTACACAATATTTATATAAATGAAGTACCTACCTATATAATTAATTTCTCTGTATTTTTTAAAATGTGCAAATTGTATAAAATTTTATCAATATTTTCTAGGACTGTTGTATTTTACATTAACGATACTAGGTATACGTCAAAATAACTCATGATCGGGGTTGTTGTATAACTAAGTCAAGAAGGAGCCTTGCTGGAAAAACTAGCCTGCTAGGATGAAAAAATAAATTAATGTCACTTATATTATTAAAATACCCCAATAGTAGCTGTAATATTTTACAGCACTGATTTATATTTGGTCATGTAGGTAAGTGGGTATTGTCAACTAAAAACTAAGTACCTAATTACAGTCATGATATTTCCCCCCAGATGCGTAGGGTTAGATTCAAATATAAGATACCTTTAAATAATATTAAGCAAAGCTGTATCATGTCACAGTTAAAATTATAGGTAGTGTATTAGCTTTTACCCGCGGCTTCGCTATCGTGCTTGTAAGAGAAAATAATGGATTTTTATCCCACAGAAACTGTGCATTTTTTTGGGATAAAAGTAGGTATGTCACTCTCCATAAACTGATTATGAAAAAAAACTTTTCTACAGAAAAATTACCGATTTTTTTTTTTTTTTTTTTCATAATCAGTTTTCTTCATACAAACATTACCTATCACTCCTCTTCACTCCATTAGGAACGAAACTTATTAGAATACCTATTTTTTTTTAAATCACATTTTTAAAACGGACTAAAAAGTATAAAATAATTTCTAATTAAATGAAAAACGTGGGGCGCATCGTACTATTACAGTCTATTGCATGCGCCCGAGACGTTAGAAATTATGTTATACTTTTCAGTCCGTTATATTGTCATCCAAGTTACATAGGCCTATACCAAATTTCAGCGCAGTCCGATGCCAGCAAGTGCTTGAAAAATGTATTGCATTTGTACCGAACAGACAGACAGACAAGAAAGCGAATTATTAAAAACATGGTAAAAACGTGGTAATAAAATAAAATCTCTAGGGTTGTAGCTAAAACTACTTAGGAGCTTAGGAAAGCTGTAGTCCAACGGTTTAGAGGCTGTGCGTTGTCTGTCATTCAGTCAAGGTATCTATACTTACCTATAAAGCAGTAGCTTTATAGGTAAGTATAGACAATAAAATTATATTAATGGGGATAAGTAGGGACTTTCTAAGTTATTTATCTTGTAAGTGAAAGTTTTATGTAACTTATAACTGATACCTAAATAAAATGCACCCTAAAAGCAACGCAAAATTGCATTTCTGTCGGGGTCGCTTTAATTTAACCAATCCAAAACCACTTTTTGTCTCAATGTTTCGATTTTGTCTTGATTTTAACAATAAGTATCGGTTCTTTTTAAATGTCTATTAATAGCTTGGTGAAAGCATTTTATTTCTTGAACTTTAAATTCTTATTTTGAGCAAAAACTGATCTTTCTTATGTCTTTTCACACGGTCACATCTTGTCACACTGATTTTTTTCCCCCGATTTTTTTATGTCTGTAAGGCGTATGTTCATAAGACATCAATCGCCCTCCTACACGATTTCATATGCAAAATGCTCTGCTCTGACAAATTACTCCATTATTTAAGATTTGACGCGAATGATAGGGATTTTTGAGAACTTTGGAAGGAAAAGTCAAAGTCGCGTCGGTTTTATAAATTAGATTTAGACAAAATCTTTGTAATATCGCAGGAATGTGTTTCCTCAGAATTATACCTAATTCTGGTAAGTTCTCATTCCTAAAAAACTTGCAAATAATTTGAATTTGTACTTACACTTAGGTAGATAAGAGCAGAAGATCTAATTAAATGAAGGTAATTTAATTAACATGGTCGTTAGTATTATAAATCTGTGACATGGTCAATAAAAATGGTTGTTTCAATTTGTCGAAAACACCTCCATAATCATAGCGTTATATATAGGTACCTACGCATGAGTACGTACTAAATAAGTACCTAAGATAGTAACCTGAAAAAATCCAATGCTATCAAGCTAGGTATTAATTACCGACATACCTACGTCAGATCCACCCTACTATGTTCTAACGATGGTCCACTAATGTTTTGATACGCTCCAATTATAAGGTGCATACATCTGCCCGAAAAGGCTTGATATCTGTCCGGAACATCAGAGCATGACGCGTCACGGCAACCCTCTCGATGCCGAGTGCGGGGTGCTGGGGTGCTGGCGAACCGTTAAAATGAGTAATGGTGGCATGCGGACAGACTTCGTCAACCTTTGCGTAACTTTAAGAATTAGACTGTGGATTATTAACCGACTTCAAAAAAAGGAGGTTCTGTATTCGTCCCGTATGTATGTATGTATGTTTGTATGTGCGCGATTTTCGCAAAAACTACTGATTCGATTTGGATAGGGTTTTCACTAACGTAATCTACATACTTTGAGGAAGGTATATCATACATTAGGTAATCATTCCTATGTACAAAGTTATATGCATAAATGTACTCACTACGTAGAAGATTTACTATTGAACGAAGTCGTCAAAGTAATCTAACGCGAGATAAAGAACTAAAAAGGGAAAAATAAAGACTTTTTTAACAAAAAATAACCGACTTCAAAAAGCTACTACAAAGAAAATAATAATTTTGGTTTCGGAAGTCGGTGGCAAAAAAAGCAAACTAAAACCAAAGCCACCGACATCCGAAACCAAAATTATTATTTTCTTTGTAGTGGCTTTTTGAAGTCGGTTATTTTTTTTTGAGGGCCTACATTTAGCAATGGATTAGTCTATAGGCTGTGTTAGTACTGTCTATCCAATACGAGAAAACTTTTTTGTTGTAAAGAGATTCGCTAGTCAAGAAGGCAGGCAATATGCAGGGCTGCTACTCATGCTGCGTGGGTTGTGCCATGATATCGTTTCTTATGGAACCTCCTTCAATAAACGCCAACAGGAAATACAATATGAAATAAATGAATAAACGAAGTACGCAGCATTTTAAATCTTACTATAAGGTTCTTGCCTTTGGTGATAGTGAGAGAGAATTACAAAGATTTACAATCAATATAAAGCCTACCTTTAACTTAACACAGTTTAACCTCTTTTGTCTTTATAACTTACCCTTTTATTATTTATACGCCTTAACATTTTATTACCTTAATAAATTGTGTTAAGGTAAATGCAGATTATTATGGTTTACCATTAAAATTCTCTATAAATTGCACGCTGTAACGACATTTTATCATCATTATAAGCTTGTTTTATACCACGGCTAATATTTTCGTCTACTATGCTATTTGAAATGACAGTCAAGATATAGACTAGGTATATCCCTTAACAATAAGGAAGGCATTATACTTTATAACATTTATCTACTTGTTCTTATTACATGTAGCGAAGATTCAAGTAGTCTAAAATAATTGATTACGTGTCTTATTACAATTTGATTCTATTTTATATCACAGGATCTTATTACAGTACCTACCTAAGTACCTAGAATACCTATGTTAATACCAAAAATTTTATAAGATCGTTTATAAAATACATTATTCAAATGAAATCACTTTTAGAAAACCAAATAGGTACCGTACGCAATTCACTCATAAACATCTCATAAAACATTGCAATATGAAAACTGAACATCAAGAAAATGTTGATAGCCCCTGTCCTCACAGTCAAAATGTACTGATTACCTGCTTATATAAATATGAAAAAAGTCGTGATTATCATTTAATTTCATAGTTGGGAAACGCTTATTGATTCCGAAGCGAAGCGCGTGCGCAACGCACCTGCTTCCGTCGCCGATAGGGTTAAATCAATATTTGGACTAACGTATTCAAATCTTTTGTCTTTTTGTTATGAATTAGATCAGACGTCGGGAGTGTGGTTAATAAAAAATGAAATTTCTGTTAAACTAAGAGTCAGGTGTAAAAAGCAGAAGTGACTAAATTCTCGGTTAATTAATTCCTAGATACCTATTTGTTATCAGTTTGATTATAAATATGAAATATATGAATAAAGACTAATAAGGGTTTACTGTGGAGATAAGTAATTATTACAAGTACAATCTCTTGACACTTGATGACAGTTACATTGAATAAATCGGAAAATGTTTACTATTGCTAGCCCGTCATCTCAATTCTCAATAATTATGTAAATACGTCAAAATGACAAAGTACCATACCTAAACAATGGAAAATTAGGCACATAATAAGGGACTATTGTACAAAGTATATTCTTGAATTATTTAGTTTTGTACTTCTTCTTTTCTAGATAGTATTTATCTTTAAATTTTTTGATAGCCTACATTTAAATAGGTAACCTAAAGTTACATCCGTCGGGAGATTAAATAAAGATAGGCACCAACTTACATAGATTTTCCGTTACAATTAAAACAAATCCACGAGATCTAAGTATTTGACAAGGAACATTTGTATTTGATCAAGTCGCACGGATAACAATCAACTCAAGAGTCACAAAGAATAACTAAAGAGACGGCACAGCAAAAAAATCAATAAAACAAATTTTTATCTTAGATTGATTGGCCCTGCCTGACCCTTTACCGATGCGACCGAGTTTTTATAAACTTTCACAAAAAACTTTAAACGTAACAGTGTTTATTTGTGACAATTTGCTTTGTCGGTTTGTGCTGATTTACATTTGAAAGGAGCATTTTTTTGTGATGCGGAGCAACCTGTAACGACACGGTGAATGACACAGGTAGGAGCAATTTACGTTATGATCACAAATAGTTTTGATCATTGCTGGTCTATATTGTTGTGTGCGTGGGGGCACTGATTCATATTAGGTGTCAAAAACAGGTAGGTGTGAAACAGACTTTACTTTGTTGACATGACACCATTAGATACTGGGAAAAAACAAAACTTGATTTAGGTAAGGGTCTTTCAAGGCCTTATTAGGTTTATTATACTAACTAGCCCATACCTATACGGGATGTAAGTAACACCCTAACGAAAACTGAAACCAGTTCAGTTCAGTACCATATTCTAAACCTCTCAGCGTTTAAATATTATTTAAAAAAAAAAAAATATGACTTTGGAATTTTTGCAGTTCGTAAAAAAATCTCCAAAAAAATGGTATTCTTTTTTAACGGCCGAAATAAATTTGAGATATACCTACCTACCTATTTATTTCTTGTCTATATTGCTATCCATTTGATAATGATGCTAAACAATAATTAAGAACTTATACCTACAGAAACAGCAGCTTCCAAACATCTCGAACAAAATCAAGTATCAAAACTATCACGTTCCGTCAAACCCGCAGCTCCTCAAGTTCAGGACATAGATCTGGGAGTCGGGACTGGGATGAAGACATAATCATCGATCAATCGGGGCTCGTCACCGCCGACCGCACACCGCACGCCGGGAACAGAACAAAGGGGTCACAGTCTTGATATGCCTAATCCTGATCTGGAGTATTTGAGAGTTTTGATTGATTTTATTGTAGCAAATTTTAGATAAATTCTTCAGGCATTTTAGGTTTAAAGACTAGGTAAATGCTATAGAAGATAGGAAATGGAAATGGTTGTTGATGAGATGCTATTGATCTTTTAAGACAGAATAGGTAACTTTAAGTTAATGATCCCTTTACTTATGTACCTAAATTAGTTACTTTAAAACAGGTATTCAAAGGATAACGTAGGAATACCAAAAGAGTACAGATCGTCTAATCTAAATCTTAATGCCTCTAGCATAACTGGCGCTCACGTCCAAAGTACCTAAGTGTAGGTACCTATAAACGTAATACAACAAATACACACAAATTGATCTTCGTCCAATGTCGCCAATGCGAGTCCAAGTTTACTAAAATCACTGCATGCTCACAAGTAAAGTGTTGCAATAAGTATTTTCTGTCACACATTGAAACAATAACGATTAGTGGTGGAGCGTACAGTTTTAGATTAGACAAACTCTACTGAATTAACAAGGACTTAACGTAGACAATCTGTATTTCGTTCACGTTTTATTTCTTACCTACACAAATACGTATAAGAAATATTTTACAAAACAACGTTCTTTCCCAAGAAATAAAATCATAACAAACTGGCAAGTCAAAAGGAAGTAAGGCGACAATTCATACGCAGGTATCGCAATTGCACCGGTTCCTATAAATCATTTCACTGGAATAGATATAAAATATCGGCGCACGGGCACGTCTGTCGGCAAGGCCCGCTCATTGCGTGGAAAGCCCACAGACTGGCCGACTTGCTACCAGTCCACGCGCTCTCCACAATAGACTGTAATCAATCTGTGATTTATTTTGTTACAATATTACCATCTGCATTTGTAGGTAGGTAAGGTATAGTGTTGGTAACTTAGTACGTACGCAATATCTATATATGGTGGCCAGCCTATTCTGTACCGACACGCCGCGTGATATCACCGCGACAACTGCCAATTTGTTCGCGAACGTTCGAATGTCACGGTGAGATTTTCCCTTGAACGTTCGCAAACAAATTGGCAGTTCTCGCGTACAGAATAGACAAGAAAATCTTAGAATTCTAACTTCGGTGGAATATAATTCATACGTTGCAAGGCGGCACTTATTTCCATACACATAACAATCCAAAACCAAAGTTTCTATCTTTTAAATGTCTCAAATATACATAGACAGGAACGAGAAAAGCGTAATATTTCAAACGTTTAACAGAATAAGGAAGCTATTCTATCTTTACATCATTATTTTCCTCATATCTGAAATCTGGGATCATGCTGACCAACAATATAGTGCCTATTACTAATAATACAATAAACATTAATGAATGACCATTATCTACTCCTACCATTAGAACGATGCCATAGTTTCTCTCTAATCTCTAATACGGTATACGGTAGGGGAAAGCTTCAGTATTCTGGTATTACCAGCATTGCATAGCTTTTGTGTTTATAGTACTTACGGCTATAATCAGATATAGATAAAGGGATGAAAAGTAGAGTTCTATCTCTATTCCATGTTCAAATCCGCTTATTTGTCATGTTGTTTTGATCAACCAATGACATCAGCCAATTACAATTTAATAGGCCTTTAGCTTGATTGGGTAGATATAGGTAATTAGGTATTGTCGATTAATAGGTGTTTGACTGCCAATGTTAGCTTATGACAATGATAGTCATATGCCCGAAAAATTATAACGGTTGACTTGAGTGCAGGTCAAAGAATGAACTTCTAATATAGATACGGAAGATAGGCCTGTATTCTAGAGCGACACTCAGGCATTGACCTCTACTGAAACATAATGCATTATCAGCCCAATTATATTTAATTCCTGATACTTAGGTATTATTATGTAAGCTCTTGAAGTGCAGCTAGATCTGGTGAAAATAGTTAAAAAAACGTAATGATTTAATAACAACCGTATGCGCTACAATATTTCTCAAAACTTTTTTTACTGAGCGTCCATTGCGAAGAAAGTTATTCAAAATAATATAACCGATAAAAGTATATAAGGTACAATATTTATTTTGCCCTGCGCAGGCGCAAAGTGGCGGGACGGCTCGTAAATCCACGCTGCGTAGATAGCACCCACTCGCGCGCATTTCAGAAGCTACCGTCAAACATTTGATATCACATTTCTTTATTATAAACCATTTCCTATGGGAACCAGTTTATGTGATATTCTATTGAACCGATAGCTGGATTCACATAAGTTTGTTTTGATTAAGTGTGAAGCAAGTGTGAAATAATTCTTGAGCTCCCACGATAGGCAAATCTACTCGAAGACAAATGTTTTGCAACTTTGCAGAAGTAATTTTTATATATCACAAAAAAAAGAATTTCAGCCGGTTCCACTGCTTCTGTACAGTTTCGCTTAACTTTGGCGCCGATTCTACAGCAAGCGGTCTAGACTTCAGTTCTTCGTTTGACCGCCGCGGTCTGCTGCATGTGTGTAAAGTATCATCAAGCCATCTAGATTACAGTGAACGCGGAACGCAAAACTCAGAACTCTAGGCCGCTCACTATGGGATCAGCGCCATAAATATTGTCACATTTTTTCCACTTGCCTAGTGGGTAGTGCACATTCGGAAACTGAAAATGGCCCTTATTATTGTCATTACTTTTCTATCTAAAACGTAGATGGTTGTTGTTGAAATGTCAAGAGTTATATCTACATAAAATGTATTTTCTAAAATTCTTTAACACGTGACTCTACACTCTACAGTGTCGTCATTACAGCTTACATTATTATAAAAGGCCGATCATAACAACAATTGTTGGATTGTTAAAATACAAAAACAGTGTTGTTTGGAATATGATGAGAAAACAATATATATAATGGTAAGTTGAAAGCAAACAAAGCACAGCGAGACAAACGTAAACAAAAAAGGTAAATCAAAAACATCTGCCGAGAGTTATACAATGTATTATGGAGAAAAAAACTAGTAATGTATGTAATCATATTGAGCAGTGTCCTTTAAAAAATCGAAAGTTTGCGGTCGCCCGATAGTAAGAGTCAAGTAAAAAAGGATATTTAAGGCCAGATTTCATCCAACAATTATACGAATGCTGCTATTAGAAATGAACAGCACACCTGTTACACGCATGAGCAAGGATTTTTTGTGGTCGAACCTTTCACGAATTTACATATCTCCCAACTCTTCGTTGAACCTAACGAGGGTTATTATTTCAACCACAAAATGTGGATTTAACCGCTTCTGATTGACAAGCAACGGCAGAACATAATAAAGGATTATCTTAAACAGTTTTTGTTGATGGTCCACATAACATTTTCACCTTATTAGCAATTGTTAACAACTAATTTATTTCCAATTAGCTAACGCGCACAATTTGTGTGAAAACATAATTTGTGAAATTGCTACTGATGCGCAACAGTTAACGTTGTTTTTTAACATTTCTGGTGCGCTTCTGAGCATTTAAACTGGAAACTCAAAAGACCTTCATTATAGTTTTTTTTTAATTATTAAATTATGGCTTATAAGTAGTAGGGTACTCAAATGTTGCCATTTTAGGTAACGCTAGAAAACAGGCATCTTAGGTTTAGGTTCAGTCTAACTTTTCGACAAGTCATCTTTAGAGGAATGTAAGAATGTTGATTACCTACGCCACATTTTATCCCTGTCATGAATGTCAATAGCCTGTGCAATTACTTTAAAGAAACAAAAGGCACTTAATGGCTGTGACCTATGAAAGATGTCCCGAGACTGATGGCTCCTATCGAATTCCTTAGTCATCCTTTATTAAGGCAATGAAATGGATTTATAGCTTCCACTACGATTTTATGTCAAAGTGCAGTTCATTGCCACCAAACAATGTCTAAAAGACAATGTAATTTTATGCTTAAATGAACTTCACCTGAAGTGGAACTCGCTCGGAAAATTTTGAATGGCAAGTTTAGTGTACCTCTGTGTCACACACCTTTGTCTTCGGGTTGAATTGCAGTTATGCTTTATATAACAACAGGAGCGTGACAACTTTCCAGTGTCGTCTGCTCATTTGAATGAAAATACTGTCTTTTAACTGTTTTGTAATAACTTGCAAATCCTGAACTTTCAAATTCCTTGTACTGTTGTACAATCTTGTTTCCTTCATTGTAAACGTGATAAATTCTAATGTAACATTTTCATGATGTAAATCATCTGTCGTCTACCTATTTCTGAAGCTATTTTTCTTTCTCATCTAGTCTAGTATTCAGACTGTTTTTATTACCTATTTTCATGACAAACCTATGTCGTTTACTTAAATTATTAACTATATACTTCAAAGGAATATTGCGTTAATATGAATTGCTCTACATTTATTTAATGACTGACATTTCGGTCGCTTGGCTTACAGCTTTACTCATGTGAAATTTAATTTCCGTAAACTTGAAACCGCCTCGGTATATTTTTATATAATGGCATATTTTATGAGACTGTATGATGTAAATATGTATCCTTTCAAATGGCAATGACTTCCTGTGTAAATATTCTTTTGGATTCTACTATTATTTATAAAAATATTTGTTGTTGGATGGACACGTAAAGTGCTTAAAAATATCATTATTTATCCAAAGTATCACAAAATCTTTAATATTTAGAATAAATATCACAATAATGCTCAACTAAAGAATAACGAAATATACACATATAATATCCAATGCTCTGTTCTAAGTAGCGAACAGACAAACAGTGTAAGTCTGAACCGATGCGGATAAAACACAATAAAGTGTTTATGTTCTCAATAAAACCCTCTGAAGCCAGCATCTCATATTTTATGTGAAGCCGCTGATCCCAATTACACATGAATGGTTCGTCATGATCAGACATTTTTGGGATCCAATAAAAACTTACTCTGTGATTTATGCCCCCACTAGGAAGTGATCGTTCACATACAAATTCATCTTATTATAAGTGTTGCCACTTGTTAATTATGTTATTTTTCTTTTCAGTAAAAAAACTTTATTTAAATTGACCTAAAATATAAATAGGAAATTACTTGTTTTGCTAGCGGTCTGTCAGTGTCTTTTACGTGAAGTGTAAAGTTAAACAAATACCCAATCCCAAAGAGCCGGATAAGGCCGAGAATACAACAAGTTTGTTTTACAAAATGCCACGGTGACATTAACTCTGTACGACTAGCCGAATCATTAACGCCAATTTTCCTAATGACGTTGGCGCATTTATTTGCGCGTTTCGATTGGTAATCGCGAGAAGAATAATTTGATGCAGATATATCTGAAGGGCCGGTGTAAAGCTAATGTGTGTGTAGTGTTGCGAGAATTTAATCCAACTGTGCGCTTGTCAATCAATAAACTCGAACGAGTTGAGCCACTTTGCGCTCCACGTAAGATTAGTGTGGATATTATCATGGTACCGTTCTGATCATCCAATCAGCTCTGTTTTGAGATGATATTCAAGTCTGCTTGGAAAGTTGTGGTTTGAAGCTTATCCATATAGTTTCTAATTTCACTATAATTAGGCAGGGTGACACTGACAAGGTTTACGTGGAGTTATTAAAAGCTAAGGGACCTTCGTATGAGTATACAGACTGCATAGTCTGCGGATAATATTGCTGAAGATTTGCTATACTTTGAACTTATGAAATCCTCTCAATAAACTCTAAACAAATTCACATAGTAATAGTATTAGAAAAATAGAAACACAGAAAGCAGCCAAAACTAAAAACATTTTAAAAGAGACAACATAATCAACAAAGTTTAACACCTACCATAATTATCACTTCTCCAACACGACTGCGTATAAAAAACATATAATACGAACGGGTCTATCCACACACTATTAACGTTCGATAAACGTTACCATGGGCCCGTGATAAAAGTGACCAAGCTAATAATTTATTGGGTATACCGAGCAGAAACTTCGTAAAAATAAACATGAATGGCTGCCTTATTGGGGCTTGATTTAATACGCCCAATAAAACAGTAACTAACCTCATATAAATTACTAAACAAATAAATAACATCGTTGGTCATCAAAGTTTATCTCTGACGGTGATTGCATCAACATTTTTGACATTGTTTGTGTTGTAACAATTCTGGATTTGATGGTGGTTTGTAATTTTAATTTAATTAAGTTTTCATTGCATATTTTTTGTAGAAATATAATGACATATTATATTCTTCTTGGGTAATTAAGACGTTATTTTTGATACGGTACTTTTAATTTAATATATATGTCTCCGTGGAAATATTCACATGATACATAATTACACAAATTGAAACTCCCTTAAAATATGAAGAATTTGGTAATGTTGAAACTTCAACTATTCATGATTATTATATGCCTCTTATAAAACAGAAGCTAACGAATCAAGATTTAATTAAGTACTTACCTACATAAAATAGCGTACTTGACATGAACCGGTAAATTACAATAAAAAACTCACAAGTCTTAATGAATAAACTTCGATTTACAGTCAGAGTAAATCTAGTTATCATTAATTACATGCCTTGATTAAATAGTATTTAAAGGCAGATCTACAGGTACAAAATAAAACTTTACAACAATTGTCAGAGAAGACAATCTTCTGATGAAACGTTATAATTATGGTTGTGTAGATAGACTATTTATAAGTGATCCGCCATTAATAAACTACGAAATTAGAGATAAGTGTCCAAGTGTCCAATTATGTTGCAGCGGTAAGTACTGAATCAAAGTTGCTCAAGTTGATCAAAGTGCATATAATTCAAAAAAAAGAAATCCTGATTAACAGACTCATCGACATGGAGCCGAAACTACATAAGTTAAAAAAACTGTATTTGGACAGTACCTACCTAGGTTCTTTTTGTGAATCAACCTATAAAAAGGGGAACACAGTTTATTGAAATATCTTGTATTAAATAAAGAACGAACGGATAAGTTAAAATAATTTCCTCTGCGTTCAAACTTCTAATGAGCAACGAGAAGAAATTCATTACTTTATCTTAAATATCGAGCCAGCAACACTGACGGTGGTTAGTTAACATTTTAACTGCCCTTTTAATGAACGTTACCGGCATTAGAGCTTAAGACATTTACCTTATTGCTCGTATCAAGATTTATGTAATAAAGTTAAAGTATAGGCGATCTCTAATCACGGCGAGGTCATTAAATTGAAGTAATAATCCTCCTACATAGTAGCGACCATACATAAAGAGCCATAATTCTTTGTTAAGTTCTTTTGTAACTGACTAAGGAGATTGATGGAGCCTCTCCTTAGGTGGCCCCCTTAATAAGCTTCCAATAATTTTGTTTCGACTCGAATATAATAATCGATGACTTCTGTTCGTTTCAATTATTGGCTATTATGATTATATATTGATTATGGTATCGTTATTCATGGAGAAGTGTTTCTAAATATAAAGAAGGTGTTAAAAATTAAAAGATTTATGGATCCAGTAAGAATGTTTAACTTAATAACCCTCCTTCTGGCGCAGTCGGGTAAAAAGTTCATCGATAATCGTATCATAATGAAATTGTCATAAGCCTACGATTTTAACAGAATCTTTTACCTCTGACATAACAGAATATTTATCTTATTTATCGGGATACCTAATATATTTGTTAAATATTTAAAATGCATTTTTTAACGACCATCATACATATCGTCATGAAACATGATGATGACATAACAACTACCTGACATAAATTGACTTTAAAAAGCCGCTTGTCTTTAGCAGAGCATTGAAAATGAGTTATACCTACAAACAAAAGCGGGCATAGTTTGACATCATCAGGATACATACAGGTGTACTGTTGGTACAAGAACTGCTGATTGATTTACCATTTATTACATAATATACACACCTTTAAATCCAAATCCTTAGCAATTTCAGCACATTCAGATACTCTACTAACGCTGTGGGAACTATTGACAGGCGTAACGAAAAAATGAGATGAAAATGTTGGCGTATTGTAGCAATTTATTTCCCGTTCTTACTGTATAGGTAGGTATGCCATGACAGAGCTCTAACAGACGACTTTCTTTTTTGCGCGATTGAGAACGAAGCGCCCTAACCATTTGTGAAACTTACGTCACTGAGTGTTCAGGTGCTAGGTTCTCAACATTTCACGAAAAATGATATCACGATCCATGTAATAGGGGGTTACAACTTGTGGATATGTTATCGCATTTGGAGCAAACACCAAACAAGTAAGGCGTACTACTCATATTATGTCACTGAACATTTAACAGTACATTATGATTTGTGAAGCGCTTATTATAAAGGATAATACACGTAATAGTTTCGACTGTGCTCACGAGTCGTGACGCAGGTGCCAATAAATAACTTTACTGATCCGTGACCTTTCGTGACGACCGGCGACCGAGCGCCCTGCCCACTTAACATTTATCTTAGCTTTGATTTAAACACTATTTTTGCCTACTACATTTTTATTGAAGTTTTTTTGTACATAAAAGTCATCCGTAAGTACCTACCTACTTATAAAATAATGTTCGGTAGAAAGTTAGTTATAAAATACATATATAACCCGCTAACTGTTGAAACCCATAAACAAGATGACTTTTTAATCACTATCCCCAAACCAACATTAGGCTTATGCCTAAAAAAAAATAACAAACGCCATTTTTTTTTTTAAATAATAGGTGTCATTTTCATTAAAAAAATACATTTCCTGAAATTTTTCGAATACTGTATAGTCTGTTGTGCACGCAAAATAAAAAGTCAAAATACTTATTGTTACTACCGATGCCTAGGTACTACCTAGTCATCGAGTTTATTGTTTTTTAAAGTTTACCTGTCATTAATTTTAGATTTGTAATATTTTCAACTGAGTACCTAGGTACATCATTGCAACGACAACTACGTTAGCATATAGGTACTTAGGTAAGGTTCTGTTGGAAGTCAGTTGACCGATTTTCTTATTGTAACGCCAGCATATTTCCCCACCACCACCTACTAATTACGTATTCAAATTTGACTGATACCAGTTTCAAGTGTGACCGACAAGTAAGGGAATAGGTATTGTCCTACGCCACCTGCGAAAACAAGGTGTCTTCAGACGGGAGGAAAAATCGCGGCCATTATACTTAGCATCTCACCTTGCTAATTGTTTCCTTTCGTTTCAACTGGTTGCAGTTATGGATTTTTAATATAAATCGTAGCTATTACGTACTTCCTTTATAAATCATTATAATATTGTGAAAGCAAGTTTTCACTTTTTTTAAACTGTTTGGGTAGGTACTTATGAAATTTTATTTATTTGTTTAATTCAGGCATACAAACATAATGTATATCTATAAAAAAACCGGGCAAGAGCGTGTCGGACCACGCACCGTCTAGGGTTCCGTAGGAAGAAGTATTTTAGTCTTCCGACTGCAAATATAAGTTTGTATTTCAAAATATTATTATGAAATACAAATATTTTTTTATTCTTGTTCAAACCAATTTTAATCGTTATTATTTATTAAATGCTATTAGCTTGATTTTTTTCAGATTTTTCGATAACGTGGTTGGAAAATTACAGGGGGGGGACATATTGTTAACGACTTTGGAAGCTTCTAGTTCACTTAAAAAAAAATTATATTCGCACAAAAAAAACAGTTTACACTTTACTATCCATAGAAAAATCATCAATTATTTAATTATCTATCGATACCTTTAAAAGACCCTTCAATATCACTTCACCACTCCAATTCTAAATGTACCTGCTCAAAAGTGAAATAAAGTACAAAGGCACAAAAATAACAATACCGAGTAAGTACAATCGGGAATCATTAGACATTTATATGACGTGAGAAAGGCGAGCCGTATCGTTAATTAAAGGCAGTAATTTGACATGCCCTGACAGCTAATATTATGTTGAAATTGATTTGTGTTCGAAGTTGAATTAATTTTGACAGAGTCAATAAGCCACCGCTTTCTTATGATCGGAGTGTCCGTAGTTGAGCCTATTTATTTGGTAATGTGTACAAGAGATGGAAAATGTAATGGTTAAGAGATTATTGTTAAGCAAGCTTATATTTTGCTGTATTTGGTTGAAAAGACATTACGCTTAAGTCCAAGCACACTACAGTGGTAAAACAACAACTTAGAAAATACTCCCTGCAACTCTGTAAAAAAATGGATAATTATATTAAATTGCAACACAGGTAATCAACAAACGACCTATCTGAAAGTTTCAGATTTCACTTAAACAAACCAATTATTTATATAATTATATTTTACTGAATGTACTACAATTTTTTTATACTTAATAATTCTTTACTTTCTTTCTTTTTCAATAGGGACCTCCTAATACTTTAGGTGAAAGATTATATTTTTTTTATTGTATTTTCGCAGAATGTAAATTATTTTAGTAAATATAAACCCAGACAGCATTTCGTTACCAAACTTTTTATATAAGTAAGTAGTAACTACTTACTAAAACTATGTTTTTTTGGATCTCTTCTCTTCAAACATTAATTACGTATAAAAGCTCTTTTACACGCATTAATTATAATAACTACATAAAGAAGCTACACAAGAAATCCCGATCTTCTATTAACATACTAACTTCAAGTTACCGGCATTATGAGACGAGAGTAATTATAAAGAGAGAGAACAAAAACCGATACGTTGTTACACCGACAATGGCTGGAGATAACAAGACAGAAACCTATTTAAAATACCTCTAATCGAATATGGCTTTTATGGTCGTGTTTAACACGATTATTATATTTTAAGAGGGAGTATATGACTTGCACTTTGCGCGTATCGAAGCGGCCTAAGGTGTCGAACTGTCGAATAATAGCTTCGCGTCCAAACTGATTGATTAATGATGCACTCGGCGAAAACAGAACGGCTACCTAATTAAATACTCCCGTCGGCAAGGATGGCTGACAGGAATGTATGATGAACTGAGCGTTTGACTGACGATTGATTTACCTACTTGCTTTTTGTATGAGGTTGTTGAGTTTCGATGTTAGTTGTCATTCGTTATTTTTTCTCCGTTGTCTTATTATTCAGGTACTGTTATTAAAGCCCGCATAGCAGCTGCATCATGTAAAGATCTGGTTTTAAGTTCAAGTCATTCAGTTACCCAATTTATATAAGCCATGATTAAATTAGTAACTGAAGTAACTCTGGGGATGAACTTACTCGCTTTCATCTGAGCTGATGTTGGCTTTACACATATACTTTCGACTATTTAATTGTATAGGTACCTACATACTTAATATTATCATATTATAATTAATAAGAAGGTAATCCAATAAAAATATAACACACCCAGCAGGTATAAAAAGTTTCAAGATGCCACATAAATACTATTTTAATGTATTCATTGATAAGTTACATAAAGAAAATAAAGTAGTTTTGTTACATTATTTTATTTTAAGTAGTTACATCTAAGTGCCTGTTTAAATTAAATAAATGAATGTGTTTAAAAGTAATCCACAGCTTTGGAAAACTTATTTTCTTTAATGAAGTTTTAAATGAGTTTTACATAAAATACTTACAACTAGCCGTAAAGAATTGACCCTGCAATACTGTCAACTTTATTATCTGTCAACAAAATTATTTGTCGTGTTTGTATTAAGTGTCATGTTTTCATTTCGTTTCTGAAATTGTCCAAAATAGTTTGTAGTTTGTCCATTGAAAAATGGTTTACTACCACACATCTGGAAACGTAAAAATGCTTAGAAATATTGTAATTGATTATGGAGCTGCCAGTGAGGTATCGCCCAATGAATATATGAAAACGTACATTGAAAAATGTCCAGAAACTATTGATGACACGAAACTATCATGGATAGCAGAAACATTTCTGGGATTTCATAGACATAACCTGTTTTTGAAGGAGATAGCATCTCATTTATACGAAGAACTCTCAGATGACGACCAAGACTACTTCATGATTATATTCCACGCTGTTACTTTCCAGTGCAAACCCAAAGATATGCAATTTCTTTATAAATGTCTCTTCAATTTAAGTAAACCTCTTCTGAATACGTTTACAAAGTTTCTGAGTAACAATGAAGTATTAACATTTATTTCCCAAGTAGCACAAACTAGCTATGATATCGATTTCATAACTGAAAAAATTATTGGACCTCTTTTTGAATGGCAGCCTTATATTAGTGATATGGCTCATACTTATGCTGAGCATGTAAAGAAGATGGAGAGTAGAAAGCTAAAACCACCAACTGTACCCATCCAACCGAATGTATTAAACCGTAAAGGTCAAGAATCTACGCTTCCTCCTGTTCAGTCGTCTTTTTTCCCCGCAACTCCTCCAAACTCTATGCATAATAAAAAGAAAAGAATGCTAACAAAAACTGCAATTGATCAGAAATTGAAACAAATTCACGATAAAAATAAACAAAGAGCTGCACATCTATTAAATAATGTTAAAAATAATGATTTTCACTATGCTCAAGTTAAATCTGATAGATATTATAAAAGACTCTCCAATATCAGAAACGAAATCGAAATTGCATATGCGAAACCAAAGCCAAAGCAATATTATATTATGAAAGCAAATCCTCCACCAGTAAAAGAAAACGCTGCTATTATAAAAAGAATGAATAAAAGAATACAATTAGCGGAAGAAGAAGAGGTGTTATGGCTACAAAACGTAATGAAATGTTGTAGAAACACTACCAAAATTGACGAACTGACCGAATATGACAGACAAGAAAGGGAAAGAGAAAGGTTATTGGATATAGAAAAAAAACATTTAATGGGCCTAATAACTTACGAAGAAGCTGTACTAGCAAAGAAAAAATTAATAGAATATAACAAAAAGAAATACGAAGAATTTTTAAAAGAAAAAGAGTCCTGGAACGAAGAAATAGAACGGTGGAAAAAACTTGAAACCGAAAAAAATCGTAAACAAGTCGAAAAACTTTCTATGATTGAACTGAACCTACTTCAAGCTAAAAGCAATATTGCGACAAAGAAGAGAGAAACAGCAGAAAGAGTAAAGAAAGAATCTGAGATGATTTCAATAAAAACCATTCAAGCAAAACAAGCGGAATTAGAGCGTAGAGTCAATATGATCAAAGAAATAAAAATATTAGCTATGATTGCTAAGAAAGCCAAAGTGCCTAAAATAATAGATCTAACAGAAACAGCTGGACTGGGTTTGCTTTGTGAAATGTCTATGGCAGAGTTACAAGAAAGGCTAAGTGCCATGAAGATTGGTTTAAAAGAAGAACTTGAAATGAAGAGGACGGTTATCAGAGATGATAATAAAGCGGCTAAACAAGACCTGGAAGAAGCGAAAATGTCTATTAAAAGTTATATGAGCGAGCGAGCAATATTACGAAAACACAATAAAAAGTCCAACCTAACTATAGTTAGTTCATCATCTAAAGAAATAAATGATTTGAAAAAAATATTAGATGAGAAACGTAAGATGCGAATCAAATTGAGTACCTGATTCCATCAGCAATGTTTATTGTAATAGTGACATAAATGCTTATTTATCTTTATTCTTTCTTATAATGTGACGTTATTAAAATAAAGAGACGATGAGATAACAATAGTTCGCATTTTGAATATTGTACTATACGTATTTTGTACACAGGTTTGTAGTATTCATACTAAGATGAATCACACACCGCCCCGCGCTACGCTGCGGGGTGCGTGGCGACGGAACAAAAGCCACGCGCGTGATTGAGTTTTCAGTGTGTTGCACCATGCGTGATTTCTATACAAATACAGGTACTTGCAAACAACGGAAGATCATGCACTCCCGCGCTACGCTGCGTGAAGCGGTGCAGTGTGCGAATCGCCTTAGATTGGCATACAGTGCCGCGGGCAGGAAGAGTTGAATAATTATAATGAAGATGTGTTCGATATCGAGCCAACCGGCCTAAGGAAGGACCGACATTTCTTGGGCCGATAGGTCCCCAACCGATGAAGAAACGCTAAAGATCGAACAAGGCCTGATCGAATACTTTTTGTTCACAAGTCATAGCGTACCGAAAATATATACCTACTTAATTTAATCATCTAAGGGGGTCCATGTTTTATTATCACAAGGTTGAACATTTTATACACCACTAGCTGGTTACCCGCGACTTCGTCTGTGCAAAAATGGATGAAAGGTAGCTTATGTGTTTCTCCAGGTCCCAGGCTAACTCTTCTCAAACATCAAAATCCGTCCAGCCATTTTAGCGTGACAGAGTAACAAACACACACACAAACTTTCGCATTTAGGTATAATATTAGTGTTACCTAAATAATCTACAAAAGGTTTGATCGACTGTTCAATATGAAAGAGATAAATAAAGGCGTACAGACTAAATTAGTTGATCACACCATTCATATTAGCATTTAAGCTCGGGATGAAGTTGTCATGTTATAAATTTACGTAAATTCACAGACCTAGGAACATTTAGATATACACATGAAATTGTGTTTTACCTGTTATGATATGAGTACCTATGTTTTTTTCTGCTACTCAAACACCTATCATTTTTCCTTTTGCGTTATAGATTATACATATAAAAGGCAAACATTTTACTTGCAAAGATAGAATACAAAGAAAATCTTTTACCCGTGTACACCCAATATCCTTTATGATATTTTTTTACGCTCTACAGACGCAGTTAAAGCACATGTTGCTAAATTAAAAAAATTAAAACATTATTATTCATAATATTATCTTACACGTGTTCATGTCTGCAGTCATGAAGAAGTATAGTAGCAAGACTAATGGTGTCTCCAGGCGGGGCTCGATCGATGCGCACGCGTGAATTGGTTGCTGCACTTAATTAGTGCGCGCCGAACAGAAATATTAGTAATTGGAATTTATAGTTCAGATTTGAAGTCTCAGTTGATAAACGGCAGAGCAACGACTCCGACCCTCTCAATGTAAAATAAATCATAAACATCATAACACTTGTAATATTGACACAAATGATAATAGCTGTAAAATTTCCCAACGTACACAGGTGATAATCTGAGCGTATAATAATCCAATAACTCGACGTTTTATACATAATATGGATCACGTGACGACGTATTCGAATCGAAGAAACCTAGTCAATATAATTTGGATTAAGGCAATAAATAAGGCGGGTTCGCCCGTTCATTTGTATCAGCGTATAATTTAAATTCTTTAACGCCAATGTTCAAGATTACGCGGCGAGATAGAGGTGCGGGCGCCCGTGTCGCGGCGACAACCACCAAATAAATTTATATTTCCGACCGACACCGGGCTGACTTCTCTCTTTGTAGATAATTCGGCCGGTAACGTTGAATGACTCTATTAACAGCTTCCCTTTTTGGGATAAATGTCGACTTTGGGCAGTGTCGTAGCGCAGTCTTATCTATAGTGTGGGATGACCAGTGTTGTTGTAAAGTTACAAGTTTATTGCTCGACTCGTATTATGTCTAGGTACTAAATCAATGTAATTAATAATAAAATTGAATCGTAAGATTTTAGAATGTAAATAATTAAAATTATTTAGTTACAAACACCATTTATTTGCTTAACAATAGTTATTAAGCCAGATCATAAATAATGGTCTTTAAAAATATTAAAGTAAAAATCAATTAAATAAATGAGTGATGGATTTCAATTTAGCCGAACTCGGCGAATAAAAATATCCATGCCGAGTGAAAGTATTCCGCTTGCACAAAATCCAATAGCACTATAAATACGGCTTCTCATTTCAAGATTAACCTGATAACAGTAAAACGTCAATAACCACCTAATTGGGAGAGAACACTCTAGCAGCCGGGCCCGTCCTTAGTGAGAAACAAATAAATATTGTAGCACTACGAGATAATTTGCCCGATAACTTAATGTGCTTACATTTCGAATCTGCTCATGATTTTATGGGAAACTATCACGCCGTATATTATTTCATTCAATAGTGTTGTGAAATTAACGATTTGATTTCGATTTTTTATAAAATGCCGTGTTTTTGGTGATAACACGTGTGAACAAGTAAATAGTATACCGATCGTCCTACGCGAATCGATAAACATAATCGTTAGTAACGCTCGTTTATATGCTAATCTATTTTAAATCGATGATCATTATAATTTTACTGTATCGATCATTGAGGTTTAGTATGACTAATTAAAATGAATTTATGTTGTGCTCGGAATGAGTGGTTTGTCACTTGGCAATTTATATCTATTTCCCTTTAATCTTTTAATTTGAACAGGCACATTTTATGTGTCCGTCGTTTTGTTTGCTTATAATTTAAATATATCGTAGAGTTTCAAGTTAAGTTATTTTTATTGATTTAACTTCAAAATTGAAAAGCATGCCAAGCTATTGAAAGTATGTATAATCTATAAATTGTATAAAATAAAATTGCTTTTCATGTCTGTCTGTTTGTCCGCTTATTTCTTCTAAACTACATAATGGATAAGGTATAAGTAATACATTTTCACAACCGTTTAGAGAATTTATTTTGGAAGGTTAATATAAAAAAGGCATATATGAAGGCTATACTAATATTATAAAGAGGAAAGATTTTTTTGTTTGTACCGAATAGGCTCCGAAACTACTGGACCGATTTTAAAAATTCTTTCACTAATAGAAAGCTACATTATCACTGAGTGACATAGGCTACTTTTTATCCCGAAAAAATGCACAGTTCCTGTGGGACACGCGGACGAAGTCGCGGGCGAAGTGCTAGTTATATATATAACTAGCTGACCCGCCCGGGCTTCGCACGGGTAAAGTTACCCTACGCCAGCTAAGCTACCCTACGCCTACCCTACACCTACCCTACGCCTACCCTACGCCTACCCTACGCCTACCCAACGCCTACCCTACGCCTACCCTACACCTACCCTACATCTACCCTACACCCCAAATCTCAAAAATAAGTTTCAAGCTTCTAGCTTTAAAAATTACGTAATTTCCACACAAACTTTCATGCCCTATTTCAACCCTTTACAGCCCTTTTTTCGCATTACAAAGTAGCCTATGTCCTTTCTCAGGCTCCAGACTATCTCTGTACCGAATTGCATTTGAATCGGTTCAGTATTTTAGGCGTGATTGCGTAACACACAGACAGACAGACAGACAGAGTTACTTTCACATTTATAATATTAGTAAGGATAGTACAGGCTATTCCATATCACGCTACAACCCTTAGGAGCCAAGCACCAGGGTTGAAACCGCGAGTAACAGCTAGTGTAAGTATAAATTATGCACCAACATGGCTTTATTTAAGTACAATCTGTAAGCCTGTATCTGTGCGTAATTGTCAAATTTTCGTAGTGTATACGTGTTCAATTCGCCCCCTGCAAAAAGTGATAGAAAATGTTATCCGGTGATTCACCGCTATAGGTACCGTTTCCAGGGCTATTATGCTCTGAGATGTTACTCTTTTCTTAATTTGGAATCAAGGAGGTTACATTAATTTACACCAAAAACTTATATATTTTATTATAAACTTCTTGTTTACAACAATGCATAGATTAATGATCGGTCTCTGCTGCAACAATGACAACAACAATTTTGACAATCTTACGTCATTTGCAAAACGATTGTGTTTTATGATCATATTTTATTGGTATAGAATTCAGTGGTTTTATGATTTAAAAGTAATAATAATTACCTAACATATGATACGCGTCGGCGATACGGATGTACGGTGATTGGATTGAACAAATACATGTCGCACGCTCAATCAAACACTGACCTAATTCAAAATTGCAAACTTTTGGCAATTGACGTTTAAAGTTTTTTGTTGTAGGTGCGCGTGGAACATAAAATATAGACTGATCTAATTTTTTACCTTATTTTGCAAATAATAGGGGTGTTCTTTTTTGACTAGGTTTTAGAGCATGCTCTTTTAGGTCGGTATTTCACTGTAACTCATTTTGGCCAAATTTTGAGTTCGGTCAGTGTTTTACTAAGCGTGCGATGTGTGGACCCGGCTTAATACACATGTTTGCAAAGTTAGTTCAGATGGTAGACTTTTTGTGATAACTTTAGATATAGTGGACCGATTTAAATGAAACAAAGACTAAATGTTACCTCAAGGTACTGCCTATACATTTCTTTCTAATTCCTCAAAATCAATTCAGTAGTATTGATTTGATGCGTGTTCAAACACACAGACAAACAGACAGACATACCGACAGACAAACAGACAGACAAACCGACAGACAAACAGACAGACATTAATTCTAAAAATGATAGAAATTTACTTCATTACTCATTCTTAGTCCCCCCTATAATTTTTTTGCAAATATATGCAATGTACAGACACGCGGAATTTACCTACATTCTTATTATAAGTATAGATAGGTTAGTATTTAACTTAGATACAGCACAGAAAACTCGATATTCTTGACATGTCGCCGCCAACAACAGTAGATTGCACACCATTCGAAGCAAGGGCGAGTTGCTAGTTATTGTATGAATGCAAATGTCATTATGTGAACGATAATAGCTTGATAATTAAAACCACAATATTAACAGTTAGGCTCAACTAAAAAATCTTTGTTTCTTATTATTCTAAAAGAACTTTATTTTATAACTTAATCCGAAAACAAGTTATTTTCACCCTTTAATCAGACTTCATTCAGTGTCGATTTTACGATAAAATTCCTTATAAGATTTTATTCTTCGAGATGCACCGATATGCTTCTGCAGTTGAGTGCAAAGCTAATTTTGTATGTCAACCCAAAATCCTCAACGCTGCTTATGGGGTGACATTATTGCCTCCGATGTAGCTCCGTCCCGAGTGGGTATATTAAAGAATTTATGTTATGATTGCTCAGTCAATTTGCATAAAAATAATATGGGAATTTTATGTGCGAATGATGTCATATCCTCCGGTGTTTTGTTAAGAAATGTGTGAAAAAGAATTAACATGGATAAACGTTGTTTTTGTAAGTTAACGCGATTACGTATTAAATAAGTTAATTTTTTTGGAAAATGTTGATTGCTTGAGATAAAAAATAATGATAATGCAATCCGTTAAAATATACCGGATTAACACTTTATGGAATACAACCAATCTCATTTAAATTGGGTATATAGATAAAGAGTGTCAGTAACCTTAAAGCATAGGCTAATGGTTGTAAAATAAATAACTGCTTATCATCATAAAGCTATCAAATTATTTTGAAAATTTATGATAAAAAATAATGTTATTAATTTATTCAAATCCATCACTTACAAATAGATGCGTACAAATCACTACAAATTAATTAGATATTATAACTCTAATATGGAGATAATGATGATGATAGTGTATCTGGCTCTAATACGTTTAACGATAACGTGTTTTGTATGACGTCACGCATGAGCCCGTCGCCACAATATATTATCTATTTCTTGCTGATCTTTCTTCACCTTTTAGACAGCTATCACTGATGACGAAGCCAAAAGGAACATTTAAAACCTATATTATTATGAAAAAGTTCGCGAGTTCACCAAGTTTATTTTAAAAAAGTAAAGTCACAACTAAAAAGGAGTGAAAACTAGAAAAATAATCTTTTTGCGTATCATTACTCTACCTATTAAGGACAGATTAGTACAGCGTCGCGATTTAGGAATTTGCTTACATGTACCTACACCACATGTCTATGCTAACATCGAAATTGATATAATTATGATCATTAGTTAAGTACACGTAATACGCAACAGAAACGATACCTATTCACTTCCCTACAGCACGAAAAGTGCCCGTCACAACCTAGATAGGTTAGCTCCTACCTATTAAAACACGACTATGAAATGGATAGAATAATGAAATAAGTGTAAAATACAATAAATATGTGTTCTTATAATCCCGGTCCATATCGCTGTATTAGCACTTTTTACGTGTTAAAGTATTGTGGAGATAGTGGAGCGGTTCACACCGCGCTCTTAATCTGTGCCCCGTGTGACAGCAGCAAGGCACACGGGATGCGTATTTGTGAAATATGCTGTGTGTTGGTATGAAGTATTTTTTATCCATCATTATTATCATAATTTATTTTTGTTTGTTAGTATTTTTTATTGGATGGAGTTTTTTCCTAATGTTAAGTGCATAATCCTTACTTCCTAACTAATATTATAAATGCGAAAGTAAGTTTGTGTGTTACCTTTCACGCCTACACCACTAAACCGATCATCATGAAATTTTGCATATAGATAGGTACGTAGTCAAGAGTACAAAAAAGGATATAGGGTACCTTTCATCCAGAATAAAAGTACTGTTCCCAAGGGAAAGAACAAACTCTAACTTAAACTTTAACAAACTTAACTTTCGACACAATTGCTTTAGGACGCTAGATGGCGCTACGTGTACTTATGTCACGCGGACGAAGTTGCGGGCAACATTCTAAAAAGCTCCTAAAAAGCTATGGGCTGACAGAGTAGCTATACAGGAGATTCAGAATTACTGGTTGACATTTGCCCTTGGTCCTGCCTGTTTAAAAATTCCCAATTAAAAATTAGATAATATTTTCCTGCGATTTACTGCTGCACAAAATCATTTCAGCAGCAACGATATGACAGAAAATAAATAACATCGAAACTATTAAGTATTTATAATTTTATTTTAAATTCTTTGGCAAAGTTTAACCAACTTTTTACAGTCCATAGCATGTAAATCCCTACCATTCTTCAAAGTATACCTCGCTGCGCGCCGGTCTTACCTAATGCATAGTTGGTAGTGACGCGCCTTGTCCACTCGGCGCTTCAAACGACGCACAAAATTTATTGTTATTGGGGCGGCGCGCGTACATGCATCCTCACTCCGCGGCTATCACGCGCTACAACTTTATCGAAGCACCTCACTATTCCGAATAAACGTAACGACTTTATTCCGTGTCCACGTGATTTTTACGACACACATAAATACGCTATTTTGATTTGTTTGACAACTGTTTGATGGTGAACTATTGTATTGATTTATATTATTATAAAAAAGTGTAAAAGCTTCTATATATTTTTAAAGTGGACTTCTTAGTTAATATACCTACCTACTATGTGACATTTATTGTTACCTGTTATAGGTAATATAATTAAATAAATAATATTCTATTATAAAATCACTAACCGTCTAGTGTCCACATAAGTCCGTTGGATTCCAATCTCTACAATATATTTTTATTTCCATTTGAAGTCCACTAGTTAGTTGTGCTTTTAATATTATGAGTCAAGAAGAACCACTTACAAATCTGTTGTCTTTACTACAAACGAATCCAACTATTCTTAAAACTCTTTCAGAATAAGGCGATTTACGTTCTCCTGCTACGCTATAAAGTTTCTGCGCCATTGCCAATTTGTTAATGATACTACATCTACATACCTAATATGCACATTTACTCGCAAACTATATAAATATAATATAATATAAATAGAAGATATTATTTCTCCATTTGTGTCTACTGTCTAACTTATGATTAGGTCAAGAAGTCTGCACTTTATGCCTAATAACGTCTGGTCTCTTAACGTTTGGAAGTGTGATAGTTGCGTTTATTTCTGACTTACCTACCTCTTATAATATAATCCTATCTGCAACACTGAAGGTACGGTATATGTCATCGTACCCCAACGCCGATGACGCCATGAATTTGGTGGATAGCTTATGAGCTTTTGTCAGTCCTATGTGATGTTCTAATTTCCTTTATAGGCACCTGACATACTGAATAAGTTTAATAGCACCAGCCGGCCTAGCATGACTACGATAGAAACGGGTTTTGTCTACAGAAGAATAGACAAAGTGACAGATTGTAGAAAGATTTCTACCGTTTTATGCATACAATAAAGAGAAGAAATATATGTTTCCATCCTTCAATAGACAAAATTCTGATAAATCAAGCACGGGTCGCCGCGTGCTCGGGCAGAATTGTAGAATAGAGATAGAATTGTTAAGCGTGTAGAAAACCCAATTTGAAACAATGCTCCTGCCATGTTATGTCTCCACCACTCCTGGTTGATTGCTAGAGAATAAGGTATTAAGTCCGCCCTTGTACCTTTTATTTAGCATAAAGTTTAAATAAATGAGTTTTTTTCGAATCATTCTAGATCGTCATCAGTAGCTATGTATGCATTACATCAAAATACGTAGATAAGAAGGTAAGTAATTGTAAGGTTCTGAATAGTTAGCTTTAAATA
Organism: Thalpophila matura; assembly: GCA_948465475.1. Lineage (NCBI taxonomy): Eukaryota > Metazoa > Arthropoda > Insecta > Lepidoptera > Noctuidae > Thalpophila > Thalpophila matura. The sequence continues at coordinate 8,969,398 of OX419183.1, read as the reverse complement.
AGCAAATAGTCAAAACTAGCTTTTGCCCGTGGCCTCGCCCATGTGGAGGTTGGAAATTATCCCACGGGAATTTACCTACTACCGGGATAAAAAGTAGCTTACGTCACTCTTCGTCCCATAAACTATCTATATGCAAAAATCATGGTGATCTATTGCTCTGTTGCTGCGTAAAAGAAGGACAAACCAACAAACACACTTCAGCATGTATAATATTAATAGGGATGGCACTTTTATTATTTGCTCTTTTACTTGCACTAGAATACCAGGTTGAGATGATGGCGCAAAGTGAAACACCTAATGAAACTCAGATTGAAGTAGGCTATACTGAATGTTGACTCAACCGGTCACTGGAGAAGGCTAGGTTAATTGAAGGTAGGCTGAAACGTAGTAAGTACTTACCTAATGACAGACAACCATTGTTACTCCAACCGTGTTTTTTTGCTGACTTCGATCAGCTTTCACTAACTTGATTGCCGATATCCGGGAAGGAGTAAATCGGTTTAATAACAATACGAAAAAAGGGATAATTGTCGCAATTCGGGCAAAGGGCTGAGAATCACAACTCTATCTTTCCTGGACTTAATAACCGACGGATTGCCGGATTTGATACGACTTTTTTTAGTGGAAAGTAAAGTTTTTCAAACCCTTTTGTGAAGGATACTATAATTACATTTACCCTACTTTCGTTAAATAGTCTTATACTTGTAATTGTTTTCTGAAGGAAGCTGAACTGGTAGAAGAACATTTCTTGGTATTATTGAAGGTATGGTCGCGGTAGCTTTGATAAAATGTAAATACAAATACTTAAAGCTCATCTTAAATCTGCATAGCAAGTAGACAGTTTTCCAAAACTATCACACGTTTTCAATAACTTATCTATCGGCTTTTTTCCTAGGGAAAGCATTTTGACATAGTAAGCTATACCTATTTATAAATAAAGTAAAAATTTTATCTGTAGTGAGCAAAATGACTGATAGATACATTATTGAAACGGCTAGGTATAAGTTAGTAAAGGTTTTCTTAATCTTTTTCAATTGAATTTTTGCTTCTTCAGTCGATGAAGCATACGATTTTGTGTTTCTGTCTTCGTTTATGGCTCTAACTAAATATCTGTTGGCTCTACAGGTAAATGTTTCGTGCAGGGATCGAACCAGCGGGCTTTTAAAAAGTAAGAGTCCATCGGATCTTGAAATTTTGTACATATATTCAGATATTTTCACCGATATGTAGGCAATACTTACGTATCAGCCTGTAAAAAAGCGTGAAACTTTTCTCTCCTTGAGTTTCGAGCGGATAACTCAATATTTTGATAACCAACCCTCTATTTACTTCTTATTATTCCATGATAATTATGTTTTTCAAAAAGAGGAAAATAAAAGAAAAACTATGTGTATTTCATTATTTATTTTTATATTTTTGTAATATTTAGGTACGTATGTAAACTGTCTCCTATATTTTACAATATTATTATTCTTTTAAGCAATAAATAGTATACAATACTCATGATTGTAACAATATTTACAAAAATAACTACTTAAGGGCAACTTGGGCCGTCCGTCGTTGGAATGCAAAGTGCCCATAATAACGAATTCTATAAAATAGTGCCAAATTATAAACTTTAGTGACCTAATTCATTGTCTAACAAATACTTTTCAAATGTTTGTAATCATCTAAAATTGGTGTAAATAGGTCTAAATTCGGTAGATATGAAAAGCGTTAGGAACTTTTTTTCTCCTGAAACAGTACTTGTTACCATTGATAATTAATACTTTGGTATACTCCCTCGAAGTATCACAACAACTTAATCCAAACCAGTTAGTATCCATGTCTATTACTAGTAGGTACGAGTTGCGCTAGGGTCCACGGAGCAACTTCAGTCGCAAAGGAACTTTATTTACAACTATACACCTTTACCATTACATTATCCTTGAAATCGAGTTAATATTTGCCATGTGCATCCCAGATCAAAACATTTCAACAAATCACCAACTATTCTCTTAAGTACCTATTAAACGGGATTGTTTGTGCATGATTAAAATTAATTATTCTCGTCTTCTTTACACTAATTAACAATTCCAATATCTACATAGGTATTTACATTAATTTACAAACTAACTGGAGTATTAGCACTCTAGAATCATAATTTACATAATTATTCGGAACATGGGCATTCGATAGGAATGATAATTGTAATACTTTATTTAGGTAAAATGTAAATAAATTAATTATAATGACTGTATCAACGATCGTGTTTTGTTAGTTGTAGTGGTAGGTCGTTGGAGGTGGCTCGCTGTCGGCACGGACTCGCCGACCGGGACTTCCTCGTCGGCCGGTCCTCATTGTCACTTTCATCGTGGACGTTTATCTCTTCGTCCGAATCCGAGTGGGATTCGTATCCACGAGCTAACTGAATAGACTGTGCTGCTAAAAGAGCTGCAGCTGCTGAATGTGGGACGAGCGACTTAAAGGCGCTGTTTTCTAACGCCGGATGCGGCTTAAAAGCACTTCCATCGAACGTAGTCTGCTGCGACAGCGCTTTCAGTGCGTTAGCATCGAACTGTTGGTGCGCGAAAGCCTTCAGGGCGTTAGTGTCCTGGTGCGAGAGAGCCTTGAAAGCGCTATTCTCGCCGCCCATCTGCGGGGTGTGGTAGGAGACGCGCGTGGGGGAAATGGAGCGCGAGCGCGAGCGGGAGCGGGAGGGGGAGTGGGGGAGGCGGTGCGGGGGCGAGCCGCCACCGCGCTTCAGGAGGTTCATGCGCTGGTGGCGTCTCCACTTGGCTCGTCTGTTGGAAAACCAAACCTGTCAGTAACGGTAAATAAAAATAATTAGTATTCTGTCTTTTCTGTGTTAACAAATTCAATATTCAAATTAATGCAAATTGACAAAAAGTAGCAACGTTGATTTGACATCTTTGGCTGTCTCGAACGATATTGTGGATTTATGTAATTATGCAAAAGGTCAACTAAATTAGATTTCATTACCTGAACTCGCGCTTCTGATAACGACGTTTTGGACGCCAGTCGCTCTCGAGTGGAGACACATGGATAGTGGGATTTTTCGAATTCCTTCTCCAATTCTTCGAGCTGGTCTTGGCTAAAAGTCGTGCGGTTCCGTCTGAACTTTGGTTGCTCTCCGTCTAAAGAGCCGGAGTCGTCGCCGTCTACGTCTGTTTCAGCAAAAACAGTCACGAATAAGTTGGAATTCAGAGTAAAAAGTGTCACGGTATTTATCCGAACATTCAACAAAATTTTGTACAATGGAGTCACTACGCTTGAGCTTTATAATTAGATTACTTCATAATTCTTACCGATTAGTCCTCGTCCAGAGGTGAGGAACCCTTGGTTGATGTCGGGGTGTGGTACTCCTGATGGAGGGCCAGGTACTCCGGGGGGTAGAGGTAGGGAACCGGGGGTCCAGACGCCGCCACCACCGCCCCAGGGGAAGGCGCCGTATGGTGGAGGAGCAGCATACAGGCCGTAGCCGGCAGCCCGCGCAAATTCCGCCGCAGCGCGCTCTGCAGCCCTGTTCCGCAGTATCCTGTTGATGGATGAAACGCTGGGAGCAGTCGCATTCGTGCAAACGCCTGTGGACAAGGATTAGTTAATAGAATATATGATTTTAAACATTGGTAATGTTGCTACAACGCTATGCTGCTTACTGTAGCAGAATAAACACTTTTCATTTAGTTTGTAAGGTACTTATGTTAAAATCTATGGGCCAAAATATCCTCAAATAAAGAGTTTATTATTATTATTTTCTTACGGACAATAGTTTATCATCCATGTGCCTAATACAATTAAACTGTAATTTGTAACAGTTTTTATCAGTTTTTTATGGTTGATATTCTCACAAAGGTACATCGCCAAAATCACCAAGTTAATACAGAAAATGTTAGTATTACCACGACGTGCGCCAGTGAATGTTGTTTTTCAACTTAAGTTATACAGCGATGGTTATATTCAGTGAGCTGTATTTAGTGTTAATGTACACCTTGCTAGAAACATTTCGCTTTGAGCACGAATATAGCAATTATGTAGTGCAGTTTTGAAACTCGATGTCTCTTAGAACGCAGCCAGTACGAATGCGCATAAAATTACGGACGCGCGTTAAAACCGATGCGTCATTGGTCGCGTTTTAAAATCGCCTGCACTTATAACACTAATGACACAATCAGCTTATGTTACACAAGCACAATATTCTGCACTAGTTCGAGTTGTAAAATTATTGACTTTACATCTTTTGATGTTACGAGTATATTGATATCAGATACATTTAAAAACGTCGATTATTATTTTTATTTTTCTATATTTATAACAAATAGGTAGTATAAAACAATCTCGCTTTTCATGTCTGTTTGTTCGCTTGGTTCTTTTAAACTACACAATGGATCTAAATACAATTTCCACCACGACTTAGAGAATTTATCCTGTTAGGTTTAAATATTATCGTATTAGACGATAATATTTAACGTATTTTCGTATTATCGTATATAGATACAGCACAGAAATTTTGATGTTTTGACACATCACTACATCAGTAGATTGCACCCGTGCGGAGCAGGGGCGAGTCGCTTGCTATAAAACAAAACCTCTTCCTCAGCATTAACTTGCCAAAATCTTAAATTGCTAAGGTTTTGGTATGTTAGTCTGGCTCGTATTACAGAATGACGCTCGAGCACAGATCTCTGCTTGAGCATACATTTAAAGCCATTTGATTGGTTGACATCTATGCTCAAGCAGAGATCTGTGCGCGAGTATCGTTCTGTAATACGAGCCTAACATACCAAAACCTTAGCGATTTAAGATTCTAAGCTACACTTACTCATAATAATAATAGTAGGTGTAGCTTAGAAATTACTTCGCCGCAATTTTAAGTGTAGATTTACCTACCTTAGCTTTGTTGGTGAATTGTTGATAATCGCAATGTGATTGACATAACTAGCTGTTCTTCTTATCATTTCAAAATGCAGACAATTTGTAGGTATTTATATATTTACAGCCTATGAACAAAATTAAATAGAACTTATTTTGATTATGCTTGTACGCGAAAAAGTCCTGATATACCTAACTAATATTTACCATAACATCTTTACGACAGAATAGATAGTAAAGTAGAAACTCATCATGAAGTCCGTAGGGCCATGAAACAAGTTCTCTGTTGATCGCTTGATTTGCACAAGAGTCATTAAGCCTCGCAGCCATCGAGTCCCTGAACGTGTCGTAACGTAAACTAAATGTGTGCGCGAGTTAACTGCGTGCACCGAGATCGCGTGCCGGCGCAGCCTTGGAGAGCCATCCCATGTAATTTTCAGGAAACACTCTGAGTAAGTGCCATAATTTAATCATAGCCTGTCCGAGTGTAATTGTCGTAGGATTCGTTGTTGAGCTACCGAGTGCGAGCGAGCCACTGAACTGTGGTGTTTTAAATAACCTGCTCTTGATTGCTCTTTTATGTTATTTCTATAATTTGAGTTGGTACCTACATCATTATTGTAGATATTTGAATAGTTTTGCATGTTTTTTTTAATTAATTTGACAATATTTTATCTAATATCGGCGGGTTATTTAGGGGTATTTTTGTTTACCTACATCACATGTTATCCATTTTGCATTTTCCTGCATATTGGTAGGTTACGCGTTTACCAGCTGCATTCATAATCAGCAAGTTTTTGGTTAATTAAGGTTTCAACTGTATTACTTTTCAAGTTCTGACTTTGACTGTAGCAACTAGCAGCTAACAATACAATTATCTGGTTAATGTAACCAGGAGTTCACAATCACTTTGAAAACCAACAACGGAAATGGTCTAAGCGCCTTTAAATATACTAATTTAAACCGATATTACTAATTAATATAATTACCTAAATATAATTTACCCTTAATCTAATTATCTATTATCATTTTTCACTTAAAACAATTGATCGTGTGAAATTCTAGAAGTCGGTTGCTCATTGCTCAATTTCTTTAAAACATGACAACACTAATTTGTGAAGCACATATTAACATAAACCATGATAGCTACCCCATATTTCCATTCATCAGTCTTTATCTATCTACCTTTAATTAGGTAGTTAAATGATTCTGTTCTAAGGACTTGCTAATTATAGGTAACAATATAACGTAAGAACAGAACAAGACATCAACGTCAAGAATAGGGAAGACTTCTGACTATCGTTAACTTACAGTGGTAGCAAACCTAATGATACAATGGAGGCTAAAACGATTATGGTGTTGTCATATCAGTATATGACAACACCATAATCGCCACACATGATCAAGTTTGTCGTCCAATTTGAATGATACTTGATGGATTGATCAAGTACCTAAACTTGACCATACGTAGATGTCAATTTGCATATCAGGGGAACATATGGACGAACTGCAAATTGCATCAAGCCTCAAGTCTCATGCAAATTGGACGGTAAAGTCGATAGTGTGCGGCGGCCACAACGTTATTACCTATGTATCGCAATCGACATAACTACTTACTAGAGCTAATAACGATAGTAATCCCGAACAATTTTCATATTTAATAAGAACAACAACTGCTTGTTCAGACTCTGTAAACTAAGTATTACTCACACTTTATCGTACTACCAATGTTCAAAGGCAATTTGTCTGCATTTACGTGGAATAGATCCATTTATTGCAAGCCTGTCATTTAGATAGGTACGTAGACGTACTAACTTAGGACAATTATATCCAGGAACAGTAATTGAACCTAATTGCTTAATGATTGTTGTTCACGTGAGCGGGTAAAGAGACATTTTCTAGACACGACTTGCTACACAAAATTGCGCCATCGCGTTTGAAAATATGCCACCCTGTCAATTGTTTGTTATAAGGAAATGATTTGATAGACCTCACAGACATGAATAATTATTATAATGACGACTTGAGACTATTGCGATTTATAAAGATGGATTTAAAGGCGGTCACCGTTGATAATGAAGCGCTATTGTGAAGCGGTCCGGCGCGCTTCGGCGCAACCACCGCTTGACGTATCAAATAAAACACAAAACGTACCTGTTATAATTTACTCAAAACACAAAGCCTTATATAGTATAATGGTAATGATCAGTTGCGCGGCTTCGTTCATTGTTAGCATGTCGAAAAGCATAAAAAGGTACCCTCTACACAATTTGTTTGGCTCGTAATCGGTGCGTTGAGACGAAGGCTCGATAGAACCGCCTTCTGTGCCGCTGGACGTCAAAATCTTGATGTGGCTGAGAACACTTTAATGGTGACTAGTCATCACTTACCAGTCAAGATCTCTAATTATAATGGGAGCAGACGTTTTTCAGAAATAAAACAAACCGTTGAAAATCTCTTAACGTTTTGTGGGAGCTCAGCGACCAGTCGCCGCTACTTAATCTACTACGTTTTCCATTCTTTTAAATGACAAAAAACTTCAATGATCTTTAACAGAACAGTTAAATTGGTTTTTGTCTAGTAACAAGCACGTAGCCTATCGATAGTTTCGATCGACAACGTTCTACGCGGGCGTGTTTTCAATTTGGATACCTAAGTTGATAATTTTGTTATAAAAAAAAGTATCTTTTAACGCGTTACTGCCAATGATCTGATAACATGTTATTTCGACAGTTTGTACATGGTGCGAAATCATTCACTTTTCAGCAGTTGATTGCATTTAACGAGAAGGTATCGTTTGTATATCAATCGCGTTTTTGTTGAAGGCTTCACTGACAATGAGAGACGATCAGTGGTCATAGTTCTGCTATTTGTTTAGAGTCAGATCATTATCCATCAACAGGTTGCAGGTGGGAATGCGATATCTATAATTGTTCTTTTAATGATTTGGGATCGGCCCCGGATCCTACATGCTTAGTCACGATAATGCAATTTGTCTAAAGTCGTTTAATCATGATTAGTCACAATAGGGTCCGCTCTATTAAAAGGTTAGGTGTCTACAACATAAAGAGCATCTTATACATCAGTACGCAGGGGCTGTCGGTAACGGCACAATTAAAAGCGATGTAGTAAAAGTATGTAGTAGATGTAGTTTCTTGTTCTATTAGTACTTTTATACGTGCGCGCTTTACGAACCTGCTTGTACCTATTACATTTGCTCTTTGCACAGATTATTATGTGTTGATTGATACTTAAGTAAGAATAAAATTATTATATCAATTTTAAATTGTTGCGTGCTTCTTCTAAATATTCAGTGTTACATTAAATATCAAGCAAGTGATTTGGTTTCCCATGGAATCCTAATAAAAAGCAAATTGGTTTAAAAATCTTAATGTTTCTGCGTCGGAGTGTTGTTAGTTGGTACCTGCCTAAAAGCGTGGCATGTCCAAAGATAAGGCACTCCGGCGCCGTCTGGCTATAGACTGTTTAATCGGGTTAATTTATCGATAATTGACGGAAAACCTTTTTGTTTGTAATGCCGGGAAGTAACAGTAATTGTCACGCCTTTGAAGATTTACGCTCGTTTCTAAATTGAGACATTAACAGTCGGATCTCGTGCCTAATGGTTTGGAATGAATTTGTTTGTTTGTTTTACTTATACCGGTTCTTCGATACGTTTGGCTGGTAACGCGACGGATGTCGGATTCTATCAAACCACGCTAATTAGTTTTAGACAATATTTCAAATGACAACTGTAATTAATTAGCTTGACGGTTATTTAGCGAAATCGTTTGTGTAAATTGTAGTATTGGACACGAATTCCGATATTAGTTAGTGGTCTATTCGAAGAAACAGTATTCAAGAATGATGAATAAATTCCAAATTGACTTTGATAAACAATTGTTGCTGTATAAAATAGGGTAACTGTTTGATCACAATCAGCAAGACACTATCACAGTTATGAATGTATTTAGGTTTTGCTATAAGTATATTATATTAGCTGTACCTATCGGCTGCCTATGGGTGGGTTATATTATTTTCGCTTACTAAAAGATCTTTGGATTATAGTATAGCTATAGTTCTTAATGTTATTTATATATAAAATACATAATTAAGATTCTGGCGAACGATACCACCATACCTATTGTCGTTATTCATAAATTTTGGTGTAGTTACTTATACCTACCTACCATTTCATAAAAATCATTTTGATGCTTTCTAATAAACTTGTGAGCATATAAAATCTGAACACATTTTTAAGTCTAAGAGAAATTACAAAACCGCGGCTTGTCTAAAATAATAATTTAATGTTTATACATCCACTGAATAATTTATTCTGTTGCGCAATGAAAATTTAAAACTTAGGTACAACACAACACAACACTTTAAAAGAGGGATGTACAAAAACAGCTTATACAGGGTGGCAGTTTAGACAGTGGAAATATTCTAAGGGGTCATTGTACTCATCATTATGAACAACTTTTACTATCGGACCAATCCTGAAATCGCGAAAAAAAACTGCTGTTCTATACATTTTGTTGAGTTAGGTATGTGGACATAAATGTATGGAACAGCTGTTTTTTTTTTCGCGAAAGGGTCTGCAAGACATAATTTAAAATTCTAAATTGGTGCCAATTTCAATTTTGACATTTTGGTGATCTTGTTATGTTGCGCCTGCTAGTCCAATAAGACTTGTGGGCGCCTGTTTAGCCGTTTATCAAGTAGTTAATTATAAGTTCTTTTGAACTCTCCATTTCTTAGTAGAAAAGTTTTCCTTCAAAGCTCAAATTCTAATTTGAAGCCGATTAGACGCTTCCTTCACTACTGTCACTCCAAAATAAAAATCACGTCCTCATCGAACGTCTTAGAACTAGTTAACGAATGAGTGGCGTCACGTCGTCTAAATGAATTATTGTTGGCTTTATGGGGAACATAAAACGATGAGATCGGATGCAATCAAGCGGCACCCGCCGCGTCCACTGAGTAAAAAGGTGTCTGTACCTCCAGGGGGCCTCGCGCAACCGTTGCGCTAAACGCCTACCCTACGCACACGCGCTCCACTCGTTTCAATTAGCTCTCAATGGCCAAAGTCACAAAAGATGTGCCAACCCGCAATGAATAATCGCCCTGCAATATCTAGCTCCCATATCGTTTGAATAACAACCTGTCTCGCAACAATTAAAGCAAAATGACAACCCACAATTCGATCGCTGCCTAGCATTACAATAAACGATAATCGGAACGATTTATTTATGTACAGATACCATTCTTGTGCAACTTTCGTCGCTTTCAAAACTCACAAAGCCCATTAGGTAATTCAATAACACGACAATAGCTAAGCAAAAACCGATCAAAACATGTTTTTATAGCGCCATGTACAAGCGACGATTAAAAGGTTCTCCAAAACCGAAATCCGAAATCATGACCGTGACCCTCCCGACGTCGGGCAACACTGTTGATGTGATGCACTGCTGGGAACCAATTTAATGCTGTAACAAATCAATAAATGTATCGGTTTATTGGAAGCTGTGTAGAGATCGATTTGATTTATTTCGACCGTACAATAACGGCGAACGAGGTGGGACCTTGTTAGTAAATGTCAAAAGTGTAACAAAAAAGCGTGCGGTCTATCTCATAGTACCGTGTACCGTAGTAACATTCGGAGAAATTGGAAACAAATCAGATGGGCGGCGGTGATCGGAAATATAAGTCTTTAAATGATCGCTAAACATTATATCGTAAAAACAACATTAACAAGGAATAATAAATTATAAAACTGTTTTTGTGGCCGACCAGAACATTTTAACACCCTAACCGTAAACTCACTCGTCATCCGTTTCGCTAATTAATCGGCGCCAGCCAATAATTTGGGCCTACACGTAACCCATACAGTTTGTGGGCTAAGAATGCAATTAATCAAAATATGGTCAGTAGCTAGAGCCGCCCGTAACGCCTCGTAAACCGATATCGATTTAGTCGATAAGTTGCGCAAGCCATTGTCCAAAACTGCCTCGTCATGGCTAACAAAGACGGTAGTGGATACCTTATTAAAATTTAGCCGGCTTCGATGAGCTGCTCTGTTTTAATAACTGCTCGCCGGAAAACGATCGACAGACGAGCACCGCTCTCGAGTGGTTGCGTTTTTGACACATTCCTTTTGTAGTTACCGTTTGTATAAATATTAAGTTAAAATAAATTGGGCCGTTCGAGATGTTTCATATTTTTATAAATATAATATGAAAGATTGATTTTTTACTAGCTACTACCAAAATCATAGATAGGAAAAATATTTTGATTGATAAGTTAATAACAGAGAAGTATTATATTTCCAGAACTGTTATTGTTAAAATAATTAAATTGAGTACGTGCCGACAATGCAGATGTAACTTTTATCAATTTAGCCAAGTGGAGTAGGTAGGTGCGCGTCGCTCGGGCACGCGCTAATGACAAAAGGCTCGACTGTTGAGCAGAAATCATTTTATTATAATTTGATTTCTATTACTTAAGCATATTTCTGGACCGAGCCACAGAGTTAGAAACGATCGTTCTCCGAGTTTTTAATTATGACAATAATAATAGGTATTAACTACTGAATCTCACATTTCATAAAATTATAATATATATATAATAGTAGGTATTCCTATACATGAAAAAGATGCACTATGTTGGTACAGTAAAAGTAAGTGTGTATTCTGAAATAAATGATATCACTTGAGATCTGGATAACAAGTGGAGTGTTGGTACAGTAAAAGTAAGTGTGTATTCTGAAATAAATGATATCACTTGAGATCTGGATAACAAGTGGAGTTTTTATCAGAACAATGAAAATTATAAAAAATCTAGGTACAAGATCGCAATACTGGTAATATTTCCAATACTGAGACTCAGGCTTCATCATTGTAAGAGGGAGTGCAGGTTGGTCGGCTCTAGTAGATGATCATTTCTGTAGCAATAGTTATTCGAGACTCCCTGACCGGCAGGTGGTCCGCGCCGGTCAACACACTTTGATACACCGAAACCATCGACAAATCTAATGGAATCAATCATAACTACGATCCCGGACCATCCAAATTGAACAAAGCATTCCTGATGCAATAAAGCCATTCAATTTGTATTAAATCGTAACCGCAAAAGTTAGCGGTAAATTTTAAATGTTTGGAGTCAAAATGCAGCAGAATTTATTTAAATACAGTAACATTTACGACAAATATATGAGCATTTACGCAAAACAACCGACTGACGTGGGATCGCGTGCAATTTTCGCATACAACGGAGGCATGAGCGCTCACTGCGCTCGAGCAATTATTTTAAACACATTTCAACAAATGACGATAATGTCAGCCGGCCGCAGAGATAACAACAAAAAAATATAAAAGCGTTCACTGAGCAATTGTTCGACCCCTTGTTCATAAGAACTCGTTTCCAGTTATATTCATAATCAAAATGATATAAGTTCATTCTACACTTATTGAGATCTAAACTACACTAAAATCCAAAATAATATTTAAAGAAAAAATGTTTAGGTACATCCACTTCCTTCGGTTTAAAGAATTTTCTTATAAAACTATACAGTTTTTTTTATAATAAGATTAGTTAAATTACATTTCATAACAAATAATTTCATTTAACATTACCTCTGGCATGCTGTATTGATAAATTAATTTAAATTAAAATAACATTACGACATTAATAATAACGAATTAAAGATTTGTAGGTACATTGAATAATATAAACTTAAGATAGACGCATTACACATTCAAGTTAATTATTTGCTAAATTAAATAATATAATACCTAATAATTTAAGTAATTTAAGTAAGGGATCGCCCAGTCACACTTCCTTCCTACACAAATGTTTAAGAAACGACTCTACATTAGGGAAAGGGTTTTCCTCTTTTATTTTTACATTTTAAATAATATTTAGCCTGACCTACAAGAAATGTTTTCCAAGTATAATAAAATCATGTAAATAAAACGTGTGTTATATAGACGTTAACCCAATCATGTGCTCTGAAGTTACGGCGCCCCCTGCGGATTTAATGGCTGCGAACCAATTTAACAACTCAGTTTAGCACAGTGTTTCCCATCAAGAATGTTATCGTCTCCTAATCCGGTCCCCACTGATATCGTAAACCAGAAGTGGTCTTGTAAGTAAAACCAGTTCCAATGCGATCGCACGCACCCTACCGAACTGAACTGCACTAGAGAAAACATCAAGGCAAAGAACGTCCTTTGACGACGATCGCTACAATGACATTTATTTAGGCTTGTGATTTTGAACTCTAAGTTAGGCGGCACATGGATAAAAATGGATTGTATGGATTGCGGGCGCTTAAGTCGTCTTTTGTTTTAGTTAGCGATGTTTAACGTCACGCATGGGCACGAGGTGTCGTTGGTGCAATTATCGCAATTGGCTCGTTGGCCTCTGAGCTAAAGACGCCCATCGTACTTTAAGATATGTGTGCGCATGTTCGTGTGTCGTGGTAATATTATAGAAAAAGACATTTCAGTAAATGACCACTCTAATCGTTATGTTTGTACTATGGCTAATAAAGTGGAAATTTACTAACAGGCTCAGGCTGCAGTTGTTTCTAATAAGTTGATTCAACCAGTAAAAATTATAAAAACAATCTGAGTTTTACCGTGGGGATATAAAAAATAATGAGTAGAAATCGAATACCTAATAACTTAAAATTGTAAAATTTTACATTTCGCCAGAGGAAATTAGTGCTTTTTATTTTAATATAATAATACCATTATATATAAATATAGTTGCATATGTGTAACAACGACATCTTTATAATCAAAGCCCTCGGCTATAGTGACACATTTATTGTGCAGTTGGCTTCGGGCCCGCGGCACTACGCGACATTTTTATTTATTACTCTATAATACGTAGAAATTTTGTCAGAATTGTTTCATTTGATCTTGAGATCAAAGAAAAACAGATTGACATAATTTTCCATTTAATATATGATATGGTTAACGCATACTAAACTACCCAAATTAGCCGGCTAAACTTAGGACTAATTTTAATCTGCTGTTAAATAAACAATGGTTGACATTTGCATAGGAGTCATAAGGGGTCATTAGGTTGCAAAATGATCTCTAATACATCCCCTTAATAGATTGCTGACATATAACTAACCTAACCTAACCTAACCCTGTATAAAAATAATTAATGTTTCTTTGTTTGTTTGTGGCGTTTGCGTTCTTATGCCATTCATCCGATTAACATGAAACTTTATTCATTTATTGTTCACAGGCCCAGAAAAGTTTCTAGTGAAAAAAAAAATACCCAAATATAACTAAAAAGCATGAAACAAGAAAATATCCTTGTCTGATAGCCTGAAATTCTTCCTCAGTATTGTAAAAAACTGAATCAACGTTCTAATAGACAATTTACGGACTCATAGGTGCGGTGATATCCAGGGTATAACTGTGATCCGCTGCCCTGTTGAGCTGGCTTAATATTCAGTAATACGGCGGCATACGACCACGGCAATAGGTTCGCCCCCTATAACACGGAATTTAACAATAGCTGGTAAAATGTGCGTGTACTTACACCCCAGTTGGGGAATACAATCGTGATGTTACGTGTTATGTTATAAATACGCTATGCATAACATTTTTTAGGAGGGCCATTTTAGCCGTACTTATATAATTTTCGGATTTAAAAAAAAAACTTTTTTTTTGGTTTTTGTAGGTACTTTTAGGTAACATTTATATTTTTTGGAATGTACTCATTATGACCTTTCACTGAATACCTACCAAACACAATATTTTAATATACCTTTATATATGTTTTTTTATGGCACTTTATGTCCGTAATAGATATGCCGTCAATCCATCATGTTGGATTTTATGTGCCGTCATATAGGATTATAGGCTATACCCTATACACTAAGGAGGTTATTTAAAATGGTCAATTTGCTGTAGTCCACGCGGACGGAATCGCGGGCAAAAGTCTAGTACATAATATAATGATACCTAAAGCAATGTGTTGCTCGCACATAGACACAAAATCCAATAGAAGTTCTCAAATTACATTATATCCGCTGTCAGCCACGGCGGCCATTTACAAAACTAACAGGCCATATTCGGGCTTGCACTTGAACGGCTTTGCCTATTACCCTGCCGAAACTGTTTGACACTGATCTAAAGTTCATTACTCAAATACTTTAATCCTATAATTAGATAAGTGTTTGGTTACTGGGTGAACAGAGCGATTCGCAGTTTGTGGCATAAGTGACCTTATTTTTCGGTTGTTTCGTTTTTACAAGCTTTTATTTTTTTGTGTAAGTAATTTAGTAGATAATAATAATGTGAAAAATAATTTTGCCAAGGTTTTGTTCTACAACATAACTTTTGTAAGTTGTTCGGTCTTTTAGTAAGATTACATCTAGCAAATATCTACACTCTGAATCCTAAAATCTGAAAAACTGAGTTATAATAATTTTTGCAGTGTTTCTGAGATATTATAAATAATGATACAGCATTGGAACTAGCAGTACGAAAGTAGCAGTACGAACAAGTGGAATTTTCCTATTTCTAATTATTTTTCTAGTTTTAAACTAGTTTCTAAGCAAATCTATCTCAATTACCTACACCAGCTACACAATTCGCACGTCATCCATCCGCGATATATCAAAACACGTCCCAAGAACGCTCATCGAGTTAATAACAATGTGTAAATTGCCATAAATTATTTTAATAAGGTAACTCGGTAATAATTCGATGATCAGACGGTTCCATATCGTGTGTGCGCGCACGCAACGCCTGTAACATGAGTCGCTCACCGGTATTACGCGACGTTCGGTTTAATATTATATCATTATAACTAGAGATCCTTCGACTATTCGGGATTTCATCTGAACATGCTCATGATTTTGAGATTGACAGTTTTTTTGCTCCGAACGAATATTTCAAGTTTTAATTCTTGGGTTTCAATACTAAATAATTAGTATTGTATTTTGAGAGAAAATTATATTAGCTCGTATGCTTATTTCGTTTCAATGGCTTTAAGTATAAGAATGTAGGTAATTTTTTTGTAGATTATTCCTTACGTAGACATAAGTGATCTCTAAACAGCTTACATATAATTTAAAATTCGTTCTATAGGTAGATAGGTACATACACAATGAAGTTTAAATAAAGCTTAAACGGTTTCCATCATATAAATAAATAAGTTTTTTCTGCGTCCACTCAGATGTAGCTTGACAATAGATTTTATTCAAGCACTCACTACTACTTTTTTTGAAGCTCAATGCTCAATCAAATTGTAACAGTTAAAACTGCATTGAATCAGTTTAAAAAGATAAAAATAGTGGTGATAAAAAATAGGCTGTGCTACAGTTTTTTGAACATTCATTCTCTTTAGAAACATCTCATTTCTTTGAGATCTTAATTGAAGAAAAATATCAAATATAAAGTACTAAGGTTTATTCTCATGAAAATAAAGAAAAAGTTAAAAGACGGTAGCTTAGTGGTCAGAGCAATGGCAGTGTTCGCCAGTCGTCGCGGATTTAAGTCCTGCTCCCGTCAATTGTTTTAAATCTTGTATAAAAATAGTATCGTAAAAAAAAGTTTTAGGTACCTACCTACCTACCTACATGTTCAAAATCATAAAAAAAGTAAAAATTGAACTTGACAAGAGACGGTAAGCATTATTTTGTACATTTTCTCGTACAATACCCGATACAAAACGAAGTCCAGGACTATAATAGCAGTACAAAATGGCACAACAATGTGTGCATCACGTTAGCGGGGGCACGTCGAGTAAGCACAGTTACATCGGTCCACCTCGTGATAGCCCACAGCATTCACGGCACACGTATAGGAAACGTCTATAGATCTATGGTTGATAGCTATAATTGCTTGTTTATTTCCATGATCTGGGAGTTAAAGAAAATTAGATATTGAACAATAAATACCTGTGTCAGTATCTATAATTTACATACATTTAAAGAAACAGGGTTTATTAAGCACAGCACAATTAATCCAAACAAAATATTATTCTGAAATGTTTTGTACGCCTTACAGCTGTGCCAAATAGGCCCAGTTCATTCAAACTAATAGTGCAGGCGCTCGCTGGTCTGGATTAAGTTATTTTTTTTTAATTTGAAGAGCTGTTACGGGAAGGTATAAATCAGTTTAATATTAGATAAATAAAAAACCACCCAAGTACGTTATACTTGCGCACTGAGGGTGCCGTGCCGTTTTTGGACGTAAATTTAAAAAAAAAAAAACTGATCCGCATAACTAAGTTTGTTTGTGAAGCAATTTTGATGATTTCTAAAAAACTGTGTTAGTAAGAAACATCGTTTTATTTTTAGTGAAATATTTAGGTAAACGTATAACAACTCTAATTATTTCAGATTGTTTGCTTTTCAAACTCCAGAGATAGGTAAGAATAGTATTTTTTAAACATGTCAAAAACTATGGCATTAATGAAAACAAAACTAAATTTGAAATGTAAAGATTAGGCCCTTTTATGATATTCTACTTGATCTAGTAACCCCACTCTAAATTTTCGAACGCCTACTATGGCGCAAAATAAAAATATTTTTAACTACTTTTATTTGCAATAAAGGTGTTCCCAAGTCGATAGCATTAGTTGTTCCTGAAACAAGCAGTTGTGACAGACAGACGAAGTCGCACCATCAGGGTTGCTTTTTACCATTTTGGTACTGAACCATAAAAATACGTGTCACAAAAAATAACAATGCAAGTAATAAATAAATATAGTGATTTAACTCTTCAATTCCCATGCCTCTGTTAATGAAAAAAGAAATTATCTCTTCTACTAAATATTATAGATACATTTGGGACAACAAGAAAACAAAAGAAAAAAAAAAGAACTACCCCACACTTTTTTTGTGGAAGAATTCGACAAATGACGTATAAGTAGTACCTATACGTCGTATTAGATGCTACCAGTTATAGGCTTTTTATCAAAATAGTAGGATTCAAAAATAAAATTGTGGTGTAAAAATTATAAACAGCTGTCACCCTGAACAATGAAAAAAAAATCTGCTGTTCCATACATTTTGATCGTGTTGTAGTGCATTTTTGTAGGGAACAGCTGATTTTTTTTTCATATTTCAGTGTCGGTCCCATAATAAAAGTTGTTCATATTCATGAGTACTTTCACCTCCTAAAATATCCGCACTGGTTTTAATTTTACCCTGTAAGCAATTTGAACGATTTATGCTCTAATTCCTAATGAACGTATTGAAAAACTATAAGAATGCGCAATTGAGTTGAGACATTTTACCGGTCCGTAGTTCGAAACTTCGAATATAAGCAATACTGTTGCCACTTCCCGTAGGTAATTGACGTATTTATTTATACACGCAGAAATGTTAATGATTTTAGAGATGTAACAAGTGGCCACTGTGACTTAGTAGCTTTATGTTGTGATGTATAATAATATAGGCACTCATCCCTGGCTTTGCCTTGGTATCAGACGGCCTCCCGTGCCGGTATATAATAAAAAATAATCGTTATTTATTCATATCGATATCAACCCAACAACAGTGAATTTTTAAAATTTTAACTGTCCATGACTCCATGTCCAAAATATTTTTATCATAAATACTTTTTCAGAATCTAGTTAAAATTATTAGGATTTTTTTTTAAAGTTGTGATGAACAACTAAACAACAACTAAGAAAAATCTATTTTTTTTACTATCTTTATAAAAGTATATTACCATAAAAGGTTTACCTTCAGATATAAGTCGTTCCCGGATCTCCCAGGCGAAGATGGTGGGGTTTTCTCTTTTGTACTGTTCTATCTTAGAGACCACTGCTGGTGTGGCGACCTTGGGCTTACTACCGCCGATGAGTCCAGGCGGCCGGAGGGTGCCTGTAGCAAACAAAATAACTGTCAGTAAAGTATTGTAAACATACTACCAAGTTAAGTAGGTTCAATATTTTACAGAAGTTTATCAAAGCTTAATTCTATTCTTTTTTTCAAAATATTTTTGTTTTCTAATTTTTGTAAAGGCTACGCTTATCGTATTTCATTTCTAATTATTATGGTTGTATAACTGGATAGTAGGTAGGTACTGTTATTCTAATCGCAATTCCAGTAAGTTTGTAAATAAAAACTACTTGAACAAACTGTCACCTGCTGCTCGGTAAAGGAAATAAAAGAAAAATCAAAATCAAATTAGAGACTCAAATAAAAATACCAGTAATAGCGACACGATACCGATTGATGCAATTTCATTGAGTGCTAAACGTGAGTAAACGCAAGTTACTTGTCGCGAATCAATTCTTGCAACACAATCCGTAGTTTTACTTTTTAACCCTTATCCGAGCAGTAATAAACCTCAAAATACACCTAAAAACTGCACATCAACATTTGTATTTTATTATTTAAAAGGACAGTGGACGTGCGTCCCCACAAAAAATTGATAATCGAGCACGGCGGTAAGAATAACAATGAAAGCTTTAAATTAGTTTTAATAATTACAGAATCATTGACATCGGCTAAATGAAGGCTGCATGTGACGAGACGTGAATTTTTAATTATTATTATCTCGAGTTTTGTTTTTATTGGGCTTAAACACGTGAGATTCACATAATGATCTTTTGGAAAACAAACAGGAATGCTACGAAGTTTATGATATCCGAAGTTTTTGATATAAGGATATCATAAACTTCCTTCCATTCCTGTTTGTTATCCATACTAGGTGTACCTATCATAAACTTCTTAACATTGCTGTTTGGTTATTATGATTATTTAATGACCTATTCATTGTAATAGACCCTTAACTATTACAATAAATAATACCTAGACAAGAAAAAAGAATATTATCTACCCAGAAATGAAAAAAGAAAATTGTTATAGATCCCTGAAACATTTAAGTGTTTAAGAAACTGGAAAATTCTTGCACCTCGCCTTCGACTTATGTAGTGGCTTATGATTAGAGAGGGCTGGTAAAAACTAACGTATACTTGGGTGCCTAAGTCAGTTAGATAATGGATGAGTGCGTGCATCAGGACAATTACGTAAAAACAACGCAGCGGCATTCCGGCAGGCAGCGCGCGGACCGCTTGCTTTTTACGCGCACACCGCTCCTCCATACCATAACACGCTGAATTATTCAACACATTATTTATATTCACATTTTTGTCAACGCCATTCAAGATGAATTCATAAGTCTCTTTATGTCTTGATAAGACTAAAGCTTACCGACCAAAATGGCGCGGTCGAACAAAAACACAATTTCGAGTTTACATGAGGTCCGCGACACATCGCCTTAATAGGCGAAACCCATTTTAATATTGCGACCACGATATGAATTTATGTAGAATTGTGTGTTTTCATATGTGGTAGGTATTGGCCATAGAAAGTTGGTAAGTATAGGTAATTATTAAGCAAGCGTGGCGTGATACAAAACTGTAAAAAGCGAACGCCACATTTTGTGTAATTATTTCAACATAGATTTAGAACATTGCGATAATATTCATAAGTTTATTAAAATGGTACCTAATGGTAAATTAAAACCTTTACGTACATACACAAAGTAGAAAACAAGTAAGTTTTCCAACAGTTGTAGGTACCGTAATAAGCCCTAATAACATTAAGGCGCTCACATAACTTATTTTCTATTAATCAAAACCAAACTTCAAAATATAGCGTTTGATGAAATTTGAAAAGGTAGGTACAAAAACCCGCTGCACTAAAATATTTATTCGAGTCACATATTTTTGTTTGTTTATTTTGATTTTTGTGCATTTGTATAAATGATTTTGCTCTGCTTTTATTAAAAAGGTTTTCTAATTTAGGTAGATCTATCTATTATTACTAAAACCACTGTGCCATGCAAATGTTGATCTGATAGGTAATATAATTCCAACATCTCAAACTTCGTGATGTTTTGAACTAGTGCTTACCATTATTGTTAATATATAAAATAAATCGAGAATACCATATACTTATCTATAAAAAAATAAAAATAAATCAGTTATGAAAAAAGGTTTTCAGAAAATGTCACTAAAATGCAAACCGTTATAAAATGTTTGATATAATTGCTTGGCTAGCGGATACGTCCATTGGCGCAGGCGAGGCGACACCGGAACGTCAAACATTACGCTGTACGTGCATGAAATACAACAGTACCTTTCACTACAGTTTTGCTGTAACTATTGAAAACCCATATTGCCACTCGGCCGCCTCAGAACGCCAATAACCGTTCTCCTCTTGATTGATAGCTAAATTGCGGGAGGCCGGCACACTGATCATTTCGCGATAATTAAATCGGCTAGAAACGTAATCGCATGACCGGGGCCAATTACTCGGCGTTGCCTAGGCAGAGGCGGATCGTGTGAGCCACTGAAACTGTTGCTAAATGTGTATTATTTGCGTGAAACTCAAGCGCGCTCCCGGCGCGTACGCACGACCTACAAGGAAACTAGACTCGCTCCACATATTAATATAATATTTTATACTCGTCAAATAAGAAAATTCTATTTTTTACTTGTAGGTATAAGGAGTACTAGTGTAGTTATTATATTTTTTCAAAATTCCGAAGTGTCTACTAGCATGCGTTTATGGTTTATGACCTTTGAAGATATGTAAGAATTGTAAGACTCTAGTCGTGTAATGGAAAAAAAAGCGAAAGTTAAGTAAATAACACAACACACTAAATATAAATTGGTATATATTATGAACTTCTTCTAAGAACCTAATGAATATAAACATTTATTTACTTGTATCTATCAAATTATTACGTCAACTGGATAACGCTCAAAATGAATAAGCGGTTAATAATAACAGCGTGTAGGTGTTGTTATAACTAAAAATAAAACAATAAATTAAGCTGACCATCTTTCAATTGCTTCATAAATACTAAATGTCGTGTTCGTTATGATAATAAGCGTCATAACTATGATCAGCACGAATCAATTGAAAGTTTAACACTTCACCATAAACACGAGAGAAACTACATAAACACATTCACAATGCACGAACAAGGTGTCGAATAATCCCTTCAAGTTTTTGTTGTTTTCCTTTTAAAAGGACTCATGTTGCAAAACAAAGATGAGCAATTAATCATCAGCGGTACGTTTAAGGAAGTGAGAGCCACAAAGGGACAATGCACACTCAAAACGTCTGTTAATAAATTTCCACACAGGAGTCGTTTATGGACGCTTAAAGTCATTACAGGGTGCGTCTACAAAGATCTTTTTAAACGACACAGAAACGGTCTGAATCCAGTTAATTAAATTTGTATTAAAAGTATTCAGAAGTGGCTCTTTATATTGGCTGGCGCTAAAGTTAACCGCGGCCCAGTAGTGCACTGTCATCCAGTTAATAGATCAAAATCTTTAACAGTGAAGTAGGTCTGGATGGCCTGATTTATTGAACATAATGCAACGCATGTTAACGACGCCTTGATTCGGTGATTGATCGACTTTTTTGTATGAAACTTGAATCAGTTCGCGCTTGCTCCTTCGGAAGCAATTAGAAAATAATTTTGTAATGAAAAGCAGTTAGTTCAAGAGGCAAAGTTACTAAGGTCTTTGACATTAAACAATAGGTAAGTAACATGATGAGTAGATTAGTTTACTCAGTGATAATAGAATAGTCTGACAGTTGTCCGTTAACAACCTTTTTGGTTCGATTGGATTACCTATTTTATTAAAAACTTGCTACAAAACAAAAGAAATAAAAATCCTCTAGATAAAAAACGTTTTTTTTCTAAATTTAAGAGAACTGCATAACGCATGTAGGTAGTGTAAGTACTTAGCGGTTCACATAATGGATTTATGTGTGTTAGAAACTGATAGACTCAATAATGTCACCTACTACGTGATTACTCGAGGGTAAATCATATATCCATACGACATTCTACCAAAAATAACATTCTATTGACAACAAAGACCATTATAAATTCAAATTGTCCAAGAGAATTGGAGCGGAAAAAGAAAAAGCATGGTTTCTGAAGCAAGAATGTCAAGTGGGATAATTCAATTTTGATTATAGGACCAAAGCCTAAATATGGCTTCATTACGGGCCGCGGCGATCCGCGGACAATCATCTTGAGTAGGTATCATTAGCTACCAACAAATTTACCTACGACGAAATAAAATGACCGGTTTAATATGAAATTACTCAGCCTATGATTTTTGTGGTTTTTTGACTTCCCAAATTATTTGTAACAAACACAACCGTAAGTAGGTACTTACTTAAATTGATGCTTCACTTCAAATTAGAAATCCAAACAGACTATTAATGTTAAGTTATGCCATCGTTTATGGACAATTAGAAGATTCGCACATAATTCAAGCACGCAATTTGTAGCATCGCATAAACCCATGTGCTCAAGTTAATCTGTAAGAGGCAGCAAACTAGACAGTGTGTATGGGCAATTTATTCGTCACTCCGCTCGCATCGCAACCAACAATTTAATACTCAAACTCGGCCATGAAACGTTATTTATGCGTGCCCATTTCCATGCCGTCAGCTTAGAAATTGTTTAGGCTAGATAATAACTTTTAAGCTAAGGCTATGTACCTATGTTAAATACTTAAGTGGTTGGACATGACGGCCCTGGGCGGGTTGTAGCCGGGCTTCCGTGGGAACCCGACACGTGACGTTATGAAATCACCAGCGGCGAAAATTGATTGACACTACACTCCTCTGTTCTCATAATATACGCTCGCCTCAATACCGTCTGTACGTTGATGGTATTCTTACACATTTGAATATCGTCTTGTGTAATATCATTTTAACGACCCGTTTATGTATCTTGACGAACGTCACCTCCCTTGTAAAGTGTTTATGTAGGAAAATTATAACGTAGATAACTCCACTCAGCCATCTCTTGTACCTACCTACATTTCAAACTTTATTTACAGATAATTGATTCCCAGAACGCGACATTATCTAGAATAGTATCTAACCGCTGAATCATTGCAAAAAATTACTATAATAATACTAATCCAACCTGGCAGAAAAACTCTCAAAGGAAAATAAAAATTAAATAAAATACAAAAACCTACACTTTTGGTAAGAAATATGAATGTTCAATCGGCGTAAAATAATACAGTGCGCGCTGTAAACGGTCGAGTGGTTTTGAAATCGCCCGTTCACGAGTCCTGAGCAAACACAAAGTGTCTCACGTGTCCTAATTACACACCGCTCACAGAACTAATTCAGCAAATTAACTTAGTACAGCCAAGTGTCTGCAATGTCATAGTCAACTCACGCTTCGGTTGGAACTCACCTTGCTATTATATCGCAACAATTAGCTCCATCTACATTGTTTACTTTAATCAACGAACGCAATAATTGCTATGAGTACTTGACAAACTCCCGGACATTAATTCCATGTTTCCTGTTGTATTTTTATGTTTACAAAATTATTGGAGATGATTGTAGTGTGCATAAAAAGTTTGGCGCGATTCGCCGTGGCATTTCAAGATGGAGATTGTATTGAAAAGCAGCTGTGATAATTGTAAAGGAAACAGTCAAATAAAGGGTTGTCGATATGAAAAATCGTCGATGATACGATAGTTCTCACATCGACAATCGAGATCTCGGGAGCGCATGCTCGCGGCGAGGCGGCGCGTCGGCAGCGCGGGCGCATTCATCCGCACCCCGGTGGCTTATAATTAACACGCTGCAAGTTTTATGAATCGATTAGGATCTAAGCTTTCGTCAATAGCAGCTTTCGTCGCGGCAGACTCTGCCGATGCCTTATCCTTATCGATGATTAATAGCGATTGAGATTTTTGCCCTAACCGTGTTATTAGATGCGAGTTAAACTCGGAACGCGGCCGCGTCCCTTTTGATAATTGCTGACTTGTCACTGGATGATCCGATATCATTTATAGTGTTAATAACTGGCTGTATTTAAAAAAAAAGAAATTTATTTTGTTCTTTTTCAATACCAATATTATCTTAGGATTTATTTGAAAGGATGCGTGAAACTTTTTCAAACCATACTATAAAGAAAATATCATTTTTTATCTCTCGTTGTTTGCTGAAATCCAATACCATCAAGCACGTAATTATCACACTACCAGAATACGAATATAAAATCTAACTATCGTGAAATTAAAAAACTAACATAGCAAGATTTTAGGTCACCTCTAGAATTACTAACCGGCAATATTATTGACCATTCTATGCAAGTGAAGTAATTATAGCAAATAACTTAGTTGCGGGCAATAAGGCCCGGGGCCATTTTGTAAAGAGCATACGTATAAATCAATATACCGCTGAAGAACACACCACTAGGTACGACAAACCATAAATAATACATAAATACACTAATTACAGTGGAGCAGATACCCAGTAGGCATAAGTTCGCTTTATCAATTATATTCCATCGAGCATATTCAACTTTTCTAATAAAACTTCTTTAATAACCTCAACTGTATTACAAAATTATAAGGTTTAGTTTCGTAGCGGCATTTTGAAGAACAATAGTGTAAGAAACAAGTGTGGCCTCTAACTGTATATCAGGACTATTCAGGTTGTTCGGTCTACTAAATCGATGAGAATGTGTAATTGATATTTGGAAGTCTAGTGGAATGAGAAATATTAACTGTGTATTCTGCGAAATGAAGAGAAGTCATTAGAAGTCAAGGTGATAATAAAGAAATATAATATCAACCGTCGTCGTTTTATCGAAGAAGAAATATCTCTATTGTTATAATCATAGATAATTTGAATTTAGTACCTACTCATAAGCTTTAGTGTCTAACAATATTTTAAGAAATGATCCTTCTGTAACTAGTTACCAACACTGGCTACACTGTGAATACCTAAAACGTTAATCTGGTTTCTGAGGATAGTCACCAATGATGATGCGATCAGTAATTCATTAACTGCGCTTATCAATTTACCTATTGAAGAAACAGCAGACTTAAAGACAACACGCTAATAGGGAATAAAAATTTATGTTTTGTCATCGTTTACTGGAAGGAATATAGTTATCTTAACCGAATTATTGGATTTGCTCAACCATTTTAACTTTGTAAGGTACCTACCTACGTATTAACGTTAAATATTTGATATCTCAATATGCCTATTGAGATATCAAATATTTAACGTTATTATAACCTATTATTATAACCTATTGAAAATACAGACATGCAAAAGCATTACCTATCTTTTTTTTACTTTTGATATTCTAGATGTAACCTATATCAAAAGTAAAAATAAAGATAATGTCGATATTCCACAACATTTTCCCTTTCGACTAGCGCGCGATAATAAGCAGCTTTCCCTTTAATTCCCACAACAGAAAAAATACAGTAAACAAAAGACTTTTTTCCTTATAATTAACCTACGTTTAAATGAGACGATAATTTGCAACACCCGACGTCTTCTATTAAAACAATTTACGTGCACATCATAGTCAATTGTAAGGCTCGTAATAACAAACACTCACTTCGATATAATTTAACTTTTTATTTCTTATAACACCCACTTATTGTCTGTGGGGCAGCATATGGACGTATCGCACACTGCAGTCATCAAATATTCATATTACACCTGTCGTGATAAAAGAGCTTTTGAGAAAGGTAATGGCACTGTTCTCTTTGATGTAGATTGCTTTATTTTCAAGCTAAGTATCGTAATTACAGGTAAAATGTAGGACTTATAAGGACAAAGTTGATTTCAGAGAATGACAATAATATGATCGTTTCACGTTTATTACCAAAGAGATATCGAAACATGATAAAATCATAAAGATATAAAAGCCTGAACTATAAGAATGCATTATAGTTCAGGCTTTTATATCTTTTTGGGAGGAGGCCAAAGATTTAGTTTAATGATCTTGCTACGGTGATACGCTAAACGCTACGCGAATTTCACTGCAAATGATACCATCCTCGACTTAAAAATTAACCTTAACTGCTTACCAAGCAACTTGGTTACAGCACCTTGCTGTGAGAGCACATGGTGCGCGATGTCGTAGTGCCGGAGCCCGAAGCGGGATAACTCCAGCAGCCTCTGTTGTGACAGCAGGGAGGAGAGGGGGTGGGACGCCGCGCCGGGGTAAAGGGGGGTGCCCGAACCGCCGCCTGCGCCGCCGCCCGATGATGATGGAGAAACAGGTACTGGAAACAAAATGTTCAAAGATGAGTTAGTACCAGCTATCCCGAGGTTCCGCCGAGCATGTCGTGGGATGTTCTCAGTTAGCCCAGAACCGAAAATACTTCCTACTGTATGTTGAATTCTAACCTAATGTTTCTGATCCAAGAATCTATGTTTAACACGCTATTTTAGAGCTTTCTTCAAACTAAAGTCCTAACTAGCTGACCTGATATTTATCGTGTGCGTAGGTACCTACGTTATAAAAAGTGACATAACAAACGGATAATGCGGATCAAATCGAATGCAGTACCTTTTTTCTGATAACATCAGGAAATGCAAACGATTATGTACGGTAATGTGTGCACGATTGCAAAGTAGTAAAAATGTGCAAATATTACAAGACAACAAATTGTCAGAGTATTATGGTCCGAGTAACTTTACTCAACCCTTTATTTTTTCTCTTTCTACTTTACAATACATATTAAGGCTAGCACAAACGAAACGCAGCCAATGTACTATGAAGACTAAATGTCAATGCCAATAATATTATAAAGAATCAAGTTTAATACTTCGCGCCAAAGTAGGTGGCAGTTACTTACAGGTTTTCTGATAACACAATACCTAAATGAATGCATCCTTATAATAAGCTTGTAAAAATTATAATGTATGTATTCTAAATGCATAATTAAACTGACAAAACATAGATAGGTGTATCTTTTACATCCAGTTTCCTAAGAAATATTATGTTATCAGTAATCTGTGATATAGTGCCAAATGCTGAAACTAGTGCTATTAAAAACCCACTTTAATATTAAAAGTATTAAAAGTTGATAGAGTTGTATGCAGCGATAGCACACCAGAACGTCGCCGGATTATCAGTAAGACCTACAACTGTATCGACACCTCTTCGCCGTCGTCTTTTACGACTTGCACATGATGATAAGCTTCAGCGTGGAAGTGTGAAATTACTAAAATATTCCTTGCATTACGTTATTCATATCCTATAAACTGCATTTTATCAGATCGCTATCGCACTTCGAATAAATAAAAAATGTTAATCAGAAGACGTATCAATTAAAATCATTAGCTGCTTTTACGATTTCTACCTAAACCCGTCAGGAAAAGTAACAAAATTAAGTCATCAAAACAAATAACAACAGTCATTTGGCAGACTTTATGGTCCTCGTTGATATCACATTCGTTTTTTACACATGTGACCGTAATGGGAGTGCCTCTGGCGAAATTCTCGGCCATGATTCCACGTAAGCGGTCATTCCATGCGCGCTCATTACGTCGTCGCGTCCTGTGTCATTACAATACCATGTCAAAGGCTCAGCGACCACATTTGTTACTAGCCACCGCACGCTAACCATACATTCTGTGTGAATTGTCATAGAAAACTTCACCACGCGTAAACAACTCGTCATGATAACAGACCGTAGTCCATAAACCCATCCTCACATTTCATAGAAAATGGTGTACCTAAATCCAGCAATAAAATAAATAACTTTTTAATAAGATTAAGAAATACAATTTTTAAAATCAGACAGAATGATTTAAAAATAAAATTTTATAGGCAGACAAACTGGATCCGTCGATGGCATAAATACAAAATTAAAATGTTTCTCAAGCATTAAAGTTTCGATCTCTCAACACGTATACATACATATTTTTATCCACGCAATTTGTCGTTAACAGCAACCAGATATGCTAAAGGCCGATCGTAACAATGCTTTCTTATGAACACATCGTAACACATTCAATTATAAATTAAGCTATTAACTTAATATACCATAATTTGTTTATCAGGTTAAGCATCGAAATTAATGCAAGTGGCATAACTTGTCCATAACTTAACACTTTTTATTAGCGAGTCAATAAGGCGATTTCGTCAACGAAAGTATTATCAAGCTTTCGTAAAGTTTCCAAGGCAAATTGACACTTGTTGGAGACAGGTAAGGAACACTTTAGATAGCAGGGCCCATTCGGATGGCGCGCTCGGGACTCGACTACGACGTATAATTTCTCGTGTAATCGCTTTAATAATGGGAGAAAAAAAGTGATATTATCTGCCCACGGTCAATAAATTAACACCGTTTAGAGCAAAAATGTAGATTCTTAGTGTCGCTACTATTATAAATAAATTGGACTCAAACGAGTAGAGGTTTTAAAGGAGATCGTTCGTGTTGGTGCGTGCGTGTGTGTGTTTTTATTAGGGTGCGTGAGCAGTGAGGCCTTATTAAAATATTTCGAGTGGAAACTGGAAGGACCACTTAGTGGTGCGCGGGAGTTTCACGCCTGAACTGATACAACATTAAATCGACAAGATAGCTTATTTGTGCTGAGCTGAGGATTAGTGGCAATAAATCACTGATTAGAATGTATTGACTGGCGTTGACTCCGGCGCATGGTCGCCGCTATTATTTATTGGCCATCAGTTTTTTAGGCTTTTACGGCCTCATTTTATCTATTTGTTAATGTTTAACGATCCCAACTAGACAGTTTGTTTATTTAATTAGCTCCACCACTAATGCAAATTGTGATTCTGCTTATCTTATTAGATGTGCGTGCTTAAACTTAGTTTTCAATTAGATATGGAAATGCGACGGTCGAGTGTCACCCGCTATGAGCGCTCAGAATAAGACACCTATGCAATTATGATCCTCAAGTTGGGTGAATGCTCTTAGATAAAACAGAATTAGATAATCATCGTAAAACGCATCGCTAATTAACGAACATGGAAATAATAAGGCGCTATCTGGGAATTTAAACTGGTAGGTATGAAAATTACAATTTACATACATGTAGGCAATAACTTCTGCGGCAATAGTTTAATTGTATAAACAAACACAAGTAAGTTTGGTCGGTACACCTGCGCAGGCGTCGTATAAACATGTAAAGTGATGCGAGGGGAACGCGCGACGAGCGCCGACTTCGTCCGAATGTAAAACAGTTTTATGCAAAAAATATTGTTCTACCCGCGCGTCTCGCCGCTATTAATGTCATCACGCGGCGGAAAATTACCACCTTTTGAGTAAATTTCAATACGAGATCGAAAGTGTACTCGATTGCCCCTTTATGATTGCAAAGAATTACATGCAACAACAATTCTTTTGGAATTGTTTAAATATACGCATGAATTATGGATATGAGCTGGGTTAAAGACCGTTGTTACTCGCTTCTGTATTAAAATGGCGATTTCAGTGATTTGAGTTAAATTGTCCGTGAAATAATCTCGAAAGAACAAAATACGGTAAATATCACGGATATGAAGTGAGGCATTAATAATAATTGCACTCAGATTTAAAGCAATCAAAATAAATGCATTACGAACTGTTTTTTCATTTGGGTATGCCGAATCAATAAAGTCATACTGTTTATTAAAGTAGGTCCCAACAATATTGTTTTAGTGTGAATTAAGATAATGAATCAGTTCTCATAGAAACGAGTTTTTTTTGTTCCTTTTAGTTTAAGTATAATAAACTAATAAACAAAAAACCTATTGGTATTAAATTATTACTTAGTGGGTGCGGTGACTATATCAATCGACTATCATTTCGGACGCCTACCGACCTCATGGTAATCAACCTGGCGTTTCTATTAAACCTTATTGCAACTTATTTACGTTCAAGCTAAACATATAAGGCCTTACCACAAAAAAGATAAAAATCTGTTAAACACGAATGCTACCAAAAATACACACTTGTTTTAGACAAGTTCGTGCTAAAACAAGTGCCTATTATTTTTGGTAGCATTCGTGTTGAACGTGTGTTGAACAGATGTTTATTTTTTTGTGGTACGGCCGATAGGACCGTACCACAAAAAAGATAGACACGCGTTTAACGCGAATGCTACCAAAACTAATACGCACTTGTTTTAGCACTAACTTGTCTAAAACAAGTGTGTATTATTTTTGGTAGCATTCGCGTTTAACGCGTCTCTATCTTTTTTGTGGTAAGGGTGATATTTTGTAAAACCAGTAACTAATGACTCAATAGAGCGATGCCTAAAAGCACATTAATGAGTAATAATATTACTATTGCATGCTGTCTAAAAATATCAATACTCAATATAGCAATTTGAGAATATATTTAAGTACTTTGAACGACGACAGTTTGTTAAAGGTTACACTGCAGGACGTACAATAAATTTTATCATAAACAACGTAAAACGACTTTCTTGCGCAGGCGCATGGAGAACCAATGACAGTATTGTAAGAATTGTATCATTTAAGTGAGACAACCGTGTGTACCGCGGTTGGTTTAGCAGTCAGATACACAGGGTGCATTAGTTCACCCAACTTGCGTTATAGTCTTATGTATTTCATTTATTCATTGTATATACATATATAATTTACATTTTTAAATATTTCATTATAAAATATATAAAAAACAAAACATTTAAAAATAAAATAAATAAATGTATGTATTTATTGTTATTGTTTACTTACCTATGCCATGCTCTCACTCGTTATGTAATTTTGTGACTACGTGTGCTACAACACTAAATCCTTCGAATTCCACATCCAAGAGCCGAAATTAGATTTCTGTGCTCCTAACCGAACGCGCCGAAGGACCCGATTGAACCGAATTTTCTTATGGCTTCGCACACCTATCCGAGCCGAAGGATCCGAAGCGAACACAGATATAAAGTAGAAAAATTGTAATGATGTTATCAGAACTCAGGGATTTTGAGAACCTTCCGAATTCTTCTGGAGACTCTTCCGATTCGGCGCGAATAGGTGGGCGAGTTTTTACCCGACTGCGAGACGCAAAGGAGGGTAATGTGTTTATCAGTCTATGTATGTATGTATGTATGTATGTATGTATGTATGTATGTTTGTTTCTATGTGGCGTTCTAGAGACCAAATGCGTAGGCCGATTTTGATAATTCTTACGTCAATCGATTCGTCTTAACCTTGCGAGTGTCACTAAAGACATAACAGTAATCAAAATTCACCACAGCGACAACCTGACGCCATATTGTCAAAATGAAAAAAAAAAAGTTGATGAACTATGTCAAGTGGGGTGTCGTTGAATAGGTATTTTAAAATCATATTTAGGTTCCTTTTATCATTTTTCATTTTAAATAATAGTTTAGGATATATAACGATTTAAAGTTGTTTAACAAAGCAATCATTCTCGCTAATTCTTACTTATTGATTTAAGTTTTTATTTCAAGTATTAACGATATACAAACAAAAAAGAAGATTACGAAAACATACATTAAAAACTAAAAAATGAAAAATAAAAATAGTAAATTAAAAATTAAAAAAACCCGACTGCCAAAAAACAACTAAAAAGTTCAAAACAAGAGCACTTTTCAAGCAGTCTGATGCAGTTGGTGGCATAAAATCTAAGATTTAACACAAATAATTGCCACCAACTGCATCAGACTGCTTGAAAAGTGCTCTTGTTTTGAACTTTTTAGTTGTTTTTTGGCAGTCGGGTTTTTTTAATTTTTAATTTACTATTTTTTTATAGAATTTAATCCAATAATTCTAAAATTCGGTTCGGTCGGTTCCTTTGGCGCGTTCGTTTGGGTTGGTTGATAGGTGGGGTTCTCCTTTAATATGATACAATCGTACCCATAGCGTAACAAAGAAAACATTATTTAATAATACCATGACACTGAATGGTTCCTACACTCCAACAATGAAAATTTTATAAGATACCTAGTGATACAATATCGAATATCTTTAATCTAGGTACTTATAATAAATCGGTAGAGAGGTCAATTCTGTACATGAAATATATTTTCAAAATAACTATCAGCGAGTGATTAGTGGTCGATACTGATGCTAAAAATGCAATCAGTAAAATTTTTGTCTGTCTGTCTGTATGTTCCTTATAGAAACAAAAACTGCTCGACGGATTTTAACGAAACTTGGTACAATTATTCTTCATACTCCTGGGCAGGTTATAGTATACTTTTCATCACGCTACAATCAATAGGAGCAGAGCAGTGAAGGGAAATGTTGGGAAAACGGGAGAAGTTACTCCATTTTTTAAGCTTCCGTCACGTGTGCAGCCTTAATGGTTAAAGCCACATAGAAATCATGTATGACGGAAATGTTCTACATAAAATTATCTAAAAAATATCCTGCAACAGCATATGTCTATCTTTTATGGTTGACTCACAATAACACGTGTAACTCCCGATAGCTTAGCAGTTCGGAGCTTTCTGATTGCATTACACACAAGGAGTTACACGCTGATGGAGTCGCGGGCACAGCTATTAATAATAATATTCTGCGGTTCCTTATTGCGATATTTTTCAACAGTATTGTGGATTGACATATTATATTTCCCTACTAAAATACGAAAGTTAATCTGTCTGTTACATCAAAACCATTGAACCGTGAGGAAGGACATACGCTACTTTTTTACGAAAAACGACGGAAACGCGGACGAAGTCGCGGGCAAAAGCTAGTAATACGTAAAGTTAAAATGTTGTACCGTACCTCTTTAGAGCATAATTATTGCGCACACGGAAGAGTGTGAGATTTGGCGTAGTTAAGTTTCATATGGAGAAGGATTAATGCAGAAAGCTAAAATTTATAAGTATCTATACATATATCGTGATCCGATAGTATAATTGGTCAGATCATGAAATTCCTCAACATTTCATGAAATGCCGCCATTTTATGATTTGGCAGTTAACTATAGCCAACCAAATTGACAAACGTAAGTTATTGATCAATCGGCCTGAATTTTACTTAGGCATTTCGTAAATTAATTGGGAAAATCATGAAATGGCGGCGTTTCATTAAATGCTTACCTAGGTATTTCATGATCTAGCCAAATAATACGATTGGCCGCCGACATAATTAATATATGATATATAAGATCAAATTTCCCCAATTATCCCAAGAGTTTGGGTTTCGCTCATCGTGAAAGGCGATCGTGTGACCAATGCGATGAGATCTTACGTTTTATGAGCAATTACTGAATTTGAATTTGTCAAGTATAACTGACGTTCCTATCGTTGACTCACCAGAGGCATCAGCTCCAGCAAGAGCAATCAAGATAAATGGTTCACACTAGGTAGACTGCTCCAAGATAGTCGCTCTACGGGAAATTAGTCGAGGACGAGGCGATTTACCGTTTTATAAAGCTTATACATAATTGCTTGCTTGCTATTATTTTTTAAGTAACTCGGCCTTAAAAAAATCTAAAGCTATGATTAAGTAACTAAAAGATATCTTAAGGCGCAGATATACGACTTTTAAAGATTTTAAACTGAAGATCACGTCTAAACGAGTAGTGTTAATGATTTGAAAAAAATATATGCTAAACTAGAGCATTTTTTTAATAATTTGATTAGAGTAGGTATATTTTAGATTACGTGTAAACTATGTAGTGTAATTAATTTGTAAAGTTAGGTCTAACGCGATCAAAAAAGTGAAGATCGCGCGAAATCTATTGAGCGTATTTTTACGAAACCTTCACCATTTTAAAGATAATTTAACTATCTAACTTTTAGTTAGAGTGTTTTTTTTAATCAAATATTCGTTACTAAAAAGTAATAATACGTCTAATTCGGCACAGCGCGCTCCTTGATAGGCGAGTGGTATTGCTCGGTGGACGTATGTCGCATTGCCTGACCTCAGCGCAGAACACTCAAGCTATACCGCCCAAATCACTCCAGGCCGCTGGCACTTAGTAGCGCCTTAATTATGAAAATACTAAAGCTGTACAATTATAAAAAAACCAGCGTTTGCTATTCAGTATAAAATAACTAAGTGAAAATTATGTCATCACAAACAACAATAAGAATTTTAATCATAAGTGCAATGTTTTTCCTTAAAAGGGGGGAAATATATTTAAGGAGATCCTACATTCCTGCTCATAAATTGATCTCTAGATGGATACAAACTAATGGGCACGTATAATTACCAACTTCACATGTTTATAGCCAATTAAAAACTGGATGTATCTTCTAGAAATACTGATGGGACATAATGATTAATTTCATTATAATTAAAAACCGCTGAATACGTGGAAGGGTGGATGGTCCGACGTGTCGTAAAGAGTGTCCATATTCACCCTTAGTTCTTCGACATCATCATCATATCGATCGGATGACATCCACTGCTGAACAAGGACCTCCCCCATAGACATGCAAAATTACCTATTCTTGGTCGCTCGCACCCCTATGGTGATCCCAATTCTTCATCAGGTCGTCTGTCCACCTAGTTAAAAGTCATCCAACGCTCCGTTTTACATTCCACGGTCGCCATTCTAACACATTTCTGCCCAAACTTTCTCACTCTTGGTTCTATCACGTAAGGAAACTCCGAGCATATCTGTTTGAGTGACTTTGAGCTTGTGCATGAGGCTAATAGTGAGAGACCACGTTTCGGTGCCTTTTATGTTGGGCACCGCCGTCAGCTATATTCGCAACCCGAGCAATATGATTAAAATACACAGTATAAATACGTTTGCAAAAAGATCCAAGCCTTTTTGTTTCTGTTAATAAATTAAGTTGGATGGTATGCTTGACAAACGTAACGTGGCTATCCTGTGTGTTTCGAGTTCGTTGCATATTCAATGCGCTCGATTCGCGAAGATTTAATAGTCGGTTCAGACGGCATCCGCAGCGGAAGTAAGCTTTAATATAGATAATAAATGAACGCTTTATACTTAGTTTTCTTCACATATTTTTTGTAGTGTTTGTTTACACATTTTTATTGAAAGCACTTATTTAGGTACGTGTTTTTAAGCAGCCGCGTCGTTACCTAAAGCGCCGCACGGCTTAATAGAAAATTATCAAACTTCGACAATTAAAAATTTAATGATGTGTCAAAGAAAATTACAAATGTAACCAACGAAGTTCATGGTCAAGCATAATGAGCACTGTCTGACCAGCGTCTATATAATAAAAAAGCTAGTTTAGTTATTGTGCATAAGGATATATATCAAGCTTTAATTACCAGAATGATACGCTTTACGTATTTAACTACGACTACAAATATTGCAATATTGGCACTATTACAAACTGTTAAAATTCTTTTGACGATGACAAGTGATAAAACACAGAGCAAACTGACAAAACTGGGAAGTGTTGACTCTGCAGTTTTTGAGAATGCATTTATTGCTACAAATTATTGGGATTATCGCATCTTTCAAGAATCCGACCAATGCATTTTAAATTAAACAAAAGTAAAAAACCTGGAAAATATAAAAGAGAATTAAATTGAACCAGGTGATGACAGTCTTGAATATGTAACAGGACCAAGTATAGGTGCGTCATTACCGTAGTTTACTTTTGATAACTACTCTTTTAGGATGTCAGACTGGTGATACATGTTTTTGTTCCTCTTTTACCCCAGTATTGGCTTACACTGTTTGATAAATCCTGGGGCCATACTATAATGTCTTATTGCCATAATTTTTCCGGAGTAAGAAATAAATGAAGACGGAAGGATACAGGACGAATAGTAGGTACAATCCCTTTTAAACGACGGAACTATGATAGTTTTTTTAACTCTTTCCCAGTGCAATGAGCAACATTGATATATGGTACAGGGTAAGGTTTAACTATCGTGATTGCGTCTTCCTTGCAATGAGCAACATTGACATATGGTACATGGTAACGTTTAACTGTCGTGATTGCGTCTGCCTTGCAGTGAGCAACATTTACATAAATATATGGTAAGTACATGGTAACGTTTAACTATCGTGATTGCGTCTGCCTTGCAGTGAGCAACTTTGACATAATTATGGTACCTAGGTACATGGCTACTTTCAACTATTGTGTATTGCGTTTGTCTTGCAATGAGAAACATTGACATTATGGTAGGTACCTACATGGCGACGCACTATTTTGTATTGCGTGTAAGTATCTTCGCGAACAGTATTTTTCCAATCAACATTTACTTAGATTTTAAAAATTCGTATAAGATGGTTCAAAAGCTCATCTTTTGTAATAAAATACGTACCTACCCGAAAGTAACGGTTTCAATAATTTTCCTTAAAGAAACGCTTGCAACTAGTTACTATTTCTTTTTGTTACTATTTGTTGCCAAAAAACCGACAAATCACACTAAACAATTCTCATTGTTCTGTTCATCATCGCAAATGTTTTGTTCTCATTTACTCGGTCTGGTCAAAACTCCAGACGTTATTTTTAACCGTTTTTTTTGGACCTAGATAATAGCTTTTTTGTGAAGAATTCTGATTTAAGATGCTACGTGACAGACCGTCTGACTACTTACATCAAATTACAGGTTCTTTAATTCATTAACCGTCGCAACTATTTAGAAGAAACGTTTTTTCTTATACATTTTTTAAGCTTAGCTTACCATCCGTGAGATGGTAAGCTAAGTGTACAATTTTAAAATGAATATTTTCAGCTAATAAGTGTAACATTGGTTGATTTTGTTAAGACCGTATTTAATTAAACAGAAAATCCGGAAAACATTTTCGTATGTTTGGTATTTTGATGTTTTAATCAAATTTCAAAACGATAAATACGAATATTAATGCGGAATGTTTGCGACTACAGTATTCCCAAATGAATAATGCGCATTCAGATCTTCGCTAATTGTCGTATTCCCGGAAACAAGAAAGTATATAGAAAAAAAAGTATATTAGAGTGGTTAAGTGCATTTTCTTCATGCATAATTTAGGGCTCTTACGATTCAATGATTCGGTGTTTCCGGGAATACGAAAATTTGCGAAGATCTGCATGCGCATTATTAATTTGGGAATACTGTACAAAATTAGATAAATGAGTGTCATCAAACAGTGGTTTAACCAATAATTTCTACAGATATCGTGATCAAATGTAAGAAACATAAATATAGAGATTAATTTTGCACTTTGATATAAAAGGTTGTTTTTTTTAAATTGACTATCAAGCCATAATTATTTTCTCAAATAATAATTAGGTATCTACATGGGAATAGCTGTAGTTCACCAAAATCTTCAATTATAATCATTATCTGTTGCGTCAACTCTAAAGGAACATGGTCTTATTAAAATCTCATTGTAATGAATTTGTAGGGTAATTTATGTCCAGAATCATTACACGATTGATTGATACCAACAATAAATATATGACTTTAACAGATTGACACGAAGCTGATGAAATACAGAATTTATACTAACTTAATGCATATTGTAGTATTAATAAATTCAAAAAATGCTAGTCTAATTTATGGCTAGAATAATTTTAAGATAATTTATTCTAGATATAGAATACACAGAATAGTAATATTTTGAATGAATGTAGGTAGGTGTATAATTCCAAAATTTCATTAATCAAAAACCCAATTAATCCCGATTGTGCTAGAGAGAAAAATATAACTTTGTTAACATAAATTATTAGAACATTTTACCAAATTAAATAGACCATTGTTAAATTAAACAGAACATTTTGCTAAATTAAATAGAAAATTTTGTTAAATTAAATATAATTTTGCTAATTAGATTCAAACTGGAATTTAAGTTACAGTAAAAAGTACCGCCCTTATTTTGTTTGCAGGTGGCGGCGCCCGCGCCGACGTATTTCAATGGCAGGCAGTTGGGCGTGCTCACAGTTGTGTCACCACCGGCACCTCGGTGCTTGTCGGCACGGCACAAGCGGCACATGCGGCAATAGGCGCATCGGCACTGCAGACCCACCGCTTGCGTCATACATACGGCACCCGCTTGGTCGGTGTGAACAAGTGCTCCGCAGTTTGTTCATCAACTTATGTATTGAATGTTTTAACCGACTTAATGGCTCATTAAAACATTGTTGCTATTGTCTACTAATTAAGGAGCATCGTCTCAGTTTACAAAGCCACCTGATTATTATGCGTGATCACCATTTAAATGTTAATTAGATTTATTAAAGCACCTGATCAAACGCGTCTCGGTATACTAAACGTTGACGTGAAAAAAACATACCCTACGATGTATTGTACTCAATGAAAATTTATTCGACGTTTATGAGTCAGGTAATTGACGTGAAAATGGTTTATATTTTCAATTACATACATATATTAACGTCTTGCCAATTGAATCATCCATCATTGAATTTATTTCACCCATTTACATTTTGTCAACATTGCTAAAGGTGAAGTATGCAATTAGGACTGAATCAAATAAAGTTGAGCCAACTATTTTCGACGTTGATGAGTGCTTAAGAGACTGTTCTGTCTAATTAGGTACGTATCTATCTAAATTACATGCACATTCTATCACTTCTTTATAATTAAGTTTTTCGTCCCATAAACGGGTTACCAATTCTGTTTGTCCAATTATTTGCTATCGTCAATCAAAACGTTTCGAATGCTGTATCGCATACAAATCGGCGGGTGAATATTGAGCAACCTTCACCGGAAACGCTACTGGGCAATCTAGCGACCGATCTATCGATTAATTAGTTCGATCGGCAGTACAATGCGGACAATGTTGTGCGATGGTCGGCGCTTTTCGCTCACTCATCGCGGCAGCTGGCTCCAGTGATGACAAATGACATGCAGTCCACTTGGACAGAGTAGGTACAGTTCACGTACACGCGGCCAGTGACGTGACAAATACCGCGTACATACCACTTATCTTAAGTTAATTACACAATTATGTACGAATGATCAGCTCCGTGATGTGTAATTTACCTTATTATTTTTCAAATTGGTCTCTGAAAGATAATAACGTGCTATAGGAAACCTTTGAATAAAAGTACATTATGTACCTATGCCTAACTTTAAAGCTTAAAACGGCATTTAAATACAAAGTAACTATTGAACTCTCAGTCCAAGTTACAAATTCATAATACACACTACGGCTCGTATTACTCAAGCACAGATCTCGCCTTGAGCATAGATTTGAAGACAATTCAAACAATCAAATGGCTTTAAATCTATGCTCAAGGCGAGATCTGTGCTCGAGTATCGTTCTGGAATACGAGCCTGTCTAAGGCCCGTATTACAGAACGATGCTCGAGCACAGATCTCTGCTTGAGCATAGATTTAAAGCTATTTGATTGGTTAAAATCTATGCTCAAGCAGAGATCGGTGCATGAGTATCGTTCTGGAATACGGGCCTTAGATTTTACTGATTTTAAGTTCAGCAAACTGCTTACTAAACTTGATGACTGGATCCTTTGAGTGGGCATATAATTAAGCTGCAATAAATTATGAAGATAAGCTCTGGCGTCATTTTATTTTATTAAAAAGAAAATTAAGTGTTTACAAGTATGTACCAAGTTTATAGGGAATATAGCAAGGCTTTATCATCCCGCTCAAGCTGCGATAGTCAACTGAAAGAGATTATAATGTTTCCGTTTAATATAAAGTTTAATTAAAGAAAATCGTAGACTTCCTACACTCCTGTTTGTGGGAAACAATTTATTTATTATTTAGCACAACTGATTACTGTCTGCTATTGAAAGTTTTTACATGAAAAGTCTTTCGCAAATGTCTGCGTTATCATCACGCTGTTAAGTTAGTTGGTGATTACAGGAAAAAGTATTTTGTAAGGTTGACGTGGATGCCCGTCATCCACCTAAAGTATTCTAACCTCTTTAGTATAATCTGGCAAGTTAGTTTTTTTTGTATTGTTTTTTGTATTGTTTATTTTTATACTACAAGCTCTTCGTCCGTGACTTTTTTACTACATAGCAAATTTTTTTATTAAATCTCAATTAGTACTCAACTCTTTACCTTTACACATACTACACTAAACACTAATCATTGAAACATGAACATGCAAGTTAAATGTTTCATCTCTTTCATCTTATCACATTTTAAGAACACACTAGATAATGGTTTTCGTTGTATATCCACACTAGCAGCCTGTGTGAATAAGTTTTAATTTTCCGGCATGAATAACACCTAATATCACTCTCCAGCTTCACTTGGTTGTCAATTTTCTTGTAAATTGGTTTGGCTAACA
Organism: Thalpophila matura; assembly: GCA_948465475.1. Lineage (NCBI taxonomy): Eukaryota > Metazoa > Arthropoda > Insecta > Lepidoptera > Noctuidae > Thalpophila > Thalpophila matura. The sequence continues at coordinate 8,928,574 of OX419183.1, read as the reverse complement.
AGGTAAAGCATATAAAACGGACAAACAGACTATATCGCTGTAACAATACTATCAGATGACACTATACTTTTTTATCTACCTCATTAAAACAAGTAGGTAGATTGTTTGCGCCCATTAGATAAATGTACGCGCTACTCAAAAGACTTGGCAAGATCAGATAAATGCAATTAAAAGGCTAATTTACAGGGGCACCTTATCATATCTTTAACTGTTATACAAGGCGTTATATTAACTGTAAACTGTAAGCCGACTTGAACAACTTGGAAGAACAAGTCTGATGATGATATTGTTGTTATATTTTGATGAGCTACAATTACCGCCATGCACTTGCATGGTTACCTAGCCTATAAAACGCATGTTACACCACAAGTGTGACGTGCGCGTTGCCGAACTTTTAAAATGAGGATTCGGTGTGCCGACAGCTCAGGGGACAAGCAGGTGACCCGCTGTCGACACAGCGCATTCTCAAGAACTCCGGCGATCTTACTCACCATAGGAACACAATACTACCGAAGAGCAGTGGCGTGCGAAGAGGGAAAGTCGGACGATTTTTTTTGGTTTTAGAGTTGCTTTAATAACGACATAAGCTCACTTAAATTTATGAAAAGTTAACATACCTAAATATATTTAGGTACCTATGTTCATTTTTCATAAAATTAAGGCAATACGTACATAAATAATTACTTGCATTCATGAAAAAGGAACATAAATACCTACTCTCTGAAACGAGAAAAATGCGTCGGGCTTGCCCTCTGGGCACGCCACTGCCGAAGAGTAGCGTTATTAGACTGTGGTATTCTGTAAGGTGGACTCCACCTCACAGAATACCACAGTCACCTCCACCGTGGAGGTATTTCGCCAGTCGGGCTGCTTCAGATTTAAGCGAGATATCCCACTGCGCCTTACCTCTCTAGCAAAAGTGGCAAAAATGATTTTTTTGCCACATTGCGACGTTAAACGCTCTTCATTGTTATTAGTTAGAATGGATGAGTGAGCAATTCTTGTATTTGGTAAATATTAGGTGTATGGTTTTGCGGAAACGGCTCTAACGATTTGGATAAAGTTATTAAATATTTTAACAGATTTTCAAAAACAAAAGGCGTGGTTTGAACCCGCGACCGCTGCATCACCGTGGCATCGCTCTAACCAACTGAGCTTCAGTGTCATGCCCGAATCCTCCACCGATCAATGGATTTGGATAAAAATAGACAGTAAAACCTTTTTTTCTGGCTTTCTAAAAATATATTTCTTATTTTTTTATGACTTAAAAAATTAACAGATTTTTTCATATCAACATGGCATATCGGGTCGCTGTTATGTAAGATTCTTTTGTATTTATTTATATAGACATAAGAGACGACAATTCACATAAGAGCTGTTTAATTTAATCATCGTTTATAAGTAAGGGGGTTTCATGTTTTACTTTGCAAGTTTATCTAGATAGGTATTTGCCAAGCGAAGATCGGTCACCCAGGTATAGGTAGCGGCGTGAAATATGATCACAAACGTTACCTGTGCATTAGCTGGTTTTTCGGTCTCTTTGGCGGAATGAAGAAGACGGAGGACGCCGAGGCTGCAAGCGATTGGTTCGTCAGTCGATGTTCGTCGTCTATTGGACTATTTTCTATTAGGTACGTATTGTCAACTGTCTATTGTCTATTGAGCCAAAAAAGTACATGCGCGATCTGTGATCAAGATCCACGCTGATACTTATACCTACTAATCTTTGAACTAAAAAGGGAATGTATGAAACTTCCTAGGCGCTAGAAGGCTGATGCTGCGGACTTAAAAATGTTGTGCCGTTGAGACTAAACGGATAAAAATACCTCCTTAGAAAAAACTCCTTTCTGGGTTATGTCTAACTGTAAACTGCGATGGACTGTTCCTTCTCCTTAGCGTAGCTTTAGCTCATACTAATCGTACAATTTTCGACTGTAAGTTTCCAGCTCAGTTGCTTCTATCTGAACTCATCATCAGGTCCTGCTGGGAATAAGCGGTAGGCACGCAGACAAGACAACGAGTGCGGCATTGATTGTATGGGGGCTACACAGTCATTCTGGGGCTATGAAACCTTATGAAGATATTATAAAGTTTGATAGCAATGCAGTACTATCTGACTTGTATGAGTACCTACGCTGTGAAGGGATTTCCAGATAAGTCCTTGCAGTTGCAACTCTTTTCCAGGAGACCAATGTTTGCGTGCATTAAGGCTCGCTTCTATCTGACTTTGTTTTATGGTAGTAAATTAAGTATCTTAAAATATCTTGAATTCGAAGTTTTAAACAGAGCATTGATGAGCCCACTAATCGTTGTCAGTTGTCAGTGGCTGTCTTGGCTCTAGCCAAGACAGCCACTGACAACTGACCAAAGTGGTAGAAAGGTAGGTACGAGGTCTACCTCGTACCTACCTTTCTACCACTTGGGTAGAAATCATCATGAAAATTTATCATCATCTTATTAATTAAGAATCTTAAAAAAATGTGCTAAGAGATTTTCACTCTAGACCATTAAGAAACTGTTAATAAATTAAAAATATTTAATTAAGTAGGCACCTACCTTACTATTGTTGTTACATTGATAAATATTTCACTTTAATTGTATATTTGTAGGTACCAATGCCGTAAAGGTCAAACATGCTGGCTGTTGTTTGATGTTCTTTTGGCCTACCGTGTATAAGTATTTATATTTAACTCTAATAGGTAGGTAGGTACTTACTTCTTAAACATTTTTTCTGCAGCAGCACGTCTTAACAAAAACTTTGATAATTATTTTTATTGAATAAATTTTCATTTTTAATCGATAATATTATTAAATAATTTAAATGAACTTTAACAATATATATTTTATTTTAAGTTGTTACGGTTTTAGCAGAAAGGTAAAACCTATTTTATAGAACCAAAGTATTTTTAATTTAAATAGAATACGTAAGTATAATCTTTTTTTATCAACGCTTTCAAAAATACTTTTCTATTTCTATTATTTTGTTATAATAATATGTATATAACTAAAACCTATGTAAAATTAAGAATTTTACTAAAGTATCGTAATCACCAAATTAAAATACAAACATTTCGATATTATTTTAAGGTTATTCGTGTAAATATAGTATTTATACAAAAGAAGACGGATAAAGCTAGCAAAAACCCGATAGCGGCGCCGTCGGACAATCAACTACGGAGTAATGAACTTCCATAGGTACTTTTTAACCTAGGTAAATACTTAAAAATATTCAAAATATTTTATTTTGTTCTATTAAAAATATAAAATATGAAAATAACGTACCAAAATGTAAAATAAACAACCCAATAAAAAAGTTAATTAATGTTATTTCATCAATTTGTCACGTAGCTATTTAATTTGGTGTTACTAATCAACCGATTATATTATGCGATTCAATTGTTTGATAATATTTGCTAAAGAAGAAACTCTACGGCCGGTCTCACCACCTCTAGATAAGCTGCGTTTAACTTATTTGGCAGATCATTTCATACAAACTCTGTTCCATTTTTAATTTATCTGGTAAATAATGCTAATCTGGACTGTGAAACTGACCCTTACTATTTTATGTAAAAGTATTTATGTCAGTCAATAGCTCTAGGAATGTAGATAATGAGCTTGATAAAAATATCTGTTCGAAAATAATTTTTACGGTAAAAAAATATAATAAATACTGCCTACCTACCTATACATTTTGTTTTTGTTTATTGTACAAAATAAAAGGGTTACATTATTTAATTTACTTAACATACAGCACAAACCATCGCGGGTTATTATGTAGGTATGTATAATGATTATTTATTTTATATCTACCTATGTTGTTTAAGGCCATGTTGTTTCATCTTACAGTTACGTATCTGTAACCGTCAAATATGGCGGCTTGTATGACAATTTCAAACTGACTTACGAATACAGATGGTTTGAAGCAACCCGCCCTTAATCTTCTAGGGTCATGTCAAATGTCTTGTAAGAAATATTAGTGTGTAGGGTTATTTAGCTTTTCAGACGATTTGCAAAGTCAGATGGATGAGTTCACGTCTAATGTTTCAATCATATTTTGCTGTGTGATACAAGAAATACCTAGTAGGTTTTCTAATGGAATTCGGTCTGTGTGATACTTATTTATTACAAGAAGTTTAATTCTTAAATTGTGTCGAACAAAAACTTCTATTGTTATCTCAAATAGACCTGTTGAACTGTTTGCATAATGATTATTAGATACCCAGTCCAAAGTATTCTCTGAATTGATTTTGGATGCCATTAACTTAACATTAGATAGGTTATAGGTATTTGTTTTAGAAAATGGGTCACAATTTTGGCTATTTTTATGAAATCTACTAGGTATTTTCAGTAGCAAGCATGGTCGTTATCAAGAAAGCATTGAGATAAAGTAGTAATGGTCATGCTGTCTAGTAGCTGAAAAACTCTAAAAAGTTATGGTCTATAATATTTTTTGTACAAACAATCTGAAATTTACACAAATGGCTTTGCTTTTTCTGTATTTTCTCTCGTAATTTGTTTTGTAAATATTTCAGGATTGAATTAGTAGAGCTTTTATTTTATTAATTTGCTTTAGAAGATTATAACATGTTGTCTGCCTATGGATGAGCTTTTATTTTTTTAATTTGCTCTAGAAGTTTATAAAATGTTGTTTGCCTATGTATGCTATTTACCTATAATAGGTAGGTACCTACTATACCTACTTAATAATATTTTTTGTTACATTTAGTATCAGTTTCATTTGTGATTCTAATACACTCTGAACAGACCAGTTATTAAAAAGGCTTAAAAGCTTTTACAAAATAATATTTAGATGACATTTTTTTTCGTTGACAATATAAAAAAAAATGGAGGGTCAATTCTAGGCAAAATAAAAGTTATAGGTGCACAATTGCTTACCATTGGGTGATATGTTGAGTGACTGTGTGATGGCAGCAGGGGCTGGGGGCGCCGGCTCCATCTTCCAGGGGGCGCAGCACGAGACGGGGGAGAACTCGGGCGTGGGGCCACTGCCCGCCGATATCAACATGGTCGAGCCACCTTCAGGTCACGAGCTGCCTGCAACGCTAGCATGCGGCACCAACCAAATAGTTCACTTCAAATAGTCCACGTTATTCAACAGTTCGCTTGGCTCTATGAACTCAGTTTGTGATGAGGTATGAGCACCTATAGGACGGCGGCCCGGCTCGCACGCGCTCGCTTGAAGCTCAGCCAGAACACTGAAGAGCGCGCTTGTCGTGCCGGCGCGCCCACTCGCGCGCCTACTCCCATTTGCACGCCTCAGAAAAAATCTCCGCCGCCAAACAATAACAAAAAACTACCTCCGCCGAGCAAACCTCCGCGCACCTCTCACTCTAACGCTCTTAATTCGATTTCCGAACGCGTCAAAATTACAACACAGCTCGATTGCAAGGCAACCTTCCGTCCCGTTCTTAGATTTTAAAATTTAAACTTTTCAGTACTAGAACAATATGTCCCTTAACTACATAAATACAATGACGATATTATTCCATCGCCAACGTTACTTATACGACCTTTTCACACGACGCACAAATGAAACTACTCCTACTCGCACTCGTTCGGTTCAGCTTAAGCATGACCCGTATGAAAGGGACAGGTGCTCTACCGCTCGGTAGAATTACGGTAGTGAGCACAGGTGATCTTTTACCATTTCTTCATAAAGAAGGTGTTAATGTATACCTCTCTCGCTCTATCTTATGTACTATATTGTGCGCTGGCAGAGACAACAATAGAGTGCCGAATAGCTTCTTAATTAAACTTGGTTCTAGTTGACTATGCTTAGCATCCGTTTTAATAGTTACTGTGTCGAGTGAGTTTCATTCTAATTAAGTTGAAGAGTAGTTTAATATTCTAAACTTTATCATTTCAAAGAACGTATGTGTATGTAGGTATTATTTATTCATAGATATTAGGTATGGGAGAATACCGATGGTGAAATAATTTCTAGTAGAGTTAAATATTAAATGTTATAATCTACCCTTTGGCGTAAATAAAATGTATTCTGTAGGTAAGTATCGACCTACTACCACAATCTGTTCTGAATATTTAAATTCAAAGAATGTAGAGTTAATGATGGTTGGTAAAATGATGGTGCAAAATATGGCAGTAGTATATTTTGATGAACCGCTAGATTACAGCGTAGGGATTGTATCACAGTCGTGTTTTTGTACTATAAGTAATTACAGAGAAAAGTGTATCGTGGAAGCTACGGGACGCAGAACAACTGACGCCTGCTCGACTATACCTCTGTATTCTGTATCCGTTCTTTACAATTTAATTGGAAGTTTTCTTTACTCAATAACTTGTATCAATCTCGTACGAAGTTGTGGTTTCCTGTACTTACCTACACAGATAAATACTGTTTGTACTGGGATTTTGAAAGGGTTTATTTATTGAGAACTCCTTTGAAAATTATCTGAGTATTTTTTTTAAATTATTAGCTTCACACTTTTATAATTGCTGCGATTATTATTAAACCATTTAATGAAAGTAACACAATAAGGTATTCATAGTAATCAAAAGAGTTTTAAAACAAAAGCGACAGACATGCTATTTGCCACAATCAACATAGGTAAATTAGTAGGTAGGTACAACGATAACTTGCAATAAGTATGCATTCTCTGGTAGGTACTTATTTTAATTTATTAGTAAAGTGTAGGTATTCATAGTCAATCTATAATAAAAAAGACAGCAAAAAAAATATTAAAAAAAAAATTCGTTAATGTTTCAGGTGAATAACCTGAAATTTTTTTTGACTAATGGCCGATTTCACCATCATTAGTTAACATTTATCCAAGGAATAAAGTTGAGATTTGACAGATTTTGTATTGAAAATCTTTCAACAATTTAAAATTTATCCTTGAATTTGACGATGATGAAATCGGTCCTAATAGGTAATACCTAATACTACTAGGTACCTCTACCTAGGTACTAAAAATAATACTACTAGGTACCTAAAACAGCCTACAATTCTTCACAGTTGCAAGTATTTAGGGAAAACAAAAAAAAACACCATGTGTTAGGTATTATTTTTACTTCATACGTATTAAAACTAATAAAACACCTTCAAAAATTGCAAATTGCAGAACAGAAATTGTATTAATCAATTTTGTCCGTAAAACAGTGATAAAATTAGTTTCGGAATAGATATGCTACGCGGCGCCGGCGCACACTGTGCGGCGCTACGCTATACCTACTCATAACTTAGTAAAATTTCCCAAAGTTTTTCAATTGATGCGTAAACGTGTCGATGGGTGGTGGTATTTTAATGTTTTAGGCTAAAAAATATATAAAAAAAACATGTAATAAGTACCTACCTATAGTTAAAAAATCTTTATCAAATTCTTGTAAAATATAGAAATCTTCTAAATAATCCACCATAGGTATTCATTTTATGACTTTCATACTAGAATTTGAAATTAAAGTATTTTTTTTATTTTTGATATCATGAAAACAAAAGAAAAATCCCTAACTAAAGTGAAACAATACGTTAGTACATTTCTTTTTTTTCTAATGTAACTTTAATTAGCCAAAACACGAACCGCTCCGTTTTAAAAAAATGGTAAATCAAATAATTGTGGCGGTATTACTTACACATTGTCGATCTCCTTAAAATCTTTATTACATCATGAATACATGTTAAAAATAAACTAGGTAGATAACTACTGTTACCTACTTATCAAAATGCGTCCCTAATTCCTACCAACTCTCTAGACCCTAGAGGTATTTTTTACAGGTAAGAAAGAGTTCTTCGCATAATAGAGGGCTTTTCAAACATGAAAAGCTCTTTATTCTAAAAATTATTATCTTGATCTTGAAACAGAAATTGTTATTTCTGTAACTAACATAACTCCTACCTAGAAATCCAAGTTTTTGCTCCAAAAACATTTTATACTGAAACCTCAAACAAAATCAATTCTCCATTTCCAGAGCGCGCTTACAAACACACATATAAAATGTAAGTGTATAATGATGACAAATTTTTCTTTTTACCTTACGTACAGCCAGACAGAGGCCGACACGGAGGATTTAGTGCGTCGATATGGTGTGGGTGTCACCTAATGAATAAATTTATTTATGTGGACCCGGCCACTTTTATCTGGCCGAAGGTGAATACCGAACTGTTGTTACACGCCAGTTACAATTAACCAGTTACTTAAACGTTATCCTGTATGCGGTCGTTATGTGATCATTTTGTAATTGGACTAGCACCCATAAATATAGCTGTAATCAAAATACGTAGCTCGATAATGTGAGTTGTTCGGTGATTTTTTATCGGCGTAACGGTGTGGATACAACGATATGAGCCTTAAGTAATTACGTGGATGTTTAAGTACTTATTAATAATACTTAAACAATTTATGTACACACAATAGAATTGACAGTGATAAATTAATAAGTGATTGGAGTACAAAGGTACTGCTTATTTCAATAGAAATTTCTGCCAGCAGACCTGCGAAAGGAGAGAAATACTTAAACTTTTGTTTTGGCTAAATATGGTTACTTAACTGTCTTACCTACAAGTAATGAATTATACCTAAGTATTCCGTTTTACTTATTTATACCTTTTCGCCAGTTCAAAATTAAAAACTGAATAAACGATTATAAGTACCTACCTAATACGGAATTAATTATAACTAGCTGTGCCCGGAATGCGTTGCAATGCCTGCCTTCCCATGCAACCTTCCCATGAAGCCATCCCTACAACAACTGTACAGAATTTAAAGTCGATCGGTCGAGCTATTTTCGAGCTAATGTACCGCAATTGATTTTTATTATTTTACCAGCTTCCCCACACCATTCGCCACTGCTACAGTTGTTGTCGTAGCTGGTAGTCTTATTGGAAATCATATTCAAAAATATAATAAAATAATCTACAACACTTATTAAACTTAGATTTAGTATTTTATTACTTACATTGATATTTAATTGAGTTTTTAATTAAATAAATAAGCCACTAATAGAATTAAATGAAAGAAACAAAATTTAATTCGATAGATTTTTGTTAGAGGTACAAAGAAACAAACAGGAACTTTCCTTTCTATATGAAGCAGTTCTGAAGGTTTGTTCATACATAAGCTCTATACCTAGGTATAGGTATAAACTAGTTTCTTCAGAAAACGCCACGCAAAAAATATGCCTAATACAGGCAGCTCTTTCTTTATGTGCCTTTCGCATTAGCACCCGACCTAACAATAGGGCCGTCTACAATGGACTAACGAATCATCACCCACAGCACATACAGAATCAGGATTCTACACATCGCGTGCGCAGCCTGTCGACCAGCATACCTTGACCCCTACTGCGTAACTCTTCCCTTGTACAATTACCCAACACTCTGTCCCTTAGAGTTCTGTTTATAAAGGGTTGGTGTTACTAAACATGTCTCGTCATTCGTCGTGGTTCGCGACTACAAAGCCGCGGCTCTTCCACAGACAGATATATTAACATTATAATGTGTTCAAAATATTTGTGCTATCTATTTTGGACCACCCATGTGGGGTGACACATGATCTCGATGTTCCTTATGAAGGTACCTGCTAGAACAATGGTAGCGTTCTCCATTTCAGTCCCTTTCTGCTCGATTACTTTGATACGTCAACATTATAAAGTAAGTTAGAGTACCTAAGCTGTCCTTCCAAATAATTTAGAATGATAGGTAATAATTTGGGGATCTTTATAATCAAATAAGGTTTATTTGTTTATAATTAATCAATTAAGGTTAATATTTCATCAAATAAAGTTCAAAATACAAATCACACTCTTCTAATGCGTAGGTAAGTATGTGAACGAATAAAAACTTTGACCAACTTATGGTTCTATTCTAGGTACCTACTGTTTTCAATTTTTCAGTTCAGTTTTGATCACACTTATGGTCGTGTTTTTTTTTTTTATTTAAAGTAGGTATCTATATATAGGTACGTAGTATTTAAATCATCTCTTAAATGACTTCTACAATTTGCGTATGTGCTAATGTAGGTAATGGAAAAAATCATAATCATAATATTTTTCCTCTAGGTAGGTACCTCTACTGCGAACTCCCTCTCGAGTCTCTACATTTACCACTACCTATAGATAGAGCCATTTATTTATCCTTAATTATTATAAATTATACCTACAGTAGGTAATTCAATTTTCAAAATCGATTACAATGATAATTATTTTATACATTATTTTAATCTAATAAGTAGGTATTTCTTATAAAAATTAATGTTTATTTGTTCGTCACTTTATGCGTTCATGCATCGTCCAACCAATTGACTTGAAACTTTGTTACAGTTCTGTTGTTGTGCGCACGCCCAGGAAGGTTTTTGACAAAAAAGAAAAGGCGACAAAAAAAACAATTTATCTATTTAAATATAATTCAATCAATGTTTAAAAATGATGACTAACATCAAAATGTTATTTATTAGGGACATCTCCTCGTGTGTAGGCCTCCTTCATTCTACACAAATTTTTTTGTCTTTGACCTTAGAAGCCCATTTTTCTGCTGCCGCTTTCTTTACTTCGTCTAAGTACCTAGTCATATTTCATGGGGTCTACCTCTTTTTCCTTTTCCTGATAGTTATAGGCCAGCAGTGATAGCCTAGTGGTTTAACCATGTGCCTCCCACGGCGAATGGTTCGAGTTCGATCCCGGGGCACGCACCGCTGACTTTTTCGAAGTCATGTGCGTATTAGAAATTAATTATCACTTGCTTTAACGGTGAAGGAAAACATCGTGAGGAAACCGGCATGTCCTAGAACCAAAAATTCGAAGACATGTGACGTCCACCAACCCGCACTGGGCCCGCGTGGTGGACTACGGCCCACTCCCTCTCACAGAGGAGGCCTGTGTCCCAGCAGTGGGAACATTATAGGCCGATTATTATGCCAGTTCACTTCTTAAGTCCATTTTTCGTCATTCATACGCGCTAGATGGTTTGACCATTTCCATTTTTATCATACTTTATTAGGTACCTACCTACTGTAGATATTACCTATAAGTGGCCGACAGACATCAGCAACTATCGTCCAATCAGCCTACAACCAATCCTTTACAAACTATTTGCGTCGTCTAAATAGTTTTAAAGGATTGGTTGTGGGCTTGTATTGTTGTCTTGAAAATCGTCTGAAATTGTATAAAAAAAATACCAGCCAGTGGAACAGACAGGATTTAGAAAAGGTTTTTCGACTATCGACCATATAACTCGAGCAAATAGGTACCTAATTGAGTGATACTGAAAATATGAAGAACGTCCACTCTTTCTGGCCTTCATTGACTATGCTAAATCCTTTGATTCATTATTTCATAAAAAGCACATGGGAAACTTTAAATGACTGTATTACCGTATTAAATGGGGCGATAGAACTCATTAAAGACAGTCACAAAAGTACAAGTAAAGTCTAACTAAACAGAAATTACTCAGAAATTAATGATGCAGACTCAGATCACAGAAAAGGACCCTTTTCAGATTTCTATGGATGCAGAGGAGCAATACCTACAGTGCAACCCGCTCTTTCCCAGATTATTTATTATGTATTCTTCTATATACCTACCTATTATGAAAAGTCTGAAATGGTCGGAAAAATAATTTTCATAAATGGGAACTATACTTACTTAAACGGCCTCAGATTTGCTGACGACATTGTACTGTCCCCTAAAATGTTTATCGATTTGAAACAACATCAGTGTTGTAATACTTATCGATTTGAGAATAAACACCAAAACAAAAATCATGACTAACAACAGCCAACGACCGATTTTAGCTGTGCGTAGGTACTTACCTACACTTGATCGGCATCGGAGCGGACAAAGCATAATTAGGGTGTCTTACTTTATATTGAATTCCTATAGAAATACGTCCACTAGATCGCCAAATACCTATCTACGTGTCGGACGTCGTCATTTTGAATAAGATATGCCGATGACATCACCAGCCATGAACAGTGTCACTATCGTTCATAATGCGAGGGCACGACAGTCAAACACCGATTCGACTGTTAAGTCGATGCGAAATCAGTAACTAGGATGCCGACTTTAATTAGGACCTAAATGCTGATGATCAGTACCTATTCGTCAATGCTGATCAAGTAGACGTGCAGCTTAAAGTTGCAGATATCCCATTACCCAGAATATTATACAACATTTATCATAAATCTATATAAAAATGTAAACTTTACTTGGAACACATTCTAGAGCTACAAGGAAATATTAAAGGCTAGTCTTCTCACAAGCCTAAAAAAAATGTTTTAGATTCATGCCTTTTGCTGAAGGTAATGAAGGTATCTATCAAACATGAATAGGTATCCTACAATAGAAAAACCGAAAGAAAAATTCAAAAATGTCAGACAGCAATTATGGAAAGAGCATTCAAACTTGAAATGAACAAACAACACAGACACAAGAAACCAAACCAAAGTAGGTAATAGGTAAGTAGATGCTCTAGGAATAATATTGTAAAACCTATAGATAGGTACCTACCTTGTACAGCTACATAGGTAATATTATGACCATGGCGATTATGAGGTAGATATGGCCTATAACATCACTGCTGCTTGTCAAATGATTTGTAAACAATGCAGTAGGTAATATAGGTATGGACCCATAATAGTACCTTACCTACTTGGAGCCAAATTGAAACATTGAAACCCAAAACATTGATAAAATGGCTGCCTTTTCATAATTTATTTTCAGGAGTGAAAATAGTACCTACCTAACTAAAAAAATATCGACGTCGTAATTAATTGGCTGCTATTTATATCAAATATAAATTATAAAAATATTTAATAAGTCTCAACCTATGTCACTAAAAAACTTTCGCTGAGATAATAAATTATTTTACCAAACTACTTAATTTTCTGTGCAACATCAAAGGCAAATCCCAAAACCCGAAAAAAAAAACTTTTATTAAAAATTCGGTGCAAATAACCCGAGTTCGTTTTCGATCTCATTGATGCTTGTCAAGACAATGCCGCGACGTCGCCCTGCCCAATGGGCGCGCTTGCACACGGGGCGGAGCGCTAAGCCCCACCCCGCTCGCCGAGCCGACAATACGCTATTCACTGCTAAAACAAAAGCCGCTAATGAAAACAAAAAATATACCTACTGTTTACGTATACCTAATGTTGAGAACTACAAGTAGAGATGTGGTAACTTTAATATTATAAATATTAAAGGTGATAAAATTATAAGTGCTTAGGTACCTAAATAGGTAGAAAATCCTAATAATCGATAATGGCTCCGATTTTGTTTACAAACTAATTTAGTCTCACTATGGTGCCGATTCTGTTGTTTACGAACTTAACTAATTTAATCTCATTATGTCTCTTTCTAATAAGAAACATGTGAAAGGGATAGATTAAATTGAATCCTGCCAAATTAGTCCACTTGAACAGTTTTGATGTCAATTTAGTCGTAATCGCAAAAGGTCACGACTATTTTCCCGTAAATGACAAGGGCGTAGACTAATATGACAGTTCTAAATAATTTCTGTCCTTTTTCAATGATATTTGTAAGAAAGAGATTAGTGTGATTAAAATTAGTTTAGGGCGATATTCAACAGAATCAGCACCTATGTCTCTTTCTAACCAAAAACATGAGAAAGGGACAGAAGACATTTACCTAGTCTAAATATTTTCTGATCCATTTCAATTATATTTTTAAGAAAGAGAGGTACACTCGACGCCATTGACGGTCGACCACTTTTCACTCTTATGGTCTTAGTAATAAGGGTGAAAAGTGGTCGACCGTCAATGGCGTCGAGTGTAGGTACCTACCTATGGTGTTATTAAAATTAGTTTAGTAGGTACGATGTAGGTACTACCTACAACAGAACACCAATGTGTCTATCTAATAGGAAATTATTCATTTATCAATCAATTTAAATGTGGATAGGCAAATAAGATCATCATCATCTGCCTAGCCTTTTCCCAAATTATATTGGGGTCGGCTTCCAGTCTAACTAGTTTCGGCTGAATATCAATATTTTACGAGGAGCGACTGCCATCTGACCTTCACAACCCAATTAATGGGTAATACCGGTATTCGAATGTTAGACCAGCTGTCAGACTTTTAGGGCTTCTGACTACCCGTAACGATTGTCAAAGATATTCCTATGACAACCGGGACCGACTGCTTAACGTGCTCTCCGAGGCACGGAGGGGTCTCGATGTGTAAAGAACGGTCACCCATCCAAGGACTGACCGCGGCAAGCTCAGCTTAACCTCGCAGATCGATCGATCAGCGCGGCTGTCATTTAGCCACGAGCCCCTCTAAGATAGGCAAATAAGATAACGTTAATTAATAGAAAACAAAATATTTATCACACAATTAACTACCTACGTAATGAGAAAATTGCCAGTAGGTAGGTATTCCCGCAAAGTGAACTCGAGCTTATAAACAACGTGTCCAAAATGTAACAGAACGAAAAAGTTCAATATTTATTGTATGACTTTAAATTGGAGGGATGCCAGGCTCACATACAGGCTGATAACAAAATCATTAACGACATTTAAGTAACTGAAGATCCGTTACCCAAGCTATTTTTTACATAGCTTTTAAATTGTCGATAGAAAAAATACCTAGGCACCTACTAGGAAAATAACGACTTGCAGTCAATTGCCAAAAAAAATTGGTGCTATCTATATACCTATATAAAATTGCTTGTCCTGACTGACTGACTGATTCATCACCGCAGAGCCCAAACCGCTGAACATAGAGATTTGAAATTTAGACAGTGGGTTTCTTTTATGACGTAGACATCCGCTAAGAAAGGATTTTTGAAAATTCTACCCCTAAAGGGGTGAAAAGGGGGATCTAAGTTTGTATGGAAGTCCGTTAGTTTTGAAGTTAGAATCATGGGAATTGGTATTTAGGCTTTTCTTTTCAAATACTTAAACACATGTTTCAGGGTTTTTGGAAATTCGCCCCCAAAAGGGGTGCAAAGGGGATGAAAGTTTGTATGAAAGTACCGTTAGTTTTAAAGTTAGAGTACCTACCTAATGAAAATTGGTATTTAGGCTTTTCTTTTCAAATAAAGAAATACGTATTTCAGGGTTTTAGAAAATTCGCCCCCAAAAGGGGTGCAAAGGGGGATGAAAGTTTGTATAAAAGTACCGTTAGTTTTGAAGTTTGAAGTTAGAGTCATGGATATTGGTATTTAGGCTTTTCTTTTCAAACAAAGAAATACGTGTTTCAGGGTTTTTGAACATTCGCCCCCAAAAGGGAGGGTGCAAAGGGGGATGAAAGTTTGTATGAAAGTACCGTTGATCTGATTCTGAAAATTCTTTCACTAATACACTGGAAAAAATGTTAGGTTGTATTTAACAGATTCTGCGTAAATGTTACCAAAGTTTGTGGCTGATTTCGGTCCTATCACAAATTTTGAGTGATTTTACGAAACATATTAAGTTAGTATTTTACCAAATCTATTGGTAGATTACACCTATATTTTGTAACCAAACAAAATTTTTGAGATTTGTTAGGTAAAATGTACTGTAGGTACTCTTTGTTGATTTACATCAGAACTCTGGTATCAACTTCAACCTCTTTAGTCTTGTAACTTCAATAGCGAGGTTTTGTTATATTTATCGTAGTTTCCATGTAATTCAGCCAACCTTTGCTAATTTGGTAAATCCGACAAACCATTTTTTTCAGTGTAGGAAGCTGCATTATTCTTGAGTGCTATAATCTACTTACTTTCTATCCGGAAAAAATGCACAGTTCCTGTGGGTCACGCAGACGAAGTCGCGGGGAAAGTGCTAGTTAACTAATAAGTAGATATTGGTTTGCCCCATAGATATAGGTAATAACTCTCTATTTTCTCGATGTTTTTGTAAAACAGGTACGCTAGTCTATGGTTCGTATTACAGAACGATACCCAAGCACAGATCTTGTCTTTTTCTTCTCGTGTTTTAAGTAGGTAAGTAATGCTTGAGTCTCTTGAGTTAAGTTCTGTAATACGACCCAGGCTATTCGTTTCCCATTTAAAGCTAAAATATATCAGCTAAAATACAGGGTGGCAGGTTAAACAGTGGCAATATTTTAAGGGGTCATTGTACTCATCATTATGAACAACTTTTACTATGGGATCACCGCTGAGTGCAATGACCCCTTAAAATATTTCCACTGTTTAACCTGCCACCCTGTATATCCATTGCTGGACGTACTTCAGCCTCTCCACGGGCTAAACATCAGCGCAACGACCGATCCAGCACTATCTGCATCCAGCACCGGTTACTTCGAGACAAGCGTGCACGATCGTTGACAGTGCGCAGCGTCTCCGTTTAACATCAGCTAAGATGGTGGCTAAACGCAATCCTACCCCATAATAAAAAGAAAACCTCAGAAATGATGGCATTACAGCCGATCGAATCTTTTGATGCAGTCGAGGGATTGTTTACTACATCTATCTCTGGATATAGCTTGGTGATACATCACAGCCAAAACCTGACCACACCAATATATTTTACTATTTTAACTCAAACACTAGGTATATTATGAATGTGAGCAGAGCAAGCCAAGTTTCTGCAACTCTCCAAAATCATTGTTGGTGGGTAAAACTCCATCAAAAGTTAATCTGTCTTAATAAGGATACGACAAGGCTGCGCGCGAAATCGATGAGAAGTAATATCTTGGATTTTTTGCAAATTGTAGCGCTGTTTTACGTTGTATGTTGATCCGAATTCAATTCGCGACACTAATGATAATATAGGTAATATTACTACCTAATAATCATCAATATAGTCCTCGAAATTATATTTGAGGAAAATCGTGATGTTTTCACGAAATAATCGTATTTTCCTCAAATAAAATTTTGAGGGTTAGGTTAGGTTAGGATATTGATGATTTCAACGATTATTATTTAATAACTATAAGTTGAACAGGCTTTCATAAGGCTCGTATTACAGAACGATTCTCGAGCACAGATCTCTGCTTGAGCATACCTAGATTGAAACTAGTTTCAACCAATCAAATGGCTTTAAATCCATGCTCAAGTCATAATCTGTGCTCTAGCATCGTTCTGTAATACGAGCCTAAAACTGGGGGTCTATTATCAATAGGCAGTTGGTTAACACGACTCCCTTAAGTCGGAAGTAAATAACTGAGATACCGTGTTGATAATAATTTGTGTGTCTTGATTACGTCGAATGGACTACCAAGCTCAGGTGTAAACCATGTCTAAGTCCGTGTAATTTAGGCTGTTTATCTGCGTCGTGTAGAGCCACAGCTGTCTACGATCGATAGAATCGTGGTTTTTGATCATGTTAGAATATACTGGCAACTTTTCCTAATTGTTGAAAGATACTATAAACACTTTTTGCAACGTAGGGCATATTTTTCGATTGTGGCATGCCTTAACGTTTAACAGACATATACTTATCACACATTTTGTCCTTAAAATAACACAGTTCACTGCTGGATGATGCAATAGCTGGTATTAGACTGCAGTAGACTAAAATCCCGCCTGCTGGGCTAGCGATGAATGCATGAGTGAATCCCGCACCTCTAGCCAGCCAGGGAAATAGGTACTTTTATTCTGTCAGAGTCTGACATAATCTTTTACCTCTTGCGAAGCAAAGGACATTTATGAGGATTTCCACACGATAAAAATAGGCTGGAACCCAGGTTTCTCAAGGCTCTATGCAGTATGCGCTGTTAGTATACTCTATGTATATGAGAATGCTGACAGTTTTATGCTGACCTATTTCCACATCATATACGAGGGACACTGAACTGCTCCATTTTGTATCCTTATCTAGTTATTTTTATTAATTGTGTATTACCGACATATGTTTATATGAGTTTGTTTTCACGAAATCGCCGTTTTCGAAAATAAATGAAAGTTTTGTAACACGCTATATATGCTAGTTGCCGCCCGCCCATAACATATGGCGGCTGTCGTAAGGGGCGCGAGGCGCACTTGCCTAGACTGCCTACCCCGTGTTTTAACTCGCCTAATTGCTTCCCATTTACATACATTAACAGAAAAAATGTCCACAACTGACGCCCAGCCTGCTATGTAAATAACAAACCTATGTACCTAAACCCATTATGCCGAGAACCGCACCGACCAAACCGATATACAAATTACTAAGTTTAATAACGGAAATCAATTGCCGTATGCCTCCGTCTAATTACAGGTTGTTCGCCGTCCATGGGAATGTTCCAATGAAATACTAAAACGTAACGACCGTCCTACATTGTCGAAATATCAATTGTAAATAGTTTAAACGATACTTTATCGGATATTATCTATTATTGAGAAAAGACGACGGATAGTCCCTCATTATCCTTTCAATTCAATTATGAGCCGCTAATTACGAAACGTTAGGTAATTAAATGACGGTGAGAACCGAAAACTGACAATAGATAGGTAGCAAGTTAAATTGAGCTCCAAAATTTATAATGAACGCAACGTCGAACGTTTTGTGAAATCTGTAGTCGATTGCTGGGGAGAAACTCATTGTTCTTTGTTTGTAAGAACCTACATTGGTATACTTACGTATGCATACAAGTGTGCAGATCCACTGTTTGCATTCTCTTTATTAAATAAACTAGCACTTTCCCCGCGACTTCGTCTGCGTGACCCACAGGAACTGTGCATTTTTTTCGGATAGAAAGTAGATTATAGCACTCAGGAATAATGCAGCTCTATTAGTGAAAGAATTTTCAGAATCGGAACAACGGTACTTTCATCCCCCTTTGCACCCCCCCCCCCTTTTGGGTGCGAATTTTCTAAAACCCTGAAATACGTATTTCTTTATTTGAAAAGAAAAGCCTAAATACCAATTTTCATTACTCTAACTTCAAAACTAACGGTACTTTCGTACAAACTTTCATCCCCCTTTGCACCCCTTTTAGGGGCGAATTTTCAAAAACCCTGAAACATGTGTTTAATTATTTGAAAAGAAAAGCCTAAATACCAATTCCCATGATTCTAACTTCAAAACTAACGGACTTCCATACAAACTTACATCCCCCTTTTCACCCCTTTAGGGGTAGAATTTTTAAAAATCATTTCTTAGCGGTTGTCTACGTCATAGTCAGTCAGTCAGCACTAGCAATTTTATATATATAGATGACTAGCTGTTCCCCGCGGTCTCACCCCGTTGCTCGGCTCCTAAGAGTCGTAGCGTGATGTTAAATGGCTTATACTATTCCTCATGAATCTGGCTATCATAATAATAATATCAGCCCTGTTTATAAACTGTCCCACTGCTGGGCACGGGTCTCCATAATGAGAAGCGATAGGCCATAGTCTACCACGCGGGCCAAGTGCGGGTTGGCAGACTTCACACACCTTCAAGAACTTTATGGAGAACTTTCAGGTATGCAGGTTTCCTTATGATGTTTTCCTTCACCGTTAAAGCAAGTGCTTTTGCTTTGGCTTTTGCTTTAACGGTGGTTTAATTTCTAATACGCACATGACTTCGAAAAGTCAGCGGTGCAAGTTTTCACGTCCACATTTTATTACGTTATCCATCTTTAAGGTCTTCTGAAAGGATTAGGAAATATTAATTACACTGTTTGTAAAAAAACTAGGTATGTATTTATTTAACAACAAAATTCTTGAACAAGATGTTAAGCCCCTCTTTCCGGAACAATTGGCGTCTCTCTCGCTCTCTCTCTGAGATGTAACAAAAGGATGGGAGATTGCGCAAAAACTCGATTGAGACGTATTATAAATTAATAAAAAGAATGCTTCTATGTTTTCGAAAGATGGACATACATTTTCAAATTGTTTTGATAAAAATTGAAGGAGTAAAATTATTAAATTATTACAACTGGTAAAAATATGGGTGGTTTTATGTTTTGTTTTATATATTTCTTGTTGTTGATATAAAAAGATCTATAAAAGAAGAAAAAAGCCACATCATTGCTTGAAAATTTATATAAAAGATAATATGTGTACAGGTCACAATAGAGTGTAGTGGAGACCTGACAAAACTCGTTCAAAAACAGGGTAAACTTGAACAAATTCTTTAATTGCGGCGAATATAAACTTTATAAGAAGTCTAAGACAACTAAGTTTTTCCTGATCAAAGGGGGGCCCGTATCGTATATTCTACTACGAAATTAAAATTTTGTCTGATTTCGGGCTTTTACGGTAGCATATTTAGGTACTGTAAACCCAGTTTCTCTTTTTCACTGTAATGTCTTAGTTATATATAAAAGTACCTACATACATAAGTACTCCATGCGTAGGTAGATATGGGTACCTACTCGTATAATGTAGAGGATAAAACATTATAGCTCTTAAGACTGTCGATTAATATTTTTGTATTATTTTTTAAGTTTCTCATGTAAGTGAACCCTGTAAGTTCTTTATGAGAATAACGGTCGGTTGCAGAAAGATAATTAAATTTTAATGGAGGCATTACCCATACAATTTCTATAGTTAAAGTCTCCTTCAAAACTTAATGACCTTTTCTGCAACTCAGCGTAAATGTCTTAAACCAGAAAGAATGCACTAGGTATACTTATATAAAATAAACATTTTATTTGATTCAAAATTTTTCGAGATTTTTGGGTTTTAAAAATGTTTTTAGGTGATTGCGATATTTTTCTATCAAGAGAAATTTGTCGAATCGTGCTTTGAGCTCAACACGGCTTTTCAATACATAGTCAAATTCCTATAATTCAATTTTTAGGGTTCCGTACCAAAATGGTAAAAAAGGAACCCTTATGGTGCGACTACGTCTGTCTGTCTGTCACACCTGCTTATTTCAGCAACTACTTATGCTATCGACTTGAAATTTGGAACAGTTATAAAGAATGCTTGTTCAACTTTATTGCAAATGAAAAAAGTCCAAAAATATTTTTATTTTCATTACAAAAGGGGCCGGAGTGAGGGTCCGGAATTTTAAAGTGGAGTTATTAGGTCAAGTGACATATCATATGAAAGGGCTTGATCTGCACATTTCAAAATATATTTTTATTTTATTTTATGTCTCACAGTTTTCGACATATGATGAAAAATGACCAAAAAAATACCATTCCCCCCCCCCCCTTATCTCCGAAGTTTGCGGGGCGAAAAATCTGAAATAATTAGAGTTGATAGGAATTGACCCAAATATGGCACCAAAAATAAAACGATGTTCCTAACTAGTACAGTTTTTTCAAAATCATCGAAATTCCTTCACAAACAAACTTAGTTATGCGGTCCGGATTTTTTCACTTTATACGTCCAAAAATGATACGGAACCCTCGGTGCGCGAGTACGACTCGCACTTGGCCGGTTTTTTTTTTTAAGTGCACCATATTTATGGTAGGTAGGTACCTATTGGCTAAAAACTGCCCAAAAAACTAATTTGGCTGACGACAACCTCTTGAAAAACTTGAGGATTTTTCAGAATTTGTGCGAATACTATACACTCATAAATTATATTAGTAGGTCTCCTCTATCCCATAGTCTGTAACCGTGCACAATTACCTACTTCATTATAAAATTTGAAAAGAAATGGTTTTCAGGATTTGTGCGCTGAATCCAACCATTTCATGGTACCTGCCTACTTAGCACAAAATGACGTTTTTAGGTAGGTATCATTAGAAGCTATTGCGCTCTAATAATGAATTCATCAATAATGTCTCGAACTCAACTCTTAATACTTACTACATATTTCGCACTGTAAGACGAGACGTGATTTTTTATTTTCACTTTCTAGCAAATTTTTCGTTACGTTTTCAGATTATAATAAACAGATCAAACCCAAGCAATGTTTCAACTATGTACCGTTTGAGTAAAGGCAGTGTTGCCCGCCACAATGGCTGCGGTTATCTGCACTGCGATCAAACAAAAGCTACTTACAACTGTTCTTAATCGTCATTTCACATACGCTCTCTACTGACATGAGACGTTAGTCTAGCCTGAAACCAAGTACTGGGGTAATGTTCAGACTGCGAAGTACAGTTGGGAAGAAACTGAAGTTTTTGCACTTACGTTTTTTTTAAACTTACATACCTACCTACAGAGGATGCCTACTACTGGACAAGTACAGTTGCACGAAACTTTGTTTAATTTTTGCAAGACATGAATTTAAAAAAATACTTACTTTAATTTATCATATTCAAAGTATTATTTATAGGAAGTGTTATAGCAGAGAAGAGCTTTCTAAGAGTCTATTAATTAAACAATTAATCACTCTTTCGGCCGAATCTACACAATCACAGATCAAGTCACAAAGATATATAGAATATCTTTAAGAAGTGTGCTACCAAATATTGTGCATACATTGCATTCACAATTTGAACCACTTCACCTTATTACCACCAACATATTCAGGAATTTCAGCAATGTACACCTCAGGTGTTGCAGGTCCGGCCAAACCCAACCCAGATCCACTTAAACTGCAACAACAACATTGTGTGTATCTGTACAAGTGTACACCATTTCGCAAATAAAGGAGGCGATTTTGCTCGCTTCGCGGTCCGGGCGGGCACAATGGTCTGGCGATATGCATAGATACTGCTAAACGATGCAGGTCATGCAAATACGCAGCTACTCCGCTCACACACACATCACACCACGCTTTCCAATTGCTGGCCATTGTGCTGCTCGGGAAATTGCCTCTCGTCTCATCATTTACATTGTGAACTGTTAGCGCAGTCCGTCTGCTCGATTTTAGATCAGATTTGCTGATAGCAAACCGAGTTTTTGTTGACGTTCTGCGTATAATTCAGAGTGAGGAAATGTGAGATGTGATTTTGTGTAAACATTTTTGTCCTTTCTTAATGCTTGGTGTCATGTGCATATTTTAATAGAGGTATGACGTGTTTAGACAGTGTAACATTTAGAAATTAATACACTTTTCAATGTTATTTATTATTATTTTTGTGAGACAAAACTTGAATTTTATATACTTTTTCCAATCTAATAGTTCTCAATAGCACTTAAACTAATGAAAGAAAATCTAATGATTTTTAGCATGTGTCAGCCAATGATAATTGGTATCTTTAACCAAAACTTAGATAAGGACGAGCATTTTTTTTCTATTATTGCTCTATTGATGTATGATATATTGATATATCATGATGAATCGGATAGCGTATAGGACTTAACAACGACAAATATGTACAGAAAACTAAAAACTCATGTGATAAGAGCTCGTAAATGTAGGTAGTTGTATTTGTTTTAAAGTTCTCTATCTATACAGGGATAAAATTAAAACCAGTGCGGATATTTTAGGAGGTGAAAGTACTCATGAATATGATCAACTTTTATTATGGGACCGACACTGAAATATGAAAAAAAAATCTGCTGTTACTTACATAAATGCACTACAACACGATCAAAATGTATGGAACAGCTGATTTTTTTTTTTCATATTTCAGTGTCGGTCCCATAATAAAAGTTGATCATATTCATGAGTACTTTCACCTCCTAAAATATCCGCACTGGTTTTAATTTTACCCTGTATAACTAATTGTCTACGAATTAGACGAACCACTTTGATGCATGTCGAACGTCTACCTACCCATAATGTTCCATAAGATTTCTATATAATTACCAGCATTCATTAGAGTTTCGTAACTAATAGACGTACGTGAAAGCAAATCTCTTCCGGCGGCTTCCGTGTATTTACCAACGATCTTAGCTACAGTTTATTTTTTAATTAGTGGCCGCTTTTTCATAGGCCGGCGTCGATCAAGATAGGCGTTCGCGTTCGTGTGAATGGCCTACGGTTGCCGCGGTTGCCTCCGCTGCCTCTGCTACCTCACGCATCGGGGACTGCCTCACCGATTATATGCAAATGAGATGTCATAACACGTGAATAATTACAGCCAGCCACGACTCGCCCTTTCGGACGAACCGCACAAATTGGATTTACGTGAAAAGCAAGTTTTACCCGCGACACGGCTTGATGTATGTATTTTTGGGGTGATGTGCCAGGAATGAATGTATAAGTAATATTTTGATGATATCTCATTTAAGTTGATGTCGATATTTTTCTTTTTGATAAGGAATGACGTAAGTAACAATTCTTTTAATACCTATAATAATACAGTTGAAAGACTTTTTAGAATTACTGCACAAATATACCTGTTGTTGATTAAAAAATCAGCTGAAAGGTTGATAGTTACAAATATTTTTTCAAACGTAGGTAATTTTTGTTTATTTTTCAACAAAGAACATATTAATAGCATTATTATTAAACCCCTCAATATAGTTGACCTAAAAGAAAACTGAATTAATACACATTCTCTCATACCTTTATAGGTAGCTACCTACCTAGCCGTCTAATAACCCATTTCTATGCTATTATTTTATAATGTTCATTAAAATAAAACGTAGGTAGCGTCGCGCCACTTTTCACGAAAAGTCCCGCTGTGGAAATTGCGACCAACGTCAGGGGGCAGCGTGACCAAGCATGCGGCGTTAAGGGGCGCGCGGGTCGTTATGCTAATAGACCACCTGAGAGACGAACATTCATACACACCATCGAACACGTCACTAGAAAATCCACCTTATTCTAAGATCGCTTAGTCGAATTGTTCTTCAGCTAGGAATGGTCATTATGACCTTTGTTTTGGACGCGGTCAGCGAGGTCTGCGTGTTGGCCGTCTGTAGTCGCGATAGCGGGAAAATGGACGGTTGACTACGTTTATGGCTTACCCGCTTGTGCTCCGATTTAAGGCTTATATATGGTCGTAAATACGCTACACGTACCTATGGTGCGATAACGCGCCTTAATAAGGTTTATTTTCTAAACAACCGCAGTTTGGTGTCGTTTGCTCGAATTTTACGACCCCAACCGTTTTGGACAACGTTTATAAGAAATTTACTGAAACAAAATAGTCTGTCGATTCTGTAAGGTTCGAGGAGAAAGGCAATAGTTTTGTTTTTATAATGATATGATATAATAAAATCTAGCTTTTTTTTCTCATTTAAGTATACTTACCTGTTATAGCATTTCGTGTAGATGTCGTTTATGATCTTAAATAAAAATCAGAAAGAGAAAGACATTTTACAAAGTAAAAAGTTAAATGTCTCCTTCCTCCAGTCAGAAGACAGCTACGCGCGCTGGTTGTGTCTATCTCAAATGTAAAATCATCAGCTACACAAAATATAGTGTCACCTTAAATGTAGGTACAGAATCAATTAATATATCTACGAATATTCATACTTACGTTCAATGTTATCTGTGGTTTTGATACTTACACCTTGATCGATAAATATCTTGTCGAATTATTCTTGCTATTTATCCGCTATGTATCAGAAAAAACACTTGGCAAATGCATAACCTCCTTCATTTATTGAAACTAATTAAAGATGGAACTGTTTCAGTTCAAAATCTACGAGTACCTAAACATAATGAGCTTTGTAAGCAACCTAAATTTTGCTAAGAAGATTATCATGATACTTACGTTTTTAATAGGTAAACAGTGCAATATGTTGAGCTGACATCATAAATGATGCAATCAACGTTACTAACTATAACCATTAGGGCTTTTTTAATTTAGACAGATACACCCTTACCACAAAAAAGATAAACACGTGTTGAACGCGAATGCTACCAAAAATAATAGCTACACACTTGTTTTATACAAGTTAGTGCTAAAACAAGTGCATATTATATTTGGTAGCATTCGTGTTGAACACGTGTTTGGCCCTTGGTGTCGGACTGCTACCGTGCGATAGCCATGCGGGTGTCGTACTATTCTCGGACGATTGTTTTTTTCCCTACAGTTGATGCATCCGGCTGTCGTGCGACGCCCGCATGGCAGCAGTCCGGCAACAAACGTCTAAATTGAAAGAGCCCTTAGCTCACCTTGAGGAGAACCTTAATTACCTATTGCCTGAGAGACATATCCCATAGTGATTTTCAATAAGACAAGGACATACAAGTTTCGTACAGATATATAACCACAACTGACATTCCACGTGACATCCAATAATAATATTTGAAAGGAACACGAACAATAATACGGAAGCTGAAGATTATTTTGTCATTACGCTATTTAAACACTTAATTCGCATCCAGAACAAAACCCAAGGTCCGCGAACAGCTTGCCAGCTACGTGGGAACTGAAAAATAACAAGCAAATACACAATAAAGTCAAAGTAGTGCAAAAATCACAAGTATTGCGGCTTGTGGTTTATGATATGAAACGGGTTAATAATGTGAAATGAAAGAATTACAATGGATAATGCAAGGAATATGAATTTGTTCTTTGTTCAGCTCGCTTTAGGTTGAACGCTGAAACTTTTTAACACAATAGTACATGTCGAGTTAAATATGCGGTTTGTTACTGCTTTCCGGGTCAGTTTATCTTCTATTGAGTTAATATTCCTTTAATTGGATAACATCTGCGAAATTGAATTGACGCATTTCATTGGAAATATTAATGTTTTCTTCACTGTGTGGTAAATGTGGTATATCATTCTAAGGGCTCTTTCATTTTAGACGCTTGGTTTGGACTGCTGCCACACGGCATTCGGACAGCACTCTCGACGTGTTCCGGCAGTGCGCAGTAGGTACGACACCCGCACGGCAGCAACTCGACACCAATCGTCTAAACTGAAAGAGCCGTGAATCTGTTGTAAGTGCTACTACCCATTTCCCTAATCATTATTTCCAGCGGTTTGAGTACAAGGTTCAAACGTATCTTTTTTAAAGAAAAAATCATACTTTTTACTAGCAGTCGTGTAACTTGCTTAATTTCCATTATATCATCTAATTTGATCATACCAAGCATATCTAGTAGAACTATAAGAAAGTAAAGTCACTGTAGCTGTGACTGCATCTTGCATGCTGAAACCAATAAGTACCTATTTAGTTACCTACAGCAGTAGATCTGGTGTAAAAAAACATTGTGTTTTTATATTATTGAGAAAATAACAATAACACTTTGTCTAATTGGACTGCTCAAATCAAAGGTAGACAGATAGCTACAACGGATGAATTCAATAAATTGCACTAATTTCAAAATCTTTAATTAAAAATTACAAATTAGATACAATATAAACCTAGATTTAATTTCTAGTAGTAGGTACCTACATGAAGATATGTTACTCATATCTTGATTTAACTGTATTAAAAAATAGTACCTAACGTTATTAAGAACATAAACGTGTATCTTTTACCCCGCATAACCTACGTCAAAATATCTCGATCTTAGAGATGGGTGATTGACAAGCAAACACTTTTTAACAATCGATAGCGAAAGGCCTCATCCGCTTACACTTACAGCTATAGTCATGAAGCACTTGTGTGATCTCTTTAGACACCTGCTTCGAGCATCACATCAAATCATTGCGCATAGCAAACAGTCGGATCTTCCTCATTGTCCCTCAAATAGCACTAGCAAACGGACCCGAAGTAATTTAAAAACCGCTTAAATACAGGCAGGTTGTACACCATGAATTTTACGACACAAAAGTCGAAAAAGCGATGCGAGATGAAGCCTTTGTGGTTACAGCGTTTGATCTGTAATTAGGGTGTTTAATAGCATAATAGCTGGTAACGGCTTTCAATCGAATAGCATTGTATTTTTTGTACGTCTTTAAAGCACCTCAACTTGTTATTGAAAGCGTGGAAAAAACTTCGGTGAAAAACTTCGGTGAATGCGTGTCCTTTTCTGATAATTATCTAATGATACTACGCTAGTTATATCATTAAATTAACCGTATTTTAATACTTTCTACTTTCGTTTTGGTAAAATCACTGTGGTTGGTTCGATGGATAGATAATTAAATGTAGATCGTCACACTGATTAAAATTAACACGTTTAGAGTAGATTTTTTTCTGCTGATGAGTGCCGTTACCGTAAGTAAGTTGTAAGTTAAAAAATAGAATGAAATTCCTTTTAAAAATGAAACACAATGAAAACCAAAAATAACATATAGTAAGTATCTACAAAGATATCTACAAACACGACAAACTAGTACTTTGTGCGATGTTTTTTGCATTTACAATGTATTTCACATGAATATTACGTGGATTAATCTGCATACAAATGAGTGACAATGTAATAAACGGATGACATAACGTATAAGCAATTTGTGAAGTGTCCACACTCCACAACTTTCAATACAAAACATGTGATCATACATCACTCGATCAAACAGAACACTTAAAAACATTATTTCTGTAACAACAAGATCATTTTACTAAACGGCAAGGGTGTTTAATTTCGTGGGCTTTTTGCGGAATGCGGGACATTGTGGAGGCAGGTGCGGCCGGGCTCCCCGGCTAGCGGCTCCTCGACGACGCTAATGAACACAATGAAGACGTATTCCTACGAGTATATCCGGCGTTGATCGATTGATTTACTCGCTGCCACCGCGCTCGAGCTTTTTGTATTCGAATGTCGCCCGCCATTTGCATATCAGAGTAGCGGTGGAACGAATTTTAAACAAGACGTACGATGGGAGCCGTGATGTGCTAGATACGCTAAGCCGAGGGGATGCCACTATTTGCATATGACGGAGCTTTATAGCTATTAATTTACTGACTTTTCAATACTAGGGGAAGGGTGAGACACTTTATACGGTTTTGCATGATAAATATCCCGAGCATGCTTGTACCTAACTCCTTTCATTCCGTAAGGCTTATCGTCAATATGTTACGTTTACTTAAGATGTTTATATCGACATTATTCATGTACCTTTTCATTTTGGATTTTACTAAGTTTAAAAAGACTTTAATTATCTTTGAATGGACAATAATATTATCTGCTGTCAGACCGTGACATTATAAACCTGATGTAAAAATATATTTGTTGAGAGAGTGCCCATCAAACTACACTTGTAGAGAAAAGGTCGTTGTCATTCATAAGTAATGAAGTCTCTACCTCATACTGTTAATTGAGCATGTTCAGATAAAATATGTGAATACGACATTAATAGCCTCAGCTATCTGTTCGCGTGTTGAACAAAACAGATCGCGTCGTAAAACACGCGCGTCATAGGAAAATTACCGTTCGGAGTGTGTATTTACCGCGGCAACAACGAAGTGCACTTCCAACAATTGACTGCGCTCCCTATCTTGATGAGGAAACACGAACATTGCACACAAAACTCGCACATGTTTACGTTTAACAATTTGTGAAGCGACAATGCGAGACAATTCAATGGTGTTGCTGTTTTCATATGTCATATTTCATGCTGTCATTGAAATATTGGAAATTTCAGCATTAACATGTGATACTACAGTGATGGTAAAACAGTGATGTAATCATTTTCGTAGATAGTCGTTTACGTAACATGGATTGATAGCACAATAAAGCTGACGGCTAAGCAGGATGTTCAGCTAATTACTTACCTACTTATGAAAGTCATAATGTTGTTGGTGGGTAATAAGCATGGCATAGTAATTAGGCCACAAAACATTTAAATAAAATGTACCTATTTTATATTCGGTTAAACAGCTATGGTTCATTTCAATAAAACTTGTAAACTATGTAATCCAACTTTCTATACAAATTCATCAAATTTTGACAGTTGGCCATACTGACATTGTTTACAAAGTTAACAAATTCAATTGAAATAGACCGTAGAGTCCTTACGAGTATCGCATTAAAAACGTGCCATTAATTTCTTCTCAGCTGTTTTTATTTTAAGGTGCGTACAAACGACCCAACTAAACAACCGATCTGTAGAGCCGATCCGGGCGTCTCAACAGATTGGGACTTGAGGATGTAAGTTGGGCTAATATTCTCGTGGCAATC
The DNA here is from genome assembly GCA_948465475.1 of Thalpophila matura. Classification (NCBI taxonomy): domain Eukaryota; kingdom Metazoa; phylum Arthropoda; class Insecta; order Lepidoptera; family Noctuidae; genus Thalpophila; species Thalpophila matura. The sequence goes on along the minus strand of OX419183.1, from coordinate 8,898,904 downwards.
TGTCGAGACTCGAGATTCACCCGGATCGGCTCTAACAAATCGGGTGTCAAGTTGGGTCGTTCGTACTTACCTTTAGCCCTAATGCTTACAATAAAATAAAGAAAAACAGTAACAAGGTTGATTTCATTTTGTAACTACTTATTTATTAAGGGCATGAGCTATTTAAAAAAAAAATATTACGTTGTGTTAATTAACACAAACATGGAAAATTGATTTGGTTTCAGTCGTTAAAATTATCGTCATCATTAAACGTTTTACAGTAGAAACTAAACAAACGTTCATTTAGTTACAAGACAAGTAATTATGCAAAACAATGTAAAACTGATATGTTAATAAGTTGTCGGGACGATTTAGCACCCCCACGTATCGGACAGTTGTACACTGTACAGTAAGGGTGGCTTATCACTATCTCCATCACATATCAGTACTCATTCTTTTCATCGCATCGATCCGAAACACTTAAGTATTTATGCTAATAGATATTGTAAATTGTTTGGTTTTGTTATCATTGATACAATTAGTTCGGACTCCAAGTACTTTTTATCAACATAAACGATGATAAAAAATACTTGTGATCCTTTGAATGTTTAACACATTAAGTAGATTTATGTTTTACTAGCTGACCCGCCCGGGCTTCGCACGGGTAAAGTTACCCTACGCCAGCTAAGCTACCCTACACCTAACCTACACCTACCCTACATCTACCCTACACCTACCCTACGCCTACCCTACGGCTACCCTACGCCTATCCTACGCCTACCCTACGCCTACCCTACGCCTACCCTACGCCTACCCTACGCCTACCCTACGCCTACCCTACGCCTACCCTACGCCTACCCTATGCCTACCCTACGCCTACCCTACGCCTACCTTACGCCTACCCTACGCCTACCCTACGCCTACCCTACGCCTACCCTACGCCTACCCTACGCCTACCCTACGCCTACCCAACGCCTACCCAACGCCTACCCTACACCTACCCTACATCTACCCTACACCTACCCTACACCCCAAATCTCAAAAATAAGTTTCAAGCTTTAAAAATTACGTAATTTCCACACAAACTTTCATGCCCTATTTCAACCCTTTACAGCCCTTTTTTCGCATTAAAAAGTATCCTATGTCCTTCTCCTGGCTCTAAACTACCTCCCTGCCAATTTTCAGCTAAATCGGTTCAGCCGTTCTTGAGTTATAAGTGAAGTAACTAACACGACTTTCTTTTATATATATAGATTTGTTAATAAATAGGTACCTACTACTTACACAAATTACGGCTATCACCTACTTATTGTTTCTAGTATTTTGTCATCCCGAATTCACAGTGCTAAATCAACTAATTCTCTGCTCAGAATTATGTTTTTGATTTCCGTATTTAGGTAAGGCTAGATTAGCATATCCAGAATTCACCTGTACTGCTGAAATCCCTGTGGAGATACCACATGGATTTCAGCTGCATTCTCAATATAAACTTACGTTTGAAATGTAGATATTGAACATGTTCTACTGTTCTACCTCAAAATTATATTTATTTATTTATAGTTAGCCTGTAGGTACTGTCCCACTGCTGGGCAAAGTCCTTCGTCCATCCTTTCCATCGGCCTCAAAATTAATAAAATAAATATATTCCAAGTATTGCTTAAAATAATATTTTTGATAATTTTCAAACATGTCAAAGGCCAAAAACATGTTATGCTTATCTTATTGTTAATAAATAAATAGATTTAAAAACATCAAAAACTCTTAAGAGAGTTTTCAAAGGGATTTAAAATTTCAACTGATGCGCCTGACGCCACACCACCACCACCTATGGCAGAGGTCGCGGGTTCATTTCCAGTCTGTGTCAGTTATTTTAAATCTCTTATATCTTATATGCTTAAAAATCTTAAAATTAAGGTTAGGTTTGTATTAGTTACATTCTAAGAATCCTTTTAATTCGGGGGAAAGACCCATCGCAGCTCGGAAACCAGCCATACAATTTTCATTTCATTGTCCATAATGTTAATTCACTTATATATAAGATATATTTATAAGTTACACTTAATTTAGCCTTCGGTCTTAGTATTGATACTATAGCTGACAATGCTAAAAAAACGTAGAGTATGTATATTTCATAATTGATACCAAATTATTATAAAACAGTTCCAACTTCATTAATTATTTCTAAATTTATAAGTTCAACCCTTTGCTGATTAAATTTGAATACATTATACCCTTAAGTCATTTTTGACAAGCTGCTAATCATATTCAAACGCGCACCTTGCGATGCCCTGATGGTCGACTGTTAGAATTTTAAAGCATTAAGACTCAAGGCACATAATTCGGGGGGTTTGGACTAAAAATAATCTGAACAAAACAATATGCATAGACAGGTGTGTTAATATTTAAAGGGTTAACGTATACTTGACTGACGTGTCGTTTACCGCAGTCGATAATTGTGATTTATTTAGAAATCCTGAAACAGCTAAGCAAACGAGAACAAAAATTACACATACCTACCTAGAGTTATGATGATCTCTTCATTTGTGTAGGCTTGAATTATTTAAGTCTTTAAGCCATTTCATATAGGTAGTGAAGAACATAGCCTGATGCCATATTTCTTAGCAGTGAATGATTGCGGGTCCTCAAATAACATCTACAAAAATTCTTTTGTAGATGTTATTTGAGGACCCGCATTATCTCTTTCTTACGAAAACTGTAAATCCATTTTGGTAAAGCAAAAACAAAGTTATTACTATTTTAATTTTCATAGCAAACTTATTTAATTAATTCAATAGTAATCGCCTAAGACATATTATAATTATCTGTGAATTAATATAGAAAAGTGCCTACGAATTCTTAATGCTACGCAAGGCGCGCAAGGGCGGAGTGTTTGCCCCGCTGCAATTAAAACGCCATCAACGGAAACCCATGGTGATCACCCCGTGACCATCACCACCCATATCTAATACTATATTCACGTACATTCCACATATGTTATTTTAGGAACTATTAACCACTAAAACAAGAGCTCTACGTAAGTCACAAATATTATTAAATTAATGTGCTTGGTATATTGGACGGATATAAAAATTAAAATTGTATATAAAGTTCTTGAACGGCTCAAAGAAAGGCATTTATTGATGTGGCAGATAAGCAAATACGGAGCAACTGTCGGTAGCCATTGTTTTAACATGTGAAAATATGTTTCATTCCGTTGGAGATATTAAGTATGGATGGACGGTTTGTGTAATTAGAATTTAATTAGTTATGAGATTTTCGTACATTGTCTTGATGGCCACAGTTTTATCATTTTGGTATTATCTATAAAGACTTATGATTAGCTTTTGTTTTACAATGCGAATGTTTTCTAAATGTAATGTTATCTTGTTAACTGTGTGATTGGATATCATTAAAAAGTCTCATTGTTCCAGTTCTGTGTCAACATCACGTCAAATATTCGGCCATGTTGTTGCTTCTTATGTATTGACAGAGGTGTTTAAACAAAGAGGTGGGTTTTTATTAATTTCCCAATTACGTAAATGCAAAGCAAACTAAATTGGCGAATTATGTTTCACACCCTTGAAGTTCGCGAATTTAAAGTGTCTGAAGATCTATTTGCTCTAGGAAAGAGTTGTACAAAGTTTCCGAGCTTGCATTTAATTAATAGTGTTAGGTAAGTTTCTCGTCATATTAAATTTCATTAAAATATAGAGATATTTTCTTTTATTCTGTATTGTGCAGATACGAGTAGGTATGTAGATACTTTACCGCACTATTTTCTGCACTCACGCAAATAAGTTTCTTTTTGCCATCAACCACTATGTACAATACATACAAAGTCATTACTTTCATTGTTATCTAAATGTACGACATTGAAAGCTTCGTAAGTAACCAATGGGGGCAGCAATAAACGGTTAATTGCTCCGAAGGGGAATGCTCGGTGAAGCTCGCCAATGACTGAGCATTAGGGTCGAGTATATAAGACTGTACATAGTTGTAAACAAGCATTAGTGTGTTTGAGGTGAATATAATGTAAAATAATTGTTATGTATTTAGTGGGTTCCATTGTGGTGATTGACTTCCTCATTTAGTTCATTGGCATTCCTTAGTGATAAAGCTTCGTGGTGATGCAGTATTTTTATTTAATGATGTCTACAAAAGATTATATTTATGTTTGTAAAAATAAAGATAAAAATCGCTTACATGCACAACACAAGCTGCACTAAACATTTTATCACAATTATTTTATTACTTTTTTCTATTTAGTTAGACATTGCATTACAGTGAAAATTTGACTTCAAGAAAATAAATAATATGCCAGTCGAAAACATTAGTAGAGAGGCTCATTGCTGTAGCTGCTGCTACAGCTAGTAATAGTAGTAGTAGTAGCTGTCTACAGCTTGATGTAGACAGCTACATACTTACTGAAGAGAAAGAAAAATTGTTTTTTTTTTTTTTCATAAATCTTTTAAAAGAGGCGGCACCGCGGCAGACGGCAATATTCAAAAGCAAAGGTTTTAAAATTATGCTAATTGTTTACCGTGGCCTATGAGCACCTCGCCACAAGCTATTATGTCGCAATAACAACGCTGACCATAGACTCAAATATGTAACGAGGCAAGTAGACAGTTAATTACGATGTTTGCATTTTGAGTTTCAGTATTTTCAAGTTTTCTGATTTATATACCTACATTTTGTTCTTTTTCTTGCCTGTTAAATATTAAATGAAGACTATATATATATATATATAAATGAAGTTTGATCAGTTTGTATTCTGAATAATATTTTAGCACAGCTTTCGTCGAATTAATGTAAAGCTGGTAATGCTATTAACTTTCCTTGTTGTGATAATATGTTTATTATCTGTAATTTTATATGTTTAGATACAGCTCTATTAGCTTTAAAAACTTGAGAAGCGCTGCGTCTGACTCTTTCCCCATTTTTTTAGTTCAATTTACTGCTGTTTCTAAAAAAACAGCTGATTTTGAAGTAGGAGCATTATTCATAGGTAGGTACTCCAAGTGGCACATAGGTATCATTCTGCATTATTTTTCATAGTTAAATAAAAGTATTATATCTTTGTGAGACTCCCGTTTTAAATATCGATACTCTGCTCAAGTTCTCTTACTTTAGGAACCGGGGTCTTCTGGTTGCAAATCTTTATCTGTACTAAAGCAAATCTTCAAGATATGAACTGTCACTGTGTAACAAATCTGTCAACATGATCGCTTTTCTTTTATTCAGCAATTTCTTCAATGCCAAATTATTTTCCTTGTTCAGTCAACATATCGCTCTTCTGTTTTATCAATGGCAACAGTCTCATTTTTCTAAGCATCTTTTAGCGTTTAAACCTAAAACTTTCCACCCGGTTTTATTCTGTGTGTGTTCTAAGCACTACCACTGGCGGGGACACGGAAGCCCGCTACTGTGCGCGTCCATTGTCCTCCCCGCTCCTCAATTGGTTACCACTTACCACACTTGTTACGCGCGACATCTTCAAAGGCAAGCCGCGCCATTGTCACCTGTCTACACTAGACGCAACACCGACCTTTATAAGTGGTGGTGACTTCGTTTTTGTGGCAATCTAGTTAAATTTGGTTCACTTTACGTTTATCTAAGTAAAGGAGCTTCGAAGAACTGCTTTTGAGTGCTTTAAATTAAATTATCTCATAATAATATATTGCCTCGATGAGCAAAGTCAGAACATAGAGAAAGACTTTTTAGTTGCAGCTGCAAGTCGCTTGGTCAGATGCAGTCTAGGTAGTAGTAAGCATTGGTAGACCGAACTATGAGTAGGTACCTACCTGTTTATGAAATAGTACCATGACTGACTGAAAGACAACGCACAAGCTAAACCGGTGGATCTAGAAATAAAAAAATTGGAGAAGATATTTCTCTCTAGAATAAGGAGGAATTTTCTGAAATTCTACCCCTAAAGGAGTATGCAAGTTTGTATGAAAAAAATAACGACATTGTGCATTTTTCTGACTTCCACCTGGACGGATTCGTGGGCACAGCTAGTCTATAATTAAAAATAATACTTATTTATAGTAAAAATAGTCTAAATCTATAAGAAACCATCATCCATCTCCAAATAATCGCGCAGAAACCACGAAGTTCTACAGCGTAGCCAAAAATTTTTGCAATCAAAAAATTCTTCTTTTTTCGTCGTTGTCGTTTAGCGAGCCACTGGTTTCTTTGATTGCTTGATTGTAGTGTAGGAAACTAATATGTAATTCCAAGGGCCGTAAGATCAATCGTAGCTTAAACCACGGAAGAGAGTTTAATCTTCCGTCTTCGATGCTTAAACCACGGAAGAGAGTTTAATCTTCCGTCTTCGATGCTTAAACCACGGAAGAGAGTTTAATCTTCCGTCTTCGATGCTTAAACCACGGAAGAGAGTTTAATCTTCTGTCTTCGATGCTTAAACCACGGAAGAGAGTTTAATCTCCCGTCTTCGATTGTTTCCTATTGTTTCATGCTTAGGAAACAATCGAAGACGGGAAATTAAACTCTCTTCCGTGGTTTAAGCTACGATTGATCTTACGGCCCCTAGTCAATATTATGTATGATCATTCTAAAACAATATACTTAATTTCACATTAAAACACATTCACGTTACATGAGGCAAACTCAATAAAGAGATGCCTAAATGAAAGTGATTTAATACCAACTTTAAAAACTCGTAACTAGCAAGCTTACAAAGCCACACCACAATAAATGTGTCACATAAATCATAAACTCGAGGTAATCCCAAATCACATCATTGAATCCTCGTCAAATATCACCACGACGCCCAAAAAATATTATTTACGACCTCAAAAAATCATAAACAATGTAAAGCAATGTGTCAAAATACTCCAGTATAATATGATCAACGCCTAAGGACGGCCGAAGTGTTCATAATATCTCAAAGAAACCCACTTATAAGTCAAACTAACAATAGATGTCACCGGTGAGTCGGGATAAAAAATACTATGAACTTCTGAAGCAGTTAATAGGGACCCTACACAAAAGCACAGCGGTGGTACAACCTTTGAATGAAGTCGACCTACTAATTCATATTTATACGGTGTGTCCGTGCGCTCAAAGGGTTTGGCGCTATATCTAAATTCTTTTCTTTGGTTTTCGTAATCATGTCACCGCGGAACACTAAATATCACTATGATGCTATGACGAAAGATGATAATATCCTATCCTTCCTACTAATATTATAAACGTGAAAGTTTGTGAGGATGTAAAGATGTATGGATGTAAAGATGTATGGATGTATGGATGTTTGTTACTCTTTCACGCAAAAACTACTGAACGGATTTTGATGAAACTTTACAGTAATATAGCTTATACATCAGAATAACACATAGGTTAATTTTTATCCCAAAAACGCGGGTGAAGCCGCGGGCGGAAGCTAGTATTAAAATATAATAATACTGACTGATGTATAAAAATACTATCTAAATGCTTCATTAACTCTAAGCACGCACGTCTATACAAACGTCTTCCACATATCAGTGAGTCACTCTCCGAGAAGAAATACACTTAGCCATTCATTATCATCAACAAATGATGTTTTCATTGCTCTACAAGTTTGTGATCATCAATAAAGTTTTTTTGTCCTGTCAAAATATCTCGCCGCTAAATAGGATCGTGCAATTGGCTCTTGTGGCCAAACAAAATCATGCGCAGACGCTTGTGGAGAGGTGTAACAAAAGCTCAATCATATTTACATTTAGTCATTGGCTATTAATCAACACAAGTTATGCTGCACTTCAATAGGGACCTCGAGACAATCAGTGATAAACTGATAAAGAAATGATTCTAATGTAAATAAATGGTCATCGATATGTTAGTGTCTACAGGCTGCGTTAGTGTGGAGTTAGCTTTTAAATCTCTTTTAAAGTGAAAGAATGCAAACAACTTTATTTTAGCGTCTACTTTGTGCGTGTGTAATAGACGGCAAACCAAGTACACTTTTTATTCACACAATCTAAATAAATTGGATAGTTGAGTAACCAGATCTAGTATGGAGAATTAAAAGGCCAAAAAGACTGAACGCTGCGCTGGTGTAACCATTGGTTGAATCTATAGAATGATGCCCTAAACTATATCTGTAACATTAAAAACTTAAGAAATAACTAGGAGGAGAATGTGCTTATTATCAGTGGCGTGCCTACAGAGCAAGCCCGAGGGTATTTCGCGTAATTTTTCATGATTGTAAGTGTTTTTTATTGTACGCTACTCACTTACATTCATGAAAAATTTAGAGAAATACCCTCGGGCTTGCCCTGTAGGCACGCTACTGCTTATTATGTATATAGGTATAAAAATAAGCTTATATCAAGAAATCTTTTCCAAAGATATATTTAAATACCTCAAGAAGTGTTTCCACACTATCTTCGTCATAATGTGTCCGTAGATGAGCGCGCGCGCAATAACAAGTGAGGCTAACAAGCGGTCGATACAAACCGTCTCACTGACGCTAATCCTAAATTATAACACCTAACTAATCACTCGCACTTTACTATACTCTAACTTTATCTGCGAGGTACTAACAAGATCTATTACTTCACTATTCATATTGATTTGTTAACTGCTTTTGATATTTCTTAGTCTATTTTGAGAACGTTGAAGTTGTAAGTGTAATAAATACTCAACAATGATATGTTTTTTATTCAAAATTTGTACATAATCAACAATCATATTTTGTATACCTATAGCCAGGCATTTTATCCTATCGCACATAGTTTCGTTCAAGTAAATATTTTTAGATTTGATTCTACCTTTCACATACTTACCCCTTTTTAGATTCCTGCAACTTTAAGAAGTAAGAAAATTTATTGCGTAGGTAGTGATAGAGGCCAAATTCTTACATTTGCTTAGAGTTCTCTCCTCATTACACGAGAAAACATTAAGCTATAACTGAGAAACATGATAATAACGAGGAAAAATATCAAAAGCGGCAATGAAAGCCAACGACACGAGCAAGGAATTAAGTTTGACAGTAAATAGAGGTGTAATTCAGCGATGTTCGTGCGCACGAGTTGCGGTATCGACAGGATAATAGAGGTGATCGCGACCGGCCCCACCACCACCATCTAGCACCGATCGCTTCACAACTTTATTAATCGTATCGATTACCGATAACACGGCTGTAAGTGTTGTCGACACTTCCAGGTTATATCGACATGTTGTCCCTTTGTTGCGATTAAAACACCTTGTTTAAATGACTGACTTGATACCGTAAAGTAGCTAAAATTTTTTCAAGCATTATGTCATTATAATCTACTGACAATTTCTTTGTTCCATTCGGTCACAATCACAACAACTTTAGGTCAATACTGAGTTGTTAAATTTTTTGAATATTTTCCGCCTTTAACTAGAAGAAAGGAAGGAAAAAAATAAGAATTATAAGAAAAGAAGAAAGGAAGGAAGAATGTAAAGAAGAAACGAGAGAAGGAAGAACAGAAATCTCCCAAACCTGCATGGAAGTCAGTAATTTATATTACCCAATACACATTAATAAAAGTAACCTACTAAACGCTTGTTCAGAACCAGAATACTAATAATATCACGACGTACCTACCACTGACATATACCTACATTACATTACATTGACTTAATTTATTTAGAGCTTTTTATGCTCTATTTACACAAGCAAGCATTAGGTCAATCACAATATTGCCCTCAATTATTTCGCTGATTACATTACCGTATTTTGATCACTTCCATGCATGCTCGAGAGTATAAATTGACCGCTTACTGATTACTGCCCTAGTTTTTGCTAACCATATCATAAAGAGGTGTCAATGGAACCTCAATTTGACTCGTGAGTTGCCTGCCGCTTTGTTTTTTTGAGTGTAGTTATGCTGTGGTTATTTTAAGAAAATGTTGTAGGTATACCAAAAAGTTTTGTTATTTAATACTATGTTCGTACCATGGAGGTTCGTATTGCAAGATTTGACGTAGACAATACTGCATTGGACTGGACTAGAAGTAAAAATGATCACCTCATTATTTCGGATAGGTACCTATGTACAGTGGCGTGCCTAGAGGGCAAGCCCGACGCATTTTTTCCTTTTGTACGGTAGGTATTTATTTTTATTTTTCATGCATGTAGGTGATTTTTAATATAGGTAGGTGTATTGCTTTATAATAATATTATTAACTCACTTGAATTCATGAAAATTTAACATAAATAGGTTCTAAAACCAAAAAAATGCGTCGGGCTTGCCCTCTAGGCACGCTTCTGCCTATGTATAGAACGTAGGTAGGTTCTTGCGTATTACGAAGATCAATTCTATGTTAACCTTTTCATGTGCCTGAATACCTACCCATACATGTATTATAAAGTATTCCACTACTCAAGTTCAACATTTAAATAGTACACCTATCGACGAGATCGCGTCTTTGTCGACAAGCGCCAACACTAAATAGTGTGTTGAAGGCTCACTCATCGAGTTCAAAAGCCAAGCGGCGATCTGTTACCGCGCCCGCAGTAATGCTGGGGTTACCCAACCATTGTTACAATTTCTGAGCGAGTAATACACCCAGCTTAGATGTAACCTAGTCAAACACTACGTCAACTTCTTATCTGGGTTAAATATTTGCTAGACATTGAGATATTATGTATAAGGAGTGTAGTTAAACTTATCGGCATGCCTCAAAGGTGATTGAGTGAGTATTATGGCCCTTGTCTTATATTTGACGTAAATATTAGGTCAATAACAGTACTCTTTCTTTGATTGTGCAACAACTGGAGCTGTTACTGCCGACGACATTCCGAAGCAAGAGCAATGTTTTAAAAATAATTCCAATCGATAATAATTTATCGTCACTCGTATCAATACGCCCACAATTTTCCCGAAAGTATGTCTAATTTTATCTGCACGGCACCTTGATAATCTTTATTATTAGATTTAAAATGTTCAGAGGATAATAAACCACAATGAGAACGCGTTAGGGCTGCCGCGGGTGATAAGTTCGCCGCCAAAGAACGCCTAATAAGTGCCTGTAGGACAAAATAACAAACACATTAGACACCATAAGGTGGACTCCTTCACGGCTATGGGCCCTTTGAATTAAGTGAGCCATGGATGTGGTAGAGGTTCCATGTGTCAGTGAAATGTTGTGTATTTAGGTATGTGAATACTGGTAGCAGAACCGATTAAGTTTTTTAAATATTTGACAAAAATATTGAAAAAATGAGCGTAATCTCTCTATGAGGAATTTGCATAAACGCTGATGTTGTATTAAACAATTTAAGTAAACAGTTTTGAAATTGGACTGAATATATAAATCTAAGTGCAATAATATGTTTATATTTCACAAAGGTAATCCTCGACCTGATCTTCAACCTGGTGATTAAATTATTATTCTTATTTATAAGATTTCTAAGTCTATACAAGAAAACGCAAAACTTCCTAATCGCCAGCTCGCGGCGTTTCATTCGAGCGATGATTTCGCACCCATCCAACCTCGCCTGCTAATCCATTACCTAAAACAAACCTTAAGCAAAGGCCTATAAAGGACAGAATCTCTCAAACAGAGGCAATTAATTACCAAGCCCACCTGCAAACAAAATTGAGCTTTGATGCCTAGTTTCAGAAGATAAATTTGATTGAACAAGTACGATCCTAGTTATATCCCGTGGGTGAGTATTATCCAGAGATCAATCAAAATCGCGCGCGAAATGTTCCTTTGTTGGTCTCAGCTTACAAATCGCACTCTTTACTGTAATTCGCTTGGCCGTAATGACTTACACCTTGACGCTGACTTTTGTTCTTCACAAATGACTGATAAGCGCTTTATTTGGAAGGCAAAATGAATGTTAAGATGCTTGGGTTAAGGCGACGTGCTCGAGACTCAGCTGGCTGGTGGAAAACGTAAAAATGATTTTTCCAAAGTTTACAAATAATGAAGGGCTTATAGATCTTTCATGAGTGGTTTTATGTGTGATTGGATGAAGTTCTTCGCACGTTATACTCCAGATTTAGAAAATCAGAGCTAGGCCGAAAAAAATGTTCTTCTATGATCTGAGGTCATAACACTTTTGCTATATATTTCATATTTGACATTAAAAAACATATTAGTACAGTTGCAACCCACCTTTTAATCAGCGACATAATGATCAATCCTTATTCATATCTACATCAACTGCTAGCAAAACTTGCTAAAACGAAATTACATCATTCTCTACCATGAAATAAGTATATATGTATATAAAACGTCCAAAGGATCGATGCAAGTTATTCTCAGAGCCTCAGATGCGAAAGCTTTATTCGATCCAGCTACTTATCCTCCCATTTGCATATCGACCATTTATCACAACAACCACGAGAATTGAATGATGTTTATAATCCTTAATAAGGCGGTATTACGCCAATAAGCTTGTAAGTGAAATTAAGTGAATTGGCCGGTTAGTGCGAGCAACGCGATTTAATGTGACTTCGCCTCTAGTTATCATGTATCAAACCTTGTGCCCGACGTCTTTAACCACCGCTTACCTTTTAATAACAAGTTGTTAGAGAGTGCACAGAGTAGTATAAGCACAGAAGCAACGCGAAATCTGTCAAGTTTGCCTATAATAATAATTGGTGTTGATTAAACATACTTGGCCTACTAGCAGTTGCAGTCAGACAATCAGGCAGGAATACAATTTTCATTTGTAATTGTTATCGACTTAAACTGAATTAAGTAGTTTAATTAAAACAGGAAAGAACCAGAAATAGATAAATCTCAATATTAACCATAATTATGCACATTAGGTACCTACACAAATAACTTTTCACTCTTACGTGCTATTTTTGAAAGCAATTAGATACCATATTGGATTCACTATCAAACCGACCTTACTAAAAAACCGTACCTAAAAACTTGAATAAAAACGACGTTTAAACAAGACGTTTAACCGCAGTTTGATCTGTTTCACAAAGCGCTATACCGAACCCCCAGCGACGTTGCTCCTCCATAATGATTGATGGCTCCCGAATCCCGCGCCGGCGGCGATCCCGGGATTTATGCGCGCGACTCCCTGCTCCGACGTTTGCATCCGCCGAGCGGGACGCGAGGCCGCGTGGCACATCACTATGCGACACGTACGACGTACGTACATCACTACGTACTCAGATTAGTGAACGAAAGTGATATGAATATGGGAGGATGTATGAGGATTGTCAATCGTAGTGATGGTAATGTTTCCTTATGATCGTAAATTTTTGGGATCGTATTTTTTTTGTAGTAGGTACCTATATGTTATTGAGTGACAAACAAGCAGACGGCCCACCTGCAGGCGCGATCGCAGCCAAAGACTTTGGGGGGGAGTATACCAATTAGTGCTATACCGTGTGATTTACCGTGTTTCGCGACTCACGTGCCTGTAATTACACCGGCACCCATACCATACCCTTTAAACCGGAACACACCAATGCTTCTTAGCGGCACAAATAGGTATGGTGGTAGTAGGTAGGTACTTCCCCGGACGAGCTCTTTCACAAAGAGCTCCACTACTATTTTTATTCAGTCATTATTTATTAATCTATAGATGTTATACCTACTTACATTAAAATTTATTTTGTAAATACCTACCTAGTAGGTACTATTTTTTAATCAGTGACTCTTTAATTATAAGCTGATAGTACCTACTTAATGCTACGTCACAGTGACCTGACCACACGAAGTCCTGAAACTTTACAAAGTAGGTACATTAATCTTAAAACACTAAGGTTTAGCTTATGTGCCCAATGATAGGTACAGTTAAATATAAAAAGAACTCTACGCCTACCTTAATTATTTTCTGTTACATTAATTTGACTCCGTTGTCTTATTTTTTAACCAAACACGGTTAACCAATTAAATCCATCAAAGTGCTAATACATACCCGTTCACATGTTAACTAAAACAAGGATATCCTTCCAATAAATCACTCATCCAGTAATAAATTCCTCGCCCATACATTACAGCGATAATCTAAGCCTTCGCAAGTGCAGTTATTACCGATAAGATTTATTGCATTCACGGCGATTATATCCCAAAAACTGTGATATTTGAACCCTTTTGTTTAACAGCCGCCAGCCAAACAATGAACAGGTGAAACGGTCACCGGCGGAACACGTCGCGGTACAAATCAACCTTTCTTTACACTTTTTGTTGTGTTTTTTTGTTAGCCATAGGTAAACGGTGTCCAGATAGAGGTCGAACTAACACCAGCAGTAATTAGAGACGATTAATAATCGGTTATCTTGATCACGGGCTCGGATACCATAATAATTGAACGTGTTCTGTTAGAAATTATTACGAATTCCGACTTTCTTTTGTGATTGTACCTATAAATTAAATACGTGTACTAATTTTCGGTGATTCGATTTACCGGTTACATAAAATAATAATCGAATAAAACCGTGCGATCAATCATTTGCTCGCAGTGAGGTGCATTTTGAAGTTCCGTGTCAATTCATAAACGATAACATTGCGTTTGTGCCAACGCTACAGAGATCGGAATCGTCGATATGACTTCTATGTTCGAAATCAATTTGTTGGAATAAAGGCATGGTTCATGTCATAAGTGGTTTTTATCTACGATCGAGTTGTGTCGGCGGCGTTTCGCGCATTCGCCGTGAAGGAGCGCGGGAATGCGACGTCCGCGCTGCAACTTCTCCGAACTGCATCACTGACCATACCTTTATTATATCGCCTTAACATTTCAAGAGATGTGCTCCATAATATAATGCAAAACAATATCGTTATCGATTCAATTAATTTAATAATTATCACAATTTTCCGTATCTCCATTTCTCTACAAACTATTCGTGAATCAGCTTAATTCATATAGGTAGATACAGTCGCATTGGCACAATGATTATGAGAATTGGTATTTCGAATGTGAAAATAGTTTATATTCAAAAGAGGCCTTAATAAAATATTACCTACATTAAAAATGTCGACAGTCGATGATTTTGTATAAAGAAACGTATGGACATCGATATTCGGCGTGGTAAACATTGTTCGTTCTTGAAGGCAGAGTGACGGGACGGTGGCGGCCCCTTGCGGCGCTCAATTGATGCATCGCCTGCTCACCCACTGATTCAGGTTTGTAGCAATAATGTAGCTCTTAATACGTGCCTGCGACATGATTTAACTTATATCAGGTTTTTTTCTCCTACTATTCAATTCATCGTGAACGGCGAAACCGAATATTTATGTGGGTATAATATTTGATATGCAACAAAAACAGACTATATTTTAATAATAAATGAGAGCAACTCCCAATTGTGACTATGGGAAATATTATAAATGTTGCAAAGATATGCATAAAGGATGTTGCCACAGACTTTTAGAAGCGGTAAGATAAAGAAAGACGATAACGACAATCCACTGTGTTTTTTGTTATTTGCTTAAGTAATCACTTTATGAACGTTAAAGTGATTTACGCACCGACAACCTGCAGAAGGCACCTAAGGTAGACTGAATGTGGAAAACAAACATCCAGATTCTGTCGCGCAACTTTGGAGAGGTTTGCGTCCTGCGTTCAACTGTGTGAACTACGATAGGCTCAGTTGACCTAGTGCCATAATTCTACTAAACAACAAAATACTCTAATTTAACCCTCATATATCTAAACGCCATGACGTGGTTACAAAAACTTGTAAAATAGTTCACTGCTACATCATAAAAATCCTCGAAAACATTTAATGAGACCTCATTACCGGTTATAAGGTGACAAGTTTACTGCTATTATAAATAGACAGGTTAATTTATTGATGTTTTGTCTCCTGAGCTGTGTTAGATAAAAAATAGTTGCATGTGTCAAGATGCGTTTATTTGATATAATAAAACACCATAGAAATCATTAGGAAGAAATTAACTCCCAAAACTTCTTAAATTAATTCGTTAGCCATAAAACTTATTAAGGTATTTATATTTTTCCAGGCTATTAAGCAGGCAAGCCATGTGCCAAAATGCTTTGAATGGCGGAGCATAATTTGGTAAAAGTTTTTAGTAACAGCCACGCGACACCGTTTAAAAGGCATGCGGTTTTATTGTGGTTTCCGAAACTTCGCAAAAAGATACCTTACGCTTTTCACCCTTTCGATGTCAACTTTGCAAATCTATTAGGGCTTTGTTTCACTGTCACCTGTTCCCTTCGATTCGTCGTTTGTCATGTGCTTTGAAATTTAAAAGAAAGTTTTAAACACCCTACAAGCTGTGGTTTTAAAAACACTCACGTTTCGCTCTTTAATCAGAACCCATTTTTTAATAGGATTCTAGTAAGGCTATGATTTTGCAGTAGGTAATGAACGAAATATGTAACGTTGGTCAGGTTATCAGGCCCCATTAAAAGTCCACTTCGTGAATGTTCACCGTTGTATTCGACACGCGATCCGCGCTTCACGGAAACCCCAGGTAGGCAGGCGCCGTCGACGCAAATGCTAAACTTTGCGCTCGATGAATAAACAAAGAAACTCGCTAACACAAAATCACAACGTAGAATAACCATGTCGAACTACAAAGTCGCCTTTTTGTTAGTCGCTCGGCGTTTTAACTCGCGCTGAATTAAATAAATTGTTACGTGCGATTACACACACGTATTTGCTTCAAAGGAATTCGGATGCCTTAAGACAGAGCTATGGGTTTTTTCTGTGGCCGCGGCGGCGGTAGGTAAGCCAGCGAACCATCGGTAGCTGACTCCGACCGATATTTCATGCGCAAGTTAGTTCAAACAAATCGTACGGTGTCCCGTCGCATCACGTCATTATTTTTACGTCAACGGTCACGATCGAGATGAATAAACTCGTTACAACGAGCCATGGACAATGTATTGTTTGGGCAATCACGTTTTTTATACCATCTCCGTATGGCAATAACACATGCGTTTCAGTGAAAAAACTGCTTCGTGGACTCGACTAATTCGTGGATTTTATTTTTTGTTTATTTATCCTTCGAACTACTTTTTGAGTATACAACTTGATTTAATAACACACATACAACACGTTGCGTAATCGTTTTAATATAATAATTACTGAGTAATAACGAGTACACCGTGGCTTCCGATGATTAAAACAATTTCGTTCGAGTTTCGCTTTATTCTTTTTGTAAGAGGCCAACACGATATCACGTTTCCATAAAATCACCGAAGCGACTATTATTGTGTGTTCGCTCTTTGTTTTAAGGCGACGTCATACCCTCGTTTAACATTAAACTTTATGGATGAATCAATAAAGGTTTCTTCGTTTTGTTCATGGTTATGGTTAGATCGTTTCGCCTCGTCTGATCGGAGATGCCCAGTAGCCTAGGTAACTCGATAAGGTGGATATCGCTCTGCCTCCGATCAAGTATTTCGTACGATTAAGATGAAATTGCTTTTGTTTTAGTATTTTAAATTTTTGGGCATGTAGATGTTCTTATACGATGAACTTTTGAAATGAATTCGTTACCTGATTCTGCTGATTAACAATGACGAGACAATATAATTATCCTTATTAAAAATTGTTCAAGTAACAGTGCCAATATTAAAATGCTTTAGGATTTAAAAATGAGAGTATAAAATTTCCACTTTTAAAAAACAAAACATTTTTCCGTAGGATTATTAAGCATAGAGCAACTATTTACTGTTCTTACTTTAATGGGAAAATTTTGGTTTACTAAAACGCTAAACAAACGCCAACAAAATACTGAATATGTATTTTTCTCTTTTGTGTTCAGCCTGAAAAATAGCAAACACATAAATCGAATCACACAACAGAAATATACACATAGCGCGCCAACAGACAACAATACAAATATGGTGTTCTTCACAACAGTTAAGTGTTTACTTTTCTCAGTGCTTTGCTACTGAATTCTCAATTTTCATTGAAGCATATATCATACGTGTCGACCATAATTATTATGGATGTGTTGAAACAAGAAAATAGACCATCTGGCAATTTGTAACGGTCTACTAGAAAAAAAGGCAAACCTTTTTCCGTTAAATTCAGTAGCTTTTACGCCTGAGCGGGTTTGTTGTTGACTGTGTTGTTATCTAATGTACCTACCTGTTGGTAGAAATTTTATTTACACGTTGTTATAACACTTTGCCGGTGTAGAATTTAATTAAATTATGTTAGTATGAAATACTTTCTAGTTTTCCCTGCGTATTTATGTTTTTGTAGGTGCGTCTTTTGCACTATGCTCTAATAATTTTCGCAATAATTTAACATCGTCTTTTGAATATGATAGTTTCTTAACAAATAACAAGCGTAAGGTTTAATAACCCTTAATTATGTTCTTTTTTTGACAAATAATTATCTTTTCTAATAGTTATCATGAAAATCTAAAACGCTATCAAGATTTCCGTTTAAATAGTTATCGACGGTCCATTCTATGGCAAATTTTATATTTATGTTTAGATTTACCTACTTGAAAAGACACAAAGTTTTAAGAATTTAGGAGAAGAATGTATTTATTCCTGAATATTATAGTCTAGCCTTATAATTATATAAATGTTACCAATTAATCTAGGTTTCAAGTTAAAATTACAGTTCTTGAATATTACATTTTCGAAAGCGAATCGACACATATCGAAATACGAGTTAAAACTAAAAGCCAGCAGTAGTTATTACCCGTGAACAATACAATCCAATCTCGAACAATCAAAACGATTAAACGTTTTTGATATACTCCCAATCTTAATCATAAAAAAACATAGAGCAACATAAAAAATAGTCCCTGGTCCCACCTACGGCGTTCGTATGTTCCCACTGCACGTCAGTCGTTCACGTAACCAAATACAGGATGATATTATAGGACGCTTTATCGAAGCATTTATTTTAATTCGATCTGTCAGAGATGAGACAAAAAATGCTCGGCTCGGGCGGGCATCGCTACTGGGCGCGCCGGCCGCCTCGTAACGTGATCACGGCATACGAATTCCAAACGTTTTGATTGTGAGAAAATTGGATCAGTCCTCGTATGTAGGTACAGCTACTTCTACCTATATTAGTCTGAAAATTCTTAATAGGTACTCATGTAAAGTGGACCGTTGCATTTTTGGGAAACTAAAAGCTGCGCTTGGCCTTGTGTCAGTTGTAGCTCTCTAAACTCTGAACTTCAAATCATTCAACAGCGCTGCAAAGCTTGTACAACGTTGAGGTGAGAACTAGCCTTCTCCCCCGATCTAAACAATATTTAAAAATGAACATCTATTTGTTTGTATCCGAGACCAACTGCGACTGCAAAAAAAATATAAAACTCCAACATTATCATGGGTGGGACCCATGACACAGATTATACCCATGATGAAGTTGGAGTTTTATATTTTTCTAGCATACCTACGCTTTACATAGCATATGTCAGACCAGCACTGTAGGTACTTCTCTTTTATTTGATGGGGTGAATACTGCTGCATTCAGCAGCTGCAGCTGCGGCTCAATATATAAGCTGAAAGATAAAGAGAACAACAAAGGAAAAAAATAGGTAGGTATTAGGTTCCATTTGAAATACTTATTTTCCGACACTCAAAGCGCATGTAACGTTAGCAATACAGAATCATGACGTCATGTTGTGTTTGTAAAGTGCAGGCTGCTGCGCCGGATCTCAAGTTTCGTGCTGGAGCCAAGGCGCGCGCGACCGCGCAATTTCGTCGCCGCAGCATTGTGGCGCCGGCGCCGATTCGCCGAAATTATGACACTCGGGGATAGAGAACATTATACGAAACTTGTCAGTGGATTTCGCAGATAGGTAAATTATTAAATGTTGGATTCATTATGTGCAACCTTAATTCATATGATTGACCGATGTGCCCATTTAGTGGCCTTTAGGTATTTTTTTATTTATATTATAATTTTATAAACTTATTAACTCTGTCCATAAATATAACTAAAATATTCCTAACCTATTAAATGCATACCTGTACCATATTCGTTTTAACATAATAAGAACCCAAATGCTACTGACTGTCTTAGGAACAATAAAAACATGCCCGTAGCTGTAGGTAGTAGGACCGATTAAGCGATACGCCTGTATAATTTATAAAATTGTCAAAAATTATATTCCGGTAGTCGCTGGCCAGTTATAAATTTTTTGTGCGTTACACCCCCGAAACACAAACCGAAAAAAACGTCGAAGCACGCGACACGCGATCTGCGGCGTCCGACGAAAAAAATATTACATCGATAATCAAATCTCTGCGAGTTCGTTGGATATTAAACGGCTATAAATTATCCTAATAGCTACAAACTCTTCTTTGAGAGGCATTCAACAAGCACCTACCTAGAACCTCTGTCCAGATTAAAATATTTTTTTTTGGGAATTGGCGCAAATATAGGGTAGCGTAATAGCGGTTGACCACTAAAGATGGGTCCGTATATTTAGCAGGTAATTATGTCTTAGAATAGCCATTTAAGTAAACGGTTTTTACTGTAATTTACTTAATAGTTAATATATGTCTAGGGCAGGAGCTTATTGGTTCCGCCTTTGTTCGTTATAGTAAGTAATAGTTGGGTTGGTTACCCTTAGTCTATAAAAACTTGAGGTAATAGTGACTTTTCATCCGATTACCTAATATTATGTTGTTATGAGAAGACAGTAAAACTCTACCTATCATCTTGGCATTTAAAATCTTCGTCATGTTGACATCCAAGGTTTGAAACGGGCTCCGATGTTCTTTCTCAACTTAAAATGTTTTCCTAAGTTGGTACTTTGGTGGAGAACGATATACCTTGCTCCATAAAACACACTATCGCAATGTTTGCTGGAAGATAGATTAAAGAGAACTGATGATACTTTCGTTTCCTTTACAGCAAAATAACGTTAACTGTGAAAATCCTAAACGCTGAGAGGTGCCTAATTTTTGGTAGTGCAAGCAGCAAAGCTTAAGCTTAACCTAATAGATTCGGCAGTAAGATGAGCCTTACAATATTTAGAATCAATAACATTATCAAGAAAATAATAACCCAAAAAAATAGAAAAGGGCCCAGTATTAAGCCTAGAGGCAGAGACTCAGATGATAATGAGGATAGGATTTATTAACATAGATGATAATATATTTGTAGCTACCTACCTTCTTCTTGCTATTGCAAGATACAAATATTTTGGTGAGTTAAAATAATACATAATTCCTAATCTACGAATTTCAACGTTATTATCAAAAAGCATGTTGTGATTAACACCATCAAAAGCTTTGGTAAGATCATAGAAGACGCTAACAACGGCGCATATATCCATTGCATCAATTACTCATGCTCAATTAAACACACAACAGTGTGTTAGCTAAGTTTTTAAAATATGGTGGCGAGATGGTGACGCACAAGTACATGTTGTTAACTCCACTAGCGCCATCTACCAACATTCACTGAGAACTAGGTACTTTATTGTGATGGAATACAGCGCCATCTATTATATAAAGCTCAATGTGCTTCAAACGTTACTTCACATGGATTCCAAGCATATTATACTGGGTGCATAGATGTCAGTCAGATCGAATACTCAGTTCAGACATCTTTCTCTCTAAAGGTAGTACTCAAAAAACTTTTTAGTTTTGTTCCATAGATGTCTCTTATAAAGTCATCAGTCTTATGTTTTTGCTAGATGGGGTTAATAGGTGTGTAATTAACCATTGAACTGATGGTACCCAACAAGAACAGTGGGCCGATCACGAGTAATTTTGACGTATGGTATCGTACCTAAATGTACCTAAGCTAATTTGAATTGAAAAACAGTCCTAGAACATTTTGATAAAATATTATACAATGTGCGCATTTAAAAAAATCAGATAAATAAATAAAGTACTTATTTTAAATAAATATTGTGTAGCCAACGTTTATTTTTAATTCAAAATATGCTTACATTTACGATACCATACGTCAAAATTACTCGTGATCGGCCCACTGATCAAGTTACCCATAACATGTTGCAGTAGAGTTGTGAATTTAAATACGTAAACTATTATTAAATATTTATAAGATTTATAAAAACAACTGACACGCGAACTCGAACCGCGACCTCTGCCACTGCCGTACCTACCGACTAATAGGTATTATAAAGCCGAATAGTTTGTTTGTTTGAACGGGCTAATCTCTGGAACAACCAGTCGGATTCGAAAAATTCTCTTTGTGTATGATAGCCAGATTTATGAGGAATAGTATAGGCTATTTAACATCACGCTACGACACTTAGGAAACCGCGGGTAACAGCTAGTCTCTTAATAATACTTTTATTATGTTCGACTACGATGAATAAAC
This sequence comes from Thalpophila matura, assembly GCA_948465475.1. Classification (NCBI taxonomy): domain Eukaryota; kingdom Metazoa; phylum Arthropoda; class Insecta; order Lepidoptera; family Noctuidae; genus Thalpophila; species Thalpophila matura. Next base: position 8,876,714 of record OX419183.1, on the reverse strand, counting down.
GGCACAATATGAAAATGTTTAAAATTCATGAAAACATACATTTATCAGTTTATCTTAGGTACAAACTATAGAGAAATTCAGTTACAGAGTCCGTAAATAGATACAGATACATACTTACCTTTGTTAATTGGGTACCAACCCCCTACAAAATCTTATCAAGGTGTCCGTACTTTTAATCATTTTATGATTTTTTAGTTTTTTTTTTGGGGCACGAATTGTCGGATTGTCATTTCAGCAAAAGCCGTAAGATAGAAGACAGGAAATAAGTAACAGTGTACGCAATAAATAAACCCATAAAAGCCTTCCCCTTTTATATTTACGACATTGTAAGGTAAGGGTAGAATGGGAAACCAAACTAATGAGGGGCTTCGTAAATTAAGCTGGCTACGTTGTCATGGATTTCTTGGCGTCTTATAATTGCGTCACGTAATTAATAGCAACACCATCGATTTATTCCAGTCATAAAAAAAATACTGGTAACCTGGTACTTTAAAGAAATGTAAAAAGATTTTGTAGGGTAAATTTATTTAAACTAACCCTATAAAATCTTTAATACGTAAAAAGAGAACTTTTTACCCCTTTTTAAGCAAATTGCGCCCACGGATAAATGTGAGACTATGTACTTAGTTATAGTTTATAATAATAATTGTGGAGAAGGAGTAAAGAAAGCCAAAATTAATTTCATACTTATAAGTTTAATGAATTACGGTTTTTCGACCATTGGGCGACCACTAGTTAGTTACACTAATTTGGTTATTTTAGGTTAGGGTACCTACCTAAGTTTGCCTAGATTATATAGATACGTACCTACGTACCTACATCCACAGTTGTAAAACTGTGCTATAGCGTAATTACAGGTGTGTTTATTATTCAGTAATATATGTATAAATAATTTATTTTTCAGGCAGACAATAATTTCCATCCCTCTGCCCTAAATTTGTTTTCAGAGGACGGACATAGCATTATTAGGTTTGTCCCTTACGAATTCATATGGCAACTCGTGGCTTGGAATCGTGCCCGGTGCATGACAATAAGCTCGCCCCATATTAAATTTTAAAACACAGTTTCCGTAGGCCGCTGTTATTGTAGTTGGAGTAACTGTAGGTAATATGGAACGTAGGTGTGCCAAAAAAAATCCAAAATGCCAGGAACGACAACAGGTTTAACCACCAGCATGGATATCACATCACTGGCTCTAAAATCTGCCAACTTATGCAATTTTTGTAACTGTAAACTAGTATAGAAAAAATGTAGGTATATGGAAATGAGCTGGACACATCTGCCGCATGTCAGACGACCAATGGCCCAAACTTATAACTCAATCCCTCTACATGGAAGAGGGACATCGCGGCAAATCCAGACTGAGATGGTGGGATGAGCTAGATTCTTTTAAAAAAGACTGATCCTTGGTAGCCACAAACAGAGAGAAGTGCTTGTAATTACACCGGCACCCACACCCTTCATTCTAACTGAAATACAGTTTTTTTTTTCTTTAAAAAAACGTTGGCCCACACTAGGATTTCTCCTGTGTCGTAGGTGCGTTTACAAACACGAATTTCACATACCCAGACCAGTGTGCAATGCGGGAATCGAACCCGCGACACGTCGCGCAGCAGCCAATCTCTATCAGCCACTGCGACAACCGTGCGGTCAGAAGCAATGCTTCTTAGCAGCAGAAATAATTATGTATGATGGTAGTATTTTCCTGGACGAGATCTTTTGCAAAGAGCTCTACTACTACTAAATAATTTAACTAGTCGGTATAAGTTTACCTATGATCTGAGAAGTTTACTTACATACGATATTGATGCTTTCAGATGCCAGATTACTTACCTTGATAACAAAAACCCATATTAACCAATTCCCGAAATAATTAGATGATGGAATTTGGAATTCAGTATGCCGCCGAAATTGAAGATTATAATGCTGCCACACGGCTGTAGTCGACTTACATGTATAATGCAGCTGACGAAATTCTTTTACAGATGTTATTGCTTAAAATCAGCTGCGAAAATGTAAACTATCATAGAACGAAGTTGTTTTACCATCCTGGCATTTTTACAAAACTACAATGATGGTGGGAAAACTGCGTCATGTGATAGCGACGTGACGTCGCGTCGCCGTCGTACCTATGTATTTTGTATTGAAGTTATCAGAGCACATCTATCATGTTTATCATCTGATCTATCTTGTTATCTATGTTTGTGTACGCTAATAATATTTGACGAAGTTGACGTAACACTAACAATTACAGCTTTAAGCAATGTTATGATTAGAATCGGAGTATTAATTTACTAGATTGATTTGTTTATAATCAGCTTGTTCTATTTTTATGTGAATTAACTTGATGATGATGGTTATTGGGAACTTAATTATTTCTTACAATAATTTCTTTATCCTATTAGAAATTTAAATGTATTTTTCGCAAATGACCAGTTCGTTTAATAAATCAGAATTGCTATAATTTGTTTGATGTACTTTAACAAATTTAACGCCGACACCTGATGTTCCATTTAGACGCCGGAGAACACCTGTGACCACGCTCGAGGTCTAGACTTGTCTCTAAGTCAAGAAATAGACAAGCGCCCAAAATATATTGCACTAGATGTGTCACCCCTAAATGTTGAACTTGTAGTATAAAGAGCTCAACCTACCATTTAAAATCGGAATGTTGGGGCACAAAGGGGATGAATGGAACGCTATTGGATGTCGCTGTGATTGAATGTTAAGAAGGATGAAAGGATGTGAGGTGTAACGAGTATGGATATGACGGATATAGACGGAGTATAATAAGGAATTAAACATAGTACCAGTCACAGAAAAGTTCAGTTACCTACCTGTTATCCATATAATGTGGAGGAATAGGAGCATGTTATGAGAAAAGTTTCAAAACTAAGAAAGATTGGATAGATTAAATAGAAGGTAATGGACAAGGAAGGCAGTTAACACTAAAATAGCGGTTAGTAAAATACATAATTATGGAAAAAATAAAAATTTTTGAAGAGGGCTAGGTTAAGAAATAAGGCTTTAAAAAAAATCTCTGAAACTAATTATTCTGTTTTTGAACACATTATAGAAGCGAATATTGTAGATTGTATTTAGAATTAAATCCAACAAGCTATTAACCCATCAATTCACTAAAATGAGACACAATTAAAATTATATTGTTTGTGGCCGCAGGAGGCCGCATACAATAGATTTTTAATACCATCATGCATCTGTGATGTAATGGTAACAAAATTGTCAAGTTTCAGCTAAGTTATTAATAGCACAAGCGCTAAGTAGATATTTATCTATCTCTATCCAATTTATACTCGTAAAAGGCATTTATCTCAATACGTTGCGATCGTGTAGGTACCTTAAGTACCTCTTTAAGGTCCAATCGTAAATAATACTTCTACGTAAGCTTAAGTATTTCTCAGGCTATTGGATTTATATAAATAAATATAGCCTCACATTTTACCAACAGGCAGACGTAAGCCTCCTATTAGCTTCGCCGTCCAGTAAATACCTAATGATAAATTTAACCGCAGGCGCCATACAATTTGTCTTTCACAATTCACGGTAAAAAGCTGTTAGGTATAAGAAATGTCTATTCTTGGCGTGTGATTCTTAATTCATTGCTCAGATGTTTCCGTTGATGGCTTTTGTGACCTTTCACACCCCCTGTATGGGTGTAACTGTAATGCGAAGCGCCAGTTACTTAAAAATACATACACGTGACATTTAAATCACTGTTTTTCTAGAGAATATGTCTACTACTGTTTTATTAGTTTTATAGCATCAAATAAAGAAGTAATTACACTAAAACCCGACTACGACAAAAATGGAACTGAAAAGCATGAAACAAAAGAATATTTCTGTCTAATGTCCGAAATTCTTCTCCAGACTTAAGGAATTCTGTGTTGTGAAAAACTTAATAAATCATACCTATAGTTGTGGTCGCATGCCACCGTATTACTGACTAATTAGCATGCCCAACATCAATCATGAATATTATTGATTCTACAAGTTTATATTATGCAAAAATCATATTATTATAATATAAGTCCATTTCTTTTCAGTTTGCAGATGTAGGTAATGTTGTTTTCGAACCCATCTCCCTGACTATCGTTAGCAAGCTATACCGACGCAATATTGTAACGTCACCAATAAAGTAATACGTACCGAATATCAACTCTATTCAAGATGTGATAGTACCTTGGCTCCGCACGCTTAGAAGTAGGTCGACGCATAAAAGTTATCACAGACTATAAGCAATAATGAATGAAACTTGTATCATTTTATCCATAAAATTCTATAGGCATTTTTGCTATGGAATAATATTATCTTTTTAGGGTTCTGTAGTAAAACTAGCCCCCCCTGTAATTTTCCAACCGCGCTATCAAAAAATCTGAAAAAAATCAAGCTTATAGCATTTAATAAATAGTTTCGATTAAAATTGGTTTGAACAATATATACGTCAATAACTTTTTGAAATATTTACTATTTTCAGTTTTGAGTTTGACAACCGCAAAAATAACTTATACGTATACATTTGCTGTCGAAAGACTGAAATAGTTCTTGCTACGGAACCCTACACTGTGCGTGGTTCGACACGCACTTGCCCGTTTTTTTTTTTTGTTTCCGGAAACTTTCATCGTAGTTTAGGACCTACTGATCTTATTTTCGTGGTAATATCGAACGTAATCTCGGGAAGTATGAAGAAAATTAGATTTTGTCGATACGGATAAACGTATAATATTATTTTATAGGCTGTACGTGGAGGGTGTCACAATTATACGAGCCTTGGAGCTCGCCTTGATGACGCTACGACACTCCATGAAAACTAAGGTGAGGAATGATTCTCACCTATGTTTTCATGGAGTGTAATAGTAGATTGTTATACAAGGGTGGAAAGAAATCAATTCCCATACGAGGCATTTAGACGCACGAGCGAAGCGAGGGCGGCTATAGTCCGAGTGGGAATTGATGACTTTCACCCGTGTTAAACACTCTACTTTTCATTTCAAATATAAGGAAAGTAAAAAATAGTAGTTTTCTTTAACGGAATTGGGGGTCGACATTTCAGAATCGCTTGAACTCATTTTTAATCAAATAATTTCGGTACAGAGTTAGTATCCCGCCAAATTATACATAAATAGTCTTTTTTAATTTAAATTTCAAATATGGAACACACCGCCCGCGTCACCGCCGCGGGCCATCCCACTTTAATAGGTATTTTTTTTAATTCACATTGGCCGTATACACTCACAAGACCGCAGCATTTTTTTTTATCGATATTTTTCTTAATTATGTAAAAAAAATTATAGCCGACTAAATAACCAATTTTAGTTCTATTTTTAAAATTAATTCCCGCCCTAGGGAGGGAAGCAATTACTATGAGTCTTTCCCGCCCAAGGGAGGGAAGCATCGTTTTCGACCCGCTGCTCTGATCAAACAAACACTACTTTCCGAGTATGAGAAATGAAAAAGATTTTTAAACAGATTAAACAGATTTTATTCTTAGCGTGTTGATCTTTACCAATATCTCGTAATAATATCAAACATAAATGTATAAGAAAAAAACCGGCCAAGTGCGAGTCGTACTCGCGCACCGAGGGTTCCGAATCATTTTTGGACGTATAAAGTGAAAAAATCCGGACCGCATAACTAAGTTTGTTTGTGAAAGAATTTTGATGATTTTGAAAAAACTGTACTAGTTAGGAACATCGTTTTATTTTTGGTGCCATATGTGGGTCAATTCCTATCAACTCTAATTATTTCAGATTTTTCGCCCCGCAAACTTCGGAGATAAGGGGGGGGGAATGGTAATTTTTCGGACATTTTTCATCGTATGTCGAAAACTGTGAGACATAAAATAAAATAAAAATATATTTTGAAATGTGCAAATCAAGCCCTTTCATATAATATGTCACTTGATCTAGTAACCCCACTTTAAAATTTCGGACCCTCACTCCGGCCCCTTTTGCAATGAAAATAAAAATATTTTTGGGTTTTTTTCACTTGCAATAAAGTTGAACAAGCATTTTTTATAACTGTTCCAAATTTCAAGTCGATAGCATAAGTAGTTGCTGAAATAAGCAGGTGTGACAGACAGACAGACAGACGAAGTCGCACCATAAGGGTTCCTTTTTTACCATTTTGGTACGGGACCCTAAAAATCAAATCAAGTTGTTCTAATTTCTTATCTAAAACCTCATATTTAAAATTTCATTATACTAGTACCTACTTCGTTTCTTACCGATTTCTGTATGATGGTAGAACAAAAACAAGTTGGTACAAACTACAATACGGAGCTTCACTGCAGGTTTGCATACTGCAATGCAGTCTACCGTACATCTTTCTGTACCAAAATTCAGATGAATAACATATGTAAAAAAAAAAACAACCAATTGCAATATCACAATTTAATGGACAATTATTAAAAATACAGAATATTAGCTATAATATTTTCATAAATAACATTTTTAATTTATTATAAGATATAAAATAAGTTTTTAGAAGTTCGTAAATTCCAATAGCGATATACTATTTTTATTTCATATAGGTATTTTTATTAAAGCGCATACTGACTTGTTTATATTAACAACAAAATTGGGAGCACGAAGTTAATATCTTAATAATAACCGACTGCTGACACAGCTATGAAAATAGCATCGTTGAAATTCCGATGTCACACGGAATAAAATCAAAAATGTTACGAGTCAGTAGGCACCTTTAATTTGGAGCCTTTATATTTCTACGAGTCCATGACACGAGTAATATTACGTAGTAAAATATATAGTGATTATATTAAAGTTTAGATTCGATTAGTAAGTATGAGACCTGCCTATTGCAGATCGCTGAAAATAACGAGACTCATCAGACTAATGCTGCTGAACAGATATACTCTGACTACGTTATGTATAGTGGGTACATAGATATTCAAAAATGTAATGCGTCATTTCTGGTAAAGATAGATTGGAATGCTTAATAATTGAGTATAAAGATATGTATACAAAATCGCTCTACTAATGACTAGAAACACGCTAAGACAGATTATTTTATTAATTGCATTTTTATAACAAAATATAGATTATTATTTTATCTAATCGTAGCCCCTATATAAGAAGAAAATTTACCATAATAAGGAACTTTATTTTAATAAGATCAAATTTATTCCAATCTAAATTGATGCAGGCGATAATTAGAAAATAGCACGTTACTACACTACGTATATTAAGACAATAATCAGTAATTGTGGCTACAGCGAATACATCAATACAAAGTTGTAGAGTCATCGGTATCATTGTTCCCATTCGTTAATTGATCGCATCATGAATCTGTCATAATGCACTTAAATATAATTTTGTTCGAGTAATTACCGATCATCCGGTTCATGTACAAAACACTTTGTTTTACATTGTTTTAAATATTGGCACCAATTTATTTAAATATAATTTGACATTCGACAAATACAGAGTTTTGGTAACATTTTCAAAATAAATACTAGATTAACTTAGGTCGATTCGAGCTTTCTCAATAAAATATAAATTTATATTGTGATCATAATCTCAAATTATCCTATAGCAGATCAATAACCTATAAAAGAGTTTAGTCATACTTCCCAAATATATTCGATTATACATCAAACATTAAACAAAAACAAATCCATACACAAATATTAATGAAAATACAGCACAGCTAGAAAAGGAGTGGCAAAGTGAAGAACATGACATGTAAATTCCAACAATCCCGTTAGACTCGGCAGGTGATGGTGTACCAAGAAAATTTCAGATATCGCTCTCGAGCAGGCCAGGCCGGGCGCGGCGCGGCGCCTCGTCACAGTCGATGAGCTCGATGTCGTCCATGTGGTGCGACGCGACCACACTCTCGCCCATCAGGTGCGCTTGTCCGTTTTTATTAATCGCAACAGTTCTACTTCTATCATCATCTTCCAGTTTAAGGATCTCGATTTGAACACCTATCTCATCTTTATCGACCGCCGTCCTGCTGGGGCGGCGGTCTAGTTCCTGTCAGGTGGCTTGTAAATCGGCTATCTCATTCTCTTCGTACTGCAAACTCCTTTCAGCGAGACGGAAACTCTCCAGAAACTCGTTTAAATCGACCAGTCCATCTTTGTTGATGTCCATCAAACGACAAATATCGACCAGCTGCTCCTGCGTCATAGGATTTGGCATGTACTTACCAATTAGTTGACAGGCCTCCGAGAATTCTTCAAGTGTAATAAACCCTGTAATTAATATTTGAATTAATAGGGATCAAATATTTGCAGAATTAATTATGTAAAATGGAATCACTGTTTACCTGAATTATCTTTGTCCAATATTTTGAAAATTGCTTCCAAACTTGTTTTATTTTTATATAATGTCTCAACGACATTCGAGTCAGTTTTATGACCAATTTTCTGAAAGGGAAATTCGATAACGTAACATTAGATTCGTTACATTAGTTGTTAATATGACACTCGTGTTCGTAAAAGCCGATGGCTTTGTTTGGAAAACTATGTTATCATCTTTCACATAATGGATAAAGCTTTATATATTTTTTTACTTTTATTATAATCAATAGATTTAGTTATTGTGAATTCGTACTAAATTATTGTTAGATTATTATTACTACCTAAATCATTTTTAGATTTGCGTAGTAAGGAAAATGATTATAATCACAGGATTTTATAAAGTCGGCTAAAAAGCATCAACAACAATCAACATTTTGTGACTTACGCTGGTAGTTAGATCGAAGGTATCCATGTATCGGACGCGCCGCGTGTCGGGGTCGGTCCGCACCAGTTTATCCTTGAGCATTCTCCAGGGAAGCCCCAAATGCGTGGTTTCTTCCATCGCTTGACACCAATCACTGATCGATATGTAGCCTACAAACATGTGTGTCAGTAAATAAAGTTTTATAACGACAGACCATCATTTGTTCACAAACATCAATAAAGGAATCCTTTCTGCCATGGTATGTCTGTCTATCTATGAGTAAGTATTTGTCTGAATATGTTGAGGATCCGTAAACAGCAGTTTTTACCCGACTCGTTTTACTTTCTATATGTTATATTTATAAAAACAGTAGCTGTATCCGGTATTGCAACGCACACAGCTACTGTTGTTTTTGTCAGAAACCTTCCTGGGCGTACGCACAACACCGTACAAGGCTTAAAGTCAATCAGATGAACGATGCGCGAAGGCATAGGTGACAAACAAACATATTTTGATATATTTTACAACTATAAGTACTGCATGATGCAGTAGAGTTTATGAATGACGAATCACGGTAAATAAATAAATAGAAAAGATACAAACCGCTTTGATCCAGATCCAAACTGCGGAAGGTCGCTTCCAAGGATCTCCGGACCGTCATAATCTGGTTGTGTAGTTCCCTCATGGCCGAGGACTCGACCAGACCTACTCGTTGGCGGAAGGTGAGGCGGCGGGTTCGGGAGACTGCGGCGGTATACTGCACGAACTGACGCTCCAAGGAGTTCCCACATAGCTTCAGGTAAGCTCCTTTGTTGGACCCTAGCTCGTAGTAGTTCGATGCAGAGAAGATTGTTATCACCTGCCACAAGGGAACCCAATTTATGTTGCTTTTATATTTGACCGTGAACTTACGTATATTATTGGTGAGTTAATATGAATAAAAGAACTAATTATATTGGAGTACAAGGTAAAACGTCTCCCCTGATACAGCTGCCTAATCGAATTAGAATAAGCATCATAAGTCACACTAATAACAGTAATTAACACATCACATACTTAATTACTATTATTAATTTAATATGAAACCATACTGAAAGCAAACGTATGTTTTATTTTGTTTATTAAAAATTTATACTAAAAATAAAAACTATTTTATATTAAAAATTCATTACAATAATTTTTTGCACGCGATTCACGTCAATCTTGCACAACATGATAGTTTTGTTACATAACAAAACACGCGAAAAATTAGATGAACATTCATAAATGCTAGATGTATCTGATATAGTAAACCAAAAATAACGAACAAACTTGCTGATGAAATATCTAAGGATCGTGTGGCCAAAGAATGAAATGAAGCCAGTACTTAAATATGCAAATGCAAGTTCTGCTAATTTCGCTTGGTATCTACTTATAAGAGAACTCGTTGCAAACCAAAACCAAGCGCTCAGCGGTAACAATTTGATTAGCATTTTTATGACAATAACAAACCTCTCAAAGTTAAAAAAAACCAGCAAAGTGCGAGTCGTACTCGCGCACCGAGGGTTCCGAATTGGTTTTGGACGTATAAAGTGAAAAAAACCGGACCGCATAACTAAGTTTGTTTGTGAAGGAATTTTGATGATTTTGAAAAAAACTGCACTAGTTAAGAACATCGTTTTATTTTTGGTGCAATATTTGGGTCAATTTCTATCAACTCTAATTATTTCAGATTTTTCGCTCCGCAAACTTCGGAGATAAGGGGGGGGAATGGTATTTTTTCAGACATTTTTCATCATATGTCGAAAACTGTGAGACATAAAATAAAATGAAAATATATTTTGAAATATATTTTGAAAGCCCTTTCATATGATATGTCACTTGACCTAGTAACCCCACTTTGAAATTTCGGACCCCCACTCCGACCCCTTTTGCAATGAAAATAAAATCATTTTTTGACTTTTTTCATTTTCAATAAAGTTTGGCAAGCATTTTTTATAACTATTCCAAATTTCAAGTCGATAGCATTAGTAATTGCTGAAATAAGTAGGTGTGACAGACAGACAGACGAAGTCGCACCATAAGGGTTCCTTTTTACCCGACTGCGAGACGCAAAGGAGGGTAATGTGTTTATCAGTCTATGTATGTATGTATGTATGTATGTATGTTTGTTTCTATGTGGCGTTCTAGAGACCAAATGCGTAGGCCGATTTTGATCATTCTTACGTCAATCAATTCGTCTTAACCTTGCGAGTGTCACTAAAGACATAACAGTAATCAAAATTCACCACAGCGACAACCAGACGCCATATTGTCAAAATGAAAAAAAATGTCAAGTGGGGTGTCGTTGAATAGGTATTTTAAAATCATCTTTAGGTTTCTTTCATCATTTTTCATTTTAAATAATAGTTTAGGATATATAACGATTTAAAGTTGTTTAACAAAGCAATAATTCTCGCTAATTCTTACTTATTGATTTAAGTTTTTATTTCAAGTATATATAATATATACAAACCACAAAACCACAAAACCACAAAACCACAAAACAATACAACAAATATATATAATATATACAAATAATATATATAAATATATACAAACAAAAAAGAAGATTACGAAAACATACATTAAAAACTAAAAAGTGAAAAATAAAAATAGTAAATTTAATAAAAATAGTTGGTGGCATAAAATCTAAGATTTAACACAAATAATTGCCACCAACTGCATCAGACTGCTTGAAAAGTGCTCTTGTTTTGAACTTTTTAGTTGTTTTTTGGCAGTCGGGTTTTTTTAATTTTTAATTTTTTACCATTTTGGTACGGAACCCTAAAAAGATAGTATCTATTTTCCTATCTTAGATTCCATAAAAACATTCCATACCTACAGATTCTATAAAAAGTTTGAGGAAAATCAAATTGGTTTTTAACGATCCAAAAGCTCTCGAGTATAATATCGTTAAAAAGAAAACTCTTTTGAGATAATGAAACCAATTTTGACAGTTTATAAACTCAATTTTCGTAATTAATTACTTATAAATATCTGAATATTACAAAATTAAGAATACTTCTTGGTTTCTTTTTCATTTCGACGTCATTTAACCCTTTGACGCACAAAACTGATGTGAACATTTTTTTTAAGAATATAATTGAGTTATTTACTTTATTATATAGTATATTAAACATATTTAGCATAAAAAATAAAAATAATTTCGTAAATCTTTTGGAAAACTGTGGGACATCGTTATCCCAATATGCGACAAAGGGCGCCATTCTTACACATAATTGAACATGGGTTCATATACTACGGTTTCAAGTTAGAATAAATGAAATATATTGCTTTATTTTAAGAAAATACCAATAATATTTAGGGGACACCGGTGTCCAATTTACGTCAAAGGGTTAAGGGCGAGTTTAAGTTTTTAAATTCGCTACTTGGGAGAAGGCTGAATTTATTAAATGATTGAAAAAAGGAAATAAAATGTATGACATTCCTTGATAAAAACTTACGTTTCCATTGTGCAGAATCTCGTATCCACCAGGTTTACACTCATGGCTTCTGATGAGGAAACTCAGTTTGTTCTTTTGCAGGAAATTAGCAGTCACGTCTGGTCCGAAGTATGTTCCAGCACCACGAAGAGCATTCGCTACACAGCCGCTAGTGCATTGCGGGTCTGACCATAAGATATCAAACACCTAAAAAATTATAAAAAAGTAATTTTTGTTCATTTCGTTTCAATTTAACCTAACATACACTTAGGCAAATCGTTATTCTTGAATCATACACAGTACACCTAGATTGGGTAGTGTAATTAAGTTCAAGGGTAATAGAGATAAACGTGCCTAATAAAATTATGAGCTAACTGAGCAAACTACTCATCAATGTCACCGGTTTTAAACTATGATTCGTATAGTGATATGATATAGTTCGGGTGTTATAGCTCATTGCAACAAATATTTGAATTATAAGGTATCATTCAGTCGTCAATTCTAAAACGAAATCCAACAAACAACTATACCTATAACTCAACAAAGCATTTTGATTAGAAATTATTTCATTCCCAGAAAAATAAAAATCAATAGAAATCGCAAAGGCGCGTGACCTTGTCACCACTTTCGAGCAAATTATGTAAGGCAGGTGATGTGTAAAGCGACACCATATAACGTTGAGAGCGCGTGATAAAAAATGTGACACATGTGAAAGGAATTAATTTTAATTTATATTGCTTTGGATGCTTTGACATTGACTGCGAACCGGCGACACACGTCTAGGAGTAAAATGTAGTAGATAACATTTCTATTGTTGACATAGTATTTGGATTTCTGTGGTTTCAATTTATACAAGGTGTTAGGTTAAACGAGGGACGTATTGAAGGAGGGTATTCAGTAATCGATAGTAGTACGATTAACTACAGGATCAACCTTGGAATCACAAAAAATCAATTGTTCTACACAAAAATACCCATATCACTCGATAAAATGTATGGAACAGCAAATTTAATTTGGTGTTTTCAAGATTGGTCCCATAAATAATCAAGCTAGTATCGAATACTGAATATATTATCCTCCTGCAAGGCGACCCTCGTTTAACCTCGTTTAACAGCCTGTATAAATTAAATTACTCAACCCAAAAAAGCGCGAGCAATACATTCGCTTTCAATCAATCTCACACAACCGCAGATCATAGAAACAAGGAGATATGTTATCATAGTAAATTATTACAGAAACCGCTGTCGCCACTTCTAAAGCAGTGTGCATCACAACTAAAAACAGCTCCTTTGTAAATATACAGATCTCCCACACACTAAAAATGCCGCACACCCTCAATCTCACTCTTTTATTCGTCAATCGTCATTCACACTAAACTAAAACACTGTATAACGTATATTATGTGTACAACATGATCACATTTTTCATGCGTCAAGTTCAATAGCGCCTTGGCCCATCTCCCTTGTTTCTATGTTCTGAGCACGCAACATACAATTGATTGTATCGATGTTACTGTAAAAGCCCGAACATAGGTAAATCTTAAGATTTGCCAGTAAAACCTAAGATTTACCGACCCTTAATGGTAAAAGTCCGAACTGTTCTATGATCATCGTTCATTTCGGACTTTTACCACCATACACTCGGTAAATCCTAAGATTTACCTCAGAGACACAGTAAATGTTGAAAAGAGTGTATAAGTTGTGATAGAACCGAATTGGTCAACCCCGACTCCACGTGATCTTGTCTGCCCTACCCGTGGAGTGTTTTTATAAACCCGGAGGCGTGGAGGGAGAGCAGCCCCCGCCCGCTGTGATGAAGCGTAGGCATGTGCGAGCCGGAGCTGAAGCTGGTCGCCGAAGGCGACCAAAAAGCCGAAGCTGCGAAGGCGAGCCTGGGTGCCTGCGATTTGTTACGCAAGGGCGTAGGGGCTGCACTTCCCGCAGCGCCAGAGACGTGAAAAATGCAAGTGGCACCGAAAACGAGGATGGAACTTGCAAAATATGAGTTTCCGTAGCCCCAAAACTAACATTTACCAACCGTCATTGGTAAAACCTAGGATGTACCAAACTCTAATGGTGAAAGCCCGAAAAATTATCTCCTTTTTATAAAATCCTTACATTTACCAACTCATGTTAGTAAATCCTAAGATATACCGGTAAAACCTAGGATTTACCACTATTCGGGCTTTTACAGTAACAGATAAATAGCAATGCAGTGTCATGATAATAATAAATGCGATGTAAATAAGCGTCGCCGTCGTAGGCCTGTCACTGGTGGATTGAATGAACTACAATCAACGTCCTTTACGTCACGAGTTCGGTAAGTTTTGGGTTAATTAATTAACTAGCTTCGGATACAATTTCAGTTGTTGGTTGTTTAGCAAACTTTCTTATTTTTATCGACAGTGTTTTGTTTTACTACAAAGTGGGTTTAACAAGGACCTTGACAGCTGCTCGTCATCAGAGGTTTCTTTCAACTGGAGTAATTAAAGTCTTGTTTTTAGGGTCCTTCTCCCGTATCAGAAGACCTACCTATTACTATACCTACACCGTCTGTCCCACCCGTCCGTCCGTTTGTCACAGGGATGTATCTTATAAACCGTAATAGCTAGCCATTAAAATTGCACAGAATACGTGTAAATATGGCTGTTGTGAAGGAAAATAATAATAACAATAAAAATTCAAAATCCAAACATAGTCCTCATACAACCGAAACAGAACCATTTGCCGGTTTTTCTTCTACAGATCGACTAATGATCCTCAAGATTTTTTTCCTAATAGACCTGCTAATTCTAACAAAATGGTTCTAATAAATACATTTAAAAAAATCTACACTTAGATTAAATCCCTATTTTAAAACGTGTATGTAATAGTGTTTGTAAACGCACCCACAACACAGAAGAAAAACTACAGTAAGGCAATGTTTAAAAAAATAGGAAATACCTTCATATCACTTAATAAATATATTATAAGTTAATTATAGTGAAAGTAATCGACATCGACCTGTCACCGGCGGAATGAACGAACGACAATCAATGTCTTTCGTGTCAGGCCAAATAAGGGTTTGCGTATTAATTACCTAACTTCGACCACAATTTTATTTACCGGGTGTTCTGTGATTGGACCAATACATTTATTATTTGGTGGTGTGTATTCATCCCAATATAATTTATTTATTTGAAGTCGAAATTATTCATTAGGAGTTTTTATTATTCTGTCATGTCATAGTGACTATACAGTAACTTTTAATTCGACATAGTCATTTTAAGACGTGAAAGTGAAAACTATATTCAATCAATTAACGTCCCCCTGTGTAATTATGTGGTATGAATAGCAAAATTGAAAAAAAAAATAAAAAACGGAAACAATTTCCAAGTCCAATTACATACCTACTCGTAGTAACAGCTACAGCTTTCTCTATAAAGAATTAATTTTATAGACGATGTTAATTCAGCCCGATAATGCTTCCTATTTAAGTTACGATTATTTGTTAAGGGTAAGACCTCTATAAGAAGCCCTTAAGTTGATAGTTTTATTAGCCGTTGTGTACTAAATAGGTAGATGGTGCTATAATTATATCCGTCGGCATGTCACCGGCGCACGACGACGGCGGAACAATCAATGTTCTTCGTGTCATGGTGAGTACGTTCATTGAGCTTAAGGTTAATTAACTAGTTTCGACCCTTAGATCATAGAAAAAAGGAGATGTGCCATCATAGCAAATTCGTACGGGAACAACTGTCTCCACTTTTAGAACGATAATATAAATACAGTTTTAGAACTGTATTTATATTATCGATCGCGTTCGGTCCGTCGCCAGCGTGTACGTTTCAATTATGATCAATGTGACTATACTAAAGCATCAAGATTAATAGCGCCTTGGCACATCTTTTAATGTATTCATGATGTAAGTATATCTAGCATAAAAGTTTTTCTTTATTGCCCATTAGATTAAATAAATAAGTTAAAAATATTTTAATTTTTCACAAATAGGTACCTACTTAACGATGATGATGACAATGTTTGTTGGAGATATGGAGCATGACAAAATTTGTGGGAGATTGGTGCATTAACTAAGCCGAGGCCTGTATTTCAGGACTACAAAAATCCATTACAAATCCATTATAAAAAACGCCATTACCTAGTATTTCCACAAGTAAATAAATCGAATACAGATACAGATGTCACTTTACATAATGAGGGTCACCACTCTCATTATGTAAAGTGACATCTGTATTAATAGATGCAAATTTTCCAATTGTACCCTAGATTACCGAGTATACAGTCAGTCAAAAATTTCTGTGTCTTGATCTTGTATGAATACAAAACTATCTATAGATGAAAAGGGCCATCGTACACGGCCACTCGAGTATCCGATCTAAGGAATATAACAATAATGTTTACATTACTCAAAACATTCATCTTCAATGCGATTTAATCGCTTGAGAACAACTTATGGAAATCGGAAATGAATTCATAACGATGTTAAACTTATTTAATCCGATAAGGTTTAAGTGCATATTTTAGGCCAACTTGAAAAGTAAATTGATATGTAATACCTAGAGGAAGATGAAAATCATTATAACTTATGACTCGTTAAAACATTATTTCCCGCACGTTTAGTAAACATTCACAGCATATTTATGTTACAACCGTAATAAACTTTTCAGTTTTCATTGCCTCTAAAAATACAAAATAAAATTATATCTAATAGGTGTACATATCTCTCAAGTGTGTTTTTAATCTCCAATTATTAAATATGATAATAATTTATTGTAACATTACAACGTAATAATTTTTAAACACTACACTAGCGATGTGGGCAAATTACGAGGGTACTATGCTTAGTAAGTTCGTTATAAATAAACTTTTAGGTACTTATCAAATCAGACCTTTGAGTAGAACCACCGAAACGAACTCAAAGGTCATGATCGTCTCTTTAAAAGTTCTGACATTTATAGGATCAAAGCGAATAGAGATTGAATAATCTGTGCTCTAAGAATCTGTTAGGATTTCTTAACACAGATATTTAAAGACTGTATAACTGAAGCATCTTTCTCAAAATAAATTATCAGCGTCTCTAGCAATTATTTATTGAACATTCTCTCGTGACCTACGAACTATTAAAAACAATTTCGCATTATTGAATGTCGTGGCGAGCATTAACGAAACGAAGATTAATGCACAGAGTACCTCGATAAATATTCAAGCTTCGAACATGTGAATATTTTATAGTTCGAACGCCTTCAATTTTCTCGGGTTCTTGAACAATGAACTACTCGTAACTTTAGGAAATATGTACCTAGTATATCGTATATCGGCGCCCTCTAAATTGAAAGGGTTTACACCACTATAAGCTGACAAAGTGTGCAGAGGTAGGCTGCCTTCCCCTTTACGGCTATTTTGTCAACTACAGACTTTAATCAATTCCACGCTGGTGACCTAAATAGGTACTTGGAACGTTGATAGGGAAAACCCAATTTAACACTAAAGTGTGCATCGCTCGATTGTTTAAATCTGGATCATGGAGAGAAGTTTAATGACTTCACTGTCGTTTTAATACTGCTGCCTTCTGCGCGTTTTATGATAGTCGTTCCCGGAAATTATATCGTAGATTTTAAAATCTACCACGCTATAAAGTGTGAAGGATTTTATGTCAGTATTTATGAAAGCTTTTGAGGTAGGTAGGTCATGGGTGTGAACCAATTACGGACACAGTATTATGTTAGATATGCAATACGTAGTGGTACGGATGAACAAAGCTCCAAAAAGTGTTATCTACTGAAATACTCATAATAAGTAAAAATAAATGCACAGTATTATATTCTTTATGAAACTAATTAAGATTTGTTTTCATGAGTAGATACTTTAGAAATTAACTTCAAAGTTAATTTGTTTTTCTTTGCTTCCCTTTTTTAAAAAGCAATTGAAAAATATATGAATAGCAAACCATATAAATGCTTGAGAAGTAGGTAGAGGTATTTGGTAAGAGTTGCGTAGTTAGCTAATGTAAAATTTGTTAGATATGTCACGGGCAATTTGATTAGCCGAGCAGCATTAATATGGACCGGCCATTATCAATAATGATCAAGAGCGTCGGTCAAATTGATAAATTTCTTACTTTGACCGGCCAATATTAATAATGCCCGACGGCCCAGGGTCCATTTTAAAAATAAAGGTTTGAATTCCTCACTTGGGCCGGGCTTCTAGCCCAAGCATTCCAAGAGCGAGCGAAGCGAGCTCGTGAATCTCGGCTCCCCGACAGAGACAGGTTAAGTTCGAAGAGATTGGCAGGGGCTTCAGTGAGAGAGCAAAGCGAGCGAATGAAGCTCTCGTCAACCCCTTCGTGTTAGGTCACTAGCCCCGCAAACCGAGGCTCGTCGCTCGAGGCGCTCGCTCGTCGTTGATTCGTCATTACCCTTCCCACAGCCCCCCCTTAGCCTCTAACCTTTCCCCTCCCTCTAAAATCTTTGTTATTAATATGCTGTTTTTTTTTTTAGCTTTCAATAAGAATTCAATCATATAATAAACAAAAACACTACAGTTATTATTTTGCCCAAGATAAGGTGGTCATTCATACTGACCGGTAAAGTGATTAGTCATGCAGTTTTATTTACATTGCCCAATTGATACAGGCATTATTAATACATACCGTACCGGTAATTATTCATAGTGACCGGACTTATCAAGTTTCTCGTAATAGATGCAAGCTTTTCAAATTACAAAAAGGTATGGACAGTCCAATCGGTGACATAAATAATGTAAAAATAAACATTTCAACTGGGAAATAAATACAGGTTGGAAGCGTGTGGAAAAGTGCCGCTATATTTTTTTTTGCAATGTAAGTAGGAATTTAAAGTTGATCTTTGCTAGTTTAAGGTTTCAGTATCTATTTTATTTTTATAACCCCACATAACCCTAACAATATACTTGTACCAGATGAAAATGATGAAACACATCCACAAAAATAGTAAACAAAACTATATTACCAAAAAAACAACTCCTATTTATCAAACTTTCTCCATAAAACCAAGCGAATAAAAATATACGAGTACAATAGTAAGACAGCGAATCAATTGTAATAAAGAATTGAGTCGTTCTTAGAAACAAAGAAATATAATTGTATTAGTGGGTATTATTACACGTCGAAAGCCCAGTATAATAATAAATTAATTAACAGTTGGTAACCTACAAATATACGTATTCCATTTACATGGAAGTAATAATTGGTCTATTCGTGGACATGTGCACAGTGCACACCTTCAACTTTACTCGGAATGTTCCAATTAGTAGTAAAGTCCTTATTAGGAATGGATAATAAAAAATTTCGCCCGAGTAGTGTCATGTAGTTAAGTTTCACTAAATAGGGTGGCATAGCAAATATTTATAATAAAATATACCAATTTGTTGAAGCTACCTATATAAATAAAAGCTTTTAAACTATTCTGAAAACTGCTCAATTATGCTTTTGTAAACTTTTGACTACAATTTGCCAGTACTAAACCTACCTACCTACCTACTAAACGCGGGAGAAGCTGCTGGTGGAAGCTAGTATTTATATAATTGCTTTCTCAGAAACGGTTCTAACGACTTGGATTATATTTTGTATTAAGATAATATTTTACTTTCTAAGCTTATTAGATATGCGTCATCCCTGACAAAATTCCGGTCGCCCAGATAATAATAATAATAACAAATGTGTGACGACATCAGACGAGTCAGCTTTATTAGATACTTACTTTATTTGTCTCTATTTCTTCAATTGCGATCGAATCTATAACGCGACTATACTAAATAAAAATATTCGTATCATTAAAAAGGAAATGGGTAACCTAACTATCACAATAAAATATATTGGAAAATAAAAATAATTATAACCATCAAATGGGTGCAGAACGTTAATTGATTTGCACTTTCAGGTGGTCTGTAATTAACGGGGAAATTGTATGGTACCTAGTGTAGTATTTTATTTAGTACTAGCTTTTGCCCGCGACTTCGTCCGCGTTTCCGTTGTTTTTCGTAAAAAAGTAGCGTATGTCCTTCCTCACGGTTCAATGGTTTTGATGTAACACACAGATTAACTTTCGTATTTTAGTAGGGAAATATAATATGTCAATCCACAATACTATTGAAAAATATCGCAATAAGGAACCGCAGAATATTATTATTAATAGCTGTGCCCACGACTCCATCAGCGTGTAACTCCTTGTGTGTAATACAATCAGATGACTCCGAACTGCTAAGCTATCAGGAGTTACACGTGTTATTGTGAGTCAACCATAAAAGATAGACATATGCTGTTGTGGGATATTTTTTAGATAATTTTATGCAGAACATTTCCGTCATACATGATTCCTATGTAGCTTTAACCATTAAGGCTGCACACGCGACGGAAGCTTAAAAAATGGAGTAACTTCTCCCGTTTTCCCAACATTTTCCTTCACTGCTCTGCTCCTATTGATTGTAGCGTGATGAAAAGTATACTATAACCTGCCCAGGAGTATGAAGAATAATTGTACCAAGTTTCGTTAAAATCCGTGGAGTAGTTTTTGTTTCTATAAGGTACATACAGACAGACAGACAGACAGACAAAAATGTTACTGATTGCATTTTTGGCATCAGTATCGATCACTAATCACCCCCTGATAGTTATTTTGAAAATATATTTCATGTACAGAATTGACCTCTCTACAGATTTATTATAAGTAGGTATATAGATAGATAATTACTATTTTTGATATTCAGATAAAGCTGAATAATGCGCAAAAGGACGTTGGCAGTTTTGGGCTTGATATGGTACAGTAATAAAAGCTTACCCAAAAATAAAAATATATTTTAATTGTTCTTTGCCTAATTTATCTTAGAGATTAAGAATTGAAATCAAAAATCAAAATAAATAAGAAATAAAATGATTATGCCGTTGACATTTTGAAAAAACCAATAAAACAAAAACGGGTGCATGCTGGCTGGCGCGTGCCTCCACAGAATATCATGTCGACAGCAACTAAAACCTTTGAATTGAGAACTCATTAGTCGGGCTGTACTTCATTGGATCATTCACACCATACTTAACCTCACCGTCACAAATACGAAGATTTCTCTTGAATCCAATTACGTACAAAAACAAATAAAAAAATAATTGAAATACTCTTGAAATACTCGATCACACCAAACTAATTTCATATCTGTACCGACATACACAATCTGAAGCCCAGCGTTCTATGGGCGTCTGCCGTGTCCTTTACCTAGCTCTAAATCTTATTGTAAAAATAAAAAAAATACATCTAGGTACACCGAGTTTATTGATAATATCAGAAATAACCACGAACAGGTCATGTCATGAGATTAAGAGACGCCACTGTGAGCAAGTTATTTTGAGAATACTAGTCAATAGGTTAGCTTACATGTCTCTATTTATAGTTAATACATTACTGCAATCATTCAATGTAATGCAGTATTGCCAATAGTATTACAATGTTTATCTCCAAACGTACCGAACTCATCGAGTTGGTACCATAGTTTGCAGCATTAAAGGGATTAGGTATTTCAGCATATATCATCCGAACACAAAGCTTCTGTTCTGCCGTCCTATCTTTGTTCTACCTCAATACCATCCACTTCCCAACCACAATTCTCTTTATGTGAATTAGGATAATAAAGTCTTCTATCATAATAATAGAATTTTCCTTTCCAAACAAATACATACAAACATCATCTATACCTACTTATAATAAGAATGTAAATTCCACGTGTCTGTACATTGCATATATTTGCATAAAAATAATATGGGGGACTAAAAATAAGCAATAAAGTAAATTTCTATCATTTTTAGAATTAATGTCTGTCTGTTTGTCTGTCTGTTTGTCTGTCGGTTTGTCTGTCTGTTTGTCTGTGTGTTTGAACACGCATCAAATCAATACTACTGAATTGATTATGAGGAAGTAGAAAGAAATGTATAGGCAGTATCTTGAGGTAACATTTAGTCTTTATTTCTTTAAAATCGGTCCATTCTATCAAAAGTTATTACAAAAAATCTATCAGTCAGGAGTAACTTTCCTAACATGTATTATGCCGGGTCCACATAATGTATTTGTTCAATCCAATCACCGTATCTGTATCGCCAACGCGTATCATGCGGGTGGTGATACGTAATCATGACACGCAGCGGTCTTGATACACGGTTCGATACCATACGCGATACGGTCCGTTCCATCTCGAGTCGGTTTTTGTCCGATCGGGAATAATAATGCATATTATTATGTGGACTCGGCATTACTTGGTCAGTGGCACTAAAGAGTATTGTGTCGTTGTTTGTCAGCAGAGACCTGTCATTAATCTAATAAATGCAATCAATCAAACTTCATATTTATGTCAATGTAATTATAATATCAGGGCTTTTTAAAAATAATCAAAGTATCAGCGCTGTTTAAAAACTGTCCCACTGCTGGGCACTGGGCACGGGCCTCCTGAATAAGAGGGGATAGACCATAGTCCAACACGCTGGCCAAGTGCGGGTTGGCAGACTTCACACACCTTCAAGAACTTTATGCAGAACTTTCAGGCATGCATTGTCCCACTGCTGGGCACTGGGCACGGGCCTCCTCTCAGAATGAGAGGGGATAGACCATAGTCCACCACGCCGGCCAAGTGCAGGTTGGCAGACTTCACACACCTTCAAGAACTTTATGCAGAACTTTCAGGCATGCAGGCTTTCTCATGATGTTTTTAAAGCAAGTGATAGTTAATTCTAATACGCACATGACTTCGAAACGTCAGCGGTGCGTGCCCCGGGATCGAACTCGCATCTTCGCCGTGGGAGGCGTATGGTTATACCACAAGGCTATCACTGCATTTTTCATTAAAATCTCTCTGTGATGGTGATGGAATCTCAAGTGATGGTTTGTACACAAGTGATTGATTTCAAATCAAGAAATAGTAACATGTATTAGGGCTTCGTCACATCACCACGTTGCGGCGCCGGCACCGTGATTTTCAGTGCACCACCGCACCGTTTTATGGCGTTATTTTCGACTTCCACGCGGACGGAGTCGCGGGCACAGCTAGTCGTAAATAAATATCTAAGAGAAAAGCTTTCAACGACATTAGAATTTCTATAGTTATAATAATATGCTTAAATATATGGGATTTGTTTTCCCAAAAAAATTAAAGATAAAAACAAGTTTCTAATGCAGTTGTTTCATCTTTTTTATGTATGTACCTAATGAAAATCTTTTTCAGATAAGTACTTTACTTATAGGGGTATTGCTGTTTGGAGTGCGACATACAACAGTATACAACACATCACCACTTATCAAATATATAAACTTGAGCACTTGCAAAATATTTGTATCCGGTTTGTCTTCGGTCTCAAAAAGTACGATCATGTTTCTCACTTTCGCAAGGAACTCAAGTGGCTCCCGATCCGCCTCCGCAGGAACACTCGGATATTGTGTCTCCTTTTTAATGTCCTGCATAATCCAGCTTACCCTGCTTACCTGCGTGAGCGTTTTTCCTATGCTCGTTCTCCTGATGACCCCACATTAAATCTCTTCTCAAATTTCAACAGCATAAAACCGATTTCTATTTTTACTCTTTCTCTGTTTATGCAGTAAGATTGTGGAATTCACTTCCGCCTAACATACGTGACTCTCGATCGATTTCCATATTTAAAAGACGTGTTAAAGAACATTACCTTTCTTTATAGATTGTCTATTTTATTCATATGTATTATGTATGTATTAGTATATTTTAAAGTTATATATTGTATTTTTATATATTTTTAAATACCGTACTGTTCAGTTGTTGCATTAGTCGTTATAATTTATATTTTATTACACACTGTGTCTTTGTTTTTACTTTATACCTATCCTGTCGCAGGTCTGCAGAAATTTCTTTAGAAATAAGCAGTACCTTTGTACCTCATGTCTCATCTGTATTTGTTTTTCTTGTCTTTTATATTTTGTGTGTACATAAATAATAAATAAATAAAATAAATAAATAAATATTCAATTCCTTCTAACAATCTAACGTAACCCAGGATAAAAGAAACATACGTAAATACTGGATTGTTACAAAAACCGTGCGTCCTTAGATATATAATATTCAGTAGTCTAAGGATCCCAGTCGGAGGACGGAACAAATGTTAATTTATTAAATCTTGAAATATTATCGTCTCCGTTTATTCAATGCTTGTTAGTTGTGTTTGAACAATATCTTACATAAAAATATCCTGTAAGAGATGAGTACGTACCTCTGACGTTGGATCGTATAAAATGTGTGGAGCGAGCGACCAATTCTAAGAAGAACCATCCTTTTGGGACAGAACCTCATAAAGCGGTCGCGAAACGTACCTACCCAAGTTTATCTCGTGACAATCCGCGGGGGGTACGACCCGAGCAAATTGTATTACAACATGGATGGTGGTGGCTGAAATTGCTTTCAAGCGAAAGAAATAAGATAAGATTATAGATACCTATACCTAATAAGGGAGACAAAGCCACTCAATGAGCTTTATACGATATAAACGAAAATTATCTTTCTTTGCGGTGGACAATAAGACCAACAATATACTTTCACAAATAGGATGATACTTCACTGTTTTTACGTAGAGAGCGTGAATAGAACCCTGCAATACCTCAAATTAAACACCAGATATAACGTTACATTTTATTTTACTAAATTTAACGTTGCGGTAGACCAACATAGCAGAACAGATCGTTTTACAGCCAAATCAATCTTAATAACCTTATAATACTTGCTTAAATAATCCTAAATGATTATTGTACTCATTAGATTAGCTTATTTGTCCTCTTGGACGTTCGTCACTGATACGAATTTTACTTAAAATACGATTATGCCTACGTTTGAATTAAATATCCAATAGGTATAAAAAAATAAAAATTACTATAAAATTCGCACGATATACTTATACGAACGCTAAAAATAAACTAATAATAACGATACAGATTGTTCACTGTATCTTACAAACATTTCACACTTTGGACACAGACTAATAAATAACTTGACGACATTTTCTGGCAGAACTAATCAAATTGATTTGGCAAATTGTGTCCATCCGATGAACACTAGGCGTTTTTGAAATAACTTCTACATAATTCTAAGATCTACAGTTATTCAATGGACATGTGATTTACGGTAGTTACAAAAATCACAAAAACATAGAGGCCATATTATTTATCAAACATGGTCAAGCCTCCTTCCCTACATTTTATAGCATTGACATTATTATAAAATGCAATAGCCGAGTGACTTTTACTCTCATTTTTAATAGGTACCTACCTACAAAATACCAGTAAACCAGCAAGTATACCATGCAGTGTAGGTATAGGTACTTAGAAAATATACCATTGCTGGTATACTTAGAAAACACAACATGACGTGCAGAAACATAAACCTAATTGACTCCGAGTGATTCATAATTACGATTTCCAAGAAAAGTCTGTATGAACTACAAACGTTAGAAACACAAAAGGTTAAGCTGAAGTGAGTAGGGATTGACACATCGAGAAATGAAAATTATTTACATTTACATTATTAATGAAATAATAATTACACGAAACCTGGAGCTATGGCTCCTGAATAAAACCCGTACTCAACACCTGAAAGAACGACCTTCGACCTTTCCCTTATAAATATGAAACGGAACCATTTATAATTAGATAAGTACCGCTCTTTCAGACCCAAAGCTACAGAGCTTTTCCAACGAAACATTTTAAATGAACCTCACAATAATGAAGAACGCATTATAATAAAAGAGCGAAGTACGTGCATTATAATAACTTATAATACTGAATAGAACGTGATCCAACGTTGCTTGTAAAGATAGTTGAAAGCAAAAGTTTTGATTAGTTGCTGAATGTTGGATCAGTCCGCGACGTGGAATAGACGTTGAGCTGGAAAATGTTCAAGCGGTTCCCGAGCCAGGTGCAGAAATAGCCTGAACAATCCATTCAATGGAAATTGCTTTTGAATAGGATATTGTTTATGAAAACGTTATTCATCGCATTTATTATGGTAATGATCATGTATATTAGGCATTCAAGTATTCTGTTCGCTGTGCTTCATTCATCACATTCATAGCTCGAAGAAATTGGCAACGACTTGACGGGTCTTCGTCGGTAGATAAAAACTCGTGATGCCAAGAAGCCGGCAATGAAACGATCGATAACCTTTAGATTGAATCGTGAATGATTGATTGCTAACGACTAACCTGTTTCCACTCCACTTTGTCTATAGCTTCACCGCCTGCCGCTGAGCCCTCGGTCACCGGTGGGCGGAGCAGAGAAACGTACTGAAAAAAGTTTCAAACATTCAGTACTTTATTTATTGCGAGCTTACAAACTTAAAAAACTTGTAAAGGGATAACATTTTTGAAAAAAAAGTTTGGAAATGATCATACAGCGTGCTTTAAGTAATTTACTTACAATTTTGTCATAGTAGGTAAAGCTAGATATTGAAATTAAATAAAGATTTTTATTATCAATCTGCAGTATCTATGAGAAAAATGGGTAAGGAAAACTGTGCATTGAAAGCTGTTCAATTAGTTTTAAGGGCACTAAAGCAAATTTAAGTCTGTAGCATACCTTATCTCGTTCGAGACTCCGTATCATGTCGAGATCTGTAGTGTCAGATATGCCGCCGTGGACCACGAACACTCTGTTGTTGATAATAGTACCCAGAGGCAGCCAGCGGTACACACCTTCAATCAGCTTCAGCAACCGCTCTGCGTTATGCTGGTGTTTGTAAACAAGAACATATTATACACCTCGTACCTTCTTCAACACATCTGCACAATGTAAGCTGAAACTACAGATTGTCAAGTTCATACCTAGGTAGCTACCTGAAACTCAGTCCTTAAAATTGCTGTCACAGTTAGCGTTTTTGCTTGTCTAAAGTTTCGCGTTAAAAAAACTGTTGTAACGAAAAAAGATTTGCTCTAAAAATGCTTCAACATGGTTTTCTCCGGTTTGTTAAACTTTTATACATTTTTTTAATTTTTCAAAGCTTTGCAGCACTCGAGGTCGTAACAGCAAACTATTTAAACATGCATGAGTATATAAAAAATGCATCCATCAGTTTCTTGACGATTCATATATTTTCTCCATACAGTAGGTATGTCCCAGGAGCGCGACTCTTTGAAGCTTTGATATTAATAACTTTTCATCAAAAATAGTATGTTTTCAACGTTTTATGACATTGATTAGAACTTTAATAAAATTGAAGTATGTTAACATAGATAACTTTTTGTGTTAAGCACATTATTTTGTGCGTTTGTCTGTGGACAGAAAAGCTTCCTTTTACTTACAATGATAACTACAATCATATAACTATAACCCTCGAGGAAATGAGGTAATAACTGCACACAAAGCCGAGCTCAGTCGCCAGTGTAAATACCTATAATAACTTTGTGTTTAGATAAAGGGCGACTGGTGATAGCTACGTAGGTATACACTTCACACACAAAGAGAATAAATCTTCTTAAACGTGATTTCTAAGACAAACATGTTCAGGGCACTCTTTGTGTCGGGGATGTTGTAAAAATCTTATTCCGTGAGAACAAATACAAGGCTGCTAAGAAACTCAAATTTGCTTAGTTTTTCTTCACAATATATTTTTTGTGAACATTGTTTAGCTTCCCCTTCAACAACGATTACATTTTCGCTTCACATGTCCTGTTTATTCTGCAATCGGAAAATCATTGAGAGCAAAGTGTTAGGTAGGTACTTTGTATCTGTACGGAAACATCAAACATAATAATATTCTTTCCTGTACCTATAAGTTGTGTAGATTCCGGAGCTTCTATTGTCTCCATTGTCAGTTATTCAGAGCTTAATAGCATCTATTCCAGAACGATAAAATATAACTGATCTGTAATATCGATATTCCAAATTAGTTATCGGTTGGGCTCTCCTTTTATCGGATTTAGGATTACCGATTTATATCCAATAGCCGTGTATACAAAGCTCATATTTTTACCGTTTTACGTAGGATATATTTGTGTAGGGACTATTGCTTGCTTTACTTACCCGATACTTTTGCTGGACTTCTTTTATGAAACCGTACCTTAAAAAAAATAACTGTTATTAGACATGCTGTAGGTACTAATTGATATTCGGGGTACAAGATAATAATATTATCTGTCCATTAGCATTAGTTATCTCTGTTATTAAACTCTTGAGATATTACGTTTATGAAGTTATCCTTAGATGACATTCATTTTGCCAGAGACTTTAATGTGGATTTCGCTCAAAAGTACCATAATAATGATTATTAAAATTGACTTGCGACCCGCCCCTGCTTCGCACGGGTACAATCTACTGATAATGCGACATGTGAAAATATAAATACTTCTGTGCTGTACCTATCTAAATAAAATATTAACGTACATAAAAACCTTTCAGAATAAATTCTCAAATGTAGTGCAAACCGCATTAAAATCCATTGTGTAGTTAAGAAAAACTAATCGGACAGACAGACACGAAAAGCGACTTTGTTTTATACTATTAGATTGCGCGTTAGGAAGTAATTAAATTAAATAATGGCTTTTGTTCTACTCCTTCTACACCGTCACGTCATCTGAGTCATAGAAACATTTTATAACAAGCTCAAATGTTCCCAGTTTCGCCATTCAAAAAGAGTTGTTACAGTAAAGTTAGCACATTGTTCACTGAATTGACTCGCAATGCGAAGTGTCAAAATTATTTAGTACACGTCATTAAAACTTCTCTTACATCCAGACCTCTGAAAAACAATTCGAGTTTTAAGGGTCAAAACACAAAACTGCGAATTGACACGATGTGAATTCGCAACACAGAAAACTGCGACGCGAATTGCTGTGATGCGATTTCGTACGGCAAAAACTACCACGGTTCGGGTGACGTGAACCGTACTGAATGTATTTTTTTAACTACCTATGTAGTGACATGGGTCTAAAAAAGAGTGTTCGACTATTGTTTTTAAATATAAAGGAAAATATAAAGGAAAAAAACACAAAGAAGGCGTAACATCGCAGGAATGCGTGATGCGAATCAATTCGCAAGTTCTTGCGATGCGTCATGCAAGCTCGTAGCTTACTGCGATGCGACGTAGCATCGCAGTTTATTGTGTTTCGACCCTAAATATGTTGGCCATGGCATTACACGCCGTTACTTTTGAATCTTATACCAACTGAAATGTATTTAATATAATATATCACAGTATATTTGCATACAAGTCTAACATATCAAGCAAACGATCAATAAATTATTACTCTAGAAAGAAAAAACTGCCCTATATACCTAGACCACGTAATCATATTCAACATAAAGAGCAGTGCTCATACCATTTGTGTGACTAACCTAGAATTCATAATGAGATCTTCATGGTTGCCGCGGTTCAAGAACACTCCTCCTGGGAAGGCCAACATGCAAGACAGCAGTAGGAGGAACACCTCCAACCCCTTCTTGCCTCGATCCACGAAGTCCCCGTTGAATATGTATGGGTTCTCAGGAGATGGCAGCCCATTCTGTAGGTACAAGTATCAAGTTTAATGGGGGTTTTATATGCAGAATGACGCTATGGAAGTGTCAACATCAACACTGAACAGGACCGATATTGCTGACATACGAGAAGTGTACACATGGTCCGCACCTCAGATCATAGAAACAAGGAGATGTGCCAAGGCGCTATCGAGCTAGATGCCTGATCTTGAGCAAATTGCTCATATTAAAGACGTACGCGCTGGCGACGAACCGAACACGATCGATGGTATAAATACAGTGTTTTAGTTTAGTGCTAGTGTTGAGTGACGATTAACAGTGTTAGATTAAGGGTGTGCAGAATGTCCAATGCGTCGGAAATCGTTTTATTCACAAGGAGCGCATAATTATGCGCGTAATTGTGTCGAAAAATGTATTAAAAGTGGCATCAGTTGTTCCCGTACTAATTTGCTATGATGGCATATCTCCTTGTTTCTATGATCTGAGGTCCGCACCATGACTCCGCCCATTCCGTGTCCCCATAGAAGCTAAGGCTACTTGTAAGTACGTAGATATTTTCAAAGATATAAGGTCATATCCTAAGCTCTAGTTGTAAATCAACCTCTAAAGGCACTGGAATTCAGTAAGCTACTATATTGTTACAGAATAATAAATGGCGTGACTTTTTCTTCGCTTGTAATTCTTATCATTTATTTTTATTTAAACCGGTCTCAAGTGCTAGCCGGACTTGCGCACCAAGGGTTCTGTGCGTTCCTTGAACGTATAAAAAGTTAAGTAATTGTTTAAAGAACCGGAACCCATATCTAAGTTTGTCTGTGAAGGAATTTTTATGATTTTTAATAAATGATTTTTAATAAATAATTTTTAATAAACTGTGCTAGTTAGAAACATCGTTCTATTTTCCTGTAATATTTATATAATCTTTTATCAACTGTAATTATTTTAGATTTTTCGCTTTACACACTTCGTGCCTAGCTAAGGAAATAGATAATGGTATATTATTTTTACTTTTCTCATTTTATGTTGAAAACTACACAGCATTAATAAAAATAAAATCCTGTTTTGGAATGTGCAAATTAAGCTCTTATTTTAAGATTGCCACTTGAACAAGTGCCCCATTTTGAAACTTCGGCCCGTTTTGCAAAGATAATAAAATGTTTTTTAATTCTTTTTTTATTTGCAATAAAGTCGGGTAACTCAAATCTATAGCAATAGTAGTTGCTGAAGCTGAAATATGCTTTTGTGACAGACAGACGGACGGAGTCGCACAATATAGGTTCCATTTTTTAATCGACTGCAAAAGGGAGAAGGCTCTATTTAGGGTCTCTCTAGGTACTTAGTTCACTTTGCCTATATTGACGATATAATAATATTCACAGCAAATGTGGTATGTAGGTTCGGTTAGTGGCTTCGATCATACCTATAGATAGATATTTGATCGAAGGTTAGTGATAATAAATTCGCGCTATGGCTTAATCGTGTCTATAAATCACTCAAAATATAAAAACTTTGAAAAAACATTAAAACCACCTTCAAAAATATCACATTAATTTTGTGTGAATTGAGTTTCGGAAGTCGTGCAGTTGTGCTGAATCAAACCAAATCAAAAACCTTGACTTCAACTGTTACACAAAACATTATTGTAATCTTTTTGAAGGCGGTTTTAATTTTTTTTAAGTTTTTAACTTTTTGGTACGGAACCCTAAGAACAAAAAAAGATATATTCTGTAACCTTCAGGCAAGAAATACCTACATAGTTTTCAATTATATGTATATGAGGACTGTGACCACAATGAACACATAAAAAACGACTATTACCTACTCACCTGGGAGTGGAAGGCAGCCACAAAACCTTTAGCACATAAAGCTTGTACACAAAACGCCGAGCCAAACGATCCTCAAGATACATTTTTAATATTCTAAGCATTTTTTTACATCTAACGGTCCACATAAATAGCTGAAATGTTTGTGGAAAACATTTAACGGCCGCAAACCTCATAAATATGAAACTCTTTGTACATAAAGCGTAATGTTAAAGGTACAACTGACAATCGATCTACAATCTACAATGGATGCATCCAAAAACTCAATTACTCTTTTCTCAATTCTCGTAGCGCGGGAATTCAACCAGCTAACACGCTGTTTTTGCTCCGGGATCAACAACAAAGTGTGTTTTATGCTATAGTTTACGACAAAATTACGGAACCCTTCCCAAAAATTTGCTGAAAATAAACAAAAACTCAAGCGGCAACAATGTAATTTTTGCTTACGGTGTGGAAAATTTGTACGTGAGGTGCCTACGTCACGTCGGATATTAGTAGGGTTTCCTCCAAGTTCTTTTTCGCGGATGCTCATTAGAGGTGTGACGTCAGGAGGGCGATAGGCGGCCTGGGCCTCGGTAAACATGGCAGGGAGCGGCGCACGCGTCATCTAATTGGTGCCACCGTGCCGCCGTTGGTTGCTCCGCGGTTTGATTGATAGACCGCCTGTTACGCCGGACGACCTCGTTAATTTGCAGATATTGTTTTCCTATTGTTATTTCCGTCTTACAAACATATAACCTAATGGTCCACTTAACTTCGAGGTATTAGGAAACGTTTAGTGTCGCGCAACGTTTACTTACTACCATTTTTGGGGCTCTACTCTCTCTTTTAAACTTACTCATTTAGCTTATTTTTGGCATAAGATGTGTCTCTTTTATTATAGGCTAATCCTTACTAATATTATAAACGCGAAAGTGAGTTTGTTGGTTTGTCCTTCAACAAATCGCCATGTTTTTTGTATGCAGATAGTTTATGGGTTGGAGAGTGAAATGGACCACTATTTATCCCGGTAATACGTTGCCTCAAGATAACTTTGTTTTCTTCGCGGGCAAAAGCTAGTAGATTATACACCTAGTCAAAAAAATAAGTTATTGAACCTTGGAGTATATTTTCTCATGTAATTATTATAAATATAAAATTCGTCGTACACACATACAGTTCGGGTCCAGTGGGAACGGAAAGGGCTGCCTAAATTGAGTTTATACAAACAGGCGGTTTGTAAAAACACGAGGGTCGTATCATATATTATGCTCGTAACAACCCATGTTTGTGACAATCCCGGTTAATCGCGTCATAAAAAACAGCTGACAAGTGAGTTATGATTTAAGGACCCTTTATGGTCACAGGTGACATTTTATGTAGATGTTTCAAAGTCTACGATAGTCACAAATGAAATCAGTCGTGTGCCATCTGACTGTGATAAAATTAAATAGAGATAAATAGTCTAAAGGATAATGATTAAGTAACCGGCTATGTATCGATTAGCAGCCGATATTGCGTAAGCGACCTTCGCAGCGGCCACTGCTGCAGATGTAAGGATTCACGAAATATGTCTGACCATTTATATAGGTAGTTAGGTACCTACTGCTCTCGTTTTGTGACCAGTTTTTCAGAATTCCTTGATCGGCGGAATTTTATTAAGATTTCCTCAACTGGGCAAGCTAGTTCAGTTGGCAGTTTAATTAGATAGATTCCCACGGCGCATGCATAATTTTTTACTAACTTTAGTATTTACTAATTCAATTCAATACTCGCACATTCTGTTGCCAAGTTGTCTCTAGTTGAAATGTCAATTCTGCTAAATGTTTTTTTTATTTAGGTATTTATGAGGTTTGCGGCCATTGAATGTTTTCTACAAACATTTCAGCTATTTATGTGGACCGTTAGATGTAAAAAAATGCTTAGAATATTAAAAATGTATCCTGAGGATCGTTTGGCGCTCGGCTTTTTATGTACAACAAAGCGCCAAACGATCCTCAAGATACAGAAGATAAATACACATTGCAGAAGTTCATATCATAGATATCTATAATATCTTATTAGTTCATCTGTTTTGACACCTGATTCAAGTCAAAATCAATCGTGTTTTTCAATTGTGACAGTTAAATAAGGGTTAACTAACTTCGTTGTAGTATGTTTGGGTGATTTGGGCTTCCTAATACATGTCCTCAATAGTGACAAATCTAAGAAGAAGGTTTACTTTACGAGAGAATATTAAATTGAAACCACGGTGCGGTTTGAATTGCTGTTTGTGCTCTAGATGCAACGTTTTACGATTAATTGACTTTTCGTTCGCATTGTTTGTTCAAGTAAGCATTCGATTAAAATCATTACTCTTAGTGGTGCCCGCAAAACCCGTCCCTGTCCTAGTTTAAATTTCTATTTTAACAAGCTCGCCAAACTGGAAACAGTCTGCTTTGACATTTTTAAATGGAGATCAAAGTTATTTTACACAGAACTTTTTAATTGTTGGGTCTCTAACAATTTTGTTAAACCTTTCATAAGATAGGAGTGATAAAGTAAATGTTAGGCCATAAATCCGAAACCCAATCATGATCTTATTTGCTAAAATAATTCTCTAAACTAATAGAAGAAGTAACTATAGTTTATTTATGATGCTATTACTCAAGATATAGGAAAACATCGCGGTTAACAAATATTCGAAAGGATAATTTCACCAAATATTGTCGATAGTGAAACGTTGGGAATCCATTGCTGTTTTGTTGACTATCAACACAAAACCATAATTTACCTTTCGATAGAAATCAATATTTACTAGCATTATGAGTTTTTTTGTTGTTCAGTTACAAACGAATGACAAAAGTGAGTACAATAACCTCTGTGCAGTAGAATAAATAGCAGGGTTGTTTTTCAGTCTTTATGCAAATGTGTGTGAGCTATACGTCCCTAAACCCATGTTTGAAACAAAATTGCTAGTAATATACCGAACTAAAACATACTTTGTGTGGCGTGTTACAACTTTATGATTGCTGTAGGTATGTCGTTATGGCGGTGTAACTTTTTTATGTTGATTTTAACGTCACGAAGTACTATGAAAGAATTGCCATAAAAAATGCTAATAGCCACGTGAAAGATCACAGAGTGTACTTAGAAAAATGTATCGTACCTTATGAAATATAACCAGCAAGTCGTCAAGTTTTCCGTGCAAGTCACCGCACACAGTTATCTGGCTGGAGATGGAAGTGGTCGCCACGTTGATATTGGGCATTCTTTTCAGCACTTGAGTGGCCTCTTTTAATATCAGCCCGACGTGTTTCGGATGAAGGCGGTGCTACAAAAATAAATTGGTTTTTAGATTACAGCGATGGTGAAGATGGAAAATTATATATAAAATTGAGCAAGAATATACGTCGTGTAGGTAATGTATGTAGTTGAAGTTTTCTAAGCGTACATTATACGGCAGACGACAAACGACAATATAATTATGAAATATTTTGATTGGCATCTTATAGACGTAGGGAAAAAAGAATTTTCAGTAAATTGACATTTTCTTTAATATGTTTGAAGTCATAAAAACATGAGACAAATTCGAATGTGAATATGATTTTTTTGATGAGGAGTGGCAGTTCATGAAGGGTCCCCGAAACGATCAATTGCGATCGTAAATTTTCACGTGATTGACGCTCATTGATACGATTATTGACCGTTCACATTATATATATTATGCAACTGAAGCGATTGTCAATATTACACGTAATAACCTAAACATTGATCAATCGCAATTTATCGTTTCGGAGACCCTTAAGTGTTATTCCGCTCAAGCATGTATATCGTTCTGGAACAATCCTAATTACTGTACATTCTAGTTGTTGTTTACGAATGGGATCGGTCCGATCAGCCCAATCTCATCTCTACTTATGTCTGTCGTAAAAGGGTACCAAGGGATTATACTAGAACAGACGCATTCGTCTACGAGCCGATTACATCGTAGATCGTATCGTACTGAGATCTAATGCGATTGTGTTACTGGCAAATTTCCCTTGAATTAGTTATAACAGTTCTTCACAATGATGGATGATCTTATAAGAAATACCAAAATCATTACTTAATCATCAAATAAGACTTAATTTCTATGTTTAAATAGAAAATAGAAATTAAATTTTAAATTCACAGTAAGTAGTTTGGTATAAAACGTAGATACCTATCACGTATTTAACATTACCTTCTTCTTCCTAAATGCCTCAATCAGTAGGTCGATATCCTTTCTTTGCAGCGGGAATTCGATGACGGGGCCGCGGGAAGGCTTTGGGGGTGCTGTCTCGTCGACGCCCCCACCCTCGTCCGATTCCTCGGAAAATACTTGCTCCACTACAATTGAGATGGCGTTTTTTTGTAACAAAGTAATTTTAGCTTTATTGTAATACAAACATCCATCTTATTATTTCATTTTCGTAAGCCGCTCACAGGGCTGTCTTACAATGTTATATTAAATATTGCAAACACGACTCCAATTTTGCGAAAGCATTACGTACAGTGCACAATATACGACAGAGACTGAGTTATTTTTAACAATTTATTATTGTGTAGACTGAGAGCATCACCCTAGATATTGGTGTTTTTCTTTGACTGAAACGAAAGCTAATATTCAGTAGTGTTTGGAACTATGAAACACGAAAAATCGTTAAAAGTGTTTACAGATTATACAGAGAAAATAGGTTCTCTTCAAAAAGCTCAGTCTACGTATAGAATACTACGTGTAAAATGTATGTCAATACACATATGAGTTTCGGGATTGCTGTTGCACATTGCTTACATTTCGAGCAACTGAGTGCAGGGCTGGTGCAAGTACTTCGTGCGCACAATACGTGAGCAAATTACAATTTTCAAGTCAGCTCGCGCCAGCCATATACCGCATTTGTCTGCATTTCTGAGAATTGCAAATGCATTGTATTTAAGAAGACTCACATTCACTTGTACACTTCCATAGGAACCACTAAAGGGAACCAAAAATTACACCCAGTAGGTATTCCCAATATTTAATCGAATAAATATTTCCTGGAATATTTTCAGCTAACTAATAAAATAATCAAGGCATCATAGAGATTTTGTGTCAGAGGCTCAGAGCGCTCCGAGAATAGTCGAGACCTAGTTTGTTTGCATCGGTGGCAGAGGTCACTGCAGTTAGCACAACTATGTAGCTCACGACATGTGTAAAGATACCGCAACATTGCGTGTTCGAAGCCCGTTGAACACGGAAAAACAAAACGGGAACTCAAGGAATGGGCGGAATGGAAAAACGGACGCGCTGTATGTGAAATTACCTCAGCGTAGAGCAAGATTGTTTAAAAACAAAAGCGACCGCAAACCATGTGAGTGATTTCAACTGAGTATTTTTCATGCACTTTGAGTGTTTTTATGGTTTACTGAATATATTTACCTCGAAAATACAATTAAAACTTTCTTCGTGTATAAAATTACTGAAAATTGACACTACATCGTTTGTTTCAAAGAGCTTTTGTGAACGTGTCTAGTTCCAAACAATATCAATAATAACAGACTTTGAACAACACAACATCGGATAGTACAGTAGCAGTTGGTCAGCGAAAAACTTTCAGACGTTTCAAAAAGTTGTGAAACTAGCGCGTAGGCGATAACCGTGTCACTCGCAGTTTACAACTTTAGTTTGTTATACTATCTGCGGTCCACGGAAACTCGAGGTTCTAGTATCTTCATTATCCCAAAAGTTGAAACCTCAGCTGTTGCTAAATTATAGCAACTTCAAACAAACTTACCAAATGTTATTTGCGTCGGTATAACATGATAAATGTTTATTATGCCCTCAACGCGTTTATGTAAGCATCACAGTTACCGTAACGTGCTCCCAGCCCCTCGAAAGCGGGTCGCGAGTCATCATTATGATATAATCTACTCTACTCGTGAAAATGCCAAGGTGAAGTGACTTACAAACGGAAGCAGTCCTCGAAGTTCGCTCGGAGGAGGGGCGCCCACTGGTGTCCTTCATATGACTTAGCAAGGCGTTGAAGAAGTTGTATAGCTGTAAGAAAATGTAACGTATCAAGTAAATTCGTTACACCCACCATAGATTTACTGGGTGACTGGTTAAACAAGGGACATATTGAAGGAGGGTATTCAGTGTTCTAGGTAGGTACTAGTTCGATTAACTATGAGACCAACCTAGAAATCACGAAAAAAATTAGCTGTTCCATCGGATCAGTAACATAGGAATGGAACAAACAAACACTCATTTTTAGGGTTCCGTACCAAAATGGTAAAAAAGGAACCCTTATGGTGCGACTTCGTCTGTCTGTCTGTCTGTCACACCTGATTATTTCAGCAACTACTTATGCTATCGACTTGAAATTTGGAACAGTTATAAAAAATGCTTGTTCAACTTTATTGCAAATGATAAAACTCCAAAAATATTTTTATTTTCATTGCAAAAGGGGCCGGAGTGGGGGTCCAAAATTTTAAAGTGGGGTTACTAGGTCAAGTGACATATATGAAAGGACTTGATCTGCACATTTCAAAATATATTTTTATTTTATTTTATGTCTCACAGTTTTCGACATATGATGAAAAATGACCAAAAAAATACCATTCCCCCCCCCCCCTTATTTCCGAAGTTTACGGGGCGAAAAATCTAAAATAATTACAGTTGATAGGAATTGATCCAAATATGGCACCAAAAATAAAACGATGTTCCTAACTAGTACAGTTTTTTCAAAATCATCAAAATTCCTTCTCATACAAAATTAGTTATGCGGTCCGGACTTTTTCACTTTATACGTCCAAAAATGATACGGAACCCTCGGTGCGTGAGTACGACTCGCACTTGGCCGGTTTTTATGTGTGCGTATTAACATGTGTGTCCACGAGAACACTGCCGACAAACTGCACTGCAGTTTGGCAGATGAATTGTGTTAACTATTTTATATAATTTCTTGTAATAAATAAATAAAAAAAAAATGTAATACTTATAACTATAGATAGATCAAAATAGCAGTCGAATGTGTTATTATCTAATGTCTACGTGGATATTATGGATGTTCACTATACGAGTAGATTGTATACCTAATGCTTGTTGTATCAATGCCTTTTACACAATCGTCTTATAAAATTATGAAGCTTATAATTTTGGATAGCAACTGTATTTTTTAAATACAACTAAAAATATATTATTAATCTGCTTATTTTTTTTGTGATTCGCATTTCAGTTTTTACCACAAGCTACCCTACACCACAAATATTTGTATTCTGTATTTGTAATTGCGTTCACATTCCCATTTAATTATGTAATAAAAAGCAACAAGCGCATACGAAGTAAAACCCTACTTGTAAACTAAACAAAGTTCGATTCCACGGCACGCAGCCATACAAGTAAATTAAGCGATTGTAAATATAATTAATCGAATGAGTATACATGTATGGTGTATTACGTAAGACCACAAGCTTAACTGCGACATGACCTGCAAGGCGCTACGTCATTTACGGTAATGCTTCACCCATAGACATCAAGTCACGACTTTAGTGCAGTCATTAAAACACGGCATCGTTAATCACATCGCTAATGAATTGCAGGTCGTACGCCATTACACTGAGCTTTTAAAAAAACCCTAAAAAGCTACAAAAAGCAGGTTTATATTTAATTATAAAAGGTATCTGGTGAAAAGCCCGATCCAAACCGTTATTACGTATTTGCTGGTCTTGTTAAACCGATTAGCAAGCTATCCAATTAATTTTGCTAATTTACGAAAAATACGGTTTGACCCGCAATCATTTTACTCCTTTATGAATAGGGGCAGGTATAAATATATAGAGCTA
Organism: Thalpophila matura; assembly: GCA_948465475.1. NCBI lineage: Eukaryota > Metazoa > Arthropoda > Insecta > Lepidoptera > Noctuidae > Thalpophila > Thalpophila matura. The sequence continues at coordinate 8,837,419 of OX419183.1, read as the reverse complement.
TGATTTTGATCGACATCAGATTAAATAATGTAATAGTATAATATTCACACGTTACAGGAAAACAGTAAAATCAACATCCAGCGTGGCAATGCTGCCAGCCTTTTGAGCCACCCTACCCGTTAATAGCGATGCGAACAAATAGGTAATTAAATGCCTGAACTTTATGAAAAAAATAAAACATTTTAAAAGTCAAAATAATATAGCTCTTATAAAAAAGTTTACTATATTAACGGCTAGCCAGATAGATTCAATGGCCATGCGTACTTTGCGTACCATGCGTACGTTATTGTGCTCTCGGCTGAATAGTTCATAATCGCATACCTACCTAAGTGCCGCAGCTGCACCGGCTGGCGCATCCAACCGTACCACCACCACTGTCTCATAGAGGTATACACACCCTATAAGAGACTATAGTATTAACCCTTAACCCCAATGGAATAACTCTATAGTCAGCCAGAGAACCCATAAAATTTGAATAATTACATGATCATATAATTATAACGAAAATTGAGGTTATGTACCTAACGATTCCAGGTGTAAGCAGGTTAAGCACTTAACCCGCCCTGTAACTGATTATGATTACATTGTTTAGTATATCCTCTCCCCGCCCGTGTTTTACTCAATTCCCAAATGCATCTTAAATTGTTTTCAATATTACACGGCTTCCCCTTTTTGCCGGATACAGCATATAGGTCGAAAAATGTGCCAAGTTCTCCGTAAAATTATACAATATCTTCATAATATAAGGCAATAGTGAAGAAAAGAAAAATATCAAGGAAACCAACAAAATATAATAATATGGTAATGTGGTTTGTCCGTGCGTGGCTTTGTTCACTGAAATCGAATGATCGCACTGAAATGTTCAGTGAGCACATTGAGTCATGGAACCGACGCCTCTTTGCCTCGGGCTAGATTGCTTCGTTCATCTCAGACTTAATTTAATATGACATCAACGATAAACTTACGTAAAGAGAATATAATCGAGTAGGTATAATGCATTTTAATAACGTTAAGTGAAGTTTATCCAAATAGGCTTAAGTATATTTTCGAAACTCGGTAACCATTTGAAGGTATAAAGTTACAAACCAAATATTGGAGTTAAAAGTACAACAATTTTCACAATAACATTTTAGAAAGTTGGACGACCCGCAACGATAAATTTAAATTAAACAGCAACGTTAATCACCTCAAAGTGTAATTTATTCCTTAATCTATTTAATTATAAATCATGGATAATGAACACCTCTTAGCGGAGCTTGCCGATATTGTTTGTAATTTTCATATCTTTATACATTATTGTTAGAGTGAACAGGCTACCAGTAAAAAGAACCCTATAAAGTAATACTGCGGTAATTCAGTTGTTTGAAATGGTTCATGAAGTTGTCAGGCTTCTGCACCTGAAATAATGTTGCTACCTAGATTAGTAATTACGTTGTACCCGCCACGGCTGTTGCGAATAGCAGACAGAAACGTTTTGTACAATATTACATTTAGTCACGTTTCGTCCTGTTGTAGACAGTTATTTTAATTAAAAAAGTAACTTGGTAAGATGAAGGTACATAATGAATAATATACGATTATAGGCACGGGGCGAGATAAGTGTATCTGGTATAGAATTTGTATGCAAGGTTTTATGCTCGAAATAAATTACTTAAAAAAATCAATGATAGGTTTCGTTAATTTAATTAAATCCAATTCATAACGAGCATGTCACCGCACTACGAGAGTTATTAGTCGTTATCTTATTCCGTTACGTGCCGACCGATACGACGATTGATAATAATATTTAGGTTTATTAAAAATGTCTCTGGTATCCAAAAGGATTTGGACACGAGAAAAAAAGGTTTAAGATGAAATAAATGCTAACACATACTTTGTTACCGTCAAAAGAATCCATGCACTTGATATAAATACATATACGGTACCTACCCTTTCCGTTACACGTTGTATTGTAACGTGTAACTACATTGGAGACAGTCATGTGTTTAGATGTTATTGACGCTTAATTACATAAAAAAATATAAATTGATAGCTACATGGTAGTGGATCGCAATAGTTACTTGTTTACCTCCCGGGAATTGCTCGAGAGTTATAAATTATAGTGCTACTGTTACAAATTTTGTTACGTTAACTAGTAACTACTGTTGAATAAACTTATCAAAGTATTGTAGAAGTTTCCTTTGATGTAAAATACTTTGAAATAATTCTCCTCCTAGGGCAAACTGTTTAGGTTTTCAGTGTAACTCTAACATAGCACCTCTAGTCGAGTACATTACGGAAGTGCGTCAAGTACCAAATGCAAATATCGCTGGTGTGACAAATGTGACAATACTGTACCGTGAACCACGAAATTTCGAATGCACGCTGCGCTGGTTCGAAGAACTTGAAGCTGTAGCTTCCACGCAAGTGTGAATCACGCTAGTACGACATGAGATCGACACAACTGTACTTCGAAAGAACACGTTGTTTCTATAGAAAATAGGCTGATCATTTCTACCGTTACGTTGTGTGGTCACCGTTCTAATTTAACCTAACCTAAGCGATTTTTCAACTATCAGTTTTTCGTTCGCCCCCCGAACCTCCTGGCGGGTGCTGCACCCTCGCTCCCCCCTTGGATACCGTATGAGATGTCTTGGTGATGTATTTTCGCACTTGAGTGGAGTCGAGTTACAGTCCTTCAAACCAGCATGGATTCAATCTTTTTCTTAATGTTTACTACTTAGTGTGTCCCTTGTGTCCGAAGTTCGAACACCTGCATGACAAACGATCTGTATGCGGTCAACGCAATATTTTAAGGTGTCGTAGGTAACGATGGTCGAGCACAGATCTCTGCTTGAGCACAGATTTAAAGCCATTTGATTGGTTGACATCTATGCTCAAGCAGAGATCCTGTGCTCGAGCATCGTTCTGTAATACGGGCCTAAGACTTTTTACATATGATCGTATAATTTGAATACCTACTCAAATTCAAGTAACCCTGAACATAAACCACTTCTTGGTAAGAAGAATTTCAATCTTTATTCATAAACATACGATAAGTAGAATCGAAGAGTCAAGCCATTCAGATTCCTCTCAAGAAGGGATAAGTAATTTATTTGTATCTCAGAAGGGATTTCGCATTGCCCTGAATACAAAATTCATTGTATGCTTACCTTAACTTGGTCCTGTTCTCCAGCGTATTCGATGTTCTGAAATATGGTCCATGTGTAGCGCCTCCGCACCTCCATTCGAGCCAAGTACCTCCGGTACCACTGTTGGATCAAGATGGCCGCCTTCATTGCTGAAACATTATCTTATGGTCAGTATTTCACACTGAAGGAAGCAGTTCCTATCTTCGAATCTTTCTTTCGACTTTAAAATAACCTTGGGATTTTATCGAGGCGGCGAGATAAGCCAAGCCGGCTTCAAGAACCAGAATGTAATTTAACTGAGCGTCGAAAAATCGTATTTGAGATTGCTACTTAAATACTTAGGAGAAAATGTGAAAACAATAAAATCGTCAATTCCATTTGAAAAACTGCTTGAAAATCACCACAAAAAATATTGTTAAGCTTTTATGGCTTACCACAAAAAATATTACCAAGAACTTATCATTGAAAGTCTGGCATCTGATTTTATAGAAAATAATAATGTATTCAACAAAACTCAAAACAAATGAAACCGCTCACAAACATGATTGAGGGGTAAATAAGGAATATAAATAAACAAGAATATCTTAATGTTAGTTTACGAACGTTTGAAAGTTGTTTACACATTTACATACAAAGCAATGGGTTATAATCATTCTTGATTTCTCGGAACAAAATCCGGCAAAGCATGGTAACACAACACACTATAAAAGAACATTGGTTGCTAAGGAAATCTTCGCAAATTGATTCCTATGGTATGCGTGGGAAAGTTAGCACCCGATGCTTTTAAATGCCTACTGAGTTGCAAAAAATCACTGATCTAGAAGCGTTGCAGTAATTTGTTGAAAAAGTATTATTGAAAGTCTGGAAAGAAATAGCGACAGGTTCGTCCTTAAGATACCTAGGTATTTCTTCAATCTATCAAACGTAATAGGCGTAGGTTATCTCTACACTGTAAAACATTTTATACTAAAGATACTTTTCTATTGTATATTTTCTTGCATAAGTCTATAACAATTGCAGCGAAAAAAAAAACGATTGATGTTTGTTTAGATATTAATAACCATTAGATAATTTAATTACAACAATTCTTATATAAGTTCAAGTTGTTCCAAATAAATAAATCAGTGCGCCGCGCACAACAAAACATAATTAACTACCTGTATCAACAGTTGCCAAACTACGTTAACTAACTAACCCACTAAGGCACGAACAAGTAACTACGTAAGCTATTTAGTTATCTATACTTTTGTGCTGGGTCTGGATGTCCTTTTATTATCCAATCTTAGTTGATTACAGAATTATATTGATTCGCTAATTACTATCGATTTGAGTACTACACATGATGGTAGTGCTTAAAAGCCATTTTTGTGTGCCACTGGCCCGGTCATTAGTTATAATCCTACTTAATATTATAAACGTGAAAGTTTGTAAGAATGTATGATGTATGGATGTTTTTTACTCTTTCACGAAAAACGACTGAACGGATTTTGATGAAACTTTACAGTAATATAGCTTATATACATCAGAATAACGCATAGGCTACTTTTTATCCCAAAAACGCGGGCGAAGCCGCGGGCGGAAGCTAGTTTGATAATAATTATAATAACTCGGTTTTACGAAGAGCGGACTTTGCTACGAATGTTCGTATACCATAGAGCATGGTATAGCATATTTATTTATTTATGTTTAGCTTAAAGCAAAGAAAAGATAATACCTAGCTACTTGTACAATAAGTATTATGTAAATATGTATGTTAGTGTAAGATGCTGATATAGGCATCTATATTTATAGTATTTTCTCTTGCAAATAATCTCTTACAGTAAATTCAACGTTCTTTAGTGGATAGATTAATTACCACTTAGGAGTTAATAAGTTTCTTCTTAGAATTAGATAAAGAGATAGTTATAATCCCAAATAACAGACTTAACCATGCATAATTTATTTAAATTAAACCCTCATCGCAAATACAATTCTATCTTATAATATAATCAGTTCACAGCATGGGTGTATTTGGACATATTTTCTACATATTGCTTCCAGTGAGATACACGCGGCACCACGGTGTCAACCGTCATCTTGGCGAACATAGCCGCACATATACGATATTCTGAATTGCAAATTCACAAACCCAATTTCCATCGCATTTTTATCGTCGACTCCCGCATCGAATCGTTGGGTTTATTACATCCTAAACGTGTGTAGGACATCGTTGTAAATAAGTTATGCCGAACTTCCCACAATTGGGTACCTACATTGCCTTAAATCGCAGGTCTTAGCAGTTTCATCTAGAATCCTTTTAAGGGGTAGGTACCTACATGCGTACATTCGTACAATGTTATTATAGTAAGATATTAGAGAACCCCCGCATGAAGTTATCGTCGGATAAGTGGTCGTTGTACCAAAGTGCTACATTATTCCCTACGATACTAATGTTCTCTTAGAGATGGGGCCCAGCGAACCGTTTTTATCTACCTACACTACACTAGGGACCATGAAAAGAATGGATAACAGTTAAACTGTCGAAACAAACAAGTTGAGATGAGTGGTAAAATAAATAAGGCAGGATACATTGCTATTTCTTCTGAGTGACATTTTTACATTCAAATGTATTGATTTTTACTAGATTACATAATTGTACGGAGTGAAGAGCATTCATTGAATAAAATTAATTTCTTTACATCTTAATGTAGGTACTTCATAATTTTACACTTTATATAAACCTAGGTTGTATTCAGACACAGCTCAAATTTGCCTGGGCCTAACGCCCTATACAAGCTGTTCCATGTCCTTTACACACTAATTTGGAAAAGAACTCAAACCATTTAAACAGTTGGACAGATTTCCATCAAATACAGCTAAGAACCATCCCGATTAAACCAACTTTCGATTAAGAAACCGAATTAAAATCGATCCATTCGTTTGGGAGCTACTAAGCCACCGCCATAGACAGACACAGGCTTTAAACTTATAATACCCCTCGTTTTTCAAAGTCTGTCTAAAGTCTAAATCAAATAAAACCTTTCAGGACAGAACCTGGTTTAAAATCCTAAGTTATACAACGAATATACGAATAGGCAATATGCCATGTTACCAATGCAACTTATTAACAAGTTAATCTAAAAAAATAAGCAATATTTTAGCATGTGTATAATGCAAACGTTAACAACATAATATTATGTAAGTATGTTGAAAAATTCGAGTGTATCGCTGGACAATATCAGAATTCAAAAGTGAACTTAAAAGTTTTTATTTGTCGCAAATACTCATATATCTTTATCCATCTGACCATTCAAAGACATAACGTGATCACACACAATGACAACATTTCAAGGCAGCTAAACATATATTTTCCTCAAGAAAAGTGGCAAAGTATTACGACCTTTTTTACACAGATCTTAAAAACTCATTTCCCATTTTATTTATTGTGCCAGGCCCAGCACTCACAATCGGGAATTAACTTTAATGGTTCATTATCTTTCATTGTCATTTCTAACTTCAAGTCGGGGGCTAATTCTTTTTTTTTTATGAAAAATTACTAGGGAGCTTTTCAACCCCCAACTTTGAAAAACGATAGCTGTTATAAGTCTGACACCTACGTCTGTCTGTGACTTCGTAGCTCTAAAACAGATGGACCGATTTCAAGTAAGTACCTACCTAGATTTTTTTGTTAAATTGATGACTAAGAAATGGTTCTTAGCTATGTATTAGATGACAAATCTGTTAAGCTGTTTAAAACTTATGAGCTCTTCGAATTGGTGTGAGAATTTCATAGTTCCATAGAAATTACGCTTAGATTTGGGTGTGCCGCAAGGATATCTGCATAAAACCATAATTTTGTTCTAATTTTACGGTAACATCTTTCTGAATACCTGTCTGTGAATCTTTAGCAGCTTATAAAAATACAGATCACAAAATGTATGCTTTAATATCCCCTGATAATCCTCAATTTAGGATGATACTACTTAATATAATTTACCTTAATCTATCCCACATTGACCCACATCTCTTGTTAGCAGCTATCATTTTAATTCGATCTGACTCCATAATATCTATCTACGTACACAATTAAGAGAGTAGTAATCAAGGTCAAAGAATGTCGTGATTTCAGTCTCGTCGATAAATTGTATTTTAAAACTCGACTAAAAGTAATTTACACTACTGCCAATCATATTGACAGTTGTGTAAAAATACAACAAAAAGATTTCCATTTTGTCTGCGCCAAAACAATGATGTTGGTACTAACGCTATTTCGTAATCGTGTAGAGTTAACTAATAAAACCAATATACTAAAGAGTAATCTAAACATTAAACACTATTACTCAAACACAACTTTGAGCTAAACAGTTAAGATCAGAGAAATAACACTGTTTTTCTTCTTTTAGGTCATATGATTGATGTCAAAAGCAACATAATAATGATGATAAATACGTTCTTTCAACATCCAGTCTAAGCCTAAGATCTATAGAGCGAAACTTTGCTGAGACTTAACTAAAGTGTTACCAGAAATTTGGTAGATATTAATTATGCAACCTTTGAGTCCGTCTGGGTGCATGCTTAGCAAAGTTTTTCGTAAGTTGTCGATTTTGTGAACATAATTAAAATACTTACTTTGCAAAGCAGCACCAAAGATTAGATTATGATTAGAGACTTTGCTAGTTAAGTCTGATCCTAACAAAGCTCTATAGAAATTACCCTACACTTATATGTGTAGCCATGTTTTTGTTCAAAACAATGTTTCTAAACCAATGATCCGCAGACCACTGGTAGTCCTTAGCAGCACTAGAAGTAGTCCGCCAAGTTTTGAATAAATAATTATCCGATTATAACCGCAGAAATAGTTACCTACTTCGTAATCTTCGTATACATTTTGACATGATAAAAATGCTTAAAACCACTGGGTATAAACAAATACAACTATTTTTAAAATTTAAATATTACATGTTTAATTAGTGGCTCCCCGCAAAATGGACCTATAATTACCACACCAATATTCCATATCTTAAAACTAACTTCCGTAAACACGGTAAACAAATATTAACTTCATATGGGAGGCATGATATGGAATCCGATACAAGAGTAAACAATTTGACCACGAGGGCACCCAAGACGGAGGAAAGTGAATATTACTAATTATTGAACGCGATATAAAGCTGGTGAATATAGAAGATATAATTTCTATTTTTTGAAGACTTGGGCTGTGTGGTCTGTTGTGAGAAGGGGATTATGCTATCCGACCTGCTTAACTCCATCTCTATCACACACTGGAGCAACGATGTCATCATTAGTATTATTAATAATCATAATACGCCGTAGTAACCCCCAGACGTACGTCCAAGGACCGTAATATTGGCGACCTATAGAGTTAGCACTAACAACGTTGTCACTACATCAAATTGTAGTACTTACCTATAAATATTATAAAAGAAAGTACCTACAAATACCTATAAGTACCTATGAATATTATAAAAGTCGCTTTTCGTGTCTGTCTGTTTGTCTGTTTAGTTCTTCTAAACTATCCAATGGATTTGAATGCGGTTTTCACCGCCATTAACAAAATTCAACGTTAACGTTCTAAATAACGTAATTAGTAAACTAATATTATCAAACTGTGAAAGTGGTTGTGTAAAGTTCAATCATACACCACTCCATAACTGGCTATCGGTTGACGGGACAAACATAAACGTTAAAAAACAGGTTTTAAAAAAACCGACTTCCAAAAACTACACTAAAAACTATGAAATAAAAAGTTTAAACTTCCATAATTAAAAATCTAAATGTATATTGAAGCCGGCGGGGCCTTTTCAGGTTTTTGCCTCTCAGTCTTTAAACAGGAAGGGTGTGCGCAGTGTGTGCACGTGGAAATTAAGATTTCCTTTTATTCCTTGTTCATCTGCAATTTTGCTTATTTTCATGCTAGGCCCCGCCGACTTCAATATACATTTAGATTTTTAATTATGGAAGTTTAAACTTTTTATTTCATAGTTTTTAGTGTAGTTTTTGGAAGTCGGTTTTTTTAAAACCTGTTTTTTATTTTTAACTTTTTAGTGTAGTGTATCATGTCATGTTTTTTTTTTTATAATAATACCTTACGTATATAAAAGTACCATAAAATCATGGATAGAGCGACTTTAATAATATACTGCCTTTGACACACATTTTGTATGTACTTTTACCGAGATCGATTGCTTTCACAAATTTAAATAGGTACTTACCTTCTAAGATATTTATGGATAAGTACGTTTCAGTAATCGAAAACAATGTTTTTTCAGCAATAAGCTCTTTCCCTAACTATCTATCAAATAAGACTTGAACATAAAAAAGCTGTGTGTACTATACACCTCTGCCTGACCTTGCGGAAAATACTAGCGTGATGTTATGCATGTATAATATCGAGATCGATTGCGTCCAGGAATTCGTGTACCTACATAATATGACTTTTTTATTATCGTCATGATGTCATCGATATACACGAAAAATTTCGTTTGTTGAAGCTGGTTACAAAACTATTCAACCTAAGTTAATACAATTTTTATGGGACCACCTCGCGAGCTTCTTCTACCATATGAAAAAAAAATCACGTAAATCGGCTCACAGATCACAGAGTAATCGGTGTACATACATTAAAAAAAAAAAAAAAAAAAAAAAAAAAAAAAAAAAAAAAAAAAAAACCAACCGAATGCAGAACCTCCTCCTTTTTGGAAGTCGGTTAAAAATGTAGGTCAATGGACAACGTGTATGTAAAGTATTAGTTATGTCATATCATTAGCTAGCGAACTACGACATTGTCAGTGGCAAATTACAGGTAATTGATAAGCTTTTTATGGTACAAAGACAATTTGCATAAAAAAACATAAAGTTACGTTAGAATAAGAACATGTGACAGGATAAACGTTCTGACCTATTAGATACCAATGGAGGTTAAATTAGGGCAACCCCTTGTGAAATTTTACGAAAAACGATTACCGTTTCCCCAAAGTTAATAGAACTTGAATCTCCAATTACGGTTGACGTAACATCAAAGCGAAAACCATTTAAAAACAAGCTGTGATTTTAATGTCCAGAAATATCAATACAGTACCTAATAAAGTAGGAAACGTGACTAAATAAGGTGAAGAAATAAGGTGTATAGTAAAAAACTACTATATGTATAAACTATACTAAAATCTTTCAAGAATTCTTCTAACCCACCCAATGAATAACAATCACAGTTTGGTTCTAGCGTTAGAAAAACAAAAAGCTTGCTCTACTTAATACCTACCTAAGTCCTTTGTGTTTTCTGGAGTGAAATTTGGCTTATGATTTTTGCTTTTGGCTAACCCAAAGAGCTGACGTAAAGCAATACAACAAAGAGTGTTCCCTACTCATGAAAAGCCAGAATACAATTTAGCATTTGTCATATTCAACCCTTTCAACATTATGTAACACAATAAACTTGTAAGAGCAATTCGCCATACTAATCCAAATACTTAGAGGATTCATTACGTTACGATTTAGATACTACACTAGATGATCTTGCCAACGGTATTAAACTAAAGAGAGAGGCAAACTAAATTATGTATACTGTCATTAAACGCTGTACTTCAAAAGACTCATCTCGACCAGCCAGACCGAGTCTGTAAGATGGTTAACTTTGAAATATTTATCTAAGAAACTTTCAAGATGCAAGTTTGTAGAATACGTTTATATGTTAATTTACTAAAAAAGTCGCTTTTAAGGTGCATAGTAATATGTTTAAAGATTGGATTGAGATTATCTTTACAAATATATTTTGTGAATAAACACATGATTTAAACAAATAACGTGGAATCAAAATAGCTTAATGGAGCCAAAACATAACGTAACTGCGGCCAACGCAACCGTACCTTGCAGCGGCTCAATAACCCGTTCCCCTATGTTTGACTACAATATTAGACGTCCTATAACTGCGGTTATACACACAACTGAAACCTTAACTTGTCGCCTGAGCCCTTTGTTGTTTATTAATAGGTAAGACTGAGATCCAATTTACCTTAGTCAACCTTGAGACCAAGCATACGCTTACGTGTATTCTAAACAAATCTCGTAAATAAACTATGTTGTTAGGAAAACCAGCAAAATCCCTAAATAATTTAACAAAATGTTTCTCGTCTTTTTCAGTTACGATCTGAAAAGTAAAACAAAATCCGAGCTACCACCACAAAGTTGTAAACGGGTCAAGTGTGTATTTGGATAAGAAAGTCTTATGCGTCTTTTGAAAATTTAAACTGATTTATATTGATTTCGGCTTTTATATTTTTATATACCGTATATAAAGTATTTGATTGCATACTCAAATATTTCATGGGTCGTGAAAACATACCAAAGGGAAAGTTTAGAAAACATCCAGGGCCATATTCTGTTCCGAGATCTTACTTATTCAATGACCGTAAAGCCGAACGTGCGGGTGAAAAGGGATCTAAGCGAGAATAGCCTTACTTTCCACTCTTCAAAGTCAGACGTGGATATCCTTATCTCACAAAGATTTACATTTAAATATAAATAATGTAAAATAACATGTTAATCTCAAAATTCATTTCAAATTGTTATTCGTTGGCAGGCATCATTTTTCAGTTTTAGTGTCATACGTGTTTGCGAATTTTCTTTCATTTTTTTTTTGTTTATATAGTCTACTTGGAAACTTTACTGCTTAAAATGGGGCTTATAAAATATGTATTCACTTACTTCTCTCCGCCTTAGTCATGCTGACGTCATCTCTCCTCCAAAATCTTAGGAAGGGGGCGAGAGCCTTCATGGTGCATTCCGCATTGAGAACTCTCCTTCCAAGTCGCTTGGGGACCTCTTGTTCTATCTCGGAGCTCCGGCACGAGGATGAGTCATCCCCTTGGGAGCGAGGTCGCCGCCGCCCCCCACGGAAACTAACGCAGCCACATCCTTCAGCGAGAGAAAACATTGTGGGACTCTTGTCCTTTCTGTAACTTTTCTTATCTTTCCGCTGGCGAGTACATCGTGGTGTTTTCTGGCGTGACTTAGGAATGGTGGCTGGTATCTTGTGCAAGAGCGAGTATGACACACGTTACCATCGCCCAGTCTTTACGACTGGTATATTTAAATCTGTAACAAAATTATTTATTAGTTATTTTTTTCTGTAAATTGCAGAATATCTGTTGCTCTTTTTGTTGGCTAGGGCGGATGTCATATAATGTTATTCTAGTATTAAATTAATGTAATTATAGTATTAAAACTGAAGTTAACACCAAAAATAAATGATCATACTTAATTAGCACTCTGACGAATTAATGTTAACCATTTTGTTCTGTTTTATGGACACGACATACGAGTCCGTAATTATTTATGTAAACGCTGTAATTAAACACCTATGTTAATAAAATATAACTAATTAGGGCCCAACGCGTTGCTCGTAATAAATTGTCCTTTTAAAGGCTCACTTAAACTTTCTACATTCGCACTTTGAAACGAAACAGAAGTTAGTTTAGGACTCTATGTAAACGGCTCTTTATCTTACTTATAATTTAAACATAGTTATATTATTCTCTTATTCATTTCAGTGTTTGGTGAATTCTTAAATACGTGAATGTGAAATTATTTTAATTCCTCCTAGTTCAATTCACTATGGGCTTTTTTCATGATACACTAATTTCGGGGCTACTGAATTATGCACTCAGAGCTCGAATCATCAGGCTATTCCTGAATCCTGCCAGCATTTGTGTCATGTACGTACTGTTGTCATCTCTGAACCACAGGCCACATTACATCTGACTTTGCAATTACTAATTTGAAGGTAGGTTGTATACGGTAGATAGTAGATATCTATAGGTTAGAGCTTTGTCCAGTCTGTACAAGCAAACTTAGTAAAAATAGATTTATTATCTCCCACCCTACTTATCATTCGCTAATGGGAAATTAAAATGTCAAAACTTCGGTTATAAAAGTCGAAAACGTTAAAAATACTCAGACAAGACAAAACATCTCAAAAATTTATTGACGCCCCTGAGTCTTGGAAAATTCATTTAGTTTATTGTGAACGACTCGAAGGAACTTTAGAATGGCATAGGTCGGTCATAAACACAATGGTGTCACTTGATTAATGGTCTGTAGAATACCAACGTTCCAACCAATAGCTATATCTCTCCACTATGTAATTATTATGTAGGTTGGTGTAAATACTTGAGAACTGAGGACCTTATGTCCACACTGTGCAAATATATTTAATAGCCATAAATAAGGAAAAAAACTAGAATGGTGATAATAATGAGCTTTTTTGGGGAAAATCTTAACTTACGACTTACCTACTATTATACCTATGTTATTTTGTAAGAGACCAAGTTTAATTTATTAGGTACTGCCAGGAAGTGAGGATATGCAATTAGTACTAAGTACTTAATATTTTACGAATTAGGTGCCTTTTACCTTTGCGATGAAATATTATATTGAATGAAAATACTTAAACGATATTTATGTCTTCGTGTTCAGTACACGTAGGCCGCATTAATTATGGCGCTGCGGTAAACGTTACCACAAATGCAATATGAATGCGGAGATACAAAAAATGGGGTTCCGTGGAAATTTCAATTTTCATTTTCACGAAAGATATTTAATTTTTTATGAACTACTTAACTCATAATCCTAAAGGTATATTTTTTGTTTCATTCCCTATAAAAAAATTACTACCCCATCACTATTCCATGTGGCGATGTGCTAATCAAATAATGGCTGCTTTATAGGTACGTCAACGTAGCTCATAAAATTGCCGAAAATAGGCCAATCACACAAAAGGTATACGTATTGGCTTTATCTGAGACAGACGGTTTGAATGTCGGTCATGAGCCCGATTTCCCTCGAGTTTTATCATATGTGATGCTTCGCCTCGAATACACACATAATTCTGTCCCTTTGTTACTTTTCCGAACTAATATTCGAATAGCATGACAAAAACAAAAATAAAGACAAGAAAAAGAAAATCTAATAAATCAAATAGCATGTCATACTTTCAGAAAAATATTTTTTCTGCATTTATCTATAGGTACAACTGATTAATATAATAAAGAGGTAAAGTGTGTATGTATGAAGTATGCAGGAGGTAATCTCCGAAACTACTGATCCGATTCTGAAATTTCTTTTACTAATAGGAAGCTACATTATCCCTAAGTCTGTAGGCTATTTTTTTGTATCAGTTCCTGTGGGTCATGCGGATAAAGTCACAGGGAAAAGCTAGTCAACCTAAACTAAACTAGGTGCCACGAGTTTATTTTAATAAAAAAGTACACTCGGTAGGAAAATGTAACAATATAAAAGCACAATTTTATTGAAACAGAAAATCAATATTTTACTTTGTACAATACGCTGTTGGAACGAAAATTGGCTTTGCTGCTTTTATTGCACAAAATTGCAATAATGTTCAACGCGATCGGCATTGCAGCAGATTGCCTATACAGTTTCAGTGCTTATATGTTCTATTATAATAGGTCGGGGAAAAAGTTCCTTCGCATTTTTTAAGAAAATTCAAAACATTTTTTAATAAAGTTTATTTACATTTAACTAAAGTATGTAGGTACCATTTTGTTCGATAACTTCTTGCCATCTTGTAGGTAGGGACATGATCCCATTGCTATAGAAATTTTGGGACTTCTGGTCAAAATACCGCGACAAGTGGTTTTGGCAGTCCTCTCGTGATGTTAACCTGACACTGCCTAAAGAATTCTGAAGAGACCGAAACAGGTGGAAATCTGAAGGTGCAAGGTCAGGACTATACGGCGGATGCATTAACACCTCCCAGCCAAACTCTCTTAATTTTTGTTGGGTGGCTAAAGATGTGTGAGGTCTAGCGTTATCATGATGAAAAACCACACCCCTTCTGTTGATTAATTCCGGCCGCTTTCTCTCAACTTTTTGCTTTAATCTCATCAGTTGTTCGCAGTAGAGTTCAGAATCGATGGTCCTGCCTGGTGGTAACAGCTCGTAATGAATAATGCCCTTCCAATCCCACCACACACACAGCATCACCTTGTTGCGAGTTAACCCGGGTTTCGCCACAGTCTGTGAAGCCTGACCGGCCTTTGACCACGACCTTTTTCGCACGTTCTTGTCATACGTGATCCACTTTTCATCACCAGTTATCAGCTTCTTCAAAAATGGTTCGGTTTCATTACGTCGTAATAAAGAATCACAAATGAGTACACGGTTCATTAGGTTTCTTTCAGTGAGCTCGTGAGGTACCCAAATGTCGAGCTTTTTTGTGTACCCAGTTTTTTTCAAATGCGCCAAAACTGTTTTGTGGTCAATTTCCAGTTCTTCAGCTACGTCGTAACTACTGGTATGCCGATCTTGCTCCACTTTTTCAAAAATGGCATCAATTTTATCCGTAATAGGGCGACCAGAGCGAAGTGCATCTTTGACATCAACATTTCCGGATTCAAAACGCTTAAACCAAATTTGTGCTACTCCCACAGACACTACACTAGGTCCATAAACATCGCAAATTTTTTTCGCGGCTTCCGTTGCATTTTTACCTTTTTGTAGTAAAATTTTAAAATGTATCGAATTTCTTCATTAGATTCACTCATCTTGACGGTACGAAAAACAAATGAAAATCACACATTTTCCTAATTTGAATTTGGAATTATGTTCCTTAAAATTTAAACTTTCAATGATACCAAAACCAGCCAGATACAAATAGTATAGCCAAAGAGATTTTATTACAAGTTCATACATACTATAATGCGAAAAGACTTTTTCCCCAACCTAATATTAGCATATGTATAGCATGACAAGAGATTCAATAGATTTCGGGTCTATCATGCGAAATATCAGGTCATCGCACCTACCATCTATCTCTTTTAATTTTCCCCCATCTCCATTGCTAATAGAGACACATACAGATGGTACAATTGTACTTTAGAAGGTCAATGTCACCCTGCATCCTATATCGTCTAAAAGTTTTAGCACAGTCTATCCATTATATCACAGTCGTTCAACGCGAGGGTTTTCGCAGTGCGGGTGGGTGCGGGGCTTAGGTCCCCAACTGTCATACATACAGTCCGGGAACTTCATTAATTTTGATATTTCTCAAGTCCTGTCAAATGAATGGACGAAGAACCACTGTAAGGTCTCCATACACTGTGGTTTCAGTTTCAGTATCCAATAAAAGTCTGCCAATAAATGTGATATGAGTCACAATGTTATTACAAACCCGAGCAGGGACAGTGAAAAATACATAAAGCCTCGTGAATATAACATGTTTTCAACGTACAAATTCGTGTCAACAAATAAAGATGAAAAGGGTCAACTCGCACCACACTCCCCAGCTCTACCGTAGATGTCCTAAAATCTAAAATGAATATGAGATTACATTATTTACATAATGTAGGTAAATAAAGCCTTCCTTACAAACCGCACATTTGACGGTTACAGACATGTAACCTTATGACGTTTGTTTTGACATGTTGTTTGTTTGTTTTTTACTGCAATTACAAAACAAAATAAAAAACCTAGAGTGCTAAATTCACATCACGAAATTGTTGTCGTAAC
This sequence comes from Thalpophila matura, assembly GCA_948465475.1. Classification (NCBI taxonomy): domain Eukaryota; kingdom Metazoa; phylum Arthropoda; class Insecta; order Lepidoptera; family Noctuidae; genus Thalpophila; species Thalpophila matura. The sequence goes on along the minus strand of OX419183.1, from coordinate 8,820,764 downwards.
GATTTTTTAAATGTAGGATACAAATAAGAAAGTGTAGGTATATTACAACGTTAATTAAAATGTTCATGAATTTTTCTCCTAATGACAGTAGAAATAAAGTGCTGTTTTATTTAATCCAGAGAATATACGAGCAAAAATAAGGTTTATTATGTTATCTGCCACGTCTACGGGGACTGACATAATATAGTCAGTGTTCTCATTAAACCATCTCACGCACCGAAAAGCAAATAGAGCCACCCTTGTTCCAAATAAAACGTAGTAAACGATTGTGACGTGATTCGCAATCAAAATTACTTGCTATACAATACCCTCGTCAATTTGCTTTTTCACAGAATCGAATACAAAGATGGCGACATTACTCACGGATTTTTTTTAACTTAAGCCAAAGATCGAGTAGGGTAGTTAGAATCATAAATGAGAGGTACTTTATCACAGCGCGTGATACAAAAGATTAGGCGATGTATGGTATGTAGCTGAATAGGGCGAGAGAGAATTTCGGGCAGCTATAGGTAACAATAAATCTCCACCCACGATTCTACATTTTTTATGAAGAAGTTGATTATTCGCTGTCGGATTTCGTCTCTCTTCTTCTGTCTGGCAATATTAATCTCGGCTTTCGCCAGGATACGCAACTTCCGGATTTTGATACACTGTTTAAATCTGTTTATTTATTATACAGATCTTGAAAATTGAGTAAACGTAACATAAAATAACCTTAAATTATAGATTTATTACGGGCATAGTTAGAAGTTATAATAACATTGATATTTTGCTAACACATTCGGAAGACCAAAGATCGAACAAAGACGTTTTATTGAATCAGACATCCATAGATCGTCAAAGTTAATGCGGTCTCCACCGATCATAGATATAATTTGCTTTTAGTGACTCCGGTCACAAATTAAGTTATCCGATAGAACTGGGCGACGTTCACTACTAAAACTCATAATAATAACGTAGCAGCCAATGCAACGTTCACGATAGCCAATATAATAAAGAGGGCATTTGAAATGCTGATCATGGAAATAAACTGTAAATAAAGCTAACGATTGTACTTGAATGGGACTGTTTACTGGTTTTTATATGTAAACTCATAAAAAGTGCTTGTTCAGAAACAAGCATATCAGTAAATATTCAATGGCTGCTAATTACATAGCCGAAAAGAAAGGCGCAGTCCGTGTTGAACCTACTCACTTTTGCTCGTCAAACTAAATCTATGATACTATGTATATCTAGTGCTGAAACAAAAACTCTATTAGTCTTATTCAAAGAATTTCGTATGTGTTTCTTTCATTCCTGTTTGTTTGTGTCCGAGGAAAATTTAACTCATTGGCAAGTACACACTGGAGACAGTCACATCTTTATTTAAATAACAGCTAACCAAGTCCCCGTATAATTGCGCACCATAAAGCGAAATTACTACTCGTAAACTGGACTAAAATATCCTCCGCGACCGTTGTGTTGGCATGTCACAGTAATGCACAAGTTACTTCCCACAAAGAGGAATTAACTAACTGTAGGTATACTCGACTACATCCGGGGATTCGGGCGTAGTCACAAAATACCTCGGCGAGCCAGTAACTCGCCTGTCTGGAATAAAGTAGTGAATTTGGGTGACGTCAAGGAAACGATCGCCATAGCCCGTGCTGCCGCAATGTCCTTATTTATAAGCGAACTCTGACACTAAAAGCCGGGGTAAGGTCAGGTAGAATTATTTGTTGAAGAACAGTTCAGTACTTCGTAGAGTAAATGTCACATTTACGACTTTATTCCTACAGGTTCCATCCATATCCAGCGAAAACATTTCCTTGAAGTTCTTTGGCTTGAATAGTTTTTACGTCCAAAAGTTGTACCATATCGGGATTCTTTTATTTTATTTACTTCCTTCCAAACTCATACACTTTGTTGGATTCTCCTCAAAGTAATCCATTAATGAAGTTCCTAATACGAAAGCTTCTAAAGTAATTCGATATCGCACGGCAAGACGCCAAGTAGTATTATTTTCATTACTAAAATAAATCATTACTGCAATAATAAAAATAATTTGATTCATAACATCGTGATGCAGTTGAAAATAAAATCAATTTGAAACCCGACAGTTTCAAGTACTTAACAGACAGAACGGATCGAAAGCACTAACAAGTCCACTTAAAGAGAGGTTGATCCCAGTAGTGATTTAATAGGTCTATAGTACAAAGATACAGTACAAAAAAGCAAGACGAGATATTTTACAGTGAATTTAAAGGATAACCTAATAAAAGGGTGATAATAGGCGATAAAAGCCAGTGTTCCGAAGGGATCGGACCCCGAACTGAACAATTTTACATTTATGATTATATTAGATCACATCAAATAGGCACATAAAGTTCACTAAAACAAAATAATATCCAAGAACGATACGTGAGGTGATTTAGTTTATGATATCGACTTGGCGATTTTTTGAACGAAGCATATTGATGCTTCGTTCAAAAAATCGCCAAGTCGATTTCGGTCGTTTCAGGCCAATCCAAAGAAAGTGCAGAACATGAAGTCGAAAGAGCAACCTTGTAAACCAAGATTAATTGCTACAGGCAAGACATTTCACCAAAGTTAAGTTAGATAAACGTACTTTCAACGGTAAGTGGCTAGCATTAGCAACTCTATCCTTCGAGAGAGACAAATGCCCTAAAATAAACTGCAGTAGATCGCTCACATATTTATGTATGAAGCACATACTGGTGATCAAACGCTTATTTGTCACACAGTAATCCACAGAGATTACTTTTTCATGTAATGAATGTGTCGGACAATACAAACGATAAAATATTGTCGGATACAAAGGCTCGCCGCGGATAATATCGCAAAAAAATATTGTATCCCGGTCCTATGCGCTACATTTACGTATTTATTTTGGCACTACATTTTCCATTCCATTAACTACTTATTAATTTGCAATTGGCACTCTACATCACTGAAAATCAGCGCTGGGTTTTGGTCTATGCCATAGCACAGCATTATGCTGAGTGGTCACCTTTTTTGTCGCAGCAGACATAACTATACAATGTACCTTGTTGTTTTAATTTGTTTCCTTAATTAAGTGCATGTCTCTGTGACAAATAAATGTTTTTTCTTTCTTTCTTTCTTTCTATATCAATGGAAATTAACCACCTATCAACTATTCCACTTTTAATTCCATTACGTTATTTGAATAGGAAATTATTGAACTAGTAATATTATCGCACCAATCAATATTCATAAAACTATGACTACGTTTTTTGCGTAAACAAAGTTTGAGAAAACAATCACTGTAAAGTTATTGGCGGCACTCTGTTAGAGTGGCTACAGTGATTGCCACCAAAGTATCAAAACTTCCATGTATCATTAGACTACTTTAATGTTAGAGCGTCGTAAACATCTCAGGCACCCTTGTAAAATGCTGACAGGTGTATCCGCAATCAATCATGTTATGAAAGCAATCTCAGTTGGTTATTTAAGTACTTATACCTATATTAGTTCTCAAACAAAGGTACGATGTAATGTTTTACTAGTACTAACTAATATTAGTGTTACTAAAATAATCCCATTCAAGAACAGTGTAATGACTCATATCACAACCAGTCTTACCTACTTAGTATTCATATCCCGTTGAATGAAAATAAATTGTATATACCTGTGATTCATGAATCATTGATCATTGTAAATGTAAAGTTACCGTTACCATTATCAGAAAGTGGTGAAATATGAATCAGCCCAACGCACTTAGGTTTCAGACCCATTACAATATTTCAACTAAAAAACGTATTCACACGTGTAATGTATCGACAAACCTTGGGCATATAGATGAACATAAGTCAACCTAACAGACGCTGTCGTCACTTTAGAGTATGCAATCTTAAGAAACATGAATGCAACGCCTTCGTAGAATAGTTTGACGTACGCAATTTTGGCAGTTGACACTCAACAACAAATCGCAGCACTTCCACGTACAAAACATGTTTATATCACGCAAATTTCCCCGAGTTTTTCTGAACTTCCAGTGTACTGAATTCCGAGTAGGTATACACAAAGACGTGAGTGAGCGTTACGCATACGCTACACTGACGCGCTTTTATGAAACATTTTATCTCCATCATCATTTATCTTCAGTACATGTCTCGCAAAGAACAGAAGATGGCGCGATATCTGCGTTATAAGTATTTGCAGCAATAAAAAGATAACTCCTTTTACATCGACAGTGACCCGCAGTGACTCGTTTGAAAGACTACGTACAACTCTAGATTGTGGTTTCAACCCTTATAAATTCGTCCTGTCCGTCTGTCCGTATGTCACAGCCATTTTACTCGGAGTAGATGCCTTTTGTGAACTTCCTTAAAGGAGTACAGCAAAATTATGAAAATATAATTAATTACTTGCATACTGGGCACTGCAATATAAAAACTGAGTGTAAAAAAATACTCGCGCATCGCTTCGTCTTTGAAAATAACATGAAGGTTTCTAAATGACTTTTTATTTAGATTAATACTTGGTGGGATATACTATTCTAAATTCATAAAAAGTGTCTCCCCTGTCGGGCCATCAAATTTTTCAACTATGGAGTGGAAAATCTTGAAAAAATGTAAGGAAGTAAAATAAAAAAACACTTCTAACGAAAATTGGTATAATTAGTCCTAGCGCAAGCCGCCTTAAAGAACTTCGTTCCAAAAATTGATATGAACAAGATAGGTACGTTAATAAGTCTCTGAAATATCCTCTTTTCAGTTTTGAGTTGGTCAGACAACTAAAATACTGCTTGCTACGGAACTGCACAGTGTGCGTTGTCGACACGCAGTTAGCCAGTTTTAACCACGTTTTTATTAACTCGCTTTCCTGTTATGTATTTGAAAAGATAAGGTCGGGTAAGGCAATTTTGTATGAACGTTTCCCCCAACGTTCAAACAAACAAATTTTCCCTGTTTACTCTGACGTCCACTATTATTGTTAGCTTGCATCATTGCATCAGTTCGACCACGTTCGCACTCATGTATTGGCTGATATTGTGCGAATGCATCTGGATCATGTAACAGTGTTTTATGGCATATAATTACGGACTGTAATTTCATAAATCGAATGTAGGGTGGGTATTTTGTTAAAATCTGAAGAAGTAACCTTATAATATATTAACATGGCAAATGATTTAAACTGTTCACAAAGCCAATAGATGCCAGTACGTACAGCGCTAGTGGGTGCGCAACTTTATAACTCGGTTGCTGTAATTGATAGCCCTTGTATTGCGTTAGCTCGGGTCAGTAAACGTGACAGAGACACAAGGGCTTAGGTATGTGATGCGCTTTCATGGATGTTTGTAGATTTACTGGTTAATACTGGGTGACAGATTAAACGACATTAGTGGATTTAATATCCTCCATATTTAGTACTCAATACTCGTTCGATTCGAAAAAAAATCAACTGTTCCATACAAAAATATCCATATTACTAGACAAAATGTATGAAACAGCAGATTTGTTTTTGTTGGTCCCGTAGTTGATCGTAGTTCCGTCATTATGTCCCTAGTAAAATTACTACCTGTCACCCAGTAAAATTACTTCCATAATTCCTGGATATTTTACGTCGTAACTAGAACTTTATCAAGCTACCACAAGTATTTAAACCATCAATCAAGCTTTGCTAACTTTTCAAACTTCAATGTACATACAATATTAGGATTCGCAGTGGCCAAGTTTCGAGTAATGTCCAATCTAAATTCAAATCGTGTGAAATTATTATCACAATGCTACGGTAGGTACCTACACGCTTTAGTGTATTCAGATTTCGGAGGCAAATGAAGTTATCACAGACATGAAAATGCACTATCGCTTAATCAGACACGGCTGCATGATATTCATAGCCGTTAATGCACGGGGAGATACAGGCAGCTGGCGAAAACATTTATAAATACGTACTTATGGCGGAATCTATTTAAATTATGTACGGTCGTGAAACTGATGAATCGAAAATGTCCCCCAGGGCTACCCATGTAAACTTTATTACAATGTTCCTGAATCATTTCGCATGTTTTTTCAAATGCTAAAACTTTTTGGGATACAGATCCCAAAAAGTTTTGAAACAAGTAGGTACATACCCACCTATAAAGTTATGGTACGTACCTACTTGTTTAGTTTTAGTTGTTGGCCATTTTTGCCGTAAGTATAAACATTTTTCTGTACCGTATTCTCTGCTGTACCGTAATTGAAACGTTTTAATTACGGTACAGCAGAGAATACAGTACAGAAGAATGTTTATACTTACGGCAAAAATGGCCGTTTTAATTACGGTAAAGAAGAATTTGTCGTACCTACCTATGCATGCTATTACAAAAGTTAGAAAACGATCTTTAGGGTTTTAATTTGTAAACCAACATCAAATTACATTCAATTAAATACCTACCTATTTTAATTCAACCTTTGACATTACTTACCTACTATGGTTTTACCAATTATATTGTTATACCAATGGTACAATGATAGTATAAGTACCTATTACAAAAATGAATCACAAACTTTGCTCGTAGACGCCAATTATATGAGATGAGTTCTTGGATGCGATGAAATAACAGAAATACATATAACTTGTCTGTTTTCCCAAATCGCAATTAAACCAGACAAAAATAATATTTTCGGTCGCGTCATCTGTCCGCTTGTCAATGTGCCGACATAAAATATTACGTCCATCCTTCTGTCACTGCCGTCCCCATCAACAAATAGTAGTTCCATACAATTTGATCATCGCTCTATATTTATCAATGACTTATATTTTAAGATCTTTCACAGTATTGAGAGCTCGGATAACTTATTGAGTAACTGTCTATTTCTATTTTATCTATTTGGTTTATATTCTAATACACGCTTGCATATGATGTTTAAAATAGGACTGGTGCTCTGAGGGTTCCGTACAAAATGTAAGTTTGTAATCGCAATTAAATATTTTTTATGTGATATATGTATATTACGGCGAATGCGATAGGTTAGCGGCACAGCCGTCATCAGTAGGATTTTCTGGTAGAGGGTTTATGGCATAGAAGTAGATTCCCAAACCACAATTACACTTCTCACAATTACAGTTTCTGCATAGAGCTATTGTTCAGCAATAATTACAATCTGAGCCGAGTGAATCAGCGATCCCGTTTGAAGGGTCGGAACCACCATTTCATGGATTGCAAAAGCGTGAACGTTGACGTCTCAACCAATTCAAATATGACACTGTCGCCCTTCCAAACGATTCCGCTCACGTGACTCGTCAAGTCACGGCGTTCCTCGTACAATGAAATCAAAAGAGGTTCCTTCTAATTAACATAAAGTTATCGTAGTCGCCGACATATAGATCTACAAATTAACCATTTTTTGTTTTTTTTTTACGTTTAATTGTGTTGTGAGACCCTGCTTCTTGCCTTCATGATTCTAGGTCAACGGAAAGTACCCTATACCGATGTTTTGATTTCTTTGTGAGTGTCAAAATATGTGGCAAAAATGGCTGTATTTTTTTATTGTGTTGACATAAAAGCTTGATGGTTTTACAGTAATTTCAACTTGATACCTCGACAGACAGACGGATAATGAAGTAGGGTTCCTTTTTTCCCTTTAAGGTACGGAACCCTAAAAAAACAGTTTAACAACTCAATTTCCGAAGCTCTCAAGGAAAAAAATTAATCCTGAATCTGATTTTCTTCCCAATCAATCCCTATTCGCTACACAGAAGCTGTTTATTTACATAAATCCTCTTTGAGCAAAAGCACGACCTACTAAAACTTATGAGTTATAAGTTTAGCAGAAATCCGCATTCGTTTCTATATTTCATGCATGATTCCGATATAACGTGTTGGAAAATCAAATAAAGTTCACATAAAAGTTCGACCGAGATGTTTGCTAAACTTGAAGCTAGAAAGTTAAACTACGGACGACTTTCTTGCGATAAACTATAGTTTATTCATCGGATAGATAAAGTACTGTAGGTACCATTACGGAGTTTCGTCCTTGATCACTTTGAAAACAAATTACTTCAGTATTAATTCAGTTTCCAAACCATAAATTGGTCTAAAATTTTAACTAAAACATTCGAATATTTTTGTAGGTGCGCAAAATCTAAGTAGCACTCAAAGTTAATGACTATTATAGTTTAGTTATTATAGTTTAAAATGACAGTGTTGACAATAGAGGTATAATTCAAGCGTGGATCAAGTAAGACCAATGTCGTAAGCGGCCGTCAAGCCCTATTAAGGAAAGTGAGCGAGAACTGAAAGCAGCCTAAATGGCAATTAATCACCTCTGAATATGTCGGTTCAAGGCAATTATAAGATTTATAATAAAGCTTCATTTTGTTTAGAATTAATTAACGGACGCATTAATTGCTCGTTTGCGTAATACTAGTACCGACAGCTTATCTTTTTTTTATTTTTCGCCCCAAATAACTACCAACGTGAAAAAAATGTATTTTGTAGTATACCTATATTTTTTAACTAAACAGGAAATGAATGGTGGAAGCGCCAAAGCAGGAAATGCTGGGATAACGAAGTCGAGCAGTTTATTACGATAAAAATGTGATGAAAGATAAGAAAATATTTACAACCATTACCATTAAACCTAGCCTTTTCAAGGCTTACCATTACAGCGATGGGTTGATAAAATAAAGAAAATTTCTGAAAATGTGGATGCGAATAAAACAAGGACCATCATACTCATAATTATGTGGTGGTACAATAGCCCGAGCAAACAAAGATCTATGCCCTATTCGTAGTGATTCAGTGATGTGGACGATCGTCATAAAACTTTACTGAAATGTATGCAGGAGCAGCTATTCTCTTGACTATTGAATGGATTTATGAACTACGAGTCGCTTGCAGCCCGTAATTTCCATTTAATTCAAATGGTAATATAGTCTGGTATGATACTACGTATGGAGATAATCAAGTCATGGAGACTAATATTATTAATAACAATTTTTGGTAAAAAAATATATGTTGTTGTTAGTTTATAGAGTAGGTACCTATACATAGTATTAACTATACTATATCATTTGCAGCTTCAGTGTCTTTATAATTGTATAATAATATCCTTATTAATCCGGAGAATTGCTCTTTGAACACCTGTTCTTAGGCACCAATACATTGAGTACGGTAATAAAGATTTCCTCAAATGGGTATACTTTTGGTAAGTACTTAATATATTAATGCTCAAAAAATAGGTGGAAGGCTCGAAGGGAATACTTCAGTATCCCGACTGTGAAACGCCTAGACTATGATAAAACTATTACCTGCGAAGATAATTCAATCAAGCATTTTCCCAAGTGGAATGTTATGTTATCCAGACCAAAAATTGTAAAGAATGACAGCAGCAGCAGTACGATAAGTATAACACAGTATAACAATAACTTTCTAATGACTAGTTTTAATTCGTTCTACCTATTCAAAGATGCGTTCCATCTTCAATTAGCTAACAAGTCACCAATATGTTAAACAATTTTAGTTTGATTTTAATTTCATTGGATTGCGTCCAATAGATTTGCAAAAAATGTGTTAACAAACTTTTAAAACCACAATGCCAAGCTGCATAGTGATTTATTTTATATCTCAGACAGGGATTAAAAAGATAATACATTTTCATTAACTAGGTATGTAAATTACAAAGGGCTTATCTAGTAGCACACTCACTATTACCTTTAGTAATTAGATTATTTACATGTTGATTCGGGGATTTAACCCAATATCCCCGTGAGTGAGAGTAAACTGAAGGGATGGGATAGGACCTCAGATCATAGAAACAAGGAGATATGCCATCATAGCAAATTAGTACGGGAACAACTGTCGCCACTTTTAGAGCATTTTACGACACAATTACAAGCGCTCCTTATGAATAATAAGATCTCCGACACATTAAAAATTCCGCACACCCTCAATCTAACACTGTTAATCGTCACTCAACACTAGCACTAAACTAAAACACTGTATTTATATCATCGTGTTCGGTTCGTCGCCAGCGTGTACGTTTTTATTACGATCAATGTGATCAAACTAAATTCTCAAGCTCAATAGCGCCTTCGCACGTCTCTCTTGTTTCTATGATCTGAGGATAGGACAGACCACGCGACCTTCAAAACTCGCAAATGTTTAGGTACATAGGCTTTGGTAGACGCTGAAACACGTCGCTATAATATTTATACTGCTCAAAGTCATGTCATATCAACGTAAGATAGCTGTAAACATAAGTAAGTTACGCGTAAGTAACTGAAACCATGAATTAATTAAGTAGCTACTTACTTGTCCTCTGAGAGACTAAAGAGCTAAAAGCATCTACTTAATCAAATCAGAAACTGCTTTGTAATATCAATTAATAATTTTCGAATTTAAATACTGAACTCCTGTGGGTAAATCAAATTTCACAGAATATTTTTAAATACCTATCGAAGAAATAGCTGCTATTCAACTAGAGACCAATTTACATATTCATCACTCAGTATAAAGGAATGAAATAAAACAAACAGCGCTGACTTTCTGAACTTTACGGAAGGCAAAATTTTCATAATTATACAGACAGAAATCCAGATGACTTACCGAAATAAAAATAAGTAAACCAACAAAAATTAAATTCTGTTCGAAAATTGTGTAGATGACACATGAATTTATTATTCTATCTCACGTATACATAGCATCTAAGGATTACAGAGGTCGAAGTAGGTACCAGGGTACAACTACACACAGAATACATTTGGGCAATCTTAGGCAAACTTAAACCTATGGGAATTCGGCATCAAGCTTTGGGCCCAAATAATTTGTCATGCAGGTAATCACCGATTTCGTTCGCTGTGTGAAATCGAACCGATTATGTGCTCGCATTTATTTAGGGTTTTCATCAAAGTTTTAAAACCAAGCTATTTTGTTAAAGCTTACTGGCAATTTCTTTCGGAGCATTGTTTTGTAAAACAAGGCTAATCACCTGAGTCCAATTTAAATAAAATTAATGACCTTAATTCAGCCTTCACAAAAACAAATTAATGATGTTTAAACTTAAATTGTATTAAATATAAGTATATAACAGATTTTTAAAAACAACTAACACAGGCGGGGTTAGAACTCGCGACCTCTGTATTATTAAATGATTAATCAATAAAATACAAATTATGATACGCTGCATATCATAGCAGCCACAATAAATATCCCGAACTACTTAATACTTTCTCATCAACATAATCAAAAGTAAATAGGTAAATATGAAACCCGCAACAGAAATTTCGCTTTGTGGAAAAATTTATTCAAAAGTCAAAAAGTCAAAAGTCAAAGCATTTATTTCAATTAGACCAATTACAGGTACTTTTGAATTGTCAAGGAGTCTGTCAGTTAGTCATAATGATGAAGCTAGATGCCCGTTCCAAAGCGTAGATTCCTATGGAGAAGAACGGGCAAGAAACTCCATGGTTACTCTTTTAAATCAAATGATTACAATATCATGGTTACATTGCTTTTGTCGGAAATAACACAAATATGAGAGAACAATGTAAAAGTCTAGAATAATAGTAAACACAACTCCAAATATTGGCCATAGCAGTTCAGAGATGACCAGTCCCAACAGACGGCGCCCGTTCACGAACATGACGCATGAATCAGCGCCATTTAGCTCAACCATTTTAAAGGGAACCGAATGACCCAACGCATACGCCACCATCAGCAAGACATTTTAGTGAGCATGACATACTCTCAACCACCAGGCGACATTCAATTAAAATCTTAAGTAGTAAATGGCTACACTGTACTCACATGTACAATATTGAAATAATGCTATGAAGTTATATAAACCAAGGATTAAAATACTGAATCCATAAAAATGGATCCATATTCGTAGGAACGCGGTCTGGGCGTTCTTGAAAATTGTGGCTGAAGTAAATATCGAAAACCGCGCACAAAGAGGCGCCGTCGTCGTCTTGTTTTTATTCATGTCAAGTCTTGGATTTTAACATTGATCCTTCGAAATAGTAATCACGAATAAACGAGAAAAAAAAAGCTTTTCACTCAGCCTCATTTTTTAAATACGTGCACGGGTTTTCATTTTATAAATCCAATACAACCGGTCCTGACTTTTTCAATTCAGCGAATTTACCGCTTTGCATCCACTGAATATGCAACAGAGAGCTAACTGGTGGATGTCTGCAGTGGTGGTGTACTGTGGTTGTGTGTGTACGCTTTATATCCCGACTGAACAGACTAGGTATCCCGTTGTCATTAGGTATATGTATATCCAGTAACATCAGTCTGTTCAAACTATAACATTATAATTTATTAATCTAGTTCTCTTCCCTTTTTCTTCAGTAAGTTATATCGGTCATCCTTGGAAACTGAATCGCAAAGCTGCGGTAATAAAACCCATTTTTTTTATTATTTTTGAATGTACGGCTGTGTAAGATTTATACAAGATAGAAGCCTTCGATTACCTAAATTGATCGAAGATTGGTGATATCCAAACTAACACTATTGTGTTTGTTTGCGTATTTACAGCGGTAATGATTATAAATATTCATTAAAGTCATTATTTTTGTTTTAACGAGAGTTTATGATTAATTGTGTATTACTAACATAGTTTAAGACCTTTAGAACTAACAATTAAATGGACACCATTTTATAGTCTGAAAAAAGTTTTTGAACTGAACTGAACCGCTGAACCGATTTTAATAAAATTTGGCGACGTGATAGCTTGGATTCTAGAAAAATATATAAAATACTTTTTATTCAGATACAAAAAGTAGTTCCCTTATGATGCGAGTACAACCACGAGCAACGTTAATACTAATATACTCTAACAATTTATAGATATGTGATTTCATACACACTATGTATCTAGGTACTAACTCATTTCTATTTTCTTTCTCTGAAGCGTGTCTACTGTCTACTTTAAGTACACTATAAACTGATATCTAAAATTAGCATTCAGGAACGTATTTCTCATTCAGTTGATTGCTAAACAAGAAAGTTACAAAACTTCTGAAGCGTATGTTTGAAGTATTAACACATCAAAGAGCTGTTACCGAACATCACGTACTTCTTGAAAGATGTTGTTTTGATATAAAACTGATGTGCAACATGAACATATACTACTTTCAAACGATAATTTATTATTTTAGATCAATTGTATTATTATCATGAAGTAGCTGTTGCCCGCGGTTCCACCCCCGCTGCTCGACTCCTAAGGGTTGTAGCGTAATGTTAAATAATTTATACTATTCCTCATGAATCTGGCTATTAGATACAGAAATATTTTTTTGAATCCGACTGGTAGTTCCAGAGGTTAGCACGTTCAAAAAAACAAACAAATTCTTCAGCTTTATAATATTAGTATAATAGATGACGTATACCTACGTCTACAGCTTCTACCAGTATCTTAACTACCTACTTAGTTTATTTTCGCAACAATTATGTTTGCATATTACTTGAAAACTAAGTCTGCAAGCTGTTCACAAATCATCTGTGCAATGCCAAAGTTTGTTAATTTATGTCCTTACTCCTCACCCTCGGGTGGCGACATCAATTCTAAACTTTAGCATTTTTTCCATTTCTTTGTGGGTACAACCTTGTCAAGGTCCAATAGGATACGATTACAAAAACAGTAATAGAAATAGATTACAAGCAAAGTATAATTAATTGCTTTCCGATTTTTGCTGTTCTAGTGCTTGTTCGTGAAAAAGGAGCATTATATTATGATTCTTGGCTCGCAAAACTCTAATGTTGCCGATGGGTCAAAACGGTATAAATTGACACGGTATAATTTTAAAACCACTTTTTTATGACGGACTAAAAAGTAGGTATAAAATATATTCTAATGAAATGAAAAACGTGGGTCGCATCTTACTATTTATCTATTGCATGAGCCCCACGTTTTTCATTTCATTAGAAATTATTTTATCTATACTGTTTAGTCCGTCTTAAAGACGTGGTTTTTGTATTAATTAGTAGAGGAGGGGAATAAAACTTCTCTAATGTGAAAGGTGCTATGCCATAGATATGGGTTCTTTTTTACGTTTTGGTAGGGAACCCTAAAAAAAAATTTCAGCCAAAGAATGTAGCTGCCAGTAGGTAGTTAGTAGGTACTTGTATTATTGACTGTTATTATCTACCATTATACATTTATTTATGAATAAATACAGCAATGGCCTACTAAGCTATTTCGAACACTGCAATCGCGAATACACAGGATGTGGTCAGAATAATACATGGGTAACCAAAATAGTCTGCCAATAGAATATGCCTAAACCGCGGTGTTCTTGTTTTGTAATGATACGTGTGACCACAACATACCTACTATGTCGAAACATATTTTATCAGTTTTCTGGTCGATACACACGATGTAGGCATCCAATTTTACAACCAGTCCAATATGACATGTCTTTTTTTAAATAATGGGTCTTATGGCTGAACGGTTCGAATGCGCTAAAAATGATATAGGAAATTATATTTCCAGAGAACAGTAACGGTTTAGTGTCATATAAAATTCGAAGATAGTCTGCTAATAAAATCTTTATAATGGGCGTACCGCGTACCATGTGTGGAGGAACGGAGTTTTAATGCGATCCTTCAGGAGAGTTCCCTTTCGAAAACAAGGCTAACGATCACTTATGGTAATATACTAATTAAATATACCATTGCAGTAAAAAGGATAACTCGACATTAAGTACATAAAACTCAGTAAATGTATTAAACTGTAATTTTTTTCTTAGTGATTTATGTGCAGCTACTCAAGGTTTATAAAATCCTGATCATGCGGAAATAAAAACTAACTTACCTATATTTATTTAACACCAACTAGAGATTAAATTATTTGTTAATTATATAAAATTATAAATCCTTCTAGAAGAGCAACGTTTTTAAAACAAAAGAAAATCACAGAAAAGTAGCGAATTCAGTTGTGCTTTTTTGTCACAACTACACTTTGTGACATCTTTCCTACGTTCAATTTAAATCGTCCGCCTTTCTTCAGAGAATTCGCAGTATGAAAACTAGCTATGATCAAGAGATGAACGAAAGAAGCCCATCAGGATTTAGAACCTATCTACAATTTTTTTTTTATTGGTGCCATATCTCATAATAATGTACAAAATAAGCGTTTGCTAAACCTACTTCGAGATGTGCGTGTTTAAGTGACTTGGGTAATTCCATTGAAAACCTACCAAGTCTGGTTTTATAATTCAAAGTCATAGTTTACAATAAATTGTAGAGTATATTGCATGTTTATTATGTTCTATTCTTAATCGTCTTATGTTGCTAAGTTTATCAAAACATGTAGAAAAACCATAACTGCATAATTCAAGTGCAAAAGAAAATACATTTTATTGCATTGTCCTTGCACACACGCCATATAGTAAACAGAAATAACGTCGTAAATAAATATTTCTAAAGTGTTTCTTATAGTAGGAATGGGGTCAAAGCATATGGGTCATACCTCCTGGTCAGGACATTGCAATCTAATTGAAGAAAACTATTGCCTTCTATCAATTAAAAAGGCATTTATATAATTTTTAAGTTAATCACAGAGTTGGTAGATATTTTTATTACATAAAAAAAAAATAGGAATTAATTTCCTTGAAACAAAGCAGACCAGAAAAAATTAAAGCCAAAATAAAGAAGAACAGTATAATTAAACAATTACCTAACCTGGTTTATATCATCCGCCATGTTTTTGTAAGCACTTCGGAATTAAGTTTTTCAATTAGCTGTCCAATTTGCATGTTTAGTTAACTTAACTAACCAAGTTTTGTTTGTATAAATGAGTTAAACAAGTGAGAACTAACGAATCAAGGCGCAGTTGATATAATTTATATTCATGGCCGGTGTACGGATGAGAAGGACAATTTTCCAACCCATAATTAAGGTGAAAAGCAAAATATTGAAGCTGTTTAACCGTACTTTACATCATCACATAAATGTCTATTTCCGAAAAAAGAGAAACGCACAGGCATATGAAGGGATTGTAAATTTTGCATTGATCATCCCTGGAGCAATATAACATGATGGATATCGTAAATGATGGATAATATGTACCTACCTACCGATCTATATCTAGAACTAGAACATTATGCTTACGCAGACTTTCTGTTTTGAGTATAGGTACCTATTTACTATCTACCCAGAAAGAAAATTAAGTAGGTACCTGTTTACGTATATCACCATATTACCTACCTACTGATTGAGTACCTGCCTATTATCTTTACTAATTAAACAATTATTATCAATGATATTCATGTTTTAATAAGCTGTTTCATTTCATTCGTTTTAATACAGGAATACGCTTTGACGTCAAGGAATGTGTGTCATCAATTTGATACGAGTTCATGCCCCTTAATGCAACAATCGCATATGAAATTCTTGTGCCACGATGCTGGGTCCGAACATTTCCCCAATGATTTGGCAACTCGCCCCCGCCTATATTTAAATCGTAATCTCACTGAGTCAACGCTCTCGTCGCTCTAACACCCAAAATAAACGATCCCGCGAATACGACAATATTCGACCGAGTTCTAAATAGCAACAATACTGGTACAACTTGCTGAGCTTCAAAGATGCATGTGCAAACTGCATACAAATGCAAAAAAACAATATTCTTTAAACACGCGTACAAATGTCTCCACCTTGATATTCTTGTTGGAAATACAGTTCAATAAAGTTTATAATCTTGTTACGCAAATTATAATTAATAGCATTAGTTGAATGGAATTATAAAGAGGCATTACGACAGCTAGTGTCTCCGTCACCACTCGATTTATGCGAACGATGTCATATACCTAATTCTTTCTCCGGAAATTCACTAAAAATATCATCGCGATGAGCAACAATCAAATCTGCAGACTCTTCAGATTTACAGCGAGACATCGCGTCAAATGTGTGGGTGGGGCAACGTTCTGAAAGAAGCAGACGTTATTACATTATATCCGAGGAAATCCGATTCTCTGCCATAGAGATGCGACATACAAGATGCAATTTCTTTCCAGCTTCAAAACCGTCGTACCTAATATAAATATTGTTAGTGTTTCCTTTAGCATAGCAGTTAGTGTTAGTGTAGTGTTAGTGTTTCCATTATTTAATGAAAATTATAGCATGAAAGAAGATACTGAAACCTTTGCATGAGATACTGAGAAAAAGTAATTAATTACTGTACCCTGCTCAAGTTTAACAAGAAGCCTACATCTTAAGAGCCAAATAAGTTCAATTTTAATTATCTACACCCTCCATTATTGTAGCCGCACATTTCCAATTATCTGTATCTATAGTGTCACGGATACTGTAAGGTTTCTCTTAAACTACCTTGTGTTAATACACCGTAAGATGCTCCTCTAGCATAAACGACTATCGGTTTAATACATTTGTATCCAATTAGGGTAAATTATTTAATTAACGATGTTCTAGATCTAGTTAGACATTACGTAACCTAGTTGTGCTACTGTTCGCTCGTTTACCAGAAATAATTTCCGCACAAACGTGAATTGTAAAAAGCTGTTTGTTTTCGCTAATTCGAAAACAAATGAAATGAACAATGCGGTTGACATACAATAATTCAGTAACGCAATTTCAATACAAACGTTTACAGAAACATTTACTCAATTAAATGCATAATTATAAACGATAGCAACCTTTTGGCAGCCATTACTTTGTGTAGACTTTAACAGATATGGGCGAAGCTATTTTTATACCTCCTTTTACAGGTGCTTGGTTTTTATGACGTTTTGTTTCAGACTGAACAATACGCGATTGTGCTCTCACGGTACAGCTAGGGTTATATGAAGGATGTCAATGAATTGACGCTGTAACTTGAGCATAAAAACTAATTGTTTTATTAAAATTACATGCTCTATAGTATACCGTTTTAACTACTCGTTCTACATGGAGTAGTGTATTTCTCGGCAACACGTTCATTGGACGTCGTCGGTTCATTGGAGTATCACATTGACAATGGTCAAACTCCAGTAGGTACCTAAATTCGCAAAGCAAACGCTACTGAAATGACTGTTCTGTGTTCACACGCTGTCGTTTGCGCTCTCATACCATTGATGTAATAATGTTTAGCTGGTCCATTGTGGACTAATGTGTCCACCCTTAGTTCATAACCTATGAGACATCAAGATACGAGAAGCACATCGACATCGTTCATGAGCCGTAGGTAGGTGCGTGAATCCGTGGGAAGTCGCCTACGCCACCCTCGCTACCACTTGCTACCACTGAAGCAAACTGCCAATGTATAAACCTATTACTAAAGCAATGTATTCTATACATTCATATGCACCTACGTACTTTCCATCGTTGTTAACAAAATGTTTCATTCCTTCATTGTTAACAAAATGTGTTTAGTATTTAATTTAATACTTTATTATTTAACCACAATAGAAAAAGAATGCAGATACAAAGCGTTAGATCCTTAGTCAGGCAATTACTGTTCGGTGTTTCAATATTAAAGTCAGAAATTCTCAGAACAGTTGTAAAAGGTGCCTTCTAAATAGATGATACCTACATAAGGCAGTATACTTTTGTCTTTCCCTTCTGAAAATACAAGCCGCAGCTATGTTATGTAAAACTTCAGTGAAAGAAAACGTAGAGGACATAACGATCAGCTGTTTATCATCCTACGCAAGTTAGTAACCCTTGGCTTGCGTTGGAGTGGCGACCGTCACTATCATAATATCTTTGTGTCAATCGTAGCTACTACTAGGTACCTACTTACTGGGTTTTTTTACTTTGTTTTTGACTTCATAAGAGCTGGTCATAATGGTGATATTTTATGAATAACAAATAGGTACTATCCATACGTGTAGGTACTTGTTGGTCCCAATCACGACATTAAGTAATTAGGAACGTCGTCATTACAGGAAATTATCGGACGAGTCACGTAACACTATTGATTAGCACTAACTTTTCAGTAATGTTAGTGCATAGGCATACCTACATGTCAGACACCCTCCATTTAATGCATTTCTCCGCATTATGACACCCATAAAACTGTAAACCTAGTGTGCCAGCGCTTACGCCTTATGTTTTCGGCATCTATCTCGACGGTTAACAGCGTCATTAAAGCCATTTTTATTTGTACAAACAAAATTGTAAGATTTTTATATAGCTGTACAGCCGCCGCGTTGTATACAACGACTTATTTATTACTGGCCCATGACGAGTTAATCCAATTTTAAAGACAGCTGCCTGTAGCACAGATATAACAATGAACATTTTGTACATTTAGTCAGAGAAAACAATGTACACCAACCTACTCTTGTTTTAATAGAGTTGCAGAATAAACATTTTTACATCATACCAGCTAATACCTAAGTAGGTATCTCTTTATCTAAGTTTACTACAGACAAAAAGAATTCTTCAAACAAAAAGTTATTTCAATTGGTTTTTAATGGTACCTACCTACTGACAGCCGTAGCTTTAAGTTTAATTAGCTTTTTATCGTCTACGTTGGTGAATTTATTAATGAACATTTTTTTTTAAAGTTGCAACGTTAACCATAAATCTACGCTATTATAATTGCATAAATATACTTATTAAGGTAATTTATCTAAGGATTTATTTTAGCTATAATTGAGTTAAACAAAACCAAGATAATGTTTGTATTGCTCGATATTCTTCGTAAACAGCATTCATATCAGCAAAATGGTAAATAGGTAAATACTTCCCCAGCCAAAAACTGCAACTGACTTACAATCTGATAAATAACAGAGCAATGTAAAATAACTGTCGATCCGCACTATACATATTTTAACCCTCTACTGCGAATACAAAGAAATGCCTTAGAAATCAGTTCACGTCCAATCCCTGCATGTCACTAATGGCCGACAGCTGACACTAACAAGGCAACATGTCGTCAACGCTAAACATGTTAACAAGAGCCCAACGCTATCGATCGAGTTGACAAACAAACGACACGCGAGTAAGAAAACAAACAACCGGTTCTTTTACCCAGATTAGTTTGAATATGTGATACGCTAGGTGTCCTGAGTGACTGATGCAAAGTTCACTGAACCAATACGTTTTTCAACAAATATGTTTTTCTTGGAAACTATTTAGAGAATCCAAAATCCAGGGATGAAAGTAAACTTGCGTTCAAATTAGCACGTGCTGCAAGCATGAATGTACTGTGTAATGTACGGAACGAGAATAATCTCATCAAAATGAGTCAAAACTTATAATCAAATTGCAGGACTATTGACACGAGCAGTATTCATTAACTAGTAAATCATTGCTGGAATTTCTGGCATTGGGCCAATAATAAAAAGCTTCATAACGATAGGCACGATTATGTCTCAAAGGAAACGCCCTCCCACTATTTCTCAATAATAATATTCGTAGCCAACGTTCAAGTTTCAGTTCCACCGTTTATTGAGCAATTGTCCGCTTGTACAAACAGATTTCCTGCCGGAGCGAGTGACATTTTTTCGCACCTCGCTCACTTCGTTTAAAATGTAGTATAATTATGTAGTATCTGTTCTGTGTATGTAGGTAACGTGTTCAAACTTGTACAGAGATTGGCTGTTATAGTTTTTATTAAGTCTGTCTATACCAAGTGCCGGTGCATCACCTTAAATCCCGTAGATAGTTAGGTACACATAAGTTCTAACTTCTCGGAATGGTTTCGAAATGTCACGTTGCATCCAGAATTGTTGCGTTTGCAGCGCAGCGACTGTGATATTTTGGAAGACCTCTAGAAATACAAATGTTACCTATCACCGTTCCATGCACATGTTACCCAACCAGTGGTGTTACCTTCACACAAGCCAAAAAGCTCAACTGGCCCTGATCACCTACTCTTCTTAATTTAAAGCTTTTTAACCGACTTAATTAATCTATAGATACGATATCTTTACTTTATGGAGGGGCTCGTGGCTAAATGACGGCCGCGCTGATCGATCGATCCGCGAGGTTAAGCTGCGCTTGCCGCGGTCAGTCCTTGGATGGGTGACCGTTCTTTACACATCGAGACCCCTCCGTGCCTCGGAGAGCAGCGTTAAGCAGTCGGTCCCGGTTGTCATAGGAATATCTTTGACAATCGTTACGGGTAGTCAGAAGCCCTAAAAGTCTGACAGCTGGTCTAACATTCGAATACCGGTATTACCCATTAATTGGGTTGTGGAGGTCAGATGGCAGTCGCTCCACGTAAAATATTGATATTCAGCCAAAACTAGTTAGACTGGATGCCGACCCCAATATAATTTGGGAAAAAAGGCTAGGCAGATGATGAGATACGATATCTTTACTAATAAGAATTATTATAAAGAGGTAAAGTTTGTAAGTTTGTATGAATGAGATAATCTCAGCCTAATCTCAGGGACTACTGAACCGATTGTGAAAATATTTTCAATTATTATAGGAAGCTACATTATTCTCCAGTGCTAGAGACTACCTACTTATCATCGCGGAAAAAATATGCACCGTGTCTATGGGTCACGCGGAGCAAATCGCGGGCAAAATGAAAAGGCGTTATTAAAGCAACGTATGGTACCTACTTACATACCAACTAAAATACTTTTTAAAACCTAAAAAATCCGTCTGGCGTGCCCTAAAGTTGGCCCCCAGGCACGCCACTGAACCCAACCTAAACACCGTTAATAAATTCTACCTGGGTAACATTGCGGTCACATATTTTTATTGACGACTGATTTATTTTAGTGTGTTCAATACAAAAAACATACACATGATTTTGTTAAATGTACGTAAGAAATAAAATGCTATTCATAGTATTACCTAGCTGGTAAAATAATAATTAATAAACGAAATGTAATCAGATTCTTGACGCAAACTTTACCAGGCCACTAGGCTGTTCTAAGTAGGTATAACCGTGGTTCTAAGCATTGAAAGATCAGTTTGCAAAATTTTAACGCAGCAGGGGTAGGTACTTAATTTTTTTTTGTACTCAGTACATAAAATAATACCCTAAAACCAAATATTATTAAACGTTAAATATAATGGGGTGTACGGTAATATTTTCTACTGTATTAAGACTGGATATTTGATGTTTCTAAATCCAAAGATAGGAGTCAAATGAGCTGATCTATCTACGCCTCACAAACATCTTTTAACGAGTGCCTAAGTAAATGATTTTAAATTTATTTTTCTATTAATTATAAAAGCATTGAGTTATTAAACAAGTTTTACAAAAGCTTCTAGGTCAATAACAATGGGATTTGAAATGCAAAAAGTAATAATTATTTAAGTTACTTTATAAAATTGAATTAGGTACCTACGTTGAAACTAAGTAATTATTAATTACTTAGACTTTAGTCTAGACAATTATTACAATAGTTTATATTTGCATGACACATGAACATCATATTATATTAATAAGTAAGAATTATGCGCTAAATGCAAAATTAATATGAATATGTTTATGCAAACAGTCGATTTTTTGCATTCCTCTGTAGGCATTGAAATTACCAAACACATTGAAATCACATACCCGAACATTTAGATATCACATACCCGAAATTACCAAACACATTGAAATCACATACCCGAACATTTAAAAGTAACAAAGTACTTAAAGCAATTCCTTTAGATTTGCCGCGATCCCTTTCCTAATTGCTAAACGGACGCTTTGTCTTGTCAGTACTTTATTTGAATATTTAAACATTTCTCAACCTGTCAGTCAGCACAATCGTCACGAGAAATCACATTTATAGGTACTTCAAAGGATATTAAGTTTACAACGCTTGAATACAGAATTTCACCGGTCGGGTCCTTCCATATTGGAAGATTGTCGACTGAAACGATTTCCATGATTTTCTGGATACATAGCTAATATACCGACTGTAGGTATTATGTAGGTACTATGTATCGAATAATACAATAAATAATGTAGGCGTGCCAAATATTACATTGTTAGTAGGTATGTATAATGATAATATTACGCAGCTACTGAAACCTATAATGTTATTTATGTTTTTATTACTACCATATTTGGACAATATTACTGTAATAAGAGATAACCGGTCACTCCTGCGATAGTGTTGCCGCAATATTATTCTTATTGCCGAATGTAACAACATAATATGACGCTGATCAGATCAGAAAAACATTACCTATGTTTAACAAATTCCACATATTTTTAAAGTGCATCGAATATTATTTCAAGTTGGAGAGAAGTGCTTATTTCCGTATTCATTCAAATAATGTAATACAAATAGTGATATTTGCACTAAATTAAAAGTTAAGTAGGTGGGAACAACACACATATTCTTTGAACCTTAAATAAAATTACATGAAAAAATGACAAAATATTTGGCATGCTTCATTTTTAACCGACTTCAAAAAAAGGAGGAGGTTCTCAATTCGTTGGAATGTTTTTTAGTTCAAATACTTACCTACCTACATTTTAATTACACTAGGAATTCGCGCTAAATAAAGTATATCTACTACCTATTCTAATAAACGCTAGTAAGTGTGTACTTCTAGTAGCCGATATTATCTTACGAGTATAATAATAAATCATTGATTTGATATGAAAGCATCGTTTATAAATGTTTTCTTTGAACGTCTCGACCGTTTCTAAAATCGTTCTCGTTTGGTCATGGTACAAAATTATCTGTCTGTGTATTCTGTAAATAATCATTCACGAACCGTAGGTACTGAAAAAAGACTAAATAACCACTTGTCATATTAATTTGCTATAACAAACTCTAAATTATATCTACAGTTCTTCTGCTGTTTTTATTTTTATTTAACGCTGTACTAGTATTGCTACCATGAACGAATGAGTTGTTGACAATGTATTCTGAGTGTGTCAACAAGCATTTTAACACCTGTTTTAATAATAAATATAAGTTCTCAGAAAACATTGCCCGTCCTCTTCAGTATTGCTATACGAACAATCCTCAAAGCGCTTATTAAAGCTCGCATCTCCATCGTCTCGAAACCTATAAAACGTTCACGTCTTGTTGAGAACTTTATACCCTTTTACTTCTACTGCCGTTCAAGCCACACTGGAGTGTTGTTTTTCCTATCCTTTCATCTTCTTCGGAACTATTTTACAAGTACGTTTATTCTTTGCCGAGAACTTCTGCAGTCATTAGGTACATCAAGTTTATGTTTACGAACAAGTACCTACTTACACAACTTTCAGTTGGCTTTAGTTTTGTTTAGAAGTGAATTTCACTTTGTGGCAGGTTTTTTATCTCTGAGTTGCGTTTTAGGAATACAGAACATTTAATTTTCTTCTTGCCTCCTCGTAAGTCGTAAATCGAGATCGATGAAACTCGGTTGTCATAGAATTTCACCAGCATGAACCGGTCCAACGGATCATTGCTGTTGCTACTCGGTTTAGCACAACCATTTAGGTATTATTTGTTTCACAGAATCACTTGGCAAGGAATTTTCTTATTAAATGATTCTGTTTTCCTTGAAGGAAATGGTAGGTACAGGTATTTTGTTCTTAGGTTGCTACAGTTCAGTAGTCAACAACCAATTATACTTACATTAAAAAAGTTGGCCAACAAGCGTTTTGTTCAGAGACAAAGTAAAGTAGAAACTCGAGCACAATTATTTCGTCACTGGGTGGTTCCGTTAGTATCAATGTCAGGTTTACGAGCAAACTACGATCGAGCGCCGGAAGAGAGCCTCATCAATGTGCTAACGAGATTTTGAACCGAGTAACCTAACTAGACAACATTTCGTGTAATGAAAATATAAGTTAGTTATATAGTTTAGAATTTACTCTGTAATACGCTGGATATTGCAAACTACCTGTCTATATATTTTGTACCGACACGCCGGCGCCGCGTGATTCACCGCGAGAACTACTAATTTGTTTGCGAACGTTCGAGGGAGAATCTCACCCATTCCGACCTCGCCGACGAGGCCCGTCGCGACGTCCCCATCATGACCCGAGTCCGCCGCCGCGTACCTATGACTCAGTCCCCTAACCGACCCTTGCTCGAGCCAGCCCGCGCTGAGCCTGTAGATTTAAATATGTCCCTAAATCATATTAATCCGATCCAGCTAGTAGCCCCTCCCTCTAGTTGTCCTCCCCCCAGCGACGCCCTAAGCCGAGGGTTTGTAGTTTTTATTTAGTTTTAAGCCTGGCTGGAGGCATTTGTAAGTCCTCACCAGATGACCGGTTAAGCAGTGACGGCTGTTAGAAGCCAACTGCGAGAGGCCCTTCAAAAAAAAAAAAAAAAAAAAAGGAGAATCTCACAGTGACATTCTCCCTCGAACGATCACAAACAAAATTGGCAGTTGTCGGGGTGATATCACGCGGCATGTCGGTACAAAATAGACAAGCTGATCCGTAGAATTAGATCAATCGTTTGTTTAGTCATAAACTGATGCATATCAATCTAAGTATATGAATACATTTCCAATGCAATATTAAAGTAAAATAAATAATTTAAGATACATCATTTACAGTACAGAACACCACGTTATTGCTTTATTTTTTTTACGTATCAGTAGATTGGTTGGTTTAATAAAATATCCACGAGCTATCGATCACTTCGTAAACGATTCACTGAATATAAAAAGTTCGTGCATGGTTTTATAGAATGCGGTTTGTAACTTAATATTTCTGACTAGAGTCAATAATAAAGTACCTATGAATTTTAGTCTTCACAGTCAAAATGATGCTGCTACTTTATAGTTTTGTAGTAGAAGCCTAGAGGGTTAAATGGCTTCACTGGTGTGTATCTCTGCACCCACACGTACACATTGTTAACATCGTATTCCCAAAATCTGATTAACCTAAAGGTTGCAGCTTTCTAAAGTCACACAGACGTTGCTCTGTGTAAAATTTGACTTTAGATTTCAAGACTGCTCGTGCGCTTGATAATGAAATCCGTGACCAGGTTTTAAAGTAAGACCAATCATACTTTTTTTAGGGTTCTGTAGTAAAACTTATAATAGTTTCGTCATGTCCGTCTGTCACACCCTCGTAAAATCTTATCGTTCTTAACATAATATACATGGGGGTCAAACCTATTGCCTTATTCGATCACAAATCTAGAATTCTAGAATCCGGGTAGCTACTGAGTTTTATCTAACTAGCTAACCAAAGATATATCCTCAAGAATCAAGTCATGCAAAATTCGCTCAGATAGGTATGAAGCTATGACACAAAATTATTAAATGACTCCGTCGCGCGTTGATTAGGTAAATAGGTACCTACCTACATCATGATAGGTAACTCTGAAACTATTCGAAATAATATACTGTAAATCATCAAAATCATCTCCATTAAATACTTGTGACGATGAAACTACCTACTTATTTTGATAAGGACTAATTAAAAGAAAAAATATTTTAAATATCACTATTTGAACTTTATTAGTTGAATGAAATACTGATATTTACCTTTATAAATAAAAATATTTTAACTTTTTTCAGTGGGCAAGCATTCTTTATAACTGTTCTAAAGGACGTCGGCAGTTTTGGGCTTGATCTGGTACAGAAATAAAAGCTTAACCAAAAATAAAAATATATTTTAATTGTTCTTTGCCTAATTTATATTAGAGATTAAAAATTGGAATCTAAAATCGAAATAAATAAGAAATAAAATGATTATGCCGTGGACAGTTTGAAAAAACCAATAAAACAAAAACGGGTGCATGCTGGCTGGCGCGTACCTCCACAGAATATCATGTCGACAGCAACTAAAACCTTTGAATTATTGAGAACTCATTAGTCGGGCTGTACTTCATTGGATCATTCACACCATACTTAACCTAACCGTCATAAATACGAAGATTTCTCTTTAACCCAATTACGTACAAAAACATATAAAAAATGAATATTTAAATACTCTTGAAATACTCGATCACACCAAACTAATTTCATATCTGTACCGACCTACACAATCTGAAGCCCAGCGTTCTATGGGCGTCTGCCGTGTCCTTTCAAGTCGATAGCATTAGTAGTTGCTGAAATAAGCAGCTATAACAGACGGACAGACGGACAGACGGACAGACGGACAGACGATGTCGCACCATAAGGGTTCCTTTTTACCATTTTGGTACGGAACCTTAAAACGTACAGACCTATGAGTTGAAATAAGTTTTATTCATTAATGACTGTTCTTTCATGTTTGGGGTAATTTATTTAAAGTGACGAATTTATCCTTTTTAGGGTTCCGTATGAAACTAGGAACCCTTATACTTTCGTCATGTCCATCTGCCTGTCTGTCTGTCTGTCTCTCTGTCTGTCCGTCTGTCACAAATTAAACGTGTGACGTCACACGATTCTTAAAAACCTGTTCGAAAAAACACGTCTTTTTCAAACAGTTTTTTAGGAATCGTGTGACGTCACACTTTTAATACGTGCGGGGAGGAGTGGGGAAGGAAGGCAGTGAAATACTTCTTACTACGGAACCCTAGACTGTGCGTGATCCAACACGCTCTTGCCCGGTTTTTTTGTGGAGAAAATCGTTCTTGAGTGGCCGTTCAAAGTTAATACCATGACTTTTGGGTATCTTTAAACGGACATAATAATTATTACGAGTTCAATGTTATCCAATTAATTGGGTAGGATTTTGAATGAAAAGAACATAATAGGTACAATATAACCCGCAAACGAAAAACGGACCAAATTCTTAAAACTTTTTAAATGCATTTTAATATCCTATTAGACTTTTCGTTTTACGGAGTTATTTATCTATTGGACCGTAAATATTTTGAGAAATAAAATGAAAAATATTCGAACCATTTTTATTCAAAGTAACACGGAAACTCAAAGTTACCCGACTTGACTGTGTATTTATTAAGAATATGTATCGTAATTAACCAACTTCAAAGTGTTCTTTATTTTTGTCAAAATCTATTCAGTACCTACTTTTTGCGAAATGCGCGCACAGAAAGACAAAAATTAAAAGAATAACTTTTTAGGTATGGTTTGGTATAATGATGGCAGAAAGGTTGTCCAAGCACATAGGCGAAGAGCAACTCTTCGCCTATGTGCTTGGACAACCTTTTTTTTCACAATCTTGACAACTTTCTGCAATAATATAAATAATTTTATTATTATCTATGATTCCTAATTTCACCTTATGTAATAAATATTAAGTATTTGGACCGTCTAAAGTGCACAGATTGGTGCTTATTTATTACTGAAGTACCTACCTAGATACCTACCTATATCCAGTTTATCTATTAAGCCCGTCACAGACGTAGCTATAATATATATTAATATACTCATAGCAAGGCATATTCCGACATATTATTTTCTATATAAATTTTCGAGTGACCACACACGCAGCTATATATTTCTATGACGTCACCAATACATTATACCGATATATTAATATATATTATAGCTACGTTTGTGACGGGCTTTAACATAAGAGTAAAAAACACTGATGATAATGACAATGTAGGTAAGTAGGTATCTACAAATATTTTTTAGAGAAAAGAAAAATTATGACATGTTAAACCTTGTTATTTCTAAACGCGTAAGTGCAGCTCTACCTACTGCAGCAATCGAACAGAACCTCCCTTTTTGAAGTCGGTTAAAAATACATTAAGTATGCTGGGAAGATATCTATAGGAATCCTACACTATTTAATAAGTTATGGGCACCCTTGCTGTACTTTACGACAATTTGATTTAAACATACGAGTTCTTATTAGAGTATGCTCCGTATAGACCCAAAAATGCCTGAAAAAATGAAGAGAGCTTTTTACGGAAATTCTGTTTTTAGTTCATAGTAGTTGTTTGTTTTATTCTATTTTTTTATAGTAATTAAATTATACTTTAATTATATATAAAAAAAACCGGCCAAGTGCGAGTCGTAGGTACTCGCGCACCGAGGGTCCGTATCATTTTTGGACGTATAAAGTGAAAAAACCGGACCGCATAACTAAGTTTGTTTGTCAAGGAATTTTGATGATTTTGAAAAAACTGTAGGTACTAGTTAGGAACATCGTTTTATTTTTGGTGCCATATTTGGGTCAATTCCTATCAGCTCTAATTATTTCAGATTTTTCGCTCTGCAAACTTCGGAGATAAGGGGGGGAACGGTATTTTTTCAGTCATTTTTCATCATATGTCAAAAACTGTGAGACATAAAATAAAATGAAAATATATTTTGTAATGTGCAGATCAAGCCCTTTCATAGGATATGCCACTTGACCTAGTAACCCCACTTTAAAATTTCGGCCCCCACTCCGGCCCCTTTTGCAATGAAAATAAAAATACTTTTTTACTTTTTTCATTTGCAATAAAGTTGGGCAAACATTCTTTATAATTGTTCCAAATTTCAAGTCGATAGCATTAGTAGTTGCTGAAATAAGCAGGTGCGACAGACAGACAGACAGACGAAGTCGCACCATAAGGGTTCCTTTTTTACCATTTTGGTACGGAACCCTAAAATGAGTTAATGTAAATCTAAGTATAGTAAAATTATATACATATTTTACAATCAAAAATAATTATAGCCAGAACTTACCTATAACTAAAATTCGTAGCAAAACTTTCAAATAAAAAGTGAAAATAAATCACCGAAACAGCAATAAAAATGTCCACAAAATAAAATCACATCTTCAGGAAAAGTTACGGATGACGCGATGACAAAGTTACCGGGCGCCGGTCGTCGACGCGCTCTGAAACAACGCTGAAACGACCTGCCCTCGCGACAGCCCGCTAACGACTGGCTCCGACTGGCTCGAGTGGCTCGTCTGAGTCTGACGATGCACTTTCAGTATTTTCAGTCAATCTAGATAGGTAGGGCGATTTAGCACTACTCCGTTTCCTGCAAGTTTTTTCACGGACCGTTGTATTTTAGCCAATAGGCCTGCTGAACAATCCCCACCACTTTTTAAAACGTATGAAAAAAAAAACGGTCCGTGAAAAAAACGTGCTGGAAACGGAGTAGTGCTCAAACGCCCGTACTCTAACTTGAGCTCGGGATACGTATTTAATCCGGTATCCTACTAATATTATAAACGTGAAAGTTTGTGAGGATGTAAAGATGTATGGATTTACAAGCTTCCGCCTGCAGCTTCGCCCGCGTTTTCCGGGATAAAACGTAGCCTATATTATGTTCAGTCGGGGTCGCAGCCGACGATTTTGGGGGGGCATACCTACCGCAGCCGAAGACATTGGGGGGAGGTCATACCGATTAATGCCGACATGCTATACCGTGAATTACCGTGTTTGGCGCATTTTTGTACGATTTTGGGGGGGTCATGACCCCCATGACCTCCCCCCTGGGACCGCGCCTGTATAAATGTTATTCCAGACTATAATCTATCTATGTGCCAAATTTCATCCAAATCCGTCCAGCCGTTTCAGCGTCAAGAAGTAACAAACATACACACAAATATACACACACACAGGATGGATGGATGTATGGATGTTTGTTACTCTTTCACGCAAAAACTACTGAACGGATTTTGATGAAACTTTACAGAAAGGGAGAGGGAGGCGGTGTCCTCTCTCCCCATCCGCAGCAGACGCACCGGGCGCCGTAGGGCGGCCGCATAGGGTGACGGGGCCCGCCTGTATCATCTGTATCAGCTAACGTTTACGATACGATACGTCAAAATTGTTCGTGCTAGGCCCACTGACCAGTAAGGTGACCGTTAGGTACCTAGATCCCGAAACAAAACCACAACGAAATTTTAATAATAATAATAATTTATTAAGTCCTCGTGGACTCAGTGGATGAGCCTAGTTCATGGCCAAAGTGCCCTATAGACTATAGAGGCGCGTAATCAGCAGTGAATACATTTTCCTTAATCCTTGAGGAAAACCAATGCAATAATATTATTGATATAACAATAACAACATACCTACCTAGGTACCTACTTACCTAATAACAACTTTATGAAAACAAAAGTAACTTTCATACTTCAGCCGCACCGCAACGTATAACCAAAGCAGAAAAAGTTTTTCTAAAAAATTAAAAGAATAGGTTTTTATGAAATAAAGCTACGATGCGTCGAAATCCCTTTGCCAATTAGTTTGAAGGAGTGTTAAGTTAGCAGATTTAGGGCCGAGTTAAGAGATAACATTCCGATAAATTGAAAACTAACATACTTACCGTAGGTAGTCCGATCGATCGAACCATATGCGGTCGAACCACGTGGCCATAACCCTTTTTCTACAGACAAAATAAATTTAACGGACATTTGTCTTGTCGGTGAACTTGGCCCTAATTCCTCGAGGCTTAGGTACCTTTCAGGGATAACTCATTATAATTTCAGATTGAAAGTTAGCTCGAAAAGTTAGCTCGATTTGATTAGTGTTTTTAATCTCTGCTTGTAGCCTTTGTTTTACCAGTTTAAAGCGGGATTTACATTACGAAACTACGAACCTAGTGGCATGAAACTACTGTACTACGTGTAAACCGCTAGTTTCACAACGTTTTCAAAAAATCGCGCAGCGCACAAAAGTGATTTTTTGATGAAACTAATGTCATGTCACGCCACTAATTTCATCGTGTAAACGCGACGTGAAACTAGTGTCGCGAAAGTAACTGCACATTGGACTTGGTGTTTTTTTTCGCTGAGCGGGTTTTTAAAGCACGTTGAAATGGCAAACCAACGTTGGATAGCCAGCTGGGTACCGATCATGAGTTTTTTTGACGTGTAGTATCGTTATCGTAAGCATATTTTGAATTGAAAATACACGTTTGTTACACAATATTTATATAAATTAAATAATTAATTAATTTCTCTGTATTTTTTAAAATGTGCAAATTGTATAAAATTTTAACAAAATTGTAGCGGTTTGATGTGTTAGGGAAGTTACTAAATGAAGGTCATGTTGGAATACATATTTTACTGGTACCAGATTACAGAATTATTATAAACTACATAATTAATACGACCTAACTACTCGGTTGCGGGGAGACGACTGCTGGCTGCGCTAATACAATCGGGCGCCTGTATACAAAACCAATGCGTCAGCAGTCTGTCTCTACACGTATACATTGTGTCCCTACAAAAATGTTCCAGGACTGCTGTATTTTAAATTCAAAATATGCTTACGTTAACGAAACTACACGTCAAAAAAACTCATGATCGGGGTACTGGACACTTTTTCAACTTGTCTCCAGATACAGACCTAGTAGGTACTCCTTACATACAGCTTGTAACAAAAACCCTATTGTTCCCCAAAAGGGGTCATTATACTCGTCGTTATGAACAACTTTTACTATGGGACCAACCCTGAAATCGCGAAAATAAAATCAGCTGTTCCATACATTTATGTTCACATATCTCACCAAAATGTATGGAGCATTTCGCGATTTCAGGGTTGGTCCCATAGTTTTTGTTACATGCTGTATAATCTGCCTACCTACCTACTATAAAAACACTTAGTTACATCTATAAAAAATCGGGCAATCTAGAAACTTTGTACCCGACTTCGGCAAAGCCAAAAGGAAGGGTTATGATTTTAGCAGTTGTACTAAATTTACACATGGTTTACACAATATTTTGCTACACGATAAAGGCGCCAATTGGCAACACTGGCTAAAGCGCTTATACAGTAGACTGAATTTAGTCGTCCTAAACGGTTAAGTAATTTAATAATAAATTCAAACAAGTGTAATCGTATTCGTATTCATCAAGCTCGCTGCCAAACTAACTAAATCAGTTAGTATAAAGCTTTCTAATTAGGAAAGGATTAAGGACGATATGTATTTAAAGCGCTCAAAGGCATGGGTTCCCATCACCATGGCCAAAAATTATAGGTACAAAAAAGTCTATGGCGACTTACAGTGTTGCCAACTTAGCAACTTTATAGCTAGATCTAGCATTTTTTTATGTCAGTCAGTTACATTTATCTCTGATTATGGATTGTAATGAACCTTGTAGAGCTAAACTTTTTGGCTACTTTTTCTAGCAATATTTAGCGGTCAGGATTTTATGGACTTTTCTTTGTAGATGTACGATTGATTAATTATTATTAATTATTGATAAACGAGGAATAAAATGAATTTAATAACTCTGAATTCTGTCCTCTGCATTAGATCCTCAAAAAAAGGGGCCAATGCTTTTTGCGCTGTTGCAGTTAATTTTGCTAAAAGAAATACCTACCTAAAATGGGTACAGTTGAAAAGAAGTAGGTATTCCAAAAAGGGGGAAACAGAACAAGATGATTTTGTAGAACCTCCATTACATTGAAATCTTAAAATTAGGTACTTCTATAATATATACAGGGTGGCAGTTTAGACAGTGGAAATATTTTAAGGGGTTATTATACTCATCATTATGAACAACTTTTACTGATCCTGAAATCGCGAAAAAAAAATCACCTGAAATCGCGAAAAAAAAATCAGCTGTTCCATACATTTTGTCGAGTTATGTGAACATAAATGCATGTAACAGCTGATTTTTTTTTCGCGATTTCAGCGTTGGTCCCATAGTAAAAGTTGTTCATAATGATGAGTATAATAACCCCTTAAAATATTTCCACTGTTTAACCTGCCACCCACCCTGTAAAGCTTGGCAAAAATGAGTTTGATGCGGTGACAGGTGGAATTAAATATTTTACTTAACGGAGACACTACTTTGTCCATAAATGCTAAAATATAGTAGATAGATTTTGAGTCATCCGTTCATTGTTTTCATTTATTTTAACGATTTATTCAAATTCTTTTGATAATTTCCCATTAAAAGTGGCCTTAGTGTAATAGTGGCGCCCTCATTTTTTCCAAGCTCTTTTTTGCCAAGCTGTACGTACTAATAATCATATAATTAAAATTAAATCCTATTTTTTCCATACACTTGTGTTTAATCGTTATTTCGTCAGAATTTAACAATAAATATAATTTAAAGGTTTTAAAATTATTGTTTACCTACATAAAAGCATTTAGCTACTTCTAGCATTTTTTAAGGGTGCAAAAATCGGGCAATCTAGCGCTTTTTACAAAATATTTAGCAACAGAATAAAGGCGCCAGTTGGCAACACTGGCGACTTGCGTTGCTCTTGCTTGCTTTTGCTTTTTACAAGTTCAAAGTTGTCAAGTTCTCATTTCGTGATTTTTATTATTTTTAATTTTAGTAGCCATAGATTCGTACGTAGACTTATTATTACAGTATTTTGTAACAAATACTAACAAAGTACAATTATTAGTTGCTTTATTTCGTTGAATTTACAACTATTCGAGTGTTCATATAAATTTATAAATCCATTGCTTGACAATTCGCTTAGGCGACGTCGCTGAGATGTTTTTAGAAACAAAGTGTAACCTATAAACATCAACAAGCATTTTTGTACAAAAGCGCTGGCGCACAATTTTTTGAAGTTTGCAACTAATCGTAAACCACGGCGTCGAAAAAAACTGAAGAATCTGCCCATCTGGAAGCAGATAACCGATACAAGGTTGGTTGCTTGTGTTTGTTTATAAATAGAACCCAAATTCAAGAAAATTTTGGAAATGTTATGCAAATCGCAAAGCAACACTGATAATAATTCAAAATTAAAGATGCTAGGCATAACCTGATGACACTGGTTGTACTGTACAATGTTGATCTACTTTCCACTTCATGACAACAATGTTATGAAACAGATCACAAGGTAATGCTTACAATGAAGTGTCATGCATATTGAAATCCCCTGCAGAAATGTCTGGTTATTTGGAATAGGTGCTTTAGTTTTATTGTAATTACTGATACATAATCAATTATTCATAATGCATCCACTATCTAGCTAGGGCATAGTAATGGTTGACTACTTGAAGGTCATTCCACCCCAATTTTGAATTCTAACATCAGGTAATAATTTCCCACAGATGCCAGCAGCAGCTAGTTTTGGATCATTATCACATCTTCCAGGAACAAGTGACTGTGGTATAAAGGATGTATGGAATCACAACCTGCATGAAGAATTTCAAATAATAAGACAAGTACCTAAGTTAATTAAAATAAATCTGAAATAAAAATTTAAACATGATTGTTATGAGTAATGAATTTGCTAATTCTGTATTTTAGGTTGTTCAAAAGTACCACTGGGTAGCAATGGACACGGAGTTTCCAGGAGTTGTTGCTCGTCCAATTGGAGAATTCAGATCGACTGCTGACTATCAGTATCAACTACTGAGGTAATCTTTGTTATATTGCCTAAAGACTACAGTGTAGGGCTGGTTTCACAGTCACGCTGACCGCCAGCGCCGTCGGCCAGTGCAGCTCGTAAGCCGTATGATCGGATGCGTTTTACTGAAACGGTACAAAATACATCACACACATCTCGTGCCGCCACTTAACACCCGCACTTACTGAACCAATCCCTTTTACACAACTATAAATGTCTGGTGATGTAATATAGAAAAACTACTTCTGATGTCTGTTAGGTGAAAATAGCTCTTGTATTAATTAGGTCAAAATCCAAAGGATTGAAAAAAGGAAAAGGAGTCCTTTGGCGTGCAATGCGACACCACAGGCAAAGAACATATTAAAATAAATGATGTATCCTATGGTCCATTTCAATAGAACTTGTAAACTTTGTAAACAAACTTTCTATACAAATTCATCAAAGGACACGGTGGACGCCCATAGAACGCTGGGCTTCAGATTATGTATGTCGGTGCAGATATGAAATTAGTTTGGTGTGATCGAGTATTTCAAGAGCATTTAAATTTGTTTTTGTACATAATTGGATTAAAGAGAAATCTTCGTATTTGTGACAGTGAGGTTAAGTATGGTGTGAATGATCCAATGAAGTACAGCCCGACTAATGAGTTCTCAATTCAAAGGTTTTAGTTGCTGTCGACATGATATTCTATGGAGGCACGCGCCAGCCAGCATGCACCCGTTTTTGTTTTATTGGTTTTTTCAAAATGTCAACGGCATAATCATTTTATTTCTTATTTATTTAGATTTTTTATTCCAATTCTTAATCTCTAAGATAAATTAGGCAAAAAACAATTAAAATATATTTTCATTATTGTACTATATCAAGCCCAAAACTGCCAACGTCCTTTTGACAGTTGACCATACTAACATTGTTTACAAAGTTAACAAATTCAATTGAAATGGACCCTACTAATATTATAAATGTGAAAGTTTGTGAGGATGGATGTAATGTATGGATGTATGGATGTTTGTTACTCTTTCACGCAAAACCTACTAAACGGATTTTGATGAAACTTTACAGTAATATAGCACATCAGAATAACACATAGGCTACTTTTTATCCCAAAAACGCGGGCGAAGCCGCGGGCGGAAGCTTGTAGTTATATATATGTATAATAGATGATATAAAGTTTTATTAAAACTGAAACTGGTTTTATTTTCAAATAAATTACCACTTTATTACTTGGCAACAAAAGACACACTAATAATCCTACTAATATTATAAACGTGAAAGTTTGTGAGGATGTAAAGATGTATGGATGTTTGTTACTCTTTCACCCAAAAACTACTGAACGGATTTTGATGAAACTTTACAGTAATATACATCAGAATAACACATAGGCTACTTTTTATTTCAAAAACGCGGGCAGAAGCTAGTGTAAAAATAAAACAACTAATTTATTATTCATAAATATTTTTTATTTGGTAACTATAATTTTGCCTATTTCATCAACATTTCAGGTGCAATGTTGATCTCCTGAGGATAATTCAGTTGGGTCTCACATTCATGGATGAAAATGGCAAAACCCCCCCTGGTTACACCACATGGCAATTCAACTTTAAATTTAATCTACAGTAAGTTATTACTATTTCAACATTTATTACTATACCAAACACATTAATTACACTAGTTTACAAGGTTTTTGTCCATGAAATGAAACATATACGGTTACGTTTCTTTGGGTATATATGTATGAAAAAATATTTAAAAAAATCCTGGATGTCAGTTTTTTGAATTATTATGACGATTTTTACAAAAATCTACATCTAAATAAACAATAGACAAGTAAAAATGGGTAATTTTGGCTCTTTTTAGGGTTCCGTACCAAAATGGTAAAAAAGGAACCCTTATGGTGCGACTTCGTCTGTCTGTCTGTCTGTCACACCTGCTTATTTCAGCAACTACTAATGCTATCGACTTGAAATTTGGAACAGTTATAAAGAATGTTTGTCCAACTTTCATTGCAAAGGGGGCCGGAGTGGGGGTCCAAAATTTCAAAGTGGGGTTACTGGGTCAAGTGATATATCATATGAAAGGGCTTGATGTGCACATTTCAAAATATATTTTAATTTAATTTTATGTCTCACAGTTTTCGACATAAATATGATGAAAAATGTCTGAAAAAATACCATTCTCCCCCCCCTTATCTCCGAAGTTTGCGGAGTGAAAAATCTGAAATAATTAGAGTTGATAGGAATTGACCCAAATATTGCACCAAAAATAAAACGATGTTTCTAACTAGTACAGTTTTTTCAAAATCATCAAAATTCTTTCACAAACAAACTAGTTCTAGTTTTGCGGTCCGGTTTTTTTTTCACTTTATATGTCCAAAACTGATACGGAACCCTCGGTGCGCGAGTACGACTCGCACTTGGCCGGTTTTTTTTTAAATATTTCTATCTGTATCTCTCACAACAGACCAACAATAGTGACCTAGCATATTTTGGTCCCAAAAATCTTGATAATTTTGCTCAAATAATTTAAAATCTTGATGAAATCGCTCACCATGTTCATCACTCATATTATCAAGATTTTCTGGGAAAAATCTAAATGGAAATGCAAAAACTTTTTTAACAAAAACTAACCGACTTCAAAAATCCACTACAAAGAAAATAATAATTTTGGTTTCGGAAGTCGGTGGCTTTGGTTTTTGTTTGCTTTTTTTTGCCACCGACTTCCGAAACCAAAATTATTATTTTCTTTGTAGTGGATTTTTGAAGTCGGTTAGTTTTTGTTAAAAAAGTTTTTTATTTTTCCCTTTTTAGTTCTTTATCCCGTGTTAGATTACTTTCACGAATTCGTTCAACAGTAAATCTTCTACGGAGTGTGTACATTTATGCCTATAACTTTGTACATAGGAATGATTACATAATGTATTATATACTAAAACCTTCCTGAAAGTATGTAGATTACGTTAGTGAAAACCCCATCCAATCGAATCAGTAGTTTTTGAGAAAATCGCGCACATACAAACATACATACATACATACATACTTACATACATACATACATACATACATACATACATACATACGGGACGAATACAGAACCTCCTTTTTTGAAGTCGGTTAAAAAATGAATTTATACTTAGTAACTTAATTATACCCATACGGTCGTAATTAAAGAAAAAAAAAAACAGCACATGCCTTACTTCTACAGCGATAAATACTAACTTATGTACTTGGATCAAGCAAATCCACTGTTGCAGCCTGGAGGCAAGAAATTCCGCTTCTGACTTAGACAGTGATCAGTTTCAGTGATCTGTTTTTACCTGAATATCAGAAGCTGAAGACCAATCTACAGTTATTGCAAATCACATGAAGAACCTAATTTTTATCTTGATTTGATACTGGAAATCCAAAAATTATGTAAATAGGCTTTTTACAATGGTTTTGTTGTAGGAAAACCGCAATTTAACTAAACAATTTTGACACAAACATATCAAAATCAGTTTGGATGTGTTTTACACACTCTAGACGACATTTTAAAATAAAAATACGACTTTAGAATCACACAGTTATTCACAAAACAGAACGATAAACGTATTACACAATTGCAGGTAGTTAAAAAACGAAGACCTTCATATCTCAGAATTGTGACGTGCTATAAAAATTAAAAAGAAATAATTACTAACGACCGTCCAGAGCCTACATGAATAATAATATATGTTTCAATTCCAGGACAAAAAAAAATTTTTTTTGTAAACTAGTGTTATTATTATCACCTTCACATATTGTTATCAATGTTATAGCTGCTGTAGCCCTTCAGTATCCAGGAAAGTGTTAAGAAATTTTTAACTTTTTTTATCATAAAATAAATTAGAAGCAACCTTTGCGCTGGTCTGAATTGTGACAATAAAACATGTTTTTTTTCGTTCTAGAGAAGATATGTATGCACAAG
The DNA here is from genome assembly GCA_948465475.1 of Thalpophila matura. Lineage (NCBI taxonomy): Eukaryota > Metazoa > Arthropoda > Insecta > Lepidoptera > Noctuidae > Thalpophila > Thalpophila matura. Next base: position 8,781,833 of record OX419183.1, on the reverse strand, counting down.
ATTCAATAGACTTGCTGCAAAATTCTGGCCTTCAGTTCAGAAAACATGAAGAGGATGGTATTGAACCCCTAGAGTTTGCAGAGTTATTGATGTCATCTGGTATATTCTTAATAATATGTATCTTTTTTGAGCTTTGTAGTAATACTTACCAAGATTATTAGAAAATGTAGGCAATGTTCCTTTTTTACAGGACTGGTATTAATTGACAATATCAAATGGCTCAGTTTTCACTCTGGTTACGACTTTGGCTACCTGCTGAAACTACTAACAGACCAGAACTTACCGCAAGATGAAAATGATTTCTTTGAAAGCCTGAGGTTATATTTCCCAACAGTTTATGATGTGAAGGTAAGTTTTCGTATTTTATTTAAACAAACATCAGCATTGTATAGATCGCGGCGTAAAATATGATCACAAACGTTAGCTGGTTTTTCGGTCTCTTTAGCGGAATGAAGAAGACGGGGGGCGCCGAGGCTGCACGCGATTGGTTCGTCAGTAATCGTCAGTCGATGCTCGCCGTCTATTGGACTATTCTCTATTTCGTATTGTCAACTGTCTATTACCTATTGGGAAAAAAATGTACATGCGCGATCTGTGATCAAGATCCCTGCCGATAATTATACCTTCTTTAAATTAAACATTACTCCTGTTTTAATTTGTTTTGTTTGTTATTTTGTATTTCAGTACTTAATGAAATTATGCAAAAACTTGAAGGGTGGGCTGCAGGAGGTGGCAGATCAACTGGAGCTGCGTCGAGTGGGGCCGCAGCACCAAGCTGGATCCGACTCGCATCTCACAGGGATGGCCTTCTTTAAAATAAAAGAGGTAGATATAGAGATACCTATTGGTAATTTTGTTAAAAATAAACAACTTTATAAAAAGTCATGATAATTAGTTGCATAATATGCTATAAATATAAGTACCTATCCACACTGAAAAGTGATCAGTACCTAATAAGTATGCTTGTTTATTTACAGATATTCTTTGATGACAACATCGAGAGTTCTAGTGGTCATTTATATGGCTTGGGTGCACCTTTTTCTGTAAATGTTAACAATTTCCAAGATAATGGTGAAAATGGAAACTCCTCTTGATCTTTAGAAAACGGGCATATCATAAGCCTGACGCCACAACCTCGAGTGTTCCATATCTCCGAGTAAAAGTAACATTTCAATGTGTGCTGTGTACATAATATACACTATGTGTGACAATTGGACATTATATAAGTGATCACTTCTCCTTCATCTGTGAATAAACCTTTTAGGTTAACTATTTGATTTATATACATTTATTTTATGAAATTTAAACAAATCAGCAATGGAATCATAAATTATGTACCTACCTATGTAAATAAATTCCAAACATTCGTAATTAGTAGGTAATTATACAAATTAGTTTAATATTACAATACCATAATGTCGAAATAATTCTTTAATATTTAGTATATTTTATAGAAATTATAGATTTAAGACTATTATTTCCTCATAAGGTTTTATCGATTTATTTTACATCCTAATAAATTTTAAGATTTCGTAATATTTTTTGTAATATTTAAATATAATTAATTTTAAATTAAAAAGTTAATTTTATTTGTAAATCGAAGACTAAATTTTAGACGACATACCACACGGACCTCCAATTTATGAATCGTAAAAAAAATATTTTCGGGATAAAAAGTAGGCTATGTGGTTTACATATCATTGTATGTAGGTACTATACCGGGCTATAATAATAATCCCAGTGCCAATTTTTTTTTTCCAGATCCGTTCGGCCATTCTGGCGTGATCTTGGAGCATATTATTATAACTAGCTTTCGCCCGCGGCTTCGCCCGCGTGGACGTCGGAAATTATCCCATGGGAACGTACCTCCGAAGTAAACTTTAACTACCATTATATCACTCTCCGGTTCATAACAGTACCTACAACAACATGACAGTACAAACAGACACTTCAATTTTATTTATTTGTATAGAAGATTACCTATCAATATTATTACCCCCACAGAAGAGCTGTTTTACCCCCGAGGGGGTGAATAGTTTTTTATTTTTCTATTTTGAGTGACATAAACACACGCGATTACAGCAATACCGCAAATTCATCACCACTAACCAACCGATCCCGCCCGCGTCGAGCGCGGCAACTGTTACACGAAAATAATCCTTAAAGCATGATTTCCTATATACATATTAGTCTATGCATGATTCAGTATTCACGCGCGACGACGCCGACGGCGCGATGGCTTAGTAGCGTATTTCATGTATAAGTTTGGTGTTTCTATACCGATTTCTATGATTCTTTTTTTATTGAATAGGTAATAATGTAAACTTTTTAATTAGGGATGAGTGAGAGTATTATAAACGTAAGAGTAAACAAATACAATCAGAAAGCTCCGAACTGCTAAGCTATCGGGAGTTACACGTGTTATTGTGAGTCAACCATAAAAGAGATATGCTGTTGTGGGATATTTTTTATATAATTTTATGTAGAATATTTCCGTTATACATGATTTCTATGTAGCTTTAACCATTAAGGCTGCACACGCGACGGAAGCTTAAAAAATGGAGTAACTTCTCCCGTTTTCCCACCCCTAAGGCGACTCTCTGACCCAACATTTCCCTTCACTGCTCTGCTCCTATTGATTGTAGCGTGATGAAAAGTATACTATAACCTGCCCAGGAGTATGAAGAATAATTGTACTAAGTTTCGTTAAAATCCGTCGAGTAGTTTTTGTTTCTATAAGGAACATACAGACAGACAGACAGACAAAAATTTTACTGATTGCATTTTTGGCAGTATCGATCACTAATCACCCCCTGATAGTTATTTTGAAAATATATTTCATGTACAGAATTGACCTCTCTACAGATTTATTATAAGTATAGATTTGGCGTGATTGAGTAGGTACACATCGCATTTATAATATTAGTATAGATTACAAATGGGACGACTAATGAGACCAGCCTACGGCGTGTGGCTGCCGAACATAACTGCGTTCGATTGTTTAGGTCTGGCAAAGCGTAAATGGCTTGGTCCAATCTAACTCTTATTCTAGATTCTGTACAACAAAGAGTACCTACCTATACAAGACTAACTTTACTGCAAAAGAACATAAAGTAGGTAGGTTACAGTCCGGCCGCTGAGGGAATGCGTTCCTGACAGTTCGTGATTGTATGGGTGACGAACATAGAACAATATTACTCTAGCGAGGTGACGAAACTTTGAAGTAGAAAATATTTTCAGCGTTTTTGTGTCGCAGAATCGTTGACCCGCTGCATTGATAAATGCAAAACGTTTAGGCAATATTACGAGTTGAGTAATTATGTAAAACCGCTAAACGTCCTTCAGTTTTACATAAATAACGGAGCTAAATGTAAAACAACTACCTATATAACGGTTTTGTAAAATTCAAAAGAGAGGTCAATCAACATAGCTCAAAAACCGTGAAAAATGGCGCCAAAAATAGGCAGATGGTATTGGGTATGAATGTAAGACAGTAGCGACGCCCTCCTTATTTAACGCATTTTAACAGAACTTCATACAATTTTTTTATTAGATTGAACTTTTGGCGCTTTATTTGAAATATTATCCTCTAGTCACCAGTAGCGCCACCCTAATTTAACGCATATTGACGGACAATTTTCATACACAGACACAGAGTTGTTCCTCCGTTCCTCCATGCCCTGCCGGGCTATCATATGCGCGCCGCGACAAAATTTTGTTGGCGCTTTTATCGTGCATTTGTCTCGTATTTGCACGAGAAAGAGCGAGACAAAACGGTGGACAACATTTTGTCGCGGCGCGCATGTTAGCCCGGCTGGTAATCAGTTTTAGCGACTTTTGTAATTTAATTTTATTGAGTTTAGCGACCACAAACTAGATTATTGGCCTCTAGCGACTTCAATTTTTTGGAGATTGCAACACTGTCAGGAAGTGAACCACCATAGACTTTCACCATGTGTGAACCACTATGGAAATTGAAAAAATATTGAAAATTGATCAAAGTCTTCTGTCCCTGGTTTTACTCATTACTCTTTGGAATTGTCTTTGGGTTTGGATCCGGCAAAAATTCATAAACACAGAAAGTCAGAAAAATTGATTCAGTCTCTAGATTTATAAATTCATAATCAACAGATGCCTGCAGCAAGTTTTGGATCCATTTTAGCGAGTACCTTAAAAGAAGATTGCTCCATCAAAAATGTTTGGAAACACAATCTTCATGAAGAGTTTCATGTTATTAGACAGGTCAGAAAATTAGAACTATTTTAGTGTATCCTCCTGATTAATCTTACTCTGACAATTTATAATTTTATTAATTTGTACTTTTTATGAATGAACTAACTGGTTGGTTCAGGATCCCGTATCAAACCGTTTTAAACTTTTAGTGCATAACCTAAAAGTATAAATAGGTAATTCTCACTTTTATCACTAGATTGTGCAGAAGTTTCACTGGGTGGCCATGGATACCGAATTCCCTGGGGTTGTAGCACGACCAATTGGTGAATTCAGGTCTACTGCTGACTATCAGTATCAGCTGTTAAGGTACCCAACACAATTACCCAAAACAATTTGCTTGCTGTAACTTTGAAATCGAAATAGACATATTATGTGCCTATTTAATTACTTATTAAATCCATAAATCTATCATGTTAACAGATGTAATGTCGACCTTTTAAGAATCATACAGTTGGGCCTTACATTTATGGATGAAAATGGTAAAACTCCACCAGGATGCACTACTTGGCAATTTAATTTTAAGTTTAACTTGCAGTAAGTATCAGAACAATATTGACTGCATAATAATACCTTTCATTTAAAGTATTACTTAAACCTAATTTGTATGCTTTCAGAGAAGATATGTATGCGCAGGACTCAATAGATCTGCTACAAAATTCTGGACTTCAATTCAGAGAACATGAGGAGCATGGCATTGAACCTTTAGAATTTGCTGAACTTCTGATGTCTTCAGGTCTGTTCAAATACAGTTGTGTAAAATACCATGATTATTTATTCACATCTGATTGTACTCAAAGCCGACCCCAACTTATAACTATAAATAAATAAATATCCAAAATATGGATAATAAATTCATATTGTAATACTCATTCTAGGTATTGTGCTAATGGACAATATCAACTGGTTAAGTTTTCATTCTGGTTATGACTTTGGATACTTACTTAAAATCCTCACTGATCAGAATCTGCCACAAGAAGAAAATGACTTTTTTGACAGTCTTCGATTGTATTTTCCTACCGTTTATGATGTGAAAGTAAGTATCATTTAAAATCTGAAACATTATCATTGTCCATTATTTATTACATTAAAAGTTTCCGATACTTATTTACAGTACTTGATGAAGTTATGCAAGAACTTAAAAGGTGGTCTGCAAGAAGTAGCAGACCAGTTGGAACTGCGCCGTGTAGGACCACAGCACCAGGCTGGATCTGATTCACATCTGACAGGAATGGCATTTTTCAAAATCAAAGAAGTATGTTTGTGTTCATTTACTGCTGTGTAAATAATGTTAAAATCATATGTTTTATACTTACCTGGTCTTTCTAAAGGGGTTTGCCAGGGTCCAGCTTACAAAAGATTTTTTATTTTCAGATATTCTTTGATGGTAATATTGAAAGCACTAGTGGGCATCTATATGGGCTAGGGGCGCCATTTGCCACTAATGTGAACAATTTCCAGGACAATATGGAAAATGGCAGTTCACCCTGATGAGGAAATGCTGTGTGTGGAGAACTACACACTGCCATCTTATTGTCTTGTGTAATGGAGAGACTTAAGCAAAGCATTGTATGTTTGTACCTGATTATGTGCAAAAGATAGAAAACATTGAGCGAAAACTGTGATATCTGTGTGTAACTTGTGTAAACTGCACTCGTAAGCGTTCGTGTACACGACGCTGCCACCGCGCCGCGTACAGGTCGTTAGATCATTTACACGACCTCGCTCTAACGCCGCTCCCGCACAATACCGCCATAAGCAAGACGACTGCTATCGAGTGGTATGATGGCGGTAAGCTAGCTTACAGCGAGCTGTCTGCTAATTTGTGTTGTCAATATAAAGTATGTCTACAGAGGACGCCCAGAAGCTCACATTTCAATGAACATTATTTTGCCGTGTGGGAGCGGTGTTGTATAAGTTGGCTACGACCTTACCTGTGTAGATGACGCGCCGCCGCCCCGCTGCCGCAATATTATTGTTGTTAAGCCTCTGCCTCGAATTTTGCGGGCAGCGGGGCGGCGGCGCGGGAGCGGCAGGATTTTATGCGTAAAATCAAATGGACCGGACCTCGGAAACATAGGCGCAAAAACGAGGTGGGAGTCGCCGCCGCCGCCGCCGCCCCGCTGCCCGCAAAATTAGAGGCATAGGCCTTAGTGTTACATTGCTGCTATGACCTATTTTGCTTATTTTAATTGTTCCATTTTCTGTACATTTAAAACGCCCAAACTAACTCTTTTTCTTAGTTAAATTCGAAATATTCGTTATGCGCCGCGTCTGATATTCATGAGCAGCAATGTAACAAATAACTAACAATAATATTGCGAAGGCGGGGCGGCAGCGACGTCGTGTACACGGGTACGCGACGGCGGCGTCTTCTACAATGTCGCTAAGGCTTATACATATAAGAGCATAAAGTAAACATTTCCTTTAAGTGGCTATTTTCGTGATATATTAAGAAGTGTGATAGATAATAAATTGTAACAACATGATTAGGTATAACAAAGAGCCACATCGCTAGTGGCAGGCGGTGTCGGGGTAGCGGTAGATCTGCGCAGCCATGTAGTCCGCGATCGCGCGCCAGTAGTGAGGCGGGCGGCGCGCGCGAACGCTGCTCCGCTCGCTCGCTCGGCTCCCGGCTGCGCGCGCGCCGCGAGCTCGCAGGCGTCGCTAGCAGCCGTTTCGATTGCGGGACAAATGCACGGGGTCGTCCAGGGGTCCAAGCCTGCTAATGCAATTGTCACAATCGTGTCAGAATGGTCTCTCAATGACATCGTTTTGACCAATGACGATAGAGATAGTCTTACTCTAAGTTAAGCCAAGCCAAGCCTCTTGTCCGTTATGGTGTCATTATGACACCATTCTTACACAATACGGTACCGGACTATTTTTTTTTATTGTGAATCTGTAAGCTATTTGAAAAAAGATAATTAAAACCAAAAAAACCGATGAAACATCTACAAAATTGGCAAAGTTATAAGCGTTTTAAAATGATTTGCTAGACACGGACGGCATGCATGATAAGTGACGTAACACCACCAATGTCCGCTTCGCGCGACAAAGACGGAGCGATACTCCCTCCAAAAACTTTAAAAGCGTCTATGTTTTTCATTTTGTGATATTTTTTTTTTTACCTTATTGTTATTCCTATTCCTTCTTTGGAATAAAATAATTTATTTGTACTTTTTTAATAGTAGTCCACTACCGTATTGCAATAGCAGAATTGGGGCCTTGGTCGTAGCCGCAGCGCAGGTCGCCGGCGCTGGTGGCCGAGCCCGCGCTGCTCTCGTACTGCACCACGCTTATGCGTCTCGCCTAGAATCATCATCGCTTTCGTATTACGATCAGTACATTTAAGTAGCAAAACATTAATAATAATTAACTATGCAAAACGTCTAATGAGCAATATGTATGACATAGGTAGGTATGTTACATAAATATCTAATATGTATAACAAAACGTCTAATGAGCAAAACATATTTATTTTTTTAGTACAGTCATAAACTTTATTTAGCTGCTGCTACTTTTTAGAGTTTCAAATGGTGTCCTTAGAGTAAGTCCGTGTATTTGTTCCAAATCGCATTTACCTAGCAGATGTTTTAGGTGGCTTGGCTGGGAGTATTGATGTAGTGTTGCATTCATTCGCCAGCTGTTGAAAACCGGTGAAGCATAATAGCTTCTTTTGCGTAGCGGATTTTTTTCCGTATTGGCTGTACTAGTCATTGACGTTTTAAGCTTCTTCCAGTTGGGGCAATCAAAAAATTCGGACATTTTTCTTCGACTCAAATTGCATCAATCATCAGGTCAATTTGTATGGAAAGACGAATTTTTGGGCGATTTTATTTTATCTGACATACCTAATTAACAAATTTTGCTCTGAATAAGATTCCAATTCTGTAAAAATATTGCCATATTTTTAAGGTTACAGTCGTTACAGATCACGATCTTGTAAACGATTTGTTTATTAGACATTTCGCGTAGTTGGACCACAGTTTAGCTATTATCACGTTGAACGTTTTGCTACTTACTGCTTACTGCCGTACCTAGTACTAATCATAATTCCTATTAACAATAACATCTACTCAGATTTTTTTTGAACAGTATTATTGTAGTTTCAGAAATAAGCAGGCCTGCTAACATCATAATCTAAAAAAAAGTTTCCGACGAATAGATAAACTCTCTTTTGAAGTCGGTTAAAAAGTGAAATGTTTTTAATCTATTGGTTTATAAAGTGATTGTGTATTCTCCACAAAACCAGCAGCCTATTCTTCTCTAGATCTAGGAAGAATAGGAATAATTTTACCAATTGCTTCAGAGCCCTAATCTAGAATTAAGTTAACCAAAGTTTACCTACTAATCAATGTTTTAATAAAAGCGGTATAGTATAGGGAAAATGTGTGAAGTGACTCAAGTCACAATATGGTAATTTTTAATTTGAGAGTAGAAAGGTAGGTACTATTGTGTATACTTATTTCAATTAATTCGAAATCTATATTGGACATAATCTCTTTTTTGACATGTTTCGCTTTTAGAATAGCTTCCAATTAAAATTAGAAGTGAAAGCATATTATTAAGTAGAGATAATAGTTAATAGCTTCGAAAGCATTATTTTGTAAGGCAGGTTTGTTAGTTTTGTAATCTGCATTTAGTGTGTATTTCGAATAAAAATTGTAGCTACTAGTAATTAAGGGTTGAGTAAATTAGAAACGAAACTTTTAGCCAATACATACAAGTATTATTTTATTTCATACTGTACTACTATTTAAAGGTTTGTACAGAGTTTATCAAAGACATCAATGCTAATTAGTAGCCCAACTAGTTTAAATAAAACACCAACGTGTTCGATAAAAATCTTCGTAAATAAATAATTTAATGTAACACGAGTGTATTTTTACTTGAGTATACTGTGTCCCACGGCTTTGCCACATGAAGGGAAAGTACTTTAATATTTGAGATTGGAAGTTTTGCTTCATGGAGCATTCACTTTATTTTAAAAAGACCAGCCAAGTGCGAGTCGTACTCGCGCACCGAGGGTTCCGTATCATTTTTGGACGTATAAAGTGATAAAAACCGGACCGCATAAGTTTGTTTGTGAAGGAATTTTGATGAATTTTGAAAACGTTTTGCAACACGTAACTTTTCATCCCACCTCAGCGAGGAAAAAAAGGTTGTATTATAAATTCGGCACCAAGGAGGTACCTAGAAGTAAATAGGTTTAATGACGTTTTGAATTCACAAACTTAGTGCACACGATGTTCTAAATTCAATTTACTTTATCCTCTAGAGAATAAAAACAGCTTTTGCACTCAGATATTGAAGAGAATTTTACTTTACCCTCTAGCGGATAAAAACGGCTTTTGCACTCAGTTATCGAAGAGCAAAAATACTCTTTCCGAGTTGGGATGAAAAAATATTTTTTGACTTTTTTCATTTGCAATAAAGTTGGGCAAGCATTCTTTATAACATTAGTAGGTAGTTGCTGAAATAAGCAGGTGTGACAGACAGACAGACAAAGTCGCACCATAAGGGTTCCTTTTTTACCATTTTGGTACGGAACCCTAATTAAGCGGCATTCATAGATTTTTTAAAAGTTGCTTGCTTCATCTGGAATTCGAACCGACTAAGTGTGAAAAAAGGAACATTCTGTATTTTTATGATGCCGATCGAAAGGGTTAATTTATTGTAAGAATTAATTCCTTAACACATTATTTCCATATATTTTCCACCGTATCAGTGGGGACAACGGGAATACACCGACAGCACGTTAATGGGCTTGTACACAAAACTGCGAATCGACGCTATGCGATTTCGCAACGCAGAAAACTGCGACGCGAATTGCTGCGATCAAGGCTGCGATGCGATTTCGTGCGGCAAGGCCCCACGGTTCCATTTCTTCGACGATCATCAACCTTACTCAACGTATTCTAACTAGGTAGTCCTGTGACATGGATAGTAAATCTTAGTAAATAAATACATAATAGACTGCTAAAATCATGACCCTTACTTTTGGCTTTGCCGTAGTCGGGTAAAAAGAGTGTTACACTGTTACATTGCTGTTATTAATAAAAATATATAGAAAAAGTAACATCGCAAGAGTGCACGATGTGATGCGAAACGATTCGCAGATTCTTGCAATGCGTTGAGCGAGCGCAGTTTTGTGAACAAGCCCAATAGTCTGGCCTTGCAACACAGCCTGCGTTTGGACACTGCCCCGCCATAATAGCAATAACAGAATTAAAGGCAGACACTTGCCGGCTTTCATAGATTGATAAAATTGGAACAGAATTGAATGTTAAAAAAAACAGGTCAAATAATCATGACAATAGGTTTATTTACCATTGCAATGTTAATAATCGTTACATAAGAAATTATGATCATCAAATCGCGTGTTTAACCGTGTTAGGTTTATTTCTTCTTCTTTTTGTGCTTTTGGGCGGTGTCTGGTGTGTTATCGGCTTTGCGTTTACTGGTATTAGCGCCTTTGCCGGTCGCGTTGCCGCCAGGTGTGTTTTGGTTGGCTGCACCACTCTTTTTCTTCTTTTCAGCTCGTTCCTTCTCTTCAAGTTCTTGATTTTCTCTTTCAATTAGAGTGATGAGGGTATTACATCTGAAAATAGCCAATGATAGAAATTGTTATATAAAAGTGACTTTATAATGGATGCTTTAATAAGATCTCTTCTTTAGCTCCTATTTTACTACGTTTTTATTAACTCGCTTTCGTGTCTGTCTGTCTGTTCCGTACAAATTTTGCAATTCATTTTTCAAGCACTTCCTGTCATCGGATTAAGCTGAAATTTGGTATACCTATGTATATGTATCTTTTTCGTCCGTATTATTGCATTGTCATCAAAATTTGATGACAATGCAATAATACGGACGAAAAAGAAAAAAAAATAATAATTGTAAAAAAAATATTTGTAAAAAAAAACACGTTTTTAAAACGGACTAAAAAGTATATAATAATTTCTGATGAAATGAAAAACGTGGAGTGCATGCAATAGATGTAGTAGATAGTAAGATGCGCCCCACGTATTTCATTTCATCAGAAATTATTTTATACTTTTTAGTCCGTTATAAAACGTGGTTTTAAAAAAAAAATATTTTTTACAATTATTTTAATGACTAACCTGCGTTGTAATTCAACGGCTGTTCTCGACTTGAGGAACCAATCAAATCTGAATTGCGGCGCAGCGTGTACAGATGCTCGAAGTTCTTCATACACATTTTCTTTATCAAAGCCCAACTTATGTAACATGCACACGAGGAATCTAGAAAAAAAGTTGTTTTTTATTGTTATTAATATATTAAACAATACACTATCGTATAAGACAAGTCTATATTTCTATAATGATAAGAAATTCATGAAAAATCACCTGTCTTCTTCCTCAACGTAATTTTTTCCTTTATTTGTTCCATATGAGATTCTCAGTTGATGAAATGGAGCTCTATATCGCGCCATCTTAGCATCCAGTGCTTTTTTTATTGACGCTCTCCTTTGTATTTTGGCTTCTCCCCTTTCAATTTGTCCCATTATTCTGTCTATGTCTTGAAGTTCATGACAACGCTCCCAAAATACAGCAGAATATTCCATAACCTTAAAAGTAGATAATATATTATTCCAGATTTCGCAGGTGATCACTATGCATGTTAAACAAAATTGATTTTGCACTCACTTCCTCAGGAGTTTTGCCTTCAACATCTTTAGCAATATTTTCAATATCATCTCTACCATATTTTTCATTAGCTTTAATGAATTGGTTGAAGTCTCGCTTTGTCCAGTTAGTAAACCCTGTGGATGAAAGTTGTGTTAATAACATTGCTAGATCGATGTCGATTGACGTGAGTCGTGAGCACAGATCGTACATGTACTTACATTTTCGGCCCAATAGACAGTTGACCATCACAATAGAGAATAGTCTAATAGACAATAGACGAACCAATCGCGTGCAGCCTCGGCGCTCCCCGCCCTCTCCATTCCGCGAAAGAAACCGAAAAATCAACTAATGTGCAGATGAAGTTTGTGCTCAAGACTCGTTCCGGCAATAATACTAATTTGATTATTTTTAATGCTGTGTACATAGTACTATACTATAGAAACAATTACATCATTAGTTTGCATACCTTGAGTTAACAACGTCTCTTTCTCCTGTATCTCTTCCTCTGTGAGAGCTTCAGCGTCATCTATCTTTCGCTGCTCTTCTCTTTGAATCTTAGCCGCATCTGGACCCAATTCAGGATTACGGGGAACTTTATACCTAATTAAATATAACACATGAGTAGGTTTGTTTACTACTGTATTATGTGTATTCTTGGTCTATACCTTACCCTAGTGTTTTGCGGTAGTGGTATATTTCTTGATCCAAAAGTTCGAAAAGTCGCGGCGGGAAGAACTGGAAGTCTTGTACAATCGGCTGCTTCGGAGGACGTGGAGCCTAAACGTGAGAAAAGTAAATATTATCTATACATACATCGTAAGTATGATATAGAACTAACTACGATATAAAGCATTAGATATTGTATGTACGTGAACATATACATACAATTATACATAAACGAATAATATGTGAATTGATAGTGATATTCTAGTTCTAATGTAAGTAGTTAATAGGATTAAATATTTAACAGCAGAAATATCAAGTATGTACTACATTTATGCCAGTATAAAGAGCTAATCAATTTACATAATACAAGTACATGAATTAGATGATAATTATATTGCCATAGAACCACCACCAAATAAGTAGACTGCTGCGCTGACCTCCGCATTTAGCTCTTTACACTTATTTACCTGTACCTTTGGCGCCTTCGGTTCGGAAACGCGGAGCGCCTCTCGAAAATAAGCGTCCACTGCATAGTTAGCTTTACGCTCGCGTTTAGGCGGTTCTATCCAATTACCAATGGGTAACACTTTCTGCTTCTCTCTGTAATCCTCCCCTAAATGAAACAATTTCAATTAATATTTTAATATACAAAATTTTTTGCCAATCTATTTTTAAATAGGTAGGTATGTGGGCATTTATTAGAGGAAAACCTTCAAACTGGTAGACCGAGTCCGTGGTGGCGCTGGGAGTGTCCATGGAAAAAGCTCGTAGTGAAGATTCTCCTAGACTCTCCAGCTTCTGCTTCAGCTCTTCAGTCTATAAAAGCATAGAACAGGTATACTCATGTTTCTGTGTTTATAAGCAATGCAACAGTCACCAACCTTACCTTGTGCTCTCCCTTGGCTAATATGACATCAATATCTTCTTCAGTGATTTCCGAATCTTTAGACGAGAACACATGGTTTGCACCATGTCTGATCATGTTGAGCATTTCGTCTTTATTGAGCTGACTCTTAGTGTCGACCAAACGGCCTGACTGTATGACAAGTTTGTCTAACCTTAGCTTCACTTCGGCGCGTTCTACAATTTTTTCTTCCACAGTATTTTCGGTGATGAGTCGGAACACTCGCACCTTAATAAATGTATGTCTTTGTTAGTTTTAGTTACTATGTTATGTTTCAAATATTAATAAAACAAGAATACCGAATTCTCCTAAACGGCTGGACCGATTTTAATGAAATAGTTCTAGGAAATTTTGCTGAATCCGCTAATAGCAGGCATACCAACTTTCGGGCAGGACAACGTCTGTCTCGTCCGCTAGTCTATACTAATGTTATAAAGCTGAAGAGTTTGTTTGTTTGAACGCGCTGATCTCTGGAACTCTCAACTCGGATTCGAACAATTCTTTTTGTATATGATAGCCAGATTCGTGAGAAAAAGTATAGGCTATTTAACATCACGCTATGACCCTTAGGATAGGGACAAATGGAAGAGTCTGGAGAAGGCCTATGTCTCAGGACAACCTGACTGCACAGGTGCCGATGTCGGCAAACAGATTAAAATAAGTTAAGATTCAAGTTTATAAGTTTAATAAGTCAGCGAATAAAGGCTATTTTACTTATTATGACCCTTAGGAGCCGAGCAACGGGGGTGAAACCGCAGGGAACAGCTAGTAACATATAAGATGAGAACTTACTTGTTTTTTCTGTCCAATACGATGTGCCCTATCCATAGCTTGCAAGTCCATTTGTGGATTCCAGTCGGAATCATAAATAATGACGACATCGGCCGACGTCAAGTTAATACCCAGACCGCCAGCGCGCGTCGACAACATAAACACGAATTTCTCACTGCCCTCCGCGTTGTACTCTTCTATTTGCCTGTTTCTATCTTCATGGGGTGTTTGACCATCTAAGCGACAGTACTGGAAACATAATATTCACCATGTATTTTCGACCCAATCTTGTTTGTCTGTTTATCCTGTTCATGTATGTATGTTTATGCCTGTCTGACATACAGAACCTATCTGAAGTAAAGAGACTGTCTGATATACAAAGCCTGTCTGCCATACAAAGTCTATCTGACATAAAGAGTCCATCAGTACCCCTATCATGAGTTTTTTTGACGTATAGTTTTGTTAACGTAAGCATATTTTGAATTTAAAATACAGCAGTCCTGGAACATTTTGATAAAAATTTATACAATTTGCACATTTAAAAAAATACAGAGTAATTAATTAAGTACTTAATTTATATAAATATTGTGTAACAAACGTGTATTTTCAATTCAAAATATGCTTACGTTAACGATACTACACGTCAAAAAAACTCATGATAGGGGTACTGTACCCCGATCATGAGTTTTTTTGACACAATATTTATATAAATTAAGTACTTAATTAATTACTCTGTATTTTTTTAAATGTGCAAATTGTATAAAATTTTATCAAAATTTTCCAGAACTGCTGTATTTTAAATTCAAAATATGCTTACGTTAACGAAACTATACGTGAAAAAAACTCATGATAGGGGTACTGATATAAAGAGCTTGGCTGACATAAAAATAAAGTGAGGATGCTGTTATCTTGTACAGCTCCATCTCTTTTTCACACTGGAAAAATGATGACAATAACACGTTTTAGTAAAACCCCAAGCCGATAGCTGTCCGAAGCACCATTATACATAGAATAGAATACTTTATTATTGCAAACATAGGTAAATACATTAATGATGTTATGATTATATACATTTAAGAGTTCAGCCATGTTTCACCATTCGGCATGCAATTTACATTATTATTAAAGCAGTTTAACAAATATTTTTCTCTGATACTTATACATTAGGTATTCGCAAATTAAATGCAGGACAGTCTTCTCGTACAACTAAGCTAAATACATTTAAAAGGGTTAACATCAATTTTGTTATAAATGGAGTTCGAAAGAGATCGGGATCTCTCGTTCGCCGACGCTTTAGGTATTACTCTTCAAATGGGCATAATCAAAAAATCTTAAAGCAAATCTAACTTGGATATAAACTTTCTTATAACTAGACGAATATAATTGATTACAAATAAATAACTATACCTTATATTGCCGCCAAAGACAGTAATCCTCTAAGATGTCCAGCATCCTGGTCATTTGTGAGAATATCAGCACCCTAGAGTCTTGCTCACGGAGTTTGGGCAGTAATTTGTCAAGGATGGCGAGTTTCCCACAGTTGTACACAAGATGCAAGTCCGTTGTGTAGGGCGGGCCGGGCTCCGCCCCGTCAAACAGGTAAGGATGGTTGCAGCACTTACGTAGCTGCATGAGAATGTTCTGCAGTCGCATCTTTTCAACCTTTCCAGCACCATTAACTACAATAAGTATAATTGTTAGAATTTTGATCAAAAACAAAATTGAGGAAGTTACATAAAATCTTTTTTAGTACATACCTACATCAATGTCTTTCATTAGAACCTTAGTGTACCATTCTCTTTGCATTTTGCTCAAACCTACATACACTTTGACCTCTTTCTTCGGTTTAAGCTTCCTCTCCACTTCAGATTTAAGGCGACGTAGTAAAAATGGCCTCAAAACAGCATGCAACCGAGACACTAGTTGATTGTCACCAAGAGCTGCATTAGTGTTGAACCAGGAATCAAAGTCCTAAAAGTAATTAGTCAAAATATCAAATCTGCCAAATATTATACATACAGACCCCATACATTTATTTAAAAAAATATTTACACTGCATTAGGCCTTCAAATGATTTAACCACTACATATTAAAATAAATAATGCCACTTACATCAGAACTATTAAATACATCTGGTAAGAGGAAATTCAGTAGGGCCCACAACTCGTGGAGATTGTTTTGCAGTGGAGTACCAGTTAGCAACAGCCTGTTCATACTCTTGAACTCTCTAAGCAGTTCAGAAAGTTTTGACTTTTCATTCTTGATTCTATGAGCCTCGTCAATCACCATGTATCTCCAGGTAAACTTCTTGAATACTGATCTCTCCCGAATTATCATCTCATAAGATGTGATACAGACGTCCCAGTTACCAGGCATGAGAACTTCTCGAATGAATGTGCTCTAATAAAAATATTGCATAATTAAACTTCATGTTCACAACCACAAACTCTCTCTTGTGATGGCACACGCACAATGGCCCAATCAAGAAGCTGAATGCAGACAACATGTAGTATACCACAGAAATCAAAATAATAAGACAATAGAAATGTCATCTACTACATTTTAATCCCAGATGTGTTGCCGGTTCACAGTCAATGTCAAACCATCCAATGCAATACAAAATTAAACTTAATTCCGTTCACATATATCACATTTTTAAGTGTGCGCAGTTGATGTAGTGCGTAGTGGTGTCCTGTAAGACACCACCTGCCTTACATAATTTGCTCGAAAGCGGCGACAAGATCACGTGCCTTTGCGACTTCTATTGACTTATTTAGATTTCTGTATAGTTTACTAACTAGCTCTTGCCATTTTGTAAAAATTGATAAGATACTTTAATGTACAACATACCCTAGTTTCTTGGTCACCAATTAGGCAAACCGCTTTCAAGGATGGGCACCATTTCTTGAACTCATTCATCCAATTCGTTAGGGTTGATTTTGGGACAATAACAATATGTGGTCCAGGGACATTCCTGTTGCATTAAGAATTTTATATGAATTGTTTAACAAAAGTAATAAGTAACAAAATAATATTATATTTTATTTATTTTTTAGTGGTTCCATTAACAATAAAAATATTAATTTAATAAAAAAATAATACAGTATTACATTTTAATTGAATTAAAACTTACTTGAAATGTTTCATGTAACCAAGCAAAGAAATTGTCTGTAAAGTTTTCCCGAGACCCATTTCATCTGCTAATATGCCATTGATACCATTTTCATAGAGTGAGATCATCCAGTTAAGACCTCTTACTTGATAGTCCCGCATTTCTCCATTTTTGACATAGTGTGGAGAGGCTTCAAACCGGAATATTGATTTTACTTTAGTATTAGTCTCTGCAAGGAGCTCCTCATCTTCTTCCTGTTCAGTCTTTCGGTGGCGGTGGCTAGGCAACAAAGTAATAGTGACCAAAAAACAATTCACAATAGCATGATGACAACTATTTGAAAAAAATCTTATAATATCAAAACCAATGTTAACTTTAGTGGATATCAAATACCAATTTCATTTCTTTTAAGAATTAGTAAACATTAGTGTCGAAGCACATGTTTATTGTTTGTTTGTAAAAAGGCAAGGTGAAGTTTATTATTACTTACTCTCCTGCTGATCCTCCTCCCGGGTCGACGTCTTGCTTTATCTTCTTAGGTCTGCCGGCTTTCGGTTTGGGTGGGCTGCCACCAGACTTATGAGTATTTGTCATGAAATGAGAGAAAATTTCTGTTTGCTTTAGCAGAAACTCAAATCTCTTCGAACGATCAGTTTCAATTTTACTTTCGAAGTCACCTTCTTTGCCCCTCGAGGACGCAGTATCGCTAGAGGATCCATTCTGTAAAAGAAGTCCATATTTTATAGACATAACACAATTATAATAACCGCACAAATATGAGTATGCTAGTAAGGGAAACATACTGAATTTTCACCAGCATCTGCAACGTCCATAGGCTCCTCTGTCTGAGACATGATGACACAGAATAAAATATCACATAGGAATAATTATTATCACTCAATTTGAGAAATTATACAAAGCGTAATGAACGACTTTTTCTTTCAAGAATATCTTTACGTTAAGAACCGGGCGCGAAAACTATCCACCCGTTGTCTGCAGCTGCTGATGCGTTACCATAGAGTAAAATTAATTGCTATTGCTTTTTTTCTTTGGTCCATGGAGAATAGCTTTATTGCCATTAACATGGTTGAATGTAGATCCGTCAAAGATGCGCGCGTAATTCAAAATTTCTCTTTGTTTTTTTTTGCAAATTGCATTGCAGCGCTGTTTTTGTATGTTGATCGAAATTCAATTCGCGACAATAACTATAGCTTAAATAACAATCATTAAAATCATCATTATAGCCCTCGAAATTATATTTGAGGAAAAGACGATTATTTTCGTGAAAACATTACGATTTTCCTCGGATGGTGTACAAATAAAAATGGTTTTTTTCAAAATGTACAACGAAACGCATTCCATTTCCGGCTAGCACGGCCGCCGGACAGATAATATTGCTTGATTAAACTCAACTTGTCGGGCCAAATAAGTTATCGTCGGTTGATAAAGGGTCTTTCTTTATAGCCTTAGCTATCACCTACCCGAGATTAATTAGGGACTAGGGTCCTCGTTTTACGCAGGGAAGAAAATTCCGGGTATTGCCCGTAGACCACCTGTTTCGACCACCTAGGTGGTCCACGGGCAATTTTTCTTGCCCCTAGACCACCTGGGTGAACTGGTACGGTGGGAACTATGAAATGTTTTAGAATAATTTCGTTGTCTCTTTTTCATGACAGTTTACATACCGACAATATTTTTATAAGTAGTTTTGAGTAGTCCTGGGAAAGGAGATTGATAATGATAGTAGTACTACACACAAGTACTCTGACAGCATTGTTACGCGCAGAATGAAAGTTAAGGCTATAAAGAAATACCCTTTATCAACCGACGATAACTTATTTGGCCCGACAAGTTGTTAGAACTTTTAAGTTTAATCAAGCAATATTATCTGTCCGGCGGCCGTGCTAGCCGGAAATGGAATGCGTTTCGTTGTACATTTTGAAAAAAGACCATTTTTATTAGTACACCATCCGAGGAAAATCGTAATGTTTTCACGAAAATAATCGTCTTTTCCTCAAATATAATTTCGAGGGCTATAATGATGATTTTAATGATTGTTATTTAAGCTATAGTTATTGTCGCGAATTGATTTTCAATCAACATACAAAAACAGCGCTGCAATTTGCAAAAAAAAAACAAAGAAATTTTGAATTTCGCGCGCATCTTTGACGGATCCACATTCAACCATGTCAATGGTAATAAAGCTGTTCTCCATAGACCAAATAAAAAAAGCAATAGCAATTAATTTTACTCTATGGTAACGCATCAGCAGCTGCAGAGTGCAGACAACGGGTAGATACACAGAACAATAAAACTCTAGGGTAGATAGGTAGTTTTCGCGCCCGGTTCTTGTCGTAAAGATATTCTTGAAAGAAAAAGTCAGAGTACTTGTGTCACAGAACAATATTGACTTGTAGTACTACTATCATTACCTATCAATCTCCTTTCCCAGGACTACTCAAAACTACTTATAAAAATAGTGTTGGTCGGTATGTATACTGTCATGAAAAGAGACAACGAAATTAATCTAAAACATTTCATAGTTCCCACCGTACCAGTCTACGGGCAAGAAAAATTGCCCGTGGACCACCTAGATGGACGAAGGTGGTCTACGGGCAAGAAAAATTGCCCGTGGACCACCTAGGTAGTCGAAACAGGTGGTCCACGGGCAATACCCGGAAAATTCTTCTAAGTAGGTAGGTACCTACGTCGCCTCCAACTCCCGGCTCTGCGGGTGAGAGAAGTCGAATCCCTCTCACTTTTTGCCACCTCCTTAGTGAACAACTCGCTAGAGTGTTTTTATATGTTGTGGTGAACATCATCCCCTGCTTGTAAGACGCGCTATCGCCAAAGAGTATCAGCCCCGGATCTTGAATTATTTCGAGGCGGGGGCAAAAACTGACTGTTCCTGCCCGAAAATATTTTTACCTTTATCATCATCATAATTTCAGCCATAACACTCCCACTGATGCTGATGGACATATGCCTCCCCCAAAAAACGTCATACCGGTCTAGCGCTGCTCTTTGCGAATTCGATTCCTACCGGCTTCCCTTTGAAAAATAGCACAGACAGTATTGCCTACTTTTATTAATCAGCTTTTCGTGGCCAGGGCCTGCAGTCTCGCTCGACATAGCGATCGCTTTACGATCGAAATTGGTTGTTCCGCCGTATTTTTTCATAGGTAGCGATCGATTTCGGTCGTAAAGCGATCGTTATCTATGTCGAGACTGCAGGCCCAGGTAAGCATCACCCAGCTTACCTCTTAAAAAAACTGACCCTTCGCCACTGGTAGGTACTCTATACTCTGTATTCTTCTACCAAGCTTGAATTTGCCGCCCAGGGCATGAGCTTGCCCTCCCCCCCCCTAGATCCGGGGCTGAAAATTATACCTACAATCTCTCGCTTCTAGTCATCGACACGACATGTACCTACGTCCAAGAAGGCGAATGTGAGAAGCGTAAGCCGTGGATCACAATATCGAACACAGTAAACAGAAACACACGCAACTGCACAAATGGACCCACTCACGCAGCTACCGTGTGTAGCCCGGTAGCCCCTCAGTGTATGTCCTACGCAGTACGCTACATATTTGACCTCGACGTGTGCTGCGCCTGCGCCGTGCCCTCAAGGCTCAAACCCGTCTCCATCTCCACAATAATATTGCACAGCCCCGGATCTTGAATTATTTCGAGGCGGGGCAAAAACTGAAAAATGGCGCCCCCGTCCGACAATATTTTTCTTATCACCATCAATTTCAGCCATAACACGCTGGTGCTGATGGACATAAGCCTCCCCCAAAAAACGCCACAACGACCGGTCTAGCGCTGCTCTTTGCGATTACTACGCTAGGTAGACTAATAATTATACTACTCGAGTGTACTCTTCTACAAAGCTTGAATTTGCCGCCCGGGGCATGGGCCCCGGCTAGCCCCCCTTAGATCCGGGGCTGATATTGCATCACTCGGGCCGTATTTTTTTCGACCAAATATTTTTTTTATTTCCATTGCCAATAAAGCCATACCAACATCAAAAGTGTCGAACTGACGTTTAAACAGTTGCATGTCTTGCACCTGATAGCTCAAGCATTATGATATAAATGGACAGATAAAAATAATAATGATGCTGACAGACAGATATTTATAGATGTATGTAGGTAGATTTATTTGGTTTTTCTTACAGAATTATTAATTAAGTTATTTAAGAAATCTGCCTTTTCTTCTGTTGTTTTCAATTTGGAATACTTACTCCAGTGAACCTGCAAAATAACATGAATTTGTTATAAAATTTTTCCACTTTTGAGGGTTCCATAGAGGGGCTAAATAACAGCCGCGCTGATAGATCGATCTGCGAGGTTAAGCTGCACTTTTCGCGGTCTGTTCATAGTCAGGCCATAGTCCACTACGCTGGTCAAGTGGGAATTGGCAGATTTCACACACCTTCAAGAACTTTATGGAGAACTCTCAGGCATGCAGGTTTTCTCAAGGTGTTTTCCTTCACCATTAAAGCAAGTGATAATTCCTAATACGCGCAAGGCTTCGAAAAAACTGTGGTGCGTGCCTCGGGATTGAACTCTCGAACTTTTCGTCGTGGGAGGCGCACGGTTATACCACTAGGCTATCACTGCTCCATCCACCGAGGAGTTGCTCCATCTAAAATAGTACTGATATTCAGCTGCATTTGGTTAGACTGGAAACTGAAGTACTGACTGGTAGGGTATTATTGGAATTGAACAAGTAAACTGACAAAATTGTGCACACTACCAATAATTCATATTAATGATGTGCTCACCAGCGCTGCATGATAACCCAATGCTTCGAGTTCTCTAACTTTACTTGTAAAGAATCCAGTTGCATTGTCAGTATCATATATTATTGCATTTCTTCCAACTATCACAAATGCTATCCAGACATTATTATCAGGAGGCCGTCGTAGTATTCCAAAGTCTTTCGCTGGGAACATGTCTTTCACTGCTACCGGGGCTCCAATAACATCATTACAAATTACTATATCTGAAAGAAAATAAGGTGTAATTTGTCACAGCATTTTATTAGGCAAATATGATGAAATTCATAAATCATTCTTAATGTACCTCCTCTTTGATGATGAGGTAGAATATGTTCACCAACTACAAACTCATTGCCTCCACGAGTTTCTCTCAATACTTTCATAACATCCAAGACCATCCTTTCAGTTATATTATACTGTTTCACATAATCTTCACTTGGTATATAATCTGTGTATTTTTTTGCCAAAATTTTCATGTGTTTTTCCTGAAGATGATTTACTTTAGCATCACTGCAAAAGATTTCTGCCACATTATTCAATGTTAGAATTTCTCTCCCATAGTTAAAACAATACTTCCCATATGTTTGTAGTAGAAGTGTTGGATTTAACACTCTGTTTATTAGATCCACAGGGTATATGCCTAAAAGACCTAAATATGCTATGCAGCATGCAAATGATCTGCCATGACTTTCAATTTCTGGTATGCGTTCAGGCTTTCTTAATTCATCCATTACTTTGGAGAAGAAACATTCTTTTGTTTGAGGTATCAAATTAAATGTGCCATATGTTAAAACTAATCTTTCAAGGTCTTTAACTCTTGTCTGAGAGATGGATTTACTTACAGTGCCAGCAATTTTGTGTAAACACTCTTCATGTAAATTTAATGTAGAAGTTCCCACTAGAGCTAAATGTACATTACACATTACTGATAATCGAGGCACTTCATGCTGCAAGGAATCTAGAAGTCTGAGTATTCTGTTGTCGACGGTTGATTTTGTTGAATAACGAATTAGTTTTAATAAAGCAGCCAAAGATACTTCATGAATGTTTTTTGAATTTTCAATCACTGTGTTAATCATTTTGAGTACTAAGTCCATATCTCTTATTGGTGTTTTACTTTTGAAGAATCCCATAGACATAATGGCCAAATCATCAACAGTGAATAGCGAGTACCTTTTGTTTACCTCAATTTCTAAATTGTGCACATCAAACGGTGATTTTCTCCATATTCCAACAAAGAACATTGTCTGTATGAGCTGCCCTGGTGTTAGTTGCTTTGCTTTACTGGCTAGTTTCTGCAAGCTTTTAATAGAAAAGTCACTATATCTTGTTACATTTATCATGTAGAACAGTGCTATAAAGGACAATAATTCATCATGTGTCCACTTCTTCATTCGATTCAAGCACTCATCATCTAATGCAACCCAGACTTCAATCAAGTTTCGAGTTCTGATTGATTCTGTTTCTGGCCAATTATTAAATGCATAGAATAAGGATTCTAACTCTTTATCAGTAGCAAGTTTTATGCAGTCAGTAAGATGGTCTATATATGTATCAAATAGCTTATTAGAGATGCACAAATTATGTTCTGAACAATATAAACCAAATTTAGGAAAATAATCTAATACTTCAGTGTGAGTCTTCTTGGACCAGTCTGCTTGGAGGGCTTCTTTAAATTGTTCTTCACTTAGAGTTAGTTGCTGGATGTTGTTATTAAAACTGATAGCGTATCCTTTGTTTTCTAAAATACTATAAGCATATTTATTTTCATGTTCCATAAACATTTTACCACACAAGTTCGAACTACAATGAAAGTTTCTGCTCCATTTTTGTAACCTATTTACAAAGTTTATGGATACTATTGTATTTTGATATTTGGCATATGACAAGTTTCGCACAATTCTCATCATTAAAGACATTTTAGGAATAATTACACTTGAAATGTAGTTAAATATAATGAATTATTTATTTCCCACTTTCCACTGGGTATCATGTTTTGATTTGGTTTGACATTGACAATTTGACATTTTTATATCACATTTATTTGACGTAATATTTTTGAGGTTATTTATTCAGTGTTGCAATAACCGAATACCCGACTAGCAGGGTGACCGTTGAGAAAATCGAGAATCTACCAAAATCTGCCAAAAGCTTCAAGAAAGTGCCATAAAACATGCCACATATATTTTAAGCGTTTCTTTGGGAGTTAGTTTATTCACTGATGCGTTTTCTTTTAACGAAGACAATCTTGTGGTCAATTTCGAGTTGCAAGCTTTGCAAAATGCAAAGCTAAGAGCTATGAAAGCTAAGAAAGCTCATAGCTCTTAGCTTTGCATTTTGCAAAGCTTGCAACTCGAAATTGACCTCAAGATTGTCTTCGTTAAAAGAAAACGCATACATGATTTCTATGTAGCTTTAACCATTAAGGCTGCACACGCGACGGAAGCTTAAAAAAATTAAAAAAACCCGACTGCCAAAACACAACTAAAAAGTTCAAAACAAGAGCACTTTTCAAGCAGTCGGATGCAGTTGGTGGCAATTATTTGTGTTAAATCTTAGATTTTATGCCACCAACTGCATCAGACTGCTTGAAAAGTGCTCTTGTTTTGAACTTTTTAGTTGTGTTTTGGCAGTCGGGTTTTTTTAATTTTTAATTTACTATTTTTATTTTTCACTTTTTAGTTTTTAATGTATGTTTTCGTAATCTTCTTTTAGAGCCCTTCATTTTGATACCCCACATGTCAATAAGTAAGGATTAGCGAGAATTATTGCTTTGTTAAACAACTTTAAATCGTTATATATCCTAAACTATTATTTAAAATGAAAAATGATAAAAGGAACCTAAAGATGATTTTAAAATACCTATTCAACGACACCCCACTTGACATAGTTCATCAACTTTTTTTTTTTTCATTTTGACAATATGGCGTCTGGTTGTCGCTGTGGTGAATTTTGATTACTGTTATGTCTTTAGTGACACTCGCAAGGTTAAGACGAATCGATTGACGTAAGAATTATCAAAATCGGCCTACGCATTTGGTCTCTAGAACGCCACATAGAAACAAACATACATACATACATACATACATACATACATACATAGACTGATAAACACATTACCCTCCTTTGCGTCGCGCAGTCGGGTAAAAATGGAGTAACTTCTTCCGTTTTCCTAACATTTCCCTTCACTGCTCTGCTCCTATTGATTGTAGCGTGATGAAATGTATACTATAACCTGTCCAGGAGTATGAAGAATAATTGTACCTACCAAGTTTCATTAAAATCCGTCGAGTAGTTTTTGTTTCTATAAGGAACATACAGACAGACAGACAGACAGACAGACAAAAATTTAACTGATTGCATTTTTGGCATCAGTATCGATCACTAATCACCCCCTGATAGTTATTTTGAAAATATATTTCATGTACAGAATTGACCTCTCTACAGATTTATTATAAGTACCTATATATAATATATATAGATTAAACTATAAATCCTAATATTACAATAGGTAGGGACCTAAAACTAATAGTCATTTTTTTTACTGAATTAATCATTGACTTATGTATATGTTATAATATAGGTAGGTACCTAGTTAAGTAGTAAAAGTCATTGTTTATTAAATTTAAATCAAAACTTAAAAAACTTGAAAACGTTTTAGATAGGTACAATTAATTTTGACTAATAATAATATCTGAGCTGTCTCCACATTGGACCCAATGTTCTGATTGCTCCCAACAACCAAAATATCGCGGTTTTAAGTACAAAAGCTTTATCTCTTCAGCGCGCCCCAGTCCAGGCACTGGTACAGGTCGAACTTTGTCTTCAATTTCTCTTTGAGATCCTAAATATAAATATTTGTCTTTCCATGTCGACCATTTCTTCTGAATGAAATAAAAAAAATGGTTCACTATCAAAAAATATAATTAATTAAGGATCTAGTGTAGGTACCTAAGTTTTAAAAATACCTTTTCCCTATGTTTTATCAAACGTAATTCGATGCATTCTGCGACACGAATTTCTTGTTGCTTTTTACTATTACAGCTCTTTATGTGAGATGAGAGTGAGAAAGGCCATTTTTTCTTTGAACTATTTAATTCCTTTATATTAGTGCACCAGAGACTCCAAAATATCTGAGAATTAAAAATTTGCTTTTCCTCTGCAGGTTGAGATTGAGACGACAGCGTGAGCTATTGGATTGACTCTAGATAGGTACCTACTGCGGTTGTAATCACTAATAACATAAGCAAAGATTATAGGTATACTTAGTCCGTTCGCTCATTTAGTGTCACCTTTGAAAGGCGCCGCCGTCAAAGGCACCGCCGCTGACGTCAAAGACGCCGCCACCCACCGACAAAAGGCGCCGCCTTTGAAATGCAACACTTTAATAAATAAATGAGCGGACTATATTAAGATAGTGGTAACTCAGCTGACAGCCCAAGTACTCAGGGTGCGCTAGACAGCATTGATAGGTACCTTTCTACTTACACAAGTACCTACTTCTTTCTATACTAATATTATAAAGAGGAAAGATTTTTTGTTTGTTTGTACCGAATAGGCTTCTGGACCGATTTTAATTCTTTCACTAATAGAAAGCTACATTATCACTGAGTAACATAGGCTACTTTTTATCCCGAAAAAATACACAGTTCCTGTGAGCTACGCGGACGCAGTCGCGGGCGAAGTGCTAGTAATCTATAATTTAAGTATTATAATTTAATTTAAGTACTAATAACTAAATAACTTATAATTTATAATATAGTGGGTGACTGGGTGTATGTGACTGTGCAACCTGTGCAATTAAAGCCTTGTCCGCACTTTGCGAGGTGTGCGCCGGCCGGCGGCGCGTGCGCAGAACATACTTACATCGCATAGTCTGAATTAGTGTGTACCATACCATGTGCATATCTTCTTATTCGTGGCGGGTGGTGATGGGCGAAGCGTGCGCAGTGCGCTACGATACGCAAATGCGTGCGACGACGGCGAGCCAGCGTTTGTCGGTAAAAGAGCCACGATCAAAGCCACGATCAATACGCCTCAGTGCGAGCAGTGCGTTGCGTGTGACGGTGTGAACGATATCTGCACGCGTGGTTATAGGTATACTGTATTCAGCTTCCCTTGAGACAAAACATAAACAATGAAGATCTAACTCGACCGAATACAAAATCGCGCCTTGCACTGTAAACTATTGATTTTCATGGGTCATCTTAACTTAACAGTATAATAATGGCAGCTTATGTTGCTACTGACAAGGTAAAATGAACTAAAATATCAACAAATAACGGTGCATCGTGTGATTTTGAATTTAGTAGGGTTAGACTTATATTGTTTACGTTTTGTCTCAAAGCCAGTTGAATATAGTATAGGTACCATTGAACGCGCCCATACCCATATATACCACTCACGCCTTAAGCAAAGGCGTGCGTCGCGAGCCGTACGCGGGGTACACGCCTAACAAAGTATGGACTAAGGTTAAGATTGTCCTTACCTTCTTTTTTGGTATATCTCTCAATTCAAAATACCTTACACCATTATTAATGAACGAGGCTTTTAGAGACTGCTTTTCACTTCTTTTAAATACGGTCAACTTGATCGATTCCCACGGATACAATGAAAGTATTTCTATAACACTTGATTCACGGCATAGTGGAGTACCTTCACTTGATGTAGTATTTTTTCCAGTGATATCATGTTCAGAAGCAATTATGAAAGTTCTTGAACTCAATCCTATAATTAATGTTGCGCATTAAATATTTTTTCCGCATTGTTATCTGATGGACATCTTGTCTAGACGTGACCTATTGGCCTATTCTGACCACGGTAAAAGCACAAATAATAAATAAAACAAAATGCAGCTTAAGGCATCTCGTTTGAAGGGTAGGTATCATCATAGAGCAGTAAAATGTCGGGAAGATGGGCAGCAGCAAAAATTAACTAGGCCCCTACTCACTTCAATCTTTTAAACTGCGGCCACTACGGCACAGCAACTACGACAAATTCTCTGCTTAATTACACAAAGTTAAATCTTCTATAACGAGTATATGTACCTAAACCTCATAAAATAATCAAAGCTAAGACGTATCTAATAGATAGTATTAAACATACCAAGCTGCACTAAACGCAGCATTTTTTTGCCATCTCGCGTCGTTTCCATAAATGGACTTTCGACTAAAATTGTATCATCAAATTCATTATATTCACTAGAAAGTAATTTTTTTATAGTTCCAAATAGCATGGCTGGTTATTAACTGATATTATAGGTACTGAAATAGACCCAACTTCTGTAACCGATTTACACACTTTAAATCTTTGTGATGTAGAAATCAGTGGATGCCATAGATAATACATAATAGGTGGATGCCATGGATTTTCAGGTTCTTATAATTGGTCAGACCAAAGAGCAGAATATGGGTCAGACATTTTAATCTGACAGATATACAAAGAGTAGCAGTTAAGCCCGTCACAGACGTACCTAGCTATAATATTGTATACATATATTAGGAAGTGACTCCGCGACCGCCGCCGTGACCTGAATTTGCAGCCGGCACCGGTTGCTAAATTGGCAGACGGCCGCGGCGCTGACTTTGGAAAAAAAGCAGGAAATGGGGTTGGCAATTTGGCATAATAAAAAAAAAAAACATGTTTCATATGAGTAACATACCTAGTTAGGGTCCAAGAGCGAGCAAAGCGAGCTTGGGACCTTGTACACCCCGACACGGACAGGTTAGGTTCAAGGTTCGGCAACATTAATCTGCTGCTACGGTAGTTTGCAATTATTTTCGTCTGGTATCACTGCTACTCCGGTTCCCAACGGCGTTATTTTTAGGAGCCGGCGCCGGCTGCGGAGGCGCTCCCTATATGTATATTAATATGAATCATAGCAAGGCATATTACGACATATTTTCTATATAAATTTTCGAGTGACCACACACGCAGCTATAATATATATTTCTGAGACGTCACCGTTTCTATACGTTTCTATTTCTATATCTCGATATATTAATAGATATATATTATAGCTACGTCTGTGACGGGCTTTATATATTACTAGCACTTCACCCGCGACTTCGTCCGCGTGTCCCACAGGAACTGTGCATTTTTTCGAGATAAAAAGTAGTCTATGTTACTCAGTGATAATGTAGCTGTAGTAGTTTCGGAGCCTATTCGGTACAAACAAACAAACAAACAAAAAAATCTTTCCTCTTTATAATATTATAGTATCTATACTTATAATAAGAATGTAAATTCTACGTGTCTGTACATTGCATATATTTGCATAAAAATAATATGGGGGACTAAGAATAAGTAATAAAGTAAATTTCTATCATTTTTAGAATTATTGTCTGTCTGTTTGTCTGTCTGTTTGTCTGTCGGTTTGTCTGTCTGTTTGTCTGTGTGTTTGAACACGCATCAAATCAATACTACTGAATTGATTATGAGGAAGTAGAAAGAAATGTATAGGCAGTAGGTATCTTGAGGTAACATTTAGTCTTTATTTCATTAAAATCGGTCCATTCTATCAAAAGTTATTACAAATAATCTATCAGTCAGGAGTAACTTTGCTAACATGTATTATGCCGGGTCCACATAATTATGAATTTGTTCAATCCAATCACCGTATCTGTATCGCCGACACGTATCATGCGAGTGGTGATACGTAATCATTGCAGTTAATTGGTAATAGGTTAGTGATGTGTTAATTGCGTGGTGGTGATTGGTGATAGATGATATCAGATATGTGTGTCGTTACGATTGGTGAAACATTAGGGGTAAGATTGGTACTGATCGATTCTGTGTGCTGCATGGTGTTTGGTGTGGTGTGGTGGCTTAATATTATTATTGTATGTCGATTTTTATGCGGATGATGAAGTAGCATACCTATTACCTACATATCATTGTTCTTTAATGAAATAACGACCTAATGTTATTTTCCGACTTCCACGCGGACGGAGTCGCGGGCACAGCTAGTAGATAATATTAGTATAGATGATAACATAAAAAAACAGACAGACAGACAGACAGACAGACGAAGTCGCACCATAAGGGTTCCTTTTTTACCATTTTGGTACGGAACCCTAATAAATGCAAAGCAAACTGTTTGTGTTCTATTGTGATCCATATCTTTCTGGAGCTTTTTTGATCTCAAAATATCGTGGCCAAAGTCGATTACCTAATAAA
Source organism: Thalpophila matura (assembly GCA_948465475.1). Taxonomy (NCBI): domain Eukaryota; kingdom Metazoa; phylum Arthropoda; class Insecta; order Lepidoptera; family Noctuidae; genus Thalpophila; species Thalpophila matura. Next base: position 8,751,534 of record OX419183.1, on the reverse strand, counting down.
AGAACACAGTAAAACCAATATCAGAAAAAAATCTATAAACATTTATTCAAAGTGGGCTAAAGTCAATAAGCGCTTTCTGAACTTCAACATACAAAAGACAGTCCCCAAAAACGCCTGTCCTTCACCGCTTCCTAGTGTTTTTGCTGCGAATAAGAAATGGCGCAACAAACTCCGCAGCAACGTAAGCCAACGTGTATAGAAAAGTGTGCATCTTTCAATAGATAAATAATAGCTTCAGCGACCCTATTTCAGTTATAATAGGTGCTTAATATTTGTTTGTATAAGTACTTATCCTAACAAATTCTCATAGATGACGAAGTTAACTTTTAAGCGAAGTGTCCACTAGCAATAAAATTTGCGGAAATTGACTGGCGCAAGCGACTTCCAACGTGTAAACGCTAGTGCAAGTTGACTTGTTGTTCGAGAAGTCGTTCGAGAAGTCGCTTGCGCAAGTCAACTTCCGCAAATGTTATTGCTAAGTAGTGGACACTTCGCTTAAGATTAGATATACCTACTGCTTATGACTATAAGTTACTCATTCCACAAATTGAAGCGACGAACTGTGAATAGGTACCTACCTAAGGTATCTTAAGCTAGTCATGGGAACCGTAAACCATGCCAGGGACTATTATAGATGTCTTCTTGGAACTGTAGTAATAAAGTAACGTAAGGAATAGGCTGTAGGTGCTTTAAAAAGATTCTTAGCTACACTATCACCACAAGTCAAGGCTCGTATTACAGAACGATACTCGAGCATAGATCTCTGCTTGAGCATAGATTGGAGAATTGGAGCTAGTTTCAACCAATCAAATGGCTTTAAATCTATACTCAAGCAAATATCTGTGCTCGAGCATCGTTCTGTTATACGAGCCTAAATCATCACAAGTCTAAATTGTTGTCAAAACTAAATTATTGAAAAGGAAAACGTAAATTATGTGTGTATGCACACTGACATCGTTAGATAGGTAGGGGAAAGATGTACAAAATGATCCCTCTAAGGGAAAATGTATGCTCTAGCCAAAATATTTAAGTTATCTGTAATGTTAAAGTAGTTTTGGCTCATTTATTTAAGTGATGTCATATTGGCGTACCCTTTTTTCTTACATTATATATCTTTTCTAAGTAATTTAACGTTTCTTGAAAGTTTACTAAAGGATCATTTTGTACACCTAGGTGTCCAAAATGATCCCCAGGGATGAGGGAAGGATTACTTTATTAAGTACTAAAATACTTAAGTACTAATATCCTAAAATACTTTACTAAAACACTTTCATAACATAATATACACAAAACGATGTCAAACGTACATAGAATTTGTGAGTAAAACGGTCATTTAAAGTTATTTAGTACAAAGGAAATAATCTGACACTGAAAATTGGCTTATCTTAGGTCAAAAGCACCAATTTTATTTTTTTTGTTAAAATAACGCACAGTACTCACACCGCCATGAAACTTCAATAGATGACTGATCGAGTGGCGGGAAGGATGTTGACCAGTAAATTTAATAGATGGTGCTCGTAGTTTATTGAGAACCAATGGGGAATCATTTTACCTCGAGGGATCATTTTGTACACCTTTCCCCTATTTCTAACTGAATATAAAACGTCTTAGCAAGTTTGTTACATAACTATGTAGATACCTATAAAAGAGGTCCAACGAAAAACCCCTGAGGGACTCCTAAATGTTTTTTTTTTTCTTGGGACTCAATTTAATCACAAACATATTTTTAATGACAGATAGGTATGACTTGTTATTAACCACTATCATTATTAATCATGAAGAAATATTATGTAGATATGAGGTTCTTAGCCTTGCACGAATCCTCACCTACCGCCTGACGCAGGTCCTCACCGGACACGGAAGTTTCGGGAGGTACCTGCACATCATCGGGCGGGAGGAAACGCCCGGGTGTCATCACTGCGTTGATCGCCCTGAGGACACGGTGGAGCACACGGTGGGGGTCTGCCCTGCATGGGCGGAGCACCGCCGTGTCCTCGTAGAGGCGATCGGCAGCGGCGGCGACCTCTCGCGCCCGGCCCTGGTTCAAGCCATGGTCCGGGGCGAGGGGGAGTGGGAGGCAGTCGCCTCCTTCTGCGAAGCAGTCATGCTAGTGAAGGAGGCGGCGGGACGGGAGAGGGAGAGATTCTCCCGTCCAAGCCGCCGCGGTAGACGCTCCGGGCGTCGGGAGCCGCGTGACGACTCCCGGCCACCGTAGGCGCGGGCCTGCGGGCGGTGAGTAATGGGTAGCTCACCGTCCGATCAGGACCAGGCCCGTGCCGAACGGCGCGTACGTGTTCCACGCGCGCCTCAAAGAGATGTCAGCATCAGAGAGGGGGCCCATTAGGGCCCAAGCCTGCCGGGAAAGCGGGATTGTCCGGAAGGGATACCGCTGACCCGGACAAAAGGGCTAACGAAGGAACATGGGTGGGTTTTAGTCAGTAAGAGTCTGACACTCCCTTCCGCTCCGCCCAGAGCGGGAGGGGTCATTTGATGATTTCCCATCCTCAAAAAAAAAAAAAAAAAAAAAAGCCTTGCACGAAAGGGACTTTTAGAACTTTTAACTCTGTTACTATAATAAATAAGTAAGATACCTATACAATATTAGGAGTTTGAGTTTTGTAAAACTAATTTTTTTCTTAGGTTTTCGCGATCACTACACACTCTTTTTTTTTTAGATTCAGAGCAGTGAGTGGTGTTGCCAGTGGCCCAGTGTTAGCGGCCCCGACTTACAAGTCGTTGGTCGTAGGTTTGATCCCTTTTAAGGCGCATACCTACTTTGTGTTATTTGTTTCATCACCATTGCTCTAGAAACGGTGAAGGAAAACATCGTGAGAAAACCGGCATGTCCTAGAACCAAACATTCAAAGTCATATATCGTCCACTAAGCTAGGCCAGCGTGGTGGACTACGGCCCACCGGGTCCACTCACTCTCACATAGAGAAGGCTGTGTGAGCTGTGTCCCAGCAGAAGGTACCTATATTATAGGCTAGGATTATACTTAGGTATTATGTTTTTTTAGACTCATTAGTGTGTATTTTTAACACACTTGCGGATGTGCGTTTGTTCGTATGGTGGTACAAGGACGAACAGTTAGCAGGTAGGTAATCTATTATAAGGATGAGATCGACTGATGACTATTGTTTTTTAATGACAATGCACAGTAATTTTTCGTGCCTAGTCTAATTTAAGGGATAAGTAAACATTAAAACAATTTTAATCTAAACCAGCATTTATTATGACTTAGGTATTCCACAGATAGATATACAATATTTTAACCCCTAATAATTACACATGGTTGCGGGACTATAGACATTATCTAGGTATATGTATATCGACACATTTTTTAAACACCTATGATACAACTACACATTTAAAATCGTAGATTTATAATCCATACCTACATTTCAGACGGCACTACACTACAATCTTAACTTTTTCGAATTCATAAATTAAATACCTAACTAACTTTGGTCGACTATTTAAATTCTAACCAATTGTCCCACTCTTCACTAGATGTCTAATTTAAAAATCTTATTACATTATATGATATTAAAAATTCGATTGATTCCTCATCGGCTGGCATCCGCCTGAAAACAAAAATGCAGGTGTTAAAATAAAATATTTACAGCAGTATGTATTTAGATAGTACATAATTCGAAAAAAGTGTAAAAGATCAAGAATCAACCATCACCTAAATGAATTTTATTGTTAGTGAAAAACACGTGTGACCATGCAACTACAATGACAAAATTGTATGTGCACTTGAGGTAACTGTTGTCTATTTATTCAAATTAATTAAACTGTCTCACTGCCTGATTCGTAACTTCACATAAGAGTTAAGATTGTAATTTTGAAACGGAGACTTTTGGTATCGTTATACATGGTGGTAACGGTAAAAGATTATGTCCATATCTAGCGTGAAAAATTCTATCTACAGAAGAATCACTATCTTCGTTTACATTAGTATCAAAACTTCGGTTGATGTTTCCATGATTCTGAAATAAATTTTGATAATGTTCATAACGATGATTCCACTAGACTAGCACTGTAAAATATTATTATTTATTTATTGTCATATTAATAATGATATAGGTAATAGCTTTGATTACTGCGACTAGTTGATAGAAAAAAATATAAGTTCAATAAACTTAATAATGATGGTTTGAATCAGGGTTGTTGCGAATATTCGTATCCGCATCCGCAATTGCGGAGCTTCCGCATTGATTTGGACATCTGCATCCGCATCCGCAACCACAATAATCATTGCGGATGTTCATGCGCATGCAGATGTAGCACAGGTCGTGTCAAGAAAGAAATAGGCGGGGCCCGGCGATTGGCGCGTGCCGTGCATGGCTCATTAACCAATAGGAGCGAAGTTGTCACCAATAGCACGCAGGTTTTTATTGACACTACCAGCCAGTGTTCCTAGCGAATAATTGTTCAGTAGCGCGGGTTTAATTTACGAACCTCTGCGTAACAGGCTTGACGCCGAAAAGGCGTCAAATATTTACCTATAATTATATTAAATGTAATACCTACTCCCATTTTTAACTTTCATTACTAAATATGTATTAAAAATTACTCTCTTATTATTTTATTTCTCCAAAAATATAGTTTCTTAAAAAATATCTTAAGATCCGCATCCGCATCCGCGGATGTGAGCCTTCAAACATCCGCCTCCGCATCCGCATCCGCGGATGTGAAAAAATCGGGATCCGCAACAACCCTGGTTTGAATGTAGAAAATATTAATCAATATTATTTAAATAAACCCAAACTTTGTACCAGCCGTAACATAATAAGATAAACATTTCCATGAGAACAAATAGTATTGTTATCAAAATACAGTCGCATTTTCTATAAAACATAGGTACCTACAACCTATAACAATTATTACAAAAACAACGGCGAAAACAGCACTGAGTTGCTGTTACACAAATAGGTATATTAAGTATTAGGTCTGTATTTATTTAGTAGACTGTGATACTGACTACGGATGCTTTGGAGCTTCGAATCCGACTTCAATACGTCGGAATCTCCGATTGATATTAAACTATTGTATAAATTCAAAATACGTAAAATTTACATTTACCTACCTATAACATTTTCCTTTAATTTTTTTTATTATTCTAGGTAAACATGATCTAAATTCTAAATGATATACTTAACATGTACTTACCAGAGCTTCAGTCTTCTTACGTAAATTCGATCTAGATAGTGTTAGAGCCAGTTCTGATTGTAGCCTGTTGGATATAGGGACTTCCTCAGCTGCATCATGATTGCCATCGGTTTTATCTCCATTAAGGAAGTCGAGCTTTGTTGGTTCTCGTCTGCTTCCACCTCCGTAAGCATATTCACCAATCGTTACAGACACAGGACGAGCGTGCTTCTTCATCGTGGCTGTACCATTCGGAGCTTTCACAAAATAATTTGACGGTGGCTTTGGTAGTACATTCGAAGGATTCTTTAACTTATAAGATTCTAGTGACTCCATATCAGCCTTTTCGTCTTTCATATTTTTTATTTGTGGAGGAGGTTCAATTTTCTTAATGTAATCAGGAGTGGGAGTTCTTGTCAGAGTTCCATTTTTCCTAAAATTTGGATTTGTTAGAAGTTCTGCGGTAATTGTTTTCGGAAGGGGTTTTTGGTTTTCTACGACTTTGTGGTTTCCATTTTGATGACCATTCGTAGACGGCATCTGAAAATCAAACGCGTATTTTTATTATTTGGTTTTACATGCTTTGCTGGCATCATGGTAATCTAAGGTTATTCATGATAGCATTTCAGTAATAATTACGAGTCTACGAAGATTTTAATGGAAAATGGGGGGGATATCACCCAGAAAAGCTTAGTTTGTAAAATGATTCTGGCCCTCGCGTCACCAGGAATCCTAATGTGAGGTCCAGCGAACTATCAACAATGTAGTATGTGATAACTATTTTTCTAAATCCACGAACACAATTTTATTGTTTATGCAGTTAAGCAATCAAACAAACTTTCATTTCAATTATAATAACCACTGCATAAATAAGTAGGTAAATCTCTAGCCATGTAGATATAGGTACTAGTATAAAAGAGATGTACGTCTCTTTTATACTAGTATATCTGCAAATAACATAAATTAAAGATCATAATACTGTACGACCTCAACCTCAAATTACGTATAAGTCCCCGACAGTTAGCATAGCAGCAAGTGCTTGCGTCTTGTATGAATAGAACTGGATTATGAAACTGCGCATACATAAATTATATGTATTACTTATAATGACAGACAATTTATGATTGATCACAAATCAATGCAAAGATCTTTTAGTCTCGTACATAATTTTTTATGTTTTTAAATGCTAAGTAGGTACCTATATGCTAAGGCTATACCTATGTATAGATACTATGGGTAGGGGTGGGCCCTCAGATCATAGAAACAAGGGAGATGTGCCAAGGCGCTATCGAGCGTGATGCCTGATTTTGAGCAAATTGCTCATACTAAAAACGTACGTGCTGGCGACGAACCGAACACGATCGATGGTATAAATACAGTGTTTTAGTTTAGTGCTAGTGTTGAGTGACGATTAACAGTATTAGATTGAGGGTGTGCGGAATGTTTAATGCGTGGGAGATCTTTTTATTCACAAGGAGCGCTTAATTATGCGCGTAATTGTGTCGAAAAATGTACTAAAAGTGGCATCAGTTGTTCCGGTACTAATTTGCTATGATGGCATATCTCCTTGTTTTTATGATCTGAGGGTGGGCCCATAGCGGTCAGAAGAATAAATACTATAGGTAATTAATCAGTTTGAAATACATGCTGTTATTATGGACCTTGGACATTGGAAACCAAGCCCTTTTTTCAGCTTTAGCCTTTGATGATGATACTTTACCTAAACATTACTTCAGTACCCCTATCATGAGTTTTTTTGACGTATAGTTTCGTTAACGTAAGCATATTTTGAATTTAAAATACAGCAGTCCTGGAACTTTATGATAAAATTTTATACCATTTGCACATTTAAAAAAATACAGAGAAATTAATTAAGTATTTAATTTATATAAATATTGTGTAACAAACGTGTATTTTCAATTCAAAATATGCTTACGTTAGCGATACTACACATCAAAAAAACTCATGATAGGGGTACAGAAATGATAAGACATTACTCACTGGCGGTGGGGGAGGGGGATTATCTGTAGCCTCCCTCTTGAGCGACGCATGGTTGTTGTTTGTTACTACTGCCGGCGGCTCTGCCTTCCTCAGAGGTAATGTTTGTTGACGATCCTGTAGGCGAAATCATTAGCTGGTTTTATTTATGTTCGTTTTTCAAAACATTACACCAGACAATGGTCTGAATGGAACGCTAAAACAACAAGATTATCTTAATTATATCTTCGCTAATAGGTAAATAAAGTCACAATGAACCGAATTGCATGTTGAAGGAACATTCAAAGCCGAACATTGTTTTAGAGATGTTTAACGAAATTATTGGGTGGTAAACAAGCAGGCGCCTCATCTGGTGGTAACTATGTGTTCACGGCCTGCTATGGACAAAGTTTAAATGTCTCATTTGTCTGTAATTACACCGACAATGGCTGAAGGCTTAACAGGCCTGTCCGGAACACAGTATTGCTGGCATTGCTGCTTTGCGAATTTTTTTATTATGATCTATATGGTGATTAATTTAACTTTATCGATTCAATATTTACGCCGAGATTTACAACTAAGGTTGGTTCAGAAGCGTTTTACGCTTTGATGTTTTCTATTTCCAATTTATAAATGTTATCAAACAAATCAATTTTTAATCACACTGTAATTATTATTATACTAGCTGACCCGCCCGGGCTTCGCACGGGTAAAGTTACCCTACGCCAGCTAAGCTACCCTACGTCTACCCTACGCCTACCCTACACCTACCCTACGCCTACCCTACGCCTACCCTACGCCTACCCTACGCCTACCCTATGCCTACCCTACGCCTACCCTACGCCTGCCCTACGCCTACCTTACGCCTACCCTACGCCTACCCAACGCCTACCCTACACCTACCCTACATCTACCCTACACCTATCCTACACCCCAAATCTCAAAAATAAGTTTCAAGCTTCTAGCTTTAAAAATTACGTAATTTCCACACAAACTTTCATGCCCTATTTCAACCCTTTACAGCCATTTTTTCGCATTAAAAAGCCTAGTAGCCTATGTCCTTTCTCAGGCTCAAGACTATCTCTGTACCGAATTTCATTTGAATCGGTTCAGTATTTTAGGCGTGATTGCGTAACACACAGACAGACAGACAGACAGACTATTTATACTTTCACATTTATAATATTAGTAAGGATAGTATAGGCTATTCCATATCACGCTACAACCCATAGGAGCCAAGCAACAGGGTTGAAACCGCGAGGAACAGCTAGTGTAAGTATAAATTATGCACCAACATGGCTTTATTTAAGTACAATCTGTAAGCCTGTATCTGTGCGTAATTGTCAAATTTTCGTAGTGTATACGTGTTCAATTCGCCCCCTGCAAAAAGATAGAAAATGTTATCCGGTGATACACCGCTATAGGTACCGTTTCCAGGGCTATATGCTCTGAGATGTTACTATTTTCTTAATTTGGAATCAAGGAGGTTACATTAATTTACACCAAAAACTTATATATTTTATTATAAACTTCTTGTTTACAACAATGCATAGATTAATGATCGGTCTCTGCTGCAACAATGACAACAACAATTTAGACAATCTTACGTAATTTGCAAGTGTTTTATGATCATATTTTAATGATAGAATTCAGTGGTTTTATGATTTAAAAGTAATAATAATTACCTAACTTATGATACGCGTCGGCGATACGGATGTACGGTGATTGGATTGAACAAATACATGTGTGGACCCGGCTTAATACACATGTTAGCAAAGTTAGTTCTGATGGTAGACTTTTTAATTTGATTGTAACTTTTTTTGATGGTAACTTTTGATATAGTGGATCGATTTCAATGAAACAAAGACTAAATGTTACCTAAAGGTACTGCCTATACATTTCTTTCTAATTCCTCAAAATCAATTCAGGAGTATTGATTTGATGCGTGTTCAAACACACAGACAAACAGACAGACAAACCGACAGACAAACAGACAGACATTAATTCTAAAAATGATAGAAATTTACTTCATTACTCATTCTTAGTCCCCCCTATTATTTTTTTGCAAATATATGCAATGTACAGACACGCGGAATTTACATTCTTATTATAAGTATAGATGATTTATATTGTATTTACACTGTAATTATTATTATATTTATATGATTATATGCGAAAGTTTCGTGTGTGTGTGTGTGTGTTTCCTACTCTTTCAGCCTGAAATAGCTAGACGGATTTGGATGAAATTTTGACGGATGACGAAGTCGCTGGCAACAGCTAATAACGTCCATAAAAATTATGCAGTAGAATGATACTACAACTATTATGGGATGACGTAAAGCTATAGAAATTAACGATTACTTTGCATGCTGTTACATAACCTACGTAATAAAACTTTACCTTAACTGTTTTTATAAAATAGGAAAATACAGCAACACTAATCTAATCGGCATTGGCATTGAACTTTGCCCAAACACATCATTAGCCAACGGAAGTAGGTAATGTTGAAGTGGTGGTTAGTGGAAAAAAAATATTACCGACATTCATCGTTGAACGTAAGCAAAAACGAAGGCTAAACTGTGTTTTAGGCCATTACATTACAATCACACTATAGCAGTAGTAGTACTTGATATATAAGCTCGTTACCTAGATAACATTCTTATGGTAGATAATTTCTTACTACCAAAATAATGTTATCTATAGAGCTTATCATAAGTTAAGGTTAGTTGCTAACAGCCTACGTATTAAGTAGGTATATATATACAACTTTGTCTGCGTGAAAATGTACGAAAGCCCATGTGCATCTCCAGGTCTCGGGCTATCACTGTCAGTTTTCAGCGTGAAGGAGTAACAAACTCACACACACATTTCGCATTTATATGATTATAGTTATTAATATAGTGTGACAGTTTGTAAGCGTACGCGCAGGTTCCACGGTTAATTTATTGTCTTTCTATAATTAGGTTAATTAAGTGTATCTTTGTAAATTCCTCTTTATGAAATCTTTAGTAATGAGACGTGATGTCATACTGTTGGAAATAGTAAGTAGGTATATAGAGTCATCCGAAAGTGGATGTGAGTGCTCATAACCACATTGCCGGACCAAAAAAATTACACAAAAAAACGCGAGATAGGAACTCCGAATCCGAAAAAATGACATTACTTTGTAGAACATTTTCTGTTATTATTCACTGTCATCTTTATGAGCTAAACGTATCCTGGCTTAACCCCAAGTGGCGATGCCAAATAGATTATATTAATCTGCACTGAATCAAAATCACGCGACCGATAACGTGTTATACCTAGAGTAAAGGTTGTTAGTCCATTGACACAATAATATTTAAATATCATAATGAATCAAGTCATCGGCACTCCCTTAATGAATTGAGTGGCGGTTAATCACACTTATCACCTTAGTAGATATTTGTATGAATAATCTGTAAAGCGTCTATTTTATTGTGAAATCTATCGTGTACGCGCACGGATGAGCAGTCTAACATATCCTTTTAGGTCTAGATATCAACATTATCCTACAATCTTACGAACTGAAACCTGCAGGTTCTTAGTCAGGAAAATTAAAAATGCTTGTTCCGACTTTCTGTTTTAGAAATTCTGAGTCACAAGTGGGATTGGGGCTGTGTCCGGCCTAGACTGCTTGCTTGCCTTATTATTGGGACATTATATCGCTCTCAGCAAACTGACCATAATAATAGAGCCGCGATAAGTAACTCTACTTTCGAGAAAAGAAAAGTTGTACCTTTGTACTTTACTTTCCTGTTCTTTCTTGTCATAACTTATACTGTGTGTATAAATAATATATAATTAACTAATAAGAACTATTACGCGATTATTAACCACTATAGCGATAAGCTAATCTAACTAATTGGGCAAAGTAACGGTTTTCCCTTAAATTAAGAGAAAAATAAAATAAATTTACATCAAGTTTATAAAATAAAAAGATGGAAAAATGTGTCGCATTAACATGTTTTAGAAGTATACAAAAAGAATATTAAACCGAGTTAGACTTACAGAACAAGTACCTAATAGATACATAGTTACTTATAACTAACAAATACTTTCCTAATAATAAGCACAAGTACGTCACAACCACACCATGTGACAGAAAGGATGCATCCTCTTAGGACTCTGTTGGATTCTCAAACTAGCACTTTTAAGTTTACATTGTGGAATGCAATAAATGAGTATTTAATGGATGAAGATTACATACAATAGCTCATAAGGGAACGTACACAGAAGCACATTGTAATAATCAGGACATTATCTATAGATTTAGTGTTTATTGCAAGAACATTATTATGCCATACAACTTATCTGTAAGAATATATTTCACAGATACTATACATCACATGCACAAATTAATATTTGGTAGTAAATCATCCGGTTATATTGCAACAAAGTTTCATCCATGCACACACGATGAGATCATCTGAGTGCATAATTGCCTATAATGTTATGGAAATACCAATGTACAAGTATGTTATGTTTCACTCAGCGGCCTTAATGTATTCATGTTAGTTTTTTGAGCATGCATCCTTTGTACTATACCTACGTCATAATTAGCTCTCAGTTGAAACAAACATCTCATAATGGGCATTCCCAAGAAATCCCAGATTTATTTTCTTCCATTTGGTTCACCATACAGAGCTTTCAAAGTAAAAAAAAAACACGGGTTAATGTTGCGTTGGTGACGCGGGTTAAAATATAGTTATGATCCTATGATATAAAATACTCGTATAATCGACAGCATTAAACTACCTATCATAAAAATACTTGTATGTAGTTGTTGTTGATACTAGTACAAGTACAAGTACAAGTACATGGATAAAATTAGGGAAACAGATAATATCATCAGCGATCAAAACGTGTTATCGATGCTCGCAATCAGTCAACTCGGAAAGATAACTCCTAAAATATGAGTGCTATAATCGTGACTACACCGGAGCTGCGCCGCTAGATATACCTACTTAATATGTTTTGCTATTAGTAGGATTTTTTTTACGTTTGTTGATATTTTCGACGGTCGTGACGTCAGATAGCGTTGCTATGGAAAATTATAAGCTTACCAATAATAGGGGACAATAACAAACTACGTGCAGCTCGTAGTCGTAAAATAAATATTTTTATGATATATCTACCTAGGCATGTTGAATGTATTGCACTATAATCACGAAGTACAAAAATCACAGTCAAAGGTTCTATATTCTATCTCGTTACCCAAGCTTCAACTAACTTTGTAGGTAGGTATGTAGGTAAGTACTTGTTTTGTTTCGCTCCAATAATAACAAGAACATTTTATTCGCACTCAACTTACTTCATAGCACTGTATTATGACTAAAGGTTTCGATTTACTAATGTTCTTCATCTTTCCAACAATGATTTCCAGAAACAGTTTTTACACAAGTCACCACATCACACTTATTGCAAATGTTCACTGTAGACTAATGCAGGAATCCATTTTTCCAAAACTATAATTAGTATTGGAACGTAGCATGAAAATCACGAAAATAATGGTTAAAGAGCACGTCAAGGTTGCATATATTTTCTCCGCAGCGTGGAAAATCGCAGGAAAATTAATGGTGAGTCGCGGTCGAGATACGTGCGGTGCGCGGCCGGCGCGGTGCAGCGAGACTGTGCGACCGAGCAGCAATCACACGAACAGCGATGGCGTGTGCCCTCGCCGACCGCTTACTCACTGCCGTTATCAGTGCAAAGCAGAATCTAGCGAAACATCGGCCGCGCCACGCCGGACGCTGGCGTGCCTCCGTCCATAAAAAAATCCGTATCAGCCAGCAACAACGCGAGCTATTTTGTCTAGTATAAATTAAGTGCAGCAGCAATTTTGCCTCGTTTTTAAACGCGATCATTAGACCAAATCAGCGACGTAAACGATGGCCGTAAGGCCGTGACTAATTTGATATTTAGTTATTATCAACATTTTTTGTTTTGTCATGTACTAGTCCTTGCGCCTTGCTGAGTAGTTTGGCTAAGGAAGCAAATACCAACCCACAATGAAGAGCGATGACCGTTACCTATTTGACTATTGATTTCAACCGTAATAACCATGACCATCGTTCGCAAACTAATGACTATTTAGCTAACAATGGACCTCTTATAAGAAAGTCTATAAAACAACGATGATTTTCATCACAGCTGCACCTAACTATTGTCCGTGTAATTAGATAAGCACGAAATATCTCCCGATCACCCGAGTCTCACAACAAAAGCTATTGTCGTGCTATCAAGATTGAAACGTAACGTGACTAAAACTAACTCTAAGCCATCCAGCCTGCTACATAACCATTTCTTAACTCTTAAGATTATTTATTACTTAATTGAATAACGGTAACTTGAACGAAGGAAAAGTAAGGTACATGTTTACGAGTATAAAGTAATACTTTTGTAGTATCTAAGTTATTTTTTAGTAATCCGCCAGGGGGTAGAAATCTTGCGTCAACAGTAAACTTTTAAGCCAATCAATACTAATATTATTGCAAATACCCATTGACCATTTCACAATATTTTTTACTGTCGCTGTTCTTTTGCTTAATGTATTTTCTGCACGGGGCGTTCACATCGATAACACCGTATCGTTTAATAAGGACGTGGTTTTTGGCGCAATCGGCGAATAATAAGATAGTGATACGATGCGGTCGAAATGGGCGTCCGTACGATACGAATATTCGATACGACACGCCTGATTTTGAACTTCAAGATGAGTGCCGAACTAATGTGTCTTCGCGCTGTTTTTTCAATGCAGTGGATGTGGGCCTAGCACGAATCATTTTGACGTAGGTACGCGGTATCGTAAACGTAAGCGAATTTTGAATCCAAAATACAGCTGTCCTAAAACATTTTGATAACAATTTGTGCATTTTAATAAATACTTACAGATATATAAATAAACTATTTATTTTATACTAGCTGTGCCCGCGACTCCGTCCGCGTGGAAGTCGGAAAATAACATTAGGTCGTTATTTCATTAAAGAACAATGATATGTAGGTAATAGGTATGCTACTTCATCATCCGCATAAAAATCGACATACAATAATAATATTAAGCCACCACACCACACCAAACACCATGCAGCACACAGAATCGATCAGTACCAATCTTACCCCTAATGTTTCACCAATCGTAACGACACACATATCTGATATCATCTATCACCAATCACCACCACGCAATTAACACATCACTAACCTATTACCAATTAACTGCAATGATTACGTATCACCACTCGCATGATACGCGTCGGCGATACAGATACGGTGATTGGATTGAACAAATTCATAATTATGTGGACCCGGCATAATACATGTTAGCAAAGTTACTACTGACTGATAGATTATTTGTAATAACTTTTGATAGAATGGACCGATTTTAATGAAATAAAGACTAAATGTTACCTCAAGATACTGCCTATACATTTCTTTCTACTTCCTCATAATCAATTCAGTAGTATTGATTTGATGCGTGTTCAAACACACAGACAAACAGACAGACAAACCGACAGACAAACAGACAGACATTAATTCTAAAAATGATAGAAATTTACTTTATTACTTATTCTTAGTCCCCCATATTATTTTTATGCAAATATATGCAATGTACAGACACGTAGAATTTGAATTTGATTCTTATTATAAGTATAGATAAATATCGTGCATCAACGTATATTTTCTATTTAAAAACAGGTTTTAAAAAAACCGACTTCCAAAAACTACACTAAAAACTATGAAATAAAAAGTTTAAACTTCCATAATTAAAAATCTAAATGTATATTGAACCCGGCGGGGCCTTGTCAGGTTTTTGCCTCTCAGTCTTTAAACAGGAAGGGTGTGCGCAGTGTGTGCACGTGGAAATTAAGATTTCATTTTATTCCTTGTTCATCTGCAATTTTGCTTATTTTCATGCTAGGCCCCGCCGACTTCAATATACATTTAGATTTTTAATTATGGAAGTTTAAACTTTTTATTTCATAGTTTTTAGTGTAGTTTTTGGAAGTCGGTTTTTTTAAAACCTGTTTTTTATTTTTAACTTTTTAGTGTAGTGTAACATGTCATGTTTTTTTTAATAATAATACCTTACGTATATAAAAGTACCATAAAATCATGCATAGAGCGACTAATATACTACCTTTGACACACATTTGGTATGTACTTTTACCGAGATCGATTACTTCCACTCATTTAAATAGGTACTTACCTTCTAAAATATTTATGGATAAGTACGTTTCAGTAATCGAAAAAAAAAAAAAACCAACCGAATGCAGAACCTCCTCCTTTTTGGAAGTCAGTTAAAAACCGGGCAAGAGCGTGTCGGACCACGCACAGTGTAGGGTTCCGTAGCAAGAAGTATTTCAGTGTTCCGACCGCAAATACAAGTTTGTATTTCAAAATATTATTAGGAAATATTTATTTTTACGGTTGTCAAACTCAAATATTACAAAAAATTACTGACGTATCTTGTTCAAACTAATTTCAATCGAAAGTATTTATTACGTGCTATAAGCTCGATTTTTTTCAGATTTTTCGATAGCGCGGTTGGAAAATTACAGGGGGGGGGGACACATTGTTAACGACTTTGGGAGCTCCTAGTTCACTCTATATGCACTTAAATAAAAAAGGTATTTAGAAACCTTCATGTTATTTTCAAAGACCTATCCAACGATACCCCACATGGTGGGGTGCGCGAAAATATTTATTTCATCCCTCAGTTTCATGTATGGGAGCCCCCCCTAATAATTTTATTTTTCGTAATTTCACTATAGGCCTTAATGGCGGCTTATAAAAGACATCTACCTACGAAGTTTGATACAAATTGGTTATGAACTGTAGATTTGACGAGGGTGTGACAGACGGACAGACGGACAGACAGACGGACATGACGAAACTATAAGGGTTCCTAGTTTTACTACGGAACCCTAAAAACAGTGTTTTTTCAGTTTGTAATAGAAATAGGCTCGCTCCCTAGCCTTCTATCAAATGCGACTTAAGCATGAAAAAATTGTGTGTACTATACACCTCTGTCTAACCTTGCGGGAAATATCGGCGTGATGTTATGTATGCATAATATCGAGATCGATTGCGTTCAGGAATTCATGTACCTACACAATATCACTTTTTCATCATCGTCATGTTGTCATCGAGATACACCAAAAATACCGTTTATTACACCTGGTTAAAAATCTACTCAACCAAAGTTAATAAAATTTATATGGGACCACCTCGCGAGCTTCTTCTACCATATGAAAAAAGAATCACGTAAATCGGCTCAGAAATCACGGAGTAATCGGTGTACATACATTAAAAAAAAAAAAAAAAAAAAAAAAAAAAAAAAAAAAAAAAAACCAACCGAATGCAGAACCTCCTCCTTTTTGGAAGTCGGTTAAAAATACGCTTACGCTTACGTTTACGATACGCAACGTCAAAATTGTTCGTGCTAGGCCCTCTGATGCTGACGCTGCGTAGACGTCGCGTAGGCCTACGATACAGCGTAGGCGCTAAGCAAACGCTACGCAGCCGCTACGCCGACGCTACGTAAACGCTACGGAGGCGCTACGCAGACAGCGTGTAGACTCACCTCGTATTTTAATAAAATACGGCTGTCGGCTATGTTGCTAAAATTAATATTATTTTATTACAAAAACGAAATAAGAGTACATAATAAAAAGCTATGGCTCACACATGCTATAATGTGCTTTTGGGAGTAGACAAAGTTTAACTGGATATATAATAGAGTTTTTAATAGAGTTGATTTTTCCCGTTAACTTTATGTTATTTGGACGCATCATTTAAGAGATACCTAACACGATATCTATCAACGCGCGACGGTAAACTAAACTTCGCCCGTGCGAAGCCGAGGCGGGTCAGCTAGTAGCTAGTGGGAATAAAAGAAACGTTCATACGAATATGTAAATTATTGGAATTTCGTTCCTGACGAGGGTCGCCCGACCGCACACGTTTTTTTTAATACATGCCTACTTTTTTCTCCCAAATATTTCCGTCGCGATTGTATGGTTAAGTCTGTGAGAAAACGTGGCGAATCCGCAGTGTCAATGCGGCAACCTACAGCTGGACTCATGCCCAATGAGAAGGGATCCTTAAATCTGATCGATGATCGATGGCATAAATCTTGAGGGTAATTATATCTTTAGGATACCAAAAAAACAACGAGATGACAGAATAATAAGGATCGAAAATGTGCTTTCAAGACGACTCAGGACCAAATATCCTGAAGAAAAATCATAGAATATGACTTCCTGGCAAGAGAGTGGTCTTCATAATAAGTATTTATTATTTCAATTGAATCTGGATATTAAGATATAATACAGTATTGCCATTTTTTTTTACTTTATAAGAAATGTATATACCAGCACTGGAAGTAATTTGAATTGAAACCTAGCCTTGGCAAAAAACCTTCAGGTAATTTCAAACAAGTAGGTAAATAAGATGTAAAATAGAGGTCTCTTCCTAATTAAGTAATAATGATTATGTGTAATTTTAATTAATTTTAAGTAATGTATCAAACACAATTTATATTGTTCCTGATAAATAAATAAAAATTAAATAAATAAATATAAAAAATTACAGAAATTATAATGTTTTGTGTATACATATTTTCATTCCTAATCGTTGTTATCGTGTGCACTTTGCAGAAAATAGTTACGCTCCAATAACTGCTTATGTAATCATGCAGTAATAAATGATTCGTGTCGAAGTGACCCAATTAATTTCGTAAGGCAATTGTCTCGAAACTTAAAGTTACATAACCTAGATAACTTTGTACAAAGAATAAGTTGCGCGGCTAACTTAGTGAGAAAAAAATTATCATAACAGAGTAAAATATGCCTTAATTGGAGACAAGAATTCAGACATTCGTCTGAGTAATTTAAGATTAACTTTTTTGCATAATGCTGAAGAGAAATACAGCGTGTATGATGGATTCATCAGACAGTATCAACTTCTTATAATAACCGTTTGGGTTAAAGGATAATAATCGATAATACCCATGTATGTGTTTAGTAATGCAAGAATAAAGTGCATTTGAATAGCCACCACAAGACAATAAATATTATCATAAAACCAACACACGTATCATCGAACACGTTTAGACTTATTTACATGTGAATGTCAAGCATATTCACATTCGTGAGTGAGATCGTTAAAAGTTACTTATCCTCAACCATCAAAAAGGGAATGAAATAACAGAACTTGTATCAGAATAGTCTCGTTGGACAGGTTTATAATTTTACTACTTTTATATTTTGCTTCAATTTACTGCTTTATTCGCTGTCGTGACGATATTAGATTTTATTTATGGAGTTATAGTGCCCGGTTTCACCGTATCTAGTTATTTGCTACATTGTAGATACCCATAGAAAAGCTATCGTTATGTACATATATTCTATTTATGTCGATAGACTCATTAATACGGGAAGTAGGTTTCGAGAAAATTATTTTGTCCACCAAATGGGACGAGATACTCGTTTCAAAACTTCGACAATCATTTTGTGTATGACTAGCTTTTGCCCGCGGCTTCGCTCGCGCTGGATTTCACACTCTTGGGGGTGGAATTTCCAAAAATCCTTTCTTATCGGATGCCTACATCATATAAGGAATACGTCCTCCAAATTTCACGTTTCTACGACCACCGGTTTAGGCTGTGCGTTGATCCATCAGTCAGTCAGTCAGTCAGTCAGGACAAAGCATTTTATTAATATAGATAGATAGATAGATTGCCAATTAAAATCAATGTAGGTAGGAATGTGACGGTGTCTAATGTAATGATTTTTATGAATATACCTACTATTAAGATAATACCTATTAGAATGTAGTAGATACTTATTCTGCAATCATCATCGGAAAGTATGTATAAGTACATACGATCGAGTCATGACATGTAATTGCAGACTATTATAATACTAAATATTCTAACTACCTAGGTAGGTACATCAAAATTACTGAGGTTGTACTATACCGTACTGAATATTTGCATTTCCTATAAGGAAATCACGAGTTTTTAACTCGAGGAAAGCGTTTAGTTAGATTATATTAGAATGGGGGATTCCATACTATTAAAAAATACCTGCGGACCTGGTATGACGTCATTCATGATACGTTTTTTCCTTACCCTTGCCTTTGTGAGCAGTCTTATTATTTATCCAATCACAATCCAAATATTTTAATTTGTTTTGTTTTTTATACAAACATATTTTTCGTATTAGGTAGGTATACGATTACTGTGAAGGTGTAAATGTATTTTTTTTTGTTTTGTAAATCACACAAGTTTTGAAAGATCTTTATTTTATTAGTTTTCACCACGGAACAGAAAAAAAATTCACGGCTAGACTTCGATAATAAAATTGGCAGATAGGTAGATATCACGATATTGACCGTTTCACGTAAGAATCCCTTCGACGCTATGTTGGCTCCCCTGCTTGTCATTCCTATTTGTCATTAATATCGTTTTGTGTTTTTTGCAGATTTATGTTTTATAATAATGTTTAGGACGTTAAAAAGTGATGAAAGTGAAATTGGTGCTGAAAGAAAACTTCCAACACCGTTAAAGACGTTGACGACAAAGAGATTCAGGGCAGTCAACATAGCGTCGAAGGGAATTCTTATGTGAAACGGTCAATACCTTGAAAAGGAAGATTTTTTATTTGATATACTTACTAAGATTAAAATCTCCTTAAAAGATAATTAAATAATAAGGAAATCCTAAAATTCGTCAAAGGCACGGTAAGGCAAGGCACAAGGCGTAGAACGTAGGACCTAGACCTAACAGATTTGAGTCAATCAAAGAAAATACTTAATTTTCTTACAATAACAATTGTGTGCTAAGGCAAAACAAGGATAAAGATATGAAAAATAATAACAGAATAAAATATTATGATAGGTAACAACTTGATTGAAATCAGTACAACTGATGATATTAATCAAAGACAGCAAAAAATTAAAAATACATGATTCTTTGAATTATGCCTCATACTGGCCAAATAGATGTTATCTTTTTAATTAACGATGCTTTCGTTATAATTGCTAATGTCAGATAAGCAAATGGTTACCTAGTTTCCGCTTTACCAAATCAAGTACCTACCTATACAACAAAAAAAAAACTTGTAGGTTACTTACCAATGATTCAGCCTCGTTACTTTGTGTGTCTGGACTTTTTTCATTGTTGTCTATACTTGCAAACATTTTCTTGTGAACTTTTTTGAACTCGTCCATCAAGGCATCGTGCTGTTTCTTCTTGTCATCTGTAGGCTTTGGTGGAGGTGGCTTCTTAGGTGGTGGTGGCGGTATGTTAGGTTCTGGATTAGGTTTTTTCTTATTCTGGAAAATACTTAATAATTGGCACATTACTACAGCTACTACAAATACCTATTTTAAAATAACATTCTCTAATGTGCACAACTGATATTGTCTGATGACATTATCAGGGCTCAACTCTCAATGTAATCTTAAATTCTCCGAAAGAAAGCGTAAATAGATGATATATTATAATGCGCGCGTTCGAGCTCCATGTTACCTTTCTTCTCTCACCGTGCATAATATAATTATCTACTCACCATCTTACGTCGCTGTATTTCATCGGCAATGGCACTTGATAACGTAGCTGAACTAGACAAACTTACAGAATCCGAATTACAATCGTTTTTCAAAGGTGGTGGATAATTACATGTATTTTTTCCACATGTCGTTGTGCTAGTATGATGTACTTCCACTACTATTGTTTTTTTATCGTTGTCTCGATTCGTATGATTAGCTGTAAACGCATTTTTCCTAGGAGACTTATTATCGTAACTACATTGTATCGTAGCACCATCTTCAGTTAAATTTATTATAGTTCTATTCGATGGGCTAGTGATGTACTCCTTCTTGGTTTTGCATCGTAAATTAGTTTTATTATCGTATGAGTGAGGATTGTTTGGTATACTAGGACAGTCGTAGTCGGGCTCTATGTCAGATGGTGCATCGAAATTATGGATATCACCATTCTTCCATTCGAAATCTAAACTATCCCATGTTCTTCTCTTTAGTCTGTTCATCGTTAATCTGTAACAAAATCACCGACAAAGAATTACTATAATTATAAAATGCACACAGTGTGTGCCACAAAATTCCGAATCTTCGATACAATAACTTGAATGTCAAGTTCTTACCTATCAGCGCGGTCAGCAGCCTCCTCGGCGACACTGGCGAGGCGCCTGCGCAGCGCGGCGGGCGGGGCCAGCGGTACGTGCGGCGCAATGGGTGCGGGGCTCCGCTCTCCCGCGGCTGATGACGCAGAGCTGTTGTACCCCGAGCTCTCCGGAGACACCAGGTCCGTGCCCGCACCCTCACGAATCACCAGCTCCAGACGACCTGTCGCTTTCATTGCTGATATTGCCTGCAGACAACAAAACACAAAAATAGTACATAATAATATACATAAACTATAATATTTCAGTTTCATGATTGGCATAACACTATTCAAAAATAATAATAATGCACCAAAATAACACAAGCTTGTATATACGTGAGGCTAAGGCATAAAGGTGTGTTGCCAAAGTTTGGGGAAATCAAGTACCTATTAAAGTAAACAAAATGAGATGTCCAAGACAAATTGCAGTAATTGGGCTCACGTCTCTAGAATAATTGGAATCAGATGGAGAATAGAGTACGACACGGGACTTCGATCAGCTCATGAATAGCTTCCGTAAAGAAAACTGTAAAAAATAAAAGTTCGATAGGTTATCGAGATCATAAAATAAAATTTAACTTTTTTAGAGCATCTTAAAAATACACCGGTACAATTAAGTATTAATGGAAAGCATTTGTTACTAGGGATGTACCGACTAGTCGGCGACTAGCCGGTAAAGCCGACTATCCGGCCACTTTTATAGTCGGTGACTAGTCGGCTAAAAACGCCGACTAGTCGGCCATTAGGTAGGTACTTTATTCATATAAATAGGGTGATTGAAATGATTTTTTTTCATTATTAATTGTTTTTATTTCAGTATCAGTCTTACAAATTGGCAAAATAATACAGGAATAGAAACAAAAAATAAATTCTGAACGCAAGTTTCTAACAATAACTTTGAATAAAGAACATAATATGTAATCACCTAATCACCTATTTATTATTTATTTAAGAATCGCATTTATATCGAATAGAATCGAATTTGTTTTATATTAAAAAAAACCGGCCAAGTGCGAGTCGTACTCGCGCACCGAGGGTTCCGTATCAGTTTTGGACGTATAAAGTGAGAAAAACCGGACCGCAAAACTAAGTTTGTTTGTGAAAGAATTTTGATGATTTTGAAAAAACTGTACTAGTTAGGAACATCGTTTTATTTTTGGTGCCATATTTGGGTCAATTCCTATCAACTCTAATTATTTCAGATTTTTCTCTCCGCAAACTTCGGAGATAAGGGGGGGGGGGAATGGTATTTTTTCAGACATTTTTCATCATATGTCGAAAACTGTTAGACATAAATATTATTAATGTTAAAATAAATTAAATACAAATATATTTTGAAATGTGCAGATCAAGCCCTTTCATATGATATATCACTTGACCTAGTAACCCCACTTTGAAATTTTGGACCCCCACTCCGGCCCCTTTTGCAATGAAAATAATTTTTTTTTTTTTTTTTTTCATTTGCAATAAAGTTGGACAAGCATTTTTTATAACTGTTCCAAATTTCAAGTCGATAGCATAAGTAGTTGCAGAAATAAGCAGGTGTGACAGACAGACAGACAGACAGACGAAGTCGCACCATAAGGGTTCCTTTTTTACCATTTTGGTACGGAACCCTAAAAACACTAAGTAACGGCGATCGTATGTGAGCGACGAACATTACCGATTCCGCCCGAACACCGCAGAAAGCAATGATCGGCTTGGCCGACTAGTCGGCCGACTAATCGGTCTTTTTCCAGCCGACTAGTCGGCTAGTCGGCTAGTCGGCCAAACTCATAGTCGGCCCAACACTATTTGTTACCTGACAACGTAAATTAAACTATTAAATGTGTTACTAGCTTCCAGATCCGTTCAGCCATTCTGGCGTGATTGAATAACAAACATCCATCGTTCATCCATCCCTACATCCATCCGTCCATACATCCATCCATCCAAACTTTCGCATTTATTATAGACAGTATAGATTACATCTTTACATCTAAGGTAACAATATTTACTAGTAACGGAAAAGTAAAATGCGGAGGTATAGTTACGTAGGTACTTAATGCATTCTTTTACAGTCACGTTTGTAATGAGTGCTTTTACGACTTCATAATAATATAAACCGTACAGTACCTATTTAATCGAATATACTTACCTTATTTTATCGTTCGATTATAGCAAGCAGTTAAACACGAGTTTTCTTTTTTTCTTACTTTTATGGAGCCATTACCTACCTACCGTTATTTAACTTAATAATCAAAATTAATGCTCTCTGATCCTATATCGGCATTTTGTGCTCATAGCGTTCATAGATTAATATATCATACCATTGCATCCTCAGATCATAGAAACAAGGGAGATGTGCCAAGGCGCTATTGAGCTCACATTGGGCGTAGTACAAAAGTAGACGCTGGCGACGAACCGAACACGATCGATGATATAAATACAGTGTTTTAGTTTAGTGCTAGTGTTGAGTGACGATTAACAGTATTAGGAATTTTTTACGTGTGGGAGATCTTTAAATTCACGAGGGGCGCTCGCTGGTAATTGTGTTGAAAAATGTACTAAAAGTGGCGACAAGTGTTCCCGTACTAATTTGCTATGATGGCATTTCTCCTTGTTTCTATAATCTGAGATTGCACCCCTTTAAATTTTTAGAAGCATATTACAGGTACCTAAATATTGCATCCAGTATTTTTTAAAGGGCTAGCTAGTACAGACAAAGGACGATTGATAAGTTAAATTAAACGATCGATTTTTTTATCTTTAAACTCGTGCAAAATATTTTGCCAGTTAGCCAACCCATCGCCTAATATATTTATTCCCTTTGTGTTACTGTTGTTTATGGGGCTCTCATTACTGTAAATACGTGCAGATAGCAGTTTCAAGAAATAGATCCTACGACTTGTCTAAATTTAGCCGGGAGGTGCTGTTACCTATAGAATTCTCAGTAACGGCTCCGAAACTAAATTTAGTGTAGAATACATCGAGTTTAAACTACAATCAATCAAGGCAATTATACCAGTCTTTTGAGGACGTTATGCAGAGGAGTTATTCCCAACGATCCACGTGGTCGGTTGGCGAGTTGCATCCGTTGGGAATAACCAGGCAGAGGAATATTTTGACGCTCTCAATGATTCTTTTAGTTTATAGTTTTATATTATGATAAAATTAAATAAGTATAAGTACTTAAGTGCTATTAATATTTTCGCTAGTGGTTTTCGGACGTAATAATTATTATTATTTCGCTATGACTTAAATACCATTGAAGGATATACCTCGTTGAAGGTAACGTTGGAGAAATCCAGGCCGTTACACGATAAGATCTGATCGCCGGGCCGGAGCCCTGCCTCGCGTGCGATGCCTCCTTCCCGCACGAACTGCACAAATATGCCCGGCTTCCACTCTGGACCTTTGCAAATTCTGAAACAAACAGTTTTTACTATGAATAAGTACCTACATGAAAAATGGTCGTTGTGGCGATTCTTAGGGGATGGCCAATGTCCAGCTGTGAACGTCCTTCGATTTGATAATGACATGAAAAATGAGTTTCAATTGTGAGCGACCTTGTAGGAACGCGCAACAAATAAAATTGTACTGTAATTAATATTATTATTGTCTCGACCCGTATCTCTGAACTCAAATTATGTAGTTCATTAGCATGGTAAATTTTTTTTATTAAAAAGTCGTTAATTAGGTAGGTACCGTACTTAGATATCTAATCTGGATGCAAGTTCTGATCTCGCAACATTACCATGATCATATCAATCAAAGATCGACGACAAACATGCGCAATAGTTTGACTTTGACATTAAAATAACAATATACTGTGTGACAGACAGACAGACAGACAGACAGACAGACAGACAGACAGACAGACAGACGAAGTCGCACCATAAGGGTTCCTTTTTTACCATTTTGGTACGGAACCCTAAAAACACTAAGTAACGGCGATCGTATGTGAGCGACGAACATTACCGATTCCGCCCGAACACCGCCGAAAGCAATGATCGGCTTGGCCGACTAGTCGGCCGACTAATCGGTCTTTTTCCAGGCTATGATCATAGGTAGCAGATACGTCCGCAATGCTCTCGACCTAGCATGTCTGATGCCATTAACATTAAACGGCTCACCCATCGTCTATTCCGACACGGCTAAGAACCTTGGTATATTAATTGACAGTAATCTTTCGTGGCGTGCTCAAGTGAACGAAGTTAGTCGAAAAGTGCACTTTTCTTTTCATTCGCTAAAATGCCTTCAGAGTTTCTTGCCCTTTAAAACTAAAATCTCTCTTGCTCAATCTCTTATTCAGCCGGTTATCGATTACGCTGATGCCTGCTATCTGGATGCCACAGAGGAGCTCTTAAACAAGCTTGAGCGTTTGCAAAACCTGTGCATCCGTTTTGTTTTTGGTCTGAGAAAATACGATCATGTTTCTCACTTGCGCAAAGAACTTAAGTGGCTCCCTATTCGACTTCGCAGGAACACTCGATTACTATGTCTCCTCTTCAATATACTTTATAACCCTACATATCCTCATTATCTCCGTGACCGTTTCTCTTCTAATGCTCCATGCAGGTCTCATCTTAGAACTATTCTCAAATTTCCATCGATACATTCCATTCATCCATACTCTTATTCCTTCTCTGTTCATGCAGTACGATTGTGGAACTCACTTCCTCCTGACATACGGGATTCTAGAACCATTTCTATATTTAAAAAGCGCGTCAAAGAATATTACCTCTCTACACAGCTGTGATTATCTACACTTTAATATGTATTTATATATTATTGTATGTATGTACATATGTAAGTATATATATCTGTATGTATGTATGTATTTTAATAGTGTATGTAGTTTATTTTGTAGTTGCATTGTATCTAATTTATTTTATCATATTATTACACACTGTGTCTACATATTTTCTAATCCAACTTTCCTGTCGCAGGTCTGCTGGAAGAAATTTCTTTAGAAATAAGCAGTACCTTTGTGCTCAATTATCTGTATATTCTTATACTTTTATATGTGTTTCTTGTGTGTACATAAATAAATAAATAAATAATAAATATACTGACCCGCAGCCAAGCTTGGCTCTGGGAGGCACGAGTATAGACAATCTCATGTCCGTCAGTCTCTCGTCGTGACACAGAGTCGGTGACGACGACACGTCGGAGCTCAGCGACGCCCGCTCCGACACGAACTGCCATGACAATGGCTCATGCGCCTTGCTGAAATGCAGACAACGTGATCAAATAGCTGCACACTTAAGTACACAACCAAATTTTCACGGTTAAATGTTAGGTACTTACTCTTTGACAGGTAGCATCCCCACATCTGTAACAAAATTATATATCAGACATCTTAAAGTAAAACATAAAATTGAAAACATAACTATCTACATGTAAATATACTTTCACGGCAAAAATGCGAAAGGTCCGTCATAGAGTCATAGAAACCAAAAGAAATGTAGTCAGCAGTTTTATTTTATGTTGCAAGACTATAGCCAAGCTGGTCATTTATGAAATGTTTCGGAATTCTCAACAATCGCTGGGCACCGGGCCTCATTTCATCTGTCATAATTCGTTTTACGCAACTCTATCTAATAGACAATGTTCATAGGCACACGCCCACGCGCTTTCACGAGAGTTATAAAATCTCCGCGGCTTCTATTACCGGTTGCGCCTCATACGATTTGATTAATTATCATAATTTTATTCGCTATTACATTGTCAGACGATACGCCTACGTGGTGACGAGACGACTCTAGGTGGTGTGCGTTTAGTTGCGTAATAACTTTAATTATTGGTTTAGAAACCTGTGATAATTATATTAATTTATTCGTTAGTTAACTATAAACTTCAATCAAAAGCCCCTACAGAATTTATTGGTGTTATGTCACTAGACTTCCAAGATCCTTAAGCATTTATTGATGAGTACGTTTGCATACATAATAAATACATTGATCAACATTGGACTATTATATCATGTCAGCTCATATGTCTACTTCTTCCTTGTACGGGTGGCTACAACAAACAGTATTTTATAAAATAATCGTCTCGCATGGCAGGTGGATTGATGTTACGTATTAATTCAGAGTTAGATGCTGCTGCACGTTGCTCTGATATAATTTCTTATCTTTCTAAGTTACTTAATTATTGGATTATTTGGTATTGATATTGATAGTAGTGTGGTGTGTAGTGTGTAATGGTATCGTTTTTAAATCCAGACATCAATGGTCTACCTACCTAATACCTACCTACCGGGTTCCGAACCTGGGGATAATTCTGTACCTTCAGTGAAAAGTGATACATGTCGACCCAGATCGGTTTTTATATTCTCTGATTAAACTTATTAAAAAAAAATTAACTTAATTTCTATCTTATCCCCGTTGTTATAAGATTAAAAATGAATAAGATTTTTTTGTGTACATTGATATAAGTAAGCAATTTTTTATTGAAATTATTGTGTAAAATAATACTTTTTGATTCATACCAAAGTGCTCCGAACCGATCTTTATATTTCTAAAATGTATTTTAATACGACTCGAGTTACCACATCTTACGCGAACCAAAAGCTTTTACTTCAATTAATCCAAAGTGATACAAATGAAATCCTATCACAAAACTTTAAAAAATTGAAACAATACATTCTAGTGAAAAGTGTTACATTTGTACATGAACCATACAAACACAAATTTATTTTCATAAAAATATGTGACTAATGATACAACTGCTAATCAAACAATTTACACGTAATTTATGTAGCCAATTTTTATGTGATTACAAATTTAATATTAATTCTATTAGTAAGAACATAAGGGAAATAGGACATAATATGATTACGTGAATAATGATACTAATATAGTAGAATCAAAACTGCATTGCATTTTAGAACTAAATTAGCAAAAAAATACGAAGTACACAGTGATACAAGTCGCGCAGCTCTTACGCACCCCACTCCCTACTTCTCCGCGGGACGCATGGAAAGAGCGCAGGTGACGCGGGATTCTTAAGGCGCGTCTCCTGCTCCAAATTTTGAACAAAACATTGTTTTACGAACATGTTCACGACCTTAATTCATTCATTCACCCGTCTCCTGCTATGTTCGACGTTTTTGTTTTTCTAAACAAGAACATCGAACAATGTATGACAGGTATGCCTAGGGTTGCCAACTATCCTATCCTACTTCCTACTAATATTATAAATGTAAAAGTTTGTGAGGATGTATGGATGTATGGATGGATGTTTGTTACTCTTTCACGCAAAAACTACTGAACGAATTTTGATGAAACTTTACAGTAATATAGCTTATACATCATAATAGAATCAGAATAGGCTACTTTTTATCCCAAAAAACGCGGGCGAAGCCGCAGGCGGAAGCTAGTTCTTTATAATAACGTATCCTACTTTATTTTCTACTAGCTTCCGCCCGCGGCTTCGCCCGCGTTTTCCGGGAGTAAAGTAAGTATGTGTTATTCTAGGTCCCAGGCTACCTCCTTGCCAAATTTCATCCAAATCCGTCCAGCCGTTTCAGCGTGAAGAAGTAACAAACATACACACACACACACACACACACACAAACTTTCGCATTTATAATATTAGTGGGATTAGTGGGAGTGGGATATTTATACTTTTGCATAAAAATAAAGTATGCGAAAATACTTTATTTTCAATTTTACTATACATGTGCAAATACATCTGATAGGTTACCAAATTTTAAAAAAATATATCTGATTTACTCTCTGTTCCCGCCACTTCAGCTTTCACTAAAAGAGTTTTTTCGGTATTGAATCTGACATGGCGAGAAGAGAGAAACAAATGGTCCATAAAAATAAAAAACGAGTTATTATTTATTTATTTAAATATAAATTTCGGTTGTGAAACTAGCCTTGATACTTTCAAAGACAACATAATAAATATTACATGTGCTAAAAGTACCAACACATTTTTTTTTATGTGAATGACAACATACTTAAATACGACAAATCCTTTTTTTTTCTTCCAAATAAGTTATTTTTCTCAAAAAAAGTTGGCAACCCTAGGTATGCCATTTGAAAATGAGTTCCGAAGAATGTGAGGTCATTCATTCATTCCCCCGTAGGCGAACGCGGGGATGTTTTCCGCTAGGCTCGGCAAACACGTTTGTGTGTTTTTGTTCGTCAAAATCGTTTATCGTTCACTCTATCGTTCACTCTATCGTTCAATTTATCGTTCACTGTTCACTGTTCGATGTTCGTCGAACACGAAAACAGGGCAGGAGACGCGGCTTTAGTCTCGGGCGTGCGTCACACAGTGTGTTAAGAACCCGATTTTTGTGTCATCATGTTTTTAATCAAGTAATCGATAGTTTATATAATTTCTAGTACTAGAGTTCAACTCCCGCTTCGCTACGACTTGTAGATTATTTTTAAAAAAATGTCAAAGTTTCGTAATATCCGCGTCACAAAAAATTAAAAAAAAATCTTATTTAAAAAATGGAACTACGTATTCCAGTTTCTATGTATTCCATTAATTGTACGTACAATAACCTACCCTTCCACCATTTTTTATTGCTTTAGTATGAATGGGACGCGGGATATGATTTTTTTTCTCATTTTTCGTTTTTATTTTTTTATTCACCTATAACACCGTATTAGTTCGTGATTTCTACATCAAACTATAGCTTATACTTTCTTTTATGTATAGTATTAAAACCACAACCTAATTCCTTGTTATGCTGCAGTTATTGTTAATTTTATATTTTCTTCAGGGCTGTCACTTTCGCGTATCCGAAAAAAAATAACTATAATAAATATTTTATCCGACAAAAAAACAATTTCTTTCGAATTTATATTAAGTAGTTAACTGTGTTATAACTATAGATCGGATAATCGGATGCATATTTACCCAAAGTTAATTTTTGGCTAAGAAATTATGGAAGTGGCTTCTTAAAATATATATATTTTTAAATAAATCCCGGAATGCCAGGAAATCCGGGTATAGGTACCTACATAACCAAATATATTTCATAATAATATTATGAAATTATTAAAAAAAATCGCGGTCGGAAGACTGAAATACTTCTTGCTACGGAACTCTAGACTGGGCGTAAGTCCGACACGCTCTTGCCCGGTTTTTATTTTATTAAGAGGGCTATTACATTTTTGTCACAAATGTATTTTCAAATGTGTTTTAAAAAATGTATTTTTATTAATGTTTTAGATAATAATATTAATTTTACAGATAAATAATTGAAACACATTTCTACTGTACTACTACAAACTGTACTATGTATGTATGTACTACAAACAAACAAACTTCAGCTTTTTAATAGTATAGATATATTAGCTACAACTTATTTATGTCCTTCGGATAAGAATTTATTGACAGTTGCCCAAGAAGGTGTACCAGCCCAACATGATACCATTTCCTTCGCACATATCCAAAAAGGGCCAGTAGCCGTTGAGCAGTCGTGGAAGAAGTCGACCTAGAGTTCTACCGCCACTAGAACTATGTAATAGGGGCATCTTGTTTATAGTAGTAACATCTTGCTCATAGATGGCGCTATTGCATATTTGTAGTGGAATATTTTATTTTATTTAGCCACCAGCCGGCTTAGCATGACCAAAGAATAGACAAAGTTCTTTCTATCCAACTCGTTATCTCTTCTGCACGAGCATGCGGTGACCCGTGCTTGGCTTATGAGAATTTTGTCTACTGAAGAATAGAGACACTTCTTCTCTTCATTGTATGCATAAAACGGTAGAAATCTTTCTAAAATCTGTCACTTTGTTTATTCTTCTGTAGACAAAACACGTTTCTATCGTGGTCCTGCTAGACCGGCAGATAAATTTATTCCTAGGAAAAACTATATCGATCTCATAAAACAATAGGTGTTAGAGTGAAACATACATATTATTATTAATTCATATAGTTATCATAATAAACTTTTCATGGCGATTGAAACATTCACCCTTAAATAAGAGAATAGAAATTATATTTAAATATATCTCTAGTCAAAAAACCATGAGAAAAAACAGAAAATCTAAAAAAAAATGAAAAGTAGTTGGAGTGCTGCTTGCGTGGGGGGAGGGGGGGGGGGGGGTTATAAAGAGTAATAAAAATTTAGTTAATTTTTTTCTAGGATGCATAGTGTTCGAGATATTTGAATTTATTTATTTTTTTAATCCAGAGAAAAATCGGAAAAAAAATAAAATAACGATGTGGGAGTACTGCTTGCGTGGGAGGGGGGGTTTTATAAAGGGTGGTAAAATTTTGGTTATTTTTTGCCTAGGATGCACCGTTTTCGAGATATTTGAATTTCAACTTTTTATTTACCCCAAATACTCACTTTTTCTGAATCGCGGTGTTAAAATTCTCCGTGACTTAACGACTCTCCTCAGAACATAGCAGTTTTTAACCGACTTCAATAAAAGAAGGAAGTTATGCATTCGGTTTTTTTTTCCATGTAAGTATGTAGACAAATTTCTCTGTGATTTATGAGCGATTTCGATTTACGTGAATCTTTTATGAGGAAACTCGCGCGGTGGTCCCATATTTTATTACTTTGGTCGAGTAGTTATTTACAATATCACTAGCTATTGCAGCTTGTAGTAAGGTGCATCGGCAGACCTCCTACCTCGTACCTCGTCCTATTTAAAAAACTCACGCTGACAGAACGCCACTGCTATAAGCGTATCGGCGCAGAGACCCTAGACAAGTAGCTTTTCAGTTAGCGTTTACGCCAAACGATAACCACAAAATGTCTGGCAATGACATTACCTGCGGAAAAGTCACGTGACTCACAAAAGTCACTTCCATACATTTTATCCGCAGCGTTTGGCGTTAACCACCACTGAGGCACTGATCTTTGATTCAGCTAACTCAATCGGTGATTCGGCGTTGTTAATTCGCATAGCATGATAAATAGTAATAATATAATTCCCAAATGAATTAAATAAGTAAGAAATTATATTTATTATACCGAATACGAATTTATACAAAATATTTAAACTTAAATATCGGATTCTGAAAGACCGATATTTTGCCAGCATCGGTTTTAGAAACAGGCAAAAATCGTTGAGAGCCAGTTCCCGGGATAGATGAACTATCTAATATTTTACACGCGCTTGTCCGGTTTTTTAATTTTTCGTTTAACTTTGACACAATATTAGCCAATATTGGCCAACTAACAACAGCAAGCGACAACGTAACGATATCTAGTCATCGACGTGATAAATAAACAAAAATATTAAATAATAAAAAAAAAAATACATTTTAGTTGAAGTGACAGCCCTAAGTGCGGATATTTCGGATTTTACTAAAATTTGCAATAAGTCCAGCATAACAAGGAATTAGGTTGTGGTTTTAATACTATACATAATAGAATGTATAAGCTATAGTTTGATGTAGAAATCATGAACTAATACGGTGTTATAGGTGAATAAAAAAATAAAAACGAAAAATGAGAAAAAAAATTATATCACGCGTCCCATTCATGCTAAAGCAATAAAAAATGGTGGAATGGTAGGTTATTGTACGTACAATTAATGGAATACATAGAAACTGGAATACGTGGTTCCGTTTTTTAAATAAGATTGTTTTTCATTTTTCATGACGCAAATATTACGAAACTTTGACATTTTTTAAAAAATAATCTACAAGTCGTAGCAAAGCGAGAGTTGAACTCTAGTACTAGAAATGATATAAACTATCGATTACTGGAATAAAAACATGATGACACAAAATTCGGGTTCTTAACACACTGTGCGTCAGGACAATACTTATTACTTGTATCAATAAACACTTCGATGTAAACAAAATGTATCACAATAAATTCTAGCTTGTAGCATTAATCACTTACTAGTTTGAAAAATACATTGGTGTTTAGGGGTACAATTGAATATTTACGTAGGAATTTTAAATAAAACAATGAAAAAAGGTTGCTGATAATCAAAATAATCATATTAGTTTTACGACTTTGTCTCACAACAACTATTTGCAGGCAAAACACGCCAAAACACAAGCCTTATATCATTTCACACAAAACGGTAACTAAATGTGTAAAATAATTCATTTCATTATAGATTTAAATACACAAAAATAAGCAAAGAAAACTATAGTGTACGGTGATATAACTGGCTATTTTTACTAATTACTTAAATTCCGTGCAAAATAATATATTCAAACCAAGCTCTTTATAATCTTTATAATATTATCTACACGTACCACATATCGTTTTTTATTTTAGAACGTTAGAAAAATAACGAGATTTTTTTTAATCTTTAACCTTAAATTACTCAAAACTAGGATTTTTCACTTATATCACTTTTCACTGAAGGTACAGAATTAACCCCCGGGAGTAAAATAGCTATTCTGCGGGGGTAATAAGGCTGGTACCTAATAGATAGTAAATTTTATAGTCAAATAAAAACTAAATCTTATTAACCTTACATTAAAAAAACCGGCCAAGTGCGAGTCATACTCGCGCACCGAGGGTTCCGTATCATTTTTGGACGTATAAAGTGAAAAAAACCGGACCGCATAACTAAGTTTGTTTGTGAAAGAATTTTGATGATTTTGAAAAAACTGTAGGTACCTACTAGTTAGGAACATTGTTTTATTTTTAGTGCAATATTTGGGTCAATTCCAATTAACTTTAATTATTTCAGATTTTCGCTCCGCAAACTTCGGAGATAACGGGGGGGGGGGGAATGGTATTTTTTCAGACATTTTTCATCAAATGTCGAAAACTGTGAGACATAAAATCAAATGAAAATGTATTTTGAAATGCGCAGATCAAGCCCTTTCATATGATATGTCACTTGACCTAGTAACCCCACTTTGAAATTTTGGACCCCCACTCCGGCCCCTTTTGCATTGAAAATAAAAATATTTTTTTTATTTGCAATAAAGTTGGACAAGCATTTTTTATAACTGTTCCAAATTTCAAGTCGATAGCATTAGTAGTTGCTGAAATAACCAGGTGTGACAGACAGACAGACAGACGACGTCGCACCATAAGGGTTCCTTTTTTACCATTTTGGTACCTACGGAACCCTAAAAACTTGCAAATGCAAAACAATACCTCTAACCTAACACTGAATATTTTACATTTAATTTTTGGTAAGTACATATATTAATAAAAACTATGTATTTTCATGTAATAACGTATTAAGGGGCGGGGCGGGTATAATGAGTTTCCCTGATAGGTCATAGGGGTAACAAGTTTCTTAGGGATAGCTGGTCTAATAGTTGAGTAGGGCCAGACGCGGACTGCTAGGACCGCAATGATATGCAGCTCGTAAATAATTGAATTTAGCATACAAACGCACGTTCGCAGGAAATGCGCGCTCACGCAGCCATAAATCCTCTGAAACTAATAATTTGCTAGAAATAATACTTAGTAGCCATGCCTTTAGCGCCCACCACGTGTGTAATAGATTAAAATTTTACTGACTTTTTTAAGCAAAAATGGTAGGTAGGTACCAAGTTTCCCCTTCATAAAACGTAGTTTTGCTGGGAAACGGCTGTTCGCGACAGATATGATAATGTAGATTATCTGAATCAGCACGGTGTACTCACGTCTGACTTTTATCTTGAGTCGTGACTGCGCGGCGAGGTAGTGCACCAGCTCGGCGTGCACCGCATCGTCCACTCGGTACCCGTTCACGCTCACCACCTGGTCGCCCACCTGCAACCACGGAAATATGTACTTTGGTTAAAGAAAGCTAGGAAATATTCACACATAATTGCATAACATTATTAGCAAGCTTTCTTCATACGGCTTAGCCACCGTTTCATTGCATGGATATCGGACTTCATAAAGGATCGTTCGATTCGAGTGGTCATTGATGGATGCTCGTCCGATCGAATGGCTATTATCCTATGTTCTTCGTTGCTATGGCTCGTCCGATCGAATGGCTGGTGTTCCCCAGGGGTCGGTGCTCTCTGCGACGCTCTTCCTGCTGCATATCAACGACCTGCTAAATCCCGGAACCTTTGGATATGCTGACGATAGCACTGTTGTAGAGAGCTACATACAAAGCACGGACCAGTGGACCCCAAATCCAGTCTCTGAGAGAGGCCATGGTCGAGCGCTTGAATTTGGCCCTTAAGGCAGTCTCCGATTGGGGCGATGCCAACCTGGTCACGTTCAATGCAGCTAAGACCCAGGCGTGTCTGTTCTCCGCCAAAAGGAGGCCATTCCAACTGGCTCCTACTTTTCGAGATGTGTCTATACCGATAACTGACCATCTTGAGCTCTCCAAGCAGGTTCGTTCGTGCATTTACAAATAAAAATAAAAAAATAACACCAAAGCTGACTTTGATGTAGGTACATATTTGACTAACGTCTTTTTCTTTTTTTTCTGAAGACTGAAACCGAAATTTCCTTACAGTTCAGTAGTCTGAAATAAGCAAGAACCGAACAGACCTATATTACTTGGTTATAATTATGTACCGTCAGAAGTTGCCACCGCTCACAATGAGATGCGGAAACGCTTATGGGATAGTATTTATTCGTAAAGGAGCTTCGTTGCTATGATATAGAACTTCTCAGCGCAGTTAACCCATAACTAGGTTTAACAACAAAACGCTAGTCGTGAAAACATAATTTACATGAACACCGACAAAATTGTATCAGGTTCGTAAAGAATTTCTCAGGTGTTGAAACAACAATGGACTAGCTAGGCACATGTAGTTATTGCTTTGAAGTAGTGTTGCGCCATGACGCCAAAGAACAGTGGCGGCCTGGCAGCGGGTGGCAGCTTGACGCAACATTACCAACACAAATAAAAGAATCGCGATATCTCGTGCTGAGTATCGTGTTGTTATCGTCCAGTTGCTTCAAAATCCATACTAATATTATAAATGCGAAAGTCTGTTTGTTACCTCATTACGACTAAACCACTGAACCGATCGAAATGAAATTTGACAAAAAGATAGCCTGAGGAGAAGATAAGAAGGAGAAGAAGAAGGAGATAGGCTACTTTTTTTCTTGAATATTTAATACAAAACACACGCAGATGAAACAAACAAGTAGGATAAATAAGTCGCAGGCAACAGTTAGTATTATATCGTCATATTTTTGAATACGGTACCTAACCCTATTACAACAAATTCAGATGTTTTATTATTCTAGCAACTTGATGTCCCTCAATCATTAATGATTAAATAAGGAACAACCATTTAAAAAATACTTTAGCATCTAGAAAGGGCGAACTAATTTCTAACTTACCATCTATTATAATATACCTACCTACATTGACAAATAAACGATATTTGATTTGATTTGATTTGATTTGATTTGATTTGATTTGATTTGATTTGATTTGATTTGATTTGATTTGATTTGAAAAAAAGGTGGTACCTACATACCTAGGTACTCGTGTACAAGATTTAGGTACGATCCAAGAACACCTGCTTAAGAATTACTCACAACAACTTGTTATAAGTATAACAAAAAGAAGAGCAAAAGTGTATTTGCGTGGCATTTGAAGAAAAAGTAATTTGTAATTGTTATCCAATTTAATTTACTGCCATTGAATTCAACTTAATTCACGGTGTATTTCAATACCATGAATCCTTTTTTAATTAATATAGTAAAATTTCATAGAGTTGAAATTATTCGCAATTCCGAGTTTCTAGGTGTGCAATTTGGCGTAAGTTGTTATGTAAAGTTCGGCTCACAACTCAGGGACAGAAGCCGTGGCCTACTTTTCTCGGTCGCCAGTTGTTCTAAGGGATTACGGGTGATATTTTTAAGAACACTTATTGTTAAGTTAGTGAATAAGATATAATGCTAAATTGGGCAGGTACTTATATGACTTGAAGAGACTTAAGAGTAGCCAGACCACTAGAGACTCAGCTTTGTTTAATAAAATTTGTTTCACATTACACAATTTAGCTTGGCTTTAGCGAGTTAGTAATGTATACTCTATGAACCTTATAGTAATTAATCTTTGTTAAGTACATAAATCTATCAGAAAATTGCAAAAGCAAACAATTATTTAAATATCACCAGAAGACGAATAAACCATTTATCAAAATAATCAGATCTCGTAATTTTTTTTGGTGTGACTAATCAGTTTTCTTTCTTACATTCACTATAGCAGCTGGCGCACATACCTATTACTGCTATTGCATTTCGCTGTAACTGACACTTCGCATCGTCCATCACCAGCACAGCAGAGGGTAGAACTTTCGTCAGTTTCATCACGTAGTTGGCGAGCGTAGCAAAAGAAGCCGGACAGGTCGCTCAGTGCCCCACATATCGGACAACTTTCGATCAGACTTTCGTTACATACAAGTCGTCTTTTTTGCCAGTGACGCAAAAGAACGCCAGACTCAGCGACGCCCGGCCCTCCCAATGAATTCACTTTCTTTTTGGAATGGGTGTGATTGATGTATTTTACTTTATTGTGTATGCGTGCCAACGCATAACATACACGTGCATGTTTTTACGAAAACGAATATTGTTAGGATTTTATTTTCCATTGAGTTCCCTTGAACATTTTGATTTACGCAACGCAAATGGCATTGTGGGCTGGTACCTGATCATTATAAAAATAATTGCTTGCTTTAAAATTGGCACCGTTGTAATAATATGAGAGGCAAACTGTGCCATCAATTTAATTAGTGCAGTGCTGTTTGCTAGTGATACAGCTGTAACAAGTGCGCGTAGACAAAATACATAATTCGTATGACGTCACATTCGTCTGAACAGCAGGTCTAAACCACGGTCTATTCGCATTTCAAAAGTAATCAAGTGACTCACGCTGTCAATGTATTTTCAATATAATAGCTACTCAGCTACTCTATTTACTTTTTACATCGTGGCCTTGTTGATACGACATTTCTCTACATTTTATCATGAAAAAACGATATTGTTTCACAAGTTGTGAGCTGTGAACATACGGCTTGTATATTTTCCGTGTTGATTTAAAAATATTCAATATTTTACCAAACGCATCGCCAAAATATACATTATGTATGTAGGTAGATTTACAATTAGGTAGATAAAAAAACATTACAAGCTATTGACTAATAGAATGATCGCACTGACCGTGTGGCCTTCTCTGAAGGACCGCATAATTAGCGCTTTTCTATTTTAGCAAACGTTATACAAGAAGCATTATGCCGAAGAGGCGCACGCGAACGGAAAGCGGTAGAAAGTCGCCGGCCAGAGTAATTGAATGACTCACGCACTGGACACGTACACGACCGCCTCATGGGAACATGGACTATTTACAAATTGTCATATAATTGCACCGATTTACTGCCACCTTCCTGCACTTAGCATGACACTGAATATTATAGTTTTCCATAAGTTTCATATAAATATATTATAATTATTGAGTTTCATATCCTGGCGTGTGCACGGTAGCAAACTGTGTAAGTTGTAATCAAAATAAATGCATGCAATTAACATCTCAGATAGTAATTAAATAAGTTCTTAAAAGAAAAATCTTTGCCGCTACATTGAAAAGTGACAGGTACTGAATAGTGAGTGGGCCCCATCAGTTTTTATTGACACGTTTTGTTGACTTGCCGTGAGTTTACTGATGCTCGTGTTGTATCAGTCTTTAGCACAAGTCAATGACTTCAGGCACTGCTGCACTGTATCTAAGCTACAGTATTTCTGTTCGTTTCTCAAGAATCTCGGTAATATCTCAAAACACTTCATTGTATTATTTTAATAATAGCGGATGTACGTGAATTTTTCGTAACTTCTTTGTCGAGGAAGTAATCGTGTGAAAAGTTTTGTAACGCCTGCAAATAATATGTGCATTCTTGTTTAACTGTTTAATTACGACGAGACGCCGACCAAACTTCAAAAGATTCTTTACCCATGTCAGTTTTAAATAGAAAGTAGTATTTTTATTGTTTTTTTAACCGACTTCAAAAAAGGAGGTTCTGTATTCGTCCCGTATGTATGTATGTATGTTTGTATGTGCGCGATTTTCTCAAAAACTACTGATTTGATTTGGATGGGGTTTTCACTAACGTAATCTACATACTTTCAGGAAGGTTTTAGTATATGTATAATACATTATGTAATCATTCCTATGTACAAAGTTATATGCATAAATGTACACACTCCGTAGAAGATTTACTGTTGAACGAATTCGTGAAAGTAATCTAACACGGCTTAAAGAACTAAAAAGGGAAAAATAAAAAACTTTTTTAACAAAAAATAACCGACTTCAAAAATCCACTACAAAGAAAATAATAATTTTGGTTTCGGAAGTCGGTGGCAAAAAAAAGCAAACAAAAACCAAAGCCACCGACTTCCGAAACCAAAATTATTATTTTCTTTGTAGTGGATTTTTGAAGTCGGTTATTTGTTTGTCTGTAAACTCGGCCTTGTGCGTAGATTTTTTTTACAGCATAAGACTTCATTGAACCTGCTAATTAAGTATCTAACCCTATGTTATTAATTTTAGGTAAGTATATAACTATTTCTACGAGTATATTATGGTAACTGTAGTTTAAGTGCACTACAATACATTGGCGTATGTTGAAGTAGGTAAGTGCATTCTGTTTTGAAGGGTTATTTAATTATGTATTCAGTTTATTTTATTAATTAAAGTCTAAGAAAAAACATCAAGTTTTCTTGAGGAATAGCAAAAGAAAAACGTTTTTAACAAAAAATAACCGACTTCAATAATCCACTACAAAGAAAATAATAATTTTGGTTTCGGAAGGCTTTGGTTTTTGTTTTCTTTTTTTTGCCACCGACTTCCGAAACCAAAATTATTATTTTCTTTGTAGTGGATTTTTGAAGTCGGTTATTTTTTGTTAAAAAAGTTTTTTATTTTTCCCTTTTTCGTTCTTTATCCCGTGTTAGATTACTTTCACGAATTCGTTCAACAGTAAATCTTCTTCGGAGTGTGTACATTTACGCATATAACTTTGTACATAGGAATGATTACATAATGTATTATATACTAAAACCTTCCTGAAAGTATGTAGATTACGTTAGTGAAAACCCCATCCAAATCGAATCAGTAGTTTTTGAGAAAATCGCGCACATACAAACATACATACATACATACAAACATACATACATACATACTTACATACATACATACATACATACGGGACGAATACAGAACCTCCTTTTTTGAAGTCGGTTAATGAAGTCGGTTAAAAAAGATTGTGTAATTCAACAATAGGTAGTATAACTAGGGAACGCAATTCCGCGAGATTTTTGACCGAGCCGAGATCTCGCGAGATCATAAAACCAGTCTCGCGAGATCTCGTCGTTTACGAGATCTCGCGAGATTGGGTATTTTTTATTGAAAACGTATGCAAATGATATTCATTCCATTTACTGATTATCGACATGTAAGATAAAAATAGAAAATGCATGTAATCTGACATATTTATATCCGTTTTATTTCAAAATAAGACACTACCTCCCTTACTAATAGACGATGGTTAAATTAAACAGGTTTTAAGTCAATTGTCATCTCTATTCATTGAGATAAATAGTTGTACATTTAATCAGTGGTTAAAGTTAAGATTTTATTCTCTATTCAATGAGAAAAATAGTTGTATATTTAATCAGTGGTTAAAGTTAAGAGACATCTATTAGTAAAAATTAGTTAAATATTTTACCATGAGGTTATAATTTTCTGTCTTATTACCTATTTATTTTACTTATAAAATGAAATTGAACTTCTCAAGTTTAAAAAAATAAATAAAGCATTTAAATGAAGTAATCAAAAGTAATAACAATTGCTTTAGAAATCAAATAAATAGTAAGTTTAAAGTTAGTCAGATGAAACTTGTAATTCTCTGTTTTAAATGGGAAAAGTTATTTTTGAAAATAAGTTCTCAAAAAACAGCACATAAGGGTTTCATTTGGTAGACGGTAACTCCTGACTTTGCAAGCCAAGTAGGTACCTACCCTGCGGCCGAA
Source organism: Thalpophila matura (assembly GCA_948465475.1). Lineage (NCBI taxonomy): Eukaryota > Metazoa > Arthropoda > Insecta > Lepidoptera > Noctuidae > Thalpophila > Thalpophila matura. Next base: position 8,710,303 of record OX419183.1, on the reverse strand, counting down.
AATTCTCGTTCTGCCTCAACACTCGTAGGAATCACAGACGATAGGCAGTTACACACACGGATTATGATACCCCGCTCAATCTTGCAATCTCGCGAGATCTCGTAAGAAATTGGGCGAGATTCAATCTCGTAAAATATGGACGAGATCGCGAGATCGAGATTGCATTCCCTAATAGGTACCTACTATCTATCAGATTATGAACAATAGATATTATATTAAATCCGAGAAACAACACAGTACTATACAGGGTAAAATTAAAACCAGTGCGGATATTTTAGGAGGTGAAAGTACTCATGAATATGATCAACTTTTATTATGGGACCGACACTGAAATATGAAAAAAAAATCAGCTGTTCCATACATTTTGATCTTGTTGTAGTGCATTTTTGTAGGGAACAGCTGATTCTTATTTTCATATTTCAGTGTCGGTCCCATAATAAAAGTTGATCATATTCATGAGTATACTTTCACCTCCTAAAATACCCGCACTGGTTTTAATTTTACCCTGTATATACATAGGTATATTAGAGCTGTAGACAGTTTTTTATTGATTTCCACAGCCCAATTAGGTACATAGAGATAGTCAATAGTTTGACTAAATTAAAATATTAACAATAAGTAGGTAACTAGGTACCTATTTGTATTTGGTTACGAACCGTGCTTCAATTGCTCCTTAATAAATGTAATATCAATGTTTTATAAAACCTCTACAGATAATTCAAGTTACCTATTTCCAAAGCCGAAACAAAGTATGCAAAAAGCCTAATCGTTTTTAAAATAAAGTGTCACGAGCTCTTTTCAAATCTATCAAGCTTAATCATGTATTTAACTCGACACAATAACTCCATGTAATTTGCAGCATTCACCTGTTGACCAATGAATCAAGTGCGACTCACGACAACAAAGCAATGAAGTGTTTGACCCACATATATGAGACAACGAGGTGATCATCATGGTAAATGGACTCACGCATGAGATTAAATTGTGGCAAAAGATACTAACAGTGGTTACGTGAGCGCTCGGAAATAATAGAATGCGTGTTGCGACAGTGGTTCAGCCTCGGATGTGGGTAATTGCACAGAAGCAAGCAGCCTGGTGGTTTAATTGTGAGCAGAGTTGTTCGCACGCGCCCACCGCGCTGGGACACTCAGGGACCGTGAGAACATGTAATAGGTAACAGCTACAAAAAGTGTCAATAGAGATTAAATCTTCCCTTTGCTCATGTAAAAACGAAAGGAACTCACGAAACAATGAAATAATATATTGCCTAATAGACAAAAGAACTTATAATAGTATACCTACAAGAACTCTCTGACACAATGTTTCCACGTATTGATCATTGTGGCATTCCACGTAACTACGGTTATTCGGTTATTTTGCGGATAACAAGCTTTATTATTATGGTGTTACTACTAGCAAATGCCATAACTAAATAATTATTGGTGTTGCATAAGCAAAATCTTGCGGTGATGATTTTTTAGTTGGTCGTATTATTAAATAGAAAGAATCATGTTTTGCGAAACTGTTAGAGTGGTCGTTTCTTTGTTAATCATTATTCAGAGTAAAATATTGCACTTTACATTACAATTTGCTCTTAGGAGAATATGTAGGTATACTACTTACACTATAATAATAAATATCAAACGTGCGTCCTTAGAATAGCTCCCATAGGTTACGCCACTTTTCACGTAGAGCATGAACTATAAACCAACGCAGCAGTTGCACACATCCAATGTGAAACATTATTCACGACGACTATAAAATATTTCGATTACGCTCAGGATGCAATAATCATGTTCTTGTAGATAGTTATGGTATTCCAGAGCTGTGTAATAAGACCGGTGGTGCCTATTCGAACTTCACTTCCCTCATGGACCCGTCATAAATAATGTTCGTATGTAGGTATTAATATTCCCATAAGATTTAGTATACCTACATCCAGAATTCTCAACTAACCTTTAATCCCTGAACATGCGCTTCAGAATTGAAGTCGACTTTGGATATGAAGAAGCCGGTGGCGTACTCTTTGCCACCCCTGAGCGCGAAACCGAAGGCAGGCGCCGCTCTGCGCGGGCGCACCAGGCGCACAGAGCGCACGCGCCGGTCGCCCGCCACTGCGCCTACTGCGCGACCAGACCCTGACGTCGTCGTGGACGCTGTTGAAGTCGCGTACATTTTCACCCTGCAAAATAATGTTATTCTTATAAATGCGAAGACTTGCATAATCCGCTACTAGGTACCTACCTCATGACCGATAATTCCGAACATGAAGTTCAGACTAAGAAAGGCGGTCCCTAGCAAAAGCTTTGACCAGCCAATTTTCAGGTGTGAATGATAGTTTTAATATCATTTTAAGTTCTATAATCCTGTAGTAGGTACTGCTTTAGTGCTACAGGATTGAATCTGTCTTCTAAATTGATCCACCTTATGTAATTTTTTATGTCTTATGCATTCTACTACGTTGTCGTCTTCAATAGGATCACACTAAATTTCGAGGTGTAAAGGACAGCTGGAAACTTGGCAACAACCCAAAATTAAATTGATGAAATTATCCACCGAAAAAAAAAATACGACACTACTGAAGGAATAATCAAAGTTTGTTGAGATATAACCAAAGTTTGACAAGACTTAACTGATGGTTTGGTACATCTAATACCTACCTATGTTTGTTTGTCCGTTATGCTTTCCTATACTTACTTATGTACGGTACCTTTTGTTTTCCTATCTATCTGATTGACTTGAAACTTTGTACTGATTTTGGAGGAAGCGAAGGAAGGTTTATTAAAAAAAAACCGGCCAAGTGCGAGTCGTACTCGCGCACCGAGGGTTTCGTATCAGTTTTGGACGTATAAAGCGAAAAAAACCGGACCGCAAAACTAAGTTTGTTTGTGAAAGAATTTTGATGATTTTGAAAAAACTGTACTAGTTAGGAACATCGTTTTATTTTTGGTGCCATATTTGGGTCAATTCCTATCAACTCTAATTATTTCAGATTTTTTACTCCGCAAACTTCGGAGATAAGGGGGGGGGAATGGTATTTTTTCAGACATTTTTCATCCTATGTCGAAAACTGTGAAACATAAAATTAAATAAAAATATATTTTGAAATGTGCAGATCAAGCCCTTTCATATGATATGACACTTGACCTAGTAACCCCACTTTGAAATTTTGGACCCCCACTCCGGCCCCTTTTGCAATGAAAATAAAAATATTTTATTTTTTTCATTTGCAATAAAGTTGGACAAGCATTTTTTATAACTGTTCCAAATTTCAAGTCGATAGCATTAGTAGTTTCTGAAATAAGCAGGTGTGACTGACAGTCAGACAGACAGACAGAGAGACAGACAGACAGCCAGACAGACAGACAGACAGACAGACAGACAGACAGACTAAGTCGCACCATAAGGGTTCCTTTTTTACCATTTTGGTACGGAACCCTAAAAACTAGTATTTTATACAAAAAAAGCTAGTATTAAGTTAGGTGGTCACTTTTTTGTGTTACAGGTTGACATATGGTTGGTTATGTAGGTATAACTACATTTTCTTTAGTGCAGAATGTTAATCATGTTAATTAGCCCCCGAAAGGTCCTGTGTCAGTCGTATCGTCGTGTCTAAGTGGGTGGTCCACCGTCAATTATTAGCTTCATTTTAGATCCAGGTGATGTTAATACGATTGGCTGTCAACCTGTTGCCACTAATGCACGCTTTTATCATTAACCAACATAGCTGCTGGTGCTGACACAAATAGCGTCAGGCCTAGAAATCTAACTTCGAGGATGAACGTGTAGAAACTTTAAACTTAGTCAATTTAGTCATGCTAAACGTCAGTAAAACCCATAGTCAAAGATTTATGCCCGATTTCTAATATCGTAGCGATCGGTATTTACTAATGATATCGAATTTTCATAGCTTCATGCTCGGGAACCTTATCCAAGTAAATAAGCACTGCAAAAGTTTACAAACGATTGAAATGTAAGTAGGTATACTTAACGATCGGCTATTCTACCCGGATCGGGCATCTACAACAACATAATTATTAATGATTTGTAAATTAGAAACTAAATGTTTCGTTGGAAAGACTCGACAAAATGAAACAATAAGGTCAACCAGTCATGGTCAGAATTGTTTGAAAAATAACCGTTTTATGTGTCTTGTAACGAGGGAAGCTGTAGAGAAGTGGTGGACATAACATCATAAAAACATCTAATATTACAGCGAATTTAAAAACCTACATTAAAATAAGTAAGCCAACAAACATTCGAATCGTTATTTTAATAATTCTAACACTTAATGTATGTCAGTATACCGTTGTAGAATACTACGTCCGCTCATAATATTCAGATAAATAAACATAGCTGACCATTATGTTACTCCTTAATGGCCCCAGCATTATGCAGAATTGTTATTAATTAGTTGGGATATTGAAATGGTATGCCAATCCGATCACAAAGCCAAACCAGTTTTCACAAAATATACCGCTCTCGAATTCCGGCTAGACTTAATTTGGAAATGAAATTGTATATTATATACGTATACAAAACAGTTCCGTGCCTGACTGATTGAAAGACAATTCAGCGTAAAGATAAAAATATAAGAATATAATTATTTTCTATGATAAGACGTACCTATTATGAAAGGGTTTTTTAAAACTGAATTCCTAGAGCGGCTCTAACGAAGGCTTGAAGTTTGTATGTGAACGAAGTTGCGGGCCAGTAACTAATATATTTTTATGTAGGTAACAAAATTATCTAACTATGCATACAGTCATAATAAGGCTTATCGAATAGTAAAAATATGAAAAGGGTTAATAATCGTTTTGATACAGAACACAACTCTGATTTGTTTGCGTCAAAATTTCAATACCTGTTACGTTAGTTAAAAAAAAACATACATGTACATAACGTTTCGATTCTCCAAGCATTTAAGTAATAATACGAGGTACTTGGCAGTTATTTATAACTTATATATAACTAGCTGTGCCCGCGACTCCGTCCGCGTGGAAGTCGGAAAATAACGCCATAAAACGGTGCGGTGGCGCACTGAAAATCACGGTGCCGGCGCCGCAACGTGGTGATGTGACGAAGCCCTAATATATATTACTATTTCTTGATTTAAAATCAATCACTTGTGTATAAACCATCACTCCTAAGGATAAGAGAGATTTTAATGAAAAATGCAGTGATAGTCTTGTGGTATAACCATGCGCCTCCCACGGCGGAGATGCGAATTCGATCCCGGGGCACGCACCGCTGACGTTTCGAAGTCATGTGCGTATTAGAATTAACTATCACTTGCTTTAGAAAACATCGTGAGCAAGCCTGCATGCCTGAAAGTTCTGCATAAAGTTCTTGAAGGTGTGTGAAATCTGCCAAACCGCACTTGGCCAGCGTGTTGGACTATGGTCTATCCCCTCTCATTCTGAGAGGAGGCCCGTGCCCAGTGCCCAGCAGTGGGACAGTTTTTAAACAGCGCTGATACTTTGATTATTTTTAAATAAAGCCCTGATATTATTATTGTAATTACATTGACATAAATATGAAGTTTGATTGATTGCATTTATTAGATTAATGACAGGTCTCTGCTGACAAACAACGACACAATACTCTTTAGTGCCACTGACCAAGTAATGCCGAGTCCACATAATAATATACATTATTTTTCCCGATCGGACAAAAACCGACTCCAGATGGAACGGTCCGTATCGCGTATGGTATCGAACCGTGTATCAATACCGCCGCGTGTCATGATTACGTATCACCACTCGCATGATACGCGTCGGCGATACAGATACGGTGATTGGATTGAACAAATACATTATGTGGACCCGGCATAATACATGTTAGCAAAGTTACTCCTGACTGATAGATTTTTTGTAATAACTTTTGATAGAATGGACTGATTTTAATGAAATAAAGACTAAATGTTACCTCAAGATACTGCCTATACATTTCTTTCTACTTCCTTATTATCAATTCAGTAGTATTGATTTGATGCGTGTTCAAACACACAGACAAACAGACAGACAAACCGACAGACAAACAGACAGACAAACCGACAGACAAACAGACAGACAAACAGACAGACATGAATTCTAAAAATGATATAAATTTACTTTATTACTTATTTTTAGTCCCCCATATTATTTTTATGCAAATATTTATGCAATGTACAGACACGTGGAATTTACATTCTTATTATAAGTATAGATTACCTAACTTCTTTATAATCAACTACCTTATAATAAACAAAGGACTATATCTTAGCGTGGACTTAGTTACATCCATTTATAAATCTCCTTCATTTATATTTATAAGCTAGAATACTTCTCCATGAATGTCGCTGGAATAGAATGCGAGCATGGTCAAGTTTCTGATCAGCTATGTGGAATGTGCACCATATGTGTCTCAAATCGTTAATTATCCCAAAAACAGAATTAATGTTGGTTTAACATAATTACAAAGGTACTAATGATATTAATAGGTACTTTTTATTAGAGTAGTTGTGCATTATATTATAATAGTCTGAAGGCGTGCTATTTAAGGTTAACCCATTTGAAATACCTATCCATAATAAAATTATCAAGCATTACTTCAGTGTAAAACACTTTGTTAAAAGAACCACCCATCTGCTTTGATGAACCAACCATCTGCGGCAGAGGTCGCGGGTTCAAACCCTGCCTGTGTCAGATGTTTTTGAAAATCCCATAAACTATTTAATTAAATAACACCCATCTGCTCTTTGTATTCGCTTCTAACAGATGTTCTTCGTTGAAGTATGATAACGTTTGGAGAAAGGCCAGATCAGGACCTAGACGAAATTTTATCCTAACAACGGAAACTCGTTATCGGAAAAGTTGATCCATTTCATAAAGTTGCACCCTTTTTGAATGAATTTATCCTCAGTGATAAATCCTACTTGAATGAGATCAGAGCTACGTGCTTTTGAATATTTGATGATAGTGTCGTACAAACCGTTTAACTTCTAACTGTACAATTTGCACTAAAACGGATTTCAGCAATCCCATCCTCAGCTAAGGGCATTAAGAAACGATCTACGGTATTTCCCTTGACATTATCATATAACAATACCGCTTAGCAAAGGTCAAATTGTATTCTAGTTTGTACGTCAGTCATAATAACAAAGCATAAACAGGTATTTTTTTAGATTGCCGGTCTAACAAATTGTGTAGACAATGAGGCCAGTTGAACTATTTCCATAGGTATAACTTTAAGTTCTGTTGTAAGGTCAGAGTGGTTACTAGTTACAAACCCAGTAGAGCACAGTTCCAATTAGATTATGGGAAGTGACTGCACCCTAGATTTTGAATTATTTCTTTAGATTGATTTGAAGGTTATCAAGAAGTTGGAGCTTTTAAATAGCGACTCAACATCAAGGCATGAGTAACATGACTTAGATGTCTATGTGAACTAGCTAGGAAAGGCAACACATGAAGACATGTAGAAGATTACGGTAAAGATGTCCTTAGCCAAGCAGCGCGACAACGTTTGAAGGTTAAGAAGAACTACTTTACCGTGTTTCTTCTCGTTCCCGTACGTTTCTTGTTGTTGTACTAGCTTAGGAAAGGTTTTTTACTGCACGTATTTAATTTTATGCTGAACACGTTCTCACGAAATGCTTTACAAATGATAAGCGTGATGTTGTGTCATCTTGTTACTATCAAAGCTTTTTTTCAAAGCTGGCCGTCTGTTACTTCACGAAGTTATAGTCATTGTCCTTGTTATTTGTATGAGTTATAAAGGATGCGGGTTGGCGGGTGTCATGGTGGGAGGGGGGCATGGGGCGAGTGCAGCCTCCTCGGGTGAGCGGTACAATGACCTGCGCCTGCGCAGCCTCCGGCAACTTGCTTCGCTGCAAATGTTCGCCACACTCATTGACACTGCGATACAAGTGATATTAACCTTAATTAACTTGTCCTATGCATAAAAAGCAAATTGTACGATTAGCACACATATTGTACCTAGTTTTCCCCGTTATACTGTGGCTTATTAGCGAGTCTTGATGACGCGACGTTTTGAGTAGAGTTCAAGATCCGTTCGCGCACAAACATTGGCAGATTGGCACTATTGTCTTAGAAATGTCTAAGGTTATATTATTAGGGACATATAAATTATGGTACGTATACATTCAAATTACTTAGATTTAGTTGGACCTATGTTATCTCTAAAATAAATGAAAGGATCAAGTAGCTACTTTTAGTTCAACTTTAAGCTACTTACACTTTTCTAGCATGTATTGTTTTATTTCGTTACTAGCTGTTCCGCGCGGTTTCACCCCCGTTGCTAGGCTCCTATTATGTTAAATAACTTATACTATTTCTCATGAATTTGGCTATCATATATAAAAAGATTTTTTCGAATCCAATTGGTAGTTCTAGAGATTAGCGCGTTCAAACAAACAAACTCTTCAGCTTTATAATATTAGTATAGTTAAGCGTGGAAGATTGTGGTATCGAAGTAAAAGGCTTTTCGAAAAATATCAGAAAGTTAGGAAAAAACTCAGTCTACTTACATACGGATAGAATCTCAAGCGAAAGTCATTTAGTAAAAACAGTTTTATGCAAATTAACTAACCGGCAAATTAGTTGTCTCTGTTTAAAAAGTAATCAAAAGTTCTGTTGACCAAATTGAACCTAACGGATAAACATTTGTCATACAAATGCTAATACAACATCTAAAACGCATTCGGTACATAATTTAGTGTGCTGTATGGTAGCAAATATTCTATCGTCTCCTTCGACTCCGTCTGACAGAGCAAACTATTCAACAATCTGACAGAATAGTGCAAGTGAAAGTTTAATAAAATTGCATAAAGGTACACTTGCCACAAAATGTTCTATCAACGTAACCTTTTATACGGAACTCTTTTTAACTGGAAGAATGCAATTAATTGATATCACTCTACCCAAAAATGTTTATCACTCACTCATATTGCGCAGTGACTGCACAAAAATATCGATTAGTTACCTTTACTGATTATTTAACAACTTCTAATGTTTCCCCATTAAATGCAATGAAAGTAAGCAACGACAGAGAACTTATTCCTCAGCCCTCATTGAATTAAGGGTCATATTATGCAATATCTACAATCGTTCGTGACTTCGTATGACGTTTGATTAATTTCGTAGATAGCATTGTTGTAACAGTAAAATAGAGTAAGTGTTGTGTGTGCGCAATATCGGCTAGGTAACTCATGGTGCGGGTGGCAGTGACGCAGGTGGCGAGGGCGCTCAACCGTGAATCCCCGCCGCCCCGGTCGACAACTGTTCCCCGTTTTTTCCAACAACTCGAGATCAATGGCCGACCGAATCCACGTAAGCATTATAAGATCACGGATAATCTACCTTTATTATGGTTTTATCCTTGAGAACAAACGAGTTTGACGTGACCACGTTTCTTCGTTTGATAAATATATAGGTAACACTAGATTATACTTATCTCAATAAATCAATAGATAACCGATCACAGTCAACTTAGACTCACACTCACAATATGCCTGACCAGTAAATTAATAACAGATCAATATTGCTAGGAAATACAACCAAAACTTTTGGGGAATCGATGCATGCTCACGGGCGAGGGGATTCTTAATTTCCGGCTAAACCGGGAAGCCTCACTGTATACAGCTTACACGCAACTGTATTGTGTTACACCCTCGCTTCAATAAAAGCACCCATATTTATATTATGCACAAAACTTATTTGTCTGCGAAGGCAAGCGACGCAGTCAATATTCTTAAAACTGAATATTATCTAACAAAGAAAAGGATGTGCCACTTAACAGAATTAGCAATGGTGTTGGAGTGTAGCGCAGCTCGCTTACAAGACTAGGAATGCCGTAAAACAACGCCCGGCGGACAAACCGGCCGTAGCGACTCTTCGCCAATTAACCGCCTCCGACCTCTGGGCCGCATGCCTGATCGATTATTCCGGCCGATACTCCTTATAGATACGTGCAAGTGGCTACTGATCAATCCAGGAGCGCTCGATAGACCGGTTCGGTACCTAAACAATGTTGAAATATCTCCAGCCCAATAATGAGACTGGCTCGCTGTAAGTTACGGCTACGTAACGTAACCCATGTAGGAAAGATCATAGATGCCACTATAGAGCACAGACCGCACCGTGCAATGTTACACAATCCGCCACATCTTGATGCCACCTCAAATCGTGGGTTCATCTTCATTCTATATATAAATGGAAAATAATGCAATCCTTGAATTAATGTGTACCAGAGCGTTTAGTTCTTATATTTCAATTCTCTAATCTGTCGTGAAGATACTAAGTAGGTACTTTAAAATGTTAATATTAATAAGATTTATAGGTAACATAGTTATAACGTTACACCATAGTAGCCCTCGGGCCATATTTGTTATGAATATTACCTATGAACATTATTATCATGATCTCTTCGGCTATCTTAGTATTTAATAGTTTCATTGATATAAATTATTTAACAAGGCTTTTAGGTAGGTACATCTTAACAAATGGAGATAACTTTAATTAAGTATAACTATACAGCATGTAACAAAAGCCCTGTTCGATCCCAAAAGGGGTCATTATACTCATAATTTATGAACAACTTTTACTATGGGACCAACCCTGAAATTGCGAAAAAAAGTCATCTGTTCATACATTTATGGAACAACAGATTTTTTGAACAGCAACAAAATGTATGGAGCAGCTGATTTTTATTTCGCGATTTCAGGGTTGGTCCCATAGTAAAATTTGTTCAAAATTATGTGTTTTAAGACAGGGTTTTATTACATGCTGTATGTATAATACCTCCTTTAAGAGGTCCTGGCTTTATCATGTGTACGAGTACCTATATACCTACACATAATCATTTCGATGGAATACAATAGGTGCAATGGTTAATCTAGTTTTTCCAAGGCATAAACTATCTAATATCGCACATGCTGAGTGAACGGCGCAAACAAAGAAGAAAGCTGGAAATCCAAGATGAACAGAGAAGGCCGAAAGAAATCGTTGGAAAAAGTTGGAGACTCCATGAATGGATGGAAAGTGAGCTGACGGACTAGACGACACGCTGCGCCGAGGTTTCAGTTCACACGCTCCCATACAAGATGCTCGCTTTATTTTCTAAATGAATATTTATATATAAAATTGTTAACACACCTTATTGCTGGCCACTATAATTTACTGTATACCAATCCATGTATAGAATACGTTTGCGTTTTACTCTGTTTGGTTTATCAAAGGTAAAATCTTTTGTTATTTCTAGAAATGCAGGCTATAGAATAGGCCCGGTGCAATACCACCTCAAACAAGTTTCTTACATTTCAAACCAGGCGCACAGATAAAGTGAACACTGAAATTACAAATAACTTTCCTGACTCACCGTGCCTACCTATTCGACAAGCACTTTATCAAACGCGTTAATGTTATATAACTAAATAATTAAACAGGTTGAATCATTGGACTACAGCCACAACCACGTCCACAAGTATTCTGTGCTACAGCGTAGAAAAATCAACGTAAATATTGTGTATAAAATTGTAGCGGATTCCAAGATAGGTATTTCAACAGGATTTAGATATCTTTTAATTTCTGAGCTAAACAGAAGTGATTTATGTTATTATCTAATAACAGTAAGTTTATTAGCCTGTCTGGTAAGTGGGAGAGGGTACCCAGCCAGGATATTAAACTAGTTCTCAATTAAAATGAACTTGAAAAACTCGCTTCACCTAGCTAACTTTACTGTTATTTTGTCTTTAGGTGGGTATACATCTTAAGCAGTTGTTTTTTTAGACTTCATGAACATAATAATTTCTACGTGATATTAAGTAGGTACCTATATACAATTTTACAGAATCACCTCTATTGTTTTTATTTTTTTATCTCGACGATTGATCGAGTAGGTATCTAGTGTGATATCAGAGTATGGGATGACCAAGGACATACAGTGGATAGCACACGGTGAATGAGAGTGCTATACCAGGAAATGAGTATTATTATGAAGATCATTGACAGTTTTATCTACTTGGATGTCACTTTATCTCAACATCCTTTAATTATTCTCAATTTAATATTTGTATGAAAATCGCGACGAAAGTACCTACCCCCGTGAAACTTAACGATAACGAGCTATTTAACAACTTGTTAAAAAATAAACTGATTGTTAACTCACCTGCGTACGGAACGAAGTTTAATTTATCAGTGTTTCACTTCGGATAAAATTAAAACAACGAATCATTATCGCATTGCTCAGTTTCATTTCACTTGAGTGTACAGAATTGAATGGTTTTACTTCACTTGCTCACTGTTTAACAAAATATTACACACGGAACTTGTTGGAATGATTTTACGGGTTAAAATTGTATTCACGGTTCGTTTGGGGCGGCAACGTCAGTGGCTGGCGAGGCAGCCGCGCTGGCGACGAGTTGCACACTGTGGAGGGAGGGAACGAGAGCGTCCGCGGCGTGCGCTCACGACGGCTCACCGACACGAATGTCAGCAAAAATAAAAGCAGTTAAAGAAAGTTCGACGTCACCATGATAAAAGCCTTTGCGTAGCTCTGCTCAAATCGAAGCTAATAACTCATGTTACGCGTGTAGCAGTGTCTAACTGCGTGTCCCCGATGTACACTTACTGACAATGAAGTAGGTACCTACAAGTCGAAACAAACATTTTTGAAGATGGTGTTATTTATAGTTTTGTTTAACAAAACCAAAAGTGTTGGTAGTATCATGCGCATAAAATTGTCTTCTAAATCCAAAGATATAAGGAGATTTCTTAGGTCTTTGTCTAAATCTAAGTACCTATAGGAAGCTCAGGCATTATACCTACTGTATAATATTTGATGGTAACTTCTTAAAAGTCGACAAAGCATAATTCCACTTTACCAATTTTATTGCACCAAGTGGGATAATAAGTCTATGTATCGATAATCCATTACACAAAGAATCATTTTATTTATTACTAATAAGCTTCATTATAATAGGTCGGGGAAAAAGTTTCTTCGCATTTTTTAAGAAAATTCAAAACATTTTTTAATAAAGTTTATTTACATTTAACTAAAGTATGTAGGTACCATTTTGTTCGATAACTTTTTGCCATCTTGTAGGTAGGGACATGATCCCATTGCTATAGAAATTTTGGGACTTCTGGTCGAAATACCGCGACAAGTGGTTTTGGCAGTCCTCTCGTGATGTTAACCTGACACTGCCTAAAGAATTCTGAAGAGACCGAAACAGGTGGAAATCTGAAGGTGCAAGGTCAGGACTATACGGCGGATGCATTAACACCTCCCAGCCAAACTCTCTTAATTTTTGTTGGGTGGCTAAAGATGTGTGAGGTCTAGCGTTATCATGATGAAAAACCACACCCCTTCTGTTGATTAATTCCGGCCGCTTTCTCTCAACTTCTTGCTTTAATCTCATCAGTTGTTCGCAGTACAGTTCAGAATCGATGGTCCTGCCTGGTGGTAACAGCTCATAATGAATAATGCCCTTCCAATCCCACCACACACACAGCATCACCTTGTTGCGAGTTAACCCGGGTTTCGCCACAGTCTGTGAAGCCTGACCGGCCTTTGACCACGACCTTTTTCGCACGTTCTTGTCATACGTGATCCACTTTTCATCACCAGTTATCAGCTTCTTCAAAAATGGTTCGGTTTCATTACGTCGTAATAAAGAATCACAAATGAGTACACGGTTCATTAGGTTTCTTTCAGTGAGCACGTGAGGTACCCAAATGTCGAGCTTTTTTGTGTACCCAGTTTTTTTCAAATGCGCCAAAACTGTTTTGTGGTCAATTTCCAGTTCTTCAGCTACGTCGTAACTACTGGTATGCCGATCTTGCTCTACTTTTTCAAAAATGGCATCCATTTTATCCGTAATAGGGCGACCAGAGCGACGTGCATCTTTGACATCAAAATTTCCGGATTGAAAACGCTTAAACCAAATTTGTGCTACTCTCACAGACTCTACACTAGGTCCATAAACATCGCAAATTTTTTTCGCGGCTTGCGTTGCATTTTTACCTTTTTTGTAGTAAAATTTTAAAATGTATCGAATTTCTTCATTAGATTCACTCATCTTGACGGTAAGAAAAACAAATGAAAATCACACATTTTCCTAATTTGAATTTGGAATTATGTTCTTTAAAATTTAAACTTTCAATGATACCAAAACCAGCAAGATAGAAATAGTATAGCCAAAGAGATTTTATTACAAGTTCATACATACTATAATGCGAAAAGTCTTTTTCCCCAACCTAATATTTCACACTTCGGCCTCGTTAATATTCAATGTGTAGCAAGTTTAGATCCTTATTGAAATTCTGCCCAGTTCCAGGTAAATGAAATGTAATTTTATGTAGGTGTAGTAAAAGTAGGTAAGTAGTTTATATTCTTTAAATGTCCTCAGAATTAATTTTAAGCGAATCACATCTGTCAACCGTATCAAGTTGGAAGAAGTACCATACCACTTGATAGTGTTGCCTTTATTGCATAGGTATGGAATATCGAGATGGGTATCGGCAAATGTATTTATTTATTAGTAGTATAAATAAGTGAATACGCTTAAAATAGGCAGGACCAAGAATATTCCCTTGCGGAACGCCATATTGGAAATTGGTACTACATAAGCACAATGATTTACTTCAGCTATTTAATTTTGCGTTATGACACTAGGGTAAATCAGCAAACAATAGACCAGCAAGTCTTCTAATCAACAAATCAATACATGTGTCTGGTGGTCATAATATTCAGTGACTGCGTTTAAATAGCGTTGGTTAGGCCTGTCTTACGGGGTTTTTTTCTATTTATGTTTTTGACATGAATTCTCAATTATAATAAGTTGTTTTTATTAATTGAGAATCCATGTCTTTTAAGGGACATTAAAAATATCCCATTTTAATATTAATTAAAAATGGTATATTTTATAAGGCTTCTTTATGGTTAGGTCGAAACCAGGTTGATATCAAAAGAAACAGCAAATAACCACATTTGAACATATTTTATTAATAGCACAACAACACTAAAACTAAAATCCATTTTCATTTATCACATCATTACCTTCTATGTCCGTCTCATCTCATATCTGTTATTAGGTATATCGTGTTTAGTTTATATAATGTTACGAAAGATATGATGCCTTCCTTCTAAAATATCACCCAAAAATACAGCCTTCTATAACACTCTAGACCATTCCATACTTCCTTGGCTTCAATTAAAGCTAATATTTACAATAAACATCTATATAACATCGATTTGATCAATAATTCTCTAAAATACATCAAGTTCAACAACAACATGCTAATCAATTTAGGCGTTTAATTGTCACGTAGAAACATACGTATTTTGGAAATACACATTATCCATATTGCCCTGTATCGGTGAGTTGTTTCAGTATCGTTCGTCACCGTGCTTGCCGCCATAACACTAGCTACCCTACAGCCAGCGGACGCAGCGCCTGGCACCGCTGGCGCTCCACCTCTACACAATAATGTGAACCTAGAGTACGAACAACCCTATGTATGTTTGGACAACTAAACGGGTAGGTACCTATTCAAAAACAAATAGGTGAACTACATTTCCAATATCATACAAATTTCAGGTAGGATCGTTGATAAATTCAGTGCCTACGGGATAAAACATGACACTTATCAAAATAAAGTTATCTAAAAAATTATAACAACTTAATTTAAATATAATTACTTTCTTAGATACTATAAACCTACAATTTAAGTAAAGTATCTAAACGACAAATCTAATCTACAACTTGATATCTACAGTTAAGTTAAGGTACCTACTTACGCAATCGTTCTTTAATAATTGAATTTAAATACTTCTCAATAGTGCAAAGAACTGTTAATACTTCCAAAGCATCTACTAACGAACCATTACTCATTGTTGTCTAATCAATAATTATTCTTCGAATAAGTAGGTAATATCGTTCTCCAATAAATATGTAACACACAGAGAAGTAGATGTAAATAAAATATGTAACTATTATGCAAGTTTACAGGTAAAAATTGTGGTGAACGTTTTCCTAACTCATCTAACCACTATACTTAAAAGTTCGTAAAATATAGCTTGATCTCTGTGACAGATGTCAAATCCTTACATTTTAATGCATTTTGACATTATTTTATTTGTTTGTATTTAACATCTGTCACAGAGATCAAGCTATATTTTACGAACTATAACAAAATATTCTACTTACATGAGAAGGAATTTTATTAAGTTTGTAACATAGTAAAGTTTGGTGCTACATAACGTTTTTGTGCAAAATGGTAGTAAGTTTATTTAAGAAGATATTACACGCAGATTTTAGAATAAATAATCATACATGACATGCAATGTCAACTATTAGGAGAAAGACATGTCATGATAATTGCAAACATTTAGTAACAAAGCTATAGCATTCACAAATTAAACCTTTAGGTAAATATAAATACGAAGAAACGAACTATCACACATGAAACATACTATCTCCAAAACTAAATACAAAGTCGATCAGTAATTATTTCTATGGCAGTTTAATAAAGTTTTTATTGAGGTTTTTTTTATTTTGGCGATGCTAACATTTACCTAGATACATAGGTTTTTTTTTTATATTTGGCTATAAAGTACTGTTGGATAGAAATGTAAAACAATCATGAAATCAGTTCAAAAATTCAACAAAATATTGAACACCTAAGTACATGATATTTGCAACCTTACTACCGAAAAAGACACGCTTACGTTTTTTCTTTGTAATTCGGCTTCCAGTCTAACTAGATGTGAGTGAATATTTTACATAGAGCTACTGCCATCTGACCTCCACAACCCAATTGTTGGGTAATACCGGTATTTGAAAGTAAGACCAGTTGTCAGACTTTCTGGCTTTTGTCAACCCGCGACTGTAATTACTATATTTTTTTCAAAATTCTATCTACCAAGTGTGATTTAGTGAAACAAAGGTCTATTATTAACTAAGCCTTTGCTTCAATGAAACACAGAATTTCTAATTATCTCCTACTTGCTGTAACAAAATCGCTCGCAATCAGAAACCCTATCAGTCATTTATTCAGTTCTTCAATCAAAATGTTTTCGATGAGACATTTGTAATTTTCCAAATCAATGATTTTTGTCAAGGTTTTGATAATTTTGGAACTTATACATAAATATTAGTGTCTAATTCAAGTCTAGAATTTTAAGAATTTTTATTTGTCTTCACCCTCACTTCCCTTCACACTCCTAGCTCTATCCAACCACGTTTTTTAAACGCGCCGTCGACACGCGTTTTGGAAACGCGCGTCGAAGACGCGCTTTTATCCTACCGAGCAGTTTGACTTGCGTGCGTATCGCATCTGTATCGCTACAAACGCGCGTCAACGACGCGTTTAAAAAACGTGGTGTGCATAGGCCCTTACATTACGAACTTGCTGTCAATCAGTTACTTGCACCCTTACCACAAAAAAGACACGCGTTAAACGCGAATGCTACCAAAAATAATACACACTTGTTCTAGACAAGTTAGTGCTAAAACAAGTGCGTATTATTTTTGGTAGCATTCGCGTTTAACGCGTTTCTATCTTTTTTGTGGTACGGCCCTTTATGTTTTGTGATATTAATTAACTAAACAAATACCAATAGTCTCGAGCAACCTCGAGCTCAATATGACACTTGAGGACAGACCGGAAAAACGAACACAAAATATGGTGATGATACACCTATAGGCCTCAGTGATGAAATATAGTTTTCATAAGGAAAGCCAGTTAATGTGCAAAAATATAAAAACAGATGGAGAATTAGTTACATAAAAAATTAGGAAAATTCTCATTTGCGTTAAATGTGCACAACGCGGCGGCGATGGCTTACTAACTCATTTGTTAGTTCGTTGGCCATAAGACAGTTTCTCAATGGTCAAATTATATGAACAATTTTATTATAGATGAGAATTTAACTATACTAGATCTGACTGGCTGTCATGACTCAGGCGCAACAAAAGTTATGTAAAGATGTTCGATTTTGAAATGTCCCAGTAATCTGAAAAAATGTGTAATTATCAGTTTTTAAATCTCATGTCAACTGCTATTAGGTATTGGTCGTCATTTTGATTAATCATAACATGAGATTTAGCAACAGATTGGCTGACCAGATATCTACTTGATTAGGTTTTCAGAAACCAGGGGCTAGACATTGAAAATCGTTAAATGCGACATTATTTATATTTTTCGGTGCGCCTGCATCAAGCAACTTACAATGTAATGTAACCCAATGTCTAATACTTAGTCTGTACCTACTGACTTATGTCAGTACAGACATAAACACTGCCATACAAATATGAGGCTTATAATATAATATTAACTATCGGAAAAAAAAAATTCTGCAAATATAGACGGAATCCATTGTATATTGGACGATCTACTTTATAATAAAATTTGTGCTGGGAGTGGGACGTTGGTGTCGTTTCACTATTATTTTAGCTCTCACACTGTAATTAAGTGACTTGAAATTAACAAAACCGGCCAAGTGCGGGTCGTACTCGCGCACCGAGGGTGCCGTATCATTTTTGGACGTATAAAGTGATAAAAACCGGACCGCAAAACTAAGTTTGTTTGTGAAAGAATTTTGATGATTTTGAAAAAACTGTACTAGTTAGGAACATCGTTTTATTTTTGGTGCAATATTTGGGTCAATTCCTATCAACTCTAATTAAAGGGGGGGGGGATGGTATTTTTTCAGACATTTTTCATCATATGTCGAAAACTGTGAGACATAAAATTAAATGAAAATATATTTTGAAATGTGCAGATTCATATGCCTAGCCAAGCCCTTTCATATGATATGTCACTTGACCCAGTAACCCCACTTTGAAATATTGGACCCCTACTCCGGCCCCTTTTGCAATGAAAATAAAAATATATTTTTAATTTTTTTATTTGCTATAAAGTTGGACAACTGTTCGAAATTTCAAGTCGATAGCATTAGTAGTTGCTGAAATAAGCAGGTGTGACAGACAGACAGACAGACGAAGTCGCACCATAAGGGTTCCTTTTTTACCATTTTGGTACGGAACTCTAAAAATTCAGATTTAAAAGTCTACGGCTGCTGAGCGGATACAAATAATGTACCACAGTAGATAAGTACCGTAAAGTCGGGTTACTTTGAACCTAGGGTATAACTTTGGACCAAATCGGGAAAATGTTTGAGCCGTCTGCTGTGTCGCCACCACACAACCGATTGTCGTAGCCCCTTCGGTAACTAATAGATGGTGATACAGATGCGTACTTGTGGAATTGTTTTACCGCCTCGAGTGAACGTCGCTATAAGTTCGCGCCATTCAAAGTTTTGACAGTAACACCGGCGTATTTTTCTGCTGCAAACTTTCATGTGTAATGGTGTATTTTGGTAAGTTTTCCAATTGGATTGTTATTTATTTTCTTAGGCATGTATGTAGGAGTATGGCAATTGTTTCTTAAAGACGATTTATTTATGTTTTGGGGCTCAAATTACAGATCTAGAAAATCGGTATACTTTGGCCGCCTTTTCGGGTAACTTTAGGCCAGCAGGTCTGCGAAGAACGAGTGATATGAAAATGTTTTTAAATAACGTTTGTAAGTTTTAGATAAGATGATACTTAGTATCTGTTGTAAACGTTGATTCTCATACCTACATAAATTTTGAAAGTTTGTTACCTACCTAGCATTTTTTTAAGTATTTTCTTAGTGTAAATCTTTTGAAATATATAATGTTGATTTTACATCGTATTAAAATTACTTCGAACTTTTTTTTTACATTAAACCCTTCCTGAATATTCAATCTTACCGCCCTTGATGGGTTTTTGGCCACTGATAGCTGCAAGTACGATTTTTCACCGATTTAGTACATAGGTACAAAGTAACCCTTTCATAGGAACAACTTTGGTCCAAACATTAATTAAAAAAAAAGCAAATTACGCCTAACATATTTCTAAAATACACTTCGGATCTTGTTAATTACATCCTTGAGCTTCTTTATAACATACAAAAACACTAAAAAGATAATACCAATAAAAACTACAGATCAAATTCGAAAATTATTTGAAAAAAATATGAACAGAGTAACCCGACTTTACGGTAATTAAAGTTTTATCCCATTAATGTATTAAACTTTATTTTATGTATATTTTACGTTAAATGGAGTGGGTTGTTTCAGTACGAAACTGACCCTTATGTACGTATTAGCAGACGTATTATAAAATCCAGGTAGGTCATAAAAGGTTAATAACTAGGTAGGTTAGTACGAGTATATCATACTTTAAATGACCTACTCGTTCTCAGCCTTTCTAATCATCATTTCAGCTCATGTTTGAATTAATTTATAGATGTCCTCTTCCCATTTGTTTATTGATGGGACGATATTTTTCAAAATGATTGAATCTATGCCGAAGGGATCAACGACCTACATTCTGGAAGACAAGTCAGGGGCACATATTGCTTGTCACCTACTATTCGTATATCTAAAAACCCCGTGTAATGGGGATTAGGGAAGCGTATTGCCATATACTGGGCACAACTCTTAAACGTGGGCTGTACCTGAGAGATTTTTTAATATAAATAACACTCCCTGATTTAGTAGGCGATGGTGAAATTAAAAATTAATAATAGTACATAGTAAGTAATTCATAAATATTTTACTCCGTCTCAAATTATGTTACTAAAAAAATTGTAAGTAGGTATCAAATACTCAAATAGGTATATAAACAATGAAATTTAGGTTGTTATTATTAAATAATTCTTGTATTATCAGTTTCTACCCTGCGTTTTTATCATTTTCTCTCGTCATTTTGATAAATAAAGAACAACGGCCACTTTCCTAACGTGCTTGGACTCGGAAAATCTTATAAAAGTTATAACGATGAACCATTTGTCATTTTATTTGCCTATTTATATATAACTACGTTCGGCATTCAATATATTTTTTAAAGCACGGAGAATCGAGAAATTACGTATAATGTTTTTTGAGTTTATGCGGTATATTTATTAATCTGTAGCATTTTGAATTGAGAGGTTTTTTCACATTGAGGTCTAATTAAAGTAGGCAGGTACATTAAACCTTGGGTTAAATAATTATCATGATTTTATCCAGTTGAATACAGCCTGGGATTAAATTATGATTCAGAAATAAAATCAATTTAGATTTTAAAAATGTATGGACGTCTCTAGGGACGTAAATAAATGTGGATGCGTTCATAAATAAATATTTTATCCTGCGTTTTGTTTCAAGCATTATGGTATAATTTTGAAAACGTTTATCGATTACTTCCCGGCTTTTAAAAATAAACTGATGCCATCCATTAATTACATTAACAATGTACTACATTTTGCTAACATTACTATCTCTATAAGAATTAATGTTTTTTCCGAGGCCAAAATGGCCATTGTTCTTTACAGAATACCTATAAATAGGCACATATATATTTTATTTTATTACCTTCATCTCTGGAACTCAATGATTGATACACATCAATTTAATAGGTAATGATATAAATTGACACTGTGAGATGAAATTAGGTAATCATCTCTAAATGGTATCGAAAATATAATAATAATATTGTCTATGAAAAATATGTCTTTCTTAGCACCACTACTCTACCATCCGTATGTCCGTCAGCGTATAACATTCCATGTTTTGCACCAGTAGGTAACTAGGTAATATTGCTAAGCATGTCTTTAGCACAAAATTTTAAATGGCACTTGGATTAATTCTTGTTAAAACATTCACGATTAAAGTAAATTATGATTCTATTCAAGGTATAATTGCTAACAGGTTTTTTTATATATATTATATTTTCTCAATTCCGTTCATTTATTTACTATGAGCAAACATTTGTGTTATTCAGGTCAATCTTTACTATATATCTACTCCAACACGCATCTTTATCTAGTAACTAATTTAATTATTATTAATATTATGATTTCATACACACAGAAGATAGACACATTGACCATTCAGTTCACACTATCATAGGTATTTACAGCTATTTATAACATACTATTTCACTACACTGAGCGAAGAGTAAGAAATATTTTAAGAAAGATTGACGTGCAACCTAGGATACAAGCATCTTGATGATTAGATTGTACATTTTACCTTGTGATAAATTTTGGAATAGTTCGTTATATAAATTAATTATTATCATTACAACTATGGATTGAGCGACTTGTTTATCTCCTAAAAACTCAAACCGTAACAACTGTTAAGCTTTTAAACTTTTGTTGCCATTACTTAATTCTTTAGATTTGGAGTGACTTTGCTTATCAGCATCAGCTGTCTTTGATGAAGATCCAGAGGAAGCTAAAGTAGAAGAAGTTGCAGTAGTTGTAATATTTGATATTCCACTCGTTGTAGTTGAATTTATAGATGTGAAGTTACTTTTGGCTGTTGGGGGATTTTCATTGCTCGTTGAGCTCTTTGGATTAATTTCTGATGATTTGGCTACAGTCACCTGTGATATTGTTTTAGTTGTGCCAGATTTTGCTGTCGTTACTGCTGGTGTCTTGGCTGCTGTTGTCCGTTGAGAAGTAGTAACAGGATTTGCCACTGTAGAAACTTTTGCCAACTTCGTAGTTGTTGAATTTGTAGGCTTTGTATTCAAAGTACTAGTGACTTGCGATTTAGTTGTAGAACTTTCATTTGTAGTTCCTGGTTTTATATTTCCGAAAGTTGAAGCATCATTGGGATATGTTCCTGTACTCAAAGGCTTCGAGACTGAAGACGTAGTGACAATGGCAGTCTTTGTCGCTGGTGTACTCAAAGATGTTGGTAAAGTACTGAATGAAGTTGTTACAGGATTGCCTGATGAAACAGAATTCGATATAGATATTTTGTCAACCGCCGTAGCAGGTTTAGTAGAACCAGATGTCATCTTAGTAGCTGCTGTAGTAAATATGGGGGCAGATATTTTGCTTGTAGCCACTGTCGTAGTTATTGGAGCAGATATTTTGTTGCCAGCTGCAGTAGTCGGAGCAGATATTTTATTAAGAGCCTCTGCAGCAGTAGTTGGAGCAGATGTTTTGTTGACACCAATAGAAGTACTTATGAAAGCAGATGATTTATTGACAGCCGCAGAGCTAGTAATAGGAGCAGATGTCTTTCTGATAGCCGCAGTGGTAGAAATTGGAGCTGATATCTTGTTAGTAGTTGCAGGCGTGTTGTTGATATTTGATGTAGTCGTTGTGGAAGCAACCGTTTTGTTGACAGTCACGGTGCTAGTTGTGGGAGTAGGTTTCTTGTTGATAGCTATAGCGGTAGCCATGGAAGCAGATGTTTTATTGTCAGCCGCACTGGTGTTTATTGGCACTGTTTTAACACTAGTAATTGGAACGCTATTGGCACTAGGTTTTGGCAATTTGGTTTTATCACTTACACTATTGGCTTCAATTGTATAGGATTTTTGATATTCAACAGACTTGCCTTTAAAATCATTCGTTAACTTTGAAATAGGATTATCTTTATCTAAAACAATGTTTTGACGTTGCAATTGCTTGCTACTAACAGATGAGATAGTATTTTCTTTATTTTTATCGTTACTCGTTTTATCCGCAATAATATTATCGGATTGTATTTTCTTTTGTGAATCCAGGGTCTTCAGCTTAACAGTCTTGTTTAAGTCGGTTTTGTTTTCTGAATATTGGTAAGCATCTGATTTATCTGTGGTTGATTTGACGGTTTGATCAATTATTCCACTCTCTTTGATAGGATAATTTGTTGAAGTAACTTTTATGTTGGCGGCCAAAACAAGTCCAGATGTGGTCTCATTTGGAATGTTAGCTTTGTCTGATGCTGAAGATTTTGTAGGTTGCGATGAAATTTTTGCTTGATCTTCATCTTTTTCTTTTTCTATTTTATTATCTTTATAAATGCATTTATTTTCTGTCACATTGCCTTTAACACTGATCGGGGAAAATTTTGCCTGTATTAATTTTGTTTCTTTACTTGACGAAGAAGCTATAGAACTTTTATCTAATGCATTGTTTTTGACACCAGGTTTATCTGTTAAAATCTGAATTTTTGTATCAGCGACTATATTATGTGGTTTCGGTGTATTGTTGACATTTTTGAAAGGTGGTTTCGAATCCTGTTCAGTGATATTTTTGTTACTAAAAGGAATAGTTGCATGCACTGTGCTGATATTTGAACTAACATGTCCAGAAGTTTCACCAGTATTAATGCCACTTTTCATTACACTCACTTCAATGGTTGATAATATTGGTGCAGGAGTCATTTGAACTGGTTCCATGTTTTTTGTTTTACCATCTGTGTGTATTTTCGCTGTCGTAAATATTAATGGACTTGGATTATATCCAACTTGCTTAGATCCATCAATTTCGACGAGAATTTGACTTTTGGGAGCCACGAAACCTTTGAAACCCTCGTGACTACTGAACACATTTGTATTCATGTGATTATGTAAAGGAGCATTTGCACTTGTGAATTTTGAATTCTCTTTTATGTTAGAAGTAGGAAAATTTCTATCCGTGACGTCAGAAGCTTTAGGCAGCGCTGACTTCTGCAATTTATCATCAGATATTAATTTGTCTTTATCGCTTCGTCTTTCGTTATTGGCTTCAGTCTTTGTTTTAGACATCAGGTTAAATTTGGCACTTGGCTTTGTGGCATCGGTCTTTTCTTTATCTTTCTGCAAGAGAGGTTCTATAACAGCATCGTCAGATTCGTGGCTGAAATTCTGAACTTTACGCTTGATAGAATTTCTTTTGGTTTTTATTATTACTCCAGGTTTTTTTATTTCGTTTTCTATCCCACTAGTAATAGAAGTCGAATCTCCACCATCTTGTGATGTCTGAAAATGTAAATTCAATGGCAACTTCAGATACACAATATCCCAATAAATAATAATTGAATGTATTTGTGCAAATTAAATATTTCTTAAATGAAAACTAATGAATGAATCATTCAATTAGACTAAATATCCCATAAAAGAGAGTGGAGAAAGAGAGCAGTGTTGGCCAATTGAGAGCAGTGATAACAGCGGTTTGAACTATGGTTGCCAATCAATTATAATCTCAGATCATAGAAACCAGGAGATGTGCCAAGGCGCTATCGAGCTTGATGCCTGATCTTGAGCAAATTGCTCATATTAAAAACGTTCGCGCTGGCGACGAAACGAACACGATCGATAGTATAAATACAGTGTTTTAGTATAGTGCATTAGTGCTAGTGTTGAGTGACGATTAACAGTGTTAGATTGAGGGTGTGCGGAATGTTCAATGTGTGGGAGATCTTTTTATTCACAAGGAGCGCTTATTATGCGCGTAATTGTGTCGAAAAATGTACTAAAAGTGGCATCAGTTGTTCCCGTACTAATTTGCTATGATGGCATATCTCCTTGTTTCTATGATCTGAGATTATAATATACCTAATATCCACATTACGAGTCCAACTACTAGGTACCTATATTTAAAAAAATCAGAAACTAGTAGGTGGAATTACTATAGGTACCTATTTTAGTTCGATAAAAAATTAAGCGACATTATTCGTTTCAAAATACTACTTTTTTTTCTGGTAATATCCTCAAAAATATTAAGTAAGTATACCTATTTGTTAAAAAAAAAGTTGGCAACCCTAGTTTGAACCCAAGCAGGGCTCGCACTTTAATACTTTGCTCTAAAAACAACGTGTGAACCTCAGATCATAGTTCTATGATCTGAGGTGTGAACAAACAAAATTGACAAGACATGGCCTAAAACCAAAAATTCGTAGACATATCTACGAATTTTTGGTTTTAGGCCATGTCTTGTCAATTTTGTTTGTTCATGATGTTCTTAATTCTATGATCTGAAGGGATGTTACATATAACATCCCTTCAGATCATAGAATTAAGAACATCTTCCATACCGCACTCGGCCTGAGAAGAACTGAGCGCCAACAGTGGGAACATTATAATAATAGGGAACATTAAAAGGCTGATAATGTATAATGTAAATACCCCAGATATAGGTCAAAGCAGCACAATTACCGGTACTAGTTTCACTTTGCCCGCGACTTCGTCCGCGTGACCCACAGGAACTGTGCATTTTTTCGGGATACAAAGTAGTTTATAGCACTCGGAGATAAAGCTTTCTATAAATTAAAGAATTTTTAGAATCGGATCAGTAGTACCGGAGATATACTTACACATATGCACAAACTCACAAAATTTGCATTCTCTTTATAATATTTGTATCTAATAGGTTGTATTGTCGCCGGTCCGCAGTCACAAGTTTGTCCACTCTTGCCTTTGAAATGTAGCTAGCAATCGCTGCTACGTAGAGTAGTGATAGGGTAACAAGGTTTTTACCTTCCGCATCGCGATGAGCGGATGTGTGTGCGGGGGTCAAGCGCCGCGCTCGCGCAGCACGGGGCGGCCGTGCAGCAGCAGCACCGGCGGCGACAGCTCCGACTCGTGCCGCATCACGGCCGACGCCGACGGGCCCCACTCGTCCGTCGGACGCGAGAGCGCTCGCGCTTTCTGTAATATTCGCAAAGAAGAAGGATCAAAATTCACCCACATACCTACAGCAAAGAAAATAATCTCAAAAAAATTATGAGTAGGTACTTGTAATAAAAAGATGACAAACTTCCAAACACCATCTTTACAATCTACCATATAAAAAAATTGATATGAAAATTCGTTCAAGCCTTCAGGGGCAGTAGTATGTACAAGAATATACCCAGCTACAATATTGAGAAATACTTGACTTGTTGTATATTGTATCAGTATTTTGAGCTTAATATGTTACTCTATCTTATTGTTTACCATAAGTAGCCATTCTTACTACACAATAACAAGATATACGAAACACTGCCAAACAACGTGCCCAGACTTTTGTGTGACAAGGTAGGTAACTATTAGACGCTTACTTACTCACATAACAATTTCATAAACATTAACATAACGCTTTTATTCCCCAAAGAGTAAGGCAGAGATGTATAGTATAGGTACCCATACTTCACCAGTTATGTCTATGCGGTGCGAGTCTATTGCCGACCCGGGGATCGAACCCAAAGTATCCCACACTCAGCAGTCGCGCTTGCACTAGGCCAACGACGCAGTCAATTACATAACAATATCACAGGTAATTATTATTAACATACCTCCATAATGGTGAGGTCATCAGGTCCGCTGCAGATCTGATCGATAGCCATCAGTACGACCACGACTACCGGCAGCACACCCAGGATCCACCCGACGGCGTCTGCCCACATCGGATACACATAGTTCCCGTATGAAGCTGGCTTGTACTCGATCCAGTTGAACACCAGAATGAACTATCGATAAGTAACAACAAAAGATCAAGACAATGCAAGATTATTCTATTCCCAAAGGTACGACGCGCGGTATTCAGGACGCATTCAGATTTTTTTCTACATTGATTCAAAATATACGTACCACTAAAGCAGCAGGTGTAATGATTCGCCACATAGCACTCCAGAAGAACACCCACAGCTTGGTCTGACGCCCGATCATTCGCTGAATGTCTCCGCAAAACTTCTCTGCACCGTAGATCCAAGCTATCAGAATGCACTCGCCGATTGCTATGATTAGAACAGACCAATTTGCGGCATATTTGTCCATCAATTGCAGCCAGTACATACCACTCTGGAAAATAATATTGGATTGAAACAAGAACATCCAAGTAAAAGTTTACAAAAAAATAATACTTTGTGTGGAAACCTTACATTTGTTGTGAAGATAAGTCCGCCCAGATAGCCAAATACAGCGACTGTTAATACAACCCAAACTTTTTTCTGTCGGAAATTGGGAAATTTGTCTAATATGGCAGTTGTTACCGTCTCCATAAGTGCAAACTAAAAAATACGAGATTTTAATTTAGAATGCAGAACAACATTATTACCTTCCATGCACGACAAAGGAAAAGTATATTAGTACCTGGGAGTCGAGTCCGAGCGTTAAAAGCATTACAAAGAATAGTATAGACCAAAGTGGAGACACGGGTAGTCTAGTGACTACTTCAGGATACACGATAAAGGCAAGACCAGCACCTTGATCGACTACTCGGTCGACTTCAACATTCAACTCGTGTGCCAAGAATCCTATTACAGAAAATATTACCAGACCCGCGAAAAAGGAGGTTGCTATATTCGACACGGCAACGATCAACGAATCTCTGCAAAGGAAAAATCCATTAACTTTATATTAAGCCAATTATTACATAAATTTGCGCCACTTTGAATAAATAAACAGTACGACTTACATGTAGCAGTTGTTAGAAAACTTGTTGTAAGACGAAAGTGTGATGAGACCGCCCCATGCAGGACTCAACGCAAAAAATATTTGTACAGCGGCGTCACCCCATACCTGCAAGTTTTGTTGATATTCAAACACTAACAATTTAATTGGCGCATTGTTGCTCTTAAAAAATAAATACCTGAGCATTAAGAAGCTGGCTGAAGTCTGGTGTCAAATAGAAAAGGATACCGGTCGATGCGCCAGGTAAAGTAACTCCTCGGAAAAATAGAATAACCAACACCACATACGGGAACAGGGCCGTGAAGTACACTACCTACAATGGAAAGAAGTACTTATTTATGATGAAATTATTAGTTATTAATGATAATAAACTGTAACATAGGAGATCAAATAACGTACTTTCGTAGCAAGTAAATTGATTAATAATATAATTAGGACTACGTATATCCCGATCTATGAGACTGGATAAGGTATGTTTATTTTCAAAACAGTTTATTACCTTAGAAATTTTTACTGTAAAAAGTCAATTAAAACTAACCTAAGTAATAAGAACAAATGTGTTGAGAAAAATACCGTTTCTACTTCCCCAGTTTATAATATTGACAAACGGTGTATGTTATACCTAGTTATTTTCCTAAACTTACGATAGTTTAAAATCAGCGGTGTCATGGATTATACCTAACAAAAATGTTTTAGTATTACCCGAAGGGGCCGGAGCTAAAATGAGTTTTAGAATGATTTCATGACTGAAAACCAAATGTTGCCTTTCATCAATTTTTTATTGTTGTAATAGCAGATTTTCGTATCGATTTTAGTCAGTAATATAATTTATTTCTAAAATCTCTAAATGCAGATTTGATACACTTTAAGATCTAACAGCATATCCGTCAAGTTATACAGTAAAGTTTTTTAATAAGGATCATTATGCGACAACTGCGCTTACCGTTTGAGATACCCCTATCTCAAACGGTAAGCGCAGTTGTCGCAATGATCCTTATTAAAAAACTTTACTGTATAACTTGACTATATAGATAGATTAATATTTTTGTACATACCTTACCCGAAGACTGAACACCCTTACACAAGCAAAGAAACACGATGAGCCAAGCTGCTAATAAGCAAAGAGCCATGCCCCAACGGATTTGGCCCGTTTCTTCAATACCTGATGATAATCCCAGCACTTGATTTCTGCAAGCAAATTAAAAGGTTTTGTGTACAGCCATACATCTGATTATATTCTACTGTGATACTAGATACATCAGGCCAGCCTTAGCAACCTTTATTTTTGTTTTTGTAAAAGATTCTAATCATCAGGAGAATTATCCCATGAGCTTACTATTACAAGAAGGTACTTACGTAAAATATTCTTCTGCTGGAGGTCGGCGCAATGCTCCTTCAGCTAAAGCGTTGATATTGTGTAACTCAGCATAGGTTTGATTGAAGCATTGTCTCAGATAGTAGGTTCCGTTGACCGCATCACAGCTGTCTGCCTCCTCGTAAGAATAGCAATCTGAAATAAAATGACGAACTTCGTACCACCGGTAATATACCTACTACTGATCATGGATGTCCTCAAAAAATGTATTAATCTCTTCAAAGTAGATAAAATATATCCGCGAATAAAGAAGATAATTATATGTATTTACATTCAATGAAATATTACTCACGTTCAGTGCTCCATTCTGCATCGCAATTCTGCCAGGGCAGTTGATAGAAAATGCTCATAAATGACACAGCCATGTAGTAAATTGTCCAAGCTATGATGAGATTGTAGTACAACATGACGATACTGGAGACTATCACCATGCCGTAACCCAGTCCTTGGAAGAGTGGACAGAATTTGTTGTACACGGCCACAGGACCCAGGGCGGCATACTGGCCAAATGATAGCTCCATAAACATTAGAGGCAAGCCCGCGATGATAAGCATCACAGTAAACGGTATCAGAAAAGCACCTGAAAAAAACGGGTAACATTATTGCTTTAGAATATCGAGTCAGTAACTCAGTCGGAGAAATAACCAAGATAGCTTAAAATACTAAAGCTAATCATTGGTATAGACCTAGTAGAGCAACGTGTCACTTAGTTTTGCATCTCATATTAAAAAAATGCCTGTAAGTTCCAGGTTCTCAGGATAAAGGCCTCTTCTCGAAGAACGACCATTAATATATGCACTCTTGTTCGCTACGTGGCGATTTCAGACGTTTATGGCCATGGAATAATGTATGGTGAATATGGTGATGGAAAATATTCCACACAATATTTTCCATCACCATAAGACAGTGATGGTGTTTTGAATTAACTTCGAAAAGTTACATTTGTTTACATGCCAAGTTCTTGTCCGTCTCGTCAATTTCAAGGGGTTAACGCGTCCATTATGTGCTAAGTAGGTATTTAGCCCACGCAATTTTTCTGAAAAATGCAGCGCATTCAAAACACGCTGTATCTTGCAATCCTAATCAAAACATAAGGAGTAATTTTACTTCATGTCTTTAGAGCGGTTCACAGAAGACCTACCTGCAAAGTTTCATACAAATTGGTTAACAACTGTAGATTTAACGAGGGTGTGACAGAGGGACAGACGGATACACGGACATGATGAATCTATAAGGGTTCCTAGTTTGTGTTTTTTAATGTTCTCAATAATGACATAATCGATGTCATGCGATTTATTTCGCGACTTGTTATAATAAGTTTCGTACCTCCGCCGTTGTTATAGCATAGGTAAGGGAATCGCCACACATTGCCCAAACCCACGCTGTAGCCCAACAGTGACAATAAGAAGTCAAATCGTCCAGTCCAGTTGCCACGCGCTGGCTCCGCGTCTTCTGCCGCTGGCTCTGGATTCAACTCATCTTTGCTCTGGATAACAATTGAACATTGTAATCATTTAACAATCGCCAATTCTAGCAGAGACCGCTACAAGAGCAGAAAAGTATTATTTTTTCTGATTATGGAAGCCCAATACTATATTCTGTAGAAAATATTTTAAGGCCTAGTTAGCGCCTCAGATCTTTCGACAACCGGCTACTCGCTTTCATGTATGTAGATTATTATAATATACCTAATTCAAAACACTATATAACTTATTTTGCATCAATAATGGTGGCCTTTTTGGGCGGTATTATGGTATTAGTGTAAAGTGAATGCTAATGGAACAATTTAGTTCTCATATAGGTACATAATATGTAGGTATACTTGTATAGGTAGGTAGACACTTAGACACACGAGAATTGTAGAGTGGTCCGCATTCTTCACCGGGAATCACAAATGGCCTACTTTACTCAGAGACGATACGATTTTATGCATATACTTACCTATATAAATACCTACTTAAATTATCTTACTAGCTTCCGCCCGCGGCTTCGCCCGCGTTTTCCGGGATAAAAGGTTATTCTGATGTATAAGCTATATCTGTAAAGTTTCATCAAAATCCGTTCAGTAGTTTTTGCGTGAAAGAGTAACAAACATCCATACATCCATCCATACATACATCCTCACAAACTTTCGCATTTATAATATAAGTAAGTAGGATAGGATATACACGGTCCATCCGTATACCCGCCAGTAAGCAGAAAGACGACCTTCGTCCCGAAACCCAATACTTATATTTAATTTAGTAGGTATGGTTATAGAATTTAAAAAACCGGCCAAGTGCGAGTCGGACTCGCGCACGAAGGGTTCCGAACCATTATCTATATAAGATTAGACACTATATTATAACTTTTATTAAGATCGAGAAAAAAACGGCAAAAAAATAACGTTTGTTGTATGGGAGCCCCCCTTAAACATTTTATTTATTCTGTTTTTAGTTAGTATTTGTTGGTACCTATAGCGGCAACAGAAATACGTCATCTGTGAAAATTTCAATTGCCTAGCTATCACGGACCACGGTTCATAAGATACAGCCTGGTGACAGACAGACGGACAGCGGAATCTTAGTAATAGGGTCCCGTATTACCCTTTGGGTATGGAATCCTAAAAATTTTAAAACAACATGACACATTGCGAAATAATGAAAAAAATTTGTGTAGGTATGTACCTCAGATCATAGAAACAAGGGAGATGTGCCAAGGCGCTATCGAGCTTGATGCCTGATTTTGAGCAAATTGCTCATACTAAAAACGTACGTGCTGGCGACGAACCGAACACGATCGATGGTATAAATACAGTGTTTTAGTTTAGTGCTAGTGTTGAGTGACGATTAACATTTTGAGTGACGATTGTTAGATTGAAGGTGCGCGGAATGTTTAATGCGTGGGATATCTTTTTTTCACAAGGAGCGCTTAATTAAGCGCGTAATTGTGTCGAAAAATGTACCAAAAGTGGCATCAGTTGTTCCCGTACTAATTTGCTACGATGGCATATCTCCTTGTTTCTATGCTCTGAGGTATGTACCTACGTGAAATATAGGTACAGTAAAACAGCTACCTACTAAGTACTACTAATACAATCACCGTGATTAAATTCTTTAATATAACACAAGGTCCACAAATGTGTATAAATAATAACCTATTTACCTAATAATTTTATGTCTTATACATATTTATGTATTGCGCGTTGTACATAATTGATCGCAGTACATGAACTATATACACCCTATTTTATTTTAGTTCATTCAGTCTACCCAACGGTTGTCTGGTAGATATCGCTTTCAGCGATAAGACCGCCATTGTACCCTTAGAATTAACAATACGTTATAGGTAGAGTTTATGAGCTCTGTGTTACAATAACGTTGTACAATAAAGTATAATAAAATTATTCTATTTATTGTATAATTTAATTCATTATAAGTACGGTACCTACTCGTATAAAATAGAGTCGCATTCAGCATAAAGTTGAGACTTTTTAATTCGCGAATCAGCTGTTTGTCGACTCAGCTCAACGTCGTCGTCATTGTTACAAGAGATAAGTTAGTAGGTATATAAAAAGATATAAGTACGTTACCTATTTCATATACCATGTGACCTACATATCGAAAGATCCATAAATCTCTATGAATCGGAAATAATTAAAGAGAATAGTATACATCACATTTTATATTAGTTTTAGACAGAGATCCTGGTGGGAAAATCTGAAGTCGATACTCACATCAGTTTCTGCGATTTTTTTGTCCATTACTGAAAAATCCTTGGTCACTGCAGGTATCTGCGTCTTTGGTGTTTTAGATGACTTCGACATCTTAAATTAAAGTAAAACTGAAACTATTTCAACATACATTGCTGCTCAAGCATTATTTGGCAGCCACCACCGCGTCAATGACACAAGGAACACCGCGTATCGCACAGCACATCACACTTGCCACAATTTAACTACGCACACGACTGAATCACTTTATAAACATAATGAGCATTAAAACGAAGTGGTTTATAAGAAATTAATCAAAAAGCAAGCGAGTTAAGTGTACATAAAATCGAAAAATACAAAACGCAGGAACGCGCAGATGTCAAGTTTCGCATCGACCGAACTCTGAATGAACATCTAGGTCAATATCAAGCCTCCGCCTCCGCCTGCCCCGCGCCCTTCTTTACCCCGTTGTGAAAATCTTTCTTCACTACTAGGTACATCATAATATGGAAATTTTCTTGATTATCACTACCGCGAACATAGTTAACACTCATTTGCTATAATATTAACATGACCACGATAGAACATGATAGTACATCACACGCGTTCAAGATTCAAGATATAGTTTTCTACCCTACCTATATGTTGAATATCTATTATCAGGTTTACTTCTAGAGACTACTTCTAGCACATACTTCTAGAGAATAACACACTTACTTATATAAGTAGGTACGTCTTATTATAATCACAAACTATCGTATTTGACAAGGCGAAAAAACTGTAAGGATACAATTTCAATTCAATTTCAGTTTATTTACATACGATAGATACGATAGGAAGGTACCTAAACAACTACCCATATGAATGCTCTACGATGATATATATTTCTGTATTGAAATCAAAAGAATAGCAAATAATTATCGCTAATTAATAAATACATTCATATTCGTAGCATTCGTAGCATATTTCGTAGCACGGCGTAGTAACTAACCCAAATGGCTTCTACTACCCATTTGCCAATAGGTCGTTATCACATTCCGTGATATGATATTATGAACGCCTATAACACTTTTTAAAGTGAAAGTATTCATTACATGATATAATTATTATTATTCGACAATTGTTGACCAGATACTGAACTGATCTGGGTACCGATCATGAGTTTTTTTGACGTGTAGTATCGTTAACGTAAGCATATTTTAAATTGAAAATACACCTTTGTTACACAATATTTATATAAATTAAATACTTAATTAATTTCTCAGTATTTTTTAAAATGTGCAAATTGTATAAAATTTTATCAAAATGTCCCAGGACTGTTGTATTTTAAATTCAAAATATGCTCACGTTAACGATACTATACGTCAAAAAAACTCATGATAGGGGTACTGTACCCCTATCATGAGTTTTTTTGACGTATAGTTTCGTTAACGTAAGCATATTTTGAATCTAAAATACAGCAATCCTGGAACATTTTGATCAAATTTTATACAATTTGCACATTTTAAAAAATACAGAGAAATTAATTATGTATTTAATTTATATAAATATTGTGTAAAAAACGTGTATTTTCAATACAAAATATGCTTACGTTAACGATACTACACGTCAAAAAAACTCATGATAGGGGTACTGATCACCATTCTATTCAAATTGAATGGATTCGCCCTGGTCAGCCGTTACTTATTGCCCCTAGAATACCTATCCTCTCTTAAAAGCTTAATACGTATATTAATTACCTATGCTTATAATTAACCTAAAAGATCGCTTAGGCAGTAAGCACACCTGCCTAGAAACCTTCAGTAACACAGGTGTAACTATTAGGAACATCTATACTTATAATAAATCTGTAGAGAGGTCAATTCTGTACATGAAATATATTTTCAAAATAACTATCAGGGGGTGATTAGTAATCGATACTGATGCCAAAAATGCAATCAGTAAAATTTTTGTCTGTCTGTCTGTCTGTCTGTCTGTCTGTCTGTCTGGCTGTCTGTCTGTCTGTATGTTCCTTATAGAAACAAAAACTACTCGACGGATTTTAACAAAACTTGGTACAATTATTCTTCATACTCCTGGGCAGGTTATAGTATACTTTTCATTACGCTACAATCAATAGGAGCAGAGCAGTGAAGGGAAATGTTGGGAAAACGGGAGAAGTTACTCCATTTTTTAAGCTTCCGTCGCGTGTGCAGCCTTAATGGTTAAAGCTACATAGAAATCATGTATGACGGAAATGTTCTACATAAAATTATCTAAAAAATACCCCACAACAGCATATGTCTATCTTTTATGGTTGACTCACAATAACACGTGTAACCCCCGATAGCTTAGCAGTTCGGAGCTTTCTGATTGTATTTGTTTACTCTTACGTATATAATACTCTCACTCATCCCTAATTAAAAAAAGTTAACATTATTACCTATTTAATAAAAAAATAATCATAGAAATCGGTATAGAAACACCAAACTTATACATGAAATACGCTAATAAGCCGTCGCGCGTGAATACTGAATCATGCTCTAGGGATTATATTTTTGTGTAACGGTTGCCGCGCTCGCCGCGGGATCGGTTAGTGGTGATGAATTTGCGGTATTGCTGTAATCGCGTGTGTTTATGTCACTCAAAATAGAAAAATAAAAAACTATTCACCCCTCGGGGGTAAAACAGCTCTTCTGCGGGGGTAATAAGATTGATAATCTTCTATACAAATAAATAAAATTGAAGTGTCTGTTTGTACTGTCATGTTGTTGTAGGTACTGTTATGAACCGGAGAGTGATATAATAGTAGTTAAAGTTTACTCCTGAGGTACGTTCCCATGGGATAATTTCCGACGTCCACGCGGGCGAAGCCGCGGGCGAAAGCTAGTAAAGAATTAAAAAAAAACCGGCCAAGTGCGAGTCGTACTCGCGCACCGAGGGTTCCGTATCATATTTGGACGTATAAAGTGAAAAAATCCGGACCGCATAACTAAGTTTGTTTGTGAAGGAATTTTGATGATTTTGAAAAAACTGTACTAGTTAGGAACATCGTTGTATTTTTGGTGCCATATTTGGGTTAATTCCTATCAACTCAAATTATTTCAGATTTTTCGCCCCGCAAACTTCGGAGATAAGGGGGGGGCGGGTTGGTATTTTTTTGGACATTTTTCATCATATGTCGAAAACTGTGAGACATAAAATAAAATAAAAATATATTTTGAAATGTGCAGATCAAGCCCTTTCATATGATATATCACTTGACCTAGTAACCCCACTTAAAAATTTCGGACCCCCACTCCGGCCCCTTTTGCAATGAAAATAAATTAAAAATATTTTTGGACTTTTTTCATTTGCAATAAAGTTGAACAAGCATTCTTTATAACTGTTCCAAATTTTAAGTCGATAGCATAAGTAGTTGCTGAAATAATCAGGTGTGACAGACAGACAGACAGACAGACGAAGTCGCACCATAAGGGTTCCTTTTTTACCATTTTGGTACGGAACCCTAAAAATGAACATCCTGTATTTTAATGATGCCGATCGAAAGGGTTCATTGTAAGCATTAATTCCTTCTAAGTAACATGTGTGACGGTGTCGTTGGCGGTCGCCCGTATGCAGCTGATGGGCGGAGTCTACGGCTATATACCTAAGCAGCGCGTGGTGGCCGCGCGCCCCTCTTCATCCAGCGGCTGACCACCAGTTAAGTTATATCCTAAATTAAAGGAACACCGTTAAATTTTAACTTTTTTAGGGTTCCGTACCTCAAAAGGAAAAACGGAACCCGTATAGGATCACTTTGTTGTCCGCCGTCAGTCACCGGACCATAAGTGGAGCCATGTGCTCATAGATGACGCCACTAGAAGTATGCAGTAGCGCCATCTATGATCATTTAGCGGAACCCTTAGGGCGCAAGGCATACTCACACTTGTCCGGTTTTTTCATATTCAGGTATAATTAACATTTTTAAATTCATTATAAAAGATATAAAAACCAAAACATTTAAAAATATTAAAAACCTTAATCATTCATTATTATTATTATTCCATTTATTCATTTTATAAACATACTAGCTTCCGCCCGCGGCTTCGCCCGCGTTTTTGGGATAAAAAGTAGCTTACCTATATGTTATTCTGATGTATAAGCTATAGGTAGGTATTACCTACTGTAAAGTTTCATCAAAATCCTTTCAGTAGTTTTTGCGTGAAAGAGTAACAAACATCCATACAGTGTACCTACATCCATCCTCACAAACTTTCGCATTTATAATATTAGTAGCATTATTTAAATTTTTTAATATTTTTCAAGTTAATAAAAAAAAATATTAATAAATATAAAAAATAGCAATCCACCGATATGGGGAGCAGGGTCCAAGCTACCAGTGGTTAGGGCTCAAGGGACAGGAACCTCCGCACAATGCGTGCCGTATGGAGGAGAACAGCCTTCTGTATCAGACCCTTGATCCAGCCGCCTAACGAGAGCCTCATGAGATGTTGATTCGAGGCTATTGGCCATAAGACCATTGGCCGTTACGACAATCGGCGCTATGATAGCCGAGTCAACATTCCACATGTCAACAACCTTGTGTGCTAAGTCGAGATATTTGATTGTCGCTAATAAGCTTGATATTGATCAGGCTTATTAGCGACAATAGTCCTGTCAGTGATAATAGACCGATCCCAGTACAACGTGACATGGTCATTTTCGAGAACTGGGTCGGCACATACCTGTAGTACCGTACCTCTGAGTCCACGAGATGGTATTTCAAAGCAAGTTGCTGGTGGATAATCCTGGCCACTTGGTTATGTCTGTGCAAGTACTCGCCGTTAGCCAGACGAGAACAACCAGAAACAATATGTCTGATGAACTCACCCGGACGGTGGCATGCCCGACAATGACATATATGTCAACCGTCCCGCCCTTCACAATATAGGTACCTTCGGTAACTAGTTATTC
This sequence comes from Thalpophila matura, assembly GCA_948465475.1. Taxonomy (NCBI): domain Eukaryota; kingdom Metazoa; phylum Arthropoda; class Insecta; order Lepidoptera; family Noctuidae; genus Thalpophila; species Thalpophila matura. The sequence goes on along the minus strand of OX419183.1, from coordinate 8,672,074 downwards.
GTCATGATAACTTCGTCCATAATTGCACAGACAAAACCTTCGGTTTCCCCAAAGAGATCACCGAAGCGTAGCCAAGACACGGACGCTAAAAAGTCTGTATCGGGTCCATGAAGGGCCCGATAAAAGCGCCCGTGTAGCTCCTTGCTCTGCCATACCTCCCTGCGATCATTAATACTGAGAATTACAGGTTTGCGCCAGTTCTCTTATTATTATTTTTAAACTGTGCCCCACACTAGGGTTTCTCCTGTGTTGTGGGTGCGTTTACAAACACAAATTTCACATTCACAAACACTCCAGACCCGGAACAAATATTTTCTCCGTGCGGGAATCGAACCCGCGACACGTTGCGCAGCAGCCAATCGCTCAGCCACTACGATAACCGTGCCGCCAAATTATATTTTACTACTAGCTTTTGCCCGCGACTTCGTCCGGGTTTCCATCGTTTTTCGTAAAAAAGTAGCGTATGTCCTTCCTCACGGTTCAATGGTTTTGATGTAACAGACAGATTAACTTTCGTATTTTAGTAAGGAAATATAATATGTCAATCCACAATACTGTTGAAAAATATCGCAATAAGGAACCGCAGAATATTATTATAAATAGCTGTGCCCGCGACTCCATCAGCGTGTAACTCCTTGTGTGTAATACAATCAGAAAGCTTCTAACTGCTAAGCTATCGGGAGTTACACGTGTTATTGTGAGTCAACCATAAAAGATAGACATATGCTGTAGTGGGATATTTTTTAGATAATTTTATGTAGAACATTTCCGGCATACATGATTTCTATGTAGCTTTAACCATTAAGGCTGCACACGCGACGGAAGCTTAAAAAACCGGCCAAGTGCGAGTCGTACTCGCGCACTGAGGGTACCGTATCAATTTTGGACGTATAATGTGAAAAAAACCGGACCGCATAACTAAGTTTGTTTGTCAAGGAATTTTGATGATTTTGAAAAAACTGTAATAGTTAGGAACATTGTTTTATTTTTGGTGCAATATTTGGGTCAATTTCTATCAACTGTACCTAATTATTTCAGATTTTTGGCTCCGCAAACTTCGGAGATAAGGGGGGGAATGGTATTTTTTCAGACATCTTTCATCAGAAGTCGAAAACTGTGAGACATAAAATAAAATGAAAATATATTTTGAAATGTGCAAATCAAGCCCTTTCATGTAATATCTCACTTGACCTAGTAACCGCACTTTAAAATTTCGGACCCAACTCCGGCCCCTTTTGCAATGAAAATAAAAATATTTTTGGACTTTTTTCATTTGCAATAAAGTTGAACAAGCATTCTTTATAACTGTTCCAAATTTCAAGTCGATAGCATAAGTAGTTGCTGAAATAAGCAGATGTGACAGACAGACAGACAGACAGACAGACGCAGTCGCACCATAAGGGTTCCTTTTTTACCATTTTTTTTTTCAAGTCGGCTTGGATGGCCTAATCCGAAACCATTCGGAATAGCGAAAAACGCTCAAAGGAGTCTCGAGGCCGATTCTGATAAAAAATAAAACTGCATCATTGGATTTTTGAAGAATCAATTTTCCTAGCCTGAAATCGAACCTGCACCATCCAATAATAGTGTTTATATTATTACATATATATTACATACTCAATATGTTTGTTTGTCCGCGTTTTTCTTAAAAACTACTGAATCATTTTTTTTTCTAATATTTTGTACGCTTAATATCCCAGTACAATTTTGATATAAGTAAGTAGATAATTTACCTTCTTAATTATGTAGATACCTACCTAGACGATGTTATGATTTTTTTAATGAACTTTTAAACATCACTTCTGCAAAAGTATCAGCTATAACCGTTGACTTGAAGTGAAGTGATATAAACTATCGATTGCTTGAGTGGAAACATGATGACACAGGGATCGGGTTCTTAACACACTGTGTAATGTTGTTACGTGTTTCTTGTATCCACAAACTAAGATTATGATATACGACACTAGGGCGATGAGCCGCCGACTCCCAAGATACGAGCATGTCTCAGTTTGGGAGTCGGTATGTCACGTTTTGGATACCTATGTACATTTATCATATCATTAATGTAATAATAAGTCCTATTTCTTAAGACATGTTTGTACTTTCTGGAGAATAAATTACCTATTTAAATAGAATAAAACCAGCCAAGTGCGAGTCGGACTCGCGCACGAAGGGTACCGTAGCATTACCTATAAAAACGGCTAAAAAATCATATCTGTTGTAGCCCCCCTTAAATATTTGTTTTATTTTAATTTAATTATTTATTTTAAAAGTGAATACACTATAACTAAATTTTCTGTGAATATTTCAAGCGTCTACCTGTTGCCGTTATCAATATCGAGCAAATACGAGCAAAAAAATCACGTTTGTTGTATAGGAGCCCCCTTAAATATTTATTTTATTGTTTTTAGTATTTTTTGTTATAGCGGCAACAGAAATACATCTTCTGTGAAAATTTCAACTGTCTAGCTATCACGGTTCATGAGATACAGCCTGGAGACACACAGACAGACAGACAGACAGACAGACAGACGGACAGCGAAGTCTCAGTAATAGGGTTCCGCTTTTACCCTTTGGGTACGGAACCCTAAAAACGATTCCTGCTGGGGTAAGTTGTTCCAGCAAGAAAATACGGTACCGGACTATTTTTTTTTATTGTGAATATGTAAACTATTTGAAAAAAGATAATTAACACCAAAAAAACCGATGAAACATCTACAAAATTGGCAAAGTTATAAGCGTTTTAAAATGATTTGCTAGACAGGAACGGCATGCATGATAAGTGACGTAACACCACCTATGTCCGCTTCGCGCGACAAAGACGGAGCCATACTCCCTCCAAATACTTTAAAAGCGTCTATGTTTTCCATTTTCCATTCAATTCCAGAATTTAGCCTACAAAATTAATTATTATAATCTATTAAATAATGCCATAATTTATGTGGTTTCCAAAGGCTGACTGATTAAATATAGTGTATAATCTACTGGCTGACAAATGAGCACTGACTTAGACAGTGGTGCTGATGGTGCTGATTCTGTTGAACGTCGCACTAATTTTAATCACACTATATCTCTTTCTTACAAATATAATTGAAAAAGGACAGAACATAATTATATTATTTAGAACTGTCAAATTAGTCTACGCCCTTGTCATTTACGGGAAAATAGTCATGACCTTTTGCGATTTCGACTAAATTGACATTAAAACTATTCAAGTGGACTAATTTGACAGGATTAAATATCTGCCATCCCTCTCTCATGTTTTTTATTAGAAAGAGACATAACAAGACTAAACTAGTTTAATTCGTAAACAACAGAATCGGCACCAGTATTTATCAGTCACGTTTTGATTTCTGTATAAAAGCTGGCTTGTAATTTCCTAACAATATCATAGACTAGCTGTTGCCCGTGGCTACGTCCGCGTGAAAAGGATGAAAAGTAGCCTATGTGCGGTCCCCTAAGGCTAGGCTATAGGTACTTGCGTGACTGCGAGTCGTGAGCACAGATCGCGCATGTATGTACACTTTCGGCCCAATAGACATTACTCAATAGAGAATAGTGCAATAGACGACGAGCATCAGCTGACGAACCAATCCCGTGCAGCCTCGGCGCCCCCCGCCTTCTTCATTCCGCTAACTAAAGCGTTGATAACATTTTTGCTCAAGACTCGTGCCGGCAACTATACCTCTTTGTAACATTTCAAGGAGTAATAAACACACACACACACCCCCACCTCTTTCACATTTTATAATATTAGTCTGGTTGCGCTCCACAAACTGAGTTACATGTACCGCGGGTCCGCGGCACAAGGAGTTTGGATAGAGAATATAATGCATGAGTAATTTGTGTTTCTGGCATTGCATATAAGCAAGTAGGCAGTGCATACCTCATAAGTACTCATAAGGTTCAATAAAACCATTTTTTAACTATTACCACATGTTATCATCATCTTAATACATATATCATTAATCAGTCATGCATGATTCATATATTATAATATAGTAATTTGTAGTTAAATTAGTTTTATTGAATCGGATGAGGTAGGCACTGCCTACTTGCCTATATGCAATGCACAATGCACGCCACTGGTTTCTTAAGCCGGCCTAGCATGACCACGATAGAAACGGGTTTTGTCTACATAGAAATAGACAAAGTGACAGATTTCATTCATAAAACGTAGAAATGTTTCTACAATCTGTCACTTTGTCAATTTCTATGTAGACAAAACCCGTTTCTATCGTGGTCATGCTAGGCCGGCTGGTAGCCTCTCTTTTAATTTTCATCTTAATAGAAACAAGAGACGTTATCAATAAGTTGGTTTTGGATTTTTCTGTGTAAGGTAGGTGAACAGGCCGTCGATCAACCTAGCGAACGTAAAATAACGTAATAATGAGGATTCCGTTTGACTATTCGATTACGTAACTCTCAAATCATTACCAGTTTGCTCATTCATCGAAAAATTTGTCAATGGGTTGATGGTTAAAACAAAAAAAATATAGGCAAATTATTTAATATTCACTTAACCCTTCAATATACTCTTTGTAACAATATGTACAGGGATGTATCAATAATTTTGTGGTCCCGTTTCATAATACAGATACTTAATTAGATACAAAAAAAAAAAAACAACTGGTAAATAGAGTAAAACTCAAAAAAGTAAAACATTATAAAAATATAATGATTATAGGTAACTCAAAATCAGTTTTTGAATCACTCCTTGTTTAAATTTAAGCTTAAGCCTAATCGTGCCACTAAACCCCAATAATGCTAACGATAGCGGTGTATTAATTTACTTTTTAGCGAGAAGAGCCTTGATAAGGGTCTCCAGTTTCCTGGTATCAGCAGCAAACTTCCTTATGCCGTCCGACAGCTTGTCAGTGGCCATCTGATCTTCATTAAGATGCCAACGGAACTGCGACTCATTTAGGGAAATCTTGTCCATATCGCACTGAGCAGCAAATTTAGGGTCTAGCACCTGTAATCATAAATATTGTTTGATATAATAATATGCAGATCTTGAACAATCATAGCATGTATGTACATTCTAATAGCAACATGTAACCTTGAACAGACTACAAATGTTGTGTAATGTTGCATGAACTGGGAAACACACAACTTATTACTTTGATTGATTGTAGATAGCCTATTATTTATCGGCAAATATAATAATAATGCATTATTATTATTACAAAGCATAAGCAATCAACTCCATCAAAATCGGCTATCGCAACCTATAATAATTTTCTTAACTTCATAATTATCATAATATTTTCAAGTTATACTAAAACATCAACAGCTATTTTCGCAAAAATCGCGCCGTGTTGTAACATAACATAGAAGTATTCATTCGAAACGAGCTCGACAATAATTGTCCTAAGTTGATTTATTCCACATAACCATATACTTACAGACATAATATGAGATGCCTATTCTTTACGATCCAATGCAATCATATCTTCAAAATAAAGAACATGGCAAAATAATGTCACAGTGTACACAAATTAAACTAACAACAATAAAGATGTAAACTCACTCTCTTGAGTGGTTGTTCACTGGCGGCCAACTCCTGCAACAGTTTCGGGCTGATGGTCAGCAGGTCACAGCCGGCCAGTTCGTGAATCTCGCCAGTGTTGCGGAAAGACGCGCCCATCACTTGGGTCTTGTAGCCGAACTTCTTGTAATAGTTGTACACGCGAGTGACGGACACCACGCCCGGGTCGTCTTTAGCTTCGTACGTCTTCTTTGTATGCTCGACATACCTGAAACATATAACAGAAAATAACATATCAGTTTGAATACTAAAATCGCACAGCAACTAGTTTTAGAGGTCAAATGTTTTAGCAAAATATCTTTATGCTGCTTAGATTCCCTTGATTTACAACAGGCCCTTGTGCACCTGTACGGTTCCAGTCCGTAAAAACGAACGTTTGAAAAGAGAGAGAAGAAGAAAAGAAAGAGAAAGAGTTTTCGAACAGTTTTTTAAGAATCGTGTGACGTCACACGTTTAATACGTGCGGGGAGGAGTGGGGAAGGAAGGCAGAGATCGAATTCTATGGTTGGCATTCAAAAACTAACATAGAATTGTAAAAGTCGGTAGGTAGGTAGGTAGGTACTTGTGAAATGTTATAGTGAAAATTAAAAAACACGAATACGAGCGTTTTCCATCCGTTTCTAAAACGTTTTTTTACGAACCGTTTTTTTCGTACATTTTAAAAACTGGTACACTGGTGGTAAAACGGACAGGACGGGAAATACGAATACGTGTTGGAAACGGATTATAAGTGCATAAACGCTCTACGATTTGAATATGAGTAACTAGCTTCTGCCCGCGGCTTCGCTCGCGTTTTTGGGATAAAAAGTAGCCGTGTTATTCCGATGTATAAGCTATAGCTATATTACTGTAAAGTTTCATCAAAATCCGTTCAGTAGTTTTTGCGTGAAAGAGTAACAAACGTCCATACATACATAGGTACATCCATCCTCACAAACTTTCACATTATTTTATAATATTAATAAGAAGTAAGATTGCAGCACGCAATTGTAAAAAAAGGTTCGCGATTCCTGGCCTACAAACAATAAAAACCGAATGTAGTGCACAAGGCGTCATTCGGAAATTTTCATCCGTTTCCGTTAAAAACTGGATACGAACTGGAACTGCATGTGGTGCACAAGGGCCCTAAAGGGCGGAATTTTGTCTCCTCTCTCGCTCGCACAGAACCATTTTTAAGAATGTTGAATAAAAAGATGCATTTTTGAAAAATGTAATCTGATAGTGATCTCTTTCACTTTAGACGTTTTGCCGTGCGGTAGCCGTGCGGTGTCGCACTGCGCACGGATGGTCGCTTTTATCCATACAGTTAGGGTTGCCAACTTTTTTTGAGAAAAATAACTTACCAAATCATTTGGATAGGAAGAAATAAAGTAGTTGGAAGAAAAATAAAAGTATTTTTTGTATTTATGTTTTTATTCACATAAAAATATTTTTTTGAGTTGTTACCTAGGTACTGTATCCCTTACACTTTTAACACACGATATTTTTTTTTTGTTTGTCTTTGAAAGTATCAAGGGTAGTTTTACAATCATTTAGATTTAAATAAATAATTAATAAGTATGTAACTCGTTTTCAGGGTTCCGTACCAAAATGGTAAAAAACCGGCCAAGTGCGAGTCGTACTCGCGCACCGAGGGTTCCGTATCATATTTGGACGTATAAAGTGAAAAAATCCGGACCGCATAACTAAGTTTGTTTGTGAAGGAATTTTGATGATTTTGAAAAAACTGTACTAGTTAGGACCATTGTTTTATTTTTGATGCCATATTTGGGTCTATTCCTATCAACCCTAATTATTTCAGATTTTTCGCCCCGCAAACTTCGGAGATAAGGGGGGGGGGAATGGTATTTTTTTGGTCATTTTTCATCATATGTCGAAAACTGTGAGACATAAAATAAAATGAAAATATATTTTGAAATGTGCAGATCAAGCCCTTTTATATGATATGTCATTTGACCTAGTAACCCCACTTTAAAATTTTGGACGCCCACTTCGGCCCCTTTTGCAATGAAAATAAAAATATTTTTGGACTTTTTTCATTTGCAATAAAGTTGAACAAGCATTCTTTATAACTGTTCCAAATTTCAAGTCGATAGCATAAGTAGTTGCTGAAATAAGCAGGTGTGACAGACAGACAGACAGACAGACGAAGTCGCACCATAAGGTTTCCTTTTTTACCATTGGTACGGAACCCTAAAAAGGAACCCTTACGGTGCGACTACGTCTGTCTGTCACAGCTGCTTATTTCAGCAACTACTAATGCGACTATCGACTTGAAATTTGGAACAGTTATAAAGAATGCTTGCCCTTTATCTCCGAAGTTTGCGGAACGAAAAATCTGAAATAATTAGGGTTGATAGGAATAGACCCAAATATGGCATCAAAAATAAAACAATGGTCCTAACTAGTACAGTTTTTTCAAAATCATCAAAATTCCTTCACAAGCAAACTTACTTATGCGGTCCGTTTTTTTTTTCACATTATACGTCCAAAAATTATTAATATACTTTATTTTTATGCAAAAGTATAAAGTATATTGATCGAAAATAAAGTAGTTTGGTGATGGAGGAACGAGACGGAATGTTCCTCCGTTAAAAAGGGAAGCTCCTCCTACCAGACCGGGTCTTAGTGTCTGGCGGGCCACTGGCCACTGCCCCTGACAATAAATGTCGGGTTTCTGTATATATGCTAATCGCTGTGAAAAGTCTGCTTGCGCGATGTAGGAATTTCACGTTGGACGTCATGTAGTGACATTTGACAAGTTGTCACTGTCAGCTGTCTAGCTGTGTAGGTAGTCTTCGCTGTCGTCGGCAGATGTCGCTACAGCAGGATACGTTATTATAAAGTATAGTTGGCAACCCTACATACAGTTGACACGTCGTGGCGTGGCGATTGGCGTAGCGTAGCGTGCTACGACGCCCGTAAGGCTACCGCACGACAGCTGGGACGGCGCTCTCGACGCGTAGCAGTGTTAATTATGATATTGTACGTACATTATAAAATAACCGTTTTTAGGGTTTCGTACCCAAAGGGTAAAATCGGAACCCTATTACTGAGACTTCGCTGTCCGTCCGTCTGTCTGTCTGTCTGTCTGTGTGTCTCCAGGCTGTATCTTATGAACCGTGATAGCTAGACAGTTGAAATTTTCACAGATGATATATGTTTGTTGCCGCTATAACAACAAATACTAAAAACAAAATAAAATTAATATTGAAGGGGGGCTCCCGTACAACAAACGTGATTTTTTTGCTCGTTTTTGCTCGATATTGATAACGGCAACAGGTAGACGCTTGAAATATTCACAGAATATTTAATTATATATTCACTTTAAAAATAAATAATTAAATTAAAATAATACAAATATTTAAGGGGGGCTCCCATACAACAGACATGATTTTTTTGCCGTTTTTATAGATAATGGTACGAAACCCTTCGTGTGCGCGTCCAACTCGCACTTGGCCGGTTTTTTTTATTAATAATAATTATTCTTGATACTTTTGGGTTTTAATTTTTTTTATAGGTGACTGCAATTTTGTTCGATCGAGTGATAATAGTTGAAATAAATCACATAAGCATAATCAGCCTATAATGTTCCCACTGCTGGACACAGGCCTCCTCTGTGTGAGGGAGTGGGCCGTAGTCCAACACGCGGGCCCAGTGCGGGTTGGTGGACGTCATAATATGTCTTCGAATTTTTGGTTCTAGGACATGCCGATTCCTCACGATGTTTTTTCTTAAGCAAGTGATAATTAATTTCTAATACGCACACGACTTCGAAAAGTCACCGGTGTGTGCCTCGGTATCGAATTCGAACCATCGCCGTGGGAGGCACATGGTTAAACCACTAGACTATCACTGCTGTACACAGAAATAAATTGAAATGGTTGAAATTAAATAAACAGAACTTACCCAGATGTGGTGAAACCAGCCATAAAAGTTAAATTATGTAACATTAATATGTAGTTAATACTCACCAGTCCAAAATTCTTCCAACAAATGGTGAAATGAGGGTGACATTAGCCTCAGCACAAGCAATAGCTTGATACAAAGAAAACAGCAAAGTCAGGTTACAATGGATTCCATGCTTCTTTTCCAGTTCCCTGTAAAATATTAAAATTCGTAATATGTGAAAATTAAAAAAAAAGTTAAGTTAAACTAGAATGTTTACACATCAAATTTTATGTACAAATATTAAACTATTGTAGTAGTAAAATACTGTATGAAATAAATTCATTCACAAAATAAATATTAAACGAAATTACTTTCAACTATACACGCTGAAATTTTAGTGGTTGTTTTCCGACAGCAGAACGATTTGCCATCAGTAGTACTGTCGAAACATAAAGTTCAATTTAAAAAATATTATGTTTCTTTTTCAAATAATCAAAAAAAATATTCATAGACTCGAAAGAGTGAAAAACAATAGTAACTCACTAGATCTAACGTAGGTATAGTTATCTAGTCAAACCGACACGCGCCGCGCGCCCCTATTCCGCGATGCAAAGCGGCGGTGCCGACAAAAGCGGCGACCGATTCATAAATGTGCAGAGCAAAATCAGCTCTCGCGCATAGTGATACGGCATAAAACAGACTGATCGCCCGTTGCAACCGCACCGCACCCCCCCGACCGTTGGCCGCGACGCCGACCAGCCGACTGGCCGACAGTTGTACCGCGAACGCGAATCTCGTAACATGCGTAGTGAACTAGTGAATTATCGTTGCAAAAATGGATCGACATTACATTATTATTCCAATTTAGAGTACGTCGCTATGGTGCAAATGTACGCTAGGGCTAATTATGACTCCCATGCGGCAGCATGGGAGTCATAATTAGCCCTAGTGTTTACGCGGAGCCGCAACAACTTGGAGTCGAACAATCTTGGCGGTGTTCTGAACCCCCAAGGCCCGGACGATCGTAGCGGCGACACAGTGCTACTCGATCATGGCGAGTTACAGTGCATGTACCCGTTTGCCCGAGTTCGGCGAGGAAATCCACAAGTAGGTACTTCAAACGGGATCCTCGTCGAAGTACCTACCTATGTGTATGGCTGTGGTGGCTGGGTTTAACGTAAGTCAATACTACGTTTGGAAAGTGCTCAACAATGAAAGACTGCTTAAGTACCTATCATTTTCGTAAACTTAATCAAATAAAACGTGCTCGATTGTGTTATTGTGTATGGAACGCAGTGGCTTGCAATTTGAAAAATTACTCCGTTACCGGGCCTAAGCGTAAGTACCTACTTGTACCTTTGTATTAAATACCCAACAATTAAAAGTAGGTAAGTAATTAAAATCATTGTAAATAAGTTTATTCCATTTTTTTGAATACCTACGGCTTAAATACTGTAATAGGTATCTAATTCAGAAAATATCGTTTTCTAAGATAGGTGCCTACCTACCTAGTAATCTTGTTTTTTTAGTTTCGTGTTCACGTGTTCAGTAATTTGTCTATCAATAACTCAGGAATAGTTATCAGCTGATTGATAAACACGGAGGGCAATGACCGCGCGGGCGCGCCCCGCTCGGCCGCGGCCCCGGGCCGCTCGCGTCGTCGCCGCGTAGCTATCGTGAGGTACCTACTATTGGTTTGAGATTTTGTTTTTCACATCATTCTCATCACACCATTCTGCCATTTTATGATTCTAATTTTTCTTTTATATATCAATCGAATGTACTGCCAAGACAAAATCATTTCGCTACGGGAAAACATCCACTTAAATTTCACCGTGTATAAGACATTTTCATGTTTTTTTTTATAAAAACACTTTTTTTATAAAGACTATTATAAATCCTTACATATTATAAAACAAAGTCCCCCCATCGTGTCCATCTGTCCGTCTGAATGCAACAAACTCAAAAACTATTGACCGGATTTACATACGGTTTTCACCAATGGAAAGATAGATTCCCGAGGAAGGTTCGCAAGTACGGTACCTAATTTATGAATGTGTTATTTAAATAAGCCAAACTGTCACGGTTTTTATCAAGGAAGTCAGAAAAAATATCGGTTTGAAAGGGCCGTTTGCGCGTGCGCAGCCTAAGCCGTTTGATATCATTAACTCACTTATATTCATGAAAAATGAACATAAAACCCAAAAAAATATGCGTCGGGCTTGCCCTCTAGGCACCCCAAGACATGTAAACATCATAATCTTAATCAAGTTACCCTGCAAAACTTGTTGTATAATTATTCTCGTTGGGAAAGAATTCTGTCAGTTTTGCTGCCAAAAAATTTACATTTAGATGTTGAAAAGATCTACAGGTTTACATAGCAAACCAAGTTTAACACATTCATTACCACTACGATTTTTATGATGTCTTCTCGGATGCCGCCTACATTTTACGGTTGACTCGCCAGGCGAGTCGTCGGTACTGAAATAAGATTTACGTGAACTCTCCGGGCGAGTCGGTGGCACTGAACGTGTTAACTTTATTAGCATAAATTAGATCATAGGCAAGATAGTGTGATAAATAATTATTAATATTAGGTAGGTATGTGATATTAACCTTGCAGCCTGGATCCCTTCCCAAGTTGAAGCCAATTTTATAAGAATTCGCTCCTTCTTAATTCCATATTCAGCAAACATGTTAATCAGTTTGATAGCCTTTGATATACTTGCATCCTTATCAAAGGACAATCTGAAAATCAGGGTGCTGGTATGTTAATATTGTTAAATACTTATAACTTGTAAGTATGCTAATGTTTCAAGTAGGTTTGCAAATAATGTGTGATATAAATTGTTTATTGCATGGTTCAACTTCAATGTTACTAACTAAACAAGTCTGATTAGATAACATTAGAACTAGGGCTGCCATCACCTAAATTGCTGACGCTGGACAAAAACTTTAAAAACCCCGGACATTTGGGCACTTGGGTGAAATTGAGTATTTTACCCCGGACGCCCTGAAATAAAATTTTTTTAATCAGGATTCGCCTGACCCAAATCGTCCAGGTTTCCCCTGGACACTTTTTGAAACCCCTACCGGACGCTCCCCGGACGCCCTCTAAATTAGGACAAATCCGGGGAACCCCGAACGGATGGCAGCCCTAATTAGAACTTATTAATACAATAGCATAATGTTAGAAACATTGTTTTTTTGGTATAGAAGTAGAAATTGGTAATAGAAGTAGACATAAATTTTTAAACTGGGCCAAATTTTCTTTAATAACTTCAACTTCATCAGCCACTTTTACTCAGAATTCCTTACTGCAAAATAAGTGTTTAAGTTAAAAAAGTAAATGTTATAATCACCTAGCATCAACTTCTACAGAGACTCTGCCAGGAATGATCTTGAGTATTTCACAACCAAACAAAACACTTAGCATGTCAAGTGTCTCGGCCACTTGCTCCTCCACAGTACTGAAATAAAACATTTTAAGAGAATGTAATAAAGTATTGAAATATTTGTATAATGGTTACTAAGGTGAGTGTAGTGTATCTTATGTATATCATATATATATATATATATATATAACCAATAAAAAGTTATAAAAAAAAATATTGCAGAAACCTTAAATAAGTCTTGTAGGGTAAATACGCCAAACGTCGGCCACCCCCCAATCGTCGGCCGTCTACACATTTTCAGCTTGCGTTTATTCAAAACGTAATTAAGTGACAATTTTGCTACTTGAATTGCATCCTTATTTCATACTCTATACGTACAAACCGTTACTATCCGATTACGTCACTCGCTCTTCGCACATTGAGCATCAGCAGCGATCGCGCCGTTGAAGCGTCAAGTTTGTGCTTAAAGTAGCTTACTTGCTCTGAATACCCACACTTCGGGAATTGATATTACAATGGTAAGACGTATCTTTTTTTTGTTTTATCGTTTGTTATCACTACAAAGTTATTTTTACTATATTTTTAGATAGTTTTTTAAACGTTTTGCGTATTAGTTTAATAGAAAAATAGGGGGCCGCCATTAGAATACCAATTTCGACTTAAAACCGGATTCTCGGCCGGGGCCGACTTAAAGTAAATGCAGTCGCGACCGACCATGGGCCGTGAATGGCCGACTTTAGGGTTTTTTGCTCTCGATGTATTCAAACCTTTAATACTTTTTTCTCTTAGCAGATAAGTCAATCTTAAACCTATAAACGTAAAATAGATTAATCAACATGTCTAAAACCGCATCACAAGCTATCCTAATGTTGCAACTAATGGAGCCATCCAAAGTTAGAAAATCCGTTAGGGGGCCGACATTTAGCGTATTTACCCTACAAAGGTTAAAGGTTCGGATGCAATAAAACTTACCTGCCAGCCTCTTTAGCATATTTGATAGCTTTATCAAGTATGTGCTGATACTGCTCCATGGCAGCCGCTGACAGGATCAAGCTTGGGTTGGTAGTGGCATCTGTTGGCATGTACTCTTTCATAGCTACAAACATAATAAAGTATTTTATTATCTTTATCATGATTTTCATGTTAAACTAAAATATAAAAAAATAGAAAGTACTCATGTAAAGTTTGAGTAGGTAACTTAATAGTACTGTTGGAAAAGTAATTTAAATAAACTTCTATTAAAGCCAAAAAATAATCAATCATATCATATAATCATTTTAATCATTTATTGAACCATTGGTATGTACATCATTAAGTTCTTTATATCATTCATTACTTACTTCAAACTATTAGTTGTGCTAAAAGTAGGCATTGTAGCAGTTTTATTCAATTAATTATGAACATTTTATCAAGTAATGTTGATGAAAGAATGAGGTCACATCTGTGTAACTACCTTGATCATGCACATGTCACGGACAACATAATAACTGGCTTGCAGCCCCAGACTTCTATGATCTGTGCTCGCGGCATTCTTACAATAAAAAAACATAATTATTATTTCTTACCTTCAAAATCACCGGTATCGGCTACCACCGTGCAGTATTGTTTTAGCTGCTCAAGGACATTCATTTTGGTACGCTTCGCTTGGGGTTCACCACTCATACTGATTACTTTACTTTGGATAAACCTGAAAGTGATATTACAATCACTCGTTACTAAGTAGAGCGTGAATACGGTTGAAATGTCATGTAATGTAGCGGCTGAAGGTGACCCCGGGGCCCGGCGTCAAGTTGAAATAAGTTACCTACTTGGAATCACTTAAAATGGAATAGCCACACTACATCAGTGATGAGATGATAACCTATGACTTATAATAATGTGGGTAAGTCGTAACGTCTATGTAATCAAGATCATCAATAATAAAATGTAACTTATACCTAAGAACTAACAAAGTATAAATCGAAACTGGCACAAAAATATAAATGTTGAGAAAATAAAATACAAAAATAAGCAGCTTCTAAAGTCATGCACTTCTATTTCGTTAAAAATTTAAATCTTTGTTGTACAAAATCCACCATAACCTCAACTGTCAACTTATCTGTCAACTGTCAACCGTGAAACCGTCAACGTAGTTTTTAGGGTTCCGTACCAAAATGGTAAAAAAAAAATAATTTAAAGAAAAACAAAAAACCTGACTGCGTAAAAACTAATTTTAAAAAATACATGAAAGAATTAACTTAAATAAAAACTAAAAAGAAAGAAACAAGCCCAGTAGTTTAGAATTCTGTTAAGTAATACTAAATAACTACACAATTAAAATAGTTTTATAATCGATACACACAAAAAAAATCATAAATTCTAATGCAGAACAGAACGACTCACAGTCGGGGCCCCTTGGGAAGATTTGATAGGTAAAATTTTAATGGGCCCCGACTGTGAGTCGTTCCTGTTCTGCATTAGAATACGGTTCTTGACAACATTGAAAATATGCTACAGATTGTGGTCAACCTATCAGTTCATAGCGTAAATAAACTTATTTCACTTGATTTTTAAGTAAAATATGTATATTTTTTGCAAATTACACGAAAATAAAATGCAATATTTTTTGTTATTGTAGCTATCACAAGAACGGCCTGTTGCACTCTGTTGACGTCACACGCTAGTAAGCCAGTGTTGCCAACTTATTTTTAGGGTAAAGAATTCTTTAGGGTAAATTTGAGGGTAAAATTTTAGGGAGCGCCTCCGCAGCCGGCGCCGACTAGGCTCCCAAAAATAATGCCGTTAGGAACCGGAGTAGCCTTGGAGTAGCAGTGATACCAGACGAAAATAATTGCAAACTACCGTAGCAGCACATTAATGTTGCCGTGTTTTAAGTTGAATTAAATACCTTAGACTGACTTTTAAATAACAGTGTTAATGTAAAACAAAATACAACTTTTTTGGACTTACAAGGGGGATGGAGGTGGTCGACGGAGCCCCGGTACGTGGAGCTCCTATTTCTATCTGCAAGGTTAAAAGTAACATAACACGAAGGGGTTGACGGGGGCTTCGTTCGCTCGCTCACTGAAGCCCCCGTCAACCCCTTCGAACCTAACCTGTCCGTGTCGGGGTGTCCAAGTTCCCGAGCTCGCTTCGCTCGCTCTTGGACTCTAATTAGGTATGTTACTCAAATGAAACATGAAATGTTTTTTTAAATAATGACAAATTGCCAACTCCCTTTCCCGCTTTTTTTTCAAAAGTCAGCGCCGGCTGCCAATTTAGCAACCAGTGCCAGCTGCAAATTCAGGTCACGGCAGCGGTCGCAGAGTCACTTCCAAAATTTTAAGGTTAGATTTCGTATTGTTGTTCTGATTACTAAAGTTTATGGGCTTTTTGGTAAGCAATACATGTAGGTACCTAAGTATTTGAATTGAATTTGAGTTAAACAAACAAATTCAGCATATTTTTATTGTGAAACATGACCATTGATTAAGAAAGAACTTGTTTTATTGTAAGCGCTTTGTTCGGGTTCTTGGTATATCTACCATGAGCCGACGGCGTTTTGTTGTGCTTCTGTCCGTCCGATAGAAGAAAGGGCAGGAGGAAATTAGATCATGCAGATCTGAAGCACACTATCCGAAATGTATCCGGTAAAAAACCGATAGACTAGCAACTTTGCGCCGATGCTCAAGACTTTGGATCCTGGAACAAGGGAGTTGTTGTCGATGAGCTTCTTGGCACGCTTCTCAATGGACTCTAACGCCTCAAGCTGGTACTTGCCTATGCCATCCCCAAGGTGCGAGCAGTACTCCATGCACGAACGAACCTGTGCTTGGTACAATTGAAGCAACTGTTTCGACGTAAAGTACCGCCGCACCTTCGAGAGGATACCCAGCTTTTTAGCAGCCAATTGAGCTTTGGACTCAATATAGAAGCCAATGTTGAGGGTTGAAGTCAGAGTTACGCCCAAGAGCTCAAGGCGGTCAGTTATCGGTATAGATACATCTCGAAAAGTAGGAGCCAGCTGGAATAGCGTCCTTTTGGCACAGAACAGACACGCCTGGGTCTTAGCTGCATTGAATTTGACCAGCCGGCCTAGCATGACCACGATAGAAACGGGTTTCGATAGACAAAGTGACAGATTGTAGAAACATTTCTACGTTTTATGAATGAAATCTGTCACTTTGTCTATTTCTATGTAGAAAAAACCCGTTTCTATCGTGGTCATGCTAGGCCGGCTGATTGGCATCGCCCCAATCGGAGACTGCCTTAAGGAACAAATTCAAGCGTTCGACTATGGCCTCTCTCAGAGACTGGATTGGAGGTCCACCGGTCCGTGCGTTGGCTATGTAGCTATCTACGACAGTGCTGTCGTCTGCATACCCAAAGGTTCTGGGTGTTAGCAGGTCGTTCATATGCAGCAGAAAAAGCGTCGCAGAGAGCACTGACTCCTGAGGGACACCCGCATTAATAGCCATTCAATCGGACGAGCAGCCATCAATGACCACTCGAATCGAACGGTCCCTCAAGAAGTCCGTTATCCACGCAACGAAACCTGTGGACAAGCCATATGAAGAAAGCTTACGAATAAGGCCGTCATGCCAAACCCTGTCGAAAGCCTTCGAGATGTCTACGGAAACGGCAAGCGCCTCACCATGTTTCTCGATGGCCTCTCTCCATATGTAAGTGGCGTACGATAGAAGGTCTCCAGTAGACCGATTTCGGCGGAATCCGTATTGGCGGTCACTGAGAAAGTCATTAGCTTCTAGGTACGTTAGGAGCCTGGTCTTACAGAGTATGGACGTAACCGAGATGGCCCTGTAGTTGGCAGGGTCGGCTCGGCTACCCTTTTTGGGCACGGGTTGTACGTTTGCAGACTTCCACGTTTTCGGCACTTGACCAGTCTCAAGAGAGAGACGACAGACGTGTCAGCACAGGAGACAACTCAGGCGCACATGTCCTCAGAACTATAGCTGGAATACCATCTGGGCCACTGGCCTTGTTCACGTCAAGATTGCGCAGCCTTTTCCGAAGCTCCATTTGGCGAATGCGAATTTCTGACATAAATGTCGTGCTGCCTGGGGCAGTTGGGGTAGTGAGGGTAGTGAGGAGCGGCAGAAGTTAGCTTAGACTGATGTAGCTAGGGACCAAAACGCTTTGCTACCCGCAGGGTACGAAGCCAATTTGTTCCCTATTCGACTAATATGGTCAAAGCGAGCCCTCTGAAGAACCTTTTTGCAGGACTTGGCAGCCTTGTTAAATGCCTTTTTCCTCTGAAGAATGTCCTTCGCTATGCGGTGTCGCTGTCGAGCATCAGCCCAGGCCAGGTAAGCCTCATGTTTACGGTCTTCAGCGTGACCACATTGAGGCCCAAACCACGGGCGAGCTTTGCCAGACAGTGGTACGTCAGAATAAGTTATTCATGAGTTCTCTAGTTCTTCTAGAGAGAGAGCATCTTTTATGGACCATTTGTTTCTCTCTTCTCGCCATGTGAGATTCAATACCGAAAAAACTCTTTTAGTGAAAGCTGAAGTGACGGGAACAGAGAGTAAATCAGAAATATATTTTTTACATTTGGTAATCTATCAGATGTATTTGCACATGTATAGTAGAATTGAAAATAAATTATTTTCGCATACTTTATTTTTATGCAAAAGTATAAACATATGTAAAGTATAATAATAGAAAATAAAGTAGGATACGTTATTATAAAGTATAGTAATTGGCAACCCTACGCATACCTGTCATACATTGTTCAGGCGCGTCTCCTGCGACCTGTTTTCGTGTTCGACGAACATCGAACAGTGAACAGTGAATGAGAAAGGGGCGTGGTCTACGTGTTTTGAGTGTTTTTATTCGTCAAAACACGTAGACCACGCCCCTTTATCGTTCACTGTTCACTGTTCGATGTTCGTCGAACACGAAAACAGGGCGCAGGAGACGCGGCTTTCGATGTTCTTGTTTAAACAAAAACGTCGAACACCGCAGGAGACGGGTGAATTAATAAGTTCGTGAACATGTTCGTAAAACAATGTTTTGTTCAAAATTTGGCGCAGGATAGGCTTGCAGAAAAAATATCGATGTATCGATATATCGATATTTTTTGTTCGATATATCGATATTTTTTGGCGATATTTATTATTTCGATATATCGATATAAAATATCAAGTATCGAAAACGTATCAAAAACGATATATTTTCAGTAGCAAGACCATAGTCGCCATTGATTAAAATGTCACAGTTTTTAGATTTAAGTGATAAAGTAATATCAAGGACACTAAAAGTTGTGAACGAGAATAGGTGCTGAAAGAACATTTACTAACATCATAACACATAGAAAGATTAGCCAATTTCTTAGACCTGTGAAGTGTCATATTCCTTTACAAGATGCAGGGGTCTACAAGATTGACTGTGATTGTGGGTTATCATACATAGGGCAAACAAAGCGCAGTATAGCCACTAGAGTTAAAGAACACATAGCTGACGTCAAAAACGTGCGCTCTACAAAGTCTGCAGTGTGTGAGCATGCCCTAGGCAAACCCAACCATTTCCTACGTTTTGATCAACCTCAAATCCTCGCAAAGGAGAACCGATATGTACCTAGAATGCTTCGCGAGGCTATTGAAATTAAAAAACATCCTAATTTCAATAGAGAGGATGGTTGGCAATTACCACCTGTTTGGAATCCAGTTCTTAAAATAATCAAGTCCCAAACTTCACACCGGACTACAAAACATCGAGACACCGTGAGCGATTATTGTGTGCATCGAAACGAGTACGATTCGAATAATATCGATTGAATCGATTGTGCGGGTAGATCGAGAATAATTTTTCTATAAATTAGCTGTCATGACGCCTACCACCTCAGTCGTCCTGCGACCACGAACGCTGCAAAGTGTTCGAAATGTCAGGAAAACTCTATAAAAATCTGTAATATACGCGATTTAATCCGTTTAAACTTGTTTTATTATAATTTCTAACATCGTTAAAAACTCAGATCATAGAAACAAGGATATGCCATCATAGCAAATTAGTACGGGAACAACACTGTTCCCACTTTTAGTACATTTTTCGACACAATTACAAGCGCTTCTTGTTAATAAAAAGATCTCCCACACATTAAAAATTCCGCACACCCTCAATCTAACACTGTTAATCGTCACTCAACACTAGCATTAAAACACTGTAGGTACCTATTTATATCATCGATCGTGTTCGGTTCGTCGCCAGCGTGTACTTTTGTACTACGCTCAAAATGACCAAACTAAAGTAAGTATCAAACTCAATAGCGCCTTGGCACATCTCCCTTGTTTCTATGTTGTTTCTATGAGCTAAGGTTAAAAACGTTGCAACTTAATGAAATTCAGCGCCGAAAGGAATTCTTAGTGAAACGCACACTATATTTATGAATAGTAATAATACTGATAGATTTATTGAAATAAACTTGTAAAAACAAACACAATAGAATTTCGTAAAGTACTAATATTTTTTGAAAATTTTACCGATATATCGATATTTTTTATTCGATATATCGTAACCGATATTGATATTTTTTTTAAATATCGATACGATATATATCGATACTTTTTGGCACTTCTTGCATCCCTAGCGCAGGAGACGCGGCTGGAACCGTTTATGAACGATATCATTCATTCGTTCTCTCGCTACTTGACAAAATTGAAAATATACTACAGTTTGTGGTCATCCTATTAGTTCATAGCGTAAATAAACTTATTTCACTTGATTTTCAACAAAAATACGTATATTTTTTGCAAATTACACGAAAATAAAATGTTATATTTTTTGTTATTTTAGCTGTGACAAGAACGGCCTGTTGCTCTCTAGTGACCTCACATGCAAGCAGGGGGAGTCAAGTCTCTATTTAGCCAATGCCAACGTCGGGCAAAAAAAACGAGACAGAGACGACGATATACGCTAGACAGAGAAATCTCTATCTGTCTTTTCTTCGACCAGTGTCAGACATTCCTACCATATTAGTAGACTTTTGATGTTGCCTTTGATCTGAAGTAGAATGAATGAATGATCTTAAGTAAGAATGGTGATTATTTATTATGATTTCTATGAAATCCTTATTTATTTTATGGATCAAATTCATGTGCTTTGCGTCTGTGAATAAAGTAAATTTTTTTTTTAGAAGTATTTAATAATGTTACTCTGGCAACAAACCCTGATAATGACAAATGGCATGTCATCAGTGTTCATCAGTGTTGCCAAGTTAGGGTATTTTACCCCAGATTTAGAGTAAAAATTATGTCACAGGGTAATTTTTAGGGTTAAGAATTGTTTAGGATAATCTTGAGGGTAATTTTTTTTGTTACAAAAACAACAACGAACAATCAAATCGCTTTACTCTTTCTTGTTAAAATGGCGTTTAAACAAATGTAGCATATTTTTATTGTGAAATATAACTACTGATTATGAAAGAACTTGTTTTATTAATTATCTAAAACGAAAACTTTAGCTTTAGGGGATTTTTATATAAATAGTTATGATTTTAGGGTAAAATTAATCAGGCCAAGCTAGATTTTCATTTTACCCCAATGGTAAAATAAAATCTAGCTTGGCAACACTGCATGTCATGTCAAAATCCAATATGGTGGTTCAAAGGATCTTAAAGCACTTTATTAATTCTTGGTTTCGATTTTACGCTTAGAACTTGGGTTTTATTTGAAATACCTTTCCTTAATTAGGTATGTATCGTGTAAACAAAGCGAAATTCTGTTTGAATTTCGCTTTGTTTTCATGATACGTCGAATAAATAAATTATTAACGTATTTCTAATACCTACCTACCTATATGTATAGCGTCAGTTGTAGTTCCATGGATCAAATACTGAAGCGCTAGTGTGGCAATATGTTGGCATTATTTTTCTATGAAGTTTACATTCTTCCCGTTAGGGTATTTATGTTCTGTGCATGCAAGTAAGCCAGTGTTGCCAACTTATTTTTAGGGTTTAGAATTCTTTAGGGTAAAATTGAGGGTAAAATTTTAAGATTAGATTTTGTATTGTTGTTATGATTACTAACGTTTATGGGCTTTTTAGTAAGCAATAAATGTAGGTATCAAAGTATTTGAATTGAATTTGAGTTAAACAAACAAATTCAGCATATTTTTATTGTGACATATGACCATTGATTAAGAAAGAACTTGTTTTATTGTATATCTAAAACCAAAACATTAGCCTTAGGGTATTTTTGTATAAATAGTTATGATTTTTGGGTAAAATTAATCAGGCATTGGGGTAAAATGAAAATCTAGCTTGGCAACACTGTAGTAAGCACGGCTTTGACAGCTTGTAGTTTGCGTTTTATGTTTTCTGGGTGCTATATTCGATCTTTGAGCTATTTCTGAAGCTGTTTTCTTAGAAATCTTCTATCTCGTGGCATAAATATTCATATCGAATCTCAAAATGGAGTCAAGTTTTGTGCAAGCTGATACAATCTACCTAAGATAGACGCATTTATGGTTGTTCTTTTCTTTATGAATAACGCTGATTATTATGCTGCGGAACTTAAAAATTTAAAAACAGCAGTGTGAGTACCTACCTACCATATATTTATTTACAAATCTTTATGTATGATCATTCAGAAGTTTTGTGAAATCTCATTTTAGGTTATGTTGATAAAAACTAAACGTTTACTTGCGTGTTACGTCACTTGTGTCGTGTTTTGACGAATAAAATCACTCAAAACACGTAGACCACACCCCTTTATCGTTCTCTGTTCACTGTTCGATGTTCGTCGAACACGAAAACATGTCGCAGGAGACGCGCCTTAAAGCCGCGTCTCCTGCGCCCTGTTTTCGTGTTCGACGAACATTTTGCATTTTTATACAACCACACCCAGTGGCGTAGCGTGGGGGGCGTAGGCTGGGGGGGCCATAACCCCGGGTGGCATACGAAAAGGGGCGCCAGCAAGCGCCACGATTGTTTAAGCCGGAAATTTAAAAGAAAAATCCAAATTGCGCCCGCAAAGTTACGTGCCAAGCGAAACCTCAAGGGTCTGAAAGAGAGGAAGGAGGTGAGATGAAGTCGAGTGCTGCCAAAGCGCTAGCGGCTCGGCCGGAAAGCGCGAAACAAACGCTTAGTTACAAAGAAACAATTAGCAGGCGCGCCGCTAGCTGTTTGAAGTAGTGTGAACGCCCGTGTGCAACACCGATTATGCCGCCCCTGTTTAAAGCCGACTACCTACGCTGAGGCGCCATCTCCACGAGCGAGTTTATCACGACGATTCCGCCCTCCTATCGTCGAATAATGTCTCCACGATACGACGATAATTCCGTCAGCGTGTCGTCGCGACTTGCCGAGCAACGACGACGTCTCGTCGCCTCTCGCAACTCTATTGGAAGAGCTTAGTTTGGGCGCCAACTCTCTCCACACGGCGACATTATAGCGGTGATGCGCCAAAGACAATTGACGAGCAAAAAGTCGATGACTCGCCGCGACTCGGAGCGATATCGCCAAGTAACGCGACGTATACCTACCTACGTGGTGCGCATCCGTTGACCTACGCGATGCGTTCAACGAACACCAAACTAAGGTCTTCCAATACTGTTGCAAGACGCGACGAGACGTCCGGGTTGCGCGGCGAGTCCCGACGGTCGCTCGCGGAATCATCGTTGCATCGTGGAGTTTACTCAACGATAGGCGGGCGAAATCGTCGCGATAAACTCGCCCGTAGAGATGGCGCCTTGGTGTTCGTTGTGGATATTTTATCAGTGACTGAATATTACGTAATCGAAACTTCGATTTGCTGCCCCCTTGGACGTGCCGCCTGTGTGCGGTGCACGCCTTGCACACCCGCCTACGGCGGCCCTGACAATTAGTAACATAAAAATTCTTGTATTTTCCGGTAGTCGATAAAAAAGCAACTGGGAGGAATTATTACAGTATAGCGTTTCAATTTTTCGAAAGTTAATAGTTAATAATTCTTGGGATTGCCGACTTAGTAATTTTATGGCTAGACTTAGCAATTTTTTTATGTCAGTCAGCAAGAAGATTATTATAATAATTCTTGTCAGTCAGCTACCTTTTCGCGGAATAGAAAAACCTTTTCTATTGCGTGTTAAGAAACTTGTAGCTGAAGTTTTTAGCTACAAGAGTAGGTACAGGTTTACATGGTTTATATATTTTTGGGTTTACAGCCATTTTTAGCGGTCATTTATGGATTTTCTATTTACGCTAATTTCGAATATTATTAGTAAGTTACGTAAAAACTAGCGTAATGGATGTTGAAAATATTAAAGAGCCAGTATATTATGTATGGGTATCAAATAATTTTAAATTAAAACTCTAAATTCTATCCTATTCAAATATGGGACCGACACTGAAATATGAAAAAAAAAACAGCTGTTCCCTTCAAAAATGCACTACAACACGATCAAAAAAATATATGGAACAGCTGATTTTTATTTTCATACTAGCTTTCGCCCGCGGCTTCGCCCGCGTTTTTCAGGATAAAAGGTAGCCTATGTGTTAATCTGATGTATTTACTATATTATTGTAAAGTTTCATCAAATTCCGTTCAGTGGTTTTTGCATGAAAGAGTAACAAACATCCATCTTAACATACATCCATACATCCTCACATTAATTTATATAATACTAGCTTTTGCCCGCGACTTCGTCCGCGTTTCCGTCGTTTTTCGTAAAAAAGTAGCGTAAGTATGTCCTACCTCACGGTTCAATGGTTTTGATGTAACAGACAGATTAACTTTCGTATTTTAGTAGGGAAATATATGTCTATCCACAATACTGTTGAAAAATATCGCAATAAGGAACCGCAGAATATTATTATTAATTAGGTACCTACTTCACAAGTTTGCTCTAGAAAATGTAGAAAAGTATTTATTTGTATTATGTTCACAATAATATTACAACTGCTGAATAAATAAATATATAAATATATTGTGAATATAAATGTTAATTTATTGTAAAATATTTTGATAGTCCACATTTTGTGCATAATTTGTCGATTTTTCGTGCATATTTGCATGCTTAATATATTTTGGCATTTTGATAGTGCATACAGGATAAAATTAAAACCGTGCGGATATTTTAGGAGGTGAGAGTACTTCTGAATATGATCAACAATAAATTAACATTTATATTCACAATATATTTATATATTTATTTATTCAGCAGTTGTAATATTATTGTGAACATAATACAAATAAATACTTTTCTACATTTTCTAGAGCAAACTTGTGAAGTAGTACCTAATTCAACTGATGTACTGCCCCCGTACTCACAACGCTTCGATTTGATTCCGATTCGACAAGTCGTACGTGTCTTTCTTGTTTTGGCATTACGAAAGCGAGCGAGATAGACATACGACTTTCCGAATCGGAATCAAAATTAAATCGAAGTGTTGTGAATACGGGCCGGCAGGAGAGGACGCCATTTTTGAAGAAATGTATGCAGGTAGAGTTGTAACTGGCGCGCGCCGTTAATAAATGCGTCAAACTACCTTTATTTCTTCAAAACCTGGGTTTTTATATAACAGCATTTTATGAAGGGTCCGTAGTAAGGACCTTTTCCGATAGTGAACTCGGAAGGGCGTTACTCTGTTCAATCATTTTTACCACACTCTTAACACATCATTTAACTAGGTACACTATTGAAATAAGTACTATCAATGAAAAAGTAGTAAAACATGCAATAACGCCATGAAAATAGCGTTTTATGCATTTGCATATGCAAACATGCAAATGTATATAATATATTAATTATAATAATTATTCCTTCAGAATTAAACAATAAATTATCATAATTAGGTTAGGTTATTGCTTACCTACTAAAAGGCTTAAAAGCATTTAGCTTCTTCTAGCAACTTTTAACGATGCAAAAGCCAAACCAGGCAATCTAGCAACTTTTTTATATGCTCCATGATAAAGCCAAAGGTGCCAGTTGGCAACACTGCACTTCTAGAAAATTCGGGTACGAGCACGAATGAAGGAAAGGAACTAGGTACTATGCGGCAATAAACCGGCATTTGTATTGTACGATAGATTGATCGATTGTCGATTTCAGCAACGTGTTTCTCTGTTCGTGTAATTCGGAAGATTTAACTATTCTTGTAATAAACTGAGACAAATTTTAGTTAACGATGGCCGCTATGTCCGTCATTGGTATTGATTTTGGTAATGAATCATGTTATGTTGCTGTGGCCAAAGCAGGTGGTATTGAGACAATAGCCAACGATTACAGTCTCCGCGGTACTCCGTAAGTACTAAACATTGTTAATCTTGTTAATTTTCTATAAAATAATGTATTTTTTCTGTCACCATAGGTCGCCCATTGTCAAAATCACAAAACCTCTAAGCATCTGATTTGATTAATTGCTTGTCATGTTCAAACCGTGGAACTTAATTGCAATATGAAAATGAAATGCCTTTGGATTGTAGTTAATAAACGCTAAATAATAATAGGAACAAGTGTGTAGTATTTCTGATTTATGAACTTTTCTCTATACTATTCTCATGTTTCCATGTCCTTGCAAAATTTTTGTTTCATTGTAGGTTAGTCACACTTTTTCAAGAATTGGCCAATATTCGTAGTAGGGAACTGTGAATCGTAAAAAAACAAAACCTTAACAAAATCGACTTCATCATTGATAAACAATTCACATTCATTTTATCTACACAAGAAAACCTACGATCATACATAATAAGATGGATTGACCTAATTTAGAACAGATGTGAACATTAGTTAATTTCATATATTTTTCTTCTTGTAAAAAATCATAATAAACAGATAAAAATCTGAACATTTCACCTGCCTAAAAATTACTTCTGCTATTATGACTTCAACATTTACCTTTATGTATTTCAGTCAATTTTGTTTAATGAATCATACACAATTTGCACTACTGACATGAAAACATGTATGTCTATGTGTATCTCAAAATTATATTGAGGACGTTTTCCCCCTTAGTATAAATTTGACTTGCTTTTACAGTAACTTAATTATGTTACTGTATAAGCCTGAATATTGGTAAATCTTAGGTTTTACTGGTAGATTTTAGGATTCACCAATATGAGTTGGTAAATGTAAGGATTTTATAAAAAAAGAGAAAAATTATCGGGCTTTTACCATTAGAATTTGGTACATCCTAAATTTTACCAATGACGGTTGGTTAATGTTGGTTTTGGGGCTGCAGAAACTAATATTTTGCAAGTTGCATCCACATTTTAGGTACCCACTTGCTATTTTTCGATATCCACTTGCATATACACTTCTCCGGTGCTGCAGGAAGTGCAGTCCCTCTGTCCTTACGTAAGAAATCGCAGGAACCCGGTGCCTATGCTTTGATACAGCGGGTGAGGGCTGCTCTCCCTCCGCGCCTCCAGGTTTACAAAAACACTAGTGGTAGGGCAGACAAGATCACATGGAGTCAGTGTTGACCAATTTGGTTCTATCACAAATTATTCACTCTTATCAAAATTTACCATGTCACTGAGTTAAAACTTAAAATTTACCGTGTGTATGGTGGTAAAAGTTCGAAATGAACAATCACAGAACAGTTCAGACTTTTACCATTAAAGGTTGGTAAATTGTTACTGTAAAAGCCCAGACTCAAATCTTAATCTCGCACCCATGCGAGCCGGAGCGGCTGAGGCTGGTTGCGAAGGCGAGCCAGGGTGCCTGCGATTTGTTACGCAAGGGCGAAGGCTGCACATCCCGCAGCGCCGAAGAGCAGGTGGCACCGAAAACGAGCATGGAACTTGCAAAATATTAGTTTCTGCAGCTCCAAAACCAACATTTACCAACTGGTATCAGTAAAACCTAGGATTAGGATGTATCAAACTCTAATAGTAAAAGCACGAAAAAAAAAATCTTTTTAAAAATATTTTTAAAAAAATATTTTTAATAAAATCCTTACATTTACCAACTAATGTTGGTAAATCCTAAGACTTAATGGTAAGACCTAAGATTTACCACTATTTGGGCTTTTACAGCAACATGTACACACAACAAAGTCACATAAATTCTATTACAGTTAAAACCGTTTACGACAACATCATTTAGAACAACATACTGGTAATAATAACCAAAATTATAGGTCCTCACTGATTGTACCCTCAAAAATACCGCCGGTTGTTACGACTATCGGTTTTTATAACCAAATATGAGTGGTCCCTTTGATGTCGTTATAACAGATTTTGACTGTATTTACAAATATCCAAACACTTAACACAAATTACATAAAATACTCTGTTACACAAAATAAAAAGTAAAGTCACGATATTACCACGTTTTTATTATCTCGCTTTTTTTTATTATAATAATAATTATGTTTTTATAATTTAACTAGCTGTTCCCTGCAGTTTTACCCCCATTGCTCAACTCCTAAGGGTTGAAGCGTGATGTTAAATAGCCTATACTATTCCTTAAGAATCTGGCTATCATATACATACAATTTTATTTTTCTAATTCGACTGTTAGTTTCAGAGATTAGTGCATTGAAACAAACAAACTTTTCAGCGTTTCTGTTCTGTTCAGTGTTTCTGTTCTGTGTAGACAGAGTAAGATAAAACTTGTCATTAACATGTTTTTCCTCTAACCATAAACAGTTCAAAGCAAAAATATTCCTTGCTATTATAGCCTATTTCCAAATTAAAATTGAGACATAAATTACATTTTCAGATCATGTGTGGCATTTTCAACGAAAAATCGAATACTAGGTGTGGCTGCAAAGAACCAGATGGTTACAAACATGAAGAATACCGTATTTGGTTTCAAGAGACTGTTAGGTAGAAAATTCTCTGACCCTTACGTTCAAAAAGAGCTGAAACATTTCCCATTCAAGGTGGAACAAAGGCCAGATGATGGAATTGGTATTCGTGTCAACTACCTGGGTGAAGATAATGTTTTTACTCCAGAACAGGTAATATTGTAATACTTGTGTGATGTTATAGAATCATACACATTGACTATCCTTCACAAAGGATAATGTGTGATTGTTGTTTGTCATACTATTTTATCTATCATTTTACTACAAATAACTAATAATATAATTTTCCATGTCACATATTCATGGTTTACAATAAATGCTTACACATTTTTGTGTAATTTTCAGATAACGGCTATGCTGTTCACGAAATTGAAAGATAGTGCAACCATAGCATTGCAGACACCAATTAATGATTGTGTCATATCTGTGCCTAGTTACTTCACGAACTCTGAGAGAAATGCTCTATTGGATGCTGCCAATATTGCAGGTAAGAAATTTGTCTAATTAAGCAAACAATGGTGCCGATTCCCTTGTCACAAAATTCTCCAAACTAGACCAAATATCACTAAAAGGAGGTCACCAATCTTCCAAACAATTTTGGCTAAACTTGTACCGCAAGGTACACATGCAACAATTCATAGAGAAAAAATAGAGGAATTAGAATATCACTGTATTTTATTCAATAATTCACTATAAACCATTTAATAAGTAATTTAAAGTTTAAAAAACTTCTAACCCAATTAAATCATATGGTAATTATTGCTTACATGAAACTTACACAGCGTATAGAAAATATTATATAGATTGTAAATATACGGTTTTACATAGGTCGTTTATCGAAATAGCGAGTTATAGTGTTTTTAACGGAAGTGCAAAAATAGTGCGAAATATGTGCGAAAAAGCTCGAAAATGGGTGCGAATTTGGCCACTCCATGGTTTTGCACGGTGCGAATTTTGGCCACGCGAGGGGGCACGTGCAAGCATGGTGAAATGTATCTCGATTTAGTTCTCGATTATTTAATGTGTTACTATTTTTAGTAATTATTTAATTCAACGTTTACTGATCGCAATTGTGTATAATTTTATTACTAAAAATCATATTTTTTAAAGTAATGATTAAAATAACTACAAAAGACTATTTTTCTGCTAATCTGCAGTTGAAAATGTTAAAATTAGTAACAAATGTTACCTAATCGATTAATTTACGAAAAAGTCATTTCCACTGTTATTGTTTGCTTTCATTCTGTTCAATTCCGTTCGAGTGCGTTACCCCAGCAGGAAAGTAGCTCCTAGGGAGATATGAGTGAGACGAATAATTAGTGCCTAATCTGCTGTAAATGTGCGCCAAATAAAAAATTTGTGCGCCTTGTAGTTTTGGAGAAAAACAGAAAAAACGATTCCTGCTGGGGTAACGTTCTTCCAGCAGGAAAATTCTAAACGAATGATCGGAGAGAGAAATATTGTGCATGGGCAGAGAGCTTATATTTGTGCATAAATGTGCGCCAAAAATATAATTTGTGCGTCTTCAGGTTTTCGAGATATTCCATTTCCTGCTGGGGTAACGTTTTGCAGAATCGTGTTTCTCTAAAACCATTGTATGTGCGCTTGTAGAATAAACATACACGAATAGCCCTTAATTTGTGCGTATTTGTGACAGAATTAGATTTAAGAAAATATTTATAATTTTCAAGTAATCGCGCTTTTTCGAAAATCCGAAAAAAAATCGCAGCGCCTAAATAAGACAACGTAGAAGCTCGCTGAAAACTGTATTCGGTCCTTCTTGACTCTTATAATAACCATAAAAAGTTTCAATAGTGTACATGCATGCGTTATTGAATAATATTGCTGAAAGTCAAAACGACGGTGTCATAACTTTGACGAAAAAATACAAGAAATCGGCTCAACCGAAAACGTGTAAGTGTGAACCAAAAATTAGTGCTTTTAGTCAAAAGTATATAGTAAAAATATTCAGCTTGGAATATTTCGCATTAAGTAGATATAAACAAAAAATTTAATATGTAAACAACGGCTGGCTATCAGACCAAATTCGAATGACTACAAAAAAGCGACGGATTCATACATATCGATGACCTTCTTAACTTTACTCACGAACCGGTGGCAACGTGTTGTGCCCGAGTACACTGAAGTAGAAAAGATGGAAAAAATAAACTTGTTAGTTAATAATACGAAAAAAAAACCTAACGAAGAGGTGATTGAAATAAATGGAATAATAATATTAGGTATTTTAAATAAACATATAGATATTTAGGTACCTAGAGAAAAAAATAGTAGGCCTATGTATTTTATTATACCCTTTTAAAATATTTTTGAATAAGTAGGTACCAATTTTTTTGCACACACTAACAATTTTACAATCGAAATTTAGATTTAAATAAATAAATAACTCGTATTTTGATTAATTTATGGACGATCTGTTTCATATATAATCGCATACTTTAGTTTTATGCAAAAGTATAAAGAATACCAATCTTCACTTAGACGAAAAAACAACATATGCGATGTGCCATTCCCACGCTTTTCTTTCACTAAACGTTTCTTGTACTACTTAGGACCTTTCCTATATAACAGAATTAATAAAACTACCCCTGTGCATCAATCTTCTTACGATTTATGCAAAAAGCAGATTACACTTTTGCTGTCTAATAAAAACTACGACGATACTGAATATCTGCTTATTACCCCATCATAGTAACTTTCCTACAACTCTCCGAGTGAACCTCTTTCCCCTCCGTTTACACTCACGAACACAACACACATACTTACATACACACACAACACACACTCCTCCCTACATAATTCAAAACATACACACATGCCACACTAACTTACTACATATAAGGAAATAAACTTCGATTGCTCCACACTGTCCTAAACAGTCTCCATTATAATTTTTGTAACCCTCTTTGTGGGAAATAAGGGCTGACGGACCTTAACACAGGCTACTATGTAACCTAGCTAGGACGTCAGATCCACCATTGTGAATTGTTACTCCTATAGTTATGACGATTACTCCCCAACTTGTGAAATTCTATTTTTGTAACAGACTGTACCACCTTTATTGAATAAAAGTTTTTTTATTATTATTATTAATACTTATTTTATCGAAAATAAAGTAGGATACGATTATTATGGTTGGCAACACTAAGTACCAAGGACACTGTTGCGTTGAGTCACGCGTGTTGCGGTTGCACTGTTACACTTTATTGTTATTGTTTGTCTACTTATTCTTTTTTAAGTTGGTTGAAAGTGAAGTATTAGTAAGCATATTCGGAGTTCGGACATTTAACAACGGTTTACCATGATGGCACCATCTGCGATGGTAAGTATTTAATGGCATTGTTTAGACTCATATATAAAAGTACGTACTAATGCGATCAAAATAAGAATAGGGCTGACCTTGCGCCATATTGTGACGTTTTGTATTGAAAAATGAGCTGTTTTGTAAAAAATCTAATAGATTTGGTAAATCCAAGACTCGGTTAAATAAAGTGAAAAAAATAAATAACGTTATTGTTTCGCAAATTAATATTCTTTGTAAGACTTAGGTACTTACTTTTGAAGTGATAGTTGACAGTTGATGTTCCTATTCTTATCGCGATCGCATACTTAAAACTTATACTCAGCAAATAGACGTACCAATAGCTACTTGATTTTTTTCAGTAGGTAGGTACCGACTTTATTTTTTTTAACCAATAATAATGTACTAATAAGAGTCAGGTTCATCGACAAGATAACAGTCACGGCTCAGGTTTCGTCATTGACGAATAGTCAGAAAACACGATACAAACCTACGTCATGATCATGACGGATGGACGTTCACATTGCATAGGGGCCGTCCATTAATCACGTGAGGCTCGAAAGGGGGGGAGGGGGTTCGGAAAAAATCACGAAATATCACAAGCGGGGAGGGGGGGTGTAGTGAGATATCACGTGTATTTATTGGGTGATCTTGGGTAGGGGGGGAGGGGTTAGTTAAAAACCTCACCACGTATCACCAGGGGCGAGGGGGGAGTCAAAAAGTTGCTAAAAACTCAACAAAATATATGGAACAGCTGTTTTTTTTTCGCGATTTCAGGGTTGGTCCCATAGTAAAAGTTGTTCATAATGATGAGTACAATGACCTCTTTTCGTATTGCCACTGACTTAAATTTCACGCTGTATAATATTATGCCACATGTCTACGTCCCAGTTGGTAGAATAGACAAATTGTACAGGGTTAAGTAAAAAAAAATTGGTACCCCCGCCAATAAAGAAGTGAATCTAAAATGACGGAACTAACACTCTCTTCTCTTCACCCTCTCACTCACACTCGCTTCTTTATTGGCGCGGGTTATACCTACAGTTACGAATTTACTGTTTGTATTTTAATAGGTACTTATAAAATAATAGGATAAACAATCTGTGATTTTAAATTATAACGACTACACAAGGTACAAATAATTTGATTGAACTACTTATTTGTGTTCTAATATATTATATAGGCATGTAACTTGATCTGTAAAATTATAATTTCCACATCAACAAGCTCTTTCATTTCATAATAATATGGTCACAAAATATATTAAATGTACCTACCTACCTTAATTTAATGTATTTTTTAATTAGCCCCCAAAACTAGATCAATATAATTTCCTTCCAACAAACGTCTGAACGCGACTGTACGGACAACGGCTTAGGCATAATACGTCCAATAAAGAAGGTCATCGATATGTATGAATCCGTCGCTTTTTTGTAGTCATTCGAATATGGTCGGATAGCCAGCCGTTGTTTATGTATTTAATTTTTTGTTTATATCTACTTAATGCGAAATATTCCAAGCTGAATATTTTTACTATATATTTTTGACTAAAAGCACTAATTTTTGGTTCACACTTACACGTCTTCGGTTGAGCCGATTTCTTGTATTTTTTCGTCAAAGTTATGACACCGTCGTTTTGACTTTCAGCAATATTATTCAATAACGCATGCATGTACACTATTGAAACTTTTTATGGTTATTATAAGAGTCAAGAAGGACCGAATACAGTTTTCAGCGAGCTTCTACGTTGTCTTATTTAGGCGCTGCGATTTTTTTTCGGATTTTCGAAAAAGCGCGATTACTTGAAAATTATAAATATTTTCTTAAATCTAATTCTGTCACAAATACGCACAAATTAAGGGCTATTCGTGTATGTTTATTCTACAAGCGCACATACAATGGTTTTAGAGAAACACGATTCTGCAAAACGTTACCCCAGCAGGAAATGGAATATCTCGAAAACCTGAAGACGCACAAATTATATTTTTGGCGCACATTTATGCACAAATATAAGCTCTCTGCCCATGCACAATATTTCTCTCTCCGATCATTCGCTTAGAATTTTCCTGCTGGAAGAACGTTACCCCAGCAGGAATCGTTTTTTCTGTTTTTCTCCAAAACTACAAGGCGCACAAATTTTTTATTTGGTGCACATTTACAGCAGGTTAGGCACTAATTATTCGTCCCACTCATATCTCCCTAGGAGCTACTTTCCTGCTGGGGTAACGCACACATTCCGTTCGTTTCTGCATTCTGGGGTGTTTCTGCTGTTCGTTTATGTTGTGTATATTGTTTGATAACTTGGCTATTCTTTCTGGTATTACGTTTGCATCCTCACGATTTTGTATTTGACGGGTGATCCCAAAAACTTGGGTATTCTCTCTGGACTTTTGTTTCCAACTCGGTGTATGTATGTGTATCATTATGTGTATAGTGTATATAGTGGCGTAGTCTAAACAGCTATAATAAAAGCCACTGGTAAGTATCTTTTGCAATGTCAATAACGAAAGCACAAAGAACTCGCGGCGAATGTTTTCAAATTGTGTAATGCCGGTTTCACACACTTGGCATTTGCCGTAAACTACAAATCTCGACAAATGCACTGAACGTGTGGATTCATTGAAAGCGTTTTTTGCGAGCTTCTTTTGATTTGTGCACAAAACCGTAAACGGCAAACCCATGTTTATTTTGTTTAGTAATATTAGATGTCTGTAGTTTTGCCAAGGTTTTACCTAAGTGTGGATACGGCATTAGGTAGTTGACAGATAGAGCGCCTGAGCGCCATATTGGAGTGCTTTTTATTGAATTACAAAAGTATTTTTTTTCTCGTCTCCAGGTGACGATAAAAAAGAAATAAAAACACAGTATTATTCAGTATAATTTAGGGTATTTTATTCAAATGAGTGTACCTCGGTACTTCATTTAGCCAAATATTGTTGATCTCCTTTGGTTTAGTCCTGTCGAATGATGTTTCCCATTCTGAAATTACTTAAACTGACGCAACTAAACTTATAGTTTGACAGCACTAAACGTGTTTTAGTTATTCAATTTATTGAAAATGGCAATAAAGCTATTCTGAAGTTGACATTTTTCACCTAAAAATAGAAATGTCAAACTAAATCGGACGAATTTTAATCGTGATTAAAAACATGTAAATGAAAATTAGTTGGCAATAAACTAAAAATACAAGACCATATTGCTCTTATAATTCATTAAAGTTTCATGAATATAAATGAATAGGTAATACCTATTCATTTTTATTTTTCTTACTATTAAATATGACACATAAGCACAGGGTCTCATCAGGAACAAAGGAACATTTATTCAAATAACTCTTAATAGATGGCATTGCATGTATCAATAATAATTACCTAGTTATTGAAAAATTCAGAATGTGAAAAAATAGACCATGATGAATATTTGTTCAAATATTAAAAAAATCCTATAAGCACGAAAATATGTAGAGCCTGAAGATAGACCAATGATTATATTTAATTTTCATTACAAGCTTTTATTTAACTTGCTCTGTTAGGGAGGGGCCAAATCTTGCAACAGAATTTTAGATCAGCATAGCCATTCACAACCATTTGATATGCTTCCATGTCGGAAATAACACTTGTTCGATTGTCTACTTTCCGAACCTATGGACTCGTAAAACGGTATTTAGCGTTTTACACTTGCCTAAACACTAAAAGCGTTTAGTTAGTTTCGTTAGTTTAGGTGTAACACATGGGTTACCTACTACTTTTGGCTGTCTCCTTTATGTTTGTGGTCACTGCCTGTATACATTTTATGTTATAATGTACCATTTATAGTCACAGTAATCTTTTTTTAAACTCTGTTTAGAATTTGATAATTTTATGGGTTTTCAGGACTGAATGTATTGCGCCTTATGAATGAAACAACTGCTACCGCTTTGGCTTATGGTATCTACAAACAGGACTTACCTGCACCTGAAGAGAAGCCTAAGAATGTTGTTTTTGTTGACTTTGGACATAGTTCTCTTCAGGTAAGTTATTTGTTAAGTTTTTGTATAAAGAGAAATAACAGGATTGTATTTTAAAATTAATCATTGTCTGATCATCAGGTGTCTGCATGTGCCTTTAACAAGGGAAAACTGCGTGTTCTGGCTACATCAACCGATGCTCAGTGTGGTGGAAGGGATATTGATATGGCTCTTGCTGACTACTTCTGTCAAGACATCTTCAATAGATTAAAATTGGATGCCAGGAAAAATCAAAGGTAAGCTACAATCATGTCAATTCATAGTAATTGTTATTAATCAATGCAAATGCAATGAGGGCCTCGTGGCTAAATGACAGCCGCGCTGATCGATCGATTTGCGAGGTTAAGCTGCGCTTGCCGCGGTCAGTCCATGGATGGGTGACCGTTCTTTACACATCGAGACCCCTCCGCAGCGTTGTCACATCTACGTCTTTTTACGTAGATCTACGTACTTTTGGCCTTTCCCGCAAATCTACGTCCTTCAGTCCCAGAATCTACGTATTTTTGAACATTTATCAAATTAGTAAAATAACAGTAGGTCTGCAGACTGTTTAGGAAAGAAAGAAAAATGATTTATTGCATGCGGTGACTACTTTATATGTAGGTACATAGCAAAAAACAATAAAAAATAAAAAAAAACATTAAATAGGATAAAAAAAAAGAGAACAAAAAAACACTATGTAGTATGTACATTAAATTAAAATAAATTGTAAATAAAAGAAATAAAAATAAAAAGTTTAGGCTGAATGTAAATGGCCTCAAGCTCATGCTCTGTGCTCATTTCCATTTCCTTTTCCTTCGGTTTGCTGTTTGAAAATATGATAATAATTTGAATATTGAAGATGATTAATTTAAAGAAATTTCAAACAATAAACCATTACTTTTATTCAGTTTTATTCTCTTTATCTCAATAAAAAAAACTTACAAAAAAATTACCGACTTCATAAAGCTACTACAAAGTAAATAATAAATTTGGTTTCGGAAGTCGGTGGCTTTAGTTTTTGTTTGCTTTTTTATGCCACCGACTTTCGGAACCAAAATTATTATTTACTTTGTGGTGGCTTTTTGAAGTCGGTTATTGTTTTGTAAAAAAGTTTTTTTTTTCTTGTATGTCTTTATCCAGAATTAGATTACCTACATACTTTCACGAATTTGTTTTAGTAAATCGTAATCGTCGACTCTTCTACACTGTGTATGTACATTTATGCATATAACTTCGTAGGTACATAGGAATGGTTACCTAATGTATTATATACTAAAACTTTTCTAAAAGTATGTAAATTACGTTAGTGAAAACCCCATCCAAATCGGATCAGGGGGCTTACTCCCGACTGGATTGAGTTCAGGATCGTATCGAAGTAATGTCAAAATTATATCACTTCGTACTCTTGAAATCATCACTAGCGCACGATCGTGCGGTGGATCGAATTGAAACTAACTCCGATCGTAAATCGTCGTTACGATCGAAAAATCCATACTCCCAGGGACGTATTTTAGAATTTGGCGCCCTGGGCGATTATGATTTGGCCGCCCCATTTTTCAACGCCCATGTCGCAGCCGAATTGTAGAATTCGCCGTATTACATAACGACTAGCCATTTTAATAAACGGAACCGTTTCGTACTATGGCGGATCAACGTTTTGCAGGATTGCTATATGGCTAAACTTTGATCTGCCATATTGTATTGGCCTTTTCTCCAATGCGACTAAATGTTGCATGGCCGTTCTGTAAAACGGCGAATTAATGAACCGCCATTTTATCATATTTGTTCGGGGAGTCGTGGTAAATATAAATCCTAAATCAGCAATCATTAACAAACGTCTTATATTGTAAAAGATGGCGCTACGCTGGGGGACAAAAAATAAAAACGAAATACTAACCTATAAGTAGTTGCAAGACTAGTAGTACTAGTACTACTAGTCTTGCAACTACTACTAGTTAGAACGGTGACCACACAACGCACGAGTCGGGCGGTGCCGCGGCAACGGCCGGTGAGTGCCAGAAAAGATCAGTCGATCACATAAAAACGGCAATACAAGTTATAATGCAATTTGAAACTGCTGCTAAACATGGGCCACTGCACCATTTTGATGACAATTTGACTAAACGTTAATCCACCGTAATAAATAACGATTCCGTTTTTAGGGTCCCGTACCAAAATGGTAAAAAAGGAACCCTTATGGTGCGACTTCATCTGTCTGTCTGTCTGTCACACCTGCTTATTTCAGCAACTACTTATGCTATCGACTTGAAATTTGGTACAATTATAAAGAATGCTTGTTCAACTTTATTGCAAATGAAAAAAGTCCAAAAATACTTTTATTTTTGGCCGGAGTGAGGGGTCCGAAATTTTAAAGTGGGGTTACTAGGTCAAGTGACATATCATATAAAAGAGCTTGATCTGCACATTTCAAAATATATTTCTATTTATTTTATGTCTCACAGTTATTGACATATGATGAAAAATGTCCAAAAAAATACCATTCCCCCCCCTTATCTCCGAGGTTTGCGGAGCGAAACATCTAAAATAATTAGAGTTGATAGGAATTGACCCAAATATGGCACCAAAAATAAAACGATGTTCCTAACTAGTACAGTTTTTTCAAAATCATCAAAATTCCTTCACAAACAAACTTAGTTATGCGGTCTGGATTTTTTGACTTTAACGTCCAAAAATGATACGGAACCCTCGGTGCGCGAGTACGACTCGCACTTGGCCGGTTTTTTATAATGGCTAGCCTTTATTGTGGTTGTGGCATAATACAAGTAGGACCAACATTGCTGCCTTGCTGTGTAGGTCAGTGCATTACGGAAGCACGACAGGATCAAGTGCGAATATCGCTGGTGCGACAAAACTGTAGCGTGAACCACGGAAGATCGAATGCAGACAGATTTGAAGTTTGGCTCGACTTCACTCAACTACGAAAATACAATACCTAAACATTCCATACAGTATCAAAGGAAGGGGACGGCGAGGGAGCAGGAACCACCAGGGGAACGGGGGGGCGAAGCCCCCCGCAAAAAAAATCTAAAACCTTGACTGTCGAGAAATCGCTCAGGTTAGGTTAGCACGGTGACCACACAATGCACAAGTCGAGCGAGCGGAGAGAATGGTATTTCGGCATCGGCCGGCTAGTGCCAGGAACCATCGTTGATATATTTAGGATTAAGTTCAACAGAAACAACTATGGTGGTGTCGATTTTGTGGCGCACTAGCTGATTAAGTGGAGTCGAGCTGCAGTGCTTCGAACCAGCGTGCATTCGATCTTCCGTGGTTCGCGGTACAGTTTTGTCACACCAGCTATATGCGCACTTGGTAGATACTGTCGAATTTCCATAATGTAGATACTATGTAGAATGTAGGTATCAAATGTTTGGGGGCAGTGGCCCGCCAGACCAATATCACCCGGTCTGGTAGGAGGATCCTC
This sequence comes from Thalpophila matura, assembly GCA_948465475.1. Classification (NCBI taxonomy): domain Eukaryota; kingdom Metazoa; phylum Arthropoda; class Insecta; order Lepidoptera; family Noctuidae; genus Thalpophila; species Thalpophila matura. The sequence goes on along the minus strand of OX419183.1, from coordinate 8,632,752 downwards.
CCTTTTCAATGGAGGAACATTCCACCTCGTTCCTCCATCCCCCAAACTGGATGTCGCTGTGAAAACTCTGCTTGCGCGATGTAGGAATCAGCCAATAGGCGTCATGTAGTGACGTTCACTGTTAGCTGTCTAGCTGTGTTAGTAGTCTTCGCTGTTGTCGGCAGATGTCGCTACAAATGAAATCAGAATAATTCAAATTCCGAAAAAAAAATCTGAAGATAAGAGGTAACATTTCTAAACAAAAAATCGGCTACGCTGCAAGTCGAGACTGCCAGCAAGAGTTCGAATGTGTACAAAAAGCGTTGAGGACAAAGCCAGCGATACCGTGATCAACAGTGTTGACCACGGTGTCGCTGGCTGGAACGTAGTGTTTCTCGTAGTGTGTTGACTCAACACACTACGAGAAACACTTCGTTCCGCTGACAACAATATGTTCAAACTTTCCTCATTGTTATCCACGCAGTCTTCTTTGTCAAATGTAAGAGTTCCTAAACTTAAAGATCAGACTACTAACGTGACACGATTTCCATTACTCCGAATCCGCGATATTGGTATTGCGATTGAGGAAAACAAAAGGTTTATCAATTAACCAGGTTCCATCTGACAACACTCAAAACTGCGGATAAAACGGACAAAACTGAGGTAATGAGGGCGGCCTGGCGGCCGCCCCGGGCGATCGCCCCCTACGCCCTTAGGGAAATACGTCCCTGCATACTCCCCACTGGATCGAGTATCTGTGGATCGAGTGGCAGGATCGAAAAGAACCGTCAAAATACACGATAGCGAAAATGGTTACTTATTACGATCGAGTAAGATGATTTTGTTGGTAGTTGGCTGTAATTTCTCGCCTTGCGGGGTTTTTTCAATGTTCTGAAGGAATTAAACCGTACAGCTAGTCTATTCTGTACCGATATGCCGTGTGAGCTCACCCGCATGAATTCACCCGGCGAGCATTGCTGACGTCTGTAGGGATTGACAAAAAGTACAATCATATCGATATTAATAAATTATGAATTAGGTATTACGTTCCGCGTGAGTCAGGCGCACGTAACACGCATGCGCGGCATGTGAATCTCACTGTGCTACGGAGAAGTTGGAGTAGCACGCGCGTTGCCATGACAACCGATGTGAGTTGGCTGAATGCCGTGATATCACGGTGAGAATGTCACGGTGAGATTCTCCCTCGAGCGTTCGGAAACAAATTGGCGTTTGGTTGTCATGGGAACTCAAAAAAAAGGACGTAGATCTACGTACTTTTCGTGAGCAACTTGTACCAAATCTTCGTAATTTTTTAGTCTGGCCTACGTCTTTTTCAAAATCCGAGTTGGCAATACTGCCCCTCCGTGCCTCGGAGAGCACGTTAAGCAGTCGGTCCCGGTTGTCATAGGAATATCTTTGACAATCGTTACGGGTAGTCAGTAGCCCTAAAAAGTCTGACAGCTGGTCTAACATTCGAATACCGGTATAACCCATTAATTGGGTTGTGGAGGTCAGATGGCAGTCGCTCCACGTAAAATATTGATATTCAGCCGAAACTAGTTAGACTGGAAGCCGACCCCAATGTAATTTGGGAAAAGGCTAGGCAGATGATGATGTTATGCTAATCAATATACATTCTAGATTTGTAAACAAATTCTTCTTTATACAGGGTAAAATTAAAACCAGTGCGGATATTTTAGGAGGTGAAAGTACTCATGAATATGATCAACTTTTATTATGGGACCGACACTGAAATATGAAAAACAATTAGCTGTTCCCTACAAAAATGCACTACAACACGATCAAAATGTATGAAACAGCTGATTATTTTTTTCATATTTCAGTGTCAGTCCCAGAATAAAAGTTGTTCATATTCATGAGTACTTTAACCTCCTAAAATATCCGCACTGGTTTTAATTTTACCCTGTATAAGAAGTGAGCAAGAAACATAGACCTTATTGTGAACTGGCTTTTATTTGAAGAAGTTACTAGCAATTTTAAGCTACTATATTAGCTATAAACAAAAAAATTATGAAATGTATTTATTATCAGGGCTTTCCTTCGACTTCTTCAAGAGGTAGAGAAACTGAAGAAGCAGATGTCAGCTAATAGCACGCGCCTGCCTATCAATATTGAGTGTTTCATGGAGGAGCGCGACGTTTCAAGTGATTTACAGCGCTCTCAAATGGAGCAAATCTGTGCTGAGACCTTCACACGCATTGAAAGAACTATGAGAGCTATACTGCACAATGCTAGTAAGTAATTAATAGGCTTTTTGACTCATTTTGGGAAATGGTTTATATTAATCTTCATTATATTATAAGCACACTACATTGATATTTCAGGGAGATCTACTGTATTTATCAATAAAAATCAGTGATAAAGTATAAATTTCCAAAACCGCTCCAAAAACGCTGTTTCTGACAGAAGTGACGTAACACGCTAGTAAACGAGCTTTGTCAACAAGACAGACGGTGCAGCTGAAATTAATTTCATCAATAATTCATTTTTATTGGCTATAATGGCGTATAAATGGTGTGTAGTTCCACAATGTACAAATACGTCTTTAAGCAGTCCATCATGATTCATGACACAAAAGAGTTTATAGGTGATGTTTCTGAGTTTTTATCAACATAACCTAAAATGAGATTTCACAAAACTTCTGAATTATTATACAAAAGATTTGTAAATAAATATGTGGTAGGTAGGTACTTACACTGCTGTTTTTACATTTTTAAGTTCCGCAGCATAATAATCAGCGTTATTCTTAAAGAAAAGTGCAACCATAAATGCGTCTATCTTAGGAGGTTGTATCAGCTTTCACAAAATTTGACTCCATTTTGAGATTCGATATCATCGATCACTAATAAAAAACTAGATACACAATCAGCGTCAAAAAATGTCCTCACCGAATGACCGCCCACTTGAACATTTGGGTGGTCTTTTCGTCTAGTAGCATTCGAACGCTCCGACGGTAAACATGCCTCAGTGCTCGATAAAAATTGTAAAAATCACACCTCTAGGACGCTTAAAAAGGATGGAATTTCATATTTTTGGTAAGTATTATTATTATCATTATATAATTGTTAACACTGTATTGTAAATACTGATATTTTGTCAAGAAATCATCGTAAAAACATTATTTTAAATTAAGTCGTAATAAATAGCAGGCGATATAAAGCAGCTCAATTGTAAAGACTCTTACTAAACGTATTAATGATACTATCGCATGCCCACTTAAATTGTTTGGGTTATGCGTGTGGTCGTAAAATTTTATTACTTCTTTTGGCACTTAGTAATTCTGACTTTAATGCATGCATATAAGGTTGAAGTTGTTTTGATGTTTATTGAGCAGTGGGTACCGGTCGTAAAATTTTATTGCTTTTTGTAACAGCTTTGTGAATTCGACTTTAAACATTGCAGTTAAGGTTGAAATTACATTAATGTATATTTATTTTAAGTAACACACACACAATACAATTGGCGACATTTTTAAGAGAACTTTTGCATGAGATTGTGTATCTAGTTTTTTATTAGTGATCGATGTTCGATATGAATATTTATGCCACTAGATAGAAGATTTCTATGAAAACAGCTTCAGAAATAGCTCTAAGATCAAATATAGCACCCAGAAAACATAAAACGCAAACTACAATCTGTCAAAGCCGTGCTTACTCCAGTGTTGCCAAGCTAGATTTTCATTTTACCCCAATGCCTGATTAATTTTACTCTAAAATCATAACTATTTATACAAAAATACCTGGCAAAAGTTTTGGTTTTAGATATACAATAAAACAAGTTCTTTCTTAATCAATGGTCATGTTTCACAATAAAAATATGCTGAATTTGTTTGTTTAACTCAAATTCAATTCAAATACTTAGGTACCTACATGTATTGCTTACCAAAAAGCCCATAAACTTTAGTAATCATAACAACAATACGAAATCTAACCTTAAAATTTTGGAAGTGACTCCGCGACCGCCGCCGTGACCTGAATTTGCAGCCGGCACCGGTTGCTAAATTGGCAGCCGGCGCTGACTTTGGAAAAAAAAGCGGGAAAGGGAGTTGGCAATTTGGCATAATAAAAATAAAAAAACATGTTTCATTTGAGTAACATACCTAATTAGGGTCCAAGAGCGAGCGAAGCAAGCTCAGGAACTTGGACACCCCGACACGGACAGGTTAGGTTCGAAGGGGTTGACGGGGGCTTTAGTGAGCGAGCGAACGAAGCGCCCGTCAACCCCTTCGTGTTAGGTTACTTTTAACCTTGCAGATAGAAATAGAAGCTCCGCGTACCGGGGCTCCGTCGACCACCTCCATCCCCCTTGTAAGTCCAAAAAAGTTGTATTTTGTTTTACATTGACACTGTAATTTAAAAGTCAGTCTAAGGTATTTAATTCAACTTAAAACACGGCAACATATTATAATCTGCTGCTACGGTAGTTTGCAATTATTTTCGTCTGGTATCACTGCTAACGGCATTATTTTTGGGAGCCTAGTCGGCGCCGGCTGCGGAGGCGCTCCCTAAAATTTTACCCTAAAGAATTCTTTACCCTAAAAATAAGTTGGCAGCATTGGCTTACTAGCGCGTGAGGTCATCAGAGTGCAACAGGCCGTTCTTGTCACGGCTACAATAACAAAAAATATTGCATTTTATTTTCGTGTAATTTGCAAAAAATATACATAAATTAGTTAAAAATCAAGTGAAATAAGTTTATTTACGCTATGAACTGATAGGATGACCACAATCTGTAGCATATTTTCAATGTTGTCAAGAACCCTATTACATAATACTGTCTGTTGCCCTTGATTTCATTTGCAAGCCTATCTAGTAATCATTATTATGATTACTGCTAAATATGAATGACAGCTAAAATCATAATCCTTCCTTTTGGTTTTGCTGTAGTCAGGTAACAATCAGTTCATCGGTTTGATTGTGAAAGTGTACAGATAGAATTACTTGATATTTTATATTTGTTTAGATGTTGCATTCACATTGATCCATGTACAAGAAATTATTTACGTTTTCTAAATTAAAATTAATCCTTTACACATTTAGGGGCGACGCAGACGCGACAGACTTTTTGTGCTATCGAGTCTGCAGCGCTTAAATAATCTGTGCACTAAGTTTCGCAGATTGTTCGAGCGCTGCAGACTTGATCGCACAAAAAGTCTGTTGTCTGCGGTAGGCCTTAAAATCATATTTTTTTCAGAGCTGAGACCTGAAGACATTCATTCTGTGGAGATTGTTGGAGGATCTACCAGAATCCCAGCAGTCAAAAACTTGATTGAACAAGTTTTTAATAAACAAGCTTCAACCACTTTAAATCAGGTAATTTATAATAAATTGTATTTTTTATTAAACATGATCATCTAAGGCTAAGGCCCGTATTCCAGAACGATACTCAAGCACTGATCTCTGCTTGAGCATAGATTTCAACCAATCAAATGGCTTTAAATCTATGCTCAAGCAGAGATCTGTCCTCGAGCATCGTTCTGTAATACGGGCCTAAGACTCAATAGAACTTGATTATTATATTGCTATTATAATCATTTAGATATTTCGTCTATCAAGTTGTTGTATGTTTTTGTTTTGCATTGTATAAATCTGGCTGGATATAGGCCACTCCTTATTAAATCTCGATTCAACACCAAGCATTCCAGTCTAATCAGAATGCAATCCTAGTATAACTAGTGGCATCAGTTATGATCACAAACGTCACCTGCACACTAGCTGATTTTCGGTCTCTTTGGCGGAATGAAGAAGACGGGGGCGTCGAGGCTGCACGCGATTGGTTCGTCAGTTGATGCTCGTCGTATATTGGACTATTCTCTATAACGTATTGTTAACTGTCTATTGTCTATTGGGCCAAAAATGTACATGCGCGATCTGTGATCAAGATCCCTGCCGATAATTATACTTATGTAAATGCGCATTATGATGGTTCAGGATGAAGCGGTGTCCCGCGGCTGCGCGCTGCAGTGCGCGATGCTGAGCCCGGCCGTGCGCGTGCGCGAGTTCAGCATCACCGACGTGCAGCCCTACGCCGTGCGCCTCGCCTGGGACGCCACCAAGGGCGAGGACGGAGACATGGAGGTCAGTGCACTGCACTATTCAAGTTTGATAACTGACATAATAACACTAAAATTAATAATTAAAAAAAAAAGATACCGACGAATTGAGAACCGCCTCCTTTTTTTGAAGTCTAAATATTAGTCATTATTTTTGTCAATTTTGGTTATTAATGATTCAGTACATAATATATGCAAAAAAGTTCCTGCCAACTTTTTAGCTTGAAGCTAAAATATTGTCTTCCCCAAGTACGAATATTGATAAAGTGTACAAAAGAAAACATCTGTAATAGTTAAATAAACAGAAACCATATTAATGGACGCTGTTATCTATTGTAGACAACATAAACCTAGTAGTCATTTCATATTGATCTATATCGTGTAGAGCGTTAAATATTTAATGAAATTGCCGTCGCTTTGAAGACGCTACATATAGTTTGTAATAGAAATTAAAGGGATAGTTAAGACACTAAAGCCTCGTACCCACTAGGCAACATTTCGACGGTCCCTACATACAATCCCCTAAGTGATATGATCGATACGTGATTTGTGTTTTTTGTTTTCGTACTTTCAGGCCACCCTAAACTATTGTATAGTTTAATAAAAAATAGTGTTGTGCCGACTATGAGTTTGGCCGACTAGCCGACTGTTCGGTTGGAAAAAGGCCTAATAGTCGGCCAACTTACTTTGCATTTTGTTAGGGTATCGTTAGCATAATCGGCCTATAATGTTCCCACTGCTGGGACACAGGCCTCCTCTGTGAGAGGGAGTGGGCCGTAGTCCACCACGCGGGCCCAGTGCGGGTTGGTGGACGTCACATGTCTTCGAATTTTTGGTTCTAGGACATGCCGGTTTCCTCACGATGATTTCCTTCACCGTTAAAGCAAGTGATAATTAATTTCTAATTTAATAATTTCTGGTATCGTTAGGGTTACCATAAAACGAATGGTTATAAAACTTACATTTTGACTTATGGCCAAGTTTAGAGTACAGATGACAGCCCGATTCATTGAAAACGGCCGTTTAACATGACTTTCTACGTTTTATGCATAAAACGGTAGATTTTTTTCTATAATCTGTCACTTTGTCTATTCTTCTGTAGACAAAACCCGTTTCTATCGTGGTCATGCTAGGCCGGCAGAGCGTGTTGCGCGTCAAATTTTGCCTAGTGGTTTAAAGCACGTGATTGGTTGTTCCATCCACTTCGAAAGTAGTTTACCCGATTAACGCGGTGATTTGCAACTCGCACTCAGCACTCAGATGACGTTAGACTCCGTCCGCGTAACTCTGATTTATAATTATTTAATTGCAGGTATTCTCCGCGTTCCACCCTGCTCCTTTCTCAAAGATGTTGACTTTCTACAGAAAGGAACCTTTCTCTGTTAGTGCCTACTACTCTGATCAAGTGCCCTACCCAGACACCTTTATTGGTATGTAACACAATCTCAAAAGAATGAACTCTGTAAATGAGATGTTGCATTAAAAATTACATGCATTACATATTTTATAAACAATTACAGGTCAGTGGCACATCAAAGATGTCCAGCCTACAGCTGAAGGAGAGTCGCAAAAAGTAAAACTCAAAGTTAGAGTGAACATTCATGGCATTATAACAGTCGCCTCTGCCTCCCTTGTTGAAAAGAAACAAGATGCTGCTCAAAATGACAATATAGATATGGAGAATTCAACTGAAAATTCTCAGGGACAAGATGCTGCTATGGATACTAATGGCGCCACCCAAGATCAGCAACAAAATGGTCCCGATAACCAAGAGGTGAGAGACGACGAAATGAAGGGGGAGCCTCAACAAAAACAGTCGTGGACACAGAAAGTAGGACAGTGGTTCAGCGGGGTACGTGTCGGCAGCGCGTGTGTCCAGTCCCGTGTTGTTTGTTGCCCACCTTCTCTTCATAACGCCTATTTTTATTATATTCTAACGCTTTTCAATCATCTAAGTCCTCTGTTTTGCAAACTTCTGGCAGCAGACATCACAAAATGTTGTTTCGTCCCCACCCTCATCTTGAGGTCCATTTGCAAACATTTCTCGTTTCAAGAGGTTAACATTGCCTCGTGCAATTTCTATATTTTGTTTTTATTCTTTTAAACTTATCTCTGTGTCCACGCATGTTTTTGTCAAGCTTGAAGTCGATTATTTCGTTTTTCCTATTTTCGTTCTGCAGAAACCCTGGAGTGTGAAGGACTTATGAAGCTTGAGTTATTTTTTATTATGATATTGAATGATGAGCTATAACTATTGAATTGGATTATGAAATAAATGCAAATGGGTCACCTCACTGCTTGGAAGTACACTTGTTTAAACTTATATAAAATACACATGTTATTACACACAAGCAAGTAGCCAAGCAGTGATGGTAGTGGGGATTAATTTTCAATTTATTAGATTTGAACTTTTGCGCTTATTTGCAGGAAAATGCTGATGATAAAAAGGATAAATCCAAGGATAAGACCAAGAAGGTTCTTGTTAAAACCATTGAATTGCCAATTGATGCACAGACACATGGACTTGCTAAACATGACCTTAATGGATATATGGAGCAAGAGGTAATTTGTGATTTAATAGTTTAACCTTAGTTAAGTAACAGTAAAGGTACGTAAATAACCTCACGCCATCGTGTTTAAATTTGTTGTTTCCAGGGTAAAATGCAAGCTCAGGATAGACAGGAAAAGGAACGGGCAGACGCTCGTAATGCTTTGGAGGAATATGTTTACGAATTGCGCGGTAAACTTTCCGAGGGTGAGACCCTGCACGACTTCATAGCGGAAGATAATCGCAACCGGCTTGTCAACCAGTTGGACGCTCTGGAACAGTGGCTGTACGACGAAGGCGAAGATCAACATAGACAGGTGATCTTAGTTAAATGATAAATGATATTTATTTTGTAAATAGGTTAAAAATAACACTTATACACGTCAAAACATTTTTTTAAGCTAGATGAGTACGATTAAGTTATCTGAGTATCAACTCAAAAAATAATCATATCATATGTTCGTTAATTTATAACTCGTGTACACTGCTCAAATCTCAAAAACCAAAATAACAGATGTTACATACCTTTTACCTATTAATTTTATCGACTTATTTTGTCTAGGTCTACAGTGATAAATTAACGGAGTTGCGAACAGAAGGCGAGCCTATCAAGCAGCGACGTTTGGAGTTTGAACTTCGCCCTGGAGCTTTAGATGACTTTGCAAGAGCCATCCAATTAGCTAACAAAGCTGTTGACATATACAAGTATGTAAGGTTTTTTATTTTTATTAATATAGTTCCTATACATAATCATTTAGTGTTCCAAAATTTGCAAAAATGAACACTGAAAGATTCTTCCCGGATTGTATGCGCTATTTAAGATCAAACACATAGTAGTGTTGCCAAACGATCGATAGTTTTCATCTAAAAATGACAAAACTATCGATAGGCCTATCGATAATATCGATACTCTCGATAGCTCAAAATGTGACAATACTATTGATGGATTGCAAATATTGCAATACTAAGTATCGATAGTATTGCTGCTCATAAATTATAAACTATCGATAGTATATATCGATACTATGATAGTATTGATACTATCAAAGTTCTTAAAAAACAATACTATCGATAGTATCGATACTAACGATTGTTTTGAATTATTTGTTTGGCCTATCGATTGTTTTTGCCTATCGATAGTATCGATACTAGGTATATAGATTGTTTGGAACTATCGTTTGCTTTTGACTGTTGATAGTATCGATACTATCGATAGTATTGCTTTATAAACTATCGATAGTATTACCTCTATCAATAGTATTGTCACAATCTGAGCTATCGATAGTACAATCGATATTCTTGCTATCGGCCAGCTATCGATAGTCGCCTATCGAGCGGCAACACTAATAGATATTTGGCTTAATATAATACGTATTATGTAGAAGCAATGTATAAAAAAAAATTTGGTTCCGAAAGCTAGTAAGAAAAAAAAACCGTCCCAAGTGCGTTTTAGACCACGCATAATGTAGGGACTAGTGATGTGCCGGATCAGCAAAAATGTAGATCCGCAGATACGGATCCGGATACGGATTATTGGCGTCAAGATCCGCGGATACGGATCTTAAGTTTCCCACTCAATCAGTGACGGTGCGCGTAAACTTGAAACGATAGTTGACGCCACTTGACGCCTTTGCGTGACAGAACATGTTTCGATTTGTGTTGTGCGGGTCTTTCTTTAGTTTTGTTTATAGTTTAGTGCAGTGTCTTTCAACCTGTGGGTCACGACCCCCAGGGGCTTCGCAAGGACTTACTCGAGGAGTCGTGGTCGCAAGTTAGGTAAAACTAAAAAACATGGGTTGTAGGACTTAGGTACACTAAAATAATAACACTTCCTTTTGGCTTTGCCAAAATCGGGTAAAGATACAGCGATTTTAGTGAGATAGCCTGTTTATTTTTAACCCTTCCCGCGCCTCATCCACGGCAATGAATAATCACCGACCGAAGAACGCCCGCGACTATCTTGCATAAAGCACTTGATTTCTCGATCAGTAGATAGTTTTAGCCTAGTAGCGCAGTGATAGCCTAGTGGTTTAACCATGTGCCTCCCACGGCGAATGGTTTGAGTTTGATCCTGGCGACCGCAGACTTTTCGAAGTCATGTCCGTATTAGAAATTAATAATCACTTGCTTTAACGGTGAAAGAAAACATTCGTCAGGAAACCGGCATGTCCTAGAACCAAAAATTCGAAAAACATGTGACGTCCACCAATCCGCACTGGGCCCGTGTGGTGGACTACGGCCCACTCCTTCTCACAGAGGAGGCCTGTGTCCCAGCAGTGGGAACATTATAGGCCGATTATGCTATGCTAAAGAAAGAAAATTAAATAATAAAGTAGGTATGTCGTCTTTCAAATCACTGACATTTACAATCTTGAGGGGTCGCCAGAGTATTTTACTTGCAAAGAGGTCGCGTATTCAAGAAAGTTGAAAAACACTGGTTTAGTGTGACACTAGGCAGTATAGATAATGTTTGTGTTTATTGTACGAGTTAAATAAAAAACTTTTTTAACAAAAAATAACCGACTTCAAAAATCCACTACAAAGAAAATAATAATTTTGGTTTCGGAAGTCGGTGGCTTTGGTTTTTGTTTGCTTTTTTTTGCCACCGACTTCCGAAACCAAAATTATTATTTTCTTTGTAGTGGATTTTTGAAGTCGGTTATTTTTTGTTAAAAAAGTTTTTTATTTTTCCCTTTTTAGTTCTTTATCCCGTGTTAGATTACTTTCACGAATTCGTTCAACAGTAAATCTTCTACGGAGTGTGTACATTTATGCATATAACATTGTACATAGGAATGATTACATAATGTATTATATACTAAAACCTTCCTGAAAGTATGTAGATTACGTTAGTGAAAACCCCATCCAAATCAAATCAGTAGTTTTTGAGAAAATCGCGCACATACAAACATACATACATACTTACATACATATTTACATACATACATACATACATACGGGACGAATACAGAACCTCCTTTTTTGAAGTCGGTTAAAAAACCGGCCAAGTGCGAATCGTACTCGCGCACCGAGGGTTCCGCACCATCCTTGGACGTTTTAAAGTTAACAAAACCGGATCGCATAACTAAGTTTGTTTGTGAAGGAATTTTGATGATTTAGAAAAAACTACTAGTTAGGAACATCGTTTTATTTTTGGTGCAATATTTGGGTCAATTCTTATCAACCCTAATTGTTTCAGATTTTTCGCTCCGTAAACTTCGGAGATAAAGGGGGGGGGAATGGTATTTTTTCATCATATGTCGAAAACTGTGAGAGATAAAATTAAATAAAAATATATTTTAAATGTGCAGATCAAGCCCTTTCATATGATATGTCACTTGACCTAGTAACCCCACTTTCAAATTTCGGACCCCCACTCCGGCCCCTTTTGCAATGAAAATAAAAATATTTTTAGACTTTTTTAATTTGCAATAAAGTTGGACAAGTATTCTTTATAATTGTTCCAAAGGACACGGCGGACGCCCATAGAACGCTGGGCTTCAGATTGTGTATGTCGGTACAGTGTGATCGAGTATTTCAAGAGTATTTAAATTCATTTTTTATTTGTTTTTGTACGTAATTGGATTAAAGAGAAATCTTCGTATTTGTGACAGTGAGGTTAAGTATGGTGTGAATGATCCAATGAAGTACAGCCCGACTAATGAGTTCTCAATTCAAAGGTTTTAGTTGCTGTCGACAACATGATATTCTGTGGAGGCACGCGCCAGCCAGCATGCACCCGTTTTTGTTTTATTGGTTTTTTTCAAAATGTCAACGGCATAATCATTTTATTTTGATTTTTGAATCCAATTCTTAATCTCTAAGATAAATTAGGCAAAGGACAATTAAAAAATATTTTTATTTTTGGTTAAGCTTTTATTACTGTACCATATCAAGCCCAAAACTGCCTATGTTCTTTCAAGTCGATAGCATTAGTAGTTGCTGAAATAACCAGGTGTGACAGACAGACAGACAGACGAAGTCGCACCATAAGGGTTCTTTTTTTACCATTTTGGTACGGAACCCTAAAAATGTCTACAAAGAAGTTTAGTAGTGCAATTTGGAATTATTTCGTGTGGTAAAAGATCCGTACAAGATCCGTCAAAAATAAACGGATCCGGATACGGACATTTTTTTTCCTGCGGATATCCGTGGATACGGATACGGATATCCGGAACATCACTAGTAGGGACGGACAGACATGACGATAGTTCGACATCCCTCCCTATATTGTGCTTAAATGGTGAAAACGGAACCTTTTCAGGGTTCCGTACCAAAATGGTAAAAAAGGAGCTCTTATGGTGCGACTTCGTCTGTCTGTCTGTCACAGCTGCTTATTTCAGCAACTACTAATGCTATCGACTTGAAATCTGGAACAGTTATAAAAAATGCTTGCCCAACTTTATTGAAAATGAAAAAAATCACAAAATAATTTTATTTTCATTGTAAAAGGGGCCGGAGTGGGGGTCCGAAATTTTAAAGTGGGATTACTAGGTCAAGTGACATCATATGAAAGAACTTGATCTGCACATTTCAAAATATATTTTGATTTTATTTTATGTCTCACAGTTTTCGACATAAATATGATGAAAAATGTCTGAAAAAATACCATCCCTTATCTCCTAAGTTTGCAGAGCCAAAAATCTGAAATAATTAGAGTTGATAGGAATACTCAAATATTGCACCAAAAATAAAACGATGTTCCTAACTAGTGCAGTTTTTTCAAAATCATCAAAATTCCTTCACAAACAAACTTAGTTATGCGGTTCGGTTTTTTTCACTTTATATGTACGTCCAAAACTGATACGGAACCCTCGGTGCGTGAGTGCGACTCGCACTTGGCCGGTTTTTTTATGTATAATGATCCCGTTTTCGCCATTTGTCTGTGGAACCCTAATTATGTATAATCATCCCGTTTTCGCCATTATTTTGGCTGTGGAACCCTAAAACTCCGTAAATGAAGCGGGAGCAAAAGTATTTTGTTATATTCAAAAACTGTGCGACATAGATTGTTTTAGTACTAGGAACTCTAATTTCGCAGTATGACTTGCAATTGGGTGGTTTTATAAATGTAAAGGATGTATAAATTTAACCCGTTTTTTTATTATTTGCCAGGGCTGGTGACGCAAAGTATTCTCACTTGGCTGATACTGACATGCAAAAAGTGGCAGAGGCTGCGAAGAATGCGCTGAATTGGTTGGAGGGCGCTCGTCAGGCTCTCGCGCACACGCCGCGCCACCAGCAGCCGCCACACACCACGCATCAGATCCGCCAGGAGCGACAGGTACGCATTGTGCCATAGACATATAATCTACTAGCACTTTTCCCACGACATCGTCCGCGTGGCCCACAGAAACTGAGAGAGAAACATTTTTCAGAATAAAAAGTAACCTATGTTACTCAGTGATAATATAGCTTTCTATTGGTGAAAAAATGATTAAAATCGGTCCAGTAGTTTCGGAGCCTATTTGGTACAAACCCTTTAAAATATTTCCACTGTTTAACCTGCCACCCTGTATATAAAATTGCTTGTCCTGACTGACTGACTGATTCATCATCACAGAGCCCAAACCGCTGAACATAGATTTGAAATTTTGACAGTGGGTTTTTTATGACGTAGACATCCGCTAAGAAAGGATTTTTGGATATTCTACCCCTAAAGGGGTGAAAAGGCGGATGTAAGTTTGTATGGAAGTACCGTTAGTTTTGAAGTTAGAGTAATGGAAATTGGTATTTAGGCTTTTCTTTTCAAACAATGTAATACGTGTTTCAGTGTTTTTGAAAATTCGCCCCCAAAAGGGGTGCAAAGGGGGATGAAAGTTTGTATGGAAGTACCGTTAGTTTTGAAGTTAGTCATGAAAATTGGTATTAAACTCTTCTTTGCAAATAAATAAATACGTGTTTCAGGGTTTTTGAAAATTCTGAAAATTCTTTCTCTAATAGGAAGCTGCAATATTCCTGAGTGCTATAATAAGCTTTCTATCCGGAAAAAATGCACAGTTACTTGTGGATCACGCGGACGAAGTCGCGGGAAAAGTGCTAGTATTAGTATAGATAGACAGAGCCTAAGGACATAAAGCCGCTGGCCGTTATTTGTCTGTGTGCGGTTCTGGATTTGTATTAGTGTGCGTGACTAGGGAAGAGTTGACGCTTCAAAGCCACCAATCACACCGCAATGTTTTGATACAGTGACGTCACTGTATCACTGTCAACGAGAAATGACAGCCTTCACACAGTATACATACACGGCTATACTACCTCCTCCTCCAAGCATTGTGCGCTATTGTCACTAGGGTCACAGATAATACCTACAATACTACGCGTACAGATGCCTCATCTCATACAAAGAAACGTGACCGCCGAGACGCGGGCTATCTTTGGCTATCAATTTTTTTCGTACATATTTTTTTTTTTTATTTGAATAATTATTTATATTTGTCTATTTTTCATGTTCTAAAGAACAATGGCCATTTTGGCCTCGGACAAAACATTAAATAAGAATTAATGTTTTGTCCGAGGCCAAAATGGCCATTGTTCTGAGAGATAATAATGTCAGCAAAATGTAGTACATTGTTAATGTAATGAATGGATGGCATCAGTTTATTTTTAAAAGCCGGGAAATAATAGGTAAACGTCTTCAAAATTATAACTTAAGGTTGAAACAAAACGCAGGAATATTTATTTATTTATTTATGAACGCATCCACATTTATTTACGTCCCTAGAGACGTCCATACTTTTTCTAAAATCTAAATCGATTTTATTTCTAAATATAAATTAAATCCCAGGCTGTATTCAACTGGATAAAATCATGATAATTATTTAATCCAAGGTTTAATATACCTACCTACTTAAATTAGACCTCAATGTGAAAAACCTCTCAATTCAAAATGCTACAGCTTAATAAATATACCGCATAACCACAAAAAACATACGTAATTTCTCGATTCTCCGTGCTTTAAAAAATATATTGAATGCCGAACGTAGTTACATATAAATAGGCAAATAAAATGACAAATGTTTCATCGTTATAACTTTTATAAGATTTTCCGAGTCCAAGCATGTTAGGAAAGTGGCCATTGTTCTTTACACAAACTTATATAACAAATCGATACATACACGGCGAAATGTTAGTGGTTATTCTCCCGTAGCGAAATGATTTTGTCTTGGCAGTACATTCGATTGATATATAAAAAAAAATAGAATCAAAAAATGGCAGAATGGTATGATGAGAATGATGTGAAAAACAAAATCTCAAACCAATAGTAGGTAATACCTCACGATAGCTACGCAAGCGCGGCGACGACGCGTGTGGCGGCGGCCGAGCGGGGCGCGCCCGCGCGGTCATTGCCCTCCGTGTTTATCAATCAGCTGATAACTATTCCCGAGTTATTGATAGACAAATTATTGAACACGTCAACACGAAACTAAAAAAACAAGATTTCTGAATTAGATACCTATTAAAGTATTTAAGGCGTAGGTATTCAAAAAAATGGAATAAACTTATTTACAATGATTTTAATTACTTACCTACTTTTAAATGTTCGGTATTTAATACAAAGGTACAAGTAGGTACTTACGCTTAGGCCCGGTAACGGAGTAATTTTTCGAATTGCAAGCCACTGCGTTCCATACGTCACAATCGAGCACGTTTTTAGGGTTCCGGACCAAAATGGTAAAAAAGGAACCCTTATGGTGCGACTTCGTCTGTCTGTCTGTCACACCTGCTTATTTCAGCAACTACTAATGCTATCGACTTGAAATTTGGAACAGTTATAAAAACTGCTTGTCCAATTTTATTGCAAATGAAAAAAGTCAAAAAATATTTTTATTTTCATTGCAAAAGGGGCCGGAGTGGCGGTCCAAAATTTGAAAGTGGGGTTACTAGGTCAAGTGACATATCATATGAAAGGGCTTGATCTGCACATTTCAAAATATATTTTTATTTAATTTTATGTCTCATAGTTTTCGACATATGATGAAAAATGTCCAAAAAAAATACTATTCCCCCCCCCCCCTTATCTCCGAAGTTTGCGGGGCGAAAAATCTGAAATAATTAGAGTTGATAGGAATTGATCCAAATATGGCACCAAAATTAAAACGATGTTCCTAACTAGTACAGTTTTTTCAAAATCATCAAAATTCCTTCACAAACAAACTTAGCTGTGCGGTCCGGATTTTTTCACTTTATACGTCCAAAAATGATACGACTCGCACTTGGCCGGTTTTTAATTGATTAACTTTACGAAAATGATAGGTACTTAAGCAGTCTTTCATTGTTGAGCACTTTCCAAACGTAGTATTGACTTACGTCAAACCCAGCCATCACAGCCATACACATAGGTAGGTACTTCGGCGAGGATCCCGTTTGAAGTACCTACTTGTGGATTTCCTCGCCGAACTCGCGCAAATGAACGGCTGATCGAACTCTGGTACATACACTGTAAAGGCGTGTCTCCTGCAAGAAATTTTGAACAAAACATTGTTTTACGAACATGTTCGCGAATTTAAATCATTCATTCACGCGTCTCCTGCGATGTTCGATGTTTTTGTTTTGCTAAACAAGAACATCGAACAATGTATGACAGGTATGCCTAGGGTTGCCAACTATCCTATCCTACTTCCTACTAATATTATAAATGTGAAAGTTTGTGAGGATGTATGGATGTATGGATGGATATTTGTTACTCTTTCACGCAAAAACTACTGAACGAATTTTGATGAAACTTTACAGTAATATAGCTTATACATCATAATAGAATCAGAATAGGCTACTTTTTATCCCAAAAAACGCGGGCGAAGCCACGGGCGGAAGCTAGTACTTTATAATAACGTATCCTACTTTATTTTCTACTAGCTTCCGCCCACGGCTTCGCCCGCGTTTTCCGGGAGTATAAAGTAGCCTATGTGTTATTCTAGGTCCCAGGCTACCTCCTTACCAAATTTCATCCAAATCCGTCCAGCCGTTTCAGCGTGAAGAAGTAACAAACATACACACACACACACACACACAAACTTTCGCATTTATAATATTAAAAAAGTACCAACACAATTTTTTTTTTTTATGTTTATAAAAACATACTTAAATACGAGAAATCCTTTTTTTTCTTCCAAATAAGTTATTTTTCTCAAAAAAAGTTGGCAACCCTAGGTATGCCATTTCAAAATGAGTTCCAAAGAATGTGAGGTCATTCATTCAATCCATTCATTCCCCCGCAGGCGAACGCGGTGATGTTTTCCGCTAGGCTCGGCAAACATGTTTGTGAACGATAAACGAACAAAATCGTTTATTGTTCACTCTATCGTTCACTTTATCGTTCGTTCAATGTTCGTCGAACACAAAAACAGGGCGCAAGAGACCCGGCTTAACTCCCCATGATCGAGTAGCACTGTGTCGCCGCTACGATCGTCCGGGCCTGCGGGACTTGGGGGTTCAGAACACCGCGAAGATTGAGCGACTCCAAGTGTTGCGGCTCCGCGTAACGGCAGCATGGGAGTCAAAATTAGCCCTAGCGTACATTTGCACCATAGCGACGTACTCTAAATTGGAATAATAATGTAATGTCGATCCATTTTTGCAACGATAATTCACTAGTTCACTACGCATGTTACGAGATTCGCGTTCGCGGCACAACTGACTGTCGGAGTCGCGGTCGGCTATCCTTTTGTTGAGTGCGACTCGATTGTGGAGTGCGGGTCGGGGGGGTGCGGTGCGGTTACAACGGGCGATCAGTCTGTTTTATGCCGTATCACTATGCGCGAGAGCTTATTTTGCTCTGCACATTTATGAATCGGTCGCCGCTTTTGTCGGCACCGCTTTGATTCGCGGAATTACGGCGCGCGGCGCGTGTCGGTTTGACTAGATAACTATACCTACGTTAGATCTAGTGAGTTACTATTGTTTTTCACGCTTTCGAGTCTATGAATATTTTTTTTGATTACATATTTGAAAAAAAAAACAATATTTTTTAAATTGAACTCTATGTTTTGATAGTATTACTGATGGCAAATCGTTCTGCTGCCGGAAAACAACCACAAACATTTCGCCGTGTATAACTCCATCTATTAAGAGTTATTTGAACAAATGTTCCTTTGTTCCTGATGAGACCCCGTGCTAGGGTACAGGGTAGGGTAAGTGTGTCTGGTCTGTGTCTCTGTCTAAAATATGTTAAGAAAAGAGACTTGATATCGCCACGGACAGCTTACCTCTTTTAGAAGTTCTTTCTTGTGGGGCGGCCGCCTCGAGGTAGATAACTCCAATTGAACTCCTTTCTTCGCACGGATAACACATCCACAGGGCACTAGTCACCTCGCACTTCCCTTTTGTGTGGGTTGCAGAGCAGAAAACCACTTCAGTCCCTTTTTTTCTTATATTTTTTCACGGAGCGCGCGGTGTAACGGCGGCGCTTGCAAGTTCGGAGTAATTGTCTAATTGTTCTAATTGTCCTGCGTCTCTGGCGACACGAGTCGCGAAATATTTGTCCCTTAATGAACATGCGACTGTATGTACTAAGATATTATATTTTTAAGTGACAATTTTACCCTTTCAATCAAAGTTGCCTAAATTGTTAGCTTTATTCCGTATCCCCGTGGTTAGCATAATAATAATTGAAAGGAAGTGACTCCGCGACCGCCGCCGTGACCTGAATTTGCAGCCGCCGCCGGTTGCTAAATTGGCAGCCGGCGCTGACATTGGAAAAAAGCGGGAAATGGGGTTGACCCCTTCGTGTTAGGTTACATTTAACCTTGCAGACAGAAATAGGAGCCCCGCGTAGCGGGGCTCCGTCGATCACCTCCCTCCCCCTTGTAAGTCCAAAAAAGTTGTATTTTGTTTTACATTGACACTGTAATTTAAAATTCATTGTAATTGTCATTGTAATTTAAAAGTCAGTCTAAGGTAGATAATTCAACTTAAAACACGGCAACATTAATGTGCTGCTACGGTAGTTTGCAATTATTTTCGTCTGGTATCACTGCTACTCCAAGGCTACTCCGGTTCCCAAAGGCGTTATTTTTGGGAGCCGCCGCCGGCTGCGGAGGCGCTCCCTAATTGAAATCATTTTATGCATATAAATGCGTCTCTGTACCAAACATTTGTTTTTCCAGACCTTTGAAAATACTGTGAATCCAGTTTTAAACAAACCAAAACCTAAAGAGAAGACCCCGCCGCCGGCTAACCCTACTGCTGGCGACGGACAGCCCGACGCCGGCACCGCGCCCAGTGATGCGCAAACACAAGAACAAATGGATGTTGAATGAATGTGAACCACTTTATAATACTACCTGCACATATAATACTGAATCATAATACTAAATAATTACACTCCATTTACGTACGGCCACACATTTACACTGTATGAGAAACAAAGAACAGGGATATTGTATGAATAATAAATTGTATTTATATACGGCATAGTAGTCACATGCAGTGTTATTATTTAGTTTTATGATAAAACCGCGTTGTCCACCCTGAAGGAACAGACGGTTAAATTATAGTGAATATTTATTTTTATTCAAATGATGGAATGGCTGGTTATTTTGATGTTATTTTCTACTACGCTACATTTTTTACGTATCGTTTTCTTCAGGCGAATAGCTCTAACAATAGCGCATTTCTCTTTAAATTCTAGGCGTATAACCCAAGTAATAAATAGGTATTAACGTAATTTATATTTTGGTTACATTTTGTATACCTAATTAATGCATTTTTGTGCGGAAACGCAATTTTATTTTCATAATGTGATGTGATAAAATTGAATTTAGTGAATAATTATATAGCCACTAAAATACTACGAATGAGCGCATCGAAAATAAAGGTGAAATTAAAACCAGTATATTATGTCAATTGAGTATAATTACATATTAACCTACTGATTTTGATGAGACCAGTAGGTACGTTATTGACTTCAATGGTTCTTGATTTTAAACAGAATTTTTGATTTCATCTCTGTGCTCAAGCAATAAACAAATTTTAAGACTTAGCGTTATTTGTTTATAAATTATACGGTATAATATTAAAAAACAAATAATTACATGAATTAATACTTGTATATAGATGTCTGCAGGTTTGCGATATGTAGCAGTTGATATATACCTTTTGTTCTCTGCTAATACCTATGAAGATTTTACAATAAAACTGACTTTGACATTTACACATCAATTTTAATTTCTTTCTGTAGGGTTACTTTTTTTTCGAATACCTAATTATGATAACGAGTAATGTTCTTATTCAGAAAGATCTCTTAATTTTGGTTTAAGAAAAAAATTGCGCGGTCTTCAATTGATTTCTATACATAGATAAACTATGAATATGTAATGTTAAGTAATTACAGGATGAGTATATTATTTCAATTTTGTCACACAATACAAGGTAAACATTTGACAATGTTAAAGATATAATATTTAATTTGCTTCTCCAGAAGGTGTTACACGGTTACACCTATAATAAACTTTGGCGTCTTTGTTGTCACCGCAAAAAAAAATAATGCGTAAGGTTTAAAATACTGCTTAATACTTGTACACGCTATTAGTAGAAAACCATGGTGATAAACCCCTGCAGGTTTGTTAGTTACCTAATGAGTAACAATTTGCATTCTGTGATTTCCTAAATATAAATTAAATATAGCCGCACATCTAAATATCTTCTCAAAAAAAAAAGTACGATATTGTTACAAAAAACATGTTGTAAGGTGTAGTTACATTAATACGCTTCGACTTGTCTAGACACGTGTATGCATGAGTAAGTTATTGTTTTATAGTGTAGTATAGTATAGTGGTAAGGTGGTCCTTACCACTATACTATACTATAATTTAGTTGACAACAGCGTATGCGTTAAAACAATAATATTATTATATACTCTTACTCTAGTCTCGTAAGCAGTTCAAATCTGCTATTTTCCTTCAGTAGCCATAAATTGTATGATGCGACGCAAAACTATTACAATTTTATTCCTTTGACGGCTGTTTATAGTCCAGTTAAATTAGCAATCAACCTAGGAGTGAGAGATAATAAGCTGAATTTTCGTATAGGTATACCTTCATTTAGGCGTTCTAAAAGTTGTCTCAAGTCTCATAAAATCTCTTGTCTGCGTCGTAAGAATTTCAAGGTCAAAGGTAAAAAAAAGTTTTTGCGATTATCTCGGTTTCTATTGCTCCAATAATGTTAACATCTTTATAAAAAATGTAGAGCATATAATTTGCTACAAATTTTACCTGAAACATTTTTTCATGCGCTCAACCGTTTTTTGCGATAGAGGGCGGTGAGCACGCAGCGCTCAGCCATACAACGTACTGTAAGTTCTACCGTGAATATCTGTGAATACCTACTACCTACCTTGAATTTTGAATTTTTTGTGTTAGGTATTTATCTTTTTATATATATTTTTATATTTTTGTATAATTTTAAGATCTCTACTAATATTATAAAGCTGAAGAGTTTGTTTGTTTGAACGCGCTAATCTTTGGAACTACCAGTCGGATTCGAAAAAATCTGTTTGTTTATGGTAGCCAGATTTATGAGGAATAGTATAGGCTATTTAACATCACGCTTTGACTCTTAGGAGCCGAGCGACGGGGGTGGAATGTAACGTAGTATTATTAAATGAGTATATTAAAAATATGTCAAATGTTATTAAATACCTACAATGCATTAACTGGTAAATAATACAAATAATTCAAGATAGTATTCACAGATAGTTACGGTAGACCTTACAGTACGTATGGCTGAGCGTTGCGCGCTTACCGCCCTCTATTGCAATAACAGTTGAGCGCATGAAAAAATGTTTCAGATAAAATATGTCGCAAATGTTATGGTCTACATTTTTTATAGAGATTTTAACATCTTTGGAGCAATAAAAACTGAGATAGTCGCGAAAAACTGTTTCTTTTTTACCAGGGACCGATTAATCGGGTTAAAAAGTTACCGGTTAAATCTCTAACCCATGTTTGGTTAATCTTCACGCAGGGTAACCGGTTAACCAGCTAATACGGTTACCGTTACAGGTTAATATTGCTGATTAACCCGAATGAAATGGAACAAAAATTAACAAAAATGAAAAAAAAAGGAACAACAATTAACTCTATGCGTGATTCCGGTTATTATTAGGCTGATTAACCCAGAATACGGGTTAACCTTTACGCAAGGTTTTTCACCTAACCCAAAAAAATAACCCGTCTAAAACCCCTATACGGGTGACCTTTTCGGTCCCTGTTTTTACCTTTGACCTTGAATAACTAACGACACACACGAGATTGTATGAGACTTTTGAGACTTTTGAGACAACTTTTCAAAATTCAGCTTATTATCTCTCATTCCGAGGTTGCCCATAGGTTTTATGCTAAAATGACTGGACTATTATGGACGCGTTTACAAATCTGACAAAAATAGGCTGTTTTTCGGTAGATTTTGCAACCGAATGAAACTAAATCAAACGTAACTATTGCCACGGATAGATTACTCCTTTATTTCCTATTCATACAAAAAAATAATAAAGTTTTTGGTTTTTGATATTGTAAAAACGATTTCCCATCACCTCTTCACACAAAATTGACGATATGAGCTTGAGTTTAGGATCGTTTTTCTTGATTTATAGACATAATCTTGTTTCTTTAAAAATTCCCTAGGTAAGCAGATATAATCATCTCAAAACGATACAAACAATAATTACGAAAATTTTACAAATAATTTCAGAAAAAAATATAAAAAGTCCCGTCTATTTTTTCACGTATTTTGCTAATACGCATGAACCTTAATGAGTGGCATTAAGGTTTATTTTACTTGATTTATTGTACAAAAATTCTAATGAAATGTTAGTCCACATTGTGAGTGTTGTGAGTGGACCCTGTGGCGCTTGTAAGCAGCAGCTCGCAAATTAGTTTACTTACTCATTATTCCCGCAACTATAATTGCGTATTTGTGCGTTTGAGCCGTGTCAATATAGTGACGCAATCTATTTTGTAAACGCACCCTTAACGCCAGCAACAGGCAACCGTGGCATGGTCACAGCGTGATCAAACCCTTTGGCAACCGTAATGTCCCTTCGGAATTAAGAATCTGAATGGGTAATTGTGCGTCAAATTGAACGATTTGCCGGCCTAAATCGAACTTGATTTTAACAGCCCGTATACCATGCCTCAAAGGCACGTTGAAGCGCATAAGTTTAATTACGCCTTTCTTTGTAACTTATACTACTTATAGAACTATGTATCAACCATATTGACGATTAACGTTAATTACATAAAGCCAGACAATTTGGAAAATACATCTGCCTATAGCTGCACTCTACTCACTGAATGGTATCATAAGACAAAAAAAAAACAATTTAACATTAATTTGTCAGAGATCTATAGTTTTAATATGGTTTAAATCATTCCATACCTTGTCAATAAAACCACGTAAAAAACTGCATTTTGTACTTTATGGATACACTCTAAGTTACTTCATTGGATTCCTGTGCATGCAAATTAGACATTTTACCTTGTAATGCAATAGCGGATCCAGGGAAGGAGGATTGGAGTAGGGGACTGGCGCTTCAACCCCCTAGTCCCATCCTTCCTCCCCGCAAACTTAAATATTGACTGATTTCAGATTAGATTTGCGCTTTATTTATTTGATTTCAAACTTAAAACTAATTTCTGGACCGCCATTTGTAGGTTATTAATAACAAATAAGACTAACATGCTTCCCTAGTTTGGGTGTATGGAATCTGTTTGTTACCAAGAAATTGATTTTTTTCTGTCCCCTACCTTCTAAATGTATTTGTGCAATACGATTATTTTCATTAATAAAATTTGTCACATGTCATGTCATCTGCTATAACGTTATTCTGGCCTATGTTGTACATTTGCAATTAGGTAAATGGTTTAACCATTAATTACTATGTTATTTGTGTATTAAAGCTTAGTAAATGGATAATTTAACATTTCCTGTTTGTTTTTTTTTCTAAAACACCACAGTTCACCACACTCTAAAGCTGGGCTTGAAATACCGGTAAAAAGGGAATCGCTTATTCTCGGCTAAAACGTGGACAAGCTGTTTAGTTAAAAGTATACCTCAAAATATAATTAATTCTTAAAACAATATTTATGTAATCCTCGTTGCAGGAAATTCTATGTAAAATAAAAAAAGTCGTATTAATAATTATTCAAGCCATTTACATCCCACAAAGCGCGCTATTGATTGGTTACAGACCCGTGTCATTTATGACCAGTGTTCGGAAAAGGGTGAGTATATTTACCTACAGTTTGTAGAACAGAGACGAAAATCGGAGACTTCCTTATAACAAAAAAAAAATTACCAGTAAATTTACCAGCACTTTACGAAGTGAATTTAAACGTTTTATTAATTTAATAATAACGTCTATTGCGTAAATAATTTATTAAAGGACGTCGGCAGTTTTAGGCTTGATATGGTACAGTAATAAAAGCTTAACCAAAAATAAAAATATATTTTAATTGTTCTTTGCCTAATTTATCTTAGAGATTAAGAATTGGAATCAAAAATCGAAATAAATAAGAAATAAAATGATAATGCCATTGACATTTTGAAAAAACCACTAAAACAAAAGCGGGTGCATGCTGGCTGGCGCGTGCTTCCACAGAATATCATGGTGACAGCAACTAAAACCTTTGAATTGAGAACTCATTAGTCGGGCTGTACTTCACTGGATCATTCACACCATACTTAGGCCATGTTGTTTCATCTTACAGTTACGTATCTGTAACCGTCAAATATGGCGGCTTGTATGACAATTTCATACTGACTTAACGATTACGTACTGACTTACGAATACAGATGGTTTGAAGCAACCCGCCCTTAACCTCACTGTCAGAAATAAGAATATTTCTCTTTAACCCAATTACGTACAAAAACAAATAAAAAATGAATTATACTCTTGAAATACTCGATCACACCAAACTAATTTCATATCTGTACCGACTTACACAATCTGAGGCCCAGCGTTCTATGGGCGTCTGCCAGTGCCCTTTAATATAAGTTTTTTTTTTTTCATAGATAGGTACATTTAGCGATCCACCCTACTATGAACAACTTTTATTATGGGACCAAACCTGAAATCGCGAAAAAAATCAGCTTTTCCATACGTTTTATGTAGATATGTTCACATAAATATCTGAAATATAAAGGAGACGACACGTGACGGTCAGTGGTAAGTATTATATTATTCCGAAGAACACCATATCTTATAGGTACTTAGGTCTTAATAATAAGTATCGGCAGGGATCTTGATCACAGATCGTTCATGTATATTTTTAGCCCAATAGACAGTTTGACAATACGTAATAGAAAATAGTCCAATTATAGACGACGAGCATCGACTTACGAACCAATCGCGTGCAGCCTCGGCGCCCTTCGTCTTCTTCATTCCCCCAAAGAGACCGAAAAACCAGCTAATGCGCAGGTGACGTTTGTGATCATAACTGATGCCGCTAGTTAGGTATACCTCACTTGAAAATAGCTACTCGCTCTATATAATATATATAGGCCTATAAGGAGATAATTATGTGACATATCTAGACAAAATGTATGGAACAGTATTTTCGGTGTTTATTTCAGTCAATTTCAATTTGTGTTGGTCCCATAGTAAACGTTTTTCATAGTAGTGATGTGTAGATTAAGGCAGTGGTCCCGCGGGAAGCGAGTGTGCAGTTTCGATAGTTTTGTCGCAGAAATGATCAAGCGAGCGAGCATCGCTGAACGAGTTTATTTTTGAAAGCTCGTCACTCAGCGACAAAACTAGTAAAACGAGTCGCCGCCGGCAGTGTGAACAGTCAGAGAGCAACTTTTAATATAGGTATGCATCTCTTTCGTTTACACGCAATGTACATTCATTGTGCGTTTCTTGAGAGAGAAAATCGCCGATAGGTAGTTGTTTCTCGCCGGCGGCGGTCGGACCACTGCCTTACCCAACCTTATATAGGTAAGTATAGAATCGAGTACGGGCTAAGCTAAGAAAACAAAAAAATAAAATTTACTCAGGAACTTATTTATTTCCCGCCACAATACAAAGGAACCACTTAGGTTCTATTCTAACAAACAGATGTCTCGTAAATAAAGACTAGGTAGGTGCTTACTTACCTACCCATATAAAATTGTATTAAAAAAACATAAGTACTTACCTACCTACCTATTGTAAAAACCGACATTTTAGTTAAAAAAATACATCATCGGATCATTTAGGACGACAAACTGGCGGCGCCTCGGGGTTAACTTCGAACATGTAATCTCTCGGATTCTTTCTTTTCGATCTACGGTAACCTTCTTCAACGGACAGGTATGTAATATAGCCAAGAATAAAAACTGTAAAAAACCATGTCATTTTAGTTAGCAATTTGACAATCATAGCCTGAGAATCTAAGTGCTGAGTGCGAGTTCTAAACTATCGCGATAATCGAGTAGGTAGGTATAAGTCCCGGCGTCAGTCTTGATCACAAACGTCACCTGCACACTAGCTGATTTTCGGTCTCTTTGGCGTAATGAAGAAAGCGGGGGGCGCCGAGGCTGCAGGCGATTGGTTCGTCAGTCTATGCTCGTCGTCTAATTGAACCATTCTCTATTACGTATTGTCAACTGTGAGTCTATCTATTATCTATTGGACGGAAAATGTACATGCGCGATCTGTGATCATCTTTAATGCCAGTACCGTATAACAGGCGCGGTCGCAGGCCCGCAGCCGAAAACTTTGGGGGGTCATACCAAATAATAATACCTACTTACCTATACCTTGTACATAATTTTGTCTTGTGATCCCGCCATCTTGACGTAAAGATGGCGGGATCACAAGACTATAAAGTACAAAATTATGTATATCACAAGGCTTTAAGTAAAAAAATATTATTTTCTGTAAGTAGGTACCTACCTACCCATATCACTATTTTTTGTTAAATACCTATCTTAAAATATATTGAGGTACGGTACCAATTATTTAAATATGTACCAAATAGGTAGATACCTACAGCAATTAGGCAATTACTAAATACTAATGGTAAGATTTGCAAAAAATAAGCTGTGATCCCGCCATTTTGACGTTCACAGAAAATCAGGTAGGTAGGTATCGTGCGTGGTGCAACTCTGGAGAGATTTTCCAGCCAAATAGGCAAAATTAACTCAGCCCTTAGAATAAAGATACTCAAGGTCGGTTGCAGAAAGATAATTAAATTTTAAAGGAGACACTAACCATACAATTTCTATCGTTAAAGTCTCCTTTAAAACTTAATGACCTTTTCTGCAACTGACTGAGTGTCAGCCTATCGCTATCCATAAACTGCGACAGGCCGAGTTAATTTAATTTTGTCTCTGAACTATCAATCACGTGTGCGTGGGAACGTTTGAAAAACTAGGCACTCTGAGTGCTTAAGGCGCTACTAAGTGCCAGCGGCCTTGAGTGATTTGGGCGGTATAGCTTGAGTGTTCTACGCTGAGCTTACGCAACACGACATACGTCCACCGAGCAATACGACTCGCCTATCAAGGAGCGCGCTGTGCCGAATTAGACGTATTATTACTTTTTAGTACCTACTTAACGAATATTTGATTAAAAAAAAACACTAACTAAAAGTTAGATAGTTAAATTATCTTCAAAATGGTAAAGGTTTCGTAAAAATACGCTCAACAGTTTTCGCGCGATCTTCACTTTTTTGAACGCGTTAGACCTAACTTTACAAATTAATTACACTACATAGATAAACGTAATCTAAAATATGCTCTAATAAAATTATTAAGAAAATGCTCTAGTTTAGCATATATTTTTTTCAAATCATTAACACTACTCGTTTAGACGTGATCTTCAGTTTAAAATCTTTAAAAGTCGTATATCAGCGCCTTAAGTGGGAGTTTTTCTAATTTATTCGATCGCGTGAACATTAAGTGAAAGTGAAGACGCTAACGGATGTGACTGGCACTGGGTTGCAGAAAAAGTCATTGGAGACTATTGTATGGTTAAAGCACAGAATGATGGTTTTATAGACTGTGGTTAAAGTCTCCATTATCTTTTTGCAACTCACCGTGGTTGTTCCATTCACTTTGCGAAAGCTACTTATATTGATGATTATTTTTTAGTAACTTTATTATCATTATTGTCGCGATTCGAATTTGGATCAACATAAAACAGCGCTGCAAGTCTGTGTCCAGCCATCTTGATTTTACTTATAAAGCAATGCTGGCACTTCCGAATCTCAATAACGGGAGCGTTTTCGAATATGGTTCCTTTAACAACATTTAGTGATGAAATTTGTGACAGTAATTAGGTAGGTATCGTGCGTGGTGCAACTCTGGAGAGATTTTCCAGCCAAATAGGCAAAATTAACTCAGCCCTTAGAATAAAGATACTCAAGGTCGGTTGCAGAAAGATAATTAAATTTTAAAGGAGACACTAACCATACAATTTCTATCGTTAAAGTCTCCTTTAAAACTTAATGACCTTTTCTGCAACTGACTGAGTGTCAGCCTATCGCTATCCATAAACTGCGACAGGCCGAGTTAATTTAATTTTGTCTCTGAACTATCAATCACGTGTGCGTGGGAACGTTTGAAAAACTAGGCACTCTGAGTGCTTAAGGCGCTACTAAGTGCCAGCGGCCTTGAGTGATTTGGGCGGTATAGCTTGAGTGTTCTACGCTGAGCTTACGCAACACGACATACGTCCACCGAGCAATACGACTCGCCTATCAAGGAGCGCGCTGTGCCGAATTAGACGTATTATTACTTTTTAGTACCTACTTAACGAATATTTGATTAAAAAAAAACACTAACTAAAAGTTAGATAGTTAAATTATCTTCAAAATGGTAAAGGTTTCGTAAAAATACGCTCAACAGTTTTCGCGCGATCTTCACTTTTTTGAACGCGTTAGACCTAACTTTACAAATTAATTACACTACATAGATAAACGTAATCTAAAATATGCTCTAATAAAATTATTAAGAAAATGCTCTAGTTTAGCATATATTTTTTTCAAATCATTAACACTACTCGTTTAGACGTGATCTTCAGTTTAAAATCTTTAAAAGTCGTATATCAGCGCCTTAAGTGGGAGTTTTTCTAATTTATTCGATCGCGTGAACATTAAGTGAAAGTGAAGACGCTAACGGATGTGACTGGCACTGGGTTGCAGAAAAAGTCATTGGAGACTATTGTATGGTTAAAGCACAGAATGATGGTTTTATAGACTGTGGTTAAAGTCTCCATTATCTTTTTGCAACTCACCGTGGTTGTTCCATTCACTTTGCGAAAGCTACTTATATTGATGATTATTTTTTAGTAACTTTATTATCATTATTGTCGCGATTCGAATTTGGATCAACATAAAACAGCGCTGCAAGTCTGTGTCCAGCCATCTTGATTTTACTTATAAAGCAATGCTGGCACTTCCGAATCTCAATAACGGGAGCGTTTTCGAATATGGTTCCTTTAACAACATTTAGTGATGAAATTTGTGACAGTAATTACGTTTGATTTATGGCGTCATATGTAGGGGTTTACGAGAAATCAATAAAAACTTAATGTCCAGCCAACCTGAGCTCAAGCTGGCTGGACACATGTATCTCCACTGCCTGATGACTAGAGATCGGATAATCGGACACACTTTTTCCCACAATAATATGGAAATTAGGGTGGATCGAAATCGTTTTTTTCGCAATTTCGATTTGGGCGATTTGCAGAAAGATGCTCTATAAGAATACAAAAAATAAATGTTATGACAAGAAATTCGAAATATTTGATTTTGTTATTAAAAAAAATAAAAATTTTATAAAAACCCGAACGCGGTTTGCCCTATGTCGCATCTGGTGTTAGGTATAGAACCACCAAAAAGAAAAAGTAAACAAGACATTGCAGTCGGGACCCACTTACTTTTCCATTTTTATTTTTTAGTTGATGTCCATGACATATAATAAATACTTTCGTAATCGTCTTTTTAAGACCTTCATTTTGATACCCCACATGATGATATAACAAGAAAATAAAAATCATTCTGTTTTTTTAGATAAAAATTATTTTAATGTATGTATAAGATATATATATTTTCGTAATCGTGTCTTTGAGCCCTTCATTTTGATACCCCACATGACCATGTCAGATTTTTTTATTTTTTATGATTTCACTTAATGGTGATTAAAATCCGCCATGTTGTTTTTTTTTTTCAAAATCTATATAGGTAGCCTATGTTACTCGCGACGTCGATACGAATCTAATGATATGTCATATGTTAAAATCCGTTCGCTCGTTTAGTCTATAGGAGGGAACACAGAAACAGAAATACATACCCACATACATACGTAGATACTAACATACAGGTGATATACTATATACCCTCCTTTTGGGCTTCGCCGCAGTCGGGTAATAAAACTGCAATAGTTTTGACAAAAAAATTTTTTTTTTAATCGCCTGCATTGCAGTTGGTTGGCATGGAGTTGGAAAATGCACCATAACACCATTGATTGACACCATTGAGCTGAGCTATCTAACTAAATAAACCTCTATTATTTAGTTAGATAGCTCAGCAAGCACTGATTTGATGTCGCGTCCGCATGGAGTACCAAAGTTGCAGGGATGGGGGTTGGATATGTTTTCGTATTCCAAGAAATAAAGCACGTGAAATTAATATTTAATTCCTTTTTAGTCGACAGCATTATATTTAGTTCGATTTTATCCTGTATTTGTTGCTCAAACACAAGGTTAAAAAGGAACGATTTTATAATTATTATTCTTATGACTTGGGGGAAATTTATTAATATTTTGACAATATTTTTTACCCGACTGCGAGACGCAAAGGAGGGTAATGTGTTTATCAGTCTATGTATGTATGTATGTATGTATGTATGTATGTATGTATGTATGTTTGTTTCTATGTGGCGTTCTAGAGACCAAATGCGTAAGCCGATTTTGATAATTCTTACGTCAATCGATTCGTCTTAACCTTGCGAGTGTCACTAAAGACATAACAGTAATCAAAATTCACCACAGCGACAACCAGACGCCATATTGTCAAAATGAAAAAAAAAAAAGTTGATGAACTATGTCAAGTGGGGTGTCGTTGAATAGGTATTTTAAAATCATTTTTAGGTTCCTTTTATCATTTTTCATTTTAAACAATAGTTTAGGATACATAACGATTTAAAGTTGTTCAACAAAGCAATCATTCTCGCTAATTCTTACTTATCCTCAAAACCTATCATGTGGGGTATCAAAATGAAGGGCTCGAAAAAAAGATTACGAAAACATACATTAAAAACTAAAAAGTGAAAAATAAAAATAGTAAATTAAAAATTAAAAAAAACCCGACTGCCAAAAAACAACTAAAAAGTTCAAAACAAGAGCACTTTTCAAGCAGTCTGATGCAGTTGGTGGCATAAAATCTAAGATTTAACACAAATAATTGCCACCAACTGCATCAGACTGCTTGAAAAGTGCTCTTGTTTTGAACTTTTTAGTTGTTTTTTGGCAGTCGGGTTTTTTTAATTTTTAATTTACTATTTTTTTATAAATGAAACAATTACCTCATAGATCATAGAGCATCTTCCCGCTCTGGCCCATTACGAAAATATAAGATTATTTTTTTTCATACATTCAGCGATCCACCCTAATGGACATGCCTCTGAATAAATTTATTATTTATCGTAAAAACTTTTAAAAATATTTCGTCTCAGTAATAATATTATTATATTACCAGTCGGAGTTGTACGTAGAATTGTATATAATATAGGCGTGGACAATTTTGTCTGACTTGATGCAAACATTTCTAACATACATTCCTATCACATTGAAATCGTACTAACACATTAATAATACTACCATATTAATAAAATAATCAGTAAGTATGTATTATTAAAAAAATAAAAAAAAATCAGAAAGCTATGTCCATATTATTTTTTCGTTGAAATAAAAGTAATGTTTAGGTAAATATGCATCCGATTATGCGATCTGTACCTACTGATGACCTACCTATGGCCTTCGAAATGTGTTCAAAATTTTGTGACGGAAACGATAATGATAACCTGAATTTGTGACGGAGAAACATTGAGTAGTTTCAGATATTAATCATTTAAATTTTCCCATACAAACACTGCAGTAGGGTTACCTACCAATAATACCTATGATGTAGGTTTCGGTCAAAATCACTTCCGTTACAGATTGAGAGACCAGCGAAAAGTGGTTTTTCAAGATGGCTGGACACCTTTTGGATCAATTATCTAAGATTCTGTAGCGTAACAAATTCTAAAATAAGGGTGTTTAGCCGTCACATATAAAGTGCCCTATTGACCTAGTTAAATGCGAGCTATTTTGAAGATTTGTCCAGCCAACCTGAGTGACATCCAATTAGACGACGAGCATCGACTGACGAACCAATCACGTGCTGACTCGGCGCCCCCAGTCTTCTTCATTCCGCCAAAGAAACCAAAAATCTGCTAATGCGCAAGTGACGTTATCATGATTGGTGCCGCTAGTTATACCGAGGTACTAGGTAAGGCTGTTGCATTTCCGTTTTAAAATTCACTCGTCAACGATTGGTGCTAGGCCCTCAGTCACCTCAGTTTACAAAACTCTCAAAACTAATTCACCCATTCAACCCACAAACAATTTACAAAATTCTGACTTATATGTACCTGGCAGCCAAGTATACACGGTTGCTAAGGTCCTTGGTACAAAGTTAGGGATTCCATAAGTAATTGCTCTGGCGAAAGGTTTTTGTTCGTGTTGCGACAGTTTATAATATAGTATCCCACGAATAACAGCCAAATCACCGAATTTTCTCCCCATAACTAGACAGTTATATGACAACCCAGTAAATTAAGTTATTAAGTTTTAAGTAGCAACAATAGTAGCAAGATATTATTCTACACTTTGGTGGCAAGCAAGCGCACAAAAAAATAGGTAGAGGATTTTCAAAACGTCAATTTGAATTTATTCATAAATTACCTACCTATTTTAAAAGATTTATTCATACAATAATGCAAAGTCGGGACCAAAGAGTAGGTATATAATATTTAGTATAGCACAGTGTGAACTCGTCCTTAACAATGTATGGTGCGCGATAGCGTCTACCTTGTGGAAACTCCCCATAGAGTTGTGGTCGGGTATAATTAGGAGGACAGTCGCGAGATATTGCAAGTCCTAACTTTGGTCGTGTTCGGACATAAATAATACCACCACGTTGTATTACAACAAGATTATATTTAGGGAGTCACTCCGAAATACAGGGGGGCCACAGGATCTCCGTCACAGTTAAAGATGTTATTTTCTAAGGCTGCCCATGCATGGGTCAGTGTTGCCAATATGAACAGTTATATACTAAGGCTGCCCATGCATGACGCCACACCATCAACAATCAATGCGCGGCGCTCTGATCGATCTATCACTACTAAATCTTAGCCATGATAGTCCTGTCAGTGATGATAGATCTGTCAGTGATGATAGATCGGTCCCAGTACAATGTGACATGACCATTTTCGAGAACTGGGTCGGGCACATACCTTATTATTATTAATGACATTACCTGCGGAAAAGTCACGTGACTCACAAATGTCATTTCCATACATTTTATCCGTAGCGTTTGACGCTAACGCTAACAGAAAAGTAACTTGTCTAGGGACTCTGGCACTTTAAAATAACAATACGTAGTGGACTACTATTCAAAAAGTACAAATAAATAATTTTATTCCAAAGAAGGAATAGGAAAAACAAAAAAGTAAAAAAATAAATAATAATTTATCACAAAATGGAAGGAGGGAGTATCGCTCCGTCTTTGTCGCGCGAAGGGGACATAGGTGGTGTTACGTCACTTATCATGCATGCCGTTCGTGTCTAGTAAATCATTTTAAAACGCATAACTTTGCCAATTTTGTAGATGTTTCATCGATTTTTTGGTGTTAATTATCTTTATACCATTCCCCCTCTAAAAAGCTTATTTTTTTCACTGAAAACAGTGAATAAAAAGCACTTTTACTCACTGTTTTGATGTTTGAAAATGGAACACATCAATGTATTCGACCACAGATTTAAAGAACCTATGCTAGATGCGGCACGTTATTAGATTGTATGAAAACCGAACGTGTCATCTTTTTTATACCTACGATAACTTCACCCCAGCCATTTAGTGATGTGCTCAGAGTAAACAGAATTGTTTCAATCACTAAGCGTCACTGAGCTAACAGACTTTTTTTAGTACGAACAGTCGAACATGCAGGGCACGCTTGGTCGTAGCTTGCCGTATCTAGTGTAAGTGTAATCTGTGTATTCGACCTATATTGATGTGTTCTAAATTCAATTTGATTGGTCGACATTTTCGACAAGGAGTTTAGCATTAGAATAAAAACTGTTTTGTGTTCTTTGCTGTCCTTAGTAAATTGGCGCTATTTTGAATACTGTAAGTTGTACGAACACAAAGTTTAGTGTTACTTTAATCTTTAATTTTGTGTTCGTTTAGTGTTGTTCTAATCGATTAAAAATGCATTCTAGTGATGAAGATGTGTTAACACCTGAGTTTGTGAAAGAGAGGGCGGCCGATATAGTGGAAAGGTGGAAAGCTTGCTACCTACCCAAAAAATCACGGCTGGTTTACATCAAAGCCAATTTAACTTTACTTTTTCTTCATTATAATTGTATATTTTCACTTAAATCTTTCTTTTTCTCGTAGTCATGGTATAAAGTATAGTATGCAACTCTTGAATAAAACGGATTTATATCGAGGGCCATGAATCGCTCGCGTCGCTCAGGATTCTAACACTTGAATCACTCGCTACACTCGTGATTCAATCATCATGAATCACTCCCTACGGTCGTGATTCAATCGTTAGTATCCTTCACTAGCTCGTGATTCATCTATGGCCCTCGCTTTAAATCCGTCCTTTATTCACTAATTGCATAATATACTATTTTTCAAATGTTTACAGATTCATAATAAAAAAAAATATATTCAATATCAATCTATCTATGAACACTTATAGCCTCGCAACACCAATTTAATAGGTAAATTGGTGTTGCGAGGCTAGAAGTGTTCATAGATGCTAGTAAACTCTTCATTTGGTAACTCACGCAAACGGAAAGTGGAATCCCAATTTTTAGGGTTCCGTACCAAAATGGTAAAAAAGGAACCCTTATGGTGCGACTTCGTCTGTCTGTCTGTCTGTCTGTCTGTCTGTCTGTCTGTCTGTCACACCTGCTTATTTCAGCAACTACTTATGCTATCGACTTGAAATTTGGAACAGTTATAAAGAATGCTTGTTCAACTTTATTGCAAATGAAAAAAGTCAAAAAATATTTTTATTTTCATTGCAAAAGGGGCCGGAGTGGGGGTCCAAAATTTTAAAGTGGGGTTACCAGGTCAAGTGACATATCATATGAAAGGGCTTGATCTGCACATTTCAAAATATATTTTCATTTTATTTTATGTCTCACAGTTTTCGACATATGATGAAAAATGTCCAAAAAAATACCATTCCCCCCCCCTTATCTCCGAAGTTTGCGGGGCGAAAAATCTGAAATAATTAGGGTTGATAGGAATTGATCCAAATATGGCAACAAAAATAAAACGATGTTCCTTACTAGTACAGTTTTTTCAAAATCATCAAAATTCCTTCACAAACAAACTTAGTTATGCGGTCCGGATTTTTTCACTTTATACGTCCAAATATGATACGGAACCCTCGGTGCGCGAGTACGACTCGCACTTGGCCGGTTTTTCAAATTCGCTGGACACGACAAAACTCGATTTTTTAGCTACTTTTTAGGGTTCCGTACCAAAATAATAAAAAAGGAACCCTTATGGTGCGACTTTGTCTGTCTGTGTCTGTCTGTCTGTCACACCTGCTTATTTCAGCAACTACTTATGCTATCGACTTGAAATTTGGAACAGTTATAAAGAATGCTTGTTCAACTTTATTGCAAATGAAAAAATTTAAAAAAATATTTTTATTTTGATTGCAAAAGGGGCAGGAGT
This sequence comes from Thalpophila matura, assembly GCA_948465475.1. Classification (NCBI taxonomy): domain Eukaryota; kingdom Metazoa; phylum Arthropoda; class Insecta; order Lepidoptera; family Noctuidae; genus Thalpophila; species Thalpophila matura. The sequence continues at coordinate 8,596,205 of OX419183.1, read as the reverse complement.
GGGGGTCCGAAATTTCAAAGTGGGGTTACTAGGTCAAGTGACATATCATATGAAAGGGCTTGATCTGCACATTTCAAAATATATTTTCATTTTATTTTATGTCTCACAGTTTTTGACATATGATGAAAAATGTCCAAAAAAATACCATTCCCTTATCTCCGAAGTTTGCGGGGCGAAAAATCTGAAATAATTAGAGTTGATAGGAATTGACCCAAATATGGCACCAAAAATAAAACGATGTTCCTAACTAGTACAGTTTTTTCAAAATCATCAAAATTCCTTTACAAACAAACTTACCTCTTAACCCTCGGTGCGCGAGTACGACTCGCACTTGGCCGGTTTTTTTTAAACTGTGTTATACAATAGATCAAATAGTAGGCTATCCATAATATTTAGGAAAAGACTCCGCGACCGCCGCCGTGACCTGCTGAATTTGCAGCCGCCGCCGGTTGCTAAATTGGCAGCCGGCGCTGACATTGGAAAAAAAGCGGGAAATGGGGTCGGCAATTTGGCATAATTAAAAAAACATTTCATGTTTCATTTGAGTAACATACCTAACTAGGGTCCAAGAGCGAGCGAAGCGAGCTCGGAAACTTGGACACCCCGACACGGACAATTTAGGTTCGAAGGGGTTGAAGGGGCTTCAGTGAGCGAGCAATACGGAACGCATAACGGAAATAGGAGCCCCGCGTAGCGGGGCTCCGTCGGCCACCTCCCTCCCCCTTGTAAGTCCAAAAAAGTTGTATTTTGTTTTACGTTGACACTGTAATTTAAAAGTCAGTCTAAGGTAGATGAGGTATTCCACGAAGCACACCCAGACGAAGCACACCTAAAGTATGGTGTAATTTGGTGTAATTCGTCTGGGTGTGCTTCGTTTGGGTGTGCTTCGTGGAATACCTCAGGTAGATAATTTAACTTAAAACATGGCAACATTAATCTGCTGCTACGGTAGTTTGCAATTATTTTCGTCTGGTATCACTGGGCTACTCCGGTTCCCAACGGCGTTATTTTTGGGAGCCGCCGCCGGCTGCGGAGGCGCTCCCTATACAGGGTGGCAGGTTAAACAGTGGAAATATTTTAAGGGGTCATTGTACTCTTCATTATGAACAACTTTTACTATGGGACCAACCCTAAAATCGCGAAAAAAAAATCAGCTGTTCCATACATTTTGTTAAGTGAACATAAATGTATTGAACAGCTGATTTTTTTTTCACGATTTCAGGGTTGGTCCCATAGTAAAAGTTGTTCATAATGATGAGTACAATGACCCCTTAAAATATTTCCACTGTCTAACCTGCCACCCTGTATATTTTTATTGTATTCTGTTATTGAAAAAATAATGATGCAAAATTATGCCTGCATAACTTAGTTATTGTTTTAAATTATAAACAAATCTCTACCCCCTTTTTAGAAGAAAATATTACGTTTTAAGTAAAAAGCGGTTCAACTCTCCCGGACTCCCCCTATAGACAGGGTTTTTTTACAATAGGCTATTTGCCTTATTTTGGGAAATGGTTTATATTAATCTTCATTACATTATAAGCACACTACATTGATATTTCAGGGAGATCTACTGTCTTTATCAAGAAAAATCAGTGATAAAGTATAAATTTCCAAAACCGCTCCAAAAACGCTGTTTCTGACGGAAGTGACGTAACACGCTAGTAAACGAGCTTTGTCAACAAGACAGACGGTGCAGCTGAAATTAATTTCATCAATTATTTTTTATTGGCTATAATGGCGTATAAATGGTGTGTAGTTCCACAATGTACAAATACGTCTTTAAGCATCATGATTCATGACACAAAAGAATTTATAGGTAATGTTTCTGAGTTTTTATCAACATAACCTAAAATGAGATTTCAGAAAACTTCTGAATGATTATACAAAATATTTGTAAAAAAATATGTAGTAGGTAGGTACTTACACTGCTGTTTTTACATTTTTAAGTTCCGCAGCATAATAATCAGCGTTATTCTTAAAGAAAAGTGCAACCATAAATGCGTCTATCTTAGGTAGGTTGTATCAGCTTGCACAAAATTTTACTCCATTTTGAGATTCGATATGAATATTTATGCCACTAGATAGAAGATTTCTATGAAAACAGCTTCAGAAATAGCTCTAAGATCAAATATAGCACCCAGAAAACATAAAACGCAAACTGCAACCTGTCAAAGCCGTGCTTACTCCAGTGTTGCCAAGTTAGATTTTCATTTTACCCCAATGCCTGATTAATTTTACTCTAAAATCATAACTATTTATACAAAAATACCTGGCTAAAGTTTTCGCTTGAGATATACAATAAAACAAATTCTTTCTTAATCAATGGTCATGTTTCACAATAAAATATGCTGAATTTGTTTGTTTAACTCAAATTCAATTCAAATACTTAGGTACCTACATGTATTGCTTACCAAAAAGCCCATAAACTTTAGTAATCATAACAACAATACGAAATCTAACCTTAAAATTTTGGAATTGATTAAATTGGCAGCCGGCGCTGACTTTAGAAAAAAAAAGGCGGGAAAGGGAGTTGGCAATTTGGCATAATTAAAAAACATTTCATGTTTTATTTGAGTAACATACCTAATTAGGGTCCAAGAGCGAGCGAAGCGAGCTCGGGAACTTGGACACCCCGACACGGACAGGTTAGGTTCGAAGGGGTTGACGGGGGCTTCAGTGAGCGAGCGAACGAAGCCCCCGTCAACCCCTTCGTGTTAGGTTACTTTTAACCTTGCAGATAGAAATAGGAGCTCCGCGTACCGGGGCTCCGTCGACCACCTCCATCCCCCTTGTAAAAGTTGTATTTTGTTCTACATTGGCACTGTAATTTAAAAGTCAGTCTAAGGTATTTAATTCAACTTAAAAGACGGCAACATTAATCTGCTGCTACGGTAGTTTGCAATTATTTTCGTCTGGTATCACTGCTACTCCAAGGCTACTCCGGTTCCTAACGGCATTATTTTTGGGAGCCTAGTCGACGCCGGCTGCGGAGGCGCTCCCTAAAATTTTACCCTCAAATTTACTCCAAACAATTCTTTACCCTAAAAATAAGTTGGCAACACTGGCTTACTAGCGTGTGGCGTCACCAGAGTGCAACAGGCCGTTCTTGTCACAGCTAAAATAACAAAAAATATTACATTTTATTTTCGTGTGATTTGCAAAAAATATACATATTTTAGTTGAAAATCAAGTGAAATAAGTTTATTTACGCTATGAACTGATAGGATGACCACAATCTGTAGCATATTTTCAATGTTGGCAAGAACCTATTTTATAGTAGTTTAGATTTCGCTATTGACGTTGTTGACAAATTGCAGTTGTGTCATAGTAGTAGGTTTATATTAATCTGTGGTCATAGTGAAGAGAGATACGAGCGTTCTTACTGTCCCGAGAGGGAATGATCATTTGCTTTCTTCATGGATTTCAAAAGTGAAAGATGATCCTGATGTTGCATTTTACAAAGCTTGCAACTCGAAATTAAACACAAAATTGTCTTCGATATACACACATCATCATCATCATAAATAAATCAACCCTCAAAAAAACGCTAAAATGTATGTGGCATATTTGTGGCATTTTTTAGAGCGTTCGGCAGATTAAGGCAGATTTTTAAATGCGTGCGGCAGAATCTCTATTTTCTCAACGGTCACACTGAGTTGATGAGTTGTGTTGTCATTGTTGTCAAAGTCAAAACTGAAATCACAATCAGTGTGACCGTTTATGGCAGATTTCTGCCAATGTGGCAGATTTGGCTGTTCAATTTTCACTTTGGCATAATGTGTTGACGAAATACAAAAGTGGCAGAATTTGGCAGATTTAGGAATATTTTTCCAACTCTATAATATTTTAGGAGACTAACGGTCAGTTGCAGAAAGATAATTCAATTTTAATGGAGGCATTAACCATACAATTTCCTTCGTTAAAGTCTCCTTTAAAACTTAATGGCCTTTTCTGCAACTCAGCGATAGATTTAATACAAAAACCAACGAATTGCGGACATTTAATTTTGTAGGAAATCATTTTACCGACAATTTTACTGGCAATTTTGTCCCCCTAGGCAGTCTCTATTGGGGATTTCCTGTTTATTGTCTGTTGATTTATCTGAGCCTCGTAATTATCAACTGGAGTTAAGACCCACAAATTATTCTCATTATCATTTCGAAGTTATTACTTTCATCTTACTTTATTATTGTATATTCAACTAGAGACCCGCCTGGCTTCACACGGGTGCTATAAAATTTACTCTTGAATGACTCTTATCTATTAAAAAACACCGCATCAAAATCCGTTGCGTAGTTTTAAAGATCTAAGCATACATAGAGACAGACAGACAGACAGCGGGAAGCGACTTTGTTTTATACTATGAAGTGATTTCGCTATATACGTTGACGACGATTGCGGTTGTGTCTTAATGAAGAGAAGAGCTTTCTTAACTTTTTACCGTCCCGAGTGGGAAAAGGATCCTTTGCTTTCTTCGTGGATTTCAAGAGCAAAGAATGATCCTGATTTTGCATTTTGCAAAGCTTGCAACTCGAAGTTGACCACAAGGTTGTCTTCGTTAAAAAAATACGAATCATCCAATAAAACAAACCCCAAAGAAACGCTAAAATTAAATGGCAATGGCATATTTATGGCATTTTTCTTATGACCGTTTGGCAGGCAGATTTTCAGGTAGCGTGGTGGCGGTGTGGCAGATTTTCGATTTTCTCAACGGTCACCCTGATTCACAATATCACAAATTCACAATCACATTAAACATTAACATTCAGAGTAATGTTTCTTGCACAATATACACAATCAAAAAATCAAATACCTACCTAATCTGTTGATTGTCGAACACGAATCACGATTACGAAAAAGGGAAACGCTACCTACATTCGAAGCAGCTACCTGAATTCTGGAATAGTAGGTAACCAAATAAAGTTACAAATCAAAATCAATAATTACTTGGCGATTCTAAAATCTCACATCTTACTGGTACTTGGCTGGCATATACTGCCACTGTATTTATTATCACTACAAGTGATTTATCATAGAGGTGATTAAAGCTGAGGCTTACTTACGGCAGCTAACTGCGTACTCAGTGATATGTTAAATTATTTGAATTAATTAATACGATGTCGTCGGTTTGCCTAGCTGCTGGAGACGTATTTGTGCCAATTGAAATTGATGAAAATGACCTCTATGCGGGAGTTTTAGAATTAATTAAAAATATAAGATCTAATTGGACTCCAGAAAATATTAAACTAAAGGTATGTGTGATAATTTTAATGTGTATGATAAATTTATTGTTTTGTATGGATAAACATTATGATTTGACCTAAATGTATAGTCAGGTGTGTCCAGACGATTGTTAGAATAATATTTAAAATAGGTAAGGCTACACACCACCCAAACTTTAAACCGATAAAAAAAACTGCATTGTTTTATGTATAACATGAAATATTTTTTATCAATATTTTATTGCCATATTTTTATTTCTATTTCGGCTGGATGTATCTTTACTTACTGCTTCCACTTAATTTGAACCTGAACCTAATAATGTTCCATTAGGTTTATTCATTATGACATAGCATTTATGGTTTGCTGGTCCTTGATGAGTTATTATAATTATTACTTCAAGTCAGACTATTACAGATTAATGCTGAATTAGCCTCTCCCTATTATGGATCATCTACTATTTTTTTTTTTTGTAGACTTTAACAGATGGAATAACCAATAAATTAGTATCTTGTACATTTTTGGAGTCAAGTGGTGAAAAAAACATGCTTGTTCGCATCTACGGCAATAAAACTGATTTATTTATTGATCGTACAGCAGAAATCAGGTAATTAATAATGATATTTATTAAGATAGTCAGGTATATTTTTCATGTTATTCAGGGGGCTATTACTTTTTGTCACCTGTCTCGCTCGCACAAAACCACATTTTTTAAGAATGTTAAATAAAAAGATGCAATTTTGAAAAATGTATTCTTATCATATTTTAGATAGGTAATAATATTAATTTAACAGGTAAATAATAAAAACACATTTCTACTGTGTCATCTAATCAATTAGTAGAAATGTGTTTTTATTTTTTACCCATTAAATTAATATTATTATCTAAAACATTATAAGAATACATTTTTCAAAAATGCATCTTTTCATTTATTGTTCTTAAATAATATGGTTTTGTGCGAGCAAGACAGGTGACAAAATGTAAAAGCCCTCTTCAGGGTGCCTACCAGAGATGTGCTATGCATAAAGTTGCCATATTTGGCTAAGCTCGTCTCGTCGGGATATGAAGAGAGAGAAAATAAAATTAATATTTTATTTATAAAAAAAAAACATATTCTAATGTACGGAAGCAGTGCTACACATAGCTTGATCATAAAGCGCAGGCCACACCGCCAGCTAACGAGCGAGCGAGTGAGCCGGGCGGGACATCGTTTCACCTCTTGTCATACTTCGGTTCACACCGCAAACTACAGAGATAGGCTACGTTAGCATATGAAAAGCCTCGCCCGGCTCGCTCGCTAGCTGGCGGTGTGGCCTGCGCTTAATGTTGCTGAAGACTTAACTTTCTTTTTAAGAAAAAACCAGCCAAGTGCGAGTCGTATTCGCGCACCGAGAGTTCCGTGCCATCCTTGGACGTAAAAAATTAAAAAAAACCGGACCGCATAACTAAAATTGTTTGTGAAAGAATTTTGATGATTAGAGAAAGAAACTGTGCTTGTTAGGAACATCGTTTTCGTTCTTTCTATCCAATTTGTTATCTCTTCTGCCCGAGCACGCGGCGACCCGTGCTTGGCGTAGGTACCAGACTTTTGTCTAGGTACTGAAGAATAGAAACATTTCTTTTCTTCATTGTACCTATGCATAAAACGATAGAAATCTTTCTACAAACTGTCACTTTGTCTATTCTTCTGTAGACAAAACCCGTTTCTATTGTGAATTCGTGGTCATGCTAAGTGTGCAGCTGTGACAGACAGACGAAGTCACACCTAAAGTGTTCCTTTTTTATAACTTTGGTATGTACCTATGCATAAAACGATAGAAATCTTTCTACAAACTGTCACTTCAAACATTCGCATTCGCACATATTCGCATCCCGAACATTCGCTTCCGCGAATGTGAAAAATATGACATTCGTAACATCCGTAAACATCCCTGCCGGCCTAGCATGACCACGATAGAAACGGGTTTTGTCTACATAGAAATAGACAAAGTGACAGATTGCAGAAACATTTCTACGTTTTATGAATGAAACGGTAGAAATGTTTCTACAAACGACTAGGTGAACGACGCTTGGAGGAATAATATACTGGAGGTAGTCACCGTGTCGTGTCGTGTCTGTATACTGTGTGAAGGCTGTTAATTCTCGTTGACAGTGATACAGTGACGTCACTGTAAAGTAGGTACACCGCAATGTTTTGATACAGTGACGTCACTGAAGCTTCAACTCTTCCCTAGTCACGCACACTAATACAAATCCAGAACCGCACACAAACAAAAAACGACCAGCGGCTTTATGACTTATGTCCTTAGGCTCTGTCTATAAATTATATGTCTATGGAACGACGCGAACAGCGCGTGCGTGAACGTTCGCGTCATTCACGCGCTCGAGGAACGCGCACGCCCAATGTGGGGAGGCGTAAGATGTGCTATGAAAATACGCTGCCGCACAGTGGCGCGGATTTCAAAAATCATGAACATTCGATGGAAAGTCATAACTTCCGTGTGGAAAAAAACCGGCCCAGTGCGAGTCGTACTCGCGCACCGAGGGTTCCGTATCATATTTGGACGTATAAAGTGAAAAAATCCGGACCGCATAACTAAGTTTGTTTGTGAAGGAATTTTGATGATTTTGAAAAAACTGTACTAGTTAGGAACATCGTTTTATTTTTGGTGCCATATTTGGGTCAATTCCTATCAAACCTAATTATTTCAGATATTTCACCCTGCAAACTTAGGAGATAAGGGGGGGGGGGGGGGGGAATGGTATTTTTTTGGACATTTTTCATCATAATATGGTGAAAAATGTCCAAATGAAAAAATGACGAAAAGACATAAAATAAAATGAAAATATATTTTGAAATGAGTAGATCAAGCCCTTTCATAATTATGATATGTCACTTGACCTAGTAACCCCAATTTAAAATTTTGGACCCCCACTCCGGCCCCTTTTGCAATGAAAATAAAAATATTTTTGGATTTTTTTCATTTGCAATAAAGTTGAATAAGCATTCTTTATAACTGTTCCAAATTTCAAGTCGATAGCATAAGTAGTTGCTGAAATAAGCAGGTGTGACAGACAGACAGACAGACAGACGAAGTCGCACCATAAGGGTTCCTTTTTTACCATTTTGGTACGGAACCCTAAAAATTGCTTTCGTTAGCAAATGCAATGCTAATTAACATTTATTAGGACGGTTTTTCTAAAAAAATGAGACCATTACACTGATAAAAATATTGAAAAAAAAGTATGGAAAAACTATTGAATTAAGGTTCCGTACCAAAATGGTAAAAAAGAACCCTTACGGTGCATCTTTGTCTGTCTGTCTGTCACAGCTGCTTATTTCAGCAACTTGTACTATCTTGTCTTGTCTTGTCTCTTGTAATGCTATCGACTTGAGATTTGGAACATTTATAAAAAATGCTTGCCCAGCTTTATTGCAAATGAAAATAGTTAAAAAATATTTTTATTTTCATTGCAAATTGCGCCGAAGTGGGAGTTCGAAATTTTGAAATGGGGTTACTATCTTACTATGTCAAGGGGCATATCATATAAAAGGGCTTAATCTGCACATTTTAAACATATATTTTTATTTCTTTTTATGCTTTATAGTTTTCGACATATGATGTAAAATGTCTGACATATAATGTGTCTGCATTATAATGAAAAAATACCATTCCCCCTTATCTCCGAAGTTTGCAGAGCGAAAAATCTGAAATAATTTTAGTTGATAGAAATTTAGCTGAATGTTGCACCAAAATAAAACGAGATTCCTAACTAGCACAGTTTTTTCAAAATTATCAAAATTTCTTCACAAACAAACTTAGTTATGCGGTCCGGTTTTCTTAACTTTTAAACATCCAAGGATGGTGCGGAATCCTCGGTGCGCGAGTACGACTCGCACTTGGCCGGTTTTTTTTATAAGTTCTGACCGATATATTCACATATTCGACCAAATTACACCAATCCAAAATAATATTACTTATTTATTATTCAGAAGTTGTTGAGCTTTTATTGGTACCTACTTGAGTCTGACGATTTGACTGAAAATTATCCCCTTTTGTGATCAATCGGACTTGACCTTGTTCATTTACTTTCCAATAAACAAACCTTACTGGTTTAGCTAGTGTCTCGCTCTGCTCAGACTCATGACATACGATACGGTAAAAGGGGACACATAAAACAAAGGGCACTGGCAGACGCCCATAGAACGCTGGGCCTCAGATTGTGTAAGTCGGTACAGATATGAAATTAGTTTGGTGTGATCGAGTATTTCAAGAGTATTTAAATTCATTTTTTATTTGTTTTTGTACGTAATTGGGTTCAAGAGAAATATTCTTATTTGTGACAGTGAGGTTAAGTATGGTGTGAATGACAGGCGCGTGCATTGCATATAGGCAAGTAGGCAGTGACTACCTCTTAAGGTTCAATAAAACCATTTTAACTATTAGTACATCAATATACATAATTATATATCAATAATTAGTCATGATTGATATATTTTATTTATGTAGTAAGAGTTAAAATAGTGTTATTGAATCATATGAGGTAGGCACTGCCTACTTGCCTATATGCACTGCACGCCACTGGTGAATGATCCAGTGAAGTACAGCCCGACTAATGAGTTCTCAATACAAAGGTTTTAGTTGCTGTCACCATGATATTCTGTGGAAGCACACGCCAGCCAGCATGCACCCGTTTTTGTTTTAGTGGTTTTTTCAAAATGTCAATGGCATAATCATTTTATTTCTTATTTATTTCGATTTTTGATTCCAATTCTTAATCTCTAAGATAAATTAGGCAAAGAACAATTAAAATATATTTTCATTTTTGGTTAAGCTTTTATTACTGTACCATATCAAGCCTAAAACTGCCGACGTCCTTTAATATCATGTATTTTGAAACTTCACTCACTCTTTGAAGTCAAGGCCGCCAGGGATACGCACGTATTTTATTTTGTCGTGTACCTGTTGGGGTATTTATGTTCTGTAATTTATGTGTTTTTGAAAAATCGTACTAACTACATGTTAATAGTTAATCAGTACCTATTGCATTTGCTATCGAAAGCAATTTTTTCCTTATTTGTCAATCGATTTATTTGTCGAAGTTACGACTCGAAAGTCGTACCTAGCATAAGCATAATCGGCCTATAATGGTAAAGTCGTACCTACCGAAGTCGAATGTCCATAATAGATAAATAATATACGAATTGACTTATTGATAACGACCATCCATAGCATGCATCCATAGCACACATCCACAGCACGCAACCTTCCATATAAAAAAAAACTGGCCAAGTGCGAGTCGTACTAGCGCACCGAGGGTACGTATCATTTTTGGACGTATAAAGTGAAAAAAAACCGGACCGCATAACTAAGTTTGTTCGTGAAGGAATTTTGATGATTTTGAAAAAACTACTAGTTAGGAACATCTTTTTATTTTTGGTGCCATATTTGGGTCAATTCCTATCAACTCTAATTATTTCAGATTTTTCGTCCCGCAACTGAGAAAAGGGGGGGGGGGGATGGTAATTTTTCGGACATTTTTCATCGTATAGCGAAAACTGTGAGACATAAAATAAAATAAAAATGTATTTTGAAATGTGCAGATCAAGCCCTTTCATATGATATGTCACTTGACCTAGTAACCCCACTTTAAAATTTGGGACCCCCACTCCGGCCCCTTTTGCAATGAAAATAAAAATATTTTTGGACTTTTTTCATTGCAATATAGTTAAACAAGCATTCTTTATAACTGTTCCAAATTTCAAGTCGATACCATAAGTATCTAGTTGCTGAAATAAGCAGGTGTGACAGACAGACAGACAGACAGATGAAGTCGCACCATAAGGGTTCCTTTTTTACCATTTTGGTACGGAACCCTAAAAACGTACTTACAAGTTGAATTGAATCAGTGCTATGCTATGTGGACCAATGAATATGATTGGTGGATATCAAACGCTTCTATAGCAACGTTGCATAGCACATCTCTGGTGGAAAAGCAGCTTTTTATTGTCTTATAGCAACTGATTTATATGTCACGACTGCATTATTGCTCCAGTCCAGCTCCAGAGCAATAGTCCTCGATTCAATGCCCAGGTTGGGTAAAGTTTTATTAGGTATGTTTTTTTCAGAAAAATCATTGTAGCAGCCTGGAGTCTCAATTTGATGCAATGGAAAATACATTGTATTTGAGTCATTACTTATTTTATATATTTTACTATTAAGGGAGATTACACTGACTTTTGCTACAGAAGCATTGAGGCAGCGACCTAGGGAAATTCATCAAGATGTTAACATTTATATCAGTAAAAATATTTACCTTTCCTTTTGTGTTTTAGAAACATCAAAACACTAAGTGTTCTTGGGCTAGCACCTCAAATTTATGGAATATTTAAAAATGGACTTGCATACCAATACTACCCTGGAAATACCCTGGATGTCGAAACAGTCACAGATTATAAAATATGGCCTCTTGTGGCAACACAAATGGCAAAAATGCACAAAGTCGAACTAGGAAAAGATGTATGTACCTACCAAAACTTAACGCGAAAGATTCAATTTATGATTGATTTAAAGTTTTCTTTTTGATTCGATGCACTCCGACCAAGCGGCGAGCACCAGGTACTCAGTCCTTGCTAGTCCCCCTTAAATGTACCCGGCTACGCCCATGGTACTGGCGGTTACTGACAATTAATAGAGTATTATGCATATGCATGCATTTTTTTCATATTTTTATTCGATTGTCTAGATTCGTGTATTACCGAAAAAAAAGTTACACTTACGAAATATTGATAATAAGCAATAAAATATTTAATTGAAAACTGCAGTCAGTTTCTGGCGGTTTAAACGCGGCCATTGTGGCGCGTCGCCTCAGTGACGTCAGAGTCCATAGCAACAACACTTAACACTTACACTTTGGCGTAAAAGTCTATACAGGGTTACAGGGAAAGTCGTACTGAATATTAAAGGAGGTTATTATTCAGGTCATTTCTGATGATTTTGATTCTGAAATAAAATGTCCGAAACTTAACCGTTATGGAGATATTAAATTTTAAAGATTATTTTTAAAAATCCTTTATTTTTTGGCTTTTAGTCGTTTTCTTTGGGATTAGAGCTCCTAGAGTCGGTTTTTTTGATGTATCTAGTTAGAACATGAATTATAAAAATATTGCTAAATTTTTTGTCTTTTTTTTACGTATTTTAGCTACTTTTACCTCAAACTAAAAATGTACCCTCTCCTAACTTAACTGTTATTTGGGCAATGTTTTGCCTATTTAATAGCAAGTGTTATACTTTTTTGAATAGCTAAAGAGACGTAGAACTTTATAAAATTATTTGCAGAATAAGTTCCATACAATTTTTTTTATTAAAAGCCTGTTAAAGTTAAGAACACTCTATTAGAAAATTCATAATGCTAACCGTTGTCGAGCAGTTTTTTAAGCTGTTAGTAGTAGGTTCAGTTTCTGTTGATCATTTTTATTAATGGACATGTCCTCTAACTAGATACATAAAAAAAACCGACTCTAGGAGCTCTAATCCCAAAGAAAACGACTAAAAGTCAAAAAATAAAGGATTTTTAAAAATAATCTTTAAAATTTAATATCTCCATAACGGTTAAGTTTCGGACATTTTATTTCAGAATGAAATTCATCGGAAATGACCTGAATAATAACATCCTTTAATATTCAGTACGACTTTCCCTGTAACCCTGTATAATCATAAACAATTCACTGTCTTTTATCCTTTCAATCAATAAATTCTTAATTCCGGAAGGGCATTTCCGATGTATATGTGGCCGATCTTATTTCTTGTTATTGGGGACTCTGACGTCAGTCACGCAACGCTATTGGTTGAAACGAGTCAACCAATAGCGTAGCGTTTTGATATTTTGAATTTCCCTCGCATTTTTTCCACTTTTAATGATTTAAATTAAAATATTAAAACACTCTTAATTAAAAAAATAAAGTTAAAGGTGTAATTCTACAGTAATAAAGATAACAAATAAAAATATTTGACGTATATTTGAATCACATGCATGTACTCTAGTATGCTAGGTAGGTATTGTTTATTTTTATTATTTTTTAATTACAAGTTTCCACAGTAGGTACAGTATAGTGACACTAGACAGATTAGATACTTTCGAATCAGGGATATTGCGAACATAAAGTCCATTTCAGGAAAAACGTCCCGCGGACAATTGTGGAACTACATTATACTAGAACATTTTTACATGTCGCGCGAATACAGCGCTGCGTCTGCGGGACTTCTTTCGTGAAATGGACTCTACGCAACCACAGAATAATTTGACATCGGCGGATGTCAAAAATTTATTATTCTGTGTGTGAGAAGTTGATTATTTTCGTACTAATAAAATACACAGCATACTATATTAAATCAACTATCTCTGGGTGCTAGAAATGTGGCATAGTCGAGAAAAAAAAAACCGGCCAAGTGCGAGTCGTACTCGCGCACCGAGGGTTTTTTTTTTTTTTTGAGGTTTGGTAATCATCAAATGACCCCTCCCGCTCTGGGCGGAGCGGAAGGGAGTGTCAGACTCTTACTGACTAAAACCTACCCGTGTTCCTTCCTCAGCCCTTTTGTCCGGGTCAGCGGTATCCCTTTCGGACAATCCCGCTTTCTCGGCAGGCTTGGGCCCTAGTGGGCCCCCTCTTTGATGCTGACATCTCTTTGAGGCGCGCGTAGAATACGTACGCGCCGTTCTGCACGGGCCTGGTCCTGATCGGACGGTCAGCTACCCATTACTCACCGCCCGCAGGCCCGCGCCTACGGTGGCCGGGAGTCGTCACGCGGCTCCCGACGCCCGGAGCGTCTACTGCGGCGGCTTGGACGGGAGAATCTCTCCCTCTCCCGTCCCGCCGCCTCCTTCGCTAGCATGACTGCTTCGCAGAAGGAGGCGACTGCCTCCCACTCCCCCTCGCCCCGGACCATGCGCACCGAGGGTTCCGTATCATTTTTGGACGTATAAAGTGAAAAAAGCCGGACCGCATAACTAAGTTTGTTTGTGAACGAATTTTGATGATTTTGAAAAAAAACTATACTAGTTAGGAACATCGTTTTATTTTTGGTGCAGTTTTTGGGTCAATTCCTATCAACTCTAATTATTTCAGATTTTTCGCTCCGCAAACTTCGGAGTTAAGGGGGGGAATGATATTTTTTCAGACATTTTTCATCATATGTCAAAAACTGTGAGACATAAAATAAAATGAAAATACATTTTGAAATGTGCATATCAAGCCCTTTCATATGATATGTCACTTGACCTAGTAACCCCACTTTATAATTTCGGACCCCCACTCCGGCCCCTTTTGCAATGAAAATAAAAATAATTTTTGACTTTTTTCATTTGCAATAAAGTTGGGTAAGCATTTTTTATAATTGTTCCAAATTTCAAGTCGATAGCATTAGTAGTTGCTGAAATAACAGACAGACGAAGTCGCACCATAAGGGTTCCTTTTTACCATTTTGGTTCGGAACCCTAAAAATTAAAACCATTTTTTGAATGCTCATGCTCATGCTAGGCTTGGGTTTCGGAAATGCGATTAAGCTTAGTTTTAAATGCTTATTATATGATGCTTTGAAAGTAGTAACATTTTTTTTTTTTCGAAAAAATATGATTCGTTTTTGCCCTTTTGAAATATCTTTGACAAACTTTCGGGTTTTTTTTTCTCAACAACCATACATAATTGGCACTCGGAAGTTCTACTCCGGCGTTTAGAATATTATTACGGATCACTTGCTTAGCTTTTCTCATAATGTTCGCTCTCATGGGTTTTTTCAACACTGTGCGTGTGTATGAAGATACAATACTGTAGGTACCTATATATTTTATGACCGTGGCCATAGTCATACCTAACTAACCTAAATACCTATATTGTATACCTAATAATTAACGAATTAACTAAATTGTTAAGAAGAGACAAGGTGAGTAGGTAATCAATATAATCCTTTAACGTACCTACCTACGTACCTACTAGGGTTGCCAACTTTTTTTTTAGAGAAAATTATAGTATTTCTCAGACCAAGACATAAAATATCGTCAGCCGTAATATGAATTGCTGTAACCGCCAAAATACGACTTCTCAGGAGAGCCAAAAAACAAAAATAAATTCACAAAAAGAGTTGTAACTTTTTACCTACATAACCTATTGCAGTGCTGTTTAAAGCAATTGTCTCCATATGTTAAGATCTGTTATCTGAAAGAAACCGTATGAAGCCTGCTATTATAGTTTGGAAGATGGCATGGTGGTTACGTTAAAAAAATAAAAAAAACGTGAGTTACTATAAGATTATTTGAAAAAAAATATGACAGCTATAACGTAACTCACTGAGCATACAACTTAATATACGTATGTCATGAATGACGTGTCATGAGAAAAACATTTTTTTAACGTATATCACACAGTTTTTAAGGCATGGGCATAAGTTGTGATAGGTTGATTGGCGGACTTACATACTTATTCAGTTATACTAAGGTCCAATATAGAATGGTGACGGGGCCCGCCATTACCATTTGGCGGGCCAATACCTGCCGGGGGTGCGGACGAATGCGTGAGTGACTCCCGTGCCCCCGGCGTAAGGTAAATGAAGGAACACCGGGGTGGTTTTAGTCAGTAATAGTCCGACAGACCCCTCCGCCCTCCCCAGGGCGAGGAGCATCCACGAGGATTTCCACTTCGAAAAAAAATAATAAAAAAGGGGCAATTTTGAATAAACTCTATATTTTTCATTAATTCGGGAAAATGTTCTTCGTTATGAATAAAGCAATTACAAAGATAGAAATGTGGTTTAAATATTTCAGATACACTTAGTTTTGCAGCTTAGTTAATTCTGTAATTGAGATCATACATTAGGTAAAAAAGTACAATATTATGAAATTATTATTTGAATACACATACCTAATATTATTTGCATTACATTATATCACTCTCCGGTTCATAACAGTACCTACAACAACATGACAGTACAAACAGACACTTCAATTTTATTTATTTGTAAGTATAGAAGATTATCAAATCTTATTACCCCCGCAGAAGAGCTGTTTTACCCCCGAGGGGGTGAATAGTTTTTTATTTTTTTATATTGAGTGACATAAACACACGCGATTACAGCAATACCGCAAATTAATCAGTATCACCACTAACCGATCCCGCGTCGAGCGCGGCAACCGTTACACAAAAAAAACTTTTTTAACAAAAAATAACCGACTTCAAAAATCCACTACAAAGAAAATAATAATTTTGGTTTCGGAAGTCGGTGGCTTTGGTTTTTGTTTGCTTTTTTTGCCACCGACTTCCGAAACCAAAATTATTATTTTCTTTGTAGTGGATTTTTGAAGTCGGTTATTTTTTGTTAAAAAAGTTTTTTATTTTTCCCTTTTTAGTTCTTTATCCCGTGTTAGATTACTTTCATGAATTCGTTCAACAGTAAATCTTCTACGGAGTGTGTAAATTTATGCATATAACTTTGTACATAGGAATGATTACATAATGTATTATATACTAAAACCTTCCTGAAAGTATGTAGATTACGTTAGTGAAAACCCCATCCAAATCGAATCAGTAGTTTTTGAGAAAATCGCGCACATACAAACATACATACATACTTACATACATACTTATAAACATACATACATACGGGACGAATACAGAACCTCCTTTTTTGAAGTCGGTTAATAATTTTATGTAAAACATTTCCGTCATACATGATTTCTATGTAGCTTTAACCATGGCTGCACACGCGACGGAAGCTTAAAAAACCTTCCTGAAAGTATGTAGATTACGTTAGTGAAAACCCCATCCAAATCGAATCAGTAGTTTTTGAGAAAATCGCGCACATACAAACATACATACATACATACATACATACATACATACATACATACATACATACATACATACATACATACGGGACGAATACAGAACCTCCTTTTTTGAAGTCGGTTAA
This sequence comes from Thalpophila matura, assembly GCA_948465475.1. NCBI lineage: Eukaryota > Metazoa > Arthropoda > Insecta > Lepidoptera > Noctuidae > Thalpophila > Thalpophila matura. The sequence goes on along the minus strand of OX419183.1, from coordinate 8,579,019 downwards.
AAATGGAGTAACTTCTCCCGTTTTCCCAACATTTCGCTTCACTGCTCTGCTCCTATTGATTGTAGCGTGATGAAAAGTATACTATAACCTGCCCAGAAGTATGAAGAATAATTGTACCAAGTTTCGTTAAAATCCGTCGAGTAGTTTTTGTTTCTATAACTATAAGGAACATACAGACAGACAGACAGACAAAACAATTTTACAGATTGCATTTTTGGCATCAGTATCGATCACTAATCACCCCCTGATACTTATTTTGAAAATATATTTCATGTACAAAATTGACCTCTCTACAGATTTATTATAAGTATAGATTAACTGAGCTATAACGTTTAAAGCCACCCATGCAATACCTACTGGGAGGAGCTGGGAGGAACTAATCTTGTATACTTATAAAACAAACCTACATAGTTATTAAGAAGTATATTAGAATTATCTTACGGTTTACAAAATATATTAACGCTGTTACAGGTACCGAAAGAACCATTTGTTTGGGACAAAATTGAACAATTTCTGAGTTTACTTCCTGATCCATTTTCATCAGAAGATAAGCAAGTCAGGTACGTGAAATAGGTATCTACACATTTTAATATGATTTCATTTCAGTGGCTAACAAGTTTTTTTTTTCCATTAAAGTTGCGTAGGCGCTCAAGGCAAATAATGTTTTATTTTAAAGCTGTCATTAATTGACATTATTTCATATGATTATTATATAGAAAGACTAGAAAGTAAAAAAAGAACTGGTATAACTACTAAAATACAATAATACACGCTGAAATTTTAGTGGTTGTTTTCCCGCAGCAGAACGATTTGCCATCAGTAGTAGGTACTATCGAAACATAGAGTTCAATTTAAAAAATATTGTTTTTTTTTTCAAATAATTTATAAAAATATTCATAGACTCGAAAGCGTGAAAAACAATATTAACTCACTAGATCTAACGTAGGTATAGTTATCTAGTCAAACCGACACGCGCCGCGCGCCGCGATTCCGCGAATCAAAGCGGCGACCGATTTATAAATGTGCAGAGCAAAATAAGCTCTCGCGCATAGTGATACGGCATAAAACAGACTGATCGCCCGTTGCAACCGCACCGCACCCTCTCGACCCGCACTCCACAATCGAGTCGCACTCAACAAAAGGATAGCCGACCGCGACGCAGACAGTTGTGCCGCGAACGCGAATCTAGTAACATGCGTAGTGAATTATTGTTGCAAAAATGGATCGACATTACATTATTATATTTATTATTTCAATTGAGAGTACGTCGCTATGGTGCAAATGTACGCTAGGGCTAATTATTAAGACAAAATCATTTCGCTGCGGGAAAACAACCACTTTTCAGCGTGTATACTTACTATAAAAAAAAAAAAAAACAAAAATTACGTAGCTGATTGATTATATCTAATAAAACATTATTTAAGAAATGGTATTACAACAGTCATCGATAGCATTAAGCATAGTAACCGATAATAATGATATCATAATTACAATACATAATTATTATATTGCACAACACCAAAAGTAAAACAACTGTAATATTAGAGACTGAACAAGAAATAGTGTTCAGTTAAGAGTTTTCTAAAACTAACGATATAGTCCAAATCTTCGGCACGGTGATCAATATATTGAACCTATAATTATGTTACATAAAAAAAAACAATTATACAGGGTAGCAGTTTAGACAGTGGAAATATTTTAAGGGGTCATTGTACTCATCATTATGAATAACTTTTACTATGGGACCAACCCTGAAATCGCGAAAAAAAAATCAGCTGTTCCATACATTTATGTTCACATACCTCAACAAAATGTATGAAACAGCTGATTTTTTTTCGCGTTTTCAGGGTTGGTCCCATAGTAAAAGTAATCTATACTAATATTATAAAGCTGAAGAGTTTGTTTGTTTGTTTGTTTGAGCGCGCTAATCTCTGGAACTACCAGTCGGATTTCAAAAAATATTTTTGTATATGATAGCCAGATTCGTGAGAAATAGGTAGCATAGGCTAGCTATATTTCGCTACGACCCTTAGGACCCGAGCAACAGGGGTAAAGTCGCGGGTAACAGCTAGTATAGGTATAATAATTATTTTTTTATTACATGTAAGTACTTATATCAGTATTTTTAACTTTCTGAAGGCTTACCTAATACGATATAATCATAAGAAATAATGACAGTTGGGTATTGAGTATTGACAGCTTTTACTGAAGAAAAACATTATTTGTCTTGTCTTGTGTTGATTAAAACTTTTGCGCCGGGCCTGGGTTTATTTTGGCCATCCTCCTTTAATATTTTTAAGTATTTATAATATTTTATTTAACTAATATTTAACGTGTTACTAGTTACTATACTTACCTACTTCATTATTTAATACAAGTGCTAGGTAAAAAAAAACACCCGCCAAGTGCGAGTCCCACTTGCGCACCGAGGGTTCCGTACTATCCTTTGGACTTTCAAAAGTAAAAAAAACCAGACCGCATAACTAATCAATCAACTAAGTTCTTGAACACATTGTTCACAAACAAGTTTCCTACTTCTTAACGTCCAATAGCCTTATTTCTCCCTTTCAGTCTGGGTTCCGACCAGGACACAGCACTGTTACGGCTCTCCTCAAAGTTACTGATGATGTACGCTGGGCTATGGAAAGGAAATCTCTTACAGTGCTTGTGTTGCTTGACTTTAGTAGTGCCTTTAATTCGGTGGATTTTGACGTCCTTTTGGGAATCTTACAATCAAATAACTTTTCCCCTTCCACTGTTGCTTGGTTTGATTCATACCTTCGGGACGCTCCCAGTGTGTCCGCCTTGATGAGAAGTTCTCTGATTGGTGCGATCTCACTGCGGGTGTCCCCCAGGGTGGCGTTCTTTCTCCTCTACTTTTCTCAATCTTCATTAACTCCGTTACGAAGGTTATTTCCTCTAACTTCCATCTTTACGCAGATGATTTGCAGGTTTACCGACATTTTACTTTGTCTGAGGCTGGCGCTGCCATCGACGCCATGAATCATGACTTGGCTAGGATTAGTGAGTGGGCTAGGTCTTATGGCCTGCAAATCAACCCTTCTAAATCACAAACTATGATAATAGGAAGCAGACATATGCGCAGCGCACTTGATTTTTCATCCTTTTCGCCGTTAAGTCTGGATAACACAGTGATTGCGTATACTGACACCGCTAAGAACTTAGGTGTTTTGATCGACTCAAATTTATCATGGCGTGTTCAAGTTAACAAAGTTAGTCGAAAGGTGCACTTCTCCTTTCACTCGCTCAAGTGCCTTCAGAGCTTCCTGCCCTTGAAAAATAAGAACCTCGCTCAGACTCTTATTCAGCCGATTATTGATTACGCTGATGTCTGCTACTTGGATGCCACTGAGGAGCTGTTAAATAAGCTTGAGCGTTTGCAAAATATATGTATTCGGTTTGTTTTCGGCCTCAAGAAATTTGATCATGTTTCTCATTTTCGCAAGGAACTCAAGTGGCTCCCAATCCGCCTTCGCAGGAACACTCGGATATTGTGTCTTCTTTTTAATGTTTTGCATAACCCAGCCTATCCCTCTTACTTGCGTGAGCGTTTCTCATATGCTCGTTCTCTTGATGACCGCTGTAGATCCCACATTAAATCTCTTCTCAACAGCACAAAACCGATTTCTATTCTTTCTCTTTCTCAGTTCATGCAGTAAGATTGTGGAATTCGCTTCCGCCTAACATACGTGATTCTCGATCAATTTCCATATTTAAGAGACGAGTTAAAGAACACTATCTCTCTATATAAATTTTATATTTTATATAATATACAGGGTGGCAGGTTAGACAGTGGAAATATTTTAAGGGGTCATTGTACTCATCATTATGAACAACTTTTACTATGGCACCAACCCTGAATTCGCGAAAAAAAAATCAGCTGTTCCATACATTTATGTTCTCATAACTCACCAAAATGTATGGAACAGCTGATTTTTTTTTCGCGATATCAGGGTTGGTCCCATAGTAAAAGTTGTTCATAATGATCAGTACAATGACCCCTTAAAATATTTCCACTGTCTAACCTGCCACCCTGTATATTATGTGTATGTAATTATGTATTAGTATTTTATCATAGTATATTAAGTATATTTTATTTTGTAATATGTTTTCGTTACCATTCATGTTATTTATATTAAATTACACACTGTGACTTCATTTATACTATAAACCTATCCTGTCGCAGGTCTGCTGGCAGACATTTCTTTAGAAATAAGCAGTACCTTTGTACTTTATATTTCGTTTGTATTTGTTGTCCTCTGTATGTTGTGTGTACATAAATTATAAATAAATAAATAAGTTTGTTTGTGATGGAATTTTGATGATTTTGGAAAACTGTACTAGCTAGGAAGATCGTTTTATTTTTGGTGCAATCTATGGGTCAATAGGGTATATTCATTCATTATTTTTATATTTTTATTCGTTTGTCTAGGTTCGTGTATTACCGAAAAAAAAATGTTACACTAACAAAATATTAATAAGCAATAAAATATTTAATTGAAAACTGCAGTCAGTTTCTGGCGGTTTAAACGCGGCCATTCACTTACACTTTAGCGTAAAAGTCTATCTAATCATAAACAATTCACTGTCTTTTTTCCTTTCAATCAATCAATTCTTAATTACGGAAGGGCATTTCGGATGTATGTGGCCGGCCTTATTACTTGTTATTGTGGACTCTGACGTCAGTCACGCAACGCTATTGGTTGAAACGAGTCAACCAATAGCGTTGCGTTTTGATATTTAGAATTTCCCTTGCATTTTTTCCACTTTTAATTAATTAAATTAAGATATTAAAAGGCTCTTAATTAAAAAAAATAAAGGTGTAATTCTATAGTAATAAAGATAACAAATAAAAATACTTGACGTATATTTGAAACACATATTTCTATCGACTCTAATTATTTCAGATTTTTGGCTTCGCAAACTTCGGAAATAAGGGGAATGGTATTTTTTCAGAAATTTTTCATCATAATGTCGAAAATTGTAAGACATAAAATAAAATGAAAATATATTTTTGAAATGTGCAGATAATATAATGGGCTTTCATAATATGATATGCCACATAACCTAATGACCTCACTTTTAAATTTCAAACCCCCACTTCAGCCCCCTTTTTCAATTAAACTAAAAATATTTTTTAACTTCATTCACTTGCAATAAAGCTGGGCAAGCATTTTTTTATAAATGTGTGTGTAAATGAAGTCGATAGCATTAGCGGGTGCTGAAATAACCTGCCGTGACAGACAGACGAACTAACGAAGTCGCACCATAAGGGTTCCTTTTTTTAGGGTTCCGTAACAAAATGGTAAATTTTGGTACGGAACCCACTAATATAGTACTAATCTGTTGTTCTTTATTCTGAATATGAAATGGTAAAGATACAAGGGTGTCTAGAGCAAAACCAAACTTTAACACAACGTAATCACGGAGATCATACTTTGCAAGAAAATCTTAACACTGCGATCTGGGCTAAATAAAGGTGACGTCACGGCACAACGCCATCTGTTATCGAATAGCGATACTAAACTAATGAAAATGTTGATTTTCGAAGATAATTATTTAAATAGATTCGACATTAACTAATAGGAAGTGACTCCGCGACCAGCGCTGTGTCCCGAATTGGTTGCCAGCGCCGGTTGCTGAATTGGTAGCCGGCGCTAACTTTGGAAAAAGCGGAAAATGGGGTTGGCAGTTAGGCATAATTAAAGAAACACTTCACGTTTCATTTGAGTAACATACCTAACCAGGGTCTAAAAGCGAGCGAAGCGAGCTCGGGAACCTGGGCACCTCGCTATATATATAAGAGAGCTATCAGAGCCATTTATAAGCTTCGCAGTCGCGAATCTCTTAGGGAACTGTTCAAAGAAATTAATATCATGGCGGTGCCTTGTCAGTACATATATGAAAACATTATGTATGTTAGGAAAAATCTACATCTATTTGGTAAAAGATGCGAAAGACATCATTACAGTACTCGAGATGGAAACAAACTAGTCCAACCACGCTACAGATTATCCAAAGTACATACATCTTTTATGGGTATTATTACTGAGTAACATTTTATAATAAACTACCTCTCAACGTTCTTCAATTAAATGAGAATAAATTCAAAAACTGTATAAAACGCACACTATGTAGGCAAGCATATTACAAATTAGAAGATTATATTGCTGATAAGAATGCTTGGCTTAATGCTGGTCCTGCTCCACAACCACTTAGACTCATGTAATCGGAGTTATCTGCCCTTGAAGCTCTTCTTTATGACTTTGTAAATTACTTTATTATTCTGACATTTACAGGTAATCTATTCAGAAATTGACATGAATTAATATAATAATTTTCAATAGTAAGTTTGGTTTTGTTGTACGCATATGAATAACGTTAGTTTTGTAATTGAGTAACTTTCTTTGTGTATTGTGAATGTGAGTGCCATGTACCTAGCTATTTAAGTTTTAAGCTTATAGTATGGCAGTTGAGAGCATGTCATGCTCGCTTAAATGTACCGCTGATGGTGGCGTGTGTATTGGATCGTTCGATTCCCTCCAAAATGGTTGAGTTGAACGGTGCTGATGCGCACGTCATGTCCGTGAACGGGCGCTGTCAGTTGGTGCTGGTCATCTCTTGACTGCCTAAACAATGTTTTTTCACTTGTCTAGTTGATATTATTATTATTTTGTACCTTACTAAACATAGTTCTCACATATTAGGGCAAGACTGTAATCAAAGAAATTGTAACAGAATTTATTGAAAAAGAGTAACCATGGAGTGTCTTGTCCGTTCTTCTCCATAGGAATCTACGTTTTGGAACGGACAACTAGCTTCAACTAACGGACAAACCGACTGACAACTATTGTAATATTGTTTGACATTTCAAAAGTGCCTGTAAATGGTCTAATTGAAATAAATGTTTTTGACTTTGACTTTGACTTAAGGTTCGATTTTTTTCCGTTTTCAAACTTTAAACCGTCGTCAATCAAAATGGTCAAACTTCTACCTGAGGCCCTAGACAAGTTGCTTTTCTGTTGCCTTTCACGCCAAACGCTACGTATACTTAAAATGTATGGAATTGACATTTGTGAGTCACGTGACTTCTCCGCAGGTAATGGTGCTGATTCTGTCGAATATCGCACTAAACTAATTTTAATCACACTATATCTCTTTCTTACAAATATCATTGAAAAAGGACAGCAAATATTTAGAACTGTCAAATTAGTCTACGCCCTTGTCATTTACGGGAAAATAGTCATAACCTTTTGCGATTACGACTAAATTGACATTAAAACTATTCAAGTGAACTAATTTGACAGGATTAAATATCTGCTATCCCTCTCTCATGTTTTTTATTAGAAAGAGACTTAAATTAGTTTAGTTCGTAAGCAACAGAATCGGCACCAATGTCATTGCCATAAATTTTGGACGTAGCGTTAGGCGTGAACGCTAACAGATAAGCAACTTGTAGGGCCTCAGTCGACATTTCGCTCTACGGGGACGATATAGACACATTATGACGTTTTTGATAGATACTATACAAAATTATTTTTCTTTTTTTTTATAGATTCGCAAATACTTTCAGCTCGATAACAAAACTAAGGATAGAGTACGAGCGTCTTAAGTCGCACTTATCAAAAACAGAAAGTCCTATTGTGTTTGCTCACAATGATTTACTTCTAGGAAACGTAATATACAACAAAGATGAAGAGAAAATATCTTTCATTGATTACGAATATGCAGCGTACTGCTATCAAGCGTATGATATAGCCAATCACTTCAATGAATTTGTTGGTGAGTATAACATCTTTTAATGTTAAATATTTTAGACACTAAACTTAAATCAAGTCTGTGTTAGAAGTTATTGTGAAATAGAGACCCTGTGTGGCTAGGGGCCAGCTTGCGGGAAATCGCTCATTTATTTGTATGACCTTCGTTAACGTTCATGGGATCGACTTGTCATATCTACTCGCTAATGCACGTGATTGGTTGTTCCATTGACTTTGCGAGATATTTACTCGATTAACGCGATGGTTTGCAAGTCGCACTCAGCACTTAGGTCGTATACAGAAAGAAAGCAGGCGACCCACGCTGATCTTCCAGCGCTTGTGAATTGTATAGAAACTCGGCGCGCGCAGGCAATCTGCGCAGGTAATTTGTAAACTAAGTGCGTAGTTCGGCGCAGGCTACCTGCTTTCTTTCTGTATATATGGCCTTAGGCGTCGTCCTAATTGGTTAACGATCATACGATCCTACGATGCGATTCCGTCGTGCGATGAAAATGAGTACCTGCATTTTCTGTGATCGCGCGATGATTTGCAAGCTTCAATTAGGACACTCTAAAGAAATGTGTGTGTTTAATCTCGTCGTGTGACGAAATCGCATCGTTAGCTCGTACGATCGTTAGCCAATTAGGACGATGCCTTAGGCCGCGGCCGCACTGGTACAGCGACAGCGAAGCGACGGCGATTTCGTGAAAACAAACTCATAGAAACATATATGTCATGTCGGTAGCCGTTGTTTCTGCAGTGCGGCCACCGACATTATGGTTAAATGAGTTTGTTTTCACGAAATCGCCGCACAGTAGGCGAAAAATCAAGATAATATCAATCCCTTTCATAGGATTCTCGAAAAGACAAATGTTGTTTTTTGACAGTTTCAAGTACACAGTTTTGTTGAGCACATCAAAACATTGTATAAACTAGTAGTCACGGGATTTTTATTCCAATCAACACCATAAAAAATGAGTTTATACATTTCAAATGTATGAAAATGGACTTTGTTTTCCTTATAAGTATTTTTCGTCTTGCATTGTAAAGCTGAAACTTTTAGATATTATTACTGAGTCTATAACAAAGCCATATGACTTTTGACCTTGACCCCGACCGTGCCCGTTCAAAGGATATTAATTGTTTTAAAATGTGAATTTGTTATACGGGTTAATGTACCTCAAGTGATCAGATTGTTATTTTTTTGGCCATTATTGATACCTACCTGATAGACAAAAAACCTATAAGACTTTTGACCTTGACCTAAAGCCTTCCTATTCAAAACGTATGAATTAATAAAAAAAAAAAATTTTTGAAGATATACTTAATCATGAAAATGTTTGTAAAACCCTCAATATTATATTGAGTTAGGTAATTACTAAGAGTTCGTTAATTAGCTACCAATATATTTGTCTAGTTTGACAGTCTCACTTAACAATGGTCAGGGGGTATGACCGCGAAAAATTGTATAGTAACATTCATGACATCATAACACACGTAACGTGCATGACTCGAATGTTACATACATGACCATTATAAAGCTTAGCTCACATCATTACAGTATAGAAATAAAAGTCAACATTTATTTGTCAAAATTGTATTGTAAAGTTAAATAAAAAACAACAGTTTTTGTAATGGAACAGAAATTAGAAACAAAAATTAAATTAAGTGTCATTGGTGCCGATTCCCTTGTTTTGACTTGACATTTTTTAAATTTAACTTGACATTTTTTTAATTTAACTCTATGTTTCGATAATACTACTGATGGCAAATCGTTCTGCTACGGGAAAACAACCACTAAAATTTCAGCGTGTATATTATATATACAAATATTGTTCGTTTAATATTATAGCATAGACATGCATGCATACATAAATACATACAAATATACCTACTCGAAAAACATTACCCTCGTTTTGGAGCAGTCAAATAAAAATATGCATTAGTGTATTCTCAGCTTAACAATCGGTCATGACTGTAACGTAACACATTTTGTAACGCACTGTTACATTCATGACGAAAAAACGCGTGGGACATTACCTAAAATTCAAATTCTAACCTAACGCGGAAAGCCATGGTTTGCGTAGTAGTTTTATTATTTTGTGTAATAGTTAACCTCAGTAAACACGTATATTAGTGAGGCAGAATGTACATACTTACCTTGTAATCAAACACTTTAAACACACCTTTTTTTAGCCACAAATCCGTTGTCGACACAAAATACCATTTTTCTCGAAAAATATTGACAGCTTTTATTTTTTAAATGCTGCCATCAGGTTCAATGGTTTTACCACTCAAGAAAATACCAGAAGTGGCCGGATTACTTTTCAAGTGTGGCAGTAATCGATGTTACTTTTATGACGTAACACACATACTAAAATTTTGGACATGTTTGTAAAAATTAATAAAAAAATAATTCTTACGTTGTTTAGTGAAAGCTCTCCATAAAAAAATTGGATAAGTATCACAAAACTTTAACTTAACTTAAAAATACGGGATAGCCATGCTACTTCGGAAGCGTTGTCAGTTTTTGTTACAAAAGTGGTAATTGGACAAATAATTTTTGTAGGTATAGAAGCGAAAATAGTACCAGTGAAAAAAATTGAAAATAAAGCAATTTTGTAAGAGATACAGCTTATATTTGGTGGAATTATCTAAAACAACAAGCATACTATTCAGTACAATATACAACAAATCTCATTTATCCAATAATGTTGATGTTATCCGGTAAATAAAATGGGGACAAGCAAAAAATTACAAATGTACAATTTTTCGCGGTTTTACCCCAGGGCCCTATTCATCAAACGTTACAAGCCTTGTATTACAAGCATTTTCTCTTGTAAATAAGTGCATTTTTACAAAAATGCGTTCATCAAAACTGCATGTGTCAATTACAAGCTACAAGTGATATCACTTGTAATACAAGTGCTTTTTCACACTTGTATTTGTGGTTTTGTTGACATAATGAAAAAAAAATACTAGTTGTAATTTTAGCCAGGACACTACTTACACTGTTAATTTTATAGGCAATAGGGGTAATGTGAATAAAAGTGAATTACTAAAATATCATAGTACATTAAGTAAACTTAATTTAAGAAAAATTGTGATGTTCACATTCCCTTATAGCAACAGTTTGACACAGGAAGAAAACCTTATTAGATTGAATTGAATAAGACATTACATAATTTGACATTCAATGATAATTTATTTCATGTAATTGACACCAACAATTATGTTGGTAAAAACTTTTATTTGACAACAGCCAGATATCAGATGTCTATGTACTATTTATCAAAATATTTTAAAAGACAGATAGCTGTACCTATCGCTATCCTATTTTTTTCTATCACAGCCAAAAATTTGGCTAAACAAATTGCTTCTATTGAGCAATGTTCCAATAGTTCAGTCAATAATTTGGCTACAAATATTGACATTGAAGATAATTTAAAATAAAAATTAAGACAATAAGCAAAAATTAAATAAAATTATTAAAATGATATTAATAGTACTATCAACCTGGTGCATCAAAATATACAAGGATTTATGAGCAAAGATTTAGAAATAGAATTAATCATGAATTGTAATGACATTAATATACTTTGCATTACAGAACATTGGCTAAAAAGCCACCAGTTTATGTTCAATTTTAGAAATCACCAGGTTGGTAGCTCGTTCAGCAAAATAAATGCTATACATGGTGGCTCCTCAATTTTAGTAAGTAACCAGCTTAAATTTAAAGACCGTATGGACATTGTGAGCCTGTCTGTTGAACGTACTATTGAGATCGCCTGTGTGGAATTGGAGCGGTTTATTGTATTAAGTGTGTACAGACCACCTTCAGGATTGTATGATTGTTTTGAAAAAGTAATGTATAAAGTGTTGTACAAAGCCTGCAACTCAAACAAATCTATCATTGTATGCGGTGATTTTAATATTAATTTATTAGAAAATTCTGGGTCTTGCAATATAATTAAAATTATAAGTTTATTTCAGTCATACAACCTTGTTAACCTATTTCTGGAGCCCACTAGAATAACTACCTCTAATGCCACTTGCTTAGATAATATTTATACCGATGATACCTTACCAAAAAAAAAATATTAATTTACTGGACTCAGATCATTGTGGACAGATGATCACTATTATAATTCATAATCAAAACAAAGATGTATAGTCAATAACCGACTTCAAAAAAGGAGGTTCTGTATTCGTCCCGTATGTATGTATGTATGTAAGTATGTATGTAAGTATGTATGTAAGTATGTATGTATGTATGTTTGTATGTGCGCGATTTTCTCAAAAACTACTGATTCGATTTGGATGGGGTTTTCACTAACGTAATCTACATACTTTCAGGAAGGTTTTAGTATATAATACATTATGTAATCATTCCTATGTACAAAGTTATATGCATAAATGTACACACTCCGTAGAAGATTTACTGTTGGAATTCGTGAAAGTAATCTAACACGGGATAAAGAACTAAAAAGGGAAAAATAAAAAACTTTTTTAACAAAAAATAACCGACTTCAAAAATCCACTACAAAGAAAATAATAATTTTGGTTTCGGAAGTCGGTGGCTTTGGTTTTTGTTTGCTTTTTTTGCCACCGACTTCCGAAACCAAAATTATTATTTTCTTTGTAGTGGATTTTTGAAGTCGGTTATTTTTTGTTAAAAAAGTTTTTTATTTTTCCCTTTTTAGTTCTTTATCCCGTGTTAGATTACTTTCACGAATTCCAACAGTAAATCTTCTACGGAGTGTGTACATTTATGCATATAACTTTGTACATAGGAATGATTACATAATGTATTAGATACTAAAACCTTCCTGAAAGTATGTAGATTACGTTAGTGAAAACCCCATCCAAATCGAATCAGTAGTTTTTGAGAAAATCGCGCACATACAAACATACATACATACATACTTACATACATACTTACATACATACTTACATACATACTTACATACATACATACATACATACGGGACGAATACAGAACCTCCTTTTTTGAAGTCGGTTAATAAAAAGGATATCATTGTTAACCCTAAAACTGCAGACCGCCTGAAAACATTCCATACTAAGCTCATTAATAAATTACCTTATTTATCAAGTAATGATGATCCTAATAAATTATATGATGATCTTTTTAACATGTACACAATTTAATTCTACTTTTATTCCGAAGACAATTACAGTTAACAACACTGCATCCTTCAGTGAATGGGCTACCATTGGTATACATAAAAGTAGTAAACGGCTTTATGAACTGTACAATGAAAGGATATATATGTAAACACACCCGAATTCAACTTATATGTCAAAAATTATTCAAAATTATACCCCTAGCGTGGCCACTGCCGGCGGCTGACACGAAATGTCAAATCCCTTGAGTGGCCACTGCCAGCCGCCGGTAATGCCAAGTTGAGCCCCGATACAGCGCACCGCGCGGTACAAAGTCGGGTATTACTTTGTCTATGCATGTGTGATCTCTTTCCTTTATACCTTAAAATGTTCGTGAAAGACCAGGCTACCAATAATTCCATACATCCACTAATGCTTCAAATGAAATTATATTTTTTTACTCGAACAAAATATCGGACTTGACATTTCGAACAAGAATCAAGTTGTCACACGTCAACGGAATTTCCGCCGGTCGGTGCTAGTTTTGGTTAGGGCTCCATATATTAATGTTTATTGTGATATCGTGAGCTTATTATATTCCCCGGCGATTGATATGACTTTCATCAGTAAATTCGAAGGTTTCCGTGTATATTTAGAGCTCTCAAGTGGACGTGGTGAAAATGAACAAAACGCGTGAAAAATGTGTTCTCTTATTTTTATCTTTTTTATTATTTATCCAAATTACATGAAACTTACACAGCGTATAGAAAATATTATATAGATTGTAAATATACGGTTTTACATAGGTCGTTTATCGAAATAGCGAGTTATAGTGTTTTTAACGGAAGTGCAAAAATAGTGCGAAATATGTGCGAAAAAGCTCGAAAATGGGTGCGAATTTGGCCACTCCATGGTTTTTCACGGTGCGAATTTTGGCCACGCGAGGGGTAGAAAGTTTGTTGCATGGCCAAATCGCGTTACTCAAGTTCAAAGATAAAATCTAGCAATAATATAATTAAAACGACTTGGAATATTATCAACAGTGAAACGGGTAAGTCTAGTAATCGAGATAGTGAATATAGCCTTAATATTGATAACAATGTAATTAAATCGGATTTACAAGTAGCCACAGCTTTCGAAAATTTATTTTCAAAGGTTCCTGTTGTAACTACTAAATCTTTGAGCTCATCACCTGCCGTTGCAGAGACTTTGCTTAAAGAAAATGTTTATGCACACGTTTCCATGCCACCTGTAAGGTGGTGTATTTGGCGCGTTTTTAGGGTTCCGTACCAAAATGGTAAAAAAGGAACCCTTATGGTGCGACTTCGTCTGTCTGTCACACCTGCTTAATTTCAGCAACTACTTATGCTATCGACTTGAAATTTGGAACAGTTATAAAGAATGCTTGTTCAACTTTATTGAAAATGAAAAAAGGCCAAAAATATTTTTATTTTCATTGCAAAAGGGGCCGGAGTGGGGGTCCGAAATTTTAAAGTGGGGTTACTAGGTCAAGTGACATATCATATGAAAGGGCTTAATTTGCAAATTTCTAAATATATTTTCATTTTATGTCTCACAGTTTTCGACTTATGATGAAAAATGTTTGAAAAAATACTATTCCCCCCCCCCCCCCCTTATCTCCGAAGTTTGCAGAACGAAAAATATGAAATAATTAGAGTTGTTAGAAATTGACCCAAATATTGCACCAAAAATAAAACGATGTTCCTAACTACACTCAGCGGCAGATAATGTGGCCCAAACTCTTATTGTGTGTTTAAAAATTAACAAAACATTTTTATAACAAAGATTGAATGAGGGTCGGTGTCAAATGGAATATTTAGTGTATTTGAGGAGGTACTTTGACATTTAAAAAGGTAAATTTTGACTTTTGGTAAAATTAGTGTTTGAACTGCACTGAACGCTAATCAGGGACGTTAGTTCAAAAACATTTTTAACTTTTTCTTGTGGAAAATCTTACGGTTTTTTGATTTCTTATTGATTAGTGATTAATTATGAGTTCAGTAAAAATTAGAAGATGCCACTTACAGCTGCTCAAGTTGCTCAGGCGGTTTTGTTAACCGACCAAGGAAGAACACAACGTGAACTGGCTGCAATTTTCAACATACCACGTACAACCTTAAGATTTGCCCTCAAGAAATATCGAAACACTGGTCTGTACACGCGACGACCTGAAAGTGGCAGAATACGGTGCACCACCCCCCGCGACGCTTGATTTATCATCTTAGCTGTGTTGAAAAACCGTTTTCTCACTGCTGTCGAGATCTGGCGGCGGCTTCAGGTGGCACGAGGTATCATTTTTAGTGAGCGTACAATAAGAAGAAAGATGGCGGAACTCGATTTACATACCCAGAGGCAAGCACGAGGGCCCAAACTGGAGAGAGACCATCGAACAGCACGGTTAAGATTTTCCCGCAAACATGTTAATTAGACCACCGAGCAATGGAGCAGTCTTGTTCACAGACGAATGTAGAGTGGTTTTACGAGCACCAGATGGTCGTGAACGAGTGTATAGACGTCGTGGAGAACGCTTATTTTCCATCACTACACGTCAAACAGTCAGTTATCATGGAGGGTCAGTTAAGGTATGGAGAGGAGTGTGTTCGGAAGCTCATACAGAGTTGGTCATCGGGGATCAGTGCCTGACAGCAGCGAGGTACATTGAAGAGATCTTTCAGGATCATGTTGTGCCCTTCGTGGACTTTATTTATAGACAGGATTTCCTGTTAATTCATTACAACGCGAGGCTTACGTCGCTGCCAGCGTTGAATCTTACTTATATGCTGTCGGTATTCAAAAATTACCATGACCTGCTCGTAGCCAAGACATGAATCCTATTGAACATCTCGTGGACATGCTTAAAAGATGATCAAAGCATAGCCCAATGCACCAGAGACACTCCGAGAGATGAAGTTTGCTGTAGTGGCAGTTTGGGAGGAAATTCTTCAAGTAGACATCAAAAACATCCTGCAAAGTATGCCTGAACGCATGCAAGCAGTCATCAGAGCTAGGAGCAGTAATACACGCCATTAAGTTAAGTTTTTTTTAAGTTTCTTTTGTTAATTTCATTGTTTTCTTAGTAAAGCAATTTGTAAAATCTGGTTTTTCATAAAAATTCCGTTTTTTACCAAATTTCAAGTTCTTTTCGCAACATGTTCATCTAAATTTTAAGTTTAAATCGATTAACTAATGAACACAATTCAAGAAGCCACATATTTTAACGTAATAAAAAAGTTTGAGTGATATTTATTTTTGGGCCACATTATCTGCCGCTGAGTGTATTACAGTTTTTTCAGAATCATCAAAATTACTTGACAAACAAACTTAGTTATGCGGTCCAGTTTTTTTCACTTTATACGTCCAAAACTGATACGGAACCCTCGGTGCGCGAGTACGACTCGCACTTGGCCGGTTTTTTTTGACATTCATTACGCCGTGTGATTGCTATCCGTGCTCCCGTAACTAGCTCAACGCCGCAATGGATGTTATTGAACTGTCAAAATGAAAGCCATGGCGATAGGAATTGAGTTACGCAATTAGGCTTCTGATCACTTGAGTGAGGTACATCATATTACAAATTCAAATTTTAAAACAATTAATATCTTTTGAGCGGGCACGGTCGGGGTCAAGGTCAAAGGTCACATGGCTTTGTTACAGACTCAGTAATAATACCTAAAAGTTTCAGCTTTACAATGCAAGCTGAAACTTTTACAACAATACAAAAAAAGCTTATGAGGAAAACAAATTCCATTTTCATACATTTGAAATGTATAAACTCATCATTTCATCACCATCACTTTTACGGTGTCGATTGGAATAAAAATCCCGTAACTACTAGTTTATACAATGTTTTGATGTGCTCAACAAAACTGTATACTTGAAACTGTCAAAAATCAAATTTAATTTTTCGAGAATCCTATGTAAGGGAAGCTTGATTTTTCGCCTACTGTGCGCCGTCGCGTCGCTGTCGCCGTACCAGTGTGGCCGCGGCCTTAGAGTGCCTAGTGGGAATTTTTCTAACTTATTTGATCGCGTGAACGTTAACGAAGGTGTAAGTAGTTGATTATTGATACGTCGCTAGTAGGTAATAGGGGTTGCGTGGTGGTGATTGATGATAAATGATGTCAGATAGATGGTGTATCGTGACAATTAGGGTTTCTCATCGAGAAGTCTCGAAGCGGGAATTCCCGGGAAATTTTGCCTTAGTCGAGACGGGAAAAAAAGGGTCGAGTATACCCGGGAAGTCGGGAAATAAAAAAAAACCGGACATGTGCGAGTATGCCTCGCGCCCTAAGGGTTCCGAAATATGATCATAGATGGCGCTACTGCATACTTCCAATGGCACCATCTATGAGCAGATGTCTCCACTTATGGTCCGGTGACTGACGGCGGACAACAAAGTAATCCTACAAGGGTTCCGTTTTTCCTTTTGAGGTACGGAACCCTAAAAACAAACAAAATAGCAATTTGACGTTAATTCCTGTGTTACTTATGTTATAACAAAAAAATATATCCTCTATCTCTTCTTCCCTTTTATATCCTTTTACTACCCAATAAGGCACCCACCTCCCGCCCGCCCCACCCCGTGATCACTCTGTTTGTTTAGTTCAGTGTTCAGTCAGTCACTCGCAAACATATTTGACCGCGTAGCTTGTGTCGGTGCGCCTATCTAGAGTCGCCGGAGACGTAACCACCCACGTCTCCGGCGACTCTCGAAGGTGTTCCGAATATCAGCCTTCTCAAGAAACGTAACTCCCTCGTTATTATTACAAAAGTCTTATATAAATAGGTATATTTCATAAACATATTTATTCTGATGAAACATTTTGACTTTTACATTAGATATACATAATAAATCAAAGTGATCATATTTGTCAATAACAGCTAATTATAAAAAAAAAAGTAGATTTTTAGTCATTATTATTTCTTGCATTACCATTGTCACAGAACTTGGCTAGCTGAAGAAAAATAATTTTGAATCTTACACATAAAATGTCAGACAAATCGATATTTGTATGAATCGATACTTAATAATACTTTTTCATATGATTTCTAATTATGCTAGTTTATGGTTACGGTTTACGTACCTCTCACGAAAGTAATAAATCTTTAGTAACATTACTTATCAAAGTATAATTTAACACAATTTTTTTTATTTTATTATTTCTTTAATCGATTGATCACAACAAAACGATCGATTGTTTCTTTAGGATAGCAACATTGGCAAAGGAAGTCACCTTTCAAATAATGATTAATGACATTTACATTTCGATTTCCAATCACCGAGATATTTACGTATTTATTGATTTCGATTTACATCTTTTTATTTAATTTGTATTGTAATTAAAAAACTCGTGTGTGTAGTGAAGCAACTTCATGGACAAGCTATTTGAGAAGTTTTCATGCATAACATAACCTTATCAGTGTCCGAGTTTAAAGCATTGTAATAACTTTTAGACAAGTTTTTTGGTAGAAGTGAAAATTACACATGTTTTTATAACAAATAATGCCATTAGAAAACAATAAAATATCAATGTAGGTGACCAGGCCGGACACTCCTAAGAAACCCGCCAGTGTCCTTTAAAGGTTTTACTAAAATATTATTCTAGTTTTAAGACTCTGCGATTAAAAAGGAAATTAAGTATATTTCTTAGTTAATTGACGAAGACTGATTAAATAAAATGAACATATTGTTGATTACGAAAATGTGTATTTTATTTTAAAATCTTTTTCATACATTTTTATTGTGGTTAATCAAATTCCCAACTTCCCGGGAATACCCGGGAAATGGTGCTCGAGAAGTCTCGGTATCCGGGAACAAAAAATAGTCGGGAAATGAGAAACCCTAGTGACAATGGATAAAACATTATGATGTAGCGAACACAGATAGATCTGCAATCTACATAATTATAGGGGGGCGGCACAGCTAATATAAAAAAAACCGGCCAAGTGCGAGTCGTACTCGCGCACCGAGGGTTCCGTATCATTTTTTGGACGTATAAAGTGAAAAAAACCGGACCGCATAACTAAGTTTATTTGTGAAGGGATTTTGATGATTTTGAAAAAACTGTAGGTACTATAGTCTATTTTTTTAACAAACGAGTACTGAGTATGTCTCTCGCACATTTCCGATATTGACAGAGTGAGATGGGTCATGGGTGGGGGTGGGGCTAACGCCTTTGTTCTTGCTTTGAAATTGTTAAGGCACGTTCATATTGAATAGGTACTTCTAAAACTGACTGTAGAGAAAATTAAATTATTATTTTATGATTTAAAGGACACTGGCAGACGCCCATAGAACGCTGGGCTTCAGATTGTGTATGTCGGTACAGATATGAAATTAGTTTGGTATGATCGAGTATTTCAAGAGTATTTAAATTTGATTTTTTATTTGTTTTTGTGCGGTTAAAGAGAAATCTTCGTATTTGTGACAGTTAGGTTAAGTATGGTGTGAATGATCCAATGAAGTGCAGCCCGACTAATCAGTTCTCAATTCAAAGGTTTTAGTTGCTGTCGACATGATATTCTGTGGAGGCTCGCGCCAGCCAGCATGCACCCGATTTTGTTTTATTGACTTTTTCAAAATGTCAACGGCATAATCTTTTTTATTTCTTTCTTATTTATTTCGATTTTTGATTCAAATTCTTAATCTCTATGATAAATTAGGCAAAGAACAATTAAAATATATTTTGATTTTTGGTTAATCTTTTATTACTGTACCATATCAAGCCCAAAACTGCCAACGTCCTTTGCATACTTAGTATATTCGTAACAAAATTTTCTGTTCGCGTTCTATGATATTTTCATAATGAATAACAATAAAACAATATTGTAATAGTACCTATACATATAGATCCTCTTTACTTTATACATACAATATTATAAAATGAGTTATGTCAATTTAATTTAATTAATTTATCTATTTAATATAATAAATAATTTATAATGTTTAGATCTTTTGAAATCATTGGTTAAGATACATTATTTTAAAAATGCCAAAAGTGGGTAAGCGTAAAAAAAGTTTAGGTAAGTACCTTGTACACTCACTAAAACACGTGCGACGCGCAGGTAGTTGATGACTTACATGTAACTATACAGCGTTTGTGTGGAACGGACTTTATGTTGATTACGTGGACCAATAGAAACGTAGTCAACATTTTCAGTACTCGTTTGTTAAAAAAACAGACTATAGTTAGGAACATCGTTTTATTTTTGGTGCAACATTTTGGTCAATTCCTATCAGCTCTAATTATTTCAGATTTTTCGCTCCGCAAACTTCGGAGATAAGGGGGGGATGGTATTTTTTCAGACATTTTTCATTATATGTCGAAAACTGTGAGACATAAAATAAAATGAAAATATATTTTGAAATGTGCAGATCAAGCCCTTTCATATTATGATATGACACATAACCTAGTAAGCCCACTTTAAAATTTCGGACCCCCACTCCGGCCCGTTTTGCAATGAAAATAAAAATATTTTTTGACTTTTTCATTTGCAATAAAGTTGGGCAAGCATTCTTTTAATTGTTTCAAATTTCAAGTCGATAGCATTAGTAGTTGCTGAAATAAGCATATGTGACAGACAGACAGACAGACGAAGTCGCACCATAAGGGTTCCTTTTTTACCATTTTGGTACGGAACCCTAAGAGCAGCATAACGAGAAAATGTTTGAGTAAGTAGGTACCGTAATTAAAAAATATTTATTGTATTGTATTTATTATTTTCAGGTCTCTCAATAGAAGATATCGACTACGACAAATATCCCTGCGAAGAGTTCCAATTTGAGTGGATTAAAGTATACTTAGCGATATACTTGGGTGTGGGTCATCCTTCTGACGCACTTATTTATAAAGTTTATAAGGAAGTCCAACAATTATCTTTGGTGTCTCATTTCCTTTGGGGAATATGGTCACTTGTGCAGTATGAACACTCCGATATCGATTTCGATTTCGGAAGGTGAATTTCCATCAATTTGATTTTTTACCGGTTACGGAATATTTTTAAGGCCCCATACTATACTATTGAATGAACTTTGTCTTGAATCTTGATTAAAAACTGCTTAAGTTGAGTCAGTTTAAAATCGTGATTTTAATATTTAAGAACTTCGACTTTACCGATTTTAGTATTCATGCTATTTATTGTCTGGATGAGGATTAGGAGGGGATTCCATAATTTGAAAAAACTTAATTAAAAACATTTTTTTTTCAGGTATGCTGAAATAAGATTGAACAGATATTATGAGTTGAAAGACAGGATCTTTAGGCAGCTGAGTTGATAGAACGTTGTACAGCTGACGTTCAGTCATAAATTATTATAAGATTGTAATATTATCTTATATCTAAGCTGAATTCAAATATAAAAACCAAGTACAATTATTTTTATCGAGTAGAAAAAAATACGTATTTATTTATATTGCTTAGCGATGCTATTAGAAATACATTCCCAAAAATTATTTATATTTTTTCTGTAGGTATAAGTAAAGTCAAATATATTGTTAAATATTTAAGACAACTGTTTTTCTTCAAACCGGTTTTACGCTTTCCAATCCGACGGACTCCTTTGCGAGGAGCTCCTTTGCGTTGTGAAGCGGAAGAAGGTATTTTTGTCAGACTAAAATGACGAAAATTGTGATACTTATCTGAAACTATCCACTGATATAAAAATAGAACATACGCCGGATATCGAAATTGTGGACAAACGTGCTGCTTGTCACAGGCTTGTCTACAATTTTACTAGGACCTATAGTGGAGAACGGCCATTTTTTTTGCAAGGGAAACCTTTAAAACGCGTCCGGCCTTCGGAGATATTATGATCAGGGAGTGTGGGATTCTTATCTCATTAAAAGCATCCCGGTGGTCACTGTCAGCATGTGGATGGAGGGCTCCGGGTCCTTTCAGGAGTCCAGGACTCCCCGGTGCAACGCCTGCTAGGGCACATCCCTGAGGAGATTGTAAGGGGTCTCCCCTGAGCCTCGCTGTGCAAGTGGACAACAGCCCTAACCTCAGACAGATTATATTAATATTGGAGTAACGGCCTGGTCACGAGCCACGGCGACCGTGCCGCTAAAACCGAATTTTTCAAAAATCCTTTATGACCAGACATAGGCTAAGCCTGAGTACCTAGTCAATAATAATAATAATAATCCTTTATTTTAGGCAACTATGGTGTGCGTTACCCCAGCAGGAAAGTAGCTCCTAGGGAGATATGAGTGGGACGAATAATTAGTGCCTAATCTGCTGTAAATGTGCGCCAAATAAAAAATTTGTGCGCCTTGTAGTTTTGGAGAAAAACAGAAAAAACGATTCCTGCTGGGGTAACGTTCTTCCAGCAGGAAAATTCTAAACGAATGATCGGAGAGAGAAATATTGTGCATGGGCAGAGAGCTTATATTTGTGCATAAATGTGCGCCAAAAATATAATTTATACCATTCCCCCTCTAAAAAGCTTATTTTATTCACTGAAAACAGTGAATAAAAAGCACTTTTACTCACTGTTTTGATGTTTGAAAATGGAACACACCAATGTATTCGACCACAGATTTAAAGAACCTATGCTAGATGCGGCACGTTATAAGATTGTATGAAAACCGAACGTGACATCTTTTTTATACCTACGATAACTTCACCCCAGCCATTTAGTGATGTGCTCAGAGTAAACAGAATTATTTCAATCACTAAGCGTCACTGAGCTAACAGACTTTTTTTAGTACGAACAGTCGAACATGCAGGGCACGCTTGGTCGTGGCTTGCCGTATCTAGTGTAAGTGTAATCTGTGTATTCGACCTATATTGATGTGTTCTAAATTCAATTTGATTGGTCGACATTTTCGACAAGGAGTTTAGCATTAGAATAAAAACTGTTTTGTGTGCTTTGCTGTCCTTAGTAAATTGGCGCTATTTTGAATACTGTAAGTTGTACGAACACAAAGTTTAGTGTTACTTTAATCTTTAATTTTGTGTTTGTTTAGTGTTGTTCTAATCGATTAAAAATGCATTCTAGTGATGAAGATGTGTTAACACCTGAGTTTGTGAAAGAGAGGGCGGCCGATATAGTGGAAAGGTGGAAAGCTTGCTACCCAAAAAATCACGGTTGGTTTACATCAAAGCCAATTTAACTTTACTTTTTCTTCATTATATGTATATTTTCACTTAAATCTTTCTTTTTCTCGTAGTCATGGTATAAAGTATAGTATGCAACTCTTGAATAAAACGGATTTATATCGAGGGCCATGAATCGCTCGCTTCGCTCAGGATTCTAACACTTCAATCACTCGCTACGCTCGTGATTCAATCATCATGAATCACTCCCTACGGTCGTGATTCAATCGTTGGAATCCTTCACTAGCTCGTGATTCATCTATGGCCCTCGCTTTAAATCCGTCCTTTATTCACTAATTGCATAATATACTATTGTGCGTCTTCAGGTTTTCGAGATATTTCATTTCCTGCTGGGGTAACGTTTTGCAGAATCGTGTTTCTCTAAAACCATTGTATGTGCGCTTGTAGAATAAACATACACGAATAGCCCTTAATTTGTGCGTATTTGTGACAGAATTAGATTTAAGAAAATATTAATAATTTTCAAGTAATCGCGCTTTTTCGAAAATCCGAAAAAAAATCGCAGCGCCTAAATAAGACAACGTAGAAGCACGCTGAAAACTGTATTCGGTCCTTCTTGACTCTTATAATAACCATAAAAAGTTTAAATAGTGTACATGCATGCGTTATTGAATAATATTGCTGAAAGTCAAAACGACGGTGTCATAACTGACGAAAAAATACAAGAAATCGGCTCAACCGAAGACGTGTAAGTGTGAACCAAAAATTAGTGCTTTTAGTCAAAAATATATAGTAAAAATATTCAGCTTGGAATATTTCGCATTAAGTAGATATAAACAAAAAATTAAATACGTAAACAACGGCTGGCTATCCGACCAAATTCGAATGACTACAAAAAAGCGACGGATTCATACATATCGATGACCTTCTTTATTGGACGTATTAAGCCTAAGCCGTTGTCCGTACAGTCGCGTTCAGACGTTTGTTGGAAGGAAATTATATTGATCTAGTTTTGGGGGCTAATTAAAAAATACATTCAATAAAGGTAGGTAGGTACATTTAATATATTTTGTGACCATATTATTATGAAATGAAAGAGCTTGTTGATGTGGAAATTATAATTTTTACTCTCTTAATTTTTATTCTTAAAGTAATTATGGCATCAAATCACAGATCAAGTTACATGCCTATATAATATATTAGAACACAAATAAGTAGTTCAATAAAATTATTTATACCATTCCCCCTCTAAAAAGCTTATTTTATTCACTGAAAACAGTGAATAAAAAGCACTTTTACTCACTGTTTTGATGTTTGAAAATGGAACACACCAATGTATTCGACCACAGATTTAAAGAACCTATGCTAGATGCGGCACGTTATTAGATTGTATGAAAACCGAACGTGTCATCTTTTTTATACCTACGATAACTTCACCCCAGGCATTTAGTGATATGCTCAGAGTAAACAGAATTGTTTCAATCACTAAGCGTCACTGAGCTAACAGACTTTTTTTTGTACGAACAGTTGAACATGCAGGGCACGCTTGGTCGTGGCTTGCCGTATCTAGTGTAAGTGTAATCTGTGTATTCGACCTATATTGATGTGTTCTAAATTCAATTTGATTGGTCGACATTTTCGACAAGGAGTTTAGCATTAGAATAAAAACTGTTTTGTGTTCTTTGCTGTCCTTAGTAAATTGGCGCTATTTTGAATACTGTAAGTTGTACGAACACAAAGTTTAGTGTTACTTTAATCTTTAATTTTGTGTTTGTTTAGTGTTGTTCTAATCGATTAAAAATGCATTCTAGTGATGAAGATGTGTTAACACCTGAGTTTGTGAAAGAGAGGGCGGCCGATATAGTGGAAAGGTGGAAAGCTTGCTACCCAAAAAATCACGGCTGGTTTACATCAAAGCCAATTTAACTTTACTTTTTCTTCATTATATGTATATTTTCACTTAAATCTTTCTTTTTCTCGTAGTCATGGTATAAAGTATAGTATGCAACTCTTGAATAAAACGGATTTATATCGAGGGCCATGAATCGCTCGCGTCGCTCAGGATTCTAACACTTGAATCACTCGCTACGCTCGTGATTCAATCATCATGAATCAGTCCCTACGGTCGTGATTCAATCGTTAGAATCCTTCACTAGCTCGTGATTCATCTATGGCCCTCGCTTTAAATCCGTCCTTTATTCACTAATTGCATAATATATTATTGTACCTTGTGTAGTCGTTATAATTTAAAATCACAGATTGTTTCTCCTATTATTTTATAAGTACCTACATATTAAAATACAAACAGTAAATTCGTAACTGTAGGTATAACCCGCGCCAATAAAGAAGCGAGTGAGTGAGAGGGTGAAGAGAAGAGAGTGTTAGTTCCGCCATTTTAGATTCACTTCTTTATTGGCGGGGGTACCAATTTTTTTTTACTTAACCCTGTACAATTTGTCTATTCTACCAACTAGGACGTAGACTATTACATGTGGCATAATATTATACAGCGTGAAATTTAAGTCAGTGGCAATACGAAAAGAGGTCATTGTACTCATCATTATGAACAACTTTTACTATGGGACCAACCCTGAAATCGCGAAAAGAAAACAGCTGTTCCATACATTTTGTTAAGTTTTTAGCAACTTTTTGACTCCCCCCTCGCCCCTGGTGATACGTGGTGAGGTTTTTAACTAACCCCTCCCCCCCCCTACCCAAGATCACCCAATAAATACACGTGATATCTCACTACACGCCCCCTCCCCGCTTGTGATATTTCGTGATTTTTTCCGAACCCCCTCCCCCCCTTTCGAGCCTCACGTGATTAATGGACGGCCCCTATGCAATGTGAACGTCCATCCGTCATGATCATGACGTAGGTTTGTATCGTGTTTTCTGACGAAACGTCAATGACGAAACCTGAGCCGTGACTGTTATCTTGTCGATGAACCTGACCCTTAGTACATTATTATTGGTTAAAAAAAACAAAGTCGGTACCTACCTACTGAAAAAAATCAAGTAGGTATTGGTACGTCTATTTGCAGAGTATAAGTTTTAAGTAAGCGATCGCGATAAGAATAGGAACATCAACTGTCAACTATCACTTCAAAAGTAAGTACCTAAGTTTTACAAAGAAAATTAATTTGCGAAACAATAACGTTATTTTTTTTTCACTTTATTTAACCGAGTCTTGGATTTACCAAATCTATTAGATTTTTTACAAAACAGCTAATTTTTCAATACAAAACGTCACAATATGGCGCAAGGTCGGCCCAATTCTTATTTTGATCGCATTAGTACGTACTTTTATATATGAGTCTAAACAATGCCATTAAATACTTACCATCGCAGATGGTGCCATCATGGTAAACCGTTGTTAAATGTCCGAACTCCGAATATGCTTACTAATACTTCACTTTCAACCAACTTAAAAAAATATAAGTAAACAAACAATAACAATAAAGTGTAACAGTGCAACCGCAACACCTGTGACTCAACGCAACAGTGTCCTTGGTACTTAGTGTTGCCTACCATAATAATCGTATCCTACTTTATTTTCGATAAAATAAGTATTCTTTATACTTTTGCATAAAACTAAAGTATGCGATTCTATATGAAACAGATCGTCCATAAATTAATCAAAATACGAGTTATTTATTTATTTAAATGTAAATTTCGATTGTAAAACTGGCCTTGAAATTTTCAAAGACAACCAAAAATTGTTAGTGTGTGCAAAAAAATTGGTACCCACTTATTCAAAAATATTTTAAAAGGGTATAATAAAATACATAGGCCTACTATTTTTTTTTTCTAGGTATATATCTATTATGTATCTCCATAAAATCTCTAGATTATAATAATAATATTATTATTACAAAAAATGTTTATTTAAAATACCTAATATTATTATTCCATTTATTTCAATCTAAGTATAATCAACTCTTCGTTAGGTTTTTTTTTTCGTATTATTAACTAACAAGTTTATTTTTTCCATCTTTTCTACTTCAGTGTACTCGGGCACAACACGTTGCCACCGGTTCGTGAGTAAAGTTAAGAAGGTCATCGATATGTATGAATCCGTCGCTTTTTTGTAGTCATTCGAATTTGGTCGGATAGCCAGCCGTTGTTTACGTATTAATTTTTTTGTTTATATCTACTTAATGCGAAATATTCCAAGCTGAATATTTTTACTATATATTTTTGACTAAAAGCACTAATTTTTGGTTCACACTTACACGTCTTCGGTTGAGCCGATTTCTTGTATTTTTTCGTCAAAGTTATGAGACCGTCGTTTTGACTTTCAGCAATATTATTCAATAACGCATGCATGTACACTATTTAAACTTTTTATGGTTATTATAAGAGTCAAGAAGGACCGAATACAGTTTTCAGCGAGCTTCTACGTTGCCTTATTTAGGCGCTGCGATTTTTTTTCGGATTTTCGAAAAAGCGCGATTACTTGAAAATTATAAATATTTTCTTAAATCTAATTCTGTCACAAATACGCACAAATTAAGGGCTATTCGTGTATGTTTATTCTACAAGCGCACATACAATGGTTTTAGAGAAACACGATTCTGCAAAACGTTACCCCAGCAGGAAATGGAATATCTCGAAAACCTGAAGACGCACAAATTATATTTTTGGCGCACATTTATGCACAAATATAAGCTCTCTGCCCATGCATAATATTTCTCTCTCCGATCATTCGTTTAGAATTTTCCTGCTGGAAGAACGTTACCCCAGCAGGAATCGTTTTTTCTGTTTTTCTCCAAAACTACAAGGCGCACAAATTTTTTATTTGGCGCACATTTACAGCAGATTAGGCACTAATTATTCGTCCCACTCATATCTCCCTAGGAGCTACTTTCCTGCTGGGGTAACGCTCACGCAACTATGGCCCATATAAAACTAATACATAAATAATAACAAACAATATATAACTATAAACTAATACATAATATATGTATAAAACTATTGCACACGAAGTGACGGCGTCGTGTTGCGCTGCGTGGTGTCGCATAGCCTTCCGCGAAATCGTCGATACATGACACCCTTCGGCCAAAACTCTTCTTTGAGGAATGTCTCAATATGATGAGTCGGAACTCGCACCACAAACGACTTGAAATTTGTGTTGCGGCGCGACTCCAACTTCTCGACCCTCAAAGTCAAGTTGGTCTTCACCCGAACATACGACAAACTGTCGTGGAAACAACATATTAACCATGTCCGGTCTAAACTTAGCACACTACTGGGTTCACTTCGTAAAATAGCAAATTGCATACCACCTAAAATACGTTTACTAATTTACAATTCACTCATTAAGTCACACCTAGAATATTTGATTGAAATATGGGGTACAGCCGCCGCTACTAACTTAAAACCCCTCAAACTACACAGAACAAACTCATTAAAATATTACATCATTATCAC
Source organism: Thalpophila matura (assembly GCA_948465475.1). Classification (NCBI taxonomy): domain Eukaryota; kingdom Metazoa; phylum Arthropoda; class Insecta; order Lepidoptera; family Noctuidae; genus Thalpophila; species Thalpophila matura. The sequence goes on along the minus strand of OX419183.1, from coordinate 8,550,605 downwards.
TACCTAACTCCTAGTAAAACAATATATCAAAAAACAAATCTTCTGAATCTCACACAACTCAACAGTTCGTAACAGTTTCGAGAAAAAAAATGAAACAATAGTTTTTCTTCCATACATTTTTTTCTTTTATATTTTTTTTCAGTGTGATCGTCTCATTTTTTTGAAAAACCGTCCTAACAAATTAATGTTAATCAGCATTGTATTTGCTATCGAAAGCAATTTTTTTGGCACGGAATTTACCACTTTTGATCGAATGTCCATGATTTTTAAAATCCGGACCACTGTGCGCCCCGTCACTGTCGCCGTTCCGGTGCGGCCGCGGCCTAAGTCGTGAAAGTAGTTAGTGCTAGGTAAGTTATAGCTAGGTAGGTACTTTGTGTAATTTTTGTCATCAGTTATTTGAATTAGCAATAATAGGTAAGTACTCGTTACTCAGACAATATTAGTGTTAGCTAGTGTAGGTTAATTTAGCTCATTATTTTAACGTTTTCTGAAGTAGGTAGGTAGGTACAGATCTATAATAAATAAAACAAACATTAAAAATATTTTCTGTTTATAAAAATCAAAATACCTTAATTCATTATTGAATATTGTGGACCATACAGTATGGTATTCAGTTTAGACATATTAATGTCAAAACCTGCCACTAAGACTACACACCAACCAATTTGTAAGATGTATAAAATGTCGCAGGTTTTTCAAAATTAGGTTTTTGATGAAAAACCGGAAGATGACACATTTTAAACTCAATTTCATCATAAACCTGTAACAATCCAGCTTTTTGATCAAAAACCTGAACTAGTTTGGGTTTATGATCAATCTGAGACTCAGTTTAGTCGTATTTAATAGTTACAAAATTTCATTTTCGCGGCTTATCGATCAGGGTGCGAGTTTTTCTAACATACTCGACCGTGAGAACGTTAGCGAAATTCATAGTCCACGACATCAAACACCGGTTTGCGCTAGGTAGTGATGACGCTAACGCACATGATTGGTTACTCCATTCACTTCGATAGAAGTTTACTCGATCAACGTGGTGATTTGCAACTCGGAATCAGCACTCCGATTAATATAGGTATTTCACATACCTATATTAATCGGAGTGCTGATTCCGAGTTGCAATTAAAACAATTCATAATTGGATTGAAGGAGGAGAATATTGATTGGATCATGGATGTAAATTTTTGATAAATAAATAATTGTTTTCTTTCTACTAAGTTGCAAATGATGATGGATTGTTTTATTTATTTCATTTAAATTGATTTATTTGTCATAAAATAAAGCAAACCCGTGATTTTGACAAGAACTTTATCATAAACCCAAACTAGTTCAGGTTTTTGATCAAAAATCTGGATTGTTACAGGTTTATGATGAAATTGAGTTTAAAATGTATCATCAAATGTATCAACATCATCTTCCAGTTTTTTATGCCAAAACCTAGGTTTTTGATCAAAAACCTGATTTTATGAAAAACCTGCATCATATATAATATATTAATAAAGGCATAAGAATATGGTCATAATAACATCAAATATTTAGATATTGGAAGCATCAGTTTTGCTATAGTTTGGCTAGTATCTGTTTAAAGTAGCTATGTTAATAGAACATAATACAATTGAGAATTGGCCGGTGACATTTCCCTTCAAACTCATGCAATAGTTCATCAATATCATTATCTAAATCATCACTTTGAGCCATCTTGGTGACCATGTCACTTATTAAAAAAGCACCAATGGTAGCTTCTTCATGGTTATCTTGAATATCCATGTTTACAACATGGACTGGTTGATTGTAAACCGATCTCTTTGATCCAAACCATTCTATGACTTGATCATAAACTCTTTCTTCGCATGTTATTATGACGTCAAATCGCTCAGTTGATATCTGAAATTTCTCTGGACTTGGTTTAATTCTTCTGTTTCTATCTAACATATGTAGTATACCATTTTGCGTGTAATATACCTTATCCTTTTCCATTAAATCATTGTAAATGTCGTCATAAGGGACCCCAAATTCATAACAATTCGGTCGATCTGCAGAAGCACCTGGTAACTTAACCTTTTCTCCTGTGCCATAAGACTTAACTTTAAAGCCTTTCTTCGCCAAAAATGCGTGAGCTTCCATACTGCGGTTCATGTTCGAAGAACATACAACCGCTATGTAGATATCACACATTGTGCTAAACTTTGATTCTGAGTGTGTCAAACAATAAATAATACATTGTGTTTAGCTATGAGTTTAAACAAATTGCATGAAAGAGTCCTCTCATTGTCAAGATCCATGCGATACAGACAGAGACGAATCTTGAATTACAAAATACACTTTAGTACCAATTTATCCGTATGTTTACGCCACCAAGACTCCGAGACTTCGAGAGAGACCAAAAATGTCAATTGTCAAACATTACGTCGTTACACTCAGTTACACTCGTTACATTAGTCTATGCTCGTTACGAATGAATCAAAGACTAGGTACTAGGTACTACCGTACTATATACCTATTTATGCAATGAATAGTGTCCATTGAGATCAGTGTTGCCAACAATAATTTCAGAATTCCGTTAAACAAGTTGGTATTTTCCGTAAAAAATCCGTCAGGATTAAATATTTTTCCGTCAATAAAATCCGACAAACAAAAGATGCAATAGATAGACCATTTTAAATTAGTTTTAGTAATAAAATGAAGATTACATAATTTTATTATGAAATCCCAATCAAACGAAATCTAATACGTCTCAAACATGAGTAAAGAATATGCTTGCTAAGCTTGCTTACATTCTTGCTTGTATTGTAAAAAATCACAGGAATATGCCTATAACCAGACGTTGTCCGGGAAGTCCCATAGCATAGACATTTGAATGCCACTAAATGTAATACTTATGACCTTTTCAGTACCATTTAGCATTTTTAGCATCTTATTATGGCTTTTTTAGACAAAACTGTTTCCGTTAGCCGTCAGAAAATATTTTCTCCCGTTGGTGCCTTACCTTAATCCGTTAGATTTGACGGAAAATCCGATAAGTTGGCAACACTAATTGAGATGGGAATTATATGGAGTCCGCCTCTCAAGCATGAAATCCTCTTAGGCAGTGTTAGCAACTCAGTAGATTTTCCACTAAAACTGGTAGTTTTGACTCCTCTTTCAGCAGAGGAATTTTGTTTTTAGTGGCTGGTGGTTTTTGTCAGTGGTTTAGTTTACAGCAGTTAGTGGTAATTATGACATTTAACCAGCGTAACTATATTTTTGTTATGTTAAAGCCTTTTAACACAGGGGGATTTTAACATTATGATGTAGGCAACTCTATTCACGGATTCCCCAATTAATGTTACGTCTGCAATGAGTACCTACTAGTTCCAGACTTCCAGCTGATGATTATCTACGTCTACGTAGATAAACAAATTAAACAATACGACGCAGGTAGTAAATATAAACATGCCGAAACCACAATGGAGATTCCCTTACTAGTTTAAAGACGGGCAAGCGCGCCTGTCGTGTTCTTTTGATTTATATTTATGCATTTATTATATCTGTGCGAATTGTATATACAGGGTGTCCCGTTATGAGTGGTCCAAGAGAAAACCTCGGTAAAAGGACATGTTTAGCTATCAGTCTGCAGCATTAGTTTGGGAAATTTCGATATCGATTAGAAATAATTATTGTTACAAATCATGAAAAACTTTCCATTGGCACGATTTTTATTTGAATAATTTCGCAAAACGATCTCACTTATTCACAAAATATAGGTTTTTTTTATGTCTAAAAATCTTTCAAGTTTTGATAGAGTGACGTCACTGAAGCGTCAAACAGTCAACTCTTCCCTAGTCACGCACACTAATACAAATCCAGAATCGCACATTTACAAGAAACGACCAGCGGCTTTATCTCTAAAGCCGCGTCTCATGCGCCCTGTTTTCGTGTTCGACGAACATCGAACAGTGAACAGTGAACGATAAAGGGGCGTGGTCTACGTGTTTTGAGTGTTTTTATTCGTCAAAACACGTAGACCACGCCCCTTTCTCGTTCACTGTTCACTGTTCGATGTTCGTCGAACACGAAAACAGGGCGCAGGAGTAGTGATGGGTTTCTGCCCGGGCAAAAACCCCATTTCGAGTTTATGCCCGGGTATAAACCCATCTATATAGTTGGGTTTCTGCCCAGGCAAAAAATCTTTTCGGGGTTTTTGACCGGGCAGAAACCCATCACTACGCAGGAGACGCAGCTTTAGGCTATGTCTATAGTATTCTATGTCTATGGTCTAATCTCTTTAGTCCATTGACCTATATGATATTACGTCAATGCTTTAGTCAATCTGTTCCTTGCAGTGCTGCCATTTCAGCGGTTTCGGTGCTAGATATAGCGCTTTTTTGACATGTTTAGCGCCGAATCTGAGAATTTAGCGCCTAGCGCATAAACTAGCGCTTATCTGGATCCGGCCCAAGGGGCAAGGAATATACTATAGGTACTCTACTAACTCTACTGAGAAACGTGAACTAAGCTAAAAAGATAAGTTTTCTAACAGTCTTCTTTTTTTAAATCTGACGACAACATTTCTCTTCAGTTGTCGCACATGTTGACATGTCACGCACGCGTACCAATCAGCGACTATTTTTTTCTTCAATTTCACGTGTTGATTTTATGAACGTTACTGATTAAAATGTATATTTCCAATTTGATAAGTTTTTGTAAGTCATACACTTAGCGCAGAATTTAGCGCTTTTTTGACTCGTGAAAATCTGCAAATCTAGCGCTTTTTTGACAGTTTTAGTGCTCAATTCATTTTTCCATCTGGCAGCACTGGTTCCTTGTGTCAAAGTCAGAATTCTGAAAGTAGAGATGGGTAACTAGCCGAAATTCCAATAGCTTAGCTAGCCGGCTACTCGTGGTGAAATAGCCAGCTATTCAGCTATTTGGCTATTAGTTAGATGACTCACTCATAGACTAATATGTATATAGGAAATAGACTGCTAACTCGGCGTTTTTTTTGGTACCGTTAAAGTGGCTCCATCTAGTTCTCAACAGACAAATGATTTCAATGGTACAACATACCTAGCTATAACTATATAGGTATAGCTAGGTATAACATACCTCTTTATAGGTATAGGTATTTCAAGTTTTTAATTTCACAGGTATTTCAAGTTTTAGGTAGGTATTTCAAGTTTTTAAGTCACAACAACACAACACAAAACACTTTGAGTCTTATCTCAAGCAAAATTGGAGTCTTATCTCAAACAAAACTGGAGTTTTATCTCAAACAAAACTGGAGTCCTATATCTCACCAAAACACAGTGTATATTTATAGAAACTTGACACTAACTCGGACGAACTATTGCTCTTCTCAACGAGATTATGAAGCACTTTCAAATTACACACTTTAAGCAAATTCTACTTGTTCAAAACAGATAAAAACAAGTAAAGTTCGCAGATTTCCAGTGAGTGAAAAATTCAAAACAATATGGTACTAGGGATGCGATCTGAAATCGATTAATCGAATAATCGATTTTTGGAGCCAATAAGATCGATTTTTTAAATCGATATGTAGTATTGAATCGATTCAGTGAATCGATTTTTCACCCTTGAAAATCGACGTTCGATTTTTTTTTTTATCCATAAAACTATTTACAATTAATTGAATGTACTCGTATTATAAAAGTGCTGCCGGTTAAAGAATGAATTATTCAAAAACTCGCGAGATGGCTGTATGTTTAGATTCCTTCGCGTCTCTTGAATAAAAAAAGTTACGTTTGTAGTCTTTGACTTAGTCTTTGACTATTAACTTTGTAAACCATCATTCATAATAATTTTCTTAACTTTGTAAAACTTCTAAATGTAGAAAATAAATGTCTTGTTTTATACTTGATCTGTTAGTTTGATATGATATAAAAATATTTTTTATTATCGAATTACCTGATTTTACTGATAAGAGATCGTTAAATTATAATATGTATCTTGTTTTTAATAAAATAGATTTATATCACATTATAAACGAAATGTGAAAAAAAGATCGATTTTTCGGAAATCGATCTTATAGACCTCGATTTTTTTGTGAATCGATTCATTAGGTCACGATTCGAATCGATTTAAAAATCTAACTTTTTCGGAAAGAATCGCCATCCCTATATGGTACTTAAGACCGGCGCGCGCATCACAATCAATGTTGCTAGTGAAAATTGAACTAACGTACCAAGCCAAAAAATGGCAAAATTGTTTTCTTTATAAAAATATTCATATAGCATATAAACTTATAAAAACTGAGTTTTAAACCTAAAATAAACTGAAACAATAATTTAATGATAGCGCAAGCTTCAGTTTTTGTACATAAACAGTAGTTTATTATTCTACTACCCTACCATATTCATTTTAATATGGCAGCACTGCTCAAATTTATTTATCTGAAGCAAAAAGACTTGATTCCAAAGTCATGTCTTTTAAAAAAGCATTGTTCATAGTAATAATTTAGAATAGCGCCATCTCGTACACAACCGACAAACGTTTTTTTTTAGAAGACCACTACATTTGTTCTAAGATAGCATACCATGGACTCACTAGCTGGCTGGCAATTGATAGCGCTAGCGGCATAGCTAGGTAGGTACCCGTCTTGATTATCGTTCAACTGCCCCGCGATTCAGTTTGATTCAAGTTCGATCCTCGCCGCGGTAACAAGTTTAATTATGATATTAATTTTATATTAGGATTTCGTTTCTTATTATTTTTTATACTTAAAATGAAATGAATTTCCCATTAAAATCGTATTTCGCGATTATTACATTTATTATAATAAATACTAAAAAACTGTTGAAAATCTATCTACAGCGCCATCTCTATTATTAAGAAGCATTTTGTTAAGTCAGTTCACACTTTTGTTATACAAATAAATTAAAGACGGCGCGCTACTTTAGTTGATGAAATCGATTTATTTGTAACGACGCTATCGTCGTACAATTTTAAACCTAATTTGTTACAAAATTAGGCATAAAATCGTATATCGCGCGCACCGCCGCTCGTACGTTGGCTACGGCTGTTAGCTGTGCAGCTAGTCAGCTACGGCGCGCCGGCGGCTAGCCGGCTAGCCGGGTAGCGGCGGCTACCGGCAGCTGTAAACTGGCGTCGGTTGCTCGGTACGGTACAGCGCAAGCGCGATAGCTGACTAGCCGGCTAGCTAGCTATCGTGCTGACGAATATCATAGCCATAGACTAATATGTATATAGGAAAATCATAGCTCTCAGTCTATACTGTATAAAATCTATGATCATAGCCGTGGCTATCTCTTGGGTAGCCGGTATTCAGCTAGTTATTAAAATAGCTACCCATCTCTATCAGAAAGTGAGAAAATAAAGATTCTATTCTTGTTTATAGGTTAGGTTTTCAATTCAACTGAACCACAAATTAAATCTAATTAACATGTTTATTGTAGAATTGTTGGCATACGCATAATTTTTCAAATATGAATCAATTATTTAAGAATCTGTGTGTTATTAGTTTAAAAACAAATAAGTTGAATATCCACACCAGTTCGTCAGCTTTAGCATGGTCCAAATCGGATGCACCGAAAAGATTTCTAAGGTATAATAACAAAATATATCCTCCACAGACTCCTGATGAAGAACCCAGACCTGCTGTAAGTTAACCATAATATCGCACCCTTAAGCTGTCTTCAGACTACGCTATACTATATAGTATAGCGCACCATACAAAGCCAATACTATATACATAAATAGTATATAGGACAGTGTGAACATGTCCATAACAATGTATGGTCCAATGTCCAATGGTCCAATGCGCCTGTGCGATATTGTTGTGCCATGAGCTATAATGCTATATAATATTATATAGTCTGAAGACAGCTTTAGTAATATAAGGGCACAACTCGAAATTTAATTTTTGAGTTTTTGTGCTAGATGGGCTCAATATCAACTGTGCAGGCCAGCTGCATGGAATTTACCAATATTAATTGCTTTATTACTACAACAGTCCAGCCATAAACATTTCCAGATAGAACTAAACAATGAAAGTATGTAAATATTCTAACCAATCCTAACATGTTTGCGAATTTATTATTTGATGAACAAGATATATTCTAATGTGTCAGCTAGACACAGGTCTATTAGAATATCCAAATATAATCATACAGAAATAAATTATTATGCAAGTTTAATTACTTATACATTCAATGATCTACAATTTCAGTACAAAATTATGATCTTAGCAGATAAGTCTCTGTAAATAATAAATTATTAAAATAGTAATAAACTTCTTGAAGATCTATCTTCTTAATATTTCTCTGCACAAACTGTATTGTTCCTGAAATTACAAGAATGATATTAAAACTTCAAAAATGTTTGATTCTTCAAATGAAAGGGACAGTTTAAAAAGTAAACAAGAAATAGATAAATAGAAACAGGGTAATTAAGGACCATAATAACCAGTCTTATATGTATGTTCCCCAATATTAATTAGTTCTAAAAATACTTGATTAACTGCTTGTATGCTGCATTTCCAGACATAATAAAAATGTCATTGTCTCTTATAGATGTACCAATGTTCCAGCATATGATGTGTTAATACTAAAATTTGACAAATACCTACTTGATTAACTATTAAACTAATTAATATTGTGGAATATAAATTGATGGGTATTGGGCTCTTTCACCTTATTCACTAGATGCACCTTACATGGTAACCCCAGTATAATTTCATCAAATATCATAAAGTTTATCAATTAAAAACATATTGTATTGTTCACTGGTTTATCAAAAATCACAATTATTTTCAAAGGATATAATTTTGTGTTTTCAGTTTGTATGTCATCAGAAGACCAATATAAAATACAGTCCTGAAAAGCTATGGTATATTGCCAGTTTTGTTAGGGGAATGACAGTTGATGAGGCTGTGAAACAACTTAGCTTTGTAAATAAAAAAGGAGCAACATTTGTTAAAGAAGCCATTCTTGAAGCTCAAGAACTTGCTGTAAAAGAACACAATGTAGAATTTAGGAGCAATTTGTGGGTTGGTAAGTACACAAACAGTTTATTTTTTACCATCTCCTAAACATTAGTTACCCCTACAGCTTACCTTACAAGCCCCTCTAAGCCACCATGACTACAGATCGGCTGATGATTCTTGGTTGTTTTGAAGTTAGAAGTTCAAATGCATAATGGATTGGATTGGTTACTTTAGGGTATAAATAAAATTGGCTATTGAAAATGCATAATGGATTGGATTGTTTAAGGTATCCTACATAAAATTGGCTATTGTGCAGACAAATGGCTAACTTAGGGTGGCCAAGAACCATTTACCGATCTGTATAAGAACCCTTAGTTACAAAATCAGTTTTATTTATGTAGATGTTCACTCAACAATAGCTCGAAATATAACATAATCAAATATTTATTTTCCTGTTTCAGCTGAATCATTCTCTGGTCAAGGAATGGTTATAAAAGGAATTAGAAGACATGCCAGAGGACGTATGGGAGAAGTAAGATACCAATTCAGTCATTATTTTGTAAGATTGGAAGAAGGGAAACCACCTGTAGACTATTATAAGAGAAATCCACAGACACCTCAACAACAACTTGATAATTGGCTGGAACAAATGAGGAAGAGAAAGATTATAAATTCATATTAAGTTGTATATCATTTATTAACGTGATTATTTAGAAATATAAAATGGCATAGATTCTGCTTTTAATTATTTTAATATTTCATCAACATAAAAACATTTACTTACCATATCAAAATAATATATCATTTTAAATTCCATTTGATAAAACTTAAAAAAAAAATATTATCATAGCTATGTACGAAAATACTGAGTTATGAATTCACAAATTGATTTTGAGTTGATTACTTGTATAACTAAAAAGACTATTTTGTATCTCATGAACACATAAGTTTAGATATCAAAATAGCTGCTAATAAACATCCACTGTTGATCACTGGCTTCCACTGAATAGGTTAGTATAGGTATGAACTTGAGGAAACATTAACGTTTTTATGCAAGGAAGTATTAAAAAATACATTTACTTAACCTAATTAGCTGTAATGGGTACTAGTTCTTATTAATAGCTTGATGAAAGTAGAGATAATAAAGGTGACGGCTAAAAATCTAAACACTGAAAACCCAGAATCGACAGCAATTAAATGTTTACGAACGGGTTAGCTTTAATAGACATTTGATGGTACCAAAGTGCAAACTTTGAAATCCGCAGCCCCGGATCTTGGATTATATCGAGGGGGGGCAAAAATTGAAAAATGCCGCCCCCGCCCAAAAAAAAATGTTTTTATCATCATGATCATCATTTCAGCCATAACACGCCCATTGATGCTGATGGTTTCTCCCCCTTAAATTATAGAAACAAGGAGATATGCCATCATAGAAAATTAGTACGGGAACAACTGTCGCCATTTTTCGACACAATTACAAGTGCTCCTTGTGAATAAAAAGATCTCCCACACATTAAAAATCCTGAACACCCTCAATCTCAACACTAGCACTAAACTAAAACTCTGTATTTATATCATCAATCGTGTTCGTCGCCAGCGTGTACGTTTTATATAAGGTCAATGTGACCATATAAAACCATCAAGCTCAATAGCGCCTTGGCACACCTCCCTTGTTTCTATGATCTGAGGCCTCCCCCAAAGAACGACCGGTCTCTAGCGCTGCTCTTTGCGATTACTACGCTTGGTAGACGAATACACTGCTCAGTGTATTCCTCTACCAAGCTTGAATTTGCCGCCCGGGGTATGGGCCCCGGCTAGCTCCCCCCTAGATCCGGGGCTGGAAATCCGTGGGGTATGGAAGTTACAGCTTGACCTCTTGGTAGTTCTAGCCACCCTACACTACGAAGGTCATTTAAACTGGTCATTTTATTGTAGTCCACGTGGCTGGAGGCGCGGGCAAAAGTTTAGTCTGTATTTAAGCTTATATTATATATTGATTCTGACACAATTATGAAACAATTGCTCTCACATTGAAAATATAATAGTTTTATTAGTAAGGATTTGTAGACATGATTTTTATATGAAAAAAAATAATATCCCACAGTTTTTCGAATAAATGAAAACATTTTTTTAATCTACAAAATAAGCGTAGGTACTCAGACTGCAGTATAAGAAGTTTGTGTCGACTCTGGGTATTTTTTTGCCATCACCTTGTTGGCTTCCTTTTCATATTGTAACTACTGCTAATAATAGTTTGAAAACATGGGTCCAATTTATTTTACCCTGGTAATAGGTGTCTATGTCTACTTAATATTTTTTTGAGTTTTATGAAATGGGCAAGATTTTTTAAAAGAGTGAGTAGTCAAAGAATAATTGAAATTAAAAGGACACTTATAAAAAGAACACTTATCCTATATCATAAAAATTATCATACACTTAGAGATGTCCGAGGCTCAGGTTTCTTGGGTACATAACCATACAGGAAAATTGAAACAATAACAAACATTGTCCCAATAGCAAATTGTACAGTTAAGTTGAAATCAAATATGTATATGGATGCTATACATGATATGATAATCGCAACAGAAGTTGCAAAACCCTTTAGTATATTATCGGCGTATTTGACAACCACAGCCACTATGAGGCCTCCTGCTGCTTGTAATAGGACTAGATACCAAACAAAACCATCAAAGCCTTTAAGCAAATTATTTTGAGTGCCTTCATTTACAAGGTAAGTGATAGTTCCAAATGGCAATGATAGTAAACTCAACTGCACATTTCTCATCCATACCTGAAACAAGTCAACAAGTTTAGTTCAAGATCATCACATCATACAAAGACAGGTTGGCCCTGAGCTACCCTTTTGTTTTATATAAACTGTTTGGTTTGATTGTTATGTAAATGTCAGTCATATTGAATGCCTTTATCAATAATAAATAGTTTTCAAAGCTTAGCATAATAAACACCTTTCCATTCAATTGATTACTGGTAAAGACAGCACTTCACTTGTGGTATTTGAACAAATTTTTGCGTTATTTCGCTAATACAAAATAAACTCTATTAGACTAGAAATAGGGTATATTTTGCATAGCCGACCAGATAACTCGAATATTTGGTCAAATACACCAACGGAAGGGCCAGCACAAAACTGGTTTGCAAACTGTAAAGTAGGTACGGTACCTACCAATTTGGCTTTAGCAAATACAGTAACAAATATTGGCAAACAAAATTATTTGTGACGATATTGATAGGATTTAGAAATCATATATATTTATGACAAACTTACAGATATGTCAGATTCTTTAAGTACTTTTTCAAAATATATCCCAGCAAAACCAGATATAAAGCAGGCTGCTAGTGCTGCACCAAATCCTAATATTTTAGACTGCTGCGGTAAATGTGTCTTGGCAAGGTTTGTTTTTTCTGTGGAGGACAATTGTACAAGAGCTACTCCTGCTGCTAAGATTGCTAATGCACACCATTGCCACTTCTTAAGTTGTCTTTTCAATACAAGCACAGCAAAAAATGCAGTTGTCAGTATTTTTAATTGATATGTCACCTGAAAAAAACAGTCAAAAAAGTGAATTTAGATTAGGTTATAATACCTACTAAACAGGATGAAAAAATGAGATAGGTAGTCAGTGGAAGAAAAGTACCTCAAATATTGATGATAGCTAATTTGACACAAACAAAATGTTACCTTACTTTATTATTTAGGTACTAAAATTAGAAAATAAGTATGACTGCATTCAAAGATTGTTTTTAAAATTTTGTCTCAGCTGGGAATCTGGGTTTTATCCTTCGTGAGACCTCTACTTACATGAGGTTGTGGCTTTCATATACCTACCCCCCATAACTTTGAGATCAAGCATAATATTTTAACTATTCAACATTTTTCATATAGTTAAGATTGTATGTGTTACCTGGTAAGTAGCAGCATCCAAGTTAGATGCTGAGACATAAAGTAAGTTGTTTTGAACAATGTATAGGAATGATGGCACAGAAACTCGTAATGTGTCTTTCACATTCAATATGACTATGCTGTACATAGATCTTGCTCCTTTTTCAACACCACCAGACTCTTGCATCACAAGGCACACACATATAATTAGTTTAAATACTTCTGCCATTAAAACAGCTGAAAATACAATACAATTCATTAGTTATACCTACTATACATTCAGTTCAAGCATGAATGATGATTAAATGCTTTTATAATTCAAAATTTGTTACCCTAATTAATAAATATAAAAACAAGAAATGGTTTTATAACATCAGAGAATGAATTTCAAATACATATAAAATTCTTACCAGCTGCAGAAGAGAACATTTCCACATCCCTAGTGCGAGCATACCGCATACTTAGACCTAATACTGCATTTTGCAATGTTAATATCACCAAGCTTATATATTTAATGTAACCTGGAAACAACGTAAAATTTACACCTAATCCATTTCCAACTAATAAGAATTATAAGAAAATTTTCCTTAAATATTTTAAAATGTGCTTTACCATAATTATTAACTCTTCTGTTGTGTGCATATGATTGTGCTTTTTTAGTATCGCTGTCCATGTCTTCTGTAGAATTTAGCTGCGTATCGGCAGTTGTTAGTTCCTGATGTGGACCTTCCGGTTCAACTAGTTCACTGACAACAGGTTCTGTATTTACTGAAGCCTCATCAGTAGTGTCAGTTGACTTCATAGGAACCTTATGATAAAGAATGTGTGTAAATTAAACAAAACTTATTGATAAGCTAAGTGATTGATAACACTGATTTGATTTTACTATGCACTTAAATTAACACCGATTTGATTTTACTGTAGATACGACTTAGCACTCATTTTTGTTTTCATAAAATATTTGATATCTCGACTGTGATACATCCTGAATATATGGAATAAATACAGCTAATGATATGATGAGCATGATAATTAAGGTGTTTGTGATAAAATGAGAGGAATTTAAATTATTGTCATAATAATTTAAAAAAATTGTGTTATACTGATAATAATGTACTTACAACACCATAAAGATTTTATCATTGGCCAGATACCAACAAATCATTTCAGGTAGATATTTTGAGTTGGTAAATATAGAAGATATCTAGGCAAATAAAATGTAAGTATTATTCACCCAGTTTTAATAACTATTTCCTTCACCAATATTAAAATAAAGTTCGCCAGGATATTGAAAAATAATATTACCGATTTTCGATGTTGTTTGAATTGTACAAACTCAACTTAGCCACGCTACTTCACTGAAACTCTGCTGAATTTATTTTGTATTGTAGTTTTGTATAGGTATTGTTGACGTCGGCAATCTAAAATGCCAATGAACTGTTGAAGTGTTGACTTGACGTTAAGTTTTGACGTTGACAGTTGACTCGTAGACTAGTTTTTTTTTTATTATTTCCTGACGGAACCCAAGGTAAGGCATAGACATATACAGTCTTATTACAAAAAAGTTAATAAACACAGTTTGAACTAGTGTTTAGTTAGACAGTGTCTAAATGCTTAGACTGTGTTTAGTAGGATGTTTAATTCTGTGTACCACATAACAGTGTTTAGCTTTTGTCTAGCTAGACGTAACGTATTCAACATCTGATTATTTTATATATTTTTTTATTCATAGCAACATTGTAAAACATTCACTCCACTGCTCCACAATATTTCGTTTTACGCAGATAATTAGCAACAAATTGCATATTGTCGATGCAGTTTACAAAACTCAAATACAAAACGGAGAAATATCGTAATATTTTCTAATTTAACAGTAGATTAATTTAAATATTCAATGCCCATGTTTTGAATTTTGTCCGGAGAAACGGAGCGTCAGTGTATTGCCCAACTGTCACTGCTGTCAGTGTCACTATTTCAAATTGTTTGTTAATTTTCTTTTTGAGTTTCGTTGAATACTAGTGATAAAATTATTTGATGTTATTAAGATCTCGCTAGAGTAATATTGTTCTGTGATTATGATTGAAAGAACTAAGCGGAAAAGACAGGGATGCTGGACAGTTATAAGGTTTGTGGCGAAGAATGAAAATAGGCCAAGAAAAATGTGTCTCAACATAAAATCAATCAACAAATCAATCAAATCTATGAATTCTAATACATGAGTATATTCATTATATTATTTATAATTTCCAGCCTCACTGACGCAAACCAAACGACATTATTGCAATATTGACCAATGGGATTGGAGTGTTTAACTTTAGACTTACGTTAAACAAGGGATCGCGTGTGTTTAAATTTAGACATAGTTTATACCGTTAAACATGTGTTCAACGTCTGTTTTTTGTAGTAAGACTGATAATCTTTAGACATAGCCTAAGGCATAAACTCCCTGGCCGTTTTTTGTTTGTGTGCGGTTCTAGATTTTTATGTTGATTGATTTTATTAAATGCCTGTGAAAACACAAGTTATAAAATTCTCCATCTAGTGCTTATGGTGGATCCGTCATGGTTGCGCGCGAAATTTCAAAAATCATCATCATCATCATCAATTATTATCGTCGCGAATCGAATTTTCGTCAACATACAACGTAAAACAGCGCTGCAATTTGCAAAAAACCCAAGATATTTTGAATTTCGCGCGCAACCTTGACGGATCCACCTTATTTACTGTCTAGGAAGTAGTGTGTCACAAGAAGTCCCTTCGATGCTATGATGGCTGCCCTGAATTTCAATGTTACAAGGTTTTTAACGGTGTTGAAGTTTTCTTTCAGTGGGCCTAGCACAAATAATTTTTAACCGACTTCCAAAAAGGAGGAGGTTCTGCATTCGGTTGGTTTTTTTTTTTTTTTTTTTTTTTTTTTTTTTTTTTTTAATGTATGTACACCGATTACTCCGTGATTTCTGAGCCGATTTACGTGATTCTTTTTTCATATGGTAGATAAACCTCGCGCGGTGGTCCCATATAAATTTTATTAACTTTGGTTGAGTAGATTTTTAACCAGGTGTAATAAACGGTATTTTTGGTGTATCTCGATGACATCATGACGATGATGAAAAAGTGATATTGTGAAGGTACATGAATTCCTGAACGCAATCGATCTCGATATTATGCATACATAACATCACGCCGATATTTCCCGCAAGGTTAGACAGAGGTGTATAGTACACACAATTTTTTCATGCTTAAGTCGCATTTGATAGAAGGCTAGGGAGCGAGCCTATTGCTATTACAAACTGAAAAAAACACTGTTTTTAGGGTTCCGTAGTAAAACTAGGAACCCTTATAGTTTCGTCATGTCCGTCTGTCTGTCCGTCTGTCCGTCTGTCACACCCTCGTCAAATCTACAGTTCATAACCAATTTGTATCAAACTTCATAGGTAGATGTCTTTTATAAGCCGCCATTAAGGCCTATAGTGAAATTACGAAAAATAAAATTATTAGGGGGGGCTCCCATACATGAAACTGAGGGATGAAAAAAAATATTTTCGCGCACCCCACCATGTGGAGTATCGTTGGATAGCTCTTTGAAAATAACATGAAGGTTTCTAAATACCTTTTTTATTTAAGTGCATATTGAGTGAACTAGGAGCTCCCAAAGTCGTTAACAATGTGTCCCCCCCTGTAATTTTCCAACCGCGCTATCGAAAAATCTGAAAAAAATCAAGCTTATAGCACTTAATAAATACTTTCGATTGAAATTAGTTTGAACAAGATACGTCAATAAATTTTTGAAATATTTGAGTTTGACAACCGTAAAAATAATATTTCATAATAATATTATGAAATACAAACTTGTATTTGCGGTCGGAACACTGAAATACTTCTTGCTACGGAACCCTACACTGTGCGTGGTCCGACACGCTCTTGCCTGGTTTTTGTTTACTGAAATGCTCTCATCCACCAACATCTATGAATATAAGTACCTATTTAAATTCGTGGAAGTAATCGATCTCGGTAAAAGTACATAAATTATCAAAGTCGCTCTGTCCATGATTTTATGGTACTTTATTGTAATAAATTAACAACAACAAAAATGGTTACACTACACTAAAAAGATAAAAATAAAAACAGGTTTAAAAAAAACCGACTTCCAAAAACTACACTAAAAACTATGAAATAAAAATGTTAAACTTCCATAAATAAAAATCTAAATGTATATTGAAGTCGGCGGGGCCTAGCATAAATATAGGAATGAAAGAAAATTTTAATTTGTCGAGGCGCAAAGCAAGCTGCACGTTCGGTGCACACACTGCGCACGTTCTTCCTGTTCATAGGCTGAGAGGTAAAAACCTGAAGAAGAGGCCCCGCCGACTTCAATATACATTTAGATTTTTATTTATGGAAGTTTAACATTTTTATTTCATAGTTTTTAGTGTAGTTTTTGGAAGTCGGTTTTTTTTAAACCTGTTTTTGCCGTATCGTATCGTAAACGTAAGCGAATTTCAAATCTAAAATACCTACAACAGTCATAGAACATTTAGATCAAATTTTAAACAACTTGCGTATTATATTAAATACAGAGAATTAAGTATTTAGTTAATATAAATATTGTGTAGCGAACGTGTATTTTCAATTCAAAATATGCTTACGTTTACGATACGCAATGTCAAAATCGTTCGTGCTTGGCCCTGAGTACCAATTCTTGTTCACCACTTTATAGTGTCCTAGGCATTACACATAAATCTACAAAAAACATAAAACGATATGACCTAAATAAGAATGACATTCAGGGCAGCCAACATAGCGTCAAAAGGATTTCTTACGTGAAACACTCTAACACACTTTAGCTAGGGGCACAGAACATAATTATATACTCCTAGCGGGCTAGGCGGCTGGCGAGCAAAAAATCTATATGATTTGCTCATGTGGCAGACTTTATTAATAGCGATAAGAAATATTATGGACCGCGTCTGTCACCCCACCATCGTAGCGTTGCGTTTTCAATTAACAGCGCATCAGAAATGTCGAAAAAAAAAGCTGTGCTATATCATTTGCTCGTGTCTGCCTCTTTGACCGTTGTTCTTATTGCTTATAAAAAAAAAACATAAATGAGGCAGACAGCCAGGCCACTGATATTCCGAAAGCAGACCATTTGAATTGTTTTTTTTAATCGAAGCTTGGGTCAAGCATTCAATCAACAGGGTACCCCTATCATGAGTTTTTTTGACGTATAGTTTCGTTAACGTAAGCATATTTTGAATTTAAAATACAGCAGTCCTGGAACATTTGATAAAATTTATACAATTTGCACATTTTGAGAAATTAATTATTTAATTTATATAAATATTGTGTAACAAACGTGTATTTTCAAATCAAAATATGCTTACGTTAACGATACTAACACATCAAAAAAACTCATGATCGGTGTAGGTACTGAGGCCCTAGACAAGTTGGTTGCTTTTCTGTTATCGTTCACGCCAAACGCTACGTCCAAAATGTATGGCAATGACATTACCTGCGGAAAAGTCACGTGACTCACAAAATAATGTCAATTCCATACATTTTTAACCGACTTCCAAAAAGGAGGAGGTTCTGCATCTCGCTAGAGTAATATTGTTCTGTGGTTTGGCGTGAACGCTAACACAAAAGCAACTTGTCTAGGGCCTCTGGTCTGTTTACAAAATATTAATTGAAGTAAATAATGTACACACGCACGCACGCACACGCGCGCTACCGTTATTTCCCTTTCTGGACCTTTATAAACCGATCTTCGAGGCTCTTATGGCTTAATACACAATGGTACACGTGCTCCAAAACCCTCATTATGAGTTTTGGAGTAGGTAGGTAATTGGAGACTTCAACGAACTCTAATGGTTAAAGTCAGTAAGTAAAGGTGGATCCACACATTGCGAGGCATGCGCTCCGCACGGCGCACAACGCATGCCTCGCCAAGTGTGGACCTGTATATTCGTGGCGAGGCATGCGCTCCGCACGCGCGAGGGCGAGCCAACGTATGTCGGCAAATGCTTCAAGATCAAAGTGCCTCAGTGCGAGCATTACGTTAGGTGAGGACGTAGCCGCGCATGCACGTTCGAGGCGTGCGCCGCGTACAATATCAACGCACGCGTCGACTGCGAAAATGAAACTGCGTTTGCTCGGGCCAAACAGCGCGCAGCGCATGTTCGGGCCGATCCAACGCGGCGGACACAACCATCCAAACGCAACGCACTGCTCGCAATGAGCCGGCCGCCACACGGCGCACAAAGCACAGCGCGTGTGCGCCGCACACGCGCTGTGCGTTGTGCGCCGTGCGGAGCGCATGCCTTGCCAAGTCTGCGCGCCTACTTGCCTCGAGCATTTGCTTCGCACGCGATGGCTCGACCCGAGCATATGTTGGTATAATTTGTCAACACGCACGCCTCAAGCCGAGGCATGCGTTGTGCGCCGTGCGGAGCGCATGCTCGCAATGTGTGGATCCACCTTAAAATGTCTGCCAATTTTTTTTTGTACTCAGGTAGTTCTAATAAATGGACCTAATTAAAACTACGAGCAAATGATTTAGTAGAGATTTTCTTTTTTACATTTTTACATCTACCTCCTGTGATAATGCAGAGCCCTGGATGTCATAGATTTTCTTCATTATCAAAATGGTATTGACCATTAACCCCAGAGGCAGACATGAGCAAATGATTTAGTACTGATTTTTTTTTTACAGATTTAAAGCCCTGTAGCTAAAAAACGCAGCAACATACGACCTTAATTCATTTAGAAAATTTTGTTGTATTGATCCAAACTTTAATGCCTATCAATACGAAGCACAAGCAAATCATATACTTAAATGTTCGCCAGCCTACTGCTATAACTACTTGTCTCAATTAAAATAAAAAGACAATTCCATGGGTTTGGTTTTAATTAAACATCTAAAACATAAATAAAATTCATAACACTAATTTATTGATCATTTTCAAAATCAGCAGGATTCTTGCGTCCAAGACGTGTATGTTCACGTTCTACACCTTCATATACTAGGTAACCAATGATGAAAGCTAAAACAATAAAATATATTATTAGGCCACATAAAACAAACAAGTTAATTTTCTGCTTCAATTTGTAACAGCTATGCTTTCATTAGTGCACCATCTTTCCATGCATCAAGATGCTCATCTTTTGAGGGTTAACTTCACAACCTTCATCAGAACCTTTATTTTTTTTTTTCTCAGTCTACCACTCTCTCACACTCCTTTAATATTAAGATTAGAATAAAAAAAAGTCCTAAACAATGAGAATGACATAGTAACTACTACACTGTAGGCGGAATGGTCATCAGAATGGTTGCAGTTTTATTTTGTAGAAATGTGTGTTCCATATTTTACATTCAGTCCATCAATAAATTGATGCTTGCAAGGCCATCGCCAGAGATTACTAATAAATTACATGATATCACTGTCATATGCCACAGTTATGGAAGGAGCAGCTAGAGTATATTTACACTTAGCTGTTTGAAAATTGGTATACAGACGGACACTTAGTTATTATGCTGACCGACCGAGATTGAAATAATACCTATGTAGGTACCCCAGAAATTACAAAGTCCGAGAAAATCTCGAACATAACAAATTATAATTCCTGCCTATGTTATTATCTTCTGCCTAAATCTGTGCATTATTCATTGACCTAAAATTAAACTAAAGTTTCTAAACAGATAGGTATGTGTAGACTTACGTGGGGCCCACTTGAACACGCTCTCGCGGAATCTACGGAAAATATTTGGCAATCCATTGGAAATGGCTCCAGCATAGGCACGTTGTTCATGAGGCGATAACTTGTATGTAATCAATCCTCGGATTTTAGCAAGCTCTCCGAAATGCTTTCCCATTTTTGTTGAATAATTTTACACTGGAAGATAAATTATGTAACCAATAATTTGAACCCAGGTCCCAGCAGCAGACTGCACAGCACACAGCAGAGGAAAAATATTAGTGCCAATGTCAATATTGTCAATGTTAACTGTCAAACAGTGTTGCCACATCAAATTTGCGCATGTCTAGACTGCTATCAAAAAGTCGCTAGTTTTGTATGGATTTGGTAACAAAAAAAGTCCCCAGATGTCGCCAAATAATTTTGGAATGAAGTTCCATAAATTACGGCTTGTGGTAGGAGTTTACTGGCAGAAATCGTTACATGCGGCAGCACTTTAAACAAAAATATGTACTTTGTAAACAGTTTTTTTAATGAACTGCAAAATCTCCAAACAAAGTCGTAAGTCATAAGTCCGACGCGAAATTTTAATGCTGAGGGGTTCAGAATAAGGTACTGAACCCATGATTTCAGTTTTCGTCAAGGTATTACTTACAACCCGTATAAACATACACTTTTCACTGACCAACATAACTTAAACTTGGGACTTTAATAGTTACTAAAAGAACGTAGGAAACACTACTTACGTATACAGTGTAACCGTTAGCGAGACTGAATGACCACCATGGGCGTAGCCAGCTATTGGCTCAGGGTGGGACAGCAGTCTAAAATAATATGTAACTAGCAAACTATACCCGCGGTCTTACCCCGATTATTTATTTTTGTGTCGAGTGTGAACTTTCTTACGGATATTAAATATTGTAGTTAGTAAGTATTGTAGTTAGTACCTTACAGGACAGAGCCAGGGGGGGGCAAGTGCTCCACCCTGCCCCACCGTGGCTACGCCCATGATGACACTATAAAAATACTTTGAGAAAGGACTCGCAGATGAATCAGTTAAGTATTTTCAATATTCGAATAATGTAGGTACATAAGTACCTACGCCATAGATACTACAATTTATAATATAGATGAGTTTTACGGCCCTAGGATCTGGGTCTTTTGAGTAATTTGTAATACTATACAACTCTGAAACTAGAGAGATCATTCAAGTAAAAAAATCGCTAAAGTCGCTAGAATATATTTTAGCGACAATAATTCTTTATGTCGCTAAACAAACAAAAAATCCGCTAGTTCTAGCGACAAAGTCGCTAAAAGAGCAAGCATATTTATTACAAGAGGTAGTACCATAGACATAGGATACTAATGAATGATACTATAGACAGGGCGATTGTGCACTACACGTTTCCAGCACGTTTTTTCACGGACCGTTTTTAGGGTTCCGTAGTAAAACTAGGAACCCTTATAGTTTCGTCATGTCCGTCTGTCTGTCTATCTGTCTGTCTGTGTGTCTGTTCGTCTGTCACACCCTCGTAAAATCTACAGTTCATAACCAATATGTATGATACTTCACAGGTAGATGTCTTCTGTAAGCCGCTATAAAAACCTGTAGCGAAATTATAAAAAATAAAATAATTAGGGGGGGGGAGCATACATGAAACTGAAGAAAAATATTTTCGCGCACCCCTTCATGTCGTTCCATTTTCCACCCATTCATATAGTTGGATAGGTCTTTGAAAATAAGATCAACGTTTCTAAATTACTTCTTTATTAAGTGCATATTTAGTGAACTAGAAGCTTCGAAAGTCGTTAACAATTTGTCCCCCCCCTGTAATTTTCCAACCGCATTATCAAAAAATCTGAAATAAATCAAGCTAATAGCATCTAATAAATAATTACGATTAAAATTGGTTTGAATAAGAATAAAATAATTAGGGGGAGGGGCCCCATACATGACACTGGGGGATGAAGAAAAATATCTTCACGCACAAGGGGTGCGTGATGCGTCACGCACATGTGGATTGTGCTATTGCTATTGGCTAAAAATCCGTTTAAAACCGAATTCGAATTGAAAACGTCTGTAGTGCACAAATACCCATAGCCTAAGAGATAAAGCCGCCGCTGGCCTGGCCGTTTCTTGTTTGTGTGCGGTTCTGGATTTGTATTAGTGTGCGTGACTAGGGAAGAGTTGACTGGTTGACGCTTCAGTGATGTCACTGTCAACGAGAAATGACAGCCTTCACAAGGTATACAGACCATGGACGTATTATTAATATAATACGTCCATGATACAGACACGGTTAGACTAACTCCAGTATATTATTCT
This sequence comes from Thalpophila matura, assembly GCA_948465475.1. Taxonomy (NCBI): domain Eukaryota; kingdom Metazoa; phylum Arthropoda; class Insecta; order Lepidoptera; family Noctuidae; genus Thalpophila; species Thalpophila matura. Next base: position 8,527,742 of record OX419183.1, on the reverse strand, counting down.
TCCAAGATTCAAGCTATCCATACTATCGATAGTAGGTACTTGCAACCGATTTTCTTGCTATCGGCCGGTTATCGACAGACAATCGATAGTTGGCTATCGAGCGGCAACACTACTAAAAACCAGTCTCTATAATCTGCTGTAGATTGTATGACCTACTCAGTACTCTTTGACTTTGATCTAGGGATGCAAGAAGTGCCAAAAAGTATCGATATATCGATATATCGATATAAAAAAAAATATCAATATCGGTTTCGATATATCGAAAAAAAAATATCGATATATCGATATATCGGTAAAATTTTCAAAAAATATTAGTACTTTACGAAATTCTATTGTGTTTGTTTTTACAAGTTTATTTCAATAAATCTGTCAGTATTATTAATAATCATAAAAGTAGTGTGCGTTTCACTAAGAATTCCTTTCGGCGCTGAATTTCATTATGTTACAACGTTTTTAACCTTAGATCATAGAAACATGAACATAGAAACAAGGGAGATGTGCCAAGGCGCTATTGAGCTTGATACTTTAGTTTGGTCATTTTGAGCGTAGTACAAAAGTACACGCTGGCGACGAACCGAACACGATCGATGATATAAAGTAGTGATGTTCCGGATATCCGGATATCCGCGAAAAAAAAAAGATCTGTATCCGTATCCGTTACATTTTTAACGGATCTTTTACGGATCTTTTCCACACAAAATAATTCCAAATTACACTACTAAACTTCTTTGTAGACATTTTTTTAACTCGTACAACAAACACAAACGTTGTCTATGCTGCCCAGTGTCAGACTAAACCAGTGTTTTTCAACCTGAGGGTCGCGACCCCCAGGGGGTTGCAAGGACTCAATCGGGGGGTCGTAATCGCAAGCCAGGTAAAACTAAAAAACAGAGGTTGTAGGACTTACAGTAATTTAAAAATAGGTACCGCGATTTCAATGAGATGGCTGTGCGGGTTTATTTTTAACCTTTTCCGCGACTTCTTCACGGCAAAGAATAATCACCGACCGAAGAGCGCCCGTGACTATCTTGCACAGTGCACTTGATTTCTCGATCAGTAGATATAGTTCCAAAAGTAAGAAAATTAAATACTCTTAATTATGTATCTCACCTTTCACATCACTCACTCACTCACATCATTGACATTGTTTTATAACGATCTTGAGGGGTCGCCAAAATATTTTTATTTGCAAAGGTGTCGCGCATTCAAAAAGGTTGAAAATCACTGTCACTAAACTATAAACAAAACTAAAGAAAGACCCGCGCAACGCAAGTCGAAACATGTTCTGTCACGCAAAGCGTCAAGTGGCGTTAACTATCGTTTCAAGGTCACGCGCACCGACACCGATTGGCAAATATCTATATCTCCTTGTTTCTATAATCAGAGTTTTTAACGATGCTAGAAGTGTTCTTTCAGCACCTATTCTCGTTCACAACTTTTAATGCTCCTGACATTACTTTAGCACTTAAATCTTAAAAACTGTGACATTTTAATCAATGGCGACTATGGTCTTACTACTGAAAATATATCGTTTTTGATACGTTTTCGATACTTGATATTTTATATCGATATATCGATGTATCGAAATAATAAATATCGCAAAAAAATATCGATATATCGATCAAAAAATATCGATATATCGATATTTTTTCTGCAAGCCTACTTTGATCTGCTGTCCTGTCAGTCAGTGAGAGTCAGTGTCACAAGTTGTAATTTGGTCTACTTTGGACGCATTAGAATTCTTTCAACATAATTAATTTATTGATAATTTAATTGATAGAAGTATTTAACACAAGTTCCTGTTGCATAAGCATGGAAGAAGTAGATTCCATTATTTTACATTTCCTTCGCCAGTTGAACATGTAATTTAATAAGCTTAGTAATAATAAAATAAATATCTTTTCATTTGTAGCTTCTACTTTTTATCGTGAAATCTTTTTCAGAAACATAGGTGAGGAGATCAAAAATATTAATGAACTGCCTGTTCATATTATTATTGAATCGGCATCAACGTGTTTACGCACCATCAATCCGTCTGTTAAAGTAACAAGAAACTTACCATCTGGTATATCTCACAGAATAGAAGTGGCTTCACAGATTGCTTCTATTTGTAAGGTAAAATTTCATTTATTACGAATCCTTAAAATATTAATGTTTCATCTTTTATTAATCTTCCAATTATTTCATTACAGGATGTAGGATACAAAAATGATGTTGGATATCAAACATTCTTATATCACAGTGAATGTGAGTTGAGGCAAGTGTTTATGTTTTTAATTGAAAGGTTACCCAATGAAGGCAAACAAGCTCCCACAAGCTTACCATCAGCTAACAAAAAGTCATTACTTAAGCAAAATATTAGTAATAAAATTGGAGAAGAACTCAAGTCTATTTGGATTCCCCCATGCTGCAAACCTAATTCTAATAAAATTGGGGATTTTAGTACCACAGGTAAAACCATACTATACATACATATAATATATATTCACTTTATTTGACATGAGTTTAAAAGACATGTATTGATCTTATCAGTTCTGAAGTTAGAAAACTGTTTTGCAGACGTGCCTACAATCTCTAGCCAGACAAGTCTAAGTGATGAACAAGTAATACAAAAGTTGCTAAAAATAAAGGAACTGAGCAAAACAAGTGTATCTCTGCTATCAACTCAACAACCAGAGCAGCATACAGAACAACAGATTGAGGAGCCTGAAATAAAGCCAGACTCAAATAAAAGCCTTAAAGAATTAAAAGAAATGGCTATTGTTTTAAGGCAGAAGTTAGATTCACTGGAGAGTGAGAAGAATGTGATGGAAGTTGAAATTTCTCAGGTATAATAGTAAAACATTGTCAATGAATGGTTTGGCATTATTTGGTAATTTCTTTTCTTCAGTGTCAATTAAAGTTATTGTTTAATAAAACTGACAGCAGTAGCATCTTTCTGTACCAATATTACATTCATAGTACATTTGGAAATCCATTTGCCAAACATTGCAATTTACAGTGTGTAACAGCCAAAAGTACAATACAAGTTATCGAAGGGAGTTGTGCATTATTAGATTACTATTTATTGACATTTCCAGGAGGGACTTGTACATAATAGAATATGTTCTTTGTTGGCCTAGATATAGCACATAAAGAAGTAAATATGTACTAAATGGTACATAATATTGTTACAGGCACAAAAATCATATGAAAGGGCAGATGCTGATTTGAAAAACATACACAACATTCTAAACAATATTGGAATAACTGATGTTGATGCTGAAGGTGTAGCAGATGATTTGATAGAAAAAGTACAAAAAAACATCCATATATTACACAGACAAAGTGAGGAATTAACATCAAGAAACTTGTCTCTGATAGTTGAAATTGACAAAATCACAAATAGCATGAACTTGATGGAAGTATGTACTTATGTTTTTTATTATTTACTTTATTTGCTTATGATTCAGATAGGTATGTAATAATGATAATGTATTTACAGTCTGAAAGAAGTAGGTGTAGAAAGATTTTGAGCAATTTGAAAGAGTCTGCTAAGGCATTGAAAGAGGAACATGACAAGAAAGAAGTATTAGGAAACCAATTGAAGGAAAGTTATGGAAAATTAAGAGGTGGAAATAAAAGGTTTGTAAAAAATATTTAAATAGGTATGTCTATAAAAATAATCTTTAAATAAGGCATTTGGCATATAAATTATGCTGATGTCTGTTTAACTTTAGTTATTCATACTACATTTTTCCAGGTCAATATACACAAAACGTATTTTGGAAATAATAAGTAATGTTGACAAGCAAAACATGGAGATTAAGAAGATACTAGATGATACTAGACAGTTACAAAAAGAAATAAACACATTAGAAGGTCAACTAGATAGGTGCTTTTCTATAGCTGATGAGACTCTATTCAGGGTTAGTATGGTTTAAAGAGAATTTTTATATGAATTAAAAGCGAATAACACCACTAATTTTCTTCTTGCCCCTAGGATGCAAAGAAGGATGACCAAGCGAAGAAGGCATACAAACTGTTGGCCCTGCTACATTCAGAGTGCAATACTATTGTTTCACTTGTCAATGATACCGGTACTTTAGCAAGGGACATTGTTGATTTAGAAGAAAACATTAAGACTGAGACAGCTAAGAGAACTGAAGATACCTTGAAGAAAATACAACTTGATCTTACTAAGATACAGGAAGAGGGTTAATATAGTATTTACTTGAAGTTGATACTATTTTTTAACATTACTTATTTTATTCTAAGCCACTGCTGTTTATAAAGTAATAATTATGCCATTCCTGTTAGACAAAGATATTTATTACAATACCTTTTATTAGTACCAATGTTATGTATCTATTTTATACTCTGATGTTTAATAAAATAACTAAAGTATTCTCAGTTTTTTATTCTAAAATTTTATAACTATTATTTTCGTTTTGGTAAAATCTCTGGTGGAATATAGTTATCATCGGAAGTTTTAGCTGCTGTCTTCTTTGAGATAGACTTGTCAACAAGTTGCTCTTTTTCTTCTATTTGAAGATCAACTTGGTCTTCATTGTCAAAGAACCATAACTTTTGTTCTTGATTCTTCATTTCATTTTGTTTCTGTTGGATGAGTTGAATGCGGCGTGCTCGGTCAAGTCTTTGGGCTTGTTCTTCAACCTTATCATCTCTTATTTTCTTCCATGATTCAAATTGCTAAAAAGATACAAATTAAAGTTTGAATGATTACACCCTTACCACAAAAAAGATAAACACGAGTGCTACCAAAAATAATACACAAGACATTAGACAAGTTTCATTAGTGCTAAAACAAGTGCGTATTATTTTTGGTAGCTTTCATGTTGAATATGTGTTTATCTTTTTTGTGGTACAGCCCCTAGTGTTTAACTTAGACTTAAATACATTTAATTTACAAGGAACAAATAAAATAATAATAATAATATCAACCATATTCGGGGGGCCCAGTTAGTGAGTTGGCAAGTCTCTGTCTGCCATTATTACGTGTCAATATACATTGTTTCGGCAGGCGCCATAGGTTCCCATAGTTCCCCAAAACCAATCCACTACCATCCCATCACAATAGCCCAAGTAGTTTTTCTCCACATGTTTGCAATAGTTCTGCACAGCTGGGGTTTGTCCTTGGGTGCATTTATATAGCGCATACAGGGATAATTGCCAGCTGTCACCATTACATTTTATATATGTTAAGTTTATTGTAAAGGGCCTAGCTCTACGTGTTGGCTTCGGCCCCACGCACGCCTTCGAAAAGTCCGGGACTTTCTAAAGTTTCGTGCAACAAAAATAAAATAATAATATTAGAACTGACCTGTTTTTGTTGGGATATATCATTCTTATGTGATTTGTTGATAGCATTCTCAATGGCAACTTTCAATGACTCTTCTAGAGACATATCCTCTGAGTTCTGTTCAACTTTGGCCAAAGTTGAAATACAGTTTTCTAAAGTTGGCTTAGAGTCAGCTTCTGAAGTTGCATTTTCTCTTTGCAACAGTTCTAGAACCTCTTTAAATACTTTGAATGATTTATCATTACTAATTTTCTCACAGAAAGCAGATAATTTATCATATTTTTTGTAGATAAGCCATCCAATAATTTGTAAGTTGTTGTTTAAATTGTTGGCAGCTCTTTCCGAAATCCATGCTAAAGTTTTACCAGATAACGTAAATGTATCTTTTATGTCAAAATGATCATCAAAGAATGGATTGCGAAGGTATTTAACTCTAATCTTAACTTCTTCAACTTTCTTATTTTTCTCAGCAGGTGGTGTTGGTTCTGGTGGTGTGACAGTGTAGTTTGTGATGTACTTGTAACAAGCATATTGGCACAAAGTGCAGGTTATTTCATTATTGTATTCTTCTTGAAGCATTACTAAAGAAGCCACCCTTGCAGCAAGTTGAAAGTCCAGTAATGTTATTAATTTGTCCAATAGTATATTTGCAGTGTAGTTATCAAGAAACACACCAAAGTTTAGAGGATCTTTTAATATTTCTACTAACTCTATAATATCACCAAACTCCATGAAATTCCTCACAGTAGCTTGCTGAGTCGAATCTAACATGTTGCCTGTTTCCGCTGTAGTCCTGAGTTTATGCAGTAGGTCCTTCAGTTCTTCGAGATGGCTAGCGTCTTTAATCGCATTGGCAAACATGTCAACATCTATTGCACTTATTACACCTTTTGAAGCATAATTTTGGTCCAGTACATTATAAAAATCATGTATACTTATTTTATTGAATACCGGTGAAGAGTTCATGTTATTCCAAGCTTCTGTACATTTATAGTCATTGGTTAAGAAATTCTTTTTATGAATAACTGGATACACATTTTTTTTTAAAAATACTTTTCGACAATTACGTAACATATTGGGAAATAGTTATCTAAATAAATGGTACCTACTAATTTATAAGCTCACCTGATTTGACTTAAATATAATAACACAATTTTTTCGAGATATGAGAAAATGAGAATTAGAGAGGTTAAGTATTGCTTGCCAAGATCCGAGATTGACATTTGACATTGACATTATTGAAATATTGCACCAGGGCTGCCAGGTGCAAAAATGGTGTGATCGAGGTTCCATTTCAATTTTTGTTAACTTTGTAAACGATGTCAGTATGGCCAACTGTCATTTGATGAATTTGTATACAAATTCTAAAACTTGTAAACTAGGTACATATGTAGTTTACAAGTTCTATTGAAATGGACCATACAAAAAAATCGTATGCCAAGGAGTCAGTCTTTTGGGCACGCTACCAGTTGACAGCGATGCGGAGGATTTTTTTGATGCTCTTTAGTTTATTTATTATTATTACTTATAAAGTTTTTTTTTTGTAAATAGAACTGTATATATATAATATGTAAATAAGATATACGTTAAAAAAAAAAACAAAAAAAAAATAAATGCCAAGGATATTTTGAAATTAAAAGATCGTACAACCTAAAAGTACAAAGTTTTTATTAAAAATAACAAAAATATCATTTAGTTTTAGAAAAGAAATGCAATAAAAGAAACAAAGAAAGAAAACATTTGGCATATGCCTTATGCCTACACAACAAAACAAAAAAAAAGATTAAAATAAAAACTAGTGTCCGACCGAAACAGGATTTTCAGCCGAAACCGAAACCGAAACCGAATCTTCGGCCACGGTGTAAGTTTCGGCCGAAACCGAAACTTACATAGACATTGTTAGATTAATTTAGTAAACCAAACAGATTATAAATTAACTAGATGTGTAACTCGCCTAAGTGGGGTTGCTAGTGACAAGCTCCCTTTGTGATATTTTTGTTCTCAGCGCTTGCAACACTGTTGAACACAAGCTCTGTAAATTATTTGTAAAACTGTTTCTAATAAATCCTGTTAAATTATATCTCGTTTCACTCATAATCTATCAGACATCTTAAAAATTCCATTGTGTCCTAAAATCTTGTGTATTTTTTACACAGATACAGATAGAATGAAATAAATAAAAAACAATCATTGAATTTGGAACAAAAATATTTATCCCTTTCCATGCAATGTTTGTTTCTTAGGCTCGTGGCTTCCCAATAAAAATGGTTTCTTACAAATTCTGGAAACAGCTTTAGATGAATTATAATTATTGGTAGTGCTTTTTTCAAAAAAGCGCCTTATTGGATTTTTAGTATTTGTATTTTATTTTTAATCTGAAACTAAATAGGTAGTGTGTAAGATAAATACTTAATTAATAAATACCTCATAGATTTCACAGTGTACAATAAAATTACTGTAATGTAGGCGGGCATTTTCACAAAAAAGTACCCCCACCTTGAAAAATAATATTTTTTTGAAAGTATTATATTTTAAACTTTTTTTGGTCTCTTTATAACGGAAATTCAATATACTTCAAGAAAAAGTATAATATTATGGGTTTAAAATGGGAATACTGTAAAAATATTAGAACATAATGGAAAGTCTCGCAAATTTATATCAGTTGTGTGACTATATTCAGTAGCTGAAAAAATAGTGTAAATTATAAGAATTTTTAGATATTGTTTATTTAATAACTTCTAAATGGTTATTTTTTATTTTTTAAACACTTACCATTCCCAAATTTTAGATCTAAGCTTATTAAAAATACAATAGTATATTCGGTATTGTGACTCTGGTACTTTAACTGTCATTATTATCTTCACTTTTAAAATTTTAGATACTTTTTTAGAGAAAAGGCAACAAATATTATACTTAAATATAATTTTCCATTTGAGAGACTAATTTGAAGGTCATTAAATGTAAAATCTACTCAAATAATTGAGAAATTCAGCTCCGTAATATAGGGACAGTCACACAACCGAATACCTAAAAAGGAAAAGGGTGAGTTTACATGGCGAAAAAAAAGTACGCAGGCACACATTTATAAGAAATATAATTAGATATAATAGGTATTATAAAACATTAACTTCAAACTAAATTATCACAATCAGTTTCGGCTTAAGGCATCACATTATTTTTATTATTTATTTAAAGGGTAAATTATAACTATTCAGAATAAGAAGTCTTTTTTACAACGCCAAATTGTTTCAAGTTGTTATTATTTTGAAATCTACTTTATGCCGTAGTTTGGTACTCAGTCAAAAAGGTCTTAGAAAAATATTTTTATAGCTGAAGAAAATCGCCATGTAAACTTTGCTTTATGTGTTCAGGCATGTTGTGACTTTTCGTTCAGCGTATATGTGACCGCTCAAATAGTCACACAACGGAAGTCACATTTGATAATGCTCTAGTAATAAAAACGGTTTAAAATATAACCACAACACTTAAATTCATCAAAACTTTTGATCAAGTTACATAATAAAACATTTAAAACTAATTAACTAAATACTACAAGATAAATAGATAGAAATAAGCCAAAATATGGTCACATACCTGAGCAAAGTTTTTGGTCCCTGCGGCTTGCAAACACGCGTGCACTCCTTCTAAGCAGTATTTTAACACTGACGGCTTGTCACTTGACAAGGGCATAGCGGTAGCTATGGTGTTGCCAGTAAATGCAAAACTATTTGAACTACAATAATTTTTTTTTAGAAAATCGGTGACAAAACTGAATGTTCCGGGAAGAACCATTTTTTGTGATTTACTTTTTTATTTTATAATCTTTTATTTTTGTAATCAGGTTATAATATTTTAACTATTATCACAGTAATTGATTATCCTGGACCAAATAAAACCTTAAAAGATGGTATCTTTCTTACAAAAAAGTTAAGAAATAATTAATTAAACGCGTAAGAGTATGCAGGGGACAGCGCAAAAACACCCATTTTTCAATTGTTATTTCTAATTAACTTAAATTTATTTGAGATTATGTTATAGTTTTTGTTAAAACAACAAAATATTGTATGCGTTTATTCACTTTGATAACTTATTAAATAATTCTGGCAACTACTTCATATTATAAAATTTAATCGAATTCGAGGGACAGTTGAAAATCAGGGGGTATACTTTTTTGTGAAAATGCCCACCTACCTACTTTCCTCAATATAATTTCGAGGGCTTTTCTTAAAAATAAAAACCGGACAGAGGGTTCCGTACAAACTTAATTATTATAATGTAGATATACCTATTATGTAAAATAAAATATTTCACTAGAAATAAATATGCAACAGTGCCATTTATGAGCGAGATGCCGCTATAACATACTTCTTCATGAGCACATGCCTCCACCCGTTTAGTCTATGCACCCGTTAAGAACCTTGCCCGGACACCTTGAACGGACAGACGGACGACAAAGTGATCCTAAATGTGTTCCGTTTTTCCTTTTAAGGTACGAACCAAAGGATAAATTCATTATTTGAATTAAATTCTCTTATATATGTTATTACTAGCTTCCACCCGCGGCTTCGCCACTTTTGGGATAAAAAGTAGCCTATGTCAGGGCCCCTTGCACTGGTACATACCGCTCGAGATAAGCACCTACTAACAGCGCGCCGTACTCAGAGGGTACAAGTCAGTCAGGGTCAGGCTCGGTCAACTGTGTATGGGTGACATGGACTCAAGGCGGGTTCCAGTTCATGAAAAGGATAGCGATATCGACGATTCTGTCTAACAGGCTGATTACAATGCAATGTTACCAAGTAAAATAAAATGAAATATCGTGTAACAAATTATGACTTAAACATGAATAATTTAATGTAAAATGTAGATTATTAACTAACACCTATTATTTTTTTGGTTAAATAATTAAAATTATGAATTCTAAACGAAATTTGGAAAAATAATTATATCTTTAGAAAGAAAAGACAGTGGGCAACTTTGTATGGGAGTTGGTCCAAGAGCCGCCTCGATTAAGACATATGCCAAATGAAAGGGTATAACGTAGTCTTCAAGTATGCAGATGGGCATCAGAATCTGTCCGAGTGATTCTGAGTAATGCTACGTTTTTATGGTTCATAGTTTATATTGGTTTTCACGACTTAGTATTCGGATTTTAACAAATGAGGTATCATAACATTTGTCTTTATAGGTACCGCGAGTGACATTGGCTATGTGGATTAAAAAAAAAACCAACACAGTGGATTAACCTTTCGTGTGCAACAATTTTAGACACAGTAAAAATGTACCTACCTAATTTTGTCTCGCGTGGATTCACGTTCCGGATATTAATATGATGGGTTAAGGATATTTTTTTTAATGAATTCGTCATTGATGCCAGTGGTGATCGATGACGGAGGCAGTCTTTTACTATCCTTTGTTGAGTTGTGACGTGAGATTCCTATTTTTTTTGTCTACTGACTTAGTGTAGGTTGGTAGGTACTGTCTGATTTTCGAATGACTGGCTTTTGATTTTGGACACCGAGACACAAGACACCGTCACTTTCTAGAAAGTGCGATAAACCCCAAACTGCTTTGGTATCATGCTTACCAAGTTGACCACTGACGATGATGTACCACAGCACCTTGGCTGGGATGGGGCTAATGTTTTCCAGTGCGCTATTTAGTAATCCTGATAACAATAATACGATAGTGAATTGCGGTGGTGGAATCTACGTACAGTCCACACGAGTTTTTAAATCTTTGCCGTATACTTGTCCATATAATGAATCAGTAGAAAAAAAAGAGAAAAGCACAACTCAACATAGGATAGTGAAAGACTGCCTCAGTAATCAGTCATCAATTACCATTTCACTAAAAAATGTAATATTATTTTCATTGGCAAAAATCCACCATGTTTTTTTTTATCTACATAATTATAGCTAATGTCACTCGTGGTACCAAGACAAATGTAATGATACCTTAATTGTTAAAATCCGAATATTAAATCATGAAAATCAATAATAAACTATGAACCTTAAAAAACTTAATATAACTCAGAATTACCCGGACAGATTCTGATGCCAGTTTGCTTATTTGAAGACTACGTTATGCCCTTTCATTTGGCATAAGTCTTATCTTTGGCCGCTCTTGGACCGGATTCGCTCACTATCCTTTGAATTTAAAAAATGGACTCTGGTAGTTTGCTCTGGCAACACCATAAGATAAATGTCTGCTGTTACGGTTGGTCGTTTTTTCTTGTTTCTGTTTATTTGTTGTGCTTTAACACGTTCCCTGTGCGTGCACCACATCAAAGACTACTATATATATAGACGGTATTCTCAACCATATTTTCCGTCATCGTACAAGCAGCGCCATCTATCCGTGGTAGGGCCAATTCAATTCATAATCTATACCTACCTATAGCTATATAGTATACAGCTATAGCTATAGCTATACAGTAGGTACCTACATACCTATATCTTCATATATTACTTGGTAAAATTATTGTCATAGGGCGTTTGTGCAGTTATCCGTTTCCAACCCATTTTTATATGACACGTTTTTTTTTCATACATTTCAAAAACTGGTAGGTATCGAAATGTATGAAAAAAAAACACGTTGGTAAAAAAACGTGTTAGAAACGGATAAGTGCACAAACGCCCTATGACAATAATTTAACCAAGTAATATAAGAGGCGTAACGTATAATGATGTACTTATTGTTTTACATAAAAATACCTCGGGACGCGTGACAAAACATCAAGTTACCTACTTCTATGTAAATGGAAATAATACAATTTATACGGAATAAAAAAACGTTTTAGATTACACACTTTTATTTTCGAACTTAGAACTTCTTTTTTAAATATTTAAGTTTGCCTGCATGTACCTGAGAGTCTATCGGCGGTAGGTATTAGGATATTTATGATGCTGGTTTAAAGAATCTTCTTGAAGAGGAGTCTTGATAATAAATAATTTCAGCGGCTAACTTCGCTACATCATTGATTTCCTGATCTGACCATTTCAGTGATCTTCGTCCACCGAAGGGCTATCAGGGGCTGGATAGCTTTTCCAGCTCTGAAGTCTTCTGTTCCCAGGGCTTGTAGGAGCTCTTTAGGCAAATCTTCTTCTGAAAATGTCAACATAAAAAGATATGTAATACTTGTCTATCTGCTTAGTGATAGCGCAAAAGTCATGTAATATTCCTATGTGGAAATAAACATTTTGCATTGTCTATCCGCAATGTGATAGCGCTTGCCATGTTTATATGACACAGTGTCCACCTGGATGTGGAAGCGCAGTCATTTACATAATTTCTCATTTGGGATCCGCCAGGCGTTTAAAGTTATGACATTTAAGGTAGGTACATTATGTCTTAGGTACTATGAGTAATGAGTGTTTTACAGACCTGTATTAGGGTCTTGATCCAGATCATTTTGAGTAGGTTGGTTATGCACTGTTGGCGACGGTGGTTTGGGCAGCTGTGAAACTGGAGACAGCGGCGTTGGTGAAGTAGGTGATCGTAGGCGACGAGTCTGAATCCACTTCGACCGGTATCCTCTTCAGTTTCCTCAACAATTGCCGTATCTTTTTCTTTAAATACTTCCCCATTTCTAGAAACTCGCGCAGGAGAAGAAAATCCAGGGCAAAACGTTTTCAAAGAAACATCTCACCCGAAAATCCGAAATCTCGAAATAAATAAAAATAACGCATTTTTCTATGTGACAGATAGGGATGTAAAAAAATAATCGATTTTGGAAATAACCGTTAAAAAATCGATTTTTGAAAAGTAAAAATCGATTTAAAACATGATTTTATTTTTAGGGATCGATTAATAATCGATTTTTTTTTTATAATCAATCAATTATTACCAATTTTTTTATCTGCAACGCCGATATTATGTTTGCCCCCGTATTCACAACGCTTCGATTTAATTCCGATTCGGAAAGTCGTATGTATATCTCGCTCGCTTTCGTAATGCCAAAACAAGGTAGACGTACGACTTGTCGAATCGGAATCAAATCGAAGCGTTGTGAATACGGGGGTTGGTCTTCTGGCCCGGAGCCCGGAACGCGAACTGCCATAGAATTTGCTTTTGAATCAGTTTAGTTGGTTAATTTAATCAAACATTCACTACATGGAGTCAACGAACTTGGTTGATATGTCATTCATTATTCGTTGGTGAAACTTAATTTTTCAAACGATAAGTTTATTTTTATTTAATTAATCTATTGATATAATATTTATGGCGTTTATTTTAAAACATATTGACAAATTAGGTAAAAAACAATTAATAATCAATTTTGTTAAAAATCTATTATTTTCTTAGGAAAAAACGATTATTTATTAATCGATTTTTTATGCTACAAAAAAACCGATTAATTAAAAATCTATTTTTTATGTACAATGTCACATCCCTAGTGACAGACAGCTGACAGTGTAACCATATGACCACAAATAATAAATACGTTTTTGTAATTGATTAAATTAATTCTTTTATTTTTTCTATTTACTTCTAATAATGTAAATTAAATTAATGTGATTTATTTATCCTAATTAATATATTTAATGATAATTTTGATTAAATCATAACACTGTTATAAAGTGGTAACCCAATCAGTAAATAGTTTTTTCACCACGTCGGATGGATGGAGCTAGTTTCCATACAAAAGTTTCGAGCAGTCTACAATGTTCTAAGAGAGCATAGCATGCACCACATGTGGGTCACTGTGAGGTCACTCTGACACGTGCGTGCACCACATTTGGGTCACGACTCCATACAAATTTGAAGCCTTTTTATAGTTTACACGTGTGATTTATTTTAATTTTTTTTGCATACACGTGTGAACAATAAACTGTAAACACAAAACGTGTTTGCACGTGAGGGGCTCCTCTCACATTTAGTAGCTGCACTGTTAACGTGTTAAAACGATAAACTGTTTCTGATTTTTCCATCATAACGTTGAGTCGGCATACTGCTACGCCGTTGCGGTGAAAAAGTGTTGTGTTGAGCACAGAACAATATTACCTCTAGCGAGGTGTTGAGTGAGATAGTGACTCTTTCGAGATTTCTTTGTGAGAACGAGAATTGTTTCGCAATTAATCAAAGTAAAACATAGGAAAGTGCGTCAATTGTGGATTTCCAGCTTCTCAAGATGTATTAATTTGTATTATATGCCCACCTTTATGAATAGATATTATTTTATTGTCATAAACAGTCAATAAAATAATATCTATTCTAGGTGGGCATATAATTTTTTTCCTTGGATTTACTGGGATCCCACTAGATGGCGTGCAAATTCGTCTCACATTTTTACTATGAAGTTGATATTCTTCTCGCTAGAGTAATATATTGTTCTGTGGTCAGGGTCTATACGCGCTAAGCGATACTTTGTTTTTGATTTGTTTGCAATAAAATTATATCGTAACACATGTTATGTGGACCGATGTTATAATAATAGAAGAACTCAAAGTTATTTTTTTTTATCTTTTATGTTACCAAGAGACTGAAACGATGCTTATTCCATTCCATAATTAGTTACGATTGTGTATTATACTATAATGTACTGTATGATAATAATAATATAATATTATGTATAATACAAATTCATACATATATATACCTAAGTACAAATAATTTTGTGAGTGTGACATCAGTAGGTATTATAGGTACCTACTTATATTAATCTAGACGTTATTTATACATACTATGTGACAACGACAATCATGAACAAAATCAAATCTTAGATTTTAAATGTACACTATTTAGTCTATTTGCATTATTATGACTTATTATGACACTACATAAAGGTACTATTTAAGTAGGTAGGTACCTACTATAAGTATAATTTATAACTGATTATAGTAGGTACCTCCCATATAGCGCTTTTTGGTCGCAGGTATGATAAAGATGTAACAAGTCGCAACAGTTTCGTAACTGTTACGAAACATGGTGATGAACGATAGAGTGAACGATAAACGATTTTGACGAACAAAAACACACAAACGTGTTTGCCGAGCTTAGCGGAAAACATCCCCGCGTTCGCCTGCGGGGGAATGAATGAATGACCTCACATTCTTCGGAACTCATTTTGAAATGGCATACCTAGGGTTGCCAACTTTTTTTGAGAAAAATAACTTATTTGGAAGAAAAAAAAAGGATTTCTCGTATTTAAGTATGTTTTTATTCACATAAAAAAAAATTGTGTTGGTACTTTTAGCACATGTAATATTTTTTATGTTGTCTTTGAAAGTATCAAGGCTAGTTTGACAACCGAAATTTATATTTAAATAAATAAATAATAACTCATTTTTTATTTTTATGGACCATTTGTTTCTCTCTTCTCGCCATGTCAGATTCAATACCGAAAAAACTCTTTTAGTGAAAGCTGAAGTGGCGGGAACAGAGAGTAAATCAGATATATTTTTTAAAAATTTGGTAAGCTATCAGATGTATTTGCACATGTATAGTAAAATTGAAAATAAAGTATTTTCGCATACTTTATTTTTATGCATTAAAAGTATAAATATCCCACTCCCACTAATCCCACTAATATTATAAATGCGAAAGTTTGTGTGTGTGTGTGTGTGTGTGTTTGTTACTTCTTCACGCTGAAACGGCTGGACGAATTTGGATGAAATTTGGCAAGGAGGTAGCCTGGGACCTAGAATAACACATAGGCTACTTTTTACTCCCGGACAACGCGGGCGAAGCCGCGGGCGGAAGCTAGTAGAAAATAAAGTAGGATACGTTATTATAAAGTACTAGCTTCCGCCCGCGGCTTCGCCCGCGTTTTTTGGGATAAAAAGTAGCCTATTCTGATTCTATTATGATGTATAAGCTATATTACTGTAAAGTTTCATCAAAATTCGTTCAGTAGTTTTTGCGTGAAAGAGTAACAAACATCCATCCATACATCCACACAAACTTTCACATTTATAATATTAGTAGGAAGTAAGATAGGATAGTTGGCAACCCTAGGCATACCTGTCATACATTGTTCGATGTTCTTGTTTAGCAAAACAAAAACGTCGAACATAGCAGGAGACGGGTGAATGAATGAATTAAGGTCGTGAACATGTTCGTAAAACAATGTTATGTTCAAAATTTGGAGCAGGAGACGCGCCTTAAGAATCCCGCGTCGCCTGCGCTCTTTTCATGCGTCCCGCGGAGAAGTAGGGAGTGGGGTGCGTAAGAGCTGCGCGACTTGTATCACTGTGTACTACGTATTTTTTTGCTAATTTAGTTCTAAAACGCAATGCAGTTCTGATTCTACTATACTAGTATCATTATTCACGTAATCATATTATGTCCTATTTCCCTTATGTTCTTACTAATAGAATTAATATTAAATTTGTAATCACATCAAAATTGGCTACATAAATTACGTGTAAATTGTTTCATTAGCAGTTGTATCATTAGTCACATATTTTTATGAAAATAAATTTGTGTTTGTATGGTTCATGTACAAATGTAACACTTTTCACTAGAATGTATTGTTTCAATTTTTTTAAGTTTTGTGATAGGATTTCATTTGTATCACTTTGGATTAATTGAAGTAAAAGCTTTCGGTTCGCGTAAGATGTGGTAACTCAAGTCGTATTAAAATACATTTTGGAAATATAAAGATCGGTTCGGAGCACTTTGGTATGAATCAAAAAGTATTATTTTACACAACAATTTCAATAAAAAATTGCTTACTTATATCAATGTACACAAAAAAATCTTATTCATTTTTAATCTTATAACAACGGGGATAAGATAGAAATTAAGTTAATTTTTTTTTAATAAGTTTAAACAGAGAATATAAAAACCGATCTGGGTCGACATGTATCACTTTTCACTGAAGGTACAGATATATTGTTCTGTGGTCAGGGTCTATACGCGCTAAGCGATACTTTGTTTTTGATTTGTTTGCAATAAAATTATATCGTAACACATGTTATGTGGACCGATGTTATAATAATAGAAGAACTCAAAGTTATTTTTTTTTATCTTTTATGTTACCAAGAGACTGAAACGATGCTTATTCCATTCCATAATTAGTTACGATTGTGTATTATACTATAATGTACTGTATGATAATAATAATATAATATTATGTATAATACAAATTCATACATATATATACCTAAGTACAAATAATTTTGTGAGTGTGACATCAGTAGGTATTATAGGTACCTACTTATATTAATCTAGACGTTATTTATACATACTATGTGACAACGACAATCATGAACAAAATCAAATCTTAGATTTTAAATGTACACTATTTAGTCTATTTGCATTATTATGACTTATTATGACACTACATAAAGGTACTATTTAAGTAGGTAGGTACCTACTATAAGTATAATTTATAACTGATTATAGTAGGTACCTCCCATATAGCGCTTTTTGGTCGCAGGTATGATAAAGATGTAACAAGTCGCAACAGTTTCGTAACTGTTACGAAACATGGTGACTGTGTGGCGTTTGGTTTCTATGTGTGGTAATAGTTCGTACACAATTTGACCGGAAAACATTTCAGTAACTTTAAGTAGTCTTTGTGTTTACACGTAACGTAAACATTTGTGTAGACTTATTTTTAAACACTAAGTGTTCAGTTTGTAACATGTGTACAATCAAGTAAAAATGCGTGGTAGCGGTGTGGTCACCATGTTACTAGAATAATAACTTAAAATTTATATTTACACGAGGTGTCGTAATGTTACGTCATTATTACTGAACAATATATTACTGAAATGTGAATAAAAAAGTTAAAATAAGACACTGTTTCTCAAACTGTTTCGACAAGTGATCAAATGATTGCAGTTGAAAATGAGTAAAGAACCGAAAAGATTCCGTCTCACATCGACTTTCTACAGAAAAGTTAACAAATTATTGGTTCCACAAGATCTATCTCCAAGTAAATACATAATTTTTCAGATGGTAAATTTATTCGGTATAAATTGTGTTTGCTATACAAAATCTTATAGGTATTGTTTACTTGAAATTTTATCAAAATTAACTACTTATTTCCATTATTTGTTCATGTAAGAGAGTGTTCATCGGTACCACATTCTTATGACGTGCGTGCGTTCCTTCGGAAGCGCGCAGCTCAACTGACCTTAGACGGACTCGACCGACCGACTCGTGGTCGTACCTCTCTTTCTCACTCTTCGCGCACTCAGTCGTATTCCGCATTGTCCATGAGCTCTTCCAGTCTGAACTTCTGAAGTGACGCGCCCCCACTACTGCATTTTACGTACACGGGCCGCGGATTGTAAAATGCGGTAGTAGGTCGCGTCACTTCTTCGAATAAAACACGTCGTAAAACTTACCTCTCCTCATCTTCAGTATCCTCAAAATTGGAATACAGTTCTTCTAATCTAATTCCTTCAGCAAAAGTAGCTATGCCTTTTACTTTCACGACACACTTTAATTTTCTCCAGTTCTCCGAAGGCACACTTTTTACCCGACTGCGCGACGCAAAGGAGGGTAATGTGTTTATCAGTCTATGTATGTATGTTTGTTTCTATGTGGCATTCTAGAGACCAAATGCGTTGGGCGATTTTGATAATTCTTACGTCAATCGATTCGTCTTAACCTTGCGAGTGTCACTAGAGACATAACAGTATTCAAAATTCACAACAGCGACAACCAGACGCCATATTGTCAGAATGAAAAAAAAAAAAGTTGATGAACTATGTCAAGTGGGGTGTCGTTGAATAGGTATTTTTTCATTTCTCCTTAATAGTTCAAGGTCGCTGTTTTTTCTCGTCCTTAGCCAAAACAGGACAGTCTTTGTTGTTGACCCATGTACTAGGCACAACCGATATAAGGTGGGACGAGCCCTCTTTAGTAAGTACTATAGAAAACATTTTGATAACATGGCCTGTCCGAACGTTTGAGAATCGCTGGAAGCAATAAACCATTTTGTGAATTCGGTAACTTTGTAACTACTTCTGGTTTCACGTCGACATATGTCGACACAATCTAGTAACTTCCTGACCAGTTGTGACTACAATATTTCCTCTAAATAAAAATACGTTTTCTAATTAATTAACTATTTTGTGGTTCATTTTTGGTTTCATAACATATAGTTAGTATTAAATGTATAATAGCAAAAGCTTCCAAGCTCTAGGAATGTAAAGACTTGTTAGTAAAACTATTAATTGTTTTTACAAACTATTGTTTACATTATACTACACAGGTTAAATCACAATTTTACGGTGGCGCATTGAAAATTTCAAACTAATTGATCAAATTACACAATGAAATTCATTTCCCACATAGATTTGAACAATAAAAACGAATTAAAATATAAATAAAAATTTACTTTATTATACAGTGATGGCTGATGTTTTCTTCTTATTATTTTTTAACTTCACGCCAGTCGCAGAACAAAAAAAAAACGAAAACGAATGAACGAACGAATGATTTCTGAGAAGTGGTTGCAGACTAAGAACAATGTTACCACACTCCAACGTAACTTAAAAACCAAATGTTACTGTGTCGACTGTTCCCCATTTTTAGTCGTAGCGACGGAACTAAGTCGACTCGGCGACCAAAATATGTTACTAGTATGAATAAGTGTCGACACAATAGTGTCGAATTGTTTCGTAACGGCTACCAAAAAGCGCTATATGGGCTACCTATTTACTTTTTAATGACGAGAATCCATTCGGAAATGATGAAGATTTATATTAGGTATAGACCGGTATTATAGATATTGCAATATTAAAATTAAGTAATAGGCACTCCCAAGAATCTTATAGGGTTAAATACCTACCTATAAGATTCTTATGTACCCATATAATGATTTTAAGACATTAGGTACATTATAGTGAAACAAGTAGGTGTATAAATAGACTACTCATATTTATACAATAACAGTATAAAAAGGTATGTATTTACCGTATTTTTTATAGTGTTTGTAGTTTAGGTATGTTTAGTTTGTAAAATGTTTAGTTTATTTTTATTTACATAAATATTGCGTAATTATATTTTTATCGAAAAAGGCATCCTTAGGCGTTCCTGTGTTTGCTTCAAGGCCACGCGGCCGCGTGCTACTGCAAAGCAATCATAACGTTACGCTAGAACGATAAGATACATTTTCGCACGCAGCGGTCGGCGAAATGAATGAGTAGGCTATTAATTATAGCAGTAGGTATATCACGATGGAAGATTTTGAAGGGAGTGATACATCTGCCGGCCTAGCATGACCACGATAGAAACGGGTTTTGTCTACATAGAAATAGACAAAGTGACAGATTGTAGAAACATTTCTACGTTTTATGAATGAAATCTGTCACTTTGTCTATTTCTATGTAGACAAAACCCGTTTGTATCGTGGTCATGCTAGGCCGGCTGTAGGTAATCTGTGCCTATGTGTTATCTGTAAAGTTTCATCAAAATCCGTTCAGTAGTTTTTGCGTGAAAGAGTAACAAAGGAAGTAGGATATGCGTAAAACGGTAGAAATCTTTCTACAATCTGTCACTTTGGTCTATTCTTCTGTAGAAAAACCCGTTTCTATCGCAGTCATGCTAAGCCGTTAGCACTCTTAGCTTGACCACGATAGAAACGGGTTTTGTCGGACAGATACGGGTACCTACCTATTATAATAAAGGTACTTACCTAGCGTTGAAAATTCCGAAAAAAACAAATCGTGGTTTTTTTCGGAAAAATTCGGAAAAATTCACAGGACGAATCTTTCCCGCCCCCCCTCACCTCCATCCCTTCCCTCACTTCCTCCCCTCTCCCCCTGCCCGCGCCCCTCAGCCCCTCCCTCACCCTGCACCCGCACCCCCTCTCACCCACCATAAAATGTGGTAAATAAAACTTGGAAAAGAACCGCCGTTTCTTTCGTATTTTTCGGTTTTTTCCGTTTTTTTCGAAAAAAACATGAAATATATTCTGGCGAATCTTCTTGAAACTTTTGAATAAAACAACGGAATTAGAAAAACACGGGAATTTTCCCTGCTTTTTTCAACGCTATACCTACCTACCTAATATATATAATAATATAATAAATACTATACAGGGTGGCGATTAGGTTATCACATTAAATGAAACCATGTATTACATCCTAAATGGCGTTCGTAGTACATACACAATAAAAAAAATTGCCGGTTGCCGCTTTTACAAGTCAGTAAATGTACCTACCAGTAATAGTACAACTGTTAATACAAGTTGGTACATTTACTGACTTGTAAAAGCGGCAACCGGCAATTTTTTTTATTGTGTATGTACTAAGAACGCCATTTAGGATACATGGTTTCATTTAATGTGATAACCTAATCGCCACCCTGTATAATTATATATAACATAATAGTTACTAAAACCAGCTAAGTAGTTTACGATGTAAGTTCCTACCTATTTCAATTGGCGCGAATATCGTCATGTTCTATTTTGTACTTAGTAGGTACCTGCGTGTTAGGGTAGGCAGAATAAAAATAAATAAATTGCTAAGTAGGTACTTACTAAAAAGTTGTGTAATTTTTTTATTACACAAATAGGGTAAAGTTTTATGCTGTACCTATAGCTTATTAATTAACCTGCACCTGTTACAGAGTTTAAGGTATAAAGGAACCTATTCATTATGTTTTACCCACATTCGTTATTTAACAAACTTAGAAGTATGACAAAACATACCTAGAGCCCTGAATCCCTGATTTATATCCTGGATTTCCTTGTGTTCCAACTGAATTACACTATGCTATTTTCGAAAAGCGGTTATGATTCGACTGACTCGTCGGTGACTCGTGGTCGCAAACGATATAACGAATACGACTGCTGAGCGAAGGTCCGCGAGTCGACTCCCACTTCGAGCAGTGTTGTTGGACTTTCGGTAGCAGCCCCGAGTCTGGATTTGTGCCCGGAGTCTATTGCAGACTTACCTCCTATTACATGGGATGACGGGACTTAAACATATCTGGCGCAGTGTGGGTGCCATGTCCCCTTCATTGATGATATGTTATGTAATAACTAATAACTTATGTTGCATATCTCAAAGAATCTAAGAACCACGAGCTAAAGTGATATGGGCGTTGATGAAATCAGAGAAATATTCCCCATAGAAAGATCCCAAAAGCTATCATCCAATTTATCTCATATACTCTATCTATAGTATAGGTTCTGGTTTGTGACATTTTATACTGGTCGAAAGACTTCTGATAAACTGGCACCCCTAGTCAATCCGAAAACCGGAATGAGTTCCGGAGCAGGCAGGATTTAGTCCCGGCAAATCATACACGATGGTTGTATCCATGTGCTACAATTAAATATTACAATCATTTTTGTGTCCTGGATTTCTGTCTAACTTCATAAAAATTAAGGGATACTTAGGTACCTACTTATAATATGTTTATTTGTGCACTAATGTTCATTCTCGGATCGTCACCTATTTGATTTGGTTGATAATTTTGTGAATTTACACAACCCTAGTGCATATTCAGTGCAATTATGACCTTCAATAAATTACCTTGATAAATATTATTAGGTCAAGTGGCAATACTGGCAATGTATGAGACAGTAGGTTTATTGGGATCATAGATCATCACCCTTATTATAAAACGTATTAAATTAGGTAGGTTAGTATGTATAACGATACTCTTGGTTTAAAATACCTACCTATTATTTTTTGAGACACCTAAACAATAGTCTTAAAAACCGGCCAAGTGCGTGTCGGGCCACGCACAATGTAGGTTTTCGTAGTACCAACAAGCAACTACTTCATCTTAGTCACTTTAAAGGATTAATGCTAAGGATTTTGTATTTGGTACCAAATTATCCAACACCGAAGTTCAACGACTATTCCGCTATACTTTTCCTTTAAATTTCATGAAATGCACTATCATCGTGAATTTTTCCAGATTTTTCAAGCCAGCAGTTTAGCTTTTAGAGGGGGCGGACTTTTACTGGAACAATTTGCACTTTAAAGTTTAAGGTCAAGGTTCACCGCGAAATTCAAAATATCTTGGGTTTTTTGCAAATTGCAGCGCTATTTTACGTTAAAGATTGATGCAAATTCGATTCGTGACAATAATTATAGTATAGTTATTAGATAATAATCATTAAAATCATCAATATAGCCCTCAAAATTATATTTGAGGACAATACGATTATTTGAAATACGATTTTCCTCAAATATAATATCGAGGGCTATATTGATGATTATTACTTAGTAACTTTATTATCATTATTGTCGCGAATCGAATTTGGATCAACATACCTACAACGTAAAACAGCGCTGCAATTTGCAAAAAACTCAAAATATTTTTTAATTTCGCGCGCAACCTTGACGGATCCACCTTAATATTTCGTAAATGGAGCATTAAATCGAAAAATAATGTAGCAACCCCAAATCATTTTAGAAGACCTATTCAACGATAGGTACCTACCCCCTACCCCACACGATCGTGTACCTAGACGACGAAAAAAAATTATTGGATCACATCACAACTCACAACACAACTTCTAAACTAGGTAGGTAGTACTGATTTACGCGGAACATAATTATGTTGCGTTTAGATGAAAATTCTTGGGTCGTCGACGTAAAAAAAAATTTAGACTGCTATAAACGGGCCACCCTGTATAATACGTCATTGGTTGAAACACGGGTATTTTTTCATGCCCGTATTATGGAACAGAAAAACATACGACCTAGTAGTTTGTGCATACGACGAGAAGTGTGAATATTAGTCTTTGGTGTGATTTTCCGACTAGGTAGGTACCACGTGGTGGAGTCGCGGGCGGGCACAACTAAACAAATTAATACATATAATTTTATTGGTGATTAACTGATTAAATGTTGTTATTGTTTATATGTACGGCTTAGGGTGATAACCTCAAGCCGATACCGAGTTTTACACAGATTCCTATATCTATAAACATCATGCGATTGGTACCTATTTACATTTTTTTATTTGTAGGTACATACCTACAAATAAAAAAATGTAAATAGCTACCTAGGTGCTACGGTAATTCTGCTTACCATCAGACGTACCTACGTCTGATGGTAAGCAGAATTACCGTAGTCTATGAAAGGTTTGCAAAACTGAGTAGGTACCTACTACGTGCGTTGCCGACTCTTTAAAATGAGGATTCGATGTGCCGACAGCTTAAAGCCGCGTCTCTGCGCCCTGTTTTCGTGTTCGACGAACATCGAACATCGAACAGTGAACAGTGAACGAGAAAGGGGCGTGGTCTACGTGTTTTGACGAATAAAAACAAACAAAACACGTAGACCACGCCCCTTTATCGTTCACTGTTCACTGTTCGATGTTCGTCGAACAGTGAACAGTGAACGATAAAGGGGCGTGGTCTACGTGTTGTGACGAATAAAAACACTCAAAACACGTAGACCACGCCCCTTTATCGTTCACTGTTCACTGTTCGATGTTCGTCGAAAGCCGTGTCTCCTGCGCCCTGTTTTCGTGTTCGACGAACATCGAACAGTGAACAGTGAACGATAAAGGGGCGTGGTTTACGTGTTTTGAGTCTTTTTATTCGTCAAAACACGTAGACCACGCCCCTTTCTCGTTCACTGTTCACTGTTCGATGTTCGTCGAACACGAAAACAGGGCGCAGGAGACACGGCTGAACACGAAAACAGGGCGCAGGAGACGCGGCTTGTGAACGAACGAAAGAAACAAATGAAAGTGAACGATAAACGATTTTGACGAACAAAAACACAACAAACGTGTTTGCCGAGCCTAGCGGAAAACATCCCCGCGTTCGCCTGCGGGGGAATGAATGAATGAGCTCACATTCTTCGGAACTCATTTTGAAATGGCATACCTAGGGTTGCCAACTTTTTTTGAGAAAAATAACTTATTTGGAAGAAAAAAAAGGATTTCTCGTATTTAAGTATGTTTTTATTCACATAAAAAAAATATGTGTTGGTACTTTTAGCACTCGTTATATTTTTTATGTTGTCTTTGAAAGTATCAAGGCTAGTTTGACAACCGAAATTTATATTTAAATAAATAATTAATAACTCGTTTTTTATTAAATTTATGGACCGTTTGTTTCTCTCTTCTCGCCATGTCAGATTCAATACCGAAAAAACTCTTTTAGTGAAAGCTGAAGTGGCGGGAACAGAGAGTAAATCAGTTTTTTTTGTTTTTTTACATTTGGTAAGCTATCAGATGTATTTGCACATGTATAGTAAAATTGAAAATAAAGTATTTTCGCATACCTACTTTATTTTTATGCAAAAGTATAAATATCCCACTCCCACTAATCCCACTAATATTATAAATGCGAAGGTTTGTGTGTATGTTTGTTACTTCTTCACGCTGAAACGGCTGGACGGATTTGGATTTGGCAAGGAGGAAGCCTGGGACCTAGAATAACACATAGGTTACGTTTTACTCCCGGAAAACGCGGGCGAAGCCGCGGGCGGAAGCTAGTAGAAAATAAAGTTGTGGGATAAAAAGTAGCCTATTCTGATTCTATTATGATGTATAAGCTATATTACTGTAAAGTTTCATCAATATTCGTTCAGTAGTTTTTGCGTGAAAGAGTAACAAACATTCATCCATACATCCATACATCCTCACAAACTTTCACATTTATAATATTAGTAGAATTAGTAGGAAGTAGGATAGGATAGTTGGCAACCCTAGGCATACCTGTCATACATTTTTCGATGTTCTTGTTTAGCAAAACAAAAACGTCGAACATAGCAGGAGACGGGTGAATGAAACATGTTCGTAAAACAATGTTTTGTTTTCAACGATAAAGGGGCGTGGTCTACGTGTTTTGAGTGTTTTTATTCGTCAAAACACGTAGACCACGCCCCTTTATCGTTCACTGTTCACTGTTCGATGTTCGTCGAACACGAAAACAGGGCGCAGGAGACGCGGCTTTATACTACTTAGCTGTTCCTCGCGGTTTTACCTCCATTGCTCGTTGATGTTAAATAGCCTATACCTACTATTTTCTCATGAATCTGGCTTCAGTTTAAAAGAGTAACCATGGAGTTTCTTGCCCGTTCTTCTCCATAGGAATCTACGCTTTGGAACGGGCATCTAGCTTCATCATTATTACTAACTGACGGACTCCTTGACAATTCAAAAGTACCTGTAATTGGTCTAATTGAAATAAATGCTTTGACTTTGACTTTGACTTTGAGTCATACAAAAAAAAATTTTTGAATGCGACTGGTAACTTGGTACCTAACTAGTTCCAGAGATTAGCGCGTTCAAACAAACAAACTCTTCAGCTTTAATAGATTAAATATTCATTGGTCTCAGTAAGCTGGGCGATTAAGTAGTAGGTAAGTAGGTGATCAAGGGAATAAGTATTTTCTCTTGACAAAAGGTGTACCTAAAAGTATAAGTACCTAGTATAAGTACCTACCTACGTTCAGGTTTTATTTACATTGTTATTTTAACCAAGTCCTCATTGCAAAATTACTAAGCGTCTGCATAATTTAAAAGATTTGCCTCCCGCAGTCCATTGGTGACCTGTGGGCTATCGCGACTATATGGTGAGTAGGTATATAAAGAAGTTCGCGGTTAATTGTATGTCACACCAGCGCTGCGGCTGTGTTAGCTAGTTGGTTCCTTCTTCGTTTCATCCAGGTAAGCAGCAAATTTCCTTGTGTTTACTAATTTAAGTAAGGCTTTTATTTCTAAGATTAGGTAGGTAAGTACCTACTTAGCAGACTTTCGGTCGGTTGCAGAAAGATAATGGCAATTTCTATCGTTAGTCTCCTATAAAACTTAATGACCTTTTCTGCAACTCAGCGTTTGACTAATATTTTTCGGTTTCTTGACGAAAACTACAGTTTAATTTAATGAGTAGGTTATGGTATCCCTACTGAGAGCCTTGAGCTGCCCCGTGCCGCTAAATCCTTTAATAACGTAGGTATACATAATTCGGTAATTCTCAGGAGTCTCATTATTTGTGGCACTTGTTTTTTAAATTTAACATTAAATATCTGTACCCTCTGCTACCAATACTCTCTAAATTAAATCTTGATTTGATATTTCCTGTTAAAATGTCCTAAATAACGAAAAAAAAAACATGACAGCGCGAAATCAACCAAATAATGAGACTCAATGACCCAATTACATTTTGACATTATGCCGTTTTCTTATCAAAGCTTTGAAAAGGCCTATTGACATCTACCTGGCTATACCTGTCTGTCTACTTATAATTTGTTGGGGTTTCTGAAGTTGCCTACTGTTTAGGTACCTATCTATCCTGAGTACTTCGTCATATCAGAATGTAAACGCCCACTGCTGATCATGGGTCCAGCATTCCATATTGCCATAAACCATGAGGGCTATTGCCATAAAGTCACCCCGGTTGTCAGACAAATGAGTGATTGCAGTAGGTACCTATTTAGGAGCAGAGACTAGAACACATTGCTGTCTCGTCTTTTTACCCGATTGCGGCGAAGCCCAAAAGGAGGTTATAGTGTTTCACCTGTATGTTAGTAGGTGGGTATGTATGTATGTATGTATGTATGTATTTCCGTTTCCTGTTTTCCCTCCTAGAGACTAAACGAGCGAACGGATTTTAACATAATTTAATATATCATTAGATTCGTATCATGACGTCGCGAGTAACATAGGCTACCTATATGGATTATGAAAAAAAACAATATGGCGGATTTTAATCGCCATTAAGTGAAGTCGTAAAAAATAAAAAAAACCGGCCAAGTGCGAGTCGTACTCGCGCACCGAGGGTTCCGTATCATATTTGGATGTATAAAGTGAAAAAATCCGGACCGCATAACTAAGTTTGTTTGTGAAGGAATTTTGATGATTTTGAAAAAACTGTACTAGTTAGGAACATCGTTTTATTTTTGGTGCCATATTTGGGTCAATTTCTATCAACCCTAATTATTTCAGATTTTTCGCCGCGCAAACTTCGGAGATAAGGGGGGGAAATGGTATTTTTTTGAACATTTTTCATCATATGTCGAAAACTGTGAGACATAAAATAAAATTAAAATATATTTTGAAATGTGCAGATCAAGCTCTTTTATATGATATGTCACTTGACCTAGTAACCCCACTTTAAAATTTTGGACCCCCACTCCGGCCCCCTTTGCAATGAAAATAAAAATATTTTTGGATATTTTTCACTTGCAATAAAGTTGAACAAGCATTCTTTATAGGTAACTGTTCCAAATTTCAAGTCGATAACATAAGTAGTTGCTGAAATAAGCAGGTGTGACAGACAGACAGACAGACGAAGTCGCACCATAAGGGTTCCTTTTTTACCATTTTGGTACGGAACCCTAAAAATCTGACATAGTCATGTGGGGTATCAAAATGAAGGGCTCAAAGAGACGATTACGAAAATATATATATCTTATACATAAAAAAATATTTATCTAAAAAAAAACAGAATGATTTTCATTTTTAACCGACTTCCAAAAAGGAGGAGGTTCTGCATTCGGTTGGTTTTTTTTTTTTTTTTTTTTTTTTTTTAATGTATGTACACCGATTACTCCGTGATTTCTGAGCCGATTTACGTGATTCTTTTTTCATATGGTAGATAAACCTCGCGCGGTGGTCCCATATAAATTTTATTAACTTTGGTTGAGTAGATTTTTAACCAGGTGTAATAAACGGTATTTTTGGTGTATCTCGATGACATCATGACGATGATGAAAAAGTGATATTGTGTAGGTACATAAATTCCTGAACGCAATCGATCTCGATATTATGCATACATAACATCATGCCGATATTTCCCGCAAGGTTAGACAGGGGTGTATAGTACACACAATTTTTTCATGCTTAAGTCGCATTTGATAGAAGGCTAGGGAGCGAGCCTATTGCTATTACAAACTGAAAAAACACTGTTTTTAGGGTTCCGTAGTAAAACTAGGAACCCTTATAGTTTCGTCATGTCCGTCTGTCTGTCCGTCTGTCCGTCTGTCACACCCTCGTCAAATCTACAGCTCATAACCAATTTGTATCAAACTTCGTAGGTAGATGTCTTTTATAAGCCGCCATTAAGGCCTATAGTGAAATTACGAAAAATAAAATTATTAGGGGGGGCTCCCATACATGAAACTGAGGGATGGAAAAAAATATTTTCGCGCACCCCACCATGTGGGGTATCGTTGGATAGGTCTTTGAAAATAACATGAAGGTTTTTAAATACTTTTTTATTTAAGTGAATATTGAGTGAACTAGGAGCTCCCAAAGTCGTTAACAATGTCCCTCCCCCCCCCCCTGTAATTTTCCAACCGCGCTATCGAAAAATCTGAAAAAAATTAAGCTTATAGCACTTAATAAATACTTTCGATTGAAATTAGTTTGAACAAGATACGTCAATAAATTTTTGAAATATTTGAGTTTGACAACCGTAAAAATAATAATATTTCATAATAATATTATGAAATACAAACTTGTATTCGCGGTCGGAACACTGAAATACTTCTTGCTACGGAACCCTACACTGTGCGTGGTCCGACACGCTCTTGCCCGGTTTTTGTTTACTGAAATGCTCTCATCCACCAACATCTATGAATATAAGTACCTATTTAAATTCGTGGAAGTAATCGATCTCGGTAAAAGTACATAAATGATCAAAGTCGCTCTGTCCATGATTTTATGGTAATTTATTGTAATAAATTAACAACAACAAAAATGGTTACACTACACTAAAAAGATAAAAATAAAAACAGGTTTAAAAAAAACCGACTTCCAAAAACTACACTAAAAACTATGAAATAAAAATGTTAAACTTCCATAAATAAAAATCTAAATGTATATTGAAGTCGGCGGGGCCTAAGCATAAATATAGGAATGAAAGGAAATTTTAATTTGTTGAGGCGCAAAGCATGCTGCACGTTTGCTGCACACACTGCGCACGTTCTTCCTGTTCAAAGGCTGAGAGGTAAAAACCTGAAGAAGAGGCCCCGCCGACTTCAATATACATTTAGATTTTTATTTATGGAAGTTTAACATTTTTATTTCATAGTTTTTAGTGTAGTTTTTGGAAGTCGGTTTTTTTTAAACCTGTTTTTTAGGGTTCCGTACCTCAAAAGGAAAAACGGAACCCTTATAGGATCACTTTGTTGTTCGCCGTCAGTCACCGGACCATAAGTGGAGCCATCTGCTCATAGATGACACCACTAGAAGTATGCAGTAGCGCCATCTATGATCATATTTCGGAACTTTTAGGGCGCGAGGCATACTCGCACATGTCCGGTTTTTTTTTTGTTATATCATCATGTGGGGTATAAGAAGGATTCGAAGAGACAGTTCCGAAAATATATAATATATGTCATAGACATCAAAAACTAAAAATAGAAAAATTAAAATAGAAACTTACAAATTTTATAAAAACCCGACCGCGTTACGTCTTATCTGATGTTATAGAACCACCAAAGGAAAACAAGACATTGCAGTCGGGACCCAGTGTTCCCGGGTAATATTCATTTAATGGGTCCCGACCGACTGTAATGTCTAATTGTTTTCCTTTGGTGGTTCTATAACATCAGATAACACGTACCGCGGTCGGGTTTTTATAAAATTTTTAATTTTCTATTTTTATTAAATTCAGCGGTCACTTTTTATTCATCTTTGGTCATCATCTCATCATGAAAAGCGAACGAGTGTGAAATATATTCTTTGGAAACCACAGCTTTCTTCAGATTTCAATAATGTTTCAGTTTTGAATTATAATGGCAACCAAAAAATTCGGCGGACCTTCTCCTTACAAACTGCCTCAAACCTATCCGAAGGAGGACTACTATCACACTGAGTAAGTTACAAACTTTCCACACAAGTTACAAATTTTCCAAAAATTTACGTGTGGGTTGGTAGGTATGATACCTAAATGATAAATGATATTTATTTTGTAAATAGGTTAAAAATAACACTTTTACACGTCAAAACATTTTTTTAAGCTAGATGAGTTCGGAATAAACACCGAAACAAACTCAAAGGTTGATGTCTCTTTTAAAGTCCAGACAATTAAGATAAATTGTGTAAGAACCATGTAGGTTAGTCTGAAATGACCTTTAGAGGAAAGAGCCAGACAGATTTGATTAGACCTGACCTGACTGTGCACGCATGTGCCAGGTATCGTGGTAGCTCAACCCAGACTTATGGAGCTCAACGACCCGACGAACATTACCATCAGAAAGGACATTTGGGTAGGCCCCCTAAAGTACCTAGGTAGGTACTCAAACTGTCAGACTGAACTTGAGATCTATAACAGTAACATAATAATAACCCACATAGTACTCACATTTACACTAATTATAATCAATATATTACATCATTATTATCACATTCACTGTCATTTTGTATAATAAATTGTTTCAAAAGGAAACATTTTAATGTCAAAGTGTATATAGAAAAAAATATAAAATCAAATAAAAGAGCAATAATTTAGTGGTTATGTCAATAGTGGTATTGGCCCATGTATGTATTGGAACAGCTCAATCCTAAGCCTTTTTGTCCTCCATATAATCTTTAACACTTTAAAAAGCTTTATGACAAAGTTTTCGCTTTATTAATGATTTGAATTTATTAAGGCTTAATTTTTGAATATGGCTAGGGATTTTATGGTAAAAGGGTATACTTTGGCATTTAAATGTGCCACTTACCTATTTTCTGGAGCCTCGTGGCAGGAACAACAAGTCTATGTTTGTTTCTCGTATTAATATTATGAATATCACTATATTTAGTGAAGAGATTAATATTTTTATGTGCATACAATAGATTTTCATAAATGTACTGAGATGGAACAGTCATTATATTAATATCTTAAAATTTCTCTCTGAGTGAATGTCTGGGACTTAACTTATAAATTGATCGAATAGCTCTTTTCTGCAAAATGAAAACAGTCTGTATGTCGGCGGCATGTCCCCACAACAGAATACCGTACGACATGACACTATGAAAATAACTGAAGTACCTATACTAAACGAGCAGTCTCTAAAGATCAGTTAAATCGCGAATTTTTCTAAGTGTATGCTGGAGAGCTAAGCTTTTTCGACAACTTATCTATGTGTGGTCCCCACTGAAGCTTAGCATCCAATGTTATACCTAAGAACACTGTGATATCCACAAGATTCAGCTCCTCACCCTTCACTAGTACACTAGTTTTCACCTGTCTAACGTTAGGTGTCGTAAACTTAATACATTTAGTTTTCTTTTCATTCAAAAGTAAGTTATTAACATTGAACCAGTGCACTATTTTTGAGATAGCGCTATTTACATCGTCAGTAACCAGCTGCTGACGTTTAAGTTTAAACAAAAGTGAAGTGTCATCTGCAAACAGTACTATCTCATGATTGTCCCTTATAAGGAAGAGTAAGTCATTTATATGTATAAATAAGAAACAAAAAAGGGCCAAGAATTGAGCCCTGTGGTACTCCCATTGTTACCAACTACAGACCCGGGTGATATATATATTCCATATATATCGCAACAAATGTCAAAATGGTAGGGATTTTGACAGTTGTTGCAATATATATCGAATTCGATATCAATATCGAACCCGCGAGAATCACCCCCCTGAATCCTATCTATGTAGGTATTTACCTACCACAGAAATCTAATATTATTTTTTCTGTGGTGCCTACCTAACAGAAAAAAATCTTGCAATACAATAGTCCTAATGATCATTGTTATTTAATAAATACAAGCAATATTAACATTTTCATAATTAAATCGTGATCTGCTATGCTTTTATAAAATAAAGACAATTAGAAATTCTTGCTTGGTCAAAACAAATTTGAAGGATGGCCAAAAAAAACCCAGGCCCGGCGCAAAAGTTTTATATCTTAGATTATACATTTTAATCAGTATAGTTTTTCTCAGTTGTCATCATTGCTGAATTCAGTGGCTAACATATTTTATTTGTCCTTTGTAGTTGCTTAACTGGCGCTCAAGGCAAATAATGTTTTTTTTAGTAAAAGCTGTGAATACCCAATTTTCATTATTTCTTATGATTATCGTATTAGGTAAGCCTGCAGAAAGTTAAAAATACTCTTATTAGTACTTACATGTAATAAAAAAATATATACCAGTTGTTCCCCGCGGTTTTACCCCCGTTGCTCGGGTCCTAAGCCTATACTATTTCTCACAAATCTGGCAATCATATACAAACGATTTTTTCAAATCCGACTAGTAGTTCCAGAGATAAGCGCGCCCAAACAAACAAACCCTTCAGGTTTATAATATTAGTATAGATTAATAGAATCTTATTTACAAAAGTATATCAGACCAGTATTACAGCAGTCAGCACAGTAGGTAAGTATCCGAGAGTATAATTGTTTTTTATTGAACATATAGATTTTGACATTTTGAAAAATGTTTTGACGTGTAAAAGTGTTATTTTTACCCTATTTACAAAATAAATATCATTTATCATTTATGGGCCGTGACCTTTCTCCTTTGCCAGGAACTCTGAAATAGAAAAAAAAGCCGGCCAAGTGCGAGTCGTATTTGCGCACCGAGGGTTCCGTTATTCCGTATCATTTTTGGACGTATAAAGTGAAAATACCGGACCGCATAACTAAGTTTGTTTGTGAAGGAATTTTGATGATTTAAAAAAAACTGTACTAGTTAGGAACAACGTTTTATTTTTGGTGCAATATTTGGGTCAATTCCTATCAGCTCTAATTATTTCAGATTTTTCGCTCCGCAAACTTCGGAGATAAGGGGGGGGGGGGGATGGTATTTTTTCAGAAAATTTTCATCATATGTCGAAAACTGTGAGACATAAAATAAAATAAAAATATATTTTGTAATGTGCAGATCAAGCCCTTTCATATATGATATGCCACTTGACCTAGTAACCCCACTTTAAAATTTCGGAACCCACTCCGGCCCCTTTTGCAATGAAAATAAAAATATTTTTAAACGTTTTTTCATTTGCAATAAAGTTGGGCAAGCATTCTTTAGAACTGTTCCAAATTTCAAGTCGATAGCATTAGTAGTTGCTGAAATAAGCAGGTGTGACATACAGACAGACGAAGTCGCACCATAAGGGTTCCTTTTTACCATTTTGGTACGGAACCCTAAAACCGTCTAATTGCGAATCGGACTCGCGCACTGAGTGTTCCGTACCTTCCTTAATAGTAGGTATAAAAAGTTAATTGGTTAAAAAAAACTGATGATTTCTTAGAAATAGTGCTAATTAGAAACATCGTACCTACTAGGTACTTACAATTTTTTTTGTAATATTTAGCTAAACTTGTATTGAATCAATTCTCTAATTATTTAATATTTTTCGCTTTGCAAACTTCGAAGATAAGGGGGAGGGGGGGAGAAACGGTATTTTTTTGAACTTTCGTCATCTTTTGTCGAAACTTATAAGGGATAAAATAAAATGAAAATAAGATAAGTATATCTACTTATAAATTCCATTTGACTTGGTAGGTAGGTATACCTACACACTTTAAAATTTCGGACCCACGCTTCTTCGGCCTTTAAAATATTTTTTTTATGTTTTCATTTGCAATAAAGATGGGCAAGCATTATTTATAACTGTTCCAAATTACTAGTCGATAGTAATTGCTGAAATAAGCAGCTGTGACAGACAGACAGACGAAGTCGCACCATAAGAGTTCCTTTTTTACCATTTTGGTACGGAACCCTGAAAAGGTTCCGTTTTCTGCCATTTTAGTATAGAACCCTAAAAAGAGCATAAGGTAAATAAATGACTAACATAATAGTTCAATCTAACTCTGAGTACCGAAACCTGGATCCTTAAATAGTTTTTCGTTGGTAGGTACCTATCCTGAACGATGTACCTAGGTACCTACGTGGACTAAAATGCATTTCTTTCACAGGTACGTGAACAACGTAACCACGAACTATGCTGCCAAGCCCACGCCCAAGTCGTTAGTGGCTGCGATCTTCGGGCTCGGCCGCGCCGGGTCGATCCATTTGGCCACCATCATCAACAGCCCTCGCATTACCCTCAAGTACGTCGTAGATGAACGTACTGAGAGGTTTGCCGACTTGAAAAAATATTGGAACTTCAGCGACGATGTTTCTCTGATTCCTTCTAGCGAGGCGCAGCGTGTCTATAACGACAAAGAGTGAGTAGGACCCAAGATACACACACGATTTATATCCCTGCAGACCCACCATACCCCTGGCAATACCCTTGGTGGCTAATACTTGTATGAGTACATAATAACAGTCGATAGTTGGTTGAAATAGTAAATATTTCGAAGATACATATATATAAAAAAAACCGGCTAAGTGCGAGTCGTACTCGCGCACCAAGGATTCCGCGCCATCCTTGGACGTTTAAAAGTTAAAAAAACCGGACCGCATAACTAAGTTTGTTTGTGAAGGAATTTTGATGATTTTGAAAAAACCGTAGGTAGGTACTAGTTGGGAACATCGTTTTATTTTTGGTGCAATATTTGAGTCAATTCCTATCAACTCTAATTATTTCAGATTTTTCGCTCTGCAAACTTCGGAGATAAGGGGGGGGGAATGGTATTTTTTTAGACAATTTTCATCAGATTTGTCGAAAACTATAAGACATAAAAGAAAATAAAAATATATTTTGAAATGTGCAGATCAAGCCCTTTCATGTGATATGCCACTTGACCTAGTGACCCCACTTTTGAAATTCGAACCCCCACTTCAGCCCCGTTTTTCAATGAAACTAAAAATAAAAACATTTTTTAACTTCATTCACTTGCAATAAAGCTGGGCAAGCATTCTCTATATTTTTTCCAAATTTGAAGTCGATAGCATTAGTAATTTCTGAAATAACCAGCTGTGACAGACAGACAGACGAAGTCGCACAATAAGGGTTCCTTTTTTACCATTTTGGTACGGAACCCTAATAACTACTAGCTGTGCCCCGCAGTTTCACCTCCGTTGCTCGGCCTCTAAGGGCCGCACGCCGCAGCGTGATGTTATACATATATATAGGTATACAGGGTGTCCAGTAAATAGCACGACATACTGCAGGGGGTGATAGCTTCGGTCAATACCTACCAAAACAACACAACATGTGTTCAGCAAAATCTTACGGATTTTTTTTCACCACTGTAGGTTAAAGTTAAGCGATAAGAAAATTGTTCTGTGAAAATTTAAACAAAAAGTACAATTTCTTGAAAACATTCTTGTTTTTGATAGAAAAAAGACTTATCAATGAGTAAAGTAACTACTCACGAATAATTTGATGTCAAAAAAATACTAGAAAAGGAATTTTTCATTACGAGATACTTAAAAATCTGTTTCCAGGTAGAGATTATTCGATATTTCGGAAAATTTTGTAAATCTGTAAATCCGTAAGATTTTGCTGAACATATTATGTTGTGTTGTTTTGGTAGGTATTGACCCAAGCTATCACCCCCTGCAGTAGGTATGTCGTGCTATTTACTGGACATCCTGTATATAGGGTCCTACCCTTCATACTCGAAATATTTTAAGAGGTACATCTGTAGGTAGCAAAGATGCCATACAAACGAAAAAAAATTTTATCTAACAATATTTTTTTGTAAATAAATTAATTTTAAATTATTTATCACACGAAAAAAATACTAACTCCTTTATCTTAAAACCGTCCATTACCTGCGCGCGCAACGCACCGTAGAGCCAGCGCTACTCAGCTGCACCCGCCCCGCGCGGCGCGCCTCAGTCTCGCGAACACCCGTGAGGCCGTGACGATGTCGTACGCGCATATATTCACATGTTCAGGCCTCCGACCTCCGGCCTCGTCCCCGTCCAACTCGACTACCGGTATACTACGAAGAATCCCATGATTCTGTGCTGTGGCGAGAGTGGACAAGTTTTGCTTAGAGCACAAGCCCTTTTCTTGGAGTGATATGGTCGCAGTGATAGTAAAGTGATGGAAACACATTGTTAAAATTGCAAGGACAAATAAAACGTGCAACCCTCTGCGTCCAAACAGCAGGGTGGATATGTGAAGAAATTAGTATGTTAGTGTTATGTGATGCAAAAACTTACAAGGTAAATAAGTGCTTACCTAGGTAGGTAGAATTGATTTTAATTTTTAAACACGCTAAATTAAAACCAATTACTAAATTAAACCTACGTCAATTTACAAATAGCATCTGTCTACCTAGGTAGGTATCTATGCAGTGGGATAACGTGCGAACTGGCACGTGTCGCATCTACCTAGGTACCAAAATTTTACGTAAAATAAACATAAACTAAATAACTATGACTGACGCTTGTACCTACCTAAGTTGACTATATGAGCTATAAAATGTAGTTGTCGAAAACTCGAAAATCTGACATAATAATACGAAACTGGACCAGACAGAGGTCATTCACTTCTGCGAGTTCAATTTGCACCTGTCAGCTGTAGGTGCTGTTTGTTGGTAGTACCTACCTACTTATCTAGCAGCTGATGTGTAGTTAGTCCCGAATGAATACTTAGCTATAGGCATAACGGCGGCTTCATTTTATCAGAAATAGTAGGTAGGTTCCTTTACGTAAAAAAATACGAAGGGAATAAAAAACGGTGTTTTAATCGATTGTGTTAGGGGTACGATGCCCTCTTTAACGGGTAACGATGGGGTAGGCAGAGGTGTATTTTCGTACATCAGTGATATTGTTAGGTCTTACGTGATAGGACGTAAGAATTTTGTATAACAAATTGTAGATACTAGCATGGTATGGCACGGTGGAGTAATGGTAACTGTTGAGTGTTCATTCGGTAGGTCGCCTGTGCGATCATCCGGAGACATGCGAACACAGCCGCACCGCGCATGGTGCTGCCCGAAAAATGACAATACCTACACTGTAATGTAATTAAACAGCTGGGGCTACGGCGAGCTGCGCCCGCGCCCCCGCGCTCTCGCCCTGCCGCCGGGGTCGTGGAGGGGCGCGCGGGTCGGACAATGCGCGTCATTCATAGAATAGTAGAGAGTAAAAGTTTAATGCAAAATATGTCAAGCTTTTTAACAATTATAATAATTACGTCATTATGAAAAAGTTTGATTTCACTATTAAATTTTAGCTACAAAGCATCTATGGCACCTATAGATACACCTCTTAAAATATTTCGAGTATGAAGGGCAGGACCTTATATATACCTACAGCCTGTATGTATTATTCCTTCTGAATTTGGTTATTATCATATACAAAAAGATTTTTTTGAATCCGACTGGTAGTTCCAGATCCAGAGATAAGTGCGTTCAAACCTCAGATCATAGAAACAAGGAGATATGCCATCATAGCAAATTAGTACGGGAACAACTGATGCCAAATTTAATACATTTTTCGACACAATTACGCGCATAATTAAGCGCTCCTTGTGAATAAAAAGATCTCCCACGCATTGAACATTCCGCACACCCTCAATCTAACACTGTTAATCTCAACACTAGCACTAAACTAAAACACCATCACCATCGATCGTGTTCGGTTCGTCGCCAGCGCGTACGTTTTTTATATGAGCAATTTGCTCAAGATCAGGCATCAAGCTCGATAGCGCCTTGGCACATCTCCTTGTTTCTATGATCTGAGGATCAAACAAACTCTTCAGCTTTATTATACATATTAGTATACGGCATGTGACAGATATTATGCTCATCATTATGAAAAACTTTTACTACGGCACCTACGCTGAAATCGCGAAATAAAATCAGCTGTTCCATACATTTGTGTTCACATACCTAAATCTATAAAATATCGGGTGTAAAAAGACCCTTAACGAAAACTGAAACCACATATTCTACCCATCAATACGATGATTTTCTTGTACTGAACCATGGGAACCGACTGGTTATGGAGACATTGAAGGTTAAAATCTCAATATTTTTTTTACCTACGTTTTTCACGAAAACGGCACTGAGCGACAGCGGCGGGGTTCGGGGGCTGGGGGCACGCTTATACTCCACCTCCCTCGTCCCATACAAATCATTACACCCATAGTAGGTAATCTGTGCCCATAGGCAGTAGTCGGTAGCAGTGTAATTACAAAAAAACCGGCCAAGTGCGAGTCGTACTCGAGGGTTCCGTATCGGTTTTGGACGTATAAAGTGAAAAAAACCGGACCGCATAACTAAGTTTGTTTGTGAAGGAATTTTGATGATTTTGAAAAAACTGCACTATTCCTATCAACTCTAATTATTTCAGATTTTTCGCTCCGCAAACTTCGGAGATAGGGGGGGTAGGGGGGATGGTATTTTTTCAGAAATTTTTCATCATATGTCGAAAACTGTAAGACATAAAATAAAAATATATTTTGAAATGTGCAAATCAAGCCCTTTCATATGATATGTCACTTGACCTAGTAGCCCCACTTTGAAATTTCGGACCCCCACTCCGGCCCCTTTTGCAATAAAAATAAAATCATTTTTTGACTTTTTTCATTTTCAATAAAGTTTGGCAAGCATTTTTTATAACTGTTCCAAATTTCAAGTCGATAGCATTATTAGTTGCTGAAATAAGCAGGTGTGACAGACAGACAGACGAAGTCGCACCATAAGGGTTCCTTTTTTACCATTTTGGTACGGAACCATAAAAACTGCTTATATACCTAAAAATAAAAGTCGTTACCCAGCAATTATTTTTGCTTTATGTTACTTAGTTACATGTAAGTATAGAATGCATAGGTGTCGGCTTGGTGATGTGTCTTTTTATACCCTAATAAGGAACAGCAGATTTTTTTTTTGCGATTTTAGATTTGTGTCATACAAAATATTATTCATAATGATGAGTTTATTGGCCCCCTTTGGGATCGAACAGGGTTTTTGTTACATGCTGTATTGCTGTACACTGCCATCAATTACCTACAGAGTCAACGTTGTGTTCATTGCGTCCCCGACGTGGACACACCACGACATCGTAGTTAACTCTATAGCCAACAACAAGGACGTGTTCTGTGAGAAGCCTATTGCAGAAAACATCGAGGACACTAAGAAGTGCTACGTAGCTGCTAAGGCTAAGGGTCGCGTTCTGTTTTCCGCATTCAACCGCCGTTTCGACCCTAGCTATAGGGATTTGAAAGAGAAAGTGAGGAATGGAGATGTTGGACACGTGCAGATCGTCAAAGTCACCGCCAGAGACTCGCCCTTGCCTTCTATAGACTACCTGAAGACTTCTGGTAATATATTTGTCATAAAATAGAATGTTTTAAATTAACTTTAAGGTGCGGTTAAACGGGCTAGTTTTTTGGCAATTTCTTGCTGCAATTGTATATCCGTGAGTTGAGACCTACCTATTAGAAATTAAATTATGGTCATCACAATAACTGCTGTACGATATAGACAGGGCTGATTTGGACGGATTTGGGGGAGGGCAGGCGGGGCAACTGCCCTGGGGCCTCCATAAGAGAGGGGCCCCCACAATAGAGATAAAAAAAAAAATATCCAAATTCTAAGGGTTAACTTCTGTTTTTTCATATGTCTCATATTTGCAAAAGATAAACGATTTTGATTTGAATTTTTATTCGGAAAATAATTAGGGGCCCCCGCTCCTTCATTGCCCCGGGGCCTCC
Organism: Thalpophila matura; assembly: GCA_948465475.1. NCBI lineage: Eukaryota > Metazoa > Arthropoda > Insecta > Lepidoptera > Noctuidae > Thalpophila > Thalpophila matura. The sequence continues at coordinate 8,487,042 of OX419183.1, read as the reverse complement.
ACACCTCTAAATCCGGCCCTGGGCCTGCAGTCTTGACATAGATAGCGATCGCTTTAAGACCGAAATCGGTTGTTCCGCCGTATTTTTCCATAGATTTTTTCATAGATAGCGACCGATTTCGGTTGTAAAGCGATCGTTATCTATGTCGAGACTGCAGAGCCTGGATATAGATCTCAACCACAGTATAATTATAATACAGTATTTTATCTTCGTCAGAATGCGGATCATACCTACCTACGCGCTCGAGTTCGGTCGTCCGCTCGGTTATCGTTTAGTCGCGAATGCGCCGCAGTGGAGAACGGACGGTGTGATGGCTAATAATAATATTAGGAAATACAAACTTATGTTTGCAGTTGGAAGACTGAAATACTTCTTCCTACAGAACCCTAGACTGTGCGTGGTTCGACACGCTCTTGCCCGGTTTTTTATTACTCGCGGATTTATAGACCTACTTATTTCGTTTAAGTACCGTACCCGTCTAGTTTCAGATTCAAGCTATGGAGGCCTTATTGAACATTTTAATGAAGCAAAAGTTTTACTAAGGTACCAGATTACTTACAAATTGTACCTATGAAAAAATATTTTATTGAAGACCAAATGCTGCTGAAAGAGATTCTCTTCCTCCGATAGATACAATATAATGACAATTGAGTCGATTCGCATTTAAATAGAAAATTGGTCAATTTTTCACATTTTATGGACAACTCGCATTTGATCAGAAAATTAAGTACCTATGGCAAAATTGTTTCCATGAAGAAACCTAATAATTTCTAAGACTTTTTCGGTTTTCCCCATCCTCTCAATTCTCCGGACATTCTGCCTTGAACGTAATGATAGCGTCTTTCCTGTTCGTCAATTTGTTTGAGTGCCAAAGGATTCATGAAGTTTTTATGGATTCAGAGGTATTTTTTTTAGGTGGTGTGTTCCACGACTGCCTGGTACACGACATCGATATGGCCTGCTGGGTGTTGGGGGAGCTGCCTTGTCGTGTCCAAGCTTCCGCTACGGCCTTGATCCCCGAAGTCAAGGCTATTGATGACTTCGACACCATTGCCTTCCTTCTCACTTTCCCATCTGGAACTGTCGTGCTTGGCGACAACAGCCGCTTCTCTGCCTACGGATACGACCAGAGATTGGAAGTTTTCGGAAATAAAGGTAGGTCATTAATTGAACTATGAATAACTAGCTAGCTAGCAGTAACGAAGGGTCAATTTTTGTAAGAGGTAAGCCGGAGCTACAAATGCTTACCTGGCCACGAAAAGCTAATTAATAAAAGTAGGCTGCGCTATTTTTCAAAGGGAAGCCGGTAGAAATCGTATTGTAGGGACCCTTCGCCACTGCTAGCTAGTTAATACATACTTGCTTGTAGTTACTTTTATTATTTAAAATTATTTTTTTAAGTATTATTCCTGTAAATAATAGAAATAATCTGCTCTTTTACATACAAGAAAAGTTCAGGCACAAGAAAAGAAATAATACTTCGACTTTTAAGCGGTCATGACTCATGATGAGTCAGGAGGGCAATGGCACGGTGGTTCCGTCCGCCATAGGTGTACAGTACCTACCTACTACCCGGCAATAAATATTACACATCGAGCTTTCGAAAATGATAAATGTCTATATTTATACCTTCGGCACAGATAATATAATACTATACGTACAGATGCCTCATCTCATACAAAGAAATGTGACCGATTTAGCGCGGGCTATCTTCGGGCTATACATTTTTCCGTACTTAAAGGATTTTTCAAAATTTGAACAAATATTTTTCATGACGTATTTTTTCATGTTCTCAATTTCGTAGGGGTCATGACCCCCTCCCAAATAGTTTCTAATCATTACAACTGGTTAGATTAGGGATTTTTAATTTATTCAGTACCATATTTCTTTGATTTAGACTGTTATGGACAGTGGCGGTCAAATTGCCAAATTGTTAGTAGGTAACCATTCTAATCGGTTAGAAACGGGTTTTGTCATTTACCTATTCAGTATGGTATAGCACGTTGGTACTAATCGGTATGACCCCCCCCCCCCCCCCCCCAACGCTCCCTTAACGTATTCGGGGTGCCTACCTATTTATAGTGGACACCTACCTATTTATGGTTTACAGACTTTTATAGTTGTGGCCATGAGCCAGGGCAAACACATGTATTTCCACCTACAATAGATGCCGTCAATGGCAAATATAAGTCTAAGCTGAGGTAGGTGCGCTGTTGGTTAGAAGCACAAAATAAGTAATACCTACTTAATATAGTAGGTAGGTATATTACCACTTGCACTTCTAAAAAAGTATAAAACTGTATTTCCAAACAAAATTAAGCTTAAAAGTTCATAAAACATAACCTCCCTTTTTCTGCTCACATCGGATAAAACCCCGTTTTTAACCGGATAATAACGGGTTATTTACGGCTTCTTCGGTTAGGTAAATAACCGTTAAATCCGCACTTCTACAACTATAGGCACAGATGACTGAATAGTTACTTGCTATAGGCATGTACAAATGTAGGTAGGTACCTACTAAACGAGCCGTGCGTTGAGAGGCGTGCGCGGCGCATGCCTCACATTGTCTGGATCCACCCTTACGTTTTGTCGTCGACTTGTCAGTCAAAGATTATTTATGAATGATAGGGTTATATAGGGACCTATATTAACTTCTAAAATCTAAGATGTACCTAAGGTATTTGCCGTTCACTTGTATTTTTCTATGTATTTTTCTAGGGATGATCAAGGTTGAGAACGAGAGGCCTTACCATTCGACCGAGGTGGTCATTGGCCAAGAAGGCATTAGACAGACCCCTATCTTTTACTCATTCCCCTCACGCTACAGGCTAGCCTACAAATATGAACTGGAGCACTTCTTGGACGTCATCACCCGTGAGTAAACCTCTATAGTCCGGATAGTCCCACACTCCACAGTCTATTATAATTTTATACCTCAGAAGCACAATTAACCGGCCACTTATGTTAAGTGCCACCACATTTGTTTAAGTTAAATAATGCATATCATGATGAATGTTACTTCATAAGAAGCTACTATAGATTACAATAAATTAAACACTTATTACTCTCATTGCTTTTCTGACTTGTGTTCCCGAAGCATTTTTATGATTTCGTCGTAAATTGTCATTATTAGCGGTTTTACTAATGTAACTCGAATTCCAGTTCTCTTTGTTTCTAGTCATTCCAAATCAGTTAATTTTGAATTCTTGACTATCTTCTATTGGTTATTATCACAAAAAATGCCATTAGACGCAACTAAAGCAGGTGGGGCTGTAGCTTTAGCTGATGCTGCTTACAGCCAACGTTATTCGCTTGCACCCTTGGTGTACCTTGAACCACTGTCCGGGATACCATCAAACGTATTCAGGAAACTGGTTCTTACATATAGAGGCCAGGTCAAGGCCGAAATCGATGCACTTCAGCTTTAGACAACCGTTTTATTGTCAACAATCTTTTAAAAGATCGCGTTTGTAACAGCTACTGAAGCTCGTACTCGTCTATTCGAGGTGAGAAATGTTACTGTAAGTGAACGTTCGATAAGAAGAAGACTGCCTCAAAGATACCTTAAACATTTCGCCTGGCTCGGGCCCTTGAACTTCCGTACTTGAGCACCTTGAGCACCTTGAGTAGAGCTAAACTTCATTTTGCGCAAGAATATGCTGACTGGACTATTGAGCAGTGGAAGAATGTACTGTTCTCAGACGAGAGCAAAGTAGCCTCATAAGGTCCAGATTGGCCTTATCAAGTGTATAGATGAAACGAACAAACGAGCGGTTTGCTCCATGCACCATAGTGGAAACAGAGGGTTACTAGAGAGGTCAATAATGATATGGGGCAGTATCACTTGTGAAGCTCGTACCGAACTTATTGTCCTCGATAGAAGCAGTGTGATAGTTCAGAGATACGGGGAAAAAGTTCTCCAAGATCGTGTCATACTGTTCATGCCATTTATTGGGTAACATTTTATCTTAATGAACGATAATGCACATTGCCATGTCGTTAAATCCGCTATTCAGTGTCTTGACGAGGTCGGTATTAAAATTTTCCCATGGCCGGCTCGCAGTCCTGACCTCAATCCTATAGATCACAAATGTGGGACAATCATAAACAACGGGTTCGGGCAAGAGTACCAGCACCAACAACCATAGGAGAGTTCAGGACATCTGTGTTAGAGGAATGGCACAATATCCCCGAAACGGATATTAAAGACACCATGGGTGGACTTCCAAACAGGCTCCAGGAAATCATTATAGCCTGAAGAGGTAACACACATTATTAAAAAAATTAAGGTAATTAAATAACGTGACAAAAATAAAAATGTTTCATTACGTAAAATTTCAATAAAAACGTGTTTTTGTGGGAATAACAAATTAGTCCAATTTCCAAGAAGTTGTGACATTTGTTTTAATCGCTAAAGTATGATAAAATATAGCATAAAATAATATATCAACTTAGCATAATATTTCACAGTATCTTTAAAAATCAAGAAAAACTAGGTGGACGGTTAATTGTGCCCATGAGTGTATTTAGTTTCTGAATGACACAGTTTATCACTGATCAATTAGCCTGCGATCGATCCCTCGGACCGAGGTCGGCCTACGTTTTTTTTTTTGTATAATAGGTACATACGTTGCCCCACACAAGTATTTCTCCTGTGTCGTGACTCGTGACTCGTGGGCACTCGTGGGTGCGTTTACAAACACAAAGCACACTGGCAGACGCCCATAGAACGCTGGGCTTCAGATTGTGTAAGTCGGTACAGATATGAAATTAGTTTGGTGTGATCGAGTATTTCAAGAGAAGATATTTAAATTCTTTTTTTCTTTTTGTTTTTGGACGTAATTGGGTTAAAGAGAAATCTTCGTATTTGTGTTTGTGACAGTGAGGTTAAGTACGGTGTGAGTGATACAATGAAGTACAGCCCGACTAATGAGTTCTCAATTCAAAGGTTTTAGACTTGAAACTGCGTTAAGCGGGCGTCCGCGACGGGCACCCGTCGCGTGTCTACGCGCGTGGACACGCGGATGGGCTCCGTGGCAGTGTCAGTGTCAGTTGCGGAGACCGAATTATTTTATTTACGCAGTGTCGCTAGTCCAACACATATATCCTGGAACAAGCCCGTGCCCCGTGCGGCGTGCATGCACTGCTGGCGGGCCCCGCGACGGACGCCCGCGCCGGCCCCGCGACGGACGCCCGCGCCGGCCCCCGCGACTAGCACTTTTGTATGGGACCGCGCCCGCACCAGCGTAACCACAGAACAATATTACTCTAGCGAGAGCGTAACGCAGTTTTAAGCCTTACTTCACAGAATATCATGTCGAGGTCGACATGATATTTTGTGAAGGCACGCGCCAGGGCGCATGCGACTTCCGCTTATTAGGCGCCAATGTTATTCGTTTTTGTTTTATTGGTTTTTTCAAAATGTCAACAGTATAATCATTTTATTTCTTATTTATTTCGATTTTTGATTCCAATTCTTAATCTCTAAGTTATATTAGACAAAGAATACATAATTAAAATATATTTTTATTTTTGGTTAACCTTTTATTACTGTACCAGACCAAGCCCAAAACTGCCGATGTCCTTTCACATACACAAACAGCTAGACCAGTGTGCAGTGCGGGAATCGAACCCGCGACACGTCGCGCAGCAGCCAATCTCGCAGCCACTGCAACAACCGTGCGGTCAAAGTCTTTTAGCCACCCTGTGTTTAGATGTCTATCGTAACCAATTTTCGTGATTAATTTGTATGTTAATTTGACAGGTGGAGTTAAAATGGAAGTGACTGACTATCAGACCCTCGCTATCTGTAAGATTGCGACCGCAGCCGAAGAAAGTGCGCGAACGGGCCAAACTGTGGAACTTGACTGGAGCAACGACAAAATTCCCGCCAACTATTCATAATATAAGCATTCTCACTTCTCACAAGTTATGCCACAAATACTGACGTTTGTACTAACAATATACCTGCAGTTCTAATTCTAAAGCCCGTCACCGACGTAGCTATAATATACAGCGTGTAATTGACAGGTTGGCATAAACTGAAACTGTAGCTTCATGACCATGATTATGACTGAAAATCGTTGGAATTTTCTTCAGGAAAATTGACGAATTTTCCGACCGTTTTTCAACTAGATTTGTGTTCTATTCATTTGTTACAACAAAATCCAGCCCTAAAAACACAATTTTAGTGAAAAAAAGCAAAAAACTTAAATTCGGCAATGTAATCGTAAAAGAAAATTCATACAACCCGCGCGGAATCAGCTGTTAGCTGTCAGGAAAATTCGTCAATTTTCCTGAAGAAAATTCCAACGATTTTCAGTCATAATCATGGTCATGAAGCTACAGTTTCAGTTTATGCCAACCTGTCAATTACACGGTGTATATTAATATATCGAGATAATATAGAAATGGAAACGTATAGAAACGCTGACGTCATAGAAATATATATTATAGCTGCGTGTGTGGTCACTCGAAAATTGTTATAGAAAATATGTCGTAATATGTCTATGCTATGATATGCTATGATATATATGATATGATATATATGATGATTATGATATATGCTATGATTCATATTAATATATATTATAGCTAGGTACGTCTGTGACGGGAAGGCTTGAAACTGCGTTAAGGGGGCGTCCGCGACGGGCACCCGTCGCGTGTACCAGTCGCGGTGACCGATTTTTTTTTTTACGCATTGTCGTTAGTTCAACACATAAATATCCTGGAATAAGCCCGTGCCCCGTGGGCCTGCATGCACCGCTGGCGGGCCCCGCGACGGAGCACTTTTGTATGGGACCGTGCCCGCGCCGCCTTAACGCAGTTTCAAGCCTTAAGAGGACAAATGGCATTAAGATACATATTTTTTGGTTAAAAGTATTTTATATTAATGTATTTTTAATAAAGAAGCAAGAAATGTTATTTAAAATGTTATTCGACTAGAACAATAATAATTCGTCTAAAAACCATTCGATTAGGTACCTAGTAACAACAGTAGGTAACTCGTCTAAAACAATTCGACTAAAAATGATTAATTTAAAACAATTTGACTAAAAACAATTTTTGTGTTGTTTTATGTAAGTAATTTGTAATTTTTTATTTAATAATGTTGGTTGAGATGGCAGAAGGTCGAAGGAGCCCATTTCTGTCTGCAGGGTTAGGGTAGTTCTGTATGTAACCTAAAACGAATTACAAATTGGTTGACGCGAACTTCGTTCACTCGCTTGCTCACTCACTGAAGTCCCCGTCAACCCCTTCGAACCTAACCTATCTGTGTCGGGGCGCCCCAAGTTCCTGAGCTCTCTTCGCTCGCTCTTGGACTTATAAGGGAAGGGCGATTGTCGACGGAGCCAAGTTTCGCGGGGCTCCTATTTCTGTCTGCAAGGTCACAGATAATATAATACTACGCAAGGTTAATAAAAGTAACCTAAAACGAAGGGATTTTCGGGGGCTTCGTTCGCTCGCTTTGTTTGCTCACTGAAGCCCCCGTCAACGCCTTTGAACCTAACCTGCTTGCGTCAGGGCGCCCCAACTTCCCGAACACGCCTCGCTCGCTCTTGGACTAACAAGGGGAAAGGGCGTTGCGTGGGGTATGATTGAAGCTGGATACGGGGCGGTAGCTACGCCTCTGCCTAAAACAAATATTAGTTCTGTGCGGGAATCGAACACGCGACACGTCCCATCGTACAGCAGCTGATCTCTCAACCACTGCGTCAACCATGCAGCCAAATACCTATAGTATCGCTAATCGTGGAGGCTATTTTAATAAATGAGACTTCTTAACAGTGCCGTAACTAGGGCGGTACCAGCGGTGCTTAGGCACAGGGCGTAGAAGAGCCTGGGGGGCGCAGAAATGACCAGACCAAGACCAAGTTTCAAATTAGAACTTTTTTCAAGGGCGCAGTTAATAATCTCGCACCGGGGCCCCGGGCGCACAAAAATTAGTTACCTACGGCACTGCTTCATAAGATGATTCATAATGATGAGTACAATGACCCCTTTAAATATTTCCACTGTCTTACAGTGAGTTTAAAAGTGGTGAGACATTTACACACATACAGACATTTTAAAAAGTGGTGGGGATCTTTCTGCACGCCTATTGGCTAAAAATCCGTAAAAAGCCGAATACGAATTGAAAACGTGCCTATGAAAAAAAAACGGTCCGTGAAAAAAAGTGCGTAGTGCACAAGCAGAATATGGGTGACACAACACAAGTAGCTAACACTAGGGATGCAAGAAGTGTGCCAAAAAGTATCGATATATATCGTATCGATATAAAAAAAAAATATCAATATCGGTTTCGATATATCGAAAAAAAAATCGATATAACGATATATCGGTGAAACTTCAAAAAAATTTAGTACTTTACGAAATTCTATTGTGTTTGTTTTTACAAGTTTATTTCAATAAATATGTCAGTATTATTACTATTTATAAAAACCGACTTCCAAAAACTACACTAAAAACTATGAAATAAAAAGTTTAAACTTCTATAATTAAAAATCTAAATGTATATTGAAGCCGGGGCGGGGCCTCTTCAGGTTTTTGCCTCTCAGTCTTTAAACAGGAAGGGTGTGCGCAGTGTGTGCACGTGGAAATTAAGATTTCCTTTTATTCTATGTTAATCTGCAATTTTGCTTATTTTCATGCTAGGCCCCGCCGACTTCAATATACATTTAGATTTTTAATTATGGAAGTTTAAACTTTTTATTTCATAGTTTTTAGTGTAGTTTTTGGAAGTCGGTTTTTTTAAAACCTGTTTTTTATTTTTAACCTTTTAGTGTAGTGTAACATGTCATGTATATACCTTAGGTATATAAAAGTACCATAAAATCACTTTAATAATATACTGCCTTTGACACACATTTTGTATGAACTTTTTTTCACTTTAAATAGGTACTTACCTTCTAAGATATTCGTGGATAAGTGCGTTTCAGTAATCGAAAACAATGTTTTTTCAGCAATAGGCTCTTTCCCTAACCTTCTATCAAATAAGACTTGAACATAAAAAAATCTGTGTGTACTATACACCTCTGCCTAACCTTGCGGAAAATAGATCGATTGCGTCCAGGAATTCGTGTACCTACATAATATGACTTTTTTATTATCGTCATAATGTCATCGATATACACGAGAAATTCCGTTTATTGAAGCTGGTTACAAAACTATTCAACCTAAGTTAATATAATTTATATGGGACCACCGCGCGAGCTTCTTCTACCATATGAAAAAAAAATCACGTAAATCGACTCACAGATCACAGAGTAATCGGTGTACATACATAAAAAAAACAACCAACCGAATGCAGAACCTCCTCCTTTTTGGAAATCGGTTAAAAAGTAGTGTGCGTTTCACTAAGAATTCCTTTCGGCGCTGAATTTCATTAAGTTGCAACGTTTTTAATCTTAGATCGTAGAAACAAGGGAGATGACTGTGTCAAGGCGCTATTGAGTTTGATACTTACTATACTTTGGTCATTTTGAGCGTAGTACAAAAGTACACGCTGGCGACGAACCGAATTTAAATTTAATGCTAGTGTTGAGTGACGATTAACAGTGTTAGATTGAGGGTGTGCGGAATTTTTAATGTGTGGGAGATCTTTTTATTAACAAGAAGCGCTTGTAATCGTGTCGAATAATGTACTAAAAGTGGGAACAGTTGTTCCCGTACTAATTTGCTATGATGGCATAACTCCTTGTTTCTATGATCTGAGTTTTTAACGATGTTTGAAGTGTTCTTTCAGCACCTATTCTCGTTCACAACTTTTAGTGTCCCTGACATTACTTTATCACTTAAATCTAAAAACTGTGACATTTTAATCAATGGCGACTATGGTCTTGCTACTGAAAATATATCGTTTTTGATACGTTTTCGATACTTGATATTTATATCGATGTATCGAAATAATAAATATCGCTAAAAAATATCGATATATCGAACAAAAAATATCGATATATCGATATTTATTCTGCAAGCCTAGGTAACACATATCGACTGACTGACCTGAGTTTTACATAGTGTTCGAATATAAAATAAGATTTGACCTAAAGGTCCAGTTACCAGGTCATAAAATTCCAAAAAAAAAAAAAAGTTTGTGTGACTGACTTTGACCGTTGGTTGACGTTGACGTATTTTATTCTCCGCGCTGCGCGCCTTGTAATAATCCGCGTTGGTTTGGTGATCTAAATGGCCGTTAGATTGGATAATTAATTTCTATATTAACTAAATAACTAACAAACAAGTAAGAACCCATCCTAAATCATCTTATCATATAACATATAATCTATTGTAGGTACATATAAAAAGTTATAGTGATTTGTTACAACTATATTAAAATTATGTAGTAAAACAAAGACATTCCTACCGGAAAAACTTATTTGACGTGACTTGATTGAACGTCGGAATTCACGACGTCTGATTTCTAAAAGTAATAAATAACACTTACAAAGTGCAGGCTATGATATTGTTTTTGTTTATGTTTTTATAATTATGCATCTAATACACTACCGGTACAATATATTTACAAGAAAAATATTTTGTTCTATTTGTGTATTTGTGTTATTTCAGACAGCAAGATGGCAAATCAATGGGGACAAAAGGCAGAGGAGTTGGAGGTATCAAATAAGATAGCTGGATTAGGTTTAAATAAAAAACCTCATAATCAGTCTACAGATTCTGATGAATCTCCTGATGCAGCAAATCCAGCCGACACCTCTCTTTTAATGAAAATCATAAGGCAAGGCTTAGTTGAGTCTAAGTTAGACATAGAAATTCAGAGAAAAGATCCTAATTCTCCCCTATATTCTGTCAAGACATTTGAAGCCTTGCACTTGAAGCCCAATCTGCTAAAGGGAGTGTATGCAATGGGTTTTAATGCTCCATCCAAAATTCAAGAAACTGCTTTACCAACCCTCTTAGCTGATCCTCCACAAAATATGATTGCTCAGTCTCAGTCAGGTACTGGTAAGACTGCAGCTTTCGTGTTAGCGATGCTAAGCCGAGTAGATTCCAGTAAAAATTACCCACAAGTACTCTGTTTGAGTCCTACATATGAACTGGCTATACAGACAGGTGAAGTTGCTGCTAAAATGGCCAAGTTTTGTCCTGAGATCAAATTGAAGTATGCTGTTAGAGGTGAAGAGGTGCCTAGAGGTACTAAGATAGCTGACCACATTATAATTGGAACTCCTGGGAAAATGCTTGATTGGGGGGTGAAATTTGGCATGTTTGATATGACCAAAATTAGAGTATTTGTACTAGATGAAGCTGATGTCATGATTGACAGACAAGGTCATCAAGATCAGTGTATTCGCATTCACAAATGCTTGCCATCAACGTGCCAGATGATGTTCTTTTCAGCTACATATGACAGTGCTGTGATGGAATTTGCTGAAATAATTGTCCCTAATCCTATTATTATAAGACTGTTACGTGAAGAGGAATCATTGGATAATATAAAGCAATATTATGTTAAATGCAAAAACCCAGAAGAGAAGTATAGAGCCATTTGCAACATTTATGGGGTAATAACAATTGGTCAAGCAATTATATTCTGTCATACAAGAAAAACTGCCAGCTGGTTGTCTGAAAAAATGTCTAAAGATGGGCATTCTGTAGCTGTGTTATCTGGTGAACTGACTGTTGAACAAAGAATAGCAGTACTTGACAGATTCAGAGCTGGTTTAGAAAAGGTGCTGATTACCACAAATGTGTTGTCCCGTGGAATAGATGTTGAACAAGTAACACTTGTAGTTAATTTTGATATGCCTATGGATATGGACAAGAAAGCTGATTGTGAAACTTACTTGCATAGGATTGGGCGTACTGGGCGTTTTGGTAAAGCTGGTATTGCTATTAATTTAATAGACTCTTCACAAACAATGAATATTTGCAAAGAGATAGAAGGTCATTTTGGGAAGAAGATTCAATTACTTGACATTGAAGATGCTGAAGAAATCGAAAAAATTGGTGCTTAAGCCTTTGTTGTTACTGAATTATTATTATTTGCTTAAAACTTAAGTTTAAGTCTTACATTGTTACAGTAACATTATTTGGTATATGAATAAATAACTAATTTTGTATTATTTCTTGGTTTTTCACTTGGACCCTTAAACATTTTCTACTGTCAAGGAATTATGCAACACATCCTTCAGTAGTATCTTATTATGCAGAGATGGATATTATTTACATTACCAGATACAAACCTTTAGTGCTTATAGGTACTTTAAACAAAGTAAAAGGTGCAGAGATGGATATTATTTACTTTACCAGATACAAACCTTTAGTGCTTATAGGTACTTTAAACAAAGTAAAAGGTGAAAAATAAAACAAACTTACATAAGTATTACTTTATCTTTATTATTTTCACACACATTGTTCATAATTATCATAACACAGATTTTGTTTTCCATACATTTTTTTATAGCACATACCTACTACTCCATGTAAATTAACCATATTGTGTTCGTTCTTCAAACTGACACCAATAATAGAAGTAAAATGTTAAATTAAGTGAGGCCTCACACGTCACGTAACCTGGTCCGATTACCGGATCAGGGGCACCTGATGGCGTCAATTCCATACTACAGAGCGGTGCACGGCACACGCACGGATTCTCTCACTCTCGCAGTCACGGTAACCGGACCAGGTTACCTGACGCGTGCGGCCTACCTAAGTAACCAAGTTTGAATGTGTTAATAATACATTTTTAGATGTTCACAAAAAGTAACCTGACTTTTAGATAATAACTTATTGGAATAAATTAATAGTTATGACTATTTTGTAATAGCACCGCTTTTATCGGGCACCTTGAGCAGCTGGTTCTGGGTTGCTTGCTCCAGATATCATGACGAATATAGCAATAGGTACAATGTACATCCACTGAAAAAAAAAAAAAAACTATATTAATATAACACATAATACGCAGGATACTCAAGCATAATGAAACAAATAGTATGTTTCATTCGTGTTTTGCATAAATAATCCATTAATTTTCATAGAAGATTTTACTGTTCTTATCTAAAAATAAAAAACCAGACAAGTGCGAGTGCAATTCGTGCCCTTAAGGTTCCGAAATATGCAATAGCGTCATCCATGATGCTATTACATCATAGTAGATATTTCATATGTTGATCATCTATGAGCAGATGGCTCCACTTAGGGATCGGTGACAGACGGACAACAAAGTGATCCTATAAGGGTTCCGTTTTTCCTTTTGAGGTACGGAACCCTAAAAAACAAGTTGTGGAGGCTCTTATCTTGTGGGGGCCCTTTTTTGTGGGGGCTCTGGGGTCACTGCCCCTGTTGCCCTGCCCTAAATCCGGCCCTGCCGGCCTAGCATGACCACGATAGAAACGGGTTTTGTCTACATAGAAATAGACAAAGTGACAGATTTCATTCATAAAACGTAGAAATGTTTCTACAATCTGTCACTTTGTCTATTTCTATGTAGACAAAACCCGTTTCTATCGTGGTCATGCTAGGCCGGCTGGTTATACACCACAATTAACCAATTAATATCTTATTATTAGTAATCAAACTTACATATTTAGCTAAGAATGATTTGTTATCTTTCAAGTCTCCCTTTTCTCTTGCTTCTCTCTCGCGTTCAAGTTTCTGAATGTATGTTGCTGTATCAGGTCTGAGAAAAAAAACATCGTGTTATTGAATATTCACAATTAGGTATTTTGTAAGAAGTAAAAATTTTAACAGTATCAATGTAACCAGTTTATACTTTACTAGCTCTTCGCCCGCGACTTCGTCCCCGTGTCCCACAGCCGGCCTAGCATGACCACGATAGAAACGGGTTTTGTCTACATAGAAAAAGACAAAGTGACAGATTGTAGAAATATTTCTACATTTTATGAATGAAATCTGTCATTTTGTCTATTACTATGTAGACAAAACCCGTTTCTATCGTGGTCATGCTAGGCCGGGAGGAACTGTGGATTTTTTCGGGATAAAAAGTAGCCTATGTTACTCAGTGATAATGTAGCTTTCTATTAGTGAAAGAATTTTTAAAATCGGGCCAGTAGTTTCGGATTAGCCTATTTGGTACAAACAAACAAAAAAATATTTCCTCTTTATAATATTAGTACGTAGATAGTAAGAGTATAGTATGATAATTCTTAGAATAGAATTGAAATTGTACTTACACCGGAGCCTGCTCTACATAACGAAGATAGAAATTAGAATTGATCTTATAACTGTTGCTTTCTTTAAACAATAGCTGTGAAGAATTAGTAACTTGGAAGCTGACTGCGATTACGGCCCCATTGGGCAGTACCCAAGCATTTATTACATCCGACAGACCATTGGCAAGGAAGGCTTTGGCTTTGACCGATGAAAAGAATTCTGTTCCTTTGCTATTCTCAGCAGATGTCACTAGTGTCCTAATGGTGTAGAAGCCATCAATTTCAGCTAGACTCTGAAAGGTTTTTATTAGATTTGATTAGTATTAGGTTCATGCAATGCCATAACTAGGGCAGTGACAGACAGCGGTGCTCAGGCACAGGGTGCAGAAATGACCAGACTACCAAGCTTCAAATTAGAACATTTTTCAAGGGCGCAGTTATAGAAGCTCACACCGGGTGCATAAAAGACCAGTTATGGCACTGGGTTCATGATAAAAAAAAACACAAGTTGCAGAATGGGTAAGTACCTATACAATTAATAAGGTTATACTTATAAATGAAAATAATCACAAGGATTCATGAAGTTATATTGAAGTAAGAAATATTTAGCTTAGTTGACACAAGTGCCTGGCTTTTCTGTTTGATTAGTTAGACTAGTAGTTTGTAAACTATTGCAGGTGACAATGTTTTGATTTGAACCTATTGACTGAATAATACATACCTCCAACTCCTCGATGTGTTGTTTATTAAATTGAATTTGATCTATGACTGAAGCACCTGCTCGAATACTCTTTAGTGCTATGTTACCCCTTGAACAATACTTTTCGGTTCCACATTTTAATGAGTGTTCTATCTTTATATTTATCCAACCATCATAGTCTATGCAAGCCTGTAATAGAAGCAGAAATACCTATGATTACGTTTTACAATACAATATCTATAGAAGAAAAAGACATGTGCGCCGATCCCACATTAAATGGGGTAAGGACAGGAAGATGATGATGATGAAGTTATATAGGGATTGGCATCGTGTAGATAATAGTAGAATATCAGTGAAAACTAGTACTTACCGCAGAGTTAAATAATACAAGCAATGCTATAACTGCAAACGATTGTGAATACATTTTTTTTGCGTAATTAATTCCCTCTAATTCAATCCGATTTTTCAGGTCAGTTTCAGTAATATTATCTACATAAACCTAGCACTTTATAAACCATGCATGTAGCATCTACATCTAGCACACAACAAAGATGAAAGATCATAGAGTAGGTATAGAAACAATCTCATTCGGTCATTCTCACTCAATGACAATGACATTGACAATCAATACTTTTTTTTTAAATATTTTTATTCATGACCATAGATACAAGTCTTTCAGTCGCATACCTAAATGGGTGACCATACCATGGACGTATTATTGTAATACGTCCATGGACCATACTGACAATCACGGAATAAAGAAATAAGGGGAAGTGCCACGCAGCATACGCGCGTGATTCACAATAGGGTTCTTGACAATATTGAAAATATGCTACAGATTGTGGTCATCCTATCAGTTCATAGCGTAAATAAACTTATTTCACTTGATTTTTAACTAAAATATTATGTATATTTTTTACAAATTACACGAAAATAAAATGCAATATTTTTTGTTATTGTAGCTGTGACAAGAACGGCCTGTTGCACTCTGGTGACGTCACACGCTAGTAATCCAGTGTTGCCAAGTTATTTTTAGGGTAAAGAATTCTTCAGGGTAAATTTGAGGGTAAAATTTTAGGGAGCGCCTCCGCAGCCGGCGCCGACTAGGCTCCCAAAAATAATGCCGTTAGGAACCGGAGTAGCCTTGGAGTAGCAGTGATACCAGACGAAAATAATTGCAAACTACCGTAGCAGCAGATTAATGTTGCCGTGTTTTAAGTTGAATTAAATACCTTAGATTGACTTTTAAATTAGTGTCAATGTAAAACAAAATACAACTTTTTTGGACTTACAAGGGGGAGGGAGGTGGTCGACGGAGCCCCGGTACGCGGAGCTCCTATTTCTATCTGCAAGGTTAAAAGTAACCTAACACGAATGGGTTGGCGGGGGCTTCGTTCGCTCGCTCACTGAAGCCCCCGTTAACCCCTTCGAACCTAACCTGTCCGTGTCGGGGTGTCCAAGTTCCCGAGCTCGCTTCGCTCGCTCTTGGACACTAATTAGGTATGTTACCCAAATGAAACATGAAATGTTTCTTTAATTATGCCAAATGGCCAACTCCTTTTCCCGCTTTTTTTTCCAAAGTCAGCGTCCGCTGCCAATTTAGCAACCGGTGCCGGCTAAAAATTCAGGACACGGCGGCGGTCGCGGAGTCACTTCCAAAATTTTAAGGTTAGATTTCGTATTGTTGTTATGATTACTAAAGTTTATGGGCTTTTTGGTAAGGAATACATGTAGGTACCTAAGTATTTGAATTGAATTTGAGTTAAACAAATTCAGCATATTTTTATTGTGAAACATGACCATTGATTAAGAAAGAACTTGTTTTATTGTATATCTAAAACCAAAACTTTAGCCAGGTATTTTTGTATAAATAGTTATGATTTTAGAGTAAAATTAATCAGGCATTGGGGTAAAATGAAAATCTAGCTTGGCAACACTGGAGTAAGCATAAGCTAGGGATGCAAGAAGTGCCAAAATGTATCGATATATATCGTATCGATATAAAAAAAATATCAATATCGGTTTCGATATATCGAAAAAAAAATATCGATATATCGGTGAAATTTTCAAAAAATATTAGTACTTTACGAAATTCTATTGTGTTTGCTTTTACAAGTTTATTTCAATAAATCTGTCAGTATTATTACTATTCATAAAAGTATGTAGTGTGCGTTGCACTAAGTATTCCTTTCGGCGCTGAATTTCATTAAGTTGCAACGTTTTTAACCGTAGATCATAGAAACAACATAGAAACAAGGGAGATGTGCCAAGGCGCTATTGAGTTTGATAGGTACTTACTTAAGTTCGGTCATTTTGAGCGTAGTACAAAAGTACACGCTGGCGACGAACCGAACACGATCGATGATATAAATACAGTGTTTTAGTTTAGTCTTTAGTGCTAGTGTTGAGTGACGATTAACAGTGTTAGATTGAGGGTGTGCGGAATTTTTAATGTGTGGGAGATCTTTTTATTAACAAGTAGCGCTTGTAATTGTGTTGAAAAATGTACTAAAAGTGGCGACATTTGTTTCCGTACTAATTTGCTATGATGCCATATCTCCTTGTTTCTATGATCTGAATTTTTAACGATGTTAGAAGACAGTGTTCTTTCAGCACCTATTTTCATTCTCAACTTTTATGCGCCTGCCAGACTATGCTCCTTGCGCTGCTCATCGCTATGCTCCTCGCGCTGCCGTGATTTGCCGCGATGTTGCCCTCTCTGCCGGACGAGACGAGAGAGAGAGAGAGAGAGGACGAGGAGCATGACGTGTGGCATGACGAGTAATGTTGCAACACTATGTCTCTGCCTCCTTTCCTCGCTACTTCCCATGCCACTCGTCGAGTGTGTGGCAGGCGCATTAGTGTCCCTGACATTACTTTATCACTTAAATCTAAAAACTGTGACATTTTAATCAATGGTGACTATGGTCTTGCTACTGAAAATATACCGTTTTTGATACGTTTTCGATACTTGATATTTTTTTTTCGATATATCGAAACCGATATTGATATTTTTTTAAAATATCTTAACGATATATATCGATACTTTTTGGCACTTCCTGCATCCCTAGACAAAGCTCGTTTACTAGCGTGTTACGTCACTTCCGTCAGAAACAGCGTTTTTGGAGCGGTTTTGGAAATTTATACTTTATCACTGATTTTTATTGATAAATACAGTAGATCTCCCTGAAATATCAATGTAGTGTGCTTATAATATATTGAAAATTAATATAAACCATTTCCCAAAATGAGGCAAATAGCCTATTATGGGAAGACATACTGCACTGGCTCAGTCGTGATTACGTACTAGCTGTGTTACGACGTTTCGATCTCATACGTAAAATATTAAAATCATGCCATCTTGCACAATTTTAACGTGTAAACACCATAGCAAAACAAAAAATGTATCTCACGGGGGTGTATCATATCACCAGTAAGTATACAACGTGAAATTTTAATGGTTGTTTTCCCGCGGCACAACGATTTGCCCTAAGTAGTACTATCGAAACATAGAGTTAAATTTTAATAATTACAAGGAAATTTTTTTTTTTTCAAATTCCACGTTTTTAAAACGCCCTAAAAAGTATAAAACAATTTCTAATGAAATGAAAAACGTGGGGCGCATCTTACAATTATGCGTCCTACATTTTTCATTTAATTAGAAAATATTTTACACTTTTTAGACCGTTTTAATAACGTGGAATATGAAAAAAAAAAAAAAAAAAAACTGTTAATTATTAAAATTTAACTCTGTTTCGATAGTACTACTAAGGGCAAATCGTTCTGCTGCGGGAAAACAACCACTAAAATTTCATGTTGTATAACTATGGTGTATTTTAACACACGGCGAAATTTTAGCGGTTGTTTTACCGTAGCGAAATGATTTTGTCTTGGCAGTACATTCGATTGACATATCAAAAAAAAATTTGAATCAAAAAATGGCAGAATGGTGTGATGAGAATGATGTGAAAAACAAAATCTCAAACCAATAGTAGGTAACGATAGCTACGCAAGCGCGGCGCGGGGCAGGGGGGGTGTTCATCGGTAGGCACTCGCTACAGACAATCAGGCTAGTTTATGCCGTATCACCATGCGCGAGAGCTTATTTTGCTCTGCACATTTGTGAGGCGGCATTCGTTTGGTGATCTTTGTCGGCACCGCGTGAGCGACGGCGTGCTCTTTGACTAGATAATGATATCTACGTTAGATCTAGTGATTTACTATTGTTTTTCACGCTTTCGAGTCTATGAATATTTTTTTTGATTATTTGAAAAAAAAACATATTATTTTTTAAATTGAACTCTATGTTTCGATAGTACTACTGATGGCAAATCGTTCTGCTGCCGGAGAACAACCACTTACATTTCACCGTGTATAATCGTTTTTTTTTATTATATATCATATTTCATCATCATTATCATTATCATATATCATATCAAACTAAAAACTACCTTAAGTATATACATCAAAGTCTAAATCAATTTGCTTACTGACTTGAACATCTATTATAAATTCGAGAAATTTCGACGCTACTCGATTAGGGATGCAAAACATCTATGAAAATATTTCGTTATCGATAAAATAATAAATAAGATGTTTCAGAAATGTATGGGGCCTGGGCCTTCACTATGTGTATGTATAAACTACACTAGGTATTATATAAATATGGATATACAATATAGTAACCGTTTTTGAAAGTTTATTTTCTATAATTTTAGTTCGTTTTGTTGTTCATCCAAAATATTTTGGTCAAGAAGAGGAACACAAGACATCTACTTATAAATGCCTCTTAATTTAACCACTGACTAAATATATAACTATCCTTGTCATTCTATATGACAATGAAGAATAGGGATAGGTGGCAATTGACTTAAGAACTCTTTCCTCCAAAGGCCATTTCAGGCTAACCTACATTGTTCTAACAACATTTTGTCATTAATTGGAGACATTAACCTTTAGTTTGTTTCGGTGTTTCTTCTCAAAGGTAGATAAGAAACACCGACCTCATCTTGTTTAAAATAATTGACTTTTAAAAACGTTATTTAAACTTATTTACAAAATACTTATTATACTATACTTTTATTATAAATCACCTATAACTGCTTACTATCGTTTCATTTAACCATTTTACCTGTTACTGTAAACCGATTTAAGTCTTACGTTAAAAAAAAAATACTATAAGACTATTCCGTATCTAACAAACATCGACATAAAATTATCGATGTCTGGTTCACATCTCTAGCTGAGTAGCAAATAGGGGAAGCGGTATAGTTATTGGCCCCTACTTAGTTATTAGCCATTGCAACATCGGTATTGAAAAATTAGCAAACCCACATTAATAAAGGGTAAATTTTAAAACTCGCTGCGGCAGCAAAGTTGTTGACTGTCAAAATGTTTCTTCAAAACGCCGCTAAGTGGATTCATTCTTTTTTAGCCTTTGATCGAAAATCTATAAAATAAGTAGAGTGTTAAGCATAGAACGCCAATTGCTGTACCACTAATTTAAATAACATTACAGTATTTGGCCCCCTATGCCAATTAAATTACTATATTCATTTTATTCAAAACCAAATTGCTTTTATAGTGAAAAAATCTTTGCCGTCTGTTATATTAAGCATTATAGTCGTTTGTCACTATTTTTAGGGCTGCGTAAACAGTTATTGGCCTAGGCCAAGTACTATATCTAGTATATCTACCCGTTGTATGTTTGTGTAATAAAAAGAGTGTCATAAGGTAGCTTAACTGGCCATGAACTATACAGTTTACCCCATGACATCTTTTTTAGTTTCAGCGCCGTCTAGCGCTGAGTAGTTGAACTCGTTGTTGATCTTGGTCGAACTTGATTGATAAATAAAAGACATCTTTAATGATTTTGACATGTAAAGTAATAACAACATTCTGCCGTTGTAATACGACTTAATTTTGAAGAACAATAAATTAGATTTTCGCCAAAGTTGCTTAAAATATTGTAGCCAATCATATCATTGTTTTCTGTGTATTGCAATATACAATTGAATTTACGAATGTGTGGGTTTAGCGACACTGGTTCCCATACAAAAGAAATTTAAGGGCATTTCCCCTTATTTTTTTATTCCGTGCTGACAATCAATACAATCAATCAGTGTTGCTACATTAAATTTGCGCATGTCTCTAGACTACCATCAAAAAGTCGCTAGTTTTGTATGAATTTGGTAACAAAAAAAGTCCCCAGATGTCGCCAAATAATTTTGGAACGAAGTTCCATACCTATATCGCGGCTTGCAGTAGGAGTTTACTGGCAGAAATCGTTAAGGCGCGTCTCCTGCGCCCTGTTTTCGTGTTCGACGAACATCGAACAGTGAACAGTGAACGAGAAAGGGGCGTGGTCTACGTGTTTTGAGTGTTTTTATTCGTCAAAACACGTAGACCACGCCCCTTTCTCGTTCACTGTTCACTGTTCGATGTTCGTCGAACACGAAAACAGGGCGCATGAGACACGGCTTTAAGCCGGGTCTCTTGCGCCCTGTTTTTGTGTTCGACGAACATTGAACGAACGATAAAGTGAACGATAGAGTGAACAATAAACGATTTTGTTCGTTTATCGTTCACAAACATGTTTGCCGAGCCTAGCGGAAAACATCACCGCGTTCGCCTGCGGGGGAATGAATGGAATGAATGAATGACCTCACATTCTTCGGAACTCATTTTGAAATGGCATACCTAGGGTTGCCAACTTTTTTTGAGAAAAATAACTTATTTGGAAGAAAAAAAAGGATTTCTCGTATTTAAGTCTGTTTTTATTAACATCAAACAAAAAATTGTGTTGGTACTTTTAGCACACGTAATATTTTTTATGTTGTCTTTGAAAGTATCAAGGCTAGTTTGACAACCGAAATTTATATTTAAATAAATAATTAATAACTCGTTTTTTATTTTTATGGACCATTTGTTTCTCTCTTGTCGCCATGTCAGATTCGATACCGAAAAAACTCTTTTAGTGAAAGCTGAAGTAGCGGGAACAGAGAGTAAATCAGAAATATATTTTTTTTAAATTTGGTGAGCTATCAGATGTATTTGCACATTCACATATAATCACATTCACATTCACATTTATAATATTAGTAGGATTAGTAGGAAGTAGGATAGGATAGTTGGCAACCCTAGGCATACCTGTCATACATTGTTCGATGTTCTTGTTTAGCAAAACAAAAACATCGAACATCGCAGGAGACGCGTGAATGAATGATTTAAATTCGTGAACATGTTCGTAAAACAATGTTTTGTTCAAAATTTGGTGCAGGAGACACGCCTTTAGACTTGGGACTTGAATAGGTACTAAAAGAACGTAGGAAATACCTACATACGTATACTGTGTAACCGGAAATGAGACTGAATGACCACTGTAAAAATACCTACTTTGGGAAAGGACTCTCACTCACCGTGGGAGAGCCATGCTTCGACACGAATAATACGGCCGGCTCGACCGGAGTAATACCACGGCCTCACAGAAAGCCGGCGTGAAACGACGCTTGCGTCGTGTTTCGCCGAGTGAGTGAGGGTACCGGAGGCCCAACCCCCTCCCCCCATGATGGCGCAGTTGATAAATCCATTGTTGTGGGGGGGGGGGGCAAAACTGCGCTCAACAATGCCCAAGGCAAGAGCAGTTTTTTAAAGGCCGGCAACGCACTTGTGACTCATGTGGTCTTGCGACTGTTGCGAGTGTCCATGGGCGGCGGTAATCACTTACCATCACGTGATTCGTCTGCTGGTTTGCCTCCTATAATATAAAAAAAAGGACGCGCAGATGAACCACTTATGTATTTTCAATATTCGAATTATGTACATACCTACATAAGTACGCCATAGATACTTCGCTAAAGTGGCAACACTGAATACAATCATGTTGCCAGTGTTGCCATATCAAATTAGCACATGTCTAGATTGCCATCGCAAAGTCGATAGTTTTGTATGAATTAGAAACAAAAAAAGTGGCCAGATGTCGCCAATATTAATATTTTTTGGGAGTGCCTCTGCCCGCAGCCGGCACCCCGGCTCCCAAAAAGAATGCCGTTGGGAACCGGCATTAGCAGTGTTACCACATGAAAATAATTGCAAACTACCGTAGCAGCAGATTAATGTTGCCGTGTTTTAAGTTGAATTATAAATAAATAATAAATAATAATGTTTATTACTAAAAAGCATCATTACAAAAAAAGTGTAACGTTGGTACCTGTACTAATGTAAAACATTGTATCACAAGTACCAGTACCAATTATGTACTTATATAGGGTTGCAAAATTACGTAATTTTACCGAAAACGCTGGTAAAATACGGGTATTTTACGGTAATTTATATAAATTACGGTAAAATTACCGGCTACTTATGTATGGTGAATGGTGGTATGCGCGGACCGCGGTCGGTGATGATAGGTCGCAATGAGTGACTGTGGCTCCATCTGTTCCCCGGACTCGGAACTTTTCTTAGTAGTAGTATAATTCGTTTTTTTTACCCAATCTTACCGTATTTTACCGTAAAATATCGTTCTATATAGTTTGTATGGAATCCTTTTTAAACAGCAGGTCAAATGAAAAATGAGTACAACAATGCCTAGATTGTCAGCTGTGGGCTCATGTAGACTCTACCAAAAATGAAATATTTTTTTGTCTGACTAAGATCTCAAATAAATATGAATGTTATGATATGATTTCAAATATGTAGATAATATTGATTATTTCAGAAGATTGTTATGTTTCCTACAAAATGTTTATTTTTTTTTCATAATTGTGACACTAATGTAAAACCTAAAAGGCTAAAAATTAAGTTACTTTCATAAGTAATCAACATATTTTGATTATGAAAGTAACTTAATTTTTATTTACAATGTTACAACCATCCCCTTACACTGTTACAACCAACCCTAGGGGTAGGGATGGTTGTAACTAATTTCATTTTTTTTAATTAGTCGTTTTTCTCAAAATATGTAATGTCTGTTGCATTTAAGCTGATGTTTAAAGATAGCTGAAAGACCAATCTATCGTGTGTACTAATTAGAATTTTGATATTCAAAAAGATCTCTAAGATATCATAAAAAAAAAAAATTGTTACGTTCATCTCTGGTCTCCCCTACCTACCTTACCTATTTATTCCATCTATTCTTACCAAGCAATTTATTTGAAAACTAGCTTTTGCCCGCGACTTCGTCCGCGTTTCCGTCGTTTTTCGTAAAAAAGTAGCGTATAACCTTCCTCACGGTTCAATGGTTTTGATATAACAGACAGATTAACTTTCGTATTTTAATAGGGAAATATAATTATGTCAATCCACAATACTGTTGAAAAATATCGCAATAAGGAACCGCAGAATATTATTATTAATAGCTGTGCCCGCGACTCCTGATGGAGTCGCGGGCACGGAGTTACACGCTGATGCGTGTAACTCCTTGTGTGTAATACAATCAAAAAGCTCCGAACTGCTAAGCTATCGGGAGTTACACGTGTTATTGTGAGTCAACCATAAAAGATAGACATTATGCTGTTGTGGGATATTTTTTAGATAATTTTATGTACAACATTTCCGTCATACATGATTTCTATGTAGCTTTAACCAAACGCGGCGGAAGCTTAAAAAACCGGCCAAGTGCGAGTCGTACTCGCGCACCGAGGGTTCCGTATCAGTTTTAGACGTATAAAGTGAAAAAAACCGGACCGCATAACTAAGTTTGTTTGTCAAGGAATTTTGATGACTGCAAAAACTGTAATAGGAACATCGTTTTATTTTTGGTGCAATATTTGGGTCAATTCCTATCAACTCTAATTATTTCAGATTTTTCGCTCCGCAAATATAAGCCGCCGATAAGGGGGGGGTGGGGAAAATTATTTTTTCAGAAATTTTTCATCATAAGTCAAAAACGACATAAAAAAAACACAAAATAAAATGAAAATATATTTTGAAATGTGCTAATCAAGCCCTTTCATATGATATGTCACTTGACCTAGTAACCCCACTTTAAAACTTTCGGACCCCCACTCCGGCTTTTCCCTTTTGCAAAGAAAATAAAAATATTTTTTGATATTTTTCATTTGCAATAAAGTTGGGCAAGCATTTTTTATAACTGTTCTAAATTTTAGGTCGATAGCTTCAGTAGTTGCTGAAATAAGCAGGTGTGACAGACAAACAGACAGACAGACGAAGTCGCACCATAAGGGTTCCTTTTTTACCATTTTGGTACGGAACTCTAAAAATGGAATAACTTCTCCCGTTTTCCCAACATTTCCCTTCACTGCTCTGCTCCTATTGATTGTAGCGTGATGAAAAGTATACTATAACCTGCCCAGGAGTATGAAGAATAATTGTACCAAGTTTCGTTAAAATCCGTCGAGTAGTTTTTGTTTCTATAAGGAACATACAGACAGACAGACAGACACAAAAATTTTACTGATTGCATTTATGGCATCAGTCGATCACTAATCACCCCCTGATAGTTATTTTAAAAATATATTTCATGTAGGTACATAATTGACCTCTCTACAGATTTATTATAAGTATATAGATATAGATAGAAAATGCCATATGCCGAATATCTACGAATTTCACTAAAATTGCGTTAACTAGTAAGCTATCGAATTTTGCTTTTCACAAACCTGAAATCGTAACGTCACAGGTAGGTAGATAATAGTCGCGTGCAGCGCCCAACTAAACAGTTGAAAGGCCCGTGGGATAAAAGAGTTGGTCTTATTAGCGCTGGCGTACCAATCTAAGTTGTTAATTCCCTACAGCTTGGCACGCACCTACGGGATTACAATTGCTTGTTGTTTTGCAATAAAATTGTGTGATTTTCCAGTTTTGTATAACAGCAGTATCTTTCGATTTCTGTCAGCTTTGTTGCTCAATTCAAAATAATATTTTGATGTAACACTGGTAACTAGTAACACAATAGTTATTTGTGCAACAAGAGAGCAAAGTCATTTTTTGCTGCGAGTGCTGATTTTGAATCCTGAGCAAGCGAAGGATTCAACGATTGAATCACGAGCGTAGCGAGTGATTCTAAAATTGAATCCTGCGTGTGGCGAGGGATTCAAAAAACAATTCAATGCAAAAAACTTTGCTCTCGTGTAACATACATAACTTTTCACACCACCTGCTCGAAAATACAAATTATATGTCATGTAACTCTAACCTAAAGTAGGTCATTACAGCCCATGGGCAATAATATTGTACTGAATTTCATTAAAACCCTTGGTTAATAATGTGATTTGAATTTGGAACATCAAATTTCGTATGAACACTTTTACCACAGAGGCCTGCACCAAAAAGAACTTGTTCGAAAATCGAATTGGTCAGCACGTGTAGAACACAAAAAAAGGCGCGAATATTACAAATCACGCTATTCCAAACGACAACTTCTTTTAAAAATTTCGAGTAACTTAGGACTCCAGAGTCGAAAAAAAACCGTTGGAATTATTAACAATCAAGAAAAACATCCATGGTACGGTCAGATTGACATTTGTCTATTCTGTGGTCTACAGTGTACACGCTGGTGAGCCAGGCGTAGCCATGCTAGAGGCGTACCATGTCAGAGTAATATAGTTAGCTAGTGTAACTACCCTTATATGGAGAAACTAATAGATCCTACACTACCTTAATTAAAACTTTATTAGAACACATTTAAAAAACTCTGATTCTAGTAGGTACTATTGCTTTTTATTTTCTCGCAGAAGGTGTGAAAAGTAGAGTATACTCCTCGGGGATAAAACGTGTCTTTGTCTAGGGCGAGCTTGAATCCCTCGCTGCACTCAGGATTCTAGTTTTAACTCTAAACACCCTCGCTAAGCTCGGGAGTTAACCCTAGAATCCTTCGTTGCACTCGGTTCAATCATTCAATATGACGCCCATGACATAAGATACTGCTTTATCCCCTTGGTGCATAATCTACTATTTCACTTCAGCAGCGAGAACACTTTAGGAGATAATATAATATACAGGAATAGATTGAAATAACTATTTATTGTGAATCAAAATAATTAACATTGTAGGTAGAGGTTAAATAAAATGGAACATATTTTTTAACTTCAACTCTTTACGCCAGCCCCGAAATTTTATTCCCGCTCTTTTATTAAAATTAAGGCGTGTTCGGAATTTTTATAGCACCCATGATATTTTACTATTCAAAATATATTACGTAACATTATTGAAACTAGAAATAAATATTTACAGGTTAAATATCAGTTTTATTTGCAGTACTTATTTTCGTTTATAACAAATAAATAAGTAAAAAATTCAATAAATTACATTATAAGACATACCTAATTATCTTTTTGTATTTCTTTAGTTAGTACGAAATTCCGAACGTGTTTGTCTTTGAGGTCGAATTCAAAATCGGAACTTTGAAAGGGCTGGTCTTTGTCTCTCTCTCTTTCTAATGGCGGGAAAGAGATAGAGTGTGAATATTTAAAATTGTATGATTAACCCATTAAACTTTTTTACAGCCGGAAGCGGTAAATATTGCTGTTAGGACGCCATTACGTCATCCTAGGCCGGCACTGAAAATCAGCGTTGTGGTGTGGCATGTTGAGAAAATAATCTCAGTGTTATCATACCACAACATGATGCTGAGTACCGGCCTTTTTGCATGCGAATGCGACGCAACTTTTTTTAAATTTATTTTCTTTTCATTCTTGTTCTTTTAAATGTAGGAACCTACTAATGGTTTTATTTTTATTTTTTATTATTCTATATAATGTTTTTGCATGTAGGTACCTACTTTTTATTACTTCGTTTTTTTTGTTGTTTGCTACCTTTATTGTTGTCATGTCATCGCATGCAATAAATCATTTTTCTTTCTTTCTTTCATATTCGCGGCTTTCTGAGAAAATAAATAAATAAAAAGTTACTTTGTGTCACTCAAACTTAAAAAAAAAATTAAACGTAGATTGTATCTATATAAAAAGCGCCCTCGCCGTAAAAATATTATTTTGCTTATAGCAAAATAATATTTTACGGCGAGGGTGCTTTTTTGAATCCAGAGCGAATGAGGGATTCTATAGTAGAATCCCGAACGTAGCGAGGGATTCAAAGTACGTCGCCCGAGCTAAAAATATATTTTGCGCCCAAGTGATACACTCTACTTTTCATCACCCTCTATGAGAAAATAAAAGGTGCCTCATATTTTTCACTGTCATTTGAAGAATTCAATTTTCATTCGTTCATTCGTTCGCTCACTTTGCTGGCTCACTGAAGCCCCCGTCAACCCCATCGTGTCCTCCCCCAGCTCCCCTTACCCCCAAGCCCCTTAGTCCCCGTTGTCCCCGTTGTCCCCATTGTCCTTGTTGTCCCCATTGTCCTCATAGTCCCCATCGTCCCCATTGCCCCCATAGTCCCCATAGTCCCCATTGTCTCCATAGTCCCCATAGTCCCCATAGTCCCCTTAGCCTTATAGTCCCCTTAGTCCCAGTCCCCTTAGTCCCAGTCCTCTTAGTCCCCTTAGTCCCTTTCCCCCTTACAAAAACACTACAGTACCCCTATCATGAGTTTTTTTGACGTATAGTTTCGTTAACGTTACTATATTTTGAATTTAAAATACAGCAGTCCTGGAACATTTTGATAAAATTGTATACAATTTGCACATTTTATAAAATACAGAGAAATTAATTAAGTATTTAATTTATATAAATATTGTGTAACAAACGTGTATTTTCAATTCAAAATATGCTTACGTTAACGATACTACACGTCAAAAAAACTCATGATCGGGGTACAGCTCATAAGTAGTATAAAATTCATTATACTGCCGTGATGATGACTGTAAGACCTTAATAAATCATACAAATATGTTTACCAATTAAATAAGGTATTTTTTGTATCAATATAATTATACCTATGTACCTAACTATACCTATGGTTTAAATTGATTTACTTATTAGGATTTCAGTTGGTAAGTATTATAATATCTTAGCATAATCGGCCTATAATGTTCCCACTGCTTAGACACAGGCCTCCTCTCTGTGAGAGGGAGTGGGCCGTTTGCCTTCACTGTTAAAGCAAGTGATAATTAATTTCTAATACGCACATGACTTCGAAAAGTCAGCGGTGCGTGCCTCGGGATCGAACTCGAACCATTCGCAGTGATAGCCTAGTGGTTTAACCATTCGCCGTGGGAGGCACATGGTTAAACCACTAGGC
Source organism: Thalpophila matura (assembly GCA_948465475.1). Taxonomy (NCBI): domain Eukaryota; kingdom Metazoa; phylum Arthropoda; class Insecta; order Lepidoptera; family Noctuidae; genus Thalpophila; species Thalpophila matura. Next base: position 8,458,050 of record OX419183.1, on the reverse strand, counting down.
TATCACTGCTACGTTATATTATCTTATCATTACTTATTATCAGATATTTCAAAGGAATTCAACCATTATGCCTTTGCCAAAGATCAACGCAGGTACTTATGAAACAATTCTTTGTTAAGAATTCGGGTCCAGATAAAAGATTTTTTACGTGCTCTCATACGGGATGAAATTAAACATGAATACTTGCTTTTACCTCTGACGTGGAACATTCCGCTCCAATACATTTACTTTGAACACAAGGGAAACTCCGAGGGGGTAATCGGGTTTAGTAACATATATCTCTTTTAACCCCCGCCGCAATGAGATAAATGACTAAAATCATCTTGGCTTTATTGAAATACCTTGGCTGGGCGGGCAGGTAAAAATATTTTAAACAATTCCGTTATCGAAAGCATCGAGTGACTACGGAGTTAGTGAGTAGGTAGGTAGGTACCTACGTAAAGAACTCGGGAAGAAGCTGTCGTTTCGATAGATTTTTTATAGCAGTTCCCATTATTGGTGTAACTTTGTTTACTTTACATTGTATTACTATATACTACAATACTATAGATAAATTATATATATATCTATATAAATAAATCAGAAGAATACTGTGTGTGTGTAGGAAAGAGAAATAAATGCCTTAAGCCTTGTATCCACTAGGCAACATTTGACGCGCAAAACGTGACACTCCATATAATTATGTTCGGCAACTGCTTAGGTTGTCGCGGTGTGCCTCCCTCCCTCTGTCCTCTCAGCCTCGCCTAGCTATGAGAAGGAAGCCTCCGGACACAATCATGATAAAATAAAAGGGGTATATTGCGACGTAGATCGTTTATTGCACTTTACAACACTGATACAAAACTGGTATAAAAATAACTGTTACAAAAGACGTTTGCTTATAGCATTGAGCACTTTATAAATTGGTAATATTATAACAGATAAGCGGTTCAGCGGTCCACGACCGATGTCTTCGGAGACCAAAGAGTGACGAAACAATGAAATAAATGCATAAAAATATGAGATGTTCTAATTTTGAAATTTGAAGTAAAATCTGGAAGAATGGAGTGGATGAAGTGGCCAGTAATGGAAGATTGCCAGCACTAAATGATGACTCCGTCACAAGGTACTAATGTTTTGTTTAGAAACATAGGAGCTGGCAACGTTGCGCTTTGCTTCCTAACGTTTTGTTTAGTAACCTAGTAGCTAGCAACGTCGCGCGTTGTTGTGCAACGTTGCCGAACATAATATTCAGCGTCACGTGTTGCGTTGCGTCAAATGTTGCCTAGTGGACATGAGGCTTTAATAAAACATTCTAAATAGAAAATCCTATTTTTGGTATAAAGAATTTCAAAATATAGTATAACTTAAAACTTGCTACAAAAACCGTCGTTGTTAACAAAATAATACAGACAGACGCTGTTAGCTTTCAGCACATTCACATACATTCCGAGTGCACTTTAATACTATTTTGCAGATAGGTCAACTAACTGGCTCGACTTAAGCAAAAAGTGCTCAGGTCGCTGTGTCGTGTCGTACGTTGCACCGGCGAGGGCGAGCGGTGAGACACCCACTACTAACGCAATTTAGTACTAGTTGAAGTGGATAAGCGCGAGTAGAATTAGTTATCCGATGGGGACTCTTGGTGGAGGTGTCACGAGAGAGAGCGGGGCTCCAGCGCGGCGGTAGCGGTTTACATACAAACAATAAGGTGCGGCCCACATAAGTGCGATGTACCTACGATAAATCATCTTTTGCGTTGTTTTCTACAACTTTAGTGTAGCTCTTTATCATAACTTAAATATAAAAATAACATTGCGACTGTATTCCCTGAAATCTAATTAAGTCAATAGAAATGTCATCTACTACCTACCTACTACATTTTATTCCCAGACGTGTGTCCCAATGTATTACTATAGATACTCTATGCGCGTGTCGCGCCGGTTCGCCGTCAATGTCAAAGCATCCAATGCAATACAAAATTAAATTTAATTCCGTTCACATACCTACGTAACATTTTAAACGCATGCTCTCGATGGTGTCGTGTAAGACACTACCTGCCTTACATAATTTGCTTGAAAGCGGCGACATGTAGATTTCTGTGGGTTAGGCAGAAGTGTATAGTTCACCAGTTATGTTAGAGTCACATTCTGTCACATGTAAATAGGTGTCGAGCCTATTGTCATTAATTGGGCACAAATACAGACTCCGAGCTGCTACTGAGTATATTACCTATAATGAGAAATCCCGATAACACTGCCCTAGGGATCGAACCCAGGACCCATGTTTAGCAGTCGTACCTACTTGCGACCACTAGACCAACGAGGCAGTTTGTTCATAATAGTATATTTCATTATAAGTGCGGAAAGCCTGTCATTGCAATTAGAGTTCCGACAAATGTCTACCCGAGCCGAGGCGCAGCCGAAGGTGAGGGTTGACAAACGGAACAAGTTGCAATGACGGTTCCGCACGTGTACTGAACAACTATTTTTAATACAGTTGCGAAAAAATGAAGCAATTTAATAATGAACATTTTTGGAAAATGGCGCCAACCGTAAACGAATGTAAAGCCGCGTTGACACGGTCCGAGTATGCTCGGACCGAGTGGACTCGTACGAGTCAGCTTCATCCGAGTGTACTAGGATAGCTGTTGACATTATCATAGTTGACTCGGATCATTTTCTTCATTATTACAGTTATTTTTCACAGTTAACATCGATAAATGACGGATTTTGTGCGAAATAGCGTCGGAATTTTTGCAGTCTTGTTAATCGAAGAGCTAAGATGGGAAAAGGATGAGGCATCTGGCTTTAATTTTATATTTCTATAACCCAACGCTCTAGATAACCTGTTCTGCTTCGTACAGTTCTACAAATCTAGTTGTGTAACACTCTGACGACTTTTTTTCGCACGAGACGCTTGTTTGTTGTTATTATACACCATTTTGTTTCCCTACTCGGTCCGAGTTAGCTCGGAGAAGTAGAGCGCGATCCGAGTCTACTTAGATCGCACGCCGTCGTCCGAGTGCGCTCGGATTATGGGTTGCCACAATACGAGTTACGTCCGAGTAGGGATCCGAGTCCACTCGGTCCGAGCATACTCGGACCGTGTCAACGCGGCTTAAGCAGAGTTTTTGTTTTTGTTTTCCACACCCATTCTGGGTAGGCAAAGGGAACTATGCCCATACAGCCAAGTCTTCAGTAGATTTTTTTTATTGATATGAAATGAAAATGAAATTTAATGACATGAAATGAAATTAAACCTAACCTAACTCATTGAATCAAATCATTAAATCTGATATTGAAACAAATTAGTAGCTTCTTTTTAGAAATATTTGCATGAATCATAAAAACTTCTATGATTTTTTTTTTGTAAATACTTTGTGGTTGGTTTTTTTTTTTAATAGATATTATTTTGACAGTTGGAAAAGAGAACGCACGAGTTCGGAAAAGGTAAAGAAAAAGCTCGAGTAGGTATGTAATAGCCCATATCCCGAACGCTATACGTCCCTGCAATACGCCACTTTTTGAGCAACTGTATTAAAAAATCTATTTAATTGCCCACCAGAACTGCTTTCTAAGAACGCAACCTTGATCTTGATTAAATAATAAGACAATATAATTAATTATTTACATTCTAAAGTTTTTAAAAATACTAGTAGGTACTTTTCCGGAGACTTCCTCCGCGTGAAATACACTTCGCGCCATCTAGCGTCCTAAAGCAATTGTGACCGTCGAAAGTTATTGTTCTTTCCCTCGGGAACAGTACTTTTTTCAAGATGAAAGGGTACTCTATGTCCTTTTCTGTGCCCCATCATGAAATTTTACATATACCTACTTAGGTACGTTGGTACCTAAGTAGGTATATGTAAAATTTCATGATGATCAGTTCAGTGGTTTAGGCGTGAAAAGGTAACAAACATACAAGCAAACTTACTTTCGCATTTTTAATATTAATATTGTTGGGATTGCTCTGTCTTTAGTGTTGGTAAAGCAAAACTGTAATTTTTATCTCCTCGACGTGGCTGTAATTGTAGAATACAGTTTGCGCTTTCGCTTTAATTTCTAATGGATGGACGGGAAGTGGAGTTCTTTAGGTCTAACTTATTAAGTACTGTGACGACTGCCGACTATCCAAACTGTGGACAAATTATTTAACTGGCACTTATTATTTAATGTGATAAATGGAATTTGGGTATTTTTCTACTTAGGTAGTCCTTTTCTTATTTACGGAAAGCTATAAATTGTACAGTATCTACAACTAGCTGTTCCCCGCGGTTTCACTCGCGTTGCTCGACTTAAGCGTGATGCTATATAGCCTATATTTATTTCTCATGAATCTGACTATCATAAATGGGTGACGTCACGGATGTCAATCAGCCATAAGCTCTTTGTGTACTTCTCGCATATAAAAAAAAAATAACAGTTCATTTCACATAAGTTTATTGCAAAAATACATCTTTATGTGTAACAACTAAGTGACAATATTATCTAGTGTTTATGTGCTGTGTAAAATATTAAAAAACATTAAAAACATTTATTGCTTCCCAACAAGTGTACAAGTACCCGATACCTAAAGGAAAAAACTGAATTGTTATTTGTGCATCAAATACAAACATTGACCTAATCTCAGTGTGTGCGCACCCTTATGCCGTGATTGTGTGTCGACTCATGGTATCTATCCACACCATAAACACCGTCAAATCTGCCATAAACGTATTCTAAAAAAAGCGCCATCTGTCGACTACACGACGTACCATTTAGAACGATCGATTGCTCACTCGTACACCTCAACGACCAAGCTTTCACTATGGCTAAGTGCGGCGGATGTGGCCAATTCCTCTCACCGACAGAGGCCGCTAACTGCGATCTATGCAGGTCTTGGTACCATCGAGCATGCGTGGGAATACCAAACACCGGCTCAATAACGACCCCCTGGCACTGTCCGGAGTGTAAAAAGAACCGGGTCCGGGATAACCAGGCTGAAACACCGGTGAGAGGGCAAGCACCGGCTGCACTGGAGGACAGTCTCGTCAACCTGATGGACACTAGCCCTATAAACAACACAGCCCTAGATGATACTCAGGAGTTAAATACCGACATTCTCAGGGCAGAGCTTAGGATGTTCAGGGAGGAATTTTTGCGCACGGTGAGAAGTGAATTCCAGCTGCTCCGGGATGACCTGTCTGAACTGAGGTCCTCTCTAAGCGCGACAAATGATCGGCTAAGCAACCTAGAGGAGAGAGTAGCTGTAATGGAGAACAAACCATTCCAAGTTCAGCCCCGAGGATCGCCAGAGGTGGACGAGCTACTTGCGCAACTACGAAGGGACATTAATGACCGAGACCAGGAGTTGCTTGCAAACGATATTCAGATCTCGAACATACCGGAGGCCAGCGGTGAAAATCCAACTCACACCGCTATGTTGGTCGCGTCAAAGATTGGCGTTAAAGTCAAAGCGCGCGATATAGTGAGCGCCGAGCGCGTCGGGGGAAGGCGCATCAACGCAACGCAGGCGGTGGCGCCGGTGGAGACTCGCCCGCGCTTCCTCGTCGTGCGCCTCGCACGCCGCGATCTGCGTGACGAGCTGTTGGAGGGAGCACGAGTGCGGCGCGGCTTAACTACTGCTGACCTCGATATGCCAGGCCCTGCAGCGCGCATCTATGTCAACGAGCGTCTCACGAAGGCTAATCGGGAGTTATTTCGGAGTGCGCGAGAGGCTGGAAATCGACTTGGCTGGCAATTTATATGGTCAAAGCGGGGCCGTATACTCGCCCGAAATAAACCCGGGGACAACGCTTGCCATATCCGCTGTGAGGCGGACATACAGCACATCTTCGGAGCGGCACCGGCTAACGGCGGAATTAGCACTTCTTAAACTTTTTATTTTGTGTTGGAATGTTTTGTTTTTTTTTAATAATACGATTATTTCATTAGATAAGACCGTACTAGTGTTTAAAGTAAGTTTAGTTATAGTTAGTACTACTAAAATAATATTACAGCTAAGTTTGTCTTGCTACCATCTACTGAGTTCTATACCGATAAGCGTGTGTCCCGCGGCGCACCTCGGTGAATTGTATGTAGGCCAGTTTTATAACACCACACATATTTATTTACACCTATTTATCACGAAACCATTACTTATATACAGCATTCTAAAATCTAGTTACATTTTTATTGACTATATTGGATATATACATTTTATTCTACACACTATTTACATATTTACAAATAAAATAAGACTATTATTGATATATGAAATTACAATTGCAATTATTAAATGTGCACTGATATTATTATTGACATTGCTAAAAGACGGAATAATTATTTTACTTTATTTAAATGGCAAAAGGTGAAAAATTTTTTAAAGTTGGTTTTCTTAATGCGGGCTCATTGGGTACAGGTCATGATAACCTGATTGGTGCACTCGATAGGTATCGTTTTGATGTTATGGCCATCAACGAAACTTGGCTACGGCCGGGGGAGGAGGGGCGCGCTCCGATGGTGCCGGGCTATCGTCTCCGCCACACGCCGCGGCCAGCGAGTGTGCGCTCGGGCCGTGGTGGGGGCGTTGGATTTTATCTGCGGCGGGGACTGAGCGCGCGTACTTGGTCTAGCGCTGCGGATCCCAGGTTCGAATCCGTCGAACAAATGTGGCTTACACTCTCAATAAACGGCAAAAAAATTGCTATAGGTACAGCATACCGGCCACCATGGCTGGACCTCGTTCTTTTCCTGGATGCCATAACAGATTCACTCAGCTCATTGGGAAATTGTGACCACTACATATTACTTGGTGATTTTAATGTTAATTTGCTAGACATAAACGGCATAAGAACTAAAAAAATTCATGAGTTTCTGAGTAGTCTCGGTCTTACTCAATTAGTCAGAACTCCTACTCACTTCACAGCGTCCAGTGAAACGCTCATCGATCTCTTGTGTACTGACCTAAGACCGAGATACACATCAGTGGAATCTTTTGGCTCATCTAACGGTCATTCTATCATAGTTGGCGAATTCCACGTGAAGCGTGACAGGTTTAAACCGTACGTAGTAAAATTTAGGCCTCTTAAAAATGTGTGCATGGATAGCCTCAAGACGGATTTATCACTGCTATGTCTTGAAAATATTTCTAAGTTTGACAACGTTTCTGACATGGTCCATGCTTTTAACTCCCGCATAATCTCCCTATTTGATGCTCACGCGCCGATCAAGACGTGTACTATAAAGGAAAAGTCGTATCCTTGGATAACAGACACGATTAAAGTTATGATGCGTTTACGGGACAATGCACTAACTAATTATAGGAAGACCAAGTCAGACTCTAAAAGAGAATATTACAAAGAGTTAAAATCGTTGGTGGTTAGTTCATTGCACAATGAAAAGGTTGCGTACTTTAAACATAATATAAATAATAAAATTAGAAATCCTAAGTTATTGTGGAAAAATCTTAAATCCACCTTATCGTCCAATAAACCTAGACAAGACCTTCCGTCGCACTTTACAGATCCTGACCTAATTAATAATAACTTTTTGGTGGTCCCTGGTAACGTTGTGGCAAGCTTGCCACTTACGACTTACTATGATGAAAACAGACATAGTGAAGCAACTTTCACACTCACTCCAGTGGAACAAGACGATATCTCACGAATTATCTCCAATCTTAAGAGTAACGCTGAAGGCCTAGACAACATAACCCTGGATATGCTAAATATGACTCTGCCGTACACGTTAAATATTATAACAGAGATAATAAACCGCTCTATAGAAACGTCAACGTTCCCCGACCAGTGGAAAATTGCTTCTGTTAGGCCCTTACCTAAAAATTCAGCACCAACCGAACTAAAAGATCTACGCCCAATAAGCATCTTACCATGCCTATCTAAGGTATTAGAGAAAGTTGTCAGCCGTCAATTAACCGCTTTTTTGGAACAAAACAATGTACTACCTGATCTACAGTCTGGTTTCAGAAAACAGCGCAGTACATCCACTGCCTTATTGGATGTTACTGATAATATACTATCAGCTCAGGACAAAGGAATGTGTTCATTACTGGTTTTACTTGATTTTTCTCGTGCCTTTGACGCAATAAATATTCCGCTGCTACTATCGAAGTTAAACTACTACGGTTTCGACCCTAGCGCTACACAATGGTTCCGCAGCTACCTCAGTAACAGGCAACAACTCGTAGACCTGCGGTTGGGTGATGGCACCGCTCTTAGATCGGCACTTATTTCTATAGAAAGAGGAGTCCCACAAGGCTCCATATTAGGTCCAATTCTTTTCATTTTGTACAGTGCCGACATAGTCAATTGCCTCCAGCGCTGCAAGTACCATATTTACGCCGACGATGTCCAACTATATCTATCCTTTAGACCAGACGATTACGCAAGTGCTATTAAAGACATAAATGATGACCTTGGTAGAATCGCCGCCTGGTCTGAGGAGAACTGCCTGTCACTAAACCCAACAAAAACGAAATACATGATATGTGGAACAAGACAGCAATTAGCTAGACTACCCGTAACATTTAATGTGGAACTAATGGGTAAACCAATTGAAAGAGTGTTTGAAGCACGAAATCTTGGTCTTGTTATGGACAACGACCTTCGTTTTGAGAAACACGTAGCCGATTCGGTACGAAACTGTTTTTACCGCCTGAAGATTCTATATAAAATGAGGCCCTACCTATCTGAAACGCTGCGGGAGCAGCTTGTGGAAACCTTAGTTTTGTCCAGACTGAACTACGGCGACACAGTATACGGCCCTCGCCTATTAGCTCGTACAGATCGGCTCATTCAAAGGGTTCAAAACGCTTGTGCTCGGTTTTGTTATAAAATTCCTCCCAGAAGCCACGTAACACCATTTTTAAACAATCACTTCACGCTAAAAATGAAGTCGAGACGCAAACTACACCTAGCTTGCCTTCTGTTCGGTGTGGTTAAATATAAAAAACCGGACTACCTGTACAACAAGTTGAGCTGGGTAGCTAGTAAACGAGAGTGCAGCAGAAGGCAATGCTCACAACAAACCTCAACTCAGCCCCACAGTACAGCAGCTTTTAGAGGTAGTTTCCGTTATGCGGCGTCTAAAGTGTGGAATAACCTGCCACCACCTATCAGAGCAATCAGCACGATCGATACCTTTAGAAGACGTTTACGGCAATATCTGATAGATGCGCAACGGAAACTGGATATGATCAACCAAAATATCTCAATTATATGATGTAGGTGCCTAACATACCGGAAAAATCTTAATTAAAATTGGAGTGGTTTTGCTCACTCTCGATGCTTTGCACTCCGTCTTGCTTCAGCCAATGCTTCCCCGTGATGGACTGTTGCGCTGCCCGTACCCATTGCAGACGTACCACCGTAGATGCTAAGCCTGAAAGAACAAAATAAATTAATAGAATAATGCACTAGTTCAGCGAATTCTTATTATTATTATATGACAAATAAGTAATACCCTCAGTGTCCGGCCTGCTTACGACAGGTGCGTCTGATGTTGGTTCGGGGTGCAAACTCTGTCCATCCGTCATCCCATCTCATAAAAGAGCTATTCAATGCTAATCTGCTGAGCTGAGCTGGGTTTCTCGACTTGCTTGTGGTTCGGTATGAACTAAATAAAAAAAAAATAAAAAAAAAAGATAGTAATTGGTAGGTACAACGCGAACGTATAATCTTTCGTCGTCAAATTTAAAAAGGTATCGCATGATGCCTTTTATCGTTCTGTACTCACCTTCAATGGATCCGTATAATTCTCGACCATCTCTTATTTCTATTCATCTTTTTACTCTTCTGTTGCACTTGATAATTGTAAAGTAATGTTAGTATATATTTATTAAATTTAGAGACATAGGTTCATAATTATGTTCACATTATGAGCGATTTATTTTTATTTAAATAATGGGTTACCAAACCGACAAACAGGTCCGTGCCGTGCACTGAGCAATGGCGGTATGCCGGAGTTGCGTCTGCCTCGCTGCAAACAGGTTTTAACTCGCCCGGATTATAATTTATATCTATTGTATGTTTCGTTAATTTTTATTATTCTATTTTTTTGTCACTTGCGCAGCGTGGCAGCGCAGCTAGGCAAACGACCATGTTATAAATAATGCAGGCACCTATTGTACTGTTGCGAGCTGGATGTGTCTTTTTTATTTGATATTTTTTTTTTTTTTATTACACATACTTATCTAGGTACTTGTTATTATTATAATTTTTTCTCGCATTTATATATTATATGTATATAATATATTATTAGTACATTATAAGTCATATCTATTTACATGAAACTGGTTACATCGGTTGCGTCACAAAGGGTTCAGTTGAAAATCAGCGTCAGGCACTCGTGGTCTGACATTATGCTGAACTGAACCTATTTGGCACAACTACTAGACACACAGTACCTACCTAACTTTATAAATCCTTTTTTTTTTTTTTTTTTGTTCTTTCCATTTTGTTGTTTTTATTAATATTATTTTTAAGAATGTTGTCTGTGTGTCTGAAGGTTTTTCGTGCCGAATAAACTTTTTTTCTTTCTTTCTTTCTTTCTTTCTTTCTATAAATAAAAATATTTTTTCGAATCCGACTGCTAGATTCAGAGATTAGCGCAATCAAAACAAACAAACAATCTCTTCAGCTTTATAATACATATTAGTATAGAGAAGATAGTACTACAAAAAGCTGCACAAGATTGTACCTACTAGTTTAACATCCATAGCATGATAAAACCTTTACAGTGTTGTAGCGCCTAGGTACTTAGATCTCAAATAACTTCGTTTTTAGGGTTCCGTAGTAAAACTAGGAACCCTTATAGTTTCGTCATGTCCGACTGTCCGTCTGTCTGTCTGTCTGTCTGTCTGTCCGTCTGTCACACCCTCGTAAAATCTACAGTTCATAACCAATATGTATGAAACTTCACAGGTAGATGTCTTCTGTAAGCCATACACATAATTCTCCAGTCACAATAATAATACCTATTTGGTGGTGAGTGCGTACCTACTTCGTACTTCGTCTAATAGGTACCTAGGGGACAATGTAGGGATCCTCACAGTAGCCTTAACATGTTGTGGCAAGTATGTGAAATAGATATCCGTGTGAATAAGACCCAACATTACTTCGTTGACTCTTACAAATGAGTCAGGGTCATACGCAGCTGATGCCTTGTCTGATATCGTTCTTTTATGATTTTATTTTAGCCAGAAATGTTCTTGTATCAAACGTTGAACACAGTTGTAGAGATAAGGAGTCAAAGAAAGTGTAATAAATAATGAATAAGGAAATATTTTTAATTATTTTTTATTAAACACTCACCGTCTCAGGTCCCATGTGATTGAGAGCAAATCTTGCTACTGGAGTGTAATTTATTCAATTCACGATCTTTTTTTTTTTTTTTTATAAAAATATATTTATTACCCATTACACGCTTTGCTTATCTGGAAATCATATTGAACTTGCCGGCCTAGGCCGGCAAGTTCAATATGTTTATAATTTTAAATACTTTTCTATAATTTTAAATACCCGTTTCTATCGTGGTCATGCTAGCATGACCACGATAGAAACGGGTTTTGTCTACAGAAGAATAGACAAAGTGACAGATTGTAGAGACATTTCTACCGTTTTATGCATAAAACGTAAAAAATGTAAAATCTCATCATGTCACCCACATGATGAGATTTTTTTTTTTTTTTTATAACACGTAATATGGTATCTAAGTTACGTACATAAACATTTTTAATATTACAGGAGACAAAGTCATCAAGTGAACATTAATGAGCCATTAAAACGTTTAATTCAGGATTATGAGTAAACAAGTTGTCTGCGTGGCCAGTGCCGATGATATAAATACTGCTGTATTTATATCATCGGCTGCCGGAAGCGGAAAATTAAACAACGCGACCTTAAATGCAGCACTCATATTGCACAGATGATCTACTAATGAGTAGAAACTTAAGTAGTAAAAGTTACCCGTAGTTTCAGTATTTTTAGGGTAAGTATATACTGGCCTGCAAAAATAAGTATCACACTTAGTACGAAGTAGTAGTAAAAAGTGTAGTAGTACTTATTTTTGCAGGCCAGTATAGTTGCAATTGAAAAAGCAAAGTCAACCAATAAATTAAATGATTTCAATATTTTTAAAATCTTGGTTATTTAAATGTAGGTACATCTGGTACATGTTTTGAAAACATAGAGTAAAAGGAAAACATGACATAGAACTAGAACGCTGTAACTCGTTTACCATCCAGTGCAAATCATGATCTTAGCATAAGCATAAGCATAATCGGCCTTTAATGTTCCCACTGCTGGGACACAGGCCTCCTCTGTGAGAGGGAGTGGACCGTAGTCCACCACACGGGCCCAGTGCGGGTTGGTGGACGTCACATGTCTTCGATTTTTTTGGTTCTAGGACATGCCGGTTTCCTCACGATGTTTTCCTTCACCGTTAAAACAAGTGATAATTAATTTCTAATACGCACATGACTTCGAAAAGTCAGCGGTGCGTGCCTCGGAATCGAACTCGAACCATTCGCTGTGGGAGGCACATGGTTAAACCACTAGGCTATCACTGCTTTTTTCTTCACACTTCATGATCTTGCCTGATCTAAATTTTGCCTCACGTAAGCAGCAGGTAGATTTAGTTTATACAGCAGTTGTATAAACTAAATCTATCCGGATTCAACAGGCACTCCACTCCAACAGGAAAATGTATATTATTTACTTAAAAATACCGATATTTACTTATGTATTTTTAATGAAGGTATCTAACCTACTTTATGTTAAAGCAAGGGTTCTACATTTTTGTTCGTATTTACTTACTACATACGCAACATAAGTATCGTCACAAAAGTAATGCTATTAACTACTTAATTTACTAACTTTGGTAAGTACGAGAAGATGCCTATCAAGCACTAGACAGAACAATTAAAGGAGACATTACGAGCTTGCTAACTCTTTGAGAATCGTACGGCGTACTAGCGAAGCAAATAAAATGTTTAGTTGTCACTTGTTTCTTGAAATAATCGTTAAACCAGTGCACTGAACACTCCATCAAAGTTTTTATGACGTAGTGGAGATCTGGAAGAGGTAATTATTTTGAACATTGGCTATCGTATCGTGCCATCGCTGTTGACGTGAACGCAGCACGGTATCAGTGCAGTGCAGCCAATAACGTGCAGCAACCTATGCCCTGTTCCGTAATTGAACATGTTCGGCTTAATGACGTTTTCTCAATATCATGGTATGTACATCGAAGGCAAAAACCGATATTTTCATGCTCCTGATGTGTATAGATTTTAGAAAAGTTTTGTAATATTTTGAATTGTTGGAAAATAACACAAAGGGTGGGTAATACACGCCATTAAAGATATATTTTTTTCACATGACCACTTACAACGTTACGCACATCGTATTGAGTTGTTTGAGTAGGTAGATAGATACCTTTTCACTCAGTATAAAATGAAAAGAAATCAATAATGAATAAAAATAAAGTAGAGCCCCTCTCAAAACTATTGATTCTTCGGTGTCTAGTCTAGATACCTACTTGAATACGTGTACGTTGTGAGAAAACTTGAAAACGTGATTGCTGGTATTGTGACATCTCAAAAGCACTTTGATGAGAACTTTTACGGGGAACTTGTGCTTCCATGTTCGACAAATTCTCAGTAATTTTATTAAATTTGCAATTGCCTAGAATGTTTCCGAGCACCTTTTTAAATTCATTCATCGTAAGGTTTTGTAATGCTATAGGTATTGTGTCCGGAGAGGTCGTTGTGAAAGGGTAAAGAAACTTCATTAACCGCATGATTTGACAAGAACAACGTGATCAGGCTGTATTCATCAAAAACAAATTAAGTTGCCGTGCTCTGCCCTCTCCGAGGAATTTACAGGACAATTTAGGATTTATACGAGTGTAATATCATGAAAATTTGTTTACGTACGCCATTTATTCACAATGTTAGCCGCGTGTAAACTGAAAATAATATGCTTTTATAAAATGCTTCCCGACGCGTAAATTGCAATTTAATATTTCAGTAGTTATAAAAGTAATGTGACATAAAAAGGACTCGCTCGTTATACTTCTACATTTACCCGACTGCAGCGAAGTCCAAAAGGAGGGTAAGGTTTTTAACTTGTATGTTTGTTTGTATGTATGTATGTACGAGTATGTAGGTATTTCTGTTTCCCTCCTATAAACTAAACGAGTGAACGGATTTCAACAAATGAGGTATCATTAGATTCGTATTGATGTCGCGAGTGACACTGGCTATAGGTATATATTATGAAAAAACCAACATGGCGGATTTTAGTAGCCATTAAGTTAAGTCGTAAAATTAAATAAATGTGACATGGTTATGTGGAGTATCAAAATGAAGGGCAAGGAGAGACGATTACGAAATTACATATGTACGCTAGCACTATTCCCGCGACTTCGTCCGCGTGACCTACAGGAACTGTGCATTTTTGCCGGATAGAAAGTAGCTTATAGCACTTAGCAATAATGCAGCTTCATAATAGTGAAAGAATTTTCAGAATCGGATCAACGGTATTTTCATACAAACTTTCATCCCCATTTGCACCCCTTTTGGGGGCGAATTTTCAAAAACCCTGAAACTTGTATTTCCTGTTAGAAAAGAAAAGCCCAAATACCAATTTATATTACTCTAACTTTAAAGCTAACAGTATTTCTATACAAACTTTTATCCCCCTTTGTAACCCTTCCGGGGGCAAATTTTCCAAAATCCTGAAATAGGTACGTGTTTCTTTATTTGAAAAGAAAAGTCTAAATACCAATTTCGATGACTCTAACTTCAAAACTAACGATACTTCCATACAAACTTTTATCCTCCTTTGCACCCCTTTTGGGGGCGTATTTTCAAAAACCCTGAAATAAGTATCTCTTTGTTTGAAAAGAAGAGCCTAAACACTAACTTCTATGACTCTAACTTCAAAACTAACAGTATTTTCATACAAACTTTCATCCCCCTTTGCACCCATTATTTGCATGCGATTACAGGAGCTAAATGCAAGTTTTATAATGCCTATACCTGACATATACAGGTTGATTATTAAGTATATGCAGTAAACAAAATCAGAAAAATATATGATATTCTTCAAGATATAGTATGTTGTAGTATGTTTTCAATACATAGTTACACTATGTATTGAAAACATAATACAACTATATTTGATACGATAGAAAAAAATCACGAAGTAATCTCTAAAAAATATTTTAATGATTAAAAACCATACTATGAGCATAGATATTATAATACTAATACGAGTAATATACATGCAATCATTCCGATTTTTTGTCAGATTATTCGAAAAGCAACATATTAACGTGATGGTGTTTTAGATTTTCCCATAAAGTTTACATTTTCGCCGCAATTACAAATTTTTCCGTACCAGAATGGTAGAACCTCACCACCAGAACCTCCTTTTTTGAAGTCGGTTAAAAAAGGAACCCTTATGGTGCGACTTCGTCTGTCTGTCTGTCTGTCTGTCTGTCACACCTGGTTATTTTAGCAACTAATAATGCTATCGACTTGAAATTTGGAACAGTTATAAAGAATGCTTGTCCAACTTTATTGTAAATGAAAAAAGTAAAAAAATATTTTTATTTTCATTGCAAAAGGGGCCGGAGTGGGGGTCCAAAATTTAAAAGTGAGGTTACTAGATCAAGTGATATATCATATGAAAGGGCTTGATTTGCACATTTCACAATATATTTTCATTTAATTTTATGCCTCACAGTTTTCGACATATGATGAAAAATGACTGAAAAAATACCACCCCCCCCCTCCTTATCTCCGAAGTTTGCGGAGCGAAAAATTTGAAATAATTAGAGCTAATAGGAATTGATCCAAATATTGCACCAAAAATAAAACGATGTTCTTAACTAGTACAGTTTTTTCAAAATCATCAAAATTCCTTCACAAACAAACTTAGTTTTGCGGTCCGGATTTTTTCACTTTATACGTCCAAAAATGATACGGAACCCTCGGTGCGCGAGTACGACTCGCACTAGGCCGGTTTTTTTTTAAACACGTGTTGTCAGTTTTCCGATAGTGACCTGTTAGCTTTTATGGGTGCGAATTGTGTGAATCACTAAAATTAGGTCTTGTAAGTCTCTTATAAAAGTCTTTTTTTAAAGGAACTTCCGTAACAGACATTAGCTTTTTGACAGATTGTAGAAACATTTCTACCGTTTCATTCATAAAACGTAGAAATGTTTCTACAATCTGTCACTTTGTCTATTTCTATGTAGACAAAACCCGTTTCTATCGTGGTCATGCTAGGCCGGCAGGACATGGTAGCTCAGTGGTTAGAGCGACGCCATGGTACGGGAGAGGTCGCGGGTTCAAATTCCACCGGTTTCAGTTGTTTTTAAATCTCTTAAATATTTTATAATAAATCTTAAAAATAGATCAATATTTCAAAATTAGTCCATTTTCGATCCCCAGTTTACTGGGTCTTTCTTACGTAAACTTTTGTAAAACCCCTTATAAGGAATAGGTCAAATTTCCAATCACCCTGTATATGTTAGCTATAGGCGGAGGTACTTTTTTACAAGCGTATAGTGACCTGCCCATATATAACGAATTTTTAGTAGAGAATAGATATGAGTGGGCCAGGTACGATAGGGGATTTCATATCGAGCGGCCGGCTAACATTAAAAGGTTAATCGTTCACATAAAACACGGCACAATAAAGAACGTTTCACCATTCATGAGGCACACCGAGTCAGACATCTCGCGTTATTATACTCGTAAAGTTCGCCCTTTCCTTGCATAATGACATGACGAATTGCGCTCGCGATATTTTTGCTTCTTTATACGATGAGGTCATTACGCGTCAGTTACGACGCTAAAGGCCGGAAAGTAATGGCTTCCGAATATAACGTAGTTGATAGAAATTTGAAATTAAAAAATATATAAATAACCGTTGTATATCTGTTGAAAACACTGCAGTTGAAATGAAAACATTGTGCACTGCCTACAAAACTTTAGCAGGCAACGAGCTAAATACACACGAGTGCGTATTTTTTTTAAGTGGTGAGGAAATTTAAAACAAATTCGGTCGTGGAGATAATGGAGAGCGCGAGTTTCGAGTAATAGAGAACGTGTGGTTGGCAAGCTGCGGCGCGGCCGCGTGAAAAAGTGCAAAAGTTGTGTTCACCCGCGTTAAAACCAAGCTGCGGACAAACGTGTTCATACCGCAATAATGCATCACTTGATGTTCCTTACTGTTTTGATAACGGCCCCCAAAATGATCAACTACTTTAGAAGCTTTATTTGAATACAGTTTTTTAATGCGACACATTTAAAGTTTGAAATTTTCAGCTTTGAATAGTTCTTCAAACTCCGTGCAACTTTTACTTCCTTTCAATTCTGATTCATAATTCTTCTTAAAACTTAAATGCAAGTTAAAAGCTTAAAATAGTACCTACCTAGTGAGCACTTTCTTGATTTTTTTTATTAAGTTAGTATTATGAAGTTTCTTGAAGAACAGGCAATTGAGTGAGTTATTTTAGATCATTTACAGTTTTTTTTTCAACTACTATGAAAATGAATAGGCTATGATTGGAAATGCTTCATTCAATTAGTATAATAGCTGTGGCAAATAAACTCAATTATTAATATTAGAACACCATTGGCTATGTTAAAAGCACGATCTTAAATTTAAAATGTTCTAGGTACCTTAATGATTAAGCGTTGATGAAGCTGATATATCGCTAAAATGATTGAATTGAATGATTCCATCAATATACTTAATACATTCAGTGGCTTTTAAGCTAGTTCGATATTAAAGACTAGGCAGGAGATCATGTTTAATTGAATACGAGTTATCTAGACTATCTTTCTCATTTTGGACAAAAAAGCTCACTTGTGGATTAAGGTATAAATTATTTAAGTGGCTTTTGTTAACAGTGCATAATGTATATTTTTACTTCGTAACAATGTTACTTTAGGTGAGTGTATTCTATATCAGTAGTTATAGATTAAGTACATAGCTTTTTGAAAACTCGCATGTGTCGTAAGCAATTGAGTTTCACACATCTCTTTCCAATTCCGAATCGATCATTACAAAGAAAAATGAAGTGTATCTTTAATAATTTCATAAAAATAAACGAGCAAATCTCCGCGCCAGAGTGGGAGAGCAGTTCGTGCCTGGAATAAATTTCTTCAGAGGGATCGTTTTCAATTTCATGGCTCAATCTTCGGGATCTCAGTGAGAATATGTAAAGGGGCATTTGTCGGTGTCAACACAATGTAATGAGCCCCTTTCGCATTAGCTACGTGCTTACGGCTGTTTTTATCTACCCTCATCCATGTGTCTATCGGCGATATCATAATATTAGGATTTGATTTTTTAAGGTTCTGTTGTCGTTAGGAGGCGATGATTTTATGACGCGGTCGTCTTTCCTCGTTTAAAAAAACAGGTTTAAAAAAAACCGACTTCCAAAAACTACACTAAAAACTATGAAATAAAAATGTTAAACTTCCATAAATAAAAATCTAAATGTATATTGAAGTCGGCGGGGCCTCTTCTTCAGGTTTCTACCTCTCAGCCTTTGAACAGGAAGAACGTGCGCAGTGTGTGCAGCGAACGTGCAGCTTGCTTTGCGCCTCGACAAATTAAAATTTTCTTTAATTCCTCCTTAATCTATAATGTTGCTTATATTTATGCTAGGCCCCGCCGACTTCAATATACATTTAGATTTTTATTTATGGAAGTTTAACATTTTTATTTCATAGTTTTTAGTGTAGTTTTTGGAAGTCGGTTTTTTTTAAACCTGTTTTTATTTTTATCTTTTTAGTGTAGTGTAACCATTTTTGTTGTTGTTAATTTATTACAATAAAGTACCATTAAATCATGGACAGAGCGACTTTGATCATTTATGTACTTTTACCGAGATCGATTACTTCCACGAATTTAAATAGGTATGTACTTATATTTATAGATGTTGGTGGATGAGAGCATTTCAGTAAACAAAAACCGGGCAAGAGCGTGTCGGACCACGCAGTGTAGGATTCCATAGCAAGAAGTATTTTGAGTGTTCCGACCGCAAATACAAGTTTGTATTTCATAATATTATTATGAAATATTATTATTTTTACGGTTGTCAAACTCAAAATGGAAAATAGTGAATATTTCAAAAATTTTGTGACGTATCTTGTTCAAACCAATTTCAATCGAAAGTATTTATTAAATGCTATAAGCTTGATTTTTTCCAGATTTTCTGATAGCGCGGTTGGAAAATTACAGGGGGGGACACACATTGTTAACGACTTTGGGAGCTCCTAGTTCACTCAATATGCACTTAAATAAAAAAGGTATTTAGAAACCTTCATGTTATTTTCAAAGACCTATCCAACGATATCCCACATGGGGGGGTGCGCGAAAATATTATTTTCATCCCTCAGTTTCATGTATGGGAGCCCCCCCTAATAATTTTATTTTTCGTAATTTCACTATAGACCTTAATGGCGGCTTGTAAAGACATCTACCTACGAAGTTTCATATAAATTGGTTATGAACTGTAGATAGTAGTAATAGCAATAGGCTCGCTCCCTAGCCTTCTATCAAATGCGACTTAAGCATAAAAAAATTGTGTATACTATACACCTCTGTCTAACCTTGCGGGAAATATCGGCGTGATGTTATGTATGCATAATATCGAGATCGATTGCGTTCAGGAATTCATGTACCTACACAATATCACTTTTTCATCATCGTCATGATGTCATCGAGATACACCAAAAATACCGTTTATTACACCTGGTTAAAAATCTACTCAACCAAAGTTAATAAAATTTATATGGGACCACCTCGCGAGCTTCTTCTACCATATGAAAAAAGAATCACGTAAATCGGCCCATAAACCACGGAGTAATCGGTGTACATACATGAAAAAAAAAAAAAAAAAAAAAAAAAAAAAACCAACCGAATGCAGAACCTCCTCCTTTTTGGAAGTCGGTTAAAAAGTGGAGATTATATTGACTTATATCGTTTTTTTTATTTTTTAGGTCATACACCGTAGACAGCTCCCTTTTATCAATCTTATGATGCCAAAAGTGTTTTTTCAGAATAAAACTTCTTACTGCAAAGAAAACCAATTAAAGGTAGCTTAATTAATTGGACGACAAAATTTACATAACCGTGACAAAGATATTTCAAACGCTACTCGGCTTACTAACCTAACTTATCGCTCGTTAGGTACTTTGGCATAACGTAACTTGGTTAATTTAATAAAGTGAGTAAAATCTTGTCGTGGGTTAACGACTTAACTCTATCACAAAGAGGCATTTTGAATTCTTAATTACCGCCGCTGGCTAAATGCAACGAGGTAGCAGAACTGTTCCTTCAGCTCTACTTCATATAAAACTTACCCATTTTATAATTTGCTTTATACCATTCCCCCTCTAAAAAGCTTATTTTATTCACTGAAAACAGTGAATAAAAAGCCCTTTTACTCACTATTTTGATGTTTGAAAATGGAACACACCAATGTATTCGACCACAGATTTAAAGAACCTATGCTAGATGCGGCACGTTATTAGATTGTATGAAAACCGAACGTGTCATCTTTTTTATACCTACGATAACTTCACCCCAGCCATTTAGTGATGTGCTCAGAGTAAACAGAATTGTTTCAATCACTAAGCGTCACTGAGCTAACAGACTTTTTTTAGTACGAACAGTCGAACATGCAGGGCACGCTTGGTCGTGGCTTGCCGTATCTAGTGTAAGTGTAATCTGTGTATTCGACCTATATTGATGTGTTCTAAATTCAATTTGATTGGTCGACATTTTCGACAAGGAGTTTAGCATTAGAATAAAAACTGTTTTGTGTTCTTTGCTGTCCTTAGTAAATTGGCGCTATTTTGAATACTGTAAGTTGTACGAACACAAAGTTTAGTGTTACTTTAATCTTTAATTTTGTGTTTGTTTAGTGTTGTTCTAATCGATTAAAAATGCATTCTAGTGATGAAGATGTGTTAACACCTGAGTTTGTGAAAGAGAGGGCGGCCGATATAGTGGAAAGGTGGAAAGCTTGCTACCCAAAAAATCACGGCTGGTTTACATCAAAGCCAATTTAACTTTACTTTTTCTTCATTATATGTATATTTTCACTTAAATCTTTCATTTTCTCGTAGTCATGGTATAAAGTATAGTATGCAACTCTTGAATAAAACGGATTTATATCGAGGGCCATGAATCGCTCGCGTCGCTCAGGATTCTAACACTTGAATCACTCGCTACGCTCGTGATTCAATCATCATGAATCACTCCCTACGGTCGTGATTCAATCGTTAGAATCCTTCACTAGCTCGTGATTCATCTATGGCCCTCGCTTTAAATCCGTCCTTTATTCACTAATTGCATAATATACTATTATTAAGCTTTTATAGAACCGTATTGTTGATGGTCAAGTATTTAATGAATAAGTCGTTTTTAGGGTTCCGTACCAAAATGGTAAAAAAGGAACCCTTATGGTGCGACTTCGTCTGTCTGTCTGTCTGTCACACCTGCTTATTTCAGCAACTACTAATGCTATCAACTTAAAATTTGGAACAGAACAGAACAAAAGAATGTTTGTCCAACTTTATTGCAAATGAAAAAATTAAAAAAATATTTTTATTTTCATCGCAAAAGGGGCCGGAGTGGGGGTCCAAAATTTCAAAGTAGGGTTATTGGGTCAAGTGACATATCATATGACAGGGCTTGATCTGCACATTTCAAAATATATTTTCATTTAATTTTATGTCTCACAGTTTTCGACATATGATGAAAAATGTCTGAAAAATACCATTCCCCCCCCCTTATCTCCGAATTTTGCGGAGTGAAAAATCTGAAATAATTAGTGTTGATAGAAATTGATTCAAATATTGCACCAAAAATAAAACGATATTCCTAACTAGTACAGTTTTTTCAACATCATCAAAATTCTTTCATAAACAAACTTAGTTTTGCGGTCCGGTTTTTTTCACTTTATACGTCCAAAACTGCTACGGGAACCCTCGGTGCGCGAGTGCGACTCGCACTTGGCCGGTTTTTTTTTATTATCTCAATAAATGTATATTTGCTCGTGTAGTACCTATTATTTATTAAAAGCGTATTCTGTTGTCCTTGTGATGTAGAAAATTTGCTTTCTGCAAAGGTGATGTATTTTTATGAAGAGTACTAATAGAGAAATTCCAGGTATATAGGTACTATGCTATCCTTACTATTTAAAACTCATAAATCACTAGGTATAGGTCCCTACAATAATCGACTACATATTTACAAGCAAAAAAAATAAAGTCTCATTCTGTACATTTTTAACAAAATTGGAGCCTTTAACCCAATTAACGGGAAGATAAAATCATGGCATGGTTTATATGAAACAATAACGAGGTGTGGGAATACGGCGACGCTGACCCTCGGCCCTCGGCGCTCGGAACTCGGCCCTCGGCCCTCGGCTCGTGAGTGACGGGCCGTGTCTTCACCCGCCCTGACCCTCGTATTATGACAACAGACATATCTATCACAATATGGAAACGTTTATGTTTGTGCTTTTACTAGATAAAGCCTACGAGTCGGGTTATGCATGCGGTATTAAGTTTTCATGTTGAATTTAAAGCCGCGTCCACACAAAAAAATTAAAAATTAAATTATATGTGCGTTTCACGTTCTTTTCAGCAATAATTTGTGCTTGTAATTGTATGTGAACGGGAATACTCATACTTTCAAATAAGTAGTCAAATGGTAAAAACTTTTTCTTCTCGCAACGGACTCTATATCTACTGCAAGTTGTATTCCAATGATAAAAATATTTCTTTTTTATTCTAGAAAAATATGTAAATATTATGCATTCACTCCCAACTTTGAAGATTTCAACTGTCTACCTGTATTCTTTTAAATTCTTGCATCGAAATTCGCCAGGCAATCTCCTCTGCCTTTGACATTGAAGTTCCCGCTATTGTGAATTGTTTCAGCGGAACATTCCGCTATTGGAGCAGTAATAACGTTTGTTCAAGAAATTCAAACGTGAAACTATTGCGAGACGCGTTCGAGGGGTGCGCGGCGTGGCAGAAACGTCGCCGCGATATTGTGCCGATGTACCGCGACCCGACACACCGAACACCAAGCCATTTGCACAAACATTCACTTGAAAACATAACAGTAAACGTGTGGAAATTGATTTGGTAAATCGTATGGATTTGATAGGATGTCAAGCTGTTGGCTGCAATAAAGATATTTTAATTTACATGAGTCGTCGCTACACGTGTCAGTCTTATCGTCTCGTCACCTACGTTCGATCTTGCTCGTTATTTTTGATAGGAAAGCATGACATGTTTTGAAATTATTATATTTTCTGCAAAGTAATGCTGTCGTTAGCATACAGAATAAGAATCATTACCCAGCACTCTGCAATAAGCATTGTCAAAAGCCTCGGATGCGGTGATTACATTTCATTTTTGTGTAAAAACAATTCATATGTTTGTGTTACGGAGCGGCCGCGGCAAAGACGTTGCTATTGAGAACCGAAATGTCACAATGAGTAGAAAGAGCCCTTGTTGATGAAGCTGTGTTCGACACGGAGCGAGGGGTGAGGTGAGATTGCGACCCTTCTGATTACACAATGTTGGCTTTCATCCCTTGTGCAAGTCGCGCTCCGGAAATCTTTTGTGATTCGACTTCGGTTATTGTGGCGTGGCATACTAATACGAGGTAGGTGACGCCGCTGAAATATATGACGAGCTGAAACCACAGAACCACCTCTCATATCATACTCCACACGTAATAAACGTACGGGCTAAAGAATACTGTGCAAATTGACGCCTCTGTGCGATTTATAGGCGACTAACTACGCTCATTTATTTTAGTAAAAGTAAAGCAAGAATCATTTTTATCGCCATAGCTCCTCTATGTAGGTACACAAATGCTTGAATATTAGTTTTCAAATCCAACCCTCAAAAAAATAAGTCCGAAGTGTAGCTAATTCAGCACGTTATTATATTGGCATCAATAGTTCTACAGTAAAGTTTTCTTAACCTTTCATATTTTGTTCAATGTAAAGTCATGTTGTAAAACATCACCCACTGGGGCAGCTTATCCGGCAGTGCACAAGAACTAAATTAAATTTGTGCCGCCTGTCGCCCTCATGATCTAGTGGAGTCTGAACCTACAGGTCACTCGCACACTTCACTTGCTTCATGGACACTGCACTAAGATACACAATGTTACTATGCACAATTATATGCACATGTATTGTTGCGAGGGTGTGTTTACAGTTTTTAAAATCTACCTAACTTGTAAGTTATGTATACTTTTCACATAATATCGTAAGACCCATTTGGGTAGCCCATTCATAGCTGGGATTACACGACCGTATGTATGTATACATAAGTCCTTAAACTTTTAAATGGTTTTGGTTTTCCATATACCTTACAGTTCAAGACGTTCAGAGCAAATTTCTCATTAAGGTAAACCGCGTTAATTTATACACGTCGTTAATTATTGTAATGGCTGAAACTCCAATAAAAGCTGTTTAGTCATTTTGAAAATAGGTAAACCAACCTATAGATAGAGCCTTAGTTCGTGTAAAAATATTATAAAAAATACAAACAATAAAGATGTAGTCTTTGAAGGTATTTATATCATGTAGCTACTGTAACAGAAACAAGAGGCTTTCCTTCACATAGATAGCTACAATAAAGCTGTGTAAGTAATCGAATCATCGTCCCTTTTTACGTTAAATCCTAAAATTGCCACAATAATATTAAAGAAAGACGAAGAAACTGTAATCCAAGACAAACTTACATTCTTGGGTAAAGGATTTAAGTCAGTATGTCAGAAGCTCTCCCGGAGTGTGTCTCTTCTCTGATAAGAATACGTAAGAGCATAAAAATAAAAGTTCACATCGAAGGAACGGGAAAATGTCGCCGAATAATATTTGGGATTCCAGTTTTATTTGACTGCAGACCCTCTGCGAATGGAGACAGAGATTTCCCGAGATGGCCCTATCAAACATTTATGGAGTAGCTACATAAAAGGACAACACTTAAGAACAGTTTCAATAAGTGTTCGACGTAACACGAGCGTAACGATATTACCGACGACGCATAAAACTTCATGGCTCCGTTCGAATCTAACATTTAACGATGCGAACCTTTTTAGTTACCTTTTCTACTTATAGAAAATAATATATGAAAACATGGTCCTCATAAGTTAATCAGTGTAGTTAATTAATTTTGGTCACATCGTACATATATATAACTACGTACCAGTAATCAAAACATGTCAACTCGCAGGCTATTAAGAGATTATCTAATCGCTACATGAAGCACTAGCTATTGTACGTACATATGCCCATGTAACTTGCCACGCTATTGTATCATATCTAATTAGTAATTAAAAGAAATGTCTCTTCGCTGCAGCTAATTACAAACAAACATGCGAGCTTGGATAAAATCTTGCTTTGAAATATTACTACACTTCCTCGGACGCTAGACGTTTAGAAAAGCTCATTACTCACTACATGCTAGCATTTTTTTTGTGCGACAGATTTGTTTCCTTTTTTGCAATAATCGTATCAGTGTCAGTATAAATGTATTCATCTAAAGACAAAGAAATGTATGAATTTTGTCAGTGTTTGAAGACAATCCGTTTAGATATCGATGCGGTTTGACCGAGCGCGAGCGCGAGTAGCTCGTATAAATGCAAATCAGCCGATTGTAGTCTTGCCTTGATTAATTTAAAACATTTACCAGTACCCTCTTACTCTTAGCGGCTGCTTTTTAGTTTCATTGAAGCTGCCATTTATTTCAGCGACGGCGAATACATTTTTTTATTTTTCTCAAATAACGTCTACGCCTTTCAATATTTGATGCCAGCACAAACGTTGCCTTTTGACTTCTTTGTCACGCCATTCATTTAATATTTATCGTTATTGTAACAAAGAAATTCCATTTTGGGGCAAATGCGCAAATAGTTCGACGTTTGAATTTCCCCTGTGTAAATGTTATTACAGTACGTTCCGTTAGTGTGTTGCAGGTGAAACATTCCGCAATAACAGCCAAGTCGGTGCCTTGACAAAGTGGGATTGCCATATAATGCCGGAGTCCCGGAGAGGAAGCGCCGCGCGCCTTCTCTTCACAATGCATTTGCATAAGCGAAAGATGGTAAATCGTTGATCGGTAAGAGTGCAATTGTCCTTGAATACAACAATCTCACGATAACATTCTAAGTTAACTTTTTATTTCATTTTAATGTAATTGAATTTTAATGTGCCCCAAACTTAGGTATGTTTGTTGTAGCCACCTGAGCAATCTGGTAATTCTTTCAAAAACAAAATTAACTAAGTTACTCGGCTAAGTAAGACTGATAGATATTTGGGTAGGAGTAAGCAGGAAAATGCTGTGATTGACATATTATTAATGATGCTTTGAAATTTGTTTACCTTAATATTAATTCACAGCTAACAATATAATTTTAATTATGTCTCATTTTACTGCGTTGATGGGTTAACTTGTAGATGGCACTTATTAGGTTTCTGTACAGATTTATTCTCATATTGTTTTTTTTGGCATGTGGGCTTTATATGTAGTATATTATATAATATATTAAATAATTTTTGTTAAGTTATTCTTTCTAAATAGGTAAGTATCTACAAAATTGAGGAGGTATGTTGGGTCCGTACAAAATGAAAAAAAATAAAAATAAATATCAATAATTAGTACCTAGCTGTACCTGTAGTTTTGACTTTTTGTGTAATCTTTATAGAAATTATTACATTTAGAATTTATTACATTGGTCATTTTTTATGACTCCGAAACAAATAGCTCAATATGTAAAAACGATTCACAAAGAAGCTAACAAGGAGATAACGAGAAAAAATAATCCGTGTGTCGTTTCCCCTTCATTCTTGGCTCGAGCCGCGAGATTATCACGCGCGCCGTGATTATGATTAAGCGCCACCAGCCGTGGAAAAAGTGGCAAGAATAAAATTAAAATTACATTTTGTGCGTCCTCATTATACTTTTATACCTCCAGGAAAATATTTTACGTTTATTTATTATGTTGTTATATGTATCTAATGTATTTAATGCGGTTAGCTCATAAATATAATTTACACATCTCATTTAACATTCTTAAAATCACCTGATTTACGAATATGGAACCCATTTACTAAAATGTAAATAATGTATGATTTTTTCTGTTTTAGATAGTACAAGTACAGTTAGCATCTGGTGTTACGTAAATACTGGTTGCAGACAGGTATCGCGGCCAGGTGGCTTTAACAGCCGTATTTGTCATCCGCGTACCAACTCCGAAATGTTCCTATTTATCACAAATTTGATATTTATCTACTGTTTCCTGTATTGTAAACACTATGTGATTTAACAGTACAAGATATATTTAGTTAAAACATGAAGATAATAAATAATGCATGTAATTTTCTTCGACTCGACTTTATTTACTTAGTTTTTGGTGTTTATTGTTGGTGCAACGCGATATTTTTATGATTTGTGACCTTTTTAATAGAACTTAATAAACATTGACTTGCATGTAGATTTTTTAAAGAAATATCCTTACCTAAGCGAAGAAAAAAAATATATCAGCATTATGAAATAGATGCAAAACTAAAATGAAATCATCCTACTAATATTATAAATGTGAAAGTTTGTGAGGATGTATGCGTGTATGTATGGATGGATGTATGTATGGATGGATGTTTGTTACTCTTTCACGCAAGAACTACTGAACGGATTTTGATGAAACTTTACAGTAATTTATACATCAGAATAACACATATGCTACTTTTTATCCCAAAAACGCGGGCGAAGCCGTGGGCAGAAGCTAGTACAAATACATTTCGAGGCGCATCACAAACACATATAGTTTCCTACAAGAAGACGGCAGAGGGCGCCCTCCACAGATAGTGAGTGTAAGGGTCGTTTTGTTCGCCAAAGTTTTTATACTGTGTACGCCTGGCCACATAACGAGCACCTGCGGCCTCATCTACATAATGTGGACAAGTCGATGAACTCGGAGCTGGACACTTTCTGCTTCAGTCCGCAACTTGCCATCCTGCCAGATACTTATTTCTAAACAATCTTCTCCGCCGCGTACTGAAGCTGCGTCATTTGAAGTCCTCTACACAATAGTAGGTACACTCACTCATCAAAAAAAGTTTGCGATCACTTTGAAAAATCGAAATCTTTTTTGTTACGGTAGATTGAATCATAATATTTGATGTGTGTAGGTTCCTAAATATCCTGTTGACTCAAATTCTCATTCCTTTTGCTCCGCGGCGTTGACAGAATCATTTGCGACGGTTGATCGGCGAAAGGGATTTGATCTGATCTAGCACTAATATTAAAAGCTTACTTTTAATATTAGTGCTAGATCAGATCAAATCCCTTAAAAACTGTAGAACGTAAATGTTTGCTTATCTTGTTCCGCGATTTCAGACAGAAAAGTTGAATTTTGATGTCACCCACAGGAATCATACGTTTTCAGGAAAGGATAGCCCACATGTTAGTCTCGGTTTCAAAATACGGAGAGATATGAAATTTTATGCAACAATAACGATATTTATAAAAAAAAATAAAGACGCTGTTTCCAACAGATTAGGAAAATAAAATAAAATTACGAAATGTCAAGGAGAACAGTTTTTTTATAATCTGTAGTTTTAATGCCAATTATTTGGTACATATTTGAAGCATGCACAGTGTATTTCAAATTGCATGGCACGGTTTAACCAACAATAATATTGTGTAGAAATTAATTCTAATACTATATTATTATCATAACTCAAGAGACAATTTAATTCAGAGGATGTTAAGGAACTGACAAACGTGTTAAAATTCTAAAGGAACTAAAAACAAAGCAACATGAGCAAGATAGTAGCGTTCCCAACATTCCATGTAGATATTATCTTTATTTATAATCCCAATAAAAAGGAACATGAAAACAAAAAACTTCGAAACATATGTGCATGTCGTGTGTAATGGGAGGTGATCTGATAAAATGGTAGGCCGTGATGCTGTAGGGAGCGCATTTAAAAGGTATCCGGAGAGTCGTAAAGAAACTTGTGCCCTTAGCGACAAATGAAACAACGGGGAAAACGGAAACTTGTAACATTCCACAACACACGTAATAGGCGAGTCGTTGGGGTTATGCTAACACCGCTACATGACCGAAATACAATTCAATTTCTTTAAAGTTGTCTTATAGAAAATCTGTACTTTCTTTGATGCTTCACGATTGTTCCGTTACATTTTATTGCTCAAAAGATTGGATAAACAAACAAAAATCAAAATGTGTACAAATATTTGCACTCGATTGTCTTTGTTTATTGAGTCGTAACTAAAAAAGTGTCGTGAAATAAATGTAACAGTTCACAGCTCCTTTATGTCACGCGGAGGATAAAGCAAACAAATAAAATTCAGTCTCATCGAGTGTGTTCGTTCGGCTCGTCTTCCCTTTGACTATGGCCGCTGCGTTATTATTTACACGGAATACAATTTACATATAAATAGGACGCATAGACACATTACCGCTGAGTGGCTGCAATTATCTAAGTAATATATCTGGATCTTCGCACTTATCGGATTATGGGAAGCAACAGTCTTGATTGGGTATCAATGTAATCTGTGGTGGATGGATTGCATGCGCGTACGCAGGTAGGTGATGAGTATGATGACCAACATATTAATTACTTGTAGTCTATTTTAAGGTTCTGTATGTTTTCTAATAGATGACCGATAGCCATGAAATGCAATGATCTTCAATAAGAAATATCCAGACACTTTATACAACACGTTTATAACTTACTTAATAAAGTAACACTACAATGTATTATTTAACTTGCATTCATTTATTTTTTCATTCGTTTTTGCAGCAGATTTTAAAAGAACTGTGAAAACAGCACAACGTTAGCTGGAATTAGCTAATTACTCAAACAACTGAAACCTCACCGTATTGAATCGAGGATGTGTAGCAAGTAAGCAAAATTCTAAAGATGCAATCCTAATGTTGCCCCTCGTTAACAGCGCGGTGAAAAAAGCGACAGAAACAAAACGTTGTCGTTGCGGTTTCAATTAGGGTGGTCGGTGGCTAGCTCTAATTACCGAGGACGCGGAGCGGTGCGGTCTGGTGAGGTGCGGCGCGGTATGGCGCGGTCCGCTCGCGACTTGCCGCGGCCGCTGCGATGCTCGCCACACTAATCACTCGCTTGGGATTTTAACCCGTACAGATATTTAGGAATTAACTCGTTTGATGATATTTCGAGCTTTGTTCGGTGATCTAGCTAGCAGATATAAGCCTGCATGCATGTTATATTGTTTATAGATTTATTATTTCATTTTATACCAATACCTAAAACAATGTCAACATTTTTTTTCTACATAAATACAAATATTTTTTTCCATAGTCTAATTAGGGTTCCGTACCAAAATGGTAAAAAAGGAACCCTTATGGTGCGACTTCGTCTGTCTGTCTGTCTGTCTGTCTGTCTGTCTGTCTGTCTGTCTGTCTGTCTGTCTGTCACACCTGCTTATTTCAGCAACTACTTATGCTATCAACTTGAAATTTAGAACAGTTATAAAGAATGCTTGTTCAACTTTATTGCAAATGAAAAAAGTCCCAAAATATTTTTATTTTCATTGCAAAAGGGGCCGGAGTGGGGGTCCGAAATTTCAAAGTGGGGTTACTAGGTCAAGTGACATATCATATGAAAGGGCTTCATCTGCACATTTCAAAATATATTTTTATTTTATTTTATGTCTCACAGTTTTCGACATATGATGAAAAATCTCCAAAAAAATACCATTCCCCCCCCCTTATCTCCGAAGTTTGCGGGGCGAAAAATCTGAAATAATTAGAGTTGATAGGAATTGATCCAAATATGGCACCAAAAATAAAACGATGTTCCTAACTAGTACAGTTTTTTCAAAATCATCAAAATTCCTTCACAAACAAACTTAGTTATGCGGTCTGGATTTTTTCACTTTATACGTCCAAAAATGATACGGAACCCTCGGTGCGCGAGTAGGTACGACTCGCACTTGGCCGGTTTTTTTTTACGGGCTATGCTGTGTACCAATAAACTTAAAAAAACTGCTATAACATTATTCAAACTTCGCTACATACCTATTCCAAATTGATTCTCTCAAGGATTTTTTTATTTTGGACATGAAATTAAACAACTATTTCAATAATAGATTTATTAACAATTCAAAATGCATACGTAAACAAAATGCAACGTGATCTACAAAATGTCAATTTTATACAATGGTCTGAGCAATTTCTTTTAGGCAATTTACATTATGCGTTCCAATCGTCGTTACCGCAGCGCCCACGTTCCGCTGCGGGAAAACGACTAGTGTAAATGCTTGTTGGTATCACATGAGATTTTATCTCACTCGAAGAAGAAAAATCAGTTTGTGAGATCATTTACAATTTTGTGTTGACATTGTGTTGCTCATTTTACTTGCGCACATTACTTGAATGTTTTGAAGGCCGAGTAAGGACTATTATGCTTCGACAACCACCACTGACGGCTTCGTTTGCCAATTGTGGTGATTTTGGCAGTGTTCGCTTTAGATGGCTGATAAAGGAGATACCGGTTTACAAAGGGGAGGTCGCCCTGACCTCCGTGAAATAGAATAATATTATATAGGCCTTTGCTTTGGACACTTAGGGCCGACTAGATCGTGCGGGTGTACACTATGCATAATGTAAATGAAACATTACCCGACTCTATTGTCGTACGGTATTTACGTAATATTTATTCATTATTGTTGCTTTTATGAGCATGAACATGATTCTTCAGTACCAATATATTTATCTTATGCATAAGGCGGCTAATCATAAGAACTGGTAAAAAGGCATAAGTACATTGATGTACATAATTGACTAATTGTGCAACTAAAACTTTTTTGTTTACAACTACTTATATTTAAATACCTACATCACGTAAATACTATTTGTTTTTGTTTTATAAAATTCAAATGTGCAAAATGTAAAAATCTATATTAGGTACCTATTTGATATTTATAAATTGCAATAAAATTGTTATTACTTACTTATTAATACTGTGTAGATTTATTTAAACTAACAATAATAAAATAGTATTAACATTTCTATTTTATGGAATAAAACTTTCAGTATAACCTACTTTCACTTTTGTTATTTGGCACTATGGTCTGTATTGGCTCTATGTTGAGGTGCATCACTATTACACTAATTGATTATCATCGGTCATCATCGGCACAGTTCGGTGTCATCGTCGTGCGCAACGCACGGCGCGTCCGGCGCGGCCAGGAATAGTTTCCCCGACGCACACGCACATAGCTGATAAACTTTAGTACTTCTCATGTTTTTATGAGGCTTGTCACTCTTTACAGCTTCTTTTAAATTACTGATCACTATATTTTGAGCATTGAGTTTTATCTGCAATCATAATATTCATATTACCTATAAAATGAAATAAGAGAATTGTCTATAATTATATTCAAAGAGAAACGTAGCACAACTTACTGCTCCAACGACAGAGTCTAACTTGATGTTTCCATGCGATATAATTTCGATTTTTCCTGCTCTGCTTTCGAGGAATATGTTTTCTGGCGCTCTCAAATCCAACCGTCTTGTTAGAGATTCCAACCTGAAAAATAGTGGTAGCCAATATTATCCATAGATAGTATATAGACCTTTGAGGGTGCACAATGGCAGGCTTATTTCAAGGCCGACGTGGAGAAAACAATATGAATTCTTATGGGTCTCATTTCGTAATGAAAGGTACATACTGTAAGTCAAAGGCAGGAGGCGCGCGCACTATGGGCACTTGCACGGCACTTCGTACGTTGATCCCGCCGGGCCCGTCTACGGCCAGCGCGTCAGAGAACACGCGCACCTCATCGCGTGCCGCCGAGAATATAGGAGCACCACGTGAATCGCGCACGTGCAATGCGCGACCGCTGAACTCGAGATTATCGCGCTCTGGAAATAAAGGAACGAATATGCTTAGAGACTATTCTTGCAGTTTCAGAGATGACTACAATTTTTGAGTTGCACTTCAATTGTGAAAAAGTAAATAAACAGAGACTACCTTCTAATACAGGTTTCTTTCTACACTATCATAAAATTAGGCTCAGCAGTATAGCCCTATAAAATCGCTAGAGCAAAAAATTGTTTCTAGTTCGTAGTATTGGCTACGAAATAATGTGACCCTTGCTGCTACGATCCCTACGCGATCAAGTCTCGTAGCGATCGTAGCGGCTACGAACCGGGGAGGGGTCTGTTACTACCTAATAATATTATACTGCTGTTTACTGTTTAGGACAGTCATGAGTGTCTTATATGCAAAGAATGTGTGTCTTATATGATAAATGTCGATTGTAGGTACCATTTTAGACAAAAAATAAGAATAGGTATAATGCTAACTTATAAAAAGCTTCGAGTGTTCTACGTGGTCCGGTTCTGCAACCAGCACGGTAAAGTTGCGGTGCGAGTGAATGGTGATGGGTTGTGCC
Organism: Thalpophila matura; assembly: GCA_948465475.1. NCBI lineage: Eukaryota > Metazoa > Arthropoda > Insecta > Lepidoptera > Noctuidae > Thalpophila > Thalpophila matura. Next base: position 8,424,543 of record OX419183.1, on the reverse strand, counting down.
ACCTGTGAGGTGATGGTGGATGCTACCAGGTTGTTCACCACCCACACCTGCCCGTCTACGTGGATGCCACCCTTCACTATCCTTATAGGTCCCACGCCGTTCTGCAAAATGTAAGGAACGTTCAATACCTACAGGAAAAATAGTTGTGAATTACAATATATAATTTAATTATTTTTTTGGAAGATATTAAATGAAAAATAATGCATGCAAATAATTTCATATCTTACCATACTCAGTTTCAAAGCGCCGACGATCCACAAGGTGAGTGCAATGTTTAGAAATACGAGCAGCATTAAGAACACTAGGATGCCGTATAGAATAGTTCTCCTCCAGCCTTTGGTAAATACGGTAGAGCATCCTTTGCTAGAGGTGTCCTCGGAGGCGACCGCAGCTGGTGGTGGTTCACCAGTGGGTGTGCAACCCCATCCGCGGATGACGTTAGTGCCACTGTCCTCCACGTTCATACTTGTGACCTCAGATTTATTTTATTGGAATTTAGAATGTAGCTGTAACAAAGGACGTTACAATTTAATTAATTGGCAATGTGAGCAATTAGATATGCAATAGACAACTAAAAGAAAATATCAGTTAAGATATTGCAAGTCCTTATAAACGGTATAAAAATACAGTTTAAAATGACCAGAGATATCTTAAGTATATAAACCCAAATCGAAATAAGAAAGTTCTTAGCAGGTAATAATAAATATTTTAAAGACATTCGATGGGTAGGTACCGTAAATTATGTTTTGGACTCGAGAACACATGAACTCTATCGTTCCATAAACGACACTAAAAACTCCTAGATACCTATAAAATATACGGCACTTATTGCAGAAAACCTACAAATATGTATGTTTTATAGCAGTTTTAGTAGTACGAACACCACCGCGAGACATGTAAGATCGATAAGTCAGGTGTGGGACTTATGCAAGTGTTGTGCCTAGGGGTCCGACGTTGCCACCTGTACCTCGGCTTTGTTTTACACGGATGTTGGACTTGTACACTGATTTTCAAATAAATCAAACTTGTATAACTCTGCAATACTTGTATGTTCGAATTCGAACAATTACCAATTATTTTGGCCTCTACTTCTATTAATGACTTAATTATTTATTTATTTATTTAACACAGCACACTACCATTACAGGATACCTATCCCAAGGCGATAGGGTGGGTCTTAATCTAAATATCTACTTATCACAAATGATTATTATAAAGTATAACACAGTAAAATAAGAGTTATTCTTGCGAATTCGTTCACGAGTTCACGTTAAGAAGATTAATGATGGTTATACAACTAAGGTCACTCATCACTATAATAAACAGTCGATTAACCCACACTAATCTGAAGATGCAGGTGCAACACAAGTATCTAACCAGCAACACATCCCAATGTACGTCCCACATATACGTCGGTACACATTGTTGCATATCCCATTTACAATACATTCTCTTCAGCGTGATTTTTCAATTAGTTGGCTTGTAATTGAATGAAAAACAAGGTAGGAGCGAGACAAAACTTGCAGATAAAGCGCACAGTACTAATGAACTGCGCACAGCGAGCACCCACTAATGAATATAACACTGGAGCTTTTCGAAAAACATCCATTAAGTAGGCCGAATGTTGTTATTAACTGTTCACAGAAATCTACTCTGTTAATTTACTCTACTGGCTTGTAAAGTGGTTTTGTAAGAGATGCATACGTATTTAGCAGAATGTCTTAAAAATATTGTTTTGATAACTGAAACTGTAGACTTTGCATGTACATTATACCAGTTACAGTAGGTAAGCATTTAAGCAATTTAGCTAGGTAGAAGCACAGAGCAGCCTTTAGTCGCTAAAAATGACTAGACAGCAGAATAGCAACATAATTAAAAAGTAATCACATGTATAACAAATAAAATAGAATATAAAAATATTGAATCAATTAAAGTTGCAGACGTAGTTCCTACTCTCTCTGGTTATATTAAACTCGTTTCACATATTGTGATACAAAGTAGGTAATTTAAATATAAATCCTATTTAGTCCCATCTTTATCTGAGGACTTTAAAGTTGCCTGTTAGATGTGAGTAAAGGAAATTATTTTCTGTTTTAAAACCTTGAGATAAAAAGATTTTTAGATTGTAGGACAAATAGACAAGGTTAATGCAAATGCTGAAACCCGTGAGGATGAAACTTGCTTATAAAAGTTAAAAATTGTGTAATCATTCATGATCACTATTTAATAACGTAAATTATAATTAACGCCATTAAGTGTTCATTTTATTTGTATCGTGAATGATGGGAAAATAATTATAATTACTGAAATTTTCGTCCTGACGCATTTAATACGTATATTTTGGTTACCTATATGGTTTGGTTTTTGGGAATAATATACGTGCCTGTATTTGCATTGCGGTTACCTTCGTCTCCTTCGTAGATTGGTGATGTCAGTATGATAGCATCATACACATTTATTTTATCTGATAGCAATGCCATCTGTACCCCTATCATGAGTTTTTTTGACGTATAGTTACGTTAATGTAAGCATATTTTAAATTGAAAATATAAGTTTGCTACACAACATTTATATAAATTAATTAAGTATTTAATTTATATAAATGTTGTGTAGCAAACTTATATTTTCAATTTAAAATATGCTTACATTAACGAAACTATACGTCAAAAAAACTCATGATCGGGGTACTGATCACATAGCGCACTCAAAGAAACCAAGAGCAGTGGTTGGTGTTCTATTCATAGCCAAGATCAAGAGCAACTACATAAAGATATTACGAAATTGTGCACAGTGTGTGAAATACGTCCGATTATGCTAGTTGACCTAAATACTTATGTTCAAATGATTTATAGTCATCTATAATATACTTACTTGTAATAATATCTACACTAAAAAGATTTTGTTTTCGAGTTTAGTTTATAATATAGGCCGAGAATCTCTCCAAAGAATGGTTCCGGTCCGCTTGCATCCAATGGATTCCGAACCGCAGTATAATATTTATTAGCTATGCCTGAACTGTTTGAGGTCACCTGTCTGGCCACATAGTCAATACGTAGAAATGTAGTTCAGTGGCGATTATGAAGCACAGTGTAGAATTCCTTTCCTTTTGAAGAGTTCAATTCCTTACTTTGCTTGTAAAAGCTTATATTAGAATGAAATGATTGGCATAGCCAAATTCAGAAATTATTTCAGATTAAGAAAATATGATTAGGGTTACTCTTCATAAGCTGATTGTACTCGAATAGCATGCTGGATAAACGGTTAGCTGTCCTGCTAATATAAAACAAGTGTGGCGATTTCATTTTTCACCATTTCATGTTCATCTATTTATTTCTATTTACTTATTTTAAAGAAAAAAAAACGTTACCCACATAGGACCACCACACTAGGATTTCTCCTGTATCGTTGGGTGCGTTTACAAACTCAAAATTTCACATACATAAACAATCCAGACCCGGAAAAAATATTTGCCCCGTGCGGGAATCGAACCCGTAACACGTCGCGCAGCAGCCAATCGTTTAGCCAGTACGACAATGTATGTATGTGTATTTACTAAGTGTGTTAATGAATGCATTGCTTGTGTTTAGAATCATCTTGTTCATACATCAGGCCAAAATAAATTAGGTGTACATTAATATACTGCCCTTTGTATACTAAAATAGTAAAGAATGGACTCAACTGTTTCCTAATACCGGTATTCCATAGTTGCTGGCTGATTCAGTCCACGCTATTTATATTCCAAATAAAGACACAATAAATTCACAAATTCTAGTAGTAGATATAAGTAGATGAATTGATTATGCGCGCTAGCTCCGCCCGTCTGACCTATTTACATTTTTAGTTTAAAATTATCTAACAAATTCGTGCAACGAATAATTATGATTGACTTTAAACTAAAAACGCACTCTTGTTTCAAGCCTTTTGGACGACAGAACAAACTTGCGTTTCCAATTTTTATTGTTAAAATTAAACTGCATCCATTATTTCCCAGTTTTTTAAGTTTATAAAGAAATGGCTTTGATAGTTATTTGAATTATTATTAAGTACAAAGTACAATGCTGCACTAATTAATAAAATTTATATTGCATATAATTATGCTAGTAATGATCGCTTTGAAGTAGTTACTATTAGTTAGGTGCCTTTTTTGACACCCTCGTAAAAAGTTTCCGAGGTGATACGTAACAACAAGAAAAACTACATGTAATATGGATCAAGTGATTGAATATTTGGCAGGTTGTAAGTAAACAAGTATATCATGGTTAAAATCTCTTATGTTCTGTGGTCGGTCTAGTATGGTATTGCATCTATGTAGGTGTCGGCATGACAGGCTTTGTAGAGGAAGCTTTTTACAGTACAATAGGCCACTCTAGCCGAGAATGAACATTCACTTAATATTTGATTTTTACGTCACACTAATAATAACAGACGTTGATCTTGTTCTATCGCCTTTTAATTAGACATAAAAAGTAAATAAGTATACCTAAGATATACCTAAGTTGAAACATAACCTGGTTCTAATTAATTCATGAACGATGATGAAGTAGCTATACCTATTCATCATCATGCAGTCGATTATATTTATTGAAAATACTGCTTCGATTAGCGACTATGAAAAACATAAACAAATATGGCATGTAATATATTTCAAATATTATAAATTATCTTTACGATTCATTTACTTAAATAATAGTTAAGTTGGAATGTGTAATATATAAATATACCGCGTCCCGCGTAGTCAGACATACCAGTGTCTCGTTGACCGCTGTGGTTAACGCCTGGCATCGAGTATGCAAATTGTATGATAGCTGTGTTTTACGCACTTTATTAACACATGAAGCACACAGCTAATGAATGTTATTTTAACATTAACTTTTTCACTATGTCATTTGCTGTTGGGCCATTAAAACCATAACTTTACCAAATATAAATTAAGACGCTGAACTGCAATATTTCCGGATATCGTCTCCAAAGCAAACAGTATCGTTTATATTAATTGAGCGATGCGGCCGACTGCACCGGGCGTGTGCTGTGACTGAGACTAGGTAAATTCATAGGTGGTGGAAGCAACACTCGAAATATCTGGCGCGAAGCGAGGTGAGGCGGCGTGCTCCAGAATATAATATCAGGCAGTGGAGTGGCCTGCGCTCGACTCGCGCTCGGCGCCCGCCCTCAGTGCGCCCATGCCGCCGCCGCCGTCGGCCCTCATAATAAACGATATAGTGCGAAAATAGAAGTGGAACGGGTATCGCTGTGCTCTCCACGTAAATAAAATACCGACGTTTGCAGCGTTCCTGTCTCTCGCTGGCCGCGTTTCTGTTTTATGAATGTCAGTAGGTACCAGCACGGCGATCGATCTGACGCCGATGGTTTAAAAATAAATGGCGCGCTTTATCCCACGTCAACGCTTGAATTTGTAAACTGAGCAAATTGGCTTTCATGTCACATTTTAGGAGAAAAGTTTGAGCAGTTGGATGCAACACACTAACACTGTATTTTTAATGCACTTTTCAAATTGTAAGTTACTTTGGACGTTATAATTATAATTTGGACCCGACACATAACACAAGAACTGCATCAAGTGCTACTATACGTATAGCGAGTGTGTGAGCGAGCTGTCTGGTCCAGCGGCATAACAACACTGGCATGCGCGAGCGACGGCGCTGCCGAATCCAGCTCGTTTTGAAGTGTTGCATTTTTAATCGGGCGCCTGTCTCGCGCGGGACATAACTCGACAACGCTCTGGATACAGCTGGGCTCCTCTCTATTACCAAGTCTAGTTAACGTTAACGTGTCATTAACTGACACGTTCATATAAACTTGTAAATAATTAAAGCGGACACGACCCTGACAACAGTAATTACCTCTGTGATACCTTCCTCGCACCGCGCCGCTGGGCTAACGTTCTTGAGATATGACTTTGAATTTTGGAATACGGCAGGATTCATCGGTTTGTGTTTGTACCGAGTAGGTATACGAGTTAGGCTCTAGTGTGAATTATTAATTCATTCCTAAAATACACAGTACAGTATGTGTTTCTTCAGTGATGTATGGTAGTTTTATCTTTATCTATCAACTGGTCAAAGCAAACACTTGGAATAAAGAATTCGTAAACACATTTTGATAGTCAAAATTTTATGTATATTTATTTTTTACGATCACGACCGTCACACACCACTGTCTGCCTTCCAATATAAAAGAGAATTCAAATACTGCTTAGGTTCAACATAAAAGTTTACGTGTCCATAACAAAGTAGCGAGCGAATAATAATCCGGAATATTTCATGTCCTTTTTTTGGGGATTTTTGGAAACAGCGATGAAATCATATTGGATGTCACTGAATGTTTTCATGGAAGTTTTATTGAGCTGATAAATGTCAGCCCCCAGGGACATCTACGACGGCATTTTTAGATAAGTATAAGAGAAAAGGGCAATGTTAGTGAGCTTCTCAGATTGTTCTTTTTTATAAAGAATACGTACCTGATGTGACGTTGAGGTACTTTGTGTTGTGATTGAGTTGTAAATATAGAAAAACATAGTGAGAATTGGATTTTATAACAAACGTTTAATATTTTTTACATTATTTTGTGAGTGAGATGTTTCAAAAAGAGAGAAGCAAGTGCGATTTGTTTCAGTCCCGCTTAATTCAGGCCCTGCTCCCACTCGATCCTGTTTTAGGAAACAATCCCCGTGATCCCCGCGTGATGCTGCATAATGTCGTCCCCCGGACCCCGGACCCCGAACCTACAAGCTATTATCAATTTAAATAAAAGTGCGCTCCACGACATTGTTAGAACGTAGAAAAAATATTTAAAAGACGTAGAGCGTCATGTAATTCTACCCTACTTTAGAGTTTAATGTTTTTGGTGTTTTATTTTATGTTGATTTCAAAATGAATGATAAATAATTAAATAGGGTTCATATTTGAATGAAATATCCAATAATACTCTTCTAATCATTACTTATAGGACAATAAGGCCCGTATTCCAGAACGATACTGGAGCACCGATCTCTGCTTGAGCATTGATTTAAAGCCATTTGATTGGTAGAATCTATGCTCAAGCAGAGATCGGTGCTCGAGTATCGTTCTGTAATACGGGCCTAAGTTTTGTTTGCTTAAGTAGGTATCTCTCTGTAACAACACGCACGGTAAGAAATGTTATTTTAAGCACAGATAATATAATACTATACGTACAGATGCCTCATCTCATACAAAGAAATGTGACCGATTTAGCGCGAGCTATCTTCGGGCTATACATTTTTCCGTGCTTAAAGGATTTTTCAAAATTTGAACGAATATTATTCATGATGTATTTTTTCATGTTCTCAATTTTACATAAACTTCAATAACAAATCGATACGTATAACGCCATCTATCATGAGTTATTTCAACAAATGTTCCTTTGTTCCTGATGAGACCCCGTGTTTTTAGTAAGCTCTGTTAGGTATTGCCTCGAGATTATGCGGTTGACAAATATTGTTAAGGATTGGTATTTATATCTAGACGAGGGTAGAAATTTAAGGGCAGGCAGTAGTCCTAGCCTAAGTAGGTACTAGCCCTATTTTCAGTACCTATTATGAATATAAGTTTGATTTGCTAATTTTTAACCATTAAGAATTTCATGCAACTTGAGAGGCATTCATGTAAAACAATATCACCCTTCAATTCGGAGGGAGCGTCGTGTTGGCGGTGCGGTTGCGGTGCGGCGGCGGCGGTACGGCGGCGTTGCGTCCGAAGCCAAAGTTCTCCATCATACCTGCGTCACTTGAAAATTGAAAAACTTTCGCAATGCCTTTCTTATGGAAATAGTTCGCGTTTACATTTGAGTGAGTTGTCATTGTAGGGATTCAGCGCGCTGTCTTATTGAAATAATAGTTGACTATAAGAGCGTAATACTTCTAGTTGGCAAATCGTAAAGACTAGACTCCGACTGCGATAAATTAAAGGGGAGGGTATTTATTGCTCACTTTGCAATCAAAAGCTGCGTAGATATTTTAAGGATAGCAAAATGCAAAGCATCGCGATAGCTCGTGTAAATCCGCATGAAATATTGATACAGTTTCGTGTAAACGTGTAACAAATGCGGTAATTTAAGCCACCTGCCGGCGCGCGGTGGCCGCTCCGCTCCGCTCGCTCTACTATGCACCACTTTTGAACTGCTTACCTCATATTGCTGCGATTTTACATTGATGCTATTTTTGCCGGAGCTATTGATTTTTTGCGCAATAATTACTATAGGCAGTATTCTATTCAGTCAGTGTTAGGGCCGTTAATAGATCGCGTAGGTCTCTGCAGCCTTTCAATCGATAATTCGACATCATAAAAATACAGGTTGTTAATTTTTATTACCCGACTGCGGTGAAGCCCAAAAGGAGGGTATAGTGTTTCACCTGTATGTATGTATATAATAGTATAATTTAAGATACAATGTTTCTTAGAAGGAATTAATTCTTATAATTAACCCTTTCAATTGGCATCATAAAAATACAGGGCGTTCATTTTTTCAGATTTGGTCCGTTCGATTCCCAGATGAAGCAAGCAACTTTTTAAAAATCTTTGAGTGCAGTATTACTTAATTTTGAAAATAATGTGAAATTTCCATAAAACAAAACTTCCTATCTCAAATATTTAAAGTACTTTCTCTCCATGGCCACAAATACATACAGGTTGTGGTGGGACAACCTGTATGTATTTCCGTTTCTGTGTTCTCTTCTAGAGACTAAACAAGCGAATGGATTTTATCAAATGAAGTATCATTAGATTCGTATCGACGTCGCGAGTAACATGGGCCATATGGATTATGAAAAAAAACCAACATGGCGGATTTTAGTCGCCATTATGTGAAGTCGTAAAAAATATAAGAATCTGACATGGTCATGTGGGCTCAAAGTTAAGGGCTCAAAGAGACGATTACGAAAATATATACAGGTTGTCCCACGGCTATGCCACATGGAGGGAAAGCACATACCTACTTTAAATATTTTTTAAAAAGTTGCTTGCATCATCTGGGATCTGGGAATCGAACCGACCAAATGTGAAAAAATGAACATCCTGTATTTTGTGATGCCGATTGAAAGGGTAAATAATTATAAGCATTAATTCCTTCGAAGTAACATAAGTATCTTAAATTAAAGGAAACCCGTAGGTAATAATTTTTTTGCAAGATACCGCATGTTCACTAATAGTATGAAAACGGGCGTATCATTTTTGCCTGCCTACGATGATGTCACGCAAGTCATTTAAGGGCCTTTGGAAGAGTTTTTACAGTCAATAATTTTCGCGCATTGTATACAATTTGGTATTTTTATGTCTTCAACGACACCACTTGTCAAGTTTCACCGGCGCGTTTGAAAGCAAACTCTAGTAGGTGTGAGCGCGCCAAATAGGTGTATTGCACCAACTATTCGGGCACGCTGAGACGTGCGACTAGCGGTATCTGGCTTACTCTATATCCGTGGTTTATAGGGATGAGCGATATTAAGAAAACATCGATGTTGACATCGATGTCAATATCGGTAAGTAAAATCGATGTTTCAATAATATCGATGAATATCAATGGAAAAACCAGCCCTAAGATGATTTACTAATTGTTATAACGGTCACTGGAAGGTTTTTGATGGTATATTTATTCAGGCTGTTATAGTGATGAATTGTTAAATATACGAGTAAATACCTATTATAATTATAATAAGTCTTTTTAAATAAAATATTATTTGTGATATCAGAGATATCTAATCATAATCATCAATGACATCGTTTTCTTTAAATTACTAACAAAGATATTTCCAGTTTTACTAACAATATTGATGAATAACTGTTTACTATAATAAATAAAATACGATTGCAATGCATTCGCCTGTAATAGACAATTATTAATAGTAATAAAAAACACCAAGATATCGATGGGGTGTTGAACAATATTATCCTAGTCGGCACACAATGGGGTCCCGGACTAGTGCCCCACCGTGTCCTCTCCACAGACTCTTATATTTGTTCACCATCTATTTACAAGAACATCTACACGGTACTCCGCCGTGTTGATTTAGGTCTGATACCTTTACGAGGAACGAGTACAAAAACCTCTTTAGTTAATATTTCCGATTCATTAGGTTCTTACTGTAATTTGATAACTTGATAGTTTCTTTGTTTTATAATGAAAATAGTATTAATAAACACCGTTGTGGATGCTCCTAAAGCTTTAGGCGTAGTAGTATTCGCTTTTCGTTATAAGCGTTTTTTGACATTTCAAGATCATACGTAGTTCATAGTCATAAGACCAAGTAATTAAATAGGTATAGGTAAGTGTGAAATAAGTAGATATACTTTCATCAAAGTAATTTTCATATCTCTTTAATAAATAAACGTCCTAACAAGGCGGAGTCAGTCGGAAAAGAGTCCACTAGTAATGGTGCAATCATCTAATGAATGCTTCCGGCCAGATAAGCTTCGATTAAATGGTCTCTTTATTGCTAAAGGAAAGGCGCGTTCCCTTTATGTGCCGTTGAGATATCTATTTTAGTACAAAGATACGGGAAATATGATACGATTTAAAAATACGTTGGCAATAGGAATGGTAGGTACTTATCTGTGTTGTGATACCGGTTCCTTATCGGGCAAAATAAACTGGCACTGCTTACAGATATTCGTCTAGTTAAATGTTTCTATTATAAACTAAAAAAAAAGAATACCAGTGCTATAAAAATACATACCAAGTATATATTTCAAGATTCGTATCTACGAATTGTCAATTACCAGATTAAATGTTTCCTCGGGAATGCGCGATTGCGATTAGATTTAAGATAGTGAACAAACGTAGATACGCGTGTACGTGTAGGTAACACTCTACAATTTATCGCCTGCATATCCTTTCAGCGGGTAGATAATGACCGCAGTAAAACGTTTAAGCACGGAATAACTGCTGCTAGAAGCCGTTATTACAATATTATGAATGGCTTCCCTCGCGCCTCGCGCCCGCGTCTCGCTCGCATCGCCTTCGTAGGCTCTAACAGGTCTAACTATTTAGGAGGCTACGTAGCACCATCGTAGCCATTTTATAGCACAAGCTACGAAATCATAAATTAATTACAGTAAATAAGTGACTTTTAAGCATTCGTGCAAGCAATATTGCAACACCATGGTGCTTCGTTTTGCAACTAATACTGTTTCTGTTTATACATATAATATAATAGTTATAGGTAAGCAAAACTGCGGATAACAACCAACGTTGAAACATACGTTTTAAACATATACAAATCGTAAAGAGAAAATGATTTTTAAATTATTTCCCCTGAAACATAAAAGACAGCGACTGTATTAGATTGTTCCCTAACTGAGAAATTGCTCTGGGATTGAATGTGCAAACAAAAAGCGATTTAACATCAATTTAGGATAGCTGGAATCACGTACGTCTTTCTGCGATATAATACAGTTGGGCTGGGATTGAGTCAAATTGTACTTATTTTGCATGTAATTAAATAAACCGTGGACATCCGTGTTGTATGAAATCAGTTTTTGCGATAATTATGGAGCATACAATATATATGCGGTGCGTTATGAGCAACTTGTAGTAGGTAGACTTCCTCTGCTTTCAGCTGTCTCCCTCGCAAGAGGATGCGAGCTCTGGCTGTGCTCCGGGCGACGCCAGTAATTAGCACCGCTTTCCTTCCGTTCGCTCAGCCTGTCGCCGCGCACCGCCCGCTGCCGCGGCGACCTCGGACCCCTTACGTCACTTCTTACCTCAATTATGCTTGTAACCCCACGATGTTTGCCAAAGCCAAACACATAAGGTTTTTTTGCACCGACGACGCAAAGCTTCATTGTTCGATGTAAGAACACATCGTTATAAATAGAATATGGAAACTCCTTTGTTCATTTATACCAAAAGTTGAATAACGTGTGTTATAAAGAAATGGTAGAGCATTATGAGGGTCCACATGAAAGTAATTTATTTTATTGTCATTCATCAACACAACAAAGAAATTCTAATCAGTCTGCTTTCTGTGGACAAATATGGTAGACGCTTTATAGTGTCTTTTTAGTTGAGAATGCAAGACCTTTTGTGTCACAAAAAGGGAAAAATTAATCTAATTTTAGAGGATACTTTTCTTGTTCATATTCAAATTGTCATCGCCCTTTAAATTCCTCATAATCCGTCCAATTCTGAACCGTCGAGCAGCGCCCGGGTCGCAGTAATCAAGACGGCTTCAGCTGGATTTCATTCCGCACATCAGACGAGCGGACGACTGTTATGGTTCATTATTTTCTGAAAGATAAACGTTATTAATAAAATAAGACTTAATTATTATAAAACTAGAGTAAATGCCGTCGGGAAGTTATCCGTTTATTAAAAGACTTTATTCTAAAATCATACGGCTGTGTAAACTGCACTTGCACTACATTAAATCCAGTGAAACTCGACATGGTGCATGAATGTGTTGCGCATTTAAAAAAACTCATTACAGGCGGCAACCGGCGCGCGGACGAGTGGCGTCTTTGAAGGCCCGCGCCGCTACTGCGGTATTATTCCAGATTATACCGGCTTCCATACAAATGAAATCTCGCTTAAACCCACTGCAATTTCGGAACGAGAAAATAAGGCTCAAAAGTTGTTTTACTGCACTCGCACTTTCTCGAAATGCTTTTGAACTTGTGGGCGGCGCGCGTTCAGATTAGTTACGCTCTGTGTAGCTGTATTGACGAGACCACAAACGACAAAAGAATTATTGTGTGCCCTTTATTTAGGTATCACATATAAGAAATGAAATAGCAAGCTTAGTAAGCATGTGAGTTGTATTTGAAGCATGCACGTAACTTTATCTGGTCAATTTGAAGTGGGGCCTAAGTGTAGCGAGACCGCTTCGAATAACCATTACATATTTAGTTAGTATGACCCCGGGGACTGCGCTTGCGGTTCTTGCCATTAGTGCGATTGAGCACTAGCCGACCGACCTCTGCTTTGCTTAAACCCGCTTTCGATACTTACGATTTTTATAAAAGACTATTTAATTTATAGCCTACTGATTAGCTGATAACATGAAAGTTACGAGTCAATACATTTATTATCCTCGTAGGGAAGTTAAAGTAAAATATCGATGCTTTGTTGGTTGCGGCGGCTCCGGCTCGTATAGATGCAGATGAGCTAACTATTTGTCTTGCCTGATAGCAGGGGCTTGATTAAACCGTGAAACATTTAGCGGGGTTCACCTGCTAGGCTTACAGCCGAGCCCTCCACGCGGTTCAACACACCGGCCTCTGTAAATGTATTAGTTTTTATTCGCGTTCATTATTATCCTTGCTGAGTATAAAGCAGGGGTGAGTTGGCATTTAGTTAGTTTGTTTATGTTGGCTATTTTTAAAATAATCGCATGGGCACAGGCACGGGGCGAGCGCTCACACAGTGATTAGGACAGATAAATGACGGACATTACTTGTAATGAATGTTTAGGTGGTCGTAATCGCATCGCGTAAAGTGTCGGCGCCATTACTTCACAGCTGCTGTTGCCGAGATATTGCCTCAACCACCATTTACCGTTTTGGCGTGGATTTATCCTTCTACATACTAAAGGGACAGTTTTACATGTTAAGATAAAAATTAAGTAGTTACGTTTTATTAAGGGATTTTGTAAACTGCTATTTAGAGGATGAAGATGATAAATATTCATTAATATTATATTTTATATGACAGGTTATGTTTGTATCTGGTACGCTTGGGTTGGTTCCCCTCCATAATATATACATTTACAGAGTTGATTATAGGCCCGTATAGGGAAGAGTAAAAGCAGTTAGCGTTCGGTAGGTGTGCCGATGGAGGAGTCACAATTTCCTGCACTTAACAACACAGGAAGCAATTTTGACGAGTCATCAAACGACGGACACCGATTGACGTCGACGAACATCGGTCTATCATTAGCTGCCGCCTGGAGACAAATTAGAAACGGTAGCTTTATTATAGCAGGTGTGCATTTAGTTGGAGAGTTGCGGTTTAAGTTTGATTAACGAAAATATAAAGGCGTCCCCGCAACTTGTTCCTTTTGAATGTACCCAAGTAGTCGCCAACAAAAGTCTACAAATCGTTGGTTCTGTCTGTGGATGCCGGCGTCGTCATCAAAGTTTGGGAATTGTGGCCATCTGCCGCGCGCCGCGTCGCTCTCAGATTACCACCGAGAGCTTCCTTTAATCGTTTTATTAATACGCCGACAAATCGTTTAACTGCCACTTGCTTCCGCTTGGTTGCTCATTTTACCGGATTTTTGATAAAGATAATTTTCTCGTGGTTTTGTTGGAATATTTAATGTTTCAGAGTAAGTTGCAATTCGGTATACTGGAATATATGCGACAGGTAATATACTACAATATAATGCATTTATCTGCTATGTTTAGCTAATGGATTAGAATATCAAGTGGATGAATATCAAAAATATGTATTGATAGAATCACCGCAAGTGGACCGTTAGGTTAGGTTAGGTTAGGTTAGTACTACTTCAGGAGGTAGTTGCAGTCTTCGTATCGCAAACCAGAGTTATTATAATATTGGGTGAATAGGCAGATTTTTAGTAGTAGTTTATGCTTGCTATTAACATAGATTCAAGGAAGTTCCTCGGAAACAAGTTCTTGAAGAAAGTTTTTCGCATACCACCATATTTCTAGACTAATTTATGTAAAGTTGTCAGTAAATAATCGTTAAATATTCCAGACGGGTACCTAGCAGGCGGCAGTTTTGCGACGAGGTAGTTCCTGGTGGCTAGTCCGCCAGCCGCCTGCCGGCTGCAGCTCGCCGCGCCTGTTATTAGGGCCCGTAAATAATACACACTATTAAAACCCTCACCCTGTTTTATTTACAGACACTACGTGTACAACTCACCGAGACACATAAATAAGACAAGATATAGCTTACGTACTTATAAATCTTTACTTGTTTATCACCATACGTATATACGACGCAAAATTTTTACCCCACTGAAATGCATATGAAATACAGACAGACACACGTACATTAGGATGGCAGCGTATGACAGGAGAAGTGGTGTTGGCGGCGCGATGTGCGAAATTGACACCCGTGTCCAGCGCTATTGGCTCTGATTGGATTAGGTTCGAAGCGGCGTCGCACGCTGATGCCGAGCTCAAACGTAAAATTTTACGTGACCACTTTCCAAATGTCGACTTTCGTGACGCGATTGCATACTTGAACGCCGTCCGCGTCGTCCTCTGCAGCTTTGATCGCTCACTATGCGCCACAATATTATGTAAATTTAGCAAAGCCAGCAATAGAGCTACATTACTTACCTATTGACGTTTCGCCTCCAAACGTACACTTCTGAAATTCAATTCCCAGTATCGTATCTTACAGCCCCCACGGATTACCGACTCCGATAGTCCATTTATAAATTGAAAGGACTGCAACAGTTATTTGAACAATTTTGTGATAATACTTATTGTCTAGAAGTGTATAAGAAATTCAAGGGTACTATAGTGAACGCAGCGGGTATTACGGCGACTGTGATCCTCTTACCTTGATGGTACCGCTATCGAAATGTTTTGTTGGACAGACCACGGGAATGCTTTTGTATACTTTGTCTGTTGTATTTTATTTATGTACCTATTGGCAATAATAGAATTGGGAATGACTAATCAAAATGTATGGTACAAATCTGTTTTTACTGTTCTGTGGTACAAATGTACAGCAAGCTATCGTGGTGGATATTAGAAATTGAAATCGATATATTTTTGTGTATGTAGGTACCGTAGACTCCATAGAGTCATAAATTTAATGCTAAGTTAACCAACGCAACGCCATTTTTACGTAGTAGTACATGTAATCTATATTTTCTTAATGCCCTCCGCTTATTCTCGAAGCAAAATTTATGCGCCATTTGCCGCGCCATACCTCTTTTCACTCGAACTAGGTACAATTTTGACTATATTTAACACATTTTTGTATATGTACGTACGTGTGTGACTTAATGCAGTGTGTTTTATTGCAAGCTTGTTCAAGTACCCCGGCCCGCGGGCTCTTTGTGCGGGAGCATCTAAATCTCGTAAGAATGCCGTAATATCCACATCTCATTACACGTAACTTTGAAGAATTATGACTTGGCAAAGTCCTTTATTGGAAATACCTTCACGGGCCTGAAATATTGCTATGTCGTGAAGAGCTAAAATTTCTAATTAGAAATTCTTTAGTAAAACTTTATTAAGTTTTTACTTACTGCAACGAACCTAATGAAAATGCCGCGCTGTCAGTCGCGCTTGTGCACACACCTAGCTATACCTATCGAAATTAAATAAATTATACTCGGAAGCGTTGCTCTGGTTTTATACAGTCTTTATTAGGTATTTTCTTAAACCTTCAACGAATATTAGCAATTTAATTATGAAAGCTATTTAACTTTATTAGCAAAAAAAGATACTATACTGTTATTAAAGATTGTTTGTTATGTCATGTATCTAGGAAAACATTATACAATGCACATTGATATTGTAGTCGCGTTATTGGCGCTATACTGTTCAGCCCAGGTATATTGGTGTAATTGTGTTGGTTTGTACAAGAGGTCAATGTTTGATTTGCTTGTACATTTTTATGAGTTATGGATTAGGTGGGTCCGACAATGTTTGCGGTTTCCCTCTAATTGTTTACCACTGCAATAGTGTTCCATTGTATGTCTCGTGCTTGTGAAAACAAATATTTTTGTGCAAGCAATTTTATGAATATTAAAACCAGTTGGAACAAATCACTAGTACGTTAGTGTTGTACAAATGGCACGTGTTATTTGGCGACAATATTTATGCGAATATTTTCCGTCGGCTCGAACGGAACGTAGACGCGATACCTCCGTCGTTACCAGTGCATTAGACGTCGCGCAAACAATTACATTACCCTTGCATGCATAGTTTGGCACGGAACCAACTGTACTACCACTCGTTGAACACGACCGACTATTTTCAACTGTTATTGTATGTTAAATTTGAGTTTATGGCACTCTTTACCAACTGGCAAATCGATACCCATTTTACGATGAACTGTGAGATACACAAAGTAAAAGTTGTTGCAAGTGAATGGAAACGGGGCGACGATTCTCCTTTGTTTTTTTTAAAATTCAGATCAAAGTGGATGTGGAGTTTGGTGTAGTATTCATACATTGTAATTCACTTTTTAAAATACAATGTTATTTATTCGAAATAATTAATAAAAACTATGAAATAAAAAGTTTAAACTTCCATAATTGAAAATTTAAATGTATATTGAAGCCGGCGGGGCCTCTTCAGGTTTTTGCCTCTCAGTCTTTAAACAGGAAGGGTGTGCGCAGTGTGTGCACGTGGAAATTAAGATTTCCTTTTATTCCTTGTTAATCTGCAATTTTGCTTATTTTCATGCTAGGCCCCGCCGACTTCAATATACATTTAGATTTTCAATTATGGAAGTTTAAACTTTTTATTTCATAGTTTTTAGTGGTTTTTGGAAGTCGGTTTTTTTAAAACCTGTTTTTTATTTTTAACTTTTTAGTGTAGTGTAACATGTCATGTTTTTTTGATAATAATACCTTACGTATATAAGAGTACCATAAAATCATGCATAGAGCGACAAAGTATGTACCTACTTTTACCGAGATCGATTACTTCCACTAATTTAAATAGGTACTTATATTCATAGATCCGGAAAAACCGGCCAAGTGCGAGTCGTACTCGCGTACCGAGGGTTCCGAATCATTTTTTGGACGTATAAAGTGAAAAAATCCGGACCGCATAACTAAGTTTGTTTGTGAAGGAATTTTGATGATTTTGATAAAACTGTACTAGTTAGGAACATCGTTTTATTTTTGGTGCCATATTTGGGTCAATTCTTATCAACTATAATTATTTCAGATTTTTCGCCCCGCAAACTTCGGAGATAAGGGGGGGGGAATGGTAATTTTTCGGACATTTTTCATCGTATGTCGAAAACTGTGAGACATAAAATAAAATAAAAATATTTTTTGAAATGTGCGGATCAAGTCCTTTCATATGATATGTCACTTGACCTAATAACCCCACTTTAAAATTTCGAACCCCCACTCCGGCCCCTTTTGCAATGAAAATAAAAATATTTTTGGACCTTTTTCATTTGCAATAAAGTTGAACAAGCATTTTTTATAACTGTTCCAAATTTCAAGTCGATAGCATAAGTAGTTGCTGAAATAAGTAGGTGTGACAGACAGACAGACAGACAGACAGACGAAGTCGCACCATAAGGGTTCCTTTTTTACCATTTTGGTACGGAACCCTAAAACAGTGATTTTTCAGTTTGTAATGGCAATAGGCTCGCTCCCTAGCGTTCTACCAAATGCGACTTTAGCATAAAAAAATTGCGTGTACTATACACCTCTGTCTAACCTTGCGAGAAATATCGCCGTGATGTTATGTATGTATAATATCGAGATCGATTGCGTTCAGGAATTCATGTACCTACACAATATCACTTTTTCATTAGCGTCATGATGTCATCGAGATACACCAAAAATACCGTTTATTACACCTGGTTAAAAATCTACTCAACCAAAGTTAATAAAATTTATATGGGACCACCTCGCGAGCTTCTTCTACCATTTATAAAAAAAGAATCACGTAAATCGGCTCATAGACCACGGAGTAGTCGGTGTACATACATGAAAAAAAAAAAAAAAAAAAAAAAAAACCAACCGAATGCAGAACCTCCTCCTTTTTGGAAGTCGGTTAAAAATAAGTAATAATGACCGATAAATATGATAATATGAATAATGAATTTATAACGTATTTTGGCTGGTGGTGGTCAATCAGTCGAACCATGTGTCCATAACCGTTTGCACTTTTATTAGATACTAGCTTCCGCCCGCGGCTTCGCCCGCGTTTTTGAGATAAAAACTTAAAAAGTAGTCTATGTGTTATATTCTGATGTATAAGCTACATTACTGTAAAGTTTCATCAAAATCCGTTCAGTAGTCTTTGCGTGAAAGAGTAACAAACATCCATACATCCATCCATACATCTTTACATTACATCCTCACAAACTTTCACGTTTATAATATTAGTAGGATTTTACTAAAAGAATCCTTCTCACTAACAGCTCCGGTTTATAAGACTGCTGTAACCTACAGAGTGATGAGATATTTCAAATGCTTAATAAATACAACCTTTACTAACATTCAAAATTTGTTCAGTTATTTTATAATAGTTTAATTAATAAGTTTTTGCTTTAAACACTCATGAGCAATTAATTCAGTAAAATTGAGCATAAAGAAAAAAAAGTTTAAAAAATAAGATCGTAAAAGCACTATAAAACTATTTAAAATATGGCATGGATTTATTGTTAACACAAATAAAGAACTGTATTTCATTTCAATGTGAAAAATTCATAGGTTAGCAGTGTTAGGTAGGTTAGGTAGTTGGTAGAAAGCAGCAGAAAATGTATAGTTAACCTATCTACCATATGTGCTTACTACCAAGCACATACAAAAAAATAATGTTATAACAATAATTACGTAACCATCAGAAACAAAACTATATATTAGCTTCGTTCACAGTATTATTTAAAATAGGGTGCTGTTGTATCTAAAACAAAGAGATCTTAAAGAAATGGAGGAAATAATTTAGTTCTTTGTGTTGGCAATATCGAGCAAGCAGACGGACTGGTGCGCCGGCGGGCATCGCGGTATTAATAGAGCCAAAGCTGATTATGCACTTGTTTCCAAAGTTGTCTTTTTAACGGGTTCCATTTCGTTTCTTAGGGGTTTAATTTTATAAGCGTCTTAGGTTTTCGTAATTGTATTCTTATAATATATATAATATAAAAAATCACCTTTCAAATTACGGCTTACCTATAATGATATAGGTAATAGACCAGGGCCGAAGCCTTCAAAAATGGTAAAAAATGAAAAAAAATTACAGTAGGATGAAACCCATTAGAAAAGGAGGGGAATATGATCAAAATGAAAGGAAAAATAAATTACGGTCGATCCGAGTTCGGGAAAGGGGGGGGGGTGAGTTTTTAAGGGTAAAAAATGGTTTTCCTTGATTTCCGGCAAAACTACAAGTCCTATGGAAAAAAGTTAAATGGCAAAGTTGTAGGTAATAAAAAGATCTACAACTTTTGTGTTTGCAATTTTTTCACATAACCTCAAAATTTAGGTGAAAAATTCAAAAAACCAAGTTTTTGGTTTTTTATTTATATCTTTTTCAAAAATGTTTTTTTTTCTACGAAATTTGGTGAAAACTTACCTTATTATGTCCCAAATACACTGTAATTTATTTGATTTAAAATATTTATTTTTTCGCCTTATTTTAACTTAATTTCAAAAAAGCACCCTAATTTTCAATCGAAAATTCTGACGTCAAAATATCAGCTTTTTTAAAAAAGTTTGGGAGCGTTTTGTTCGTTGAAATATCTACTTTCTGATGGTGTAAAAAAAAATATACATTATCATAGGAAATGTTCTCAGAAAATGCAAAAAATTGAAAAAAATTCAAATTCGAATTTTTTTTTTTAATAATTATCTACAATTTTGAGGTATTTATTAAAATTTACACTTTAATTACTCAAAAAACGTAAGATTTCATGTTTTATTTATAAACGAAAAAATTGCAAATTGAAATATACTTCTATAATTAACAAACAAATAAGTTAATAAAGTTAATATTAAATAAGACATCTACAATATTTTGAAAAAGTTGTAGAATCTCCTTTAAATAATATTTTTAGATGCCTATTTATTGCTGTTTTAAGATAATTCATATACCTGAGTGACCTTCGGTAAATTTTAGCCCATTGTAAGTTATTTCATAGAGAAGTGGGGACGGACCTAGGAGGGTCTGGGCCTTACTACATACCTGCTATTTCGTAGCAGCTGTAAAAACCGTTAGCCAGTATTCGAGATACAGAGCAGTGTACAACATCGTTTTTAAAAAATAGTAAATTAAAAATTAAAAAAAAAACCCGACTGCCAAAAAACAACTAAAAAGTTCAAAACAAGAGCACTTTTTAAGCAGTCTGATGCAGTTGGTGGCAATTATTTGTGTTAAATCTTAGATTTTATGCCACCAACTGCATCAGACTGCTTGAAAAGTGCTCTTGTTTTGAACTTTTTAGTTGTTTTTTGGCAGTCGGGTTTTTTTTTTAATTTTTAATTTACTATTTTTTAAAAACGATGTTGTACACTGCTCTGTATCTCGAATACTGGCTAACGGTTTTTACAGCTGCTACGAAATAGCAGAGAATAGAATTAGAATAGAAACAAACATACATACATACATACATAGACTGATAAACACATTACCCTCCTTTGCGTCTCGCAGTCGGGTAAAAATACACGTGCAGACTGAATTACTCTAAGTGAATTGTGAGAAATTTACTTTATTTTTTGAAAAAAAATATAATGAATAACGTAATCAGAATTAAGTATCATAGTACGATTTACATGTATAATTATATTGTATGAGATTTTCTATGACATGAATGTAATTCGAAATAAATAAATAAACTTTTTAACTAAAAAAAATTGCAGCAATCACATTTTTTTGATGAAATTTACATAGTGATTAAAAAAAAAATTTCAAATTTGAGATTTTTTCAATTTTTTGCATTTTCTGAGAACATTTCCTATGGTAATGTATATTTTTTTTTACACCATCAGAAAGTAGATATTTCAACGAACAAAAAACTCCCAAACTTTTTGAAAAAAGCTGATATTTTGACGTCAGAATTTTCGATTGAAAATTAAGGTGCTTTTTTGATATTAAGTTAAAATAAGGCGAAAAAATAAATATTTTAAATCAAATAAATTACAGTGTATTTGGGACATAATAAGGTAAGTTTTCACCAAATTTCGTAGAAAAAAAAAAACATTTTTGAAAAAGATATAAATAAAAAACCAAAAACTTGGTTTTTTGAATTTTTCACCTAAATTTTGAGGTTATGTGAAAAAATTGCAAACACAAAAGTTGTAGATCTTTTTATTATCTACAATTTTGCCATTTAACTTTTTTCCATAGGACTTGTAGTTTTGCCGGAAATCAAGGAAAACCATTTTTTACCCTTAAAAACTCACCCCCCCCCCTTTCCCGAACTCGGATCGACCGTAATTTATTTTTCCTTTCATTTTGATCATATTCCCCTCCTTTTCTAATGGGTTTCATCCTACTGTAATTTTTTTTGGTTTCAAAAATTATCGACCCTGGTCTATAAGCCGTAATTTGAAAGGTGATTTTTATAGAGTGGAATGTGTAATGGTTTAGAATAAAAAAAAAGGAGATTATATTTCAAACATAGGCGTGCAGATAGCAGGTATATAATTAAATTGTACTTAGTGTTTTTATTTGAGTTTTTAATTTAGGACATAACAGAATTTTATAAAAGAAATTTTATGCAAAATGCATTATAATAATGTATGTTTCTTGTACAAATATAAATACTTAATGTTATTAAATTTATATTTCAATGTAGTATATAGTATAGATAGATGTAGTACGGTATAGTAATTTATTTTTAAATTATGAAAGTCTAGAAAGTTTTTCATACACGTACTTTTATAATTCACAATGAAAGTTCATACAATTACCTATAACGTAAAGGTAAAAGTACGATATTAAGCTATAACTATTGTTATCCAAAATCTCTGGAAGGTATAGCAGGGTCGGTGTTCCATTTATGTAACAGAATGAGCTTCTCTACATATAGTAGTAATAAAATTCTAGACACCCTCACGATCTAAGGCTACATTTAGTAGCATATAAATCGGAATAAAACCTTTTTCGTATAACTTTCTTGACATTTTGTTATCTTGTCTCTATTCTTTGTGAACGGTTAGTTATATTTTATATATTTTTTTATATAATCTTGATAAAATGTTGCGAATTTTTCCGTAGTAAGCTAAGATGTAATCGTCAAACGACAGGTTTTATAACCGTAATAACTAACTTTGCAATCGAGAACTGAGTAGGCATGCGGGTTTTATTTTACGAAGGATCGATATCTTTACTTTTATTTGACCCTTCTTGCAAAAGCTTATTACTATTCATACTAAAAAAAATATAAAACCTACAAAATAATTAAGACTTTTTCATTCGCTGGATGTATCTAATTGAACATTTTATTTTCGAAGACTACATCTTATAGATACCTAGGTACGTAAGTACGTACATTATATTTGTGCAAAGTAAATGAGAAGATTAAAGTAACCGGTTTAATGTGGACAAATGTAACATGATTGCATTCATGTGTAGTATCCAAATGGTCGTGTGTCGTAGCACTTGTAGCCAGAGTGCTACGCCGTAGCCGGCCCACACCGCCCAAATACCCACCAGGCGGCTTTAAGCCGTATTTATATTTAACGTCTCGGTCGCGAATATCGTTCTGGATAAACATCTCGGGGCACACCACAGTCTACGGTGTAGAGATATATATGTTTTATAAAATAATATTCTTTATAAAGTGGTTGAAAGACTTGATTTGAGATTGTTCTAATAAAACAGCTGTCTAACATTATTATGTAATCTAAATATAAATAATTGAAATAATAATTGAAAAATGGTTAAAACGGAAAGAACATCTATTTTATTACAATGTATGGTGCTAGATTAATTGTTTTATTATAGGAGAAACAAATTCATTTTTCAAAATTCAAACCCTCAAAATGAAAATGCTCTGAGTTTCCCGCTGGTTGTGTAGCCACCCTACAAGATAGGCAGAGCATGCGGCCGGCCTACACCACCGGCGCGATTTGCAAGATCCGCTCTATCACTGGCGAACACACCCGAACAGTTTCCACTGTTTTACTCCTAGTGTGTTTTAGAGATGGCCCAATAAAAGACCTAACTTATTTGAAATTTGTTTTTTTTTTTACGATTAGAGACTTATATGTTGATATTAATCGATATTATGTTGGTTAAAATTAAACTTTTATTTTCGTAAGTAATACGTCTATTTACGAGTAAGATTATTAAAAGTAGATAACCATAAGCTTTTATTAAACTCGTATTTACTATGTCCGACAGAAAATTAGCTTCAATTTACAATGAAGCGCTCTAATTGCTTTTGACACGTTGCCGCTCTGACACATTTTTTTTTCGGTAGTTATAAATAGTATAGTAGTATAGTAGTCCAATACTGAGCAAGATGTCGAATTATCTGAGTCAGGGTCTGCTTAAAGCGAAAATTTATATTCATATCAATTGGATTTCAATCAAGCTAACATTTTTAAGAACATAGAAGTGGGGCACTTTATGTATAGAACTAAACAATTATTTTAAGTAAACGTAATGGATTATTATCTGTGCAGTGTTCAGGCTTGTAAATTGGCTATCAATTTACCATATTCTCCTATCTGTTTTTGTCTGTTTAGCTGTAGGTCTTCAATAAAAAAAAACCATTGTTTATTCATTTCTGTACAGGAATTAGGTCAAGAAAATATGCGCGTTTCTTCATATACCTAGATTCACCTCATTAGTATAGTACGACAAAGCTATCGAATGATAATATAATTCAGTAGTATATAAGCTCAGCCTAAACCTAGAAGTATGTCTTTTCGGATATCTGTTTCTCAATTGATGAGTTGGGAAACTGAAAGACTGATTATAATAAAACAAGTTTAAACGGATTAAATCGCGTATTTTACAGATTTTTTACAGATTCTTCCGTTCGTGGTCGCAGGACGACCACGAACGCTGCAAAATGTTCGAAACGTCAAGAAAATCTGTAAAACATCTTTAATATACACGATTTAATCCGTTTAAACTTGTTTTATTATAATGTGTAGTAATCGCGAAAACCTAAGACATTATTATGAAAGACTGATGCCACTACAAGATATTATTAAATTCCCATTTAAAGCAAACTTGACTGGAAACATTTGTAGAATGTTGATTTATTCCCGACTGTCAAATATTTAATTCAAATTAGTAATCACACCCGCGTGTGACGTAATTTAAAATGAAAATGCCAATTTATACCTGACGGTTATTATAGCCGGCGGAACATAGCAATAAATAGTATAATACAGATGTAATTTTGTAATTAGGGGCGTGCCCGTAACCACCAAATACCTATACAATGCGATTGCGACATAAATGCCAATTGTCGAATTGTGATCCGTGTGTCGGCATTTATTGCATAGCACGTCTGTAATTTGCATACGTTTGAATACTAAGTACCGCCAACGTCATGGTTTGAAGCTACTTTAATTGAATAGTTCGATTTATGCTTATTAGTTCTACATATTTTTAAATTAAAGGTTATTAGCGATCACAGCTATCTGTGTCAGAAATACATTTGAATAGTCGCTAGAGTTAAAACAGTAAACATGAATGTATTTCGAACAGTGGCACATCACGTAAAGTAAGAGGGCGGTGAAATCGTGTTGAGTTGGCAGCAGATCCAAGACACGGGTTAACCAACAGTCAGGCCAAATATCTGGCGGAGGTAATAACTTATTTATAACAAGTCTCTTCTAGACGGCTCGCGTCCCGTGTTATACGTGCTCCTTAACGTAGGGACGTTCACTCTTACTCAGAAGTGTTTACGTCCAAATTTCTGATTCTGAAATACGTAGAATTTCTAGTTCTCCGCAATAAGTTGGGTATTTTTTCTTTAAAATATGTTATGAAGAGAAGGGGAGGTAAAATTGAAACTGGCGTCATTACTTAGTATGCATTGGGCGGCGCGACGTGTTGCGATCGCCCCCGCGGCGGGATCGACGCTCCGGTCACGTTTTTCCAATTGTTTTCTGACGACGTGTATCATTCTTTTAAATCAGATTTCATGATTTATTGTCGCATCGTACACGGTGTAGGTACCCCCGAAGTCTTATGCGGTAATGATTTTTTTCGTGAAGTCGCATGACATATCAGTATCATTTGTGTTACGAGCAGCAGACTCAATTTCGCGCACGTGAACGATCCACAATAGCGTCTTTAGTATTCATAGGTCTGGTGGAGATATGGTATGACATTTGCAATTTTTGTTTCATTAAGAATTCAGATGTAAGGGATTGTGGGAATGAATTGTTACGAGGCGTCGCGCTGTCGTGCGGGTTGCGTTGTTACACACATTTCGCTTTGTATTTATTAGGTACGTATATTTATAGGCACCGAGAAATAATCGATTCCTACGTTGTAACTAAATCCTTGTCACTATTATTCTGTTATGTATTGTGTTTGGTGACTTTGCGATAAGCGTATTTATTTTCGTATTCATATTGCCATCGAATTCAATTTGATTTTTTGTGTTACTTAACTATTATTTATACGTTATTTACTGTTATAAATACAAAATATAACAAATCTGTAACATTGCTAACATTTTCATTGACCATCAATACAACTATTGCTCACTTAACTTTTATGCTTATACAATATTCATATTTTCCAATATATCTGTACTTTTTTATCGACGATACATTGACGTAAAAACTCATGTTATTTACAGCTTTTCACATGGTACGTCGTTAATATCGGTCATTTATTAGCGGTGACCCGAAAGGATATTATTTATGAAGTTTTAAAGGCAGTTTTTGTTCGCTATCCATCACGCCCAGTGTCAATAATGTGTATCACCAGAGTGAAGTTAGGGTATCAATCATCCTAACTTAATTGTCCTGCTTTGAACGTAGTTTTCTCTTGTAGATGCGATAGAACACGTGCTGGAGTTTATAGGTGATTTGTCTATGTTCAATAATTATGGTTAGGGTTTTTTATTGTTTTTATACTCTTTCTAGGGTTCCATATCTTAAAAAGAACAAAAGAAAAACGGACGGACACGAGAGTGATCTTATCCCTTATATAAGATCACTCTCGTGTCCATCCGTCTGGCACAGAGGTCTCTCGAAAACTAAGTACCTAATGTAGAACTTGAAATATAGTCGTTTTGCATAGGTGATAACCAGAAAAACAATACAAGGTTCTCGTCATACCATTTCTAGGTAGGTACCGTTTTTTTTTAAAACTGGCTAAGTGCGAATCAATATGTGCGAAGAAATACTTTACTGTTCCTGTGAGAATGAATAAAAATAAATATTCTTCAGGGGACGAATGGGCCCCTCAAAGGTTCCAGGGGACGAGTGGGCACAGGGTGCGAATCTTAGGGGACGAATGGGCTCAGACCCGAAGTTAGTTTTAATTACTATAAAAGAATAATGGAGACAGGTAGCATGATAATAAGTATAACTTTTTTTGTTATTAAAATGTTTGACATTTACAACAATATCTAATAGTTTCAGTTTAATAGTTTATTGACTCATAAAAAGTGTAACAATATTTGGTGTGACACTGGATCCCGCACTAGGATACCCTGTGTCGCAGGATCCAGTCTCTTTCGACAAATATCATGAGATTTTGAAAGAAAGAAACAAATGCAACGGTATATTATTACAATTCACTAGAACTGAAGACTTAAAGGTAAGAAAGTACCGAAAGTATGTGTGCGTGAGATGAGCGATGTACGTCTATGTGATGAGTCTTAATGTGTATATATTGAAGTGTTTGAGTATGTAATGAGTGTATGCATGTAAGTAAGGTAAGTGTGTGGGTGAGGATGAGAATTTTAACAGTTGGAAGTTAAAAGGTTAAAATCTGACACCTGATGGAGCTAAATAACCTCTGACGCTCACCGAAATCGCGCGCTAGTGATATATAGCCTAGTGGATTAACCATGTGCCTCCCACGGCGAATGGTTCGAGTTCGATCCCGAGGCACGCACCGCTGACTTTTCGAAGTCATGTGCGTATTAGAAATTAATTATCACTTGCTTTAACGGTGAAGGAAAACATCGTGAGGAAACCGGCATGTCCTAGAACCAAAAATTTGAAGACACGTGACGTCCACCAACCCGCACTGGGCCCGCGTGGTGGACTACGGCCCACTCCCTCTCACAGAGGAGGCCTGTGTCCCAGCAGTGGGAACATTATAGGCCGATTATGCTTATGCTATGCTCACCGAAATCAAAATCTCCCCCTTTATACTTCGCAAATAAAATAATACAAAATAATATTCTTGTTGTCTAAAATAATGAAGAGACAAACCACACCTGCGCATTTGGATACGTAGGTAAGTGAAATCAAAATTTCCAAGTGGAACTTAATCCTGAATGTGTTCTCTCTAACTTTGCTTTCGCTGTTGTTTTAGTTATAATGGTTCACTTTGGTGGCCAGGGAATTATTGCTAATGCAACTTGCATTCGTGATGTATTATGTGAATATATCATCTTTTATTAACTGAATACTAGCCTTGTTTGCAGTTCAGATTCATGGTCTGGTACTGGACGTTTATGTTGATATTATTCTAGTGTTGTCTTTTGTTATTGTTTGTTATTATACATTGCATATTTGGGAACAGAATCTCATTTATTCGCATTAAGTAAACGATAAACTAAACGATTTTAACCAAATTTTACAAAATCATTAAGATAAAATATACTTTTAGGGTAAATATATTTCGTATAAGTTAATAATACCTTTATTTTTACATAGAGAAATTTTTATATAGAGAAATTCTGATCTTCTAGCAATTAATTGCATGGTCAGCATAACAGATATAATGAAACTTCGAAACATAAAATATATAGCGCGGTTCCCCGGTTCTAGTCAACAATACTATTAGGTATAAAATATGTTGAAGTATGATCACGATCAGTGTCTATCTAGTATAAAACACGTACACATAAGGCACAGATAGGCAAGTGAAGCCACAACACGGTCACATATGGCCGCCAGTCCTCGACCTCCGGCAAAATGCTGACATACTGATTCTATTTTGCCGTTCAAGCGGTTAGAAAAATATGTTATTCTCGGAGTGTGACTCCTGAAATATGTTGTTATTGATCCGCTTCTTGGAACAAAATATCATAAGGTACGGTGCTCTGCTGGTGCCTTATAAGGCATTGTTTCCTAGTTAATAAACGCTTTATTGCAGGCCTATTAGAAAAATCCTAATAAAAAGAAAATCCTATTAGAAAATAGGAGTATTAGCTATTTGAACAAACTACTGACTGTAGAGCATATACCCACGAATACAAAAAATATCGTAGGTAGGTATAGTAAATGAAATCGAATGTGTAAATTTTGTATACCCAACATTCAAAGTAGATTAGACCACTTAGTTTCGTTTATCAAACTAATAAAATATTTTCAAACTTTGATACACAAACTAAACTTACGTATTACGAAACAGAAACCCGAAAGGAAAACTGCAAACCTTTTTAAGGGAACAAAATTATGTTAACTACTAAATCTATTTCCCTCGCGTTCGTTTTGTAACCGTCGAAAAGCTAAGTTTCGGCACAAAGTAGTAGTGTTGATGGATTTTATGCAATTTTCAGTATCTATCACATCCAGCGCTGGATGGCGCGGGCCCGCTGGGATTAAGTTCGATCTTTTCGCAATACTTACAAGGTAAACAGCTGGAGCGCCGCCCGCGCCGCGATGGCCCACATAACTACCGACGAACATAACAAGCTGATAGATATACGATACAAACATATTTGTAAGGATTTTTCTGACTAAGTTTGGTGTTGTTGCAATTATTTTTTAATTAGGTAGGTAATTATTAATATTGAATGATATTGAATTATGATTTTTGGAGTTTACTCCTTAAGATTCGATTTCGAAAATTTTATAGAGAGTGAACGACAAGCGTTATCAATGAGGTTGATATAATATATGTTTAGTGTGACCAGTAAAAAATTAAAGGAAACTTAGAGTTTCATGTCCCACCAGATTAAGTGTCATCAGAAAAAGGAAAGGAAGAGTAAACTCCAGTCGCGCGTCGGAGCTGACACGCACTTTTTTTAGGAATGTTGAATATATTTTTTCTTATTGTGAATCTGTAAACTATTTGAAAAAAGATAATTAACACCAAAAAAACCGATGCAACATCTACAAAATTGGCAAAGTTATAAGCGTTTTAAAATGATTTGCTAGACACGGACGGCATGCATGATAAGTGACGTAACACCACCCATGTCCGCTGCGTGCGACAATGACGGAGCGATACTCCCTCCAAAAACTTTAAAAGCGTCTATGTTTTCCATTTTGTGATAAATTATATATTTTTTTTTACTTTTTTGTTATTCCTATTCCTTCTTTGGAATAAAATAATTTATTTGTACTTTTTTAATAGTAGTCCACTACCGTATAAAATTCTTTCACCGATAAAGTTGCACCTACGAGTACGTAAATGTCGAATGCGTAGGAGATATATTTTAATCATATACAAAAGCATTATTTAAGCATCTATATCTTAGATTACCTACGTTACTGCTGACCTTAAGTCTTGCCTCTATTCATAAGCATGCGAATACAAAATACTTAAGCAATGGTTTTGGCACCTCTTGAAATACAAAAGTTCTATCAAAAGTAATACGCAAACTAACTAAAATTTTAAATATAGTAGGCACTTCATTATTATGAAGTGGAAACGCTTATAAAATTTTGCCTTATAAAATTGGGCCTGGCAGCGCTACCGACTAGATTGTATGATGGCTCATTCATAGCGAGCCGAGAGTGAGAAATTAGTTTTTTAATAATAAATTGCTAACTTTTTGTTGTTTACATACAAACAAGCATTTTAATTGTATAATAATATTTATGCCCTGGCCGTAAAATCATGACGCATCGTAATTAAAATGGCTTTTATAAACTCCAGTCATTCCGTTGAATCAGCTCTGTGCGCATTATTCACTACCTTTGTTGTGATTTGAAAATTTCAGCCAATCTATAAATAGCCTTGGAATTATACCCACGCGTTTGAAACGATATACCTACCGCAATGCTTTAGTGCAGGTACACTATACAGTCAACGTTTTTAAAAGTTACCCGATTTTCAAGATAAGGCGTTAGCAACGCTTTCAAAGTGAGTTAAAGTTTTTTTACTCCTTTCAATGTACGTCAAGGCAATTTATTCCGTGAGCAATTGCTCTTAACCCCTACGTGAAATGTAGATCTATGAAAATGCATTAGTAATTAGCCTAAAATATCGGAAATAGCTCGATCAACATAAAGGCCATCTATAATGACGGAACACTGACATAGATATAACAAGCTGCAGTCGTGTTGTGACGCTATGTCGAGGACGTGCGTGGAATAAATTTTTGTTCATAGAAACCATTTTCAATTTCACGGCTCAATCTTTGTGTGCTCGGGGTGAATATGTAAAAGGGCATTCGTTGATGTCAACAAAGTGTAATGGTTTCGTGCTAGCGCGCGCTTGATCTATGAGTTAGAATCCAGACCGATTCTAAATTGGAAAAAATATGATACCACCTGCCTATTCAGGGCACACACGGCCCATTTTATTGAATTCAACGGCTGTCCGTGTTTGTGGAGCGCGATATATATATATAGTCCTTAAATTAGTCAACAAAACTATGCGAAACATTTTACACTCCACGTAATTAATTTTACAAGTTCCACTTAACGTTTTTACTCCTTTCTCTATTTACTAGGTGTTGATAGATACACTAGGGTATTTTCATCGATCAATGTCGTGTAGCTATTGCTCCGAAACGTTAATTGTTGATTTTATCCGGAATTTACCGTTTTATCTGTATACTTAGTGTTTATAACGGCGTCGTAATGTCGGTAGCGTTTTGTGATTTTGTTTGTGTCATTTAAGTGAAAAATTGCCCATACAAGTGTCAAGAAAAACGGGAATAAGTAGGTAGTGGAAAACGTCGACAGTATGGGCAGGGAGCGAGTTTTGACAAATTATTTAAGAACGTGTGTTAGGGGACGTGGGCTATTATACGCATGATTGATAGTGTTGATAGCGAGCCGACAAACGTTTCCTTTTTAATCTTTTCTCGAGTTTAACATAGATCTTTTGTTAAAGAATGATTGCCTTTTGTACAGCCAGGCGCTAACATATTGTTTATTATCACTTTGATATTTTGTTCGCGTTACAGGGCTGGCAGGGCGCCAAGTGACATCAACACAAAATGTTGGCTGTTTTAGAAACCGCGTACACTAATAATTTGGAGATTGCTGTACTGAATATGGTTAGTTGTTTGAGTGCGATTATGGGTCGGATCGTTAACTATAGTTAATGAGGTAGTACATCAAGAAAAAAGTACTTATACGAGCTGATGTTTGTAATCAATAATCTTGGATTGTCGTGAGGTTGTCAAATAATAGGTAAGGAGAATGATTTTGTGGCTATAATGCGCTTCGTATCGAATATATTATGTATAAAGAGGATATTGCAACTATTGTAAACAAGCTTCTCATTTCAGAGTCTATATACTGTAGACCGGTGTGGTATTTGAGAAACTACCTACCTGTTTCTCAAAAATCAAAAATAGACTGCACCCTGCAGTTGTTTAGTCCTATTTTTTAAATTAATCATACAATGAACTATTATTATTCTTAATAGGTACAACATTTTCTTTATTGGGAAAGTAATTGATAATAATTTATGTTTTTCAATCTGTGGATTTCGTATAGCTCTATTTATTGGAGTGTAACTATGTTTGCGTATTGTTTAAATCGCTGTTTGTTATAATTTACCAAACTATAATTTAAAGTTAAACATTAATATCCTCTATAATGATAAAAAACTTCTATCGAAAATTTTCGTACGCATTTCGTAAAGCATTAATGAATGAAATATTGGAATCATTCGTTATAAGCGGTGTGCTGTAGAATGTAAACAAGGGCGTACTTACATGACCTTCGTACATAAAGCTTATTCATTTTGTATGAGGATATCCATCATGTTTATATCGGACCCCGGTGTGACAGCCGCCTAGAGCTTGCCGAGGATATTAGGCGGAATCAACAACATTTTGTGATACTTTGACGCGGAATAATGTGAGGAATCATTCAATATTGACACTTTTTACGAATGAAATATAACTCATAAATGTAAATGAGTCGTCGGTTCCGAAGTTCTTTTTTATTGAAATAGTGTTTTTGTACATCCTCCATTTCTAATTTTATAATCTTCAGTAAGTAGAATATTGTTGTAATGCTATTTGGTAAATCGTTTTTAACAAATAATAAAAAAAAAAGTTTTATATAAGTAATAATATTAATAGCTTATACTTTTATATTATGTTTGCCTTACTCAAATGTTACTCTATCTCACTAAGTAAGAAATTATATCGCAATAAAGTCTGGATGATGATGGATGAAAGTGAATTTTATCGATTGATGAATCTGAATGAAAAATAATGAAAATCAGTAACATTTCTTACATGTTTCCCATAGAGTGTAGGTTTAATTGTAACAATAATTTGGTCACATAATTGTTTACAGAGGGCGCTGGTACGTGGGCACTACAGGTAGCGTCTACGTCGGAGAGCCCGCGGCTCCCGGGGGAAATCAACACAACAATTACAGCGCAGACCTACTTCCAATAACACCCGCCAAACCTTTAAAAACCGAACGACGTGCTCCTATTACACTCACATGAAATATTGCTTTGTTCCACACAAATCGACGCCTACACTACATCACGAAAGCTGCGTAAATGATTCTTATCTCGAAATGAGAGGTATTATGTATTTACGACGCTGCTCAGTTCTGTAAGTCGGTTTGTGATAATACTATGAATATTCAGAGCCTTCGGTCGTCCCTGAGGATGGAACCCTTCCAAGCATAAGAGAGGAAATGCGGATGGTGAGTTCCAAAACAATATGATATTATCGCGGCGTTTAGGCGGTCCTAATAAGATTTACCTCAATATTAATGCGCATCGCGGCGTCCATTATTTGGAGGTATTATCTAAACATGGACGGTATATTCAGTCACTTTCATTTTCAGCATTTAATAATAGGCATCAGCGCCAAAGGGCTGCCAAGTGGTCTTATGGAAACTATTATACTGTCTACGAGTGTTTGATTGTGATATATTCGGTTTTATGGTAACAAAAGAACAACCCTAGTATTACAGAACAATCGTGTCCTCCAACCTTTAGCTCCATAAAAGAGTAGAATGATTAATTGTTTCTCCGACCTCTTCAAAACACCGCCTTATTCTTTTAAAGACTTCCGTTATTTTCCGACTCGATGACGGCAAGACGGTGATTTTCGACTATAAATTAATATTAAATTACGGATTAGGAGCGAAAATATTTTCAGATTTTGTTTTTTATCTACCAAGCTTTTAAAATATCACGATTGATATTAAAAAGGAATGAATGTTGTAAATATTTTGCTAGATAAAGAGAAATAGCAAAATACTCGTAGATAAGTATTTTAAGAATACACCAATCCATTTTGTTTCTAGGTTGGTTAACAATTTTATTTTTTTTCAAAGTAGCTACCTATGCATAGATTGAAGCGCGCAGGATACGTTATACTACTTATAATGTGCGCTATTTCTAAACCATATTAAAAAAATACTATGTTTCAGGTACAATCATTGAACACAATATCTCACCTTCCGTTCTATCTCTCTGTGATACACACTGCACGTGTCATCAATTATTGTTTTTGGTTAGGGATCTTGTCGTGTTGTCGATCCACCCAAGCAGACGCGTGAATTCAATCTATCGAGGCTCACGCGCCACGGAGCGTCGGTCTGCGCGCTTTGAACAGGGCCACTAAAAGCGATTCGCCGTAAACAAGAATTAACGCCAAACCTGCATCGACCACTGCACTCTCCTTTATGGTGACATGATAAAAGCTCTTCGTTTTGAGAGCTAACGTACGTTACACTATTCTGAAGTATATCCAATAACATTTTTATACTTTGTATAAAATTATTCGAAAAATTTTGGCTTAAAGAAAATAAGTAGGTAGTTACGATTTGAATAGGAATTTAAATTTCAACTGATGTGAGTGTGAAACCAAAGCTCAGTGGTGAGACCGAAGCCACTGTAACTACAGCAGAGTTCAAGGGTTTTGCTCGTGTCAGTTGTTTTTGAATTTCTTATTATATTTAATAACAAGTTAGTTTACCACTTTACAGTTCGATAGACTACGGAACGAACCTTGAAATCGCGAAAAAAAACAACTGTTCTATACAAAAATATCCATATTTTTCGTGATTTCAAGGTTGGTCCCGTAGTTAATCGAATACTGTATACTTTTCCGTTAATTTAATATGTCCCTCGTTTAACCTCACACCCTGTAGATTTGGATAATACTTAAGACAAAAAAAATCTCAACATTTATTGAGATCTTCCACACTTGCAAGAATTTTACTTTTGCAACTTAATTTTACAGAATAAGCTATCATATTTTATTATGTTAGTTAACGAAAAAGGGCTTAAAAGTAAGGATGTGCGTAAAATTTTACTTGATTTAAAAACGGATTCCCACTAAAGTGGGAAAAAAGTTTATTATACATAATTATATCGAATCCATATCGAATTGACCCATCGACGCTCGTAAAGAGGAATTAGTGTAGCTCTGTGTTCACCGTACACCCTTTTATGGGTGAACGATAACACCACGCTCTGTACCTATGGTTTGATAACGGCTGCAGTCTTTTGTACAAGGAGAGCGTAGTGAATGAGTATGTTTGAGGATTTATTAGGATGCTGACTCGTGACCGGATAAAGTGGTATAAAGATGTTCGTTCACTTGGTCGGCATCGGAGCATATGGAGCGTACAGAGCGTACGAGGTGTCGGCATTTACGAATTGCCGATGGGGTACGTCCATTAGTTACTGATTTGGCATCGACACTTTTATAACAGTCGGACCAGTGCTTTACTGAAGTGCACTCGCATTTGTGGAAGGTAGTGATACTGCGGATGATGTCATCGACAGATCGTATTCAAAATGACGTTTGGCGCGACTTTGCCGATCTAGTGGACACAGTTCTATAGGAATCAATACAAAGCATTGCTTTCTTGCGACCAAGTGGACGCGCAGCTTTAAAAATAGGTATTAAAAGCAGTGTATAGTTGTTTGAAACAAATAATAATGTATTAAGTGGTTTGATCTGGGTAGAGCCCGTAGTAATAATTAATTTGCACAATTTAATATTATTATTTAAACGTCAAGTGCCAGCCAGAAGGCCCACATAGGCTATGTTTTACGAATAATGTGTCGCAAAGGGCAGCTTTTTCTTAACAAGACATCCCTCGGGCCCTCGCGAGCCTTACGGAATGTTAAATACTCTCCCTCGTTAGTAAACTTTCTGCTACTTTCAGTTCCGAGTCCATGGTGGAAATAATAGCTGTAATGTATACAAATAAGAGGATAATGAGTAAACAATGAAATTAAGGTACAATCTCGTATTAAAATCATATTATACAGTATTTTTCTATGGTGCGTAGTTGTGAATAACTTTCAATATAGGTACTCGTAATCACCTAAGTAGTGCCTGAAATAGTAAATTATACGTTTAGTACTTTTATATGAAAAAATACCCCTTTGTAATTTATTGGTTCAAAAAGCTTTGCATTTTTATTGCAAAGTGATTCTTGGCAAGGGTTGCGTGTAAACTGGAATTGAAGCGGCTGGCTTGAAATGCATGTGGCGAAAGGCGTCAAAGGCTTTATTCACACTCATCGACACGTGACGTCATCATCGCCGGTGCCGCCCTTTGCAGCGAATTTAAAAAAGCCGTAAACACATGGTGTTGAAAATAAAATTAAAGAACTTTAGAACACTAAGTAAATACTAAACTATGTACGTTATAATACACAGCAGGGTTAGCTTTACAGCAATAATTAAGCCCGTAGAATATTTTCAATAAAATATTTTAATGGAATCTCAACTACTCGCAGGTGGATTTAATTCAGAATTCAGTGCAAATACCTTGTTACGCATTATAAATTAACGAACTAATTGAAGATATATTTTACATCGCTACTTATTCTATCGAAACCAATTTATTAGTTAAAGTTGAGACACCGCGAATCGCAACCATTCTGAGTGAAAGCTTAAAGTTTCAGTGAGGCAGTTACGCTCCCCTTCCGGGCGATCAACGTAAATTATTCCCCCAGAAGAAATCTCCAAGGGCTGAATGACGGATAAGGGACGAGCCGTTTTATTGCCTACACCGGCCCGCCTTTGTAACCGCTTTAAAAATCGACCCTCGAATGTTAATTGAGGGATAATGTTATTCAATACTGAACCGCCACTGATTTAATTAGCCACAAGTCAAGCAAAAAAGCCAATAAATATTACCCACTTAGACATCAATGTAACTTTGTTAACGACGCTTGTAAATTCGGACACAAGGCGTCAACCAGAAAACTGCCGGCTATATTCTAATAACTGGCATCCTAAATCGTTTAGCTATTCTCTGTTCTAAATGGTTTATGGCAGTAATTTTCCGCGGCTGAAAGGCGTTGTAAGTGATAATTAAAACC
The DNA here is from genome assembly GCA_948465475.1 of Thalpophila matura. Classification (NCBI taxonomy): domain Eukaryota; kingdom Metazoa; phylum Arthropoda; class Insecta; order Lepidoptera; family Noctuidae; genus Thalpophila; species Thalpophila matura. The sequence continues at coordinate 8,387,285 of OX419183.1, read as the reverse complement.
CCGTTACTGCAGCTGTTACTGGCGTTATTTCAGAGTTTTAATATTTCTACTACCACGTACAATACCATGAAAAAGCGATTAAGTGCATATAATGTAGAATATTAGCTCGTATCATGATATTTTATGACTTTCTTGTTATATACCATATTATTTCATGTAGGTATTGATATTTAAAAGTCAGTCTACGGGTGTATGCGCGTAGCGCGTATCTGTGCTTCAAAGAACGGCACGGGGGATGTCCTCCGGGTCGCGGCGCGTCGGGGCATGAGTCGCTACGGCTGTTACTTCCTGTCACACGCTTCTTCGTAGCGCACAAGGCTGCTCACAGCTCCAGATCGTTTTAACTGAAGACATTCTTTAACAACAGTGCTCGCATTGAAACAAATGTAATAAAAATATAATCTCTGGGAGACGAACATAATCCGCTTACTAAAAGGGATTTCAAAACTCGTTCCCCTGACATAATCGACACGAATTTTTCACGTATATTTCTTTCACTCGCAAATCCAATTTAATTAAGGCGAGGAACTCGCGGTTAAAATCCTATTTAAGCCGTTTTTATTACCGCCCGTCGGGCAAAGACGGTTCGCCACTGCGCTCCAAGAATTTGAGCGCTCACGAGGATTTCTCTGGCTTTTATCTTAGCAGTTCTGAGTAGAATGGTAAGCGATCTCAATGCAAATTATTTGTTTAAAACTTCGATGTATGCCGAATTGGCGGCTATTTGCTTAGCCAACGTTTAAATAAAATAAGCACAGATTGTTTATAAGACGGTACAATACCTATTCTGTATTAAAATTGAGATAAATATGGTTAAACTTACTGTACATTATGGCAATTCCGTTCAAGCCTAATTGTAAAATCGAAATGAGAGTTTGTGAGATCTCTAAAGCGTTTATTTCCTACAGTTAATTCTAATGAAGTTACAATAATATTTTCGCCATTTTTCTTAAGAAAATATGAACCATTCTACCTACATCGCTGATAGTTAGCAAGAAGTAATGCGATTTTCAAGTAACAAACAGGCGCTCACCTTGGCGTCGGCTCTGGGGATCGGATCTCTCGGATGTTTACCCTCAATTCGGAAAAGATCGCGCTAATCCGCGCGCTCCCGGAGGGGCATCTCTTCTCATATGTTACCCGGATCCCTGCCCTCGTACAATTACTTTTCGTGTTGTTGCGACACACATTGATTGGGTAATAGGGATGAACTAAGATATCATATTGTGTATCCAATGTTATATTCAATTAATTACTTTAGCTAGTTCGTTAAGACACTTGCGAGCTTTTTTATTTATAATCTTTATTGGTTAAATTACAGACTATGTTATTAACATTACGAGTATGTTGACGATCGAATTTATAGACTATGTATGTGCTTACAGGGAGATCCCTGTGCTGTGCACCTGATTTAAATACTCATTTCATTTTTCGTTAATTTAATTTCTGTGTCAAAAACATTAATCAAGTCGATTAGCGCATATTTAGTAGCAGTACATATTAAAATGCTGTGAAAGATTTGGTTCACGAAGCAATCGTAAGATTTTGAACGGAGGCCAACAAAGCCTCGGTAATGATCCGAAAGTGCATGCATAATTTACCCGCAAAGAGCTTGTTTTGTAATGTTATTAGTTCGTAATCTCGCCGGAAAACAGCTAACAACATTATTTTGCGCCAGCTAAAATATTAAAATAATTTATTTTGAGCACCACTAAGGATACGTAAGGCTTCGTTACATTTCAAATTGAAACGACATAATATTTCATTTTGATCTTATTACTGAAGCAATTTACCAGTTTACTGCGGCAATTTAACACTAGCCCTACTTGTAAAATCTAGGTGCGTTATATAAAAGGATAATGTTGTTTAATTAATATAATATATATATAATAAATACATAATTTGCGATCACAGAAATTCCATGCTTATGAATGTGTTGTTTGACGAATGAAAAACAAGTTACAAGTCAAGAATATTTTGACAAACAAAATTATTATAACTCTCAAGTTTCATGTTTTATTTAATATATTAAGACAGCTTTGAATAATACCATAATAAAACGTTCGGACTAATCCAGTGGAAGCGATGAGCGAGAAATAACTTTAACTGTAGCCGGTCCGACTTTGCAATGATAATTTAATCACGATGTAAGTGAGTCGACGACTCTTATTATTGTCTCGAAGGTAGTCATAAATTTCCCGGATTATGTAACGTGAAGCGGTATTTTATAGCACGTGCTATTTTATTACAGTTTATAGCTTTAAGTGGATTGATATTCAGGAGTACCTATTATTGTTTTTGAAATTGATGTAGAATAATTTAGGGGGATATTATACAATCAAATATCTAGGAACATTATACAGAATACTATCAATACAATACAGGTAGAAGAAAAGATTTTTAAAATCTTTGAAGACAATAGGTATGAGTCATATCTCATATGTCTATACTTATTATATTACATTATCAAAAAATATAGGTATCCATGTCTCATAGATCTATGATCATATGTATTTGACTCAGATCATAGAAACAAGGAGATATGCCATCATAGCAAATTAGTACGGGAACAACTGATGCCGCTTTTAGTACATTTTTCAACACAATTACGCGCATAATTAAGCGCTCCTTGTGAATATAAAGATCTCCCACGCATTAAACATTCCGCACACCCTCAATCTAACACTGTTAATCGTAACTCAACACTAGCACTAAACTAAAACACTGTATTTATACCACCGATCGTGTTCGGTTCGTCGCCAGCGCGTACGTTTTTATTATGAGCAATTTGCTCAAGTTCAGGCATCCAGCTCGATAGCGCCTTGGCACATCTCCTTGTTTCTATGATCTGAGGTATTTGATACCTAGTGTAATATCCCCCTTAAAGATAACAGAGTATATTATACCTACTATTCATTTTTAAATTGTAAAAATTACGAAGTGCAGTTTACTGAAAATTAATAGAAATAATTTCAAATGTAAAAAGTTTCAAACGCAAAGCCAGTAAAAAGTAGAACGAGATTGTGCAAAAATATTAAAACGTTGACAAAGGGCAAAACTAGGCATCGGGCTACGAAGTCAATAAAAATATTTACGGAAGTTCCTACAAAAATATCTATCTGTATGTACCGGGCCTACTTCACAATGGAGATGGATTGTGCAGTGTGCATGCTATGCGTTGTCCCACAGTCCAAACACGCCACGCGAGTATTGTCTGTCCCCAATCGCACAAACAGGTGTTCTGTGTTTATATTTTCATGCTTTTGTTGTTAAATTCATTTTAATACGCCGCTGTGTGCCATTCCTGACTGTTAAATTATTGCGGTCACATACTTGTACAAAAATATCATGTATTGGAGATCCAGAATAGTGTTCTTGCCAAAATATTACTAGGTACAAGACAAGTAGAGGTTTTCAATTTGATTCATTAGGTATAATTTTTAAAGTTGTAAAAATAAAGCTAAGTAGTAAGTAAAATAATGTGCTTAAAATATTTTTTTGCATTTTACCACAGAGTTAGTTTTATTCACAGTAATATTATAATATTAGTTAAACTCTCGCATATAATATATTATCTTGCATTTATAAATGAGAGATATACTTATGTGAGGGGTTGAGTTTGTATGTGTGTGTCCGTGTCTGTTACTCCTTCACGTTTAAACAGCTGGACAGATTTGGATAAAAGACAAAGACGTAGCCTGGGACCTGGGAAAAAAATTTGTGAATATGTAAAAGCCATGTATCCACAACCGCCATCTACAGCACTTTTTCAAAACTATTAACAAGAAATAACACAGCATTACAGCAAGCGTATAATTGAGTACAAGTCAATAATTAATTAATGCCCAATGAGCTTACACAAATCAGCACAGTGCAGTATTTGACAGCGGCGGTTATAAAGGGAATGATTAACCTAAGCCAGCCGGTAATCACGTGCCTAAACATATTCCTCCCGGCGCGGCGTGTCAATAAGCGCGGAGATGCAGGGAACGTATTCAGTGCCACGCATCGCAACTGTCGACATTTGTACTAGCTAAGCACACACCCGATGTCGCTGTCTGCTCAATAGCTCCGAGTCTGAACTCTGAATTCGTTCGTGCTTCGTGCGGTTTTCGGATAATTTTTGGGGTTGGTTGAATGATGTAGGTATACCAAAAGGAAATGTAGCACGAACTTAAAAAAAATCTTAAATGACCCCAACTAAAACGATTTCTTTGTTTCATGTCAACAAATAAGCACACTTATGGAATAACTACCATGTGTCTATCTGTCCGTCTGTCTGCTTGTCGAAATCAATTTTAGTTTTAAAAAGAAAGCTTTACTTTGTGTTGCGGTTGATGGGTACGTATATACCTACTATATAATAGAATACAGGTCACACTAACTGGACGAGTACAATTTGCGATCCATTTAAGACCGTCCTTCTCAGTTTGTAATTGAACTATTTTAGTAAAAACGTAACCAAACGAATTCATTGTACAAAATAATAGAAACGTATAAACAATTACTCAAAATAACTGCAAACAGAAAATTAACAGCATTTTTAACTGAATAACCAGTTGTAATGTAACCTGAAAAGTTACCATAATCAGGCGGGACACGGTTAAGATTGCTCTACCGAGTGCATTAGCTTCGAGACAATTGAATTAAAACAAAGATATCCACCGAGTTGGCATTGTACCAATTAACTATCTCTCTGCTATTGAGTTACCACCGTACAATTTACGCTTTTAGCTGAAAATGACTTTATAGTCTATTCAGTTTTGTTCGCCTATTGGCAGCTTTTTAATATACTAGCTGACCAGTTTAATTGTTCCGCCAAACATGACTGGAGGTCAGTTATAGTTAACCCTCTTTGGCGAGCGGCGGCTATTGACCGAATAGTAAGTTCGCAAACTATTTGCCAAACTTGATAGGGACTCGAGATTATCATTTTGTCTACTGTTTTTGTAGCATAATTATAGTATTTTTTAATTAATCGAGGAGTGGGGAGTGTCGAGTATGAAAAAAAAAATAAATTTACTTTTATAGAACTTAACCTGCTAATATGCTTACATTTTTGAGCTGTATTTGATTTACTTAAGTTTGATAAAATAAATGATTATTAACTAAGACACGTCTAAATCTTATTGAAAGTATCTAAGCAGTAGAAACTATCCCTTGTTACTATGCAGCTATGGAAGATGTTTTTAAAAAATACTTTTGGGTGCTGATAATTCATACTGTATAATTCTTATTGAACATCGAATAACTCATGGTAAATTAATTAAAATAAATTAAAACCGGTGTAGATCGCCCGGTCGCGGACGGTACATTCGCCATCGCCACTATAATATTTCAAGTGTGTAAATCCACGCGTTTGTTTTCATTTCAGTTCTCAGCGCTGACAGGTTTTAAAGGAAGCTCGGCTCCAGGGGCCTTCCGTGTCGTGTGCAGGTGATAAATCGTACGTAACATCACTTTTTACTAACGAGACAAGGTGTCGTGTAGCTGTTTGCAAACATATTCAAGTAACGATTGTTAAAGCCGCGTCGACGTGACGTTTTTGTCGTTTTACATGGTACGAAACTTTTTTAGTCGAAGTTGATGGTTCGGGTATCAGCGGAATGTTTTCGTCCGATTTCGGGGAATGGAGATTTTTCAGCGCGGTTCAGTAGGCGCCGTGTCGTACAACTGCACCGATGACAATAAATATCGGACGCGGCGAGCCGTGAAATCGAATAGGCTCCGTCTGTGAGCGCTTTACAATCAGCAGCCGCCTGTCGCGCGCCTCCGCCCGACCCGACATAACTTACTGACGTTACCATGCATAACTACTTATTTTAAATCTATTATTTCGGTTCAATTAAATTGTAAGCGTTTACGAGGTGGTTGTGAATTATACAATTAAACAATGTTTTTATCAACTTGTGTTTTTTACCCACATCATCCTGATCAGACCTATTTTATAAATTATTTTATAACACTGTGGTAAACACATTCAGATAACAAGAGCCCGAGCTCTTCTCTTGAAATCCAAAAAAATCCGATCGATTAGTTGGAAAGGATAAATAATTAAAGGTCATTAGACATTAACCCCTCGTGCAGTAAGAGCGACATTGTAAATATCTTAATAATACATTTTAAACATTCGTACGCAGAGTGCTGGAGTAATTTGCGGTTGCGATGCGCCCCGCCACCCCCTGTGTCCCCTGACGCGTGTTCGATTAGAGTACAAGTAATTCCGGAAAGGAAATTGAAATCTTAAAGCAATACCCCACGGACTTTATGTTTCCACCACTGCTCTGAATGAAGAATAAAATGAAAAACAAATAGAGGCTACCCTCTCTGAACAGTCTCCGTGTTACCGACAAACAACAAAACACTGCGGCACATAGGTATTTATGTACAAGTTATAGCAGCACTTGCGCATTAAAAGTGGCAAGTACATTATTCTAGTTGAGCACTAATTATCACAGTTTCTAATTCCAATGTTGCCATACAGCTCTTTCAGTGGTACTTTAGAGCTGCATTCACAAACAGCGGTGGAGTAATCGGGTGTGGAGTAATGAACACGAGCCGGGGGCCCAGGAGTTTAATTTTCCTCTTCCGCGCGGCTGTCCCGGCCGGCCTGGCGGGCGCGCCGGGCGTCGGGCGGGGGTGCTCATTAATGCTGCGACAATACCTCGCGCCTCATCATTTGCAACGCGACGATGCAACGCCTTCATACCCTCATATCGAACAATGCGTTCAAACTTTCTATGGACATTGTTTGTGTATCGGGTAGTTTTGTTATTATAGTTATATTTTGATTTACGCTACGGAGAAGGAGTGTGTATTACCTACGCTATTTTGAATTGATAATCGGTGTTTATGTAGATACTGCAGCTCGCAAAAGTTCAACAGCAATGATTATTTTGCCTAGATTACATGCTGTTAAATTTACAACCATTACGGGTGCCACACACATCAATTTATGGTCCAATTGACATGAGACTTGAAGGCTTGATCAAGCCACCCTGACCGAGTGTAGTGTAGGTGTCAAGTTCCATGACATGGCATGTTTCCCACATATCCATAGGCCGCTGGTTCATATCCGGCTCGAAAGACCAATGTTCGGGGTTGGGGCGAAGTTAAAATAAACTCGCATAATAAAAGTCACTATTTTGCAAATAAAGATAAAGATTATGATTAGGTGGAAAGGATGAGGATTTGAGTCACGGCCACGGTATACGGTGTCTGTCGGTGAATTGAAATTTCTACATAATGATATGTAATAAAATAAATGGTCGAACCATATAGTGCGATGGCGCAAAATTTTATGATGATCTAGGTAAAATGTGTTATACGGTGTTGACCTGTACATGAATAAACTGAAAATTGAGTCAAGCCTGAAGTCTCAGCAAATTGGAAGATAAACTTGATCGTGTGCGACTTCCATTATGCAATTTGGGAACAAAACAAACAATTTTAAACTGCGCACCATCACATAAAAACTTTCTTTCGCTTTTAATACAGCAACTTAAACAGTCTAAACTTGTCAAATTAATCTCACAAAAAGATCGCACATTGAAAGTAAGAGCTACTACACACGTTGAAGAGCCGCAGCGGCAGGCGACGGCGACGTAGGGAAGTGCTATTGACCACAATAATACCTGATATCTGAGTGGGATTGCAACATTAGTCTCATGAATGAATCATTGCGACCGCGTCCCCAGACCCCGGCGGTCGTATTCGATTAGCACGAATAATTCCGAAAGGGAAATTGAAAAGCTAAAGCGATGCCCTGAGGACTTGCTCTTTCTGTTATTTGCGGGTAGTACCGCAGACGTTGCGAGAATAAACAACTACATTCACTGTGGCGTGCTGTATTAACGTTCGGTATTGATATTATCGCCTTGTTCCATTCTTATTTATGTTTCATTCAATACTCAAAGGACTAATGTTCCATTTGTATAATAAGTTTTTTGTGAGTTTTATTACACTGCGTTGCTAATATTCTGTAGTATTTTAGGTATAACATAATCAATTTATACTTAAAGGGCTAATTCCACAGTCTCCTGATTGTCACGATCCACTCGATAAATTCAAAAATGGTGACTCGAATTCTTTGTATGAAACTGTAGGTATGTATCATTATATTCATTATGTAAGTTAATTTATCCAGAGGTGGCGAAACAAGCCGTAAATATACTTATATTTAAATCAGATTGCCTCGTTTGTATTGTGGTCGCAAGCACGACTTCTGAACGTGGGGTCCTGGGTTCAATCCCAGATCGCATTAGAAAATTGTCAGAAGCAGCTCGGAGTCGGATTTTTGCGTGGTTAATGGAAATATGTTCGCCCTGTAATGCATGAGACTCAAAACATATAAGTGGCGAAAACGTGGGTGTACTATAAACCTGTGCCTATCCCTTCAGTTACCACAAAGTTACCACTTAATGTCGTACTCAACTTAGGTATAGTAGACTTTTCTTAAGACTAAATTCTATGTTCGCAAAACTTATACTTGTATTAACATTAATTAAAACAAAATTTATATATTATTTGTATTAACAACATTAATCGGTTAACTAAAAATGTTAATAAACGTTGACTGCCGGAATTTCAGACACAAAAATCTAATATTCTCGTGTAAATCTGCGTTCAGGTTAAGTTACAGAAATCATCATACCCAATACCCATATCTAATCTACTCTCACTAAAATACTTATACACCCGGCGTTAAGTGTAATGGTAACATACCGTGCATTAGCGACTGGAAGGAAACTATTTGCTGTTAATTAAAGGGTATTGTTCGGCACATTATTTCCTTTGTCTTCAAATCTAGTTGTAAACAGTAAGTAGCGGTGGCCGGGTCCGGTCGGTAATCCAGCCTTAATTAGCAGTTGGTTGAGCGCGGTGGCGAATGGACGTACGGACGGGCAAACACTTCGGCGAGCTAACCGCGCGGGCGAGACCGCTATGTTAGCGTGGGGTTTGAAACATACTGTAACTGTTGTGAATAAACTACACATATAAACACGTCTTGGTTATTTAATATAAGTAATTTATTATTATTCATGTACCTATTATATTATTGTCCATAATTATTTAACATGTTTGTTATTAATAAAACAAAAAAGTATTTATTTAATGAAACTGAAATAAAAGCTGCCTTTAATTACTCGTATTTTTTACCCGACTGCGAGACGCAAAGGAGGGTAATGTCTTTATCAGTCTATGTATGTATGTATGTATGTATGTATGTATGTATGTATGTACGTATGTATGTATGTATGTATGTTTGTTTCTATGTGGCGTTCTAGAGACCAAATGCGTAGGCCGATTTTGATAATTCTTACGTCAATCGATTCGTCTTAACCTTGCGAGTGTCACTAAAGACATAACAGTAATCAAAATTCACCACAGCGACAACCAGACGCCATATTGTCAAAATGAAAAAAAAAAAAAAAGTTGATGAACTATGTCAAGTGGGGTGTCGTTGAATAGGTATTTTAAAATCATCTTTAAGTTCCTTTTATCATTTTTAGGGTTCCGTACCAAAATGGTAAAAAAGGAATCCTTATGGTGCGACTTCGTCTGTCTGTCTGTCTGTCTGTCTGTCTGTCTGTCTGTCTGTCTGTCACACCTGCTTATTTCAGTAACTACTTATGCTATCGACTTGAAATTTGGAACAGTTATAAAGAATGCTTATTCAACTTTATTGCAGATGAAAAAAATCCAAAAATATTTTCATTTTCATTGCAAAAGGGGCCGGAGTGGGGGTCCAAAATTTTAAATTGGGGTTACTAGGTCAAGTGACATATCATATGAAAGGGCTTGATCTGCACATTTCAAAATATATTTTCATTTTATTTTATGTCTCACAGTTTTCGACATATGATGAAAAATGTCCACAAAAATACCATTCCCCCCCCTTATCTCCGAAGTTTGCAGGGCGAAAAATCTGAAATAATTAGGGTTGATAGGATTTGACCCAAATATGGCACCAAAAATAAAACGATGTTCCTAACTAGTACAGTTTTTTCAAAATCATCAAAATTCCTTCACAAACAAACTTAGTTTTGCGGTCCGGTTTTTTTCACTTTATACGTCCAAATATAATACGGAACCCTCGGTGCGCGAGTACGACTCGCACTTGGCCGGTTTTTCATTTTAAATAATAGTTTAGGATATATAACGATTTAAAGTTGTTTAACAAAGCAATCATTCTCGCTAATTCTTACTTATTGATTTAAGTTTTTATTTCAAGTATTAACGATATACAAACAAAAAAGAAGCTTACGAAAACATACATTAAAAACTAAAAAGTGAAAAATAAAAATAGTAAATTAAAAATAAAAAAAACCCGACTGCCAAAAAACAACTAAAAAGTTCAAAACAAGAGCACTTTTCAACCAGTCTGATGCAGTTGGTGGCATAAAATCTAAGATTTAACACAAATAATTGCCACCAACTGCATCAGACTGCTTGAAAAGTGCTCTTGTTTTGAACTTTTTAGTTATTTTTTGGCAGTCGGGTTTTTTTAATTTTTAATTTACTATTTTTATTAAATTACTCTTTATTTGAACATCTAGGTATTCCGTTGCCTGTAAGGAGTTAGAACGTTACAACTAACATCATCCTATTGTATTATAAATAGCTACGGTACTCCTGCAGGCTGGTAGCTCGTATAATATAATTATCTGTTTGCTTTACAATATTGCAAAACTCTTACTTTTCTTTGTTTTATGACTAAAGTTGTATTAATAATCCATGAATAATCTAGTTTTCGTTTTCCTATAGTATGTTCATAACAGTTTTCATTTGCTGTGGTACTAAAATGTTGTAATAAACAGTGTTCTTGTACCAACCACTATCTGCTATAAACACAGTATTTGTAGTGTAAGTTTGTACACCGTGTGTGTTGTGTGAGGTTGGCCGGACCGTTCACGGTGTACGTTTTGTGTCGCCGACCTAATGTAACGGCCAACGTGGACGGCATACGATTCGAATCCGGCTTTTATCACGCCATACGCGGCTTCTCCTGCGTATTTATAATTACGTAAGAACAAATTATACTGATAGGGATTTCGTATTGTTTAGTGTTTATAGTAATTGGTGGTCAGATTAGATTGCTATAATTTTTGGGACTTTTGTGGTGTAAGGGAGAAGCGTGCTACGTGTGTGAGCAACTGCCCTCAACACGCATTTCAACTGCGATCCGATACACTTAGGCTTGCACCTTACTGAGTAATAAACATCATAAACTTTAGTAATACCTGGTAATACCTACTATAAAAAAATCACATACCTACTCTTGGTTTGGGTCGGGGCATCACTTCACTTGTACCTACTCTGTGGTCAACAGTCCACTTATTGAGAGTCAATCAAGATCAGATCAATGCAATTATAGATAAGAACAGAGAAAGATCATATCATCATACCTGGATCACACATTCCACCGGTACCTAAGCTTTGTAGTACGGAACCAATTGTTGCAGAAGTCTTTGTATTTTTAGATGAAAGCTCATGTAATAATAACTATCTCTGTATTTTTTGCGATAGGTAATCAAATAATTTATTTTTGTAAGCTGCAGATTCCTTTTAATATTCATTTAATTAAATAGGTACTTATAAGGAAAGGACGTAAAAGTTTCAAAGAACGTTGAAATAATTAACAAGCAATCTCAAGAGTATATTACACGGGCGATCTCCCACCGTCGCTAATCCCACTCTAATTGGTGGTCAGATGGCTATTGGACTTGAAACGGCAAAGCCAATGCAATTACTCGGACAAAGGATTTACTCTATAATAATAATTATATTTATCTACCTGGGATTCCAGCTATCTCAATTAAAAACTAATTTAAAGTGTGTTTCGCTTTGTAAGAAAAACTTTCAGGGCAAATAAATATTCAAAGTAAAAAGAAAAATGATTGATAGTTCGACTCAAATATTTCCAAACAACTCGTAAAAGAAACGTTGATATTGAAAATCGAACTTGAAACAACATTTACCAACACAATATAATCTGAAGTAAAGTCATCTCCGACATGAAAGAAACACATCGAAATTCTTAAGGGGAAATATTACTTTGCAATCGCGAAATTCTTCGCTGAAACAACTCTTGGGAAGGTAACGTTCATTTCGACAAAAGACGAGCAATATTCCGTGCACAAAGGAAAGCACCCGATATATTCAATGCAGTGACACAAGAAATGGCGGCACAAAGCGGTAACAAAGCTCATATTGAGAGTTACATGGAACGCGTCCGCCACTCCGCCCGCGGACACCCCACTAATATTTTACCTCTACATTTTATTAATAGCCGTGTCAATGTCGTGCTTGTTCATTATCTCTTATTAATGGTGTATACAGTATTATGATTGACGTTGTTTGTTTTTTCTGTCGTTATTATGGCAAAATTACTATAAACTTGGCCCCCCTCACGGAGTCTTTTACTTTACGCTATCTAAAACCGCTTTACAATTGTATTAAAGAAAATCATTAAAGTTAAATAGCACGTGATTGACTGTTGGTTTTTTTATTGTTGCCTAGAGTTTAGATCTAGTTATTTTTTAGATTTGCCTTGAATGATTTTTCTAGTGGACTTTTGAATGTAGATTTTTCTTTTATTTGTGTAGGTAGTGATGGAACTAACTGATGGAGATGGCCCAGTAAGCACTGAAAATAAGTAGTAAACTTTATCTCTAACAACAATGCGACAATGCATTGCGTCAGAAACAATATTTGCACGTAAGGGAGCGAGGGGCTTGTTGTAACAGGGTTCAGTAGCACACACAGCTTTTTTACCGGGAACTAAAACTTTATAAAATCATTTTTAGGGTTCCGTACCTCAAAAAGAAAAACGGAACCCTTATAAGATCACTTTTTTGTCCGCCGGTTTATTTTGATTCAATCTTACTTTTATACATATAGCACCACATCATGTGGCCATAACCAGTATCCCGCCAACCGGTGAAAATAGCATGTGTGCATACTGTGTATGCGTTTTACTTGGACCAGGTAACGTAAAATTTTACTTTGGTAAATTTTGGTTATCGTAATATAAAACTGTTAGTGTTTATTCACTTTCGAATTTACCTATATTTTGATGTTGTGTAACGGTTTTTACGATAAGTAAGATAACTTAATAGTTAGTATCCTACTCAATTTATATTCCCTTTATGTATAGCCGTTGGTTTTCCCTCAGATAAATAAATAAATAAATAAAATATACTATGAGGTGAGTTATAACAAAATCCATCTCACAACAAACCTTAGCTCCATTCAGCTGCAGCGGAGGACACCATAAACCTTCCGCAAGAACACAAGACAATAATGTTTTTCGGCGAAAAAGGTATGGTAATGGTAGTAAAGTACTTACAACTAGTCCTTCCCGGGAAGAATTTTCCCACAAGCTGAACACACGATAATGCAGGAAGAAACATAATTGCAAAACTTAGCTCTCGTGAAAGTGACTCAGTCGTAGTAGGTATACAGTCTGCACGATTTCACTTCGCTGGGCAGAAGTTAGTGACGAGTGCTTGCTAATTTAAATTGTTATTTAGACTTTGCTCATAACAACGGTATTGCTCACTTTTTGTTAGCGACTGTTTAACTAAGCGCGAATGGGTCGGACTTCAGTCCGGCCAAGTAAAATTGTGCGGACTGTACTATTAGGCGATTTGCACACTGCCCCGCATCACGCAGCGTAGCGCGGGGGTGCGTGATGTTCCGTTGTTTGCAAGTACCTGTATTTGTATAGAAATCACGCATGGTGCAACACACTGAAAACGCATTCACCCGCGGGATTTTTGTTCCGTCGCCACGCACCCCGCAGCGTAGCGCGGGGCGTGTGTGATTCGCCTTATCTATTCAGTGATTAAATACACTTACTAAAGAAATATTAATTTGAGCACACTTTGCAAAGAAATAAATATTCCGGCCATAGTTGGTACCTATGTGAATTATTATAATCAATTTACAGTTGTTTTCACCACCTCCGGGTAAGTTGCGTTTAACTTTTTTGGTAGATAATTTTAAACAAATTCAATTTAATTTTTTATTTATCGAATCTAAATAGTGCCTGCCTGGAGACCGTGAAACTGAGCCTTAGTATCATTATATTAATACGTGAAGCAAAAAAGTTTGTACCCCTTTTTACGAAAATATACGCAGACGGAGGAGTTTGAAACATAGTTAAAGTTTATATGGAGGAGGAGAAAGCTAATATTTTTATATAATATGCATTAGAAATAATTAAATTAATAAAAAAAACATTACACACACTACCATGCGTTTGACACACACATGATAAACAAACTGAGATTATGTTTGACATTCTGTAAGACTTATAGACATAAATAGAAATACAAATAAAGACAAATAATATTAATCTCTTCTCATTATTAAGTTATTAAATATATAAGTGACTAGCACTTCGCCCGCGTCTTCGTCCGCGTGTCCCACAGGAACTGTGCATTTTTTCGTGATAAAAAGTAGCCTATGTTACTCAAGTGATTCTCAAAAATCATATGACCCGAGCGGGATTTGAACCCGCGACCTCTGCCGTTCCGTGGCGTGCTCTGTCCAACTGAGCTACCGGGCCTCGCCCGACTCATTTGAATTTTGAGACTTCTCACTATGACCACAGATTTTAACCATAAACAAAATATTACGGTCGAATTTTGACCATTTGGTGACCACTAGTTTTAATAAATTGGAAAATAAAAACAGGAATTTATTAATCAATTATATAAATTCCACGAAACTACGAGAATTTCAAAAGCTTCGATAATAAGTTAATACTAAAAATGCTGATAATAATTTAAAATATTCCAGTAATATATTTGTATTACATACTCGGTGAAAACAATTTCTACTTTAAATAATCCAACTTTTATTAAAAGTACTACCTATGCAAGTTATGTTCGCAGGTAAAAAATAAAAATCAATTATGTTAATCACCAATTTTGATTGCCTTAAAATATACACCGAGCAAAAATAAAATTTAATTAAATTACTAATTTCACTTCAAAACATCAGTAAAGGAAACTCCAATGCTCTCTTCGGAAATCTATTTTGAACACGTCAATCTGACGAAAATATTTTTTCTTGTGACTTAAACACTAATCAGTTCAACTTAGTTCAGAGTTTTAGAAATAATTCAAGAGATTTACGCATGCGCCTGTTTTACGCGCCACCCCTCGAAGCCTTACGACCGCCTCTCTGGCGGCCGCATTACCTGCAATATGAACTCTCAGATCTTAAACATAGAGGTTTCTATTTCGCAGGCTCGTCATCTCACGAAAATTTGGAGGCTCCCGTCATCTTCAGTTCTAAAGCCGTCATTATGTTCGCGTACGAAGAATTAGATTTTCGTGACGTATTCTCCCGAATTCTCACTCCATCGTTGGCAAACGCTTTCAGGGTTAGAGTGTAAGTGAAAATGGACTTTAAGTAGTAGGCGACATGGTGAATATTTGAATGTTAGATTTTTGGTTGGAAGGATAATGTTTCAGAGTAAAGAGTACAGAGCTCAGTCGGCTGTGAGCCTTGGAGGTGAGTGCATTGAACACTCTGCCCGGATCCGCGTCGCGAGCGTAACTTAGTTCGTAACGCGGGAGAATGTAGAGTCCTCTCTACTATTCTCATTTAACATTCAGTGATTAGAACAGCATGCTACTTAGTATACATAGTCACAAAACGCACACCACTAATATAAAAATAAACTTTTATAAAATCGCATTACAGTGAACTTATAATAACTACTTACTTAAGGCTACGGCCATAAAAGTATTGTTGGGGAATTATAGGAGTGAGTATTTATTTCAGCTAGCTGAGTAATTTTTTATGAATAATCTACGGATATTCTACTCGTATAATTTTAACTAAAGTTTGCTTTCAAAATTGGATGGCTATATAGCTAGCTAGAAAATTACATAATTTCGGCAGGCAGTTTTGAGCAGTACAATTATACTGTGTATCTATTTCTATATTGATTAATGTTTGGCAATTCCTTAGTCGGTTTGCGAAATAAAATTACCCCAGTCTGTAAATTAAATTAAATTGTGTTGCTGTATCTTGTAAATAAATAAGAGGGAATGTAAATCGTAGTTAGCGCGGCCGGGCGGCGGGCGCGGGGTGGCCGGCCGATCCTGGCATATTTGCTGTTTCGCCGACATTCCCCAGTTAATTAAAGCCCATTTGTACACTGTCTTGCGAAATATAATTTATGAAACGAGAAAACATTTTAACCTTTAGGAAATATTTGGTTCTTAAAATATCTATTCCTATTAGTGAGTATAGCGTCTTAATTATCATATAATTTATAGGTCACACTAAGGACTTAATTTGAAAATCTATTCTTGATCCTGCGTTATATTAAATGTTATTTCTATTTTTTACAATTGTATGTATACCTACCTAAGCCCAGAAGGTATTGATAAACAAGTAGATGGCTCCACTCCACCTCCTTGTCGATTCCAAATAAGCCCGCCTCGATCCCAAGCTCCGCCTACCCGTAGAAGATAAATAAGTACTTATGTAAACAGTTTTATGTACTCCCTTGTATACAGGTATATTGTCCTCCAATGTACATCTGAGTAAATGGTTATATACTGCCACAAGACTTTGTACTAGTCTCTTGAGATATCGTTTATGTACCTTTAATTAAACACTTTAGTAACTATCAGTATTCAGTAATAATTGGTACAATAGTTTCTGTTTAAGAAGGTTTACCTATAGCCTATTCAAATTAATAAAAACAAGTAAATAGCTTGAGTTCCTATCTAACTTCTAAAAATTATAAAATAGGGGAACGTAGTATAACAACTGGATTCTTATTTCTTATTACAGATGAACATTTCAACATGATAAAACTTAAAGTAAAGTTCGGACAGTAAATACATAACAGACGAAAACCGAAACAAAACGAAATGTCCATGCTGCGCTTGATTTTACAAAGTGAACAAACACAAAGGAGATAAATCTAGAACAGTTCTTGAACAGGACAATGTTAACAAACAAAATCAACAGAGCGGGTGAAACTTTCACAGCTAAGAAGTCGAAACTGTGTATACAATGTCGGTGGAGAGCAGCGAGCTCTAACAAGCCGGCCATCCGAACTTGTTAAACGTGGCCGGGGAGTAATTCACCGAAGCGGTCACTAACTGAACACTCAGACAGTTCGGGAGCGTCCGCGGCTGTGTGTGGCGAGGCTAAGGCACAGATTTGTTTCTGCATGTCAGGCCACAGTGTTGCCGACGCGCGGCGCATGGGCCGCCCGTGATGGAGTCCCACTCGCTAGGCCGGAGTCGGCAGACTCCCGCCGCAAGGAACCATATTGTTTACACCGATCATAAAGGACGAAAGTGAGTATGCTCTTTCTGAAGTTTAGTTTTTTTATGCTGTTCACAGGAGTTTTTCTGTCTGCCTTGTTAAAACACAAAATCTTTTACGGGATCTGAGATTTTTACGAGTCAAAGTACTATCAAAATCTTTTTAGAGGTTACCTGTTTTAGTGATATAAAAACAGTAAAAGTGTAAGCAAAAATGTTGCCTCGTGGTTTTAGTACATTTTTATATGAATTCATGAAGTCGCCTGATTTTTGTTAGAAAAATGAATTTTAAATGCAGGTTGCAGGTGTTATATTCCTTTAGAACACATTTTCAGTCCTTAGTGTCAGAAATGGCAAGGTGGCAACTAAATTCAAGTTTCGTAGATTTTCTTTAAACGCTCATAATAATGTGATTTAATTTGTTATTTTAATAAATTAAAAAAAACATGTCTAAACACATGGTTTAAAGGAGAGCGTGATTCAAATGAATCTAGAATGAATTTTGTATAATTATGTTATATCTTTGTTGTTTTTGTTACACAATACCAGATTTAGGGTCGATTTCACCATTGTCAGATAACTTTATCCAAGGATTAATTTTAAATTTTTGACCGATTTTCTATACAAAATCTGTCAAATCTCAACTCTATTCCTTGGATAAATGTTATCTGCCGTTGGTGAAATTGGTCCTTAGAAAGTTTTTAGTATAGTGTAATATTATTTTATTTATTCATTATTTTCTTAGAAAATCTGCTAGATGACCGTTTCTATATTGACTTTAAAGAAAATCTAATAGTCAAGTCTAACATGTCTGATTCTACGTATGAATAAACAAAATATTATTTTAGGATGAAATAAGAAACTAAGGTACATAAAATTTTGCATAATAGGTATTACTACTTTTCAGAAAGTTATCTTCAAAAAGATTAGGTTTTCACAAACATAAAATATAATTGATGTAGACTTTACTTTCTACGTATACATCTACGAAATCAGTATTCTTCAAATTAACGACAGCTGTTGTTTTCTTATGAGTACGTTTTGTGAATCCATTGAAATACGTTGTTTTAAATAAAAAAAAATATGCGGATACATGCGTATCGATATACTAAAGCTATGCAATTTTTTTTTTACTTTTTTACATGTCCTTATATACCTACGTAGGGACCGTTGAGTTACACTTACACGCCATTAGTATACAGGTTTACCATAAAAAAAAATTGCACGCTATTTATAAGTACAAAAATATCCATAACCCTGTATTTAATAGAACTAGTATCGAATACTGAATACCTTCCTTCAATATGCCCTTCGTTTAACCTGTCACCCAGTACCTATACGATTACCTAAACACGAAAACACTCGAGTAGTATTCATATTGAAAGTATTTTGACAAACTAATATCAGATGTTTTTTTTTATTTATGAAAAGTAATTCTTAAACCCATCAAATCAAATCAAACCTCATTAGCTGGAGGCTAATGAAACACAATTAAAAACCTATTGTTCCTGACTCACTGGTAGATCGGCGGGGCTGGAGAGATTAAATGTATTAATTATGCAAAATTACGTATAGTTTTCTAGAAAAATGAACGCGTGGTCATATTACCGTAAAAAAACCGGCCAAGTGCGAGTCGTACTCGCGCAACCGAGGGTTCCGCACCATCCTTGGACGTTTAAAAGTTTAAAAAACCGGACCGCATAACTAAGTTTGTTTGTGAAGGAATTTTGAGGATTTTGAAAAAACTGTACTAGTTAGGAACATCGTTTTATTTTTGGTGCAATATTTAGGTGAATTCCTATCAACCCTTATTATTTCAGATTTTTCGCTCCGCAAACTTCGGAGATAAGGGGGGGGGAATGGTATTTTTTCAGACATTTTTCATATGTCGAAAACTGTGAGACATAAAATTAAATAAAAATATATTTTGAAATGTGCAGATCAAGCCCTTTCGTATGATATGTCACTTGACCAGTGACCTAGTAACCCCACTTTGAAATTTTGGACCCCCACTCCGGCCCCTTTTCCAATGAAAATAAAAATATTTTTTGACTTTTTTCATTTGCAATTAAGTTTGACAAGCATTTATAACTGTTCCAAATTTCAAGTCGATAGCATTAGTAGTTGCTGAAATAAGCAGCTGTGACAGACAGACAGACGAAGTCGCACCATCTCTGCTGACAAACAACGACACAATACTCTTTAGTGCCACTGACCAAGTAATGCCGAGTCCACATAATAATAATTATGCATTATTTTTCCCGATCGGACAAAAACCGACTCGAGATGGAACGGACCGTATCGCGTATGGTATCGAACCGTGTATCAAGACCGCCGCGTGTCATGATTACGTATCACCATTCGCATGATACGCGTCGGCGATACAGATACGGTGATTGGATTGAACAAATACATTATGTGGACCCGGCATAATACATGTTAGCAAAGTTACTCCTGACTGATAGATTTTTTGTAATAACTTTTGATAAAATGGACTGATTTTAATAAAATAAAGACTAAATGTTACCTCAAGATATTGCCTATACATTTCTTTCTACTTCCTCATAATCAATTCAGTAGTATTGATTTGATGCGTGTTCAAACACACAGACAAACCGGCAGACAGACATTAATTCTAAAAATGATAGAAATTTACTTTATTACTTATTTTTAGTCCCCCATATTATTTTTATGCAAATATATGCAATGTACACGTGGAATTTACATTCTTATTATAAGTATAGATAAGTTAATTAGCATGTCGTTTATTGTTCTTAGTTATTAAGCGTACCTACCTACATAATAACGTTTTAGATTGGCACTATTTATAAGATAAATAAAAAAAATACAATTAAAATGAAATTATCTGTCAAATAAATTATTCGGAACTTATTCAGAGATGTTGAAACTGGACTAACTTTATAAAATTCATTTATTTTAACGATGATTTGTGTGGTTTTATGTACGTACCTACCTAATTATACAATTGAATATAATGATGTGCTATAAAATCCGATGGAAACTGGAACTCTCCCACCCAAAGATTGTTTCAAAAGACGGCGGCAAACAATTATACTAAATCAAAGACATTGCAAAGTTTTTTACATGTTGTAGATATTTTTTTATAAAATATCACGTCTGCATTCCCCGAAGGCTAAGAGGTGTATAGTTATATCCACATTTTACCAGTTATGTTTAAGTCCCATGAATAGGGGGTGAGCCTATTTGCCATAAACCGGGCTCAAGTTCAGATTCCGGGCTGCTACTGAAAGTTTCCCAGTGGAAAATCCATTTTCTATTCCGAGGATCGTATCCAGCACACTTAGCATTACCACGACAGAAACGGGTTTTGTCTACAGAAGAATAGACAAAGTGATAGATTGTCGAAAGATTTTTATCGTTTTGTGTATACAATGAAGAGAAGAAATGTTTCTATTCTTTAGTAGAAAAAGATCTGATAAGCCAAGCACGGATCGCCACGTGCTCGAGCAGAAGAAATACCAAGTTGGGGTAGAAAAAACTTTGTATATTCTTTGGTAGAATAGAGATGGAATTGGTCATGCTAAGCATGCAGAAGAGATTACGAGTTGGATAGAAAGAACTTTATCTATTCTTCGGTAGAATAAAAATAGAATTGGTCTTGCTAAGCGTGCAGAACCTCACGCTCAGCAGTCGCGCTTTTGAGCACTAGGCCAACGAGACAGATATTTTTTTTATCAATACATACAGGGTAAAATTTAAACCAGTGCGGATATTTTAGGAGGTGAAAGTACTCATGAATATGATCAACTTTTATTATGGGACCGACACTGAAACATGAAAAATAAAAAACAGCTGTTCCATACATTTTGATCGTGTTGTAGTGCATTTTTGTGATGAATTTGATGATTTTTTTTCTTACAAGTATTAAGTAATTTAATAACACATAACATAACATAACTTTTATTTCGGAAAAATAATAATCCATAGAGTGTTAGTAACATAAATATAGCTTATTACCTAGTGTTAGTACCGATCAGCCTCTGCACAAACTGCTTCACAATTGGTGAGCTGAAGTTCTCAGCTACAGTTCTCAGGATGCTGTTGCGACTGTCTCTCACTCTCCTCAGCAACGAAGCTGTTTTTTTGCGAATAATCGCGTAAAAACTGTCGTTAATACAAAGGCACAGTTTTATACCCGTGCACAAACCTGTTTTTCCAATTCATCGATACCGGTTCTTAAAATCATCTTTATACCTCCAGAAACGATATTCAACTTTTTAATTAATTATATGAGATCAATTTATCTGATGTGCGTACCTACACTGTGAGAAATGCCTTCGGTCTTCTAATTTCCGAGATTTTTTTGTGACTAATAGTCAGACACCTGAATGATTTCATAATTCCTTTTAGCCAACTGTGGCGCGGAATGCAAATAAATAATCTTATCCTGCACCTATTATTTTTATAATATAATTTATTTCTTATGATGTTTTATTTTTTTCTAGACATCCCCCTTACTTCAAACGATGATTTAATTAAACAGTTCTTAGGTCAATTGTTATCATTATTCATTGTCATACAAATGACAAGGATAGTTGTTTAATTAATCAGTGGTTAAAATTAGAGACGTTTATAAGTAAGAGGTTTAATAACGCATAGCGAATTAAATATAATTATTTATAGGAGGAGAAAAACATTCACTGCGCTTATTTGAAGTAATACTAACTTGTACATTATTATAAATTTTATTAAAAACAAAATAAATGCACTTGTATTCACATTTTTTAATATGGCTTCTGGCTACCGGAATATAATACGGGGTTTTAATGTTATTCTCTCATGCAAAATTATTATAAGACACGTTATTTTTTTCTATCGTAAATAATGTAAGAATTTAAATTCATAAAAAATAAGTGTATGATAATATCGGTCGCTATGAACATATTTCTTAGTTGCGTTGTTTCCATCTTTCCTATAATTATATATTCGTCGTCAATGATATTCGTACAACGAATGTGTTTAGAAGAATAATTAATGATTGCGATTCTCTGAATTGAAAAAAAAAACCCTCGACAGCAAAAAAATTAAAATTGTAAATATGTTTTTATTATCGATACGGTATCTTACTAAAAAAATAGGTATTCATTCAATAAAAAGCTATTCATATATAGCTATATCATCTATTTATATTCATGGTGCTTACTTGAGTACCTTTTTAAATATGCGTTGTACCACATTAGCTTGCGAAAACAGTTTACACATAAGTACCTACCTATTTTTATTGGCAAATATTGGTTTACAATTAATAGGACATTTACTACTTTATTGGGCGTTTGGCTCGCTGTAAAATAATAACTTCCGCCGCCGAGTGGGACTGGAAACCTTTAAACCAAACAAATGAGTCCTATTATTTCTCTCAATTTAGTCTAACAAGCAACTTAGAGTCAAAGGTTCGACGAGGCGGGGAACTCAATGGCCGTGAATATTGTAATCTTCATTAATTTCAACTGAAAGTTAACTTTCGCCCTTCCTACTTTTGTTCCTGTTAATTTAGCTTGACTCTTTCAACATAATAATGTGTAATGTTTATGTTTCACTTTTACAATCATTTTTATTCTGAGCACGGAGGTAGGTATAACTTTGCGAAATTATATTTATTATCGTTTTCTTTATGAATGTCACGGTTGGAACATAACACATTTTAAAACCAAGTTAGTAGATAATATCAAGAAACTGAAATAAAGTTTTAAATAAATGCTAATACCTCATTCTTCTACGCCTACCTTTACATTTTAAACGAATCATATGTTAAAGTCGTAACAAAAGAAATTTTCATATAAATTAAGTGTATAAAGTTTGTAACCATAGTCGGTAAGTAAGGAAACGAGACCGAGTGAACTTTTGTGGAAACATTTAAATTCACTAGTAGCTCTTTTATGACGTTTAGTTGTAACCCCCACTTGCAACTCATCCATATTGTGACTTATTTTATATTTTATTTATTTAAAAAAGGTAACTTCACTGCTGACAGTAGGTAAATAAATTAAGTATAACATAATTATGATTCTAAACATTACGCCAATGACGAAGTACACAGAAATATAATTACGGGCAGAGAGTGACAAAATAATTAATATTAATAGGTAATTGATTTTGATTGTGTGTGCGTCCTTGTATCTGTAGATACAGTGTGGGAGTCTGTGAGTGTGTGATAATGTGTATTTAGGTAAGTACGTATGACTAATCTGGCACTACTGAATTAACTGAATATCAGACGTTTTGTGGAGAATCTCTTTTGGAATTAATAATTTATTTAACTTGTTACAACCAATTTTCATAAATTATCCCAGTGAAACCACTAAGAGATACAATTTTCTATGTAAAATGTCAAGTTGGGAATGTTCTTTGTAACTTGTTTATTTCTGCCTAGACTTGCTAACTTACAGTAATCTATTGTTCTTCATTTACTTAATTAAAAACGCTTATTATTTAAAGTCAGCTGTACCTAGGTTATGTAGATAGGTATATATTGAATTTAACTAATAATTAACATAGACTATGAGTTATGTTCCGTCACTACAGGAAATCTAATCTAAACCAATGCCGAACTCCCGAGTTTTGAGGTGTATTTTAATCGGGGATTACTCTAATAGCCATGCCATTTAGAGTTAGAAATCAAACCAGAGTTGTGCAAGCATATAAAAACTATATTTAAGGAACTACAGAAAAAATCTTTTTTTCTGGTTTTAATCAATAAAATTAAGTGTCAATTAGTAGCAATTTGCGTCATAAACAGGGATTTGTATTATTTATTAACAGAGGCTCATAAATCCCAATTTTGCAAAATGTTGGGCAGCACACAGAATCGATCAGTACCAATCTTACTCTTAATGTTTCACCAATCGTAACGACACACATATCTGATATCATCTATCACCAATCACCACCACACAATTAACCTATCACTAACCTATTACCAATTAACTGCAATGATTAAGTATCACCACTCGCATGATACGCGTTGGTGATACAGATACGGTGATTGGATTGAGGGTAATATCAAAAATAATTGTACATTCAAACATGCTGAAATGTCCATGGTAGGTTCTATCGAAATAATGCGTATATTTTATAAAACAAGTAATGATACGTAGACATACAGAACTAGGGATGATTAATATGAATTTCACAGCATAATAAAGCATTTAGTTTTTAAAATATACATTTTTGTTTTGGGGTATATCATATTTCTCCCATACAAAATAATTATGTCCTCGAAGACTTGTGCGTTACAAAAAAGCCTCTAAATTTTTGTGTGCCACATATTTCATTAATTCAAGCTAAAAATGAACTTTAATATTATTAAGACTATCTAGATCTTGCATTATTTCTTTAAAATAATAAAGAAATATATAATTAATTTAATATCAAATCTGCGTCCAAGATTTTTGTCATTTTTGTTATTGTATTTTGTAACACCAATATTCGGTAGTTTTTGTTAGCAGCCAATCACGTAGCGCTAACTAGTGACAGTCGGCCATTTTGCAACGTGCGTTTTTCTGAGTAGAGTGTGCCTAAGCCAGTGGTGAATTTTTTCAACAATAAAACATTCCTTTTGTTCGCTGGTCTGTTTATCACCTGGTAAGTTGTTTATTTACTATTAGACCATTTAAATATTGTATTATTCTCGCCCAAATCAAAAGTTAACAACAATTTTAGCTAAGGAGGTTTATTGATTTTTAATTCGTTTGAGGTTATACTCAACACGTGTTTTATATTCCTTTTCGTTACAATTTTACATTACCTACTAGGAATACTAGTAGATGAAAGGAAAGTATCAATTATTAATAATGTTATTTTTATAGTTAGACATTTTGTGTTTACCCAATTTGTTTCAACCAGCCATCACCGCTGTGTTTTGAGAAAAGTTTATCAAGAGTTGTTTTTTATAATTAAAAGTTCAGATGAATCTATCCAAGTTGTTGTAACTAGTTCAGTTATTACCTATGTGAATGATGATGATTAATAAAAAAAACGGCCAAATCTATTTTGTTTTGTTCA
This sequence comes from Thalpophila matura, assembly GCA_948465475.1. Classification (NCBI taxonomy): domain Eukaryota; kingdom Metazoa; phylum Arthropoda; class Insecta; order Lepidoptera; family Noctuidae; genus Thalpophila; species Thalpophila matura. Next base: position 8,361,936 of record OX419183.1, on the reverse strand, counting down.
TAGTGTGAAATTGCCCTATTAGTTCCTTTTTGTTTCCTTTTTGTAACACTTTTCATTTTTGTAACGAAATTCATTTTCGTTTCTTTTTGGTGACTGTACAATTTTTTTTAATATTACCCTTGAACAAATACATATTATACATATGTGGACCCGGCATAATACATGTTAGCAAAGTTACTCCTGACTAATAGATTTTTTGTAATAACTTTTGATAGAATGGACCGATTTTAATGAAATAAAGACTAAATGTTACCTCAAGATACTGTCTATACATTTCTTTCTACTTCCTCATAATCAATTCAGTAGTATTGATTTGATGTGTGTTCAAATACACAGACAAACCGACAGACAAACAGACAGACAAACAGACAGACAAACAGACAGACAAACAGACAGACAAACAGACAGACAAACAGACAGACAAACAGACAGACAAACAGACAGACAAACAGACAGACAAACAGACAGACAAACAGACAGACAAACAGACAGACAAACAGACAGACAAACAGACAGACAAACAGACAGACATTAATTCTAAAAATGATAGAAATTTTCTTTATTATTTATGCTTAGTCCCCCATATTATTTTTATGCAAATATATGCAATGTACAGACACGTGGAATTTACATTCTTATTATAAGTATAGATTAGGTAACCCGAAAAAATGCGTTTTGAAAAATCATTAAATACTTTTTTATTTATATATTTTTACTTTTATATATTTACTTCACTAATACGCTTTAAAACTAGATAGATTTCTAACATCTATCTTCCTACGAGCATCACCAACGGTTTGCATTGCGTGTAAATACAAAAACTCATCTTGTAGTGTTTACTTACTCTTGTTGATGTATCTATATAAATATGGATGTTTAGGTTCAGGTATTTATTTATGAGCCTCTGTTAATAAATAATACAAATCCATTCAAAATTTGTGAAAAATAAAAAATGGTATCAAGAAATGATCTTAAAATTATTTACTTACACCTGCGATATGCCTAAAGGTAAGACATTTTATCAACTCAAATAAGTCTAAAAAGTAAATTCAAAGAATATAGTGACTGTATTACTCTAGTCATCTATCAGTACTTAGGACATTTTAAATGAAAAGGGTCGCATTAAATTAGTTCCATTTTACAGAAAATCTTAGTTAATAAACTCAACCACTTGCAAAATTATTTTGTCTGCCGTAAATCTAAATGTCAACCTCAGAAAGGATTAGTTGTGATATATTGTTGTGCATGTAAATTGAAATACTGCAGGCTTTAACTTGTGTGTTGCCGACGTTCCTTTGTGTTTGTAACGCATATATTTTATAAATATAATAAAAAACGTGGTGTAAGAAGTGAATAACGTTGTTTGTTATAATAATAAAGAGATTTGAATGGGTTGCCGGCTGCCACCGGTGGCTGGCGCGCGCCGAGCGGCGTTGCTAGTATGTGGCAGTGAGCGCTGGTAGGGTGGCGGGGAGTGCGCGCGGTGTGAGCACTGTGAGCCACCGAAGGACAGCCGAGTTACTTGTACACAGTTTCCGTTAGTCACATTTTCGCAACAAGGTATTCACATTTCGAGGACTGGAAAGTTGGCGTTATCGCGTTTAAAATAGAACGACAAACACATCTAACTTTGTGATGCAAAATGAACACGACGAACCGGACAAACCGTTCCAACTGCTTATTTTATTTCGGTTGAAAAGCTCTGTAGCATTTAAGTGATTCTTAAAAGGCTTAAATGGTATGGGAAATAACAACGACAGTTTAAAATTTCACGAAGTTATTGTGAATAATTTTGGGCTCAGTAATTTATACTGAAGTTGAGAAATAAGTTGTCACACACACACTGTTTTTGAAAGTTAAAGAAAAGAAGTTGAAACAAGTCTTTGTATATCCTGTGATATAAAAATATAGAATTACGCTCACATACTTTAGGCGATGAAAGTGTAACATATTCAGAGTCGGTCTCGACACGTGCCAAACTCCACTCTCTGAGAACATTATAAGTACGGGTAAGTGCACAAATTGATTTATTGAAGTTGAGCGGGTTCAGAGTTGCGCCTGAGTATTCACAGTCCTTTGCGTTACACAGATAAAGTGGAAATAAAAAAGAAACTTCACAAACAGAAATCCCCTTGTCGCGAGATTTACGAGCCGACGCACCTCCGGCGCAAATAACTTATGTACATGTAAATTTTATGTTCCGTTGAAACAAACGCTTGTAGGTACAGACTCACAGAAAGCTCTTATAGCGGCGTGTCAATTACGAGCCCCGCACTTGTTCATGTACGTACGATTACATCGCCGCGGTCGATCAACTGAATGAGGTTAACGATCAAACATTTCGAACAACATTAGCGATCAATTTTCAACTAATACAATTGAAGGAAAGTTTTAGTAAAACCAACAATTTGTTTTATGAAATCTGAATGTATAGCATCCAAGAAAACGTGATCATTTTCGTGATAATTATGTAAAGTCACGCAAACTGTGTTTTAGATGTTATGAATCCTACCTAGTATAATTATTGAATTTTCTTGGTGGGACAATAGACGTGGTAATGGGAATAATATTATATAATCACAATTTTACGACGAAATCATTATGGTGGTAGGTAATAATGGCGTTATCGACTTTCAGATTCACCTGTGAACGTGTATTCGGTCTGCATAAAAATTGTGAGCTTAATTGAATTGCATGCCAAGTGAGGCATCGCCATACCTAGTAGGAAGTGGATTTTGATGTTGTTCTGACGTGATGTTTATTCATTGAATTAACATCCCGCAAATGCAAGCACAATTTAAGCGCTATTTTCCCGGCATTTCTGTTTGTCAATTAAAATATTTGGAATCACGAAATCATTTCAGTAGCGGTTTATTTAATTACTCGAATCGAACTCCACAAAAGATTGCAATTTTCAATGCGTTACTATTTTCCGTAGTTTGATAACATATATTATGAATTTATTCCGAGGATAAGTACCTATTGTGAATACCTACACAGTATAGGCGTTACTTACACACTCAGAAATCAATAAAAATATAGTTATTGACAATTCTATAAATAGGTACTCCTAAAGTCTAACGAATGTAGTTAATTCTAGAAAAAAGTTTCCATCATATACAGGGTGGCCCGTTTATAGTAGTCCAAAAATTTTATTTGGGTCGTGGACATCACAAGGTTTTATCAAACGCAACATAATGTTCCGCGAAAATCAGTAGTTTAGAAGTTGTGATCCAATTATAATCTCTACTATAGATAAGTAAATCACTCTAGATTAAAAGTAATTGCACTAAATTGAATCAAACACCAAATTTAATTCAATTTAGTGCAATAACTTTTAAGAGATTTTAAGAAAAAAATAATTGTATCACAACTTCTAAACCACAGATTTTTGCGGAACATATAATATATTATTGCGTTGCATTATGTTGCGTTTAGATGAAACCTTATGAAGTCCATGACCCGAAAAAAGTTTTGGACTACCTACTATAAACGCGCCACCCCGTATATTTTTAGGGTTCCGTACCAAAATGGTTAAAAAGGAACCATTATGGTGCGACCTCGTCTGTCTGTCTGTCTGTCACACCTGTTTATTTCAGCAACTACTAATGCTATCGACTTGAAATTTGGAACAGTTATAAAGAATGCTTGTCCAACTATATTGCAAATGAAAAAAGTCATAAAATATTTTTATTTTCATTGCAAAAGGGGCCGGAGTGGGGGTCGAAAATTTCAAAGTTGGGTTACTAGGTCAAGTGACATATCATATGAAAGGGCTTGATCGGCACATTTCAAAGTATATTTTTATTTTATTTTATGTCTCACAGTTTTCGACATATGATGAAAAATGTCTGAAAAAATAAAAATGTCTGAAAAAAAGATAATATTAATATACCTATGAAATTTGTATTGTGTTCTCATGTAAGTGAATGTAATTCTTTATGAGAATAAAGTTTCTTAAACCCGAAACCCGAAACCCGAAAAAATACCATTCCCCCCCCCCCTTTTCTCCGGAGTTTGCGGAGCGAAAAATTTGAAATAATTAGGGTTGATAGGAATTGACCCAAATATGGCACCAAAAATAAAACGATGTTCCTAACTAGTACAGTTTTTTCAAAATCATCAAAATTCCTTCACAAACAAACTTAGTTATGCGGTCCGGTTTTGTTCACTTTATACGTCCAAAAATGATACGGGACCCTCGGCCTCGGTGCGCGAGTACGACTCGCACTTGGCCGGTTTTTTTTACTTGAGCTAGCTTTGATTGAAGGTAATTTTAGAACGACACCAATCAACACATTACTATTCCACGTGGAAATTGTCCCCGCGGGGAGGGAACGAGACTTGAATCGATTCAGTGTTTCTTGAAATTAGACTGCGTGTTGCATTACTGCGATGTGCAAAACAAATGACAATTTATATAAATATTTCAGACTACCAAACGCATATCGTTTAATTGTCAAAATAACAATTGAGTAGGTGTGAACCGCAGCGCAAGTTTAGCGTGCAGCGCAGCGGCTGCGATTTGTATTGCGTGTCACGTACTCACACGGCTTTGGTTTGTTTACCCACCCAGCCACGGGGCGAACATTCCATACCTAGACATTATTGTCGCCTTCTATTCTCTTTTGACTTTTATACGTGAAAATTTTAAACAAACTTTGCATCCTATGAAAACAAATGTTATTTCTCTCTAAATGAGATGTGAATATATTTATTTGCAATAGAATATTTACGGGGGATAAACAACAATCGATGTGCTGAGAGGAATAGATTTATCGTGCGCAATCACAGATCAGATGTTGGTATTCGGAGCAAAGCCCCGGGGAGCAGGCTTCGCATCGACTGAATTATTTACACTCACGTTACTCTTAGAGGCATGCGGATCTGCGAAAGTACAGGTGCACGCGTGAACAGAAATATAATTTTTGTTTCGGGTAATATCCCTGAATTATAATTACACATGAAATGGTTCAATTGTGTGCAATTTTAATATATATTTGTTTACTTAGTTTACACGTCTTTAGGGTTCCGTAGTAAAACTAGGAACCCTTATAGTTTCGTCATGTCTGTCTGTCTGTCTGTCTGTCTGTCCGTCCGTCCGTATGTAACAGCCATTTTTTTCCGAAACTATAAGAACTGTATAAATATATATATATATATACTGTTGAAACTTGGTAAGTAGATGTATTCTGTAAACCGCATTAAGATTTTCACACAAAAATAAAAAAAAACAATAATTTTTTGGGGTTCCCCATACTTAGAACTGAAACTCATTTTTTTTTTTATCTAACCCATACGTGTGGGGTATCTATGGATAGGTCTTCAAAAATGATATTGAGGTTTCTGATATCATTTTTTTCTAAACGATGTAATTAAGAATTATTAGAAATACCAATCTAAAAACAAACAGAGCACAAGACTCCCAAAAATAACTTTTTAACACAATTAATGGGTGTCATAGATCTTATTAAAATGAAGACGCATTATGATTAAACAGCAAAAAACAAACTTAAAACCCTTGATATCCGCTGACGCTAAGCCTTAAGTGAGCAAAAGTGAGTAAGTTGTCGTTACGGAGTGTATGAGTGGAAAGCCGGCCAAGTTGGTCCCAACTAACTTCAAGTGCTTGTAAGTAAAGCGTCTGCGGGGAACTCGCCTTCGCGAATTACTTCCAAGCGATTTCGCGATCTCGAAATGATGAGTTAAACTTCCACATCTGCCGCCGCCGAATAAAATGATAAATTTATTTACAATAGTGAGAATGGGAATATTTTGTTGATGGTTAATATCAGGTATGTTGTGTTTTGATTAATCCATTGCGATTAATGAAAATTAAATTACTAAATAAATCAAGATTAAATTAGAATTGGCCAATCTACATACTGATAGTTTGAGAGTTTCAATTAGTTTTTGATTAATTTTATTATTCTTATTTCTTTTATTTAAACGTATTACTTATTTACATTTTAGAATATTTTCACAAGTTATAAAATATATATTTAAATCTAAAAATAATGGAATGTACATGGAAAAGGCATGGGAAATAACGTTCAAGCTGGTGGTGGTTAGGATTTTAGAGAACGGAAACTTCCATGGAATGTGTGCCTTGTCAATGAAAACTATCTCCTGTCTTCCAGACACCTAATAAGACAAGGGCGGATCCAGGGGTTCATGGGGGTCATGGCGGTCATGACCCTCCCCCCCTGGGCTGAGTCTAGCTCGACCATATGTCTCATCACAAAAAATACTTTGTTTAATGACTGGCCATAGTAATAGTGACCCCACCTGACTTGAAGGCTGTATCCACTTGTAACAAGAGCCTTAGCATAATAAGTCTATAATTTTCCGGCTGTTGTGATTACTTGTGACACAGGCCTTCTCTCTGTGAGACGGAGTGGGCCGTATACACCACGCAGGCCCAGTGCGGGTTAGTGGACGTTACATATAATTATGTCTTCGATTTTTTTGTTCTAGGACATGCCGGTTTCCTTACGATGTTTTTTTTTCACCGTTTTTAGAGCAGTAGTGATGTAACAAATTGTGCAAAGTGTGCGCCTGCCGAGGATCAAACTTATGACCTATGACTACTAAGTCGGGGCCGCTGCTACTGGACCACCACCGCTTCCACCAATACTTATCATTGTGACGACATTTATGACCTTAATGGCATGGCTTTAAGATTAAATCAATACTATACAAAATTATACATGCAGCAGCTTTCAAAGTCAATACACTATTTAATTAATATTATAGTACCCACAATTCCACGTAAATATTCCACAATGTTAGCATGTTCAATTATCAATTTTCCAACTAAACGCACTGAAAGCGAAGTTTTGGGTAAACTAATTATAAAATTGCGATCACCTGTTAATATGAATATAGTTCAATTTTACAATCCATGAAATGCTAATTGATGGAATGCTGACAGACTTAATGATTCATTTCATTCGGAGTGTAATGATGTTACGTATTGGCTCGGTGCAGTATTTCACAATGGATGCACTAATTATGTTAATCAATACAATGTTTCGGTTTCGCACTCTGGACCAGAGTTCCTTTATGAAATACTAGCTTCCGTCCGCGGGTTTTTTTCATATATAATAAAGGTGGGCAAGTATTTTTTACAACTGTTCCTCAAGTCGGTGGCAATAGTAGTTACTGAAATAAGCAGCTGTGACAGACAGAAGGACGAAGTCGCACCATAAAGTCCGTCTGTCTGTCACAGATGCTTATTTTTACTATTTTGGTACGGAACCCTAAAAATCATTTTTTTTTAAACAAGAGAAGAGCTGATTTTTCAATTTTCACACATTTTTTTCTTGCTGAGCTACGAGGTCATAAAATCATTGAATTAAAATTGCGCAATTAGCGGGTAGTAGCTGTCCAACTATTCACAACGATGAATCGATGTGGATGAATAACCCATTGACCCCAGTCAGGGTCACGACTCCCTTACGTATGCGGAGTATGCAGGACTACAGGCAACAGGGCGCGAACATTGGCCTTAGACGGCTCGACTATAGATAGAGCACTCATTAATTGTACTTAGTTGAGAATTATAGACTCCATTAAGAATTGATTTCACTGTTTTCAAAGGATCGTAATTCTTCGTTCTGAACATCAAAAATCCAAATAATTATAATTAATCATAATACAAAAATTGTTGCACATCCTATTAATAACCCATTGATCCTAGTCAAGGTCACGCGCCCCTTATATGCGGAGGGTTCCCTGCACTGGGGCAGCAGGTCTGGATTAGTCGGGACTATGGATAGAGCACCACAGTTGTAGCACGTCATTTAAAGAAAAATAACCAATTCAAAATTGCATTCACTTGTTGGTTGTACGCAGGCGAACGAACCGTGTGTATAATTATAATGTTATACTTATAACAAAAGCATTATAGTGCATCCGCTAAGAGTTGTGCGGTCGTACTCGTACTCTAACTAAAATCGCTAAAACTGTTGTTTTTTCATTTTAATTACGCAGCAAAATGGTAATAACTTCCTAATTTTCTATTACAATCCCAAACCGACTAACTTCGGGGGTTAGAAATTAATCTGTCTGTAATCATTACAGTATTATAATCCATAGAATTGAAAGATCAGTCGCGATGCATGAGCACCGTCGTCGATCCCGCCGGGTAAGCGTTGTTTTATGGTCGTCGTGCCGCCAACAAAGTTCGGCAACTGCTTTATGATCCTAATTTATAAGTGAGCGGCGTCGAGAGTATTTACGACTCTTTTTGGAGTCGTCCCACGAGTGCGTTCAGGCTCGCATTACATGTACGCGGAGGACTATTTGAGGACGGAGCGTGTCTGTATGCGTCAATCAAATGTTTCAATGGGGTGTAGTAAGTGGTGTGGGTATTTGTATGATTCTATGATGAAGAGGTTGCGGTGTTTTGACGCTAACTATTATGAGTAGGTAATTGACGATGTATGCACGTACGCATATAATAGTTTGATTGTTATATTTATGTCTCAAGTCTGTCAGTTTGCTTGCAATACTTGCATATTCACAAATGAGTCACAAAATCGACATAGATAACTAGAATAAATGTTTATACAGATACACACGTAGTTTCTAACACAGATAGTAGACGATGTTCCTTTTATTATGCAAGAAATCCCTTTAGTGCAATATTTATTGGGCTAGTATATTTAATAAATTGAGCTTCAAAGCGCTTTCACGCAAAATGCACAGCCGCTCAAAATATATGATCGCTAAAATGTGCCCGTCCAATATGTTATTTTATTCATTTAAAACTTTTGCAACGATAAACTATTGTCTAAGTATGGTTAATGTAGATTTTACAAATCATCGTTTTTTATTCTGCTTTATAAACTTAACTTGCCAATACGAGAAAATAAAATGTAACACTCTTTAATTGTTATTTTTTAAAATAAAAGAGTTATCATATTACTTAATTATGATCACTTGTTCTATCGCAACATGTACGACAACATGACGTTCTGGACAGGAAGAGTCCCAAGCCGGTGATTTACAATCTCCGAGAGCTGGAATGAGGTTTAGGAGCATAAATTAATTTTCAATTTCCCTTTGACGTTTCGCTGAGCCGGGCGACATGTCTCCCAGAGAAGGTATTACCCCATACATGACACGCGGTGCCTATTCGATGCACCCACATCGTTGTGCTCGGGTGCTGATGTTGTAAAATGATGCCGGTTGCCTGTTGGTGGTTGGTGCAAAAATATGATAGGATTAAAGTAAAGAATTATGAGAACACACGGGACTATATTTTTTTTAACTAATACGCTTCTAACATTCTTGATCTAGGAACATAATAAATCAGGCTACGGTTCTAATTTTAAACTATTCTACACCCTGATTTATGAAAATCTTTATAGATCTGAATAATCGCGCTAGATAAGCTTTGTTTATACTACTTACTGACTTTACAGCTAACTGTTTACCACCTAATTAATGATTACTATCATAATCGGTTTTATAATAACCCTCATTCACCTAGACAACTGAATCGTAAACGCAAATTGCGACAAATGTAAAATATTTAACTATTATAACCAATAATGTATGCAGATTAACTGCCAATGCAGTCAATAGGCCACAATTGGGCGCCGATAGAAATATTAGAGTGTTCACGAGTTACGAGCAGAATGCGGTACAGAATGCAACATGCAAAAGCCATTGAGTAGCAGTGAGTGAATGGGTGTCCTCGGAACGCTGGGTGGTAGCCACCCGACCCATTGTGCTGCCATAGAATGTCACATAACTTTGTTGTAGTTGCCGACATTCTTGTCTAAATAAAACAATATGCACTTATATAAATCTATGGAGTTTGTGCTCGTTGTTGGTGTTTGTGATATGAGTGCGGAGTTTGTTAGTTTGTTAAAATGATGCTGTTAGTACATTTGTGGTCATTTGTTGGTTTAATAAACGGATTAATAAAACGTTAATTACGCGGTTTTGGTAATAAGTGTTGTTTATGTGCGCTTCGTGTGATATAATTGATCAAAACATTTTTATTTTTTGCTGTATATTCCAAGTGAACTAAATGTAACCAAAACAAACATTTTGATATCAACACTACGCCTGAACACGAAAGTTTTACAGTCCAGCCAATATTGGGCGCGCAAAGTTTAAGATGCAGCGTAGATAGGGCGCGTAGTTTCGTCGTAGCTACGTAGCTACAAACTGCTACGAACAGCTACGAAGTGTAGCGGTGTAGCGCTGTCGGTTCGGCGGTGCATTGGTTCAAATATCCGTCGCTCGGCGATGGCTCACCGACACGAAGGAGGAAGGAGATTTCAATGCACTTGATTTATGACCCACATAATGGAGCGCTACGCTGCATTTTGCTGCATGCAACCAACCGTCGGCGTCGGCCCTCCACGCTAAACATCCTCTGTATTTATGAAATGTACACAACTAAACATAATTTGATCATTTAAATACGTAATAGCTGCTCTGATATACTATACTTGCGTCTGTTATTATGTCTGTGCAAATTGTACTGGTAGTTCCTGTTAGTGTTAGCGTACTTTATAAAAGAATATCTGAACTGAACATAAAAATTTAAGATATTCTTAAATTTATAAAGTACCTACACAACCAGTATAAAATTAGATGAGTAAAATGAAAGCGACCATCTTCAAAATATATTAGCAAAGGGTGCTCGGTTCACAGTCTTAGCGATGCGTCATTGGCAAATTGAAAACTTAATTTATAGCTCTCCCATCGTCTGAGCTTACACAGCTTGCCGTGGGGTGACAGCCTGAGTGCTGCGGATTTTCTTATTTCCAAGCCGCGGCCTACATGAGCCGTTCACTGTAAATGTCGAGGGAAAACATTAACTGATTTCTTTCATTAGTATTGCTACCTTTTTCTATGCGAGAAAGTAGAATGCAAAGGGGTTACTGAATGAGGTTCGGTTGTTAGTTTTATGTTTTATTTTAAAGTATGTAGGTTTTATGCAACCGCGATTAAAATAGCATGCATCTAATATGCCGTAATGTCTTATATACATATGGGAGTTGGAAAGGCGTAAGATGGAATACAACGCTCGTTTTGGATTACAGTCTTCCCGTATGACAATAATATACCTACATTACCTGCGTACGTCCGGCGCACCCTAGACAGTCAACTTCGCTACCATCCTTGTTGACTGGCAAAGCTCTACACAATGGCGTGAGCTGCGGTTCCCACGTAAAAATTAGCTTATGCCGAAGAAGAAAAACTCGTTCATGTTGCGAGTTGCGACATATTGGGACCACCTGTACCATGAGTAGTAATTTAACCATCATTATTTGCGATCGTTCGTTGTAGCGCCATGTTCAGAGGCTTATAGCCAGTAAACGTTTTATAAGCCGATAGGATGTATGGAAACACATTTTTTAAATGTTCAACTGTTTATAAGATATTATTAAATATACTATACAGGGTGGCAGGTTAGACAGTGGAAATATTTTAAGGGGTCATTGTACTCATCATTATGAACAACTTTCACTATGGGACCAACCCTGAAATCGCGAAAAAACAAATCAGCTGTTCCATACATTTATGTTCACATAACTTCAGCAAAATGTATAGAACAGCTGATTTTTTATTCGCGATTTCAAGGTTGTGCCACAGTAAAAGTTGTTCATAATGATGAGTAAAATGACCCCTTAAAATATTTCCACTGTCTAACCTGCCACCCTGTATAAGAGATTTTCAAAAACTACTGACACAGGCAGGATGTTTACAAGGATTTTTACTGGAAGTCATGGTCAGTTTGAATCCATTCCTGTACAGCGGCAAGCTGCCATAAATTTTGCTTCGTGTGTACCTACACGATGTATTGCATATATTCCATCGCATTGCTCCACGTGCCCCTGTTATGACAAAGGTACACGCAGTGAAATATTCGTCGTCACTGAATGGTATATTTTGCCAATACGAACGTTATGCAAAAAGGTTGTGAAAAATGTAGTTTTTGAAAGGATCCGTGTGTATGATTCTCGAAACATCTGTCAGTGGGAGTGTGTACGGTATTCGTGGCGCAAAGTGCTACGTTATTCAACTTAATAGCCATTAGTTTGGTTCGTTAGCGGAATATTGCTAACGAATGTGCGGCGGCCGCGCATTCCGGCCGCCGGCGCGTGCTGAAACGCTCAATTAGCACACACTGCTAAACTATCCCACCTAGCGCTTCTATAAAATGCCAGTAATTTCATACTGCCCACTGTATTTGTCATAGCGCGCAAACAACGCACGGTACATGTTTACTGCAGTTGTTGAACTAAACATTTCACTAGAACACGTATATCGATACTAGCTGTTGCCCGCGACTTCATTCGCATTTAAACTTCAACCCTCTCAGAGGTGGAGTTTCGAAAAATCCTTTCTTAGTACAACCCTCTAGGAAAATTATCTTGCAATCGTGTTCTTATCGTCAGTTGTGTCTTTGTCAGTTAGGCAACTGTTTAATTACTTATACTTATATCAAAACATCAAAAATACCAATATTTTTAGTCCAAAACTGTTTATGGCTAGCAAACATTTGGCCATCACAATGTTCAAGAGTAACAGATCTTTTGTTCCTCAGCGTTACGAATTTATATTTCTTCGCATCAATCTCTTTAAATAATACGCACATATATCTCGCACTCCACAGGGCGAGGGGTTTTTGCTGTTATTACTGCATTCAAAATTGAGCACCGAATATGAAATTATGTGCCTTTATATCAGGGATGCTCAACCTGCGGCCTGCGGGTGTTATGTGCTGGCCGCAGAGCTTTTATTGCGCTTGAAACCTGAAGTAATTAAAACAAGGAGGTTTAACAGGCTGAGGAAGTACCTCATTTGGTCTTTTTGTGGGCTTTTAAATAAGAGTCGCTTACCTCTTACGTTAACTTGAAAATTAATACCCGCTAAGAAAAAACGTGAAGTATTGTAGTTGTATATAATATTGATTCTTTGAGTTAAATAGCTTTGATCAAATTGAAAAATAAAAATTTCAAATCTACTCGTAAATTCTGTCGTATTAACATAACAAACCAATTACACACCATAATGTGGGTGCTACGACCCTAAAACCATTAAAATTCGGCATGTTCGATAGTTACGATCTACATCCAACCTATATAGCGTAGATGTCTTTCAAATCACGGGACGTAATAACCTATTGCGTATTTATAAATACGCAATAGTTTCCATTCAAAACGAAAATATTTTATATTTGACACTGCTAAATCTTAATCTAAATATGTATGTAGTAATAGAAGGGTTTGAAGTCCAGGCGTTGTAGGTTCATATATTTCTGAAGTCATTTTTGTCCCTCGACATAATTCGATAAATCTATGTATCTAAGAATGCACCTTGATTGTCACATTACCTTGTAATGTTTACTTTTAATCACAGATAATATAATACTATACGTACAGATGCCTCATCTCATACAAAGAAATGTGACCGATTTACCTCGGGCTATCTTCGGGCTATACTTTTTTCCGTGCTTAAAGTATTTTTTAAAATTTGAAAAAATATTTTTCGTTATGTATTTTTTCATGTTCTCAATTTTACATAAACTTCAATAAAAAATCGATACATATAACTCCATCTATTATGAGTTATTTTAATAAATGTTACTTTGTTCCTGATGAGACCCCGTGCTTTTAAGTACTGTTTCATTATCTCTATTTATTCTTTGAAAGAGGAAAAGGTTGCCTTATTAAGGAGAATCTGGCAACAGAGGAAGCTCAAAAGTCGAGCTGCCGTGATGGGGGATGATTAATATGGCTCATTTGCGGTGCCCACCCCTCCGGCTACCGAGCACGGCTACGAGCTACGAGGCTACGGGCTACGGAGCGCCGCTACGAGGCGATGCTACGTGCCCGTCTCTGCGTACATCGTTTACGCTTCCGCACAGAGAATTTATTAGATTCCACCCCATTTCTACCTTTTATCTCTATTATGTATTTAATGCAATAATATACCATCCCCGACACATCGTAACGTTAACTAATCGTAAGCGGAACACTGCATTAATCAGTATTAACATTATTTACCTCTCATACTATAAAGTAAGCGTGAAATTATATTAGTATGTAAGAGTGTAAGTAAAATAAAAAGCTGTAACAATATATTAAACATGTTTTCAGCGTTGATCTAAAGCAAAAAGTAGAAAAGCGGGGGCAACCAGTAGGTATTATTCGTGTAATTGGTTTCTAATGCCGCGTAAACCCTCCAAACGTGTTGGGAGAGTGGACCGAGAGATAAAGTGCGCGAACCTTCTCGCACAGATTTCACGTTTTTTATTTTCCCGAGTTTTGCCAAAAAAAATGCATCACTTTAGGAATTCGTTTTATATTTGTGTTGGAATATGATCAATATTCAAGGGTTTTAGGGTGAGAGAGCGTTCTGCAGTTGCCAACCAAATGGTCTAAGACCGAATTACTGGCAGAATATTATTTTTGGGGCAGATTTATTTTTAGGATAGGTACATTGCAATGTCTGTACAATACTTTTGATGATGTTGATGAAATCAGTGTTTATTGTTTTTTTAAAGATAACATAAAATAATTTAACTAGGTACATGAGACTCGTATGTATGAAAATGTACGTCATTCATCTGCTTCCAAGAATTCAATACAACTACTGTTCCTATATATGAAGTATTCGATTATGTTATAGGTACTTCACCATATTACCTGTTATCTATTTAGATACCAGGGAGTGAATCAGGCTTTAGATATTTGGTACGCACAGTCGCCTCAGTTTGGCAGACGAGTGAATGAATGTACATTTTGGAGCTTCATGAGTCCCCTCTTATTGTATCAGGCTTATCTTAAATCCTGAGCGAGGCTCTCGCTTCAAAGAATTCACGTGACGTTTCAATTGGAAAGTCGGTGAACATTATAGTTGAATAATGATAAAGTTACATGAATGTTTTATGTATTTTCTCACTCTTTATCATTATTCCTTATTATAACAACAACAATGTGAAAGTATTAATTAGCGATATCATTAAGTAATACCAAGTTCATGCGTTATAAAATATCAATGCTATTAAATATCCTATTATTTTTCTAATTGTTTATTAGAACCACCATGAAAAACAGATATTAAAAAAAAAAAAACCTTGTTACTCTTTATAGCATAAACTTAAAATACTATTGAAGTCCTTGCTTTGAAAGGAAATATCCAAACCATAAAACAGATGCAGAAACATCATAGTGGCGTAAAAGATGCTACCGCTAGCAAAATGGTCACAAAATTGCAACAAAAATAATGCAGCTATTCACCTTTGCGAACTCTATAAACAAAATTAACAATATAAATACCTTTAAAAGACACATTGCCAAGATCGGAATCCCATGCGGTCAGAGCACTCTGCGTGTCAACTCACTGAAGTTTGCAGTGGGAATGCATTTTCTGTTAAGTACATTCCGCATTATAAATAACATTGTCTCTCCGACACTGTTATAAAATGCAACGACAGCTTTACCTTATTGTATGAATCTAGAATTGTATAGTACTATAAAAGTACCCTTATTTTTTGTGTTTTTTATTTTGTATTGTAATATGATGTCTTCTTCTTTTGAGAATTTTCTTGGCTCGCTGCCAGGATCCGCTTTATATCAGTAAACAGCTACTGTACATTATAAAGCTACATTTTGATTTCACTTAAAGTGGCTGGACTGACTGATAATAATATTAGGAGCTCAAGCATCGACTAATGAGACACAAATTATCTATTGTTGCCGACCTATACGAGGCCGGATGATGGTCAAGAGATTATTGTGATTTTAAAGAATCTTTCTTCTGAGGGTAGGTACCTATCATCTTTATAACCATTGATTTTTGTAACATTCTGTACAGAAAATTGATTAAATCTGTGGTAATGTATCTCCTGTTGTCTTAACGGGTACATACTTATTCATTTTGGGTACTAATACAAGGTCGTATAAAGCCGGCGGACAAAGTTATCATATAGCTACTTCAACATGATTGTCGCCGGTCGCGACGAGACACAGGAGGGTAATTCCTCTCCTCTCCTTCCCGTTATGCACTTGTAAATATATCCCTTACATCCTCGGAGGGAGCTTACTAGAATTTTTCAGTGTGCATTGCCCTGTCGTGCTCGAATCCTTGTAAATTTATGACCCTCGCTCGCTGACGGTGGCCAGTTCCACGAATATCGGATGGGATGCTTTTGTATGCGTCGTATAGAAATATATTTGTGTGTAATAGTAAATATTGGACATACAATATCTAATAACACATTTAACTTTCAAATTGAACGCTGTGAAGAGTTAAAGTGTAGGCTGTTTCCTACCTGAAAATACTGCACAGTATGTTTGATATTGTCTGTAAAATATCATGTTTAAAAAACTAATGACGTTGTACATGTTCGTATACACCTGCATACAAGTTTTTGTAGTCCGCTTTAAGCTGTGAAAGAAAATGTAATATCTACGCCGACGGCGGCGCTACAGAAAGTGCCAAGCCATTAGGAGACATCTGATACAATAGCCACTTTGCTTTTTTAATATTCTATTATGAAATTTAACTATTATTTTAAATATTCTTTTAATAGCTTACATGATTAGCTTAGCAAAAGGTAGCTTTGTATAGGTTAGATATTTACTACATCATGTACAATTTTTATATGGAAAATAATATATTTGTAATAATAACGTATTATAGGTAGACATAAACTTTTCTGAACGTATTCTCTAAATGGTGGTGAAAACCACAATAAAATCCATTGTGTAGTTTAGACAAGAGTTTGTATTATTTTTATGTCATATTAGCTTTCGCCCGCGGCTTCGCCCGCGTTTTCCGGGATAAAAGATAGCCTATGTATTATTCCAGACTTTAATCTATCTGTGTGCGAAATTTCATCTAAATCGGTCCAGCCCTTTCAGCGTGAAGAAGTAACAAACATACACACAAACACACACATACACACACACGCACAAACTTTCACATTTATAATATTAGTGTGATCTGTTCCGATACTTTTTTCATATTAATGAATACAGTTATGATTTTAGACATTGAGGTATTAACCGATTTTAGTCGCCGACTGTACGAGTAGAATAACCACCATTGAATAAATAATGCTTTTACGCGATAGCTTAAATGGATTATTTTACTTTTACAATTATTCTTTAGAATTACAATGCTGATTGATCCTTCTTGAACCTTCATCAAGAAAATAATGCACTAACTTTCATATTTACATAATAATAACCTTCAACTAATAAATCAAGTACAGACCTAGCATGAATCAAGAATTTACGATCGCTGGATTAAGTACGTCATATACGAGGATATGGAATGTTTGTTCTGAGCCATAAAAGCCTTGTTTTAAAAAACAATAACGCGAATTCACAAATAAAACTGCATTTTATTTGCTGTCGAATTAAAAAAACAGACGTTTTTAATGGTACCAATACGCGCGGGAAGTCGTGTCGTCGGCCATATTTGTTCCCTCTGCGATTGCTCGACAACCTTCTCTAAATTGGAATGTAAAACCGACCAATGAAGCTAGTTCTAACGTTGAAATATGTAAAATAATATTTTATAAAGCCTGTTTACTTACCGAGTATTTTATATTAATAAACAACAGGGACTTTTACCGCAAAAGGTTCATTATCTCATGCCTTTGTTTGTTATACGTTTGTGCTACAAAATATATGATCTTTTGTTTTAATAATAGTTGTGCTCCATAATTAATTTATATTATGGAGCACAACTATTATAAACTCAGACACATTTATGTTCATTATCTTTTACGGTTGTATACTCTACTCGTATGTTCAACTCGCAACCTTGTGAGGAGATGAGGGGTCTAGTCGGGTCCGAAACTACCGATATATTTATTGTTTAATTTTGGGGCAGTTCAAAAAATAAAACCTGGAGGAATCCCTCAACAATATTAACAATAATTTATTTATTTATTATAAATAACAAAATTCCTGCCGCAAGATATTTGTTTTAATTAACATACGCAGTAATAATCATCAGAAAACCCACTGAAATCTATTGCTGTCAGAAACATTTCCAAGTAAATTAAAGGTTTATCATTCAAATATCTTTTACCCGGACCAATACCGAGCCACAGAACTGGCAGGTAATAACATTTTTTCAATAGCGCATTGTTTTATCCAATGACTTTTCTTGCAGGATACCTTACGCTGACAAGATCACCCCTGAGCCGATTCTGCACAACAATACCAGTAGGGACACAAAAGCAGACTCGATCAGAAACAGCTACAACAGCCAGTTCAAAGTAGGCATATACGGTTGGAGGAAGAAATGCCTGTACATCCTGGTTATGGCGCTTATGCTTATGATGATCATCAATCTCGCTTTGACACTTTGGGTGCTTAAAGTGTTGGATTTTAATTCGGTAAGATTTTTAACGATGTCTTTTCGGGAGAGAAGAACGCTTTTTTAATAACAAATATAATTATTATTGTGGCTGTCATCAATTGTCTGTCGCACGTGTCCCTTTATAAATGCCTGTTTTCATTAACGTCAATAGTCAAGTCTATCAAAGTGAGACATAGTTACCATAGGCGGCCTATTACAAGTTTAGGAATATGGAAACACGATTTTTTACAAAAATATATTTTCTGTCATTGTCAGTATTTTCGCATTTAATTTAATTTAATTTTAGGAAGGAATGGGCCAACTTCGCATAGTGCCGGGAGGCTTGCAACTATTGGGGCAAGCTCTAATGTTAGATTCTCTGTTCGCATCCACTATCAAGTCACGTCGAGGATATCCAATTTACATGGAAGCTTCTAGAAATTTTACCGTTTCTACTAGAGACTCGCACGGAATGTTACAGAGTAGATTATATCTAGGTGAGTTCTAATTATAACTTTGCTATTTTTACAGACAAATCTGCGTTAAAAACTTTACAAAGGAAATAATATGTAGCTCATTTAATTAGTTTGTGAAATTTAATACTACAAAACATTGTAGGCCACGATCGTTTCGAACTAAACGTAGCTCGACTAGAAGTGCGCGACGCTCGGGGTGCGTTGCTGCTCGGTGCCGGGCAAGACTCGGTCACAGTGGGAGCCGACACACTCACCGTGGTCAGCCCTGCCGGCGTCACCGTACAAGCCGCCGCGCAGACACCCCTAGTCAAAGCCCCCCCTTCAAAACCATTGGTGTAAGTATATTTGTGTGTTTGTACTTTACCAAATTTACGAGCTTTGTCCTCGTCGCAGAGGAAGTTAGAACTCGTTAGTTTGAACATACAGTTATGTCAAACGCACCTACTGAAGTTTGTTGTCCGATAGGAAGCATGCCTTTACCACATGTTTCAGAAAATGTATAGAAGCATGGTGTTTATTAAATAACTGATTTTCGGAATTTAATAAGGTTGTGAGCTGAAAATAAATGTTGCGGCAGTTATGTCGTCGGAAATAATATAGTTCTATAACTATGACTATGTCTATATGACCTAAGTACTAGAATTTGATATTGATTAGAGCAGGACAAACAACACACGGAGTCGGGGCCATCCTGAACTGCTCACGACTACCTATAACATAGTTCCTGTAATTCTACACACACACAACACATACTAATGACATCTCATTGTTACTGCTCACGGCCAGGCTGGAGTCGCCGACGCGTTCGCTTGAGATGCACGCGGCACAAAACATAGCACTGGAGTCCCGCGCGGGCGACATCAGTGCCAGCTGCCTCACCACGTTCCGGCTGAGATCCGTCGCCGGCTCGGTGAGCATGCGTTGTGATAATAAGCGAAAAGCAACTGACTTAAACGTTTTAATGAAGTAGTCATTACTGAAACTTTATTTTTTTTCCAGTTTTGGATTTTAATAATGCCGAATGTTTTCTTTCAGTTACTTCAGGTTTAACGGTCTTACCTAATTTATAAAATTGTTTCGCAATGCAATTCGAATAACTAAATTGTGCCAAATTTGTTTTTTTTGCAGATTCGCTTAGACGCACCTAGTATATTTATGCCAAAGTTAAAATCGGCACTGCCACTGCCGCCGGCAGCGGCGCACACGCACGATCCCCATCATCAGAACATATACCAGCTGTGCGCATGCGCGAACGGCAAGCTGTTCCTTGCACCGCCGCACGGCGTCTGCGCCGCAAGGGAAGAGAGCCTTATATGCCGATGATGAATTTATATTGTGATGTGACATTGTTGTTCATTGACGCTTGTTACATATTACTTTCGCGGTTTTATATGCGCTATGTATATTGAGATGTATGTAATGATCTTAGTTTATAGTGAATGTGTCAACGTTGTGTTTTAAGGCGTAATATAGCTATGAATGGATTTACATGATTATACGAGGTAGAATTATGCCGAAGGACTTTAAATTGAAATCATATCACTTTGATTAATTTCTCTTCGATCAATATAGGTAATAAAAACTTAATAATACTCAAATACTGTCTGATCCGAAAGGGGCACATAGATTGGGTACCGCAATAACATTACCAAAAAATATAATTCAAAAATCATATTATTATTTTAGCTAAAATAAAGCTATTGAAAAATGAGTCGATGTGGGGGGGGGGACCTATCAAGTGGCATGTTTTCAATTTACAGCCTGTATATTACGTGCTCGGTGGGTTTGCAAAGTCTCAGGCCGGTTGTGCTTATCGTTACGAATTGTAAAAAAAATATGTTACTGACTTGCTTCGGAATAATGTTATTGTTAAAATGTATTTAAACACGTGAATCTTAAATTTTTGATGGACATACCCTTAAAGAGTATAAAAAGATAACAACGATGTCAAATAACGTACTAGAACGAACTACAAATATAGGTGTAATGTTTGAGCCCCCTGTTAGTGAGTTCATTTGTATGAATGATTTGTATGAATGGTGGCTTGTTCTTCATCCACTGTGTGACCGCGTCGGAATAAACATTTGTATATCTAATCACTACACATGTTTCTTCCGAGTGTGGATATTTATGTATGTAGGTATGTACATGGTATGTATGATGACAACCACGGTACTAAAGATAATGTGGGCTATAAGTGTAAAGTATTTATTAATTTATGTACAAATGTGTCTTTATTTATCAGCTTGTTACTATAAACTCATGAATTACGACTACAACGACATTCGGAAACGTATCAATTGAAATCTATTATAATAATAAAATCTAGTGCCTTTTGGATCGCGTTTAGAATAACGATTGGCTGAACGAACTTCAATTCATATTTTGTTATGCGTTGTGAATAAAGTTCCATCTGATTTTAATGTTTACCACCCCTGATGTTTGCTGAACGTATTTGCAAACATACAAATCAATTTGTTTTACGTAATGTTTGAAATGTTAATGTTAATTTTTTTTATAGAAGTTTGTTAACAAAACAATTAATTAACTATTTAGCGAAATATTTTGTCAATTTAAAACTATTACTACAGTCTGCTAATACATCATTGTCGTATATATGTGTATGTATATCACAAAATATAGCACCGAAAACGGACTTATTCTTTTTGATAATATTGTATAAAACATACAGCGAAAATCATAAATTCTTGGAATGAAATGTAATTTACATTTATAATAAGTCTTATTTTTCGGCTAAAAGGGTAAGTTGACGGGTCTACGTGTCATAGGGAACATTATATATTATATAAACAATTATACGCAATACTTGTAGTAATCATTTATGTATAGACTTCGAGTAGAGATTTATATGATGTATAATAAATAGCTAATCTGTTACGCATAGGAAAATGTATATTAGATGTAAACGTTTGTTGATATTGTTGTAAATATATGTAATTTATGGAATTACTTAAGTAAATATGCATATTATGTCAATGTGACTTTATTTTTTGTGTAACTCTGAAATCATTATCACAAAATTACCGGAAAACCAATACAATTTAGAAAAAAGTAAGTTATCCCTTTACAAAGTGTAGCCAACGTTGTTTCAGAAACCATTATAAACATACAAACACAACATTAGTTAGTACCTAATGCGAAAGAAATAAGTCCCACACAAGAATACGCAGACAAAGTCTTGTATTACTTTGAAAGCCCTGATTACTATTTCCACCCGTTCCTTTATTATCTTACTCAAAGAAACCAGCCTACACAAAAATGTTAAAATAATGTTAACTATCAATTAAACCATAAATCCCTATTACAAGTATAAAATATTCAAAAAGTTCTTAATTGAATTCTACCGGAAAACTGACACAGGTAATTTTATTATAAAACGAACTCGGAATAACTTGGAAACTTTCATCATTTAATTTGGTTTTAAAGGCGGTTTTCGCAAACAGAGCTCACTGGATCTATGCACTTTTTACCCGACTGCGCGACGCAAAGGAGGGTACGTAATGTGTTTATCAGTCTATGTATGTATGTATGTATGTATGTATGTATGTATGTATGTATGTTTCTATGTGGCGTTCTAGAGACCAAATGCGTAGGCCGATTTTGATAATTCTTACGTCAATCGATTCGTCTTAACCTTGCGAGTGTCACTAAAGACATAACAGTAATCAAAATTCACCACAGCGACAACCAGACGCCATATTGCCGATTTTTGGCGTCTTCAAAAATTTGTTTTCCTCAAAACCTATCATGTGGGGTATCAAAATGAAGGGCTCGAAAAGAAGATTACGAAAACATATATAAATACATTAAAAACTAAAAAGTGAAAAATAAAAATAGTAAATTAAAAATTAAAAAACCCGACTGCCAATGAAGTCGGTTAAAAAACAACTAAAAAGTTCAAAACAAGAGCACTTTTCAAGCAGTCTGATGCAGTTGGTGGCATAAAATCTAAGATTTAACACAAGTAATTGCCACCAACTGCATCAGACTGCTTGAAAAGTGCTCTTGTTTTGAACTTTTTAGTTGTTTTTTAACCGACTTCATTGGCAGTCGGGTTTTTTAATTTTTAATTTACTATTTTTATTTTTCACTTTTTAGTTTTTAATGTATTTATATATGTTTTCGTAATTTTCTTTTCGAGCCCTTCATTTTGATACCCCACATGATAGGTTTTTATTGTAGCTAGACAGATTATAATGTCCTTACACAAACTATAAAGAGTTTGAAAGGATACTCATTATTTTAATCGATCATAAATTAATAGAAAGTTGTACGAGTTTATGTTACACATGGCTAACATTCTTGTCAACCACTT
The DNA here is from genome assembly GCA_948465475.1 of Thalpophila matura. Lineage (NCBI taxonomy): Eukaryota > Metazoa > Arthropoda > Insecta > Lepidoptera > Noctuidae > Thalpophila > Thalpophila matura. The sequence continues at coordinate 8,338,770 of OX419183.1, read as the reverse complement.
AAACTGTTCTGAAAAGTACCTAATAAAAGAATCAGAAAAATTAAACATATTTGTCGGTTCGATTAACTCAGTCGTTTGGTAATCTTTTCTAGTCTTTATCTGTAAACAACGATATAGAAGAAATTCTATTAAGCAGAATAAATAAAAAATATAAGAGAGGACTTTATATTTAACCTTATTATTTTTCCTAACGAAAAAATATTTTACCAAAAGAAATGTGTACCAATCCTGATTATACATAGGTACACATGGTACAATCTTTTTAACTGTGAACTAAGAAATTACTATTCAGCCGCACTCTTTGTGGTATTTAGTTCAACACGATATTCTTATAATACTCTTTATAATATAGCTGCAGTGGCGCGCAGTAACATTGTCTATAGACTAGTGAGTCCCCGAGGACGTCGCTCCTGTGGACGCTGCATATTCTGTGACAATCTAGACAGTACAGGGCTCGATGAAACTATTTTTCTATAGATTTTTTATCAATAGGTTTTGCGCCTGTGTGTGGTTTTTTTTTTTTAGAAAATCTAAGGCTTTTGTGCGGTATCTCACATATACACAGCTACTGTAATACGAAATTCTTTCTCATTAAAAAGGAATACTTTTATCTACCTGTTTAAAATACGCTATCTGGTTATAGGTATATTAAATTGACTTGAAACGTTTACAACAATACATATTATTAAATAACGAGCCAAGACAAATAATTAATAATGTACAATCGATACGACGGATTTATTGTGAAGCTCAATGAGACTGTGAACAGTCGCGGCTAAAGTTTAATTAAAGATTCATGATAAATTGTCGCAGGAAGCTGCATTCTGCGCGGCGTCGCACGTGAATAACGTTCTACGAACACTTAAATAACTTAAGACAGTAACCTAACAATAAATTCATGAGCCAGCCCCCTTTGTTTGGCGCCGCGATGTTTTAAAGCGGCTAATTGGCAGGAAACACCGCTAAAATGATCGCAAATTAGTAGGTGCCTGGCGTTGTTTACAAGCATGCAGTGGCGGTACATAAATCTTCTTCGTTTAGTATAAGTAAGCTGCCTTTGTCTGGGGCATACGCAGCTAGGGCACTTAAATGTGAGGACGGATTTTAAAAATATAATTAATAAATATTAATGCATCTACAATAAACCGTCATAAATAAAAGTTTTGCACTTCGAATTGGATATTTAGAAATAATATTTATAAGTCTCTCAGTTCCATCTACACCTAATTGAATTTCGGAGTCTTTTGTTGCGGTATAGCCGTGCGGGAACTCTTAAAGCCATTTCAAAGACACCTCGCTTCGCGGCATCTGAGCGAGAGGAAATAAAGTTATGATTTATGTAGTGAAATATGTTTCGGGGAGGCCAACGCTCTAAGCGGCCCGACACCTCCTGTCGTTGACAATATAAATTCGTAGCAAAACGAGAAGACAATTGCTTAGAAGCGTATGCTCAAATGTAAGCGACTTTATTATTTACGAGTCCCATAATGACTTGTTCGATTAAACTTATTACAGCAACGTATATTTTACATTCTGTTCTCAGAGGAAGTAATTTTCTCTTGCAATTGTAAAGCGTTGTAGCGGTTTACTCGCAATCAATTGATTTAAGTGCGCTCCAATGTTTCAGCTAATGAAAACCTCAATTAAACTAGCTGCAATGAGGCATCAATTTTTTGTTATTTGTGTCGTCGTAACTATTGTAATCCGCGCGGGACGATAGGTCGGGGCTTCCGGAGAGGTCGGGTTAGTTCGGCTATACTCGGGTACAGTCGGATGCAGTTATCTGTGTCGCTGTGACACTCAGGTCGTGTTCCTTAGCCCGATTTGACGGAGGTCGAGCGTGGTCTGCCTCGATTAGGACTCTCGCCCCGACAGGATTTGATTACGACACTCGGAAGCTAGTAGGGATTATTACAGGAAGCCGAGTTAGAATATCACGTATGTTATGATAAATGTACTTCGTGTGTGCTGATTGCATCTCTGTGCTATTAAATTATATGCGGAAGGGATGAAAATTAAATTTGGATTGTAATAGTTTGACCGTTATTTCTAAAATAATATGCCTTTTGTGTAGGTATACCTACCGATACACATCTATAAATTAAGACAGATGCGACCTATTTATTACATAGAAGAAATATCTCATGTACCTAAGGGCTTATTGCTATTCTTCGTGAGTAGGTACCTGACAGAAAATCAGAACAATTTCAACCCACGATTCATATCAAGGGTTTTTAGATAAACAGCATCAAAAAGGCAGTATTCTGAATAAAACTACAGAAAATATTTAAAGGAGGGGTTCCCAGTTCATTTTCCGGCAACAACTATAATACTATCTTGACAACTTCAACCCACATTGCTCCTATTCCAAGAACAATCGCATTGAAAAGGACTGCGGACTGTACTTACTTACTACCTACCCACACTGTACGAGAACAACAAAAAGGAGCTTCCTAGACGAAATAAAGCGTCGTCCTAATGTCGTGGGTCACGTGTACCTTTATGATTCAATTGTCTGTGACTGGACCGTCTTCAAGCCGACCTGCGTCACGTCACGAGACGTCACCGCTCCCCCAATATAATTAACACGTTCAGACGCTAACTACTAACTTCTAAAAACACCCACTTAAATGTATTAAGTTGTTTGATGTTGTTTACCGTTTTACATTGTCGTTTATCTCCCGGGTGTTTTTATGTTTTTTTAAATATATTATACTTGTTGGCATTTCAACAACCTTGGCAGCGTGTAAGTTATCATAAACCATTGAATAAAGTAAAACCATAAAGATTTAAATCAACGATGAGAATGATCAGTCCTATCCCATAACATGGGTAACAAGTATATAGGTAAATAGTATGAATTCATTTCGAGCGATAATAAAAGACTGAAGTATCTCTCAAGGACACCTCTGTGATAATAATCCTAAGTAAGCAGTAAGAACAAACATTGTGCGAGTAGTTACAACAGCAGATCGTTTCCAAAGACATATTGTTACAATCTGATGAATTTAGAGCATCAGGAATGCGAGCAGTGTCTAATCTAATGTAATGCTACCAAACTGCGGACAGTGGGCACTGGGATAGAATCGGATTCCGAGCAAGCATTTGGGCCCCGGACGTTTGATCTCTACATACATCTATCTGCAGCTAAATGGCTCTACAAGCGTACCAGCTCCGCTTTGAGCATAATCGCAAGGTGCGTTATGGGTCTGATTAATATTCCGAAGTGCCATTCGGATTAATTTACCGTTACCGCCTAAATTAATCTGACATTTAAAGACGGTAAGCCCCGCCCAGTGGTGTACACTTACGAAACTTTGTTGTGAATCAGTGATGAATCTTTAATATGTGTGGGTGTCCGTGAGGCGTAGGCGATGCGGTGCATATGCAAGTTTATAAAGTGTACCGCTAATCCGGCTCGCGCGAGCGATAGTGTTAATGTGAGGCATTAAACTCAGGCGCCCGCGCCGAGCTGCCTGCACCGTCTACACTTTACCGCCAACAATGACACGTTTTATGACACCCTTCATTAAAATGGCAACGTCGGTATTAACTACGTGACTGCTAAAAGAATTCATTATTAAAATACCTCTGAGACTACAACTGTCTTAGTTAATGTGAGCTAAGATTTAAGACAGTGTACGTGTTCCTTGAAATTAAAAATATTTTTTCCTTATGAACGCTGTGGATGTATGGACTTGCAGGAGAATTACGATAACAGAAAAATACGAACATTAAAAATGTTCCACGTGTTTATGAAAGTGTTTCAAACTGATTAAATGGGTACTCTAATGCCACCCTTGTCACGCACAGTCTTAAAAATAAATTAAGAAGAGCTGCCATGTTTATTGTTCCGTTTCATTCCATTATTCACTCTTCAGTGCTCACTTTGTATTTCAACTAACGCTCTAGTTTATGAATGTCGTATATAAGTAAATTAGTTTATTTCCTCTTGGCGACAATTTAGCTCACGCTCTTGTCACAAATTGTCGGCGAGGGTAAATGCAGACTATTAAGGAAATACAGCAATTCAAGCAGCCCTTACCCTACATTACAGCGCAATCTTACACCGGCAAAATTATAAGCAACACCTTCTTGTGTCGTGTCTAGAGGCAATAACATTGCGCAGCCAATCACTGAACGGACGTTGTGACGAAAATATCATAGCGTAATTGTTTACAGCTCATTGTCTTGTGAATTTAGGAGAAATGGGATAGTTGAGAATTATCTGTTTCCTTGTTTACTATGTAGATGAAAGTTTTCAGTTATTTATACAGTTATTTTCAATCAAATGTCGGGATAGTCATCTTGCAATTGTATATGTCAATTCATAAACACGTAGTAACGAGTTGCAGCCGAATGCCTGCAACCACCCAGCGCGCCCCGTTTGCACGGCATGGTAAATAACTGTAAATACGGAAACCGCTAGGTTAGTATCTAAAGTGCTTTCAATGTGAAATAGGTAAGTATGCACGGTAGTAAATGATACAGTGTAGGTTATTTAATCACCGGATCACTGGAAATTCAGTGTTAATTACGTATCTAGTACAGTATAAGCACAGTGTGTGATATTAAACTGTGCGGCAGACATCTGTACCTTCAGTGAAAAGTGATTTAAGTGAAAAATCCTAGTTTTGAGTAATTTAAGGTTAAAGATTTAAAAAAATCTCGTTATTTTTCCAACGTTCTAAAATAAAAAACGATATGTGGTGCGTGTAGATAATATTATAAAGATTATAAAGAGCTTGGTTTGAATATATTATTTTGCACGGAATTTAAGTAATTAGTAAAAATAGCCAGTTATATCACCGTACACTATAGTTTTCTTTGCTTATTTTTGTGTATTTAAATCTATAATGAAATGAATTATTTTACACATTTAGTTACCGTTTTGTGTGAAATGTTATAAGGCTTGTGTTTTGGCATGTTTTTCCTGCAAATAGTTGTTGTGAGAAAAAGTCGTAAAACTAATATGATCATTTTGATTATCAGCAACCTTTTTTCATTGTTTTATTTAAAATTCCTACGTAAATATTCAATTGTACCCCTAAACACTAATGTATTTTTCAAACTAGTAAGTGATTAATGCTACAAGCTAGAATTTATTGTGATACATTTTGTTTACATCGAAGTGTTTATTGATACAAGTAATAAGAGTATTGTCCTGACGCATGCCCGAGACTAAAGCCGCGTCTCCTGCGCCCTGTTTTCGTGTTCGACGAACATCGAACAGTGAACAGTGAACGATAAAGTGAACGATAGAGTGAACGATAAACGATTTTGACGAACAAAAACACACAAACGTGTTTGCCGAGCCTAGCGGAAAACATCCCCGCGTTCGCCTGCGGGGAAATGAATGAATGACCTCACATTCTTCGGAACTCATTTTGAAATGGCATACCTAGGGTTGCCAACTTTTTTTGGGAAAAATAACTTATTTGGAAGAAAAAAAAAGGATTTCTCGTATTTAAGTATGTTTTTATTCACATAAAAAAAATTGTGTTGGTACTTTTAGCACATGTAATATTTTTTATGTTGTCTTTGAAAGTATCAAGGCTAGTTTGACAACCGAAATTTATATTTAAATAAATAAATAATATATCGTTTTTTATTTTTATGGACCATTTGTTTCTCTCTTCTCGCCATGTCAGATTCAATACCGAAAAAACTCTTTTAGTGAAAGCTGAAGTGGCGGGAACAGAGAGTAAATCTGATATTTTTTTTTTTAAATTTGGTAAGCTATTAGATTTATTTGCACATGTATAGTAAAATTGAAAATAAAAGATTTTCGCATACTTTATTTTTATGCAAAAGTATAAATATCCCACTCCCACTAATCCCACTAATATTATAAATGCGAAAGTTTGTGTGTGTGTGTGTGTGTATGTTTGTTAGTTCTTCACGCTGAAACGGCTGGACGGATTTGGATGAAATTTGGCAAGGAGGTAGCCTGGGACCTAGAATAACACATAGGCTACTATTTACTCCCGGACAACGCGGGCGAAGCCGCGGGCGGAAGCTAGTAGAAAATAAAGTAGGATACGTTATTATAAAGTACTAGCTTCCGCCCGCGGCTTCGCCCGCGTTTTTTGGGAAAAAAAGTAGCCTATTCTGATTCTATTATGATGTATAAGCTATATTACTGTAAAGTTTCATCATCATCAAAATTCGTTCAGTAGTTTTTGCGTGAAAGAGTAACAAACATCCATCCATACATCCATACATCCTCACAAACTTTCACATTTATAATATTAGTAGGATTAGTAGGAAGTAGGATAGGATAGTTGGCAACCCTAGGCATACCTGTCATACATTGTTCGATGTTCTTGTTTAGCAAAACAAAAACGTCGAACATAGCAGGAGACGGGTGAATGAATGAATTAAGAACGTGAACATGTTCGTAAAACAATGTTTTGTTCAAAATTTGGAGCAGGAGACGCGCCTTAAGGCCCCGGTATACGCCAACGGCCTTGAGTGATTTGGGCGGTATAGCTTGAGTGTTCTGCGCTGAGCTCAAGCAACGTGACATACATCCACCGAGCAATACGACTCGCCTATCAAGGAGCGCGCTGTGCAGAATTAGGCGTATTATTACTTTTTAGTATCTAAAATATAAAATAAAAAAAAAGTAACAGGCAATATTATAGGTAGTAACATAGTCTTTTCACACAAAACAAATCATGAAAATATCTTAAGCGATTTGAAAGTAATTACGTTTTTATGTTTTGGGTAGACACGAATTCATGAATTTATTTCATTAAGTATTTTACTACAATAGTTAAATATTTACAGGTACGATTGATGTATATGTTCTAGTTTAACTTAAAAAAAATGCACAACTCACCTGCATTATTTGACGGCGAAATAAGAGATTTAAAACTTGAGATTTACGGCCGTTACCATTTACCGTCGCCTTAAGAATCCCGCGTCGCCTGCGCTCTTTCCATGCGTCCCGCGGAGAAGTAGGGAGTTGTATGTTGTTGTTGTACGACTTGTATCACTGTGTACTACGTATTTTTTTGCTAATTTAGTTCTTAAACGCAATGCAGTTTTGATTCTACTATATTAGTATCATTATTCACGTAATCATATTATGTCCTATTTCCCTTATGTTCTTACTAATAGAATTAATATTAAATTTGTAATCACATCAAAATTGGCTACATAAATTACGTGTAAATTGTTTCATTAGCAGTTGTATCATTAGTCACATATTTTTATGAAAATAAATTTGTGTTTGTATGGTTCATGTACAAATGTAACACTTTTCACTACAATGTATTGTTTCAATTTTTTAAAGTTTTGTGATAGGATTTCATTTGTATCACTTTGGATTAATTGAAGTAAAAGCTTTCGGTTCGCGTAAGATGTGGTAACTCGAGTCGTATTAAAATACATTTTAGAAATATAAAGATCGGTTCGGAGCACTTTGGTATGAATCAAAAAGTATTATTTTACACAATAATTTCAATAAAAAATTGCTTACTTATATCAATGTACACAAAAAAATCTTATTCATTTTTAATCTTATAACAACGGGGATAAGATAGAAATTAAGTTAATTTTTTTTTAATAAGTTTAAACAGAGAATATAAAAACCGATCTGGGTCGACATGTATCACTTTTCACTGAAGGTACAGACATATCGTAGTAAGGTTAATTAATGCCTTTGTCCTAGTGCTCGCAAGTGCATATCGTGAGACACAGAATTTGAATCCTATGTAGGGAAAATTGATATGTAGGTATTGGTTTTAATGTTATGTTGGAAATCTATCTGAATAATGACAGCCTCAGATATAATTATAGATTTGTACACTCAGTTCATACATTATATATACAGTATGAACTGAGTGTACTAATCTATAATTATATCTGATCTATCATCTAGCTTTATATCGAGTGTGTCATCACTTAAGAACAATTAGTAAGCATAATCTAAAGACGCCATCTGTATCTCTCCTCCCCTTTACTGAAGGGAAAGTCTTTAAAGTAGTCTGGATAAATGTATGTTCACAACCAAATCACCTACTCACCAAAGAAAATAGCAACTGCAAAGTCTAAGTTAAGAAACAGACGATAAAATTTACAATTCCGTATGTCAGTTCGGCTGCACCGGACAAATAGTAAAACTCTTCCGTGCGAGTTGGTGCACTGAATTCAAATGACGTAAACAAACAAATACGCCGCACGTATCAATACATACATACATATATGTATGTCAATACAAGGCTCACTAAATAGTGAGCTTTCAAAAAACTTGCAAACAATGTCCTGTATCTAAATAGATACAGGACAATGTACGGTTGTCGCAGTGGCTGAGATATTGGCTGCTGCGCGACGACGTGCCGCGGGTTCGATTCCCGCACTGGTCTGGCTGTTTGTGTTTGTAAACGCACCCACGACACAGGAGAAATCCTAGTGTGGGGCAAGGTTTTATTAAAAAAAAAAACTTTTGGTAAGTACTTAGGTACTGTTTATTTAAAAAAAAAACCGGCCAAGTGCGAGTCGTACTCACGCACCGAGGGTTCCGTATCATTTTTGGACGTATAAAGTGAAAAAATCCGGACCGCATAACTAAGTTTGTTTGTGAAGGAATTTTGATGATTTTGAAAAAACTGTACTAGTTAGGAACATCGTTTTATTTTTGGTGCCATATTTGGGTCAATTCCTATCAACTCTAATTATTTCAGATTTTTCGCTCCGCAAACTTCGGAGATAAGGGGGGGGGAATGGTATTTTTTTGGACATTTTTCATCATATGTCGAAAACTGTGAGACATAAAATAAAATAAAAATATATTTTGAAATGTGCAGATCAAGCCCTTTCATATGATATATCACTTGACCTAGTAACCCCACTTTAAAATTTCGGACCCCCACTCCGGCCCCTTTTGCAATGTGAATAAAAATATTATTAGATTTTTTTCGTTTTCAATTTAACTGAACAAGCATTCTTTATAACTGTTCCAAATTTCAAGTCGATAGCATAAGTAGTTGCTGAAATAAGCAGGTGTGACAGACAGACAGACAGACAGACAGACAAAGTCGCACCATAAGGGTTCCTTTTTTACCATTTTGGTACGGAACCCTAAAAACCTCTCTAGGGCCACGTCCCGACAGATTTACTAATAGATACCTACTACGATAATAGGGAAGAGGGTTTGGTTTGGACAAGATACAAAAGTTTTCGTTATCATCATTACCTATTATTGCGATTGGTCATTTAAAGGAATCGGGTATTAATATTATAGCTTATATGGTAGGTACCGATGAAAGAAAACACAGACTTTGATAATGTGTAATAATCGCGAAAACCTAAGACATTATTACACAGACTTTGAATTTGTAAAAATTAACGGCACGTTATATTCCTACTACTTATAATATAGTGGCGTGGCGTCGCGACCCCGGCTGACACATAACTAGTTATTACCGGGACTACCCGTACTCGTACCTTTAACCTTATAATAATATTTTAATATTTTAACTGTACGCTATCTGAAAACGATGTTTAAGTTAGACTTTTTTAAGTAGATTCAAAATGGTAGGTGCTGCAAATGGTTTAAGTACAGATAACGCTATAAATTGATTTGAAGGTTTAAATAATTCCCATTTCTTAAAAACGATGGGAAATTATATCTTTTTAATGTGGAAAGTGATAGTTCAAACCATTTCTCAGAAGTCATCAAACGAATGTTTAATATCTTGATAAACGATTTCTAATACAATGGAGTGCAGCGGAATATTGCACAACTGGCGTTTTGATATAATAATTAAGTCTTGCGTTTGACTAATGTAATGTTAGCTTAGCTATAATCCTACTAATATTATAAACACGGATAATCACGGATTATAAATGCGAAAGTTTATGCGTGTGGGTGTGTGTGTGTGATCGTGGGGGTGTGTGTGTGTGTATGTTTGTTACTTCTTCACGCTGAAACGGTTTGACGGATTTGGATGAAATTTGGCAAAAAGGTATCCTGGGACCTGGAAAAACGCATAAGCTACTTTTCATCCATTTTCACGCAGACGTAGTCGCGGGGAACAGCTAGTTTTTCAATAGTCATAATTAAGAAATAAAGATAGATTTAAATGAATCCAATCTGGTGGTAGTAGGTAGGTATTAATATTTTGTTAGCCCCTTGCTAGATAAATTTGTTAAAATAAGGCGTGTAGGTGATATAATTTTCTTTATGAATACCTAGTCATTTCACCTTTATAAAAGTCTGGTATTGTGCGTGCAAGACTCAACAAAATAAATGATTAAAAAAAACTGTACATAAGCCTTAAAAACCACTATTTATAAATCATACTAGACTTTTGCCCGCGACTCCGTCCGCGTGGACTACAAAGAACTGACCAGTTTAAATTTAGACCTCCGTAGTGTAGAAGGTCAAGCTGTATCTCTGGTTTTTTTCGGCGGAATCAGATAAAACGTAGCTTAGATTTTAAGTTGAACCCTAAGCTATCGAACTGTGAAAACCACATCAAAATCCGTTCAGTACTTTTTGCGTGATGCGCGCACAAACAGACAAACAGACAAACCGATAAACGGATAAACAGACAAACAGACAGACAGACAAAAAATCTAAAAAAAAATATTTTTGGGTATGGTTACGTCCCAGTACCCTATCCCAACTGTTTTTTCTGGAATATCTTCAATGTACAGACACGGCATTTTTACAATTTTATAATAGTATAGACTAGAGTGCAGCAGCAGTTATATAATGGTGAATTTTAGTGTGACACACCGTTGTTATGGTGACGGGGAATTGATTCCCGCGGCGTCACCTCGCGCGCACTCCACGATCACTCATTCGCGATATCCAATTTGTCGGAACAACTCCAAAACATAGCGATCCGGTTCCTCAGTGAAACACAATTAGTGACGCATCGCAGTTTTTACATTTTTTCTTTCCACTACAGCTGTTGTATCCTGATTTATGTGTTGTTACCGCTGCTGTATGAATGATAGGAAAGTGATGCTATTTTATAAATTGCTAGTACCTAATTACATCACAATTACTGCTATTACCTCCTACTAAGTTGAAAATGCCATAGCTAGTACGTGTCAATCAATAGTACCTACAACGGGTGGGGATAGAACTCACGATCTCTCGATCATCAGTCCACACTTTCACCGTCGGCAGTGGCGTAGCTAGGCAACCAAAGGCCCTCGGGAAAAAAATAAACTAGGGCCCCAAGTGGCCCCAACTACGTTTGTTCCGTATTCGTCGTGCTCCGAATTCGACGTAGGTACTCCAGATTTGTCGAAATCCAGATTCGTCGTAATACATAATAAAATTAAAAACCAAATACAAATTGTAACTTATTTTAATAAACAAATTAAAACTATTTATGAAAATAAAAGAAAATATCTACCTGGTACCGTTAAAAAAATACAGTCTTGCGACAGACACACAGACAGCGGAGGAACGTTAATAGGGTCCCGTTGAGCACCCTTTGGGTCAGCCCCGGATCTAGGGGGGGCCCGTGCCCCGGGCGGCAAATTCAGAGGGCGGTAAATTTAAGCTGGTTAAACGAATGCATTGAGTAGTGTGTTCGTCTACCAAGTGTAGTAATCGAAAAGAGCAGCGGTAGACCGGTCGTTGTGGCGTTCTTTAGGGGCGACCTATGTCCATCAGTATTAGTGAGCGTGTTATGGCTGAATTGATGATGATGATAAAGGTAAATTATACTGTCTGGCGGGGGCGGCATTTTTCAGTTTTTGCCCCGCCTCAAGATAATTCAAGGTCCGTGGCTGCTTTGGGTACGGAATCCTAGTAGAGATTTTTAAACCAATAACACCACTTTCTTGACCGACTACATATACGTTTTATTTATATAGTACGGTTTAGGTATTTATATTTCGAATGTGGGGGAAATTTTTACTAGTTCAATATTTATAGTTTATAAGTCAGAGTCCGAGGGGTCCCCTGAGCTTGAGGGCCCCGGGGCACTGCCCCGTCTAGCCCTCCGGTAGCTACGCCACTGACCGTTGGACTATGACTAAACTATACATAAAACAACCATAGGTTAACCAAAAACAATAAGATAAGCACAATGGCTTTGATATGTTTAATTCACAATAAATATACATTTTTATCATATAATATAATAGGATTCCTTCTTATACTTGTATTGTTAGTGCTGTACAAGAATAGGTGCAATTAAAGTTAAGAAAATTCTGAACATTCGAATCAAAGAAAAGTGCATACTGAGATGGCCACCTTTTTCTTATTACCACTGAAGATACACATGGCTCAAATTACTGTCAACATTACACAAATTTTGGTACTTAAATAAGAACCTGAGTATTTTGTTCAGCATCAGTGAAAGAATCGAATTTAGTTATTTTGAAATCACGTTATATTTTGGCTAAAAATAATTATGTAAATATTTTGGTACGATAAAGTTCGCAGCGCGAGGACGGAACTAGCGAATAACTTTGTCAGTTTTTATTATTTCTTATTAAAATATTTTACATAATATACTCTCTTAATTCATTTTTTTGTGGTATTTCGGCTTCCATATAAACAAAAAAAAAGTTGTATTTACAAGTAGGCAAAGGTAAATCATACCATACCTACACCATACGTGATGCATCGCCATCCCATCATTATTAAGGCTGTAAAAAAACCTTTATTGCAATCTTCTTTTTAAGTTTTCATTTACGGCTAAATTGTTTTACAACCTTCATATAAGTTTTGGTTAGCTTATCTGGAAGATCATTTCATACAAATTCTGTTCCAATTTTGAATTTATCTGATGAATGGTGCCTATCCAGAGTATCCAGACACTGTGATCCAGTTTAATTATATTTATGTATAATATCTACATACAATATGACATGTGTCTTATATAATTTGTCGTACCTACCAAGTTAATATTTTTTCTTTCTTTCAATTTACTTAGAATACCTACATAATATCGTGGCAAGTTTAATCAAAACTGTTGTGCGTCGGTGTTGCGGAGGTGATGTCGTGTGGAGCTCCTTTATCTGTTAGCGGCACGCTGTGTTTTCTCACAACTATTCCACTAACTTGTTTTCTGTAAGTATGAAATATAGTGCTGGATGTCTGTTGGACGCGACGCGACAACGTGCGCCTGGCCCAGGACCAGCTACTGGTTTGTACTTTATTTTGTGAATATTGTAAAACGTAACGATGTAAGTTCATGTCATCAAATAAAAATTGTTTAACGATTCCTGCGTTTAAGTTTCATCTAGCGCGGAAAAGGGATACTAATTGGTTGCCTCGGTAATTTTTTATTTTTTAATTTTCTTTATTTATTTATCTCAGGTTACAAAGACCCATACAAATATATACCTTATAGACTAACATACATACTTAATAATAAATAAAACACCTACAAATACACTAAACGTGGGAATTCGGTTTTGGTCGTGCTTCCCTGAAACGTCTAAATACTACTCCTGTCGGCCAAAAGTCTGCGCTGAAGAAGAGTGACTTATGCATCGCGGATATATGGAGGGTGTCTGGAGTCTGGAGTCTGGTAATATTATTATATCAATAAAATTGTTCATTTATTTAATAAAAACAAACATATCGTAATGAGAATACATTAAAAGTTTGTGTTTGTGACACTATATTTGTTATAATAAAGATTATAAAACTATCATGGGTCTCTAAAATAATAATATGGGTAGCTATCCTTTACGCTTGAATTACTCTGTGAAATAACTAGTAGGTACCTTTGTAATAAAAAATCGTTATAGTATTCACACCGAGTCTTTCTATTCATGAAAACTGTAACAAACTGTAATTTGATTCAACAGACAGAAAATAACAATTTTGTTTGTTTAGCAAGTTACTCGTAGGTACGTACCTATATGCATATGCAACAAACTGCAATGGTGAACACTGGTGTCAATTATGCAGAAAGATACTCAACATTTAATAGCCATCATAGGTAAGTAAAGTCCAGGAGCGGCTATCACTCGGCTGTCAGCCTACCAGGATGTTGTTCAAAGTTGAGCAACTTTCCCTCTTCACACGAAATCGACGCAATGAATTATGCATGAGAATTAAGTTTGACGGCAGATAAGCGGCCGAAAGATTTATTTGCCGATATGATGTGTAGAAAACAATCCAACTTGTTCCCACTTTCTGAATTATGGTCGTTGTTTTATTGTAAGCACGTCAAACGTTTGCTAACTTTTGGACAGTAAACCTTAAACATTCTTTACGGGTTTTCTTATAAAAATATAAAATAAATATTCACAACTTCTTAAGTGAGAGAGAATATACAAGTGATATGGAGAATGTGAATCACTAATATTATATTAGGGTATTGTGTATTTATCATTCTAAAATGTCACACAGCACGGGATTGGTATTGTGGCGGTGTAGCCTTTTATCAGAGTTACGCACGCTCTTACAGGGCCTTCCCGGAAATTTAACTTCGTTAAGAATGAAATATGCCCCGTCGTTATTCCACGGCTTGTTGCGCGAATACTTACATTTCGAGCTCTCCACCTCTAGTTTTCTCATCAGACCCAACGGAAATAATTTCAACCGAGACTGAATTATGACAAAACTCCGACGGACATTGCCGCATCCGTAATGAGAATGAAGTCGAGATATGTCTGTAATTTATTATCACATGCTCCGTGAACGTGCAATCCGCTCTGTAAAATTGACCGTTTTTACTATAAATGGTATTTACGATAGTTATTCATGTATGGACGGTGGAATAACCTCATATTCATGCCCAGCGCTAAACGTTTACAATGTAGCGTCAGAGAGCAATAAAGCGAGCAGTAGATAAAGTGAAATAGTAGGTAGGTGGGTGGTACAAGGAAGTATTTAATTAAATCTAGCGGCGGGGGCTTCAGGCCGCTTTACATCACCACCGCTAATCACAGGTAGGCCGTCGACACGTTCGCCTATTTGAATACCAAGCTGTTATTTTGTAAGTGCCAGAAAACTCATTAACCACCTGCTTAGTTAAGCTTCTTATGGGCATTTTTTTAAAGCGCCTTAAAGCTTTAAAATGATGAACGTTTTTATATAATTTTATTTGTAATTAAATTGATTCACTTCTTAATAGCCTTGTAGCTTCTAAGAAAGAATGGGCTACTTTTTCTTCATCCGAAGTTATTAGGGTTCCGTAGTAAAACTAGGAACACTTATAGTTCATCATGTCTGTCTGTCTGTCTGTCCGTACGTCACAGCCATTTATTTCCGAAACTATAAGAACTATACTGTTGAAACTTGGTAAGTAGATGTATTCTGTGAACCGCATTAGGATTTTCACACAAAAATAAAAAAAAACAACAAATTTTTGGGGTTCCCCATACTTAGAACTGAAACTCTATTTTTTTTTTTTTCATCTAATCCATTCGTGTGGGGTGTCTATGGATAGGTCTTCAAAAATGATATTGAGGTTTCTAATATATTTTTTTTTCTAAACTGAATAGTTTGCGTGAGAGACACTCCCAAAGTGGTAAAATGTGTGTCCCCCCCTGTAACTTTTAAAATAAGAGAATGATAAAACTAAAAAAAATATATGATGTACATTAACATGTAAACTTTCACCGTAAATTGGTTTGAACGAGATCTAGTAAGTAGTTTTTTCATCACAATTCCTTCAAAAACAAAGTTTGTTATGCGGTCCGGTTTTTTTCACTTTATACGTCCAAAACTGATACGGAACCCTCGGTGCGTGAGTACGACTCGCACTTGGCCGGTTTCTTAAATTTTTTCTAAGTGATTCTGAAGCAGAACTATTTTAAATAAGAAAAGTTCGCTTATCTGCCATGCGTGGTAACACGTGGTAATCACGGTAAGCCATTCTTTTTTTAAATATTTATACTTGTTATAATAATATTTATAAGAGATGTCTTATACGGGTGGGACGTGAACCCGTGACCTCTGGCGTACCGTGGCATCGCTCTTAACCACTGAGCTACCGTGTCACGTCACACAAGCATCAGTTAAAATTTTAAATCTCACGCGTGTATTCGAGTGTTTGGTGAAATCTATCGGATTCCAATAAAAACTCCGACAAGTCCCGCCCGTATCAGTTGTTTATATGGCTTTGACCTCAGATCATAGAAACAAGGAGATATGCCATCATAGCAAATTAGTACAGGAACAACTGTTCCCACTTTTAGTACATTTTTCGACACAATTACAAACGCTCCTTGTGAATAAAAAGATCTCCCATACATAAAAAAATCCGCACGCCCTCAATCTAACACTGTTAATCGTCACTCAACACTAGCACTAAACTAAAACACTATATTTATATCATCAATCGCGTTCGGTTCGTCGCGTACTACGTTCAAAATGACGAAACTAAAGTATCAAGCTCAATAGCGCTTTGGCACATCTCTTTGTTTCTATTGGCACATCTACCTTGTTTCTATTGGCACATATCCCTTGTTTCTATGATCTGAGGCTTTGACTGTACTTAAAATTCACAAAAACAATTATACATAAGTTTTTTTTTTCTTTTTAGGGATGTGAGTGTGAGTTACGTATTTTTTGTGAACTCTCAACTACCTAGTTAGTAGTTGGGGCTGACCGGAATCGTAGAAATGTACCCTGAGTGTGAATAGACGTTCGACTACGACGAGATGTTACGCCCATGGCATATACGAGTACGACTGAACAAACGATACTCAGTTATCTGGTGGAACCACTATAACGTTTTAGGTAGTAGGACTCTAATATCCGTTTTTCTCAGGGAGGAGAGGGTCTATGACTCCATGATGATTTTCCATAGAAGGATGGAGTATCTTCCCAAATTGATTCAAAACAGATTCACGCTTGTATTTTTAGATCACGTAAATAGTGTAAGCAAAGGATAGAGTCCAGTAAAGCTGAGCTCGTCCGACGCCTATAATTAGGCTGTTGCCAATTTATAATAAAAGCTTGTAAAAAGTTGTTGGGTGTATAAACATAATAATGATAGACAGACTCTTTGTGATAATCGAAATACAACTCAACTTATTTTAAAACTATGTCGATTAAAATGAAATTAAAAAGAAATGTGACATTTGCATTAAATCATGGATTCATAGAATTAAATATTATTTTTTTATGCAATCAAATAATTTTACTTAAACATGAAGAAAACCGATGTTGCTCGAACACTAAATAAAGGCGAACCTGTAAGTAGCATATATGCAGAGACTTACGTAAATGATGACCATTGTGAATACAAAAGACCGGGAACTGAAAAATCTCATCAAGATTTCAAAGCAAGTTCGGAGGAAGATGAGTGGGTATCACCAAGTGACTTATTAATAGGCATTTTAGATTTGAATCCACCTTTTACATCAAAAATAACTAGAGGCCAGACGCACCAAGGTATTCTTAAAATAGGCGATGATGTCTTAGATGGTGAGCGTGCGAGGTTCTTAAAATATATGACAAATGTAATTAACGAGAATGATGCTGCTTGGAATTATATTCTGGAACATGAAAAGACAGCAGTAGCTAAAAAAGTAAAGGCAGTTTATCATGATATCCTGACAACTAAAAGCAAGGTTTTAATGAAAGAAATAAATGTATTTTATGAAAAGAGCCTGCAAGAGCTAGAAGATCACTTACGGTCAGAAGTGCAGACCGTGCTGCTTTCTGCTCACGCTAGTATTATAAGTGATCTTAATTTCGAAATAAAAGAAAATCTAAAAAGAGAAAGGGATATTCTGAAAGATGTGCTACAAAAAAGATATGATAATGAAATCCAAAAAATTAAACGTTATTACAAACTTCTTTTAGATAATGAAATATACAGAAATGACAAACTTATTAATCAAGCTATTTATGAAAGAAACGACGCACTAAAATCTTTTTACAAACAGATAGAAGCACAAAATATTACTAGTACAATGTATGTTATGTGCACAGAGAGAAAAAAGTGTAGGATTAGAAAATTTATTCTAGAAAATATTCAAAGTACTGAAATAGCTGAAAAACTTCAAAAAATCAAAGAACGACAAGACGTTATAGATGCTTTCAAAGCCCGGGAAAAACAATTATCTGAAATTAATAAAGAATGGGAAGAGAAAATAAAAAAGATACTGCAACTTTTTTTGAAATTTGTCAGTTTCAGTTTAAAATTATTACCTGAACAGACAACTTTCTTGCTTGATCTGGAGAAAATGGTTGTCTTACAATTAAATGAAATGCAAAAAACACCTTTGAAATCTACATCTATTTTAGTAGATACAGATGACCATAATATTTTAAAATTTGTAGAACCCGACCCAAAAGAGACTGTATGTGATAAAGAGCCATTTGTAATCGAGGGTGATCTTTCAGATCCAGTTCCACCTCAATACGGCAGTAGGGAGACTTTAGCTTCCAATATCGATCTTCCGTACATAAGATTACAAAGACAGTTTATCTATGCTAAATGTGGCAAAATAGACGAGGTTAGAGCATTTCTTAGCTCACAGCGATGCAAATGTAGGGATCAACAACCACTTGAATCTCCATCTCCCTCAAAATCATCTGAATCTACAATAATCGCTAAAACTGAAACACCCCCTGTAGAGGTTAAAAGCGAAACATCTTATGAGACTTTGCTCATCGATGATATTGAGATACTTCAGGACTGTCCAATAAGGCGTTGTAAAGACTGGGCCAATAAATACAGTTTTCCATGCTTAGATGATTACGTAGATTTTAGTGAAGAGAATTATGAGAGAGTAAAGACCATACTCGGTAAACTCCCTGGAAAAAATGCAGTACCTGACCTTATTGATCCCAAACTCATGACTACTCAAGAGTTTCCTTTTTCTGCAACCAAAGAGCCCTATCATAATGTAGGGACACAATATTCAAGCCAAGAGGATATTACTACTAACTTTACTTGTCCATGTATGGGAGATTTGCCCGAAGGTCTAAAAATGACGGAATCTGAACCCAAAATTCAGTTATCTGAAAGTAAAGAAATGAAAGAAATAATAATGAAACGCCAGGAATCACTACAAGGAGTAATAAATGAACATCCTAAGTTACTGAAATTGTTCACAGATGAAAGTTTTGATTTTGTTTATACAATTAAATAGATGTTCATGTATTTTCTAAATCTAAACTATTGGTAACAATTTTGCTTTGAATAAATTTTATTTTGTTTCTACTAATGACTTAAGTTTCGTATTTAGCGTTCAATAAAGTTGAGCATATATCTTCGCGCCAGTGTAAACAATATGGTTTAATTGAACCAGGTGTGAATATAAACTGCTGACGGAGATCACAAATTACTAGATGTACCTACCTTTGCGGTTACTCGCTAAACTCTATTCATTTGTTCTTGTTTGCTATACGGTATCTGTTTACGAAGGAAGTTTGAATGTTAGTATAAGTAAAATTTTGCGATAAACTGTTTCAAGCAACATGTTAAGAACATTAAGAAGTAATTAATATTTTTTGACTTAATATTCTAAATTCGATATACCTATAAATGCTTACAAAATATTAAGTTACAAAATAAAAATGATAATTATTATTTTATTATTAACTACAGTGTGCTTTAGAAAATTTGAAACGTTTCATATTAGCGAGGACGAACAAAACAAGTTTTAATATTAATAGAATTAAACAGTGTAAGTCACAAACATATACTTGACAATGATATAAATTAGATCGTTAGCTAAGAATAATGTAGGGTGTGGGCGGGTATATTGGGTGTAAAGGTAAATTTACACAAGTCCCGTAACAAGTTAACTTATTAAGTCGTCAGTGTGACGACGCGAGGCGAGGCGACGCGACGCGACTCATCGCATTCCTAACGTGGCGAGCATTTAGCATAACTTACTTGTGTCGCAGTATAATTTCATTATTGTTTTATTAAATGAAAACCGTATTACGAGAGCGCAGAACAAATGTATATTGCTGTTTAATGACTAGGTATATTAAAAATAATTACGTGATCACTGTCTTTTAGGTATTTTATTGGAAATGCCTCTAGTATTTTTGTAAGAATCGTCTATCTAGTTTTCTTATTAGTAATTACTGGCTATAGATTTCCTTTTTCTAGGATAAAAGACTATTTTAATATACATATCTACCTATTATAATATACCTAGGTTTTTCTGCTGCTAAGCAGCATTGCTAGGTTCCGGTTTTTGAAGGATATAGATGCTGGTGTGAGGTGCAATTACAGGCATATTAGACATTTCAACTTTGTCTTTAGAGTGGACAACACATCTGATTTTGTGATGCCACTGGTGTTGTCCATAGGCGGCGGTGACCATTTACTATCAGGTCGGCCTGCTTGTTTGCCATCCAATCAGTGGCGTGCCTTGAAGGCAAGCCCGAGGGTATTTGACTTAATTTTTCATGAATGTAAGTGTTTTTTATTGCACGCTACCCACTTACATACATGAAATATTTAGTCAAATACCCTCGGGCTTGCCCTCTAGGCACGCCACTGCATCCAATCTGCCTTCTGTGTATGGATAATGGATAATAATGGATCGTCTTAAATGGTTCGTTATAGCAAGACTAGTGAAGGACCTTAATAAAGTAACAATTCATTTCCAACTTTGCAGTATTTTATGGTAGGATACTGGGGTAGATCCTACAGCCCGACGCTTCTCACAAAATGGCCTTTGTTAACATACTTCTTCAAATCAAATACATCCACAAATACTGAACAAAGCAATGGTTAGGTAATTAAACACAATCTTCCTTGATATCGCGTCTAAGTGACAGGTGAGTCTTGAAGCTAATCAAGATATAATAACAAACCAAAGGCAACGCAACCAACAAGTATAAACCGTTATCGTTTACGTTTATTATTAATTATTGTTTACTTTATCAATTGCCGTACGATTTCACAATCACAATAACGTTGTTCGGCCATAGCGTCAACAAGAGTCTCAATAACCAACATAGCTACAACAAGTACATGCATATTTTCAATATAACAGAGCAAAAGCGTCTCACTTTAAACTTATCGATACAAGCGAAAAGCAATTCAGTTTGTAAAGAACTTGGAGACGATAAATTATTTATTGAAGCGTCCTACAAAACGCTTTACTGGTTTATAATTGTGTCTGAATAAATAATAAAGGTTTTTAATTGCTATTTTCATTATAATTAGCACAAATTGGGGATAGTTTAATTGTTATAGAATAAGTGTTAAAATCTTAGTCTTCGCAGCTCGGGCTGTAACTTTTATTCCAATTTTACTATCGCCGAGCGAAGTTAAACAGTGTTATGCTAAGTTGACGTTTTGCCATTCCATAATATTGTGTTAAGCGCCAGTTCCCGTGAAATCTGACACAACTGCACAGTCTGAATAAACTTGCCAACTTCTACGTAAAGAGTTCATTCATCTTTTGATTCTGTTTCTATTTTATATAAACTACTTTTCAAGTTAATTTACTTTGAGACTGTTTCGCGATGTTGCAACATTTTCTGATAAGAAATGATAAAATGTTTAGTGGCATACTCTCGCACATTCAGTTCAACTGAGTATTAGTTCAAGAACATATCGAAATGCTGGAAGTTCTCGTGTCTGTTAAGATTTTACACAGATCGAAGATCTGATCAGATCAGAAATAATATAATTAAGGGAAATTATAAGTCTAGCCACAAAATTATTTATTGGACACGTGATTAAACTTCTAATTTTATAACTAAGCGACGGAAAAATGACATAGCCTCTAATAAACTAATTCGTCTTTTTTACAACGCCCACTAATTATTCTATAGAAAGCGTCAAGTAAAGATCATCAATTATTGTGACTTGTCCTTCTTATTTATGCATTGCCACCTAATTTACTAACTCGGCCACGGATTTTACACCTCGTCACCATTTTACGTTTTACAGCTTCCACGCAATGTCCTCAAAAAAATATAATTCAAGCTTCTACAGAAAGCATCATTTGTTATAACTTAGCATGTAAAATAATACATCATATTCTTTTATCGTGAAAATAGCCACTGCATGATATGGCGCGAGTACGCGAGACGACAGCGACCAGCCATTTGCACCAATCAGAGAGCGCCATTCGACTCATGTGACGACGAGTTGAGTTGTTTACGTGTAATTGTCATGTTTCATTTGAGTAACATACCTAACTAGGGTCCAAGAGCGAGCGAAGCGAGCTCGGGAATTTGGACACCCGGACACGAACAATTTAGGTTCGAAGGGGTTGACGGGGGCTTCAGTGAGCGAGCAAAGCGAGCGAACGAAGCCCCCGTGTTAGGTTACTTTTAACCTTGCAGACAGAAATAGGCATCGACCACCTCCCTCCCCCTTGTAAGTCAAAAAATAAAGTCTTTTATTTTGTCTCTCCTCAATAGCTTCTGATAATATTAGTGGCCAGTATACCGACTATTTGATGACATTTTTAGCAAAATTTTGACGATCAATTAATATGGGATGAGTTATATTTTAAACGTATACTGAGTTAAATATTTAGAAGCTAAATAAATATATTTTTTGATGTCATTTAATAGTATTTTAGAAGTTTACTGTTAGAATGCATGCTACAAATTTAGATGCTAAAAAATAATCAGTATGCTGAGTTGTATTTAGAGTGGTTTACATAAAAGATAACTAGTGGCTAAGATAGTATTATTTAGATGCTCGTTAATTGTGGCTGACTTAGTAATTTAGAAGGCAACATACATTTTTAGGGGCGAATAATGATATTAAAAAGAAGCCTGTTTAATTAGCACCCTATAATTAACAAAACCATGATACCATTTTCTTGCAACTTTAAAAATTAAATAGTCTTGAATTGGATTCAATGATCATGACTTAACTCGAACTCGTACGTTATTGACCAAATTAATGTAATTTCTACAAAAGCAATACCTACTCATTACACAACGTCCTTGTAAAGTAGCAAAGCATATTGAATACTGATCATACACTAAATTTAGGGAAACCCATACAAGAGTACATCGGTAGCACCGAGGGGCGACTGGGGGCGAGTGAGTAGCGACTATTGATCAAACTACACGACGCTGCACTACTAAATCTTACACGTTGAAATATACACCCAGACGTGTTATTTATTTTTCTCTCCGTTTAAAACAACGATATAACTTATCAGTCCACGTGTTGGAGCATAAATGCATTATCTATAAGTTTAAACAGAAAATTAATTTAACGTGAAAGAATTTAAGGACACACTGGTCTTATTGGCGATGTTTTTCAAAAACATCAGGTAAGTACGTAGTATCTACTCGCAACGGGCACGCAAGGTTGCCCAGATGTATTAGATGTATATCGTTCTGTGGTTTCTGCCTACCCCCGTGAGAAATTGGCGTGAGGTTATGTATTTCGTATCATCAAGTGTAAATGTTTTGGATTTAAAACAGGGTATCTCAAATATCAAAGTGAATTTAGATCAAGGATGTGAAGATAAGTACCTATTTTCAATTTTGTTTAAGTTCAAAAACAAAACCATTGTTTTTCATATTTTAAAGATTTAATTTCTCTAGTGGCTGTAGAAAGCAAACAAGCAAGCTACGTGTGTATGTGGTGCCCATGGAAACGAGCTAACAAACCACAGCCTTAACAATAGTTAACAGGAGTTTATTTTACTTATTTATTTTCATTCTGTTTGGGGTACCTACACGTCATTGACTCTGTGTAGGTAATTAGATGACTATTTACATTATCGGAGTAAATAATCTTATAGCATACTTACAACAATCGTATATTTGCAAAACTGAAAGTACCTACTTTTTATTTTGGACAGATAACTATAAACTATCTTGCTAAACAATGACAACTATCTATGTAGGTAATTTACTGAGTTTCCGCTTAGAAGTCACAGTAATGTACGTCTTCCGGCCATAACATTTATACTTATATACCTAATATTATATACATATGTACCTATTATATATATGTACCTACTTAAAAATATTTTCTTCACATCGATAAAAAAATACTCAAAGGAAACTGTATGATTTTATCTGCAAGTTATAAAATGTTGATATCACCACTATACTAAGGGGCATTTTCACCAACCTATCTGTTCAATAAGCTAAAGATAAGATTTTTGACAGATTTTCTATACAAAATCTGTCAAAAATTTAAACTTAATTGGCAGATTCCTTTATTGATAGGTTCTAAGTCTCAAAGAAAACTTGCGACTCGTTAATATCCATATACGACACTAATAATAATATTATAGTAACGGACCGAAAATTACTTACGGTACGGTACTTAATTATAAAATGATTGCCATTTCTATCCAATATAGTAGTCTGTATAGAAATAGTCTGCATTTGTTCACCGGCAGCGGCGGCAGCGTCGAACCACGTCGAACGCTGAAATCACTTGACGCGGCCGCCGCGCGCACAACGACAGCTTCTTATTAAATCTATGCGGGCCCCATTGACAAACGAACCACATACACTATAGAGATATGGACAGCGCTCAAACTGAAGGGAAAAGAAAACCGAGGAAGCTTATGAAGGTTAACGAGAGCAAAACTTTGTCTGAGTACGTGCATAATAATAAGAAGTACTGGAATGAAGTGTTTCATAAAATGGATACGCACAAAGACTCACCGGTAAGTAGTTACAGCATCTTCAATTTTTCATTTAATTTAACGATCAGCTTGTTACTTCATATACTTCTTTCCCAGGAAGACGAAAGTAAGGCGTTAGCAGAAGTGCTGCCGAAAGATTTGTATGAAAAAGTTTGTGCCACCCTGAATATTCCCAAAACAGAGATCATAGAACCAGGGCCTGAAATAATTAAAGGTAAGTAAGATTGTTTTTGTAGTTTTGTATTTTTATTTCTACTTATTTTGATAACAATCGTAGCTGCGTTTATCATACGTATCATTGGAAATTGTGAAAAGTATGTCTATACTTCAAACAGATATTAATCATTGTTTTATATCTTCTAAAAATGTTTATGTTTTAGTAAAACTGCCAAGACGCATTATAAAAGAGCCGCAGATATCTTCTAGAAAGTGTCTGTACATAAACAGAGAGTTAGATTCGGACACAGACGTGGAATATTGCCCCAGGTACGTACACTGAGCGTCATTTTATTAGCTCGAAAAAACGTTTATTTCTGGCGAAACGGTTTCACGAATAATAATGATATTAATAGGTAGTAATAACCCAAAAGATTAAGCGCGCACTGGCAAACAAAAGTTCGTGACTTTAATTTTTATTGCCAGGATTTGGTTGTCAAGGCTTCGTCTTTGTAATTCACTGTTTATAACTGCATCCACTACAATTACTTATGTTTGGTCGTAGCCAGTGAATTACTTTACCCACATTCGAAAACCCCGTGCAGTCGTGACAGATTCGGGTGCCAATGGAATTAAACATTACCTAGTTGTTTAATTCCATTGGCACCCGCTAGACGAACTTATTCTGAAGACATATTGGTAAGATTCTTTTTGTTTGACCTATCAAAATAATGTTGCTCTGAATAGGAGTCAAACATCCTCCATAAATATGACCACAAATTACTGTTACACGTTGTAGAATTCCATAGGCATGAAAAGACAAGCAGACGTATTTTTTAAGAATATAAAAGTGTCTTGATTTTTATCTTTTAACTGAGGGATCCTTGAATTGCAGTCTGTGTTACATATCCAATATACAGAATGCTGATTAGGTTATTATCACATTAAATGATACCACGTGGCATGGCATTATTAGAACAATAACATTTAATATTTTAGTCGCGGGACATTTTTTTCGTTTCAATATTTTTTAAAAATATGTAGGAGCGTAGCGAGTATCACCTGACGAATACTGGTAGGACAAAGACCCATGGCCTGTGAAGATTGTCTAAGCGTTGCCATTCCGTTCATATCATTATTTTAACAGAAAGATATCACCTTGTACTAGCCGCTGTACTATGATAATCTCATCAACAGCCTGTACTCTTCCATTTTCGCGGTTTTAGTGATGAAGAAGACAAGCCCAACATTCACCAGGAGTTGTTGAGCAAGCCGGTGCGCGAACAGATAACGTGGGCGACCCGGTACCTTCAGCCCGAGAGAGAGGATGAGAAGAGCCTCGTTAAGAAAGCTGATGACCTCACCGATAGGGTACTCTTGCTACTGATTTACAACATTAAATCTAGGACGCTTGTGACTAGCGGACGGTTTTGTGGGTTGTATTTTGAATTTGAAAAAAGGAGATTCACAATTCGACTGTTTTTTTTGTGTGTATGTTACACGATATCTTCGCCGTTTATGAATCGATTTTAATGATTCCTGATTTGGTAGAGGAAGCTGCGGCGGAGCCATATAAATAAATGAGTAGTTTTAAACCAGCTTCAATTACAATATTTAATTCGCTTCGCCTAAATTGACAATGTATTCGTCTTGTATTTTACAATCACACGGCATCAAGTGGTAATGAATTCACGTTATTGCTTCAATCGCGTATGTTTATGTCACTCAAGTAGAAAAAAAACTTAAAACCAAAAAGAAAACAATATATAACAACAAGTGTGAAACAGTTTACGGACCGAATCAAACCAAATCAAGGCATCAACTTCCGAAACTGTTTTACATTAGTTAGAGGCATTGAGCTGGAGTCTGTAGTCTCCGATAGATGTCACCAACGCTCATAAGAGGCGTAAATACGTACATACATACATAATAGACTGCTAAACGCATTACCCTTACTTTGGGCTTTGCCGAGTCGGGTAAAAAAGAGGTTTCCAGTTTCAACTGGTTCAGACATGATACTGTAGCTCAATTGCTAAGAGCGCTGCTCCGGTTTAGGCAGAGGTCGCGGGTTCAAACCCTGCCTGTGTCGGTTGTTTTTATCGACTTCAAAAAAAGGAGGTTATTTGAAAATCTCTTAAATAATTAATTACATGTTTTACATTATTGTGTTCTTTTTACTTCTTTTTTTACTACTTAATTTTTTCAGTTATTTTCAGCGATCAGTGGATTTTGCGCTTATGGTATCTAGCTAGTAATAAACTTTGTTTTTTATGGGAATCATTACAAAATGTCTGATACAATTAAAATCTGACAATCATGGTCCACCCTTATCGTAGTTAAAACAATCCATACATTTTATCTATTCTACTTAGGTAGTAACTAACATGTGAATTTACTTGTACAGATTGCAAACGAGTTTTGTGAATACATGAAACAACTGGGGGGCGATCAGCAGTCTCAACTGTTTACACCTAAAGCTATCAAGGAACTATTTCAAGTAAGTTTTGATATACGAGCACTAGAAAAAGGCTGACAAGACCCAATATTATCGATTTACGCAATTCCGCCCGTAAAATCTAACATGTAGATTGTAGGTCCATGTGAGATCACATAATGAGACGGAAAACTAAAAACGTATTCAAACAGAATAAAATTGAATAAAATCTTTAATTGCAGCGAAAATATAAACTTAATGAGAAATCTAAGACAGTTAAATTTCACCGTTTTTGAACACGTTTTGATAGTTTTTCGTTCACTCTATTGTGACCCCTACCTGTTAGCTTTTACGGGTGGGAATTGCGTAAATCGATAAAATTGGGTATTGGCAGCCTAGCCTCTTAACCATCTATCAACTAATTTCCTTGGTAGGTATATTAAGTAAGCTTAGGCCGTGGCCGCACTGGTACGGCGACAGCGACGCGACGGCGATTTCGTGAAAAAAAAAACTTATAAGCTTCAAGTCCACGGTTAATAAGCCTCTATGATTCACCTTCGCTTACCCCATCGAGTCCACCTTATTCACTTAAAGACGAGTTAGACCATAACCATTTTTTTTTTTTTGAGGATGGGAAATCATCAAATTACCCCTCCCGCTCTAGGGTGGAGCGGAAGGGAGTGTCAGACTCTTACTGACTAAAACCCACCCGTGTTCCTTCCTTAGCCCTTTATGTTCCGGGTCAGCGGTATCCCTTTCGGACAATCCCGCTGTCCCGGCAGGCTTGGGCCCTAGTGGGCCCCCTCTTCGATGCTGACATCTCTTTGAGGCGCGCGTGGAACACGTACGCACCGTTCGGCACGGGCCTGGTCCTGATCGGACGGTGAGCTACCCATTACTCACCGCCCGCAGGCCCGCGCTTACGGTGGCCGGGAGTCGTCACGCGGCTCCCGACGCCCGGTGCGTCTACCGCGGCGGCGTGAACGGGAGACTCTCTCCCTCTGCCGTCCCGCCACCTCCTTCGCTAGCATGACTGCTTCGCAGAAGGAGGCGACTGCCTCCCACTCCCCCTCGCCCCGGACCATGGCTTGAACCAGGGCCGGGCGCGAGAGGTCGCCGCCGCTACCGATCGCCTCTACGAGGACACAGCGGTGCTCCGCCCATGCAGGGCAGGCCCGAGGACACGGTGGAGCACACGGTGGGGCCGTGTGCTCCACCGTGTCCTCGGGGCGATCAACGCAGTGGGGACACCCGGGCATTTCCTCCCGCCAGATGATGTGCAGGAACCTCCCGAAACATCCGTGTCCGGTGAAGACCTGCGTCAGGCGGTAGGTGAGGACGCCGTGACGCCTCCCTAGCCACTCCTCAAAGAGGAGTCTTACCGCCGCTATCGTGGCGTGCCCTTAGACCATAATCTTTGCTTGGTTACTCTTTCAGATTGAATTCGACACTCATGTAGCCCAAAGTCTCAGAGTCGTGCCGAAAGAACTACCATGTGTTGAAGATAAAATAGCCACTACTACGGGGAATCCACAGGTAAAGTTTTATTTTATATATCTTCGTAATGTAAAGGTTTTACTGTTGAAAATGAGGCTTATGAACAACCAGTAGCAGAGGTAGTTATGAATTCTCTTCTTCCGTGTCGATGGCACGTGCTATGTTTTGTCAGCCCAGTATATCGCAACACGAAAACGCTTTTGTCAGCATTTATCAGTTTCTCCCGAATATAGGTGTCAGTGTCAGGGCAGGCAAGGCAAGACGTGAGATGGACCATAATTTGGTTTGTAACAAAACTATGAACTATGAAACCCCGCCTGAGCAAATTGTCTTTGCTTCGGCTGACATGAGTTCAGAATCGGGTTGAAAGATTAATGCTATGAATTAATTTAAAATAATTATTATACTTGGAAAATGGATGTCGTATCGAAGTGTCTGTTGCCAAATAGACCACTAAATTACTTTTAATGTTGCAGGTGTCCCACTGCGCCACATTAGACCGTGAAATCACAAAAGACATCAGAGCGGAACGGCGTCCAGATAATCTAAAGGCGTTTGATCAGAGCCTGCCGATGCTGGACAAGTACTATGCCCCACGGAATAATACTAAAAAGCTGTGGCGATGTGCAAGACATGTGCCCAAAGAATTAGTCACGCTCAAAACTGTGTGGGAAGGCATAACTAACCTTAGGTAATTGCTATCATGTTTCAACCAACCCAAAATCACTACTGAACACGGGGCCCTAACCCCTATGCATATTCATAGGATTACTAAATAGGATCATTACGGAAAAAGGATTGACAGTCGCAGTATGCTGTTGTTAGCAGACAGGAGGACCCTGCTGGTGCTGAGGATGAAGGGCAGCATCCTCTCTCGTCCTCAGGATAGAGAAAAGTAGCTCAGTTTATTAAAAAAATCACACGACTAGCCTGTCTATTCTGATTTGTTTGCGAACGTTCGAGGGAGAATCTCACCGTGATATTCTCCCTCGAACGATCGCAAACAAATTGGCAGTTCTCGCGGTGATATCACGCGGTGAGTCGGTATAGAATTGACATATAGGTCGTTTGTTCATCGATTTAAGTACCGACGAAATACCGACGCAATACGAAATACCGAGACGAAGTACCGAAATATTTATTTGGTTACAGTGTCCTTTCAATCCAAGCGATATAAATATCACACCATTGAATCAATACTAAATAGGTATTTTATTTGGTACAGGAGTGTGAAAGAGTACTGTCGTTGGATGATCGACCACCCTGAGCACCGGCGACCTCCGTACTTGAACAGCCTGGGTCTCTTTGACCCCGCAGTCTTAGAAGCAAGGCTCACCTTCGAAGCCGAGTACCAGCACACCCCACCAGCTGTATCGCCCCATGACACACCAGCGCCAATCGAGAACATCCGCAAGAGATTATCCGATTTGGTAGATTCTGCATAAAACGAATGTAATCGATATTGAGGAACATATCAACGCTTATCACATTACGATTAATCTCACTATCATCTACATTTTACAACATTGATAAATCTTATATCTATCGATCGTTACTATGTATATCATATTAGTTCAACTAGCAACACGTGGATAGTTTACGCAAAACTTATCAGAAATTATGTTCCACTTTATGCAATTTTTTGTAATGGATACTGAGAATTCTTTTTTTTCAGTTGTCGTTTTAACTAGCTATAATAAATAATTATTTGAAATATCTGAGTTTAATGGTAATTGTTAGTTTCTCGTCTCTAAATAAGTCTGCTGTTAAATAAAGTCATTTGTCTGGTTATTAAGCCGGATTTGAAACTAAAAATTAGTTGCATGCATGACATTAATATCCATGGGCCATGATCTCAATGATACTGTGGGTTTCACGACCCTAATTCATCACAGGTATTGAAACTAGTTTCATGAAATTAATTTCACCATGCATGTCACTGGTTTCGTAATGTAAATCTCGCTTTAGCTTAGCACTTCTAAACTTGATGGATTTTGATGCGGTTTTGATATAGACCCATTACCCACGGGATGCGAAACATACTTATTTGTTCTGGCTTTTACCCTTCTAGTCACGAACTGTAATCGGCATCTTCGATGTAATCTTGTCAGTTTGACTGAGTCACTCCTTCATACCTTAAAAGTTAGCTATTTGAATTTCATAATTTTTTTGAGCGTCTCGCGTTTCCTGAATACTACTATGTATAAGGGTTTTGACCATAATTAAGATATTCTTTTTAGAAAATTTTGTTTTTGTCTTAGTTATAAGAAACTTTTACATATTTTGTAAAATTATTAAATAGCACCCGTGCAAAACCGGGGCATGTCGCTAGTCCATAGTATACATTACACCTACCTGGTGAATGTAGTAGATAGCATTCAAAACTCCAGACAGCAAAATAAATAAACAAAAGATAGGTATTAATATACCTATTTCTTGTTTATTTGTATAAGAATTAGTAAATTACCTATTTTATAGATTATTAACTCATTCTTACCTACTTACCAGTATTATACAGGGTGACAGGTTAGACAGTGGAAATATTTTAAGGGGTAATTGTATTCATCATTATGAACAACTTTTAAAAAAATCAGCTGCTCCATACATTTATGTTCACTTTTCTCAACAAAATGTATGGAACAGCTGATTTTTTTTTCACGATTTCAGGGTTGGTCCCATAGTAAAAGGTTTCATAATGATGAGTACAATGACCCCTTAAAATATTTCCACTGTCTAACCTACCACCCTGTATATTTACAAATTAATAGGGATAAAATATGTGATATTTTATGTTAGTAAAAATATAATTATTACGGCAAAGCAGACAAGGTCTTTTTAAGTTCTTAGATAGAGTAGGTACAATTTGCATAAAATCCTTATTCAGCATTAAAAAAGGAACATTATCTGATACTTTAATTGCATTTCGAGCGATGATACTTTCTTTATTATATTAGGTAGCTACCATTAGATAGAAGTACAATATTAAACATAGTGTTCATTCAACGATATTCATAAATTGTCGTCAATTGTAGACTTCATTGCTTGATAGCAGATAACGTTTATTTGCCTTTATGATAAGGAGCATTATCATAGCCTATATAAAACAGTAAGAAGTCTGAGATTATCATATTGACGAATTTTTTATATGCATTAGTCATCTGTCAATATGGACAAAGAAACCAGTGAATGTGAACCTGACACAGATTTCGACTCTGTATTGTACCGTGAAGTGGGACAGTTTGGAAAGTTTCAGTTATTAACTATTTCTCTATTAGCTTTCCCTTCGCTTATCTGTGCGTTCATGGCGGGAGACTACATATTCACATCGGGCAGCCTCCCCACTCGTTGTGCGGTGCCAGAATGTGACGGACCAGAACCAGAATATTCAGCGGACTGGATATCAAAAGCTGTGCCCACCACCGATTCCGGGTTTGATAACTGTTACCGATACGCCATTGTAAATACCAGTGTGACCTCATCCGACGAACTTTGTCCTGCCAGCTTATTCGACAGAGATAAAATCGTACCATGCGACGGCTACATATACGAGAGAACTAACACTATCGTGTATGATTTTAATATAGAATGTCAAGAGTGGCTGAGAGCCTTGCCTGGGACGTTAAACAGTGCCGGAGGAATGGTAGCCCTCGTGCTCGCAGGATTCATATCTGATCGTCTTGGCCGCCGAATGTCTATAGTTTTCTTTTCGTTTAATGTTGCTTTAGTGGGAGTAATACGTGCGTTTTCAGTGAATTTTGCGATGTACTCCGCGTTACAATTCATGCAGACTGCAATCGGCGGAGGTGCTTTCAGCGCCGCCTATATACTGGCCGCTGAAATTGTGGGACCGAAGTATCGAGTGAGGACGAGCGCCACCATATCTAGCATGTTCGCATTGGGTCAAGTTGTTTTAGGCATGCTTGCCTACGCTGTGCCGGCTTGGAGGACGCTCACGCTGGTGCTGTATGTACCAGTATTTCTCATTATTTCTTACTACTGGATATTATCTGAAAGTTTCCGCTGGTTACTCAGTAAGGATAAGCAAGAACAAGGAAAAGTTACCTTAGAATATGCTGCTCGATTGAATGGCAAGCAAATCTCTGTCAAAAACATGAACTTTTTGCTGACCGCTATA
Source organism: Thalpophila matura (assembly GCA_948465475.1). Lineage (NCBI taxonomy): Eukaryota > Metazoa > Arthropoda > Insecta > Lepidoptera > Noctuidae > Thalpophila > Thalpophila matura. The sequence continues at coordinate 8,306,044 of OX419183.1, read as the reverse complement.
CACAATCAGATGAAAGAAAATAAACAAGCCAATGAAGAAAATCTTTTTTTTAGAGTTATTAAGTCCCCTGTACTACTGCGGAGATGTTGCACTACGCCCATTATGTGGATGACCACTGTGTTCATCTACTACGGTTTATCAATCAATTCTGTTAGTTTATCTGGCAGTATGTATTTAAATTTTATTGCGACTGCTGCTGTCGAGATACCTGGTTTCTGGACAGCTGTCTTACTGTTAGATAAGATAGGCAGAAGAATTACATTATTTTGTGGTTTCATGATTTGTGCAATTTGCTGTATAGCTTTTGCTTTTGTGTCTAAAAGTATGTATACCGTATCTTTGATCCTGTATCTAATAGGGAAGTACTGTATAGGTCTAGTCATGACGTCATTATACCTGTATACTGCAGAATTATATCCTACGCGGTATAGGCATTCATTTTTAGGTTTTTCTTCAATGTTAGGGCGCGTTGGGTCGATTGTAGCGCCACTAACTCCTGCACTAATGATTTACTGGACAGGAATACCATCCATTATGTTTGCAAGTACAGCAATAATATCTGCTTTATTAGTCCTTACACAGCCCGAAACCCTTGGCCAAATGGTACCAGATACAATTGAAGACGCTGAACGCCTTGGCAAAGAGTAAAATTTAATTTAAAATTCCAACATTTAAATAATTCTTCAGTATTAATTTTCACTCTTTTTTGAATCATGTAGCTGTATGTATGTTGTTTATCCATATACGGAATAGAAAAAACAGGTGTCTAGAACTATAATAAAGCGCCATCTACACATTAGGTTTTAAACAATTTATGTTTCATGTTTTGGGAAGTTCTTTACGTTGTAGGTAATTTTCCGACGCCAATTTTCATTTCGGGTATTCTACGTAGTGTTTGAAAAGTATCATAGATGGCGTTGTAATTGTGATTAAAAATTAAAAATTGTTTTATAAATTATTTTGATCTTAATGATGTTATTGTTAAAATATAATTACTTAGTATAATATTTAGCTTAGTATAATTTAAGTAAAAATATTAGATTATTGAGCAATACAAAGAAATAAGTTCCTATTATGTATTGATGTGTTTAATTTAATATGACATTTAAAATAAAAGAAGATTTTCTTTTTCTATTTCCTGTCATCTTTTCCAGATTGTAGAATATATCAGATTTTTTTAAATAGAGGTTTTGCCTATATAGGGAGGTAATAATTCGCCATGCCCTGCGGGAAGCGACCCCTTGTCAAATCTTGGGACAAACCAAGACGCTTAAGGGTTATTACACCATCACGCTATGAACAAACTTTAGATTCCGTTAAAGTACACTGGCAGAATGTTATCAAAGCGTTGGAAATGTCCCACAAAGATGAACAGGTAATCATGAAAAAATTCTAATAGATACCTAATTATTAAAACCCAAGTATGCAACATAACATTTTTATGACCATACTTTTCCAACGGATTCGTGATTGCAGAATGTTGGATTGGTATGTAGCCTTAGCCGTACGAACGACCCAACTTAACGTCCGATCTGTAGAGCCAATCTGAGAGAGTCTCAACATACTGGCACGAGAATAGTAAGTAATTGTGCTAATATTATCGTGCCAATCTGTCGGGACTCGACCTGATCGGCGCTACAGATCGGGTATAGTTGGGTTTATTTTCGGGCATGATTGCATGAACCAAACTATAATATCGGGTGTCAATTTGGGTTATTCATATGCACCTCTAGGGGCTGGTTTGTTTAGCGGACAGTCAGACAGTAGCACTCTTCTGCCCACAAGTACCCATCCTATTGATTGATACTTTGTTACCTTCACGGCATGCACAAGAGATGTGTCCCATTGTTTTCCAAAAACTGCATCGCATGCAGTCGCTTGTGCAAATCCTTCTCTTAAGCGTGACTTTGTATGAGAATGAATTAATGACAAAACCGGCAGTTGGCTCGAGAAAAAAGGGCAAAAAAATCACGTTTGTTGTATGAGAGCCAGGAGCCCCCTTTAAATATTTATTTTATTCTGTTTGTAGTATTTACAAAAATACATCATCTGTGAAAATTTCAACTGTCTAGCTATGTAGCTATCACGGTGCATGAGATACAGCCTGGTGACAGACAGACGGACAGCGGAGTCTTAGTAGATAATAGGGTTCCGTTTTTACCATTTGGGTACGGAACCCTAATAAAAGATGTAAAGTAACGTCATCACACATTGATAAATTATAGTTATGGTTGGAGCTTAGGTATATAAAATAGATACTAATCCACTGGTGAACTCGGAGCCTCTCTGCATGTGCTATGGACGGGTAACCGTGATGGTTTTAGTTAATAAGAGTCCGGCATAACCCTTCGCCATCCCCTAGCGGAGAGTATCAATGAAGATATATCCACGGAAAAAAAGGGTTGTACTAGAGCCTCCGAACTAGAACCTTTATAAAAACTCTTTATAAAAATCTTTGATTTCTTGAATCATTATGGAAATAAGAAACTAAGTGAGTAGGTGCCTACAGTCAGTCAGTAGGTCGAATTAACGAAGCAGATTCGATTCAAATAACTAACTCGCCTCTAAGTAGTTGGCTTTAAAAAAAATCACTACAGTAAAGTTTATTTTTTCAGTTCTGGGATACTAATTGCGATACTGTTCGTAACTTGGTGGGCCCCGTCATCTTCCAACGAATTGCGAAGATTTTCGACCTTCCAGAAAAAGAAAAAGCGTATGTGCCTCCAGAAAGCGATCTGGTCGAAGTCAGATCGGAAGAATTATTTGTGTCAAAAGTCCCGGTGAGACTACTCATTAAAATACAGTATGTGCGATCACCGTCATAGCCTATTTTTGGAACATAAAATGAATCATAAAGTTGTTCTTTCGGTATAGGTAGGTATATCTAGATTCATTTCAAGAATTACATAATTGTTATTTGTGGATGTAAGGTTAAACGAAGGACGTATTGAAGGCGGGTATTCAGTGTTCGATACTATTTTTGTAAAACTAAATGTTAATAAAAAACTTTTTTTTTTTAAATAACCGACTTCGAAAAGTCACTTCAAAGTAAATACCTAATAATTTTGGTTTCGGAAGTCGGTGGCAAAAAAGTAAACAAAAACCAAACCCAAACTTGCGAACCCAATATTATTATTTACTTTGTAGTTTCTTTTTGAAGTCTGTTATTTTTTTGTAAAAAAGTTTTTTATGTGTTCCCTATTAGTACCTACTTCAACTTTTAGAGACTTTTTTTGAGGATTCGACGTTTCAGTAAATCTTTTATGTAATGTCTGCATTTATGGATATAACTTCGTACATAGGAAAGATTACATAATATAATAGATACTAAAACCTTTCTGAATGTACCTATTATATAGGTTACGTTAGTGAAAACCCCATTCAAATCGAATCAATACTTTTTGAGAAAATCGCAGTCATACAAATATACGACGGCTCGAATACAGAACCTCGTTTAAAAAAGTGTGCACCATCGTCAACCCCATCATCGACATCAACATAAAAAAAACTTTATTTTTATTTTTATTGTGTGTTTACATTTTTCCCGTGACTATGTGCTGTTTACATTAACTTTATTGTATGCAGGCAAGAAACCTGCATGGTGTATATGGGCCTTAAAATACTAATTTGAAAGAATACAATATAAAGGATTAAACGTAATATTAATTACCTATTAGCTTATTAAATATATAAGTGATTCTCAAAAATCATATGACCCGAGCGGGATTTGAACCCGCGACCTCTGCCGAACCGTGGCTAGTGCTCTGAACCAACTGAGCTACCGGGTCTCGCCGGACTCATCTGAAATTTTAATAACTTAATAGAAGCATAACATGGCTTTGACATGTTTCAAATTCACAAAAAATATACATTTATACCTATTAGCTGTAAATGTCTAAATTATTGGATAATAATGTGATTTATTTTTATGTTTTCAGATGGTAAAATCTGGTATGTCTTTTACGGACTTCGAAGGCGCGCCTTCAGTTGAAGAAGAATCTGAGTTACCTGAGGTGGAATCAGACTGGACTGCGGAAACTACACTAGAACCAAGTGACGACAAAAAGATAAAAGTCGTTCCATCTAGCAGAACATTCGTGTCAAAGTCAATATCCAAAATGTTATCCAAATCTTTCTCCAGATCTTTGTCAAAGGTGATGACGAAAGCTGCCTCCCAAAAAGTTCTCGAAGGACCTTCAATTTTTACGATGCCAGACTCATTAGCCAACACCAATGATGACTTGAAAGTGGTCCCTGGTAGTGCAATAGATTTGATGTAAATATACTCTTATATCAGTTAATATTATATTCATCACCAATATCACCATACACCATTCATCAGTGACTATACTAGAAAAACTATTTTCATTACCCCGACTATGGCAAAGAGGAACAGTTATGAATCTTATTGGCATATGAGATTGTTAGCTCAGACAGACTAAACAACCACACCAACTTGCAACACATGAAGTAGGTAAGTGTCCTTGGATTTGTGAATCCAGCAAGTCTTAGGTTATGACGTGGCAGGAAATTCGATATAGCGGATTTTATATTTAGAGGAAAAACAATGGCTCTAATGTACCTAATATTTAAATTTTAGGTATCACCGCCGGCCAAAAGGAAATCCATTTTTTGATATGCTATACTGCACCGAATCTGAAACAGACATGATAAAGTGGAACTCCAAATACAAACAAAAGACTTTCGAAGTATCTGCTTCCGACGAATTTAGCAAGAGAGCGGAAATTTTGACGAAAAAAGTAAACAATGATTTTCATAATTTAAGTAGTAGTTCGATCAAGGAGCCTTTTTAAGTATATTGGCAGAACCAACATCAGATGCGGCAAAATTAAAAAAAAAAATGTAGTACGATTATGTACCTACTACTTTTTTTTTAATTTTGCCGCATCTGATGTTATGCTATTTATTGTAAATCAATAATCATAAATCATAATTACGTATGGGAAAAAAACAAAACCAATCAAATTATGAACATGGCGTTCTGCAGTTTCCACCTACCTACTCCCATGGGAAACAGGTGTGATTTTATATATTATGCAATTATGTATAGTAAATGTACATATTACATATATGAATGTAATCGTATAATACAGTTTATTTTTACGAATAAAAGCCAGTATTCGATATCACTTACAAGCTTTTGTGTTCGTTTCCAGATATCCAACGAATTCTTCGATTGGTGGGTTGGTTTGGGTAATGTTGAATTCAAGAGTGAAATCAAGAGACCTGAGGATATTGAGGCTCTGTTTCAGGTACCTTATTTGTATGCTAGGCTAGTTTAGAACAATTATTATTATTATTATGTAATATTTGGCAATGTCGATATCAGAAACTAAAACCATACGATTAATAATAAATATTTCATGGAGGTATCACAGATCACAATCCTATAGCTTGAATGTACACAAGATCAAGTCGACCGACATCCTTTTTTCCAGTCTTCGGCCGCCAGTCTGATGACCTGGTCACAGTCTTACTCCATCTCTCATCACCACGCTCCACGCATCCATTAATCGTTTTCCGACATCTAGACCTTTATGCGACTTTAAAAATCTCGACGCTTGAAACTCAGACTACCAGCTCTATGCCAAGCATGAATCGCTCCATAGCTCTCTGTATATAGCCTCCTACGTGAGCGTCTCAGCACCGTAAGACATGGTAGACAGTGTGGAACTTTATCTGATTGCAAGATGGCCGTATTTACTACATGCGGCTTATCCAAGCTGTATTCTGCTCGATATCTTAGTTTGTTAAGAGCCATTTTACATTTCGTCACCTCTCTCGCTTGCACAAAACCATATTTTTAAGAATGTTAAATGAAAAGATGCATTTTTGAAAAATGTAATTCATTAATGTTCTACAAAATAATATTAACTTTAAAGTCAAAGTCAAAGTCAAAACATTTATTTCAATTAGACCATTTACAGGCACTTTTGAATAGTCAAGCAATAGTTGTCAGTCAGTTTGTCCGTTAGTTGAAGCTAATTGTCCGTGTTTAATATTAAAAACTCAAATTGAATGATTAAAAACTCATGAGTTGAACTATCTCAAAAACAAATCCTAATAGTTAATGAGCTAAATTGATTAGATAACACAGTAGAAATGTGTTTTTAATATTTACCTGTTAAATTAATATTATTTTATAGAACAATAATGAATTACATTTTTGAAAAATGCATCTTTTCATTTAACATTCTTAAAAATATGGTTTTGTGCGAGCGAGAGAGGTGACAAAACGTGAAATGGCTCTTAAGCTCTTTGTTTAAGAGAAGAATATGGGCAAGATAAACATACATACCAGGAGCGGTCGTTTTGGCGATACTTGGGGGGGGGCCTTGGTCCAGCAGTGGATGTCTTTCAGCTGATACGATGATGAGGAAACATTTACCGGTCAATGGAGTCCAATCTTTCATTTCCAACTTTCCAACAATATCAACATTCACACATAGGTACTTAGACAAAATGATAGGTACCAAAAAAAATTGTTCATATAAGTATGCGAGTCAAGTTTAGAAACTTTTTATATGAAGTCGTTCAAGAACCAATACTGTTTGTCAGTCTTTGTGATTTAAACATAATGTTTCAGGTGTGGTTCGACGAACATTCCTCACGTGGAATTGTGCTGGACCCCCAGATAATACCTTGTGTATTAAGGAATATTGCCAACAGTACTGGCGTACATAAGGTTCGTTTACGGTTTAAGTATTTATAGTGACAAACGAATGTTATTAAATATGTAGTTGGATTCTGAATTTTGACAGAACAGAATTCTTGTGGTTTTGTATGACAATGGCCTTCTCGTGTAAAAGAAAGTCGTATCTTGTTATCTTGTTAACTATACAACACTAATTTACTGCGTTTATAACAATGTTTTGTTGTAGGCGTCGTGTCTGAAGGCGCTAAGGCGGCAAATAGCATTCGACATCGAAGCGGAGACTAGTCCAGCACACACGATGGCTTTTGGGAAGAGCTTGCCAAATAAGTTGAAGCATGTGCCTCCTAAGAATAATACGGGCAAGCAGTGGCGCGGTGTCGTGATCCCTGAGGACCTGCGCAGCATGGCGTGCGTCTGGGAAGACATACAACATCTCACGTGAGTAATTAGATCGTCAATTCATAATTTCTTCTTCCTCAAATCATTCCTCCTCCCGCTGCTTTCGCCAGATCATTTGTCCGTCTCGTGGTGGACATTCAAAAACGGCGTGTTGTAATTTTATGGGTTAACATATTTTGCCAGTCTAATATTGAAACTCGAGCCACGACATTCAATAGACGTTAAAAAGTTGACTATTATAATAATAGTGGAAGAAATTATGCCTAGTAACTACAATTGATTTTACTGTTTGTAGGTACAGAAATATTAGATGTTAATCTGAATAAATATTAAACATATGTTCAGGTCAACAAAGGCATTCCAGCAGTGGCTGGTGAAACATCCGCAGCTGCCAATGCCTCCATTCTTGAAGTACCTGCATGCTCCTGGAGACAAGAAGTCTCCATTCGTAGTGCCATCAGACTACGTACTCAAAGAAAAGGCTTCGACTCCATCCGCTCAGGAGCTCGCACTCCCTGTCTCGCAGTTTTCTCTGGAGCTGAAGGAAGTGCTAAGCAAACTCATGAACCAATGAGCATAAAGGACTATTAATTTGTTTCATTATACATTTCTGATTTTCTTGACATGTGACAGTGTGAGATATTTTGTTAACTACTTATTTTAGATTGTTTTAAAACCTGTTTAGATTTTGAATTAAACTTACCATTAGAAATGTGTTTCTTTTTTTATTGTTTGGAATATAACGTTGTTTAGTTAAGTAACCGGTGCCGCTAGTTATAGCATTATAATTCATGTAAGAATCTATGGTAGCAACATCTACCTTCTGCTGTTTTGTCGTCGTGTGGTCGTATCCGTATCATGAGGGATATTTAATCAATCATTTATTGAACCATTGGTATGTACATCATTAAGTTCTTTACGGTGGTCCCCAAACTAGGCGAGGCCTGTATCTTGGGGACCAGAGTTGCGATGACATAGGTATAATATTATAAAGAGAAAAATCAAAGAGAAAAAACAAACACACAATTTAGAATTATTTAAGCAGTGTAACAAAGTGGATAAGAAACTTAATTAATAAGTAAACAGAAAGTAATGTGAGGGTGACGTGTGCTAGAGTGAAGTGGGGCTGTGTATGTAAGTGAGAGTGAAGTTGATATGTGGGTGTCCGGGTGTATTGTATGAGCTATGGTGTGAGTATTGTTTCAGATTCGTCGTACGAAAGACTTAATAGCCAAGTTTTGAGAATATTTTTATATGTAGAAAGGGAGAGGTCATTGGAGTCACAGGGCATACATATGTTTGACATCTTAGTTCCTGGTTTGACTCCTTGTGGCAGCGACACCGTATTGGTTTAATGCTGATTCACGGATTTAGTCGCATTCTATTTAGTCAAATTTGGTCGCAAAAAATATATTTACTTGCGCCCTGGATTAAAAGTTATAAGGGTTTATTTGTGGCGCGGCCAGGCGTCATTCCGCCTTGCTACAATATTCTGTATTTCGAAAACTAGATAACCTAGCGAAGATCTGCTTAGGATTGGATTCCTGCGACCTCTATTAGAGGTCGTCAGTTCACCTTGTGGAGGGCATCCCATGCTAACCTCCTACTGCTAGCTCTTTATTTTCATAACTGATAGTAGGTACCTACCTGACAAAACGTTGTTTCTCTGTCTCCGGCCAGTCAACAAAGCGTTAAAATACCTACTGCACGTGTTTTAAAAATTTATCAATAAGAAAAGTCATAAATTTTCTGTTGATAAATAAATCAATAGATTAATTTTATGAATGCACTTTTAACTCATGTTCTCCTTGCGAGACATAATCTTGCGATCATAAATAGCATGACATTATAATTATTATGTAATATGCTGATGAGTATCGTCAGGGCACCTGAACGTCCACCTGTATTTTCTTGCCTTTCCTGTAATAAAATTCACTCCTCCGCCTACTTATCCTTTATTATTGTTATAACCCTACGTTGTTCCACTACAGGGCGAAGGGCCCTTTTCTCTTTCCATGGTTTGTAAGTGACATGTAACCAAATATTCTAATTTATTTGCCACGTATTCTTACCCTTGCTGGTTTTGTAGATTCAAACTTTTGATCGAATCGGTAACTAGTACTAACCTGAAGCCTCTTTTCAAGATTTAAAATGCATTAGGATTTTTTTTTTCTGAAATCTAGTTCACAAGCGTCCTTCGATCAACTATTTCTATTTCATATTTGTTCTGATTTGGCTGGTAATCCCATAAAAAATCCCCGGTATTTGATCTGTATGAGTAATACAAAATATACGAATATGTAGGGTAAATTACTCGTAGTAGGTACCTACTTAAATATTTTTTTATATTCTCAAGGTGAACATTTATAATATACCTACCAATAAAACCACTGTTGTAGTACCTAGTTAAAAAAAACTTAATTATGTATGTAGAATAATGTATATATACCTATTAACTAAAATAAAATATCCCACTAGAAATATGCAATAATAGCACCATCTCTGAGGAAGATGCCGCTTTTACATACTTATTGTAGTGGCGACATCTATAAGGAAATTGCTCCACTCATGAAGGCTCTTACCTCAGACAGACCGACGACAAAGTGATCTTATAGTGGTTCCGTTTTTCCTTTTGAGGTAAGTACAAAACCCTAAAAATACGTGCAAGGAAAATTAACCTATGAAGGTTTTTTTTCCACATATACTAGCGACATACATGTCGCAGCTAACTAGCTTAAATAGCCTTTCAGTCCTAGACTTTTTGCGCGGTATGTGTGATATGTAGGTACTATTATGTCGCTGACAAATTGTAAAATTCGCAAACAAACAAACGTCTTATGTCGCAAAAGACGGTCGCCTTCTAGAAAAGAAACGAAATGGCTATAGTTGCAAGACCGGTTAGGTTAGGATAGAATGGTGACCACACCACGCACGAAGCGGGCGGTGCCGCAACCGCAACAGCGGCCAGCGTGTGCCAAAAACGATCAGCCGATTACTTAAAAACGGCAAGACACCCTACAATGCAACTTGATTATAGTGCGGATAAACGTGGGCCGCCGTATTGTAGAACGTATCGCAATGCCAATCCGGCTAAACGTTGAGCCGCCATAATACAAAACAGTATTTTTGAAATGGCTAGCCGTTATGTAAATCGGCGAATTCTACAATTTGGCTGCGACACATACCTAAATGTCACGTGAAATCAATCTGTTGATATGAATCCTTTAAATGCGTGTCTAATAAGTGCAAAAACGATTAAAGCTAATAAAAAAAATTAGAACGTGGTCATCATGAACTACTTTTTTCTAACAAGCGGCACTCTAATAAATCGTGCGTTATCGTGGAATTAAATCTCTCGAACGCAAACAAATCTGTAATCACATAAAATTAACTGTGAAGGACTTTTAACGACACATAAACAATAATATTGGGATTATCATTTTTTCCGTGGTTATGTCAACCCAAAGAGGAAGTGTGCGACAATCGTAAAGCAATTGCGATAATTACACCTTTATTATAGATACGTCTTTACTTGATAACAGATAGGAAACCGATCATGTTTTTATTAATTCATTTGCAATCTAAATCGCATGAGCTATGTGTCAACAAACATGTTGTGTAGAGAGAAATAGATTTGTAAAAGAAATACAATAGAACAATAAGTTTTTGATGCAAGTGTAATTTACAATACAAAAATTACGGACACTGATGCAACAAGGAATGAAGTTTTAGATCAAATAATTAATAGGGGGAAATTAGGAGACAAGAAATTTCACTCGGAGACGTCGTTGCAAAAATTTGGTGAAGATGAAGGAGCGGATGTAGCGGAGACAGGGGCCGAAGGCGATCCAGGGGTACGTACAAATTATTCAATTTTCATTTTACAGAACTTGTCTGATTTATTTTTTATTTTATTTTATTTGGGAAACAAACAGATACCTACAGTATAATAAGAAGATAGTACATAATAGCAAAACATCATCCAATAGAGTTTCCACATATTACTTACACAATTTTGAAGTTACGACGGACGTTATGAAAAGAAAATATATACCTAAATGGTTAAAATATGAAAGGAACAACAATATTTAAGTAACAAATCATAATTTTCTTGCAAGAATGTCTTGAACAGACTTCTTCAACTTTGGGAGGGAAAAGGTGAAACATAACCATACCATTGCATTCACTAGCAGCCATTAATTTCTTGTATCAACGACAAGATCTATTTATAAATAGTATATTAGTCCTAGCAAAGGGAATGTGGAAGAGAGATCGCAATACCTATATTGTTTTCTTCTAGCAATTAAAATAAATATTAAAGACAGTAAGAAAAGGAAGTCCATAAAAGTTAAAATAATTCATGATCACGCACTTCTGATTAAAAATTTTGCATTGCAACAAATAATTCAAAGTCACTTCTTCACTTCTTGGTTTTGGGCGATTTTACACCCCTTATGGCTTGTGTGAAGTTATTATATAAATGTACGTTCAATGAAACAAAAAAAAAACAAACCAAACAAAGCAACGAAGTACGGTGTAAATCAAAAGAAAAATATAGAAATAGAAAAAATATCAAATCAATCAAGGCAACGTCGTAAGGTATCGGCCATCGATATTGATGACAAAGTACCTAAATACATAGTATTTGTCTTCTCAACGGTTACATATGCCTAACATTCGTATAGGCATTGATCTCAAGTTCTGAGTTACAACTTCAACTCGTCGAAGACAATTGTTAAACGAAGCATTTAAAAACAAAGTCAAGAAGAGCACTAATTATAATCACAATGCAGAAATCTTTACTAAATAACATTGTCGAAGTGAATCGACAGCATTTATAGTGGAGTACGACTGACGGTCTGTCAGTTGGCCATCATGCAGAGCTCCAGTGTCTTATGGAGGCTGAGATGTACAGTAATTGTGATACCAGCTCAGACAACGTTACATGTTGATACACAATATGCCTCAACGTGTGTCCCTATTGTTTGAACTAGAGGACCAATATCTAATTAAGGATCTATAAACCTAAACAGTGATATTGGTTTATTGTTGGGATTACGTGTGAAAGGTTGATTTAACATATGTAGGAAAGTTTGGTACCGTGATTAGAGCTTGAATGCTGTAAAAAATCAGTCATGATGTCATGTCTGAAGCCTTGTGAAGCTAGAAGTCACGTGAGTAGTACTGATTAATATAAAACAAAGTCTTTATCAAAACGGCTGGCGCCACTTAACCGCCGCGCCGACTACTTTAGGAAACACAAAATACAGCTGATAAGCTCTTATTTAATTAATCACTTTTCGCTTTGCTTTTGTTTAATGCCAGAATCACAGTATTTGGTTTTCTGTGGCCAGAATCAATGCTTATCGCAATTAATTTATTGATTTATTGTAAATTATTATTACGTAACTGTAGAATAAATTGCTGTATCTATACTGAACTCCGATACTACGGAAAACGTAAAATTAATTGTGATACGCTAATCCACATTATCTTACACTAACTTTTGCCCTCAACTTCGTTCACATGACCCACAGGAACTGGAGTAGTTCTGGAGATTACCTCCTACATACATACAAACTTTATCTTTTAAATAATATTATTTACTAATTACCTAGACAAATAAATTCACGCTTGACTACTTTTGACTGTTATAAAGGTGCAGATTTATCAAAACATCATCACGAGATTAACACACTTATAAAGTTATCATGTATAATTTTGTTGAATTTTAAACACCTTACAGCCAAATTAACACACAAAATGTTGGCATTTCCCTTTATTTCAGCATATATCCGTATTAGATAGTACCTAATTACCGTTTCCAATCGAAAATGTGCTTCTACAAATCACGTTATGAAAAACTGCTTCCTTGTAACAATACGTCAATGATAAAGAGTCGAGTAAAAAATCGTGACATTAGGAAATAATAATTCGGATTTCTTATTATTAATCGAGATACGTATTACCCAATTTTGCAAAACTTGGGTCAATGCACTATCTGCGGACAATTAAAATACTTAATTATCCTACTTAATATTATAATTAATGCGAAAGTTTGTGCGTGTGTGTGTATGTTTGTTACTTCTTCACGCTGAAACGGCTGGACGGATTTGGATGAAATTTGGCACACAGATAGATTATAGTCTGGATTAACACTTAGGCTACATTTTATCCCGGAAAACGCGGGCGAAGCCGCGGGCAGAAGCTTAGTTACCTATAAATGTATGTATTTTACAACCAGTCATCAACTAAACAAATAACATCAACGTACTAACCTATTTATTATGACGTGTCTGTACTGATACCTAATAAATTCTTTTGCTTACAATAAATTCGAAACTTTGCCTGCAAGAAACAGCAGCTTTTGTAAATAGAAGATTTCTTGTATTCTATGCTACTCTATAAACTGCGTATGTAGAACAGTTGGTTGAATACAAATCAACAATGCATGTATGAAGACTTCGCGATTTGGCCCTATAGACCAGGGTCGATAATTTTTGAAACCAAAATAAATTACAGTAGGATGAAACCCATTAGAAAAGGAGGGGAATATGATCAAAATGAAAGGAAAAATAAATTACGGTCGATCCGAGTTCGGGAAAGGGGGGGGGGGGTGAGTTTTTAAGGGTAAAAAATGGTTTTCCTTGATTTCCGGCAAAACTACAAGTCCGATGGAAAAAAGTTAAATGGCAAAGTTGTAGGTAATAAAAAGATCTACAACTTTTGTATTTGCAATTTTTTCACATAACCTCAAAATGTAGGTGAAAAATTCAAAAAACCAAGTTTTTGGTTTTTTATTTATATCTTTTTCAAAAATGTTTTTTTTTCTACGAAATTTGGTGAAAACTTACCTTATTATGTCCCAAATACACTGTAATTTATTTGATTTAAAATATTTATTTTTTCGCCTTATTTTAACTTAATATCAAAAAAGCACCCTAATTTTCAATCGAAAATTCTGACGTCAAAATATCAGCTTTTTTCAAAAAGTTTGGAAGCTTTTTGTTCGTTGAAATATCTACTTTCTGATGGTGTAAAAAAAAATATACATTACCATAGGAAATGTTCTCAGAAAATGCAAAAAATTTAAAAAAACTCAAATTCGAAAAATTTTTTTTAATCTCTATGTAAAATTTCATCAAAAAAATGTGATTGCTGCAATTTTTTTTAGTTAAAAAGTTTATTTATTTAATTCGAATTACATTCATGTCATAGAAAATCTCATACAATATAATTATACATGTAAATCGTACTATTGAATTTAGATACTTAATTCTGATTACGTTATTCATTATATTTTTTTTCAACAAAATAAAGTAAATTTCTCACAATTCACTTAGAGTAATTCAGTCTGCACGTGTATTTTTAAAAACGATGTTGTACACTGCTCTGTATCTCGAATACTGGCTAACGGTTTTTACAGCTGCTACGAAATAGCAGGTATGTAGTAAGGCCCAGACCCTAGGTCCGTCCCCACTTCTCTATGAAATAACTTACAATGGGCTAAAATTTACCGAAGGTCACTCAGGTATATGAATTATCTTAAAACAGCAATAAATAGGCATCTAAAAATATTATTTAAAGAAGATTCTACAACTTTTTCAAAATATTGTAGATGTCTTATTTAATATTAACTTTATTAACTTATTTGTTTGTTAATTAAATAAGTATATTTCAATGTGCAATTTTTTCGTTTATAAATAAAACATGAAATCTTACGTTTTTTGAGTAATTAAAGTGTAAATTTTAATAAATACCTCAAAATTGTAGATAATGATAAAAAAAAAAATCGAATTTGAGTTTTTTTCAATTTTTTGCATTTTCTGAGAACATTTCCTATGGTAATGTACATTTTTTTTACACAATCAGAAAGTAGATATTTCAATGAACAAAAAGCCCCCAAACTTTTTGAAAAAAGCTGATATTTTGACGTCAGAATTTTCAATTGATAATTAGGGTGTTTTTTTGATATTAAGTTAAAATAAGGCGAAAAAATAAATATTTTAAATCAAATAAATTACAGTGTATTTGGGACATAATAAGGTAAGTTTTCACCAAATTTCGTAGAAAAAAAAAACATTTTTGAAAAAGATATAAATAAAAAACCAAAAACTTGGTTTTTTGAATTTTTCACCTAAATTTTGAGGTTATGTGAAAAAATTGCAAATACAAAAGTTGTAGATCTTTTTATTACCTACAACTTTGCCATTTAACTTTTTTCCATAGGACTTGTAGTTTTGCCGGAAATCAAGGAAAACCATTTTTTACCCATAAAAACTCACCCCCCCCCTTTCCCGAACTCGGATCGACCGTAATTTATTTTTCCTTTCATTTTGATCATATTCCCCTCCTTTTCTAATGGGTTTCATCCTACTGTAATTTTTTTTCATTTTTTACTATTTTTGAAGGCTTCGGCCCTGGTCTACTACCTACTCCTAATTCTGAGATATACTCGTTAGGCAAATAAATAAACAGGAAGGTTCCTTTGAGAAAAAATAAAATAATAATTTTCTTTCTGCACTCAGGTTCACAATGCTCCTGTCAGTAACGGCTCCAGCTCTGAAGGGCAGGGGCGCAGGCGCACCATGTCACAGCCGGGGCCAGGCGCCGGCAACCTTGTGACCGCCACAGCCGCCAGAGCTGCGCGCCGGAGACTAAGAAATGTCATGTACCACCCTGACGTTGAGCGAAGTGTAAGTGACTTTTGATAATGTACCTATACTTCAATCCTCACGAGCCAATCGAACGTCAAATATAGAACCGTTGAATTTGGAATTTCAGTAGCATCATGAATTCATGATATAGGTACCTATATCATCATGATATAGCTATAACGCTTGTTATGCGTGCGGAATAGGTTTGTGTTGTATGAAACTGATTTTTATCATAATATTTAATTAATAAGAAGCTTGTATGGAGAAATTAATGAAGTACCGTACCTAGGTAGGTACGGTACTTCATTAATTTCTCCTTTTGTATGATCTGATCGATGACTTTACTGACTGACTGACTTTACTGACTGACTGACTTTACTGACAAAAAAATTGCGTTACCGGACATATAGGTATATGTATTTTTTTTGTCAGTTTCGATGACTTTACTGACTGACTGACTTAACTGACAAAAAAATTGCGTTACCGGACATATAGGTATATGCGGTAACGCAATTTTTTTGTCAGTAAAGTCAGTCGGTCAGTAAAGGCATCGATCAGATCATACAAAAGTAACTGTCAATTTCGCAATATCATGCAAACCTCAGATCATAGAAACAAGGAGATATGCCATCATAGCAAATTAGTACCGGAACAACTGATGCCACTTTTAGTACATTTTTCGACACAATTACGCGCATAATTAAGCGCTCCTTGTGAATAAAAAGATCTCCCACGCATTAAACATTCCGCACACCCTCAATCTAACCACTAAACTAAAACACTGTATTTATACCATCGATCGTGTTCGGTTCGTCGCCAGCGCGTACGTTTTTAATATGAGCAATTTGCTCAAAATCAGGCATCAAGCTCGATAGCGCCTTGGCACATCTCCCTTGTTTCTATGATCTGAGATGCAATCAGTACCTATAGATGTTATAGCTCCATGCAACGTTATCGTAATTATCCATTCAGATAATCACTTAGACCTGTAATTAGTGAATCGTCATCTAGGTATAAGCTGAAGGTATAAATCAAAACATTTGTACTTACATTATAGTTGATTTTTTTATTTTATTATATGAATCCCTAACAAACGATAAAAATACGTTGAAATCCGAATGTCAGACATTCGCAACGTTGACTGACATTCATTCTGACAATTAATTGCCGGTTGCATTAAACCATGCCAGCCGTCAGCCAGCCAGCGGTTAAATCAACCAGTAACGAGTAGTTACTACGTCTGCCGTAACTTGGAAGGGATCACACGTCATAAATTCACTTAAAGGCCAGCTAGATTAACTGTAACAACCGCGGAATCAGAGGGTTAACATAGTTTTGTACGCAGATTTAACAAACATGCTATGCGAAATCGGTGTTTATGCATCATTGTGTTATCTGTGACAGGACCAATTGAACGCCTCAATTTACCTACCTCAAAATAAAAAGATAATAAATAAATAATTACTACATATAATGAATTGCAATAATATAAATCATTTCTAAAAATCCATTTTATTTTTTACAATAATAAATTAAAAGGAAATCAATAAGTCACGTCATATCTACCTGAATCAATCAAGTGATTGACGAACGATAAAATCTAAAAACTGATGTGCATGAATTTTATTAATTGTTACCTAGCAATTTATTGATAAAAAAAAATGTTTTTGTTAGGAATGGATAAACAATACCTACTTAATTAGTTGTTGTTTATTACATTATGAGAAATACTTTTTATGAGAATCCAACAGTGTGGAAATACGATTGATAAAATCATAATTATAAGTCCTTGCTAGCATAAAAATTAGTC
Source organism: Thalpophila matura (assembly GCA_948465475.1). NCBI lineage: Eukaryota > Metazoa > Arthropoda > Insecta > Lepidoptera > Noctuidae > Thalpophila > Thalpophila matura. The sequence continues at coordinate 8,288,502 of OX419183.1, read as the reverse complement.
ACCTTCTTTGTTCCCGCCGGTAAGATAAGAAATGATTAAAGAATACTAGTAGACTCAATAAATAATGCATCTGGCTATCCCTCAGTGTCTTATCAAATCTTTTAATAGCACTAATAATATTGATGTACTTAAGTATAATATAAAATAATAATAAAATAATCTATATATTAATACGTGAAGAGAAAATGTTGTATCCCCTTTTTAAGAACATTACGCACACGGAGTACCTAGTGTGAGATTTGGCATAGTTAAAGTTTATATGGAGAGGAGTGCAGAATGCTACAATTTATATTATTTCCATACAAAATCTTTAGCAAACACTATTGGTTGAATTTCGGCCACAGGCGATACTATAGTAATAAAACAACTTTGCAGCGTTCATATAAAATGTAGTGATCGCGCACCTACTAATAATGATTACATTTACAATAATATTGCTAAAAATCGGTAGAAAACACAAAATTACCATTTAACAATTTTATCATTAGTTGAATTAATACATCCTAATGAGAATAGAAGCTACCACCGTTTCTCAAAGTAAATATACACTTTTGATTATGTATACATAAATATATTCTTTGAATTATGTATAGAAGTTCATAAAAATAATTTATGTGATTTTGTAATATAATGATAAACACATTACCCTCCTTTGCGTCGCGCAGTCGGGTAAAAACTAAATAGGCTAACAGAAACTGGTGTTAGGTAATTGTTCTAGATTTAGTTCTAAGTACCTATACATATTAGAACATTAAAGGAAAATCCTTAAAAAAATACGTCCATAAAGTTACAACTGCACAACATAAAAGCGAATAATAAAACATCAGCATTTTTATCTAGAATCTGGGGTTTTCCTATATTGATATGGTACTGATTAGATTAATTATTTAGTGAATGGTTTCTTTAAATAGCATCGAATCTAGGTCTTTAAATAGGTTACAATACCTACAACAATAAAAACTATACAGTCGTGTGTACTAATGCCCGTTTTCACTAACTCTGGAGACACCAAAAGCATAATATTAAAAGAAGTTACCTAGCGCAAAAAAACATGTCACCAACCACTAGACGACAACCTATGGACTATCCATGGTTGTCGCCTAGTGGTTAGTGACATGTTTTTTGCGCTAGGTTACTACTTTTAATTTACTTTTAAGTTTTTAACATAAGCAGTTGATAGGTTACGCATAATTATATCTTTCACTAAAAAATTAATTATATGAACCTTCAGTTCGCTGAAGGTTATCTAGGTTTTATGTGCATATCTCAATACTGTAAGTTATATACGTCGAAAATATATAAAGGTCGTTAAATTACGTAGGTATATCGGATTTATCATTATTATCATTCAGTCTTTTCTATTTAAGTTTACCATGAAGTGATAAAATGTTAAATGGTTTATAAATGCACGATAATTGCATCGGAGGTTATTGCTTTTGATTGATATCTGGCTGTGCCCCTGACTTTGCGCGGGACTTTTAGCTTTTAGCGCGGCATGTTGGTCATGATAGCCGCTAGATGGCAGTAATAGGCTTTACAAATATTTATATCCATATCTTCTGAACCCTACAAGATATCAAAATGGAACATTATGTATACGAATTACGAACATTTAAAAGTAAAAATGTTTGTTTTGATCTTTAAACTTTAAATTGAAATCCGTTGAGCCGTTTCGGATCCTATTAGGGAGAAACTTTCAGACAGATTAGTACTTAGACCAGATCAGTACTTAGACCAACATTCTAAAAACGGTCTTTATGCTTATGCATCGTATAAATAACGTGTTTCACTTAAATTTTGGCATTTATTTTGAAATTACAGACACTTCAATTTTATTTATTGGTAGGGTAGGTATCAGTGGCGGAGGGTCAATTTTTGTAAGAGGTAAGCCGGAGCTACAAATGCTTACCTGGCCACGAAAAGCTAATTAATAAAAATAGGCAATACTGCCTGTGATATTTTTCAAAGGGAAGCCGGTAGGAATAGTGTTGTAGGGACCCTTCGCCACTGGTAGGTATAAATTCACAAAAACACGATTATGTTGATTATTATTTTTGGACATTTTCTTGTAACAATGTTGCGCGTATAGATTCTAAACGTGCACAGGGGCTTTAAGGGCGCTCTCGGAATTTTGTCCCCTCTCGCTCGCACAAAACCACTTTTATGAATGTTGAATGAAAAGATGCATAATTTTTGAAAAATGAAATCTGATGAGCGAATACAGGACCTCCTTTTTTGAAGTTGGTTAAAAATAATATTAATTTTACAGGCAAATAGTTAAAACACATTTCTACTGTGTTATCTAATAAACAAAGTTAAAAAACGATTACGATCAGTTTTTGAGATATGTTTTTATAAGTCATGTGTTTTTAATCATTAAATTTGCGTTTATAATATTATAATTAATATAATTTTGTAGTTCGCTATCAGATTACATTTTTCAAAAATGCATATTTTCATTTAACATTCTTAAAATATATGGTTCTTTTGGTATGGTTGGTGCCGAATGCGATAACCCTCTTAAACACAGGCGTGCCAATGACCGCTATCTTAATAACCACGCTTGATTGGCGAATCAGTGGTCGCCAATTTATTGTTAGTATAACTGCTGAGCGGATTGCTACTGTTTATAGTTTCAGACTGGCATTTTCAATTTGATCTTGTGTCAATGACAAAAACCGTTCTTTTTTTTGTCACATTGTAGATTATTTTATTAGCCCGGTCTTCTAGTCTCGACTGGTAAAGAAAATACATTAACATAATTTTATCAAATTAAGTTTAAGTAACACACTAAGTAGGTACTTACATTTTATTTCCAGTGGCAAACTACAAAATAAAAAACACGTTACAAGAAAATCAAAATCATTTTATCAAAACGTAGTAATTACTAATTAATTATGATAATTTATACAGATTAACGGATTATGTCATGTAGGTATTACATATACACATTCTTCAGCTTATTGAAAGATAACGTTGTTTTATTTTTTAATACATTCATATTGGCAATAGGCTGATGTTTTAGCCCGTATTCAAAGTAAATTTTATTTTAAGCGCCGTAGTTTAAACAACGAATTCGTATATATGGGCCCAATGGGTTGTAATGATTTCTACAAGAGCAATAATGTGGATATGCCTCGACATAAATATTTTTATCTGTTTTTTTGTTTGTTTTTGTCTATATAACGTAGCAGCGAGACTTGTACATTGAAATTTAATATTTCTGTAATTCTTAGCATTAGGTACCTAGTTATTAGAATTATAAAAATTAAATTGTTAGCCATGGTAAAGATTTATCATTTCGCACACCTAAATCTAAAGAGTGCTATTTCTATATCTCTTTAGATGTAGGTGTGCGATTTGCCTTTCTTTTAAGTAGGCTAAATAAATGTTTGTCTATCTCTATATTATTTTATGATTGCGCTAAATTCAGCCTTCTTTTGTTATTAACATAGATATTAAATTTATTTATTACCCGACTGCCCTAGAAGGAGGGTAATATTTTTCGATGTGTGTGTATATCTATTTCTTTAGCATGCTCTGTAGCCCAAACTTGATGGATTTCAACATTGATGTCGTCGTCTTCATTGTGAGAGTGACATACTTATGGTATATTTGTTAAGGCATTGATGTTAGGTAGTTAAGGTATTAATTAATGTTAAGCATTGGGTTGTTTGCTTTTCCAAAAAAACTGTCTACCTTGTAACCTATAAATTCATAGACTTTTTACACAATGGTAAAGAAGATTTTATTAAATTACGAGTACCTACATGTACATACTAGCATATTTCATTAGTTAAAACAGAATCGACATTGCATAATTAATTTGAACTTTCATTAAAACTAATTAAAAGCAGGTGAGCATGTCCCTTTTAAAAATGGTTCACAATATATTCAGTTGAACGTATTAATGAAAGCTGTCTATCAAAATGATCATTCCTGCTACAAAAATAAATTTATAAAAGGTTTGTAAAGCGCGTACACTTCCATAGCGTCGAGCGGCGAACGCGGGCCGTGTTTGTGAGGCGGGTCACTCTCGCGCAGCCAACTGTAAACCTTTTGAGTCCAGCCGGCCGCGAGCCACCCTCGCCCCCTGACCCCAACCCGTGCACACCGTGCTCACCCCCACCTGCCTGTTAATACCGAGTGCGGACACACCGTGCTGCCCCAACGCCTCGCCTAATGAAAATTCGATCTCTACTTTTTATTTCCCTTACATCCACTGTTAGGGTTTATAAAACATGCTCATTCAAAACATCATTAGCCCATTGTCATAAGTTGTATCGTCATTAATTTTTAGCCTTTGCCAAGTGGTGATTGATTACGCGATAAATATATGCTGACGCGTAGTTAACTATCAATATTCAACTTTTAGTAGGAAAATTGACGTAGAGATTATCGTAGCAGATAATTTTAATTTTTTTTAGTCACTATCAATTTTTTGTTTTTAGGAAAACAATAGAATGTCGATGACATTCGATGCTAGTAAATTAACATTCAACTACACACTCAATTTAATAAATATATGAATTATACATAGTCTTTGTATAGTCAGTGACATAAGTTGGTTAATACTTTTACATGACATCTAAATTGAAATTGAAGCATTTCATGTACCTAAGAATTTGAGTTTTTTTTAATGTTACTTCTATACCGTTTTTAGGGTTCCGTACCTACTTCAAAAGACGGAACCCTTACCTATGGGATCACTTTGTTGTCTGTCTGTCATGACAATGAGTGGAGCCATCTGCTCATAGATGGCGCCACTAGAAGTATGCAGTAGCGCCATCTATGATCAATATAACTACGACTTAATACTTATGATGTAATAGCGGCAAAGATGGCGCTATTGCATATTTCGGAACTCTTAAGGCGCGAGTCGTACTCGCACTTGTCCGGTTTTTTTTACCCGACTTCGGCAAAGCCAAAAGGAAGGGTAATGATTTTAGCTGTCTATTATGTATGTATGTATAATGTATGTATCTATGTTTGTTTTTAAGTGTGTTCCACCGTAGCGGCTAAACTACTCATGCGTTTTTGATGAATGAGGTGTCAATCGATTCGTTATTATAGTCCGGGTAACATAGGAATTATGAAAAAAACCAACTTGGCGGATTTTAGTCGCCATTACCTATGAGACGTCGTAAAAAAATCTTTTTTTTACTTAGTCATGTGGGGTATCAATATGAAGGGCTTGAAGAGAAAATTTCGAAAATATATACATTATAATAAAACAAGTTTAAACGGATTAAATCGCGTATATTATAGATTTTTACAGAGTTTTCCTGACGTTTCGAACACTTTGCAGCGTTCGTGGTCGTTTATTTTGAATTCTATCTTCTATTGGTTATTATCACAAAAAATGCCATTAGACGCAACTGGAGCAGCTGGGGCTGTAGCTTTATCTGATGCTGCTTACAGCCAACGTTGTATGCATGCACCCTTGGTGTACCTTGAACCACTATCCGGGATGCCATCAGACAAATACAGGAAACTGGTTCTTATACATAGAGGCCAGGTCAAGGCCGAAATCGATGCGCTTCAGCTTCAGACAACCGTTTTATTGTCAACAATGTTTTAAAAGATCGCGTTTGTAACAGCTACTGAAGCTCGTACTTGTCTATTCGAGGTGAGAAATGTTACTGTAAGTGAACATTCGACAAGAAGAAGACTGCCAAAAAGAAACCTTAAACATTTCGCCTGGCTCGGCCCTTGAAGTTTCCCCACAGCACCGTAGAGCTAAACTTAATTTTGCGCAAGAATATGCTGACTGGACTATTGAGCAGTGGACGAATGTACTGTTCTCAGACGAGAGCAAAGTAGCCTCATAAGGTCCAGATTAGCCTTAGCAAGTGTATAGATGACCAAACGAGTTTTGCTCCATAGTGTAAATTTAAAAATTTTGAAAACCCGACTGTGGTTTGCACTGTGTCTTGTTCGGTGTTAATAAAACCACTAAAAATATTTGATATAAAAAACATAGTTATAAATAAACTAAAACCCGACTTCGAAAAAAATCGAACTGAAAAGCATGAAACAAGAAAACATTCCTGTATGCCAGCCTGAAATAGGTATATAGCCGTGGTCGCATGCCACCGTATTAGATACTGACTCCAACAGGGCATGAGACCACGGCTATACCCATTTCAGGCTGTCAGACAGGAATGTTTTCTTGTTTCATGCTTTTCAGTTCTTTTTTTTTTCGTAGTCGGGTTTTAGTTTTTAACTATGTTTTTTTTATACTTATTATCTGTTTTTGTATCAGTCTGCGGGATCCTACTAAGAATTTTCTAATGGAAAAACTGAATAACACCTTGCCTGACCCGGGGATCGAACCCAGGATCCCACGCTCAGCAGTCGATCACTAGATCAGTTTTAGACTTTATTATCTCACTACACACGCTATTTTGCGACTACTCTACAAAATTACCTCGATTTACATACCTAAATAAATTATGTATTAATACATCTGGCCCAACATGGGACGACATTAAATAAAAAGTATAATAAAATCTGAAAGGATTCCGGTTTAACAATACAATACATTGGAAGTATCGTACGAAACAAAGCGTTTTTTTCGTCGCGCGTTTACAGCGCAGGCCGAAATTCGTTGCAGAGGAACGCTGAAACACCGTAATGGGATTATAGTGAAATACAGGGTGGTGTCGATCGAGAGAAACAAGCGGCTAATGAAGTTATTAATCCGATTTTATACGGCTTTCGATGTGCATGTTTGCCACTTTTTTAGCCCGCCACCGTAGCTATGCAGACAGCAGATATGAATTTGCTGGCAATCACGGATTTTATTATGTTTCTAAATTCCTGCTGTTTTTTACAGGATACCATAAATGAGAGGCAATCTCCCCGGGTTTTAAATCTCAGTAGAGGAGACGAGTCGGGAACTAATACACCCACTGGTGAGTATAAGTACATTGAAATTTAATGAGCGCTTCACTTGGCGTATTTGATCAAATATTCGCATTATTTCGCTAATTCAAATGATATTTCTGTTGTAGTAAATATTTGGTTTTTATAAATAATCCAATTTACGTTTTAATTTTTGATAATTTTGATCAGGTGATCGCGCCAGTCCGCTACCATTTAATGGAACCCTCAAAAATGGAGACGCAAAATCATTAAGTAAGTATTTAAAAATAATAAAACCAGCAGTCAGACCACCTGTGGCAAAGATTTCAACGTATTTAGAATTAAAATTACTTACTATAAATATATAAATACAAGAGTACCAACTAAATTTTATAAAAAACCGATATACTTATTAATCTTATTATAGAAAATTAAATAATGTACAAGCAGTTATAATTAAAATATAATTATTATCCTTAAATGTTGTCCTACGATAGCCGTAGGACAAAATCTAAAACTATGACATGTGATTTTCAAAGCATGTATCATCTATCTTTAGGCGAATGATTTAAAATAATGAACAATCTTTATAAATAGAGTTCCTTACTTACTCCTACTAGATATCAGCCCGACTGTTATCAGACGGGTATCAGTGCATACTGACTTCCGCAACATTTAAATAAAATATCACAAGTTTTTATTAATTTTTAATGGTTATTGTAAACATTTAGCAGTGTATTTTAAAACATTACTTTTTATCTTACCTACTTATTTTACAAAGAAAAAATATTATTTATTTTTTGAAAAAATATAGAAATAAACTACTTTCAGGTTCCTTAGATACTAAAAACTTGCTTGAGAGAGCTTAAATTGTCAATATTGCCTTGTTGTGAGAGATATCGTCATCATACACACACATAATATTATAGTCGCATACATTGTGTATATATTATGTACGCGATGTATAAAACAGGTAGGTACATATGCATATGGCATGCATGACTGCTTTTATCACGTGAAAATAAACGTCACGACAAAGTACCTACATACAAATTGAAAACGTCATAATCGCAATACGATAAATAGTTATCCAAATTGAGCATAAGCAGACTAGATTATTGAACTATGTATGATTGACGAATTAACTGATAAAGCAGGAGATTAAAACGAAGCCGGATTGATTCCTTGATAATTATACCCACAGCATTTTAAAATGTATTATTTTCTTTATGAACGTACGACACATGACGGAAAAATACAGACTTAATTTTAATACGCGTTTAATATAATTCGTTGTGATTATTTTAAAATCACATTGCCGGAATGAATATGGTGAACCCAGTTTTTGTTATTACGCCTAGTGACAACTTTGAAGTAACACCACCTTTAGATGATAATGGCGGTGCAAATAAGAGTATGTACTTACTTATTATCAAATATGTGCATTATAATACGTACCTAACTACCTATTTATGTGTTCTCTCAAACTATAATATAATCCATGCTGCGCACCTTGTGCGGAGATATTACACTATTAATATCTAGGATCATAGATCTATGAGTCATAGATATGACAATATAATATAGGGGGCTATTACACTATCATAAATCTAGGATCATATCTTTTACCCATTATCCCTACAAATGTCCGAGGTGCAGCATAATTTATATACCTACCTAAAGATTTATATACAGCAATATTCGGTGAATTGTTTCAATAAGTAGGGGTAGTAGTATTAGTAATTAATTCATGAGGATGCCTGACGGGATATTTACTAGAAAGGATTTTAATAATCTTTGAAGATGAAATGATTCATAGATCTATGATCCGAGATATTTGAAAGTGTAATATATTTTACACCAAGCAGGAATTGTATTGCAAACTCAAATAATATCTCTTAAAAGGACTTTGGCAGTTTTGGGCTTCATATGGTACAGTAATAAAAGCTTAAACAAAAATAAAAATATATTTTAATTTGTTCTTTGCCTAATTTATCTTAGAGATTTAAGAATTGGAATCAAAAATCGAAATAAATAAGAAATAAAATGATTATACCGTTGACATTTTGAAAAACCCAATAAAACAAAAACACCAAACTAATGTCATATATGTACCGACAAACACAATCTGAAGCCCAGCGTCCTTTGTTATATTCTGTGACACATATCTTGTTAGGCATCGTCCTAATAGAACGCAAATGCGCGATCATCGTTGGTTCGCGCGAATTTTACTCGTACGAACGCGCGATCAAACATATTGAACTCGAATAGGTGTCCTAACTGCATGACAATCGCATGACGCGGTCGCGCGACTCAAATGTTTGTAAATCTATTCGCGCGAACTTAGTTCGTCCGAACGCGCGATCAAACATATTGAATTCGAATAGGTGTCCTGAGGTGTCCTAATTGAAATTCGCGTGTCCATTGTTTTGGTATCAACCGTGCCAATGCCCTAGTCCACGGTCGCTCGCTCGCGTCATCAATTCGCGCGATGATAGGCACCCAGTTTTTGCCATCGCGCATTCGCGTTCTATTAGGACGATGCATTAGCCTTACGATGTAGTCCTAAAGCATCTTGCATCCGCTGACTATTTCAATTAATAACTATGAATGCCAATTTAAAGAGATATAAGGGTAGAAAAATTAGTAATAAAGTGAAGGGAGAGAGGCTTGGCATGAAATATTATCTACTAGCAGTTTGCCCGTGAATTCGTCCGCGTGACATACACGTAGCGCCATCTAGCATCCTAAAGCAATTGTGACCATCGAAAGTTATCGTTCTTTCCCTCGGGAACGGATTTTTTTTCTGGATGAAAGGTACCTACCCTATGTCCTTTTCTTTACTCCTGACAACGTATACTTATGCAAAATTTTATGATGATCGGTTCAGTTGTTTAGGCGTGAAAAGGTAACAAACAAACTTACTTTCGAATTTATATAATATTAGTTAGGATAACTAGTGACTGCATAATTAACTGTTAAGAGCCAAGCGAAGCCAAGATATCTTCATGTAATTTATTTGTTTAGGTTGTGCGTTGACTGTCAGCTAAAAAGCCAATCACGGTACTTACTGTATTATTTCTTCGTAATTAATTGTTTTGTAAAGGCTATACTAGTGCGTGTATTACGACTCGAGATGCGTGCGTACCTCAGATCATAGAAACAAGATGTGCTAAGGCGCTATCGAGCTTGATGCCTGATCTTGAGCAAATTGCTCATATTAAAAACGTACGCGCTGGCGACGAACCGAACACGATCGATGGTATAAATACAGTGTTTTAGTTTAGTGCTAGTGTTGAGGTGTTAGATTGAGGGTGTGCGGAATGTTCGATGCGTGGGAGATCTTTTTATTCACAAGGAGCGCTTAATTATGCGCGTAATTTTGTCGAAAAATGTACTAAAAGTGGCATCAGTTGTTCCCGTACTAATTTGCTATGATGGCATATCTCCTTGTTTCTATGACCTGAGGTGCGTACAATGTAGATACTCATATCTAGGGTGATTTATTTATAGTGACCTTTTATTATTAAAATCACGCTATTATCTTTGTTGCCTCGATCTAATGGCGCGTTTAAAACCACGCTTAGGTACCAACCACGCTACATTTATGTGGTTTATATGTTATAAGTTTATAAACTTTAGTACAATAAAATTCATATTTAAAATCCACGAGACCCTAGCATATTCCATTTCTACTGTTTTAACACAAATACTCAATAAATTATTAAATATATAAGTGGTTCTCAAAAATTATATGACCCGAGCGGGATTTGAACCCGCGACCTCTGCCGTACCGTAGCTTAGTGCTCTGCCAACTGAGCCACCGAGTCTCGCCCGACTCATTTGAAAGGACACTGGCAGACGCCCATAGAACGCTGGGCTTCAGATTGTGTAAGTCGGTACAGATATGAAATTAGTTTGGTGTGATCGAGTATTTCAAGAGTATTTAAATCATGTTTTATTTGTTTTTGTACGTAATTGGGTTAAAGAGAAATCTTCGTATTTGTGACAGTGAGGTTAAGTATGGTGTGAATGATCCAATGAAGTACAGCCCGACTAATGAGTTCTCAATTCAAAGGTTTTAGTTGCTGTCGACATGATATTCTGTGGAGGCACGCGCCAGCCAGCATGCACCCGTTTTTGTTTTATTGTTTTTTTTTTAAATGTCAACGGTATAATCATTTTATTTCTTATTTATTTCGATTTTTGATTCCAATTCTTAATCTCTAAGATAAATTAGGCAAAGAACAATTAAAATATATTTTTATTTTTGGTTAAGCTTTTATTACTGTACCAGATTAAGCCCAAAACTGCCGACGTCCTTTGAGATCCCTTTGTATACGCTTCTTAGGAGCGTGTACTCAATAAATGTTTTTTTAACAGATAGTTACCGCTTATACATGCCACAGAGCGACATGAGAGGCAGCGCGACGCCTCGCAAGCGATCTGTGGCGACGATGGATGCTCAGTCCTTACGCTCAGTAGAGACGCAGGCTCCTCCACCCACTAATCCAGAGGACAATAAAAGGCTTACCAAGTAAGTACAGCTCTAGTACTGAGTAAGAGTAACTGAATGCTTCGCAAGAGATCTGTAGCGACAATGGATGCGTAGCGTATTGTGGTTTTAGAGGGTATTTATGTCCATTTTACATGAAACTTCGTGAGTGAATGTCGTTATTAAAGCAATACGTACTTTAAAAATCACTTACATTCATGAAAAATGAACTTAATTAATGCTCTCTTAAACGAAAAAAAGTGCGTCGGGCTTGCCCTCTAGGCACCCCACTGACTGGTAACAGCGATAACTACCTACCCAGCTAGATAGTCAGCGATGGAGCAGTTGTAAATGTCGCTTCTATACATCGTGACGTCACGAAACCTATATCGCGCAAGAAGAGTTTGCGCGATATAGGATTGAGTGGACAGTGACAATACCACCCATTCTGGTCGAAGGATTCTCCCTTTCCAACGGAGGAACATTCCACATCGCCTCTATTCCCAAAGATGCCCAGAATGCTCAGTCCATACGCTCAGTAGGCACCCAAGTTTCTCTACCCAGTAATGCTTACCAGTAATGCTTGTATGTAAAGCCTTCAAAGAGATGTCGTACTGTGCTTGCCTTGTCTGATTTTTTTCATGTAAAATGGTTGTAAAGTCACCGACGCGACGATAGGAAAATATAAGTGTGGGATTACGTTTTATTTAAATCGTATTAATCAATTCCAATTAGATCATTTTGTACAAGTAGATGTAACTATTTATATAATATGAAAAGAGATAGTATTTTTTTCTTGTTATAAATAGTTACATTACCTACAAAAATCCAAGCGTACCTAGTTAGATTACAAATTCAATCTTTATTTATTAAAACTATATTAATTCGCTTTTCCATTGAACGTTTAACCAACTCGTTCGTATACACGAATATTTAGTTTTTAGACCGGTTAGCACTGATTTACATACATTGTGCTTGTTCCGGGCGTGGCTCACTGACATAATCCACCGATCATTACAGTCAGTTTCACAGACTAACGTTTTAACTTACTGGAGCTACTAAAAAAACTATTAATTAAACTAAGTACCAACTAAAAATAATTAATGTTTGTTACTTAGTTCGTTACCTATGCGTTCGTCCGATTGTCTTAAAATTGTTGGCAAGCCTGGGAAGATTTCTGTAAAAAAAAACCATAACCAAGCTCGATCCACGCGATTAGGTACTTAGACAGCATAACTGAAAACAGATCACTGCGTGGCTATCAATGCAAGTAAGGGTCCTGGCATTGCGAGGGCTTGATGAGCTTGAGCCGTGCGAATAGGTGCCTACTACCAAAAGTCACACAGGTTTTATTCTAAACTCCAGCAAAGAGTTAATGTGTTTTTCTACTTTAAAGTATTCTGAACTCTATCAATAATATTGATCGCGCTCAGAATACTTTGCCTGATAGGAAGATCTATGCTAACCCGTATTTCACTTGTAATTTCTATTAGTCTACAATTACCAAGTAGTGACAAGTGTATAAATATTTTTCTTTATTTAAGCCCATACTGTCCCACTGCCAGACAAAGGCCTCCCCCAGTCCTTCCAAGTGTTTTTTTCTTGCGCCACCCCAAACTAGCCCTTACAGTTTGCATCCAGGTCATCTCGCCACATCTTCTTTATTTATTGAAGTAACAAAAATTAAAACTCGTATTTTTTTTACTAGGTAAGTAACTGGTAGGTAACCCCATACTAAATTAGTCATCTTTCGGAAAATTAATACAGTCGTAATAACATATTATTTTACCCTATTTTCCAGAAAGTACCTGACTCTTATAATCAGCTGTATGTACGCGATTCTTCTGGTCACTCTCGGAATAGTGATCTACTTGGGCGATTCGTTCGTCGAACAGTCTATTTCCGAGGTAAGACTTTATCTCTAAGTATCCTTAGGTACCTGATTTCCCGCTCTGCCCTAGTTCCAACGACCAAGCTAATAGTCTTAGGGTGAGTATAGACTAGTGTGACCACATGTAATCTAATTAACAGAATAATGCAAATGGAAATAATGCAAAACATGACGTTAAAATCAAATAAAATTATTTAATTATTTCACTATACAAAGCTTTCATAATAAATACCTATGTTGATTATGTTCACTTGTTTTAATTATCTTATCTTTTGGGCACAAATAAAATCAAAATATCGTTACAGTATGACTAACCTCGACGAAAAGTCCCGAGATAATTAAAAATCATGTTTACTCATTCGCGAAAGTTTAAAAACATGTTTCACGATGTTGTTCGTCATTAATCGAATAAAGTAGATACGTACCTATCAAACATTGAAAAGTTGAGAAATAGATTTCAACTTCAAGTAGTAGAGATCATGTTTAATCATTTACGGCCTTACCACAAAAAAGATAGACACACGTTAAACGCGAATGCTACCAAAAATAATACACACTTGTCTTAGACAAGTTAGTGCTAAAACAATTGCCTATTATTTTTGGTAGCATTCGTGTTGAACGTGTGTTGAACAGATGTTTATTTTTTTGTGGTACGGCCGTTAATGTTTTACTGTTTATTGTGCCCGCCTGGTGCAGTGTAGCTCCTATAGATAACAATATTCCACTTATAATAACAATGATAATATGTTGCACAAGTCTGTACCCACCATTACACAGGTAGGTACATAAAATAAAAAGTTTGTATGAGTTACGGAACTTATGGCGGCAATCCTATTTCTTCTATAGATAAAAATATTTTCTAGAAACTTCCTTACAACTGTTTTTTTTTACTTAAATTTCCAGGTGTACTCCATTGTTCTCTGTAGTATTGGATTTGCATATATCTTTTACCTCATATTTGATATAACTAGATACAAATCGATTGCAGTCAGAAATCATAAAATAAAAGCTCAACATGAAGAAAAAGTTATGGAATATTTTAGAAAACAAGAGGTGAGTGATTTTTTAGGCATTTATTTGGATGATGATAATTTTATCGCCCTCGAAGAAAACTTGCCATTTTAGGCATGCATTTTAAATACGCACATTTTAAAATTGGTTAAATAAATAAGGGAGACTTCATCATACGTCGATAATAAATACCAAATCAAGAGAAAAATAAAAGCTAAACATTATCCTAAGTTGATAGTAAATTAATAATACTGGCCTTAAAAGTGTTATTTATTCCAAAAAGTTAACAGCACCTATTTCTTCAGTTTTACAAAATAATAATCAGTAAATCAGCAAGTTTTGATGATCTTATTAACTAAGTATCTACTTATGTATAATTTTAGGAGCAAATGGGTTCTGTGACGCCATCGCCAGGAGACCGCACCCCTGAGTTCAGGATGCCAGCAATGCCGCCCCCGGTGCTCATCCCCACCAAGCACGAGTACTGCTTTAGTCAGGGCAGGCATTCTGGAAGTTTCTACCTGAAGATGGGAGCCGCTGGTAAGAATTTATTATACATAAAAAATATTACTGCACTGCACTTAACTCTATTCTCAGATCTTAGGTAAGTCTCTCTATCGCTCTAAGGTTTGCTGTAAGAAAACTCAATTTTGAGTTAAGCTCGCCTTTGTAATAAAATATTAATAAATACAAATTTTATTTATACTGTGTGTAGGTGTACAATAAAGAATATGAATGAATTACTTACTGCCGAGTAGTGATGAAGGACGTAGTACATTAAAGACTAATATAGTCTTTATTAGGTATACTACGTCCAGTGCTCCCAGGGCAGTCAGCCGAGCTACCACCTTTGTCTAATGGCTTAATAACATGCATATTCTTAAACACGTTAGAAAAATAATATTGTGTAGCGTCATGTAATCCTTATGAAACACAAGGTTTTATTTTAAATGATTTAGACGTTTTTGAAGCTGAAACCATTCTTAACCGTGTTACGCTTGGTTATATTGCGTGGTATTATGAAATTTTTATATGTTTCGGTATTTTCAGTTAGTTGTTTAATTTTATTGTCAACTGATAAAAAATGATGAGATAATATTATATTAATCATCCAAATCTATTTATAACTGATTGAATTCTAATAATTGTGTATCCAGCTTATGTATGATAACATTTATTGATATATTACAGAATATTATCTTTATATTATTATTTTTTTTAAATTACAGTTACATAACTGCTTCACATCAATAAATAATTAGGCGCCGCATTCTATTACTATTCTTTAAATTGATTTCCATGGTCCAAGATCCAAGATCTAGACATTCCTACGCTCGCAGGGACAAAATACAACATCATAGTCGTACATTACAATGTATCGCCATTATAATTATATGGCATTACAATACTGGCCTACAGGAATCTCAAAATATCACTTAATGTAAATTTTAAAGTTACGTGTCTGTTATCGTTAATATCGCGGCTTGAATTAAAATTGTATACTGACATAACGATTACTAATACATTCGAAACAAGCAAAATTTCGGACCCACTCATTGCTTTTTTCTGCAGGTTTCGCTCTCGGTCACTTGGTGCACTCACTTCTCCTACTGGCCGTTCAAATAGGACAGCTAGTGGACGATAACGTAGACAATGACGAATGTGTAAACATCCTGCAAGTGGTGCTAGATGTCCTGTTCCCGGCCTACTGCTTCCTGCAGCTGTACTTCATCTTCAAATACTCCAACGTCATTATCTTGCGAGCTCAGGTAGAGAAAATCATGTTAAATATACCACGCATCTGGCAGCATAGCTGGCACTACCGCGACAAGACATGTTTCGCGGCTCTTGAAAAATCCAACAATCTCTTATTCGAAATTCTTATTCCTTATGCTGTGACACAAGTCTTGGCGTTGTAAAGTGTGTAAGATTGCAGGACATCGTGGACTAAGTTTAGATAATATTCGATTATGTTGATCTACTTAAATAGGTGCTTCTACCTCCATTGTATGCATGCTCTACTTAACGTATTCGCCTATATATTACATTTGACAAAGCAGAGTAATTCATGCGAAAATATAATAACACTGAATGAACATGAAGTGATAAATGAAGATTCTATAATGTCCTTATCGTATGGCATTTTTTACGATGTGCTATGTCTATCAGAAACATAAAAATTAAACAAGCAATAAAAACATATAATAATTCTAATTTCAAGTTAATTGTCTAATAAGTACCTAGCTGTAATTTATATTCCGATTTTATACACTAATTTATATTTAAGCACTAAAAAACCATTATAATCATAACACTTCCCTAATAATATCTTTGCAGCTATCCACAAATGAATAAGTTTTATCCATTTTTTTTTGAGATTTATTACTCACTAAAGAATTTAAGTGATTTTTCCTCCTGTGGAAATAAAGAAAAATAAAACAAAAACAAAAAAGCTAGGTACTGAAAGTGTTTAAAATACAAAAGTCACAAATAATGCCAACAATTTTCAGGGCTTAGCTCACTTCGCGTTCATGCACCTCATCGGCAGCAGTCTGTGCTTCTGGGTATCTGCGATCGTACGTGAGACTATCTTAGGATTGACGCTCTACGCCAATTCTAAGTATGGCGACGGTAATAACACAGATTATAGTGGAAACGTCTCAGTTTCTGAACATGGTAAGAGCCTACTTAAGAGCCTATATACATTTTCACCCTTATTAATAAAACACGAAATAGAGTTACGCCAATAGTTTTTACAGTAAATAAACTTAAACACTCGAATAAATGCATAGTTAAACTGTAACTATGCATTTATTCGAGTGTTTAAGTTTAGCGTACCTTAAGGCGATTCGCACACTGCCCCGCATCCCGCAGCGTAGCGCGGGGGTGCGTGATGTTCCGTTGTTTGCAAGTACCTGTATTTGTATAGAAATTACGCATGGTGCAACACACTGAAAACGCATTCACGCGCGGGATTTTTGTTCCGTCACCACGCACCCCGCAGCGTGGCGCGGGGTGGTGTGTAATTCGCCTAACTCCGAGTTTATTAATAAGGAGGTTACTGAACAAAGATTAAAGGATCATTATTCTATATTAATTCGTCTAAAAATCCATAATTTATTATAGAAAAAAAAATAGAAGAATATGTTTCCTAAGTTCTTTTCTGTTTACTTAAGGAGCCTAAAATCTACTATGTAAAACCTTCAATCAAGCCAAATAATATTTTTTCAGAAAAATCCCTGGACCAGAGATTTATCGACATAAGCAATCTGTACAACCCGAACTGCAACAGTTCTGCGGCCATTACTTCGATATATGAGAATTTCTCGCCGTACCTCTATCCGTTCAACGTGGAATTTAATATTCTTATTGGTACGTATCACAGATATCCTTTGATTGGTAAATTGGAAATGGAAATACAAATCGACAAAAAAAAATTAAATAATTCAATGCGGAAAGAAGTCTGCCTCAGCGTGTTACTTGATATTTTTTTGTTACCCGTTCTGTTACAGTATAACATTGTAGCATTTTACAAAAGTTATGTTTTATAATTTCAGTTGCTATTTATTACATAATCTGGAACAACATTGGCAACTGCGAGAACGAAGACAACAATTCCGATGTGAACTCCAACAGCGAAGACAACTTCCATCTTTGCAGGTAAAAAAAACCTGACAAGTGCATAAATAGTTATAGTTAGATATAATAGTTAATAAATAATTGAATTTGAAAACTGCACTGCATAAAAGTATGGAACAATTTCCCGTGATCTAAAATCCACGCCAACGAAATTTCTAGCAAAAGCTATTATTTTCAAGTGTTGTTTTCAACTTGCAGCTAAAAATTGCCGTAAAGCTTGCTCGTATACGTGCACCTTTAGACTGAGGTTACACCATCAATGGGTTGGGCGTCAATATGATCCATATTCATTGATTAGTTTGACGACAAACTAATCGTGTAATGCGAAGATTAATAAATGTATATGATCTGATTTAACGGATTTCAAATATTGTAATAATTTTTGTCAATCATCAACGGGAAATTGTTCTTGTAACCTTCGTCTAGCCTTAGCCAAATCCGTTAGAAACAAACACTTTGTTTAAATTTTTATGTGCCATTTTATCTCACTAATGTTTATAAATACTTCTTACAGGATCCCAACAGCGAACGAAGATAACGACTTCACGAGCAACATCGTGATCCACGCTGACTGCCACGCCTCCAACCGCGGTCTATTCTTAGGCCTCATCGTGGTCGTCATCATCACCGGCATGCTCATCATCGGCTTCGTCTTCAGTAGCGTTGGAGAGTAAGTTATTTTGATCACAAAAATACATTAAGTCAAAGATATTTGAAGTTTTTTAAAGCATGTACGTACATCATAGTGTGTTTTACAAAATCACGTATTTACTACTAGCTTCCGCCCGCGGCTTCGCCTGCGTTTTTCGGTATAAAAAGTTGCCTATGTGCTATTCCAGACTATAGTCTATCTCTATATCAAATTTCATTCAGATTCGTTCAACCGTTCCGGCGTGATTGATTAACAGACATACATCCATCCATCCATATATCCATCCATCCATCCATCCATCCATCCAAACTTTCGCATTTATTTATAATATAAGTAGTAGTTTAGATATAGATTTTTGTCGTAATAAAAAATTCAAAACTAAACAGCAGCCTTTTTGATCAAATTAGGTCAAAAAAAAAAAAAAAAAAAAAAAAACAGGCTGCTTTGTAATAGATGTTGTTTCTGATGATGATCCCAATTTAAATCATACATTACAAAACTATTGGATCTAGTTGAATCCTCAGAACCTTTCAAATACCTACTTTTCCAGAGACTTCATGGAGCTTGGCTACCTTCTCAACAACTCCACGAAGCTTGGCCTGCACAGCCTGCTGCTCTTTGCAGTTGTCATTGCCTTCAACCAGATGCGTCAGTTAGACATCAACGAGCACCCGATCTCACTCCTTGATGATGTGCTGCTTTTCATCTGTCTACCCGCCTTCTTCATGGAGACGACCTTCTCCCTGGTTGCGACTATTAGTTTTGCAAATATTGTGAAGAGCGTTGACTTTGTTGTTATGGTGAGTATAATTTCGGAAATGTTTCGAATTTTCTAAATCATTCTTCGAGGGTATAAGCCCTGTATTTTATACTCTTATAATTATTTATTTTTTAAACAGAAAATTGTAGGCCTTTTTACTTCACATAAACATAAACTGCAAGCTGATATTATGAACGTTTATCTCCCAGGTCATACAAGTATTGATTCAGACACCATTGATCATGGACGGCCTTCGCCGCTGCAGTAACAGCAAGAAGCTCCGTAGAAAGAAGCCAGGCCGCGAGGTCCTCATGTTCCTCCTCATCTCCAACGTCGCTATGTGGATCTTCAACACTTTCTCCTACAAATCCCCTGATAGCCTCGACGAGAGATACGAGTACTACGGCAAAGTGATATGGACCATATTGGGCCATATTAGCTTGCCTCTCATCATGTTCTATAGATTCCACTCCAGTGTGTGTTTCGCAGATATTTGGGATTCTGCGTATAAGCCCGGTTCAGAACATTAGTTTTAAGTAGATGAATTTAGCTAAAAATACACGTATTGCATTACATTCATAAGAGGTTAAATGGTGTTATTGTTGAAAAGAAATGCAATTGATTAATAAAAATAAGAAATAGGTAGTTGTTACAAAGTAGAAAAGTTTGTAAATAGGTAGTCCAAGTAAATTAGTCTGGAATATAGTCGTAACTACCTATAACGTATTAAGACAGTAAATTATAATTTATAATTAACAGAAATTATTACCTACAAGTACGTATTTATAGAATCATTATAATTAAATTAATTGTAAGTTGTTAATAGCTGTTCGTATCTAGTCATAAGCTTTTTACAAACACGAAAGGGTACAATTATAAGAAATCATGAGATTCATTGTTGTTTTTTCTTATATTTTCACAATTCTCACCGTATCTATCATAAACATTCATCCCATCCCACTAATATTATAAATGCGAAAGTTTGTGTGTGTGTGTGTGTGTGTGTATGTTTGTTACTTCTTCACGCTGAAACGGCTGGACGGATTTGGATGAAATTTGGCAAAGAGGTAGCCTGGGAAGGCTACTTTTTATCCCGGAAAACGCGGGCGACGCGCGGGCGGAAGCTAGTAACTCATAAGACACAGCTTATTACAGTAGACGCACAATTTAAAATTATAAAAAGCAATAATTCATAAAAGTTCTTATGGATAGTCCTTCTCGTACTTGTCCGGTTTTTTCTTAGCCTATACCAGGCATGGCGAACCTTTTTACAATGGTGTGCCGTAATACCTTGAAAAAAAAATGATGGCTATACCATGTCATTTATTAGAAATCCTTAATAATTACAAATCGATAATTTAATATGCACTGTTCTGTTTTATTTAAAAAAATTAAATCTTTATGTGACTTGTTGTTGCCGTGCCCAATTTTTTCTCTCGCGTGCCAACTTTGGCACGCATGCCATAGGTTCACCATCCCTGGCCTATACTGTCCCACTGCTGAACTAAAGTCTTCTCCAAGTCTTTCAAGGTATTCATTTCCGTATTACCTTATGTTGGTTAATTTATTCAACATGATTCTTATATATGTATACGAAACCTGAAACTAGTTTGTTCAGAATTATTAGTAATAGAATTGGTTGCCGCAGTTTTTAGACATTAGTAAAATATTTTTGGATAGTTTCAACTTTCGCAAAAACAAAATATTATAACGCCGTAGAATGTGGCCTATGTTTAGAAGAGAACGTTTTTGTCTGATACTGATTCAATACTTTATGAGGTAATATAACCTATCAACTTATCAAGTACCTAGTAAGTAAACAACCCGCTGCAAGGAAACGCGGTTGCTTGCAACCACAAAGCACGTATCAATAGACCGTCTTAGCTGACCAACAGAGAGAGCCCGTTAATTATGTTGCGGCCCCTAACGCAATTACCGAATATTAGGTTAAGTACTCGGACAGGAGGCACAGCGCACTTAGCTGACGGCCGAGATACAAGTTAGTTACTGCAACCACGGTTACATACGAACACCGCATGCATACATAAACCATGCATGCCAAATACTGTAATGACAAATTATTTCGAAATTGGTAAAGCAATATCACGAATTTATTTTCTCTTTCGCAAAAATAAACCCTTTAGAGAAAAATGAATTAAATTGCGGCTTAATTGGCTAATAGTTGATAAGCGCCGATTTAATTTCGATTCGCAAGATCAATCGAGTATTTGCTGCTAAAAAAAAAAGTTTAAGCCTGCGTAATATCAGTCGAGCTCGGTAATCCTTTGAATTCAAAGGTTTGAGATAATTATATTTGTTTAAAATTAGAGTACTATATGGAGCACTATTTTATTAAACAACAACTCACATGTTGATCAGCAAAACGTTACAGCAGTCAAACCAAGATAGATATGTCTCTACCTGCCAAATATGAAAAAAAAAAGATCCTGGCATTTACTAGACTACGTCGTAATAATTGTACGTACATTACTCGCTGTAGCTCTATACTTACTGTAATATAAAAAAATATACTTGATAGGTATTACAATAAATAAATTTCGAATTTGCAGTACATGCCCATTCATTTATTTGAGCATTTTGAGCATTGATTAAATGCCATCTCATACAAACACGCTGACCGATATTCATATTCATTCGTTGAATTAAAATAAGGCGAATTCAATTTTTGTAAAAGGAGTAAACGTCCATCGTCTACATCAGATTCGATTAAGTGCTCAGTGAATACAGTGATAAGGTTTAATTTAGTTTAGTCGTCTAGTTGTTTCCATGCGGGTTCGGTACTGTAAAATATTCGTGAGTAAATCAGTAGGGCAGCGCGACGCACGGATCTGCGCTCGGCTGACCAATGCCACTGTTGTCTAATTGTTTCCGATCTCTTCTGAATAACCACCGCGTTGTATTGACACAATTTGAACACGTGACTGACGGCTGATAAAGGTATTCAATGCTCCAATGATCTTTCACTTTATACCAGATTTTGCTGTACCAATATTTCGATTGAAGCCTGCCAGGAATGTAGGTACTTGTGCAGGTTTATTTTAACTGCAATTCTGAATAATGATAATAAAAGATTTTAAAGCAGCCGCTCAGGTGGCTGCCTGCCATTACACATAGCATGTCACTATTAAAATTAATACCCCTTTGTTTTTCAGGACACTTTAACCGTATGCATTAATTGCATCATAAAAGCTTTTCCCGTGCGTACCTACTAATTGGTTAATTATGGGCCTTGTAATAAACAACAGTTAAAACGAATTTTCATTTAAGACTAATGAAACGAAACCGCAACTACGTTCCGTCAATTGGCGGAACCTAAGTGCTTAACATAAAATATGGTCTCTCTATTAATTGAATATATTAAAGCTTTTTGATCGTGTTTATTACCCCGAAAGAGCCTCATATTTATGTTGTAAAGTGTGTATTATTCGTGTATGCATGAAATGATTTTTATACATAGCTAGAGTTCATTTATTAGATGACAATAGGATATTATAGTGTGCAGCAGTAGCCGGTCACGCTCGAGGTCGCGCGGCGCGGCGGCGGCGGCGCCCGCGCACACCGGAAGGGTGCAGCCACACCGCACCGGAAGCCTCCCCACCACCCATGACCTGCGTGTGCACACGCGCTTTGTGGTCCACCAGTGACACACGCGATCTCACACAAACTGTGCAAACTAGACATAAAGTAAAAAAATCTTCAGTGTTCTACTAAAACTTGAAGCTTCAGGATCACTAAAAATGTCGAGTTGATCCACGAATTAAATTCAGTACTTAATTGATTTACAATAAAACAAAACTAAAACACAAAGAACAGCAAAACAATTAGTTCCTAGTAAACACCGAAACGCCTGTGTTCCCAATTGGCGGAAGAACAAACGCCAACACATCTCGACGTCAGAAGTAGTCCCACTACATCAATGGTATTAGAAGTGTAACAGTGAAGAGTCCTTCACGCCACTACTGTTCAGCTTCACGACGTTGAGAGGCAATCCGCAATCTTCGGTACATTTAGACGGACAGGTAAGAGATTAACATTCTACCTATATTAACAGTTTGTTTTTCCTACAAAAAATAAGTTATGCGATAATCACAACCTACTCTTGCCAACGTTACTGTAGCAGAAAAAGTAAATTTACCTATGCGAATTTTAAAAAGAGAACTGCAAGTTTTGGCTTTATTAGTAGGTAGAGACTCTAGAGAAACGTTGTCTGTTTAAACATATCACACATGAGCTTTTGCCCGCAACTTTGACCGCATGACTCACAGAAACATTAATTATTACAAAAAGGCACTCACTGATAACGTAGTTTCCTAATAGTGAAAGAATTTGCAGAATCGGATCAACAGTTCCGGAGATTAAGTACCTCTTACATACATACAAACCTACAAACTTCACCTCTATATAATAATAGTTTGGTAAACTACAAAACTGAAAGAATACATGAAACAAACAAGATTTCTCAGTAACTGACAAAGTTACCTAAATAAAAATATTATCTTCAAATTTTTGTGACATTTCTCAATAGATTCAATATATTACAGCCGTATTTCACTAAAAGCAAAGTGCTGACCGACGCAAAAATCAAATATAATAATATAATAAGTATCACATTGGATTATTTTCATCGTGTAACAGAATTTTCTTTTACTAAGACCCATTTCAATAGAGTGCCGACATATTTTTCCTATACGGTGTAAAATAAATGTATATAATTAGGTTCATTTACCGGTACATAATACCACATAATGACGTAACGACCAGATTACACAGCCTTTGCAAGTCATTGTGGTATGCATAATTACTTGTAAACATACTGGAAGTAATGTTTAAAAGGTGAAACGTAGCTTACAAGACGCGTCACTCAACCCTTGCGCCGCGACCCGTCCCCGATATTTTGTGCCCATAGACAAACGACGAGTGATCAACCTACACGTGCTTGCGGCTGACTTATTTGGGGTGTAAAATTGAATTACTGTAGGGAACAAATATTTTAGAAAATGCTTTTAGTGATGTACACTGACACAGCTTTCAATACAGTGTATTGTGTCCCGCCAAACACACTTTAGTTTATTTATTAGGAATACAACCTATCTTACAAAAAAGTCAATGTTGTTGCTATTAATAATAAATAGTAAAATATGCTCATTGCTCCTGTTCCCGATACCGACCGGTGAGGTGGTAGGTCCATATTTTTTTTTATATTTTATAATATATTGTTTACCTATATAATTAATATTAATAATGACTTATAATATGAAAAATTAAACGTTTTAATTATGTACTTGTAAAGACAGAGTTAATCTTTAAATTTTTACTATTCTCGGGATATCGTCGACGCTGATCAAAGACGCGTCGCCGCTCACCCGGAAAATTGCCCGGGCCCAATGAATATTATTATACTCTTCAATAGATACACGTAGTTTATTCTAGTTAGGACAACATTGCGCAACTGCTTCAAGTTATTGTTCATAATAGGTATTATAATTTTGACGAAATGTTTATTATTTTATCAAAGTCAATATCCGGAAGTGGAATTATTTTTGTAAAATAAG
Source organism: Thalpophila matura (assembly GCA_948465475.1). Taxonomy (NCBI): domain Eukaryota; kingdom Metazoa; phylum Arthropoda; class Insecta; order Lepidoptera; family Noctuidae; genus Thalpophila; species Thalpophila matura. The sequence goes on along the minus strand of OX419183.1, from coordinate 8,263,614 downwards.
TGGAACGACGTAGTTGCAATCAAATAAATGGCATTGAGTACATAAAACCAGTATTGTAAAGACAACAATAGCATTTATGTCATTCAATTTAGCTCTAAACGTATGCCAACGACCAAAGCTGTGCCGACAGTAAAAAAATATTGTATAACACAAAATAAAAGATAAAAGCGTACCGTTAATTTGGTATTTAATCGGCAAAGGCTGGCAGCACACGTGACGGTGTCGTACGGGAGCCGAGGTGTGGGCATGTGGGCTTAATCCCGTGTTGTAACTGTGCAGGCGACGTTACGCTTCGCCGGCCATATTTAGAGATATGTGACGATCCAGCGGCTGCCCAGTGAACCGCGAGAGGATGTGAGTTATTAAGTGGTACACTTTCAGGTGATCTGTCGAGTGAGAGAATCGCGTCCCCGCTCTGCTCGCCCCACGCGACGTGCAACTACTAAATGTTGTGTATTATGTTGGAGTTTATTATGTTGTTTAACAAAATAAGTGTTACAGTATAAGTTATTCAAATCAAACGTACTTTTAGTGCAAAGTTAACATTTACTTGCACTAAAAGTTTGCACTTGAATTTACACATTAATTTTATTCTTCCGTCACATTAACTCCAGCTATCAATTGGATCACTTAATATTAGCAACGTTTATTAAGAATAGTACTCCAATAATAAATTATACCTAATGACTATGGCTAATTATACCTACTCTCTCAAAATGCCCGAACATCGTCCAAGCTCAAATAATGACACATTACTAAATTGAAACGCCGCATCCACTGATTTGAAACAAATAGAGTACACGTAAACATGATTCGTGTGTTGGCCTCGCTCGGCTCATCCATTTGTGACGAGCCTGTGATGTTATTCATTCCATATCAAACGTTTAGAGAGCATTACACTGATTCCGACTGTTTGGATTTACCCGCTGATGGTCAAGCTTAGGCATAACATTAGTTATGTAATCCCAGATTGATTAAATCAGTAAAGCCTTTTGTATTGTGTTGCTTTCAATAATTGAATTACGTATTGAGAACACGTGTGTGGATAACTTATATAAATATTTTAGTCTAAAGACATTTACTAGCTAAACTCCTGATAATTTTTCAGGGTTGCATGATACTCCCAAAAATTATCTGTTACGCTTTTTGAGTTAGCTTCAATCGATATCGATAACAATTAGTTCTGTAAGTTAATCGATAATAATTGAATAATTAACGTTTGGTCTATAATAAGCCGCGGTTCAATGATAAGTATTTTACATGATTAAATACTCCCTAAACCTCACTAGGGTAAAAAAATTGTAACATAAACGGAAAGGCAATCAAATTTTGCTCAAACCGTCCAAAAGTCACCCTCGGTAAGTCCGATTTTCTGCTTCCTGTGGTAATGCTTGTAAAATTCAGACAAGCACATAATCGTTTATACTTCCTATCTCTTACCATACGCCAAACGTAGTTTCACTTTTACGAAAAGTCTATTATTATTTATGATCCTTTAATTTTGTAACTAATTTAACCATCAACATTCTATGGAGCAGTTTCTTCATCAAAGTCCTTTAAACAACTTTTTAACTAAACGTCAATATAAAATTTCCAATGTGTACAAAATTGCATTTGATCTTGGCGTTTTATTACTAAACAGCGATGAAGTTAATTAGGCCCGACATGAGGCACAAAGCTAATGTGGTAGTGTATCTGGTGCAGCCGGAACTAGTCACCATTGGCTCGGTAAATCAATATCCGGTGGGCACGCCTGTCACCGGCCTTTGCCGCCATTTCAATAAAATCACTAACTACTTTCTCAAGTTAGATGCAGCAAAGTTAGGGTTGTTGTTCGCTGCCCTTAATTTTGTTGTTGCACTAAAGTTTGTTGGGTTACCTGTAAATATATAAAACATCTAATCGTTTAATAAAATATTTAATTTATCTATTATGTAAGTATGTTGCGTTATGTAATCGAGGGCAAAACTTAACTTTTCTATAATCTTACTTATATATAATCAAAGCTATCTATGAAAATCGACATGAAAGTTATTCTAATTATTTCTTTTCTTAAACTTAAATGTAAAATTTCACCATGTTATTTTAAATTAAAATACTATGTTTTTTATAAGGAATTTATGCTTATAATTAACCCTTTCAATACAGGATGATAATTTTTTCACAATTGGTCGGTTCGATACCCAGATGAAGCAAGCAACTTTTTAAAAATCTTTGAATGCAGTATTACTTAATTTAAAAAATAAAGTGAAGTCTCTATGAAGCAAAACTTCTTATCTTAAATATTTAAAGTACTTTCACTCCATGTGGCATAGCCGTGAGGCAACCTGTATACTATATAATTTCAGGCTAACTACACACTGTTAATTTCCTTTAGATTCATAGATGTGCCTGTATTTATAAAGGTAAAAATATTAAAATGTCAAAGTTTTTATTAAATCACATTCATATCTTCTTAAACATGAGTTAGTACCTAATATTTTTTTGTAATTTACGATGTAATCACGTTTATTATCCTCATTAGTAGATAGTGGACCTTCCCTAATAATAATAACCAATCAAAGAAAATATTTAAAAATCTAATTATAAAAAAACCGCAATTAAATATTCCATTTCATATAGCTAAGTTTTTATAAAAAATATTATACTTAATCAAAAACATCCTGAAGAGAGATCAACTACCCGTGTTTCATTAAAAGTTTGTTATTGAACTGAAGTTTCATTGCTTCATAGAGTTTGAAACATGTTGGGTGGAATTTTCTTGCAATGTTCAATTCGTAATAAGAGTAAGCACCTACTAACTACGTCGGGTTCATACGTAATAAGTGATGTAACATTTAATGCATGCTCAGTTGCTTTCTGTTAATGTTTTGAAGTAGTATCGGTAACTTTTTTGCGTTAGTTATTTTAATGCCCTTTGAATAAATGTAATGACATTGTGAAGTACTAATTTGCGATAGATGGATAGAACTTTGCTCAATGCTCAAACTGTTAGTTCTTTGACTATAATACCGGTAGATTATGGTAAAGGTGTGGTGCATTCAATTTCAATTTGAATAAGGTGATCAAGGACACGCTAATTTCGCTGTTCTCTGTTCCTTAAAATCATGCTAGTTTTTAGAGTATCGTACCCAAAGGGTAAAAACGGAACCCTATTACTGAGACTTCGCTGTCCGTCTGTCTGTCTGTCTGTGTGTCTCCAGGCTGTATATCATGAACCGTGATAGCTAGACAGTTGAAATTTTCACAGATGATGTATGCCGCTATAACAACCAATACTAAAAACAGAATAAAATCAATATTTAAGGGGGGCTCCCGTACAACAAACGTGATTTATTTGCTCGTTTTTGCTCGATATTGATAACGGCAACAGGTAGGTGCTTGAAATATTCACAGAATATTTAATTATATATTCACTTTAAAAATAAATAATTTAATTAAAATAAAACAAATATTTAAGGGGGGCTCCCATACAACAGACATGATTTATTTGCCGTTTTTATAGATAATGGTACGAAACCCTTCGTGCGCGCGTTCGACTCGCACTTGGCCGGTTTTTTTATTTTATTCGGGGTCGTCTATTTACAGTACGTTACTAGCCGTAGTGGAATTTGACAAGATGCGACTATCAAATGAGGAAACAAATGCAAGACTGTATCAAGTCCAAAATAAAAAGAAACGTTTTTAAACTCAACCAAAACATAAAAAGGTACATACTCCATTAAATAAATATCACTTAACACCAAAGCGTCATAACCCGTGTTTAATTCATACCTTCAATATAAAACGTAGGTGCAAGAGGCGTAAGAGCATACGTCGGTGTAATGAAGATTTGAAGATAATCGAAAGAGCGGGCGCACGGCAGACGATTTATTTGCAGCGCGACCGTCCGGATAATAATGCCTTTAACAACGCTTCTGGGCGCACCGAGCCGCGTTCCAACGTGCCAGGCCGCTTGCCTGCAACTTGTGTTGATGGAATTTGTTTTTATTATAATTAGCTTTTAGTCTTGTGATACGCTACCATCTTGTTCAATACATTTGGAGGCACTTCGTATTACTGACCTGAGTTTTTGTCATGATCACTAAAATTAAGTAGGGTAGTTCGTAGGTAGGTATACCTACATTTGGGAAATCTTTTTTTTATAAAAATATAACCATATCAACAACTAGGAAATAACACTTGAAAACATATTATTAGAATTTTAAGATACTTATTATATATTATTATTTTAGAATTGTGGATTTAGATCCAAACTTACAGTGTAAATATACGATTAGTCGTATAATTATTAAAACACTGCGAGTTTTATTGTAAGCGACGCTATAATTTTCCTTAGTTGTTACAGAAAAAAAACATTTTCAATTTATCGGGCTGTTATCTTGTCGGTGAACTCGGCTCTTAGTAAGCATAATAATTGGACAGTGCTTAACAAACACTTTTTCAACATTTATCACTGACAGCCCCCTATGTAGAGGTTATGTGGAGGCCAAGGAAAAAAAAACCTGCCAAGTGCGAGTCGTACTCGCCCACCGAGGGCCCCGTACCATCCTTGGACGTATAAAAGTTAAAAAAACCGGACCACATTACTAAGTTTGTTTATGAAGGAATTTTGATGATTTTGAAAAAACTGCACCAGTTAGGAACATCGTTTTATTTTTGGTGCAATATATAGGTTAATTTCTATCAACTCTAATTATTTCAGATTTTTCGCTTTGCAAACTTCGGAGATAAGGGGGGGAATGGTATTTTTTCAGACATTTTTCATTATAATGTCGAAAACTATAAGACATAAAAGAAAATGAAAATGTATTTTGAAATATGCAGATTAAGCCCTTTCATGTGATATGCCACTTAACCTAATGACCCCACTTTTAAATTTCAAAACCCCCTTCAGCCCCTTTTTTCAATGAAACTGAAACTATTTTTTAACTTCAGTTACTTGCAGTAAAGCTGGGCAAGCATTCTTTATAACTATTCCAAATGTCAAGTCGATAGCATTAGTTGTTGCTGAAATAAGCAGCTGTGACAGACGGACGGACAGACGAAGTCGCACCATAATACCATACTTATTAGCCTTTGTTTTTTAGGGTCCCGTACCAAAATGGTAAAAAGGGACCCCCTTTTTACTATTTTGGTACGGGACCCTAAAAAACAAAGGCTAATAAGTGCGGAAAATACTACCTTCAACATTTTATAGTAGGTGATAGGTCAAACAAGGAACAATTTGAAGAAGGATATTCAGTATTCGATACTAGCTGGATTAATTAAGACGTTTTATACAAAAATATCTAAGGTATCGCTCGACAAAATTTATGGAACAGCTGATTTGTTTTTCGTGATTTTAGGATTCGTAGTTAATCGTACTAGTACCTACCTATAGAATACTGACCTCCTTCAATAAGTACATACCTCGTTTAACCTGTCACCCAGTATAACTTGCATTATAAATAGTTTATGTAAATAAATACCCTCTAACTAGCAAATGATTAGAACGAGGCACGAAGACCGTACCGCCTTCAAGTCATGCTGTTCGCTTGTTGATAGACTTTCGACCTCACATTAAGTGTTTTCTCTAAGCCTCTAACATCTGGTAAGTATTACACAACAATTACACTGTGTTTTCGGGACATTTGAAACTGTTGTGGACTATCTGTTAATAATACTAATTAATAATGTGTTTTTTTAATCGTAGCTTTGATGTATACAGGGTAAAATGATGATGCTACATTATTGCATCAACTTAAGTTCGATATTTTCAGTTCCCAAGAATAGATTACCCTTTTCCGACCCGTGTGTGAAGCGTAGGGATTATTTCAGAAGAACGGGTAGCGGTATCTACCTTTACACTTATGACGTCATAATTATAGACAATATGATACCGTAGCGCTACCTAAGATTATTAAAAATAAACAACCACGTTTCATCAGATTTTGTAATTACTGGTCAATTGACGCACGTTAACAAAAAGTCGTGACGAAAAGGCCGGTTAATTATATTATAAACCAATTGGGCATGCGAACTAAAATTAAAAGACGATTTAATATTTTCGCTTATGTTATTGAATAAAGTAAGTTTGAAACTCGCCTAATAAGCCGGAGTTATATCCCGACAGGCGCGTCAATAAACATGACAAAATAGGCCCATAATAAATATGGAATAGGGTTTCCAATCAAGTCAACTTCGCGCCCTCCCCCCGTGCGCACCCGTCGCAGGAAGCGACACAGATTAACTAACATTTAGAAGGCACTGTAGGCACTCCGATTTTACTTGACAGTAACAGTCTGTTTAAATTAGGAAAAATAAATATGTCGATATAAATTGCTATTGTTCTTTAGGTCATAATTGCTATTGTTCTTTAGGTTACAAATATTGCAACCAAAACCGAGTTCTTTAACTCGGTTTTGGTTGCAATATTTGTAAAAATAAAACATAACTCACATTCGTCTGCCTTAAAAATAAAAATGCTCTATAGTTTTATATGCGATTTTGCTATGATTTACATGCGAACCTAATACTTTTTTAAATATAAAGTTACAGGTAAATCCATTCCCAAACCACAAACCACACCACGCTACGTATTATCGTAGCAGTTCTCGTAGCGTCGTAGCACTGTAGCGCGGGCGGAGGCGACGCGGCGGGCGCCCTGCATATCTCGCCACATAATATAGACAACTAGGCGACGCCTTGGGACAAATTTTTAAATTGCCTCCTGGCCCTACAGTACCGACTGACGGCAGGTCAGCGTCGCGCTCATTACTCACGCAATTTTATCAACCATGTTTTTTTATTAAATGTTTTAAATATTTAAATATTCCTGGAATTATATCAAAATTGGTTTAAAACATTAATTTGTTATCGCTATCATAATAAGAACACAATTTCACACATAGATAGTAACGACACTGTAATATACATACTTACTGCCTATTTTATTAATGCGTAGCACCCATAATGTTAACGTTAGCCCACGTTAGTATCGGCCCAGTTCAATTAAGTTACGCCCACGCATAAAATTTCTGCTTTACATTGTTACATGAGTGAAAATCATGGCAATAATCTAAATATATTTTTTACTTATTTATGTAGTCCACTAGATAAAACCATAGCGCTACTTGCCAGCTCGATAGTGCTAGTGATTTCTCCAGCGAAAACTTTCGTATTATATTCCCGCAATAAGCCCTATAAAGTATTTACTCATATCTAGCCTGGCTAAGTCTAAATATTCGCAGCCGAGATACACAAGTAATGGAAACAATGCGCAGTGCTACCAGCCCAGATAACGCAAACTACATCAAGATACGTGAAAGCCCACTTCGGAACTTTGTGTTGGCTACACCGCGGCTTTTATTGATGTTTAGTATAGCCTTATTTGTTTGTTTGATATTTACAATATTTGAAAACAACTGAAAACGTCAAAATAATTACTTCTACTTTAAGGCCATGTTGTTTCAACTTACAGTTACCTATCTGTAACTGTCAAATATGGCGGCTTGTACGACAATTTCATACTGACTTAACGATTACGTACTGACTTACGGATACAGATGGTTTGAAGCAACCCGCCCTAAGACATGCGTTTTTAACGACAAACTTTTTAGTTATCGTAAAAAACTATATATACCTTTTTTTTCAATAGATTTTAGTAGGTATTTATGAGTTTGTCTCAGACACGATGACACTAATAAATGCCGTCTGTAAAAAACGCAAAGAAAAATAAATATCAATAAATATTTCGGCAGATTGTCAAATAACCAATCGACGGGTTTCTATTCAGCAGTTTATATGTACAGACTGATAGTCATTTTAAATGTTATTTTATAGGTATTCTATTATAAACTGTACCTGACACCGATAATTTCAATATTTTTTTTAGTATTTATCAAAATATTTCACATAAATAAACATTAACATTCCAAACATAAGTATTTAAACAAGTTAAGTTCAATTTGTAGCGACATTTATTCACACGAATATGTATTCGGATCCATATTTACATAATTCAGGCACCGCTGGAATGATTCCGTAGTTGTGTATTACACAAAATGAACGTATCCCAAGATCCCACTTACAAATTGAACCGAGTAAGTGGGCTATTCTGTGCTACAATTACTGTTGTTTGAAACATATTAAAATTACAACCACTTCTTGTGATTTTAATTTTATAGGATTTTATAGCAGAATTGTGTGGTTTTGTTACAAGCTATGAACGAGACGAAATTCTTATATATTGTATACAAGTAACTGACAGTAGTCTACCTTCTTTATTATTTTGAAAATTATACTTATTCATTTTAAAAACCCTGAACCAAAAATAGGCCAAATGACATACAAATTACTAAAAATAAGTACCAAAACATACCCCAATAATAATAACCCCAAACATTTATTGATTAAAGGACAACAAATCTTAAATAAAAAATGCGACCACGATTAAGTGGTATAGAATAGAGGCGCTTACGGCCCATTGGGACGCTGGCCCGAATGGAGCGCGCATACTAATTCGTGGTCGTTCGAGGAGCATTCAAATAGCAGCCGAGCCCGGCTTATGGGATATGTGAGACGGAGCCCAAGATTTAGTTTACAACTTAGATTACGGCCCTGGTGGTCAAGAATTAAACAAGTAATCTAATGGCCCACGCGTAACGTGTCCCACCGCCAAACAATCTAATTGAAAGGATTTCAATTAAACATACACAGCACGTCTTTTGTGGTGCAGGCTAATAGGATTTTGGAGTTGGTTCAATTAATTTCGATGAAACATAACTAGTTTAAAATTATGCATAATTCATTTTTGTGATTATAATAAAATCAATGGTTACCTGATACTTTAATTATGTACAAAACAAAAATCTGGTTCAATCTCAAGGAATAAATTATAATTTAATTCAGCCCCACTCGTAAACACATAATTAGAATTGTAAATAGGGTATATCATAATTTGTCAAATCCCCTGACTTGTCGTTGGCAGTGGAAGATTTATAAATTTCATACAAGCACTTTGTCCGCGACTTGGTCCGCGTGACCCACAGTAACTGTGCATTTTTTCGGGATAAAAAGTAGCTTATAGCACTCAAGAATAATGTAGTTTTTTATTACAGAAAGAATTTTCAGGATGGGATCAGGATCTACAGGCATTTATTTAGGAGTCGCCTGTCACACAGGAAATTACAAACATACAAAAAGAAAAAACAACAGTACGACCTATACGCAGCCAAAAGACTCCTATCTCAGCATAGTGCTATGACATTTAAACACAAATGCCGCAGCGCTGATATTCTGATAGGGCCCAACATTTGCACTCCAGTTAAGAGATCTCCATGAAACCCTATCTAAGCAGGTTTTTCTTGTTTCAGCCAACCTGAGTCCGAAGTCTCGTCTCTCCGAAGACTACCAGGTCAGCCGAGGCAACCCACGTCCTTGAGGGAAGTTTTTTGAAGGTGATACGAATGATGTGGGTAATAATTATATTAATTATGTTATAATTACCATGAATTAGGTACTAATGAACAGTGTAGATAACATCTGATTTGTACCTATTGTTATTAATAAAGAGTGGTTAAGCGAGGGATATATTGAAGAATATTCATTATTTGATACTAGTTCGATTAACTACGAAACTAACCTTGAAATCACGAAAAAAAATTAACTGTTCCATACAAGAATTACCACTCGACAAAACGTATGGATTTTTTTTTCTCGAGATTTAACCGTTGGTCCCGTAGTTAATCGAACTAGTATCGAGAAAACCCTCCTTCAATTATGTCCCTCATTTAATCTAACAGACTGTATAAGAAAATAAATTAGAAATAGGAGAATAAATAATTGACCGAACGGGTCGCGGTAGCTCAGTTGGGAGAGCATTAGCACGTAATAACTTAAGAGAAGCTTAACATGGCTTTGACATGTTTCAAATTCACAAAAATATACATTTATAATGTTTAAATGGTGATATCGCATCGATGTCCCTATAGCTGCAAAATTAAAGGCATTGAGTCAGTATTACAGAGGAATCTGTAATAGTTTCCGATAGATGTCGCCAAACGTTCATGAAGCGTTACAAAGGGATCTCAAATTTCGAGTTGACTGAGCGGGTCGCGGTAGCTCAGCTGGGAGAGCATTAGCACGGTACGCTACAGGTCGCGGGTTCTAATCCCGTACGCAACATTTGATTGTTGAGAATCTCTTAAATATAAATTAATAACTTAAGAGAAGCATAACATGGGTTTGACATGTTTCAAATTCACAAAAATATACATTTATAATAAATAAATAGTTAAGTAATAAATAAGTATAAAGGACACGGCAGACGCCCATAGAACGCTGGGCTTCAGATTGTGTATATCGGTACAAATATGAAATTAGTTTGGTGTGATCGAGTATTTCAAGAGTATTTAAATTCATTTTTTATTTGTTTTTGTACGTAATTGGATTAAAGAGAAATCTTCGTATTTGTGACAGTGAGGTTAAGTATGATATGAATGATCCAATGAAGTACAGCCCGACTAATGAGTTTTCAATTCAAAGGTTTTAGTTGCTGTCGACATGATATTCTGTGGAGGCACGCGCCAGCCAGCATGCACCCGTTTTTGTTTTATTGGTTTTTTCATAATGTCAACGGCATAATCATTTTATTTCTTATTTTATGTCGATTTTTGATTCCAATTTTTAATCTCTAAGATAAATTAGGCAAAGAACAATTAAAATATATTTTTATTTTTGGTTAAGCTTTTATTACTGTACCATATCAAGCCCAAAACTGCCACTGTCCTTTAATTCTTATATTGGAATATAATTCATCTCTATTGCAGTTTATCCCTAAAATGAAATTCATCCAAAAAAGAGCCACTTGACAAATGACGCCCAAGTTGTTTAAGCAGCAGACCTCCAGATTGCGTCTGAAAAGCTTTACCTGTTGCACGACTCGTTTCAGCCTACAACCCGTGCACGGTGGCTTACAGATCAGTCGTTTTCTTTTTGTATGCATTTACGTTTCAGATTAAAAGATCCAATCGCCACCCCAGCATTCGGGGGCCTTCGTGTGCGCCCGGCAGGCTTCGCTGATATCGCCCACAAATGATTGGCCGGCGCGGGAATGGGGTGAGTGATGACGCGTTCGAGGGAAGTTTTCGCGCTGGAAAATCAGTTGTGGTTGCGGGGTTGAGCAGCGTGGCCGCGTGCCGCTGCTTCGGTCCGGTCGCCTTCGCCGCGCGCCGCCCGCCTCGAGGGTAAGTGAACATTTCATTCGATTAAAAAGCAATTTCTCCTGAGAAGTGTGATTCATATACCTTTGCCTAAGCTTTATTAACTTCAATTTGGATAAGGTGGAAAATATAAACTTGATTATTTCGCGCTAAACATTACTTTTATAATTAATATTGGTGACCGAGCCATAACTGTCTTTTGCGTAAACAATCTGATAAACTGATATTGCGTAAGTGAAAGGGACTAATTGCTAAAATAAAGGTCTTTCTTTGTATATACTCGTAATTATTCGCACTAGAAATGAAATTGCTTTTTCTGACACAATAAAATGTTTGTGTAAAGTTTTTCAGCAGGAGAGTTGGTCAAGTTACAAACCGAAGCACCGAGGGAGCCCATTAAAAAATACATTTTTTTCAGGGTTTCGCCTAATTAAGTAGTATATTATCCTATAATGTTTTTGGGAATGCATATTTAAATTATGATAGATTTCCGTAGTGAATAAAAGTTGTACCAGTTGGTATATACCAACTTTGATATATTCAGAATATTAATTAAGCTATACCTACCTACTAATCTGATTTTTTAAACGTTATATGTTTTATTAGTTAAATAAAACATTTAACATCATATAATTACAAAAAAATATAAAATCATATAGGTATTAAACTTTAACGGAATATCACAACGTTTCTGATTTAAAATTCGCAACATCATGTTAATTTTAACAAAAATAACAGATAAGAATCGCCAATCATAAAATATTGTACAGCCATTTTTAAATATAAACTATTTACTATGCAACTCAAAATAAACATTTCCTTGTACCTATTTCCGCAACCAGCGTAATTGATAACGCATCAACAAAATATCGGCACACCTACTGTGTTTATTTCACAGAATTTTTACATGACCTACTTTGCTGTGCTACCTACTACATTGTACCTACTTATATTCACAGGACTGTATCGAAACATGGCTGAATGTGAATAAGTAGCCATATTGAAATAGTATTTGTCCTTTATTTTCTTTGCGTCAACATCATTTTCAAGATATAAAGGGTTGAGAAATTCTTATTCATGGAATTAATTCAGAAATGTATGTACCTACGCTGGATCGGCTACAGTTCTATATCTGTCTATTTGCTTTTTGATAAGATGTTAGTTATGAGGCTTATTTAATAAGAAGAAATCTAATTAAGGACTTGAAAATCTATATTACCGTTATTGTATTTGACCCTTTCTTACCCAACAAATATTCGTAAAGCGAGCCGGGCCTGTTTCAGGTGCAATCTATCGATATGGCAATCTGTCAAAACATCGAGATTTCTATGCTGTAACTATATTACAGCCGCTGAGAGAGTTCTTGACTGTTCGTGATTGTATGGGCAACGAAACTTTGAAGTGGAAAATATTTTACGATTAAAAATATTTTCATCGTCTAATACCGATGCACTATTGATGGTAATTTACTAAAATTCTTATATAACATCAACCTACAATAAACTAAAATGGTTTAGTGCTAAATAATCAAGTGTCAGGAACGCATTCAGCGGCTGAACTGTAAGTTAATAAATATTAACAAATCATCCGGAATACATTTTCTAAATGGTGGTGAAAACCACATTAAAATCCATTGAGTAGTTTAGAAAAACTAAGCGGACAAACAGACAGACGCGAAAAGTGACTTTGCTTTGCACTATTTATATAGACCATACAGATACGATAACTTATAAGTATATATATACTTATAGGTAATCAAGCAGCCATCGGCTTAATTATGAAGACATATTTCCAATAAGTAAAGATATCACTCGTGTTCAATACACAACGGTTTCTATTTAACAATAAGTCTTGTTAATTATGTTTACATTGCGATCCAATTTATTGAGCTTTTCCTCGCTATCTGCGGCTGATTACGTTTAAATGAATTTCATAATGTAATCGAGATTTCATCCTATTTACCATCGTATTTGCTATATTTTATTGATTTTCAAATAGAATAGATTATATTTTTTTATTATTTTAGTATCTATAGAATGATATAATGTAGTTACTATAAAACAAAGTCGTTTTTCATGTCTGTCTGTTTGTCTGCTTAGTTATTCTAAACTCCATCATTTAGACTGTAGAGTATTGATGTATAAGTATAAAATAATTATCTAAGACAAAACATCTTATAATTGTATATTCGCGTGACCCTCAGGAACTGTGCATTTTTTCGGTATAAAAAGTAGCTAGCACTCAAGAATAATGTAGCTTTCTATTACCTAGTTAAGGAATTTCAGAATTGGATCAGTAGTTCCGGGGATTACCCTCCACATATAGACAAATTCACAAAATTCGCACTCTTTCTTTATAATACCCTAGTAGGTATTATAAAGAAAGAGTGCGAATTTTGTTATAGATTAATGTAAATAATTTATAATTATACATAAATCTTTATATTGAACGAAATGAAACTTGTATAACTACCTAAATAATTATTGACCTTTATTATTTTATTAGTATAATAAATTATTGTTGCTTGAAAGTAAGTTATCCTCGTAAAAATATAATTAATTATAAATTTTGTATAATAACATATTTTCTACATTATTTCATCAATTTGCAACAGAAACAACAAAACTGGCATAGAAAATGCTGACATATATAATTTTGAAAATTCTGATAAAACACGGCTATATTTGTGCTTGGACTGTATCTTCAGTAACACATTTTTTAATTTACATTGACTGACTGACCGATGTATAAGCCACCAGACACTGCCTTTCTAATAACGGGTGATTCATTTGGAGTTACTTTTTTGTCTATGCATTTTTTGACAGATAAAGCGTCAGTCATGACAACCTAACCTAATATTTTCATTCACTATAGTTTGACATTTCATCATGGAAAGACTAAGCACGGCACAACGCCTACAAATTATTCAACTTTATTACGAAAATCAGCGTTCTACGAGGAATGTGTTTCGTGCACTTAGAGCAACATATATGGTCCACCGAACGCACTATTCGCTATACCATCGAAAAGTTTGAAAGGGAATTTTCATTATTAGACAATACAGGACCAAATAGACCACATCCAGCTCGCACTGAAGAAAACATTACGGCGGTAGCTGAGAGTGTACGCAATGATGTGTGCATGGCTATGTTGCTCTAAGTGCACGAAACACATTCCTCGTAGAACGCTGATTTTCGTAATAAAGTTGAATAATTTGTAGGCGTTGTGCCGTGCTTAGTCTTTCCATGATGAAATGTCAAACTATAGTGAATGAAAATATTAGGTTAGGTTGTCATGACTGACGCTTTATCTGTCAAAAAATGCATAGACAAAAAAGTAACTCCAAATGAATCACCCGTTACAATCATTCTCAGGAGTCTCATTATTTGGTTTATTTCGGTGGCACATTTTTTTTTTAATAAACCAAGACATTTTAAATAAAATATCTGTACCTAACCTCTGCTACCAATACTCTTTAAAAATTTAATCTAGATTCTATATTTCCTGTTAAAATGTTTTAATCGTTCGTCTGTCGCACTTGACAGACACAATTGATTTCGACCTGAATGAGGCGGATTTTTTAAATGCGACAGATAGAAGACTAATTTAAAAAAAAATGTCACCGAAATCAACCAAATAATGATGAGACTCCTGAGAATGACCCAAATATAGAGATAATGTCTATACTTTATGAGATCTTTACAAAAGTATTAAAAATCGTGTAGCCTTATTATAAATATTCAAGAGTTTGTAAAGCCGGATAATTTCAACAAGTAATTATATATAAAAATATACACTGAGTAAATTGAGCTTACATTATAATAATATTCGAGGACGATACTTTCATGAATCTATCACTACTTACAAGCAGCACGTCAAATTGTATAGTAAATAACGAATTACGTTAAAAATTATACACGAAATATTTCGTTACGTGCAATCACGTGTGCTCACATATAATATAAACGACTTGTCAGGAAAATTTAAAAAAAGAAACTAACCATTACATAGGTAATATTCAGAAAGCTCCCACGCCACACAGTATGATTAATAATGAACTAACTCGATTGAGAAATGATCTTATTGTGTATGAGATTCGAGTTCAAAATCAAATGACAGTACAGGACAGCAACAAAATGCTTTATAACAAAGGGAAATTCCAGCTTTTCACCCATCGGCCGAGTCATCTAGTAATGAAACAGTAGGCTGTATAACTGAGCCACTCCACGGCCCACCGTACACAAACTCGTCCTCATTTTTATTTTCACTCACTGAATACTTAGGTAGTGTTTTATTATGTACGCTTTATGATACCATAAAAATGCATTCAGAACCACAATTGGCTGTGTAGAAAATTGTTATAGCCGACTCCTATTACTGAATAAAATATGTGCTCTTTGACGCGTTTTTCAATCAATGAAAATAAGGTGAATTGTCTTACGTCGCCACTTTAAATTGCAGGTTTGAAAAAAAAAACCGGTAGGTACTAACTGTTTTTAATGTGATAAGTTTTTTTTTATTCAAATTGAATAAATCATGATAACCCCCAACAAAAAAGTAATTTCAGTCGGCGGTTACATATCCCAAAAACAAATACCTATATAAAAAAGAAAATATATTTAGTAGCTTCCTACAAAACGATATTTTACCTGTTTTGTGCTAACCAGGTAGGTACGGTACACCCGTGAACAAATATTGGCATGATTGTATAAAAACGTACAAACATTCATATTCGTACATTTGATTGGTTTTGCGACATTTCTGTTTACTTTTTAATGAGTTTTGACGAATCGACTTCGTGTGATTTTGAAACCAATCAAACTTTCCCACGTTAGCCGGGACTTTAGAAATTACATCATCATTATGAAAACAAAACTAAAACTTTGAATTCAGCAGTTACTTCTTGTTATTTTAATATAGATTTAGGTATGTTGAATCAAAATAAAATAATATCGATGACGTCATTCGCGATTAGATGTTGGGTGTCCTAGAAAAAAGTCTTAAAATAAGCATTTTAAGGCTACATCTAATATTTAAGAAACTGTTGATCTTTATAATATTCTTTTTTCGCTAACAATACATCTATCTATAATAATAAAATGCTTTGTCCTGACTGACTGACTGACTGATGGATCAACCCACAGCCTAAACCGGTGGTCGTAGAAACGTGAAATTTGGAGGACGTATTCCTTATATGATGTAGGCATCCGATAAGAAAGGATTTTTGGAAATTCCACCCCCAAGAGGATGAAAAGGGGTGACAAAGTTTGTATGGGAAAACGTGTTTACTTGGTCTGATCAACTTTAGACTTAAATATAGAGTTCAACATTCAATTGGTTAGAGCACTGAGCAAGAACTAAAGCTGAATGCCCATTTACCCAAGCCGAACGCGTGGAAAGAGTCGACCGAACCGAATTTTAGAATTCTTTGTATAAAATCCTATGAAACCTCGCCCAGCTATCCGCACCGAATCAGAAGAATTTGGAAGGTCCTCAAAGTTCTGATGACGTCTTAGAATTTACGAAGCGAAGCGCCTGGTATGCTTAAGTAAGTAAGGAAAATGGCACATTCGTTTTCATACTATTAAAGGAACATGCTGTATCTAGCCTATTCTATATCTGTGTTAGATTCGGTTACTTCGGCGCGGATAGGTGTGCAAGACTTAAGAAAATTCGGTTCGGTCGGCTCCTTCAGCGCGTTCGGCTCGGATAAATGGGCGTTCAACTTTAGTATTAAAATATGTGACGAACTATTCCAAATTCAAATAGATATAAAATTTTAAAAACAAAATAGTTTAGATTCGAAATTCAACTTCGTCTGCTTTTGAATATTTAAATCAAAAAGTTTCATTACTTAGGTACCTTGATTTCCTTCCAAAATCCTACTATCCTACTAATATTATAAATTAATGTGAAAGTTTGTGAGGATGTATGGATGTTTGTTACTCTTTCACGCAAAAACCACTGAACGGAATTTGATGAAAATTTACAATAATATAGCTTATATACATCAGAATAACACATAGGCTACCTTTTATCCTGAAAAACGCGGGCGAAGCCGCGGGCGAAAGCTAGTATAAAAATATAAGTCCTGACTCACTCACAGACTGACCATCAACGCCCAGCCCAAACTTTGGACCTCTTTTGCACCGAAGTTCACTTTATGGTGAAGACAAGGAATAAGGATTTTTTCGAAATTTCCACGAAATAGTCGAACGCATACGGAGTCGGGGGCAAAAGCCATAAAAAGTCGGTTTTTTTAACTTGCCTAATCTCGAATGATGTATGATATGGAAACCCATCAGGACCTATCAACAAAAGCTACTTGTAATAACATAAACTGCAAAACATATAGGCACCCAATGATATTGCAACTATTTAGTCACCCAAGTACCGCCAGGCGTTATCAAGTCCCATACATTGTCATTTTAATACGAGCGGACAATGAACGTCGCACAATCATTACCCGGCCGGCATATGAAAGCAGTTCAGTACTAGATTGATCGAATTCTGCCTGCCTGCCATAGAATGACTATTGTGAACACGTACGACTAGAGGCACACACCGAGACGCGTTGGCGTGAATAGGCTGCCGGCTCTACGTCACTAGGTGTCATGCATGCACTCGAATGTACTGTGATTCGATAACTGCACCATTTCAACGAGTCATATACCGCACTACGTCAATCTGAATTGTAACGGTAAAGGCAACTTGCGTTTCGGACATTGATAATAGATATGTCATGCTAGGATCGAAGTTGAGGGCCGTTTATTGTGTGTGTACATTACATTGCTACATAGGCACCTGTGATAAGATCTATCATTATGCCCAAGTTTCTACGTTAATAAGTTTTCGAGAAAAATCTCCGCGACAGACGGACGAACATGGGAGTGATCTTTTAAGGGTTCCGTATTTCCTTTTAAGGCACGGAACCCTAAAAACATAAAAAAGTGTTTTAAAATATAAAAGCCTTATAATTAAACATGTAAATCGGATATTATATCTCAACTCAACAAGCCATATTTTCATAACTTTGTGAAGATGCCATTATCTACGTGATGATTAAATAGGGAAAATACCCGTGAAACAAAACAAGTGATCGGCTTAATGAAACTTCTTCGTGAATAAGTGCTACGTATTAATAATTAGCAGTCGTAATTATTTTGTAACGCGATCGCATTGAGCTGGATTATCACAACTTTGAAACATTCAATATATTTCAAATCATTTTGGAGTGCTTGATATTATTTTTGCATTCATATATCTATAGGTACTACTACTAAGTCAAGAGAAGTCGCAAAAACGCGTGAACTTGTAGTCGTTTTCAAGTTAATTATGTAAGGCAGGTGATGTCTTATACGGCACCACTACATCGAGAGCACACGTTTAAAAATGTGACTTATGTGAACGGAGTTAAGTTGAATTTTTTATTGCATTGGATGCTTTGACATTGACTGCGAACCGGCGACACGCGTCTGGTATGAAATGTATGTAGACGACATTTCTATTGACGTTGAATTATTTAGATTTCTGTGATCTATACTATAATATAACTAAAATTACGCGCTAATCTCTGGACTACCAGTTGAATTAAAAAAAACTTTTTGGATTTGATAGAAAATGCTTAGGGCCAAGATCAATCGTAGTTTAAACCACAGAAGAGAGTTTAAACTCCCGTCTTCGATTGTTTCTTTGGGTTTTTGTATTAGAAAACAATCGAAGACGGGAGATTGAATTCTCTTCCGAGGTTAAGCTATGATTGATCTTACGGCCCAAAGCATTTTCATGACCAGCGGGCATCTATCCCCAAAAATATACTATACCTACTCAAAAAACTCTATTTTCCACACAGTCAGTAAATTTTAGGTCAAAATAAACAGGCCCAAGTGCATAGGAATTATTAACAGTAAATTGATAATTTCAAAATTATGAGACACATTCGAAAAGTGGGGCAGCTATAGGTACCACCTTTACCCCAAAATATATTTAAATCAATTGTTAATCATGAAAAATTTTGTTAAAAGAGTCAAAAGTGTATATAAAAAGTATCTTTATTTAAATAGACATTGCTACGACTTGCCGTAGCAAAGCTGCTACGGATGTCTACGAAATGTAAAAGTTAATTTTCAAGCTGATAACTAACGTTATTAAAGCAGACCGCATCTAAAACTTAAAGGGGCTAATAATAACACAGACCTTACATAGGCTGGTTACAATTTGTAAAGTCCGCAGACGAAATAACGATTATGAGCGTTCACGGTCGGAGGGCTTACCTCGCCCGCTTAACTTTGTAAGTCTGCCACAATTACTTCTAGGATCGCTTAATAAGGCGACCTGAGAGAAACATTTAGAGGATTTTTAAGATTTCCCCGTCGCAATGTCCCACCCGCATTCATAAATGAACTTCGTTACACGACCGGTGCACTTTAATCCTCTCAATAAAAGTAATCGTGCGTGCGCTTATTGGAATTGCTTTATCAAAAATACTGCCCTGTCTGTTTTTATCTGAGCAATATTCGTTTATATGATTTTATTTTACAACTTGAGGTTTTTGTGTCCATTAAATGGCACATAGTGCGAATTATTTGGTGAATATTTTAAAATAAAGTTTTTTTAAATTTATAAAAAAATATAAACGGCCTTTTGCATCGGCAGTTTGGTTATCTATATCTATACTAAAATTATAAAGAGGTAAAATTTGTAAGTTTGTAAGTTTTTATGTAGGGGGTAATCTCCGGAACTAATGATCCGATTTTGAAAATCCTGTTACTAATACAAAGCTACATTATCCCTGAGTACCTACTATGGGCTACTTTTTATCCCGAAAAAATGCACGGTTCCTGTGGGTCACGCAGACGAAGTCGCAGGCAAGATGCTAGTTGAATTATATATTTGATTATAAAGTAATTAATTTTTGATCGATTTGCGCCTTATCATCTCTAATCGCCAAATCACGTTATCGAATTGATAAAAACTAATTATTACGGAAGTAACGTCACAAAACCTTGATACTAAATATACTCGTACGGATATTCAATATACGAGTATATTATTATTACCTATACTTACCTAAAAACTGAATCAGACATTGTCGTAAACTTGAAATAGTAACCTGACGTCCTTGGACATTTAAGACATCATTAAATCGTACTGAAACTGTGAAGATACGAATTTATCCGGTAGTTGGGTGAAATCTTAGCCGCCTTGTTGAGGTCGGTACTGATTGCGTCGAGCTGACCTCTGCACTAACGAGCTAGTCAGACCCACCCCTTTGTGACGCCGCAACGTCCCCAATCTTACAGCACTTTGGTGATCAGTTGTCTCAGGACGCCTCATGGATCTATCATAAATATTTGTGCTAGTTATTTTAGTATTACCGAGATCACTGTCCAGAAGAGCAATTCTCCTATTTTACATGTTTCAAATATAGTTCCGATCTAGTCTTAATGTCAATTCCAATGTCACACATGGTACTATCCTATCCATGATTCTAATAAACAACATCAAACGTGATCTTTAATCACAATGAGATCGAAAATAGACCAAAAGTTAATCAGAGCCTTAGCAATATTAATAAATAAATAAATAAACAACAAAAATAAGAAATACAATACCAATTTTCAGTCAATTCAAAATCTACTTAGTTTGATCAACTGTCAGTCATTGTGCAAAGTTACGAGAATTGGCCTTAGTTCTAGGTATAATTATATTGTAATAGTATCTGTAACATAATATACCGCTACAATTAATGTAAATTCGATCTTCCCGTAATTTACCTGACTATGCCAGAATAGTGGTTTACTGAACAAATTCCTAGAAATTGCTCAGGGTGGGAATAATTATATTTATTTGATCCTATAAGGATTTGTGAGGGTCTAATTAACTCTGCCAGAATAACAGGCGGCGAAATGTCATATTGGTTATGATGTAAAGCAAATGGTAATCTTTTATAATAAAACGGTAAAAGCATAAAGAATAAGAAATATTGGTAAAATACATTTTATCAGTTAACAATACCACATAAAAGAGACATCGGAAGTATAATATTTTGAAGTTAGTGGACCAAACTGAACGTCCGTCGGCAGACGACAAGTGCAGTTCCCATTGTCCTCGCGGAACCACTTTATTGCTCCCGGAACCAAATAACCTCCCTTTATACCAGTTTTATATCGAGCGGCTTATTGGACCACTCGATAAACGGAATGGATATTCCGGTAACAACACGTGCTTGTTGTAAAGTTCTCTTAAATGAGACACGTTCATGATGCGATGCAATTCGCTCTTCACACCCGGAATAAGTGAGGATTATGTGTATTGGATGCAATTACAAAGGCTTACTACCAGACTCGAATAGTTCTTTATTACTCGCAAAATATAGAATAGTAATCCATATTATATAAGTTATGGACAGAACTAAGGGCAACAGGAATAAAAAGTAAAAAATAAGTGGACTACAGGTACACATCCATAGGTACTTATAAACTTTAAACATATTAATCTTGTGGTAATGTGGTTATTTAACTCCATATAAGGTAGTCCTAGTAATAGTAAATCTATCTTGATACAAAAAAAAACCAAAAGATACTAAAAATAGAAGTAGACTGTTTAAATTGGATAGTAATCAATCAATGGCCATTTTTCAATTCCCATTGATGGAATATTGTGGACCAGAACAATACCGTATTGTTTATTTATTGGTCCATTTCCGGCAATTCATTTTATTTTTAAGCGCCAATGGATCAATGGGCCTATACGGCGAACAATTATTAAAATAATTAATATACCTACACCTCAAAGAACGACTAGAGGTAATATCATAGGTCTACGCAAATCTAATTAATTACAATCTATTTGCAAAAGAAATGCAACAAAATAATTAAAAATAAATACACTCAAGCACCAATGTTTTTTAAAGGTTGAAAAGGTGAAAAAATATAATAAAAAGGTATTCTCTCGATCTCAGCATAACAGAGAATATTATGATATCCATACATTCATATAAGGACGCGTCTAATGGTCGCACGTACAACAACTAGAGCCTTCGCAACGATAACTTACACCCCGTTAACATCTCTGTTCCCACCGCGTAATATAAACAATATAAACATACTTTGTTTTATATTTTAGAGGACTATATATTTATACAGTACTGGTATACGGTGTGTCCAAAGCCGGCCATTAATAATAGGTCTTAACCTATGAAATTGCCGTTTTGTATGAAAAAATTTAAACGAATTTTTTTCATGTATTTTCTATTTGTATTAATCGAAGTAATCACCCATGCAATCAATGCATCTTTGCCAACGCAGTGGCAGTTTATTGATGCCCTTCTTAAAGAAATCAGCTGGACGGGAGGCAACAAATTCTTCAAAGGGATTTTGTACTGTCTCTCGGGTATTGAATTTTTTTCCCGCCAAGAAGTTATCCAAATTCTGGAAAAAGTTAGTAGTCTGTAGGCGCAAGGTCTGGTGAGTAGGGCGGATGACGGAGAGCTTCCAACCCCAGTTCTTGCAACTTGGAGACCGTCTGCTGTGCAGTATGAGGTCGCGCGTTGTCGTGCAGGAGCAGTGGAGACGAGCGATTGACCAATGCTGGTTGGAGATGTGCCAGCTTCTTCATCATTGTGTTCAGTTCTTCACAGTACACATCTGCAGTAATGCTCACCCCGTTTGGTAAGAAGCTGTGATGAATCACACCGGCGCTAGACCACCAAACAGTGACCATCACTTTTCTAGGGGTAAGTTTTCGTTTAGGGCATTGTTTAGGTGCTGAACCAGGATCCAACCAACTTGCTGAGCGCTTGCGGTTATCAAACAGAATCCATTTCTCATCGCAGGTAACAATGCGGTTCAAAATTCCTTCATTTGTGTGTCTGTTGAGCAGTGCAAGGCACGTCTCGACGCGTACTTCGCGCTGGCGATCATTGAGTTCGTGGGGCACCCATTTGTCAAGCTTTTTTACCTTGCCAATTTGACGCAAATGGACCAATATTGTTTTGACGCTAACGTCGAAAGCTGCTGCTAATTCAGCCGTAGATTGTGTATCATCAGCTTCCACAATCACCTTTAATTCGTCATTGTCAACCAAAGTGTTCGGACGACCGCGAGGTTCATTTTTCAGGTCGAAATTTCCAGAACGGTAGCGAGCAAACCAATAACAGGTGGTGCGTTGGTTTGTAGTGTTAGCTCCGTAAACGTCGTTGATGTTGCGTGCCGCTTGTGGCGCGTTGCTGCTACGACGGTACTCGTATTCCATAATTACTCGAATTTTTAACGTATCCATGATGACGAAAAAGATTGAAATGCGATGAAAATGTAACACTAATCAATAAACAAATGACTACTTTTGGAAAAAAAAAAACATGTTTTTAAAATAAAATTAATTTGAAATTGGAATTCTTAGCCAAACAAAAATTATTTTGATTTGAAATGGCCAGTAGCAATGCAGAACGGCAATTTCATAGGTAAAGACTAGATCGTTGCAAGCCTCAACCGTTTTATGTGCACCAAATCTCTCACTGCCCGTTTGTGGGTAAGAAAATGACATTTTCTTGAAACATCCAATAGAGCATTTTGATCAATATTGTAGTCAAAATTTTAAAGACATAATTTACTTCTGATAGCCCAATTGATAACCCGATATGTAAAAATAAAAGTCAGTACTACACAAAACTGTGTATGTTTGTTTTACAGCGCCTCTGTAAATCTAAATTTGAAACACAATTGACTTACTGTTCCCTCAAAAATGTCTAGTATTGTATCAAAATAGTGATCTATTTATTTACATATACGTTGTATAAAGTCTTTCGCTGTGCACTGCGAAGGAGAAAGATGAAATGAGGCGTGGAGGATAGCGTGCGACGCAACTACCGGAAGTAACGTCAAAGCTTTCATTGTTTCCGGAGCAAGGACCGGCGCGCGCGCCGCGCCCGTACTCAAACATTCTTTCTTACATTGTGGACAGATTTTAATTGTATGGGGCTAGTAAACCGCGAATAGTGGTTTGTTATAGATCGAATTTTATATTGATTTGGATCATAAATTATGTACCTACACGGTAATTTGTTCCATTGACCTAAATATACTCGTCCATTCTGATGCAGCAAATGGAAATATGGATAAGCCATTGAATACGTCTTAGATATTTATAAAAATCGGCAAGCGAAGTGCGGGACGCCCCGCCCGGTAATGGATGAATGAGTGTCCGAGGGTCGAACACAGTGGCGTGCATTTGGAGTATACTGCTATGATTTAGTGATGATAATTTATAATAATGATTATTTAATCAGCTTTGCAAGACGGAAGTTATACAATGGGTAGTGTTAACAGCCATTAGTATTTTAATAATAATAATATAACAAAACTTTTTTTACAGAAAACTTACCTCATTTACCTAGTCCCAAAAAGATTCGCGTCATGTTGCCTGTTAATGCTCTCTAGTGTAAAGCATTATCTATTTATTGTAAGAGTCGACCCAATTTAGCGTCGAACTCCACCATTACCGAGGACCCTTCGACAGCACAATAAAAATGATTTATAGAGCCACGAGATCGTCCGCTCAAGAATATAATACGACTTTATTTATTGCCAGCGAAACTGATAATAAACATCTGGGTGAGCGCCTATTTATTTTTCAAGAACTTTATTACGTACGGTTTGATTTTACAGGCAGTCTTTTGTTTGAAAATGTGGAGTAGCATCCGTCAACTGATAAAAAGCAAAAATAATTTGTAATCCCTGATAATAATGAATGCGAAATTGTGTTTGTTGGTTTCGAACGGAGCAACAGATCGTCATGATTATTTGCATGGAAATAGTTTATGGACCAAAGAGTGACATAGGCTACTTTTTATACCAATAGTGCGTTCTCCTGGGATAATGTCTGATTTACTGTGGACGAAACCGCGGGCAACAGCTAGTAGCATATCAGCAGGTAGAAATTGTCTAACTTAAGATTGCAATAGGTCAAATGTGTACGTCACAAGCTATGGAAAGGCGTGCAGTTTTAAAT
The DNA here is from genome assembly GCA_948465475.1 of Thalpophila matura. Taxonomy (NCBI): domain Eukaryota; kingdom Metazoa; phylum Arthropoda; class Insecta; order Lepidoptera; family Noctuidae; genus Thalpophila; species Thalpophila matura. The sequence goes on along the minus strand of OX419183.1, from coordinate 8,238,400 downwards.
TAGACCGAATACATACAATTCGAGAAAAATCCGTCTACTTATCACCGGAAAATAAACAATAGGTTACTAAAGTTCCTAAGAAAAATATTTTAAAAAGAAAAACATTACCCTTCTTCTAGGGCAATAGGGTAAAAAAACGCTATCGATACCAAAGAAGAAAATTCTAAAGAGGTCATTATGAAAATATAAACCGTATCGTTTGATCTCTTTTCTAATCTAGTTAATTGCTGCAGAAATTAATGCGTCAATTTAGCAGAAGAATTCGTTAGCGTCGGTCGTCGGCGTCAGGCACGTCAGGACACGGTGGGGCTAACGTTATTATTGGCCACATATTTGCGGCCCGCTGGCAGCCTCGCTTGCTGAACAAACTAATCTGAAAATTACACGCACCCCACCCCGGCTCTGTCCTTACGGCCCATCATACGAACAATACATTGACAAACTACCCCTTCAGTAGCTCGTCGCCAACGTTATGGAGTTGCGGGGATAACCACATGCGTTTAAAAAAAACTTTTCAGTCATAAAGCTCATATAATTTAATTGCTGTACTTATAGCAATGTCACGTATTTCATGAGACTACAATTTTAATTCTTATACCAAAACAATTTTATCGTAATCTATTCTATGGGTGTTCGGATTATTCCAAAGATTTATCAAAATAAATACTTGTTTCCTTTTCTCATAAAATATTTGCGTAATAAAATCCGTTAAACGTTTCCACAAAGTAGAAAATCCTTCGTTGAGGTCGAGACATTAATTTGAGGCAAGCAATAAAGGGGCAGCGAGATGTCTTCACCAGGACGGCGGCGTGTCGGCGGCGCGCGGCGGCACCGCTCCGGCCCCGCAACGGCCCGCACGGTGACGCTCTTAAACGCTGCTCTATAAATTTCTCAATAAAAAATCTGCTTCATATCCAGTCAGACTGAAATGAACCTTCAGGAAACTACCTAAAACCCATTGCCGACCTCAAACTACACGAGAGAGATGTGCACTTTCGTAAAAGACGGTAAACGAGAAAATAATTTACTTTGATATGATTCTCCTTCCGTGCACGTTGGTCATGCGAAAAGGCAACTTAGCCCTGACTGATAAGGCTTTATATAGAAGGGGTAACGTCTGTGTAAATACAATTTTTGGCAATTGATTTTACCTAGGAGATTAATGCCGCGGCTTTAGCTCGCCGCGCCGCCGTGTCGTAAAATGTAAGCGAGCCTTATTCAATTAAATTTGGCGACATTAAAGCAATCTCAGGCAGCTCATTTAAGAGGAGGATAACGCGGTGACAGCCTACGCTTTGTTCATTGTGTTATTTGATTGGCTAGGCTGAAATTCAGTATTAATTTATTTGACATACACTAACCAGTATTAAAACTGGCCACAGCATAAATATTGCGGTTGCGGTAGCAAAGGTTCAAGCAGTGCGCGGGCAATTTGTGTTATTAAAAAACAGACCTTAATTATTTTAATGATAAAATCAGTATTCTAAATTCTTTTATGAACCAAAACGACTAAAAAAATATAGATTTCTACTTGGTTAATATGCTTGTCGAGAGATAACTAATTTTATATGATAGCATGTAGCTTCATTCAATACATCATTTAAATCCGGTGCACGGAGTTCCTAAGCTTTTAACCAAAATTACTGGAGAGTAGTAAGATCAGGTGAGAAATACCAAACCCGTAGCCGGAACCTTGAAATAACAACGCACCATTAGCCAAGTCGTGTTTATCCTGCTGAAGAAAAGGGGATTGTTGATTTAGAACCTCTAACCGCTTGAAAAACCACAGACATAATACAAAGACTTAGTTGTACCAGCACCTAATAAGAAAGGTAGTTACAATGGTACGTTACCGATTTGCATGATTTCGCAGTAAAAATAATAATACGTTGCATAATAGTGCACAAATTTTATCTAAAATTGCAGCGTAGAGCAGTATGTGCGCCGCGAACAATTGTTGTAATTTGCGGATAGTCGGTCCACGGCTATTTCTAATCGATTTCGATTGTGACTGGCTTCCATGGTTCAATCTGCCGGCTACTCCATAAAAGTTGCACGCCACCGATACCCCGTAGGCTCCCGTGCGATACGAATTTCTCTCGCAGCCTCGTAATAGCCCATCGCTGAGCTTATTACCCGACGCCATCTATTGAGAACGGCTTTACAGGGAAATCCCGAATAGCTTGTAGACGGCGCTCAAGTTAATAATATCTGCTCGCAACTTATTTTTTAACTTTCCGCTTAACAACGTTATCGGGCGGATTTACACGGCAAAGGGTTTTGTGTTGCAATTTCAGGTTTGAAACAACTGTGAAGGCAACTGTTAATACCTATATTAATTTATCATTTATAAACAAGGAAATTGGATGTGAAGCGGAAAACCAGGTAGTTATGCAACATGACTTTGGGAATATCAAGTAGTGAGCTTCGATAGGCTGAGTTGACTGGTTGACGAGGGTATGTATTGTACCACAAGCTTATATAAATCACGCGTAAGGAACAAAAGTTTCCGTTAAAACACGGAAATTTAAAATTCGGTAAAATTTTACGCAACCCAAATTAATCAACTTCCAACAGGATAAAATAACATCATTAATACCTACTTTGTTGTAACTCGCAAATTGATTAGCTGGTCCCTTTCAAACTTTCTGCTTTGTTATTTAATCAAAGATCTAAATGTTTCGCATACTTCCTCTTAAACTCCGAACTTAAAGTATTTAAAAAATTGACAAGTTAAGTTCGGAAGGAAAAAAACCTTTTCCAACTTGTAAGTATATATCAAACGAATAACTTAACGTTGTAAAATGTAGGAGATGCTAATTAAAGTGTTCCTAAGTTTGTCAGATGTTGTGGTGTGCGCGGGCAGACGAAGCCATCTAGATGGAAACTTTTATCCCTGGTGGACGGGCAACTTACAATCCAAGGAAATAGGTAGTCCGTTCTAAACTGCCATTTAATTATTTAACATGTAACTACTCAGGTAGATTGAACATTGCAGTCTCCAACAATTAAGTAATTGATATTGAAGTCAAAGACTGCAATTATTCACAAAATTGCAAAACGTCCACTTCTAGCCATGATAGTTAAATCGTTAGACTAAATTATAGCTTCCGGATTGAAACAGCCGCAAAGGTAGCGAAAAGCTGAAGCTAAGAGCTGCGTATTTGTAAGTCGCAGACGAACCGGATACAATTACAGACGGCAATCGTCGCGGCGACCGTACCGTAGAAATATAAGCTCTCTTATCCGTAATGGAGCGGCTCTCTCTCATTATTGCGGTCCGGCGACGCTACGCCTGGCTCTGTGGCGACCGGCTTGCGACCTCTCACACCACACTTTGAATATCGACTCGAAATCCTTTTATTATACTTATCCCGCACTAGACTAATCCAAGAGTATCCGTTTCAGATTTTCTGTAAAATTGTAACTCCATAAAGTATCATCACTTTCCTTGTTGCATTTCTGCCAATTGCTTCGTATTTCTGCTTGAATGCGGATTATTGAAACGAAACAATAAGCAATATTATTACAGTTTTATTGGATGCAATTCAATACATTTTAATATATAAGCTCAATGGAGTAACAACGGGCTATACTGTGCTTTGATGTTGGTCTTTAAAATGATCACAATAGAGACAGTTTGAGTAGTTGAGTAGTGACGACTCTCCATCACGTTTATTTCAACGCACGATCTAGTTTTATTGTAGTGCCCTCATGTGAAAGCCAATACACAACGCGTGGAGTGGTTAATGCGCCGACCGTAATATCAATAAAGAGGGGCGACGGAAGGCGGAACAGGGGTGGTGAACACCTGTCTCCTCCTCCAGGTGTCGCCTTCGTGTCGACTTTCCTCCGATACTTAAAATATGGCGTGTCATTTTCTCGACTCCGGTTATCCGTTTGTACACCGAGATTTGTTCTACGGTTGTTTAGCGAAAATCATTCGTGTAATCCGAAGTTAACGCGGTATTTGTAATTTGGTGAAGTGATTACATTTGAGCAAGTGGTAACCCGTACGCGAACCTCAGACACGTATCTCTTAATTGAGCGGTGTATGGGTTAGGGAGTCAGCCAATTTTATGGTGATTGTACCTCTATGATTTCTGAAATGTCTGACTATAAAATTAACTTGAAATGTGTTCCAATAAATATGAATTCTAAACAAACACTCACAAAGGTAAACTGAACTATTCTGAGACCAAAATTAAACTTATATAATTTGAAGCGTTAAGTTTAAAATGGTAAAGATATATTTTTCTTCAGATAAAATAACACTTTTCAATGTCTATTTCTGTTTGTTCGCCGCGGTATTGTTTGCCTATTTAAATATGTGTCAGGGATTTCGCCCCCATAAAAAGGGTGATAAAAGCTTGCTATGTCAACACGCTGTACAGAAGTAATCTCAAAAGTTTTTCTTCCTTTTTGTTCGGTTTCACTTTTTGTAAATTTTTCACACTTGCTGAATTGCTTACATAAATATAATACTTTGGTTACATATGTACCCGATCTTAATTTTCATCATAGAAGAAAAATAGGCTACTTTTGCTTTTAAACAAATATGTCCTTATAAACTAATCATGTTTTAGCAAGGATACAAAATACATACCTAGTAATAATAATGTGTAGATGACCAGTGACCAGCAAAGCCGCGGAAGCTGTCACAGCACAGTGCCACAAACACACGGCAGTCGTGCTCCGTGCACGGACCCACCACAATTAGGCCGGGTGCACACTTTGATATACGCGGTCTATTACTCGATGTATGACCACTTTATCAATAATAAATATTGATAACATTCCGTCAATTTTCTATGCATTTAAATGAATGGTGCAACTTTCCGGAATTTTAAAAGGACTCGTGTACGAGGCTGATTTCAAAAACATCTAGTTCACCACAATGTTGAGAATTTAATGCGAATGTCATAAATTGATTTAGATATTCCTGTTTCGTAGAAGAAAAAAAAAACATACGGTTAGCATAATCCTACTAATATTATAAACGCGAAAGTTTGTGAGGATGGATGGATGTTTCACATTTATATAAGAACCACTGAACGGATTTTGATGAAACTTTACAGTAATATAGTATATTTAATAACTTAGCTTATACATAAGAATAACACATAGGCTATACCTTTTATCCCGAACAATGTGGGCGAAGCCGCAGGTGGAAGCTAGTCGTCTATCTATAAAATATAACTAGACTTTTGTCCGCGACTCCGTCCGCGTGGACTACAATAAGCTGTATCTCTGGTTCGTCCCACCGGAATACGGTACCGGACTATTTTTTTTTATTGTGAATCTGTAAACTATTTGAAACAAGATAATTAACACAAAAAAAACCGATCAAACATCTACAAAATTGGCAAAGTTATAGGTAAGCGTTTTAAAATGATTTGCTAGACACGGACGGCATGCATGATAAGTGACGTAACACCACCTATGTCCGCTTCGCGCGACAAAGACGGAGCGATACTCCCTCCAAAAACTTTAAAAGCGTCTATGTTTTCCATTTTGCGATATTTTTTTTTTTTTACTTTTTTGTTATTCCTATTCCTTCTTTGGAATAAAATAATTTATTTGTACTTTTTTAATAGTAGTCCACTACCGTATTAGATGAAACGTGGCTTAGATTTTAAGTTGGACCCTAAGTTATCGAACTGTGAAAACAACATCAAAATCCGTTCAGTACTTTTTGCGTGATGCGCGCACAAACAGACAAATAGATAAACAGACAAAAATTCCAAAAAAAATATTTTCGAGCACGGTTACGTCCCAGTACCTTTTTTTTTTTTTTTTTTTCGCTGAGAAATGCTACTTACGCATCCCCGCTCGTGGGGGACGAGACGGGGTATGTGGGGCTCCTGTCCGAACGACAGTATACCCACTAAAACTCAGCGGTGTTCCCGCATCGCCGTGATGGGAGGGTCATGGGGAACCGGCACAGCCTTGACGTCCACAACTCTCCCGGCGCATGCCCGCCTAGCTGGCGGGCCCCGCATGCCCCCCAGACTGGGGGGCTATGGGAGTGGCCGGGAACACCTGGCCACCCCCGTCCGGCACTAGTGGAGGCCTGTGCAATACAGGCAAGGGCGCCCCCGCACCCGTTGCCTGCTGGCCTCCACCTGGGAGGAGTCGGAGATGCCTGTCAAACTGACGTCTTCTCCGACCCCCCCTCCGCCTTCGGAGCAGCGCCGCGTGAGGGTCATCCTCACGCGCGCGCTCCGCCGCCTCCTTCTGCGACATGACGTGCTCGCAGAAGGCGGCGACTGCCGCCCAGGACCTCTCGTCCCTCACCATGGCGTTAACCACGCCGGGGAGCGAGAGGTCCGGGCCGACCACCGCGGTGACATAGTCTCCACCAGGTCCACCCGCCAGTTCCGCACGCGCTCGGCCAGCGCAGAGGTGGCGAAAGTGACGTCCACTATTGAGCCGCCCTGACGCCGCACGCATGTCCGGACGCTCCCTCTGTTCAAGAGGGAGAGTCCAGAGGAGGCCGCCCACAACTCCACTGCCCGCCCGCGCGCGTCCGTGGCCGGGTTGCCCCAGGCCACTGACTTGGCGTTCAGGTCTCCCAGTACGGAGACCTGACGCGGCGCCGCCCTGCTGATCACGGCGGCCAGGACTCCGAGATAGTTCTCAAAGTCCTGCAGAGAGCGGTTTGGGGAGAAATAGACCCCGACAAGGGCCAGGTCTCCCCACGCGGCGGCCACGTATCCCGGTCCCCTCTCTAACAGCGAGAGGGGAGGGGAGTCTGTGGAAGACCGCGCCGCTAGTGCCACCGTGTCGTCCGCGTCACCCAGCCAGCTGCCGGGGACAAAATAGGGTTCGGCGACCACCGCCACGTTCACCAACCACTCGGCCATGACCTGCACCACCAGGTCCTGTGCCGCTCTACAGTGGTTGGCGTTTGTCTGGAGGATGTGGTAGTCGGAACCCATTAATCCGACATCGCACCCCCCTCCTCAGCTACCGCCGCTGGAACTGCAGCGGCAGCGACGGCGGTGGCAGCGGCAACAGGGCGAACCTGCGCCGGCGCTTTGCCCTTCCTGACGGGGGGCTTGCAGCTCCTACCCGTCATTTTATGATCCGCGGGGTGGCCACTGGCGGCGCACGCTACACAGTGTGGCGCGGTGGCGCGGCAAGTGGCACTCTTGTGCCCCTCTTGCCCGCATCGGTAGCACGTATCCCTCCAGTCCGATGTGGCGGGACACGTGGCCCGGGTGTGGCCGAACGCGAAGCACTTGTAGCAACGCGTTGGCTGGTCTTCGAGTGGCCGGACCACAGCCGAGCTGAACCCGACCAGCAGCCGTCCCTTGGTTGCAGCAAGGACGGTCCTAGCCGCGGCGACCGGGCACTCGACGCGGATGATGCCCATGCCGCGGCGGCCGGGCCTGATGCCTCCACCTCTCACTGCGCCAGCGTCGCAGCCCCCAGCCGCCGCGACGGCCGCCACCACATCCTCCTTGGTGACTGAGTCGTCCAGATCGGCCACCTCCAAGGCTGTGGTCTTGACAGGCCTGACGACCGTCGCCACATCCGCGATGACCTCTTGCAACTTTGTTGCGAAGAGGTCCGCATTTGTGCCGCGCTGCTCCCCCGAGAACTCGAAAATTCGAGCCCCGGTTAGGGTTCGGCGGCACGTAATCTTGCTGATCCCAAGCTGGGTGGGATCAGCATTGCGACGAGCCCGCGTCAGGACGGACTCGTACGTCTCGCCCCGCTTCGCGGCCTCCGGGGTGATGGTCACCACGACGGCCGCGGTTACGGGAGGAACAAGCTTCCTTTCGCCGGCTCGAGCCCTTTTGCCTGCAGGGGCAGTCGCAGCGGGCTTGGGAGCCGCCTTGTTTCCCCTTCCCCTCTTGATCACCTCCGTCCAGGACTGGTTGGACGGAGTGGTGGAGGGAAGCTGGGCGTCTTCCTGCGAGTCCTGGGGGGGTGGGGGCGCTGGACTGGAAGACGACCCAGGCGCTCCCTCCGCGCTTGTGGTAGCGGTTTGAGGAGCCACCTTAGTCGTCTTGCCCCTGCCTTTGCCCTTGGCGGGCTTCGCGGCCTGGGGCTGCGCTCCCGATGCCTGGCCCGCCGGAAGCGCAGGTTCCGGCTCCCTTGGCGCACTCTTATCGGCCGCTAGCGGTGGGCGGAGCCGCCTTTCTGGTAAGAGCCGGTCCTCGATCCCTGCGAAGCAGGCTCTGGTGAAGGCCCTCTCCTCCATGACAACCTTGCGGATTATATCCTCAAGGTTGGTAGGGGAGGCGGAGGAGTCTCCTACCACCGGGCCGGGGGCAGGTTGGGCAGGCAGGGCCATGGCCTCAGCCAGCTTCTTGTGTAGCTGGCTGACCTCCGCCTGCAGGTGATCCACTTTCGCCTGCAGCTGCCGCGTCTCGTCCGTGGCCGTCCGCTTCACCAGCTCCATGACGATGCCATGCATGCTGGCGGCCCGGCATTTGAGGGCCTTCTGGAAGGTCCCCTTCAAGTTCGAGGACTTTGAGGCGACCTCCAGGACCTCCTCCTTGTCCTCCTGTGCCATGCGCTCCAGTTCCGCCAGGGAGTGGTCAGCATATAGCACACTGGATGCACCATAGCCGGCCCTCGACCTGGCGGCCCGCGCCTGCCGCTCCTTGGCGGCGACCCTCTCCTCGAAGTCCTGCTGGAGTTGCTCCCTTCTCGCCAGGTTTAGCTGGCGCTCGGCGTCTACCAAGCCCACATCGTGGGTGAGAGACGAATTAGAAGTCGAAGCCGTTTTCGACTTCGACTTCTTCTTCGCCTTGCTTCCGGCCCCCGAGGAGCCCTCGGACCCTGTCCTCAGAAAGGTTCTTTTCCTCTTGTGGCGGACATTTTCGGCCGCCGACGTGTCCATGTTGGAGTTGTCGGAGTCCAACGACTCGTATGGCCCGCTAAACAAGCTGGCCGCAGATGGTGCGCGGCCAGCCTCCGACGCCGAAGCGTCACCCGAATGGCCCTGAGAAGGGCCGTCAAGTTGGCCCTGAGAAGGGCCGTTGGGTTGGCCCTGAGAAGGGCCGTTGGGTTGGCCCTGAGAAGGGCCGTTTGAATCGCCCTGGGGAGAGCGATTCGCAACAAAACGCCCATAGGCGTCACGCACAGGTTTTTTCGACATATTCACAGCTGACCGCATTGATGACTGTGAATCACAGCGCACTTTAGCCGCCGGTCTGCCACTCCGTTACGGTGGTCAGACACGGCGTTGCCCGGGGGAAACTACGTGGAAGTATGCGCTGTGGGGGGTTCCCCCTACGTCCCAGTACCTACCCTATCCCGACTATTTTTTCTGGAATATCTTCAATGTACAGACACAGCTTTTTCACAATTTTATAATATAATAGATTATAAACAGAATAGATGTTCCCACTGTTGAGACTCAGGCCTCCGCTCTTTGAGAGGGAGCGGGCCGTAGTCCACACCACGCGGGCCCAGGGAAGGTTTTTTTTTTCTATTAAAGATACAATTACCCCAGACATGGGAGTCCGCGCCTTTGCCCAGTGAACGTTTTTTTTGGTTCTAGGACATGCCGGTTTCCTCATGATGCTTCGCGACGATCCTTCACCGTTTTTAGAGTAGCAGTGATGAAACAAATTGCACAAAGTGAGCGCCTGCCGGGGTTCGAACCTAGAATTTATTAAGTCGGGCCGTTACCGTTGAGCCCCGGTTTATCCGGTTATTCCCTCTTATATCATTCATTTACCAAAAGGATTTTTAGCTAGAGAAATCTCTGAACATAGGTTCACAATAAAAAATAATTTTGTGATCATAAGCTAAAAATCCAAGCAATCAAGCCAAGTTATTATTAAATTTATTCAAACTTAATGAATAACTAAATGCGAATGCTTAAAAATAACCCGGCAATATCCAATTTAAGTTTAATTTTCAAACCATAAATTCGGTTTAGCTCCCCGGAGCGGCGCGGGATTGAGTCTCTGACTCTCCGCAAAATTGCAACCAACATTTTTATCCCTTTGTATTGTACTTCGGAAATTTAAGAGAGGATCCTTCTATTCTTTGTAATTCTGTAACTCGTTTTGATTGTCTATCGGCAAAACACTCGGTTAGCTATTATTTTCATTGTGGTTGAGGATTCTGAAGTCTATTGTGGAACTTCAAAAATGTTTTTGTTTGTTATAAAATTACTCTTTTGTGAATAAATAATGCGTATTTAAACAACGTTTCATGTTGATTCGTAGTATTATTTTCTCAAGTTTGTAGTAAAAAATATACTTGTTAAATAACCAATCAATAAACTATACCTACTGCTTACTATTTTTCAACAACTTTTAGAATCAGCTGTACTGTATCCCAGGTGTAAGAAGTACATCGAATAATTATCGTCTAGGCTGAGGTTGTCTAGCAAAACACGGGGAAACGCTTGCCCCTCGCAGCAAATTAAGTTTGCGAACACAATTTTTCTCTAGAAAGTAAATTTATTTACATCTCAGCGCCTATATACCAAATAGCTTGCTCGCACCTACTTTTATAATATTTATTTTACCGGGAATAAAAATTTCATTCAATTTACTCTCTATAAGTCTTCTTTTCTATGTTAAGTACTGGGACTATCTTTCCTGCTGCCGTTCCAGGTCGCCTGTATAATAATGTAGGTACCGGCTTCAAGAAAACATTTCAGAGCTGATGAAAATTTTGATCTCTCTTTCAATAAGGTTTCATGTACCAAGTATTACGAAATCTAGCCACAATGGATATAAGAATTGAAAGTCTGCAACCACGCAATAATTTTCCGCGTGATCACAAACTGTTAATCCTCTAAAAGACGTTGTTCTTAAAAACGTCTCGAAATGTTGTCTCATATAAAAGATAAAATTAATTTCACCTGCACGCGACGTGCAGACAGAGACTCAAGAAGCCGTACAAAAACAACGATGTAATTCTTTAGCACGACACATTTTATCCTAGTTAAGGAAACCGCGTCGTCGCGCACACATGAGTTAACTCTCCCGGGCTGCAGTCGCAACGTGACATTTAAATATGAATATGTCGTTGCCGCCGCTTCCGTATGAGCCAGCTAATAATCTGTGATTTTTCCGCACATCTGCTCCCGTGCACGGGGCCTTAACGCAGCCACAGCGAACGACTGGCGCCTTCAACACGGTGCAATTAAAGCTTCGATGCATAAAAGACTTGCAAATACGTGTTTCACATAATATCTAGTTACGAGTTACGTGAGTTAGCTTCTGTAGTCAATCTCACTTTATCGAAAAATTCTTACAGCGAAACGATTTTATAAAATTATCCCGTAGTGGAAACTTTTCCTCCATGGCACACACTTTTCTTATAAACTTACAAGATAACAACCCCGCGACAGGCATTTGTTTGGGAGTAATTCGAGTCACCGGCGACGGAAAAGCATTTTCTCACAAATTGATGTCACTCCTCGAACGATAAAAGTTTTGGTTCTTGTAACAGAAAAAGAAAGCGCAATAGTTCATTCACCTATTTAACTGCTTTTGAAAATGTAGGTACTCGTACGATCAACGACATAAGTTGGTTAACACTTCTATTTTTACCTTATTATCATCTAATTTGAATTTATTTTTTTAAAGTATAAATTAGAATTCTCATAATGTTGTGTAATGTCTCATGTTGTCTGTCCAATTTTTTTAATAACTTTTTAGTATGTATTTCTGATTTGATTGATTGATGATTGCAAAAACCGAAGTCTTAACCGACTTTGTCGCTAACTGTTCATAATATTGATATATTTATTCATCTGAGTAAACGAAAAGAGGGAGTTTATCATAAATATAATAAATTACCCGAATCATTTCTTTAACGCCTTTTCCCCCAACTGCTTTAAACCGTTTTCCCGCGTGGAATTCAAATTGTGCCCATTTTACGGCGACAGCATTTTTTCCTAGTTACTTAGAGGTGACAATCGCAAAAATAAAGTGAGTACCCGACAACATCCAATAAAGTGATTCCGGCCAAAGGAAGCAAGAAGATAACCTACTTACTGATCCGGCGTATTCTATTTGCCTGTAATAATCGCGATGACAATCTCATATTACATAAAAGATTTGCCCCTCTTTTCGATCGAAATACGATTTTCTCCCTTCGGAGCTATTGCCGTTCGTCTCGAATTTTTTCGTCATTGAAAATGGAGCTACTACTATGGGATATTTTTGAATGTATTCGAATGAATAAGAAATTTTGGCGCCACGGAGAATGCATAATACTTAGGTTAGGAGAGGGGCAAGGAGGCTGTATCTTAGCGGGCGTCTGCCGGATAATGGGAGGCGAGGTGCGCCGCGTCCCGGGGAGACCTCGCACGACCATTAATAAAAATATACACGTAATTGTTTATTCGTACCGCCCGACTTTGATATTGACGCTTTGAAATGCAGAGATAAATACAAAAATAGGTATACAATATCGGTTCGCTGAAAAAGATTTATATTGGATCTTGAACAGATTTGTTTACTGAAATTTAAGATGATCAATTAACCTTTAGCGGATGTTGCTAAATATTGAAGAGCTAATTGATTGTGCTTCTAACAGGAACACGATAAATGTATCAATGATCAAACCCTTTTCAGAAGCCAAACACAGTGTTATAAGAAGGGTTTCGCTACTCATATTAAGAAATTCACTTCATATCCTCTGATAATTCTTGTAAAAAGCGATGTCCATATTTTTTTTTAAACTTGTCCAAAGTGCTATAATTATTTAAATTACAGGACCAGTCAAAAGCAAAACTAGACAATGAGCCTGCTAATGATCATCAAAAGTAGATATTTGTTTTTTTACACAGTAGTAACATAAGTGAAATTTGCCTATTTATTCACATCAATAATAGACATCCTCGATAACCACCATAACGTGACATCAATTAGACTTTATAAGTACTTAACCAAATTTCAATCTTGATAGAACTTGGGTCTCGTCAAACAAACCCTCACCAAATTGTGCTAATGTGAGTACACATCCAATACTCCTCTAACACTATTCAAACAAAAGTAGGCCGGGTTTCGGACTATTATAGAGACATTGTCGCGATGCGTGTAATGTACAGTGTAAAGGTACAACTTGACAATTGCGAGATAACGTGAAAGTGAGCGAATTTGGGAGTCGGCAGCGCTTTTGCAGCATTAGGCTTGGGAATAAGTTTGTTCATTACGAGGGAAACAATGCGGTAGGCTCGACGGCAGCGGAGGAAACGTGCGCCGACGCTGCGACAATAGGCCCGACGCCTTATCGCGCCGGAACGCGTCGGGCCGCCCGCGCCGCCCGCCGCGCCCCTCACTACCTCCGCCACACCGACTTGACGTATGAGCACTGAATAAATGGGAAAACTTTTAGCTGCCGTTATGGGAGAACGAACAATTGGTCATCTGTTGCGGAGGAAATGCTTAAACGTCCGTTAATCTTGTACGACAGGCGGACGATAGGGAGACAAACTCTTTGTTCACCTAATTGTTACTGCCCTACTTATTCTTAGCGCCTTTTTCTTACGTCTTATGTGATACAGGACTCAGGAGTGAAGTGTTTATTATACTTAATTAACTTACGTACTTAATTAGCCTCCCGAGGCTTTTGGGACTGTTGTTCACGCTTTGTATTAGGCATGCCTACCTGCCAAATGAATTGATGAAGGCGGTGGTAGTGCCTATAATTAAAAATAAGACTGGAGATAATTCCGACAAGTGTAACTACCGCCCGATATCTTTAGCTACAACATCAGCTAAGATACTTGATGGCCTGCTTGAGAGACAGCTTAAAGAACATCTAAATTTAAATGACGCACAGTTCGGTTTTAGACCTGGACTTTCGACAGAATGTGCCGTTATGTCTCTCAAGCAGACTGTTAGGTATTACACAGACAAGAGCACACCTGTGTATGCAGCCTTTCTAGATCTCTCCAGGGCATTTGACCTGGTTAGGTATGATATTCTCTGGCGTAAATTGAGCAGTACTGGTGTGCCAGGTGAGCTAATCAATATTTTTAAATATTGGTATGACCATCAAACTAATCGGGTCAAATGGCTTGGTGAATTTTCTGACGAGTATGGGTTGGAGTGTGGGGTGAGACAGGGGGGGTTAACATCTCCTTCACTCTTCAATTTGTACATGAACGGGCTGATTGATGAGCTGAGCAACATTGGAGTGGGATGCTCGATTGATGGACACTTTATCAACAGTATTAGCTACGCAGACGATATGGTGTTGCTCAGCCCATCAATAGCCGCGCTTAGGAAGCTGTTAGGTGTGTGTGAGGAGTATGCGAGGGTGCACGGTCTCCTGTATAATACTAAGAAAAGCGAGCTCCTGGTATTTAAGGCCAGGGGTCGTAAACTGGAGTATGTGGCACCCGTGCTGCTTAATGCTGTCGCTCTTCGAAGAGTGTATGAGTTTAAATACCTCGGCCATGTAGTCACCGAGGATTTAAAAGATGATAGGGACATTGAAAGAGAAAGGAGGGCGATGGCGGTCCGCTGTAATATGTTGGCACGCAGATTTGCGAGGTGTAGTATAGACGTAAAAATCACTCTGTTTAAAGCATTCTGCCAAACTCTCTACACCTGCAATCTGTGGGTCAACTACACTCAGCGGGCCATCAACGCTCTCCGAGTACAATATAATAACGCGTTCAGGGTGCTGGTGGGGCTCCCACGCTATTGTAGTGCCTCTGCGATGTTTGCGCACGCGCACACAGACGGCTTTCATACGGTTCTGCGGCGCCGCATTGCTTCGCTGATGTTTCGTACGCGTGGGAGCGCCAACACCATCCTGAACGTGCTCAGCCACAAGTTGGACAGCCCCCTTCTGGGGCACTGGGTTCAAGCACAAGTGCGTGTGTGCGGAGCTCCAGTAGGCGGTAAATACTTAAATTGAATACTACACAAAATTTTAATTGATTGATAATTATGTATTTGTATTTTATTATTTTATTTTGATTGTAATTTGATTTTAATTTTGATTGTAATTCGATTTGTTTTTGATTTTGATTTTGATTTTAATTTTAATTTGATTTTCATTTTGATTTTAATTTTATTTTATCATTATTGTTTATGCATACCATTATGGGCACTATGCCTGAAATAAATTATTTTTATTTTTATTTTTATTTTTATTTTATTTAATTAATGTTTCTAAATAAAGTGTGTGTAATCTTTACCAGCTGCTAGTAATGTTTCTGCTCAAGATTTCATCAGATTTTAAAACATACATTTTTTATTCATTATGATTGTATTGCCTACTAAATTTTTAATGAATAAGTTTTAATTTATATAAACGCTACCCAACTTCAACTCTAGCATCACACTAAAAATGTATAGGTACTTAAAATAAAAGCACCATTTTAACGCTGTGGTCGCCAAGGCAGTCGTAAAGTCGTTTGTTTATTAAGTGAGGGCTCTGCCTAATTAATTAATTGTCCATCCATTTGTTAATTAAAATTACGTTAAGATTATTTTGCTTTCCTAGAAAAATAATCATTTTCTTCTCACAGAAGACCTATGACGGTGTAAAAGGCTGAAATTTTCGAAGCTATAAAATAAGTATTGGGCAACTTCTATTGAAAAAATAAAAACGAAGATTTTCTAAGAAGAATCCGCATATAATTCGGGTTTCGAGACGATGGAACCGTGATTAAATTGGTTCGTTGTCGACGAAACCTGCAAAATGTGCGGTGAACATCACACAACAAGCGAGAGGACACGTCACAACAGAGAAGACTGGACCGCGCGGATGTCGTTCAATTAAATCTTATGCAATACGACAGATGAAAATCTAGACCCACATGTATTCCACGTATATTTTCACGTTCTGAATACTCGTGGCCTATAGTTTATTTTGAATGTGCAAGTGCTTTTTTAATTTGACAGGTGAGTGAACACGCCTTACTCCCGTCTATTGTGTTGTAAAAGTATCGAAATTGAACGAGCGCTGTCCATTTGGAGCCGACAATAACTGGATGGCCATTCGTTTCTCGCTCTCTGAATATCCAAATGATTTTTTTCACGATTTCATTGCATTGACTGGTGTAAATGGCAAGCGCTGATTTCTGTTCGTCCGTCGGCATGCAGCGTAGGCACGGCCCACAGCGGTGCAGAACACCGATAACTGAATTACGAACATTATCTGACATTCTGTTACTGAATATTCGGAATTCAATTGTTTTGGCCTAATGGATTGATGCCTAGTTTAATTAGCCAGTGTTAGGTGGTGTAACACGCAACAGAACAATATAATTGAATGAGTCAGCCCCATTGTATACTATAAGTGAATGTTTACACAGCACTCTAAAACCCATTTACCTGTACTTGGAAGAGGATGTCAATCTCCCAGGTTGCATCAATACCTACATAGTGCTCATCATCGAAGACTTTATTGCCTCTGTTTATGAAAAGCTCTCAAGACAGTAATTATAGTAATTATATATCTATTATAGGAAAAGTTTGTTACCTACAGTTAATAACTAACGAAGTTGATAAAATTAATGTTTAAGCAATATTTATTTTTCATTAGCTAAAGTGAAGCAGATTTGGATAGATGTAAGTACTTAGATCTATTGTTTTAATATCTTTGTTAATCTATCAGAGTCAGAGTAGTTTCACGAGCATCACGACGCAACAGCTGAATGGATTGGAATCAAATTCAGTGGGTATCAAAGTCAAAAAGAACCACCTTTTGACTTTGACATACCCGCCGAATTTGATTAATCACAAGTTCTCAGAGACAACCAGACTAGCTACTTTTAGCATCAGCGATCGGCGATTTTGCGACTGCATCTATGGCCGCATCACGTTTTCGCAACTTTCTGTGCGATCGCTGTATCGACTGTCTGCGATCGATTGCACTATCGAACTTTCAAAAAACCGACTCGATCACCTAGACTGGCGTTTGTATGTGTATGGAGCATAGTATAGGGTTCAAGTCGCTGCATCAAGCTTCCAAAATGCGACTAAATTACCGATCGCCAATGCTAAAAGTACCTAGTCTACCCGTATAGGAAACATTAAAGCTAGGTGCATAGTTTCAAATAGCAGAATCTATTGAGAAGAGCCGGAAAAGAGCTTGATTGATACTGTGTTTAAAATATTGCGTTAATATTAATAATGTTTTGACTGTTTTTATTTGTATCCTGTGACTCGATATCTTCGCTGATTATGAACCAACTTTAATGATTGTTTTTTTTTATTTCATAGAGAAAGCTCGTCCGGTGGTCCCATATAAATTTTATTAACTTTGGTTGAGTAGTTTTTTAACCAGATTCAATAAGCGGTATTTAGTTCCCTTTGCATAATTGTGTTGACTATAACACAAAATATATTATGTTACAGTCAAAACTTTTAACCGGTCAAAACTATTTTTGGCAGTCAAAACTAGTTTTGACCAACCCACTTGATCGAAATTAGTTTAGATTGTTTTTTGTTGAACTTATCATCGTTATCATTAATCGCGTGTATATGCCACTCAAAATAGAAATTTGATATTGAAAAAGCTAATTTTGAATATAGGATATTGTTTAAACCGTTTTCATGTTTGAACCAGAAGACAAGTTCTTAGGTATATCAGTAGCTTGCATTGTCACACCTCGAGACGTACCATTACTCAATTACCCATGATTGTCCCTACAATTAGGTGATAAGTCTGTGTCAATAGGTAGCTATCACTCTCATTGACACATGGTGGATGGCAGAGGCTTGTAGTTGCAAGTAATAATAGCTCCATATCAATGCAGATCACTATGAATGGGATCATTAGCATCCCCTGGACTGTGATCATCATTTGCGTGCGAACAGGATTGTGCCGTAGATGTACCTAATATGTAACAACATACAGGTACCTAATGATATTATGGAACCATGTTTGGATGTAATCCTTATTTTATTGTCAATGAAATATGTCCTATTAAAAAACATTCTATCTAAAGTTTTAAATGAGTGTATTATTTATATTTATTAAAAGGTAGATACGTGACGGGCTCAGATCATAGAAACAAGAAGATATGCCATCACAGCAAATTAGTACGGGAACAACTGATGCCACTTTTAGTACATTTTTCGACACAATTACGCGCATAATTAAGCGCTCCTTGTGAATAAAAAGATCTCCCACGCATTGAACAATTCGCACACCCTCAATCTAACACTGTTACTCGTCACTCAACACTAGCACTAAACTAAAACACTGTATTTATACCATCGATCGTGTTCGGTTCGTCGCCAGCGCGTACGTTTTTAATATGAGCAATTTGCTCAAGATCAGGCATCAAGCTCGATAGCGCCTTGGCACATCTCCTTGTTTCTATGATCTGAGGTGACGAGCAAGCTTTGTACCCCTTTTTGTGCGCACGGAGGAGTGTGAGATTAGACAGACATAGTTAAAGTTTATATGGAGAAGGAATCCAGAAAGCTAAAATTTTTATTTGTTATGTTTAACAAATACAATAAACCAAAATATAATATAACAAATAATTAATTACGGGTGAATTTCGATCACTGGGCGACCTCTGAGTAATGATGATTGCAGAACCGTATAGGTATGTAGGTACTTGCTGCTGAAAACAGTTGATGTTGCAAAGCTCGTATAGACGCTCGTATAGTTAGTTGAAGATAAGTTAAAATTAGGTACCTAGTAAGTATGTAAATAAAGGTAGAATATTTGACAAATAAATAACATCTTTGCAGACACGCTATGATGTTATTTAATATTTCGTTCATTCATGTAATGTTTAAGCCTGAATTAATAATAATCTACTAATTTTAGGTAAATTATTTTTTATTCTTGAGTGTCGTTTAATATGTAGAATGTTTTATTAGGGTTCCGTACCAAAATGATAAAAGAGGAACCCTTATGGTGCGATTTCGTCTGTCTGTCTGTCTGTCACACCTGGTTATTTCAGTAACTACTAATGATATCGACTTCAAATTTGGAACAATTATAAAGAATCTTTACCTAGCTTTATTGCAAGTGATTGAAGTTATAAAATGTTTTTAGTTTCATTGCAAAAGGGGCCAGAGTGGGGGTCCGAAATTTTAAAGTGGGGTTACTAGGTCAAGTGACATATCATATGAAAGGGCTTGATCTGCACATTTCAAAATATATTTTCATTTTATTTTATATTTCGACATATGATGAAAAATGTCTGAAAAAATACCATTCCCCCCCCTTTTTTTTTTTTTTTTTTTTTTTTTTTTTTTTTTTTTTTTTTTTTTTTTTTTTTTTTTTTTTTGGATGGGAAATCATCAAATGACCCCCTCCGCTCTGGGCGGAGCGGAAGGGAGTGTCAGACTTGTACTGACTAAAACCCATCCATGTTCCTTCGTTGCCCGTTACATTCCAGGGCTGCGGTGTCTCTTTCAAACAGTCCCGCAGCCCTGGCAGGCTTCGGCCCTTGCGGGCCCCTACGCTGTTGCTGACTCTCTTTGAGGCGCGCGTGGAACACGAACGCGCCGTCGACACGGCCTGTCGTCATGAGACGGACGGACGGTGAGCATACCCAACTCACCGTCCACAGGCCCGCGCCTACGGTGGCCGGGGGCCATCAAGTGACCCCCGACGCCCGGGGCGTCCACCGCCGCGGCGGCTGGGACGTGAGGCTCTCTCCCTCTCACGCCCCGCCACCTCCTTCGCTAGCATGACTGCTTCATTCCCCCCCCTTATCTCCGAAGTTTGCGGAGCGAAAAATCTGAAATAATTAGAGTTGACCCAAATATTGCACCAAAAATAAAACGATGTTCCTAACTAGTACAGTTTTTTCAAAATCATCAAAATTCCTTCACAAACAAACTTAGTTATGCGGTCCGGTTTTTTATCTTTTAAATGTCCAAGGATGGTGCGGAACCCTCGGTGCGCGAGTACGACTCGCACTTGGCCGGTTTTTTTTTTAATATTGTTACAGTGTATTGCAGCTTTCCTGTATACCTATGCTATATGCTATTCAATGTAAGGTATACTATGTTTTAAATAATAACAACTAAGTATATAAAACTTGTTATAGACAGCCTCTTTATCCTCTCATTTTATCAGGTTTCGTGTTTGCATTCACTTGGGAGACACAATTTTCTACATTTAACTTTTAAAATCGAATAAAAATGTAATTTCCCTGGCTCGTTGAAAGCTTCATGATTCGTATTCATCGGCAGCAAGGTAACTTATTCGTTAGCTATCTCGTAAAATATAAATCCGCTAGTGAATGGACGTCCTCTGCGCACGTGCGCTCTGCATCACCTGACACGATAGGCTGAATGCAGAGCGTACCGTCGTCCAATTTCGCGCGCTAAATTGTTCATAACGGAAGTTCATATCCGGACGTCGGGCCGCCCTGCGCTTCAGGCGAGATTAGGCGGTAATTACCATTTCCTGTGACACAGGACGCAGACACGGCTAGAGAAGAAGCGGCTTCTCTTCAGGACGTACCGCACTCCACGCCACCGGAGGAAGGAAAAATTTGCCGCAACAGTTAGCTAGCTTCCAACATTATTGGTTTCCTAATTAGAAATTGTCTCTCTTCGCACATACGACGACAGAACCGGAAACCGAGGAAGTACTATCTGCTGTAATATACAACGTTGAAGTATAGCAATAAAAGCCCTTCGGGAAAGACATTTGTGGAAGTATTCGCTAGCCAAATGCTGGTATAAATTGAGTGTATACCATTACTGAGTCGGAAAAACTGATTATGTAGGAATTGAGCGGCGGAGCGCAGAAAGGTTGCGCTGTTGTGCGGCGCGCGCGCCTCGCTGCCGCCGTTGATATGATTGAATAAGCGAACACCGGGCTCCCTAATGAAACATATTGAACGTGTATCGAATCACTTAGGCGCGCCGGTGCGCTCCTGCACTCGCTTTTTGGGGCATGTCAACAAGCCGTAGGTGAACCCTATAAATAACATTACGGTGGAGTCTCGTTTTAAGAGAGACTATAAATTGAATTAACTCTGCCAACTTTGAACGTCAAAGGAGAATAAAAAAAATTCAACTTCATTTTACGGAATATAATTTCACGCGGCATCAGCGTCTCGCTTTGTGTCGCTTAGAAAATATTTACGCAAACCTGTGCCCCTTAAACCCACAAAAAGGGAGAATCCTAATTAATTCATTAATGTCATTATAATTAAGACATTTGTGGCATTTAATGTACATTACTTTCAATCTTCTCTGCCGCGGTAATATTTTACGAAGGAAATTAGCAAGGGTTAGTTGGATGTAGGTACTTATACTAGACAAAATAAATGGGATTAACGTGGGCTGGTTTCATTGAGTAATAATATAAATGATTCACTTTCACTTAACAAAATTGCTGTTATCAAAACCGACCTTCCGGTGTCGTAAGGAATATTTTGTAAGTGAGGCTTAATGAAGGATTTTATAATTGTGTTTATTAAAAATACGCATTTATTTAAAGTAGGTACACACCAATTTGCCTGACACTCCAGGGCTTCTGGCCCTATGGTGTGTAGCTTTTGCTAGCTAGAGATAGATTAAAAAATATGACTTGTACCTATACTTTATTTTCTGAAAATGAGAGATCAGTTTTTACAGACACATGTGAAATTAAATGTACCGATACTTATTTGTTTTTGTTTGTCCTAGAACCAAAAAATTCGAAGACATGTGACGTCCACCAACCCGCACTGGGCCCGCGTGGTGGACTACGGCCCACTCCCTCTCATAGAGAGGAGGCCTGTGTCCCAGCAGTGGGAACATTATAGGCCGATTATGCTTATGCTATTATGCTAAATTCTTGAATAAATAAATAAATATAACTTTTTATACTCCTTAATATTTTTTCGCATTCAGTGCAATAACTTTTATGAATATGAAAACAGGTAAAAATGAAATAAAAAGCAGAAAAATAAAAATATTTTTAATCTTCATTTACTTATTACAAAATCCCGGAATCCCGGAGGCATATTCATATTAATATATACGTGCCAGTTCATTAACCCCAAATCAATCTACCTACTCTGATCATTGGTTATGATTTTAGCAGTCTTTTTGTATAGGAAGGTAGGTATGTACTTACATACTTAATTAAATATTCGTTTCCTGTTATTTTATAGTGTGTAAATGTAATTGTACCTACATATTATCAAAATGTAAATAAAATTCTGTTTAAAGATTCAGAAATAGAACAACTTACTAAACACAATAAGCGTTAAACATAATTATTTAAAAAACCTCTTTGCATTTCTTTCGATTGTTTAAAGCTGACAGAGACAGAATGAGATTTTGAGTGCTAATTGTATTTATTGAACTGTCGCGCAAGTAAACCTCAGTCCTTTGATTATTAAATAATCAAAGCCTCAGTCTTTTATAAAAAAATATATATTTCCAATCTCAATTTAGAATTGATGTATCCGAGAAAATCCCAGTTTATTCCAACGTGAATATATTTTGACACGGCGGCATCGGTGAGGTTTTCAATCATGTTTCAGAGGGGTCCAGCGCAGCACGGCGAGGCGTGACCGGCTCACAAACACTGCGGCCGACACCAAAGCTCTTTGAACACATTCGCTAAACCCAGAAAACTAGTACCTTTGTAAGGTAGTTCGTACCAGTTGCGTTTCTGCGAGCTGTCCAAACAGATTCGTCGAATAATTTTAAATCAAGAGCAACTTTTGCACTTTAAAGGCTATTCCACTTGGGCCTGTGCACACCACGTTTTTTAAGCGCGCCGTCGTCGCGCGTTTCTAAAACGCGCGTCGACGGCGCGCTTTTATCCTACAGAAGTCTACAGGCTGCGTCTGACTTACGTGCGTATCGCGTCTGTATCGCTACAAATGCGCGTCGACGGCGCGTTTAAAAAACGTCGTGTGCGCAGGCCCAAGATTAAGGTTCTAAGAACTGACAGCGATGTCTGAATAACAAATAAAATTATTTATCTTTATTTATGAATTATTTTTTCATATTAATATTCTAATGAATAATAATAAATATGTACCTACTTAAAATTTTTGATGGAGATTTTGTAATTATGTAGGTATTTTAGGATTCCGTACCTCAAAAGGAAAAGCGGAAAACTTATAGGATCACTTTCTCCGTCTGTCCGTATGTCACCGTAACGGTATGTTGCGCAGTGTTGCTCCACAAAAGTTAACTACGGTGTGGATGCACCTTATAGAAGTGCTCAAAATATGTCCTACATAGATATAAGAAACAAGTTTTTGCCCACAACTCTGTCCGCGTGGACTTTAGTGTCCCGTGGGAATTTCGGATAATCTGGCCTTATTGCTTGTCTCTGTAAAAAATGACAGCTTTTTAGATCTGAGGGTTTGGGTTAATCGTTGACGAGTCAGTCAGTGAGGGACGAGTCAGAACTTTTCATTTTATATGCATGCATTGATAATTCTAGGTTTCCTTACGATGTTTGCCTTCACCATTAGTCAGTGTCAACGATAAACTTAAAAACTACTAATGAAATTCAATCACATTCGCACTAGCCAGAAAAAACTGACCTGTTAACCTCCGAGCCACCAGTCCACCACAATACGGTAATCAACACGTCAACACCCATTCAGTCCTGTAACTTTTGCTAACTTCTACCTCTTCTTCTAGTACTGTGGTGTGACTGACTGACAGTAAACTCACTGCCTAAACTGCTGGACCTAGAGATTTGAAATTTAGAGAAAGTATTCTTTGAGTACCCTAAGGGTGCACTAAAAAGGGTTTTTTGAAATTCCATCCCTAAAGGAATGAAAAGGACGGTAAAGTGTGTATGAAAAAAATAACGACATTGTGTTGTTTTCCGACTTCCACACGAACGGAAAGAGATAAATAAATAGGTACAAAAAAAGATGAAAAAATACTCTGCAGATGTGACCATCATAGTAAATAAAAGCTTAAGATTATCTAATTAGTCGTTCAGACCCTACGAAACGTCGAGCGCATGGCTTGGTGGTGGACGGACGAGTATAACTAAATTATACAGTATCAACTGATGCTGGCGAAGCGCTACATCTCATGGCTACCTAAGTGAGTAAAATCTAATTTTGCGCGAAGTGATATAAAATATAATAAAGATACGCGTCGACTGGCCTGCCGCAGCCGCACGCACATGCAACAGATTTTGGTGCAGTTTTGTTCAATAATTCGTGCCGTGCGTGCGTGGCAGCCGTTGCGGACCAGTCAATTGATACCATAAGTGAGAGAGTACGATAAAATAAGTAGGTGCCTACCATGCATGGTTCTGTTTATAAACATGGACCCGAAGTCCGAACACTGAATTTTATTCGCAATATTTGTGTCATTTCAAAATTGATGTCCCTATGACGATTTAAACATTTTGAAATCGATCAAATTAAAGTGCATCATGATCATGAGTCGGGGGGCAATTGCATCTCTAATATCTGCGCCTACATGAACCTCTCTGTTCAAGATTGCTAAAAACGTCATGATTTAAAATATGATTCCAGCAATTAGTGCCAAGACATTACCTACCAAGCCAACACTTAAAAATGCTTACAAGCTTACACTTTAAAATGTTTTTGAAATTAGGTAACTCGTATATAGGGCTGCCATCCGTCCGGGGTTCCCCGGATTTGTCCTAGTCTAGAGGGCATCCGGGGAACACTGATTGATGAAAAAATTTTTTCGGGCGCGTTCGGGAAAAATACTCAATTTCACCCAAATATCCGGGGTTTTTAAAGTTTTTGTCCGGCGTCTGCAATTTAGGTGATGGCAGCCCTACTCGTATAACATAGGCGGCATAAATTACGTAGCATTCTGCCGCATTGTAAACTATTAAATACGCTGAAGTGTAAACCCAATTCCGAATTATAGCGACGTAGGTGTGTCAGTAACTCAATACGTTTACATCAAAATCGAGAATTACGTCAAAATATATATGTCCGTATGGATTGAGGAGCCATGGGCCCATCACCTCACTGTTGACCGTCGGACAAAATAAATTGTAACTATACCTACCTCATTTGTGTCCGTAGTGCAGTTCCGGTTAATCATTAGCAATCCCAACAATGCCTGTGTACCCTGGAAGTGATTTAAGCCGCATATTTGATTTTATCCCAACTGACGTCCGATTACAATGAGGATGTGAAGCAATCTGTACATCGCAAAGGTATTAAAGAGGAAATGACAGGTGAAGTGTTTCCTAATTAGCTTTACGAACAATGCAAACGGTGGCTGTAAACATATTCATCTCCGCCATATAAATATTGAAGGAAATCGAAAATTGGTAGTAGTTTTCTTGCAGGAGATGAACTGAACTGTCTCTGAAGCCTTACATATTATTTCGGTTTGAAAGAGATGAAGATATACTAGACTAATAGCACACCCTTTTTCACAACGAAACAATGCTGGTTTTAACACTTCATAGTTCGGTCCCTATTACAAAACTGTCTGCTATGTTAGTATTTTTGCCAAAGATAAAAAACATACTAACACAAAATAAACAGATGCAGAGGGCCGGCTCTATACCTACAACGAGCGAAAAGGCACGCACACATGACACGCGTCTTCAATTCTTCATACAGCGAGTGCGAGTGCACTCGCGAATGGCATTCGTTTGAGATAGTTTGAGTTTTCCGTGTACCTACGTACGGACGTATTCTTTAAATTTCTGTGCACGGAACCAACCAGCAGTCACCTATTTATATTGTGTTATCGCTTAGTGTGACAACAGCATTAAAATTGTACCTAAATTGATTTATAATTATCTCATCATTGATTTGGTAAATCACAGGCAATACTTAGGCAAATTAAATACTAAACTACCAACAACTCATCACGTCACCACACATTAGTGAATTAATTTAATTTGAAAACTAAAAACGTAAAATGTCATTATTACTCATGATAAAACAAATCGGTTCGCGTAGACCAGGGATGGCGAACCAATGGCACAGAAAAAACTGGGCACGGCAACAACAAAAGTCACATTATAATTTTCAATATCTTTTTAATAATAGATTTACAGTGCATATAACATCGGTTTGCGTTAAAACTGTATTTAATTAAAAAAATTAATGCGAGTCATTTTGTTTTTATTTTCCTTACTTTTCTAATATACATATGGCACGGCAGTCATAATTTCTTTTTTTCAAGTAAAGTGGCACGCAGTTTTAAAAAGGTTCGCCATCCCTGGTGTAGACTGTATAAATTACCTGTAGACCGTTAACATTACAAGATGGTAACTAGAGTACACACTATGTAAGTATTAGAGAAGACGATATTTATTTAGATAAAAAATCAAAATTCAAACTTATAATATAAATGCAAAACTTATAATATAGATGATATAAATGCGTATTCATGTCTGTCTGTTTGTAACCTTTACAATTAAAAACCGCTGAACCGATTTTGATGGAATTTGGTGTAGAGATTGCTTAAGCCCTGACAGAGATACTTTTTGTACCCGACGGATAAATAAACGAGTTGGTTCCTATTAAATGCGAGTGAATACTTCTATACCAGCTACTAATATTATGATCAGGTAAAAGTATTTTATTGATTTATTTAAATAAAATCCTTATATGTAACTATTTTAACAGATACCTACTTAACCTAATGCGATAGTGTAGGTGTTACCGGCCAAACCCATTTTCAGGCTAAACTATAATAGTTTGCCCTTTTTTTTTTTTTTTTTTTTTCGAGGTGGAAATTCTCATGGATGTCCCCCGCCCTGGGGAGGGCGAGGGGGTCTGTCAGACTCTTACTGACTAAAACCACCCCGGTGTTCCTCCAACTACCTTACGCCGGGGGCACGGGAGTCGCTTGCGCATTCGTCCGCACCCCCGGCAGGTATTGGCCCGCCAAATGAAAGGCGGGCCCCGTCACCCTATGCGGCCGTCATGTACGGCCGCAATTCCTCTGGAGAGGCGCGCGCGGAACACGTCGCGCCACCGTCTCGGGCCTGTTTCCGTTCGGGCGACGGATGCCCCAAGTCCGCCGCCCGCAGGCCGCGCCCTATGGTGGCCGGAGATCGTTGGCCGCCCTACGGCGCCCGGTGCGTCTGCTGCGGATGGGGAGAGAGGACATTTGCCCTAGGCAAACTAGTTTATCCTACGCGTGTTAGGATAAACTAGTTTATCCTATATATAAAATTGTTTGTCCTACAAACTTTAGGCTTAACTAGTTAGTTAGCCTAAGCCGAACTGATTTTGAATTATTATAAAGCATAAAGTCAGTAAATTAAATGAAAAAGCGACTTTAGGTTCAACGTTAATGACCTTAAGGTCCAAAACAATGAGTCAATGAAATAAACCGAGTCGGGGTGCCCTAACTTTTGAATTGAAACTTCTCCGGCGCTGCGTCGCCCTTGCATTACAAAACGCAAGCATCCATACGCAGGGGTGTCTACGCTTCTCCGGTTTTTATAAAAACTCTAGGAGTAGGGCAGACAACTACCACGTGAAGTCGGGGTTGGCTAGGTCGTTTCCGCAGTCGATCCTATAGAATAATTACATTTACCATGCGTGGGTGAAGATGATTAATCATCAATAACTTCGGCCTAGGCCAAACTAGTTTGGCCTACAGTTTTTAGGATACGCTAGTTTGTCCTAGGATTAACTAGTTTGGCCTAGTACAAACTAGTTTGGCCTGAACTCGGATTTGGCCGGTAACATAAATATAAGAAGTAATCTCCGCAATAACTACCCGATTTTAAAATTTTTAAAGCTATTTATCCCTGAGTGCATTTAAACTTGAACTAAATGTTCAAGTTCAAATGCACTCAGGGATAATGTTACTCTTTTATGAATAATTAAGCTATTTATAAGCTATATTTTTAATATCAGTGCCTGGGTCCATTGGACGAAATTGCGGGCAATAGTTAGTCATAAATAAATACATGTAGATGGTCGTGTTTTATAAATTGATTGCACAATTAGCAAGTAGTAGTCGTGCTGTCTAGTTGATAGATCCTTATCTTGATAGTGCTGTCAAAATTGTTGTGAGTTCAAAGCAAAGCCAGTGACCGTGACAGTGGAGATGGTGCTCATAATAATATTATAAGTATTTTTTTTAAATCTTTTAGATTTTTCATAATTTCTGTTTATAGAGAGCGGAGTAATCGATAATGGCCAAAGTAAGTAATTTTAAATTAAGCCTATTTTGGTGTGTATAATAAGTAGGTACGTATAGTACCTTGCTTAGCAATAATTTTTTTATAGAATATTAAATTATATGCTAGCTTTCGCCCGCGGCTTCGCCCGCATGGACGTCGGAAATTATCCCATGGGAACGTACCTCAGGAGTAAACTTAAACTACTATTATATCACTCTCCGGTTCATAACAGTACCTACAACAACATGACAGTACAAACAGACACTTTAATTTTATTTATTTGTATAGAAGATTATCAATCTTATTACCCCCGCAGAAGAGCTGTTTTACCCCCGAGGGGGTGAATAGCTTTTTATTTTTTTATTTTGAGTGACATAAACACACGCGATTACAGCAATACCGCAAATTCATCAGTACCTATCACCACTAACCGATCCCGCGTCGGGCGCGGCAACCGTTACACAAAAATAATCCTTATAGCATGATTCAGTATTCACGCGCGACGGCGCTATGGCCTATTAGCGTATTTCATGTATAAGTTTGGTGTTTCTATACCGATTTCTATGATTATTTTTTTATTGAATAGGTAATAATGTTAACTTTTTTTAATTAGGGATGAGTGAGAGTTTTATAAACGTAAGCAGAGCAGTGAAGGGAAAGGTTGGGAAAACGGGAGAAGTTACTCCATTTTTTAAGCTTCCGTCGCGTGTGCAGCCTTAATGGTTAAAGCTACATAGAAATCATGTATAACGGAAATGTTTTACATAAAATTATCTAAAAAATATTCCACAATAGCATATGTCTATATTTTATGGTTGACTCACAATAACACGTGTAACTTAGCTACCCGATAGCTTAACAGTTCGGAGCTTTCTGATTGATTACACACAAGTTACACGCTGATGGAGTCGCGGGCACAATAATATTCTGCGGTTTCTTATTGCGATATTTTTCAACAGTATTGTGGATTGACATATTATATTTCCCTACTAAAATACGAAAGTTAATCTGTCTGTTACATCAAAACCATTGAACCGTGAGGAAGGACATACGCTACTTTTTTACGAAAAACGACGGAAACGCGGACGAAGTCGCGGGCAAAAGCTAGTACAAAATATATACCTACTTTGATAGATACCTGTCTTATACAGGGTGGCAGGTTAGACAGTGGAAATATTTAAAGGGGTCATTGTAATCATCATTATGAACAACTTTTACTATGGGACCAACCCTTAATAGCGAAAAAAAAATCAGCTGTTCCATACATTTTGTTGAGTTAAGTGAACTTAAATGTATGGAACAGCAGATTTTTTATTCGCGATTTCAGTGTTGGACTGTTGGTCCCATAGTAAAAGTTATTCATAATGATGAGTACAATGACCCCTTTAAATATTTCCACTGTCACCCTGTATAGAAATGTAGTTAATGGAACTAGAATGCGTTTCTGCAAACATGATCCAAAAAATGGTTTAGCACAAGCTGAGCAATTATTTCATAAATTCATTTTATATTGATCCCTGAATATAAACAGAATAGGTACATATCAACGCCTAGTATTTATGTAAATATAGGATAAATACTGAAGATCACGTAGTCACGATAGTTCTTAATCCAAATAACTTTTATAGAAAATATACTTTTATAGAAAGCATCGACGACATATTATTTATTTTTTATTTACAACATAAGTACTTGTTATTATACCTATCTATGAGCATAAACCACCATTACATAGGCAAAAATTTACAAACAGTTTGCACGTAGTACACATAGAACATAGCTGAAGGGTGCAAATTGGAACACATCACGACTCAAGGCGTTAATAAGAGCGTGGCGTTCCATCGGCCACTTATAATACTAAACATATCTAATATAAATTGGTTATTGCATCTACTAGAAACATGTTATATTTGCGCAGATATTATAGGTAGGTACTAACCCGAGATTCTCAAACCTATTTAATTTTAATCAGCTGTTAACATAATGTCAACCGTTGTGATTGGTTGATCGAAATGACAATACCCAATCAAATCACTTGACATGAGTTTAACAGCAAATTAAAATTAAATCGACTATAAAAAAATAGGGGTTAGGCTGGTCAGTGATTTTCATGCTTCGGTTTAGAGGCCTTAAAATATTACGTATTATAACGCCTGTAAAATCTTAAAATCTTACATATAACGCTATTCTATTTCTATTCTTACATAATATAAAGTCTATAAAATGTTATAACCCCTGTAAATTCTTACATATAAAGTCTATAAAATCTTACTTAAAATGCCTATAAATTCTTACATATAACGCTTATAAATTCTTACATCTATCTATCTATAATCTATAAAATCCTTCATTTATAATAATGTTTTTTTTATTCAGCGGCGTCGAGATGCTTACATTCTATCTTTTCTCTTTTCTGTTCTTTATAATCCTCATTCTCCTATATATCTTCGTGAACGCTTTGAGTTTCTTATCCCTAGAGGAAAGCCCTGTCGCTCTTCTTCATCTCTTCTCCTTCGGACTCCTCGTCATACCTCTGCCCGTTACGATGGATCTTTCACTATTCGTGCAGTTCGCCTTTGGAATTCACTGCCACACTCCATACGTGATAGCCCCTCTTTAGATGTTTTCAAGAGAAGAATTAAAGAACATTTCCTATTACCATGACCTATAAATGGATTATGTATGTATTATTTTATTTTATTTTATATTGATATATATGTTTAAGTATTATATTTATGTACGGTGCAATTTGCACATGTTTGTTTAGTTTATTTAAGTAAGTATGTATGTATGTTTATAATTAGATAGTATATTATAGCCTATTGTGCACTTATCTCTATTCTCATGCTCTCAAATCTCTCTATCACTCTAAGGTTTGCTGTAAGAAAACTCAATGTTGAGTTAAGCTCGCCTTTGTACATAAAATCTCCATACAAAAGTTGTATTTAATATTTGTGTGTACAATAAAGAATATGAATATGAATGTTTATAAATTCTTACATATAAAGTCTACTAGCTTCTGCCCGCGGCTTCGCCCGCGTTTTTCGAAATAATAGGTAGCCTATGTGTTATTCCAGACTATAATCTATCTGTGTGCCAAATCCGTCCAGCCGTTTCAGCTTGAAGAAGTAACAAACATACACACACACACACACACACACACCCACACACAAACTTTCGCATTTATAATATTAGTGTGATAAAATCTTAATTATAACGCCTATAAATTCTTACATATAAAGCCCATAAAGCCACACAACTCGGCTGCACCTGACATCCATTGCATAACACAACACAAACTCAATCAGGAGCATTTTGCATGTGATATTGGGTCAGGTATAAAATACGAAATATCTTTCGTAATTGTATTTCCATGTAGATGCAGTCAGCTAGGTACTACTGTCTTCTGCGAAGGTATTTTTACATATACAAATTCATTTTTAGTTTGATGGCAATAATATCGCCCCCTATAATATGGTACTTATACATAACTACCAAAATGTGGGTGTAACCACAGATTCATAAAGAACAATGGCCACTTTCCTAACATGCTTGGACTCGGAAAATCTTATAAAAGTTATATCGATAAAACATTTGTCATTTCATTTGCCTATTTATATATAACTACGATCGGCATTCAATGTATTTTTTAAAGCACGGAGAATCGAGAAATTACGTATAATGTTTTTTTGTGGTTTTGCGGTATATTTATTAAACTGTAGCATTTTGGATTGAGAGGTTTTTCACATTGAGGTCTAATTTAAGTAGGTAGGTATATTAAACCTTGGGTTAAATAATTATCATGATTTTATCCAGTTGAATACAGCCTGGGATTTAATTTATATTCAGAAATAAAATCGATTTAGATTTTAGAAAAAGTATGGACGTCTCTAGGGACGTAAATAAATGGGGAAGCGTTCATAAATAAATAAATAAATATTTTATCCTGCGTTTTGTTTCAACCTTAAGTTATAATTTTTAAGAGGTTTACCTATTATTTCCCGGCTTTTAAAAATAAACTGATGCCATCCATTAATTACATTAACAATGTACTACATTTTGCTGACATTATTATCTCTATAAGAATTAATGTGTTTTTCGAGGCCAAAATGGCTATTGTTCTTTCTGCTTGCTGCTTCGGGGAATACAGACGTGATATTATGTACACCAGTTTCTTAACCAATAGCCCTAACAAGAAATTGTTTAATCTAATATCCCATATATTTCCATAAATGAGACTTCCAAGAACAGCGTTCCCCTTTTTTATCTCCCCTGCCATGACATAACTTCTTAGAATGCAAAACATGTACTGACGTCAGAAACTGCAAACTAATTAGAGCAATTCTGTATTGACTCAATATACGAAGAAAGTAGTCAACCTATTCACATAAATTTTCTTCATATGGTATCCAAAGGGAGTTAACTATACTGTCCCCAACGACTGTGTCCAAAACTTCCCTAAAACTCTTTTGTAATTTGTTGTCCTTATCTAAGAAGGAATTCTTAGATAAGGACAACAAATTACAAAAGGGTTTTGATGATAAAATAAAATATTAGGTACTAATACCTACAGTTCATATTTTTCTTTCATTCTTCCAAAAGCTAAAAACCATATATTCTTAAACGTAGCATAAAATGTTAATCCATTCTTAAAGACACACGTCCAAGTAAGTTTTTCACTTCAATATTAGTTAGCGGTGGTTGTTTGTGTGAATCTCGGCAAGTTTAAAGTGCAGCGACATCGTTTGGCATCAGGTGCGATACACTCACGCAAATATTTATGAAAATACCTAGATTATTAACACTAGTGATGTGACTCATGACGATGTTTTATATGACGATATTTAACTTTGTACTTAGACTTTCATATTTAAAATCGAAGAAAAATCCGATTAACAGTTATCAGGTAATCAGACATGGACAGAAACTGCACAATAACGGCACTTATTTACAAACCTTGGATAAAAAAACAATAGTGTGACTCATTATAACAAACCAAAATAATTTTCAATAGTTCTCAAAGATTAGATTATGGTCATACTCATGACTGTCATGACGAATTCGATTTTTTTTAAATGACAAGCTGTTGTAAGCCTTAACTTGTATGATGCATCTTATCAGAATAACGTTATTTTTAGAACTATAGTATTAATGTTTGAGTATTTATTAGAGTCATTAAATTACTATTAACAGTCAACAAGCCAACGGTATACAAAATTCGATTTTGATAATATCGACAAACCTTCAAACTTGAATATTCCACACTTGTATACACATTTTTATATAATATCTCAGTAAATTAACCTACTTGAGAATTGACATTATAAAATTGCTTGATCGTCATCAAGTTTAATTTATTATTATGTATTAGGTATTCTTTTATTATTTTATAATATTAATTAACATTTATGTATGTATGTAGCTATGACTTAGGTACAGCACATAATCGTTACTCAAACATGCTTTGTGAAATTTACCTATCCCAACGTGCCTTACTCCATAACGATGTTTCTATTACTAGCAAAGTTAGTAATAATTACCATACTAATGGCATTCTTAAAAACGTGGGTAATTAAAAAAAATAAATGGTTTCGATATCGATTCGCCGGCGCTTGGTCGTGACTAGCGGCGTGCGGAGGGGTGTCGGTGCCGCGGCCGCATCCTACAGCCAAACGGTAAACACTTTGCTGTAATCTCGAGATGAGAAAACTTTCAGTTCTCTTAATTCAGAAACTTATTCAACAACCTAACAACCTTAGAGCGGACCGCCCGGCGGACACAAGACAAACAAACTCACCATTTAATCTTACACTTTGTACTACATTAAAATAAAAATCGGGTTTGCTTAACCAGCCTTTGCGTTATGTAACCAGCAGGTGAAAGTAATGTAAGTAAAATAAGTTTACTAACCACTGTCATAAGCACAACATAATAATAAAACTCACATACTTAATTATAATTTTATTTGTCATGATTTATATTATTATATTGTCATGATTCGTTAAGGTTATATTTATAATATCGATCGATTTGATATCGTGTCAGAACTTCAAAAAGAGCCAGTTCTCGGGATGAACTTAAATCAACTGAACAAATTAAGTTGAAGATTGAAATTTCATTTGTCACATACAAGTACCTATATGTACCTACGTGTATACCCATTTTCATGAGATCTTATAACTAATAGGTTACAGTTGATGTTATTATTATTCGTAAGATTAAAATATTTTTTACATTCGTTGGCGTCAGGAAAAAACATTATTAGAATATTATTTTGAGGCAAGCAGTTTTCTTCCAGACATTAGCAACATAAATTTCTGCATTTATAGGTTCTTTGTCTTCATTATTTAGGAGTGTATTTATGATTGAACCGTTAGCCGGTAACACAGGTCAATTTTCTAAACTGCACCATAACCTTAACAGTATTGGCTCCAATATTATTTTCTATTCAACACATTTTTTGTTTATTATGGAAAACTTCCCGCATTCACCTGCATCATAAGTTATACAACTTATAACTCTTTTGCGTGGGTTAGATAATAGAACAGATACCTACATAATAGAGTCAGGTGCAATTTAATCACAAAGGAGACATAGTTAGCTGGCTATTTACCGGAAAGGTGATAAGAAATAGTCCACACATACTGGGGCTCATAACTTTACCAATGATCGCACAACATACAGCCAGTTTAGTTACTCTTAATTTTAACATTTTAATTTCTTATTTTCACGCTTTACAATTTGTCAAGGGAATTTTTCAAGATAACAACTTCATCTTATCTTTGAAAAGGTAAATACGTAATGTTAATATTTTCTGCCTGGCGCCACTAACTTTCAACTCTTAAGCTAGGCTAACAAATCAGTCCAAAATGATTAATTTTTAGATACCTAATTAATTTTATAAGTTTATCTAATTCAATAATTTTTATAGTGACGTGTATTCGTATAGCAATATGTTCGCACCAATTTAATCTTCAATTGACAGTAGAAGTGTCGCTCTCAAGTGGGGCATTCAGTCAGCCATAAGCACACAGACATTAAAGGATTACCTGATAGCTACGTAACGCAGTAATACCTATACCTACTACAGGTTCACTGTAAACAATGACATATCTCGTTCACTTAGCTCAGTGTAAGCTTGCCTTGTCTGTCTCGTCCATATAAGATTTATAAACGAGAAAAATGGATAAATAAAAACACTGGAAGCGATTTGTTTATATTGTGTCTGTTCACTAACGACGAGCCCGCTAGGTGTTGTGTAAAGATTAGGGCAATGAAAACATACATTAGAAAAAAAACTAGCGGATATTTAGTAATAATAGATAGGTAAGTGTTAGTTTTTCGCCCAGCATCGCGCTAGACAAATTAAATAAAAATATCATGTCGTACACCATATTCACACGTATAACCAAATGATGTGTGAACAATATTTGGTCATGAAACTGTAATTAAGAAACAAGGCCGTGTGATAATCGTGATATTTCGTAGATGAGTCCAGCCAACAGAAGCCCACTGTGCGAGCCGACTGACTTGCACCCGGGCGTCACCATCACAGATATGGACACTGTGCATGAAGAAAACGACAACGACAGGTATGTACTTTGTATTTACTTACCTAACAAAAAAATATTTTGTTTGTGTATTGCTTGTGTACGTATTTTACCTTATTACTCGATTCTTGTATAACTATTATATAATTGGTTTCTCAAAAACGACTGGCGATTTATATGAAATTTATTCACCTATAGGTACTGTTACTATATTTATATAGGTAAAGGCCTTTATCTTAAAGTAGGTAAGTATAAAAAGTAGCGCTTCTTTTTGTCTTACAATTTTTATCTACCTGTGTCTGTTGGTCACCTGATCTACGCCAACATTGGTACTTAAACTTAACTTATTTAACTAAAACATCACCGATTTGCTCGCTTGGACAAAAAGAGGGAAAAAAAATATAGAAAGTTTTAAGAATTTTCTCCAAGTAAAATAACGTAGTTTTTCTAGCGTTGTTCTAAAATTAAAAATTGTCTTAATAACGGTAATGTTGTTTCTAATTCAAATATGACCTATTTCTACATCAACGACCACGTGCCTAATAGACGCGTCGATAGACACTGTCTATTGACCAGCCAGTAGTCCATTGTACAGAGTTGAATATGAAAAGGCATTCTTTTTCAAAAGCGCGGGGAAATGGATACGTCGGTTCGCTGGACAGGCCTTAGTCGTCATAAACAAAGGGTAGATGCTAAGCATTTAATTAAAGTTTCTTTTAACCGCATTTTCCTTTGTCTCGTGACTCAGTTTTATTTGTTATCTAAATACTGGATCTGCTGTGCATGTAGTTTACGCCAAGACTGCGTTAGATATTGCACTTGCGCGGCCGCTACGTTTAATTTATTTAAAGAAGTCGGTTAAAAAGCATTTTAAGTTTTAAGGACAATATTTTAGTGCAACTTTAGTTTAGCTGCTTATCTAATTAAAAAAGTTTAGTTCCCTTAATAAAAGTTATATTTTATTCAAGATATAGATAAATGGATGTTTTTTTTTATAAGTTTATATCATTTATCTAAGTATATATTATATTATTTGAACAGTATAGGTACAAGTTACAACCCACGTGAAGATCTTTTAAGGTGTAATACAGGTAGGTATGTTTGAAAATCAATACAAAGCCCTCACACAAGCATGACGATATAAAAATCCAGGAATATTATTCTTTTCGTATATCAATATTTTGAGTCTACGGACGTTATTCAAAATAGGTTCAGTGAGGATACAACGAAGCTTAGGAAGACATTTCCGGCGAACGGATGCACATTTTGGAGATTTTGCGCTCAGAACCCTCCAGTCGAAATAGTTCAATACAACTGCACTTCAGACGTTTCTTTAAATAATCATGTTACAGTATGTTTGATTTTAAACGGTAATTTGATATTTCAAATCTGTGGCGACATCATGTTTTGTTTTTGTAAGTAGAACAACAAAGCAAACCAGTGAAATGGTACAACATATAATTCTTCTGATTAATCCAGTTTCAGAAAATCTTTTTCTGTCCAACAAAAATGATACAATGACAACGGGCACAATTAAAACCGGCTTAATTCCCATGCGTTCAACAAAGTTACCCATAATCTTTTTCCCGTGAAAAAATAATCATTTTGGTACACAAACGCCGTCAATGCGGCCGACATTTTTTGTGGGCTAGATTTTTTTCCGTCACATTTTCAAACACACTGTATTTGAGCGAGAAGTATGAAACGCATACACAAACAGGGATTTCGGTGCAGTCGCAAAGAGCTTCGAAAATATTTATGACGTTTGATAGACTGCTTTGTGTCGCGATACACCCGTCTGCTCCACTGTTAGGCACGCTACATTCCTAAAGGATTGACTATTCTGTGTACCAAGTACCAATAGTAAAAATATATAATATTCTCTAGTCCTAACATTTTTTTTATATTTTTAGTACCTACCTACTCGTCATTATGAAATACATTTAAAATAATAAATACTATTGGGTGCTCAGTGCCCACTACATCAACTCCAGAGCGTCTCGCCCACGCGCTGACCACGCGCGGATAACTCCCATCAACCCCGGTCGTCCCGTCCCGTTAACGGGACAGTAGGGAAAATGTTGCATCGACCCCGGTATGGTGCCGGCCCCGTCGTTTAAGGCGCGGTTTTGGGAACTTTCAGAAATTATTGATGATCTTTGAACGTCTGTATCTGTATCGGCGAGTGAACCACTCGGTAACCACCCATTGCTCGCACGCTTGCCTTACGTTACCCACGCGCAGGTCCCGAATGGATCACGTGCTGTCCGCGAGTGGTTTACCTAGATATGAGAGGTAGGACAAATATTGGAAAACTGTTAATTAGGTAAATTAGTTAGAACGAAGCAAAATTTGCGCCGTGGTTAGCACAAACTTTTGACACCCCTTTTTTTAAATAGGGGTTTAAAAACACGCACATTACAATTACCATATAAAAACGAGTCCAGAAAGCTAATGTATAGACCAATATTTTTCACGTAGGCCTTTAATTTCAAAGTCCCGAAATACATTTTCCGAATATCAAGTACCTACCTAGTTATATACATATATTGTCTTCATACCTACCTTTAATTTAAAATTATGATGCAGTGATGAGTCATCATATTCGGACCTGGGACAGCTGCGGGAACGAACACGTGCCATGCTGGGCACGCCAGCGGAGCCCCTGATGCAGCACCCACACTCGCAACCCAGCAGCCGCAGAATGTCCTCAGATATCGAAGCTAAACTCGCCGCCAATTTAAACACAAGGTACATTTAATTATGTCACAAACATATACATCTGTTTACCTGTTTACTAAGGATTCATCGATTCATCGGCATAGGTAGTATCGTGCCTGTGACGCTCTGATATGAAAACCGACCATTTTAACAAACTAAATTTAGTTTCACTGTAAAAAGAAGCATTACATGCATCTCTTTTAAGTGTTTTCAACTGCCACCAACTGACTGTGATAGGTTTCAAACATTTTCTCAAACTAAAAACCGGCACTATTTGTATTATTTAAAAACCGTTCTCTCAGAGAATTCTCTGAATAACGTAAGGATTCTTAATCTTTCTGTGTTAAAATACTATACAGTGGTCAAATGTTACAGACGACCGTCGGCCATAATCGCAGCGTTTCGCCGTCCGTCGCAAGCGCTAGCGTTGTGCGCGGCCACACAACGAAGATTCCTGTCTGAGCTGTCCCCTCACTCGCGGACGTCAGTAGCGTCTACGTCACATGATACTCCACCCTCCGCCGCCGAGATATTAGGACAGTAAGTTATTAATATACTTCATTTCATGACGTCATTAAGGTACCTACTGAACTTCTTGCGCAGACCACTGGAACGGCTCTTAATGATTAGGTAATTGAGTGATGAAGCATAAGACCTTCCAAAAACGTTTTGAAAGTTAAGTTCTGATAAGTATCTGATGCCCAAATGATGTCCACCTTAAACACTCAGCTCACCTTTACGGAAAAACTTTTATGATAATGTGTAATGTTTATGTGAAACATGATAACTGAAATACATTTACGAGAGTTGAAAACTTTTTACACCCCTCCTGCTAAATCCGAAGACACCTGCTTTATCTTTAATATCCGCTATCACGAATATAAATCAAAACGCCAGAAAATCCTTGAGTAAATATTCGTAAGGCTGGGACATACCTACACACTACGATAAATCAGAGCGCGCTGGCACCGGCACATGCCCCCGACACACGCTCATGGCACCGCAAGATCCAAATACTTGACATGGGCCTGCATACCGCAAACTTACACTGTTTTAACCATTACTGCTATAAAGATTAATATAATAATAATCACCTTTTAGAATTTCCGCTGTTAAAAACTTTATCGTTGTTCGTGAATCAATAGGTTTAACGTTCTAAGAAGTAACGACTTTAAAGTTCTGCGAATTTCTCTCGTAAAATATCATTCAGATATTATAGCGGTTTGTTGTCTCAGCCTATCGACAAAGCTGTATTATTGATTGTATTATTAAAACGATAATGGTTATTTATTTTGGCCTTCACCTTGTAAAGTAAATAATTGCATAAAATCTAACATTGATTCATTTTGTAAACTTTAAACCTCGATCTGTTTACCCAAATACATATTTCGGCAACCACACACCCCATATCTTCTCCTACGACATAAAAAGATTTCATCAGTCGCTTAGTTATGTATAACTACAGAGGGAAACCTATTTAGAGGTGAATATTATTCAGTTGGATAGCGTCATGTAGTCCACAGACAATGAACAGCCTCCGTCGCGTCAAAACCATTGAAAAGCACCCTTTATTTGTTAATAGATAGACGTGTTCACAATAGAACTGTGAACATTCAGCGCAAACATCACTCTATGAATGTAATTAGATTGTGAAAATGTTTCTGAATGTAACTTGCCGTACTGTTGCTTTAGATACACATATTTAGACTCTTTCTGGATGTTTGGCTGTTGGTGCTATGATGTAGTTCACGTAAGCGAAACAACCACGAGTCAAGAATTATTCTAATCATTGACGATTATTATATTGTTGTTTAGTTATTTGTATAGTAAAGGTTTAGACTTTACTATTCAATTATTTATACATTGTGCACACAGTCAGCACCATAAGCTTATGTTTGAATTTTGTAAATAATTATTTTCACAAGAAGTACAATAGTATATTATGCAATTAGTGAATAAAGGACGGATTTAAAGCGAGGGCCATAGATGAATCACGAGCTAGTGAAGGATTCTAACGATTGAATCACGACCGTAGGGAGTGATTCATCCACGCGCGCCTCAAAGAGATGTCAGCATCAAAGAGGGGGCCCATTAGGGCCCAAGCCTGCCGGGAAAGCGGGATTGTCCGGAAGGGATACCGCTGACCCGGACAAAAGGGCTAACGAAGGAACATGGGTGGGTTTTAGTCAGTAAGAGTCTGACACTCCCTTCCGCTCCGCCCAGAGCGGGAGGAGTCATTTGATGATTTCCCATCCTCAAAAAAAAAAAAAAAAAAAAGGGAGTGATTCATGATGATTGAATCACGAGCGTAGCGAGTGATTCAAGTGTTAGAATCCTGAGCGACGCGAGCGATTCATGGCCCTCGATATAAATCCGTTTTATTCAAGAGTTGCATACTATACTTTATACCATGACTACGAGAAAAAGAAAGATTTAAGTGAAAATATACATATAATGAAGAAAAAGTAAAGTTAAATTGGCTTTGATGTAAACCAGCCGTGATTTTTTGGGTAGCAAGCTTTCCACCTTTCCACTATATCGGCCGCCCTCTCTTTCACAAACTCAGGTGTTAACACATCTTCATCACTAGAATGCATTTTTAATCGATTAGAACAACACTAAACAAACACAAAATTAAAGATTAAAGTAACACTACACTTTGTGTTCGTACAACTTACAGTATTCAAAATAGCGCCAATTTACTAAGGACAGCAAAGAACACAAAACAGTTTTTATTCTAATGCTAAACTCCTTGTCGAAAATGTCGACCAATCAAATTGAATTTAGAACACATCAATATAGGTCGAATACACAGATTACACTTACACTAGATACGGCAAGCCACGACCAAGCGTGCCCTGCATGTTCGACTGTTCGTACTAAAAAAAGTCTGTTAGCTCAGTGACGCTTAGTGGTTGAAACAATTCTGTTTACTCTGAGCACATCACTAAATGGCTGGGGTGAAGTTATCGTAGGTATAAAAAAGATGACACGTTCGGTTTTCATACAATCTAATAACGTGCCGCATCTAGCATAGGTTCTTTAAATCTGTGGTCGAATACATTGGTGTGTTCCATTTTCAAACATCAAAACAGTGAGTAAAAGTGCTTTTTATTCACTGTTTTCAGTGAATAAAATAAGCTTTTTAGAGGGGGAATGGTATAAATGTTTTTTACGCTATCTTAATGCGTTTAAAAAATATTATTTTCATTCATACATTTAAAATTTTGGTCAATTTGGTGCTGAACATTTTTAAATATTAAAATTGCATTTTTTTTAAGTGAAGCTTTGAGCAAAGCTCTTTCAGCTTTGTACGCGAAGTTGCTGGTGGTTTTGGGCCTGGCCTTCCCCATCACTGAAGTTATCGCTGGCGGAGTGCCCGATGGCTACTACCAGGTATAGATTTGAATTGAACCATTGAACTAAGTGATGATTTTTGTAGCATTAATAATGAACATTGTTTCTGTTTTCAGGGTTTCTATTTATATCTCTACTTGGTATCTCTACTATTCGTTGTGTTTCAATACGTAAACATAATGCGTCAAAAGGCTGTCAACCTAATCATTCACGACTATGGTAAGAGCTTCCAATTCCTTTTCAGCTAACACAATGCCATCCTAAACAATAAGATCCACCAACATGCTTAGGTAATTAACCACATTTGCTTAACAAAATGAGACATTAAAATCACATTTGTTTGCATAATTACGCCAGCAAAGAATATTACCTTCTTTAGTTTTCATTCCACTAACGTTTTCAGCCATTCGTATAAATGTAGCGGAAAATTTAACTCTACGTATGTTGTTTAACGACCAACTATATGTATTCAATTAATTTTTATAGAGGACACTTTGAAAGAGGATAGAAATGGAAAAAATACACCTGGAGAAAGACCAAAAATAAAAGAGAGCATTTCTCGCTACGGCAGTTTTTATTTAAGGCTTGGCGGAATTGGTAAATTGGAATCATTTCCTATTAACAGTTTTATTGTGATTTCAATTTCAATTTGTTTTTAAAAGTTTATTATTTTCAGCATTCGGCATTGGTTCTATGGTGTATAGTGGTTTAGAATTGGGTGAATATTTCGAAATGACAGATAAATGCCGCTCGATTCTGTCAGTGATTACACCGGCTTTACGAATGGCCCTCACTCTGGCACAAATGCAGTTCATGTTCCTCACCAACAAGGATATAGAATCAGGCACTTATAAACTGATACAGAGGTTCGGTTTTATGCATATGGTAGCAATGAATTTATGCGAATGGTTATATGTGTTAGTAGAAGAAAC
The DNA here is from genome assembly GCA_948465475.1 of Thalpophila matura. Classification (NCBI taxonomy): domain Eukaryota; kingdom Metazoa; phylum Arthropoda; class Insecta; order Lepidoptera; family Noctuidae; genus Thalpophila; species Thalpophila matura. Next base: position 8,195,844 of record OX419183.1, on the reverse strand, counting down.
GAAACATGAAATACATCATCTAGAACACACGGTGTTAGCACCAGCCAATGTTACGCTTCTTGTAACAGATGGCCCGTGCAGAAGGTCTAATATTATGGGTGCACTACTGCAGAATGCTGCACCATTCTTGTTTCCTTGCACAATTGAGTACTCGCTCATCTGTGCTGTTATATTATACGAAATGTGGAAAGAGGTACCTACCAAAACTGCTATAATAAAAATAATTATTGTAATTCTCTAAAACACACTAAACAACTAATTGAATAAAAATTGCAGGTCAAGTGCACTCCTGAAGATTTTGAGAAGAAATTCAATATTCCTAAAAATAAGTCACGCAACAATTCAGTGACACCTGAGAAAATTCTACAGCAGTTCGGTAACATCATCTCCATATTCTCTTAAATATTTACCAAACAGAGATGCACTTTAATAATTATAATCTTTGTTTACTCTTTCAGCTGGTATGTTAGGAGTGAGTTCTCCTCACGGTAGCCGCACTGCCCTCCATCACTTCTCTGTAGACTGCTCCCACGCTCACCGCGGCCTCTTCGCTGGCATCTTAATCATCGTCTTTACCATAATTTCCCTCATCATGTTCTTTGTGCTGGCCCACCATCCTGATACAATCATTGTAACGTATAGCATTTTTTAGAAAATTATCAAAATTTATTTTTATAATTCTTCAGTAAAATTAATGTTTAATTTAATGTTTGCAGGATGCAATATTCGAGGTAAACATATGCGAGCTAATTCTATACTCATTATCCTTGATCGCATGTGTAACAGCTTTAATACAAATGAGAGCGTTAGCGTATAAAAGGAAATCAAAAGGTATGTAATGTTTCTTTATATAAGGTGCTATAAAAATATCTGCCACGGCTTTAATGGGAGGTAGTATTGTGTTTATAGATTACAATAGTGAAGAACTTTCGTACCCCGGAACAGTAAATTCAATTTGAGAAAATAAAGAAGTTAAATTAACATTGACTCTACTCTGCATAAATTACGCGCGATGTGTCGCTTCGTCAATGAAAACAACTGCTATATCTTTCCATCTGTTCTGTGAATGAAAACTGATATCAGCTGACTAGTTCGTCACTACTAATCTACTAAAATCTATACGTTCTTTTTTTTGTATGAAAAAAATATGACAATTAATCAATAATTTATCTTCACTATTGTAATCTATAAACACAATACTGTCTCCCATTGCAGCCGTGGCAGATATTTTTATAGCACCTTATATAATATTTTTAATTTTTCCAGTTTTCAATCATTCTGATTTTCTTCTTTGACAAGAACTGTTTTCCTTAGCAATTCAATTATGTTGTATAGTTTCAATTATGTATGTATAATTATTTTCTATACTAAAGTGCAATTTTTTATTTCCTAGCTCTTCTTGGTCTGGATCCATTCCTGTTGATTCTGGCCCAATCGGGAATGTTCGTGTACTGCATGTTCAGTCTAATAGGAAGTCATCACACTCAGAACCAGAGGAACAGTGTCGGTCTGACTGGATTCTTCTCTGAATTTTTATCGCTGAATCAGGTTGGTTTTATTGCATTCAGTACCAAGCAATTTTACAACTTTAAACAAATTCCAGTGACGGACAAGCTAAAGTATGGAGTACCTTAGCTTGTCGGTCGAATGAAACTGTTCCTTCTGCGAGTATATATGATGATCAAGATTAATAAAAAAAATCTTGCTATTGCATACAAATTATTTATTTTACAATATTATTTCAATCTTCCAGACGATTCTCCAAACTCTATTCATAATCGACGCATGGTGGCGACGTAGTACTACCTCAGAACAGCGGAGAGATAAACCAGGACGGCAGCTCGTCACCTTCCTACTCGTCGCTAACATGGCCATGTGGGCTATCAACACGTTAGAAAAGGTAATTATTGTATTATTTCCTCGGTGCTATCCTCAGATCGTAAAAACAGGGGAGATGTGCCAAGGTGCTATTGAGCTTGACGCTTTAATTCTGATCAATGTGATCATGCTGCCGATGGACCGAACGCGATCGATGATATAAATACAGTGTTTTAGTGTAGCGTGAGTCATGAGTGACGATTATCAGTGTTAGATTGAAGGAGTGCACAATTTTTAATGTGTGGGAGATCTCTATATTTTCAAAGAAGCGTTTGGTGTTATGACGCACACAGCTTCAAAAGTGGCAATAGTAGTTCCCGTACTAATTTGCTATGATGGCATATCTCCTTGTTTCTATGATCTGAGGTGCTATCAGCGGCCTAGCATAACCACGATAGAAACGGGGTTTGTCTACAGAAGAATAGACAGTGACAGATTGTAGATAGATTTCTACCGTTTTATGCATTATACAATGAAGAGATGTTTCTATTCTTTAGTAGACAAAATTTTGATAAACCAAGCACGGGTCGCCGCGTGCTCGGGCAGAACAGATAACGATTTGGATAGAAAGAACTTCGTATAATCTTTGGTAGAATAGAGATAAATTGTCATGCTAATTTTACAGGACATTTCATGAAAAGTTTTTACTACAGTCGGAGGCAATGAATCCTGTCTTTGTCGAAATCTAAGAACTCTAGCTTATTGAAATATGTAGGTTGATATTTCTTGTTAGAGACCCGGATGAATTGTGCCCGGAGGTCTTGTATAGTAAAAAATAAAAGTGATGGTAGAAATACATTATTAAGTAGTACAGATAGTAATTTTGGGGTTCCATGTTCCATACCAAAATGGTAAAAAAGGAACTCTTAAGGTGCGACTTCGTCTGTCTGTCAAGGCTGCTTATTACAGCAACTACTAATGCTATCGAGTTGAAATTTAGAACAGTTATAAATAATTCTTGTCCAACTTTATTGCAAATGAAAAAAGTAAAAAAATATTTTTTTCTCATTTTTTTTTTCATTCCAAATTTTCATTTCCAGTTTTAGACCCCCACGAGTGGGTGTCTAAAATTTGAAAGTGGGGTTACTAGGTCAAGTGACATATCATATGAAAGGGCTTAGTCCGCACATTTCAAAATAGATTTTTATTTTGTTTATGCCTTATAGTTTTTGATATATGATAAAAAATTTCTAAAAAAATACCATTCCCCCACTCCCTTATCTCCGAAGTTTGTAAAGCGAAAAATCTGAAATAATTAGAGTTGATAGAAATATACCTAAATATTGCACTAAAAATAAAACGATGTTCCTTCACAAACAAACTTTGTTATGCGGTTCGGTTTTTTTCACTTTTATTCGTCCAAAAATGATATGGAACCCTCGGTGCGCGAGTACGACTCGCAATTGGCCGGTTTTTATTTCAGGCTAATATCACGTCAAAGGACTTAAAATAATTTAAATTTAATACATTATCAGAAGTACTAGTTTCAGTTAGGAATTGGAATAAAAGTGTTGCAAGGGACTTAAATACAGTCAGCAACGAAATGTGGTTTAGAGCATTGTTCCGCAAAGCGTGTGCGGCGGCACACTGGTGTGCCGTGGTCATTAGTTGGTGTGCCGCGCAAATCTCCTAAAGTTAAATTCACCGTGCGCTTTTATTTTGTCACTTATTTATTGAAGTTGTATTAAGGATGTAAAAAAATATTTTTCATTGGTGTACCTCCAAAATTTTCCGATTTCCTAGGTGTACCTTGAACACAAATAGTTTGCGGAACACTGGTTAAGAGTACACCTCAGATAAAACGGTTGCTTACTTCGATCATTATAATATGATCGAAGGTTGCTTATTTAAGATTTTTTTATTACAGAGCCGCGCCGAATTTCGTCCAGCACATCTGGCATTCTACGGTCCCTGGGCATGGACCATCATCACCCATGTGTCAATGCCGCTGGCCATCTTCTACAGATTCCACTCCACCATCTGCCTCTTCGAGATTTGGAAAAATTGCTTCAAAAACAAACCTATCTACTTAAATGTATAAGCTATTAATAGTTAAATATTGCGTATAACGTTAAATATAATCTGATTTAATATGGGTAGGTTTTTCCCATCCGATAGTAAAAAATATTACTTTGAATAAGATAATTAAATATATTTCGTACCTGTATGTTTTTTATTTATACTTTTTAATAAATAAATACTTCAAATAACATAGGTGCATTTTTTTATTCCTTACTATCATTACCTATGCCTACCTGCCAATAAACCAATAAATACGGTAGGTTTATATTGCTACACCATTTATTGAACATTTTAAAAATAATAATTTAAAGAAGACTAATTTATTGTCTGTATTTTTTGTAATATACAGGGTTGGCAGGTTAGACAGTGGAAATACCAAAAGGTGTACTCATCATTATGAACAACTTTTACTATGGGACCAACCCAGAAATCGCGAAAAATAAAGCAAACATGCAAACATAAAGAGGAATATTGATGTTTATTGTAAATACCTGGGTGACTGAACTTTGCTCGAGATTTTCTCAGGGATACCACCTATCTAGATAAACTTGGAAAGTAAAACATTATAACGAAATACAAAACATTCGAATCGTTAGAGCCGTTTCCAATAAATCAATTATACTTACTTATCTAAGATCATTTATATATGATTATATCTAAATATTTTTATAATAGAAACAATTTTAAAAATCTTTGAAGACGAAATCAGTCACATTATGTCTATTCATGTAATTTCATAAAATACAACCATTTCATAAAATGGTCGGCCAAATCGTGAAGTGATCAATTTTAAGATATGGCCACGACATATACAATATAAATATTAGGTACATAGTCATTTTATAATGTCCCCGTAGAGCGAAAAGTCACCAGGTTGGAATTTAACTATTGTAAATTACGACGGCTTAAAGTTTAAAAAAAAAAACACCGTAGCTTGATGTTACACACATATTCCTGATTTATGTTGTAGGGAATTTATTAAAGTACCTACAAGTAATAAAATAAAAGACTTTTTTTCGAAGATAAGTAATGAAGTAAAACCAGAATAATTAATGTTATCCCTCGAAATCTACACAATAGTCATGATGAGTTAACGATTTTTAATTTCTCGATCAGAATTAATGATTTTTCATCTACCTTTGCCATTGGGTAAAAAAAATGAAAATAACTCATAAATTAGAATTAGGTAGTACCTACTTATAGCTGTTGCAAATAATAAACGTCAGAAAGTACTTCGCAACAGATTTTTTTTCTTGTTTTAACTTAATGATTTTTCGCTTTCAAATAACAGTGCAAAAAAATATTAAAATTTTAGAAGTAAGTACTTACCTACATAGTTTTCGGTTTTCAACTTTTAAACTTTTATCAAACTCTTGAACCTCGAACAACTGGCGAAAAGTAATAAAATGAATTAACGTAATTTATTTATAAAATATTATAATTATATTAATTAATGATATTATATTAATTTATTTTGCGCACTTTCTAAAACAAAAACTATGATAACTAGAAAAAATACGATTTTGGTGACATTCATAACTCGATTTTAGTAATTTCACGACAGTGACTTTTCGCTCTATGGGGACAAATGGGACAATAACTATGACTCCTAGATCTGTGATCCTAGATAATTATGTAATAGTGTAATATTAGGTTATCTGTCGAAAAACCTGATTCAGGTGTGGAACAATGGAAAAATCAATTGTGTCATTAGTGACAGTCGAAGGGATATCCCCATATGGCATTTGAGAAATTTGTCATATCACAATTCTGCCTGTGTTACGTAGATAGGTAGGTAGAAGACCGACAAATCATGGAAAAATAGCCTACATTATGAATTTGATCAATATTATTCTGGGAGGATCAAGTATCAACATGTAAACCACACACTGCAGTAATAAAATTGTCATACCTAGGTATCTATTTTTCAAAAATATATTATTATCATTAAAAGAGTTTTTCAAAAGAGATTTTCTGATCTCAATTCCTGCCTATTAACTAATTTATTGTTTTATATATAATTATGTACTTAGTTTACAGACAACATAGACTATTAACTAGTAATTATTAATAAAGACTTGTTGAATCATTTAAATGCCCGATGTCCGCAATGAGGCAATTAACATTGTTCGCCTTTTGTCGTAAACCAATATCAGCCCACGGTACACAATTTGTTTGCCTCAACACTGCTACTAACGGCCTAGTTAATTTAAATTACTGGAATAATACTTACGACTTTTTAAAACCAATGTTTATTTTTATGCTTGAAAACATATCATAGATAGACAATGAAAAGCAATTTCCAGAATATGCAGTTTAAAAATTTTAGAAAATAAAAATACACATTTATTTTCTTTCTCAGTAGCGATGGAGACCAAAAGTGCATTTGGATTGTAAGAAAAATCTTATCACACGATATTAATCACCAAAAAAGTAATTAACTAATAGGTAACCATAAAATTGGAGTCACCGTTAGTCATATTAAAAGAATTAAAGCGTCATAACGTATGAGAGTGTCGCCTAAACTCGTGTAAAGATAAAGGGACTATCTCAGATAGTTACGTTTTATCCACGTTCGTCTTTGTGTTTTGTGAAGACACTCGGTTTGTTTGTCAATCATGGATAACGTCATAGAAGAAGACGTAGAATGGTATGTAAAGAACCAATTGCCTATTTAAATCAGCTTTTTTTATTCATATTATTATACTATTCTTCAATTTCGGAAGAATAATTTCTAGCGAATATTTTGGCATCTTGAGCGAATTAAAAGAGTGTTTTCGTAGTTTCCGTGGCGAATTAAATGTTTGTACAACATTTAATTTATTTGATTGTTGTATTTTGTATGGTACCTACGGGTTATACGGGCTTGGAAACACAAGTATGGCTACTGGTTTAATCTTTTTCGTCTAATATCACCCTTTTTACGTCTACTTTGAAACACGTATGTTTGCCGTGTTAAGCCCGTTTAACAGCCAGTCTAAAATATTGATTTACTTTATTAGATACACGGTCGGTTGCAGAAAGATAATTAAATTTTAATGGAGGCGTTACCCATACAATTTCTATCGTTAAAGTCTCCTTTAAAACTTAATGACCTTTTCTGCAACTCAGCGACAGTTGGAAAGACTTTCTGTGTGAACTAGCTTAGGACAAGTAAATAACAACTGCTGGAAAAACCTGTTCTTATTGAAAAAAAACAATTTATCCACTCCTGATCTCGGCTGTATTGAGACAAATGACCCAGTTTCAACGTCTCACTAAGATCGCCATGGATAATAAAACGCAGAGAAATTATCTCTAGAAGTCTGAAACTAAGGCTGGCTAATATTTACATTTTATTATCATTTTACCACAGTTTGGACATGTTAAATGTTTACACGTGATTTACAAGTGTAACATTTATAAACATGTCTATATTAAGATATGTAGGTACTTATGCACTATGTAAACTTACCTAGTGCTTAACTGTGTATTCAAAATTTCAAACACAATAAAAGTCCTAATGTGTACCTTCAGTCGATCGATATCGTCATTTCAAACATGTACAGTCAGTAACAAAGGACCTTTTAACACTAAACCGGAACAGATGTAGGTACCTAATATTTAAATTAAGTACGTACCTAAACTCTTACTGTCACATGAAATACCTACTGAAAAGCAGAGTATGGATTTTTTTTGTCACTTTAGATCCTGGGTTCCTGACCTGGGAGTAATTAGCCGGTCTGGGGTTAAAACACAATTCTGCGGGGGTAATAAGTCTGGTAATAGATAATAAATTTTATAAGAATTCATTAAAAAAAACCTAAAATTAAAAAACATGCAAATGCAAAATAATACCAATTTTCACAGTGAATATCATTAAATTCATGAACTTTTAGTGCAATTTATTGTGTTATTACCTCAGATCAGAAACAAGGGAGATGTGCCAAGGCGCTATTGAGCTTGATGTTTTAGTTTGACCACATGGGGCGTAATAAAAAAATTAAAATTTAAAAAAACCCGACCGCGGTACCTCTTATCCGATGTTATAGAACCACCAAAGGAAAACAAGACATTGCAGTCGGGACCCATTACATGAATATTACCCGGGAACACTGGGTCCCGACTGCAATGTCTTCTTTTCCTTTGGTGGTTCTCTAACATCGGATAAGACGTACCGCGGTCGGGTTTTTATAACATTTTTAATTTTCTATTTTTTATTTTTCTCTTTTTAGTTTTTGATGTTTATGACAAATATTATATATTTTCGGAACTGTCTCTTCAAGTCCTTCATTTTAATACCCCACATGATGATGTAACAAAAAAATAAAAATCATTGTTTTTTTTAGATAAATATTTTATTAATGTATAAGATATATATATTTTCGTAATCGTCTCTTTGAGCCCATCATTTTGATATCCCACATGACCATGTCAGATTTTTTTTATTTTTTACGACTTCACTTAATGGCGATTAAAATCCGCCATATCATATAACCTATGTTACTCGCGACGTCAATACAAATCTAATGATATGTCATATGTTAAAATCTCTAGGAGGGAACACAGAAACGGAAATACATACATACATACATACATACCCACATACTAACATACAGGTGAAACACTATACCCTCCTTTTGGGCTTCGCCGCAGTCGGGTAAAAACGTACACGCTGGCGACGAACCGAACATGATCGATGATATAAATACCTACAGTGTTTTAGTTTACTGCTAGTGTTGAGTGATGATTTACAGTGTCAGATTGAGAGTGTGCTCGTATCTTTTTATTCACAAGAAGTGCTTGTAATTGTGTCGAAAAATGTACTAAAAGTGGCATCAAGTTTTCCCGTACTAATTTGCTATGATGGCATATCTCCTTGTTTCTATGATCTGAGGTTATTACCAATTATGTATTTTCATGTGATAACTTTAAAGACGGGAAGGGGGGTAACATGAGTTTCTCTAATATGCTATAGGGGTAACAAGATTGAAAAGGTTAGAAACCACTGATTTAGACATTACTAGCACTTTGCCCGCGACTTCGTACGCGTGACACACATAGCGTCATCTAGCAAGCTATTTTTCTTTCGTTCTGTCTAATAAAATATCACCTTTTTCTTTTAAAATTCATAGGACGTCCGACAGACGAGACTCGAAGTCATTTTACGAGCATGGATCACATCACTATCACCCTATCAGACAGACTAGCACCGCACTGGAACGAAAACTTCGCCACAACAGGTCCGTATCCATTTTCAATGTTATAATTAAACTTTCAAACGCACAAAAGGCTCCGCGGTTACAGCGGATCTTCTACTCATTACCGTATTTAAACAACATTTGCTGTTTAGACGAGTCATATTTTGATTCCTGCCATTTGAGGTTGATCTTTTCAAAAGGGCGGCCTGTGTCTGTGACCTTTTCTTAGCCAATTTTACTTTTGCTTATGATGGAGAGTTAATTGGTTCAGTATTTTGATAATAGTTCTTCATTAACCCGATATTTATCACGCGTGTCTTACATGCATATTAACTTAAAAGCGCACCCAACATCATGGTTCTCTTGCCTTTATCGCAATTTATTTGGGGTAGGCGCAGCAAGTCTTTTTCTTACATACCCGTCTTGGCTAATCAACATTTCAGCCGAAAGAAGTCTATTGCTGGACACTCAGATCATAGAAGTTTCTATGATCTGAGGCTGGACATCAGCCTCTCCCAAGTATCGCCACATTGACTGGTCCTGTGCTTCTTGCATCTAGTGGATTCCCGCGACCTTCACCAGGTCATCGGTCCACCCCGTGGGAAGCTTGCCCACGCTAAGTCTTCCGGTAGGCGGTCGCCACTCCAGAACCTTTCGACCCCATCGGCCATCTGTTCTGTAAGCAATGTGCCCCATCCATTGCCACATATTTTATGGCAATTAATTTTAGATATGCTGCTTACCTGGGTTGTCCTGCGGATCTCCTCTTTTCTGATTCGATCGCGCAGGAAAACTACGAGCATAGCCCCCTCCATCGCCCTTTAGGTGACCTTAGCCTTTTAATCAGGCATTAATAAAGAAATAACATTTTTTTATGTGTTATTCATTATCTTACTTTTTACTAATCTTTTACATATTAATAAACGGAACATGCGTAATATACCCTTTTTGTAACTTGTAATAGATCTATAGAACATCTGTTTCATCTTTACAGACTCTACTTTTCTTAGTCTGATACGGGAAAATAATTATATCAAGAGCAATATTTATTAAATAATCCAGTCTAGGTACTAAATAAATACTTTTAAATCCGACATGAAGAGAAATCGTAGAAAAAATAAATCATGTAAGGCGCCTTTGCGATGGAGAACTAATTAATCGCTTAGAGATGAGCAGAGGCTATGCAGCATCGCATCTGCATATATACGGCCGGCTCGTTAGGAGGGCCGTCTGAAAGTGACACCGCCGCTGCTAATTACCCATGAGGACAACATCTTACCGACTCTAACCGATGAATATTTAGCGCAACAATACTTATTTTTTATTTCTTGGATTATTTTTTTGTATTATTCGACGTGTAACTTGAAGAAGCTCTATAAATAAGATAGAAAAAAAAACCTCTTAGCAATTTTGATTTACATTTTGTTCATGTAATTCTGAGCAAACAATATCTAGGTATATAGATAAGTATCAGTTATTGATGTACAAAAACTAGGGTAATGCTGTATGTTATTGCCTCATTGAAAGACAAAGCAGTTAAACAAGTCCGATTACCTCATGTTTTCCTTCAACGATAGTCAGTGCTTGTCTGCGAAGTACCAACCTACATCTGAAAATTAAAAAAAAAAAAATTTTTTTCACGATACTTGGACTTTTTTTTTTTTTTTTTTTTTTTTTTTTTGTTGTGGCACTAGTTATACTTTGTGCCATTTTCAGGTAAAAATTTGGGAAACAGGGAATTAAAAAACGGAACGGAAAGGATTACAATGATAGGGAATATGGATCAGGCAAGTCATTAATATAATATATTATAAATAAACTAAAGTTTAATATCATTTATACCATTCCCCCTCTAAAAAGCTTATTTTATTCACTGAAAACAGTGAATAAAAAGCACTTTTACTCACTGTTTTGATGTTTGAAAATGGAACACACCAATGTATTCGACCACAGATTTAAAGAACCTATGCTAGATGCGGCACGTTATTAGATTGTATGAAAACCGAACGTGTCATCTTTTTTATACCTACGATAACTTCACCCCAGGCATTTAGTGATATGCTCAGAGTAAACAGAATTGTTTCAATCACTAAGCGTCACTGAGCTAACAGACTTTTTTTAGTACGAACAGTTGAACATGCAGGGCACGCTTGGTCGTGGCTTGCCGTATCTAGTGTAAGTGTAATCTGTGTATTCGACCTATATTGATGTGTTCTAAATTCAATTTGATTGGTCGACATTTTCGACAAGGAGTTTAGCATTAGAATAAAAACTGTTTTGTGTTCTTTGCTGTCCTTAGTAAATTGGCGCTATTTTGAATACTGTAAGTTGTACGAACACAAAGTTTAGTGTTACTTTAATCTTTAATTTTGTGTTTGTTTAGTGTTGTTCTAATCGATTAAAAATGCATTCTAGTGATGAAGATGTGTTAACACCTGAGTTTGTGAAAGAGAGGGCGGCCGATATAGTCGAAAGGTGGAAAGCTTGCTACCCAAAAAATCACGGCTGGTTACATCAAAGCCAATTTAACTTTACTTTTTCTTCATTATATGTATATTTTCACTTAAATCTTTTTTTTTCTCGTAGTCATGGTATAAAGTATAGTATGCAACTCTTGAATAAAACGGATTTATATCGAGGGCCATGAATCGCTCGCGTCGCTCAGGATTCTAACACTTGAATCACTTGCTACGCTCGTGATTCAATCATCATGAATCACTCCCTACGGTCGTGATTCAATCGTTAGAATCCTTCACTAGCTCGTGATTCATCTATGGCCCTCGCTTTAAATCCGTCCTTTATTCACTAATTGCATAATATACTATTATATACAGAAATGAGGCAATTATATCATAATAAATTATTGGGTTATGTAATAAACAAATCATACGAGTGGGGAAAGGGGTTTTTAAACTAATAAGAGAATTAAGGAAATCAGAACGGTCATGACGAGAACATGAAAAAAATATATGGTCCAAGGTACCAACATCTTCCCCACATTCACACATGTTATCCTCTACAATACGGAGCTTGGCAAGATGGTAAGGAGTACATACATGACCCAAACGCATACGGATGATTTGACTAACAACCAATTTGGAGTACTTAGCCTTGAAAAACCACGGCTTAATAGGAACATGAGGTTGAATAAAGTAATAATATTTTCCTTTTGTTTGTGCACTCTCTCCCCATGATATATTCCAGGCATCGCGAAGGTATGACTTAGGTAAATTCATGATATCGTGGGAAAAGTTTATATAAGGAAAAGTGTCTCCATCATTGACAGCCTCCTTGGCTAAACCATCCGCCTTGTCATTTCCCTTTATGCCACAGTGGCTAGGAATCCAAACAAAATGTACAGATTGGCCCTTCAACCTTAGTTTATATAATACATTTTTAATATCAAATACAACAGGATAGAAAGCCTTCATTTTAAATGGGAACTTCTCAATTGCTTGTAACGCACTCTTAGAGTCGGAAAATATAACAGTATTTTTTAACTTAGCTAACAGAACATATTCTAGTGCCTTAAATATTCCAAAGCACTCCCCTGTAAAAACGGAAGACTCCGGAGGAAGTTTTATTTTTTGAATAAGCTTATACTGTGCATGATAAACTCCTACACCTACACAACTATCCAGCGTTTTAGAAGAATCTGTAAATATTAAGTGCCAGTCTTTCCATTTATCATCAATGTTACTGATAAATTTAGAATTCGCTCCAGATTCAGTTTTGACGATACCCATATCATATGTTATTTCAGGCTCTAAAAGTAGAGAGTCAAAAACGTTATCATTAAATATTGCTAGGTTTGGTGCATTATGCACAGGCGATTCAAGTAGCTTATACTTCCTGTAACTAGTAATTAAACAAGGAACAGATTTGCATCTCCAATAGTTGGAGCTTTCAATCAAAGAATTTAGATTATCTAGCCTAATGATCAATGGATGGTTGGAAAATTGCATGATTTTAAATACAAACCTATCAGCTAACAGTTGTCTTCTTAAATATAGAGGAGGTTCACCACACTCTACTTGCAACGCATTTAAAGGACTCGAACGCATTGCACCCGAAATGATTCTGAGGGCTTTAGATTGAATATTGTCTAACTTTTTGAACCATTTTTTACTACCACCTTCTAATAAAAAGGTACCATAATCCAAAATACTACGAATTATAGCATTGTATAACAATTTCTGGTTAAAAGGGTGAGCACCCCACCACACACCAGAGAGGCATCTCATAATATTCAACTGTTTTTCACATCTATCCACTATATAGCTTATGTGAGATTTACCTGTGATTTTCTTATCCAAAATTAAACCCAAGAATTTAGCTTCCTCCCCAACATTTAGAATATGATTGCAATAAGAAACTTTAGGTGGCGGAAAATCCCGTTTTCTAGAAAAAACTACTACAGAACTTTTGTTAGCTGATAGATCCAGTCCATTATTATCAAGCCAAACCTTTAATAGCGTGAGGGATTCTGTTAATGAATTACATGCAGTTGGGATAGACATGTTTATTGAATAAATAAGTAGGTCGTCAGCGTATTGTAAAATATTAACGATACCATTTAAGGACGCCTCAAGATCATGTGTATAAATGTTGTAAAGTAACGGGCTAAGTACAGACCCTTGAGGTAATCCCTTATAAACAGTTCGTGAAAGTCTTGAACCTTGGTTTGTTATTACAAATATAAAGCGAACAGATAAGATATTAATAATAAAATTAACTAAAATTGACGGCACCTGCAATTTCATTAGTTTATTTTTGAGCACTGATATGATTACATTGTCATAGGCTGCCGAAACGTCCAAAAATGCAGCAACCACCGATAAATTATTAGAAAAGGCCAAATTGATGTCTGTGGTAAAGATACTTAAACTGTCCATGGTACTTTTAGATTTACGAAAGCCATATTGAGAAATCGAAAGCAAATTATTTCTTTCGATATGCCATTCAAGACGGTTCTTAACCAGATGTTCTGCAATTTTAGCAATAACCAAAGATAAGGCTATAGGTCGATAAGCAGCCGGTTCATCTGGAGATTTTTTGGGCTTTAGTATAGGAACTATTTCTTGAGTTCTCCAAGAGGTAGGAATGTTCCCAGAAATCATTACGGAATTAATTATTTCTAAATAATATAAAAGTGAGGAATCTCCCATATTTGAAAAGAAAGCATAGGGTATTCCATCTTCTCCAGGACAAGAATCTTTAACACTCGACAATACCCCTTTAAGCTCGTATAAAGAAAAAGGCAAATTTAAACTATTCGATTCTTTTAATCCAGGATATAATGCGCAACAAGGCATCAAAGAATTTTTTTCAGGAGCAGTTGCAGGGGCCAATCTGTCAAGGAAATCGTCAGCTAAAGCAGGAGACAACTGAACACCGCAACGGTTTTGATTAAAAGCATTTCTAAAACGCTTTATGTTACTCCAGACCTCCGAAGGACAAGTTCTAGGAGAAAGGGAGGCACAAAATGATCTCCATCCCTCAAATTTCCTTTCCCTCAAAAAATCTCTAGTCTCATTAATTATACCAGTCAGTTTATTTAAATTTTCTTCCGACATATCCTCACTGTACTCTCTTTCCGCTTCCTTTCTTCTTCGTACTGCATTTGAACATTCAGTATTCCACCAAGGAGGCATAGGTAAATTGTTTGTACGGGAACTTTTTACAGGGAAAATCTCATCCGCTACATCAAGCATGCAAAGAGCTAAGGCTCGAGAGCAATCATCTTCTCCTCCATGAAGTATTTCAGGTAACTGTGACATTTTAACTTCAAGGACCTGTTTAAATTTTTCCCAATCAGCTTTAACTAATCTGTACTTTAATCTAGGGGGACGCTTTTCACTGATGGGATATTTGTCGGGGGATGCTATTACTAGGGAAAAATGATCACTGCCTAGTGTAGAAGAAGAGAAGACCGACCAAGTGAGTGACAAGGCCAAACTAGGGGAACAAATCGACAAGTCCACAGCACTCGGCAATTCATTGGGCTTGGTACGCCTAGTCGGTGACCCAGTATTTAATACACATAATTTTTTTTCATCTAATATTTGTAGCAAACGTACACCATCACTTTTATTTCCACCGCATCCCCATGTCTGATGATGACAATTAAAATCTCCCATTATCAAGACAGGGCTTTTCAATGAACAAAAAATATCACTCATCTCTTGTAGAGCAGCGGAGGAAGGCTTTGGAATATATACAGAGGCATAAGATACATTATTTACACGTACAGCAACGAAATCAACTAAAGAATACTGATTGGGTAATGTAATTTGAGAAAATGCAACATTGTTTTTGATTAAGATGGCAACACCACCGTAGCCATCAGTTCTGTCATTACGAATGCAAACATAACCTGGAATACTAAATAATCGACCGTGTTTAAGCCATGTTTCACTCAATGCAACAATAAGTGGTTTATACTTGTTAACTAAATAGAAAAGATCAGTTTTTTTATTAGTCACTGACCTGACGTTCCACTGAATAATCCAATCCATTATCATAATTGTCTGTCAGTAATTTACAAATCAGGTCAGCGTTGTTCGGTTTTAAGTATTTTTTATTTTGTAACATCTTAATAAGACTGTTAATTAGATCCATAATCTGTTTATGATCTTCTTTTAGTTCGGGTTTATTTTGTAGTGCACACCCATTACTGGGACTTGGTAAACTGAACTCATTTATTAATGCATTGTGTGCTGCTCTGTCATATCCAGACGCAGATTTAGGAGGCGAACGCGGTTTTTTAAATACTGTTTTTTTATATGAAGTTGTCCTAGGACCATTATTCACATTATTATTAGTGTGGAAGTATGTAGATTTGGAATCTGATTGAGAAATTTTACTACCTGAAACAACTTTATCTGCATAAGACATAGAGGAAGATGGATGCAACTTACTAGCCTCCAAATAAGAAATACATGAATGAGCCATAGTGTTTTTGATATCTCTTTGTCTCTTAAACTCAGGGCATGCTTTATTTATAGCAAAGTGAAAACCAGAACAATTTATACAAGATGCACAATCCTCCTCAATGCTACAAGATTCAGCTGAATGATTTTGTCCGCATTTAAAACATCTTGGCTCTACAGCCCTACATTGTAATTTTGTATGTCCATACCTACAGCATCTGAAACACTGAATGGTGGGGTACACATATGTATCAACATTTAATGCATTATAACACATGAATATTCTCTTTGGTAGAATCTGTCCATCAAAAGTTATAACAATGGATTCTGAAGGTTTCCAAACTGGACTACCGTTAATCTGCACTTTATAATTTAACCTCCGAATTTTAATGACCTTTCCACACCCAACAGGTGTAGAAATATTTGCTTCAATTTCATCAAATGACCATTCTGAAGGAACACCACGCACAATACCCATTCTAGTTACATTGAATGTTGGGATAAAGGCTTTGAATCCATTAGTACTTAATAAGTTAGAATTTAAAAAATCATTTGCATCATGGAAAGTCGAAAATGCAACTGCACACTTATTGCGGCCTATCCTTTTAATGCTTCCATTTATTATATTTTTAAATCCTCCCCGTTTCATAAAGTTTCCAAACGCAATGGGATGTAATACAGTTCCACTATTAGGTAAGTCGGTGATACGCTGTACATGTATCAAATAAGGAGATACATCGGTATGTATGTACTCCTTCCTACCAACCGGCTCAAAACTTGTTTGACTAGGCTTTGACTGTGACTCAAGTTGGGACGACGCTTGGTTACCATGGGTATTTTCAAGAACAATCTCTTGGTGATTACAGTTACAATCCGTGATACCAAGTTCATTCTGGCCATGACCTTTTCTGCTGCGTTTGCGTATTTTACATGTTTTACAGATTCTCCTGCGTTTTCTAGAAGATTTTTCGCTACTGTCAGTGGCCACTGAACCATCAGTGTCCATACCACTTTTATCTACAATATTATCATTTCGTGAGATGATAATTACATAGTTTGCGACATCCTCGGGGGGATTTAGGCCGCCGCCTAAATCCCCCTGCAAGTTATTAGGGGGGTCGTTCATACGACCCGGACTTAGGGACTAATCATACAATAAAAAAACTTACCAAATATTCACCTACGAACACTACTATAAATATATACAATTATTAAACAAGATTATATACAAAGATAAGACTCAACTGATCCGTTTTACAACAAAAATTAAATTTCAAGAATTTGAAACAACCGCGCGCAACCGAAGTTTCCCGCCTTTTTCACTTGGACTTTTAATTGTCTGCAGTGACTTGACAACTGGAGGGTTACCACTTTTTAACAAAAAAAAGGTAGTGATGTGAAAAAAAGAATGAACCAAATTGATTGAACTGAATTATATACTTCTGTAATGTACTTTTCATTGATTTGTTATGATTTAAAATACGATTTGCTTATATATGGTAAAATATATGCATAAGCATGGCTTTGGTATGTTTAAAATTCACAAAAATATAGATTTGTTAATATTTATTTCATTCAACTATTTTTATCATTCATTCTTTTCGCAAATTCGTTCAGTGCCCCAACACTATTAATGTATATTAATGTATATAATTCATGGGCAATGTAGAAGGTATCAACTCAAGGATAATCAGTATCGACGCTGCAGTGGTGGGTCATGAGAAAGCAAAGACCGCTGACCTCATAGGGTGCATAAAAGCCTCAAATCATCATGAGATTGTAGTTTATGAGGACAGAGGTGAGGATCTGAGTTTCCTCAAGAAACCACCAGCCGGAAATCCGCCAAGCGCAAACCCAGATTCTCCTAGTGGTTCAGAACGCTTGCAACAAAGAATGTCCCAAAAGAGCGCTTTAGAACATCAGCAGCGCCATACAGAAAGGCAAAGAGAAGAAGAAGAATCGCGGGGCAGAATAAGGGCTATAACATCAGCCCTGTGTGCAGCTGCCGGTGCCATCCCATTGACATTCAAGAGAAAACTGTCAAAGTTCACACAAAAACCGACCACCCATCTCGCCCAAACAACAAACGAACAATCACAATCCAAGGTATCGCCAACAAGAGCCGCAATGGGTCACGTCAGCTTGCCGAAACTCAGACAGGCCACATGTCCCCAGGATCATATGGTTAACGCTTTCCTCGAGTTTCTAGCAGTAATCAAAGCAACAAAGCAAGTTAACTTGAGAACTTGCAAAGACATTTTGCAAACCTACCTCCAAGGTAATGAGATATTGCTGAAGGAAAAACTCGAAGCGGCAGACGCAATCATATACGACAACAATACTTCCCGAGTCTTAAGAGGAGAATGTATAAGTCGTAATATGGCTGCCTACAACGCAACTGCGGGATTTGTGGCTCTGGATGAGGAGGAGTCGGAGCGATCTGGAGTGATAAAATATAAAACGCCCCCTGGAGATTCGTTGATAGTAACTGCTAAGTGCACTAAGATTATGCTGGATGACAGAATCCTGGAAATGGCGAAATCTATTTCAGGATCCGAAGAAGACAGCCTAATCTTTGAACACTGGGAGATCCCAAAGTTCTTCTGGGTCAACGGAGTTCCTGGGTGCGGCAAAACAACCTGGATTGTGAACCAGTTCAACATGGAAAAGGATTTAATTGTCACCACAACAACAGAAGCGGCAAAAGACCTTAGAGACAGACTGGCAAACCGTGTGGGTGGAGATGCGACATCCAAGGTTCGCACAATGGCCTCTATTTTAGTAAATGGTTTAAGAGAGCGAGAGAGGAAAAGATGCCATCGATTGATGGTAGACGAGGCTCTCATGAACCATTTTGGAGCCATTGTAATGGCCACACGGCTGGCACAAGTCAAAGAAGTTTTGCTTATTGGTGACATAAACCAACTACCTTATATAGACCGCGACAATCTCTTCGCTCTAAGCTACTGCCGCCCAACACACGTGACTGCTATAAGCCAGGAGCTGTTATGTACTCACAGAAACCCAATCGATGTAGCATATGCCCTCAGCACAGTATATAGCGGCATATACTCGTCAAAGTCACATGTAAAATCCCTCGAGATGAATAGGTTCTCAGGTGCGCAGATCTCAAAAATACTCCCGAACACCTTATACCTGGTACATACTCAGGCAGAAAAGGAATCCCTCAACAGCCAGGGATACGGGTCAGGCACAGGATCGCGCATACTAACCATTCATGAGGCTCAGGGACTTTCGTACAAGACGGTGGTTATAGTGAATACAGCAGTGGCAAAGCGGCGTATCCACGAAAGCGTATCACACGCCGTAGTAGCAATATCGCGACATACTGCCAGTTGCGTATATTACACAGATAACGGTGATGACGCGATAGGCAAATTCATCAGCCGGGCTGCGGCTGCGAGCGAAGAGAAAATAATAGACTATAACCTGAAGATGGCCATTAAAAACCGAGACGCAGCGGTTGTGGATGCCCTCTCCAAGGCTGGAGGGAGTAGCTACACAAACACTAACGTCTAGCGTAGGAAAACATCTCGTGGTGCACAGGGTGCTTTTCAGAAATAGAATAAAAAAAAAATAATGTAAATACCTATAGATAATAGATTGTGAAAATGTAAATAGTTACAATATCTATATGACTAATGTGTTTATAGTATATCGGAAGCAACTCATTGCCGGATGGGTTCGAGTGTCATGCTCACTTAAATGTTCTGCTGTTGGTGGCGTTGTGCGTTGCGTTGTTCCGTTCCCTATAAAATGGTTGATCGGAGCGACGCTGATGCATACGTCATGCTCGTGAACGGGTGCCTTCAGTTGGAACTGGTCCATTCGATCCACCATGGCAATGCGTTGTTTCTGTTTGTTTTATTAATTATGTTACAAAAATGACAAATTAACTAGTGGTAAATGTAGTATGTAAAACAGTTGAATAATATAAGAATAAGAAAAATGTAAAATTACTAACATTAAAAGGGCATGGACGAAAAGTCTGTGGCGTAAAATAAATAAACAATAAAAAAAAAAAAAAAAAAAAAAAAAACTATTAATGTAAATATGGTATCATTATTTTGCTTGGAACTGTCAAGTCACTGCAAACAATTAAAAGTCCGAGTATAGGTTCGAACCAGCCACTTGGTGCTAAAAAACAGATCCTTTAATCTCCGAGCCATTATAACATATTTGGCTATATACTATTCCAGTACTTAAATTCCAATACTTATAATGACGTTGTAGGTAACCATTAGAGTCTGTCACGATCTACTTACAGCTACACATTAGTTACATCAAAGAAGTCGTGTCGGCTTCTGCCACGTAGTATACTTGCTAATTATCGCTTGTCTTACTTATGACTTACTAATATGTAGTATTATTTTAAGGGCGGGTTGCTTCAAACCATCTGTATTCGTATGTCAGTACGTAATCGTTAAGTCAGTATGAAATTGTCATACAAGCCGCCATATTTGACGGTTACAGATACGTAACTGTAAGATGAAACAACACTTCATTTAACAGTAACCCATATTGCACGAATTTTAAAAAGCCTTTTGTTTTTTTTTATGCCGTTGACGTAAGTACCCTTAAATCAATTGACAATGTACACTATCAACTTCCTATCATCATTATGTGATGATGACCCCTACAACAGGGATGGCGAACCTTTTTACAACTGCGTGCCACACTAGCTTGTAAAAAAAAATGCTATGCTGTGTATTAGGTATCTTAGAAAAGTAAAGAAAATAAAAGCAAAATGACTCCTATTAGAATCCTTAATTAAATTGTATTAACATAAATCGATAATGATAAATGATAAATGATATTTATTTTGTAAATAGGTTAAAAGTAGGTAACACTTTTACACGTCAAAAAATTTTTCAACTCAAAGGTGTGTCAAATGTCTCTTTTAAAGTCCAGACAAGATAAATTGTGTAAGAACCATGCAGGTTAGTCTGAAATGGCCTTTAGAGGAAAGAGCCATACAGATTTGAGTGGACCTGACCTGACTGTGCGTGTGCACGCATGTGCCAGGTATTGTGGTAGCTCAACCCAGACTTAGGGAGCTCAAATTTATATGTATTATAGATGTACACTGTAGATCTGTTTTATGGAATAGATAATGAATATCTTAATGTGACATTTGTTGTTGCCGTGCCCAGATTTTTTTATCGTGTGCCACCTTTGGTTCGCTTGCCATAGGTTGGCCATCCATCCCTCGCCTGTAATGTTCCTGCTAGGCCTCTTTGCGAGAGCAAATGAAGCAAGGAACAATACCTTTTTTTTCTTGGTCATTCCAAGCATCGGCTGATCTGTGTCGCGGCAATGAAGAAATCAAGTGAAGTTGCGGTGTTGCAGATGCAACCTCTCAGTGGTGTACCTACCTACTTTGCCACATCGCCTTCGCCCAATAATCGCTTGTGTGATAGGACCCTTAGGGTTCTTGGTAGACAATAATGACAGGTTTCCTACAAGTAACACTATCCCTCTGCCGCTGAGGTTACGTCTGACAGACAACGCAACATAAAATTTTGGTTGCTATGCCGCCATTTTTCCGAGAATCGTCCTGCGCTGCTCAGTAGCTTCCTGCGCCCGCGCGCCCCTCCTGTCAGTGCGACGACGACAGCCGCAGCGTGCGTACGTGACGAGTATTACAGCTGCGGTGTCCGTGATACGTAAGGTCAGTAATAAGTGATGTGTCGTGTAGACGTATTGTCAGTAAAATGATTATATCCCAATACTGTATTATGGACTTAACGTCAGTATTTTCATAGTGTATTTTATACTACACGACAGCAAAATAGTTGATATTTACGTAATTCATTGTTTATTTTGAAATATAATATATATGCGTTATTATTTTTAGATGGATTGTAACCAACAACAACCAACTGACCGACCGTCTAGGAAGAGAAAGTGTACCGACGACCATATTCAGCAATGGTTGGAGGAAGAAGAGTTAGAGTTTAGTGATGTCGACGATGAGGTTGCCGATCGGAATTTCACCATTGAGGAGGAAATACATAAAGACAGTGAAATATGGAGTGGTGATGAACAAGAAACATTCCAGGAGCAGCCGGCCAGTCCTGGAAGCACATTTGCACAAAACCGATTTGTTTGCAGTGCGCCGCTCAAGTTTGCGCTGATTGTAAGACTGAACTTTGAGACTGTATTGTAACAAAACTACTCTAAGAATTTCTATTTTTTATTTTTTTATGAATAGTTTCAAGCCAGAAGAAGGCAAAACTAAGTTTTTATTGTTATGTTTTTTAATATTTTTCATTTTGTTAATTTTTAATAGTCATTGTACCAAAAGTTCCTTGATCTCGTAAGTGATACAAATATAATTATAAATTCTTAAGTCTGAGTTTTATTGCAACTCTCATTGTAATTACCATTTAAAAATATATCAAATGTTATATTAATTCAAGTTCCATGACAAAATATATAATACCTACAACATAAATAGTACTCTACTTACACGTCTGTCAGACTACTCCTCAATATAATAGACATAAAAATGGCACCTCAGTTGCAGAGGGCTATACAAAGGGTGTAGTGTGCAGGGTATGTAGACAGAGCTTATTGTTATGAAGCGTGCCGATTGTTAGTTGCATCTCAACGTATTGATCGCTTTGATATAAGCGGTAGAAACTGTTATGAAATTACTAGTAACGAGGTCAAATAGGTACATCTTTGACCTCGTTACACAAGTAATTTCATACGTGTTATGTCTGTTACGTTGATGATGGTTTAAAATAGTGCACTTAATAAAAAATTGGCTGTTTACATGTTTTTAAAGCTTTGTAGACAATTTGTTTTCATTAGTGAAAAGTCGTAAAGGTTTACATTCATTTTAAAAGTAATTGTAATATTGAATACTATTATGTTAAAAAAAATACATGAATAATTCTTGTAGTTTGTTCCCCATAATAACTTTTTAGAAAACTTAAACAAGTTAAGTATACAGAGTGACAATTTAAAAGACTCACAAAACTACATATTTGAGCAACCTATTACTATAAAATGCTTTACAAAAATAACATGATTCATGTTATTTTCGTTTTACTTGGTGCAAATTTTGGAAAAACGACCTCGTTTTAAATAATAGTTATTTATTATACAAGAGTGCAAAGTTGCTTTTTAACCGCGTGCTCAATTTTGATGACTGAGTAAGCGAAGGATTCTAAAATTGAATCAAAAGAGCACGAGGTGAAAAATCCTTGCACTCGAGTGCAACACGTAACTTTTCATCCCACATCTCATCTCAGCTCATCTCTCATCTCAGCGAGGAAAAAAAGATTGTATAAATTCGGCACCATGGAAGTAGAAGTAAATAGGTTTAATGATGTTTTGAATTCACAAACTTAGTGCACATGATGTTCTAAATTCAATTATTTACTTTATCCTCTAGAAAATAAAAACGGCTTTTGCACTCAGATATCGAAGAGAATTTACTTTAACCTCTAGCGGATAAAAACGGCTTTTGCACTCAGATATCGAAGAGCAAAAAAACTCTTTCCGAGATGGTGGGATGAAAATATAATTTTCTCAATCATTAAAACACCAAAATTTGTTCTCTAAAACAAATACGTATCAAATATTTATGAGTACAAGTTCAACCCTGTCACAGCTAGAAACTAATTACTAACACACACGGTTGCGACATGTCGCTACGTTTTGTATCATCCCGAGCAGTTCGTGACTTGCTCTACAACGTACAACATCTAGGTAGACAAAACTCGTGAAAATATTCTAAAAAGGTGGATTATAATTTGAAGGCCGTTTTAAAGGTGGTTAAAAGGATTTGATGACGAAAAATAAAGATAAATCTAATCAAAATGCATCGAAGGACTGGCGGCGGAGGTCTGAGCCTCTCATCGCGGTGCCTGAAGATGAAAGGTGAGGCAGGGGTGGCAAGGAGGTTCATTAAAACCCACTATTAAAGATAAGCGCTCGCTCAAACAAAACAAGTTCGTGTAACGTTAAATCGACACCGCTTTATGTAACAGTTTTAATATTATTATTTGCGGAATTTGTTTCAGTGTTCATTTTGTAAACCGCTTCGTGTAAACAGATAGTGAGTTATTTTAAACAAATTGTGTGTTGATTTTATTAGGACGCTTTGTGATTTTTTTTCGACATTTTGAAATGTAGCGATTTGTTTTTGCCTTAGATAGGTAGGGATGTTTAGATAGAGGTACCTGACCTATACAGGGTAAAATTAAAACCAGTGCGGATATTTTAGGAGGTGAAAGTACTCATGAATATGATCAACTTTTATTATGGGACCGACACTGAAATATGAAAAAAAATATCAGCTGTTCCCTACAAAAATGCACCGCAACACGATCAAAATGTATGGAACAGCTGATTTTTTTTTTTCATATTTCAGTGTCGGTCCCATAATAAAAGTTGATCATATTCATGAGTACTTTCACCTCCTAAAATATCCGCACTGGTTTAAATTTTACCCTGTATATATAAAAATTAAAACCTATTTTTTTTTCTTCACTTATCTGAGTCATCGATTTACCAAATCTATTGTATCTATTTATTGATTTTTTTAATACAAAACAGCATACGAAACGTATGACTTTTTAGACATCCCACTATAAAACCTACATCTTTTCCCTTCAACTATCTGTCCTCTGCTAGATTTTTGAAAAGAAAACTTATTGATTTGTGTGTTTACAGAGAGCACCCACCGCACTCGCTGCCTCGTCTGAGCGTGGTGCTGCCGGCCAGTAACAGTTCCAGCATGGAGCGTATTGCCACACCTGCAGTGTCTCGAAGACGACCGCTCTCACACGGCGAGTGAGTTCTTAATTAATATCATTATGTAGCTAGATAACTTAATCCAACGTTTGATTGGCTCGGGATGGTTTGCTTGGCAATCATGGCTCAAACACAGGAATGCAGCCTGCGTGCTGAAATATTTTCTACTCAACAACTGGATATTGGTAGTAGATCTAAAATATTACTCTGGAGTTCTGGCAATAAAATGCATCAACTCTCTTCTATGTTAAGTAATAACAATGTTACCTAAAGCTTAGTCTAATCTTTCAATACAAACTTAGCCGTCGTCATTTTAATATCATTATCCTACTTAATTGGCATCACAAATCCCTAAAACAGCGTCAAATTTATGGCAACTATGTAATTAATTAGTTCATTTTGTACACTATTCACTAAAATATCTAATCCGGATAAGCTACATAACAATAATGGTATCCTCGCTAAATATTCCTCGACGATTTTCATTAATTTTGTTAGCGTCATATTAATTTCCACTAGCTTCGTGTTTTAGATTATTACCAGCTAATTGTTTCAATATATCATAATTGTTCCAGTGAATCGATGACCGTGGTCCTGTCAGCATTTTATGCTAAATTATTAATAGTTTTAGGAATAGCATTGCCAGTAACGAGCACCATACAAAATGAAGTTTATATCAATGTTATATCTGATGTAAGTATCTGTACCTATTTTAATTTAAAGTTTTAAATCATTTAAGGGGGCGAACACATCACACGGATATTATGTGGTGCGTCAATGGCCTTAGCAAATCCAGACAAATTCAGGCTCTGTGTGTGTACACACTCTTAAATCATAACAAATGACCTTTCTAGTCGTGAGCTGCAAGTAAAATCAGGCCCAAATATAGGACAAGGCACATAAAAGGTTTACTACACGCGAACAAGTTAGCCACTCTTCTCAAATGAGAAAGTACCAAATACTTCGTACTAGGCGCGCTATAAAAGCAAAAAACGTGGGTCCTTCTGGGGCACTCGGATAAAAACTAAGATAATAAATCCGTGCAAGCTATAGGCTGTACTTTTAAGCTCACAAAACAAACTAAGTAATTAGCGAGATTATTTAGGTAAAATAATGTAGATTTACGTACCTACGATGTCAGTTTGCTCATTTGTTATGTTAATTTCATACAAGCTCTAATAGCAGTTTTAATAACCTATTACTGCATACGTTACACTAAACTTTAACGTACCTACCTACTAGGTACATATCGATTTAACATAACTAAGACTGAGTACCTACCATCATATCACGTAAAAAATCTCTACAAACAAACTTAAGGTAAATATTAGGTATTATGTAACATTCCGACACCGGCAACAACGACCGACCGCAGCAGCAGTACTGTCGCCGACGCAACAACATATTGCAAGCTTCATTTCACGAATAATATGTTTTGAAATATTTCAGGTGTTCACAATGTATTTATACATAATCAGTATGCTCTTCTTGGGATATACTTTTTATCACCTGCGAATAACTAAAAGAGAGAAAGATGGTAAGTTTTTAAAATGTTATCAAAACTTCAGTGATTCCAAAGTTTTAAATTAGCTTGTTTAAGCAATTCAGTCACATGTTAAAAGTGGAGTTTGAAATCTAGTCTAACAATTTTTAAGAAGAGTTCATTTCTGTTAAGAATGTTGTCTGATTTTCTGAATCATTGTTACACGTATCGTACTTGCACCAAGTAACATAGAAAGTTGTTTAAATGGTCGAGAAAATTCATTTTTTTTGTCATTTTGAATAGCTGCAAACATTAGAATTTTTATAAGTAAGAAACACGTTACGCTTTATGAATATAAATATATTTTCAGAAAACACGAGACGCACCCGCTACGGCAGTTTTTACCTGCACATGGGTGTGGCTGGGTTCGGAGTAGGATCCATCATCTACTCGTGCCTGCAGTTTGGAGGTTACTTCGACCTCTCGGGCGACTGCCAGCTGGCCATTGTGGCCATAAAACCAGCTCTGAGGATCTTGTACTTAGTTGCCCAAACTGTCTTCATATTTTCATACACTGATGTGAGTAAGTAGTACTTCCTTCCATCAACTTACGAAATATCTAAAGATTAAAAGAAAACGCGCTCTCTAAACTTCAGTGATCTACAATGGCCACCTACCTATAGGTATGCTGTCATTCTAAGAAATATTTTTATTTACTGTAATTTCTTTTAACCTACTTAGACAACATGAAATCATACTTCATATTGCGGGGTGAATTAAAATAGCCTCCAAGAGTAACGACAGTTTTAGTTAGTCACGCTCACGATACTTTAGTCAGCCGCGATACGCCAACTTCGCTTACCTACTGGCTAGCCTGCTATGTTTATGAGCTATTCTTTTAATACATACTAACATATTTATGTATAGTTTCTGCCGACGCGAGAGGAAAAAACAAAATCATTAGGTAGTTGGTAGGTAATTAACTTTTAAAATATAATGACCGAGTGCAGTGGTGGCACAGTGGTGCCACAGTGGTAGCTGCTCCGACTTACAAGTGGTTGGTCGTGGCAGGGCAGGATTTAGGGCAGGGCAACAGGGGCAGTAGCCCCGGCGCTTTCACATAAAAGGGACCTCCATAAGACAGGAGCCTACACAACTTGATTTTTTTAGATCAGAGCAGTAAAATCTGTCTGTCAAAGCGAGACAAGTTCACATTCACACGGTACTTATTTAAAAAAAAAAAAAAACATTTCTAATCAAATTCCTGTGAAAACTAATAGATTAAACAAAACATAACACAAAACATACCTACCTATTTGTTTCATTCTTATCGTTAATTTGTTAGCTGCATGTACTTTATTGAATTGAAAATCTATTTTCCTCGTTTTCATTATTTTTTTCTTCTGATTCCAAATTTTTTCGGGGTCTCTAATTTTTAGTTGCCCCATGACCTTCACAACCTTAAATCCGGCACTGGGCTGTGGATTCTAACCCCGGCAGCCGCACACTTTGTGCGATTAGTTTCATCACCACTGCTCTAAAAACGCTGAAGGAAAACATTGTGAGGAAGCCAAACGCCAAAAGCCAAAGGAACCAAAAACTCGTGACGACAAAACAGACATTGTGACGTTCACCAACTCGCACTGGACCAGCGCGGTGGACTACGGCTAACTCTCTTTCACAGAGAGGAGGCCGCAGTGGGAGCATTATAGATAGGCTGGTAATTTGATGCTTTAATGACCGATGATAGGTGGGTGATGTTCAGCAAAAGTAATAAATCACCATCAGTCTGCTGACCTTGACCGCAGAAGTACCTGTCTGATCAACAGCATCTAAACAAAATATCACGAAGTCTATTGTGTGGTCCCACACACTTTGTTGGGCGCTAACAAGCAAACAATTTTCAGTACGTGCATTTATTTCCCGATTTTAAGTAGGTAGTCCGAGCATCCGGACAAAGGCATTCTCAATATATTATAATGGCACCGACTACGCTTTCCAAAATCTTTTTTATAAAGTTAGGTTTATAAAGCGTGGGAGAGCCATATGCTTCGACACGAATGGGCCGGCTCGACCGGAGTAATACCACGGCCTCACAGAAAGCCGGCGTGGTGAAACGACGCTTGCGTCGTGTTTCGCCGAGTGAGTGAGGGTACCGGAGGCCCAACCCCCCCCACCCCCATGATGGCGCAGTTGATAAATCCATTGTTGTGGGGGGGCAAAACTGCGCTCAAGAGCAGTTTTTATAAGGCCGGCAACGCACTTGTGACTCATCTGGTGTTGCGAGTGTCCATAGGCGGCGGTAATCACTTACCATCACGTGATCCATCTGCTCGTTAGCCTCCTATAATATAAAAAAATAAAAAAAAACATACTACACTACTAATGAAATAATCTGGATGACGCACTTCCAAGCTCAATCAAGCATCAATACCTAAAGGAATAGGTTTTAGGTTTCCTATTATATGTAATTATGTATACAAAAAGCTAACACGTGTAAGGCCCCTGTCCCTGCCCCTAAAAATTTTTCTTATTGCGCAATATTATTGGATCAAATCTTGCACTCAAACGATCTTCAATAGGTATAGTATCCGGCAGGAAAGATGATCACAGATCGCGCATATACATTTTTGGCCCAATAGACAATAGACAGTTGACAATACGTAATAGAGAATAGTCCAATAGACGACGAGCATCGACTGACGAACCAGTCACGTGCAGCCTCGGCGCCCCTCGTCTTCTTCATTCCGCCAAAGAGACCGAAAAATCAGCTAATGCGCAGGTGACGTTTGTGATCATAAGTGGTGCCGGGAGTTATACCACCCTTTAACGACCACAAATATTGCGCAATAAGTAACAGTCTCAGATTATGGACACAAGAAGATAAGTCATAAGAAGATATGTCATCATAGCAAATTAGTACGGATACCAATGTTGCAACTTCTAAAGCAGTGTGAGTTACAACTAAAAACGCTGCTTTTTAGGTAAATGTAGCGATCTCCCACACATGTCGCATACCGTCAATCTAACACTGTTTTTCGTTTCTTGTTACTAAACTAAAACACTGTAAGTATATAAATCATTTATCGTATTTGGTCCGTCAGCAACATGAGCACATTGATCAGTCAAAGCATCAACCTTATTAGCGCACATCCCCTGTTTCTGTGATCGGACTGATCGGAGGTAGTTGTGTACCTACAAATTAATTGATTGTCTAGCTAGAGGCCTCCGAGATGTAGGTAGGTATTCTCCGTGGGCTTATATATGCGTAGGTGCAAAGGCTGTTTCAAGCCCAAATCTCGCCGGTAACAGCATTCAGGCTGATGTAATAGTAAGCGAGTCTAGTGTCGGTTTTCTCGCATAATAATAAACTCCCAACTAATAGATTTGAAAACTGGAAATGCCTAAAGTAAAACCCAATGACAATTTCCACAGCCTGGATATTGCACCAGACCTCACACTGACAGCCTCGCTTGCAACGGAAACATTGTACGGCAGTATTAGAAATTACTATCTAACATAATAATTATATTATGCCGTGTCTAGATAGATATGTATGTTCTACGTAGACTTCACAAATAGTTTAGCAAGCTCGGAGTTTGGCTGTGAGCTACGGGAAATGTTTTGTGGCTTGAGAGTTGAGATAGGTTGAGTTCATTTAACAGTCTTCATTATACTAATCACTCGCTAATTGGTGCTCAGCCGCATCGTGGCTTCTCAACGAAGCTAAGTTGTACAAAATCTTCGTAAGATTGCGGAAAATCGGTGTTCTACAATCGATTTTCGATGTTGCAGTTGCAGAACACTTTTAAAGACACTGGGTCATCTTTATTTCAGATATTAGATCCTATGCGAGGCGTGGTGCTCGATAGATTCGGGCTCATGCACTTAATAGCAACAAACGTATGCGAATGGCTGAACGTCGTCGTTCAGGAAACACGAGATGACATCATCGCTATGGCCTACGATCGTCCAGCATTCATCCGATACGCCAACGTGACCGGTCCTACAAAAATACTCATAAGAGATCATGTGGAAAATACAACTTATATACGAGAACAACAGTTGCCCATTGGTACCGATGACAATAGTTTATCAAATCTGACATTAGACTTTCTGAATGTATCGACGCAGAATATCAGTTGGACCTGCAATGTGTCTGACATGATTACTCCTCTGATTAGGAGCGTCAACCCGTATTTGAGGCCGTGTGGTGTAGAATACAGCCTCTTGTGTTCCATCATCATTGTCGTAATCTGGAACGATATCTGTACAGTTCCTGGATCGGTAAGTCTTTTTATCTGCTTAAAATTTCGAGTTTAAATAGCTTTTACAATTAGATAAATATTCCGATGTGTAGGTATCACAAAAACAATGACAAAAAAATTAAGCTACTTATTTAAAGACAGTTTAGTTGCATTTGCATTACAATTTATATAATCAATCAATATATTTTAACTAAAATTTATTAGAAAATAACCTGCCCATGTTTACATCCTTGACCTACTTCCAGACTTTACATGTCTGATTGCTTCCGAGAATCTGCATGAGGGCTGGCAACATTAATTAGATCAATGATTTAATATTGAAGATTTCCTTTCCAGAAACCGATAAAGGAGCCTGTATCTACGGTGATTGCTAAGGACCGTCAGTGCTGTGCCCGAGCCAAATCAAGTAACCATTTCTCTGTTGACTGTGGGAGCGCACATAAGGGCCTGTTCATGGGAGTAGCAGTCCTAGCTGGCACCATCGTTAGTTTAATGCTGTTCAATGGTTTGTTTCAAAAACCGGAACATATGAATTTAGCTTTACTTCAGGTATTATAATAAGCGTATATTTTTTTTTAATCATGTCTTAAAATGAACAGTGGATACCATGAAAATTGTTTTGTTCTACTCAGATAAACGTCTGGGAATCGATCTTGTTCCTGATAATGACTATTGGATCGGGGGCATGTATTCAACGGATGCGGACACTGCCTCTAAAACGGGCTGTCTCAACGTTGCCATTAGAACATGCGCTGCTGCTGGTCACGCAGTGTGGAGTGTACTTGTACTACTTGTTCCAAATCATCGGAGCAGGCTTCCTAATACAGCAACACCCAGAATCACAAGCAACCAGGTAAAAAGATTCCACGTTTTACTTACACTACAACTACTTATCTAGAATAACAATATTTTTTCTTGACTAGAATATTAAGATCAGTTTTATATTACAGGATAATATCACCTCTCTGTGCCGTTATTCAAAGTTCATGCCAGACGCTGCTAGTGTTGGACGCGTGGTCTCGACGCTGTGCGGGCACGGGCCGACAGCGACCTGGAAAGCAACTAGTGACGTTTCTTCTCGTTGGAAACTTCGCTCTATGGCTCATAAACCGAGTTAAAAATTCAAGAGCCGAGTTTCATCCCCAACAGGTAAGAATTATATTATAGCTATTGGTCAAAACAGTTTGCCACTAATAAAAATAACTTAATGAACTGCCTGCCACGTTGCTTCGCATCCTGGCAATGACCTTGAGCCTGAACTTAACCTTGAGCAAATGGACCGGTATATCACGTCAACCTTCTACCGAAAAAAATACACGGTAGACATCCTCAGGTCATAAAAAAGTGCCTATAGAATCTTTCATGAAACGTACCAGAGCTAAGCCTTCAGCTCTTCTCGAGAGAAACTTGACAGATTCATACTACCGAATGGAGTTAGTTATCTTAAAACCTTTTTTTCTATATTCTTCTCATATTATCACGATAAGCTACAATATAACACTGTAAGCCTGTACGTACCGTACCTAATCATCCAGAGTGCCCATAGCACAACAGCATGATCTTATATATGACGGCTTGTTATTAGCCTTCTTAATAGTAATTCTTAACAAGTATCTAAAAAAAATGACTGGCGCTAAAAAACTAGTCCCCTTATATTTATTAAAAAAATAATTGAAATCTAATACTAGCAAGAATTTTATAATCACACGTCCGTCCGGCCGATTTGCTTAATTCTTTTTTTGATTCACAGATTATATTGTTATCAAGCATTGGAAATCACTAAACTTTCACCCTTCTCAAGATATACTTAAACGCGATTTCCTCCTGTAGGTACATTTCTTATGTTTTCATGGCTTTCAAATTTCTCTGTACAATCTGGTTCTAATTGAGGTACGCCCTTCGTTTTGGTTTAAGAACACTCGCTGGATCGAGGTCTTTCATTTGAGCTTTTGTCCACTTATATTGGTTGAGTTGGAGGGAAGCTAGGTGTGGTGTGTAGATACCTACATTCAACTTGACTTTCAATATCTATACGTTTCAAATAGGTTACAATATTACTCATCATCTATGAGCGTTATTTTTTAATTAGATATATTATCATATCAACACAATGATGCGGAGCAGCACGGGTCTCTCGTTACCTAATTATTATTTTGTAAAAATAAAACTAGTTATAGTTGTTCATTAACATACTTAGATACTACAAACCTACTTAATTAATATCTTTCACAGATGGAATTTTATGGAGTTTGGGCTTGGACTCTCATCACACACGTATCAGTCCCGCTTCTGGTGTGCTACAGATTTCAAGCCACTGTGTGTTTCTACGAAATCTGGAAGAACTCGTACAAAAGAACTAGGGAGGCCAACAACATTGATACTGATGAACTAGAATTAAAGAACCACCACAATGCTTAGTTATTAATAGGATTTCACATAGTAAACAATGACTGAAATAAGTATTAAAGTTAGGTAGGTACCTACTTATAGGTAAATAGTTTTGTTTTATTTTGTGAATCTCTGAAAGCACTGTTGCCAATTTTCCGATTTTTCCGCTAGACATTTATGACTTTTGCGCTAAAATAGGCGACAAAGTCGCAAAATTGGCAACAGTAGTCTCTTTCAGAGTTTCTAGAAGGCACCACTTGCCAATTCTGCGACTTTTGCCATAAAATGTTACCAATTTTGCGAACTCAGACCATAAAATGTTACCAGATACGGAACTGTTAACTAATTGTGATTATTAACTGGAAATTAACTAAGTATTGGTAGTGGGATGCAGGTTGCATAAATCGTGTGTTGGAAGGTCGCAACTACTTTTATGTTATAATTGAAGTAGTGACCTAAACCATTACTCAAAGAGTAGGTACCTAATGAATATAATAATGTAGCCATGTAGTTAAGAACATTTTTAATTCAAGTGATATTGCAATCCAGTAAGCGGGATCCCGCGCAATTTTTTCCGCATGCGGATCCCGCAAGCTTGAAAATTACACTAAACAGACAGAAACTAGGCAAGAGAAATACTTCCCTTACCTACTTACTTACATTTGAAAGTTTATTAAGCTTTGTTGCACGACACGACTATTTAGTAAGGTCAAACCATCAAGTGTGGAGACAGAAAGAACCTTTTCAGCCGCTGGCTACATTATGCAGTTACATAAGAAATAGGTTGAGTTGGGAGATTGATGGGTTATGATCATATTTTCAAGAAGAGAAGTGACTTTTTATTTTATATTTCTGAATTTGTTACATTACTTATTTGATTCATTAGTAAGAAAAATTAAAAGACTATTAGTAAACTTCTCTTCATATTTCTTTGTGAATAAAGAAGACTGATCTAATTATTACTGCCTTAAATAAAGATAAGAGTTAATATTTTTAGATAACTAGATTTCAAAAACTACAACAAAGTACTACAAAGTATTAATAATTGTTATTTTTTTAAACTCTTTTATTAATAAATAAGTAGAACTGTAAAATAATTAGTCTATTAGGGGAAGCAGGGGGAATGCCGTTCACTTATGGGAAAAGTGTTATATTTAAAACAAATGTTGTTTTATACCATTAAAAGTATGAAATCATAACAAAGGTTTAACTATTCAGCAATCAACTTTTATCACAAAACATATTTATCGTTCACATAAAATCAGCTAGATCCGCTTAAACCAAAAAACGTGTTTGAGCGCCATTACCCCTAACCAGGGGTAATACCGCTCAGCCAAACGGGTTATTGTGTTGTTTAAATAAAACAAGTGAGATCCATTTTCGCTAATGAAATATAATAGAGATCAACTATACTAAAGGCTGCAATCATAACTGAGCTTAAATTATCCATAGCAGAAGTAAAAACGATGGATTATCATCAGAGTTTATTCTTAGTGCGGTTTTCGCTACTTGTCTTGTTGATATTCCCCTTTAGATCGCAGGTTTAGCGGTCTGTAGGTCTTCTTCACACCAAGCACCTTTGGCGGTGGTCTTTTGACGATTTCTAATATCTGTTAAAAAAACATATGTTATCACCATACATATTGACTAAGGGGTAATGGCGTTCACCTGAGCGGCATAGCCCCTAACGATCGTTTTGTATAAGATTGAACATTTAAAAATATACAGACATAATTATTCAAAAGTGATTACGATATCGTAAAATAGAATGTTTTAGTATCTAGAATATAATTACAAATAATAAATAAGAACTGAAATTTTGAACTTACCGAGACAAACATCCAGTCTAAAATAAGATCTGTACAGCCGCAAACAAACAAACGCTCCTCACTTTCCTGTGCTGCAAGCGGTCTTATGTTACTTGTTGCTGCCTGCTTATACATCACAGCCCCCGTGCTTTAGCCCGCTCGCCGTGTTTCGGCACCGTATTTTGTAAGATAATGGGGTGAGCGGTATTACCCCGTGATCGCCATTACCCCTGCTTCCCCTAAGTGTTGGTAGGTTTTGCAATTTTTAGGGTTCCGTACCAAAATGGTAGAAAAGGAACCCTTATGGTGCGACTTCGTCTGTCTGTCTGTCACACCTGGTTATTTCAGTAACTACTAATGCTATCGACTTGAAATTTGTAACAATTATAAAGAGTACTTAACCAGCTTTATTGAAAGTGATTAAAGTTAAAAAATGTTTTTAGTTTCATTGCAAAAGGGGCCGGAGTGGGGGTCCAAAATTTCAAAGTGGGGTTAATAGGTCAAGTGACATATCATATGAAAGGGCTTGATCTGCACATTTCAAAATATATTTTTATTTAATTTTATGTCTCACAGTTTTCAACATATGATGAAAAATGTCTGAAAAAATACCATCCCCCCCCCCTTATCTCCGAAGTTTGCGGGGCGAAAAATCTTAAATAATTAGAGTTGATCGGAATTGACCCAAATATGGCACCAAAAATAAAACGATGTTCCTAACTAGTACAGTTTTTTTAAAATCATCAAAATTCCTTCACAAACAAACTTACTTATGCGGTCCGGATTTTTTCACTTTATACCTCCAAAACTGCTACGGAACCCTCGGTGCGCGAGTACGACTCGCACTTGGCCGGTTTTTTTTTATATTTGATTATTATCATAGAAAATAGATTTTTTAATTCCATAGAAAAAACTAACCTAAGCCCCGCGGGATTGAAAACAGTGCGGGATTGCAATCCCTATTTGGTATAATAGTAGTAGCGGCTCCCAGAGCCGCAGTCTGAGTCTCCATGCGTGTGACCTGTTTCCATACCACATACAAAAATCTAAAAGAAATCTAAATAATAATTCAATAGAAATGTCATCTGCTACATTTTATTCCCAGACGCGTGTCGCCGGTTCGCAGTCAGTGTTAAAGCATGCAATACATTTTCACATACCTACGGCACATTTTTAAACGGCGCACTCGATGTAGTGGTGTCTTGTAAGACACCACCTGCCTTACATAATTTTCATGAAAACGGCGACAAATTCACTAACTCGCCTTAGCGACTTCTATTGCATAATAATATTAATTATATTTAGATTTGACTTAGATATTATTTAGATTTCTGTGGTCGCATGCGGCCAGTCCTGTCGTGCGTGACTGCGGTTTACCTACTGCGCGTCCAGATTGCGCTGGATTGAGGATTCTCAATTGTTCCCTCGAAAAAAATCTCGACACAGCTCTGTTATTCAAAGAACCTTTTTTTTTTTTTTTTTTCGAGGTGGAAATCCTCATGGATGTCCCCCGCCCTGGGGAGGGCGGAGGGGTCTGTCAGACTCTTACTGACTAAAACCACCCCGGTGTTCCTCCAATTACCTTACGCCGGGGGCGCGGGAGTCGCTTGCGCATTCGTCCGCATCCCCGGCAGGTATTGGCCCGCCAAATGAAAGGCGGGCCCCGTCACCCTATGCGGCCGTCATGCACGGCCGCAATTCCTCTAGAGAGGCGCGCGCGGAACACGTCGCGCCACCGTCTCGGGCCTGTTTCCGTTCGGGCGACGGACGCCCCAAGTCCGCCGCCCGCAGGCCGCACCCTA
Source organism: Thalpophila matura (assembly GCA_948465475.1). NCBI lineage: Eukaryota > Metazoa > Arthropoda > Insecta > Lepidoptera > Noctuidae > Thalpophila > Thalpophila matura. The sequence continues at coordinate 8,159,293 of OX419183.1, read as the reverse complement.
TGGTGGCCGGAGATCGTTGGCCGCCCTACGGCGCCCGGTGCGTCTGCTGCGGATGGGGAGAGAGGACACCGCCTCCCTCTCCCTTTCCGCCGCCTCCTTGGCGTCCATCACCTCCTCGCAGAAGGAGGCGACGGCGTTCCAAGCGCTCTCGCTGCCGACCATGGCCTCAACCACGGCCGGGAGCGAGAGGCCACCCGCAGCTCCGACCGCCGCGACGAGGTCACGGCGCTGCACTGCCCAAGCTGGGCACTCCTCCAGTGTGTGCTGCGCCGTGTCGTCGGGGCAGTCACCGCAATGGTGGCAACCGGGCGTCGGCTCCCGGCCTATACGGCACAGGTACTTTCCGAAGCACCCGTGTCCAGAAAGCACCTGTGTAAGCCGGAAGCTAAGGGCGCCATGCCGTCTCCCGAGCCACTCCCTCATCACGGGCCTTACCGCCGCTATTGCGGCGTGCCCGGTTATTCAAAGAACCTAAAATTAGCTAAAACTATCCCTATTTTACAGAACCTAACTCAAATGGCTTGAAACTAGTTTTACGTGATGTTTGAGTCTTGAGATAGGTTCTGTAATACGACTACGACGGCTACGACATTTAGTCTTAGGCCTACCCCACATTGGGCATGCGCGTTCCTCGAGCGTGTGAACGACGCGAACGCCGCGTGCGTACACGTTCGCATCATTCACACGCTCAAGGAACGCGCACGCCCAATGTGGGATGTCGACACAAATCAATATTAAAGTAACCCTTCACTTAATTACCTACCTATTACCACAGATTACTACTAGCTTACCTGCAACTTAAAAGACCCTTAGGGTCTGAACATACGTCCGGAAAGCCCCTCCGGAATTTAGAATCTGACTGAGAGATTTTACGTCAAAGTGAATGGAAATGGAATCGTTCAATTTATGAACGATATCGTTCAATTTGACGTAAAATACCTCATTACGTTTCTTAATTCCGGAGAGGCATTCCGGTTGTCTGTTCTCGCCCTTATACAGCCATACCGTAATGTTTTGATACACTATAGGTAGACTTCTGAGGCTGATGGCCGATGCGACCGCTCTCTACAGGCGGGTCTCCTGCGCGTGTTCATTGAACATCGAACATGTTTAATGAAGAAAAAGGGGCGCGGCCTACGCGTTTTAAGGTGGACTTCCGAGGCTAGCGGCCGATGCGACAGACGCGCGCCTCTGACGCGCCGCGTCATACGCGACAATACTAAACATATGAAAATGTATGTCGCATTGCGACATAGGTACCTACATTTTCGCATCGGCCGCTAGCCTCATAAGTCCACCTTAAGGTACCAACAGACAACCGGAATGCACCTCCGGAATTAAGAATCTGAATGAGTGATTTTACGTCAAATTGAATGATATCGTTCATAAATTGAACTATTCCAGCCGCAATCGTTCAATTTGACGTAAATACCTCATTCAGTTTCTTAATTCCGGAGGGGCATTCCGATTGTCTGTTGCCGGCCTAAAGCTACGATTTCCTAGAAAAGCGGTGCCATCACACAGCGGCCGTCATGTAACGTTGATTATAGAAACAAATTGACGTGGTTTCGTAAGCCGGGTCTCCTGCGACGTGTTTTCGTGTTCAATTGAACATCGAACATGTTTTCCGTCACGTGGTCGCGTGATTTTGCTAAACAAAACGCGTAGGCCGCGCCCCTTTTTGTTCATTAAACATGTTCGATTTTCAATGAACACCCGCAGGAGACCCGCCTGTAGAGAGCGGTGTTTGATACCGTAACGTCCAATGTTAGTGCCGTCATTTTGTTTTGTATTGCCCTATGACGGTCTAGTAGGGTACCGAACAGTTTTCGCACGCTTTTTGCAATAACGGTGCATAATGAGTCCCAACTGGAGCAGCGAGAACGACGAAATCTTAATAGATTTTGTAAGGATTTACGAAGAAACGTAAATATAAAATAAAGTATGAAGTCTGTAGAAATACCCAATTTAAACAAAAAAATATAATAATATAATATAAATATGGGACTTTCCACAATGTCATTACCGTTATGACGGCCGTCTTTTACGTCCGCTTTTCTAGGAATCCCTAGCAGGGATGTTATGGAGCTTCATAACCGTAACCGAATCTGATATAAAAAGTTTCAAATAAATTCGGATAGGGGCGGAGTCTAAATGAGACACGTTATTTGTGTTTTACTTTTAAAACTTGAAAATATAATATCCGTAATCGAAACTATCCGAAACCACCGGATAATTCGAAATAATTTCATATCTGAAACTGACATAATATTGTTAGCAGAATCCTCTCCACCACCACTACCAAAGCTGACGTCATCTGACGCAGAAGACATAAAAGTCGTTGCTGCGAGTGCGCCGCCCTCTTTTGACCGGCGCGCGTTCTACCGACAACATCTCTTGCTTACCATGTTTACGTGTCATACTTATTTTTGTTGCTTTTTGTAATTACTTGATAATTATTATAAAGTTCGTGTAATATTGTCTCTTTTTTTTTTATTTAAAATTTAGTTAGATTCCCAATATCAGAAGTGGGATGGAACTCAACTTTTGGGTTCTATCCCATTCGCCCACTCTATTTTTGTACATTTGTTAAGATTCAAATCTACCCACAGTTTTATTATTTCCGTAAAATTGTTTTGATTTCTGTTGTAAGTTCGTAAGCGGTAAAATTAAGTCAAAATACCGTCCAAAACAAATAGTCGGAGAGAGCGCACGCCACATTTTTTCCAGATTTAGATCGCTCGAGTGCAACAATGGAAGCGATTTTGAGTCGGAATGGCGTGATCGTCCTGGAACAGTGGACGAGCTTTGAAGTGGCAAAGGCGCCATCGTCAGTTGCCTGCCGCTTGATAGCAAGACTGGGACCTGCACGTGTCCTGCCCTGTACAACGCGTCTCGACGTGGCTCACCGTTCCAGTGTACAGAAGGCGTCTTGGAGCGCCTGATTTGCGCATTTGAATTGATAAACCCGGTGAGACCAAACCATTATTCCTCATAACTCGTTCTGTGTTGAGTTTTGTCCGAAATGAAGCACGCCCGTGGTTGCGTGTCGGTACTTGATTCAGTGTTGAATGTGTAAATGTGCAAATGTGCATTTCTAACTACAAGTTCGGCCAGGTACGGCCGAGCAGATGTTATTCTGAAGTGGCAAGTGGACTCGCGGAGTCATAGCCGTTAACTTTGAGCATAACATTACATCGAATTTACTCATGTCACTGTTCTTACTTTTGTGTTGTATTTCTATTTATGTGTGTTGTAATATTTGCATTGTGCGTCAGACTGTAGGTGTAAAACCATGTGCTATGGTGTTTATCTGTTGTGGAGCTGTACCTACCTTTTGGTATTCGGTTGACTGGGAAGAGACCCGTGTAAGGCCTGTGCGAAATGGCATCGGGGTGACCTGGAATAGACCTGTACAAGGGCTGAGGTACAGCTGGGTGTCGTGTTTGTGTGGTTGGGTCCCTGTAAGGCCGGGAAGGCTGCGGTCATAGGCTTCGGACTCGACGATCATGTACGGCCTGTCGATTGAGCGAAGGCGTTGATGTGAACGACAACCCGTAGTAGCTGTGATAGCTGATGTTGTAATTACAATAATTGAACAGTCTGACTAGCAATGAGTGTTTAATTTCTCTCTGTTTCAGATGCGAGTAAAATAATTAACTGTTGTTGTTTCAGCTATTGCTTTCCTTGAAAGCGAATAAAACTTCTAACTGTTGCAATACATGTTTCATGTTGCTATGCTGCTGCACTGCACTGCTGGCCGCTTCGCTGCTGGCCACTGCGCTGCTGGCTGCTGCGCTGGTGGTTGCTGGCGCCGCGCCGCTGAAGACTAAGGACGCCGCCACGACGGGGTTCTTCTCAAGAAGGCTGCGAGGACGCCGCCATGTCAGGAGAGGCCGTGTTAGCAGAATCCTCTCCACCACCACTACCAAAGCTGACGTCATCTGACGCAGAAGACATAAAAGTCGTTGCTGCGAGTGCGCCGCCCTCTTTTGACCGGCGCGCGTTCTACCGACAACATCTCTTGCTTACCATGTTTACGTGTCATACTTATTTTTGTTGCTTTTTGTAATTACTTGATAATTATTATAAAGTTCGTGTAATATTGTCTCTTTTTTTTTTATTTAAAATTTAGTTAGATTCCCAATAATATATTATTCATATATCCGTATCCACATCCGGATCCGATTTTTTTTCATATCCATAACATCCCTAATCCCTAGCTTAAGTGTCACTGTCAACAAGAAATGGCCAACCTTCACACAGTATACGGACACGGATACACGACCTCGAGTAACTTCCTCCATGATTTATACCCTTGATAGGGCGATTGTTTTTAAACGGATTTTTAGCCAATAGACCTGCAGAACGATCCCCACCACTTTTTAAAACGTATGAAAAATAAACGGTCGGTGAAATTATCAACATAAACATTTTATTGTCGCTAAAATATATCTAGCGAATTGTAGCGAATACGGTTCTTGACAACATTGAAAATATGCTACAGATTGTGGTCATCCTATCAGTTCATAGCGTAAATAAACTTATTTCACTTGATTTTTAACTAAAATATGTATATTTTTTGCAAATTACACGAAAATAAAATGCAATATTTTTTGTTATTGTAGCTGTCACAAGAACGGCCTGTTGCACTCTGTTGACGTCACACGCTAGTAAGCCAGTGTTGCCAACTTATTTTTAGGGTAAAGAATTCTTTAGGGTAAATTTGAGGGTAAAATTTTAGGGAGCGCCTCCGCAGCCGGCGCCGACTAGGCTCCCAAAAATAATGCCGTTAGGAACCGGAGTAGCCTTGGAGTAGCAGTGATACCAGACGAAAATAATTGCAAACTACCGTAGCAGCAGATTAATGTTGCCGTGTTTTAAGTTGAATTAAATACCTTAGACTGACTTTTAAATAACAGTGTTAATGTAAAACAAAATACAACTTTTTTGGACTTACAAGGGGGATGGAGGTGGTCGACGGAGCCCCGGTACGCGGAGCTCCTATTTCTATCTGCAAGGTTAAAAGTAACATAACACGAAGGGGTTGACGGGGGCTTCGTTCGCTCGCTCACTGAAGCCCCCGTCAACCCCTTCGAACCTAACCTGTCCGTGTCGGGGTGTCCAAGTTCCCGAGCTCGCTTCGCTCGCTCTTGGACCCTAATTAGGTATGTTACTCAAATGAAACATGAAATGTTTTTTTAATTATGACAAATTGCCAACTCCCTTTCCCGCTTTTTTTTCAAAAGTCAGCGCGGGCTGCCAATTTAGCAACCAGTGCCGGCTGCAAATTCAGGTCACGGCGGCGGTCGCGGAGTCACTTCCAAAATTTTAAGGTTAGATTTCGTATTGTTGTTATGATTACTAAAGTTTATGGGCTTTTTGGTAAGCAATACATGTAGGTACCTAAGTATTTGAATTGAATTTGAGTTAAACAAACAAATTCAGCATATTTTTATTATGAAACATGACCATTGATTAAGAAAGAACTTGTTTTATTGTATATCTAAAACCAAAACTTTAGCCAGGTATTTTTGTATAAATAGTTATGATTTTAGAGTAAAATTAATCAGGCATTGGGGTAAAATGAAAATCTAGCTTGGCAACACTGGAGTAAGCACGGCTTTGACAGATTGTAGTTTGCGTTTTATGTTTTCTGGGTGCTATATTTGATCTTAGAGCTATTTCTGAAGCTGTTTTCATAGAAATCTTCTATCTAGTGGCATAAATATTCATATCGAATCTCAAAATGAAGTCAAATTTTGTGCAAGCTGATACAACCTACCTAAGATAGACGCAATTATGGTTGCACTTTTCTTTAAGAATACCTAACGCTGATTATTATGCTGCGGAACTTAAAAATGTAAAAACAGCAGTGTAAGTACCTACCTGCCACATATTTATTTACAAATCTCTTGTATAATCATTCAGAAGTTTTGTGAAATCTCATTTTAGGTTATGTTGATAAAAACTTAGAAACATTACCTATAAATTCTTTTGTGTCATGAATCATGATGGACTGCTTAAAGACGTATTTGTACATTGTGGAACTACACACCATTTATATACGCCATTATAGCCAATAAAAATGATTTATTGATGAAATTAATTTAAGCTGCACCGTCTGTCTTGTTGACAAAGCTCGTTTACTAGCGTGTTACGTCACTTCCGCAGAAACAGCGTTTTTGGAGCGGTTTTGGAAATTTATACTTTATCACTGATTTTTATTGATAAATACAGTAGATCTCCCTGAAATATCAATGTAGTGTGCTTATAATATAATGAAGATTAATATAAACCATTTCCCAAAATGAGTCAAATACCTAATTCTAGCGATTTTTTAACTTTAGTGATATCTCTAGTTTCGAAGTTGTATAGTATTACAAATTACTATTATTATATATATTGTTAGCAGAATCCTCTCCACCACTACTACCAAAGCTGACGTCATCTGACGCAGAGGACATAAAAGCCGTTGCTGTGAGTGCGCCGCCCTCTTTTGACCGGCGCGCGTTCTACCGACAACATCTCTTGCTTACCATGTTTACGTGTCATACTTATTTTTGTTGATTTTTGTAATTACTTGATAATTATTATAAAGTTCGTGTAATATTGTCACTTTTTTATTTCTTGGAGACGGCTAAATACTGTATGGGCGACTGCCCTAGCAATGTATAAACATTGCAACTAGTAATATGTAATGCTGAATAGCTGAATATTTGTATTTTGTATGAAAAAAAGATCCCAAAACTTCTCTTATCGTTACAATCCTGAAATAAAATCGTAGAAACTCCTACGTTAATATGTCATACAAACGTCAACTAAGTAAAACATTCTGCTATGCTACGGCTTTGCTACGCAATTTTACCTAGGCGCATGTATATTAACTTCAACAAAATAGTTGTTAAAAGAAAGATTATGCTAGCAAAATCCGTTACAGACCTACCATACCTACGTTATTATTTACAACTGTATTCAATTTATTTCAGCCATATTTTTTTCATCATTTTCACAATAGAAAATCACCCTTACTGGTTGTAGAATGATTCCAGTTAACTGTAGATGATTTACCTCGATTGTTAGCCATCGTGCTAGAATAGCGAGTAGGAATTCAGGCAATGACGAGGTGATATACCTCCGCAGTCTTTGCGTGGCTATACCACAGTTTAAACATCTCATACTGAATCACTAGGCAAAGGAAGTCCGTGTTGAGTAGCGAGAGGTCAGTAGGTAGGTGAGCACACACAATAAGTCCGGTAAACAAGCGAGGGTCAAAAGTAAGAACAGAAATAGTAGTAAGGCAAAACGAACAAACGAACGGCAGAGCGATCAAACGACGTCTGACAAAAGTACGTCTGACGTGGTCTGATCAAGGAATATAATACTCTCGGTCTGATATTATGTATTATCTATGGTGGTCTGACTGAAGTTTGTTTATTTTTTGGCAAAAATTGACTGTCACTTTTTAGTGCCAGCACTATTCAAGCGCGGTTTTTTTCCAGATTTTGCCAATCGTTTCAAATCAGATGAAGGCAATTCAAGAAATCAACATTTTGAAACGTATTGAGATATACAAAAACAAATAATATAATAATAACTAATACCTACTTTTACGCAAATATATCTTTAAAAGTGGGTAGGCTCACAGTCATGTTTCGTAAAACGAAATGTCATTATGGTTTCCTTGGTAAACAAAAAATAGGAAAACAAGTAAAAATCTTTTAATTATTTGATTATTTCACAGAAGTTTTATGAGAATAATAAACCCGTAATAATTAATGAATGAATATTTGAATGTTATAAGCTAGTGACACATTTCTATACGTGCTTAGGGCAGTAGTTTAGCCATGTCCTTTAGTTAGATTCCCAATATCAGAAGTGGGATGGAACTCAACTTTTGGGTTCTATCCCATTCGCCCACTCTATTTTTGTACATTTGTTAAGATTCACATCTACCCACAGTTTTATTATTTCCGTAAAATTGTTTTGATTTCTGTTGTAAGTTCGTAAGCGGTAAAAGTAAGTCAAAATACCGTCCAAAACAAATAGTCGGAGAGAGCGCACGCCACATTTTTTCCAGATTTAGATCGCTCGAGTGCAACAGTGGAAGCGATTTTGAGTTGGGATGGCGTGATCGTCCTGGAACAGTGGTCGAGTTTTGAAGTGGCAAACGCGGATGCCATCGTCAGCTGCCTGACGCCAGATAGCAAGACTGGGACCTGCACCTGTCCTGTCCTGTGGAACGAGTCTCGACGTGGCTCACCGTTCCAGTGTAAGAAGGCGTCTTGGAGCGCCTCATTTGCGCATTTGAATTGATAAACTCGGTGAGACCAAACCATTATTCCTCTTAACTCGTTCTGTGTTGAGCTTTGTCCGAGATGAAGCACGCCCGTGGTTGCGTGTCGGACTGGATTCCGTGTTGAATGTGTAAATGTGCAAATGTGCATTTCTAGCTACAAGTTCGGTCAGGTACGGCCGAGCAGATGTTATTCTGAAATGGCAAGTGGACTCGCGGAGTCATAGCCGTTATCTTTGAGCATAAGAATACATCGAATTTACTAACGTCACTGTTCTTACTTTTGTTGAATTTCTATTTGTGTGTTGTAATATTTGCATTGTGCGTCAGACTGTAGGTGTAAAACCATGTGCTATGGTGTTTATTTGTTGTGGAGCTGTACCTTTTGGTATTCGGTTGAATGGGAAGAGACCCGTGTAAGGCCTGTGCGAAATGGCATCGGGGTGACCTGGAATAGACCTGTGCAATGGCTGAGGTACAGCTGGGTGTCGTGCTGGCTGCTGCGCTGGTGGTTGCTGGCGCCGCGCCGCTGAAGACTAAGGACGCCGCCACGACGGGGTTCTTCTCAAGAAGGCTGCGAGGACGCCGCCATGTCAGGAGAGGCCGTGTTAGCAGAATCCTCTCCACCACTACTACCAAAGCTGACGTCATCTGACGCAGAGGACATAAAAGCCGTTGCTGTGAGTGCGCCGCCCTCTTTTGACCGGCGCGCGTTCTACCGACAACATCTCTTGCTTACCATGTTTACGTGTCATACTTATTTTTGTTGATTTTTGTAATTACTTGATAATTATTATAAAGTTCGTGTAATATTGTCACTTTTTTATTTCAAATTTAGTTAGATTCCCAATAATATATTATTACAAATTACCGTAAAACTCTATCTATATTATAAATAGGAAGTGACTCCGCGACCGCCGCCGTGACCTGATTTGCAGCCGGCGGCGGTTGCTAAATTGGCAGCCGGCGCTGACTTTTGAAAAAAAGCGGGAAATGGGTTTGGCAATTTGGCATAATTAAAAAAACATTTCATGTTTCATTTGAGTAACATACCTAACTAGGGACCAAGAGCGAGTGAAGCGAGCTCGGGAACTTGGACACCCCGACACGGACAGGTTAGGTTCGAAGGGGTTGACGGGGGCTTCAGTGAGCGAGCAAAGCGAGCGAACAAAGCCCCCGTCAACCCCTTCGTGTTAGGTTAGTTTTAACCTTGCAGACAGAAATAGGAGCCCCGCGTAGCGGGGCTCCGTCGACCACCTCCCTCCCCCTTGTAAGTCCAAAAAAGTAGTATTTTGTTTTACATTGACACTGTTATTTAAAAGTCTAAGGTAAAGGACAGAAATAGGAGCCCCGCGTAGCGGGGCTCCGTCGACCATCCCCTTCTTCCCTATAAGTCCAAGAGCGAGCTAGCCGCCGCCGGCTGCGGAGGCGCTCCCTTATATATATTATGTTGTATTATCTATGGCGTACTTATGTAAGTACGTATTCAAATATTGAAAATACTTAACCGGTTCATCTGCGAGTCATTCCCAACAAGAACAATCTCAACGTACTTTTATAGTGGTCATTTAGTCTCACTACCGATACCGGTTACTTACACAGTAAATACAAACACGGTATTTCCTGCGTTCTTTTAGTAACTATTCAAGTCTCAAGTTTAAATTTTGTTGGTCAGTGAAACTGAAAAGTGTATGTTTATATGGGTTGTAAGTAACACCTTAACGAAAACTGAAACTATGGGTTGAATACCTTATTCTGAACCCCTCAGCATTAAAATTTCGCGTCAGTCTTATGAATTTACGACTTCGGTTGGAGTTCGTAATATTTTCCAGTTCGTTAAAAAAAACTCTTAACAAAGTCGTATTTTTGTAGCGCTGCCGCACAAAACGATTTCTGCCAGTGCCACAAGGCCACAAGCCACGATATATGGAACTACGTTCCAAAATTATTTGGCCACATCTGGGGACTTTTTTGTTACCAAATTCATACAAAACTAGCGACTTTTTGAGGGCAGTCTAGAGACATGCGCAAATTTGATGTGGCAACACTGCTGGAAACGTGTGGTCACCATAGGCTGCTTGTGCACTACAGACATTTTCAATTCCGTGTCAATTCATGAATATTCGGTTTTTTACGGATTTTTAGCCAATAGGCGTGCAGAACGATCCCCACCACTTTTTAAAATGTATGAAAAAAAAAAACGGTCCGTGAAAAAACGTGCTGTCTGCTGTGTAAACGTGTAGTGCACAAGTAGCCATAAGGCTATAACGGCTAAAAGCCGAATACCCATGATGACATAAATCGTTAAAAAAATTAGCGGTACATAACCTCGGGCTATAATCTGTGCTCGGGCCTCGGGCTGCGTTTGTCATACCTGTCAAATTTGTGTACAACATTTCCTCATTTTAGATTTAAAAAATAAGGTATTTCTAAAAAATATGGCTTCTGTAATGGATGTAGATGAAGAAGAAGTCGAAATGGCTTCTTCTAGTAGTGGTAAAGGTGACAAGAAGAGATTTGAAGTCAAAAAGGTAATTAAACATTTACGCAAACTCATTGTAACGGAGCGCATTTCTTTGTCATTAGATTTGTTTCTAATCTATTTTATTTTCATTTCAGTGGAACGCTGTCGCTTTATGGGCCTGGGGTAAGAACGGCATTCACATGATTGAATTGGCGAATGATTGTTCATATAATATCACCAATTTTTTATTGCTTTATGTTATAGATATTGTGGTCGATAACTGCGCGATTTGCCGTAACCATATAATGGATCTGTGCATAGAATGCCAAGCCAATCAGGCATCAGCTACAAGTGAGGAGTGCACAGTGGCTTGGGGTGTCTGTAATGTAAGGCCAGTCTCCTCAAATTCTATTGTTTTCAAGTGTCTGGAGATGTCTTTACATGTACTATTTCTTAATTCCAGCATGCTTTTCACTTCCACTGCATCTCACGTTGGCTCAAAACTAGGCAAGTTTGCCCTCTAGACAACAGAGAATGGGAATTCCAGAAGTAAGTAGAAATCACACTTACTTTTATTTTCAAATAGCAAGGCTGTGATGTCTCTGTAAGTAAATGGACAGTCCAATCTTCCAGTCTCTGATCTGACCGATACCTACTGAATGTTGAAAAAAATACCTACCTAATGCTATGTAGTTTTTATGGAAAACAAAATACCTAATACTTAATCTATAAAAAAAACACCTATAATATCCCATTGATAACTGGAAAAGGGTCTCCATCATATGCATGGTAGGCACCATAGTTTTCTACACCTCCCTCTGTGTTACCTTTTCTGGTCAATTTGTTGTGAACAAGATTCATACTCAATGCGTACCTGGATAAATATTATGCCTTGCATAATTTATCCAGGTACATTGAGTATGAATCTTGTGTCTGCAACAAATATTTGCATAGCCTACAGGTAGCTGTACCAGGTCTCATGCACAGACAGTACAGAACAAATTCATAGTGTGGAAGAAAGTTTGCTTATTTGGAAACACTGTCATATTGATAACTAGCTGACCTGCCCTGGCTTCACATGGGAAAGTTTATTCTACACAAACAAGGGTTTTAATTATTTTTTTTGCATGGAACCCTAATTCTAAAATAAAAATAGCCCAAGTTACTCCATATAACATCAGCTATCTGCCTGTGAAAGTCCCGTCAAAATCGCTCCAGCCGTTTTGGAGATTAGTCAGAACAGACAGACAATTTGCTAAATTGTTTTTTTGTCATAACTAGGTACCATACCATAATTTATACATTATGCATTTAGTAAAAAGTTGTTATTTTGACATTACAAAAAGACACTTCAATTTTATTTGTTTTTGAGTATTGATAAAGTAAAAACAATTCTTAAACTGTCCCTTGTCTTTTTTTATTGACCAGTGCCTTATGTGATTATGTGTGACATTATTGTTTCAGGTATGGACACTAAGCAGAATGTCAATAACACCCATTCCCACAAGAAGTCACAGCTTATAATATAATTGAGAATGGGCATACCAATGTCAATATTGCATAAAGTTGATAATAAACTTAACTCAAAAGTACTAAATTTTTCGTTATTAATTATGCAATTATTTTGTAAATTGTGATTATGGAACTCTTGTAATGAAAATAAAAATCCCATAAAAATAGAATCCTGTCTTCCATGAAATGTTTATTTTTTAGGGAGATGATGGATTTTTGACATCGAAAAAGGGTCATATAAGTTCTCGAAGCTACAAGCAACAAATTAAACAAAACTTTAGAAAGAAACTTGAGGCAATTTATTGTGATAATTATTGAAATGAAAAATATTTCATGTTTGTCAACAATATGCAACTTGTATTGTCTAAATTACAGATTTATTACATACACTATTCCAATGAGGAATATCACAATAGCCAGTCATAAAACCAGCAATTCAAAAATAACTGCAGTTACTGATTCAGCCACAAAGTTAAGTTGTGTGCATAATTTTCTAAGAGCCAATACTTGTAAATTAAAGTACACAAATTATTCTACAAATTTGTAAAAATGACCACTCTTAGAGGTAGGTACATGGTGTTGTTATTATGAATTGAGGGGATCCAAAACTGTCCCCATTCTAGCTCTCAATGTATTGTTAATTTAACAGATACAGTATATTAAATATGCTTCATATAAATAAAAATATTAAACTAATATTTAAACTTTTATCAGCCCGGGATTTAGGAGGGGGCTAGCCGGGGCCCAAGCCCCGGGCGGCAAATTCAAGCTTGGTAGAGGAATACACTGAGCAGTGTATTCGTCTACCAAGCGTAGTAATGGCTAAGAGCAGCGCTAGACCGTCTGCGTCAGAATGGCTGGTTGTCTGTGCCGTTGGTCAATGAGAGTTGATTCGAAAATTGCTACATAATTGCTTATATTTGCTACATATCATAAATAATTGCTACATAACATGTATATTTAGAAATAACATTTTTTTTTTGACCAGCAATCCTGACGTTTGGTTGGCTGGTCACCTTCTAGTTTAAAGTCAAGCATGCAGAGTTTCCCGAAATGTATTGCGTCAATAATTGCTACATATTTACTTCATTTATCTAATTTAGTTGTAACTTCAAACATATTTTAAATAAAGGAAGTAGCAATTATTTAAATTATCCCAAGGAAAAGTGCCCGATAAAATAATGAAGGCAAATACTTAGTTATGTAGGTGTCGCTAAGTATTTGCCTTTATTATTTTATCAGGCACTTTTCCTTGGGATAATTTAAATAATTGCTCTGCATGCTTGACTTTAAACTAGAAGGTGACCAGCCAACCAAACGTCAGGATTGCTGGTCAAAAAAAATATGTCATTTCTAAATATACATGCTATGTAGCAATTATTTACTGTATGTGGCAAATATAAGCAATTAGGTAGCAATTCTCGAATCAACTCTCATTGACCAACGCCACAGACAACCAGCCATTCTGACGCAGACGCTAGACCGGGCGTTCTTTGGGGGAGGCCTCAGATCATAGAAACAAGGGAGGCGAGCCAAGGCGCTATTGAGCTTGATGCTTTTATATGGACCGTATATAAAACGTACACGCTGGCGACAAACCGAACACAATTGATGATATAAATACAGTGTTTTAGTTTAGTGCTAGTGTTGAGTGACGATTAACCGTGTTAGATTGAGGGTGTGCGGATTTTTTTATGTGTGGGAGATCTTTTTACTCACAAGGGGCGCTTGTAATTGTGTCGAAAAATGTTCTAAAAGTGGCGACAGTTGTTCCCGTACTAATTTGCTATGATGGCATATCTCCTTGTTTCTATAATCTAAGGGGGAGGGACCATCAGCATCAATGAGCGTGTTATGACTGAAATGATGATGATGATAAAACATTTTTTTCGGGTGGGGGTGGGGTTCTTTTTAAATTTTTGCCTCCCCTCGTAATAATTCAAGATCTGGGGCTGACTTTTATATTTGAACCCTTGGCGATCGTGCAACAATAGAAGTAATGATTTTATACAGTCTGCATTTCATCACATAGACAATATACTGATGCTCTTCATCATTGGATTCATTTAATTAATTAATATTCAGTCTGTCGCGTCTAAGGAACTAGTTTTAGAGCTGACAAAAGTAAGATTTATTTAATTAATGGTGCCGATTCTGTTGTTTACGAACTAATTTAGTCTTATTAAGGGCGGGTTGCTTCAAACCATCTGTATTCGTAAGTCAGTACGTAATCGTTAAGTCAGTATGAAATTGTCATACAAGCCGCCATATTTGACGGTTACAGATACGTAACTGTATGATGAAACAACATGGCCTAAGTCTCTTTCTAATAAAAAACATGAGAGAGGGATAGCAGACATTTAATCCTGTCAAATTAGTCCACTTGAACAATTTTGATATCAATTTAGTCGTAATCGCAAAAGGTCACGACTATTTTCCCGTAAATGACAAGGGCGTAGACTAATATGACAGTTCTAAATATTTTCTGTGCTTTTTCAATGATATTTGTAAGAAAGAGATATAGTGTGATTAAAATTAGTTTAGTGCGATATTCAACAGAACTGCACCAATGTCAATTTAGTCGTAATCGCAAAAGGTCATGACTATTTTCACGTAAATGACAAGGAAGGATTAATTTGACAGTTTTAAATATTTGCTGTCCTTTTTCAATTATATTTGTAAAGAGATATAGTGTGATTAAAATTAATTTAGTGCGATGTTCGACAGAATCAGCACCAATATCTTTCTTTTCAATCTTTTGTAAATACAGATCAGTACCCGTATCATGAGTTTTTTTGACGTGTAGTATCGTTAATGTAAGCATATTTTGAATTGAAAATACACGTTTGTTACACAATATTTATATAAATTAAATACTTAATTAGTTTCTCTGTATTTTTTAAAATGTGGAAATTGTATAAAATGTTATCAAAATGTTCCAGGACTGCTGTATTTTAAATTCAAAATATGCTTACGTTAACGAAACTATACGTCAAAAAAACTCATGATAGAGGTACAGTACTCCTATCATGAGTTTTTTTGACGTGTAGTATCGTTAACGTAAGCATATTTTGAATTGAAAATATACGTTTGTTACACAATGTTTATATAAATTAAATACATAATTAATTTCTCTGTATTTTTTAAAATGTGCAAATTGTAAAAATACAGAGAAATTAATTAAGTATTTAATTTATATAAGTATTGTGTAACAAACGTGTATTTTCAATTCAAAATATGCTTACGTTAACGATACTACATGTCAAAAAAACTCATGATCGGGGTACAGCTTCAGTACCTACTCAACTAAACCCATATAAAGTTGTAAACGTACCCACACTCTAAAGTTGTCGCGATTTGCAACATTTTAATTATTAATTTTACTGTTATATACAAACTATGTCCCTACAACTGCTGAACAGCTTTTTACAAGCGTAACACCTGTCGCGGCTACATTTCATTCCCATACCTATAGTAAAAATCAACATGAAACTGTACATATTAACAATATTCACATTTTTACCGTGAAAATTTATCAATATTAGAACCAAAATGTTATTATTTAAATTCAGCTCAATTGAATTCATTTCTACAACATTAAAATTTACCATTTCTGGATCCAAGAGATTTTCAATAAAAGCTCCCTCATCATGGCTACTAAACAATCTTCTGACTCACTGTCTTTCGAAATGATTGAATCCAGTCTCGAGACTTCACCCTTGTTCAAATTGAAGATTTAACACTACATATCACTAATAATAATTATTACTCTTTAAATAGAGAATTTATTTCACTATGCTCATCAAAATATCCATATTCCATACCATATTCAATATACACATTTCATTAAGACATTGATACAAGAACAAATAAATTATACAATGCAATGAGATCTACCTGCAGCAAGTCAACAATGTCAACATATAAATTAAAATGGTAAGAACTATGCTTCCAATTATAAAAAAAAGTTTTTTCTTACCGAATGGCAGTTTAATCCACCAGGACTTATTTCACCTTCTTCAAATAAGTCGTATCTGGCCTTCAATAAACAAAACCCAATGTTTTTGTATATTATATTAACAGATTAACATTAGTTTATAACAGATACTAAGTCTAGATCAACTTATTTGACGATCGTGAAAATACCTGACACATGGGATATCATAATTTGCGCTATGTAATGAAATCAATAAAAACTTTTAAATGTCTGTTTTAATAAATATTTCATGGAATCATCAAATTAAATCTGATGCATATCACTCATTACTCAAATGTCGGAACTTCACGTCACCAAAATAAATACTAGATAAAATAATCCTAATCAGTGTCAATTAAACTAATAAT
The DNA here is from genome assembly GCA_948465475.1 of Thalpophila matura. Taxonomy (NCBI): domain Eukaryota; kingdom Metazoa; phylum Arthropoda; class Insecta; order Lepidoptera; family Noctuidae; genus Thalpophila; species Thalpophila matura. Next base: position 8,142,677 of record OX419183.1, on the reverse strand, counting down.
TGAATATTAACGGTGGAAAAATAACCATAAGGTAGTTGCGGCTGTCAGTCTGCTGAAATAGCAGGTGGCAAGTCAATAGTACGACTCTCATTGCCAAATATTAATCTTAAGCGTTTCATTGGAGGCAGAGGACGGATGGGGCTGTGCTTGCGGTGACGCTCCTTAGACCGACGTCGTTTCTTTAGGCGCCGCGCTGTTTCAGGGTCGACGCCCTCTAGCCGTAATACTTCATACTCAGTTGCCTCTGTTGTATTACCACAATCCATTACTTCCTCCACTACAGGGCTCCTTTTCACACGTAATGTGAGTTTTAGTCCTCGCCGTGGGGGTGTACATGGGCATTCACTACTTTTATTAGAATTATCTGCCAACCATGGTGGACCTGAATCCGATTCCTTTTTAGACTCCTCAGTCCTACTTGTAACCTCTATTTTTGGATTCTTGTTCTGTTTGCTATCTTTAGACTCACTTGGATTCACATTTTCTCTAAAATCATATATCTCACTTTTCACACAAGCATTGTCACTTACACATTTATTATCAATCATTTGATCTTGAACATTGGAATTGCTTACAGTTTCAATCTTTCCAGCAGTAGTAGGAATGCCCAATTCTGTTATTTGCAATAGAGATTCTTTTGTATCACAATCATTCTCTGATTTTTCTAAATGTGTGTCTGTAACATCAACAGAATCAATATTCTCTTTTTGACTGTCATGTGATGGTTCAGTTTTAATATGATGTGTATTTGAATCTAAAACATTCGACTCTGTCTCCTCTTTTGGTGTGGTAAGATTCCTATCAATTTTAACCTCAGTACCTTGTTTTGATGTTTGTTTAGGTTTAGGACAAGTAGACGGTGTGCAGGTATCAAGTAAGCGTTTGTGACTTCGTAAAACTATGCCTGTATGAGAATCACGACTACTGCGTGAACTAGTGGTGCTGCAGCAGCGAGACGGCGGTGCTCGTCGCTTGACATTAGCCGCGGACATCATAGTCAAACCATTCGTCGCCCTATTGCTGTCTGTCCGTCGCCGCAACCTTTCGCCTCGGCTGGAAGCAGAAGATTCTCTACTGCCCTGTGCCTCTTTACTAACAGCTCCATCTATAACATCTGCAATACAACCTTGGGCTATTAATAATTCAGCATCATATTTAGTTAAACCTTTTTGCTTCATTTCCTTCATGCTTAGTGGAGAAACTATGTCAGAGTTTTGTCTACTAGATATTCGAGATTTTTCTGTGTTTTTACCATTCACATTTTTTTGTGTCTGTTTTGCTTTTGTTCTATTTATTCTATTATCAGTTTCTCTAAATCGATATCTTGTTGCCTGTTCATCATTGTGTGCATTTTGAACTGAAAATGCACCTTTACCCCGTCTTTCACAAGTTTCACATTCACAATAACAGTTACCATTTCCAAAAAAGTCCTCTCCATAGAAACAGGTAATTTCTTCTCCAACTTCAATATCTCTCAACACACGAACAAAAGCCTTGCCACGATCAGTAGCTTCAAAAGTACAAGTAGGTCTACAGTCATGATTAATGTATGCCGCAGGGCCGAGCCACAGCTGGGCACAATTTTTTCTACAACTATACATTACAGAAAAATCATTTTTTCCTGTATGAAGTAACTGTTTTTCTTCTTCTTCTGTCATCTCAGCAATACAGCCAACAAGAAAATCAATTCTTTCATGCTTGAAAAACTTTTTGGTTGTTGATATCTTTGCTCCCACTCGCCCTTCCAAAGAATACCTATAACAGGGCTCAATAACAAAGCCTGCTTTTTTATCAAACACTCGCAAATAACGATAAATCTGAAATAAAAAAGTAAAAAATGTAAGTAAAAAGTCATAAAGTAACTTTGGAATTATCTTTATTTTAGACAATTTATAGATTTAGTAGGAAGAAGACAAATAATGTGTTGTACATTATTTGTCTTCTTCCTACTAAATCTATAAATTGTCTAAAAATCGCAAATTATACATTCTATGTTACTCTACTGAAACATTATCATGGGCTTGGGAAGCTTACACTAATGTCTTAGTAAGAGTAATAGATTTGAGAATAGTTTAAATCACAAGATACAACACATTATTGACTGATTAAGTTATTTATACACAGGATTGGGAAGTCTGTTAAAATAAAATACTAACATGTTCTCTTAGCTTGCTCTGTTGGTGTTTATTTTTGCTAAAATGTCTTGGCATCCATTCACCATTTGCTAGTCTTGTGTATGCTTTATTGTAATCCTGTGTTTGGATGAATTCCTTAATAATACTCTGCAGCTCTTCTTTATTTGTTTTTAGTGGTCTGTAACGAACATTCATTTTGTGTGTGGTGATGCCAAGATATGGGTCCACTATAAGTGCTGTAGCCAAGTCATCGTACTCCGACAGCTCACGGGGAGTCATGCCCATTGGTTGCATCTTGTGCAGCACTTGCCTCCCTGGGTAAGATGCTGATCCAACAACCATCCTGAATACCTGAATAACAAAGGACGCGAAAGCTGTAGTTGCACATATAATTTTGTCATGCGAACACGGTAAGGATTTGATTTCTTCAATAAAATATAACTGTAATTCGAATACTAGCATTCTCATCAGCAGTAAAAAGTATTATGCTATTACCCATACAATCTCACAATTTCTAAAATAATATAGGGACAAACATGGCGGCCGAACACGAAAACCAAAAACCGACACGTCAAAATGTTGACACTGTTTTTTATTCTTTGGAAATACAGAAATATTAAAAAAAATAGTAAACAATACAGAACAACTATTCAGCTATTAATATCACTTACTTTTATCATTGAATGTAGGTAAGATTCATGATTATTTTTAATAACAACTTCACTATCTAGAAGCACTTTCAGACGCTAACCGCTAGGTTATTTACATAAATCATACATATTAACTTAATATTAAATTTAAAATTCTAATAAATTACTTCATAATTAAACAACAGGAATCAAAACTGAAGCAAACTGATCATATTCAAATTATCTCCAAGGAAAGCTGAAAAACAACCATGTTTTCGTGCACTCCATTCATTAATAGTGATGTACTACTAGCTACTAGGTCTAGGTAGAGATGGGTAGCTATTTTAATAACTAGCTGAATACCAGCTATCCAAAAAATAGTGCGCTAGCGAGCAACCGCCACAGAGAATCACGATTTGCAGCTGCTTAGGATTTTGTAAAAATGATCGATATTATCAAAATATTAATATTTTTTACGAAAATAATCGATATTTATCGTCGAGCTGGAAAGAATAATGGCCACTTTCCTAACATGCTTGGACTCGGAAAATCTTATAAAAGTTATAACGATGAAACATTTGTCATTTTATTTGCCTATTTTTAAATAACTACGTTCGGCATTCAATATATTTTTAAAGCACGGAGAATCGAGAAATTACGTATAATGTTTTTTGAGTTTATGCGGTATATTTATTAATCTGTATCATTTTGAATTGAGAGGTTTTTCACATTGAGGTTTAATTTAAGTAGGCAGGTACATTACCTTGGGTTAAATAATTATCATGATTTTATCCAGTTGAATACAGCCTGGGATTTAATAAAGATTCAGAAATAAAATCAATTTAGATTTTTAAAATGTATGGACGTCTCTAGGGACGTAAAAAAATGTGGATGCGTTCATAAATAAATAAATAAATATTTTATCCTGCGTATTGTTTCAAGCATTATGGTATAATTTTGAAGACTTATATCTATTATTTCCCGGCTTTTAAAAATAAACTGATGCCATCCATTAATTACATTAACAATGTACTACATTTTGCTAACATTACTATCTCTATAAGAATTAATGTTTTTTCCGAGGCCAAAATGGCCATTGTTCTTTATCGATATTCAATATAACATTTATCCAAGGAATAAGAGAGTTGAGATATGACAGATTTTGTATAGAACATCTGTCAAATCTCAACTTTATTCCTTGGTTAAATGTTATCTGACGTTGCTGGTGAAATCGGCCCTTAGTCATGTAACCAATAGCAAAATAGCTGAATAGCTGGTTATCTACCTAGTTATTCCACCACAAGTAGCCGGCTAGCAAAGGTTATCGTTTCGACTAGTTACCTATCTCTAGTCTAGGGCCATGTTGTTTCAACTTACAGTTATGTATATCTGTAACCGTCAAATATGGCGGCTTGTATGACAATTTCATATACTGACATAACGATTACGTACCTACTGACTTACGAATACTTTGAATGGTTTGAAGCTCTCGTCAGAGAGTATTATATTCCTTGGTTTGAAGCAACCCGCCCTAGGTGTAAGAACAAAATAAATGGCTGTTTGTGCACTACACGTTTACAGCACGTTATGTATAATAAATATAATAGATTTAAATGTACCGTACCTACCTCCTTTATCTTTTTACAGTTTCGATGGTCTCTTTGGGCGTTTGTCATTTAACCGTTTCCAACACGTATTCGTATTTTACATACATTCGATACTTATCCGTTTTTAAAATGTATAAAAAAAAACGGTGCGTGAAAAAACGTATTGGAAACGGATAAGTGTACAAACGCCCTTTAGTCAAACCTTAATAACATCATTAACCACCTCGCTAGAGTAGGCGTCCAATAGTCCAACCTTGGAGGAATAATATACTGGAGGTAGTTTAACCGTGTAGCAGTCTTGAATTTTCGTTGGTTTTAGTTTGCAGTTTTGACGTCTTACAGCTTTAATCCACTCACTTCTTCTTCCGATATTTTGAGAACCTTTAAAAATAAGCAAAAGTTCGAAAAAAAGCAGGCTACAATAACAAACATCGATAGACTATAACGATAATTTGTGCACATCATTGCAGTTCAAGCCTAAAACCAAACAATGCCTAGGTTAAACAATATTTTTTACGATATAATCTTTATATCATGGTTTTATAGCAATATGATGTAAGACAATCTTAAGGCGTGTCTCCTGCACCAAATTTTGAACAAAACATTGTTTTACGAACATGTTCACGAATTTAAATCATTCATTCACGCGTCTCCTGCGATGTTCGATGTTTTTGTTTTGCTAAACAAGAACATCGAACAATGTATGACAGGTATGCCTAGGGTTGCCAACTATCCTATCCTACTTCCTACTAATCCTACTAATATTATAAATGTGAATGTGAATGTGAATAAATGTGAATGTGCAAATACATCTGATAGCTTACCAAATTTAAAAAAAATATATTTCTGATTTACTCTCTGTTCCCGCCACTTCAGCTTTTACTAAAAGAGTTTTTTCGGTATCGAATCTGACATGGCGAGAAGAGAGAAACAAATGGTCCATAAAAATAAAAAACGAGTTATTAATTATTTATTTAAATATAAATTTCGGTTGTCAAACTAGCCTTGATACTTTCAAAGACAACATAAAAAATATTACGTGTGCTAAAAGTACCAACACATTTTTTTTTTTATGTGAATAAAAACATACTTAAATACAAGAAATCCTTTTTTTTTCTTCCAAATAAGTTATTTTTCTCAAAAAAAGTTGGCAACCCTAGGTATGCCATTTCAAAATGAGTTCCTTAAGCCGGGTCTCTTGCGCCCTGTTTTTGTGTTCGACGAACATTGAACGAACGATAAAGTGAACGATAGAGTGAACGATAAACGATTTTGTTCGTTTATCGTTCACAAACATGTTTGCCGAGCCTAGCGGAAAACATCACCGCGTTCGCCTGCGGGGGAATGAATGGAATGAATGAATGACCTCACATTCTTCGGAACTCATTTTGAAATGGCATACCTAGGGTTGCCAACTTTTTTTGAGAAAAATAACTTATTTGGAAGAAAAAAAAAGGATTTCTCGTATTTAAGTATGTTTTTATTCACATAAAAAAAAAGTGTGTTGGTACTTTTAGCCGCTCCGTCGCTAAATATCATATTCTCAAAAGAGCACATTCGTAAAACATCACATTCGCAAAACACGATATTCGCAAAACATCATATTCTCATAACATCATTTTCTCAAAATATCATAATCTTATAAGACCACATTCGCAAAATACAACATTCTCTAAACATCATATTTTCAAAAAAGGTGAAAAAGTACACTGGGCTCCAAAAAATAATGCCGACGGCGGCGTTATGCAGAGGGCACCAGTGCAATTGGTAAAATCTAAGGGTAAAATCTACATACGAAACTTCTTAGACTCATACTGGCCGGCGAATTATTTCCTCTTAAGACTAACTGGCTGTTTCCCGCTATTTCACCCACGTTGCTCGGCTCCTAAGGGTCATAGCGTGATGTTAAATAGTCTATACTATTCCCCATGAATCTGGCTATCATATACAAAAAGAATTTTTCGAATCCAATTGGTAGTTCTTGAGATTAGCGCGTTCAAACAAACAAAATGTTCAGCTTTATAATATTTGTATTTTTTTCAAAATAATATTTCATGAGACATTCTTCTATTATATATTATCTTCTTCATGATTATGTTGTCCTAGTACTTTTGCCATTCTATTCATAATCACATCATTCTGACCGGCACTGACCTGTCAAAATACGGTGCTAGTACTACTACTAGAAATTTGATTTCCCCGTAGGTAGGTACTTCAAAATCTTAATTGTTTTGATAAAATAAATTTTTCAACCCTGATTTGTAAGCTAAGATACTTACCTACTAAAAATATGTTTTATTTATCGAACGATTTTGTTGCAGTCTGTACAAAAAGTAGATGTTTATAGTTTCCTATATATACCTGTGACGAACTTACACAAAACTATTATTAAATAAAAGTACTTGTGACCATTTTACATTCAATGTATGGAGTTTTAAAAACTGTGACGATAATACATTGACTAAACTACTAAAACCCAATAATGTATCAGGATAGAATTTATCTTTTGTTTTGTTATTCCGTTTTTAATAAAAAAAAAAACATGAAAACATGTGACATATTGTCAGAGACTGTACTTTGAATGTGGTTTTACAAGAATGTTGTATTTTGCGAATGTGGTCTTATAAGATTATGATATTTAGAGAAAATGATGTTATGAGAATATGATGTTTTGCGAATATCGTGTTTTGCGAATGTGATGTTTTACGAATGTGCTCTTTTGAGAATATGATATTTAGCGACGGAGCGCTTTTAGCACACGTAATATTTTGTATGTTGTCTTGGAAAGTATCAAGGCTAGTTTGACAACCGAAATTGATATTTAAATAAATAATTAATAACTCGTTTTTTATTTTTATGGACCATTTGTTTCTCTCTTCTCGCCATGTCAGATTCGATACCGAAAAAACTCTTTTAGTAAAAGCTGAAGTGGCGGGAACAGAGAGTAAATCAGAAATATGTATTTTTTAAATTTGGTAAGCTATCAGATGTATTTGCACATGTATAATAAAATTGAAAATAAAGTATTTTCGCATACTTTATTTTTATGAAAAATTATAAATATCCCACTCCCACTAATCCCACTAATATTATAAATGCGAAAGTTTGTGTGTGTGTGTGTGTATGTTTGTTACTTCTTCACGCTGAAACGGCTGGACGGATTTGGATGAAATTTGGTAAGGAGGTAGCCTGGGACCTAGAATAACACATAGGCTACTTTATACTCCCGGAAAACGCGGGCGAAGCCGTGGGCGGAAGCTAGTAGAAAATAAAGTAGGATACGTTATTATAAAGTACTAGCTTCCGCCCGCGGCTTTGCCCGCGTTTTTTGGGATAAAAAGTAGCCTATTCTAATTCTATTATGATGTATAAGCTATATTACTGTAAAGTTTCATCAAAATTCGTTCAGTAGTTTTTGCGTGAAAGAGTAACAAATATCCATCCATACATCCATACATCCTCACAAACTTTCACATTTATAATAGTAGGATTAGTAGGAAGTAGGATAGGATAGTTGGCAACCCTAGGCATACCTGTCATACATTGTTCGATGTTCTTGTTTAGCAAAACAAAAACATCGAACATCGCAGGAGACGCGTGAATGAATGATTTAAATTCGCGAACATGTTCGTAAAACAATGTTTTGTTCAAAATTTCTTGCAGGAGACACGCCTGAAGAATGTGAGGTCATTCATTCATTCCATTCATTCCCCCGCAGGCGAACGCGGTGATGTTTTCCGCTAGGCTCGGCAAACATGTTTGTGAACGATAAACGAACAAAATCGTTTATCGTTCACTCTATCGTTCACTTTATCGTTCGTTCAATGTTCGTCGAACACAAAAACAGGGCGCAAGAGACCCGGCTTAATGCTAAACTCCTTGTCGAAAATGTCGACCAATCAAATTGAATTTAGAACACATCAATACAGGTCGAATACACAGATTACACTTACACTAGATACGGCAAGCCACGACCAAGCGTGCCCTGCATGTTCGACTGTTCGTACTAAAAAAAGTCTGTTAGCTCAGTGACGCTTAGTGATTGAAACAATTCTGTTTACTCTGAGCACATGACTAAATGGCTGGGGTGAAGTTATCGTAGGTATAAAGAAGATGACACGTTCGGTTTTCATACAATCTAATAACGTGCCGCATCTAGCATAGGTTCTGCCGCAGCATAGGTGCCGCATCTACACGGTTAGACTAAAGGCGCGTCTCGTGCGCCCTGTTTTCGTGTTCGACGAACATCGAACAGTGAACAGTGAACGAGAAAGGGGCGTGGTCTACGTGTTTTGACGAATAAAAACACTCAAAACACGTAGACCATCGTTCACTGTTCACTGTTCGATGTTCGTCGAACACGAAAACAGAGCGCAGGAGACACGGCTTTAGGCTGTTTGTTTACAGCACGTTTCGTTTATTTTTTTCATACATTTTAAAAAGTGGTAGGGATCGTTCTGCACGCCTATTGGCTAAAAATCCGTAATAGTATTCTGTGTCTATGTGTCAGTCAAATCAAATGACGTTAGGGATGCAGGAAGTGCCAAAATGTATCGATATAATTATATCGTATCGATATTTAAAAAAATATTTATATTGTATTCGAAATATCGAAAAAAAAATCGATATATTGATATATCGGTGTTTTCAAAAAAATATTTTGTTCTTTATGAAATTCTATTGTGTTTGTTTTTACTAGTTTAGATAATTATATGAATCTGTCAGTGTTAATACTACCTATTTATAAAAGTAGAGTGCGATTCCAGCGATGTTATTCAGTGGCGACATCGGACTTTCTATTGGAATATATCGTTTTTAATACGTTTTCGATACTTGATATTTTATATCGATATATCGGTGTATCGAAATAATAAATATCCCAAAAAAATATCGATATATCGATACATCGATATTTTTTCGACAAGCCTAAATGACGTGAGATAGACTGAGACGTGACGCAGTGCTGCCATTTAGCGCTTTCGGTGCTAGATCTAGCGCTTTTTTGACCTGTTTAGCGCCGAATCTGAGAATTTAGCGCCTAGCGCATAATCTAGCGCTTTTTTGGATTCGGCCCAAGGGGCAAGGAATATACTATAGGTACTCTACTAAGACTAACTCTACCGAGAAACGAGAACTAAGCTAAAAAGACAAGTTTTTAAACAACAGTCTTCTTTTTTAATTCCGACGACTTTCTCTTCTTGTCGCACATGTCATTTTTTTCTTCAATTTGACGTGTAGATTTTATGAACGTTACTGATAATGTATATTATTATTTCCATTTTGATAAGTTTTTTTTTCCTATTTATAATAGTCATACATTTAGCGCAGAATCTAGCGCTTCTTTTGACAGTTTTAGCGCTCAATTCATTTTTCCATCTGGCAGCACTGACGTGACGGTGAGCTGAATGAGATAGCATTCGTTCACCTGTCTCCTGTCCTTTGTATTTTTCAATTTTGGATTAGCTTGTGATCCTTGCACAATAAATTGATCGACCAGTGTATGTTACACAGTTGTGTCCTGTCATAAATTCCAAGGTACAGTGCCTATTAATATCGTATCGCATATCTGTTTGAGACACTATTTATAAAATACCTGGGAACATTGTAAAATGGCGTCCCATTTTTCACTACCCTGGTATGTTTATAAGATTTTTATGGTTTTGTTTTAGATGCCTAACATAAAATTGCAGTCTTCGGACAGTGAAATTTTTACCGTTGATGTTGAAATTGCAAAATGCTCAGTAACAATCAAAACAATGTTGGAAGACTTAGGAATGGAAGATGATGAAGAGGAGGTAGTTCCACTGCCTAACGTGAATTCTGCTATACTAAAGAAAGTGATCCAATGGGCCACGTACCACAAAGATGATCCACCATTGCCAGAAGATGATGAGAATAAAGAAAAACGAACAGATGATATCTCATCATGGGATGCAGACTTTTTAAAAGTTGATCAAGGCACTTTGTTTGAACTTATTTTAGCTGCCAACTACTTAGACATAAAAGGTTTACTGGACGTTACTTGCAAAACTGTAGCCAATATGATTAAGGGTAAAACTCCAGAAGAAATTCGTAAGACATTTAATATAAAAAATGATTTTACTGCAGCTGAAGAAGATCAAGTTCGCAAGGAGAATGAATGGTGCGAGGAGAAGTAACTCAAGAGCCTTAGTATTATAATTTCACTGTTTAGATTTAATTGGTATCTAAAATATGATGTAATTAATGTAAGTTCTAAGTATTGCTACTTATTTCATTTTTGTCTCAATTTATAGTGTAAAAATTTCAGGTTTTAATAAAAAGGGACTAATATAAAAAAACAACTGATATAAATAACCCATATTGTATTATTAACGTGCATTATTACCATACTATTTTAGGAATGATTCTGATTTTACCTATGGTGAAATGCTTTTATTTGTTTACTAGAATAAATTTCCTGAAATCTCTGTGATGTTTATTTCTCTTCCATTTACACCTTAGACCTAGGCTAAATGCTCAAAGATTTACATACATTGATTGGATTCGTGATCGTGACTAGTCTATTATTAATATATTAATGTCTTTTTAGGGTTCTGTAGTTCTGACTAGGAACCCTTGTAGTTTCGTCATGCATAGTCCATCTGTCTGTCTATCCGAGGTGTTGTTGCTAAGAGACTGCTAGAGTACTAGAAAGGAAAGCGGTAATTTTGTAGGAGTGTGTACCTATATCAGTTATTATGCCGACAAAGTGGCAAAATAAAATTTTTGAATTTTTTTGACGGTAGACCACGGAAGAGAGTTTGATCTCCCGTCTTCGATTGTTTTCTAATAGAGACAGGGAGTGACTCCCACAGAACAATATTGCTCTAGCGAGAAGAATATAAAAATGTGACTTCATAGTAAAAATGTGAGACGAATTTGCACGCCATCTAGTGGGATCCCAGTAAATCCAATGAAAAAAATTATATGCCCACCTAGAATAGATAATAATTTATTGACAGTTTAGACAATAAAATAATAATTATCTATTCATAAAGGTGGGCATATAATACAAATTAATACATCTTGAGAAGCTGGAAATCCACAATTGACGCACTTTCCTATGTTTTACTTTGATTAATTGCGAAACAATTCTCGTTCTCACAAAGAAATCTCGAAAGAGTCACTATCTCACTCAACACAACACTTTTTCACCGCAACGGCGTAATTTGTGCAATGGTGTGGGTTTTATTGATAATATTTGGTGGTTTTCTTTAAATCTTGTTTGTATGTCCCTAAAAATATCACTTAAGGCGCTGATAACTGCCAACGGCCTTGAGTGATTTGGGTGTTATAGCTTGATTGTTCTGCGCTGAGCTCAAGCAACGCGACATACGTCCACCGAGCAATACGACTCGCCTATCAAGGAGCGCGCTGTGCCGAATTAGACGTATTACTTTTTAGTATCTAAAATATATAAAAAAAAAAATAACAGGCAATATTATAGGTAGTAACATAGTCTTTTCACACAAAACAAATCATGAAAATATCTTAAGCGATTTGAAAGTACGTTTTCATGTTTTGGGTAGACAGTAATTCATGAGTTTATTTCATTAAGTATTTTACTACAATAGTTAAATATTCACAGGTACGATTGACGTAATTATGTTCTAGTTTAACATAAAAAAAATGCACAACTAACCTGCATTATTTGACGGCGAAATAAGAGATTTAAAACTTGAGATTTACGGCCGTTACCATTTACCGTCGCCCTAACTAATAATAAAACCACATTGGAAACGTGACCGCCAACCCCCTCATCGCGGCCGTAAGACAGATAGCGATGAGAGATTTTTTTTCCCAATTGCCACCTGGTGGCAATCCATATGGGGGCGACTGGGACTATAGGTACCAATTTTTCAAGTCGTCTAGGCTTGGATGGCCAAATCTGAAACTATAAGAAATAGCGAAAAACACTCAAAGGAGTCTCGGGACCGATTTGGATAAGAAATAAAACTGCATCATTAGGTTTTTGAAAAATCTATGTTTATAGCCAGGAAACGAATCCGTGGATTTGGAAAAAAATACACACAATTTATTATTAGTGCACCATCCGATAGTGTCTTTAATAAGGATCAAATTCTGGGAAGTAATGACATATGGCAAACTAAAGGAAAGTGTTGATTTTTCATATTTTCAAGTAAGTATTCATACATTACCTACCCGTACCAAAAATAAGATAGTATTTTGTATTTAATGATATAAAAATCAACACTTTCCTTTAGTTTTCCGTACATCATTACTTCCCAGAATTTGATTCTTAGTAGCGACACTATCAGATGGTATACAGAATGTGTTCTTTTTCAAAATCAATGGGTTCGATTCCCGACAAGGAAAATTAATTTTTCAGAAATCTAATGATGCCGTTTTAGTTTCCATTAAAATCGGCCCCGAGACTCTTTTGAGTGTGTTTTTCGCTATTTCTTATATGTAGATTCGGATTTGGCCATCCAAGTCGACTTGAAAAATTCATACTAGGTCAAATGGCATATATTATCATAAGAAGGGTCCACTGCAATAATGATGAATGTCCACTTTACTTTGTTTTGAAATAATTATTGCATTTTTTTTTTTTGTGGATGAAAATTATTCCTCTGAGCATTCATTGCTGAGCAATTGATTTTTAAAACTTATTTATCTCGGGACTGTGAGCGATATTGTGGCTTTTGTTGTCGAGATAACTAAATATCGAATGACGTACCTACTTACTTTGATTTAAAGACATTTTGGACATACTTACATAATTATTGCAGTGGACCCTTCATATGAAAAGGATGGTGCAGATGAATCTAAATAATAAGTCAATAGAAGTCGCAAAGGCGCGTGGTGACCTTGTCGCCGCTTTCGAGCAAATTATGTAAGGCAGGTGGTGTCTCACAGGACACCACAACCACTACACCGAGAGCGCGCGTTTAAAAATGTGACGTATGACAACGGAATTAAGTGAATTTTGTATTGCATGAGATGCGAACCGGCGACACCCGTCGGGGAATAAAATGTAGTACCTACCTTATTATGACATTTCTAGACTTATTATTTAGATTTCTGTGATCTGCATAGGTATTTTAATTTAAAATATTGAATTGATAGAAGTTTACCTAATAAATTGCACCAAAAATAAAACGATGTTCGTATCTAGCACAGTTTTTAGGAACCATAAAAATTTCTTCACAAACTAGTTATGCGTTCCGGTATTAGGGATCCGTACCAAAATGGTAAAAAAGGAACCCTTATGGTGCGACTTCGTCTATCTGTCACCGTGCTGTCAAGGTGATTATTTCAGTAGGTAACTACTAATGTTATATGGACTTTAAATTTGGAATGCTTGCCCACCTTTATTCCAAGTGATGAAGTGAATGAAATTGAGCGATTGGCTGCTGCGCGACGTGTCGCGGAGCCAAATATTTGTTCCGGGTCTGGAGCCTGGAGCACATGAATATATAACCGAACAGAATGAAAGCTTCATACTAACGCCGTGCGTAGGTACACTACTACACGCACAGCTATGTTTGCGTGACCTGTCACTGACAAGGCGCGCGGGGAGTGCACCGGCGCCCGCTCGGGTACAAACCGGTTTGAGCTGGCTCAGTAAGCGGGCAAAATTAAGGTGTGCTAGCTAGCGGCGAGCGGTACGACGCGGACATTTTATTTTATATTGTTTTTAAAGATGCCAAACTGTTGTACTGTGTGTATGTTACGGGCAATTTGATAAATCCGGTCACTATTAATAATGACCGGTCTGTATTAATAATGCCCGTATCAATTGGGCCGTGTGATTATAATAACTGCATGATTAATCACTTTTCCCGGTCATTATGAATAATGACCACCCTGTCTTGGGCAAAATAATAAAACCGATGAACTGTAGTGTTTTTGTAGTTGTAGTGATTGAAGGGGTCGTAGGGGGGCTGAGTCACCCTCGTCCGTGGGAGGATACCCTTAGTTCGAAACCCCACACGTGGTCCCCGGGTGGTGCCAATCAGATGACAACCTACTGGTGGTAGGCTTCGGCCGTGGTTAGTGACCACCCACCGGACAAAGCCATGCCGCCAAGCGGCCTAGCCGTGTTCCGGCGTGTTGTCCGGTGACACCGTTTGGGAAAACGGGTCGGAATAGCTGCTTCACTGCTGCACGACCGTTCTGCCATGCGTCGTCGCGCTGCATCGGGTAACTGGTCGCGGAGAGTAGCGGGATCCGAGGCACGGTGCACCGCTGGCCGACCGCAGTTAGTAGGGGGCCCAAGTAGTGAGCTAGCCACTCACGAAAGGCTGCCCCGCCAACTTGCGAAAAATCCCGGGATGCGCCATCTTGCCGGTTGGCGACCGGACGAAAGGGCCCGATGGACACTCCCGGGGGGGCTCGGGCGTCCCCGCAGTCTCCAGACCAGTTCCCCAATGATGTGGCGTTTGCGGCGCATGTCTACTGGCTAGCAGCGTGGAGCCTTATTCCACTGCCGTTTTCCCACCGATTCACCCCAACATCATGCAGCACAAAAATAAGAGGAAGGTTACACAGCGGCTGCACGCCCTTTCACTTAAAGTGCACCTCACTAACATCCGAGGACTGCACTCAAATCTCGTGCCAGTCCACTATCATCTTGAGACTGACAAGCCTTCACTCTTATTTATCACGGAGACGCAGATAGGAAGTCCGTCTGACGTGGCGTATCTATCGTACCCAGGGTATACCCTGGAGCACAATTTTAAGCCTCGAGCTGGAGTATGCTTATACGCCCGTGACGACGTCTCCTATCGGCGTCTCCGTCAGCTTGAAGACCCCACGTTCTCTGTGCTATGGGTACTGGTGGACACAGGTATCGAGAAAATTCTCTATGCCTGTGTCTACCGGTCGCACAGCGGAGATGAGGAGACGACCAGGCTCATAGAATACCTAAGTGAGGCAGCGGATGCGGCCCAACGGAGGTACCCTACAGCTCAACTAATGCTTCTGGGGGATTTTAACAGCCACCATCAGGAGTGGCTATTCCCATACCGGGACACCGACCACGCTGGGAGAAGAGTGCGAGAGCTTGCTCTATCGTTAAATCTCACCCAGCTGGTCCAGGAAGCTACGCGGGTACCTGACGTTGACACGCATACGGCCTATTGCTTGGACCTTCTGCTGACAACTGAACCAGACCGCTACTCGGTATCGGTTTTGTCACCCTTGGGTAACTCCGATCACTGTCTGGTGAAATCTGTATCTGTGTACTCCCCGCCCGTCGAGTGCCTTAGAGGCACTCGACGGGTGTGGCGATACAGGTCAGCAGATTGGGATGAGATGCGGTCTTTCTTTGCATCTTATCCTTGGCAGTCGATGTGTTTTTCGTCTGACGATCCTTCGACCTGCGCGGATGCTGTGACGGATGTGTTGCATCGGGCCATGGAATACTTCATCCCTTATTCCGATGTACCACTGTCCGGCAAAGCTCGCCCGTGGTTTGGGCCTCAATGTGGTCGCGCTGAGGCCCGTAAACATGAGGCATACCTGGCCTGGGTTGATGCTCGATACCGTAAAGCGAAGGACATTCGTCGGAGGAAGAAGGCATATAACAAGGCTGCCAAGTCCTGCAAAAAGGTTCTTCAGAGGGCTCGCTTCGACCACATTAGTCGAATAGGGAACAAATTGGCTTCGTATCCTGCGGGTAGTAAAGCGTTTTGGTCCCTAGCTAAATCAGTCGAAACGAACTTCTGCCGCCCCTCACTACCGCCACTGCTGAAACCTGATGGGACGCTGGCTCACACCGCCGAAGAGAAAGCAAACTAGTTTGCTTCTCTGTTTGCGGAGTCTTCGCGTCTCGATGCTGGTAGCGCGATACCTCCAACTTCGAAAGGCAGCACGACATTTATGTCGGAAATTCGCATTCGCCAAATGGAGGTTCGCAAATCGCTGCGCAATCTCGACGTGAACAAAGCCAGTGGCCCAGACGGTATTTCAGCCATAGTTCTGAAGACATGTGCGCCTGAGTTGTCTCCTGTGTTGACGCGCCTCTTTCGTCTCTCTCTTGAGACTGGTCGAGTGCCGAAATCATGGAAGCTTGCCAACGTGCAACCCGTGCCCAAAAAAGGTAGTCGTGCCGACCCTGCCAACTATAGGCCCATCTCGGTTACGTCCATACTTTGTAAGACTATGGAACGTGTACTCAATAGCAGGCTCCTAACGTATCTGGAAGCTAATGACCTCCTCAGTGACCGGCAATACGGCTTCCGCCGAAACCGGTCTACTGGAGACCTTCTACCGTACGCCACTTACATATGGAGTGAGGCCATCGAGAAACATGGGGAGGCGCTCGCCGTTTCCCTCGACATCTCGAAGGCTTTCGATAGGGTTTGGCATGACGGCCTTATTAGCAAGCTTTCTTCATACGGCTTATCCACCGGTTTCATTGCGTGGATATCGGACTTCCTGAGGGATCGTTCGATTCGAGTGGTCATTGATGGATGCTCGTCCGATCGAATGGCTATTAATGCCGGTGTTCCCCAGGGGTCGGTGCTCTCTGCGACGCTCTTCCTGCTGCATATCAACGACCTGCTAAATCCCGGAACCTTTGGGTATGCAGACGACAGCACTGTTGTAGAGAGCTACATAGCCAACGCACGAACCAGTGGACCCCAAATCCAGTCTCTGAGAGAGGCCATGGTCGAGCGCCTGAATTTGGCCCTTAAGGCAGTCTCCGATTGGGGCGATGCCAATCTGGTCAAGTTCAATGCAGCTAAGACCCAGGCGTGTCTGTTCTCCGCCAAAAGGAGGCCATTCCAGCTGGCTCCTACTTTTCGAGATGTGTCCATACCGATAACTGACCATCTCGAGCTCTTGGGCGTTACTTTGACGTCAACCCTCAACTTTGGCTCCTATATTGAGTCCAAAGCTCAATTGGCTGCTAAAAAGCTGGGTATCCTCTCGAAGGTGCGGCGGTACTTCACGTCGGAACAATTGCTTCAATTGTACCAAGCACAAGTTCGTTCGTGCATGGAGTACTGCTCGCATCTTTGGGATGGCTCAGCCAAGTACCAGCTTGAGGCGTTGGAGTCCATTGAGAAGCGTGCCAAGAAGCTCATCAACAACGACTCTCTTGTTCAGACCAAGCTTCTAAGTCTTGAGCATCGGCGCAAAGTTGCTAGCCTATCGGTTTTTTATCGGATACATTTCAGAGAGTGTGCCTCAGATCTGCATGATCTAATTCCATCCTGCCCTTTTTTCTATCGGACTGCCAGAAGCACGAAAAAGCGCCATCGGTTCATGGTTGATATACCAAAAACCCGAACGAAGCGCTTTGATTCCACTTTCATTGTGAAAACCGCCAAACAGTGGAATGCGCTGCCCGAGTGGGTGTTCCCCGATAGTTACAATCTGGGTGTCTTCAAGTCACGAGTGAATCGGTTTCTTCTAGGCAAGCGTGCTCCATCGTAGACCGCATCATCGCTTAACATCAGGCGAGATGGCGGTCAAACGCAAGCCTATTTACAAATAAAAAAATAAATAAAAAAAAGGGGTCGAAGAGGTCGTAGGGGTCGAATGGATCGTAGAGGTCGAAGGGGTCATATGGGTCGAAGGGGTCGCAAGGGTCGTAGGGATCGAGAGGCCGATGGTTCGAAGGGGCCGTAGGGGTCGGAGGAGTCGAAGAAATCGTAGGGGTTGAAGGGGTCGTAGGGGTCAAAGGGGTCGTAAAACCAAGCAAAATAAGAACAAAAAAATTTTGAGAGTTGGAAATTTGTAGAAATACAATATAATAGATACCTACATGCTTATCTGTTTGAATAAAACATTTTGATTATAGTTATTTTTTTTCATTTCTAACAATTTAATGTAGGTAGGTACCCCGATTTTATATTTAATAATAATAACCGATTGACAGCCCTATGAAAGTAGGTAAGAATTTTGAACTCTGTTAGGAAGCTTTCATTCTGCTCGGTTATTTATTCATGTGTCTGGAGTGTTGTGTATCAGATAGTGCAAAGCGATTGAAGCCATACTACCTCAGGGATTTATTTTTTAAGACCAATATTTTGCAACAACTAGGTAATAATAATGAAATCGATTTGTGAGTCTGTCGTTTAAATAGATACATAATGATGTAATGTAAGTGTACTGAATGAAATACAGTCCTTCCAGCCCTCAATCTTTTGAGCATGTACCTCTACCTAACAGTGGCGAAGAGTCCCTACAATACGATTCCTTCCGGCTTCCCTTTAAAAACCGCACCAAGCAGTACTGTTTACTATTTGTCAAATAGTATGTCAAGTAGTAGTCACACACAGCACAGATATAAAATGCATCAAAACATTTCAAATACGCCTACCTTTATTTTTCTTTTAATTCCGACAGCAAAATAAATATTGCGAATTATAATAATTATACGGCGGCGGGCGCTAAGTCGGAATCTTGCACTAAAAAATCTTAATGTCATGACGTCACATCAAGTCACGTAGCACCGCTACGTAAAGGGCCTCGGGAAGCCGGTATTTCAGGGATTATGACAAAGATAGAAATAGGTAAATGCGTAGGCGAGAACGAGATAGAGGGAACAAGTTAGTGTCCATCTAGCTACGGTGCTACGCTGTAGCTAGCTACGGCGCGGAAAGTATTTTTCGTTCCGATTTTGTAGCTAGGTGGCGTTGTTACTTTCTAAATCGCGATATGATTTCGATGATGATGATGATGATGATTTCGATGATGATGATGATTTCAATTTCGATGATGATGATGATTTCAATTTCGATGATGATGATGATTTCGAATTCGATCATGATGATGATTTCGATGATGATGATGAGTGAAACGGCCTTTTTGTTAGGTAAACAAGAATTAGGTTTCGTGGCCAGGTTTAGTAAGCATTTGTAGCTTGGCTTCCCTCTTACAAAAATTCACCCTTCGCCACTGCTACCTAATATGCGCGATCTTCACGCAATGTGTAGCCGTGCTCCGAGCACCCTTAGAAGTCAAAACAAGAGGATCATCATTCAAACTACGGCAGGTATCTAGGTATTGAAGCAATGAAAGAATTTGTCTTGAGTATTAAATAGTAGGTACCTATTCTATAATCTCATCTAAAATATTTTTATTTAACTACAAGAGTAGTTACTTGATCGAAGTGTAAAAAATAAATAGGTATAATAATATGGTGGACGGTGGTATAATAGTAGTACTATCTAAGCTATACTACGATAGGAGTCCTCAATGTTAGAAAACCTATCGGAAGCAAAATAATTGTCAACACAACTAAGGATTGGGCTGTTGAATCTTCCGAGGTAAGATCCGCACGACGCAGCTCCAAAAAGAACTCCCATAATGAAACCAAAACCAATCATCATTGCTAAAATCGCTCGACATTTATCTTGAGTCATTAATATCTCTTTACATATACATACGAAGTCGTATACAGACCTAAAACAAAGACTTAGGATTAATGTTTAATATTAATACCTATCTAGGTAGGTACAGTACATTATTTATGTGCTCGAAATTAGGTAAGTACCTAGTACGGTACCTATTTGCCTGCATTCTTTGATAAACGTGGATTTAATATCATCTGGATAAGGCTTAGACGAGCTCGCTACCCAAAGCAGTCTTAGATCTCGCAAATGATACCAACCTGCAACATCTCGTGTTATCGCACAACAATTTGTCAGTTTCATCCAAGAGTCTTGCCAATTGCTGTTGCGCCAGTGTAATAACTGGACATTTCTTGTGGAGGATATTGGCGATTTCGCCCTCGGGGTCTAAATCACAGCTACATCCAGGTGAATCGACGTTACTGTCCATTCTTCCATCACTGCGAATATCACTTCTTGGTGACGCATCTGTCGCCTCGAAATTTGTGTTTTCCGCCGGACCAATATCATTATCATGCAATTCTCTTCTGTTCTTTTTGTAAGTTTTCCTAGAATATCTATAAATGTTCTGTACTTGATAATCGTCTGATGACATTAGATCAAAATCAATAAAATACTATGTAACGTTTGTGACGTGTTTGTGAGGTTGATTTTTCTTAGTTTTTGGAAAGAGTCGAATTTAATCAAAGAGTAGAATAATATAGTTTTTGGTTAGGTAGGTACTTCAAAATAGTGGTTATCATCACTATACATTTTACAACTTATTAATTCCTAGGAGGTTACATAATTTGGAGTGCCTATAGCGGGCACAGACATAAATCTGTCTTCAGACTACGCTATCCTATATAGCATTATAGCATATAGCTCATAACACGACAATCGCGCACCATACATTGTTATGGACACGTTCACACTGTGCTATGGCTTTGTATGGCGCGCTATACTATATATAGCATACGCTATACTACATAGCAGGGGTCACCAAATTACTATGGGGCCAATCCTGAAATCGCGAAAAAAAAAATCTGCTGTGCCATACATTTTGTTGAGTTATGTGAACATAAATGTATGGAACAGCTGATTTTTTTTCGCGATTTCAGGGTTGGTCCACTGTAAAAGTTGTTCCACTGTAAAGTATTCAAGCATTTCCACTGTCTAACCTGCCACCCAGCCTACGCTGGGTGGTAAACTTTTTGAAAATCAGAGACTAAAGCTGTCTTCAGACTACTCTGAAGACAGCTTTAGTCTCTGATTTTCAAAACGTTTATGAGTCAGACATTCGACGATTCTTTTGCATTAGGTAAGTATAGGTAGGTCGCGGCGTGAATTACGAGCACGGATTGCGACTGCGATGCGGATGCGATTGTCTCAATAGACAATAGATAGTTGACAATACGTAATAGAAAATGGTCCATAGACGACGAATCGCGAATCGCGTGCAGCCTCGGCGCCCCCGGTCTTCTTCATTCCGCCAAAGAAACCGAAAAATCAGTTAAGGCGAAGGTAAATGGTAACGGCCAGTTTTAAATCTCTTATTTCGCCGTCAAATAATGCAGGTTAGTTGTGCAATTTTTTTATGTGAAACTAGAACATATATACATCAATCGTATCTGTGAATATTTAACTATTGTAGTAAAATACTTAATGAAATAAATTCATGAATTCGTGTCTACCCAAAACATAAAAACGTAATTACTTTCAAATCGCTTAAGATATTTTCATGATTTGTTTTGTGTGAAAAGACTATGTTACTACCTATAATATTGCCTGTTACTTTTTTTTTATTTTATATTTTAGATACTAAAAAGTAATAATACGTCTAATTCTGCACAGCGCGCTCCTTGATAGGCGAGTCGTATTGGTCGGTGGATGTATGTCGCGTTGCTTGAGCTTAGCGCAGAACACTCAAGCTATACCGCCCAAATCACTCAAGGCCGTTGGCGTATACCGGGGCCTTAATGCGCAGGTGACGTTTGTGCTCATAACTGCTGCCGCTAAGATATTTTACGAACGAAATGGCCCTAGAAAATAACACTAATACGTAGTGGTGTCCCTTTCTATTACATATGTGCGAAAGGGATACCACTACGTATAACGTTCTCTTTCCAGACCGGATTTTGGTTACTTTGCAGTGTTGCCAACTTAGGGTATATTACCCCAGATTTAGAGTAAAAATGAGGTCGCAGGGTTTTAGGGTTAAGAATTCTTTAGGGTAAACTTGAGGGTACAATTCTAAGGCTAGATTTTGTATTTTTATTAATATTACTAACGTTTATGGGCTTTTTGGTAAGCAATACGTAAGTATTAATTAATTAATTGTAAGTATTTGAATTGAATTTGAGTTAAACAAACAAATTTAGCATATTTTTATTGTGAAATTTAATATAACCATTGATGATGAAAGAATTTGTTCTATATCTAAAACCAAAACTAAAGCCTCAGGGTATTTTTGTATATGTCGGAGACAGTTTACAATTACAAATGTGGGTATTAACAGAATTTGTTAAGATTATTTACGATATTCTGCCAACAGAATTTTAGTTGTTTTGTTATTGTTATTTATTAAATAACAATAACAAAACTACTAGACAATAATTGATCGTAAAATCACTTAAATAATATTTAAGTGATTTTACGATCAATTATTGTCTAGTAAATCAAAACATGATTTAATTGAGTGTTTGGTGTAAACACGAATTGATTTTGGCAACTTATTTCGATAAATGTAACCGTTAGTCTTGTTCAAAACAATGTTGACATGTTTTTTAAATCGATTTCCTTTGTTAAATCATTATTGTTTAATTACGATAATTATTCTTGTATTATTTGATTAATTTACAATGTAAATCTTATTAGATTTAGCTAAAATTGTGTTTGTAACGAGTAAACACGTTGCCGCATTGCGCCAACGGACAGAGTTGTTTGGAGGGAGTTTAAGGTGGGGACATCGTCCTATAAAACAGCATGAACTCGGTGCGCTAGTCAGTTCGACCCAAAATAATGAACCGATTCAGCTAGTAGTCCCTCCCTCTAGTTGCCCTCCCCCCAGCGACGCCCTAAGCCGAGGCCCGTACCCCACTAGGGGGTGCCCTTAGCGTGTGGTCGCTTAGTTTGTAGTTTTTATTTAGTTTTAAGCCTGGCTGGAGGCATTTGTAAGTCCTCACCAGAAGTCCGCGTTAAGCAGTGACGGCTGTTAGAAGCCAACTGCGAGAGGCCATTAAAAAAAAAAAAAAAAAAAGTGCGCTAGTCAGTCGATCTTCGGATTCGACTCATTACAGAGCTCCTGACAAAACTGTCGGTTTACCCGGTACAGCCTGGCTGTATATTTTCACATAGCTGTATTGGCCCGTTTATAGCGAGATACGCTTTGTAATTGGGTGGCTATATGCCATTATACGAACTGTGACCTTGAAGGTCTGTTCGGCTATTTATTATTTGATTTATGTGCCATTTTCTATTTTCTATTTTGATTTGGATTATTGATTATCTTAATTGTGTGTGTAAAATAAATCATTTCTTTATAATTTATCATCTTGTTTATCCCAATAAAATGGGGACTCCAAACCCTGACCATATACCGCTCGGCTCTCCTGATCCTACAAATAAATAGTTATGATTTTAGGTTAAATTAATCAGGCATTGGGGTAAAATGAAAATCTAGCTTGGCAACACTGTTACTTTGAGACTCGTATGTAGTTATTTAATCTTCTTGCTCATAACATTCGCCAAAAACGATGTTCATCAAAACGCTGCCTGCATCGTGTACAACCATTACTAGGGATGGGCCGAAGTTCGTTTCACATTCAGTTTAACCGAACTTCGGCGGTTTGAACCGAACTTCGGCATTCGGCCGAATTTCGGTTCAAATGCCGAACATTCGTTACAAGAAATATTAAAATAATTCAACTGTTTTGACTATAATAATAAAACTAAACCAATAAAATAAAATCATAAGCATATTGTTTGTTATCTATTTAACAATTAAATGTATTTTAAACATTACCTATCAGAATTTTGGCATCTAAACAGTAACACTGAAATCATTATCGCCAAATCACAATTTTAACATTTTATAAAAGTTTTAAATGAAATCTTATTAGTAATAATTACTTACTGGTGTTTAAAATTTATCAAGGCAAGTTATGGTGTGAAAACACCAAGGATTCTGCGTATTCTGCTTATTCAGTATTGTGTTAGTGTTATGTGCTCCCACACTGCTGTTAGAAAATGTTTACAAACATTTTCTAACACAGATACAATTAACAAAAGTTAGGAATTGTTGGATTCTGTTAGGAATTGTTAGATGTTTTGAGTGCTCCTACACTGATGGAAAATGTTAACAGACATTTTATAACATTTGAAAACATCACTGTTAGAAAATGTTTGTAAACATTTTATAACAGCAGTGTGGGAGCATCTTTACGTTTTTGTTCGTATACCTACATTTCCCACCTCTGAGATAAGTCGCTCAGAATTTTATTATACGTAAACATCGCACGGGTCGGGACGATGACGTATTCGCTAATGAACTAACGGCCAGATGCCCTAGCCAAGTGGCTTTTCTGTTAGCGTTCACGCCAAACGATAAGCACAAAATGTATGGCAATGACATTACCTGTGGAAAAGTCACGTGACACACAAATGTCACTTCCATACATTTTATCCGTAGCGTTTGCCGTTAACGCTAGCAGAAAGGTAACTTGGCTCTCTGGGGCAAGACTGCAGGCGGGGTGTACGCCCAATAATTCAAGTAAACGAGATTCGACGTGTCACTCTTGAGAAAGCGCGGTAAAAATAACCGAAGTTCGGCCGAATTTTTTATTTTTACCGAATGTTCGGCCGAAGTTCGTATTCGGTTCAAACCACATTCGGCGCATCACTAACCATTACATACTTATAGGTCATAAATTATCTATCTATCTTCTATATTAATAAAATGCTTTGTCCTGACTGACTGACTGACTGACTGATGGATCAACGCATAGCCTAAACCGCTGGTCGTAGAAAGATAAAATTTGGAGGACGTATTCCTTATATGATGTAGGCATCCGATAAGAAAGGATTTTTGGAAATTCCACCCCTAAGGGGTGGAAATAGGGGATGAAAGTTTGTATGCAAGTCTTTCATTTTTAAAGTAAAATCAGTGAAAATTGGTATTTAGGCTTCTCTTTTTAAATAAACAAATACGTATTTCAGGGTTTTTGAAAATTCAACCCCTAAAGGGTAGAAATGGGGGGTGAACGTTTGAATAGGGGTTCCGTTAGATTTAAAGTTCAAGAGTCATGAAAATTGGTATTTGGGATCTTTGTTTCAATTAATGAAACAACAACAAATGAAATTTCATAAACCCTTAAGTAGTTGTTTCATTAATTGAAACAACTACTTAAGGGTTTATGAAATTTCAACCCCTAAAGAGGGTGAAAAGGGGATAAAACTTTGTATGGAAGTACCTACCGTTACTTTTGAAGTTAGAGTTGTGGAAATTATTATTTGGGCTCTTCATTTCAAATATATGTAGAAACAGGTAATTGAGGGTTTGTAAAAAAGCATCCCCTAAAGGGGGGGGGGGGGGAACGGGGGTTGAAAATGTGTATAAGAGTATCTACCGTTAGGTTTTAAGTAAGGGTCATGAAAATTGGTGTTTCGGTTCGTTGTTACTATTACAAACAAAGAAATGGTGTTTAACCTTTTTAACCGACTTCAAAAGAAGGAGGAGGTTCTCAATTTATCAGAATCTTTTTGACGAGCAAGAAGTGTAGGATCGGTTAGTGGTGATAAATTTGCGGTATTGCTGTAATCGCGTGTGTTTATGTCACTCAAAATAGAAAAATAAAAAACTATTGACCCCCTCGGGGGTAAAACAGCTCTTCTGCGGGGGTAATAAGATTGATAATCTGCTATACAAATAAATATAATTGAATTGTCTGTTTCTACTGTCATGTTGTTGTATTGTTATGGACCGGAGAGTGATATAAGCGTAGTTCAAGTTTACTCCTGCAGTACGTTCCCGTGGGATAATTTCCGACGTCCACGCGGGCGCAGCCGCGGGCGAAAGCTAGTCTTATTTTATTTTTATTAATTTTACACTTTACAAGTGCATTATTATCTGAAGAACTAGGTAGTCGTCTGTTGGATATCAACCTAATCGTTGTTGTAGATAATAATTATCGGTTATTAACTTACTCTTTTTACAATAACGCTATACCTACTGCAATTGTTCGTTACGCAACGTAGACAGTTATTGAAACTATCTATCAATGTAATAGCGGATAGAGGGTTTCTCCAGTCTGACGAAACTATCTATTAAAATAGATAGTTTGAAACGATCTATTGAAATAGATAGTTCCGATAAATACAGACGTTTTACTCAGTAACGCGATTCACGAACGAGCGACGGAACGATGGAACGAAATGCAACGAATCGTTTCGGATATGTTTGCAACGCCTCGCAACGCAACGACCCACAGAGTACATTGCAACGACCTCAGAGTACATTGAAACGAATCGCATCGGATAGTTTCATTCGCCGCGTAGAATAGCTAAGTACCTATGTCGTAAAACCCTCTATTAAGCCGCTATTATAATAGAGTGTTTCAAAACCCGCTATTGATATTGGATAGATAGTTTCGTTTCGTTACTCAAAAAACACGTTACAGCCCACCTCTATTATACAGTATTCTGTATTGAGTAGGTATAGACTTTCCCCAGTATGTTAATTTCATTTCGGCTTCAAGCCTAGCAAAATGCAGCGAAATATCAGTATTTATACACAGAGCTACTGCCACCTGACCTCCGCTATGTGATCACTGAAAGATAATAGCTAAATAATCTCGATTGATATAATCATTACACACACACGAATTATTGGTTTCGGTATGGTTTTGGCCGCAATGGCGCAATAAGGCTGTGTCCCCAGTAGGCAAACTGTTAGCAGCCAAACTAAGCACCCAGTAGGCAAACTGTTAGCGCAAAACTAGCAAACTGTGGACACTCCATTTCAAATATATGGAAGGGCGTACTAAACCGATACGGTGCAAACTCAGTCGGCCGCTAACAGTTTGCCTACTGGGGACACAGCCTGCCGTTGTACAACTCGCGCAGATAAAGAATGGCATTATAAATGGCGTCGCTTCTATTCAACTGCCGCTTGCATTGTTGCTGTTTATACAGACATCCGCCGAGGTGCCAACGAGAGGAGAATAGAGGCGACGCCATTTTCAATCCCATTCTTTATCCGCACGGGTGCTAGGTATAACAGGTAGATACTTATATCTCTACCTACTACCATGTGTTTCAAATATCAACCAATGACACTAGCTTACTGCCTGTCTATTCTGTACCGACACGCCACGTGATATCACCGCGACAACTGCCCATTTGCTGGCAAACGTTCGAGGGAGAATGTCACGGTGAGTCTCTTCCTTGAACGTTCGCGTGTGTCGGTACAGAACATGTTCTGTACCGACACACCGCATGATATGACGGACTGTGGGCCTTGCACGAACAATTTTGACGTATCGTATCGTAAACGTAAGCGAATTTAGATTCTAAAATACAACAGTCATAGACAATTTAGATAAAATTTTATACAATTTGCGCATTTTAATAAATACAGAGATTGAAATAAAGTATTTAATTTATACAAATATTGTGTAGCGAACGTGTATTTTCAATTCAAAATATGCTTACGTTTACGATACGCAACGTCAAAATCGTTCGTGCTAGGCCCTCTGGTCATAAATATGATTTACACATACATAAGTTCACACATTTCGCCCACAGAGATTTATAATAGATAGCCACGAGCTATGATCAGGACCTTCATGTTATTTTATGATGCACAAAATAATATAATTTTTATTAAAATATCAACTATTTTATTTGTAAAATTATTATACATACTATTTGGTAGGTATTTATGGTACTTGTAAATCACTTTGAGCCCAACAGACCCTTGAATATAGCCCAAGCGTCGCGGCACCTGATAGTATTAGATCTAAGTTATCACGACATAAAACGCGGTGACATAATTAATTCGAGTAAAAATATAAATGCATTGAATATGGAATATATTACAATTTCATTTATTTAAATTAATTAAAAGACCCGAAGAAGACCCGCCCGCCAACGCAGTAGGTACTGTTGTGACAAAAGTGGACAGTGGATTTTTTAAAACGGAGTAGCCTAACATTACTTAATTTTGTTTCTGACGTCGTCTATGTACTTTTTACCCGACTTTGGCGAAGCCCAAAAGGAGGGTAATGATTTCAACCCGTGTGTTAGTATGTATTTCCTTTTCTGTGTTCCCCTACAGTCTAGAAACTAAACGAGCGAACGGATTTTAATTTAACAAATGAGAAATAATTAGATTCGTATCGACTCCGCAAGTGACTGGCTATATTGCCGTGGCCGCAAACATCGCATACCTATAGAAGGCGTATACATTCGTGCGTATATTCAAAATAAACAATTTGACTACATACAAAAGTCTACGTGTAGTACCTACACTGGCCACACAAATTTTGAGAAGCAGCTTGCTCAATTGGTACTAGAGTCCAGCGCTGGGGCGCTGACGTAAGTTATGAATTCCTCAACTACAAGCCTAATGCGACGTCGCCGAAAACGAACGACCTGTTTTCACCGTGGGAGAGCCATGCTTCGGCACGAATGGGCCGGCTCTACCGGAGTAATACCACGGCCTCACAGAAAGCCAGCGTGAAACGACGCTTGCGTCGTGTTTCGCCGAGTGAGTGAGGGTACCGGAGGCCCAACAATGATGGCGCAGTTGATAAATCCATTGTTGGGGGGGGGGGGGGGGGGCAAAACTGCGGTCAATGCCCAAGGCAAGAGCAGTTTTTTAAAGGCCGGCAACGCACTTGTGACTCATCTGGTGTTGCGAGTGTCCATGGGCGGCGGTAATCACTTACCATCACGTGATCCGTCTGCTCGTTTGCCTCCTTTAATATAAAAAAAAAACCTGTACAAAACTATTCATTCTCGAATTAGTACACACAAATCACATTTTTCTAGCATCTTCGAGTCTTTCAATCAGCTTCCTTGTACGCGATTTTACAACATACATTATTAAGTTTGTACGAAACCCTCAATGCACGAGTCCTGCTTGCACTTGTCCGGATTTTTTTTTATTTTTAGTGGTTTTATCAACACTAGGATGCACTGCACACCACGGTCGAGTCTTTATTTTTTTTTTAATACACTGAAGTAACGCACTTCTCCGTTTCAAATTCTTACTAATATTATAAATGTGAAAGTAACTCTGTCTGTCTGTCTGTGTGTTACTCAATCACGCCTAAACTACTGAACCGATTCAAATGAAATTTGGTACAGAGATAGTCTAGAGCCTGAGAAAGGACATAGGCTACTTTTTAATGCGAAAAAAGGGCTGTAAAGGGTTGAAATAGGGGATGAAAGTTTGTATGGAAATTAAGTAATTTTTAAAGCTAGAAGCTTGAAACTTATTTTTGAGGTTTGGGGTGTAGGGTAGGTGTAGGGTAAGTGTAGGGTAGGTGTAGGGTAGGTGTGGGGTAGGTGTAGGGTAGGTGTAGGGTAGGTGTAGGGTAGGTGTAGGGTAGGTGTAGGGTAGGTGTAGGGTAGGTGTAGGGTAGGTGTAGGGTAGGTGTGGGGTAGGTGTAGGGTAGGTGTAGGGTAGGTGTAGGGTAGGTGTAGGGTAGGTGTAGGGGTAGGGTAGGTGTAGGGTAGGGTAGGTGTAGGGTAGGTGTACTAAACTTTACCCGTGCGAAGCCCGGGCGGGTCAGCTAGTATTCCAATAATTAAATGTAATATTTAACTACGTTAAACGTCGCGAAGCGATCTCTTACCAGTACATTTAACATTACTCACATTATGATGATTTTACATACATATTGTTAACTCCATAATTAAGAAATCGAGCCTTCTGATCTAACAATATCTACTTTTCAGGTACCGGAATGTAGAATGAGCGATATTCCTTAAAATATTGTAATTCCACTATAACACTTAACAGCACTGGGTTAGTCTCCAAAAGATTGGTGCATCCATTTCTTCGAGTACTCGTAGACCACGAAGAGTGCGGCTGTCGCAGGGATGGTCCGCACTAACGTTGGTTTGAGTCCGTTGTACAATGCCAGCACACCTGAAAGTAAATAATAATCATCATAGAAAAATGTACAAGTCACAAGTTGACGTTCTTGTTGTCAGGAGTTTGTTAAAGCATGGGTTTGCAATTTGTATCTGGTAACTAGCTGTAACCCGTAAGATGTCCCGTTTGAATCACACAGTTTCGAAAAATTCGTATCAGTGTACCCTCTAAGGAAAATGACTGATTAGATTACCTAAAACAAATAGGTTCGGTCAGACAGTCACTAATTGATTGCTCAGATACCTATCATCTTCACGTCATTGACAAATTAGTTTGTAAACAGTAGTGTTATTAGCGCTAAGGCGCTAAGGCTAAGGGTATATTGATGCTCTGAATATTCGTACTCGCCGAATATCACGATGACGTTCGTAAAATCGTACCTAATTCAAAAACTTAATGGGTGATGAAAATTTTCTTGTATTTTCACTCCTTAGCCTAGAAAACGATTAGCGTTCATTGTTTCTTATCTCTTCCTATAAATAATGACGAGGTCAAAGTGAATGACGAGATACTATATTTATTATTGCGCATTTCATACATATTATCTCAAGTATTATCTGCTACGTTAATCTTTAATGTTTTCATTTAAAATATACAAGTGTCGCCTCATTGTTCTTTAAGGGCCAGACGAGAATAACCAGCGTAATTTGCATCGCTCAGAATGATTCGGATTCAAACTCACTGAGCTTACGTGGTAGTGGTAGATTATGGCCAACTCTCTCTCACAGAGAAATCTAAGCAGTGGGAAAATATAGGCTTGGTACCTATTGGTTAAAATGATTCGAAGGATTTACATTTGACCTCGATCGGACTCATTTTGCGTAGCGCATACCGCAATATTCATTTAGATGACTTTGAGCGGCTTAAATAACGCTTGGTTTACGCTTATTTATGATCTAGTTCCTCTCCACCTAAGAGTAAAACCTCATCCACACTAACACCAGGCCCGCCGCTAGGTGTTTGAGCGCCCGTGTGCAATAGCGATTATGCCGCCCCCTATTATAACTACGGTGACCTTTTTTTTTTTTATTGTACGGATTCTTGCTAGTGCCCAGGGCGGCAAATTTTTTCAGGGGCGGAAAAATTTGGACGGTGAGAAAAAAAATATCTTCGCATTATCGAAAATGCTATTTTATTTTCCAAAAAATTATTATGTAAAAAAAAAGTTCTAGAAAAAATATTTAATTTAAGTAGGTATAGCAAATAAATGTTCTGCTTTAAATGAGTCATTTTATACAACATTTTGATAATGGAGCGGCATTTTTTAGTGCCTAGGAGCGGCGCTAAGGTTAAATCCGGCACTGTCCATGCGATAACATCTCTTAGGATATATGTGGGATGGGTATTATTTATGACAAGAGGTGAATTTTACGTGATCGATCGCTCGGTTTGCCGCCCCCCTAGACGTGCCGCCCGTGTGCGGTGCACTCCTTGCACACCCGCTTGCGGCGGGCCTGTATAACACATCATCACGATACACGCGATATCACGAGCTGTGCTGCCGCAAAAATACCTTTGTATTTCATAATAATATTATGAAATACAAACTTATATTTGCGGTCAGAAGACTGAAATACTTCTTACTACGAAACCCTACACTGTGCGTGGTCCGACACGCTCTTGCCCGGTTTTTAGTGTTAAGAACTTGTTATAAGGTACGATGGGACTGGCATGTACAATGTACATTTGTATAAAAGTCCCTAACTTAAATAAAGAGAAAAAAAATAAATTCGGGGCACCTTTTTGCGTTCAGTACATGTGCGATTTATGAGCGTCAGCCCCGGATCTTGAATTATTTCGAGGCGGGGCAAAAACTGAATAATGCCGCCCCTGCCCGACAATATTTTTGGTATTATCATCATCATTTCAGTCATAACACGCCCACTGATGCTGATGGACATAGGCATCCCACAGAGAACGCCACAACGACCGGTCTAGCGCTGCTCTTTGTGATTACTACGCTTGGTAGACGAATACAGTACTGACTTACTCAGTGTATTCGTCAACCAAGCTTGAATTTGCCGCTCTCTGAGTTTGCCACCCAGGGCACGGGCTCCGGCTAGCCCACCCCTAGATCCGGGCCTGACGAGCGTATCGGTATACGCGCAAAACGCCTTATCTGGGCAAGCTCTAAACGGAGTGCAACTCGTCAACTCATGATGAACCTATGGCCTTATGAAAGAAAATAAAACCAATTGACTAAAGACGATATTTTACACGCAATTAGGTACCTACTTACGCCACGTGCTTGAAGAAAAGTAAACATTTATACATTATGAGATACGGAAGACAGGCAAAGCTTTGTAAATAAATGAAAAGATAACATACCTTCTTTCTGTATAATATCGTATCCAACCGTCAGAAACTTTTGACTTTTGTTTGATATTTGTATTCTTGACTTGATAACGTCTGAGGGGAATATGACCGTCCACAGGACAAGCCCACCCACCGCGCCGGCTATCATTGTTCGTACAAAACCAATGTCATCTTTAGTCTGACCTGGTTTCTTCAATAACTCTCTTGTGCCTGTAAAATTATATTAACACGTCTAATTAACTAAATTGATATAGTGCACAAATATAATAGTAGGTATGTAAAGCGAAGTGTCCACTAGCAATAAAATTTGCGGAAGTTGACTTGCGCAAGGGACTTCTCGAACGACTTCCCGAACAACAAGTCAACTTGCGCGAGCGTTTACACGTTGGAAGTCGCTTGCGCAAGTCAACTTCCGCAAATTTTATTGCTAGTGGACACTTCGCTTAAGGATCGTGGCAAGAAGCGTTCGGTTGTTTCTGTTTACTCTCATGGGATAACTGCGGACGCGGATACAGGATTTTGTTCAGGGGAAGGGGTGGCAAATTTTAGTGTGATTTCAAAAATGTCCCATGATGATTTTAAAATTTTATAATTGGTCAAAATAAAGTGCCTTCGATAATTTGGGTGCCCCCCTCCCCTTTTGTACCTATGCCTGGATAAGGAGCTCGAGTTTAAGTATGGTCTAAATGTCTTTTTTGATGAAACTTTATGGTAAACCTTGTCAATCAACTTGCAAACTATTAGGGCTTAGTCATAAAATTAAATTACCTTCGTATCCTCCAAAGAAGAAGAAGTATCCAGGCATTTCTCTCATGATAGTTGGCACCAGTCCTCGGAAGAGACCTTGAATGCCATATTGCCTGAAAATCTGTTGAGTGAGCTGAAGCGGCGAAACCTTCACCTGTCAAGGAAATTCCTTGTAAACATCACTTTGCTTATTATTTGAATTTGTTTGAAGGTTGCAACAAAAAGATAACGCAAATAAGATATATAACTGATTTACTCAGATAACATACTCGTATAAACATTAGATAAGGAAATAATTCACATTTAAAATAATGGTGTTCATTTACTAAATCTATCTCTATGATGCATTAGAGTTTTATTTACGAGTTCTTTAAACTTATGATCAAAAATAGAAAACTGTTGATAACATTACAATAAGATAATTATTATGATACTGTTGACATGTTGTAATATTACCAAAATAGACTAAATTTAATTTAATAAAAAAACATATCTATTCATTTAAAATACAAAATAAGTTACAGTAACTGCATGCTTAAATTCATATAGCTAGGACAAATGAAATACCCAAAATAATCATCGTACAACTGTTTGTGAGGTCTGCACATTTACTTCTCGTAGGGCTTGTAGCTGACACTTGATTAGTTCAGTGGGGCACAGTGTGAATGAAGAGAAAAATGCTGCTAAGAAACCTGCCGATGCATTGCCCAAGGCTGACAACTCCTCAACCTTCTGAAACACAGGCAATATAAATAAATAATAGAGATATACTTGAAGGGCAATTCTGATAACCTTATTTTTTATTTGAAGATATGAAACTGATAAGGGCTTCAATCCAGCCATCCATTAATTTGTGTGATAATTTCGAAATGGAAATAAAAACTCTGGAAATAATTACTATACAGCACTCAGAGTTGTGCTTTATTCAATAAAAAAAATACTAAGTAATTTGGAATATTAATTGTAAGTTACATAGTTTTAAAATAATTTTACCTCAACACCACTAAGCCGACAAACAAACTTTTGACAATATCCATATGCTGCAAAGAGTACAGAATTTTCTGCTACATTTGCCATGATTGCTGGGGTAGTTCCTGCATATAAACCTCTGAACACACCATCATTTCTTAAGGTCTGCTTCAGACAGTCATACATTCCCTTGTAAAGATGCGGGAATGTCTGCATCTTTACTTTGACTGTGTCAAGTGGCTGTCCAACATACACAACTGCTACCCCACCTAATCAGAAAAAAAATAAAATAAAGAAAGTAATAAAAAAACAGCAAAATACAGCATTAAATATTATAATGGCAATTATTTATGTATTTTGTTTAGAGTAACATCCAATCTTCTTCAATAAAAATAACTTTATTGAAACAATATCTCCTTACCCAAAGAACCAGCTGTGAAATCAATGAAGCCATTTTTTAAGTTTCCTGAGGACCCTGATGAATGAGCCATGGTGCACGTTCTCCTAGTTTTTCACCTTATAACCTGTAAAAAAATATTTGTTAAAAATAATAGAAACAAAGTTTGAACAATTTTTACAAATCCAACCCGGTATTTTACACAAGCTTAGTCTATATCAAATGTGTTAGATACGTAATAAATAAGTAAAAAAATGTGTTTTCGGATTCGTTCGACCACATAATTAATATATGCTATTAAGATAAAAGATAAATATGATGTATTATCAATGTGCACCACGAATTTGGCGGCTAGACCAGTCAAACAGTGTAACACTAGTCACTAACAGTTATTTTTTTTTTAAACTTACAACTTTAATAAGTCCATTTTCTTTGTCAATAAAATTTATGAATTTAAATCACAAAAAAATTCACAATGATCACAATTCTTACGAGTTTTATTTCACCGCTAAACTACACCAAAACACGTGCGAAACGCGCTGCGCAGGCTCCAGGCTCGGTCAACTGTGTATGGGTGACTTTGGGTGACTTGGGACACAAGGTGGGTTCCAGTTCATGATAAGAATAGCGATATCGATGACTCTGTCTAACAGGCTGATTACAATGAAATGTTACCAAGTAAAATAAAATGAAATATCGTGTAACAAATTATGACCTAAACATGATTAATTTAATTTAAAATGTAGCTTAATAACTAACACCTATTTTTTTTTACGGTTATATAATTAAAATTATGAACTCTAAACGAAATTTGGAAAAATAATTATATCTTTAGAAATAAATTTGAATTTAAAAAATGGACTCTGGTAGTTTGCTCTGGCAACACCATATGATAAATGTCTGCTGTTATGGTTGGTCGTTTTTTCTTGTTTCTGTTTATTTGTTGTGCTTTAAAACGATAAACTGTTTCTGATTTTTCCATCATAACGTTGAGTCGGCATACTGTTACGCCGTTGCGGTGAAAAAGTGTTGTGTTGAGTGAGATAGTGATTCTTTCGAGATTTCTTTGTGAGAACGAGAATTGTTTCGCAATTAATCAAAGTAAAACATAGGAAAGTGCGTCAATTGTGGATTTCCAGCTTTTCAAGATGTATTAATTTGTATTATATGCCCACCTTTATGAATAGATATTATTTTATTGTCTTACTGTCAATAAAATAATATCTATTCTAGGTGGGCATATAATTTTTTTCATTGGATTTAGTGGGATCCCACTAGATGGCGTGCAAATTCGTCTCACATTTTTACTATGAAGTTGATATTCTTCTCGCTAGAGTAATATTGTTCTGTGTTTAACATCCAATGCAAAGTACAACAACGTACACGTACATCGCGATATCGATGAAGGATTCCCGGGGATTCCCCGCTGAGTTGAAGATGAAGTAAGTAAAACGGGGAAGTCCCGCAGCCCGCCATAACGATGTAGTGTTGCCAACTTTTGAACGCACGCTTAAGGCGGGAAAAAAAGGAATTGCTTTATAGAATTTTGTCATTTGTAAAATAAAATAAATTAGAAAGTTTTTATTATTTTTCCTTACACACTTTGGGGGCCCCCGTGGCCCGGGGGCCCCGTATAATTGATACGGCAAATACGGCGGTAGCTACGCCCCTGGTACAACATGCAGCAGGCATGGTTTCTGTCACGGCTCCGGCGCTGCGGGGCTCTGGCGGTCCCACGCGAACTTATCGTCGCAGATGGTTTTAACACTCACCACCGCAGCTTCAGCCGCGGCGGCGAGTGTTGAAGCCACCTGCTCCTCAGCTCACGGGCCGCCTAGCCCCTCCGCACCTACGCGGATTTAAATTACACTCTAGGGGTAGGGCAGACAAGACTACGTGGAGTCGGTTTTGCAGCGATTCGTTTCTGCCACTAATTTTTGTAGCACATCATATTGATTTTTATTTTCGACGTTCAAATATGTACCCAACCATAATTATGGTATCCATTATATTTTAAACGATATACCTACTTACCTAATGGTTTTCGATTAAATAAACGTTATATCCAATACGACGAGCATCGACTGACAAACCAATCGCGTGCAGCCTCGGCGCCCCCCATCTTCTTAATTCCGCCAAAGAGACCGAAAAACCAGCTAATGCGCAGGTGACGTTTGTGATCATAACTGATGCCGCTAGTTATACCTACCTGAGTACGTAGGTTTGGGGTATCATTTAAGCTATCACCAATTTAATTAGGTTTGTGTTTCTTAAATAATAGGGTTTGTCCTCAAAATAGTAGATCTGTCACCAAAATGTAGTCACCAAACAATGCAAAATCAGTTCCACAATAAATCACCTAAAATCCTGAGATATAAAGTCTAGTACCGAATATTTCACCTGAAATTTAAATCTACAGCAATAAGGAAGGAAGGTGGTCGACGGAGCCCCGCTACGCGGGGCTCCTATTTCTGTCTGCAAGGTTAAAAGTAACCTAACACGAAGGGGTTGACGGGGGCTTCGTTCGCTCGCTTTGCTCGCTCACTGAAGCCCCCGTCAACCCCTTCGAATCTAACCTGTCCGTGTCGGGGTGCCCAAGTTCCCGAGCTCGCTTCGCTCGCTCTTGGATCCTAATGTTATTTTTATGCTAACCGATTTTCTCAATCCAACTAATCTGTATTAGGCATTTTTTCATAAAATTATGGAACTGATCTATTTATTAGGTGACAGATCTATCATTTTGATGATAGAACAAATTTTTTGAGCATAGAACTTCTATTTGGGCTATAGAAAAAAGTGATCAAACTATCATATTTACATTAACTTCATGATTTATACTTAGAGACCGTTTTAATTAAAATGATGACTAATATATTTCTTGGGAACAGATATATTAATTAGGGTATCGCAGATTGGTGACCAATCTAAACTTAGATGACAGAAAATATAGTTCCCGTAGGTTTGTAGAGGTTGATACTAAAATAAAGGGATGCAAGGTAATTGCTATTCCACCCAAATAGAAACTGTTTATTGGTTATGAAACATTATACATAGGTATATCTACATTTTATATTAGGCATCGATATTTTATAAACATTACATGAAGCAGAAATTGCGCTACACATTGCTACATACATTATTTTTCATATGTAGGTATATAATATACTAGCTTCCGCCCGCGGCTTCGCCCGCGTTTTTGGGATTAAAAGTAGCCTATGTTATTCTGATGTATAAGCCAGGGTTGTTGCGAATATTCGCATCCGCATCCGCAATTGCGGAGCTTCCGCATTGATTTGGACATCTGCATCCGCAATAATCATTGTGGATGTTCATGCGGATGCAGATGTAGCACAGGTCGTGTCAAGAAAGAAATAGGCGGGGCCCGGCGACTGGCGCGTGCCGTGCATGGCTCATTAACCAATAGGAGCGAAGTTGTCACCAATAGCACGCAGGTTTTTATTGACACCACCAGCCAGTGTTCCTAGCGAATAATTGTTCAGTAGCGCGGGTTTAATTTACGAACCTCTGCGTAATAGGCTTGACGCCGAAAAGGCGGCAAATATTACTTTTTATTAAATTTAATACTCTAATTTTTAACTTACATTACTAAATATTTATTAAAAATTACTCTCTTATTATTTTATTTCTCCACATAGTTTCTTAAAAAAATATCTTAAGATCCGCATCCGCGGATGTGAGCCTTCAAACATCCGCCTCAGCATCCGCACCCGCGGATGTGAAAAAATCGGGATCCGCAACAACCCTGGTATAAGCTATATGTATTACTGTAAAGTTTCATCAAAATCCGTTCAGTAGTTTTTGCGTGAAAGAGTAACAAACATCCATACATCCATCCTCACAAACTTTCACATTTATAATATTAGTAGGATTATTATTACATTTGTGACATGACATACATTTAAAGAATATTATTTGGCACTATGTAATTGTCTAATACCTACTACAGTTATTATGAAGTCTTACTGGATCTAGGAAATATAAAAAATCTGCTCTAAATGTATCAGTAAAATATATATAACATATTGAAAAAAGACTGTGCTTTCTAAGCTCAGAACTTTCAGTCTCTGCCTCTCAGAACATACCTTATGTCTGCCTTTGGTTTTTTGCCCAGATCCATCTTAAATAAACATATTGATTGAATTTCATTGATGTTCAAGGCATGTAAAAATATACCTAGGTACAGCAAGTGTTCTTATATCTAATTAAGTCTATACTCGGACTTTTAAGTGTTTGACTTTGCAGTAACTTGACAGTTTGAAGCAAAGTAATTAAGTTTTGGGGTCTCAGATCACAGAGATTTCTATGGTTGGGGTACTGAACGAATTTGCGAAAAGAACGAATTATAAAAATAATTGAATTAAATAAATATTATCAAACCTATATTTTTATGAATTTGAAACATGCCATGCATAGCCATGTTTATGCATATATTTTACCATATAGTATGTATATTCTTATCTTATTATTTTAATAAATGATTATTCCGTTTATTCATTATATATACACTCAGAGGCACAATTAACCGGCCATCTATGTTTAGTGTTACCACGTTTGATTAAGTTAAATAATGCATATCATGATGTATGTTACTTCTTATGTAGCTACTATAGCAATAAATTAAACACTTATTACTCATTGCTTTTCTATAGTCTATGTTTTCCATTTTGTGATAAATTATTATTTTTTTACTTTTTTGTTGTTCTTATTCCTTCTTTGGAATAAAATAATTTATTTGTACTTTTTTAATAGTAGTCCACTACCGTATTGTCAAGTTATACTGCAAACAATGAAAAGTCCGAGTATAGCTAGTGCTATTGTTAAGAAGTGATATTACAATATTGATGTAATAATTACACAATATTCAGTACATAAACTTAATGATCAGACATGAGGTATTCCATGAAGCACACCCAAACGAAGCACACCCAGACGAAGCACACCATACTTTAGGTGTGCTTCGTCTGGGTGTGCTTCGTCTGGGTGTGCTTCGTTTGGGTGTGCTTCATGGAATACCTCTCAGACATTAGGGAAGGTTCAAAATTTATTTGGCTTACATACATACAGAATTTTATTCAACATTACTTTTTTATTATTCTCATTCTTCCTTACTACCTAAGCAATAAACTTGTGCCCATTAGCGATGGGCAAAAAGTGTCACTGAACTGAAAAGAGAGATACGTATCTTTTAGTTCAAAAGATATGTATCACTCATTTGTCTCAGTAGTTCATTTAGTTCAGTAGTTCAGCCTGGTGTCTATCACTCATTCGTATCAGTAGTTCATCTATCTGTATCCTCTGTATCTATCTCTCGCTCAGTGTCTCAGTGTTCACATATGTATCTGTATTAATGTTTGTTGCAAATTAAAGTTGCAAATTAATTTGCTTATCTCTGAAGTCACAATGATCATTTTACATTGCCTATATTTTTATACATTATGTATCTATTTGGTTCGTTCAGCTCACTGATGACAGTGATGACTGAGCCAGTGATACGTTCGGATACGAAGATACAGTTCGGAAATGGATGAATGAGTGATAGAGAGATAGATAGCTAGTGAACATTTATATTACATTTAGTGTTAATTTTTATCTTTCGTTTGCGAACTACCCATCTCTAGCCCATTAGACATAGAAAGCATAATATATTGTAGGCTTATTAGATAAAAAATGTAAAACACATAATTAGAAAAAGTATATTTACAGGATATCTAAATAATCCTTGATATCCTGTTATTTAATTTTGAAAATATTGTATGTATTTATTATCATGATACCTACATTTATTTGAATTGTAAATAGTAAAGGTGTAAATTATAAATTCTTTAAATTAGATATTACTTATATCTCATTAGGTTTCCTTATAAAGGATATAAATATTCACTATCAATAATGGAATTCACACATATTGTATTTATCTACTGTACTGACTGTGTCTTTTTAAATAATAATATTTCTTTTATACAAATAGATTAAATTAATCGTAACATGGATATAGACAATCATATTGATTTAGTAAGTAACACACCATAGAATATACAATAACAACAATAAAAAACTCATATAAAACAAAAGTGCATTATTATGAAATCTCAGGAGCCTCAAAGTAAACAAGTAAAAAAGTTGTTAAAGTTACCACAACACATAAAGCTAAATATCACATAGCACTGTCATTTATAAATTCTGGAAAGACATAAATAAAATTGAAGGGTGAAAAGCTATTTGTATATTATTCATATGATAAATTATGATATCATTTAGAATCAATATCACCCAAAATTTCACTTAAAACAAATAGTCTTTCACCCTTTAAATTATACATTAGAAAAATTAATTCTGGATGTCCACTCTTTCCCTCAGACGAATGTATATCTTTAAAATGGGTCTCAATGTTGTGGCTATCATGCTAATTAACACTAAAGCGAAACAAAGAACTGTCACCCACTCTGCATTTTTCCACCAGTTAGAGAAGAGACCAAGCAAAATGGTTGTTACCCCCAAACAGAATGTTAGTAGACCAGCTGACGTATGTATCAATTTAGTGTATATGGGGGGAAGGTAATGTTTCAATTTCAAACTATTAAGAGCGCCTAAACCTCCCAACATAGTCAGCAACAAGAAAATGAATGAAGTCAATCCGAATTTACCATGATAACTGACAAAGTGTGCAGAATCCTTAAGAAACTTGTTTGTAACAATTACAATGAATCCTAGTAATATTATTGTGCCACCTATTACCTGAAGCACCCAATGGCGAGCACTCCTCAGTCGTATGGGCATCCATCCTGTAGCTAGGTCACCTGGAGTTAGAGCGTGCATTGCAGATGTCATAAACACCATCCACTGAAACAATGCAACAGTTGGATTTACCGACTAGAGCAACGCGCAGTTTATTTTACGTAGGTAAAGTAGCCACTGATGCTGAACTTACACCAAGTGTCATCAAAGTGGGATGAAACGAAAACAGCGAGACGCCGTCTATAAAACAACTGTACGTGATTATACCCAGGAAAACCAGCCCGCATATGTTAGATATAATATTCAAGTAACTTGGCGAAGTATCGGTATTAGGAGCAACTAAGCGCGCTGTTTCGGATTTTCTGTCTGATGGTCCCATTTCTGCAGAGCCAGTTTCTTCTCCGCTGAGTTCCATAAATGCTCTCAAACTTGAAGTATTGAAAATGGCAACTTTTTATAGTGTGTGAACCCGTTATTTCGTTTACATGTAAATAAGTACAATATGTAAGTATGCGACGACGATAGGTACCTAGATACTATGTTTTATTGATTATTTACTTTCAGTGAACTCCACAGAAGTTGATTGAACTGAAGTTAATTCAGGTCAATGACATTGACACTTGATTGACAACAGTCAGCAGCATATGGCTGTTGTGCACTGTGCACTACTCCGTTTCCAGCAAAGACCACTTACTAATCGCTTAACCGGTCATCTGGTGAGGACTTACAAATGCCTCCAGCCAGGCTTAAAACTAAATAAAAACTACAAACTAAGCGACCACACGCTAAGGGCACCCCCTACTGGGGTACGGACCTCGGCTTAGGGCGTCGCTGGGGGGAGGACAACTAGAGGGAGGGGCTACTAGCTGGATCGGATTAATATGATTTAGGGACATATTTAAATCTACAGGCTCAGCGCGGGCTGGCTCGAGCAAGGGTCGGTTAGGGGACTGAGTCATACGCGGCGGCGGACTCGGGTCATGATGGGGACGTCGCGACGGGCCTCGTCGGCGAGGTCGGAATAGCGCCCGGTCTGTGTTTGTACCTACGCAGAGTGCTGGTCTCCCTGCTGCTCTCTTGCAGTAAGGTGATAGCATCATCGGGAGTATTTAAAGCATGCCTCGGGCGGCGAATTTTGCTAATCTGAGAGGGGGTGTATCGGGCGGCACTTACTAAATCGTGTGATGTCACACTTTTAATACGTGCGGGGAGGAGTGGGGAAGGAAGGCAGAGATCGAATTCGAATTTTATGGTTGTCATTCAAAACTAAAGAATTGTAAAAGTAGGTAGGTAGGTAGGTAGGACTTGTGAAACATTTTTAGTGAAAATTAAAAAACACGAATACGAGCATTTTCCATCCGTTTCTAACACGTTTTTTTACGAACCGTTTTTTTCATACATTTTAAAAACTGGTAGGTATCGAATACATTCGACATACAAACGGACGGGACGGGAAATACGAATACGTGTTGGAAACGGATTATAAGTGCATAAACGCCCTACGATTTGAATATGATTAACTAGCTTCTTTCCGCGGCTTCGCTCGCGTTTTTGGGATAAAAAGTAGTCTGTGTTATTCCATTTATAAGCTATTTTACTGTAAAGTTTCATCAAAATCCGTTCAGTAGTTTTTGCGTGAAAGAGCAACAAACATCCATACATACATACATCCATCCTCACAAACTTTCACATTTATAATATTAAGTAAGAAGTAATATTGCAGCACGCAATAAAATTGTAAAAAAGGTTCGCCATTCCTGACCTATAAACAGTAAAAACCGA
Source organism: Thalpophila matura (assembly GCA_948465475.1). NCBI lineage: Eukaryota > Metazoa > Arthropoda > Insecta > Lepidoptera > Noctuidae > Thalpophila > Thalpophila matura. The sequence goes on along the minus strand of OX419183.1, from coordinate 8,099,845 downwards.
ATGTAGTGCACAAGACGTCATTCGGAAATATTGATCCGTTTCCGTATAAAACTGGATACGAACTGGAAACGGATGTGGTGGTGGTGCACAAACAGCCTAATATATAGGGCGTTTGCAGCACGTTTTTTCACGGACCGTTTTTTTTCATTTGTGGTTCTGGATTTGTATTAGTGTGCGTGACTAGGGAAGACTTGACTGGTTGACACTTCAGTGACGCCACTGTATCAAAACATTGCGCCAATGCGCGGTGTACTTTACAGTGACGTCGTCTTTACAACGACGACGTTTATGGTATGCTCATCAGCATCACTGTATCACTGTCAACGAGAAATGACAGCAGCCTTCACACAGTACAGACACGGTTAGACTCAGGGACGTATTTTAGAATTTGGCGCCCTGAAGGGCTAACATGCGCGCCGCGACAAATTTTGTCGACTGTTTTGTCTCGCTCTTACTCGTGCGAATATGAGACAAATGCACGATAAAAGCGTCGACAAAATTTTGTCGCGGCGCGCATGTTATGCGTTCTGGGCGCTTATGATTTGGCCGCCCCTTTTTTCAACGCCCATGTCGCAGCCGAATTGTAGAATTCGCCATATTAAAATAACGGCTAGTCATTTAAAAAAAACGGGGCCGTTTTGTACTACGGTGGATCAACATTTTACCGGGGGCCCAAGTCTGCTATTTCAATTGTCATAATCGTGTTAGAATGGTCTCTCAATGACATCGTTTTGACCAATGACGAAACAGATAGTCTTAGGGGCATTTTCACCAACCTATCAATATCTGTTCAATATGCTAAAGATAAGATTTTTGACAGATTTTTTATACAAAATCTGTCAAAATTTAAACTTAATTGACAGATTCCCTTATTGATAGTTTGGTGAAATAGCCCCTTACTCTAAGCCAATAAGCGCTTAGGTTTTGACCGTAATGGTGTCATTATGACACCATTCATACACAATTGCAATAGCAGAATTGGGGCCCGGGTTGCATTACGGCTGAACGTTTATAAGCCATATAGTATTGGCGTTTTGCATGCTCCAATGCGACTAAATGTCGCGTCGCCGTTTTGTAAAACGGCGAACTACTGAACTACGGTTTTATCATATTTGTTCGTGTCGTCGGAAAAATATAATAAATCTTAAACCAGCAGTCACCAACCAACATCTAACCTCGTAAAAGACCGCTACCTGCTGGGGAGTACGGGGGGCAAAGCCCCCCGCAAAAAAAATAAATGGAACACCTATGAGTAGTTGCAAGACTGCTTAAGTAAAGTTAGAACGGTGAACACACAACGCACGGGTCGAGCAAGCGAAGCGAGCGTTGCCCCAGCTGCTCACCAGCAGCGGCCAGTGAGTCCCAAAAACGATCAGTCTCGCATTAAAACGGCAATACAAGTTGATTACAATACAGCTAAACGTGAGCCGTCACGCCGTATTGTAGAATGTATAGCAATGACAATTCGGCTAAACGTTGATCCGCTATAAAACAAAACGGCTCAGTTTCTTAAAATGGCTAGCCGTTAATAGGATGAATTTAATTCGGCTGCGACATAAATATGAAACCAACTTTCCTGTTTAGGTCCGTGCATTACGGAAGCACGACAGTGTACCAAGTGCGAATATTGCTGGTGCGACGAAACTATACCGCGGAAGATCGATGTCCGCTGATTGAAGAACTGTAGCACGACTTCACTCGAGTGCGAAAATACAATACCAAGACATCTCATACGGTACCAAAGGAAGTAGGTAACGCGGGAGCAGAAACCTGCAGGGAATTCGGGGGGCGAAGCCCCTCGCAAAAAAAACGAAAAACTGATAGTCGAAAAATCGCTCGGGTTAGGTTAGTACGGTGACCACACAATGCACAAGCCGAGCGAGTGGAGAGAGCGGTACTGCAGCAGCGGCCGGCGAGTGCCAGAAAACATTAGCCGATCCTATTTGGGATTATCTTCAACAGAAACAACTACAGTGGTGTCGATTTTTATTTATTTATTTATTATTGATTTTGTGGCACACTAGCGTGATTAGCACTTGAGTGGAGTCAAGCTATAGTTCTTCGAACCAGCGTGCATTCGATCTTCCATGGTTCGCGGTACAGTCTTGTCGTAACAGCCATATTCGCACTTGGTACTGTCGCACTTCCATAAAGAGTAGATACATTACGGAAGTGCGACAGTACCAGTATCACTATCAAATGAAATGAGATTAATAACTAAATATAGCATTAACTTAGACAAATCTAAGATCATAATATTGAATGCAGATATCAGTACCTAGTTACTCAAAGTTATGGAGAAAAAAACGTAGACACAAATCTGATAGAGAGGGATACAGTTCAGATAGACATTTAGTGAACTACGCAAACTCTTCCTTTCGCATAAACCGCAATGTCTGAAGACTCAAGTCATTATCCTGTGCGTCCTACCTGATAACTACAGATCGGATAATCGGATGCATATTTACCTAAACATTACTTTTATTTCGACGAAAAAATAATGTGGACATACCTTTCTGATTTTTTTTTGTTTTTTTAACAATACGTACTTACCTACTGATTATTTTATTAATTTGATAGTATTTTATTAATGTGTTAGTACGATTTCAATGTGATAGGAATGTATGTTGGTAATGTTTGCATCAAGTCAGACAAAATTGTCCACGCCTATCCTACTCCTATCCTACTAATATTATAAACGTGAAAGTTTGTGAGAATGTATAGATGTATGTATGGATGTATGGATGTTTGTTACTCTTTCATGCAAAAACTACTGAATGGATTTTGATGAAACTTTACAGTAATATAGCTTATACATCAGAATAACACATAGGCTACTTTTTATGCATATATTACATTTATGCATATATTCATTATACTTTATATGCATACTTTTTATCCCAAAAACGCGGGCGAAGCCGCGGGCGAAGCCGCGGGCGGAAGCTAGTATTATATACTTTTACGTACAACTCCAACTGTTAATATAATAACATTATAACTGAGACGAAACGTTTTTTAAAAGTTTTTAAGATAAACAATAAATTTATTCAGAGGCATGTCCATATTATTGTGGGAAAAAGTGAAGTGTAGGTAAATAATATGCATCCGATTAACCGATTTCTACTGATAACACATACTTAATTAAGGTACCGAGACGTGAATACTAATAATTGGGTTAGACCACATAGAATACAAAGTCACTCAGCGAGCTATGCATGAAGTTTCTCCGATTTTTCGTTACTATTGTAAAATTCTAGGCTTTTGTCTTATGGTCAAGCAGCAGGTAATAAGGGCGGCCTGGCGGCCGCCCCTCCGGGCCGGCCGCCCCGGGCGATCGCCCCCTACGCCCTAAGGGAAATACGTCCCTGGTTAGACTACCTCCAATATATTAGTCCTCCAAGGGTTAGACAGTGGAAACATTTAAAGAGGTCAATGTAATCATCATTATGAACAAAATTTACAATGGGACCAACCCTGAAATCGCGAAAAAAATCAGCTGTTACATTCCATACATTTATGTTCACTTAACTCAACAAAATGTATGGAACAACTGATTTTTTTTTCGCGATTTCAGCGTTGGTTCCATTAATAGTAAAAGTTGTTCATAGTCACAGACTACTTAGTTCATAGTGATGACTACAATGACCCCTTTAAATATTTCCACTGTCTAACCTGCCACCCTATATATTTTTTAAGATTTGTAATACTGATTGCTTGTGTCCGACCTCCGACCGGGCTGGATTTTGATTGGCTTATATCTATTTGCAAGTTTCAACTCAACTCAACTCGCAGCATTATACTTGTTATTTCTTTCTGGCATTTGCAGATAAACAAAGACAGAGAGTCAAGTACAAGTCGTAACTTGTCCATTCGGAGTTGTTGTTTACTAAAATATTGTAATGTCACATTACATTAGTCTGAAGTTTTTGGTGTGTGTGCCGGTTCCCAGGCAGTGCCAGTTTAAAGTAATTTACAAAATAAATTCTTTAGTACCGTGTTATTTGTCACTGTACTTTGAAAATTCAACATTGGAACCAGCTGATATTCAAAATGTTCAGGTGAGCTAATTTTAATAATTATTTTAATTGGTGTAAATACTGCTTAGCTAGAACTAAAGTTTCAGGCACTCTGAAAAGGGTAAAATTAAATTATGTAGTACTATTTCATTGTAATTATTATTCAAGTGGTCCTGTAGGTGTTTCTAGAAAACAAGTGCGGTATTTATACAATAAAATTCCTGCTCATTGTGATTTTACATCCTCATTATATGACTCGAGATTTATCTTCAATTTCTATCTTAAAAATAAATTGTTCAACAAATGATTCAGCTTGCGCTAAATACACGATGTTTCTATGGCAATCATGAAAGAGAACTCTCTGCCCCTAAGGCGACTCTAAGTTTCGGTCAGAGAGTCTCTGACCGAAACTTGTTATACATTATAATAGATAGGTATAGGTACCGGCGTGAGTCGTGAGCACAGATCGCGCATGTACATTTGGGCCCAATAGTCAATAGCCAGTTGACGTTTGTGCTCAAGACTGGTGCCGATACCTACAGGTACCTATTTATGGTATGCTTAGGTTTATAGAAAAATGTGTAGAAAGTTAGAGTCAAGACATTTTGTTACTTACCTACTACATAAGCGAGGTGCCAATAGTGAGCAAAAAGAACATTTTTTTAAGGCTCAAAGAAAATGGTGTGGTCTTCTCCACAGTTATTATTTACTCATAAAGGTACCTTACCTACATAAGCAATTATGTAGTTTCAACATTTCAAGTTCATGTGAAATGTATGAAAACTAAAAAACCTTGGTTTAAACCCGTCCTATCAAGTCCAGGCTTATATGCAGAACTATGGTCTAAAGGAGATTGGGTAACTTTGTATGGACTCTGACCCCAGTGCTGTATCAAGTTAAGATATAGGATAATATTATAATGTCATTTTAAAGGTCATGGTAATAGCTTTTATTGTATGACACCAACAATGACAGTTATACAGGGAAGGAACTATGAATATTTTTCTATTTCTATAAAAAATGTGGATTTTACCTAATTTACCTTTCTTACAGTGACATTTCTATGTTAAATACTTTCTTCTCAGTCACTTCCCCATGAATGTGGGGCGTAACGATGATGGGCAATTCTCTCTCTCAGCAATAAACAATATTTAGTTCACTTTTCCTATGTGGACAATATCATTGTAATTTATTATTATTGTGTTCTCTCATGGACGGCGGTCCGCCTGTTGCCGACCACTGGTCTAGAGTTTAACATGGACTTCAAATGTGTATAAACTACATCCGGTACGGTCACTGACGAAGACTTTGGGGGGGGTCATACTGCAGCAGAACTCTTTTGGGGGTCATACCGGTTAATGCCGACATGATATACAGTGAATTACCGTGTTTCGCAGATTTTTGTAAAATTTTGGGGGGGGTCATGACCCCTACGACCGCCCTCGGACCGCCATGCGCCACTACTGCTACATAGGGTCATTGCACCAGTTAGCGACCGATTTATGGGTGTCTAACTTTACGGTCATATATTATTAGTATAATAGGTAAGTATTCACAGAAAATTCATTTAACGTAGGTATATAGGTACGTATTTGTATTGTCTGTGTATGGGTAGCAGATATTATGAAGATAGTTAAGAAGTAAAAAATTTACATAGGTATACTTGGGTAGGTACAAAGCTGTAAAATAATTTTAGAGGACTTAAATCGAAAAATATGGCGAAATGCCATTTTTTAGAGTTCCGTAGTAAAACTAGGAACCCTTATATAGTTTCGTCATTTATCCGTCTGGCCTTCCGTCTGCCTGTCTTTCCGTCTGTCACACTCTCGTAAAATCTACAGTTCATTACCAATTTTTATAAACTTCGCAGATAGATACCTAGATGTCTTCTGTGAGCTACCATAAAGGCCTGTAGCAAAATTACGAAAAATTTAATAAATACGAGCCCCCCCCCCCCTCGTATTTATTGGCACTATACATGCGCACTCGCACTATACTGAGGGATAAAAAAATATTTTAGCGCACCTTGTGCGGTATTGTTGGATAAGTCTTTGAAAATAACATATTATAGGGTTAACCAGACCGTGAATAAAAGAGATAGAGTCCAATTAAAAAAAAACCGGCCAAGTGCGAGTCTTACTCGCGCACCGAGGGTTCCGCACTATTGGACGTTTAAAAGTTTAAAAAACCGGACCGCATAACTAAGTTTGTTTGTGAATGAATTTTGATGATTTTAAAAAACTGTACTACCTACTTAGGAACATCGTTTTATTTTTGGTGCAATATTTGGGTCAATTCCTATCAACTCTAATTATTTCAGATTTTTCGCTCTGCAAACTTCGGAGATAAGGGGGGGAATGGTATTTTTTCAGACATTTTTAACCATGTCAAAAACTATAAAACATAAAAAAAAAGGAAAATATATTTTGAAATGTGCCGATCAAGCCCTTTTATATGATATGCTACTTGACCTAATGACCCCACTTTCAAATTTCGAACTCCTACTTCAATTAAACTATTAATTTCATTCACTTGTAATAAAGCTGGGCAAGCATTCTTTATAATTTTCCAAATTTTAACTAGTTTCTGAAATAACCAGCTGTGACGGACAGACAGACAGGTTCCTTTTTTACCATTTGGTACCTATGGAACGGAACCCTTAAAATGAAAAGTAAAACGTTCATTAAAAACGTTTAAGGGTGTTTTCAACAATCTCAACGTTAATCAGAGAATTTAGATACGTAAATAAATAAGTATTACAAAGTATTGCGTCATCCATATTAAAATCACCTTCAGGAGCTTGTCATAAGTGTCATTATCCTTCGTCCTAGCGACATAATACGTTTTATCGCTGTGCCCAATATGCATGTATCGGCAGTCATCTCCATCCTGCTCTTGCGCTTGTTTTATTTTTAATTTCGTTCGTTTTGCTTTTCAATCGTATCACACCGCTCTTGGCACTCGCAAACCGGACCATGACTCATTCCCTATTTCACATAACTGGAGGCAAAAGGCTAGCGCATCCAAATAAAAATAAACAAAATACTTCAACGCAATAGGTAGGCTGTGTGATGAGCACACGGGCACACGCACACCTTTATTTCTTCACATTTTTGTTTTCATCTTTTATATGTAGGTAGGGTAGGTGCGTCGGTTTCCCGTCCAGCGTCTATAGGCGGACATTTCGAGGATGTGCTGCACAAATATTAAGAAAATAAGAGTTCTATCCTTCAGTTCCACTTGAAATACAGCTCTAGGAAGAAAAGGATAGCTGTTCCATTCTGACCTAGTAAAATTAGTTACGTAGTATTACCCAAATATGCACAAATCCTCGTTCAATTCACCGTTAGCACCGCCGGTGCACATGCGTTGGAAAAACTAGCGAAAAAATAGTGAGCACGTATTGCTTGCAAGGTAAGTATTTCTGGTTTTATTTATCTGTGACATGTTTTTTTTGTTTTAATTGCTAGTAATGCATTATTACAATGCATTTTGATAAGTCTTTTTCAATCATATTCAAAAACTTGTTAGATATTTAGTGTCCGCGAACTAGAATAGTAATTCTTTAAAAATGTTAGTTTACGGCCTGGTGGACGCAAATAGACATAAAAATTAATAACATCTTTAATTTTTTTTAGTATCTTATTAATGTGGGTTAGGATCGAAATTCTTTTAAATATATTTCTTTTATATGCTGTTACATCGCTGGTAGTTTACGTCCGCCTAAATATAAATAAATCGTGTTTTTTCCGGCCATACAAAATGTATGGGAATTCAATGGCCGCCAATAGAATATGGCACAATGATGTCTCAGTTTTCGACCACTGAAGTTGATAAGTATTATATTTTTAATGTTTCTTTTATAGATGTCCTCCAAAGTTCCTAATGAACATACCTAAAGGTGAAAAACATTACCCTCCTTTTGGGCTTCACCGCAGTCGGGTAAAAAGAACAAAATTGATAATTATTCACAAGCATATTTTTATTTATTAATATAATATATTTCAGTTGGCGTTTAAAGGATTAGAGTAGGAGGATACTAGACAACAAGGGAAACAGAAAATATGGCATTATTGGCATTCCGAGAACAACAATCCAGTGCAACAATACCGAGAACAACAAATTAATGTGCAGTCATCCATGGTTTAAGCGAGCGGAGATGGAATCCCTGGGATCCCAAGTCATGGATTCCATATACCTTAGATCTCTCTCCGCAACTGAAACCTAGAAATACTTGGGTACCGTATGTCGGAAGCGTTGAGAATTAATGAGGCTGACTTTGACTTTTGACTTTGAGGGGTTTCGTTCACCGTATTAACAGTCTTTTGTCAGGTGGCAACAAGGTATGTGCCGACATTGGTTGGGTCTTGATGTTTTCTTTCGGCATATTTAGATGGATTCAGCCAGAATTAGACGACCTGAATTGGAAGGTTCGTTTATTTCCGTTTGCTTATTGGATGAATCCAGCACCACCTAAGTATGTCGAGAACGAAGACCACGAAGTGTCGAGGTCGAGGCTTTTTAAATACCAAAACTCTTCACAAACCGTGAGGTGTGCGATCTTAGGGAATATTTCCTCAAAGCCGAAGTAGGGATGCACCAAGATGTAGTTGCAGTGAACAAAATGACAAATGGACTCACGCCACTCCCATTAGGTAAAGAGAACTAGCGCAAGCCTATAGTGCTCAAAACCAATCTCATGGAGCTACATGGACACTTTTATCGGGCCCTTTATAGGTCTGATGCAGACTTCTTGGCGTCCATATTCTGGCTGCGTTTCGGCGAACTCTTTGGAGAAACCGATGGTTTTTTTTAAAGCAATTATAGACGAAGTTATGATGACGAGCAACTACCGAAAATACATATCTGTTGGGCTGTCGGGCATGCCACTGTCCCGCTGAATCGATCCGAATATAATTTCTGGTTGTTTTCGTCTTGCTAACGTTGAGTACTTGGCATAGACAAAACTTGGTGGCCAGGATTATCTACCAGCAACTTGCTCTGAAATACAAGTATGTGCCCGACCCAGTCATCGAAAATGGTCATATCACATTGTACTGGGATCGCTGTATCATCAATTCATCACTGATCGGACTATTATTGAATTTAAATAAAATTATATTGAAATTGCAGTACCGCATGATGGACATCTCGTAAAGGCCGAAAAAGATAAATAAATCGAGTATCTTAGCACACTAGGTTCTCCGCACGTGGAAAGTGCACTCAGCAATAATTGTGCCTATAGTCGTTTCGGCCAATGATCTAATAGCCAAGAGACTCGACCAACACCTGAGAAGGCTCTCGGATCAAGGTCTTTATCCAGAAAGCTTTCCTAATTACACGGCTTACATTGTTAGGAGAATCCTCTCTCTAGATCCCTGACCACTGGTAGCTTGGACCCTGTTCCCTATGCCAATGGAGTACCTACCTACTATTTTTAGGGTATATTTTGCGAATTTTAAACATGTTAAAGCCATGTTATGCTTATCTTAATATTTAATAATATTTTTAGGGTTTTGTACCCAAAGGGTAAAAACGGAACTCTATTACTAAAACTCCGCTGTCCGTCTGTCTGTCACCATGAGCTGTATCTCATGAACCGTGATAGCTAGACAGTTGAAAATTTTACAGATGATGTATTTCTGTTGCCGCTATGACAACAAATACTAAAAACAGAATAAATAAAAATATCTAAGGGGGGCGCTCCCATACAACAAACGTGATTTTTTTGCCGTTTTTTTCTCGATCTTAATAAAGATTATAATACTTATAATATGGTGTCTAATGTTGTATAGATAATGGTACGGAACACTTCGTGCGCAAATCCGACTCGCACTTGACCGTTTTTTGAATTTTTTAAAGTCTTTTTTACTGTGATTAAGAAATGTACAAAAATATAAAATAAGTTAATAAAATTAATGTAGATGTGATTAAAAACGAAAGACTGACTTAGATTTTGTTTTTATATTAAAAAGCAACGTAATTTACAGTGCTATGTTATTTTATTATCTTTTTAAAGGTAATTTACCATAATAAACCATGTGGACGTAAACTAGATACAATGTGGCCGTAAACCAAAAAAATGTCCGTAAACTAGCATTTCACCATGTTTTGCGATTAAACACCTCTAAAATTAATTTACAGCTATGTATGTCATATTTTTACTTCTTAATTCAATCTTCATAATATCTGGTATCCATACAAATACGTTCAATAAATTTTCTATGAATATTTCATACTAATATATTAACGTAAAGTTGGACACTCCGCTAATCGGCCGCTATCCAGCGCAATGACCCTATGCCTATTTCTTTCTGGGTTTTGCTGAATAAATAAGTAGTAGGTAGGTAGGTAGGTACCTACCTAATAGGTAGGTAATAAGTTTACAACAGACTTGATCTCGCGAGCTTTATTTTGATTTTGGGATGTTTGCCACTCAAACCTCAATAACACAAAGAATAATTATATTCTATCTAGTCCTAAGTATTGTAGGGCATTGTTCCCTCACATTTTAGGTATAGGTAGGCACTAGGGAATGCAATCTCGCGAGATTTCCGACCGAGCCGAGATCTCGCGAGATCATAAAACCAGTCTCGCGAGATCTCGTCGTTTACGAGATCTCGCGAGATTGGGTTTTTTTTTATTTATTTCACCATATTATTTTAATTTAAGATAAGATGTTTTTTAGAAGGAATTAATGCTTACAATTAACCCTTTCAATCGGCATCATAAAAATACAGGCTGTTCATTTTTTCACATTTAGTCAGTTCGAAGCCCAGATGATGCATGCAACTTTTAAAAAAATTTTGAATGCAGTATTACTTCATTTTAAAAATAAAGTGAAGTTTCTTTGAAGCAAAACTTCCTATCTCAAATATTTAAAGTACTTTCTCTCCATGTGGCATAGCCGTGGGACACCCTGTATTGTCTCGCGAGCATCGATGCGAGTTTGCTGACGGCCGGCCCGCGCGTGTCTCAGTTCCAAAAGATCTTTCTTTCAGAGAAATTCTGATCGCGCACGGATTATACCCATTCTATTGTTCTATTTTTTATTTTGGTTGTCCTTGCTAAATATGCTCGTGTTATATTGTTATATTAAGCCTATCGCCCTCCCACAGAGGGACTTGTTCCTATTCGTATTAATTACCTACCTACTTGTTAAATGCGTCAAGGTCGATCGCCATAAAGATTTTAGCCCAACAACCCGATTAGACTGATTAAAAAGGCATGTGTAACAATTTAAAAATCAATGATTCTGTAAAGGCTTGAGTCGAGAGTTCTGAGACCTTGAATATTCTCGCAACCGTCTAACGGTGCTTTCACTCTCAAGGGCAAACTACAAGATAAGATAATCTTCTTTTACAAAGGTAGGTATCAGTTTAATAATCGATGGATCAATACAATTCAGTAAGTAACGTCAATTGCCAATCGAGTTAGGGTGTTTGTGCACTATCCGTTTCCAATTCGTATTTATATTTTTACGTAGGTAGGTACATACCATTTTACATACATCCGATACCTATCCGTTTTTATAATGTATGAAAAAAAAAACCGGACAAGTAAAGCGAACAGTAGGTACGACTCGCGCCCTAGGGCTTCCGAAATATGCAATAGCGCCATCTATGCCGCTATTACCGCTATTACGTCATGGTAGATATACCTATCATATTTTATGATCATAGATGGCGCTACTGCATACTTCTAGTGGCGCCATCTATGAGCAAATGGCTCCACTTATGGTCCGGTGACAGACGGACAATAAAGTGATCCTATAAGGGTTCCGTTTTTCCTTTTGAGGTACGGAACGGAACCCTAAAAACTAGGGATGAAACTTAATTATCGCTTAGCGATTAGGATTATTGCCCGAAATAATCGTCGATTACGATTACGATTATTACAAAAAAAAATTAAGTATTTATTTTTCATCGTATTATAATTGGGGAGTTAATTAAAGATATTTAGAGGGCGAGTTAAGCATTTATTTATTTTTTTACTAAAATTAAAATTCACTAAAATCGAAAATCACAGTCTGCGTACTAAACTAACTGGAAAGATGTAGACAAGCTACGCCAACCGCTAGAAATAAGAAAAAAGATTTGATGTTAGAAAAATATCTAGAAAGGAGGTCACCAATCTTCTAAACAATTTTGGCTAAACTTGTACCGCAAGGTACACATGCACCAAAACGTAGAGAAAAAATAGAGGAATTAGAATATCACTGTACTTTATTCAATAATTCACTATATACCATTTAATAAGTAATTTAAAGTTTAAAAAACTTGTAACACAATTAAATCATATGGCAACATTGCGTAAGCTCGTGCAAGCATGGTGAAGTGCATCTCGATTTAGCTCTCGATTATTTACTGTGTTACTATTTTTAGTAATTATTTAATTTAATGTTTACTGATCGCAATTTTATTACTATTTATTACTAAAAATCGTATTTTTTTTTAAAGTAGTGATTAACTACAAACACAACTATTTACCCGACTGCGAGACGCAAAGGAGGGTAATGTGTTTATCAGTCTATGTATGTATGTATGTATGTTTGTTTCTATGTGGCGTTCTAGAGACCAAATGCGTAGGCCGATTTTGATAATTCTTACGTCAATCGATTCGTCTTAACCTTGCGAGTGTCACTAAAGACATAACAGTAATCAAAATTCACCACAGCGACAACCAGACGCCATATTGTCAAAATGAAAAAAAAAAAAGTTGATGAACTATGTCAAGTGGGGTGTCGTTGAATAGGTATTTTAAAATCATCTTTAGGTTCCTTTTATCATTTTTCATTTTAAATAATAGTTTAGGATATATAACGATTTAAAGTTGTTCAACAAAGCAATCATTCTCGCTAATTCTTACTTATCCTCAAAACCTATCATGTGGGGTATCAAAATGAAGGGCTCGAAAAGAAGATTACGAAAACATACATTAAAAACTAAAAAGTGAAAAATAAAAATAGTAAATTAAAAATTAAAAAAACCCGACTGCCAAAAAACAACTAAAAAGTTCAAAACAAGAGCACTTTTCAAGCAGTCTGATGCAGTTGGTGGCATAAAATCTAAGATTTAACACAAATAATTGCCACCAACTGCATCAGACTGCTTGAAAAGTGCTCTTGTTTTGAACTTTTTAGTTGTTTTTTGGCAGTCGGGTTTTTTTTTAATTTTTAAATTACTATTTTTTTTTTCTGTTAATCTGCAGTTGAAAATGTTGTCATTGAAAAAGCGCGGGAAACCTTAAATTTGGCGGTCGTGTATTTTGGTTGTATTAAATTTTTTATTGGTTTGGATATACATATTGTAAATATTTAGTGTTAGTGTGTATATATTAATATTAGTTTAGTTATATCTACGTGTTATCTTCATATTTGGTAAGTTTTTAACTTTTTTCCGAATGGATCCTCCGGATGATCCCGGAGGGACCATTCCCGATATAGCCCACTATGTCACAATTTCCAACAATGAAACCAGTGCAGTTGATACTGATGGATCTCTCAGCGGCGGTTTAAATGCTAAAAGAAAAAGAGTGTCTGCTCGACCCACAATCTGCAAACAATGTAATAAAAAAAGGCGCAAAAATGGCGGCAAACGACACAACGATTGTGGTTGTATTGAGGATATGGAGATTTCACATACAAACAAGCCTAGTTCAGATCCCCCAGCTAGCCCAATTACGGGTCTCAACATTGACGGAAAATCTCCACAGTTCACAGTAGCAAGATTATTTTACAATGCATCAGATGCAGCCCCATATGTTGTTCACATACAGCGTGAACAAGTTAATAATGATAATGTTTTTTTAAATGCAATTGCCTTTGGTCGGTTTTTAAAAAGAAATTCATTTCATAACATAGTCAATGGCAGCCTTAAAAAAATTGGCCGGAACAGACTTTCCATATCATTTTCAACTTTCCAGGAAGCCAATTTATTTTTAGACAGCAAACTTTTAATAAATGAAAAATATAAAGCATTTGTTCCCACCTTTTCTGTCACCCGCATGGGTGTAGTAAGAGGTGTACCTTCAGATTGGTCCGATGAGGAAGTCAAAGAAAATATTTGTGTACCAATCGGTTGTGGTGATATTTTGAAAATAAGAAGGATGAAAAGGAAGATAAGCATTAATGATCAATATGAATTTAAAAATACAGAAACTGTTATCTTAACGTTTGATGGTCAAGTTTTGCCTAAACGTGTATACATGTGTTTTACAGCATTGCCTGTAGACTTATATATATATCCCACTATTCAATGCTACAACTGCTGTAGGTATGGTCATGTCAAAAATGTATGTAGATCTAAACCTAGGTGTTATAAATGTGGACAAGGGCACACTGGGAGTGGTTGTACAGCCGCTGAGGATAATTTATCATGTTGTCTTTGTAAGGGCTTTCATGAAGCCATCAGTAAGAAGTGCTTGGAATATGAAAGACAAAAGAGTATTAAAGAATCTATGGCCAAATCATGTATTTCATATGCAGAAGCCTCAAAATTATATCCAATCATTTCCAAAATTTCTTATGCTGATGCCTTATTATCATCACCTAAACTTTCTAATAATTTAACTACATCAATTCCTCAAGATTACTCACCATTCCAACAAAATAAAACTCAGTCATATAAAAAAACAGTATTTATTAAACCTCGTTCTCCACCTTCCTTTTCTAAAGGTTATGATCAACAATTCCATCAAGATCTTGCAAGGGACAGTAGAATGCCGGATCCAAAGGATGGTTGTGCACTTGCTCCCAGTGATAATTTGTCTACATTATCTGTAAATGATTTAATTATAGCTTTGATTAAGTCTTTGACACAATCTCATTTAATTTCACCGTCCATCGCTGCCCCTGTATACAATGCAGTTACTGAATATTCAAAAAATACTAATGGACAATCCAGCCAAGGTATTCCAATGGAATTGCCGAAGCGCAATTTCTAAAAAATCAGATATATTTTTTCTAGTAAATAAATATAAACCTTTTGTTTTTGCTCTTCAAGAGACATGGCTTAAGCCGGGGTCTTTGTTTAAGATTCCTGGCTATGCCTGTCTTAGAGAAGACCGCTCTGATGGGTATGGCGGTGTTGCCTTACTTATCAGACACTCTTATTCTTTTTCATTATTCTCTATTCCTTCTCATAATAATGATTTTTCTATTATTGCAGCAGTTGTAAATAATATTTGTTTTGTTTCTGTTTATATTCCTCGTCCATCTAACATTATTTTTAATGAACTTGTAAATATTTTTTCTGATCTTCCTAAACCCTTTATAGTCCTAGGTGATTTTAATTGTCAGCATCGATCTTGGGGCAGTTCTATGTCTAATAATTTCGGTGATGCTTTATTAGATATCATAGATGATTACAATCTGTGTATTCTAAACACTGGTTCTCCAACTCGACGCACTGCTCCAAACGAAGCTATCAGTGCTCCTGATTTATCCTTATGCTCCTCCAAACTAGCTTCTACTTTAACATGGGAAGTTATGTCTTCTACTTTTGGCAGTGACCATTTCCCTTTAATCTTAACTTTTCCATTCAATAATAAAGCTTATTACAAACGTCCTCCTCGACTGAAGTACAAATTATCGGATGTTGATTGGCATATGTTCAGGGAACAATTAGATGCAACTATTTCTGTACTTCCGGAAATTAAAATTGGTAGTGAGCAATCTTGTAATGATGCCCTAACTAAGGCCATGATAGAAACCGCTGATAAACTTTTCCCAATAAAAAAACCATCTCATA
Source organism: Thalpophila matura (assembly GCA_948465475.1). Taxonomy (NCBI): domain Eukaryota; kingdom Metazoa; phylum Arthropoda; class Insecta; order Lepidoptera; family Noctuidae; genus Thalpophila; species Thalpophila matura. The sequence continues at coordinate 8,084,079 of OX419183.1, read as the reverse complement.
ATAAAATTCCATCTCCACCTTGGTGGGATAAAGATTGCACAGATGCTATAAAAAAGAGGAAGGAGGCTGAAAAAAAATACTATGAAAATTCTACCGTAGAAAATTTTAATATTCTGAGTGAAGTAGTAACTAAAACTCGGAAATTGTTTAAAAAAAAGATGTTTGATAGTTGGAGATCTTTTTGCTTGGCTATTTCTCCTAATGTTCAGCCATCTGTCGTATGGCGTAACATTAGAAGATTCAAATCAGCGTTCACCGAGACATCAAGTACTTTACTCCCACCCCAGTTACAAAATCAGTTTTTAGACAATTTAGCGCCCTCATATGCTCCAGAAGAATCAATCACGTATTCAATACCTTCATCGGTGAGAAACGATCTCTCAGGTCTTAATAGCCCATTTACTCTTTCAGAACTTAAAGGTGTAGTTAGTCATGTTAAAGACTCCGCCCCGGGAGAAGATGGAATTCCTTATTCTTTTATGTCAAATTTAAGTGATCTTTCTCTTTCTTATTTTTTAAAATTGATCAATACTATAATGATAAGTGGCAATGTACCAGCTTCCTGGAAATCCCAAGTAGTATTGCCCATTTTGAAACCTAACAAAAATCCATCAAGTAGTTCAGCTTACCGACCTATCGCCCTATCATCAGTATTGTTAAAAATTGCGGAGCATTTGGTCAAAAATAGGTTAGAATGGTATTTAGAAAGCCGTGGCCTATTGGGTGAAAGTCAGTATGGCTTTAGGCGGGGTAAAAGTACACTAGATAGTCTTAGTATATTCGTCACTGATATTAGATTGGCTTTTTCGGAGAATCATTCTATAGTATCAGCATTTCTCGATATTACTTCTGCTTACGATAATGTTGTTATATCTTCTTTAAAAAATAAACTACTTCAACTAGAAGTTCCTATTTTGCTTACTAATTTCATTTTAAATATCTTGTCTGAGAGGTGCATAAATCTTTCAGTTGAGGATTCTAGTTCTAGCTTTGAATCTAGATTCATATGGAAAGGTCTTCCTCAAGGATCGGTTCTCAGTCCTTTGTTATATAACATTTATACCCATGACCTTGAATCTTCTATAGGTAGTGATGTCAAAGTACTTCAATATGCCGATGATCTTCTTTTATACTGTCCTCACCACTGTATTGCATCAGCATGCAATTCACTATCTTCCTCTCTTAATTCCTTAAAAAAATGGCTTGATCGCAATGGTCTGGAGCTGTCTGCTTCTAAAAGTTCCATTGTTCTCTTTTCTAGAATGCGCCTTCCTCCTCCCATTTTTGTTTATTATGATGACAATCTCATTCCTGTAAAGTCTTCTGTAAAGTTTTTAGGAGTATTCTTAGATAGTAAGCTTACGGGGATTCCTCATTGTGAGTATATCACCGCAAAGTGTGAAAAGAGACTGAACATGTTAAGATGTTTGGCAGGAGTATGGTGGGGAGCACATCCATTTTCTTTAAAACTTTTATATAATGCTTTAGTTAGAAGCGTTCTGGACTATGGAACATTTTTATTAGAGCCTGGAAATAGAGCTGCATTTAAAAAATTAGATAATATTCAGTCAAAAGCATTAAGAATTATATCTGGTGCAATGAAATCAAGCCCAATTAATGCTTTACAAGTTGAAAGTGTAGAACCACCCCTCTATCTCCGGCGCCAGTATCTTTCCGATAAGTTTTTATTCCGCTCTTTGCAATTTATGAATCATCCATTACGTGCTAAACTTAAATCCCTTCTAGATCAGACTAATTCTTCTAGTTATTGGTCACATAAATCATCTCCTTGCCTTGTACAAAGTTTTAAAAAATATGTAGCTTTAGAAGCACCGAGTTACTGCTTAATGTCATATCCACTTTTTACTAGTATCTATGAATCATTGGTGTTTTCTCCAGATATTATCTTGGCCTTAGGTATTGATAAAAAGGACAATTTTGCAAATTCCTCATTTAATTATATTAAAGATAAGAACTGGGGGGATTGGCATCACATATATACTGATGCTTCTAAGCACTCCACTTCAGGAAATGTTGGGATTGGAATTTTCCATTCTCAATATAATATAGTTCAGAAAGTGAAACTCCCGCCTGAATCATCAGTATTTACAGGTGAATGCTACGGTATATTTAAAGCTTTAGAGTACATTCGTATCATGAAACTTAAAAAAACGATAATATTTACCGATGCCTTAAGTGCATTACAGGCCATTAAAAAAAATCCGTTCAAATGTAAACCAGTTTTCCCTATAATTTTATTTATAAGGAACCTTCTCTATGATTGCTCACAATTAGGACTAACTATTTCTTTTGCATGGATTCCTGGTCATTGTAACATCACGGGAAATGTTAAAGCAGATCATCTAGCTAACGACGCTGTGGACTGTGGAGATCTTTTTCCTTACGTAAATTTTAGCCATGACCTAGCGAGTTTGCCTATGAAATTCCTTTGGGAGGCGTGGGGGGATTCATGGGCAAATAGCAGCAAAACCAAAGGAAATTACTATTCACGCCTACAACCATCTATCCCGAAAAAGCCTTGGTATTTTAAATTAAACTTTGGAAAAGCTGCTACCAGTTGCCTTATTCGCATGAGGTTAGGTCATAATTGTACCCCAGCCCATCTTGCAAGACTAAATATTGTAAATAGTGATCTTTGCGAATGTGGTGAGGGTGTGGGAGATCTGAATCACATTTTCTTTTCTTGTTCTCTTTATAATCACGATCCATTTTTTGACTCGCTATTTTCCTATTGTGTTCCATTGCCTACATCCATTCCTGTCTTACTGGCTTCTAATGATTCTAGAATATATAAGTATTTATCGTTATTTATTACCCTCAATAATTTACGTATATGATAGTCATATTCACTTTATCAATATTATCCTTATGATCCTTACCAATAATATTCCAAATTCCTTATCCTAAATTATTTTTCATTCCTACTAAAAGTTTCCCCGTTTTTGTTAGTGGCATTGCGCAAATCGCGACTTGCCAATTTAAAAAAAAAAAAAAAAAAAAAAAAAAAAAATGTTGACATTAGTAACAAATGTTACCTAATCGAATAAGTTACTAAAAAGTCCTTTCCACTCAGTGTTATCTTTGCACATCACTTAAAATGACAAAATAACATAACCATAGATAATCTAATAACATTATTGTTTGTTTTAAAATTGTGTTAAGCCGGTTTCACACACTTGACATTTGCCGTAAACTACAAATCTCGACAAATGGACTGAACGTGTGGATCATTGCAAGCGTTTATTGCAAGCTTCTTTTGATTTGTGTACAAAACCATAAACGGCAAACCCACACAAGCCAAGCCAGGCAGTTGTTTTGTCTAATAATATTAGATGTCTGTGGGTTTGTCAAGGTTTGACCCTTGGAGGAAGAATATACTGGAGTTAGTCTAACCATGTCTGTATACTGTGTGAAGCCTGTCATTTCTCATTGACAGTGATACAGTGACGTCACTGTAAAGTTCACCGCGCATTGGCGCAGTGGTTTGATACAGTGACGTCACTGAAGCATCAACCAGTCAACTCGTCACGCACACTAATACAAATTCAGAACCGCACACAAAACGGCCAGCGGCTTTATCTCTTAGGCTATGTCTTAGTATTCTATGTCTATGGTTTGACCTAAGTGTGGATACGGCATTAGGTAGTTGACTGATAGAGCGCTTGAGCGCCATATTGGTTGGAGTGCTTTTTATTGAAATAAAAAGTATTTTTTTCTCGTCTCCAGGTGACGATAAAAAAAAATAAAAACACAATATTATTCAGTATAATTTAGGGTATTTTATTCAACTGAGTGTACCTCGGTACTTCATTTAGCCAAATATTGTTGACCTCCTTTTTAAGTGTATAAAAACAGAATTTACGGATTTTTGAACAAATATATTATTAGCGAGCTGAAATCTGTAACATATGATTATTTTTTGCTCCTGTATAGTTGCTACAAAAATATAATATAGGGTGCCGGGTAATTCGACCTATTCTTTGAAAGGGGTTATACTGCAGCTTTTTTTGAGAGGAACCTTTATGTTATTTTCAAAGACCTGTCCAACGATACCCCACATGATAGGGTGCGCGAAAATATTTATTTTCATCCCCCAGTTTCATGCATGGGAGCCCCCCCTAATTATTTTATTTTTCATAATTAGGGTTCCGTACCAAAATGGTAAAAAAGGAACCCTTATGGTACGACTTCGTCTGTCTGTCACACCTGCTTATTTCAGCAACTACTAAACTAATGCTATCGACTTGAAATTTGGAACAGTTATAAAAAAAGCTTGTCCAACTTTATTACAAATGAAAAAAATAAAAATATTTTTATTTTCATTGCAAAAGGGGGCGGTGTGGGGGTCCAAAATTTCAAAGTGGGGTTACTAGGTCAAGTGACATATCATATGAAAGGGCTTGATCTGCACATTTCAAAATATATTTTTATTTAATTTTATGTCTCACAGTTTTCGACATATGATGAAAAATGTCTGAAAAAATACCATTCCCCCCCCCCTTATCTCCGAAGTTTGCGGAGTGAAAAATCTGAAATAATTAGAGTTGATAGGAATTGAGCCAAATATGGCACCAAAAATAAAACGATGTTCCTAACTAGTACAGTTTTTTCATAATCATAAAAATTCTTTCACAAACAAACTTAGTTTTGCGGTCCGGTTTTTTTCACTTTATACGTCCAAAACTGATACGGAACCCTCGTTGCGTGAGTACGACTCGCACTTGGCTGGTTTTTTTTTATTACAGGCCTTTATGGCGGCTCATAGAAGACATCTACCTGCGAAGTTTCATACAAATTGGTTATGAACTGTGGATTTGACGAGGGTGTGACAGACGGACAGACGGACAGGACGAAACTATAAGGGTTCCTAGTTTTTCTACGGAACCCTAAAAGTGGCGCAAATACTTTAAATAGCGAAATAGCTACATATCAGTGTATAAAAAAAGGGAAAGAAAACGAATGCCTTACTTAGCATACCTACCACTTGTGTAGTAGGTTTTTTTTCGCAAAATGTTGCAAGTAATGACGTTCAGCCAAGAAACTGGTTGGTGCATGACTGAATGAATGGTGGGCAATTACCTTACTTTTTTATCGCCATTTTAGATCGCGGGTAACGTATCTATGGTTTACATCTTCTGTAGAGAGGTCAATTCTGTACATGAAATATATTTTCAAAATAACTATCAGGGGGTGATTAGTGATCGTACTGATGCCAAAAATGCAATCAGTAAAAATTTTGTCTGTCTGTCTGTCTGTCTGTATGTTCCTTATAGAAACAAAAACTACTCAACGGAATTTAACGAAACTTGGTACAATTATTCTTCATACTCCTGGGCAGGTTATAGTATACTTTTCATCACGCTACAATCAATAGGAGCAGAGCAGTGAAGGGAAATGTTGGGAAAACGGGAGAAGTTACTCCATTTTTTAAACTTCCGTCGCGTGTGCAGCCTTAATGGTTAAAGCTACATAGAAATCATGTATGACGGAAATGTTCTACTTAAAATTATCTAAAAAATATCCCACAACAGCATATGTCTATCTTTTATGGTTGACTCACAATAACACGTGTAACTCCCGATAGCTTAGCAGTTCGGAGCTTTCTGATTGTATTACACACAAGGAGTTACGCTGATGGAGTCGCGGGCACAGCTATTAATAATAATATTCTGCGGTTCCTTATTGCGATATTTTTCAACAGTATTGTGGATTGACATATTATATTTCCCTACTAAAATACGAAAGTTAATCTGTCTGTTACATCAAACCATTGAACCGTGAGGAAGGACATACGCTACTTTTTTACGAAAAACGACGGAAACGCGGACGAAGTTGCGGGCAAAAGCTAGTATCATCAAAGCATATATAAATGTTTCATGGTTTAGGCTGTGCGTTGATCCATCAGTCAGCCAGTCAGGAGAGGACAAAGCATTTTATTACACAATATATGTAGATAGCTCTTGAGAAACACCTGAATGCAGGTGTTTTATTGCGTTTCCACACCATCCATGTATGTAACTATGTATCTGTATCTATACTACTTAGGTACCTAAAGGATTTAATATCTTGTCATTATAATGGTATTTATACAATATTTAGTAGGTACGAACACTAATGATTAATTCCTACTGCTGTGACTGTGACAGACAGACAGATGGACAGAAAGACAGACGAAGTCTCACCTCACCATTAGGGTTCCCATTTTTACCGTTTTGGTACGGAACGGAACTTTAAAAACATAATGAACTTTAATGTTTGCAGTTGCAGTTTACATGTGATTTTAAATAATAACTCTCGATTACCCGGTTTCTATACGTTAATGACCTCCAGAAAATGTTCCTTATTCAATAGGAGTTATGATGGCCACAGATGTCACAGTCACAGCGTTTTAGATAATGATTGCATCATCTCCAGTTTGGAAGTTTGAGGCAGGTCGGCCTGTACCGGGCGTGCTTTGTATTTAGCATAAATTAAAATAGTCCGGTGAATAAGCGCCTGACGAGTCTCGGAACTGCTCGCACGTAGTTAGGTGACCGCATGAACCGCATGTCTCGCTCTATCTTGAACGTAGGTTTTGAACCATCGAGATTTTTTATCATAGACGGTAGGTAGTATGTAGGTACTTTGTTTAGAAGTTAGATGACGCTAAATATATCAGATACCAGAATCAGCATAGGTACCTATCGATATCCTGGTTACCTATCAATATCCTGGTTTGTAGGATATCGATAGGTACCTATCCTGATTCTATTATTTTCTGCTTGCGCCCGACTATCCGATCGATGCTAATAACGACTATAAGTACCTAACCTAACACATAAGTCTAAATCATAAGTTCATAAGTCTTGAGGAATAGCATAATAATTTTTATTATTGTTATAGGTATACATAACATAACTAGCTTCCGCCCGCGGCTTCGCCCGCGTTTTTCGGGATAAAAGGTAGCCTATGTCTTATTCTAGAGTATAATCTATGTGCCAAAGGACACGGCAGACGCCCTTAGAATGCTGGGCTTCAGATTGTGTATGTCGGTACAGATATGAAATTAGTTTGGTGTGATCGAGAATTTCAAGAGTATTTAAATTCATTTTTTATTTGTTTTTGTACGTAATTGGGTTAAAAAAAATCTTCGTATTTGTGACAGTGAGGTTAAGTACCTATGGTGGTGGTAGGTGGGTGTGAATGATCCAGTGAAGTACAGCCCGACTAATGAGTTCTCAATTCAAAGGTTTCAGTTGCTGTCGCCATGATATTCTGTGGAGACACGCGCGTTTTTGTTTTATTGGTTTTTTCAAAATGTCAACGGTATGCCGTTGACATTTTCATTCATTTCATTTTCATCATTATATTTCTTATTTATTTCGTTTTTTGATTCCAATTCTTAATCTCTAAGATAAATTAGGCAAAGAACAATTAAAATATATTATTTTTGGTTAAGCTTTTATTACTGTACCATATCAAGGGTTCCCTACTTGTTTTCGAAAGTTGATGATTCGATTTTTATTATATCGAACACGGTGTGTCGATAATTCAGTTGTACGATGTTTTATTCCGTCGATGTGTTATTGGTGCGATGTAACGTTTGTGCGAAAAATCCTGTTACGAAAAACCCTACAACGATTGCTCATTTGTTCGGTAATTTATTAGTTCGAAAGTATGTAGGTTTGAAAAGCCTACTTGTTTTATTTACGATTACCTAATGTATTGTTTATTTCTTGATCTATGCTGATTATGTTCAAGTTTATATCTTTTTTATTATTTTGTTGTTGTATGATTTTTTATTAAAATAAATCATTATTAAATGAGTATTTTAGGTGTTGTGTAGCAAAACGGAAGCAGTACGGAAGCAAAAATATGACGTTTTTGCTTCCGTAGTGGGCGAGGATTTAAAAAAAACTTAGAATGCCCTAGTTGCTTTTTTTTCCATGCTGCATATCGAAATAGACGATTGAGGTATGACAGTTTTGGCTTTTGAGGGTATCAGGCGATTGGCTAGCAACCGATCATTGATATTGTCTACGTTATCTTTGGCCCATGCCACAGCTAAACGTGGTGAATTTGTTACCTGTCTTCCTCAATTTAGGAAAGTTGACGTGAAGATATGTATGGTATTTAATGTATTTCCTTAACGTCTATAATGCAACATAAGATTATTAATTAAATGTCACGGACAACAGTAGGCTTTTCAAACCTACATACTTTCGAACTAATAAATTAACGAACAAATGAGCAATCGTTGTAGGGTTTTTCGTAACAGGATTTTTCGCACAAACGTTACATCGCACCAATAACACATCGACGGAATAAAACATCGTACAACTGAATTATCGACACACCGTGTTCGATATAATAAAAATCGAATCATCAACTTTCGAAAACAAGTAGGGAACCCCATATCAAGCCCAAAACTGCCAACGTTCTTTCATCCAAATCCGTCCAGCCGTTTCAGCGTGAAGAAGTAACAAACATACACACACACACACACACACACAAACTTTCGCCTTTATAATATTAGTGTGATTGAGGCATTTCAAAAAGAAAAACTGGCCAAGTGCGAGTCGTACTCGCGCACCGAGGGTTCCGTATAGTATAGCGTAGTGTGAAGACAGTTTTACTTCAAAACTACCTAACGGTACTTTCATACAAACTTTCATCTCCCTTTACACCCCTTTTGGGGGCGTGTTTTCATAAACCCTGAAACACGTGTTTCTTTATTTGAAAAGAAAAGCCTAAACCAATTTCCATGACTAACTTCAAAACTAATGGTAGGTACTTTCAGACAAACTTTCACCCTCTTTGCAACCCTTTTAGGGGCAAATTTTCAAAAACCCTGAAACACGTGTTTCTTCATTCAAAAAGAAAAGCTTAAATACCAATATACCATGACTCTAACTTCAAAACTAACGGTACTTTCATACAAACTTTCATCCTGTGCAACCCTTTTGGGGGCGAATTTTCGAAAACCCTGAAACACGTGTTTATTTATTTAAAAAGAAGAGTCTAAATACCAATTTTTATGACTCTAAAACTAACGGTACTTCCATACAAACTTTCATCACCCTTTTCACCCCTTTAGGGGTAGAATTTTCAAAAATCCTTTGTTAGCGGATGTCTACGTCATAAAAGAAACCTACTGTCTAAAATCTCTATGTTCAGCGGTTTGGGCTCTGCGTTAATGAATCAGTCAGGACAAGCAATTTTATATATGTTACTGTAAAAGCCCGAATAGTGGTAAATCTTAGGATTTACCAACATGAGTTGGTAAATGTAAGGATTTTATAAAAAAGAGATATTTTTCGGGCTTTTACCATTAGAGTTTGGTACATCCTAGGTTTTACCAATGACGGTTGGTAAATGTTAGTTTGGGTTCCCTACTTGTTTTCGAAAGTTGATGATTCGATTTTTATTATATCGAACACGGTGTGTCGATAATTCAGTTGTACGATGTTTTATTCCGTCGATGTGTTATTGGTGCGATGTAACGTTTGTGCGAAAAATCCTGTTACGAAAAACCCTACAACGATTGCTCATTTGTTCGGTAATTTATTAGTTCGAAAGTATGTAGGTTTGAAAAGCCTACTTGTTTTATTTACGATTACCTAATGTTTTGTTTATTTCTTGATCTATGCTGATTATGTTCAAGTTTATATCTTTTTTATTATTTTGTTGTTGTATGATTTTTTATTAAAATAAATCATTATTAAATGAGTATTTTAGGTGTTGTGTAGCAAAACGGAAGCAGTACGGAAGCAAAAATATGACGTTTTTGCTTCCGTAGTGGGCGAGGATTTAAAAAAAACTTAGAATGCCCTAGTTGCTTTTTTTTCCATGCTGCATATCGAAATAGACGATTGAGGTATGACAGTTTTGGCTTTTGAGGGTATCAGGCGATTGGCTAGCAACCGATCATTGATATTGTCTACGTTATCTTTGGCCCATGCCACAGCTAAACGTGGTGAATTTGTTACCTGTCTTCCTCAATTTAGGAAAGTTGACGTGAAGATATGTATGGTATTTAATGTATTTCCTTAACGTCTATAATGCAACATAAGATTATTAATTAAATGTCACGGACAACAGTAGGCTTTTCAAACCTACATACTTTCGAACTAATAAATTACCGAACAAATGAGCAATCGTTGTAGGGTTTTTCGTAACAGGATTTTTCGCACAAACGTTACATCGCACCAATAACACATCGACGGAATAAAACATCGTACAACTGAATTATCGACACACCGTGTTCGATATAATAAAAATCGAATCATCAACTTTCGAAAACAAGTAGGGAACCCGTTAGTTTTGGGGCTGCGGAAACTAATATTTTGCAAGTTCCATCCTCGTTTTCGGTGCCACTTGCATTTAACACTTATTCATTTTGTGTTTCTGAGATAAAACCTAAGATTTACCGTACCGTATGGTGGTAAAAGTCCGAAATGAACGATGATCACATAACAGTTTGGACTTTTACCATTAAGGGTCGGTAAATCTTAGGTTTTACTGGTAAATCTTAAGATTTACCCAAGTTCGGGCTTTTACAGTAACATACATATACATATACAGGGTGGCAGGTTAGACAGTGGAAATATTTTAAGGGGTCATTGTACTCATCATTATGAACAACTTTTACTATGGGACCAAGACTAACTTTTACAAGGTACAAATTCGAATAAAAATTATCATTGGCATACAAGTTTGTTATTGGTAACCATGACAACATCTAAGATCGAATGCTGCTAAATTAAGACACAACGTAACCAGTAACCAAATATATTATTATGACATATCATAATCGGGACTTTTAGTTTCCGAAGGGTAATCTCATAATGCAACCATTTTAAAATGTTCATATTTTGTACAGTTTATTACATGAATTGCTACCAATCATAATTAACTGTATTATATTATTCGGTCTTTCATTCATATAACGCTCAATTACAAAATCGAAGTTGAATTAAAAGTGATGAACACGAAAATTGCCGCCTCGTGGTTAAACGACTGTATTCGGTTATCGAACCGATTAGGAAAACATTGGTTATTTCACTGTCGGTGAACTTAGCCCTTAGCCCTTAGTATGTCCCCAAATCTTGCAACAGAATTTAAGACCAGTTCCCCCCAACCGATAGAGTTGAAATTTGGAACACATATGTAAAACTCCGTGACAATGCAATAATATGGTACCATGGAGGTGATCTCATGATGGAGTCGGGAGGTGGCCATAGGAATTCCTTAATTTCTCAACATAACTCCGTCGTGTTAGGGCTCGTTGGATTTGTCTTGACGAATACTGTAGACGTAGATGATGTCCAGGGTGTCATGATCGAGCCGGAAGGTGATCAGAGGAACTCCTCAAGTACCCATCATAAATCCATCGTATTTGGGCTCGTTAGATTTGTCTTGACAAGTACTGATACTGTAGACCTATGTAGATGATGTCCAGGGTCACATGCTGGAGCTGGGAAGCGGTCATTATAAAAGCTTGTTTTGAAAAAATATTTTTCAACATAAAACTTTTAAATCTCTTTTAATAATAATAAAAATCAATCAACCACATAATTTGTTTGAAAAAAAATACTGTATCCGTTTTAGGTATTGCAATCCGGAAAACCAGATCAGTAGGACAGTAGACGTCTATAGGATCTAATATTTTTTTCTTCCCAGATAAAAGTAGCCTACCTAAAAGTACCTAAAAGCGTTTTTTTATGTGTTTTAGCGTGCTGGTGCTTTTTGCGGCGGCAGCGGTGCTATGCTTGCCGGTGCGCGCTCAGACGGCGTCCTGCAGTGAGGACCTAGACGTACATTGCTCCGACGGCTATTACTGCCAGGCGGACACTAAGATCTGCCGCGAGTGCCTCTCCTGCGAAGACCTCAAGCGGGAGCCACCGCTGGCGGTCAACACCTGCATCAAGTCCGTCGCTGAATGCGGATCCTGTATCAATGGGTTAGTATCTTACAGTCTTATTCATAAAAGATATTGAACCGTTATAAGTCCCTTATAGCAGCCTTATATCATGATCATAAAAAATACTATTCATGAACACACGATAACTGTCTAATAGTGAGCAAATAATAAAGAGAATTATAAGCAGTCCATAAACCTCTCATAAACCTGTTATAATAGTAAAAATTGTTATTCATAAACGTTCAATAACAGTCTAATAGAGCTAAAGTGTTCTATAAAGTTATAGAAGGCTGACGCCTTCTATAAACCTCTTATAAGGAGTATAAATCTATGGAGTACTATCTCGTGTGGGAGACAAGTGTCTAGCTCTATTTAGTAATTAATAACTAAAAAAACCTTCCATATGTAGTGGCGCTAGCATAAAAAAGGGTATGGTATGAATGTAGCACGGTAGCGCCACGCCAATTTAACGCATTTAGACCAATGACGTATTATATATATAGACATGTCATACACCAACATCACCGTCCTAAAAAACAGCGTAAATAAATACTATGGCTAGAATGCTAAAAAGGGAAAGAAAATGACTCCTCACCCTATGGCAAACCTGTTGTTAGAAAGAGATGAGTATATATCCTTAGTTACGTAGCATTAGCTTCTGTATGCTCATTGGCCTGAGCGCGAGAGAGGAATATGGGGAAAAGTGGACTCCCGATATTCCTCATGTTGATGAAGTACCTACTTTACGAGTAAAATAAAAAATATTTTTAAGATTTGAAAATATTATCTTAAATGCAATATTTCGGAACTGTAATTATTTTTATTGAATAATAAAACAAATATGTTAACATAGAAACCTTTATTTCGGAAATGTATGATGAACAATGATTAAACATTGAAAATATTTATTTCTTGCTGCAGGCACCTACGTACAACAATCGTAACTAGGGGTATAATTAAATAAAAAAAGATTCCTAAGTTTCGATAATTTATAGAAGAGGTTCAAAGATTTTGTTATTTTTCTATATAAATAAATAAATATAACAACATAAAATGGTAGTTATTATTTCATAGATATTTTATTATATAATAACATTTGGTTTATTAAAATCAAAGAATAACACTCAATATTACAGCTAATTAAAACTCATGCGTAAATTTTACGCATGATTATCTTTTACGTACATCACAATATGATTATCTTTCTAGGGTTAAATATGTAATATGTTGCCGATGTGCTATCATCGGCAAGAAAGGTTTCGATTTTCTTTTTTTTAGATCCTAGAATTCCTTTATAAAATTTCTGTATTAAATGCCATCTCTCAGCGAGGAATCACACTATAATTATGAATTTTTTTTAGCAGATCAAGTTTGTAATTGCCTTTCAGATGGCATACATAACTCAATTTCGTATTATTATGTGTTGTGACACCTTTCTTGCAGATGTGCGATATATTAAATATGTAAGCATAACATGGCTTTAACATGGCTACAAGAGGCATCAATATAAAATTCACTGCTATTTTACCATAATATAGGAACTGCTGTCTTTTCATTCTTCGTTTTTTTTTGTCATGTATAGGTGTTTGTCTCTGGCTAGAAAATGTTCCGAGCAGACCGTAGACTATCTAGTTGGCATCCATTCGTCTTCACACCTTTGAGCCCTAATAATGCTTAGCTACTTTTCTTTCATTAGCCCATCTTTAGGTAATCTAAAATGTAAAGAAACATCATAACTAATACCTATTCATAACACGTATTATATTCAAAACATATTTGATATGATTTCTATCAAACAATGTAATACCTAAATATAAAATCAATTTTGTGGGTTTACTAAAGACTGATGCAATCATTTCCCCATCTCCCCTAATGGCACGTGACTCAGAAAATGGCGCTCTGCATGTCGTAGTGACAGCGGAATATAATAAAACAAAATACATTTTTCTATATCTACTTACCCATGAAATGGCACGGTTTTTCCTCTCACAGTTGCAGTATAATTATTCGTACATCGTCTGTGAACGCAAGAAGGCATTTTTCTTGCAAAATCTTGCCAGAACTACCTACACATAAATCATTGCCTACACTTTAAAATCATGTACAGCCGCGACACTGATTGACGAGTGACTGAGTGACCTGCAGGCAGTTACCTTTACTTTTGGTTGCCAGTTCAGATCGCGGACAACCCATCTATGGTTTATATATCTTTGATTTAGACGGACACCTTTCATGCACAGAAATGTTCCTCTTTTTAGGGTTCTGTACCAAAATGGTAAAAAAGGAACCCTTATGGTGCGACTTCGTCTGTCTGTCTGTCTGTCTGTCTGTCTGTCTGTCACACTTGCTTATTTCAGCAACTACTTATGCTATCGACTTGAAATTTGGAACAGTTGTAAAAAATGCTTGTTCAGCTTTATTGCAAATGAAAAAAGTCCAAAAATATTTTTATTTTCATTGCAAAAGGGGCCGGAGTGGGGGTCCGAAATTTTAAAGTGGGGTTACTAGGCCAAGTGACATATCATATGAAAGGGCTTGATCTGCACATTTCAAAATATATTTTTATTTTATTTTATGTCTTACAGTTTTCGACATATGATGAAAAATGTCCAAAAAAATACCATTCCCCCCCCTTATCTCCGAAGTTTGTGGGACGAAAAATCTGAAATAATTAGAGTTGATAGGAATTGACCCAAATATGGCACCAAAAATAAAACGATGTTCCTAACTAGTACAGTTTTTTCAAAATCGTCAAAATTCCTTCACAAACTAACTTAGTTATGCGGTCCGGATTTTTTCACTTTATACGTCCAAAAATTATACGGAACCCTGGGTGCGCGAGTACGACTCGCACTTGGCCGGTTTTTTTTTACATTCCATACATCTGACATCGATCTGACACCTTTTTTGTTTCCTTGACAACGGCCAAGAGTGAGTCGTCAAAATGCCTGTATTATGCCAGCAAAGATGACAACATTACCACGCAAATCCTACAATAAACCTATTTTAGCTATAGGAGCTTTATTGAGCGTTTATGAATATCGTGTGTTATTATACGTCAAATAGCACTATTGAACGTTTTAACTAAAGAACGTTATAAACCTCCAATAAGACAGTTAGGGGCTTTTTCACCAACCTATCAATAAGGAATCTGTCAATTAAGTTTAAATTTTTCACAGATTTTGTATAGAAAATCTGTCAAAAATCCTATCTTTAGCTTATTGAACCGATATTGATAGGTTGGTGAAAATGCCCCTTAGTATATGCTAACATGAGGTGTAATCGGTGCAGTAATCGGTTTCGGACAGACAAAACCGATTAAATACGATGGAGGGAGTTGGCCCGAAAAGAAATGGACCTATAGTAGCTACATACTTATACCTACCTAGCTGCCGTACTGCACTTAGTTTATGAATCGATTGCTATTAAAGGAGGCAACCACTGGATGTGTCGCAACCAAATTGGAGAATTCGCCGTATTACATAACGGCTAGCTATTTCAAACAAAGGAAATCGTTTTGTATTACGGCGGATCAATGTTTAGCCGGATTGCAATACGGCTCATCGTTGGTCAGCCATATTGTAATTGCGTTTTGCGTTCTCCAATGCGGCTGAAGTCGCGTCGCCATTTCGTAAAACGGCAAACTATTGAACCGACACTTTATCGAACTAATTCGGGGCTATAGTAATAGTAAATACCTATAATGGTCTTAAATCAGCGGTCACAAACAAATATGTTTAACGCAAAGACAGTCGCCTAGGGAGTTGGGGGGCAAAATCCCACGCAAAAAAAAAGGAATGAAATAGGTGGTGTCCTGGTAATAGCCCTAGTCGCATTTCGCCATTAAGGCCCCGGTATACGCCAACGGCCTTGAGTGATTTGGGCGGTATAGCTTGAGTGTTCTGCGCTGAGCTCAAGCAACGCGACATACATCCACCGAGCAATACGACTCGCCTATCAAGGAGCGCGCTGTGCAGAATTAGACGTATTATTACTTTTTAGTATCTAAAACATAAAATAAAAAAAAAGTAACAGGTATTATTATAGGTAGTAACATAGTCTTTTCACACAAAACAAATCATGAAAATATCTTAAGCGGTTTGAAAGTAATTACGTTTTTATGTTTTGGGTAGACACGAATTCATGAATTTATTTCATTAAGTATTTTACAACAATAGTTAAATATTCACAGGTACGATTGATGTATATATGTTCTAGTTTAACATAAAAAAATTGCACAACTAACCTGCATTATTTGACGGCGAAATAAGAGATTTAAAACTGGCCGTTACCATTTACCTTCGCCTTAAGCAGCCATCACAGGTCATAGCGGCATGCGACCACGGCTACCACCTGGACACCACTGTACCGATGTGTTGAATATTTTCTTATTTTATGCTTTTCAGTTGGTTTTTTTCCGTAGTTGGGTTTAGTTTAACTCTTGTTTTATTTAAAAATGGCAAGCCGTTATGTAATGCAGCGAATTCTACAATTTGGCTGCGACGGATGTATGTAGGTATCCCACTGCAGTCAGCAATTTTTTACTTTTATAGGTATCTATTTCTAAATTATTGTTTACAAACTAGGAAGATATACCTACCTACTTACGATGACTGGTTAAAGTGATAATTTGTAGCTTGTTAGATGCGTCACGGTAATTTCTGATGATTCTACTGCGTAAATGTGCGTAGGTACGGAGTTACGGAGTGATAATGATAACAAACTAATGTTTAAAGTGGACACTGCGAATAGGTATTATCTAAATCACAAAGTGAGGAAAACCATTGGCAGAGGGCATTGAATGAATGTAGGTACATTATATTAAATTGTATAATATAATAAGATTAATTATTGTGTAATTTAATTATACCTACTAATATTATAATCGTGAGAGTTTGTGAGGATGTAAAGATGTATGGATGTTTGTTACTCTTCCACGCAAAAACTACTGAACGGATTTTGATGAAACTTTACAGTAATATAGCTTATACATCAGAATAACACATAGGCTACTTTTTATCCCAAAAACGCGGGCGAAGCCGCGGGCGGAAGCTAGTGCATAATAATCTTAAGATAGTGTAGTGCAGGGGCTCCCTAGTCCCTATCTATAACTGTCCGTCGCGACACTCGCGACGCCCTGGGGCGGGCGTCGCCGTCGAGGTTCTATCCCAGGGGCGTCGCAAACCGGTACGCTCAAGTCGCTTAGATTACAAGATTCTACATTCTTTGGAGTTTTTGTTGAATAAAATAATCTAGAGCTACATGCAGGTAGGTAGGTATCTTCTTTTACAAGGGCGTCGCAAAAAGAATACAACATTATATAGGTGTATAGGGAGTCGCAGTATAAAAAATATTGGGAACCCCTGGTGTAGTGGATAGTAGACTTATATGGGCCAATAAACAAAATGAAAGTGTCCTCGACACGGACGCAATACCTACTCTGTTTTGTAAATAAAATAAGCTATAATGTCTGACTCAACATAAAAGGAATTTTATCATGATAGGTGGCGAAAATGTGAGATGTCCATGTCGCACGATATGACGTTAAACGCGTTAAATTGAGAAAACCCAGCATGCACATTCTGAGATGCGCATTGACACGCTGATGTAGTGGTGTCATATTAAAAATCCCGTCAAATTTTCTTCCTATGAATTTTGAAGGATTATGTGCCGTTTTAAACTGAGCGAAGAAATCAAGAAAAAAAAAAAAAAAAAAAAAAAACTATAATCGACGAGGTACCTATGCTCTATAGACAATAATCAAAAAGACATGCTGATTCATGACTAGCTATTGAACAAATAGAGTCAACCGCTTATGTTAGCATCTTAGCTCGTCGCTCAATAATATTGACGTCACCTCACGTCACTGTCTACGTTCGCAGGCTGGTGGTGGACCGGCGCGAGGATGTGAACGCGGAGTGCGTGCCACCGGACACGACGCAGCCGACGGCGACGCCCTACTACGTGTGGCTACTCATCGGTATCGGAATACTGCTGTTCTTAGCGCTCGTCGTCGGCATCATCGCCTACCTACTGCGCTACCCTGAGATCTTTAAGACTGCTGGTAAGTACTCACTATTCGTGTAGTTCACCGAAATCTAAATAATAATTCAATACAAATGTCCCCGTCACAAATGCCGTTCACAATTTCACATAGGTATGTCACATTTTTAAACGCGCGCTCTCGATGCAGTGGTGTCATGTCAACTGCCTTACATAATTTGCTCGAAAGCGGTGACAAGGTCACGCGCCTTTGCGTCTTCTATTGTCTTATTTCTTTTGATTGGGTGTGGTGTAGTCAGATGAGTTAAGCGCTTTCATCACCCGCCTTTCTTATTTAAAAGGAAGTCTTGGTTCCTCCTAGTAACCATTTAAGCTCTGATTACTATTCTGTCTGCCAAGCGGTTATTGGGTCATGTTCAGCAGTGGATTTTTACGGGATGATATGATTTCCGTAACACGATCCCTACACTGTAAACTAAATGAACACCTGCAATGAATAACAGTTACAGTAGTTACATTACATTTTGCATTATTCTGTTGCGAAAACAACGATAACGGTTAGTGTGAGCCAAGCCAACTACTTCGCATAAGTAGTCAGAGCATTTATGCTTAAAAACTGGCTTGCTACTCAGGCAGGAAGGACATAAGGATTTTTGCAGGTGGCCAGTGTCAAGAGCGTCTTCACCATACATTTTTGTTGGTTATTTAGAACCCTGCATTTACTTAAATAATAAATACCTACCCTTATGCTGTTGCTTCAGGCTCGAACCAGTCGAGCACGGTGACGGCGCGCATCACTGCGACGGCCCCCGAAGCACCCCCGCCCTACAACCCGCTGCCGCAGTCGCCATACAACTCGCCACCGTACTCCGATGTGGAGCCAACTGCCTACAGTGAAGGTAAGGAACACGCGAACATTTGAATCTACGGACACTTTCAGGGGCCTAGTTTAGTTACAAACTAGCGCCCCTACCCGGCTTCGCACGGATACAATTTAATGATGACATTACCATGTAAAATAATTATGAATGTATTGTATTGACATTAAGTTTGAGGTCATGGTCACTGAATTTGACATTAAATGACTTCGAGGTCACTGACCTGGAGTTTGTCACGTGGTGAAAAATAATAAGTACCTACGTATAAAAAAGTGCTGTGAGGACTTCTGCCGTCGAAATGTAAAAAGGCACATCTAACATTTTGTAAATTTTAGGGAATTATTGAGTTTGAAATATTTTGCTAATTTTCTGAAAAAAAATATACATGCGGTTATTTTATAAAAAAATGTGTTAATGGATGTAGTTACATTTACATGATTCCTACAAAACTGTTTAATAATAATAATTTATTTCTTTCGCTATTATTAAATAATCAACATTTTCTCTTTCAACTTAGCAAAATAAATTATGTAAAAATATGATTAATAAGTTTTAAAGGCATAAATAATCAAATGTGACCTTTCTTCCTAGTTATTTAATTTAAAAATAGAAAATATTGCAACAAGAAAATACTTCAAAAGTTGCAATGACTTAGTTTTATAACACTTAATTCTTAAAAAAATTGTTCGGCAAAAAAAAAAGTACCTAAGTGAAAAAAATTGTATTTTTTAAAATTTTTATATTTGAAAATATCTGACTTTCAAAAAGAATAATTATTCCTTATGATCAATAAGACGGCACCTTTTACATTAAAGTATTACAATGAGATCAAGAGTTGTACACGGCGACTGATCGGATCGGATGAATACATAAATTGAACGAAACCGAAAAAAATAATAAAAAGAAAATGCCTATAAAAAGTGCGTAATATTACTATTTATATTACCAGGAACCCGCATCCGCGCGAGTTCGGCTCGCATTTGATGGTAGGATGATGAAATAATCGTAATTTTAAATCTCAACAAAACCCTCGAATGTTTCGAAAATACACGTCGGCAAACAAATATCAATTACAATGCAAAAGAAATAATAACACGACCATGCAAATAAATAAATAAAAATTAAGACAATTTTACCAGCACACATAATGGTGGTCTCGCTTTGACGGGCACAACTGAAGCAACTTGCTTCGGAACCGACCCAACTCACTTCATATCTTTTTAAAAATACTACTTAAGAAAGGCACATCTGACTAGTTGTGCCTTTTCATTCAAAGAAATATTTAAAAAAATATATAATAAAAGCCTCTCAACGTTATTAAAGTCAAATGAGTCTTTTTTCTGTATCATAATATGAAAAAGTGTAAAAAAATGTGTAGTTATGCCTTTTGAGGTTATGGTATCTCGAAAGATCTTGTTTATAAAAATATATAAAAAATCTGACAGATGCACCTTTTTTTTCTGATTCCAAATATACACTCAGAGGCACAATTAACCGGCCACCTATGTTTAGTGTCACCACGTTTGTTTAAGTTAAATAATAATGTGTCTTCTTGTCTTTGAAGGCTACAGTACTGTAGTGTCCATAGAATATAATAGTATTGTTCTGTACTCTATAAGTGAAGACCTGTTATTGGCTGTCAGTTTAATTCACTGTTCCTGATCTGTTTTCTTTAGCTGTAGGTCTTCCATATAATTTAAATAAATAAATAAATGATGATCATGATGAATGTTACTTTATAAGTAGCTACTATAGCAATAAATTAAACACTTATTACGCTCATTGCTTTTCTGATTTGTGTTCCCGAAGCATTTTTATGATTTCGTCGAACATGTCATTATTAGCGGTTTTCTAATGTAACTCGAATTTCCATTCTCTTTATTTCTGGTCATTCAAAACTGTTTATTTTGAATTCTTGACTAGCTTCTATTGATTATTATCACAAAAAATGCCATTAGACGAAACTGAAGCAGCTGGGGCTGTAGCTTTAGCTGATGCTGCTTACAGCCAACGTTGTATCGCTTGCACCCTTGGTGTACCTTGAATCACTGTCCAGGATGCCATCAGACGAATTCAGGAACCTGGTTCTTACACACAGAGGCCAGGTCAAGGCCGAAATCGATGCACTTCAGCTTGAGACAACCGTTTTATTGTCAACAATATTTTAAGAGCAACAATATTAACAATATTTTGTACAGCTACTGAAGCTCGTACTCGTGTATTCGAGGTGAGGAATGTTACTTTAAGTGAACGATCGAAAAGAAGAAGACTGCTAGAAAGAAACCTTAAACATTTCGCCCAGCTCGGACCTTGAACTTCTCCCACAGCACCGTAGAGCTAAACTTCATTTTGCGCAAGAATATGCTGACTGGAGCAGTGGAAGAATGTACTGTTCTCAGACGAGAACAAAGAACCCTCATAAGGTTCAGATTGACCTTAGCAAGTGTATATGATAGATGATCAGCAATTACAGCAATTATAGATGACCAAACGAGAGGTTTGCTCTATGCACCATAGTGGAAACAGAGGGTTACTAGAGAGGTCAATAATGATATGGGGCAGTATCACTTGTGAAGCTCGTACCGAACTTATTGTCCTCGATAGAAGCAGTGTGATAGTTCAGAGATACAAGGAAAAAGTTCTCCAAGATCACGTCATACTGTCCGTGCCATTTATTGTGTAACTTCTTCTTCTTCTACCTGGCGTTAATCCCGGCTATTGCCAGGGTCCGCCTTCCGACTGAACTTCCTCCACTTTGCCCGATCTTCTACATCCTTTTCAGTCAGGCCATTGGCTCGCGATTTATTGTGTAACATTTTATCTTAATAAACGATAATGCACATTGCCATGTCGTTAAATCCGCTATTCAGTGTCTTGACGAGGTCGGTATTAAAATTTTCCCACGGCCGGCTTGCAGTCCTGACCTCAATCCTATAGAACACATGTGGGACAATCATAAACGACGGGTTCGGGCAAGAGTACCAGCACCAACAACCATGGGAGAGCTCAGGACATCTGTGTTAGAGGAATGGCACAATATCCCCGAAACGGATATTAAAGACACCATGGGTGGACTTCCAAACAGGCTCCAGGAAGTCAATAGAGCCTGAAGAGGTAACACACATTATTAAAAAAATTAAGGTAATTAAATAACGTGACAAAAATTAAAATGTTTCATTTTGTAAAATTTCAATAAAAACGTGTTTTTGTGGGAAAAACAAATTAATCCAATTTCCTAGAAGTTGTGACATTTGTTTTCATCGCTAGAGTATGATAAAATATAGCATATAATTAATCTTATATCAACTTAGCATAAATAAACAGTATCTCTAAAAATCAAGAAAAACTAGGTGGACGGTTAATTGTGCCCATCATCATCATCTGCCTAGCCTTTTCCCAAATTATATTGGGGTCGGCATCCAGTCTAACTAGTTTTTGGCTGAATATCAATATTTTACGTGGAGCGACTGCCATCTGACCTCCACAACCCAATTAATGGGTAATACCGGTTTTCGAATGTTAGACCTGCTGTCAGACTTTAGGGCTTCTGACTACCCGTAACGATTGTCAAAGATATTCCTATGACAACCGGGACCGACTGCTTAACGTGCTCTCCGAGGCACGGAGGGGTCTCGATGTGTAAAGAACGGTCACCCATCCAAGGACTAACCGCGGCAAGCGCAGCTTAACCTCGCAGATCCATCGATCAGCGTGGCCGTCATTTAGCCACGAGCCCCTCAATCAAAATTGTGCCCATGAGTGTATTATTATATTGGATATAGTAATAATTAAACTATTATTCATTTTATTTACATATATTTTACATTTTTAAATATTTCAATAAAAATAAATAAAAAACATTTAAAAATATAAAAAATAGTACCCCACCGGCATCGGGAACAGGGTCCAAGCTACCCGGCGGTCAGGGGTCCAGAGAGAGGAACCTCCTAACAATGCGAGCCGTGTCCAGGAGTACCGCTCTCTGCATCAAGCCCTTGATCCAACTGCCCAACGAGAGCCTCCTCAGGTGTTGGTCGAGGCTCTTGGCTATTAGGCCATTGGCCGAAACGACTATCGGCACAATGATTGCCGAATCCACCCCCCACATGCTGACAATCTCGTGTGCCAAGTCAAGATACTTGATTTCCTTATCTTTTTCGGCCTTCACCAGATTGCCATCATGCGGAACCGTGATATCAACAATCACTGCGCGGCGTTCTAATCGATCTACCACCACTATGTCTGGCTTATTAGCAATAATAGTCCGATCAGTGATGATAGATCGATCCCAGTACAATGTGATATGGCCATTTTCGAGGACTGGGTCGGGCACATACCTGTAGTACGGCACCTCTAAATCTACAAGGTGGTATCTCAATGCAAGTTGCTGGTGGATAATCCTGGCCACCAAGTTGTGTCTGTGCAAATACTCACCGTTAGCAAGACGAGAACAACCAGAAATTATATGTCGGATCGATTCACCGGGACAGTGACATGCCCGACAGATATCAACTGTGCCATCCTTTACAATGTACTTTCTATAGTTGTTCGTCATCATTAATTCGTCCATAATTGCACAAACAAACCCTTCTCCAAAGAGATCACCGCAACGCAGCCAGGATACGGACGCCAAAAAGTCTACATCAGGCCCATGAAGGGCGTTGAAAAAGCGTCCGTGTAGCTCCTTGTTCTGCCATACCTCCATGCGATCTTTGGTTTCGAGTACTACAGGTTTGCGCCAGTTCTCTTTACCTAAGGAGAGAGGCATGAGTCCTTTGTCCACTGCGACTACATCCCGGTGCATCCCCACTTCGGCTTTAAGGAAATATTCCCTAAGGTTGCACACCTCACGGTTGTGAAGGGTTTTGGCATTTAAAAAGCCTCGACCCCCACACTTCCGCGGGATGTACAACCTCATCACCGATGATCGTGGGTGATGCATCCGATATACAGTCAGCAATGAACGGACCTTCCTATCCAGGGCGTCTAGATCTGTCTGAGTCCACTTGAGTATACCGAAAGAGTACATCAAGACCGGCATGACCCAACCATTGAAGGCACGCACCTTGTTGCCGCCTGATAACAAACTGTTTAATACTTTTTTAAGGCGGCCAAAGAAGCGCTCCAGCAATGATTGCTTCATGTCAGTCACATTGATGCCCAACGCTTCCGACATACCCAAGTATTTGTATGTTTCAGTTGAGGAGAGAGATCTAAGGTATATGGAATCCGTGAGTTGGGTTCCCAGGGATTCCATAATCTCCCCTCGCTTAACATGCATGACTGCACATTTGTCCACACCAAACTCCATCCTAATGGCGTTACTGAAAGTTTCCGTTACCTTCAGTAACTCCATCAGTCGTAAGTTGTTGGGGGCAAACAAACAAACTATTATTAATTATTAGTATTAATTAAACTAGTTGTAATGCTTGGAGTCTATGTAGGTTCTGTAATATGACCCTATGATACACAGTCGATAGCGACTCGATAACAGATAACAGTACTAGGATTTATTTATTACCTATGCTCGAAGTTAGTGCTGGGGGTATTATGCTGTGCTGTGTATTGTTCTACAATCAACTGTTAGGTACTGTTAGTTCGTACTAACCGTCACCCATCTCACCCTATTACTTGGGATATTTATTAGAACTCCATATTTTAACAGTACTAGGATTTATTTATTACCTATGCTCGAAGTTAGTGCTGGGGGTATTATGCTGTGCTGTGTATTATTCTACAATCAACTGTTAGGTACTGTTAGTTCGTACTAACCGTCACCCATCTCACTCTATTACTTGGGATATTTATTAGAACTCCATATTTTAACAGTACTAGGATTTATTTATTACCTATGCTCGAAGTTAGTGCTGGGGGTATTATGCTGTGCTGTGTATTGTTCTACAATCAACTGTTAGGTACTGTTAGTTCGTACTAACCGTCACCCATCTCACCCTATTACTTGGGATATTTATTAGAATTCCATATTTTTGAGTTAATGATCGGTGATTTTTGGTAAAGGGATAGATAGCATTCCCCAAGTAGTACCTATATCAAATAGTCTTAAACTGTAGAAAAATCATAAAATTCATTGAAGTGTTTCAGAATCAGGGTCAAGGTAGTTACATGAGTTTCAATAACAATCGGATCGTTGACTTTACTGAAGGTTGTTTTATTTTAGTAAATGACGTCATCGTTATGCATGTTTTTAAATCTATGATTCGACAATGTTATTACATAATAGGAGAATCATCCCAAAATATGTATACTTACCACAGAACACATCCCATTAATCCTTTGTTATTATCAAATCATTATAGTAAGTATTTCAAATAAAGACTCATGGAATCTCTAAGAATGGCCAGAATCATCGATCCGTTGACCAAACGTGAATTTTAAGGTATGGAGATCGATATTCAGCAGTTCGCCGCTTCTAGACCTATAAATGATATTATGACGAATGATCAGAATGACGAACAAATGACACAATCTTTGGTCGTCTCTTTGTGAGTTTGTACCTATCCGACTGCAGCGGGGACCAAAATGAGGGTAATGTTTTTCTTTTTACCGTTTTCACATGATATTTTGTTGACAGACGAACAGTTCATCAAGCGCACGCCGTCGTCTCTACCGCAAGATGCACGGGAGTCGGCAGGCAACCAGGCCGCCAGAGTCTACAATAAACCTATA
This sequence comes from Thalpophila matura, assembly GCA_948465475.1. Lineage (NCBI taxonomy): Eukaryota > Metazoa > Arthropoda > Insecta > Lepidoptera > Noctuidae > Thalpophila > Thalpophila matura. The sequence goes on along the minus strand of OX419183.1, from coordinate 8,058,588 downwards.
TATGAAAGAGATCTACCTCCACCCAGGTACGTTAACATTTCAGTAAAGCCTACATGGCACCATTAAAGTGCCATGTTCTAAGTTCTTTATGGAACTAAAATATTCTGTGTGATTGAAAAATAAACTGTATTTGTATTGTCTTTGTGTATGTTAGGACTGGCTGACTGCCTAGAGTGCACGGCACGAACGTACTAGTGTCGCCGCTCCTAGACTATCCTAGAGCCTATTTTAATGCACCTCAATTATTAAAAAAATATAATATTAAAAATCTATAAGGATTCCTAGTTTTACTATGGAACCCTAAAAACATGGTCCACTAAACATTTTTAAACAGATTTTGATTTTAAAGATGCTGTGTCGAACCACATAACTTGTTCAGTGTTAAATGTTATATTTATCAGTCTATTTACTTAAATGTCTGCACGTCAGGTCTTTCATGGAGTGAATTTTAAAAAGGTCAGTCGTTAATATTCCACTCTTCGTTTTTTGCACAAATCTTGCCGTTTTGGGATTTTATCTGTGGTTTTTTCGGTTTTCGAGAGTTTTCTTTCATTGAAGTGTATGCTTTTGTGCTTTATGTAGTTTGCACAGTCTTTTTCTTTCTGTATTTCTATGTGCTAAGCATTGATTGATTTGATTTATCCTGTTATCGTTATTCCAATCAATGGTGTGGCCTCAAATGTTATCGTTAACACCGACCATAATCAATATTTTTTTTTGCGCCTCATCCACGTTAATTGTAAAAGAAGTCTGACATTATTCTAGAATATTAACAATACCTACTTACGTGTACTGTCTTAGCAAGGGTAATCTAATAGACTCGTAGCTTTGTACTGTCACTGTCAGGGACAAAAGCTAGATAACGCTTTGGATTAAATCCGATCCCGCTAATATTATAAACGCGAAAGTTTGTAACGTATGTTTGTTATATTTTCACGCAAAAACTACTGAACGGATTTTAATGAAGCTTTACACAGTAATATAGCTTCTACATCAGAATTACACATAGGGCTACCTTTTATAGAGGAAGCGCTTCTTGGCAGTTTTATACTAGCAAATTCACGGAGTCTATAATCTTAAGAAAAAATACCTATGTATTTAAAATCGCTGCAGTAATTAGGAGTAGTAAGAGAATTTATGCGTGAAACACAGGTAATTTTGGAATTTTCTGTAAGTACAAACAATCAAACCAATAAAATAAAATATTATTATTATACTTTTTTTATTGTCCGTTTAGGAAAAGTAGGTCTTCAAAGAATGGTCTTATTTACAGTTTAGGGTATCTAATCACCTTAAAGTGTAGATTTTCGAGCGCGCTTCAAGGCGATGAGGCCGCAAGTTTTCAAGTCTGAGGAATCCTCATGATAAGGCCTCTCACTCATCCTTCTACACCCGCTAATCTTGTATCAATCATACACGCATATTCAGATCCCGCCAGACACGTGTCCTAGGTATGGCAGATAATATTGATAATTTATTTATTATCCACATTATCAGTGATACTTTATATGCACATGTTCTCTTTTCTAATTTATTGATATAGTTGAGTAGTATCGTAATTATAATATTAAGTTTTATATGACAAGATTTTTGTTCGCAGTCCTGAGTCACCACTGCCGGAGTACATTGAGACCATGACCCTACCCATTCACGATGAGGATACTATGCCGAGCCCGTGGATGCCTAGTGGACCAACCAGCAATGGAGACGTAAATGACAAGTAAGTCCGTTTTAGGTGTAAAAAAAATACGTAATTGACAAGCAGTTCATTCAATCATCGAATATATTTTTAGGGTTCCATACCTCAAAAGGAAAACGGAACCCTTATAGCAGTGTTTTTCAACCTTTTTCATCGCACGACCCCCTTGGTAGGTAAAAATATTTCGCGACCCCCTATCCGCCGCATAATAAAATACAAGCTAGAGACATCTAGCTTGCAATTTATTATGTTACAAATATCAAATCCGTACAACATTACGTTAATTAGCCACAGAAACTTTGAAGTGTTTCATTCCATTTGCAACCTCCTACTTGTGTGAATTGAAGTTTTCGTCGATGGCTCAACAAAAAGCAAACAGAGAAATCGCGTAAATTTTGAAAATGTTTTAATAATTCTATGTGTACCTAGCAAAAATGGATCCACGATGGGAGAAATTAGTTAGTGAAAAATAGGCCTAAGGCTGGTTTTATAGTCACGCCGCGCCGCTAGGCTAGACGCGCCGCTGGGAAGCGCGCGCGTTCGGAGATGTGTGGGGTAGTAGTTGCGTTTCAAAGTCGCACGCTTGAGCAGCGCCGTTCAGTAAACGTTACGCCCGTGCTGATAACAGCGCGCTGCCCAGCTGTGCGTCTAGCGGCGTGACTATAAAACCAGCCTAACTCACATTGATGTGAATGTGACTTACCTCTATTCTTTTTCTTTTTGCTGATCTGCACCTACTAATGTCCTTTAGAGAACATTTTCATAATTAAAAAAATAATATTTTTGAACCTTGTAGTTTTTTTTTCTTTTTACCGAGGCTTCGCGACCCTTCGCGACCCCCTTATGGAGGCTTTGCGACCCAAAGGTTGAAAAACACTGCCTTATAGTATCATTCTGATGTCCGTCTGTCACATGACCATGAGTGGAGCCATCGGCTCATAGATAGCGCCACTAGAAGTATGCAGTAGCGCCATCTATGATCAAGATAGGTAATGATATATTTCCGTACCAGGCGTGAATAGGTTGATAAGTCGACTTACATATATTTTTTTTAAATGCATATTATGCATTAGAATTGCTTCTTTCATAGGGTGAATAAGACTAAGTCGATAGATCTTGTTTTACCGCACATAGCAAACATGTAAATTTTTTATTAACTCTCTTATTAAAGGGTACATATGCATTAAAAAAATATATATGTAAGTCGACATATCAACCTATTCACGCCTGGTACGGATTTACTATGATGTAATAGCGGCGTAGATGGTGCTATTACATATTTCGGAATTCTTAGGGCGCAAGTCGTACTCGCACTTGTCCGGTTTTTTATATAACTACCTTTATTTCGTATATTATAAACTAAAATGGACATAGTCCACAATATAGGAGAATGCGACAAGCTGTGACAACATAGGATCATTAGGCGAGAATACGGTAGTGGACTACCTACTATTAAAAAAGTATCTACAAATAAATTATTTTATTTCAAAAAAGGAATAGGAACAACAAAAAAGAAAATAAAATAAAAATATATCACAATATGGAAAACATAGACGCTTTTAAAGTTTTTGGAGGGAGCATCGCTCCGTCTTTGTTGCGCGAAGCGGACATAAGGTGGTGTTACGTGTTACGTCACTGCATGATAGTGCCGTCCGTGTCTAGCAAATCATTTTAAAACGCTTATAACTTTGCCAATTTTGTAGATGTTTCATGGGTTTTTTTGGTGTTAATTATCTTTTTTCAAATAGTTTACAGATTCACAATAAAAAAAAAATGTCCGGTACGTATTGGCTAGCTCGATTATCGTAGGTCGTGAAAGTTGACTGACGTAACATGGACAGCAGCACCCGTATGCAAATACCAACAAACCGTGATCACCAATCATGTTGCAATGCTAAATGATTGGTGTTAGGTTCTAGGTTGTATTTAGGTTTGGACTTAGATTGGCTTTAGGTTCTCTTAAGTTATAATAGGATTTGCATCGGATGATTTTGAGGCCGATATAATAAAGCTTTATTGCATCTTCTATCAAATTGATGGTTCGTTTTGGAAGATAATATTATAATTATATTACTAGTGGGCTTAGCACGAATAATTTTGTTGTATGGCTTCGTAAACGTAAGTGAATTTAAATTGAAAAACCGGCCAAGTGCGAATCGGACTCGCGCACGAAGGGTTCCGTACCATTATCTATACAAAAAACGGCAAAAAATCACGTTTGTTGTATGTGAGCCCTTCTGTTCTGTGGTGAGCCCCCTTAAATATTTATATAGTGGCAACAGAAGTACATCATCTGTGAAAATTTCAACTGTCTAGCTATCACGATTCATGAGATACAGCCTGGTGAGAGACAGACAGACAGACCTACAGACGTACAGTACAGCGAAGTCTTAGTAACAAGGTCCCGTTTTACTCTTTCGGTACGGAACCCTAAAAATGGTATGCGGTATGTTACAGTCCACGGCACGTAACTTGGCAAGGTTTTGGCATAGTGGGGGTAAGTTCGCGCATCGTGGCCCATACCTCGCGCCCCACTTGACCACCAAAAAGACCTACAAAACGATTTCTGCGCATGTAACGACTCTTGCCAAGTTACGTGCCGGGGACTGTACACGAAATGTTTTTGTTCGCCAGTGTTGTCAGGGACGGCTCGCCGGCGGGCGCGGGCGCCGCGCTGCCGGCGCTGCTGGCGGCCGCGCGCGACACCACGCTCGTCGACCACTCGCCCGCCAAGAAGCGCTGTGTGCGACAGGTACCGACATTATTTGTATACATCATTTTATAATTTTACATTTCCCGTTTTCTTTTACAGTTATACAATGGTAGCAAAAACAACTTGACAGCCTACATCGTACTTGCCAAGTTTTAACTCGTAGCTTTATGTGGTTAAAAACCTCCAGGCTATGAAGATATTATGATTACAATAATAATGTTAAGTTTCTATTTAATTTATATTGTCAGGACTCCCTGAATGACCGGAACTGTGAGAGTAGCTCGTGCGGCGACAGCAGCCCGGGCAGTTTCCCGCGGTCTCCGTTGCCGAGCCAAGGAGGCCCCCCATACAGCTTCATCACACAAATCACCAACGTGGTGCAGATCAACACCACCAAGTGACGTCACACCGCCTAAACGAATACTCGACTACTCCTTAGTTCACGTTATATAAGGAAAAATGACCATGTGTTACAGAGTCTGTATATTCTAGGAAATTTGCTCTAAGGAACTTGTCATTTTTCCTCAAAACTTAGTCTTATTACCGTTATATTTTGAGATTTGTGTATTTGTGGATATTGTAATTTTATAATAAATTAATTCTCCAGCAAAAATAAAAAAAAAAAATGTTACGAAAAGTTCTGAAAAAAGGAAAAAAAAAAGATAAGAATTTTAGGTAGGTAGGTGTATATCAATTCTAGATTGATTTTTATGAGGTGCCTTATTACAAGGATTCTTACCCAATTTACTGTGATGTAGTTTTATGTGCGTTTATACCTGTGCATATTATACCAGTCATGTTAGAGATCTGTGCGATCAATTCATGATCTCAGTAACGTAATGTATGAGTTATCTTAGATATGCCTAAGTGAACAGTCGGTAGCTTAAACGATCGAGAGAGAGAAAAGACATTATTTAATACTTGCAGGTTGCTCAAGTAACATTAATTTAGAAAAATGTTTGGATTGTTTGCTATTTTATAAGTCGTTTAAGAAACCAGACTTGTAAGTTTTTCTTTGATTCAGATGTGCTATTAAATTTAGCCAATATATCTAATTATTATTATAGCATTTGCTTCATTTTGATTTTGAAAGAAAACTGTGTTGGGCTCAAAATACCACTGAATAATTTTAACAAATGATTATAATATTTAATTATTTATTTCGCATAATATCTTAATTTTAACCCTTTTAAGGCTAAAATAGTAAAGCTTAAAAATATTATATTTCCCTCATCAATATAAAAAATTGTATTTTAGCACATAATGTATAATTCCTGTATTATAAAATAATGTTCCTTTCCGTGTTATTACAATGTCAGACATAACAAAATATGGTAAGAAAATATATTTCTGTGACTAACCTAACGACAGTGGAAATCCAAAATAGCTTAACCACCAAAAGAAAGAGATATGATTTTTATTCTTAAAAAAAATACGTTCAAACTCATTTTCCAAAAGTACCATTTTGGCGGTTTAGCGATTTCGCCTTGCCACTGTCGATAATTATGTTACTGGTTCTATTAGTATGTTTTGATGTAAATATATTATCAATCTGAAAGATTATTATTACACGGAGGACCTTCGTATCGAATGAAAAATTTATGAATTCGGATAAGTTAGTATAATATTGTAATTGTTACTGCATTTAGGGCTCTTTCAATTTAGACGATTGGTGTCGGACTGCTGCCGTGCGTGTGTCTCATTGCTGTATGACATGTCGAGACAGCCGTCTGGTGGTCGTGCGACGCCCGCACGGCTGCCGAACGACAGTAAGACGGCTTTCTCGACGTGTCAAATGTATGGAAAAAACAATCGGCGGAGCACAGTGCGACAGTCCGACATCAATCGCCTAAATTGAGCCCTTAAGGTCTGATCATACCAAGAGCGACATTAATACTAGTATTCAGCAACATTCGTTTAGAATGGAAGGAGCATAATTATGATTCAATAATTCACAATGGATCAACTGTGAATACACATTTTTATCAAATCTTAAAAAATAAAGAATTTATTGCAATATAATTATTGTAATTACAAGATTGAGTGATTAAATCGAATTTTATCAATTTTACGTTACTTAAAGATATTATTATAATAAATGTTTTATTATCAGTTTGTGCGGATAAAGAATGAGATTGAAAATGACGTCGCCTCTATTCACCTCTCGCTCGCACCCCAGCGGGTATGGTATGGGGCAGCAATTTATAGTTCGTTAAATATAGTTTGATCTCTGTGACAGATGTCAAAAAAAAAATAATGTCAAAATGAACTAAAAATTTAATTAATTATACGTTAATTTTAAGTTCATTTTGAGATTATTTTTTTTGTATTTGACATCTGTCACAGAGATCAAGCTATATTTTACGAACTATAGTGTGCTAAATAGCGAACGTTGAATAGAGGCGACGCGACGCTATTAATAATACCTACCATTCGTTATCTGCGCGAGTTGTACTTGTAATGATTAAGTACATTTGAAGCAAGTGTATTGAGTTACTTGAGAAATCATAGTTTTTGTATGTATGAGGGATGTTGCTGTAATTCCGTTTTAATGAAGATTATTGCAGGGATAATTAATTATCATGCGTTGTAAATTGTTGACACCAATTACTGCATTTTCTTATTCTGTGGTAAAAGTTAGCGAACGTTGTTTTTGTAGATTGTATTGTTGATTTCATAGCACTATTTATTGTAAGAAATATGTTTTAGCATTTATCAAAAACCAATAAAAAGTATTGGTTATTATGTCTTATGTCAATATTCAAGTGTGCTATATTTCGTAAACGCTTCCATTATTTTAATACTTTGTTTTGCATGTTTTTTATTCTAACAATATGTTATTTGCGCGATTAAGGTACGAGTTCGCTAGTTCGGTTTTACACAAAATTTTAACGTTCTAATGAATGTACCTTTACTGTTTTTACAAACAAAACGTTATTTGCCTGCTGTTTATGTTGATTATTTCGATTATTTCGATATGTTGCCATCTTAACACTTCACTGTCCTAAGGTAATTCGCAAAACCATCACCATTAAGTCCAATAGTAATATTCTATTAGATTGGTACATACGGGTTCATTTATGCGTTATAATTTAAGGCAGCGGTTTTATCACGGTCATATAACCTGTAAGTTTTACATTATCCCCCTTAGGTATATACGATGATTAAACAGCTCATGTCAATTATCATCTCTATTGTTATATGACAAGGATAGTTGTATAATTAATCAGTGGTTAAAGTTAAGAGGCGTTTATAAGTAAGGGGGTCTCGAAACTACCCTGAAACAATTAGTTACGGAACTTAACTACACTGTATTACATTTATTGCACGGACAGTAAAAGTGTTAATATTTTATCACTCAGTTTTGAATGTAACGTTTTTTGATTAGAATATATCAAACAGACAGACAGACAGACGAAGTCGCACCATAAGGGTTCCTTTTTTACCATTTTGGTACGGAACCCTAAAAATACTCGCTGTAATTCACTGCCTCATTATGTTTCCTACTTTCAATATTATGCTCATTACTTAAGAGATGTAACTAAAGGCTGTGAAGCACTTATTAAAGTTACACAAACTCTTTTGTTAATATTGTTAGTGTTAAGTCATTAATGAATTCTTGTAAGTTTCACTATTCATTAATGAGTTAAATGAGATTTTAGTCTCTTGTGAATAAAGTTGTATGTAAATATTTAATTGTATTTTCATTTATTGGTTTGTGATTGGTGTTACTTAAGCAGTAACACCAACTCCGTTGCTGCAGAACTTCGAAGAGAAAAAAAAAACCGGCCAAGTGCGAGTCGTACTCGCGCACCGAGGGTTCCGTATCATTTATGGACGTATAAAGCGAAAAAATCCGGCCGCATAACTAAGTTTGTTGGTGAAGGAATTTTGATGATTTTGAAAAAACTGTACTAGTTAGGAACATCGTTTTATTTTTGGTTCCATATTTGGGTCAATACCGATCAACTCTAAATTATTTCAGATTTTTCGCCCCGCAAACTTCGGAGATAAGGGGGGGAATGGTATTTTTTTCATCATATGTCGAAAACTGTGAGACATAAAATAAAATAAAAATATATTTTGAAATGTGCAGATTAAGCCCTTTCATATGATATATGTCACTTGACCTAGTAACCCTACTTTAAAATTTTGGACCCCCACTCCGGCCCCTTTTGCAATGAAAATAAAAATATTTTTGGATTTTTTTCATTTGCATTAAAGTTGAACGTTGTCGCCGCGCCGCACGCTGCCAAAGGCGCTTCTATGTGCACAAACGCCCTAAAAGCGCTTTTTAGGGTTCCGTACCAAAATGGTAAAAAAGGAACCCTTATGGTGCGACTTCGTCTGTCTGTCACACCTGCTTATTTCAGCAACTACTAAAGCTATCGACTTAAAATTTGGAACAGCTATAAAGAATGCTTTCCCAACTTTATTGCAAATGAAAAGAAGTCAAAAAATATTTTTATTTTCATTGCAAAAGGGGCCGGAGTGGGGGTCCGAAATTTTAAAGTGGGGTTACTAGGTCAAGTGACATATTTTATGATGAAAAATGTCTGAAAAATACCATTCCCCCCCCCCCTCCCTTATCTCCGAAGTTTGTGGAGCGAAAAATCTGAAATAATTAGAATTGATAGGAATTGACCCAAATATTGCACCAAAAATAAAACGATGTTCCTAACTAGGGTAGTTTTTTCAAAATTATCAAAATTCCTTTACAAACAAACTTAGTTATGCGGTCCGGGTTTTTTCACTTTATACGTTGGACGTATAAAGTGAAAACTGATACGGAACCCTCGGTGCGCGAGTAAGACTCGCACTTGGCCGGTTTTTAAGCTTCCGTCGCGTGTGCATCCTGAATGGTTAAAGCTACATAGAAATCATGTATGACGGACTAGGTTCCTTTACGTAAAAAAATACAAAGGGAATAAAAAACGGTGTTTTAATCGATTGTGTTTAGGGGTACGTTACCCTGTTTAACGGGGTAACGATGGGGTAGGCAGAGGTGTATTTTCGTACATCAGTGATACCTATTGTTAGGTTTTACGTGATAGGACGTAAGAATTTTGTATAACAAATTGTAGATACTAACATGGTATGGCACGGTGGCGGTGGAGTAATGGTAACTGTTGAGTGTTCATTCGGTAGGTCAGTCGCCTGCGCGATTTTCCGGAGACATGCGAACACAGCCGCACCGCGCATGGTGCTGCCCGAGAAATGACAATACCTACAATGTAACTAAACAGCTGGGGCTACGACGCCGCGACGAGCCGCGCCCGCGATCCCGCGCTCTCGCCATGCCGCCGGAGTCGTGCAGGGGCGCGCGGGGTGGACAATGCGCGTCATTCATAGAATAGTAGAGAGTAAAAGTATTATGCAAAATGAGTCAAGCTTTTTAACAATTATAATAATTAGGTACGTCATTATGAAAAAGTTTGAATTTTAGCTACAAAGCATCTATGGCACCTGTAGATACACCTCTTAAAATATTTCGAGTATGAAGGGTAGGACCTTATATACGTACAAACCGTTACTATCCAATATATTTATTTTATTGATTTACACGGCATATCACACCAATTACATAAATCAAAGTATAAAATTATAATAATTACAAACAGACTGATAATAGAAATTATCCGATTACGTCACTCGCTCTTCGCACATTGAGCATCAGCAGCAGCGATCGCGCCGTTGAAGCGTCAAGTTGTGGTTAAAGTAGCTAACTTGCTGTGAATACCCACACTTCGAGAATTTATGGTAAGATGTATCTTTTTTTTTGTTTTATCATTTGTTATCACTAGAAAGTTATTTTTACTATATTTTAACATAGTTTTTTAAACGTTTTGCGTATTGGTTTAAGAGAAAAATAGGGGGCCGCCGTTAGAATACCAATTTCGACTTAAAACCGGATTCTCGGCCGGGGCCGACTTAAAGTAAATGCAGTCTGTTTTATAAATTCCAATTGTACCGATTTCATTGGCATAATAGGATAACTTGCAAAACTTATATGTAAATAAAGCTATTTTACGTTTAATCGCCAAACACCGGCCGGGGGTATATTAGTTGAATGTCGAGAAATAAGGTAGAGGTACAAAACAGGGGCCGACTTTAGGAATATTAAAGATCGTAATGTCGGCCAACCTCGAATTCGAGCGCAATTATACAGGCTGATTACTTTTGTATTTTTTCATTGATTGAGTCATTTTTAAATTATTTTTATTTATCAAACTTATTTTCTGAAAATTGAATAATTATGTATTATTATAATATTAACGAGTGTTTTATAAAGGCTGAGTTTGGATATAGAAGTTGACAATATTAAAAACATTATTTATAAATAATATAAATACCAGTTACCGGTAAAGTGTATAATTCAGATATTCCATATCTGAATTATAATAATAATAATTATATTCTATTGGGGTGGTAGAGCTCATGCACTAAGTAAAAAAAAAAATCTTTGGGAAAGTTGTTTGTTATCATGAGTACAACCATGTGTTTGACTATCGATCACTAATTACCAGTCACCATTTAATAACATTAAATAAGCATAACATGGCTTTAACATGTTGACAATTCGCAAAAATATACATTTATAATATTTTTAATTGTGTTAATTTAAAACACCCTATACCCCGGCCGACATTTGGGGAAAACGCGACCGACCATGGGCCGTGAATGGCCGACTTTAGGATTTTCCGCTCTCGACGTATTCAAACCTTTAATACTTTTTTCTCTTAGCAGATAAGTCATTCTTAAGCTATAAACGTAAAATAGATTAATCAACCTGTCTAAAACCGCATCACAAGCTATCCTTACGTTGCAACTAATGGAGCCAGAGCCATCCAAAATTAGAAAATCCGTTAGGGGGCCGACATTTAGCGTATTAGTTTAGAACATGAAACTAGTTCATTCGTCTAACTCTTAAGCCGTGTCTCCTGCGCCCTGTTTTCGTGTTCGACGAACATCGAACAGTGAACAGTGAACGATAAAGGGGCGTGGTCTACGTGTTTTGACGAATAAAAACACTCAAAACACGTAGACCACGCCCCTTTATCGTTCACTGTTCACTGTTCGATGTTCGTCGAACACGAAAACAGGGCGCAGGAGACACGGCTTTAGATTAACAGCTCTAAGAACTAGAAGAAATAACTAGGTACCTACTTATTTAGATCTTGAAGTTTAATAATACCTAACTGTATAATAATAACTTATTAAGTTATGGTATTTAGGTACTTAGCTAGTTAGCTGTTTCTCAAAACATTACGCGTATTGGTGAGGGATAATCCTATTTTACTTTATAGGTAGTACCTACCTACCTTTGTTCAACGTTTCATTGTTTTGAATAGATTGTGAACAAAACGACATCATATTGTAATGCGGGACATGTCTTAACTTGATTGAAATGTGCAAGTTCTTACTTGTTTATTTTAACTCTTAAAAGAATGAATTGCTTTTAGGTCCTCAAGTCCTCAGTTTTATGGTATCGTTACGGGAATGGGATAGTAGATTTTTCTCCGTGTTCTCGTTCCTATTACGATTTAAAGTGTAGTAGTTTCAGGTGTACCTAGGTATCAAGGGAGTGGTAGTTTTTGTTAATTTACTGGAGCCCGGGACTAGTTATGTTTCTGAAACTTTGTGCATTGTCCGGCTACTGGCAGGAAATCACTATCACTTAGGTACTTACCTACGTCGAGTGGATAACAGACGGTCACCACCAGAAAATGTTCCGGTAAGTTTATTTTCTTTTATGCATACTATACCTACCTACCTATTTTTTATTGTAGGTATTCTGTAAGTTTAAAACTGAGTTGTCTAATTATAGATATTCTTACATATGTTAGGTACCTACCTACCTAGATCTCAGATCATACAACTTTGGTAGGTACCTACACACGAACCATTCAGGGAGGTGATTCTCGTTTTGTGCGATAAATCAGGTGATGTGATCAATATCGAATCATGTAGATATAGCATTCGATCAATATCATATCTATCTACTGCTCTTCTATAGGTACTTCGACTTCTCTAAAATACCGAAAGGACACTGGCAGACGCCCATAGAACGCTGGGCTTCAGGTTGTGTGTGTATGTCAGTACCTGATATGATGTGATCGAGTATTTCAAGAGTACCTATTTAAATTCATTTTTTATTTGTTTTTGTATGTAATTGGGTTAAAGAGAAATCTTCGTATTTGTGATAGTGAGGTTAAGTATGGTGTGAATGATCCAATGAAGTACAGCCCGACCACTGAGTTCTCAAATCAAAGGTTTTAGTTGCTGTCGACATGATATTCTGTGGAGGCACGCGCCAGCCAGCATGCACCCGTTTTTACCCGACTGCGGCGAAGTCCAAAAGGAGGGTATAGTGTTTCACCTGTATGTTAGTATGTATGTATGTATGTGGGTATGTATGTATTTCCGTTTCTGTGTTCCCTCCTGACTAAACGAGCGAACGGATTTTAACATATGGCATATCATTAGATTTGTATCGACGTCGCGCGTAACATAGGCTATATGGGTTATGAAAAAAACCAACATGGCGGATTTTAATCCTCAATAAGTGAAGTAAAAAATAAAACAAATCTGATATGGTCATGTGGGATATCAAAATGAAGGGCTTAAAGAGACGATTACGAAAATATATATATCTTGTACATTAAAAAAAACATTAATCTAAAAAAACAATGATTTTTATTCTTTTGTTAAGTACATCATCATGTGGGGTATCAAAATGAAGGGCTTAAAAAGACGATTACGAAAATATATAACATAATATATGTCATTAACATCAAAAACTAAAAAGTGAAAAATAAAAATATAGAAAATTATTTTTTAGGGTTCCGTACCAAAATGGTAAAAAAGGAACCATGAATTATGGATTGACTTCGTGGCCTGAAGGCCACGAAAACAAAAAAAATATAATTCACGTAACTACCACTTAGGGGATTGTACGTAGGGACCGTCTATTTCTTACAATCTTAGGTAAGTAGGTAATCGTTGCCCGACCGCAAAAGGAACAAACAAAGCGTCAGCACATTGTTCGCTTGGCACTTGATCGCTCTACTTAGCCCTTAGGTACTTATTGTATTCATATCCTAGTACTCGTAGGTACAATAACAAAGTGTTTTGAAATTGAATCTAAAAATAAATGTCTAATAACGAAACATTGTTTTACTTAGATCATTAGGATAATATTATTGTTATTGTGGGTCGCGAACTCGCGACCCACAGTTTGGGAAATGGTTATGGTATAGACTATTTAACATCACGCTATGACCCTTAGGAGCCGAATAACGGCGGGTGAAACAACGGGGCACAGCTAGTACGGATTACCTGATATAATACTTTAAATATATCCTACAATACAGAGGTTTAAAAACCTACCTAGGTTTCTAATAATTACATAATTTTCAGCCTCTTCTGTACATCGATGTTGTGTCTACTGATCGCAAATGCGCAACCCTTATCATGCAAGGAGGACGAGCAATGCTCGGATGGATATTATTGCAAAATACAAACAAATGTGTGTCGAGAATGTCTGCGGTGCCCGGATCTTAAACGAGAGCCGCCGAAGCCAGATGTATTCAATGTTTCAAATGTTTGCATCAAGTCTATTAACAGATGTGGCCCCTGTGCTGAAGGGTAAGTGTGACATGTTAGAACTTTTTGGTAATTAAGTATTTCAAATCATAATTAGCCGTGCCCGCGTGTAATGCTCGCATCACATTTTCCAATTTGCAGAGCATAATGCAGCAGTAAGTAGGTACTACGTAGGTAAATGTAACGACTAGCTGACTTTACACTACACTAACTTATTACAAAACTGAAAAAATCTCACAATATTATACAATCACCTAGATCAGACAAAAATTGTTCCATGCGGGACTCGAACCCGCGACACGCCGCGGCTCAGCAACTGCGCCAATCGTCAAAAATAAAAAATTGGTTATGGATAGGGTAATGTGGCGGCTAATCGAAAATGTAGTACTTACCTACCTACTAATCGTCCATATAGACTTAACTTTTATAATTATTATTATAATAGGTTCGTATGGATTACGAATAATATCTATAGAGGTATTTAATATTTCCAGATTCATTAATATCTACAGAAATGGCGTAAAAGGAATATGTGTAATACCAGAATTCTTTGACTTTGGAAGCGGATCACATTACGTTTACGTGTGGATGACTGCTGCGGTCATAGGGCTGTTCGTCGTGGCAACATTTGTGTATAAGTTATTAATCACCCTGCTGTGTTCCGAGTCCTTGCTTGTAAGTTATTTTACCTACAGCAAAATGTTCTATTATTGTGTTACTATTTTCATATTTCATAAGTTATCTCTTCTCTAATATTATAAAGAGGAAGGATTTTTTGTTTGTTTGTTTGTTTGTACCGAAAAGGCTCCGAAACTATTGGACATTTTAATCACTGAGTAACATAGGCTAATTGGCATAAAACATGGCAAGTTAGTCTACCAAGGGTATTTTTTGTTTCAGGATCCAAGCACGATCCAAGTAAGAAATAAATAAAAGTTAAATAGCAACGTGTGAGCAGAGATGAAGAACTAAATGAGGATTGATTTTATTTAGAAGTAAAGAATGCGTTTCTGCAGAGGAAAGATTTAATTATTTTTTTCAAAATTAAGAGTTTCTGAAGGGATATAAAATCCGTGGGAATCCAATTTTTTTATCTTTAAAAAAAAAACCTCATTAGCCGGGTCCACACTGGACGATCCACCGCGCTCCGATCGCGCGCGGCAAGCCAAATTCTTTTGGAATCGCTTTAGTAGTCTAGCCGCGCGCGCGATCGGAGCACGGTGGATCGTCCGATGTGGACCCTGCTAATGAGCCTAAATAAACTACCTATTAAAAAGTACATAGATATGTACTGTAATGTGATTTTAATATTAAGATTGCAATAATTGTTCATGTTGTTATTATTTTATAATAAAAATATCTACGTACCTAGTATGTATATCTTTTGGTACACAATTGTTTTAATATTAGGTATGTACCTACTACCGCTGTAATAGGCAAAGAACAAAACGCTTACAATGAATTCCCTTGCGGTTCTCTACTGAGATAGCAGAATTAAAACACAAAACTACTTATATGGGAAACCCGAGATTTTAACAACACTGCGGCTGTGAAGTCGTTGTACAACGCGTTAGTGAGAAGCAATCTGGAAACGAGTGCTATCATCTGGAATCCTCATGAAGCTAAATATGGTCACATGGTAGAGAAAATGCAGAATAAGTTTACCCGATATTTATATTGGAAACACTATGGAGTTTACCCGTTTTATCCACTTATGTATCCAACCCTCTTTGTATTAGGAATGGTTGGTTACTATAAGTTGGAGGTTCGGCGTAACTTAGCTCTAGCTAAATACATTTTTCTCGTGTTTCGTGGTAAACTAGATAATCCACAAATTCTCAAGTCATTGGGACTGCTCGTCCCTAACACCAGGCTGCGGCAGGGACCGAGAGGGAGACTGTTGGACGTACCGGTAGCCCGCACAAACATACTAAAGTACCTACGCGCCGGTTGTTTGCAACAGTGTCTCGCAACGGCTTGATATTTTTACTTGTTCTTTGGCGGAATTTGAGAAGGTGACACTTAATTATTTGTCCTCTGTATCAGCATGATTTATTCATATATATTTAATAATAGTTGCTACAATGTTATATTGAGGTAAACCTGTGGGATCATTGTAATAATTTAAATAAATAAATAAATAAAATAAAATAAAGAAATATATTTTAAAGTAAACAATTTATTCAAATCCACAAAAAAAAAATAACTCCAATGCCCGCGTTACATTATCGAATTTGCTGAGCGCTAGATAAGTGTAGCAGTGCCCTAGTAAAAGTCTAAAAGGAGTGCTAAAACGAGTGAGCTGCTTTTTCACCACGAAATGAGCACACTAGCTCAGTTACATAATATGGATCATTACATAATCTTACATTACAACATTATGAGAGCATTTGTAGCTAGGCATCTATAATGTTTAAAATAAATCTAAAGTGCAAAATGCGCTGTGTCAAACCTTAAAATTATCTCGAGCGTCGGATTAATGAGACACAATTAATTTCTATTGTTTGCATGCAGAGTGTATCAACATTAGACGCTTAATAGGTTAAAAACAAGCCTCCACTTTCTTAAAATAATAGTAACTTCTTGTATCATAAATAAACCGAATCGCGTTGATGCACAAAAATAATGGCTGCACGACATCACACACCCGTATTCACAAACATAATTATGAGGTCTCGCAAGCAGTGATGGCCTAGTGGTTTAACCATGTGCCTCCCACGGCGCGCGGCGAATGGTTAGAGTTCCCGAGGCACGCACCGCTGACTTTTCGAAGTCATATGCGTATTATTAATTAATATTATCACTTGCTTTAACGGTGAAGAAAAACATCGTGAGGAAACCGGCATGTCCTAGAACCAAAAATTCAAAGACATGTGACGCCCACCAACCCGCACTGGGCCCGCGTGGTGGACTACGGCCCACTCCCTCTCACAGAGGAGGCCTGTGTCCCAGCAGTGGAAACATAATAGGCTGATTATGCTATGCTATGCTCATGCTTGAACGCACTGTGTAGAGAAAACTCATACGAATATTATTTGTATTATATGTATTCGGTTTAAAGAATTTTATTTCTTATAAAAACTATACAGTTTTTTTTATAATAAGATTAGTTAAATTACATTTCAAACAAATAATTTCATTTTACATTACCTCTGGCATGCTGGATTGATAAATTAAAGTTCATATTCGTATGAATCGCTTATTAAAATTTATATTCGCTTATATGAATATGAACCTTATTCTTATAACTATAATGTTCATATTCATATGAGTTTACTGTACACTGTGCGTTCGAGACCTCATAGTACCTAATGTCTGTGTGAATACGGGTGTTTATTACGAGAATTCTGAGGGGACGGCGCGTACGCAGTCCCCACTATCAAAACTTACACGTCCAAGTTATCTACATTAGGGATAATCGCAGGGGTCAACCCATCCGCAGTGCAATGGGAAGGCCTCGCCCTGGGGGAACCGCCTTCATGATCACGGTGTCCCCTACGCCAGGTAAGTATGAATCAGCCCCAAGCAACAAAATTATCCAAAAGTGCACACACTTTATAGGCACTTTATAATGGTTCTAGTATTTTCTACCACACTTACAATAGCAGACACAGAGTTTATTTAGACTTGTAGTACATCTGTTCTTATACGTTAGCTTATTGTCGCCTATAAGTCCAAATTAACGGCACAGTATAAGCTAGGTATTCTATAAAAGTGTTGTAAACGCGCTTGAGAATACGTGCTCTGGTAAGCTATACTTATAATTGCCTACAAGAAGCAATATAAACCCATTATAAGTAAAGTATTCTGGAAACCATTTGCATTTGTTACTTAAAGGGCACTGGCAGACGCCCATAGAACGCTGGGCCTCAGATTGTGTAAGTCGGTACAGAAATGAAATTAGTTTGGTGTGATCGAGTATTTCAAGAGTATTTAAATTCATTTTTTATTTGTTTTTGTACGTAATTGGGTTAAAGAGAAATATTCTTATTTCTGACAGTGAGGTTAAGTATGGTGTGACTGATCCAGTGAAGTACAGCCCGACTAATGAGTTCTCAATTTAAAGGTTTTAGTTGCTGTCACCATGATATTCTGTGGAAGCACGCGCTAGCCAGCATGCACCCGTTTTTGTTTTAGTGGTTTTTTCAAAATGTCAATGGCATAATCATTTTATTTCTTATTTATTTCGATTTTTGATTCCAATTCTTAATCTGTAAGATAAATTAGGCAAAGAACAATTAAAATATATTTTTATTTTTGGTTAAGCTTTTATTACTGTACCATATCAAGCCTAAAACTGCCGACGTCCTTTATAATGATTTATAAGTTCACTTTGTGGATCAATTATAATCCTAACAATATGGCGATGCTGTGGTTCCTGATGCATACCGTTTTCAAACCAAGTACTCCTATAGTGCCATAGCGGTATGGTAATGTACATTTTGAAGTACATTACCATACTAGCTAGCTCTGAAAATTGGCGACTTTTCATTGTATGTCATAATGAAACCATTATTATTTTTAAATACAACTTATTAATTACTCAAATTTCAAGAGGCGAGTAAAAAATTTGATTTAATACATAATATATTTCACCAAAAATATACGTTTGCCGTGCGAACGCATATTTTTATCTTTTAGGAATACTTATTAATACCATTTAATACATTTTTAAAGAAAATGGATACCATTTTATAAAAAAATATATTTTTTAAGTGCTTACTATCCCGTTATAGTCCTGATAAAATAGTGGTTCCAGGATAGCTACTACACCACTTTTTGTTGCTTGGGGCTACTGTACGGCGCGAGGGTCATTTAACGGCTGAGAAACATAACACCGCGATTTATGCCTTTCTGTACAACGCCATTTAGTTACGAATTGGTAAACAGTCGAGTGATAGCCGGGTGAATTGCGCAAGCAAAAAAAAATACACGGCAAACCTGAGAACGGTAGTGTAGTACCTATGTGCTGATTTTTAATTTTATATATTTTTTCTCAACAACGTAAGTACTTCTCTACCTTGGCAAAAAAAAATCATTGATTTCTACCCTCTAATATACCAAAAACAAATTACAGTGTTATTTTAACATCACAGTGGCCTGTCCTGAACCCAATTCCGCTCGTAAAATACCTACCCCTGCAAATACATTCGTAATATGGATTTAAATCGATTTTGTTATCATTCAATTATAATATATTCGATCAAATAAAACTATTTTTGTTTGTATCTCTTTTCTCATGGATTTGACAGGCAGTCAACTTTTGTCTGGCAAAAGTTATCATTTCAGAGGACAAGTAAGTTTTAGTAGAATAGCCATGTCAACATTGCATTGTTACGCCCCTCTCACCTTTCCTCACTTCGGATCAGTCCGGCTCAAGCTTCCGGCGCCAACGCACCGGTCCCAACGTCTTGCGGTTTCCCGCCAAAAAAGTAAGTTTATCATTTCAGTGATATGGGGACAAAATTCGTAGTAAAATAGTTTCATTTCGGTGGCTGTTATAACTCGTGCTAGATTCGTTTAATTTGTTTCAAAATTGTGTATTGAATTCGCCGTAAGTTCTGTTTTGTTTGAGTAGTGTTCATATATATTTTTAATTATTTTATAATTTTAATAATTTAGTTCACAGTCTATCATTTCGGTGGTAATTTTTATCATTTCGGTAGACACTTTTTATTTCAGTGGCCTCTTAAAAATTCATCCTTAAATATTTATGTAAGTTATGATGAAATTTGATGTCCACTCACGACAATGTTATAAAATAGGCTAGTTTTATTTGTCACTAAAAATATGTAGATAGCATTGAAATAAAAAAATCCCACCGAAATGACACATAAAATCTCTTGTTGAAATTCACCCAGCCATATTGACCATGATGACGTCATACATAAGCTTGTATGTCGTGACTTGTTTAACAAAAGGGGTTATTTAAAGGCTATTGTAAACCTTAATAATTAACAAATCTACTATAACAAGAAATGTTATTTAAGACTTATGTTTAACCGTCAAATTTTAATACAAATTGGCTCTCAATTAGCAGCAATGTAATTTTTTACTATATCTTATATTTTGGTATAAAAAATTAATTAAAGTGTCATCGATTTCATGTATGGTCAGAAGCAATTAAAGTAAATTATTTTTAAAGCTTAGCTAGTTACAGCATACCTAATCCATCTTTTTCCTAGATATTATTTATACTATACTGTAGAATCACCAGCAGTAGTTCAGTCGTGCGTGGCTATAAAGAGCGCGAGTGCGTGCAGCGTGGCGGTGTCCGGCTCGTAGTCCGGCGACAGCGGCGCGCGCGCACTGAACACCAGTGACTCGCGCGCCTCGCTGGTATACACCGGTACTTCTACGCTTCGCTCCCAAGCGCATGCGCTCTCTGATTCCTGTACAAAGCACACTTGATATTTAATACTGTACAGCGTATATTGGGTTTTTCCGATGAAAAGAGATTTCTAATTAAACAATGTTTATTCCACAGCAAGAATACATGAAGTCAGCACAAGACATCATTTTAAATAAAAATAATCTTTATACCATTCCCGAGTGAATAAAAAGCACTTTTACTGACTGTTTTGATGTTTGAAAATGGAACACACCAATGTATTCGACCACAGATTTAAAGAACCTATGCTAGATGCGGCACGTTATTAGATTGTATGAAAACCGAACTTGTCATCTTTTTTATACCTACGATAACTTCACCCCAGCCATTTAGTGATGTGCTCAGAGTAAACAGAATTGTTTCAATCACTAAGCGTCACTGAGCTAACAGACTTTTTTTAGTACGAACAGTCGAACATGCAGGGCACGCTTGGTCGTGGCTTGCCGTATCTAGTGTAAGTGTAATCTGTGTATTCGACCTATATTGATGTGTTCTAAATTCAATTTGATTGGTCGACATTTTCGACAAGGAGTTTAGCATTAGAATAAAAACTGTTTTATGTTCTTTGCTGTCCTTAGTAAATTGGCGCTATTTTGAATACTGTAAGTTGTACGAACACAAAGTTTAGTGTTACTTTAATCTTTAATTTTGTGTTTGTTTAGTGTTGTTTTAATCGATTAAAAATGCATTCTAGTGATGAAGATGTGTTAACACCTGAGTTTGTGAAAGAGAGGGCGGCCGATATAGTGGAAAGGTGGAAAGCTCGCTACCCAAAAAATCACGGCTGGTTTACATCAAAGCCAATTTAACTTTACTTTTTCTTCATTATGTGTATATTTTCACTTAAATCTTTCTTTTTCTCGTAGTCATGGTATAAAGTATAGTATGCAACTCTTGAATAAAACGGATTTATATCGAGGGCCATGAATCGCTCGCGTCGCTCAGGATTCTAACACTTAAATCACTCGCTACGCTCGTGATTCAATCATCATGAATCAATCCTTCACTAGCTCGTGATTCATCTATGGCCCTCGCTTTAAATCCGTCCTTTATTCACTAATTGCATAATATACTATTTTTAACAACTTAGGGTCTGTTATCTATCACCTCTGGAGATGACAATATCGATATAAGAGCTGTTCAATTTAATCATCGTTTAAGCGCAGGCCGCACCGCCAGTTAGCGAGCGAGCCAGGCGAGGCATCGTTTCACCTCTTTTGAACCGACTTCATTATACTTCGGTTCACACTGCGAACTACAGAGATGAAATACGTCCGCGCTGAAATGATGCTCGCCCGGCTCGCTCGCTCGTTAGCTGGCGGTGTGGCCTGCGCTTTATAAGTAAGGAGGTATTATTACTAATCTATTCTGAAATCAGAACTTAAGATTTGGGGGAACTTCAGCCCTCTAACCCCCTCTGGATCCATCACTGATTAAATATGGTTATGGCTTTATCCATGAATGTAAAAAATCGAGAAAAACTTAGAATGAATCAAGAGAGCAGGGATAATGTTACCTGCAGCACGTATCGCAGCAGCAGCGGCGGCGCGGGCGAGTGCGGCGGCGCGGCGGGCGCGCTCGCCGCCAGCGCGCCGCGCGCCCACTGCGCGCCGCACACACGCACGCCAACCACTACCAGCCCGTCTTGCGTGCTCTCACCTTCACGGACATATAATCACTGTTGCTAATTTTGCGACTTTTGCGCTACGAATGTATGCAAAGGTCAGAAATGTCTAGCGGAAAAATCGCAAAATTGGCAACAGTGCATTTAATACAACATGGTTACAGCCTGTCGCCGCCGCGTGATATCACCGCGAGAACTGCCAATTTGTTTGCGAACGTTCGAGGGAGAATGTCACGGTGAGATTTTTCCTCGAACACGTTCGAGCGTTCGCAAACAAATTGGCAGTTCAAATTGCAGCACGCATCGCAGCAGCGGCAGCGCGGCCGGCACGCTCGGCGCCAGCGCCGCGCCCGCCCACTGCGCGCGCACGCCAACCACTACCAGCCCGTCGTACGTACTCCCACCTTCACGGACATGTCATACAACACTGTTACAGACCTATCTATTCAGAGGCCCTAGCCAACTTGCTTTTCTGTTAGCGTTCACGCCAAACGATAAGCACAAAATGTATGGCAATGACATTACCTGCGGAAAAGTCACGTGACTCACAAATGTCATTTCCATACATTTTATCCGTAGAGTTTGGCGTTTACGCTAACAGAAAATGATGATCAAGACTTTGCTGTCACTGATCTGTACTCTTTTTGGGATAAGGTTATGTTCAGCAGTCGTCTTAACCTAGAGGGGAAGTAAATATTTAGTAAATTTTTCACTGGATAGTTTACCTTCAGTCCAGTTCCACTTGACGGCCAGTGTGAGCGCGTGCACACTGCAGGCGAGCCGCGCGGCTGTGTGCACGCGTAGTGCCCATATAACGCGCGACGGTCGCAGGAACGAGCGCAGGTCCACCTCTGTAGGTATAAGATATTAATATAGTTTGACTGTATAAACCTTTATGAGTGTACTTTGGAACATTCAGTAGGATGCGCAATCTCTCGGCGGCTCTTTACCCTAGTAGAGATAGATTTTTGACATTACTTCTATTGAGCTTATGTCAAAAATCTATTTTTAGTAAGAGCCAATGTATCAGTTATTGGGAACGGCTATTAATGTCAGTCTTAAGGCTCCTATACACTACGCCGGTGGCATGGCCGCGCGGTTTTGCCGCTGGCATTATCACTATTGTTATTCATGCCGGCAGCTCTTTTGTGCGGCACGGCCGCCGCCATGCCGTCATGCATTGTGGGTCACCGCTTGCCGGTGTTTGCCTTTACTTACAGCTGTCACTCATGCCGTAGTATAGATTTGGCCAGCAAATCAATAGGGTGCACACTTGCACAGAATGTCATGTATCTTTCATCATAAAGACTTTTTGTAAGCTAACTGGCTAATGATTTTACCACGACATGAGCTCTTGCACGAGAGAATATTGTTTTAAGTAATGGTTATTTTAAAGGTTTTTAAAAACAGAAGATATCAGATTATTCTATACTAATATTATACCTAAAACTGAAGAGTTTGTTTGAACGCGCTAACTGGCACTACGATTTCTGGATTCGAAAAATTTTGTATATGGTAGCCAGATTCATGAGGAATAATATAGGCTATTTAACATCACGCTACGACTCTTAGGAGCCGAGCAAGTGGGTGAAACCGATATTATGTTAAGCAGTACCTGTAGGCATGTAGTCGTGTTTCAGTTGGTTGTTGTCAAGTCGCGTGAGTGCGGCGCGCGCACGCATGCCGAACTCGCGCACGTACGCGTCCACCGCGCTCGGACCGGACCATAACATCTGCCACTCCTCGCTTACCTGAACAACGGTACCACCTCTCAATTAACTAAGTTAAATGAGTATTAATTTTATTAACGTGGTTGTATGTCTGAATGGATTTACAAAAGTTTTTTTTTAAATTTATGTGGAAGTAATACAATGATTAGACTAATTCTAAAATAAAAATAAAATATAAACGCGTACCAGTAAGAACCAATCGAATCGCTTCATTTACCTCGCCTCAGGTAAATGAAGCGATTCTATTGGTTCTTAACAAACACATCCCTCGCACACATCTCTGGTGGAAACGCAGCCTTAGGCTGAGCCTAGATCGACCATTAAGTCATGCCTGCACTACAAAAACTTTTCATAACCCAAAAAGGCCACACGTGCACAAAATTTTAGGAAGTGACTCCGCGACCGCCTCCGTGACCCGAATTTGCAGCCGGCGGCGGTTGCTAAATTGGTAGCCGGCGCTGACTTTTGTAAAAAAGCGGGAAATGGGGTTGGCAATTTGACATAATTAAAAAAATATTTCATGTTTTATTTGAGTAACATATCTAACTAGGGTCCAAGAGCGAGCGAAGCGAGCTCGGGAACTTGGACACCCCGACACGGACAGGTTAGGTTCGTGTTAGGTTACTTGTAACCTTGCAGACAGAAATAGGAGCCCCGCGTAGCGTAGCCCCTCCCGCTTGTAAGTCCAAAAGTCCATAATTGTGTATATTTGGATGAAATTTTTAAATAAAATTCGAGTACATATTTGGTGCATGCGTGACCTTTTTGGGTAGCTCAGCGATTATTCTGAAGATACTTGCCTTTTTTAAGATATCAGACTTTACGTTTATTGGTCATAATTTCATATTAAAATGGGGATTAAATTCTGGTAAGCACTTACGATTTTTTGGGCGTTATATTTCATTATATCTGGTGATTGCTTAAACCTAAGCCAAAAAAAAATACGTAGTGACCCCATTCGAAGGCTAGATCCGCCCTTGGGTTGTGTTAATGTGAGTGTTGAGTACTGACGTGCAGCAGTGCGCGGTGCTGCGCGTGCGCGAGGCGGGCGAGGCCGGCGTGCAGCGCGCGCGCCGCCCGCGCCGCGTCGCGCGCCTCGCCCTCACACACGCACCACCACCACCCGCGACCTACCTGCATATTACACGTTTGCTTATCATTTTACTAAAGCGAATTTGTTTGTTTGAACGCGCAAATCTCTTGAACTACCAAAAGGGTTCAAAAAAATCTGTATGTATAAGATAGCAGGATTCTTGAGGAATAGTATAGGCTATTTAACATCCCCCTTTGCTCGGTTCCTAAGGGTCATCCCTTAGGAACCAAGAAACAGGGGTGAAACCGCGGGGTACAGCTAGTATTTACATAATTATTGACACCGTGCAGATAAAATTATTGGTGAGCTTAGACCGCAGCTACTGCAGTCTGAATTTGAATAAGCATTCTTTCAGAGTAAGTACATGAATGTCTTTACGGACAGTCTAAAGTAGACTGGTTGGACTGACGGTCTTAGCAAATATTTAACATAAAAAGAAAGGTAAGCCGTAATAGAGGATTTCACCAACCTTTTCAACTTGATACTCTCCCTTTATGAATGGGCTTCCTGACATTAGTTTCTTCCATAGAGATAGGAGCGACTTTAACGGCGTTATACTATCGTTCTTGTTGATCACGCTGACTGTCGAGTTTAATTCTGAAATAGAAACATTATTCACTATAGACATTATTTGAATAGACTTGATACATAAGTTTAACATGAAAATACTATCTACCTTTGAGCCTAGTGATAATGTCGTTGGCAGCATTATTTTCCCAAGCAACGCGGCAATTGGCGGGCAGAGCCAGCAGTTGCGGAGAGTCGATGTCCGGCAACGCGTCGAAGGCTACCGTGTACTCCTGTATAGCAAAAGTTACAACATGATGCAATGTGTTTTCAATTTTAAAAGCATCCGATTTTGTCGTTTTTCAAAACATATTAAATAAGTAAAATAAGATTTAGTTTACATTTAAACATTTTGAAAGTAAACGCCCACTAAAAAAAACCAGTGGTCTTGTTTTACTGTTAATTATGTCGTCATGTAAACTCACAGCTATTATACAGGGTTATTATAAATACCTTAGCTATTTTCACAGAACATGTCCTAAATTAAATATACTATTTCCTAATTTTATTTGTATTTGTTATTTATTATCGAAAAAACAGATAACACGTTTCGAAGTTATCCAAAAAAATAACGAACTTTATTGTCACCGCTCGTCGCTCGCGTCGCGGTCACTGACCGCTACTAGCGGCCAATTGTGTACCTAGGTACCTAACTACTAAACCTGTGCCGCCTGCCATGCAATTATCTTACCTACGTTATTGTCATAAGGTGCAATTTTTTCTTCATACTTTTACGGGCTTAGGACCGTCAACATTTTCGTATTTAAAAAAATGAAATCCTTACCTTACCTTATTCATAATCAATAAAAATCAAAATAACAAAAAACCGAACCTTAAAAGTCATTGATACCTTAACAATTGTTCATAGCTAATTTCGGTGACCTAGGAGGCCAAGCCACGGGACCGCCGCGGCCTATCGATTGTTCTCCGTACTTACTGTAATTATGGTATCGATATTAAGCTGGGTACTCACTTAGCAGTGTTGCATGTAGCGTATCAGATACTGTATTAACCTGCAAGTGAGTACGGTTCGTCCACGGTCCACCGCGTCTAGATACGCGGTGGACCGTGGACGAGCCGTACCCACTTGTACGAGCTGTACCTACGAGCTGCGCGGGATCACACTACGAGCCGCCTTTGTGTTCGCAGTGATACCGCCACTCGGCAGGTCACTGCGAGCTTACAGCGCTCCACGCGCGAGCGGCTCGCAGCGGGCTCGTGCCTACGTACTCACTTGATACCGTATCTGATACATTACATGCTATACTGCTAAGTGAGTACCCAGCTTTACACCCCGTAACATAACGAGGTACTTACCTACGTGCCTGCAGTTAAGTGACTTTGAATAAAATAGCGAATCGCGTGAGGGTTTCGATTGTACAATCCGATTCCCCGATTGAACTTGAACAGCGCTTCGTCGTTTTGATGTTCTAATGTGATCCACTCACAGAAAACTCCAGAGCCTTCGAGCTTCGTAAAGATTTTCACCACTTTGTACACTCTCACCATTTCGTAATAATTCCGGTAACTGTATCTACATTTTAATAAAAAGTCTTTTGCGTTAATAGCGGTTTTCAAGAAACTGTCAATATCGTAAGTTGCACGAGTAATTATGACATTACGTATGCACGGCGTCACAGGTTCGCGGGGACTAATGCGTGCGGCGGGCGCGGGCGCGTGCGGCGTGCCACGTGCCTAGCGACACCCCACCCTTCCCGTCCGTCCCTCTACGAGCGTACGTTTAATTACCTACACTATATTCGGGCATTCGGAAGAGAAGGTCACTGCACTTTGCAATTTTATCCAACTATTATAAAGTTGTCGGGACAATCTTAAGACAAAAATGTAAAAAAAAAATTTTTTTTTTTTCTTCACCAATGAGCTCTGTTATCGATTCTGGTTCAGAGAAATGAAAATAGCTAAGGCTTTTACTATAGCGCTGTATAAGTACGAGGATATTATTATAGGTTAACCAGAATCTGATGGTAAATGTTGTTAAAATTTGTTGCTACCAGCACTGGGGTAATTGGATTAAAGAGTTTTAAGCTAATACTATAGTGTGACCGCAAGCGCTGTACCGCGCCTTAGGTAGCTGCGCGGCGAGACGCGGGGGTGGAGTGACCCGCTGATCTGTCATTTCGAACGTCGATAGCACATGTTTATTTGAAACAGACGGTGTACGTCATATGCACATGAGATAAATGAATTATCCAAAGATGAGTTGAGTTTTATCTTGTGATTTCAAAGTTGTTTTTTATAATGTGGCCGAATATTGTCGTAAAAGGAAATCTGACAAAGAAAGCTTTGAATACAAAACTGATGCAAATAGCTGTGAGAATTGAACGCTCACAAGCGGTATCGAACCTTTAAGTCTAAGGAAAGACGTGCGTGTCTGTCGTCTCTTTTTGTGTTTTACCGCTTGTATGATGGGTTGTGTTCAGAGGAATTGTTCGAGATGATGCTCACGGACACTTGTTACCATCGCATCGCTCGCCAGAGAGTTCATCCTCACTCGGTTCGATTGTGGAGAATGAAATTCCTGGCAAGGTTTTCCCGGCGGACTACAGCATAAGGTTCTTCATAGGCTATGGTAACCGCTTACTATAAGGTGGGCTGTACGTACGTTTGAAAATGCTTATTAAATATTTTAATTTTTTTGTTTATTTTACCAGCGTCCCTGAATAGTTTATTTTTAACCGACGAAGTTAGTTATAAGTACTTATAAGTTGTTAACTTTGGATTCTCTTGCTTGCTTCTCTACAATACATGAAAATTATTAACATAAAATAATTTGCAAACTGAACAATATCGTAATGTACATATAATCGTATGTACCTAGGTACTGAAGAGTGTGCTAGTATCTCAAAAGTGAACATGACACAGACCCTGAGTGAGGTAGAGAGCGGCAACGGCACAGTGAGCGGCTTGGGCTTCCAGCGCGGCGACAGCGCTGCATCCGCCAGATAGCGGCGCTGCAGCGCTGCTAGGATGCGCAGGTCGGGCGCGCTGCACACGCGTGCGCCGTACAGCGCAGCGATGGCGCGCCCGCCGCCGCCGCTGCGCAGCGCTCGAGCGCTCGCCTGCACCTCGCCCCACTCCCACGCGTACCATTGCGACCAACCTGGACACAGACACACGCTGTTTCCTTATCTACTAAAATGTAAGCCTTAGGCCATGTTGTTTCAACTTACAGTTACGTATCTGTAACCGTCAAATATGGCGGCTTGTACGACAATTTCATACTGACTTAACGATTACGTACTGACTTACGAATACAGATGGTTTGAAGCAACCCGCCCTTAATCCATCAAATCCGAGCTGCTGACTCACTGTTAGGCTGGGTTTAGAATCACGCTGACGGTCGGCGCTGATAATTAAATATGAATGTATTACTATGAAGCGTTTCTGAGTTACACTGACTGATGACGCACGGTGCGGGACGCGGGGCAGGGCACGCGAGCGACGGCGCGCGCGCCGGTCTTCGGGTGTCTTCGGACAGACTCGTCTCCGACCAGGCTCGGTCAACTGTGTATGGGTGACTTTGGACACAAGGTGGGTTCCAGTTCATGATAAGAATAGCGATATCGATGACTCTGTCTAACAGGCTGATTACAATGAAATGTTACCAAGTAAAATAAAATGAAATATCGTGTAACAAATTATGACCTAAACATGATTAATTTAATTTAAAATGTAGCTTAATAACTAACGCCTATTTTTTTTACGGTTATATAATTAAAATTATGAACTCTAAACGAAATTTGGAAAAATAATTATATCTTTAGAAATAAATTTGAATTTAAAAAATGGACTCTGGTAGTTTGCTCTGGCAACACCATATGATAAATGTCTGCTGTTATGGTTGGTCGTTATTATTTTCTTGTTTCTGTTTATTTGTTGTGCTTTAAAACGATAAACTGTTTCTGATTTTTCCATCATAACGTTAAGTCGGCATACTGTTACGCCGTTGCGGTGAAAAAGTGTTGTGTTGAGTGAGATAGTGATTCTTTCGAGATTTCTTTGAGAGAACGAGAATTGTTTCGCAATTAATCAAAGTAAAACATAGGAAAGTGCGTCAATTGTGGATTTCCAGCTTTTCAAGATGTATTAATTTGTATTATATGCCCACCTTTATGAATAGATATTATTTTATACCATTCCCCCTCTAAAAAGCTTATTTTATTCACTGAAAACAGTGAATAAAAAGCACTTTTACTCAC
This sequence comes from Thalpophila matura, assembly GCA_948465475.1. Classification (NCBI taxonomy): domain Eukaryota; kingdom Metazoa; phylum Arthropoda; class Insecta; order Lepidoptera; family Noctuidae; genus Thalpophila; species Thalpophila matura. The sequence goes on along the minus strand of OX419183.1, from coordinate 8,028,945 downwards.
TGTTTTGATGTTTGAAAATGGAACACACCAATGTATTCGACCACAGATTTAAAGAACCTATGCTAGATGCGGCACGTTATTAGATTGTATGAAAACCGAACGTGTCATCTTTTTTATACCTACGATAACTTCACCCCAGCCATTTAGTGATGTGCTCAGAGTAAACAGAATTGTTTCAATCACTAAGCGTCACTGAGCTAACAGACTTTTTTTAGTACGAACAGTCGAACATGCAGGGCACGCTTGGTCGTGGCTTGCCGTATCTAGTGTAAGTGTAATCTGTGTAGACCTATATTGATGTGTTCTAAATTCAATTTGATTGGTCGACATTTTCGACAAGGAGTTTAGCATTAGAATAAAAACTGTTTTGTGTTCTTTGCTGTCCTTAGTAAATTGACGCTATTTTGAATACTGTAAGTTGTACGAACACAAAGTTTAGTGTTACTTTAATCTTTAATTTTGTGTTTGTTTAGTGTTGTTCTAATCGATTAAAAATGCATTCTAGTGATGAAGATGTGTTAACACCTGAGTTTGTGAAAGAGAGGGCGGCCGATATAGCGGAAAGGTGGAAAGCTTGCTACCCAAAAAATCACGGCTGGTTTACATCAAAGCCAATTTAACTTTACTTTTTCTTCATTATATGTATATTTTCACTTAAATCTTTCTTTTTCTCGTAGTCATGGTATAAAGTATAGTATGCAACTCTTGAATAAAACGGATTTATATCGAGGGCCATGAATCGCTCGCGTCGCTCAGGATTCTAACACTTGAATCACTCGCTACGCTCGTGATTCAATCATCATGAATCACTCCCTACGGTCGTGATTCAATCGTTAGAATCCTTCACTAGCTCGTGATTCATCTATGGCCCTCGCTTTAAATCCGTCCTTTATTCACTAATTGCATAACATACTATTATTGTCTTACTGTCAATAAAATAATATCTATTCTAGGTGGGCATATAATTTTTTTCATTGGATTTACTGAGATCCCACTAGATGGCGTGCAAATTCGTCTCACATTTTTACTATGAAGTTGATATTCTTCTCGCTAGAGTAATATTGTTCTGTGTCTCCGACTCACGGACGAACGCACGTACTAAGCATTGTCGCGTCGGTTCTATTTTAAACATTGTAACCGTCATTTATTTTCATCAGTTTATAATTATTATATCCAAGTCATACAGTCCAGTCGTTTTTTATTTACGAGGCTTAGGTATCCTGCCACCACACATATAGCGGACCGGGCCCCACTACTGACCGATTGGCGCGTTGAGATGTGCGCGGCCGTACGCGGCACCGACGCGCCTCCACAGCCAGTATCAGTAAGCGTTTTATCTTCGCGCTGACAGGTCGGTGCCCACTAGCTACGCACCGACGGTCAGCGCCGAGGATCGGCGTGACTCTAAAACCAGCAATATGGTAGATTGGCGGGACTGAAAAGGTTAATAAACACAATATTCCAGTACAAAGTACTTACTAATGTTTCAATTTCTCTAGCCTTGCTTTTATCTTCCTGGTAAGCAGATCAGAGACTGTTACTGCCACTGACTTTCTGGTCACGCTGACTACGGATTTTAAGATCGGTTTATATTATTAAGTAGCGGTACCTTGTGGTATGTAGGCGCGTCGCTCTTGCACGAGTGCGTGGAATAGCGCAAGCGCAGCGTGCAGGCGCACGGTGTTAGCATCAGCGGAGTATGCGCCCCAAGCGTACAAAGTGCCCATCACATTGTTCTTTACACCCTCTGGCGCCTGATGACGAACAAACTTAAATAGAATGCTAACATAAAAACCGGCCAAGTGCGAGTCATACTCGCGCACCGAGGGTTCCGTATCAGTTTTGGACGTATAAAGTGAAAAAATCCGGACCGCATAACTAAGTTTGTTTGTGAAAGAATTTTGATGATTTTGAAAAAACTGTACTAGTTAGGAACATCGTTTTATTTTTGGTGCCATATTTGGGTCAATTCCTCAACTCTAATTATTACAGATTTTTACACACTCCGCAAACTTCGGAGATAAGGGGGGGGAATGGTATTTTTTCAGACATTTTTCATCATCTGTGAGACATAAAATTAAATAAAAATATATTTTGAAATGTGCAGATCAAGCCCTTTCATATGATATGTCACTTGACCTAGTAACCCCACTTTGAAATTTTGGACCCCCACTCCGGCCCCTTTTGCAATGAAAATATATATATATTTTTTTTCATTTGCAATAAAGTTGGACAAGCATTTTGTATAACCGTTCCAAATTTCAAGTCGATAGCATTAGTTGATCGGTGTGTTAACCAAACATTAATAGATTGTCAATGTAAATGCAAATTGTCACTGTAAATGTATGCAGAAAAATGTCAATTAATTGCAAGAAATGTTAGCGAATGTTCAACGGGAATGAATCTAAATAAAAATGCAAGCTGTCCGACTCAAACCATGTCTAATTGAACACTAATTAAATTATGTACCAAAATGCATCATCTAGGTTCTGCATTAAGTCATTATGCATTCCCAAAATGTAGGCCGCGATCAAAGTGCAAATACGCGCGGCGCTAGCATTATTTTGAACCCATGTACGTGCATCGTACATTAGTAGTTGCTGAAACAAGCAGGTGTGACAGACAGACAGACAGACAGACGAAGTCGCACCATAAGGGTTCCTTTTTTACCATTTTGGTACGGAACCCTATAAAAAGTACATTATATTAATTTGTTTTCTTTTTTCAATTTTTACAAAATAAAGCAGAAGTACTGGCTGCACCGTCGCCGTACTAAAAGCCCCTCTTTCTGTCAAAAACTGAATTAACCGTCTTGCTGTTGGTGTGCCTATTTTTTTTAAGACTTAATTTTAACTTAAAGGCTGGTATCATTCAGGTGAGTTGCTTAGCAAACAGTATTACCTCAAGTATGACGTTAACGCAAGCATTAGATATAAGTGGCGGAATTTCACGGTCCTCGGACAATATCCATAGCCTGAACTCTTCATGAAATTGGTCCGCCTGCAAAACATACAATGAACATAATTTAATGGATTTTACTTGATAAATGGACAGACGTATCGACTATTTCTTGAGCATTCGGTTGGACAGTATTAAATTTTGGGCTATTCTTGAGTATAATTTTGATTGATACTTTTCAATTAATATACGCACCGGTGATTCAAGGAACGCTGCGATGAATGCTTGAAGGTCGTGTGTGAAGGTCGAAGCGCCTACGACGATAGCTAGCCAGTTGCCGCTGCGACACGCCTCCAGTGCAGTCTCCCATGCCGCCCTTCCTTCTTCTATTCCCACCTGGCGAAAGAGCGTTATTTGATGTATTGCTGGTAAATTAGATTTTTTTTTAAAATGAGGAACTAGCCTCTGTAGTAGAACTTGCAACAGCACTGAAGATAGAAAAACAAAAGAAAAAGCAGCTTGCCCTGTGATTTGACAAACGATCATTCGCATCCCCAGAATGGTGACTACTAGACATTGGCTGAATCATTGGTGGATCCAGCCTTCGAGTAGTGACCCCTAGGAGGGTCACTGGGTGTATTTTACTACAAAGCTTTTTTATATTAGAAATATTATCAGTGGTCGACCTAGGCCCAGCCCGGGTGGGGTCATGATCCCTATGACCCCTTGATTCGCCACAAAGCTGGGAGGGGGCTGGATCCGCCCTTGGGCTGAATGTATAACTAAATGAAGGGAGTCAATGGTGAAAAATAGAGGGTTATGGAGAAAGTCAAAATAGAAGCATTACATGTGTGAGGTGTCGGTTGGTGGCGGCGGCGGCGAGTGCGTCGTGCGCGTGCGCGGCGAGCAGCAGCACGGGGCGCGGTACCCTGCGCGCGCGCGCCGCGCCGGCCCGCGCGCGCGCCACGCGCTCCGCGCCCGCCAGCACGCCCGCTCCTGACACATACACTACCATTATTATTTTATCCTTGTCAGGAAAATAGCCTGATTAAGGCGATTCGCACACTGCCCCGCATCACGCAGCGTAGCGCGGGGGTGCGTGATGTTCCGTTGTTTGCAAGTACCTGTATTTGTATAGAAATCACGCATGGTGCAACACACTGAAAACGCATTCACGCGCGGGGTTTTTGTTCGCCACGCACCCCGCAGCGTAGCGCGGGGCGGTGCGTGATTCGACTAACTCTCAGTTTCTGAAAGCCTGTTCAATTTACTCTCATGTCAAGTGATATGATTGGTCAATGTTATTTCGGTAAACCAGTAACTCAACCACCGTGACTGGAAGTCATAGAATTCAGTCGCTGTGCCCGTAATCGGCTAGCATCATCCTCATCATCATTATCGCTGTTGTGATTTGACAACAGCTGATTCAATTGAATTATTTTTCGGAAACCATGCAGGAGTAGGTACCTAGATAATTATGTTGTCAGATTTTATGTTTCCACATTTAGTCAGTATTGCGACTGTAGACTTTATAACATTACGGAAAAGATATAGCGTTTTAATTTTTTAGGCACCTTTTGCGTGATTTATTAAATACTCGTAGGTACCTATTTAAACTTTCTTTCGTGTCCATTTAATAATTTTGCATTTAAAAAGTATGAATTATCGAGCGTGTCGTACCCAGTACTTGATCAACGAAAGCCACAATAGCTCGGTAAGTGCTGTCAGGTCGAGTCACTGCCACTCCCACTACAGTCTCAAAAGCGCTCATTTTCAGTCTACTTATTATATTAATATCCCCTGATTGTAGGAACTCCTTCCAAATGCCATCATTTTGCAGTGACAGCCTATTGTAAAGATCTTCATTTACAACCTGAAAATAATAACTTCGATATTTTTACTATTCCTTGAGTTGAGTATATTAAGCTGTTGTGGACGAGTTTTGGAAAATAATATAATTAGCATTTTAATTTATGAGCTCACCTTAAGTTTAGCAATTTTCTTGATGCAATCTTGAGGTATCCACGAGTGTTTAGTTTTAATTTCATTTACATTACTATCGTCTTCTAAGAGATCGTAGTTACCTATGAATATTTGCCATAGCTGGAAATAACACAACCATAAAATTAATATAAGATCCATTATTACAATATAGTTTTGTTTTCTAAAGTTCTTACTTCGTTTGGTATCAGATCCTCATAAACTTGCTTTAGTAGGTATAAAACGACTACATATTTATCTTTCTTGTGCAGACTCAATAAGACTCTCTCCACAATTTTCCTAGTAACGCATTTGACTACTTCATTGTTATTTATGCTGGTTTGATCCTGGAATGAAATGAGATTATTTATCAGCATAACCTTGTTTCAGATATGTCTTCGACTTGACCTAATTTTGTGTGCATATTGCACACAATTTTTTATTTAGTGTGTTATGATTTCGTAACACACTAAATAAAAAATGGTGTGTCTCGTATTATCTCGTATACAGTGTTGTTCGTCATATTTCTTTGTGTGTATACTCTCTGTGTAACTTACCGGCTGTCTTCGCACGGCGTCAACGAACACATCAAGCACTGCGTCAACGGGCAGCGCTATGAGTGGCCAGCGTGTGGCCAGCCCGTTCGTGGCCAGGGCCAGCATGGCCGCGCGTTGAGCCGCAGACTCGTACATTAGGCAGGCGGCCCGGCTCGCCCGTTCCACCTCTCGGGCGGCCGCTAAAGCTTCCACTATGGTATCGTTAGTAGCTCTGGTCTTGCTTAGAGAGGCAAGGACACCAGCGTCTTGTAGGATGTCGCATTTGTTTGATAGCTCACGTAGTAGATTCTCCTGTTAACCAAGAGTTAGAAAGTAATTCGTTGATAGCGCAATAAATAGGTTAGTGAACTAAATAAATTTTGCGTTCTGAATGAAGTTCAGAGTAAGACAAAATTACTGTAGTGTAGTGTGCAAACCTGCAGCTCATGCTGTTGCTTCTGTAGAGTGGCTTTTTTCAGTTTGATTTCTCTGGACTTTTCATCCACCTCGGGATTTTGCTGCTGTAAGGCGTAATGTACTAGTTGGTCTAAAAAAGAAAAAAAAAAACAATTATAAATATGTATTATCAAACGAAATTGTAAAAGTAAGTATCTACATACCGTAACAATCTCAAGCAGCGCGATTGTAGATATTATTGTTGTATGTGCATTAGTGTTAAATCGATAGTTCCATCATCGATATTTTCATCTAAAAAAGGCCATACTATCGATAGTATCGATACTATCTATAATATTGCTTCATAAACTATCGATACTATCAATACTAATCAATACTATCGAACGGTAACACTAATGTGCTCACCTACCTCCAATGTGCATACGTTGCTCAAATACAGTGCGCGCTACGAAGATGATGAAGATGAGACTTGAGCCGCGCCTTCCGCGCTCTTTTCGCCGCCCCGATAATGTCCGCGCGCGGGCGTTATACAAGTATGCAGCGTGAAGTTCAATAGGTGCAGCAAGACTATACAAGTGAGCATCGTGAACGTCTAGCAGTCGGTAGGCTCGGTACTGACCAGTGAGCGCGTGCAGCGTGGGCGTGAAGTTGAGCGGCGAGAGGCGCGCGGCCACGTGCGGCGGCAGCGCGGGCGCGGCGCGGCACTGCAGCAGCAGGCGGCCGCCCGCGCCGCCCGCGCCGCCCCACCACGCAGAGTGCACGCAATCCACGTCGCTTATGACCAGAGTGCGGCCCAGTCTGCATCACACAACTATTATGTTTGATTGCGGAACACTCAAATATAAAACAGTACTGTAACTGACAGACAGACAATGCTCAGCCTAAACCGGTGGACCGATGGTGGAAAAATTTGGAGGAAATATTCCTTGAGTACCTAAATGCGGATACAGACTTTGCGAGGCATGCGCAGCACACGGTGCTCATCGCATGCTTCGCAATAATCGTGGTGAGGCATGTGCTAATTTATATCGAGTCGTGCGCGGTGCATGCTTCGCAATGTCTGTATCCACCTTTTGACATGCACTACGGAGGGATGTTTTGTAATTCCAGTTAAAGTTTGTATGAAGAAAATAACGATGATAAACCTTTTTTAATACCTTTTTAGCGTGTAGATAAAATAATAATTCTTTATGGATAGATACCATCAGCGAAACACTCGGATCTCCTACAGACTAAAACCACACGGTGACCACCCTTAGCACAAAATGTAAGGGAAGAAACTTACAAAATAACTACCATACAAACTTAAATGACACTATGGTACAATATGAAACTATTCATCCATTATTACCTATCAGTAATAACTGTTGAATAAGTACCTATATACCTAATATACACGTTAATGTCAACGTCTCAAAAGACCAGTGTTTAGGCCTCCCCACGTTGGGCGTGCGCGTTCCTCGGGCGTGTAAATGACGCGAACGTTCACGCACGCGGCGTTCGCGTTTTTCACACGCTGGAGGAACGCGCACGCCCAATGTGGGGGAGGCGTTAGTTTTAAATCTACACACCTGACGGCATACTGCACTGTGGTCATTAACTTTTCACTGCGCTGCGACACAAAGTCACATTGCGAGTCTGCGAGCGTGTTCTTCAGCCATGTCAATCCTTCACCATCGGGGTCCACTATCAATGGAATGAACCCACACTTCTGACTCTCCAAGAACTACAATGAAATGTTACTATAACTAACATACCATTTATTTAAAGGAGTTCAGAACTGCTCCGAACTTGATTATACGATAAGTTGAGATTTTTAGCAGGTAGGTAATTAATTATGTGTTGAATTAAATACTAACCTGATCTACTAAAACACCGTTTTTAATCGCAGAGGTATCGGACGGCAGGCCCTCTGCTTCCCATTTTAACTGCTTTTCAGTAGGCGATAAGAAGTTTATTATGGAAAAAGACGATTCCTCAAATCCTATAAGCGCACTCCATTTTGTTACATAGGTCCTGTAAATTAAAACAAACTCTATAATGATAAATTTTCTTTGTTTTTGTTGTCGTGTTAAATAAAGTTTTGTAATAATACCTTGCTTGTGGTTCAGTGACATCCGGCAAATATACGATGTATGCGGCTGATAGCAACGATCTTTGATTAAGCTGCGATATTTCTTTTGATATGTTCTCTAGCTGAAATCAATATTAACATTCACAGTCAAAGTTAGAGGACGAAAAAATCAGGTAAATTAATGTTACGCATTCGCCGTTGCAACATCAGGGTAGCCGCAGATACGTTGATGACCCTTTAAGGAGATTAGAAAGAAAACCCAATACAAATCCTTTACAATAAGGTCTTTGCTATTCGAAAGTAGTGTTGTCGTTTGATAGTATCGATTAGTATCAATTACCTAGGATCAGTACTATCGTTTGTTTTGGACTGTCGTTCCATAGTATCGATTAGTATCTATAATGGAACTATCGATCGGCAACACTATTCGACAGTAGGTTATGGTCTTACATCGCTCTCCCACGCAGTGTACTCATGCGCGAGTTGGTCAATCAAGTTAGTGGCAGCGGTGATGGTGTCGTTGGCCTGCGTCAGTCGCAGCTCGAGTGTGGCAGCGTCACGCGTGTGCTGCCCCAGCTGCTCTTGTAGCGCTGCGACCCGTTCCTCCACTGTGGCCAGGCCACTCGATAGCGCTGTCATCTGCTGCTCCGCGTCAGTTAGGTTTCTAGGAAAGATGAAATAATGAGTGAAAAGAGTTCCTATATGAATCTTTTAGAAGCGATAGTGAGCATAAGGCGGGTCCGCCGTAAGTAATCGTAGGACCGGACGCTCGCCGCCAGTGTCGGCCGAGGTATGTGCCGGCACAGATAATATAATAGTACGTACAAATGCCTTATCTTATACAAAGAAACGTGACCGCCGTCACTCGGGCTATCCTTGGGCTATAATTTTTTAAAATAAAAATATATTTTAATTGTTCTCCGCCTAATTTATTTTAGAGACTAAGAATTGGAATCAAAAATCTAAATAAATAAGAAATAAAATGATTATGCCGTTGACATTTTGAAAAAACCAATAAAACAAAAACGGGTGCATGCTGGCTGGCGCGTGCCTCCATAGGATATCATGTCGTCAGCAACAAAAACATTTGAATTGAGAACTCATTAGTCGGGCTGTACTTCATTGGATCATTCACACCATACTTAACCACACTGTCACAAATACGAAGATTTCTCTTTAAGGGTCCTATATGGCGCAGGCTCGAGTCAGAATCTGTCAAAATCTGTCAAAATTAGGTATTGAAGCGCTACCCACACAGCGATCGACGACAACAGTGGTCTTGTGCGACGATCAACGTGGACATAATAAAATATTAAGTAGCGTAGTAGGTAGTTTGTATTATTTTGTTTTTTTTTTCTTAATTGCATTTAAAGAAGGATTGGAGAGGGGGTGGTTCAATGCACAGAGTTTTTTTTATGTGTCCATCAATATTTATATTATAGCTATTGCGATTTTCAAAAACAAAGACGATGAGTGTTTGTCAATGTTTTTACCTGACTGCGCGACACAAAGGAGGGTATGTGTTTATCAGCCTATAAGTATATGTATGTATGTATGTTTGTTCCTTTGTGCGCTCCGGCTCTAGAGACCAAACGCGTGGGCCGATTTTAATAATTATTCTTACGTCAATCGATTTGCCTTATTCTTGTAAGTCACTCACAATACATGACAGTAATCAAGATTCAATATATCTAGCGAAGTGACAACTAGGCGCCATATTAATTTTTCAAAAATAATGACGGGTCATAGTAATAAACTTATCAATTTGACCGACGCTCTTGGTCATTATTAATACTGATCGGTCCTTATTAATAGAGCCCGGCTAATCAGTGTCCGTAATATAAGCAAAACCACAAAAAAAATAACAAGACGACATTGCAGACAGTCGGAATCGGGATCAATTTTTTTCGGGAATTATGGGTTCTAGTTCTACTATGGGCGCGTATGGGCTCGCCAGAGTATTATTGTTCTGTGCGTATGGGTGCGTATGGTTCAGTCCTATTAGGGGTCCCGAGCAGGGTACGGAATCTCGGAATCTCGACATATTGGAATCTCGGATCGATTTTTTCGTTATTTCAATTCCGATATTGAGTAATCCAATATTGGAATAAGAAAAAAAAAATTAAAACGTCGTGTCTTGCTCACTCGTGCACGCATTGTATTACAACAGAGATCATTTGCAACCAAATTACCTCTTATGACCCCATGCAAATATCAACTATTTTTATCGAGTAATTTGATATTTGATTTAAAAACGATTGAAGATAATTGTCATTTTATGATTGAATACTATGTATTGAAGTGTTAGCAAGCAGATAATATACTTAAATACATCATTATTTTATCCATTTGAAAAGTTGTATAGCATCTTCAAAAACCGAGCAAGGGCGTGTCGGACAACGCACAGTCTAGGGTTCCGTAGCAAGAAGTATTTCAGTCTGCCGACCGCAAATATAAGTTTGTATTTCATTATATTGCTATGAAATACAAAGTTATTTTTGCGGTTGTTAAACTCAAAACTGAAAATAGTAAATATTTTAAAAAGTTATTGACGTATCTTAGTCAAACCAATTTTCATCGAAAGTATTTATTAGATGCTGTAGGTACCTATAGCTTGATTTTTTTCAGATTTCCGATAACGTGGTTGGAAAATTACAGTGGGGGGGGACATGGTTAACGACTTTCAGAGCTCCTAGTTCACTGAATATGCACTTAAATAAAAAATCAAATTTGAAACCCTTATGTTATTTTCAAAGACCTATTCAAATAAAAATAAAAAAATCCCAATAATTATTTTATTTTTCCACTACAGGCCTTTATGGCGGCTTACAGACATCTATCTGCGAAGTTTCATACAAATTGGTTATGAACTGTGGATATGACAAGGGTGTGACAGACGGACAGAGAGACAAACAGACGGACGTGACGAAACTATAAGGGTTCCTAGTTTTACTACGGCACCCTAAAAACATAAAATGACAAAAGTGGTTGACATTTGAATAGAGGTCATTTGGTTGCAAATGATATCTCCTTCATCCCCGTAATGGATTGCCAGCATATTACCTACCAGTAACCCTGTCAAAAGATAAAAAATTAACTAGTTACACTTTATCTACTACATTTTTATTGATTCGTAATTGTTGCTTTAGGTAGCGTAAATAAAGTTGATTTTATAAGAAATAAACTGTTGTTTTTTTATAAACTTCATACGTTTATAATACACTCACTTGATCATGTTGTTTTACATAAATGATTTTAGAACGAAAATAAAAATCGTTTTTATGCCAGCAATCCCGCCGGATCCGGTCGAATTGGTGGGAATCCGGCCGGATACGGCTGGATTGAAATTGGTGCCGGATTGCAATCCCTACGCATTACCTATATTATTATCACCAAATACCTATTCGCCTAAATAAAAAAGACACTCACTCACTTCACGTTATTTTTAAAGACCTATTCCTAGACTTAGGAGTGCATGAAAAAAATTTTTCATCCCTCAGTTTCATGTATGGAGTGCCTCCCAACACCTCCATCCGAACACTGCACGAATACCGTAAAAGCGGGAAGGCCGAATTTTGCCATAATGTAGGTACGTAGGTACCTACAGGTAGGTACCTGTGGTGGCTACACTAGGTACCTACTCACCTTTTTCGTTTTTTGGAATAATGCACGCATTTCCTGCTGGCGATATGGCCTTTATATTTTGGTTTGACAGCACTCATAATTACGAGTAAGTATATTTCTGTAAAAAAAAATCAAATGCTAAACTGTACATATTTAGTTTAGTTTTTACATAATCATTGTTAGTACCTACATTATTACAGAAATAGGTAGGTTCTATTTTATTAGGTATCCGCATAGGTACTTGTAAAAGATAACAAATAATTAGGTAGTAGGTATAGGTACCGGCATTAAAGATGATCACAGATCGCGCATGTACATTTTTGGCCCAATAGGCAATAGACAGTTGACAATACGTAATAGAAAATAGTCCAATAGACGACAAGCATCGACTGACGAACCAGTCACCCCCCATCTTCTTCATTCCGCCAAAGAGACCGAAAACTAATGCGCAGGTGACGTTTGTGATCATAACTGACGCCGCTAGTTATACCTATAGTTCGTAAAATAGCTTAATTCCTATGACAGATGTCAAATACGTGCATTTTTAAATCATTTTGACATTATTTATTTATTCGTATTTGACATTTGTGTCACACACTCACACTCACAGGACTCAACATTTACATTTTACGAACTGTATGTACCTATTCAACACGCTTGAAATAAGTAGGTACCTATCACATAAACTAAATAATATTATGTATTACGTTGTAGCGTACATACATACATACACACATCATTCATACATAATTATTGAGATTATCAATTCTAGTAAAAGTTTTATGGTACCTATAGACCTCCTCCTAGACTCAAGCTTGACCGTTGCTAAGCAAATAACAAGGTGTAAATACCTAATATTTTTTTTCCTAGAATTTGGAATGTCGACCTCTGTGCACGGGTGATGTGTAGGTATTATACGCAACGCTTACCACGTGCTTATCACGTGACTTTCTTTCAAGCGACGTGGTCTCTCGTTGAGAGCCCGCAGGCGACTGAGCTGTAGATGTCTGCGAATTGCTGTTGTCAGAAAACGTGTGTCACCATAGTAATTTGTATGGGAAATTCGTGCGAAAAATTCAGAAAGTTTGTGAATTATTTACACAAAACAGAAGTATTGATATGGAAAAAAAAAACTATCAGCTACTACTCTGTTCTTTGTAGCTTATAATTAAGTAAATTTTATTAAGTGTTTGTTCTTATTTACGCTAAAGTTATGGTTGCACGGCATTGCTTTTTGCACGTTTTTAGTGATTTTCAATATTTTTTTTACATTAATCTACAAGATTTATTCTCAATACGATTTCATTAGCCACTAGTGAAACTCTTTAACTAGTCAGACTTTTTTTTTCGTGGCTATTTCTTTACGTTTTCTATATAAAGTTATGGTTCCCCCGTAAGACTTTTGCATGGTGCTGACCCTTAACCCAATTACGTACAAAAACAAATAAAAAATGAATTTAAATACTTTTGAAATACTCGATCACTCCAAACTAATTTCATATCTGTACCGACTTACACAATCTGAAGCCCAGCGTTCTATGGGCGTCTGCCAGTGTCCTTTGTTACTCACTTGTGCAGTTTCGCCTGATGCGCTTGCAGCGGCTGCACGCGCTGTAGGGCGGCGGCGTAGTGCAGGTTGGCGCGGACCCAGGCGGCCAGCGGCGCGCACGCCGCGCTGGCCCGCTTGGCGGTCGCCGGCTCGAACGAACCGCCGCGCGACTCCAATAGCCGTTGCACGCTTGCTATTGCCGCTGGACTGATTTGACTTGCGTCCATACATCTAGGAAGTATTCAACGTTTAAAATCGATAACTAAGACGATGTAAGGTCATAGCATAGCAGACATATCAACTCGGAAAGGGATCGTCACTTTATCAACTCGAGTCGTTTAGTGTTCTTTGTATGAAACTTCCTACTTAAAAGCACACTAACCAGAATCGTAACGTAAACGATTCGCCTCGGCGGCGATCGGCGAGCTGTAAGCGCGGCGTCACCTAGCTGTAGCTGTAGTCGAGTCGACGCGACGTATCGGAGCTGCTGGGCCACTTTGCTTACGTGCTTACGGTAGGTTGACGCCTGTTTGACGGCGAGGCGATAGGCGATACGGTGACGATCCCTTTCCGAGGCGATAAATGTGTGCTATGACCTATATTCGATCACATTCTGCTAAAATAAATTACCGAATATCCTCCTTAACACCTCGTTTAGAAAGGAAGTTCTTCATGGAGTGCCAGGATGTGTCAGCGATGCCCATAAGTCGTAGCACGCCTTCTAACACGTCACGTACTACCTCAGGTGGGGCTCGCAGCGAACGGACCTAAGACACGTCAACAACTTTAACTGTCTTATTACAAAGAACAGCTGATGATAATGAGTATGGGTTTAACAAAATCCCCCTGCTTATCTTAAACTGTTTAAAATAAGACGAGGGATTATGTTTATAAACTTAAATTAGCCATGGTTAAAACGTATTTATAAATACTTACTTCGCTTAGAGACTCGGGTCTTATATCTCCGACAGCCGATCGAGCTGCCGCTATGATAGGCTCTACAGCTGCCAATTCAGCTTCGATTTCTTTTTTTCTGAAATACAATAGAGATTTATAGACTTCATAATTATTTAGCATTTTTTTGGCGAAGCGGTTCTCCAAAGCTCACTTCATACTTAATTAAAAAGTCACTTCATAAATAAGTTTTAAGTTGAGAAACATTTTTCAAAACAAGCTTTTATAATGACCACTTCCAACTCCATCATGAAATCTTGGATATCATACATATACTTAGGTCTGTAGTACTTGTCAAGACAAATCCAACGATTATGTTAAAATATGAAGAGTTCCTGTAGCCACCACCCAGCTCCATCACGAGACCACCTCCATGGTACCATATTATTGCATGTCATCGAAGTGGCATATGCGTTCCTTTCAACTCAATCGGTTGAGAGGAACTGGTCTAAAATTCAGTTGCAAGATTTCGCCCGGTACACAACACAGCAAAGCTTGTAAAAAAAAAACATTTGAATGAGGGACATCTGGGTAGACTAGAAGGAGATTCTTTAAAAGCTGAAGAGTTGAGAACTCACTGTATCTGCAGCTTCTCGTTCTCGATCTCGATGTTAGTCTTGAGCGTCTGCATCTCGTCCTTGTGGTCGGTGTTGGCGCGCACGGTGGCGCTGATCTGCTGCAGCGCATGCGCGGCGGCGGCCTGCTTCTCGCGCAGCGCTATCTCTTGCTGTCCTGCTTCCGCCTGCAGGCGGGACACGTCGGTGCGAGCGCGACGCAAAGCCTCTACGCCCGCCTGGACGATACGTAAAGAAATACTGAATTAGTTAACACGTTTATTGCCAATCACGCGATATCGTGTAATATGGCCGCTCACGCGATATAACGTTATCATCTCTAACAAGTTAAGTTACGCGATAGAGTAGCGGCCACAGAGAAACGGCACTTGGTGTTAACATTGGCTACTAGAGAGCACAAAAAAACCATCACACGAATTTCAAAAATTTTGGTGGCAAATGAACGTGGGAATTACTAACAAAACTTTGTTCAAAATAGTACATGGATTTATACCAAGCCAAACTCAAGTTGGCGCTTTGATAACGAATCCAGTTAAAACGGAATTTCGTTTAAATCTCTTCATCATCTTCATATCAGTCGAAAGACTTTAAATCTCTTAGGTATAATTTGGCTTTCAATTTCTCATATTTAATAAAGGCTCCATTCGTCATTCATAAACTGCTTTTGTGATTTGCAGATAAACGTTTAGAAAGGATATAAAATTATAAATAATCACATCTCACCGAGAGCATAATTTGCCTCTGAACAAGCGCGGCTTTCTTCCTGCTGATTATATTGTAGTAAGTCTTGACAAAGTTGACGTATCTGCAGGGCGCGCGTTTCCACTCCACATCGATGCTCTTGTGAATGTTGAAGAAACCGTCAACGGGTAACGCGTCTAGTTGTTCTTTTGATGTCTCTACTGCATTTTCTTTTAGCAATCTACAACATAGTGGTGAAGTGTAATTGTGCACATCATTACAATTTAATAATCACATCACATTTTTAGTTTTTTTGTACAAAGGGTTTTTGTAATACATAGAAGAATCTTATGCAGACAAGATAAAATACCTTAATTACTAGATAGAGTGAAATACCAAATAATAAAATAGAAATAAAATGGTACGCTACGCTAATTGGTGATTACAAAAACACAAAACAAATATAGTATTAACTCAAGGGCGGATCCAGCCTTTGAGTTAGGGGGGGGGAGGGTCATTACGTGTATTTTACTACAAAATAGGTATTTTTTTTAGATTAGAAATATTATCAGTGGTCGACTTAGGCCCAGCCAGGTGGGGATCATAACTCCCATGACCCCTGGATCTGCCCCTGTATTAACTATAGTGCAGAACATACTACCTACCTTTATCAACCAGGTGTACAGTGCAATGTGAAGTTAGCATGAACTCTAAGTGCAAAGCGTCGCGGTGTCATTCGATGCTTATACCTCTGCACGATCAGACGCGGCGACTCGCGCAGCGTGTCGTCTGACCAGCGGTCCAGCCAGACCACGTTACCATCGTTGTACAGTAGAGGAAACTTGTCCATTAACTCTGATAGGTTCTCTTGGTTTTTGTCTAGGCATATCACGATGCCCAAGTTTTCTTTTATGTCTGCAAAGATTTTTTTCTGTTATGTCGATATCGTTAGAATATATAATTTGTTATATAACAGGAAAATAAAGCTAATAGAATGAGAGAAAGACATTAATGAATGTCTTTCCCTTTAATAAAAGTTATTTGACGATACAAAAATTTAACTTCTACAATGATAGAAGTTAAATTTTTGTATCGTCAAATAACTTTTATTAAAGGGAAATCTTTGACAATTTGACAGTTTTCGTATAGAAAAACATAAAAAATCCTGGACAAGTGGTTGTTTAAGTATTAATATCGTCAGTAGAAAGGCGAAAGTGCTAAACCGCCAAAATTATACTTTTGAAAAATTTTACGTCATTTTTTTGAGAAAAAAAGAAATCATATTTCTTTCTTTTGGCAGGCACTTTCGCCTCTCCACTGTCGATATGTATGTATTGAGTGTAATGGTGGATACTTCTGAGCGCATTCTGTTCAGCGTTGGGCAGGAGCTGGCTGGGCAGAGCGTGTGGGCTGCGCGCACGCCGCAAAGCCTCTATGGCCGATAGGGCGTCGCGTGTGGCCGCACTCTCGCATACCAGCGCTAGAGTTCGCTTGCTTTCACCGGCCGATGATAACGCCTGATCAATAATACAGTTTAAATATTAACCCCATGGTTAATTGTGGTATTATACGTGAAAGATAGGATGATCGAGAGAAGTTGGTGACACGAAGGACTCTTACCAAGCTATGAAAGAGAGGTCAACAACTTTTTAACTTGGGTACTCCATTTCACAAAGCTAAGCTAAAATAAATCATTTAAGTCTCCACATAAAACAATACTTTATCTTAGTTAGTGAGCTCCACTATCTACTTATCTAGCTGGTTTATCCGTTCACAACGGGATGAGGTATTATCATATGGATTGAACCAACACACGAGAAGATAGCTTACAATATTGAAACCAAAAATGATCACTTACATTTTTAAAGTGTGCGTTGAACTGTGTATCGTGGTTGATAACGAACAGAGAGGCGGGCAGTGCGGCCGCGGTGATGTGTGCGGCGGCCAGGCGACCCACTCCCGCGCATCCCACGCACACCAGTAAGCCTCCGTTTGTCTGACAACGGGGCACGGACATACGGACATCAATTTTAGGAAAGTTTCGTTTCAGATCATACACTGAATCAGTAAAACGCTACGTCTGTGCTTTTGAAAATTATGAACATAGCTTTTAAAAGTACATTTTATGTGTATAATAACATAAAATAAAGACTATTACTATCTACTAAGACTATATTATGTAGTATCCTTGCTAACCCATTTAATAAGGCTAAAATTAAATATGTTGAACTGAGATTAAGTTCCCGTCAGGAGTCAATAGAGAGCAATAGATGCATTGTAGTTAAATTCTTGAATTGTCCCGACCTGCTGTAGGTAATCTAGTTGATAAGTAATAGGTAAGTCCTAAATATATCTAAAGACTTACGGTCGGTTGCAGAAAAATAATAAAATTTTAATGGAGGCATTAACCATACAATTTCTATCGTTAAAGTCTCCTTTAAAACTTAATGACCTTTTCTGCAACTCAGCGTTAACCATTTAAACTTAAATTATCCGAAAATCCCTTTTTCTCTTTACTTTATCCCTTTCTCAGAAAAACAAATTTTAAAATTCTGATAGGTATTATATGCGAGAAAAAGGAAAATTTCTGCATTTTCTTCTGATAAATTACTGCGTTTGTCTGCGGATTAATTATGCCTAAATTAATTAATTGTATTGATGAACTTATTTTTTTTCGGCCGAAACCGGAAGTCCGAAAATGGATATTTTGGCCGAAAACAAAATTAAAATTCGGTCGAACTCTACTTATATCTTAAATCAAATAAGAATATCCGTCGTTTGCAAAACAATGCAAATATTACCGATCGCGCCATCGCCGGGCATAGTAGTGCTAACTCTGAGCAAACCTCTGCACCGGCTTCTCCAAATACGTTGTGCTCGTTTTCCGACACTAAAACAAATAATAAGACATATTATAATTATTTGACATTAGATATTGGATCATAGCATAACATATTAACCATTGATTATCTGTAGTTTATAGGATCAGAAGAGCAAAAACTTGCGATACCCCAAAAACTTGCAACAATGGAATAACCGCAAACACGGCGAAACTTTTTTTAAGGCATACCTGTAAAAAAGCTTATAAATAGGTATGTAATAAGCATAAAAGTTTAAATAAATAATATACTTACAGCACTGGTTGATAAGTTGCTCTGTCTTGTGATGCCAGTCGGCATAATCAGTGTGTTCTAAGTAGACGCCATCGCCGCGCAGCTTACACGCGAAGTACATCGCTTCATTGTTCACCTTCAGATGCTTTCTGGAGATTGAGCTGAACGTAGCTTTCTCTTCATCTGATACCAGTCTATCTTGGAATATGAAGTTCGCTTCTGCACTGACGGCCTGCGAGAACAGAACCCATTTATGGTCAGTCATAATCATAGTCATAGTGACTATAACATATTATGATATCATAAAAGGAGATCATCAAGGATTTATTAGCTCCTTGTTCCTATTATGTTATCATAGCAAATTAGTACAGGAACCGCTGTTGCCCCTAGCAGTATGCGTCACACACAACTAAAAACGTTCCATAAAGATATCTGCCACATAATTAAAATTTCGCACACCCTCAATCTAATTCGCAGACACTCACACTAAACTGTATATAAATCATCGATCGCGTAATTCGCGTAAAATCGCGGTCGATCCGTTGGCAACGTTGACTACGTTGATCATGTCAGTGCGTCAAGCTAAATAGCGCCTTACTTGTTCCTATGATGTTCTCAATTTGATTTGATTCAATTCAAACATTGCGGGAATAAAACTGCAGTTTAGGAATAGTACCTATAAATAGCCATTACTTTACAAAAGCTATTATGTTTTGATGTTAAATTAATTAGCATAACAGAAAAAAATACCATTATTAATTGTTCAATGTTAGTCGGGGTGTACCACTTGACGTTTTCACATAGTCTCTTCAAATGTGATGCGTTCCACTTATAATGTGTTTGAGAATAGAATGTCTCTGTCACCTGTACAGAGAAAAGAGAAATTAATACAGTCTCATTGAACTTGAGAAAAAACCTTCTACCTAAAGCCAATAGTACCTAGATAAATGTTTACCTCTTTAAACATTGGGAGAAGCTTGTCAGCCAGGTTTGATATTTCTTTCATAGGTATACTTTTGTCAACGCTAGTCCTTAAATAATGTGTAGCTATTTCTGACAATTCCTCATCGTCCGGCTCACTGAAAAGACAACCAAGGAGTTCAATTAATCAATCATCGTGCACGTACTAATTCTACGTGCATCACGACGAAAGATTTTCTCACTCTCCCTTTATACGGGAATAAAGGATAAATATCTAATGCCACTGTTAAAGTATTGCCAACTACTAAAATAGTAATAAAGACGGTGTCTTATGACACCATGTATTAGAGTAGAGCGCGTTAGAGCCTTCATTATCACACACTATTACAAATCAATCCACCACCTAAAATAGTTTACCTATTACCTCAAAACTCTTAGCTCTAGCGCAGCGGCGAGTCGCGGTGCGATGGCGTTGAGCGAAGTGGCAGTGGCCAACACTCGCAGTCGTGATACCTGGCACCACTGAGTGCCGGTGCCCCCCTCCTCGTCGGTACCCCGTGTCCAGAAACCGTTGTGTTGGATCAACTGTAAATGGTAATGCCGCAGTCGATTGGTAGGAAGTGGTCACATTCATGTGAAAGATTAGCTTCAAGTAAAGGAAGCCAAAATTGTAAAAAAGCATTGATTTGTATGTCTTAGTGTTGATACAGACATTGCGAGGCATGCGCCGTGCACGCCTCGTAACGCACAGCTCGATATAGGTACCTCATCATCTGCCTAGCCTTTTCCCAAATTATATTGGGGTCGGCATCCAGTCTAACTAGTTTTGGCTGAATATCAATATTTTACGTATAGCTCGATATAGGTACCTACTTTTGCATAATTATGCCTCACCACAGTCGCAGGCGCATGCATCGCAATGTTAGGATCCACATTTACAGATAGTTGTTTCGGGTCTCGGTGTAAGTGAAATTAAGTTTCTGTAAACGTATCCTCGATGCAGGAACTAATAGTTGGGTTACGATTAACAAAAGATAATTATTGTGTCTGTTCGCGCACGCAAACAAAGTATGAAATTCGCGTAAAAAGGCATTTGGCGGCACAGTTGTCGCAGTGGCTGAGCAATTGGCGGTTCGACGTGTTGCGGGTTCGATTCCCGCACGGAGCAAATATTTGTTTCGGGTCTGGCTGTTTGTTTGTATGATAAATAGTTTGACAATGGTCTTGTTATAAATAAAGAAAAACATCACGGTCGATGGTACCTGCAACAAGAAGGAGTGCACGGGGCTCGACTTCCAAGCGTCGGTACGGGCGCGATGTAGTGCGCGGACCAACAACGTGCCGCGACTGCCGCCGCGCCCGCCCGAACGTATCATGTTGTTCTGTACACAACAATAGTATATTATGCAATTAGTGAATAAAGGACGGATTTAAAGCGAGGGCCATAGATGAATCACGAGCTAGTGAAGGATTCTAACGATTGAATCACGACCGTAGGGAGTGATTCATGATGATTGAATCACGAGCGTAGCGAGTGATTCAAGTGTTAGAATCCTGAGCGACGCGAGCGATTCATGGCCCTCGATATAAATCCGTTTTATTCAAGAGTTGCATACTATACTTTATACCATGACTACGAGAAAAAGAAAGATTTAAGTGAAAATATACATATAATGAAGAAAAAGTAAAGTTAAATTGGCTTTGATGTAAACCAGCCCTGATTTTTTGGGTAGCAAGCTTTCCACCTTTCCACTATATCGGCCGCCCTCTCTTTCACAAACTCAGGTGTTAACACATCTTCATCACTATAATGCATTTTTAATCGATTAGAACAACACTAAACAAACACAAAATTAAAGATTAAAGTAACACTAAACTTTGTGTTCGTACAACTTACAGTATTCAAAATAGCGCCAATTTACTAAGGACAGCAAAGAACACAAAACAGTTTTTATTCTAATGCTAAACTCCTTGTCGAAAATGTCGACCAATCAAATTGAATTTAGAACACATCAATATAGGTCGAATACACAGATTACACTTACACTAGATACGGCAAGCCACGACCAAGCGTGCCCTGCATGTTCGACTGTTCGTACTAAAAAAAGTCTGTTAGCTCAGTGACGCTTAGTGATTGAAACAATTCTGTTTACTCTGAGCACATCACTAAATAAAAAAGATGACACGTTCGGTTTTCATACAATCTAATAACGTGCCGCATCTAGCATAGGTTCTTTAAATCTGTGGTCGAATACATTGGTGTGTTCCATTTTCAAACATCAAAACAGTGAGTAAAAGTGCTTTTTATTCACTGTTTTCAGTGAATAAAATAAGCTTTTTAGAGGGGGAATGGTATAAAATAATAAATACACATAATTGATTCATTGTAAAGTGATTGATACTTATTCGTTCGTCTGTCGCACTTGACAGACACAATTGATTTCGACCTGAATGGGGCGGATTTTTTAAATGCGACAGATGGAGGGATATACAATCAACATTCAATGAATGCGTCTTCCATTCAATAGACAAAATGATCTCTCTGTAATGGCTCCATGAAAAATAAAATTACCAAAGAAGTTTTTAAGCCTGCAATTTATTTCACAGTTTCCAATTTTTTTCAGGTTCACATGTTGTTGATAACACATTCACTTCGAGCAGAACATTGATTGTTATAACTGTCACCAACGTTATTAAATGAGATAATTTCTAAAGCTTAGTTTTAGAATAGACTTACCCTTTTCAGTTCTGCAATTATGTCAGCTGGTTCTAAAATCGGTGTGCAGTCTATTGTTAGGACAGCCGAGTTACATTCCTTCACTATGTATTCCGCTAAAAGGCTGAAAATGTAATGTAACCGAATGGTTTTATGAAAACATGTTTTTCTATTAACCTTATACACTCGTGTAAAAGTATAAAATATATTTAAATGGCTACAAATCGAAACTATCGAGAGGGGAAACTTTCGATAATAGGGTATTAGTCTTGTTTCTTTAGTTCATACTAAGTAGCAAAAACTATTAATTCTGGTAAATAATTTGATTATTCGTTCTGTTTTTAAACTTACTTCTTAGCACATGCATCAGGTCCTACAAGAAGTAGATGTGCAGTGTGTGACGTCACACAAGCGCGCAGAGTGGGCTCGCAAGCGATTAGCCGCCGCGACATGAGCAATGTATCTGTTACCCATTCATTCACACCTATCGGTGCTGCTACCGGCGGGCCCATCAGACTTGATAGCTGGGTTTAGAAAAGATAAAGGTAAGGAATGGACGAATGGTGTGATGGTAAACCTACGACTCAGGCTAAAAACTTGCTGCACACGATGTATTTAAATGTGGGAGAGAGGGTGAGAAAGAACAGTGCCTTTTGTGTGCTCCCATGCACTTAAACCTTGTATCCACTAGGCAACATTTGACGCGCAACACGTGACGCTCAATAAGTTCGGCAACGTTGCATACAACGTTGCAACGCGCGACGTTGCCAATTAACATTTTGTTCAGTAACATTGTAGCTGGCAACGTCGTGCATTGTTGTGCAATGCTGCCAAACATATTGAGCGTCACGTGTTGCGCGTCAAATGTTACCTAGTGGATACGAGGATTTATAGGTCTTAAGGCTAATAATGAAGCGAAGTCCTTTTTTATAGGTAGTAAGTACCATAAGTTATATGATATTAATTATAGTGGTATCTCACCTCATCATGAAAACTATCGATAGCACTTTCTTTGATTACGTCTACAACACTTCGCTCAATGGCTAGGTAGACCATTTCTTCGGGACTCACGCGTGTAGTGTTAAACCTTGTATCTTGAGCTATGTACTCGAACTGTGTTAATATTTGTTTTACCTGTAAAAATAGTCATTGTAAGAATCCCTTGCAAATCATTTATTTCAGGTAAACCAGAATTTATAAGTATTGCTTGAACAATTATAACTTGAGTACCTACAAGCTGTTTGAGAAATAAGTAGTCTATAATCGAATTTTCGTCACATTTTTCAGTATAACAGCTACAGAAAATTGCCCATTATTTTTATAAACACTATTAATACTTACCACAGTAACATTGTGTAGTTTCAAAGCAAGTTCGGATTTGTTATCAGTTAGCCACTGAATACACTTCCTGATAACTTGTTGTAACAACGGAAGCGCCATTTTTGCGGTCTCAGTGTCGAAATCGGCTATGCGCATCCATCCTTCTAATACGTCAAGGTCGCAGCTAACATCCTCACTGTAAAATATCATAATTTATTTAGGTATCATGTTAAAGTTTTTTTTTGTAGGTAACGTGCCATAATCTCGAAGAAGAACCTATCTGAAGCAATCTGTATGAAAAACTGATCTTAAACATTTTGGTATCACAACTGACAGCTTTCTGTATCATAGTGAGTTTTTGAGGGATGAAATTATACAGAAAAGTGGTTAAAGAAAACTAAAAACCAACTGCAAAAAAATAAGGTTTTTGTTTTGCAGTTGGTTTAGTCGGGACTAGAAAACGATATCTTTTTGCAAAAAAATATAGGTTCGCTCCGGAAAAGCAACTTTACTTCTTTCGGCTCACCTCAACAATATGATGCCCATACGGGACACGGTAGCAGGCGAGGCGTGTTCCAGACTGTGTGTCTCGAACAGAAAGTTGACGTTGGAACCGAACTGTATCCTCCATCCCGAAGGCAGCGTGAGCAGCCTATTGTCGTCCAGCACGGAGTTCAGCGCCTCTATCCACTCGGGGTCGATGTCGCCGTCGCACACCACCCAGGACCATACGTCTTGAATATGAAAATGAATATAAATAGAGTTCCAGACACAGAAATATAAATTAATAATAACTATAATAAGTCAATAGAAGTGGCAAAGGCGCGTGGCCTTGTCACCGCTTTCGAGCATATGATGTAAGGCAGGTAGTGTCTTACACCACACCACTACATCGCGCGTTTAAAAATGAGACATATGGGAACGGAATTAAGTTTAATTTTGTATTGCATTGGATGCTTTGACATTGCGAACCGGCGACGCTCGTCTAAGAATAGAATGTAACATTTATATTAACTTATTATTCAGATAATTTATGTGGTTCCAGGTAATTAATTACAGGCCCGTTCAAGACGCATTTTGTTCTGATGCTTACCGGCCGGTTGGTTAGATATTTCAAGGGCAGTGGAAGATATAACGCCATCGGTCCACTGTCGCGTATCGTGGTCGATATTGCCGAGTAGCCACTCGCGACTCATCGCCTTCGGACATATTATGTACTCCACCACGTTCTTGCCTTGGTGTGCTAATGCCTAGGGAAATGATCAATTACAAAATTTGTCAATAATAAACAATCGATGTTGTTTCTCAGGCAAAGCTACTTTTTGATGAGAAAATATTATTTATTTATTGAAGCAAAGGTGCTTCTCGGCCAGCTGAATGCCTATAAATTAATAAGCCCCTATGAGAAGACAATACTCACAGATTTCAACAATCGCCTGATAGTAGTTTTTCCTGACCCTGGTGGCCCAACAATCACCACTCCCATTCTTTGCTGCATTTGCTCGTACAACTCCACGCACTTTTGTATCTGAAACACAAAAAGGTTAATTCAATCATAAGGGCAAATTTTTAGTTCCTAAACCTTTTTTTCTATGGTCAAATAAAAGATCTATTTACCTGTAATTTATTGTGCACCAGCTTCAGATTGTCTGCGGTAGCTTCGAGAGCTGAGTTTATTGGATCTGAACCGGATTCTTCAGTCGGTACTTCGGCGAAGACCAACGACAAAATATTTTCAAATCTGTGAAAAAAATGTGTTTGAACATCACAAGTAGGTATTTGGTGGAGCTCTGTCATCGTGTTCTAGAAGTATGATATATTTATACTATACCTATGAGCGTCGTGTCTAGTTAGTTTGGACAAGTTGTTGAGCGTGAGCACGCGGCGTGCGGCGGCGCGACGGGCCGTTATATCAGCGCCGCGTTTCTGTAGCATTGCGGCACAACTACCCACTGCAGCCTTCAAAGCACGCAACCCCCAGTCGTAGTGACGCTGGTCGCTTAGCAGAGAGCTAAGTGAAAGAGAGATAACAAATATAATGAATGCTGTTTTGAATTAGGATGATTTCATAGTCACGCTGACCGTCACCGCGGAGGGTCAGCGCGGCTCGTAATCCATACAATCGTACGCGTTTCACTATGAAACGGTACAAGACACGTCTATCCCGTGGCCCGCACCCCTTAGCATCCACGCGACTGTAAAATCACCCTTATGTACAGTCATGGGCCATGCGGCGTGATTGTTTTCGTTTGAGGATAGTCACAAAAATATTGATCTATTCTATAGCTGGTTACACCAAGCAAGGAGACAGCGACAGTATAACTTGAAGGTACGGGTTTACGCATGCATCGCAAAGCCGCTATTTCAGAAATCCACCGCATTGACGTCACACATCACCTACCTGGCGAGAGTGAAAACATTGTGTAGGTCTTTAGCTAGTAGCTCGGCATCAGGCACGCAGGCGGCGGCTAGCAGATGGGCAGCGAGCACGTCGGGTCTTGGTTGCAACATGGCTACCGGGCGCAGGACGCGTTGTAACGCGGCCGGCAGGGTGCGGCGCCCCCCGTACCCACGACCGGCAGGATTCATCGTCGCAGCTACCCCACACCACTCAGATACACTCACCTTGAAGTGGAAGGAATTATAAAGTAATTTTTATAGTCCAAATCAGATGCAGGCTTGAGTCACAACGACAACAAGATATGACCCTAAATAATATTGATCATATTATTTATATATTAATTTGATAGTGCATTAACTAATACCCCTGAAAGTAACGTAGAAGCAAAATAAACGACAGAATTCAAAATTATAAAATTGCAAAAAGAATCTCTCCGGCGGGGAATCGAACCCCGGTCTCCCGCGTGACAGGCGGGGATACTTACCACTATACTACCGAAGACTTATTGAGAAAATGCGAAATAATGGTACTTTTGATATTTCCTAGTCTAACCTTGAAATAACATTGCGTTGGATTTTTTTTTATGCTAAACGTCTTAGCAAGTGTATAACGTTTTAAAAATATGCAGGGTGGCAGGTTAAACAGTGGAAATATTTTAAGGGGTCATTGTACTCATCATTATGAACAACTTTTACTATGGGGCCAAATCTGAAATCGCGAAAAAAAATCTGCTGTTCCATACATTTTGTAGAGTTATGTGAACAGAAATGTATGGAACAGCTGATTTTTTTTTTTCGCGATTTCAGGTTTGGTCCCATGGTAAAAGTTGTTCATAAAGATGAGTACAATGACCCATTAAAATATTTCCACTGTTTAACCTGCCACCCTGTATAGGTAGGTATTGTATTGATGAACTAATATTATAAATGCGAAAGTTTGTGCGTGTGTGTGTGTGTGTATGTTTGTGGGTATGTTTGTTACTTCTTCACGCTGAAACGGCTGGACGGATTTGGATGAAATTTGGCAAACAGATAGATTATAGTCTGGAATAACACATAGGCCACCTTTTATCCCGGAAAACGCGGGCGAAGCCGCGGGCGGAAGCTAGTTGATGAATAATTTGTAAAGTAGCTACGTTGACTTTCGCACATGAGAAAAATAATGGATATTACATAAATTCAATCCTATCCTACTAATTCCTACTAATATTATAAACGTGAAAGTTTGTGAGGATGTATAGATGTATGGATGGATGTATGGATGTTTGTTACTCTTTCACGCAAAAACTACTGAACGGAATTTGATGAAACTTTACAGTAATATAGCTTATACATCAGAATAACACATAGGCTACTTTTTATCCCAAAAACGCGGGCGAAGCCGCGGGCGGAAGCTAATAAAATAATAATTTACAAAAAAGGCATTTAAAATTATGCTTTTTGTCTGTACCTACTATGTCTTTATTTAGTTCAGGTGAACAAATACACAGTCATGTTCTAAACATGTTTTTATTCCAGCAGAGTGGTATTTGAGACAAGTGGCTTGTAACGGCGACACGGTGCCTAGGTAATAACAATAGCTAAAATAGTAGGATGTAATTTAGCAAAGAGATATCCTGGGACCTGAAGAAGCACATTAGGCTACTTTTTATCGTCCACGCAGACGAAGTAGCGGCCAGCAGCTAGCATTTATAATACAAATGTATATGCTTACATGTTTCCCGTTGAGTAGCGCAGTGGGTTCCGAGCCGGGCGTCCGCTCAGTAGTGGCAGAAAGTAGAGAAGACAGTTGGTGTGACACGGCGGCCAGCGTGTGCGCCGCCAGCCGGTTGAACTCGTCGAAGCAGCCCCACGCGCCGCACAGAGCAAGCCCGCTCAGCAAACGACCCATACATTCAGCGTCCATCGCCTGCAAGGTTAACATTTAATTTAAAAAAAAAAAAGCCATCTTCATCATCATCATTATGACATATCGAATCCAGATTAACAAATACATATGTATAAAAACCGGGCAAGAGCGTGTCGAACCACACACAGTCTAGGGTTCCGTAGGAAGAAGTATTTCAGTCTTCCAACTGCAAACATAAGATTGTATTTCCTAATATTATAATGAAATACAAAGTTATTTTTGCGGTCAAATCTACAAATAGTGAATATTTCAAAAAGTTATTAACTTATCTTGCTCAAACCAATTTTAATCGAGTGTTTATTAGATTCCATAAGCTTGAATTTTTTCAGATTTTTTGATAACGCGATTGGAAAATTACAGGGGGAAAATTACACATTGTAAACGACTTTCGGAGCTCCTAGTTAGCTAAATATGCACTTAAATAAAAAAGTCATTTAGGAACCTTTGTGTTACATGTTATTTCCAAAGACCTATCCAACGATACCCCACATGAAGGGGTGCGTGAAAATTTTTTTCTTCATCCTTCAGTTTCATGTAGGTATGGGCCCCCCCTTAATCATTTTATTTTTTATAATTTCGCTACAGATTTTTATACCGGCTTACAGAAGACCTGTGAAGTTTCATACATAATTATTGGTTATGAACTGTAGTTTTTACGAGGGTGTGACAGACGGACAGACAGACAGACAGACAGACCGACAGACAGACGGACATGACGAAACTATAAGGGTTCCTAGTTTTACTACGGAACCCTAAAAAAGTACCAGTAAACCGATGTTTCGGAAGATCCCTAGTGACAATAGGGACCTTTCGAGACATCAGACAGGTTTATACATATAAAATCACGCAGCGTACCTACCTGTATACCTAATTATGTACCTACAATATTTCATTTAGTTAACACGTTCAGTGCCACCGACTCGCCCGGAGAGTTCACGTAAATCTTATTCCAGTGCCGACGACTCGCCTGGCGAGTTCAGTGTTTTTCACTAATATATTCACTATGGCATCCGAGGGGCTCGTGGCTAAATGACGGCCGCGCTGATCGATCGATCTGCGAGGTTAAGCTGCGCTTGCCGCGGTCAGTACTTGGATGGGTGACCGTTCTTTACACATCGAGACCCCTCCGTGCCTCGGAGAGCACGTTAAGCAGTCGGTCCCGGTTGTCATAGGAATATCTTTGACAATCGTTACGGATAGTCAGAAGCCCTAAAGTCTGACAGTTGGTCTAACATTCGAATACCGGTATTACCCATTAATTGGGTTGTGGAGGTCAGATGGCAGTCGCTCCACGTAAAATATTGATATTCAGCCAAAACTAGTTCGACTGGATGCCGACCCCAATATAATTTGGGAAAAGGCTAGGCAGATGATGATGATATTCACTATGGCATCCGAGAAGACATCATGAAAATCGTAGTGGTAATGAATGTGTTAATAGCAACAATCTTTATTACTTTTATTAACTTGCGTGCATATTTCTAAAGGTAGGTACTTCCCAGTTTAACGTGATTGCTTCTGCTTTAACTTTACTAATAAACATATAAATGTAATGTACCTCATCGCAGTTGAAGATCAACACCAGGCGTCCCACAAGGCCGCCCAATGCTTTTACAGATTCTGTCTTTCCAGTCCCCGCCGGACCGAAAGGGTTTCCAACTAAACCCAAATGGAGGGACTGAAATTAAAATGGAAAAGGCTAAACAAGCAGTAGAATTAAAATCCATATTAATTAACCTATTATATTCCCAAAACAGCTTATATAAAGATCACTGCACAATAAGGTACTTAGTTAATTACCTGTGTTAAAATAAGAAAACAGTCGTCAGCTAATTCCGTGCGCACAAACTGTCCCGTGTTGACTCCGAGGTACTCGTACGAGTATGATATCTGAGCTAGACCCATTTTAGCTACTACTTCCTTTGTACTTAGCATATAAAATCTGTAAATAGTTTGAGATTTTTACAAACACTTGTAACCAATGAATAACTTAAAAGTGACAACTCCATATCAAACTACAAGTAGACAAGTCATTTTAATTCGATTAATCGCCTCCGCCTTTTACTCAGTATTATAAACATCAAGATACTTACCTCAATTGTTTTTGCCAAAGCCAGTCGCTACTTGATACGATATTGTTGTCTATCAAAATTCTGATGACGCACAAATAATGAGCACATTGTAATATGAGCGCCTGTCTTTTGCGTCGCTCACTCTCGTCCTCTATTTCGGCTGAAGCGTAGTACGAATTCTCTTTTTCGACATTGGCTTTTAATTTGTGCAATTCTTTAGAGGTTATGGCCCTTTCCGCTTGTTCCGTGAAGCGTATATTTTGTGCGAGGCATAGTATTTGTGTTGGTAGCGAAAATGGATCCTGTTCCTGTAGCGAATTTGTAACTATGCACTTTAGGGTCATGGTCTTTAATGACGAACGCATTTCATCTTCTAAATTCTTTAACCACACCTTAAAATAAAATTTAATATTAAATTAGTTCCTAAGAAAATAGCCTCAAATTATGAATGAGATTTTTAGAGGGTCCGGATATAGCGTACCTCTACTGGGCAGTCGATATCAACTGGGTGGTCTAATTGGAACGTTTCTCCGTAATGACTACACAATGCGGTGACCGACATATCTCCTGGACCTAAACGCACTCCTGTGATTCCCGGAAACAGTTTCTTGAGATGTGTTTGCATGACAGCTTCCCTTCCTTCAGCACCAGCGCGAGCTTGGCCAAGCAGTTCCAATAAATCATCATCGCTCAGGAAGTAAAGCCTTGGAAATACTGAACGCTTTTCCTAGAAATTAGTAAATTAAGGGCTTTGTTAGGTTAGGCTTTGATTTCAATTATTAAAACGTCTCTAAATCTGTCTACAATTAATTGCCTAGCTATCACTCACAATGGAGCTATTGAAAATAAAAATAAACAGTCACTTGTGTTGACTGTTTTTTAGAAATAGATAATTGGCATATAATTATGATACCTACTTACATAAAACGCGGCGGCCAAAAAAACTTAAGTAATTTTTTTGGTCAAATGGTATTATGTTAGCTACAACTTAATTATTTAAAATATTACAAAATATTTAAACAGAGCTGCAAATGCTGTAAAATATTTAAACTGAGTCAGCGTAATACCTAGATGATGTCATGTAAATAAAAAATGCCTATCCATTCAAGTAACAAAACTTGATTTCATCTAAATTTTTTTCACTTTTAATTGCTGTTCCACTATTTAAATAAAGTGTGCACGCAAACCGGAAACTATTATCCCAACTATCCTACTAATATTATACACGCGAATTTTTTTTAAGTATTTATGTCCATACATACATACTTAAAAAAAATTCGCGTGTTTTTGCGTGAAAGACTAACAAACTTCCATAAGTTTGTTAGTCTTTCACGCAAAAACAACTGAACGGATTTTGATGATACTTTACAGTAATATAGCTTATACATCAGAACAACACATAGGCCACTTTTTATCCCAAAAACGCGGGCAAAGCCGCGGGCGGAAGCTAGTAACATTATAAATGCGAAAGTAGGTACCTAAGTTTGTTACCTTTTCACGCCTAAACCACTGAACCGATCATCATGAAATTTGGCATATACGTTGTCAGGGGTATAGAAAAAGACATAGGGTACCTCTCATCCAAAAAAAAAATACTGCTCCCGGGGGAAATAACAATAACTTTCGACGGTCACAATTGTTTTAAGATGCTAGATGGCGCTAACTAAGGTATGTCACACGGACGAAGTCGTGGGCAAAGTGCTAGTGATAATATAATTTAAAATCGTTATATTAGTTTTACTTACATCAATATAAAGATTTAAGGCTGACTGGCAAGCTAGAAGCTGCTCCGATATAGAATCTAACATAGGCTGGAGCCTAGAAGACTGCAGAAGAGCAGAGAGCCTAGGATCTGATTCTAAGATACGAGTCACTTGACGGAATCCTTGGTCTACTTTCCGGAATTTGACTCCTAATTCACCATCGTCATTGGAGAGTATCGGTTCTAAGTACAACCATCTGCAATAGAAAATAATAAATGCAAATAAAGCACTTTCAAACTTTTGACTTAAGTATATACTTATGCATCTTTACAGAGATACAGGATTTCTGCAGACGGACTACATTTGGACGGTAAACCATCCGCAAAATTGCAGCTTGGATGCAGTTTTTGTACAGTTGAATAACAACAACGTAACTGTGACCGACGTGCAATTCTAGCGACTGCACGTTACTGCATACTAGCTACACGGTCGTGATTTAGTCCTAACCACAGTCCTAACGTAGTTGGACCGGCTGCATTTGAAATTTAGGTACAGCACGCTAGGATGCAACATTTTTCTCCTTCCCCCACCGTGACAAGCTGCTGTGCAACTTTGGTTGGCATCAAAATAATTCCTACATAACAAAAATACAGGAAGACTACCAGTGATAAAAAATAAAAACCGGCCAAGTGCGAGTCGTACTCGCCCACCGAGGGTCCCGTACCATCCTTGGACGTATAAGTTAAAAAAACCGGACCGCATACATAAGTTTGTTTGTGAAGGAACTTCGATAATTTTGGAAAAACTGTGCTAGTTAGGAACATCAATTTATTTTTGGTGCAATATTAAGATACATTTCTATCAACTCAAATTATTTCACATTTTTCGTTCTCCAAAGTTTGAAAGGGGGGGGGGGGAATGGTATTTTTTCAGATTTTTTTTATGATTTACCACTTGACCTCACTAGGTCAAGTGGTAAATCATAATAATAATCATAATCATCACATTTTGAAGCGGGGTTACTACCCCGCTTCAAAATTTCGAACCCCCACTTCAGCGCTATTTGCAATGAAAATAAAAATATTTTTTAACTTTTTTTCATTTGCCATAAAGCGGCAAGCATTTTTTCAAGTCGACAGCATTAGTAGTTGCTGAAATAAGCAGCTGTGACAGACGGACAGAAAATGTCGCACCATAAGGGTTCCTTTTTACCATTTGGTACGGAACCCTAAATAAAAACCTACTCAAAGATTCATTATTAATGTCAGCTGTTTCTACCTTATTACAACTTGATTCATATAAAATTATAAATAAATTATGACCGTCAGTGTTTTTTTACAATAAATACATACATAGTTGTACAAAGTCCATATTTAAAAACCGGGCAAGAGCGTGTCGGACCACGCAGTCTAGGGTTCCGTAGGAAGAAGTATTTCAGCCTTCCGACTGCAATTATAAGTTTGTATTTTAAAATATTAAAATGTAATTTAAAATGTTAAACTGAAAATAGTGAATATTTCAAAAACTAATAAACGTATCTTGTTCAAACCAATTTTAATTGAAAGTATTTATTAGATGCTACAAGCTTGATTTTTTTCCGATTTTTTGATGACGCGGTTGGAAAACTACAGGGGGGGGACACATTCTTTACGACTTTCTGAGCTTCTAATTCACTAAGTACGCACTTAAATAAAAAAGTCATTTAATAACCTTTATGTTATTTTCAAAGACCTATCCAGCGATACCCCACATGAAGGGGTGCGATAAAAATATTTTTTATCATCCCTCAGTTTCATGTATGGGGGGGCCCCTCCCCCTAATTATTTTATTCTTGTTCAAACCAATTTTAATCGTAATTATTTATTAAATGCTATTAGCTTTATTTTTTCAGCTTTATTTTTCAGCTTTATTTTTATTTCTACATAATTTGACATTCAATTATAATTTATTTAATGTAATTGACACCAACAATTATGTTGGTAAAAACTTTTATTTGACAACAGACAGATATCATATGTCTATGTATTACTTAGCAAAATATTTTAAAAGACAGATAGCTGTGTCGCTATCCTATTTTTTATCTATCACAGCCAAAAATTTGGCTAAACAAATTGCTTCTATTGAGCAATGTTCCAATGACTCATTAAATAGTTCAGCCAATAATTTGGCTACAAATATTGACATTGAACATAATTTAAATTAGAAATTGAGACAATAGAGGCAACCTCTTGCAAAAATGTAAAGAGTAATAAGTAAAAGATACAACCAGTTGCGAGGTAGAAGCAAAACTATTTATTATTTGACACTTCAAAATGACAATTAATTATAACATATGTGAAAGTACCTACATACATGTTTGTTTTATAGGAACCCTCATAAACAATACATAACATACCTTCCCTTTATAATCTTTAAGTAATAACTATATAGACTGAATAGAATAATCAACTCAACATGAAGTAATTTGAACATGAACTAAAATCAAACAATTGTTTTATAATAATTATCTAAACGATATCAATCTGCTGTATTTGGTATGCCAATGATGTCAGGCCATAGCTCAGGAGGTGGTATCTCTATTGGTGATTCTGTTGAACATGAGCTTGACTGGCTCCGCTGCTCTGTCACCATCGGTCTGTCTCCAGATTGGGTTGCTACCCGAGCCAGTATTTGATCTGCGTGACGTCGCTGCAACTCCCCATCCTCCGTTCGTACCATATATGAGCTAGGCCCTTCTACCATTTCTACAACAGCTCTCTTCCACTTTTCACCAGGTCCATAATTGCGCACTAGCACTAGCTGGTCCACAGTAAATCTTCTAGCAGCTTGTTGCTGTGCTCTGTCATCTAACTGTTGCTCCTGTGAACTTGGCATATTATCAGGATGCAAGCTTGAGACACCTGTTCTATATTTACGTCCATTTAACATCTCAGCCGGAGTTTTATTATTGCAGCTGATTGGCACAGTGCGCAGTGAATACAAAACTCTTGGAAGCTTCTCCTTCCATGGTATCTGCTGTGAAGACATTTTCCTTAATTTATTTTTGAATGTTTGTATCGCCCGTTCGATCTGCCCATTAGTCGCCGGGTGGTAGGGCGGCGAATACAAATGCTTTATACCATTATTTTGAAGAAATGTATTAAATTCATTCGAACTGAATGCTTTGCCATTATCGGAAACAATTACATCCGGTAAACCCTGTGATGAAAATATTTTTCGGCACGCTGTTATAACTGCCTCACT
Source organism: Thalpophila matura (assembly GCA_948465475.1). Taxonomy (NCBI): domain Eukaryota; kingdom Metazoa; phylum Arthropoda; class Insecta; order Lepidoptera; family Noctuidae; genus Thalpophila; species Thalpophila matura. The sequence goes on along the minus strand of OX419183.1, from coordinate 7,994,260 downwards.
AGACATAGAAGACATGATTTCCGCTTCAAACCATTTACTATAACTATCAATCAATACAAGGAATGTCTTGTCTTGAAACGGGCCTGCAAAATCAATATGCACCCGACTCCATGGCTTCTCAGTAGTGATCCAGGCTTGTGGATCTCTCGGCGGATTATTCCTAACAGCTTGACATGCCTCACAGCTTCCTACCACCCTCTCAATTTCTGTGTCCATTCCGGCCCACCATACATATCCTCTTGCATAAGCCTTCGTTTGGACTATACCGGCATGTGGCGCATGCAGTAGCTTCAGTACTTCTCGCTGTAGACTAGAAGGAATAATAACTCTATTGCACCACAATAAACATCCTTTATTGTGTGAAAGAGCCTCTCGTCGTGTCCAAAATGGCTGCAGTATGGCGTCAGGAGATTTATTTGGCCAACCATGAAGAATGTGGAATAAAACTCTCCTCAAAACATGATCATTCCTTGTTTCCGAGGCTATTCTTGATGCGTCCAAGTTCCAGCCAGCTGGTTGTTCCTCCAAAAGCAATACGTCTCTAAGTGGTTTCACAGATATTTCTGAAGTCTCAGGCTCTGTCCATCTACTAAGAGCATCAGCGTGTCCAATCGATTTCCCAGCTCGATACTTAATCTGATAGTTATAACAAGCCAGCTTCAGAGACCAGCGCAACATTCGCGGCGATATTTGGTCTGGAATGGGTTTGCTTGGATTGAATAAGCCCACCAAGGGTTTGTGGTCCGTGATGATGATAAATGGACGGCCTGCCAAAAATTCGTGAAACTTAGACAGTCCAAACATAATAGCCAGAGCCTCCTTATCAATTTGACCATATTTTCTTTCATGAGGCTGTAAAGTCCTTGAAGCCATCATCACAGGTTTCTCGTTCCCGTCATGCATTACATGGGCTATTACTGCTCCCAGTCCATAGTCAGATGAATCACAGGTAAGCAATAATTCTCGATCAATTTCATAACCAACTAAAGTTAAATCAGAAGACAGAAGATCTTTCGCCTTATCAAATGTATTTTGCTCAACTTCTCCCCAATACCAAGGCTTTCTTGTCTCTAAAAGACGGTACAAAGGTTCAAGCAAAGTTGCTTTATCAGGTAAAAACTTTTCATAAAAATTATACAAGCCTAGGAATGCACGTAGAGTCTGCTTGTTAGTTGGAGCTGGTTTTTCTTTTATTTCTTTGACTTTATTCGGTGCTGGATGTAATCCTTCGGCATCAATCATATGTCCCAAGAAGTTAATGCTATTGGAAGCGAACACACATTTCTCTAATTTCAATCGGAGGCCCATATCCTTTAATTTTTGTAGAACCATATGTAGCCTACTGTTGTGTTCCTCGATGGTTCTTCCCGCCACTGCGATATCATCAAGCAAACATGCAATGCCATCCATTCCTGCTAGTGCGGATGACATAACTCTTTGGAAGATTCCAGGTGCCGCATTAACACCGAATGCCAATCTATTCATCCTCATGAGTCCTAGGGGTGTATTTAAAGTTAACAGCATAGCCGTGTCGCTATCCACTTTCAATTGCATATAGGCCTGTTTTAGGTCCAGCTTACTAAAAATCCGCCCCCCACTTAGTTTCACAAAACTTTCTGTTGCTGCAGGTAAGGGGTATTTATCGACATCAATCGCTATATTCACTGTCGATCGATAATCTCCACAAATTCGGAGAGAACCATCACTTTTCTTTACTATTCGTAGTGGTGTAGCCCACTTAGAATATCTAACTGGGGTTAATATTCCAACACTGACCATTTGAGTCAATTCATCCTCCACTTGTTTCTTCAAAGGAAATGGTACCGGGCGTGCCTTTAGAAACCGCGGCGTGGCATCCGCCCGTACATGCAATGACACTTGTGGTCCTCTATATTCCCCAAGACCTTCACTAAATAACTCAGGAAACTGCTTTAGTAAGTCATTATTAATCTCTGCAAGTGTCCAACAAATTCCTGAAACTTGCAGATCCAGAGCCTTAAACCAACTTCGACCAAGAAGGCTGGGTCCCTCACCCGATATCACAAACAGCTCACATTGAGCTTCCTTGTTGCCCAACTTGACATGTACATGTGTGACACCCAGAACTCGCAAAGGCTCACGAGAATATGTCACTAATTTCACATTGGTAGAATGCAAAGGTGGGGGTGTGTTCCAGAGGCGTCGATAAGTCGCTTCTGACATTATTGTTCGAGAAGCCCCAGAATCAATCTCCATTACAACCATGGCACCGTTGATTGTTACATCTGCCATTATTGGAGGTGAAAATCTCTCCGAACAAGCATAAACACCCATCATATCTTCTTTATTCTCCACTTTGACCTCTTCTGTTATGTCCACCACCTGATGTTGCTTCTTACTTAGTCTGTTACAGGCCGATGCAATATGTCCCAGGCGTTTACAATAGTAACATTTGGCCTTCATAAAGGGACACCGTTCACCTTCTCTGTGACGTCTAGCACAATGTCGACATTCCACAGCACTAATTCTACCAATATCCATGGGTTCAGGGACATCTAAATGAGTTTGCTTCTTCTCAAGTTTAGTGTCTGGGTATATATCTTGCACAATTGCCTGATGGTTAAGACATAGCTGCACAGCTGTTTCATAAGTCAGCTTTTTAGTTTTTAACAGCTCACGACGCAAGCGCTCATCGCGCACCCCCAGTACTAGCCGATCCCGCAACTGCCGCTTCAAGTCTACAAAGTTAGCCTTTGCACCTAATAAACCTATGGCCGCCACAAAGTCCTGCACGCTCTCTTTATCAGTTTGTTTACGTATGTGAAATTTCCCGGCTTGAAGTATCTCATTCAATTCAGGTTCATAAAATTGGTCTAACACTGTAAGTATGTCTTTAAATGAAACATCTGTAGGACGTTTCGGAACTAAAAGTGATACAATCAACGAATAAGTCTCTTTTCCACACTGCGATAAAAATACAGATCGCGCTTTTTCGAGGTTATCATTGTTCACACCAGCCACATCCAAAGAACACAACAACCGTTCTTTGTATTCACACCACTTATCAGTCTTAGGATTAAACTGTCCGGGAAACACAATATTTGTTAAGTTACACGCCATATTTTCACAAATTTTTACTAATTTTCGCAAATTTTCCGTAGTCGCCAATAAAAGATACAACCAGTTGCGAGGTAGAAGCAAAACTATTTATTATTTGACACTTCAAAATGACAATTAATTATAACATATGTGAAAGTACCTACATACATGTTTGTTTTATAGGAACCCTCATAAACAATACATAACAATAAGCAAAAATTAAATAAAATTATTAAAAATGATATTAATAGTACTATCAACCTGGTGCATCAAAATATTCAAGGATTAATGAGCAAAGATTTAGAAATAGAATTATTCATGAATTGTAATGACATTAATATACTTTGCATTACAGAACATTGGCTAAAAAGCCACCAGTTTATGTTCAATTTTAGAAACCACCAGGTTGGCAGCTCGTTCAGCAGAATAAATGCTATTCATGGTGGCTCCTTAATTTTAGTAAGTAACCAGCTTAAATTTAAAGACCGTATGGACATTGTGAGCCTGTCTGTTGAACGTACTATTGAGATCGCCTGTGTAGAATTGGAGCGGTTTATTGTATTAAGTGTGTACAGACCACCTTCAGGATTGTATGATTGTTTTGAAAAAGTAATGGATGAAGTGTTGTACAAAGTCTGCAACTCAAACAAATCCATCATTGTATGCGGTGATTTTAATATTAATTTATTAGAAAATTCTGGGTCTTGCATTAAAATTATAAGTTTATTCCAGTCATACAATCTTGTTAACCTATTTCTGGAGCCCACTAGAATAACTACCTCTACTGCCACTATAAATATTATCTAAGCAGATAATATTTATACCGATGTTATACCTTACCAAAACAAAATTATTAATTTACTGGACTCAGATCATTGTGGACAGATGATCACTATTCAAAATCAAAACAAAGATGTAGTTAAAATGGATATCACTGTTAACCCTAAAACTGCAGGCCGCCTGAAAACATTCCGTACTAAACTCATTAATAAATTACCTTATTTATCAAGTAATGATGATCCTAATAAATTATATGATGATCTTTTTAACATGTACTGTACACAATTTAATTCTACTTTTATTCCAAAGACAATTAAAGTTAACAACACTGCATCCTTCAGTGAATGGGCTACCATTGGTATACATAAAAGTAGAAAACGGCTTTATGAACTGTACAATGAAAGGATATATGTAAACACACCCGAATTCAATTTATATGTCAAAAATTATTCAAAATTATTTAAAAAAGTTTGTTGCATGGCCAAATCGCATTACTTAAGTTCAAAGATAAAATCTAGTAATAATATAATTAAAACGACTTGGAATATTATTAACAGTGAAACGGGTAGGTCTAGTAATCGAGATAGTGAATATAGCCTTAATATTGATGACAATGTAATTAAATCGGATTTACAAGTAGCCACAGCTTTCGAAAATTTCTTTTCAAAGGTTCCAGTTGTAACTACTAAATCTTTGAACTCATCACCTGCTGTTGCAGAGACTTTGCTTAAAGAAAATGTTAAAAATTGCGATTCGGAGTTTCATTTTCAACATGTTAGCTGTCAATCAAAACTTTTCACACTTTAAATGTAAAAAAAACAGCAGATCTGTGGGGTAATTCGGTGGACGTTGCTAAGTCTATTATTGACATTGTAGCACCTACTCTAGCCTCTATTTTTAATAGTTGTATTGATTGTGGTAAGTTTCCTGATCTAATGAAAAGTAGTAAAATAATACCTCTATTTAAATCGGGTAGCACATCAGACCCTACAAATTATAGACCAATTTCAGTGCTGCCTACATTTAGTAAAATTTTCGAAAAACTTATTTTAGAGCAGATGCAAAAATTCTTTAATAAAAATAAATTATTACATAACAAACAGTTTGGCTTTACGAGGGGTCGTTCAACAACTGACGCCGGTGTTGAACTTTTAGGACATATTTTTGATTCGTGGGAGAATTCACACGATGCTTTGGGTATTTTTTGTGACTTGTCTAAGGCATTCGATTGTGTTCTTCATGAAACATTAATCAGGAAACTGTACCACTATGGCATAAGGAACTCATCTTTGGATCTTCTTACTTCATACTTAAGTGATAGGATTCAGAAGGTGGATGTTAATGGTAAAAGATCACCCGGGTCTGTAGTAACAATGGGAGTACCACAGGGCTCAATTCCTGGCCCTTTTTTGTTTCTTATTTATATAAATGACTTACCCTTCCTTATAAGGGACAATCATGAGATAGTACTGTTTGCAGATGACACTTCACTTTTGTTTAAACTTAAACGTCAGCAGCTGGTTACTGACGATGTAAATAGCGCTATCTCAAAAATAGTGCACTGGTTCAATGTTAATAACTTACTTTTGAATGAAAAGAAAACTAAATGTATTAAGTTTACGACACCTAACGTTAGACAGGTGAAAACTAGTGTACTAGTGAAGGGTGAGGAGCTGAATCTTGTGGATACCACAGTGTTCTTAGGTATAACATTGGATGCTAAGCTTCAGTGGGGACCACACATAGATAAGTTGTCGAAAAAGCTTAGCTCTGCAGCATACGCCGTTAGAAAAATTCGCGATTTAACTGATCTTGAGACTGCCCGTTTAGTATACTTCAGTTATTTTCATAGTGTCATGTCGTACGGTATTCTGTTGTGGGGACATGCCGCCGACATACAGACTGTTTTTGTTTTGCAGAAAAGAGCTATTCGATCAATTTATAAGTTAATTCCCAGACATTCACTCAGAGAGAAATTTAAAGATATTAATATAATGACTGTTCCATCTCAGTACATTTATGAAAATCTATTGTATGCACATAAAAATATTAATCTCTTCACTAAATATAGTGATATTCATAATATTAATACTAGAAACAAACATAGACTTGTTGTTCCTGCCACGAGGCTCCAGAAAATAAGTGGCACATTTAAATGCCAAAGTATACGCTTTTACAATAAAATCCCTAGCCATATTCAAAAATTAAGCCTTAATAAATTCAAATCATTAATAAAGCGAAAACTTTGTCATAAAGCTTTTTATAGTGTTAAAGATTATATGGAGGACAAAAAGGCTTGGGATTGAGCTGTTCCAATACATACATGGGCCAATACTACTATTGACATAACCACTAAATTATTGCTCTTTTATTTGATTTTATATTTTTTTCTATATACACTTTGACATTGAATGTTTCCTTTTGAAACAATTTATATACAAAATGACATTGAATGTGATAATAATGATAATATATTGATTATAATTATTGTAAATGTGAGTACTATGTGGGTTATTATGTTACTGTTATAGATCTCAAGTTCAGTCTGACAGTTTGAGTACTTTAGGGGGCCTACCCAAATGTCCTCTCTGATGGTAATGTTCGTCGGGTCGTTGAGCTCCCTAAGTCTGGGTTGAGCTACCACGATACCCGCACATGTGCACATGCGTGCACAGTCAGGTCAGGTCCACTCAAATCTGTATGGCTCTTTCCTCTAAAGGGCATTTCAGACTAACCTGCATGGTTCTTACACAATTTATCTTAATTGTCTGGACTTTAAAAGAGACATCAACCTTTGAGTTTGTTTCGGTGTTTCTTCTCAAAGGTAGTCATATAGGAAACACCGAACTCATCTAGCTTAAAAAAATGTTTTGACGTGTAAAAGTGTTATTTTTAACCTATTTACAAAATAAATATCATTTATCATTTATCAGATTTTTCGATATCGCGGTTGGAAAATTACAGGGGGGGGGACAAATTGTTAACGACTTTGGAAGCTTCTAGTTCACTAAATATGCACCTAAATAAAAAAGTAATTGAGGAACCTTTATGTTATTTTTAAAGACCTATTTAACGATACCCCACATGAAGGGGTGCGCGAAATTTTTTTTTTCATCCTTCCGTTTGATGTATGGCCCCCTTCCCCAAATTATTTTATTTTTTCTGCAAGCCTTTATGGCGGCTTACAAAAGACATCTACTTGTGAAGTTTCATACAAATTGGTTAAGAACTGTAGATTTTACGAGGGTGTGACAGACGGACAGACAGACAGACAGACAGACGGACAGACGGACATGACGAAACTATAAGGGTTCCTAGTTTCACTACGGAACCCTAATAACGATGTAGTACAGTGAGCACCACAAATATCGAGAGGAACAGATTGTTAATAAAATCGAGGTATTCCATGAAGCACACCCAAACGAAGCACACCCAGACGAAGCACACCTAAAGTATTCCACTTAGCACACACACAAATTAATTATTTAAAATTTTTATTTGAAGCCCACCTACGGGTGTGCTAAGTGGAATACTTTAGGTGTGCTTCGTCTGGGTGTGCTTCGTCTGGGTGTGCTTCGTTTGGGTGTGCTTCATGGAATACCTCATAAAATCTACCTACATAAATAAAAAAAATACCGGCCAAGTGCGAGTCGTACTCGCGCACCGAGGGTACCGTATCATTTTTGGACGTATAAAGTGAAAAAAAAACGGGCCGCATAACTAAGTTTGTTTGTGAAGGAATTTTGATGATTTTGAAAAGACTATAGTAGTTAGGAACATCGTTTTATTTTTGGTGCCATATTTGAGTCAATTCCTATCAACTCTAATTATTTCAGATTTTTCACTCCGCAAACTTCGGAGATAAGGGGGGGGGAATGGTATTTTTTCAGACATTTTTAACCGACTTCAAAAAAGGAGGTTCTGTATTCGTCCCGTATGTATGTATGTATGTATGTATGTAAGTATGTATGTAAGTATGTATGTATGTATGTATGTTTGTATGTGCGCGATTTTCTCAAAAACTACTGATTCGATTTGGATGGGGTTTTCACTAACGTAATCTACATACTTTTAGGAAGGTTTTAGTATATAATACATTATGTAATCATTCCTATGTACAAAGTTATATGCATAAATGTACACACTACGTAGAAGATTTACTGTTGAACGAAGTCGTCAAAGTAATCTAACGCGAGATAAAGAACTAAAAAGGGAAAAATAAAAACTTTTTTAACAAAAAATAACCGACTTCAAAAAGCCACTACAAAGAAATAATAATTTTGGTTTCGGAAGTCGGTGGCTTTGGTTTTTGTTTGCTTTTTTTGCCACCGACTTCCGAAATGTGCAGATCAAGCCCTTTCATATGATATGTCACTTGACCTAGTAACCCCACTTTGAAATTTTGGAACCCCACTCGGGCCCCTTTTGCAATGAAAATAAAAATGTTTTTTTTATTTTTTTCATTTGCAATAAAGTTGAACAAGCATTCTTTATAACTGTTCTAAATTTCAAGTCGATAGCATAAGTAGTTGCTGAAATAAGCAGGTGTGACAGACAGACAGACAGACGAAGTCGCACCATAAGGGTTCCTTTTTTACCATTTTGGTACGGAACCCTAAAAAGTTAACATTATTACCTATTCAATAAAAAAAGAATCATAGAAATCGGTATAGGAACACCAAACTTATACAATGAAATACGCTAATAAGCCATCGCGCCGTCGCGCAGGAATACTGAATCATGCTACCTAAGGATTATTTTTGTGTAACGGTTGCCGCGCTCGACGCGGGATCGGTTAGTGGTGATGAATTTGCGGTATTGCTGTAATCGCGTTTATGCCACTCAAAATAGAAAAATAAAAAACTATTCACCCCCTCGGGGGTAAAACAGCTCTTCTGCGGGGGTAATAAGATTGATAATCTTCTATACTAATAAATAAAATTGAAGTGTCTGTTTGTATTGTCATGTTGTTGTAGGTACTGTTATGAACCGGAGAGTTATATAATGGTAGTTAAAGTTTACTCCTGAGGTACGTTCCCATGGAATAATGTCCGACGTCCACGCGGGCGAAAGCTAGTTACTTAATAAAATTACACATACCTACACACACAGCTAATTGAAATAAAGTAGGTCTGTATACTTAGTTTAAATAGATCATAGATTGTAGTAGCAAAAAAATATCATAAATTATCAAATAACTAATGCCTTCTGAATCTGACCTGTGACATTGTTGATACTGATAAGGTTCAGAGCTGGTATTTCAATATATGTAGCAACTATTTGACATGTACTTACCCTTTTATTCATGTACCTAATTACCCAACTTTGGCCAAGCCAAAAGAAAGGGTTATGATTTTAGCAGTCTATCATATTGAAATGATGTTTTGTAAGTAGTTTTAAGGTGTAGGGTGAAGGATTTGTAATTGTTAAATGAAAACAAAAACTATTTATGGCAAAGTTTTATTAACAATTAAGTATTGGTGCCTCGTATATTACCTACAATATCGTTATGTAAATATTGAATAGCGTCTCAAATGCAATAGAATTACTAAATAAATGGAATCAAAGAAACAATCTCAATGTTTAAATGCATGGTTTATCAGCCACAAGTCTGATACTTAGATATCAATATAAAAATAAAAATAAAGTGTAAACTTAAATGTGAAATGTAGAATGAGTGAAATGTTAAGTAAGTATATTTAAGGAATAACAAAAGCATATCACATAAAAAAAAAATATAAACAATGTACTTGGTATAGGTGAATTAGAATCTCATGGTATAAAAAAAAGTATATGTATAAGTATAATGATTTTGAAATGGCAATGCATACTTGACACTTTTAAAATGAAGTAAGTACGAGTTGTGCAAAGTCCTGAAAATTACTAGTGCTAGCTAAAACTCTTTAATCTAATTACCCCAGTGCTGAAAGCAACATTATCTCTACATTTGCCATCAGATTCTGGTTGAACTATAGAAATTTTATTCTTTTTCTAAAAGAAATATTTGTGCCATCAACGGAGTTAGGTACCTACGTTATCAAAAGACCTTTCATATTTTAAGTTTACACGTCGTCCTACGTATTTATAAAATACTTATTATGATGATAGGTACATACAAAATACCTACCTAGTGTTATCTACTCTGGCAGTACGATTAGGTTACGGTAAAAATAAACTATATATAATTAATTATTCCATACAGACACACAGAAAATATATTTTATGGAAAAACAGCACAAAACAAAATATAATGCTCATAAATTACCTATAATTAAAAATAGTTGTAGAAAACCCTTTTTTCTGAATTAAATGCATGTTAACATTTTTATAAATGTTGATGTCACCACATTAGAAATTATAATGTACCTAATTCTTTGGAATAGTTGTCTAAAAGTGATACAAGCTACATTTACATTTAAAATCAAATAACATTAATTTTATTGATCAACTTAATTATTTTTAGAAATACCTATTCTGAACTTTATTTATTATTTACTTATTTATACATGTAATAATTTGTAAGTGCCACTCACTAGAAGAAACATTGAACATTGTCTCAAGTAGCTCTTTGTGTAGGTACTTAGAGGGACAACTGATTTTATAAGTAAATTATAATTTATATTGATATATATTTTAATCTATGTAAGTTAATTTTTTTAAACTTTTATTTTACGTTGCAAAAACATTGTAACTTTTTGAAATGAATACAAAAAAATTGTCAACCAAGAGTTGTTATGTAAGTACCTACAGTACCTAATGAAATATTGAGACTCATCATGTTACTTTTGTTTACAACTCCATACTTCTTTGCAATATAATACAGACACAATGTAGTTAAACTACATCATAATATATCATTCTAACGAACAATGACTAACACTGCAAAATAGACAGCATTATGGCACAAATGGAAACAGTAACAACATTTGGAAAACTTCAGTTTAAGTATACTTAATTAGAATTCCGACGACAAAAAATATAAATGGCTTTTTTATTTTTACGTTGTGCAAGACCTGTAGTTATCAGACCGTTTTGTGATTTCGGATAGGTAGTAGTTCATTTGCGTATTCAGTTCGCCTATTTCCTTTTCTAATGTATTTAACTGTTCATTGTGATCGTTATACAATATTTCCATGTTAGCTAAAAGTTTAAGTTGCGTTTGAGTGTCACTAGCTAGCTTAGTAGCACGCTTTAGTAACAGTTGCGCTCTTTCTCTTGAATTTGAAGTCTGGCTTGCACGTTCAGCAAGAGACATGTTAGTATGTTTGAAATCTTGCCTCAACTGCCGTGCTGATTGCTCAGCACCTTCAGCGCGACTAACGACATCACTAGCTTCTTGTTTTACTTGTTCTGCGTCACTTTCTATTTTCAATATATCCTTTTGTAAATCCGAAAGTCGTAAGCGTAGGCCTTCAACTTCTTCTTTTGTCTCATTGGCTTGCTTCTGTGCTTGTTCTGTTTCTGTGGCGATAGGAACTAAATCATTTTTGGCTGCCTCAATATCATTATTAGCTTTATCAATTGCATTTTCTGCAGCATCTTGGGCTGCCTGTGCTTCATCCAAAGCGTCCAAAACTTTATTTGCCATCGCTAAAGTCAAATTAGCTGCTTTATTGATGGTGGTAGCGTTTAGTTTTAGAGCCTTTGCTCTCTCTAAATCTGGTTTGGTTTCTGCAATTATGTTTTCAATGTTAGTTAACTGCGATACCGACGTATTGATACGCTGCGACAATTCCGTTATTTCTTTAGGCTCTATACTAATGGATAAGTTGAGTATATCATTAGCTAAAGTTCTGACATCTGCAGCGGTGTTAGAAGTATTTGATAGGAATTCCTTTAACTCAGCAGTTAAGTCTTGGCTTTCATTCGTAACTCTTTCTGCGGAGGTTTTGAAGTCATACGCTTTGCTGAATAAGTCTATTGCTCTTGACCGGACATCAACGGTATCTTGTTTTACTTGAGATATTAATTTAAACAAATCCTCAGCAGTAAGTTCATGTTCTTTTATTCTATATTCAGTCTTGTTTGCGAAATCTAAAGCTTGTTCTGCTTTAGTGACTGCTCCTTGGTCACAAGATATACCACCACATTTTCCGCATCCAGCACCACCACAAATATCACAAGTATCACTTTCTTGACCACACATTTTTTCATTTAATTTTGGCATTTGTGACTCTAGGTGTGACAGTTGATCTCGAATATCGTCTAATTTTTTATCGTTGTCATTTTGAGTGTTATTAAAGTTAGCATATTGCATTTCAATGAGACGATCAGTATTTTTAATTTGTCGATCAGTATTTGCAATTACTGTTTGCACATTTTCAGCGTCGTCAGCTGCTTTAACAGCCCTTTGTTTAGCTTCGCGGGTCAAGTTAAGAGCTCCTTCTAAATTTGCTTCTTGTAATTTGGTTGCATTGTTTCCTAAGTCATTAGTTTTTCTCTTTAAGTTTTCGATACTCGTTATTAAACCATCTAAAGTAACGTTACCAAGGTTGATTTTAGATGTAAGGGCATTGAGATTTTCGTTACTATCTTTTACTTTCTTATCAGCTTCAGCTAATAAGTTTTGCAGGCTGGTCACATTAGCCAATAAGTCTTTTACTGTAGTTTGTCCCTGATTCGCGCTGTCAAGCATATTTTCTACTTCAGTTAGCTTTTTGGTCATTTCATCAAAATCTCTTGTGTAGGCTCCAGTAGCACCGACAACTTTTATTTTACTAGCATTGCCGATAGCATACTCTGTTTGTACACGTAAGTCGTTGATTAAACGATCCCAACTATCGAAGCATTCACCACAGGCGTAACATCTTGGGGCTTCACCTAAGTACCCTCTAGCACACATGTCGCATTTATATCCACCGATTCCTGGTTTACAAATGCATGAGCCGTTTTCTCGCATGCACTGGCGTGATACAGAACCATACAAGTCACAATCGCATTCATAGCATTCAATGCTGGGGACACCCCAATGATTCTCTTGACATTGGTCACATTGTCTGCCTCCGTGGCCTGGTCTACATTCACATTTTCCTATGTATGGATTACACTGCGGAGATAAGGATCCAATAGGATCGCATTCACATGGATCACAACCTGTTCCTAAAGCTATTCTCCAATGATTTTCTGTACATTGATCGCAATTGACGCCCATGACATTCTTAAAACAATGGCACTGGCCGGTGTTCCTGTCACAATTCCCTATTGTGAAGTTGGTACCTAATTTGGAGCAGTTACATGGATAACACGATTTTTCTAGAGCATTTCCATAGTATCCTTCAGCACACACTCCACAGTGATCACCAGCAGTATTATGGAGGCATTGTAGACATTTTCCAGTGTAAGGATCACAATTTCCAGGTTTTGTGATATCTATGTTGTCGTTACATTCACACTGTTCACAAGTACCTTTAATTGGATCTCCATAATAATTATCAGCGCATACATCGCATAGTGGTCCAGCATAGCCTTCTTTACATTCACAGACAACATCCTTTGTTTCTGCGTCCAGTTCGCAACGGTCTGCGTGACTGCTCTTATTTGGGTCACCTATTATTCCCGGACATGGGCATGGTCTACAAGGTATGTCGATACCCAGTCGAGGATCACCGTAATATCCTTCAACACATCTTTCACAACGGTGTCCTTCTGTGTAGTCACTGCATTCTCGACATGCCCCTGTTTTATCATCACATTCGATTGCGTGTCCATTACAGTCACATTGTTGACAATTAGGGAAATTAAAATACCCAGGCTGACACAAATCACATGCTCGCCCATAAGTATTGGCTCTACATTTACACTGTCCACTCGTTGCATCACAGAAGTTATCAAGAGATCCGATACTGTTACAGTCACAACGCTTGCATCCAAATTTACTGAAGCCATATGTTCCGGGGGCGCAGCGGTCGCATCTTGCTCCAACAATATTTTCTACACATTGACAATAACCAGTATATTGATCACATTGATGGCTCTTAGATCCTGTCGGGTCACACTGACAAGATTGAGATCCATCTCTTATGTAGAATCCTATACTTGCATGATATTTTTTACAGATTTCAGGAACATTTTCTCTATTTAGGTCGTAATAATATGGATCACCACAATTATACCTATCAAACTCTTCCCTCATTGGGTTATAACTAGAATTTGACAAAAATGGGAGGTCATCGAAGGAAGGAATAAGAACAATAGAATCAATTAATATTGAAGCTCTTGAATTTGGAGAACGTCCGTCTTGGCGTCCTAAATAAATACGAATTTCGGTTTTCTTATTTTTTTCCAAGCATATTGCCGGTTTCACCAATACACTGCGTTGATTAGCTGGCAGGTTGGTGTATAAAGTGTCATCTTCAGGTCTAACGTTAGCACACGCTGAGTCTGAATCTGGTAATGGTCTTTTTACTAATATAGTTGCCTCTTCCCAGCTTATAGGCGATTGCGGCTCGTACCTAATTAATACATTGTAATTCATACTCTTGTCTATGTTATTTATTACAAATACAAGTGTGCTGCTTTCAGGAAGCTTCATAAAACCAGGTCCGGTCCACGTCTCTTTCCTACCATCTGGATAATTTTCTCTAATGACAACATGACACAGCTGACTTTGAATAGCATTATCATCAATTTGAGAATCGCATTGACTCGATTCGCCTTCAATAACAATAGAGTCCAGTGCACCTACAAAAAAGTTTTGTATTGGTTGATCACAACGACGACCAGAAACATTTTGCCGACATTTACATTGTCCTGTTATTACATCACAGTCCCGGTCAAATGAACCACCCACGTCGCAGTCACAAGGTTGACATCCATCATCACTATCAGACAAACCGTAAAATTCTGGCAAGCACTGATCACAATTTCTTCCAACGACGTGACGTTTACAGAAGCACTTTCCAGTGCCTGCGTCGCATCCTCTTTCGTTGACCGTACCTAAGTTATCACAAGTACATGATTCACATCCATCGGGATTAAGTGGATCAAAATTCCAAAATCCATCACTACACCTGTCACACCTGGCTCCATCGACATTTGTCTTGCAAAGGCAGCGTCCTGCAGTTTTGTTATTAGATATATCTGTCTCATCATCACAAAGAATTTCCCTGTCTGTAGTACCCTCTGGATCGCAATCGCAAGCTTTACATATATCTGGACTCTGGATATCTAAGTTGGGGTCTTTATAAAACTTTGGCTTACACCGTTCGCAGTTGACACCCATAGTATTATGTTGACAGTTATCACACACGCCGCCACTAATTTTACCGGTTTTATTGTAAACAGCAGGATCGAAATGACAAGTTGTTGCATGATTATTACATGTACACCTCTTACAAGCATTTGAAGTTTTCCCAACAGCCGGTTGCCACGGAAGATCATTGTAAAAGTCTTCACAGTATTCACAGTTTAAGCCTCGGGTATTATGAGTACATTCGCAGCGTCCATGCACCATATTGTTTTTAGACTCTACTCCTGGCATTGGTAAGCAACGAGATGCGTGTCCATAACAGGAACACGAACCTCTCACTGTCATTTCATAAATAGAATAATAATACTTCTCCTGAATTTCCGCTCTGTTGTCCAGTTTATCATCACCAAGAGTATGCAGTTTGGTGAAATTTATTCGAAGATTGGTCATACGTAATAAGTTTTGCACTTCTTCCGAGTATGGATTGGTCACATTTATATTAGGTGGCAAAACTCTAAATATCACTTCACCTTCCGTGGATGGAGATACACCAGAATAACGCGATTCACAAACCACTTCCGTCAACGATCGCTGAGTGTGTTTCGGAACGCCAGGGAAATAATCGTCGCAGTTGTGCGCAAAGTATCGATAAACGCGCCAAGTCTTTCCAAAGTCGAATGATCTCTCTACTAACATAGCCGCAGGCCGAAAAGTTTTGAACTGTATTATCAAATGCGTAAGATGGAATTCCGCTTCCATGTTGAGTTGTACCGTCACATTTTCTTTGCCATTTTCAGACTGCCACCAGGATTTCGTTCGCGTTCCCGGGTAATACTTGTAGATGATGTTTTGTATTCGATGGTTAAGAAAGGGGTTGTTAATGGTGTTGTTAGTCGAGTCGCACCAAAAACATTTCTTCGGTTCCAAATGCGAGACGATGCAGTAGCGTTGACGTCCCATTCCTCCGCACGTGGAGGATGCGAAGAGTCTCGATTCACGGCCAATAAGCAGGTTGCCCGTAGCCGGGTAGCAGGAACTTAACTCACATGAGCGATCGTAAAGGCGGGGGTCGGCGCGGAGGCGGTCGCGTTCCCTGCTGTACACGGCGGCGCCGCCGGCGATAAGCGCCGAGAAGATAAACAAAGCGCGCAGAGCCATGGCGCGGTCTAGGCTCTCCGCGCGCCGCTCACTGCACTGGCGGCCGCTTTGGGACGAGACACTCTCGCGCTGCCCCACGCCCCCGCCTGCCCCGCTGCCCTACTTACACAGGACCGGACTTGGCAGCAGAAATAATGTGCTATACGTAAAATGTTGGAACAGTCACATTATTTGTTTTTATCCTGAAATGGCACTGTGAAACCGATCTACCTTGTTAAAAATGTACAGTCAGAAACATTTACGGTCGACCACTTTTAAAACAAAATGCTTAGAACGATTCTACATGGTGCGTAATTATTTGTGTACAAATCTCAATGGTCTTCAGTGAGTTCTCGGTTAATTTAAGTAGGTAAATATATAATATTGTGGGTCTGAAATTTACCCTCCTTTTAATATCAAAGCTTATTTTGCAACAAACAATCGAATCACTCAAAGATGTTTCATCTTGGAACTGGTATACGTATGGTACATAGAAAAAGATAGGAAAAGAAGGAGAAGGAAAAAAATAGGAGATTTACATAAAAATATTATTAAATTCATTTGAAGAAGAGTACAGTCGTAAAAAAATGATTTGAGATGAAGTTTTTCATGATGATATCCCTATTTTTAGGGCGGCCATGACAGTTGAGTTTGACAGTTTTGTTTTATAACGTGACGTTTGACTCGTTGTGTGCACGCGTGGTGGATTGGATGTTGCCATTTTGACTGACATTGACATACCAAGTTTTTAAAATGACGTATCACATAATTCAGCTGTCGATTATTGATCCACCATATTTGTGTTATGTTGCTCTCCTTGACAAAGAAAAGAATGAATTATAATTAAACAAAGTAATACTTATTAAAGAAAATTAAACATTAGGAACCGGTTACTATCATGTATAGTTAAAATACTTATTGCGTACGTACTACGTAGACCACTCCCAGGCCCCATAGGTACATTTTTGAAACATTTCCTTTCTACAGATTCTGCTGATATTTGAAGTTTATCAAGGTTATGTTTGAATTTTACCGCAAAACACTCATAAATAAACAGGTATAAATGAGTGTGAAGTGCGGCTCTGTGCGAGGCGACGACCGCTCCCGCCCGCACGCCGCTCGTGCCGTTCTCCGAAACGGGCACTAAGCAACAAAAATAACATCGCATTTCGGGATGCGTTTTTTGTTTTGGTCATTATTATGGCAACAAGCTTCCTTGTGATCTCAACAACTAAGGATATTTTAGTACCATGTAGGTAGGTACTTAGTTTTATTGACTAACTTCCTTCGTAAGTAGATACCTACTTATAACTTTCAATAACAGTCAAAATTTAAGTTTTAAATATTTTAATGGTCGTTTACGATGGACAATAAAATACGTACATATTAAATCCTTTTGGTTAGGTCACGCTGTGTCTGATACGGCCACTCGGTTCGTCAGAGCCGGCCTTCCGCCCTACACATCCGCCGCTGATAATAACATTCGCGATCTAAATGACCGAACACCCAGACCGAAAAGATATACCAATATTATTATAAAAATACTTGCAAATTACTCTGTTATAGCACTTATAAAAATATTTTATAGGCTAGTGCCCGTTTTCAGTAACACTAGGAGACATCTAAATGTAGATAGATACCTACCTAATGCCTAAATATTAAAAAGAGTTACCTAGCGACTCCTTTTAATATTTAGGCGTTACATTTAGGTGACTCTGTTAGTGAAAACGGGCATAAATACTTTTTTATGGTCTGGGTATCAACCCAGACCATAAAAAAGTATTTATGCCCGTTTTTGTCCGTGTATTTATACCTATCAAGGTATAGGTACTTTTGCGATGTTATCATAGAAGAGGAGAGTAAAGTAGCTGAGATCAGAGTTTTATACCTGATACATGTTACGAAGATTCCTACAACAGGTTGGTATGTATGTACCTATAGGCTACTACGGCCCTACGGGGCGTAATACAATAAGCCCCAAGCCTGCCGGTTAGTGAATAGGGCAAATTGTTAAGTGAACTGAACACAAGAGAATTTGTGTATATGCTTGGATTGAGTAGAACAATCTAAAGAACAATGGGCAAAATACTATGGAAGGTGGTCCTGATCACCAATAGAGATTTGTGTTATGTTAGTCTTCACCAAATTAATCATGAAATTAAAATTTTATTTTAAAAATCAACTAGTTATTCGTACAGTCATCAAAAAAAGTTATTAAAACTTAAGCAAGTTCTTTAATCGATAGGTAAATAAAGTGTTAACATTTCTTTACCATTAATTATATTTGCGTAATGTAGGTATACCTACAGTTCTGTATACAAATAATTAAAAAAAACATAATTAAATTCTAAACTGAATCGGTTTGTCTTTGCGCTTAAAAAACTAATATTCAGGTCAAAAGACAGCTATGACTGCGTATTATGGGTATGTTGCATCGGTCCTGAGGTATGGACTTCTTCTTTGGGGCAATTCTACTGACGTAAACAGAGCCTTCATTGTCCAAAAAAATATTCTTCATTGTCTAAAAGTGTTGTCTTTGACGTGTCTGTATATTTTCCAAGCCGGTTGTTTTGTAAGCGAGCATGGATCATTGTTCAAGACATATAATGAAATATTAAATTCTAGAATAAAAAACAGAGATCCAACAAGATTCATAATTCCTAGCCGAAACACTTCTCTCTGCCATAAAAATTGTTATATTATGACTATAAAAATTTATAATAAACTCCCCAAAGTTAATACGGAATTACCTATGCGCCAATTTAAGGCGCTGATAACTGCCAACGGCCTTGAGTGATTTGGGTGGTATAGCTTGAGTGTTCTGCGCTGAGCTCAAGCAACGCGACATACGTCCACCGAGCAATACGACTCGACTATCAAGGAGCGCGCTGTGCCGAATTAGACGTATTATTACTTTTTAGTATCTAAAATATAAAATAAAAAAAAAGTAACAGGCAATATTATAGGTAGTAACATAGTCTTTTTGACGGTTTTGAGTTAACCAACCGACACGCACTTGGCCGATTTTTTTTTTTGGATAATCAGTTTGATAACAGAGCGGGCTCTCAGGACAGATTGAAAGCCAGATGGTATAATAACATGAAAGAGACCGCAGTACTAGTTAGAATGTTGTAAACCGGAAATAGAACAGAGACAACATTAGGTAGGTACGGAGAAGAGCATAAGCGTAACGGTAGATCATTGAACCGATAAAGCAAGAGAAAATACTATAGATAAATGCCACTAACTAATGACCTCTTGACTTGTGTGACTTTTCAAGAGTAGGTATTTATAATTAAAGATATTGACTCAAGTACCTTCACTGTGTAAGTAATTATTAATTTATTAGCATCGCAGAAGGATTTCTTCGCACTACAATTGGTGGTGCTTTTTATACATATAACTATACTAGCTTCCGCCCGTGGCTTCGCCCGCATTTTGGGATAATAAGTAGGCTATGTATTATTCTGATGTATAAACTATATTACTGTAAAGTTTTATCAAAATCGGTTCAGTAGTTTTTGTGTGAAAGAGTAACAAACATCCATATACATCAATCCTTCCTCACAAACTTTCGCATTCATAATATTAGTAGGACTAGCTTCCGCCCGCGGCTTCACCCGCGTTTTTGGGATAAAAAGTAGCCGTAAATGTGTTATTCTGATGTATAATATATTACTGTAAAGTTTCATCAAAATCCGTTCAGTAGTTTAAGCGTGAAAGAGTAACAAACGTCCATACATCCATATATACATCCATATCCTCACAAACTTTCGCATTTATAATATTAGGTCTTTAGGACTATAGGTAGGACTAGTATAGTGTAGGACTAGACTATTGGAAGGTATAGATTAGGACTATAGGTAGAGCTATCTTTTGGTAATAAATATCATACAAATCGAAAATAACAGTTGTATGGATTTACACAAACAATAGATTTTAAAGGACATGGAGGATGAAACAAGACGAAGCTTTATGTAAAATAAAAGTATTGTATTGCTGTTCGCCTGACATTTGATGAAACATCGGCCCGGCCAGCTTTGTCTAGGGGTTGTAAATGTCATACCTACCACAATTATCTTGAGGGAGTTAAATGAAATAGATATGTCTATTGCTTTGGGTGGAACTTAAGCTGTCTTCAGTGGTGGATAATTTTCAGCTATAACATGAATTATGGAACTGTGCTTTAAGCAAAGCGACTCTACATTAAAGCTCAGGAAAGTATTTTTTTTTAAAGAAAACATAAGTACTACTTTGTATTTTTCTGATATTACATGAGCGTTACTTTCGACATGGATATAATTATATAAGTACCCACAAAGTGCTGATTATCCAAATTAGCATTGATAAGTTGGTAGGTAGGTACTGTCAACTCCTCAAAAGAGAAACGGGTAAACTTCCAATACAAAAATAGTACTTATTGTAACAATTACCTATAAGATACATAAAATGGCGTCATTACCGGGTTAGTTAGATTTAATAGGCAGCGGCCTCTTAACTAGTCAGATAACTTGTTACAATTTCAACAGTTTCAACGATAACCCCTTATCAGTGTCAAGACTAGAAACGCTTTGTTAAATTATAAAAATAACACGATTAACTTTTGATGAAACAACTACAAAATTGTTAAAATAATATATTGTGAATAGCGAACAACTGGTAAACTTTAGGTAAACGATTGTAGAATGTTGTCTATGTTGCTAACTTGCTTACACACGTTATTAATTATCTTGTAAAATAATAACTCATAATATTATCTATTTTAGGAGAGCATGCAATAATTATAAATTAAATCTGAATTTACCGATTGATAGAATTCATCTACTATTATTTATCAGCTAACAAATTGAACTTCATTGATTATAACTCTTTCAGGAACTCAAGATGGAAATAAGCATAGAATTGAGGTTAGTATAAAATTAAACACCCTTACTTATAGACGTCTCTTAACTTTAACCACTGATTGAATATACAACTATCCTTGTCATTTGTATGACTATGAATAGAGAGGCCAATTGACATAAGAGCGTTTAATCATCGTCTATAAGTAAGGGGTAAGAATTAACAACATCCTAAAGAACGTAACAGTGACGCTGTGAATGAACGCATTCCCGCCGATAAGGGTTCATTCTCAAAAGGCGGTTATGAAGTCAAAGTTCACACGAGATAAACACTTGGCTTGGCTACTGATCCGATATTTCATTACCTATGTTTTTTTTTGGGTTCCGTGGTAAAACTAGGAACCCTTTTATAGTTTCGACATGTCTGTCTGTCCGTCGTAAAAACTACATTTCATAACCAATTTGTATGAAACTTCGCATATTTTCTGTAAACCGCCATAAAGGCGTGTAGTGAAACTACGAAAAATTATAATTAAGTACCTATATTATTAGCTTAGCACCCCTATGTCCAAAAACTTTCTGAATTAAACTACCTACTAGTTAAAATATAAATATCAAACAGGATGGCGATCCAAAATTATCCACAGACTTTATGGCGCGGCAAGGGAATAATCATAAAATTCTCGTTTGACGTATTACCTCACTGTGTAGGTACGTCGTTAACCGAAGCCAAAGAAAGGGCTCTATGGATCGAGTCGCATTCCACTGGCGATACAAGAATACTTTCATTAGATATATTACAGCTATAAACTTTTAACAGCATACCTAAGTAGGTACATATGTAATTATATAAAGTAAAACATGAATCATAGGATTATAGATAGGTATGCTACTATTGTACCTATAATGTAATTTCATGGGAATTAATAGTTTAAAAATAGTTATCTGGTTACTTCAAGGTTGTTTTTATCGACGTGCTCCTCAACAAAAAACCGGCCAAGTGCGTGTCGTATCACCCACACTGTATGGTTCCGTAGCAAGGAGTATTTAACCAAATATCTCAAAAAATTGAAAAATAAAAATGTTATAAAAACCCGACTGCGGTCTGCCCTACGTCTTATCTGTTGTTATAGACTCACCAAAAAGAAAAGGAAAACAAGATATTGCAGTCGGGACCCATTATATGACTATTACCTGGAATCACTGGGTCCCGACTGCAATATCTTGTTTTCCTTTTCTTTTTGGTGGGTCTATAACAACAGATAAGACGTAGGGCAGACCGCAGTCGGGTTTTTATAAAAAATTTAATTTTCTATTTTTAGTTTTTGATGTCAATGACATATATTATATATTTTCGTAATTGTCTCTTTAAGCCCTTTGTTTTGATACCCCACATGACCATGTCAGATTTTTTTTTTACGACTTCACTTATTGGCGATTTAAAATTGTTTTTTTTCATAATCCATATAGCCTATGTTACTCGCGACGCGTCGATACGAATCTAATGATATGCCATATGTTAAAATCCGTTCGCTCGTTTAGTCTCTAGGAGGGAACACAGAAACGGAAATACATACCCACATACATACAGGTGAAACACTATACCTTCCTTTTAGGCTACGCCGCAGTCGGATAAAAACTACACAACAAATCATATTCAAACCAATTTTCGTCGAAGGTGTCACCCCTTAATTTTTTTCAGAAATTTCCACCCCATCTTTCAGAAGTTAGAGGGGGAGGAGACACTTTACAACTTCAGAAGCGCAAAGCTCACCAAATATTCATCTAAAAAAAAGTCACTTATAAACCTTCATGTTATTTTCAAAGCTTTAACCCAGGGTTGAAAAAAAAAACATGATTTTTATCAATTCAGACTGCTTATTTTTTTTTTTGATGCATGCATAGTTTGCGCGCTAGCAACATTTTATTGTTTATTAGAATATGAATGATGATAGTGGTACTTGCTAACACTGGAATGCTTAAAAAAATGGTTTTGCCGAAAATGAGCGCTGAAACCGGATTCTGAATTCCGTTTGATTGTGATAGTGAATGAAATTGAATTCAAATCCATTTGATTAAAATTGAATCCGTCCGATTGAGACCCGATTCTGAATTCCATCTTTAGAATATATACACTAAATACCTACATACAAGCTGCGCAGATAAAGAATGGGATTGAAAATGGCATCGCCTCTATTCACCTCTGGCAGTACAAAGAGTGATAGGATAGTGTGACAGCGAGAGGTGAATACAGGCGACGACGCACGACGCGACGCCATTTAAATCCCATTCTTTATCTGTGCATGTTGTTCACATTTTAAGGAAGAAAGTAGATAGATAGATAGATAGAATATACTTTATTGTACACCAAATTGTAACAGCATAAATTAGGGTATTGTTAATTTTAAGGGTACAATGGCGGTCTTATCGCTGAAAGCGATATCTTCCAGACAACCTTTGGATGGACTCAGAGAAATTAAATAAGATAGGGGGGTAGTTCGTGGTGTACGGTTTTTAAATATACATATATTATCCACGATGCATAAATATAATACAAATTATAAGATTATAGATAATTAAAATTATAAATTATAATATTATATATTAGGTACATAGACATAAATATATGAATATGTATAAAATAATTATGAGAAAAGAAAACAAGGTAGATTGATAATGTAATAAGTAAGTAAGTAATTTGTGTTTAATTTTATTTCATTAAGTTTTAACTTAAGTGATGCAGCAGTCATTGATATTATAATCTCTAAGGAAAATGTGTGGCTATGACAATGAAATGAAGGGTTCCGTTTTTGCCATTTGGCTATGGAACCCTTAAAATCGATATAAAAATGATGATGTCATAATAAATATAATAAACAACGGTCAACGTGTCGTAGAGTTATATTAATATCTACATTCTGGTTGTCCCTCTCCGTTTTCCCTAGCTGTAAATCCCGGATAGCCCATAAGACTGGCATTCAGTATGTCGCCCAAAGACGTCCCACATGCGACTTACTTACCCTGTAGCTTTTGTTTTATAATTTTTTTGAGTAGCGTCCCATGCATCTGTTATCTCATAATGACCTCATTCATTTTGTAAACCAGAACCTTCCTAGCACCGGGCATCAACTAAATACTTATATAACCGTTTCATCAAAGTAATTGTCTATTATAATTTCAGTACGGGTTAGAAGCGTTATGACTACTTATCGATAAGACTAAATAGCAGATATGAGTAGTTCGCTATAGGACTAAATCTCGATTTGACTAAGCATAGGTAGGTAGGGAGGTATAGCCTATAGGTAAGTTTAAAGGCACTGTAGAAGTTTTACTACTTATAAAGTTTTATAGATAACCAGTTACAATGTTGACTTGACAAGTATTCAATATAGAAGGGAGGTGTGCAAGGAGAGATGTGTGTGTGTCACACACCACACATTCGTCACGGAGTTTTTTTATATAAATTTAATTAATATGTTTCGCGAAAATAAATGCGGTGAATAGTTTTCGGCGTATCATTTCCGATACCACAACCCCAGTTTTTACAGTAGGTACCTACTTCCGTAGATATAGCTAGTATCTGCTTTGTTATCTAAATTGCACAGTTTTCAACATAAATTATCAAAAACTACAGTAAGTAGGTATATTGAGATAATTATACGCCAGAGTATTTGTTTCAGAGGGCAATTAAATAGTATGCTATCTTGTCGCCTAATTTTGTAACAGTGATTTTAAATTCGAGTCAGGACAGCGACCCCGTGTTATCGAAACAGCTTTACATCCTCAGTAGCTAATCTGTGCTTACAGTATCAACTAACATAGACCTACTTGCTTTGTGTTTCATCACAACACAGTGTTACTACAGTATCAGCATATTTCAATAATACGGTATGGTCTTGGGTATTTTTATGCGTACTTATAACCAGTGGCGGATTTGCAGTCTTGGCCGCCCTAGGCCGTGTAGTACCAGACGCCCCTTTCTCAGCTTTCATCCTTTAGCTAATAAAAATAGGTTTAAAATAGGAAACTATTTTTTATTTAATTTAGTAGGTACAGATTTATTCCCATACAAGGTATAAAACGTGTTTTACATGTTACAATGCATCTACACCTAAGCGCAATAAAGTCATTAAATAAATCTTCGTAATCCAAATTCCATAAACAATCCGCTTGAACTATATTGAGTAAAGCTAGATCAAGCTCGACGACGATAAGCTCGACTGTATTTTTATTTTTCACCATTGGCCGCCCCTAGTACCTGGCCGCCCTAGGCCCGGGCCTACTGTGCCTTAAGGCAAATCCCCCACTGCTTATAACTACATACTTAATTATATTTTATACTGTTGTGATTTAACGATCATTGATCATAATGATCATAAAAGGTGAGACTTTTATCATCATAAGGCTAACATGGCTTCGAAAGTTAGGGCGCCTTCAAATTAGCCGCAAAGTGCCGCGCGGTGGCAGCGCTGTTGCAGCGCTGCCGCCGCGCTGCAACTGCTGGGTTCGAGCATCATAGTGTTGTACATTTAGTTTCACGATGGACTCTGACAAAAAGAGAAGAAAAACTACGTGCGCACCGTCACTAGTCGATCGATGAACTGACGCGCGGCCGCAGCGCAGGACCCGCGGGACCGCGGGTGTAGCGCTGCAGTCGCGCGAAGCAGCGCGAACTGTTGAACTGTTTATAGACTTTTAGAAGTAGCATTTTATAAGAAACTTTTTTAGTATCAACCGATATGCCTAGTTGCCTACATAGAAGTAATAAGTAGGTAGAAAATAATTAATTTTGAAATAGGGGTCTTTGGAAATAGATCCGAGGATTAACTTCAGTAAGCCGACTGCCTCCCCAAAGAGAACTAAGCCAGAAGATATTCTACATTTTTGACTTTGCCTACAACGTGCCTACAACCTACAAGGTTGATAGGTAAATGATGAATTGATGAGTCATGCGTTAAAAGTAGAAACTTTTAACAGCAATTTGCTCATGTATTACCAAGGTACTGTAAATGCAATTAAAGATGCTATCAATGGCATTTTGGTATGGCTTTGCAATAAAATAGGCAGGATCTAATCGTAATATTATATTATTCGTTTTATGTAGGTACTTATAACAACTGTATATTATAGTACCAGTGGCTTTTACCAATTATGGATAGATAAAGACGGAAACTCAAAACTAGCAATGAAACGATTACGATTACGATACGTAATCGCGATTATTGGCGTTTAGCGATTAATCGTAATCGTCGATTATTGTTGCAATTATTTAACGATTATTCGAATTACGTTTTTATCTAATTTAATCACGTATTTGTCTCAATCTACACTCTGAAAGATATCAAAGGTAATAAATCCAAACTAAACATTATTTTTCTGTGACATTTGTGACTTCTTTCCGACAAAAATTTAAAGTTCCTTCTACAAAAAGGTATTTCGGTGCCAGTTGAGAAGCCCTTATTGGTTTAATTCATGTTGGAAGCATTAACTACATACCTAATATAATTATTATACTGGCTTTATGTAACTAAAATTACATCTCAATAATTAGGTATGTATATTAGTGTTGCATGCAAAATTTAGCAAAAAAAGACTTGACAGCTATTTACCCGACTATTTCAGACGGAGCGTAATGTTTTTCGAGTGTATGTATGTTCGTCTGTTCTTTTGTAGCCTCCTGTAGCCTATACAACGTGATGAATTTTAGAGTACGATATGGCTATTTCTTCGGAGTTTAATAGGTACTTGTTGTGCTAACAATACCAATATGACGAAGTCGGTTTATAAAATCGCTCTAAAAGCATGAATGCGTACAAGAGGAACTGACAATAATAATGTAAACAAGACGTAATACTCGTAAGGGCTACAAATAATTTATAATAGTAATTAATTTAATAATTTATAATCTATACTTCTATACTAATATTATAAAGAGAAAAGATTTGTTTTTTTGTATGTTTGTTTGTAATGAATAAACTCAAAAACTATTGAACCGATTTTAGAAATTCTTTCACCAATAGAAAGCTACATTATCATTGAGTAACATAGGCTCCTTTTTATCCCGAAAAAATGCACAGTTCCTGTGAGTGACGCGGACGAAGTTGCGAACAAAGTGCTGGTAATTTATAATCACAATAAGGGCTACAAATATTTCTGGTCAGTTTGTGAATTACATATTATATGTAGTTCGTAGGTGGATTTGAATTGATCATCAATCAATCATTTTAAAGATTTGATTATTCCATTAGGTTTACTTTAAACCATTTGTCAACCTGTGATTTCTTTGTCGATTATGGGCCAAGTTCATCGACAAGATCAGTCTGTTATATTGAAAACCGTCGTATATCAAGACTTTTTCTATAGAAAGTTTCTATAGAAAGAGATATATTAAACGGCCGTTATCAATTCCTCGGACTATTATCTTGTCGGTGAACTTAGGCCTTACAAAAGTTCAATAGAATAATAAAATGTAATAATTATTAGCTTAGCCGTTGTAAATACTCAGGTTTTATCACACGATTCACACGCAGCAATAATTATATGTATATCCAATGTGTGTACTACGCTTTGATACTGGATATAGATAGATTATATTTCATTTAGTTTCTAAACACACAAATGTGGGAATCCCCAGAGTTTAAGAAAATGTTACTAGGTTAAAAATAAACAATAATGATTTACATACATCTACTTCGTAATTCTATAAATTAAAAAAAAATATTTTAACTTCAGTCGTAATTAACAAATTACGACTGAATTAATTTTTTTTTTTTTTTGCAGGTCTGCTTTAGGTACCTACGCTTATATTACTTCGAGCAAATCGCATGCTTAATAAAACACTGACCGAACTCAAAATTTGGCCAAAATGAGTTACAGTGAAATACCGACCTAAAAGAGCATGCTCTACAACCTAGTCAAAAAAAACAAGCCTATTTTTTGCAAAATAAGGTAAAAAATAGGATCAGTCTATATTTTATGTTCCACGCGCACCTACAACAAGAACTTTAAACGTCAATACGGTAGTGGACTACTATTAAAAAAGTACAAATAAATTATTTTATTCCAAAGAAGGAATAGGAACAACAAAAAAAAAGAATAATAATTTATCACAAAATGAAAACCATAGACGCTTTTAAAGTTTTTGGAGGGAGTATCGCTCCGTCTTTGTCGCGCGAAGCTGACATAGGTGGTGTTACGTCACTGCATGATAGTGCCGTCCGTGTCTGGCAAATCATTTTAAAACGCTTATAACTTTGCGAATTTTGTAGATGTTTCATCGGTTTTTTTGGTGTTAATTATCTTTTTTCAAATAGTTTACAGATTCACAATAAAAAAAAATAGTCCGGTACCGTATTGCCAAAACTTAGCAATTTTGAATTAGGTCAGTGTTTAATTGAGCATGCGAAATATGTATTTGATCGAAGCTTACACATGAGGTAGGTATTTTGATCGAAATTCGAAGCTTACATAGGTATGACTTACCTATTGGTCGCAATAAAAAATATTCATTATAAATTCAAAATTAGTTTTATAGAGGGCTGTTATAAAGAGTTAAACCGAAAGATGAAGTTCTAAAAGATCATAATCAAAACATCATTAACACAAAAATAAAAGTGCAGGCCAATCGCGAAATAAGCGGTTAAAATAGCTGGCGCATCTGTCGCCCATATGTAGGTATACGGCGAAATAAATTGTTCGACGTGCTTTTTAACCAACTATGTAGCTCGCCTTTATCTCTATCAATATACTCTACACATAATATTTTTATATTGTTGTCCTCTAACTTGATTATAAATAAACATAAAAAAATATTTTATTAAATACAAGCTTTCTTAGACTGCAGTGATAGCCTAGTGGATTAACCATGTGCCTCCCACGGCGAATGGTTCGAGTTCGATCCTGAGGCACGCACCGCTGACTTTTCGAAGTCATGTGCGTATTAGAAATTAATTATCACTTGCTTTAACGGTGAAGGAAAACATCGTGAGGAAACCGACATGTCCTAGAACCAAAAATTCGAAGACATGTGACGTCCACCAATCCGCACTGGGCCCGCGTGGTGGACTACGGCCCACTCCCTCTCACAGAGGAGGCCCGTGTCCCAACAGTGGGAACATTATAGGCCGATTATGCTATGCATGCTTATGCTAAGCTTTCTTAATGTGTAAAAAAAGAACTAAAAAGTTAAAAATAGATGAGAAACAAGCCCTTTTCTACATTTTAATCCATCCATCCATTTAAATAGTGACAATAAAATTCCTTCGTCTGTGTTAAATTCATTTCATAAAAGAATTATACAACATTATTTTTGTTTATGCAAAAGCCGAAAAGGGGTCATTGTACTCATCGTTATGAACAACTTTTACTATGGGACCAACCCTGAAATCGCGAAAAATAAATCAGCTGTTCCATACATTTGTGTTCACATAACATTGTTGGGGACTGAGTCACCTTCGTCCGTGGGAGGGTACCCTTAGCTCGAAACCCCACACGTGGTCCCCGGGTGGTGCCAATCAGGTGACAACCTACTGGTGGTAGGCTTCGGCCGTGGTTAGTGACCACCCACTGGACAAATTAAGACGCAGATCGGGGGTCCGTCTGACGTGGCGTCAGCACAACTTCAAGCCTCGAGCTGGTGTGTGCTTATACGCCCGTGACGACATCTCGTATCGGCGTCTCCGTCAGCTTGAAGACCCCAGATTCTCGGTGCTTTGGGTATTGGTGGATACAGGTATAGAGAAAATTCTTTATGCCTGTGTCTACCGGTCGCACAGCGGAGATGAGGAGACAACCAGACTTACAGAGTACCTGAGTGAGGCAGCGGATGCGGTTCAACTGATGTACCCTACAGCCCAATTGGTGTTACTGGGAGATTTTAACGGCCACCACCAGGAGTGGCTATTCCCATACCAGGACACAGACCATGCTGGAAGAAAGATGCGAGAGCTTGCTCTTGCGTTAAACCTCACCCAGCTGGTCCAGGGGGCAACAAGGGTACCTGATGTTGAAGCGCACACGGCCTATTGCTTGGACCTTCTGCTGACAACAGATCCAGACCGCTACTCGGTATCGGTTTCGTCACCTTTGGGTAACTCCGATCACTGTCTGGTGAAATCTGTATCTGTTTACTCCCCGCCCGATCTCAGCCCCAGAGGCACTCGGCGGGTGTGGCGATACAGGTCAGCAGATTGGGATGAGATGCGGTCTTTCTTTGCATCTTATCCTTGGCAGTTGATGTGTTTTTCGTCTGATGATCCTTCGACTTGCGCAGATGGTGTGACGGATGTGTTGCATCGGGCCATGGAATACTACATTCCTTATTCCGATGTACCGCTGTCCGGCAAAGCTCGCTCGTGGTTTGGGCCTCAATGTGGTCGCGCTGAAGCCCGTAAACATTACAGATAATATAGAACTAAAAATAAATGATCAAATAATTCAAAGAAAAACTAAAGAGAAATATTTAGGTTTAATTCTAGACAATTCCCTAAGCTGGAAGCCGCATATTGATAAAATTAAATGTAAACTAACATCACTCACAGGAGCTCTTCACAGTTTAAAGAAGTGTCTTCCTCGGAAAGTTCGATA
The DNA here is from genome assembly GCA_948465475.1 of Thalpophila matura. Lineage (NCBI taxonomy): Eukaryota > Metazoa > Arthropoda > Insecta > Lepidoptera > Noctuidae > Thalpophila > Thalpophila matura. The sequence continues at coordinate 7,963,651 of OX419183.1, read as the reverse complement.
CATAATTTATAATTCCCTAGTTAAACCGCATATAGACTACCTAATTGAAATCTGGGGGACCGCAGCTAAAACCACGCTAGGAATACTGCAAACAGCACAAAATAGATTAATCAAAATTCTATTCAATTACAAATTTCGAACGCCAACTAAAAAGATATACGAGGATACCAAAATAATGACCATTTCCCAAACATACATGTACTATACGTGTATTCTAATACGAAAAATAATTCATAAGGATATTCATACATCGATAAATTTTACTAAAAAACATCAAGTTCAAAAAATAAGACTTCGAAACTCCAACTACTTAGTAACGCGCCCACCCAGAACAGTTAATTACGGGAAAAGAAATATTGAATATGAGGGTGTTAACATATACAATAAAATACCGATGTATATAAAAGAACAGAAAAATATGTCAGCATTTAAAAAACAATTGAAATCATACATTATGAGTAAACAATAATAATAATATATAAATATATATAATAGGTACTAAATTATATAATTGTATACATAAATAAAAAAATAAATAATAAAAAAAAAAAAACAAATATAAATAATAATAAAAAATAAAAAAATAAAAATAATAATAATTAATAAACAAATAAAATAAAACAGAATTAACAAAGTGACTACGCATGAATAAACTATAAACTAATCAAATAATACAAAATAAAATAAAAAGATCAGTACGCTACCTTGTATGCCACATCTAGTATGTAGTAACTTTTACTTTTGTATCCGTGTTTGCGAGGTTGGTGATATTTGTTTTGTGCATTCGCCTACCCGCTAAAAATTACTTTTTCTGTACGCTTGTTAAAACGTGAATTGTAAATCTTGTTTCTCAGTAAGTGAATTATTATTGTAATTCTTATGAGGAAATAAAGTTCTTAAACCAAAACATGAGGCATACCTGGCATGGGTTGATGCTCGACACCGTAAGTCTGCCAAGGCCTGCAAAAAGGTTCTTCAGAGGGCTCGCTTCTACCACATTAGTCGAATAGGGAACAAATTGACTTCGTACCCTGCAGGTAGTAAAACGTTTTGGTCCCTAGCTAAATCAGTCGAAGCGAACTTCTGCCGCCCCTCATTACCTCCACTGCTGAAACCTGATGGGACGCTGGCTCACACTGCAGAAGAGAAAGCAAACCTGTTTGATTCTCTGTTTGCGGAGTTTTCACGTCTAGATGCTGGCAACGCGATACCTCCAACTCCACCAGGCAGCACGACATCTATGTCGGAAATTCGCATTCGCCAAAAGGAGGTTCGCAAAACGCTGCGCAATCTTGACGTGAACAAGGCCAGTGGCCCAGATGGTATTCCAGCCATAGTTCTGAGGACATGTGCGCTTGAGTTGTCTCCTGTGCTGACACGCCTCTTTCGTCTCTCTCTTGAAACTGGACAAGTACCGAAATCGTGAAAGCTTGCTAACGTGCAACCCGTGCCCAAAAAAGGTAGTCGTGCCGACCCTACCAACTATAGGCCCATCTCGGTTACGTCTATACTCTGCAAGAGTATGGAGCGTGTCCTCAATAGCAGGCTCCTGACGTACCTTGAAGCTAACGACCTCCTCAGTGACCAGCAATACGGATTTCGCCGAAACCGGTCTACTGGGGACCTTCTAGCGTACGCCACTTACATTTGGAGTGAGGCCATCGAGAATCATGGGGAGGCGCTAGCCGTTTATCTGGACGTCTCGAAGGCTTTCAACAAGGTTTGGCACGACGGCCTTATTTGTAAGCTTTCCTTGTATGGCTTGCCCACCGGTTTCGTTGCGTGGATATCGGATTTCTTGAGGGATCGTTCGATTCGAGTGGTCATTGATGGCTGCTCGTCCGATCGAAAGGCAATTAATGCCGGTCTCCCCCAGGGGTCAGTGCTCTCTGCGACACTTTTTCTGCTGCATAACAACAATGTGCTAAAACCCGAAACGTTTGGGTATGCGGACGACAGCACTGTTGTAGAGAGCTACATAGCCAATGCACGGACCACTGGACCACAAATCCAGTCTCTAAGAGAAGCCATGGTCGTGCGCATGAATTTGGCCCTTAAGGCAGTCTCCGATTGGGGCGATGCCAACCTGGTCGAGTTCAATGCAGCTAAGACCCAGGCGTGTCTGTTCTCTGCCAAAAGGAGGCCATTCCAGCTGGCTCCTACTTTTCGAGATGTGTCCATACCGATAACTGACCATCTTGAGCTCTTGGGCGTTACTCTGACGTCTACCCTCAACTTTGGTTCTTATATTGAGTCCAAAGCTCAATTGGCATCTACGAGGGGTGATCCAAAAGTAATGATAATCAGATATTTGTAGAGCACATAAAAATAGGAAAAATTTTTTTTTTGCTGCCTCATATATCCACTAGTTCAGCATAAAAAAATCATATAAATAGGACACGATTACCGGGAGGTACATTCATTTGAATACGAACAGTCGGAGAGTAAACATCAAAATGGAGAAAAACGAAATCAGAGCTGTCATCAAGTACCTCTGTATGAAAAAAATGTCTACCAAAGACATATACAGCGACCTAGTGGAAACATTGGGGGACTCTGCTCCTCCATATTCCACGGTTGCGCGCTGGGCAAAGGAGTTCAAGCTAGGTAGAACATCCACAGAAGATGAACATCGCGAGGGCCGCCCATCCACGTCCCTCACTGCAGAAAACGTCAAAAAAGTCGAAGATATCGTATTGGCAGATCGAAGAGTGACCATAAGACATGTGGCTGAGGTCACAGGGATCTCATATGGTAGTGTTCAAAGAATCTTTGCGAACGAACTGCATATGAAAAAGGTCTCTGCGCGTTGGGTGCCGAGAATGTTAACCGACGAGCAAAAGAAAAAACGAGTCGACATTTCGAGGGCGAATCTCGAAAAGTTCCAGAGGAATCGGGAACTTTTTTTGTCTCGTTTCGTGACCATGGACGAGACCTGGATCCACCATTTTGATCCGGAAACCAAACAGCAATCGATGACTTGGAAACGAGCCTCTTCTCCGACGCCGAAGAAATTCAAAGTGTCAAGTTCGGCAGGAAAGGTTATGGCGTCCGTTTTTTGGGATGCTGAAGGAATTATTATGGTGGAATACCTAGAAAAGGGAGCCACTATTACGGGCTCTTACTACGCAGACCAAATAAGAAGATTGCGGGAAGCCATTAAAGAAAAAAGACGAGGCAAACTCCGAGCTGGAGTGTTGTTTCACCAAGACAACGCACCGGCTCACAAAGCCGCCGTCGCGATGGCTGCCATTCAAGAAACGGGATTTGAATTGCTCGAACACCCACCCTATTCGCCAGACCTGGCTCCCAGCGACTTCTATCTCTTTCCTCGACTCAAGGAACACATCCGAGGCAAAAAATTTGAGGACGATAGCGAGGTGATGACTGCTGTAGAGGCGTTTTTGGAGGGTCAATACAAAGATTTTTTTTCAAAAGGAATTATGGGTTTAGAGAAAAGATGGACTAAATGGATTGACTTACTAGGAGACTATGTAGAGAAATAATTTTTTTTTTTAGTTAAAATACCCTTATTTTATATTGATTATCATTACTTTTGGATCACCCCTCGTAAAAAGCTGGGTATATTCTCGAAGGTGCGGCGGTACTTCACGTCGGAACAATTGCTTCTACTGTACCAAGCACAGGTTCGTTCGTGCGTGGAATACTGCTCGCACCTTTGGGATGGCTCAGCCAAGTACCAGCTTCAGGCGTTGGAGTCCATTGAAAAGCGTGCCAAGAAGCTCATTAGCAACGACATCCTTGTAGAGACTAAGCTCCAAAGTCTTGAGCATCGGCGCAAAGTTGCTAGTCTATCGGTTTTTTATCGGATACATTTCGGAGAGTGTGCTTCAGATCTGCATGATCTAATTCCCTCCTGCCCTTTTTTCTATCGGACGGCCAGAAGCATGAAAAAGCGCCATCGGTTCATGGTTGTTGTACCAAAAACCCGAACGAAGCGCTTTGATTCCACTTTCATAGTGAAAACCGCAAAACAATGGAATTCGCTGCCGGAGTGGGTGTTCCCCGACAGTTACAATCTGGGTATCTTCAAGTCGAGAGTGAATCGGATTCTTCTAGGCAAGCGTGCTCCATCACTTAACATCAGGCGAGATGGCGGTCAAACGCGAAAAAAAAAAATATATATATATACAGGGTGTCCCAGAAATCAACGTCAAGCCGAAATCGAGCATTAGGCCAAGTCGTAACAGTTATCAGAAAAATATGAAAAAAAATCTTGGTCATGTACTTTTCAAATTATATGTATTCAAAAATAAATCTTAAAAACTGACACCCTGTGATGATCTTTCAAGTCCTGTGACTGCAAATATTAACTTTTCGTCATTTTTTTTTCTACCGTATAACTATGAATAACCCTTCTGTCAAACACAGAAAAAAAACTGAAGAAAAGTTAATATTTGCAGTCACAGGACTTGAAAGATCATCACAGGGTGTCAGTTTTTAAGATTTATTTTTGAATACATATAATTTGAAAAGTACATGACCAAGATTTTTTTTCATATTTTTCTGATAACTGTTACGACTTGGCCTAATGCTCGATTTCGGCTTGACGTTGATTTCTGGGACACCCTGTATAAATCGACAAAATATGTTTAAGGAACAGCTGACTTTTTTTTTCGCGATTTCAGGTTTGGTCCCATAGTAAAAGTTGTTCATAACGATGAGTACAATGACCCCTTTTCGGCTTTTGCATAAACAAAAAATAATGTTGTATATTTCCAAATCTTAAAACTTCCTACCATTTATTAAATCTTTGTGGTACTTCTTGCTACGGAACCCTACATTGTGCATGGTCCGACGCGCTCCTGCCCGGTTTTCTTAAGTCTATGTCTGATTATATTTGCTACATACAGCCTTCGATCAATAATGCCTACTGAATATAATTGATCGAAAGCTACAGGCAACAACTTTTAACAGCCCTACTCAAACAGTGTTATGCGCCTGCCAGACTATGCTCCTTGCGCTGCTCATCGCTATGCTCCTCGCGCTGCCGTGATTTGCCGCGATGTTGCCCTCTCTGCCCACACACTGCTCTACTCGCGCAATTAATCGCGACGCTCCTCACTTGTCATTTGCCTTGGTGAGACAATGGACGTCGAAACGGTGGCAGCGTGCGCGCTATGCATTTTTAGTATAGCTAATTATATTAATGTAGTAAAAATAAATATACATCGTCGTCGTCGTCCTCGCCAACGGAGATGTTGGATCACATCTATTCAATGAACATTAATACTTTTTCATTTGACCATTCCACGCTTGGCGACGACATAATTTCCAATTTTGCATACGCGTGCGTCTTGCGCGAGCGCTCGATGCGGATTGCGACCGCGTGATTATGTGGCCAGCCACTCGCACTCGTATTGCCGGTCCTTTGACTCGCGCGCAAAAACCGACAAAATAGGGAGCAGTGGGCAGGACGAGGAGCATGACGTGTGGCATGACGAGTAATGTTGCCACACTATGTCTCTGCCTCCTTTCCTCGTTACTTCCCATGCCACTCGTCGAGTGTGTGGCAAGCGCATTAGAGCAAGTGTATAGCTTGATAATCGGTTGCCTAGTCTGCATTTACTACTTTGTTAGGTTCAATTGTTTTGTTTGTCTATCCGAAGTAATACAAATTGTCGTATGAAACTTGTTCTGAAAGCGATTATTGAATGTCGCAATAAGGTAACAACTTAACAAGTATGTAGGTAGGTAAGTACTACTTACCTACCTACATACTTGTTGGTCTCAAATATTTAAAGTACTTTCCGTCCATGTGCCATAGCAGTGGGATAACCTGTATGTGTATGTATGTATTTAAGGTAACAACAAGTATGTATGTATGTACTTATAATGAACATCCTGTATTTTATGATGCCGATTAAAAGAATTAATTATAAGCATTAATTCCGGGAGGAATGGTATTTTTTCAGACATTTTTCATCATAATAATGTCAAAAACTGTGAGACATAAAATAAAATGAAAAAATATGTTGAAATGTGCACTTGTGCAGATCAAGCCCTTTCATTATGATATGTCACTTGACCTAGTAACCCCACTTTAAAATTTCGGACCCCTACTCCGCCCCTTTTGCAATGAAAATAAAAATATTTTTTGACTTTTTTCATTTGCAATAAAGTTGGGCAAGCATTCTTTGTAACTGTTCTAAATTTCAAGTCGATAGCATTAGTAGATGCTGAAATAAGCAGCCGTGACAGACAGACAGACGAAGTCGCACCATAAGGGTTCCTTTTTTACCATTTTGATACGGAACCCTAAAAATCAACAGTGCAGAATCGTCTACAACAATCATATGTAGATAAAAAAATAAATACTTAGCCTATCACTATCACCGATTCTACGCATCTAACTTCTTAATAATATGAGAATTTCACTCAATTTTTTATTGCATATCTGATATAGGGTTGCAACAGACCTGCGCTGCGCGTGATGCGTGGCACGTAGAAGAGCGCGCGCCGCCCTCAGCCGTGCGTCCCACGCACCGCATGCGTCCGAACTGCTTGCACCGCCCGACAATGATGATACCACCCATTGCTGTTCCTCGATCTAAACAAAAGTTGCCAATAACTTACATTGTTTTAAGACACAATATGTTGTTAATTAGTATTATTATTTAACAACATACTATGTGGAATGGTACCACCAGTTCCTGAAAGACACAGCCTGTTCACCAATTAAAAATCACCACAGCGATGGTTCAATTTAATCTGTTATCAAATCTTATGTTAAGTGATTTGATTAGCTGTCATTATTTTCAACCAATCACAACAACAGCTAACATGAGATTTGAAATCAGATTTACAGGACTTGATCAGACTTTCAGACACTGGGTATTTGTCAGTAAATCTTTTATTTATAGGCCTGACTCAAGGAGCTTCCATTTAAACTAGAAGTACCTAATTATTTATTACTAGCTTTTGCCCGCGACTTCGTCCGCATTTCCGTCGTTTTTCGTAAAAAAGTAGCGTATGTCCTTCCTCACGGTTCAATGGTTTTGATGTAACAGACAGATTAACTTTCGTATTATAGTAGGGAAATATAATATGTCAATCCACAATACTGTTGAAAAATATCGCAATAAGGAACCGCAGAATATTATTATTAATAGCTGTGCCCGCGACTCCATCAGCGTGTAACTCCTTGTGTATAATACAATCAGAAAGCTCCGAACTGCTAAGCTATCGGGAGTTACACGTGTTATTGTGAGTCAACCATTAAAGATAGACATATGCTGTTGTGGGATATTATTTAGATAATTTTAAGTAGAACATTTCCATCATACATGATTTCTATGTAGCTTTAACCATTAAGGCTGCACACGCGACGGAAGCTTAAAAAATGGAGTAACTTCTCCCGTTTTCCCAACATTTCCCTGCACTGCTCTGCTCCTATTGATTGTAGCGTGATGAAAAGTATACTATAACCTGCCCAGGAGTATGAAGAATAATTGTACCAAGTTTCGTTAAAATCCGTCGAGTAGTTTTTGTTTCTATAAGGAACATACAGATAGACAGGCAAAAATTTTACTGATTGCACTTTTGGCATCAGTATCGATCACTAATCACCCCCTGATAGTTATTTTGAAAATATATTTCATGTACAGAATTGACCTCTCTACAGATTTATTATAAGTGGGTGGTCCAATTCATGAAATCACTAAGTTTATTCTCACTACACTACACTACACACACACTTTATTCTCTTTCAAATGGTACATTTGAGGTTCTTCGGAAAAATCTCCAAGTGTCGTTTTCAAATCACGAAAAAACATAAAAAAATAAAACTCAATTCATAAAAACCCTAAGTCCAAGAAATCAATAAGTAGGTACCTACTTAAAAAGTGGGGGTAATCTAAAATGTTTTCAGGTACCTACCACAGCGTGCTCAAAGTCCCAAAAATAATATATCTAACCGTCGTTGGAATCCAAATTAAGTTACCGACATTGAATCTACCCTCTTTTTCTGATATTTCACAAAAAGACCCATTTTAAATAAAAGCATAGGTAAGTGAGAGTTCTCCATGTCAATGAAAGGTCAGGATATGAGACCGCTTTCATTATACCTACTTATAAAGTCGTTACAGCAGACAAATCAATAAAATGACTGTTATGATGCACCCTTGACTGTAAAAGTCGCTAAACTGCAAGATATCAAGAGATTCTTAGGATCTGTTCCTGAGTTGGAAAGATATTTTTATAAGGATTTATTCAATGACCGTTGCAACCCCATAACTGTAGAACCTGATTCTGCAGAAGAAGTAGAATGATAACGATATTTCCTTTGAATTTTGTTCTGGGTACTGCAATAATATATCTAAGTCCATCATTTATTACTTAAAAATAACTAAGTCCAAGGATTAGAAATAAGTCCAAAATTTTTGATATTTTGTTACGAGGTTCCAATTAACTATATTGTTTTCATTGTTTTGTTATATATAACACTACGTATTTCATACTAAAACATAGGTACTTTATTTTTTTTCCGTCTACTTATGTTATTTCAACACGCAATTAAAACCTTAAAATGACATTATCTCAAAAGTGACTTTTAGGAATTAGTGATTTCATGAATTGGGCCACCCAAGTATAGATAAGTGGTCGGCCGGTGATGCCTAAGGTCCATGAGCAAAGTCTCGAACAAACTCTTCAAAGGACACGGCAGACGCCCAAAGAACGCTGGGCTTCAGATTGTGTATGTCGGTACAGATATGAAATTAGTTTGTTGTGATCGAGAAGAGTATTTAAATTCATTTTTTATTTGTTTTTGTACGTAATTGGGTTAAATAGAAATCTTCGTATTTGTGATAAATGATATGATAGTGAGGTTAAGTATGGTGTGAATGATCCAATGAAGTACAGCCCAACTAATGAGTTCTCAATTCAAAGGTTTTAGTTGGTGTCGACATGATATTCTGTGGAGGCACGCACCAGCCAGCATGCACCCGTTTTTAGGGTTCCGTAGTAAAACTAGGAACCCTTATAGATTCGTCATGTGACATGTCTGTCTGTCCGTCCGTATGTCACAGCCATTTTTTTCCGAAACTATAAGACCTATACTGTTGAAACTTGGTAAGGAGATGTGTTCTGTGAACCGCATTATAATTTTTTTGGGTTCCCCATACTTAGAACTGAAACTTAAAATTTTTTTTTTCATCAAACCCATCCGTATGGGGTATCTATGGATAGGTCTTCAAAAATGATATTGAAGTTTATATCATTTTTTTCTAAACTGAATAGTTTGCGCGAGAGACACTTCCAAAGTGGTAAAATGTGTCCCCCCCCCCCCCTGTAACTTCTAAAATAAGAGACTGATAAAACTAAAAAAAATATATGATGTACATTACCATGTAAACTTCCACCGAAAATTGGTTTGAACGAGATCTAGCGAGTAGTTTTTTCAAAATCATCAAAATCTCTTCACAAACAAACTTTGTTATGCGGTCCGGATTTTTTCACTTTATACGTCCAAAACTGATACGGAACCCTCAGTGCGCGAGTACGACTCGCACTTGGCCGGTTTTTTTGTTTTATTGGTTTTTTCAAAATGTCAACGGCATAATGATTTTATTTCTTATTTATTTCGATTTTTGATTCCAATTCTTAATCTCTAAGATAAATTAGGCAAAGAACAAATAAAATATATTTTTATTTTTGGTTAAGCTTTTATTACTGTACCATATCAAGCCCAAAACTACCAACGTCCTTTGAAATATGATATTGAATTGAAACCATACCCCACAAAATAATGATACGCACATTTTATCGGGTAAGGTTAAATTAATCTTGGGAACTAAACACGTCATCTACAAAAAAGTGCGGTTTCAAGGAATTTTATTAAGATGAGACAAAAACGTTTAGGTTGACTCTGAGAGAACGAGACAGAGAAGTGAGTTCTAATGTTGCATAATGTGGAGCCATTGTTTTAAATTTCAGAGGAATTTTGCCAAATTAGTCGCAGACTTTGTAGGTCCCGAATTCCCGATTAAAAAGTACCTTGGCTGCTTAAGTTTGAACCACAGGACCTATTATTGTTCTGTTGTGATTTTCACACAAATGAAATTAATGGCGAAACAATGGGTACCTATTTACTTTCATGATTTGGACGTAACACTATAAGAACATTTTTGTATCGAAAAAAAGTTAACTATCTGTATAACACGATTTGTATAGAAAAGACGCTTCGCACTGGAGGCTTGCTTAATGTTTACCCGTACCTATGTGCATTATTTTATTTTACTTTTAATAAAGAACAAAAAAAACGTGCTCACACATGATGACTGAACATAATATACTCCCTTACTTATAGACGATGTTTAAATTAAACAGCTCCTAAGTCAATTGTCATTTCTATTCTTGTCATGCAAATGACAGAATAGTTGTGTATTTAATCAGGGGATAAAGTTAAGAGGCATCAATAAGTAAGGGGGATAAAGGCATGCAAATCCTCGAAACTCACCTTACTGAGTATATCCTTGAAGTCTTTCACTATAGGTGTGGGTCGCTTCGACTTATCGTTATAGTACGTGATATTGAACCGAGCGCCCGCAAACCAAATTTCTAGCTCGTTGAGAGCGTTCCTGATTGCTGATTCGCTGGATGCAGCTGTGCAGATTTTCTATAAAAGTTAGAAGCCTAATGTAACCAAAATAAGTCTTCAATGTTACTTTAGTTTAGAGTGTTTATAAATAACATAAATATTATACAGAATGTAAATCGTTGCTTTATTCGAAACATCTTGATGTAAATTGGTGTTTGAATAAATTGATTTAATCTAGGTAGTGAAATATTTTTCTGAGACAGGAGAAAATTTGAAAGCTAATGTTTTACAAGTAACTTATATCTGGTTGAAAGCTCCAGTAGGCACCGACTTTACGTAGTGGTTTAACGTTTTAACCGCGGGTTTTAACTGTGGTACTTTTAGTTTTGAAGTAAGCAAGGAGCGTTAATTTCTTAAATTACCTGTAGGGACTTAATGTGTTTCTTGATATTCATCGCAGCAGTTAAAAGATCTCTGACTTGCAACGTGTCAGGTTTCTTGTACTCCATTTCCAAAAGACTGTACACCTCATGCCAATGTCGTTCAGTAAACTCGCTGCCCCGAAGATATTTTAGTAAAGGAGCCAAATCCTGTTAAAATATGGGTATTATTATTTAGCTTGTATTTTCATAATTATTGGGCAAAGAAGTCCTTAATTTATTCTGAGCTTCTCAAATATATATCTATACATTTATATCAACCGAAACACGTTAATTAAAGGGCAGTCTTATTCTTAGATACTACTAAAATTGCTTGTATCCAAAATTGTCCCAGAATCCCTCAGAATATAAAAATAAAATTCACGTGTTAATACTATGAAAGAATAATAATATCATTGAAGTCTACTTTGTTAGTTGTTCATCTGAACATATGTGTAATGATGTCATTGCACTAGTACAAATTGTATGTGAGCTCGCAATACGCCGAGGTGATATAAATAACTAGGTGGTACTCAATGGTGGGACATTTAGGAGTCACTCTGTAATAATACGCTGAAACGAACAGGTTTCACACGTAAATATTGTGGCCTCAATACGGGTGCAGGCGAGAGTGCGCATTAGAATGGACAATTCCATCAGCTATGGTTTGTGACCAACACGCTGAGCTGTAAAATGTCGTAAAACTATGTTTATCAACACTTAGACTAGGTACCGACAACATCAGACACCATAGAAAGACAATTAAAATCTCACCCAAAGCATGTAGTGTTCATATTACACAACACGGCAGTCGTTAAACAAGGATTTATATTTCTCCTACCCGATATTTTATATTTTAAATTAAATATTACAAATAATTTACCGAATATTTTTCCAACTCCTGCTGTATGTACAAAGTAACCACCGTGAATGGTTCCAAACGCCCCTTCCATTTAACTGAAAACTCTTCGATCAAATGTATCTTTTTCTGGAACACTATCCACTCTTGGTCCGCGATGGATTCGAATTCTAAAAGACATAAATCAGCAAGATACAAGTTAAATGGGACTGTCTCGAATCATTATGATTTCCGTAGTTCCAGGTACTCAAAGATTCTCTAGTTTTCTATAGTCAAAGAGACTCTAGTTTGCCAAATGTTACCGGTTTTTTACCAAAATAATAATTCATGTTACCTTCATTGTACTCTTTTAACGGAGTCCACAAGTTGACATATTCAGCCATAAGTTTTTCAGCTTGATCCCATATGTCGGATAGTTTTACTTTCATTTGGAATTTATCGCACTCTTTTCTATAAATAAACAGTACCTATGTTATAGTGGTAATAATAATTTATCATTTTAGTGAAAATAGGGATTAAAAGATAAAAAAAAAAACAGACAAGTGCAAGTAGGACTCGCGCCAGCAGTACCTACTCGCCTACTCGGGTTCCGTACAAAAATGTAAGTTTGTAATCCGATTTGCAGGCAGACAGATGGACAACGAAGTACTCCTATGAGGGTCCCTTTTTTCCTTTTGAGGTACAGAACCCTAAAAAAACGACTTTATAAAATTTGGAGGTTTGTGATGAAGAGAAAATTATGAACGAAAGAACTTATACATAAAAAAATCTACGTATTCATAGCAGCAGTCATCCACTCTTTAAAAAAATGAATACACACATACTTGCAATACGAAAAACTTACATTAGGTCGTCTCTGTCCGCGACAAACTTGTTCAAATTCGCGTGCGCATCGAACACGGAGCGACATCTATCGAGCATCTCTGCGTAGTTGACCCCGTGAGTATCGTCTAGACGGGGCTTAGCTTGACTCCAGCGCGATGTCCACGCCTCAACGCTCGTGTTTAAGTTGTCCCATTCACCGCTCAAGCTCGACTTTACTAGCTCAGCCTGCGAGTTAAATGTTTAAGAATTGAATAATTTATTCGCTTCTTCTTAGAAGCCTGATAATTTTAATATAGCAACCAACTGAGAAATGAAGCATTGCCTGCGTTTTGTTCCTACCTGATGTTCAAATATCTTCTGTTGACTTAGCATTAGCTCGTGTATTTTCAGCCATTCTTTTACGGTCCCATCCACGGATGTGTCCCCTCCCCACGTCCTCAGCATATGACCTTTTCGTTTCAACGCCTCCATAGTATTTTCCATCTGTAGAGTGACGAAAACTATGTAATGTGTACATATTAAGTCTTATCCGCAAGGGGGCACCATATGCGTTGCATTTTCCATTCATGATACTTGGCGGCACATCTAATTTCGCAACTTGTGCTAATAAAAATGCGGCCCAGTGCAGACAAAGCTTTATAGCAATTTCCATATATTAATAGACGATGAGAAACAAACCACCAAACATGCTTCAATCATTATTAACATTTTAGGTAAGATTCAGTTACTTACCTCAGGCATTTGCTGCTGCAAGGCTTGCTGCGTAGCGCTCATTTCAGAAAGTTCCTTCGCGTTCTTGGGCAGTGCCTGGTTCTCCAACATGACGGCTGCAGAGGCTACGAAAGCGTCAACTTTTGCCGCATCTGATCTACAACTGGCGACCAGTGACGTCATAAGACACGCCCAAAGGCTCCGCGCTTGAGCTTCAAATTCACGCCGAAGTGTTGTCGTGCCAACTGATATCCATTCTATCTTTTCGTCATCGCTAAAAGTCAACGTGATAACACAATATGAAAGCATAAAAGTCAGCGGTAAGGGTCAAAAACTATATGAGACAATACATCAACTCACAAGGTCATCTTAGCGACCGCCTGTCCATACGCCTTGCAGGCCTTGAAGTTGTTCTCCCAGTGCTGCGGCTCGGTGAGATGCTCCTGACACAGCGCGTCGAGGTCGGCCACGCACGCCAGCGCCGCGCGCCGCGTCCACGACGCACACGAAGCCTCCAGGGAAGATAGGGCTGCTTCCAGTTGACGTACCGCCTTGTTGCCTAGCCAGCTATGCCTTAACGTGGCAAACGAAGTTTACATTACAAAATTTTTTTAAGAAGTGATCGTATTGATTAATGTTGGAACATTGTCATATTGTTGCAGAAAACAAGTATTTGTGTCATTTACTGAAATTTACCCATTTTGACACTTATTTTTCGGTTTGATTATGATTTAATATGTTACATTACATCATATTTCATGTTTGTCATTTTTTTGTACCTATAGCTGGACAAAATTTATTTGACATTGATGTAACAATTAGGTATGTACCTACCTATACCTTTATTCGCAATAAATTATTGAATTGAATTAAATTTCTGACACGGCCTTAGGTGAATGACACACGGAGCGGTGCGGCGCCGCTTGCCGCTGCAGTGCGCGGTCGAACGGATCAAAATATTGCACACATCTGTAGGTAATTCGTCGAACCATCGATCCGTCGACACACGACACAGAAAATGGCATAAATTGTAGCCGATTATTTATTTAATGGTGAAGTAAAACATCATGAGGAAACCTGCATGCCGAAGAGTTCTCCATAAAGTTCTTGAAGGTGTGTGAAGACCGCCAGCCCGCACTTGGCCAGCGTGGTGAACTATGACCTATTCCCTCTCATTCTGAGAGAAGGCTCGTGCCCAGCAGTAGGAGATTGTTCAAATTTTCAAGATATTTATGAGAATTATGCAAACGCCTCCACGTCTAACCGATCTGAGAACTCACAGATGATCTTTAAATTACAGAAAATCAAACATTGTGACTAACTTTTCTACTATAGCGGCGAAGATGGTTTGTTTGTCTGTAATATTGTTCTGCACGCCGACGAAGTGTGCAGGCATGGAGACGAGGCGTCGCAGCTGATGGTAGTGCTGCACTCGAAGCTCCTCTATTGCTGGCTGAACACGCACTGCGTAACCACTGAACAGAAAAGATGTTTGATTTTGCTATTTTAATTTTAATCTTAAATTATTATCATAAAGAGTCACATGTGTTATATTAATAAAATGCAACAACGATAACATACTTTTACGAGTCGACTTACAGTTATTCGGAAAAAGTACGAAATCGATCTTTAGAGGTCAAAAAATCAATATTAAAGCTTAGTAATGATTTTTAATGTGTCAGAATCACCTTTTTTACTAATACTAAATAGAGAAACATACAAGTGCAGGAATTTATACAAATAATGTGCGTGATACCTAAGTACCGAGAATTAATTAGCCGAGTAGTAACTCATTAAGTCATGATATTACTTATCATATTATTGCATACGGCATTAGACCTTAGCACTAACTTAAACTAGTTTTAATCGGTCAGTGAGGGATTTTCAATAAACAACTTAGGTACTTTTAAAACCAATAACAATTTTACTATTGTAAACATCTTGCTATCGTCGCTTACCTAACATTGTCTCTGTTAATCGCATTAAGTATATAATGATGAGATTTTTTTTATAAGCATACCATATGCGTAAATTGAAAAGCATAATTATTAGTGTTGCCCAAAATCGGTCTTGCATCAATCATTTTCGCAAGACAAAGACCACCTAATTACAGTAAGATTGAGACTAAGACCAAGATTGAATATGCAATACTAAAACCAAGACCACGACTATGGGGACTGACGCAAAACCGAGACCAAAGACTGAGTAAGACACGTCTCGGTCTTGCATTTGGGCAACACTAATAATTATAAATGTCTCGCTAGACCTAAGAGTTGAAGTTATAAAAGCCTGCACAAAAATAAAGACGTTTTCCTCTTTGTAAACGTGTTTTGTTATCCCATGTTAGAGATATGACGTGTTGTTTATTAACTAGAATAGATAAAAGAGGTCAACAAGGCTTCCTCATGTAATTTGCTATTATGTGATGATTTAGTTAAAGCTATTTCTAAGACTGAGATTAATTAAACGGTTATTGATGTGGTGATTAAAGCATAATTAGACGTCTAATATACACAAATCAAATTAATAAGCTAGTATTAGAGAGATTGGAGTAATTACCGGAAGACCAGATCAACTTTGACATGCGGGAAATGCTTATGTAAAGATAACAGCGTTTTTATGTATTGATATTCAAGAGCCTTATACAGCTGCCAGTCCCAATGGGATCGCCACAGTTCTGTGTTCTTGTAGCCATTCGATTCCACCTGTAAAAAATGGTAAACTGCGGTATTCTGGTGACTGTAATGTGTATACGTAATAGAGTGCGAACCTATTGCTCTTAACCGGGCACTTATTCAGACTTCCAACTGCTACTAAGAATTTCTAAGTGAAATCAATACTCTATACACTCTATAGTGATGGTCTGATAGTTCAAGAATCTTTAATAAGTTATGGAATATTTAACAAGTTAAAAGAATCTTTAATAAGTTATGGAATATTTAACAAGTTAAAAGAATCTTTAATAAGTTATGGAATATTTAACAAGTTAAGAATAAGTTTAGTATTTACTAATTAAATATTTACCGTGTCTATGATGTCTCTGATCTCTTTAACACCTTTCTTCCATTCAGATTGCTTGGCTAACAGTTCGGTCTCTATAAGCTTCTGAACAATATTTCTGATCGCTATATGTTGACCAGTCAGATAAGTATTCTGAAATAAGAAGAAACAATGCTGTAACTTATCAAGCACGGAGTACGGACAGAAAGCGAAACAATCAAAAATATGGACTTAAATAAACACCTGGTGTTTCAAGTTAATACCTGTGTCTCTAACTTCAAGACAATTTTCTTTAGTTTGTCAGTATAATTAGATAGTTGTTCGACGTCATCCCAGTAGACTGCCTTCTGGTCCTGCACCAAGTTGGACAGGTCCAGTGCTGCTTGTAACATCATCGGACGGGTCGACGGGATCATGCGCTCGCCCAACGTGTTGTGGAACGATGCCACCTAGAAGCACGATAGTAAGGGCACCCCCATTTTTATTTATACAATTTTTGTTGGTGCTTTAGTTGGAATAGCGCGCTTAAAACTAAATGGAGGTGAACATTGAAGGAAGAAACAACATACACTTCATTTGGGCTGCAGCTGAAAATCAACGTAAGGCCGTACCTCGCGCTGCCATTTGACATTATGCTGAAGCTGATCTATCAAAAGAGGCTATCAAAAGAGCTCCTTTGGCAAACATTACCTTGTTTGTCAGAACTGTTTGTGTCAATAAACGCATTTTCTTTCTTCTTACTTGGCAAAGACAGTAGTTTAAGAAACTTTAGTTAGAAAGTTTCTTAAACTACTTTGGAAACTAAATACTAGGCTATTTACATGTACCTAATAGTAGTACCTAATGCACATAATAGGCTTGCGTTTGACCGCCACCTCGCCTGATGTTAAGCGATGATGCGGTTTACGATGGAGCACGCATGCCTAGAAGAAACCGATTTACTCGTGACTTGAAGACACCCAGATTGTAACTGTCGAAGAACATCCACTTTTTGATCAATTTAAATTCTTACCTAAAGGTCAACATTTCAAATTTTAAGAATTTAGAATCATTATCGTACCTGTTGGAGCGGTCGTGCATGCGCTAGCGCAGTACTGAGCGCGTCGAGCGCGGCCGCGGCGGGCGGCGGCGGCAGGCGCAGGCCGGCCAGCGCGCGCGCCTCCAGCTCCGCGCGCTCCAGCCCGGGGTTGAAGTTCACCACCATGAGCCGAGTGCTGCCGCTAAACTCCACTACCGGCTTGTCTGTAGATATTTGGAGGGACCCGTTCTTTGCTTGCGCCTGCGAATATTTTAACCTTTTGTAGTGTGTGACTCACTTCCCACCTTTATACAGGGTGGCAGGTTAGACAGTGGAAATATTTTAAGGGGTCAGTGTACTCATCATTATGAACAACTTTTACTATGGGATGAATCCTCAAATCGCTAATAAAATCAGCTGTTCCATACATTTTGTTGAACATAACTCAACAAAATGTATGGAACAGCTGATTTTTTTTCGCGATTTCAGGGTTGGTCCCATAGTAAAAGTTGTTCATAATTATGAGTACAATGACCCCTTAAAATATTTCCACTGTCTAACCTGCCACCCTGTATACTATTGCATTAGCTTGTAAGTTGTAAGTGGTAATTAAATATCATTAGGGTTGGTCCCATAGTAAAATTTGTTCAGTAGAAAGACCCCTTTTGGGGTCCAACAGGGTTTTTATACGCTGTATACTATTGTATGAGCTTGTAAGTAAGTGGTCATTAAATATAATTATTCATAGAGTGAGAAGACGTCTTTCCTTTGCTCCGTAACGCCCACCATTGCACTTTGGAGAATGGAGGAACGAGGTGGAATGTCCCTCCATTGAAAAGGGAGGATCCTACCAGACCGTTGGTATAGTCTGGCGGGCCACTGCCCTGGCAGTTGATGTCGGGTTTCTGTATACATGGTTATCGCTCTGAAAACTCTTCTTGCGTGATGTAGGATTCATGACGTAAAATATATTGACATCAACAACTGTTTCACTGCTAGCTGTCTAGCTAGGTAGAAAGTATTCAATGTTGCCAGTAGATATCGTTCTCGCTACAAACCTGTAGTTTTACATGGACAAGGATATAATAAGAACAAGTAGGTACACACATTGTTTAATCAATTACCTGCAGATCGCGACACCATTCCTCGTGTAGCTGTGTGTACAGATTTTTGAGATCTTTCAATACTTTTGTAGCAAGACTATGTAACTCAGAACTGCCATCGAATTCTTTCAAGTACTTCTCAGCACACAATTGGATTTCTTTCACCTGAAATGTACATATTAGTTTTAAATAAATAAGCTATATAGCAATCATCTACAGTAGAATCCGGTTATAGCGACGGCCAAGGGACCAGTGATATTACGTCGTACTAACCGGACGCCGTACTAAACGAACAGACAATTTTGTTTTTTATTAATCACATATTAATGTATTTATTAATATGTAGGTGACAAGCAAATAAAAAAAATATATTAAATTATTTATTTATTTCACATATTTTATGTATCATAGCTAAGAATGAGAAGAAATGTAATTTCAATAATCAGTTTTGTAGAAGCCATTTTTGTGCGCGTACTTACTGATTACCCGCAAATTAAGTACCTAGGTATGTACTGCTGTAAAATAAACAGTCGCATTCCTATCAGCGATGTGCAGGCAAGGGGGGTCCGCGGGGCGGAGATAGCTTCTTAACTACGATTTATTTGTAAACACGTCAACGCTCGTCGTTGTAACCGGACAATTTTGTTTAAAATTCCGTCGTAAAAAGCGGTCGGTCGCTGTAAGCGGAGTCGTAATAAACGGATGTACTTTCATGGTGGCTCATATTAAAACCAAACATATGCCTATAGTTACGTCGCTAAAAACGGTTGGTTGTTAAATGCGGAGTCGTACTAAACGGACTACACTGTACATTCCAATTATACATTGCAATATCATCATCATTTATGACGGCATAATTGGTGCATTGGCTCAGTGATTAGCTGCTGCGCTGCGTATTGCGATTAGATTCGCGAACGAAACAAATATTTATGTAAGTACATATGACTTTTAGATACTTGTTTCAAATCTGAGTGTTTGTACATAAATGAGATGTGTATTGTTTAAAAAACCAACATAAAGAAGACATTTTTCTAGTGCAAAGCAAACAAAAAAGGAACTTAACGAGTAAAAAAATGCCACTACAATATGCCTTTTGATCATTACCTTCGCTTCTGTCAGTTTGGCCCACTGTATCTGAAGCACGACGGTGGACATTTCCGGGGGCTGGTACATCTTGACGTCCACCTCGTCTGCATCCATTTGCGTTTGTACACTCTTCAGCATCGATATAAGAGATGACACGAATATCTCCAGTTCGTTGTTAAGCGCGTGTTTTACGAGGGGTCGCTCTATTAGCGCACTGTATCTCATGAATTCGTAGAGCATCTGTAAAAGAAAGGCCAACTTAGGACAAAACTATGCTACGGCAGTGGCTTAGACGATTTGTTAAGGTTTTGTTCTTCCACGTCGTGTTACAATATTCTGTAGTATGGTTAATAGTAAGTACGTTAGAAACATGTATGTAGGTACACCTAGACTGCCCAATATCTTCTCCTATATTTCAGTCCATCCAAAGGTTGTCTGGAAGAGATCGCTTTGTGCGATAAGACGGCCCATTGTACATTTTAAATTAGTAACCCTGTTCTGTATTATGATACTTATAGTGTACAATAAAGAGTAGGTATAATTAAATAAATAAATAAACAAGCTTTTGTTTTTTTTTTGCGTAAAATGTACTAGTTTTAGCTTAGTTCTTTACTTTTATTTATATACCTGTTTAGTGGACATGTTATGCAATCTTGGTTTTAGCTTTTCAGCAACCTTAATTTCAGCGGGACGCAAACTTGTTGAAAACTTTGAAACAGCTGTATCCCATCCGGGATTCGGCCCGTTACACATCCAAATGTTTATACCTACAAAGCAATGTATTTTTGTTTAAACATAAGAAACAATAAGAAAAGTATTTTAGTACAAGCAAGGTACTAAACTCGGAGCTTACTTTCGAATGGCGCAAATAGTTGATGTGTCTGCAGTTCTGATCGTTCATTATTCGAAAGTAATTTATTCAACTGACAATGTGTAGATCTGATGTCGTGAATCTGAAACGAAAACTTCAAATATTAAGACTTGTATGAGCTATTAAACAATAGCAATTGTTTAAAATATAAGGATATAATTACTAATATCTTGAAACACCAACCTCTTTCATCCTATTTTGAAAGTTCAAACAAAACTGCGGCACATAAGGTTTCCCATTCCATGCATGGAGTGCGTAGTTCGGCCAGTACGTTTCAGTTAACGATTCGCAAGCGCTGTTCCAAGTCTTAATCACTTTGAAACTCTCAGATAATAGGGTTAGTACTTCACTATCTTTGACTCCATTATGGACTTTCCAGAGATCAGTAGCAGACACTGTCTTTTGTATAACTGAACATATTTCATGACCTAAAAAGTATGTAATAGAAACATTAAGGTTTGAATAACAATACATTTAAATTAGAAACTCCGTTCTTGTGCGGGCAGTTGTGGCTGCAAAGCGAGAGGGCGTGGGAGGTTCTACGCCTTCTTGCTCAAAAGTTGACTGGGCCAGTTTGTTCTCGACGGCCAAATTTCAGAGAATTAATTAATTATAAAGTGTGATGTGTTGCTTATATCGTCAACAGCACATATCTAATGCTATTGTTTACAGTTAGGCCGCGGCCGCACTGGTAGGCGCGACGCGACGCGACGGCGGCGGCGATTTCGTGAAAACAACTTCATATAAACATATGACGGTGGCCGCACTGCAGAAACGACAAGCAAAATTTATTTGTTCAGGAAATCGCCGTCGCGTCGCGTCCCGCTTACCGGTGCGGCCGCGACCTTACTGTTACACCATCAATAACATGTAAAAACCAATATGAGAAACTGGATGCAATATCAATAATCTAATAATTATATCAATCCATACATACCAATAATATCAAATACATGAACCATCCTATCTTGCGCATATGGCGAGGTAGTAATGCGCCATATATCATCCAAGATTCCTCCTATGTTTTCCGATGATTCCCTGATCTCATCCATTGAGCTGGAATGGATTGTCCTGTAAAAAGTTGGAAGAAATTAATTGAAAGGAATTATGAAAAAGTTCCCTAAAATGATAATGTAAGTGACAAAATGATAATGTAAGTGACAAAATTGGTGTACTTTTGTTCAGCAGTGTGATATTTTGAGTTAGATAAAGCTATATAATTATTTAACTATTTACTAGAATAATCTATATAATAAAAGAATTTATAAAATCTATTCTATCCAACCGATTTGCTTGATTTTTTAACCGACTTCCAAAAAGGAGGAGGTTCTGCATTCGGTTTTTTTTTTTTTTTTTTTTTTTTTCATGTATGTACACCGATTATTTTTTAAATGAAAGGTATTTATGCACTAATTCATCATCAAGCATTGGAATTCACCAAACTTTAACCCTTCTCAAGTTACACTAAAACGCAATTTACTCCTAGATATAAGATCCGGTTCTAATTGAGTTAGGTACGCGGTTCGTTTTGGTCTAAGATCATTCACTGGAACGAACTCTTTCATTTGAGCTTATGCTGCTTAAATTGGTTGAGTTGGAGGGAAGCTAGGTGCGTACAACCAACTTGACTTTCAATATGCGTTTCAAATAGGTTATAATAAATCATTACTTATCATATGAGAGCGTTATTTTTGAATTATACGTTTTATCAACACAATGCTTCGGAGCAGCACGGGTCTCTCGCTATTTTTAAATTAATTTGGTTAAATTACCTTATTTCTTCCAAAACATCTTCAAAAAGTTCGCAAAAGTTAGATGCTCCCTCCTTTTCTTTATTTTTAGCATCCCGTTTTTGTCCTATTGTCCTCCAATATTCTAATTCATCATAGATTGATAATACAACTGTAAAAAATAGCAACATAGATACATAATAATATAAATAATATAATAATATAATATAAATATTATGACGCTTTTATTCCCCAAGGGGGAAAGTAGAGGAGTATTAGTACACCCACATTATGCCAATTATAAGTTCTATGTAACAAAAGCGCGTGCCTTTTGTTTAATCAAGCAATAGTCAAGACCCGGGAATCAAATTCAAGACTCCGAGCTCAGCAGCCTGGTTTGCGACCACTACATCATTGAGGCCGTTACATAGATATGTCTCTAATTCAAGAATTACCAAATGCTATATATTTCGAATTTTAATTTCAACTAGCTGTGCCGTGCGGTTTCACCTGCCGTTGCTCGGCTCCTAAGGGTCATAGCGTGTTGTTAATAGCCTAGACAATTCCTTATGAATCTGGCTATCACAAAAAAAATCGAATCCAACTGGTAGTTCCAGAGATTAGCGCCTTTAAGGGCACCATGAAATCGTCTTACGGGAAAACCAAAACTGTATATATATAATAGAAAATGCAAAGTAGTAGCCACGAAAAAAAACCTCTGAAGCTGAAGAGTTTATAGAGACAGACTGCTGACGCATTGGTTTTGTATACAGGCGCTCGATTGTATTAGCGCAGCTAGCAGTCGTCTCCCCGCAATCGAGTAGTTAGGTCGTATTAATTATATAGTTTATAATAATTCTGTAATCTGGTACCTACCAGTAAAATATGTATTCCAACATGACCTTCATTTAGTAACTTCCCTCATACATCAAACCCCTACAACTGTTCTTTAAAAAAAACAGGTTGAGGATAAACCTTGCAGATTAAAAAAAAAAACCGGCCAAGTGCGAGTCGTACTCGCGCACCGAGGGTTCCGTATCAGTTTTGGGCGTATAAAAAGAAAAAAAACGAACCGCAAAACTAAGTTTGTTTGTGAAAGAATTTTGATGATTTTGAAAAACTGTACTAGTTAGGAACATCGTTTTATTTTTGGTGCCATATTTGGGTCAATTCCTATCATTTCTAATTATTTCAGATTTTTCACTCCGCAAACTTCGGAGATAAGGGAGGGGGAATGGTATTTTTTTGGAAATTTTTTATCATATGTCGAAAACTGTGAGACATAAAATAAAATGAAAATATATTTTGAAATGTGCAGATCAAGCCCTTTCATATGATAATATGTCATTTGACCTAGAAACCCCACTTTGAAATTTCGGACCCCCACTCCGGCCCCTTTTGCAATGAAAATAAAAACATTTTTTGACTTTTTTCATTTTCAATAAAGTTTGGCAAGCATTCTTTATAACTGTTCCAAATTTCAAGTCGATAGCATTAGTAGTTGCTGAAATAAGCAGGTGTGACAGACAGACAGACGAAGTCGCACCATAAGGGTTCCTTTTTTACCATTTTGGTACGGAACCCTAAAAAGGAACCCTTATGGTGCGACTTCGTCTGTTTGTCTGTTTCATTTATGTCCATATAGTGGGCCTAATTTCGCCGGTGTTCTTTGGAACGAAAATCTTATGAATTTTACACAACAAAGAACAGAGGAACCGCAGATTTTTTATATTTTCCGTAACAATATTTCTGTTTAATGTAAAAAAATCGCAGAATTTTTGGATTTACACCCGAAATATTCATAAAAATTATAATTCAGAAAAATTCAGCAGGTTTGCGAATTTTTACGTAGAACAGAAGTATTGTTATAGAAAACAAAAACTTTCAGCGGGTACTCTGTTCTTTGCAGCCTATAATTAAGTAAACATTAACCCCCTTACTCATAGACTATGATTAAATTTAACAGCTCTTATGTCAATTGTCATCTCTATTCATAGTCATAGAAATGACAAGAATAGTTATATACTTAATCTCGTTAAAGCTAAGAGACGTCTTTAAGTAATGGGGAAGTGTTCGTTCTTATGACGCTAAAGTTATGGTTCTATGGCAGTGCTTTTTCCATGTTTTTAATATTTAAGGGTTATCCTCAATAAGATTTTTTGAGCCACTAGTAAAACTCTTTAGCTAGTCAGACCTTTTCTGATTTATTATATTAGAATAGATAGTATAGCTATGTAGTTTTCAAATATATGTATAGGTCAAATGAGCCACTATACCAATACATGAATACAAAAAATTATAAATAGGACTACCCGACTACTTATTTACTACAATGTTTTTATAATGCCTTATCTGCTTGCTTTTTACACGTCGATAGACACACTGACTAACTTTCCCGGTATTGTAGAGGTAGGAATGCTACAAGGTTCAATATATGGACCTCTGTATTAAATACTGATTTTGAATCTATTGAAAAAGAGTAACCATGGAGCTTCTTGTCCGTTCTTCTCCATAGCACAGATAATATAATACTAACGTAAACGTAACGTAACGTCCATAGGAATCTACGTTTTGGAACAGACAACTAGCTTCAACTAACGGACAAACCGACTGACAACTATTGTAATATTGTTTGACATTTCAAAAGTGCCTGTAAATGGTCTAATTGAAATAAATGTTTTGACTTTTGACTTTTTTGACTTTTGATAATTATAATTAGATGCTTACCATTAAAGTTCCCTTTTCCATGTGCCAAAATTCTTAAGTTAGATTCTAGATCTGATAGATTCTTTTGGAGTTTATTAGAATACAAGTCATTTCCCTGCAAAAGAAAAAAAAAATATTGTTTAACTTTTTTTAATGCTGGCAAGACAGTTATTATTTTCTTGGGTTACCTACTAAAACAATATACATTTAAAAATGATTAAATTATGTACTTACTGCAGCCAACAGAGGAGTGTAGATTTGTCTCCAAATCTGATATAATGACTCCGCTGTATTATTAGACAGGGTCAATATATTAATATTATGTACATCATCATCTTTCAATAACTCTTGTGCAAATGTTTTGTAAAATACAATAGATTTATTTTTATCATCTTGTATCTGGAAGTTGAGATCATAATAAAATTATAATAAATATATTATATAAAAAACCGGACAAGTGCGAGTATGCCTCGCGCCCTAAGGATTCCGAAATATGATCATAGATGGCGCTACTGCATACTTCCAATGGCGCCATCTATGAGCAGATGGCTCCACTTATGGTCCGGTGACTGACGGCGGACAACAAAGTGATCCTATAAGGGTTCCGTTTTTCCTTTTGAGGTACGGAACCCTAAAAATAACTAAAAACTTAAAAATTAATTTATTCAAATTGGAAACAAGCCATTTTCTACACTTTACCTTTTAACACAGTGTAAAATTTTCTAATAAAAGCGTGTTACACCCTCTTTTTGAAATGTAGAAAATGGCTTGTTTCCAATTGAAATAAATTAATTTTTAAGTTTTTAGTTATTTTTTAAAATATAAAAGCTTGTTTTTAAAAAATATTTTTTAATTTTTTTATTATAAAGAGGAAAGACTTTTTGTTTGTTTGTTTGTTTGTACCGAATAGGCTCCGAAACTACTGGACCGATTTTAAAAATTCTTTCACTAATAGAAAGCTACATTATCACTGAGTAACATAGGCTACTTTTTATCCCGAAAAAATGCACAGTTCCTGTGGGACACGCGGACGAAGTCGCGGGCGAAGTGCTAGTTCAGTATAATATTAGCTAAGACAAAACCTCCTGAAGTCCTGAAATACGTGCAGTCTGTATAAAAAAATATATACTCTGCAACGAATAAATCCAAGTTAATTTATTGATTTATGTTACAGCACTTTTCTTCTTACCTAGTGGTTTTTGTAATAAGTTTTTCAAAGTACTGTATAAAAAAATATATACTCTGCAACTAATAAATCCAAGTTAATTTATTGATTTATGTTACAGCACTTTTCTTCTTACCTAGTGGTTTTTGTAATAAGTTTTTCAAAGTATTGTAATATTGCAAAGCTAAAGAAAATACTCACTTTTGTATGAAGAAATATGTTTTCATTATTCATATATCCTTGTATTATAAGAATTTGTGGGTTATTGATGAAATCAGATAATGCATTTTCTGATTTTTCATCCAACTTTAAATCCGATCTGTTGTAATAGTGCTCTGAAACAAAGATATAATAATAAAAAAACTGGTCAAGAGTCAGGCTCGCACAATAAAATTAAGGTTTCATACTAAATAAACTTTTATTTTATTTGATAAAGATTTATATTATATCATAGTTTCTACCCACTTTTACAATAAAAAAAACCGGCCAAGTGCGAGTCGTACTCGCGCACCGAGGGTTCCGTAAAACCGGACCGCATAACAAAGTTTTTTTTTGAAGGAATTTTGATGATTTTGGAAAAACTACTTACTAGATCTCGTTCAAACCAATTTTCGGTGGATGTTTACATGGTAATGTAGGTACATCATATATTTTTTTTAGTTTTATCATTCTCTTATTTTAGAAGTTACAGGGGGGGGGACATACATTTTACCACTTTGGAAGTGTCTCTCGCGCAAACTATTTAGTTTAGAAAAAAATGTTATTAGAAACCTCAATATCATTTTTGAAGGCCTATCCATAGAACCCCACACGTGTGGGATAGATGAAAAAAATATTTTGAGTTTCAGTTCTAAGTATGGGGAACCCTAAAAATGTTTTTTTTTTTATTTATTTTTTATTATTGTTTTTTTTTATAATCTTAATGCGGTTCACAGACTACATCTACTTACCAAGTTTCAACAGTATAGTTCTTATAGTTTCGGAAATAAATGGCTGTGACATACGGACCGACAGCCAGACAGACATGACGAAACTATAAGGGTTCCTAGTTTTACTACGGAACCCTAAAAAAACCAGCATACCTACCTGACATTAAAAATCACATTTATTGGTTAGATAACCAATAAAAGACATTCTTTATTAAGCACTAGCTTTCGCCCACGGCTTCGCCCGCGTGGACGTCGATTATACCATGGGAACGTACCTCAGGAGTAAACTTTAACTACCATTATATCACTCTCCGGTTCATAGCAGTAGGTACCTACAACAACATGACAGTACAAACAGACACTTCAATTTTATTTATTTGTATAGAAGATTATCAATCTTATTACCCCCGCAGAAGAGCTGTTTTACCGCCGAGGGGGTGAATAGTTTTTTTTTTTTCTATTTTGAGTGACATAAATACACGCGATTACAGCAATACCGCAAATTCATCACCACTAACCGATCCCGCGTCGAGCGCGGCAACCGTTACACAAAAAATAATCCCTAGAGCATGATTCAGTATTCACGAGCGACGGCGCGATGGCTTATTAGCGTATTTCATGTATAAGTTTGGTGTTTCTATACCGATTTCTATGATTCTTTTTTTATTGAATAGGTAATAATGTAAACTTTTTTTAATTAGGGATGAGTGAGAGTATTATAAACGTAAGAGGAAACAAATACAATCAGAAAGCTCCGAACTGCTAAGCTATCGGGAGTTACACGTGTTATTGCGAGTCAACCATAAAAGATAGACATATGCTGTTGTGGGATATTTTTTAGATAATTTTATGTAGAACATTTCCGTCATACATGATTTCTATGTAGCTTTAACCATTAAGGCTGCACACGCGACGGAAGCTTAAAAAATGGAGTAACCTCTCTCGTTTTCCCAACATTTCCCTTCACTGCTCTGCTCCTATTGATTGTAGCGTGATGAAAAGTATACTATAACCTGCCCAGGAGTATGAAGAATAATTGTACCAAGTTTCGTTAAAATCCGTCGAGTAGTTTTTGTTTCTATAAGGAACATACAGACAGACAGACAGACAAAAATTTTACTGATTGCATTTTTGGCATCAGTATCGATCACTAATCACCCCCTGATAGTTATTTTGAAAATATATTTCATGTACAGAATTGACCTCTCTACAGATTTATTTTATGTATAGATAAGCATAGCATAATCGGCCTATAATGTTCCCACTGCTGGGACACAGGCCTCCTCTCTGTGAGAGGGAGTGGGCCGTAGTCCACCACGGTGGCCCAGTGCGGGTTGGTGGACGTCATATGTCTTCGAAGTTTTGGTTCTAGGACATGCCGGTTTCCTCACGATGTTTTCCTTCACCGTTAAAGCAATAATTAATTTCTAATCCTCTATTAAGAATCACATTTATTGGTTAGCTAACCAACCAATGCATGAATTACTGCATTATTTTCCTAATAAACATGTGAGTCAACTGAGTGTCTGTGGACCCCTGGCACTCACGTCACGGACCCCCTGGGGGTCCGGGGACCCCACTTTAAGAAAACCTGCTCTAGTCTATACTCACCCTTAGATGTCAATATGAAAGTTACATTAGTTCGACAGTCGGTAGGATTAGAACGAGCTCATGTTTACGCAAAAAGTTGTTTCTCATGCTCATATTGTAGGGGTTGCGGAAAAACATAATTCTGGTTATTTTGCTGTCGTATGATATTTTTTACGAGGGATAAAGGCTGTAGTAGATAGATGAAGAACATTATTTTAGTTTTTGAGATGGAGGAACGAGGAATGTTTCTCCAATTGTCGTCTGGTGGGCCTTTGTCCCACGGTAAAAAAAAAAAAAAAAAAACCGGCCAAGTACGAGTCGTACTCGCCAACCGAGGGTTTCGTATCATTTTTGGACGTATAAAGTGAAAAAATCTGGACCGTATAACTAAGTTTGTTTGTGAAGGAATTTTGATGATTTTGAAAAAACTGTACAAGTTAGGAACATCGTTTTATTTTTGGTGCCATATTCAAGTGCAGAATACCAAGATTTGGTATTCTGCACTTGAGAGTGCAGAATACCAAATCTTGACGCAATATTTCAATGGCAGTAGAATCGTAGACCAGTGCAAGCCATTGGTCTTATAGAACTAGCAGAATACCAAATGTTAAAAACTATTCCTTCGCATCTCTATCGAAACTCCATTGAAGCGTTTGTGAATTGACCCAAATTGGGTCAATTTATATCAACTCTAATTATTTCAGATTTTTCGGCCCGCAAACTTCGGAGATAAGGGGGGGGAATGGTATTTTTTTGGACATTTTTCATCATGTGTCGAAAACTGTGAGACATAAAATAAAATAAAAATATATTTTTAAATGTGCAGATCAAGCCCTTTCGTATAACTTATCTATTATTATATTTGATGGGTGAAACCAGGTTTTTATGATATGTCACTTGACCTAGTAACCCCACTTTAAAATTTCGGACCCCCACGGTCAGAGAGTCGCCTTAGGGGCGGAGTGTAGGAGTTGGAGTATACGCTTAGGGGCTCTATGAAAGGCATAGAAAAAATAAAAATAAAAATTTTGGAAGAAAAAAAAATTTTTGGGAGAAAAAATTTTTTTGTTATTATAAACAATTTCATTAAAATAGTGAATTAACACGTTCGCGTGAGCAACCTCATTTCTGAATGTTGGTACTCAGGCGCACCATTTTCCCATACAAAGTTAAGCAACG
Source organism: Thalpophila matura (assembly GCA_948465475.1). Classification (NCBI taxonomy): domain Eukaryota; kingdom Metazoa; phylum Arthropoda; class Insecta; order Lepidoptera; family Noctuidae; genus Thalpophila; species Thalpophila matura. Next base: position 7,933,899 of record OX419183.1, on the reverse strand, counting down.
TCTAAAGACGTCGCGCCGTAATACGTACGTCTTAGAAGTATGTTACGTGGCGCAACGTTATTTGACGTCCAACGTCTATATACGCTGCCGCCACCACGTAGGTCTGACATACCATGCTAAACGACACAACGTTCTTAGGCGTCAACTTTTTTAACTACTTACTAATTAAGGAAATTGAAATGATACAACTGGAGAGAAGGAACAAAAGTTTATTCAAAAACTCTTAACATTCTTATTTTTACGAGTCCAAAATCTTTATTACTTTTTAATCGGCCTTAATTGTACATGTACCTATATATTAATAATTAACAAACAAGATAATATTACAAATGTATAAATATTAGAAGAACGATTACGACGACATAACCTACTTCCCTTTGCAGAAGTATTGCTGTCACTACTAACTTCATCATTACAAGGATTATAGTCTCCATCAGATCCATATTCATCATCACCACTAACACTAAATGGATTTGGTATCGTGCTTCCCGTCGATGACGCTTCTTCGAAAAGTTTCATGATACGTTCTTCTTCCTTATCCATCTATAACAATGCAATATTACACTTTTACCAAAGCAAATAGCAATGTAACTATATGTTACGTTATTATAAAAACCATAACACCATTTATTTTATGATTATTACCATATTCTCATTGTTCAAAATAAGCAAATGCAAAAAAAAACAGAAAAACCGTTACGAACTTCTGACTTGAAATTACATCAAATTCATGTTAGTTATGACATTATTTGTTCCTCAAAAACATGCGGATACTTATACCAAGTAAATGTAATAAAGAAATTTATAATATTTACTAACCTTTTATGATAAAATATTACGTAATCCGGATAAGTTGGATGGCGTTCACAACACACACACGTTAGGTCGTCTCACTGCGCGCAGGTCAACTGGCAGTGGGGATAGCGGCACAAGAGAGGGCGTCATAAGACGTTGCGAGTTTGTGCGTGCTACCTTTGCATGTGTGGGTACAAAACTAGAAAGATGTTTACTTTTTTGGTCATGCGGCGGTTTTGGCTTGGAAAATCGAACGTGTTGCGGCGCTAAGTAGATGCGCCATAGGAACTTGCTTTTAAAATCGACGTTCAAAGACGTTCCGTCAAAATAAATATGACAATCTAGAGGACGTCGTATGACGTTGTGCCATTTCAAAATTATATCAACACGACGTTTTAAGACGTTGCTCACGCGAACGTGTTAATAGGCAGTGAATAAAATTTTTTATAAGTACAGACTAAGTTATTCTGACGATACAGTTATAATAAATAGCGAATTTAGCGAATATAACGATTTTTGTACATAGGCACCTACTGAACTGTACTTACCAATAGTTGTAAATATAAAATCGCGTATAGGTAACATGTTTAACAACAGCAAACCTTAAATTTAAGTCCTTTACAACAACATCACTTCTCGATCAGAGTGCTATAATATGGAAATATTTTACAAGTTTGCTCCATTTTAACCGTTTTTTGTTCTTTGAAGAGGTTTTTTGAAGCAAAACTGTTGTCATGGCAACCAAATGGCAACCATACGTCATATCATAATACAGATTATAAAACCACTAGGTATCATACTGATGAATATACAGGCTGTCCCAAAAAGAATGGATAATCCTGAAACACCATAGGCTATAGGGGAATCAAAATATAAAAAAAAAAAAAAAAAAATACAGTTGGTACCTACCCAAATTACGGACTTTTTTGAAAAAAGTGTCGATTTTTTTCATACTACTGTCACAGATAATATAATACTACTGTGCATTTCTGTATACCACAGCTACAAATAAATGAAATCCATAGGGTTTTTGGGGTCATATTCAAATTTAAATTCAAATTCAAAAGTCATTTATTCAAAGTGGGCTAAAGCCAATTAGCACTTTTTGAACGTCAATATACATTAGACAGCCCCCAAAAACGCCCACCCTTCACCGCTTCCTAGTGTTTTAGCTGCGAAGAAGAAACGGCGCAACAAACTCCGCAGCAACACGATTCTGTCTTTCAGTTACTTTTGTTTAAAAAAATTATTGACTGAGCTTTTGAAACAAAAAAATATATATATATGTAAACTATAAATACTTAAAAGTAAAATAATAATGTAACCTAACACACACCAATATACCTAATCAAAGAAAATAAAGTAAAAAAACAATAAAAAATATGCAGTCGCAAAAGATGCTTTAAAGTTTAGGCGTTAATATTCTAGTTACTAATCGGTAATAAAGGCTGTGTGTCCGGTTACAATTATAGACAAATAAATTTTATTTGACAGTCAAGAGACTCAAGAGTCATGCTTGATAAACTAGGACCAGGGGCTAGTTATTTCAACAATGTATATTAAATTAAATTACTGGGCTCAGTCAACAGAACGACCAGTCACCACAAGCAGCACCCGTTCACGAGTATGACGCAGAGGCCAGTCATCACCTCCCTCGCCATTTTAGAGGGAAGGTTTTATGGGTATTAAGGAACCCATAACATTCTACATGGAATCACAGACGTATAAAGTTATACGTCTGTGGGTAGAGTTTTCTCCTCGGGAATGTGTGTCTTGGTCCCTACGCTCGAGAGTTAGTCCTAGCATCCTTGGTTACGCTCAGGATTCATTAAAGCGCCCATGACAAGACACTGTTTTATCCCCTTGGTGAATAATCTACTATTTCTTATAAAATATTTAAGAAAATTCTCAAAAATCGAATGTCACGAGCGGGATATGAACCCGTGACCTCTGGCGTACATCTACTATTTGGTTTCAACTTTAATTCGTTATAAGTACAGGTTATGACAAAAAATGTGTATTGTGTTGGTGGCAGACTCTTTGAGCACTTACTTTAAAGGTAGCTTAGGCAATTAAGGTTTTATTTATTAATTTTTTGTCATAACTGTACAGTTAGGACATGATAACATGTCAGTTAAAACCAGAAAAAATGAATTTTAAAAATTTTGGTTTTTAGTCGAATTTACTCCTTTTGCATATTAATAGCAATAACCTCGTATTTACTTCAGATACAAGTATGTGTTGTACCATTTTAAAATCTGTATTAAACGCGCATATTTTTTTAATTGTTGGCCACATAAGCTTTCATACATTTTTTTTTCACCAAGTGCGCTTAAAGGAGTTGTTTCAGAAATGTATGGAGCCTGGAATGGGTCTACGTACGCAACTATGTATTATTTTGACTCTCCAATAGCCCTACTATGGGGTGTTTCAGGATTATCCATTCTTTCTGGGACACCCTGTATATAGTGCTTATTATATCATAAAGTGCTTTCTTCTTTGCCCCATGGCGTAACTGTTACATGATTATATTCTTAGAAATGCTAGATGATGAATCGAGACTTCAAGAGCCCCCTTAAAAATAGTAATTTCTTAGAACGTGATAAATTATGAATATAATAAAGCTAGCTTCATAAACAGTTCGCTAGTGTCTCTGTCAAGCAACAGCCAGTCAAGTCACAATGACATTGTGATGTCAATGTCATTGTTATTAAGAATGCTTGTCAAATGTCACGAACTCACGATCATTTTGTAGGTATTGATCTATTTTAGTTTTTCTAGTTTTCTCGCGCCTTTCAGCTATTGAGTTTTCTCGAAAGAAAATCTGACGCAAAGAAAAACTAACCAATCTTTCGCCTACTTATTCATCAAAGGCAAACAAAATGTTTCGGCCTGTAAGATCTCTTATTGCAGTAAGTAATATCTGAATAACATTTGCTTCTCATTTTTTCTAAATTCATCAAATAAATTGAATATTTTGTGTTGGAGATAATCTTACCATGTAAAAGTTGCTAATAGTCGAAAAGTATTTTAACATGTAACTGAGCATTATGATGCCTTATGACATGTATGTCATAAGGCATCACCTCAGACAGACCCTCACCTATTGTACGTCCTATAAATCCTTAAACTTATAACCATGCATCACAACATCACAAGATAATAATGATTAAAAATGATACAAGTGCATATCAGTATGTAAATACGATTATAGTTGTATAGTGCTAATTTATTATATAAAAGTACCTCTAATTTATTTTTAAATTGTCCAGACTTGCAAGATAGTGAAGAATCTTCCCAGTGTTGCTTGCATGAGTGACAAGCCTGTGGATGTGGATTATTCTTATATAGAAATACCTCAGTATGATGTTGAGAAACCACAAACATTGGAGACACGTAAGGCAAGGTGAGAAAAGTGTCTTTATAAAATATTCTTTTAAGGTTTAACAAACAATATTTGACTTATTTATCTATAGAAATATGATTATGCAACTGGCATTCAATGTAAAAAATTAATATTAAACAGGTTTAGACTCAACATTATGGTACATCCAATCATCTGTGAATTTTAAAAATATTAATGTTTGTTGCATAACTAAATTAATTCTTATTTAAAATAAAATATAATAACTTTATAGTTATTGACTCAACAGTCTACCTTGTAATAGTTAAATTTTTCTTAGGGATGTGAAAAAATAATCAATTATGGAAATAATCAATTAAAAATGGATTTTTTAAAAGTAAAAATCAATTTTAATACATGATTTTATTTTGATGAATAATCGATTAATAATAATTTTGTTTTTATATTTCATTCAATCAATTATTACCGACTTTTTTCATCTGTAACCCTCTGACAAGTTTGGTCTTCTGGCCCGGAGCCTGGAACGCGAACTGCCAAGGAATACTATCTCCATAATATTACATTAACGCCATCTGTGCATCTATGATGAGATTCCTTCTGTGCTTTTAAAACAGTTTAGTTGATTCATTTAATCAAACATTCACTAGAAAGAGTCAACAAACTGTACTATTTTACCGACATTTGGTTGATATGTCATTTATTAATCGACATAATATATACAATACGACAAGTTTATTTTTAATTGATTAATCTATTGATTTAATATTTATGGCGTTTATTTTGAAATTAATTGACAAATTAGCGATTAATAATCGATTTTGTTAAAAATCGATTATTTTCTTAAGAAAAATCGATTACTTATTAATTGATTATCTATCTATATCATTATATCATGCTTTAAAAAAAACAATTAATTAAAAATCAATTTTTTAAGTACATACAATGTCACATCCCTAATTCCTCTCCTAGATGAGTTAAGGCTGTGCTTCCCAATACATTTTTCATACTGAATAGGAATCAGATAACTCCTTCTTTGTATTAATTTAAATCAGGGGACGGCAACCCGCGCGCATGCGGCCCGCGTGGCTCTTTCTTGCGGCCTGCGACTGTTTTGAAATAAAGGTCGTATCTTTCTGAATCATTTTTGACGCGAATTATTCGCGTCAAAAATTATAATAAGAGCGTGTCGGAACACGCACAGTCTTCCGACCGCAAATATAAGTTGGTATTTCATAATATCATATAAATCATACAAAGTTATTTTTGCAGTTGTCAAACTCAAAACTGAAAATAGTGAATATGAAAAACACGAAACACGATTTTTCGACTTAATGACTTTTCGCTCTACAGGGACGTAGAGCGAAAAGTCATTATGTCGAAAAATCGTGTTTTGAGATAATGAGAGTTAAAGTTATAACTTTAACTTTTTCAAAACTTGCACTAAAACATTGAGATAGCCTAAGAAAATTAGGATGTCTTTTTTTCGCATTTCATTTAGTTTTAAAAAATAAGTACCTACAAAAGTAAAAAAGTGTAAGTCTGATTTTACATTTTCTTTTTTCTATTCCAATGTCCCGGTCGGCGTTTCAGCATTTATGGCAGCCCTATATTAGAGTAATTAATTAATCATAATAACATGTTATTGCATATAATAAAAACATTTAACTATTTTAATTCATTAGAAACGACTCTTATCAAGCATAAATAATAAGGGCGCCTTGACATTCAGCGTTGGTCCAGTAAATTGGTTCGCCGTCGTACGTAATGCACAGCATAGATGCCGCGGTTACGCCAAGTTTCCTCACCGACATGTATAGGTACTTTTGTGGACACTTACCCTATAGTGAGTAGTTCCAATCCTAACCTTTTCAATTGCTCGAAATCGTGTGCGTGAGCTTGTAAACATGTAGCTTTGACGCGCAGACACACACTAGCACAGTAAAAATATGTACACCAGTACGGAAACTACGTACTAACGTTCGAAACGGCACACTCACACAAACACGCGAATCGACGAGACCTCTAAGCGGACATCGCGGTGCTGTCAGTCGTGAGCTCGCTAGAGTATTATTGTTCTGTGGTCGTGAGTGCCGCGTCAAGACGAGTGGTTGTCGCGTGTTTGTGTGAGTGTGCCGTTTCGAACGTTAGTACGTAGTTTCCGTACTGGTGTACATATTTTTACTGTGACACTAGTGATGCGGCATTCGTCGAGCAACATGGTTTTGTGTATGTCTACGCACACTTAGCGCTGCGCGCAAAGATGAGTTTAGTATCTATATCTATACCCCTTTGACCTATTAGGGAAACTCATTTTACCCCCATATTAAAATGTTATCATATGAAAATCTTTAAAAATCACAATAAATTGTACAAAAAGTTCATGAATTATTATTGATTATTATCAGCGTGAAGGTTGGTATTGTTTAGCCGAGCCCGAGGGGGTAATCACCCGCAGGTTCGGCACCCAGGCTATAGTATATCTTTAGCCGAAACAGACCACCTAAAAGGTTGTCTCTTTTATGATAATATCTAATCAATATTGGTGTTTTTCATGTGAAAATAAGATTAGAAATGCTTGGAATTATCTATACAGACCTACTAATATTATAAAGCTGAAGAGTTTGTTTGTTTGAACGCGCTAATCTCTAGAACTACCAGTTAGATTCGAAAAATTGTTTTTGTATATGATAATTGATATCCAGATTCATGAGAAATAGTATAGGCCATTTAATTTCACGCTACGACCCTTAGGAGCCGAGCAACGGGGGTGAAACCGAGGGGAACAGCTAGTCGTTTATAATACGCTAACAAAAAAGGGTTTTTTTACTTAACTGAAAACTCAGCAATGGTCCTAAATTGGTTTAAATAAGACACTGTAATAACTTTATAAGATTATTGAACGAAAAAGGTGTATGCATTTAGGGTGAGAGGTTGTTTGTTTGTGTGTGTAAATTAATGTTCCCATTTACCTCCAAAACGGTTTGACCGGTTTAGATATGGTTGATGTAGTCAACGGCGAAGGTTTGTGCATAGATAACACCCAAAAATTTTAACGTTTCCACTTTTCCAGGCTCCTGTATCAATCCCGCAAGAGAGGAATGTTGGAGAATGGTCTTCTGCTGAGTACCTTCGCAAAGAAGTACTTGGACTCATTGACTGAAGAGCAGACAATGATGTATGATCGACTTATTAATACAGTCAGCAACGACTGGGATCTCTTCTATTGGATGGTTGAGAAGCAGCCTACGCCAACGGAACATGACAATGAGATTATGGACATGCTGAAGAAACACGCTAAAAATACAGACAAAGTTGCTTTGAGGCAACCAAATCTACATTGAAATTAATTCTTACACAAAAATGGTAACCGAATCATTAGTTAAATGTTCGTAGATATATAATGCAGTTACTCAGTATTAGATAATTTTATTAATATGTAAATTTGTTTGTTGAGAAATTAATAATAACGCTGATAATAATAGGAAACTGGTTTGTTTTGTTTTCGAAATATTATGTACATAATTATGCGTCACAATTTCACAATTTGGTTGTTATTTAAATACAATAATGGAATAGGTAATTATTACGCACTTTATGATTATGACGTCTAATTTGTATTGCAATAACGTCATTCGAAAACGCACGAAGTCATATTTATATGTTTTGGTCTTTTGGGAGACTTCCTGCTTAGGTACGTCAGTGCCTGTACATTTATGCCTGTACATGATAGTAGATTGTTGCACCGAGCGTAAAGTGAATTATTAATGCACGAGTGCTATTATTTAAATTAGCATGACTGCATTAACCACTCACTTTAGCAAGGTGCGTAATCTACTTTTTCATCCCATCTATTCGAAAAGGACGACTTGGTTCGCCTTTAAGTGCGCCCAAAGGTGCTGTTTTCTTTAAGAAACTTTTAGCGGGCAGAAATGAATTTTTCATCCTCTTTAGATGTTCCAAATTCAATAAGTGCGTGGAAAAGATAATTGCCGCGCACTTAGAGGAATCAAGTGAGTTTAATGAATGCCGTGTGTCACGCGTGAGTCACACGTACGTAATGCGTGAGATCACGGTGAGAATGTCACGGTGAGATTCTCCCTCGAGCGTTCGCAAACAAATTGGAGTAGCGCGCGCGTTGCCATGACAACCGAAGTGAGTTTGCTGAATACCGCGATATCACGGTGAGAATGTCACGGTGAGATTCTCCCTCGAGCGTTCCAAAAAAAATTGGCGTAGCGCGCGCGTTGCGATGACAACCGAAGTGAGTTGGCTGAATGCCGTGATATCACGGTAAGAATGTCACGGTGAGATTCTCCCTCGAGCGTTCGCAAACAAATCGGAGTAGCGTGCGCGTTGTCATGACAACCGACCAAATTTTAATCCTCTTTAGATGTCATGTGAACATCTTAGCGTTCAGCGCCAAAGAAATGAACGCAAATATTGTTTGAATAAAGAATGGCTGGTACGTTTTCTCATAGAGGGTGATGAAAAGTAGAGTGTATCACTTGGGCGCAAAATATATTTTTAAGACGTACTTTGAATCCCTCCCTCGCTACGCTCTGGATTCAAAAAAGCGCCCTCGCCGTAAAAATATCATTTTGCTACCTTATGATACAATCTACTATTCTTTCAACTACAAGCCAAGGCAAGCCAAGCCAAGTCAAAACATTTATTTCAATTAGACCATTTACAGGCACTTTTGAATTATCAAACAATAGTAATTGTCAGTCAGTTTTTGTCCGTTAGTTAAAGCTAGTTGACCGTTCCAAAACGTAGATCTATTCCTAATAAAAAAACAGTGCATTAATGAAAAAACCGGACAAGTGCGAGTATGCCTCGCGCCCTAAGGGTTCCGATATATGATCATAGATGGCGCTACTGCATACTTCTAGTGGTGTCATCTATGAGCAGATGGCTCCACTTATGGTCCGGTGGCTGACGGCGGACAACAAAGTGATCCTATAAGGGTTCCGTTTTTCCTTTTGAGGTACGGAACCCTAAAAACAGTGCAATAATGAGATTTCATATAACATTTCTGCACTGTTTTGCTTCTAAGCAGAAATAACGTCCTTTGTGATCGGTTTTGTAGTGATTAATGATAACATTACTGCGTAGTTGGAAGAAATAGTATTTTTAGGGTTCCGTACCAAAATGGTAAAAAAGGAACCCTTAAGGTGCGACTTTGTCTGTCTGTCTGTCTGTCACACCTGCTTATTTCAGCAACTACTAAAGCCTTGAAATTTGGAACAGTTATAAAGAATGCTTGCCCAACTTTATTGCAAATGAAAAAAGTCAAAAAATATTTTTATTTTCATTGCAAAAGGGGCCGGAGTGGGGGTCCGAAATTTTAAAGTGGGGTCACTAGGTCAAGTGACATATCATGTGAAAGGCCTTGATTTGCAAATTTCAAAATATATTTTCATTTTTTTTATATCTCACAGTTTTCGACATATATTATGATGAAAAATGTCTGAAAAAATACCATTCCCTCCCCCTTATCTCCGAAGTTTGCGGAGCGAAAAATCTGAAATAATTAGGGTTGATAGGAATTGACCCAAATATGGCACCAAAAATAAAACGATGTTCCTAACTAGTACAGTTAGGAACATCGTTTTGGCCGGTTTTTTTTTGCATTAGTTCTTCTTAAAACACTGCAGATTACACTATCCTGTAAAAGTTAAACGTCTTAACGAACGAGTGTTTCTATTAAATTGTTACAATCACAAAGGTCTATAGATATTTGGATGATTTTGTCTTTTGTCAGTTCAAGTGTCTATTATTATGTAGAATAATTCGTTATGTAAATTGTTTTCGTGCGTAAATAAGCATTTATTTGCCAGGAGTATTAACATATTCATTTAAATGTGTATGAACATGGAAGCTCGGTGACCTAATACAGGCATTTCACTCGACCTCACGCCGCCGCCGCAAGGAGCCACGCAGCCGAGCTCCTTAGTTTTGTGTGAACCGCCCGACCGCTCGCCAATCGCGTACACGTTGTACCGCCAAATAAATAACTCTCAGTGCGTAATCCTTATTTTGATTAAATACTGCGTTATCAAATAATATTTTATAATTTGTGTTGATTATGAATGAGCACGTCACTCGCAGGTCAGCCACAATCTTATCATTTGCTGTTTAAATGTTTGTGCTTTGATCCAGTGAAGTCAGTTAACTTGAAGCAAGTTGTGAATGTACATTAATTCGACGAGTGCACGCTAATTCAATAAAAGTTTTATTGTTGCAGTACTTTTAAAGCAGTGTTTTGTGATCAAAGTACCTACTAAAACAATAAATTGTGTTAAGTGTTAATATTTAGTGATAAAAATGCCTATTCGCCGTAGTCAGGTAAGCTTTTGGTTTTTCAATTAATAATAATTATCTAAAAAAGAAATTGTAGATAAGTATAAATAAAGATTCTTCAATAGATGAAAGTTGCATATTTTAAATATCTGAACTGAATAGAAATCGTTGATGTGCGAAGTTTGACCTTTCTTGTTGTAGATACCTATTATGTATCATTAAATTCATATAGATAACATTATGTGAACCTATATTTTTTGATACAATATGTACTTCGTAAAAATCGTGGTATAATATAATTTATTATTACTCCACGATTTTAAATGATGTACTTAGGTAGATAGATTTTTTGATTTTAAAGAATTTTATACAATATCTCAAAATATCTCAATTATAAGTCAAGCATATTCGTTTCTACTATTTATCCCTAGAAAAATGTGTTATACCAACCTGCCTAAATATTCAAAAGAGTTTATTATCCAAAATTAGTTATTCATGTCGCGCTGTAACTATCCATTAGGTACCTATAGATAAAACTTCACAAGGTATGTAAGTATGTAGAAAGGGGACCGATCGGGGTCGTCAAAAATAATTAATTGTATTGTCTCAAACCACAATAGTGACACTAGACAGAATTAATTCAATATGTACATAGTTTTATATATAAAATTTATTTATTTATGCATTTTTTTCAGGTATTAGTAAAATGGATCTTCGAGAACCAGCACAAGTTGCAAATGGTGCGCTATTGCAGTTCTTCGCTGCGTTATAAGGAGCTAGAAGAGAATGCGGCGCAAGCGCAGCCTGAGCACGTGGCGCCCTCTATGACCGCGCCCGCTGACAAGCCCCGCCTAGATATTTCGCCTGAAATCTCGTTCAAGGTAAGTGAAACCGTGATTTAATGAGAATTCAAACCAGATATCTACTTATCGTAAGCATAATAGGTATGATTAATTGTTATAAGCTTGATATATGATAATAATATGCTGGTAGGTAATATGATATTATCGAGAGTTACAATTTTATTGCGATCGAATATTCGTATTTAAATCACTATAAGATCAAAGCTTAGCGAGCTTTTAATGTATATTACGGTTGGGCCGAATATTCATCGATATTCGGCATGTTTTACCGAATATTCTGCAAACTAGTTTTTATCGTCAATATCACCATATAATATCCAAATGCTAGATCGTTTTATGCCACTATTTTTATTTAATCTTTTTTTTCAAAGCGCGAATTATAATTATTAACGTTTTCATTAAAAAGTAATAATAACGAAAACAAACGCAAGTGAGAATTTTATGCTTGGAACTAGGTAATGCAAGCTGTTTCGGGGTTAGCGGGGTGGGCGGGTGGATGGATTCGGCTGTAGTCCGTGCGCTTTGCGTAAACATTTATTATACCCGATAAATCGTGGCAATTCGCGGCATTTTTTTACTGAAAATTCGATAAAATATTTAGTTTGGTAAACATTGAGCCGTATTCCGTAAATTTCATATTCGGCCCATAACTAATTACGTGAATTTATCAGCCAAACAAGAAATCTTTCTTTCTTCCAACTATGCAGTAATGTTATCATTAATCACTACAAAACTGATCACAAAGGACGTCATTTCTGCTTAGAACGAAAACAGTGCAGTAATGTTATATAGAAATCTCATTATTGCACTGTTTTTACGTTAATGCACTGTTTTGTTATTAGGAATAGATCTAGGTTTTGGAACGGTCAACTAACTTCGACTAACGGACAAACTGACTGACAACTATTGACTAGTGACTAGTGACTATCGACTATCGTCTATCGTCTATCGACTATCGACTATCGACTTCGACTTTGATTTTGACTTTGAAAATAATCAACTGAATAAAACCGACTTGGTCAAATAAACCTTTGTTTTTATTAACTTGAGTTTTTATTTTGAGTAGGTATATTTCATCACGGTAGGTAGGTAGTTGAAAGAAAGTAGATTACGCACCTTGCTGAAGTGAGTGAATAATGCACTTTGCGCTCGGTGCTACAATCTACTATTATTGGTAGGACTTTAAATTACGAAAGCGGAATTAAAAGCGTTGTTAAGTCGATGCCATAATTAAATAGCTAAATCATGATGATATAATTTTTCTTTAATGTTAATTCTATTCAACTATTGTATTGTATTTATGATTTGGAATAATTTCACTGCGCAGCAGTTGACGTATATAATTTATTTAACAGCATTAAAACCGATATTATTCTAAGTAAAGTATTGTTTTTAAATCGAATGTACCTACGGTTACGGTCATGTCTGTTATGAACCTTTATCTTGTTTGTTTGCACTCATGTAACTGTACTTCTAAACTGCTATCTGTTTGTCTGAAGGTAACTATGTATATGATTTATGTACTGACTTGGATCGAGCTGCCAATTGACACGTGAACGTCAGACGACGTATCCTTCCACTATCCTTCTGACGATGTTACACTATATTGTTGCAGTATTCAATGTTTACATAATTAAATACCAATTTAAACATAATTATTAAATGTGATGTAATTGCCTGACGCTTTAACTAAGCTTTGATGAGATTATTACTTAAAATTATAAAATTGCTTATTGAAATATAATTATATAAACAATTGAATACAATCGATTGGTTTACAAAACAATAAAGTAAATAAATAAAGTACAAGTCACTTTAATTACGTAACTGGAGTTCAGTGCTCAGTTATTGTGTAACGGATCTGGTAGCCTATAATAGGAAAACTACCAGACGTTTTGACGATCCTGTTTAGCACAAAGCTGTAGCCTATAACATTTTGTAAATAAATGATTTAGCACTAGTTAAGGTACCGGCACTGAACAGATCATGTGTTTTTCAGCACGAGGATTTACAAGTGAGGCTCGCAGCCCCGTACCAACTGAATCCGAAACCCGAGGTGACGGACCTTGGCTTTGGCAAATTTTTTACCGATCATATGCTCAAAATAAATTATTTCAAGCAACTAGGAGGATGGCAGAAACCAGAGATAATGCCATTTGAGCATTTGAGCATACACCCTGCAGCCAAAGCTTTACATTATGCAATACAAGTAAGTTATTATTATCATTATCTCTACATTTACCCACTTACTTATAAACGCCTCTTGTCTTTTAGCACTGATTAAATATACAACTATCCTTGTCATTTTTATGTCAATGAATAGAGATGAAATTGACTTAAGAGCTGTTTAATTTGATCATCGTTTATAAGTAAGGAGGTTAATTTATTATGTAGTTGTATTCTTAAACTTAACATTAGACCATTTTTTTAATATAATTATCTTCAAAATACTGGGATGAGGAGCAGATTTTTCCTCAAAGTAACATATTATAAATATTTTTTTAAAGTAGGTAGTCCTTTTTGTAGCAAACGGGTTAAAGATGTCAAATACAAAAACAAGTAGCTTGTACCAATAATTCTATAATGTTTCGGAGAATGTTTGCAATATCTATAATTATTGCTCGTATTGATGTCATTTACACGCTTTATCAGCGCAGTATTGTTACATTAATATACGCGAATGATGTCACTAGGGACCTTACTGTTTTTGTGTGTGTTCGCAAGACGATAAAGTGATTATAAATTATGTTACAGTTGTTTGAAGGACTGAAGGCGTACAGGGGGGTCGATGATAAGATACGATTGTTTCGGCCGCAATTAAATATGGAAAGGATGAATTTAGCGGCTCAGAGATCCGGGCTGCCAACCTTTAATGGAGATGAGCTCATCAAGTGTATATCAAGACTGGTGCAAATTGACCAGGAGTGGGTACCACATTCAGAAACCTCCACCCTGTACATACGACCTACGTTAATAGCCACCGAGGTAAGCGAGTATTAAATTGATATGTAATTATTGAATTATAATCTGTCAGCAGATGTGCCATATTTATTAGTTGTTAGTAATATCTTGAGGAAATCTAAAACACTAGTTCACTTTAGTCTTAAATGTCTTAAATGCCGTGCTACGCTTAATCAAGGTTGCTTCGGCTTTAAATCTTTGATATTTTCTTATACATGTTGGAAAGGAGGCATAATAAACCTGAACTCTTATAGAATACAAGGTACCTACATGTTACATAATTTTATATTTCACTTTTTGCTCGTCCAATAATAGTATATTATGCAATTAGTGAATAAAAGACGGATTTAAAGCGAGGGCCATAGATGAATCACGAGCTAGTGAAGGATTCTAACGATTGAATCACGACCGTAGGGAGTGATTCATGATGATTGAATCACGAGCGTAGCGAGTGATTCAAGTGTTAGAATCCTGAGCGACGCGAGCGATTCATGGCCCTCGATATAAATCCGTTTTATTCAAGAGTTGCATACTATACTTTATACCATGACTACGAGAAAAAGAAAGATTTAAGTGAAAATATACATATAATGAAGAAAAAGTAAAGTTAAATTGGCTTTGATGTAAACCAGCCATGATTTTTTGGGTAGCAAGCTTTCACCTTTCCACTATATCGGCCGCCCTCTCTTTCACAAACTCAGGTGTTAACACATCTTCATCACTAGAATGCATTTTTAATCGATTAGAACAACACTAAACAAACACAAAATTAAAGATTAAAGTAACACTAAACTTTGTGTTCGTACAACTTACAGTATTCAAAATAGCGCCAATTTACTAAGGACAGCAAAGAACACAAAACAGTTTTTATTCTAATGCTAAACTCCTTGTCGAAAATGTCGACCAATCAAATTGAATTTAGAACACATCAATATAGGTCGAATACACAGATTACACTTACACTAGATACGGCAAGCCTCGACCAAGCGTGCCCTGCATGTTTGACTGTTCGTACTAAAAAAAGTTTGTTAACTCAGTGACGCTTAGTGATTGAAACAATTCTGTTTACTCTGAGCACATCACTAAATGACTGGGGTGAAGTTATCGTAGGTATAAAAAAGATGACACGTTCGGTTTTCATACAATCTAATAACGTGCCGCATCTAGCATAGGTTCTTTAAATCTGTGGTCAAATACATTGGTGTGTTCCATTTTCAAACATCAAAACAGTGAGTAAAAGTGCTTTTTATTCACTGTTTTCAGTGAATAAAATAAGCTTTTTAGAGGGGGAATGGTATAAATAAAATAACTGCAGTGATAGGGTGCTTGTAGACGTCCGGTTTTTTTCACCGGACAACGGACCGATTTTTTACCGGATTCGCGGTGGTGTATGGTTTATAATGAATGTGTGTACACGCACCGGACATTGGTCCGGCGAACAATTTACGCCGGATTCATTAAAAACCATACAATGGTAAAAAACCGGTCCGTTGTCCGGTGAAAAAAACCGGACGTCTACAAGCGCCCTTAAGCTTTTAGACACTTGAAGTAGGTACCTATCTTATCTTCATATAACAATCAAAAGTAAGCAGATCTAAGTTTTTAATGGGGGCAATAAAATCAGTGCACATGCGGAAAATTAAGTAGCCCACTTGATCTTATCTTTTATACTTTTATAACTAAAGGCCTTTTATTGATAAAATTTGGCAAATAACAATGTTATCATAAAATTCAGTGATATCGCAAATAGATTTGTTTAATCATGACGTATGTTAATTTTATCAATTAGGTTTTTTTGAAAGTGTCATAGGACGAACATAGGTGAATGTTTTCACTATATTGTATGTATGTGAATGTGTGTAAGTGAGGGGCGATAATCTTACAGATCGGTAATTGTTGTCAAGTAGGTAAAAAACTTATCAATTAATATAAGAACCTCTTTTGCTTTGGTACTAATTTTTGCTCTAGGTTTGGCTCACGTCTTTTTTATGTTTGACTAAAATTCGCTTGCATTTTTATAACACATATATTTCAATGATAACTTATATTATACAACTTGCGTGTGTTAATGGCGTGTTAGGCGTAATCCAGTGGTGGTTTAAAAATGTTTTGCAACGCTTGTGAAACTACTGGCTTTAATTATCGGAATGGTGCACTTGAGACTAAAGTGATTAAACAGATCATTTTTAGGATTTCGTACCTCAAAAGGAAAAACAAAACCCTTATAGGATCACTTTGTAGTCCGTTTCTCTGCCTGTCAAGACAATTTTTCTCAAGAATGGGTAGAGCCATCAAGTTGAAATTTATATTAAATACTAAGGTCTATAGTCCCTATTAGGTATACAATTCAAAAGTCAACGCGATCAACAGATCAACCATTGTCTTGGTATCGATAAATGTACACTTGTACAGTAAAGATAAACTGCTTCACCAATTAGTACTAGGGTCCGACACTTCGGGGCGCTGACCTAAGGTTATTTCCTCGACTGCAAGCCGGACGCGACGTCTCGAAAACGATCGACCTGTACAAACCTATGCATTCAGTGATATGAATAATCAAATTTTTCTGGAACCTTCGAGTCTTTCAATCTGTTTTTTTACGCGATTTTACAACATAATTTTTAATAGATAATTGAGTTACAGTCAGTTAGTTTTAGGGTTCCGTACCAAAATGGTAAAAAGGAACCCTTATGGTGCGACTTGGTCTGTCTGTCTGTCAGTCTGTCACACCTGCTTATTTCAGCAACTACTAATGCTATCGACTTCAAATTTGGAACAGTTATAAAGAATGCTTGCCCAACTTTATTGCAAATGAAAAAAGTCAAAAAGTATTTTTATTTTCATTGCAAAAGGGGCCGGAGTGGGGGTCCGAAATTTTAAAGTGGGGTTACTAGGTCAAGTGGAATATCATATGAAAGGGCTTGATGTGCACATTTCAAAATATATTTTCATTTTATGTCTCACAGTTTTCGACATATGATGAAAAATTACTGAAAAAATACCATTCCCCTCCCCCCTTATCTCCGAAGTTTGCGGAGCGAAAAATCTGAAATAATTAGAGCTGATAGGAATTGACTCAAATATTGCACCAAAAATAAAACGATGTTCCTAACTAGTACAGTTTTTTCAAAATCATCTAAATTCCTTCACAAACAAACTTACTTATGCGGTTCAGTTTTTTCCACTTTATACGTCCAAAAATGATACGGAACCCTCGGTGCGCGAGTACGACTCGCACTTGGCCGGTTTTTTTAATGTACCTATTGCCTCAGATTGCAACATAATTTTATCACACACGTTGTCGATCGTGTGATGTGCACGGTATGTATGTACATTTGAATAATCGGCTTCACTTATCGCCTGCTACGGTATTTTCTTTTTAAGTTTGGGTCACGTTTCTCTTACAACTTTAAAATTGTATGTCGTTATCTTAGCTTTTTATGGACTATTAGTCGACTTGTAATTAATATCTTAACATGATTTACAAAAGTAATGCGGGTCATACATAATAATAGTATCTAGGACAATAAAGATTTGTTTAAAGCCAAATCTTAAACTTATAATTGTTTAAAAAGATTTACCTGCCAATAAAATAATAAAAATGACTTTAAAAAACTTATGATTGATTATTAAAAATGATTGAAGAAGAAGAAATACTTGCAATTTGATAGTGATCAGTTTTAGCTAATTTATTTTCCGTTGTCTTTATCGCTTGCTTACCCGTGATATCAGTTCAAGGTAACTTAATTATCGATACAGCACAAAGCTATTCGCTTATTACAGTGCTAGTCGTCATTACAAACACAAATGGGTTCAAAAAACTATAATAAACTAAACAAAAGCTTATATAATTATCTAAACATTAATAAGGAAGACATGCAAAAAGATAGGTACTTGACTCCTGGCTAAAGTCACCAAACTGTGACGCAACAGAGAAACTCTTTGAAGTGTAACTTACTTAAGAGGGCTATTACATTTTGTCACCTGTCTCGCTCGCACAAAACCGTATTTTTTAAGATGCATTTTCGAAAAATGTATTCTTATAATGTTTTACATAATAATATTTATACTGTGTGATCTAATCAATTTAGGAGCAGAAGTATTATCCTATATAACTGCTCCTAAATTGATTAGATGACCCAGTAGAAATGTGTTTTTATTTTTTTATTATTAACCTGTTAAATTAATATTATTATCTAAAACATTTTATATAAGAACTAGCTTCTGCCCGCGGCTTCGCCCGCGTTTTTCGGGATAAAAGGTAGCCTATGTGTTATTCCAGACTATAATCTATCTGTGTGCCAAATTTCATCAAAATCCGTGCAGCCGTTTCAGCGTGAAGAAGTAACAAACATACACACACACACACACACACACCCACACACAAACTTTCGCATTTATAATATCAGTGTGTTAAATTTTTAAAAAAATCATCTTTTCATTTAACATTCCTAAAAAATATGGTTCTATGCAAGCGAGACAGGTGACAAAATTTATTACTTATCATAATAAATAAGGGGGCTTCACATTCCCTCACATCACAACATCCATAATACACACCTAAATTTACATTCCTTTCGTTTCTCACCCACACCAACACTCACCAACGTTACTCGACGTTTTTAAAAACAATCCAATTGTTTTATGTTATCTACTATTTTGCATGCAACAACATTATACCTTGTATCTGGCGAAGGGCGTTGGTAGCTGAGCTACAGTTTATACTTTTGCAGCTATCATCGTTTTATTTCTGTTCTTGTTTATTGTGTTTCTGTTCCAAAATAAAGTTTAATTATTATTTATGAGAGACCCGTGTGCTCCGCAGGGAGCAACACGGGTCTCTGTGTGTCATTGTGTTGATAATACGTATAATTCAAAAATAACGCTCTCATATTATGATAAGTAATAAATATTGTAACCTATTTGAAACGCATATTGAAAGTCAAGTTGGTTGTACGTACCTAACTCCCCTCCAACTCAACCAATTTAAGCGGGCATAAACTCAAACGAAAGAGCTTGTTCTAGTGAGTGATCTTAGACAAAACGAACCGCGTACCTCAATTAGAACCGATATAACTAGGAGGAAATCGCGTTTTAGTATAGCTTGAGAAGGGTGAAAGTTTGGTGATTTCCAATGCTTGTTGATGAATCCGTGCATAAATATCTTTCATTTAAAAAAAAAATCAAGCAAATCGCTTGGATAGAACAGCTGAACGAATTCGTAATAGATTTTATAAATTCTTTTAATATATGTATAGATGATGTACTAAAATATATATGGGCGACATAGACCTCTGAGGTGATTATTATCATGTTAGTAGTCCTACATGTTTAAATGATATTTAAGAAAATGTGAACGCTTGGTACTTAATTTTTTTTAATTTTTTAGCCTTCAATCATTTCCTGTTTTTTTTCTAATTGTTACAGAATATACGGATTAAAACATTTTGCCTTAAAAAATCCGATTCTAATAATCTTCTACAGGGGAAAAAACTTCAATTTTAAAACTTTTTATATGTATATCCAACAGCCAACTTTCGGCATAATGGCACCTGAAACGGCGCTGTTGTTCGCCATCTTGAGTCCAGTGAGCGCGTACTACAAGACAGGCACCGATGGAGCCGTGTCAATTTTCGCGGACCCCAACGTAGTGCGAGCCTTCCCCGGAGGAGTGGGCAACCGAAAAGTTGGCTCCAACTATGGGCCAACGATTGGTGAGTATCAGGGCAATTATACTCTTCTTACAAGTCTCAGATACTATTTTAATCTGTTATTACAAGGAGGAAGTATTTTGATGCGACCGAAAAAATATCTTAACTACATATACATATTTTCGTGGCCAAACTTAGTTAGAAATAAACATTTTATTTATATTCTGTGATTTTATTCGCAATACCATATAATAAATATTTTACAACTATGCATTTATAAGCATAGATAAACCGGTATGTTGAACCATATTAGTTTATCAATAATAATTGAATGTAACTGGTGTAATCGGGAATAGTCATGTTCTGATCATGTTTACAGAGGCCACAGCTCGGGCAGCGAAACTAGGTCATCATCAAGTATTGTGGCTGTTCGGACCGAACCATGAGCTCACAGAAGTCGGCGCGATGAACATATTCGTAGTTTACATAAATGAGCAAGGAGGTAATAATAATAAACACTATAAATTGTTCCCTTTATTATTTGTCAATAACAATAAAAAATAACGTATGATCATGCTGTAAATGGCTGGTTATCCATGTGACTGGCTGATACTGTCATGTTATCTGGTGCGACGGTAGCACTCTGACCTTTTGACCGGTAAATTCTCGTCACATATCTGAAGCAACAATTAGGGTCAGTAACATCACTTCCAACGTTTTTTCCAGTTCACAATGTTTTTCATTTAACTTTGATCACAATTATGCAATGGAAATGTTAATATTTGCAGATAAACAATTGAGTACTCCGCCATTGAATGGGCTCATCTTGCCTGGTGTTACCCGTCGCTCTATTCTAGAGCTAGCCAGCCAGTGGGAAGATTTAGTAGTCACGGAAGAGGTTCTTACAATGCATAAGATTGTTGAACTCAACAAAAAAGGGCGGGTAAGTTTTAAAGTTTAGTTTTCTTGTTATGATTCAATTGAATAGTTTCGAGTATTAAATACATTGTTTTGCTTTCAGTTACTAGAGATGTTCGGTGCGGGCACGGCTGTGGTGATCAGTCCTATCAGTAGGGTTGGCTTCTTGGAGCATGAAATCAATGTGCCAACTATGACGCAGGCACAACCAGTATACAAAAGGATTAAGGACACGTTGTTGGCGATACAATACGGCCACATAGAGCACCCGTTCGCGCAGGTTATATCATAGTGTTGAGTTGGCGCTGAGCCGTCGTGCGAACATTTGACTATTTAGTTACGTCACTAAGAGACGAATACTGTGAATTTACATATCAAAAACTGTCCTGTGCTGAGGAATAATCAGAAAACTTTCTGTGCCTAAAATGTGTGGACGAATAATTATACCTATTATTTAATTGATAACGTTTATTGATAAGTTAAGGTTACATTGAACAGAGTGGCGAAGAATGTATAAATGCTGCGCATTTGGTACCACAAAAACTCGCCTAATTATAGTGTTATCATTGGCGCTATCGCTACGTGCTTATGTTATTTATTTATTCATTATCTACTATCTTCGGGAGGATGTAAGTAATAGGTCTTATTTCACTTAGTTGTGATATGCGATTGAAGTATAAAGTGAAGTAAACGAGAACATTTTCCATCTTATTATAATGTTGTATGGTGCTATTGTAAAATATTATGAAACAAGCCACCAATACAAATTTTGACTGTATTAATTGTTGTTCAGTGGGTTAAACGTTAGTAATATTGTAAATATTAATTAGTTTCAAATAGTAATAACTAGCAAACGAATTTCGTTTTACTAATAATATAGTGAGTCATTCCGTAGTAAGCAAACAACATATTAGAAAATATTTACCAAAAATTAATATAAATACCCGTAAATGACTTACAACCATGACCGCAGACAGCGACAGACTTGTAAAATGATGTGATATTATCGTGTAATTAATATAAAGCTGAAGCTTACTCTGTATATAATTGTAAATAGACGTTAAAACACCTCGCTTGTCCAGAAATCCTAATAAGGAGGCGTTAAGGCTAATAAAAAGATTAAATACCTATTTTGAAAATATAAAGCAGTTGTTAACAGGTTATTGTAATTACACTGCTGTGTATCATGTTTCATGACAGTTTTCCTGTGATATTTGTTACCTATTTATGTTCTGAAAGATTGTATACGAAATTCAAAATATAATTCAGTGCATTTAGGGCGGGTTGCTTCAAACCATCTGTATTCGTAAGTCAGTACGTAATCGTTAAGTCAGTATGAAATTGTCGTACAAGCCGCCATATTTGACGGTTACAGATACGTAACTGTAAGTTGAAACAACATGGCCTTAATGTGGTAAATCACTTTTAACTTGATCAAAAGTAAGCTAACTGATAACGTGCATTTTTCTAGTCTAAGGTAAGAATCTGTATGAATCGTTCCATAATTTATAAATACATTATTTTTAAACCTAACTTGATATTTTTATTTAATATTCATAAAGGCTTACAATTAACCAAACATACACATAGCCATAGCTTCTGTTTTTTACTAGACACAAAAGAAACAGCCGCGTTTTAGAGGATAACAAGCAATCAAATCTAATTTAACGTAAAAAAATACGATGTCATTATTATGATCATGGAAACTAAGTTGATTTTAAAGTAACGAAAATATGTTTTCGAAACAAATGTTTTTTTTTTAATTTCATTAGGTATTATTTATAACATTCCGTTCATTAAATTAAGGCTTTATATGTGAATTCTGAAAATATGGCGAAGTAGCGGATTGATGTACAAAGGCTGGAAATTTTTGTTATTATTTCTGTGGCCTACTGTATTGACAGTATAAAATATAACTTCATCACTCAGATCATAAAAACTAGAGAAATGTGCCAAGGCGGTATTGAGCTCGACGCTTTAGTTTGATCCCATTGATCAAAATTAAAGCGTACACGCTGGCGATGGATCGAACGCGATCGATTATAATTATAAATACAGTGTTTTAGTTTAGTGTTAGTGATGACTGTGATGAGTGACGAATAACAGTGTTAGATTGAGGGTATGCGGAATTTTGATGTGCGATCTTTATATTCACAAGGTGTCACAAACAGCTGTTCTAAATATGGCGACAGTGGTTCCCGTACTAATTTGCTATGATGACATATCCCCTTTTTCTGTGATCTGAGTTTCAACATAATGATAATTATGCGCTAGCCTAGCCTCAATGCTACGTGTTCTCTCAAGTCGAAGCTTTGAGATTATTGTATTAATTATGTATCAAACATAATATTACTAATTGGTCTCGATTTGGGTAATGACGTGAGCAGGAAGAACACAATGTGATAAAAATTACTAGGTTGCCGACAAAAATGTCTTCCGCATGTAGCGAAGTTAACGTCCGCGATCATGGCAAGGTAGAGAGTAAGGTAGGCTGACAGAGAGTCAGATCAGTACCCCGATCATGAGTTTTTTTGACGTGTAGTATCGTTAACGTAAGCATATTTTGAATTGAAAATACACGTTTGTTACACAATATTTATATAAATTAAATACTTAATTAATTACTCTGTATTTTTTTAAATGTGCAAATTTTATAAAATTTTATCAAAATGTTCTAGGACTGTTGTATTTTCAATTCAAAATATGCTTACGTTAACGAAACTATACGTCAAAAAAACTCATGATAGGGGTACAGATGTAGGTACCACTTTAGTGTTGTGTTGTCATATTTAACTAGGTATTGAGATAGATTTATATTATGTGATAGAGTATTTAGAAACTCTTGGCTGCTACAGAATACAACGAGAGAAAAAGCTTACAACGCTTTACCCGACCCGTTAACAGTATACAGGGTAAAATTAAAACCAGTGCGGATATTTTAGGAGGTGAAAGTACTCATGAATATGATCAAGTTTTATTATGGGACCGACATTGAAATATGAAAAAAAAAAAATCAGCTGTTCCATACATTTTGATCGTGTTGTAGTGCATTTTTTGTAGGGAACAGCTGACTTTTTTTTTCATATTTCAATGTCGGTCCCATAATAAAAGTTGATCATATTCATGAGTAGGTACTTTCACCTCCTAAAATATCCGCACTGGTTTTAATTTTACCCTGTATACAGCTGCGCTTTTAAGTACGAATATGCTTTTTATGGCACGCGGTACATGCTTTGAGGTAGGTAAAGATAGTATATATAATCTATTTTCGTAATGTGAACCATTTCTTCATCACTTCAGTATCCAGAAGTCACACGTCGATATAAAGTTATCCATCACTTATCAGATAATCCGTGTGAATTAAAAAAAAACACGATAAGTAGGTAGATAAATAAAAATATTATTTAAGTATTTACTTGAAAAGTGTGAACCAAATGTGATTTTATGAAATTTGG
Source organism: Thalpophila matura (assembly GCA_948465475.1). Classification (NCBI taxonomy): domain Eukaryota; kingdom Metazoa; phylum Arthropoda; class Insecta; order Lepidoptera; family Noctuidae; genus Thalpophila; species Thalpophila matura. The sequence continues at coordinate 7,909,589 of OX419183.1, read as the reverse complement.
CAGATAGGTACTTGAAGACTCGAAAAATAAAATTCGCCTAGGTGAAGCCGCAGACGTCAGACTTAAAACAAAGTTATCCGTATAAATATAATTACTAAAAATTATAAATGAGATAATAAACATCAACGGCCGTACCACAAAAAAGATAAACACGTGTTCAACACGAATTCAACCAAAAATAATACGCACTTGTTTTAGCACTAACTTGTCTAAAACAAGTGTGTATTATTTTTGGTAGCATTCGCGTTTAACGCGTGTCTATCTTTTTTGTGGTAAGGGTGCAAGTTTCTAATTTTATTCTGGTGGCAGAGGTAGGTCGTCGTCAAATTCATCTATATGTTTCTTCTTGGTCTCCGAGCGGTTTATGGACCGGTTAACTGGTTGCAGGCCATCCTGATTTGGCGTAGTCGAATACCTGTGGACGTAAAAATACGGTAATAGACTATACTATTTTTGACTGTGAAAATGATTACCTTTCACTAAACGTTGAGTACCTACGCATAATTATGTATGAATTGAATTCATTAAGGAAACGACCCAATAAATATTCAGACGATTGACCCCGCGGAGCCACAGCCTGAGTTTTTTTTAGTGTAAACGTCTAGTGCGCAATAGCGTTAATGAGGTGATAGTGTCGTTCTCACACTATATTCACCAAGGAGGTTAGCAAGACTTTCTTATACAGGGTGTCCCTGAAAATACGGATCAAATCGCACAGCGGTGTGGGTAAGGTCATTTCCAAACTTATTAAACTTTTTTTTACTTGGGCAAGGTTTTCCAATTTGTGGTCAACTGTCACTAGTGTAACTTTCTCCCATGCAAATCGCTTGAAAATTTTGTAAAATTCTTGCCAGACCGAAGCCTTTGCAGTAAATGTTCGTAAAAGTATTACCACAAGGCACACTTATCTGCAACGGCCCTAAAAAATAATTATAGCCCTAATAGTTTTTCTTTGAGCTCCATTGAGCTCAAAGAAAAACTATTAGGGCTATAATTTTTCTTTTTTTAACTTGGCATTCGAAGTGATTGAAAAAAAAACAAAAATTAGTCATAACTTTGAAACCGTAAAAAATTGCACCGACATTCTCAGGGTTAAAATTGCACCGACATTCTCAGGGTTAAAAAGTTTGTAAGTGACCTTGCCCGCGTCCTTATTCGATTTGATCAATATTTGCAGGGACACCTGTATAATGAGAATATAGGTATAGGTAGCGGTGTGAATTGTGATCACAGATCGCGCATTTTTGGCCCATTAGGCGTCGTCGTCCTAATTGGTCAACGATCGTACGATCCCACGATGCGATTCCGTCGAGCGATGAAAATGAGTTCCTGGATCGCGCGATGATTTGCAAGCTTCAATTAGAACACTCTAAAGAAATGTGTGTGTTTAATCTCGTCGTGCGACGAAAACGCATCGCGCCATCGTACGATCGCTCCCAATTAAGACGCCGCATTAGACAAACAGTTGACAATACGTAATAGAGAATGATCCAATTAGACGACGAGCATTAATGACTGACGAACCAATCGCTTGCAGCCTCGGCGCCACCCGTCTTCTTCATTCCGCCAAAGAGACCGAAAAATCAGCTAATGCGGAGGTGACGTTTGTGATCAAGACTGGTGCCGCTAGTTATACCTACATACGCCTTAGATTTTGACAAAACGATTGTAATTAAGGGTATTACTTTTTTTTTATAATTGATAGGTTTGCGTTTGACAGTAGATAAGCGATGATGCAGTCGACGATGGTGCACGCTTTGCCTAGAAGTAGGTAACCTATTCATTCTAGACTTGAAGGCACCTAGGTTATAAATAGAAACAGTCTGGCAGGAAGTTCCACTCTTTATACGTCACGTATCTACTAGGTATATAGGTCAATTTATTTAAAATATACCGTTCATCCATTCATATGTATTCATATGTGTACACTCTTTGATCCATTCCACTACAGTTTTTAATGTTCGCAGTTGATGAAGCCACAGAGGTAACTGCTCTAAGTTAATTTAAAATTAGCATGTGCAAAAATATGAGCATTGGTTGTAACTCACGCGTAGGGAGTAGTGAGCGCGCTGTCGGCGCGGGCGTCGCTGGAGCGGCGCGAGGCGGCCGGCGCGCCGGGCGCGCTGTCCACGCGGCTGCCGCCTGAACAAACGTCATACTTCACTTCCCTCACATTGAACATTCATGAAGTAGCGATTACGCGAGCGCACGTGCAACGTGGCGTTGTATAGAACAGGTGTAATAGAAAATTTAAAACGCTGCGCACCGCTGTCGCGTCAACGCAACCTAGTAGTTCAACCTTTGAAAACATACGCATGAATCATGAATGAGTCTCAGGAAGTTATTTTCAAAACAGATACTTACCTATATTATGCATCACGCGATATTACAATAGTCCACGTGAATCACCTAAACGTCAATATTTGTAATAACAAAAACCAAACAAATCGAAACGATAAGAAAGTATCTATTTTTTCCTAGAATTCTCGCGATTTAACCTTATTTGAAAGATAAATCCGATAAAAGGGAAAACAAATGGTCATGTTAAAAAAATATGCAACATTCTGTAGCGATTAGTCCATTGAATTTCTAGAATAGTCCATAGAATTATTGACCTCTGATCTGATCGATGGGTGACTGACTGGCCCCCGAGGAGACACTTCCGGCTGACGTAACAGAAACTGAAACAAAATGATATATCTACCATTATGCGTTGCATAGTCTTGATCTAATTACTTAGATAAGATTGCGATGGTCGTCGAACGATTCACATGCGCATTAAAATTTAACATTGACACTAACAAATATTCAGAGTACGTAAGTAGTAGGTATATTTCCGTCGTAGGTGATTCTATTAAAAAAATAAATAAACAAACGTTTTTCAAGGTCTTAGATAAAAAATTAACACGTATTTATTTGCCTATTTATTATCTATCTTTTCATACAGAGGAAAAATGTGCAATGCTACGAACAGATCTGTCAACGTTTCTTGGCCGCTCAGAAGTTAGCCGTTTGGATTCGCAATGGATTGTTTACGGAATAAATTGTCTATTACGCAGCCAAACTTCAGAGCGGTCAAGAAACTTTGAACGATCTGTATGGAGATCGAACTCGCATCTAAGTAGAAGATGAAGGAGACAACAACGAACCTTGTTCTTTCTGCTTAACTCTAGCTTGTGCACGTTGCAATTCTCGGGTCCACGCGGTCGTCTCTGAAAGGCCCTGGTCACCACACAACTTCACGATCAATTTCAAACCTGCGCGAAAAACAATTGATTAAATTATACGAATGCAGAAATATCTATAGCAGCAGATAGGGTAACGGTTAAAGAGGAAGATTCGTTCTTTGTTATTCAAACAGAGATTTTTGAAAGTATTAAAATAGTGTTTTTTTTAGAAATCTGTTATTTTATCACATAACTTTAATATTGAATTTTCTCAAATCGCAGTACTGTGTAGAGTATTGAAGTATTTGAAGTTATTACCCAAATTATATTATCTAACATAATATAAGTTGATGAACAGTACTAACACTGAACGTTGTCAGGGAACCGCGCGTTCATCTTCTTGTACAGTGACAGAGCTTCTTGGTACCGCCCGTTCGCACGCAGGCAAGCTCCCATCAGCAGACCCCATTGTGGCTACGAGAAAATGGCTATTATGAATTATTATGAGAAGACTATTTGTATGGTATTTTTGCTTACACAGATATACAGCTTTATTTATTTGAACGTTATCCTGCAATATAAAATACATTTAGATTTCGGGTTCCTGAAAGAAGAATTAGAACTATACTATTAAGTTCTTAATATAAATGTTAGCACTGAAAGTAACGTTGTTTTCAATAATATAAGGTCAAAAAGTAAGATAGATATCTTTGTTTAAATACATTATTATTACATTGTACACAATAAATCTGAATTGACGCACAACTATTCGGAAAATGGAATGTTCTCCGATAACGAGTAAATGGGATACCAACTGCTGTTTTTGTAGGTATTTAATTTGTAAGTAATTCATTTGTGTTACCTACTCAGTTTATTTATAGAAATAGTAATAAATATCGACATGTGATTACAAAAGAGAACTTAAGTAAACCGGAGAGAATATAGTATGAGAACAGAAATGCGATTATACAAAGTTATTATTTTGAATGATTACTTATTCTATGTTCCATGGCTATGTGTAGTTTAATCAGCATCAGAAAATGTGTAGGTTACTTGTGCGGTCTTTAATTATAACTTTACCACAAGTCGTGGTCCCTGCGCGTGCGCCTGCGAATCGACGGTGACGCTGTTAAAGCAATACGCAGCGAATTTTCGTGCGTCAAAATGAATAGCATAGAATTTATTGAAGCAAAACATACGATGCGCAATAAGTCTGTCACATAAGGTATGTACGTCTTGCAGACAAGTCTTGCGTCACGTTGTGCGTTGCTCATGACAGGGAGTGACGTCATTCGATATGCTGATGTCTCTGTATGACGCAGAGAAGCATAACGTCGGCTTAGAGTGTAAACCGACTAACGCCATATTAGGTAATTTACCAGGAGAAACAAAAAACTTTCTTAAAAAAAATACAGAAATTAATTTGAAGAAATTGATGTATTGTTTCATTCTTTAAATATTATAAAAAAAATATTTTATTTTTAAAAAGAGCACTTAATTCAGTATTTATTTACTTATTAAGATTTTTGTGAATTAGGCAGCAGATTTTTAAAAAATGGATTTAGCAGGTTCACACTCTAAGCCGACGATAGGTAATTTATATGAATGTTATATTAACAAACTCAGGTTCTTCTGATTGATTCTCAGGTGATTCTGATTCAGGTATAGGTACCGGCACTAAAGATCATCACAGATCGCGCATGTACATTTTCGGCCCAACAGATAGTTGACAATACGCAATAGAGAATGGTCCAATTAGACGACGAGTATCGACTGACGAACCAATCGCCTGCAGCCTCGGCGCCCCCGTCTTCTTAATTCCGCTAAAGAGACCGAAAAATCAGCTAATGCGCAGGTGACGTTTGTGATCAAGACTGGTGCCGAGACTTATACATACATTACTGGGCTGCAGTCGCGCAGCTCGCCGGTAGTACTGCAGCGCGACGTCGGGCTGCGCCTCGCTGGCCAGCCACTCCAGCGCGGACAGGTCGCACGGCCATACTGCTTCCACCTGCACCAAATACATCCGGACATGTGAAGTTTTACTGACATATGTCAGTAAAACTTCACAATCGACCTACTGAACTTAATGCGCTGTGACGTTTTTATATCAACCCAACCTAATTAATACTTATGGCAGTTCAGTATGGCATTGCTGAACACAGGCCGTGCTCTGTAGTCTTTGTAGACTTGGGCCTAGCCTTCGTTACATCCTGTTCTACTAATAATAGTACTAATCCATATATCCTCACAAACTTCCGCGTTTATAAAAACGCAAAAGTTTGTGAGGATGTATGGATGTTTGTTACTCTTTCACGCAAAACCTACTGAACGGAATTCGATGAAACTTCACAGTAATATTATAGCATAATTATACATTTTTTTTTAACTATAGGTATCTACTGAAATAGGAGTCCACGAAAACGGAGCACGAACACGGAGAACCGCGTGATGGTAGGTACGTTGTTATTCATTAATACAAATCAAATCATTTACAAGGTCAGCCGTTTTTATGTAACACGGTTCATTTGAACATTTTACAAAGCAATACTGAGAAACGTATGTTACGAGGCATAAGTGACATGAATATGAAAGACGTAGTATGGGCGCAACTCTGAATTCGTGAATGAGTGTTGTATAATTATGTAGAGTAGGTACATATCTAGAAAATTTATTTAAAAAAATTGAGATGCTCCTGAATGAAATCAACGTTCTTACAATAGGTTTCTTCATTTCAAGAATTATTATTTTATTTTTCTGTTAAAATCTGTCTGTGCTTTGTCTTGAAGTGAAATCTGAACATTTGAAGAATTATTTAGGTAGACGAACACTTGTACGCGCCGAAGTTTTAAAATTCTTTAATAAAATTATGAAATCCTACGAAACCTCACCCACCAATGAGCGCCGAATTGGGCGAATCGCCGGAAAAAAACCGAAAGTACCCAAAATCCTTGAGGAATTCCCGCGCCGAATCTGATAATGTCGTCATCCGAATTCAATTCGGACGACATTATCAGATTCGGCGCGGGCAATGCGGACGAAGCGGCCGGTGCGCCCACATTCTGCTAACTGCGAACTGAATTTTCGACAACGAAACGAATTTCATTGTCCGCGTTCACATGTGGACAACGAAAATTTGTTTCGTTCGGCGCGGACAAATGTTCCTCCAACATTAACTACGCAGCGGCATTTCTAGATTGCTACTATTACTAATAAATTACTACTATCGACATTGATGTAAGTAATACGTCTAAACGCATTCATTATAAGTAGGCTCCTGCTGAATAAACCATGTGTGCCGGTTTTATTGTTTTTGGAACACAACTATATTTTGGAGTTGCCCGTCCAGTGCGTAATATAGGATGTCATTAAATTTTGAAACCTATTTCCTATTTTGAGCTACACCAACTCCTATACAAAAATAATAAAAATAGTCGATTCTTACATCTTGGTAATGATGTTTGGCAGTTTGTGAGTCACCCATCTCACTGTGTAGCTGCGCCAGCGCACAGGTTACGCCTGCGTCCCAGCTGCCGATGAGGCTGTACCTAAAAGTATGATAAAAAAATTATGGAGAAAAATTTGTCATAGGTAGTACCTACATAACGGTTTTATTTAAATTTGGAAATTACAGTTGAAAGTTTACGCTTTAACACTGAGCGGTTTATTTGTATATCAAACCGTATCTAACGTAATATTAAGTTCAGTTATTGTATAGGTAAGTATAATCATAGTAAGTATAAATAGGGGAAGTAGGTTATCTTCCTACAAACGCACCGCGCGCGGCTTGTATGTGTGCGCCAAAGTATCTATGCGTCGCCGCACGCACACTAAACACAATCTCGACACGTTTCTCAAACGTTCTCTTCGGAAACGGGTCTAGATTGTGTTTAGTGTGCGTGCGGCGACGCATAGATCAAAAAAGTAAAAAAAAAAAAAATAATCAAAAATGTTTATTTCGTTATTACACATAGAAAGTTATGCAGTTGGTGGCGTCCCCTTTTAAGCATATAGATGCCTGTACCAGGAGGCGCCGCTCTTTTATATCATACGAGTGTAATAAGTTACAAAAGTGTAGGCACTTAAATGAATAATAAATAATCTAATTCTAGTTTTATCATAAGTCTGTTGGTGTGTGTGTGTGTATGTGTGTTTTTGAGTGTGTAAGGGTGTGTGCGTGTAGGCGTGCTTGTGTGCGTTCGTGCGAGTTTGTGTGTATGTGTTTCTGTGTTTGTCAATGAAGGGGTGTGTGTGAGTGTAAGGTCAATTTGTATGAAAAGTGGTTTGTGTAAATAGGAACAGTTTAATTTATATTTAACAGCAGATTCTCTGTTTCATCATAACCTAACTTGTTTATCCAGTTAACCAGCAACGATTTGCATTCTTTAAACGGTTTAGTATAGATATCTAATACTTTATTTACTTTATTGTATAAGTAAGACGAGCGTCTGTCGTACTGAATTTTAGCAAATTCTGTTTTTACCTGAGTGGTGATTACCATAGATACTTTGGCGCACACATACAAGCCGCGCGCGGTGCGTTTGTAGGAAGATAACCTACTTCCCCTATTTATACTATGGTATAATGTTGAAGTTCCGGATGCGGCATCCAATTTTTTCCTTATAATACCTAATTGTAATTACAGACAGCGCTAAACATGACCTCTAGACCGTTAGCGTTTAGGACGCTATTAGACTCACGCCGTCACACGCATTATATTTCTTTTTATCAATAAGTGCAGTGTAACACTCTTATTATACTATCCATGTCACGGTCACGGGTCATTACTTAGTTTTAAAAATACATTCAGTACGGTTGACAATCGTCGTAGGAATGTTCACCCGAAACGTGGAAAGGAGACCCATTGCCGCACGAAATCGCATCGCAGCAATTCACGTCGCAGTTTTCTGCGTTGCGAATTCGCATCCGATTCGCAGTTTAGTGTACAAGCCCTAAGGCTTGAAACTGCATAAAGAGGGCGCCCGCGACGGGCATCACCGCGCGTGCGACACGCGGATGGGCTCAGTGGGATCGCGACGGGAAACCCGTGGCGGAGATCGAATTATTTTATTTACGACTGCCGCTAGTTCAAGACATATATCCTGGAACAAGCCCGTGCCCCGTGAGGCGTGTGTGTTACCACTGGCTGGCCCCGCGACGGACGCCCGCGCCGGTCCCCGCGACGGAGCACTTTTGCACGGAACCGCACCCGCACCCGCTTAACGGCCCGGCCACGACTTTTGGCTTGCCCGTTGTCCTAAGTGAGCGACGAGACGCGACGCATAGACTGATAAACACGACAACGCAGGCCACAATGACATACAATGACTACTTGATATATTCGCGTTCGGTCGCATCGCATCGCGTCGTGTTGCCGCGTTTGTCACTCATCTAGGACAACGCCTTAGCGGCAAGCGGCGCCGCGAGCGGTGCGGTGTCGGCGGCGATACCACCGATACCGCGCCGCTGCGAGCGATTCTTTGTATGGCATGGTACATACATTTCCGTATATTTGTTTTTACCGCTCGCCACCCCGCGCTTAGCTACCGCTGATAGCGGCAAGGTCGTGGCTAGGCCGTAACGCAGTTCAGGCCTACCAGTGGTCAGCGGCGGCTGCGTCGTGCCGGTCCCGGTGTCGACGCGCCAGCCCGGCGGCCGCCAGCGCCCGCTGCGCCCGCGCCGCTCGCGTTGTGTACTAACGACCACCGGGCCGTCGCACCTTCCATCGCTGCTTCGTAACGTACCTAGTTTCAGGCCTTAAGCCGCAGTTACCAGTGGTCGGCGGCGGCTGCGTCGTGCTTGTCCTGGTGGCGGCGCGCCAGCCCGGCGGCCGCCAGCGCGCGCAGCGTGGCGCCGGCGCCGCTCGCGTTGCGTACCAACGACCACCGGGCTATCGCGCCTTCCATCGCTGCTTCGTCACCGCTACGCTCTAAAGCTAATGCTGGGGGAGAGATGATAAGGTCAAACTTTTTATGCTAGATTAGTTGTACCCACGGAACAGAAAAAACAGTGGACGGCGCTTGAGGCCAGTTTTCTATGAACACCAATGTCGCCAAACTCACACATTCACAGTTGACACACACTATAATTTGTGCATTGCATGTACACAATTATTTCCATCAAATTAAACCTTTTATGGTTTGCATAAAATTCATGTTCTAAAATTAATCATGACAAATTAACGACTTTTTTCTTTTTGGATTAAAATTATACTCCAACACAATTAAGTACTGCTACCTCACGCTAGATGGTGTTTATTATTATTATTTTCAAATTAGAACTCTGTAGTCGTAGTAATATGAGTAGAATTTGAATGGCCTAAAGTATGTCACGCGTGCGGGTAATAGTGATGGGGTATATCATATCTACCATACTTATCGAAAATAAATGCCATCTATACTCTATCCACGGAACCGAGTTAATATCAGAAAAGTTACAGCGTCGCCATTGGTTGGCGATAACGAGCTAAGCAAGCGTTTACATGGCTGCAAAATGCCAGTCTACACATGTCGCTTAGCGTTCGCGTCTTACATAGTTAGCTTAAGTTACTCCTTATGACATCAGCTATCTGTCAAAGAAAGTCCTGTCAAAATCGGTCCAGCTGTTCTTGAATTATAAAAATGATGTAACTAACCCGAATTTGTTTTATTTATATGATGTATTTAGATATAAGAGATTACCAAGGTCGTGTGCAGCAATAAGGTCGGCGGGGTCGAGGTGCGTGGCCGCGGCCAGCAGGTCGGCGGCTGTGCGCCACGCCGGCGCGGCGTGGGCGGCGCGCGCGGCCGCCAGCGCGCCCGTCACGCGCGCCGCGCAGCCGTACGGGTCGTCGCGCACGGCCGCCTCGCTCAGCTGTCGCGCCTCCGACCAGTTGCCCAGCTGAGCACAACACCAGTCTTTATTATCATAGAGGACAGTGGCGGATCCAGGAGGGGGAGGGGGGGAGGCTGGGCGGCTGAAGCCTTCCTCAAAATCTTAAGCCGGGCACTCATTAGCGAGCTGTAACCGTTGCATGCACTGTAACCAAAAAACATAGTGTGTATGTGGTTCGCAGGTTAGTGAACCACGTACATCGTATTGATGTTTTTTGGTTACAGTGCATGCAACGGTTACGGTTACAGCTCTAATGAGTACCTGGCTTTAAGTTCTGACAGATTTCAGACTTGATAAGTGATTTAATGTTTTGACTTTTATTTACCTCTTACCCTCCCCCCAAAAATCATATTTGAATGAGCCCTCGCCCCCCTCCCCAAATAATTCTTGAATACGCCACTAATAAATACGATAAAAGATAACTACTTGTGAGGAATTCCTTTTCTATAAAGGGCTTCTGTTGTATGTAGTAGTGTAAGTAAGGGCCTATTCACTACCCCCACTGCTGAAACCTGATGGGACGCTGGCTCACACCGCGGAAGAGAAAGCAAACTTGTTTGCTTCTCTGTTTGCGGAGTCTTCTCGCCTTGATGCTGGTAGCGCGATACCTCCAACACCGCCAGGCAGCACGACATTTATGTCAGAAATTCGCATTCGCCAAACGGAGGTTCGCAAAACGCTACGCAATCTTGACGTGAACAAGGCCAGTGGCCCATGCAGATGGTATTCCAGCTATAGTTCTGAGGACAGGTGCGCCTGAGTTGTCTCCTGTGCTGACACGCCTCTTTCGTCTCTCTCTTGAGACTGGTCAAGTGCCGAAAACGTGGAAGTCTGCAAACGTACAACCTGTGCCCAAGAAGGGTAGCCGAGCCGACCCTGCCAACTACAGGCCCATCTCGGTTACATCCATACTCTGTAAGACTATGGAGCGTGTACTTAATACCAGGCTCCTAACGTACCTAGGAGCTAATGACTTTCTCAGTGACCGCCGAAATCGGTCTACTGGAGACCTTCTAGCGTACGCCACTTACATATGGAGTGAGGCCATCGAGAAACATGGGGAGGCGCTCGCCGTTTCCCTAGACATCTCGAAGGCTTTCGACAGGGTTTGGCATGACGGCCTTATTCGTAAGCTTTCTTCATATGGCTTGTCCACCGGTTTCGTTGCGTGGATATCGGACTTCTTGAGGGACCGTTCGATTCGAGTGGTCATTGATGGCTGCTCGTCCGATCGAATGGCTATTAATGCGGGTGTCCCTCAGGGGTCAGTGCTCTCTGCGACGCTCTTTCTGCTGCATATCAACGACCTGCTAAAACCCGGAACCTTTGGGTATGCAGACGACAGCACTGTCGTAGAGAGCTACACAGCCAACGTACGGACCGGTGGACCTCAAATCCAGTCTCTGAGAGAGGCCATGGTCGAGCACTTGAATTTGTCCCTTAAGGCAGTCTCCGATTGGGGCGATGCCAATCTGGTCAAATTCAATGCAGCTAAGACCCAGGCGTGTCTGTTCTCTGCCAAAAGGACGCCATTCCAGCTGGCTCCTACTTTTCGAGATGTATCTATACCGATAACTGACCGCCTTGAGCTCTTGGGTGTAACTCTGACGTCAACAACATCAGGCGAGATGGCGGTCAAGCGCAAGCCTATCATAGAATAAAAAAAAAAATGCACACCACGTTTTTTAAACGCGCCGTTGACGCGCGTTTGTAGCGATACAGACGCGATACGCACGCAAATCAAACTGCTCTGTAGGATAAAAGCGCGCCGTCGACGCGCGTTTCCAAAACGCGCGTCGACGGCGCGTTAAAAAAACGTGGTGTGCACAGGCCCTAAGACACCACCTGCCTAACATAATTTGTATGAAAGCGGCGACAAGGTCACATGCCTTTGCGACTTCTATTGACATAATATTGAGATTTCTGTGTGTGAAGGTTATCGAGTGGTCATAATACTAACCGCGTATGCCACAAAGGCGGCGTCGGTGTTGGCTTCAGCGCGCAGCACGCGATCGTGCGGGTGCGCGCGTGCGACCGCCTTCAGCCGCTGCAGCGCGCGCGCGGCGGGCGCGGCGGCGGGCGGGCGCAGCGCTCGCAGCGCCGCCAGCGCGCCGCCCAGCTCCAGCCGCGCGCCCGCCGCGCCGCCGCTGTAGCCGCGCAGCGCTTCCACGCACCACGACATGCCGCTGCTACGTCACACACACAGTTACACTACGCCAATGGGTAGTTGACTTGAAATGTACAAATAAATCATTTCATTTCAAAGAAGGAATCCTAACTATAAACTACCTATTATAAAATATGCGAAAGTAAGTTTGTTTGTTACCTTTTCACGCCTAAACAGGGGTACAGAAAAGGATATAAGGTACCTACCTTTCATCCAGAAAAAAGTAGTAAGTATTCCCGAGGGAAGAACAATAACTTTCGACGATCACAATTGCTATAGAACGCTAAATGGTGTTACGTGTATGTCACGCGGACGAAGTGGCGGACAAGGTGATAGATACCACAAACTATAAAGATAAAAAAAATATTAAAATGTATAACAAAATGGCAAAAGATACACGCTCTTAAAGTTTTTGGAAGGGGTTTTCTCCGTCTTTGTCGTGCGAAACGGACATTGTATGCGGTGGTGTGGAGTTTACTACGACGTTCGCAAGGCGTGACGTCACCGTTCGACAGTGCCATCCCTGTCTAGTAAATAATTTTAAAACGCCTATAACTTTGTAATTACTTTAGATATTTCATTTGTTTTTTTGATGTTACCTAATTGTACTTTTTTCACATAGTTACCCTACACAATAAAAAATACAGTCAACATCTCTATTACGATGCGATTCATAAATAAATAAGTATTAAGCCTCCAATTAGTACCTAAATCTGCTGTTAAAACTTATGTCAGCTATCGCGATTGGTTGGCTGAAATAACACCAGCCAATAATATCACTTGACATGAGATTTGAGAACAGATTAATTAAACAATTAAGCTTGTTTAATTAATCTGAAATTGTTTATAAGTAATCAAAACTGGGTGTATTTTATCTCGTTCGTAAGTTAAAAGGCACGATGGGGTTGACGTATCTGTTTTGATAAAAACCCCTAAACAATAAGGCGAATCACACACCGCCCCGCGCTACGCTGCCGGGTGCATGGCGACGGAACAAAAGCCCCGCGCGTGAATGCGTTTTCAGTGTGTTGCACTACGCGTGTTTTGTATACAAATACAGGTATGTACTTGCAAACAACGAGGGGCTCGTGGCTAAATGACGGCGGCGCTGATCGATCGATCTGCGAGGTTAAGCTGCGCTTGCCGCGGTCAGTCCTTGGATGGGTGACCGTTCTTTACACATCGAGACCCCTCCGTGCCTCGGAGAGCACGTTAAGCAGTCGGTACGGGTAGTCAGAAGCCCTAAAGTCTGACAGCTGGTCTAACATTCGAATACCGGTATTACCCATTAATTGGGTTGTGGAGGTCAGATGGCAGTCGCTCCACGTAAAATATTGATATTCAGCCAAAACTAGTTAGACTGGATGCCGACCCCAATGTAATTTGGGAAAAGGCTAGGCAGATGATCACTTGCAAACAACGGAAAATCACGCACACCCGCGCTACGCTTCGTGATGCAGTGCAGTGTGCGAATCGCCTTAAAGAGACAAAAAAGAACTCATTCGTACACTGACCCCGAGTCGGGTCCCCTCGAGCCGGGCCTCTGCATGGCCGCGGCGGCCGCGGCCAGCGCCAGGCAGCGCTCGGCGTGCGCGGCCCCTCGCCGCGACCACCGCGACAACCGGTCGCCGCGGACCACGTCGCGTACTACACATTCGTATGCGTCGTTCTCCTGACAAGACAAAATTACCTATACAGGTTGTCCCACGGCTATGCCACATGGAGGGAAAGTACTTTAAATATTTGAGATAGGAAGTTTTGCTTCATGGAGACTTCACTTTATTTTAAAAAGTTGCTTGCTTCATCTGGGTATCGAACCGACCAAATGTGAAAAAAATTAACATCCTCTATTCTTATGATGCCGATTGAAAGGGTTATTTGTAAGAATTAATTCTTTCTAAGAAACATGGTGTCCTAAATTACAATAACATGGTGAAATTTTACGTAGGTAATACAATATGACATGTTTTGAATGGCAGCGCTGCTAGCGTCGCCACCATGGCGTCCTAATGAGATATGGCTAAGTCTATCTAGTCTATTTAATCAGTCGTATAAAACAATGGTAGGTATATTGTTTTGTAGGCTGATTTCACAGTCACGCTGACCGCCAGCGCGGCTCGTAAGTCATACTATCGTCGTACGCTTACGAGCCGTGTTTCACTTAGAAACGGAACAAGGCACATCTATCTCGTGCCCCGTGCCGCTTAGCATCCACGCCGGCTTAAGCGCGACAGTGAAATCACCCTTACAACTTTACCTACATTTTGATGGGATTCTGCAAGTATTTAACTACTTAGGTATATTTAAAAGCTCAGTAAAATGTCCCGTTAAACAGTTCCGAAAAAGATGAAATGGAGAAAGATAACTGCAATGATGCAATCATTTTATCTTAATAGTCCTAATACGAATGCAAGATGTCTTGAAGCTTCGATCTAAACATGCAAAAATTCAAACGACTCCTTACGTCATCTATAGAGATGTCCTGGTGGAATGTGGGCGGCTCCACGTCCAACATCGCGTGGAACGCCGCTTTGGCACCTTCAGCGTCGTTCAAGGCCACTGAACACAACACTAGGTGCAAGCCTGAAAATACATTTACGAATATTTTTACTTTGTCCTTGTAAGAACCATAATTTATAACTTTGATACAGCTTCACCTAAAGGTACATAAATTTTTCCTCCAGGAGTATACTGTTTAGCTGTACATCCACATTTAAACCACGACTTGTCTCATGCAATAGAAGGAAATGGAATGGCAATGCAATTATAGAATTTCCTTTCGTTATAAAATAATCATATCGACTGGACACAAAATGTTACCAGAATTAACATAAAGACATTACTTTTCTGACTTACCAGTTTGAAAGTCTCCTTGTTCGTGCATAATATGTTGAAAATTTGTGACCGCATCTCGGAACTTGCCCATGCGCACCAGTAACAGACCGATGTTGTGGATCACTTTCATTCTAAATAATAATATAATTAATTAATTAAAGAATGTAATTATTTTTAACCCATTAACGTGCAGTACGAAATACCTACAAGGAAAGTTGTTGTGGTCCCCTATAAAACATTTATATGAACAATTGCACCCCCACCCCAGATACTCTTATTTATTTTTATGGGGGTAGGCAATATTATTGCCTGTGCCAGGTCACGTTATTTTATGAAATAAAAGTAACAATAAATAAAACCAAAAAAAGAATCATCAAATTTTTTACCTCAAGTCTTTCTCCGCTGTTGGTGTCTGATCAAGTGCCATTCTGTATAACTTTAAGGCTTTTGGGTGCTCTCCCATTTTGAAGTAGATGTTTCCCATGTTCACCTATAAAGACGACACTTAACTTGGCGTATTTGACCAAATATTCACCTCACTTATTCGGTTAATACAAAATGAACTTATTCCAATAGAAATAGGGTATATTTTAAATATTTGCTCAAATGCGAGCATAACACATGAACGGATAACAGAAAGTAACTCTTACTAATCAGTATTGTAGATAGATATGATCGTTACAGATTTTCTCTATACATTACCTTGAGTCGGTTGGCATGTGGGAACAGCTTATTCCTTGTGAGTAGCTGGTATGTGTTCAATGCCTCTGTATACATTTCATTGAGCGCGTATTGTCCTGCCAGGTTGCATAGAACCTGAAACCATTTTATTTTGGCTCTAAATATTTATGTAGGACAAAATTTCAGCCTATTTTTAGGGTTCCGACTTCCGTACCAAAAAGGTAAAAAAAGGAACCCTTATGGTGCGACTTCGTTTGATCTTCCGCCTGTTACAGCGGCATATTTCAGCAAGTACAAATGCTATCGATTTGAAATTTAGAATAGTTTTAAATATTGCTTACCCAACCTTATTGCAAACAAAAAATATTTTAATTTTCTTTGTAAAAGGGGCCGTAACGGGGGGTCGAAATTTCGAATCGTCGGTACGCTAATTCGATTCGCACTTGGTCGGTTTTTTAAACTTTCTCAGGGAGCAACCAGAGATTGGTAACGCTTAGCACTTCGAACAGGAACTAATAATATTACAAAAACGCCTTTTACCACTACTTACAGCAAAGGTCAGGTCCAGATTGTGTGTGTCGCCAAGATTAGCTTGTTCCTGCATACGAATCAACTGTCTTTCCATTGCCGAAGCCTCCTGCGCTTTGGCTAAAGCCTAGAATATGATCACAAGATCGTTTAAACCGAAAAACTTTATTCGTGAAAAAAATCTTAACGACACTTTATCATTTTCAACCTTACTTCTTAACAATAAAGTTAATTTTAGCAAGATTTACCTGTCCTAAATCGACTTCCTTCTTCGGTGCGTTGTCTTCATCAAGATCGGATCGTGCGCTCAGCATGCATGACTCCTCAACCAGCGTCATTATGCGCGCCTCCATTTGTTTCACCCGTTCTTCGATACTGTAAGGTAAGATACTGTAGTTATCAACTAAGCATTTGTTATTATCGTAGATATAGGTAGTATCAGACGCATCATATTAGGAGGTTAACTCTCATAATATGGTGTTGTGTTTAAAGATTATACTGGTAGGAGAAACTTATTATAATATTTGTATTTATTTATTGAAAAAAGTTTAGTACCTACAGTCTGCTACAAAAATAGAGTTTTACAAGTTGAGGATTAATTGTCAAACTAAAGGACTAACAATTACAATTTATAGTGGATCTGCGGCGCCTAGCATGACCACGATAGAAACGGGTTTTGTCTACATAGAAATAGACAAAGTGACAGATTGTACTACCGTTTCATTCATAAAACGTAGAAATGTTTCTACAATCTGTCACTTTGTCTATTTATATGTAGACAAAACCCGTTTCTATCGTGGTCATGCTAGGCCGGCTGATATCCTAGCTAGGTTAAATAGAAGCCTGTATTAGGGCCCGTCAGCCCTTAATTCCTACAAAAAGAGTATACACAAATTATAATGGAGACTGTTTAGGACTTTATGGTATATCTAAGTTTACTCTCTTAAACTAAGTTTGTATTGTATGTATAAAATATTACTACTAGAGGAAGTTAAACTTATGTCGAAACAAACTTTCAGGGGTAATAACAACCACCTTGCTACAACATTAACGCTCCGCGCGATCGCAAAGGGTAAATTAGGGTAAATTTTTACAACGATTTATAAGTCAGTGAAAGCGGCACCAGTCTTGAGCACAAACGTCAACTGCGCATTAGCTGGTTTTTCGGTCTCTGGCGGAATGAAGAGGACGGGGGGCGCCGACGCTGCACGCGATTGGTTCGTCAGTCGATGCTCATCGTCTATTGGACTATACTCTATTGCGTATTGTCAACTGTCTATTGGGCCGAAAATGTATATGCGCGATCTATGTTTATGATTCCTGCCAGTACATATACATTATGCTAATGCTTTTCAAATGTGTTTAATGAATAGCGGTGTACCTGTCCTCCTTGACGTCATCCCTGGCGGGAACGTCCCGGGCGGTGGAGGTGTAGCCGGCGGCGCGCACGGCGGTGACGGGCCGCGCCGCCGTCGCGCCGCGCGAGCTGTTGCCGCGAACGCTTACCGTGCCCATGCGCATCATCTGTATCAGGGATGTTATTTGTCATAATAATGTAATATTCTGTATGTCAGTCGACTGTTATAGGCTGATTATGATGTGATATTTACTCAACTAGCACTTTTCCCTCGACTTCGTCCGCGTGACATACACGTAGTGCCATCTAGCGTCCTAAAGCAATTGTGACAGTCGAAAGTTATTGTTCTTTCCCTCGGGAACAGTACTTTTTTTTCTTGATGAAAGGTACCCTATGTCCTTTTCTGTACCTCTGACAACGTATATGCAACATTTCATGCTGATCGGTTCAGTGGTTTAGGCGTGAAAAGGTAACAAACAAACAAACTTACTTTCGCATTTATAATATTAGTTAGGATATACGTTTTAATAAGAAGTGGGGATATATGGAAGGCGGAAAACCAGGTGTTGTGACGCAACTTGGAGCCTGCCGCCCAGAAGTGCGATAGGTATTGTTTATCGTGACCAAAATAAATTACCGCTATATGTACTTGTATTTTTGGCCCATGTTATCCACGAATTAACGATCTGGCAGCTGATTATGAGACAGAGGTAAATTACCATTTATAAGCAGATATATTATTAACGAAATAAAAATAAATAGGAGAACATTTATTTTATAAAATATAATAACTACCTAAGCATTCTCGTCACGCGCTGCCATCGTGCACATTGCAGGTTATCTTCGGTCAACAGTGAAACAGACTCACCCCTGTGCCCATTCTGCTCGACGCCTTCCTGCC
The DNA here is from genome assembly GCA_948465475.1 of Thalpophila matura. Classification (NCBI taxonomy): domain Eukaryota; kingdom Metazoa; phylum Arthropoda; class Insecta; order Lepidoptera; family Noctuidae; genus Thalpophila; species Thalpophila matura. The sequence goes on along the minus strand of OX419183.1, from coordinate 7,891,080 downwards.
GATGCCAGCCGTGCGCAGCGTCTCCTGGAAGTCCTGGTCCTCCCGCAAGTTGCGCGTGTCCAGTGCTGGAGCCACTTCGTTGAACCCCGCGTACAGCTCGTCATCTTCGTCAACCACCATGGCAGTACGCGGCTTCGCATCAGTACCCAGCCTCGACGCGCTATAATAACGCGAACTCAACATTCTTCCCCGTGCAAATTAGAAAAACTTCCCTCAGTCGCACGTCTATATCTCTATATATATAAATTTTTAGCAACGTTTGTTGTGACGCTGTAACCATGGAAACGGCTGTCATGTCAACAACAAAGGTCGACGATAATTAGGAGGTCAAAGTCAGAATTCATTAATTTATTTAGTGTCTATGAAAATACTAAAGCATATTACCGATTTAACCGCACAAAATGTGGTAATAAATGTTAAGTTTTATTTGGTGTGTGTATGGTGTATGGTAGAAAAATAATAAGTCATATTCACGTTCAATATTTATTACATCTAAATAGGTACATACAATCAAGGTCCATCTTATAAAAGTCACACCAATGAAACAATTTATTAGTTTTAGCTAAAATAAAAACAACTGACTGAAATAGACATCACATTAAAAACCATATTTTTCTTTTATAAATCAGTGCTATTGGAAGACGCTGAAAATATGATGCGCTTGTTCAGTAACACACGAGATAAGAAAACGTAGGTAATAATTATAGCCTAACTTAAACACTAAACAACTTAAGTTATAGAAAGTAAACATTACAAACGAACGAGACGCCACTGCGTCACCGAGGCCTACTCCTGATTCTGGCTGTTACCTTTTACATAAACATTCAAAATATTGGATATAAAAATAAATGATTTTCAAAAGTTATATACTGTATCGTTATCCAACGTAATAACAATGATCTCTTATATGTACATGAATGATTTTCATTATGTTTGCGATTTAATAAACTACCTACTGAAAATAATGTTAACAATGAAAAATTATTCGTGACCCTAAAAGACTAGTAAGAAATGCATGGTATTAATATTTTTGTACACTTTTCACTTATCATTAAGATAACACCAGATAAACATAATAGAAAAGTCTATTAACGTGGATATGACTTAGATGTTAACAATTCATAATTATATTTATTTACTTGTCATCTATAAAATTTTATTATATTTACATACATTTAACAATACTCACTGACACCAAGACACTTTCGCACATACATTAATGTTTTATAGGTACCAAAGGTCGACAAGAATTATTTCACAGAAATATGGCATATAATCTTAGGTCGACTTGATTTTAAAATAATACAATGTTGTCACAACTCTATTTTTCATTTATTATTGAACTCTTACATGGCTAGATTATATAAATGTAGTCGTTACAACAAGCGTTCGAACATTAAGCACAACAGATAACACTACACTTTACCGCACGAATTGTTAAATGTTTTAATTGACTTTGCAGTAATTGATGGTCACTTATGAATTATATTCTAGCCATGGATATACTGAAATATATGGACATACTGCACCCATTGATCACAATTATAAATTTATTGTTTTCGATATTATAAATGTATCGCAAACCTAAAAATGGCGTAGTTTATATACATTCAAAATGATGTATTTCCGGTTCCTGCAATTAAATTAATTATAATAAGTAAACTGTGATAGAAACAATTTGGTGTTCATCTTTTTAATAGTTACTCTGCTTATAATAACATTTTATAGCCTCTTATATTCTACATTCGTTCTCATATATTTATATCTTATTTCATAATATTAAAGGGCTCCCAAATTTTTCTTCTGTTAAGCATTTTGGGTTTCAATATATATAGCTGCCATATTACATCTGTTTGTTTAATGTAGCATGTATTGTCACTAGTTGTTAGGTCAAAATATACTCATAATTTGGATTTAGGGTCACCGTGATCACATCATGAAGCACCAACGTGTGGCAAGTGTATGTAAAACTCAAGCACACTAGTCATGCACAACTCAACGAGATATTATTTATCTTTGAATGATTTAGTATTGTGAAGCGGCCGTTGTCCGTATACAGCATTTGGAACAAATCTTACGCAGACAGTTTGATAGATCGGTGCGTGCGCGGTGGCTCGCTAGATCTGCGTGGAGAAGCGCGGGCGCGGCAGCTCGAACACGTCGCCGTGCACGGACCGCGCCAGCGCCTTGATGCTGGCCGCTATGTCCTGCGGCTCCTCCTGCTAACAATATTACCACATTTAGAAAAATCTAAGGCCTCTTTTTAGAAGCACGGCTTCGTAAAGATGTGAAAGTTCACCCAATTCTGTACAATGTTACGTAACACCCAGCAGTAAAACACGCCTATGTGGCGAGATTAATAAATGAAACCAAGGAAATGGTGTAAAAAAAGAAAGAAAATACATAATTTGAAAATATAGAAACTATACACATTCTTACATCATCATCTAACTCCCGAGGATTGGGACGCTCATTGGGGAACTTTGGCATATTCATGGGAAGAGAACGCGCAATCACTTCTACTCCGCCGCCGCCGCGGGGACGAGAGATGTGGATGCCTTCGTCGTTACTGCATTCTGCGAAACAGTATTATAGGGAAAATGTATTTCTCAACAGAATTGTGAAACTGAGTAGAACCAGTAACTAGTAGACGATAACAGCGTAGCCTCTTTATTTTCGGTAGCGACTTTTCGTGACGACTGAGGTAAAGTATAATTTATTATTATGATAACTGTTGAGGTTGAGCATAAGGCTCGCTTAGCATACTACGTCTGGTAAAAATAAAAAGACCTGCCCTTTTTGTCGGAAGTCGCAAATCCGACGACTTAACGACGATTAAACGTTTGAACGCGACATGTACTACTAATTTAAAAATTCTGCCGTCTAAATACTAACCCGACAGGTATTTAAAATAAAAATGAAATTATTCTTACGATCTGAATCGTAGTCGTCTTGATCAGAGAGCATGTTATTTCGGGAGTCAAAGCCTTCTAAGTCAAAAAGATCTTCGGCATCCAATGTATCTTCTTCTGGCGGCATATTTCTAATGGGCTGTAAACATAAAGGAACAAAGATAAATCAGGAAACTATTATCACATTCTTGTATTACAAAACATGTAGCTACATCCTGTAAAACATTATCACCAAAATAATATATTGAATAAATTAGAAGTTTTATTTTTATCATGTATGGATTATATAAATAGTAGCTGTTTGTGCAAAGCAACATAATGGAATAATTTTATATTGACTTTGAAATCCAAAATTGTTTTATTATTATTCAGTTTGCTATCATAATATAAATTAACATAGCTGTGTGAATTTGCATGTGTAGAATAAAAGTAAATAATAACATGTGTATTGAGTACATGTGCCAAGTTGTAACAGTTATTTCGAATTATGTACCATTGTATGTAAACACAATATTATCGCGTATTTTTCCTCTGCTATGGTGGTTATATGGTCACAAAACAATCAGAATTGTAAATTAATGCTGCCAATATTAATTATTTTTATCAAAATAGGATAATAAAAGCAAAACATTCTGACAATATATTGGTACAAGTTGTGTAGTGTTTTTATATTAGTATTCTAAGATAACATGCTCATTATAAAGGAATCATAAAGTAAAAAGAAATAGTATCCAAATCAGTAAACTGGTTCTGGCATTAGAATCTGAAACATACTCATACATACTACCAAAAACGGTATCTATGCATTAAATGCTTGATATATTTATGCTAAGTTGCCCAATAGATTAGTCATTAGCCTGCATATTACACTTAAAATATCAGTCAACTGACTAGCAAATAGAGATCATAGAGCAAGTTCAAAGAAGGTTAATTATGAATGAGCTATGCTTAATACCTTAACAATATTTTGTGAGACTTTTTTGGCTTCTTTGAAAGAGGACAGTCTTCGTCTCTGTAGAGGAGGTAGGTGGGGGGAGGGTGGTCCATTGTCAATGGTAGTGTCGATCCGCCATCCGTCCCTGTCGACGTTGTTGCGCGCCTTGCTTATGATACTGTAACAATTGACAATGTTAACTTTTTTTCTTGTTTCAGATTCTTAACTAAAGGTTACTTTTGCAGGATTATTGGGTTCAACGTAAGTTAGCTACATAGTGAAGTACTTACATAATTATAAGCTAAGTGTATGTTGACTGTCTGTATAAAAAAATTCAGAGGAGCTAACAAAATATTAAATAATATTTAGACAGCATACCTAGCTAAAATTTTATGGTCTCTTTGTGCTCTCTCTCTGTAAGCCTCAAACTCAGCGTATTTCTGATCTCTGAACTGTCTGACAGACTCCTCAACGGCCTCTAGCTGCGACTGCAAGGTCTGATTCAACTGTTTACTGAGAGTGCCTATCACCTGCTGAGTTGGGAGCCAGACATTCCTATCACTGTTTATAAAGTTGTTTGTATCCACATTTTCCTTCATTTCAATATCATTAGTTACTTCTGGCACTAATAACTTAAATACTGGCGAATAAGTGTTTGACTTCTTCAAATTGTTTATCCGCTCTTGTGTGGTCTGTAATATAAACAGGTAAGTCCATAAGTCAGGGACAGTGATTTATCATTGTCGGTGATAAGACTGTGATGTAAACATGTTCTGTTCATGTTAAGTTTTAAATTAGTTAAGTACAGAAAGACAGGGTACATATTTAGAATTTAAAATACAGCAGTCCTGGAACATTTTGATAAAATTTTATACAATTTGCACATTTTAAAAAATACAGAGTAATTAATTATGTATTTAATTTATATAAATATTGTGTAACAAACGTGTATTTTCAATTCAAAATATGCTTACGTTAACGAAACTATATGTCAAAAAAACTCATGATCGGCCCTCTGATCTCACCGGATCATCACCAATCAATTAAACACATGTCTACAATAAAATATGGTTAAAAATCCTACATAATAATATTTTCTCACTGTGATTCTACACTACATTGTCTTAAATAGGTACCCATTTTAAAAAATCTCACATGAGATTTGGGGGGGAGGAGGGAGAAAAATCGCCAAAATGATCTCACATAATTAATGGATGCCCCCTTAACTTGAAATCACACAAAAAATCACCCCCCTACCTGAACAAAATCTTGTATCTGTGCCAGGTCAGAGTACATATTTTTTTAGATGCAAAACAGATGGCAGTAATGTTTCATAATAAATCAATCAATATCCAATATTTAGCTGACATAATGTAACTGGACACTGAAATTAACACTGACCTGGTTAGATTTACAAACAAGCAATGCATAAGGTCCGTTTTTGTCATGTGATATGGCATGAGTGGGCTGCCCACAAGCCAGGCAGGAGTGTACTATCCACCTGCCCAGTGGACGCTGGTCCACCAATGCAGGCTGAGCCACCTGAATCTTGAAGCTGCCTAAGGTGCATGATAACAGTTTCTATAACAAGAATTTGAGATCATTAAAAACTATTCTAAATGCATAGTATTTAATATTCATGCTAAATAATAATTATTATGGTTCCAGTAAAACTGGTTTGCAATCTTTTGGATATTGTTTTGTATACAGAACAGGAAAGCAACAAGATCAGCAGCAGTTTATCATATAAAGCTAAAAATAGACTAAGAAGTCCGGATGGAGTTGGAATAGAGCAGTAACAAGAGGAAGTATCTAAAAAAGTAGGTATCATTTCTATGAGATTATACAAGTCAAGACAGTGCCGAACGCACATGTACTTGCGCATTAAACAACAAAAATACAAAATATTATCAAATGTTAAGTGATCACAGTGATGTTGTTACGCTTTCATTCATATTTTTATAATTCAAGCAATGAAAACCCTTCCTTTAAGTCAAGGTCAAGACATGTTTACTGACGGTACCTCACTGAAAAAAATATCCCTTTGTTCCATGGATGTTAACTCCAGTTTCCCAATATCGACATTGTCTTCAAGTTTATCACCTTCCAGGGTTACATTTAGGCATTTACAAACACAGAGAGCCATGGTGTCCGGAAGGATTAAGTGTTTTGGACGAAACAATACAAAAATACACAAAAATCTAAGTAAATTAGGAGTACAGTACAAGTCACAACTTTCAGATAAACGCGTAGAAAACATAGATGTAGATAGTTATTTTTGTTCACAACACAGACACACACATTCACAGATTCAAATCAACACAGAGTCAGTGTGACCAGATTTAAATTGACAATCCTGCTAGCTGCTCAACTAAGGATTGTGAATTCGGTTCTTGACAACATTGAAAATATGCTACAGATTGTGGTCATCCTATCAGTTCATAGCGTAAATAAACTTAATTCACTTGATTTTTAACTAAAATATGTATATTTTTTGTAAATTACACGAAAATATAATGCAATATTTTTTGTTATTGTAGCTGTCACAAGAACGGCCTGTCGCACTCTGTTGACGTCACACGCTAGTAAGCTAGTGTTGCCAACTTATTTTTAGGGTAAAGAATTCTTTAGGGTAAATTTGAGGGTAAAATTTTAGGGAGCGCCTCCGCAGCCGGCGCCGACTAGGCTCCCAAAAATAATGCCGTTAGGAACCGGAGTAGCCTTGAAGTAGCAGTGATACCAGACGAAAATAATTGCAAACTACCGTAGCAGCAGATTAATGTTGCCGTGTTTTAAGTTGAATTAAATACCTTAGACTGACTTTTAAATAACAGTGTTAATGTAAAACAAAATACAACTTTTTTGGACTTACAAGGGGGATGGAGGTGGTCGACGGAGCCCCGGTACGTGGAGCTCCTATTTCTATCTGCAAGGTTAAAAGTAACATAACACGAAGGGGTTGACGGGGGCTTCGTTCGCTCGCTCACTGAAGCCCCCGTCAACCCCTTCGAACCTAACCTGTCCGTGTCGGGGTGTCCAAGTTCCCGAGCTCGCTTCGCTCGCTCTTGGACCCTAATTAGGTATGTTACTCAAATGAAACATGAAATGTTTTTTTAATTATGACGAATTGCCAACTCCCTTTCCCGCTTTTTTTTCAAAAGTCAGCGCCGGCTGCCAATTTAGCAACCAGTGCCGGCTGCAAATTCAGGTCACGGCGGCGGTCGCGGAGTCACTTCCAAATGATTGATATAGGTACTCATTATTTTTTTAAACCCCGCATAATTAAAATATTCTAAAATGAAAAATAGAGACTTTCGTTTCAATTTAAAAAAAACGAAGTGACACAAAGTAGGTAGGTAAAAGGTTCTACTCTGTGGTTTGACTGATCTGCAGCCGATTGTATGAGTGACAATGACATTGACAGCTGTCTGGGTCGACCAATGAGGCGATCAAACGTCACATACAAAACAATTCGTTCAGAAATAATTTGCTTCTTTTGAAACTATTTACTTTTATCATTATATTATGTGTCCTTCAAAACACACAGCGTTGGTTGAAGAAGCTGTCCTTAGATTTCGCCTTTTTTCATTAAATAAATGAAATAACTTACCAAGCCTTCAGTGTATATAGGTTAGGTACCTTCTTTCATTTGGCAGTAGCTCGCATCTGTGGTTCTGGCGAGCTGTCATCTGTCACTCATAGCGTCTAAAGATTTTGCCGCCATTAGACGGAAAAAGTTTTTCTCACGTGAAAAAATTGCGAAAATTTGCTCTTGTCTCGGTTAAATGTACATGAACCGTAATATTATTACTCGTGTCAAAGTGTTTTATGACAATAAGTAAGCAAAATAGTGAAATCGAGGGCGAAAGCTCTCGTCTCAATACCACTACCCCTGCCGGTGCTTCGGATGACCGGTCAGCGGGAAATAGTGAGCTCGCTAGAGTAATAATGTTCTGTGATAGTGAGGCCGCTAGGCCCTGCACTTATCAAAGCGAGAAGGAAAGCTCTTCATCCTCGGAGGATGAGGACACCTCTCCACCGCCGAAAATGCGGTCAAGGCGGTACAAGACACAATTCTTTGCGGATCCACGCATCGAAAGTCTAACAAACCAAGTAAGCTTTATAATGGGCTTTGGGCTACTTAACCCAATTACCTCAGATTATTCCTCGACTTCAGAAGTTTGATACTTCAACATGAAACGGTAAGGAGCCATAAGATTATTTAGCCCTGTTTGGCGTTATAAGCAATCAACTTAGTTGTTTCTGATTGGATGGCATAAACACTACATATTGGTAAATGCCGTAACAAATATAAACTTGAAATTGCTAAGTACTCACTGCACCTGTATTTTATGTCATACAAAAATACATTATACCTACTACTAACATAAAGTTGGTGGAAAAATAAACTAACAATTCAAGTTACCTACCTATGTAAAATGAAAGTACCTAAGTATTATGTAGGTACAGATCATGAAATAGTATGTGTATAATTAGGAGTTATGTCACTCTAAAAAATGTACTGATTATTTTGCTGCTTCTGCACATTACCATCAGGTTTATCAAATGCAATACCATTTTAAATAGCTTTCAACCTTTGAAAGGTTTATATATAAGAATAAAATTAATATTAGGCCCCTAATAAATCTGAATTAAAATCTAAATACTCTTGCTTGTAATGAAGTGTTACAAGCTAGGTACCTGTATTTTATGTCATACAAAAATACATTAACTGCATACAGATAGTATGTGAGAGATAAACAATGTATTGTAATAGAGGTGACTATACTGTTATGGAAATGAATAATATTCCTGTGGTTCTATTAATCAAAATAATGTAATAATTATTGTTTATTCATCTAACCAAGAAAATCCTCCAAAAAATAAGAAAATATTAAATAATTTTTACTACAAATAAATGAATACAGTGCTTTACATACTCCGGTGTTCAGACACCACATGCAATAATAACTGATATTGAGTTACAATAAGGTGTTCAAGGGGACACCCCTTTCGGTTTTTGCCTAAAGTATGCATTTTGTAATTATCTTTGAAAACAAAACCTCTCTTACAATTAAACATTTAGTAATACCTACTTTATGATAGGACTAATTATTGATATATTTATAAAACTTTTATTAGAATAAATTGTAAATGTGACAACTGAGATGGTACACAGGCCTCAGTTTCGAGTTAAAAGACTGAAATAAGTCAACAAAACATTACCAACTGATCTCTCGGTGGTGTAATAATGTAAATCACTTCTTGCAGTATAAGTACTGATAAAAATAGATTCTATCTCTTCCAACTCTCTTTTAGTTTGTGTTTAGATATAGCAGACCTCACTAAATCCAGGGTCAACAGTCACCATAAGCACATGGAGCATAAAGGAGACCTGACAGTCATTACCTGCAAATAAAATAGGGAAAACAAATATTACAACTAACAGCCCTGCCTTTGCTTTGTTCTGGGCAGCACCTTGTACATTCGCAACAATGACCAATTGGATTGTAAAAATCTATAAGAAACAACTCATAAAAATCATAGTACCTACATTTGGTCACCTCTGCCCCCTCTACTTTGCTAAGAACAAAAATTTATCTTCATGGAAAGCAATCATTTCACTTCCTTCCCACAGTTGGGGAGGTGGGTAAGGGGTAAGCAGAGATGTGTGCATAAATAAGCGTTATGTGTGCACATATACAATTTCAGGCTGACAGCACAACATTGCCTAGTACCTTATTTAAGAAACCCGCTCCTCGCTGATGCTCCTAAATTTAAACAAATGGACTGTTAGAGTTGTCAAACAGCTTAGCCTTATACCTATCGCATAATATCCTGTGCCGGAATGGCGCTTATTACCCCAGGCCTCGGAGGCCTTGGGGTGTCCCACAGACGTGGACCTTGGTCCTAGTCGGCAGTTATGCGGCTATACGTCACTTGGGACTCAGACGATGGTTTGGTAAGCTTTTGCGCCACATTCAGTCGAAAGTGATGCTCCTAAATTTAAACTAACAGACTGTTAGAGCTGTCAGACTGGAACTGAACATTATTTTATCTGTAGCGTGTGCCTTTCAGAAAGATACACCAGCTTAGCCTTACGCCTATCAAAGAACACGCTTGTGCCGGAACGGCGCTTATCACCCCAGGCCTCGGAGGCCGTGCAATATGGGGTGTCCCACAGACGTGGACCTTGGTCCTAGTTGGCAATATGCGACTATGCGTCAATTGGGACTCAAACGATGGCTTGGCAAGCTTCAGTCACATTCATTTCACATCAGTCGAAAGTGGCCATTATAACTGGCATGTTTTTAAATCTATGAGTGCTCTGTCTGAACTCTGTAGATGAAACGATACTCTGTAGATAATACATAACTATATTGTAAGCGCCACACTGGACCGCCTCAAGTGATAGTCCTGTACCGGAGTGATAATTTCTGCACCAGACCTATTTTGTATAGGTATATTGTAAATGTATATTTTTGCGAATTTTTAAGCATGTTACAGCCATGTTGTGATTATTTAATGTTATTAAATATATTCCCAAAAGTAGCTGACGCGGGCGGGATACGAGCCCGCGACCTCTGCCTATACCGAGGCAGTGCTCCAACAGATCTAAACCAATGTCTGAATCAGCTGAATATTGTACTGTACATCACTGAATATTGATGATTTATACATGATCATACTCAACTCTAAAGGAAATGGCTGGAGTCCCTCTTGAGTAACTTGGAATTCAAGACAATTACATACCTATATACACACAAATGTGCAGATTCTAAATTTGGTAATGCAATTATTGTCGTCAGTTTAAACTGGATCATTCAGTGAAAATAGGTGATTCCTGCACCCCACTTAATTCTTAAGGTGCTGATATATTTCGACAGTGTCATGCAAACATACATTCTAATACCACATTCAGGTTCAGTGTTTCTAGCTAACCAACCTCCAATCGAAAGCTGAATAAATCCGATATTGTTAAGGGATCTGCGGAAGACCCTTATTGACCAATTCATAGAAATGACCCTCTAAATTCAGAAAATTGGCCGGGGTAGTCAGATCAATTATAAAAATTATAATAGAGACATTGTTTAAACATATTGAGCAGTAGTAGAGGACAACAATCAATACTTACATTTGAAATTTTGGACTGCATTTTGCAACATCGGTTTTGCATGGGAAGATATGTTACCGGTAACATACACCACAAAATCCCAGATACCAGAGACATAGCTAAGTTTCTGCCAAAATTAATTTTAAAGAAAAGTTTATTCATAATACAATGTAACACAAATTCATAATATCTTTGTGTTTCTGCATCAAACATATAAATCAATGAAAATTTCTTATGCAAACCATTGTTATAAAACAAGCCTCATTTATTATATTACTTCCACTAAGGTGGAAACAAAATTGTTATGTAAATGTATTATTATTTTAACATGCACAAATGATTGAGATAGGTACTTAATAATAATACTTTAGGCATCAAGTTGAAGAATGTGTGACCTTCCGTGATTGAATATTTTAAAATAGGTAACTGTAAAAATAAAAAATAACAAGGGAATGCTAAGACCTAAGTTTATTTCAAAAAACTTATATATTAACTCTCAAAGGACATCAAAACATTAATTTTGTGTCCATCGAAAGACATTAATTTCATCTCCATTGAAAAACATTAAAACATTCATTTTATGCCCCTATATTATATAGACATAATATCAAACAACTGATTAAAGCTTAAACAGTGATGTGACTAATCCTGGATTTTTAATCTATAAAAAGCAGCTTTTCTATAACAGCAACATTATTGAAGTTAAACCTACATTATGTATTCAAAGCTATATAAACTGAGTAGCAGCTCTGGGGAGTGTCAGTGCTACAGTGGATTCCAAAGGATTGAAAGGAAACGGAACTCAATCCACAAAGATATACAAAAAAAAAAAAAAAAAAAAAAAAAAAAAAAAAAAACAAATAAAAAAAAAATCTTTAGTACCCATTCTTACTATAATACAATTGCAAGATCATCAGGAATGATAACAATGATAGTGAACTTCATGTGAAAAATAACCAATAATTCTTTAAATTGATAAGTGACATTATAAATAGAAAATATCATCTGAAAGTATATTATGGTTATAATTAATTAGATCACATAGCGTCTAAATCCTTCAGGTATTCTTTCACCAGCAGATATCAAACAGGTCTTCAACCAACGCTGTGTGTTTTGAAGGACACATAATAGAACTGTTTTGCATTAAAACAAAACAGATATTATGTGAATGAAAAACACACAGCGTTGGAGCAAGGGACTTGCTGGTGAGTTTTGAAGACTTCTATGAGTGACAGATGACAGCTCGCCAGAACCACAGATGCGAGCTACTGCCAAATGAAAGAAGGTACCTAACCTATATACACTGAAGGCTTGGTAAGTTATTTCATTTATTTAATGAAAAAAGGCGAAATCTAAGGACAGCTTCTTCAACCAACGCTGTGTGTTTTTCATTCACATAATATCTGTTTTGTTTTAATGCAAAACAGTTCTATTTTTATTCCGGAGTTCTAAAAATATTGTAAATGCCCAAAGATATTTTTTAGGCGCCCAAGATCAATTGTAAGGCAATTCCAACTTCTTTAAAAATCTTTTTTTTTTGCCAGGATTCTTTGTTTTTCAAAATGGCCATTGTACTGTGAAGTGTAGTAAAGGTAAAGTGCTAAGGTTTTAGTAGATCTTGCTAAAACTGCCAAAATGTTCTAACCTGCGCAGCACAGAGTACATTCTAATATACTGAAACTGCGCAGCTGCGGACCCTGCGGTATAATCTGCTTAGGCCTAAATTAGTGGCTTAATTAGGTATTTGACTGATTTTGGGAAATGGTTTATATTAATCTTCATTATATTATAAGCACACTACATTGATATTTCAGGGAGATCTACTGTATTTATCAATAAAAATCAGTGATAAAGTATACATTTCCAAAACCGCTCCAAAAACGCTGTTTCTGCGGAAGTGACGTAACACGCTAGTAAACGAGCTTTGTCAACAAGACAGACGGTGCAGCTGAAATTAATTTCATCAATAAATCATTTTTATTGACTATAATGGCGTATATAAATGGTGTGTAGTTCCACAATGTACAAATACGTCTTTAAGCAGTCCATCATGATTCATGACACAAAAGAATTTATAGGTAATGTTTCTAAGTTTTTATCAACATAACCTAAAATGAGATTTCACAAAACTTCTGAATGATTATACAAAAGATTTGTAAATAAATATGTGGCAGGTAGGTACTTACACTGCTGTTTTTACATTTTTAAGTTCCGCAGCATAATAATCAGCGTTAGGTATTCTTAAAGAAAAGTGCAACCATAAATGCGTCTATCTTAGGTAGGTTGTATCAGCTTGCACAAAATTTGACTCCATTTTGAGATTCGATATGAATATTTATGCCACTAGATAGAAGATTTCTATGAAAACAGCTTCAGAAATAGCTCTAAGATCAAATATAGCACCCAGAAAACATAAAAAGCAAACTACAATCTGTCAAAGCCGTGCTTACTCCAGTGTTGCCAAGCTAGATTTTCATTTTACCCCAATGCCTGATTAATTTTACTCTAAAATCATAACTATTTATACAAAAATACCTGGCTAAAGTTTTGGTTTTAGATATACAATAAAACAAGTTCTTTCTTAGTCAATGGTCATGTTTCGCAATAAAAATATGCTGAATTTGTTTAACTCTAATTCATTTCAAATACTTAGGTACCTACATGTATTGCTTACCAAAAAGCCCATAAACTATAGTAATCATAACAACAATACGAAATCTAACCTTAAAATTTTGGAAGTGACTCCGCGACCGCCGCCGTGACCTGAATTTGCAGCCGGCACTGGTTGCTAAATTGGCAGCCGGCGCTGACTTTTGAAAAAAGCGGGAAAGGGAGTTGGCAATTTGTCATAATTAAAAAAACATTTCATGTTTCATTTGAGTAACATACCTAATTAGGGTCCAAGAGCGAGCGAAGCGAGCTCGGGAACTTGGACACCCCGACACGGACAGGTTAGGTTCGAAGGGGTTGACGGGGGCTTCAGTGAGCGAGCGAACGAAGCCCCCGTCAACCCCTTCGTGTTATGTTACTTTTAACCTTGCAGATAGAAATAGGAGCTCCGCGTACCGGGGCTCCGTCGACCACCGCCATCCCCCTTGTAAGTCCAAAAAAGTTGTATTTTGTTTTACATTAACACTGTTATTTAAAAGTCAGTCTAAGGTATTTAATTCAACTTAAAACACGGCAACATTAATCTGCTGCTACGGTAGTTTGCAATTATTTTCGTCTGGTATCACTGCTACTTCAAGGCTACTCCGGTTCCTAACGGCATTATTTTTGGGAGCCTAGTCGGTGCCGGCTGCGGAGGCGCTCCCTAAAATTTTACCCTCAAATTTACCCTAAAGAATTCTTTACCCTAAAAATAAGTTGGCAACACTGGCTTACGAGCGTGTGACCTGAACAGAGTGCGACAGGCCGTTCTTGTGACAGCTACAATAACAAAAAATAATGCATTTTATTTTCGTGTAATTTGCAAAAAATATACATATTTTAGTTAAAAATCAAGTGAAATAAGTTTATTTACGCTATGAACTGATAGGATGACCACAATCTGTAGCATATTTTCAATGTTGTCAAGAACCGAATTCTGCTAAAATCACAGGATCCTGCTAAATATGGTCACACTGCACGGAGTTTTCACAGACAACTAAAATATCGATCATGATGGTTTATTGATATTTTAGTTGTCTGTACGATAGCATTGTCTCCTTTTATCCAACTGAAAGAAATATTTTCGCTAGCTTTTGCTCATAATTTATAGTTTTTTGTAGCGTTGTCAGCTGTGTATAAAAACACAGCTAAGGTTTAAGTAAATAAAATCGACTAAAATTGTACAAATAATTATTCAATGATAATTATGTAAAACCGCTCCGGCCTTAAAGCCAGCGCCAGATAAAGCTTCAAACATTTGAACACTTCTTTGATTGTATTGTGTGGCACGGGACTTTGAATATGTGTTCAAACTTTGAACAAAGTTTTGCAATTTGCCATGCGGTATCGGTTTTTTAGCGAACATCAAAGCGTTCAAAGTTGGAATGTGTTCAAATGTTTGCGTAGTCTGCCACACTTGCACAAAATTCAGTTGCTCGACTCGATTCGCGCTTTCTTCTCAGACGTTTTTGTAAATTTTGCACATTTATTAACACTTATTACATTACAAGCACTTAAATACTATAGGCACACCACGTCCACAAAACCTTCGTCCATTTTGTTTGTCGTCTACCAGCATACTGTGGAGACAAATGTTTGCAAGTTATGTCTGGCAGGCTGCGAATTCTAGGAGGCAAATCCGGTACCCTCACTCACTCGGCGAAACACGACGCAAGCGTCGTTTCACGCCAGCTTTCTGTGAGGCCGTGGTATTACTCCGGTCGAGCCGGCCCATTCGTGCCGAAGCATGGCTCTACCACGGTTAATATGTTGATTAGAGGATATTAATGGTATGTAAAATGAACGTTATTATATTTAACCATTAGTTGAAATGTTTGTTATAAGTTATAATAACTGAAAATTATACTAAATGAAATTAGCGCATATAAAATTAAAATATTATACTATAGTATATGATTATATGATGTAAAATTATATGAAAAGAAATTATACCATATAATATTAGTTTAAAAATATTATTTACAATATATTACACACCCGTAAAACAGCGCTGCAATTTGCAAAAAACCCAAGAATTTTTGAATTTCGCGCGCAACCTTGACGGATCCACTTTAAAAGTTACTTGGTTCAATAAAATTTACTACCTTAGAAGAGTTTTTACTGTTTATAACGCCACAATTTGGCATTTTTATATCCTCGACGAAACAACTCACCCACAGAGTACAGTAATAATACTAGAGAACTCACCACTGGCGCGATTGAACTAGGGTATGTAATATCGGATGGTTTTCAATATCGGAATTCATTTTCGATATTAGGTCCCAATATCGGAATTCCGATACTAATATCGGAATTAGAAAATTTTAATGAAAAATTTAATTTCATGGAGAAAAGTCATTTAAAATAAATTCTTTAATTATCAAAAAAAATGTAGGACAAATACAGTTCGCTACAATTTTATAAATCTATTTTTCGTAATAAGTCCTTGAATAACAGAATAAAAAAAATATTATGAAAGATATTATTGACAAAACAATTACACTCAAGCTACACCGACCAAATTACTCAAGGCCGTAAGCGCTTCTCAGTGCCTTAATTTAAACGGTGAGCACATCTCAGACTTCAGATTTGCAGACGACATCGTCTTAATGGCTGAATCGTTGCAAAACCTGCAAGAAATTCTGGACGGCCTGGCTGATTCTTATGTGCGCTTTGGGCTATGGATGAATTTGGACAAGACCAAAATCATGTTCAACAAACACGGCACTCCAGAACCGATTGTCATTAATGGTGAATGTGATGCTCTCGAGGTTGTACCAGAATACGTTTAGCTTGGGCAAACTTTGCAGGTCGGTAAAAACAATTTAGAAAGGGAGGCTAATTAACAGAAGAATCCAGCTAGGCTGGGCCGCAATTAGAAAATTACGTCGGATCTTCTCATTGCCTATTCCACAAAGCCTATAGACTAAAGTCTTCAATCAGTGCGCCCTACCTGTCATGACTTACAGAGCCGAAAATGGACACTCACGGTACGGCTGGTCCATAAATTCAAAGTCGCTCAGCGAGCTATGGAAAGAGCTATGCTTGGAGTTTCTGTGAGGGATCGAATTCAGAATGAGGTGATACGACAGAGAACCAAAGTAGTACACAGCCTATAGAATAAGCAAGCTGAAGTGGCAGTTTGCTGACCATATCAGTCATAGAACCGATGACCGTTGGAGCAGACGTGTTTTTGAGTGGATAACGTAAATTTGAAAACGTAGGGTAGGACGCCCTCGGGCTAGGTGGAGCAACGATCTTCGCAGGATGGCTGGTGGCAGCTGGATGAGAGTGACCGAGGATTGAGTTAAATGGCGTCTAATTGGAATGGAGAGAATGCTTCTCTTGGTATGTAGTGAATGCGTAAAAATATGCATCTATCATTCTGTCTGAAAGAGCACAACGAATTTTACAATACAAGTAATTTGCTGACGAAAATATGCACAATACAAATCGGTGGGCAAATCCGTCACTAGCCTCACAGCTGCATACCGAACCGCAAACCTAATCATTCACACGCAGATTTATCCGTGGACTTGTCGCCAGCGACAAATCCGGTGGATGGGTGCACGTGTGAATGATGGCATTTACTTTCAACGTTAGTGCATAGTAAGTAAATAAGGAAAAATCTGTGATTAAGAACACTGACTGACCAATTATGAGATTATACATTAATAAAGACTGTTTTTCTAACTGCTGTATGTAATACAATGCGTGCACGAGTGAGCGCTGAGCAAGACAAGACGTTTTTTAATTATATTTTTCTAATTCCGAGATTCCGATATTGGACTACTCAATATCGGAATTGAAACAACGAAAAAAATCATCCGAGATTCCGATATTTCAAGATTCCGAGATTCCGAGATTCCGATATTCATACCCTAGATCGAACACAAACTAAAGTAGTAGCGCGTCACGTTTGTCCGCAGCACAAACTTCGGGCACGCTTGGTAGGACGGCTTGACGTATGTAGCCTACTCTAAATCTGTGGTTATAATAATTAGGTATGTCCTTTATGTTTCAAATCAGACTAACTATTACAAAATGGACTTCACTACAATTGTCAACCTAAAATCATTGATGGTTGCTGTCAGTGTCAAACAAATGTCAAATTCATAGACTAATTGGTCAAATTCTGCTAAGACAAAGTGTCAAAAAGTCATGCATTTTACCATTTAACGTTCGGTACGTGGCGCAAACCGGTAATTTTAAGAGATATCTTAAGGTTTTTTTAAGGATATCTCTATATTTTATACGATACTGCACGCACTAATGGTAAAAAAATCTTAGAATATAGGTTTATGTGAAAAAAAAATCAAATTGAAACAATGTCTAAGAGAAGTCAACCTAGTTGGTCGCCACCGGCTAGAACTGAGAAGAGGCCGATGCTAAAGCTTTACAACAGCTTGACACGACAGAAGGAAGAATTCGTGTGCGATAATGGCAATCGTATCAACTGGTACAGCTGCGGTCCTACAGTGTACGACGCCTCCCATATGGGCCATGCCAGGTACTTTATATTTAGTGAACCTTATCTGATAACAAACCTGGAGATCTGACTTTTTAAAATTAAAAATACTGATAGGTAAGTACAACCCACAAGAGTTAACTTGAGACTCAAACGGAATGCGCATCATCCGAGCAAAGTCTCAAGTTAACTTGCGGGTTGTACTAAATTCTCAATTATGTACTATATTTATATTGGGAATACCTACCACCCAAATTATAGTATTTTAGGAGTTTTAACTATTGTCTAACATTAGCTTATGGTTTTATCTATCTTTTGATTTTATCATATTTCATTAAAAGATTATAACTTTTAATTCCAGATCATACATATCTTTTGATATACTTAGGCGAGTTATGGCCAACTACTTTGGCTATGACATACTGTATGTCATGAACATCACAGATATTGATGACAAAATTATTAAAAGGGCTAGACAGCATCATTTGTTTGAGAAATACATTGAAGAGAACAAAAGTCTGAATTGTATCATAGATGATGCAACATCGGTAGTGAATTACTATGAAGCAATAGTCAAAGAAACCACTGACCCCGATAAAAAGAATGCCATGCAAAAGACATTAGACTGGTAAGTAGTTTTTACAGTAATTTATGCAAGAAAATCAGGTTATCAAAACAACAAGAAACTTTATCAGCATTTTTTCATTGTTTCTTTCAATGAAGTATAAATTGATACTTTGTGCAGAAGTCAGTTTTATTACTGACTGGCTTTTAGATAAGCAACTCAAGCATGCATGGTTCTTATCTGGACACAATGTCATAGCTATGCTATTTGAGTTTTAAAATAGTTTCCACCTAAGTAGTTAATTATGTTACTTACGCATGCTAATGTGAATAATATCAAGTTAAACTTAATGCTCCTATGTCGGTTTTTATTTAACTTGTCTCAATATATGATGTTAACTAAAGAAAAGCTCAAAAAATATATTTTAAAATATTTTTTTTTTTTTTTTTTTTTTTTTCTTCTGCGTGTATTTGCAATCAGTCCCAGGACTATGAGCAAATCTGTTCCGTGATGCTGATTTTAAAATATGACAAGATTTTCCTTAAAATGTTTCTAAGTATGTACATGCAATGTGAAAACATTAATTGACCTGATAAATATTATCCAAATATAACAGCAAATATCATTTTAACTCAACTTGCAAATTTTTTTTCAAAGCATTGCCTCTGCAGTTAAAACTCTGAAAGCAGCAGTGGAAGGCAAAGATGAAGGAAAGATCACAAATGCAAAGTGTGAACTGCTACAGTCAGCTAAAAGCCCCATATCAGAATGGCTGGACAGCAAGTATGGGGCCAGCGTCACTGATAATGCAATATTTACAGCACTCCCTAGGTATTGGGAAAATGAGTTCCACAAAGATATGAAAGCACTTAATGTAAGTATTTTTTAAATTAAAGAATACAATTATGTTACTATTTTTTGACTATAGTATAAATATCACACTATCACTTTAAGCAGTATTTGTTTTAAAGGCAATAATTGATCAACATTAAAATCCAGTCCAACATAATCTTTCTTACTAATTTACCTCTCTTTACAAGTTACACTAATTGTTTAAATGTCCAATGTCTTGCAGGTATTACCACCAGATGTATTAACAAGAGTAAGTGAATATGTACCACAAATAGTAAAGTTCATTGAAAGGATAATAGATAATGGTCTTGCATATGAATCCAATGGCTCTGTTTACTTCAGTGTGAACGAGTTTGATAGTAAAGACAAGCATTATTATGCCCGACTAGTGCCTGAAGCATATGGGGATACAAAATCATTACAAGAGGGAGAAGGTAAGGAATCTCTTCAAATGCTTTAAACCGCGTTTTATGGCCTTTTGGCATGCTTGCTTGTGATCAAAATTTGGGTA
Organism: Thalpophila matura; assembly: GCA_948465475.1. Classification (NCBI taxonomy): domain Eukaryota; kingdom Metazoa; phylum Arthropoda; class Insecta; order Lepidoptera; family Noctuidae; genus Thalpophila; species Thalpophila matura. The sequence continues at coordinate 7,871,075 of OX419183.1, read as the reverse complement.
CTGTTACCCTATGTACACTGTTTGCCTCTATCACAGTTTTTACCTCTATAATTTATTTACTCTATAAAATCGATTATAGGGATAATTGTGTTCAAAAATGAATTTGCTTTTTCTTTGTTAAAAAACTTAGCAAATCAAATCAATAAAAATCAAGTTATTTATTCAAATTAGGTTGAGAATCAGTTCTTTCTCATTGAAAGAGGTTACAAAAGATAAAACTTCCACCCTTCACCAGTTTTTAGGGTTCTGTATCTCAAAAGGAAAAATGGAACCCTTATAGGATCACTTCGTCGCCCATCTGTCCAGGCAAGACCCTTAATGGGTGGAGGCATAGATGACTCATAGATGGCACTACTAGAAGAAGTATGTAATAGCTGAATCTTGCTCATAGATGACGCAACAGCATATTTCGGAACCGTCAGGGCGCGAGTCGTACTCGCACTTGTCCAGTTTTTTATCATAATTTGTATATTTCCATCTCAGGTGATCTTACTGATGACACAAGCGAAAAGCGATCTCCAAACGACTTTGCTCTATGGAAGCGCAGTAAAGCGGGCGAGCCGTCGTGGTCGTCACCTTGGGGCGCCGGCCGGCCCGGCTGGCACATCGAGTGCTCGGCCATGGCGTCCGACGTGTTCGGCAACAAGCTGGACATCCACACCGGGGGCGTTGACCTCAAGTTCCCCCATCATGACAATGAGCTGGCTCAGAGTGAGGTGGGTTGATTGTGGAGACATCTTGTTAAACCCACTGAGATAAACCAATAGGAACAGTGATTCTTCCTTGATTTAATCAGCTTTTACAAAATTATTAATATCTAATCATTTTGTAATATTTTTGTATAGTTACAGCCAAGAGAAATCGACATAAATACCGTAAAAGCCTATATAAGTTGTAACTATAATAAGTTATGTTTAAGGATCTAATAGTTTTACTTAGATTTGTCGTTATTCCCTTACAGAAAAAAGATGTTTCTTTTTAAAACACTAATTATATAATTATTGTATTCACTATCTTAGGCTCATTTCGACCAATCCGGCTGGGTGAACTATTTCCTTCACACCGGCCACCTGACGATAGCTGGCTGCAAGATGTCCAAGTCCCTGAAGAACTTCGTCACCATATCGGAAGCGTTGCGTCGTCACACCGCGAGGCAGTTGAGGATCGGCTTCCTCATGCACGGCTGGAAGGAAACCCTCGACTACTCGGACAATACCATGGATATGGCGATACAGACTGAGAAGCTGTTCAATGTGAGGATGGTTTATTTTGTTTATATGTCTTTGTTAGATACAATTCGGACACAGGCGACAGCGACCGACCGCAGCGGCACAGAACAAAATCTACTAGAGGCGACAGGCTTTCATACAAAGCCTGTACCGTCAAGCAATCTCATAGAAAATTTAGAGGAACCGCTAGTGTTGCTTGCAGTCGGCCACAGCACCTGCCGTTGCGATCGGTCGCTGTCGCCGGTCTCCGAATTTGTACCTTTAATTTGAAAATATCAAATAAGTTCTATGTCTTTTGTTGGTAATGCCATTCACATATATTAATTACTGGACCATCTATAGTGCATTTGAAAAATAGTGTATAAGAAATAGACTGTTATTTATGTATTCCATATAAACAAATAACTTGTTTTAGTTTGTACAAATAAGCTGTCTCTATCGCATATTAGTTTACACTGCTCTCTTAGGCCATGTTGTTTCAACTTACAGTTACGTATCTGTAACCGTCAAATATGGCGGCTTGTACGACAATGTCATACTGACTTAACGATTACGTACTGACTTACGAATACAGATGGTTTGAAGCAATCCGCCCTTAGTTTGTCATCTTATCCCAATAATTGACAACGTCGTACATTTCAGGAGTTCTTCCTGACCGTCAAGGACGCGCTACGCAGCGGTTACGAAGAAGGGTGCGGCGGCGTGTGGGACGCGGACGAACAACAACTGGCCAACAAACTCACCGCGGTCAAGGAACAAGTACACGCGGCGCTATGCGGTTAGTAGACTGAGAATGTTTCTACCTATGCTTATACTTTGAAAAAGATTATTTTAAAAAAGTGCGTTGAATATAAAGCTCAAAACTATTGTTTCTAGTAAGTTAGTCAACTTCTCGCCTCGACAAGACGTCTTCGTCTCATAAAACCATAATTCATTTTCTTTTTATTGTAATGTGATTTTGTAGAGCATGAACTAGTTCATTGACTGGTGGCTAAAGTTATGTTTTAGTAAAATTTTATCAAAATTATAGAAAAAGCAAAAATCCCGACTGCTTAATATTTAAATATACCCTGTCCCTATGTCACTTCCAATGAAGACGAATCTAAAGACACATCATATATTGAAATCCATCAAGCCGGTTAGGCTACAGAGCGTCCCACGGAAATACACAACACATACAGTACGTGGCAGTAAATAATGCATATCGAGCTTCCGAAAGAGATATTTTGCTAGCTTCGACTATATAGAGCGTCATCTCTGTCGCACGAAGCACTAACAGTCTGATATCTAATAAACAAGTCGGCGACAAAACGTCACATAGTAGGTTTGAGTGACGGATACGACGCTCTACAAAGCCGAAGCTAGCCGATATATCTTTCTCAAACTCGATGTGCAATATTTATTGCCGGGTACTGTACATACATACACTTGAAAATCATTACCCTCCTTCTGAGGCAGTTGGGTAATAAACAGGCATCCTTGAACCCGTCATTCTTTCATTTTCTAAAGTTCAACAAATGTCCACAGACAACATCGACACCCGCAGCGCTCTCGACTCGCTCCGCGAGTTAGTGGGCGCGGCTCACATATACCTTCGTAACACTACGCCGCGCAACGCTCCGCTGTTAGCAGCCGCCGCTAAGTACGTCACCGACGTACTGCACGTGTTCGGAGCCGTGGAGGGGCCGCGGGGGGGGATCGGCTTCCCCGTCGCTGATGGTAACAATGTCTGTGTAAGTATCACTTCACCTTGACATTAGAAGGACCTGGATTTTTTTTGCTAATAACTGCGTACGTACTATTTTATTAGCGTCGGGTAGAGAATTCCCTGTTAAAGTTTTATGGTCTGCCTCAACGTATTTTATCAAAGCACACGATAGACTCATTATGCAATCGAGTCTGCAACGCACAAAATGTTTGTGACACTCGCATTTTCGTGTGATATTTTGATAGAAAATTTTGCCGAGGATTGTCTGTCATTTGCGTAAGGCACGATAACAGCTCTTCATATTCATATTTGACAATTTTCTGTTATAAAATGATTATTTTATAAAATTAAACATTTGTATAAATTAGACACTACAGTATACAGGATAAAATTAAAACCACTGACAGTGAAATATGAAAAAAAAAAACAGCTGTTCCATACATTTTGATCGTGTTGTAGTGCAATTTTGTAGGGAACAGCAGATTTTTTTTTTCATATTTCAGTGTCGGTCCCATAATAAAAGTTGATCATATTCATGAGTACTTTCACCTCCTAAAATATCCGCACTGGTTTTAATTTTACCCTGTATACCTACTTTATCACCACAGCTAGAAGAAACGGTGATGCCATACCTAGAAGCACTGAGCACTTTCCGCGGGCGCGTGCGCGACGCCGCCCGGGCCGCGCACGCGCCCGCCGTGCTCGCGCTGTGCGACCAGCTGCGCGACCACGACCTGCCGGAGTTAGGCGTACGGCTGGAGGATAAGCCTGGTAAGTGGGGAAATCTCTTGACGACTGCCTTTTGTTTTGCTCCGAAGAGTACCGAACAGTTCCGAAGTGAAGCCGCGTATTCATTAGGCAACATTTGTTGATATACACTGTTGCGAAACAGTTTATTGACAGTGTTTCGCAACGTTTCATCATCTCTGGAAACAGTCGATGAACAAATGTGCTGAAACTTTGTTTCTGATACACGTTTCGGTGCTCCCCGATCGAACGGGGAGCAAGCCGAGACATCTTGTTTATAAACTTGGTGATAACACATCGACTGTGCCGCAACAAATGCTTGCCTAAGGAATACGCGGCTTAAGAGTTTATTTGACTTTATTCTATGTATGTACTTAGCTCAAAATTGGTGTGGAATTGAAAGACAAGCCTGAAATGAGGTATTAGGTAATTGATTTTTGTTTATTACTTAATTATTATGGAAATATTTCTAAATAGCATATTTATTAGACTACACAAATTTTGCCTAATTTACCCTCTCCTTTTCTATACCGGTATTACCAGTAGTAATTGGGTTGTGGAGGACACATGGCAGTCGCTCCATATAAAATACTGATATTTGGCCACCTCTGGTTAGACTGGAAGCCGATCCCAACTTAGTTGCAAAGAGCCTAGGCAGATGAGCATCAACAGAAATATGCGATTGATTAGTGCATGAAAATTTCACTTTGTACCTAAACACTATATTTTTCCCTCTTAGATCGTACAGTAGTCAAATTAGTGAGCAAAGAGGAAATATTAAAAGAAAGAGAAGAGAAGGCCAGAGTAGAAGCGGAGAAGCAGAGGAAGAAGCAAGAGCTTCTCGAAGCACAGCGCGCCAAGGAAGAACTGAAGAAGATACCGCCTGGAGACATGTTCAAGCGGGAGGGCGACAAGTATTCCAAGTTTGATGATAAGGTAAGTTCTACTGAATTAAACTTATTTGTGGAATGCTGTATGCTCAGTGTATAATTTTTACGTTATTGCAGCAGACAAAAAGACGAAGAATAGTTGAGGATGCAATAAAGTGCAGCCCCACCCCTAGCGAGCGAGCGAGCCGGGCGAGGCATTGTTTCACCTCTTTTCATACTTTGATTCACACTGCGAACTACAGAGATGAGCTACGTCAGCGTATGAAAGGCCTCACTTGGGTCGCTCGCTTGCTCGCTAGCTGGCGGTGTGGCCTGCGCTTAACCGAGGCAGCAATCACTTATTTCTATTAAATGACTGAGACTATGATCACATATCTGTTTTCTTATTCCCACAATAGCTGTTGAGCCAATAGTAACTGTCGAGGTTCTGCCATAGTACGTATTAAAAAAATCAGATGTTGTAAGCGATCGTTTTTTTCCAGGGTCTACCAACACATGACCAAGAAGGCAAGGAACTCAGCAAAGGTCTCGTGAAGAAGTTGCAGAAACTGCAACAAGCGCAAGAGAAGAAATACAACGAGTACTTAGCATCTGTCAACACTTGCTGACGACAACGTCAACCCGTTATTATAGCTTTGTTTTTATACTAGTCTCGTATCATCGAGATCGTTGTGTAGGTATTATTTTTTTAATATACAGGTCAATCGACGTGTCTTGGCCGCTCTGAAGTTAGCTTCAGAGGAACGTTGGTTTGACCTATAGTAAGTTTTATTGCGCAACTTTACGTTATGGGTATCGATAAAAGTCAATCAATACAAGTCCAGTGCTGGACATAGCTTTTTCCAATAACTCCACTGAGCTAGATCCTCGGCCAGTCTCATGCATCCATTACGTCTGGCGTAATGGATGGAGGATGCATAGTGTCTGACCATGCGAATATCATCGCTTCATTTAGCCTGAGGGCATTCTACACTGCGTTTGCTAATTCGGGGTGTCCACTTAAGAACACGACTACCCCACGGCCATCAGTTCGACGGATAATATGGCGGGCCCATTGCCACTTCAGGTTAGCTATCCTATGGGCTATGTCTTGACTTTAGCTCTCTCTCGAATCACCTCGTTCCAGATGAGTATCGTTATCGATATCCAATCAAAGAAAGGAGCGCGACTGTGCATTTTTTCTTGTGTATATTATGATGTATGGAGTTTCCAGGCCTACTGGCTGTGAATGTTTCCACAGTGCAATTTGACTTGCGCAAAACAACTTGCAGTGATTGGGTATCGCTCACGCACAAAAATCTTAACCAATTAATGCAGACAGTCTGTACTTCTGTAAACTCATTCACCCTTGTGCTCTCTTAGTAATAAGGTTGAAAAATGGTCAACCGCCAACTTTGTCGAATGTACTTACATCGTACGTAGTGTTGTAAGATAGTATTAAATTAGGTCAATCTTAAAGAAAAACAAAAAGTTGATGCCTTCGCTGTACATACTTGATAGGATAAAATAACTAATTATAAATGAAAACTTATGCTAATGATGTGAGTGTCTTTAAATTATTTCGTGGGTGGTTTTAGATATTTTGCGAAACTCGGATTGGTTGACATACATACATCGTTCAAATCTTCACAAAAATTGTGCGTCGTATTCTACCATTAATAAAAGCATAGTATATTATGTTCCAGTGGTGAAGGGTCCCTACAATACGATTCCTACCGGCTGCACTTTTGAAAAATAGCACAGGCAGTATTGCCTACTTTTATTAATTAGCTTTTCGTGGCCAGGTAAAGCATTTGTAACTCCGGCTTACCTCTTACAAAAACTAACCCTTCGCCACTGTTATGTTCTTATTATTTATAAAAATCACTATTTCAATAGCCATGGAATTGAGTACCTACATTCCTAACGTGTATATAAAGCATTCATTATTTAAAAAAATCATTTTATTAATTTACATGCCTTGATTGCTCATTCATTAATTAAGTTATAGTTGTAAACGAAGTTGAATGTTTGTATTTGTCATGAAAACCTGCCTTAAGGAGCGATTCCATTAGGTAAGTCTTGCATGCAAATACGACGTCACATTAGCAATTTGTATAGTGGAAACCACAGCTTGCAAACAAGTTGCAACTAAAATGTTCGATTCAAATCACTTGCACGAAAGTGTGACGTCATACTTGCATGCAAGACTTGCCTAATGGAATCGCGCCTTAAGCCTCGGTCACACGGAGCGAAAATTCGCTTGAGCCGCCGGCGGTCGGTTAATCCTCCGACACGGGGTCTCATCAGGAACAAAGTAACATTTGTTGAAATAACTCATAATAGATGGCGTTACATGTATCGATTTGTTATTGAAGTTTGTGTAAAATTGAGAACATGAAAAAATACATCATGAAAAATATTTGTTCAAATTTTGAAAAATGCCATAAGCACGGAAAAATGTATAGCCCGAAGATAACCCGCGCTAAATCGGTCACTTTTCTTTGTATGAGATGAGGCATCTGTACGTATAGTAATATAATTATCTGTGCCTCCGAGTAGCCCGAGAGGTTGCTCGCGGGCATAGAGCAACACAGGCCACCGGCGAACCGGAGTTCACCGGTGGCCTGTGTTGCAATATGCTCGCGGGCCTCGCGGTGAGTTTTCGTGTTCACGCCGTGTGTCTGACTCTGACTTTCGTATCGCATTTTGACAATTACTTATATTCTTATTTTGTAGCTAAATGGAGAAATAATGATCTGTTTGATTTGTTAAGATTTAACTTATTTTTTACTGAAGTGTAAGAAAATCCTGAGTGCAATCGACCACTAAATCGACAAAAGTCACAACTAGAATGTTTGATTGGAAAGTAACATTATTTCAGTATTAAGGCTTGTTATATTAATACATACCATGCATATTTATTATCTTCATCTGCAATAAAACTTAACCAGATTCTTTAAAAGCATTGTTTTATTTATTTTGTTACTATCCTGAAAAATTACAATTACTAACTACCTATACTTAGTTCCATTACAAAAAAAATTTTGATCAGAAATAGAATGGAAGTAGTACCTACCACGGAGGAATACTACCTAACTTCGCCGTAATAAATACAAAATAAAATTGACAAGTATTATTTAAAAATATTTTAGACTAGCTGTTGGCCGCGACTTCGTTCGCGTGGAAATTACAAATCTATCCAACGGGAACAGTACATTTTTCCGGAACAAAAAGTATCCTATGTGCTATTTCAGACTATAATCTAAGTCTGTGCCAAAGGACGTCGGCAGTTTTAGGCTTGATATGGTACAGTAATAAAAGCTTAACCAAAAATAAAAATATATTTTAATTGTTCTTTGCCTAATTTATCTTAGAGATTAAGAATTGGAATCAAAAATCGAAATAAATAAGAAATAAAATGATTATGCCATTGACATTTTGAAAAAACCACTAAAACAAAAACGGGTGCATGCTGGCTGGCGCGTGCTTCCACAGAATATCATGGTGACAGCAACTAAAACCTTTGAATTGAGAACTCATTAGTCGGGCTGTACTTCACTGGATCATTCACACCATACTTAACCTCACTGTCAGAAATAAGAATATTTCTCTTTAATCCAATTACGTACAAAAACAAATAAAAAATGAATTTAAATACTCTTGAAATACTCGATCACACCAAACTAATTTCATATCTGTACCGACATACACAATCTGAGGCCCAGCGTTCTATGGGCGTCTGCCAGTGCCCTTTAGTCCAGATCCGTTCAGCCGTTCTGGCGTGATTGAGTAGGTAACAAACATCCATCCATCCATCCATCCATCAATAGATATAGCGTTTCACGAATTCCCTTCGACGCTGTGTTGGCTCCTCTGTCTGTCACTTTGTCTAGGTCTTAAATGTTTTTTTTTTTAGATTTAGGTAAGTGTTAAAGTACCTAATGCCTGGGTGGGCCACTAAAAAGTGGTGAAAGAGAATTGGTGCTGAAAGAAAACTTCCAACACCGTTAAAAACGTTGTAACTGTGTAACATATTGACATTCAGGGGAGCCAACATATAGCGTCGAAGGGAATTCCTATGTGAAACGCTTTAGACTTGAGGTGTAACATTATAGGTAGGTATAGGTATATAAAGTTCAATGCAATAACAGCAGTGCAAGGTCCTTCAGGCGCGGTCCCAGCCGACGATTTTGGGGGGGGGGGGTCATACTGCAGCTGAAGACTTTAGGGGGGGGGGGTCATACCGATTAATGCCGACATGATATACCGTGAATTACCGTGTTTGGCGCATTTTTGTACGATTTTGGGGGGGGGTCATGACCGCCGTGACCCCCCCCTGGGACCGCGCCTGAGGTCCTTAGTCCTAAGATCGCATAGAAAAACAGACTGGAGGAATATGTGAATGTGAGGTTTTCCTACAGCGACTCTTACACGAATAGGCAACAGAGCTACCTACATTCGGAACGAGTTACTCGGAGGAGGCGCTTATAATGAATAAAAATCGTTGTCAAATAAAAAAAAATATATTTAAAACACAGGTTTGAGGAAAAAAGGCTGAAAATAAAATAACAAGAAGTCACTATTGAAATGAAAGACAAAGTTTTAGTAAAAATGTGGCGCAAAAACTGCATTACCTACACAAAAACAAATCTATGCAACTCACGATATCTACCTCTTGATTGAATGACACCTGTTATTGTAGCTTCTACAAGTCTTCACTTATTAAAATGGTATTTTGCCGACCTTCCTCTATTGATTTTTTTAAATCAGCAAGCAGGAAATCATGCATTTGTTGATCTCGAGTTGTTTAACTTCGCTAAGCAGCTTACCCAATTAACTAAATACCTACTTACTTAAGTAGAAATTAGTATCACTAGAGAGTAGATAATTAGAGAAGTTACGACATAGGTACCTGCTATTAGGTAATATTAGCGCTTAGATACCTAGGTACCTGCTACCTAACATTGTTTCTCTCTAGTATCGGGCTGAACTATTCTATCCGTTCGTCATCATAGTTTTCAGCGGACAGTCGCTGATCAGGATCACACATGTGCACCCCAAATTAAATTGAATGTAGATTCTGTTCCGTGGGTTCTGTTTTCTTCAATCGTTACAATGGATTCTGAGAACATTAGGATTGATTGAATAATAATTACAAATTGGTGATTGTAGCCAGTTACCTATGTAGGTATTTATAAGATAGGTACCTACCTACGTGATTGGCGACCACGCCCATATTTTTATATTAGGTACTCATGATCTAGCCGATCTAGCTAGGGTAACTTGTACTTACCTATAGCGTGATGCGACATAGGTAGGTATGTACCTACCTCAGATCATAGAAACAAGGAGAAATGCCATCATAGCAAATTAGTACCGGAACAACTGATGCCACTTTTAGTACATATTTCGACACAATTACGCGCATAATTAAGCGCTCCTTGTGAATAAAAAGATCTCCCACGCATTAAACATTCCGCACACCCTCAATCTAACACTGTTAATCGTCACTCAACACTAGCACTAAACTAAAACACTGTATTTATACCATCGATCGTGTTCGGTTTGTCGCCAGCGCGTACGTTTTTAATATGAGCAATTTGCTCAAAATCAGGCATCGAGCTCGATAGCGCCTTGGCACATCTCCCTTGTTTCTATGATCTGTACCCCTATCATGAGTTTTTTTGACGTATAGTTTCGTTAACGTAAGCATATTTTGAATTTAAAATACAGCAGTCCTGGAACTTTTTGATAGTTGAACAGAACGACTCACAGTCGGGGCCCATTTAAATTTTACCAATCAAATCTTCCCAAGGGGCCCCGACTGTGAGTCGTTCTGTTCTGCATTAGAATTTATGATTTGTTTTATGTGTGTATCGATTATAAAACTATTTCAATTGTGTAGTTATTTAGTATTACTTAACAGAATTCTAAACTACTGGGCTTGTTTCTTTCTTTTTAGTTTTTATTTAAGTTAATTCTTTCACGTATTTTTTAGAATTAGTTTTTACGCAGTCGGGATTTTTGTTTTTCTTTAAATTATGATTTTTTATTTTATACTTTTTAGTTATTCACTGTTTTTTTGTTTGTATATAGTAACATAACATAACATAACATTTATTTCTCTTCACAATTAGGTTACATACATTTGATTTAAGCTTACTAGTTACAATGCGAGGGCAACCTGTTTTGTGAGAGACTGGTGCCTGAGATAGGTTTGGTAAAACCTGTATTACAGGTCACAGGTATATCGTTAATACTTGAAATAAAAACTTAAATCAATAAGTAAGAATTAGCGAGAATGATTGCTTTGTTAAACAACTTTAAGTCGTTATATATCCTAAACTATTATTTAAAATGAAAAATGATAAAAGGAACCTAAAGATGATTTTAAAATACCTATTCAACGACACCCCACTTGACATAGTTCATCAACTTTTTTTTTTCTTTTTACAATATGGCGTCTGGTTGTCGCTGTGGTGAATTTTGAATACTGTTATGTCTTTAGTGACACTCGCAAGGTTAAGACGAATCGATTGACGTAAGAATTATCAAAATCGGCCTACGCATTTGGTCTCTAGAACGCCACATAGAAACAAACATACATACATAGACTGATAAACACATTACCCTCCTTTGCGTCGCGCAGTCGGGTAAAAAGCTCATGATACGATGTACGAGGTATGTACCTATATATGTTATAGCCACATAGCTACTGTAACAGAAAATTGGTATCTACCAGCGTCATCCTCATCACGGATTGGTGATCGCGATCGCAAATTGCAATACCTATTTAGGTACCTACTTATGATAAAGGAGATATTATTGCCGTGGTAAGGTACTTAGGTAGGTACTGAATCGACCCCGAAGAGGAAATTAATAGTAGATATCTACTTATAAATCTATCTTAGGTAGGTATTTCTTAATTAATACTACAGTCAAGTCGGGAAACTTTAAACTGCACATTTTTCAGTTTTTTTCGGATATTATTAAAAAAAGTATTAAGTAGTCGAAAGAGGTTCCATTTGATTAATGAGTGTTCTTTCATGCTCTAGTTAGGATAATTCATTCGGTTGCAAAATCTACCGAAAAACAGCGTATTTTTGTCAGATTTGTAAACGCGTCCTTAATTAAAATGAATTTATCCTTTTTTGTGGAGAAAATCGCGCTTGAGTGGCCGTTCAAAGTTACCATGACTTTTGGGTATCTTTGAACGGACATATAAATAATACGAGTTCAATATTAATATTACAAATGCGAAAGTTTGTGTGTATGGTTGTTACTTCTTCACGCTGAAACGGCTGGGCGGATTTGGATGAAATTTAACAAAGTCTGGGAGTCCTGGGATCTGGAGAAGCACATAGGTTACCTTTCATCCTATTTCACGCAGACAAAGTCGCGGAAACGGCTAGTATATCAATAAAATCACTACGCCCATTAACTATAGCGTGCTGCTAAAAGCTCTAAGTATGTTCAGCCTGTATACGTGCTCCCACTTCCAAACTCAAAACACATTGAAACAGGTACCTCCTCTTTTTAGATTTATATGGGTACCTACCTCCTAGATAGATAAAGAGGGTGTAGTTAGACGAATTAAGTAGGTAGGTAGGTACTTATATTAGAAAAAATACTTTAAAAAATAAACCTAATATTATTATTATCCAATATCCTATTACAATACAACACCAAAAGACATCGTTTCCCTATACCTCTTATAACAAACCCCTAAAATTAACAGACCTTAAAAAAGATACAAATTAAATTAAATATCAAGGTCTTCAACAAATCCACCGATTATCTGTATTTATATAAACATTAAAAATGAATAGCCTTGACGTCTCTCATCACAATAGATTGTGCATCTATCTATAAACGCTTGAATGATATCTGTATAAAGGCGGTCGCCGCGTGCTCTACGACAAAAATACTTATAAAAAGCTAAACAGTAGTTTTAAAAAAGGTAAAAAGTGAGGTAAACAATCTGGGCGCGTTTTTTGTGAACTGAAGCTGACAATGTTTTGGGTGGGGTGGCACAAGTACAGCACGCGAGCGGGGCCAAACATCTGCAGCTAGTAATGAGCGCACTATGGATTCGTTTTGTTAGCTCAGTAAATTAGAGGTGTGATTTAATGGATTGGTAAGTTTACATTTACTTTCTGGGTAGTTCCAGCATTCATCTAAACTTAATATCCACTGTCAACTGGGAAAATGACCAAATTATTAGATATTAGTATAGGTACTATATCTAATTGACTGCACTGGACTTGCACATTGTAAGGTACGTATACATTACAAATTTACAATGTGTTTAACTTGTCGTTTAGCCTAATCCACATAACACATTCGGTATGGCCTTAACTTCAAACCATAGAAATATCTGAGGCCTTAACAATACTTAACAAGCAGGTTAGGTATATCTTTCCTGCCCTACATTCCTATTTAAAACCAGTTAATGATTGCCAATGAATCGGAACAGTTGCCTAACTAATAACGGAAATTCCCAGCGAATTGTAGAAAATAGCTTCTGGTGGTGAATGAAATTTAAATAGTTTTTGGATTTGATCACAATCGCTTTGATCGTGGTCAGATTTACAATAGCTTCGGTAGGGCGAATCGGGCGAAGGGAGGCAAATCTTGCAAAACGTCGGTTTGCCGCCGCTGACCGCCCGGCGAGATGTCAATCACACACATTTGAATAAGAACATTGTTCCGTTTACATATTCCGTTAGATATCACGATAACAAGATTTCATTATTACAAAGTCAACGAACTGAAAGTTGCATTTTCGGTGAAAAGTAAGACTTTTAAAAGTAAATTATTTTGGAATCAATCATACGGAATCTTGACTAACGGTCGCGCTTTTGTAACCAATTGTTATGGGCCTACGTCATATGATATGTAAATGTACTGGGGCGCCCTTTTTAGGAAATAAACGAAAATTTACTGTTCAGTAGATATGTGACGTTTGATAAGATCTTTATACGTTTGCACATAGATACCTACATAAGTGCCCAGTGAGGTTAGACTTGCTGTGGGAAGCAAACGGCAATGTCTATTGATGCCTTCATTGATGCTTTTGAATTAGAATTTGATTGAGGTTGAGTGAAATTTGACAATGAATTTAAAATAACTGTTACTTTACTGTAACGGTTAGTACGAAACTACGAAATAATAATAGTTGCGATTAAAATAGAGTCCGTGACAAATAATTCGCGACAACCAATACGTGTTTTTAGATAAGTGAATTGAGTACCGAATTCTTAATATTAGGTCTTTACCTATGAAATTGCCGTTCTGCATTACTGGCCATTTCAAATCAAAATAATTTTTGTTTGGCTAAGAATTCCAATTTCAAATTAATTTTATTTTAAAAACATGGTTTTTTTTTTCCAAAAGTAGTCATTTGTTTATTGATTAGTGTTACATTTTCATCGCATTTCAATCTTTTTCGTCATCATGGATACGTTAAAATTTCTAGTAATTATGGAATACGAGTACCGTCGTAGCAGCAACGCGCCACAAGCGGCACGCAACATCAACGACGTTTACGGAGCTAACACTACAAACCAACGCACCACCTGTTATTGGTTTGCTCGCTACCGTTCTGGAAATTTCGACCTGAAAAATGAACCTCGCGGTCGTCCGAACACTTTGGTTGACAATGACGAATTAAAGGTGATTGTGGAAGCTGATGATACACAATCTACGGCTGAATTAGCAGCAGCTTTCGACGTTAGCGTCAAAACAATATTGGTCCATTTGCGTCAAATTGGCAAGGTAAAAAAGCTTGACAAATGGGTGCCCCACGAACTCAATCATCGCCAGCGCGAAGTACGCGTCGAGACGTGCCTTGCACTGCTCAACAGACACACAAATGAAGGAATTTTGAACCGCATTGTTACCTGCGATGAGAAATGGATTCTGTTTGATAACCGCAAGCGCTCAGCAAGTTGGTTGGATCCTGGTTCAGCACCTAAACAATGCCCTAAACGAAAACTTACCCCTAGAAAAGTGATGGTCACTGTTTGGTGGTCTAGCGCCGGTGTGATTCATCACAGCTTCTTACCAAACGGGGTGAGCATTACTGCAGATGTGTACTGTGAAGAACTGAACACAATGATGAAGAAGCTGGCACATCTCCAACCAGCATTGGTCAATCGCTCGTCTCCACTGCTCCTGCACGACAACGCGCGACCTCATACTGCACAGCAGACGGTCTCCAAGTTGCAAGAACTGGGGTTGGAAGCTCTCCGTCATCCGCCCTACTCACCAGACCTTGCGCCTACAGACTACTAACTTTTTCCAGAATTTGGATAACTTCTTGGCGGGAAAAAAATTCAATACCCGAGAGGCAGTACAAAATCCCTTTGAAGAATTTGTTGCCTCCCGTCCAGCTGATTTCTTTAAGAAGGGCATCAATAAACTGCCACTGCGTTGGCAAAGATGCATTGATTGCATGGGTGATTACTTCGATTAATACAAATAGAAAATACATGATAAAATTCGTTTAAATTTTTTCATACAAAACGGCAATTTCATAGGTAAAGACCTATTATTTAAGCAGTAGCTTACAAGTTTAATTGTTGTTGTAATAAGATTTATAACGATAGCAATTAAAAGTTTTACTTTATAAATTATGATCAGCGGAGCTCCCTCGCCGAGTAGGTAATATTTTGCGCGAGGCGCTGTTAGCGCTGTCCCCGTCGCGCGTCGGTCGGGGTTGCAATTATGGCTTGTTTTTCATCGTAGCCCCCGAAGCACTCCGCTGCCTGAAAAAAGAAACCAATTTTGCACGCTCATTAATAATTTAAATCTCATTAAACAACCGCAAGTTTCCCTCTCTTGTTTTGTAATTTTGCGACGCTATTCTCCATCTACATTACCCAATTTAAGCCGTTGGACATCGAGGAAATTTCTTTAGAAAAAAACTCGCAAAACAACAGCTAAATTGGTGTTAAATCTTAACTCTGTCCGAGTTTTTAACATAGTTGATTAGTTTTTGGTTTAGCTGAATTAGCTGAATGGATGGATGTTTTTGCCGTCGGAGAGATAAATTAAATTAATGCTGAGGAAATGCGTTCTTTCGACTTTAAACGTCCAATTAGGAAACAGTGAGAAAAGAGAGCATTCTGCTAGTTGAACTTAAAAAATATGGGGGATAACGATATAAAAGTAGGCCCCGGTTTAACCATGTCAAGGGGATTAATGAAAGGCAGTTAACGAAGGGAAAATGATTTGTCCGGCTGTTAGCAGAAATTCTTGAAGTGTTCAAGAAGTAGGTAGGTATACTTACTCCCAACTATTCATTATCTGTGCTAGATGAAAACGCTCAATTCTATTGGTAATAAACAGACCGATTGCAACGAAGTACCTATGTACTCGCTGCCACGAAAGGGTTTGGATCCTTTTGGAAAAGTACATCAATCTGGAAAATTTGGAAGGGGTAGGCTAGGTAGGTATGCTAAATATTTATTAATATAGTGTCACCTAGCCGAAAGCGAAAAGGCATTACAGTTCGTAGGTAGGTAGGTATGTAGATTGTAAGCACGTTAGCAGAAATGCAAAAGAGACTAATAGGAGGTATAACGAAATGACGAGCTGAAAGGAACTGTCATATAAATCCATTTACAAGCTTCAAAGCTATTTAGTAAAACAGGAAATTATACAGCGTTGTTGTAGCTCTGTACCGAGTGTTTGTGTATTCGGGTGGCGGTGGCTTCCTATTAGATAATAAAGTCTGCCAGGACTGTCTTTCTCTGGAGAATATTTGAGAATTAGGAAATTAAACTGTGCGTTGGCACATGAAAGGTGCGGAAGCGCGGTGTTGGGCGGACGGGCGGCTGTTCGCTCAATTCGCGACTGCCGCTGACGCGCGCGGCTCTCTCCACAATGTGCCGCAAACTGAATTAATTATGTTTTCAAACGAATTTCCCATAAACCGATGTTATTTATGAAATTCTCAAAAACCCGGTTCTTTAAGTAATTATGATACAGCGAAACCTAGCCACTGTCACAAGAACATGAAACAATGACGTAAGAATGTAGGTAACTGGGCAGAGTGTGGGCAAGGTTAGATGTGAATCTGATTGTACTTAATCATAAGCGCTGGCGCTACTTACTAATTCTAGAACCTAATACGATTTAATTGAAATGTCTATTAAGTATACAGACAAGTGTAGTGTAGCCGTAGTCTCTAGACCCATGTGTTGATAGTTGACGTAGCTCTGTAAGCTCAACAGGTTATCAACATGTGCCTCTGAAAAGTGCTATATTTCAGCAGAAGCCAAATATGTGTGTTTGCATCATAACGTGCGCTTTTACGAGCTAGTAATAGTTGTGTTACCGAAGTACAGCAGCTCGTTGGACGCTGGACACCTATGATCGTTATTAAATGCATATAATAAATCGTGTTTATTATAATATCTTTCTTGTTGATCGAATGAGTGTCGAGGTGGGCGGCGGGTGGCCGCGGGGAACGGGCGCGGGGGTGGAGATCACTCGCCCGTGCTTTAATTGCTTTTCACTTAGCAACCGCTCATGAACAGAGAAGGCTCGCGAAAATGAAGAAAAAATCATTACATCAACATCTTTTAGAGATTGGCCAGATTTAGGACGTTCAGAAAGACAGCGAGCGACCTTCTTATATAACGCTTTCCTCTTTCTTGTTTTTCCAGCGCGCCTCATTTCCGGAAGGGGGTCGCGGGGCGGTGCGGGCGCGGGTGGCGAGGGGCCTAAGTAATTTCGCTTAAGAACTCTAAACGTAATTAGTGTAGGGCGTGCAAAGGGAAGGGCTTGAAACTTGGAGAGGGTTGCGTCCCGCGCCGCCGCCTCCGCGCGCCGCCTGAATATTTGATCGCGCTCGTCTCGCGATAATATTTGCCGGAGGAGCTTTTCCGTAAACACGGCCACATTTCCCCACCTAGGTACTTATACTTTCCTTCATTCCGCTTTCAAAGCTGTCGCGCGCTTTTAATTGGAGCCGGTGTTATTTATAAGTAGACTTGTGATAGAATTAAAATCGTTCGCAACGTCGCTCTCGAATACCTATACAGAGAAAATGTTTTAATATTAAGTTTTTTGACGAGTTATTTTTCCTTTCAAGAAAATCCTCTTTATAGCACTTCAAACAAATTTACAGCCTCTTCCTAAGCTCATATAACTGATAGGTATTCAGTGAGTTTATATTACATATTTTAATTTTATTTATTGCGCCATTGATTCCTGGTAAAACGCTTATTCAAATATCTGCGGCGTTACGTACGCTTGTATACTACGTTAGCAACATTGAATGGAAGGTAATACGCGAAAATATCTTGTACCTAACTGTATAATAGACACTTTGATACCGTTCTTTTTATATGAAACAAAACGGCATTATACAATCTTGCTTTTACGAGAGTGCCTAATTGAGAACTGTAACTTTGTAGGTACCATTAAAGTTCCTAGTCAAATAAAACAGTTCCAATGAAACATTGTAACTACTTAAAGGTTAAATATCAACATAACATTTTAATTTACAAGACCATAGAGCGTAGCAGAGCTCGGGGGACCGAGGTGGTTCGAACACCCCCGATTTTTTGTTAAAAAACGGCTTCTTAATTTTGCTATACCTACCTACGTAGATACCTACTTAGGTAGGTACATAATATTCTACAAAACCAATTAAATATACATAGCAGTAGGTACCTAGGCTACCTACTACGTACACGTTACGAATAGTTTTGAACGAGAAACCTTTCGAGATTGATCAAGATAAAATGTTGATAGATCTGCTAATTATTCAATTTAATTATAGTATAGGTACCTAAATATTATATTTTGAGGGCACCTTCTTAGTCACCCATCCTACTCTTGAAATATTTTCCTAGCTACGGCCTCGTATAGGACTTTATTAGAGTAGGCGTAGGTACCTACCTATGAGACGTTCCAAGAATCTTCTAAGATATAATTACAGAACTGAGAATTGTGAATTTATTTGATAGCTTAAAGCAAGAGCAATAATTTACAAATTCAAAGGGCCTATGAAACAAGAGAGGGAATTAGAATTTGTAATTAGTACAAAGCGAGCGGTCGTGCCGACGCGGCTACTCCTACAACATTTGATTAGCAATTATGGTAATTTGACTTAGAGCAGGGTAAGATTTCTCCTAATTTGTTAGT
Source organism: Thalpophila matura (assembly GCA_948465475.1). Classification (NCBI taxonomy): domain Eukaryota; kingdom Metazoa; phylum Arthropoda; class Insecta; order Lepidoptera; family Noctuidae; genus Thalpophila; species Thalpophila matura. Next base: position 7,852,359 of record OX419183.1, on the reverse strand, counting down.
TAAATTATTATCACGACTGTTAGGACATGAAAAATTTCCTCCAATTTGAATATCATTATTTTTTTAAAATATATATTAAATGGATGCAGGCAAGTGTATGGTCAACTATGCTCTTATAATACTTTGTCTTTTCTTTTCTCTTTGTATATACCTGCGTGTATGCGTATTTATATACCTACCATCTTTTATTAAATACGAAATAAAGATACAAAGACACGATCATTGTTCTTAAATATTAATGATTTAATCGTCAAGTTTAATGTGTCGTGACTTCTTGAGAGTGTAATAAAAACGCCGCGCCAGTGTGGGTGACACAACTGACAGCCGGCAGGGTGACTACAAAGTATCTGAGGGCCACAGTTTTAGCATCGCTCCCGCGCTCCGCGGTGCAATTTAATTATCAGCGCGGGGCCCGCTTTACCCTTTTGTATCTTAACCCCCGGATGAAAAAAATACTCACCCATAAAATAGAGGACGGGTACGAAAAAGGAGCGTATGCAAATTCAGGATAAAATATAGCCCGTAAATGCCACCGTTTCTAAAAGAATATTAGAGACGTTTTTCAGTGGGTGGCTGGGGTGCTACTTTATACTTTGTCTCCTCGCGCTAAGTACTGCACGGCCGTGTCCGCGCTACGGAATCCGCCTTAATTTGCGACTGTTGTTCACTTATAAATCAACGTGTACCTCTATAACTCTACACGTGTATTGTTTATAATCGTATGCATTTATTTTTTAGCTGTGGAATATAGGTACCTATTTGTCGAGTTATGAATATTGAAATCCGATCTGGATAGTATTTTGGTCTTTGTATACCATGTAGAGTATTGTAGAGATAAGTGAAGTTTTGAGACATTGCACATCAGGATAATGAAATTCTGTTTTTGAGTTTATGCTTCGAGGGTTATTCAAGTAAGTAGTTTTACAGAAAAATAGAAATATTGTTATTCTAATGACCGACATTTAGCTGTCTTTGGATGTCTACTTTGCTACGATGAAGGATCTACGGTAGGTAATGTTGAAAGCAACATTACCGCGGATACTAGGCTACGATAACATCGCCAATCCATGTGGACAGTTAGAGAACTATCCACATGGATTGGCGATCTCATCGTAGTAAGAAGTTATCATTATCGTTACATCGATGAACTTTTTCTTCACTCTTATGAAGATAATATAGGAATATTATCTTCATAAGAGTGAAGGCCTTGTACCTTAGACTATTTCAAATTTCAAACGACCTGATTGATTAAGTACGTTTGAAAATTGTACACCTGGGATATTGGACACCGAGGATACTAGATAATTCCATAAATGTAAGGTAATAGTGAATGTACAGTGATACTTTAGGGGGGATTAATTATGTGGGGTGGCACTTGGCAGCAATCAGTATGTATATGGTGTGTTCGAATTTTTTTATTCAGGACGTAATGAGGGGTCACCTGAAGAGGAATGAGTTAATAGGCGTTTTAATTATTGAGGACGCGGCCGCCCCGCGGAGCGCCCGCCGACCGGTCGAAGAAAGAGACAACATCAAATATTTAGCGCGTAATGCCGGTCGCTCTCTCGCTTGTAATTAAAGCGTTCTTTCCTTTTTTCAGCGGCCTGATACAATATTCAGCATGAGAAAGAAGCGCTCCGGTGGCAGGGTGGCGCCTCCATTGTATTCGCTAAGGAAGATAAATTAAAAAATATAATTACAAGGCGGCCGCCATAATTCTCGGCAGGCGGGTTGTGGGGTGGCGGGCGGCGCGCGGGAGGGGGATAGTGGAGGAGCGGGCGCTCCCGGAGGAGGCTTCTTAAATATTTGGGGATAGCGCGTACCTACGCATTACGTAAATTAATGACACGGATTCGAGGAAGGATGGCGCCCGCCCGCGCCCGCGCCCACGCCCGCTGCCGCCGTCACCGCTGTTTGTTTTGTTTTAATGTGCGTTGTTAACGACGTTATTAGACGCGAATTATAATACGAGAGCCGTCCGAGCATCCGCGCCCGCTCGCAGCTCGCCTCTCGCCTCTCGCCCGCCCAGATTGATTGGACTAATGACTTTCTTTTATTCTTATAATTGCACAAATCCGACTTCACGGTGCTTCGTTGATTTCTCCAATTTCTAACTTTGATGAAATATAATAGTCATTCATTTGCGGAAATAAGCTGTTAGAAAAGAATATTTCGATGTTTTATCTCTCGTCATTTATTAAATTTAAGTCGATCAAGTTTCCTACTCATTATATTTAATAAGCTGTAGGTAGGTACCTAAAGACCGGGAGTCCTTCATACCTTTTAATATTATTTCTTTCAATTTAAACATTAACCTCCAATTTCTGAAAGCCTTGACAAGCAACTGATCAGTAAATCCGCTGTCTAATCACATGTCAACTGTTGTTAGTCATTTGAAATGAGACTTGGCAACAGATTAAATTGAACAGGGTTTCAGGAACTAGGAGTAAATTATCATAATGTTGTGTAATAAGCATTAGAACCTGATGCGACAATTGAGTAAGGTGTCAGTGTATGTAAACAGGAAGCGTGTGGCGGGGTGATGTGTCGCGAGGTGAGCGCGCATGCCCACACATAGACTCAACAAGTGTCCCCATGTGCACACGAGCTCCCGTCTCCGCCGCCCGCCGCACGCCGACAGCCTCCGACCCGGTGTCCGACCGTGTTAGTTACCGCACTAATGCCTGACGTGGGGAAAATACCTCAATGACCCATTACGTCTATTTTTACCGACATAACCTCTTATTTATTTATTTTTCTCTTTACTGTCCACTACATCATTGTTCCGCAAACTTTTTGTGTTCAAGGTTACACAAGGTTACACCTAGTAAATCGGAAAATTTTGGAGTTACCTACACCATAAATGAAAAATCAATTTTCACATCCATAATACAACATAACAATTATTAGGTATTAGCAACAAAACAAAAGCATGCGGTGCGATTACCTTATTTTTCCGACGCACAGCAACTAATGACCACGGTACACCAGTGTGCCGCGGCAAACACTTTGCGGAACACTACACTACATAATAGTAGGTAAGTAAATAATTTATCTAAGGATAATTTTAACGAAAATGTACAAGGTTATCGCTTTTCGCGATCTTTTATTGACATCCTTCTTCTTTGAGGTCCCTAAAAATAATTTCAATAGATCATAATTATTATTAAAGTTATTATTTCGCCACTACGTCGTGGCAATCGTAAATACCTACATCGTCGTAAAAAAACAAGATTTGGAAATGACACAATTTCCTAATGGGTCATGAAGTTATCACCATAATCGTGATCTTCAAACATACTCGTATTATTTAACTTATGAATTATGATTTTACTTATTTCCTAAAGAAAAATAACAAAAAAAAAAGAATTTCCATTCGATTGCGTAGATTTTATTGAATAATTAAAATGAGAACCAAAACCGACGGCAGTAGGTACACGGGATGGAGATATTAATACTGTATCTGTTATATTTCGTTCTGTTTTGCCCCGACTCACCCCCGATACTAATTTGCATAAAGAAAAATATAAAAATATTAGAATAACACGTCAGATAACGAACGACTGGAAATAATCAAACAAACAGTAACTACGTATGTTTAAAATCTGCATAACGACGAGGTACAATTTTTTGTGGCTGTAAAGGGTTCCTTACAGTTTTATTCATATATACATTTAGCGCAAATCAGTGTTTTTATTTGAAATAATGGGCCCGGTTATCATACGAATACCTGCGACAGTCTAAGGTCAGACATTCTGACTACAGTTTTAAATACCTTAGAATATCCATATTATCATATATGATATTTAAGTGTTCGTCCGGCACACCACCGTAAGCCCACGGCAGTAAGCCCCGGTACTTACTACCTAGCAGTTACTTCCTAGCCTAGCAGTTCCAGAAGAACCCATTAGGTAAATTAGGTCGATTCTACAGTGGAAGCCCAGTAATTAGGTTGTAGAGGTCAGATGGCAGGCATTCTGTGTAAGATACTGATGTTTCGCTGAATATGATTAAGGACTAGAAGCCTACCCGCTAGCTAACATTGAATAATAATATGTAAAAGTTTATTTGCATTGATTTGTGTCCATTATCCATTATAAAACTATAGTTTATGAATGTGATCCGTACAAACTGCATTGCGAAAGTAAAATGTTAAGACGTATATAAAATATAACATTCCTTCTACATTAATTCACGAGTGTACCAGCGTGACAGAATACAATATTATTATAAGTATTCGACGACCGCCGTAGTTCGAAGGACCCTCAAAAGAAAACTTATTAATTTTCGTCATTATGAATTCCGCGAACGAAACTCGAACGTCTAATTTCAACCCTAACTTATCAAGACGCGAATAAAAAAGTTCACCCCCCGGCGCACCCCACGCTCACCCCCTTGTTTAAAACGCCGGCGAAAAAAGAAGCACATAAAAATGCATGAGGCCTTCCTCGTTATAAGGAAAGGGTAGCGTCCCCCCCTTCCCCCACGGGGAGGTAGCTGTAAAAATCGTCTCTAATTTAAATTTGGGAAGTTTCGCGTGGCGCGAGGCAACGTTGATGTCTTGATAAATGTAAGGGAATTCCACTAATTTCACGTCTTCAGCAGTGGCAACTTTTAATTGGGAGCACATAAATCTGGCGGGAGTAATGGCTCGCGCATTAATATCATCTTGCGACAAAAAGCCGCTCAGAGCAGGTACATTTAGATAATCATCGCTCATTGTTTCCGGCATCTCGCGACTCGAGATAGCGCCTGCTCGCCAGCGGTAGCTGACATGTACCATTAATGCGATTATCTTATCACACCTCTGAATGAACACCTTTAGTTAGAAGTTAATGCGTCGTTCACGTTTTGTGTCTTCACAAAATTATTCTATATTAAATTCATATATATCATTATCAGTATCTCAACAAGCGACTACTTTAAGAATAACTCGACAGCATGTTGAAAGTAAGTAGGTACTGCAAATTATGCAACTTTATGAATAATGGCTGACCAATTCCCCGAATAGTCCCCTATTGTTCCTCTACGACACATCATCGAAGTCCAGAATGCTGTCCAACGTTTTAATAAACGTGTCATTAAAAGCTGTCTTCAGACTACGCTATACTATATAGTATAGCGTATGTTATATAGTATAGCGCGCCATACAAAGCCATACTATACAGGGTGGCGATTAGGTTATCACATTAAATGAAACCATGTATCCTAAATGGCGTTCTTTGTACATACACAATACAAAAATTTGCCGGTTGCCGCTTTTACAGGTCAGTAAATGTACCAATAAATAGTACAACTGTTAATACAAGTTGGTACATTTACTAACCTGTAAAAGCGGCAACTGGCAATTTTTTTTATTGTGTATGTACAAAGAACGCTATTTAGGATACATGGTTTCATTTAATGTGATAACCTAATCGCCACCCTGTATAGGTATAGTATAGCACAGTGAGAACGTGTCCATAACAATGTATGGTGCGCGATATTGTCGTTCTATGAGCTATATGCTATAATGCTATATAGTAGGTATAGCGTAGTCTGAAGACAGCTTTAGACATTTAGAACTTGAACAAAAAATTATAAGCAAACTTAGTTTGATAAACTCTTTGTAAGTATAATTAAAATGTTGTTATCGTACGCGTAACCTACGGGCTACGCGCTACGAAAGTGCTACGAGCTACGAAGACGTGAACGTGATGTGTTTGATGTTCAAACAACTAGGTACATCCATATTTAGTTGTAATTTTAATCATTTTATTTTATTGATTTTCGTTCATGTGGTGGAGAATCAACGTTATTTTCTTTCCAATAATTTATTGGAAACAAGAGAGAAATGTATGAATTGTTTATTTGCTCTACGAAATATGTCAGGGAACAAAAGATCGCTTTTCTTAGACAAAACTTTTCACTCGAAGTAATTAAAACAGAAGCCAAGTTTGTTTTGAGTGAACAATTATGAAATACGCGTGGTGAGTATCGCGTTTTCTTCTTGCTCATTAAATCGGGACAAAGCAAGCGTTGGCAAACTTCGACGGGTGTAATGTTATTCATTTGGGAAAGTCAAAGGTTGTATTTACAAAAAAAAAATAAGTCGCCGGAGAGCGGACGGTGGCATTTTTTCCATTCGGCGCGTTCCATTAGCGTGCCTTTGTTTGGCGGGAGCGCGCAAATTAATTTAGCTCTCCCGCCATTTCCTCGCACCGCCGCCCGCGCGCCGCCCGCACCCCCTGCCGCGCCCTTTTTTGTCTACGCCTTGCTCTACGTATCGTTTTCTTCTTTATGGCTCATTAGGCAGCATTGTCGCCATTGTTTTTTTTTCGCCTAACCCACGAGATCTAATTATTATGATCAGCAAATCTCGTCCATTAATATTATTGGGTTAGTGTTATTTATAGTGATAGTGAAGCAAAACTTACTAACTTGGAAGTCTCTGGTCAAATCAAAAGTTGACTATCTAAAAATACCTATGTAGATTATATATTTATAAACATAATTTGCATTACCTATTCTAAATCATTAAATATACCCAAAACACGGATTTGTAAACAACTATGATTTTGCAAATGATTAATTATAATAACTTACATCATAAAAATAGTTTATTTTTCATAAATAGGTACCCTACTACATATTATTAAATTTATTTTATAATTTATTTATTTTCAACTTTTCATCTTTATTCCTAGCATAGGTATCTACTTACCTACAAATAAACGTACAAATTAACAAAGGTACGGAGTATCAAAAAACGTATAAAAAATAAATTACTCAATAGAGCAGAATCGACAATTGTCATCGGTACTTATCCTCATTGTAGTAAAATGGTTGAGCAAAAGGGTGCACTACGATATCAGTATGAAGGGTAACATTAGGGTAGCAAGAATTTGTTGCTTAATATACTTACATAAGCTACTATCAAAAATAATTATTGAATGATGTTTAGTTTAGATTTTAATGATTAAGTACCCGTACTTGATTATGATTACGAATGTTTTCTTAAATCCTTTCCACAAATTTATGTAAATTAGTTAGAACTAGGTTCATTGCAAACTATCACGGAATCGAGCTTGCTTGATATGGCATAGACAATTTTACTAAGCTTCAAAATTATGGACTAACGTTTTATTTTATGTGGAGAAATGATAAATGATATTTATTTTGTAAATACGTTAAAAATAACACTTTTACACGTCAAACAATTTTTTTTAAGCTAGATGAGGTCGGTGTTTTCTAAATGACTACCTTTGAGAAGAAACACCGAAAAAAACTCAAAGGTTAATGTCTCTTGTAATGTCCAGACAAATTAAGATAAAATGTGTAAAAATGTTAGTCTGAAATGGCCTTTAGAGGCCATACAGATTTGAGTGGACCTGACCTAACTGTGCACGCATGTGCCGGGTATCGTGGCAGCTCAACCTTGACTAAGGTTACAACCGGAATAGTCATTGAAAAATAGGATAGTTTATTATTTTTTTAAATACAAAAATCTAACTCACCTACTAAGTCGTAGCAGCAGTAGAACCTGCGCGGGCGCTGTGTGTGACGCGCGCTCTGGGCCACAAAAACCCGCCAACTGACTGGTGGCCGTGACCCACAGTTTTTTGAATCGCGCGTGCCCTCGTCGCTCGGCTAAACAACCCTTGCGTATTCATAAACCCACACGTCATACGTCGCGTCGGGGCACCGTCTCGGCACAAGTATTACTGAACCATTTTAGATCATATTAAAATGAGTCATATTTTAACAGAAATTTGCGTTATTTGGTGTCCTTATGTGAGTATTTTGCATTAAAAGAGTTAACGCAATGTTATACGTAGGTTTTGGCAGCTAATGCAGCTATTGTCCAGAATATTCGTGAATTGACGATATTAAAATTCTGCTTATTATAAAAGTCTGAAAGGCCCACGAAATAGTAGTCATACTCGTTCCAAGAGAAGCTCTTTGTTCTACGTTAATTAAATTCTCACTGCCTCTACAGCAGAAAATGTGCGTCATTAGAAAAAAGGAATTTTATCTCGCGCTTTGAGTTGGCGGACTGAAAATTTATAATTAATTACTTAGCAGACACATTTTAAATTCTTAATTAAGCAATCCGTACTTTCTCCCGCCTATAAATTAGATCGAGCCGTTTCCATAGAGACTACTCATCCTTTAAAGCGGGCCAGAGGGAGGGAGGGGGGGGGGGGGGGCTTTACAAAAAATATAACTTAGGGTGAGTAAAAAACCGTGGGGTGACTCAGCCGGCCGCTGCACCCCACGACGAGAAATCTACGATCAATATTAACTCTTTTTTTCAACGGGGAAACGCTGAATTTTTAAGTCGTTTTAAGTCGCGACGCAACGTTAAGGAAATTATGCGCGTGCTGAATGTATTGGGCACGCTTCACGCGAACTCACAGTACAGCTTACTGCTAATATTAGAAGTTCGCGGTGGCCATAAATCACAGAATCCTATAAACCGTAAGAATCAACTAGCATGCATTTGTCAAGGTCGGACCACATATGTTAGTGACATCGATGAGATTCAGTTGTCGGAATCGTTATTTGTTCAATTTAATTTTAATGTTGCTACGGACTGCCGGAGTATTTAAAAAAAACCGGGCAAGAGCGTGTCGAACCACGCACAGTCTAGGGTTCCGTAGCAAGAAGTATTTCAGTCTTCCGACCGCAAATATAAGTTTGTATTTCATAATATAATTATGAAATACAAAGTTAATTTTGCGGTTGTCATAACTCAAAACTGAAAATAGTGAATATTTCAAAAAGTTATTAACGTATCTTGTTCAAACCAATTTTAATCGAGAGTATTTATTGGATGCCACAAGCTTTAATTTTTTCAGATTTTTTGATACAGAGGTTGGAAAATTACAGAGGGGGGACACATTGTTACCGACTTTGGGAGCTCCTAGTTCACTAAATATGCACTTAAACAAAAAAGTCATTTAGAAATCTTTATGTTATTTTCAAAGACCTATCCAACTAACGATACCCCACATGATGGGGTGCGCGAAAATATTTATTTACATCCCCCAGTTTCATGTATGGGAGCCCCCCCTAATTATTTTATTTTTCATAATTTTATTACAGGCCTTTATGGCGGCTCATAGAAGACATCTACCTGCGAAGTTTCATACAAATTGGTTATGAACTGTGGATTTGACGAGGGTGTGACAGACGGACAGACGGACGGACAGACGGAGGACGAAACTATGGGGAACGGGTTCCTAGTTTTACTACGGAACCCTAAAAATAAAGTATACTGTAATATAATAACATTATTTTATACAAATATTTGAGGAAACAGCTGTTAACAGATCAAAAATTTCGCTAAAGACACATACTAATTTATCCCCGTCAAATCTTATCGATACTCAAGTCGATTGGGTATTGTTATTTTGGTCACATAATAAACACACAAACAGCTAATTTGAAATTATATTTTTTAACTTGAGTGAGATTTAGCTGACGTTTAAGTATTCGATAAGACTTGTCACATCACACACACATATATTATCACTTTGAGACGAGTCTAATTAAAAACATTTAGATATTCCAAAATACCCCTTAATAAAACAGGACATTCACGCTGGATTATCGAGTTTATTTTTCGATTATAATACAAGGTGAATCCTGTTTTTTTTTTTTCTATAGAACACAAAAAACTAACGTGCATACGTAATTAGTAAGAGTGCATTAATAAAAAAGCTGTGTTCAGCCCGGTGTGTGCGCGCACGCATAAAAAACGTTCATTAGAAAAAAGCTATTTATGACAGCGGCCATTATCATCCAATAAATCAGCTGGCCGCTCTTCTGTTTTTCGATAATGATTCTATTATTATGGAAAAGCGTTATGTAACTGTAACATTTTTTTCCTAGTGGTAAGTAATGTGGAGACGGAACCTTTGTTGACGAGAACGTCTGACGTAAAACTGTCGTATTGGTAAGTATTTTAGCTTTTTTAGTTTAGTTCTTTCAATTTGGACCAAGGCTGCTCAACCAATTTTGAAGGTGGGCCATAATTTTGATTCCGTTTCAGCCGGCGGGCCATCTAGTGAACAAAACTTGAAAAATAATCTAACAAAAAACGCTGTTGGCGGGCCACATCGTATCCCGCGGACCTGGGGTTGAGCAGCCTTGATTTATACGATTAGTGTCGGACTGCTGTCGTGCGGTAGCCGTGCGGTAGCCGTGCGGAAGCCGTGTGTGTCATACTGCGCACCGACGGTTGTTTTTTCCATACAGTTGACACGTCGAGAGAGCCGTCTGACTGTCTTACGGCAGCCGTGCGGGCGTCGACACTGATCGTCTAAATTGAAACAGCCCACAGGATTATCTTTCAAACTGTGTAGGCAAATAAAGAAATAATATGTACTTCATGAAATATTTTACACCTCTGTTAGTATTTTAGTAACATATTCATAAAACCACCAAAATTACCTACCACCCATTATTTTTTTTAATGTTACTCACAAATACTTGGTGCAACTATGTATTATTTATAGGTATCTATTTTTTATGAATCATAATTCATAACGGATCATAAGTAATTAAGTATATTGAGAACTGCAAATCTCTATATACAGGGTTACACGGAAAGTCGTACTGAATATTAAAAGAGGTACTATTATTCAGGTCATTTCTGATGATTTTGATTCTGAAATAAAATGTCCGAAACTTAACCGTTATGGAGATATTAAATTTTTAAGATTATTTTAAAAAATCCTTTATTTTTTGGTTTTTAGTCGTTTTCTTTGGGATTAGAGCTCCTAGAGTCGGTTTTTTATGTATCTTGTTAGAACATGAATTATAAAAATATTGCTAAAATGTTTGTCCTTTTTTTACGTATTTTAGCTACTTTTACCTCAAACTAAAAATGTACCCTCTCCTAACTTAACTGTTATTTGGGCAATGTTTTGCCTATTTAATAGCAAGTGTTATACCTTTACCTAAAGAGACGTAAAACTTTATAAAATTATTAGCAGAATAAGTTCCATACAATTTGTTTTATTAAAAGCCTGTTAAAGTTAAGAACACTATTAGAAAATTCATAATGCTAACCGTTGTCGAGCAGTTTTTTAAGCTGTTAGTAGTAGGTTCAGTTTCTGTTGATCATTTTTATTAATGGACATGTCCTCTAACTAGATACATAAAAAAACCGACTCTAGGAGCTCTAATCCCAAAGAAAACGACTAAAAGCCAAAAAATAAAGGATTTTTAAAAATAAGCTTTAAAATTGAATATCTCCATAACGGTTAAGTTTCGGACATTTTATTTCAGAATGAAATTCATCGGAAATGACCTGAATAATAACATCCTTTAATATTTAGTACGACTTTCCCTGTAACTCTGTATATAAAATTGCTTGTCCTGACTGACTGACTGATTCATCACCGCAGAGCCCAAACCGCTGAACATAGAGATTTGAAATTTAGACAGTAGGTTTCTTTTATGACGTAGACATCCGCTAAGAAAGGATTTTTGAAAATTCTACCCCTAAAGGGGTGAAAAGGGGGATGTAAGTTTGTATGGAAGTCCGTTAGTTTTGAAGTTATAGTCATGAGAATTGGTATTTAAACTTTTCTTTTCAAATATTTAAACATGCGTTTCAGGGTTTTTGAAAATTCGACCCCGAAAGGGGTGCAAAGGGGGATGAAAGTTTGTATGGAAGTACCGTTAGTTTTGAAGTTAGAGTCATGGAAATTGGTATTTAGGCTTTTCTTTTCAAACAAAGAAACACGTATTTCAGAGTTTTTGAAAATTCGCATCCAAAAGGGTTACAAAAGGGGATGAAAGTTTGTACGGAAGTACCGTTAGTTTTGAAGTTAGAGTAATCGAAATTGGTATTTAGGCTTTTCTTTTCAAACAAAGAAATACGTGTTTCAGGGTTTTTGAAAATTCGCCCCCAAAAGGGGTGCAAAGTGGGATGAAAGTTTGTATGAATGGAAATTGGTATTTAGGCTTTACTTTTTGAATAAAGAAATACATGTTTCAGGGTTTTTGAAAACGCATAGGAAGCTGATAATTCCTCAGTGCTATTCCCGTGGGTCACGCGGACGAAGTCGCTGGCAAAGTGCTAGTAAAACATATAGAAAGACTGTCAACCCTTTCAAAACTATCTACTACTGCTGTTGCGACATGTCAAAACATCAAAATTTCTGCACCGTGCTTATGTTAAATATTAACGTACCTACTCCTATTAGGAATAAATTATCTAAATAGTTATGGAAACCGCATAAAAATCCATTGTGCAATTAAGAAGAATTAAGGGGACAAACAGATACATACAAAAAGCGACTTTGTTTTACTATACATAATATTATACATTACGAAAGCTGCGCTACGAAGAAAGCTCACTCCATAGGCGCGAGCGGTCGTAAGTTTTTATGGTGTCGGTCGACTCAGCGCGGCGCCCACTGTACGGGTTACAAATTGTGGGGTGAAAGGGGTAGTTTTTTTCTAATCGACTTTCCTAACAGTAATAAACGATATTTATCTTTGTTAATTATGGTTCGCTCCACGTTTGGTAGCTCTGTGCGTGTTTTCGCCTCAAATGTTTGTGTTATTATCGAATTACCTATGTTTGTCGTTAATGTTGAATTTGTTCGTATTATAGCTGCGGGCCGTGTCTTAATAATGTTCCAAATGGAAAATTTTAATATTATTTAAGGTGTTCTGTGATCGAAATGATTTTGGGATATCGTCGTAAACAAGTTACGTACATTATTATTTCATTTATTACAATCCAGTTGCAAGTTGTATTTCCCTACAATTATAATACGTACTTACATACTTATTCTTTATAGATTTTTAATTTTTTTGCCTTTTGTTAGATGTACCTAATTCAAGAATTAATTGGGATTCCTGCATAGAAGTACTCGTATTAAAAATTGAGGAGGGAGAACTGAAAATAAAATCTCGACTAAATGAATTCTCTTTCAATTAAAACAAATATAAAGGTAGAAGCAACTTCAAAATTAAATAAGAAATGGTTAGTGCTTCCAAGGAGAATCCACGATTTGCGCAAGATATTATAATTATGCAAGGAACTTAGATACTTAATTATTTTTATTTTTCAGTTAATAACTAACTTGTGCTTACTATTGTAAAGTGTCCAGAATTAATACATATAATAAGTTACGCCGTTCACGATTATTAACCCTCATTATTGCTACCCTGTCATAAATTAGGGCCGAAATGAAAAAAAAATTAATCAAGTCGAAAAAAGGAATTAAAAGAAACAAAATGTGCACTTCGAAATTTTAAAATGAGAAACGAGGGCAGTGATCCCACGGGGCGCATGCGTAATATCAACCCTTTTTTACCCTTTCGCTTCCCTGAGCTTTTTTTGTAAGCGTTTTTGTAAAGGGTTGTATGGGGTAGGTACCTGCCACGCGACTCAGCGGTAGGGTTGAATTTTTTCATAATGGACCGACACGCTGTTTTTACTGATGCAGTTTTTTCTATACGGAGCTCGCGAAGAGAACAATAAAAAGTGCATTGACCTTTAACAAGAGATCAGCTGACGCATAAGGTGCACTTGCAAACACATGTGCTATTGATTTTCACTGTTGTTCAAGGTCGCACTATTTTATTCATGCAGCTTTGCCGTAACAATTCGATTTTATACAATTGCTTTTAAGACTGCTCAAAGTTCACTGTAAGCTACTTATTTGAATAAAATATATGTAATAATTCTATTTAAGCCAACTTTATAATCTATTAATCAATTATGTTATTCACAGTTTTTCCTATAATAAATGCAGTTTGCCACCCGCCAAATCTTTTTATTTTTTTAGTTTTAGCGCAGAAACACACTTGCAGTTAATCGTTGTGCGATAGTTGCGCTGATCAAAAGAAACTAATAATTGCACGTGTGTTCCTACTCTTAGGTACCGTATAACTAACTAAAATACTTGTATGTTATACATGTACCTATAGGGATGATAAAAAAACTAATATTTACGTACGATAACGGTAAGTACTCAAAAAGCTCTTAGCAATAACGCAAGCGTTTACTGATTTTTACCACTTCAAGTTGTCGTAGCTAAACTGGCGCGTCACATAGTTCACAGCCGAGATATTGAGTTGTATCACAAGTCATCTTGAAAGTGTTCAGACCTCATTCAAGTACCTACAAGAATACGACTAAGGACTTACATGTATATTAGTCAAGAGCGACGCAGGTGTGCTGATAGTACCTAACTACCTACATGCGAACCACTTGTATCTAGATAGGTAGGTACCTAAGTATTTTTATTTTTACATGCAGTGTAACTTTTTTGTAACAACAATTTTTTTAAACAATATTGACGATGTATATTCCACCTTTCATAGTAATCTGAAAAGGCCAATTTAAAAAGCAAAGTAAACCAAATATTTTACATATTTCGTTTACTTTGCTTTTTAAATTGGCCTTAGCTTTAAAATGGAGTTTGACTAATGAGTAATGCTTACATGCTCCTCTCTTGTGTTCACATAGAACATAGTCAAACAATAAAACCAAGAAAAATTACATCAACATTTGTTTTAGTTTTTATTAGACTTCACTTCTTAAAAATCTAAGAAAAAAATACTTACATGGAAACTGGTACAAGTTATACTCGTACATAAAGAAATCCTAGAAACCAAAATGCGATATAAATTCGGAGTTTATATCCCAAATGTACATTTAATAAATAAAATCAATATAATACAGAAAAAGGATTACCTACCAAAAAATAACGCAATTTTTATATAGCAACTTCTCAACTACACACCCTTTCTGACAATACAGTGGTACCTACTTAGCGGGCGGATGGTGTCATCTTTCCGCGTAGCAGACATATTTTTGTGCAATATTTGTAAAAAGTGTTGCACCGGTACTTATTAAATACAACCCACCAACACTGTAACCCACATTGATCAAGGTGTTAACGGTTATCAAGTTGCAGCCCGTTACGCGTTCTGTTTATCACGCTTTTGTTGAAACTCTTTTTTGATATTTAAAAAAACGTTGCCCCTTTTGCGTTACCCGACGCTCGCTTTTTGCGAATATCAACTTGTGCAGTGTAGTATGAATGAAATGAAGTATAGCAGTTAGTCACAGTCTTTGTAATACTGTGCCATGTTATAACCAAATCAAATTATTTATTATTTTGCGAATATCTAAAAGTGATAAAGTTTGATTAGTTCTATAGGATACCTTTACTTCCGTAAGATATCAATGTATTTAAATTTTAAAGCGAATATAAAACAATAGCTTACAATAAAATAAACTTAGATAATTCAACTAAATTATAACAACATTAAAATACCTAAATAATATCAACACTTGTCCTCAAAATAACTACAGGTATTGTTAATTGAATGTAGATAATAAAATATTTTTGGAAAAGCTAGTTTCATTTATTTCAAGGCTTGCATAATTAATTTAGAAAAATAACCCAGCATATGACACTAACTGAAATATGTACTTAGTTTCAGTTAGTCCCATAGTTTACCCTGATAGATAGGTATGCCACTAATAAAATAAGTTACACCAGTTATATTTATCCATCACACCTCATATAAGAACATAATTCACTACTTATTATTACATTTGACATCACACTTGTACAAGTACTATAACGTATGAATACGAATCGATGTTTTTATTAGTACAACCTTCACGTTTCCGTCAAGTATTTCAGTGACATTAATTTTCCTTGAAAAATTAGTTACACAAGGCATTTGAAGTATTTGAGGCATTCTTTACTCCTTATTTCCTTAAGAACGATACATACTAAATAAAAATGTAAGTAGGTATGTATACGAAATATTAGTTGTATTTTGAACAGAGGGTTGTGTAGGTAAACTTATACGCTTATTTAACAACTATATCAGCTTCAACTAATTTATGTTTTAAATAATGTATTGATCGGACAGCTAAATATAAATTTTGAGTTAATATCTACCAAAATAATGTCAAAATTAGTTTTTCAGTTAAAAGTTAGGTTAATTAGCAAAAAAAATTAAATACGCAAAATCCGGATAAAAAAATGTTAACCGGTATCATAATAGTAATATAGCCCAAGACAGACATCATAATTATGGTTACTTGTTTATCTCATTTAGGGCCGATTTCACCATCGTCAGATAACCTTATTCAAGGGTTACCTAATTTTAATTTTAGGACAGATTCTCTATACAAAATCTGTCAAATCTCAACTTTATCCTTTGATATGATATTTGACAATGATTGTGAAATCGGCTCTTACACGTAATACACAGCTGGTACGACCGCTGTTTACCTATCAGTTCCAGAAGAACAGAACATTTTTTACATATAATTAGTTATCTAAAGTGATTAACTTTGTTCAAAGGGTCTTTGTGAAGAAACATCCCATCCAGCAGCACACCGCATTCGCGATTCTAAAATTAGTGGCAGCTGTCGTGCCGCCCCCGTTTACCTACACCTTACTTTTTACCAAGAAAAAAAAAACTTTAGGATCTTTTTCTTCGTAAGTTAAGAGTGAGCCGGCCGAGATCTGATTTCGCAAAGATAGAGTTTCATCAGTAGACACGGCGTTTTTAAGAGTTCTTTTTAATTATTTCTAGCTTTGCCCGAAAGCGGGTCACGGCTCGGATGACACCGTTTATTATTCAAACAAATCTTTTATTGAAAATTTAAGAACCACCCAAGAGAATACTGGCGCGTAAATACCATTTAAATTAATTAGTTTTGATTAGATTTTTGTTAATGCTAAAAAGTATTTAGGTATGATCCTAACATCATCAAAAGTTGAAATCTCTTAATATTGAAAACGTATTGTAGGTATAGTAATTTGTTTTGGTTCATAATCAAGTATCATTATTCAGTCGGCTTATTTTCACAGATCAGATCCCCATACTAAAAAGTATTACAAATAGATTCCTCCTAGAGACTCCTCATAGTGCGTTTTCTTTACCTCACCACCAGCACCCTATCTAATACATTTTTGTAAGACATACATAACTACATACACACTGTGATGTTTGTCGTAAGTGTGCATGTGACGTGCCGATGGATCTTTGTCTCTATTATGAAAACATGGAAGAAAGGACATTACAAACAGATTAAATGCAAACAGACCCAACGGCTACTGTGCGGTAACACAAACAACTAATGCTAAGCGGACGAAAACAAACTCTTTTGTGTGGCTTCTTTCGGAACGTACCCTGTATACGATTTCAGTGACAATTAGGTACTGTGGAGGACTAAAATGCCGCACCGAGGCGCGCCAGTGATACTCGGAGGATTAAAGGATTACGTCTTCGTTGTAAACAAGTTCGCGTGTATTCTCTACTCCTTTCTTATTGTGGTAATCGGTCTGTGTTGCCGCAATGTTCAAGGAAACTGTGAGTTCGAGTAAAAATGTATTTATATTTCTATGTAGCGAAGTTAGCAATCTTTCGATGAGGTTTTTGTCGTAGAAGTTTAGAATACGCAATACTGGCTAAGGTGTTCTCATTGCGTGCATCAATGCGTATGCCCTGTTCATCAGGATTGTTTTTATTATTTTAATCTCTATGATGATCTCTAATGCAATTCCAAACTTTTTGAAAAATAAATAATGTTAGGGTTTCATAAAAATAAAATAAAAATGACTTGCAGAACTCATAACCAACCCCGCGAGACGCTCTACATGAATGAGAATCACATGAATCGCGACAAGTTCCATACATACGGGTTATTAATGACATTGTACAGATACGACCTTTTGTTGTCAATTAAATACATCAAAAATTTTAAAGGAAGCTATAATTGCGTTGAATAGAAAATTTCAAAAAGGGGACATTTAGCGTAAAAATCAATAATCAAACGTCGTGGCGACAATGGCCGGCGGTTACCCGGACTGACTATGATAATAAATGCTGCTGCGTGACGAGGCGCGGGTGGAAGTTTTTTTAAGGTTACTTCAAACTCGAGTGGCGGGTCGAAACCGTGTCATCATCCACACTTGAACTGCCAATGAAGTAAATAGTCCAATTGTGGTGCAGGAAACGCTTTTTTTGTAATTAACTTTTTTTTTATTAAGTAAAAGGCTTCGGATATTGTGTTACATAAATAATAGGTACCTAAACCATTTTTATTTTACTATGTAACTAATGAAACTATCAGACAGTTCCCAGGACAGTTAGGCGTAGTTCTTTTAATTTTTGTGGTCTACTATATCTTCTGATTCTAATACTACTCGTACATTATAGGTGTATGACTAAAACAAAAATGACTTGTTAACATCTCAGAGTCTTGTTACCTTCCAAGTAGGTGTAAAGTCTAAACTTATTGTTACTAGACACAACATGAAACTCAAACTCAAGAATATCTAAACACCTACAAGGCTCTGACATTCAAGTATTCCCAAAAAGGGTAAACAGAGCGCAATAATTTATTGTCCTCTATGCAAAAAACTACTCGAATGTATCGCACACGTGCACAGATTCATCTCACAATGCGTGTCCAATGCATTCACATATATTTGCTTAGCTCCACACGATTTCTTCTATTCACACCCAAATAGACCTTTGTGACATTCATAAGAAATGTTGACAATAAAAATTGTAGCATTATACTCAATACTTTCACTACTAGATAAAAAAGTAAGTAGTAAGTCTTGTATTATACATATTATTATATATTTGTGTTAGAAATAAAACAATTTATCCACTTGTGTTATGTAATCGGAATCTAGACTGTCTCTACGAAAATCTTGTTGAGAATAAAATTGTAAGAAACACATGTAGCTTACTTTTCTTACAGAGTTTTTTATTTTCTCGAACAAGATACTTACTAGATAGGTACTAAGAACAAATATTACTTATTACCCGACTGCGGCGAGGCCCAAAAGGAGGGTATTGTTTTTTTTTTTGTTTTATCCTTTTAAAAAAGGAGGGACTTTCTGTATTCGACCCGTTTGTATGTATGTATGTTTGTAAGTACGCAATTTTCCCAACTAAACTAAATTTGATGATTTTTTCAGTAACCTTATCTACATACTAATATGTACTTTCAGGAACGTTTTAGTCTATAAAACATTAGATAGGTACCAATCATTCCTAATGGGGCTATATGCATAAATGTACACGCTACGTAGAAGATTTTGTGGTGAAGGAATTCGTGAAAGTAATCAAACCGGGATAAAGTATAAATATAATAATCCCTAAAAAGGGAAAAAAAATAAACATTACCTATTTACTTAGTGGTTTTTTGAAATCGGTAGTTTTCATTGAAAAAACTTTTCGTAAATAATAATCATTTAATAGGTACTTAGGTACCTACCTACACTTATTTAAATGAATAGTTTTCATTTTAATAAGTGTAAGTATTATCTATTAAAATATTATATCTAATAGTAGTTTTAGATAATTTTCTTCTCTATTAAGTACCTTTTGGAACGATCAGCTAAATGGCATAAATACCGGAAGACATCAGGAAGGATGGACTAAGAATGTCGAAACCAACAAAAATGGTTTTTGTTCACATTCCAACGCCAAAATTTAACGCTGTTCATCGAAATAAACCGACACATTTTTACCCGTTACTCGTTAGACTACCGCAAAAAGTTTTGAGAAATGGCTATAACTTGTTCAAATTCAAATTCAAATTCAAAAATCATTTATTCAAAGTGGGCTAACGAATTAGCACTTTTTGAACGTCAATGTACATAAGACAGCCCCCAAAAACGCCCGCCCTTCACCGCTTCCTAGTGTTTTAGCTGCGAAGAAGAAACGGCGCAACAAACTCCGCAGCAACACAATTCTGTCTGTCAGTTACTTTGTGTACGAAATTATATAAATCAAAAGGATAAACTAAATCACAAAAGAAAAAAGAAAAACTATAAATACTTAACAAGTAAAAAATGATATAAAAATGTAACCTAACACGCGCCGATACACCTGATCAAAGAAAATAAATAGATGTAAGTACTTACTCATTATGTCATTACCATTACTAAAAACAAAAAAAAAACCAGTCGCAACAAGATGCTTTAAAAGTTAAGTTACTATTCGGTGTACAGACCTGTGCCAGGGTACAGGTGCAATTCATCAAATAAATATTTGACAGTCAAGGGTCATGCATAATCTAGGACCAAGGGCTAGTTGTTATTTCAACAATGTCTACTAAATTAACTGGGCTCAGTCAACAGGACGACCAGTCACCACAAGCAGCACCCGTTCACGAGTATGACGCAGAGGCCAGCCATCACCTCCCTCGCCATTTTAGAGGGAAGGGGGTGACCCGACCAATAACGCCACCGCAAGCAATGACGTCAAAGGGAGCATGACGCACCTGCTGACAAGAGGAAAGAACATAGAAGTTATAAATAAAAAAAAAAACATACTAATGAAAGAAAACTGTCCGAGGTCACTAGTTAATTGCATCACACTTACATGAACTCTTCGTAAAAAAGAGAAAAAAGAAAGAAAACAGAACAGTACAATAATTAATTCAACATTAAACATTGTAAAATTTCAAATGTCAAGTTGAGATATTCAATTAAATTCAAACATTCATTCAGAGTCATCTTGTGCCTAGCTCAGCGACCAACAGGATCTATCGTCTAAATATTCCTTTAACGTATAATAAGCCTTTTTAACTAGGATAGCTTTAACTTTAGTCTTGAAGGAAGGAAACGGCAAATGTAATAAGCAAAGAGGCAGTTTATTATAAATGCGTATACTAAGTCCCAAAAATGAATCATGTACCTTGTGCAATCGGTGATAAGGAACACATAATTTATGCTTATTTCTAGTATTGAGGTTGTGTACATCACTATTTTTAGTGTAAAGATTTATATTTTGCCTTATATATATTATGTTAGCAAAAATAAATTGAGATGTAACTGTTAAAATGTCAATCTCTTTGAAACGGTCTCTTAAGGAAACTCTTGCTCCTAACTGATATATAGCACGAACAGCTCGTTTTTGAAGAATGAAGATACTTTCAATATCTGCGGCCTTGCCCCACAACAGGATACCGTAAGACATGACGCTATGAAAATAACTAAAGTACACTAAGCGAGCAGTGTCCACGTCAGTCAGTTGTCTAACTTTCCGAACTGCGTAGGCAGCAGAGCTGAGCTTACCTGCGAGGCAAGCTACATGTGCGCCCCACTGAAGTTTCTTATCTACTGTTATACCTAGAAACACTGTTGAATCAACAGCCATTAGTGTCTCATTATTGAGTATAATATTGGGTCCAAGGTTTGTTACATTGGGCATTGTGAATTTAATACATTTTGTTTTTTTAGCATTAAGTACTAGGTTATTTATTGTAAACCAATGCGTAACTTTTGAGAGTGCACTATTCACATCGTCAAAATTGTCTCTCTTTCTGTCTACCTTGAATATGAGTGAAGTATCATCTGCAAACAGTACAATGTCGCAAATGTTTTTTAAATAGTACGGCAAATCGTTAATATAAATTAAGAACAAAAACGGACCTAAAATTGATCCTTGAGGCACGCCTAATTGAACCGGTAATCCAGAAGATTTCGAGCCATTAATTTCGACGCACTGAACTCTGTGATGTAGATAAGATTCAATCACGCCTAGTGCTGCATTTTGTACACCATAATGGTGGAGTTTACGAATTAGCGTATCATGGTGAACGCAATCAAATGCCTTGGAAAGATCACAAAAAACACCGATTGCATTCTGTGAGTTCTCCCAAGCATTATAAATGTGTTTGAGAAGAGCAACACCCGCATCCGTAGTCGAACGACCTTTCGTAAAACCGTATTGTTCACTATGAAGGAGGCCTTTTAAATTAAAATGTCTTAATAGCTGATTAAGTATAAACTTATAAGTTATAACTGTGGATAAAATAGTAATCATCAGATAAAATAACCATCTCACGTTATAGTTTTATAACGTAAGTGGAAGTTTTATTTTACAAATCATTAATATTGTAATCATTGTAATACCACAAAAGGGTCTATAAATTCGATTCACATGAACGTATCCTATTCCTTAATAGGTACATTATTATACCTACTAAGTTTCAACTGTAAACGCGAATTCTAAAACCTAAGTATAATAGTAATTAATTATAAAGTAGTATAAAGTAATTATGTAGGTAATTGTATGGTAGTAATTAGTCATCAATTAATTTTTTATAGGTACAGGGTAAAATTAAAAACTGAAATATGAAAAAATATCAGCTGTTCCATACATTTTGATCGTGTTGTAGTGCATTTTTGTAGGGAACAGCTGATTTTTTTTTTCATATTTCAGTGTCAGTCCCATAATAAAAGTTGATCATATTCATGAGTAATTTCACCTCTTAAAATATCCGCACTGGTTTTAATTTTACCCTGTATAGCCTTATGTTTTAATTTATTTACCTAATTATTTTAACGTTTTCGTGTTTTTGTTAACTATTTATGTATTTCTACTATTTATGTTTTTCTGCGCGAGCACCTTAATGTGCAGTCTGGAAACAAAGTGCAACACCTGTCTCCGCAGACGTAATCAATAGAGCGGCTTCGTTTCCGCCGCCGCACCACCGCACCGCAACTGCACACAAAAACAAATGAATGATAACTTATTACAAAAAACAATAATAACAAAGCCGAAAGTGTTCCGAACAGCAGATTATGAGCACGTTCAGTTATTAATTTATACGTGGCATCGCGGTAAAAAAACTCAACCCTCGCCTTACTTAGAAAAAACGTAGCTCGCGACGCAAAAGGGAAAGGGTGTCTCGCTCGACTCGCGTGCTGCATTCTGTTTTTTAACCGTACTCTGCGGTTTGTTTTTTCGGGTGATGCGTTCCTGTTTTTTAACAACACAATACCGTTGTTAAGAATTGTTTTTTAAGTGCGTCATATTGACGCGAGGCGCGAGCTCAAGGCGCGATCGCTAGTGTTTTTGTGGAGGATCTTATTTTTAAATCTCATCGCTTCTGGTAAATGGGGTATACAAGTTTTCAGTTTAGTCACGGATTGGTAAAGGGGAAGACTTTTGTTTTTTATGTAAGACGTGTACATTGTATTTATATCTTAGGAGCGGAAAGGAGGTGGGTAAAGCACGAGCGGTGCGAGACATATGGTTCGTTAGACAAAGCCGATGTTTTTCACGAGAGGCAGGTGTTGCATATGGTACAGTGACTGTTACATATAAGTATATCAATTTACTAAACGAACGCACAAGTGAAGAAATACGGTCTTTTTGTAAGATTAACTACATTGCTATAAATATAAAGTTTTAATTTCTTACTTCTTGACAATAACCTACCTACATAAAAATATTTTCCTACCTGTACGAACCTTATCTTGTGGCTCTTGGGTAAACAAGTGCTAATACGTTAATAATATGCAACACTTAAATCTCAGGCTAGATAATAGCACAACAACGTTGCTATAAAACAACGTCAATAATGTTTGGAATTTGTAAGTGCGCTATAAAAAATGAGCTATGAAAATGCCATTAAATATTAAAAGTGGAGAAACAGAGAGCTTAACAAGAAATAAAACATCGTTATAAGAGGCTAGGAGACGACCAAGTCGCCCCCGGCCGGGCTAGCTATCGGCGCGCCTCAGTTAATGCCTACTTATACCTTATTATATAGCGGAGTTTGCGTTGAGGAACAAAATTAATTGGTTAAAACTCCTCTCAGTATCCAGGGCGGGCCGCCCCCCCACCTCCCTCTTAATTCCGTCCTCCCCCGCAGGCCCGCCACCTCACCCCGCGCCCCGCCAGCTCCTTTGAACGCAACCTACCTAGAGAAAAAACAGAAAAGTATAAAGTTCACTCCCCAAGCGTTGCAGCTTAATTAATTATATTTTTTTCATCATGATTTTTTTTTTATTATAGACAGATTTTTTGTTATGGCAATAGATTATCTAAAAAAAATTATATATTTTGCACAGTACGAAAATAAATAAATAAAAGGTTTGTAAATATTTTTTCCCTACCGGGTGACAGGGTCTAGCATGCTCTATTCAATTAAGTGCTTAGGAGTTGACCTTCTTAATTCAATTTTTATAAAATTTTATTATACAGGGTGGCAGGTTAGACAGTGGAAATATTTTAAGGGGTCATTGTACTCATCATTATGAACAACTTTTACTATGGGACCAACTCTGAAATCGCAAAAAAAAAATCAGCTGCTCCATACATTATGTTGAGTTATGTGAATATAAATGTATGGAACAGCTGATATTTTTTTCGCGATTTCAGTGTTGGTCCCATAGTAAAAGTTGTTCAGAATGATGAGTACAATGACCCCTTAAAATATTTCCACTGCCTAACCTGCCACCCTGTATAACGAAAACTTATATACCTTCATCAATAATCCTTACTTCCTAATACTAACTAATATTATAAATGCGAAAGTAAATTTTTGTTTGTTACCTTTTCGCGCTTAAGCCACTGAACTGATCATGAAATTTTGCATATTACGTTGACAGGGGTACAGAAAAGGACATAGGGTAGGTATTTTTCATCCAGAAAAAAGTACTATTACTGTACTGAAAGAACAATAACTTTCGACGGTGACAATTACTTTAGGACGTTGGATGGCGCTACGTGTATGTCACGCGGACGAAGTCACGGGCAAAATGTATTGTAGTATCATTATCATATACTGCAAACCTATTTCATACTAAGGAAACCGTTTTTCATATTCTATGGTGGCATCGGTTGCCCATACGTATACGTATACGCATCGTTGCTGGATATCAGTGTAGGTATTACTTAAAGGGAGCAAACTTACACTTTACCGTGACAAGCCCGCCTAACTTCATAGATTTATACAGATCTGCAGGGTACATCCACTTCCACATTTATATTTAAATAGCACTATTTATACTATTTATATAGTATATTGCTATAGTATAGTATATTTATATTAGATACTATAGCACAATTTATACCTGTAACAAATAAAATAAAGATGTTTTTGTGTAAATGGTAATAATTTATTCTTATTCTCTTTCTTCTTATATTTATTCTTGAAACATAATATTATTTTCTGTTAATGCAAAAACAGAAACACCAAAATGATTTTAATTAAAAGAGTCTACGTAAAAAATTCGAAAAAAAAAGTTAAATCAGGCAAATTTATATGCTACTTTCGTCCCCTGCGCACATGAACGTAGGTACATAATATTAAGTTACAAAATATGATTTAAAAACAACTGGAATCGATCCTTCTACTATTTCAGAACAAATTATTTTCAGATTTTGTATAATAAGTACACTAAAAATAATGTTGTACACAATTCACACATCTAATTAAATAGGTAAATAAAAAAAAACGAATCAAACGACAGAATGTTAATTTACAAGTTACAACGCTTGGAGTATCCGTCCGTAACGAAGGGCGAAAGCAAAGGGTAGGTCGGGCTTGCGCGGGGAGCGCGGGGTTCGTTGCCACTTCTCCAAATAAATTATAATTCGCCCGCTCGTCCTCTACCCGAGCGTTTCGCGACTACTGTTTCAAACATGCCTATTACTTAGCTATTAATCTTGATTTACTTTATAGATAAGTTACGATGTACGTACTTTCTTTGAGCAGATACGACGAAGATGTTTGATAAAACGCCTTTTTATTGTTGTTTGTGACTTAGGCTATTATAACGTAGTTGTTAAACTAAGCACTGATAATAAGGTAAACGTTTTTCAGAATAACACTATCTTTATCTTGTCGTGGATATTTCCAGATTAACCCATTTACCGCGGTTTTATTAGGTAATAAAATATAAATTATTGTCCTATAAATAAAACGTAAACCTAATTTAGCTTCCTGATTAAAAAAATCGTTTAAAAGTATAACTCTAATACTTAACATGTTTTCATTAGTTTCAGAGTTCTAAACAAAGAGATGGTAATAAGTAGTACCTAGTAGTAAACATATCTCCGATATCCTCACCTACGTAATAGTTATAAAGGATATTTCGCAAGAAACACACGAACTAATCGTCGAGTGTGACGGGTGGGAAGGGGGAGTGCGGGGGTGAACGATTAATTTAATAAATACCAACCGGATTCCGGTGCGTTTGTCTCCCAGCTATGCGGTGGCGTGAGGCGGTTCTTGAATTACGACTCTATCTTGCCCTACATATTGTATTTATAGCTGATAGCATAAACACTATTAATCACTTAGGAATGACCACAATTTGGTAAAAAGAGTTTTTACTACAATACTAGACGCAAAGGTCTTTTTCAAAGAGAAAGTTATTCTCGTAGTCTAAACCGTAGCTCGTAGCCCGTAGCGCGTAGCTCGTAGCGGCTTAAAGGTTAATTTATTTGTCACTAATTGCGATTCTGTCCGATTGATCTATAGAAAGTTATTATATTGAGAATCTTAAAATAGCTTTTGCCATTAAATGGAACACAGCTTACATTACACTGTTGGACATTACAGGTAACTGCCATAAGAGAATAAATACGAATTGTGCATGAAATTAGGATACTTACTCTAAAAAAAGTTACTAAGTAAATTGTGTTCGTTCTTTCATATTACTTACGTGCTTTCAATATCGTATAAGAGGATACGTAGTTGTTTTGTATAATTATAATATACATAATGATGTATGTTACAATTACAAGCCACATACAGCGAAAAAAAATTGCTAATCTCACATTAATAATAATAATGTCCCTAACCTAATCGCTACTAAACTCAGACTGCTAATGAAAACTGCAATGTTACTTTGGTCAGTTTTTTGTTTAGTAAAGTTACCCGCGCATTTAAAACGTAGCTTTAATGACGTCTACGTTTGGCGCTTGTGAATGGGCAGAAATGTCAATTCGCACGTATACAATCAAAATATTCTCTCCCACACTTTGTGTAAAACCAGGACCTTGAATAATATTTCGTTCAGTTATTAGAAAAAAAGCCATTCATTTTATACTATTTTGCAAGCGCAGTCGTATTTTTGCATTCATTATTACACCCTCACCCTTATTTGTTTGAGAGCTATTTTGTAATGTTACACTCTTAAACTTCTGCTATGAATTTTAAATGTAGCTACGCCTTTTATACTGACTTCTAGGAACAATGAACGTCGGGTAGATCACCAGTTAACTGCTGCTGACATTTTTAAGGATTTTAGGGAAGGAATGGACCACACTATCTCTGACCCAAAGTAAAGGAGTGGACAAGTGTAGTGTGTAAGACCTGGAGTGTACAACTGTACCTACATACTTCTGAAGTAATGTTGTAACTTACATTTCACTGCATATAATTTCATTTCCATTTCAATAGTTTTCTTTGTTCTATAAGTTTATATCGGTGGCATTAGAAGTTTTATCATTCGAGAATCATTTTTTGTATCTAAGTGTGTGATAGTTTTGCAGCTTTAATGTAAATTTTAGATACTACATTGCTATTGGTATTTTCAGATATTAAAATACCTTCTTCTTCTCGTTCACGAGAACAAGAACACGTTCTATACAAGGTGGCTCGACCCTGAGCGTGAAGTAGGGACGGAGTGCGTCTGTGTGCGTGCCGTGTGCTTACACCCCGCCGTGATGTGCGTGTATTAGTGCGACAACTCATTACTTACGGCCGATCTTAGATAAATTACACACTTTTCTTACTTAGTAGATACTACCAGCCTATCGCACACTAACAACAAATTAGTTTTATTGAACTCTTGCTCGGTATATTATTGGTAGATAGATGGTAGCTGAAAACTTTTGAAGTATTTTTTTCTATTTGAGTATCTTTTAGGATCTAGATTTTGTTACAAATAATTATTATCACGTCTCGATTGTCTAGAATTCTAGATGATAATTATAAAGATTTTAAATAAATGTGAATTAGGTATGTTCTCCGTAAAAATAGGTCCCGTTTGTTACGGACGATTTTCAACTTTTGAAGTCTACTTTTGATTAGTAGTAGGTAATTGTAGTAATCTTTCAGCAGAAAACAGACCAATGAAATAACCAAGTATGTTGGGGTATGAAATAACAAAAAAAAGAAATAAATAACAAACATCTCTTTATTTTAATAATTATGTACTGGACATTGATAAAGAAATACATATATAATCGTCGTACCATAATTATGTCACATTTATATCTTATAATATTTTGTACAAGTACTAATTTCGAATTAGGTTATTATGATTTTTAAAGAGTACCTGTATTTCGATTTTACATGAGGTAGAATGGTTATGGCTTCATAAAGAAATATTTTAGTAGACATCAATCTTAACTAGTGCTGTCCTACGGATTGATCTGTGTTGTGTGATGGCACTGAATAATACATCGCTAACTAATTATTATAAACAATATTAAGCAAAACAACACTTCAAAATCTTTAATTAAATAGGAACTCAAATTAATTGCAACCATTTTACTCTATTTATGAGTGTGTATCTTATTGAATACAATATACAAAATACAATGATCAATAGATCATTTTATCTCGAGAAGTGACAAACGCAGAAGTGTTTGCGAATGTATGATAAGTTAACGAAGAAGATACACAATCATACAGGTCAGTGCAATGGGAAGTGCTCATTGTTGCCGTACGACCGGCAACTAACATAACGAATAAAAATCAGTCTCAAAGTAATGATCCCGCGACTCAACATGTTCGCCAATAGCTGTACAATCCTGTCAATTGTAACGTGCACGTTACCTCCACGGAGATAAACGATAGAAAATATTTCCAAGAACTTTGGCTCTTTACCCTGGCGTAGTAACCGTAGTCAAATGAGGTAGATAGTGGCAGACCCACCTTACTTACACTAACTACTATAATATTACAACATTGCAACATGAAATTACGACTTCTAATCGAAAGTTATCATTAAATTTGTACACGTTATATTTGTACCAATAATTTCTTTGGAAAAAAAAATATATCGTTACTGCTACATCGATTCCTTACACTAAGACCCTATACTTCGAACATGACTAAAGAAAATAAAATAATAATAATAATCAACAAACAGTACAGCCTAATTATATGATTACATGCGATAATTATAACTCATGTGCGCTAAAACGTTCAGAACAACTACTATGACATTAAATTATATTAAAAACATGGAAAATAAACATTACATCTAGTAGGAAACTAATACCCGTAGAACAAATTGCAATAATGCTCAATACACCGCTCTCGTGTCAAACGAGAGCACACAATTATAACATAATTGTGTAATTATAACATAAAGGCCATGTATACAACGAGATACACATAATTAACACTAAGAATATTTACAACACTTTAAATATTTTTGAATGTTGCCTTACACAACTACACCTAATGATATCGAATCATTGTACACATGGCCTTACTTTGAATATCGTTTATCTATTAACACATAATTATATTCACTTGTCTCCATATCAATACAGCACAGCCCGTTGAGAGTTGTTCGGTATCGAATTTAAATAATTTGAAATATAATTTTCGAAACACCAACTTCTCTACAACGTACTTTATGTAACACTACATAAATATTTACACGTAATATTAACAATACCGTATTCGGATAAGATACCATAAAGATATCAAAATGTCTACAAACTAATCGATAAATAATAAATAATCTTTTAAGAGACAGCATTATGTACAGAAGCACGGTGCGCGCGGTCGGTCCGCCGGGCTGGCCCGCTGCCGGAGACTGCCTCGCTTACATTCATTCTTAATTACAAAAGCTCCAATGATTCTATACAATTATCCCGTATCATATATTCGAAACCAGTTTCGTTATTATTTGGTATTTCGCCAAAAAAGAAATGTCCAAAATAAGTAGACTTTTCAAAGAGCTATTCAATTAAAACTTAAGAAATATATAAAAGAGTGATTACGAACCGGTTATCGTAAGTCGCTACGGATCAGGGCTCATACAATAGCGACAGCTTTGTCAGTCGGAACTCGATATCGAGTTCAATACGTAATAATTACCGCTTGTGAAGTAGCCTTTGTCGCCGAAATAATGAGGCAATGTCGCGACCTTCTCCGGCTAGACCATATTCCAGTTTCCGTTCGTTAAGCGCGAGGGAGGACACCGATTGAAAATCAATTTAATGGCAAGCTTAGCGAAACATTTTTTTTAGTTTTTATCACGAAACAATAGGCGATGCCAATAAATCAAAAAATATCTTTTGTGCAATAATATTATGTTCTTGTTTAGCAATGTTGCAAAACAAAAGAACAAAACGTCGTCGTTTTTGCTTCACCTCGCCTTGCGATTATGCAAATAGTACAACAATAAACTTCTAAACTGTAACATGGATGAAAAAAGTACTTTTTATGGCGAACATTGCAAATGCAGAATCGTAAAAAAGAATAGAGGACTACCTAACGAGACTACGTCGGCAGTCGTACCAAGAAAGCAAAAAAAACTGTATAAAAAGTAACCGTTGCCGTATTTGGAACAGCCGTAAATAATTATTTTTTTACTTCATCAAGAATTTGCATAGAATCATGGAGGTATCCGTGGGCGTCTCCGGAACTAGCAAGTCGGACGAGCATCGGCGGCCGACGGCAGCGCGGGGTCTACGCAGGAGGAACTCGTATACCGGCTCAGCGGCGCACGTGGCGCGGGGGCGCGCGCCCACTACGCGGAGTGGACCCGCAGGTCTGTGGGCGAGTCCGGCGTAGCCGGCCTCCTCGGCAGCGACAGATCTTCGGGCTCGGTCTGCTCGGGCCACTCGTCCCAGCGCCAGTCGGGCGCGGTCGCTGCCGGTGGGCTCGGCGTGTCCGGCTCACAGCCGCTGCTGGCACATCTATGCAGGGCGGCCGCTTGCCGCCGCCTGAAGCGTGCGCCACAGCGACAGGCGAAAGGAGCATCACCCTCGTGTACTAAAGCGTGGGCTTTTAGTTGGTTGGAGTCTGAGAATCGTGCTGGACAACGAGCACACGCGTAAGGCCGCTCGCCGGTGTGAACACGAAGATGTCGCCGCAAGTTGGCCACCTGTACGAAATGACGTGGGCAATGCGGGCAGCTGTACGGCTTCTCACCCGTGTGAAGACGCAGATGTGTCTTAAGGTGATGGTCGCGCGTGAATCGCTTGTGACATTCTCCACACTCGAAGGGTTTCTCACCAGTGTGAGTACGTTCGTGATTTTGCAGGACGTGCTTGTAGCCAAAAGAGCGTGAGCAGACCTTACAGGTGAAGAGTTTGTCTCGAGGTGGGTCGGCGGCGCCGGGTGAGGAGCCTGATGACGGCGGGGAAGGTGGGGCGGTTGTCGTTTCATCGAGCTTAGGTGTGCGGCGCCGCTTGCGGGCGCGCTCAAGGTCCTGGGGCGGCATCAATGGTGTGGGGGGTGAGGGAGGCCAGGCGGCCAGTAGTGCACCGGAGTACAGCTCAGCCGGCAGCCCCGCCACCAGAGCAGCCGCGCGCGTCGCCAGCAGCCGCTCCGCTAACATCGGTAGGGACTCTTGACGCATTGTCGATAGCGGTCTTACTGACACACCTAAACAAAACAAATGTTTAAGTTAGTTATATGTAACTTCAAAACAATTATGGCTTGCTGGTTATAATATTGTCAGTGGACAAGATTTTCACCTTCTCGTGGCCTACTTTCCTCAAGGCGGAGGATTTAAAAAATTACGTTATAGTTTCTTTGCCATCACTTCCGTTACGAGTTAGTTTCGACCTAAATAAACAACACAGTCGAACCTATCGATAGCATACTTATCAGCGAGAGAGGACAAAAAGCAGAGCAAAAACTAAACCAGACGTCGTAAAGGAAACATTTGGTCGCAATCACGCCGCTGCAGGTCGCTTCCGCCCCGACCTGTTGCGCAAATTGTAGCTGCCAACTACCATTACCCACTAACATTCCAACTCAATCTAATTACATTCTGTTCATTGATCTACAAGTATATCTAACTACCTAAATAAATATTTCCGGACTAGCCGTCAGTTTCAAAATGTCAGGAGTGAAAGCAATCATTTGGTGTGACGAGTTTGTATAGTGTCGCGGCGAAGCGCTGGCGCGGGAACACGGTGGAGGGCGCGGGGGGAGGATGAAGCGACCAGACCACTTACCTATATAATGGAATTAATTATTCCTCGAGCGGCAAACTCCGCCCGCCCGCTCCGCCCAAATTATATTCAAATATTAATTTCGTTGAAGAAAAGCCTTTTTGAGAGCACTTAATTAAAATTAGACAAAATCATAATTGAAAGTTCTCCTCGAGGCGTGAAGAGGCGGCACGAGGAGGGAGCTCCTTACATTATCTACTTAGCCGTGGAATTAATTCCCGGCCGGGGTCTGGACTCGGCCATCGCGCTTAATTGAAAAAGGCAAAATATTTTGTCGTTTGCGAGTGCTGACACGAGGCACTTTACACTTTTTATTAAAACGAACAATTACCTATACCAACGACGAATTTCTGCTCGTTTCTTTAAGAAACTTCTTGAAATGTTATAATCTAATTACTTATCAAAACTACGTATTGGTAAGTCGGCACAAACTCTGTAGTATAAGATAATTTTAAAGTTTGTGATTAGGCGGAGGCGTCGCGCGCGGCACGTACAAGCTTATCCCATAACTTTTTAATAACATTCCTCGTTATGTTTGGAGGACGAACAGCGAACCGCACTCGTGATGTGATCAGAATTATAAGACTAGGCTTAATGTAAAAGTTTAAACAAGTAAATACTGACATTTTGTTGTAAACCAATCTTGTATTCTGACGTTGTACCTATCTAATTAAGTTTGAAAACAGATCAAGAGATGAATATTTACTTTTCAGCGCCTAATGTAGAGTAGTTGAAGTGAAGGTTTTTACTGGAGAAAACAATAAGTTGGACGCGATTTTTAATAAACCTCAAATATACTAAGTAAATGCTTTCTAAATAATTACTTAACGTTCTGATACAGTGACAAAACAAACAGTTATAATATAATTTGATACAGGCCACTACATTTATCGATTACTTATTGAGTACGTTTTTTGTGCAGAGCAGCGTCATAATGTATCATTTTTATTAGTCGGCCGGGCCCGCCGGGTGACAATGTTGGCGATAAATTTTAACAGCGCGCCGCACCCTTCCGCACGGAGCTTTTTATGTGCTAAAGAGTTGTAATTATCCCCTCTTTATACGCCATAAATATTTGTCAATAACCCATATTCTATACTTTTATGGAGTTGCCTGCGGCCGCCACTCCATAACTCATTATTGCGTAAGGGTTCGCCCGATAACGGACGTGTCAATGACGTCCTTATTGCTACGCACTTGCTGTTCGTGTGTTATGTTCATTATTGGGGTTTTCTCTAAAAGGCTTAGTACTTCATCAGGTAGTACGTATTTCAATATGATGTTTAATTAATTGTATGTAGGAGTTGTAGTTATTAGAAGTGATTTACCTACATAATTTTTAGTTTCCTTGTTTCTATTTACTCTGTTGTTCTAAACTAGGTAGGTACCTCAGCAACGTTGCGGTCAAACGCAGCTCGCATTTGACCCTATCTCATCAATCTCATGTAAAAAAATGATTTAGTAATCAAAAATGCTTAAATCTACTAGTCCCATGTAGTCAAACAATTACATAATAGCTCAGGTTAGAATGCTCCGTATAAGTGCTTAAAGTGCCGTCAATTGTAAAGGTCCTTTCAAAGCAATTAAATATTTTTGTTAATTTAAGTCAAAATCGTATCCTACCAAACCGTATTTGTCCAGAATGACCTAATTACAGTGTGTGCTATATAATGGGATTAACCTGCGGCTACCGGCCGGCGGCTTTAGGTGCGTACACACTCGCACAGATTACAGAGTTCGTACGGTTTCGGCGGTTTAGGGTTAAGCGCGATACCCGCGCGGTGTAATGGGGCTTCTCTGACATAACAGTTGCCGTAACAAGTACTTCAACTGATCTGAGTAGGTACTTTATTAACCTTGACGGTAGAAAAACTTTAATACAACATTGGTGGAAATGCGGTACCTATCTATTGTGCAGCGTTTAAACTTGAAATAAAACCTTGCTCCATTTCCAAAAAAATCCTAAGAATAAAATTCTCTCTTCTTCACAAACATTTTTGACCAACACCTGAAGAATCCTACTAATATTATAAAATGCGAATGTTTGTGTGTGTGTGTATATTTGTTACTTCTTCGCGCTGCAACGGCTGAACGGATTTGGATAAAATTTGGCAAATAAGTAGCCTGAGAGCTGGAAAACACATAAGCTACTTTTCATTCATTTTCACGCAGACGAAGTCGCGCGGAACAGCTAGTAATTTCATAATAGGTTTACATTTGGCGCTATTTGTCATTGCCATTGATATTCGTGTATACAACATATACTTTAACGTTATTTATTAAAAACTTAGAACAATAAAGGACACGGCAGACGCCCATAGAACGCTGGGCTTCAGATTGTGTATGTTGGTACAGATATGAAATTAGTTTGGTGTGATCGAGTATTTCAAGAGTATTTAAATTCATTTTTTATTTGTTTTTGTACGTAATTGGGTTAAAGAGAAATCTTCGTATTTGTGACAGTGAGGTTAAGTATGGTGTGAATGATCCAATGAAGTACCGCCCGACTAATGAGTTCTCAATTCAAAGGTTTTAGTTGCTGTCGACAACTCGACATGATATTCTGTGGAGGCACGCGCCAGCCAGCATGCACCCGTTTTTGTTTTATTGGATTTTTCAAAATGTCAACGGCATAATCATTTTATTTCTTATTTATTTTGATTATCGATTTTTGATTCCAATTCTTAATCTCTAAGATAAATTAGGCAAAGAACAAGTAAAATATATTTTTAATTTTGGTTAAGCTTTTATTACTGTACCTCAAGCCCAAAACTACCAACGTCCTTTGCCTCGCGTTCTTTCAATGGATTGATGACCACAATATTTTTTTAGTTCAATGATTATTAAAACAAATTACAGTTTTGCCTTTATCAGCTATTTAAATTTATAAAGGATGAATGATATAATATCTCAATAAATATATTACGTGTCCATAAATGTGTATAAAAATATCTTTATACCAGTTAATTTTAATTCCGTTTAGTTTAGGTAAGGTTAAGGTTAATTCCGTCAGAATTTCTATTTCTTAAATATCCCAATCCTATCCTAGTATAATAATATTAAAAATGCGAAAGTTTATGTGTATGTATGTTTGTTACTTCTTCACGCTGAAACGGCTGGACGGATTTGAATGAAATTCAAAGCAGACAGCAGGCAGAGAGATAGCCTGAGACCTGGAAAAACACACAGGCTACTTTTCATCTATTTTTACGCAGACGAAGTCGCGGGCAACAGTTAGTAATTCCATAAAATATGAAACAAATAGGCGTAATTTTTATGACTTCAAAGAGAAAAAGTTACAAACTGCCGTAACATTAGTAACGTATGCAAGTTGTTATGAAAGAGATTATTTTCTACAAAATACTTTATATATTAAGCAAGTAGGACATTTAATTATGTAACTTATATGTTATTACATATGTATAAAACGCCGAAATTTTGGGTGAAAAGTCTGGTTTTGCTATCAGGCTGTTATGTAGGCCTCATCTGATCAAATTTTTTATATATTTTATTAAATTTCATAAGTTCTTTTTTAAATATAATGGGCAGCTGTTTAGAAGAACTAAGCGGACAAAGACACGTAAAGCGACTTTGTTTTATACTTAAGATAACTTAGGTAGGTACTATAAGTTATGTAAGTACTTACAATAATTATCACTACATAGTATTTAAAACTAAGTCGCTTCCCGCTGTCTGTCTGTCCCTATGTATGCTTAGATCTTTAAAACTACGCAACGGATTTTGATGCGATTTTTTTAATAGATAGAGTGATTCAAGAAGAAGGTTTATATGTATAATGGACGAAGGCGCGGGCGGAAGTTAGTTATCAATAAATTGAATCAATTCCAAATTGTATGATCATTAATGCATTACATTTAATACCTACATTTAAGAGATATTTACTAGCAGAATATAAAATAATAAATATACATTGACTTTACACGATTATGAAAACAAATTATATTAAGCATAGTTTTCAGTAAGCGCCACTAGATGGCGTTAGTAGTTAAGACAAGACAAGAGCCAACCAAACATGTGCCTTACTCCAACCAATCCTTTAGTAAAATTAAAGATGGACCGAATTAAATTACCTTAACGTAATAATTAAGAGTTTGTTAAGTAATTATTTGTAGCTTTTTGTATAGTAACAAATAACAGGAATCCAAACGGACGCGTAATTAACATTTATTAACAATGTATGCCGAAGTAGTCATTAGAAACGAAAGTTTCGCAATTACTCAAGTCATTAGTCCCTATCAATAATTACAGTGAATGATAGTATACTGTCACTCTTGCCAAATCTATAAATTATGCTTTAGAACATATAGGGATAACAACAGATGGATAACCAGGAATCTTCTCGAACAGGAAGTTTAAACTAAAATAAGAGAGTTATAAGTAACCTCCAACAATAATAAACAGTTTACCTTGAAAAATATGATCCAGACTGTTTCTTCTCCGTTTACCAGCATTTTGTGAGTGATAAGAAAATGAGAATTTTTATTGCATAAATTACCTACTTTAAATATTTTAGTTTTATGTTTATCTCATGTAATTTTTATTCACAAACAAATAAAACTATCCTATTTGAGCACTATTACAAATAAC
The DNA here is from genome assembly GCA_948465475.1 of Thalpophila matura. NCBI lineage: Eukaryota > Metazoa > Arthropoda > Insecta > Lepidoptera > Noctuidae > Thalpophila > Thalpophila matura. The sequence goes on along the minus strand of OX419183.1, from coordinate 7,815,789 downwards.
AATTACTCACACTTCACAAAATACTGGCAGGTATTACATAAAACAACAAATAACAAAATCTCGTAGAACTGTACTACGGTCTACGAGGTGCGCTTCGTAGCGGAGACGTAGCGCGCGGCTACGCGTTCGTTACCGCCTACGGTTCACTGAATCTGCAAAGTTCGCTGAATGCAAATAAACATGTGTGCGGTAAGCGCGGGCGTGTGGGCGGCCAATCGCATCGCTCGCTCCACGCATGCCGCGCGCCGGCAACGTTTGAAACTTTACTACACACATGCACTTCCAGATTCAACGGACCGAGGAGACGTCGAGGCGCACTGAACTATAAACTTCACAAACCTCTCGAATTCTGCGTCGACTGCAGCGACAGGGCCATCTCACTCCAGGTTCACGGCAAAATGCATTTAATTGCACTAGTTTGTTTATAAAGTTTATCGTTGTTCAACAACTTGTTATCAAAGTCCTTGGAAAATTGTTAAGAAAAAGCTAAGTGATAATGTTTATTAGATACCGATTACATGTTATGTCGGCGCGGAGTCGCGATTGTGAATGATTCGGGCACGCGGTGCGAACGCGCTCCGTGTGACCTACCACAACACTGGCGGTAGCGGCGGCGATCGGCGAGCTTACGGCCGGCCGCCCCTCCGCGCGGTAAACACACCCCCACGCCCCTCCTTGCGGCCCCGCACGCCGCGCACCCCCCCGGTGCACTCCACGTGCACGCAATGCATTCACTTTTTATGGCCGCTACTACATTATGTTCCTTCCTGACGTTGTTTTTTAGCCCTCGAAGCGAGCGCCACATAAGCACTTTTTATGTTTTACGAGCGGCTCCCGTGCGCCCCGGCCGGCACTTTCTTTGACTGCAACTAATTTGAGAACATACCTACTCAGCTTTATCTCGCAACTGTTTGTTCTGTGGTTATAATAATTATTATTATGATCGTGATTAGAAAACTCTGAGTTATATTTGTAGGTACTGAATTAATTTAAAAAGATATATGTATATGGTGGACTACGGCCCACTCCCTCTCACAAGAGAGGAGGCCTGTGTCCCAGCAGTGGGAACATTATAGGCCGATTATGCTATGCTTATGCTATTCAATTTATTCAACGAATAGTTATTACATTCTGAGAGTAAGTATGATAAGTAGTTGTACAAAATAATTTATACTTATATATTTTTTTTATTTCAATTTCTGGACTGGCGTTCAAACATCTTTTCGATTTTCTTTAAGTTCCATCAAGCAATTCCCAGTAAGTGCTTATTATTGCCATATCTCATTATAATCTATATTAATAAAATGCTTTGTCCTGACTGACTGACTGACTGATGGATCAAAGCACAGCCTAAACCGCTGGTCGTAGAGGCGTGAAATTTGGAGGACGTATTCTTTATATGATGTAGGCATCCGATAAGAAAATATTTTTGAAAATTCCACCCCCAAGAGGGTGAAAAGGGGTGGCAAAGTTTGTATGGGAAAACGTGTTTACTTGGTCTGATCAACTTTTAACTTTAAATTCTTAGATGTCGAGTTCAAAATTCAATAGGTTAGAGCACTGAGCAAGAACTTAAGCTGAATGTCCATTTATCCGAACCGAATTTTAGAATTCTTTGTATGAAATCCTATGAAACCTCGCCCACCTATCCGCACCAAATTGGAAGAATTTGGAAGGTCCTCAAAATTCTGATGACGTCTCAGAATTTTTACGAAGCGCCTGGTATGTCTAATGCCTGCGAATTCTGCTAGCTGCCTCAAGCTGCTCAAGTTCTGTGTTTTATGACGGTACCTAATACCACTAATATAGGCGCGTGAAAATGTCACACTCTTCAAAAGGTTGCCTAAGGCTCTTGAATGACTTGCGTGACGTCATTGTTAGTAAGGAAAAACGGCACATTCGTTTTCATACTATTAAAGGAACATGCGGTATTTAGCCTATTCTATATCTGTGTTAGATTCGGTTACTACGGCGCCGGCGCGGGCGCGGATAGGTGTGCAGGGCTTAAGAAAATTCGGTTCGGTCGGCTCGGATAAATGGGCGTTCAACTTTAGTATTAAAATGTGTGATGAACTATTCCAAATTCCACTAGATATAAAATTTTAAAAACAAAAAAGTTTACAATTCGAAATTCAACTTCGTCTGCTCTTGAATATTGAAATCAAAAAGTTTCATTACTTAACTTGATTTTCCTTCGAAAATCCTACTATCCTACTAATATTATAAAATGTGAAAGTTTGTGAGGATGTATGGATGTAGGTATGCTACTTGCTACTTACTAATATTATTATTATAAATGTGAAAGTTTGTGAGGATGTATGTATGGATGTTTTTTACTCTATCACGCCAAAACCACTGAACAGAATTTGATGAAACTTTACAATAATATGCTTATGCATCAGAATAACATATAGACTACCTTTTGTCCTGAAAAACGCGGGCGAAGCCGCGGGCGAAAGCTAGTAATTTATAAATCTTATAAGGTCACTCCCGTGTCCGTACATCACTGATGATTTTCTCGAAAACTGAGTAACGTCACATATTTTGTAAGATATCATTTGAAACAACTATCTATAAGGATTCTAAAATATTTTTTTTACAATTATAAGTTCAGTGATCTTAATGGACTGACAAGTGACAAGAAACTGGACAAGTGCGAGTACGCGCCCTAAGGGTTCCGAAACATGCAATAGTGCCATCTATGCCACTATTACATCATAGTAGATACAATAAGTAGGTGAAAGCTAAAGGACCTTAAGTAAATTTTTTGTAATTTTTATGTTTTAAATGATTTTTATTCAGAATACCGGGTATTCTGAATAAAAATCATTTAAAACATCAAAATCACAAAAAATGGTCCTTTAGCTTTCACCTACAGTATATCATATCTTGATCATAGATGGCGCTACTGCATACTTCTAGTGGCGCCATCTATGAGCAGATGGCTCCACTTAAGGTCCGGTGACAGACGGACAATAAAGTAATCCTATAAGGGTTCCGTTTGAGGTACGGAACCCTAAAAATGAGCAAAAAAATTACCGTTCCCCCCTGTTCTCCTAGGTTTCTGGAACAAAATTTTTGATTTTACAAAAATACGTTTGTAGTACGGAATCCTAATTGTACGAGCGTGACTCACTCTTGACCGAGTTTTTTGGGTTCCGTAGTAAAACTAAGAACTTTCCAACAGCGCAAAAAAATCAAGCATTTAATAAATATATCTAATAATATACATAGTTTGAACAAGATATGTCAATTAGGTTTTAAAATATTCACTACTTTCAATTTTTTGTCGGAATACTAAAATCCTTCTTGCTACGGAACCCTACCCTGTGCGTGCTCCGACATGCTCTTACCCGGTTTTATTAATCATATCAATCCATAAAAAAGAATGTAAGTTTCACGTGTCGAATTTTTGTCTGTCTGTTTGTCTGTGTGTTTGAACACACAAACATCAATTAATTAAAATTACTTAATTATTTTTTTTTAATGAATTCATAGGCCGTTTCTTGGTAATATTTAGTCTTTATTTTATTAAAATCGGTCCACTCTATTAAAAGTTTTAAAGTCTATCAATCAGACACAGAATTTAAGTACCTACTTAACTTTGCTAGGCGCCCGAACAACCTCAGATCATATAGAAACAAGGAGAAATGCCATCATAGCATATTAGTACGGGAACAACTCGCCCGAACAACCTCAGATCATATAGAAACAAGGAGAAATGCCATCATAGCATATTAGTACGGGAACAACTCGCCCGAACAACCTCAGATCATATAGAAACAAGGAGAAATGCCATCATAGCATATTAGTACGGGAACAACTCGCCCGAACAACCTCAGATCATATAGAAACAAGGAGAAATGCCATCATAGCATATTAGTACGGGAACAACTCGCCCGAACAACCTCAGATCATATAGAAACAAGGAGAAATGCCATCATAGCATATTAGTACGGGAACAACTCGCCCGAACAACCTCAGATCATATAGAAACAAGGAGAAATGCCATCATAGCATATTAGTACGGGAACAACTCGCCCGAACAACCTCAGATCATATAGAAACAAGGAGAAATGCCATCATAGCATATTAGTACGGGAACAACTGTCGCCACTTTTAGAACAGTTTTCGAAACAATTACAAGCGCTCCTTGTAAATAATTCTCCCATACATTAAAAATTCCGCACACACTCAATCTAACACTGTTAATCGTCACTCAACACTAGCACTAAACTAAAACACTGTATTTATATAATCGATCGTGTTCGGTTCGTCGCCAGCGTGTACCTACGTTTTAATTACGGTCAATGTGACCATATTGAAGCGTCAAGCTCAATAGCGCCTTGGCACACCTCCCTTATTTCTATGATCTGAGCGCACAAGTATTATGAATTCATGATACTTATTACTAAGTATGATTTTTAATTTGTTTTTGTTGATAAAGTATGTGATTGAGTTGGTCCAGAAGTGTCTGTCTTCTACCAGGGCTGCAGGAAGCAATAACGGGCGCCCGAACAGAGCACAACTACCCAGGCGCGGTCGCAGCCAACGATTTTGGGGGGGGGGGGGGTCATACCGCAGCTGAAGGCTTTAGGGGGGGGTCATACCGATTAATGCCGACGTGCTATACCGTGAATTACCGTGTTTGGCGCATTTTTGTACGATTTTGGGGGGGGGTCATGTCCCCCAAGACCCCCCCCCCTGGGACCGCGCCTGCAACTACCAGGATACTATGATTTAGGAAGTCATCCTAACGTCGTCATTTTTAGTAGGTAATTGATTACTGATAGAAAAATAGTTGATTGGCAATAGGTGACTGGTGATGGGTGTTTAGTGATGGTAACATAAGATAGTCGTCTTATGATAGATGGTGTGTCGTGACGACTTGTGGTACGTGGTAGTATTTGCGTGTTATCGACTTTCATAACGGAATAGCGGACACAGATACACATTTTCCGATTTTAACGCGAACGGAGTCGCGGGAACATCTAAATATATGTAAAAATGGAGCGGCAATTAAAATAATAGATTAAAATTAAGTAGGTATATCAATTACTTAACCATAGCGATAATAATAGATTAAAATTAAGTATTTATATGTATAATAGATACTAAATACTTTTCCAGTTAAAAATGTATAGAAGATAGCTATTTACAAATACGTTAATCGATTAAGACTAAATTACTGGTGATTCGATCTTTTTTTTTTGAATCGTAAATCATTTTTTAAGTAGTTTCGATAAATAAATGGTCATTAGGTCACATTTATTAATTTGTTTTGTTGAAATTGCCTTTTTTTATAAAATAATGCTTCACTATTCACAATTTTAGAATTTCTACATTTTCTACCTTAGAAATCCGGTAGCTCCTGGCTAAGGGTGATATGTATATATTGTAACCCATCTCATATTTGTAGGTAGGTACTATAATATATTTTCTTATTTTAATACTTTTACTACTGAAAAGCTTTCCATAAGAACTTCTCGCTTTTTCTAAAGTCCACTTCTATTACTCGTATCTAGGCTACAACTCCTTTGTGTAAGATTTTATAGGTGGACATGGACAATACAAGTGCTGTCTACATCTGACTTCCTCAGCCCTGTTATGCTGCTATGCTAGCTATGTATAGGTGTAAAATGGCCAGGAACCCTAAAGTTCATGTGGCAGGATTAAACAATACAGGAAGCGCTGTTTAAAACAGCCGTATTAGTAAGATTTATAAATATTATAGTTTGTGATTTTTTAAATATGTATTTTGATGTTAGTTTTACTCAATCACGCATAAACGGCAGAACGGATTTGGATCAAAGGCTCATAGACAGATTCGATATATCCTATAATATAAAGTCTAAGTATATTAATCGAGAATATGTCTGACCGATCGGAGTAAAACCGAAGGCAAAATAATAAAAATAACAAAGTTTGAGTTGTTCTTTGCCTGTGCAGTGTGATGTGTAAAAATAGATATCTATCTTTATATCTATTTTTACATCTATTTTTACGTATGTACGTAAATTAAAAGTCGTGGGTGCGTTTACAAACACAAATTTCACATACACAGCCAGACCTATGTGCAATGCGGGAGTCGAACCCGCGACACGTCGCGCAGCAGCCAATCTCTCAGCCACTGCGACAACCGTGCGGTCAGTCTGATTACTCGAAAGGGTAAATAAGTAACATATTTACCCTTTCGAGTAATCAGACTCTTTTAATCTACATCTAGAGATGAGATACATAGTTATTATTGTAGATATAGTAAGTCTAAAATAATAACACATATTATTTTGTGGAACCTGGGCGGCCAAGTTTCGCTCGTGATTTTCTCAGGGATGACAACTATCTAGATAAACTTGGAAAGTAAAACATAATCTAAGTACAAAATTTCATGCAATTAAGAGCCGTTTCAGAGACTATTTATTCTACAAGGACTAGATTTCCGCCCCTGCTTCGCTTGTGTGAACTCGTGTCTAACACTATACCTACAAATATTTTCTAAACTAATATGATAAAGAGGAAAGATGTAATAATGTCTTAGCTTTTCGCGATTACTACACTAAAAAACTTTTTGAAATTGATTTAACCTTTTTTTAACATATATTTTGGGATAATATAGCACCTTCCGACATGATTTGTTAAATCAACAAAATTAAAATTGTTTTCAACTTTATTTTTGTCAAAACAAACGTCATGGAACAGTTTTTTTTAACACAATTTAATGTCAACTCAATCAAAAGGAAATCAAAAAATCAACTACCTATTCGGTTTTTCAGTGTAGGTACACATTATAGTAAAATAATTTTAAACGGATTAAATCGCGTTTATTACTGATTTGTCTGCAAAGTGTTCGAAACGTCAGGAAATTCAGTATTATATGCGATTTAATCCGTTTAAACTTGTTTTTACTATAGAATAAAGATTAGATTATTTTGTATGTATGTTTGTAATGGATAAACTCGAAAACTACTGAACCAATTTTATCATTAATATGGAATCATATTTTTCACCAATGGAATGCTACACTATCAGCGAGTAACATAAACTATATTTTATTTAAAGAAATATAGAGATCCTTACGAAAATTTATAAACCAACAATTTGCCTATAAACGTCATTATTTGGGGTACGCAGCTAAAACTATGCTATTGATGATACATAAAATAATGTACGACCTACATGTTTATAGTACTCATCCTTACCCACAAAAAATCCGCAATATGTGTACTTAAATATTATAGTTAAGTCATACAATAACCGCTTTTTGAGTCAATAGAATCGAAAGATGATGACATTCGTATATCCAAATAAATAGCTTCATAATCAAGGTAGATAATTTGTATAAGTATGAAAATTATTTTTTAAATTATACGAATCAGACCTTTCGTTTGAAGTTACGATGGACAGAAAAATGCTAAAAATAAGAAAAAATCCGCTGTGTGAGCGAACAGCCCTACGCTAAGTCTATTAGTAATGAATAAAGTCAAAAACTACGGGACTGACTTTAAAAAATCTTTCACCAATAGAAAGCTGCATTATCGTTGTGTAGCACAGGCTACTTTTTATCCCAAAAAAATGCACAGTTCCTGTGGATTACGCGGACGAATTCGCGGGCAAAGTGCTAGTAGTTTATATATTATGATTTCTTTATTTGTAGATGAGAGATATTTGTAAACGAATGGTAATCCTATACAAACTTTCAGCCCTCATTTTACCCATTTAGGGAATCAATTTTCAAAAACGCTGAAATATGTGTTTCTTTATTTGAAATGAAGAGCCCAAATACTAATTTCACATCATCACAACTTTAATTGAAAAAAAAAATAAGTAAATCACCGAATACTTTTCTATGCAATTGATTTCTCTAAAAAATACGCAGAAATAACAAATAGTTGAAAACTGCATGCCTTTATTTGATTTTAGAAGCTACGTCTTCCTCGGCTTCTTTTACACAGTCAATGACATTGAATCCACCGGGTATGATATCGAATTTTGGACACAATCTTTACTTGTGCAGGAACAATTGGAATAGAACCATTTCATAGAGACTCAGATTAACCCAAGAGAAACTGATACACTATAATTACTTAACATAATGATGGCTTGGTACGCGCATCTAATTTGGTAATACATGTGTAGGCGTAACAAGTTACCGCTCCACAGAACTTTACCGGCGGCCTTGCAGGCACAGTCACGAGGCAATCATTAGCCAAAGACAACACGCATAAAAAGCATAAGTGTCGGCCATAGACGGCGGACCGCGTAAATTTACCATTTTTATTGTACCCGCTATTTTTACCACTTTATTTTTACCATTTTAGTGAGCACGCGTCTCCCTAGTGTTGCTTTTTGTCCCGACTCAGGGAAATAAACGAGTGGCTGCACCTATTTTAGAGTTTTGTGTTTTTTAGACAACATAATGTGAAGTTATTTCGGGTTATATCATTTGGAGAGACACAAATGGGTTTAATAGACGATCAACGTCGTAGATGTATGGTAACTGGTGTAGAGGTCATCCATCTTGATAGTCTACAGTCCACACATTTCAGTAATCTTACATCATTCTAATAAAATAAAAAACAAAGAGCAAGTTGTAATAATTAATACACGATAGTGTTGTAAGAAGTCAATGTGACTAAAAAGGACTAGCAGACAAATTACCCTATAGGTACAAAAACAACACTGAAGGTATCACCAATTAACCTGCCTGGCCCTAAGTTGATGCAATGCTGGATGCAATAATTAGTTCAACATATTATCGTGGCTATGAAGCCCATAAATAGGATGTTCATTTGATATTGAAAATGTTGAAAAGTTGATGAGATTTGCTGCCCTTTCTTAGCGACTAGTAGGAAGGTAGGAACATTCAACCTACCTAAAAATTTTAATGAGTTCTATTTCTAAATTGTTTTTTACCGGAACTGGTGTTATTATGAAGGACACACTTATCAGCATCAATAAATCAAACAAGACTAAAGACACCGTTCTTTAACAATACGACGCACGGCGAAAAAGATTCTTAGTTTTTTAAGAGCATTGCTCCCACCTGCTGCTGTCGCGTGCCCAAAAATTGTACACCAAAATCACCCTTATAACAATGTTCTTAAAGCTTTGATAAGGTTGCAGGAATTATGTGCAACTGAGTTTTTTAGTTAAAAAACTATGCGTTTGTCTCTTTCTCTCGTAGTGCATGGTCCTTATCTGTCAGGATGTTTAAGTCTGTTATCTGGCACACGTCTTGCCACCTTGCCTCGGTTTCGGGGGCAGGCGGCCGTGTTTTACCAGGGTAACTATAAAATGAGCAACAACAACATCTTTGTCCCTTCAACATTCGCAGTAAACTATAAAGTTTGCCAACGCGGCAGGTGCAACACTATCTGACATCGGTACGACATCGTTAATTAACGTATAAATATACTCTAAATGCTGAATTATAGTTTCAGTTTGCTGATGCCATCTCGCTAATGTTGATTTAAGAATTATTGTTTACCACACATGCCTTAATGACAGATGGAAGATTGGACATAAAGTTGATCTACGCGTTTTATGTATGCTCTCAATTTTATGAGTTTTGTCTACACATGGATATAAAATTGTCGTATTAGGTATGTCGGGGTTACCTAATACCTATAACGTTATTCATAAAGAAGCCTCTGTCCAGAGTGAAAATGAACGCTGAGATTCCTTTGTTTCGAGGAGCAGCGCGCCCCATCCTCCGGCGCGCTCTTCAAAGGACCCAACTCTTTGAAGACGAGAAACCACAATTAAGCCTTGCCAAAGTGAATTCAAGGACGCATCACTTTGGTCGCAAATAAAAGGTATTCGTGTAACACTTTTACTTTTTCTTTTATTTGGCGCAGGGTTATTCGCACAAACGTGTATTGTTTGGAAGGCTTATTGAATGTTGTAAACAAAAGAACCCTTTCACAGTCGACGCAAGCATTCTTCTTTTACAGATAACCCTTTTACTTTTTTTGAGTCACTGTTAACATTGATAGTTATGTAGTAATGGATACAGTAACATTGTGTAGATAATGTCATTATGTAATGCAACATTCTTGACTTGCTTATTCATAGTGTTAATAAGTTATAGATATCTATATGATGTCGTCTAGTGTATTATTTAATGATTTGCCATTAGGTTTTCGTAGAACTTAAACGAATCGGCTCATTAATATGGCCTGTGCTTGAAGCAATTAAAATGTAGAGAAAAAATATTTTCGTCGGGTGCTTTAGTTATTTATAATAAAGCGAATAGTAAAATATCACGCAAACCTTATTTTAGCAACTGGACGTCATAAAGCGAGCATTAAAAGCGAAAGTAAACAAAAGGGTCCAGAACAAAGTGTTCCGACATGCGCAAGTAATTTGTTCTATTGCGTTGTTATCTGAAACAATACACATTTTATACCCGTTTTGCAAACTGGGGCACAACGACGCTTTATGACGCGTCCGACGCATTGTACCATACAGATAAAGCCTTGCAAATTTTTTTGCACCAGTAGTTAACATTATTGACAATAGACATTGGATATCGAGAAAAATCACCAGGTTGCAATAAAAAAGCGAGGCCACATTTAAAGTCTTCTGTTTCTCGCAAAAAGTTAGTCGGTAGGTAGTTATTTCTGTACGACCATTTCTTATATTGTCTTCAAGAAATCACATTTTAGGCAAATAGTCACTAAAAATAATTGCTCAACATAGGTAAACTTGATAATTGTTTGCGTACAATTGTGATTCGATCCCTTCCGTGTGAACGACAGATGTGCGTTAGCGACGGAATTACAAAAATTGTGAATATTTTTATTCACATTAAAGCGCGCTCGGCCGTTACGAATCAATCGCACACAATGAAGCGAATTTCTACCAGTTTTTTTGTATTTGTGTGCGATTTTGATGTAAATTTTTAGTAAACTTTGGACAAAATCTGGTTTTCCTTTATTATAATAGAAGGGCGGTTGATCAAGAACCGATATCGTTACAACAATCTTATGATTGATTACAAACTTGTTTGAGTAGATTGACACCTCAATAGAACGTGTCAAAGTTTAAAGTGATCGTTGTGTTAATTACAACGTTTTTATATTTAACAATTAAAACGATTTTTGTTAACACGACAATCAATATGTCTATCAAAATTTACCGAAATTTTGGATTTTTGGTTTTAAATTCTTTTTTATTAATTACTTTTTGTCGCTGTAAAGCCAGTAGGATCCGGCAAGATAACACAACGTAATTGACGTTACTTCAGACCGTTTCACGTTCAATGGATAGTAATTAAATTCACCTATTGCTTTTATTTAGGGCAGCATGAGTAATCTATTCTTTTCTTAGATCCAAAAGTCCGTTACATTTATTCGTCTCAACCCCAGCAAGTAAGTTCTCATATAAAATTCTCGGCTTTTACGAGAGCCTACATCGTGCAGGTGAGAGCGACAATCGAACAAGAATAAAGTATAAAATATCGCCTCCAAAGGATTCGCATTGAATATTTATCCGTAGCCGCGTAGCCCTGTCCGAAAGCCCTTTGTTCTCGACGGCCGTTTAAACTTTTGATTCTGCAACTGGCAACAGTCAACTGGACCCTCGGAATTGATCAGGATAGCCGACATGGTAGAAAAGTTATTTAAATGTAGACTCTATGTTGTGTGGCATTGCGTGCAAAAGGGTATGATTGAGCCGGGGTGGATAGGCCGTTCGTGGCGCGGCAGGTGGCTATTCCATACTTGCGTCACGGGCTCTCCCCTTCCGGGTGTGATGAATAATTCCCTTTTTCTCTGGGAGAATTGTCGTTGCGAACTATCCCGGCGACTCGATACGCACCGTCGGCCGCTCCGCATAAATGTGAATTATATCCTACACTATCCCACTTACAGAAGTCCTCTTTTTATTTCAACGCTAAAGCTGGATTTATGTTTTCCCCCAACTGAACATTACGACCGGTTACGTGTTATTTGGCTACCAGACAAAACATATTCTTGTTATGTAATAGATAGATGTTTAGGGAATTATCTTTATCTAATAACTATTTGTTTCATTATTATCGGTTGTACTTGTACGATTATTTATCTGTAGGTAGGTATATCTTTGTCTATTGTACTCAACACACTTGTGTTATTGTTTCTCTAGTGATTTTTTTTAAGTAAGTAAGTTTTTGTAAGTAAGTATCTTAGAATTTTATGAAGCTTACCAGAAATCTAAGCAGAAACCCAAGTAAAAAAATGTTTGTATTGATGAATAATTAATTAGTTAATTTCTACGCCAGCAATTAAAACATATTGATTCATAATTATCTTAAAAACTGCTGACCCAACAATCAATGTTATAATATTAGGTAGGTAAAGATAAATTTCTACACATACATTTCTCTTAAACCTAAATATGTATAGGGTAAGTTTGATATATACAATTCCAGATGGATAGTTCTATTCAGCGGTAGGTATCCGCAGTGATCGGAAGACGGTGTACATTATGTAAACGGTTCATTTGTAAATGTTGGCATTTTCCCGTTCACAAAGGATTAATGCTATCGCGCGGGCATTGTGAGCGCGGTCCGGCGGCGGGCGGCGGGCAGCGCGGCGCGGGCGGCGGACGGGCGGCCACTGCTCGATCACTCCTTCTTTCAGCCCATTCATAACGTCTTTCAAACGTCTGGGCCCCTTTGTGAGCCCGTCGCACTCCTTCCAGTCGAAACTGTCACCTTTTGTATCACACGACTCTTCGTCCGCTGTCAAACGCCTTGCACAAATTCAAAAATAACATCGACATACATTTTTTCTAATGTCCCTGTACAAACTTTAGATAAGTTCGCGTTGATCTTTGTCTGATGCAAACAACGGACGTGTCCTGTCGCTTATCTGTGAGTATTGATCATGAATGGGTATGGAATAGCCATAAACCTAAAGTAAACTAAAAAAAATGTGCATAGGTATCTGATCCGATAAGCAAAGATTCATAACTCCGTGTATCCTTTCCTTAGAAAAACATTTCAGATTTAGCTCAATAATCACAAAACACATGGAACTGATATTTTTTTATTATTGTGTTTCCAAGTCATCAATTTAAAATCGATTAAAACACAAAAGAATATTCGAACACAAAACCAACATATTCAAAACATCAGAGGTCACTTAGGACAATGTAGAGCTTTCACAAGATAAAACTTAAAGCAAATCATCTTATGCGGTGTGAGGACGCCACACAATACAATAGGTGCTTAGCTTGACATCAATTCGCAATTTTTAAAAAATATAATAGTAATGCACTCGTGCCGGCTCACGACACGACATGACGCGTGCTATTGTGATGCAGCCAAATGCATAATTTGTGAGCACATGCCGTTTTTTACCAAAAAATGTGGATAAAAAGTGACCTACACGACGATTATGTAACGGGAATCCGTTGGACGGTATCTATTGAATATTTTTTGACCCGTGGACATGGACAACAAATAAAACGTCCAGGTGCGAGTTCGCATAAAAGATATATATTATTGTATACACTACCCATTGTTAATAAGATTAGAATTTTACATTTTGATGTGATGTTTTTTGCCGAAATATACGAGGTGGGGTCAATCTTTCCAGTTATCCTTAGGGCTGTTTGTCTACGAGTATATTCACTAAATCACAACTTAGAATTTTATAACCACGGATAACAATGTTTCAAATTAAATAGAAATACTAATTTAATTTCAGTTTTTATTTTATTATAATGCCAACATATATACAAATATGGTAGATAGTATGTCAAAAAACCCACTCTCGCAAACAACCCTAGGGTTCGATACCACGCTTAGCAATTTGCTTCCTGTGGCGCTAAGGACGTGTACACGATTGAGTCTAAAACACTGATCTACCCATAGAAATCTTCTTCTATGATCTGAGGATCTACCTCAGTAGGTAGGTACTATTATATGCGCATTTAATGCATCGAATTATCAAAATGTATCAAAAAAGTATCGAGAAAATGTATCAAGACATCAAAAAACAATGTAAATATTTTAATAATATAAATTCATCATTTAAAAATTTTACATCATAATCATAATGTTCTCTGCCTGTGCTATCAATAATGAAATGTATCTCATTCGTGCTAAACCATGCAGCAATCTTCCATGGTTTGATATCCTAAAGAGAGTAATTTCTGGTTCTCACATTTCAAAATATTTTCAACTTAATTCCTTCTAAAATTGCTTTCAGTGTTAAAAACATAAAAGAGAAAAAAAAAAAAACATTTTTCTGATTATTTTAGTACCTAACTACTTATGTGATCGCCTACTAAGCTACTTAACTTGTAATTATAGGCAAAATATCACAGAAAAATAAAATAATACTTTGATCAAAGTACTCGATACTCGATGTAAAGTCGCGGACACAGCAAATCCTTTTCGATCTGTGGTTCGCTCTCCGATATTTTGACGCGCAATGGGAGACAGACTGTGTGGCCAGGGGCATTCAAGAAAATAATAACAAAAATTGCTGACTTTTATACTTACTACTTTTTTTTAATTTCAGCTTAAAGCACTGATTCTATTAATTATATTCATTACTCGCCTTACAATAAAATTCAAGTAGCATTTGGATTTGGACTTAATTCAAAACCAAGTATTATTTAACTTTTTCTTAAAACTTATCGTAGCCCTTTTCATTGCATACTGGTGTACGCAATCTGAAATACTTGATAAAGGCTAAGAAAACCTTTGGTACCTTATTAAATTTCAACAGTTGTAAATTTACCAAAACATGACTAACACCCAATACTCCAGTGTTTCTGAAACACTTTTATAATTCAGCCAAAAATATAACTATCTATTTGGAATTCAGCCACACGCCATACATGATATTAACATCTTTAGATGCTTTCAAGAGAAGAATTAAATAATATTTCCAATTACCATGACCTTTAAATGGATTATGTATCTATGTAGGTATTATTTTATATTTATACATATAGGTATTTGATATATGTATGTATGTATATGTATTATGTTTATGTACGCTGTAATATGCACATATTTGATTAGTTTAGGTATAAAAGTATGTACGATTTTAGCTAGTGTATTATAGCTAATTGTGCACTATCTCTAATATCATATTCTCAAATCTCTCTATCGCTATAAGGTTTGCTGTAACAAAACTCAATTTTAAATTAAGCTCGCCTTTGTTAAAAAAATGTATTTAATATTTGTTTGTACAATAAAGAATATGAATAAGATAGATATCCTAAAAAGTTAAGAGTGCTGGCAACACAATCAGTGGACAGCGGAGAGCCAGCCTGCGTAGCCCTCGCCTCCTGCCACTGACAACACCTTTGAAGCAATCTACACAACAGCCCTTGCGTAACCTCTCGCAAACCCTCCTCTTGTCCAATTTCATACACAAATCAATACAACACACAACCAACTGTTAAGGACGTTTCTATTTTCAATTTAGTGCCTGGGCTTCTAGAATTCTCTTTTTTGCAATCATTAAAATTATTTGAGTTAGAAAAACTGGTGTCCCAATGTTAAAATCTTAAGATCCGTACCTAATATTAAAGTTGATCTTTTCCCAGAGGAACGTGCTACGTAGAACTTTTACACACTCGTCCTTAGGTAAGTACTCCACCCCATAACGTGATTGACGTCCGATATCTTTATAAAAAACTTTAAAGGAAGTAAAAAATATTGATCGGATTACTCAAATTGAAGGCCAGCTGCGGGACAGTTTGCGGACGCCGCACTTTTTTCAACGTTTCGCAACAATCCATCAATACTGCACCATTCAACGACTTCCGATCTCAAAAGTCCAATTTCATTTCAATTCGGACGTATCTAATTGTGAATTCATTAATCTTTAGCTTCACATCTCCTGCCACTTGTGCCTGGTCAGTTGTTGACAGGAAATCGATTTACGGTTTTTTACATACAAATTAATAGAGAGCTACAAATTCCCAGAACAATTAACGTGTTGTGCATATTGTCTGTGACTACTTGATGGGATTTTATGCTTTTCATGACTTGCAAACTGTAAAATTATAATTATAATAAAAACTAAGGTAACCAAGGATATCTAATATTATCGACAACCAACATTGACGAGTAAATCATTGACGTTAAAGTTTACGTTTTAAGAGTAAAATTTTATTAATTTAAATAAATCATTAACTCTACTTCAACTTATTTTATCGAATCATTAGAGTCCTAGATTACCTAAAAGCAAATTATGTAAGCCAATGGGAAATTATTATGAACACAATCTTGTTCGAATCTTATCTTGACATTCATTCGCAATGTTTTTTTACCATGAACTACCTAAATCACGTAAGCGTGTTTCACGCACCTATAAAAAGTATTTGAGATAACTCCACTTTTTATATAAATATCGACAAAATTGACATCTCGATCCTTTGAGGTTTTTAATAACCGTTTCCTGTCCAATGTTACATAGAATAGAATGTTATAGAAAACATAAGTATCAAAAGAGCATTTAAAACAGATTTACCATTGTGTGGGCGAATGTCACTCAAAATTATATCAATGTCAGAGTTTGATCATAAAAGGACAACATGAGGTAGGTAGGTAGCTATTAAATATATTGTTGAACATTAGTAACACATGAACACGTGCATGATCTTTTGAATTGTTTATAGTTTCGATTGAATTGTAATTTGTGAAATCCTCGAACACAATGTTTCTGAAACAATGGTCACTGGTAGCTCGCAACTGCACTTTTTGTGGTCTACGAAGTTTTGAATAAATTATCCGTTCACAAAAGTCACTTCCCATATAATATACCGCCAAATACTTTGTTGTGTACCTATAGCAAAACCAAAATTGTGTAAATGATGAAAAGGTCAAAAACCACGCTTCTTCACAACATTGAACTGGCTCTTTAAGCTTGCGGCTTCTGTACTATTTTTGTACATAGGTAGGTACATGTGCCTTTTCAATCTTTTATTTTATTTTTTATTTTTATTGAATTTAAATGGTCCTGAAATCAGCTCCGACAGAATGATATAGAAAATGTTTGTGTTGTGTGTGTAAAACAAGCAACAACTTATACTCAAAATATAATATATTCCTTAAGCAATCGTAAAACAGTGTCAGTTCTATTCTATTAATTTCATTGTAAGTATTATTAAACAGTAGGTATTTCTATTAAAGAGCTATGTGTTATATAGGTACGAGCAGTGTACGTTCAACAGTATAAGTATCAAAAATTGCACAATTATTCCTAGTTGCATACTTTTTGTATCAGGTCAACATAAAGCCACAGAATATTATATTTCTCCAGAAAGAAAATATCCCATTTCCGCATCTTCCTACAACAATGAGTGAGGCAACAAACTATTCAAATACGAAGCAGGCGTTCGTACACCCAAATATTTTTTGCCCACAGCGAATTAATGGATAACCACAACCAATGCAAAAATAAAAAATAGCCTTATTAAATGTTGGTTTCACGTAATAACACGTTGGTGGTTTTTTCTTTGTTTCCAAGAGCCGCGCCAAGATATCCGGTTACGGCCGTTAAATATTTTGCCTCTCGATGAAAGGGAAACTTGTAGTTTTTTCTATGAGATTTAGTTTTTGCTCACTAAACGCGGAAGTCGTGTACACTTATGCAAAAGCTGGATTTCGGAATCGGTTTCGCTTTTATTCCCTCAACGAGCACCAAATAACATACAATTACACACGTTCACATTCACAGAGTAACGAACTTACTACAATAATCGCCGTCTTATTGTTAAAATTTTATAATTGAATTGCTTTTTAGTTTTCGCAGATATTCGTAATTTAACGTATTAAGTCAAATATCTACATTTTGCTGAATTCAAAGAATTTTTGCGAAGGAACATTTATCAAGCCCACAAAGAGAGTGAAACCTCTCTCAAAAGAGGCCTGCTCCGGACAGATTTAATTTGTTGCGAAGGCCTTTATAATTGGAACATAAAGATTGTGAGTAATTAATTTTCGCAGCGAGTCAGAAGCAAAGAGGCCGCGCATTGAGCCTGAGCGGCGGCACCACCGCGCCTAATTAATATTAATGACCCCAGGAGGCGCCGTGTCCGCGCCCGCGCCCGCGGCCCACCTCGGCACCTCGCGCTCAGCTTCCTTTATCTGACACCTACACATAGTCGCGCCTGATGCTTTTACTGGCATGTGAGTCTGGCGAGTGTCGCGGCGTACGTAGGCGTAGCGGCACACGAGACATTGTTTGATTAGATATGTGGAGGATGGATGGGCGGCGCGCGGGCGGGGCGCGGTGACCGATGAGACTCCGCTAAAAGCCGGACGGAAGCCACGGACACCCGACTCAGGTTACACCAACCGTGGGATACGACGCAACCATGCCAGGGTTGATGCCAGGCATGTTTGATATTAAATAATATTAAATATTTGCAAAGTTATGTTTGTTGTTAGGTATGTGTGCATCATGCAATGTACAAAATGTCAAAAGACACTCAAATATTTAAGAAACTTATAATAATTTCGATATTTTTACTTTTTTCATGTTATTGCGTGGAAAATATGGAGGTGGAGGGAGGAGCTTTTTCACAAAGAGCAGGGAATAGAAGGTACTACTACTTAAGCTTTACTCATCCGTTTCAAACCTCATAGTTTAATGTGGTTGACCGCAAGCGAAAATCAGCATCGTTGTTTGAGACCGCAAAAGACTGCGCATGTTTCTGGCAAAAAATCCACGAAGCGTTCATACCTCAGATCATAGAAATAAGGGAGGGCGCCTAGGCGCTATCGAGCTTGATGCCTGCTTTTGAGCAAATTGCTCATACTAAACACGTACGCGCTGGCGACGAACCGAACACGATCGATGGTATAAATACAGTGTTTTAGTTTAGTGCTAGTGTTGAGTGACGATTAACAGTGTTAGATTGAGGGTGTGCGGAATGTTTAATGCGAGGAAGATCTTTTTATTCACAAGGAGCGCTTAATTATGCGCGTAATTGTGTCGAAAAATGTACTAAAAGTGGCATCAGTTGTTTCCGTACCTACTAATTTGCTATGATGGCATATCTCCTTGTTTCTATGATCTGAGGTTCATACCTACATCCTTTACTACGAGTTATGGGTTATGAGTTCTACACAACTACTACACGTCATTCCTACATGTAAGATAAATTAAGTATGGCAGGGTGTAACTATAATAATTAATAATGATAAATAGTTAGGTATCTACACACTATAGAAGGATTCCTTAAACATATCAGCCGAAAGTTCTCCTGAATAGTTATGAAAAATGTTGTGTAAACTTTGACGTAGTGCCAGCCCTGTTATTATTGCACAAGCAAAAGATGAGCGATATTCCGCGAGTTCTTCCTGCGGGTCCATATGCGAGCCGTCTCATCCACACTTAGCTATGTATAAACAAAAACCTACTCGTCAAATCACACATCAGTTTTTGTTCACACTCCGATTCCTTTCTGTCTACCAGGCAAGGTTTCTTAATGAACCTAAGTATATAAAGTATAACAAATGTAAAAAAAAGATTGTTTTGTGATATCGAAATATTTTCGTTTCTGTTTTTCTTCACATTTAGATCAAAGAGCTAAGTAAAAACGAGTGTATTTTAAGTGATCTTTTGGCGGTCCCACGAAAGGTTACTTTGGCAGTGCTACTTAAACCGTATGTAAAAGTCCCGAGTCCCTACAATGATAAAACCAAGGAACATAATATATTTTATTGTGTCTTCGTACTTACCAATCTGATGAAGGTAGACTCGGGTAACGCCTCTTATGTCTTTGATCAATGATTGTCGTAGCATGGGTCTACGATGCGATCGATAGTCAGACACTTTCAAAGCTACTTTAAATAACAATTTGTCTAACTGTATTATTGTTGAACAAAATGGGATAGAGTTCCTATTCAATACATAGGTTACCTATGTTTTAACCACATATTATTATGTAGGTACATTTCTTTATTACATATATTATATAATAGGTCAATAATATCAATATATTTGAATTCAGTAACTTGCCAAAAAGCGGCGTTTATCAATAGGAATGGTTAAAAGTAGTTATAATTATAAGTAACATTTCGCGCGGCTTTACTTGTACAAAAACCGGAGCAAATGTAGGTAAGAAGGTTATAATCGAGCTTAAAGTGGGTTAAGCAAAAAGCGGCATATGTTTTATTGTAAAAAATCCTTTGAGACGCATAATGTGCACGTGTGCGCGCTCTCGAGTGCAGGCGAGCGAAAGTCTTCGCGTGTGCGAATGTGCGTACCACAAACACACGACTTACGAGTATTGACATTGCAGCTTACAAGTACATTATATATGGTGTTTTAACTAAGACGACTATTTTGATATTTATAGCCCCTTTAATTGATTTATACTGCTATGTATGCAGCAATCCACAATTTACAAACAAGTATGAAGTTAGGTAGGTATCTGTAGTTCAAGTGTGAGTCTGGCTAAACTTAATCAATGCAAAAATACACACATTCAGGCATACATAAATAGATTAAACTAAACCAACTATGTAGGTACCATGTTAATAGCAATGGTGCCTTCATTATTGACAAATTTGAAACTTTTCCAATGCTGACTTTTATAATGTACGAGTAGGTAAGTCGTATTTTGACTCACAATTATATTGTAAGTTCTCGTTTGCTTACGATTCTCTGCGGTCTCGAGGTGCATCGATGCGATAGTTTGCTTGTGTTACTTGGGACCACTAGAGTGTGAAATCACCCGTTCACGTACTATTGTAAAGGGCTTGTACACATGCCGACAAAGTCCTTTAAGGCATCACTGACTGTACTAACAAGAATTTGAACATATACCTACTTACATGTTTAATAGAACACTCGACTATTATCCACTCGAAACCAAATAAAATACATTTAAAAGGGATTTGGTTGAACATTTTAAGTAGGTACCTACCTACATAATTTATCAGGAAATTGTAGAAAGAGTTTGCGGCTGTTTTATTGTGAAGCGGAAGTGTAATAGTGCAATTTGGACGTCCACCTTTATTACAATCTTCATTGTATTTACCATATTCGTATACCTACATTACCTACCAACTGAAACTTATAAATATGTGCCTACGTAAATAAAGCTCAAGGGCCGTACAACAAAAAAGATAGACACGCGTTAAACGCGAATGCTACCAAAAATAATAGCACTGACTTGTCTTAAACAAGTGTGTATTATTTTTGGTAGCATGCGCGTTTAACGCGTGTCTATCTTTTTTGTGGTAAGGATGTAATAGTTTTAAATTTAGCTCACTTAATACTTTTATGATTAGGTACCTACATCTTTGGTTAATTGAGAAAAATATTTGCAAACATCAGTGGCAACGAACAGGTAGCCTGCTAATAAACGTCACAAGGTTACAGTGTTTTATTTTCTCTTACCGATAGTACATAGAGAATAATAGAAATCAAACATGTAATATGTATGTGACCACGTGTAAGTATGATAACAATTGGTTTGAAACCGGATCGCGATCGCAATCCGATACCACAAAAGACGCCATCGAAAGTGCAAGTGTTGCAATAATACTTCATTTCCACTCTTCCAGTTACGCATTCCGATATTTTTTCTATCATTCGTTTTGTTTGCCCGTCAGACGCGAGTTATAAATGATCGAAACTACGATATCGATTTTCTATACTACATCAATAAGTAACACATCTAAATTTGATAATCATTTGAGTTTGGACTCTATTTCAATGACTTTACGTTTACATTGCCATACTTGCTCTATTTTTGAGCGAAAAAATAATCCTTACCTGAATATAAAGGAGAGATTTAGGTAAAGCTTTTGCAAAAACTATTTCCATTACAACAAAATACAATCAAATTGTGCAAAACGGTTAAAAATTATATTTGTTGGGTTCGGTATTTCCTAACATAGTATCGAAATAGGTACCTAAGCCTTTATAATTTTTAAAGTCAAAAGTTCAATAAATTCAAGTTATTTGTAGACTCACATATATTAGTCCACCAACTTCTATAGACAACAGTTGCAAAGTCACAATAAGCTATCGATCGATATAATTACGAAGTGTAGGTACTTCATGCACCTGTATATCGCTATTGTTCCAAAAGTTCTAGTATTTTTATTATACCTATTTAAATTTATATTTAACCATCTTTAAAAAGAAGAAGGTTATTGCGTAAAGTTATTCGTTTGGTCAAACATATGGATCCAATTCGTTTTTCTAAAAACAAGATAGAAATGGATACATACTGCATACTTAGTGAAAAACGATACATCCTTTCATTGGAGTATCCCAAGGCGAGTAATTAACCCGACTTTTTGTGACCATCCCTATACATTTGATTTATTTTTAGGCTCATTCGTAAAAGAAGAATTTGCGAAATATTACAGCCCATTCGACGCAACAAACTGTGTTTCTCAATCTTGTCTAAAACATATTGAATATTTATTGGCAAAACAGGAGAAAATGAACAATCCAGGTTAAAAAAAGGTACTTATGCAATAATATTATGGAAGTATAAAAATATAAATGAAAGCAATAAAAAAAAACATCTATAATTATAAATACCTACAAAGGTTAGAATCACACATATCAAAACCTTATCTACGAGTAAGTATACCTACTAATATTATAAACCTGAAGGGCTTGTTTGTTTGAACGCGCTAATCTCTGGAACTACCAGTCAGATTCGAATTCTTTTTTGAATATGATAGCCAAATTCATGAGGAATAGTATAGGCTATTTAACATCACGCTACGACCCTTAGGAGCCGGTCAACCGTTCTGAAACCGCGGGGAACAGTTAGTAAACTATACAACCACAATCTTATAACATCACCCGTGACGCTGTTAAAACTTTGAGACACATCCATTCGGTGGTCGGTCCCTTCAACGGAGGCGATTCTGAGAACGCAGTAAAAAGTGCAGGTATATTCGAGAGTGAAAGGGTCTGTGCAATACGAGAGCGCCGCAGTTTCTCCTCGGATACTGACCTTCGGTTTTTGTTCGATCAGATGCGCCACACTGATCCTCAGCCGAATATCAGGCTGAACACGTGGGAATATGTGCCCTTCGCGTAGATTGACAGAGATTTCGTTATTATTTGCATTCTATGAATTTCTATTGGAAGGCTGCTATCATTTTGTATGCATTTTGATTGTTATCGGTTCTTCAGTAAGGTGAGCTGTGATTTAAATGGGATACGTGAAACAATTTGATAGAGAATCCATATAAAAAGCGCTACTACAGGGATTGCTTTTTATCAAGATTTTACTTTTTTGTTTACCTATAGCTATAGCTATAGCTATATGGAAATATAGCAATATAGGATAGGAAATGGGACTTTCAATCAACCAGGCCAAAACCAAACTGATGGTCGTCGATAGAGCCAACACTCTTAATCAGCTCCACTTACTCGGGCAATATGACATTGTACAGGAGTTTGTAATGTTTGTATACTTGGGCTCGAGCATATCCAGCAAAGGCGGAACAGAGAATGAGATCAGACGACGCATCGGAATGGCCAAATCGGCGATGACCCAACTTGAAAAAGTATGGAAGGACCGTAATATACTGAAAAAGACAAAAAAATACATCGTCAGGACACTGGTCTTCCCTATTTTTCTATATGGCGTAGAGTCCTGGACCATCAAAGTGGCAGACCGACGCCGTATTGACGCATTTGAGATGTGGTGTTGGAGACGTATGTTGCGCATACCCTGGACGGCACACAGGACGAATGCATCCATCCTGAAAGAACTTCATGTAGACCATAGGCTTACGAGCATCTGTTTTTAAAGAGTGCTACAATACTTCGGGCATATTGCTCGGAAGCCATCCGACAACCTGGAAAAGCTCATGGTTCACCGGTAAAATGGAAGGAAAGAGACACAGGGGACGTAGTCCTACACGATGGTCTGACCAAGTGAAGCAACACCTGGACATCAAGATCTCCGACGCACTACACCAGGCCAAAGATCGGCACAAATGGAGCGGAGATCATCAAGAAGTTTAGTCGGACACATCACGACGCTCTGCAGTGAGCTAACGACTGAAGGAGGAGGATAGCTATATAGTAAACGGAAAAGTCAGATTTAAAGAATATGCAGTTCTTCATGAACAATTCTTTTCATTATGATAAATAGTTACCTATCTGAAAAAAAGAATCAATATTAAACTACATATCGACAGTGGAAAGGCAAAATCGCTAAACCGCCAAATGTTGGAAAATGAGTTTCAACGTATTTTTTTTAAGATAAAAAATCATAATTCTCTTTCTTTTGGTGGTTTAGCGATTTCGCCTTTCCACTGTCGATATATTTGCCTATTGTGTAGCATCATCATTTATCAGCCGTAGCTGTCCCCAGCTGAACCTGCCTGTGTCTATTCTGTACCGACATGCCGCGTGATATCACCGCGAGAACTGCCAATTTATTTGCGAACGTTCGAGGGAGAATCTCACCGTGACATTCTCCCTCGAACGTTTGCAAACAAATTGTCAGTCCCTGAATAAACAGGCTGGCCCTACCCGTAGTTCTTAAATAAATATTAATCTAAAGTAGGCAAAAAGTAGGTTATACAAACAGCTAATGTCCACCAACAGAATTCAAAACATTGTTTGCTACATAGAAAAGTATTTAATAATTCCAATCGATTCCTTTCGTAGGTGTTTATACTCCGTTTCTTCAAGAAAAAGTATGAAGTAGTCACAATAACCCAATGCCGTCAATACCGTAATAGTTGACGTAATCATTGTCAGCAGTGAGTTTCCCACGCGGACCCGGGTACACAGCTCACATGTTCTATTTAAACAGCCAATCGAATCGGACCCTTTCCTACGTAAAATTTGAATGTTTGACGTGAAATTTTATTTGCGCAAACTTTTTTTCTATATATACAATGCGTCAATGCACTTTCTACAGAACGCATCGTGGGAATGCAGGTGAGGAAGGGTTTCGTATAAACCGACACATTGTTCGCCCCCGACTTCAACCCGGTTGCACAAAAGTTAACTTAGCCTATTGTGGACACGTCAAGTGATGTTCGCCTAATAGATAATTTATAGCCGCCGCAGTCCGCCTCAGATGATCCAACTTTAAAATATTAGGGTTGTTTTGGGTCCTGTGCGAAATACCATATATCTTGGATCTCATATTTAAAGATTTGGCAAGATAATTTGCTTCGGCCTCTTTGTTGCCAACCTGCTATCTGTCTGCGTACGTTTTGTTTAATTGCTGCTTTAGTTTTTTAATCGATTTTATTCGTACAAAGGGCATGATAAATTAATGTTGTAGTTTTATTACAAAACTACCCGATAGCTTCTTGGAGGATTTGGTGAACACGAATTAATATTTGTATTATATTACCTACAATAAAAAAAATCAAATGTCCTTCTTTATATTCTTTATGCTAGGCAAAAAGTAATTTTAAATTAATTTCAATAGAAACTAACCCAAAACCGATTAGAGGGAGAACTCCATGACCTAGCAACATCTATATCATCAAATAGCGCAAGCTTATCCGTTTAAATGTAGATGTGTAGAGGACTATTAAAACCACGCTGACAAGCTCTCCATGGCTCACAAACGAGCAAGGTGTTACCTCTCTAATCCTCGTGTAGCTCCCAGCATCACGTCACATCGCCCGAAGCTTTCGCCCACTTTATGACACTTGCATAAACGTAAAATCAACAAAGGTTAATTTTAACTGTCAGCGGATTAACGTCAATGTTCAAATGTTTCGTACAGCTTAACAACTGCAATAAATTCGCTACGCACGTGTATGTTTAATTTGTTATACTAGATTACACTGGGTGTAGAATTTGTTTATCTGAAATAATATATTAGATAATTCT
Organism: Thalpophila matura; assembly: GCA_948465475.1. Classification (NCBI taxonomy): domain Eukaryota; kingdom Metazoa; phylum Arthropoda; class Insecta; order Lepidoptera; family Noctuidae; genus Thalpophila; species Thalpophila matura. The sequence continues at coordinate 7,789,981 of OX419183.1, read as the reverse complement.
ATTTCAACTAGGTAATTTAAATACAAAATTAATATTAGGCATAGTTAATACCCAGTCGCTATGAAAACATAGGTTAAGATGTAGAGATTTTGTGGGGCTAATTTAAACATTTTTTTAACTGTACAGTCCATAATATACTATTAAGTGACGAATTAAAACATTAGGTACGGTTTATTTTAAATTGACATTATTAACATAAAAATAGAAAATGATAGCAAACGCTTTGCTCTCGCAACACATCTATTCGATAGTTGCAAGACTTTAAAAGCTTTTATACCTAAACGTCATGAGCGTCGCTACGAGTGCTACGATATCGTCGTAGCATTCGTCCACCGCACACTGGGGATAATATTTCTGTACATAAAAGCTTATGTATATAGCCACCATGATTTATGCTTCCACTTAACCCCATCCAATATCCCCGTACAAAACGACAATTAAGCCAACCCTTTCACTGTCGAAAGGGCACGCCCTAAGTAAAGTTGCTTCGCGTAGATGACGACGGATTTATTTATACCCTAACCCTTTCACCCAATCAAAACTCGTTGTATGTTGATAAAAAAATAAATAAACCGCAGCTGTAAAAAACTTAAAAGACGGCGCGAGGCGGCGCGCGCGCGGCTTCGGTAGGGGTCTAATAATAACCCTTTCACGGCGGTAGGGTTACCAGCCAATCGCGTGTAAGGCGGGGCTCATCTCTAAATGAATTCTGTACGTTTTTTATTGAAATCGTTTGTGAACTTTTGATTAAGATTAAGGATCTCGTTTTTTGTTGGATATCGTATTACGAAATCAAGAAACCCGTTCGTGGGAATCAAACTTGTATGGTTGTTCGTGAACTCACGGTTATGAATAATAATTCTGTTTGACAGCAGTACTTACATTTGCTTTTTGAATGTTTATTCATGAAAATATACTAAGTAGTGACATGTCCAAAAAGTTGTAAAGATAAGTATTTTCTAAAACGCATAAGCTGTCAACTGAAATGATATTAATATCCTTTAAAAAATTTAAAAGATTTAATAAAGCCTAATTTGTGAAAAACACTATACATACCTATATCTTTCACTTAGGGCCATTTTCCAATATAAGAAGGCAAGTAGGTACAACATTAATATACAGTGCCCCACCTACAAAAATACAACATTCGGATGAGTTGTAAACGCAATGGCAGCAGTGCAGTGATGTGGTGTGTCGTGGTGGTATAAAATGTTCCCGCATGCGACCACAAATGAATTAAGTACAGTCACCCTCTCCCATCAATTGAACACAACCGGCCATATTAGTTTAGTACAGTTGTCGAAAGAAGTGATTGACTAAACAAAAACACGGCTTAAAAAGATGTTCTAGCTCCAGATTCCTTTGTCATTGTCATACCTACTTAGATTTCAGATCTTTAACTAAATTAGTGTGAAGTTAAATCAGTGTAACTTCACACTAATTTTGTTGCACTAAGCAAGTCAGCACTCTTATTTCACTGACAAGAAAAAAAATAGATTGAAGGAGTACCTACTTGGTTGCTAAGCAGGATGTAGGTACCTAATTAATAATTTCCTATATTCATTGTATTTGCATTATATCGTATATTTAATAAACCCCTTTTATACCTACGTATACGATAAGAAATGTAACCTAAAATTCCCTTTTTTATGCTCGCCATATTTTTACTATAGCCAGCAAAAAGCTTTGTTTAGTGCTTCGTGGATAAACTTGTTGTTTTATATTAAATACAGCTTAACTAAGCCACATTGAATGTATTTTGATATTTAATAATAGGTCAGATTTGTTACAATAATTTAAAACTGTATTTCAAAGAAATAAAAGTAGTATAATAAAATAAGATGTTGTTATTTCAAAACAGTTTTTGTGCGTAACTGTACTCACAATTTAAGAACACATATTTACAAATTATCACTTATTCCGTTTATGGAGATACATATTATTATCATTGACACGATATCCTTGTTAGTACTATTAAAAGCAGTTCTAATCTGTTCACCTAATAAATGGACGATTTTTTTAATTGACGTGAAAATACGTTCTAAAGACAGAAAAATGTCTTTAGACTTAAACAGAGGCCACCACATGTCATGTTTCACACGGTCCGCATAATAATGAAAGGGGGATTATTCACCAAATTACTTTAATACCTCCCAAACAATGTCCGGCAACTTGATTGAATTAAAATAGTTACAAAACCTCGTGCCAACACAAACTACGCTGAATAAGTAATGTATTAGCGACACGTCATGGACTCATGATACTCCCAGAACAACAATAACTGTATGGAAGTATAAATTGTCCCCTATGAGTGCAAGCCAATTACGAATGAGTTTTGGACGAATTTTCCTTTTTTTTGTAAATAATGAGGTGCCTTTTAAAACGTCATAAAGCGGTGTTCGGTCCGCGCACTGATAGGGGCGTATTCACACAGTAGTGGTCGCTATGAGGGCGATTGTTTCCTCCTAATTGGTTAAGTAGCACGACCTAATTGCCACTGGACACGACACCTTCTGCCTGCTGCCTAATTGCCTCTCCCGCGATTATTTAATTTATATGTATCACTCGGATGATGCACCCTTCTGCGTTATTACTGAAAGTAACCAGTCGACTCAGGTTATCATAACACACTTAAATGTAAAAAATATATGCAGATGTATGTCATTCACAGCGTAAACTACATCTAAATTGTAGAAAGCTCATTCGTGTGCAGCATTCACGTTTGAATCAAAGCTTTACACAATTCCGTACAGGCCTCAAAAATATTTCACTGAAACTGGTTTTTAAAAAAAGATGACTGTTTAAAAGACCATAATTCATAGCTATTACTACAAACAACATTATAATCGTTCGTGTAAACAAATTAAGCATAAACGGATGACGGACGCGCGGTTTTACGTCGGTTAGGCCAGTTTATCACTGTTGTAATCCGACGCGCATTAGTCAAATTAACACGGCATAAAGATTGGCGTGCCCAGTGATTAGTTAGCGGACGCCGCGGGTGTGACTCTGCCTAATTGACCTAAAAGTACTGGACACGAATCGGTCGAAATTACAAGCCGCAAGGGCTGTCCACTGCATCGCAGAACAATTTTAATAAAACTAATCCGGGAATCACGATCATCTAGGAGTACTAATAAGATTTTTATGTATTTTCCAGATCTGATGCCGCCTGTCAGTAGCAACAAACTAGATAAATATCAATTTAACTGGTCATAGGTGATATAGATTGACAAAATACACACTCACACTAATAATTCTACATTTTCTATACTTACATAAGTACTTACAATTACTTATTCCGTACCGTAAAACATTCAACAGTAGGTAACAATAAAACATTCACAGTTGAACATAATCACAAAACGAATACAACAATGCTACGAGTATAATAACACTTGAGTAATCTTATCAGTGACTACCATATAACAAGCTTGATAGCCCTGTTAGGAGCCGGCATGGTAATGTGGCGGATTGATAGGCCCTCGCCCACTAACCCTAATCAAATTAATGGCAACTGAATTCTGATTAACGCCAGTGGTCGCGCCATACATTTCTATAGCGGAGCCGCGACTGCCGGGCGTGGCCGATTTATCGCACCTTTTAGCCCATTCAAATAGCTATCAGTGGAATACAGCCTGCTGTTAAAATAATTGATAACTTTGAATCTGGGTTCGGTTGTGAAGGTTTTGGTAGAAAATACCTATTTGTGATTATTGGAGTTTCTTTGATGGAATTAATCGATCCTATATTTCGTTTAGATTGCAGGATACATAACTTTATCCAAGATAACTAAGACTTGAGTCTAAAATAATAATGAAAATAACAAGCATTTAAACATATCCTTTACCTTTTATAATATAAGTAAGTACTTACTTAGGTACATATATATTTAGATAAGTCTATTTAACTCTTTCATGCACTACCGTGCAGTATTTTTATTCGTAGTTAGAAAATACGAGAGAGCACAACGTATATAGGAGCTTTACTGTAATGTTAATCCAGTAAAACTTAATAATGTTCGACAAAAACCTTTTTCAAATTTCAGTTAATCTAACAAGAAGTATACTTTTAATGGACTTTGAAATTGTTTCATCAGATCGGGGTGAGGTTTCAGCGTGGCGGGCTTAATGCACAAGTTGTAACGAGAGGGATTGTAGGTACTGAAACAAACGTAGAGAATCATTAGTATGTAGGTACGAGTACGTACTGTAACGATCTATGCTGATACCACACGCGGTAATGGCGGTCATGTCACGTCGACAAATTTCCTTCTCTAAACTTTGTTTGACATAATTAAAATCCATCTCAGCGAACGTCACGCGGACACATCCGACGTGTAATTTTCCTTTCAAAGAGAACTTCCGTTTTAGCTCCTCCCCCGCCTAATGAAAGATTACTTTCCTCCGCCTAAAAAGGCTTTTAAGCAACGCCAACGAAATGACCGAAGTTTTATACTTTAATGACTTAGTGCAAAATTTGCCGATTCTCGAAGAAATTTTAAACTTAGATTAAGATTTCGATGTTTGAAACTGCGAGATGTTTTCGAGAAAATTTTCCAAAGCTTACTTTGAGTGAGAAGCATGAATTTTAAGCAATATAGTCTAATTGCTTTTTAATTGCTTTTTATGAATAAGAGACTCCTGAAGAATATTAAAAGATGTTTGCTTAAAATTACTTATTTTAATGAGAAATATAACAAGAAAACATTAATGACGATTATTGTCATTGAAGAAGGTAGGTACTAACATGCTCACATACCTACTATATAAAGTATGAGCGATTAAATGAAAATGTACCTTTGCTAAAACTAATACCTACACGAAACGCAAACTATTTAAAGCAACAAACTGTCCAAGTCCAATAGCAACAACAGCAATTCAACCCTGCAACCCTGCTTCCAACATACACATGCGTAGAACCATTTGAAAGACTAATTATAAAAGGGAATAAGCAATAACAATTTATCTCGTACAAGAAAAAGGAGTGTCCACTGTTTGCAAGGAGGAACAATAAGATCAGTCGGGTACAGAGCTATAACGAGACACCGGCGGTCTACGGACGCACTTATTAATTGCGAGCTCCCTTCGCGTGGCCGCACGGAGGGCGCAAAAACGCGTCCTCCCGAGCCCTGTCAGCGAGGGAAAAAATCAGTGAGCGATCGTCCCCTCGCGGCCGAGTCCATCATATTGATTGAGGGAGGGACTACCATTGGTCAGCGTCCCCCGCGCCCGTTCATTTATTATAGACACTGTGATGCTGCGTGCCGGACCACCGACTCGGTACGATACTTATTCTTGCCAATTCATTGTAATGCATCTTTGTACTGGTTTATCAATCAATATTTATGGCTGCCCTTCATCACAAGAGAAAGTAATGACTTTCGAAATCTTTGTTCCATAAAAAAGTAGGTAGGTAGGTACACGTTTCGACCCTTAAATATTTATACGGGGTCCATTCTAATCGAAATTTCAAATGACCCCAACTAATTTCAAACAAAATCCTCAACATTATAAACGACCTTAATTTTTCGTCGTAGATAGATTGATACAAATTACGCAGAGCCACCTACGTAAGCAACTTTTAAATGGGCTACAAAGAAATCGTTTAAGAGATAAGTTAGAGTTGACACGGGTAAGCGAAGTTGACTCCCAACAGAATTACAATCTTCGAGATAACATTTTTACATTAGAATGTCTGAAGGAAGCCGTCATCGACGACGATAACGAGACAACTAAGATTCGAGAAGTGTCCCGAATCCCGAACTCCCGAATCTCACCGGAAACGAACTGTGGCTGCGACTCTATTACAATTCCGAAGAAAATAAAAGCTTCAGGGGTGAAGGGAAAGTTTTATTCTCCTTAAAATATGTAGAGAAAGTGAAAAGTAAGAGAGGGTGGCGGTGGGGGCCCGCTCCCGCCAGCGGTCAGCGAAGGGATGATGGATCACCGCACGCCGTGCCAACCGACCTTCTCTTCGGTTCTCAATTACACCAACACATAACAACTCATTTCGGAGATATGTTTGCGTATATTTTTGTACTTACATCCATTTTATGTATCTGTGAATATCGACAGATACGTCGATATCTTGTGATATAAGCACCTTGTTTTGTTTTTATCTTCAGACATTACAGACACGAGTGGGTACCTACAACATTTTTTCAGGAACCAATGTTCTTCCCTAATTTATGTACCTATTTTATAATATAGAAGAAATGGTTTAGATAATAGGTACTTCTAAAACTTATATTAAAGTAAAATACTAAGCTGATCCCACGATTCTTTCATGACATTGCAAACTCCATCATACCTATACGGGGTCTCGAACTCGTTCATACATCGAGTGAAGTTTGTGCATCGTGCGAGCGTGTGGGTGTGTGTGTCGTATGTGTCGTGTGTGGGGTTCAGTGATGCGGCAGCCGGGTCGGTGTGGGCGCCCCCGCCCCGGCGCGTTGCTAGGCAACCGTTTGTTTTCGCGCCGACACTGGGCGGGATAGAAGGGGTAGGCTCATGATTGATCAGCCTATCCCGCCACCGAATGCCTACAGCTACATATTTTCTTGCGGATAACAAGCTCTTGCGTTTGTTACAAGTTTAGCGTAAAATCGGAAAATGATAACGAAAATAAATAAAGGTATAGATATACTGAGTAAATAATAAAATTATTAATCACTGATAAACGGTGATAAACCATAAAACTAAAATGAATGAAAATCTCAGAGATTGATATATAATTCTCAAATGTACAAAAATTGTTCTCAACCATCTATTTTTTCTTACATAGACACACCAATTATACAAATAACAAACCGCGATATATACCTGCAGATACATTTCTACGTAACATATCTATTTGTTGTAATACTGAACAAATGGCCACAATAAACAGCCTCATCCGCACGAAAATAAACCAAGTCCGTATTGGTACCTACTTAGCAGTACACAGATACGAAGAGGCTCTCAATTATCTGAGAGGACTTAGTGAGTCCTTGGCAACGACAATTATTTTACCGCTGCCCGGTAAAACGGGCTTCTTGGTAACCGACCTATTTGGACTACTTACGGACCATATTTTAAGGATTTTTTGGGCCTTTTATGTCGACCACATTATTTGTAGCTGCGGAAATTGCTACAATTAACTTGTTGGTTATTAAACAATTATGACGTTGGTGTTATTTTTTGCTTTCAAGGTTAAATATTCTACTTTTTTTCTCAATAATGAAGCCTGTAAATATACAGGGTGGCCGGTTAAACAGTGGAAATATTTGAAGGGGTCATTTTACTCATCATTATGAACAACTTTTAGTATGGGACCAAACCAGAAATCGCGAAAAAAAATCAGTTGTTCCACATTTTGTTGAGTTTTGTGAACATAAATGTATGGAACAGCTGATTTTTTTTTCGCGATTTCACGTTTGGTCCCATAGTAAAAGTTGTTCATAATTATGGGTACAATGACCCCTTAAAATATTTCCACTGTCTAACCTGCCACCCTGTATATAATGTTTACCTACTCGTTGGAATCGATAGAAATAGCCGATACGAAAAACTAGTACTTATCAAAATATTTCAAGAACTTACCTAAATAGTTACGCTGATAGCTAAAAGTTGCAAGCTAAAAATAGCTAAAGCACTTAAAATTCATTAATGTTTTTTGATATACTGGTGGAACTGTTATTGGCTGCTGAAGCGCAAATCAATCCATCTTCCTCAGATAGTTCTTTGATGGCTGATGATTCTTTACGCTTTACGCATTGAGATCCATCCGTGCCTCTAAACAAAGGTTATATTTTATATTAGCTGTAAATGGAAAGCTATCGGTCCCGGTGATCATATAACACCTTCAATAGTTATGGCTAGTTGTTGTACTACAAAATCAGCCAAATTCCCAAAATTTTGACTACAGGTCCTACGAGTATCTCATCGTATCTTAGGATAACGATCAAAGCTTTTGAAAAAACTTTTTCTTTCCTATTTCTGTGATAACAATATCTTTCCTTTGATATAGCGATATTTGGGTTGCTCATATCAAGACCGATGTTTATACCAACTAAAAAAAATTGACAGATAACGATAAATAAAAAAAAAACACATTATAAGTACCTATATTAACAACATATGTAATTAAACAAAAACTATTTTTGTCAGTCAAACTTAGTTTTTCTCCTAAGGTAAACGTGATTTACCCTCAAGACACTGAAGAACTTACATCACTCCGTAAAAGGTAGGTACCTAGGTGAAAAGTGTGTAAAACCCAAAACTACAAATATACAAACCATGGCATGTTTTTTTATGGATTCCTTTCTTCAAAACAATGCATGCTACTTTATAATGATATTTCTAAAGAAAAAAAACTTCTCAAAAAAATTGGGTCCATATTTTATGCGTCATATTTTTGCTAATTTAGTTCCAGTGTCGGTTTAAAGGGAATAAGGCAATATCATTTAAAACTGCTCCTTTTCAAAATGACTTCGCTTTGTATTTTCTGTTACATTTTTTATTACTTGACAAAAGAGTTTGTGCCTATATTTAAATTCGCAGAAGTTCGTCGTCCACAGTTTGCATAACCGTTTTGCGATGCAGAAGTATTTTGTTCTCAATGCAAAACAATAGTTGATAAAAAAGACAGTTACCCCCACGTTTGTTACTTTTTACTAGAAAACTTAGCACTCCTGTTAAAAAAATACCAAATTGTACTCTAAATTATACAATATTAATTTAGAAGGAAAAAACACCGACTCACCCCATAATTACATTTCGAAAGTCAAAGTAGAAAATGGGACTGAAATTAATTTATATTACTCGTTGGCTCGAAAAAGAAGGAAAAACTAATAAGGTGTAATTACAACGCGCCTAATTGCAGCAGTTGACATCCTTTTGCCGAAAAAACTACTGCTCTAATCGAATTTAATGATAGGGTTACTTCAGACTACTAGCCAACGACAAATGTTTTAGGACGAACTCATAATGGGCATGATGTTTGGTAGCAAATAGCAATGGAGTTATAGTTAATATAGTTAAAATAGAAATGTCTTAAAGATCCGAAGGTAAAACGGCACTATATACGCTTTTTAATTTTGCAAAATGTTGATTAAAAATGTTCTCCCCGAGGGCATTTTTTTCAAGATTCTCGAAGTAATTAAGGGACAAAGAGTCAAATATGGGGCATTATAATCTAAGTTAGTCACTTGAAAAAATGTAATAACGCGGACATATTTCCATGCATATCTTATCAAGGAATTCCTCTCGTAGGTGGCGAGGTGCGGGGGCCGCGGGGGGACGGACGCGTGCCGCTCCAAATTACTGCTATTATTTTATAATCCCTCCTAGTTACGTTTTGAATATTAATGACATTCCACAGTTTTCCTTCCAGCGATCCATTCTAAGCAAATTTCTTTTAATGTCACGTGCTTCCGACTATGGCTATTGTTCTTTAATACGAGCGACGCATTGCCGTGTCGTGGCTCGGAAGTGTTATTTAACTTAATACGGTAGTACTATATTATCACCTTTACTATTTGAAAGGCACTCAAACATAATAGGAAAATGATTCCCATCAAGTTAATAAACTCTACATGATACATTTGATTCACACAGTTCGGCTTCGGTAGATGACCACCCTACGAACGTCTAATTGATAAAACCCTGTAGAAACCGAGAATGATATTATCTGCCTATACACGCAGCGGTCTGTTAAATTATGCTAACAAAGTTATAAATGAACATTCACAATTATTAGGCGCTAGACCCGCGGGAGGACTGACTAATTAATACATTCACCTACCGCGGTTCGGCGGAAACTTAAAAAACGTGACCCCAACGGCTGCAATAAGGTGGATTTGACTTTTTATTGAGACGTGAAAAAACGCACACGCGCCTTCGAAATCCGATTAAAAAAGGGGTAGACGCGCGTCTTGATAAAAAAACGTTGGATCGTATAACCCTAATTCGAAAGGATACTGATAGAGCTATTTGAACGCCGTTAACGTTGAAACAGGCGATTGTTTCGATATCAATTAATTGGATCGTGTTTAATCGATAATCTTTCTGAACAGCAATGTGTCTCTACATCTGCCCTTACAAAATGTGGTAAAATATTTTTTTATGCGCTATCGTTTTCCTATCATTTGGAATATTTTAGATTAGATTATTATTAGCAATCATAATATGGAACGAAACAGTGATGTGGTAACACCTTCAATAGTTTCGTGTGCGCTTATCGTATTCATAAGAAAAATTAAATTAAGTATCTGTAAACTATTTAATTTCACTTTAATAACATGCATCTATCATGTGCAAAAACTTACTTTCATAACAGTTATTAAGCGGCCACTTATAAGTTACTAGCATATTTGAGGAGCCACACTCATTTTCTACTGTTTATAAAAAATCCTTTTTTTAGGGCTACATTAACGCAATATGTTGTTTTATCAAATTCAATAATCCCGGACCAACAGGTGTCGGTGTAAAAAACCCAACCGTGTCCACGGAAAGTTGTTTGCTGCCTCAACTGTCGCACCTATCTGATATTTTTTCAGCTATATAAAAACTAACCTGACACAATATTCATAACCGTTATTAATATTCACTTAACAATAAAGGAAACCAGCTTGTATGTTTGTTCTTTGAAGTTTATCTTTAACACAACCGTCTTTCCATCAGTGGCACGTAACAAGAACTCTATGCCTATTACTATAGTGGCGGGTCGAGGAGGTGGTCCCAGAACTAGTGTTGCCCAAATGCAAGACCAAGACGAGTCTAACCCAGTCTTTGGTCTCGGTCTCGCGTCAGTACACCTGTAGTCTAGTCTTGGTCTTGGTATTGCATACTCAGTAATTCTGGTCTTGCTCTCGGTCTTGCTGTAGTTATGTGGTCTTGGTTTTGCGAAAATGATTCACGCAAGACCGCCTTTGGGCAACACTACCCAGAACTATGACCTGTGCCTCATTTCTGCAAAAGTTTAGATCTAGCTAGCCATCCCAATCACACTGAGTTGTTGGCTGTAACCGCCAATGTACTAACCCAGTAGAATTGGTTCTGATTTATGACTCGGTAAAATACCTGTAGAATTATTTTAATCTAGACCAAATCCCAAAAACAACAACAAACAACCAAAAACAACAAAATAATATTATAGACTAGGTACAAGCCGTTCGTTTGGTTTCACCTATGATTGATAGGCGAAACCAAACGAACGGCTTGTACCTAGTCTATAATATTTTTTAGGCCCACGCGTGTCCCAAAAAAAAGGGTTGAATAAAGAAATATTTAAAAGTGAAACTTTACGCTCACCTGATGTGCCTACGCACGTTTTTAGGGTTCCGTACCAAAATGGTAAAAAAGGAACCCTTATGGTGCGACTTCGTCTGTCTGTCTGTCTGTCTGTCACACCTGCATATTTCAGCAACTACTAATGCTATTGACTTGAAATTTGGAACAGTTATAAAAAATGCTTGCCCAACTTTATTGCAATTAAAAAAAGTAAAAAAATATTTTTATTATCATTGCAAAAGGGGCCGGAGTGGGGGTCCGAAATTTTAAAGTGGGGTTACTAGGTCAAGTGACATATCATATGAAAGGACTTAATTTGCACATTTCGAAATATATTTTCATTTTATTTTATGTCTTAAAGTTTTCGACATATGATGAAAAATTTCTGAAAAAATACCATCTCCCCACTTATCTCCGAAGTTTGCGGAGCGAAAAATCTGAAATAATTAGAGTTGATAGAAATTGACCCAAATATGGCACCAAAAATAAAACTAAAACGATGTTCCTAACTATTACAGTTTTTTCAAAATCATCAAAATTCCTTGACAAACAAACTTAGTTATGCGGTCCGGTTTTTTTCACTTTATACGTCCAAAACTGATACGGAACCCTCGGTGCGCGAATACGACTCACACTTGGCCGGTTTTTTAAGCTCTTTATGAGTAGAATACTGCATATGTTTTAAGTCAGGCTTAATTACCATCGCGTCTGGGCCGCAAGTGCGCGCGCGCACAAAAAAGTCACAATAGAAGGGTTGGGGAAGAGTTGTAAAGGAATAATATCCGTGTAAACATCGTGTAATTGCACACAACAGGTAAAAGGGTTCGCTATAATTAAACTTTTCTATGCTCAGTTTACCGCGTCTCGTTATGTTGTAATAACTTCAACGTAGACAAGAGTGACATTATTAAAATTATCTCCTATTCATCCGTCTTAGCTTCTCTAGAAAATTCTATTTTAGCTAATTTAAATTTTCTTGGGTGGCATTCTGCACTTTTCTATTTTCTACCAAGAATCTAGGAAAACTCTATTGTAGCCCATTTCATTAAAACATTTTCTCGGAAAATATTGTGTTAAATAAGTATTACAAAACTCAATTATGACGTCGGCATCGTCGTAGCAATCTTCAGCCATAAATAAATATTGCACTTGCTCCTTCTGAGTGTCTTCATTTCATTAATAAAAATCCATGGTTATACCTTGGTTATCTTTTACAAATTATATACTTAGTGAAGTCTGTGTTTATATAACCAACTTTACATACTTACATAAAGACTTTTTTTATAGAATTAACAGTAAGGTAGCATTAACGGGTACGTACGACTTAGGTACATGAGGGTACTGTTTGGTGGTAGCATGATAGCGTAAAATATAAAAAAAACACTATTTTAGAAAGCTGGACCAGCCTGCATACATCCTGGAACCAAATGTCAAAGAAAAGCTTGTCTGCTCTGCTCACAATGTCGATTGCCTTTAAATCAATCGACTTAGATCACACCTAAAACCTACTACGATGGGATCGCATATCTATTAAATGTTGTATCTCTATACCTAACAGAAAAAGATATTCATAGTTCGTACTATAGGCTTTAAGCAGTACTATTGTTGACTCTTGCATCTCAGGTTACTTTTAATTTGCATTTATGGTCACCTTTAATTAACCCGCATTATGTATGAATAGAATAGAATAGAATCTTTATTTGCTATGAATATTGCATAGTTATGAAAATCTAATACCTACCTTAAATTATTTGTTAAAGACTTGCCACATATTTCTCAGAAGCTCCTAAACTATCCAACACAACAAAGTTATCAATAGTGCATTCTCTCTATTAGCGGTTTCAAGGGCCATTATCGTAATTCGGTGTGTCTATAGGCGCTGTCATAGAAATTGGAACATAAATCGAACGGTGACAATAAATAAAAAAAGTATAAAAAGCTACCTCGACAATCAATCCGTACCCTTTTATTGTGGCTGATTGTAAAACTGATAAAGGGATGAACAGGACTAGTTGTCCGCGAAGCTAATTTATAAATGATTGAGATTTTATTTTTTTCAGTTTGGGGTAAAATAACGATCGGAGTTTCGCTTTTATTGTATTCTGTTCGTATCCAAGTGAACTGGTTCAGACCAAACCTAATTTTTATAGGATACGTACAGGACCTATCACGGACTATCACCTACGTCATACTACTACTTACTTACTACGCAGTCTACCAGTTTAGATTAAGTCATTTTCATAAAAAATAGTATATTATGCAATTAGTGAATAAAGGACGGATTTAAAGCGAGGGCCATAGATGAATCACGAGCTAGTGAAGGATTCTAACGATTGAATCACGACCGTAGGGAGTGATTCATAATGATTGAATCACGAGCGTAGCGAGTGATTCAAGTGTTAGAATCCTGAGCGACGCGAGCGATTCATGGCCCTCGATATAAATCCGTTTTATTCAAGAGTTGCATACTATACTTTATACCATGACTACGAGAAAAAGAAAGATTTAAGTGAAAATATACATATAATGAAGAAAAAGTAAAGTTAAATTGGCTTTGATGTAAACCAGCCGTGATTTTCTGGGTAGCAAGCTTTCCACCTTTCCACTATATCGGCCGCCCTCTCTTTCACAAACTCAGGTGTTAACACATCTTCATCACTAGAATGCATTTTTAATCGATTAGAACAACACTAAACAAACACAAAATTAAAGATTAAAGTAACACTAAACTTTGTGTTCGTACAACTTACAGTATTCAAAATAGCGCCAATTTACTAAGGACAGCAAAGAACACAAAACAGTTTTTATTCTAATGCTAAACTCCTTGTCGAAAATGTCGACCAATCAAATTGAATTTAGAACACATCAATATAGGTCGAATACACAGATTACACTTACACTAGATACGGCAAGCCACGACCAAGCGTGCCCTGCATGTTCGACTGTTCGTACTAAAAAAAGTCTGTTAGCTCAGTGACGCTTAGTGATTGAAACAATTATGTTTACTCTGAGCACATCACTAAATGGCTGGGGTGAAGTTATCGTAGGTATAAAAAAGATGACACGTTCGGTTTTCATACAATCTAATAACGTGCCGCATCTAGCATAGGTTCTTTAAATCTGTGGTCGAATACATTGGTGTGTTCCATTTTCAAACATCAAAACAGTGAGTAAAAGTGCTTTTTATTCACTGTTTTCAGTGAATAAAATAAGCTTTTTAGAGGGGGAATGGTATAAACTATATTTTATATTAAATTCTTAATTAATTTGCATATTATTACTTAGGCTAGGAAGGACATTAATACCTGTCCTAAGCTAATTAGACAATACACGCGGCCGTTGAGACCCATATTATTAGTTTATTCTCTACCATTTTGTACATACCATGTATTTCAAAGTAGTTTACGGTAATCAGATCTTTTAATTATTCCCTTCCCAATAATTCAACAAGTTCACTTATTATTTTATCCGTAATAATAAAAGATCCTAATTCCCAACTGCCGATCCTAAAAAAGGATTTTTTGTATAATAACGGCAATCGATATACGCGAAGTAGTGATTACTAGTTTCAAAAGCACCCCTTTCTGACCCACTTTTTACCAGTTTTTAACAATTTTTGGTGTTCCCTCTTCAAAGAGCTCCCTTTGAAAGGCCGGGCGTGAACGAGTTGATGATATTACATTTTTTGTGAAGAAAGGAAATTTACGAACAATCTAGTGTATTAACAACAAAAACAGCGATGTACGCATTGTGAGAGTTTTTTGCAAGTTCGCGTGCGCTTGCGCGTCGGCGGGCGTCCGTGCGAACCCTTCTCTGCGCGCGGATTGAGTCCGGAACCCTTCCTATGTGCGTGAGGGTCGCCGTACATGACGGCCGCGCTGCTGCAACGCCACAACGTCTCCACCGGGACCCGCCACATACGACCTTTCTCCCCGCACCCGCTTCGCTACAATTCGCATGTGTGCCACCCGACAGCTGCATCAGTTTTTATATACGCTCTCATATTTTTTCACAATGGTGTAGCGCAGCGCACCCTTGAAACAGTTTGCGTAATCGATGACAAAACTAAATATTCCGCCCGATGATTTCCGTATTTTTGGAGAATTCTAAATCGTTCGTCGAAAGCTGACGGGTTCGAAAAATAAATCCATTGTGACAAAAACAACGGGTCACTGAATTGAATGTTTTATTTTTATAAAATTATACAGATTTCACAGTTAATATTGCATTGTTTAGAACAAGCTGCTGCTGAATCTGATTAATAGTAAACAATTGGTTGCCATCATCTAAATAAAATAAGTTTTTCAATGGAATTCTAATATGTGTAAATATCTGAACGATATCGCGACATCCGATCACTTTCCGAGAATTGATCTGTATTTTTAATCTTCTAATACGATCTAAGCAGGTAGACAAGCGCCTGCGATTATTTGCAATTATAATAAAAAAATAAGGTCCAAAAGAATGCTGAATGTATACATACTTAAAATACATCAATTAATTATGAAAAACCTGCATAGAAAACAGACCGGTATTATTGATAATTAATTTAATTCTCTACATGTTAGGCTTTTTAAAGACGCATCTTGATCGCGAAGAAAAGCTTTGTTAATAACGATCGATTTCAAGATTTTAAGTTGCTGAATCTCGAAATGCTCTAATTTCCCCAAAGTCGAAATTATACACAATTCCAATGTCTATATGATCAATTCAACACGGCAGAAGAAATTTTTAAGTAGGTACAGCCTACTTAAAAAATTCTTTGACCAATATATATGTCATAGTCAAACGTCGCACCTCCGGCGCTCCTAGGTTTGGCTAGTCAAACCTCAGAGGCGCTAGACAAGTTGCTTTTCTGTTACTGTTCACGCCAAACTATAAGCACAAAATGTATGGCAATGACATTACCCGCGGAAAAGTCACGTGACTCACAAATGTCACTTCCATACATTTTATCCGTAGCGTTTGACGCTAACGTCAACAGAAAAGTAACTTGTCTAGGGCCTCAGGTCTGACAAGACGGCTTAGTCAAAGTCAGCCTTAGCCAATAGCGTGTTTCGACCTTTGACTAACAAATTTATGTCTAATCCAAGGAGAGACCAGCTTGGACAGTCAACCGCTGAAACTCAATTAGATGAAATCGGGGTTTGACCAGTCTAATATCACACCTAACTAGGGTCCAAGAGCGAGCGAAGCGAGCTCGGGTACTTGCGGCACCCCGACACGTACAGGTTAGGTTACTTTTGACCTTGCAGACAAAAACAGAAGCCCCGCGAAGCGGGGCTACGTCGCCAGTGCCCTTCCCCCTGTCCCCGATGTTTTTAACCTAATTTACGTCTGACTGGTCTGGTCAAACCCCGATTTCATCAAATTGAGTTTCGGCGTTTGACTGTCCAAGCTATGGTCTCTCCTAAGATTAGACATAAACTCGTTAGTCAAAGGTCGAAACACGTAGTTTGTTTGGACTTTGACTAAGCCCTCTTGTCAGACCTGAGGTTTGCCTAGTCAAACCTAGGAGCGCTATAGCTTCGACGTTTGACTATCACATACGCATGAAGCTCAACATTAAGGTAAATTGAGGGCTTAGATAATAATATCGAAATAGCCAGAGGTCGTTTATGGGATATCTATATCCCAAAGCTCTCGGTTTACGATCTAACTTAATTTATCATAATTCATTTACATAATTAATTTATTCTTCTATATAATTCTTATCTTTAGCCCAGAGTTCCAGAAAATTTTCAACCCTATAAAGTCAATAAATACATATTGAAAAATGAATATTATAGCGTGGCTATATTTACTGTATACGCCATAATTGCTACGAGCTCTCACCAAAAATAAATTATTATAATCACAACCGCGAACTCTTTGTGCGTATGTAAGGATTGAGTTTTTATATAATTCACCCCATGTAAGCTCACAATGATGGCCGGTACGGCGGTAGATACCTACTATTGATTATGCAAAGCAAGGAGCGAGGATGCAATTGTCCGCTTTTTGCGCCAAGGGACGGACGCGGACGGCCGGACGCAGGGGATGGCCACGTAGCACCCCTGTCTTATTATTCACGTAAACATGCATGTGTGTATCTATAGGGCTTGGTGTACTGGTATTTTTATTATTATTCATTAGAATATAATAAAAATCTACGCTGGTCATGAGAAAGAGATTGATATGCAGTTATTAAATATTTAAGAGATTCTCAAAAATCTAATGTCGCGAACGGGATTTGAACCCGCGACCTGTGGCGATTGATATGCACTTATTATGGAGTCTAATGATCACTAACCTATCAAGCAACGTATTAGAAGACACAATCAAAATTCTACTGATTATGGATGTTGGATATCCGCTATGAAAATTGTATCGTGGTACATAAATAGGTATGTAAGGTAGAAGTACGTATTCCCGGTAGAGTACCGGTAACCGGTAAATAGTCAGTTTTTTTATTTTTATACCTTTCTACCAACCATAATTTAAAGTTTTTGAATGGCAATACATTCTTGGTTATATTTTGTTCAATTGTATTGGAAACACAGACCAATAAACGTTATGGCGCCGAAGCTGTACACATCAAAAGTGTAAGGATCCAAAAATATTATAAAAAGTCAAAGTTCTCTTAGTGAACAACAACACCACCACGTAGTGTTGGTTAGCTTGCCATGCTGCTGCGTAAAACGTTAGGGTAAGAGTGTTATTTTACTAAAATATTTAAGTGAATTATCTAGCGATATAACCTATAAATTTAAGTGAATTTAATTGAAAAGTAAATATATTTGCATATCACATCTATTGGTACTCACAAATCCCTACTTGACCTAGTACCCGGCAAAATCATAAATATTTTTACCGGATATTGGTACACTCATCAACCCAGTAATACTCCTTGTACCGAAATCCGTTAATGTATACTTATTGCCTTGAAATAAATCTCATTTTTCTTTGAAACTGTTACTGGGACATAGGTACATGAACGTTGCATCTAACCTTGTTTGTTTTGTAAATTTGTGGATTTGATTAGTTTTTAACCAAATTCAAAAAGGAGGCCCTGTTGTTTCGGTAGTCATTGACTGCCTTTGATGCTTTTGTGCCATCGACTTCCAATGCTGATACTGGGAGTTTCTGGCCATAAGGCCATTAATAAAGCATCATAAGTCAAAATGTCTATAGTATTTGGTTTTTGGTTGGTCGCGGTTGTAATCTTCAGGTAATAGGTACTTGTATTATGGGAGTATTTGGCGGTGTCTTCATATTTTCGGATGTGTTGCTTTTACTTTGTGCGTAGTCAGGAGTTGTCATTAGCTATTATTGATGTCGCTTGGATTTCCTTTGGAAGTATCGGAGATGTCTTACCTGGAGGTTTATATGAACGGATTATTTGCTTGAAAATGACATTTGAGTCATAGTTGACAGAACTGGTGTCTTTGTCTGCACTAATTCAACAGACGAGTCCGTGAGGAGAACGATGGCTGTGTCATGGTGTCAGTCTCAAACAGACTTGACGTTGTTTCTGTATTAGGAAGAGACACTGCTGATGCCATTCCAGTGTTTGATTTAATTATTTTTTTATGTATTCGATAGGGTTCGAGGCTATTGTCCGGATCACTTGACCTGTTAAATGGAATCTTTTTGGAGTTTCTTTCATTGGAGTTCAGAAAAGGGCACTGGCAGACGCCCATAGAACGCTGGGCCTCAGATTGTGTAAGTCGGTACAGATATGAAATTAGTTTGGTGTGATCGAGTATTTCAAGAGTATTTAAATTCATTTTTTATTTGTTTTTGTACGTAATTGGGTTAAAGAGAAATATTCTTATTTCTGACAGTGAGGTTAAGTATGGTGTGAATGATCCAGTGACGTACAGCCCGACTAATGAGTTCTCAATTCAAAGGTTTTAGTTGCTGTCACTATGATATTCTGTGGAAGCACGCGCCAGCCAGCATGCACCCGTTTTTGTTTTAGTGGTTTTTTCAAAATGTCAATGGCATAATCATTTTATTTCTTATTTATTTCGATTTTTGATTCCAATTCTTAATCTTTAAGATAAATTAGGCAAAGAACAATTAAAATATATTTTTATTTTTGGTTAAGCTTTTATTACTGTACCATATCAAGCCTAAAACTGCCGACGTCCTTTGAGTCCAAGATGTCAATAAGTCCTATGAAGTTACCAATATTGCCGAATGATGGAGATTCGTTGATATTAGACGTTTCTTGAGCAGATAATTGTGTTAAACTCGTAGAACCATTAGGTATTGAATCTGTCTGAAGATAAAAGTGGAAATCCTAAATAATGGAAATCCTAAATAAATTGTGGAAATCCTAAATAATGAGCCTTCACCGACTTTGGTCAAGAAGAAAAATCTGGTCCTGGAAAAGAAACACAAAACAGACCCTATTTAACAGGTCAAGTGATCCGGACAACAGCCTCGAACCCTATATATATCACTTCTTGCAAAATAATTAAATCAAACACTGGAATGGCATCAGCAGTGTTTCTTCCTAATACAGAAACAACGTCAAGTCTGTTTGAGACTGACACTATGACACAGCCATCGTTTTCTTCTTACACGAACTCGACTGTTGAATTATTGCAGGCAAAGACACCAATTCTGTCAACTATGACTCAAGCGTTATTTTCCAGCAAAGAATCCGTTCATATAACACCTCCTGGTAAAATATCTCCAATACTTCCAAATAAAATCGAAGCGACATCGCTAATAGCTGATGACACAACTCCTGATTACGCACAAAGCAAAAGCAACACATCCGAAAATATGAAGACACCGCCACATACTACCATAATAGAAACATGAACAACCTATTTTTATAGTATTATTACCTTTAATTTGTCTAAAATACATTTTTATTAAAAATAATGTGTTTTCTTTGGATAGGTATAACCTACGTATGTACAATTATATTTTTACTAGCCTTTGTTTTAAAACACAGAAATAAATAAATAGGTAGGTACTTTGAACTTTATTGTCAAGCAATAGAGTTCAAATTCGCGGTAAAAATTAACGGATTCCGGGACAATATAACGTTTACTAGTACAAATCTACCGGGTACTGGTACAATTGGCCGTTTTTTACATTTTTTTGTGATATTGTGTATTAATAATTATATGATTAAAAAAACAATTACCACACAAAAACTAGAATAAATGAACTATCTAGTCATGCAAATTTCTTTTTTGTAAGTTAACTAGCTTTTGCATAGCAGACCTGCAAAGTCAGCGAAGTTCAAAACTTCACGGATACTGGGCCGTTTACCTTATCTTAAAATTCATATTATGTTTGAATGATTACACACATGCAAAGAACATTCTTTTTACTGTCAAAATGCGGCCCGGATCCATAAAATCATATATCGTGCCAAAAATATAAGCCGAGAGCTGACATTCACAACTAGGGCCGTCAATAAAAGAATCCTTTACGAACTCCCCATCTCACCTTACAAATTAAATGGCGACGTCAAAGGCAGGACGACAGCGACACTGGACAGACAGCAAACGTTAAATGAAAGATGGGCTCCCAAGAAACTATCGATTGAAAAGACACAATTAAAGTTAGAGTTAGGCAACTACGCCGTTTGTTGTTCTGCTCCACGCTCGTGTGTGTAACCCCACGAAACTTTCATCTCTGGAGAGCGTGTGTGGGTGGGAGGGGCGGCCTCCCTCCGAAGGGAGTAAAAAGTAGTTGTGACTTGTTCACCTCTTTCGGTGTCGCCCACCGCGGCTGGATTTACTCGTGAGCTTTTTATTGCCGAATTTTATTATATACCTACATGGTTTAAATCGGTAACCCGCTTCGTAAATAATTTTATAGATGCCTACTAGAATAAGATTAGATTCTATTTATGTATGTAGGTAGGTACTTACTAATTCACTTAGTCCGTATAATATTTATGTTTGCATACTCGTATTTTCTATTTAGATATAAACTAGGTCACTAGTTAGGTATGTATGATAGCATAACGATGAAATAAGCACAAAACTTGAAAGGATCCTGAAACGTAAAAATATTTTCTTCACATTCGTTAAAAAATAATTAACTTTGTCCTTTTATGTAAGTAGACCTCAATGGATTTTTGAATTATGACCAGGGCCCCAATTCTGCTATTGCAATTGTGTCAGAATGGTGTCATAATGACACCATAACGGTCAAAACCTAAGCGGTCATTGGCTTAGAACAAGACTATCTCTTTCGTCATTGGTCAAAACGATGTCATTGAGAGACCATTCTGACACGATTATGACAATTGCATTAGCAGACTTGGGGCCCAGTAGTAATGTTCAGGATGTTCAGATGGTCTGGAGCACGCACCTAGGGTGTCCCTCATGATAATGTTTAAATATATAAGTAATCGGATTGCAGAGTGGCTAGGTAATTTATAGGCTCTCCTAGATATAGCAAAGGAGCTGTGCTCAGCAGTCTGTGAATGTATGAAATACATAGTGAATACATGTACGAAACACATCTTAGTTTCAAATCGTTTGATAATCCGGACTGTGTTTTTAATCGAACATAATTATGTTAACACTGAATTAGGTCAACGTCTCTACATAAATAATTACCTAATGTACCTAATGAAAATCGCAAAAATCTTGGATGTTGACGATTAGGGGCAACGCAGACGACAGACTTTTTGTGCGAACAAGTCTGCCGCGCTTTGCAGCGCACGAACAATCTGTTCATTAAGTTTCGCAGATTGTTCGAGCGCTGCAAAGCGCTGCAGACTCGATCGCACAAAAAGTCTGTCGTCTGCGTCGCCCCTTAAGCAAAACTATACAGGAAATAATGGTGCAAGATTTTCCTTTCGCATAACAAAGGAAATGCTGTCAGTATTACACAGTGATAGTAGTGTTTAGTTTATAGGTATGTAGGTACTTACGTGGGTTGAAAGTCAAATAGTAGAGAATATTTATATAACCTAGCTTGTATCAACCATTATCGGCATGTCACATCAGTTGAAAACGTTGTGACGTAAAGCCTTTACGTAAATACAAACAAGAGGCAACAAAAATAGTGTAGTGTGTTAGTACAAAGGTAGTCACGCCCGCGGCTAGTGATGTGACATAAAACATACGCAGCCAAAGGGTTTGTGCGTGCAGACGCGTGTCGGGTGCCAAGACGATGCTATCTGTCACTCCACCCCGCGTCTCACCGCCTCTCACCGCGTGGCACACACCACGCCATAAAAAATCCCTTCCACACATAAAATCGAACTCGTGCTCATCCGACACGCAACAATTGGATTCGACTGCGGGGACACGTTTTCTACTTAAAAAGTAAATTTTATTTTTAAAAAATGCCCTTCCCCTGTACTACTGTCGGTTTAAAAAAGCCATAATACGTCCCTGACGATGAGCGCGCGCCGGCTGAAGATTTGACGCGCTCGCGCATGTGTTTATAATCGTCCCCTCGTAATTTAACATTTTTTCACAAATTTTTAAACTATACAGTACACCGGTTACTGTACTGCGTTCACTGCATTTGAGATTAAAAAAACGCGAATTGTTAATGTATCGAACGGACATCAAAAGAATAAAAAAATAAGTGGAGCCGAAGTTGTTCACGTGATCGTGGCCGGCCGGACGGCTGGACGTTATGGGCTCGGTAAGGGCGCAACGGTTTTTGTGTGACCCTCAATTTACAACACAAGAAGGGACATGACATCGTCTCCCCGTTGTACCTTGACATCTTGGCGGGCAAGGAATGTAATGTAAATTTAGTACAAAAACGGGAATTTAAATAAGTGTAGTGGCCCGGAGCCCTTCGCATAAAAGCGGTCGTTATATTAATACCGGCCTCTAACGACAAAAACATACATGTATGCTGGTGACAGTGATTACTTACGTGTTCACTAGCTTCCACCTTTTTTATTAGGTACCTACCTGGGATAATGGAACGTAGGTAATTTTGCAAATAAATATTACACATATAATACATACAACAAAATAGAGCTAAGAGAAAGGCGTAGTTATCAGATATTTATATGTAACAGGATAACGTTATTAATATTTTTAATGTCTGTATTGATCTGTTGATAATTCTGAGAAATACCATGTGAACGGGCTCGGACAGCCTCGGACAGGAAATTAACATGATGTGAGTTTTCCTTGGGCTCGAGATATACAGGGCAATAAATAAGATTGGCAAAGCAAAGCACTGGTGCGTGTCGGTTGGATATGGCGGAAAAAAGAGTAAAAAAACATTACAAGAATATGACCAAGACCATACTACCAAGTGAAGGGATAAATATTAATGATATCATTAGAGAAATGAGATATGGAGTAGTGTCGAACTCCATGACTCAGTATCAGTATACGGCACTGGTGCCTTCGCCAAAGACAGAAATAAAATTCTCTATACTTACATATCAGACGTTTCTGATGGAAACAATTGAATTCACCCGAAATCTAACTTTTTAGGTTAGGCACTTCGCCCGCGACTTCGTCCGCGTGTCCCACAGGAACTGTGCATTTTTTAGGGATAAAAAGTAGCCTATGTTACTCAGTGATAATGTAGCTTTCTATTAGTGAAAGAATTTTTAAAATCGGTCCTGTAGTTTCGGAGCCTATTCGGTACAAACAAACAAACAGACAAAAAATCTTTCCACTTTATAATATTAGTATAGAAAAACAAAACGGATAATGTTTTAGAAAACTTCTCCATTATTATTTTTCTCTGACTCACAATAAACTGAATATTCTAATGTGTTACTTATAGCGTAGCGCCTACAGAACATTATAATTTGATATTGACAGTCCAACTCTCTGGAGGGAAAGTGAAAACTTAACTAGGTACTTATTTGCTTCCCGTTGTTTAGTGTTTGTACACGTAAAGGCGGATACAGACACATACAATATACACGGCGTGTAAGTACTAGGTACATACAAGGCGTGCGCAGCGCATGCCGTTTGATCCGCCTTAACAAAACAATATCAGTGCAGCTCCATTTCATACCACATTCCCGATACAATCAAATAAATATCATGTCTATGAAATATGTGATGAACATGCCTAACGTGTGGTTATGAATTATTCCATTTTATATTTAGAGCTTCTTTTTTATAGTTTTTTAACAATTTCTTCTAAAATATTTTCATTTTTTGGCCTACTCAACTCATAGATAGGTACTATACGTAGGCCTCAATCGTTTAAGCACTGTAAAAGTTCGTTAAAAGTGATATTTCAAGGGTTAATTATAATCATGTAGGTACCTACAAGGTATGTATTAAAATCAATTAGCCATTCATATTACGGA
Source organism: Thalpophila matura (assembly GCA_948465475.1). Taxonomy (NCBI): domain Eukaryota; kingdom Metazoa; phylum Arthropoda; class Insecta; order Lepidoptera; family Noctuidae; genus Thalpophila; species Thalpophila matura. Next base: position 7,765,435 of record OX419183.1, on the reverse strand, counting down.
CTAAATAGGTAGTACTACGACTATGGGACAGTTTTTGTAATCGTCAAATATGGCTGGCTGCCTCTAACGTAAGGACACGTAACCACTGTTGCCAATTTTACGATTTTTCCGCTAGACATTTATGACTTTTGCGCTAAAATTGACGACAAAGTCGCATAATTGGCAACAGTGGTATCTTCCAGAGAGTCTCTGAAAAATACCACTGTTGCCAATTTTGTGCTATAAATGTATGCAAAAGTCATAAATGTCTAACGGAAAAATCGGAAAATTGGCAACAGTGCACGTAACTGTAAGATCTGTGAACAGTCACAATGCTTTTTCCAAAAAATGTGCAGAAACTTCTGCAACAATATACGCCTTTCAAACCACGAAAGCATCTTTGCGCCGAATGTTGTTAGTAGGAGATGCTGTATTTCTGCGCAGTGTGTGTGGGTGATGCAGGGCAGGTCGCGAGGGAGGCCGCGCAGACGGACGGTCGCCGCGGACGTATGCCTCCCGCGCCCTTCTCACTATGACGCGAAAAGAGATCCAGCCGGCCTAGCATGACCACGATAGAAACGGGTTTTATCTACATAGAAATAGACAAAGTGACAGATTGTAGAAACATTTCTACAGTTTCATTCATAAAACGTAGAAATGTTTCTACAATCTGTCACTTTGTCTATTTCTATGTAGACAAAACCCGTTTCTATCGTGGTCATGCTAGGCCGGCAGAGGTTTAAACCTGAACACTGAGCTAATTTTAATTAGAGATCATTATTTATTTAAGAACAACTGTTAAGAAGTATTGTTTTATACTGGCAATAATATATGTGTAGCTTCAGAATTTTGGTAACACGTAAGTCACATCTGGAGAAGCAATTCCTATTCCTATTAGGGGACTTGAAAAAACCTTGACATTATTTTATTTAAACAACAATTTTTGCAGAGCAATAGTAACAAGCTGCGTGTGTCTCTATTATCGTTCCCTTTCGGTATTTTTTTCCTGTGTGAATCCCTAACAAGTCCCGGAAAATCAGCCGTGTGGGCTGCACCATCGCCCGGGGAGCGCATTTACATCAAACTGTCGTTTCGCGGGAAGTTTGCCACGTCGTCATCACCAGCCAATGGTTCGCACTTGCCACAACAATGTTTCCCTTCGGACACACGAATTTTAATACAACGATAGACTATTACTGTCACATAGAATTAGTGTAGCGATTTATATGATAGATCTTATAATAATTCCAACTAATGCGAACTAAGATTAGTTGCAGATTTTGACTCCAGCAAAACTGAAACTGAACTACTCAAGAGCATTTACTTTGAGAACTAATAGTACGGGCTCTTACATCAATAGCTAAGCACATACATAGCAACGGTGACGAGGGTTAGTCGCCGTAACCCTTTAATGCGGTGGGTATGAGGGCCGGGCGGAGGGCGGGCAGCGGAAGGGTTGCCGCCCGCGACCGGCCCGGCGGCTGGGCGGCGCCCCCCCGCTTCCCTCGCACTTTTACGACGAGCTTTTTTATCGTGCGTGCTGTCGTTTTTCCTTTTCTATTTTTTATGTTTATTTCCCCGAAACCATAAATTATGTTTGAAAGAAGGGAACACTCGGACGTTCGACAGGAACCGGGGTGACGTCGACTAAGTTTTCTGTTCTCCGCTTTTCTGTTTTTTTTATGGTCTCTCGTGTGTAATGTGCGTAGGGGTGAGTGCATCGTTGCCATGACGACTGCATGGCATTACGAGCGGGGGCGATCTGCCGCCACTCCAGCTCCACCACTCGATCGCCGATCATCGATATATGTAGCCATTATAAATAAACCGTGTAGGTATTTGTTGTTGTAACGTGAGCCGCCACCGCAAACACGCTTGTCTGTATTCATTCGATCCTTGTTTGTGGACAAACTAGCGAGATGGACGCCGCGCCAATGTTTGCACTATCAGGACGCCACCGTGTAATTTTACCGTCGTAACATTAAGCGATCATCTCTCAGTAGTGAATTATTCTGTTTTGTTGAAATAAATTAAGATAAATAATAATAAGGAACTACCTATAGCAGAGATTAGATCTACGACCAATCATTGCAGAGATTTTTTCACTATTTTTAACTAACTTCAAGAAAAGGAGGTTTTCAATTCGGAACCTTTGTTTTATCTTATTTATTTTATTTTATTGATATACCAATTACATAAATCAAAGTATAAAATTATAATAATTACAAACGTAGACTGATAATAAAAAAATAATCAAATATTATTATTTTCCCAAAAATGTAGGCATTAACCAGTAAATTGGCGAATTTATTATCGAATAGATCGCAGTCCCGGTTGGCTTCCACGAGCTTATTTAGTGCGGGCAATACGCGCGGTACGGGAGATGCAGCACGGGCTGCAGTCCGACACGAAGGCACATCTAGCAGCCGATGTTTTCTGCTACGGAGATAATTATTCGGTGCGAATCAGCTCATTATGGATGTCAGGAGCATCCGTCATGCCTTTCCATATTTTGAGCATAACACCTAACTGGTCACAGGATCAAATATCGTTGGAGGAGCCCCTCCAGGCCTGCTGCTTGACCGTAAGACAAAAATCTAGAACTTTACAATTGTACCGAAAAATCGAAGATACTTCATGCATAGCTCGCTGAGTGACTTTGTATTCGTATGTGGACTAACCCAATTGTTATTATTCATGTCCCCGTAACGGGTAGGAAGAACCGGATAATAACCCAAGTCTTCAGTAGCCAGTTTTTGGTTTGGAAATGTAACCTCTTATCTTCGGCATTATTTATCGGATTTAAATTAAACTGATTTCATTTGATACAGATTATAGACCAATTCATTCACTCGTTCAAATTCAAGTTTAATAGAAACAATTATTGTTTCTAGACATCAGTAGTCCACACACGTTCCATTATCAATCAACCGCAAAAAGCGAACAAAGCGGATGTTGTATCCAGTTAATTGCTCACCCTTGCTTCGCGACAAAAAACAGCGCCATATTGCGTCCAGCGTACACTAACCACCGCGAAAGAGAAATTTACGAATAAAGCCCCAATGGTTACACGCTGCATTTAAAATTAGAACCCTTTAGGGCGCCACACCGCCAGACAAAGGGCCGAATGGCAAATTGCCGGCAGGTAGCAATATCGAATATGTCGAAATGGAGTCCCAATAATTACTAAGGGCTCTAGTTTAATAAATGGCTCTTTTTCTAAATTATGAAGGGCTGATCGCGCCATACGGACATACCTGCCGCGAACCCTTCGCCCTTCACATAATGAGTTATAACTCTTCATTGCTTTTATTTGCAGGATTTTTTATGGGAGGTGAGGTAAGGTTGGCGAGCGGGCAACCCAATTTGATCGTTTAGAAAGTGGCCGCCGCCGCTGACCATAACTCGCTACCCCAACATAATGAGTGCGGCACTGGTCTAGATTCCATTGCAAAATACTTCCCGATGCTAAAGATAAAACACTTGTATCAAATGAAAATGAAATAAGGTAAGAGTTATATTGGAAGTTTCTGTGTGGGTATTTCGTACATAATATGCCTAACAGCCTAACGTCCTAAACCCATTCAGTTCGATACAACCCAAATACAGTAAACAACATTTGCTACTGACAAAAGGAGCTCCTTAGAAAATGGGTTTGATGTATCATTGTTTGGATAAAACAAACTTACTATACGTAATTGTATGACAGCAAACCCTTTTGCCCGGAGGCAACAGAGTGTATCGCGATGACTTGTAATTCCGATGTTTTCGCTGTTAAAATCGTATTTCCTGAAGGCGACATTGATCGGAGCCAGCGAAGCGAACACGAGAGTATTTCTAATGTGCCAGGACAAAGCCCGTCTCCCAAACAATGCCTTCGGAGACTATTTAAAACGAATCCCTTGACGACACCTACGCACACAGCATCAAGGATGACGTGTGGTGCAAATTGTAAACTTTTTACTTTTCACGTCAGAAATTAATATCTAAGGTGACGTCATCAGTTGACTATTCAATATGAATAGATGGTCTTTCGGAGTTATTTATTTTTTTACGAGAATTAATACATGTTCACTCTTCGATGAATCACCATTCGTCAAACAACTATACAATAAAGAACATTTAGATACTTTAAAGACCTATTTTATGAATTAGGTGTAACACATCATAATTATCTTCGGTGCAACAGCAGGGTTACGAATCCTCCGATGCCTGTCACTTGCACCACATACGGCGGAAGCTTGCAGAACGCTTCGATGGGTTTAACCGTCTAACGATCGGCAATCCTTTACTAGTGCAACTCTTTCACAAGCGATAGACCAGAAACATTATTAATATTGTCAAATATTTTGGCGGCTTTCACAATACAAGTAAGCCTCTATCCCCAATTAGACTGAAGAGAATATTGTCGGTGAAGTTTGTAAAGATTCGTCGCTTGTTATGGATTAAAACGTTTATTGTGGCCGAGAAGAATAGTGGCACAAATAAAAAAGTTGTCTGATATCCATTACAAAGATATTTGTTAGTTGTTACGAATAGTAGCGGACAACGAACCGCTACGTGCCCGCGCTACAAGGTCGCTCTTACATAATTTTGTATTATGGCCGAAGAATTATAACAATCAATAACCACACAGATATCTGTCTGGAAATAAATGATCTATGTCTACAATATCGTCGAAAAAGTTGTTCGGGTGGCGTCGTAGGAGGTGTAGGTAAATTGAAAATAAATGGGATTAAAGGACCTACTTAGTTATGTCGTCCATTATGAATTGTTTATTATCCTTTAAATCCTGAACATGCACATGATGGCCGTTCATTGGTACACATTATTTTTGCCACAAGAAGACGAAAGCAGAACGTTCAGGATCTTTTTCGACCTGGAACTTATGTTCCTGATTCGTTCTTTTTTAAATCGTCATACCTAATCACCACGCGTCACATGGATCGGTGATATTGGCAACAGTAGCACATGAATAAATAATTTATTCATGTGACAGTAGTTTGTTGACGTAAGAAGATAGGAACACTCTGTTTTGTAGTATAACTAGCAGCGTCAGTTATGATCACAAACGTCACCTGCGCATTAGCTAGTTTTTCGGTCTCTTGGCGGAATGAAGAAGACGGGGTAGCCGAGGCTGCACCTTGGTTCGTCAGTCGATGCTCGTCGTCTATTTGACTATTTTCTATTACGTATTGTCAACTGTCTATTGCCTATTGGGCCAAAAATTTACATACGCGATCTGTGATCATCTTTAATGCCGGTACCTATACCTACCTATATCTCGACCTTATCCCTTTGGCGCTGAGGCACGTACCTACCAGTGGAAAGGGATCACTTTCTTTTTTGACGAAAACTACACCGAAACTTGATATCTAATAATAAATACGGGTAAAACATTATTTAGCAGATTGCTTTCAACTTTCACATCACATTACGTCTCAATGCAACTTTAATTTTATCAGTCATGACGATGTACAAAGTTCAACACCGATCTCTCAGTACTAATATTACGAATTCAACAAAAGCATCTAAAAATTGTAGTCCAAAATAATTTTGTATAGAATATATCAGTAGAGTTAATAGAGTATCGACAAAAATGCGGGCAGCGCCGCGGGGCACCTCACTAATACCTACCATACAATAATGTAATATTATACTCAATTGTTAACTTCTTATGTCTACCTAGTTTTACCAGCCGGAATCTGGACACAAATACTGTCCATTAATACATGTCAAGTAGCGAGACACTGAGCTAAGATCACATCATTAATATTGAGAGGGTAGTACGTACAAGTAGGCGTTGGTGGAAAAGGATAAATTTCATGGAGAGGTGCTTTCACCCTTTACGACTCCAATCTATTTGTCAAAGAAAAGGAAACACACAGAAGCAACTAAAGAAAGGAATCGGTTCTTCAGGGCCGACCTAATTGTGTCCCTAATGTACGTACCGCGTACGTTATGGCCTCTAACGATGTCGATTTCATGCTTGTCTTTACATTACACTAGTATAGGTAACGATATAATTTCCACTTGGACTAGTCCTTTATTATATCGAAGAATCGTATTTTTACACGACTACCCAAAAAAAGGAGTGTTTTACATATTTTCAGGGTTTATAACTTTAAACGACTGAACTTATTTCGATGTAAGATATATCGTTGGAATTCTTGCATTGTCCCGGGTACCATAGGCTAGTAAAATTAGGGGGACAGTTTGTAGATCATTTTCTTATAGGTCACCTGACTGGGATGAAAGTTTGGTTACATCTTCTCCTTTTTTGGGCATAATGGTGGTGGTGGTGGGCATAAAGTAAAAAGAATCTTCAGTACCTATCTTGTTCCCATTCAACACTAATTAATATAACTTCTTATTTACTTTTAAACCTGGTAGGCCATTTAAGTATATATTTTTTTTACTATTTGTTTTTTAATATTTGATTACGTCGCCGTCGAGGCCAGAAGGCTTAAGAATTTCTATGCTACACCCTTAACAATTAAACAAAATTTAACAAACGAGCTGTTGTGCAAAGTAATTTTCCAGACCATTTACGTCATGAAGCAAAACTTGGCGAAGGCAAGATGTACCTACTTTGAATTTAAATACAAAATTTTGGTAATGCCTAACTATAGGTACTTAATGTCGCCACACTAGCTATACTGGACTAAAAGTCTGTATAAACTAGTTATTATACAGGGTTATTTGTAAAACACCAGTAACCTCTCAGGACTACGTTACTAACATCATAATCAACAACTTTTGTTCTATGACCTTGTAACGTTGTATACTTATTAATAATAAATACCTAGTTACCAATAAAACAACAAACATACAAAAAAACATCTCCGTACTAATCAGCTGTAGGAACAAAGAAATATTTTTTCTATGTATGTAGGTGATGCTATAATATTTCGGCCGCAAATATAAACCTACCCGCGCGCGAGTAACAAATTGCGCCGGAACAGACCGGTCGAAGTGCTTAAGCTCCGCCTCCATACTTAGTGTTATTGTGTCAGCCAATGACGACGGCTAGTCTTTCGATTTTTCTGGAACGAATCGCCGTTCTTTCGCGAAGATCACCTAATATGGTAATCTTCTAAATAGGTGAACGTCCCAGGAGGTTATAAAAAACCTCTGGGAGTTGCCAGGTGCATTCTAACCTGTACTCTGCGCCTGCGACTACGTACTTTGACCTACCTAGTCAACAAGTCTAAACACTAAGTAAATTACCGTGTTGTGAAAGTAATTGTTTAACTATAAAAACAAAGTAAATTCTATTGTGTGAACCCGAAAATCGGTAAGTCTTGAAAAGCTGTTTAGATGTGCCTAACAATTGTAATCTTTGTGTAATTTAGCTGTGTAACGCTGTGTATAAATTCACTTTGCTAATCTTGTTTTTTTCCAATAATAACGTGCATATTGTTTTAGTGTCAAAACCTAGGTCTTGTTTTAATGTTGGTGTGCCTAAACCAGCATAGTCTGAGCTGTGTTATATTGTGCTAGAAACATTAAACGTTATTATTCTAGAATCTCACCAATTCAAAATTAATAATAAAATATTGTTAATTTATGTGTGCGTCATGATGGTGGGTCATGTATCAGTTAATTTCAGTTAACCTTTTTGTTTTTTTTATTAAATTTAAATAGTAGTAGCTTGTCATTTTTTTATATGCACACAATTATAGGTAGATAGATACTAGCAATAATTCTAAATATATTGCCTAGTCATGTAAATTAATTACTTTGTTTTAATCATGTAAATTGTTCTAGTTTTTGCAAAAGGAGGTGGCTATAGTTTTTCAATAGTACTTAAAACGAATATAATTTGTTTTAAATATTTTTTCTGCTACCTACCTTAATTTTTTTTTTTTTTTAATAGCTAGCTAATGCTTGTCTGCACATTAGTTGTGCCCTATTATTGTCTTCTTTTAACCACACCGTGAGACTGCATCAAATTAACCAAATTAATGTTGGGGCTATCTCCTTGGTAGTTCCGCATTGGTTGCGGTCCGGTTGATGCAGTCGACGGTCTGGAGCACTACCTAAGACGCCTGTGAATGTGGATTCCAGGGTTCCAGTTCCACTTCTACGCCTCTGTATAATACGACGCGTACTCATCCTGCGCTGCTGCCGGGTGTGGCTGGACACCTGAGCTGCTGTCGCATCTACCTACCTCGCGAAGCTGCCGCGAGCTGCGCGCGCTGCGTCGACTACGCTTCACGTCGGCCGGCCGCCTACCTCCTGTGGACTACCAGGAGAGTACCGTCTACACAGGAAAGAAACTAAACGTCCAAATTCTTCGAACCCCGCCCGGCTTCACCGGCGGCTTACCTACTAGGGTTGCAAAACAATATACGTTTATTAATTTGTAACATTTTTTTATTCCATCACCCTAGTAGGACCACCTCGTTACAACCTTTAAAAATTCATCATATTTTAATTCATCAGATTTACACACAAAAATAAAAATATTTAAATTCAACGCTCTAAATGTTACTTTAGAGCGTTGAATTAAAATATGATGAATTTTTAAAAGTCATAGAACAAAAGTTGTTGATTATGATGTTAGTAACGTAGTCTTGAGAGGTTACCGGTGTTTTACAAATAACCCTGTATACAAGTTCTTTCGTCATTAAAAAGTGATAACAATTGAATGGCATAGGAAGTTAGAAACTCATCAAGTCATCATAGAATAAACATAGTTTTTCTATTGTTTATTACCTACACTTAATGCCTGTGTAAGTAAACATTCATATTTAATATTACAAAATAAAAAAATAATTCTGCAGGTACAGAGAACAGTAAACTATCCTTTGCTACAATAAATTAAATAAACTGTCCATCAACAATGCGCCGGCGGCGCAGCGCTACCTCGCTACAAAGCGGAGCTGCACCGGTCAACCCATTAGCGTGCGCGCCGCGGGGGCTCATGATCACTTTGCTCACTTTAATTTATGTACTTTGTACCATTGTCCGGCAACAATGCATGCGTTTTATAGCATTCGGCTGCCGGACACCCAGATTAACATCTATGCTTGGTTTCGCCTTTCTCTCGTTTTGTGCAACACACAATGGATATAACCGGGTAGCCACCTGGCAATAATGGCTTCAACGTAGTGGATTCTATGTCAAAAAAATCTGCCTACCTATATCACTTTATGTAGAAAATTCCTAAGTTATTGACGTTCGCTCTATAAAAATGCGGAATGTAAAGGAAAAGCTTTATTTCGATATATCAATCAATCTTAATAATAATATGTATAGACATTATATATAGGACCGACATAATAATTCTAAAATATTTAAAACTACATAATATACCTAAATAACATAGTGCTATCTAGGTATCTATAGGTAAACATCTGAATTAATTATATATATTAAAAACTACATAATTAATATTAACTAATATTATTAAAATAGTAAATCAGCTAACCAGGCCAGATGATGATTTGGGTTATTGGATGATTCGCACGAATGAAACTCGCCCGAAATGTCAAGATGATTGTGTACTTGAAGTCAGATAAACAATATAATGGCCTAACGTCCTGCAAATTGTAAAACTCCAGCTCCAGAAGGTCATTAAGGTACGAAAGTACCTTATTAATTTAGCACTATGACTGACAATTGACTGAATTGACCAAAAATGGTATTCTGCTAATCAGTTTTTCGTACCTATAATTTATTAAGCACTAGCTTCTTCCCGCGACTTCGCCCGTGTTTTTCGGGATAAAAGGTAGGTAGCCTATATGTAATCCAGACTATAATCTACCTTTGTACCAAATTTCATCTAAATCCGTCCTACCGTTTCAGCGTGAAGAAGTAACAAACATACACACACACACACACGCACAAACTTTCGCATTTATAATATTAGTGTGATTTGTGTGGAGAAGTTTATATGCAGAAAACTAGAATTTATATATTTTTCCATACAAAACAATTTAACACATTGGTTTTTCAACCACAGGTGATACCAGTTTACAGATAGACAACTTTTTAATTTTGAATATAATCTGAACCAATGACAAATCACACCCATTTACTAATGTTAAGTTTAAAGCTTTTCAGGATATTGTATAAAATGTCTCATTTTCGGAATAAGTCTATCATAAATGAAATACAGGTCACATTTGCTTAAGAAACTTCAATTCTACAACTCTCTTCATGAAAAACTACCAAAACCTACTCATTCTCTATCCGCATGTCACCATCATCGGACACAGCATTCCTCGGGTTATTCACCAGGTCGCCATGAACCCTAACGCGATACACGCACGTGTATACAGGATGTCCCCAGTTCGTCATCACCCTTACCCTCACAATGTTATGCCCCTTATTAGATGGAAACATAACTTCGAAGTACTGTATAGGTTTCCCATCTTTGTCGTACTCAAAGCTGCCATAGTCGTGAGGATACGGATCGAAACGGCCTTCTAAACCTTCGACTTGAAAGAGTCGCGGTGCGGACGATATTTCCCTGTGAAAAAATATATGATACTTAATCCTATATGGAATTAGTTTAGTATTACTTCAAAGTCACGAAAAAAATTGGTAGGTATAGGTACCGTCCGCGTCGTGACTTCGTGAGTTATGAGTACAGATCGCGCATGTACCTACGTTTTCGGCTCAATAGACAATAGACAGTTGACAATTAAGTAATAGAAAATATATAGTCCAATAGACGACGAGCATCGACTGACGAACCAATCGCATGAAGCTTCGGCGCCCCCCGTCTTCTTCATTCCGCCAAAGAGACCGAGGCCGCCAAAGTGACGTTTGTGCTCATGACTGGCATAAGTATCGGCAGGGATATTGATTACAGATCGCGCATGTACATTTTTGGCCCAATAGACAATAGACAGTTGACAATACGTAATAGAGAGTAGTCCAATAGACGACGAGCATCTACTGACGAACCAATCGCGTGCAGCCTCGGCGCCCCCCGTCTTCTTCATTCCTCCAAAGAGACCGAAAAACCAGCTAATGCGCAAGTGACGTTTGTGATCACATTTCACGCCGCGACTTATACCTACCTGTATACCTACTTGTAGAAATCTCAAAAAACTAGATTCAACTCAAAAACTTTAAAAGACAGCAACTTTACCTCGTTGGTGAAATATGCGGCGGTATATGTTCAATACTGATGCCTGTTATCCGGACGGTGCCAAGCAGGCGTATCGTGGCTTCGCCCCTGGACCCCTTGAAGGCCCAGCACTCTCCGGGCAGCGTGCCCGGCCGGATCATGGCCCGGGCGCCGAGGCACTCGCGGCATAACCACGCAGTCAGCATGTGGAGCGCCCAGCCTACTGGAGATTCGTATATGACGTGCTCTACAGTGTCCCCTGTATCCAACACTCTGGCGCCAGCCGATTCAAGTGCGTAGTCTGCCAACTGTTGACAAGGTCACGGATCCGCACTCTTTTATATTGGTGTTAGGCTGGCCTCACACATCAGGAATTATTTTCTAAATTAGGAAACAGAATTGAATTTATAAAACCAAAACGGTTAGATTTGCAAGTAATTTAATAACACCACTATACAAATAGTTTTTTTAAAATCCATTTGGCAGAATGATACTGATGAATGTTCTGAACTCCGGATCTGAATTTTTATGAATTCATAACGTTTGATTTACCTACATAGATTTCGTAGGTGTTGGATGCTGGCGCACACACAATGAAAATTAAACCCGGAATTATCTTGGTATAATGTTTTCGATTGTTTTTTTTTTTGCATGTATAAGTATATTTAAAAAACTTAAATTAATAATTTAAAAAACCTTGACACATAGAACTATCACTTAGGTATAAAGTAATAAAATAATAGTTATTTAATATAACTAGCACTTTAACTGCGACTTCGTCCGCGTGATCCAAAGTACTAATTAATGTGCATTTTTCGAGATTAAAAGCTTATAGCACTCAGGGATAATGTAGCTTTCTATTAGTGAAAAAAATTTCAGTATCGTATCAGTAGTTCCGGAGATTGTCCTCGGATCCACATATACCTACACAAACTCACAAAACTCGCACTCTCTCTTTATAATATAGATATAGATAATATAGATTATTATTCGTATAGATAGGGTATACTTACATGAGATTTAAACTTAATCAGCGAAAGAGTGTTACACATAGGTACACCTCAGCTCAACCTTTCGGAGAATACAGGCGTAATGTGATGTGGTGTAATGTAACCTACTGAAGTTGCTACGCTAATACTATGCAGTAAAACTACTAGGTACAAATAAAAAATTGTATCGTATGCAGCATAAATGGTACCTTTTGCTAATTACTTGTATAGTCGAGAAGATGGTCTGATATAATAATTTCATATTATGATCACTCACCTGTCTATCATAATCAGGTGCATCGCCAATCGGCCGGCTGTTGCGCAAACGCATTACGGGATCGACAAGTGCCTCTTTAGCGCGCCCGGCCGCTGCCGCCACTGCTGGCAACACCGAGGAAATGTGCTCCATCTCACTTTGCAGCCTCTCATGCTTGCGATTCACCTTCAATCACAGATTTATTATGGACCGTGGGGCACTGCATCAATGTCCTTGTAAGTAGGATAGTTATTAAACCTTGGCCAAATTTCTGCATTCGTGGTGTCAGCTCACCACAAGTTCATATTCGAACGGTTTCACAAAATGACGCCCAAGACGTAGATATTTGCCCAGTGTACCCACAACCTGAAAGACTGGGACTACTTACGTGAAATGGGATCGGCTCTCGGGCTCGTAGCCCCGTACATATTCAAAACATGGAAATCTTACGCTCGGTCTCTATGATGCAATGGCAAGCACAGCCGTACCGGTTGTTAACGTGATATCCCCGCCCAAAAAGTTCACAAAACTCAGATAACTACTACGACTTTCAGGTTATAAGTTACAATGCCATCTCATTTAAAATTTTAAATCATCGCGCTCTAGCACTACTAAAACCAAACCGTAGCACGTAGCACTGCGTAGCAGTGCGTAGGTGCGTAGCAACAAGTGATGCCATCTATAATATTGAACAATAACTATCGGTACATTATGCGAAGGCCAAGGGGACGATTTGTGTTGACTAATTAATATTATTTAATTTACCAACTCCTCCGTAGATCAATAATGTAAATAACTTAGCATCGTTGTATAATGATAGTTTAGTGTACCTATACTGTGAAACATTAGACGGCCAACGCCTTATGTCAGTTAGCACTTCAGCTTTACATTGAAGGGCGGATCCAGCCTTCGAATCGGGGGGGTCACCACATGTATTTTACTACAAAATATTCTTTTACAGATTAGAAATAGTGGTCGACCTAGGCCCAGCCCAGGGCCCACGCATGACCTGTTTTTAGTATTTGTTGTTATAACGGCAAACAGAAATACATCGTTTGTGAAAATTTCAACTGTCTAGCTATCACGGTTCATGAGGATACTACAGCCTTGTGACAGACAGACGGACAGCCGACAATTAAAGTGGCGGCCACTTGTGGCAGCCACTTTAATTGTACTTACCTGTGACAATAAGTGGCGGCCACTTAGCACAGGTACAATTAGGGTCGCCGCACACGGGCCACACGCGACAGCCACAAACGCCGCCACGAGAAGCTAGAAGCGGCCACAAAGGTAGCTGAAGCGCGCAACAGCCACTTGTGGCCGGTGGTCGACACTCGAACTCGACACGAAACTCGAACAGGTAAACTGAGGTAAGGGAAAGAGGGGTGATGAACCGCGCGAGCGGCGTATGGCGGCGTTTTGTGTCGGCGTTTAGTGGCCGGTGCTGCCCACAAGAAGCAAGCAGCCACGATTTGTAGTGTTTTCAGATTTAAAGCGAAAACCAAACCGCCATCTTAAGGCCAGAGACGCACTAAGCGACATCGGCCTCGACCGGCGTGTGCTAGAGAAAGAGAGAAGTTCTCACAGCTGCTAATTATCCTTGCGACTAAGTATAATACCTACAGCATAAAAAGTATCACCTCGGACAGCCCTCTAGTGAGCTGCATGACGACATATTTGATATCAGAGAAGTCTCCGTCCAACGACTCTTGTGTGGGTCCCCAGAAGTAAGCATAAACGTGCAGCCCGAGTAACAGAGATAGTGCGACGCAGACGAACGAACGGAACACGTTTCGAAAGCATCCATCGTTTCTGTATCCATAATCCATGAATTTATTTTACTATTTAGGAACGATTTTTTATCATAGTTTAGGTACTTACCACAGAAATACAATAAATAATTGATTGAAGTGTGAAATGTCTTGTTGACATTCCCTTTTGTTGATGGTTGTGAAAATTATATAGGTAGGTACTTTTTGGTTATCTGCGGGTAGAATTTTAATTAGTTTTTGCTTCGAGTTTGTACTCGAAGCAAAAACTAATAGCTATGAACTATGAAGATAGGAATCTTCGTTCTAGGTTCTAGTGCTCACCGCAAGCCCAGTGTATAGTGAGTTTTTTAGCAACTGTTTAGTATATGCTTTCGATCCCCTGGGATCGGAAATTCGGAATAGGTACATTTATTATTTAATTGATGTCCCTCTATTCCAAATATCTGCGAATAGCGGTGAACAACACATTTTTATTCTATCCACTTCAAGTGGCACCTTGGTGGGGGTTAGGCGCACTTGGTCCCATTCGAGGCACATTTTATTTATGACAGATTATGTATGTATACGAAACCTACGAAACCAAGGGAACCTAATGGGACGCCTTGTCAGTCTTTATTATTGAGGGTCAAATGCTATCTTGAAGAAATAAAATACTTTTGGGATTTTATATCGTATATTAATACAAAATGGCTACAAATAGCAGATTGTTACATAGACTGTAATCAGTTGATCATACTCAGGATATAATAAATATAGAACTATAACTGTGACCATTCGACATTTTCAGATTGAAGAAATAAATGGAATTTGGCGCTTTAGAGCATATAAATACATATACGCTCTAAGTATAACGCCTGAAGATTTTCTCGGCTAATACTCACCAACAAATTGCGATCAATCTTATAAAATAACAATATCGACCACAAAAATCGACTATCGAAATTAGATACCGTAGAAAATGTATTGTATATGAAAGTATTTTTGACTAATTTATCCGATCAGTCACAAGAGTAAATCTAAGCACCACTAGGTACCGTAAAGCCGTGTCTCCTGCGCCCTGTTTTCGTGTTCGACGAACATCGAACAGTGAACAGTGAACGATAAAGGGGCGTGGTCTACGTGTTTTGAGTGTTTTTATTCGTCAAAACACGTAGACCACGCCCCTTTCTCGTTCACTGTTCACTGTTCGATGTTCGTCGAACACGAAAACAGGTGCAGGAGACGCGCCCTAATGGTGCTTAAGCGAAGTGTCCACTAGTAAAAAAATTTGCCGAAATTGACTTGCGCAAGCAACTTCTTGAACGATTTTTCGAAAACGGCACCCTAATTGCGTAACTCAATTGCTATCACCATGGCATTGATTTTGACGTTCATTACGCTGTATGTTTCATATTCCGTACTCCCGTAACTAGCTCAACGCCGCAATGAACGTTGTTGAACGGTCAAAATGAAGGCCATGGTGATAGGAATTGAGTTATGCAATTAGGCTGCGGGTCAACTTGCGCGAGCGTTTACACATTGGAAGTCGCTTGCGCAAGTCAACTTCCGCAAATTTTATTGCTAATGGACACTTCGCTCTTGTGCCTGACGATCCGTAACGGGTCGGAAGCTATGCAACAATCTGCAGCGGACAAGTTTATGCTTTCTGGTTTTGCGTGGCGTACTCGATCTGCGCGGCGGCGACGGACTTCATGGCGTCGTGCGCGGCGTGCACGTTGCCGCGCCACGCCAGCAGCACGTCGCGCAGCTGCTGCCACTGCGCGCGCGCGAACGTGCGGTGCATGGTGCTGGACACGCGCACCGCGCGCTCCGCCTGGTCCATGCGCGCGCGCACCAGCTTCGTCTTCAGTACTGGAACGGAATTACGGTGCTTTAACACATTCATTACCACTACGATTTTCATGATGTCTTCTCGGATGCCGCCGGTTGACTCGCCAGGCGAGTCGTCGGCACTGGAATAAGATTTACGTGAACTCTCCGGGCGAATCGGTGGCACTGAACGTGTTAAGCCTGGCCACTGAGACGCATCGAGCCGAAACGCGTTGGCGAAGAAATTCGCCTCACGACCGTGCGCCCGGAGATTCGGTTCGGCGCACCTCGGCGCGCTGCAGTGGACGCACTCTCATAGTAAATGTATAGGAGGCGAATTAATTCGATTCGATTCGGCTCTCTAGTGGACGCGACCCTTTAATGTGATATGAGCACTGTTGCCGATTTTGCTATTTTTCCGCTAGACATTTACGACTTTTGTGCTAAAATTGGCGACAAAGTTCCAGACCACTGTTGCCAAATTTGCGCTAGAAATGTACGCAAAAGTCATAAATGTCTAGCGGAAAAATCGCAAAATTAGCAACAGTGGATATGAATGGGTCGTGGTACTTAGAATTTACGCCTCCCCCACATTGGGCGTGCGCATGCCTCGAGCGTGTGAACGGCGCGAACGCCGCGTGCGTGAACGTTCGCGTCATTCACACGCTTGAGGAACGCGCACGCCCAATGTGGGGAGGCGTTAAATATCAATATCTATTAATGAAAAGATGAAGTTACTTATTTGTATGCACAAACGCCCACATTATTTGGGTACCCCACACACAAACACCTTACCAAAGGCAGCTTAGCCAATTAAGGCAGCTGTGTGTACATAATCAGCACAAATATCAGATTATCATATAAAAAAATATCCATCCCCAGCACACTTGGGACTTGAAATTATTGTCTTGATCATAAATATTTTAGAGTTATGTATATTAATTTTTAGTTAAAATCACCTTCTATGATGAAAGCTTCTACATCTTGCTCTTCAATTTGTAGTTCTGATATAATCTCATCATAAGTAAGTTCAGGATTGACTTCAGCCATTTGCATGAAGGACAGTATCCTCATTTTCTTTACATTTTGATCATGATCTAGACCTGAAAAGAGACCACATAATAAATATTATTTTGATTAATTAACTACCTCATACACCAACATTTACATAAAAACACAGATTTCAGTAAAGCAGACTTACCTTGGGACTGAACAAATTCTTTGTGATTCTGGTAAAAGGTCTGATAACTGGACAGCTTCTCTGATACGAAGATGGTGAGCAGATCGTGAATTAATTCACCTTCAAGAAATCTTACAGGTTTGAGGGACAGTAAGGGATCCAATAGGAATGTAGTAGGATCAGCTAGTGCGGTGGAGATACAGTTGATGGCATCCTCTCTGGCGTATGACGCATTCTCGTCAGTGTATGTGCCAAGCAATTCAATCATAACTTTTGAAGCTAGTTCACTGTAACCAATCAAATAAAAATTTTATTGGAAATGAGACACAGTATTTTTTTTTGTATTGGGTTCTACATTTGATTATTTGATTAGTAAGTAGTAAGCATACAAATTGGAAATATCCGTACCAGGCGTGAATAGGTTGATATGTCGACTTACATATATTTTTTTTAATGCATATGTACCCTTTAATAAGAGAGTTAATAAAAAATTTACATGTTTGCTATGTGCGGTAAAACAAGATCTATCAACTGAGTCTTTTTCACCCTATGAAAGAAGCAATTCTAATGCATAATATGCATTTAAAAAAAATATATATGTAAGTCGACTTATCAACCTATTCACGCCTGGTACGGATATATTATTTTACTCTATGTGACAACAAAATAATTATCTGCTTGCACTTGAATGCCAAACAGTTCCTGTGGTTTTTTGGATAATTTAATAGACTGTACAAATGGCAAGAATTTATAAACTTTTTCTATTATTATTTAAATCAAAATCAGCCTCACCAATTAATTCAGTTACATCTGTATATATTACTCCCCTTACTAATAGACGATGATTAAATTAAACAGTTCTTATGTCAATTGTCATCTCTATTCATTGTCATACAAATGACAAGGATAGTTGTTAATTTAATCAGTGTTAAAATTATGAGGTGTCTATAAGCAAGGGGGTACATGTTTAAAACTGCAACAACTTCTAATAATAATTCTCTAGTCATATAAAGTGTTACCTGTTCTGATCTTTTAAAACTTGATGCAAGATCCTATACAGTTTCTGCATTTGTTCATTAGTGGGTGGGCAGCCAGAGAATTCTTTCCTGAGTTGTTCAACACTGGTGAATACCTCACGTACAAAGCCAACACGCGCCGCCAGCTCGATCACGTGGTAGTACACATGATAACGCAGGGGTGAATCAGCCTCCAAGTTGTTGTAAAGTCGCCATAGTCTGTAATGTTAAAATGAAAGTAAGATATCAGTAGGCCACAAAAATACATATTCTATTTTGAAGATTCAAAACCCAATAAGTACCAGTATTGAAAATGCAACTATGTATAGTATCCGGCAGGAAAGATGATCACAGATCACGCATATACATTTTTGGCCCAATAGACAATAGCCAGTTGACAATACGTAATAGAGCATAGTCCAATAGATGATGAAAATCAACTGATGAACCAATCGCGTGCAGCCTCGGTGCCCCCCATATTCTTCATTCCGCCAAAGAGACTGAAAATCCAGCTAATGCACAGGTGACGTTTGTGATCACACATTTCAGGCTGCTACCTATACCAGTATTGAAAATGCAACTATGTAGGTAAGTACCTAAACCTGTCAACTGCTTGACTGGAAAATTACAGACAATGAATTTATTGTGTTTGTGTAGATCTACATTCCAGCATATGACCAGATAAACTAATGTTTAAAATTAAAAATAAAATACCGATGTAATACCAGTATACATACAGTATAGTATGTAATTAATAAATTTTAATCCAAAAAAAAGATAAAATAAAATAACTTACGACTGTAGCACAACCATGCCAAGTTTGGGCCCTGGAGCTTTTGAGAGCCTTTGACTAAACGCCAAAATCAAATTTTCACCCCTCTCCAATGGGATCTATAATAACAAAAACATCAGTTATAGTTCCAAACTAATCTTCAGAAGTCTTATAATATTTATGCATATTTTTGCGAATTTCAAACTTTCTTAATAACATTCAGAAGACTGTGTTTTTTATTTTCACAACAGACTTCATAGTATCCAGAAATTGAGTGGCTGCTTGAATTTGCACATTTAAAAAAATGCAGAATATTTATTTTATATAAACTTATAAAGTAATAATTAGAAATAAAATGTACTTACAGACACCATGATGGAGACAATACTGTTAAGTATAGCCTCAATCTCGGATTCATTTGGCTCCTTGAAACAAACATCACAGACACCCACAATTTTGTGCAAGTCGTCCTCTATACCTTTCGGTGACTTCTCCTCCGCAATCTCCGCACCAAGACTCTTGAAGTATTTTCTTAGTTCTAGTGCCTGAAAGAATAGGTAGTTAAATAATCATCATAACAGCGAGAACTAATTATTTAAACTTTCCCCGAATCTACGCCTAGGTTATGTTGATGTAAACTTACTTGATCTTCAAGAGATATATCCATAAAAACTGCGGGACCCTGCATCTTGAATGTTGTAAATTACGTGCCTTCCCTAAAATTCTGTTGAATTATTTCTCTGAAAGAGATTTTACAAAAAAATGCATGTGCCACAAGCAATAAATGACACGGCACCACAGATTAATATAAACCACAGAACAATATTACTCTAGCGAGATATAAACCTACCACGGCACGGGCAGGCTCGGTCAACTGTGTATGGGTGACTTTGGACATAGACCAATATGTCTTTGGACACAAGGTGGGTTCCAGTTCATGATAAGAATAGCGATATCGATGACTCTGTCTAACAGGCTGATTACAATGAAATGTTACCAAATAAAATAAAATGAAATATCGTGTAACAAATTATGACCTAAACATGATTAATTTAATTTAAAATGTAGCTTAATAACTAACACCTATTTTGTTTACGGTTATATAATTAAAATTATGAACTCTAAACGAAATTTGGAAAAATAATTATATCTTTAGAAATAAATTTGAATTTAAAAAATGGACTCTGGTAGTTTGCTCTGGCAACACCATATGATAAATGTCTGCTGTTATGGTTGGTCGTTTTTTCTTGTTTCTGTTTATTTGTTGTGCTTTAAAACGATAAACTGTTTCTGATTTTTCCATCATAACGTTGAGTCGGCCATACTGTTACGCCATTGCGGTGAAAAAGTGTTGTGTTGAGTGAGATAGTGATTCTTTCGAGATTTCTTTGTGAGAACGAGAATTGTTTCGCAATTAATCAAAGTAAAAAATAGGAAAGTGCGTCAATTGTGGATTTCCAGCTTTTCAAGATGTATTAATTTGTATTATATGCCCACCTTTATGAATAGATATTATTTTATTGTCTTACTGTCAATAAAATAATATCTATTCTAGGTGGGCATATAAGTTTTTTCATTGGATTTACTGGGATCCCACTAGATGGCGTGCAAATTCGTCTCACATTTTTACTATGAAGTTGATATTCTTCTCGCTAGAGTAATATTGTTCTGTGGGCACGGGCAAGGTCCCCAATCCCCAACATAGACATAGAATTAGGGATGTCAAAAAATAATCGATTATGGAAAAAATCGATTATTTTTCGAAAAAAATCGATTTTAAAAATCGATTCAAAAGTTTAAAAAATCAATTAATTAATCGTTTTTTTTTTTCACTGCCGATTTTTTTCATCCGCAACCCCTAGCTGACTAACTAGAGGCTCTAGACAAGTTGCTTTTCTGTTAGCGTTCACGCCAAACGATAAGCACAAAATGTATGGCAATGACATTACCTGCGGAAAAGTCACGTGACTCACAAATGTCATTTCCATACATTTTATCCGTAGCGTTTGACGCTAACGCTAACAGAAAAGTAACTTGTCTAGGGCCTTAGGTCAGCCAATGATTTCGTCAATTATTGACGCTAAATTGACGGATGACAGTTTACGACGTCTTACCTTTTGTATGTTGAAAACAAAGTTTCGTAAGTTTCGTTAAAATAATTAAAACTGTCAACGAACTACTAAGTTTTGCGGAATGTAAGTAGGTATTTTGCGTAAACATCTTTTTCTCTCTGATAAATCAAGAAAGAGACGGAAATAAAGCCGCGTCTCATGCGACCTGTTTTCGTGTTCGACGAACATCGAACAGTGAACAGTGAACGATAAAGGGGCGTGGTCTACGTGTTTTGAGTGTTTTTATTCGTCAAAACACGTAGACCACGCCCCTTTCACGTTCACTGTTCACTGTTCGATGATCGTCGAACACGAAAACAGGGCGCAGGAGACACGGCTTTAGGAATAGGAGAGATTATTGTTGTGTCTGTGGTTTGAATAGGTAGGTTATATTAATCTGTGGTTTGAACCTTTATTGCGGATATGGCAGAAAAAAATTGGCAACACTGACAGGAACAGCTGGGGAACACGGCCAGTGCTGCCAATTTAGCGACTTTGTCGCTAGAAATGACGACTTTTGCTTTGGTCTTAGCGACAAAAAAATAGGTTTGACGACAAAAAATATTTAACGACTTATCTGACGACTTTTGGAGAAAGGATATTTGGATATAACTTGCAATAATTTATTTTTATTTTTACATTCCCATCCCAGTATTCCAGTCGTGTTCTAACATCGCGTCGAGTTACTAGTCTCGCGACCAGTTTTCTTTTTCGTTTATAAGCCGTATTGTTCCACTTCGGAGTGCAAAAATAATAGTAACACCAAAAAATTACAATAATGAATGCATAAGATGTTTTGTTTAATTCTATTAGAATTATTTACAAACAAATTATTAATTTTTTTTCACCCCCCCCCCCACCTTCAGACCACCACTGTGAACTGTTCCCAGAACTAAATCTTGGATCTACCCGGTAGAATCAGTTTTAGCGACTTTCTAGCGACTTTTGACATTGAGACTAGCGACTTTGATTTTTTGGAGTTGGCAGCACTGAACACGGCGGCGACGTCAGGTTGCAGGAAAAGACAGAATTACAGAAATGTCAAAATAAAAAAGTGGAAATAGTTATTTTCTTGGATTACCTACTATGCTAAAGTAATACCTTCAAAAAGCCACGAACGAATTCAATCCAAATTGCTCCAGCATGAGCAGTTTTCATAAAACTAGTGATTCACGCGTCACTATAAGTGGCACAAAAGTGAAAAACAGTTTACCAATAATATCATCTGGTATTCCATCCCTGGACCATGTAATTGGTAAGATATATAAATTTGCAATTGTAGACAAGAAATAAACGAAGGTTTTCGATTTTTTCAGTACGATATTAATACTACATTAATTTAAATTCGTTTGTAAATATAACCTAAAATCGATACTAATGTGTCAATCTTGCTTTGGGTAAAAATAATTATTTAAAATTTACAGGTGGTGGTTTACCAGCAGGGAGTATATTTGCTGTTGGTTAGTATTATTACTTCTTTTACTTAAATATTAAAAAGAAAATTAGTGTAATTAAATTAAACACATAGGACATTTTAATCCACACCAAATGGAAGAAGTTATCTATACTTACGCTGAGTTGCAGAAAAGGTCATTAAGTTTTAAAGGAGACTTTAACGATAGAAATGGTATGGGTAATGCCTCCGTTAAAATGTAATTCTCTTTCTGCAACCAACCGGTTTTTGTTTATGATAGCCAGATTTATGAGGAATAGTATATGCCTAATTTAACATCACGCTACAACCCTTAGGAGCCGAGCCACGGGGAAGGTGAAACTGTGGGCACAGTATGTCTATAATATACATGAAAGAATGTTTGTTTTTTTGTCCTCTAAGCATTCCTGTAGGCAGACATGCACTCACCCAAGCACAAATAGTATGAATTACAAAATTGATTTATTTTTCAGAGGAAGATGTCTTGGCTAACTATAGCAGAATTCTTTTAAAGTATTTCTTATCTGAAGGAGTAGCTAGCAAGCATGACATGTTTATTGCATCAGCAGATGAAAATCCTGTAGATATTGTAAGTTAACAAAATATTTTATAATTATAAACATTAGAAAGATATAAAATCCAAAGACATTTCTATAATGCAAATATGCATTAACTTTAATACTCTCACCGCCATGTGGTATGCCAGTGGTCCATAAATATTCCAGTATAGCAAGCCACCTATTATGGATTTCAATTTAGTAAAATTTGTTTGAATTTAAAGAGTTGCAGAGGACCACACGACTTGCCAATAAAAATAAGTCTATGTGGAGTAATAAAGAAATTATAGTTTTTAAATATGGCTTCCATCTCATGACATTAGTGTAACTATCAGGGGATTGCACACATGGTGCATGGTTCACTAAAAATGCAAATGGTATATTAATGGCAGTGAGAGTGTTAAATTTAAATTAAAAAAAAATAACAAATTTTCAGGCAAAGGAATTACCATTACCCACAATAATTCCCCAAGATGATGAGATTACATCAACAGCTAGTGATATAGATAAGATGAAAATAGCATGGAGGTATGAGGGGCTCAGTCAGGTGGAGTCATCATTTGGTAGCTATGCTAACTTTGGACACCATTTTGATCTAAGCAAACATATTGATGCTAATACTATCAATCATTGCAATATAAATTATTGTAAATTGGATATGGACAGTGGGAATGTTAATGGTAAGACATTTTTGTATTATAATAGTTTGGTTTGTGATATTGAATACAGCTAGTATTCAATATCACATACAAAACTATTACACCACATACTATGTCCGTTTCGCTTGACTAAGATGGAGAATACTCCCTCCAAAAACTTCAAAAGCGTCTATGTTTTCCATTTTGTGATAAATTATTTTTTTCTTTTACATTATTGTTGTTCCTATTCCTTCTTTGAAATTAAAATAATTTATTTGTACTTTTTTAATAGTAGTAAACTACCGTATTTCAGGTTTTGTCCCATTAAAAAAGTTGTTCATAATGATGAGTACAATGACACTTTTTAGAATACCCATTCTACAAAATAAAATTCTCAATTATGATTTAGGTACTCAGCACCATAAAACATTATGATTTTCTTTTTTAATTCTCTGATTTCAGGTTTCAAAAATAGCCTGTACCATAAATTACTCAGTAGTATTAAAGAATTAGTTTCTAAGGAAGAATATCAAAGTAGTGTTAAGAAGAACAGCAATATCTTAAGAATTGGTATACACTCTTTGGGATCTCCAGTGTGGATGGCAATGGACTGTGATGATGAAGCCTCTGGGGCCTATGGACAGGATCTAATCAAGTTCATGTATTGTCTAAGAGTTATATTGAGAGACACTAATGCTGTTGCATTTGTTACCATTCCAGCTCATTTATTTGATGTAAGTGTTTTTCAAGTAATTAAAAAAAGTTATAAATACATAGGTAAGTATTTGAAAATTTTATGAAATTCTGATCAACAAATTGAGAGATAGGGGTGGGATATACCCCCACAGAGGAAATGTGTTTTACCTCCGTGGATATACCTATTGCCTATCTTATTAATTCTGAGAACTAACAAGTCATTGCAGACTATCCAGTTTGGTGAAAGATGACTGACTCACAGTTAATTTGTTTATGACTAAATAACAGTCAAGTACCTGCGTACTTACAGTGTAATAATAATTTTATTTTTGTTTACAGGATGATCACATAATGAAAAGACTTTTATACTCAGTGGACAATGCAGTCAGAATCGAATCATTTGCTGGCTCAAGTCGTGAAACAAACCCTGTGTACAAAGATTACCATGGATTGTTCCATATCACCAAGTTATCTGCTATTTACTCACTTGTACCTTTTGTGCCACCCAGTCTTGATATGGCGTTCAAACTGAAGAGGAAGAAGTTTGTCATAGAAAAGTTGCATTTGCCCCCAGGTATGCTACTATCGATTTTGTGTGTTAGCTTATTTAATAGAAGAAGTCAATTACTCATAATGAATACTCATTATTGATAATTTTTAGGGTTCCGTACCTCAAAAAGAAAAACGGAACCCTTATAGGATCACTTTGTTGTCCATCTGTCACCGGACCATAAGTGGAGCCATCTGCTTGTAGATGGCCCCACTAGAAGTATGCAGTAGCGCCATCTATGATCAAGATATGATAAGTAGGTATATCTATTATGATGTAATAGCGGCATAGGTCGCGCTATTGCATATTTCGGAGCCCTTAGGGCGCTAGTTGTACTCGCACTTATCCGGTTTTTTAACTACAACAAGCCTGTTTTTACCCTACTACTACACAAGGAGAGTAATGTTTTTACTAAAAGGATTCCATAATCTGCTGCTAGATTTGGTTAAATAAGTATTTAACCAAATCTAGCAGCAGATTATGGAATCCTCCACTATCGCCACTAATCCGCCACTATGCTTTCTGCTATCGAGACCATACATGGCAACTATGGCAAGAAAATTGGGTATTTCAGAGTACTGATATTAGATTCCAATTACACTATTTTTCTCTATCCAATCCTTTCATCTCCAAATAAAATAATTAAATTGGATTTTTTTATATTATTTAGGATATAATAACCAATCAATCAACTTTACTATTGTGTTTCAGAACTTGAAGAGACCAAGGAACGGGAGCAAGATGACATCACAAGTGTACCAAACGTTAACTGTGGTGGATTTAAAAAGAGAGATATCGATTTTTAAAAACATTTATGTTTGTTACATAGTTACATATAATATAGAAATCTAATAATATTTTTTGTGATAAAGTATACAACTATGAACTGTTTTGAACGAGTTTTAATTAAAGTCTTGCATATTAATTTAACGTTGCGGTGTGTGATGTCGCAAGGCAGCCAGTATCTCCATAATGAACCTGTAATTCCACAGTGTAAATGCTGAGCCATGCATGAGCGACTCATGCATTAATTTTAAACAAAAATGCTTTAATACTCAGTCACCCCACCTGTTCACCAGAGCGTATCTCCCTAAAACCGGCGAATCTATTCATCGTCCGTTTGTTTATTCACATACATTATTAGTTGTAACTATAGCGTACTGACCACATTTCTCCGTATCGTATTACACTGAATCCTTGTGTGCCTTTTTGGATTCTGTAATTTTTTTATAACATGTGCAAAAATGAAAAGTGCTAAAGTGCTTTTTGGATGTTTCAATACCGTATTTTTTGTAAGTATTCTACTATTTTACATTGTATGTCTCAATTTGTGTTCGTAAATAACCAGTTGACATATTTTTTTACTTCCTGGTTTAATGGCAGTGAGGACGATTTTTATTGAGTACCTACTAGACTTTTGCCCGCGACTCCGTCCGTCCGCGTGGACTACAGTAGAATGACCAGTTTAAATAACCTACGTAGTGTAGGGTGGCTAGTACTTCCAAGAGGTCAAGCTGTATCTCTGGTTTTTTTCAGCGGAATCAGATGAAACGTGGCTTAGATTTTAAGTTGGACCATAAGTTATCGAACTATGAAAACCGCATCAAAATCCGTTCAGTAGTTTTCGCGTGATGCGCGCACAAACAGACAAACAGACAAAAATTTAAAAAAAATCTATTCGGGTATAGTTACGTCCCAGTACCCTATCCCGACTGTTTTTTCTGGAATATCTTCAATGTACAGACACGGCTCTTTTACAATTTTATAATAGTATGAGATAGACTATTAGTTGATCCTTATTTAGTATGACTATTTCTCTCGCAGGCATGCGGTTTTGTGGAAGTAATATGCGGGTTCCTGTTGCTCTGTGACTCCAAAAGAATACTTTTATCGCGTCTGCTGGCAGCCCCTGATGAAGAGTTACTGACGCATCCACCGTTCTACTACTTGGCCCTCGCTCTGTTGGCCGCCGGGCTGGCCATGTGTGCGACGGGCGCCCTGGGCTGCTGGGCTACGTACATGCCTAGTTACACAGTTCTTACTATTGTAAGCTTTACATATACATACTTGTTATTAGCGTAATGGAATGCACTGGTGAGCAACATTCTAGGTCACTGACCGATTTATATGCAGCGCGGTGACTTCAAGCTAAAATTAATTTATAGGTGATAAAGCAAAAGGATATAATACTATGAATGTTATACATTTTATAACTTCTTATGCATCATACATACATGATCAATCCGTAGTTTTTTTTATCTTACCAAAAACTAACCAGATTAACTTGTGATATAAATATATAGGTAGGTCTCTTCCAGAATTTGGTGGTGTAGGAATTTCTTACTACTACCGAATCCTTTCCTACTAGGGACCCATATTTAACCCGGAGTGGAACTAACAATATCCTAAACTACTCACCCAAGAGCTCAATTACATTTTCCCTTAAGCCAAATCAACAACTGCATAATCTATACGACGGATTCAATCAGCTTTAAGTACGTTAGTCTTTCTTTCAGTACTTCTTGGTGGTGCTAACGATGCTACTGTGTGAATGCGCCGGTGGTGTGGTTGCGGCTATTTGGCCGCGCTGCCTGGGCCTGCAGAGTTCACGCGGCGGCGCAGTGGGCGCCCTGCAGACCTACTACGCGTTACCTGACTTCGAACACTTTACTGCGGCAGTGGATCTGGCACAAACTGAGGTACACATCTTGATCAATTAAGATATATTTATATGTATAGGTACGTTGTTCATAGCCAAAGTCAGGGTTCTGTTTTAACCTGAAGCTGTGACGTATACTACCTATTCTGGACACAGCCAGATGCAATGAATGACGTTCTTGTAAGGAAATATTACCTACCAAGCCAGGCTAAAGGCTTGTTAACCGCTCCTTGTACGAGTAGGTACGAAGAGAATACATACTTGAAATATTCTCTAATTTAGCGACACCTAACAAGAAGAGGATGCTACTTACTTGTCTAAAACCAGGTACTACAACGTAGACCCAGTGGCGGTCCTGGGGCGGAAGGAGTCGTAGGGGTCATGACCCCCCCAAAGTTGTACAAAAATGCTCGAAACACGGTAAGTCACGGTATAGCACGTCGGCAGTAATTGGTATGACAACCAACAAAGTCCGGCTGCGACCGCACCTGTTTAGACCTGACAATGACAAATCTATTTCAGTTGGAGTGTTGCGGTATGACTGACGCGCGAAACTACGACATGTCCATCTGGCAGCTGAGGCGCCTCGGTCCTCGTGGAATGTCGGTCCCGCTTAGTTGCTGCGTACAATACGAAGATAGCGCCTCGTACCTCAACCCCGCGCCGGTGAACGCGTCAAGATGTCAGGAAGTACAGCCTAATCCGACGTTTAGATATGTTCCGGTAAGAAACGCTGCTTGCAGCTTTCACAGAGATAAATCATGTCCACTATGGCTCAGTGGCGTATCTAACTACACAACGACCCTGGGGCTCCTTGCAAATTGTGACTGGGCACCCTACAAAATTGAGCTAAGAATAAACATGAGGAAGAACAACGTGTTGTGGAGCCTTTCCGGGGTGGGGGCCTGGCATTTACCACCCTGTAGTTGTGTCACTGTACGGTTTATTAAGCCTCGTATTCACTAGGGGACAAATGTCCCGCGACACGTGTCGCAAGAGGTCGGGCAACATCGGGCGATGTCGACCAACGTCAACAGACTCTTGTCTCGTGGCTTTTTCGTCCATATTTATTTAGTCGATTCTTAAATAATTCGATTCTTTGTTGTTTCAGGGTTGTCTAGGACCATTAGAAGACTGGTACCAACAACAATATTTAATACTAATGCTGGGTTTATTCATCGTGGCCCTCTTCAAACTGGGAGTCCTGCTGAGCACAGTCTTTTCGTGCATCCGACTCAGAAGACGCAGACAAATACTACAATCTTTCTCGATGAGATCCCTAGATAATAACACGAATGAGAATATCTATGAATGTAAACTGAGCGCGGTACATGACGAGCCGATTACTGCTAAATACATCCAGCCGAATAATTTCTATAGTCCAAGAATCCGGAACCCCAGAATTTTCCACAACAAACCGAATGAGGTCGTATGAGAATTAGCTACGGAGATAAATGCTTTAGAGAGGAAGTTGGAAAAGTTTTCAGATTATTTGTATAAGCATCAAGCTGACTCTATCATGTGGTGATTAGATCATCAGCTGAAAACAGGATTTGTATAACCGGCGTTTTCGTAATTTTTTGAGACGAATCTGTCAAAAACAACAAAAGTACGCTAATGTGTGCCATAAAGTGAATATTTTCAGAAATATTTACAATTTATATGAGAAAGGATCCCTTCTTTTCTCTAAAGTACTTACTCCGGTCTTATGTTAGTATATGTGTTCGTATAGTTTCTTTAGGGTTAAAAATAAATAAAACACATTCACTCAATATGCAATATTATTTTCAAAAGAACGTTCAAAAATTGGTCCTAAAGTTAAAACATTATTAACAATGGCTCTGGAATGTTGCTATCATTCACAATAGTTGGGTTTACATCTGTAAACTATATCAGAGAGCTAAACCTTCATCGGTTGGATTGTTTTTACATAATGATTTTTATTAATTTCATACCCATCTCTGGTATACATTGATCAAAAAGTCCTAAAGTTGTTTAACAACAGTTATGTATTTACACTACTATAAAATAACGAAATTGAATATGCATTTTCGATCACATAATAAAAGAATAAAAAGAAAATGCACTTTACAAAGAATATGCTACACATTCGTTGAGAAAGTAAATTATAATAAAACCAACAATCTATTATTTCCAGAATCTCTCAAAACCCCAAACTAAAATGATACCATGAGATCCTTAACAATAACAATAATCTATGTATAATAATTGATACTATTTATATACTATTGACCATTGAGACCGACATCACAGTATAATCTACAATCATCTTAGGTACAGGAATGATCTTATTATATTCTTAGTTCATAAAAATTTACATTTTGCACTATTTTAATGAATAGGGCTTTTCCCAAGTTTTACAAACCAACAAAATATGTGTTGCGGTGGAATAAATATTAATTCTAACGTCGGATATCAGTGGATGAGCCATTTAAAGTTGTAATTAATAAGGAAAGCCGCACATTGGCCAAGATTAAGCAGACGACACTGTAAATAAAGTTTAAATTACATAATGCGAGAATTGAGGTGATTAACCACCTTTAGCATCGGACAACACGCAATAGCAACATAGTGTACAGGCGGATGTCGGAAATGTTTGTTGTCTATCGCAATCTTGCCACACTTATTAATGCAATTAGTTGTTTCCCAAGCATTTAGAATAAGTAACTAGTCACCAATGACCACCTAATTTATCTTTTTACCGAAGGTCGCTTTAACTCAATCTCCTCGATTTATATTGTAAAACCATGTTTTAATTTTAACATAGCAGTCGGTATCTATTGCCCCATTTATTTCATTTGTATTTTTTTATAAATAAATTCATTAACATAAATAAAATATTGTCTTTTGTGCTTTTCACCTTATAAACTACAATAAAATCTGCAATAAATATACATTAGCCTACTCTGCAGCTAAATCATAATTATCATAAGAAGAATAGAATGTCAGTTTCGTGGATACTCTGAGACTATCGGTAGTATATTTAGCTTAACTTTAATATTACAAACATTTTAAAATTAAAATATTTACAAAGGAATTATTAACAATAGTAAAAACTATCAACACTACGAAATTGATATTTTTCATAATAAATAGTCTACAAAAACAATGTGGTCCAAAATGTAAAGTGGCTTCCTGTCAGCCACTTACAGTATAAGTGGGTTCTACTGGCCATACTCCACTCTGGCCTTGTTAAATTCCTGTGTAATAACTTTGGTCATCATTTGTTCCATATTGGTCGTACATTTGTATTTTTAGAAGGTATAAATAAACACATTATGTAGACAAAACCCGAATATGATAAAGTCTAATTGACTTTAAAGTGGGTCAATTAGTAATTATATTACTCTAAAACGCACACATATAGCTGTGTCATTTATAATTTAAAGGATGTCGTTCAAAAACGAGTTGTCTAAGGAGTTGAGGAGCTCCTGAGCGGTGAGATTGCTGGCGTCCGTGGAAGGCATGTTGTCAAGGAAGTCAAGGTTGAAGTCTGTAGTTTGTCCTGTGAAGGAAGACGTGTTATGGAGCGACGGGAACGAATGCTGCGAAATGTTTCCATTCTGGCTTTGCATGGGCCCATTCTGGGACATCATCGAGTTCTGCTGCATAGGATTGTTCTGCGTGTGCATCGGCCCCTGTCCTTGCATCGGCCCGTTCTGCATGGGACTGCCCTGGTGGCCCCCCATGCCCATGCCGCCTTGCATTGACATGCTCTGAGACTGGCTCATGTGGATATTTGGCATCTGTAAATAAATTGAATGTCAATAAATGTGTTAATTAAAATAAATTAAATAACAACAGCAAATAGGTTAAAAATAACACTTTTACACGTCAACACATTTTTTAAGCTAGATGAGTTCGGTGTTTCCTATATGACTACCTTTGAGAAGAAACACCGAAACAAACTCAAAGGTTGATGTCTCTTTTAAAGTCCAGACTATTAAGATAAATTGTGTAAGAACCATGCAGGTTAGTCTGAAATGGCCTTTAGAGGAAAGAGCCATACAGATTTGAGTGGACCTGACCTGACTGTGCACGCATGTGCCGGGTATCGTGGTAGCTCAACCCAGACTTAGGGAGCTCAACGACCCGACGAACATTACCATCAGAGAGGACATTTGGGTAGGCCCCCTAAAGTACTCAAACTGTCAGACTGAACTTGAGATCTATAACAGTAACATAATAACCCACATAGTACTCACATTTACAATAATTATAATCAATATATTATCATTATTATCACATTCAATGTCATTTTGTATATAAATTGTTTCAAAAGGAAACATTCAATGTCAAAGTGTATATAGAAAAAATTATAAAATCAAATAAAAGAGCAATAATTTAGTGGTTATGTCAATAGTAGTATTGGACCATGTATGTATTGGAACAGCTCAATCCCAAGCCTTTTTGTCCTCCATATAATCTTTAACACTACAAAAGGCTTTATGACAAAGTTTTCGCTTTATTAATGATTTGAATTTATTAAGGCTTAATTTTTGAATATGGCTAGGGATTTTATTGTAAAAGCGTATACTTTGGCATTTAAATGTGCCACTTATTTTCTGGAGCCTCGTGGCAGGAACAACAAGTCTATGTTTGTTTCTAGTATTAATATTATGAATATCACTATATTTAGTGAAGAGATTAATAATTATTTTTATGTGCATACAATAGATTTTCATAAATGTACTGAGATGGAACAGTCATTATATTAATATCTTTAAATTTCTCTCTGAGTGAATGTCTGGGACTTAACTTATAAATTGATCGAATAGCTCTTTTCTGCAAAACAAAAACAGTCTGTATGTCGGCGGCATGTCCCCACAACAGAATACCGTACGACATGACACTATGAAAATAACTGAAGTATACTAAACGGGCAGTCTCAAGATCAGTTAAATCGCGAATTTTTCTAACAGCGTATGCTGCAGAGCTAAGCTTTTTCGACAACTTATCTATGTGTGGTCCCCACTGAAGCTTAGCATCCAATGTTATACCTAAGAACACTGTGGTATCCACAAGATTCAGCTCCTCACCCTTCACTAGTACACTAGTTTTCACCTGTCTAACGTTAGGTGTCGTAAACTTAATACATTTAGTTTTCTTTTCATTCAAAAGTAAGTTATTAACATTGAACCAGTGCACTATTTTTGAGATAGCGCTATTTACATCGTCAGTAACCAGCTGCTGACGTTTAAGTTTAAACAAAAGTGAAGTGTCATCTGCAAACAGTACTATCTCATGATTGTCCCTTATAAGGTATAAATCTTACCTGTCCTTGAACACTCATCATCTGGTTCTGTTGCATAATAAGATGAGACATGGGCGACTGTTGTTGGTTGGATGCCCTACGAAGTAAACATAATTATGAGCAACTACATAATAAATTGTAATGGTACACAATGTACCTAATGGAATGTCATTTTTAAGTAGCTAAAATAAGCAGCCATGACCAGACAGACGAAGTCGCACCATAAGGGAAACATAGTATATATATATAGTAGTACTATATAGTATACTAGTATTGTAGTACATTTTAATAAAATGCCTGTAATTATTGATATTGTCTTTTTAGGGTTCCATACCAAAATGGTAAAAAAGGAACCCTTATGGTGCGACTTGGTCTGTCTGTCTGTCTGTCACACCTGATTATTTTAGCAACTACTTATGCTATCGACGTGAAATTTGGAACAGTTATAAAGAATGCTTGTTCAACTTTATTGCAAATGAAAAAAGTCCAAAAATATTTTTATTTTCATTGCAAAAAGGGCCGGAGTGAGGGTCCAAAATTTTAAAGTGGGGTTTCTAGGTCAAGTGACATATCATATGAAAGGGCTTGATTTGCACATTTCAAAATATATTTTTATTTTATTTTTTGTCTCACAGTTTTCGACATATGATGAAAAATGTGCAAAAAAATACCATTCCCGCCCCCCCCCCCCGTAAAATCTCCGAAGTTTGCGGGGCGAAAAATCTGAAATAATTACAGTTGATAGGAATTGACCCAAATATGGCACAAAAATAAAACGGTGTTCCTAACTAGTAAAGTTTTTTTTCAAAATCATCAAAATTCCTTCACAAACAAAATTAGTTATGCGATCCGGATTTTTTCACTTTATACGTCCAAAAATGATACGGAACCCTCGGTGCGCGAGTACGACTCGCACTTGGCCGGTTTTTTTTCTGGCAGCAAGCAAAGATTGTAATCAAATGAAAGCCGTAGATAACCAAAATCAGATACATACCGTTGTTGCTGCTGGTGTTGCAAAAGCTGTTGTTGCTGTTGCAACCGTGCTTGTTGCAGTTGCATCTGTTGTTGCTGCTGCTGCGTTATACCGCCCATCGTGCCCATACCGAAACCTGAAATGTATAACAGCATAACAATGTCGCCTTCTGAATTAGGAACTGATGCAGCTAATACCACCATTCCACTAAACTACACTCATTATCACTTGTATCGTTGTATCCAATGACAGACGTTTAGTCCATATCAAATAGATTAGTTATGAGTTATGACTCATAACTCATAACTAATCTATTTGATATGGATACAGGCAAAATTAGGTATATTGTTCGGGGTTTGGAATGTTACTGATAGCTCACCTTGATGGTGGTGCGGGAACTGCTGCCTGGAGGCGGCCTGCTGCTGCATGAGCACGTGGCGCCACTCGGGCGAGTACTGGCGCGCGTGGTGGAAGGCGCGCGGCGCGGGCGCGGGCGGCCGCCGCACGCCCGGCCCCACGGCGCCGCCCGGCCCCACGCCCGCGCCCACGAACCGCGCCTTGTACTCCGGCGGCGGCGGCCGCATCTGTTGCTGCTGCTGTGCGCGCAACATTTGTTGCTGCTGCTGTTGCAGCATCTTCGCTTGTTGTTCCCGAGATATGCCGGCTGCGGCAACACCTGGGATAATAAGGTAAAATTAACAATATTGAAATGGAGGCTTTTGGGGACACCCGCACTGAGCCTTTGTCGCCTGAACCAAACTTTGACATTGGAGATTATAGTTATACCTAATTAAATTATGCCATTGTTCTGTGGCTACAACATGTAAGTGTACAATCAATAACTTCTTCGCCCTGGACTACAAGACGAACATCCTTCCATTTCATAGGTACTGACCAAGTGGTGGGCCGCCCTGTTGCGAGGACTGTTGCTGCGGAGCACCCTGAGGCCGCGCGCGCATCGCCTGCGAGAAGTTGATGCTCTGCGACTGAGACACCGAGTACGTGTCGCACCCGCTACCTGCAAAAATCAGACAAACACTGTTAAACAGAAATATTTTAACAGATTTAGATTTATCATAGTCAACATATAGATATAGAAAACATCACTCCTATACTTATAGAGTTATGTATATTCTTTGGAGACCAAAATAAATACATTTCTGTTTGCAAGGTAACCTAGTAACCTAACAAGAAGGGGTTGACGGGGGCTTCGAACCAGACCTGTCCGTGTCGGGGTGTCCCAAGTTCCCGAGCTCGTTTCGCTCGCTCTTTGACCCTAATACCTACCTATTATTATTTTTATGGTAACCGACTTCACAGCCCGCCAATCCGTATTAGGCATTTTTTCATAAAGTCAAAGTCAAAACATTTATTTCAATTAGACCATTTACAGGCACTTTTGAAATGTCAAACAATATTACAATAGTTGTCAGTCGGTTTGTCCGTTAGTTCAAGCTAGTTGTCCGTTCCAAAACGTAGATTCCTATGGAGAAGAACGGACAAGAAACTCCATGGTCTTTTTCAATAGATTCTGTTACAATTTCTTTGATTACAGTGATGCCCTAATATGTGAGAACTATGTTTAGTAAGGTACAGAATAATAATAATATCAACTAGAAAAGTGAAAATACATTGCTCAGTCGCGCGTGCGCATCCCTCCGTGCCGGGCGCTGTGAGCGTACTCTGTATGCCGTATTGTTATATTCAAAATGTCGGAAATTATCAAGTGTAACTCGTGTAATATAGTGATCAACGAGCTCTTATCCTATATTCAGAATAAAATCTCAATAATAGACGAAGAAACGCTGGTACGAATATGTTCAACGTCATTTACGAGTGAAGAAATTAAAAAAGCTAAGTCGTTACTGTTTGAATCTATTCCTACGGATAAAGTCAAGACAAATCGGAAGAACAAAGGGAAGGAAGGAAGAGACCTAGTCGACATACTAAGCCTCTTTAAGTCGACTGAGCCCGATATCATACCTATTTTTGTGGCTCGAGAGCTGGAGAAACTACCCCCTATTCTTTTCGATCATCTTGATTGCACGAAATTACTGAAAGACTTGCTAAAAGTGCAAAATGAACTAGATTTGGTTAAAGCTAACTACGTTACAAAAGATCAGCTGAGTGAATGCAGATCTGAGTTACTACAGTTTAGAAACGACTCATTACCAGCTGTGTCTCCACAGAACGTAAATATAAGGCGCGGAGCATGGCACCTGTATGATAGTGGGCCAGTTGGTCTATCGCATGATATAAACGATTCAACTATAAACAACTCCACGTTAAATGAGCCGTTAGATAACCAGAAGAAAAGTTCCGCTAATAATATACAAGAATACCGAGATATATTGAGGGTAAACTTAAAACAAAATGCACGTAAATCAGCTGTGCCGAGACAACGGTCACCGGTATTGAAAGAA
This sequence comes from Thalpophila matura, assembly GCA_948465475.1. Taxonomy (NCBI): domain Eukaryota; kingdom Metazoa; phylum Arthropoda; class Insecta; order Lepidoptera; family Noctuidae; genus Thalpophila; species Thalpophila matura. The sequence goes on along the minus strand of OX419183.1, from coordinate 7,729,262 downwards.
GGCGAGAAAACAATAGCGAGCGGTGTGGCGCGGCGACCCGAGGTGACGTCACCGCTACCTGCGGCGTCGACCGATCAGTGCGCCGATAACTGCATAATAACAACAACAACTGAGAAAAGAGTTGAGCGCCACAGTGCATTAAACACAGCATGTGAATCTCAACCGAATGATAACGATAATGAAGGCTGGAAGACTGTATACAGACGCAAGAAACCTAATTACCGCTATCATGGGAAATCAGGAATTTCGAAGGATATGGAAGGTGGCTTCAAAGCCGCGGACAAAAAAGTTCCGATATTTATAACAAAGATTCACATGGATACGACAGATAAAGACATAAGTAACTATGTATACAGAAAGACGCAGGAGACTATAACTTTGGAAGAAATTATAATAAAACAAGAGAAGGATCATAAAGCTTTTAAGTTTTTTGTATCGGAGCAGAAACTATCTATATTCTTGGATAGTAATTTATGGCCAGAAGGAGTCATATTTAGACGATTTATAAATTTTCGACAGAGGAGTACGAGCGCTAATTACGCGATGTCGGCCGGTCACAAAACAAAATAAATATGGGAAATAAGGAATTATATAACTTTGTAAGCTTCAACTGTAAAAATGTGAAGCGCTCAGTAGACGACGTACGCCAGCTATGTCGAACATCCCACATAATTGCCTTGCAAGAACATTGGCTATTGCCGCACGACATTCATTTTCTGAGCTGTATAGATGATGACTTCGCCTATACCGGTGTATCGCCCATGGACACGTCGAAGGGGATGATCTCAGGGCGACCATGGGGTGGAGTGGCATTGTTATGGAATAAGAAAATGTTTAATAATGTTACTGTAGTGCGATGTGATAATACTCGAGTGTGCGGTATTAAAGTAGTGATAGGGCAAAGTTCATTCCTAGTGTTCAGTGTGTACATGCCGACTGATAACACGGTGAATCTAGCCGAGTTTACGGATTGCTTGGGGACGCTGAGCGCAGTAGTGGACAATGAAGGTATTGAGTGTGTTTACATGCTCGGTGACTTCAACGCCCACCCGGGTGAGCAATTCTATTTTGAACTTTTAAATTTTTGTAACGATTTGGATTGGAAATGTGCCGATATCATTAAATTAGGTTTATTGTCTGATACATATAGTTTTATAAGTGACGCTAATGGAGCGCTAAGATGGTTAGACCACTGTGTTGTAACTGAGTCGGCTTTTCAAACTATAGTCGACACGCACATCAAGTATGATCCGGTGTGGTCTGACCACTTGCCACTCATTATCAAGTGTAATATAAATAATGTAAAACCAAAGATTTTGCAAGAGAATTTTGAATGTAATAAAATAAAATGGGGGGAGAGAAACCTCGAACAAATAGATTTGTATAGTAAATTATGTAATGATAGTTTAAGAGAAATTGATTTTCCGCCTGAATTTATTAACTGTAGTGATAAACGTTGTGACAACCGAGACCATATGCGTGTAATTGACAGTATGTATTATAAAATTGTTAATGCTTTGTGTAAAGCCGCCTCTGAAAGTCATACTATTGTTAAGCCGAGAAGAAAACAACCGGTGATCGGATGGAACAAGCATGTGCGTGGCGCTCACGGGGTAGCTCGGGGTAAATTTATGGAATGGGTACTATGGGGTAAACCGAGTGAAGGTCGTGTTTGGGAGGAGATGCGGGAGAGTCGTAAAATCTTTAAGTCACGCTTAAAGTGGTGCCAAAATAATAGGGAGCAAATAAAGATGGATATTCTCGCTTCTCACCATTCGAAGCGTGACTTTCGGAACTTCTGGAAAACGACTAGTAGGCTAAATAACAGGCCGGGCTTACCCGTGAGCGTCAACGGTGTGAGTGAACCGAAATTGATTGCGGACGTTTTTAAGAATCACTTTGCGGTGAAATCGCCATTGGGACCATCACGGTCATTCAGTGTGGAAGGGTCTCATGGACAGGAGATGAATACCCGATTCACAGCGAAGGATGTGCGGGGAGTTATAAAGTCAATGTCGCGTGGAAAGTCTCCTGGCCATGACAGCCTGAGCATTGAGCACCTTAAGCATGCCGGCGTCCACCTGCCCAGAGCTCTTGCTATGTTATATACATTTTGTATAGGACATGCGTACTTACCAGCAGAGATGATGAGGACCGTGGTGGTACCAATTGTGAAGAGTAAAACCGGTGACCTGAGCGACACAAGCAACTACAGGCCAATCTCACTAGCCACAGTGCTTGCTAAGGTTCTTGACGGTTTGCTTAATACACAGCTTGACCGGTATATTAACACTCATGACAGTCAATTTGGTTTTAAACCGGGACTGTCTACTGAGTCAGCAATCTTGTGTCTGAAGCAAACTGTCAAGTACTACTCCGAGAGGAGCACACCTATTTATGCCTGTTTTCTCGACCTCTCGAGGGCGTTCGACCTGGTGAGCTATGACATCTTATGGCAAAAACTAAATAGCATCTCAATGCCTCTCGAACTTATAGAAATATTTAAGTACTGGTATCTTAACCAGGTCAACGTCGTTCGATGGTCGAGTGCTCAGTCGGAGCCGTATAGGTTGGAGTGCGGGGTGAGGCAGGGAGGGCTTACCTCGCCGAAGCTTTTCAACCTGTACGTGAACGCACTGCTAGAGGAGCTCAGCGGCACCCGTGTCGGTTGCCATATTGACGGCGTTTGTGTCAACAATATTAGTTACGCAGATGACATGGTGCTGCTGAGCGCTTCGGTGTGTGGTCTGTCCAGGTTATTGGGCATCTGCGAGCGTTACGCGCAGGAACACGGTTTGCTCTATAACGCGAAGAAAAGTGAGTGCATGGTCTTTCAGGCCAGGGGTCGGAGATGCCCAGATTCTGTTCCACCTATTAGATTGAACGGTGTCATGCTCAAAAGAGTTCAACATTTTAAATATCTTGGGCATATCGTGACCTTTGACCTGAGGGACGAGGCGGACATCGATAGGGAGCGGAGGGCGTTGTCTGTGAGGGCCAATATGATCGCCCGCAGGTTTGCTCGTTGCTCGGAGGCCGTCAAAATAACTCTTTTCAGAGCATTTTGTACGTCCATGTACACGGCCAGCCTGTGGGTGTCATATAACCAAAAGCAGTACAACGCTCTCCGTGTTCAGTATAATAATGCGTTCAGGGTGTTGCTGGGGCTGCCCCGGCACTGCAGCGCGTCAGGGATGTTCGCCGATGCCCGTGTCGACTGTTTCTACACGACGATGCGAAAGCGGTGCACATCCCTGGGGTGCAGGCTCCGGAGCACCTCCAACACCATCCTGAGCGTATTTGCGAACAGGTTTGATTGTCAGTACATTAATCATTGTTATATGATTAATGCAATGACAAACAAACAAATGACTCAGAGGCAGGCCTATTGGTAATATATTTTTTTATTTTATTTTATTTAATGATTTTAATTTAATTGTAATTTTAATTTAATTTATTGTCTGATTAATTACTTTTATATATATTATTATGATTCAAATTTTTTAATCTATTTTATTTATTTTTTAAATTTCTTTCAAATGTACAAGCAACAATATGATCTTTTATAATGAGATTGAAATAAATGATTTTTGATTTGATTTTGATTTTAGGCAGTCAAGAGATGACCAGTACCAACTGACAGCGCCCGTTCACGGACATGACGTGCGCATCAGCACCGTTCAACTCAACCATTTTGGAGGGAATCGAACGATCCAATACACATGCCACCATCTGCGGTACATTTAAGGGCGCTCTCGGAATTTTGTCTCCTCTCTCGCTCGCACAGAACCATTTTTAAGAATGTTGAATGAAAAGATTTTACAGGTCAATAATTATAACACATTTCTACTGTGATATCTAATAAACAAACTTAAAAAACAATTTATAGCTGTTTCTGAGGTTTGTTTAACTCATGTGTTTTTAAAATTTAAATTATAGTTTATAATATTATAATTAATATCATTTTGTAGTTCGCTATGAGATTACATTTTTCAAAAATGCATCTTTTCATTTAACATTCTTAAAATATATGGTTCTGTGCGAGCGAGACAGGTGCCGAATGCGAGAGCCCTCTTAAGCGAGCATGAGATTTATGAAACTCATCTATTTATTAGGTGACAGACCTATCATTTTGATGATAGAAATATTTTTTTGAGGACAGACCATAATAGGTATAATATTCAGATTTCAGGCTATAGAAAAGAAGTGATAAAAACCGGCCAAGTGCGAGTCGTACTCGCGCACCGAGGGTTCCGCACCATCCTTGGACGTTTAAAAGTTAAAAAAACGGACCGCATAACTATGTTTGTGAAGGAATTTTGATGATTTAGAAAAAACTGTTCTAGTTAGGAACATCGTTTTATTTTTGGTGCAATATTTGGGTCAATTCCTATCAACTCTAATTATTTCAGATTTTTGGCTCTGCAAACTTCGGAGATAAGGGGGGGGGGGGGGGGGAGAATGGTATTTTTTCTAAAACTAAAAGAAGAAACTAAAAGAAAACTAAAAGACATAAAAGAAAATGAAAAATATTTTAAAATGTGTAGATCAAGCCCTTTCATATTATGATATGCCACTTGACCTAATGACCCCACTTTTAAATTTTGAACCCCCACTTCACCTTTTTCAATGAAACTAAAAACATATTTTAGCTTCATTCACTTGCAATAAACCCGGGCAAGCTCTTTATAATTGTTCCAAATTTGATAGCATTAGTACCTAGTTTCTGAAATAACCAGCTGTGACAGACAGACGGACGAAGTCGCACCATAAGGGTGCCTTTTTTACCGTTTTGGTACGGAACCCTAAAAACTATAATATAAGTTACATAATTATTTACAATAATTTGATGATTCATACTTAGTGACCGTTTGTCCCTTTTGATACATTTTTGATATACTTAGGTAAGTAGGTAAGTACACACATATTTCTTGGGAATAGATTTATTATTAGGGTAGGTATTGCAGATTGGTGACAAATCTAAACTTAGGAGACAGAAAATATAAATCCCACCATCTAGACAAAGACATACCTACGATGTAACTTCATACATGCGCAGTACCTATTTCAGTTGGACGCAGTTACGCTAAAACGTTTCAACCCACAAATGAGAGTGTAACTGATTTTCGAACTACAGTCGTGCGACAAAGGGTCGATTGTCAGAAAAAAAAAATTGTGGGTTGGAACGTTTTTGCATAACTACATCCAGTTTTATGTAAGAAAATGACCGAATACCTATTTCACATTGAGTAAGAAACAAGAGGGTTACAAAATTACTTACAATACGTACGTATAGATATAGATAGGTAGGTTGTAGCAGAGATTTATTATTTCATACGTTACGTAGGTAACCGTCGTAAACAACGATGAGGAAAATTTAAGGAACGCAGGTAGAAGAATAGCAACCGAAAATATACAACAGCGGTTAGCAAAAAAACTTTTCCTGAATACAATCAATTTATAATAAAGATACTCATGAACCTAGTTTACATATTTTTATCTCGTGGAATCCAAAAATTCTCATAATGTCTTAAGTTTTAACCAAACTTGATGATACCTAACCTAATATGAGTAATAATAAAACTATATCTATAAATTAAACGCCTCGTCTTACCTATACCTACATAGCATTACTACATGCATCTAATAGACATACCTACAACATATCCAAAGTATGTAAATAAACGTATGCGGGATGCATTATGCAAGTGCAACGCATGCAGCGTAGTGCGAAGGTAATAAACACGTCAATCTAATGCAGGGCTGTCATAGGTCCCGGTACACCGGGACATGTCCCGGTTTGAAGCATTGTGTCCCGATGTCCCGGTCAGTATGTCAATTGTACCGGTTTGGTAGTTAGACATGCATAGTTGCATACACGAAAGAAAAGCAAATCTTCTTAAAATGTGCCAATCTCTCTTTGCAATCCCAGGTCACAGTGCTCTTGTGGAACGTGTGTTTTCGTTGACCTCATCGCAGTGGACGAAAACACGAAAAGTGTGAAAAGGGGTTACCTACTTTAAAAAGTCAGACTTAAAAAAAATATGAATGAGCAAAAAAAAATAGCACTGTGAATCTAGTTAATGAGAAAATTAGTCGGTTTTTTTCAATAGATCATCGTAAATTTTTCGCATTTTATTTAGTTTTAATAAACATCTAAGTAGGTACCTAAAATGAAATGTAGAAGTTTCTAAACTAGGTGTTAAAAAAACAGATGATTTTTTTTTTCTATTCCAAATGTCCCGGTCCCCAATGTCGACGTTTCAGTATTTATGGCAGCCCTAATCTAATGTCATCCTCATCCGAGGTGCGCAACTTGGCGCATTCTCGCAGAGCGTCAACCTCGGCCCTCCGCCCCTCGACCACTCACTACACGAATATCATAAAAATAGAGCTCTGAAGCTCCACAAATTACAAATAGAGGACGAAATATCAATAAATTCCTTTTGCCGATTAGATTCTAATTAGATATAGTATAAAGTCTATAAAGTAATGCGTGCAGGGCAATAATCTTATAAATATCATAAAACCGCCGTCTAGTATAAATCTGAAGGAATTTTACATTCCTGACTGTGATAAACCTTAGCTAATGATATTCTATTATTTTCTATAAAAAACGTTATTGGATATTTAGGTATTTGTATTTATATTTATATCTAAATGAAAAATATACCCTCCTTTTTGTTTCGCCGTAGTTGGGTAAAAACGGACATAGGACCGTATTATGAATTATGATAGAGATCCGAATGTATCAATTATAGTTGCCTAGAGCCACCACACAGCCGTTTCGAAGTTGTAATTTTTACTGAACCGCAATTACGGTTTACTCCAGGCGTGTTTGTTCTCTGCCGGAAGGAGACCATTCTGATAACTGACCATCTTGGGCGTTACCCTGACGACAACACTCAACTTTGGCTCCTATATGTATTGAGTCCAAAATCTCAATTGGCTACTAAAAAGCTGAGTATCTTCTCGAAGGTGTGGCGGTACTTCACGTCGGAACAGTTGCTTCAATTTATTGTACCAAGCACAGGTTCATCCGTGCATGAAGTACTGCTCGCACCTTTGGAATGGCTCAACCAAGTACCAGCTTGAGGCATTGAAGTCCATTAAGAAGCGTGCCGAGAAGCTCATGTGCCTAGAAGCTCATCTGCCAAGAAGCTCATCAACAATGACTCCTTTGTTCAGACCAAGCTCCTCTAAGTCTTGCGCATCGGCGCAAAGTTGCTAGTGTATCGGTTTTTTATCGGATACATTTTGGAAAGTGTGCTTCAGATCTGCATGATCTAATGCCCTCCTGCCCTGTCTTCTATCGGACAGCCAGAAACACGAAAAACCGCCATCCGTTCATGGTTGATATACCTACCAAAAACCCAAATGAACCGCTTTGATTCCACTTTCACTGTGAAAACTGCCAAACAGTGGAATGCGCTGCACGAATGAGTGTTCCCAGACAGTTACAATCTGGGTGTCTTCAAGTCACGAGTGAATCGGTTTCTTCTAGGCAAGCGTGCTCACGTGCGCGTAAACCACATCATCGCTTAACATCAGGCGAGATGGCGGTCAAACGCAAGCCTAGTACCAAATAAAAAAAATACTAAGCGGGAGGAGTAAACCTTCTCTTCGTTCTAATTTTGCAGTAACACCACATACACCACCTTGCATTTACACACACGCTATCACTTAACGCAATAGCATAGAGATGTTAATAGTTTGATTGTGGCCACGTACCATGAACTATGTGCTTGTAACTTATGTGCCTGCACAATGTGACCAAAGCGCATGTGTCCATGTGTGTGACACTTATGTTATGAAAAATAAACTTAGCACGCGAGGTTCCTTTGTTTTTTATTTAATATTCTATTTAATTATACAGGGTTTCCCTGAAAGAAAAGATCAAATCGAATAGGGGCGTGGTCAAGGTCATTTTCAAACTTTTTAACCCTGAGAATGGTGCCGATTCTCTTGTTAACCAACTAAACTAATTTTGTCTTATTGCGTCTCTTTCTAATAAAAAAACATGAGAGAGGGATAGCAGATATTTAATCCTGTCAAATTAGTCCACAGTTGAATAGTTTTAATGTCAATTTAGTCGTAATCGCAAAAGATTATGACTATTTTCCCGTAAATGACAAGGGCGTAGACTAATTTGACAGTTCTAAATATTTTCTGTCTTTTTTCAATGATATTTGTAAGAACGAGATTTAGTGTGATTAAAATTAGTTTAGTGCGATGTTCAACAGAATCAGCACCAATGTCGGTGCAATTTTAAACGGTTCAAAATTAAGACCAATTTTTGTTTTTTGACAATCTTCGCATAGTGCTCAAAGAAAAAAATTATCAGGGCTATCATATGTTTTTTTTTTAAGACATTGCGTTATAGAAAATTGGACCTTTCTTGTGGTAATACTTTTACGCAGCTAGAAGCTAGCGGCTTCGGTCTGGCAAAAATTTTACTCTATTTTCGAGCGATTTTCATGGGAGGAAATACACTAGCGAAAGTTGATCACGTATTAGAAAAACTAGATAAAATAAAAATGGAGCAAAATAGTTAGAAAGGAGGTGTTTCATTTTTGTATGGGACTCCGGCCATAACTTGAGCCATAAAAAAAACTTGGGAAACGAACCCATAAATAGAAAACCGTAATATTTTTTTCATAAGTAGGTATATTATTAATTATTATTTATTAAAAAAAAGTTTGACGTTTGCCTGAGAGTTAAATGAAAGCCATGACAAGGTAGGATAAATGACGTTTAGTTAACGATAAATGACGTTTTGAGTCTGACATGACATGCATGACATAAGGACGCTCAGACAAAATGTCATTTTGAATTTTTCGTTCAGAAGTTTCACCACAAGGAGAATTTATTTATTTATTTTTAACGCTGGAATCGTTACGCTTAAAATATTCGATTATGATCTCACTAAGTTATATATTATTATTAAAAGAACATGATTTTATCCCTTACTTTTATAAATAATTATCATTTACGCAATAAATAACGATAAGGTATGTACCTACGTGATGTTATGTGACATGATTTCGGAACGAAAGCATGCTTTGCAAACAGCTGAGGCACAAGACGACGCCATGTTGATTAGAATATGGCAATAAATTGAAAAACTATTATTTTACGCGCAGAAATAATCGGGCGAATATTCACAAAAGAATATTTTTCCTCAATTCGTTGTATTTTTTCCTATTTTTCTAAATTGGCTTATTTGATGGCCGAAAATGAAACATCTTCTTTGGAAATGACCTTGCCCACGCCCCTATTCGATTTGATCATAAATCAGGGGGTCATACCGCAGCGGAAGACTTTCGGGGGGGGGTGTCAATACCGCAGCCGAAGACTTTGGGGGGTCATACCGATACCGATTAATGCCGACGTACTATATCGTGAATGTTTGGCGCATTTTTGTCCTATTTTGTGGGGGGTCATAACCCCCACGACCCCCCCCCCCTTCGGACCGTGCTTGTAGTAGAAGACTAGCGTTGCCAGACGTCCCGTATTTTAGGCATAGTTTAAAATGTCCCGGTGGTTTTGACTCGGTCCCGTAAATCGATCGATCTGCGGTTGACAAGTAGTTACTAAGTAAACTACTTTCCCTTTTTGTTTCATGCATAATAAATATCTCACTTTCTTGCTGTGTGTCTTTGGTGTTGTTCTTTTTCGAATAAAATAAAATGTCACCAAATAATTTTGTTTCATATTTGGCCCAGGTAAAAACAAAAATCCCGTATTTTTTTTGCCCATTTAGGCATTTGTCTCTTATAGGCTGAAAAATCTGGCAACCCTAGTAGAGACCGACCGAAAATGGATGTTTTTTTTTCGGTAGAAAACAAAAAACCGGCCAAGTGCGAGTCGTACTCGCGCACCGAGGGTTCCGTATCATTTTTGGACGTATAAAGTGAAAAAATCCGGACCGCATAACTAAGTTTGTTTGTGAAGGAATTTTGATGATTTTGAAAAAACTGTACTAGTTAGGAACATCGTTTTATTTTTGGTGACATATTTGGGTCTTTTGGGTATTTTAAAATAGCTTAATATAAACTATTAGGCACTCAATGACTCTCGTCAATATCAATGGACCGGAATTAAAACATCATTTTTAGCGTGTCATTAGCATGACTCCGCCCGCCGGCGTGTATTGAGAAAGCGATAATACGTACACTATGCACCTGTTACGAACTTGTGAATTTATTCATTCAGATTTTTTTAAATCATTAATATAAATTAGATTGTAATAAATGATGCATGCATTATTGTGTAATCAGGAGAAAAACGTACTTTCGTTGACACATTTTTACCCGACTACGGAGGGTTAAGTGTTTGACCGGTATGTACTTATGTATTTATTACCCAACTACGAAGGGTTGTGTGTTTGACCGGTATGTATGTTCATCTGTTCCCTCATAAGTTCTAAACTATTTAGCCGTATTGTTGACTAATAAGCCGGCTGGATATCACAATTTCAGGCTATCAGACAGGAATATTTTCTTGTTTCGTGCTTTTCAGTTCGGTTTTTGTCGTAGTCGGGTTTTAGTTATTAACTTTATTTTTCTCCTACACATTGGTGCCGATTCTGTTGTTTACGAACTAAACAAATTTAGTCTTATTAAGTCTCTTTCTAATAAAAAACATGAGAGAGAGATAGCAGATATTTAATACTTTCAAATTGGTCCACTTGAATAGTTTTAATGTTAATTTAGTCGTAATCGCAAAAGGTCACAACTCCCGTAAATGACAAGGGCATAGACTAATTTGACAGTTCTTAATATTTTCTGTCCTTTTCAATGATATTTGTAAGAAAGAGATAGTGTGATTAAAATTAGTTTAGTGCGATGTTCAATAGAATCAGCACCATTATCTATTCTGTGGTTCTGGTTAATATTCTTTTATCACGGCATCACCTCAACAGATTGATCTATCTGAGGAGGTCTCACATCTCAGGCCGTTTTCGTAATCCTTTATTGTAAACTTCCGCCCGCGGCTTCGCCCGCGTTTTTGGGTTTAAAGTGTTATTCTGATGTATAAGCTATATTACAGTAAAGTTTTATCAAAATCCGTGCAGTTTTTGCGTGAAAGAGTAACAAACATTACATAGGTACATCCATCCTCACAATCTTTCACATTTGTAACATTAGTAAGATAAGAAGATATTTACCTTGATGGTGTTGCGGTGATGGTGTGCCCTGGTTATGGAAGCTGGCGTACATGCCTTGCTGGGCAGCCACGGACACGTGCCCGCCACCACCCGCGCCGCTCACTTGCATGTGCTGCGCTGCTGACACCTGCCACAAATTACACACGTTTACCAAACATAAACTTACACAAAACAACTGCACAATCATATTTTATGCAATGGTGTCGATTATGTTTTACAAACTAATTTAGTGTCATTAATTCATTGTGTAGGTAGGTATATAAAATATGTATATTAAGTACCTATGTCTCTTTTTCCAACAAAAAAATATGAGAAAGGGATAGAAGATAATAATCTTGTCAAATTAGTCCACTTGCATGTTTTCAATGTAAAAGTCGTCATCGCAATAAATAAATTTATTATAAGTAGGCAAGTGCTGTTCCTATGGACGCTTGTACCTGTGGACACAATCGATTCCGACGAAACTAGTAACCCTAAAATTCAAATTTGAACGCGACCGAAAAGCTTTGTCTATAGTTGACAGTTTTGACGTGTCACCATCTTTGTTTTCTGTGTGGTTGTCAATATGCCGGCTATGGAAGTTTATTGCGCCAAAAAGTAAGTTATTTTGCTTAATTTAAATGAGTTTTACCGTGAAAATACTTACTATATTGGTTTGAACGTGTTTGCAGTATGATCTGTGTTGTTTATTGTTTAGTTAGTGCTTTTTCCCCTGTCTGTAAGTCAGTTTATCTTTAAAGTTAAATTAGTTTTATTTTTATGTCTGAATTTGTACCTGTGGACGTAAATATGCGTGTACCTGTGGACTGTCCACAGGTACAAAAGTGTCATAATTTTACTTACAAAATACGATCAGCCGTTTTGTTTAATTTTTTCAGTGCCTCGCAGTAAAAGTGATTTAAAAAGAAAGGGAATATGCCCCGATACTCTCACAGCAGCCGTAAAAGAAGCAAAAAGTGGCAATTCAATAAGAAAAGTAGCTAAAAAGTATAACCTACCAAAGTCAACCGTTTTTAAATACTTTAAGTTGCATAAAAGCAATGATATAAGGAATAGCATTCAGCTATTGAAGAATGATGTAAGAAAGGTATTTGACACGGAAGAAGAAATTTTGCTGTACAAATATTTAAGAAAAGCTGCATTTCTACACATGGGCTTAAATACAAAACAATGTAGAGAACTGGCTTACCAATACGCTGTTTCTAAACAGAAAACAAATCTACCTGCTAACTGGGAAAAGCACAAAATCGCAGGAACCGGGTGGCTCCGTAATTTTCGACTTCGTTTCCCAGAATTATCTCTTCGCAAACCCGAACCAACGAGCATAGCGAGAGCAACTAGCTTTAACAAGGCAAACGTGAATGATTTATTCAACAACTTAGAATCAGTCATGACACGATACAAGTTTCTACCGGGATCGATTTATAATGTTGATGAGACTGGGATCTCCACAGTTCACAAGCCAGGGAAAGTATTGGCTCCTAAAGAGATTCGCCAGTTAGGAAAGATGACTTCAGGAGAACGAGGAGTGAATACCACAATGATTGGCTGCATAAATGCTGTTGGAAACGCCGTGCCTCCTGTGTTCATATTCCCACGGGTTTTCTACAAAGACAACATGTTAAAAGGAGCTCCACCTGGTTCTTTGGGTGTAGCTAATCAATCAGGGTGGTCCACAGAACCAATTTTTGGATCACTTTATTAAATTCGCTAAACCAACACGACAAAATCCAGTTCTTTTATTACTGGACAATCATGAGACTCATATCTCCATTGAGATTATTGACAAATCCAGAGAGAATGGAATAATCTTATTGACTTTGCCTCCACATACTTCCAATCATTTGCAACCACTAGATCGCACGGTTTTGGACCATTTAAAAACCAATACAGCCAAGCAGCCGACAGATGGATGCTCATTCATCCTGGTAAACCTATTACCATTTACGACGTAGCAGAAATAGCTGGCGAAGCATATGGAGTCTCGTTTACACCAAAAAACATTGTAAAAGGCTTCGAAGTTTCAGGTATTTATCCATACAATAGAAACATATTTTCAGAGGAAGATTTCTTATGCTCATATGTAACTGATCGTCCAGACCCAAGTCAAAACTTAACTGGAAACCCGTTCGAAAATCAAGAACAGCCTGATATTGAAGTCACCAGAGCTGATCAAGAAACACAGATGGTTAATTTGGATTTACAACAACCGGTTAATCAGATGTCCAGCCATACCTACCCAGATAACTTGGATCAAAACGAACTATTTGGAGATTTTGTTATTCAGGCCACCCCAGAACCAGTTTCTCCAACCCAGAAGGATGATAGGCTGATGATACCAGAACAACCTGTATTCAAAACTCCACTGAAAATCATAGATCCACAAATAACTCCTGAAACCGTCCGTCCATTTGAAAAAGCTGGTCCTCGAAAAGGTGCTCAACGTGGAAAAAAGCCCGGAAGAACCAGAATTTTGACTGACACCCCAGAAAAAGAAGAAATTATAGGTGAAGCATTAAAAAGAGCTGAAAAGAAGAAAATAGCAGGCCAGAAAACGGACAAGAAAAAAATCACAAAAGCTGCTCAAAAAACAATTACTACCAAAGCTCTTTCACTATCTGGTTCCTCCAAAGTTGTGGCTAGTTGCTCCAAAAGTCATCCAAGTCCTCTGCTGGCTAATAATCTTTCTAAACCTGACCCTTACAACGCGCTTTCGAATGAAAACACTGAGAAATCTGTCGAAAAAAAAATTATAGTAATTCAACAATAGAAGTTATCGTTTGTTATATGTATAAAGTGTAAAACTTATTCCAAAGACAAAAACCAAATGCTCAAATGTAGTTTTTGCAATCATAGCTATCATATTTGTTGTGTTCCGAAATCACACAGAGAAAACTTTGAGTCTGATGATGAGGGTGAAGGTTTCGTTTGCGTGGCATGCTTCGTATTAGACAGTGATGACGATAGTGATGAATCTACTCAAAACTTGTATGAAGAGTGTCGTAATGCATACAAATAAGTATAATAGAGTATGTTTACGTTTGTTTGATGTTGTTTTTAGAAGTCTATATAATTGTTTTTTGTTTATTATTGTATAATTAATGTGAACCGTCCCTAGGTACAACACCGTCTACAGGTAAAATTTTACTGTACATAGGTACAATCGCCTGTTGAACCTGTGGACGCATAAGGTGTTTTTAAAAACTGTTGATTATTTTCGTAAATTTAAGTGAAATTGAAACTAGAATTTTAGTTTAAGAAATACTGATTAACCCTTAAGACATGTGATATGTAAAAAATAAGTAAAACCTAACTATTTCAGATATAAAAAATGTTTTATTCCAAATTCTGGAAAGTGTCCACATGTTCCGCACTTGCCCCTATACCTACCTAGGTACTAGGTAGATACTTACCTAGTGTGATTAAAATTAGTGCGATGAACAGAATCAGCACCATTTTGTTAGAAATGACAACCAATGGTAAAAATATTGTGGGCCTTCGGTGAAGTTTTACACATTTTTAGGTAGGTATGTACATCCTAAGTAGGTAGGTAGGTATATGATATTACGTAGAGTCAGTGCCGCCGTAATATGGCACTTCTTATTTGCTATCCTTGTCTGTCAATAAGATCCGCTCAGGGCCGGATTTAGGGCAGGGCAACAGGGGCTGTAGCCCCAGGGCCTAGACAAGAAAGGGGTCCACAACTCGATTTTTTTAGATAAGAAAAAAAATCTGTCAAAGAAAACAGTTCATATTCACAAGGTAGGTACCTATTTACCTCCCTACTTTATGTTTTTACCCGACTGCGCGACGCAAAGGAGGGTAATGTGTTTATCAGTCTATGTATGTATGTATGTTTGTTTCTATGTGGCGTTCTAGAGACCAAATGCGTAGGCCGATTTTGATAATTCTTACGTCAATCGATTCGTCTTAACCTTGCGAGTGTCACTAAAGACATAACAGTAATCAAAATTCACCTCAGCGACAACAAGACGCCATATTGTCAAAAGGAAAAAAAAAAAGTTGATGAACTATGTCAAGTGGGGTGTCGTTGAATAGGTATTTTTAAAATCATCTTTAGATTCCTTTTATCATTTTTCATTTTAAATAATAGTTTAGGATATATGACGATTTAAAGTTGTTTAACAAAGCAATCATTCTCGCTAATTCTTACTTATTGACTTAAGTTTTTATTTCAAGTATTAACGATATACAAACAAAAAAACAGTGAAAAATAGCCGATTTTCGTCTTCAAAAAGTTCGTTTTACTCAAAACCTATCATGTGGGGTATCAAAATGAAGGGCTCGAAAAGAAGATTACGAAAACATATACAACATGAAATTTTAGTGGTTGTTTTCCCGCAGCAGAACGATTTGCCCTCAGTAGTACTATCGAAACATGGAGTAAAATTTTAATCATTACCAGAAAAAAAATTTTTTTTTTTTCAAATTCCACGCTTTAAAACGGTCTAAAAAGTGTAAAGTAATTTCTAATGAAATGAAAAATGTAGGACGCATAATTGTAAGATGCGCCCCACGTTTTCCATTTCATTAGAAATTGTTTTATACTTTTTAGACCGTTTTAAAAACGTGGAATTTGAAAAAATAATATTTTTTTTCTGGTAATTATTAAAATTTAACTCTATGTTTCGATAGTACTACTTAGGGCAAATCGTTGTGCCGCGGGAAAACAACCACTAAAATTTCACGTTGTATAAATACATTAAAAACTAAAAAGTGAAAAATTAAAATAGTTAATTAAAAATACCCGACTGCCAAAAAACAACTAAAAAGTTCAAAACAAGAGCGCTTTTCAAGCAGTCTGATGCAGTTGGTGGCATAAAATCTAAGATTTAACACAAATAATTGCCACCAACTGCATCAGACTGCTTGAAAAGTGCTCTTGTTTTGAACTTTTTAGTTGTTTTTTGGCAGTCGGTTTTTTTTAATTTTTAATTTACTATTTTTTAAATTATTATTTATTGTTGCATTATGTTCGTTAAGAAATATTGTATAATTATCATTTTTTGAATTAAGTTCCTTAATCCTTATCCATTTACTGTTCAAGACAGACTGTTCAAGATGAACAAAATAACTTTACAGTGACAATAGACAAATAGTGTTCCCAGTATTCGTTATGACTAACCCAGGATCTAGCCCGTTTTGCCGAAGCCAATTATTACGGCGAAGTCCTCCACCCACGCCAACTGAAGAAGTCCACCCTAGAGACCCAAATCCACCAGCATCCACGGAGAATGAATTGCCCGGTGAAGTCATTTCCACGCCAGAGATCCAGAAATGGTTAGTATCCATAGAGACTATGCTGAATGAAGTCTGCTCTATTGTTACGGAGGGAAAAATGAACTCGGAACAGAAGCTCCGAGTCTCCACTCTTTGCCGTAAGGTCTCACATGAGACATCCCAGATGGCCGTTGTGTACCAAACCTTGAAGCAGAAAACCATCCAGGCGCACAGCACCATCCAGCACTTACAGGTACAGCAGAACGTCGTAAACTCTCTCCAGCAGTTCAAAGAGGTCGTTGAAAGTAAGATAAAACCTTCTGAAAATACGTCTTATGCTAGTATGGTTAAAAAAGGCTCCGATAATTTTATCCGTCCAGCTAACCTGAGTACTGTTGCCATATATCCCAGCGACAAGACCACATCCAGCGGTGATACAAAGTCCCTTGTGCAAAAAATTATCTCTTCCGAAGAACTAAAACTACATGTGCGTGGCCTAAAAAAAGTTAAGAACGGGGGTGTTCTTATTAGCACCGACAGTAAAGGAGACATTGAGAAATTAAGAAAATCGGAAAAACTAGTTTCCTCGGGCCTTACAGTCGAAGAACCGTCTAAACGCCATCCTAGGATCGCTTTAATTGGTGTCCCTGTAGCCCTATCTGAAAAAGAGGTATTAGACTGTATTTTTGAACAAAACCTCTCTGATAAGTTGCCGAATACCTCCCGTGAGTCCTGCTTAGAGTCAATCAAACTGAGCCATAAATCGGGTAAGAAAAACCTACCCACCTGTAACTATATACTAGAACTACCCGCTACCATCAGAAAAATAGTAATAAACCAAGGCCGTATTTTCATAAATTGGACATCATGCCCAGTGAGAGATTTCACGATAATCACCAGGTGCTTCAATTGCCAGCAATTCGGACATGCAGCCAAATTTTACAGAGAAACTAGTCCTACGTACTGTGGAGAGACCGGTCATTCCTTCAAGGAATGTAGTAACAGATCATCTCCTCTCCAATGTGCGACGTGCAAACGCTACAAGAGGAAATGTGATCATCAAACCGGTGATGAAAGCTGTCCAGCACGTAAATATGCAGAGCTCAATTACATTAACTCAATAGATTATGAAGGCGCCTAGGAGCGCCACCGATTATTCTATTTAGTAAGCTCATAAACACTAGGCTATCCTTGCTGATTTATATTTGTTAGTTTGTAAATATCATGACCAATCAGCTGATCTGTGATCTAGATAGCTTTTCTGTGTCTGAGACTAAAATTTGTAATGTTGAGGACTGTAAACATCTTCTTCCTGCTGGGGAAAAAACACTGACTCTGCTAACACAAAATATTCGCAGCATAAACCGAAACATGAACGGTTTAGGTATTGTTAAAAAACGGTAGGTATTGTTAAAAAATCTTGACATAAGCTCTATAGATAATAACGTCTTAACAGAATGTTGGTTGTCAAATCAGACAGCCAATTTACCATCCCTTGGCGGATATTATTCTCACAAAACCGAAACAAACATCAATCAAAATGACGGTTCAGTAGTCTACATAAAAAATAACTTAAAAACGATCATAGAAGAACCGATATTTCAAGATAGTAATTGTCTAATAATTAAAATAATTCCGGATACTGTAGTTATGGCTATGTACAAGCCTCCCTCTCAAAATATTGACAGGTTTTTAGAATCGCTTGATATAAACTTAAAAAATATATCATCTTTTAAAAATATTATACTAGTGGGCGATATAAACATTAACATTGCTTCTAGTATAAACGACATTCATACACATAACTACTTGAATATATGCTCATTTCATGGACTTTTACCAGCTCATTATCACCCCACGCATCAGAGCGGTTCATGCTTAGATCATCTCATTATAAAAACAAAAAAACCAACCAAAACATTGGTTACTAACTCTTCGCTTACCGATCTATGTGTTTTTAGGACCGTATCTATATAACAAGCTCAACAAATTACTAAACTTACTTTACACAGTTTAAGTTATAAAAAATGTAGTAGGTATAGTGTTATCGGAATATTTATCGAAACAAAATTACGCAGACACAGAAAAACTGCTAGAGATTTTAGTATGATGTTTATATTAGGTACTTCGTAAGTATTTATTTTGTTTAATGTAGTATAGTTTTTAATTATTATATACCTAGAGTTCGCTTTTGTTCATAATTGATGGAGATTTAATGTTTTAATAGATTTACCTTTAAACATAAATTACAGCACTATTTAAATTCGGTTGTAAAGTGATGGCCTGAAACACAGGTTTGAATAAACCTAGATCAGGCAGGTCGCTACATAAAATCCTAATTATAATAAAAAATAAATAATTGTAGGTATATATAGTTAATATATTTTAGTTATACATTATTTTATTTAGGGACTAGTAAACTATTATAATTATAAGACTTATAGCTTCTTGGTTGTATTTACACTTTTTTGTAAAAATCTGTTAAATAAATTTTATTTATTTTTCCATTTATTCATTTTTTAAACATATATTTTACATTTTTAAATATTTATCTAATTAAAAATAAAAATAATAATTAAAAAACATTTAAAAATAAAAAAAAATAGGGATCCACCGGTATGGGGAGCAGAGTCCAAGCTACCGGCGGTCAGGGCTCCAGAGACAGGAACCTCCTCACAATGCGCGCCGTTTCAAGGAGAACTGCCTTTTGTATCAGGCCCTTGATCCAGCCGCCTAACGAGAGCCTCATAAGATGTTGGTCGAGGCTCTTGGCCATAAGGCCATTGGTCGATACGACAATCGGCCCAATGATAGCCGAGTCAACATTCCACATGTCAACAACCTCGTGCGCCAAGTCGAGATATTTAATTTGTTTCTCCTTCTCAGCTTTTACGAGGTTCTCGTCATGCGGGATGGTAACATCGATTATCACCGTGCGGCGCGCCACTCGATCTATTATCACTATATCAGGCTTATTAGCAACAATAGTCCTGTCAGTGATAATAGATCGATCCCAGTACAACGTGACATGGTCACTTTCGAGAACTGGGTCGGGCACATACTTGTAATAAGGTACCTCTGAATCCACGAGGCGGTATTTCAAAGCAAGTTGCTGGTGGATAATCCTGGCCACTTGGTTATGTCTGTGCAAGTACTCGCCGTTAGCCAGACGAGAACAACCTGAAACTATATGTCTGATGGACTCACCCGGACGATGGCATGCCCGACATATGTCTACCGTCCCATCCCTCACAATATATCTCCTGTAGTTGTTCGTCATGACAACCTCGTCCATAATTGCACAGATAAAACCTTCGGTTTCCCCGAAGAGGTCACCGAAGCGTAGCCATGACACGGACGCTAAAAAGTCTGTATCGGGTCCATGAAGGGCCCGATAAAAGCGCCCGTGTAGCTTCTTACTCTGCCATACCTCCCTGCGATCATTAGCACTGAGCACTACAGGTTTGCGCCAGTTCTCTTTAGCCAACGACAGCGGTGTGAGCCCCTTGTCCACCGTGACCGCATCCCGATGCATACCCACCTGGGCTTTGAGAAAATATTCTCTGAGACTGCACACCTCACGGTTGTGGAGGGTCTTGGCGTTTAAAAAGCCTCGGCCCCCGCACTTCCGCGGGATGTACAGCCTCATGACCGAGGATCGTGGGTGATGCATCCGGTTTGCGGTCAGCAGTGTCCGGACTCTCCTATCCAGGGCGTCTAGTTCTGTCTGAGTCCATTTGAGTATGCCAAAAGAGTACATCAAGACCGGCATGACCCAACCGTTGAATGCGCGCACCTTGTTTCCGCCTGACAAAAGACTGTTAAGTACTTTCTTCAGGCGGCCAAAGAAGCGCTCCCTCAACGATTGCTTCATGTCAGTCCCATTGATGCCCAACGCTTCCGACATACCCAAATACTTGTAGGTTTCGGTTGAGGAGAGGGATCTAAGTTGTATGGAATTCGAAAGTTGGGTGCCCTCGGATTCCATAATCTCTCCTCTCTTTACATGCATGACTGCACACTTGTCCACACCAAACTCCATCCTGATGGCGTTACTGAAGGTATCAGTTATCTTCAGTAACTCCATCAGTCGTAAGTTGTTGGTGGCAAAGAGTTTCAGATCATCCATGTAAAGGAGGTGGGATATTACCTGACCACCTCTTCTCAACCGGTAGCCCAGCCCCGAACCCTCCAGCAGCGTGCTAAGAGGGTTCAAGGCTAAACAAAACCATAATGGGCTCAGACTATCGCCCTGGAATATTCCTCGCTTGATCATTATTGGTTCATCGGTCCCCCGAATCTGCCGACATCCTGGATAGCGAAGAACCGTACTCCACTGCCCCATACATGACATCAGGAAGGCGCGTAGAGTTGCATCAATTTTATACAACTCCAGCACCCTCATGAGCCATGCATGTGGCACCGAGTCATAGGCCTTCTTATAATCTATCCAACATGTCGACAGATCCTTCCGGGATCGACGAACCTGTTGGCTAATGGCCATATCAATAAGGAGCAGCTCCTTAGTACCGCGGGACCCGTTCCTACACCCATTCTGAGAGGCAGACATAATGGAATTGAGTTCTATATGGGTGATAATTTTTGCTCTCAAAATGGATGTAAGTTATAAGTTATTTATTTTTATTATTATTTTATTTAAATGATTTGATAATTAAAACTGATAACGTACATGTAAATAACACTCTAAATTATTTGAATCGGACCTTTCGTTTAAAAGTTTGGAGGGGTAAAGCAGTGCTAAAATTAATAAAAACTTATATTTTACATTTTTGTTTCGTCCATCCAATATAAGTATGTATAAGTAAATGAAATGTTACGGGCAACTTGATAAATCCGGTCACTATGAATAATGGCCGGTCTGTATTAACAATGCCCGTATCAATTGGGCAATGTAATTTTAACTGCATGACTAATTACTTTTCCCTGTCATTATGAATAATGATCATCCTGTCTTGGGCAAAATATTAGAACAGATGAACTGTAGTGTTTTTGTCAAAAATAAGGTAGGAGGGTAAGGGGTAAGGGGGTAAGGGAAGCAGGGGGAAAAGTGTCGACGTAGCAGTGTAAGGGTGGTAAGGAGGTAGGGAGAAAACGGGGTAAGGGGCTAAGGGGGCATGGGGTACCTAAGGGGAGCAGGGGAAGGGCAATGGTTGACGTAGCGGGGTAAGGGAGGTAAGGGGGTAAGGGGGCAGGGGAAAGGGCAATGATCGGTGTAACGAGGTAAGGGGGTAAGGTAACAGCTATAGGTACATAGCTGTTACCTATAGCTGTTACCTTTTACCCCGATGTTCCCACGGAATCGAAACTAACGCGGGTGAAACTGCGGGGCGCAGCTAGTCATTTATAAATCACAAAATAGGTACCTACCTATTAGTGTTAAAAATATATGTACCTATATTTAGAGACCAATAACTTGTATGTGTAGTGATAAGCCGTTTTTGAGTTATATTATAATATAACGCATAAATAAATAAAATATCGACTTGGGCAGATGACACAGAATCTGCCTTTACCTATTATAGTGCTACCTACTTATAAAAATACATAGACGTGTAAATTTCATAGAAACTGACCAAATTCTCATGAAAACAATAGTTAATTTAGTAACGAGTAGGTACCTACCTAGATTTTACTATTCGTGGGACATAATTACATTAATATAGCGTAACTACTTAGGGCCGTACCACAAAAAAGATAGACACGCGTTAAACGCGAATACTACCAAAAATAATACGCACTTGTTTTAGCACTAACTTGTATAAAAGAAGTGTGTATTATTTTTGGTAGCATTCGCGTTTAACGCGTGTCTATCTTTTTTGTGGTAAGGGTGTTAAGATTTACACATAATAGGTACACTCGACGCCATTTACGGTCGACCACTTTTCACCCTTATGTTCTTAGTAATAAGGGCGAAAAGTGGTCGACCGTAAATGGCGTCGAGTGTACCTACCTACTTAAGTTGTATTAAGCTTGCAGTTTTACACTCAGCTGATAGCTAAATGTGCACTTTTTCATTGAAATTCGAGAATAATCTAATTCATCACTTCTTATGTAACAAAGAAAAAATTAAAATTAACAATCAATAAAGTCGCGGTATTAACCGACTTTTGTTCAGAGTTCGTTAGGGCGTTTGTGCACTTACTCGTATTCAATTCGTATCGTGTTTTTTCCGTACATCACAAAAACGGATCTGGATACATTGCCTACCGGATACATTACCTAACATGAGCAGTTTCTGTATCAACTCATCTTCTCATCGTCTCCATGATTCCCGTAAGAATTTAAATTCGCTTAGACCAGAACTTAGCCACTAGCCACATCGATATCCGTTAGCCCGTGACTGCCGTGACGTTTCAGTCAGATTCAGATAATAAAGTCACTATCATTTATCATTTTTGCTCCTTCCAACACGTTTCCTTTGAGAATTTTGTAAAAGAAAATGTTTCTTAGGAACCTTAGGCAAAAGGTAGGGAAAACAAATTTTATTTTTCACAGGTTTCTCGTGAGACCCTATCAAAGTTTAAAAAAAAAAAAAAAAATTTTTATTTTAAATTTTCCTGCTGTAGCAGAAGCCAAACTTGTTCTTTACATTTTCTGAAACAACAGAAAAACGTTCTAAACTCCGAGGCCTTGTTTTGTTCGTGTAAATTGCTCTTAGGTATATCAACAATTCTTAGTTAGCCTGTTTACTAAGATATCTGCTGCTAAGATAGGTACCTACCCTTAAGCTAATCTATACCTATTTCCGACTCATATGGATATCTATACATATACGTAGTATCTGCATAGATCCAGAGAATACTAGTAATGAATCTACAAAAAAACGGTAACAAAGCAAATAGTCAATAAAGACATAGGTACCTAGGTATTTATCGAAAGACGCGATTTAACAGACCTGCAACAAGGCACCGCGGCCATGATGTTCTTGGGAATTCTAAGTCTTTCCAAAGTCAGTAAGCATTCATTTAAATTCTATGACATTGGTCCCTGAAAGCGCTTATAAAAGGATACCTCCACACCTAGGGCAGGTGTGGATGTGTCCTTTTCCCCCTCGCCACTCAAGCGGAAAATCTTAACCTGCAATGTGCATTATTTTCATTAGGTTCAGCATGGTATAATACATACAGAATTACAGATCCTCTACCAATAACAAAAGGTGATAGTGAGAACATACCTACCTATTTTTATTTTTCTTCATGACACATTCGTAAAGAACATCTTGGCGAGAAAAATCAAAGGATGGAGTGGTAGACCGAGACATATTCTCCTAAGTCAGCCTTACTCAACCTTTTTTCTTGGGCTAAGTATGTCTTAGAGTTACATCAGGTGGGCCGCAAAGACCAAGAACTAGCCTCAGTAATAACTTGCTTTGTAACCTACCTAACCTAGGAGCGCAAATACCTTATCCTGTAGCCTACCAAATGGTGGGAAATAAGTTATTTGGTATACTTACTATCAACCATAGTCCATAGGTAATATTTGTGTGTTATATATATATTTATGTTACTGTAAAGCCCGAACTTCGATGTACCAACCCTTAATGGTAAAAGTCCAAACTGTTCTGTGATCATCGTTCATTTCGAACTTTTACCACCACACACTCAGTAAATCATAGGTTTTACCTCAGGGACATGGTAAATGTTGAAAAGAGTGAATAAGTGCACCGAATTGGTCAATCCCGACTCCACGTGATCCTGTCTGCCCTACCCCTAGAGTGTTTTTATAAACCCGGAGGCGCGGAGGGAGAGCAGCCCCCGACCGCTGTGACGAAGCGTAGGTGAGCCTGGTTGCCTGCGATTTGTTACGTAAGGGCGGAGGAGCTGAACTTCATGCAATTGGTACCGAAAACGAGGATGGAAATCCCCAAATATTAGTTTCCGAAGCCCCAAAACCAACATTTACCAAACGTTATTGGTAAAACCTAGGATGTACCAAACTCTTACGGTAAAAGCCCGAAAAATTGTCTCTTTTTAGGGTTCCATACCAAAATGGTAAAAAGGGAACCCTTATGGTGCGACTTCGTCTGTCTGTCTGTCACACCTGCTTATTACAGCAACTACTAATGCTATTGACTTGAAATTTGGAACAGTTATAAAGGTGTTTGTCCAACTTTATTGCAAATAAAAAAAGTAAAAAAATATTTTTATTTTCATTGCAAACGGGGCCGGAGTGGGGGTCCGAAATTTTAAAGTGGAGTTACTAGGTCAAGTGACTTGGCTTGATTTGCACATTTCAAAATATATTTTTATTTTATTTTGTCTCACAGTTTTCGGGGTATGATGAAAAATGACTGAAAAAATACCATCCCCCCCCCCTTATGTCCGAAGTTTGCGGAGCTAAAAATCTGAAATATTTAGAGTTAAGAAGGAGAAGGAGAGTTAAGGAGTTTAAAACTCCTTCACAAACATACTTAGTTATACGGTCCGGTTTTTTTCACTTTATACGTCCAAAAATGATACGGAACCCTCGGTGCACGAGTACGACTCGCACTTGGCCGGTTTTTATAAAATCCTTACATTTATATAAAATCCTTACATTTACCAACGTTGGTAAAACCTAAGATTTACTGGTAAAACCTAAGATTTACCACTATTCAGGATTTTACAGTAAAGCCTGCAATACATGTTGGCCGAGCGTTGTCGAGTGAAGGCTAATACCAACATGTAGACGGTATATTTGCCTTGTCTTGCTATCGCTTGGTGTCACTTGCCTAGTTGGTTGAGTATAGACATGCGCCAACGTGTATAGACCTCATTTGACGTAGCTTGCCACAATTTGCAGTCGCTCGCGATCACTTGCCTCACTTCGGAGCGGTGTCGGTTTTTCTGCACAAATCAAAGGCGCTCGCGCGCGCTCGTACAATAGTGTTCACATGTTTGTCCGCGCGCTATTATGCGGTTGACGTCAAACTTGCCGAACGTGTAGACAGTAGCGCCTTTTTTTTTTTTTTTTCGAGGTGGAAATCCTCATCGATGTCCCCCGCCCTGGGGAGGGCGAGGGGGTCTGTCAGACTCTTACTGACTAAAACCACCCCAGTGTTCCTCCAATTACCTTACGCCGGGGGCGCGGGAGTCGCTTGCGCATTCGTCCGCACCCCCGGCAGGTATTGGCCCGCCAAATGAAAGGCGGGCCCCGTCACCCCATGCGGCCGTCATGTACGGCCGCAATCCCTCTGCAGAGGCGCGCGCGGAACACGTCGCGCCACCGTCTCGGGCCTGTTTCCGTTCGGGCGACGGACGCCCCAAGTCCGCCGCCCGCAGGCCGCACCCTATGGTGGCCGGAGATCGTTGGCCGCCATACGGCGCCCGGTGCATCTGCTGCGGATGGGGAGAGAGGACACCGCCTCCCTCTCCCTTTCCGCCGCCTCCTTGGCGTCCATCACCTCCTCGCAGAAGGAGGCGACGGCGTTCCAAGCGCTCTCGCTGCCGACCATGGCCTCAACCACGGCCGGGAGCGAGAGGCAGCACCGACCGCCGCGACGAGGTCACGGCGCTGCACTGCCCAAGCTGGGCACTCCTCCAGTGTGTGCTGCGCCGTGTCGTCGGGGCAGTCACCGCAATGGTGGCAACCGGGCGTCGGCTCCCGGCCTATACGGCACAGGTACTTTCCGAAGCACCCGTGTCCAGAAAGCACCTGTGTAAGCCGGAAGCTAAGGGCACCATGCCGTCTCCCGAGCCACTCCCTCATCACGGGCCTTACCGCCGCTATTGCGGCGTGCCCGAGACAGTAGCGCTTGCCTTGTGTCTATTTGTCTAGGCTCGCGTTGGTCTAAGCTCGGCCAACGTGTATTGCAGGCTTAACATGCGAATTATTGTAACCAATGTTGGTTCCAAAATAAAAATTGCTGACTTGTCATGTAATTAAAAATTAAAACGGAATTGTGTTGGCCGTATGCCTGACTTGATTTGGGCCAAAGTTGCAGAGAGGAGGCTGGAGATAGCGAATGAGCTAGGTAGAGCAACTCTAAATCAAAATGAATCAAAATGTCCAAGTAAGTACCTGATTAATAGACTTCAGCCCAGCAATGGAAAGTTACTATTGACTAGTTATTTACATTAACTATGTTCAGATATTGTACAATTGTTACCATTTATAATGGAAGTTATGAAAATTAGGAGAACCAATTGATATCAATATTCTCGGAAAATTCCAATTTCGGAATAATCTCTGCCTGTGAAATCGAACTAAATCATGCTTGGATAAGCCAAAAATGGCCCCCAGTGGCCTTAGTAGCTACACATATTAACGTGCACCGTATTAACGTGCACCGTATTAAAATGAAACCAGGCACCTAACGAGGCGCGAAGGGATTCGGATGTCATGTCACCCAGATACGTATCGTACCTACTATGTGACCGGACTAATACCTAATTAAATACTGTATTCTAGAATCTAGATGATTAAGCGGTTCGGGGTTTAGCGACTACGCCTAGTCGCCTACCCTATTTTTTACTGGTTCATTTACAAGTGAATAATACAGGATGTGCCTATTTAGCAATGTTACTAATATTGGGACTCTACCATAAAATAAAAATAGTAATAAGTAATGATACGACTGTAGGTGCCTACATCTGCTTTTGTAGAAAAATAATTCACAAACATCCGCCAATTTGCATAATTGCACGCCAGCCCTTAGTAAGTTCAGAGTTCAAAGATGGTCAAATTCAAACGCACTGGCAAAATTATAAAGTGTGACAGTTTCTCTAATAGGTACCAGGTTAAGGAAGTTTGTGCACTTATCCGTATTCAATTCATATCCGTATTTTTTACGTAAAGGACGTCGGCAGTTTTAGGCTTGATATAGTACAGTAATAAAAGCTTAACCAAAAATAAAAATATATTTTAATTGTTCTTTGCCTAATTTTATTTATCTTAGATATTAAGAATTGGAATCAAAAATCGAAATAAATAAGAAATAAAATGATTATGCCATTGACATTTTGAAAAAACCACTAAAACAAAAACGAGTGCATGCTGGCTGGCGCGTGCTTCCACAGAATATCATGGTGACAGCAACTAAAACCTTTGAATTGAGAACTCATTAGTCGGGCTGTACTTCACTGGATCATTCACACCATACTTAACCTCACTGACAGAAATAAGAATATTTCTCTTTAACCCAATTACGTACAAAAACAAATAAAAAATGAATTTAAATACTCTTGAAATACTCGATCACACCAAACTAATTTCATATCTGTACCGACTTACACAATCTGAGGCCCAGCGTTCTATGGGCGTCTGCCAGTGCTTTTACGTACCTACATCCGATACCGATTCGTTTTTATGATGTGTGTATGTAAAATGTACGTAAAAATACGGATATGAATTGAATAGGGATAAGTGAACAAACGCCCTAACTTCTATGTTCAATAGGTACCTATTAATTGATTAAAAAGTGCATTGATAAATCGATTAATGGATTGATATTAAAATATTTAAGCGTCAAGCGGTGATGACAGCTGCCATTCTGGCGGAGTTGAACACACGTCATCGTCGCGCTCAAGCCTCGACGCACGGCAAACCTGTTTGGAGCGGTCCGTCCGCCTGCACCCGCGATTTTTGTTATTCTATACAGGGTGGCGATTAGGTTATCACATTAAATGAAACCATGTATCCTAAATGGCGTTCTTTGTACATACACAATAAAAAAAATTGCCGGTTGCCGCTTTTACAGGTCAGTAAATGTACCAACTTGTATTAACAGTTGTACTATTTATTGGTACATTTACTGACCTGTAAAAGCGGCAACCGGCAAATTTTTTTATTGTGTATGTACAAAGAACGCCATTTAGGATACATGGTTTCATTTAATGTGATAACCTAATCTCCACCCTGTATATCATATCGTTCTAAGTCCGCTATCCCGTAAGCTGTTTGCACTATTGTCAAGCCAGACGACCTAACGGCATCGCTCTTATTCTCTTATCCATCCGTACATAATTTTTTCGTATGACCCATACCTGGGATCGTTATCAAGAACGCAGGTAGAAATACTGTGTACTATGGGCAATCTTTAAGGCACGTTTTGAGAGATAATATTGAATCGTTTAATCGGATAATGCCTAATTCGCAAAATGGCACCCGAGTCTCAAAAGGGCCAATTCGCGAATGGACTAGTTCTCAAAAAGACTTACTCGCAAAAAGGCTAATTCTCAAAAGGACTAAATAGTAAAATGCCTAATTCGTGAAAGGACTCATTCGTGAAAGGTCTAATTCGTAAAAGGACTAATTCATCAAATGACCAACTTTTACCAACTTACGCCATAGGTTAAATGACATGAAAACACCAAGTTAATTTTTACGTTATGTTTATGTTTTATACGAAATGCAAACAACAACTTAGTAAAAAGCATTTTTTCATTAAAATAAAATAATCATAGATCGATTATTATGGTGAAAAAGTCCTAAATCGACAACGCATCTTACAATGTGTCATACAATACAATATTTATGTCATATAATAATTTCGTATAAAACACATAATAACCTGGAAATGAACTTGGTTTTTTCATGTCATTTAACTCATGGCGTAAGTTGGTAAAAGTTGGCCATTTTGCAAATTAGTCCTTTCACGAATGAGTCCTTTCACGAATTAGGCATTTTACTATTTAGTCCTATTGAGAATTAGCCTTTTTGCGAATAAGTCCTTTCGAGAACTAGTCCATTCGCGAATTGGCCCTTTTGAGACTCGGGTGCCATTTTACGAATTAGGCATTATCCGACTAAACGTTTTGAATTGTCTGGGGCAAACAGTCTCTACAATATTACATCTATACTTACTAGTATTTTAAAGCTGAAGGGTTTGTTTGTTTGTGACAGTTTTTTACTTGTTACCACCTCAGTAGATTGGGCTCAAGACAAATTATTGCGTATTATAAGTATAATTCAGTGTCTTGTGTTTGCGTTAGATCGCTCTGTGCATTCCGATCATATCCTCAAAGAATAAAAATCAGCAGCAAATCGCATGATCATAAGCCATCAGCTTTCCAATGTGAATAGCCAACAAAAAGTAATATGACCTATTTGCATGAACAAATACTTTGCAATCATCTGTGTACATTTACGTGTGTAGATTCTGATATCTCATATTGCGTTAAAACCTTCACCATGCCCTCTGATATTCTTAGAATTACACGACATCATGGCGCCATGATGGGGAAATAGGAAAAGTCATTAGTATACCTACCTATCGTTGCAGAGAATTTTCCATTTAGCCACTGATTGTTTGAGGTATTCCACTTTGAGCACCAATTCTAAGCGCACCAATGTTTTGCGCACTGTTTTTTATTTTTTTTATTCCACTTCCGCACCGGTGCGCTGGACTGCTGTAATTATAGTAATATTTTGTTCCACTTTGAGCACCAAAAATTTATCTGTGTCTAGTGGTGTCGATACCCCACGATAAAACATCGACAATCAAACAATTTTTCTAGTTTTGGATAATGTAGGTACTGAGAAACATATTGATAGTAGTACTATACTCACCCACACACTGTACTTTGACGGCATGGTCTCGCGCAAAATGATAGTCATGAGCGGAATGGTAAAAGTACTAGGAGAACAGAACCATGCAGAAGATACAGGGAGCGCCAAATGTTGTAGTACCTAATATGAATGCAATCTCTTGATGTACTGGGAATGCAGATTTAAGGCAGTACTTTTATGTGAAGCTGGATTCGGCGTTTGAAATATTGTTTTTATAATCAAAAAGTATTGCAAATTGTTACTTGTATTATTTATTTTATAGCTTCGTATTATGTATGAATATAATAATATGCGAGTTAAAAAAGTTCTAATGGCTGGCTGGTCCTAGACTGATATTAGTAGGATAAGTAGGATAGTAAGATTAATATACATAATTATAATTAATTTTAAATATTCTACAACATTTCGCACTCCCTAATTATATTCTATTATAGTACTATACTAACCCACACACTGTACTCTGACGGCATGATCTCGCGCAAAATGATAGTTACGAGCGGAATTGGTAAAAGTACTAGGAAAACATGACCATGTAGAAGACGGGAGTACAAAATGTCGTAGTATACTTTTAGTCCCGCGCAGAATGATGAGATTATAGGATTGATAAAAGTACTAGGAGAACAGAACCATAAAGAACATAATTAGGGAGTGCGAAATGTTGTAGAATATTTTAAGGCGCTATAGGTCCAGCGAAATATTTTACGTGCGGGGGTGAAGAAGACGATGCGGCGCGCGCGCCCGCGGGCTACGGGGTGGCGCGTTGACGAGATCTTTTGCGGCGGGCTGAGCGCGACGCTATTTATTACTTTTAGTGGAAATTGGCGCGCACATAGTGTAATTAAAGTACCTAGTTGTCAAACTTTATTAGGTACCTACTTTTGGTACAAGTTAGTTTAGCGAATTAAGTCAATTTATTTTTTGTGGTGGTTATTTGGAAAAACTAGGTAGGCAATACCTACCTAGTTTTTCCAAATAACCACCTATTCCGATTTCTAAAAGGTTAGTACATACTATGTACTAACCTTTTAGAAATCGGAATAGGTAGCGTTATAAAATAAATAAATAAAAAAGTTTCTAGAACAAAAACTGTCTAAATTTCTAACTTAGCAAAGTTACAATATCCAATTGCCTACAACATAGCCTATTTCTTATCGGATCTGCAATATTCTTGTTAGATACATGTTTCTAGACTACCACACGTCTAATAAGACACAATTTATCATCCTAACTTACACACAGAAATATCGCATTTTCAAACACATATCGATCTATATTATAGGCACAATATCCATGAAATTCAGAGTCTTTACACAACATTATGTCCTAGCCTTCCTACCGAACCTAAATACATGACTAGATTCTATATAACACATTACAACAATCCTACAAATGCAATTTTATGTACATAACACTTATTCTCAAATTATAGCTTTCCTATCGTCGAGAGGTATAACTGCTTATGTACATCTTATGTAAACAACATTCCTACACTATAAAACCACGATGTACACAAAACCTCGATTATGGTTACAAAGGTATTCACGACTTTACATAAAAAACATGAAATCTTATTCCTACACAATAGGCTATTTGACTCATTTTGGGAAATGGTTTATATTAAATCTTCATTATATTATAAGCACACTACATTGATATTTCAAGGAGATCTACTGTATTTATCAATAAAAATCAGTGATTAAGTATAAATTTCCAAAACCGCTCCAAAAACACTGTTTCTGACAGAAGTGACGTAACACGCTAGTAAACGAGCTTTGTCAAAAGACAGATGGTGCAGCTGAAATTAATTTCATCAATAATTCATTTTTATCGGCTATAGTGGCGTATAAATGGTGTGTAGTTCCACAATGTACAAATACGTCTTTAAGCAGTCAATCATGATTCATGACACAAAAGAATTTATAGGTAATGTTTCTGAGTTTTTATCAACATAACCTAAAATGAGATATCACAAAAGTTCTGAATGATTATATAAAAGATTTGTAAATAAATATGTGGTAGGTAGGTACTTACACAGCTGTTTTTACATTTTTAAGTTCCGCAGCATAATAATCAGCGTTATTCTTAAAGAAAAGTGCAATGCGTCTATCTTAGGTAGGTTGTTGTTATCAGCTTGCACAAAATTTGACTCCATTTTGTGATTCGATATAAATATTTATGCCACTAGATGACTATATAGAAGATTTCTATGAAAACAGCTTCAGAAATAGCTCAAAGATCGATTAAAGCACCCAAAAACATAAAACGCAAACTACATCTGTCAAAGCCGTGCTTATGCTCAAAGACTACATATATACATACATATATACTTATGCTTACATTGCTTACTCCAGTGTTGCCAAGCTAGATTTTCATTTTACCCCAATGCCTGATTAATTTTACTCTAAAATCATAACTATTTATACAAAAATACCTGGGACCTGGCTAAAGTTTTGGTTTTAGATATACAATAAAACAAGTTATTTCTTAATCAATGGTCATGTTTCACAATAAAAATATGCTGAATTTGTTTGTTTAACTCAAATTCAATTCAAATACTTAGGTACCTACATGTATTGCTTACCAAAAAGCCCATAAACTTTAGTAATCATAACAACAATACGAAAACTAACCTTAAAATTTTGGAAGTGACTCCGCGACCGCTGCCGTGACCTGAATTTGCAGCCGGCACCGGTTGCTAAATTGGCAGCCGGCGCTGACTTTGGAAAAAAGCGGGAAAGGGGGTTGGCAATTTGGCATAATTAAAAAAAACATTTCATGTTTCATTTGAGTAACATACCTAATTAGGGTCCAAGAGCGAGCAAAGCGAGGGAACTTGGACACCCGACACGGACAGGTTAGGTTCGAAGGGGTTGACGGGGGCTTCAGTGAGCGAGCAAACCGAGCGAACGAAGCCCCCGTCAACCCCTTCGTGTTAGGTTACTTTTAACCTTGCAGATAGAAATAGGAGCTCCGCGTACCGGGGCTCCATCAACCACCTCCATCCCCCTTGTAAGTCCAAAAAAGTTGTATTTTGTTTTACATTGACACTGTAATTTAAAAGTCAGTCTAAGGTATTTAATTCAACCTAAAACACGGCAACATTAATCTGCTGCTACGGTAGTTTGCAATTATTTTCGTCTGGTATCACTGCTACTCCAAGGCTACTCCGGTTCCTAACGGCATTATTTTTGGGAGCCTAGTCGGCGCCGGCTGCGGAGGCGCTCCCTAAAATTTTACCCTCAAAGGGCACTGGCAGACGCCCATAGAACGCTGGGCCTCAGATTGTGTAAGTCGGTACAGATATGAAATTAGTTTGGTGTGATCGAGTATTTCAAGAGTATTTAAATTCATTTTTTATTTGTTTTTGTACGTAATTGGGTTAAAGAGAAATATTCTTATTTCTGACAGTGAGGTTAAGTATGGTGTGAATGATCCAGTGAAGTACAGCCCGACTAATGAGTTCTCAATTCAAAGGTTTTAGTTGCTGTCACTATGATATTCTGTGGAAGCACGCGCCAGCCAGCATGCACCCGTTTTTGTTTTAGTGGTTTTTTCAAAATGTCAATGGCATAATCATTTTATTTCTTATTTATTTCGATTTTTGATTCCAATTCTTAATCTCTAAGATAAATTAGGCAAAGAACAATTAAAATATATTTTTATTTTTGGTTAAGCTTTTATTACTGTACCATATCAAGCCTAAAACTGCCGACGTCCTTTACTCTAAAGAATTCTTTACCCTAAAAATAAGTTGGCAACACTGGCTTACTAGCGTGTGACGTCACCAGAGTGCAACTGGCCGTTCTTGTCACAGATAAAATAACAAAAAATATTGCATTTTATTTTCGTGTAATTTGCAAATATATACATATTTTAGTTGAAAATCAAGTGAAATAAGTTTATTTACGCTATGAACTGATAGGATGACCACAATCTATAGCATATTTTCAATGTTGTCAAGAAGCCTATTCTAATAAGAAAATAATACAAATCCAATAGGAAACAAATTGTAAACATTAATCAATACTAAAATTAAGGAAATAATAACTCAAAATAACATAAAACACGATATTAAAACCGACAAGTACAATGACCCCTTTTGATCGGCGCCGGCTCTTGGACCCTAATTAGGTATGTTACTCAAATGAAACATGAAATGTTTTTTTAATTATGCCAAATTGCCAACCCCCTTTCCCGCTTTTTTCCAAAGTCAGCGCCGGCTGTCTTTTGACAAAGCTCGTTTACTAGCGTGTTACGTCACTTCTGTCAGAAACAGCGTTTTTGGAGTGGTTTTGGAAATTTATACTTAATCACTGATTTTTATTGATAAATACAGTAGATCTCCTTGAAATATAAATGTAGTGTGCTTATAATATAATAAAGATTTAATATAAACCATTTCCCAAAATGAGTCAAATAGCCTATTGTGTAGGAATAAGATTTCATGTTTTTTATGTAAAGTCGTGAATACCTTTGTAACCATAATCGAGGTTTTGTGTACATCGTGGTTTTATAGTGTAGGAATGTTGTTTACATAAGATGTACATAAGCAGTTATACCTCTCGACGATAGGAAAGCTATAATTTGAGAATAAGTGTTATGTACATAAAATTGCATTTGTAGGATTGTTGTAATGTGTTATATAGAATCTAGTCATGTATTTAGGTTCGGTAGGAAGGCTAGGACATAATGTTGTGTAAAGACTCTGAATTTCATGGATATTGTGCCTATAATATAGATCGATATGTGTTTGAAAATGCGATATTTCTGTGTGTAAGTTAGGATGATAAATTGTGTCTTACTAGACGTGTGGTAGTCTAGAAACATGTATCTAACAAGAATATTGCAGATCCGATAAGAAATAGGCTATGTTATAGGCAATTGGATATTGTAACTTTGCTAAGTTAGAAATTTAGACAGTTTTTGTTCTAGAAACTTTTTTATGTGACTAGGTAGGTCCATGGGAGTTGTACCATTGGATAGGTAGGATTTTCCGCAAATTATGATGTGTAATTTATGGTTGGATATTTAAATAAAGTAGATTAGAAGGGCTCACACGTAGTGAAAACGAAAGTGAATTAGGATTCAAAAACACGGCTCTATGTGAGGTAATAAAGTAATTAGGTTATATAAGAAACGCGTGCTCTCCGAGGCACGGAGGGGTCTCGATGTGTAAATAACGGTCACCCATCCAAGGACTGACCGCGGCAAGCGCAGCTTAACCTCGCAGATCGATCGATTAGCGCGGCCGTCAATTAGCCACGAGCTTTTTTTTAATAAATTATGATTATAATAATAAAATGCGAAATCCTAATCAAAGAAGAAAATTATATGAATTAATAATTTTAATATTATATTAATATTAATATAATTTTCTTCATATTGGTGGCATTCAAACGTCTATGCTTCGGGACTTCCCGGATAACGTCTGATTTAAACATTTATCTACGAATTATTTATTTATAATACAAGAGTGTAAGCAAGCATATTCTTTATTATTTGAGACGTATAAGATTTAGTTTGAATAGGATTTCGCATTTTATTATTATAATCATAATTTATTTATCTATATTATTTATTTATTTATTATCTAAAATGATGTACCTATCTATTGTATCTTTTGTTTGACGGAATCTACTGACGGAAAAATATTTAATCATGACGAATTTTTGACGGAAAATACCAACCTGCTTAGCGGAATTTTGAAATTGTAATTGGCAACACTGTTAGGATGTGAGCGTACCTACGTTTATCAGTCAATAGGTGGTCAATAGCGCTATTTGCCCAAATATGTGCTAAAACCTAACCTTAATTGTATAAAAAATATTATATTAATGATATTATTACGTTTGTTAGTCATTTTCACAAAGAATTATTGAAAATAATCATTTCGTGAGCGGCGAAAAATTTGGCACACGTCCTACTCCGGTGAGGTCTGAGACCGGACTGAAGCAGTCGTGCGCACGTTCTTAGGAACGTTTTTTGGGTATAAAAAATTATCTAAAATTGCCGTTTTAATTTTTATACAATTTTATTAATGAATTCACTAACTCAATTATTAAATAATATGTTAAAAAAATTTCAAAAATTAAAACGTAAGAATTAAGTCTAAAAAATGAAATATTCGTAATGAAAAAGTATCTTCGAGAGGTATCTTTGGAATTTTTTTCTATCGAGTGAAGTTATTCATATCGTGTATTGAATTAATGATTTCACTAGCTAATATGCTTAAGTATACCATATATTTTTTTCTGGGTGGAAACTGTAAGAAATCTTATAAAAAAATGAAAAATTCTAGAGCTCATTCTAGCGTTTTGTGAACCCATAGCGCCTTAAATTAATTGTATGTTGTAAAATAATACGAAGCTCTAAAATAAATATACAATTAACAATTTGCAATACTTTGGGATTGTTAAAACAATATCTCAAACGCCAAATCCAGCTCTACATAGAAGTACTTCTTTAAATCTGCATTCCCAGTACATCAAGACATTGCATTCATAGTAGGTACTACAACATTTGGCGCTCCCTGTATCTTCTGCATGATTCTGTTCACCTAGTACTTTTACCATTCCGCTCATAACTATCATTTTGCGCGAGACCATGCCGTCAAAGTACAGTGTGTGGGTGAGTATAGTACTACTATCAATATGTTTCTCAGTACCTACATTATCCAAAACTAGAAAAATTGTTTGATTGTCGATGTTTTATCGTGGGGTATCGACACCACTAGACACAGATAAATTTTTGGTGCTCAAAGTGGAACAAAATATTACTATTTATAGCAGTCCAGCGCACCGGTGCGGAAAGTGGAATAAAAAAAATAAAAAAAAAGTGCGCTTAGAACTGGTGCTCAAAGTGGAATACCTCGATTGTTTAGCTTTTCTTTATGTCTTGTTAACCTCGTATCCACGAGGCAACATTTGACGCTCAACATGTTCGGCAACGTTGTACAACAACGCGCGACGTTGCCAGCTAAGGTAGGATACCTATTACGTTACTAAACAAAAAAAACCGGGCAAGAGCGTGTCAGACCACGCACAGTGTAGGGTTCCGTAGCAAGAAGCATTTCAGTCTTCCGACCGCAAATGTTAATTATTTTTGCGGTTGTCGAACTCAACACTAAAAAAAAACCGGGCAAGAGCGTGTCGAACCACGCACAGTCTAGGGTTCCGTAGGAAGAAGTATTTCAGTCTTCCAACTGCAAACATAAGTTTGTATTTTCTAATATTATACCTAATGAAATACAAAGTTATTTTTGCGGTCAAAACTGAAAGTAGTGAATATTTCAAAAAGTTATTAACGTATCTTGTTCAACAACATTCAAGAGAAACTGTGGCTCTGGCTACATATTAATTAAAATTAGAGAATTATGAAGAAAAATATTTTCACGCACCCCTTCATTTGTGGTATCGTTGGATAGGTCTTTGAAAATAACATAAAGGTTTCTAAATGACTTTTTTATTTGAGTGCATATTTAGCGAACTAGGAGCTCCGAAAGTCGTTTACAATGTGTCCCCCCCCCCCCTGTAATTTTCCAATCGCGTTATCAAAAAATCTGAAAAGATTCAAGCTTATCTAATCTAATGAACACTCTCGATTAAAATTGGTTTGAACAAGATACGTTAATCACTTTTTGAAATATTCACTATTTTCAGTTTTGACCGCAAAAATAACTTTGTATTTCATTATAATATTAGGAAATACAAACTTATGTTTGCAGTTGGAAGACTAAAATACTTCTTCCAACGGAACCCTAGACTGTGCGTGGTTCGACACGCTCTTGCCCGGTTTTTTTTCAGTGTTGAGTTCGACAACCGCAAAAATAATTTACATTTGCGGTCGGAAGACTGAAATGCTTCTTGCTACGGAACCCTACACTGTGCGTGGTCTGACACGCTCTTGCCCGGTTTTTTTTGTTTAGTAACGTAATAGGTATCCTACCTTAGCTGGCAACGTCGCGCGTTGTTGTACAACGCACAGTCTATGTGCGTGGTTCGACACGCTCTTGTCCGGTTTTTTTTTAGTGTTGAGTTCAACAACCGCAAAAATAATTTACATTTGCGGTCGGAAGACTGAAATGCTTCTTGCTACGGAACCCTACACTGTGCGTGGTCTGACACGCTCTTGCCCGGTTTTTTTTGTTTAGTAACGTAATAGGTATCCTACCTTAGCTGGCAACGTCGCGCGTTGTTGTACAACGCACAGTCTATGTGCGTGGTTCGACACGCTCTTGTCCGGATTTTTTTTTTTTGTTATATTCCCTTTGATGATGATGCCAAGAATTGTAATAGGTACGAGTATATCGTTATTATGAAAGGTACCTACTTACATTAAAAACAATAATTACGATGGCGCTTGTCTTGATTCCTTGTCCGATCGGAGCAATAAATATCACTTCGAGTAGAATGGATTATTTCTACATAATAACGTCGCGTTTAAGACCGACGATTGATTTTTGTTAACAGTTAGTAACATGGGCGTAGCCAGCCATGGGCTCAGGGTGGGGCAGCAGTCTAAAATAATATGAAACTAGCAAACTATAGGTACCCGCGGTCTTACCTCGGTTAATTTTTTCATTCAAAAAGTTTACACCTTATAGCACCCTGTATCTGTATGTATAATTCGAATTATCCAAAACACTTTCTTATTACCTACTCACTCACCTACACCACGAAATCTTCCATCCAAAATCTTTTTTAGGTTCGGTTAGGTACCTTACAGGACAGAGCCAGGGTGGGGCAAGCGCCCCACCCTGCCCCACCGTGCCTACGCCCATGGTTAGTAATTATATCACTACATAATATAAAACAAAGTCGCTTCCCGCTGTCTGTCTGTCTGTCCCTATGTATGGTTAGATGTTTAAAGCCCGGTTTCCACTGCGAGCGGAACGGACCCATTAAGGACTCCGTTTAACTCGCAAGAGTAAACTGCATGCTTGTTCACATGAATCCAGAGTGTCTAACATGCGCGGCGCGACAAAATTTAGTAGACGCTTTTATCGTGCATTTGTCTCGTATTCGCACGAGTAAGAGCGAGACAAAACAGTCGACAAAATTTGTCGCGGCGCGCATGTTAGCCCGGCAGGACAACTAAACTAAGTAGTTGTTTATACGTATGTGGTTTCATATAGCTTAAGTCCAATACTTACCGACTATTTGTTGGAAATACAAGTATGCAGTTTACTCTTGCGAGTTAAACGGAGTCCTTAATGGCTCCGTTCCGCTCGCAGTGGAAACCGGGCTTAAAACTACGCAACGGATTTTGATGCGGCTTTTAGGGTTCCGTACCTCAAAAGGAAAAACGGAACCCTTATAAGATCACTTTTTTGTCCGCCGGTTGAAAATTGCGCCATCTATGAGAACATAGTTGAAGCATTGTTCTCTCAAGAACAGGTGGAGGTAGAATATGAAATACTAAGGTCTACAGTCCCTTGGAGGTGTTAAAATTTCAAACTTCGTCCACGCAATCAAACCACTCACGGGTCCATAGATAGAAATCCAACCACGAGCGAAACTGCGAAAAAAAAATCCATCAGCGACAACCGGGCGTCTTGAATTGCCATCTAATTTCAAAATTTGGTACAATTTTTAATTAGTGTATAAATATTACATCGAATAATCAATAGATGGCGGTTTAAAATATATGTGTAATTAATACCTATCGTAAATTTAATTAGGTACCGCTTAAACCAACCGAATAATTACGTATTTGAGCAGACATTAAATTATAGTTATCTAAGGACGGGACAAAGCAATTAGGTATATTCGTAATGTACAATTTGTTACCTAAAGAGCCTAGAGATAACAAGTTGTATAAACTTATAGTTCTATACAAAATAATATGTACTGTATACAAAATAATAATATTTACTGATAATTAGAAAGAATACAAACATCTTAAATAAAATTTTAAAAGAACATTTAGCAGTATTAAATATACTAAAACGCCCTCTATTGTTTAATAGCTATACCACTGCTTTAGTTTACTCAATAATTATGACTCTAGCGTGCGATAGCGGAAATGTGTTTCATGTATTTGATGAATATTTGTTCTTGCTAGATTCAAAGCTAGATAGCGTTACTGACGCTATAGAAAGAAATGAATAAAATATTTTTATTTACAGTAAGCATTGTAGGTAGGTCGCGGGCAAAATGCTAATATTATATATTTTGTAGATATATATTAAAGTACCTTTTCAGTATTCTGAAGCTACAAAGAATTTGTTATAGTTTAAAACGTGTTACAACTTACATAGTTATTTTTGATTATGACGATTTGTCTACATTTTCGATAGATGGCGTTGTGTAGATAACGTCTTTTTCTGAATCGCGGTGTTAAGATTTTTCTCGCAATAATGACCCTCGCAGAATTATTACCAATTAATTTTGTCGATCTTGTTAGTCTGTAGCACCGTGTCGCGGGTTCGATTCCGGCACGAAATACGTAATTTGTTTCGGGTTTGAGTGTTTGTATATGTATTAAAGTGTTACGATGAAATCAGAATAAAATAGAAATCCTATTGTCCGCTTAAACTAAAAATTCCAAACAAAATGGGCAAAAATCTTCAAGACTCAATTCCCATGATGGATGAACTAACTACAATAATCTACATACAAGTTTGTACGGAACCCTCAGTGCGCGAGTCAGACTCGCACTTGGCCGGTTTTTTTAATAGATAGAGTGATTCAAAAGGAAGGTTTATAGCACCCGTGCGAAGCCGGGGCGGGTCGCTAGTAAATAATATAAAGCAATGTCGCTTTTCGTGTCTGTCTGTTTGTCCGCCTAGTTTTTCCAACCTATACAATGGATCTTAATGCGGTTTTCACCACCATTTATAGAATTATTTCGGAAGGTTTATGGACATGTCAAACCATCGTGATCACAGAAATCTCGATGTTTTGCCATGTCGCCACATCAGTAGATTTCACCCGTGTGAAGCAGGGGCGGGTCGCTAGTATAGTATAATTATCGCATAAATGCTCTATGATTGGATTTCTAAATAAAAAGTTTATAGTTTAAATTTAAACTTAAAGTTTAAACTATAAACTTTGTGCGTCGCGACGCTCTGGGGCTTCGGGGTGCTGTCCGCGCAAACCGTGTTTTCTGGTTAATAATAAGGCCGTGTCTGTACATTGAAGATATTCCAGAAAAAACAGTCGGGACGTAACTATAGGTACCCATAAAGATTTATTTTTTATTTTTTGTCTGTTTGTCTGTTTATGCGCGCATCACGCAAAAAGTACTGAACGGATTTTGATGTGGTTTTCACAGTTCGATAGC
Organism: Thalpophila matura; assembly: GCA_948465475.1. Classification (NCBI taxonomy): domain Eukaryota; kingdom Metazoa; phylum Arthropoda; class Insecta; order Lepidoptera; family Noctuidae; genus Thalpophila; species Thalpophila matura. Next base: position 7,688,059 of record OX419183.1, on the reverse strand, counting down.
TTACGGTCCAACTTAAAATCTAAGCCACGTTTTATCTGATTCCGCTGAGAAAAACCAGAGATACAGCTTGACCTCTTGGTAGTACTAGCCACCCTACACTACGGAGGTCATTTAAACTGGTCAGTTCATTGTAGTCATTGTAGTTCATTGTAGTTCATTGTAGTTCATTGTAGTCGCGGGCAAAAGTCTAGTATTTAATAAGATTCTAGATTCTTTGGAGTTTTTACCTACATATAGCTATCAATGAAATCTCAGTTGTATTAAGTATTATGTAAGTCAGTGGTTCTTAAACTTTTTGTAGCCACGGACCACTTTTAGAATTTTAAAAATTCCACGTACCCCTGTCGAAGAAAATTTTAGGGAAAAAAAAAAAACAAAGCATACCTAATATTAAAAAAAAATCTATTTTATTGGTTAGCTAACCAACCAATGCATGACTTACTGCATTATTTTCCTAATAAATATGTGAGTGAACTGAGTGGCTGGCACTCACGTCACGGACCCGTGGACCCCACTTTAAGAAACCGTTAAAAGAAGTGTTAATTAATTTCTATGGTAACACAATAATTCTTACTGTCATGTATGATTGACGTAAAATAAAAGTTCAGTTTATAACCGAAAAGCACTGTGTTTTAATAAGTTGTACATGTACTCGTATTTTCGGAAGATACCATACTACTGTACCTACACAGAGCCTTGTTTACAATGGACTGCCTTTAACTAAAACATGTGGCTTTCGATACATCTGCTTATTCGCAACACGCACGTGTTTAATAAAACTTACATATTTAGTACATAATGATAATAATATGTATAGTACCTATACAGGTTGTCCCACGGCTATGCCACATGGAGGGAAAGTACTTTAAATATTTGAGATAGGATGTTTTGCTTCATGGAGACTTCACTTTATTTTTAAATTAAGTAAGACTGCATTCAAAGATTTTTTTAATAAGTTACTTGCTTCATCTGGGAATCGAACCGACCAAATGTGAATAAATTAACATCCTGTATTTATATGACGCTGATTGAGGGAACTAATTAGGTATAAGCATTAATTCCTTCTAAGAAACATAGTATCTTAAAATAACTTGGTGAAATTTTACATTTAAGTTTAGGACAATAATTAATTAGAATATCTTTTCGTGTCGAATTTAATAGATAACTTTGATTATTTTGTAATATAATAAGTACTTTTTTACACTGTTTTCCATAAAAGTGTGCGATTAATGCAATAAAATACTATACTAAATAAAAATATATAAAAAAAATCAGCCTCAACAATCTCATTGATTTGCTTTTTTTTATTATATTTACAGAGAAACGCAATTACGTCTTTGTTTCATTATTCCCAATTAATGAAGAGTATAACATCATTATATATTTTTTTACAAATTTTTATTAATCGTCGTGTGCGGAGTGCTCCAGCTTTGTCTATTGTCTTGCATTTGTTGGTTAAGTTATAATTTTGTTAATAACATGTCCTATGTTTCTCACATCCAACACTTTTGATTATTACCGATGTCCACCACTTGTCTGGCCACCACTGGGGGACAGCGAGACAACTTTAAAACATTATTCTCGTTGTCCACCACTGGGGGACAGCGTCACAACTTTTGCCTCCGCAGCCGGCGGCGGCTCCCAAAAATAACGCCGTTGGGAACCGGCGTAGCCTTGGAGTAGCAGGACGAAAATAATTGCAAACTACCGTAGCAGCAGATTAATGTTGCCGTGTTTTAAGTTGAATTAAATACTTTAGACTGACTTTTAAATTACAGTGTCAATGTAAAACAAAATACAACTTTTTTGGACTTACAAGGGGGAGGGAGGTGGTCGACGGAGCCCCGCCGGGGCTCCTATTTCTGTCTGCAAGGTTAAAAGTAACCTAACACGAAGCGGTTAACAGGGGCTTCGTTCGCTCGCTTCGCTCGCTCACCGTCGACCCCGTCAACCCCTTCGAACCTAAATTGTCCGTGTCGGGGTGTCCAAGTTCCCGAGCTCGCTTCGCTCGCTCTTGGACCCTAAGACGCTGTCCCCCAGTGGTGGCAACGAGAATTGTTTTAAAGTTGTCTCGCTGTCCCCCAGTGGTGGCCAGACAAAGTGGTGGACATCGGGAATAATCAAACACTTTCCTTCCGCGACCTTCACCGACCTATCTGCATAAAAATAATGGCATTGAGATTCTTACTCGCTACGTATTGGTTTCCCTTCCCTTCACTAGCAGGGACTCTCGATGTCAAGAGATTTCCACAGTCTACCAGCATAAGCGGCGATATGGCTCCCAGAGACAGATCCTGCCTGATCTAATCAACCAGGATCCATTGCAGTAAGTCCTACAACCTAATAAATGCACCAGTAATAAGGAAACCCGCACCAGACCAGAAATGCAATTAAAAATCTGTATTACCAAAGCAATCAAAACACTGCCTCTTCTGAAATACGTGCATAATTTATTTAATTCTGTGCGAAAGTTCACTAGTATTGTACTATTTTAGAAAGCTTATAAAATAAGGAACTTTGTTCTGTAGTTTGTACACCAAGTGTCATACATTTTTTTTGAGCAATCATCCTTGGAAAATAGGGATAGTTTTTAGAAATTTTCATAACATGTTAAATAGGGACCTTTATTTCCAAAGTTATGGGTATTTTTGGGACGGATTGTTTTTCAATAGATTCATTGGTTCATTAGCTAGCAGAAAAGTATCAATTGAGTGCCCAGGGTGGAGTGAATCTCTTACAATTAGCAGTTTTTGGTCGAGAGGAGGAAAATTTATCAAAAAAACTTAAAAAGTGCAACAACTCGGAAACCACCCAGTTTCGACCCCAAGTTTACGGGTCCGAATTTGTTGCAAATAAGCTCTAGTATAACCACTTTCAAGGAATAGGTCGAATTACCTGGCACCCTGTATAATATAGTATCCTACTATATTACGAGTCCAACTAGGCAACTACTAGGTATACAAAAAAAAAATTGTATATTATGTATTTGTATAGTAGCCGAAACTATTATAGGTACCATATCTATTTTAGTTGGATAAAAAATTAAGCAACATTATTCGTGTTATTTTAAAAAGAGATTTTCAAAACATTATTCGTTTCAAACTATGAAGCGTAAAACGTAACTAATAAAATAAAGGCTCCAGGCAGTAAAAAGTTATTCCTTTAAAAAATAAATATTTCCGGTATGTTTAACCCATATTAACACACAAAAATTACAAACAAATATTATTGACAAATATTATTATTACTAGTAAACAATTATTATTATTAAATAAAAACGTTAATTAAATATTAATTTTAAACATAGGTACTTCCACATATTTAAAAAAAAAATACCCAATCTACTATATTTTTCTGGAAATGAAATGATATTTGATATGATGATGATATCCTCGAAAATACTATATTATTAAGTATGTATTTGTTTAAATAATAGCTGGCAACCCTATGTAGGTACCATAGTCTCTGGGGGACGCTCTATAACAGCGATTCCCAACATTTTTTTGACCAGAGGCCACTAGGACTTTTTCATTGGGTGCGGAGACCCCAAAGGTCAAAAAGATAAATAATAGATACCTACCTATACAGGGTAAAATTAAAACCAGTGCGGATATTTTAGGAGATGAAAGTACTCATGAATATGATCAACTTTTATTATGAGACCGACACTGAAATATGAAAAAAAAAATCAGCTGTTCCCTACAAAAATGCACTACAACACGATCAAAATGTATGGAACAGCTGATTTTTTTTTTCATATTTCAGTGTCGGTCCCATAATAAAAGTTGTTTATATTCATGAGTGCTTTCACCTCCTAAAATATCCGCACTGGTTTTAATTTTACCCTGTATTATGGAATATAACTTTATTTCACGGAACTTAATTTTGTTCTCGTGGACATTAATTTAGTTCTCACGGATCACGGACCAGTTTTAGTTTTCGCGGACCACCAGTGGTCTGGTTGGGAACCACTGCTCTACATATAAAGACTGTTTTAGCTGATTAATAGGTAATTATCGAAAAGAAACGCGCGAAACTACAAAAGTTGTTGTTATAACAATAATAAATTTACTTTCCAGGCAGCATGGTATTGAAATAGGTAAATATAATTATTATTATGTAGTTCCATCTCTATGCAGTGGCAGGTACCTACTTGTTGCCTATACAACTAGAAATATAGTCGCACAGACGTCACATTCGCCTCCAACTATCCGTGGACCGTGGTAGGTAAGTGTGTAGGCGAGTGGCGGCGAGCAGCGCGCGCACGCCCTCCCCGGTCGATACTACACCAGACTCCATGTTTTTTATGTCTTTTCACGTCACGAATTGCTCAGCAAAAAAGACTTCCAATAATTAACTAAACGCAATTCACGAGCATTTTATGACGTAACGAGGAAACGAAAATATTCTACATTTTCTTCTAATTAACGTGTTTGATACCTTTACGTACCTATTCATTAACGTCATTTATTTTGTCAGCGAGAATACACTATTTATTCTTTGAATTTTGGTTTTGGCACCATGTTGTAAATAATATTTATTCGGTATTATTCTTAGATGATTTTGCGAACCAAATGGTTAAAAAGACCTAAGCCGATGAAGGTTAATTCAATCTAAAGATGCGAGCCTTCAAACATTTACAAAAGTACCTACTAACCTGTAGATTATGGTGCGGCTGAGTGAGATGCAACTGCTGCTGCTGCGTCATGTGCAGATGTTCCATGGGTGGCGGGGCTGGCCGCGGCCGGTACCCGCCATAGCCGCGGTAGCGCGCCCAGTCCCCGCCCGCCGCCTGCTGGTGCTGCTCAGCCATGTGCTTTAGAGTCTGCGCGGCCGGCGACATCTCGCCGCCACCATACGGCCGAGGCACTGGCTCGCCCTCCGGCGGCTCCAGCCCCATTCCTCCGCCATTCATCTTACCGCCATCGATATCAAAGTCCTTCATAAACTCCGGATACTCCGATATTTCGGTGATAAGATCTTCGAACGTGTCATCGCCGTCATCCTCGCCGATGAGGTCGGCCAACCCAGGGAAGGCCGAGGCCGCATCACGCTCAAGTGCCGCTGCACACTCATCCAGTCCGACGAAATCGTCATCAGCCACTTCCGATTTGCATTCAGCTTTGCATTCACGCTCGCAATCTAGCGGCGTAGGCACCCGCGGCGGTGCTTGTGGTAAGGGGGGTGAACTAGACGTCTTTACAGCGTTTGCGAGTGCCTTCACCGTGACGTTAGTAGAAATTTGCTGAGGTTGAGAATCTGCCGCGGAGGTGGTGAACTCCAACTGCTGAACGATTTCCACAGAGAACTTCGTTAGGGCCTCGCCTCCGACACCACCCCCACCACCGCCTCCACCACATTGTAGTTTTGCAGGCGGTTCGTAGTCACCACACCCAAATTTTTGTTGCTAAAACAAAAGATAAAGTGATTTTAATTTAGATAATTATAAGGGAGCGCCTCCGCAGCCGGTGGCGGCTCCCAAAAATAACGCCGTTGGAAACCGGCGTAGCCTTGCAGTAGCAGTGATACCAGACGAAAATAATTGCAAACTACCGTAGCAGCAGATTAATGTTGCCGTGTTTTAAGTTAAATTATCTACCTTAGACTGACTTTTAATTACAGTGTCAATGTAAAACAAAATATAACTTTTTTGGACTTACAAGGGGGAGGGAGGTGGTCGACGGAGCCCCGCGTCTCCTATTTCTGTCTGCAAGGTTAAAAGTAACCTAACACGAAGGGGTTGACGGGGGCGTCGTTCGCTCGCTTTGCTCGCTCACTGAAGCCCCCGTCAACCCCTTCGAACCTAAAATGTCCGTGTCGGGGTGTCCAAGTTCCCGAGCTCGCTTCGCTCGCTCTTGGACCCTAGTTAGGTATGTTACTCGAATGAAACATGAAATGTTTTTTTAATTATGCCAAATGGCCAACCCCATTTCCCGCTTTTTAGGGTTCTGTACCAAAATGGTAAAAAAGGAACCCTTATGGTGCGATTTCGTCTGTCTGTCTGTCACACCTGCTTATTTCAGCAACTACTTATGCTATCGACTTGAAATTTGGAACAGTTATAAAGAATGCTTCTACAACTTTATTGCAAATGAAAAAAGTCCAAAAATATTTTTATTTTCATTGCAAAAGGGGCCGGAGTGGGGTCCGAAATTTTAAAGTGGGGTTACTAGGTCGAGTGACATATCATATGAAAGGGCTTGATCTGCACATTTTAAAATATATTTTTATTTTATTTTATGTCTCACAGTTTTCGACATATGATGAAAAATGACCAAAAAAATACCATTCCCCCCCCCTTATCTCCGAAGTCTGCGGGGCAAAAAATCTGAAATAATTAGAGTTGATAGGAATTGACCCAAACATGGCACCAAAAATAAAACAATGTTCCTAACTAGTACAGTTTTTTCAAAATCATCAAAATTCCTTCACAAACAAACTTAGTTATGCGGTCCGGATTTTTTCGCTTTATACGTCCAAAAATGATACGGAACCCTCGGTGCGGGAGTACGACTCGCACTTGGCCGGTTTTTTTAATTTGTCGGTCGATAAAAAGATACCGACATTTACCCATTTAGGTACCTAGGTACTCCTCACAATTAAAAATCTTTACCTGTCTACTGAAACCTAAAGTACATAATAATATATTATATACCTACCTATGGCTATAAATAGTTCGACGGTCTGTACCAGCGGCAGCGTTGCCAGAATTTTTTTTTGGGCAAAGCGGGATTTGGAAACTTTTTAATTAAAAAATGCGGGATGCTTTCGTCGAAAGCGGGACATTCAGCAGTTTATTTTTTATTTTTTACTACCTAGTAAAAAATAAACTGCTGAATGTCCCTTTCTTATCTTTAATAAGTAGGTACCTAATTAGGTTCTTATCCTTGTAGGTATTTGAGTTTCAAAATAAGTAGGTAGATATGTTTACAATGATGATAGATAGCCACCGAAAATATACAGCGTGAATCTAATAACCCCTGTTCAACCGTGAATTCCATATTCTGTTGTGTATTGTTGATCATTGTATGAGATCCCCAACACTGTTTATTAATGTTTTTTAATGTTTTCGACATGTCAAAGTTTTTTTCATATTTTTGATGGAGTCAACCCTGAAATTGTTTGACCTCTGTTGAACTTCATCGATATAGGGATAAATGCGACAGATAGGACACTTAACACTTAATGGTAAAAAGCCTATCATTTTCTTGCATCAGAGAGGCAAGTTGTATTTTTATTTCAAGATCGAATTAGGTCTTGAATACCGGTACGGTATGCGACATACCTACGCAGAGCAAAAGTAGATGTACCTACATACATTTGCATAAAACTGTTAGTTAAAACCAGACAACTAGGTTTTTATAAAAATACAAGTTAAAAAAAACCTTTTAGCTCGCTATGTAATGTAATTCTCTTGGTTATTAGAAATCCACCCTTAAAAGTACAAATAAAATAATACAAATCGAACGACCCGATAACTGTTTCATTACTCTTTGGTGAAATACATTTTCAACAGAATTGATTGCAGTTGGAATCATCTGATTGGTAAAAATGCAACCAATGTCGAACGTATTACTACACTAACTACACGCCCTAATTATTTCCGGCTTTCTTATTGGATATGACAAATCTGAAAGATTTTTTTAAGCTGAAATTATTTTGAATGTTATTTTATCATTAAAATAAGATTCAAAATCTTTCAACTTACAAAAACCCTTTGCTAAGCCGCCTCTGCTAATGTTACGGACCGACGATTGTTTGAGCTTCGCCGACGCGCCGCCGCGCCGGCTCGAAATTTAATTTACTAAGTTCCGTACAATTGTTTTTTTTTTAACTAAGATTTACAAACCGAACATTTTTCGAAACAACTAGTTATAACCGGGATAAAACAAATATCATTCTAACTTTTAATTTATTCATGCGTCAAGTACCTACATAAGATTAGTGTAATGATGATGAGCAATCTTTATGAACTTTTCAAAAACTGTATTCGATTATTCCGAAATTAGCATTGCTTCGTAATAAGCGATATTTTTTCGTTCACAAAAAAATCAGAAAATAGGTAAAAAAAAACCCGTAAGACTTGTAATTAATGCTACAAATAGTCAACCTCAATATCATAATTTTGTCTCGCTCCTTATCATATCGACAGAATTACCGTAGGCATCACAGTGTAGGTATGTCAGGGGTATGTTTTATCCACAATGAAAAGATGGTCTTATTTTATTTTAAAAATAGTATTTATTGGAATTCACATAATATCATAACGATCTCTAAAATTGTGTACATTTTTATTTGTAGGCTAGTTAGATAATTACGTATTTATTTTGTTAGTTCGTTTGATGCTTCCGAATCGGATGCTTGTCGTCATGTCGTCTAGTTTCGCGTTGGATTGCAGTGAATTTAGCGAGGAATCATGAGTAATCATGACGGAATAGTAGGTAGGTAGGTACTTACCTACCTAGTTGCGAATGAAAATAATCTTCATCAGCAAGACAATGCTACAGGCGGCGGCGTTTTCGCAACAGAAGAATTCCGTAGTAGGTACGATTGCTTCAGTGGTTTGGTGCATCGCCTTCACTCCACTGGGACCTTTCATCGTACAACCCATAGTGGTATTACGCATTGATTAGCCAACCAGTACAAAGACAATGCCCACCCGTCCGGCCAATTTTTGTGAAGACTAATAAATTAGAGTTATGTGACTCTGACCGAGTTCTGTGTGGAGTTCTGTGTTCACGTAGGTACCTACCCTTTGTGTTTGTTGTTCCTATAGTAAATATTTTCATGTAGGTACCTACCTACCTACTAAAACTATGAGTGTACGCGTACGTGTGTAAAGCTACGCGGGATTAAAAAAGGAAAATGGTAGTCCCACAAACTTAATAGTTACTGATAATTTTCACTCATAATATGCGCCGATTAGACACGGTGTAGGTACCTTTGTGTTTTCGAGCGACGCGCGCCAAGGTCAAAGGACGCGCCAGTGCCTACTTATATATATGTACAATCTTTGTTAATAATTGGCTCCGCCCATCGATTAGGGTTGCTACGACATGGCAAAGTTAAAATATTATTAGTACTTTGTAAGAGAAAAACAAAATTACTTAAAGTTGAGATACGACCATGGCGACCTTCCAGAATATCTACTAGTGTACAGAGCAATGCAGTGTTTACGGCTTAACACCCTTATTATGAATCACCCTGTATTTTAATGAAAATAGATTACTATATTAATAACCGCCGCGCCGCACCGTCACGTAATCCTCAAAAAGCGGGACTGAGCCTGTCCCGCGCGGGACATTTAATTTTGGGGCTAAAAATCGGGACGTCTGGGCTGGTCTGTACCTACTCAGAATTAGATAATGACAATTTATGGGCTTATGGCCCAGTTTCGAGGAGCCATTTTCTAACATTCAAAATAGTGTCATGCTTTATGTGACAAGTTATTAGCAAGATTTATTATTTATTAGGTATTGATTGACCCCAGTCAGGGACTTCGGTCGCAGATTAATATTTCTGATTCGATATACCTGCCCATCTAGTCATTTGACAGCAACTTTGATAATCAGGGAGGATCCAGAATTTAATAAGATCTGGCTTAAGGTACTAACATTGATCATTAGGTATCTACCTACAATGTGTCGGATACATATAACACTTCAGTCTACAAAGCCATCTATCAGCACAATAGTTTCTACAAAATCAAACTATGGTAACTTGGTAACTATTGGCAACTACATAATAGGTAGGTAGGTGGTTACTTAATAAAATGTGTCAGAAAACAGCGCAGGCGCAGGCGCTCGGAGGTCGTCGCGGTGAGCGGCGCGAGACAATGCGAGGCGTTTGTTGTGAAACTCGCGCAGTTTGCACAACCGCAGACCGCCCGCGCCCTACCGTACAGCTATACGCACATGATCTAGCGCAGGTAAACTAGTAAGCTAGATAGGTATCAGGAAGCTGTATAGTGCAGCTCTCCAACACACGTAAAGAGAAAACCAAATGATAGAACCTTCGAAAACATATTCAAACGCAAGATCTCATAGGAGCGTACAGCGAACACACACTAAGAGACACATTTCCCTAGGTTTTTTACGAAGGTCGTTTTCCAATGTAATAGCACAGTATAAAGAAACATACAGTAGGACGACGCCTTTGATCTTGCGGTAAATGCCGACAACGTCTAGACAGTTTCGCGACAGCGTCTGGAGGCTAGGGTTGTCACAAGTATTTATTAAATTATTTATTTATTTCACATCAACATCGTCATCAATATTATTATTAAAAACAATAATTAACAATCATTTATTAAATAATAACTTGCTGAGGTACAATTCGAATTATATGTATAATAATTATAAATATGCAACTAACAAATATTTTCGGTTTCTAGATTTATTAGATTTGAAAATGGATCCCATTTTCGTAATCATCACCCCAATAAAGCTCGAAATTGACACCCATAACATTTTGCGAAAAAATATGTAGGTACGCCATCTTGGATTCGAAAATGCATTCTTAATAGAGTGTATGCATGAATTTTTTTTTATATTTTTATTCGATTGTCTAGGTTCGTGTATTACCAAAAAAGAAGTAACACTACCAAATTATCGATAATTAAGCAATAAAATATTAAATTAAAAACTGCAGTCAGTTTCTGGCGGTTTAAACGCGGCCATTGTGGCGCGTCGCCTCAGTGACGTCAGAGTCCACAGCAACAACACTTAACACTTACACTTTGGCGTAAGTAAAAGTCTATATATAATATAATCATAAACAATTGGTTTATTCCACTTTGTTCACCTGGGTGATATCACCTGGGTGAACAAAGTGGAATAAAAAGTGTCCTTTGATCACCTGAGGAATTAAATCACCTAGGTGAACAGGGGCGACTCTTATATTATTTTTTTAATTTGTCTCTTTATATTTCCTACTTTCCGAATAGAATCAAACATAAACAAAATTATAGCTTATTCGATGTACCTAAGTATATTTATTTATTAAAACTGAATGCCACATAAAAAGGTACAAAACCGAACATAATGTTTTAGGTATTCACTACCAGCTAATTATGGGTGGTGGAGACATAACATGGCTAAAGCATAAAGATTGAAAAATTTTATGCTATGGAAATCAGATTGCTAGTCGTAGTACCTGCTAGAATAGTACTTTGACAGCGAAGTGTCGTTGAATGAAGAAATTGAATAGAATGACAAAAGTACTAGGAGAACATAATTATGAAGAAAATAATATAATAGTAGAATGTGCAATATACTACTTTTCATACTTTTTTACTTCTTTTCATATACTTTTCAAATAAAAAAAGCTATTACGATTTTACACAGAATGAATGTACCTGTGACGATTTTATACATAGATTTTCTGTGACGAAACTACAGTTGTGACGAAACTACTAAAATCCGAACAAATAGACAATAAAACTTATTATTAATAAAACTTAGTAATTCACTTAAAAGGAGGGGTTAAAAATAAAGGACAAGTATTTCTTACCGTCCGCCATTTTGTTTACTTTGGTAATTTGACATGACAAATTATATAATATACCTAATGTTATATTTTAGTGAAATTCATTGCTCCCTGCCACCCCACTAATCATTATCATCATCACCATCATCATCTCCATCAACATCATCATCATCATCACCATCACCATCACCATCATCATCATCATCACCATCACCCTCAACCTCACCATCACCATCATCCATCACCATCCATCATCATCATAATCATCCATCATCATCATCATCATCATTTATGCGAGATGATGACTTACTATCTGTCACAACAGCACACATTGCCATGGTATGCAGTATTTTAATTAGGCCCAAATTAAATAATAACAAAACCAAACACGCGTTAACCCTGAAAGTAGTGTCCCGAAATGCTAACATTTTGATATTAGCATTTCGGGACAGCCCTTCCCGCGTCTCGTCCCTCACGCCCCGCACGATTGATGTCTAGACGGCTTCGTCGAACGACTGTATGGATTTATAGACTGTGGTAATAGTGTCGAAAACTTGTTTGATTGAGTACATAATTTGTACTAATTTGTTTGATCGTTAGCTATAATGGTATAATATATGTATAATAGTTGTCATGTCGCGTGCTGAGTGAAGTGAACTGAAGCGCTCGGAGGCACGGCGGGATGCGGTGCCAGAGGGTCAAGTCAATTGACGTCGGGCAACATCCGGTGTGCGATGCGGCGCTTATACAGCACGTGCTGCCACTAATTACATAATATCTACCCATCTCGACCTACTGATGCTCCATACATTCCAACCTAAATACAAAACAGTGTTTACTCTTTACTCACATTAATCGCTATAAGCATAACTAATGAAATCGAAAATTAAAATCTGATGAACATATTGTTTTTTCAAGAATTGCGTTATCGTTTTGAATTTATAGCGTTTGCTAAAGAATAATGGAAGAAACACACAGACACAACAAACAAATATTTGTTTAATGTCCCCGATGCCTTGTTATGCTTATGACATCGGAGACATTTAAACAAAAAGGAGTTGTTTCAGAAATGTATGGAGCCTGAGAGGGGTCTACGTAGGTAGGTAGGTACGCAATTAAGTATTATAGCTATACATGATAGTAACCGGTTTCTAATGCTTTATTTTCTATAATATTACTTCGTTGAATTGTAATTCATTCTTTTCTTTGTCAAGGACGGCGACACAACACAAATATTGTGGATCAACAATCGACAAATGAACACAACATCGATAAGTGAAACGTCATTTTGACAACTGTTGTTATGTCAATGTCAGTCAAAATGGCAACATTCAATCCACCACGCGTGCGCACAACGACTCAAACGTCACGTCATAAAACAAAACTATCAATCAAACTCAACTGTCATGGCCGCCCTGAAAATGGGGATATCATGAAAAACTTCATCTCAAATAATTCTCTTACAATTCTTCTTCAAATGAATTTAATAATATTTTTATGTAAATCCCCTATTTTTTTCCTATTTTTCTATGTGGCGTACCAGTTCCAGGATGAAACATCTCCTTTGTTACCTGATTACATATTATCAATAGGAAGTCGTGAATACTCTGGAAGAAGTTGAACTCAAAATGAAAGAGACGGAATTAAATCGCAATCTTCGCAATAACTAAGTAGCAGGTACCTACCTAGGTACCACAGATTAGTAGTATTTGTAATACCTACCTATAACAATACAATCACGTGTAAGACGCATACACGTGATGACGTGACCTATTATAACAGTAATGAGGAAGTAGTCTTACATAACATAAAGCTAGAAAACAAGATAAGTCATAATAGAAGTAGAGTAGGCGAAAATCTTGTAAAAGAGTAGACACTAGACACAGAAAAAAAAATAGGTAGGTATCATAGTTACTTTACGACAAATCGTTGCAAGTTGCAATCATATTGATCGGTAACGTGCATTATGTTTGATAGCGTTTCAAATGCATTTTTTTACTACGGTATTGTGCCCAAATATTTTATGGCGAATAACGGGAATCTCAAGTGAACATACACGGACATAGATTTAACGTGTGAACGTAACCGGTTTCTAAAGTGGTTATTCTTGTTTTGGCCACATTGTTTAATATAATTATGACACTTATTAGGTTTTGCATATTTGCATTAGATTTGGAATAAAAAAAATTAACAGTGGTGGCATTCTTTTTATGACCCCGACAAGTCATAGGTAGGTAGGTACTTAGTAAAGCATAGGCAAAACATAACGGAATACTGCAGGAATCTAGGTTCTACGTTCTGTATAGGTAGGTACCTACCTACAAGTCTTTTCGGATAGAACTTGCGGACTTTGTAAACAATCCACCATATTGGCATTATCTATGGCTAAATTTATTTACTTGTGATGGGTAAGGTTAACAAATATGAATAATAAGGTTATGAAATATAGTTAACATACATAATTGTAGCAAATTGAATAGTAATTTTTAGGGTTCCGTACCAAAATGGTAAAAAAGGAACCCTCATGGTGCGATTTCGTCTGTCTGTCTGTCTGTCACACCTGCTTATTTCAGCAACTACTTATGCTATCGACTTGAAATTTGGAACAGTTATAAAGAATGCTTGTTCAACTTTATTGAAAAGGAAAAAAATCCAAAAATATTTTTATTTTCATTGCAAAAGGGGCCGGAGTGGGGGTCCGAAATTGTAAAATGGGGTTACTAGGTCAAGTGACATATCATATGAAAGGGCTTGATCTGCACATTTCAAAATACTTATATTTTTATTTTATTTTATGCCTCACAGTTTTCGATATATAATGAAAAATATCCAAAAAAATACCATTCCCCCCCCCTTATCTCCGAAGTTTGCCGGGCGAAAAATCTGAAATAATTAGAGTTGATAGGAATTGACCCAAATATGGCACCAAAAATAAAACGATGTTCCTAACTAGTACAGTTTTTCAAAATCATCAAAATTCCTTCACAAACAAACTTAGTTATGCGGTCCGGATTTTTTCACTTTATACGTCCAAAAAAACTTTTTTAACAAAAAATAACCGACTTCAAAAAGCCACTACAACGAAAATAATAATTTTGGTTTCGGAAGTCGGTGGCTTTGGTTTTTGTTTGCTTTTTTTGCCACCGACTTCCGAAACCAAAATTATTATTTTCGTTGTAGTGGCTTTTTGAAGTCGGTTATTTTTTGTTAAAAAAGTTTTTATTTTTCCCTTTTTAGTTCTTTATCTCGCGTTAGATTACTTTGACGACTTCGTTCAACAGTAAATCTTCTACGTAGTGTGTACATTTATGCATATAACTTTGTACGTAGGAATGATTACCTAATGTATTATATTATATACTAAAACCTTCCTCAAAGTATGTAGATTACGTTAGTGAAAACCCCATCCAAATCGAATCAGTAGTTTTTGAGAAAATCGCGCACATACAAACATACATACATACATACATACATACATACATACATACATACATACGTACATACATACATACATACATACGGGACGAATACAGAACCTCCTTTTTTGAAGTCGGTTAAAAATGACACGGAACCCTCGGTGCGCGAGTACGACTCGCACTTGGCCGGTTTTTTTTCAATGTTTCATTCGAAAGTTTGAAGAAGATTCGCCAGTCTGGTATAAATTTCATGTTTTTTTTCAATAAAACCGAAAAAAAAAAACGAAAAAATATGAAAGAAACGGGAAACATTTCAAGTTTTTCTTTACCATATTTTTTAGAATTCCGTACCCAAAGGGCGTTTGTGCACTATACTCCGTTTCCAGCACGTTTTTTCACGGACCGTTTTTAGGGTTCCGTACCAAAATGGTAAAAAAGGAACCCGTATGGTGCGACTTCGTCTGTCTGTCTGTCTGTCTGTCACACCTGCTTATTTCAGCAACTACTAATGCTATCGACTTGAAATTTGGAACAGTTATAAAAAATGCTTGTCCAACTTTATTGCAAATGAATAAATTAAAAAAATATTTTTCTTTTCATTGCAAAAGGGGCCGGAGTGGGGGTCCAAAATTTCAAAGTGGGGTTACTAGGTCAAGTGACATATCATATGAAAGGTCTTGATCTGTACATTTCAAAATATATTTTTATTTAATTTTATGTCTCACAGTTTTTGACATTATGATGAAAAATGTCTGAAAAAATACCATTCCCCCCCCCTTATCTCCGAAGTTTGCGGAGTGAAAAATCTGAAATAATTATAGTTAATAGGAATTGACCCAAATATGGCACCAAAAATAAAACGATGTTCCTAACTAGTACAGTCCTTTCAAAATCATCAAAATTCTTTCACAAACAAACTTAGTTTTGCGGTCCGGTTTTTTTCACTTTATACGTCCAAAACTGATACGGAACCCTCGGTGCGCGAGTACGACTCGCACTTGGCCGGTTTTTTTATCATACGTTTTAAAAAGTGGTGGGGATCGTTCTGCAGGCCTTGAAAAAACGTACGCCTAAAGGGTAAAACGGGTAAGGGGAATGAGAGAGAGGGGTGAGTGGGGGGAGAGGGGTGAGTGGGGGGAGAGGGGTAAGTGGGGGGAGAGGGGCGTGATGGGGGCTGAGGGGGGTGAAAAGACCTATCAAATTCACGAAGGTCCTGAAGTAGGTACGTAACTTCACTAGGTACCTACATAGTATAAAACAAAGTCGTTTCCCGCTGTCTGTCTGTCTGTCTGTCCCTAAGTATGCTTAAATCTTTAAAACTACGCAACGGATTTTGATGCGGTTTTTTTTTAATAGATAGAGTGATTCAAGAGGAAGGTTTATATGTATAATACATATACATGCATGAAATAGTAGAGAAACACTGATAATTTTAGAGATTTCTTATGTGATGTCGTAAATAAACACATTTTTTGCGCTTACATTGCAAACGCTGGCTGAACCCTACGAGATAGATCAAAATAATGTACTACACTATTGTACACCTTAAAAAGGTCTACAAAAAAGTCCGCGACAGCATATGTCTATATTTTAAGGTTGACTCACAATAACCATTTTTAAGATTTTAAAATTGGTCTAAAATAATGCTTTATTTGCGAAGGTGTTTTTACTAACATGGTATTAATCCTTATCTAAATAAATGTGTTAGTCATCTCAAGTATTTAATTTAGACCAAAATTACTCTTTAAACCATTTAATTTGGATGAATATCTTAGGAAATATCACAGAATTAAAATAACTCGCGCAACAAAATTATATCACGCCGACGACGGACGAACTTCAGGAGCCTGGCAGGCCGGTCCACTTAGATTGCACGTACTGTAGGTACTTAGTGATACCCGTGCGAAGCCGGGGCGGGTCGCTAGTTTATTATAAGAGATAATTCCGAACCCACCACCTTTTCGTCTTTTTTTTAGGGTTCCGTAGTAAAACTAGGAACCCTTATAGTTTCGTCATGTCCGTCTGTCCGTCTGTCTGTCTGTCTGTCCGTCTGTCACACCCTCGTAAAATCTACAGTTCATAACCAATATGTATGAAACTTCATAGGTAGATGTTTAAAATAATATAGAGGTTCCCAAATGACTGTCGTTGATAACGCGATTGGAAAATTACAGGAGGGGGGACCCCCCTGTAATTTTCCAATCGCGTTATCTAAAAATTTGAAAAAATTCAAGCTTATGGAATCTAATAAACACTCGATTAAAATTGGTTTGAACAAGATACGTTAGTAACTTTTTGAAATATTCACTATTTTCAGTTTTGACCGCAAAAATAAGTTTGTACCTAGGTATTTCATTATAATATTAGGAAATACAAACTTATGTTTGCAGTTGGAAGACTGAAATACTTCTTCCTACGGAACCCTAGACTGTGCGTGGTTCGACACGCTCTTGCCCGGTTTTTTTCTATTAGCACTCATATGAATTATACCTATGTAAGCACAGAGCATCACTACTTCCTCGGGCGACATCCTAGCAACAACTGACAAGAAGTGTTGACGGCCATGTTTCAGAAACAGTGTTTACGGTAAACTTGATAAACACGTCGACGTTTCGCAACATTGTAGGTATATCAACAAATGTTGCCTAATGAATACGCGGCTTAACATTGGGAGTAGGGCTGCCATCACTTAAATTGCTGACGCCGGAGAAAAACTTTAAAAACCCTGGACATTTAGGTGAAATTTAGTGTTTTTCCCGGACGCCCCCGAATAAAATATTTCATCAATCAGGATTCCGCTGACACAAAGTGTCCGGGTTTTACCCGGACATTTTTTGAAACCCCTACCGGGCGCTCCCCGGACGCCCTCTAAACTAGGACAAATCCGGGGAACCCCAGACGGATGGCAGCCCTAATTGGGAGATACAATGAAATTCTAAAAGATATAAAATTGCTTAGGTGTGCGATAATGCGATTGCTAAGACGATTTCTAATCCTGGGCACAGTAAAAATATGTACTCCAGTACGGAAACTACGTACTAACGTTCGAAACGGCACACTCACACAAACACGCGAATCAACGAGACCTCTAAAGCGGACATCGCGGTGCTGTCAGTCCATAGACTAATATGTATATAGGAAATAGACTGCTAACTCGGCGTTTTTTTTGGTACCGTTAAAGTGGCTCCATCAAGTTCTCAACAGACAAATGATTTCAATGGTACAACATACCTAGCTATAACTATATAGGTATAGCTAGGTATAACATACCTCTATATAGGTATAGGTATTTCAAGTTTTTAATTTCACAGGTATTTCAAGTTTTAGGTAGGTATTTCAAGTTTTTAAGTCACAACAACACAACACAAAACACTTTGGAGTCTTATCTCAAGCAAAATTGGAGTCTTATCTCAAACAAAACTGGAGTTTTATCCCAAACAAAACTGGAGTCCTATATCTCACCAAAACACAGTGTATATTTATAGAAACTTGACACTAACTCGGACGAACTATTGCTCTTCTCAACGAGATTATGAAGCACTTTCAAATTACACACTTTAAGCAAATTCTACTTGTTCAAAACAGATAAAAACAAGTAAAGTTCGCAGATTTCCAGTGAGTGAAAAATTCAAAACAATATGGTACTAATATGGTATGGTAATAATAATGGATGCGATCTGAAATCGATTAATCGAATAATCGATTTTTGGAGCCAATAAGATCGATTTTTTAAATCGATATGTAGTATTGAATCGATTCAGTGAATCGATTTTTCACCCTTGAAAATCGACGTTCGATTTTTTTTTTTTTTTAACCATAAAACTATTTACAATTAATTGAATGTACTCGTATTATAAAAGTGCTGCCGGTTAAAGAATGAATTATTCAAAAACTCGCGAGATGGCTGTATGTTTAGATTCCTTCGCGTCTCTTGAATAAAAAAAGTTACGTTTGTAGTCTTTGACTTAGTCTTTGACTATTAACTTTGTAAACCATCATTCTTAATAATTTTCTTAACTTTGTAAAACTTCTAAATGTAGAAAATAAATGTCTTGTTTTATACTTGATCTGTTAGTTTGATATGGTAATAAAAATATTTTTTATTATCGAATTACCTGATTTTACTGATAAGAGATCGTTAAATTATAATATGTATCTTGTTTTTAATAAAATAGATTTATATCACATTATAAACGAAAATGTGAAAAAAAGATCGATTTTTCGGAAATCGATCTTATACTAGACCTCGATTTTTTTGTGAATCGATTCATTAGGTCACGATTCGAATCAATTTAAAAATCTAACTTTTTCGGAAAGAATCGCCATCCCTATATGGTACATAAGACCGGCGCGCGCATCACAATCAATGTTGCTAGTGAAAATTGAACTAACGTACCAAGCCAAAAAATGGCAAAATTGTTTTCTTTATAAAAATATTCATATAGCATATAAACTTATAAAAACTGAGTTTTAAACCTAAAATAAACTGAAACAATAATTTAATGATAGCGCAAGCTTCAGTTTTTGTATATAAATAGTAGTTTATTATTCTACTACCCTACCATATTCATTTTAATATGGCAGCACTGATCAAATTTATTTATCTGAAGCAAAAAGACTTGATTCCAAAGTCATGTCTTTTAAAAAAGCATTGTTCATAGTCATAATTTAGAATAGCGCCATCTCGTACACAACCGACAAACGTTTTTTTTTAGAAGACCACTACATTTGTTCTAAGATAGCATACCATGTGTCAGTCGTGAGTGCCGCGTCAAGATGAGTGGTTGCGTTTAGTAATAGTTTAGTTTAATAGTTTATATAAAGAAGCTTTTCATTAGAATGAGAATTTATTATACCATAAAATTTATTAATAAAGCATTCCGAACATGTTGTAGCAGACGAAAGTATTTTTCAGTAAACAATTTGTAACTGTGTAAAATAAAGATATTTTTTTTTAATGTAGTAGGTAGTGGTTTTTTAATTTCTGTCACACACATTTTCGGGTTAAAACCCAGTAGGTACTATGCGTTTTAACTTAGATAAAGATGACCTTGGCCCTATATTAGAATTCTCTCATGCCTCATGCACGCTTTTCTAATACTTACACGCTCTTAAATAAACAATAATCATATGAAAATAACATGAACAAGATAAATATTATTGAAAAGTAATTTGAACAAAATATTTTTTTGTTAAACTTAATTATCGTCACAATATGGTGCCACTGCCAAGGTCATCCCATCCTTAGTTGAAACGCATAGTACGGTGCGCAGCCGCCGGGTTGATCAGGCATCGCATCGGCGCCACATATGCGCCATGCCGCGCGCCGCTTGCGGCATCCACCGCGCGTTCCGACAAGGACCGAACGAAACGTTTTCGTCTTAGAGATTACCTATTTAAATTTTATTTGTACTAATTATTTTAACTTGATTGTTTGATCACTACAGAACACAGAATCAGATGTTTTAATAAATACAGTTCAGTTTCAAAAACATTAAGAGTGACAACCCTACCGCTGCAGTGGAGCGTACGTATTTATTTCTGCAATTAGGCCTAGTTTCCATACTGTTACATTTTTTCACTGTGTCCTGGGCCTACGAGTTACACTCGCACTTTCTTGGTTTATCAATAAATATCTAATATGTCCATTAAATGTTGTCACATACATAGGTACCTACTACACAGTACACAGGTCGCAAAGTAGCTCGCAGAACACGAGATAAACGCTCTCTACTCTCTAGTGGTCTTACAAACATCGTAACTAATAACTATACCTACATAGTATGTTAGTTATTAGTTATGATGTTTGTAGTAGTAGGTATGGACTACATAGGTACTTACTACTTATGAGCCAACCATAAATGCAAGAGAATAAATAATCCAAATCGTTTACTTGACGTCTGTAGAGAGGTCAATTCTGTACATTAAATATATTTTCAAAATAACTATCAGGGGGTGATTAGTGATCGATACTGATGCCAAAAATGCTATCAGTAAAATTTTTGTCTGTCTTTCTGTCTGTATGTTCCTTATAGAAACAAAAACCACTCGACGGATTTTAACGAAACTTGGTACAATTATTCTTCATACTCCTGGGCAGGTTATAGTATACTTTTCATCACGCTACAATCAATAGGAGCAGAGCAGTGAAGGGAAATGTTGGAAAAACGGGAGAAGTTACTCCATTTTTAGGGTTCCGTACCAAAATGGTAAAAAAGGAACCCTTATGGTGCGACTTCGTCTGTCTGTCTGTCTGTCTGTCTGTCACACCTGCTTATTTCAGCAATTACTTATGTTATCGACTTGAAATTTGGAACAGTTATAAAGAATAATTGTTTAACTTTATTGCAAATGAAAAAAATCCAAAAAATATTTTTATTTACATTGCAAAAGGGGCCGGAGTGGGGGTCCAAAATTTTAAAGTGGGGTTACTAGGTCAAGTGACATATCATATGAAAGGGCTTGATCTGCACATTTCAAAATATATTTTTATTTTATTTTATGTCTCACAGTTTTCGACATATGATGAAAAATGACCAAAAAAATACCATTCCCCCCCCCTTATCTCCGAAGTCTGCGGGGCGAAAAATCTGAAATAATTAGGGTTGATAGGAATTTACCCATATATGGCACCAAAAATAAAACGATGTTCCTAAGTAGTACAGTTTTTTCAAAATCATCAAAATTCCTTCACAAACAAACTTAGTTATGCGGTCCGAATTTTTTCACTTTATACCTAGGTACGTCCAAAACTTATACGGAACCCTCGGTGCGCGAGTGCGACTCGCACTTGGCCGGTTTTTTTAAGCTTCCGTCGCGTGTACAGCCTTAATGGTTAAAGCTACATAGAAATCATGTATGACGGAAATGTTTTACATAAAATTATCAAAAAAATATCTTGTAACAGTAGGTAGGTATATGTCTATCTTTTATGGTTGACTCACAATAACACGTGTAACTCCCGATAGCTTAGCAGTTCGGAGCTTTCTGATTGTATTTGTTTACTCTTACGTTTAAATAATACTCTCACTCATCCCTAATTAAAAAAAGTTAACATTATTACCTATTCAATAAAAAAAGAATCATAGAAATCGGTATAGAAACACCAAACTTATAGGTACCTACATGAAATACGCTAATAAGCCATCCCCTCGCGCGTGAATAGGTACTGAATCATGCTATAAGGATTATTTTTGTGTAATTACGGTTGCCGCGCTCGACCCGGGACGGCGGGATCGGTTAGTGGTGATGAATTTGCGGTATTGCTGTAATCGCGTGTGTTTATGTCACTCAAAATAGAAAAATAAAAAACTATATTCACCCCCTCGGGGGTAAAACAGCTCTTCTGCGGGGGTAATAAGATTGATAATCTTCTATACAAATAAATAAAATTGAAGTGTCTGTTTGTACTGTCATGTTGTTGTAGGTACTGTTACAGGTTATGAACCGGAGAGTGATATAATGATAGTTAAAGTTTACTCCTGAGGTAAGTTCCCATGGGATAAGATAAAAATGGTCAAAGCAGATCGCCGCGATAACATGGAGATGGAGACCGATATCTGTCTAATTCAGGGCTTTAATTTTTTCTTTTTCTTTAAGATCGTATAGGTAAGTAGGTACTTTTCTTTGATAGTTTCCAACTTTCGCCCCCGCATACAAAAAGTAAACTTGTTTAAATAAATAAAAAAATCACATGATATCTTACCACATGGACAACACTACTGTGCAAGTTGCCGCTGATAGCTGGCAAGTCTGGCTTGCGATCGCTCTTCTTCGCTTGTCGTTTAGCCTTCCCTTCGAGGAAACGCTTTTGAAGCGCGGTGGTCTCCAGATTTTGTTGTTCACATGAGCCGGTGAACGATTGGTCGAACCTCGGCACACATTCCGATTGGCGTCGTCGATACGTTTCTATCCTTCGTCTGTAACAAATTGAATGAGATGTAGGTTGTTTTCTATTCCGAAGACATTGTATTCAATCGGGAACACAGAACGGTTTTCCCGTTTTCGACGACAAAAATAGGTATTAGGATTAGAATAGATTAAACAATATTTTTAAAGTTTGTTTAGCAGATCATAGTGGTTAGTTACGGTTACGGCTATCATTTAAACGGTCAGCTAATTAAAGAGGTTTTGGTCAGCTCCAAAATGTATTTTGTCAACAAAAAAAGTGAATTGAGCTGTTTCTAGTCGACAAAAATAACTAAACTGATCAAGTGATCAGCAAGTAACGTGATATTGGGCAGCAAATTAAATGTATCTGCAACAATACGTAGGCCACTACATAAGTTTTGTCGTACGAATAACTGTAATTAGCTTATAATCAATTAAGGGTAGATTTATTTACATCAGCCGAAGTAGACACTACGGCGAAATGTTAGTGGTTGTTTTCCCGTAGCGAAATGATTTTGTCTTGGCAGTAAATTCGATTGATATATAAAAAAAAAATAGAATCAAAAAATGGCAGAATGGTGTGTGAACACGAAACTAAAAAAACATGATTACTAGGTAGGTAGGCACCTATCTTAGATAACGATATTTTCTGAATTAGATACCTATTAAAGTATTTAAGGCGTAGGTTTTCAAAAAAATGGAATAAACTTATTTACAATGATTTTAATTACTTACCTACTTTTAAATGTTCGGTATTTAATACAAAGGTACAAGTAGGTACTTACGCTTAGGCCCGGTAACGGAGTAATTTTTCGAATTGCAAGCCACTGCGTTCCATACACAATAACACAATCGAGCACGTTTTATTTGATTAACTTTACGAAAATGATAGGTACTTAAGCAGTCTTTCATTGTTGAGCACTTTCCAAACGTAGTATTGACTTACGTCAAACCCAGCCATCACAGCCATACACATAGGTAGGTACTTCGACGAGGATCCCGTTTGAGGTACCTACTTGTGGATTTCTTCGCCGAACTCGGGCAAATGAACGGC
Organism: Thalpophila matura; assembly: GCA_948465475.1. Lineage (NCBI taxonomy): Eukaryota > Metazoa > Arthropoda > Insecta > Lepidoptera > Noctuidae > Thalpophila > Thalpophila matura. The sequence continues at coordinate 7,664,212 of OX419183.1, read as the reverse complement.
TGATCGACCTCTGGTACATACACTGTAACTCCCCATGATCGAGTAGCACTGTGTCACCGCTACGATCGTCTGGGCCTGCGGGACTTGGGGGTTCAGAACACCGCGAAGATTGAGCGACTCCAAGTGTTGCGGCTCCGCGTAAACACGGCAGCATGGGAGTCATAAGGGAGTCGGTTTGACTAGATAACTATACCTATACCTACGTTAGATCTAGTGAGTTACTATTGTTTTTCACGCTTTCGAGTCTATGAATATTTTTTTTGATTATTTGAAAAAAAAAAACACAATATTTTTTAAATTTAACTCTATGTTTCGATAGTATTACTGATGGCAAATCGTTCTGCTGCCGGAAAACAACCACTAACATTTCGCCGTGTATACACTCAGAGGCACAATTAACCGGCCACCTATGTTTTAGTGTCACAACGTTTGTTTAAATTAAATAATGCATAATAATATCATGATGAATGTTACTTCATAAGTAGCTACTATAGCAATAAATTAAACATTTATTACTCTCATTGCTTTTCTGATTTGTGTGCCCGAAGCATTTTTATGATTTCGTCGTACATTGTCATTATTAGCGGTTTTACTAATGAAACTCGAATTCCCGTTCTCTTTATTTCTGGTCATTCCAAACTGTTTATTTTGAATTCTTGACTATCTTCTATTGGTTATTATCACAAAAAATGCCATTAGGCGCAACTGAAGCAGCTGGGGCTGTAGCTTTATCTGATGCTGCTTACAGCCAACGTTGTATCGCTTGCACCCTTGGTGTACCTTGAACCACTGTCCGGGATGCCATCAGACGAATTCAGGAAAGTGGTTCTTACACATAGAGGCCAGGTCAAGACCGAAATCGATGCACTTCAGCTTGAGACAACCGTTTTATTATCAACAATATTTTAAGAGATCCCGTTTGTAACAGCTACTGAAGCTCGTACTCGTCTATTCGAGGTGAGAAATGTTACTGTAAGTGAACGTTCGATAAGAAGAAGACTGCCAGAAAGAAACCTTAAACATTTCGCCTGGCTCGGCCCTTGAACTTCTCCCACAGCACCGTTCTTTTTGCGCAAGAATATGCTGACTGGACTATTGAGCAGTGGAAGAATGTACCTATTGTTCTCAGACGAGAGCAAAGTAGCCTCATAAGGTCCAGATTGGCCTTAGCAAATGTATAGATGACCAAACGAGAGGTTTGCTCCATGCACCATAGTGGAAACAGAGGGTTACTAGAGAGTTCAATAATGATATGGGGCAGTATCACTTGTTGTGAAGCTCGTACCGAACTTATTTTCCTCGATAAAAGCAGTGTGATAGTTCAGAGATACGAGGAAAAAGTTCTCCAAGATCATGTCATACTGTTCGTGCCATTTATTGGGTAACATTTTATGTTAATGAACAATAATGCACATTGCCATATCGTTAAATCTGCTATTCAGTGTCTTGACGAGGTCGGTATTAAAATTTTCCCATGGCCGGCTTGCAGTCCTGACCTCAATCCTTTAGAACACATGTGGGACAATCATAAACGACGGGTTTGGGCAAGAGTACCAGCACCAACAACCATAGGAGAGCTCAGGACAGCTGTGTTAGAAGAATGGCACAATATCCCCGAAACGGATATTAAAGACACCATGGGTGCACTTCCAAACAGGCTCCAGGAAGTCTTTAGAGCCTGAAGAGGTAACAACATTATTAAAAAAATTAAGGTAATTAAATCACAATCAATAGTCACGACTCACGACTTAGCACCGTGTGATTTTGGATTCTTCCCTTAATAAAAAAAACAATTAAAGGGACGGAAGTTTTCCAATGACGACCAACTTGTAGGCGCTTTTGAGGACGTTTGCAGCAGTGTACCAGAAGCATTCTGGAGCGAGGTATTTTATACGTGGTTTGAACGTATGGAGACTTGTCTTCGTGCCAATGAAGATTACTTCGAGAAAAAATAATATTTCACGGAGTACGACAAAACTTATGTAGTGACCTATACGTATTAGTAATTTTATGACATACCTATTGGCAAAGAATAATTTAAAATTAATTTTGATTTGCTAATTAATTTAATTTTTACAGCAACATGGGGAAGAAGTGGTCGACGGAGCCCCGCTACGCCGGGCTCCTATTTCTGTCTGCAGGGTTAATACCTACCTAGTAACTTAAACACATAGGGGTTGACGGGGACTTCGTTCGTCATTACCTTCGAACCTAACCTGTCCGTGTTGGGCTTTTCCCGAGCTCACTTCACTCGCTCTTAAACCCTAATATTATTTTTATGCTAACCATTGTAGGTAGGTATAATCCTGCTGACCAAATAATAAATGTTGTATTAGGAATATTTATTTTGCAAACATATAAACTGACCAAACTACAAACTGACCAAATATCTACTTATTTTCTGATAATCTTTGATTTAGTTGCTGACTAAGAGACTAGGTATTATTGCTAGGGCCCAAGTCTGCTAATGCAATTGTCATAATCGTGTTAGAATGGTCTCTCAATGACATCGTTTTGACCAATGACGAAACAGATAGTCTTACTCTAAGCCAATGAGCGCTTAGGTTTTGACCGTAATGGTGTCATTATGACATCATTCATACACAATTGCAATAGCAGAATTGGGGCCCTGGTGGTTTTTTTTTACGGCCGACCTATGCTGTCATAATAACTTTTTAATAGGTTTTTTTTGCCTACTGAATATTAGGTATATTAGGTAGGTACGTACCTCAGATCACAGAAAAGGAGAGATATGTTATGAACGCGAATAATGTTCGGGAACCTCTGTCGCCACTTTTAAAGCAGTGTGCGTCACAATTACAAACACTCCTTTGTAAACATAGAGCTCACCCACACATTAAACATACCGCACACTCTCAATCTAACGCTGTTATTTACCACTCACACTAAACGCAAACATTGTCTATACACAAGAGCGAGGCACAACTACAAGTAAAAGTTCGTCCGTTTACGTTAGGGATTTCAATTGGTCCATGCGATAAATTTCATTATCGATAACTGTAAAAACAAATTAATTTTAAATTTTAATTAGTAGGTAGGTACATTAATAAATCTAAATTAAATTATTAGAATATTAAATTAATATAAACTAGTATACTCCATTTATTATTATATTTAACCGGTTTTTGGCTAATGTTGTAAACTTGTAACATTAGCCAAAAAACGGTTATACCTGTTTCGTTATTTGGATGTAGGCATCTATTATACATCGTTATTTCACGATATATTTGAAGCTATGTAATCTATTTACCATTTGCCAGTAAAGGGAAATGCCCATTTGATAAACAAGTTTTGGCCAAGTAATGCCCAAGAAAGAAACCAATGATAGGTATTAGGATTGATATCGTAGATAAAGAAATAACCGCTATTTTTTACCTAGAACTTGGTGGAACATCACAAACTGTAAATAGAAATTAATGGGAAAAAAAATATGCATAATTATAGTTTTCAAGTCTTTATTCATTTTCATTTAAATAAGTTATAAGTACATCATCTAGGAATTGGGCTGGGGGATTTATATTCGATTGATACCTTGCCCAGCCCAAGAACCACACAATCGTCATCACGTGGGCACAACACCCTACTGTCCTGACACTGCAATAATCGACTGAGTTTTGAATAATTCATCTTTTGTTTTCCGAGGTTTTTATAACAGATAAATATTGGTAAAATTTAAGTTGTAAAATTAGTATTTTAATTGTATTTATCTCATAGATGGGCAAGTACATGGCCAAGAATAGGCGATTCCCTTTAAACACAAAAACGCAGTTATTACAACAATAAAATATAATAACTATAGTTATTTCGTCGTTATTTTTCTAATGCTTAATATAATTATGGCCTCCTACGCACTGGCGACCATAGACGCGGCCAGGCCGCCGCGGCCATGGTCGCCGTTGCGTAGGCAAGCGCGACATCACTGGCGACCATAGACGCGGCCAGGCCGCCGCGGCCATGGCGCGACATGTGGACGGCCGAAAAATTTGCAGTCGACTTCCAAGGGTGTGTCAAGATGGACGTGCAGAAGATAATCACGCTAACTGTGCTTGTGTATTTACTACGAAAACGAAAACGGAAGATTTCACGTAAAAGACAGTTTTGGGTGCATCCATTACTTTGCGAGAGAAAGACTAAAGGATTATATTATACTTATTTTTTGGATTTAAAAATGTATGAGAAGAGATTCTTTAATTACATGAGAATGTCAACGAATACTTTTAACCTGTTACTGGATACAATAAAACCAAAAATTACTGGAACTGGTAACAACTATCGGAAATGCATTCCAGCAGAAGAAAAATTAGTAATAACAATAAGGTAAGCTTTTTCTTTTTTAAATACAGAATGTTTAAAAAATACGTGATATATTTTAAAGGGTGTTTCGGAATGGAGTATTGTGTACAGGAAAAATAAAAATAATGTGATAGGGCCTTTTTTTTACTTAAACTGCTAAATGGATTTTTTTGTAAATTTGAATTATACAAGACTCGTTTCTGAATCGCCCTAAACCACCACTGTTGTGTTTTTCACAACAACCTGTAAAATTCATTGACCAAGGTTTTGCCACTTTAAAAAATTTATGAACTATTGTTCAGTAGTATTCTATTTTACGACTTTGAAAAGGAGAGGAAAAGGGCTTGCTTATAACATGTTTTTAAATATTAAAAAACTGAAGTAGATAATCAAATTATTTGTATTTTCATAACTTAAAAAATGGCAATTGTGAACAATTAATCATTGAAATTGGGAAATAGGTCTATCATTTCTGAATTTTGAGAAATATCAGAATAATGAGTATGATTATCGCTGTAATTTGAATCATCTGATATCCTGTTGGTAGTAGAATAACCTGAATAACTCGGTCGATTAGGGTCATATTCTTGGTCGTTAAGAGTATTGAAATTACTTGAATAGTTTATGCGCGCTGTTGTAGGTGTACAGTTCGGTTGGTATTTTTCTATAATTTCCATGATTTCCATTTTCGCTTTGGTCTTCATTGCAGCAGGGATTGTTTGAAATCTTTCGAGGAGGGATAAAAGAAACAGTCTGTCACAATTTGAATCATTCTGTGTAGTCGCTATGGTCTCTTGCAGAACTGAAATTAGAGGGTCTGTATCGGATTCTTCGTTTGGTATTTTTTTCTTCCTTTTTGTTCTAAGCGACTTTGATGCAGACTGTTGAGTCTCAAGATCAGAAGATCTTGCACTTTTATTTTCTTGACTTGCCTCTTCGAGACTATTTTCTGTTGCGTTTGTGTCCAGCACTGATTTCAAAAACAGTAATTGGTTGAAATAGGTGTATTGTGATTTACGTTTTGCAGCAGAACCACTTTTGACATCTTTAAGACGGCGCAGCTCTCTTGTGAAACAGTCTCTAAGGTTTTTCCATCTTTTTTGGAGAGTAATGCCTGTAAATCAATAAATAAATGTATTACATATTACAAAACTAATATTATGTTTATTAATGTGAATTTTATTTTCAGGTATTTGGCTACTGGGTGTTCTTTATCTCATATAAGTCATGAATACCGTATAGGGCTTCCTACAGTATCGGAAATAGTATTTGATGTTTGTGAAGCAATATGGGAGATATTAAAACCAATTGTGATGCCACAATTGACCAGAGATAAGTGGATTCAAACGGCTGAAGGTTTTCAAAAATACGCCCAATTTCCTAATTGCATTGGAGCCATCGACGGCAAGCACATTAGAGTTATCAAACCACAACATTCGGGATCTCTTTATTACAATTACAAGAATTATTTTTCAATCGTGTTACTTGCAATATGTGATGTAAATTATAAATTTCTTTACGTAGATATTGGAGCATACGGCAAATGCAGTGATTCGTCAATTTACAAAGACTCTGTATTTTATCATAGGCTTTTAAATAATGATCTCGATATTCCGAGCAATAACCCCATCAAAGAAAATGGCCAATCAATGCCGTTCGTTTTAGTGGGTGATGAGGCGTTTTCACTATCGGAACATATGATGCGACCGTATGCTGGGAGAAACTTGAATAATGTAAAGACTAATTTTAATTATCGACTATCCCGTGCCCGCCGCTATATTGAATGTACATTTGGAATATTAGCCAATAAATGGCAGATTCTTCACCGACCCCTAAACGTCAAGAAAGAATTTGCAGTTGTGATTATAAAAGCTCTATGTGTGCTTCATAATTTTGTGCGAGAAAGAGACGGATATGATTTCAAGGACACGTTAACTGTACCAGAGACTTTATTAGAAATACCTGCATGTTTACCTACTAGAGCAAATAGAACATCAACCGAATATCGAGATATATTCGCAAACTACTTCAGTACCGATGGTCGCTTGCCCTGGCACAATTTGTAAATATATGGGTGCGTACCTACGACGGCTGCTCAGTTTGTGCGTTGAGGCACTTGCTCGCCGCGAGCCGCCATTGCGCGCCGTAAACAAAATGGCGTCAAACGCACATGCGGTATGAGTAATCTTTTCAAAAAGTTATTCCAATCATTACGAAAACCTGGGAAATTTTAGCAAATAATTGTCAAAACTCATGTGCAAAGCGAAAAATAGTAGAAATAAAATAGTTATACTTTTGACAATTACCTATTTGCTAAAATTTCTTAGATTTTGAATGAACGGAACAACTTTAAAAAAAAACACTCATGTCACATATACGTGTCGAATGCTACTACATCACCTGCTGCGTTTATTGTAGTTCATCGCATTATTAATTTACTTAGGCATAATAAAATAAAATACTAACCAAGTTCTGCCTTTTCTTTATCTTCCATGGATTCACCGCCAAATATATCGACCAGTTCAAGCCACAACTGCCGCTTAACATCTTTATTGGAGTAATCATTTGATTCTAAGTCCCATAAACCTCTTCTATTTTCAACTTCAATTATGAACCTTTCCGTGTCGAAATTGGCCATTGTAAAATAATCACTCTGTAGCTAGCTACACGTCTGGTCGCCGCGGCCGATGCGGTAGCACTGATGAATTTATACAGAAGTGATGTTCTCGACGGCCACGATTGGTCGCTGGTCGCGTGGCATCAAATTGGACGCCGCGGCCGGCTGGTCGCTGGCCGCTAAGTGCGTAGGGGCTAATAGCGATTGCTATAAAAGTCCAGAATTCACTGGCCGCCGCGGCCAGGTCGCGGCGACCATGGTCGCCAGTGCGTAGGAGGCCAGATAATGTAATAAGTTGAGCGTGACCAGTAAAAAATTAAAGGAATCTAAAGTTTTGTGTTCTACCAGATTAAGTGTGACCAGTAAGAAATAATGCATTTAAAAACCCGACCGCGGTTTGCCTAGGTCACATCGGTGATATTAAAATCACTAAAAAGAAAAAGAAAACCAGACATAGCAGTCGGGAGTTCGGGACCCACTGTTTCCGGGTAATATCCTTAAAATGGGTCCAAATATAATGGTGTAGTGGGTGGTGCCACTATTTTCTAGCGTTAGTTTTTTTTAAAATCCGGTTTAGAAAATTCGTTAAGTTGGCAACACTGGTTGGTCCGTCGGCGAGGCGATCAAGTTGACCAAATCAAAGCGTCAAGCTGAATGGCGCCTTAGCATACTCCCTTTTTCTGTGATCTGAGTTCGCTGCCATAATTCTGGTTATTAATTAATAAAAATAAGCAGTTCCTACCTATAAAAGCAATTCGCCAATCGACATTGTTGTCGATAGCCTAAGTTAGTGGATCTGCACAAGCACATCACTAACTCGTGGCAAGATACAGCGGCCGTATCCGCGATGCATTCGCATAAATAAACTATCGTTATGTGAGATTTACATTGCTTGTTCAGTCACTTAGCGACATACTTAGGTAGTGGTTAAGGAGCAATGTATTCACTACAAAAATAGTACAGTCGCTGTGATATTTGATCACAAAAATAACGTAGTAAGAGCAAGAAATATTTTACGATTTTTTGTTTTTCATGATTTTAAAGATAAATATAGTCAAATATTTGTACTTACTTAAGGTAAGTCATTCCATGATATACAAAGTTTTTGTTTTGGCTTCAGTTTTTACAAGAAACCACTGAACAACGCGGCATTCTGATAAAATTTCACGATGACGGTCGAAAGCGCATTACTTCGCGGAGACGGGCATTTGTATATTAGCCGGGCAGTATGACCTACTAGCGGCGACACCAGACACGCCCTCTTGGCACTTCTCCCCTTTTCAGATTTCTATGGTAGGTACCTACCTCAGATCACAGAAAGGAGAGATATGTTATGAACGCGAATATGTTCGGGAACCTCTGACGCCACTTTTAAAGCAGTCACAATTACAAACACTCCTTTGTAAACATAGAGCTCACCCACACATTAAACATAGCGCACACTCTCAATCTAACGCTGTTATTCGCCACTTACACTAAACGCAAACACTGTCTATACACAAGAGCGAGGCACAACTACAAGTAAAAGTTCGTCCGTTTACGTTAAGGGATTTCAATTTGTCCATGCGATAAATTTCATTATCGATAGTTATAACTGTAAAAACAAATTAATTTTAAATTTTAATTAGTAGGTAGGTACATTAGTAAATCTAAATTAAATTATTAGAATATTAAATCTAAACTTGTATACTCCATTTATTATTGTATTTAACAGTTTTTTGTCTAGTGTTATAACATTAGACAAAAAAACGGTTATAACTGTTTCATTATTTGGATGTAGGCGTCTATTATGCATCGTTATTTCACGATATATTTAAAGCTATGTAATCTATTTACCATTTGCAAGTAAATTTAAACACAAAAACGCAGTCATTACAACAATAAAATACAATAACTATAGTTATTTCGCCGTTATTATTTATTTATTTATTTATTATAAAGGTACATTATTAAGGTCTATAAAATAATATAATGTCCAACAAAACTATATATATAATTATTATTATGTTATTTTCCTATAATAAATGAAGTATAGATAATGTAAGTTGAGCGTGACCAGTCAAAAATTAAAGGAAACTAGAGTTTCATGTCCTACCAGATTAAGGGCGGGTTGTTTCAATCGGTTGGTTAACGTAACATACGTACGTTAAATATTAACGTTAACGTGAGATGTTTAACGTTCGTTAAATACAAAGCGTTGTTTCATTGCATAAAACACCGATCGTCAAAGTTATTCGGGCTGCCAGTAGAAAGCAACACTTTTTTCCAATAAAAATGGTTGGGAGATTTTTTAATTATGGCAATAGTACCTACGTATTTGTAAACGTCAATTTTTATCTGACAAGCTAGACGTTTTAACCGCGAATTTAAATTTATATGTTATATACCATTATTATCTGTTTATCTGTGTATTCCTATTCCTATTCGTAGATGTTATAGATAAAAATAATTGAACTTCATTGATCCGTGTTGTATTATAATAGAAGCCAGAAGTGCATAACGTGATACTGTGTTTGCATATTAATCGACAATGGCTCAGTTGCAATAATCTAACCCATCAGAAGCGAGAAGTTTTGGTGATTAAAAATTACTAAGTACTGCTGCAAAATGAATACTTTTACACCAAAGTAAATATAATAGACTTGATGCTATATATTAAAATTTTGTTAAAGTAACGATATTGCTCTGTTTCTCATTATTTTTGGACTTCATGGACATGTGGTATTTTTTTCTACAGAGAACGTACTGTAAAGGACAGTTTTTTTTGGGCCCAGTGTAAATAGTAGCGGCGCACGGTCATAATTACATATAAAAACCGGGCAAGAGTCGAAACACGCACAGTCTAGGGTTCCGTAGGAAGTAGTATTTCAGTCTTCCAACTGCAAACATAAGTTTGTATTTCCTAATATTATAATGAAATACAAAGTTATTTTTGCGGTCAAAACTGAAAATAATGAATATTTCAAAAAGTTATTAACGGATCTTGTTCAAACCAATTTTAATCGAGAGTGTTTATTAGATTCCATAAGCTTGAATTTTTTCAGATTTTTTGATAACGCGATTGGAAAATTACAGGGCACAGGACACGTTGTAAACGACTTTCGGAGCTTCTAGTTCACTCAATACGAGCATAAATAAAGAAGTAATTTAGAAAACTCTAAGTTATTTTCAAAGACCTATCCAACGATACCCCACACGAAGGGGTGCGCGCAAATATTTTTTTTCATCCCTCAGTTTCATGTATGGGGGTCACCCCAAATTATTTTATTTTTCGTAATTTTACTACAGGCCTTTATGGCGGCTTACAGAAGACATCTAACTGCGAAGTTTCATACAGATTGATTATGAACTGCAGATTTGACGAGGGTGTGACAGACGGACAGACGGACGGGACGAAACTATAAGGGTTCCTAGTTTTACTACGGAACCCTAAAAAACATTACGCGTAACGAAGCTACACGATATCTTGCAATAAATTCCTGTTCGACCCATAGGTCTAGGTTATTAACACGTGTTTTAAATACTTTTTCTTTCTTTCTACACTATTGTAACATGACCAGATGAACTATCGTTGAATTAAAAGACGAATACAATAGAGAATCCTTGTTTATTACTGTTTGACGCAGCTGTTTTAAAATAAAATTACGTTAACCAGTGGGTGGAGCACTGGTTATGGTTATCGTTATTTTTTAACGTATGTTAAGGCCGACATTGTGTGAAACAACACTTTTTCTGGTTTGACGATAGTTAGCGCCATTTTTAACGTTTACGCGTGCGTTAAGTGGAGCTGAAACAACCCGCCCTAAGTGTGACCAGTAAGAAATAATACATTTAAAAACCCGACCGCGGTTTGCCTTAGGTCATATCGGTGATATTAAAATCACTAAAAAGAAAAAGAAAACAAGACATAGCAGTCGGGACCCACTGATTCCAGGTAATATCCTTAAAATGGGTCCAAATATAATGGTGTGGTGGGTGATGCCACTATTTTCTAGCGTTAGTTAAAGCATTTTTTTAATTTTCTTTTATTTTACGGTGCACAGTTATAAAAATTGTGTTATAAACTTATAATAAATTTGAACTTCGAGATACTATAACAGCATGATACAGTGATGGATCTGCCACCTCCTGAGAGTTACCATGACATTAGTAGCAGCACAAAGCGTCATAATAAAATCGTGTCGCACTTGACAGACACAATTGATTTCGACCTGAATGAGGCGGATTTTTCAAATGCGACAGATAGAGGGAACAAACATTTTAGTTTAGTGCTACTAATTAATGTACCTATTTATGACTTTTTTAGCATCATGATTAATGATATGATATGACTTTTTAGACAAAACTATTTCCGTTAGTAAATCCGTTCGCCGTCAAAATATATTTTCTCCCGTTGCCTGAACCTAATCCGTTAGATCTGACGGAAAATCCGTTAAGTTGGCAACACTAGTTGTCCGTCGGTGAGGCGGTCAAGTTGACCAAATCAAATCGTCAAGCTCAATAGCGCCTTAGCAATTATCTCCCTTTTTATGTGATCTAAGTTCGCTGCCAAAATTCTGGTTATTAATTAATGAAAAAAAGCAGTACCTACCTACCTATAAAAGCAATTCGCCAATCGACATTGTTGTCGATAACCTTTTTTTTTTTTTTTTTTGCGGATGGGAAATCATCAAATGACCCCTCCCGCTCTGGGCGGAGCGGAAGGGAGTGTCAGACTCTTACTGACTAAAACCCATCCATGTTCCTTCCTTAGCCCTTTTGTCCGGGTCAGCGGTATCCCTTCCGGACAATCCCGCTTTCCCGGCAGGCTTGGGCCCTAATGGGCCCCCTCTCTGATGCTGACATCTCTTTGAGGCGCGCGTGGAACACGTAAGCGCCGTTCGGCACGGGCCTGGTCCTGATCGGACGGTAAGCTACCCATTACTCACCGCCCGCAGGCCCGTGCCTACGGTGGCCGGGAGTCGTCACGCGGCTCCCGACGCCCGGAGCGTCTACCGCGGCGGCTTGGACGGGAGAATCTCTCCCTCTCCCGTCCCGCCGCCTCCTTCACTAGCATGACTGCTTCGCAGAAGGAGGCGACTGCCTCCCACTCACCCTCGCCCCGGACCATGGCTTGAACCAGGGCCGGGCGCGAGAGGTCGCCGCCGCTGCCGATCGCCTCTACGAGGACACGGCGGTGCTCCGCCCATGCAGGGCAGGCCCCCACCGTGTGCTCCACCGTGTCCTCGGGGCGATCAACGCAGTGATGACACCCGGGCGTTTCCTCCCGCCCGATGATGTGCAGGTACCTCCCGAAACTTCCGTGTCCGGTGAGGACCTGCGTCAGGCGGTAGTTGTCGATAGCCTAAGTTAGTGGATCTGCACAAGCACATCACTTGACATCACTCACTCGTCGCAAGATACAGCGGCCGTACTGCGCGATGCTTCCGCATAAATAAAGTATCGTTTTGTGAGATTTACATTGCTTGTTCAGTCACTTAGCGACATACTTAGGTAGTGGTTAAGGAGCAATGTATTCACTACAAAAATAGTACAGTCGCTGTGATATTTGATCACAAAAATAACGTAGTAAGAGCAAGAAATATTTTACGCTTTTTTGTTTTTCATGATTTTAAAGATAAATAGAGTAAAATATGTATACTTACTTATGGTAAGTCATTCCATGATTTACAAAGTTTTTGTTTTGGCTTCAAATTTTACAAGAAACCACTGAACAACGCGGCATTCTGATAAAATTTCACGATGACGGTCGAAAGCGCACTACTTCGCCGAGACTGGCATTTGTATATTAGCCGGGCAGTATGACCTACTAGCGGCGACACCAGACACGCCCTCTTAGCACTTCTCCCCTTTTCAGATTTCTATGGTACCTACCTACCTAATTACATCCCATTAGTTATTATCCTAAATGAAATAAAAAATATAGTTAAAAACTAAAACCCGACTCCGAAACAAATCGAACTGAAAAGCATGAAACAAGAAAACATTCCTGTCTGACAGCCTGAAATGGGTATAGCCGTGGTCGCATGCCACCGCATTACTGACTTCAACATGCATGCGACCACGGCTATACCCGGCTATAGAAAAAATATTTTTTTTCCGATTTCACATAATGGTGACTAAAATCCGCCATGTTGATTTTTTTCATAATTCATATAGCCTATGTTACCCGGACCATAATAACGAATCGATTGACACCTCATTTATCAAAATCGGATGAGTAGGTACCTAGTTTAGGCGCTACGGTGGAACACACTTAAATACAAACATACATACATACATAATAGACTGCTAAAATCATTACCCTTCTTTTTGGCTTTGCCGAAGTCGGGTAAAAATCAGGACGGCGTTTTGTAATATGGAAAGGCCTAAGTACCTAATTAGGATTTACTTACAGAGTTTTTATTATTTAAACGTAGGTACCTACCTACCTACCATTACTTATTTTACAGTTGTGTTCATAATGGCCTACTAAACACTAGGTAGGTAGGTATCTATGTTTTCGGTTTGAACTCAAATGAACGGCTCTGGATAAGTAGGTAATTCCCTGCTACTAGGTAGGTATCTACGAATCTTCACTTGGTAGTAAATCAATGATAATTTATTAATCACAATAAAGGTGGTAAAATGATCAAAAAAATAAAAAACCGGCCAAGTGCGAGTCGTACTCGCGCACCGAGGGTTCCGTATCATATTTGGACGTATAAAGTGAAAAAATCCGGATCGCATAACTAAGTTTGTTTGTAAAGGAATTTTGATGATTTTGAAAAAAACTGTACTAGTTAGAAACATCGTTTTATTTTTGGTGCCATATTTGGGTCAATTCCTATCAACTCTAATTATTTTAGATTTTTCGCCCCGCAAACTTCGGAGATAAGGGGGGGGGAATGGTATTTTTTGGTCATTTTTCATCATATGTCGAAAACTGTGAGACATAAAATAAAATAAAAATATATTCTGAAATGTGCAGATCAAGCCCTTTCATATGATATGTCACTTGACCTAGTAACCCTACTTTAAAATTTCGGACCCCCACTCCGGCCCCTTTTGCAATGAAAATAAAAATATTTTTGGACATTTTTCATTTGCAATTTAATTGAACAAGCATTTTTTATAACTGTTCCAAATTTCAAGTCGATAGCATAAGTAGTTGCTGAAATATGCAGGTGTGACAGACAGACATACAGACGAAGTCGCACCATAAGGGTTCCTTTTTTACCATTTTGGTACGGAACCCTAAAAAGCGTGTTAAAAACCCAATTGCCTGATAAAATGTTGACGACAATATGATTCCTGAGTCACTTCTTACGACACCCACAGGAAATGATGTAGTTTACTTGGTCTATAAATTGCAGGTAGGTACATGTATCAGTTCACAGAATACATAGCTACAGAAAACAGATCAATACTAGAGCACGCTTCATTCCAAAACGATTCCAACCAAATATCCGACTAAATGAGTCATGTCATATGAATGAAATGTGTTTGAGCCCACTACGTAGGTACCTACTATTACTTTGCAAGACTGTTGTATTTGCGTAAGCGTGTTCTATGTATCTTCATTATCCTAAAGCATAGGTTCCCAACGGGGGCGGTACCACCCCCTAGTGGGTGCTGGAGCTTTTCGTGGGGGCGGTAGCGGGTTCAAAGGCAAATGGGAGGCCCTATGACAGTCAAGGGGGCAGTCGCGGCACTCTTGAAACCTGCCTGACATTAACAAATGTTTAAACTCCACCAGCCCATCTCATTGATATTTACGTTTCTTATTGAATTTTGTTTATTTATTAAGTATATTTTTTTACTAATTTTGGTTAATCGCCTTTGTGCAGTGCCCCAGTGCGGGATGCTCCAGCTTTGTGTATTGTCTTGCATTTGTTGGTTAAGTTATAATTTTGTTAATAAATAACACTTTTTTTGAATCTTCCGGGGCGAGTGGAACCCTACACCACTTTATTGTATTTTTAAAAAAGACAGACATGAAATTGGTATAATAAAGTATTAAGTAAGGGGGGCGATGGATTTTTTTTTTCTTCTAAAGGGGGCGGTAGTCTATAAAAGGTCGGGAACCTATGTCCTAAAGCATCTGATAATTAGATGCACATATACCTACATATAATAACAAAGAAACAAATACCGTGGTCGTACAAAACGAGTGGAGATACACAGTAGGTGTACAAGTACGGTGTAGGTACCTACCTAACAAACAATATTTCAAGCGATGCTCAGTCAGCCGCAACTCCTGAGCGCGGTCACCTTGAGCAAATGTTAATGCGGACAGTCTGTCGGCTTTATAAAAAAATCATTACAAGCTTTTCATTTATTCATCAGTATTATTCTCTGGCGAAGAAATCCTCAAGGTCACTGTCGTTCCCCTGTTTAGAATACGATTTTCAAAGACTTAGGTAGTAGGTACGATAAGTACTTTATCCATGACAGAATCTGCATAGGTACCTACATGCCAATAGCATTCACAGTCCTTATATGTTTAAAAAAAACATACCTACCTTTTGCAAATCCTATCAAACAACATGTACCTACCTACCTCATAAAATGTGGAGCTATTCTCATGATTACGCCCAACAACGGCCCAATCGTACAGGAAATGTACCTACGATAGGTATTTCCTCGCTCTATCAAATCTGAGGTAATCAAGGCAATTAATAGTTGTTGTTTTTATTCATTCAAATTTTGTTTTGATAAAAACTCATATGGTGAGAAGTTGTGAACTAAGTAATTCCAGTTCGTGAAGTCACTGGAGTGCCTTGAAGAATTTACTGTACGTATTGAGAGAATTAAATTAACATTGCTTTGCAATAAACTGCCTGTCACAGGCAGTTCTATCTTAACGTTTCAACGAACAGAAGCTAGACACAATTAAAATTAAGAATAATGTTTGACATTCATATGTCGGAGCTCCTAAGTTCACTAAATAAATAGGTACCTAAACCTAAATAAAAAACCGGCCAAGTGCGAGTCGTACTCGCGCATCGAGGGTTCCGTATCATTTTTGGACGTATAAAGTGAAAAAAACCAGACCGCATAACTAAGTTTGTTTGTGAAGGAATATTTTTTATTTTTTTTTTATTTTTTATTCTACGATAGGCTTGCGCTTGACCGCCATCTCGCCTGATGTTAAGCGATGATGCGGTCTACGATGGAGCACGCTTGCCTAAAAGAATTTAGATGATTTTGAAAAAAACTGTAGTAGGTAGGTACCTAGTTAGGAACATCGTTTTATTTTTGGTGCAATATTTGGATCAATTCCTATCAACTCTAATTATTTATGATTTTACGCTCCGCAAACTGCGGAGATAAGGGGAATGGTATTTTTTCAGACATTTTTCATCATATTATGTGTAAAACTGTGAGACATAAAATTAAAAAAAAATATTTTGAAATATGCAGATCAAGCCCTTTCATATGATATGTCACATGACCTAGTAACCCCACTTTGAAATTTTGGACCCCCACTCCGGCCCCTTTTGCAATGAAAATAAAAATATTTTTCGACTTTTTTCATTTGCAATAAAGTTGGACAAGCATTCTTTATAACTGTTCCAAATTTCAAGTCGATAGCATTAGTAGTTGCTGAAATAAGCAGGTGTGACAGACAGACAGACAGACAGACGAAGTCGCACCATAAGGGTTCCTTTTTTACCGTTTTGGTACGGAACCCTAAAAAGCCACTTAGGAACCTTCGTTACATGAAGGGGTGAGAGAAAATACTTTTTTCATTCTCCAGTTTCATAGGTAGGTAGGTATATTTCCTAATGAGGATGGCTCCCATTTTTTTTTATTAGATTATCTAGATCGATAGAAGGTAGGTACGATTTTATTAAATATTGTGAAAAAAATATTGAAATCGGATAAGAAATGACGAAGCTACAGCGATTTGAAGAGAGCGTTTTGAAAAACGATTCACAGAGGCCGCTAGACCACTGCAGAGCTGACGTCAAGTGTCACGTTCGACGCCGGGCCGTAGTAGGTACCTATAGCAAACCCTACCTATAATATACCTTTACCTACATACTTACAAGTTTACTAGTAATAAATCACGGTCCGGTGGTAGGGTTGTAGGACATGTGATCCACTATCTATCAGGCCGCGGCCGCACCGGTATGCGTGACACGACGCGACGGCGATTTCCTGAACAAAAAAATTTTGCTTGTCGTTGCTGCAGTGCGGCAACCGACATAATTATGCTTATTATGAAGTTGTTTTCACGAAATCGCCGCCACCGTCGCGTCGCGCGTACCGGTGCGGCCGCGGCCTTAGAGGGTTGTCAATTGTCAGATGGCCGGGAAATCCGGAAAAGTCGCAGAATTTTGCGGCTGACCCCGTTTCCAGTAAATTACACTTTACTGTCCCGAAATTCATCACTATCAGCCTATAGCAGTCCACTGCTGGACATAGGCCTCTCCAATTGCACGCCATTTAACTCGATCCTTGACCACTCTCATCCAGCTGTCACCAGCCACCCTGCGAAGATCATCGCTCCACCTAGCCTGAGGGCGTCCTACGCCTACCCTATGTTTGCCGATTCGCGGTCTCAACTCAAGAACACGTCTACTCCAACGGTCATCGGTTCTATGACTGATATGGCTGGCCCACTTTTATTTTTTTTAATTTTTTTTTGAGGATGGGGAATCATCAAATGACCCCTCCCGCTCTAGGGTGGAGCGGAAGGGAGAATCAGACTCTTACTTACTAAAACCCACCCGTGTTCCTTCCTTTGCCCTTTATGTTCCGGGTCAGCGGTACCTATCCCTTTCGGACAATCCCGCTTTCCCGGCAGGCTTGGGCCCTAGTGGGCCCCCTCTTCGATGCTGACATCTCTTTGAGGCGCGCGTGGAACACGTACGCGCCGTTCAGCATGGGCCTGGTCCTGATCGGACGGTGAGCTACCCATAACTCACCGCCCGCAGGCCCGCGCCTACGGTGGCCAGGAGTCGTCACGCGGCTCCCGACGCCCGGAGCGTCTACCGCGGCGGCTTGGACGGGAGAATCTCTCCCTCTCCCGTCCCACCGCCTCCTTCGCTAGCATGACTGCTTCGCAGGAGGTGACTGCCTCCCACTCCCCCTCGCCCCGGACCATGGCTTGAACCAGGGCCGGGCGCGAAAGGTCGCCGCCGCTGCCGATCGCCTCTACGAGGACACGGCGGTGCTCCGCCCATGCAGGGCAGGCCCCCACCGTGTGCTCCACCGTGTCCTCGGGGCGATCAACGCAGTGGTGACACCCGGGCGTTTCCTCCCGCCCGATGATGTGCAGGAACCTCCCGAAACATCCGTGTCCGGTGAGGACCTGCGTCAGGCGGTAGGTGAGGACGCCGTGTCGCCTCCCTAGCCACTCCTCAAAGAGGGGTCTTACCGCCGCTATCGTGGCGTGCCCTGCGCTGGGTTGCGAGAGTCGCTCCCTCCATGCCGCCATGAGATCGTGCCGGAGGTCCGTCCGCTCCGCCGCAATTTGCCGCGGAAGCGGGGTTTCCCCCCGGCGTAGTGCCTCCGCGCGCCATTCATACAGGCGCGCGAGGACTATCGCCTCCAGATCCCACGGTGGCAGTCCGGCAAGGAGGCTTACGGCCTCGCCCGAGATCGTGCGGTAGCCCCGGATCAGCCTTGCGGCTACCACCTTTTGGGGCGCGTTCAGATAGTGGGCGGCTCTCCGCCGCAGTGAACACGCCCACAGGCCCACTGCCACTTCAGTTTGCTTATTCTGTAGGCTATGTCGACTACTTTGGTTCTCTGTACCTCATTTCGAATTCGATCCCTCAGATAAATTCCAAGCATAGCCCTTTCCATAGCTTGCTGAGCAACTTTGAATTTATGGACCAGCCGTACCGTGAGTGTCCATGTCTTGGCTCCGTACATCATGACAGGTAGAACGCACTAATTGAAGACTTTAGTCTTTAGGCTTTGTGGAATAGGCGATGAGAAGACCCGACGTAGTTTCCCAAATGCGGCCCAGCGTAGTGCTACTTACTCTTCTATTAGCCTCCCTCTATTCAGCCATTATGACGATGTCGCCTGCTAATCTTAAGAGTGAGATGTGTTCGCCATTTGTATTAATGTCCCGTCCTTTCCAGTCCAGTGTCTTAAACATATCCTCCAATGCGTCAATGAATAATTTCTGGGAAATAACGTCCCCTTGTCTCGCCCCTCGACGCAGTTGGATATGTTCAGATTCAGACTGCTGGTTGTGGGTCTGGGCGGTCATCGTCGCTTTATCATAGAGACATCTCAACACTTGGATATATCGCCAGTCGACTTGGCATCGTTGCAAGGAGTCAGAACGAATCAGGTTTCGATAGAGTCAAAGGATTTCTCATAGTCCACAAATGCTAATAGACACAGGTGCCGATTGTACTCCTCGGATTTCTGTATAATCTGCCACACAGTGTGGATGTGATCTATGGTTACATATCCACCTCTAAACCCAGCCTTCTCCGGTGGCTGGAATTCGTCAATCTTCGCGCGAGACGATTCGTGACAACTCTTGAAAACGCTTATAAAGTGGCTAAGGAGCGAAATGGGCCAGTAATTCATGAGCAGGGTCGTCACCCTTTTTAAAGAAAAGAACGCCCACACTCCTCCTACGCCACGTTTCCGGAATTCCCTATTCAGTACCGGGCTTCCTCCTGCTTTCAGGAGCTCGGTCGTAATTGGGTTAGTTACGGTTCCGTGGTAAAACTAGGAACCCTCATAGTTTCGTCATGTCCGTCTGTCACACCCTCGTAAAATCTACAGTTCATAACCAATTTGCATGAAACTTCGCAAGTAGATGTCTTCTGTAAACCGTAAAGGCAGTGAAACTACGAAACGAGGATGGCTCACTCAATCAAATCTTAGGCCGAGATAAATAAACATTACTAAGCACGTGCTTTGGCTAAGCTACGTTCCCGTCTCTGTCTTGCTTGCAAGTTGCGCGACAGTGACAACGATACGGCTTAGCCAAAGTACGTGCTAAGTAACGTCTATTTATCTCAGCCTTAGACTTTCAAGCACTGTGCCGTGTTCAGTGGAAAATATAGATAATTTTTGTTTTTTGGATGACGAAGATCCATTCAGAAATGACGAAGTTATAGCGTGTTTTATAAGCAGCTTTTGCAAAACGGTCGGCCATACCCCAGACTTCGTCAGTGACGTCATGTGTCACGTTGCCAGTGCCACCCGCGATCGCTCGATTTCCCATATATTTTACGCGCGCAAAAGTTAAATACCGGTCGGGAATGTGATACAATATTCAAAACTTAGATTATTTACGATATATTGTGAAATCATAAGATGTACTATGAAGTACTTACAGTTTAAGTACCGTCGTGATAAGAAATCACATCAAAACCACCGTGTAAAACATTATTTTGCTATAACCATCCAATCGTGACCTCCGTTTTGTATGAAGCTGTCTACTGCAAGGAGGTCAATCTGTATCTTGGGCTTTACTCGACCGATTGAGGTGGCATATACCTTAAATTTTGTGTTAAGCTATAAGCAATACAACAATGAAATGTATATTAAAATATTTTTAACCGTTTTTGTCATATTCGCCTTCCACCGGGAATGCATAAAATTAACTCCATTATCATAAATATTTACTTTACTAGCTTTCGCCAGCGGCTTCGCCCGCGTTTTGTGGAATAAAAAGTAGCTTATGTGCTATTCCAGACTATTATCTATCTCTGTGCCAAAGGAGGTCACCAATCTTCCAAACAATTTTGGCTAAACTTGTACCGCAAGGTACACGTGCATCAAATCGTAGAGAAAAAATAGTGGAATTAGAATATCACTGTATTTTATTCAATAATTCACTATGAACCATTTATTTTAGTTTTTTAAACTTTAAATTACTTATTAATTTAAAGTTTAAAAAACTTGTAACACAATTAAATCATATGGCAACATTGCATAAGCACGTGCAAGCTTGGTGAAATGTATCTCGATTTTGTTCTCGATTATTGAATGTGTTACTATTTTTAGTAATTATTTAATTCAACGTTTACTGATCGCAATTGTGTATAATTTTATTACTAAAAATCATATTTATTAAAGTAATGATTAAAATAACTAAAAACACAACTATTTTTCTGTTAATCTGCAGTTGAAAATGTTGACATTAGTAACTAATGTTACTTAATCGATTAATTTACTAAAAAGTTATTTTCACTTAGTGTTATCTTTGCACATCACTGATAAATGACTAATGTTATTTTATTGTTTGTTTTCATTCCGTTCAATTCCGTTCGTTTCTGCGTTTCGGGGTGTTTCTGTTGTTCGTTTATGTTGTGTATATTGTTTGATAACTTGGCTATTCTTTCTGGTATTACGTTTGCATCCTCACGATTTTGTTTTTGACGGGTGATCCCAAAAACTTGGATATTCTCTCTGGACTTTTGTTTCCAACTCGGTGTATGTATGCGTGTATCATTATGTGTATAGTGTATACAGGATGGCAGGTTAGACAGTGGAAATATTTTAAGGGGTCATTGTACTCATCATTATGAACAACTTTTATTATGGGACTAACCCCGAAATCGAGAAAAAAAATCAGCTGTTCCATACATTTTGTTGAGTTATGTGAACATAGTGGAATTTTGAAAACCTTCCAAGTTCTTTCGATTCGGTGCGGATAGGTGGGCAAGGTTTCATAGGATTTCTTAGAAAGAATTCTAAAATTCGGTTCGGTCGGCTTTTTCCGCGCGTTCGGCTCGGGTAAATGGGCATTCAGCTTAAGTCCTTGCTCAGTGCTCTAACCAATTGAATTTTGAACTCTACCTATAAGAATTTAAAGTTAAAAATTGATCAGACCAAATAGACCCGTTTTCCCATACAAACTTTGCCACCCCTTTTCATCCTCTTGGGGGTGGAGTTTGCAAAAATCCTTTCTTATCGGATGCCTACATCATTTAAGGAATACGTCCTCCAAATTTCACGTTTGACATGTTTCAAATTCACAAAAAATATACATTTATAATGTATAGATGGTGATATCGCATCGATGTCCGATAACTGCAAAGTAATTGGCATTGAGTTGGAAATACTGCATAAGTTTTCCGATAGATGTCGCCAAACGCTCCTAAGAAGCGTATTACAAAGGGGTCTCAAATTTCAGATGAGTCGGGCGAGACCCGGTAGCTCAGTTGGTTCAGAGCACTAGCCACGGTACGGCAGAGGTCGCGGGTTCAAATCCCGCTCGGGTCATATGATTTTTAAGAATCACTTATATATTTAATAACTTAATAGAAGCATAACATGGCTTTGACATGTTTCAAATTCACAAAAAATATACATTTATAATACACCATGTATACAGTTTTGTTGCGTAATCTATACTTATAATAAGAATGTAAATTCCACGTGTCTGTACATTGCATAAAAATAATATGGGGGACTAAGAATAAGTAATTAAGTAAATTTCTATCATTTTTAGAATTAATGTCTATCTGAATAAACTATGTCGGGATTTACACCATGTAGGTACCTGTTTATTTTTGAGACTCCGATATTTCGGCGCAGTTATATATATATATAATATACATATATTATACACATACTGTTCTTCCGTGATCATGGCGCATGCAACTGCGCCGAAATATCGGTGTCTCAAAAATAAACAGGTAGGTACCTAGATGGTGTAAATCCCGACATAGTTTATTCTACTAACGTCAATAACCATGGAACTTTAAAACAATATAATGTCTATCTGTTTGTCTGTCGGTTTGTCTGTCTGTTTGTCTGTGTGTTTGAACACGCATCAAATCAATACTACTGTATCGCCGTATCTGTATCGCCGACGTGTATCATGAGAGTGGTGATACGTAATCATGATACGCGGTCTTGACTTGATACACGGTTCGATACGATACGCGATACGGTCCGTTCCATCACGAGTTGGTTTTTGTCCGATCGGGCAAAATAATACATATTATTATGTGGACTCGGCATTACTTGGTAAGTGGCACTAAAGAGTATTGTGTCGTTGTTTGGCAGCAGACCAACTGAAATAAGCGGTAGGTGTGGAATTGGAAATTGACGGAAGTGATAAAATAAAAGTAATAGTAGGTACCTACCTATTTAGTTTTTACCCGACTGCGGCGAAGCCCAAAAAGAGGGTATAGTGTTTAACCTGTATGTTAGTATGTATGTTTACTCATGTATGTAGGTATGTATTTCTGTGTTCCCTCCTAGAGATTAAACGAGCGAACGGATTTTAACAAATGTGGTATCATTAGATTCGTATCGACACGTCGCGAGTGTTATAGGCTATATGGATTACGAAAGAAACATGGCGGATTTTTTTCGCCATAAACTGAAGTCGTAAAAAATGGTCATGTAGGGTATTAAAATGAAGGGCTCAAAGAGGCGAATACGAAAATATATAAATGTTTTACATTCAAGATTATAAATTAAAGACTAAAAAGTACAAAATAAAAATTTTTAATTTGAAAAACTTAAAAACCCGACTGCTGTTTTTAAAAGGAAAAAAAAAACAAGACTTTGCAGTCGCATTAATATCCTTATCACGACTGCAATGTCTTGCTTTATTTTCCTTTTAAAAATCGCGGTCAGGATTTTAATTTTTTTACATTTTAGTATATGAAAGCTTAGTCGGTAGATACTTACTATAACAAAACAATAACTTTTAAACATTTTGTCTGTCTGTTTGTTCCGGGTAAACTCCGAAACGGCTCAACCGATTTTAACAGGACTTTCACCGGCAGATAGCTGACATTATAAGGAGTAACTTAAATATATATTTTTTAAATATTTAGGGTTCCGCGCGAAAAATTAAAACCCATGAAATCTAATATTCCACGCGGACGAAGTCGCGGGCACAGCTAGTCTTAAATATATAATACAAGTTGGGTTAGTAACACCATTTATAACTCAAAAACGCCTGGACGGATCTGGATAAATGCACAGAGATAGAGTATAGCCTGGAATAGCACATATTATTACAGTCCGGGAGGTAGCGTTGCAAATACAAAATTCATAGTAGGCCGGCAGATGTTGACATCGATAGTTGAATATAAATTACTAATATGTGAACCGACCGTCAATTGCTCAAGTAGTAGGTGTGGAAAGTGTCAAAAAAAAAAAGTAATACTAGTAAGTCGGCTGATTTTTTTTCATAAATAGTTGACATCATACTGAGCTGAAAAAAATCGTCAGCTGCATCGTGGAGGGGGTACTACCTATGCGTCAGCTGCTCGCATGAACTTGTAAAAAAAAAACACGTAAAATAAAGTTATAGTACACCGGATTAAATTTAACTAGGTGATTGTTTGAGTAATTAAAAGTACGAAAACAATAATCAGCTGCGTGAGTAGCGGTAGAATGACTGTAAGCTGACCGCCGTAAAGATTAAAATTGGAGCATTGCAACTACGCTGTTTCCTTTTAAACACATATTTTGAGATAGATTCTGGAGCTGCCTGAGCCCATAACATGACTTTTCGGCTACCTAAGCATCCCCCCTTAAAATTCAAAAGCCTAAAAATCAACACTTTCCTTTAGTTTGCCGTATATCATTACTTCCCAGTATTTGATGCTTATTAGCAGCACTATCGGGTGGTATAATGATACAGGGATTTTTTTTTCAAAATCAACGGGATCGATTCCTGGCAATTGACGTAGACCCTAAGGTCGCTTTTTCATTTTATTTACTGACCTTAAGCTTAATAAAAATTCAAAATCAGTTCGGCCTAGGCCAAACTAGTTTAGCTTAAAGTTTGTAGGACAAACTAGTTTATCCTGACATGCGTAGGATAAACTAGTTTGGCCTGAAATCGAGTTTGTCCGGTAACATAATACATAGATATCAAATCAACAAATGCCGTATAAAAGTATTTGATTCTGCTTATAAAAAATAATTGTGTAGATCAGCGTTTTCTTCAATTGCGTATAACGAAACGCCTTGTGTGCCATGCGCCTTCGATTGACATTACGATCATTCGACACCTTAGATTACTAGATAGAACCACAACGTGGCCGCTCATGAGACAGCAATAAAAAACTTCAGTGTTGCTTTTACGTAAAATTTTCCCAAAATACTACCAGAATTTTATACCTATGTGCGGACTACATAATTAAAACTGCTCAAAAAAGTTAAATTATTACCAGGAAACCGACACAAGGTACATAAGTTCTGTGACAATGACATCGCTTTGGCTAACTTTTAAAAGTACGCCAAGCAAAATCCCCGCACGAGATAAGGGACAGAAGATCCGATGTTTTGTCTCAATTTTCCTATTAATTTCGTATACATATATGCGTCTCACTTCTACATTTCACATCATAATTAGGCTACCTCTAGATACTCTAAATTCGATACAGTTGTTAAGGTGGATCCGTCAAAGTTGGGCGCGAATTCAAAATATTTTGGGTTTTTTGTAAATTGCTTAATATTATATGCTTTGACTGATCAGTCCTATTTTTTGGGTAATTCACTGAGGTAAATCAAAATGTACTCTGCTAAATATAAATAAAATCTCTAAAACTGTACGTTGTCTGCCTGGCATTAATTCAACTTATTTGTTGATTCTAACCTCAAAAGTATTTTTTACTATATTTAAATATCTTGGCTATTTAAATAATAATTTCAAATGCGATGGTGTTTACTACATGAAAACAATTAAATCTCACTATATTTTGTTTCCGGTCGTAGAAAATAAAAGTCAAGTACAGCGTACAGTATAGCAATTTGACTATTGTGCTTTAATTATTAAAACTCTTGAGTTAAACTTATCTCAAAAACAAATCCTAATAGTTATTGAACTAAATTTTATTTTAGATCAGATAACACAAACACAGTAAAAATGTGTTTTTATTATTTACATTTTAAATTAATATTATTCTACAGAACATTAATGGACTACATTTAAAATTCTTAAAAATATGGTTCTGTGCGAGCTAGAGAGGTGACAAAATGTAAAATAGCTCTTAGGCGATTCGCACACTGCCCCGCATCACATAGCGGAGTGCGGGAGTGCGTGATCTTACGTTGTTTGCAAGTACCTACGTTTGTATAGAAGTCACGCATAGTGCAACACTGAACACACCGAAAACGCATTCACGCGCGGAGTTGCAGATCACGCACCTACATGCGGAGAAACACGCACCGCCGCGCGTGGGTGCGGGGCAAGACGCAAGGTATGGCACACTGAGATCTGCAGTATCGTGCGTGATTTCGTATTGACAGTTGACATCTGCCGACAACATACATATGGTTGCTAGGAAGTTTGTTTTATTTTAAATCTGCCAGTATGAAGAACAAGACAATCATTGCCATCTAGTGTAATAAATTAGATACTAATGAACTGCTTCATAAAATGTCAAAAAAGTTGCTAAGACAACACTAGTAGGTGCGTATCATTTTTTCCTCTAGGCTACCGCATGACAATACTGCACCTACGCGCGTTTGTGCGGAAAAATCTGCATGATGATGCAGATCTGCACTCCCGCACCCGCACGCGTGGCGCCGTCGCCACGCACCCCGCTGCATGATGCGGTGCAGTGTGCGAATCGCCTTAAACAATAACCCTAGTTAAATTTCATCCGGCGTACTATAACTTTATTTTACGTGTTTTTTTTTTTTTTCGAGTTCATGCAAGCAGCTGATGAGCTGACGCATAGGTAGTTCCCCCTCCACGATGCAGCCGACGATTTTTTTTTCAGCTCAGTATAATGTCAACTATTTATGAAAAAAATCTCAGCCGGCTCACTAGTATTACTTACTTTTTTTTTGCCATATTCGTAACTTCCCATACTTACACCCACCGCTACTTGAGCAATTGACGGTCGGTTCACATATTAGTAAATTATGATCAACTATCGATATCAACAATCTGCCGATGCCGGCTTACTATGAATTTTGTATTTGCAACGCTACCTCCCGGACTATAATAAAATGTGCTATTCCAGACTATAATCTATCTCTGTGCCTTCATCCAGGTCCATCCAGCTTGAGTTATTTAATAAATGGTGTAATTAACCCGACTTTGTTTTATATAATGTAAGACTAGCTGTGCCCGCGACTTCGTCTGCGTATTGGATTTCATAGGTTTTAATTTTTTTGCGTGGAATCCTAATTATTTTTCTAAAATAAAAGTAGCCTATGTTTCTTCTTTTAATATCAGCTATCTGCCAGTGAAAGTCCTGTCAAAATCGGTTGAGCCGTTTCGGAGTTTACCCGGAACAAACAGACGGACAAAAATTTTAATATTTGTTTTGTTATGAGTAGGTACCTACCGTAGGGTAGGTGCGTCGGTTTCCCGTCCAGCGTCCATAGGCGGACATTTCGAGGATGTGCTGCACAAATATTAAGAAAGTAAGAGTTCTATCCTTCAGTTCCACTTGAAATACGGCTCTAGGAAGAAAAGGATAGCTGTTCCATTCTGACCTAGTAAAATTAGTTACGTAGTATTACCCAAATATGCACAAATCCTCGTTCAATTCACCGTTAGCACCGCCGGTGCACATGCGTTGGCAAAACTAGCGAAAAAATAGTGAGCACGTATTGCTTGCAAGATAAGTATTTCTGGTTTTATTTATCTGTGACATGTTTTTTTTGTTTTAATTGCTAGTAATGCATTATTACAATGCATTTTCATAAGTCTTTTTCAATCATATTCAAAAACTTGTTAGATATTTAGTGTCCGCGAACTAGAATAGTAATTCTTTAAAAATGTTAGTTTACGGCCTGGTGGACGCAAATAGACATAAAAAATAATAACATCTTTAATTTTTTTTAGTATCTTATTAATATGGGTTAGGATCGAAATTCTTTTAAATATATTTCTTTTATATGCTGTTACATCGCTGGTAGTTTACGTCCGCCTAAATATAAATAAATCGTGTTTTTTCCGGCCATACAAAATGTATGGGAATTCAATGGCCGCCAATAGAATATGGCACTATGATGTCTCAGTTTTCGACCACTGAAGTTGATAAGTATTATATTTTTAATGTTTCTTTTATAGATGTCCTCCAAAGTTCCTAATTAACATACCTAAAGGTGAAAAACATTACCCTCCTTTTGGGCTTCACCGCAGTCGGGTAAAAAGAACAAAATTGATAATTATTCACAAGCATATTTTTATTTATTAATATAATATCTTTCAGTTGGCGTTTAAAGGATTAGAGTAGGAGGATACAAGACAACAAGGGAAACAGAAAATATGGCATTATTGGCATTCCGAGAACAACAATCCAGTGCAACAACACCGAGAACAACAAATTAATGTGCAGTCATCCATGGTTTAAGCGAGCGGAGATGGAATCCCTGGGATCCCAACTCATGGATTCCATATACCTTAGATCTCTCTCCGCAACTGAAACCAAGAAATACTTGGGTACCGTATGTCGGAAGCGTTGAGAATTAATGAGGCTGACTTTGACTTTTGACTTTGAGGGGTTTCGTTCACCGTATTAACAGTCTTTTGTCAGGTGGCAACAAGGTATGTGCCGACATTGGTTGGGTCTTGATGTTTTCTTTCGGCATATTTAGATGGATTCAGCCAGAATTAGACGACCTGAATTGGAAGGTTCGTTTATTTCCGATTGCATATTGGATGAATCCAGCACCACCTAAGTGTGTCGAGAACGAAGACCACGAAGTGTCGAGGTCGAGGCTTTTTAAATACCAAAACTCTTCAAATACCGAGAGGTGTGCGATCTTAGGGAATATTTCCTCAAAGCCGAAGTAGGGATGCACCAAGATGTAGTTGCAGTGAACAAAGTGACAAATGGACTCACGCCACTCCCATTAGGTAAAGAGAACTAACGCAAGCCTATAGTGCTCAAAACCAATCTCATGGAGCTACATGGACACTTTTATTGGGCCCTTTATAGGTCTGATGCAGACTTCTTGGCGTCCATATTCTGGCTGCGTTTCGGCGAACTCTTTGGAGAAACCGATGGTTTTTTTTAAAGCAATTATAGACGAAGTTATGATGACGAGCAACTACCGAAAATACATATCTGTCGGGCTGTCGGGCATGCCACTGTCCCGCTGAATCGACCCGAATATAATTTCTGGTTGTTTTCGTCTTGCTAACGTTGAGTACTTGGCATAGACAAAACTTGGTGGCCAGGATTATCTACCAGCAACTTGCTCTGAAATACAAGTATGTGCCCGACCCAGTCATCGAAAATGGTCATATCACATTGTACTGGGATCGCTGTATCATCAATTCATCACTGATCGGACTATTATTGCTAATTTTGATAGATTAGTTAGAATGTCGCAAAATAATAGATAAAAATTGAAATTGCAGTCCCGCATGATGGACATCTCGTAAAGGCCGAAAAAGATAAATAAATCGAGTATCTTAGCACACTAGGTTCTCCGCACGTGGAAAGTGCACTCAGCAATAATTGTGCCTATAGTCGTTTCGGCCAATGATCTAATAGCCAAGAGACTCGACCAACACCTGAGAAGGCTCTCGGAAGTCTTTATCCAGAAAGCTTTCCTAATTACACGGCTTACATTGTTAGGAGAATCCTCTCTCTAAATCCCTGACCACTGGTAGCTTGGACCCTGTTCCCTATGCCAATGGAGTACCTACCTACTATTTTTAGGGTATATTTTGCGAATTTTAAACATGTTAAAGTCATGTTATGCTTATCTTAATATTTAATAATATTTTTAGGGTTTTGTACCCAAAGGGTAAAAACTGAACTCTATTACTAAAACTCCGCTGTCCGTCTGTCTGTCACCATGAGCTGTATCTTATGAACCGTGATAGCTAGACAGTTGAAAATTTTACAGATGATGTATTTCTGTTGCCGCTATGACAACAAATACTAAAAACAGAATAAATAAAAATATCTAAGGGGGGCTCCCATACAACAAACGTGATTTTTTTGCCGTTTTTTTCTCGATCTTAATAAAGATTATAATACTTATAATATGGTGTCTAATGTTGTATAGATAATGGTACGGAACACTTCGTGCGCAAATCCGACTCGCACTTGACCGTTTTTTGAATTTTTTAAAGTCTTTTTTACTGTGATTAAGAAATGTACAAAAATATAAAATAAGTTAATAAAATTAATGTAGATGTGATTTAAAACGAAAGACTGACTTAGATTTTGTTTTTATATTAAAAAGCAACGTAATTTACAGTGCTATGTTATTTTATTATCTTTTTAAAGGTAATTTACCATAATAAACCATGTGGACGTAAACTAGATACAATGTGGCCGTAAACCAAAAAAATGTCCGTAAACCAGCATTTCACCATGTTTTGCGATTAAACACCTCTAAAATTAATTTACAGCTATGTATGTCATTTTTTTACTTCTTAATTCAATCTTCATAATATCTGGTATCCATACAAATACGTTCAATAAATTTTCTATGAATATTTCATACTAATATATTAACGTAAAGTTGGACACTCCGCTAATCGGCCGCTATCCAGCGCAATGACCCTATAAACTTTCATGTGCATTATAATTTCATTTATTTGTATAGATAACGCCACTTTTGGGCTTCGCCGCAGTCAGGTAATAAAATACATAGCCTAAAAAAACCATACCTTATCAGATAGCCCTTTTAGACCGGGCCGAGCCGGAACGTGCTCGTATTTTCACCTTACATCCTAGGTACCTACCTACTAATTTATCTGATATCAATGAACGGAAATCGCAATCGGCATTTTGTCGCGTCCAGCACACCTACGATCCGTGGCGCTTGACCGACCGACAAGAGGTTAGCAAACTGCAGAGTTCCGCCCTTCGAACCTAAGCTCCGCCCATTCGTGCAAGGTCGCTAGCAATTATCGTCCTCTTAAGTCCCTAAACATTAAAAAAAATGTAGCCCGGTAGGTACTATAAATAGCTTTTTTTAGTTGTATAGTGTTCCTGTATGGTTTTCTCATAATTATGTGTATCAAAAAATTCATTGAAAAATTCTTAAAATAAATAATGAATCCGATCAACATTATCTTATTTTATGATTCATTCATAAATTTCATAAATTAATGAATGAATCAGTTCGATTATAATGCCTGATTTCATGATTCATTTATATTTTATTATTTAAATTAATGAATGAATGATGAAATCAGATATTATTGCCGAACTGTTGAACCTATTTATGCTTGTGACTGTACCTAGGTCCTACCAACCTACGCTTAAAATACTGTGGACATAATTAGCAATATCAAATAGAACAACAAATTGATTACAATAAAATACCCACCACACAATAATAGTTCGCAACTGTACAGCAAAACCAGAATGTTTATAAGTAGGTAGTAGGTACCTATGTCTACGTATACGCTCAGTTATGTAAGGGAATCTTTGTGCAAGCATTATTAATTTATTACATAAGCTGTATTAGTAGCGTAGGTAGGTACCTACGTCACTGTACCGATATCAGTCTGTAAACTCTGTTGTATTACATCTATCTAGATACAAATAATAATAATCAACGACTACGGCTACAGTATCAATCATCAAAGGCGTAGCGTGGACTAATATATAGACGTGGGCGAAGTCTCATCAGCGATGCCCCTTTTCATTCGTTCCTAAGATCTACCCATACAACTGATGGAGCCGGAGCCATCCAAAGTTAGAAAATCCGTAAGGGGTCCGACATTTAGCGTATTTACCCTACCTACCTACTGCGCGCACTGCAGGGTTACCAAAAACATCGCATCCTGGACCAATTCGTGAAGGAAGGAATGGATTAATTCCCTAGCTTAGTCAACAAATTCATGAGTCATTCCGTCCGAGTGACTCCAATGACCGATACATCGAACTAAAATAAGAATAAACACATTTCAAGACTTTAAATATGGCTTAAGTGTAGTTTGGATGTGTAGAGTACACTCATCATAATCCAGCTGAATCCCGAGCATCTGGCATCCCCAGCGCAATGTCGCACACGCCGCAGTATGGCAGTACCTACACTGTGTAAACTTGTAGGTGTTTTTGTTTAGTTCATTGACCAGCCCGGTCGCCGCGGCGCGGCGGTGCGCTACGCAAACAACGCCTTCGATAAGTCCCGATTGTGTGTCACGCTATGGCTGTTGCACTACTCACACGGATCGTTTTTTTTAGCCCATAGGATTGCAGAACGATCCCCACCACATTTTAAAATGTATGAAAAAAAAACGGTCCATTTCCAGCACGTTTTCGTGAACCGTGAAAATACGAACCGTTTCGGCCTCCATAGTAAATGTATGGTGCCTTGTTGTGTACTACATACGTTTCCGTGTTTTTTCGAACAGTTTTTTAAGAATCGTGTGACGTCACACGTTTAATACGTGCGGGGAGGAGTGGGGAAGGAAGGCAGAGATCGAATTCTATGGTTGTCATTCAAAAACTAATATACAGGTTGTCCCACGGCTATAACACATGGAGGGAAAGTACTTTAAATATTTGAGATAGGGAGTTTTGCTTGATGGAGACTTCACTTTATTTTTGAAATTAAGTAATAGGTACTGCATTCAAAGATTTTTTAAAAATTGCTTGCTTCATCTGGGAATCGAACCGACCAAATGTGAAAAAATTAACATCCTGTATTTTTATGATGCCGATCGAAAGGGTTCATTATAATTATAACATTAATTCTTCCTGAGTAACATGGTATCTTAAATTAAAACAACATGGTAAAATTTAACATTTTAGTTTAGGAAAAGAATTGATTAGAATAACTTTTCGTGTTGATTTTCATAGATAGCTTTGATTATTTAGTAATTAGTACTTTTTTACACTGTTTTCCTTATAAGTGCATGATAAATGCAATAAAATACCATTTGAATGCATCTTTGCTGTGAGCTAGTCAGTAGGCAAATTTGAAAAAAGTAAAAATATTACGGTGTTCCTTTAATTTAGGATACCATGTTACTTAGGAGGAATTAATACTTATAATGAACCCTTTCGATCAGCATCATCTTAATTCTAAAAATGATAGAAATTTACTATATTACTTATTCTTAGTCCCCCATATTATTTTTATGCAAATATATGCAATGTACAGACACGTGGAATTTACATTCTTATTATAAGTATAGATGAAAAAAGTCAAAAAATATTTTTATTTTCATTGCAAAAGGGGCCGGAGTGGGGGTCCGAAATTTCAAAGTGGGGTTACTAGGTCATGTGACATATCATAATAATATGAAAGGGCTTGATCTGCATATTTCAAAATATATTTTTATTTAATTTTATGTCTCACAGTTTTCGACATATGATGAAAAATGTCTGAAAAAATACCATTCCCCCCCCCCCCTTATCTACGAAGTTTGCGGAGCGAAAAATCTGAAATAATTAGAGTTGATAGGAATTGATCTAAATATTGCACCAAAAATAAAACGATGTTCCTAACTAGTACAGTTTTTTCAAAATCATCAAATCCTTCACAAACAAACTTAGTTATGCGGTCCGGTTTTTTTCACTTTATATGTCCAAAAATGATACGGAACCCTCGGTGCGCGAGTACGACTCGCACTTGGCCGGTTTTTTGAATTCATTTCGAGCATAATGATTGTTAGTTGGTACGGGCAATGTATGAATACCTACCTACCTACCTACTTGAAAATATGAAGCAGTTTATTAAAAATCAACACTTTCCTTTAGTTTGCGGTACGTCATTACTTCCCAGAATTAGATCCTTATTAGCAACAGTATCGGATAATGTAATAATACAGGGTGTTTTTTTTTCTCTAAAATCAACCGGTTCGATTCCTGGCTAGGAAAATTGATTTTTCAAAAATCTAATGATGCAGTTTTAGTTTTTATCAAAATCGGCCCCGAGACTCCTTTGAGTGTTTTTCGCTACTTCTTATAGTTTCGGAGTTGGCCATCCAACCCGACTTGAAAAATTCACCCTGTAGGTACCTATAACCTTTAGTTAGAGTTAGAGAGAAACAAAATATTGAAAACTGTGTTTACTAACAGTGTCTTCATAAGATAGGTATGTTCTTCTATAATGCAATAGGTGAGGGTATCCTATAGCGTGTTTAGAAGTCCGCCTCGTCGATCAGGGTGTATCTCTACAAATGATCCCATTAGCACGGGGGATCGTCCCTCCGAGCCACGGTGCCAATATCGATCCGGACCGAACAACCAACGTAATGCATGCTCTTAACTTATAAGACTAGACTTCCATTTCCCCCATACGCAACATAATTACCAGAATACTTTGAAGCTGAATTAACGAAGACATTTTGCGCATGTGTAAAGTGAATAGGTATGTAATGTTGCGTTACAACTTACAAGACTTAAGCTGTCTTCAGACTACGCTATACTATCTATACAGGGTGGCAGGTTAGACAGTGGAAATATTTTAAAGGGTCATTGTACTCATCATTATGAACAATTTTTACTATGGGACCAACCCTGAAATCGCGAAAGAAAAATCACCGCTCAAAATCAAAATCATCAAGTGACCGCCCGAATTTAATTAGGATTTATTATGGAATGCACGTTATCAATCCTGTAATTAATAACAATAGTTATACCCCCCCATTGTACACACTTTGGATGAAGGGTATACTATTTAATTTAATTCATATTCAACTTAAATGATCACAAGCGACGATACGCAGAGCCAACCGCACCGCCATGATTAGTAGATAAACTACCAAGTCAAAGTGATAGATCGATTAATGTCAAGTATTCAACACGTTGATTGTCACTCGATTAGGTATCTCCATCTCTCCCACATGAGCGCTTAACCCACCCTTAACACACATCACATATTATAAAACAAACTTCCCCGCCGCGTCTGTATGTCTGTCTGAACCCGATAAACTCAGAAATTAAGTACCTACGACAAAAATGTTAACCATAAAAAAGTTCACGACAGTATAGGTATTATAGGTAATAGGGTTCTAACTTTTATATTTATGCTTATAGTTGTAAAAGTGCGGATTTTAACGGTTAAATAACCGAAGCAGTCGTTAATAACCGGTTACAATGGTTAAAAACGATTTGGGGGAGGGGGGGTCTAGACTCCTGCGACTCCCTCGTCGGACCGCCACTATCCATAACAGTGTAAATTAAAGAAATATACTAAATAAATGGAATAACCCGAATTTAGCAGGTTACAAGAGTGAAAACCGGCCAAGTGCGAATCGTACTCGCGCACCGAGGGTTCCGTATCAGTTTTGGACGTATGAAGTGAAAAAATCCGGACCGCCTAACTAAGTTTGTTTGTGAAGGAATTTTGATGATTCTGAAAAAACTGTACTAGTTAGGAACATCGTTTTATTTTTGGTGCCATATTTGGGTCAATTCCTATCAATACTAATTATTTCAGATTTTTCGCCCCGCAAACTTCGGAGATAAGGGGGGGGGGGAATGGTATTTTTTTGGACATTTTTCATCATATGTCGAAAACTGTGAGACATAAAATAAAATAAAAATATATTTTGAAATGTGCAGATCAAGCCCTTTTATATGATATGTCACTTGACCTAGTAACCCCACTTTGAAATTTCGGACCCCCATTCCGGCTCCTTTTGCAATGAAAATAAAAATATTTTTGGACCTTTTTCATTTGCAATAAAGTTGAGCAAGCATTCTTTATAACTGTTCCAAATTTCAAGTCAATTGCATAAAAGTAGTTGCTGAAATAAGCAGGTGTGACAGACAGACAGACAGACAGACAGACGAAGTCGCACCATAAGGGTTCCTTTTTTACCATTTTGGTACGGAACCCTAAAAACGATTTGGGGGAGGGGGGGGATATAGACCCCTACGACTCCCCCGACGGACCGCCACTGTCCATAACAGTGTAAATTAAAGAAATATACTGAATAAATGAAAAAACCCGAATTTAACCGGTTAGAATGCTTAAAAACGATTTGGGGGAGGGGGGAGGGGTTCATGACCCCTACGACCCTCCCCTCGGACCGCCACTGTTCATAACAATGTAAATTAAAGAAATATACTGAATAAATGAAAAAACCCGCATCTAACCGCTTTGAATGGTTAAAAACGACAAAACCCGTTAAATCCACTCGGTTAAAATCGATTTTAACCAGCTTTACATTATGTTTATTTTATGCTACAGCATAATAGGTATCTAACTTACATTTATGGTACAAAAGCTGCGTTTATGTTTTAAAAAATAACAAAAACGATTAGGTAATGTTTAACTGGATTACTGGACACATTATCAATAAAATATTTTATCCTTTTTAAAAAGTATTCATCGTCTTAAGTATTTAATGGAGATGATTTTTTCAGTTTACAGTACCGTATGTTATTTGGACGAATAGTTTCAGAGATAACACGATATAATGTAATCAATGCGCGACGGAGTGATTTTGTGAGATTGCTTCATAGGATCGAATTTCGCGTGACTCGATTCGTAAGGATAAACCACAGATATCTATTGGCTTATTATTTTGATTTCTGTGGTATAAACTTTACGACGTGCGAAGCCGGGGCGGGGCAGCTAGTTTATGTTATTTGGACAGATGTTGAACACGAGCACGATGTTGTCAACGGGCTGTGGAGTGATTTAATCACTTCTGAGATTGCTTCATAGAGCGAATTTCGCGTGACTCGATTCATAAGGATAAACGAAACTTTACCCGTGCGAAGCCGGGCGGGTTAGTTAATATTTAATAAAGACAACTGACAACATAGTACGGATAGGCTGCATCAGTACATTATTAGTTAGTCTTACACTGAGTTGCAGAAAAGGTCATTAAGTTTTAAAGAAGACTTTAACGATAGAAATTGTATGGTTAAAGTCTGCAGTAAAATTTAATTATCTTTCTGCACTGACCGTTAAACACAATAGTCTGCATAATTTCGATTGAATGATGCAATGAATATTAAGTCTGACTCTGAACCAACTAAGCTCTCTCATCGCTAGTTATAGAGCTCGAGTGATCTGTATCGTATCGCATTAGGTTTCCTAGATAGCTACTTCAGGTTACGCCATTAGGTTTGATCGATCGAGGTCTCTACTTTTATTAAATCAATACAAAAATTTTGTACAGATGTAGGTACCTACACTAGAACAAAAAGTAATCCCTCCACTTTCCAAAACTAGCCCAACATTATTTAAAGGATCTTTAAATTTGTAACTTGGTATGTGTATACATCGATGTATCAAGTTACAAGTTAGCTGCAATGTAAATAAAACAGCGCAGCGTTTATGCACCGCCAACTGGCTATTCAGTACCGTTAGATACACACAGAGACCCCGACATAATTTCACTGAGTGCAAACCGCGATGCACTAACCTCTTCAGACATATAAACTTATACAACACTAGTAAGGCGCTACTCTACTGGAATTTCTCAGTCCAGTTTATAGCAAAAGACATAAGTGTGACTGTTTTAACTTGACTTAATCAACAGCGCCAATCGTTCGCGCTTAGAAAGTCAGATTTGACTAGAGCCAAGCAACTTCTATGAAGGTATGTTCGGATTAAGTATACATATAAGTGCTCATTAGTCATTAGCGAGCAATTTACGACTGCAACTTTTTATTGTTTTTGCTTTCCAGCAATATCTAGCTATCATATGCAAAATGATTTTTTCGAATCCGACTGGTAGTTCCAGAGATTAGCGCGTTCAAGCAAACAAACAAACAAACTCTTCAGGTTTATAAATTGTAGTATAGATTAGTAGAGAGATTTATTGGAACGAAGTTCCTTAACGCGGCTTACGGTACGAGTAAACTGAGAGAAATTACGCGATGACGTTTTCTGCCATTTCGCTTTTATACCTATTCAACAAAATAGCACGCGCGGCGTCGGTCTATATCGATGACCTACCTCAAAAACTACTGAACGGATTTTCATACGGTTTTCACCAATGGAAGGACACATTTCCGAGAAAGGTTCTTGATATCCTACTAATATTATAAACGTGAAAGTTTGTGAGGATGTAAAGATGTATTAGAAGCTATTTATTTATTTAATGTTTTAATCAGTCGATAAACTTATAAGGAATAACAGTGTATAATTAAAAAGTTATAAACAAACAATTTTTTTAACAAATATACTTATTTTTTATAAACGTTCATAATTTGATCTTATGAAAAAGGTAGTTAAATATAGACCACTAGGCTTTTAATATGGACCATGGGTGCTTAATATGGACCACAGTAACATTTTGGTAGCTAATAATCACAATATAATAATTAAATTATTTATGAACTAAACTAAAAAGGCTGACCGATTTATCAGCAAATAATGTACCTGTATTGTTTATAGAAATTAATTGGAGTTATTCTTCGGAGATAACACTATCAAAACACAAAAGAGATAAATTTAATAACTTCTGCAATATTGACAAATAAACTTGCTGCCTTTGACACCAGCACATTCTTCATGTACCCATCGGCTGGAAGAAGGATATTGTATCCACTGTTCTCCACGATTGTCCTCCGAAAATAGATCATCACAATAAAAAAATAAACGTTATCATTTTGGGATCGATCGGGCTTTCGTCTAGTATAGCCATGGTCATAAAATTCTTGTCTCATTGCTATCAAATTGGTTTCTTTGATGTCGATATCATGTCTTAAAATAATAATAATTAGAAAAAATTTAAAATGGACTATATGAATATAATATGAACTACTAGTCCATATCAGAAAAACACTATTGATATATTTATATTTTACTGTGTGGAAAATCAAATCTTAAATATTATAAATCTATAATTAATAAAATGCATTGTCCTGACTGACTGATGGATCAACGCACAGCCTAAACCGGTGGTCGTAGAAACATGATTTTTGGAGGACGTATTCCTTATATGATGTAGACATCCGATAAGAAAGGATTTTTGGAAATTCCACCCCCACGAGGGTGAAAAGGGGTGGCAAAGTTTGTATGGGCATGGGGTCTCATCAGGAACAAAGCAACATATTTTGTTGAAATAACTCATAATAGATGGCGTTATATGTATCGATTTGTTATTGAAGTTTGTGTAAAATTGAGAACATGAAAAAATACATAATGAAAAATATTTGTTCAAATTTTTAAAAATCCTTTAAGTACGGAAAAATGTTTAGCCCGAAGATAGCCCGCGCTAAATCGGTCACATTTCTTTGTATGAGACGAGGCATCTGTACGTATAGTATTATATTATCTGTGGTATGGGAAAACGTGTTTACTTGGTCTGATCAACTTTAAACTTTAAATACTTAAATATAGAGTTCAAAATTCAATTGGTTAGAGCACTGACAAGGACTTAAGCTGAATGCCCATTTACCCAAGCCGAACGCGCGGAGCCGACCGAACCGAATTTTAGAATTCTTTGTATGAAACCTCGCCCACCTATCCGCACCGAATCGGAAGAATTTGGAAGGTCCTCAAAATTCTGATGACATCTTAGAATTTTTACGAAGCGCCTGGTATGTCTAAATAAGTAAGGAAAATGGCACATTCGTTTTCATAATATTAAAGGAACATGCGGTATTTAGCCTATTCTACATATATCTGTGTTAGATTCGGTTACTTCAGCGCGGATAGGTGATTCGGTTCGGTCGGCTCCTTCAGCGCGTTCGGCTCGGATAAATGGGCGTTCAACTTTAGTATTACAACTAGCTGTGCCCGCGACTCCGTCCGCGTGGAAGTCGGAAAATAACGCCATAAAACAGTGCGGTGGCGCACTGAAAATCACGGTGCCGGCGCCGCAACGTGGTGATGTGACGAAGCCCTAATACATGTTACTATTTTTTGATTTGAAATCAATCACTTGTGTATAAACCATCACTCCTAAGAGAGATTTTAATGAAAAATGCAGTGATAGCCTTGTGGTATAACCATGCGCCTCCCACGGCGAAGATGCGAGTTCGATCCCGGGGCACGCACCGCTGACGTTTCGAAGTCATGTGCGTATTAGAATTAACTATCACTTGCTTTAGAAAACATCGTGAGGAAGCCTGCATGCCTGAAAGTTCTGCATAAAGTTCTTGAAGGTGTGTGAAGTCTGCCAACCCGCACTTGGCCAGCGTGTTGGACTATGGTCTATCCCCTCTCATTCTGAGAGTAGGCCCGTGCCCAGTGCCCAGCAGTGGGACAGTTTTTAAACAGCGCTGATACTTTGATTATTTTTAAATAAAGCCCTGATATTATTATTGTAATTACATTGACATAAATATGAAGTTTGATTGATTGCATTTATTAGATTAATGACAGGTCTCTGCTGACAAACAACGACACAATACTCTTTAGTGCCACTGACCAAGTAATGCCGAGTCCACATAATAATATGCATTATTTTTCCCGATCGGACAAAAACCGACTCGAGATGGAACGGACCGTATCGCGTATGGTATCGAACCGTGTATCAAGACCGCCGCGTGTCATGATTACGTATCACCACTCGCATGATACGCGTCGGCGATACAGATATGGCGATTGGATTGAACAAATACATTATGTGGACCCGGCATAATACATGTTAGCAAAGTTACTCCTGACTGATAGATTTTTTGTAATAACTTTTGATAGAATGGACCGATTTTAATGAAATAAAGACTAAATGTTACCTCAAGATACTGCCTATACATTTCTTTCTACTTCCTCATAATCAATTCAGTAGTATTGATTTGATGCGTGTTCAAACACACAGACAAACAGACAGACATTAATTCTAAAAATGATAGAAATTTACTTTATTACTTATTTTTAGTCCCCCATATTATTTTTATGCAAATATAAGCAATGTACAGACACGTGGAATTTACATTCTTATTATAAGTATAGATTTATGTGACAAACTATTCCAAATTCAAATAGATATAAAATTTTAAAAACAAAAAAGTTATTTTAGAATTCGAAATTCAACTTCGTTTGCTC
This sequence comes from Thalpophila matura, assembly GCA_948465475.1. NCBI lineage: Eukaryota > Metazoa > Arthropoda > Insecta > Lepidoptera > Noctuidae > Thalpophila > Thalpophila matura. Next base: position 7,623,495 of record OX419183.1, on the reverse strand, counting down.
TTGAATATTTAAATCAAAAAGTTTCATTACTTTATACTTACCTTGATTTTCCTTACAAAATCCTGCTATCCTACTAATATTATAAATTAATGTGAAAGTTTGTGAGGATGTAGGTATGGATGTATGTATGGATGGATGTTTGTTACTCTTTCACGCAAAAACCACTGAACGGAATTTGATGAAACTTTACAATAATCTTATCAGAATAACACATAGACTACCTTTTATCCTGAAAAACGCGGGCGAAGCCGCGGGCGAAAGCTAGTAAAGTAATAAAATCCTTACAAAACTTACGGAAAAAATACATCAAATGGTGCAAAAATATTAAAATGGCTGCCACTAACACAAACGCGCCTGCAACTTCGCTGTGACACAGTAAAAATATGTACCAGTATGGAAACTAGGCCTAATTGCAGAAATAAATACCTACGCTCCACTGCAGCGGTAGGGTTGTCACTCTTAATGTTTTTGAAACTGAACTGTATTTATTAAAACATCTGATTCTGTGTTCTGTAGTGATCAAACAATCGAGTTAAAATAATTAGTTTACAAATAAAATTTAAATAGGGTAATCTCTAAGACGAAAACGTTTCGTTCGGTCCTTGTCGGAACGCGCGGTGGATGCCGCAAGCGGCGCGCGGCATGGCGCATATGTGGCGCCGATGCGATGCCTGCAACCCGGCGGCTGCGCACCACAGAACAGTAAAAACAGTAGAAGGAGTATGAGGCCAATTTTCTATGAATACCAGTGTCGCCAAACTCACATATTCACAGTTGACACACACTATAATTACTGTATTATGATTGGCTAAAAACAACAATTACGACAAGACTTATACACAACATTATTTGCATCAAATTAAACCTTAATAGCATTCCATTGATTTCAAATTCTAAAATTAATAATGACAGATTAACGACCTTTTTCGTTTTGGATTAAAATATATTCCAACACGATTATGTACCGCTATTGGACGCTAGATGGCGTTTATTATTCTTATTTTCAAATTAGAACTCTGTAGTTGTTGTAATATGAGTAGAATTTGAATGGCCTAAACCAGCGGCAAGCTATGATGGCCGGTTTGAAGTTTGTCCGCTCATAAAGTTTTGTAAAAATTGACAACTACTATTGAAAGAACAATTGCTGTACTTTATTGTCAATAGTAGCGCGTCACTGTAAACTATAAAGTACAGTAATTGTTCTTTCAAAAAAGTTGTAAATTTTTACGAAACTTTATGAGCGGACTGAAACGTCGACTTGACGTTTAAGTCCGCATAAAGTTTCGTAAAAATTTACAACTTTTTTGAATGAACAATTACTGTACTTTATAGTTTATAGTGACGCATGCGGGTAATAGTGATGGGGTATATCATACCTACTATACTTATCGATAATAAATGCCGTCTAGTGTCGAGTAGAGGTACCAATGTACTTGATTGTTTTGGAGTATGTTTTAATCCAAAAAAAGGTCGTTATATTGTTGTGATTAATTGAATGATGTGAAGAACGCTTGAAAAGGGATATTTTTTAGAAATGTTCATAACATTATATTTAGAAAGCTTTCTTTCTAATGTTATGGGCATTTTTGGGACGGATGGTTTTTCAAAGGATTTTACAAATGTCAAGTGACTTGACATTTGACAGTGACAGAACAGGCAGTTGCCGCGCTTTTAGAAAAAGGGAGTAGATGTTACGCTGTGACCGAAAACTAAAAGAAATGATTAAAGGTACTTACATTAATAGATATAAAAGTGTTTAATGAACTATTCATAACAATTGTTGATTTATTTTATAAAGTCGTAAAAAGCTATGAAATAATACTCTAAAAATTGGTTATTTAGGAACGCACGAGAACGCTGTACCGCCATGTTGTCTGTTTATGTGACGTAAGTGACGTCACCATATTCATTAGCTCGCGGATTCTCTATAAGAAAAACCGAGAAAAACTGACTGTTTACTATAGTAGAGAGTGTAGTGACACAGGTTCTAAGGCCGCGGCTGCACTCAGCACTGGTACGGTGACAGCGACGGGACAGCGATTTTGTGAAAACAAACTCATAAGTATTAAACACTATGTCGGTGGCCGCACTGCAGAAACGACAAGCGACATTTATTTGTTCACGAAATCGCCGTCGCGTCGCTGTCGCCGTACCAGTGCGGCCGCGGCCTAAATAACATGGCGACTAGTGTTTTCGCGATATTGGATTAATTTCTAAAATATTCGTGTTGTTTTATGAATAAATTCTGAAATATATTGCTAGAATAGAGCAAAAACTATAACAATAAGGTACCTATTTTTTCAATGAAATGTACTACAACTAGCATAAGTATTACAAACGCTCTTTTGTGAATATATATAGAGATCTCCCACACATTAAAAATTCCGCATACCCTCAATGTAACACCGTCATTAGCCTCCATCACTCACACTAAACTAAAACACTGTATTTATATCATTGATCAAATTGATCAAGGATCTTGGCTCAATAGTGTTTTGGCACATCTCCCTTGTTTTTATGATCTGAGGAATTACCAGACAACTTGTCTGTCGTGCTTAAGATAATCGCAGAATTAAATACATAATTGAAATGTTGAGAACATCTTCATTTCTGTATAAAAATAATTTGACTTACTGCGATTATTGTAAGCACGGCAGTTGTAGCTATAATATATTTATTACCTATTACTTTTTTTTATAATAAAATCATCTGCCATAAAATGTAGCATGCAGATCGTACCTCTTGTATTAGCGGGGAACCAATTGAATTTTCTGGATGCGTTGATCCACTTTTCTTTCATTAGATGGATATTTTGGAAAACGGAAACTGTCAAGTTTTCTATTGTTGCTGTGATATTGATTTAAATTAGACTATGGTATCTCATCTAAAAACATACTCGCAACCAGCGGCCTAATTGTGTAACTCAATTTTTTTCGCCATGGCTTTCATATTGACAGTTCAACAACATCCATTACGGCATTGACTAGTTACGGGAGCACGGATTAACAAACATACGGCGTAATGAATGTCAAAAACAATGCCATGGTGATAGCAATTGAGTTACGCAATTAGGGTGCAGCTTCACACGGGGTGATATGAATAACGTATCTCACACCAAACCTTTCTCAAGAAATTGATAAGATGGGATTCCATTGATGAGAACAGAATGAAAATTCCTGCAGTAAATGAATGTGCACAGATAGACGCAGCGAGAAACTTCATTTTATAGATACTATTATAGGCACATAGAAGATTACTAACTTCGATTAGCATCGGAGCTCATTTCGTAGTTTACCTACCGAAAAAATATTTTATAAAAAATGGTCGATACATTTTTATCGATACCTATTGGATGCACTAATTGAATAGCAGGAAAAGTCTGATCGGTTCTTGACAACATTGAAAATATGCTACAGATTGTGGTCATCCTATCAGTTCATAGCGTAAATAAACTTATTTCACTTGATTTTTAACTAAAATATGTATATTTTTTGCAAATTACACGAAAATAAAATGCAATATTTTTTGTTATTGTAGCTGTCACAAGAACGGCCTGTCGCACTCTGTTGACGTCACACGCTAGTAAGCCAGTGTTGCCAACTTATTTTTAGGGTAAAGAATTCTTTAGGGTAAATTTGAGGGTAAAATTTTAGGGAGCGCCTCCGCAGCCGGCGCCGACTAGGCTCCCAAAAATAATGCCGTTAGGAACCGGAGTAGCCTTGAAGTAGCAGTGATACCAGACGAAAATAATTGCAAACTACCGTAGCAGCAGATTAATGTTGCCGTGTTTTAAGTTGAATTATTATTAAATACCTTAGACTGACTTTTAAATAACAGTGTTAATGTAAAACAAAATACAACTTTTTTGGACTTACAAGGGGGATGGAGGTGGTCGACGGAGCCCCGGTACGCGGAGCTCCTATTTCTACCTGCAAGGTTAAAAGTAACATAACACGAAGGGGTTGACGGGGGTTTCGTTCGCTCGCTCACTGAAGCCCCCGTCAACCCCTTCGAACCTAACCTGTCCGTGTCGGGGTGTCCAAGTTCCCGAGCTCGCTTCGCTCGCTCTTGGACCCTAATTAGGTATGTTACTCAAATGAAACATGAAATGTTTTTTTAATTATGACAAATTGCCAACTCCATTTCCCGCTTTTTTTTCAAAAGTCAGCGCCGGCTGCCAATTTAGCAACCAGTGCCGGCTGCAAATTCAGGTCACGGCGGCGGTCGCGGAGTCACTTCCAAAATTTTAAGGTTAGATTTCGTATTGTTGTTATGATTACTATAGTTTATGGGCTTTTTGGTAAGCAATACATGTAGGTACCTAAGTATTTGAATTGAATTTGAGTTAAACAAATTCAGCATATTTTTATTGTGAAACACGACCATTGATTAAGAAAGAACTTGTTTTATTGTATATCTAAAACCAAAACTTTAGCCAGGTATTTTTGTATAAATAGTTATGGTTTTAGAGTAAAATTAATCAGGCATTGGGGTAAAATGAAAATCTAGCTTGGCAACACTGGAGTAAGCACGGCTTTGACAGATTGTAGTTTGCGTTTTATGTTTTCTGGGTGCTATATTTGATCTTAGAGCTATTTCTGAAGCTTTTTTCATAGAAATCTTCTATCTAGTGGCATAAATATTCATATCGAATCTCAAAATGGAGTCAAATTTTATGCAAGCTGATACAACCTACCTAAGATAGACGCATTTATGGTTGCACTTTTCTTTAAGAATACCTAACGCTGATTATTATGCTGCGGAACTTAAAAATGTCAAAACAGCAGTGTAAGTACCTACCTGCCACATATTTATTTACAAATCTTTTGTATAATCATTCAGAAGTTTTGTGAAATCTCATTTTAGGTTATGTTGATAAAAACTTAGAAACATTACCTATAAATTCTTTTGTGTCATGAATCATGATGGACTGCTTAAAGACGTATTTGTACATTGTGGAACTACACACCATTTATATACGCCATTATAGCCAATAAAAATGATTTATTGATGAAATTAATTTCAGCTGCACCGTCTGTCTTGTTGACAAAGCTCGTTTACTAGCGTGTTACGTCACTTCCGCAGAAACAGCGTTTTTGGAGCGGTTTTGGAAATTTATACTTTATCACTGATTTTTATTGATAAATACAGTAGATCTCCCTGAAATATCAATGTAGTGTGCTTATAATATAATGAAGATTAATATAAACCATTTCCCAAAATCAGTCAAATACCTAATTGATAACCAGTAAAGGAAAATTATCCGTATTTTAGATGAAAATAAGGATCACTCTTTATTGTCATTCTTGTACTATATTTGACAGAAAGAAAATAAAATGTATTTTATGAATTAAAACTGAAAATATAACATAACGATGGTACGAAATTCCTCCATGAGTTAGATTTTTACCGTGGCTATGATTTTTACACTCTAATATGGAACATTAGGGCATTTTAGTATTTTTTTATGATTTTTTAACGGTAGTGACGCATATGTTCACGATCAATATCTGTCATCGCGACTGCGCTCACTCAAACGGTACATAATATGTCTCTCAGTACTCATCAGTGGTGATAGGGACCACGCCCACTTACTACTTCCATCTTGTTCTTTATTCCGTGCTGCGCACCGTACTATGCGTTTCAACTAAGGATGGGATGACCTTGGCAGTGGCACCATATTGTGACGATAATTAAGTTTAACAAAAAAATATTTTGTGCAAATTACTTTTCAATAATATTTATCTTGTTCATGTTATTTCCATATGATTATTGTTTATTTAAGAGCGTGTAAGTATTAGAAAAACGTGCATGAGGCATGAGAGAATTCTAATATAGGGCCAAGGTCATCTTTATCTAAGTTAAAACGCATAGTACCTACTGGGTTTTAACCCGAAAATGTGTGTGACAGTAATTAAAAAACCACTACCTACATTAAAAAAAAAATCTTTATTTTACACAGTTACAAATTGTTTACTGAAAAATACTTTCGTCTGCTACGACATGTTCGGAATGCTTTATTAATAAATTGTATGGTATAATAAATTCTCATTCTAATGAATAGCTTCTTTAAATAAACTATTAAACTAAACTATTACTAAACGCAACCACTCGTCTTGACGCGGCACTCACGACTGACAGCACCGCGATGTCCGCTTAGAGGTCTCGTCGATTCGCGTGTTTGCGTGAGTGTGCCGTTTCGAACGTTAGTACGTAGTTTCCCTACTGGTACATATTTTTACTGTGGCTGTGATCACTGACAATGTGCCGCGGGGGCAGGGGCGTTGAATTATGCTAAGCTCACTTGAATAGCATCGACATCTACCGAAATAGTTCAGTGGTCCATATTACAAGAGTGGTCCACATATATAGAAAATTCACTCTAGTTTTTTAAAAACATCATAATTTGTTCACAACAAACAAACAAACTTAGTTATGCGATCCGGATTTTTTCACTTTATATGTCCAAATATCCGGAACCCTCGGTGCGCGAGTACGACTCGCACTTGGCCGGTTTTTATTTTAAGCTTTTAAGCAGCTGTACTACTGACAGACATAATATATACTCATTATTTTGTTATTGAGTGCAATGTACTAATTTTAGACAGACGTAGTGCAAATTTTGTAAGCTAAATATGTATGTGGAGTGTAATGTCTGCAACTACTGATTCGATATAGCAAATTACATTATGCCTGACAGCTATGGGATACTATTTATCCCATAAAAATGCACAGTTCCTGTGGTTCACACAGATGAAATGGCCGGCAAAGTGCTAGTAATCAATAATTTGCTTACTTTCAAAGATTCATCATACTAACCGCTATAGTGTGAGCTCTCAATATTCTGGCCAATCACAATCAAAGGAGATGGCTAAAAATCCATACACTGAAAACCCAGAATCGACAGCAATGAAATGTTTACCAACGGGTTAGCTTTAATAGACATTTGATAGTACCAAAGTGCAAACCTTGAAATCCGTGGGGTATGGAAGTTACAGCTTGACCTCTTGGTAGTTCTAGCCACCCTAACACTACGAAGGTCATTTATGGCCGTTCCCAATAAATAACCGATCTATTGGCTCTTTCTCCTACTAGAGATAGATTTTTGACATGAGCTCTATAGAAGTAGTTGTAGTTTTTAAACTTTCGCGAATTGTACACATGTTTTCAATTATATCGGGACTTTTCGCGCACAAATATAATCAAAATATAAGCATTTTGACTAACCTCGACGTTTCGATCAAGTTCCAAGACCAGTCTTCTCGTGACCACGGTCAATGCAACTTGATCAAAACGTCGAGGTTAGTCAAAATGCTTATATTTTGATTATATTTGTGCGCGAAAAGTCCCGATATAATTGAAAACATCTATAGAAGTAATGTCATAAATCTATCTCTAGTAGGGTAAAGAGCCGATAGATGGGTTATTGGGAACAGCCATTAAACTATTCGTTTTATAGTAGTCCACGCAGATGGAGTCGCAGGCAAAAGTTTAGTCTGTATTTAAGCCTATATGTTGTTAAGAGACCATTCTGACACAATTACGAAAAAATTGCTCTCACATTGAAAATAGTATTATTATGGATTTGTAGACATGATTTTTCTATGAAAAAAAAACAAAATCCCACAGTTTTTTGAATAAATGAAAACATTTTTTTAATGTACAAAATAAGCCAACTCAGACCGCACATAAGAAGTTTGTGTCGACTCTGGGTATTTTTTTAGCCATCACCTTTGGTTGACTTATACCCAGTATAAAAAAAAAAGTATACGGAGATGTGTACCTCCATTTTGAGGTAACAATGATACACTGCACTATGTTATTGTTATTTACTGAATTCTAGTCTAAGAGCTATGACAGCATTGTCAGATATAATAGCCTTACAAGGTCTGGTTTCTAGAGTCACAATACAAAATTAGAATTATAATGTATTATGTTCCATAAACCTTTCTGAGTCGACAACAATTTACATACTATCTAGCTTTATTATTATGTTTGCATAATATGGTAATACAAGTGCTGATAAGTACCTATGGTTGAAAATAATCTTTCAGTAACGAATAATAACATGACATGAGTCATTTGAGATAACAATCTTAAACATTCCAGTTTTTTGTGGAAAAATGTATTAAATTGAAAACTGTTAATTGTGAGTTTAATCAATTATATCTTTGGCTCATATGCAATAGAATTAAATATATTAATTGTATGAGGATTGAAAGAGGATGCAAGAGGTGATAATACTATTAGCAATAACCCTCCTTCTGGCGCAGTCGGGTAAAAATAGTGAGATTGTTATTCGTCTCCTATAACCCATATAGGTACATATTCGGAATATACACAGACCATGAATTTGTCCATTGAGATAGGTTCCATAGAGATAGTGAGTAATATAATTTACAATAACAGAAATTATTTAAACATTGCACACTCACCTCAGGCGATCAACAACAGCTTGTCGTTTTGGTGGCAAGATCATTTCCTCCATGGGCTGCAGCATGTTGGGCGGGTGCTGCGCGGGCGCGGCGCCGGGCAGCAGGCCGCCCGCCCCACCGCCGCCAACCAGGTGCTCCACGGTGCCTGCTCACTATTCACCTCTGCTCCATCATACTCCCCACAAGTCCATAATCTACCTCCTCCCTCAGTATTCAAGTACTGCACCGCAAGTGCGACAGCACTATTAGAAAATACACACAATTCGTCCTGAACATCCTCAACATAATATTATTCATGTTGTCACAACTCTCAAGTCTCTATGACTTCACCAATATATATCAAGATATTTAAAATTAGTCCGCTTCTAATATCATTATACCATTGCAACTCACACGTCAGTCTAAAATTATTTATTTTAGAAACACGTCAAATGATAAAAATGTTTTGGAACAAGTTATGCACTCGATACACCTCGAAACTGTTTTACTTAAAAATCGTATCAAATGTAACAATTTTACTGGGCACTGTAGTTAATATAGTTACACAACATTACAAATATATAGTTTAAATATATTGATATCCCGCTGGTGACTCCTTTAAAACAATTTTCTTAGCCACGAATGGCCAAAGGCCAAACATCAACCATTTCAACCAACGAACCAACTAAAGTCTCTCTCTCTCTGTCTGTCACAGTGCTGCCAGATGGTAAAATGAATTGAGCACTAAAACTGTACAAAAAAGCGCTAGATTCTCAGAATTTCACTAGTAAAAAAAAGCACTAGATTCAGCACCAAATATTTAACTTGTAAAAGAAAAAACGTATGAAAATGGAAATATACAGGGTGGCAGGTTAAACAGTGGAAATATTTTAAGGGGTCATTGTACTCATCATTATGAACAACTTTTACTATGGGACCAACCCTGAAATCGCAAAAAAAAAATCAGCTGTTCCATACATTTTGTTGAGTTTTGTGAACATAAATGTATGGAACAGCTGATTTTTTTTTCGCGAATTCAGTGTTGGTCCCATAGTAAAAGTTGTTCATAATGATGAGTACAATGACCCCTTAAAATATTTCCACTGTTTAACCTGCCACCCTGTATATACCAGTTCAGACTTAAGCTGTCTTCAGACTACGCTATACTATAAAGCATATTATTATAGCTCATAGCACGACAATATCGCGCACCATACATTGTTATGAATACGTTCACACTGTGCTGTATTATACAGGGTGGCAGGTAAGACAGTGGAAATATTTAAAGGGGTCATTGTACTCATCATTATGACCATTTACCAACCTTTACTATGGGACCAACCCTGAAATCGCGACAAAAAAATTTGCTGTTCCATACATTTATGTTCACTTAACTCAACAAAATGTGTGGAAAAGCAATTTTTTTTTTCGCAATTTCAGGGTTGGTCCCATAGTAAAAGTTGTTCATAATGATGAGTACAATGACCCCTTTAAATATTTGCACTGTCTAACCTGCCACCCTGTATAGTATGGCTTTGTATGGCGCGCTATACTTCAAATTCAAATTCAAAAGTCATTTATTCAAAGTGGGCTAAAGCCAATTAGCACTTTTTGACCGTCAATATACATTAGACAGCCCCCAAAAACGCCCACCCTTCACCGCTTCCTAGTGTTTTAGCTGCGAAGAAGAAACGGCGCAACAAACTCCGCAGCAACACGATTCTGTCTTTCAGTTACTTTTATTACTACTACTACTATATTATATAGCATACGCTATACTATATAGTATAGCGTAGTCTGAAGACAGCTTTATAGAAAAATGTATGGAGCACTATAACTGTGCAAAAAGTGCTGAATTCAGCAATTTTATGACTTGTAAAAATAAAAACATTACAACTTAGCAAAATATAAACACATTTTATTCAAAGAAACAGTCATAATTCTAATCAACGCGGCAAAAAAAAAATAGAAACATCCATAGTTGCCATAATAAATATCTTATTAGAGTCTGGCAAACGTAAGCGCGACCTGAGAAAACGCGGCAAATTCAAAAAATCTTAATGTAATTACTACATACACCTTAAGTTATACATTTTGATACTTGAGTATTTTTTGTATTTAAATTATTATTAAATACACAAAATACTCAAATATCAAAACGTAAAACTTGAGGTGTAAGTAGTAATTACATAAAAAAAATTTGTTTTTGCCGCGTTTTCTCAGGTCACACTTTCGTTTGCCAGACTCTATTTACCTACTTACACACTGATTTTCTCGGTTTAAAGAGAGTAATTTGGTCCTTGGGCGGGACTCTAAAAAAAACACTTGATTAAGCGCTAGGCACTTCGGCACCAAACATGTCAAAAAAGCGCTAGATCTAGTGCCGAAAGCACTAAAATGGCAGCACTGGTCTGTCATGCAGTATGCAGTTGCAGGAATGTCACTGACTGACGCTTGCTTGATTTGCGCGTTCTAGGTTTAGTAATAATTCACAAAGAGAAGCACGAGAAGCATTACAAATAGAGTGCGCGCAAGATAAGTCTGCGTGTGGCCAAAATCGGAACTAATCGGGGTCCGATATTTGGTTGTTACCAAATATCGGACCCCGATTAGTTCCGATTAGACATAGGATGCATTCCGAATTACAAAATAATCGCTCACAGCGCTCACATCTATATTTTGCGTTCCGATTTAGATATCACGATTATGACAGCTAAGAGCTGTCATCAATTCGGAACGCTCGTGAAAGCGTTCACAGTGAACATAACATAACCTCCAAACCGAAATCTTTCTGAAAAGTGAAAATGGAAGTTATGTTGGTTGACTCTATCGATAATTTGTCGTCCGTTAGGCTCTTCGGCTATATTCACTTGAATACTCATGGATAAGTGCACAATTTATTAAAATGCGACAATAGAATAGTTGTTATAAGCGACTCCTAACTTCATAACAAAACAATAAACATATACACAACCTGTGAACACAACTGTCATATTTGACAGCGCTCACGGTGATATTTATTTGGGGCATGGTCGGTGTAATCGCAAGATGGCGCATGTCATGACGTCATCTATGACGATTCATGGGACATCGATATCGCGCTCACGGTAATTCGGAACGGGTTTATGGACGCTCAAATCGATTACAGTGTAATTCGGAATGCAGCCATAGAATACTATAGGTCGTCACTGTATCACTGTCAACGAGAAATGACAGCCTTCACACAGTATACAGACACGTTTAGACTAACTCCAGTATATTATTGCTCCAACGAGGTAACGAGTACATATACTTCAAGCTTTTCTTAGCAAGCAGCGCCCTCAGTCGCGCGCATTCTTATCTTGCGCGCACTCTAGTAAGTGATCAAGGACCAAAGATCCATGGACAGAGCTTTAAGCCTAGCGTGCATTACAGGAGAATCGAGGTGCGCCGAGTCGAGTCGCATTTCTTACGTGTGCATGCATTAAAAGCCGAATCAAGGCGAATCGGTCAGAAAATGGTGGTGGGAATTTCAAAATCATAGTTAATAATGTACCTACTAATAGGCCTTAGTAGTTTGTGATGATAATAAATACGGTTTGTATTTATTATTCCAGCTATTTCTTTCCATAATGTGGTATTGATTGTATAGTTCTGGATATTTTTAAGACCGTAAAAGTTCTTCATTCAACTTGAAAACTGATTAAACGAACAACAAAAACCTTAATTAATCACACTTCCAGACGCATGGCCGCTTACCCGCGTGCACTGAGACGTGCTGAATCGAGTCGAAAGTTCTAAACACATTGGCGAACAAATTCACCTCACGACTGATACACGCGTGGGATTCGATTCGGCGCACCTCGGCGCACCGGTAATGTACGCAGTCCTTAGAGTACCTAAAACGAAGGAAATGTATAGGAGGCGAATTACTGTGATTTGACTAGGCTCGTCTCTGCTCTGCTAGTGCATGCTACATCTATGGATAAGTTCCTTAAAGCAGTTATTACACTTTCCTGAATTCAGTCGTCCTAAATGAAAAAGTAACTAACAGGAACGTGTGGAAGCATTTAGCAAGTTGCATAATGAAAAAGTAAGAAATTCAGGAACAGTTTCTTTTTTTAATTAGGACTACTGAATTCAGAAAAGTGTAATAAGAATAACTGCTTTAACTGAGGGGAAATTATCCGTAGATGGAGCATTATGGCTTGGTTGCAACTGTTTAATTTAATGCATTTTGACGAAACTTTACATACATTTTTTTGATTGGATGGAACTTTTAGCGCTTTATTTGAAATTACCCTCTAGCTAGCAGTAGCGCCATCCTAATTATAAATATTTTGACGGATGTTGTAATACGACTTAATTTTGAAGAACAATAAATTATATTTTCACCAAAGTTGCTTAAAATATTGTAGCCAATTATATAATTGTTTTCTGTGTATTGCAATATACAATTTAATTTACGAATGTGTGGGTTTAGCGACACTGGTTCCCATACAAAAGAAGTGTAAGGGCATTTCCTCTTGTTTTTTTTATTCCGTGGTTCATACCATAGTTAGGTACCATTTGCATAATGCTAGCGTCACTTTGGAGGGTTTTTAAACTAATAACTATACTTATAATAAATCTGTAGAGAGGTCAATTCTGTACATGAAATATATTTTCAAAATAACTATCAGGGGGTGATTAGTGATCGATACCGATGCCAAAAATGCAATCAGTAAAATTTTTGTCTGTCTGTCTGTCTGTCTGTATGTTCCTTATAGAAACAAAAACTACTCGACGGATTTTAACGAAACTTGGTACAATTATTTTTCATACTCCTGGGCAGGTTATAGTATACTTTTCATCACGCTACAATCAAAAGGAGCAGAGCAGTGAAGGGAAATGTTGGGAAAACGGGAGAAGTTACTCCATTTTTTAAGCTTCCATCGCGTGTGCAGCCTTAATGGTTAAAGCTACATAGAAATCATGTATGACGGAAATATTCTACATAAAATTATCTAAAAAATATCTCACAACAGCATATGTCTATCTTTTATGGTTGACTCACAATAACACGTGTAACTCCTGATAGCTTACCAGTTCGGAGCTTTCTGATTGTATTATACACAAGGAGTTACACGCTGATCGAGTCGCGGGCACAGCTATTAATAATAAAATTCTGCGGTTCCTTATTGCGATATTTTTCAACGGTATTGTGGATTGACATATATTTCCCTACTAAAATACGAAAGTTAATCTGTCTGTTACATCAAAACCATTGAACCGTGAAGAAGGACATACCTACGCTACTTTTTTACGAAAAACGACGGAAACGCGGACGAAGTCGCGGGCAAAAGCTAGTTTACTACATAAAGCTGGACACTTCTTCAACTTGTCTCCCGTAAGAGTTAATACTCCTCAATTTACTGTCCAGAATAATCGTTCACCTTTAGTACTGTCATGGTACGATTTTTAGCGATTCAGCAGCAGGGTGGCAGCAGGCCTGCTTTAGAACTGTCTGGAAATTGAATGGTTTTCTAAAAGCTCATAGTAAGCCCCCTGGAAACGTTGTAGTGCACAAAGATTATTAGCTAGCTACTATTATATTAATCTGTGGATTATAGGCCCTTAGCTGACAGTACAAAAAGACAATGACATTGACAATGACAGATCGATTACTTGACAAATGACAGCAATCAATGAAAAACAATAATTTTGCAAAAACAATTGCAAGAGAACAGAGACAGAGAGCAAGAGAGCATGCAAAAGGCAAGAAGTACACATCGGTACACATTAAACTGCAAACAAACACAAGTTACAACCTCTAGAGATTGTTTACACAGTGCAAAATCATTTTATATTTTATCAAACAAATTATCTTGAATTTCTATCTCAACAATGTCTGCTCTAAGATTAAAATTCGGTTATTCCACATTATGTGCAAAGAGGTTAATCATGCAATCGATAACAAACGGCAAATATCTTTCCGCCTGTAATATAGTCACAAAACAGCCAAACGGTAAGGTTTTTGCTACATATTATAATTAAACCAATCCGTAGTAAAAGATGAATAAAATAAGTCTCTACAACCGATAGGGGTAGGACTCCTTTTCTCAATAAAAATGTATTCCATTTAAAATAACTATAAAAATTTTGGTGATGTCTTTTCAGGCTTGAGTCGAGTCAAGCTGCAGTTCTTCGAATTAGTGTGCATTCGATCTTCCGCGCAGTTGCACTTGGGGCTAGTGTAGGGCTGCCATACGTCCCGGTTTAAAGCCGGTCAGTAAGTTTAATGTCCTGGTCTGACATACACAAAAGACAAGCAAATCTTCTCAAAATGTGCCAATCTCTCTTTCATAATAAAAAATAAGTTGCACTGAGAATAAGTCTAAGAAAATTATGATGTCGTTTTTTCGATAGATCATCGTTGATTTTTCGCACTAACAGTGTTAAAGATTTTTATTTAATTTTTTTTTATATCTTATAAGTATGCCCTGGTCGGCGTTACAGCATTTATGGCAGCCCTAGACTAGTGCCCAGAGCGCCTAACATGCGCGCCGCGACAAAATTTTGTCGACGCTTTTATCGTGCATTTGTCTCGTATTCGCACGAGTAAGAGCGAGACAAAACAGTCGACAAAATTTGTCGCGGCGCGCATGCTAGCTCGGCAGGACGTCAAATTTTCAGGGGTGGCAAAATTCGGAGGAAGAGACATTTACTTCACGTACTTCATTTACTACCGGTTAATTGGTCATGCTAAAGTTTTGTTGCACCAGCGATTGTCGCACTTGGTTCGCTTCCATAATGCACTCTATCGATAATCACCCTAGTTTTATTTGCCTAAAAGAGAGTAATGTTTTTCGAGTGTATGTATGTATACATGATTATACAGGGTAAAATTAAAACCAGTGCAGAAATTTTAGGAGGTGAAAGTACCTACTCATGAATATGATCAATTTTTATTATGGGACTGACACTGAAATATGAAAAAAACATCAGCTGTTCCGTTCATTTTGGTCGTGTTGTAGTGCATTTTTGTAGGGAACAGCTGATTTTTTTTTTCATATTTCAGTACTGGCCCCATAATAAACGTTGATCATATTCATGAGTACTTTCACCTACTAAAATATCCGCACTGGTTTTAGTTTTACCCTGTATAACAATGACTTACGCACGCCCTGTAGCCATTTAGGCTACAGGGCGTGAAACGTGTCGTTAGATTCGTCTTCGTTGTGGGAGTGACATAGGGTGTAATATTTAAATGTTATGCAGTCTGTTTTTTTTTATAATTTTGTTTTTCTTCTTACTTTACAGGCTCATTTTTACCATCTTACCACTCAAGCAGATATTACAGTGCGGTAACGGAAGAAGTTCAAAACGAAAGTTCAAAAAGTTCTTCGACACACCAGTCAATCAAAGAAACTTTGAAAGGTCCATCAGAAAAAAGGGAATTTCAAGCTGAAACCCGCATGCTTTTAGATATTGTAGCAAGATCTCTATATTCTGACAAAGAAGTTAGTACCTATGCCTTATAATAAAATACTCCTATAACTCATTAGTAGAGATTCTATAAAAAATTACAAACACATGACAGGCTCATAGCTTTAAAGTATTTTATTTGTGTTATTAAACAAAAGGGGACAATTGTATAATTATTATATTAAATTGTTAATAACATCAATCAAGGCAAACTAGTATTTAGTACCTACTGAATTTACTTATAGGTCTTTATCCGAGAGCTAATTTCCAATGCCAGTGATGCATTAGAAAAGTTCCGGTACCTGACTGTCAGTGCAGCCCCAGATACTTTGAAACTGCTTGAGACAGACAGGCCATTGGAAGTAAGACTTTCAACTGATAAGCAGAACAGGACTCTCACTTTTCAGGTAGATGCTATTAAATTTATTCACCCTTACCACAAAAAAGATAAACATGTGTTGAACGCGAATGCTACCAAAAATAATACACACTTGTTTTATACAAGTTAGTGCTAAAACAAGTGCGTATTATATTTGGAAGCATTCGTGTTGAACACGTTTTTATCTTTTTTGTGGTATGGCCCATTATGTTTAAATATTTTAACACCACCATTACAGAGAGAAATGTAAGTTTTCTGAAATACTATTATAAATGGTAACTTGAAACATGTAATAACTGGTCAAAAAAAAAAGAGTAACCATAGTATTTCTTGAAGGTTTTTCTGCAAATGGTCTAATTAAAATAAATATGTCATGAAACAGAAAGTGTGATATTTTCTTGTATTTTTACTAGGATACTGGAATTGGTATGACAAAGCAGGAGTTGACTGAGAACTTAGGAACAATAGCCCGTTCTGGGTCCAAATCTTTCATTGAGGAGATCAAAAAGCAGGGTGCAGACCAGGCCAGCTCAATCATAGGACAGTTTGGTGTTGGGTTCTACTCTGCATTTATGGTTGCTGATAAGATCGAAGTTTTTACTAGAAGTAGCGTAGAAGGCTCACAAGGATACAAATGGAGCTCAGATGGGTAAGTTCCTTTATGTTGCATTTTTATTTTTGTATCTAAACAATTGCATAATTATTAACCCAATGGTGCCGATTCCCTTTTACACTGAACTAAACCAAACTATCACTATAATTTTCTTATTATACTTAAGAGAATTTTAAAAGCTATTCTGCAAACAGGTATCTCTAAACTTTTTTCCTAGTTTGACGCAACTAATTTTGAATTTGACCAGGATTGCCAACTCAATGCCACGGTTGGGTGCTAAGTAACATCTCAAATAGTGCTAAATTGCTAGAAAGTTTCAAAAATAGTGCCAAATATATGAATTTAATAAAAAAGTATGTAGTAAGATGTTTTAATTTTCGAATTATTGTTACATTAATATCTAAAAGTTATATTAAAAAACAAAAACCAACAAAGATATAGATAGATTGATAGATAAATTGGAAAATGTGACCATTAAATTTTACAAATTAAAAAACATAGGTACAAATTGGAAATACTAAATTAAAATTATCTTTAAATCCAATCATCCTCACTACTTGTATCGTCTGTCTCTGCTGTGGTTCCGTGTACAGCTGTTGAGGTGGATGGCAACATCAAAACAACATCAAAACTAGTGCTAGACAACATCAAAATTAGTGCTAGATTTAGTGCTGGGTGCTGTTTCTTAAATTTCAGTGCTAGGCACATGAAAATAGTGCTAAATCTAGCACTCAAAGTGCTGAGTTGGCATCACTGAATTTGACAAGAGCTTAGTTGAGTAGACCATAGACATAGACCATACTTTCTCGGAAATGATATTAAAGAGTGAATGAAATTGAACGAAATGATCGTAAGTGCAAAAAAAAAACAGAATAAAATAAACAATTATCAGTAATTAGCTCAATAATTATTTTTATAAATTATAGGAAGCATTTCACTGCACAAAATCTCATAGAATGATTGGTGTTTATATTTTAATAATTATCTTGTATTTCTTTGTATTATCTGTGACCAATGCGATCATGCTAGGGTTGTGAACCGAAAACAATGTAGAACTTCGGTAATATTTTTCCGGTTTTCAAAAAGAAAAATAAAACTTTATTTATAATCTTCAATTTGTAGCATAAAAAAAACTTGCTTTGATTCAGGTAGCATGAATGTAACTTGCAATTTATTTCTGTCCAGTGTTGCCACCTTAACGGATTTTCCGTCAGATCTAATGGATTAGGGTAAGGCACTAATGGGAGAAAATATTTTCTGACGGCTAACGGATTTATTAACGGAAATAGTTTTGTCTAAAATAGTCATAATATTGTGATGCTAAAAATGCTAAATGATGCTGAAAAGGTCATAAGTATTACATTTAGTGGCATTCAAATGTCTATGTTATGGGACTTCCCGGACAACGTCTGGTTATAGGCATCTACCTGTGATTTTTTTACAATACAAGCAAGAATGTAAGCAAGCTTAGCAAGCATATTCTTTACTTACGGATATTTTACGAAAATTACCGAAAAACTTGTTTAACGGAATTCTGAAATTATTGTTGGCAACACTGTTTCTGTCATTAACACTCATTTTACTTAGAGATGGGTAATGTTGCATTTGAGATTTTGTCCCTCTAGTGGTAAGGGAACAAAAGCCCAGATGCAAGGTATAGACAGGCAAAGAAACCATAAACTATCTCAAACAATGTAAGTTTATTTATTTACACCATAAGTATTAACCATAATTTTATTAATCATAATTTTTATATTAACCATAAATATAAAAAAAGGTAATGCCAGCCAGCGTTAACTTCAGTCGGTTTAGAACTATGGTTGTGGGGGGTTGGAGATGAACCCAGTACTGTTCCTTTTTCCAAAAGTTTAAATTAAATTAGTTCTTACTAAAATATCAAGGTACAACCTTCCAGTTTTGTGAATGTGAATAAATACTAAATGGGCGCCAGGGACTTAAAGAGTCCCGGATCCCGGAGCCGACTAAGATGTCCAATATACTTCTAGTTAAGCGTAGGTGTCGAACCCGGGGTCCTTTAATTAAATTAGTTGAAGACCGGCTTCTAGTGTTGAAAACCGGGCAGCTGATACACTGGTTCGTATATGAACCAGTAGAAAATAAATTAAAATGTGTAAGCTTATAAAAAAAAAACCGTCCCGCCTGCGCTAAATCGCTAGGCAGACTCTGCCACCGCAGTCGTCTCCACAGGAGGCTTTGAGTGGACTCGAGGAACGGGTCTCGCGTCCAGGTCCCAGAGGCTCCTCTAGATCCTGGCGGCGAGACGAATCACTCGAGTTGCCTCACCTGGAATCGACAATACAGGGACCCTATTATATAAGGGAACACTATGGTACTTTCCTTGAGAAGGAATAGGGGTGAGGAGCTAGGAAATCTAAAGACTAAGTCATTAGCCGGTTAACATGGCCGTATGCAACTAGAATACGGTAGTGGCCAACTATTAAAAAAGTACAAATAAATTATTTTATTTCAAAGAAGGAATAGGCACAACAAAAAAGTAAAAGCAAAAATAATAATTTATCACAAAATGGAAAACAGACGCTTTTAAAGTTTTTGGAGGGAGTATCGCTCCGTATTTGTCGCGCGAAGCGGACTTAGGTGGTGTTACGTCACTAGTAGGTAGTGCCGTCCGTATCTAGCAAATCATTTTAAAAAGCTTATAACTTTGCCAATTTTGTAGATGTTTCATCGGTTTTTAGGGTTCCGTACCAAAATGGTAAAAAAGGAACCCTTATGGTGCGACTTCGTCTGTCTGTCTGTCTGTCTGTCACACCTGCTTATTTCAGCAACTACTAATGCTATCGTATACTAATGTATCTATCATATCTCACGTTTTGCCAATCGCTATCGTCTAACCGTTGGATGTTTTTTAAAAGTTCTAGGTATGATGCCGGCGTTTTTAGCACATCGGGCTCTTTTAATTCGGTTGCAATAGAAAGTGAAAAATTTGATTCACTTTCGCCTATAACTGAGTTGGTGTCACAGTACAAGTTTCCACTAACGACGTCATCAATATCATCATTATTGTAATAGTGATTATGCTCAGAAGGAATATAGCTTGGTTCGCGAGAATCGCGAGTAAATTTCGATTTTAAATCGACTTCTGCAATTAGTTTATCTAATTTATTGCTTTTATGCGAATGGTGCCTACGTTTTTTGCGTCGATGACGGCGAGAACGTGCGGCGGAAGATTCAGTATCGGAACTATTACTTGAGTCGCTACTCGAAGAAGATGATTTAGACGATTTTGTATTTTGGCGCTTTCTCTTTCTATTTTGCAACGGTTCATTAGGATTGGATAAGTTTATTTGATCCCTTGGATCTGTATTAGCAATATCCATCTCACGTTAAGAATAATTCTTGAATAATAGGTTTCGAAACTAAAAATAAAGATTACACATGCTATAATTTGCAATTCACGAACAAGACTTCCTAGAGAAAAATGTAGGTACCCACATTAGTTTGATTATAATATTAAGGAAGACCTAAACAATTTAGTCCAAATTCAAATCACTGGCTGTTTGTTATTGAAAATTAGAACACACATTACCTACTAAGTAAAATAATAACATCTGTCGGTATATTGAAAATTCGAACGGTCACACCGTTTATCCACATACCTGTTACTAATTATTACGCACGTAGGTAATTAATAGAGGAAAAGTTTTTTGACAAAAACTAAAACGTACACTCATATAAAAAACACTTACCGCAGTCTTCTATTTCTGTTTTAATAGAATCAGTAAATATACATAATTATTATTCAAACGATTTACTTGCACTGAGTATTTTATTTTAATATTAAACTGTATACTGCGGTAGGCACTAAAAATATACACACTTTCGCAAGATAGTCAAGTTACAACCTGCTTTCCACATATAATAAAAGGAAGATGCAATAATTGTCGTTCATGTCATGATTAGAAAAATGCAGATTATAAATAGATGAAATAAAATCGATTAAAGTAATTATATTTTTAAACAATTTAAATTTTTAATTAAAAATTAATGATATAATGTAATGTAATATATATATATATTTTTTTTTAAGGTGTATGTATTTATTTAAAAAATAAAATAGAAAAAACAGTTGTGAAAAATATCCAGATAATTTCAAGTGCTTACCAGTGCACGTCTTCTCGAAGCGAAAACAACAACGTCAATGTCAAATAAAATAGACGATCTGCCCTACGCGTCGTCACTGCCTGTGGTGGTGGAAGAGAGAAAAGGACGGCAATACACACTTCTAAGGAGGAAAAGAGACAAAAAAGAGAAGCGGAAGCGATAGCTATATCTCAATATATTAGACTTCGGATCACGGTACAGTTTTTTAACCGACTTCCAAAAAGGAGGAGGTTCTGCATTCGGTTAGGTTTTTTTTTTTTAATGTACTAAATTCGAAATGTCTACCAGCAGGAAAAGCGATGTAACTAATAAATAAAACAGTTCAATTGGGTACTCACTCTTATAATCAATACTTTCACAACCACCTTTCCTTTTAAAACAACGTACTTTTACACTTTATAATTTTAATTATATTATATTATATTTTTACAATATAGCCTTTTTGCGAATGAGTCCTTTCGAGAACTAGTCCATTTGCGAATTGGCCCTTTTAAGACTCGGGTGCCATTTTGCGAATTAGGCATTATCCGACTAAACGATTATTACTAATTACTAATGGAATTATATAGTTCTTATTTATTCGATGAACGAAAACGGACTGCCCTAGAATGGCGTGATGCGCTATATTTAAAAGCAATTCAAATGTGTCCCTTAACGGTAGTGGTGGCATCACGCCACTTTTATCAACGGCAGTCCATTTTGTTGCAAGTGGTAAAAATTAATTTTATTTGTTAAATTATAAACATTGAGAGCTACAAAAATCACTTGGTTTATATTAATAACATTATTAAATATAGGAATCGCTTACACTATAATAAAGTTTAGTTGCGTCAGTTTAAGTAATTTCAGAATGGGAAACATCGTTTGACACCCGTTAGGGTAGGTATTTATGTTCTGTGGTTTGACAGGACTAAACCAAATTTTAGTGATATTTGGTCTAGTTTGGAGAATTTTGTGACAAGGGAATCGGCACCAATACCTACCTCTCTTATTTAGTTTAAATTTTATCTAAAAAAACACTATTATTTATGACTGATTCATCCAAGTTGTAATTATTTAAAGAAAACATTTGTATTTATTACAGTTCTGGCACATATGAAATTCAAGAAGCCGATGGGTTACCTATTGGCACAAAATTAATTGTTCACTTAAAAACAGACTGTAGAGAATATGCTGATGAAGACACAGTAAGAAGTATGTAGTATAGCACCTGATTTGTTAAATTTTTGATTGGCATGATTATATTTTATTAGATTATAAAAAATATATTTATAAGTCAATAATAAAAAAACCGGCCAAGTGCGAGTCGTACTCGCGCACCATCCTGGGACGTATAAAAGTTGAAATAACCGGACCGCATAACTAAGTTTGCTTGTAAAGGAATTTTAATGTTTTTGAAGAAATTGTGCTAGTTAAGAACATCGTTTTATTTTTAGTGTAATATTTAGGAAAATTTCTATCAACTGTAATTATTTCAGATTTTTCGCTCTGCAAACTTCGGAGATAAGGGTATTTTTTTGGACATTTTTCATCATTTATGTCGAAAACTATAAGGCATAAAAAAAATCAAAATATATTTTGAAATGTGCAGTCAAAGCCCTTTCATTTGATATGCCACTTGACCTCGTAACCTCATTTCAAAATTTCGAACCTCCACTTCGGCGCCATTTGCAATAAACATAAAAATATTTTTTAAGTTTTTTCATTTGCATAAAAGTGGGCAAGCGTTCTTAATAACTGTTTCAAATTTCAAGTCGCTAGCATTAGTAGTTACTGAAATATGCAGCTGTGACAAACGGACAGACGAAGTCGCACCATAAGGGTTCCTTTTTACCATTTTGGTACGGAACCCTAAAAAAGCTGCAGGACATTGTTTTTTGGCATCTCCTCTAATTATTTTGTATTATACATTATACAAAATTCCATTACTAAGCATCATTACACCAGTTTAAAAATTACCTACAGTTCATAGAATATTTTTTTTTACTACTTTTCAGATATTATCAAAAAGTACAGCAACTTTGTTAGCAGTCCTATCTTCTTAAATGATGAGCAAGTTAACCAGATTAAGGTTCATATTTTTTTATATTTAATTATTTATATAGGTATTTGTAATGTTTGATTATGCTAGGACATGTTCTTATCAATTTGTTTCTGTTTTCAGCCTCTTTGGTTGATGGAACCAAAAGAAGTAACTCAGGATCAACACATTGAGTTCTACAGATTCATCAGCCAGTCTTATGATAAGCCCAGATACACATTGCATTACAAAACAGATGTACCTATTAGTATAAGGGCTATATTATATGTACCTGAAGGCAAGCCAGGACTATTTGAACTGTCTCGCGATTCTGATGTGGGTGTAGCATTGTACTCTCGAAAGATTTTGATCAAGAGCAAGGCAGAAAATATATTGCCGAAATGGTTAAGATTTGTTAAAGGTTAGTCAATTATTAGATTATATTTTTTTGTGTAGTTCCTAAAATAGTAGATCTGTCACCTAAAGGAGATATTTCATCTTGGAACTGGTATACGTACGCTACATAGAAAAATAGGAAAAAGGAATAGAATAAAATAATATTAGGGAGCGCCTCCGCAGCCGGCAGCAGCTCCCAAAAATAACGCCGTTGGGAACCGGAGTAGCCCTGGAGTAGCAGTGATACCAGACGAAAATAATTGCAAACTACCGTAGCAGCAGAATAATGTTGCCGTGTTTTAAGTTGAATTATCTACCTTAGATTGATTTTTAAATTACAGTGTCAATGTAAAACCTTCTTTATAGCAAAAACAAACTTATTTACCTTCTTGCAGATATTATCAATGTGTTCTGTCCATATAAGGTGTTCGTCAATTATAATACCCAGAAATTTAGTACTGTGTATCTGTTCTACTGATTTATTATTAAATATGATATCTAAATGTTTATTACCTTTGCGTGTTTTAAAATTAATGATTTTTGTTTTTTCAATATTTATTTTTAATGATTTTTTATTTAACTACGTCATTACGTCTTCCAATGTTTTATTTATTTCGGTATTATGAAGATTTTCGTTCCTAGATCCTATAATTATTGTAGTGTCATCTGCAAACAAAACACAGTCATGTTCTTCAACTGCTTGTGGGAGGTCATTTATATAAATAAGGAATAAAAGTGGTCCTAAAATGCTTCCCTGTGGTACTCCTAAGTCATTATTTCTGGGTTTAGAATCAAAATCTTCTAGTCTATTTGCGAAATCGTTATATTTAGTTATCCTTGTTATCTGTTCTCTATCACTTAAATATGATTCAAACCATTTCAAGGCTGTGCCTCTGATACCGCTTTTGTCCAATTTGCTGACGAGAATGGAGTGGTTAACATAGTCGAAAGCTTTACTTAAATCTAAAAAGATAGCTGTAGATGGAAGTTTAATATTTATCTTATTTATTATTGATTTTACTAATTTGAAAGTAGCCAGTGTAGTTGATCGATGTTTTCTAAATCCATACTGCTCGTCTGCTAGCACGTTATATTTATTAAAAAAATTTAGTAACCTCTTGTTCATGACTTTCTCAAATACTTTAGATATGATTGGTATTAATGCTATAGGTCGATAGTTATTTTTATCAGTCTTTGACCCTTTTTTATGTAAGGGTTTAATTACTGATAGTTTTAACTTCCCTGGGAAACAATCTTGTTCCAACGACAAATTAATAATGTATGCTTAGGGGTTCTGATATAAATTGGGATATAAGTTTAATAAGATTGGTAGTAATGTTACCGTAGCCTGATGACTTTGTATTATTTAAAGACTTAATTATATTAAAAATTTCAATTGCATTTGTTGGCTCTAAAAATATACTGTGACTATTACTCTCAATATTTATGTCATTATTATTATTATGGTCAGTAGTTACGCTATTCTTAACAATGTCAACAAAAAAGTTATTAAATATATTAGCAATATCAGCTCCTGATGTAGCTGTAATTTTAGTATCAATTATTTTATCAATATATTTCTTAGACGGTTGGTTACCCATGTTGCGTTTAACAACATCCCATGTAGCTTTACATTTATTATTGGAATGTGCAATGTGTTTCAGAGCCTATATATATCAGTAGTTTCGGAGCCTATTCAATGCAAACAAACAATCAAATCTTTCCTCTTTATAATATTAGTTTAGATTATGCTTTATCGTGAAACGGCAATCGTTTCATTCGCCACATAGAATAGCTAAACACGTCGTAAAACACTCTATTATGCCGCTATTATATATAATAGAGTGTTTCTAAACCCGCTATTGATATTGGATAGATAGTTTCATTTCGTTACCCAAAAAAGCCATTACAACCCACCTCATTTTCGGTGACCTCACTCTACAACAGCGCCTCTAGCGGCGAATTCACACGCGTTACCCCCATCGAAATCAATTGTGTCTGGAAATGATAGGCCACTCTGGCGCTCGCGCTCACAGCCTCATATATGAATGGTCTAAGCTTTAGGTACATTGATAATTCATACTTAGAGACCGTTTTGATTAATATGAAGACTAATATCTTTTTTGGGAATAGATATTATAATTAGGGCATTGCAGGTGACAAATCTAAACTTAGGTGACTGAAAATAATATATTTCCCATTATTTATTAGTAGCTTCTGGAATTCTCTTTCCAGTTTCTTATGGTATGTCTGTAACATTTCTGTCCTGTTGCAGGTGTTGTGGATTCTGAAGACATTCCATTGAATCTTAGTAGAGAACTACTGCAAAATAGTGCTCTTATTGTGTAAGTTACAACATAATCTTTATAAATACTTATTTCGGTTAGACGTTTTTATAGTATGTTTATGTATTGGTGACATTGGCGTGTGTTGTTCTATTAGAGCAGTGCCTCCGGTTTGCTGCGCAGTAGTGCATTCCTATTTTATGAAATCTATTTGATCGTCAATTAGGTACTTTTCCTATTTGCAGAAAACTGAAGACTGTGCTGACCAACCGATTCCTTAAATTCATGATTGATATGTCTAATAAAGATCAAGTTCAATATGAGTCATTCTACAAAGAGTATTCTATATTCTTAAAAGAAGGAATTGTTACTAGTCAGAATGCCATAGAAAAAGTGAGTCTTTAATATATAAGTGATATCATTTTTCCAGAAGGTTAAACAATAAATATTATATAGTATTATGTGTATTATAAACTGTCTCTGCCTAGTGGTCGCAAACGCGACTACTAAGCGTAGGGACCTGGGATCAATCCCCAGGTTGGACAGTATTGGATTTTGCCATTAATAATTTCTTGATGGCAACCCAGAGTCTGGATTTGTGGCTGGCACGCGCGCCCCCTAATTAATACATGGAACTTATACCAAAACTGGTCAATTTAATTGTATTATACACTAATGCCTTCTCGTTCGTGAAATTCTAGCATGATATTTATGTTATATGTTATTTGATAACATTGTGCCATTAATTTTTTAGGAGGAAATAGCGAAATTGCTCCGATTTGAGTCTTCTAAACTTCCTGGTGGACAAAGGACATCTCTTACTGAATATGCTGCTCGCCAAAAAGAGGATCAAAGAACAATCTACTACTTAGCAGCCCCCAGGTTTTGTTTCCTTATACTTGAGTGGCATACAATTCTCGCTAAACTTTATGAGTGAACTTGCGGTGTATCTTACACAATAACCAATCAGTAGCGTTTACTGGGTGACCAAAGGGGCGCGGGCACCCTGGTAGACATCTCCATAATAAAAGCTTAACCAAAGCTTAACCAAAGCGGTAATAAAAGCTTAACCAAAAATAACATTATATTTTAATTGTTCTTTGCCTAATTTATCTTAGAGATTAAGAATTGAAATCAAAAATCGAAATAAATAAGAAATAAAATGATTATGCCGTTGAAATTTTGAAAAAACCAATAAAACAAAAACGGGTGCATGCTGGCTGGCGCGTGCCTCCACAGAATATCATGTCGACAGCAACTAAAACCTTTGAATTGCGAACTCATTAGTCGCGCTGTACTTCATTGGATCATTCACACTATACTTAACCTCACTGTCACAAATGAAATACGATAATTTATCTTTAATCCAATTACGTACAAAAACAATTAAAAAATGAATTTAAATACTCTTGAAATACTCGATCACACCAAACTAATTTCATATCTGTACCGACATACACAATCTGAAGCCCAGCGTTCTATGGGCGTCTGCCATGTTCTTTCTACCGAGATAAAAAACACGGTTTTTTAATATTATTTTCCATATAACATTTTATAATTTCGCTTCGACTCTGTGTCAGTGGGGAATGATTATAGGGTCTATATTATTTATTAGATAATAGATCCTAAGTTTTAAGACAGCGAACTGTCCCTTATTTTTTGCGATCTATAAAACGCATCAAATACTCTTGATCTTCATTACTTTGTTTAATACTTGGTTAATTTTGATTGCAGCCGTGAATTGGCTGAAACGTCGCCTTACTACGAGTCTCTGAAGAAGCGTGATGTCGAAGTGTTATTCTGCTACGAAATGTACGACGAACTGGTATTACTGGAACTAAAAGGGTTTAACAACAGGACGCTTGTCTCCATAGAAAACGATATGCAGACAAAAACTAAGGAGGAGCCAGAAGACATTATTGGTTCGTTTACATTTTTACTTAGATTCATTCCATAAATATTACATTTGGCAGATAGATGTTATTTTATAGATTATGGATAGGTACATTTTGTTCACATTGCATTAAATATAATTTTGGTCATAAATTAATATTATTATATAATATTTAATGACTGATCCTCTCATGTCTTTTATATAACAGGAAGTGACGCTCTTCAACAATCACAAGTGGATGAAGTCGTGAATTACCTGAAGTCGCATCTAGCTGGTAAAGTATTCGATGTAAAAACAACAGCAAAGCTGGAAACGCATCCATGTGTTATCACCGTACAAGAAATGGCTGCAGCGCGACACTTTATACGCACTCAAGCACAAAATCTTAGCGAAGAAAACAGATTCGCACTGCTGAGGCCTCATCTAGAAATAAACGTCAAGTGAGTGCTGGAAAAGTATTTATTATAATAATTAATAACACAATGGTGCCGATTCTATTGTTTACAAACTAATTTTGTCATTTCATTTTTCTTTATGACAAAATACATGAGAAAGAGATAAAAGATATTTAGTCCTATTAAAAAATCTTTCTTAGGGCGTTTGTGCACTACAGACGTTTTCAATTCGTATTCGGTTTTACACGGATTTCTAGCCAATAGGCCTGCAGAACAAAAAGTGATGGGGATCGTTCTGCAGGCCTATTGGCTTGAAAGAGGACAGTCGTGCGTGACCTTTGGCGATGACGACTAAATTGACATGAATTTTCGGTCTCTTTGGCTACACGCGATTGGTTCATCAGTCGATGCTCGTCTATTGGACTATTCTCTATTATGTATTGTCAACTGTCTATTGTCTATTGGGTTGAAAATCTACAGTTAGGGAAAGGGATCCTTTAGCAGCTACAGTACTCCCAAATTAAAAATGCGCATAGAAATCTTCGTCACTGTTCGGCAACGGTCGTATTCCCCGAGCGTCGGAAGACGATATGTATATAGAGTGGTTAAGTGCATTTTCTTCATGCATAATTTAGTAGAATATTATGTGTTTTGTGCTAAAAGAGCAAAATATTGATTTATCAGTAACGATAACGACGAGTTATTTATTTGTTGTATTATTGCATTATGTACTAATATACTTTGTAATATTATTTATTCCTATATCTATTTGTTTATTTATGCATGTGTATCTTTCTATTTTTATATAAGCCTAAACCTGATTTTTTAAATGTTTTTCTAGTACTTAAAATGTATTTAACGTAGGTATTTTTAATTTTTAATATTAAAAAACCGTGAAAAATGGTAGTAATTTACCTATTTTACAAAATAAAGTATTTAAATTTGAATAAGATAATTAAAGTTGAAATTAAATTCACCTTTGAAAACAAAACCAAGAAGGGTGTGTAATAGCAGCTCTATATAATTCTACACAGAGAGAACACGTGCAGTCGCCTCCAATATATAAAGACGACTGGACTGACGGACCTTTGACTGACCACCCGAATTGTTTTCGATTGTGTACACATGATATTGATTCCTATTTCTTTCGAACAAGGTGCAAAATGCAAGTGCATTGTTTAGGGCTCTTACGATTCAATGATTCGGGTGTTTCCGGGAATACGACAATTAGCGAAGATCTGCATGTGCATTATTAATTTGGGAGTACTGTACGTTATCTATCATTCAAATTTGGTCGTAGGTATATTCAAACTTTGAAGCAAATCCGAATCCGAATGTTTCGAAGTTTGAATATACGACCAATTTATGAATAATAGTGTACCTACCTGCTAAAGGATCCCTTTCCCTGACTGGACATACATGCGCGATCTGTGCTCATAACTGACGCCGGTACCTTTAACTAAAATGAGTTTTTATTGCGATTTACAACAGAATTAGCACCAATAGCTATTTATCATTAGGTATTTTTATTTCCCAGGCACCCAATAATCAAGAAACTTCACAAACTACTCTCAGCTGATCCAGATTTGGCCAAAATGGTGGCAGAGCAACTGTTTTCCAACGCCATGGTGACAGCAGGACTTATTTTGGACCCAAGAAATCTGATCACGCATATTAATGACCTTTTAGTTAAAGCTTTAGAAAAACATTAAACTTTGCTGTTAAATAATTATAAAGATATAAATTATGCTATTGAATAAGGCAGAGTATTTTATTTATGATTTATCTATTTGGTCTTTGTTCATCTGTCGAGCAACCTGATTCAGGTCGAAATCAAATTGTCGGTCAATTGTAACAGATGAAGTCAAAAAAGTCAAAAGTCAAAAACATTTATTTCAATTAGACCATTTACAGGCACTTTTGAAATGTCAAACAATATTACAATAGTTGTCAGTCGGTTTGTCCGTTAGTTGAAGCTAGTTGTCCGTTCCAAAACGTAGATTCCTATGGAGAAGAACGGACAAGAAACTCCATGGTTACTCTTTTTCAATAAATTCAGTTACAATTTCTTTGATTACAGTGATGCCCTAATATGTGAGAACTATGTTTAGTAAGGTACAAAATAATAATAATATCAACTAGACAAGTGAAAAAACATTGTTTAGGCAGTCAAGAGATGACCAGCACCAACTGACAGCGCCCGTTCACGGACATGACGTGCGCATCAGCACCGTTCAACTCAACCATTTTGGAGGGAATCGAACGATCCAATACACACGCCACCGTCAGCGGTACCTTTAAGCGAGCATGACATGCTCTCAACTGCCATACTATAGATAAGCTTAAAACTTAAATAGCTAGGTACATGGCACTCACATTCACAATACACAAAGAGAAGAGTTAATATAAGTTATAAATATTCTATCATCGAGTCGGAACAAAGCGTCCGCACAACTGCAGCGCATCCTCGCGAATTTGCGTGCATTCCCGGCCTAGGCCTACCTTTGCTTGCTTGACGGATGCTGCTCAGAGTACCGTGGCCGCCGCGGCCACCGGAGGCCACCGCGGACATAGCGCGAATAATTTTGACGTATCGTAAACGTAAGGGACAACTTGATATTACGCGACTGCTGCGAACCAAAACCCGAAAGGAAGGGTATAGCTGGTCTGCATAGCCCACGCCCGTTATCGCCCACAGACCAACAGTTCGTCCGCAGTCAGACTGCAGGCGAACTCTTGGTCTGTGGCGCCTTTTAGTGAGTGGGCTATGCAGACCTTGGACAGCAAGCCGCTTGATAAGACCAGGGCCTGCAGGCAGACTGCAGGCGAACTGCTAGCACAGTCTATAAATCCATACAGTCGTTCGACGAAGCCGTCTAGACAGATCAATCGTGCGGGGCGTGAGGGACGAGACGCGGGAAGGGCTGTCCCGAACTGCTAACATCAAAATGTTAGCAGTTCGGGACACTACTTTCGGGGTTAACGCGTGTTTGGTTTTGTTATTTTTTAATTTGGGCCTAATTAAAATGGTGCATAGTTGCATACCATGGCAACGTGTGCTGTTGTGACGGATAGTAAGTCATCATCTCGCATAAATGGTGATGTAAGTGTGGAAAGTAATTAAAATAATAAATAAATAAATAAATGATGATGGATGATTATAATGATGATGGATGGTGATGAATGATGGTGATGGTGGTGGTGATGGTGATGATGGTGGTGGTGGTGATGATGATGGTGATGGTGATGATGATGATGATAAGTGGGGTGGAAGGGAGCAATGAATTTCACTAAAAAATATAACATTAGGTACAGATAATCTATTTCACGAAGTCCGTTTAACTTTCGTTGTGTGTGTAATGTGTACCGATAAGCGTTGCGATCGTGACTGAGCGCTGCCGCGCTTACGCACACTAAAGCATTGTATACACGCTGAAATTTTAGTGGATGTTTCCAAAGATATATAAACCATAGATGGGTTGTCCGCGATCTGAACTGGCAACCAAAAGTAAAGGTAACTGCCTGCAGGTCACTCAGTCACACGTCAATCAGTGTCGCGGCTGTACCTACATCATTTTAAAGTGTAGGCAATGATTTATGTGTAGGTAGTTCTGGCAAGATTTTGCAAGAAAAATGCCTTCTTGCATTTACAGACGATGTACGAATAATTATACTGCAACTGTGAGAGGAAAAACCGTGCCATTTCATGGGTAAGTAGATATAGAAAAATGTATTTTGTTTTATTTTATTCCGCTGTCACTACGACATGCAGAGCGCCATTTTCTGAGTCACGTGCCATTAGGGGAGATGGGGAAATGATTGCATCAGTCTTTAATAAACCCACAAAATTGTTTTTTTATTTAGGTATTACATTGTTTGATAGAAATCATATCAAATATGTTTTGAATATAATACGTGTTATGAATAGGTATTACTTATGATGTTTCTTTACATTTTAGATTACCTAAAGATGGGCTAATGAAAGAAAAGTAGCTAAGCATAATTAGGGCTCAAAGGTGTGAAGACGAATGGATGCCAACTAGATAGTCTACGGTCTGCTCGGAACATTTTCTAGCCAGAGACAAACACCTATACATGACAAAAAAAACGAAGAATGAAAAGACAGCAGTTCCTATATTATGGTAAAATAGCAGTGAATTTTATATTGATGCCTCTTGTAGCCATGTTAAAGCCATGTTATGCTTACATATTTAATATATCGCACATCCGCAAGAAAGGTGTCACAACACATAATAATACGAAATTGAGTTATGTAGTGAGTATGCCATCTGAAAGGCAATTACAAACTTGATCTGCTAAAAAAAAATCATAATTATAGTGTGATTCCTCGCTGAGAGATGGCATTTAATACAGAAATTTTATAAAGGAATTCTAGGATCTAAAAAAAAGACAATCGTGATTTCCCAAAAACTACATTTATTGTGTTGTGACACCTTTCTTGCCGATGATAGCACATCGGCAACATATTACATATTTAACCCTAGAAAGATAATCATATTGTGATGGACGTAAAAGATAATCATGCGTAAAATTTACGCATGAGTTGTAATATTGAGTGTTATTCTTTGATTTTAATAAACCAAATGTTATTATATAATAAAATACCTATGAAATAATAACTAGCATTTTATGTTGTTATATTTATTTATTTATATAGAAAAATAAAATCTTTGAACCTCTTCTATAAATTATCAAAACTTAGGAATCTTTTTTTATTTAATTATACCCTTAGTTAAGATTGTTGTACGTAGGTACCTGCAGCAAGAAATAAATATTTTCAATGTTTAATCATTGTTCATCATACATTTCCGAAATAAAGGTTTCTATGTTAACATATTTGTTTTATTATCCAATAAAAATAATTACAGTTCCGAAATATTGCATTTATGATAATATTTTCAAATCTTAAAAATAGTTTTTATTTTACTCGTAAAGTAGGTGGGTAAATAAACTAAATTTGATTCTACAGTGTACTTTTTCATATATTTTTTTAAATACTATATAACGATTTTTTGGCTAAGTATAATGAATTATAGGATTGAAAATGTAAATTATATGTAAAAGGCACACCTGTAAGATGTTTTTTTTAAGAGATATTACATTTGTAAATTTCTGACAGTGATGGAAATGACGATAGTAGGATGGAAATTATATTCTCGTTTCTGGAAATGACATGACATGACTGGTAATGATTTGTTGTAACAAACAGATATTTATAAATCAAATATGCAAGTTGATTCAAAAGTTATGTAAAGGATTAATAGATCAGAACTCAGGGTTTGTAAATGAAATATAATTTTAATCAACATAAGCTTTATTTCTTTACTAATAATTCAATAATGCTCTGGTATGATTAACAGCAATTCCATGCTCTGATACTTATTTAAATTAGTTGTGTAATTGTTTCGAATGATGTAAGTACTGCTTTTTGCCGAGAATAATTATATTAGAGACTAGACTTTGGCCCGCGACTCCGTCTGCGTGGACTACAATGAAATGACCAGTTTAAATGACCTCCGTAGTGTAGGACGGCTAGTACCACCAAGAGGTCAAGCTGAATCTCTGGTTTATCCCACCGGAATTAGATGAAATGTGGCTTAGATTTTAAGTTGGACCCCAAGCTATCGATCTGTGAAAACCATATCAAAATCCGTTCAGTACTTTTTGCGCGATGCGCGCACAAACAGACAAAAATTCAAAAAAATATATTTTCGGGCATGGTTACGTCCCAGTATCCTATCCCGAATATTATTTCTGGAATATCTTCAATGTACAGACACGGCTTTTTTACAATTTTATAATAGTATAGATGAAGTGGATATCCGGTAATTATCCGGTATCCGGCCTATCCGGCCTATTTTTATTATCCGGCCGGATACCGGATAGTATATCAATATCCGGCCGGATACCGGATTTTCAATAAATTACGAATATAAAGGTCTAAACACCGCTTATTAATCATTTAGCAAAACAAATTAGTACCTACTCGTTATTAATAAAAGGCATGTTATGGTGAATAAACACAAGTTTCTCAGCATTAAGTATCTTTGTAAACAAGGCCAGCTTCAGAGAAAAGTCTTTCGCTATATACACTGTTGCAAGGCGCTGAAAGGTAAATTCTAGCAAACTTTGTCAAATTTGGGTACTGTGTCGCATTAACTGACCACCAAACATAAGGGTCGCGATTGCGATCGATTCGAAACATCTTCAAATAATAGTCCATCTCACTTGACTCTGACTATTATTTTCATTATTTTGCCACCTCTTTAAAAAAATCCCAAAACGTGTTCTTAAAGCTTTGCGAGTCACTGTTGATTCAGCCTCGTCTTCTCTACTTCTTTTAGCAAGTGTTGGAGATAAACTTCGGAGTTACCGTTAGAAGATTCTTAGCATGATTTTTTTTAAATTCCAATGGGATCTTCTGTCGAGCTCTTTCAGCTGCAACCCCTAAATAGTTTGTCTTAAATACCAATGCAATGGATCTTGATCTGAAGAGCTGAAACGACTTTCTAATATAGCTTTCAACGATGCAAGTCAGGGGTTACAACGCGCCTGGCAGCAATGCTTGGCCAATATCCAGCTATCCGGCTTATGGGGTGGTCGGATATCCGGTATCCAGAATTCGGCCAAACAGCTATTCGTTCTCTAATAATTATGCTGTTTGAATCTTGTTCAAAGAACTTCTTATAAAGTATTGGTAATATTTGCCTTGTTCTCGTTTCTTGAGCTATTCGAGTTTCTTGAGCTGTTCGCGTTTTTTGAGCTGTTCGCGGGGTCGGGAATAACTTGTCATTTTCTTTCTTCTTTACAACCGTAGTTGTTCCTTTTCTTCTTCTTTTTCGTTCATTTCCGGATCATTTTTAAATTCTGCGTACCTTAACGCTTGTAGGCTGATAGATTGCCAGTCGATGTTTTCTTGCTCATGATCACCAAACCTAGATCAATATTTTCTACGTTACATAAAGGTACAAGTCCGAGACGAGCTGCAGTCCGTCTTGGACTTGTACTACTTCATATTTTATTTAATAATCCATTAATGAGTAAATGGTCACTCATTGGTCTTACTGTGGTCTATCTTATAGATAAAACCACACAAAAGTAACAAAAAGCAAAGATAATAGTCATTACCGGTAATCACGAATCATTTCCGTCTTTAACATTTTACTGGAGATGATCTTATTGGAAATGACATATTTTGTTTCAAGTCGAACATGTTCTTATAATACAGCTATCAACGTAACAATAATAAGCTCAAATGGCACACGCAAACAGTCGGAATATATGTAAAAAGTAATAAATAAATGTATTTGTTACTTATACTTTAATCCGTCCTTTTGGAAATGATGTCCATGCGTGACAATCGTCTTACATAACTTTTTAACAAAATATTTTGGGAACCAATCGCACTGCAATCACGCGTCCACTTGCTCAGCAGCCTGTTGGGGAACCGACGAAGGTGCGGGCATGGGAAGACATGTGCTTTGTGCCACAAAGTAAGAAAAAAAAACTGTTTGACGAACTTGTACGGAAATGATGAAAATATCGTAACAATTCATAAATAATTTATTTTAGACATAATTCGATAGTTCCCTTTCAAAAGCTTTAGCAGTAATGCATCTTTGTTTTATTGTTATTATCAATTAATTTTCAAAAACGCAACATTGTAACTCTTTTTGGTATTATTTTGATATTTATAGCTAGATGCATGACTTTTCGTCGGGATGGAAATGACGTTAGGTGCGTGTTTTGTAAATTTTCTAAAAATACGTAATGTTTCCGGACAAAAAAATATTGGCGCCTTTAAATATAATATAAAAGCAAACATTTGCACTTGATTTTAAATGACTGAGAACTATATTAACGGCACAGTGATGAAAAACTTTTTTTTTATGCGATTAGTTTATTTACCAAGGTACTTCATCAACATGAGGAATATCGGGAGTCCACTTTTCCCCATATTCCTCTCTCGCGCTCAGGCCAATGAGCGTACAGAAGCTAATGCTACGTAACTAAGGATATACAGCGTGTAATTGACAGGTTGGCAAAAACGAAAAGTATGAATTCAGACTGGTATTGTTAATATTTTGATAGTGAAATATTTTCCCGGAAATGATGTAGGTACTACGGAGGCCAGTAAACTTTTACAGCTAACAGCTGATTCCGCGCGGGTTGTATGAATTTTCTTTTACGATTACATTGCCGAATTTAAGTTTTTTTGCTTTTTTTCACTAAAATTGTGTTTTTAGGGCTGGATTTTGTTGTAACAAATGAATAGAACACAAATCTAGTTGAAAAACGGTCGGAAAATTCGGCAATTTTCCTGAAGAAAATTCCAACGTTTTTCAGTCATAATCATGGTCATGAAGCTACAGTTTCAGTTTTTGCCAACCTGTCAATTACACGGTGTATATTCATCTCTTTCTAACAACAGGTTTGCCATAGGGTGAGGAGTCATTTTCTTTCCCTTTTTAGCATTCTAGCCATAGTATTTATTTACGCTGTTTTTACCCGACTGCGCGACGCACGGAGGGTAATGTGTTTATCAGTCTATGTATGTATGTATGTATGTATGTTTGTTTCTATGTGGCGTTCTAGAGACCAAATGCGTAGGCCGATTTTGATAATTCTTACGTCAATCGATTCGTCTTAACCTTGCGAGTGTCACTAAAGACATAACAGTAATCAAAATTCACCACAGCGACAACCAGACGCCATATTGTCAAAATGAAAAAAAAAAAAGGTTGATGAACTATGTCAAGTGGGGTGTTGTTGAATAGGTATTTTAAAATCATCTTTAGGTTCCTTTTATCATTTTTCATTTTAAATAATAGTTTAGGAGATATAACGATTTAAAGTTGTTTAACAAAGCAATCATTCAAAACCTATCATGTGGGGTATCAAAATGAAGGGCTCGAAAAGAAGATTACGAAAACATATAATACATTAAAAACTAAAAAGTGAAAAATAAAAATAGTAAATTAAAAATTAAAAAAACCCGACTGCCAAAAAACAACTAAAAAGTTCAAAACAAGAGCACTTTTCAAGCAGTCTGATGCAGTTGGTGGCAATTATTTGTGTTAAATCTTAGATTTTATGCCACCAACTGCATCAGACTGCTTGAAAAGTGCTCTTGTTTTGAACTTTTTAGTTGTTTTTTGGTAGTCGGGTTTTTTTAATTTTTAATTTTTTAGGACGGTGATGTTGGTGTATGACATGTCTATATATATACGTCATTGGATGTTTCCCACACTGATTCACACCATACTTAACCTCACTGTCACAAATACGAAGATTTCTCTTTAACCCAATTACGTACAAAAACAAATAAAAAATGAATTTAAATACTCTTGAAATACTCGACCACACTGAACTAATTTCATATCTGTACCGACTTACACAATCTGAAGCCCAGCGTTCTATGGGCGTCTGCCAGTGCCCTTTCAGCGTGTAGGTATATGCACGCCTGACACATTCATAACCCAACGGACTTCGTGAAATATCTGTATATTATACAACCTGATTTTTTTATCACCATCCAAATTTTTTTTAGGCATTAGGTATCAAAGACACAATTTTTGCAAAAAATAGGTAGGTATGTAAAATTTTCAAAATAATATTTTTTTCCCAAAGAATTATAATTCTGCATGGTTACCGAGTCAACGCATGTGGTAGGCATCTCGGCGGCGCGTGCGGTGGCCAGGGCGGGGGTAGGTAGGTACCCGGCGGCAGTTAGCATAGCACTGATCTACCAGTCAGCTAGCTACTATTATCTAATCTGTGGCTTCAGTACCGTAGACCATATCTACATTGTTAGGCAAATTAGACAAAAGTATTAAGAATACATACAGAGGGGTGTAATATAAGGGGGGTTCGCGGTACAGTTTTATCGCACCAGCGATATTCGCATTTGGTAGGTAGGTAGGTATACTGTCGTGCTTCCGTAATGCACTGACCTAAACAGCACGGTTGGTTCTATGTTTATGTTGCAGCCGAATAAAGAATTCACCGTCACCGTAACGGCTATTAAAAAACAAAGCCGTTTTCTATTACGGCGGATCAACAAATTGTCTGCTGACTGCCGAATTGTCATTGAGATACGTTCTAGAATACAGCGTGGCGGCCCACGTTTAGCCGCATTGTAATCAAGTTAGTATCGTTTCTGGCATTCACCGACTGCTGCTCACCAGCCTGGGGCATCGCTCGCTTCGTGCGTTATGTGCTCACCGTTCTAACAACTTTACCACAGCAGTCTTGCAACTACTTATACGAGTAGGTATTACATTTTTTTTTAACCCCCCCACAAAGCACGGCCATTTGCGGCATTAGATATTTGTTAGTGACTGCTGGTTTAAGATTATCACGACCCCCTTGACAAAATAATATGATAAAATCGCGGATCATTTTAGTTCGCAGTTTTACAAAACGGCGACGCGACATTTAGTTGCATTGGAGAACGCAAAACGCCAATACAATAGGTATGGCTGATAAACGTTCAGCCGCAATGCAACCCGGCAAAATGTTGATCCGCGGTAGTACAAAACGGCTCCGTTTTTTCAAAATGACTAGCCGTTATTTTAATATGGCGAATTCTACAATTCGGCTATGACACGGGCGTT
The DNA here is from genome assembly GCA_948465475.1 of Thalpophila matura. Lineage (NCBI taxonomy): Eukaryota > Metazoa > Arthropoda > Insecta > Lepidoptera > Noctuidae > Thalpophila > Thalpophila matura. Next base: position 7,584,873 of record OX419183.1, on the reverse strand, counting down.
CAAAAATGGGGCGGCCAAATTATAAGCGCCCAGGGCGCCAAATTCTAAAATACGTCCCTGACAATCTAGCATAGTTATATAGCATACATGGTTGTTTTAAATTTTAGGACTAACATTTATGTTTAAAAGTAAAATAAATACCCATTATTCGTCTAAGATTCCTACCGCAGTAACAAAAGCTCATGACCTTGTAATGGCTGAACCGATTTTGATACAACATGTCTAAGAACCATCGCCAGAAAACCTGCTTTCAAATAAAAAAAACCGCATTCAAATCGGTTCACGCGTTTAAGCGCTACGGTGCCACAGACACACAGTCAGACACACATAGCGGTCAAACTTATAACACCCCTCTTTTTGGTCGAAGGGTTAAAAAACGGCCAGCGGCTTTATGTCCTTATGCGCCTGCCACACACTCGACGATTGGCATGGGAAGTAGCGAGGAAAGGAGGCAGAGACATAGTGTGGCAACATTACTCGTCATGCCCCACGTCATGCTCCTCGTCCTCTCTCTCTCTCTCTCGTTTCGTCCGGCAGAGAGGGCAACATCGCGCGGCAAAACACGGCAGCGCGAGGAGCATATAGCGATGAGCAGCGCAAGGAGTATAGTCTGGCAGGCGCATTAGGTTCAGTCTATAGTATTCTATGTCTATGGTCTGAGTAAGCCAGTGTTGCCAACTTTGGGTATTTTACCCCAAATTTAGAGTAAAAATGAATGTCGCAGGGTAATTTTTGGGGTTAAGAATTCTTTAGGGTAAAACTTGAGGGTAAAATAAGGTTAGATTTTGTATTGTTATTTCGTTTATTCATTAAAGTTACTTATTTAATACATTTTTAAATATTTCATAAAAAGATTATAAAAACAAAACATTTAAAAATATAAAAAATAGTGCTCCACCGGCGTCAGGAACAGGGTCCAAGCCACCGGCGGTCAGGGCCCCAGAGAGAGAAACCTCCTAACAATGCGAGCCGTGTCCAGGAGTACAACCTTCTGAATCAAGCCCTTGACCCAGCTGCCTAACGAGAGCCTCCTTAGGTGTAGGTCGAGGCTCTTGGCTATTAAACCATTGGCCGTGACGACTATCGGCACAATGATTGCCGAGTCCACATCCCACATGCTGACAACCTCGTGCGCTAAGTCAAGATATTGTATTGTTATTATTATTACTAATGTTTATGGGCTTTTTGGTAAGCAATACATGTAGGTACATAAGTATTTAAATTAAAGAGTCAAACAAACAAATTCAGCATATTTTTATTGTGGAATTTATTCATTGAATAAGAAAGAACCTGTTTTATTATATATCTAAAACCAAAACTTTAGCCTCCTTAGGGTATAATTGCATTTAAAATAGTTATGATTTTAGGGTAAAATTAATCAGGCATTGGGGTAAAATGAAAATCTAGTTTGGCAACACTGGCGTAAGCTTGCTTTGCTTGGTTGCTTGCTTTGCTTTGTACTTGGGAGCCTTGGTAGGTAGGTACTTTACTTGCCGTACTTGGTACTTGCGGCATTTTTTACAGGGCGGCTTTTATGTGTGTAACTAGTTTAAATTGTTTACCTACTGTGATTGTGTGCTAAATAAATACTTCATAATTAATCAAGTTAGTATTTCATAATAAGAAACGTATTGAAATGGAATAATTTGTGTAGCGGTTGAGTCTTGTCCCCCCATGAGTGATTTTTTTATTATGTAGTAAAATATAGATAAAAACGTTTAGCTCGTCGTCGTCTTGTTAGCAATACTAAGTATACAAACATCCGGCAAAGTATTCGTGCCGACCCTAGCGGAGCCTTTGTGATAAATCTTGTAATACAATTTTGACGCTACGCAGGTATGAGCACAATGGATATAAACAAGGTGGATTATGAGGAAGATAATAAAACTCTGGATAAGAAGCAGATTGAGGCTGAGGAGAAAGAAGTAATGTTAAAGGCTGAGGAGGAAAATATCGAGGCTGCGGAGTTGAAGACTGATGACGGGCCTGTGAAGACTGCCCTCTCCGGCGACCTGACGGAACAGGGGCGCGAAGTGAAGCCCAAGTTTATACCTATAGGGGCCATCAAAATGCCTGGGTTCTTTACCAAGAATTCAGATAAGGATAAGTCAAAGGTATATAAATAATAATATATTGTAATATAGCAATTCCAGCCTTCCAGCCCTCACATATTTTAGAAAGTTTGCTTTGGGCTATGGGACATTGGTTGTTATTCTTGAATCACAAATTCAATGTTTGTAATAAATAATTATTTGATGATGCAGGATGAAGAGGCAGCTATTGAGAAGGATACTGACAATGAAAAGACTGATGAGAGCTCCAAAGCCAAGGAGAACCGCTTTCAGTTTCTGCAAAAGTTTACCAAATTCTTGCAACATCCTGATAATGACAATGGTGAGTAGAACATAAATAGTAATATTATATAGTAAGTTTTGCGAAATATTTTTATGTATAAAACTTACTTGTTTTGATAAATTTAAATGGAAGAATAACATACTGAATTAAGTTGAGTTATTCAAAATTTATAAGAGTTGAAATTTTTTTTACAAGTAGATTGATCTGTTAAACAATTTTGGAAAAAGCTAAGAACTGAAAATTTTATTAATTTCAGAAGAAAAAGACCGCAAAAAAGGGTTATTTAACATAAGATATCCGAGGGTTTTCCAAAAACGTGGTAGTGCACCAAACAATGCAGATGCCACTCTTGCCTCAATGGAAACTCTTGATGACAAACTGGATACCCCCAATGATGGCATGGAAACTGTCAAGTTAGAGCCTCCTGTAAGTTATGATGGATGGATAATTGCAGTCTTCCTAATTTTCTGGAAGGTTACTATAGTCATAATGTGCTTGTCTGTTGTATGCTCTATCTTCTTAGGTAACTTATAGTTAATAGCAATCTTGCCAGGACATGCCAATTAACTTAAATTCAGAAAACTGCTGCTAGTATTCTGGTAATGTCATTAGTTTCTCAGGATAAATTAATAATTATTATTATATTTCCAACTCTCTATCTTTTCATTTTATATTTTGTTACACACTTGTATTGTCCAAGTTCTAAAGCATGCTAAAATTAATAAGCATTTTAATAATTATGACCAAAGGACGTCGGCAGTTTTGGGCTTGATCTGGTACAGTAATAAAAGCTTAACCAAAAATAAAAATAAATTTTAATTGTTCTTTGCCTAATTTGTCTTAGAGATTAAGAATTGAAATCAAAAATCGAAATAAATAAGAAATAAAATGATTATGCCGTTGACATTTTGAAAAAAACAATAATACAAAAACGGGTGCATGCTGGCTGGCGCGTGCCTCCATAGAATATATCATGTCGACAGCAACTAAAACCTTTGAATTGAGAACTCATTAGTCGGGCTGTACTTCATTGGATCATTCACACCATACTTAACCTCACTGTCACAAATACGAAGATTTCTATTTAACCCAATTATGTACAAAAACAAATAAAAAATGAATTTAAATACTCTTGAAATACTCAATCACTCCAAACTAATTTCATATCTGTACCGACCTACACAATCTGAAGCCCAGCGTTCTATGGGCGTCTGCCAGTGCCCTTTATATGAAGAACACTTTAGAAATGAAACTAAAAGTAGCACATTTGTATGAACAAATAATACAGGGAGATGAATGAAATAAAGTATACTATAAATCAGACAACAATAGCTCCCCAACCTATAGGTACCAATTAACTTACAATTGGTAGGATATCAATAATGTTATGTGCATCATTGATATCCTATAACTATTCTTATTTTTTATTCATATGTTTCTATTAAGTACAAGAAGCTGCACACACATAATATAATTTTCTAAGTTCCCATTAGGGGCAGTCTAGAGTCATGGCACTGTTTTGACCGAAGGCTACACCAATGGATATACACGTCTAAAGACACGTTTTTTGTATTTCTTAGGAAACAGAAGAAGGGAAAGTGGTTACGAAGCTTCCACTAAAAGAAAGGATTCGCCAGAAGAAATTTATAATGGGTAAGAATTGCTGAATTTAATCATCTTCACACATTTTGTTATCCAGTTTATAGTTTTCTTGTATTTGCTTTATTTTATTTTCGGTTGGGTAAACTAATACATAGCTAATAATTGTGTATGCCAAGAATTAGTCAAACAGCATCACTATGATTTTAAAAAACCGGTCAAGTGCGAGTCTGACTCGCGCACTGAGGGTTCCATACAAACTTGTATGTAGATAGTTCATCCATCATGGGAATTGAGTCTTGAAGATTTTTGCCAATTTTGTTTGGGATTTTTAATTTAAGCGGACAATAGGATTTCTATTTTCTTCTGATTTCATCGTAACCCTTTAATACATATACAAACACTCAAACCCGAAACAAATTACGTATTCCGTGCCGGAATCGAACCCGCGACACGGTGCTACTGACTAACGAGATCGACGAATTAGAGATGTGACCGATATATTCGTATTCGTTGAGATATTAGTAATATTATGCGTATTCACATATCAGTAATCCGACGGATTCTGATATGCTATAATATTCCGTATCCACTTTATATATATACTGATCGTTCAACATCGGTTGGATAATATCACTCAAAATCACTCGGCTACTCGGCTCGTCTGCTGATATTCGTGAATATTCGTGACGGACATCGGTGTCGTTTCTACATTGTACTCATATGTTATTGGAGTCCGCGCGCGAGTGAAACTTATCACCGAGCATTTAGAGAGATTGAAATGGAGTTTATTATCATGGCTCCACTTTACCACTCTGTTTATGTCATCTTGCAAGCGTTCACAATCCGACTTACCTTTAACCTCGAACAGCAACTTAAGGTTATCTGCAAACAATAAACATGTACCATGCCTGACGACCTCCGGTAAGTTGTTTATCATTATGATGAATTCAAGAGGCCCCAAATTGCTGCCCTGGCTTACTCCGGACCTGGTGTAGTATGGTTCGGATTCGTACCCATTGTAATCAACATACTGTTGTCGATCTTTCATGTAGCTGACGAAGAATTGTACCAGGTGTGGTGTACATCCAATTTCCGCAAGCTTCCTTAATAAGACGTCATTGTCGACGGTATCAAATGCCTTTTTAAAATCAAAGTACGCAGCGTCTACCTGTACGCCAGCGTCCACTGCTGGTATCACCTGTGCCATAAAGTTCATAAGATTGGTGACAGTGCTGCGCCCCGGTCGGAATCTGTGCTGCGCATCCGACAGCTGCGCGCGCACCTGTCTCTGCACGCAGCGCTTGACAGCAGACTCGAACACTTTAGCCGGCGTCGACAGCACAGCCACTGGTCTGTAGCCACTGACATCTGGACCTGACTTACCCTTAGGAACCGGAATGACTCTCGAGATCTTCCACTGAGCCGGGAATGTCGCTTGTTTTAAACAAATGTTAAAGATATGATGTAGTGGGTCTGCTAGTACTGTGCCACAAATCCACAATCTCTGAAAAGAAACGCTGGTATACCGTCGGGGCCAGATGAACGTTTTGGCTTGAGAGTCACGAGCGCTTCCCTTACGTCGTTGAGACTCAGAGTATATGCACTCGTGCACTTGTCGCGCCGACCTCCACCTCCGCCGCCCGTGCGTCTAATCTCGGTGGCTCCTTGCTGTACACAGACTCAAAATAATCCGCGAATTCCCTAGCACACTCATCGTCCCTAAGATGTTGACCATCTTTTATAATACTTTGCCTGTTTACTCTACTTCTCTTTGACTTAATATATTGCCAGAATGATTTCGGATCTTTTGCGAATTGATACTGACTTTTATATTTGTGAACTTTGTGTGCAATTTCTATTGATTTCTTAATTCGGGCCCTGCACTTGGCATATTCATTATAATCACTATCAAGCTTCGATTTTTTGAAATTCTTATGGAGTCTAGATTTATTTTTTATGTCTTTAATAATATCTCCCGTGTACCATTCAGGATACACATACCGCGAGCTTTCAAGGTTAAGCTTTTTCCTAGGTACACTTTGATCTAAAGTAAAGTTAAGTTTACCATAAAAGTAATTCAAAATTTCCTGTGGATCATGCATCTCATACATTGTGCTCCAGTCAGTGGAAGTCAGCATCGAATACAGTAATTCATAATCGGCCTTATAAAAATTCCACTGCGGTCTAATATCGCGTGTTTTACTGAAGGCGTCGGCGGCGGTCGTCGGCGTTGGCGGCGCGGAGGCGAGGCCCACGCTCACTGCGAGCGGCGGGTGGTGCGGGTCTACGGGCACGAGCGCCTCGTCCGCCGCTACTACTGACACCTCCCCTAGAAGTACCCGTCTGTGTTGGGAGTATAGTAGATTTCGTGGCCCCACCTTTGTTTACATTTTGCTTTTTGGCGGTTGACTGGGTACTCATATTCTTTTTAGGAGGTTTATTGGCCCTGGTATTCTGGCTAACGGCTTCAGCAAATGTACAAGGAGAGCTCACAGTTACTTCCTTTGCTAATTCCCGTGTTTGGGTATTCTGAGTCAATTTAGAATGGACTCTTTCTTCTATTACCGTCATTATTTTAACCAAATTCTCTAGATCACTTTTTGTTTGAGAGAATTGATATTGCAAGTGTGTTATCGCAATTGCCTGGCTGTCCAAGCGATCAATAATATCTGACCGAAATTGTCTCAGTTCATTAAGTAATACGGAATCTACATCTGCATCTATCATTGTCGGTGAGAATTTAGCTTGACTCTCGCGCTGGGTGGTTACATTATTCATTATGGGTGTGGTGATGATGTCAAGGTCGCTTGTATCAACTCTCACGGGCATTTCTATGTTTCCACATTTCGGATTTAAGCAAACACACTCCGGGCATACCCATTTTTTCTTGTATGCTAGGGTAAATGCCTTAAAAGCATCTGATTTTATCTTAAGACATTTTAAATCATACCTTTTTACGCATTTCTCATATGAACATTCCATGAAGGCGTTATTTAATATTGTTGAACAACAAGCGCTGCACTCGTTGGCCATAATTTTTGAATTTTATCCAAAATTCAAAATAATACGTCGTTGTGTGAGTGTAACGGCCAAGCGCTCCACACTTTGCTGTAGCGCGACAAGGACGAATTTATTTATCGCGCGCAGCCCCTCTCTTTCCCCCGAGGTGAGGAAGAGCTTACCTCAGCCTTCTCGGTACTCGGGATATAGCACTCGCGAATAAAATTCCCAAATAAGTTCACTCCACTTTAGTGCTTATTTATTTCACTTATTGTTTAAACACATTATGAGTCATTATTGCTTACATTAAAACTCCATTAATTTGGGTAAAATAACAAAAAAAGCGTCCGCACCCGACCACGTCACGATCTCAATCGTTTCATAGTGATACGTTTATCCCTATGATATCAGTAATATTCATAAATATCCATTCAAGTGCGCAATTGAGGCGCTCCTAGATGTCTTTCTGTACACTGAAACGTTGCGTCAGGTCGAGACTCGTACCACAGGATAAGACACGTGCTGATCTCCATCTCGCTATTAGATGGCAGGCAGCTAACGATGGCACTCGCGTTTGCCACTTCAAAGCTCTACCGCTGTTCCAGGACAGTCACTGTTTTAACTCAGGATCGCTTCCATTGTTACACTCGGTGACATTAATTTGGGAAAAAGTGGCATGCGCTCTCTCAGACTATTTCTTTAGGATATGGTACACGACTTATTTTATCACTTACGACAGAAATCAAAACGATTTTACAAAAAAACCAACCGAATGCAGAACCTCCTCCTTTTTGGAAGTCGGTTAAAAATAATAAAACTGTGGGTAGATGTGAATCTTATCAAATGTACAAAAATAGAGTGGGCGAATGGGATAAAACCCATCCCACTTCTGAATTTAGCTTTTTATACAATTTTACTAAAAAATAATAATACCAGATCAAAAATATTTAATGAAAGTTATAACCGAATATAATTCCTTAATTACAACTAAATTTACTGGGAAACTAAGTGAAAGTAAATACAATCAACTTCAACAATAATTAGCAGCGATATCGAACGTCCGTCCGATCCAAAGGTTGTGCGAAGTGTGCACAGAACAAAAAAAACCGGCCAAGTGCGAGTCGTACTCGCGCACCGAGGGTTCCGTATCAGTTTTGGACGTATAAAGTGAAAAAAACCGGACCGCAAAACTAAGTTTGTTTGTGAAAGAATTTTGATGATTTTGAAAAAACTGTACTAGTTAGGGAACATCGTTTTATTTTTGGTGCCATATTTGGGTCAATTCCTATCAACTATAATTATTTCAGATTTTTCGCCCCATAAACTTCGGAGATAAGGGGGGGGAATGGTATTTTTTTGGAAATTATTCATCATATGTCGAAAACTGTGAGACATAAAATAAAATAAAAATATATTTTGAAATGTGCAGATCAAGCCCTTTCATATGAAATGTCACTTGACCTACATTACACTTGAGTAACCCCACTTTAAAATTTTGGACCCCCACTCCGGCCCCTTTTGCAATGAAAATAAAAATATTTTTGGACTTTTTTCATTTGCAATAAAGTTGAACAAGCATTCTTTATAACTGTTCCAAATCTCAAGTCGATAGCATAAGTGGTTGCTGAAATAATCAGGTGTGACAGACAGACAGACGAAGTCGCACCATAAGGGTTCCTTTTTTACCATTTTGGTACGGAACCCTAACAATAATACTCTAGCGAGAAGAATATCAACTTCATAGTAAAAATGTGAGACGAATTTGCACGCCATCTAGTGGGATCCCACTAAACCCAATGAAAAAAATTATATGCCCACCTAGAATAGATATTATTTTATTGACAGTTTATGACAATAAAATTATATCTATTCATAAAGGTGGGCATATAATACAAATTAATACATCTTGAGAAACTGAAAATCCACAAGTGACGCACTTTCCTATGTTTTACTTTTGATTAATTGCGAAACAATTCTCGTTCTCACAAAGAAATCTCGAAAGAGTCACTATCTCACTCAACACAACACTTTTTCACCAAAACAGTGCAGCGGCGTAACAGTATGCCGACTCAACGTTATGATGGAAAAATCAGAAACAGTTTATCGTTTTATAGCACATCAAATAAACAGAAACAGAAAAAACTACCAACCGTAACAGCAGACATTTATCTTGTAGTGTTGCCAGAGCAAACTACCAGAGTCCATTTTTTAAATTCAAATTTATTTCTAAACATATAATTATTTTTCCAAATTTCGTTTAGAATTCATAATTTTAATTATATACTTAACCGAAAAAATAATAGGTGTTACTTAATAAGCTACATTTTACATTAAATAAATCATGTTTAAGTCATAATTTTTTAGACGATATTTCATTTTATTTTACTTGGTAACATTTTTTTATTTTTTTTTATTAAATTGCATTGCATTGTAATCAGCCTGTAAGACAGAGTCGTCGATATCGCTATCTTTTTCATGAACTGGAACCCGCCTTGAGTCCAAGGTCACCCATACACAGTTGACCGAGGCTGGAAGTGTGTCTCTGCCGGCTCGTGCACGCTGCGCCGCTGGCGCTCCCCACTCGCGCCGCTCCATGTCACATTGTTAATCACGTGACTTGGTTTTGACGTCACAGCCAAGCCACGCCTACTAGAAATCTAATTTTCTGCTAATTATATAATATGTAGTTCGTAGGTAGATTTGAATTGATCATCAATCAATCATTTTAAAAGTTGATTTGATTATAAAAGTCAAATTTTTAAACAGGTAGGTACACTCGACGCCATTTACGGTCGACCACTTTTCGCCCTTATTACTAAGAACATAAGGGTGAAAAGTGGTCGACCGTAAATGGCGTCGAGTGTACCTACAGTTCTTAAACAAAACAAAACAATGTTTCTATAAATTTTTTTTTTTTTTTCATATTTTATACGAACTATACAGGAGCAAAAAATAATCATATGATTACAGATTTCAGCTCGCTAATATTTGTTAAAAAATCCGTGTTTTAATACGCTTAAAAACTTCTAGATATTTTTCTAAAAACAAGTCTTTTTTTCTTAATTCTACCGGTTGGCGTAGCTACATCTTTCCAGTTCGTTTAGAACGAAGACTGTGATTTTAGATTTTAGTGAATTTTCATTTTAGTAAAAAAAAAAATGTTTAACTCGCCCTCCAAATATCTTTAATTAACTCCCCAATCAACATACGATGAAAATTAAATATTTCAATTTTTTTTAATAATCGTAATCGTAATCGACGATTATTTCGGGCAATAATCGTAATCGCTAAGCGATAATCGTTTCATCACTAATATTAATAGGGCGTATAATTATTCGTTTTATTTATTCAGTCAACAAGATTTTTTTCTATTGCAGATGATATTGTAGTGGCTGGTATTGTAGCTCTAGTCCTGATAGTAGTTATCATAGGCATTATAATCGGATCTTATGCCGGACCACCAGTTGAACGACCTCTACGTCTCGGCCGCTACATCACCACTTTCACCAGCTGTGGGCCTGTTGAAGGGTATGTGTGTTGTCTATAAACATATTTTTTGTTGTAGTGTATTAATAATACTGTTTTTCTTATTTAGATTTTTTTTCTTTCAGTATACTGGAGGAAGGAGTCTACAAGTTCTATAGTATTCCTTATGCCAGACCACCAGTTGAAAAAAAAAGGTTTACATATGCTCAACCCTTGAATAACTTATCAACATGCTGGAATGGAACTTATGATGCACGGACGAAAGGCCCTCTCTGCTTACAGTTCTTAGAAAATGCTACAATCACTGGTGAAGAAAACTGTTTAACAATAGATGTGGTTACTCCTCATGTGAGATATGACTCGCCGTTACCTGTTGTTATTCTGATTGGGGCAAATACGTTGGTTGGAGGGATAAGTCCTGCTCAACCTTCTGCATTGTATTCTCGTACCAAAGAAGTCGTTTTTGTACGTCCTAATTTTAGGTTGGGTCCTTTTGGATTTTTAGCTCTAGATATTTTATCAAAAAGTAGATATCCACCTACGTCAGGCAACTATGGACTTAGCGATTTGTTAGTAGCATTGAAATGGGTACACTTGAACATAAAACATTTCGGAGGAGATCCACAATCAGTTACTTTGTTAGGTCACAGAGCAGGAGCTACATTGACTGCTGCTTTGACTACTATTGGCTCGGCTCAGAAAATGTACTCCCGAGTGTGGCTATCATCATCTTCCGTCATATTTCCTGGTGATACATTAGAACAGTCCCAAAAATTAAATACTAGGTTCAAGGAAATGACTAAATGCAATGACGCTGATTGTTTACGACGTATTTCTACAACAGAAATTCTAACTCCAGATATTTGGTTGGAAAATTATATAGGGAATCTACCCAGTAGTGATGAATCAAAGCATTCTCTGTTGGTTTTAGATGGAGAGTTACTTAGAGTCCATGCTTATGAAAGTTGGGATGCTCAAAAAGAGGCTAAAAAGTCTGGAAAGGATAAAGTTTTCAAACCAATGGTATTCGGTACCACACAACATTCTAGTCACTCAGATCTCCTACAGAAAAAATATTTAAATTGGACAGCTGACATTGTAGAAAAAATTGTTAATGATAGTGTAATTGGCGAAAAGAATTTGACATCTACAGTGTTTACGCATGTCAACAAAACTTATGATGGTTTGGTGGAGTTGATTTCATCCATTCGTACATTGTGTCCTTTGGTAAGTCTTGCTAGATTGCGCCTTGCTGTTCCATTGTATGTAGTCCTTGGATCGGGCGCCGGAGGGGGTGCCGGCGGATCTGGCATAGCTAGCATTAATGCTGACGTAGAAGCTATTCTTGGAACATTTGAGTCGGAAATGCCGGAACAGCGTCGTTACATGGCAGGTATGCAGCAGCTTTTCTATTACTATGTGTGGCATGGCCACTTGCCTGGACCAGAAAGTGGTTTAATTCAAGTAGGTCAAGATTTGCTTCCCCTTAGTGGCTTGCCTCTTTGTGACTTACTGATTAGGGAGGATATAGTACCGAGGTATGCACACATTGACTAATATATATGGTAACAATTTGTATGACCCTATAATAAATTAGCTACGTTTTTATGAAATGATAATAATTATATCATATTATACTTGCCCCAGTGTTTTATACCTACTTTAATATTTTATAATAATTCTTGCTGTCTATTGTGTAGGTAGGTATGTGTTCTGAAGGTAATTACAAAAACTACACCTTTTCGAAATTATCATGAGAATTGAATATTATCTGATTCTGGATACCTTGTTTGTTTAACATTATTATTTAATTGAAGCCCTAAAGTACAAAATTTCTCACATTACTTATTTTCACGTACTTGAATCTATTTAATCTTCTCTTATAGATTAAGAATATACCTAGCATTGGTTTACACCATAGAATTAATATTAAATATAAAATTAAGTGAGACTGATGAAACATTGATCTCATCTGATCAGGCAGTCTCTTTTTCTACTAATTTTATAAGTAATGTATGTTAAAATTGTTTCAGTTACCTTTATTTTTAGAAATATTTTTTTCTACTTTTATATGAACAATTAATATTTTATATTAAGTATTATGTGAATTAATAGGACACGTTGATCCTGAGATCGATGAAGGAAAAACGTAAATATGTATTCATTTTAATATAAGGCAGCTTTTTGTAAGACTTCATGAAAAAGACTGATGAAATTCGAACTTCAAACATACATAGTGTTGCTATAATTTATTTATGATATTGAACCAAAATATAACAGGTACCTACACTTTGTTTGGGTAGATACATTAATAATTGGAGTTCTATACTTACGTGAAAATAATTCTTATTCTTCCCATTCTTAAAAAAAATAATCTCAAGATCAATGTCATAATGTCCTAACTGTATCTTTGATAAGGTTTATTGCATTAATCAGCTGAAGTGAGAATAGGCGTAAATGTGAAAATAATTTCATAGTATTATTATTATTATGCTTTTAGCCAGTATAGTTCTAGCCATCGCATATTGTCCCACCTTTTCTTACCAAATGTATTTGATTTATGGTTATTTTGTATTATCCTGTGTACGGTAGCTTTTATATTCGAGCCAACCCTTACAATTGAGAGATTGCTAATAAGCGTTATGAAGCGAGGGGGATACAGTAAAAGTAGACACCCTCCATTAGTCACCACTACTGCTAGTCTATTCTGTAACTGAGAACTGCCAATTTGTTTGCAAACTTTCGAGGGAGAATCTCACCCTGACATTCTCCCTCGAACGTTCGCAAACTGGCAGTTCCCGCGGTGATATCACGCGGCGGTACAGAACAGAAAGGCTGCTCTTGCATTTAAGGTGAAGGGTGACTTGAAGAATTTTGTTTAAAATATGATTTTAATAGTAAGTACTTATTTAGTTCAATAATATTGCCTGTCTCAAAGTAATTGTGATTTTACCAAGTCTGATTAATCCAAAGAAATATTGAGCAATTTACAGCATTATAATTGCTATATTAGTTAAGTTATTTATGTCTTATTATTGTATTGTACGCAGGGAATCTCCATATCGATATACTCTTGTGTTGCCAAAATGCTTTATGTAATTAAGTTATTAATGCACTTGCGTTAGCTGTAGTATAGATGTATGAACTTTGTGTAATTTTGTAAATTGATCCAAATAAATTGGTTTAAGACTGACATATTGATTTGTAGTTCAAAAATCCATTGGACAGTTCTACAATTTAAATACAAAATATCAAAGCCTGGCAAACGGCAACCAACCCAGAGGGTACTATAAGCACCTATACTCCATTTATTATAACATTAGACAAAAAACGGTTATAACTGTTTCGTTATTTGGATGTAGGCGTCTAATATAAGCATCGTTATTTCACGATATATTTAAAGCTATGTAATCTATTTACTATTTGCAAGAAAATTTAAACACAAAAACGCAGTCATTACAACAATACAAGCTGTTGTTTTGCATCCTCGTCAAATTTCAGGAGGTTATCATAAAAGACATAAATAATCAATTGATAGTACAGTACCGGGTAATAACTAATAAGCGCTGCTTTTTTTTGCTGTTGAAATTTAACAGTATTTCAGAATTAAACCCTCAAATAAAAGGGAATCACCCGACTACGCACACAGCGACAATGCACCTGTGTGCGTGAGTGTCAACGTCTTACCTACGAAATTCTCGCGCGCGCTACCGAGTAATGACCTTCGGCGACCGTAGCAATAATTATACCTACCTAGTTTTATTTCGAAAATCACCTACATTATTGTCATAAATTTCGCTTTATAATAAACTTATTTTATGCATCATTAGAATACGAAAATCTTATTATTAACAGTAATATGCGCAAAGTTCAGTGACCTGTTATCAGATGTTAGTTTTGCTTTATTGCTATCCTTCAGCCTGAAGTTTTCGTAATGTTTTTGTTTTTATTTGTGGATTAACTTGGTTGATTTGAAATTTTCCTTCCTACTTAACGGGCTTAGGACCGGCAATAATACCTACCTTAGTTGTTGTACCGATCTACTACGTATTAAAATGTTTTCTACGTTTGATGGAAACGGAAAGATTGCTAGTTAAGTGTAACTACGTGGTGATACTTTCGACTCTTAGGTATTATTGGCGTAGTTAAAAATTTGAAATCAACTTATTTACAATAATAAAATTGATTATGCTAACAACGTATTTACAAAATGTACAAATTAATAAATTAGATAGGTACCTACTTAAGTTACCCGGAGGTATTGTTCAAAGTTACCACCATCACACTCTTGGCACAATCGAGCACGACTTAGCTGGTTTTCCCTCAGCTTACGTAACACTAACACATTCGTTTTTAAAGAGTCGAAAGCACTAATCCTTCTTCCACGTAATTCTGTTACACTTGTCACTTCCTCCGTGTAAACTAATCTTTTAACGTCTCCCCACAAATAAAAGTCTAGAGGCGTCAGGTCCGGAGAACGCGGAGGCCAGGCCACAGGTCCTCCGCGACCGATCCAGTCGTCACCAAACCTTTCGGTCAAGTACTCGCGTACTTGCCGACCATAGTGAGGGGGAGCACCGTCCTGCTGGTAGTAGAGGTTGCGATGGAGTGCCAGAGGAATATCCTACAAAATCTCCTCAACAACTTGCCGCAACAGCTCCAGGTATGTGCAAAGCGCATGCACATGCACACAGCGGCGACATCAAACATACTGTTGCGCAGCGCGCACCGCACGCGCTAGCGGCCATCCCCGCGACCCCGACCGCGGGGGTAGCTAGGCGCATGCGCGAGATAGTACCCGTGAGTGGTTGGATGGGTGGGATTGATTACTACGAATTTATCGAATGATCGTTGCGTATGTGTTGTGTATGCATTGTTTGCGTTTGTTTGTGTGTGAGAGCGCGGTTATAAGGCTAGGTAACAGACGCGCTGAGTTTAAATACCGCTGGTGCACACTTACGGAATTCCATAAATAAGAAAACAAAAAAAAAAAAACCTACCCATTTTATTATTGATTTGGGTCGAGAATCATTAGTATAATTACGTCCTTGAATTTGACTAGGATGCAAATCAACAGCTTGTATAATACAATAACTATAGTTATTTTGCCGTTATTTTTCTAATGCTATAGTAAATGAAGTATAGATGTTTGACGAAGTATAATTAGCCTCAGTCGACACGGCACCCAATAAATGAAGGCGACAGACGACTTGGTGTAAACCACTGAATACATTTTAATGTGTAAACATGGTGTAAACAGCGCTTGCTCCGCCTTCGTTGACCGACAGTTGTTTACGAGTCGGCAATCTACCTTGTGTAAGAGAGCCATTACACAACTCCAGTATAATTATCGCCGTCTATATTGTGCAACTTGCTTATCAAAGCGTTGCAGCAACGCTTTGTTAGTGGCGATAAAATTACATAATATATTATGTAGTACAGTCAGTATCAAAAACATCGGGACAAAAAAGATCTAAACAACTTAAAAAAAACCGGCCAAGTGCGAGTCGTACTCGCGCACCGAGGGTTCCGTATCATTTTTGGACGTATAAAGTGAAAAAATCCGGACCGCATAACTAAGTTTGTTCGTGAAGGAATTTTGATGATTTTGAAAAAACTGTACTAGTTAGGAACATCCTTTTATTTTTGGTGCCATATTTGGGTCAATTCCTATCAACTCTAATTATTTCAGATTTTTCGCCCCGCAAACTTCGGAGATAAGGGGGGGGATGGTATTTTTTTGGACATTTTTCATCATATGTCGAAAACTGTGAGACAAAATAAAATGAAAATATATTTTGAAATGTACAGATCAAGCCCTTTCATATATGTCACTTGACCTAGTATAGTAAC
The DNA here is from genome assembly GCA_948465475.1 of Thalpophila matura. Taxonomy (NCBI): domain Eukaryota; kingdom Metazoa; phylum Arthropoda; class Insecta; order Lepidoptera; family Noctuidae; genus Thalpophila; species Thalpophila matura. The sequence continues at coordinate 7,568,577 of OX419183.1, read as the reverse complement.
CCCACTTTGAAATTTCGGACCCCCATTCCGGCCCCTTTTGCAATGAAAATAAAAATATTTTTTGACTTTTTTTCATTTGCAATAAAGTTGAACAAGCATTCTTTATAACTGTTCCAAATTTCAAGTCGATAGCATAAGTACCTAGTTGCTGAAATAAGCAGGTGTGACAGACAGACAGACGAAGTCGCACCATAAGGGTTCCTTTTTTACCATTTTCGTACGGAACCCTAATTAAGAAAAAGTTATATTTTTGTTTTGTCATGGTAAATGAAATGTTACGGGCAACTTGATATCTCCGGTCACTATGAATAATGGCCGGTCTGTATTAACAATGCCCGTATCAATTGGGCAATGTAATTATAAATCTAAACTAATATTTTAAAGAGGAGTAAGGGGCTAAGGGGGCATGGGGTAAGGGGGGCAGGGAGAAGGGCAATGGTTGACGTATTGGGGTAAGGGAGGTAAGGGGGTAGGGGGTTAAGGAGACCGAGGGGAAAGGGGGCAGGGGGTAAGGGCGCCGGGGTGAGGGGGTAAGGTAACAGCTGTAGGTACATAGCTGTTACCTATAGCTGTTACTTTTTAGCCCGATGTTCCCACGTAATCGAAACTTACGCGGGTGAAACCGCGGGGCGCTGCTAGTAGTTTTATAAAAGCGAAAATGTACTTAATCGATTTTGACCTAAATTTAGATAGGTAGTACGTTAGGTAGGTATTTGGATCACTTTCACTTGTGTACACAGTTATCCTTATACCTATGTATATCCAAATGATTTTTATTTCTCATTGAAGTTGTGATAAGACTCTAATTTTCTTAAGTTTTTCAGTGTTTGTTCTTAATTTTTTATGCTAACTCTATATATCAGACACGGTCGCAGCTAAAGACTTGGGAGGGAGGGGGTCCTACAGATTAGTGCCGACATGCAGATTTACTTGTGCTTCACGGGGGGGTCATGACCCCTCCCCACCTCTCGGTCCGCCACTGAATTGTACTAAGACGGTATTATTATTTGCTGAACAGAACAGCCTCGCTATCTGCAATTTTAATTAATTTGCTCAATTCTATAACCACAAATCTGTACTGAACCTGTCGTGTGCTGTCGCTTATGGCAACCTTGCTGGAATATACATTGCAATATGTAGTTGCATTGCTAAATTGCTGCAACAGGCAACAGTAACGCCGTAAACATTACTGATATATAAGTAGTTCTCAGGAAGATGCAATTTCTATAGCCCGTTTATAGCCATACAAACCATATAGAAGGAGAAATATAAATAAGTAGGTATGGTATCTTTGGGTAATGATTTATTAATTTACACACTATAATAGTTACCTACCAGTTGTAAAGAGACACCAACGAGGATATCGGCCAGAATAATGATAAAATATTTAGAAAAATAAACAAACCCAGATGAAAACATTCAGACTTCAAATAAATAATCGAACAATTAAATCCGTTTAGGTATAAAATATAGTTTTTGGTAATGAAACGAAATTCATTATCGAAGCCATGTTGAGTACATAGGTACCTACAACATGGTTTTGATAATGAACAATTTTAAAATATAACAAACAAAATTCTCATACATAATTATTCACGTTATGTTATACATATAACAATCGTCGTAAAAATTTTACAAAAATATAGAGACCTGCTCTGAACCTGCTCTAATCTCGTACTGTGAAATGCTTGTTTCAATTTAAATGATTACGTTCTCTCAAAGGAGATATAATGGTTTGTAAGTTTTCTTTGCCGATTTTAGTAGATTTCCGTAAGACAGAAGGTGATTTAGGTTTATAATGTAATTGTTCCGAATCCTTCTTCAATTTGTCAATAATTGAAGACTGCTTCGCAACAGTCATTGTCAACTCCTCGTTTTCTTGACGAAGCAGTGATAACTCGACTACTAAGGACTGCTGATCTTGGATCTGAAAATAATAAGTGTATCAGCATTAATGATTATAATTATCATTGTATAGATACGAGTGTCATTTTAACTTGATGCAGTTGAAATGTGCTGTCTGTCACCTGTTGTTGAAGGCATTGATTTTCAGCCTCGAGCCGGTTCATCTCGGCGGCCGCCTGCGCCAGGAGCGCGCGCGACTGCTCGGCTGCAGCGGTCGCCTGCCCCGCGTGCTCGGTAGCTAATTCACACAACTTGCGTTTCTTCTCGACCTAACCAAAAAATGTACAATTATTAATAACTAGCTTCCACCCGCGGCTTCGCCCGCGTTTTTGGGATAAAAAGTAGCCTGTGTTATTCTGATGATTTGAAATATTACATCATTTACAATATTATATTATACATATAATAATAAACGGTCAACTGACCTCTTCACGAAGTGATTGAATTTGGGAATTAGACTCCTTTTTCAAAAGCTCCACATCTTCTATCAGCTCATTCTTGATAGAGCCTAGTTCGCGATATGCTTCTTTCTCGACGTTTTGTAGGCTTTCTATCAATGAAACATTGTGCTCCATAATGCGATTGTGTTCCTTAGCTAATGCCGCTTTAGATTTTAAGATATTTACTAAAGCATCCTTGTATTCATTACACTCCATAGCAGTATTATTTAGAGTGGTTTTATAATTAGCAAGCTCATTTTCTATAATTTCATTAGTATTTAATAATGTTTGTACTTTCTCTTCCAAATGCTCCAGTTCATTATCAGATTCCCTCAATCTCATTGTCAATACTTCAACAATATCTCTTGTAACAGACAGAGATGTTTCAAACTTATTTTTGTCCTTTACAGCTTTATCCACTTCCACTGTAAGTTTGTTGATTTTATTTTCAAAATCTATAAGCTTCCTCTTAGACTCCTCTTTCATTTCATCTCTTTCTTTTAAGAGAGTTAGTTTATCTTGGTTCAAAGTATCATTTTCATTTTTCAGATTGTTAATTTCTTTCTGAAGAATCATTTTCTCTTCGTTTGTTAATGTTATTTTATATTTCAGGTCCTTAATATCATTTTCTAGGTATTGCATTTTTTTCTGCTGTTGAGTGTAATGATCATGAATATTTCTGGTTCGTTCTTCAAATTGTATCTCACATAGTCGTAATTTTTCACAAGTCGCTTCATCAATCTGCTCCATTTTAGCTTTCATTTCACTGTCCTTATTAATCAACTCCTGCTGGAGTTCCTGAACTGCCTCAAACTTTTCTTTCAGCATTTGACTTTTAATAGTTTCTATTAATGTTTTATAAATAGACTTCATATTCTCTTGATCTGATTTGGATTTATTTGTAACTGTTTGCTTTTCTTCTTCCAGTTTAATTTTTAGGGTTTCTAGTTCTACTTTGTATTCACGTCGAATGCTCTCGTTCGCTTCTAGTGCAAGAGCATGGTGACCTTTTACCATTTCAAGTCTTTGACGAGTTTCTTCCAACTCTGTTTCTGCATTAGTTAATTTTTGCTGCAAGTCCTGACATAAACTATCTCGAATAGTAATAACTTCTTCAACAGATCTCAATTCTAATTGTTTGTCAGTGACTTCTTGTTCTAGTTTTTCACATTGTTTCTCCAACTCATTTATTTTGTGCTTGAGATCACTGATTGAATAATTGGCTTCAATTTGAGCAATAGTTCCTTTTTGTTCCTGCTGCAGTTCCAGGTCTTTTAGAGTGATCTGGGAAAATTGCCTATCCAACTTGTTGAAGTTATTTGGTGTAACTTCTTTCACTTGCTTTTCTAGCTGTGAAATTTTTAATTTGAATTCCTCAATTTGTTTTGTATATTCAGCAATGGTGTGATCTTTATTTCTGAAACCAAGATTAAATTACAATTTGTCAACTGGAATTGTATAATTATGATTCACTAGCATCCGAACGCGGCTTCGCCCGTGTATTTCAGGATGAAAGGTAGGCTATGTGTTATTCTGATGTAAGTTATATGTATTACTGTAAACCTGAAAATTCGTTCAGTAGTTTTTGCAAAAAGAGTAACAAATATCCATACATACTCACAAACTTTTGCATTTATAATATTAGTATTAGTAGGATTCTTTTATTAAAATAACAAGTGTTTATTACCTTATTTCTACTTCTTGAGACTTAATAACATCTTTAGAAGTTTCATTCTTTATTTTGGAGCAAGTTAGTTCACTTTTCTTCTTCAGACTGGTAGGAGCTTTGATGGTAGATGTGGATTTTAATGGCTTTGGCTGCAAATAATGGATGTAAATTGTAGATCGATAGGTACATGAAGGCATTCAATTTCTTGGAGAATGTAATTATAACCAAGTCTGCTAGACAATGCCCTTTGAGAAGTAGGTAACGGTACCTTAATAACAACTATACCACGCTGCAAGGGCTTAGTTATTTGGTACTTACAGAAACAGCTGTTAGGTATAATTTTATTATTTATGGTTATATTAGATTAGAATGATAATTGGCATACCTACTTATTTCAGACATGTGAATACCACAATACTGAGGAGTATTGTAGTATTCACATGTCTGGGTGTAAAAAGACATCACCAAGCCGACACCTACGCATTCATTTCATTCATTCATTCATGTAACTTTGAGCAAAAATAATTGCTGGGAAACGACTTTTATTTTTAGGTATAAAAACAGCTGTTTTTTGAAATTACGCGCTACCGATTGTGTCTATGGGTGTTTTGATTTGTACGGGACGAGGGAAGTGGAGTATAGGTCTGCCCCGGCCCCCGAACCCCGGCGCTGCCGCCCCAGTGCCGTATTCGTGAAAAACGTAAAAAAAATATTGAAACTTTAATCTTCAATATTTCCATAACCAGTCGGTTCCCAGGTATGGTCCAGTACAAAAAAATTATTGTATTGATGGGTAGAATATGTGGTTTCAGTTTTCGTTAAGGGTCTTTTTACACCCGATATTTAAGAGATGAAAATGGATGTACCTATTTGAAAGGGTCATTGTACTTATGAACAACTTTTATTTTGGGACCAGGGGCCGTACCATGACGTGTTAAAACCATCATTGTTCCACTGTAAACAAGGGATAGCGCTATTCGTGCTGTATAGTGCCATCCCTCTCTCACAGCGGAATAATGATGGCAGTAGGTAACACGTCGTGGTAAAGAAATCAGCTGTTCCATACATTTATGTTCACATAACTCAACAAAATGTATGGAACAGCAGATTTTTTTTTTCGCGATTTCGGGGTTTGTCCCATAGTAAAAGTTGTTCATAATGATGAGTACAATGACCCCTTAAAATATTTCCACTGTCTAACCTGCCACCCTGTATAGTTTATGAGATTCGATTTTTAAAGTGAAATTGAGAATATTTATATTTTCTAAAATCGAATGACGCGGGCGGGACTAGAGCCCGCAACCTCTGCCGAGCCGTGGCATCACTCTTCCAACTGAGCTATACATATATATAATTATTATCCATATGATCTATACATTCTCATCTTATTGGTCAGTAGTAGGGTGTACCACTGTAGGTATTTTTATCATGATACATGATCGTGAGCAGTGTTCGGATATTTGGGTACTTAGGTATTTACCTACACTTCACTTTTTCCTACAATAATATGGACATATCTCTAAATAAATTTATTTTTTATCATCATCTTTTAAAAAACGTTTCGTCTTAGTCATATTAATTTCATTACCTATATTAACAGTTTGAGTTTTACGTAAAAGTATAATATAGGAGTGGACAATTTTGTCAACATACATCCCTATCATATTTAAATAGCACTAATAGATTATTAAAATACTTGTATAAGTAGGTAGTGTCAAATTAATAAAATAATCAGTATAATATTTTTTTAAGATGAAATTTAAAATTTAATCAGAAAGTCATGGCCATATTCTTTTTTCGTTGAAATAAAAGTGAGGTTTAGGTAAATAAGCACCCGAATATCCGATCACTGTTCATGAGATAGCATATCTAAGTAATAAACTTACAGTAACAAATGATCTGACACTATGTGCAGAGCTACATTGAGAATGTGCATCGGTGTTAATTTTAGAAGATATAGGGATACCAAACAGCTTAGGCTTGGCTACTGTTGCTGAAGATTTCACATTGAGTTTTTGTTTCTCAGTTTCTGGTTTGCTTGGTTTACTTTGACCTTTTTTGACAGAGCCAGGAGCTGAAAATTAATTGTTATGATTAAGCTCTCAAATTTGTTGAGAAATCACAGAAATACTTAAAAAGCCTACCTACCTACATTATTATTGTATGTTTTCACCGAGGTAAGTAAAGATAATGCTAACTAAATTATGTACCTACATACCTAGATCGGATATTCGGGCGCTTATTTACCTACATTTCACTTTTTCCCTCAATAATATGGACATGCCTCTGAATAAATTTATTTTTATCTAAAATTTTTTCGTTGAAATAAAAGTTATGTTTAGGTAAAAAAAGCGCCCGAATAACCGATCTATGCGACGTTATGTTCACAGAACAATATGACTCTAGCGAGGTTATGTTGTTGTTTACTGTAGGTAAGTAGGTACCTACCTACCTACCTAATACCTACTTAGCAATTTGGATGTTTAATCGGCATTTTAAATTGGATGAATTTAACAACAATGAGTAGGTAAGACTTGTCTTCTAGTCCATATCAGATCAGGCAGTAAGTACCTAGGTACCTACCTATATGCTTTCACATAATGCGGTTACAAGTACATTAGTAGGTACAACTACCTACTACTGAGTACCTAGTTAATTAAGCTAGTGAGCAACCATCAACAGTTAACTTTTTATTTTATAATAATTATAGAATACCTACTACCTACCTATTATATACAGCTAATTACTAAATAGGACCGGGAAAATGTATTTTAGGATGAATTAATTAACAACAAAAATAAACTTACCTATGGGCTCAAACCGCTTTGCTTTCGAAAACATGACTATCAATTAAAAAAAATAGTTAGCGATGTTTCTAGTCAACTTTCTTTCATGAATAACTCCAATAACTCTGTTAACTGATACAAAATTCTAAATAATGTAACCGTCAGCGTTCTCTCTTAAAATGAAATAACGACCGCAGGCAGGACTGGGGTGAAATGGTGAATGCGCGCGTAAATTATTATTATTTTACTCGCACCCCTTGCCCCTAGCCCCTACCGATCAGCCGATGAATGAGTCGAGTCCGAGGACCGTTAAAAAACGTTCCATTTTACGTTCCACGTATTGGCTCTACAGCTCTACACACTCTTCACTAAGCGTATACTAATCTATGCTCCAAAGACTACTATATATATAGACGGTACTCTCAACCATATTTTCCGTCATCGTACAAGCAGCGCCATCTATCCGTGGTAGGGCCAATAGGTTCTTGACAAAATTGAAAATTGCTACAGATTGTGGTCATCCTATCAGTTCATAGCGTAAATAAACTTATTTCACTTGATTTTTAACTAAAATATGTATATTTTTTTCAAATTACACGAAAAAAAAATGCAATAATTTTTGTTATTGTAGCTGTGACAAGAACGGCCTGTTGCACTCTGGTGACGTCACACGCTTGTAAGCCAGTGTTGCCAACTTATTTTTAGGGTAAATAATTTTTTAGGGTAAATTTGAGGGTAAAATTTTAGGGAGCGCCTCCGCAGCCGGCGCCGACTAGGCTCCCAAAAATAATGCCGTTAGGAATCGGAGTAGCCTTGGAGTAGCAGTGATACCAGACGAAAATAATTGCAAACTACCGTAGCAGCAGATTAATGTTACCGTGTTTTAAGTTGAATTAAATACCTTAGATTGACTTTTAAATTAGTGTCAATGTAAAACAAAATACAACATTTTTGGACTTACAAGGGGGATGGAGGTGGTCGACGGAGTTCCGGTACGCGGAGCTCCTATTTCTATCTGCAAGGTTAAAAGTAACCTAACACGAAGGGGTTGACGGGGGCTTCGTTCGCTCGCTCACTGAAGCCCCCGTCAACCCCTTCGAACCTAACCTGTCCGTGTCGGGGTGTCCAAGTTCCCGAGCTCGCTTCGCTCGCTCTTGGACCCTAATTAGGTATGTTACTCAAATGAAACATGAAATGTTTTTTTAATTATGCCAAATTGCCAACTCCCTTTCCCGCTTTTTTTTCCAAAGTCAGCGCCGGCTGCCAATTTAGCAACCGGTGCCGGCTGAAAATTCAGGACACGGCGGCGGTCGCGGAGTAACTTCCAAAATTTTAAGGTTAGATTTCGTATTGTTGTTATGATTACTGGGGATTGTCCATTTAGTATGGGGCTTTGGCCTGGCAATATTATTGTCAATGTCTGTTCAAGACATTGACAATAATATTTTTACAATAATTAATTAGTTAGCAGTTCTAAGAAGCAGAATATGAATATGATTTAGTATCAAGTGTTTAAAATATATTTAAACATATATACTGTTACATGTGACAAAGACGGTTAAATGTGAAATAAAAAACATTTTTATGAATTATTTTAATTTTATTCTGATTCATAAGTTAGTAATATGTTATCTAAGAACTGGGCAGGTGGCGATATATGTTCTTGGTACCTTGCCCAGCTCAAAAACCATATAATTGTCATTACATGAGCGCAGCAACCCACTGTTCTCCGGCCAATTATAAAGGTGTTGATTGATACAAAGATATAATTAGAAAGATTTTTTTTAAAATATGAAAGTATTATTCTTAACATTATTTTTTTTGTAGCATTATGTTCACGCGTAGCCTAAAATGGACATTGCCCTTTGGGCCTTTTGGTAAGCAATACATGTAGGTACCTAAGTATTTGAATTGCATTTGAGTTAAACAAACAAATTCAGCATATTTTTATTGTGAAACATGACCATTGATTAAGAAAGAACTTGTTTTATTGTATATCTAAAACCAAAACTTTTGCCAGGTATTTTTGTATAAATAGTTATGATTTTAGAGTAAAATTAATCAGGCATTGGGGTAAAATGAAAATCTAGCTTGGCAACACTGGAGTAAGCACTAGGGATGGCGATTCTTTCCGAAAAAGATCGATTTTTAAATCGATTCGAATCGTGATCGATTTTTTGTGAATCGATTCATTAAATCGATTCACAAAAAAATCGAGGTCTATAAGATCGATTTCCGAAAAATCAATCTTTTTTTCAAATTTTCGTTTATAATGTAATATAAATCTATTATATTAAAAACAAGATACATATTATAATTTAACGATCTCTTATCAGTAAAATCAGGTAATTCGATAATACAAAATATTTTTATTACCATATCAAACTAACAGATCAAGTATAAAACAAGACATTTATTTTCTACATTTAGAAGTTTTATAAAGTTAAGAAAATGGTTGAATGATGGTTTACAAAGTTAATAGTCAAAGACTAAGTCAAAGACTACAAACGTAACTTTTTTTATTCAAGAGACGCGAAGGAATCTGAACATACAGCCATCTCGCGAGTTTTTGAATAATTCATTCTTTAACCGGCAGCACTTTTATAATACGAGTACATTCAATTAATTGTAAATAGATATATGGTTAAAAAAAAAAACGAACGTCGATTTTCAAGGGTGAAAAATCGATTCACCGAATCGATTCAATACTACATATAGATTTAAAAAATCGATCTTATTTGCTCCAAAAATCGATTCTTCGATTAATCGATTTCAGATCGCCATCCCTAGTAAACACAACTTTGACAGATTATAGTTTGCGTTTTATGTTTTCTGGGTGCTATATTTGATCTTAGAGCTATTTCTGAAGCTGTTTTCATAGAAATCTTCTATCTAGTGGCATAAATATTCATATCGAATCTCAAAATGGAGTAAAATTTTGTGCAAGCTGATACAACCTACCTAAGATAGACGCATTTATGGTTGCACTTTTCTTTAAGAATAACGCTGATTATTATGCTGCGGAACTTAAAAATGTAAAAACAGCAGTGTAAGTACCTACCTACCACATATTTATTTCCAAATCTTTTGTATAATCATTCAGAAGTTTTGTGAAATCTCATTTTAGGTTATGTTGATAAAAACTCAGAAACATTACCTATAAATTCTTTTGTGTCATGAATCATGAAGGACTGCTTAAAGACGTATTTGTACATTGTGGAACTACACACCATTTATACGCCATTATAGCTTTATAGCCAATAAAAATGAATTATTGATGAAATTAATTTCAGCTGCACCGTCTGTCTTGTTGACAAAGCTCGTTTACTAGCGTGTTACGTCACTTCCGCAGAAACAGCGTTTTTGGAGCGGTTTTGGAAATTTATACTTTATCACTGATTTTTATTGATAAATACAGTAGATCTCCCTGAAATATCACTGTAGTGTGCTTATAATATAATGAAGATTAATATAAACCATTTCCCAAAATCAGTCAAATACCCTATTCAATTCATAATCTATACCTACCTATAGCTATATAGTATACAGCTATAGCTATAGCTTTACAGTAGGTACCTACATACCTATATCTTCATATATTACTTGGTAAAATTATTGTCATAGGGCGTTTGTGCAGTTATCCATTTCCAACCCATTTTTATATGACACGTTTTTTTTTCATACATTTCAAAAACTGGTAGGTATCGAAATGTATGAAAAAAAAACACGGTAAAAAAACGTGTTAGAAACGGATAAGTGCACAAACGCCCTATGACAATAATTTAACCAAGTAATATAAGAGGCGTAACGTATAATGATGTACTTATTGTTTTACATAAAAATACCTCGGGACGCGTGACAAAACATCAAGTTACCTACTTCTATGTAAATGGAAATAATACAATTTATACGGAATAAAAAAACGTTTTAGATTACACACTTTTATTTTTGAACTTAGAACTTCTTTTTTAAATATTTAAGTTTGCCTGCATGTACCTGAGAGTCTATCGGCGGTAGGTATTAGGATATTTATGATGCTGGTTTAAAGAATCTTCTTGAAGAGGAGTCTTGATAATAAATAATTTCAGCGGCTAACTTCGCTACATCATTGATTTCCTGATCTGACCATTTCAGTGATCTTCGTCCACCGAAGGGCTATCAGGGGCTGGATAGCTTTTCCAGCTCTGAAGTCTTCTGTTCCCAGGGCTTGTAGGAGCTCTTTAGGCAAATCTTCTTCTGAAAATGTCAACATAAAAAGATATGTAATACTTGTCTATCTGCTTAGTGATAGCGCAAAAGTCATGTAATATTCCTATGTGGAAATAAACATTTTGCATTGTCTATCCGCAATGTGATAGCGCTTGCCATGTTGATATGACACAGTGTCCACCTGCATGTGGAAGCGCAGTCATTTACATAATTTCTCATTTGGGATCCGCCAGGCGTTTAAAGTTATGACATTTAAGGTAGGTACATTATGTCTTAGGTACTATGAGTAATGAGTGTTTTACAGACCTGTATTAGGGTCTTGATCCAGATCATTTTGAGTAGGTTGGTTATGCACTGTTGGCGACGGTGGTTTGGGCAGCTGTGAAACTGGAGACAGCGGCGTTGGTGAAGTAGGTGATCGTAGGCGACGAGTCTGAATCCACTTCGACCGGTATCCTCTTCAGTTTCCTCAACAATTGCCGTATCTTTTTCTTTAAATACTTCCCCATTTCTAGAAACTCGCGCAGGAGAAGAAAATCCAGGGCAAAACGTTTTCAAAGAAACATCTCACCCGAAAATCCGAAATCTCGAAATAAATAAAAATAACGCATTTTTCTATGTGACAGATAGGGATATAAAAAAATAATCGATTTTGGAAATAACCGTTAAAAAATCGATTTTTGAAAAGTAAAAATCGATTTAAAACATGATTTTATTTTTAGGGATCGATTAATAATCGTTTTTTTTTTTTATAATCAATCAATTATTACCAATTTTTTTATCTGCAACGCCGATATTATGTTTGCCCCCGTATTCACAACGCTTCGATTTAATTCCGATTCGGAAAGTCGTATGTATATCTCGCTCGCTTTCGTAATGCCAAAACAAGGTAGACGTACGACTTGTCGAATCGGAATCAAATCGAAGCGTTGTGAATACGGGGGTTGGTCTTCTGGCCCGGAGCCCGGAACGCGAACTGCCATAGAATTTGCTTTTGAATCAGTTTAGTTGGTTAATTTAATCAAACATTCACTACATGGAGTCAACGAACTTGGTTGATATGTCATTCATTATTCGTTGGTGAAACTTAATTTTTCAAACGATAAGTTTATTTTTATTTAATTAATCTATTGATATAATATTTATGGCGTTTATTTTAAAACATATTGACAAATTAGGTTAAAAACAATTAATAATCAATTTTGTTAAAAATCTATTATTTTGTTAGGGAAAAACGATTATTAATTTATTAATCGATTTTTTATGCTACAAAAAAACCGATTAATTAAAAATCTATTTTTTATGTACAATGTCACATCCCTAGTGACAGACAGTTGACTGTAACCATATGACCACAAATAATAAATACGTTTTTGTAATTGATTAAATTAATTCTTTTATTTTTTCTATTTACTTCTAATAATGTAAATTAAATTAATGTGATTTATTATCCTAATTAATATATTTAATGATAATTTTGATTAAATCATAACACTGTTATAAAGTGGTAACCCAATCAGGCGTGTCTCCTGCAAGAAATTTTGAACAAAACATTGTTTTACGAACATGTTCGCGAATTTAAATCATTCATTCACGCGTCTCCTGCGATGTTCGATGTTTTTGTTTTGCTAAACAAGAACATCGAACAATGTATGACAGGTATGCCTAGGGTTGCCAACTATCCTATCCTACTTCCTACTAATCCTACTATTATAAATGTGAAAGTTTGTGAGGATGTATGGATGGATATTTGTTACTCTTTCACGCAAAAACTACTGAACGAATTTTGATGAAATTTTACAGTAATATAGCTTATACATCATAATAGAATCAGAATAGGCTACTTTTTATCCCAAAAAACGCGGGCGAAGCCGCGGGCGGAAGCTAGTACTTTATAATAACGTATCTTACTTTATTTTCTACTAGCTTCCGCCCACGGCTTCGCCCGCGTTAAAACGAGTTATTAATTATTTAAATATAAATTTCGGTTGTCAAACTAGCCTTGATACTTTCAAAGACAACATACAAAATATTACGTGTGCTAAAAGTACCAACACACTTTTTTTATGTGAATAAAAAACATACTTAAATACGAGAAATCCTTTTTTTTTCTTCCAAATAAGTTATTTTTCTCAAAAAAAGTTGGCAACCCTAGGTATGCCATTTCAAAATGAGTTCCGAAGAATGTGAGGTCATTCATTCATTCCATTCATTCCCCCGCAGGCGAACGCGGTGATGTTTTCCGCTAGGCTCGGCAAACATGTTTGTGAACGATAAACGAACAAAATCGTTTATTGTTCACTCTATCGTTCACTTTATCATTCGTTCAATGTTCGTCGAACACAAAAACAGGGCGCAAGAGACCCGGCTTAAATAGTTTTTTCACCACGTCGGATGGATGGAGCTAGTTTCCATACAAAAGTTTCGAGCAGTCTACAATGTTCTAAGAGAGCATAGCATGCTATGCTCTTCACTCTTGCCGAGAATAGCGCAGCCCTCTACATCACAGAACAATAAAGCCGGGTCTCTTGCGCCCTGTTTTTGTGTTCGACGAACATTGAACGAACGATAAAGTGAACGATAGAGTGAACGATAAACGATTTTGTTCGTTTATCGTTCACAAACATGTTTGCCGAGCCTAGCGGAAAACATCACCGCGTTCGCCTGCGGGGGAATGAATGGATTGAATGAATGACCTCACATTCTTTGGAACTCATTTTGAAATGGCATACCTAGGGTTGCCAACTTTTTTTGAGAAAAATAACTTATTTGGAAGAAAAAAAAGGATTTCTCGTATTTAAGTATGTTTTTATAAACATAAAAAAAAAAATTGTGTTGGTACTTTTTTTATTATAAATGCGAAAGTTTGTGTGTGTGTGTGTGTGTATGTTTGTTACTTCTTCACGCTGAAACGGCTGGACGGATTTGGATGAAATTTGGTAAGGAGGTAGCCTGGGACCTAGAATAACACATAGGCTACTTTATACTCCCGGAAAACGCGGGCGAAGCCGTGGGCGGAAGCTAGTAGAAAATAAAGTAGGATACGTTATTATAAAGTACTAGCTTCCGCCCGCGGCTTCGCCCGCGTTTTTTGGGATAAAAAGTAGCCTATTCTGATTCTATTATGATGTATAAGCTATATTACTGTAAAGTTTCATCAAAATTCGTTCAGTAGTTTTTGCGTGAAAGAGTAACAAATATCCATCCATACATCCTCACAAACTTTCACATTTATAATATTAGTAGGATTAGTAGGAAGTAGGATAGGATAGTTGGCAACCCTAGGCATACCTGTCATACATTGTTCGATGTTCTTGTTTAGCAAAACAAAAACATCGAACATCGCAGGAGACGCGTGAATGAATGATTTAAATTCGCGAACATGTTCGTAAAACAATGTTTTGTTCAAAATTTCTTGCAGGAGACACGCCTTAATACTCTACATTCTCGTAGCCCTGCGGTTTCACTCGCCGTTTAATTTAAAAGAAATTGAATTACCTACCTATATTCTCGCCCGCGATATAGGTACCTACTTCGTTTTCGCTTAGCGTTTTAACTTTTTAGGATTCCGTAGGTACCTACCTCAAAAAGAAAAAATAGTAAATTAAAAATTAAAAAAACCCGACTGCCAAAAAACAACAAAAAAGTTCAAAACAAGAGCACTTTTCAAGCAGTCTGATGCAGTTGGTGGCAATTATTTGTGTTAAATCTTAGATTTTATGCCACCAACTGCATCAGACTGCTTGAAAAGTGCTCTTGTTTTGAACTTTTTTGTTGTTTTTTGGCAGTCGGGTTTTTTTAATTTTTAATTTACTATTTTTATTTTTCACTTTTTAGTTTTTAATGTATGTTTTCGTAATCTTCTTTTTTGTTTGTATATCGTAAAACTTAAATCAATAAGTAAGAATTAGCGAGAATGATTGCTTTGTTAAACAACTTTAAATCGTTATATATCCTAAACTATTATTTAAAATGAAAAATCATAAAAGGAACCTAAAGATGATTTTAAAATACCTATTCAACGACACCCCACTTGACATAGTTCATCAACTTTTTTTTTTTTCATTTTGACAATATGGCGTCTGGTTGTCGCTGTGGTGAATTTTGATTACTGTTATGTCTTTAGTGACACTCGCAAGGTTAAGACGCATCGATTGACGTAAGAATTATCAAAATCGGCCTACGCATTTGGTCTCTAGAACGCCACATAGAAACAAACATACATACATACATACATAGACTGATAAGCACATTACCCTCCTTTGCGTCTCGCAGTCGGGTAAAAATGGAACCCATGCCATAAAGGATTACTGTCCGTCTGTCCGTGACTATGTCCGAGCCATCTGCACATACCTATATGGCGCCACTAAAAGTTTGTAATAGTGGCATCTTGCTCATAGACGGCGCTATTGCATATTTCTAGTGGAATATTTTATTTTATATAGGTAATACTAGGTGACTCGCCCCGGCTTCGCACGGGTTAAGTTTATATGACAATGAATCAAGGCCTGCGAAATTCGCTTATAAGAAGCAATCTCACGAATTATCAAACCACTTCGTCATAATTATCTTGATAAATATCATGTTATCTCATAAACTACACCTCTGAATAGCTTTGGTACCTACTGTTAACTGCAAAAATCATCTCCATTAAATACTTGTGACGCTGGAACTGCTATTTTTGATAAGGATTAATATTTTATTGATAAATAACCCAGTTAAACATTACCTAATTATTTTTATTACTTTTTAAAACATAAAAGCAGCTTTTGCGGCTTAAATATAAAAGTTAGATAAATGTATGCTGTTGCTGTCACGGACTTTTTTGTAGAACTAGGTACTTAAGGCCAACAGTGTTAGCAGCGCACGCGTAAACAGCCCTTTAAACCGATATTTTTTCTGACTTCATTGATAAATATTTTGACAGCTCGGCTAATAAAAATAACACATTCATAAATTATATATAAAAATTTTCCTTATGAATCACTCCGTCCATTGGTCAAAACCGTATGAAAATCCTTTCAGTAGTTTTTGAGTTTCTCGCGTTCAGACATATGGGCAGACAGACAGACGCAGCGGAGGGACTTTGTTCTATAATATTCTAGCTTCCGCCCGCGTTTTTGGGATAACAAGTAGCCTATGTGTTATTCTGATGTATAAGCTATATTACTATAAAGTTTCATCAAAATCCGTTTGGTACCTACCTAGTTTTTGCGTGAAAGAGTAACAAACATCCATACATCCATCCTCACAAACATTCACATTATAATATTAGGAGGATATAGAGATAGATATTATCTACATACAGATCAGCGTTGCCAGATTTTATTCGCGCAAATCGCGATTTTGAAACCTTTTGAGTAAAAAAAAACGGGATTCTTTTGTCGAAAGCGAGTGAAAAAACCGGACCGCATAACTAAGTTTGTTTGTGAAGGAAATTTGATGATTTTGAAAAAACTGCACTAGTTGGGAACATCGTTTTATTTTTGGTGCAATATTTGGGTCAATTCCTATCAACTCTAATTATTTCAGATTTTTCGCTCCGCAAACTTCGGAGTTAAGGGGGGGGGGTGGTATTATTTCAGACATTTTTCATCATATTTCGAAAACTGTGAGACATAAAATAAAATTAAAATATATTTTGAAAAGTGCAGGTCAAGCCCTTTCATATGATATGTCACTTGACCTAGTAACCCCACTTTGAAATTTCGGACCCCCACTCCGGCCCCTTTTTCAATGAAAATAAAAACATTTTTTGACTTTATTCATTTTCAATAAAGTTTGGCAAGCATTTTTTATAACTGTTCCAAATTTCAAGTCGATAGCATTAGTAGTTGCTGAAATAAGCAGGTGTGACAGACAGACAGACGAAGTCGCACCATAAGGGTTCCTTTTTTACCATTTTGGTACGGAACTCTAAAAACGTAAATAATCAGCAGTTAGCTGGAGAACTCTGCACAGGTAGCTCCAGATTGAATTGAATGAGTAATTCTACTTTCATTTTTACGGAGCATTTATTTCTGGCTTCCGACTACCTATTTTAAATTCATTTAGGAATAAACGCGTTCGGGAAATCAGTTTGAAGTTGCGGCCCGCACCGTCGAGTTATCCTCAAAAAGCGGAACAGAGCCTGGCCCGCGCGGGACATTCAATTTTTAGCAAGAATATCGGGACGTTCCGCCAAAATCAGGACGTCTGGCAACGCTGATACAGATACATAATTAAAGTACGGAACCCTCAGGGCTGGAGTCCTACTCGCACTTGTCCGGATTTTTTTTTTTGCTCGGCTATGGGTCATAGCATGATGTTAAATAGCGCCTATATTATTCCTAATTAATCTGGCTAACATATACAAAAATATTTTTCCGAATCCGACTGGTAGTTCCAGAGATTAGTGTTGAAACAAATAAACACCTATATACATATACGTACAGGATAAAATTAAAACCAGTGCGGATATTTTAGGAGGTGAAAGTACTCATGAATATGATCAACTTTTGAACAAAAAAGTGAATATTTCAAAAAGTTATAGACGTATTTTGTTTAAACTAATTTTAATCGAGAGTATTTATTAGATGCCATAAGCTTGATTTTTTCCAGATTTTTCGATATTTCTTTTCGGTTCGAAAATTACAGGGGGGGACACATTGTTAACGACTTTCGGAGCTCCTAGTTCACTCAATATGCACTTAATTAAAAAAGTTATTTAGAAACCTCTATGTTATTTTCAAAGACCTATCCAACGATACCCCACATGACAGGGTGCAGGAAAATATTTATTTTCATTCTTCAGTTTCATGTATGCCCCCCCGAATTATTTTATTTTTCATAATTTTAGTACAGGCCTTTATGGCAGCTTATAAAAGACATCTATTTACGAAGTTTCATATAAATTGGTTATGAACTGTAGATTTGACGAGGGTGTGACAGACGGACAGACGGACGGACATGACGAAACTATAAGGGTTCCTAGTTTTACTACGGAACCCTAAAAAATCAGCTGTTCCATACATTTTGATCGTGTTGTAGTGCATTTTTGTATGCGCGGCATGGGCGGAAAATTCAAGCTTGGTAGAGGAATACTATGAGCAGTGTATTCGTCTACCAAGCGTAGTAATCGCAAAGAGCAGCACTAGAGACCGGTCGTTCTTTGTGGGAGGCCACAAATCATAGAAACAAGGGAGGTGTGCCAAGGCGCTATTGAGCTTGATCTCAGATCACAGAAAAGGAGAGCCTCCACCTGTTCTTGAGAGAACAATGGTTCAACTATGTTCTCATAGATGGCGCAATATTAAACCGGCGGACAAAAAAGTGATCTTATATAAGGGTTCCGTTTTTCCTTTTGAGGTACGGAACCCTAAAAATACAAATATCTTTAACAATCACACATGAAAATTATTCATTCATTGTTATATCAATTTAACATAATAAAAATCAGTTGGGGTTTCCGAGGTTTTGGGTTATTTCAATTACACGGTGTACATAATTATAGTTGTTCCCGTACTAATTTGCTAAGATGGCATATCTCTTTGTTTCTATAATCTAAGGGGGAGAAACCATCAGCATCAATGGTGCGTTATGGCTGAAATAATGTTAATGATAAAAAAACAAAATTTGGGCGGGGACTGCATTTTTCAATTTTTGCCCCCCCTCAAAATAATCAAAGATCCGGGGCTGGATAAATGCAATAAAATACTATTTGAATGCATCTTTGCTATGAGCTAGTCAGTAGGCAAAATTGAAAAAAGTTAAAATATTACGGTGTTACTTTAATTTAGGATACCATGTTACATAGAGGGACCGCACGGTTGTCGCAGTGGCTGAGAGATTGGCTGCTGCGCAACGTGTCGCGGGTTCGATTCCCGCATTGCACATAGGTCTGGCTGTTTGTGTATGTGAAATTTGTGTTTGTAAACGCACCCACGACACAGGAGAAATCATAGTGTGGGGCAACGCTTTAAAAAAAAAAAAAAAATTAATGCTAACCATTAATCCTTTCAATCGGCATCATAAAATTACAGGATGTTCATTTTTTCACATTAGGTGGGTTCGATTCCCAGAAGAAGCAAGCAACTTTTTAAAAATCTTCGAATGCAGTACTACTTAATTTAAAAAATAAAGTGGAGTTTCCATGAAGCAAAACTTCAAGTTAAAGTACTTTCCACTTTAAATATTTGAGATAGGAAGTTTTGCTTCATGGAAACTTACTCCATGTGGCATAGCCGTGGGACACCCTGTATATAGGCTAGGTGCATTATTTTGTATTAGGACAAGGTGTGATCTTACACACTGCTTAAATAAATACACATTATTACAAATTAAAATTTATTAGGTACCCATTATAATAAAATCACACACATTTACATTGAAGGTGGTGGTGGTGGCACAGGCAATAAAGGAGGAGGTGGGGGCACTCCCATCATTGGAGCCCCAGGTGGAGGGGGCAGGCGCATTCCATGATTTTCCCACATCTTAGGAGGAGGAGGAGGCATGCGTAGTGGCTCCATTTTAAACGCAAACTGCAGGAAAAACTGTTTTGTATCTTTATTCCAGTGAGTCCAGAATTTCGAGTCATGTTTCTCCACTTCCCTGCTTGGCACTTTGAATGCAATTGTCTCATATGGCTCAGCGGCAAAAAGTAAGTATTGCCATCTACGGTCTGGAGGCTCTATCTTTTGTTCATAAGCTGACATGAAGCGATGCCTGGGTTGCACACCTTCGGCAATTTCTAGAATAAATCATTGTTCAAAAGTAATGGATAATATGATCCAATTTTAGACACAGTGATGTACATACACTGACATTTGTTCAGTTGAAGTACCAATGTAATATGTTCATATTACCTACATAGGTACTTTTACTGAGCAAATGTATGTAACCTATTGTATTCTAGCCTGGGGTGGATCGGCAAAAACAAAGTTCCTCAAACTGGAGCGTGCGCAAAGGGCGGTACTTAAGGTTATGCTACAGATGCTGCAGCCTTTTCGCTATCCGACTCACCAGCTTTACACAGAGATCGAACTTTTAACTGTAAGACAGTTATACGTACTCAGATCCACTCTTTGGAAGCATAACCAACTGCCTCCCCCAGACTTAAACAAACGTGGTCAAAGAAGAGATTGCCCTAGTCATAGAACTACCTTCGCCAGAAGACAGCTGTATGTGTTGAGCTCTGTTATTTATAGAAATATTAGTAAGACCATCCACATAGCAAGGTTAAGCAAACACGAAGCAAAGATTAAGCTGAAAAATAAGTTGCACCTCTTAAACTACACTCAAACTGAGGAACTATTAAATATTCGCACATAACTCACAACACTCCATACAATACGTGTAACATAGTCCAGACATCAAGCAATCCAAACAAGCTAACACGGTTGCACTCCTCACATCAACATACATACTTATCCTATACCATACCCACACAACACAAAATACACCCATTTCCCAGTTACACATCCACACACACCCACACAATACAAACAAATCACACAATTCCCAGGCACACATACAGGATCAATCACACAGTCATGTTACTTTTTTTATAACTTTTTTTTTAAATTAAACATTTTTGGTTTTTCAAATATACTTTATTACCTACACACTACTTACCTACAGTATACTCTTTTATTAATATCAGCTTACCAGCCTTTATTTTCCACAAGGTATTATATAGTGTCTAAGTGGCAGTAGAACACTGACTCCCAAGTCACAGGTGTTCCTAGTTTGGGAGTCAGGGTTTCAACTTTTGTACGCCTTAATAATTATTGTAAACTTTAGCTAGATATTAAGCATATTGTAAGGATTTGTATCAATAAAGTATTATTTATCTATTTTTCAAGTCATAGGAGATAGAAAGTATTAATTTTTTTACATGGTCAAACTAATATTACCTTTCTAGTTTTGTCATGTCTATCTGACACACCCTTGAAAAATGTAGGTAGTTTAAAATCAATGAAACTTTGAAAGTGGCTTTTGTAAACCTCCAGATTTTTTTTATATTTACCCAGTTTTTATATTTTCAACTAGCTGAGCCACCCCAGCTTCGTACCTTGACAGCTTGGCTAATATACATATATATAAAACAATCTGTTCAGTACATAGTTTTTTAGTTTATGCCATTCAGACAGACAGATGCGGCTTGGGGACTTTGTTTTATAATAATGTAGTGATAGTTACAACATAAATTAATTACTTGTGTTGTGTTGGAAACACAAGTATTTTACTTAGGGCTGACATCCATCCGGGGTTCCCCGGATTTGTCCTAGTTTAGAGCGCGTCCGGGGAGCGTCCAGTAGGGGTTTCCAAAAAGTCCTGATTGATTAAAAGCTAAGCTCGTAATCGTAAGTCAGTCAATTATTTATCGGGGGCGTCCGGGAAAAATACTCAATTTCACCAAAATGTCCGGGGTTTTTGATGATTTTGTCCGACGTCGGCAATTTAGGTAATGGCAGCCCTAATTTTACTGTATAATGTGTAGTCACCTTGTACAAACAAGTAAACAACATCTATTCTTATGTCACATGAATTATGAAGATTTATAATGTGGTGTACAATAAATAATCTTAAGTCTAAAGTACCAACTCAAAAGTTTTTCTTATTTACCTGGGTAATCAACTTGAAATAATAAACTTTGTTGGCCATTTTCTGGATCCTTTTGCTTAGTAACTCTGTAACCAGGTCGGCCAATTTTTACAAACTTCTTGGGTTCTATCCGTGGCTTCTCAGGAGCTAATTGTTGTGGTGCTTCCTTCGCTTCTTTAGCTGCTCTACGAGCTAAGTTGGCCTGATGCTTTTTACCTTGAGTATGAGCTAGATAACTTCCCTCGTTGTTATGGAGAGTTAAACACAACTTGCATTCATATGATCCTGTAAAATATGAACATTTTTGAGCCCTTGAACATTACTATAGTGATGCCAAAGTTAAACAAAAACAAGTTAGGCAAGCTTTTTTAAAACTTAGAGGTCTTGGCTGAAAAACTGATGACATTGTCATCAGTTTGCTGATAATAAAAAAAAATGATACAAATTTTATACAAACCTAAGTGATTTTTCATAAAATAGGGGTCCTTATTCAAATCAATTGTCTCCAATGCAAGTTGACGCAGTCTTTCGCGTCGGTCTCGATTGCTTTCCGACCATGACGCTACTCCTCCACCGCCAGTTTTACCGCCAGGGCGGTTTTGAAAATCCATTATAACCTAAATTACTCCACTAGTATTCAAAACTGTTGCTTCCTAATAAATGCAAACTTAATCAAATGTTATTTATCTGTATTTTTTTGCAGGAATAGGTTCAAGTTCTGTAAAAAAAAAAATATTTCGAGAATACACTTTTACGGACAGCACGCAAACGCACGCATTAAAATGAATAATAATAATGACATGACATGACAAATGTTATCTGTCACTGACTGACTCACTGTCAGCAACTCAGCAGTGTCAGCCAGTGTTGCCAAGCTGTACTTTCATTTTACCTCAATGTCTGATTAATTTTACCCTATAATCACTACTATTTATATAAAAATACCCTAAAGTTAAAGTTTTAGTTTTAGTTAAATAATAAAACAAGTTCTTTCATTTCACAATGAAAATATGCTGAATTCGTTTGTTTAACTCAAATTCAATATATTTTCAATTCAAATACGTACATTTATTGCTTAAGAGTGCGTTTTGAACTACGCACATTGTTGTATTTGTAAAAAAAAATTACCCTCAAGATTACCCTAAACAATTCTTAACCCTAAAAATTACCCTGCAACATTATTATTACCCTAAATCTGGGGTAAAATACCCTAAGTTGGCAACACTGGTGTCAGCTGTCAGTGACACTGACACAACAATGACAGCCATCACCAACAACATTGGCAATGTTAGCAGATTGTAAAAGTAAAATACGCTACTTGACAACATTGAAAATATGCTACAGATTGTGGTCATCCTATCAGTTCATAGCTAGCGTAAATAAACTTATTTCACTTGATTTTCAACTAAAATATGTATATTTTTTGCAAATTACACGAAAATAAAATGTAATATTTTTTGTTATTTTAGCTGTGACAAGAACGGCCTGTTGCACTCTGGTGACGTCACACGCTAGTAAGCCAGTGCTGCCAACTTATTTTTAAGGTAAAGAATTCTTTAGGGTAAAATTTTAGGGAGCGCCTCCGCAGCCGGCGCCGACTAGGCTCCCAAAATTAATGCCGTTAGGAACCGGAGTAGCCTTGGAGTAGCAGTGCTACCAGATGAAAATAATTGCAAACTACCGTAGCAGCAGATTAATGTTGCCGTGTTTTAAGTTGAATTAAATACCTTAGACTGACTTTTAAATTACAGTGTCAATGTAAAACAAAATACAACTTTTTTGGACTTACAAGGGGAGGGAGGTGGTCGACGGAGCCCCGGTACGCGGAGCTCCTATTTCTATCTGCAAGGTGACGGGGGCTTCGTTCGCTCGCTCACTAAAGCCCCCGTCAACCCCTTCGAACCTAACCTGTCCGTGTCGGGGTGTCCAAGTTCCCGAGCTCGCTTCGCTCGCTCCTGGACCCTAATTAGGTATGTTACTCAAATGAAACATGAAATGTTTTTTTAATTATGCCAAATTGCCAACCCCCTTTCCCACTTTTTTTCCAAAGTCAGCGCCGGCTTCCAATTTTGCAACCGGTGCCGGCTGCAAATTCAGGTCACGGCGGCGGTCGCGGAGTCACTTCCAAAGTTTTAAGGTTTGATTTCGTATTGTTGTTATGATTACTAAAGTTTATGGGCTTTTTGGTAAGCAATACATGTAGGTACCTAAGTATTTGAATTGAATTTGAGTTAAACAAACAAATTCAGCATATTTTTATTGTGAAACATGACCATTGATTAAGAAAGAACTTGTTTTATTGTATATCTAAAACCAAAACTTTTGCCAGGTATTTTTGTATAAATAGTTATAATTTTAGAGTAAAATTAATCAGGCATTGGGGTAAAATGGAAATCTAGCTTGGCAACACTGGAGTAAGCAATGTAAGCATAAGCACGGCTTTGACCGATTGTAGTTTGCGTTTTATGTTTTTGGGTGCTTTAATCGTTCTTTGAGCTATTTCTGAAGCTGTTTTCATAGAAATCTTCTATCTAGTCATCTAGTGGCATAAATATTTATATTGAATCACAAAATGGAGTCAAATTCTGTGCAAGCTGATAACAGCAACCTGCACTTTTCTTTAAGAATAACGCTGATTATTATGCTGCGGAACTTAAAAATGTAAAAACAGCAGTGTAAGTACCTACCTACCACATATTTATTTACAAATCTTTTGTATAATCATTCAGAAGTTTTGTCAAATCTCATTTTAGGTTATGTTGATAAAAACTCAGAAACATTACCTATAAATTCTTTTGTGTCATGAATCATGATGGACTGCTTAAAGACGTACATATTTGTACATTGTGGAACTATACGGCATTATAGCCAATAAAAATGAATTATTGATGAAATTAATTTCAGCTGCACCGTCTGTCTTGTTGACAAAGCTCGTTTACTAACGTGTTACGTCACTTCTGTCAAAAACAGCGTTTTTGCAGCGGTTTTGGAAATTTATACTTTATCACTGATTTTTATTGATAAATACAGTAGATCTCCCTGAAATATCAATGTAGTGTGATTATAATATAATGATGATTAATATAAACCATTTCCCAAAATTTGTCAAATAACCTATGGACGTTGAAACGGTGGCAGCGTCCGCGCTATGCATTTTTAGTATAGCTAATTATTTGTAGTAAAAAGAAAAATACATCGTCGTCATCGTCCTCGCCAACGGAGATGGTGGATCACATCTATTCAATAAACATTAACACTTTTTCATTTGACCATTCCACGCTTGGCGACGACATAATTTCCAATTTTGCATACGCGTGCGTCTTGCGCGAGCGCTCGATGATGCGGACTGCGACCGCGCGATTATGTGGCCAGCCACTCGCACTCGTATTGCCGGTCCTTTGACTCGCGCGCAAAAACCGACAAAATAGGGAGCAGTGGGCAGGACGAGGAGCATGACGTGTGGCATGACGAGTAATGTTGCCACACTACCTATGTCTCTGCCTCCTTTCCTCGTTACTTCCCATGCCACTCGTCGAGTGTGTGGCAGGCGCATTAAAAACCCTTTTTTCTTGTCAGTCTCGAGCAGTCTCGCAATCTCGCTAGAGTAATATTGTTCTGTGGTCTCGAGCGAGACTCTCGCTCGATCTGTACCAATCTGTACGTAGTTTTTAACCGACTTCAAAAAAGGAGGTTCTGTATTCGTCCCGTATGTATGTATGTATGTATGTATGTATGTATGTAAGTATGTATGTATGTATGTATGTATGTATGTAAGTATGTATGTATGTATGTCTGTATGTATGTATGTATGTATGTTTGTATGTGCGTGATTTTCTCAAAAACTACTGATTCGATTTGGATGGGGTTTTCACTATCGTAATCTACATACTTTCAGGAAGGTTTTAGTATATAATACATTATGTAATCATTCCTATGTACAAAGTTATATGCATAACACACTCCGTAGATTTACTGTTGAACGAATTCGTGAAAGTAATCTAACACGGGATAAAGAACTAAAAAGGGAAAAATAAAAAGCTTTTTTAACAAAAAATAACCGACTTCAAAAATCCACTACAAAGAAAATAATAATTTTGGTTTCGGAAGTCGGTGGCAAAAAAAAGCAAACAAAAACCAAAGCCACCGACTTCCGAAACCAAAATTATAATTTTCTTTGTATTGGATTTTTGAAGTCGGTTATTTTTTGTTAAAAAAGTTTTTTTATAAATCTAATACTTAAATAGTTTTTTTTTAATTGTGTAGTTTTAAGTTTTTATTTAATTCTTTTTTTTTTTGTTTCGTTGTGTAGGTAGGTATACATAAGGCATGTGCCAAATAAATGCTGTCTTTCTTTGTTTCTTCTATTGCATTTCTTTTATAAACTAATCGATTTTTTGTTATTTTTAATAAAAACTTTATACTTTTAATTTTATGTAGGTTGTACGATCTTTTCATTTCAAAATTCCTTGGCATACGATTTTTTTGTAGTTGTCGTACAATCCAGTGTCTCCAACTACAACGTAATAGGGTTTTTGACTCATTTTGGGAAATGGTTTATATTAATCTTCATTATATTATAAGCACACTACATTGATATTTCAGGGAGATCTATTGTATTTATCAATAAAAATTAGTGATAAAGTATAAATTTCCAAAACCGCTCCAAAAACGCTGTTTCTGACAGAAGTGACGTAACACGCTAGTAAACGAGCTTTGTCAACAAGACAGACGGTGCAGCTGAAATTAATTTTATCAATAATTCATTTTTATTGGCTATAATGGCGTATAAATGGTGTGTAGTTCCACAATGTACAAATACGTCTTTAAGCAGTGCATCATGATTCATGACACAAAAGAATTTATAGGTCATGTTTCTGAGTTTTTATCAACATAACCTAAAATGAGATTTCACAAAACTTCTGAATTATTATACAAAAGATTTGTAAATAAATGTGGTAGGTAGGTACTTACACTGCTGTTTTTACATTTTTAAGTTCCGCAGCATAAAAATCAGCGTTATTCTTAAAGAAAAGTGTAACCATAAATGCGTCTATCTTAGGAGGTTGTATCAGCTTTCACAAAATTTGACTCCATTTTGAGATTCGATATGAATATTTTTGCCACTAGATAGAAGATTTCTATGAAAACAGCTTCAGAAATAGCTCTAAGATCAAATATAGCACCCAGAAAACATAAAACGCAAACTACAATCTGTCAAAGCCGTGCTTACTCCAGTGTTGCCAAGCTAGATTTTCATTTTACCCCAATGCCTGATTAATTTTACTCTAAAATCATTATTTATACAAAAATACCTGGCTAAAGTTTTGGTTTTAGATATACAATAAAACAAGTTCTTTCTTAATCAATGGTCATGTTTCACAATAAAAATGTGCTGAATTTGTTTGTTTAACTCAAATTCAATTCAAATACTTAGGTACCTACATGTATTGCTTACCAAAAAGCCCATAAACTTTAGTAATCATAACAACAATACGAAATCTAACTTTAAAATTTAGGAAGTGACTCCGCAACCGCCGCCGTGACCTGAATTTGCAGCCGGCACCGGTTGCTAAATTGGCAGCCGGCGCTGATTTTGGAAAAAAAAGCGGAAAAGGGAGTTGGCAATTTGGCATAATTAAAAAAAAAAATCATGTTTCATTTGACTTAACATACCTAATTAGGGTCCAGGAGCGAGCGAAGCGAGCTCGGGAACTTGGACACCCCGACACGGACAGGTTAGGTTCGAAGGGGTTGACGGGGGCTTTAGTGAGCGAGTGAACGAAGCCCCCGTCAATCCCTTCGTGTTAGGTTACTTTTAACCTTGCAGATAGAAATAGGAGCTCCACGTACCGGGGCTCCGTCGACCACCTCCATCCCCCTTGTAAGTCCAAAAAAGTTGTATTTTGTTTTACATTGACACTGTAATTTAAAAGTCAGTCTAAGGTATTTAATTCAACTTAAAACACGGCAACATATTATAATCTGCTGCTACGGTAGTTTGCAATTATTTTCGTCTGGTATCACTGCTACTCCAAGGTTGCTCCGGTTCCTAACAGCATTATTTTTGGGAGCCTAGTCGGCGCCGGCTGCGGAGGCGCTCCCTAAAATTTTACCCTCAAATTTACCCTAAAAATAAGTTGGCAACACTGGCTTACCAGCGTGTGAGGTCACCAGAGTGCTACAGGCCGTTCTTGTCACAGCTACAATAACAAAAAATATTGCATTTTATTTTCGTGTAATTTGCAAAAAATATACATATTTTAGTTAAAAATAAGAAATAAGTTTATTTACGCTATGAACTGATAGGATGACCACAATCTGTAGCATATTTTCAATGTTGTCAAGAAACTATTACGGTAGACCTACCGTAATTTTTACAAATCTACCACCTACCGTAGACATGTCATTACCAAAGACTACTGGTCATTACGGTACGGTAACACTTTCTACCGTAATTTCGTGTCTTGCAATCTCTTACTACAACACAAAAGTAATAATTACTTTCGTAATGGCCACATACTAAATTCGAATGAGAGAATCCTTCAGATTAAACTTGTACACCTTTTGTTTTAATTTTGTATTGACTTTACAAGATGATTATGATTATTCGACCAAATTACGAAGTTAATAAATTACTATTGGAGTGATAGGTACGCCATACTCTGTGTTTTACCAGCTTATCTTTGTCGATAGTCATTGCACCTAATTAATAGATTTAATTAATGCGCTAGTGTTTTTGTCATTATTTGCAATCGTTTAGGACTTTTTAGATTATCAAAATGGGTTATTCTAGTTGTTTAGGTTTAAAAAAAGTAAATCTACCGTAATTTTCGATCATCTACCGTATTTTTAGAATGGAAACACCGTAATTTTGTCACAGAAAGTTGGAGACACTGGTACGATCACACCAAAGAGCAGTGATGCCAACTCTGCACTTTGAGTGCTAGATTTAGCACTATTTTCATGTGCCTAGCACTGAAATTTAAGAAACAGCACCTAGCACTAAATCTAGCACTAATTTTGATGTTGTCTAGCACTAGTTTTGATGTTGTTTTGATGTTGCCATCCACCTCAACAGCTGTACACGGAACCACAGCAGAGACAGACGATACAAGTAGTGAGGATGATTGCATTTAAAGATAATTTTAATTTAGTATTTCCAATTTGTATGTTTTTTAATTTGTAAAATTTAATGGTCACATTTTCCAATATAACTATATCTTTGTTTGTTTTTGTTTTTTAATATAACTTTTAGTTATTAATGTAACAATAATTCGAAAATTAAAACATATTAAGTGTACTTTTTTATTAAATTCATATATTTGGCACTATTTTTGAAACTTTATAGCAATTTAGCACTATTTGAGATGTTACCTACTTAGCACCCAATCGTGGCATTGAGTTGGCAACCCTGCCAAAGAGTATGCCAAGAGTAAACCATTTTTGCACCTGGCAGCCCTGGTTCCTTTTCTTTTGTCAAAATAGGCGGAAGGTACTAATAGAAGTTGAAATCTGAATTTATTAATATAATCTAATGAATTTACAGGATTTTAGTCATAGATTTAAAAACTTTGTTGTCTAATGAATAGTGTGTTATAGTTATTTTATCCATGTGGTTAAGTGGCGAAAGAAAATTGAGATAACCTAAGTGCTTAATTTGTGTCTTGTTTTTAGGTAGTGCTTCAAGATGTTGATGCCTAAACAGAACCGTGTTTCAATCTATGAATACCTCTTCAAAGAGGGAGTTATGGTAGCTAAGAAAGACTATCATGCCCCTAAACACCCCGATCTTGAGAAGATTCCTAACCTCCAAGTAATAAAGGCTATGCAGTCTCTGAAATCCAGAGGATACGTCAAGGAACAGTTTGCCTGGAGGCATTTCTACTGGTATGTATAATTCAACTTACTTTTTAATTGCCTAATGATGTTTACAAATGAAAACAACAAACTCGAATATTTTAGTTACCTATTTATTAGTGATTCTCAAAAATCATATGACCCGAGCGGGATTTGAACCCGCGACCTCTGCCGTACCGTGGCTTATTATTTTATACGTAGCCCATCCTGGGCTGTGTCAGCATAGTGGCCCATGTTGTTTACATGGCTTTTTTAAAGTGTTTTCATTTGAATGGATATTATATTTACTCAGCCAACTTTATTATTGACATGTATCAGGTACCTTACCAACGAGGGTATCGAGTACCTGAGGATCTTCTTGCACCTGCCCCCTGAAATCGTGCCTGCAACCCTCAAGCGCTCGGTGCGCGCCGAGACAGTCCGCCGCGGTGCCGTCGGCCGCCCCGATGCGCCTGCGCGCTCTGCCGAGGACCGCTCTGCGTACCGCCGTGCGCCTACCACGCCAGCTCACGACAAGAAGGCTGATGTTGGTCCTGGTTCAGCTGATGTTGAATTCGTAAGTTTTATTTTCAAGTTCTATGTTTAATTTATTTCAGTGACAACTGGCATTGATATCTGAAGATGAGTGAAGATTACTTGTAGTTACAATACGGCCAATATAACTTGGCAGCTCTGAACATAGGCTCTGCAAACTTTCACGCATGTACACTCGTGAAGAAAACTTAATGTTAATAAACAAATATAGGTACGAACAGAAAATACCTAGTAAAGTAAATTCGGTATTTATTAATGTCTACCTATAAAATAATTTAATTTCGATTCGACTCACCTTTCGATAACAGCAGATTTTTATTATTACAAACACATGTATTATTTACATAATTACACTTGTACAATCATATTAAATAGTGGTAAGTACATACATAAGGCGGACTTAATACCTAAGTCCACAGTATCACAGAGTTTATAAATTGCTGAGGGGGGAAATCCCAAACATAAACTAATACCTACTATAAATATTTTTTCTCGTCTGGCGATTTAAAACACCACTATGCTTTGGTGGCATATAATTTTGGCGAAGTGAAACTGACACTTGTACACACAAATACAATTAAACACAATAAAATTAACAAAAACCTTAACAACAATATTTTATAAACAACGAACAAAAAACAATGAAAACTTTTGTAACCAACTGTGCTCAAGACAGAGATAGTGGCACGAACATCAAACTAATGCTGACATGTGACTGAGACAAAACCTCTCGTGCCGAGTATTGCCGAACTTGCACGAAGCTTACGAAGTTAACAAAAAGAGATGTGCAATGTGCGTGTTGTTTATTCGATTATCATTCAAATCGATTGAAATTAAGTAATAAAAAGATATTTTATTCAATTTAATAACGAGGTTTTAAACTGTCTCAAATAGTCGTTACTCAAACAGTCGTTAATAGATTACTGATATTTATGTAAATCGTGTCTTTTATCCGAGAAAACACAATTTATGTATTAGAAACATTTTTTATTTAAAGACCAAAACCTCAATATTAACGACAAAAATCACTTTAGTAGTAAAGGAGTTGTTTCAGAAATGTATGGAGCCTGGGAGGGGTCTACGTACGCAATTAAGTATTATAGCTATACATGATAGTAACCGGTTTCTAATGCTTAATTTCTATAATATTACTTCATTGAATTGTAATTCATTCTTTTCTTTGTCAAGGAGAGCAACACAACACAAATATGGTGGATCAACAATCGACAAATGAATTAAGTGAAACGTCATTTTGACAACTGTTATTATTTCATTGTCAGTCAAAATGGCAACATTCAATCCACCACGCGTGCGCACAACGACTCAAACGTCACGTCATAAAACAACACTGTCAAACTCAACTGTCATGGCCGCCCTAAAAATAGGGATATCATAGTGAAAAACTTCATCTCAAATAATTGCCTTACAATTGTACTCTTCTTCAAATTATAAATCTCCTATTTTTTTTTCTATTTTTAGGGTTCCGTACCAAAATGGTAAAAAAGGAACCCTTATGGTGCGACTTTGTCTGTCTGTCTGTCTGTCACACCTGCTTATTTCAGCAACTACTTATGCTATCGACTTGAAATTTGGATCAGTTATAAAGAATGCTTGTTCAACTTTATTGCAAATGAAAAAAGTAAAAAAATATTTTTATTTTCATTGCAAAAGGGGCCGGAGTGGGGGTCCGAAATTTCAAAGTGAGGTTACTAGGTCAAGTGACATATCATATGAAAGGGCTTGATCTGCACATTTCAAAATATATTTTTATTTTATTTTATGTCTCACAGTTTTCGACATGATGAAAAATGTCCAAAAAAATACCATTCAATTATCGCCGAAGTTTGCGGGGCGAAAAATCTGAAATAATTAGAATTGATAGGAATTGACCCAAATATGGCACCAAAAATAAAACGATGTTCCTAACTAATACAGTTTTTTCAAAATCATCAAAATTCCTTTACAAACAAACTTAGTTATGCGGTCCGGATTTTTTCACGTTATACGTCCAAAAATGATACGGAACCCTCGGTGCGCGAGTACGACTCGCACTTGGCCGGTTTTTCTATGTGGCGTACGTATCGTTCCAGGATGAAACACCTCCTTTATTTCGATAAATATCTTAAATACACTAAAATCATTAAACCCTAAATTAAACTAAACGATTACGATATTTGATCGTATAAAAGATTGTCTATATAGTTACGTAAGGTGCATCCCTTGCATAGACCACCGCTCCCCGTGCACTTCGCCTCATGCCACCATTTGTTTCATAAAAAATGTTACTGCGCTGCCTTCTGCGCGAAGTTCGGAGCTGCCAAGTTATATCGGCCTCGGCCTTATTGTACTTATCTGATTTTTAGTCGAGAAAAAGACGAGGTTATCAGTTTATGTATACCTCGATTAGACACTAGTCCCTTATTTCAGATAGGTAGGTTACCTATGCTATTCACATAATATTATGTGAAGGTAATCTATTATTGTGCAAAATTTTTGTAAATAGTTGATAGTGCCAGTAATCACAAGGGCAATGGGTGTGTCTTTGAAAATATGTATGAGGTCTGCAAAGATCTCAAGCAATCATTATATTTTTTTTCTTGGTTTTAAAAATATTAATTCCTTTATAATTCCGCACGCAACAAATGCTTAGTCGTGGAATTGCGGAAAACAGTCCGCTATACCATTTCTTCCTAATTCGTGGAGTTGCAGAAAACAGCACGCTATACCATACCATACCTTCCTAATTGTTTTATTTTCTGTTGATTTCAGAGAGGAGGATTCGGACGAGGCAGGCCTGCACCTTAATTAAGTTTAATAAAAAAACATTTAATCTAATAGTTGTTTAATTTACTCTTATTATTAGGGTTCCGTACCAAAAAGGTAATAAAAACAGGTTAAAAAAAACCGAATTCCAAAAACTACACTAAAAACTATGAAATAAAAATGTTAAACTTCCATAAATAAAAATCTAAATGTATATTGAAGTCGGCGGGGCCTCTTCTTCAGGTTTTTACCTCTCAGCCTTTGAAGAGGAAGAACGTAGTGTGTGCAGCGAACGTGCAGCTTGCTTTGCGCCTCTACAAATTAAAATTTCCTTTCATTCCTCCTTAATCTATAATGTTGCTTATATTTATGCTAGGCCCCGCCGACTTCAATATACATTTAGATTTTTATTTATGGATGTTTAACATTTTTATTTCATAGTTTTTTTATTAGTGTAGTTTTTGGAAGTCGGTTTTTTTTAAACCTGTTTTTATTTTTATCTTTTTAGGTGTAGTGTAACCATTTTTGTTGTTGTTAATTTATTACAATAAAGTATGGACATGTATGTCCATAAAATCATGGACAGAGCGACTTTGATCATTTATGTACTTTTACCGAGATCGATTACTTGCACCAATTTAAATAGGTACTTATATTCATAGATGTTGGTGGATGAGAGCATTTCAGTAAACAAAAACCGAACAAGAGCGTGTCGGACCAGGCACAGTGTAGGGTTCCGTAGCAAGAAGTATTTCAGTGTTCCGACCGCAAATACAAGTTTGTATTTCATAATATTATTATGAAATATTGTTATTTTTACGGTTGTCAAACTCAAAATGGAAAATAGTGAATATTTCAAAAATTTATTGACGTATCTTGTTCAAACCAATTTCAATCGAAAGTATTTATTAAATGCTATAAGCTTGATTTTTTTCAGATTTTTCGATAGCGCGGTTGGAAAATTACAGGGGGGGGACACATTGTTAATGACTTTGGGAGCTCCTAGTTCACTCAATATGCACTTAAATAAAAAACTTATTTAGAAACCTTCATGTTATTTTCAAAGACCTATCCAACGATACCCCACATGGTGGGGTGCGCGAAAATATTTTTTTCATCCCTCAGTTTCATGTATGGGAGCCCCCCCCTAATAATATTATTTTTCGTAATTTCACTATAGGCCTTAATGGCGGCTTATAAAAGACGTCTACCTACGAAGTTTCATACAAATTGGTTATGAACTGTAGATTTGACGAGGGTGTGACAGACGGACATGACGAAACTATAAGGGTTCCCAGTTTTACTACGGAACCCTAAAAACAGTGTTTTTCCAATTTGTAATAGCAATAGGTTTGGTCCCTAGCCTTCTATCAAAATGCATGAAAAAATTGTGTGTAGGTACCTACTATACACCTCTGTCTAACCTTGCGGGAAATATCGGCGTGATGTTATGTATGCATATATTATTATCGAGATCGATTGTGTTCAGGAATTCATGTACCTACACAATATCACTTTTTCATCATCGTCATGATGTCATCGAGATACACCAAAAATACTGTTTATTACACCAGTAGGGCTAACATGCGCGCCGCGACAAATTTTGTCGACTGTTTTGTCTCGCTCTTACTCGTGCGAATATGAGACAAATGCACGATAAAAGTATCGATAAAATTTTGTCGCGGCGCGCATGTTAGGCGCTCTGGTTAAAAATCTACTCAACCAAAGTTAATAAAATTTATATGGGACCACCGCGCGAGGTTCTTCTACGACATGAAAAAATAATTACGTAAATCGGCTCAGAGATCACGTAGTGATCGGTTTACATACATGAAGAAAAAAAAAAAAAAAAAAAAAAAAAAAAACCAACCGAATGCAGAACCTCCTCCTTTTTGGAAGTCGGTTAAAAAGAAAAAAACGGATCCCATAAAAGATCACTTCCGCCGATTTATTTGTACCTACTTGTAGTTTCTTACGGCTTACCTTAAGTATGGAGTGGACCAGACCTGATAGAAGTATTGCAAGCGATCTTAGAAGTGTCCTCTGAGGGAATTATTTGGAAGTGTTAATGTTAATTTAATTTCGAACGTCCTGAAGGTGTAGTCTGCTTCATTAAAAGCTTTATTTCTGGCTTCAGATGTTTCTTTTAATAACCTCTATCCCTCAACAGAAATCGTGTCAGTAAAGGCTTGTCGACAGTAATAACGGATGAAGGCAGATAGAGGGTTTGTAGTAGGTAGGTATAGGTAGTACCATGAAATGCAATGATATGATACAGCTGTGAGTGAGGGAAACATGAATGCATAGGCTAAGTGCAGTGCCGTAACTAGGGCGGTGCCAGTGGGGCCCAGGCACAGGGTGCAGACCCTGGAGGGGCGCAGAAATGACCAGATTAGGATCAAGTTTCAGATTAGAATATTTTTTAAGGGCGCAGTTATAGATGCTCGCACCGGGCGCATAAAAAGCTAGTTACGGCACTGGCTAAGTGTATCACATCTATAGCCTGGGCCACTGATACTCGGTACAAGGACGCACTTTCAGCTCAGCTTACATTTATTTAAATTCTCACTATCAATAAACAAGTAGGTACCTATAACCCGCGCCAATAAAGAAGCGAATCTAAAATGGCGGCACTAATCATTCCCTCTCACTCGCACATTATTGCTGTCTTTACTTACACCCGCCGCCATTTTTTTTGGCGCGGTAATCGT
Source organism: Thalpophila matura (assembly GCA_948465475.1). Taxonomy (NCBI): domain Eukaryota; kingdom Metazoa; phylum Arthropoda; class Insecta; order Lepidoptera; family Noctuidae; genus Thalpophila; species Thalpophila matura. The sequence goes on along the minus strand of OX419183.1, from coordinate 7,533,119 downwards.
TAATATTATTAATTTTTACAAGTTACCATGGAGGTGGTCCCATGATGAGGCCGGGAGGTGGCTAAAGGAACTCCTGTCCTTCTCAACATAACTCCGTCGTGTTTGACTTGACAAGTACCTACTGTATACCTAGATGATGTCCAGGGTCTCATGATGGAGCTGGGAAGTGGTCAATATAAAAGCTAGTTTTGAAAAAACCAACATAAAACTTATCTATGAATTGCTTTCATCTTCAGACTAAATGAAACCTCAAAGGAAACAGAAAATAATTTATTCAAAATATCTACATGGCTCCTATGTTAACTCTGCAGTTGGTAAATAAAATAAGTATTAGGTACCTACTCAATTATACATGATTTTAATTTATGTCACTTGATGCTGTTATATTTGAACTTTGGGATTTTCTGGGTTGGGGAACTCTCCTACCTTAGCCATGTAGTACTGGTGCGCACGGAATGGCTTCAGTTCCCAGGGTACCTGGTCCTCCATGTTCGTCAGAGAAACGCCGAGGTCTTCCAATGTTGGAAGGCTATCGTCTACAACATCCGATGTAGCTTCCTGTAAATGATAGCCAAAAGTATAAGTCTGTGGTCATCAGGCGCGGTCACAGCCGACGATTTTGGGGGGGTCAAACCGCAGCTGAAGACTTTAGGGAGGGGTCCATGGAGCATTTATAATTCCTCTGTGGAGGGGTCATACCGATTAATGCCGATGTGATATACCGTGAATTGCCGTGTATGGCGAATTTTTATACGATTGGGGGGGGGGGGGTCATGACCCCTATGACCCCCTGGGACCGCGCCTGGTGGTCATGTGGTGCCTAATTAGAACATGGCCAGGAGCCGTTTTTATGTGGTAAAATCAGCGTTATTTTGGTAATGTCTTAGGTTGGTAGTCGTCCTGTGACCACGAACGCTGCAAAGTGTTCGAAACGTCAGGAAAAATCAGTAATATACGCGATTTAATCCGTTTAAACTTGTTTATTATAAAGCATTGATTTGATGTGAAAAAGAGATGATGCTATTAGTCTTTTAGAGATTCATCTCTCTTCCACACCAAAATAATACTGATTTTAACATTTCAAAATAGTAAGGAAGAGAAATAGTGAATTAGTCCTTTCCCTGTCTAGTATCGTGTCTGCTTCGTGGACAGTGAACGAGATAACATGCTATATGGAAAATATAAAAAAAATATTACCTTTTCAATTCCCTCCCAGTGCAAGCCACCTATCGGGTATGCCGGTGAAATCATATTGACAAACATTACTTTGAGGGGGAAGAAAATGGGATCATATTTCATGTCGTAGCGTTTGTACCCCCAGCTCTCATCTTTGCGCATCAGCGCGTAAAACCAGTCGACCAAATCAGCTAAGAGGTATTTTTTAGGCCTAAAAAGTAATAGGTACATAGTTTAGTTTTTAAAAATGTTCAAAAGTCTAGTAAAGGTTTGAGGCGCGGAGTGGTCGAGTCACCGAGTCGACACGCCTTTATCTATACTAATATTATAAAGCTGAATAATTTGTTTTTTTTTGTTTGTTTGAACGCGCAAATTTCTGGAACTACCAGTCGGATTCGAAAAAATCTTTTTAATATGATAGCCAGATTAATGAGGAATAGTATAGGCGATGTAACATCACGCTACGACCCTTAGGAGCCGAGCAACGGGGGTGAAACCGCGGGGAACAGCTGGTTGTCAATATGACCAGTAACTAGATGCACCAACTCCCAACCAATTCATTTGGATATCTTAGCTTCCGTTTCATATCCAGTACCCTAGTTTGATTACCCATAGTTTCTGGAAACCTATTTAATTTTAATCTACTGTTAACATAATGTCTTCCATTGTGATTGGTTAATTAAAATGACAGGAGCAAAACAAATCACATGACATAAGTGAATTAAAATTAACGCCTTTTACAAACTGGGGGTAAGTATGATATAGGTAGTGTATTTTCGAAGAAAGTAGATGAAGTAATTAACATTATATGTGGTAATCTAATTTCTCATTACTAAGGCTACTTCATATTTAATGCAGTAGTATTAGCTTACCCAACTGCCTGGTAAACTTGGCATTTAGTGTCAGGATCACGAATAGCATTCATAATTCCCTGTGCTACATCTGACACATACACGGGCTGCTTGATGGTTTCCAAGCCATTCTTGTACAACGGCATGTATTGTCCATTTATGCGCACAACTGAAGCAAAGGTCCTGGGTTCATGAAAAATATAAAATATTATAAAAAGAATCGGAAAAGCCTTATGTGCTTGCTTGTCAATCATTATAATTATACAGCAACAGTTTATACAGTGAATTTCAATAAGGTTCCTCCCATTAAAATAATGAAGGTATAAAAAAAAGGGAATTAATGATGTTTTTCAAAAGTTATCATGTTTATGGAGTTTCCTATAACATCATTGACAGAATGTGTTACTTGGGCTGATATATTTATTTTTAAATAAATGCATCAAAAAATCAACTTAAAACTAGTACACAATTATATTATAAAGTCTAATAAATTATCCACAGTATATGGTCCAGAAATTATATTATTTTTGGGGGGCTATGAGTTGGAAATAAAATCATTAATCCCCTTACTTTTAATAAACAATTATTAAATTAAATAGGTCTTTGCCATCTTTGTTCATTGGCATAGAAATAACAAGGATAGTTTTATGTTTAATCAGTGGTTAAATTAAGAGGCATTTATAAGTATGGGGTAAAGCACTAATCTATTCTGAAATCTGTGAAAACTATTTTAATTATGCATATTAATGACCCTAATGAGACTGTAACTTTGTAGCACTAATAGTACGTCTAACGCATTCGCGTTAGGAACATGCAAAAGGACAACCAGTTGTGACCATGCTTGGGGGACATCCATGTCCAATAATGCTTGTCTTTCGATCGGTGCACAGTTGATATTAAAAAGATGATGAGCAAAGTTTCAGGTAGGTTGTTTGTGGAGGATCATTTAGTAATTCTCAAAGCTCGAAAAGTGTTAACCTGTAGGTAGACCAATAATCATGGACCTGGACAAATACTTTTTCAAATGTTTTTTTTCATTAGATTTATTTATGTAATCATTAAGTATAATTTAAGTTGACACCAATACCTCAAAAATCGATCTTCACTACCATAGATGTCAGAGGCACGAATTATAGTCGCCGTGGGAAACTCTTCTCGAACAGCACATTCCCCCCAATACTTGCTGGTTTTGTACCCAGATGGTTTGCTCAGAACCAGTGGTTGAGGGTTTGGCGATGCATTCAAGTAAGACACATGGATGAATCTCTCTACACCCATCTCTCGAGCAATCCTGTAAAAAAATATTGTGGTTGATATGCTGATTGCAAAAGAAGTAATGTGTTTTGTTTTGACTGACGTAAATGGTATGGAAGAATAATCTACTTCTTCTTCACTTCTTGGTTATGGGAGATACTACACCACTATGGCTTGTGTGAAATTATTCAGTTAACATTTTTGCCAATATCTGTACATTATAATGATAGAAAATATGTAGGTTACCGGCAATGTGTATAATTCCAGCATTCTATACAATACCTAGGCAATGTATAAAATGCCTGAGGCGTCCAGGCAATGTATGAAATATGATGAATATTATTGTCCATTACATACTTTACCTAGGTAATGTATACAATCCCTAGGGATTGTATAGAATGCCTGCTGGTCCACCAGCAATGTGTAAAGTTTCATGTTTCATTGAGTCCAAGAGCGAGCGAAGCGAGCTCGGGAACCTGGACACTCCGACACGGACAGGTTAGGTTCGAAGGTTCCACTTCTCTCCCCCTTATAAGTACCCATTACATACATTGCCGGCTGCGTATCCGGTATTGTATAGAATACCTAGGCAAAGTAAAAAATAAATAATATTTCATACATTGCCTGGACGCCTCAGGCATTCTATACATTGCCTAGATATTGTATAGAATGCCTGAATTATACACATTGCCGGTAACATATTATACAAGGCAACTTAGTATGGTGTCAAAAAAAAAATACAAATCAAACAAGACAACATCATAATTGTTATCCAGTATCACTCATTAGCCATCTTTCAACAATAACAATAACAAAAATGACTGTAACTTTTTTTTACCCCTGAGCTACAGAGGTACTGCATAATCCACCAGCAGCCCAGCAAACAAAAACTATGAATTGTGTCACCATCTTTCCACCTTTCTCCATGACATGAAAAGTTAAATTCTTTGGGTTGTAGAATAAAAGGATTGAATTGATAAATAAGGTTAAAATCAATGGATATTCACTCTTCATAAGAGAACAGAACTCTATTGATGTTATTGTGATGCTATGACTACAGAAAACAGATAAAACCAAGCTACAGCCTAGCCACTCAGTGTTTGTGAAGGTGTTAATAGTCTAATTCTTTGGCAACAAAAGTACCTTAGTTGAATCTTAGTTAACCTAAGTGACAATTTAGATATACTATAGCCTTGGTAATGTAAAATGTTCCCCAACTAAGACCATGAGGTCTTAGGAAAGTGTTTTATTTTAAAGCTTGACAGTTTTGTTTGAATTTTATACTGACTAAGTGGCTGCATAATTTGGTAAATGAATGCCTGACTTTTGATATTTAAACTAGATTATATGAAGGCTTTTCAACTAATGAACAATTATTTGTAAAGCAATTTCATGACAAATTAATAGACTTAACACAATGACGTATTATATATAGACACGTCATACACCAACATCACTGTACTAAAAAATGGCGCAAATACTTTAAATAGCTAAATAGCTACATATCAGTGCATATGTGCTAAAAAAGGGAAAGAAAACGAATGCCTTACTTAGCATACCTACCTCTTGTTTAGTAGGTTTTTTTTTCACAAAATGTTGCAAGAAATGACATTCAGCCAATAAACTGGTTGGTGCATGACTTAATAATTGGTGGGCAATTACCTTACTTTTTTGTTGCCATTTTAGATCGTGGGTAATGTATCTATAGTTTTTATATCATTGACTTAACATGGGTTTCTCATACACTATTCTTTAAAAAACAAATGAACCAACACTAGAGTTGTACAATAGAGGCAATATAATACTGAATGAAACTAAGTAATTTTTCAGGAGCCAATCTATTGCATACCTAATCTACAGGACTGTGCTATGTTGTTATTTCATACCTTGCAATACGTCTAGGACCATCCACATGTACATCCTTGAATTTAAAGTTCTTGGTTTCATAGTCACGTCCCACTAAATTGATGACAACATTGGAGTATTGTACGGACTTGGCAATGGACTCTTCATCACGGAGGTCATATGGAGTGAAGAGCACTTGTCCTAAGTCCCCAGCCACTTTCAATCTCTGAGCATCATAGAAATCACCCCTGTAGGGCAAGATCATCTGCAATAATCAATTTAATTGAACTTTCGAATGCTGCAATTCCAGACACAATAAAAATTACATTGTGTATCGCATGGATCCTTGTGATACCTAATGGGAAGTAGTTTACGGCAAAACTACTGCTTTACTTCTTTTGTATAAATTTTTAGTTTTGCCATTGCAGTTATTACTTTCTTAAGGTGTCATAACAAACTTTGTTACAGCTCACCTGTGATCCAGACTTGCCCAATTTATTGCATACATAGCGCCCCACAAAGCCTGTGCAACCAAACACTGTTGCTACAATGCCATTAAAGCTGGCACGGCCTCCTGTGCCTCTCTTATAAGCGGCTATGTTAGGCTTACTGCCATCCGAACTGTATGAGGCCGACTTGATGTAAACAATGCTCAGAGGCCCTGCAGAGGCTGAAATAGTTGATATAAAAGTTCAGATCAATGTAACCCCTTATCTTATTTGCCAAATATCTAATGTCACAATATTTTTTAATCTAAATAGCACTTCTGTGAGCATAAATTCAATTATGTAAGAGTTAATTCAGCCAATGGTAACACTTCTGTAAGATTCATCAAAACTTACGCTTAATTTTAGTGACGAAATGGCCAGTGAGAGCAGCTGTTGCCATTTTCTGGCCTATGTAGTGCTTTTTATAAATTTATTATATAAATATCCGATTCCCATCAAGGGAAGGAAGAGAATCAAAATCACAAAATACCTAAATCGCACGAAGACTCAGAACTTCGCAAGTTGAAATTCGACGTCAAATTTGACGTGAATTTGACACAGGGAATTTGACAGATAACTGACAAACTACAAAGTAAAGTACTCTGTGTCTGGGCGTTTGTGCACTTATCCGTTTTTTTACAGACCGTTTTTTTTATACATAGGAGACCTAGAGCACATGATTAAATAATATTCATGTGCGCGATTATTCTACTCTTTGGGTGTTTGTGCACTACAGACGTTTTCAATTCGTACCTATTTAGTTTTAAACGGATTTTTAGCCAATAGGCCTGCAGAACGATTCCCACCACTTTTTAAAACGTATGAAAAAAAACGGTCCTTGAAAAAACGTGCTGTAAACGTGTAGTGAACAAACAGCCTTTGAGTGCGCGCAAGATAAGTCTGCGCGTGGCCATAATCGGAACTAATCGAGGTCCGATGCCATTGGTAACGAATAGGTAGGTATACTTCGAGCTTTTCTTCAATTTTCTTAGCAAGCAGTGCCCTCAGTCGCGTGCAGACTCACCTTGCACGCACTCTACCAGTTTTTAAAATGTATGACAAAAAAAAGGAACGTAAAAAAAAGTGTTGGAAACGGATAAGTGCACAAACGCCCTCTCTGACTCCTCTGTCCATAGATTATCTATACTGTTATAAAATTGTAAACAAGCTGTGTCTGTACATTGAAGATATTCCAGAAAAAACAGTCGGGATAAGGTACTGCTGGGACCGAACTATACCCAAAAAGATTTTGTCTGTTTATCTGTTTGTCTGTTTGTGCGCGCATCACGCAAAAAGTACTGAACGGATTTTGATATGGTTTTCACAGTTCGATAGCTTAGGGTCCAACTTAAAATCTAAGCCACGTTTTATCTGATTCCGCTGAAAAAAACCAGAGATACAGCTTGACCTCTTGGTAGTACTAACCACCATACACTACGGAGGTCACTTAAACTGGTAAATTTCACTGTAGTCCACACGGACGGAGTCGCGGGCAAAAGTCTAGTCTAGTTATTAATAATATTATAGTCCCTCTTATCCATTGAGATGGGTATTATATGGAGTAGCTGTGTTATTTTAGACATTTAATATACTTATACAAATATGAGTGAAATATGAAACAAAGTATGAAATATCGTTTTGTCTTGCTCTTTCCAAAGAAAAATTGTATTTGATAAAAGAGACAACGATATTTAAGTTGTTGCTCATTTTAGCAACATTGCTTTGTGACGTAAGCATGATTGTAGGTAAGTGCCATGCAGCCATCATAATGAAAGTTACGAAGAGTTTACCTGTAAAACTTCACATAAATATTGAGAAACAGTACCTAATTCAATATGTCCGTATGTTGCATTATAAAGTGTGCTGCAAGAAAGAACGAAAATCAACCTGGGGTTCTACTCTGAAATGACGATTCGATTGTGTTTGTAAGCCGGTTTTCACGCCATAGTACATAGAGTCCATTTCACGAAAGAAGTCCCGCAGACGCAGCGCTGTATTCGCGCGACATAATGTAAAAATGTTCTAGTAGGTATATTGTAGTTCCACAATAAATTGTCCGCGGGACTTCTTTCCTGAAATGGACTTTACAATACACTTATGATGAAAAAATTGTTACGGGAACATGAATGTATGGCCGAAGTACTGATATTTGCCTTCATTTCTGTTTTTAGTAATAATTTGTTGTTTACATTAATACGTTGTACCGTTGCAGTTGTAGTTCCGAAACTAGTTCCTCCGCTGTACCAGTGTCGGTATAATCTCCAATATGTAAATTCTGCGTACCATCTTAATCCATGTTAACAGCACTGACAGAACATTTCACAGAGTTTAATTAAAAAATTCTAAAATTACACGTCAGTTTTTTTTATTTGTTTTAATTACATGTTCGAACTGTGTGCGTTACCCCAGCAGGAAAGTAGCTCCTAGGGAGATATGAGTGGGACGAATAATTAGTGCCTAATCTGCTGTAAATGTGCGCCAAATAAAAAATTTGTGCGCCTTGTAGTTTTGGAGAAAAACAGAAAAAACGATTCCTGCTGGGGTAACGTTCTTCCAGCAGGAAAATTCTAAACGAATGATCGGAGAGAGAAATATTGTGCATGGGCAGATAGTTTATATTTGTGCATAAATGTGCGCCAAAAATATAATTTGTGCGTCTTCAGGTTTTCGAGATATTCCATTTCCTGCTGGGGTAACGTTTTGCAGAATCGTGTTTCTCTAAAACCATTGTATGTGCGCTTGTAGAATAAACATACACGAATAGCCCTTAATTTGTGCGTATTTGTGACAGAATTAGATTTAAGAAAATATTTATAATTTTCAAGTAATCGCGCTTTTTCGAAAATCCGAAAAAAAATCGCAGCGCCTAAATAAGACAACGCAGAAGCTCGCTGAAAACTGTATTCGGTCCTTCTTGACGCTTATAATAACCGTAAAAAGTTTCAATAGTGTACATGCATGCGTTATTGAATAATATTGCTGAAAGTCAAAACGACGGTGTCATAACTTTGACGAAAAAATACAAGAAATCGGCTCAACCGAAGACGTGTAAGTGTAAACCAAAAATTAGTGCTTTTAGTCAAAAATATATCGATGGTCATACGTTGACAACTCGTAACCCACACTTTTTCGCAAAATGAGTTATGTACATCAATTTTTTTAAAATTTAGTGCCAAATCTTCCTATTGATAACTCGTAATGCACAAAACATGTCACTCGAACAATTTGTGCCACAGTTGACAACTCACAATTATCAGGTATCAACTTGAACTCACTATTGCGCGAGTTACGAGGTTTCAACGCAAATTCAGTTCGCAATAATTAACTGACAGAGTAAGATTGAAAATAGTTTTATATTGAATTACAACTTTAAATACATCTATTTATTTCCGAAAAGTGTCATTGAAGGTATATTGGTAAGTTTTTTTATTTTATTTTACGTAAAACGCTCAATAAAAGCTCACTATTGAAATTTTAAGCCAATCTATCATCCATACCTTAATGTAATACTAATTAATGAGAACTATTGAGTTATTCAATAATATTTTAGGTAATAATCGTAATAAAACCTATAGGTAGCTATTTGTGTTCATATAAACGCACTGATTTAACTAAGTAGGTATCTACATTCACTAATTGGTATAGGAATTGTTTTGATAGACGCTTATTTTTATTATGTACTTTGTCTATTATTCTTTAATAACTAAGATCCATGCGATAAAGTTTCAACATGGATCTTAAAGGCAGGCAAAAGCATAATTAGGTATGTACTTAAATACTTAGTTCTTTAAATTTTGTTTTAGTGTTATCATGGAGCAAAACAGTGAAGAGCTTTTTAATGAAGTTGTAACTGGCTTGAAGGAACAAAGACTAATAAAATTACTGTTAAGGTTTCTCGTAATAAGAGTAGTGAGTTTGTCTATGAAAGTCAAGAAATCAATCACAAGAATCATTTCAGCTTTGTTCGGTGCTAAGTACTTCTAGGGGAACATTTTCAAGTCGATCTGATGAATAATTTTCTGTCAAAAGTAACATTTCTCCGTTTCTATTTACTTCGTAAGTGTACAACTGTAACTCGGAAGAGCTCGGTGACTTTCGAAATGATTCTTGTGATTGATTTCTTGACTTTCATAGACAAACTCACTACTCTTATTACGAGAAACCTTAACAGTAATTTTATTAGTCTTTGTTCCTTCAAGCCAGTTACAACTTCATTAAAAAGCTCTTCACTGTTTTGCTCCATGATAACACTAAAACAAAATTTAAAGAACTAAGTATTTAAGTACATACCTAATTATGCTTTTGCCTGCCTTTAAGATCCATGTTGAAACTTTATCGCATGGATCTTAGTTATTAAAGAATAATAGACAAAGTACATAATAAAAATAAGCGTCTATCAAAACAATTCCTATACCAATTAGTGAATGTAGATACCTACTTAGTTAAATCAGTGCGTTTATATGAACACAAATAGCTACCTATAGGTTTTATTACGATTATTACCTAAAATATTATTGAATAACTCAATAGTTCTCATTAATTAGTATTACATTAAGGTATGGATGATAGATTGGCTTAAAATTTCAATAGTGAGCTTTTATTGAGCGTTTTACGTAAAATAAAATAAAAAAACTTACCAATATACCTTCAATGACACTTTTCGGAAATAAATAGACGTATTTAAAGTTGTAATTCAATATAAAACTATTTTATTTCTTATTTATTTCGATTTTTTATTCCAATTCTTAATCTCTAAGATAAATTAGGCAAAGAACAATTAAAATATATTTTTATTTTTGGTTAAGCTTTTATTACTGTGCAAGCCCAAAACTGCCGACGTCTTTTCAGCTTCACCCGATGCCAGCAAGTGCTTGAAAAATAAATTGTAAAAAAGAATTTGTACCGAACAGACAGACAGATAGACAGTTATTGACAATGTGGTAATGTGGAAAAATAGTGTTTTTTTTAAAATTGACAACTCGTAACTAATGTTGACTGCTCGTAACACGTTAGTAGTGAGGTTTTTTTAATGTTGTTTACTAGTAACTGTTTGTGTATTGATTATTTAATGAAAAACCTATGTGGCCATTTTATTGTTTTAAAGTATATCAATAAATAATTCAATTACCTACCAACTCCTTTTTTTTTTTTTTTTTTTATTTTTTAACTTTGAAATTATACAGTTTTTTCCCTCTCCTGTAAAATTTGACACATTGCAGTTACATGTTGTCAACCTTTGACCATCGATATAGTAAAAATATTCAGCTTGGAATATTTCGCATTATGTAGATATAAACAAAAAATTTAATACATAAACAACGGCTGGCTATCCGACCAAATTCGAATGACTACAAAAAAGCGATGGATTCATACATATCGATGACCTTCTTTATTGGACGTATTAAGCCTAAGCCGTTGTCCGTATAGTCGCGTTCAGACGTTTGTTGGAAGGAAATTATATTGATCTAGTTTTGGGGGCTAATTAAAAAATACATTAAATTAAGGTAGGTAGGTACATTTAATATATTTTGTGACCATATTATTATGAAATGAAAGAGCTTGTTGATGTGGAAATTATAATTTTTACTCTCTTAATTTTTATTCTTAAAGTAATTATGGCATCAAATCACAGATCAAGTTACATGCCTATATAATATATTAGAACACAAATAAGTAGTTCAATCAAATTATTTGTACCTTGTGTAGTCGTTATAATTTAAAATCACAGATTGTTTATCCTATTATTTTATAAGTACCTATTAAAATACAAACAGTAAATTCGTAACTGTAGGTATAACCCGCGCCAATAAAGAAGCGAGTGCATTGCATTAATACGTACTTTTATATATGAGTCTAAACAATGCCATTAAATACTTACCATCGCAGATGGTGCCATCATGGTAAACCGTTGTTAAATGTCCGAACTCCGAATATGCTTACTAATACTTCACTTTCAACCAACTTAAAAAAAAATAAGTAGACAAACAATAACAATAAAGTGTAACAGTGCAACCGCAACACGCGTGACTCAACGCAACAGTTTCCTTGGTACTTAGTGTTGCCAACCATAATAATCGTAGCCTACTTTATTTTCGATAAAATAAGTATTCTTTATACTTTTGCATAAAACTAAAGTATGCGATTATATATGAAACAGATCGTCCATAAATTAATCAAAATACGAGTTATTTATTTATTTAAATCTAAATTTCGATTGTAAAATTGTTAGTGTGTGCAAAAAAATTGGTACCTACTTATTCTAAAATATTTTAAAAGGGTATAATAAAATACATAGGCCTACTATTTTTTTCTCTAGGTACCTAAATATCTATATGTATCTCCATAAAATCTCTAGATTATAATAATAATATTATTATTACAAAAAATGTTTATTTAAAATACCTAATATTATTATTCCATTTATTTCAATCTAAGTATAATCAACTCTTCGTTAGGTTTTTTTTTTCGTATTATTAACTAACAAGTTTATTTTTTCCATCTTTTCTACTTCAGTGTACTCGGGCACAACACGTTGCCACCGGTTCGTGAGTAAAGTTAAGAAGGTCATCGATATGTATGAATCCGTCGCTTTTTTGTAGTCATTCGAATTTGGTCGGATAGCCAGCCGTTGTTTACGTATTTAATTTTTTGTTTATATCTACTTAATGCGAAATATTCCAAGCTGAATATTTTTACTATATATTTTTGACTAAAAGCACTAATTTTTGGTTCACACTTACACGTCTTCGGTTGAGCCGTTTTCTTGTATTTTTTCGTCAAAGTTATGACACCGTCGTTTTGACTTTCAGCAATATTATTCAATAACGCATGCATATACACTATTGAAACTTTTTATGGTTATTATAAGAGTCAAGAAGGACCGAATACAGTTTTCAGCGAGCTTCTACGTTGTCTTATTTAGGCGCTGCGATTTTTTTTCGGATTTTCGAAAAAGTGCGATTACTTGAAAATTATAAATATTTTCTTAAATCTAATTCTGTCACAAATACGCACAAATTAAGGGCTATTCGTGTATGTTTATTCTACAAGCGCACATACAATGGTTTTAGAGAAACACGATTCTGCAAAACGTTACCCCAGCAGGAAATGGAATATCTCGAAAACCTGAAGACGCACAAATTATATTTTTGGCGCACATTTATGCACAAATATAAGCTCTCTGCCCATGCACAATATTTCTCTCTCCGATCATTCGTTTAGAATTTTCCTGCTGGAAGAACGTTACCCCAGCAGGAATCGTTTTTTCTGTTTTTCTCCAAAACTACAAGGCGCACAATTTTTTATTTGGCGCACATTTACAGCAGATTAGGCACTAATTATTCGTCCCACTCATATCTCCCTAGGAGCTACTTTCCTGCTGGGGTAACGCACTCGTTCGAACTAACATGTTTCTGATAAAAATACTTGCCTTTTTACCCGACTGCGAGACGCAAAGGAGGGTAATGTGTTTATCAGTCTATGTATGTATGTATGTATGTATGTATGTTTGTTTCTATGTGGCGTTCTAGAGACCAAATGCGTAGGCCGATTTTGATAATTCTTACGTCAATCGATTCGTCTTAACCTTGCGAGTGTCACTAAAGACATAACAGTAATCAAAATTCACCACAGCGACAACCAGACGCCATATTGTCAAAATGAAAAAAAAAAAAGTTGATGAACTATGTCAAGTGGGGTGTCGTTGAATAGGTATTTTAAAATCATCTTTAGGTTCCTTTTATCATTTTTCCTTTTAAATAATAGTTTAGGATATATAACGATTTAAAGTTGTTTAACAAAGCAATAATTCTCGCTAATTCTTACTTATTGATTTAAGTTTTTATTTCAAGTATTAACGATATACAAACAAAAAAAAGAAGATTACGAAAACATACATTAAAAACTAAAAAGTGAAAAATAAAAATAGTAAATTAAAAATTAAAAAAACCCGACTGCTAAAAAACAACTAAAAAGTTCAAAACAAGAGCACTTTTCAAGCAGTCTGATGCAGTTGGTGGCATAAAATCCAAGATTTAACACAAATAATAATAATAATTGCACAATAATAATTATAGGTTTCTTATAAAAGAACACAGAAAAAATGGTTAGAGGCTATCGATGAAGAAGCTCATTCTCGACGGGTATACATGGCCACTGAAGAGTTCCACTATCCGCCTCCTGGCGGATAGTGGAACATTTATTATTTGTTGTCAAGTATCAACACAATTTATTCCTATTGTTCTTAGTGATACCATAATGATTTTTTTTTTTATTTGCCGCGCTTTTTCAGGATCAGCTTTCGTTTGCCAGACTTTAATCATGCAGTTATAATCACACGGCCCAATTGTTAACGGGCATTATTAATACATACCGGTCATTAATTCATTATTAATAATGACCGGATTTATCAAATTGCCCGTAACATACACAACAGTATTACAGTTTGGCATCTTTAAAAACAAAAAATTAATCGTCCGCGTCATACCGTTCGCTGCCGGTAGCACACCTTAATTTTGCCCGCTTACTGAGCCAGCTCAAACCGGTTTGTACCCGAGCGGGCACTCCCCGCGCGCCTTGTCAGTGACAGGTCACGCACACTGTGTGTGTGTCATAGCTGTGCGTGTAGTAGTGTACCTACGTATGGCGTTAGTATGAAGCTGCAAGCAGCTTTCGTTTGCCAGACTCTAATCACTTTCCCGGTCATTATGAAGAATGACCACCCTGTCTTGGGCAAAATAATAAAACCGATGAACTGTAGTGTTTTTGTAAGAGGCTAAGGGCCAAGTTCACCGACAAGTTAATAGTCCGATAAATTCAAAACGGCCGTTTAACGTGACATTTGTATAGCAAAAGATATGATAAACAGCCGTTTCCAAAATAACGGAATGTTATCTTGTCGGTGAACTTGGCCCTAAGGGGGCTAAGTGGTTAAAGTGGTCGAAGGGGTCAAAGAGGTCGTAGGGGTCGAAGGGGTCGTAGAGGTCGAATGGGTCGAAGGTGTTGAAGGGGTCGTAGGGGTCGTAGAGGTCGACAGGGTCGTAGGGGTCGAAGGGGTCGTAGGGGTCGAAGGGGTCGTAGGGGTCGAAGGGTTCGAAGGGGTTGAAAGGGTCATAGGGGTCGAAGGGGTCAAAGGAGTCGTAGGGGTCGAAGGGGTCGTAAAACCAAGCAAAATAAAAACAAAAAATATTGAGAGTTGAAAGAACAATGGCCAATTTCCTAACATACTGGACTCGGAAAATCGTATAAAAGTTATAACGATGAAACATTTGTCATTTTATTTGCCTATTTATATATAACTACGTTCGGCATTCAATATATTTTTTAAAGCACGGAGAATCGAGAAATTACGTTTAATGTTTTTTGAGTTTATGCGGTATATTTATTAGTCTGTAGCATTTTGAATTGAGAGGTTTTTCACATTGAGGTCTAATTTAAGTAGGCAGGTACATTAAACCTTGGGTTAAATAATTATCATGATTTTATCCAGTTGAATACAGCCTGGGATTCAATTAAAATTCAGAAATAAAATCAATTTAGATTTTAAAAATGTATGGACGTCTCTAGGGACGTAAATAAATGTGGATGCGTTCATAAATAAATAAATAAATATTTCATCCTGCGTTTTGTTTCAAGCATTATGGTATAATTTCGAAGACGTTTATCTATTATTTCCCGGCTTTTAAAAATAAACTGATGCCATCCATTAATTATTACAATAACAATGTACTACATTTTGCTAACGTTACTATCTCTATAAGAATTAATGATTTTTCCGAGGCCAAAATGGCCATTGTGCTTTAGCAGAAAATATTTTTTAGTGTTGCCAGCACTGTTGACAGACAGTTTGACACACAGGTTTGACATAAACTCAAAATGTCAATTGTCAAATAATTTCATTGTTTGCCTGCTGCATTTATGCAATATTTAGATTGTATACTCTTTGCTCTTTGGCCTGCATGTCTTGGTGATGTCTTGCACGTATTGAGTAAATTGAGTTGTATAATTTTATTAATTCTTCTTTCTCGTTAGTTTGTGTTTGTGCGTGGGAAAGCCATAGTAACATTACAAGTGCCAATTGTTTCTTGGTCTGTCGTAAAATCCCGGAATCAGAATAAATTGTGGAGTGTTTGGGATATTATTAGAAGAACAAATTCCTTACAATGGAAGAACGTGAAATTGAAATCCTCAGTACCAACGATAATGTCGAAGAAGCTGGCCAAATATTACAGCGCTTCCTAAAAAAGGTAATTGCTTGCGTATAATTAAATTAGAGTAAAAACATCTGATGCACTTTATTTACTGACATTCTTATCATCCTTGTTTATAAGTTGTCAAGCCTAGCTTTTATTCGTTTTACTATTTCAGAATGAAAATGCCTTCAATTTCCCAAGCTTGGCCGAGAAGAATCAGAGAGCATTATTATGGACGGCTTTATTTCAACGTCTGCAGGATAAGTCTTCGGCGCCAGTTCACGCACTCTGTTTAGCCTCGGTTAGGGTGCTAAGGTTTGTGATATTTCTTACAATTGCAGTTGATTGCTTTTTCAAACACATATTTTGTTTAGAGAACTCCGCCCCTAAGGCGACTCTCTGACCGAAAAATATGTTCAAAGTACCTACTAAGATGTTTTTTATTTATAGCCGCGACAAATCAGACCTTGAAAATTTGATTTGTGAAAAATGGGTAACAACACTAATAGAAAGAGCTGGCTTGTACAACTTTGAAGCACTTGATGAAGAGTCTATGGTGCCACTGGATTTAATAGAGAAGGATGTGGCAGTTGAGGCACTCAAATGTCTTTGCAATTTAACATTCAACAGTGAAGTGGCTCGAGCACTCTGTGCTCATACATCCATTGCTCAAGGACTAGTAGCCCGGCTAAGAATTTACAAAGACATGCTCTTCAAAGAAGAAATAATGCTGTTTGATTTGAAGCTGCTATTTATTCTGACTGCTTTGAGACATGATATAAAAACTAAAATAAAGGATGAACTTCATGGCATGGAGTATTTGATAAATTGTTTGGGTGAAATACTGACAGAAGCTTCTACCAAAGCTGAAGACCAGGCTTCAAGCAGCAGTGGCTTGGTTGAAGGGGCCCACCACTGTTTTCTTCAGGTGAGGAATGTGACAGAATTAAATAATCTTCTAAACACTATTTAGAAAAAATGTAAAAGAAATAATAGGCAAGAATATATATATAAAATACTAATAAGCATACCAGCTTTACATAAATAATTCATAATGTATACTGTTTTTCAGGACAATCAACAAGCCATCATCTGTGAGATCCTCAAGACCCAGTTCAACCTGATTCTGCAGTCAGGTTCAGAGGAGCCGGCTGATGAGGAGGAGGAGGCTATGTACTTGAAACTGATGCCAGTAATGACTGCTCTGCTGTATGCCCATACTTCCAGTGAGGACAAGTTAATGGAGTTGCGCAGTAATATTGCTAATTTGTTAACAAGGTATGTTGCAATATACAGGTTTCGTTTTTTATATAGGACTGTGGGACAATAACAAACAATAAAATATAGAGAAATGGTCAGAATTGCAAAGAAGCTACTTCATTTTATTCATCACAAAATGATCCATTGCATAAATTGTATAACTCACTCGTTTTGCAAGTCCCTTTGTTCACTCTTGTTTAATTAATTGAGATAGGGTTGAGGTGTAATCCATTAATTAGACCTTGAAAAAGAAATAAATTACTATGTTATGTAGTTATTGTTTTATAAATGTCTTTACAGCGTCCCACCAATGTTTTACCCCTTCTTGACACCAGAGCTGACCAGAGGTGAAAGAGCACAATATGAATTTGATGGCAGAAACATGGATGCTTTACAGGCTCTCATACTTTTGTTACAATACAGGCTGACTATTACTACAGTAAGATTTCTATTTACTCACATTAAATACTTGAAATACTGATTGACATTAATAAATTAATTGCAACTAGATAATTACATGTATTTTTTTTTTGGTTTTTGTTACACGGGACTTAAGAGTCCCGGACCTTTCGAAGGCGTGCGTGGGGCCGAAGCCAACACGTAGAGGCCCTTTACAATTTGAATATAAAATGTAATGGTGACATAGCTGGTGATCACCCCTGCATGCACCACAGAAATACACCCAAGGACAATCACCAGCTTATGCAGGACTATTGCAATACATGTGGAAAAAAGAAATTACTTGGGCTATTGTATAATTACATGTATTATTATTATACTATTTCTTTTCAATATAAAAGTTCCATTTTATCATCAATAATATTCAGTTTACATGTTCCCACTGCATGTTGCAACCCAAATTTGGAAGCAACAAAGGCTGGTGGTTCCAAATTTGGGTCACAACATGATTATTTATTATCATATGATGTGTACCAGTTCTTAACAATAATACTATAGCTTTTTAGACTAGTAGAATAGAAAAAATTAGAACTTTGTCTCCATTCATTATTGCTATGTAAATTATTTCAGAGTACTCAGAACCAGTATGAGAATCTGTCTCCGATTCTGACAGTGTTGAACAAGAGTTCCCGCGGGTGTCGTTCCCAGAGGAAGTACCTCCGGCAAGTAGTGCTGCCTCCTTTGCGTGACGTGTCCCGACCGCCAGAGAAGGGCAACACCTTGAGGAACCAGCTTTGCAGGCTCCTGACCACGCCGGTCACGTCAGTGAGAGACTTGGTTGCAGAGTTTCTGTTTATCCTGTGCAAAGAAAAGGGTAGGTTGATTTTCAAACTAAATTATTGGAACTGTCTATTTATTATTACAGAAAGCATAAATATTTTGCTCAGTCAGTTATGCCTTATAGCAAATTTCAAAGCAGTAAAAAACCAATACCAAACGCGAGTGAAGGTTTTTGATGATTTTGATTAGTTGCCGTTTTGCTTTTACTGCGAATTGTGTAGATATTTTTACGTAAATATTCAGTAGTCGAAGAGTCCCCGAAACGATCAATTGCGATTGAACAATGTTGCCAGAGGGCTGAAGCCCTGCCAAAATCTAAAGTT
Source organism: Thalpophila matura (assembly GCA_948465475.1). NCBI lineage: Eukaryota > Metazoa > Arthropoda > Insecta > Lepidoptera > Noctuidae > Thalpophila > Thalpophila matura. The sequence continues at coordinate 7,514,493 of OX419183.1, read as the reverse complement.
CTGACAGATTTCAGAATGGATTAGTAATAATGTCATAGGCAAATAGTAGGTAACATAATTATGATCTCTGTTTTAGTGGGTCGCATGGTGAAATACACTGGTTTCGGCAACGCTGCGGGTCACCTCGCGCAGAAAGGGCTGCTGAGTGGCGGGCGCGGCGGAGACTACTCGTCCAGCAGTGATGACTCGGACACGGAGGAGTATTTGGAAGCGCAGCCGAATATTGACCCCGTCGTGGGGTGCACGCGACCACCCCGCATCAATCCCTTCGAGGGAATGACAGATGAACAAGTGAGCTTCATTATTTCTTACATAATATAAAAAAACCGGCCAAGTGCGAGTCGGACTCGCGCACCGAGTGTTCCGTATCATTTTTGGGCGTATAAAGCGAAAAAATCCGGACCGCATAACTAACTCGTTTTATTTTTGGTGCAATATTTGGGTCAATTCTTATCAACTCTAATTATTTCAGATTTTTCGCTCCGCAAACCTCGGAGATAAGGGAGGGGGGGAATGGTATTTTTTCAGACATTTTTCATCATAATTATGTCGAAAACTGTGAGACATAAAATAAAATAAAAATATATTTTTAAATGTGCAGATCAAGCCCTTTCATATGATATGTCACTTGACCTAGTAACACCACTTTAAAATTTTGGACCCAATTTGGTACCAAAATAGTAAAAAAGGAACCCTTATGGTGCGACTTCGTCTGTCTGTCTGTCACACCTGCTTATTTCAGCAACTACTAATGCTATCGACTTGAAATTTGGAACAGTTATAAAAAATGCTTGCCAAACTTTATTGAAAATGATAAAAAGTCAAAAAATGTTTTTATTTTCATTGCAAAAGGGGCCGGAGTGGGGGTCCTAAATTTCAAAGTAGGGTTACTAGATCAAGTGGCATATCATATGAAAGGGCTTGATCTGCACATTTCAAAATATATTTTCATTTTATGTTATGTCTCACAGTTTTCGACATAATTATGATGAAAAATGTCTGAAAAAAAACCATTCCCCCCCCCTTATCTCCGAAGTTTGCGGAGCGAAAAATCTGAAATAATTAGATTTGATAGGAATTGACCCAAATATTGTATCAAAAATAAAACGATGTTCCTAACTAGTGCAGTTTTTTCAAAATCATCAAAATTCCTTTAGAAACAAACTTAGTTATGCGGTCCGGTTTTTTCACTTTATACGTCCAAAACCGATACGGAACCCTCGGTGCGCGAGTACGACTCGCACTTGGCCGGTTTTTTTTTACTACCTATCTAATAATTTGATGATCGTGTTAAGACAGCGTTATTTACGCATTTATTATAGTACTTAAGTAATCTAAATGCTTTAACAAAATCGAAACCAATACATATGTAATAAAAATTGATTAGCTTAGCGTTGCCCACAAATGAGGACATTGTTACAATACAATGTAGCCAATGCTAAGCATTAAGCAGTAATCCAATTAGTTACACAATATTATACCTACACACATTAACCACACAATATTTAACATTTCTTGTAATACTTAATTCAAGTTGGTAGTACCTAAACATAACTATATAATTTACAGAAGGAATACGAGGCGATGAAACTGGTGAATTTATTTGATAAGATGGTAACGGACGGCGTGGTGAAGCCGGCTCGCATCGGGCCGGACGGCCGCCCGCAAGCCGTCGACCACGTGCTCGAGCTGAGGGAACACCCGCCCACTAGACCGCAGTCCTAGGCGAGTAGGACATTATGAAGGATTCTAACAAGCGGTACCTTATCATATCTCTGATATAGACTGTATGGTATTGGTAATATCAGGAAGATAGCGACGTCAATATGACCGAACTGTGCCGTTGATTCGGATTACCTATTAGAAGTTCTAGTTCGAATGACTTATTCGGATTTCCAACGATGATGAAAAATCGTTAATCTTCCTGAGTGACGTCAGAAATGCATTTATGAAAGATCTCCAAATTCAATATTCTTCTTGTATGGCCAAATTGAGGGTAAAACGAATGGGTTAAAAATTTCTTCCAATTACATTTTTGATTATAGACATTCGGGGTTATAGCGTATGTTCAGTGAATAGTTTTCTTCGAGTTAGTAAGTTAGTATTTTGATCTTCAATTTACATTCAATAGTGAGTAGATTTTAAACGAGTATTATAAAATAATTAGAAAAATATCGTAATTTGGGGTATGACATGTTTAAGAACAAATGAAAGCTATGTCATTATTAAGAGAGGATAGAATGAAGATATCTATTATCAGATTAGATTTGTAGGGGAATGGTTTTTAGACTAAAGGCGCGTCTCGTGCGCGTGTTCAATTGAACGACGAACACGTTTAATGAACAAAAAGGGGCGTGACCTACGCGTTTTGTATGGCAAAAGCACTCGACCACGTGACGGAAAACATGTTCGTCGTTCAATTGAACACGAAAACACGTCGCAGGAGACCCGGCTTAATCATTGTAAGCCTAGCCTTAGGTCAGATTTTTGAACTTTGTAACGACTGCCATAGGTATTACTTACTTATGTTTGATGCTTATATTATTACGCATTTTGAAAATGATAACATATTTGATTAATTCCACAAAATTTTATTGCGCTATGTGATGTTTCGTTTACTTATTTATAATAAGGTATAATGTGTTTTCTTAATCATTATGAAAGGATTAGAAGAATTTGTTATATATTTTTTTATAACGCGGGCCATTTCAATATCGTAGTAGAAATGTTTGTATTTAGCAAATTCTTAGTAAAAAAATCGAATAGTATCCTATTGAAAGTATGTTGTGACTAGCTGATGTAGGGACCTGTAGACTTAGTGGCCTAAGTACATACTATATAATATTATATTATATATTTTGTGCCATTAGTAGAAAGTAGAATTATATTATTATTACATTACTTATGTATAACTTGCAATTGCAGTATCAAAGTATTTGTTTATTAAAACCTTAGTGCAATGTAGCATATTATTACTATCAAAAACAATACTTAAAGCAATCAATGAATTCGTAAACTGAATGGGTACCTAACATCGATAATAATGTTAAAAAATATTACGTAGATACTAGGTACCTTATTTGACATAAAACTTTTTGAAATTAGGTATTTTCCATATATCTTAGTATTTTGTTGGTATAAATCAGTAATTACGTAGAATACCCAAGTATTTTATTATCACCTATGTGTTATTCAAGTAATATTATGTTTTTTAATGTAATGTTATTATTACAGTTTTAATATTTGATATTTATATAATAATGAAATAAAATCTATTTAGAAAGTAAATTATCTTGTTTGAATTTATAATACTTTTTTTTTTTTAATTGAATTGAATTAGTAATTCTTTGTTAGTGTCTGTTATTGTTATCCTTACATCATAATTATGTCGCCTTGAAGCTTAAATAAACGCGAACCTTTAAAATGATTGCAAAATAATATAGGTACAAAGCCTTCCCAAAACCTTTTAATAACCGTGTTTGCGCGCGAACAATGTGTATTTACAAAGAAGAGTCTGTATATGAGACTCATTAATAAGCTATAGGAGTTATTTACTAGAGAATACAATCTCAAGAAACTCTAGAAACAACATTTTCCAAACCTTACATTTGAATATTGGATTGCAGAAGTAACTATATTTTTCATCCCGTCTATTCGAAAAGGACTTCTTGGTTCGCCTTTAAGTGCGCCCAAAGGTGGTGTTTTCTATAAGAAACTTTTAGCGGGCAGTAATGAGTTTTTAATCCTCTTATTGAATCTGACTAATAACCGATGAACTTTAGTGTTTTTGTAAGGGGGAAAGGGGGCTAGGGGACTAAGAGGACTGTGACTAAAGGGACTGGGACTAAGGCGACTATACGGCTACGGGGACTATGGGGACAAGGGGACTATGGGGACTAAGAGGACTGTGGGGACTATGGGGACAAGGGGACTATGGGAACTAAGGGGACTATGGGGACTATGGGGACTATGATGGGGACTATGGTGGGACTAAGGAGACTATGGTGGGGACCACGGAATAAAAAAAACAAGAGGAAGTGCCACTCAGCATACGCTCGCGCGTCAGCATTATAGGAAGGCGTACAGCACTGGCTCAGACGCGATTAGCTACTTGCATAGACTAATATGTATGCTACTTGTTGTGATACGACGTTTCGAACTCATACGTAAAATATTAAAATCATGCCGTGTTGCGGAATTTTAACGTGTAAAAGTTATATCAGAACAAAAAATAAATCTAATGGGGGTGTATCGTATCACCGGTAAATATAAAACTATGGTGTTTTTTAATATTATCGTTTTTATTGATAAAATTATATTTATTATTTTGAAACAAACTAAAAACTACCTTATGACCATGTATTAAAGTCTAAATCAAATTGCTTACTGGCTTAAACATCTAATATAAATTCGAGAAATTTCGACGCTACTCGATTAGGGATGCGACGTATCCATGAAAACATTTCGTTATCGATAAAATAATGAACGGGATGTTTCAGAAATGTATGTACTGTATGTATAAACTACATTACACTATTATGTAAATATAGCTTTACAATATAGTAACCATTTTTGAAAGTACGTATTTACTTCGTTTTATAGTAGGTACATTCAAAATATCTTAGTCAAAGAGAACTACACAACACATCTATAATGGTGGATCGACATTAGGTACGTGAAATGTCATTTTGACAACTCAAGATGATATAAAAAGACGTCACGTGACAAATAAATGTCATTTTGACAATGCCCTAAGTTAGGATTGAGCTACCACGATAACCGGTACATGCGTGCCCAGGCAGAACAGGTCCACTGAAATCTGTATAGTTCTTTCCTCTAAAGGCCATTTTAGGCTAACCTACATTGTTTTAACATAATTTTGTCATGAATTGTCTGGACTTCACCGTCCGATTTGACTTATGACTTGTAACTGTAACTTGTAAATGTGTTATAGAAAATATATTTGCAATATATTGATTAAATATAGACTATAGATACTTTTATTTTAGATTATTACTTACTGTCGTTTCATTTAACCATTTTATCTGTTTGTTATTGTAAACAGACCTAAGTATTACATTAAAAAAAACTTCCTTGAAGATTACTTATTCCGTAAATCCGTATTCAACAAACATCGACATTAAATTATCGATGTATTCACGTCTCTAGCTGAGTAGCAAAATAGTTAACAGTTGCAAGCAAATATGACATCTTTAGTGATTTTGACCATAGATTATACAGTATAGACTAATTTTGACATGCAAACTAATAACAACATTCTGTCGTTGTATTACGACTTAATTTTGAAGAACAATAAATTAGCTTTTCGTCAAAGTTGCATTTATAATATTGTAGCCAATAATATCATTGTTTTCCGTGTATTGCAATATACAATTTAATTTACAAATGTTTGAGTTTGGTTTGGCGTCATCGGTTCCCGTACAAAAGAAGTTTAAGGGCATTTCCCCTTGTTTTTATTATTCTGTGGTGGGTACTATGGGGACTTAGGGGACTATGGGGACTAAGGGGACTATGATGGGGACTAAGAGGAGTATGGGGACGAAGGGTAATATGGGGACCATGGGGACTAAAGGGGACTAAGGGGCTTGGGGGTAAGGGGAGCTGGGGGAAGGGCAATGGACGAAAAATGAATGGGGACTAAGGGGACTAAGGAGACTATGGTGGGGATTATAGGGACTTAGGGGACTAAGGGGACTATGATGGGGACTATGGGGACTAAGAGGACTATGGGACGCAGAGGACTAAGGGGACGAACGGGACTAAGGGGAATACGGGGACTATGGGGACTAAAGGGGACTAAGGGGCTTGGGGTTAAGGGGAGCTGGGGGAGGGGCAATGGACGAAAAATGAATTCTTCAAGTGACAGTGAAAAACATGAGGCGCCTTTTATTTTCTCATAGAGGGTGATGAAAAGTAGAGTTTATCACATATGTGTGTACTTTGAATCCCTCGCTACGTTCAGGATTCTACTATAGAATCCCTCGTATCCCTCACTTCGCTCTGGATTCAAAAAAGCGCCCTCGCCGTAAAAATATTGTTTTGCTCTCTTATGATACAATCTACTATTTCACACTATGTTACAACGCATTATCAAGATACACAAGTAGTACATCATAGCTATGCATTGATTGATGCCCTGCACAATGCCCGAGACAGCACGAGCGCATTCGCGCCGGTCAGACACTCGCGTTGAAAATCAATTACAAGCAATTATTGGGTAAGCAAGCTCACCTATAGCGGAATGGGAAGGGTAGGAGCGAAAGGTCGTATATTCCTGTATATTATGTAGTTGTGTCCCGACCCGACTCCCGGCGCCAACTCAGTCGGCTCTCGCAGGGCGGGAATAAAGGGCGGGCGCTTGTCGCACACCAAACAAAGCGCTCTACGAAATCGCGAAAAATGGAATTAGTGTAGGTATTATTCATTGTTTATTGAATTGACATTAGAGAATTCCTTGTATTTTTTGATGATCAGTTACGTACCGCAAATGGGTATAGTTCGAGGTTGTTGATCTCTCTTTGTTTAGTTATGATATGACAAAATGTCTATTGAAATACATTTTTAGTGTATGAATGTTCAATTGGGGAATCGATTGGTTGCACTGTTGTCAGGAGTACCTACTGGGTGCACATGCGTGAAACCTTATAATTGGTTTCACTGACTACCTGTGCTTATTTTATGGAGTATCTATTCGATATCTAGTTTTATAAAAATTCAAAGATATTCAAAGATTTTATACTTATATATATTTTTCCTATGAGAGTATGAAAAATAAGTTGGAATTGATTACAGGCATAATGATATACTTATTTATTTATTTGTGAGTAGTGATTAAATTGTCAGTAACGTATTGGTCATAAACTTACCTAGGTAAGTATTTTTTATATTATATTATAAACATTATTTATTTTTATAGTAATATGAGTTGTCATTACGATACTGGGGTAATGTGGATCATACGATAAAATTATGAAAAATCCCAGTTGCTCCCAAAAGGCGGGAAGCAAGCGATTGGCGGGAAGGCGCATTTTATATTCAAGACGTAGGTATTGGACGAGAAAGTTCGGGACAACGGGTCTTTCATCTATACAGGGTGGCAGGTTAGACAGTGGAAATATTTAAAGGGCTCATTGTACTCATCAGCTGTTCCATACATTTATGTTCACATAACTCAACAAAATGTATGGAACAGCAGATTTTTTTTTCGCGATTTCAGGATTGGTACCATAGTAAAAGTTGTTCATAATTTTGAGTACAATGACACCTTTGAATATTTCCACTATCTTACCTGCCACCCTGTATAGTAATAGGTATAGGTAGTTATACAATTTTGAAATTAAGGTGGAACGGACGTAATAGGAGTTACAGATAGGTATTTACTCGTATAAAGTGCAATATTACCTTTGTCTAGGTACTTTTCACTAAATATGAACTCAGTAGGCCTACCTACTGTTATACCTACCTACTTCGTTAAGACGTTGCGACCTATCCCGAGCAATTTTGACTATGAGATGAAGAAGATTGAGAGGCAAATCCTTAGATCATAGAAACAAGGAGTATGACATCATAGCAAATTAGTACGGGAACAACTGTCGCCACTTTTAGAACATTTTTCGATACAATTACAAGCGCTCCTTGTGAATAAAAAGATCTCCCACACATTAAAAATTCCGCACACCCTCAATCTAACACTGTTATTCGTCACTCAACACTAGCACTAAAATAAAACACTATTTTATATCATCGATCGTGTTTGGTTTACGTTACGTTACGTTACGACGTTTATACGATCAATGTGACCATATCAAAGCGTCAAGCTCAATAGCGCCTTGGCACCTTCCTTGTTTCTATGATCTGAGGGCAAATTATAGTGCTGGTAGACTAGGTAATATGTTTACCGCCCGTGCTAGTTTGGTGGCGACGCTGGTAGCGTGCGTGGTCGCAGCGACGCCGCCCCCGCAGTGTGCGAGGGCACCTGCGCACGCGCCGCCCGCTGACGATCACTATAGCATCAGCGTCTCCGGCGCACCCGATCTGTTCCTGCCTGGAGAACTTTACACAGGTATTTTTTCATATCTTTCTTGATCACCAATAATGCGGTGGCTACATAAATACGTAGGTAGTGGTCATGTGAACTGCGATGGCGTGTGTTACACTGAGGACGTGTCAAATGTGCGTTACATCAGAGATTCCGAATTTCTATTAGGAATTATAGATAAATAATATAATTGCGGCGTAAGGCTCTTAAATAGCTTTACCTTTACCTTTTACTAATAAATCGCCACGAGTTGCGATGCGATGTTTCGTTTCGATTCGACTATCGACTCATAATTCAGTGAGCGATTTTGCTATAAGCGATAAGATCACTCAAAAGGATCAGAATATGAATTAAAAACTTTTGTTTATAGTGTCCCTCCAAGGTATAGACAGCGGGCAAGGACCGACGCCTTTCATAGGCTTCACAATATGGGTGGAGATAAAACCCGACCAGTCCAAGACAGATAAAGGCGCGAGCCCACAGAACGTGACGGAGACATCCAATTTGACGCTGGGCACGTTTCAAGCGTATGACGCACAGGCAAAGATACATGAAGTCTGTTCGCCGGCTGTCGATAACGCTACTGCGCATCCCAAAACTGAAGTTCAGGTTAGTTGAGTAACACTGTTTTTACTTTATGTGATCATTGGTAGGTCTATTCGAAAGTTAAGCCGATTGAATCAGTGAAAACGGTAAAGAATAATATATCTGCCTAATAGTTATGACTATGACGCACGCTGCTATAAAAGTGGAAACATTTTTTATCTATGGATCTAAGTACATTTGGTCTTCGGGAGTTCTACTCATGCATTTGAAAACATTTACTCTATCGAATATAGAAATAAAAAGGGGATGACCGTTTTTTAGGCCATTTCGCATACTGTGCGCCGCGTCGTAACTCGGGATATAATTTTTATCGTAGAGGATTTTTAAAAATTAGAACAAATATTTTTCATGTTCTGAATTTTACACCGAATCCACTAGCAAAACGATACAACATATCTTTACGCCATCTATTGAGATTTATTTGAACAAATGTTCCTTTCTTCCTGATGTTACCCCGTGCCTAGGTGATATGGAACGCTCCGTCGGGCGTGGCGGAGGTGTGCGTGCGGGTGTGCGCGCGCGCCGGCCCGTACCCGGGCGTGGGCGGGGGGGGCGGCGGCTGGTCCGTGCTGGCGCGGGAGCTGTGCGCCGCGCCCGTCGCGCCGCACTACTCCGCCAAGCTGCCGCCCATCCTCGAGCCCTGCTGCGCCTGCGACGAGGCCAAGTACGAGGTACGTCAACCACCTGATAATCTTTGGCTATTGTGTTGGTTGTATCGGGAGTTCTTTCATTTTTCGTACAGGTTCGACTAATATGACTTAGGCACATGTCATGGCAAAAATATTGGCCAGTCAGCAAACATGGTATTGGTAGCCGATCTAATTAGCTACTTATAACCTGCGCAAATAAAGAACGGGATTGAAAATGGCGTTGCCTCTATTCACTTCTCGCTGTCACGCTATCTCTCTCTATACTCACATCCGAGTATGTAATATACACACTCAGATGCGAGTAAGAGGTGAATAGAGACGACGCCATTTTCAATGCCGTAGGTAGGTACTCTGGTTGCAAGTATCGTCACTTCACACCCATAAAGTGAAAAGTCATGCTGTATCATAATTTGATGATAACTTTAAGATCAGACACACAACTACACCTTTTTTTAAGGAGAGACAAATGCCTACGCATTTCTTTATGTTTATCAGGTAACTTTCGAATGCCTGTGGTCCCGCAACACGCATCCGCGCGAGTTCCCGCCAGAGAGCGCACACGCTCACTTCGGTGACGTCATCGGTGCGTCGCACACCGCGCAGTTCCGAGTGTGGCAGGAGGGACGCGTGGCCAGCCCTGGAGTGAGGCGACTGGCTGATGATGGCACCACTGTTGCACTGGAGAAGGAACTTAAGGCTGAGGTAATTATGACAAGTGGAAATTCGGTGATACCTTAACGTCACCGCGTGGTGCAAGTACTGGCAAGAAGCAAACAGCTCTCATTCTATTGGAATTTGATTTGGTTTTAGAACGGTACCAATTGGTACCAAATGGCCTTCTCGCAGGACACTAGATCCTGAAGTATACAGAGTGGCAGGTTAAACAGTAGAAATATTTTAAGGGGTCATTGTATTCATCATTATGAACAACTTTTACTATGGGACCAAACCTGAAATCGCGAAAAAAAATCAGCTGTTCCATACATTTTGTTGAGTTAAGTGAACATAAATCTATGGAACAGCAGATTTTTTTTTCACGATTTCAGGGTTGGTCCCATAGTAATAGTTGTTCGTAATTATGAGTACAATGACCCCTTAAAATATTTCCACTGTTTAACCTGCCACCCTGTATAAAGGCTAGCAATTTTATAGTTGTCCTGCTCCTGTTATAGGATCCTGTGCAACAAGGTTGACGTTAAGGGAAGCATTACAGTAGTACTTACTGGTTTATAAAAAAGATACAGAAGTTCTGGTTTACAAAAACCCGCTTTGATTCCACTTTCATTGCGAAAACCACCAAACAGTGGAATGCGCTGCCCGAGTGGGTGTTCCCCGACAGTTACAATCTGGGTGTCTTTAGGTCACGAGTTCGAATCGGTTTCTTCCTAGGCAAGCGTGCTCCATCGTAGACCACATCATCGCTAATTAACATTAGGCGAGATGACGGTCAAACGCAAGCCTATTATCAAATAAAAAACAAAGATTCTTGAATATTTTCTTCCCAAAAAATGTATCTTCATCTAAATTATCGTTTCTGCAGAGCGACCACATCAGGACAATAATCAAAGCGCGTGGTATATCGTGGCAACAAGTGGGTGGGGTCGGGACCCCGAATACGTTCGCGGTCTTCCGAGTGGACGCGAAGCATCATTTGATATCCCTCGCAGCGAAGCTAGCGCCGTCTCCCGACTGGATCGTGGGTGTCTCAGCTCTGGAGCTGTGCAACGCTAACTGTAGCTGGAGCAAGTTAGCTACTATACCTCTGTATCCGTACGACGCGGGGACTGATAATGGTGTTAGTTATACGGTGAGTTAGCTATTGCCTACATATTGTGTGGACTGTGATCATAATTTCTTCATCGTTAATATTATTTTATTACATTAATAATATTATTACCGGATTCAGATTGCGAATAATTGGTGAAGTTTTCCCCTTTGATTACGCAATCTGGATCCGGCTCGAAGGACCAAAAATATGCATGTGCTATTGTCGTGTCGTGTTGCATACACTTTTAATGTTATTTGAAATGATAAGTCACCGATAACCGAAGAAGATCCGATTTATTGAACTACCCCGTAACTAATGCTAAAATGAATGATTATGTGAATTAATGCTAATAAGTTCAGCTGACGAATATGAACGCTAATTCTCACGTGCCATGTATTGCACGATACATGACTCGTACAGAACTTCTACTTAGTCAAGTAGAAGATCGTGGAAATTAATAAATAGGTAGGTAGTATAGTAAATTAAATAATAAAAGTAATAGGATCTCTGAACTTTATTATCATTGATTTTCCCTCGACTATTAGTCCAGACATTTTATGTGTGCAATTGAAGTATCAAGTAGCGCTAGTAATGGTGGTATTCCCGTCGTCAGTCCCACCGTAACCCCACGATACCGGCGACACCAGTGCGAGCTCTTCGACCGGACTGGCCGCGTGACGCACGATCTCCTTTCTACAGCACCACCGGTGAGATGAGGCCCTTTGCAAGACTGAGGCTCACGCGACTGCGGCTCTATGAAAAGAACTGTGATGGAACCGGTAATGTAGCCTATTTGTTTAATAAAAGTTGAAGCTCTACAGCCACAGCCTTTTAAAGAGTTGATTTGGATATGTAAAATGAGACCGTTTAAAATGCTTATGTGGCTATGCAAAGCAATATTTGATAGGTCCAAAAAACGAAATCGGCCAAAATTTTTACCCCTGCATAATATGATTTATGAGTATTGAATAAAATATGTATTTAAAATTGGATAATGTTAGTTGATGTGACATAGATATAGTTTTGCATGCATATATAATTATTTAAATATTTGCTTGCCTTTTGAAAATACTAATAAATGTAGGTAATATAAGGCTTGTAAAACTACTGTTCCTGGAAACAAACTTTCTATTCTATTCTACACATGTTACCATTCCTTCGTACTAGCATTCATTGCAGAATAGCAATCTGTCGAATAACAATTCGTCGTAGGTACCTACGATCTTTCGCACTATCGTTCTTCGCACGTTTGTAGTTTGAAGTTCAGAGGCCGTAGACAAGTAGCTTTTCCGTTAGCGTTCACGCCAAACGATAAGCACAAAACGTATGGCAATGACGTAACCTGCGGAAAAGTCACGTGACCTCACTGATGTCACTGCCATACCTATACTTTTGTACGTAGCGTTTGGCGTAAACGCTAACAGAAAAGCAACTTGGCTAAGGGGGCAGTTACGCTCTCGTGTCGGGTAACTGTTCGGTGCGGGCCCAGAAGGCGAGCTGGACCGCGCGCCGGCGCAGGCGGGGCAGGGCGCGGGCGGCGCGTGCGCGGTGCACGCGTGGGGCGCGTGGGGCGCGTGCAGCGTGTCGTGCGGGCCCGGCCGCGCGGCGCGCCAGCGCCACTACATGTGGCCCAGCCGCGCCTACGCCGAGGCCTGCCGCGTGCCGCTCACCGACTACCGCCGCTGCCACGGACCGCGGATGCACTGCAGGTTAGTACGCAACGCCAGCGCCACTACATGTGGCCCAGCCGCGCCTACGCCGAGGCCTGCCGCGTGCCGCTCACCGACTACCGCCGCTGCCACGGACCGCGGATGCACTGCAGGTTAGTACGCAACGCCAGCGCCACTACATGTGGCCCAGCCGCGCCTACGCCGAGGCCTGCCGCGTGCCGCTCACCGACTACCGCCGCTGCCACGGACCGCGGATGCACTGCAGGTTAGTACGCAACGCCAGCGCCACTACATGTGGCCCAGCCGCGCCTACGCCGAGGCCTGCCGCGTGCCGCTCACCGACTACCGCCGCTGCCACGGACCGCGGATGCACTGCAGGTTAGTACGCAACGCCAGCGCCACTACATGTGGCCCAGCCGCGCCTACGCCGAGGCCTGCCGCGTGCCGCTCACCGACTACCGCCGCTGCCACGGACCGCGGATGCACTGCAGGTTAGTACGCAACGCCAGCGCCACTACATGTGGCCCAGCCGCGCCTACGCCGAGGCCTGCCGCGTGCCGCTCACCGACTACCGCCGCTGCCACGGACCGCGGATGCACTGCAGGTTAGTACGCAACGCCAGCGCCACTACATGTGGCCCAGCCGCGCCTACGCCGAGGCCTGCCGCGTGCCGCTCACCGACTACCGCCGCTGCCACGGACCGCTGATGCACTGCAGGTTAGTAGGTACGCAATTGAGGATCAACATGAACTGTATATATAGTGTGAGTTGCCCAATGCACTGCAGGTGCCTAATGCACCTGCAGTGCATTGGGCAACTCAGGCGATTGAGGCGAACTAGGCGATTGAGGTTCAACATGAACTGTAACTAGTGTGAGTTGCCCAAAAATTCGTAAGCTAAGTAAGTTCAATGATGACTCATTCTGGTGAATAGATCACCAGTCCATTGTAGTCCGTTTTGTATTACATTATACACAAAGACTTCTTCTAAATACGAGGTTTTATAGCACTGTGCAGATCCAGAAATTATGTTTGGGGAGGAGCTAGAGCATCATACAAATACTTATTATTGTGGGGGACTAAGAGTTGGGAATCAAAATAACTATAGGTATATAACCTACCTACACCTAGGTACTAATCTAATCTGAAATCTATCAACATCTAAGATTTGGGTGGGGGGCGGCCACTATGTCTACACTTGGCCAAAGAGTTGTAATGAGAATAAAGTCTCCAGAAACATAACTTCGCATTTCCTTCAGAGCGCCATCAGAATACGAGCCGGACCCTGCAGAATCAACCGGTCCCTGCGCAGTGTCCAACTGGTCGGAGTGGTCCCCTTGCGAGGGGTGCGGCGTGCGGGCGCGGGTGCGGCACTACGTGGCCCCGCGCGCCTTCAAGCGCTGCCACATTGGGTACCGAGCGCGGACCATCTTGAGCCAGGCCATGCCTTGCGAGATGGGGCCCTGCCAGAAGTAAGTCGCTTTTGTTAATGCTGAATAACTGTTCCCCGCGGTTACACCCCCGTTGTTTCGCTCCTAAGGATCGTAAAGTGATGTTAAATAGCCTATACTATTCCTCATGAATCTAGCTACCATTTACAAAAAAAATCTAAATCTTTTTGGCTCGTATATGGTCAACATCGACGATTACTTTATGAATGTAAACTTTAGACATTTAGGACAGTTATTTTCGACTTCATAAGATTTTATGTTCATATTTAATTCAACATTTCAGGAGCCTTTAAGCGACTTCAATGAAAACGGTTTATTAATGCGGGCCTTAGAATATCCCCCATGTACACATAGATACAGGTTTACAAAGCTTTTTCGTTTGATTAAAAATTTATCAATGCTTGGTAATTTGGTCCGGAGCATTTTTTACTGAACAGGTTTACAAGGTTTAATATTCAGACTTTTAGAGTAATATTTGCTTTTCTTTGTTCCAGGCCTCCTCCGAAATCAAACATAAGCGCCTTCGACTGGTTCTTTGTGGTATGTTTTTTCATAATAAGTACCTACCTGGGCCTAGGCGATCGAGCTTCACTCGGTGTTTTAATTTTTACGGATAAAATTGGATAGTAATACATTATTTAAATAAATACAAAATTCATCCAAATCGAATTATTAGGTTACGTAAATTATTTTAGCATGAGTGATACCAGAGCGATCGAATGCGAAGAAGCACCCTTATGTACGATGGATGACAAACAGACTGTAAAGTGTAATTACTGGCAGTCGCGTTACCTTTTAACTGTCCCCTGTGGCAAAATGTATTGTGAATGTGCATTTGACATATTATTCGCGAATGTTAGAGGTTATAGTAGTAATCTGTGGTTATAGCAGTGCTGGACCGGGACTTTAGCGCCGCCCCTGGGCACTGTAAAAAATGCAAAAATATCGAAATTTTACATAAAATGGATGAAGTTTCGAGATACTTATTTACCTACAATTCATTAAAATTATTTTTTTTTTTGAAAATCGCAAAAAAAATAAATTTATAGGTACCTAGGTAATTAAAAATGTTTTTAAATTTTTCGAAAAATGTACTAGGTAGTTAAATTTTTTAAATTATTATTTATTTAGAAAAGCATTTTCGATATCGCGAAGTTTTTTTTTTCTCACCCTCCGAATTTTGCCGCCCTGAAAATTTGCCGCCTTGGGCACTAGCCCCGAGTGTAAATCCAGCGCTGTCCGCAGGGTCCTGGAATATTGAGGATGGTTTACATCTACAGATTCCGAGCCCTGGCGAGTTAGGGTGCTTACATAAAGAAACAGGTTTCCGGCACAGACAAACCTGTCCGAGTCGGTACCGTTTGAACGGTGCTGATGCGCGTGTCATGTTCGTGAACGGGCGCTGTCAGTTGGTACTGGTCATCTCCTGACTGTCTAAGTAAACAATATTTACATGGGCCAATAATGATACTTAAATTATTACTTTTTATGTTTTTTTTTTATTATTTTGTTTACAATATGACATGAAACTTTGACATGAAATGTTTTCTTTTGAAATAATTATACTTATACTTATACTTTATGGGGCCTACCCAAATGTCCTTTTCTGATGGTAATGTTCGTCGAGTCGTTGAGCTCCCTAAGTCTGGGTTGAGCTACTACGATACTCGGCACATGCGTGCACAATAAGGACAGGTCCACTCAAATCTGTATGGCTCTTTCCTCTAAAGGCCATTCCAGACTAACCTGCATGGTTCTTACATAGTTTATTTTTTTATTGTCTGGACTTTAAAAGAGACCTTGACCTTTGAGTTTGTTTCGGTGTTTCTTCTCAAAGGTAGTCAGATAAGAAACACCGACCTCATCTAGTTTTAAAAGAAAAACTCATTTGACTTGTAAAAGTGTTATTAGTAACCTATTTGCAGAATAAATGATTTCAATTTCAATTTCAACCGATCGCTGCAGGAGGGAGGACAGACTTGCATGCACCCTGTTTCTTTAGTGATCGCATATGATAACGTGGAAATATTATACCTGCACCGATCGGTACCGACCCGCACAGACTCGCCTGCACCGGAAACCTGTTTCTTTATGTAAGCACCCTTACAACGGAAATAAGTGTGAAGCTTGTTAGTAGATGTGTGTATGCGCAGGACACGCCTCGCGGCGACTGCCGCGTGACGTCGTGGGGCGGCTGGTCGCCGTGCTCGGCCCCGTGCGGGCGCGGCCGGCGCCTGCGCACGCGCCTGTACGTGCTGCGCACCTCCACCGCGCAGCAGGCGATGACGCGCCGCCTCATGGACCTGTGGAGCCGCCGGTTCATGGAGCTGCAGGCCATTGTGAGGCCTTTTGCACATTATAACAAAATCTAATTATTTCAGATTTTTCGCTCCGCAAACTTCGGATATAAAAGGGGGATTTGGAATGGTGTTTTTTCAAACATTTACCATCATACGTCGAAAATTATAAGACGTAAAAGAGAATGATAATATATTTTTAAATGTGCAGATAAAACCCTTTTATATGACATACCACTTAATGACCCCCTTTTAAATGACGTACCCCCACTTCAGCCCCCTTTTTCAATGAAACTAAAACTATTTTTAACTTCATTCACTTGCAATAAAGCTGGGCAAGCATTCTTTATAATTGTTCTAAATTTGAAATCGATAGTATTAGTACCTAGTTGCTGAAATAATTAGCTGTGATAGACAGACAGACAGACAGGGTAAGTCGCACCATTAAGGGTTCGAATCCTTTTTTACCATTTTGGTACGGAACCTTAAAAAGGACTTAAAAATTTAATGAATTACGGTCGAATTTGCACGCTACGCTAAGCCTAAGCGACCACTATTATAGTTTACATACTACAGCCGTATCCTCAAGAGAACGTGACGGCCGACGACCCGGCCATAGAGAGCGAGGTGCAGGAGTACATCGACCGCTGCCAGTTCACTCTCACGCAGCAGGAGGCGCTCTGCGACGGAGATGACATCAGCTGCCTCAACAATACCACGCCGCTCGGTAAGCTTTGATGCATTTAGGCCTAAGTTCACCGATAATATAACAGTCCGATAATTTGAAAACGGCCGTTTAATATAGAAAAAGATATGATAAACAACCGTTTTCACGGACTTTATTCTTGTCGGTGAACTTGGCCCTTAGTATGTGACCTAACTGCTATGTGACATAGAGTCTCTTCAATAAGTCAGTTTACACAGGAATTTTAGGAGAAATTCATAATCGCTGGTATCTATAGCACAGCTTAAAAGATAAAAGGGTAGCATCAGTATTAGCATGGTGTGTCAGTATCTGTGGCTTATGATTCTTTAACAGTGTTGCTGTAAACAATTTTTCAATTACTTTGTAACTTACCCATATATCCATGTCAACTGACTTATTGAAAAAACTCCACACGCTTTTCCCGAAGTTGTTGGATGTCGACGATGGAGGTACAGAGACCTAGTGCCTTAGACGTTGGATGCTCGTTAATAAATGAGTCAGCAATATTATAGAGTGCTTCCAAAAGTCTTTGCGATATTACCCCGTTTGCCGACATACGCTGGCTCACCCTCACACGTGTGCGTAGCACAAGCCTCACCTCGAATATGAACGTCAACACATTGCGAATGTCTCGCAATGTCTTTATCCGCCTTAAGAATACCCCCCGCATTCCGGACAAAGAACACCGGACTTGTCCGGAAAATCGTACATATAATAGGTCTTTACCTATGAAATTGCCGTTTTGTATGAAAAAATTTAAACTAATTTTTTTCATGTATTTTTTATTTTTATTAATCGAAGTAATCACCCATGCAATCAATGCATCTTTGCCAATGCAGTGGCAGTTTATTGATGCCCTTCTTAAGGAAATCAGCTGGACGGGAGGCAACAAAAGCTTCAAAGGCATTTTGTACTGCCTCTCGGGTATTTAATTTTTTTCCCCCCAAGAAGTTATCCAAATTCTGGAAAAAGTAGTAGTCTTTAGGCGCAAGGTCTGGTGAGTAGGGCGGATGACGGAGAGCTTCCAACCCCAGTTCTTGCAACTTGGAGACCGTCTGCTGTGCAGTATCAGGTCGCGCGTTGTCGTGCAGGAGCAGTGGAGACGAGCGATTGACCAATGCTGGTTGGAGATGTGCCAGCTTCTTCATCATTGTGTTCAGTTCTTCACAGTACACATCTGCAGTAATGCTCACCCCGTTTGGTAAGAAGCTGTGATGAATCACACCGGCGCTAGACCACCAAACAGTGACCATCACTTTTCTAGGGGTAAGTTTTCGTTTAGGGCATTGTTTAGGTGCTGAAGCAGGATCCAACCAACTTGCTGAGCGCTTGCGGTTATCAAACAGAATCCATTTCTCTTCGCAGGTAACAATGTGGTTCAAAATTCCTTCATTTGTGTGTCTGTTGAGCAGTGCAAGGCACGTCTCGACGCGTACTTCGCGCTGGCGATCATTGAGTTCGTGGGGCACCCATTTGTCAAGCTTTTTTACCTTGCCAATTTGACGCAAATGGACCAATATTGTTTTGACGCTAACGTCGAAAGCTGCTGCTAATTCAGCCGTAGATTGTGTATCATCAGCTTCCACAATCACCTTTAATTCGTCATTGTCAACCTAAGTCTTCGGACGACCGCGAGGTTCATTTTTCAGGTCGAAATTTCCAGAACGGAAGCGAGCAAACCAATAACAGGTGGTGCGTTGGTTTGTAGTGTTAGCTCCGTAAACGTCGTTGATGTTGCGTGCCGCTTGTGCGCGTTGCTGCCACGACGGTACTCGTATTCCATAATTACTCGAATTTTTAACGTATCCATGATGACGAAAAAGATTGAAATGCGATGAAAATGTAACACTAATCAATAAACAAATGACTACTGTTGGAAAAAAAAAAACCATGTTTTTAAAATAAAATTAATTTGAAATTAGAATTCTTAGCCAAACAAAAATTATTTTGATTTGAAATGGCCAGTACTGCAGAACGGCAATTTCATAGGTAAAGACCTAAATCAACACTAACTGCGGCAACATCTAATTAAAAATATAGATATTATATCAATGTATGTTTTTTTGTGAATTTTACATGTCAAAGCCATGTTATGCTTCAAATTCACAAAAAAATATACATTTATAATGTATAGATGGTGATATCACATCGATGTCCGATAACTGCAAAGTAATTGGCATTGAGTTGGAAATACTGCATAAGTTTTCCGATAGATGTCGCCAAACGCTCCTAAGAAGCGTATTACAAAGGGGTCTCAAATTTCAGATGAGTCGAGCGAGACCCGGTAGCTCAGTTGGTTCAGAGCACTAGCCACGGTACGGCAGAGGTCACGGGTTCAAATCCCGCTCGGATCATATGATTTTTGAGAATCACTTATATATTAATAACATATATTATTATATCAAATTGCTCAATGCTAACAGAGGTGTGCAAGCTACCGATGTCGGTGGGCCACTGCCGCGGCTACGAGGAGCGTTGGTTCTACGAGTGGGCCAAGAGCACGTGCGAGCCGTTCGGCTTCAGCGGCTGCGGCGGCAACGGAAACAACTTCCGCACCCGCGACCACTGCCTGCGCGCATGCGTCACCAGAGTCAACACTACTGAGGAGAATGGTATGTTATTTCTATATGTCTGCGAAAGGTTGCTTGCTCCACTGCGGGATTCTGTAGAGCAGTGGTTCTTCAACTTTTTATAGCCGCGGACCACTTTCGTAATTCCTAGAAATTTCACGGACCCCTTTTGAAGAAAATTTCAGGAAAAGAAAACGAACGAGCGGTTAGAAATGTGCGAATTACTGCATATTTATCCTAATTAAAAAAATCTTAAGAGTGAACTGAGTGGCTATGGACCCCTGGCAATCATGTCACGCACCCCCAAGGAGTCCGTGGGCCCCACTTTAAGAAACCCTGCTGTAGAGTGTAGACTGCAGGGGTGTAAAACTCGATTTTGTAAAGGGCCATCTACAAAATTAAGACCACACTTTTTTAGGTGCGCTTTTGCGCACCTAAAAAAAGTCTAAAAAAAATCCTAAATAAAGATTCATTTCTTTTTAGAAATGAATCTTTATTTAGGAATTTTATTTAGCTCGCGGGCCGCTTGAAAATGATTCTTTGTAGCGTTTTTCGGCGAAACGTGTTTGTAAATAATAGTATCGGTAAATAATATACGGACTATCGTTCATCGGCGAAGTGTTCTTTCTGTGAAAAATTGTATCGTTCAAGAGTACTATATTCCGTACGGGACTCTACTTACTTACTGTCGAAAAACGTTACCCTCCTTCTAGGGCAGTCGGGTAAAAAGGAAAGCTTGCGTTAATCCTGGCCATTCTTTTTTCATTTGTTTGTTGGTAGCTACCACTGTTGCCAACGAGGCAACGGCTGCTGTAAAAAAGCTGAAGCCAACACCGCCCCATGAAGATAACGAAGTAATACAAAACGACGGCCCCCCGCTATATGGCAAGTAATTGTTAATTTTATATCTATGCTGTCGTCTGTGTGCATCGCAGTAATATCATTTCTTTTTCGTATTTTGTAAGTGTGCTTGGCGTAATTGAATGTGTTGAATTACACAATTACCATTACCTACGGATTTTTTGGATTAAAATAGTGCTAGTCGAATAAGTAAGCAGAAGTAAGTATAATACAAAAATGTAAGCAAAAATCTTTATACGAGCACGCCGATCTTTCAATTAAAATTGTAACGGTCAGTGTGCGTCAACTGCAACAAAAAATAAGTTTAAAAATATTTATTTACTTTGAGTACCAAAGACCCTTAAATACTGATATACACACAAGTGTAGACTATAATAAATTATAACCCGTGACATACGACGAAGGATCATAAAAAAACCGGCCAAGTGCGAGTCGTACTCGCGCACCGAGGGTTCCGTATCATTTTTGGACGTATAAAGTGAAAAAATCCGGACCGCATAACTAAGTTTGTTTGTGAAGGAATTTTGATGATTTTGAAAAACTGTACTAGTCAGGAACATCGTTTTATTTTTGGTGCCATATTTGGGTCAATTCCTATCAACTCTAATTATTTCAATTTTTCGCCCCGCAAACTTCGGAGATAAGGGGGGGGGGGAAAGGTATTTTTTTGGTCATTTTTCACCATATGTCGAAAACTGTGAGACATAAAATAAAATGAAAATATATTTTGAAATGTGCAGATCAAGCCCTTTCATATGATATGTCACTTGACCTAGTAACCGCACTTTGAAATTTCGGACCCCCACTCCGGCCCCTTTTGCAACGATAATAAAAATATTTTTTGATATTTTTCATTTGTAATAAAGTTGGGCAAGCATTTTTTATAGCTGTTCCAAATTTCAAGTCGATAGCATTAGTAGTTGCTGAAATAAGCAGGTGTGACAGACAGACAGACAGACAGACAGACGAAGTCGCACTATAAGGGTTCCTTTTTTACCATTTTGGTACGGACCCCTAAAAATGATCGCCATATTTTGAAGGACCTACCTACAAATCAATTGCATTGCGTGCTTTCTAGTAACAAATCCGATTTGCAATAAACTGTTTCAATTTATGTTAAGTATTATTAATACATGTAGACTGCACGTTGCTGTGAATGTATGTGTCGTAACCATTTATAATACTTAAGTATTTTAGCTAGCATTTACTAGGATTTTAGCTAAAAAGCTAGTAATTTAGAAAAATGCGGGTAAATGGACAAACATTCCATAATTTTCGAAATGGAAATATTATACGACAAATATATTATACTCTGTTCATGAGCAAAATATTAGTGGTGCAATGCAATAAAAGAGCCTTTATGAGTGAAGGACTCACCCTAAACTAGACGCACGGCAATACCAACCTGCTGACCCACAACCCGCGCAGATAAATAATGGAATAATAATGGAGTCGCCTATAGTTAACTTTCACTTGCATGCTCACACCGACCGGGTGCGAGCGAGAGGTGAATAGAGGCGACGCCATTTTCAATCCCATTCTTTAACCGCACGGATAGCACCTACATAGGTAATTTTTTACGCGTGCCGTCACGAGCGAAAAAGTGGAAGCAAAATATAAGAACAATATTTGTCTATTTGCCCGCATGTCCCTAAATTACCATGGTTTTAGGGTTCCGTACCAAAATGGTAAAAAAGGAACCCTTATGGTGCGACTTCGTCTGTCTGTCTGTCTGTCACACCTGCTTATTTCAGCAACTACTTATGCTATCGACTTGAAATTTGGAACAGTTATAAAGAATGCTTGTTCAACTTTATTGCAAATTAGTCCAAAAATATTTTTATTTTCATTGCAAAAGGGGCCGAACTGGGGGTCCGAAATTTCAAAGTGGGGTTACTAGGTCAAGTGATATATCATATGAAAGGGCTTGATCTGCACATTTCAAAATATATTTTTATTTTATTTTATATCTCACAGTTTTCGACATATGATGAAAAATGTCCAAAAAAATACCATTTCCCCCCCCTTATCTCCGAAGTTTGCGGGGAGAAAAATCTGAAACAATTAGAGTTGATAGGAATTGACCCAAATATGGCACCAAAAATAAAACCATGTTCCTAACTAGTACAGTTTTTTCAAAATCATGAAAATTCCTTCACAAACAAACTTAGTTATGCGGTCCGGATTTTTTCACTTTATACGTCCAAAAATGATACGGAACCCTCGGTGCGCGAGTACGACTCGCACTTGGCCGTTTTTTTTAGCTCAAAGACTACTATTTGTACTCGCCCGCGGCACAAGTTCAAAAATATTATATGTTTTAACCAATTTATTAGTTGGTGTTCGTAGTTGTTTAGCAAATATATGTTGTTGGTAAGCAGTGGAGGCGGTTAGCTGCGAGACGGGGCCGTGGTTGGGGTGGAGCGAATGCATCGGGGATTGCGACTTCGCTATCAAACTTAATTATAGACTGGTTGTGGTGAGTATGGCCTTCTTCTAATGACCTTTTATCTGTGTTTTCACGAGTGACAGCACTAAGGGACCGTCAGGCGCACCCTGGGCGGTCCGCAGTTAGCCGCGTCAGCAATCTGCTGACTGGCTCATATTTTTATTTTATTTTAACAACATTCTTGTATAGTTGAGCCGTTGCAGGCTTGTGTACATACAAAAAACAATCCCACAATCCTTTCCTGAATCTGAAGGTGCGTTAATTACTCCGCTGTTAGTAGTTAGTAGCGGATGTTAGGGTGTGCACACATTTGGTACACATTGGTGTTACATTTGGTCGCTAGCCCCAAATTGCCCCGAATTCCAGCATCCGAATCGAATCAACTCCCATTGACCAACGCCACAGACAACCAGCCATTCTGACGCACACCGTATTAGAGTGAACAACAAAGTGTAATGCGCTATGAGAAACTGGAAAGTTAGAAAATGATTACATTGATTACTGTTTTGGCACGACCTCTATTAGCTACTAGCAAGTATACTAATAATTGCAATTAATAAGTTTACTTCCGCAATCGACTTGAATTTAGGCTTTATCTTTTTCTTTCTGATAAAACAAGAACGTGAAGATTATAAGCACAAGCTGAAGTTTATTCAAATCAAGACTTAATTTAGTTTAACAGCACTAAAGCATCACTTGTCCTTTTCTCGTGTGCGTTACCCCAGCCAGATAATGTCGTGCAGTTGTCTGTTAGAAAAATATAGCAATACTAATATTTGTTTTGTTGGTGCGTAAGAGAATCGGCGCCAACGTGCTTATGAATGGTCTTAGCTAACAGCTTTTGTATGTTACCGCAGCGTCCTGGAAGAGGATGTCGTCGTCTTATGAAGAACCGGGCGTGTCGGCCGGCCCACTGCCGCAAGCTGACAGCCAATAATTCGGTCGAACATGCAGAGCAGCTTAATGACGACGACGATTAGACCAAAGATGTTTAACAGTAGAAAACATTTAATTAAATACCTACTACCCAATATTAACTATTTACCCCATGTTTAATGTCCTTTAAAACAGAAATAATATTATAATGTTAGTCGGTTCAATGCCATAGTTGTGAGCTCACATCAAATAGAATACTTAAGTACCTACCTACTCAGTATATTAAAGGTCTTGTTGTTGGAAAATAATGTTTTATTGTATTGCATAGCATAGCATAATTGGCCTATAATGTGCCCACTGCTGGGACACAGGCCTCCTCCGTGAGAGCCGTAAGTCCACCACGCGGGCCTAGTGCGGGTTGGTGGACGTCACATATCTTCGAATTTTTGGTTCTAGGACTTGCCGGTTTCCTCGCGATGTTTTCCTTCACTGTTTTTAGAGCAGTGGTGATGAAAGAAATTGCACAAATTTCTAAGTCGGGGCGGCTACCACTGGATCACTGGATACCGCTGCTCTAATTATTTTTATAAAAATTTGATTAAAAAAATTAACTAAGGTGTAGAGAAACGCAAAACCAAATTATCTCAAATGTCTTGAAGGACCAATAATTTCTTCAGTGACGTAGCGATTCGGAAGCCATTTAATAATGAAATTACTATTTTTAATATCTTGGTTTTATATTTACATATTAATATTTTCAGGGATTGACAACATTGAGAATAGTACAAAAAACTAATTTAGTTAATTTCTTTACTTAAAGTAAATCAGGGTGGTTCTTTTGTATGTTAATAGCCCGGATAAGATAGTAGATATAGTTAAAAGGAACTTACAACATAAAGTTATTTTTTTTATTTGTCTTCAAATCAATAGTCAACAAAACTTTGTACACAAAACACTTACGAACTAAGTATTATTAATTATTAACATCATTACTGTATGATAACAATGTAATTAACTAAATTATTACAATTAATCCCCTAACTAGCTGTCCCTAATATAATACTGTATCTAAAGGAACATCACAATTGCTTTGTACGCCACCTCTCTGTAACTAAAGTCATGAAAAATCATAAATCTGTTGCAAAAAAAATCAAAATTCGTCGTGTTTTTTTCTCATTTTTCTTACTTATTGGTATTAGGCGGTTTCCAACTTTCGAGACGTCAACAATACGGTCCTACTTATTAAAAATGTAGAAAAAATAAAAACCGTAAATTTTGTACATAATAGGTATTTTCTATGCTCGTCACACGTGAACTGTCGAAATGATTGCTTTTTGAATACAGTTTTCTCGTTGTTATACGAAATTATACAATTTCACCGCGAACAAAAAGGTTTCTTTCGTCACCGTAATAGCTCCATAACAATACCTTTTTATGCTTCAACAATAACCTCTCGTCATTAGAGTGTATTAGGGTGCGTACACATCTGGCGAATGCGCTGCACGCGCGGGCACAGCCAACACAACGTAATCCACGCGTGCAGCTCGCGAGCCTTTCGCAAACAAGCGGTTCCGTGGCGCATTCGTCGAATGTGGACGACCCCTTATGATGATGTCGGTGTCAGTGGCGGGAGTCGGCGCGCGAGTGCAGCCGACTGACAATGTGGCTCGCGAACCATGTTTTTATTCATTACACTTTCACTGTTGTAGGCTGACTCTGTTATTTACCACGATTAGAAATTTTACCGTTTACAGCGACAAACGAACAAGCTTCTTTGGTTTGTATTCTTAAAATATGATAATACTTATAGCCTGTTTCACCATACTCTGTATATGGACCTACTTATTAAATATTTTGTCTTCGAAAAACAATTGTTACAGTTTCTTACTGTCGATGTTAAAACTGAAGGCCGAATAAAATTCTTACAAATACCTATGTTACAAAAGAAAATTTATTAGGTACCTACAATATCGCGCGTTAAAGTTTTTGTACGAAATGAAATTGGTTTAATATTGAAATTGTTACTAATTAACTTATTATTATAATTATTTACAAGGCAGTTCGATTAAAATACGGCAAGATAATTATACGTAATAACAGTTCTTGTAAGAACCGTTGAAGCATCATGTGCCTTTAACCCGTTAGGAAAAGTCTTTCGTCGTCAAATTGTTACATTGTGAGGCATCTTCACTTTGGCTTATATTCTAACTGTGGAAGGCGAAGTCCTATCAGTTATCATTCCTTTAAAATCACCACAGTTGTTATTACAGTATTTTTGTACAAGAACACTTGATAAACATTAGTGTATGAGGCTTATCTAAATGCGAGTGACGGTGGGTAGGCGAGGTGGTTCGCAACATCTTGGTGCGGTACACTCCTTGGCACATGGACATGAACAACCCTGGTTTGCAAAGTCTATTAACGCCTTTTTTTCTTCGTCTGTACCTGCGCATAAATAAAAAAAAAACATTATTAGGTATTTCATTGTTTTTGCAATAGGTACCTACTTTGTTTACAAAATGTGCAGAAAGCGATACTCATGATAATGAACAATAAATGGTCCTTTGGAGCGGTGTGTACTTACTTCTAGTACCGAAGTACCAATACTTGTACAAACAAGACTTACCTAACATAGAGGTGAGAGTGAACTCTGGCTGTAGCGTGACTAGACCGATGCCGTGACGTTTGAATATGTCACATACCAACGCGGAACTCTTCAAATAATCCTGTAACACCACGTTCATACATATTACTATATCTGCATCAGTTCAAATATAGGTAGGTAGGTACTAAAGTCACGCTTGTTTATGAAGTTTACAAGAATCAGCACGAGATGAAACTTGACTTAGGTTTAGAATAATTATACATAGTGATCATGTGCAATGTGCATACTAACTTATCTGCTTCGAAGTTGTAACTTCAATGAGAAGCAACATAAATATGCCTGCTACCTGTAGTTTAACGATATTAGTCTATCGGGGGGATAACGAGTGACTATTTCAGCATTAATTTCTCATGCTGAACCCCTTAGATTTACTTAGTTCAATGAAATAAAATAACGACAAATTGGTATTCTGCCAGGTATAAATAGTACCTACCTACGTAAATAGAGATATCTAATGATACTGAAGTTTCTACACTCTAATGATGTCAGGGCGAAAACAAGATCCTTAGACAATATTTACACAATAACTGATTCACATCAAATATGATTATGAAATCTCTAATAGCTATTCACCTCGTGTGATCCGTACGCGATGTGTGCGGTGGCGACGACCTTGTCGCGGTGCATTTGCCACACGTGCAGCTCATGTATGGCCAGCACCCCGGGCACGCGGAGCGCGGCGGCCCGCAGCTCGCACGTGCCCAGACCTTCGGGCACCGTCTGCAGCAGCACCAGACCCGCTGACCTCACTTTAGGGAGAGAACAACATTATTCACATCAATCGGTATAAAACTGACATATTGGTAATACGAGGGTCTAAGGACCATGTTGTTGAACCTTAAGTATTTATCTGTATTTGTATTGTGTTTGTCTTCTTGTCACTGCGTTCTGCCTAATAGCCTGATGATATTTAGAATTATATTACCTACCTATACTCTTTAAAAATTGCTTAAAATTTGCGGATAGCACAGGATTGTGAGAGTACCTCACGTCAAGCTGGCCGAAGTAACACGAAGTGACCATCATTTACTTACTACACTTGCTCTCTCGTCTACGATCAACTTCGGCCAACTTCGCGAGTAGTGTAGTGGGTGCTTGAGACTGCTGCTCAAAATCTGTTTACAGCTGAAGCTGAACACGTGAAGTAGGTAGGTCGGAAAATCATATTTTCTGTGCTACCGTTAAACATGTAAAAATTGCTTATTTTATCTAGACATAATTATCTTACAATCTAATTGTAGTATGCGGGTGTAAAATCCATATCTGATATGATATCCTATCAGTTACCTACTAGCGTTATTAATTCCAACATGATACGACCATGTTATTCGGCAAAAGTCGGAACTATAATCTACATACTTAGCATGAGTAGGTAGGTAGGTAGGTACCTAGTAAAACCTAAACATTCCCTTGTAATGAGCATAATATTTTCATGAATGTTACATTACAGGTAAATGCTCACACGACATGAACATTTGGTCAAACAGTAGCATTCTAGCGAATCAATAGCTCGAACTTTTTACTGAGCCGAGCAATTCTCATTGTTTCGCCTCCGGCTCTACGACGAGCCCTAGCTATAATATAATAGATGACGAGCATTTTGAGGGCGTTCGCTAGATTGATTGACGAAATGTTCGTAGCGACGTTTGGCTATACTTACTCGTTGTTTAATTCGATAAAATTAAAAACTGTTCTGTTACAATTTAGTGCTCAGGTTTGTCAGCACCATAAGGATTGAGAAGCTACGGTTAAATCGATTTGTGAAATCGGTCACCCATTGTATTTAGTTTTGCCAAGTAAAGTTGTCGATCTATTAAATTACTTAGCGGTACGAATTGATTTCATGTGATGAAAATCGTAGCTCTCGCTTTGAGAACGAGCTCACCCTCCTTATGAAATAATGGAAACATGGCCATCGGCCGTTTGGTCCCCGCAGTTACGGAACTTTTGCGTAATTTGCGTTGCGTCGCATTTGTATCGCGATTGTTTCCACTTTAGTTACTGCTAATAGAAGATCATGGATTATGATTTATGGGCAGTTAATCGAACCGTTGATTTACGTCCCTTATATCAATTTTTTAGGTACCTACTTGCCTATTTAATTTATGTAGGTACGTTTTATACCTACTTTCTGATATTCTGCTTGGCAGTTTTCATACACACATTTATTACAATTTTATTTTACGCATTTTTGATATCTTATCGTGCCACATAAAAATGCGATACCAACAGGTAAAAAATATATTATTATTTACATGTAATATAAAGTTATATTGGGTCATAATACCGTCTGCGGTAATTAATTGGGTAGAGCTAATCAGCCGTTTACCTAAGTTATTGTAGATAACATTGGAATTAGATAGGTAATATAATTTACTTTCACACGAATACAGGGTGAATTTTTCAAGTGGGCGTGGATGGCCAAATCCGAAACTAGTAGGTACTTACCTACTATTATAAGAAATTGCGAAGAACTCTCAAAGGAGTCTCGGGGCCGATTTTGATAAAAATTAGGTAACACTGTATCATTAAATTAGATTTTTGAAAAATTAATTTTCCTAGCCAGGAATCACACCTGTTGGTTTTTGAAAAAAATACACACGAGGTGGGCGGGTTTTGATACGCGGGGCCCCTTTTTGCGCAGGGCTCGTAGCAATTGCCACTCTTTCTATAACCACGTAGCAAGAGTAGCAATTGCTACGAGCCCTCCGGAGCCATCCGGCACTGCTTAGAGTTTTTCGTTTATATTGTTGAATGTCTTGAATGAGTTATTATTTTGTTAGCACCTAGTACCTACCTGCTTAATTTGACAAATTATTCTTATTTATTAATTCTTTCTCGATTATTTGATTTATTGTATTGGCCGATATCAGGATGCTAAACAGCGATCTGGTCCTGCTGATAGTAAAACCTTGATAGTATAAAACAGGGTATACTCACTAAAGGGATAGTTAAAGATGACGAGGACTATGGCTGCGCAGGCAGAGAGCGCGGGGTCAGCGATGCGCGCCGCTACGGGCTCCCATTCGGTGGTCAGGCCAGCACCCATCACGAACAGGCTGCCTGAGTACCAACATGGCATTACAGTTGGAGTTCATTAACCGCTTGAAATGCTTGAAATAGATGCAATGGAAAATGTATTGTCTGGTGTAGATCTTCTTCAACCAGTGAGTAAAAAGATGCTAAAAGGAAAGACTTGAAACGACCTTCGTGTTCTACTTCTAGGCTGGATATTTTTTTGTGTAGTAGAGCATTGTTTATCGAAGTAGCAAGTCTACAACAAGTAACACAGCAGGCAAAAGCTGGAACCAAAAATGTTACCTAAATATGAGTTTTTCAATACTTTCTCGTGTCTGTATCTAACTAATCCGACTTGCTATGGAAGTTCAACGCACTAATCTATTCATACTCTAAGTATACGTATACCTACTTCATATGACTCAATCTTAAATAATATTTACAACATAAACAATATTAATAAAACAACACGTGTAAACTATTTACATCAAATTAGCTGGCGCATTATTTATTTGTTTATTATGATTCGTCTTTATAGCTGAAACTATTAGGTATAAGTATGTTGTGTATTTTAATGAATATTGCATGTGTTCGGAAAAGTGAAAAATCCCTTTCCCTTTTTTAATCATTTCTGTAGCGTGTTTTTAAGATAAAGTTGAGATAATTATAGC
The DNA here is from genome assembly GCA_948465475.1 of Thalpophila matura. Taxonomy (NCBI): domain Eukaryota; kingdom Metazoa; phylum Arthropoda; class Insecta; order Lepidoptera; family Noctuidae; genus Thalpophila; species Thalpophila matura. The sequence goes on along the minus strand of OX419183.1, from coordinate 7,484,177 downwards.
AAAATGTGATCTGTGACGCACTGTAAGTAATGTAACGAATTCGTTTATGTAGGTGCTACTAGCACCTGCATTTTAATTAATACATTTAAATTATTTAATTTCTATTCAGAGTCGCTGGTCTATTAGATTGACTTGATAGGTACGAGCATGAGAAATAGCTCGAATCTTGTAATTTTAATTAGTATTGTACCTACTTGTCTCTGCCGATGGCCTGCAAAATCAAATCGTGACGACAAAAAAAAAACGTTTACAATATTATTGTGGGAGTCGTAAAAGGAAAATTCTTTCGTTTGTGACATTTTCTGGTCACAGTGCGCTTCATGCATGAGAGAATGGGGTAAAATAAAACTTACTAGCAATATCAGTTGGCGCATGCGCGAGCACAGGCTCCCCTGAACCAGTCTTCAACACCACCCCTCCACCTTCCGTGACGCTCAAACGCCGGCTGTAGCTCAGCTCACGCCCTGTAACACATTTATGTATTAACGGCATTAGATCAAAATTGGCGATGATCCCCAAATAGTTTGGATATTTTTTCCTATAGCGCAGACGTCCTAATTTATAACAAATCATGGCCGATCTCAATCTTAGGATTCCTTTGTCAATGAATGCCTTTCTATAAATAAAATTAAATGTTATTTTATTATATTATATTTAGCCTGTACTGTCCCACTGCAGGGCAAAGGCCTCCCTCAATTTTTTTCATCGGTCTCGGTTCTGCGCTACTTCTTGTCAATTCTTAAGGAAGACATCCAGCTCGTCCCGCCGTCTCCTTCGTGGTCTACCGCGGCCCCGTCTCGCTATTTCAGGACCAGTCTTGTGTTCACAGCTCGTTCGGCATGTGGCATATATGTCCGGCCTAGACGCCCAGTCCCATATTTAAGCTGTGCAGCTTTTTGAGCCACGTCAACGATCTGCGTTTTGGAGCGCAGCATTTTGTTTCGAACGTGATCTGTTAATTTAACACCTAGTAGGTATGCTGCGCTCCATAGCGCGTTGGCAAACCCTGAGTTTGGACTTTTGGATTTTAGTCAAAGACCAAGTCTGTGCACCATAGGTCAAAATGGCAAGAATACACATGTCCATTTGCTTACGCTTCAGTGACATAGGTAAAGTGCCTTTAAATAGTTTTTTCATGGACCAGTAGCTCTTCCAGGATTTTTCTGTTCATCGTGCAATTCCCTTATCTTGCCTTGCCTTGAAAGAGACTACTTGGCCCAAGTAGAGATATTCTTGTTTGACTCCCATAAGAATTCACTTAAACTTTTGACCTAACCAATCTAGTTTTATGGCAGCTGTACTATGAGTTTAAATATTTTGTAGTAGTTGTATACATATAGGTTGGTTCTATGTGTTGTTTTGTAAGGGCATTGAATATCGCGGTATGTGTGATGCTGTCAAAGGCCTTAGCGTAGTCGACAAATGCAATTTATTTAGGTAATGAATTCATTTCTGGACTTTGACCTAGAAGCTGGGCTACACCAAATGTGCGTACAGCAGTTCATGTAGTAGAAAGCAGTGGCGAAGGGTCAATTTTTGTAAGAAATAAGCCGGAGCTACAAATGCTTACCTGGCCACGAAAAGCAAATTAAAACTATTTGACAATAGTAGGCAATACTGCCTGTGCTATTTTACAAAGGGAAGCCGGTAGGAATCGTATTGTAGGGACCCTTCGCCACTGGTAGAAAGACTTGTAGACGTCACACCAAATGCAGTAGGTAATCGTGATGTCAGAAATTGATTTGTGATGTGGGAACATCATATTTATTCCGGGGACTATCACACAATCTTATACCTACAGAGACCGGCAAACAACTTGAGGAAAAAGCGGCGTAGTGGGGGAAAGTTTGTGCACGCACACTTTTGAGCAAAATAATTGGAGTTTTTTTTTTAAATGGGGCGTGTGGGTGCAACCTCGCAATATAAGAAACCTATTCTTCTATTCTGTGGGTGCAACACGGGACGCAAATCCTGTCTGATCAACCAATGGTGCGGACTTGCGCGGTCGAATTGTAGAAATCCCTGCGCGCCCCGCTCAGGACACCAAAAAATAAAATAGATATTTGCGCAGTCAAGGTAATTTTTCAAGAAGTTTGACGGTCTCTGTACCCTATTTATGTTATCAAAAAGGTACATGAGTACAAGACTTACATGATGAGCCCATTTTGATAAATGCATTGTACTCCATTGTACAATTGTTTACTTATAAGTTATCACATCACTCACGTTTGTTTGATAACTTTCGTGTGAAGAGAATAGCCGAGCTACTTTCCGGGGAAGCCATTGATTTTACAATTATGATGTCTATGTTTTGGTTAACGAGATCGTTAACCAAAACATAGCCGCCGTTTATTACAAGCAATATAAACTTATAAACACTTTGTGAGCTACTCTTTACAGAAAGTTCGGGCGGGACCTTACTGCACAAAAAAAGTTCTCAATCGATAATTATGCAGTTTTCATCACATTTTCATGATTACCGCATATATGAAGAATTTTTTGTTTTGGGTAACGTTAGGTACCTCCCTACGTTCACATAACTACCGACAGCAGCCGATTTTATAAATAATAAAGTTTAGGTTCTAGTAGGTACCTACATACAGAGGCGTAATGATTGTTTGTTTTGCTCTCGCTGAATTCTACAATCGTATTTGATTACTATTTATTACATTATGCACCTGTTTATATATTATTGTAGTTAATTCTTGTTTGCATCGGCAATGACATCAATATAACTGTAATGTACATAAGAAATTACCCACGACAGCGTGTAGTACCTACTAGCTTATTAGCATAGCTCGTAATGTTATCATTTAGTTAGAAATAATAAACTATCAGTTTATATAACTACTTCTGTAAATACCATGACAGCCTCTAAACATCCACTGCTGTTCTTGGAGATAGGTTACCAAGTAGACAATAGGCAATTATGCATGTCTCTACAATGAGGGTCGCGATTGTAAGGGAATGTTTACATAACCACCACGTTTGGCAGTATGTTGTTATAAGTTTACACGGGATGTTGTTCATCCTGTAGATATAAACTCTCACTTTCTTACTTAAGCATAAATCTCCTGGGTCCGGCCGGCAGACGTATAACTACCTAAGGTAGCTCCAATTTCTGTATACGCACACTTTACAAATTCAAAACGGTCGAAGACGCCCCGAAGGAGGAAAGGTGGTCCTTGAAGCGGACGTCCAGTGCCTGATTTATTAAAGAAAACTCACCAGCAAGCAGCATATAATTGATGGCGTGTAGAAGCAGCCCTACGACAGCGCTGCCCACGATAACCTTGGGGTATCTCGGCGGCTGTCCGTGCGAGGAGTGCACCCCCAGTTGCAGCGCGTTCACCACCAGGGCGAGCGCGAACGACGCGAACAGCACGTGCACGGAGAGCCGGCCCACCACCTCAATGCGCGCCCAGCCGAACGTGTTGCGCAGGCGACCCTCCCGGCCTGCGCCCTCGTCCGCGCGTTCATACTGAATATAAGGCAGGTAAATTGCAGTGTGTGTGAAACTTAGCGATTTTTGGAGAGCCATTTGCTGAGTAAAAGAGTTAGCACTTTAAGATTTAAAGAGAAACCTCCAATGGTAGGTACACGCACAATTTCAATCAAGAGGCTAAGTGCGGAAAACAGGTGGTAAGTATAACTAACTAACCTCCAATAGTATCTGACTTTCTAGGTACTAGGACTTTCTGGGGTATGTTAAATTTGTAACCAGTACCAACCAGTAAAACCTTCAGTGGACATCTTTAGAACAAACAGATAGGTACCATTGAACAACTCGTTTTTGTTGGTTCAGTAAGAAGAAACACAATATTTCTCAAGATACAGGACATCTCACAGTGTAGGTGATTGAACTTGTTTGCAAGATATCAGCACGTTTATTTGCCTATAAAATTGCACATAAAAGTGAACTATGAACACAACATGAAAGAGGAATGGGCCGAATAGCGGATAGCGAGAATTAGATTGGCGAAATATGAAATTATAATCATGCTGTTTTATTTGTTTTCTTGGCTTTGAGGGGTAAGCAGCACTTGTTGTTTCCATCCTGCTTAATGCACTTAGTATAACACTTTAGTTTCCCCCAAGGTAAATGTGAATAGAATATTTCTACAGCTAAATAATGTACTGAGATAAGTCTGTGTTTGCAACTGTAGTAGTATGAACCCAGTTAAATACTTGGCTACTATTCTACCCATGTTTCAAAATTAGTTTTGTCAGTCTTAGTAATAATTGTATTAAATCCGCAAGAAGACCAAAACCTTACGAAATAAAGTAGCAAAAGCACGTGATGAACGCGAATAGTCGATATCTGTTTTTTTTAAACGGTTTCCCACATTTTGAATTTATTTTTAATCGTTCGTGCTTGGTGCGTTTACCGCCATAAATCTCAATAAACAACTACTTCGACCCGCAACAACTAGCTCTATCTACAGGGAATACAAAGTTCCGTGTCGATATCGAACTTGCGAGTCTTGCGACACGTAGCGCAGAAGCCAATAAGCGCAGCCACTGCACCAACTATATGCCGTCAGAATAAAAGGTTTGATTCCAAACACAAGCAAGAAATACCAACCCTGAATGAGATCAATGTTGTGACGAGTCCGACCAGCCGGCAGAGTGAGTGGCAGGTGTCCACAAGGAGGGTAGGAGAGTGAGTGAAGTGCGAAGCGAATAGCCGGCCGCTGAAGCCCGCCACCGCCAGCAGCAGCGCCAGCAACGACCGCGGCGGCGGCAGCCACTGCAGCCACTCTTTCATCGCCATCCTGCTGGGTCTTGGAAACTGTTCAATAAGAAAAATAACATAATCAGAATAGCATCACAGTAGAATCGCACTGTACCTAATTATGACGTTTTTTTAGCAGATAAAGTTTGTAATTGCCTTTAGAAGTTTCAAATGACATACTTATCTCAATTTCGTATTTTTATGTGTTGTGACATTATTCTTGCTGTCCGATTTTAATGTAGGTATTAAAATTATAGGTATATCAGGCTTAAAAACTGATTAAGAAAAAACGTTCGTCTAATCGGCGTTATGTTTGTTTTGCCGTAGCGAAAAGTTGACTGCAATCAGTGACAGTGATGTTTTCAATGAACATCACATACAGAAGACTTATAGCCCAAGTCCAGTTACCGCCTAATGAAAGTTGTTATGGCATGGCACGGGTAACGGTCTTTACCATATGAAGAGTGGTGTGGAAGCTGGTTTTCTATAAACTCCATGATTTCACGTATAAATAAATGGTTTATAAAGTCTCATTGTTTGGTTCAGTTCGGGTCCTTTAAAATGATTTAGTTTGAAAAGGATTCTAATCTATGTATTGCGTATAAGTATATTACGTTTTATGCTTTGATTAATTAAAGACACATGATTTTAATAAACGACATTACAAAGTATGGATACAGCTTGCGGTATTGGCCGACAGCCATTGCAGCACGAAACATTGCAATAGCTATGGCTTGGATGAACTATGACTCGGTGCTCTATGGACAACAATACAGTTCGCTAAAAGTTCACGTACGTTTCACGTCCAATCTCTTGCTGAGGTTGATGCCTTGCCTCCACTTAAAATAATTTGGCTAGTCCATGTCCATATTTATTTTTCGATGTATTATGGCTCATTTACATTAAGTCAGTGACATGATGGGTGGACCGCAAGAATATGTGCGTTTACGTTAAGTCAGAACGAATAGCTACGGTTTATTCCTAACCTGCCCAAACATCCTATCCAACCACGGGGTAGTAAGGTTAGAAATAACAAAAAAATGTAATTGTTCTTAACGTGCTCCTGGGTCAGGTTAAGAACAGGGTTAGGTTAAGAATGGGGTCAGGTTAGGCGTACAAATATTAATATCTGCTATTCTTGACCTAACCCGGTGGCGGGTTAGATTTTTGGGTCAAGTTAGAAATAAACCATGAATAACGGCCAACTGAATAGCAATGAACAGTCGGTGACCGCAAACGGGCTACGATCGAATACATGCCGAATAATGTAAAAATACGCTGTGTTCGACTGTAATGTTGTTAACAAATGCTCTTGCTACTACGATAACTACAAAACTCCTCCTCATTGATAATTTAGCAGGTTCAATTGTTACAGGTAGAGTAAGACTTGCGGTGGTAGTTGTTTCCTACAAAAAGCGGGGTCTCCTTTTATTTTCAGTTTGACGTAATTTTCTCGAGGACTGTACTGTACTTTCTAGTCTTGTAAAACCTGTAGGATTTAAGTAACGCTTCTCATGAATAGGACATCTCATCATTCTGTCATTGTTGTGCCTCGTATTGTATGCCAACTTGCGGAAGACGGCACTCAGCCTTATAATGGGCCGTCTCCGGCAATTGAACCGAACCGATGAACCTCTTACATAATATACATTCATATGTCGTGTATTATTTGTACGGTACAGTTTCGACGTATTGTTGAAAGGTTTGAGATTTATTAACTATGGAACCTTATTATATTATATACCTTTTGGACACTTAATCATGTTTTCCCCTTGACATAATTTAGTATTTGTATCGTCTCTCATCTAACCTTTACTTAACGGTTTAGATTTCTACGTTTTTTATGTGGAGCTTCGCGGTCCACTGACTGTGAAGTCAAGTAGGTAGGTACCTACCAAGACGACTTATAGACTTTCGCTAATAAATCTGAGATCTTTCATGGTAATATCGTAGGTATGTTCCAGTATTATTTTATTATGCCTGCGTATGTTAATTAATAACATTATACAGTTAAGCTACGATAAAAGTACTTAAATATCTGATTTTATTGATCAAAGGATTTAAATAAATAAAATTAGATACCTACGTTTATAACACTTTGTCCCTGTCAAGTTGTTGATAACTTTCCTCCGCTTATTAATATTTACACTAGGTAAGTACTTCATTTAAATGGAAATTATATTATTTACAATACCTACCTAGTTTAAATGAAAATAAACATCTGCGTGCAGTTTAATACTCAGGGGATTTAATAACTTTGTTATTTTGACAAAGTTGCTCATTAATTTAATGAGCAGCTAACGGGTGTCCCAGTAAGAGTGCACTTTTTCATTTTAAAATAAAAACAAGTATTTTATGACAGAGTTGTGATATTTTTATTGTATTGTAAAGAAGACATGTCCCGATTAAGTATGGAATAAAATATCCGGCAAATGACCTCCACGGCTCCGATGACAGGCCATTACTCTTTTCATGTTTTCCATGACTTTTGCAGAGATGTGGCTGTATCTCACCGATGACGCGTTGGATTTCCGATTTGAGCTCAGGAATTGTTTCGGGTTTATTCGCATAAACCCGAGATTTCACAAAACCCCAAAGAAAAAAATCGCACGGCGTTAAATCGCACGATCTTGGTGGCCAGTTGACATCAGAATTTCGTGAGATAGTGTGTTGCGAGCGGTTTCAGCGTGACTTTCCCCATTTTAGGGTTCCGTACCAAAATGGTAAAAAAGGAACCCTTATGGTGCGACTTCGTCTATCTGTCTGTCTGTCTGTCTGTCTGTCACACCTGCTTATTTCAGTAACTACTTATGCTATAGACTTGAAATTTGGAACAGTTATAAAGAATGCTTGTTCAACTTTATTGCAAATGAAAAAAGTCCAAAAATATTTTTATTTTTATTGCAAAAGGGGCCGGAGTGGGGGTCCGAAATTTCAAAGTGGGGTTACTAGGTCAAATGACATTATCATATGAAAGGGCTTTATTTGTATATTTCAAAATATATTTTTATTTTATTTTATGTCTTACAGTTTTCGACATATGATGAAAAATGTCCAAACAAATACCATTCCCCCCCCCTTATCTCCGAAGTTTGCGGGGCGAAAAATCTGAAATAATTAGAGTTGATAAGAATTGACCCAAATATGGCACCAAAAATAAAACGATGTTCCTAACTAGTACAGTTTTTTCAAAATCATCAAAATTCCTTCACAATCAAACTTAGTTATGCGGTCCGGATTTTTTCACTTTATACGTCCAAAAATGATACGGAACCCTCGGTGCGCGAGTACGACTCGCATTTGGCCGGTTTTTGTAACGAGTTTTCACAATTATATCGCGTTGTTCTTTCGAAAAGCGCTCCATTTTTAATAATCGGAATAAACAGAGGTGACGACAATTGTCAAATTTCGGTTATGGTGCCACTTGCATGAAAAAAAATATATTCCAATTTTAAAAAGTGCACTGTTACTGAGACACCCTTTATATTATAATAAAATTGTTGGTGCCCGCAGCTTCACTCGCATGCTAGGGTTAGGGCAGCCGTACCTACTCAAACTTTTTCTTGCATGCCACTAACTAATGCATGCGGCACAAAATACCTATATTTGTGCGCGTGCGTATCCCGTGCTGCCTTTACCTGTGTTATACAGGGTGGCAGGTTAGACAGTGGTAACATTTTAAGGGGTCATTGTACTCATCATTATGAACAACATTTACTATGGGACCAACCCTGAAAAAAAAATCAGCTGTTCCATACATTTTGTTGAGTTATGTGAACATAAATGTATGGAACAGCTGATTTTTTATGTTCACATATCTCAGCAAAATGTATGGAACAGCAGATTTTTTTTTTGCGATTTCAGGGTTGGTCCCATAGTAAAAGTTGTTCATAATGATGAGTACAATGACCCCTTAAAATATTTCCACTGTCTAACCTGCCACCCTGTAGATCAGAAAATTTGATCCGACAAAAATTATTCTTCAGATAAATGTTATCTAGAAAAATTGGCCCTTAGTTATAGCAAAATCTGGTGGTAAACATACAAAAGCTTGGTGGGCCGCAGTTTAAGTAAGTACCTATGGCCTACGGGTATTCGGCTAAAAAGTATCTTTAGTATGTACTTCCAAAGTATCTCCATGCATGCAATTTTATCAATATCGGTTCAGCGGCTTAACCATGAAAATGTAAGAGACAGTCAGGGCCAGATTCTGGGGCATTCAAAAAGTGGAGGCCACGAATATCTTTGAATCAGGCGAAATAAAATACCCATTTTCACAATTTTCAATACAATTTATTTTAGTCAAAACATTTCTTTTTGTGGAGCTTCCGAGGGTAGAGCCTCTTTTGCCCTGCCCTAAATCCGGCCCTGGACAGAATACATGGTTACTCTTGCATCTTATATTATGCCCAGTTTACATGATTCCAGCAGCATTCCAGTTCACATTATTGCAGTGGTATTCCAGCACCTCTGGACTGAAATAATGTGAATCAGGCATTAGGTACTTACTCTGTAATGTTGTAAACACGATAATCACTATCAATTTTATTCTAATTTTATTTGACCAGCCTTCAGCTAGTAATAACACAGCAGAATTATTAATACTGTTCAAAGGAATTTAGGTATATAGAGCAAGCAATGAAATTGAAAGACGTACTGGTTGAAGCGAGGAAAACAACGCCTACACAATACATTACCCCATTTCTTTTAAACAGCGCATTTGTGATGGTCACCTAAATACCTACTATTATTAATTTTAATCAGGGACCGATTAATCGGGTTAAAAGATTACCGGTTAAATCTCTAACCCATATTTTTGGTTAATCTTAATGCAGGGTAACCGGTTAACCCTTTAATACGGATACCGTTACCGGTTAATATTGCTGATTAACCCGAATGAACTAGAACAAAAATTAAAAAAAGGAACAAAAATGAACTCTATGCGTGAACCAGTTATTATTAGGCTGATTAACCCAGAATACGGGTTAACCTTTATGCAAGGTTTTTCACCTAACCCAAAAAAATAACTCGGGTTAACCCCTATACGGGTGACCTTTTCGGTCCCTGATTTTAATCAATGTTTTGTTTTCAATTTTTCTTGATATAAGTTCCTGCTTTTAGCATAAGCATAGCACAATCGGCCTATAATGTTCCCACTGCTGGGACACAGGCCTCCTCTGTGAGAGGGAGTGGGCAGTAGTCCACCACGCGGGCCCAGTGCGGGTTGGTGGACGTCACATGTCTTCGAATTTTTGGTTCTAGGACATGCCGGTTTCCTCACGATGATTTCCTTCACCGTTAAAGCAAGTGATAATTAATTTCTAATACGCACATGACTTCGAAAAGTCAGCGGTGCGTGCCTCGGGATCGAACTCGAACCATTTGCCGTGGGAGGCACATGGTTAATCCACTAGGCTATCACTGCACTCTAACTATAACACCTTAGTTATTTTGCTAAAATTTTGTTAATTATGTAATTAGCATTTTTATTCAAAACGCTTGTTTATTTTGACTAATTGCTACTGATGTAGCAACTAGTCAAAACAAGCGATTTAGTACCTACTCTAATTACAACAAATACAACAATTAATCATTATTGACTATAATTAGGGTAGGTACTCTTTACTCAACAATAAGGGTTACAATAACAAATTGACAACGACACGCAAGTGTGAAGTTGTCGCGCTTGACAGAGTCAGGGCTTGACGTTCGTGCGAGTCGATGGGGGGATGACTGCAGTGCGGTGCGGTCACTTAGCCACTGGACATCGTGGGACTACATTTGCCTAGAAACTATCCTACGTTTCATTGATTGTGTCCACTCGAGTACCCACGGCAATGGCCACAGTAATCAAAAACTAATGTCGGATCGTAAAGAAGAACCCTGTTCGCATATCGGCCATACCTCGTCTGTGACATCAGAATTGGGATCGACTCGAGCTGAACAAGTTAAAGAAAATGGAGTAAGGACGTCACTCACAGTGTGACAAGAATTTACTCGGTGGCGAGTTAACATAGCAAGTGGCGGGTTGAAGTTTGCTATGTCAGCAATCCTGACGGTGTGTTGATAAATCCCGGTTATATTATCTACTTAGGTATAACTTATCACAATAACCGGTGATTTTAATAAATCCTATATTACTTATAACTAATCACCACCAGGCAACATACAGTAATTAATTACTTCAACTACTAACGATGACATCAAGATAACTTCCTACTAAATCATTGTAACCTGGTAGTTGTGCTCCTATTCGCGCCAGACACCTACCACTGGATCGACTCAATGATCTATCCACGCGGATGGAGTCGCAATATTATTTAGGGGTACTTCTGATTTCTGACTGATAAGTAAGTAGATTTGAAATTTTAATACGGAAACCTACTTAAAACTTCTGATAGAGTGAACCGATTTTAATTAAATAAAGACAAAAAAATAATGTTACATAAAGATAGAGCCTATAAATTTCTCAAATTCCTCGAAATGACACAGACAAACCGACAAACAGACAGACGAAAATTCTAAAACTGATCGATTTCTTGAATCTCAGTCCCCAAAAATTTTTATAAATAATATAGGTACCTATGCAATGTAGTCACGCGGAAGTTACATTCTAATTATATGTGTGTTGATGGTTTGCTTACTTGATTACCTACCAATGAAATCTAATAAGTAATCGTTATGTTTCTATTTCGTATATTCTTTTCCAGAAATTACAGCCATAAAGAAACATTTAATATTGAATCTTTATACCTAGCTGTAATAATACCTATCTGGTTGTATTTTGAGCACGATAAAAAGATTATTAGATAATAATAATAATTAATAATATATCTAGGTATAATATGCCATGTTTTCTGTAAAGATACCAATTAACGATATAATAGCGTATATAACTAGTCATTCGTAGCAATAAACAGTAGGTGTCTATCTATCTATCAATGGTATCGTTATCAATGACAATCACTGTTCCATACAAATAATTGCAATTAGCCATAGCAATACATTTTGCTCTAAATTGATACTTACTTACTTATTATTTTTTACATGTTACATTTTAACATAACTGTTCGAATAGGACAGGTAACAGTATTTTTAAAGAATGTGATGAAGCAACATGAAAGACTATAAAAATATGTACCTAAGCTTCTAAATATCGTTTATTTATAAGTAATTTTATAGTTCATGATTTAATAAATAGCCGCACATAGGTAGCTCGTATAGGTATCTGTTACTCTATTAGTGCATAGCTGAGATGAGTGAAATTAGAAAGGTCAGTGAAAATAATGCAATGCGAGCGGTTCCACCTGTTCGTCGTCGGTAGTGTGTTGTGACGTCATTGTTGTCTTACCACAGAATTTGGCATCGGTGAGTCGACCATAAAATAATAATTATATAAATAAGCTGTGACGGTGCTCATAGGTAGATACTATGCTAATAAACAAACAAACGTTTCGCCGATGCGTGAACTCGTACCGGTGTTTTCGCCGCAAACATTATTTTTATTTTCTCCCAGCCTTCTCTTTAACACCAGTAACAATCGCTGTTTCTCTATAAGTATTTATTAAAAAAAATATTTAAGAAACGTAAATATTGACAATTAAACTCACCTACTTATACTCGTATAAACTGCAGCACAGCTTGATTTAACCGCACAAGTTAAAGTAAAAGCAAACTTTGTCACAACACCTTAGTTTAGTAAACACTAGCCGGCAGCGGCGGTTCAGGCACATATCAGTTGTATAATATTGCTTTTAGTTTCTAAACACGTTACGAATCTCGGCTTTCAGCCTTTGGCCGCTGACGGTCCTCGGTTGTGATGGGCGGGTGCGCCGGCGTCGCTCGCGGCACTGACGGCTGCGCGCGCGCACGCTGCCTTATCGACAAGCCTTTCGCACCCGATAAGCGAATTGTCGAACTGTTAAGTAGGTATTGGTCTGCTGAGAGGTAAATGTATTTCCGCGATATAAGACCGACGATGTTGTATAAACCGATGTTTCGGAAATTATTCATTTTTGAAATAAGTAAGTAATACAAATATGAAACAATTTCATTCTTCACATTAAAAGTTAAAGTAAAGAATGAAAGTGTTTCACTTTTAAAATATTTCTAATATTTTTTTTTGTTCTTATTTAAATTACAGTGTCTTTGATTTATAATCATTTGATATAGAGTTCAAAAACCAATTAAATAATTTTTATTTTACTTTTTAAAGTATTTAATAAAAACCCCTGGTGTAAACAATCGATCTAACTAAGGACCTCTCTTACTGGAATCGTGTGATTGACTTCAATAATATTGGCGCTTACACTTTTATCAGTAATCATTGTTTTCTAATATCGGTTATTATTATCGGCTAGTGATGAGGTATCGGTAAAATCAGAGTAGGTATTTCATTCGTAGAGAGCGTGCTCGGAGCTTTTTATAACACTATCTCACTCGATAGACGTTGTCCTATCAATAAAGTCTTGAGTTCATACAAAAATCCATTTCAGTGGCAAAGATCACTTTCAGTTTTTCCCGTATTTTCCAACTTTCTGGGCAACATTTCCATTATTATTCTTTCCCTAAAAACCTTATTCGGACTATTACAAACGTAAATAAAAAAGCCAAATTGGTCCAGCCGAGTTTTCAAGTGAGGCGCTTACCATCAAACAGAATTTAATATTTATTTATAAGAAGATTAGGAGAGTAGGAGGTCATGGTCGGGCGTCGACGCTACGTTATTTCCGCGGCTGGGCTGGCGTCTGCTCAAAATATCTCACTTTTCTCTTGTAAACACTATCAGACAAAATCGAATAGGTACAGTTGAAAACGTGGGTCTACGTTCTGAATTCTATACTATTACCTACTAATTGTAGACCGCACTGAAATGTTTGGAACAGTTTTGTTTTCGAAAATACTTACTGGAGTCCAAACACTTTTAATAAGCTTTCATAGGCTCTGATTAGATACACGGTTTAAGACACGGGTTCCAAATCATATATACATAGATGTATAGAGCAAAGGTTATCCGAATCGATGGAGTCACCCCAGCAACTCTTCAATAAAAACAGTTCTCGTTCGCCAAAATAAATCCTTACTAAGTATATGGAACAGCATTACTTAGCTTGAATTTTGTGAATTCAATTACTTGGAAGTTAAATGTTAAATGACTCTATTTCCAAGAAGAAATAAGGTAAGTATATTTTATTTTGAAAAAAGAGAAAATCCGTCTAAGTAATATTTAAAACTAATACCTACCCTTATTATGTCAGTCCCAGAATGAAGACAAATCTAAAGAATAATATTGAAATACAAAAGCCGTTCGGGCTACAGAGCGTGCCAAAGAAATAAGACATAAAAACACACATAAATACACTCGAAAAAAATTACCTCTCTTTCTGGGGCAGTCGGGTAGTAAGATGATAAATCCTAGTTCTACATGAACGAGAGAAACAACTGTTCTTTTTTTAAGAGAGAATCTATTTAATAGCCTCGGCATCTGTTAACTACCTACTCCTACGTCTAATTCTACATATCTCTTGTTCACATTTCATTAGAAGGTCTATTTATTTATATTGACGGCTGTTTGCATGCTTCTATTCTATCAAAATCTATCTGATGATCTAACTCGTGATGGCTTAATTTTATTCCGTGACTGCTTCGTAATAATAATAATTATTATTAAGCCTTATTTTATCTGATTCATTTTCATTTAGGTATTTCCTTTGACCTACTGTTCGGCACCGGACTGTGGTTGACTGCACTGAATTGATTGATTTTAGAAATAATTCGCTCTCTTTACAACAGAAGAGGTATCACTACACTAGCTGCTAGCACCATAATAAAACGGTCTCAGTCCCAGAGACTAAAAAAATTGTAAAAAAAAATACTAAATGGATTATTAGCCTCCTATGTAGGAACATTCCATATGTTCCTACATAGGCGGCTAACAATCTATGTAAAAGGAACAGGGTAGAATGTTTGGACGGGCCCTAGAAGGAAAGAACCCTAAATATTGAAGTTAGTAAATTTTACTCAAAATAAACATTCCTTTATTTTACGAGTACCTAAATAAAGCACCGTATTCATGGTAAACAAATGTTGCGCTACATTGTTGCAGCAACTTGTTTCTGTGTTGCTAGAAACATGCTGCTGGCAAGACAACGTGTTCAGTGGCCAGGAAAGGATTGTTATCAGCAACATTTATGTTGCTATCAACAATGTTGCTCAACATTTGTTTACCATGAATACGGGGCTATAAACTGCTTTCAAAAGGTTATGAAAATTCGCTTGCCTTGCATCTTAATTTCAAGGAATATCATCATAATCATGATATAAGACATGCTTGTGTATACTCGGATTAATTTATATTTTACTGATTGTTACCTTTTTTGTTTTGCCTCTTTATCCGTTGAATTTAATTAATTACCTTTTTAAGGTACCATGTTTAATAAATACATTTTATCCCTAAGATTGACCCTATCGATTAGTGCCATATTAGTGCCATTAGTGCCATGTTTTCGCATATTGTGTTAGTTCGGTTCCTGGATGAGGCTAACGACTTTACTACTAAAATCCTCTTCAAAACGATTTCGAAATTAGATTATGATAAGAAAATATTTGGAAATTGGTGGCGTTACACAATGTTTACCATAAATGCGCTTATTGATGTAAATCCATACGTGGGTTTATTTAATAATCCGATTGTCTATAATCTGGTAATCAGGCTAACTGTGACGGTTGGTTATGGGCATTACCTAAGCGTTGACTGTTGACCGAATCGATGCATTTAAACTAAGATGGAGCGAAACGTGACAGTCTAATTTATTAGAATGTAATGAAAATATAAAGATATCATTATTATCCACCAAGTTTCGTCTTTCTAAATTAGAAGCAAAACTTGGAGGCTTTTCAGTAACTGCGGTGTCTAATGATACTGACTGACTGAACTGCGGTGTATACCTATCTATTGTTATATATTTTTATCAATTTGAGTATTATATTTGTACTATACATGGCACCAGATATCTTTATTGCCTACTTCACAGGGCATTGGCTCAGAGTCAGGATTATCAAATACACAGCAACCACTGCTGAGGCTAGTGATAGTAAAGATGACGAAATGGTTGAAGTAACGATAAGAAGGGTGATCTTTTGATACAATACAAATTAAATAAGAATTTTACCCGTTGTCAGACTTCCGTCGAAAACTGATTGACGTTGGGGTGGGTCATGCAAACACGCGCAGAACTAGGAAGAACGACTGGACGTCGATGAACAGGGGAAGGAGTGACGTCTGAAAGTTTAGACAACTATGCTAACGGTTTGCTGCGTCCGGGACGGCTGATTTAGAGGGGAAGCTTTCAATAAGTAGATTGAAAGCTTCCCCTCTAATCAGCCGTCCCGGTACATAGATACATAATAATAATATGTGTATAAATAAAGAGAACAGTTTCGTGAGTGATTAAAAGACAAAGTACCTACAACCTAAACCACTGAAGATAGAAACATGATATTAGGAACCAAGAATTTAGAGGAAAAGGTGTACAAAAATATATTTTAGACACACTTTACCTATAAGTGGACTGGGTTGATCTAATGGCCGGTGGTGATATCTTGGATGTTGAAAAAAAATTTGTGTAGGTATATAATGTCCTATAATGGAGTACCTAAACAAAAATCTGCTTTTTAAGTTGTGAAAAGTTTCCAATTTGATAAAATTTGTAGGTCTTACAACTGCGCAATAGTTTGTTTACTACACAATACACAAGAGGTACACTCTCCCAATTAGGCCAAAGATAACAGTATAATCCTTTGTTATTAATTTATTACTAAGTGACGAAAGGTGAAGAGATTACCTAAATTCTGATTTACCTACACAGAATAGGTAGGTATAAGCAATCTAAATCTTGGATGCGCATGTAGTAGACACTTCACACTCATGTTATATTGATATGTTACTCAAATATTGCCTCAGTAGGCTTATTTATTTATGCTTTATCAGTTATATAAATTGACTGTGTAAAGAAAAGTCTGAGTTTATACCTACGGTTAAACTAAGATTTGGCTGGAGATCATAGTATAATATTATATTAGCTCTATTTGGATTGAATGGAGTGATTTGCGAGTAATACAGCATTATATTTTTATCTTTTAAGTAAAAAAACTAAAACGGACGTAGGACTATTTCAGCTTTAATATTATTATTTTTTAGGGTTCCGTACCCAAAGGGTAAAAACTGTCGGTCTGTGTGTCTCCAGGCTGTATCTTCTCATGAACCGTGATAGCTAGACAGTTGAAATTTTCACAGATGATGTATTTCTGTTGCCGCTATAACAACAGAATAAATCAAATATATAAGGGGATTTTTTTGCTGTTTTTTTCGCGATCTTAATAATAATGGTTATAATAAAATTATTGTGTCTAATGTTGTATAGATAACGGTACGGAACCCTTTGTGCGCGAGTCCGACTCGCACTTGGCCGGTTTTTATATCATAACATAAAAACCGGCCAAGTGCGAGTTTGCCACTAGGCCTGCTTGTTTGCCACTAGGTACATATACCTAGTGGCAAACAAGCAGGTAGCCCATTTGATGGTAGGAAGTGATGGTCACTGCCGCCTATGGACTACAATATCTGAGGCGTTGCAGATGCGTTGTCCCCCCTAGAGACAAAGTTGAAATGTCTCATGTGCCTGTAATTACACCGGCACCATACCTACCCTTCAAACCAAGGCCACAAGGCCCGCAGTCTCGATGCAGGTAGCGATCGCTTTACGACCGAAATCATAATACGCCCTGCAATACGCCACTTTTTGAGCAACTGTATTAAAAAATACATTCCATCACTTTTGTTTGATTTTACGTGTATTTTATTTTGTTTTAGCGTTTTGCATTTATATTGGCACCACACAAATTTCTTCCTGTAAGTATTAAGGGTAAGATTACAGACACAAATCTGACATACACGAACACACAAATCCTGAATAATTACTAGCTGCAAGCTTTACTTTATTTCTTTCCATGCGAGAACTAAGGCTGGAAGTGCAACTCGCAGTCAGCGTTTTAAGCAATGACTTCAATTGTTCCATCAGCGTCGTTTCATGCTGACTAGTCTGACTTTTTTTTACGACTATGGTGACGACCACGTCTACGGCCCGCCTGATGGTAAGCCGCCACAGTAGCCTATGAAACTCTTACAGAACCAGTATCGCATGCGCGCTGCTGATCCTTTAAACGAGGATTCACTGTGCCGACAGCTTAGGGGACAAGCAGGTCTCCCGCTGTCAACACAGCACATCTGCAGGAGCTCTGGCGACATTACTCACCTCAGGAATACAACACTACCAAAGAGTAGCGTTATTTATTTGGCTGATGATGATTCTAGGTACACAAAGCTCCTGCCGTCTGACCTGATGCTTCCATAGCGCCTCCTTTCGGTCTTTCGGTCATCGGCTAGTCATGAGATTCTATGTGTAAACAACATCCGAACACAAACACCGTCCACACATTTTGATAGCGGTAGCGGTGCACAATATTATCATGTTCTACCTATTTAATGTCTTCAATATACCTAATATATTTTTTTTATTTTAGGCAATGTTTTAGAAAAAGAGCCTTGGAAATTCCGGATTAGATTATATTTAAAGTTATCTTAAAATTGATATTAAAATAGCTGTTAGTATTTATTTCACAAGGATAATTATTTTGATTGTATTATCACATTGTCAATAATTCTGTCAAGGTTGAAGTGTTTTTTTTTTTTGCATTTATTGATTGATAATAATGTTTTCAAGGTTTTCAATGAAGTATTTTACTGAGTGTTCTGAATAAAAAGCAATGAAATAACTCCACAAATAAAAACTTTTCGTGCTTTTGGCATCGTAATTAAGAAACATGGTGGGAAAATAAAATGTGTCAAACTAAGAGATACTGACAAAATTTTCAAGTTTAAAATTCCTTATATTAAAAGTGTTCAAAAACAAAAAATACTGCACAATGTTGAAATCATCGCAGCCTTTAGCGACTGGTGCATTAGGTATTTGATATATTTTAATAACACCTTTAAAACATATTGATCACATATCAAAATTCTTTCATTTATAAATTCAGGTTCCTCCCAAAGGTTCCTCTTTATGTGCGTTCATGTTCACGATGGAATCAATTTAATTTTTAATTTAATTTGGAATCTTCATACCTATACGGATTGTGCCAAAGGGCAGAGCATCACAATATTGCAATATTTTAATCATACTATTGTACATTATGGCACAACTTGGCACGAGGTATGAAGGTCTGTTGTTGTTGATATTTCACCATTTTGTGGCGTCAATCACTAATACCTAAAGTAGTTTAAAATAATTGCCGAAATTCGCAATTCAATGATGAATTGAAGTTTCTCTAATGATTGAGAAGGTATTGGCGCTGAAAGGTAGGTAATTGAAGTTTTAAAGGAAATCTAAAAGGCAATTTATACACCGAGACCCTGGGATCCACGCGTAGCGTAGCGATAGATAGGTAGGCAGTGTTGCCAACAATAATTTCAGAATTCCGTTAAGCAGGTCGGTATTTTCCGTCAAAAATCCGTCAGAATTATTGTTTTCCCGTCAATAAAATCCGTCAAACAAAAGATGCAATAGAAACGTCATTTAAAATTAGTTTTTAGTAATTATATTAGGATTATATAAATTTATTATGAAATACCAATCAAACTAATATGTTTCAAACATAAGTAAAGAATATGCTTGCTAAGCTTGCTGACACTCTTGCTTGTATTGCAAATAATTCACAGGTAAATGTTTATAACCAGACGTTATCCGGGAAGTCCCGAAGCATAAACATTTGAATGCTACTAAATGTAAAATGACCTTTTCAGCATCATTTTTAGCATTTTTAGCATCATATTATGACTTTTTTGGACAAAATTATTTCCGTTAAAAAATCCGCTAGCCGTCAGAATATATTTTCTCCCGTTAGTGCCTGACCCTAATCCGTTAGATCTGACGGAAAATCCGTTAAGTTGGCAACACTGTAGGTAGGTAGGTACCTACCTACTTAGTCCATACAATCGTATCTATTCATTCCTCTATTTTATCCCTGGTTACAGGCACTAGACCAAATATTTTACTACCTACTGCGACACTGAAATATGAAAAAAAAAAACAGCTGTTCCCTACAAAAATGCACTACACTACAACACGATCAAAATGTATGGAACAGCTGTTTTTCTGGGCTTCGCCGCAGTCGGGTAAAAAGTAGGATATAAACAATGTTTAAGTTTTTGCGATCATTACACAAGTTTAAACGGATTACATAAATCGCGTATTATTGTTTTATTTTATTAGGATATAGGCAATTAAATTGGTCCAACCACCAATAGTAGCTTTTTTAACCGACTTAAAAAAAATAGGATGTTCTTAATTCGTCGGAATCTTTCTTTTTTATGTTTAATCAACGATGATTCTTTACCACGTACCTATCTAGACCGATTTCGATGATTCTTATTTCTTGTACCTCTCTTATTTTTTTATTGGTGGGTAAGTAAGTACTTCAGGTGTGGTCCCATATTAATTTGCCCAAGTTCTGATGATGGGATGAGAAAATCGTAAAAACAATCTTATGAGTTGATCTGATGTACGTTATAGGTACTGCCGCAGAACCTATGTCCGCCAATTCTCATCCCCTGTAAGCTAATAGCCGCACTCGCCCTGTGGCAAAGCAGCAACTGGCTACCCTATTGCATGACGTCTTGACGCGAACGGGGGACCTTCTGTGGGCAAGTAGGTTTTTATATAAACTAACACGGCCTGGGCTTCATTCTGTATGCGTATGGGGGTAGAACCATCCAAACAAGGTAATAACAAATTACAATTTGGATTACTAACATCAAAATTACATGACGATAAAAATACATTTTTATAAGAATGTCTACTTTACAGCGAGGGCATTGAAGTCAGTGCCTAAATAAGTAGCTGATAAATAATGAGATAGCACTAATATAAGCGGTGTTTATTTGCGCTAGATAACGAAAACTGTGTGAAGAAGCGACCCATTAGACCTATCAGTAAGAGGGCACATTCTGCCAGCCCCGTCACACCTCGGCCAAGAGTAAGTCCATTGTTATTTTACATTAGAAACAAGTACCTACTTATTGTAGAACAAAGTGCTTTGAATCAACTGATAGCTACTTCAGACTCCGTTTTTAGGGTTCCGTAGTAAAACTAGGAACCCTTATAGTTTCGTCATGTCCGTCTGTCCGTCTGTCTGTCTGTCTGTCTGTCTGTCCGTCTGTCACACCCTCGTAAAATCTACAGTTCATAACCAATATGTATGAAACTTCACAGGTAGATGTCTCCTGTAAGTCGCTATGAAAACCTGTAGCAAAATTATAAAAAAATAAAATAATTAGGGGGGAGCCTGTTAGGGTCCTTGCGGGAATAAATGGACTGTATTATTTGTGCTGGTTTATTCGTGGAAAACCATCTAAAGAATTTACATTAAAAATAATATTCGCGAACAATGTCATTTCGTGCTACAACGGACAAGAAGAAGAAACAGATGATGCGCGCGCAGCGCGGCTGTCTCAGGGCGGAAATCCGCTGAGTTTAATGTTGCCACTTCAGTGCGTGGACAAGCCCATAATGACACTGAAGGATGAAAAAAAATATTTTCACGCACCCCTTCATGTGGGGCATCGTTGGATAGGTCTTTGAAAATAAGATCAAGTTTTCCAAATTATTTCTTTATTTAAGTGCATATTTAGTGACGTCACATGTCTTCGAATTTTTGGTTCTAGGACATGCCGGTTTCCTTCACCATTAAAGCAAATGATAATTAATTTCTAATACGCACATGACTTCGAAAAATCAGCGGTGCGTGCCTCGGGATCGAACTCGAACCATTCGCCGTGGGAGGCACATGGTTAAACCACTTATAGGCTATCACTGCTGTTAGGCATTGCATTTGAAGCGATTGTCAATATTTTTAACCCCCGAGCCCGACGCAAACAGAGGGTTGTTATAAGTTTAACGTGTGTAGGTATCTGTGTATCTGTCTGTTTACACGTAATCACTTAATCATTCATCAATCGCAATTGATGTTTTCGGACACAGGTTTCGGGGACCCTTTAACGCATTCATGGTTCTTAGATTTCTGTTCCAAGAAGTTTTTAATTTCAAATGCGCAGTTAAGGCGTTACTAAGTGCCAGCGGCCGTGAGTGATTTGGGCGGTATATAATAGCTTGAGTGTTCTGCGCTGAGCTCACGCAACGCGACATACGTCCACCGAGCAATAAGACTCGCCTATCAAGGAGCGCGCTGTACCGAATTAGACGTATTATTACTTTTTAGTAACGAATATTTGATTTAAAAAAACACTCTAACTAAAAGTTAGATAGTTAAATTATCTTTAAAATCGGGAAGGTTTCGTAAAAATACGCTCAATAGTTTTCGCGCGATCTTCACTTTTTTGAACGCGTTAGACCTAACTTTACAAATTAATTACACTACATAGATAATCGTAATCTAAAATATACTCTAATCAAATTATTAAGAAAATGCTCTAGTTTAGCATATATTTTTTTCAAATCATTAACACTACTCGTTTAGACGTGATCTTCAGTTTAAAATCTTTAAAAGTCGTATATCTGCGCCTTAAGGTACAACCAGGGTTGCGTGTTCGAGAAAATACCGATTTTTTTAAAAATAAATATTAAGTAATAAAAAAAAAATGATTGTTGAGTGATGTACCCAAGGCGTATGTTTCTAGTCGAAAGTCACTCTTTTGTCAGACACAAAACAGAATTAGGCAAGTAGCGTTTTTTGCAGTAGGTAAGTAATACGTGGTTTCTCTGTATCATAAAAGATAGGTAGCTATTATCTACCTACTTACTTACTAAAATTCAGTGAAAGTCATCATCTTTTATTTGATTTTTTAGAGAAATATACAAGACGTATAAGAAAATATTTTTTGTTTAGGTTTTTATTGATCGATGGTTTTGACTGAAAGCGATAGATTAAGTTACTTAATCATCTTCCTTTACGTTTTCTATAGTACCTAACAGTTTATTTTTTATTGTTCACTATGTTCAATTTTATTAGTCTAGTCTACATTATGAGACATTTTGTTGATTGGGGTGAATATCCTTTCTGTGACACCTCTATAAGTTGCACTCTGGTTTTATCATTCTTGTATTTCTTACATCCAATTTACAATACTTTTTAATGAAAACAATGATTAGGTACTATTTCCAAAATTACTAAGTTATTTAACTATGACACCCACCCAACACAACCTTTAAAATTCAACGAAACCTAAATCATTGTTCGTTTTATTTTCACTTTGTCATCTCGGAATGCCATGTGCATGTTAGAGAACTCTTTACGATTCTCGATAGTATTTCCAGAATATGCATGAAATAAGACTTACACGACAACACATATTTTTGTTAATTTGTAAGACGTTTGGGTATCGTATCGATGTGTTAGTTTCAAAGTTTATTTTGATGGTTTACCTAATAGCTGGCAAGTTGTTTATTACTTAACAGGCTACTGTAAATTTCAGAGCCAACTTCACATAAAAAAACCAGCAGATAGAAGATGTCAGAGTTTATCGCCATGCAATGCAGTAAGCGCATTTTTATTATTATATTATTCATCGTGTGAATCTTGTCATGTATTATCCTGTATACTGTCGAACAGCTCACGTTCCACCTTTTAATTATCACACACTATGAATTATCTAGGTACTACGGAATGTCGTCATTTCGTCAATCATTCAGATCATTTGGTACTAATAGCAGTTTGTAAAAACGCCTGCAATAATGCGTGCCCATACTGCCCGTACCTTCCTCTAATGTTATTGGCTAACACCTACAAAGATGCTGCTGCTTGCCTGAAATCTTGTCTTATCTTTTTTTTTCATAAAGCTTACTTTAAAGCTAATCCTTTTCTCATAACCAAACAGATGCCAAAAAAATCTCAAGAGCATTTCGCTCCATGTGTTTCGGCGCCAGACGGGATAATTCAACCCTTTCACCTCTCGCCAGGCAATGACCCTGGTAGGTAACAAAACTTTATTAAATCACAATTAATTTATATAAATACATAATATTAGTGATAGAACCCGCACGTTTTGTGTATGCTACGATTTTCGGAAGCGGCCTCTACATTTTTTTGGAGGCCACAGTATGTATCTGCAACTGTCGCTCGTATTTAAAAGCTATTTTCTTTAAAAAGTGAGATTACCATACCTATATTTTCACGGTAGTCATTATTTTCTTTTTGTGACGTCCCAAGCCGCAACGGATTATTTAGTTCGGCGGTTTGGCGGATGGCTAGCCTTTTTAAAACCTCTGAATCAGTAAAAAAATATATCTTAAGACATATTTAATTCGTATCATTGCCTATAGTTGATATATTCGTTAATAAGTAATATGATTTGTATTTCCACAGAAAAAGACTTGGTTATGCCACAATGTGTTTTAGCCAAAGTATCGCGACTATTAGCAACGAAGAAACGAGAGTTCCTAAAAATGCGAAAATGTTTAATCTCTCAGCAAGTAAGTTTATTATTAAAATTACGGTAAAACCAAGCTATATGGTTGTTGTTGTTGTTATAGCTAAATGGTTGTTAGCTTGCCATGTCTATCGAAGGACTGATAAAAAAAAAAAAAATGCATTTATTTCAGGCGATTATGACACCCATATAGTTAATAAAAACAGACATAATTATACAGGACATACACACTTACAATCATATCATATATTATTATTATTATTATGTATAAAATAAATACAGACAAAATAAAATAAATACAGACAAATAAAATAAATACAGACAAAAATAATTTATATATTTATTTATAACATGGAAACATTCAGGCACTGCTAGTAACATGTCTGCTACAGCAATGCCTGATGTAGGGACAGTCAATCCGCCCAGCAATCATCGCCAGCACAGTATTGGAGCTGGCCCGCACCCTGCGCACCAAGGACGCGCACCGCTTGCGCATGGTGGTGTGGAAACAGTCGGTGCGCGCCTCCGCAAACATGACCGAGGCGCTGCAGAAGCGGGGCAGTCCCAACACTGCCCTGAACGCGTTGTTGTATTGAACACGGAGGGCACTGTACGCAGCTTGTGTGTAGGAAACCCACTGATGGCCGTTGGAGTAGACGAGTTACACGAATCAGCGAACGTTGCGTAGGACGCTCTCCGGCTACGAGGGACTAAAACGGTGACCGGACAGTCTGGATGCTAAAATTCAACCGGGTCTTTCGTGGTTGTGGCACAACTTGGAGAGGTCTATTTTCTGCAGTGGATTGCGATGGGTTCAATTGATTGGTGTCTAACCAACCGCTCTTTTATAAAGTTGTTAGACAAATTACAAAATTTAATACGTAAGGACGGGAAATAAAAGTGAAAAAAGCTTGAATGATGATATCACTCAGAATATTAATATTAATTACTTGTTCATTAAATAAAGTACCTACCTATAATAAAATTAATATGTGTTTCAACTCCGTAGAACACATTATTGGAGAACTACGCCCAGCTGAAGGAGCTGGAGTCTCGCGCCGGCGTCGCGCACGCGGACGATAATTTGGGCGAAGTGCGGGTGCTGTCGGTGAGCGGCTGGCCGGCGCATGACCTCCTCATGCTAGTTCGCGATGACCTTGAAATGCCATTACACTCGGAGATAAGTGGCCTTTTCGGTAAGCATGACCAATGTATAAGATATGTAGAGAAAGTATGCTCTGGAATGAAACCCTCAGTGACAGTAGCCAACTTTGAAATCTGCCTAAAATCTAAATA
The DNA here is from genome assembly GCA_948465475.1 of Thalpophila matura. Taxonomy (NCBI): domain Eukaryota; kingdom Metazoa; phylum Arthropoda; class Insecta; order Lepidoptera; family Noctuidae; genus Thalpophila; species Thalpophila matura. The sequence goes on along the minus strand of OX419183.1, from coordinate 7,458,645 downwards.
TGACATTAATCAGTATGAAATATGAAAAATATTTAAAACTAGCTTCTGCCCGCGGCTTCGCCCGCGTTTTTGGGATAAAAAGAAGCCTATGTGTTATGCTGATGTAGGTATAAGCTATATTAAATTACTATAAAGTTTCATCAAAATCCGTTCAGTAGTTTTTGCGTGAAAGAGTAACAAACATCCATACATACATCCATCCTCACAACCTTTCACATTTATAATATTAGTAGGATAGGATGAAAAACATTGTAAATCAAAACAAAATGCTTAAATAAACTCGAACTTACAATTATTTTATTGTTGCTTCTTTTAGGTCCACATGTGCTTCAGCAGATAACCGCGCAACTGAACCCGATCCCTGAGGAGATGCTGGCGGTTAGCGCAGAGATAATGGCGCGTCGAATAGAACTGCTCAATCTACTGAGGGGCAAGCACCGCACCGACCGTGCTACCTACCTTACTGTTAGTACATGGACTTTTACGGACGAACAACTGTAGAATCAACATTATACATTACCACATCACGATAGGCCATAGGCGGATAGATTGGCAACCACCACGTAAAACGATCAAAAGAGCTTTTTTATTTTCTCCATTAGGTCATCATAAGTGAGCTTTAAGAAATGTAAAATTTATTTCTATTAGAATCAGTGGTTCCTAACCTTTTTACCCGACTGCTTAATCTTGTTACCCCTAAATGACCTTAGAGAAAAACATTTTACCCCCGGCCCCCTCGCCTTAAAATGTTATCAGATGAAAGTCTTTATTGATCATAATTAATTGCAAAAAAGTGATATTCAGTGTAAAAGTTTGTATATTTTTGCATTAGGTTTAGTTTTTTAATTAATGATTATAACTTTTGTTATTTATTGCCAGTCTTATTACCCCCGTAGGATAGCTGTTTTACCCCCGAGGATAATTACCCCCAGGTTAGGAACCCAGGTATTAGATTAATATTATCTGTTATAGAACTTAGAATGGAAAACGAAAAACACAGAATTTGATCAAGAAACAGAAAAATTACACAGAATGGTGGCCGGTACTGCTGAAAACTTAAAAGCTAAGATTAGTTACTCTCTAGAATTGGCAAAGTAAGTTCAAAGACTCAATAGGTAATACCTAGATTATTGCGTGAAGTTAAAATTATGAAACTATTTTGTGTTGTTTAGGATCCCTTGGGTTGATCGAGAAACAATGACGAAGAAGATTGAGCGTCTACAAAAGGAAAACATGATACTGCAACATAAATTAGAGGAATCTATGAAAAAAGATTCTGACGATCCTAAAGAAATAGGACAAGCGGCGAATAATTTACCCAACTATCAGGTCGTTGATCTATCTAATAGCATTTAACATTATATTTCCAAATATATGATAAAATTAATTGATGAATTTCGTAAAACTACTCAAGTAAAATCATGTTGGAAAACTCGTATCGTATCTAATGGGAGGATTCCCCATTAGATACGATACAAGTTTCCCAACATTATTAATGTCATCATTCTTGATCAACTTATAGGGATCTATAAGTTGATCAAGGATGATGACATTATAATATTGTCCGCAGGCCAAATGCGAGGAGTTGTCAACTTATAGGGATCTATAAGTTGATCAAGGATGATGACATTATAATATTGTCCGCAGGCTATATGCGAGGAGTTGTCGAAGGAACGTGCCGCGCGGGAATCGCTGAAGGAAGTGGTGTCGGCTGCGGAGAGCATGCTGCGAGTGGCACGCGCGCGCATCGCCACGCTGGAGCGGCAGCTCAAGGACACGCGCGCTGAACTCGAGGCGGCGCGCAAAAAACACAAAGACCTCGAGCAACTCGTAAACAGACTCGAACAACATACAAATAACACAGTGAAGTTGTAACACTCTACATTACGATCCCACTCTGGGGGATCGATTATCAAATATCCCACACTTAATTTAAAAAAACGTGGGGAGCCCCCGTCAGGAACGAAGTTCCATTAATGTACTTTTTCATATGAACGTTTCTTAGAATATCCATTTTTACACCGTATGATTACGCGTATTGTTTTCTTATCTGGCAACGAGCCCTCCCACTCTGACGTCTCGACGGGTACTGGTCGGAGACAGTGAGCGCGATTGCCGTGAGTTTTAGATTCATGGAATTTTCCTTCATAACTGCTTTTTTCCGCAAGCTGCGTTACGGAACTTCGTTCCAAGAATCTTTAATGAAATAAGTTTTATTATCTTCATAACTATTAGATACAATTTTTATTTGAACGGTTGTTTTTACTTTCAGTATCGTCATCGGGAGACAAGCTACGATGCGCGCTCGAAGAAGTTACTTGAAGTTTCTAAAACTGGAGAAATAACCATTGAAGCACTGTCACGTCAACGAGACGCTTTGGAACTTAGGTTCTTTTCTATACGTGTAGTCGTGTACCTATTATTAAATGATTAAATTTTTAGTAGATATAATTAAAAACGATGACAAATTACACTTAGGGTGAAGGAGCTTCATGAGCAGGCTGAACAAGCGGAGAAATTAGCCGCCTCTAGAGAAGCAGAACAACGCGCGCGCGCCGAGTCCCTCCAGGCGAAGGTAGCGGAACAGGTGCTAAGCATTCGGGTCATGTTAAATTCTAAATTTGGATCATCGAAGGAATAGATATATGACGGTTTATTTAAAAAAGATCTCTGTACAGGAGAAAGTCAAAGCAGCGACGGAGAACCGCGTGATAGAATTGGAAGCCAAAGTTAAAGAATTGGAAGATCTGATACAAGCTTTACGTGAACGTTCTGTAAGACTTGTGGATATGGAGCGTCGACGGTGTCTGGAGTACGTACCTTCGAAAGGTCAGAAACATTGAGACGTATTTTTACCCGGCTGCAAGGGAAGGGTTATGTAATACATAAATGCAATACGCAGCTACCTAACGAGTCGGATTGAATTTAACGTGTTCACCTTTTGCAGAAAGTGAGCCTTCTGATAGAGAAACTGAGATATGGAAAGAACTTCAAGTGACTCGAGTAGCGTTATCTCGTGTAGAGGAAGAACTTAGACAAAGTCGAGCTGATAAAGATAGCTTTTTGAATTCGTTATCTCGAATAGCGGTAAGTTGTTGAAAATAATAAAAATGGAAAATTAAAAATTTTATAAAAACCCGACCGCGGTTTGCGTTACGTCTTATCTGGTGCGCGGTCGGGTTTTTATAAAATTTTTAATTTTCTATTTTTATTTGTCTTTTTTTCTTTTTTGATGTCTATGACATATCAGTTATATATTTTCGGAATTGTCTCTTTAAGTCCTTCATTTTGATACCCCACATGACCATGTCAGATTTTTTTAATTTTTTACGACTTCACATAATGGCGATTAAAATCCGCCATGTTGGTTTTTTTCATAATCCATATAGCCTATGTTACTCGCGACGTCAATACGAATCTAATGATATGTCATATGTTAAAATCCGTTTGTTGGTTATTCTCTAGGAGGGAACACAGAAACGGAAATACATACATACCCACATACTAACATACAGGTGAAACACTATACCCTCCTTTTGGGCTTCGCCGCAGTCGGGTAAAAACTAAAGAGATTCTATTTAAAGTAATGTGACGTTATAACTTTTTAGCAAGGAGAAGGATCGGACAACGTGCAAGAAAAAATCGCAACAGAATTATTAGATAGAGAACAAAAGATTGTTAAACTACAACATGTTATTGAAGAACAAAGAGAAAACGAAAAATTAATGTTAGTAATGCCTTATTCTAAATCAAATAAGTATCAAGGGCATTCAAGGGGTTAGGGGGTTGATAAGTAAAATTAAGTTTAACACGTACCGAATCGTGTTCGCAGGGAACAAAGTATGACACAATACGAGAATCAGCTAGCGGCGCTACGTCTCGAAGTGAAACGATTGCGGAACTATGATGGTTACGCTAAAGAGGTACCGCACCAAGAACTGCACACAGAGGTAAATAATATAGAAACGTTTAAGATAACGTCAAGTTTTGTCATTTTACGAAATATCTCCTTTATATGAGATAATACCATCCGGCCTAGCATGACCACGATAGAAACGGGTTTTGTCTACATAGAAATAGACAAAGTGACAGATTTCATTCATAAAACGTAGAAATGTTTCTACAATCTGTCACTTTGTCTATTTCAATTTGTACCTATACTTCTGCTTTTGAAAGCTCCTGGAGTTACATATGCAAGTGGAGACGCTATCTCGGGAGCGGACCGCACTGGTGACGGCGGCGGCGTCCCGCGCGCTCATGCTGGAGCGGCACGAGCGCTCGGCCGACCTGTTCGCACGCATGGTGCGCGCGCGCCGCGACCTGTCCGCGCTGCTGGATGGCCGCACCGACCCTCCGCCTCTCGACGAAGCCGGCCATGCTGAGGTTAACTTATTTAGGAGCTACAATTGCCGGAAGCTAAGCAGCTTACTTAATTTTTAGTTGTCTGGCGTGGTAATTTGGTAATTTTTAGTTGGCTTTTTTCTGTTATAAAGCTACAAATGGCGTAATCCACGGAGCTAATACAAAAAGTACTCTGTATTTGCTCCATGGCGTGATCACAGAAATCTAAATAATAAGTCAATAGAAGCCGCAAAGGCGCGTGACCTTGTCGCTGCTTTCGAGCAAATTATATAAGGCAGGTGGTGTCTTACAGAACACCACTACGAGAGCGCGCGTTTAATAATGTGACGTATGTGAAGTTCCATACAACCCCGAATATAAGTTAATTCTTTCGGAAGTGTTACAGAACGTACGCCTACAGTAACAGAAAAGTTACCTCTTGGTAGTGTTAGCCCTCTCATAACCCTAACGTTAGGGTAACCCTATCAATAAGTTAACTAGTACAAGATGTTACCGGCCCTTGTATGATTTCCAATTGAAGCGATAACCCTTTGAAAGGGTTAGTCGGGGTAATCAAAGGGTTTTAAATCAAATTATTTTAAATTACGTTGAAGTGGAGGAACAGATTTTGTCCTTGAAAGTTTGGAATCATATAGTATTGTTCATTAGTGTTTCTTACTCTGTTTGATAGGACGGTGCGGTTTTTTAAGTTTTAAATTTATAACGTCTGAATATTGAAGATGAACAGAGGTAAGTAAGAGTATTTTAATTAAGTATCACATATATTAAAACTGTAAATAGCCTGTGTCTGTACACTGAAAGTGTTTTAAACTTTTAGTGGGCTTGTAATCAGTATAGATACCAAATAACCAATTCTTGAACATTTTATGTCGCAAAAAGCATGTGATGGATTTTGATTAAAAGACAATGCCGGATGTAGTAGCGTCTTTTCTTTTTCGGGCGGCCATCGACCATTTTTTTTAAATACAAAATAGGATAATAAACCAAACTTACTATCGCAAGTATATCTCTAAACTCAGTCCGAACTGAGAGTTTGGTAGATACTGTTTTTCTTAAAATATTTTTTTTTTTTAAAGAAGAATAAGTAATAATAAAATATTGCATCAAATCACAAAGTAGTATCAATATAATATAAGTTTATTAAAAAAACGTACCTATAGATCTGATATATAAAATCAGCCAACTTCTAGGGGACTGAGTTTAGAGATATACTTGCGATAGTAAGTTTGGATTATTTTCCTATTTTGTATTAAAAAAAACAAGGTTTGGTCGATGGCCGCCCGAAAAATAAGACGCCATTTTCCGACATTGGCTTTTGGTATGGTTTTTTTTTTATACTGGGTTAAAATCATCAAATGACATCTGTCGCCCTTGGGTGGAGCGAGAGGGTGTGTCAGACTCCTACTGACTAAAAAATCCCACCCCGTTCCTTCTTGCCTATGGTACTGGGGTCAGAGCATGCCCTTTCGGATTCGCCCTCGGTCCCCAGTAGGCTTCGGCCCTGCTGGGCCCCTACAAATTGCCGACAAACTCTTTGAGACGCACGGGAACAGCGCGCGCCATAGACGACTTGGGCTTGGTCCGGATCATTACCGGACGGTCAGGCGGCGAGCTACTCATTGCTCTCCGCCCGCAAGCCCGCGCTATGGAGGCCGGAAATCGGGATCGGGATCCCGGCGACGGCCGCGGCGACGGTCGCGTCTGAGACGCAAGCGCCGTTGTCTCAAGCGGTCGGCCTCCTCCTTTGCTAGCATTACTGCTTCGCAGAAGGAGGCGACCGCCTGCCATCCCTCCTCGCTCCGGACCATGGCCTGGACCAAGGCCCGGCGCGAGAGATCGCCGCTGCCGATCGCTCCCACGAGGACACGACGATGCTCGTCCCAAGCGGGACACACCTCCACGGTGTGCTCCACCGTGTCCTCCGGTGGTCAGCGCAGTGCCGACACCCGGACGTCACCTCCGCCTTCACCCGCAGCAGGAACCTCCCGAACTTGTCATGTCCGTTGAGAAACTGCGTCATGCGGAAGGTAAGGACGCCGTGAGGTCTTTCCAACCACGCCTCAAAGAGGGGACTTACCGCCGAAATTACGGCGTGCCCTACCTATCCGATAGGTAGGCCTCGACCACACGACAGGCTTTTGGTATGGTAATAGCTGAATATCCTAATGAATATTTCAGGTAACTTTTACCTCAGGATAATGTCTAATACGGACGATAAATCGTCGCGAGTACAGCTATTTTTAATAAATAAAGAGACAGAGAGATAAAAATTCTATTTTTGTTTTTATTAAGTACTTATTAACAGTATCTATATAAATACCGACGTGGATTAGTTACGGATTTTGTTAAGTTTTATTAAGTTCTACAATAAAAGGGTTTTTGAATAAAGATCTTTCAAATAAAGCGTCGAAGAGACCTGAAATGTAGGTACTTAAATAGCATATTGAATATGGTAAAAAAAAATAAAAAAAATCCTGTGTTTATATTTTAGGAGCTGTAATACTGAAGCGTCAAGACTGCGCCATTGGAACGGTGAAAAATTAGTTTTTCGTCAATATTTCCCGTCTTACAGCTCCTAAAATATAAATACAGTTTTTTTTTTCTATATTTTTGCAATTTCTTTAAAAATTCACTCTGTTATTTACCTAAATTTCAGGTCTCTGCAATGCTTAGTTTTTAAGATCTAAATGACCGCATTTCGGTACGCTAATATGCCACTAAATTGTTCATTAATAGTTTTATAATAATAATTCTTATTTTTAGAGCACATATATATTTCAGACAGCGACAGAAGCTCAGACGAAAGTGAATCAATACATTTTGAGGAATTAAGGACAATCGATCTTTCATGTGTGTCAATACCGACATTGCAACCAACATTAGACGATAATAAGTCTACTCCCGATTTATCTTTTGAAAATGACTCTAAAGAAATGGAAGATAAGGCTGTAAATACTGATAACTCAGACAATAGCAAGGAAGATGTTATTCATGAGTGTTATTCTTTTTCTTTATTAATTGCAAAATATCTAAGCAAATTAGAAGAAGGACGACGTAATAAATGTATGCATCAAATAGTTCATGTGGTCATGCAAAGTGTTCAAGAACAACAAAACCATAAATAAGAAAAAAAATTGTGTATTTTAATAATAAATAATACCATGTTTTTTAAGATTTTTATTTAATCAATAACGATATCGTCATTTAAAATTGTTACAAAAAGAAATGGAAATCAACAATTAACGAAATTATGGCCCTATTTCCAAAAAAATAAACAATTGGCTCAAAAAACATTTAAAAAGTAAAAATGATGATGAATGAGCCGATCGAATGACATTTTTATGATTCCGTAAAATAGACAAGATTAAACATGAAACAATCCCGACTATTCCAGAAAAAAATAAATTTAACTTTAAAATCACTGCAATAATGACCATAATCGTATGTGTATGGACTGTGGAGTCGCTAGGCCCTAGACTGCGTGTTGCGACTTGACGCGTACACCTGCCGAATGCATGCAGTTTAGTACTTTATAATAAGGCACGAGAGATAAAATTACAATATTTGTAGTCCGAATGGGTAACTCTGTTATAGTCGTTGAAGGGGTAACCCGTTCAAAATGTCTTACTAGTAAAAAGTATAACCACCAAGAATGGGTTTTTGAATATACAGGTAAACAAATCGAAGGGGTTTGGAAGAGGTTATCCATTGATGAGGGTTTTCGTAAAAGATGGTAATAAATATGAAATTGGTTTTAAAACAACACTTTGTCGAAACCCTATCAAAAACTCTTTCAATGGGTAACCAAAATGGTCCCTTGTGAACGGAATGCATATGTACTGTATGCTTTTGAATAGGTGTCGAGATCGTTGTCGTCGGTGTGCGCGAGCGCAGCAGACACGTGGACGGCGCTACGTGCGGAGCGCGCGCGCGTGCTGCGGCTGGAGAGCGCGGTGCTCGCGCAGAGCCTGCAGCTGGAGCGCGAGGGGCGCGTGCGCACGCAGCTCGAGAGGCGCCGAGCCATGCTGGAGAGAGAAATCTTGCGATCTCAGCACGAGGGCTCGTCCGACCCGTCGGTATTGAATCCCATGAAAAATCCAAGTTTGGTATTCTCTCAATGCTTCTTTATGTATTTTGCAATTACGGTGTTTATTATTAATGTTATGGCTTTCATGGTCTAACTGTGTAGTTGCAGCGGGAGTGGCAATCATTATGAAATTTTAATGTATGGTATTATAAATGAAAATGTCTTTCTAAGAATACAGGTTACTTTTAAGTTTGTTATTAAAAAGTGCAATACAGCTAATTTTGTCTCTTCTTCTTTCAGATTTAGGACATTCTTGGATATAAATGACAGATAACGCTACCACCTTTTAAAATTATTCGTTGAACTGCATGCTATAATGTAAATAAATTGTGTAATTATGTCGCACAAAATAATATTTTATTTCTCTTAAATATTGGATATGTTTTCAGAAGCAACAATTAAAAACAGCACAACACAAACAATACACAAACTAGCATTACAGCACTCATAGCCTATGACCAGCAATTTTGAACATCTTGCTTTTTTTTTCATTACGTAATTGATTATTTGTTAATAATTGTATATTTCTAGACAGCAAATTATCTTTGAGGTGGCTTACAGCTGGCAGCAGCCCTCTAAAAGGTGGATAGTTATTGTCCTTGATCGTGGGAAGATTAGCATACACGTTAATGTTTGGCTCAGGAGCAGGAACCCATTTCTGTGTGTCAATGTTCGTAATAGCCTTCTTCCGATCGAGATTATCACCTTTGAATTGTTCATCATTAGATGATATGTATGTTTTCTTAACAAAATTGCCCATGACAATTTTAGTAGGAAGTGATTCATGATCGTTTTGGTACATAGTTTGATTATTGTTGCCTTTGTGACATTCGAAGTTTTGAAGCTTGTCTCTTCTACGGTCTCCTATATATTTCTTTTTAGGTGTCACAAAATCATGCTCTTCATTATTCAATGATGTACCAAAAGAAGTTCCTAGTTCGTCTTCTAGGATTTTGATTATGCTGTCTAAATTATTAGAAGGTACTTCAATGTGCCTATTCTCCATCTGATACGCTTCATATTCTGCAATTTTTTGTTCTAGCAACTTAACTTTATCTTGGTCTTTTCGCCTCTGTATACTAGCTTTGCGCGTCTGATCTTCTAAGGTCAAAATTATTTTCTCCAATTGAGATATTTGTTGTTTTCTCGTTTCCACATTTGTGATAAGAGCCTCAATCTCAGCATTTTTCTCGGTTATTTGTTGGTTCAACTGTCAACAAAATGATGGTACATTTTAAAATGTGAGTTTGAACCGCGGGTGTTTCTTAATTTATACCTAATTATTAATTGGTCATTAAATATTATTATTCCAAAGAAAAAAAACCTATAAAGTTACCGGAATAAAAAAAGCCGCACTCAACCTGGTGATTCGTTCTTGAGAAGTCTGTTCACATAAATTTCCCACAAAATCACTCATTTTACAGTAATAAGATTAGTATTTTACTTACATCCATATCTGCTTGAGTTCTCATCTCCAAATTAGTTCTTAACAGTTTTATTATATTAGTATGCTCTTCGTCTTTCCCTGATAACATCTTTATAACAGCATTCCGTTGTTCCAGAAGCTGTTCTTGTTCTGCAAAACTGTCTAGGTGCCGCTCCAATTCCATATCTTTCTTTTGCAATGCTTCAGCAAGTTCTCCATTTTGTCTAGTTGCTTCCAGCAATTTGGCTCGTTGTTGATTTACCTAAATATAAAAAGCGTAAACATGGTTATCATTAATTATTTATTTGCTTGCAACCTTATTTGTCGGATGAATGATTTCATTATTATATACCGTACGGTCTTGCTTACCATTTCATGAAGTTCATTTAAGTTCTCAAATTCACCAAAATCTTCCTGCAACTCTGCTATATGAGTTTTAAGGGAGGACAACTGCTCCTCGTATGATCCCATTTTACATTCACTACAAATCATTTTCACGATGAGTCATTATTTTAAAGTAAGTAACTCTTGTTAGGTAATACTGTTATTTCTAGCAATCTAGGGAAGAAATATTTCTTTCCTTGTCAGTTAGGCAGAAAAAAAAAATAGGCAGATTGCAGGTATTTCGATTGTCTTTTCGACGGTTAAACAATAACATTTTCCCCACACTAGGAGTTGATTATATCGTGGGTGATAAAATATTAACAGAAAAAAAACGTGTGGGGTCAGGGGACCCCCGTCAGGAACGAAGTTCCAAAAATTTCCGAGAATTTTCTCTAACTAGCTAACCAAAGGTTTATCCTAAAGAATCGAGTCACGCAAAATTTGTTCAGGTATGAAGCAATGTCACAAAATTATTAAATTACTCCGTCGCGCGTTGAATATATCGTTTTATCTCTGAAACTATTTGTCGGAATAAAATTATTTATACTACAAAAATCATCTCCATTAAATACTTGTGACGATGAAACTACTTATTTGGATAAGGATTAATATTTTATAGATAAATGTGTCTTTTTTATAGACCTATTTAAGGCCAACGTTTTTGTAATACATTGTTTTCACATATATATCAACATATAACGACTTGGGCAGTGCACGCGCAAAAAGCCCTTTTTTCCGACTTCCTTAATAAAAACCGTGACAGCTCGGCTAATATATATAAAACATTTATAAATTATATACAAAAACCTTCCTCGGAAATGTGTCCTTTCATTGGTGAAAACTATATGAAAATCCGTTCAGTAGTTAGATATAGACTGACACCGCTCGTGCAATTTCTTGAATAGGTATAAAAGCGAAATGGCAGAAAACGTCATCGCGTCATCGCTTAAATTTTCTCCCATTTCACTCGTATGGTGAGCTGCGTAAAGGAACTTCGTTCCAAAAAAACAAAACAAATACCGTACTTGGAAAACTATTTGTAGACCATACGAGTGAATGTTCATTCCGTGCGACAGTGCAACCACTACGGAAACCTTGCCGTCTAGTATCTTGAACTAACTGGTAATGAATATCAGAAAATTTTATTTACCTTTCTTGTAACTGTTGTTCTAGTAATGACTGTTTCTTTTCAAGCTCTGATATATATTCTTCTTTATTCATTAGATTAGATTTTAGATCTTCTTCTAAACTGATCGATTCTTTGAAGTTGTTCTAGGTACATAATAAAATTAATAAATGTTTTACAGTTTTTTTGAATGACATACTTACGTTGTATTTTGGTGTTGCAGTTTACAATGTATGTAATATACTTACTTCAAATTCTTTTATGGTTTCACATTGTTCAATCAACTTTGTTTTGTAATCTTCTATTTCAATAACCGCTATATCTAAATCTCGCTTAGTTGATAATAATTCTTTCTCAAAAGTCATTGACTGACCTGGAAACAGCGTATTTATTAGATTTTTTTAAACTTTTAGCTTATTCATAAAAAAAACCTCTAACTATAGACAATACTAACTTAATTGATCTTTTGTTTCTTGTAGTTCCTTTGTAACATCTTTTACCCGAAGTTCAGATTCCAAAAGTTGCGAACATAATGACTCCAGCTTAACTTCTAGATGTTTCTTTTGCTCTGCTTGTTCCTCGTATTTCTTTTCAGTTTCAATAAGCTTAGCAACGTTTATGTTCATATCATGTTTGATAGATTTAAGTGATTCGTTATAATACTTCGATAGTTCCCCAAGACGTTTTTCTAGATCTTCTTTCCTATTATTTGGTAAATAAACTATGTCAGCATTTATACCCTGAATTATTTCACACCATTCATTTTCACTTGTTATATTGTATACCTTTCGATTAAATATTGGGTTTTTTACTTACTCAGTTTGTAATTTTTCACGAGCTTCTGCTATTTCTTCCAAATGCATAGTATTTTCCCTGATGGATTCTCTTAACTTATTAAGTTCTATATCAAATTCAGTCTGTAATTTTTGGTTCTGAAAAATGTAGCGTAATGATTATTGATTAAGCGTATTATATTGAAACAGTTAATTAAAGGCCAAAATACAAAAAAAAAATATCAATTTTATTGAGATTCCAACCTGTTCATGTAGCTGTTGGACGGTACGTTCTAAAGTCCATATTTGCGAGCGAGCCTGTTCTAAAGCTGCTTCTAATTGCGAAGCTCGCTCTACACCAATCTTAATTTGACCTTCTGCTCGGGACAAGCGGTCCCTTATAAATATTTTTTTACATCTTTCTTCCTTAAGTTCTTTTTCAAGCTCCTGGAAAATATATAAGTAGTTATTGTTAGTTATATGCACAATAAAATTAATCTTATTTACATAAATTATTGCTACAATATGGTTACCTACCTCTATTTTATGCTTATTTGTTTGCGACCGCAGATGATCGGCATTATGAATTTGCTTTCGCAAATCGGTATTTTGGGAATTAAGATCCGATAATTCGTACGTCAGTTCTTCCGTGCGTAGCTGGAGGGCTATTGTTTCGTTCACGGTTTTTCTGAAAACAATAACTCAACACATGTTACGCATGAATAAGATAGTCATAACATATTTTTAAATACACGTACCGCATAATTTCTATGATTTCGTTCAATTCCTTACTGAATTCTCCTTTGGCTTGTTCTAAGGAGCATTTTAACATTTCATTTTCTGCATAAAATTCATTAATCTTCTTGGAAAGCGTGTGCATACCAATACCCTTTAATGAAATATTTATAAAGAGTTGGTTTGCTAACAGGAACTGGTTATAGATGGTGGGTCTCACACGGCGCCACCTGCCACCAAGGTGCGCGGTCAAGCGGATGAACAGTCGCATATGTAGGTACTATTTATCTATACGTTTCACGCCGAATCCATCGCTTAGTTATACTAACTACAAGTGCAGCGCGATACTATAGCACCTACATAGGTACTGCTGACACATGTGGCACCGCAGATATGTAATATTCAAACTGAACTTTTCCTCGCATAAGTATCTGCCGTGCAAAGTGGAATTTGAGCTGCGGCTGGCGGTGCTGCGGGAGGTCCACCTATGAGGAGCGTGCTGTAAGTCCCAATACCTTCTCTACCGATTTTAAAGATTCAAACCAATCAATAATCTCCTTCCTCTTTAACAGAGTCTGCTCGCAAGTGGCAACTAACTTGGAAGGCATACCGTACAATTTATTCATGTCGACTGCCAATGGGGTTGTAGTTGATGATTGACCATCTGGAATAATACAATATTTACACATTTTATTGTAATGTATTTTATATTTTAAAACATAAATGCTTCAAGTAGAAGCAACAAGTAGGTACATATGTAAATTACGTGCCTTTTGTCTTACCAACTTTTTCAGACTTATCGTCAGGCTGTCGCACAGAGCAGAGCTGCAACAGCTGTTCCGCGGTCAACTTGGCCACGTTCATGATGTGCAAGTCCTCGGAGGGCGGCAGGATTGCCTTTTGACCCAAAACCGTCATCTTCTGATGGGTATTTCGCATCAGCGCAAAATGTTCCATAATTGCTTTCTGTAAAATTAAAATATAATTATAACGCAATTAGTGTAATTAGGTAGGTTTAGAATTTTGACTAATACAATCAGAATTAGTTTTGCGAAAACGAGCTAGGGCTTCCTGTTAGGGCAATCCATAGGATGTTTCATTCATGAAATGTAAAAAAAAAAGCAGCACTCCAAAACATACATTCAGGATCATTTTAATTAAGCTCTGCATCATCTGAACGTGTCTTATCAAAAAACGGTACACATTGATACTTATGTTAAAAAAAGTTAAAACCTGACGTTCCCTGAGATCATCCTTCATCTTTTCAAACTGCACCATATTTTCTTGCCAACTTATTTTAAGTTTCATCATTTTGTCGCTTCCAGAACATAACGAATCTGAGAATTCATAAACAATGCAACATCAATGGGTTTTGTTAACTGCGTCACGTTTGTTTTTAAACAAAACAATAATGAATGCACGCACGCAAAATTATTAGGTATATACCTTTGTCAATAATCGTCGGCGTACCATCCAAATCATCGAAGTCTTCACATCTTTCTTGTTTTTGAATTGTTTCCTGAAAAATACAAGGTAATAAGCACACAACACAGCTTTTGCAAGCCTTAGATACGCTCATCTCTCTCACGATTCACGCGTTCATGTTTCTGTCAGCGATCAACGAGAGCCCGACCATCGGAACCAGACTTGTCTGATGGTGAAAAAGCTATATCAACTTGTCAGCATTGCTACCTACCTACTCGTAGCCTATATTAAAGTACTTACCTATAGGACTATGTTAAGCTCTACTCCATAAGTTATCAAATTATCATAACCTTATAAATGTATCTATGTAATAATATCACACCTCCAACTTAGATTATTATCGTTTGTGGTTTGATAAACCCATTCCCAAACGGGTGTTCAATAAATAAACCTCACCTGATCTGGTAGTTCACTGTCCATGTTTTTAAGCTGAGCTCTCTGTAATGACAAAATAAATTTCTATCGGCTTTCGCGGTACCTACACATAAAATACTTACTTAAAAATAAACAATAATAAAGAGTTTGATCCAGGTGATCAGAGTGATAATGCAATTTTAATGCTAGAATGTTCTACAAAAACCTATTGTAGTTCGTAAAATATAGCTTGATCTCTGTGACAGATGTGTGAAATACGCACATTTTTAGTTCATTTTGACATTATTTGTTTGTATTTGACATCTATCACAGAGATCAAGCTATATTTTACGAAAAAGCGGAAATAATGCACAGGTGTAAACTTCATTTTGACCAAAATGTTACTTGGATAATTTACGTCCACCAAGGTCTCCATTTTGTAGGATACTTTTCGCAGCTTGCGGCAGGAGTTGACTAGTAGAGTACCTAAGGAAAAAGCGTTATGCCTCCTCCTTGTGACTTTCTCCCTGTCTCTTTTTATTTTAAGAAAAGCACCAGATACGAAATTATTGTACGATTTTGTTACCTGTGAGCCAGACACGGGCACAGTTATGACTGCTCGTGCCGCTTTGTTAGGTGGTGGTGTGTGGTCCAATATTTTCCTAGGTATTGTGGAAGGCCTCTAAAAAATAACATTATAATTATAATATTTATCTTTGTTAACTTTGCCAGACCATCAAAGTCGCAAAATATCAATAATAACTACCCAATTCAATACAAATTAATTAAGTAGGTTTTTATAATTTATTTATTTATATATAAATATAATTAAATAATAATATAAATTAATTAATTAAAATGATTATTGCGAACATAACCAGGTGAATGACAAAGATGAAAATAAAGACGAATTTATGAGCTATACTTATATTATTAGCTAGCTTTTTTATTAAATACTACCTATAGTAACAATAGTAGATTGTTATACAAGGGTGGAAAGAAATCAATTCCCATACGAGGTATTTAGACGCACGAGCGAAGCGAGGGCGGCTATAGTCCGAGTGGGAATTGATGACTTTCACCCGTGTTAAACACTCTACTTTTCATTTCAAATATAAGGAAAGTAAAAAATAGTAGTTTTTTTTAACGGAATTGGGGGTCGACATTTCAGAATCGCTTGAACTCATTTTTATTCAAATAATTTCGGTACAGAGTTAGTATCCCGCCAAATTATACTTAGTCTTTTTTAATCTAAATTTCAAATATGGAACACACCGCCCGCGTCACCGCCGCGGGCCATCCCACTTTAATAGGTATTTTTTTTAATTCACATTGGCCGTATACACTCACAAGACCGCAGCATTTTTTTTTTAATCGATATTTTTCTTAATTATGTAAAAAAAATTATAGCCGACTAAATAACCAATTTTAGTTCTATTTTTAAAATTCATTCCCGCCCTAGGGAGGGAAGCAATTACTATGAGTCTTTCCCGCCCAAGGGAGGGAAGCATCGTTTTCGACCCGCTGCTCTGATCAAACAAACACTACTTTCCGAGTATGAAAAATGAAAAGTATTTTACCTTCTATTAAGTTCTAAAAAAATAAAATTGTATCTATTTATAAATCCGACTGCGGTGAAGCCCAAAAGGAGGGTATAGTTTTTGGTATAATTGTTTAAGATTATGTTTTTATTAGACCTACTCTAGGTGCAATCATTGAGAAGCGTTCTCGGTCTGGTCTAGCCGACCGCGGCATGGTGTGCCCAGGTCTTCCTAGTCCTAACTCATCTTTCAGACGATTCGCAGATTTTGGTCTCGACTGTAAACAATATTTTGGTCAGTAAGTATACAAAATTGTTAATATTATAAATGTCGCGAGCGGGATTTTGAACACGCGACCTCTGCCGATCCGTGACATTGCTGTGAACCAACTGAGCTACCCGCTAGGTTCATTCGAAATTTTACTAATTGGTAACTACATAGGTACTTATGATGAAAGTTTTAGCCTCGCTGCAAAAGGCCCACGCAACGCCACCACGGAGCTGTGGACTACACTACACTGACTACTGTAGATTATCCGTACGATGTAATACGGATAATCTGTACTTACCTAAGTACTTATTGCCAAATGTAGTTTTTATTGAAATCTGTTTACGGCATAACTTAAATTTTCTTTTTTAAAAGCCTATTCAAATCTCGGAGAATAAGTAACGGCCATATTCTTAGTCGTTTTTGAAAACGTTGGCTTCTCACTTGAACAACATTTTCAGTTTTGTTTGCATGAGAAATAGGTACTCAGTCTAGGACGTTATTAGCTTAGAATATGGGGTAAGTTTACTTTCAAATCGCATGTGGACTAACAGCTGACTACAGGTTACATGAGTCTGTCTCAGCGGATTACTGCTCTGAGAGTTGATTAGGCTTAGGCTCTAAAAACCCAAGTAATGGTAAGTAATATTGAAAACCTCATCAGAACGCGGTCGTGCCGCGTTTCGTACGGGAAACCGCTGCTGTTGAGCTGGCACTGCTTCGTATTTTGGTCTCTGCAACAAAGAATAACATTCAGCAACAGAGATAATTATATGAAAAATGAAAAGATAGAACGAAGAGAGGGAATGTAAGTACCGTAGAGGCGGGTTACTTTGACCCTAGGGCATAACTTTGGACCAAATCGAAAATAGTTTGAACTGCCCGCCGTGTTGTGAAAATACAACCGATCGTCGCAGTTCCTTCGCCATCTACTTATTACTTTACATTTACTTATTACTTACCACAGGATCTGCGGCGATCGTTTGCGTCACGGAATAAAAAAAACTTGTGTGGTCGCGACACAGCGGGCAGTTCAAGTTCCATTTGGATTTGGTCCAAGTTATGCCCTAATAGGGTCAAAGTAACCCGCCTCTACGGTGCCTACACTAAATATTATAGTTAGCACTCAAAAGAAGCATTCTTTTATTTTTGAAAGTAAGTTAAACTGAAAGAAAGTAGGTAAAGGGAAGTAACCATCACCAGAAATTCAAAAATTGGTGTGCTTACAATTATGTCAGTAGTGGGTTTGGGTCTAATTTGTTGAGGTTTCTGCCGTGCCAGGGGCAATCTCTGCGGAATGCGACATTTGATTGGCCCTTTCGCCGTTTCTACCACGTCTGTAAGCAAATAAGTTTAATCTCTATATATTTATTAACGAACGGAATTAATGAAATGGTATTTTTATAAGGAAAGGACTCAGATGCCGGCGCCGGGGTTCCTGAGGTTTCAGAGTTAGGTGGTGGTGGGTGTATTTCATTCTACAGGTTCATTCTAACTCGAGTGGCTGGTCTTCGAGATACTAAAGCACTAAAGCCGTCCCATTCCTGTCTTTTACAATTTTAGGCTTAAAAGATTGAATTATAGGAAGAAATATCGTAGGTATTATATTAAATGGCACTTGTCTACTTGCTGCTGTTGCTCTCATCTAATATCTCCGCTATTGGCTACTTAACAAGAGCAGTATTGTTTTCAATGTGGTAGCTTTTCAGACTCACCAAATGTGACTGATTCCTAGATTCCTACTCCTACATAGGCTCTATAAGAACGCAGTACAAAATCATGTCATCACTTTACCTTGTCTTGGTTCACCGGTCACCAAAAGTGACATTGTTTCATTGCTTATCTAACAATTTAAACACGGAACGCAGTATGGTACGCGTTTTAATTATTATTCTAATAATAAGTATGTACAAAAATTTTATAATAAATGCATTCCAAAAGTAAATGACATTTTTGTGAAGCAAAGTTTTGAAAGAAGAAAAATACTTTGGCAAACATTCTAAGTCCAAAAAGTTTATTATAACACCAAAAAGTTTATCCATGAAGTCCTTTCTTTGCAATCGATGGCCATAAAAAAACAATGTGTCTAATTTAAAATTTAGAACTCCCGTCCATCATTACCGATCACGCAAATAGTTTAACAAAATATCAAAATTCCAGAGGTTTTCTTTTACATTTTCTAAACACCATTTTACAGCTGTAGAGTTTATTATGACGACTGCGGCAAAATCGCAAAAGGATAAGCCTTGTAAGTTTTATATTTCTACGGTTCTACCACAAGTGTTTTAGAGATAATTGACAATAAATCATTGAGGATCAGTTGATATGGTATGGTATAATCTGGTATAATCTCCAAATAACTTTGCTGCTCACCTAAGACTTCTAATAAATTGGAATCAGATTTATCAGATCAGATCAGTGAGTGCAAAAGGCGCGCATATATCCATGTCAAAAACTCAACAGCATACCTAAACGTTCGCTTCTGCTTCTGGTCACGGTTGTCCATGGCTGGCCATGGCTGGCCATTACCTAACTACTCATCACCACGCTTAACAGCCTTGTTGCACAGGAGGATGCTGCTGTTATTCTTGACATTGTTCCTTCGTTCGAAAAGAAGTGTCTAAGGCCTGATATTCAGTATCAATGCACAATCACTTATCTATACAATAATGGTGTTACACTTGAGTCGTTCACCACCATTCGGATGCCTTTGGACTTCGGGCTAGGGACCAAGTGTAATTGCGCCTTAGGCTAGCTGTCCTCTTATGCTGACCGATGCATCGGTCGTGTACGGAAACTAGCCCTTCGGGAGAATAATATGTGCCGTGGAAGAAATCGTATCAAATCGGTGCTTCATAATCATGAGATATATTTGATATGTAGGACTACGCAAACGAAATCAGCGAAGCAAGACAGCCAGCCTAGCCTATTTATCTCTAATTTTTGTCTTAACGTTATTTGGCTACTTTGACCAGTTGGCACCGCTCCTCGATTATTGCCGAGGCCAACAGCAGCCTCCGCCGCACGCGCCGCTCGCAATGCCACCAACAGAAACTTGTCGCTGCCCTCCCAGAGGCAATCGCCGACCCGGACCCCTAATTGTCCCAAGGTATTTTATTTACTAGTTTTTTCTACTCATTCCTCATCTCCTTGCAGTCGACATGGCGAGGCTTTTCTTGAGTGTTAGTTGTGATATAGTTTCTAATTATGATGTGTACAGTTGCAGGGTAAAAGTTCTCTAATTCAACGTGCCCAGAAATCTGATTCCAAGACGGATGTCAAGGTAATAAAGATTGGCAGAAAATTATGTGATTAATCAGTCTCTGCGCTTACACTTATTGAATTTAATTTGATTGATAGGTTAATGGAGACTCAGATAGCGAACCATTGGAGAATGTTAGTGTAAGTATAATAATATAATATTTGTATCAAAAACACTAGGTATAGGCTCTCATAAATAAACCGATTTGCCGATCTCATGCAAAAGCTCATCCCAGAATTTTACAAAATATCAAAAGAGACGAAGGTCTCTTTTGATATTTTGTAAAATTCTGGGATGAGCTTTTAAAGAGCTGTCAAAATATTCTCTCTATTTAAATCATCAATAACAAAGATATTTCAGTGCGATTCGTAAAACAAGCGTGCTGAATGACGATTTGGTGTCGGACTGCTGTTTTACTTGTAGGTACTACAACCGGGCGGGTCTCTCGACGTGTCAAATGTATGCAAAAAAAAACAATCTGCGGTACGCAGTGCGACTAACACGACTGTCGCACAACTACTGCCCGGCAGTAGTCCGACACCAATCGTCTAAATCGAAAGAGCCCTTAATACCTTAAAACTAACCTTTTCAATGTGACAGTTCTAAGTTTTGCTCTCGAGCCTTTCATTCATGTTGTTAGTATCGTGTAGGTAAGTTGTTAAGTGTGTTTTTGGTCCAGATTTCACCACCGGTAGAAAATAATACTTATATTATCGAGAATTCTTCGATAATGATAATAGAAGAAGCATCGGACGACCAAGTTATTTACGATGGTGGTGTCGTTAACCTTCAGGACATCAATGAAAATTGCACCTTGGGTACGTAAAAATACATTAAGTGTTTTTGCTCTAATCAATGTAGTAAGGCATTTTTCACTCTGTTGAGTGCCATCAGTCTCTGGATTTCCATAAATGTTGCAACCTTCACTTTCTCGTAGATCTGCTCATTGACTTTCTTGTGGTATCTGAAAATATTTCTTATTTATATACAGAAATAAAAAATAATTGTGATGGCAATCTCAATGATGTACAGCAACACAGAATGAATGAGTCTGATATACCACAACACAATATTAGTCGCAAAAACGGTAAGGTTTTAAAAATATGAAAAATTATATCAAATGCCATTGTAAAACATTATCCAAGTCTATGTTCTTTTAGAATCTAGAAGTCGGCCTCAAACCCCAGCGTTGAATAGTCGTCCTCAGACTCCTAGAAGTTTACAATCGAGTCGTCCACAAACGCCGCGCATGCCGAGCCGGCCCACGACGCCAGCACACCCCGTGCAATGCCACAGCACCCCTACCAGCCGCCCCAACACGCCGCAACGTCTCTCCACCACATCTCGTCCTAGAACGCCGTCCTTTAACGTCCCACCAAGTTCTAGGGTTTTAACACCAGCATCCCTGTGCAGTCCGTCACGTTCGTTCAAAGACGACGAAGACGTTAAAACGACGTTCCTCTCGAAGCAGAAGCAATTCCATCGCATGAAGAAGGAACTGGACTTGAAACAGGTTTTATTATACCTTTAATATTATTTTATTTATGATACGATTTGATCAAAGGTAAATATTAACATAAACCATGACAATAATTAAGCACTTATTAAATATCACTTAATTCTAGTCTTTTTAATTTGTTCGAACGAGACAAAGTTCAATAAAAATGTAAAGACCAATAAAACTCTTTCAGCAAGCAGTTCTGGAACTGTTTGACAGTTTACGTGGATTGCGAGAACGCATGACACGAGAGGGCGTTTCAGGCTGCGGCGAGGGGCTTCAGCTACAAGAACTAGTAGTATTCAATGTAGCAGACTGGACAGCGGACGAGGTTGCCCAGCTGTGCCGTGATGCTGTCGCCTCCTCTACCACCGATGGTGCTGTCGAACTTATTAACACCACCCTTCCTATTGGTAATATCAATTTGGTAATTGGTACCTTTGAAGTTTTCGAATCTGTTCATTTATTCAACGTCATCATTTACCTACCCTTTTTTAGAACGGGGAAACTGCAGGATTGGTTTACTCCTCCTAAGTAGTAGGTATCTATTAAGGGTGCGTTTACAAAATAGGCCGCACCACTATATTCACACGGCTCAAACGCACAAATACGCAATATTATAGTTGCGGAAATAATAAGTAAGTAAACTAATTTGCAAGCTGCTGCTAACAAGCGACACAGGGTCCACTCACAACACTCACAATGTGGACTTCCGTTTTATTATAATTTTTTGTACAATAAATCAAGACAAGTAAAATAAACCTTAATGCCACCCATTAAGGTTCATGTCTATTAGCAAAATACGTGAAAAAGTAGACGGGACTTTTAATTTTTTTTCTGAGATTATTTGTAACATTTTCGTAATTATTTTTTGTATCGTTTTGAGATGACTATATCTGCTTACCTAGGCAATTTTTAAAGAAACAAGATTATGTCAATAAATAAAAAAAAATGATCCTAAACTCAAGCTCGTATCGTAAATTTTGTGTGAAGAGGCAGGCAATGGGAAATTGTTTTTACAATATCAAAAACCAACATTTTTTTTTTCTGTATGAATTGGAAATAAAGGAGTAAGAGTAACTAATCTATCCGTGGCAATAGTTAGTTACGTTTGATTTAGTTTCATCCGGTTGGAAATTCTACCGAAAAACAGCCTATTTTTGTCAGATTTGTAAACGCGTCCTTAATGCGAATTAATACTTATTAGGGAGCGCCTCCGCAGCCGGCGGCGGCTCCCAAAAATAACGCTGTTGGGAACCGGAGTAGCCTTGGAGTAGCAGTGATACCAGACGAAAATAATTGCAAACTACCGTTGCAGCAGATTAATGTTGCCGTGTTTTAAGTTGAATTATCTACCTTAGACTGACTTTTAAATTACAGTGTCAATGTAAAACAAAATACAACTTTTTTGGACTTACAAGGGGGAGGGAGGTGGTCGACGGCGCCCCCCGGGGCTCCTATTTCTGTCTGCAAGGTTAAAAGTAACCTAACACGAAGGGCTTGACGGGGGCTTCGTTCGCTCGCTTTGCTCGCTCACTGAAGCCCCCGTCAACCCCTTCGAACCTAAATTGTCCGTGTCGGGGTGTCCAAGTTTCCGAGCTCGCTTCGCTCGCTCTTGGACCCTAGTTAGGTATGTTACTCAAATGAAACATGAAATGTTTTTTTAATTATTTCAAATTGCCAACCCCATTTCCCGCTTTTTTTCCAATGTCAGCGCCGGCTGCAAATTTAGCAACCGGCGGCGGTTGCAAATTCAGGTCACGGCGGCGGTCGCGGAGTCACTTCCTACTTATTATGTTCCCATGTACCTAATTTAATTGATACTTGAACAAGTAGCTAGCCCCCTATCCTTCGTCATCTTTAATTCATTATTATGTCAAACAGAAAATATCCGCCTATTAGAATTTATTAGTACCTACCTACTTATTTAATATTTATTTATGGTTGTATTATTACAGATGAATGTGCTCTTGCAGAACTTGATTCCAAAGTTACGAACGTGCCTACATGTTTTGCCGATCTGTGCCTCCAGGCGTTTACGGCGCGACAAGAAATCATTGATTGGGTCAAGGAGCTCATCGAAAGAAGCGTAAGTTCAGGATATAGAATATGATGAGCATACCGCAAAATATCTAAATACTAATAACAATTAATATATGTGTAGGAAAGTGGTAGTGTCGAGTCATTGGAGCGTATTGCTCGTTACAATGCTCAAGGACTTGAACTTTGCGAGTCTCTCCGCGACCTGAAATCCCGTGCGGATGACGCTGTTGACACTGTCACACAACTCTCCAAGTAATATTCATTGATATTATTAATTAACAAATAAGATTGCTGAATGCTGAGAATGTTTAATTAAAATAATCTTATAATACATTTAGGAGAGCCTGTCGAGAACGAAGTGCATTGGTAGCTGTCGGAGAATCGTTAGTGAGAGAAATAGCACGACTTCGACGAGACCTAGAAACACGTTCTGCCATTATTAATGAATTGCAGGAAACCCGCAATGAATCTGAACGCAACGGGTCTTCTGAGGTTAGTGCTCACATCATTTCATTACCTACTTTTCAAACATTGGTCCTTAAATTTAAAGTTTGCGTAAGTTTAGTACAGTTATATTGAATTGATACGGGCTTTTAACTACAATTTTGGTACTTACTAATCACAAAGGAAATGCGACGGGAGTTGGAGGATGAACGAGCAGCAAAGGTCGCTACTAAAGAGAAGCTGGCGACTACTGAGTCTCAGCTCCGTCAAGCGCGCATCCGTATTACTAAAATGGACCGGCAACTGCGCGAGGCAGAAGCAAGCATTGCTGGTCTCACAGGCACTGTAAAGACGATGGAAGACCAGGTAACGCTACGCGTTTTGTTACATAAATGATCACAATGAAGGCGATAAGGTTATTGATGGCAATTTAATATTCAGAGTCGTCAAAGGGAAGTGCAGTTGGAAGCTCGTGCAAGGAAATTAAAAGAATCTTTAAAAACTGGAGAAGTAGCCAGCAATCAATTAGCACAGCAACGTGACTCTCTGCAAAATGAGTAAGTGGAATAAAGAATAAATTAAATACCTAAGTACATATTTATTATCCACCTTAAAACAATTATATTTTCTGCAGAATTCAAGATCTGAAGCAACAAATAGAAAATTTAACCGCTCAGCATAAGGCAGCCATACACGAACTAACTATTCAGCTCAAAGAATTCAAAACTAATTTAGATGACCAGCGTAAAATTACACAAAGAGAAATTGAGCTGAAGGAGGCAGCTGAAGCTTCCTTATTAGAGAGCCATAATAACATTGAAGAATTAAAAGCTAAAATTACTGAACTGGAAAATAGTAGACCTAATCCTGGTATTTAAATATTCCATAGTCCTTTATTAATGCTTTTAGAGCGAGTTTTGATAATTGTTAGATAATCTGTTGTTTCAGATTTACCAACAGAAAGAGAAATGGATCTCTGGGCAGAACTGCAAGCTACGAAAGATACTTTACGTGTGACTGAGGACGAAGTGACTTCTTGTAAACGGGAGAAAGTGCGATTTTTGGAAACTCTGACTAAGATAACTGTAATTATTGCCATGTCTATATTTTTATTGTTGTTTAAGATACATTAGTTATTCCAGATGGGCTTTCTTTTTCAGTCTTATGTCCCAGATAACTTTTTTCTTCCACCAGTGAGGTGATTACAGTTGGCTATAAACTTTTGTAATTTTCTACGAGTTATTGATTAAAAACCTTGATGGATTTCAGGAATCCGAGAACAAGGTAGGCATGCAGCAGAAATTGGCAGCCGAGCTTCTGGGCAAGGAGGAAATATTAGGAAAGATGCAAATACAAATAAGAGAGTTAACGAAAAATATCAAATTGAAGTAGGTCGTTACTGCAACAATGTGCCATTATTATTATTATTAAATACAACGTGCATTTAATTTTGTGATATATATTTCAGCGAAAATAAAGTAATTCAGTACGAACAATATGTTCGAGACCTGCAGGCGCATAATCGCGCCGTGGCCAACTGTCAAGAGGCTCCTAATGGCATCAGCTATCAAGACTTACAGCAAGAGGTACCTAACAAAAGTGCTAATGGTTTATGCGGACCTTTGAAATAAAGAAAGTTCGCCTTCACGCCATATTCTATTACATTTACAGCTGCTATTTTTCCTTACCGTTGTTACTAAGTATTCTGGTGTAGGTATTTTATAGGTTTGCATTAAACAGTGCGATACTTGAATATAGATGTAATGCAAAAATCTGGCTAACATTTTACGTATGGAATATTTTACCTACTGACTTAATATTCTAATTCTAACATGTCTTGGCCATTCCCATATTAGATAATGAACTTGAGAATGGGCCTTCTCGAGGCGGTACACCGAAAAGAAGAGTTGTCAGAGCTGTTGGTGCAAAAGGAGCAGCAACTGGAGCAACAGGACAAGACTTCACGTGCCCAGGCAAGAGTCATAAAGGTTACTAGGTTCTTCTTGCAATCATAGTTGAATAGCAACGTTGGCGTTGACGAGTAGTAAAGACCTAAGCTGACCTAAGTATTAAAGTAAATTAATGATGGGTCTATGCAAAGTATTCATAAGAAACTGTAATTCTTAGACCATAAATTCCTAGATCATTAATTACATTTCTATATAATTATATAGAAATGTAATTAATTTTGCTAATTTAAAATTCCCTAACATTCTGAGATGGAGGAAGACATCTCGTAGAGATTCTCACAGAGCTCTACCGCTATTGATGCATTTATTTGTGATTTCTCCACAGGGTCGTTACAATTTTGTGAACCTAACCAAAATAATCATTGAAAAAATAGTAAATTAAAAATTAAAAAAACCCGACTGCCAAAAAACAACAAAAAAGTTCAAAACAAGAGCACTTTTCAAGCAGTCTGATGCAGTTGGTGGCAATTATTTGTGTTAAATCTTAGATTTTATGCCACCAACTGCATCAGACTGCTTGAAAAGTGCTCTTGTTTTGAACTTTTTTGTTGTTTTTTGGCAGTCGGGTTTTTTTAATTTTTAATTTACTATTTTTATTTTTCACTTTTTAGTTTTTAATGTATGTTTTCGTAATCTTCTTTTCGAGCCCTTCATTTTGATACCCCACATGATAGGTTTTGAGGATAAGTAAGAATTAGCGAGAATAATTGCTTTGTTGAACAACTTTAAATCGTTATATATCCTAAACTATTATTTAAAATGAAAAATGATAAAAGGAACCTAAAGATGATTTTAAAATACCTATTCAACGACACCCCACTTGACATAGTTCATCAACTTTTTTTTATTTCATTTTGACAATATGGCGTCTGGTTGTCGCTGTGGTGAATTTTGATTACTGTTATGTCTTTAGTGACACTCGCAAGGTTAAGACGAATCGATTGACGTAAGAATTATCAAAATCGGCCTACGCATTTGGTCTCTAGAACGCCACATAGAAACAAACATACATACATACATACATACATACATACATACATACATACATAGACTGATAAACACATTACCCTCCTTTGCGTCTCGCAGTCGGGTAAAAATGTTGATACGTCTCAAAACTCAGTTACCTAATCACAACGGGCCGAACCGAATGCATGCCCCAAATAAAAAAAAAACCATGTGATTACTCTGCGGAAATCATCAAATTAATAGACCAATTTGTACCTATTGAATTAGATATACAGGGTGTCCCGTTGCCAGTGGTCCGAGGGAAAACCCTGGCATTATAAGGACATGCCTAACTATCAGTCTGCAGCATTATTTTCGGGAATATCGATATCGATTACTTATAAATACCATTAGGGAGCGCCTCCGCAGCCGGCGGCGGCTCCCAAAAATAACGCCGTTGGGAACCGCCGTAGCCTTGGAGTAGCGGTGATACCAGACGAAAATAATTGCAAATTACCGTAGCAGCAGATTAATGTTGCCGTGTTTTAAGTTGAAAATCTACCTTAGACTGACTTTTAAATTACAGTGTCAATGTAAAACAAAATACAACTTTTTTGGACTTACAAGGGGGAGGGAGGTGGTCGACGGAGCCCCGCTACGCGGGGCTCCTATTTCTGTCTGCAAGGTTATAAGTAACCTAACACGAAGGGGTTGACGGGGGCTTCGTTCGCTCGCTTTGCTCGCTCACTGAAGCCCCCGTCAACCCCTTCGAACCTAAATTGTCCGTGTCGGGGTGTACAAGTTCCCGAGCTCGCTTCGCTCGCTCTTGGACCCTAGTTAGGTATGTTACTCAAATGAAACATGAAATGTTTTTTAATTATGCCAAATTGCCAACCCCATTTCCCGCTTTTTTCCAATGTCAGCGCCGGCTGCAATTTAGCAACCGGCGGCGGCTGCAAATTCAAGTCACGGCGGTGGTCGCGGAGTCACTTCCATACCATTATTGTTTCCAGTTTTCACGAAAAACTACCCATCGGCACGATTTTTAGGGTTCCGTACCTCAAAAGGAAAAACGGAACCCTTATAGGATCACTTTATTGTCCGCCGTCAGTCACCGGACCATAAGTAGAGCCATCTGTTCATAGATGGCGCCATTGGAAGTATGCAGTAGCGCCATCTATGATCATATGTCGGAACCCTTAGGGCGCGAGGCATACTCGCACTTGTCTTCTTGTCTAGTCTAGGTTTTTTTTATATCTAAAATTCGATTAGGTACGTGATACTCAATCAATCAATTATTTCCAATCGGTATCGAAATTCCCCAAATTATGCTGCATAGTGATAGCTATAAATATGTCCTTAAATAGGAGTTTTCCCTTGGGCCACTAGGAACGGGACACCCTTAGATCTACCACCATCTTAGATCTACGATCTAAGATGTTGGCTTACTCGACTGCAATCTAAATATGTACCTATTTCATTTTGAAGTTGATGATATATGCTAGACGTGACACAGGTTCGCGAGGAGTTGATCAATATGCTGAAGAACAAGGAGACGGAGCAGAGTCGCGAACTGGCCGCGTTACAGCAAGACCTAGAGCACAGAATGAAAATCGTTGATGAAGTGAGCGCTCGCGTTTTTTTTATTATGTATATTTTTTTGACTAGGTATATTTTAAAAGGAGTATGGTACTTACATTTTGTTTTTCTCAGAAATAGGTATATATATTAGTCGTTGTGGCTTCGATAGGTACATACTGTTACCCCTTTTCATCACTGCGCATTTTAAGTACCTACCTACCTATCTTAAATAGATCTAGCTTACGTCCTTATAACGGGTCTTCAAAATAAGTTCTAAAATAATGACCATACGACTTTATAAGAAGCTCGTTGTACTCAATAGGTGAAGAAGCAAATAGCAGCGAAGGCTGACGAGATCCAGGAGCTATTTGCCACGTTAGAGAATAAGCAGCAACATATCCACCGACTGGAGAAGATCGTCTTGGCGCTGGAGGAGCAACAACGACGTGCGCAGGCGCAGCGGACGCGGCACGAGGAGAAGATCGCTGCGCTCGAACACGAACTCGCTGCAAGCGGAAATCGACGAGAACGGTGAGCTTATTGAGTTTTCTATCCTTTGAAAGCGCCTCGTCTTCAAGACAACCTTACGAAAAGTCACCTCGTGTACAGGCGCGGTCCCAGGGGGGGTCATGGGGGTCATGAACCCCCCAAAAATCGTAAAAAAAATGCGCCAAGCACGGTAATTCACGGTATATCACATCGGCATTAATCGGTATGACCGGGGGGGTCATACCGATTAATGCCGATGTGATATACCGTCTTCAGCGGTAAAGTCTTCAGCGGCAGTATGACCCCCCCCCCCCCAAAATCGTCGGCTGTGACCGCGCCTGCTCGTGTATAAAAAGTACGGGATCACTCTAGCTAAGGCATGATCAGCCATCAGCGCAGATATTTGGGTACTTATATGCTACAGCTAGATTATTTTCTGACTGCTCTAGCTTTATGTATTTCTGTATCGTGGAGCCCGCGCTTAGATAATCAGGACTGATTCATTGGCTGGTCGGGAACAATAATGTTAGTGAGTTTACTTTTCAGGAAACCAGTCAAATCCTAAGCTGTTTTGAATGTGTACCGAAATTGGCGTGCGTAGATGTATGGCTACATTATTAGCCGAGCATAGGTATAGGTCGCGGCATGAATTATGATCACAAACGTCACCTGTGCATTAGCTGATTTTTCGGTCTCTTTGGCTGAATCAAGAAGACGGGGGGGCGCCAAGGCTGCACGCGATTGGTTCATCAGCCGATGCTCGTCGTCTATTGGACTATTCTCTATTACGTATTGTCAACTGTCTATTGGGCCAAAAATGTACATGCGCGATTTGTGATCAAGATCCCTGCCGATATTTATACCTATCTACCTACATAGAAAACGAATGCACATTACTACATTAGTTTTCTATTAGGTGGTACCGTTCGAAGTCAAATTCAATTGTAAACATTAAAATAATAATATTTCTTTTCAGAAAGTTCCTGTTCTTCTAACCTTCATCTTACTAAAGCGTGCTCAAGAAAGAGTCGTCGCAGAAAATTTTTAGTTGACTATACTTACTATGGTGAAAATTGTGAATGTCAGTTGATGTGAAAAGTTTTGTGATTCGATTTTTGTGAATAAATTACGATTTTGTATAACGTTAAATGTATATTTTTTTATTTTATAATCCACTAGGGTATTAAATTATAATTAACGGGAGATTAAACTCTCTTCCGTGGATAAGCTACGATTGATCTTACGGCCCTTAGTGAATCCAGACTCCGGGTTGCTACGGAAAATTACTAATGGAAGTCTAGGTACCTAATATCACTTCCCGAAGTTCTTGACCCGGGGATCGAACCCCTGACCCCACACTCTCAGCAGTCACACTTTCGACTATTAGACCAACAAGCACATAGGTATAACAGTTTTACATGAGAGTCAAAATGGCGGGTGTATCATTACGAATCCAATCAAAATTATTACCAAATAAATGTACTTAAAATGTACTATTTAGTACCTATACTCATGAAAAATGTACCTCCTTTAGAACAAAATTATAACCAAATTAAGATACACCCGCCATTCTGATGTCAATATGGCGGGTGTATCCTAATTTCTCCCTAATTATCCATTGGTGATTGAATATTATTATTTCAAAAAAATCTACCTAAAAAGTACCTACAGTAAAAAGAAACACTCACTCGATCTGTTCATTAGTTCCTGAGAAATAAAACTACAAATGTTTGGTACCATACCGTGGCGTCGCTCTAACTACTGAGCTACCGAGTCAGTGATTAAAGCGACGCCACGGTACGGCAGGGGTCGCGGGTTCAAGTCCCGCCCGTGTAGTTGTTTTTAAATCTCATATATTATAAGTATATTATGTTGTTAGTTACATTTTTAGGGTTCCGTACCCAAAGGGTAAAACGAGACCCTATTACGACTCCGCTGTCCGTTCGTCCGTCTGTCACCAGGCTGTAATGAACTCATGAGCCGTGATAGTTAGACAGTTGAAATTTTCACAGACGATGTATTTCTGTTGCCGCTATAACAAAAATACTAAAAACAGAATAAAATAAATACAAGCTGTTGTTTTGCATCCTCGTCAAATTTCAGGAGGTTATCATAAAAGACATAAATAATCAATTGATAGTACAGTACCGGGTAATAACTATTAAGCGCTGCTTTTTTTTGCTGTTGAAATTTAACAGTATTTCAGAATTAAACCCTCAAATAAAAGGGAATCACCCGACTACGTACACAGCGACAATGCACCTGTGTGCGTGAGTGTCAACGTCTTACCTACGAAATTCTCGCGCGCGATACCGAGCAATGACCTTCGGCGACCGTAGCAATAGTTATACCTACCTAGATTTATTTCGAAAATCACCTACATTATTGTCATAAATTTCGCTTTTAAACTTATTTTATGCATCATTAGAATACGAAAATCTTATTATTAACAGTAATATGCGCAAAGTTCAGTGACCTGTTATCAGATGTTAGTTTTGCTTTATTGATATCCTTCAGCCTGAAGTTTTCGTAATGTTTTTGTTTTTATTTGTGGATTAACTTGGTTGATTTGAAATTTTCCTTCCTACTTAACGGGCTTAGGACCGGCAATAATACCTACCTTAGTTGTTGTACTGATCTACTACGTATTAAAATGTTTTCTACGTTTGATGGAAACGGAAAGATTGCTAGTTATGTGTAACTACGTGGTGATACTTTCGACTCTTAGGTATTATTGGCGTAGTTAAAAATTTGAAATCAACTAATTTACAATAATAAAATTAATAAATTAGATAGGTACCTACTTAAGTTACCCGGAGGTATTGTTCAAAGTTACCACCATCACACTCTTGGCACAATCGAGCACGACTTAGCTGGTTTTCCCTCAGCTTACGTAACACTAACACATTCGTTTGTGTCGAAAGCACTAATGATCCTTCCACGTAATTCTGTTACACTAGTCACTTCCTCCGTGTAAACTACCACAAATAAAAGTCTAGAGGCGTCAGGTCCGGAGAACGCGGAAGCCAGGCCACAGGTCCTCCGCGACCGATCCAGTGGTCACCAAACCTTTCGGTCAAGTACTCGCGTACTTGCCGACCATAGTGAGGGGGAGCACCGTCCTGCTGGTAGTAGAGGTTGCGATGGAGTGCCAGAGGAATATCCTACAAAATCTCCTCAACAACGTGCCGCAACAGCTCCAGGTATGTGCAAAGCGCATGCACATGCAAACAGCGGCGACATCAAACACACTGTCGCGCACCGCACGCGCTAGCGGCCATCCCCGCGCCCCCGACCGCGGGGGTAGCTAGGCGCGTGCGCGAGACAGGTACCCGTGAGTGGTTGGATGGGATTGACTACCTACGAATTTATCGAATGATCGTTGCGTATGTGTTGCGTATGCATTGTTTGCGTTTGTTTGTGTGTGAGAGCGCGGTTATAAGGCTAGGTAACAGACGCGCTGCGTTTAAATACCGCTGGTGCACACTTATGGATTTCCGTAAATAAGAAAAAAAAAAAAAAAAAACCTACCCATTTTATTATTGATTTGGGTCGAGAATCATTAGCATAAATTACGTCCTTGAATTTGACTAGGATGCAAATCAACAGCTTGTATTTAAGGGGAGTTCCCATACAATAAACGTGATTTTTTTTGCTAATTTGCTTATAAAGGGTGTCTAATGTTGTACAGATAATGGTACGGAACCCTTCGTGCGCGAGTCCAACTCGCACTTGGCCGGCTTTAATATTTTGACAACACTCTTATTTTATGGTTTCCTAGACAACGTATAAAAATGTCAAGCAAGAATCGACCGGCGAAGGAGGTCGACACCATAAAACTTAACTATATGACTTGGAAAGCCAAAATTAAATAGGTATGTACGAACATTGACCTATATGTCCCTAGACAAGCAGTTCCGAACAAAAATCATGCCCCACACGCGGGTACTTGTCTGTTGCTCACTGCATCAAACGTCAAAGTGTATGTGAGGCTTGTGTTGTGCCCGCACAACACTAAACAAAAATATAACTGATAATCTATTCACGAGTCTTTGGATGTGCCTTTTGCTAAATTAACGGTTATAAATAGATTACATAGATTTGTATTTATCGTCAAATAACGAGGCTTAATAAGCGCGAATATCCAAATAACGAAACAGGTATAACCGTTTTTTATTAATCTTAAAATTTTCGGTTTCGGCTAAAACTACAGGAGGACATGTAAAAATATATTCAATAAATAAAGGTTTACGAAGTTGAAAAACGAGTTTGGTTATTTTTCAATCATTGTCTTCATTTAAATCCTTAAAATTTTTAATAAAATACATATTTATGTTATGTTATATTTTTGTTTAGTGTTGTGCGGGCACAATACAAGCCTCGCATTCACTTTGACGCTTGATGCAGTGAGCAACAGACAAGTACCCGCGTGTGGGGCATGATTTTTGTTCGGAACTGCTTGTCTAGAGACATATAGATCAATGTTCGTACATACCTATTTAATTTTGGCTTTCCAAGTCATAGTTAAGGTTTTATGGTGTCGACCTCCTTCGCCGGTCGACTCGGGCTTGACATTTTTATACGTTGTCTAGGAAACCAAATTATAACAGTGTTGTCAAAATATTAAAACCGGCCAAGTGCGAGTCGGACTCGCGCACGCAAGGTTCCGTACCATTATCTATACAACATTAGACACCCTTTATAAGCAAATTAGCAAAAAAAATCACGTTTATTGTATGGGAACTCCCCTTAAATATTTATTTTATTCTGTTTTTAGTATTTTTGTTATAGCGGCAACAGAAATACATCGTCTGTGAAAATTTCAACTGTCTAACTATCACGGCTCATGAGTTCATTACAGCCTGGTGACAGACGGACGAACGGACAGCGGAATCTTAGTAATAGGGTCTCGTTTTACCCTTTGAGTACGGAACCCTAAAAATGTAACTAACAACATAATAATTATAATATACTTATAATATATGAGATTTAAAAACAACTACACGGGCGGGACTTGAACCCGCGACCCCTGCCGTACCGTGGCGTCGCTTTAATCACTGACTCGGTAGCTCAGTAGTTAGAGCGACGCCACGGTATGGTACCAAACATTTGTAGTTTTATTTCTCAGGAATTAATGAACAGATCGAGTGAGTGTTTCTTTTTCCTGTAGGTACTTTTTAAGTAGATTTTTTTGGAATAATAATATTCAATCACCAATGGATAATTAGGGAGAAATTAGGATACACCCGCCATATTGACATCAGAATGGCGGGTGTATCTTAATTTGGTTATAATTTTGTTCTACAGGAGGTACATTTTTCATGAGTATAGGTACTAAATAGTACATTTTAAGTACATTTATTTGGTAATAATTTTGATTGGATTCGTAGTGATACACCCGCCATTTTGACTCTCATAGTTTTACAGCAGCTAGGTAGGTAAGGTGACACTCGGGGGGTGATTCTCGCGGGTTCGAATCTGTTTTATGCAAATAAATGATTTGATTTGATTCGATATTGATATCGCCTTCGATATATATTGCAACAAATGTAAAATGGTAGGGATTTTGACAGTTGTTGCAATATAATATCGAAGGCGATATCAATATCGAACCCGCGAGAATCACCCTAGTCTGTCTGTGTTGTGGTATAGTCTGTGGTTGGTTATCAACTTGGAGTAATATCAATCACTGTCAGGCTGCTTGTGCACTACACATTTACAGCACGTTTTTTCACGGTCCGTTGTTTTTTCATACATTTTAAAAAGTGGTGGGGATTGTTCTGCACGCCTATTGGCTAAAAATCCGTAAAAAACCTAATGCGAATTGAAAACGTCTGTAGTGAACAAGCAGCCTCAGTCAGTAAATGTCATAATGACAGGGACTTGACTTGTTTGAGAAAAAAGCGCGGGAAATTCGTATCGATTGGGCGCCTTTTTTAAAACAAATTTTCAAATAATTAGTTTATTCCTTCACAAGTTCATTTGCTTGCTTTTCTCATGATGGGGAAGAAAGGGCATCCAAAGAAAAGAAAAAAAGAAGATGTTTCGTCTTCTGCTCCACCATTGCTGTCCTCTGAAGACGACGGTGGAGCCTCAAGCTCTTCAGAGGAATCAGTACCAATTGAAAAGGATAAGTATCGGGAATTCAGGATTCCTGACTACATTAGGTCATACCCTGAAAGCGGAGGCAATTTTGAATATGTCGTATTTTTTGAAAGTATTGACTTAGTCCCGATCGGTGATAGAGACATGATGTCCCTTTCAACCAGCATAAAAAAATACAACAAGGGAGTAAAACAATTATTGCGCATGAATCGTTATAAAATTGGTGTTATTTTTGAACGTCCTGGTTTAGCCAATGCAGCGTTATTGAATCGTAAGTTTTTGGATAGTTATAAATTGAAAGCCAGTATTCCTGCAACTGCTACGGAAAATACAGGTGTTATTATGCATGTTCCAATTGACCTGAGCAACGAACACATTTATAATGCTATAACTAGCACAAAGAATATTATTTCTGTCAGAAGATTTATGCGTCGTACTATTTCAGAAGGAGGGGGGGTGTCTTTTCAGCCTACGAAGACGGTGTCCATCACATTCTCGTGTGCAACAATACCCGATAGTGTAGACCTGAACAGCTGGCGATTCGAAGTACGGCCGTACATTCCGCCGGTGAAACAATGCCTGAAGTGTCTAAGGTATGGTCATATAGCCAAATTCTGTAAGAACTCCCAAAGATGTTCCATATGTACAAAGGACCATAATTATAAAGAATGTCAAATACCATCAACTGAGGCTACATGTTGTCACTGTCAAGGTAATCATGTAGCTATTTCGGCACAGTGTCCAGTCAAACAGCAAAAAGTGGAAGAAAACAAACACAAAATTAATAAGAAATCTTATGCAGATTTATTCAATGAAAAGTCATTTCCATCCCTTTCAAAGTCCAGTCCTGCTAAACAATTACAATCACTAATTGAAACAGAACCAATTTTAAATATTTTAATACAGACAATAGTAACATTAATTTCTCAAAATAAAAATAATGAAAAGAGTATTTGTACTCAAAGCATAAAAGATGTTCTATTATCAAAAATCCAGAATAATATAAATAAACCTTAATTTTATGGATCAGCTGAATATTGTACAGTGGAATGCTCAGAGCATCAATAGTAATAAACTTGCTTTTTCGTATTTTTTACATGAGTATAACATACATGTAGCTTTATTGTGTGAGACTTGGCTCAAGCCTCACATGAGATTTAGTATTAAAGGTTATAATATAGTAAGATTAGACTCAGGTAATTCACACAATGGTGTAGCTATTTTAATACATAACAGTTTACAATTTAGTAAAATAGATACTTTATATGATGATTCTATACAAAATATAGCGATTCGTTTAAAATATGGCAATAAAAAAGAAATTTCATTAGTTAGTTTTTATAGTCCTGGAAATGCTTCATTTACTAAGTATAAGTTTGATAATTTAATTCGCAATATTCCTGGTCCTCTTTTGGTGGGTGGAGATTTCAATGCACATCATTCGGCTTGGGGATGTAACAGTGTGAACATCCGTGGCCGAGAGGTGCTTGAAATCATTAATGACTGTAATTTGGTTTTATTGAACGATGGAGAAATGACAACTGTAGGCTCTGATAGGTGGCAAAGAAATGCACTTGATTTAACTGTAGTATCAACTTCAATTTCATTATCTTGTAACTGGTCTGTTCATGATGATCCTTTAGGTAGTTACCATTTGCCTGTAATTACAAAGTTACTTATTAATGACAATTATAATAACCCACATGATATGGAAGCTTCAAATTTGCCAAAACATTTTAATTTTAACCTGGTTGATTGGGAAATATACAAGAAGACTGTTGATAGTTTGTTAATGAATTTTAAAATTAATAAAGATAACCCATTAAATTCATATAATGATATGATAAAGTTATTAAATTTAGCTGTTATTAAGTCATTACCATCAACTATAAGATCTGATTCTTCTTTTGATACAGCATCAGTAAATAATAATCGTAAAAAACGCATTCCATTACCATGGTGGAATTTGAATTGCACTAAAGCAGTAGAAGACTCTAGGAATGCCTATATAGTATTCAAGCACCATCTCACATTGGAAAAATATATTGAGTTTAAAAAATTACAAGCTCTTAAAAAATTAGTGTTAAAAAGAGAAAGATATTTAAGTTGGATTTCTCTGTGTGAGTCATTTAATAGAACTACTCCATTATCTAGGGTTTGGCAAATGTCAAAAAGATTTAATAAAACATTTTCACCTTCAAGTAATAATATTGCTCCTTGGGTATTTGATTTTCTTAAAAAATATACTCCAGATACAGTTGAGGGGCCATTTCAATCAATTCCTCATGAAGTAAAAGCTTCAGGACATTATGAATATCTAATTTATCCATTTTCTCTTCAGGAATTAAAATCTGCAATATCATCTAGATGAGATTCAGCTTTTGGCCTTGATGGAATACCTTACAAAATGTTGAAAAATGTATCAATTATGGCACTTTCTGACATATTAAGTGTTTTAAATTTACTCTGGCAGGAAATGGTTATCCCTAATGAATGGAAAACAGATTGTCTTATCCCAGTACTTAAACCTAACAAAGTAAGACACAAAGCAGAATCTTATAGGCCAGTAGCATTAACATCATGCATGGGAAAAACCTTTGAACAACTAATTAAACAAAGAGTAGAATTTTATATAGAAAGTAATAGTCTATTACCATCCAATCAATTTGGCTTTCGACGTGGGTTCTCTACTCGAGATAGCATTTCTCATTTGCAATTAGATATATACAATTCTATTAAAATGGACAATCATTTTGTTGGTGTCTTCTTTGATGTAGTGGGTGCATTCAACAACATTAATCTGCACATTTTGTGTGGTGAACTTCGTGCCCTTGGTATTCCTGAAAAAATTATAATATGGATCTTTAACTTTTTACATGGTAGAGAAGTATATGTCAAGGTGAATAAACGTTTAATAGGGCCACGTTTTTCATATAAAGGCGTATGTCAAGGTGGCATCCTCAGTCCATTGATTTATCTTCTTTATTTACATAGACTAAACATTGTACTTGGTCTTGAAGTGGCAAATTTGCAGTTTGCAGATGATTTGGTTATCTATGCTTTAGGTTCAGATATAAGTTCTGTTGAAAGTATTTTAAACACAGCTTTAACTCGGCTAAAGAACTATTTTCATTATCTTAACTTAGATATTAGTCCAGAAAAATCTAAAGTTATAGTGTTTGGAGAGTGTGAAACAGACCTACATATCTATTACAATAATAGTGTTCTTCCAATAGTGAATGAAGTGAAGTTTCTGGGTATCATTTTTACAAGCAACCTTTCATGGACTAAGTATGTCGATTATCTGTTAGGTAGAGCTAATAAAGCATTTAATTTTATAAAGTCACTGTCGATTGCAGCTGATCCAAAAATTTTGCTTATGTTATATAAATCTCTAGTCCGCAGTCATTTCGAATATGGATTTTTGTGCTTTGGGTCTGATCAGAGATTGGTTCACAAATTGGAGATTCTTCAAAACCACAATCTTAGATGTGTAACTGGTGCAATGAAGACAACTCCAATTAATTCACTTCAAATTGAGTGTAACACTCCTCCTATGAATATAAGATTTCAGTTTTTAAAGTCCAAATACATTCTCAAGCTTTTATCTTTCGAAAATCATCCTTTATTAAAGAAAATATTATTTTATTATAGAGTATACAATCCCTCTAATTTCGTAAATGTCCCTTATATATTTCATGACTTTTCTAATCTAATCAGTATTGATGATCAATATCAAATTGAGAAATGTAAAGGCAGATGGCCATGTTACTCCGGTAATTACATCAGCAAATTCTGGCCTATGAACATTTACATTAATCGCGATCTTCGGAGTAAAGAAGATGTCTATCAGTTAATTGCAGAGTTCCCTGGGTACAGGCATATATTTACTGATGGATCCAAAAACAATAGAAATGTTTCGTTAGCCATATATTTACCTCATCTTACTGTTGGACATGGAGTTCGGTTACCTGGAGCCATGTCTATATTTACAGCAGAATCTCTAGCCATTTTATCAGCTCTGCAGTACATACATGTAAAGAATCTTGGGCACACAACTTGGCTTATAGCGACCGACTGCATGAGTGTTCTCATGGCCTTACAAAACCCGAAACTGGACGCCAATACCGGAAATATTTTATATGAGATTCGGACTTTATACGCTGATCTTTGTTCTAGAGGATTTACAATAAGCTTAATATGGACACCCTCCCACATAGGAGTAGCAGGAAACGAAAACGCAGATTATCTTGCAAGAGTTATTGTTGACGTTGACATCCCAGAGACAAGAAATGTTGCCATACCAAGTTCGGACCTGCTTACTAAATTACGTGAACAAAACTGTAATTGGCATGAGAACTGGCAAGAAACACTAAGAACTAAAGGAAAATGGTATGCGAAAATAAATCAAATCACTGGTTCTGCGCCCTGGTTCACCAGATCTGTTCTTCCTAAGAGCAGAAAATTTTACACAACTTTAAACCGTCTTAGATTTGGACATGGAAGATTCAATGCACATTTAGCCAGAATGAAAATTATTACATCGCCTGTTTGTATAAATTGTTATCTTAGGAATTGATCAGACCCTAGATCATATAATTTTTGAATGCCCTGCATATGATCTACAAAGAATTCCTCTATTTGATAAATTACTGGAAATATATAAAACGCCAGCAAGCATCCCGCGCGACACTCAAAGTTTGCTGGAAAATTACAGTACATACACAGCACTGTATACATTTATTGACAGCACTGGTTGGGCAATCTGACCGATCGGGGCGACATAATAATATTAGAAGGATATGACCCGGATATGACCTTACTTTACAACATGATTATGACGAATACACGGATATGACACCTTAATATTATGATTTTGACTAATGAATACTGAAGACGTGGCTCTGGCCTAAAATAAATAAACATAATCAAGATATAAACTACTAAGGACGAGGCTGTGGCCTTATTTACTTTTGGACAAGAAGTATGAAACTGAAGACGAGGCTTCGGCCTTACTTACCTTTGAACAAGAAGGATAAAACTGAAGACGAGGCTTTGGCCTTACTTTTAATCAAGAAGGACAATAATTACTGAAGACGAGGCGGTATGGTCCAAGACCTTAGCCTGCCCAAGAAGGGCGAAGAGAAAAAAAAAAAAAAAAAATTGACTTGTTTGACGTTGCGTCGTGCGCAGTATTGCCAACTTTGGCGTTTTTCCCCTAAATGCAGGGGGTAGAAATGTTATGAGGGGGATTTTTAAGGCAGGAATCTTTTAGGGATTTTTTTAGGGGCTTAGAATTCAAACAAACCTGCAATAAATCGAACAACAGTAGAAATTAAACAATACCGGATAGAACATTATTTTTTTGTGCCATACATAGCAAGAGAAACGTCATCTTAAAAAGGCCATAATATGTAGACATTTTATTTTATGAGTTATGAATGATTGGGTCACTGCATCAAAAAAGTAATATTTTTTAACCTAATTTTAGGGGTTTTTAGGGAGATTTTAATACATTCTTGGGGTAAAAATTTGGTAGGGGCTGGCAACACTGATCGCAGATCGTGCGACAACGACAAACTGCCAAAGTGCCAATTCTGCCAAATCGTGTGATCGCGACGTGTTTACAAAACATATTTTATTCATTTGTTATTCATTAGTGCCGAAAAATGTCGGAAAGAAAAGTATTAAATGTAAGTACACACTAATTTCGTATAAGGACGATATTTTTCAAGCCATTACATCACTGTACGGGACTTACAAAGGTTGTTATTTATTATGTTTACAGAAATACTATCCTCCGGACTTCGATCCTTCGAAGATCCCTCGTATGAAACTGGCTAAAAACCGTCAGTACACCGTACGGCTCATGGCCCCTTTCAATATGCGATGCGCTACCTGCGGCGAGTACATTTACAAGGGAAAGAAGTTCAACGCTAGAAAGGAGGACGTCGAAAATGAGGACTACCTCGGTATAAGAATTTACAGGTTTTACATAAAAGTAAGTAGTTCGTTTGCATGGGTGTTCTAATGTGTATAGTGTCTAGAAGTGAAAATGTAACAAAGACTAAATCATAATTTTTGGACATGATGAGGCTTCAAATTGGTGACCTGAATATGCAATATGCATGATATTGAGGATTGTTTCTGCATTCTATTACACACCTGGCCACAAACTGCTTCCACCTAGTATGTAATAAATTAGTTAACTTATTTGCTGCAGCCTTTTCTAATTGACGAGGTAGCTCCCTAAATACAGCAAAAGGTTTAAAAAAAGTTTTTCATGCCATAAACACACATTAGTAAAATATATTAATGCCTCTTAGTCTATCTTAACACCCATGTAATTATGTTTCAGTGCACTAGATGTCTTCAAGAGATA
This sequence comes from Thalpophila matura, assembly GCA_948465475.1. Classification (NCBI taxonomy): domain Eukaryota; kingdom Metazoa; phylum Arthropoda; class Insecta; order Lepidoptera; family Noctuidae; genus Thalpophila; species Thalpophila matura. The sequence continues at coordinate 7,417,386 of OX419183.1, read as the reverse complement.
TCATTCAAGACAGACCCAAAGAACACCGACTATGAGATAGAAGCGGGCGCCACAAGAAACTTCATGGCACTGAAACTTGCTGAGGAACAAGCCAAGCGGGAGGAAGAGGAGCAGAAAGAAGAAGAAGCCAATAATCCCATGAAGTTATTGGGTATGTAACACTAAGGTTACTCATTAGAAAAATACTGTATACTGAAAGCTTATTCAAAGATCTGTGCAAGAGCTGGTCCAGCCTCCGAGTCTGTGTATTTTACTACAAAAGTATTATTTGTCATCATGGGTCATGCCCCTCATGTCTCTCATGACCCTTCCCCCTTGGATTCACCCTTAGATCGGTTATGCTATGCTAGTGTTGGTTTGCTGTTGTTACTTAACCTAGTTTGGTCAACCAATCACAATGGCTAATTTGAAATTTAGCAGGCCTTCAACTTTATTGATATATTGTCTCCATATTATATTAAACAGCATTTTTTTTAAATTTCATATGAAGACAGGGCTTTTTTATTAATTCATCAATTCAGTATATTAAAATAAAACTAGAATACAACCAGCCATGTCTAAAACACATGCCTTAAATCAGATATCTGATAAGGCACTCCAACCAAGCATTAAAGGAAGACTTTGAATAACATAATATTCAGCCTATAATGGAATATTCATTTCCTAGAATCTATTGGTGTGTAACATAATTTAAGAAGTCCAGTTAAAGATGACAATATTATCAAGAATGAATTATTGATGGATCCATAATCACTTGTTGGAATCCAGTGTAAAGCACACTAATATAACATTGGTCTCTAATGTATCCATAAGACACTGGCTTTCCTATAAATAATAATGTTTGTATGATAACTGGGACCACAATGGTTAAATAATGCTTACGGAGGCAAGACAACTTATTCTTTTGCTTAACTTAAATAAGTTTAAGTATACATAATATTTTGTAAAATTTCAGAATACAGAACAGAGCAGTCTAAACAGGAGATAGAATCGCTGGAGAGTTTGGAAGAGTTAAAGGAATTGAACAGAAGACAGCATGCAGTTGACTTTGAGGGCATGCTCAAGCAGTACCAACCAGAGACAACAGTTGAGAGGAAAGCCAGAGAAGAGAAAGAAGATGATGAGTTTATTAAGTAAGTCTTGTAAAATTAATAATTAATTATTACTTACCTATTTAATGATATCAGGCAGACAACATTTTTTCAAAATTTTATAAAAAGCAAGCCTAAAAGATTGTCTCTGTTCTACACTTGTGCATTTACACGTGCCTTTTGGCATAATGCGCACTCTCCCGCCTCTCCTATTATATATCTACTAGATATTGCATGGCAAAAAATTAAATTATGCCTTTTTATCACCAATCATGCCAGAAATTGTGGCATGCGACCCCTTTGCATGCCACATGACATACCCGTGATTGAAAATTGCTCATGCAGTCATGCTGTAATAAAGAGTAGTTTAGTCAGGAAAGTTGGTGACTGGGGCTGAGTGGAGCCAGGGTGCATCGAAAGTGTTAAGGTTGTGTCATCTGTGGTGGCAAACTTGTGAGTTTTAAAGTTCTGTACCTCCATTAAATTACTAGCGGTCCTAACAGGCCCCCCTTAAATACCTAAAGATTCACGTCACCTCCTTACCTTTTGGCATGTGGATTTTAACTGCCAGTCGCCATATACTAAGCGTTTGCTAAATATTCTTATAATTTGTCGTGCTACAGGCTCTTAACCTTCGCTTCATATTGTCCCTAATTATTGCCAAAGAGTTGATACAGATGCGGAGTATCGGCATCGGCATACAATAAAAGCTTAACTGACATCTCGAATGTCTGCGGTTACTGCGTCAAGCACTCCGTAAACCAACTTTGGTCCTAGGCAAGCCTGGCGCACTCCGCACGTTAGGTAAGAAGTTACAAGTACTAGTGAGAGTAATCCTTCTTTAGTATTCTGTGTGCTAGAGAAGAATCTTTGTAAATCAGAGAAGAAAACTAATTATTTTAAACTATCTCGGCAATTTTAAGCATGGTCGCGAAAATGTAGTGCATGTCTTAGTGCGCCCGAGACACGCTTTCCAATGTAGAGTTCCAATGAAACAGATTGACTGAGTGATGGTAGATAACAAATGCTTGTAACATTATCTATTCTTTTCATTTTCAGCCCTTAGTTAATACATATTTTTAGGGTTCCGTACCAAAATGGTAAAAAAGGAACCCTTATGGTGCGACTTCGTCTGTCTGTCTGTCACTCCTGGTTATTTCAGTAAATACTAATGCTATCGACTTGAAATTTGTAACAATTATAAAGAGTGCTTACCCAGCTTTATTGCAAGTGATTGAAGTTAAAAAATGTTTTTGGTTTCATTGCAAAAGGGTCCGGAGTGGGGGTCCGAAATTTTAAAGTGGGGTTACTGGTTCAAGTGATATATCATTTTATTTTATGTCTCACAGTTTTCAACATAAATATGATGAAAAATGTCTGAAAAAATACCGTTCCAGCCCCCCCCCCCCCTTATCTCCGAAGTTAACGGAGCGAAAAATCTGAAATAATTAGTTGATAGGAATTGACCCAAATATTGCACCAAAAATAAAACGATGTTCCTAGCTAGTACAGTTTTTTCAAAATTCCTTCACAAACAAACTTAGTTATGCGGTCTGGTTTTTTTCACTATAATACGTCCAAAAATGATACAGAACCCTCGCACTTGGCCGGTTTTTATTATTCTTATGGAGAAAACCTACGTAGGTCCCGGTAGATATGATATTTCCACTCGTTCGTTCACAATGGTTCCTTGGAGATTTAACATTAAAATCTACCTATAATCTATGGATCCATGAGGCTGGTCGGGGGCGACGTCAAATCCATACTCCGGCAAAAGAATCCTCGACACTAGTTTCAATACGATAATAACAATTTACTATCCGGATCCGGCAACTCATGTGTCACACTCACAACGTACTCACCACGAAGACCACGATACTTTGCAAGCCTCCAAGCTATTTTTTTTTTTTATCAGCATGTATAAACATCCCAAAAATCTGCAAATTAGTTTATTTACACAACGTTTGATCAGTGATTTTCGATGCCCTTAAAGGCCTGCGTCTAGTTTTCCATCGATGCTGTGCAAATTACTGAAGATAAGTTGTTAAGAGATGTATTTTTATAATAAAACTAAGCGGCATAACGAGTAAGATGTACGCCGTTCAGAAGAAAGCTCGTGACCTGTTGAGGCGCATCAACAAAGAGTGTCAACTAGCACAACTGATGCGTAGACTTAACTCTGCTCCGCGCTTCATAGATCTCTTTCTCACTAGAGCTTCGCTATGCGAATGTATGATATGAAGGAATCTTCATCACCATCACCATCACCAACATGCCTATAGCAGTTAACCTCTGGATATAGTCCTCTCCAATGGCACGCCAGCTAACTCGATTCTCGGTCACTTTCATCCCTTTCATCCAGCTGTTACCGACCTTGCTACGATCGGCTCTTCACCTAGCCTAAGGGCGTCCTAACAGGAAGAAGTCTTATGGGTGCGTTTTTCGTAGATTCCTCACAGCACTGGAGGAAAGCCAGTCGAAATCCTCCTGGGAACAGATGTTTGCAATAGTTCATTGCATTGATATACAGCTCTCACAATACCACTTACGACGGTAAAATATTACAGGTAAATTAAACAACGATTTTCTTTTATTTTCAGATCAATCAAATTCAACAATCCTTCATTAAAAAAGGTGATAGCTGAGGAAATAATTGAAGAAGTGAAAGACGAAGACAGCGGACCCCCAGCTAAGACTTCAAGAATAGAAGTCAAACCACAGAAAAGTATAGTCAAGAATCAGTCATGGAACAAAAGTATAGGAGTTTTATCCAAGAAGCCGGCGTTAGCGAACTTGGTGAGAAGTAAGAAAGATACTGAGACTAGTGCAAAAGTTTCGACGAATAGTGTAAGTACTGACGTAGCGAGTAAGAGTAATACCAGTGAAGGGACACCCTCGGCCACGGGGCTCTCGTTGCTAGCGGGTTATTCTGGCAGTGATAGTGATTCTCAGTAAATACTGTAAAACAGATTGAGTAAAATATAGGATTTAAATTTATTCACAGTTTATTATTGAAATCTACCCACTAAGATTGTTGCTATTGAACTGATAACAAAGATAAGAGGATAAGATATTAAGTTGTTGAGATATATGATTAACCAAACTAAAATGTGAGTAATTTACAGGTTATTGATGTTCGATTACAAATGATTGGGCAATAAATATAAGTAATTATTTTCGTAACATTTATTGTGATAGCTTTGACACATTTATAAGGAAGTGACTCCGCGACCGCCGCCGTGACCTGAATTTGCAGCCGGCGGCGGTTGCTAAATTGGCAGCCGGCGCTGACTTTTGAAAAAAGCGGGAAATGGGGTTGGCAATTAGGCATAATAAAAAAAACATTTCATGTTTCATTTGAATAACATACCTAACCAGGGTCCAAGATCGAGCGAAGCGAGCTCGGGAACTTGCGGCACCCCGACACGGACAGGTTAGGTTCGAAGGGGTTGACGGGGGCTTCAGTAAGCGAGCAAAGCGAGCGAACGAAGCCCCCGTCAACCCCTTCGTGTTAGGTAACTTGTAACCTTGCAGACAGAAATAGGAGCCCCGCTAGCGGGGCTACGTCGATCACCTCCTTCCTTCTTGTAAGTCCAAAAAAGTTGTATTTCGTTTTACATTGACACTGTAATTTAAAAATCAATCTAAGGTAGATAATTCAACTTAAAACACGGCAACATTAATCTGCTGCTACGGTTGTTTGTGCAAAATGGATTAGTGCCACCTCTAAAATAATTCTGTCCTTTTGTATGCAGAAACTTCTATGCCTATAAGAACCAAAAATTATAGAAATCACGGAATTGATTAGTTAATGTATGTTGATAATTAGGTACCTACGCATTTTTTGCGCTTAGTATTAAATAGCCTTTTAGACCTCATAATAAATAAAAGACGTCCCGAGTAGTCCCAACTATCCTTGACACGTGTGAACCTAAAAAGATTAAAATTATGCTTCATATAAAAAACAGTATGTATCAAAAGATGACATTTCAAAAACCGGGAAAGTAAAAAAACAGTATGCAGTATAGTATCGGCGATGCAACAAAAACAGATTACTGCTATGTGGATGACAATCGGCTTACCGCTTAGGTCGGCGTCGGCGCGGCGAAGCACCTTTGTTGCCGCGCGTTCTATTTATTACGGTGTCAAGTGCATTCACTCGGCCAGTTTACGTGGCGCTTTCTTATTTTGATTTGACGGTTTATTTGTGTACAGGGTGGTGTGAAATTGTCTAATATCTAAAGTAAGTCTTATTCATCTGCTGATAATAAAGATAATGTTAAGATAGAAATAATCGTTTATTAATCAATTTCCTCTTTAGATTTCACTGATTTCACTTTAGCTCGGTTAATTTTTGTTGACAACTTGGAAGATGAGATTTAATTAAATATCTACCTTTACTAATATAATAAAGCTGAAAAGTTTGTTTGTATGAACACCCTAATCTCTGGTCTTGAGGAAGGTTATTTAACATCACGCTACGACCCTTAGGAGCCGAGCAAAAAGAAAGTAAGAACACTAAGCTAAAACGAAGTAGATAATAACGCGAGTGTGTTACAAATAATCCGATTCCGTTTAAATTAAAGAGCGGGTGAAACCGCGGGGCACACTTAGGGCTGATTTTACCGATTGCACGCTGAACTTAGTTCAATAAAACGAAGTTCAAAGTTCAAATTGATCGAGTTTACATATTGGTTTTCATCTCAGTTCACGTCGGTTCGGTTTCACCGGCTACATTTTGATCGCATTTACAAAATTCAAGTTTACGCCGATATCATCATAAGTTTCATCAAATGCAAGTGCAAGCCCTTTACATGCTTGGATTTTACGTAAAAAACCTCATTTTAACTACCTAAAGTAATACTACCCAACACCAGAAAGACCGATGATCTCTCTCTTGAACGCGTTTAGCCGCGCTAATTGTCGAAAATTGGGCGTTAAACCAGTTCAACCTTAAACTGCGTTCACTGTATCTTGGTAAAATCCAAATTGGAGTTCTGAACTCTGTTGAACGCGTAAACTGAGTTTAGCTAGAAGCAATCGCGTTCAATTTCGTTGGTAAAATCGGCTCTTTGTCTGTAATAAAATAGGTACCTAGATTAATTTCAAGTAAGACATTTTAATCTGTAGTACCAATATAATCTGAAAGACACCAACTTAATCAAAACTTATACTGTGTCAAAAAATAGCGGTGTTACGATAGCAATAAAAATATCCTTTTCGATCAACCTGTAGCTGCATCTTTTTTTACATTTGGTAGGTACCTGGCTTTGGAATTAATTGATTGGAAAAGGCCGTTCAATGCATTTGATGAAAGAAGATTGAGAACAGCGTAGGTGTTATAGGATAATAATGATTTTATCAAGGAATTTCAGAATATGGCCGCTTATATTTTATGTAAGTAATCACTTTCATTAAAAACTATAACATTATGGCACTGTAGACACTAATGGAACAAATTTGAAGTAGGTATCCATAACGTTTAATTGTTCTGATTAGATGAACTTCTTCCCCCTTACTTTTAGGGCTCAGTTCACCGACAAGATAACAGTCCGATAAATTGAAAACGACCGTTTAACATGATTTTTTAAATAGAAAAAGATATGTTAAACGGCTGTTTTCAAATTTATCGGCCTGTTTTCTTGTCGGTGAATTTGGACCTTAGTCCTCTTAACTTAAACCAATGGTTAAATATACAACTATCCTTGTCATTTGTATGACAATGAATAGAGATGACAATTGACATAAGAGCTGTTTAATTTAATCATCGTCTATAAGTAAGGGGGCTTGTTTGTTATCACTTTAATTAGTTGAGGAGTGAAAAGTACTGTAGGCATGGGGTCTCATCAGGAAGAAAGGAACATTTGTTCAAATAAATCTTACCAGATGGCGTTATATGTATCGATTTGTTATTAAAGTTTGTGTAAAATTCAGAACATGAAAAATTAGACCATATAAAATATTTGTTTTAATTTAAAAAGTCCTATAAGCACGAAAAAATGTATAGTCCGACGATAGCCCGAGTTACGGCAGTCACGTTTCTTTGTATGAAATGAGGCATCTAGTAATTAATGCTATTAATATATATTATCTGTGGTATAGGTATTGTAAGTCAGTAGGTAATTCAGCGATGGTTGCTTTTAAATTCAAATATGCAAAAATGCTCAGACTTTTATGATAAACATATGTATAAGTTGATATAAGTATCAAATATAAGTTGCAAGTGTCACAAGAATAAGTATAACGCTTCTTTTGCAATAGAGCTAGAAAATAATTAGATTAATCTAGTATAGACTCAAAAAACTACGTGTGATGCCCTAGCTAGAGTGATCTTGTAGCATTGTACGAGTATATGAAACAGTGGCGAAGGGTCCCTACAATACGATTCCTACCGGCTTCCCTTTGTAAAATAGCACAGGCAGTATTGCCTACTTTTATTTATTTTAGCTTTTCGTGGCCAGCCGGCCTAGCATGATCACGATAGAAACGGGTTTTGTCTACATAGAAATAGACAAAGTGACAGATTTCATTCATAAAACGTAGAAATGTTTCTCCAATCTGTCACTTTGTCTATTTCTATGTAGACAAAACCCGTTTCTATCGTGGTCATGCTAGGCCGGCTGGTAAGCATTTGAAGCTCGGCTTACCTCTTACAAAAACTGACCCTTCGCCACTGATATGAAATATAGGTACTGCTCTAAGAAATCCAATCTCATCATGTCTTTTGCTACTAGGTGGGCATAACCACTTTATTTATACCTTAACCACTGTTATGCCTAATAGGAGGTCATTATTCCGCTGTCCCCTAAAATTGGACTCCATTAGTGACACATTTTTAGCAGTTGTAGTTGATTGATTAGCTCTAGAGACAAACAATCTTTTTATTTTGAATTGTGAAGTAGGTAGCTATGTTAGATCCGTTGAAATATAAATGTTCTTCAGACTTCTCTGTCAATTACAAAAAGGGGACGACCTGATTCCCTTTCCGATGTTTTATACAGGGTGGCAGGTTAGACACTGGAAATATTTAAAGGGGTCATTGTACTCATCATTATGAACAACTTTTACTATGGCACCTGAAATCGCGACAAAAATATCAGCTGTTCCATACATTTTGTTGAGCTAAGTGAACATAAATGTATGGAACAGCTGATTTTTTTTTCGCGATTTCAGGGTCGGTCCCATAGTAGAAGTTGTTCATAATGATGAGTACAATGACCCCTTTAAATATTTCCACTGTCTAACCTGCCACCCTGTATAATGATAAAATCTTAGAACCCAACCCGCAACCTTCCCAACTTACCAACCCGCACGGGATCTGAGCCGGGAGAATGGTGTCACAATAACATCATTCATATTTGTTTTATTGTTGCGAAATGGGTATGTTTTCTTTTCTTTAATGCTAATTTACTTATTTTATTTTGCGCTCTGTATTTCTATGCTATTAACACTCACCTTGTATTAAAATAAACACATGCACTTATATATATTAATTAACAGCAATATCTATTTATTATAGTTTATATCTATCTATTAGGTAGGTACTATGTTCGAACTGGTTTACATCCGATACGTCCAACTCACAACTAGGTCCAGTTGAAAACCAGCGCCAGGCACTAGTGGTCTGGCATTTATGCTGAACTGGACCTATTTGGCAAAGCCGCTAGGCACACAGCAGCTACTTTAATTTTAAGACCTTGTATTTTATTTTTTATTATTTTTTTGTCTGTGTGTCTATCTGTTGTGCCAAATAAATGTTTTTTCTTTCTTTCTTTCTTTCTTTCTATCATAACTGTCAAAACCTTCGGTCATTGGCTTAGAGTAAGACTATCTCTTTGGTCATTGGTCAAAACGATGTCATTGTGAGACCATTCTGACACGATTGTGACCATTGCAATAGCAGACTAGGGGTCCTGCTTGTTGGATTACAGACATTACAGCCCACACCCTCTCACGGAGAGGAGGCCTTAGTAATCAAAATCCCTATTTCCCAAAAGTGGGAACACAACATTACAGGCTGATCATGTAATATTAGAACCAATTAGCTAAGTTTAACTAAATATTGACTATTGAAATATACCTACTGTCAAAACTCAAAGGCCTCTCCGACATTGCGTAATGCGTAAAAAATTACAACTCGTCGGAAATATCTGCGAACCTCGCTGGAATGCGCTTCCCCTCGCGCTTCCCCGCACCTTTTCCGTTTACTTTTTTATTTATTTTATTTATTGGAACGAAGTTCCTTATCGCGCGTTACGAAAGGGGGCTAGACGTAAAAAACGTGTGTGTTTGTGTACTTTTTTTTTTGTACATAATAAATAATTATTCACTAATTAATCGAAAGGAACTTCGTTCCATCCGGGTGTCCCTTGACACCTCTCAAGTTTTTTTTTATTATTACTTATTTTTTTATTATTATTATTCTCGCTTTCGTAATCGCATTATTGTTTATTGTGTATTGTTGCTCTGTTTGTGTCATCAAGCCAGGTCCGCAGATATTTCCGACTACTTGTACCTACGTAAAATACGTCACAATATAAATTTCCAAATATAAGGCGCTGCGCAAACCTAGCAAGCACTTGAGTTAAAGCGTCTGTTAACTTTTTACAAGTTTCCGATACAAAACATAAACGAAATGCGTCGAAATTATATGAAAATCGTCATTGCCAGTTGTCGAAACTCGGAGATCAAAATCTCGACGTATGCACAGTGCAGTCTAATACAACAGGATCTCAATGTCTAGAACCATATGATTCATATTCCAATTTGTATGCTTATACCATCATCATGGATATAAATAGTCCACAAAAATGTAACGCAGTCCATAGTCAAAAGATGACGCTTTTTATTGTTATTTATTAAACCGGTTCAACGAGTGGCTTTCATTGGCGATAAACGATTTAAATGGCATGCGTAGGAATAACCATTAATGAAGTCAATTACATGGGAAAGTTACAAAAGGATAGAACATTCCATTCAATAAACTCATCGCTTACTAAATTAATTAATGTTCTTTTTCGGCGATACTTACGTAGATTTAATATTGAATTACTTATATTGGAATCTCTTCTATGTGCATTCCACGATTCAATATTAGACTTTGACTCGTGGTCATATTTATTTAAGCTCGCTTCCATGTAATTCAGCCCTTAATATCTCGCGAACTTCACACTGTGGAGTTCACAGTTGTAGCCTCTTTTTGAAGATTGCATTTACACTTGGGTGGGCACCCAACTTTATAGAAGTGAAGTATCTTAGTGTAAGTAATAGTAATTGTACCTTTATAATACAAGATAGTTTCCTTCTTAGCAGGAACATTATAGCAGAACATTTACAGCCCTAAAACCCATAAGTGCGTATAACATAAGCTTGCTAAATAGCCTTAACAGCCATTAGCCACGCCCACTCGGTCGTCATTTAACAAATTACTTTTCTCCACGCTAGGCGGTACCTGCGGATTCCTGCAAATCGGGTCTAAACAAAAAGCGCATAGCTCACGATGTTCAGATAAATACTCGTCGTATCCCAATTTTTTTATCAACATAAATATTGTTTTTTCATGTAAGTATGTAACGGCTTTGTGCCGACACGTCGATGTTCCGTTCTGGGAAGTAGAGTTGTCGCGGCGCCGCGTCTTGCCCGGCTAATAAATAAAAGGCTGCTTGGGAAATATTATGTTACGTCTCGGGGTGTTTTTTGGGCGAGCGCTGCGCAGGCGGCGGTAGCGGCGCGGTGGTCGGTCGCCTTTGGCTACTCGAGCCCGGGTAATGGGGCGGATTTCACTATCTACGAAGAACCAGATTACGTGCTCCTTTATCTCATTTAATCACCCGAAAACATAATGAACATATTTTCTTTTTGCAACTCTGGTTCTTTTATCCGATCGTAGTCGAGAATAAGAATGCTTGTGTCGGTAAATACCGCACTTAATCTATAAAAAACACGTACCATGCATATTTCTGTTCTTATCTTAAGATTAATGCTATCTCTGTCTGATGTATAAATTATGCTATAATCCTATCGATGGCCGTGCTGTAACGCAAAGCCAGAAAAGCAATCCCTCTGTCTTAAAATGTGTAAAAGTACCTAAAAACGATTAATTATGCTACATATACATATACTACAATTGAATGGGTCATATTTAAATTAAATTGGCGTAATAGTGCAAAGCAAGGATCATCCTAGTTACCTAATGAAATATTTTGACTTTACATTTTCTGATGCATCTAGATTTTGCAGAAAGGTAGGTATGAGAAGTGGATACCTACTTCACCTATCGTTATTTATAAAAAACCTGGTTTGAACGGTAAATTCCAAACGATAATTATCTCTCTGAAAATGAATCTACGGTTTTTACTTTAATCAGTTGCACAATCTTATTTTCCAGCTGATATGATGATATCGAATATCTTCCAATTGTTTACTAATACGGTGATATGTGCACCTTCCTAGAAACTATACGATTTGATAGTAAAGTCGGCCAGCGATGCTTTGCTTTCTGACAAGAGAAATTAGCCAGAAATAAAAAGCGACAATTACCTAAAAAACCGGACAGAGCGAGTACGACTCGCGCCCTAAGGGTTCCGAAAAATGCAATAGCGCCATCTATGCAGCTATTACATTATAGTAGATATATCATTATCTTGATCACAGATGGCGCTACTGCATACTTCTAGTAGCCCCATCTATGAGCAGATGGCTCCACTTATGGTCCGGTGACAGACGGACAACAAAGTAATCCTATAAGGGTTCCGTTTTTCCTTTTGAGGTACGCAGCCCTAAAAATTTGTAACAAGTTTAAATCCTAACGTTCTTTGTAAAAGATACTTAACAGGCATAAACAACTAGACAATGGCGCCAATTCTGTTATTTACGAACTAAACTAATTTAGTCTTATTATGTCTCTTTCTAATAAAAAACATGAGAGAAGGATAGCAGATATTTAATCCTGTCAAATTAGTCCACTTGAACAGTTTTAATGTAAATTTAGTCGTAATCGCAAAAGGTTATGACTATTTTCCCGTAAATGACAAGGGCGTAGACTAATTTAGAACTGTCAGTTCTAAATATTTTCTGTCCTTTTTCAATTATATCTGTAAGAAAGATATATAGTGTGATTAAAATTTGTTTAGTGCGATGTTCAACAGAATCGGCACCAATGTAGCTTCGTATGGAAGCTCTAAAAATCGTTAACGTGTCCCCCTTCCCTCTAACTTTCCAACCGTGTTATCAGAAAAAAAAACAATTTTGTAGCACCTAATCACACTTTCGATTAAAATTGGTTTGATTTTGAAATATTCGCTATTTTTAGTTTTAAGTTTGAGTTGAAATACAGTCGGAAAACTGAAATACTTGCACTTGAAACTTGACACAAGCTAGCCCGTTTTTAAAAAAAATTAAGGTCACATAAAAACGAGAGATTTAATAACAGCAATGCCTGACCCTACGAATTAGACTTTTTAAAAAAAAAGCCTACTTCGTAGGGCCTTCGTGGGTTGCTGTTGCTCCTGTTGCCTAATTGATTTTTGTGAAACCAACTTGCTTCTTGTTTTCAATTATTTCCAGCATCTTCTGCAACAGGCATTCGATCAATACTTTTTTTGACCAGAATATGAAGGATTCTTGATTCCGTCTGCCCCTCTGTATCAAAGTTTCTAACAATTTCAATATAATGATTACCTACATGCTTCTAATAAACTCGTGAGTTAAAAGGCAGGAAATAAGGCTAGTAATTCTGCAAGGTAAATACTAAATTCCATTTAAAAAAATCTTATCCGCACTAAACAGCGGTTTCTTCCCTAAAATTAACGTGGGCTAAAAATATTTTACCAAAGAAATGTTTGGCCTCGTTCAATAATATTTCACCACAAATATTTGAACCATCCTCGGAAACTTATGAAGTTATTGAATGTCATTTAAATGATTAATAAATGATCGACGCTTCTAACTGATTTCGCCTTCAAATCCCTTTTTTTTTTGTTTTGTTATTGTGAGGGCTAGTCGGAACAGCATTCCATTTGTTGGGTCAAGTGCGCGACGGTGTGCGCCTGCGTGTATTATTTTATTTTAATCTTATCTGAAATCGTGTGCATAGTTTATAACGTAGTGTTCAGCAGTTATTGGACAATTGTTCTGCACACCGGATGCCACTTAGTACCCCTCTTGATTGATTAAAAAGCCGCAAGTTATTCATCTCACTATAAATAAAGTTGTTAATGGAAGGCGGCTCGTAATTGGACCTTAAAATTCCTTCATATAAACGCACACTAGTACGTTTTGACAACATAATCCTTCTTAAAGTGGATCTATGTTTGTTAATGTTTTCTGTTAGTCGATGAAAATATTTTATACTAGCACTTCGCCCGCGACTTCGTCCGCGTGTCCCATAGGAACTGTGCATTTTTTCGGGATAAAAAGCCTATGTTACTCAGTGATAATGTAGCTTTCTACTAGTAAAAGAATTTTTAAAATCGGTCCAGTAGTTTCGGAGCCTATTCGGTACAAACAAACAAAAAAATCTTTCCTCTTTATAATATTAGTATAGATTTAGATATGTAAACCAACTCTACCACATTCCACTCATTTTTTCTAGAGACTAGAAATAAAAATAAAAAAAAACCAGCAGAATTATTTTTACCATTCACTTCATAAGACACTTGACGATTAACAAGCAGTTAACTGTCGAGTCGAGTGTATAATTCCGGGGAAATGTTGGGGAAACAATGATTTTGCTGAATCACATGATATGATTGCCTTTATGCATATGAGAAAAGGTACACTGGTAAGTAATAAAATATTCCAGAATAAAAATCATCAGATAGTACCTACATCCAAGCAGGCTTTCACACATGCCGCCGCGATAAGAATTCTCTTCGTAGGCATGTGTGCGTGCGCGCAATGTTCAACGAACGGCTTACTCTCGCACACAAGCACGGTTCTCGGAAGATGTTCCATTCATAATTTTAACAACCGCTCATTATGCTCTGCCTGCGAGCGGGATGGGAAGTGTGGCTCTGAGCTATTCCGAAAAAAAAAACGGGACATTACAGTTTTTAGTACATATTTAGTGATAACCACTTCATTTATCGGTTTTATAAGCTATTGTTTCCTTGCGTAGGGAATGATCGCTTCTTCATTTACTTAGAATAATTTCTTCTCTGTCGCGTTTCTACCCATTGTTCGTTGAATTCCAAAGCACGCTTATGCAGAAGACACAGTTTTCGCATGGAGACAACGTTGAGAATTCGTTATTATAAGAATTTCGAGACATTCAAATCTTCCGACCGACTTTGAAACCGGTATACAAAGGCTCAAATTCAAATATTATCGACTGCATGCCAAGATATACCTACTTACATTTCAAGACAATATATTCTGATAGGCATCAATTTATCAAGCAAGTGAAGTATCAAGTCTTTAGACAATTGGTGTTATCTCCCAGTTTTTTCAATCAACTGTTTAATTGAAATAGGGTTAATTATTTATAATCATTGTTACAATGACCATGTAGAGAAGAAATAAATGTTGAGAAGTTTATACCTTTATGCTGTAGTTAGGAAACATTAAATAAGAAGAGTAAAAATTTCTGTCATCATTGTAATTTGATTTTGAAGTACGGTCAGTATCTGGCTGGATTTAGGTCATGAAGGTTGAACTTCATCTTGAATTCAGAGAGTTTTTAGGGTTCCATACCTCAAAAGGAAAAACGGAACCCTTATAGGATCACTTTGTTGTCCGCCGTCAGTCACCGGACCATAAGTGGAGCCATCTGCTCATAGATGGCGCCATTGGAAGTATGCAGTAGCGCCATCTATGAACATATTTCAGAACCCTTAGGGCGCGAGGCATACTCGCACTTGTCCGGTTTTTTTTTGCTTTCGGGTTTGTAAACTTCGGTGTTAACCTTACTAGTTTCATAGTAGGTAACAATCTCTTGTCTTGTGATCCAAATTAAAAGTACCTACCTGTATACTTTACACTAAACCTCACTGTATACCTTTGCGGTAACAGCATTAACAGAACTACTAATATATTCAAATAGTGCCAGCCTGCTCCGGTACCTGTAATTTTTTTTTTAATTAAATAATAGGCTTGCGTTTGACCGCCATCTCGCCTGATGGATGCGGTCTACGATGGAGCTCGCTTGCCTAGAAGAAACCGATTCTCTCTCGACTTGAACATACTACCTACCCAGATTGTAATTATCGGGGAACGCCCACTCCGGCAGCCAATTCCACTGTTTTGCAGTTCTCATAATGAAAGTGGAATCAAAGCGCTTCGTTCGGATTTTAGGTATATCAACCATGAACCGATGGCGCTTTTTCGTACTTCTGGCCGTCCGATAGGAAAAAGGGCAGGAGGGAATTAGATCACGCAGATCTTTTAAGTTAGTTATAAGTATTTGAAGGAAGCTGAGAAAGAGCTCCCGCCTCCCTTTGTCCTTGCATGTGAAGCTTTAAAATGGCTTGTTGTGAACACAACAAAACTAAAACTGTTCGTCACATTCGCAATGAGACAAGTACCTTTTGTAGTGGCGGGTTACCTAGGCTAGGACTGCTTCTCAGTTAAGCATGCAACTGACGGTCATGCATTTCAACTGCATTAATGATTAGGTACAGTATATAGTTCTTCCGTCACTAATATACAGGGTGGCAAGTTAGACAGTGGAAATATTTTAAGAGGTCATTGTACTCATCATTATGAACAACTTTTACTATGGGACCAACCCAGAAATCGCGAAAAAAAAACAGCTGTTCCATACATTTTGTTGCGTTATGTGAACCTAAATGTATGGAACAGCTGATTTTTTTTTCGCGAATTCAGGTGTGGTCCCATAGTAAAAGTTGTTCATAATGATGAGTACAAATACCCCTTAAAATATTTCCACTGTCTAACCTGCCACCCTGTAGATTGCATGCAACCGCAGTCGCTTCTTGCCGCCTTGTCAGGTGCTGAGAAGTCTAATGCAATTGCTTATTCCGTACTTACTGCTTCCTAACCGCATTCCTACTGCATTTTAAATGAGTCAGTTAGAATGCAGTCAGTTCGTATTATACACACGTAGATAGAGATAGAGGTACCTGAAACTTAATTGTTTCAGTAGTTTGCTTGTAGCCCAACTATAACGACTTGTGCGGTATACCTAATATTATAAGTATTTGTTATCAATGTTTTTTCTACTAAATCGGCGTTGAAGTGTAACAAAACAAATAAAATAATTTCAATTAAAATGTGTCATAAGTGATAGTGAGGTTCCTTTTAAACATAAAAGAGATAGCTGAGCGCCATTTTTTGATAACATCCGAACAAAGTGGATTTGTTAATTAAATTCCAACGATTTTCAATTTAATCTTTACACAAAAAGTGCGACACTGTCTACACGAAAGTCAGACAAAAAAATTTAGCTCTATTGAATCTGGACTTTTTATTCGAGAGCATCAGAGCAGTTAGTAACACTCTAAAGTAAGTTCGAGTTAATACCTACATACGCGATATTTTTATTTAAAACGCGTATTCGCGACTCTTAAAATGTTTATTATAGCCGCATACAGCAATTATGTCATTACAAAGCACATCGTGTGTGGCCTACAGATACACGGAGCGGTGGTACCGTGCATTCATTATTGTTTCGCTGCACATAAGACGAAAAGGCCAGTTTATTGATGAAAGTAATGGGGAACGATAAATAAATAAATAAAGGTAAACATTCAGGCCCGCATATCTATGCAGCGTTATTATATTTTTTTGGATACCGTCTTTATTAAACGGTCACGTATAATAAAGATAAAGAAAATTTATTTGTACAAAACACGAGAATACCTACAAAAAACATTATAAGTACATACATAATATACATAGTTTGTTAATTTCGTTTATTATTATAGGCTTACATAATTTGCCATATTTTATGGCATACAAAATTAAAACTGGAGAGTAGGTAAGTACCTAATGCAATTTTAACATTATACAAAATAAAGTAGCAACGTTTATATACGAAAGTAATTTTCACACAGAAAACATCTCTAGTGATAGATATAACACGTTTTATCCATCCTTTAAATAAAATAGACTATTTTGAAATAAATAAAAATCATTTTATTATTTTACTACCAAATAGAATTAAAACATTTAAAAATTGGGTACGGGACGGAAACAAAATATCATAATATTTTATATTAGTAGGTAGGTACCTACATTTTAAATTTACTTTTATTAATATATTTAAATTATTTCTATATAAAAAAAATGCGAGGTGAAGCTGCACTTATTGCGGTTAGTCCATAGATAGGTGACCATTCTTTACACATTGAGACCCCTCTGTGCCTCGGAGAGCACGTTAAACAGTCGGCCACGGCTGTCATACGGATATCTATGACAGTCGTTACAGATAGTCACAAGCCTGAAAGTCTGTCACCAGCCTGATAAGCCTACCTTTTGTATACCGGTATTACCCAATAATTGCGTTTGGAGGTCAGATGGCAGTCGTTCCATGTAAAATATTGATATTCAGCCGCATCTAGATAAACTGGAAGCCGACCCTAACCTGGATTGGGAAAAGCGGCAAATGGCGGTCGACAACTGTCGATACTATCAAGTCCAAACGTTGCCCGAATACATAATATAATTTCTTTGTTTGTAGAGTTTCCGCAAAATATGACCCCAAATCTAGTGATGCAACGAATATAAAGAATATCGATTCTACTGTTCGGCTAAAGGTCGATTTACACCAAACGAACAAAGAGCTTGAGTAGAACAAGAGCATTCTTTCTCGATCTTTTAGTGTAAGCGAAAGCTCGTTTTTAGCGTTTACACAAAATATTAACGAGCGAAAATGAGAACCAAGATCTAGAATTCTTGCACAATAGATGTTTAAATCAACCAAACAGATCGCTGGAACACAAGAACGCTTCACGTTCGAACACGCAAGAACGCTCTAAGCAATATTGTTCGCACGCTCTAGTTCGAGCGAGCATTTTTAGAATATTCCATAGAATCTTTGTGAACGCAGACAGAACAACGATATACTCTATATACGATATACTCTACGTACACTAACAGAATTTGATAGAGTTGGGATAGAATAAGCATTCGCTCGTCTGATGTAAATCGGCCTTAATAGAAATAAGATTTTACAAAATTGTGATCACTTTTATTTCAGGCAGCGCATTCTACTGTTTGGCGGTTTTCACAATGAAAGTGGAATCAAAGCGTTTTGTTCGGGTTTTTGGTATATCAACCATGAACCGATGGAGCTTTTTCGTGCTTCTGGCTGTCCGATAGAAGACAGGGTAGGATGAAATTGATCATGCAGATCTGAAGCACACTCTCCGAAATGTATTCGATAAAAAACCGATAGGCTAGCAACTTTGTGCCGATGCTCAAGGCTTAGGAGCTTGGTAGTCATTGCTGATGAGCTTCTTGGCACCCTTCTTAATGGACTCCAACGCCGCAAGCTGGTACTTAGCTGAGCCATCCCAAAGGTGCGAGCAGTACCTACTCCATGCACGAACGAACTGCGCTTGGTACAATCAAAGCAACGGTTCCGACGTGATTACGTGAAGTACCGTCGCATCTTCGAGAGGATACCCAGCTTTTTAGCAGCCTTGGACTCAATATAGGAGCCAAAGTTGAGGGTTGACGTCAGAGTAACGCCTAAGACCTCAAGATGCTCAGTTATCGGTATAGACACATCTCGAAAAGTAGGAGCCAGCTGGAATGACGTCCTTTTGGCAGAGAACAGATACGCCTGGGTCTTTCCTGCATTTAATTAGACCAGGTTGACATCGTCCCAATGGGAGACTGCCTTATAGGCCAAATTCAGAATGAAACATCTCCTATTATGAAATGTATAAACTTATATTTGCGGTTGGTAAAATTAATATTGTAAAATACAAATAATGCTCCTTGCTACTTAGTGCATGCTACGGAGCCTTACACTATGATCTCTCATATGCCGCCAAAAAATCAAATGGATTTTTACGAACACTCTTATCAGTTTGTCTGATATTAGGCGAAAATGAATATTCGTATTCGTTGGTTCCCTTTTAGAAGAGAACTCGCAATACCATAGTAGGCCGAAGAGCCTCATTTTTAACCGACTTCCAAAAAGGAGGAGGTTCTGCATTCGGTTGGTTTTTTTTTTTTTTTTTTTTTCTTGTATGTACACCGATTACTCCGTGGCTTATGAGCCGATTTACGTGATTCTTTTTTCATATGGTAGAAGAAGCTCGCGAGGTGGCCCCATATAAATTTTATTAACTTTGGTTGAGTAGATTTTTAACCAGGTGTAATAAACGGTATTTTTGGTGTATCTCGATGACATCATGACGATGATGAAAAAGTGATATTGTGTTGGTACGTGAATTCCTGAACGCAATCGATCTCGATATCATACATACATAACATGACGCCGTATTTCCCGCAAGGTTAGACAGAGGTGTATAGTACACACAATTTTTTTATGCTTAAGTCGCATTTGATAGAATGCTAGGGAGCGAGCCTATTGCTATTACAAACTGAAAAAACACTGTTTTTGTTTACTGAAACACTCTTATCCACCAACATCTATGAATATAAGTATAAGTACCTATTTAAATTCGTGGAAGTAATCGATCTCGGTAAAAGTACATACAAAAAATGTGTGGCAAAGGCAGTACCAATGATTAAAGTCGCTCTGTCCATGATTTCATGGTACTTTATTGTAATTATTAACAACAATAAAAAATGGTTACACTACACTAAAAAGATAAAAATAAAAACAGGTTTAAAAAAAACCGACTTCCAAAAACTACACTAAAAATTATGAAATAAAAATGTTAAACTTCCATAAATAAAAATCTAAATGTATATTGAAGTCGGCGGGGCCTAGCATAAAAAAAGCAACATTGTAGATTAAGGAAAAATGAAAGGAAATGTTAATTTGTCGAGGCGCAAAGCAATCTGCACGTGCACACACTGCGCACGTTCTTCCTGTTCCAAGGCTGAGAGGTAAAAACCTGAAGAAGAGGCCCCGCCGACTTCAATATACATTTAGATTTTTATTTATGGAAGTTTAACATTTTTATTTCATAATTTTTAGTGTAGTTTTTGGAAGTCGTTTTTTTTTTAAACCTGTTTTTATATTTATAACCGATGCTAGAGTGCATAATTATGCAGTACCTAGAGCAGATTGTTTTGTTAAGTTACTCAGTATTAGATATATTACCGGGAGTGCCTCCGCAGCCGGCGGCGGCTCTCAAAAATAACGCCGTTGGAAACCGGAGTAGCCTTGGAGTAGCAGTGATACCAGACGAAAATAATTGCAAACTACCGTAGCAGCAGATTAATGTTGCCGTGTTTTAAGTTGAATTATCTACCTTAGACTGACTTTTAAATTACAGTGTCAATGTAAAACAAAATACAACTTTTTTGGACTTACAAGGGGGAGGGTGGTGGTCGACGGAGCCCCGCTATGCGGGGCTCCTATTTCTGTCTGCAAGGTCAAAAGTAACTTAACAAGAAGGGGTTGACGGGGGCTTCATTCGCTCGCACCTAAATTGTCCGTGTCGGGGTGACCCTAGTTAGGTATGTTACTCAAATGAAACATGAAATGTTTTTTCTTAATTATGCCAAATTGCCAACCCCATTTCCCGCTTTTTTTTCAATGTCAGCGCCGGCTGCCAATTTAGCAACCGGCGGCGGCTACATATTCAGGTCACGGCGGCGGTCGCGGAGTCACTTCCTATATTACCACGTTTTTACCAGGTTTTTATTATTATTATTAACTCGCTTTCTTGTGTCTGTCTGTCTGTTGTTCGGTCTATAATGTTCGGAATATTTTTTGTCTCTGACGTTTTCAATAACCATCGGGGCTTTTCCCCTACTAAAGATCGCGTTTTGACAAATCATTATTGTATGCTAGTGAAAACTTAAAGGTAAGAAATTTTTGGTACGTACGTCGTCGTCGTCGAATTTTACTGAGAAAAACGAAACATGCCTAATAGGCACCTATGTTTTCGTAATTGACAGTTCACTACGTAGGTAAGTACCTTTATTAGGTATTATTGAAAATTAATTTAGATACCTAGTTACCATTAATACATTCCAACGCAAGAGCTCGGCCGCTGTGTAGAATCCTGATGAATATTCAGGACGTGTGCACCATCAGGTTCATAGAATGACTGAGAAACTGCCCATTAAAATTATGACAGGCCATCTACATTCCTGAACAACAAAGCCGACCTACGATTAAAATAACACCTCCTTCGTAGAACATATCCATTTTACTTCACAAGGGTCCGTAACGTTTCCGCTGGGGTCCTATGATACCTTTTTTCCGAACACGGTTGAAAAAACTTGGCGTCCCATTAACAATAAGATCAAAACTAGCCGGCCGCGCCACAATGGCCGGTGAGCGCCAGCCTCCGGCCGCTCGAGAGATGCTTCCAGGAATTGCGCCCTTTTAAAAAAGATCCAACTCATGTTGGGCGTGTGATACTTGGCGAACTCACATTCCTGGTGCCTCTTGCCTGCACCCTCGCCCTGGGCGCCGCCTCGACGCCGCTGCCGCCCCACACTACCCTCCACCACCATTGTTTCAAACTAAACGCAGTATCCTTCGAGATCTCAAGAACATAGCTCCGCTTAGCTTTTTCCACTCTAAAGGATCAGGAGACTAATATGCTACACTCCATGCAAAATATCGCAGTGTAGCATACAATCATGTGAAATTATGTATTTGTTAATATGTATCGCAAGTACGCGTCGTGGCTTAATGTAGCTTTTCAGCATTAAACGATGACTGACCCCTATAATTGTTATGAGAAAAGTACAAAAAGTATCATTTGCTGGCAATAAATACGTCCCAAAAATTCCTATCGAGACGACAAAAAGTACAAAGATTGTATTGATGTCGCCTTTGTGCGGCACGGGTAATCTTATTGTCGTACGGAGTGCAAAAAATTGTGGACAATCATACAAAAGTAATAAGATGATTTGGAGCGACCATTAGTGAATACCACCGCGACTGCTCCCACGCTCAATTGTCCTGTGGGGTGGTTTCTTTACCTCAATAGCCCACGATCCATTGGGCGTAAAAGTAAATGTAACCAATTACATCATGAAGTGCATTTAGCACTACTTTAAAATTCACGCATGTTCAAGAGACACCCTTTGTAACGAACGGATACAATTTACGTATTCAAGCAAGATTAAAGAATTGATAATTATTTCATTAGGATGGCATCCGGTTCTCATTCTAATACAAGATAAATAATAGTTTCGAAAATTAGAACTGTAATATACAGGGTGGCGATTAGGTTATCACATTAAATGATACCATGTATCCTAAATGGCGTTCTTTGTACATACACAATAGAAAAATTTGCCGGTTGCCACTTTTACAGGTCAGTAAATGTACCAATAAATAGTACAACTGTTAATACAAGTTGGTACATTTACTGACCTGTAAAAGCGGCAACCGGCAATTTTTTTTATTGTGTATGTACAAAGAACGCCATTTAGGATACAGTGATTACCTAATCGCCACTCTGTATAAATTCATATTATTTACTTACCTACATATTAGATTATTACTTATTACTTTAAGTTCTGATGTATAAATTACATAATTAATGCACAAGGGATCAGTCAACTCGCATATTAATTACGTGTAAACTCGACTAATTCTATGAAAAATGATCTCCACAGGGACTGAGGGACCCCCTGCAGTGCTTGTGTTTATTTATACGGACGGAATCGCCACAGACTTTAACGTTACGAGATTATTTAATGAAACATCACGCAAAGCTAAAAACAAAAAGGACAGTTCCATGATAACTTCTGTTCCATTTAAGAAAAAGTGTCGGGTTGAGTTGATAATTTAATTTATGTATTTGGGATGTATTAAATAGACCATAAAAGACATTCAGTTCACAAAATTCCAAGTGACTATGCAAACAGTTGTCGTGCGTGGCCCATAAAATTTATACACAAATATACATGTAATACGCCGCGCCACTTGTCGGGAATGCTGTCTCCAACGTTTTATTTCGTTACGTGTTTGTATGCCCGTGCGCATCAGCCAGGATTCTCTTTCTCTCTTGCGGTTGTTTTTCGTAAGACGCTGAAGTTATGATTGATATCTTATTCTGACTTCATCTGATATTAATATTGATGACAGATTTCTGAACTCTATCATTTCAGAACTGTAATCTATAAATTGTGTAATTGAAAAACACATCTATTAGTTCTAGGTAATTTATATAGTGGAAAGCAATTATTCGTTTGTTGATAATGAATTCACCAATAATCGTAAGTTACATTCGAGCACACTTGTAAGTGTGCTCAAATGTGATAAACTGTCCGAATGATAAAATGTCCGCCATGATGTGTTGCGTGATGAACTGATGACACATCTCTGGCCTCGATGGTTACGTCATGCCATTGCCATATTAGCTCAATATCATATCAAAACATGATGCACGCACATAATGCATAGAGTTCACTTGTTTATCGAAACACTGACCTATGGAGTGACATGACGGCCCAATGATAACTACATGGGAAAAGTAACACTGCGACCATGGGAACTAGGTGATGTGAAACGCTCATAAGTTGACAACTTATTTTGTCGATAATGATATGAATGTCCGGCGTAATCAATGTTAAAATACATATTATTGAATGCAGACGATGGATGCTTTCGAGGAGGCTCTGCCCCGCCATATATTTGTCAGTTTCACGTATCACTGTCAATACGCCGCGATGTTCCCACGATACGGCAATCTGAATTGCGCATAGCCGTTTAGTTAATGCGGTCCTTCAGGGAAGGGGCGCCATTTGGTCGCTAACATATTCTGATGAATTCGCTTATCGATTATACAACTACGAGTATAATGGAAATAGATCGAGTGTTTCCAAAAACCGAAACTCATTGGCGAGTTAACTTTGACTGATCGCGTGGTAATTTCACCCCTATAAAATTAAACAGTTTTGTGTTACAGATATGTAACATAATAATCACATCATTCCAGGCCCCATTCAGTTGATTAGGGTGCCGCACGTTGAGGCAATTGTAGCGAATTCCTGACACGTGACCACTATTTGCTGGCATAAAAATATCACCACCGATCATTGCATTGTCCTTATTTATAACCCAATTAAGTCATTATGTACCAACTCTAACGATGCGGGTCTCGCACATTGAGAAACGCACGTTCGCCAATTATTAACCGCTACAGACAATTTTGACATTATTTAATATCAATACAGTTTGTTGAGTGTGTTTAGATAAGAGCCGAGAAGGCGGCGCGACGGTGCGTATCCGGCCACCGATGCATTGATAAACTCAATACGAAATGTGCAAACAAAATATGAATTGTCGTGTCAAGAAATCGAGTGCAGGGGAACAAATAACGTTATAACACAGTAATTCATCTGTAACAAGTGTTTGGTATAAAAGACAGATTAGATAGAAAAGACTGCATGTCTCAAAGTCAGGTGCTCAGAACCGTGAAATTTATGCGCCACCGAAACAAGATGTGCGGAATTCCCAATTCACACTGTTTAAAAGAATGCCTCCCAGGAAGTACCTGTAACAATTGACCATCTTCTTTGGTTCAGAAGAATAAGTAATAGTTCATGATACAATAGACGAGGATATCTGGCGCCAACGAGACATAGTGCCAACAAAAATATAACTGTCCCGTAAGTGAGCTGCCGAATTGTCAATAGCTCGGTACCTGACCATTGTCCTCCAGGTATCGTCCGTACTTTGTTATGCGTTAAACAAACGAAAAGTGAAAAGCACAGGAAGCGATACTATCTTCGGGTGAACAATAATCCTAAAGCAACACATCAATACACGTACAACGTTTAGTAGCTCAAAGGGTTTTGTTGTATCTATAAAAACTTGTTTATGATTGAGTCCCAAAGGATATTGATATTATATGAACGTTTAATTTGATAGTATTTGATCAAAGTTCTTGCTAGATAATGTGATTGTGATAATTTCCATCCACTTTCAATAGGAGTAAAAGATATATGTACCTATATTTTGGATACCTATTACAGAACCTTACTCAAGACTCAAGCATTAGCTACTTGAAACTAGTTTTAAGCCATTCGATTGGTTGAAACTAGTTTTTTAAGTACCTAATGCTGTCTTGAGTTAGGTTCTTCAATAGTGCGACCCTTATATACAGGCCGATACCCGATAGGGTGGGTATATCGGTACAGATTTACATAGGATTCTTTTTTTGAGTAGGTACTTAGAATGGCAATATTATAAGGACGGAAACCCATAATTATGTATATTATAATTATAATTTTCAACTTGTTAAAGCGTATTGATATTAAAATATAACACGCGTATAGACACGGTAGCTCAGAGGTCGGAGAATGCCACGGTACAGCAGAGATCGCCAGTTCGAGACCCGCTTGTGTTGGTTGTTTTTATTTTAAGTCTCTTATATATTTCTTGGATTACTTTTTAGACATGAACGTGATGATTTATATCCAACATAAGCTTGTTGTTGGATTCAGTGGAAAAATAAATTCCAGAAAATCCACAGAATACTGAATAGTTTCCATGTAAGCAACATTAATTTTATTGACCTGGAAACTAAAGTTCAAAGTTAGAAATGTAATTTATAATCTTATATTGCACAATATTATACAGCTTAGATATACACAGTTACACGTGCAGAAAGTTTAACAGTGCTTTAAAAAAAACCGGCCAAGTGCGAGTCGTACTCGCGCACCGAGGGTTCCGTATCATTTTTGGACGTATAAAGTGAAAAAATCCGGACCGCATAACTAAGTTTGTTTGTGAAGGAATTTTGATGATTTTGGAAAAACTGTACTAGTTAGGAACATCGT
Source organism: Thalpophila matura (assembly GCA_948465475.1). Lineage (NCBI taxonomy): Eukaryota > Metazoa > Arthropoda > Insecta > Lepidoptera > Noctuidae > Thalpophila > Thalpophila matura. The sequence goes on along the minus strand of OX419183.1, from coordinate 7,391,437 downwards.
TTTATTTTTGGTGCCATATTTGGGTCAATTCCTATCAACTCTAATTATTTCAGATTTTTCGCCCCGCAAACTTCGGAGATAAGGGGGGGGGAATGGTATTTTTTTGAACATTTTCCATCATATGTCGAAAACTGTGAGACATAAAATAAAATAAAAATATATTTTGAAATGTGCAGATCAAGCTCTTTCATATGATATGTCACTTGACCTAGTAACCCCACTTTAAAATTTCGGACCCCCACTCCGGCCCCTTTTACAAGCATAAGCATAATCGGCCTATAATGTTCCCACTGCTGGGACACAGGCCTCCTCTGTGAGAGGGAGTGGGCCGTAGTGCACCACGCGGGCCCAGTGGGGGTTGGTGGACGTCACATGTCTTCGAATTTTTGGTTCTAGGACATGCCGGTTTCCTCACGATGTTTTCCTTCACCGTTAAAGCAAGTGATAATTAATTTCTAATATGCACATGACTTCGAAAAGTCAGCGGTGCCTGCCTCGGGATCGAACTCGAACCATTCGCCATGGGAGGCACATGGTTAATCCACTAGGCTATCACTGCACACCTTTTACAATGAAAATAAAAATATTTTTGGACTTTTTTCATTTGCAATAAAGTTGAACAAGCATTCTTTATAACTGTTCCAAATTTCAAGTCGATAGCATAAGTAGTTGCTGAAATAAGCAGGTGTGACAGACAGACAGACAGACGAAGTCGCACCATAAGGGTTCCTTTTTTACCATTTTGGTACGGAACCCTAAAAACAATACAAACCACAAAAACAACGGAAGGAACCGGAACGATTCGAGGAAACATATTTCGGCGCATAAAACGATGCTTCCTCGAAGTCCGCCACACTTCACAAATTAGTGAATGAAACGTAATGTCCTTTGCATAAGACAATGTATTGCGCCATGTGGCCGACCGAGCCGTGGGGTAGCGGGTTGGACACATGTGTTTACGCGCTCATTCATTTGTGCTATTAATGGGTCCATTCAGCATTGTCTTGCACATGCACCGGAAACGTCTCCGCGCCCCGCCTCCGCGACAAATTAGCAGAAACGATTATAATGTGCGCATGATAACATGCGCAGCAAGCATTGTTTTATTGTTGCGCCCTTTTTAATTACTTTGCTTGTTTTGTAAGTTTTTACTTACACTTCTGTGCTTTAAAGTAGGTACGTGGGGTACAAAAGGATGTTTATCTCGTAGTATTGTATCGAAGTCTATGGTTTTAGTTTTAGTAAATAATGACCATTGACCACGTTATCTTTACATCAATCTTTTCACAGTTAGTTTCACACTTAGCTTTATCCTCTTGTCCATACAGAATTAACAGCACTTGGAGGCACTTGAGGTAGAGACATCAACATTGTGTGTTATTATATTTTTCATTAGGGGCGACGCAGACGACAGACTTTTTGTGCGATCGAGTCTGCCGCGCTTTGCAGCGCTCGAACAATCTGCGAAGCTTAGTGATCAGATTGTTCGAGCGCTGCAAAGCGCGGCAGACTCGATCGCACAAAAAGTCTGTCGTCTGCGTCCGCTGCGTCGCCCCTTAATGTTATTACAAAATCATTAGTCTGTGCAGGTTCAACTTGCAGTCCATACGCTCCCTCTATTAGATAGTTATGTATGTTCCCCTAAAGTTAAAGACCTACGAAAAACGAAAAAAGTAAATAATGTAGTAAATTACTCGTGTCTCATATTTTGCTCATTTCTTTTTATTTTTGTACGGGTAACAACCACCAAAGCCTTCCTCGCTACTACGCTGCTACGCCCATGATGACACTTATAATGATCATTAATCTTTATGTCCATGGACTCCATGGTCTACATGATTTTGGCACCCACAATATTCATATAGGTGGCTTAGCTTTCGGATATACCACGATACAATGAAGTTAGTGTAATGTCTGGTGTAAACCAGACTTTACACTTACTTTACTTTCCTTGGATGGTGAAGGCACGTAGGTTGATGTAGCTCGACTACCTAATAAATAAAGATTAGGTGTAAAATGTACTAGTTAAATTTTTTTGGTATCTTATTTAACTATAGAACAGTTACGAAATTATTACTAGATTATGAGAAATTCCAATGTCTGATTGCCTACGAGAATTGTACTAACAAACTGCTACGAATGTCGTAGCAGAATGTTCGTAGCACTGCGTGCTACGAATCGACTCGTACTGCGCTGATACAATGTTACTAATAAATATCTAGGATATTATTATACCCCGAGGACCTTTATTCCTAGGATAATAATACCTAGCAATGTAATGGTGATATTATTACAGATGCTTATGTAAACTAACGCTGCCTTTTGTTTAAAAACTAAGTTTCACTTTGTATGTAATCGAATTATGGCAGGTAGGTACCTGGCCCGTCTAGGGTTAGCACAAAAAACATTCTCACTGTCGGATGTATAAAAACTTTATTTATACGCGATAATAATGATATAGGGCATTAACAAAAAAAAGGAATGAAATCATGTGAAATTCCACCCTTCGTCTATCTACGTCATAAATTGTAAGTTAACATCGGTTAACCTCAGCCTAGCCACCCATTGCGCGTCTTTCAGGCGACCGACACTGGTGCGAGTGGCTGATAATTGACTCGTCGGACTAGTCCGCGTTCGGCCACCCCTTCCATAAATATTTCCCGATCAAATTATTATGCGTTCTAAAAAATGCCACGAGCTGGATTCTCAGAAGTGTGTGTCGAGGGCGGTTCCACACAAAGCCGGCGAAGGAGACGCGCTTACGTGGCGCAGCGCGCGCGCGAGCGTGACGCGTGCTCAATGGAATGAGGTTCAGCACAGGCGACGCGACCCAACTGTGAGAATTACAAGGAATGGATTTATTTATTGATCTTAGTTGTTCCGTTATTGTGAACCACTGCGTTTCTAAATAAATAAACATCGCTCATAGCAAAGGATGTTTGGTCTGAGAAAGTGCGAGCTGACATCACAAAGTCGTCGTGTTAAACGGGCGCATCCGCGCTGGTCGGCCACTTTTACCACGGCTCTTATAAATAAACTAATACTCATTGGATAAACACAGAATCGGCCGGCGCGTTTCACGTCATTTCTCCCTCAGAACACATAATTGCGGTGGCTGGTCTTGGGAGCCTTCACTTCACGGCACAGCGCGCCCGTTCTCGCCTGGGACCGATGTCCACTTTTCATTCAGTACATTGCCCCTTTGGTGTCTCAAGTAACGAGAAACATAAAGAGAGCAATTCTATTTGTGTAGTGTCTAGGGAGCCTAGTGCTAATTACAAGGCGGCGACATTTTTGCCGCATTACGCACGACGCTGGGAGGCGAGCGAAACTGTACCCGCTTTGTCTTGTCCCGGCGACAATATCGCAGATGTAGATTACCGCAACACTGCTCGTTCATGTTTTCGTCAGATTAAAGCTCTGTAAAACATTTACCATTAATTAATAGAGCAACGTTAAACCATAACAGTAAACTCAAGTGCCAACTTTAGGCTGTAAAACTATAGAAGTATGTAACATCAATAAAAGTGCGTCCTATATAGAATATTTATTTTTCAAATAGCACCAAATCGTAATAAATATTTTACAGTAACCATATAGAGACCTTTTACGGTTAACCTTTTAAATGCGTGCGAAACAAATTTTCTTAGTAGGTATCAACCTCAGATCATACAAACAGTTAAAAAGAAGCGTAGATTCTATAAAGTAAAAAAGAGTTATAGATAGATATAGAGTTATTTGATGATATGAAATACCAAGACGACATACCATAACAATTTAATTAAATTGTATCATACAGTGACTCATTAATGAACTGTAGTTACGTACAATTCAGGTCACATCGCCCCAGAAAAATGACAATCTCCAATTAACCATTTGGGAGTACGTGTTGTAGTATTCCCATCAATCGGGCTGGAGGCTAATTAATAAGTTACATAACAATTTGGTCCTATAGTTGTTAAAAGGCAGCCAAAAGGAGAATAAGCAATCAATTTTGAGGGAAGGCGTAAAGTGCGGTGCCCGTCGACGAATGAGCATTCCATAGATAATGGGAGCGGCGATGCTATGGAGACCACTTGCATTTAATCAATATTAATTTCAAGTTAAGGATAACCTCTGGTTGGAAATTGATAACTTCTTCAAACACGTTTAGCAAAAAAAAATATCTAGAAACATTTCCATTTTTTATAGTGTTAGAAGAGAAGATTCTTCGGGGTTTCAACATCAGGCACTAAATAAAAAAAGTCTTCAGTATCTACAATATTTAATTATCTCCAGTCTTTACATCTTGGCTAATATTATTTTTGGTTTATCTGTAACAATGTCATTTCACCAAACTTAGACTTTCTTTAGAGATTTGGGCTTCTCTGCTGGGTTTTAACAAAATCCTTTATAATCCGTCTCCACACTGCGACAGCCGAATGTTTTTTCGGTGAAATTTAACCGTTGTTTATGTAGAGACAATGTATCTATTGCGTTAAAATTTTGGGAATTTCTTTTTTTTTTCTCCATGTTCGGTCGTGAGAATGGATCGCGTGCAGCCACACATCTCATTAGGTAAACAGTATTAATGTGTTTGTGTACCGCCATCGATAGAACTACACACGGTAACTAATTTAATAATAGTCATCGGTTTCTTTCATATTTTTTACGAAATGTTGTAATAGAGTGATATCGATATTGATAGTGAATTAAATTCAAGTTATTATTGGAAATGAGCCAAGAAAGGGGCCCGAGTTGGCTAGATGTAAATAGACATCAAAGTGTGTCTAGAGCTATATTTTAATCAACTAAAAATAACGCCCTTTAGTTACACCATACCTGGCTACGTTGCAACAAAACAATATTCTGGAAAAAAATCAACTGTTAGCTCTTCATATACCTACTTATGCAAAATCTTTACTGCTTTTGCTTTACCGTTTAGTTTGAATTAACCAAGGTTATAATCTAATTAAACATTTATCACAATCGCTTATCCATGTTGTAGGTACTGGCACAGAAGAAAATAGGAAGCGTAGGTAACTATGTATATCAAGCCGTCACCGGAAAATTGCGGCAGGATTAATATTGTTAGTCTTAGGGCCTAGTTCACCGACAAAATAACAGTCCGTTAAATTGAAAACGGCTGTTTATCACATCTTTTTCCATACAAAACGTCATGTTAAACGGCCGTTTACAATTTATCGGACTGTTATCTTGTCGGTGAACTTAGCCCTTAGTAGTTCCCAAGAATGATATCTAATCAAGGAATTTACACTCCTTTACGATTGTTTCACACTGAGACATTTATCCAACTAAAATAAATATGTATTAAAATATAAGACTTCCTTTAGGTAATCCTCTTCTCTCATGAGTTCTAGAATCATATCCATCTGAAAGGATTTGGATTTTTTACACCAACCGATTCTTTTTTAAGCATTCCATTAATAATACAATTATTTCATTAAACAATAGCACACGCATCGACTCGTAAATCCCAAGAATATTTACATGCCCATAGAATACGTAATGTTGAATATTATTAAAGGATAGATTTATTAAAACATTTGTACATTTCAGGCTCTTGTTTCACGTATTTTATGTTGTGTTGGATAGTTAAAGTTATTCAAATGATAACGAGGGATTCTTCGGGGAGGGTGGTCGCGCGGCGGCGGCGCGGACGCAGCGCTTTGTCGCAGCTATGCGCACTGTCAACACACAGCACCGAACACACTGCACACATCACACAGTTTTTTATGCGCACATGTGCGTCGACAGACCGCCCAGGCCACAACCCCGACAAATATTTGTCTTCAATTCTAAAACGCTTAGAACCTCTCGGCTCTACAAATCAATAAAAAGTGAACGATTCAATCCTTCAGAGCACGTTTTCCATATAAACCAAACCGAATTGCTTCACGGCATTCTCATTACGTGGTTCCTCGTTAACACTGTATCAAAAGGGGCCGCACACAATTACAAGGCACGTAAGGAGGATTATGCGTTCCATTTATTATAAAATCAGTGATAAGACGTTAAAACTGGCCGATGAGGCTGCGAGGGCGATCTGCATCGCGGTAATGCCTTACCTGTCAAACCCTTCCAGATAAATTAGTCTCTCCTAATGCTAAGCAGCGTCGGTAACAAAAATAAACCAAATAACGGCGCAATCCATTAATTGACTGGACCTGCTGCTGAGTGAAAAAAATCTCTATCAAATAAAGCGGGTAAGTGTTTACGGTTTCTCACGAGCCTCGACCAACCCTCAATGGCGCCTTGCTGATTGATAGTAGCTCAGTCGACCTTCGCACCTCATCCGCTAAACGCTAAAATATACCTTGTAGTCATAGCTTAAGTTTCAAATTCTAAGGGAACACTTCATTCTATTCTTCCTAAATAAGATTATATTAGCTCAAGATGCTTTGAAACTTATTTAAACACTTATACGACTCACAATCGCTTACCGCTTGGGCAACTAGAATGCCCATTCAAAGAATTCTGCACCCTCATAGCTTGTACCTGTCCGCGGCCACCACCAAAGGAGGCGACAAAAAATATTATGTTAATTTGTAATATCAGGCCATTATTCATAGTTGTTATAATAGCTTTGTTATGATTATTCGGTAAGATTCCTTTGTACCTAATTATCAGCGGCGAGGCTTTTTACACCACTTTTGTGAATTACACACAATATTTGTGAATTACAGTTTCATGCTTGTCACTGCATTCGTACCTCACAAAAGAATACATTAGTGATTTTATAGTCTATAGAATGACGAACTCTTGAACAATATAAAATAAGGCCTAGCCTCAATAAATAAATCGATGAATATCAATATTCAGGTGCTAACTCCCGGACTATCGTTTGTATACCCTGTCGGTCGATTCTGTAAAAATCTCACCGTGAAAACTTAGGTGAAGTGAGTTTGTTTTTGCTAGGAATTGACACTATTGACAGCTCACTCCACGCTCACTTCACCTAAGTTTTCACGGTGAGATGGTTACAGAATCGCACTGCTGTATGTTGCAGGTTGCAATCATGCGTGTTGTGGGTAGGCGAAATGTTTATTATATAGGTGGGTTAACATTTTTAGACTCAACATTTCGCATATAGGTATGCGAAATGTTGAGTCCAAAAATGTTAAATAGGTATCTACCTACTTCACCTACTTGGAATTCGAATCCCCAGATTTTGAAAAAATATGCGTTTTAAAGGTCATTATTCATTAATGAAGTTTCACTATGTTTATATGTGTTGTATTGGATGTAACGAGGCGTGTTGATGCGAGGCGAGCGGACCGAGGTCTTGGGGCTCGAGGCAGGCGGCCGCAGGGCTTGCCTCGGCCGGCGGTCGCGGCGTGCGCTCTGTAATCCCATCGTCGGTGTCGGCTTACGGCGCCTCTCTCGCCGACGCAATTATCATATTCCACCTAAACACATAATATTGTGCACGCAATTTTAAAAATAACTCGCGTCCGGCTCGACCTCAATCGGCCCTGATTTATAGCAAGCGGGGCGCCGCGGCTGCTGCCGCTGATCGCCTGCGAACGATTGCATTCCCCACACAAATAACCATAAATGCTCACTTGCTCACCCGGCACGCTTATTTGAGGAACCCTCTATTTGTTATTATACGTTTCAGACCACAGAATGTTTTGTTCCAGTAGACTGAATTTGAAGACCCAACTCTTGACTTGATCAAATCTCGTTAAGCGGATTGGTGTCGAGCTATCGTGTGTGCCCTTGAAACACGCATACAATTTATGAATCAAATGCATGAATGAGCTCGCGTCTGGCTGAGGCCACGTGTCGTCGTTCTCACGCCCGCCGACACCGACTGCTTTTTATCGCGGCTTCATTTTTCGAGCGATGTGTCGCGTGGGCTACATGTGCGGATCCATCGACCCCCGCGACGTAGCACATGGCGCCATCTTCGCTAATTTCTCCATCATGAAACAAAGTGGCTCTATAAAAACTAAACACCAATTAATCTATAAACATCATAGAGACATCTATTTAGTAACAGAGCCAGATAAATAATGAACGTGGAGTTGGTAGAGAGAGACCGAGGAACAAGCGAGTGATCACAAGAATGACAATGCTTATTTGAGGCGGAAATAACAAGTGCTACAATAGACACCTACTTAGACAAAATTCTATTCGCGCGTGCAAATTGGCCGAGTCAATAGTCGCACACTTGGACAGAGTTAATGGAAGAATGGAAGGCGGTTTTCTTTTTGTACGCCATTAGTTTAACAAACGGCTGTCACGACTCGGGGCCGGCGCAGGCGCACTGGCCGCCAGCCCGGGCCCCGCACTCGCACAACGCGCGCCGAAATCACACCGCTATCAACCATATCAGTTTCGGTTATTTATACTTAATAACATTCAGATTAGGTGACAGTGACTCAACATAACGCCACGTCAAATGCTAATTAAATCACAATTTCTTTATCTGAACAAAAAGTGCTCAGAATAGAAACAAGTGAGAATATGTAGGATATCGCAATAACGGAGGTCGGAAGGTCATAAGTTCGATCCTTAAACCGTTACCTACACTTTAGTAGGGAATCTGCTTCTGGTTTGAGCGCATATATACTGATGGGATAACATTGTCCAACATATCAATAAATAACATAATAATATGCAAACTACCTGTACTGCATACTTTAGCGATGATGCAGCTTGTTAATTGCGGAAAACCATGGACTTTACATAATCATCTTATACACCGTTTCTTAGTATAAGACATAAAGATCTTTTAGTCAGCGTCACTGCCTCATTGAGTAGTCAGGAGAATACAATGGCTTATGCCTAACATGATTAAAAGTGCAGTTGATATTATTATTGAACAAAGATAACTGACACGGCAAAAGTAGGTTGTATAAAATACTCTAGAACTCTAGATTCCACTCAGTCGTCATTTACAAATTCCATTGTCAGTCGTACTTTAGTAAATAGGTCTTTCGATCTAAAAATAAAGGGATGTCTAGACAAAATTATTCTTATCACAGAGAAGCACTTGTTTCCTGGATTATTAAAATTAGTATTGGTACCAATACCAATGGATGTGATGCCTGCATGGGGTGCTGTATGCTCAGAATACAGAAAGAATATGGTTCGCCGAATGTCATGAAAAGTGTGCTTAGTGCTCAGTAGGCTAATTCACGTAACTAAAGAAGTTCAGTTGCAGTGCAGTTGTAGTTAAGTTTCGATCAAAACAACGCTTTTCGTATTCTCTTATCATCGGCGATCGCTGTCAGAGACGCTCGCGTCAGGTTCGCGTGACGCGAGCGCCAAACGGCATTCTACTGCTGCGCGTCATCAGTGCGTGATTCCAAACGCAACTTGATTGGTATTCTCCTAATAACTTTACAAGTTTTTGTTCGATCAACGTGCAGTTTTGGTTACGCTCAACATAAGTTCCTCATTATTAACTTTTGTTGTCATCAAAGTGTATTTTTTGTGAATGTAAGTGTTTAAAATTAAAGATTGTGAGTAATAAGTTTAATTAATTAAACATGTTTGTTAAATACAAGTCGTTTTCAATTAAATTCCAAATATTTTTTTTTTTTTTAGTGGACTATGACTTTTCGTCTTGGTTTGAGGATTATATCCCTAGCAGATGAAATAGACGAACGACGTCAACAAGTCCAATAAAGACGTAGGTACATAAGCTAAAAAAAAATATTGTTGGGTAGGTAGGTACTCGTACCTCTACCTACCTACATTTGAAAATGTTTGTACCTAGGTACTCGTATTATGTTAATTTGTGATGCAGAGCTAAACATATTATGTAGTATGTACAACCCTCGCCAATAAAAAAGCGAATCTAAGATGGCACACCCGACATGTGTAACTCGCACGTTATAGCTGTCTTTACTCACACACGTTGGGTGTGAGTAAAGACAGTAATATCGTGCGAGTGAGAGGGAATGTAGTGCCGCCATTTTAGATTCGCTTCTTTATAGGCGCGGGTTGTATTTTATAGGGTTTCCCATGAATCTGCAGAAGGTAGGTAAAATAATTTTGAATGAGCCCGAAAAACGGTAATCACGGTATAACACGTTGGCACAAATCGGAAGAACCCCCCACCCCCCCTTCAAAGTCGACCCCGCCTGAATGTTAGACCATCATAAACGCGTTTTCGACGACTTTGGGGCGGGGGTCATACTGCAGCCGAAGATTTGGGGGGGGGGGGGTCACCCCGATTAATGCCGACGTGCTATAACGTGAATTACAGTGTTTCGCACATTTTTGGGGGGTCATGACCCCTACGACCCCCCCCTCCCCCTTCTCGGACCGCACCTGGCATCATTCAGCCAAATTTTAGGAAAAAATATCTTTTATTATTAATTAAAACTTAATTATTTGTATTTATGGTAAGAAAAACCACTAAAATCATTATTAAGATTTATTATAATATTCTATAACTCTATATTCATTGATACGTAATCGATTCTATTCGATTATTTCGCTAATTAATATTTTTTGTCTCTTGAGGCGGCACCGTAGGTAAGTTTGGTTTTTGTGCAGTTGACGTGCGGTTCACGCGCAGCTTACGCGCAGTTCTCAGATTACAAGAATACCATTTCGCTGCTAAGCTTAAACTTAACTGCAGCGTCACTGCAACTTGATCGGCGCGTCTTGAAATTACGTGAATTAGCCTACAGTTTGATTCCTTGCACGGGCAAAGTTTAAGTCTGAATTTTCTTACAACCTACTGAAGCCCGAAGTACATCAACACCTCTACTGTTTATTTGCTCCTTGAAGAGCAGGTGACAGGCTTAAATTCCCGATCCCAACCGTATTTTAAACGTGATGCTTTAAATAAATTTTTATTTTTTTCATATAGGTACTCCAACACAAATGGCTCCAGAGCCAGACGTTATGATTTAATAGCGTACACCCAAAAGAGGTCCCCTGACGACAATAGACACAGCCATACAACACATTAGAGTACTTGCTAGTTATTACAAGATGTTTATACTTGCCAGAGGTAAAATACTTCTGGGCGCCATCTGTCATTTGGCCACGGTTCAACGTCCTGTAGGAGTGAAGGCTAGCAATATTTATGAGAATGTTTATTACTCCTGCTTCGGCACGTTACAGGCTCCACAGATGTACTGGGAAATTGCTTACTATATCCCAGCAGGCTGTGGATCGTGACCTTCTTTTCTAGGGTCATGAGGCTGTTGCTGATACTGTCACGGTTTTTTTTTAATATCTTCAATGTACAGACACGGCTTTTTTATAGTATTATAATAGCCTTACATAGATTACTTGACTGTTCTAGGCACACCTTAGATGCAATGCAATCCAAACGATGGCTTATGGAGGCTAATGTTCAGCACTGAAATAGTGAAATGAGAATTATAATTATTGTGATCAACAGGCGTAGCGTGGACTAATATAGACGTGGGCGAAGTCGCATCATCGAGGCCCCTTTTCTTTCGTTCCCAAAATCAAATTAATTGGTCATCTGTGGTAAAATCTGGGGGCATCGCATTTAAAGGGGCCTCGCAAGGCCCCTTGAAGTGCGAGGTCGTGGGCGAGGGCCCCCTTCGCCCACGCCTACGTACGCCACTGGTGATCAAGGGCGTAGCTAGGTACAGGCTAAGGGGGGGTAGCTGAGTAAGTTCTTACCGCTTGGCCGGAGTGCTCCCGAAGCGAAGAGTAAATAATAATTTTAGAAAGAAAAATGCATTCATAAATTCATTCTTTCGCGTTAGTTGAATACGTAGGTATCGTTTAATCTACGAACCATTCTCCCATAAGAGGATCATCTCGTACATCTTTCCCCTATGTATATTATTGTTTTACTTGCCTGCCCCCTCCTGGACATGTTAATAACTACACATAACATAAAATAGGTTATACTCGTAGGTATCTATCTATTCGAAGCGAACTCTGTATCGATTCGAGTTCAAAATATGTATTTATTTTTATGAAAAAGTTCATATCTAATCATGCTTCGGTACTAACCACTATCTGAACTGTTTTATCGAAATATTTAATTAAAAATGGGAAATTAATTTAAAAATACGAACAACAATGTACTTAGATAATATTAGTTACCTACCAAGTAGATAGGTACCTGCTCATTGGATAATTGGTCTAAGACCCATATGTACCCTTGTTTGTACTTAGCTCATGTTGTTAGTTGTTGGTACTTTTTACTTTGTTAGGTACCTACTACTTATCCGAGATAGACTTAACTGCTATATGCTAACATTACTTTTTTTTTATCTGACTGCCCCCGAAGGAGGTAATGTTTTTCGACAGTCTGTATGTCTATTTCTTTGGCAAGCTCTGTACGTACGCCTAAAGCGTAAACTGCTGATGGATTACCTACAACATAATATGAGGTCAATGAGGTGTAGTTTTCAACATTATTCGTCTTCATTGTGGGAGTGACATACTTATATTTAATTATTACATTACGCAGTCGGGTTTTTTTTCTTTCTTTTTAATTTTGTTTACCTTGTTAAAGCTGAACGCCTATTTATCCGAGCCGAATGCGCTGAAGGAACCAACCGAACCAAACTTTCTTAAAGCCTCGCACACGTATCCGCGCCGAAGGAACCGAATCGAACATTCATCACAGATTTGGTTACCGTTTGTCCGTTTTTCCCTACCGCCGTTTTTGCCTAACTACGATGACGTCACACAAGTCATTTAAGGGCCTTGGGGTACCTAACCTTTGGAAGAGTTTTTACAGCTAATAACGGCGCAATTGGCAGGTATCTGCAATGACACTACCTGTCAAGATTCACCGGCGGGTTTGAAAGCGAGCTCAAGTAGGTAGGAGCACGGCAAGTAGCTGATGCATTGCACCAACGATTCGGGCACGCTGGGACGGACACAGAACGGACAGCTTCCGATATTTAGCCTACTCTATATCTGTGTTTTGTGCACTTACACCAGTTACACTAATAAAGTAAGAAATTGTTATGCGTCCATATCATATTACTGATATTACCATCATAAAATACGGAACTTGATAGGCAACTAGCAGAATTCGGGAGTAGGTACCAGAAGCTTCGCAAAAATTCAGATGACGTCATCAGAATTTTTCAGGGATTTTAAGTACCTTCCGAATTTTTCCGGCGACTCTTCCAATTCGGTGCGGATGCGGACAGGTGCAGGTGGGTGAGGTTGGAGGAGGAGAATTTCATACTAAATGATAAAATTCGGTTCGGTCGGCTCTTTCGGCTCGGATAAATGAGCGTTCAGCTTAAGAAAACAATTAAACGGCATGCCTGCTATTCAGTAAAGTAATGAATTTCAAATCAATCTTTAACTTGAGACGTGTCGTGTGTGCAATTGTTACAAGGCCTTTTGTGAAACGTGTGTTCAAAGGAAGGTCCGGTCCAGATCGAAGGCGTCCACCTCGTGCAGTTTGTATTAGGCACATTTCAATAAGAAGTCATAAACAAAGCAATTTGTTGGCGGTGACAGAAGCGGCACAGGCGCACGCCTGGCATCCACGCCCGCGCTGCGGTGACCACGAGATCGACTGCGCACGGACCGTGACTCGACAGAATCAGCGCAAATACAAGATTTCTTACTTTGATTCCAACAGACACAATAAAATTAAAAAGGAACAGTATCATTGCAACAAAAGAACAACACGCCCGCCGCGCCGCGCGCCGTTAGTTCTAAGAGTTTAATCTTACTAAGCAAACAACGTCAACTGAATGAAAAGACATCGTGTGATAAATTATATAGTTCACAGAGTACGCACTACACCGATTACTTAGTAATAATCATTATTATTCACGAAAGACGACCCAGTGCTAGTAAAAAACATAAAGAACGATTCTTATTCTATGACAAAGGTAGCATTTTGAATCAATTCACTGTTTCATAACAATACATTCAAATCAGACGAAATCCACGCATTAAAATTGGCAAAATACAAAATACAAAACAAAGAAAAAGCTATTTACAATAGATCCGGCATTAAAATAATCAATCGATTCATGCGTACCTACATACTATATTGGCCGTACAGAAATGTCACCCTATGCGTAGACCGTAACCGTTGCTTCCTGCGGTCAAACTCAATTAAAACTCATTGCAGGGGCGTGCGAACCGAGCGCGCGTCCGCCGCGAGCGTGCGCCCGCGCAGCCGAGACCACGCATGGCGCCCGTACTCTTAACCCCACAGGAAACACTCCTTGCCTAACTCCTAATCTTAGGTCAATAAACCTAGGGCTCGCGTCGTCTCCGTATGATGAACACATATGATACACAACTGATAACGATCACTGATGATATTACAATCAGTCCCGGTAATATAGGAAGTGTTATCTGCTTTAACGAAGATTTGCTCGATATGGTACATGGGGTTGGGTTACCCGAGATATGATGATGACATCATTTACATTCATCAGCAGTAAAGAGTACAAATATGACTTGTCAATTAAATGTTGGTCATTATGACTCTCGTTTAATGATTGACGAATGGATTGGAGTTATTGAACGGCATTATTGATTGACTATACAGACCATATTTTAATTAAACTTCTTTTGCACCTCTTCTACCCATTAAGTTAACAATATCCCGTTTATCTCGGAGTACGTGTACACGATAATCGTGCGCTTGTAACGTGTGAACTTTAATATGTCCACACTCCACATCACACAAGCATGAGGGTATCTCAACAATTTCTACGGTATTTTCTCTAGCAATGTCACCTTTGAGAAATACGCCAACAACCAAATCAATATCATAAATTGAAGTGCACAATGCCGAGAGAGGGGCATTCTCAGACATTTAGCTACGCTACGTAGTCCAGTCCGTTGTATGTTTAAGGAGAATCAACAATTAATAGCTCTTAATTAATTACCTTGCACGAATTATCTTTAGAGACTTAATTTTTTGCGCGCTATCGCAGCAACAGGCAGATGAAAACACACCCAAATACAGCAGCATTTACATTCCACTGCAAATAGCTAGCGATATTTAATGTAATTTACCACACTTCATATGAAAATGCCACGGCTAACAACATCAGTCAGTTTCCCAAGTTTTATTAAACATGCATTGTTTTATACGATGACATTGAGAACTTACAAAATTCCTTAGTAAATCCTGGTTATATGTATTTATCTATCGCTTTATTCAAAAAGTTTATTGATCCGAAACATCAGTAAACTATGTTTTTGTGTGGGTCTTCTGAGAAGGACAAGGCCAAACGAGCCGGTCTCGAAATATTGAGGTGGGTATAGTTTGTGTTAAGTGAACCCCCTGCGCGAACTGTAGTCATCGTTTTAACTTTTAAGTTGACAGAAGATTTTGATATTATCATGAGATGACAATCACAGAATGTTACATCAAGGAGGGTTCGTCCATTACAAGGCTACGATCGGTTCAGCAGATCATCGTAAAATTTGACGATCCAAATTTCATGGCTTTTGCTAAATCTGAGATATTTTTAGCACAGTCCATACACTCGTAGATTCAAATTCATATAGAGTTGGCAGCTTATTTCAGGCTTAAATAAGATATTTACATATTTTTTTAAGACCACATGATTAAATAATTATAATGCATATGTACCTATACCTATTAGCTAGCATAAGTACGAATTTATGCTCACGATAACGCCCCTATATTGCTCGGTCGAGTATTTGACCGACATTGGCAGCATGATAAGCGTTCGCCGTATTTCAGAGTTGAATTTTGCCGACGCATAGGTATTATTACAATGAGCAGTTTGTTGGCACTACACTGGCGACAAATGTCTCGGCTTTCCTTTCATCTTGTAACCGCAGAAGTTAATTTAATTTAATAACACTTTATTAAACTAGGTACTCGATTATACACAGCAGTATCAACTGCTGTGTATAATCGAGTAGTTTAATCATAAAACATAAGCATACAATAACTTTGTGAATGAATATGAGTCATGTTGTCATATTTATGCAGAATTTATTAATACTGAATTATTATGATAATGATTTGGTGATGATAATTCTTGACGAACTTCCGTACTATGAGATGTTTGCGATTTTTTCGTATTGTACAGCCTTTATAGGATCTTGGGTTGAACTGTAACAAACTAACAACTATGGCTATCACAATACATCAAGATTACACTGTTAACTAGTCAACTGGCATGTCCCATAGTTTTCGTACGTAAGTATTGTTTTACACGATCATCATTAAGGAAAGGGTAAGTAGTTATGGAAGAAAATCTGTGCACAGATTGATCAATTGCCATAATTCTGGAAAAAACCATAATACATTCTGTATCTGCGTAAAAATAAGTAA
The DNA here is from genome assembly GCA_948465475.1 of Thalpophila matura. Lineage (NCBI taxonomy): Eukaryota > Metazoa > Arthropoda > Insecta > Lepidoptera > Noctuidae > Thalpophila > Thalpophila matura. Next base: position 7,375,176 of record OX419183.1, on the reverse strand, counting down.
TGTGACCCAGCTTTTTTCGATTAGATAAACCGGATTTCGTAAGCTTACGCCATTCACGTCGTTATTACGTCTTCACTCTTCACCGACAAGAGGCGAGTACGGAGCGAGACCGTGGGGCCCGCGGTTGTCTACCAACGCCTCAAGGCCCGCGAGTCATTGCCACGGCGAGGCTACTCGACTCCTCTCACACCGCCTCACCGTCCGCTAAATGACATGCTTTAGGGCTCCCACCAAAACGATTAATTATGTAGGTGCCATCTTACCTACTCGCACACATTTAAATACATTCATAATCTTATTCTGAATCGAAATCAACGAATAATATTCAAACTATAAATAGTCCATCATAATACGAACACGTGTTAATATATCACCGGTGCTAATAAACATGAAGAGCTAAGCATAACTTTTTTGTGGGGATATCAGTAGACTGTGCGCGTAGAGCATGAACCTACGAATAATAAAACTTCAATTCTGTGTTTCATGAATGCCAAATTTCTATTTTTGTTTTATCGAACGTATTATTAAAACCACTTATCGAAAGAGAACAAATGTTATTAACTTTTATTTTCAACTTTTAAATTAGACAGCACTTAGGTGACCTGTATTAAAGACGGTGCACTTTTTAATGTAGATAGCACACAAACCTGTAGGCGATATTAAAAAAAAATCTTTAACTTTAATTAAAATCCAACTTTACCATTTCATATTTTCCATTTCGTAACCCTTTTCAGATCTTGCTCCTGAAAAGGTATGCGAGACGTAATAATACTTTAAAAGTGCGCAACAATCTCGCAAATTAATGAAGATCGTGTCCATTTTTTTTCCCAAGACCATTATTTCGTTTTCATGACCATTATTTTAATTACGTTTGGTGAGGAAGTGGCGCTCACGTAGCCGTAGGTACCTACTTGGTATCCAGACGGGCCGAGGGTCGCCGCTCTCTATGAAGCGAACTTGAGAGAGGCCCGATAAGGCGCAGCGTTCCCAAAATAGAGGCCATTTTTATTATTCAACGAACCGATTGGAACTGGTTTGATGGGCGCGGGGCGACTAATCTGGAATAAAACGCCGAATTTCTCCTGGAATCCGACTCTACATCCCATTGTGTGCCATAAAGTCGAAGGGTTATTGTTTTCAGAATTGCTGAAAGATGCGATGCTTCTTTTTGTCCAACGATGTTAAAACAGAGTGTATAACTACATTATAATTTCAAACAGTAATAGGTAATATAGGTATAAGGGGGAGCTGACAAAATTGTTAGAAAAAATAAAGAGTCTTATTATTACTGGTAGTGACGTGAATACGGCAAAGATTCGCACATCCGTTTGCTATTCAGATTAGGTAGCACACATACGTACATTGTACAACATTTTCGTAACGAGTAACGTTGTACCTACTTCCATAAAGTTATCAGCGGTGTTTGGGCAAGCATCTGCCGAAACCGTGGGCCTCGATACCAGCGGCCAGATAAACGCAATCCTTCGGGTTCAGGGCCGCACCGCGGGGGCAAGCAGTTTGTAAAGCAATCATCCTGCGTAAATGTTCTCTTGTTTGTAACATATGGACTCTTTATAACAAGTTTTAGTATAAAAAGTGAGCTTTTTATTACACATCACAGCATACATTGAACCTCGTCACATGTTGAACATTTAGGCATGTGCTTGCCAGTTGCCATAACTCAGATAATCTAAAATAGTTACGTTGGACTATTTATTACACGATGCGTTATCGGAATAGTTGTTTATATGACTAATTAAATTAACTGATGCGTTGGATGTATAATATCAGATTACAACAGAATAGCAGAGACTTGCTTTCCCTGGCGTCGCCTACTGTTACACAGACAGGAAAATGTTTCACATTGCCGTCACACACCGACTCGTATATGGATAGATTTTAATAAAACTGTCACAAATATTTGGAAAAAGCATTAATTTAAATCGACCTTTAAATATTCAATGATTTTATGACTTGAATTCGCTGGAGGACATGGGAAATTTTATTGATGATCCAGGAGGGGCAATTGCAACCATTCCTCCCCGCCCCCCTCACAGGCTAAAAGCCAACACTTGGTTCAATATTAAGTTAATATACCTAGCAAAAATGTTAATCCATACTAATCTATCGCTTAACAAAGCTGTCCATAGCTTTTATTTTACTATTTACCACTAACATTACAGCGAGATGATAACTGACGTGCTTGGCAAATTGTTACAAGTGAAATCTGTAATTTTACCAGCAACTGTAACGAAGAAATCTTACCGGATTTTAGTCCTGATTCATTATAATCTATTTTTGTTTTCGTATCCTTTCACTAACTCAATTTACGTTAGAAGGACAACAACCATAGAAACCAGTAGATGCCAACGATACAAAACTCCTTATAAAGACATATGTATAATGTAGATATATGAATAAAAACATTGCGTGTGGCCTTGCGACACTCCTCCTCCGTTTTTAGGGTTCCGTAGTAAAACTAGGAACCCATAGTTTCGTCATGTCCGTCTGTCCGTCTGTCTGTCTATCTGTCTGTCTGTCTGTCTGTCTGTCTGTCTGTCTGTCTGTCTGTCTGGCTGGCTGTCCGTCCGTCTGTCACACCCTCGTAAAATCTACAGTTCATAACCAATGTTTCATACACATTTCATTCATTCACTTCACAGGTAGATGTCTTCTGTAAGCCTCCATAAAGACCTGTGGCGAAATTATAAAAAAATAAATAATTAGGGGGAGGGGGGGGGGCATACATGAAACTGACGGATGAAAAAAAATATTTTCGCGCACCCCTTCATGTGGGGTATCGTTGGATAGGTCTTTAAAAATAAGATCAAGGTTTCTGAATTACTTATTTATTTAAGCGCATATTTAGTGAACTAGAAGCTTCGAAAGTCTACAATGTGTCTCCCCCGCTGTAATTTTCCAACCGCGTTATCTAAAAATCTTAAAAATTTCAAGTTTATGGAATCTAATAAGTACTCTCGATATAAAATTGGTTTGAACAAGATAACGTTAATAACTTTTGGAAATATTCACTATTTTCAGTTTTAACCGCAACAAATTACTTTGTATTTCATTATAATATTAGGTAATAGAAACTTATGTTTGCGGTTGGAAGACTGAAATACTTCTTCCTACGGAACCCCAGACTGTGCGTAGTTCGACACGCTCTTGCCCAGTTTTTAAAGTATTGAAGCCGCTCCTTGTAGTGATTTGGATGGGGATACGAATCTAATACGTCCCGTAGCAAAGTAAGGATTAAAACACTTCCAGAAATAACGATACCGAAAAGAATAACATATTTCAGTTTTGAATACCTATGTATAAAATTTATTATATCGTAGTAGGTAATCCGTTGTTATGTTATGTTTGAAATAACAAATGTTGAACGTCGCTTGTGGTTTAAGATAACGTATTTTAATTAGTTTCAGTTCATTACTAACATGTTTTAGGAAGTCAAAGTTTAAAATTATATTATGCAGGATGATGCGGAAAAGAAATACGAAATTAGTAAAAGTTGAGACACAGTTGAGTTGTTGGTCGCACTGCCTTTCAGAATAAATATTTAGTGTACAGAATAATACAGGGTTTCCGCTTCACCCTGTACGGTAAATACCTATACATATATCCACACAGGCTTTTCCACAGAATACCACAACACTTGTAACGGTACAGTAACGACTTATGTAAAGTATTACTGAACAGTAGCTCCAGTCTATGCGTATTGTTTCCTTCAGGCGGGTACCGAAATTCCTTTCTATAAATTTCGCGGAATTCCGTCAGTCCCCTTATTTTTATCTCGTCTTCATAACAAACAAGGAAATAACAACCAATGGAACTCAGCCCCGTAGGCCGTATGCAATTGCAACGAAAAAGGTGCGGCTCATCGTAAATTATAGATAGCGCGGTACACATTTGAAAAGTTATCTAATCAAGATATGTGTGTGTGCAAACGTAAAATTTAAGTGATTTCGGTATCGATATTATTAAAAATACTATCGCCGAAATGCAATTATTTTGTTTAGCGTATCCGGCTAGAAATAGGTACTTTGGGAGCGGATTTAGAGTTAGACCACCCAAAGTCCGAACGTTCCAAACGTTATCCTATGTTCATGTAACTTTTGGGTTTGCAATTTGGTTGGTTGTTATTTTATTAGCCAATTATGTTTATTATACGTTCATAAAACTCATTGGCTCCGTGAGCTTTTCAAAGCACGGTGCGGCCTAGAGAAGACCTGCCTCGCAAATAGTCGCAAACAATGTTCCTATTAACAAGTAGGAATTATTAAAATTGGAACTATCCTTTAGAAAGAAATACCTTTCACATGTTGACTTGATCGTAGGGTCATCATAATTATGTTTTCCAATTTAACAAGTGTTGGACGATGATTCCAAAGCTTTTTATTACAATACAAGCTTTCCGCTCCTGCGGCTTCGCTCGCCTACATATAAACTTATTAATACATAATTATATAGCCTATGTCCATCTGGAATAATGTACACTCGACAACATTGACGGTCGACCACTTTTCATCCTTATATTAAAGTGGTCGACCGTCAATGTTGTCGAGTGTACCTTTAAAATGGTGAAAGAATGTTTCAATTACATGCAGTGGATACGGAGATTACCCTCCACATTACACAAACTCACATGCACTTACTCTTTATAATAATCCTACTAATAACTAAGTATTATAAATGCGAATCTTTGGATGTATGGATGTTTGTTACTGCTGAACGCATCTGGATGAAATTTGGCACAAAGATAGATTACAGCCTTTTAGTCCCGGAAAAATGTAGGTACAGTTCCCGTGGGATATATTTCTAATTTCCGCGCGAATAAAGTCGCGGGCAACAGCTAGTATTAGCTTGAATCTTATAAGGACCAACTATGTAGCACTTCATCGTTTAAGAAAATTAATACAAATCCGGCTCGCACTTGACAGGATTGTTGAAAGCTTTTGCCGAGCGAGCTAAGATACTCGTATGCAGGCAGACGTTATGCGAATTTTAAACTTCGAAGCTGCCCTAACGGCCAACGGCAAGTGACGTCAGCGCCGTCTGCAACGTTATAACGACTATACCAAGTACCTACGACAGGTTCTAACGACAGTGTGACATTGTTCCTCTACCAGTTACGTGGTAACTGAGCTGGTAGGTAATATTATAAATTGTTTAAGAATACTTTTAACACTAACAAAATTTATGGAATTGGCATTGGCTTTGGAACGTTTCAAAATTGGAACATTTGATCCTTTTAGACCAGAACTTTTTCTATTTCTAATATTTTCTAAATTCCCATTAGAAGCTCCGTAACATCCCTAGTAAGTAAAATTACCTAAACTGAAGAGTCTGTCTAGTCTAGTGTGGGGGCAATGCGGGTCGGATCGCGTCTGAAAGTCGGGTCCGGACCCATGCCGAACTTGAATGCCGTACTTTAGCCCGTCTTGTCTTTAGCCAGGAAAACGCAAACAGCCAAGGTCCCATCACATTTTTATGGCGCTACGGCTTTGGAATAAGTCATGGTGCCCGTGACTTAATCACCATAACTATCAAGGCTGTACTAACATTATATAGGAAATTTATAACCATTCGCTTCCGGCTTCCATTCAAATGTATTGAGATTATCAATAGATAATTAAATTCTCGGAAATCAGATAGTCTTAGTTAAATCGTTAAGCTGTTTCAGTTTGATATTCTGTAAAGTTAAAAGCTGATGACTTTTATTTTGTTATTGATTAAGAAAATATTTTTTTGAGTAAGTACCTACCTGCATTTCAGTCTGGCAATATAGTCATTTTCGGTCCCGTGACCGCTACGATTGGCAGTCGTGCTTGCCACCTCTATCACAGGCATCACAGCCTCTATAACAAATCAAGATGAACAATTACTGTTTCTGAATAAAATGAAATATGTAGTAGTAGTAACTACCTACAAGTAGGTATCTACATGAATATCTTTTCCAAACTTACCATATTATTATACAGGGTAAAATTAAAACCAGTGCGGATCTTTTAGGAGGTCAAAGTACCTACTCATGAATATGATCAACTTTTATTATGGGATTGACACTGAAATATAAAAAAAAATCAGCTGTTCCCTACAAAAATGCAATACAACACGATCAAAATGTATGGAACAGCTGATTTTTTTTTCATATTTCATATTTGTTGGTGTGCTTATTTTAAATAAATAAATAAATAATATTATGAATATTTTAAATTTTTAAATATATAAGTAGTGATATAACAGTAACAGCAACTGTCTGATGCACAGTCTGATGTGATGACAAGTTCTTCTAGACTTTTTAACCGTTAAAATTGAATATGGAAGTATTTATTTTAATACCAGCTGAATGGACCATTCAAAGTTTCGTAATAATAAAATAATCAGTTTATATTGTGTGCGTTACAAACGAAGTAGGTAGGAGGTGATTCAATCCTATGTCCTTGGCTAAATCGTAAACTTTATGATTTCCATCACTATCATCGTAACAATGGGTGACTGGTTAACTTACACCTTTATTTTATTAGACCTGCCCTTAACACGTCTCTCTTCTGCCACCACCTCCGACTCGGACTCCGATTCCGGTTCCGACTCCGACTCCGAAAAACCAAAATTCAAAAACTCTGAGTCAGACTTAAACTATAAACCACTGTTCGATTACCTAACTACGGGACCAGCTATACATATTTGATCGAAGGGATTCAGCTGATATTTTTTCGAAATTTCAAGGTTGGTCCCGTAGTCAATCGAACTAGGATCGAATACTGAATAGGTACTCCTTCAATGTCCATCGTATCGCGCAGTTGTTTAGTAAGTATGTAGGTAAGTCATGCACTCTAATCTTTTAATCAACATGGTCAAGTCAATATGTCTATGGGATGGGTCATAGTAAGGGAAATTGAGTAGGGAAGTACCGTACCTACGTAGGTAACGGCAAGCTGGATTTTTGTTTATCGCCCTGTTTTATGCTTCAGCAACCCTTCTCATGCTTAACCTCTTTATGATATCGTATTATATCGTATCGCCTGTTGTAGAAATTAGACCAATTGTGTTTTTTAAAGCGCTTTGTAAGGAAAACATACCTATAAGTTTTAGCTTTCTACACTCCTTCTCCATATATAAACTATGCCAGATATCACACTCCTCTGTGCGCGCAATATTTTTAAAGGGGGGTCCTAGGGACCTTGCCCACGCCCCTATTCGATTTGACCCATACTTCAAAGGCACAGCCTGTATCAATTCTTGGACATAAATTGTTTAATTCCATCAGGATAACAAAACGCCTGCCGGCCTAGCATGACCACGATAGAAACGGGTTTTGTCTACATAGAAATAGACAAAGTGACAGATTGTAGAAACATTTCTACGTTTTATGAATGAAATCTGTCACTTTGTCTATTTCTATGTAGACAAAACCCGTTTCTATCGTGGTCATGCTAGGCCGGCTGGAGTAGGTACTATCCTACATAGCAACATTTTTTTTCTTAACCCCTTATCTATGTAGATACAGGCGGAAGAGCATAATATCTCTGATTTTATAATACTGTTTGACGGAAATCCTATTTTGGAGCATATCAATTATTCAGAGCTGGCAATAAAACTCATCAGCGATGCGAGAGGACGTGGGCGGGCGTCAATGCAGTCGCTTGCGCCGTCGGCGTCGGTGCAAACGGGTACATTAGTGTTGCCATCTCTCCGACGACATACCACTTGTCATGTTAACTCTTTTTGAAGACGTTTTGCCATTTAACGCTCGTTGCACATTGTCGCCGCACCACGGTTTGTGGTATCAACTATCCTATCCTACTTCCTACTAATATTATAAATGCGAAAGTTTGTCAGGATGTATGGATGGATGTATGAATGTTTGTTACTCTTTCACGCAAAAACTATTGAACGGATTTTGATGAAACTTTACAGTAATATAGCTTATACATCAGAATAACACATAGGCTACTTTTTATCCCAAAAACGCGGGTGAAGCCGCGGGTGGAAGCTAGTACTAATATAATAAAGCTGAAGAGTTTGTTTGTTTGAACTAATCTCTGGAACTACCAGTCAGATTAGAAAAAATATTTTTGTTTAAAATAGCCAGATTCATGAGGAATAGTACCTATAGGCTAACCTAACGCTGCGATCCTTAGGAGCCGAACAATGGGGGTGAAACCGCGGGGCACAGCTAGTAGCAGAATACCTAAATGTATAAAAGAAGAATCGCGCTTCCCAGGCGTATCGCTACGATAAGCTGTGGAACAGCATATAGTACGAGTAATTCCTGAAAAGCTGAATGTACCTAAGTTGATCGCAATAGTTTTTTTTTGCAATACCTTTCCAAATAACCAGGTGTGACAGACAGATACACGTCGAAGTCGCACCATAACGGTTCCTTTTTACCATTTTGGTACGTAACCCTAAAAACCGGACAAATGGAGGTAGGACTCGCGCCCTGAGGGTTCCGTAAAAATGTAAGGTTTGAAATCGCAAAAAAAAAAGTGATTTTTCCTTTACTTGTGCTGTGAGACCTTGCTTCTTGCCAAATGTCATGATTCTAGGTCAACGGGAAGTACAAAATATGCGGTATAAATGGCCGTATTTTATATTGCATTGACTTAGAAACTTGATTTTTTGAGAGCTCCAAGGTACCGTAGACCTAAGTATTTAATTGATATTGATTTCAACTTTATACCTCTACGCATTCCTGAGAAAAAGGGTCTTGACAGACAGACAAACCAACAGACTTGCAACGAAGTGATCTTATAAGGGTTCCTTTTTGCCTTTTGAGGTATGGAAACCTAAAAATCTATTACAATCTATCAAATGCCAATAAGTTTAAAACTATTTTGAAAACTACAGCGGATATAATATGTAGATACGTGGGCGTATAGAAATACCTTTGTAAAACCAGCCAAGTTGCGTGTCCGAATACATTGTCGTGTCAGAAAATCGTAAGGCAAATTGGCCTCACATCACGCTATGAAAAGCGAGAAATAAACGGAACGTTAAATGGGCAGGCAGGTACTTATTAATCGGACAATCATCGGAGACAAACGTTTCGGCTCGTCGACGGTTCCCACGGGGCGGGCCTTGCCGGCAACCATTCCGGTTTTTGCCAACTTAAATGTTTGTTGTCAAATTAATCTGAAGTTACTTAGTATGCGCCACCCGACCAGTCGAGCGACTATTCATTCATAGCGGTTGGAATGCTAGATCGCTCGTGGCTCGCCTCGACCGACCTTCGCCGCCGGCCGCCGGGCAAAAAGTGTGTGATCCACCGTGATCTGGCCGCAACTATGTGGATGTACCAGTGTCCAGTGCCTTACCTGCGCCATACCATAACGTACCTCCCATAGGACGTTACTCTCCCGTTAGCTCGCCGTCCGTCCACGTCCAAACAAAGAACTTTATTACGTGCCTAATCGGTCGAATAGTTCACAGAAAACTTAAATAAATTAATAGGCAACTAATTAGTAAGCGATGTTGACAGAATATGTTACATACCTACCTAGGCTACCTACCTATCGTAAATTCATGAAACAAGCCATCTCTTTCTGTTACTTATTTATTATTTTAATCAATACCTATTCTCAAAAGGAAAAGTTTGGTAAGTTTAACAAAACCTCTTCAGTCAATCTTTCAATTAAATAACTCATGTGAAGTAGGTACTGCTTATCGTTGTTTCGGCACGGAACACTAAGATTAAGAATTACCTAAATGAAGCATTCCGAGAACCCGGCACAGATATACGTCGAGATTAAATTGCTCACAAGTTTAGTAACATAACGACAACTCACGCCAATGAATGGCTGTCATTTGTTAAGGACGAGCATGACATCATGCTAAAAGTCACTGGGGGCCCCTGCAGGACTGCCTGGCGGCTGCCGTGCCTGCCGTCTGCCGCAGCTCCCTAGATAAACTATAGGTACTACTCCAAACCTACTGAAGTAGGTACCTACCTAGATATAACTCGTAGGTCTGTATTATTATGTAAAAGGCACAGACGCAGACGGCCTCTCGTATTAGTGTTTTAAGAGAAAATTTGTTAATTATGGTAGGTACTGCCTAAATTGAAGTTAGATATTATGTACCCAGGTATAGTTAGATAGGATTGTTATTTTTCAAATAGATTGATCACTAATACCTAGTCTGGAGTGAAAAGATTTTAAAATAACAATTATAAATTCCAATATTAGATTGGCTTCAATTACGTGATTTTCCATAATTATTTAGGTAGGTATTTCATGGAATTATTCACTAGCTACGCTCGACTGTTTTAAGGTTAATAACCTCGCCGAACTTCTATTAGAATTTGTTTTATTTTATTTATACTTACATATTTCAAAAAATATGATCAGCATTATGCGTTCATAAAACGTAGATTACATAATTATTGTTTAAGTCGGGAATTGGCAGTAAATATTAGGTAGGTAAGTATATTGATTTAATTGACTTTTAAATTAGCTGATTAAGTTCAAGCACTAGCGTTGCCAGACGTCCCATATTTCCGGGGACATCCCGTATTTTAGGCATAGTTTAAAATGTCCGGCGGGACAGCGGGACTGCTGACTCTGTACGGTTAATAATATAGGTAGTAAACTACTAAAATACTCAAGTAAATAATTTGTGCCTTATAAATGTATATTTTTTGTGAATTTGAAACATGTCAAAGCCATGTTATTTTTTTTCAGCCTTTAAGGGACAAATGCTTAAATATTAAATAAGAAAAAAAATACGGGATTTCAGATTTTTACCCGGGACAATTCAAAACAAAATTATGTACAGTCAGTTGCAGAAATGGCCAAGAAGACTTTAACCATAGAAATTGTATGGTTAAAGTCTCCTTTAAAACTTAATTACATTTTCTGCAACCGACTGTTAATGACTTTTTTTTAAGAGATTTGTAGAGATTCTCAAAAAATTTTGAGAATCTCTTAAATATTTAATAACTTATTTCTGCCTTTTTGTTTTATGCATAATAAATATCTCACCTTCTTTCTGTTTGTCTTTCTTGTTGTTCTTTTTCTAATTAAAAAAAAAGTCATTAACAGTCGGTTGCAGAAAATGTCATTAAGTTTTAAAGGAGACTTTAACCATACAATTTCTATGGTTAAAGTCTTCTTTAAAACTTAATGACCAAGACCATTTCTGCAACTGACTGTAAATAATTTTGTTTTTTAATTGTCCCAGGTAAAAATCTGAAATCCCGTATTTTTTTGCTCATTTAAGCATTTGTCTCTTAAAGGCTGAAAAAAAATCTGGGCATCTACAAGGATTAGGAATGCTACCAACGAGAGATTGAAAGCAGTGAGCAGTAAGTAGACGGTCGCGCGCGGGGCGGTGGGGCCTCGCACAGTGGTACCAACACTCGTACGGCTTGTAGCTGAAACCCATCAGCACCTCCGTGGTGACGTCACTCCGGACGCCGCCGCCCGCGCCGCCGTCCGCGCCGATCAAGGACAGTAAACATTACCAGGTCAACGCACGCTGCTGTCTCTAGTCGCTTTTTTCGATTCGGCCATGACTACCCTACCAACAGCCGTGAAGAATCGTTCCCAAAGAGGCCCACTAATGAATACCCATTATAGAACCTAATCTAGGTAGGTACCACATTTGTGAACAAAAATGCCCATTTTCACCCGGAAATGTAAATTTCTAGGCGCTGCAGTGCTGAAATACCTACGCACTAAAAGATAAATAGATAGACTACAAAAATACCAACGAAGCCCTCACAAAAAAAGAGAACGAATTGCCAAAATGAATAGCATGAGAATTCAAATACAACGTTTACAAGTTGTTTCTTGATTAATATTACCTATATGTAATTAGTAATTACAGATCTTTAAAAAAACTCAGATCTAAAACCATAACGTTAAAAAAAGCTGTTATAATTTTGTAGAACCGTCAATTTCCGATATGAAAATAAATTTGTCGCTACACTGACCGTGCGGCTTGTGGTCTACGTAGCCGGCTGTGCTGGATTCAAGCAGAACATTCAAACTGACTAAACGTAGGTACCTACGGCATAAGTTATTTATTAATCGGAGTTGTCAATCTCTGGATAATTTTCGGCGTGGTTCGATATAATTTGTGGTACCTACTAATAAGCCACTATAGACTGAATAAGCGGTGTTGCGTGCGAAAGGCTGCTAAACCTGTCACAATGTTTCGGGCTCAGATCATAGAAACAAGGAGATGTGCCAAGGTTCTATGGAGCTTGATGCCTGATCTTGAGCAAATTGCTCATATTAAAAACGTACGCGCTGGCGACGAACCACACACGACCGATGGTATAAATACAGTGTTTTAGTTTAGTGCTAGTGTTGAGTGACGATTAACAGTGTTAGATTGAGGGTGTGCGGAATGTTCAATGCGTGGGAGATCTTTTTATTCACAAGGAGCGCTTAATTATGCACGTAATTGTGTCGAAAAATGTAATAAAGGTGGCATCAGTTGTTCCCGTACTAATTTGCTATGATGGCGTATCTCCTTGTTTCTATGATCTGAGGTTTCGGGCCTTTGATCAATACGTGTTGTAGCGAAACAAACGCGTTGATGCCTCAGAAGACCCGCTGGACATGTTTAAATTGCACATTACGATTCGGCCCATGGCCGTTTAGCTTTTTTATTTAGGTTGTGTAGAGTTGTAGTTATCTAATCTACTTTATTGATAAACGTAGGAATATGCAATGGAATAAAAACGTTAATGTGCACAATCAGCGAGTTATGTTGCAGAAGTTATCAATCAATGAGTATACAGACCTAATAAGTTACCTATTTATGTTTACGTCTATGTCGGTGGGCTACGCTACGGGATATGATTCAAGTGATAAGCACACCTTCAACCTTGACATTCTTACCAGATTCACGATCGAAACCGATATTTAGTCTAACCTGGCAGTTCTATGCAGCCTCGTTACACGCCTTTTTCCCGTACCTACCGATGACTCAGGAAACATATTTTCAATTAATTTCAAATTATCTAACTACCTAGTAGGTACATCATCTAGATCTACGTACTGTTTAGTTAAATTTATCGAAGTTCATTTAAAATATCTTAGTAGGCAGTTAGGCACATCATTACAAATGATGGTGGATGGAGGAGGTGCTGGTTTTCCCGCAGCGCCGGAGACGTGTAAAATGCAAGTGGATACCGAAAAACTGCAAGTAGGTAGGTACCTACCGAAAAGATGGAACTCTCAAAATATAAGTTTCCGCAGCCCCAAAGCCAAAGCCAACATTAATACTAATTACTAATCGTCATTGGTAAAACCATAGCATAGCATAGATAGCATGCGCCAAATTCTAATGGTAAAAGCCCGAAAAATCGTCCCATTTTATATCAAATCTTACATTTACCAAGTCATGTTGGTAAATCCTAAGATTTACCAATATACGGGTTCTACAGTAACATCTACATACCTACAGGAAAACGAGATTTTTAAAACCAATGACGATCTTTTATTGTGACCAAAAAACTTGGATGTAGGTAGGTACCTATTTGTCAAACGTTTACTGAGAAAAACTGGGTACAGTCTTTTATTGTGAGGTCCATGATCTGCGGCGGACATCTGAGCGGAACGACGGAGATGATGGTTACGGCAACGCGTCGACTCCACGCGTCTACGGCTATTCTTTCATTACAATTATTAGAGTAACTTCGGGTAATATGGCACACCATAAGCTTTTTTGGAAATAAATGACGAGATTTAGGAGATCAAACAGTCTTTATTGCTTAAATCAGTTCTTTGAACTTAATAGTAATCAAAAATTATCAATTTGAGATAATTAACATCAAAACATAGCTTTAATTAACGTTTTTTTTAATCTTAAATAATCATTAAAAATTAAACATGGTAGGTCAATATGGCCTAAGGCCATATTGGCCACAATTGAAGTGAGCCATATAGGTCACCGTAACAAATAAAATAAAAAACTAAAAGAAATATACTTTGCATTACTTTGCAGAACAAAATTCGCACAAAAAAAACGTGTCTCCTCTCCTGAGCATTCTTCGTGAGCCCATAATTTACAACATAGGTAGTCCATATTGGCCACTTGCCTAGTGAGCCATAATGGTCGCAGGGATGTTTTTGACTAATAAAACATTTAACCTAAAAAAGTGCTAATAATGTGCTTCAAAAACGTCACCACACTATAGACTAAAGTTTACCTTCAAAACTATGCACTATTAATATAAAAACAACGATTATTTAACGAAATATAATGAGTAAAACCTACGAAAAAAATAACATCACATTCGATAATTTTCGATCGTCGCACGTACAGAACACATGCGCACTCGCCGCAACACAGGGATCGATTGAGGGGGTCGAGGGAAGAGCCGCGAACATAATTACGACAGATACTTACGACCACTAGTGTTGGTTAATTTCAGAAATAACAAGGCAGGCCATATTGGCCGGCTAGGCCATAATACCCGAAACTACTTAAAGCCCAAATACCTATACATTTTTTAGTTGGCTTAAACCACTTGTTCGCAGTATGAATAAAAAAACTAAAATATAAGATTATTTACTGTCCATTTTACTTTGAAGATCCTATGCTACCCTACCCAGTGTACCTATCTACTTGAAAAGTACAAAGTCCTTCATTTGATGCTAACCAATGAATTAAACACGGAATATAAGAAAGAGTATCTTTTCGGTGGAATTTAATTGCTTCCTATAAAGAATACCTATCCGTTAGAAAATGTAATGCTCCTAACTGCGCTGTGCTGAGACTTTTTTCCGTCAACATCGCTAAAAACCATCAACCAACGCTATTTGTCTTCCTTCATTGAACAGACAACATTTACAATCTATAGAACCTACCAATATGTGAAAACAGTTTTGTGGGGCTTTGTTTAGATAGAAGAATATTGTAAAACGTTGATAAATAAAGATACATACATACATACATGTAGACAGAAATTGATTCAAAACTTTAACACTAAATATAGTTCAGTGTTAATCGTTAATAAATTATAGAGCCTACCTAACTGAGCAGTTTCGAGAATTTAAATGGATACAAAACAAATCTAAGCTAATAAGTTAGGAACATTTTGATTGATATTATAATAACTCGTGCCACAGAATGCTAGTGTCTGCTGCCGTGACTCCGTGAATAGGTTAATATCAGTAAGCTTCAGACATTTTGTCAGAAGTTAATCAAAAAAATGTCTGAAGCTTTTGATGATACCTACATAGTAGCAACACTGAAATGAATGGGTAAAAAAGTATTTACCGAAAATGAGTGCTGAAACCTGATTCTGAATTCCGTTTGATTGTGATAGTGAATAAAAGTAAATAAATAGTGAATGAAATTCAATTAAAATCCGTTTGATTGATATTAAATCCGTCCGATTGAGACCTGATTCTGAATTCTATCTTTAAACCCTACGTAGGTACTAGGTACCTTACAACCTGCGCAAATTAAGAATGAGAATGAAAATGTCGTCGCCTTTATTCAGCTCTGGTTCGCACTCCGGCGGCGGGTGTAAGTATAGAAAGTGACTAGCACTATTTAGCTCTGGTTCGCACCCCGGCGGCGGCTGTAAGTATAGAAAGTGACTAGCACTATTCAGCTCTGGTTCGCACCCCGGCGGCGGCTGTAAGTATTGAAAGTGACTAGCACTATATTCAGCTCTGGTTCGCACCCCGGCGGCGGCTGTAAGTATAGAAAGTGTCTAGCACTATTCAGCTCTGGTTCGCACCCCGGCGGCGGCTGTAAGTATAGAAAGTGACTAGCACTATTCAGCTCTGGTTCGCACCCTGGCGGCGGGTGTAAGTATAGAAAGTGACTAGCACTATTCAGCTCTGGTATGCACCCTGGCGGCGGTGTAAGTATAGAAAGTGACTAGCACTATTCAGCTCTGGTTCGCACCCCGGCGGCGGCGGCGG
The DNA here is from genome assembly GCA_948465475.1 of Thalpophila matura. Lineage (NCBI taxonomy): Eukaryota > Metazoa > Arthropoda > Insecta > Lepidoptera > Noctuidae > Thalpophila > Thalpophila matura. The sequence goes on along the minus strand of OX419183.1, from coordinate 7,359,277 downwards.
CGGGTGTAAGTATAGAAAGTGATAGTGTGGCAGCGAGAGGTGAATACAGGCGACGCCATTTTCATTCCCATTCTTTATCTGAGCATGTTGTACATATTATAAGTAAGAAAGTAAGTACTTAAGTAGGTAATTTGAGTTCAATTTTATTTTATTAGGTCTTAAGTGATTCCGCAGTCATTGTGATTTGATAGTTCCCTAATCATTATTTTAATGAGTCTGACGGTCGGTTGCAGAAACATAATTAAATTTTAAAGGAGGCTTTAACCATACAATTTCTATCGTTAAAGCCTCCTTTAAAACTTAATGACGTTTTCTGCAACTCAGTGTGAGAGAATCTATTTCCATTCAACTCATGCTTCATTAAATTTTCTTGGCCTTTATTGCCTAGGCCTTTGGCCTTGGATTTTGATTTGAATCAATGATTTTTTTTTTAATTCATGTGATTGTGATGTGATTTAAATCAACTTGGTTTTATTTATTACTCGTTTCTTGGATTTTGAAAAAATACTTAATAAGAATAGTTGTGCTGTTTAATTACTAATTAAATACCTAACGAGCTTAAGTATATTTTTCCATTTTATGTGCACACCAGTGCGGTGGTAGTACCGAGCGAGCCTTTGTTTTTTTTAATTCAACTAAGAATACCTAGTAGGCAGTTAGGCACATAACCAATCGAGGGAAATATAAAGTTTATAATATTCCCAACATTCATTTTCTGGCTTCATACCTACACAGCCAGTTTCTATCGGCTATCACAGAGAAAAAACCGGCCAAGTGCGAGTCGTACTCGCGCACCGAGGATTCCGTATCGGTTTTAGACGTATAAAGTGAAAAAAACCGGACCGCATAACTAAGTTTGTTTGTGAAGGAATTTTGATGATTTTGAAAAAACTGCACTAGTTAGGAACATCGTTTTATTTTTGGTGCAATATTTGGGTCAATTCCCATCAACTCTAATTATTTCAGATTTTTCGCTCCGTAAATTTCGGAGATAAGGGAATGGTATTTTTTCAGACATTTTTTATCATAAGTTGAAAACTGTAAGACATAAAATAAAATTAAAATATATCTTGAAATGTACAGATCAAGCCCTTTCATATGATATGTCACTTGACCTAGTAACCCCACTTTGAAATTTCGGACCCCCACTCCGGCCCCTTTTGCAATGAAAATAACAATATTTTTTGATTTTTTTCATTTTCAAAAAAGTTTGGCAAGCATTCTTTATAACTGTTCCAAATTTCAAGTCGATAGCATAAGTAGTTGCTGAAATAAGCAGGTGTGACAGACAGACAGACGAAGTCGCACCATAAGGGTTCCTTTTTGACCATTTTGGTACGGAACCCTAATAAATGGATGCGATCCTATAACAAGAGATTAATAAAATTGATCAATGCAAATAAATAATGAGTTCCTTATTTATTTGCATTAAGTATGTGTAATATGAAGAAGATATTCCGTAGCTACTTATTACTTTTAGTAAAGAGTGGTCGGTTCGGCCGATCAACGGTGCCGGTTGCATTCCATTTTGCCGCGTTCCATTACGCAGTGTCGTGGTTCCAAGAAAGAGTGATGTCCCGCTCGCACTAAGCATTCCATATTATTGCCGTGTTTTGGAATTCTGTTCATTGTTTGCGCTCAAGCTCATTTCAATACAAGTAAGGAAACTAAGCGCGTATCCGGTCAAAGGTCTAGAAGAATTGCTGCCCACTAATGGTGACTCGCTCCCCCTCATGACTTTTAAACACTAACCCCCTTACATATTCCCTCTATTCATTGTCATATAAATGACAAGGATAATTGAATATTTAATCAGTGGTTAAAGTTAAGAGGCATCTATAAGTAAGGGGTTAAATCGTTACGATTGAATCATTGCAGAAAAAGTAGAGTAGCCTTTTACGAGCGCGGTATCTTAGTGCTGAAGCTGTCTCGAGTCTCGACCGCAGAAAGAAAGTAACGCGAGGCGTATGCAATAAAAATAAAAAATACGCGAAACAATAAAAGTGTCGCCCTCATATTGGCCAAGTAGAGTGGAGGAAGCCGGCTAGTCCGCGCGGTTATAGCGCACTTCCTGGGCGTAAGTCCAAGTCCTGCGCCTGCGCACACCTTGGATTTGAATTAGCAAAAAAAACTCCGCGAAGGAGTTGATCGACCCGCTGCTAATGCCATAAGCAAGTGCTTTTATATGGCCGTTGACATTCAACAACAATGAGAACAAATCGACGATCGATCACTAACGTTATTCAGTAAACTAATTAGCTGCGAGATATTAGAGACACGTTCTCCGAGAAATGGACGTTGGCGGCTACAGCGAATAATACAAACAACGGCTAGATTAACATTCTGAGACTTAACCCTCATTGCTATAATTGTCTGCCACTTGCTCAAAAGCTTACATCACGGCTACATTAGGTACCAAAGTATTCTAAGTATTTGCGTCAAAAAACCGTGACGATAGAATTTCAGATTTAATTCGGTTTTTATAGTTTCGGATGATCCACGGCACGGTCCATGATTGAATGTTGCAAGAGACGTGATATCCACGAAAGAAAATTTAATTATTTGAGTTGCATTCAATCATGATATGAGGAGAACTCACGACTGACATGTATGTAGGTACTTTCCGCTCTATTTCCACGCTTTATGCAAGAATCCAGGTCACTTGTAATTGTAAGTTTTCATCTACACACCTAGGTTATAGGTACCTACTTTTGTTGCGTAAGCATACTGAACTTTTTTACTTAAACTTGATTCCATTATAGTTTGACTGGTGTATGCTGGTATGGCTTTATCAAATTCTTCATATTTTATGATAGTTAAAAAACCTATGAAATGTATTTATGTTATGCACACCCGACTGGCAAAATCGATTAAATTTTTTGTGGTACATTCTAACGATTTTCGGGTCGGAAACCTAAACTCATTTAAACGAAACATGAAACGCTCACTTTTATAAATAGTTTCCGTATAAACTGTCTAGGTAGGTATCTATCTATTTTAAGTATTTAAAATAAATTCTCGCTAAAAGCCTCGCAAAATGTTGGAATTTTTATATTTTATTGCGTTTAACGACTTTTTAACTTTTTACGACGTTTGAAAATGATTAATATATTAAAATAGAAATAATTAATGTAACAATAAGTATTTTCACCAGATATCTATTGAATTTAATCCCTCTATGGAATGACACATTTACAGCAAAGTTCGTTCCCGGCCAATTCAATCGTTACGAACTTCATGGATCCATATATTCCATACAAACCAGGAACTCCAATTAAACACAATTTACTAGGTACCTACCTACGAGATTATTATTATTAATCATTTAATTCAATTATTATTATAAATCATCATGAATGAAATTAACCATGGTTTTTTCAAGATTCATAAGATGTTCGCAAACGTAGGTAACAACTCCAGGATATTTTTTTGCAGATATAGGCTTTGTCATTTTTCACAGCTGAAACCTGTACTAGACTTTGTATTTTTTTACAAACTAGCGACCCGCCCCGGCTTCGCAAAGGTGCTATAAACCTTCCTCTTGAATGACTCTAAAATGAATCTATTAAAAAAACCGCATCAAAATCCGTTGCGCATAGAGATAGGGACAGACAGACAGCGGGAAGCGACTTTCTTTTTTAGGGTTCCGTAGTAAAACTAGGAACCCTTATAGTTTCGTCATGTCTGTCTGTCGGTCTGTCCGTCCGTATGTCACAGCCATTTTTTTCCGAAACTATAAGAACTATACTGTTGAAACTTGGTAAGTAGATGTATTCTGTGAACCGCATTAAAATTTTCACACAAAAAAAAAACAATACATTTTTGGGGTTCCCCATACTTAGAACTGAAATTCAAATTTTTTTGTTTCTTCTTTTAACCCATACGTGTGGGGTATTTATGGATAGGTCTAATATCATTTTTTTCTAAACTGAATAGTTTGCGCGAGACACTAAAATGTGTGCACCCCCCCCTGTAACTTCTAAAATAAGAGAATGATAAAACTAAACAAAATAAGTATAATAATAATAATATGATGTACATTACCATGTAAAATTCCACCGAAAATTGGTTTGCACGAGATATAGTTAATAGTTTTTTTCAAAATCATCAAAATTCCTTCAAAAACAAAGTTTGTTATGCGGTCCGGTTTTTTTTCACTTTATACGTCCAAAACTGATACGGAACCCTCGCCTCGGTGCGCGAGTACGACTCGCACTTGGCCGGTCTTTTATATGTACTATGTAGTGATGTTGTAGGTAGACTTTGTTATTTTGTACAGATGTAGATTTTGTCGTTTTTTACAGATTTCTTTCTAATTTTTTACAGTTTTAGACTGTAATTTTTAACCCCAGTTTCTGAAACTCTATTCAATTTAATCCGTTGTCAAATCTCATGTCAAATGACTTGGTTGGCTTTTGTTATTTCATTCAACCAATTAGGTAGGTAGGTACCTACAACAGCTAACATGAGAGGATAGCAGATTTACCTACTTATCTAACACTTGACCAAAGTTTCAGAAAATTGCCCGTTTTCACTAACCCTAAGAGACGGCTAAATGTAATAGTTATAAAAATATTGAGGCAAAGATTACTACTTAAGGACTATTTCCTTTAGCTATTTATTTGTAATGTTTATTATTCGCTGGTATACCTACCTACCAGCTTAAATTTTATCAACAGTATTCGAATATATCGTGTGTACACTTGTGAGTAGGAAATACGGGACTTTCCCGGATCGTCCCGATAGAAACGGGTTTTGTCTACATAGAAATAGACAAAGTGACAGATTTCATTCATAAAACGTGGAAATGTTTCTACAATCTGTCACTTTGTCTATTTCTATGTAGACAAAACCCGTTTCTATCGTGGTCATGCTAGGCCGGCTGCAATATTAGTAATAGAGAAGCAAATCGTGATTTGTATTTTGCAAAATTTTGGCAAGCTGTAAAATTACTTTTAACTTATTAATTTTATTTCTACAGCAACAAGGGATCAAGTCATCAGCTGGTCGACGGTCGACTTCTATTTCTGTCCGCAAGGTTAAAAGTAACCTAGCACGAACGGGTTGACGGGGGTTTCGTTCGCTCGCTTTGCTCGATCACTCAAGCCCCCGTCATCCCCTTCGAACCTAACTTGTCCGTGTCGGAGTACCCCAAGTTACCGAGCTCGCTTCGCTCGATCTTGGACCCTAATATTATTTTTATGCTTAACACAACAATTGTATTAATTCTACTGACCAGGGTTGGGTTAGATCAAGTTGATTTAAATCACATCATTAAAAAAAAAAACAATAAAAGACATTGATTTAAATCAAAATCATAAAGATTTAAATCAAATTCAGAATCCGGTCTCAATCGGACAGATTCAATTTTAATCAAACGGATTTTAATTCAGTTTCATTCTCTATCTATTGCACAATCAAACGGAATTCAAAATCAGTTGTTTTAACACTTTTTTAAACATTTCAGTGTTACCACTATCATCATTCACATTTTATTAGACAATAAAATGTTGCCAGCTCGCAAACTATGCAATAAACTAGTAAAAATCGAAAAAAATCAATAAAAATAAAAAAACAAGATTTAAAAAAGAAATCAGTAAGTTGATTAAAATAAAACAAACCGGGCAAGAGCGTGTCCGGACCACACTCAGTCTAGGGTTTCGTAGCAGGAAGTATTATTTCAGTCTTTCAACCGCAAATATAAGTTTGTATTTCATAATATTATTATGAGATACAAATTTATTTTTGCGGTTGTCAAACTCAAAACTGAAAATAGTGAATATTTCAAAAAGTTATTGATGTATCTTGTTCAAACCAATTTTAATCAAGAGTAGGTATTTATTGGATGAAAGCTTGATTTTTTTCACATTTTTTGATTTCGCGGTTGGAAAATTACAGCCCCCTGTAATTTTCCAACCGCGAAAATCGTTCCGAAAATCGCTCCGAAAGTCGTTAAGGCGCGTGGTAACGCTAAAGACCTTTTCTATAGTGGCTGATCTGCGCGGAGACGCAAAGACGCACGCGAAAATTAGAAAATTATTTCCTGCTTATACTACAAAACGTATTTTGAAACGAGACAAGTTCCGATTCAAGATAAATGGATTGCCTATATTCTCCAGCAAAAACCGAAAAATTATCACCTTTAGTTTAGGAGCAGTAGCGAATTTAGTTCTAAAAACGACCTCATTTCAATAATTATTTTCATACAGTAATTTTTAAGCTACAATATTTTATTAGTTCGAAATAAAGATAACATATCAATGTTTATTATATATTTTTTCTGTGGGTCTGCTGCGGGTTGGGAGAGAGAATAACACCTCTTTTTCTCAGTTTCCGCCGCTTTCTTGGCGTCCATCACCTCCTCGCCGAAGGAGGCGACGACATCTCAAGCACTCGCTGCCGACCTGGACTCGCAGCACCGACCGCCGCGATGAAGTCACGGCGCTGCACTGCCCGAGCTGGCCAATCCTCCAGCGTGTGCTGCGCCGTGTCGTCGGGGCAGTAGCCACAATGATGGCAACCGAACGTCGGCTCCCGGCCTATGCGGCACAGGTACCTTCCGAAGAAACCGTGCCCGGAAAGCACCTGTGTAAGCCAGAAGCTAAAGGCGACATGCCGCCTCCCAAGCCACTTTCTGCTCACGGATCTCACCACCGCTGTTCGTTGCTCTCATTACGACGCAAGAATCTGATGGAGTTCAGCCCTGTGTGTGTCAATTTGTCTAGGCTAGAGATATAAGGGAGTACTAGAGCTAGTGCCATCGCTCGCAGCGGTTTTCGCAGTATTACGACATTGCGGGCCGTCAGGTTATTCACCCGTATTGGCACACCATAGAGCGCCATATGAACCGTACAATCCCCACGCAGAACCTCCGGCAGATGTTGAGGCCCCCCAAATTGGGCTGCAGCCGCGACAGTGCAGCCGCGGTGCCATGTATTTGGGGGCCAGCCGCCGAACCCAATCCGGACCCCTCCCTCAGTCAAGTGCTGGACGAAGCGGTTCGCGATAACTCTCTCGAATAGTTTATATACCTCGTCCAGCAGCAAGATGGGGCGGTATGTGGATGGAGCTTAGGCAGGGCGTAACTCCTTCTTCAGCGAGACCATCTTTCTGGTCTCATCTCATCTCACCTCCTACCTTTAACTACCTTAAACTAGGTACCCCAAACTATCTTTAACTACCTCTAACTACCTCAGGCTATCTAAACTACCTCAAACTACTTACTAGAAACAAAAGTATGTATGTATAAAATATTTATCCGTTGTTTTGGATAAATACTTGAGTAAAAACGGATATTTATGAGTATTTATCCATTTTTAGAATCTATCCGGATAAATGCCCATCACTATATGTAGGTAATTATTTTCTGAATAATCCTTGATTTAATAGCTGACTAGATTTTGCTGTTTTATTTTTACGGCCGATAAAAACATATTACTTAGGTACCTATGCAATAGGCATGCTGTCAAAATAACTTAGCAGATTTTTCTTGCTAACCGATTATTTAAAATAAATACTATTTAATTAGGTACCTACTCTACATTCTCTTATTAAAACGGTAGGTATTATACCTCCCTATTTACATGATGCCGAGCATAATGTAGGTACATATATTACGAATTTGGGATAAAAGGATTAATTTTTTTACGACAGGTCATCTTTTTACCCGACTGCGAGACGCAAAGGAGGGTAATGTGTTTATCAGTCTATGTATGTATGTATGTTTGTATGTATATATGTATGTATGTTTGTTTCTATGTGGCGTTCTAGAGACCAAATGCGTTGGCCGATTTTGATAATTCTTACGTCAATCGATTCGTCTTAACCTTGCGAGTGTCACTAAAGACATAACAGTAATCAAAATTCACCACAGCTACAACCAGACGCCATATTGTCAAAATGAAAAAAACAAAAGTTGATGAACTATGTCAAGTGGGGTGTCGTTGAATAGGTATTTTAAAATCATCTTTAGGTTCCTTTTATCATTTTTCATTTAAAATAATAGTTTAGGATATATAACGATTTAAAGTTGTTTAACAAAGCAATCATTGTCGCGAATTCTTACTTATTGATTTAAGTTTTTATTTCAAGTATTATAAACATACAAACAAACATTAAAAACATACATTAAAAACTAAAAAGTGAAAAATAAAAATAGTAAATTAAAAATTAAAAAAACCCGACTGCCAAAAAACAACTAAAAAGTTCAAAACAAGAGCACTTTTCAAGCAGTCTGATGCAGTTGGTGGCATAAAATCTAAGATTTAACACAAATAATTGCCACCAACTGCATCAGACTGCTTGAAAAGTGCTCTTGTTTTGAACTTTTTAGTTGTTTTTTGGCAGTCGGGTTTTTTTAATTTTTAATTTACTATTTTTATGACCTCTGAATTATTTAAAATGACAATACTATACTCAGGGAGGTATAATAAATTATTCTGGAACCAACACCCATTGGTAGCTAGTAGCTAGGCACGTAGGGGTAGACGGCACGCGGCGCTACACTAGGGATGTGAAAAAATAATCGATTATGAAAATAATCGATTAAAATCGATTTTTTTACAAGTAAAAATCGATTTTAATACTTGATTTTATTTTTAGGAATATTCGATTAAGGCGAAGGTAAATTGTAACGGCCAGTTTTAAATCTCTTATTTCGCCGTCAAATAATGCAGGTTAGTTGTGCAATTTTTTTATGTTAAACTAGAACATATATACATCAATCGTACCTGTGAATATTTAACTATTGTAGTAAAATACTTAATGAAATAAATTCATGAATTCGTGTCTACCCAAAACATAAAAACGTAATTACTTTCAAATCGCTTAAGATGTTTTCATGATTTGTTTTGTGTGAAAAGACTATGTTACTACCTATAATATTGCCTGTTACTTTTTTTTTATTTTATATTTTAGATACTAAAAAGTAATAATACGTCTAATTCTGCACAGCGCGCTCCTTGATTCGTATTCACTTCCTTGAGTCGTATTGCTCGGTGGATGTATGTCGCGTTGCTTGAGCTCAGCGCAGAACACTCAAGCTATACCGCCCAAATCACTCAAGGCCGTTGGCGTATACCGGGGCCTTAATAATCATTTTTTTTATTTATAATCATTCAATCAATTTTTACCGATTTTTTTTTCTGCAACCTCCCGACATTTTGTTTGGTCTTCTCTGGCCCGGAGTCCGGAACGCGAACTGCCATAGAATACTATCTCCATAATATTACATTAACGCCATCCTGTACAAGTGTGCACCTATAATGGGATTCCTTCTGTGCTTTTGAAACATTTTAGTTAATTAATTTAATCAAACATTTACTAGATGGAGTCAACGAACTGTACTATTTTACCGACATTTGGTTGATATGTCATTCATTATTCGTTGGTGAAACTTCATTTTTCAAGACAAGTTTATTTTTAATTAATAAATCTATTGATATAATATTTATGGCGTTTATTTTAAAATTAATTGACTAATTAGAAAAAAAAACAATTATTAATCGATTTTGTTAAAAATCGATTATTTTCTTAAGAAAAATCGATTTTTTATGCTATAAACATGAATCGATTAATTAAAAATCGATTTTTTATGTACAATGTCACATCCCTACCGCTACACTGCAACAGTGCTACCAAGTGCTGCCAGTGCCTAGTGTGGTGAGTGGTGACAGACTGTCAGCCGCCCTAGCTTCTTTAGGCGATACTTATGTGTAAAGTTCACTGGCCGTCTGCGCCTGCTGGCCGCCAGGCCGCCCTACCGGCCACCGACGCGCGACGTTGGCCGCGATTGATTGCATTGCTGCATTATTTATTGTAAACACAAAGTCAGGTGGATATTATTTTTATTACAATTCTGAGGATGCGAAGTTTACAAGTATATATAAGTAGGTAGGTATTTAGTTATAGGTCTTGTCTTGTAAAAAATATATTTATAGGGGACCCTACCTATATATCTACCTAGTGGACTATTCTCTATTATGCATACGTATTCAAACCGTGGAATTCATCATAAAATTGAAAGGTAGGTACGTAGTACTAGAATGAGAAGCAAGAATCGAGACCGAGTGAGAAGTACTTCAGTACGTGAGCGAGCAAGAAAATATGTTATGTATTATTATTTGAACGTCGAATGGGAGAAACCTGCGTGCGGGCCTCACGGGCCCCGCCCCGCCCCCGCGCTGCCCCCGCGCCGCTCCGATCATATGTTCGGCGGCGAGGCGCTTACCGGCGGCTCACTGCGACTCGGGCACTCGCCGTCGTCGCAACGCAACGCGCATCACTCCACGCCGGCCGCTCGCGCACGATCAGCTGTCCGACCACAATACGCCGACACCGGCCGCGACGCGAGCTGTCAATAAGCCGCAGTGCGGTGTAACATGGAGCTGCTGTGCGCGGAGCGCGTGAGCCCCGAGAGCGGCGAGAGTGTGGGGCGCGCGCCGCCGGCGGGCCGCGCTCACCGGGCCGCCGCGCCCGACCCGGTGCTGCTGCGCCGCCGCGTGCTCGAGAACCTGCTGCGCACCGAGGAGCGCTACGCCGTCACCGCCAACTACTTTGGCACCGTGCAGGCCGAGGTCACGCCGCACATGCGCCGCCTCGTCGCCGAGTGGATGCTAGAGGTGAGCGCACCCGCGCCGCATGCCGCACCCACACCACCGCTCCATCCGCGGATCGCGCAACCCGAACGATCGCCATTTTGTCTCGTTTTCCGGCCACGTGTAGGTACTTCCCTGCCGTTGCCGGCGGCACCAGTGGCCCTCGTATGCTCTCGCCACTGTCTGCTGACGGGCCCCCTTGCACCACCCCTGAGACTCCTCGACTCCGCGGAGACTGTTCCCCATGCCAGAGTAGTGGAACAGTGTTTTGTGTTGTTGCAGGATCATGAAAACCTCAAGCGATTACGCAGCTATTTCTAAACTGGATGTTATGACTTTGTTTACACGATCAGCTGATTACTGTTTCGTTCCACATGTTATTAGAGAATCTTATAAGAATAACAATAACTGCCTACTTGTTTGTTGTAAATAACTCAACATAGTGTTAGTCAAGAGTTTAAAATTAGGTACCTACTTAGTACCTAATTTAAATACCTATGTGTACAAGCATGAAGTGAAGTACGGGATACTTAGTTGAGTAAGTAGTGGTGGTGTAGCGTGCGCAGTGCGGCTGTGTGTAGCGAGGGGCCCCGGCGCGGCGCGAGCGCGGGCGGCCGCGGTCGCCGACCGATGCGACTCCGCTCGTTCTATTTGAATAATCAGCTGATTTTGACACGCACACAGCTGACGCTCCGCTGCGCACTTATCTTTTGCTTGTATATGTACATATAAATAATTACTAGCGCGCACACCAACGTCATTGTTCGTACTCAGTGGCCTACATGACGTGTAATTTATTATGGTCTTTGCTTACCTATTTAGTTAGTAGGATTTAAGTAGTAGGTAGTAGATACTTAGTAAATTTTACTCGTTTAAAGTTACGGATGTCGTAATTTTATGTTCCGTAGACCAGTCTTATCGTAGGGAGAGTTATTTGAGTAGGTACCTACTTGCCTAGTGTTTAGATGAAGGATTGAGTAGTTACGTGTGTCGCCGGTCGCCACGTGTAGCCGGCCGGCGCGCTGACGTCACGGTGCGCGCGCGCTGCTACTCGGCACATGCGCTCCTCGGCCTCATGGCACGGCAGATCGGCGCAGTCGCCACCTCGGCTTACCTCGTGCTTACACTTAAACTAGTCACATACCGACGTTTCAGCACAAGCAGACCGAAACGATCCTCAGTCTGGGTCAATGACATCTCCAATGTGATTGCATTAACTTTTATGTTTAATCATCGAGCTCACCCAAAAAGCATTATACCTACCTACCTACCTACCTACGAGGATCCAAGGATTATTCACGGAATCCGTATTATTACATTTCCTAATGCCCACTGCCCACTATCTACATCTACATAACGATCGCGACTTTTTATTCTCGCGGTCTGTGTTCATTTATATCTAAGCAAATGAGTGTTACAACGATGTAGGATGAGTCAACCGTGGATCCTTACTGTTGATATATCTGGCAGTAGGTACCTACCTACCTACCTATTACGATAATAGCTTTGTGTTTTAGCCGCCTGTGCCACTGATTACGTGCCTGTGCCATTCATTAGACCCTCGGCTCGCTCGTTATTATGCTTCGACAATTACCCACTATTGTAGACCGTAGTTATTTACCTACAATCACCCAATTATTTTTCTGTAACACTTTTTTATCTATTCGATCTTATTACGAGTTGTCGTTTATTTGGAAACTTATTTTGCCTTAGTACCTATCTACCTACCTACTCGCCAGTGACGAAGGGTCCCTACAATACGATTCCTACCGGCTTCCCTTTGAAAAATAGCACGAAAAGCTAACAAATAAAAGTAGGCAATACTGCCTGTATTGCCTACTTTTATTTGTTAGCTTTTCGTGGCCAGGTAAGCATTTGTAGCTCCGGCTTACTTCTTCCAAAAACTGACCCTTCGCTACTGCTACTCGCTATAACTATGGAGAAAGAAAGATACACCTACCTACCTAGTTAGGCATAACATACCTAAGTCATAAAAATCAGGACATAGTCGGTTGATATACCTAGTTAATTACCTATGAACGAGGTAGAGCGTGAGAGTCTGAGCGGCATGCAGCGGGTTATAGTAGGTAGATACCAACCTACCTAGGTACAATGTTTTCACGGTGATACGATTGGATCCGTGCCGGTTCGCGAGTCGCGTTACCGTGCGAAACTATGCCGGGAACAATCCGCGACGTGCCGTCTCTCATGAATTCATGATCATGACACTCTAACTGCTTGCTTTATGACTACCTACTTTGGAACTATCTCCTTTCGCTTTTCCCGGCTTTCCATTTTACGGTAGGTCTAGGTGCCTACGTTAAGGAAACTTTAAGTTTGCTTTGACCCTTCACAGAGGGTACCTAGTACCTACCTAGGTATATTCAGCACCAACAACTTATGTTTCTAACGTTAAACTTCACAGTTAGGTAGTAGGTACCTACCTATCGTGATGTCTTAATAATGTCCCAGGTTCAGGCACCTACAAGGAAAAGACACCACTTTAATATTTTCTACGTTTGATCCCGTTTACATTTTTTCTGGGTCCCAAAGGCACAGTATCTTACTCTCAATAGAGCAACCGAAGAGGTTTTACTCATATCTTTACATTGGCCCGTATGTAATATTCGCTATAGTATTACCTACATAATTATTACATTAAAACAGAACAGTTCCGGCCCCAATCCAGTAACCTACGTTCAGGAACCATTAACGTTGATAAGGAACGTTACATACTGCTGCAGGAAAGTAACGCACGCTTTATTTATCGCAATAAGCGTGTAGGTACCTACCTATTCCCATTTTATTTATAGGTTATCAGGAATTCCGGATGATAAACTAAGCTATGGCCTGGGTGCGGTACCAACGAGCACCTAGTTTCTAAGAAACAAAACGTTTCCTCCATTCAAACTGTATTAACAGTTGTTTTGTATTGCAGGTATGTGAAGACCAGGGGTGTCAGGAGGAGGTGTTTCCATTAGCGATATCGTATCTGGATCGGTTCCTAAGCACGTGTGCAGTGAGTAAGAGCCAAGTGCAGCTGCTGGGCACGGCGTGCCTGCTGCTCGCCTCCAAGCTGCGCGAGCCCGGCTCCCGCGCGCTGCCCGCGGAGCTGCTCGTCTTCTACACCGCCAACAGTATCACACTCACCGATCTATGTGTGAGTACTCTTTAGCCTTTAATCCAAAAGGTATCACGTGCTATCACACAAACGCATGATAGTACCTATTAGGTACCTCCTACCTATAACGTGCCGGTGTCGTTGACATTTCAATCAATTTATTAGTTGCCTACCTACCTACAGCTGTCAATAGCACACTGAGCGTGCGTCTGGCGTTCCGCGCACTGCCATATGAAGTAATATGAAGATTTAATTAACTTTCTTCGTCTCGGGAAACAGCTGATCTCATTAATCATGCAGTTTCGTGTGGCTGGGTTTTTGCATCGCGCACGCGCATGCACTAATTTTGCAGTTAGCTCTAGGTGCTTACGTGCCGTTCACTCCGCTGATTTCTAAATCATTCGAGCTCTGAACATCCGCGAGAGATTGGAATTCCAGTTTTATGTCGGAAGATTAATTATATCTATGGAGTGATCGACTGTGGGCGCTACACCGAGTTTATGATGTGATCTATCTCCCCTGTACTACTCTGTCATGGCGGCCATGTGAGCAAATTAGGTTTTCTCCGCGTAAGGTGACTAGTAGGTAGATAGGTACATTAAAAATACGAGATTGGAGTTTGTAACATTCATAGACTACACCGGTGACTAAACAGAACACCACAGATAAAAATAACTGTAGCCTTCTATAAATAGTCGCACTCTTAAATCAAAAATAAATATATAAATAAAAAGGTCAAGTACGAATCGCGCTCGTGTTCCCTACCTGACCAGAGCATTGATATCTTTAAACTAAGTTGTTTATTTTTCCTTGTTTTGCGTTTATCGTTGCCTTGCGGCCTTGGCACTTATTCCATAAAAATAATATAGGGTAATACCTACCTACCTAAGTTAACAAACCGAAAAAAATTGCCCGTTCACCCGTATAACATAAGATTACGTTATACATATCTATATAATTTATATTAATTAATAAATAATAAATATTAATTAATGACCAGATGTTGCCAGCGACTTCGTCCGCGTGACCCACAGGAACTGATAGGTAGGTAGGTACCTACCATTTAAAAAATATTTGAAAAAAAATTTGTTACTTTTTATTTAGTCCATATTATTGCATTGTCGTCCAAATTACATAGGTATCGCAGTGGCGAAGGGTCCCTACAATACTATTCCTACCGGCTTCCCTTTGAAAAATAGCACAAGCAGTATTGAATACTATTGTCACATATTTCTAATTAACTTTTCGTGGACGGGTAAGCATATTATGTAGCTCCGACTTACCGCATAAAAATATTGACCCTTCGCCACTGGTATACCTACCTACCTAATTTCAGCTTAGTCCGATGTCAGCAAGTGCTTGAAAAATGAATTGCAAAATTTGTAACGAACAGACAGACAGCCAAGAAAACAAGTTAATAAAAACGTGGTAAAATAGCCTAAGATATTATTTGTAAAGGTAGCACTCGGGAAGGAATATAATTACTTATGGCCCTAGCTAGGCAGGAAGGTACCTATAAGGATTAGGTACTTAGTTATATTTTGATAAACGGTATCTAATTATGTAGGTAGGTTAGGTATGTACCTAGGTACCTACGTTTTAATTGTCCAGCTGTCACAGTACCGACACTGACATAGCTGTACTTACCATTCTCTTAGCAAACCATTATTCATTGCGGTCTTGTGCGGTGTCTAGCAATATTGTACTCACGTGGGCAACTTTCCTAATCTTAATATAGGGCATTGACATTTAGGTTTGTTTTGCTTATCTATTAGAATAATTCAGGGGGTACCGTTTCGAACGGAAAGGTTTAGCGCGGTTGACGCTGGGCAGATTCGTAGGCGAGCGATATTATTTCACGTGTAGTAGGTATTTGCATTTAATATACCTAACGTATTACCGAGTAGGTATTACGTGTTCGCTGTGTTGCATTTCGGGCGCGGCGCGGCCACCCGCCGGGGCCCCGTCCGTCGCCGTTCGTCCCGTAGATAATAAGTGCACGCCACATTTTCGCGCGTCATAATATGCACGACGACTCGTTCTGCCTGCGATGCAAGTGCAATCCGCGCTGTACACTTGCAGCTTGCACCAGTATTTTGTAACGGCAATTTCACAATTAAGTTATTGATTTATTCGTAGCTAGGTACCTACCTACTTAATATAATGTACTGTACTGAGTAGCAACGCTTGCTCTAAATTAGGCCGCTGGTAAATGGCCACACGAAATGTTTGTAATTATACCTACCTAGGTACGACATACCTACCTACCGTAGGTGCGTATGGCGAGCGGTGGTCGTGGAATGCGACAGGTCGCGGCAGTCGCGGTCTGGGACAGGGCTGCCCTGCGGACAGTGTCCCCTAACGAGCCGACGGGCTTCTCGGAAGAACCGCCGAACGAGGCTCGCGTTTCAATCAGACCAATTACAGGCGAAGCACGCGGCTTATTTTTTCTCACGCGCCGCTGCGCAAGTCGCGACCGCGCTCACCTAATCTCATCTCACGAAACTCTGTCGGATCGACACCACGCTCGATGGTTTGTAAATGGATCGCACGTTCAAATTGACTAGGTACTTACCTAGTTAGGTATTTTAATTTTTCACGATTGAATTTTTTACACGTTAATCGTGAGTGGGGCTCCGCAAATGTTCATCTGCAATATACCAACGCGTTATGTTAATTCACTGAGTCATGCCGTTCATGACTGCCAATACCAGTTAAATGTAACGCGTCTTGGTATCAATTATAAATAAACTGTTCATGATATTTGCAATATTTAACAGGGAAGCATAGGTACCTACCTTAAATTCTCGAAAAATATAAAATAAAATGATATTACACAAACATTTATAAGTATACCTAATTGATAAATTGAAACACATGGATGACTTACCACTAAATTTAATTACGTAGGTACCTACCTACCTACCCAAAAATATCAGTGGAACATAGACATCATTCATAATGTTAAAAATCTTGTAACATCTTGTAACTTTATTCAAACTAGGTATCTTTTTATCGCAGTAAGATCGGCTTCGTAGCACTTTCGTAGACCCGCTACGAATTATCGTAGATGCTCAAATTTAGCCGCTCTTTAACAATTTTGTGATAATGTTGGCGCTGATAAAGAAAAAAACCGGCCAAGTGCGAGTCGTACTCACGCACCGAGGGTTCCGTATCATATTTGGACGTATAAAGTGAAAAAATCCGGACCGCATAACTAAGTTTGTTTGTGAAGGAATTTTGATGATTTTGAAAAAACTGTACTAGTTAGGAACATCGTTTTATTTTTGGTGCCATATTTGGGTCAATTCCTATCAACTCTAATTATTTTAGATTTTTCGCCCCACAAACTTCGGAGATAAGGGGGGGGGGGGACGGTATTTTTTTGGACATTTTTCATCATATGTCAAAAACTGGGAGATATAAAATAAAATAAAAATATATTTTGAAATGTGCAAATCAAGCCCTTTCATATGATATGTCACTTAACCTACTAACCCTACTTTAAAATTTCGGACCCCCACTCCGGCCCCTTTTGCAATGAAAGTAAAAATATTTTTGGACTTTTTTCATTTGCAATAAAAATGAACAAGCATTCTTTATAACTGTTCCAAATTTCAAGTCGATAGCATAAGTAGTTGCTGAAATAAGCAGGTGTGACAGACAGACGAAGTCGCACCATAAGGGTTCCTTTTTTACCATTTTGGTACGGAACCCGAAAAACAACCGATTGCAATTCATAATAATCATCGGTTTATCAAGTCTTTGAAATCTACCGCATATTATCGCAATAACGGTGACTGCACTTAATACATACAGTGTATTATTACGTAGACGTTAGAGTACTAAAAATATGCTCATCTTATAACCACTCATCCAAGTGTGGGTAATACAAGTCTGCGCCAATTAATTAAGTTTTTATCTAAATCTTAGTCTACTCGATAGTAGCTAGAGTATTAACATGTGTATGTTTGTTTTTCTACGTGTACAATTGTGTTGATGTGGGAGAGATCTATAGAGAATTACGTGTGTTGATGTATCGTAGAGCAGTGTGAGTGAACAATCGGTTAGATTTGATTATTGAGGTTGTTGGCGGTTGGCCGGCACGGCTGCGCCGGCGCACAGGCTGGAGCAAAAAGAGCACGTCCTGGCATCCGAGCGGCTTTAATGCAGGGTTCTCGTGGTCGGGCGCGCCGCTCAGCGCTCGCCCATAAAACCTGCGCGTTCTCACATCCACACTACCACTGTAAACGTTTATTATAATTGAAGCATAAGTTTACGACCGCGGTGCCAGTTTGTCAAAAGACTATTCAATATTGCGTTTACGGTTAAAATTTAACTTTAATGAGAACTACCTATTACAGGCATAATCAAGTTCGATAGGTACCATAAATTTCTTATTGGATGTTTGATTGTGGTGCAGTCTGTACTATTTTAGAAAGGCAGTTTACGAGTTATAGTTTTAAGGGGTTACCCTATTTAAAGTTCTATTAATAAATCATGGAATGCTATAATCTGTTAAAGGAAATTATTGTTTAGAATATGAGGAATGAGCATATTAGCACGAGCGCGCGTTGTTTGCCGATCTCACGGCGCGGCGCTGCTTGTTTCCGGTGCAAATGAAACTTCCCCCGCGAACTAATGCGACAGAACAAAACGACTACTTGTGTGGACTGCCTATGTAACTATGTACCTATACCTACTAAACACTATCCTATCCCCCTTACTAAAAATCACTGTATAAAGTTATGAGTCAAACGTATACCTACATAAAAAAATACAGGGTGGCAGGTTAGACAGTGGAAATATTTTAAGGGGTCATTGTACTCATCATTATGAACAACTTTTACTATGGGACCAAACCTGAAATCGCGAAAAAAAATCAGCTGTTTCATACATTTATGTTCACATAACTCAACAAAATGTATGGAACAGCTGATTTTTTTTTCGCGATTTCAGGGTTGGTCCCATAATAAAAGTTGTTCATAATGATGAGTACAATGACCCCTTAAAATATTTCCACTGTTTAGCCTGCCACCCTGTATATGGTTGTACAGAAGTTTTTCATTGTTTATTAGTAAGGAGGTATTATGTGCAGTCTGTACTGGTATATTTCCAGAACAGCTCCAATAATACACGTCACCTAGGTAGGTATTATGTCATAATTATTATCTAATAGGTACTGTTTTTATGTTACAACTGGTAATTAATAAATTGTGTATCGATTGATAAAGCAACTCGTATCGATTGTGCCCAAAAAGTTGATTTACCCAGCTATTAAAAAGTCTGACAACCAGTCGCATTCTACTCGGCTCGGAAACTCCATGAAGCCCTTTTCGAACGGCTTCACTTTGTTCCTTTTTGCTCAGAGGCCGCGAATAGCATTGTGATCTGCGAACGATCAGTCACTCAGATAACTGCATATGTTGTAGGTATGACACCTAGGTTAGAACAGAAATTGTGTTAACGAGCACGTGCGCACGATAACCTCAGTGCACACGAGTGAAGGTGCAGTGCGCCAGCCTCCACGCTGCCGATGCCGGCTCGTTAGAAAATTGTGTCACTTAGCTCGCTTTATAACATCACGCCCATATGTTACTTACTGGTTGAAGTAAGTAACATATGGGCGTGACGATGGCGTAAGTTGACGAGAAACTTGTGCACAATCTGCGATAAAATGGTAATCCATTTTATCGCAGATTGTGCACAAGTTTCTCGTCAACTTACTCCATTAATATCCACAGTGTACGTACACGATACTGAAACCCACTTCGATGTTTTAATCAATATAATCATAAAGATTATAGTTAGAGCAGCAATTATTATTGTTGTACAATTCGCCACTAAAAGGTACCTTGAACGGTAATAAAATTCGGGAACTATATTTTCTGTCATCTACGAGTATGTTTAGATTGGTCACCAATCTGCGATACCCTAATTAATATATCTATTCCCAAAACGGTCTCTAAGTGTGAATCATCAAATTAATATAAATATGTAACTTAAATTATAGTTTGATCACTTTTTTCTGTAGCCTAAATAGGTATAAGTTCTGTGTTCAAAAAATTCGTTCTATCATCAAAATGATAGATCTGTCACCTAATAAATAGATTGGATTGGATTGAGAAAATCGGTTAGCATAAAAATAACGGATAAGGATTCAAGAGCGAGCAAAGCGAGCTCGGGAACTTGGGGCACCCCGACACGGACAGGTTACGTTCGAAGGGGTTGACGGGGGCTTCAGTGAGCGACCAAAGCGAGCGTACGAAGCCCCCGTCAACCCTTTCGTGTTAGGTTACTTTTACCCTTGCAAACAGAAATTTCCTTCCCTATTGCTGTAGATTCAAATTTCAGGTGAATTATTTGATAATTTATAAGAATATTATTTTCCAGTGATTATAAAGTAATTTTTAGGTAAACATTTTTGTATTGTTTGGTAATTCTATTTTGATGACACTTCTATTATTTTGACACCCAATACAATTATTTGATGATTGATATTATTTCCCAGTAATTCTTAATTCATATTTAGGTAAGCGTTTTGATATTATTTGGTGATTCAATTTAGGTGACAGATCTATTATTCTAGGAATAAACATGATTTATTAGATCACTGAAAATGCATTTATTAGGTAACTGATTAAATCATACCCATAAAATTCCAATGGGTACTTGTTGAACAACTGGTAAGTACCTAGTACCTGGTAGGTACCTACTATGCGGGCGGTGGCCGTGAGGGAAGAAAAAAATTAAAATTTTGTGGTTAGGAGCATCGCGATGTGGAACGCGGCCTGAGAGCCGAAGCCATGCCCATTGTGCTGCCTCAGCCCGTTACCACTCCTATCCGCGTGAACACCGTCTCATTAACGACAGTACACTGTACATATTAAGTACCTACTGCTATTTTCAATAAGCCTTTCTAAGTAAATAAGAGCTTATTATAGGTATTGCACATTGTCACCTTATCGTTCAGTACATACCTACGACGGGACTTGTAACGGTCAATATAATCATTTTACAGGAATGCGCTGATGGTTGTAATGTCTTACGTAAGAATTGCGATATCGTACATGCCTAACACGTTTTGTATGCTTACAGCAAATTTTGTATTCAATACTGCACTCTTGGGGTTTTCATCGATGACTGTCTCCAAATTAGTAGGCTTAGTAATAATAATGGCATGCCTGTCCCAGCTGGGTCTGGGTTATTCCATCGGTTCTTACCTACATTTCTTGCACTAGAGTCTTGGAAGTTGTTGTTCGCGTTCAAAACGCATTAATATTTCAATTCATCATTACTTTTTAATAACCTCCGATAAATCTGTGTGTTGCCATCCGCATCTGGAAAATTTCAAAATTGTTTAGTCTCATGAGCTTTGTGGCCACGCGACACCGAACTCATTGTTTGATTCTAATAGAGGCGCAGTCACACCGTTCGATGAAATTGGATAAAGCATGGGAACCGAGTGTGGAATTCAGCGAGTGTGTTGCGGGCAACGAGGGCTGTTTGCATAGCTCGCTTTATTGGCTGTAACGTGGTTCGATAACTGCTGCGGCCGCCGCTCCCGGCGCACCGCCGCGCCGCCGCCCGGCCTCCTCCACTCTAATGAACACTCGCCTGCAACTTTACGAGCTGCATTCCATCCGTCTCGGGTGGACCGACTCTACACATGCGAGTTGTGTGCGCGCGCGCACTGAGCACGGCCTCACCGCCACACCGGTATCGGTACACACGCGAATCGCTCAGTTTATTTATGAGATCAGCTGATAGGGGCTCAGCGCATAGTGACTAATAAAAATCATAACTATTGTTTTCAAAATAACGTCTAGTGGGTTCGCGTAGGTATCCGTCTCCTCCGCCTACATTTGTGGTGAAGATTTTATGAATGCATTGTTTTCGAAGAGCTTTTTAACCAGTCGCAAGTTAAACGATAGAGCGAATCTTTTCATTTCGCGGTCGACCCGCATACTGGCGATGGCGTTGCTAACCGCCTTTAGCCCTTTTACTCACCTACTCTTTTTAGCTTCTGTGTCAACGCGTTATAAATATTGCTGCTCATTGGCAAATGTTCTTATTCATACTTATTTATTAAATCGGATAGTGTCATTGCAACGTCGTGTTGCACTCTCTCACACATACACAGTAGGTACCGATTAAATTCGACTTCCAGTGATGATACTTCATTCATTCATAAACATGATACGCGGAGAATCTATATGCCCTAACTGCTATCCCTTGCTGAAGAAATGCCGACTCTAAGCTCAACGTCATGAGAAGTATAGTCGATCGAGTGAAAAGTAACAGCCGTGCCGCCGCGCTCGACCCCGCCGATTGAGTTAAGTAAACATCGAGTATTATCTGTCAACGGACATGCAAGGCGTAGGTAGGTACCTACATACATGTACGAGTGTGTACGTACCTACACAAAATAATCAACTTATTCATGAAACGGCTCGTTCAAATAGGTAGGTATTAGGGATATTCAGCCCTTTCAATTACTAGGTACCTATAGGTATCAGTGGCGAAGGGTCCCTACAATACGATTCCTACCGGCTTCCCTTTGAAAAATAACCCATGCAGTATTGCCTACTTTTATTAATTAGCTTTTCGTGGCCAGGTAACCATTTGTAGCTCCGGCTTACCTCTTACAAAAACTGACCCTTCGCCACTGCTAGGTATGACAGGTATTCTTTATAGATTCAGCACGAGTTTGATATAGGTAGGTACATCATAAGGTCAAGCTTGATACAACAAAGTACTACCTAAATTTCAATGTAGGTCAACTTAAACTGTAGCTTGGTTCTCGAAAGATAACGACTTGATGAAGTTGAACAGGTTTGTCTCTGATTTGCCATTTGTTTTATTTGAACCTCGCTATAGGTACATTACATTAGAGCTTTATTTTTGGATGTCCACAAACAACCTTAATAGTAGCGATATCGGGACAAAATGTCAATTACCCACGTCACGTTGTTATAATTCTACAAGTTCATAAAGTGCAAAATGTAGATTATTGTAGGTATTTTTTGTCAAATTTAAATTCTAAAATCATCAACGGCAAAGGCTTTTACGACACCAAAACACGTAGGTAGTCATTACTCATTGCTGGTTGATAGGTACCTACCAATTATTGAACTCCTGACTGAGCAGACTAAACTTTTTTAATACTTTCGGGTTACTAAATAGACGGTGCACCTAAGTAGGTAATATTTCATATAATTGTGTTTTGAACTTGTCTATTAGGTGTAAGTACTTATACAAATACCTAGGTACCTACCTACTTGGCTGGCACGTAGACGTAAGTAACTTTGTTCCAAATGAGACTAAACAAAACATGAAGTAAAACTGTAACATTGTTCATTTGATTGCACAACGCAGCTCCGGGGACTACCTACGCGCCGTTCCGGGAAGTCGAGCAAAACTCGGTGTTAGTGATTATAGCGGCGGATGTGGCGAGAGGAATGCTATTTTATTATCCAAGCGCACCGATATTGACCTTTCTGGCGTTATGATTATGACTGATAAATGTATTAATGAAATAAAATTATGTATAAGTACCGGCATTAAAGATGATCACAGATCGCGCATGTACATTTTCGGCCCAATAAACAATAGACAGTTGGCAATACGTAATAGAGAATGGTCCAATTAGACGACGAGCATCGACCGACGAACCAATCGCCTGCAGCCTCGGTGCCCCCCGTCTTCTTCATTCCGCCAAAGAGACCGAAAAATCAGCTAATGCGCAGAGGACGTTTGTGATCAAGATTGCTGCCATTATCTACCCACTTGATGAATGTGTTGTTTTATTGTCAACAGAGTTGGGAGCTACTGGTGCTGTCAAAGCTAAAGTGGGACGTCGCGGGAGTGACAGCGCACGACTTCCTGCCGCTGCTGCTGTCGCGGCTGCCGCTGCGGGGCCGCGTCAACACCGACATGGTGCATAGACACGCGCAGACCTTCATCGCACTCGCCGCCAGAGGTACGCATTCCTTATACTTCCTTCGCCGAAATACCTATATCTGTAGCCGTAGAGATGATGTCAGCTGATACTACAAATACATGGACAGAAGGGTCATATCATAAGCCTTTGACTGTCACTGACACAATTGATTTTTCTATTGTTTCTGACCTGAATGGTGTTTCGACAGATGAACTAATATTTAATCGTCGTTATCAAAATCTAAGTTAACTCATGAAGATAACGACGGTTTCAAGTAAACATATACTGCGTGAGTGCGTGCTTACTCGAACAATGTCAGGTTGAGGCGGTATAATAGAATCTTCTATAGACAGTTCACTCGTCTTGAATGAGAATATAACGTTTTGTTTGCAACGGCAGACGGTAATTAGCATCTAGATACCACGTCATGTCACGACAATGTCGTCTTGCGCTGCGGTCCGCGTTGGTCTACCGACACATGTCACTGAACCTTTACTTTTGAATACTCTACTTTCTATTCATATTTAATCTTTACACAACCGGAGCATTCCATCATGACGTATTGTTATAATTTACTTTCATTTGGTATCAAATGTTATTATACAGTTTTATCACAGTAGATTACATGATGACTATTGTTAATCATGGCCTCTTTACTACGTTCAAAATAAAAAAAATAAAATAACGGAACATAAATAAGGAATGGAGTTTAATAATAAGTTACAGAGTAGAAACGTAGCTTTACCTACCTAATAAGTTTGAATTCGTTGAAAAAGATAACGAAAAAGA
Organism: Thalpophila matura; assembly: GCA_948465475.1. Classification (NCBI taxonomy): domain Eukaryota; kingdom Metazoa; phylum Arthropoda; class Insecta; order Lepidoptera; family Noctuidae; genus Thalpophila; species Thalpophila matura. The sequence goes on along the minus strand of OX419183.1, from coordinate 7,334,829 downwards.
AAGCAAAAGCATTAACGTTTAGCCTAAACTTGTTTATTAGGAAATTGGATATCTAATCCCTATTTATAAGGTGTAGAATGTTTAGGTTATGGTGTAGGTCAATTTATTAGTAGAAAAGATGGTTATCGTTCGCCGGCGGCTAGCAGAGAGCGTAGCGAGATGTGAATAGGTTTGTTTACAGTGAGGGCATAGCGCGGCGAGGGCGAGGGCGGCGTGTACTGCGTGTGTCCTGGCAGCGGCCGCGCCGGCGCCTCCCACGCCGCTCGCCTGAGCGCATTCCAGCACGCCTCGGGACTGCGTCCCCCGCGCCCCAAGCACCCCCCCGCTACCCTCATGGGATCATATGTTTTTGTGCAACGGTTTTTGTTGTTCGCCGCCGCTGTCGTATTGTTTTTTGTTCAAGAAGTTCACGCTCCAGCTCTTTTATTTCACTTGCTTCTCGGGTATCAACTCTCACTTTGAGTCCAAGGCAAATGTAATCTCCTCTGCTGTTGCCAACCAAGTGCGATACCTATTGATGATCTTATAACTTCGAGCTAATTCAGGAATAGGTACCGCAGGTACCTTTATGGTGACTCATGTCACCATGAAATGAAAAGTACATAACCTCCATTATCTCTGATGGATTGTGAATAATACCATGGGTTTGTTTCTTTTTAAAGATCGTTCGTGTAACGTGTGTACTAGGTACATACCTATCCTCAATACCCTCCAGCGCCAGCGCAGCGGTGAGATCGCGTAGACTTGATGTTTCGCGGTATCGAGCGAGCCCGCATTATGTATCATTATTTGAATGGCACAATTTACTCTGGAATCATAACTCGTGGAGATATTAAATTTGTAATGGGTTATTTTAATGCTGACAACTCTCGCCGGCTTCTACCGATGATGATGATAAGTTATACATGTCTTGTTTTAAAAAACTTTTGTCTCTTCGTTCAGGGATATTTTTGTCTGTGTAGGTAGGTGTAGTAGAGCGTCTGGCAATAGTAAAGTAGTTCTCATACGTACAATGCGAGGTGTGACGCCGGCCTATATTGCGTGAGACAGGTATCTTATCTGCGTCGGACGTTTTCTTTCACATGTGAGCGCTTCGCGTCGGATAGCAATCGTCGCCGTCGATGATGTCGCGGGGGCCGCGCGGTATTTGATCCGGAGGGCAATGAATGCCGCGTGTAGTATGACCTACCTATCTCCGCACTAGTGATGGCCGATTATTAGATAAATCGATTAAATCTTCAAGTAACATAAATAACTAGTTGTTCATGACTATGATACACAGTGTTTTTATGTGTTATGGCAGCGCATATTAATTGATTTTCAACAATTAAAGAACACGCGCCAGTGTCTATTCGAATAGTTGTCGATTATGGAATAATTTTGAGCCATTTCAGTCCATTTCTAAACGAATGTAGGTACGGTCTACGAGTAGTCCGGCCTTGTAGGATCGTTCACCTCGCGAATCGACTATTGCGCGTGCTACTAGTAGGTACCTGTGCTCACGACACCTATTACATGTAGGTAGGTACTTCATTTTCAAGGGCAATAATAATGAACATTATGTCACTGCCGTCGTCATTAATCGCGGGTCAAAAATTTTGTCGTTGTCACGATGTGAACATTGTCAAGAATTTTACAAATAAGGCTGTTTGTGCACTACTCCGTTTCCAGCACGTTTTTTCACGGACCGTTTTTTTTTTCATACATTTTAAAATGTGCTGGGGGGGATCGTTCTGCAATCTTATTGGCTAAAAAAACCGTTCCGTGAAAAAACGTGCTGGAAACGGAGTAGTGCACAATCGCCCTAAGGATTCAACCATCAATTTAACTTAAGAATAATTAACATCACTTTTCGAGCAACGAACTTAAACAAGTGATACGGAATCGAGAAACGGAAGTATTACCGTGCGTAGACCGGCCATACTTGGCCTCGGCCTGTCTACGAGGGGGCGACACTGAACACAACTTTATTAATTTACATACACACCAAAGTGCGGTGGGACCGACGCTGCGCCACTTCCTCTAGAAAGTGTACATTAGTGTTATTAGCTCGTGGTGCAGCAGTCGCGTCACGACTAATAAGGATGGCCTCACTTCCGCTACGTGTGTGTCCTGTGCCGAGCACCGCTGTCATGTACCTAGGATAGGACGTCTAGGTACTGTGGTGTAGTCATCACACTCGTTAATCAGTGAGCCTGTTGATCTTGATGCGCTCGTGACAAAGGGCTCGTTGGCAGGGTCGGCAGCGGTCGGCCGGCTCGGACGCGGACCGGGTACTGCGCTGTTTGATTAACATCAGATTATGCAAATACTTCGAGTGAGCGGCCGCTTTCGTTGTTTCATCTCTCTCTTTTTATTCGTTTCCTCTGCCCGTTCCCTTTATCTCGGGTATGCCGACATGCAAATTAAAAAAAATGAAAATAAATCTTTTAAATGAGCTGAAAGAGTGTTCGATATCCATACATTGGTTGGTATAATGGAGTCTACTTAATGATGAATGGAGGGCCCTTGTAGGCTTCACTCGTATTGTTTGGTCTTCGAGTTAGTGGGCATTTGTGGTTCCACGCTGAGGTTCTTATCTCACTCTTGTAATAGCGTGGGAAAATATTTTATAATTCGCATCTACGAGTACCATCACTAAAGCTTACTATTAAATTAACATAAATATCGAATTAAAGCTCAAGCTTATACCTACCTATATTATGTGGATTAGTATTTTGCACATAGGTTGACAAGGTCGGGCAGCTGATTTTCCTCTTCATAATCAAGTGAAGCAGCTATGTGTGGTGAACTGAATACCTACCTAGTTACTGATAAATATTGTTGAAATAATAATTATTATTGCATATACATAGGTATAGTAATTAGTCTTGATGTTTTATGGCAAAACGAAGGTGCGGAAGGAAGGCTTACTTGTTTACCAAAGAGCTCGTTGGAAGGTAATATAAAACTATAATAATTTATTAGGTAGTACCTACTTGGTACTTTTATTTTTTATATATTTAATTTTTATATATATTTTTTCTATTTTTTAAATAAAAAACGTTGGAACCATACCCTGTGTGGAATAAATATTTGTGCGGGAATCGAACCCGCGAAGCGCCGTGCAGCAGCCAATCGCTCACTATGACAAACGTGCTGTCAGGTCTGTAGGTAGGTATGTAAAGTATCGATCGATGATCACGTGGAAATCACGTATCTACCTACTACCTAGGTCGGAAATCATAGTAGGTGTAGGAAATAACCTAATGTCTAACTAGAAATAAATCACGGATGTAGGTAGGTAGGTACTATACACTTACTAGACTAGACTGCTGACTAGACATTTGAAATTTTGAATTAGTAGGTAATTTTTATTTTTTTTTTTTTTTTTATATGAAACGTTGCCCTACACTAGGATTTCTCCTGTCGTGGGTGCGTTTACAAACACAAATTTCACATACACAAACAGCCAGACCTATGTGCAATGCGGGAATCGAACCCGCGACACGTCGCGCAGCAGCCAATCTCTCAGCCACTACGACAACCGTGCGGTCGAAATCGAAATACTAACTAATGCATTGGATTGGGTACTTAGTACAATTTATATTTATTTAATATTCTATATCTAGGTACTTAGACAAAAATAGGATTAACAGAGTTTATGAAAATATTCTAGCAAAAGTAGGTACCTACCTACTTACTTACTTGCATATTTTTGTAACTTACTGGTTTTTCATGATCATAATTGCAATTTGTGTCGTTTTCCTGTCTGATATTCTTGTTCGTATAAGTATTTCATACAAAACACACCCAGCGTTCGTTCAATATCAGCTTACATACGTGCACAAATTATATGTAGGTATGATGTATGTTGGTAATGGTTTTGCCAAAGTAAGCCCGTGAGAAATATTCAAGTGAGGCGAAGGAGCGAGCCTGTGGAATGCGGCCGCGAGGGCGGGTGCCGGCTCCTTTGAGGCTGCACTCTCCACAGGAGACTGACAAGCTGCGAGAGAGAGAAAGGAACATTTCTTTTGCCGGATATGCCCCACTCCTCTAGCGTCTACGGCCGACGATCGCCGTATTCGCACCGTCTACGGACGTCGCGTCGCCTACATGAAAAGCTAATGCGCGACACTTTAAGTGCCTCCACCGACTTTAACATTCAACTCTAAAATGAGGATGCACTGCAGGAAAATATATTTTAAATGAGCTGATCCTATTGCGGTTTTATAAACAAACGGTCGCTTGTTTTAATTAAATAATCAGAGCGCTGAAAATAACGGATATTTTGATGTAACAAATAGAGGTTGGTGGAATGATGACGGATTAATTAGTTAGGTAATGAGTGTAGTCGGTATAGTATAGTGGAGTGTTGTTTGTTTGTTGCAGACTACGAGTTCATGTTGCACTCGGCGAGCACGCTGGCGTCGTGCAGCATCGCGGCGGCGCTGCGCGGCCTCGGCCTCGACGGGCATCTGGCGCGGCTGCACGAACTCACGCGCATCGATTTTGTAAGTTTCTATAAATTACATAGGTACTACCGTAGTTAACAAGTCTATGTTTAGTAGCTACTAGTTTACGCGGCGCGGTAGAGTTGTGAATTGAATACTACGTGCAAGTAAATATATTGGGTTTGGCACATACAAAACAGGATTCTTGTTCTAGTAGCTTGTCAAATCTCAGTAATCTTAGCATGTATCTACTTGACACAAGATCACCTGTTCAGTACTATTTGGGAGTTTGGGACCACATGAGTTTCAAAGAGCTAATGCTTTATCGTTGTTGCAGGACTGCCTCCAGACTTGCCTTGAACAGATCGAAGAGATGGTGCAGAACATGATCGAGGAGCGCAGCACGTCTGTCCCAAACGGGCAGGCACGCGAGGCCGCGGGCTGGACGCCGCCGCCGACGCAGGACAAGGCGCACAGTAACGCCGCCACGCCCACCGACGTCCGCGACGTACACTTCTGAACACCCTGGACGTCCACCGCCACGAGCCGTGCGCGGACGATTGCTTTAATTACGGTGCACTAGTACGAAAATACTTTAAACTAACATGTTCAAGATGCCCGTGATCAAGGACTGAACTCAAGACTGACAATCGTATGTCTCTAACGTAGGTAATTTTGTACGTATCTTACTAATCGCAACTTGCGCATACATAATAAATAAGTGTAAGCCCTGCGTGCTACTTGTAATTTGCCTCTAGTCTGTGCGTTCACTAAAACTGTTTTGCATTGAACGAGTTTACTTTAGATAAAACTTTCAGTTCTAGTTTATACGGTTCTTGAAATTACAATCTACCTCTTAATAATTTAAGTTTCAATTTCACCTGCCGAGTGCTCTTATAAATCTGTAATAGTTCGCCAATAAAATAGCTGTTACAAATAGTCATTACCTTGTTACATGTTCGTATGGGACCAAAGTTAGCTTCACATTTTTTCTTATTTTATAACATGAACTGACTCAATCCTTCAGTTATTTTGTAATTAATATATAGTAGTTTTATGCAGGTATATAACGTATGTCAGTAAGACATATTTATCAGCTGATTCAATCAATGTTAGTAAAAGTAAGCCAAGGTACAATACCTTTAACTTTTACTTACTATCAATCAATCCTTTAGAAGTTCAAATGAATAAACTTTTGTTTTTATAAATTTTGATTTGCGAAATTCTTGCAGGAATAACAAATGACATCAGATTTATGTTAATGTATCGGGGGAAGGCAATAAATTACGCTTGTGTATTGTAAAAAACTAATATTACGTTCATTAACATATTATATTTTATAACACAACATGGAGTCAGAACTAAGTATGTATAAAATTAGCCGTGCAACTGCAGATAATATTTACATGATTTAACAAAATAGGTAATAATGTAGGCAAAGGGCTGTATATTTTTTGTTTTGAAACTGCACTTTTAAATTTATGTATGTAAGCAAATTGATTTATTACCTTTGTTCCTTACGTATTAGTTCATAAAATATTGTGATAAGTGTTATAAATTTTAATTTAACTTCGTATCATAGTCACTTCCAGTCATAATATGTTAACTTAGAAGTACTACTTATGCGAGACCATTTCGGATTATTACTAAAACTAAATGAAAATCAAAAAAACAATGTGATCCATGCTTAAGATGTTTAGGTTAGCACTTAGTTATTAAATCACGCGATCGTTCCTATGTTAGAACCATCAGAACTAAACATACATGCAATAGTCATCAAGTTCCACTATTTGTACTTAATGTTTCGACTAGACTAATTAATTATCGAAGCGCTCGTAACTTTATTTAAAAATTGTGATATAATATCTTCATATTTAGTTATATACGTATGTGTTAATTAATTTAAGTACGGGTGAAGTAGGCGGAAGCAAACAGTGCTGGTTAAAATTTAAATAAGTTAATATTAATTATAATGTAGGTAAGTTTTATTTGCACTCTGATCATTACGTGCACATTAAGTTTTAAATAGTTATTAAAGTGAACAAGAAATCACTCCAATGTCTTCCATTAGTATTGACAGCCGGGCAGAATGTTGAAGTATCACGAAATATGTTTAGTAAGGTATTGCGTTTATTTTTATAGTTTTCATACATCTTGTTATATCGCAACGCCTGCACTCCTAGCACGAACATATGAATCTACGTAACGGTTTAGTAACGTGTCTCACGGTTGACGTTCCAATACAACCCTTTGACTGTCACTAATGAGACATAATTGATTTTCTATTGTTATCGACCTGAATCAGGTTGATCTATTATAAATATTATAATATTATTATGACAGTTGAACTATCATAATGACAAGTTACTTATTTCCAAATATTCTCACATTGAGCTGTTAAAATATCTAGACCAGGGGTGACCAACTAGATCCGACCCAAGATCGGTTTACTCACGAAACTGTGTGATCTACCAATTACTGGCCAATTCTGTGTGATCGACTGGTTGGCCACTCCTGATCTAGACGAAAATTGTCGATGGTGAATTAGTGACACAATAACGGTGACTATTTCGCATGATGTTCGCGCTACGGGTACTGATTGTTCGTACAGAATACAAGTTTAACTATTTAGGATCTTGGTGTTGATGTACATATTTTAGATTAACATGTAAATATAGTTTGATTATTATATAGATATGCTGTAAGCATGTGGTGCCATAAGTTACACTACTAAACGAGTATTTTTATAGAACATTTATATTCATACATTGATTTCGTATCTGCGAATTGATACAATACTTTCAAATGTTTAAATAACTACTTAGATAAGCGATACCCTTCAATGCAAAAATATATATTTTATTTGCACAAACTTGGTTGTGGAGTAGTAATATACCTAATGTTTAGGTATCTCAATAGTAAATACACTGTCAGACATAACATAATGCCTAATAGAAATATATTATGCTTAATATATTAGCTTGTATATAAAATTATGTGGGAAAACATACGCATTACGAAGTTAGTCTTATTAAATGCTATTTGGCTTTTGGACTGGCTTTTTCTAAATAGTATAAGAAATTTTGTATGTTTATTATGAAGTTAGATTATTAAAATGTTAAGGGAAATTGTATTTTCCTATGATGCGATTTATAACAGAGGAGAAAATGCTTTAGAGCTACTCAGCTCAAATAGAGAGCTTTGAGCGATTTATATATGAATATACTTTAATAATATCATAAGGACCAAAATTCTAAAAGTAATTATGACAAGAAAATTTAGATTACTTTGATTTTATATTGTGATTTATTATATTTAAGTGACATATTGGATTATAGTAGAAATTAAGTCGTTGAGTGTAAATATCTAAAGAAAAGTAATAAAAAATTCCAAAATAAACTATCTTCTTATTATATTAAAGATTACCATACTTATGGTCGTATTACAGAACCTAACTTAAGACTCAAGCATTGCTTAAGGATATTGAATCAATCAAATGGCATGAAACTAGTTTCATGTAGGTACCTAATGCTCAAGTCCTCAATTAGGTTCTGAAATACGAACCTTACGCATACAACACAAATGATTTTAGAAGATCATACAAAGGCGCACCCGGGAGTCTGCTCGACATAATCCGACATGAATGATGAAAGATGAAACAAAAGACAAAGACATTAAAATTTAAAGGTTTCCAAAATTCGTTGCTAATTAATACGAGTTATCAAACATCTCTAAAGGTGGGTACACACCGGGAGCATTCGCGCGTAACGTAACAATGCAAAATTTTGGTTGGACACAATAACACAGTGCGTCTGTGACACTGCTAGTAGAATGCCTCAAGAGTACCCATCTTTAAGTTATTAAAAGTATAGCCTTTTAGAGTGATGATGTCAAAGAAACAAAATATCAAATGAACACTGTTTAATCAGAAACAAATTTACAAATTCAATATACAAGGATACTTATTCACATAGAATCCGTTGATTATATACATAAATTATACAGGTTCCGAATTTTAATAATACATGTTACAAGTGTGAACAACGATAACATTTACATTATGATCTATGAATGAAAAGGCACGATTTAATCATTTGGAAAATATCAATTCATAAATTAACAAAAATGATGTCAGCCATTGTGACATCTCAATTTAATTTAAATTCGATAATAATATACTTAACAAGAAAAGAAAATATAAAAATTAATAAATAGGATAGTATACATAGTGGAACAACTTTACGCGTCTAGTCTAGCATCACTAAATTAATTTATAATTTTGTCTACAACTGTAATGGAAAATTTAAGGCAACGAATATAATATAGGTAAGGCTGATGAAGGAATGCTATAAGCTCAACAGTTAATGAAGTATTTCGTTCGTTCGTACTTGCCAATCTAAGTTTTCTTATGTCCGATATGGCTCCATTATGGATTTAGACCTTTCACGCAATAATTTATTACAGCTTTACAGGTATTTTTAAACGAATCCACAATCAATAAATTGTCGAACATAAGAATCGTATATTTTTCAAACCACGAATACCAGACCGATAACTCAAAGGTAACTATCTAATTTATTGTACTAGGTTACATGGAAGAGATATAGTATGAGGAAAGATGTCGGAAGAAGGAAATGATCTGGTAAAATTGTTTGATTTTTTCGTTAGCAAGTTTCTAAGGGCACAATTTACAACTAAATGTTTAGCGAAACATTTGAAAATTGTGATGTGCAGAGTGGTGGCTCTTTTGATAAATGCAAGTAAAAGCAGAGAGAACTATTATAAACAGGGATACCTGAATTTTTATTCTCTTACCCACAGGGAAGTGTCTGTGTACATATTTCCTACGTAACTTCATCGGCGAGTTAGAGGACGGCTGGTTTCAACCTCATTATTATTATAATCTAAATAACAAATGCGCGACTCACATGTGGACTACTTTTGGCGTACTTTTCCCTCGGAGCCAGTTTAGTAGAACAGTTGATGTGCTCTGGGAATCTCGAGCTGCAAACAAAATAAAGTTTATGACTGTGGTTAAAGACTGTGGTGTTTGGTTATACGAAATAATATAATATGAAAATATAGTAGGATTGTATTTTTAACCGACTTCCAAAAAGGAGGAGGTTCTGCATTCGGTTGGTTTTTTTTGTTTCTAAGAACATAGTAAGTAACACCTGCAATCTGAAATAACTTTACCTAGCAAACTTAACTAAGATGACACGACGCAAAGGAAATTTACTTTTAGGGAATCTGAATAATCACAACCTTTCTAATAGGTACTCTGATGAATGTAAATTTTTATTTGGTCGAGGACTAAAAAACGTTTTTACGAGGTAGTAAAATTAAACTTCTTTTTAGGGTTCCGTACCAAAATAGTAAAAAAGGAACCCTTATGGTGCGACTTCGTCTGTCTGTCTGTCTGTTTGTCTGTCTGTCTGTCACACCTGCTTATTTCACCAACTACTTATGCTATCGACTTGAAATTTGGAACAGTTATAAAGAATGCTTGTCCAACTTTATTGCAAATGAAAAAACTCCAAAAAAATTTTATTTTCATTGCAAAAGGGGCCGGAGTGGGGGTCCGAAATTTTAAAGTGGGGTTACTAGATCAAGTGACATATATGAAAGGGCTTGATCTGCACATTTCAAAATATATTTTTATTTTATTTTATGTCTTATAGTTTTCGACATAATGATGAAAAATGTCCAAAAAAATACCATTCCCCCCCCTTATCTCCGAAGTTTGCGGGACGAAAAATCTGAAATAATTTGAGTTGATAGGAATTGATCCAAATATGGCACCAAAAATAAAACGATGTTCCTAACTAGTACGGTTTTTTTCAAAATCATCAAAATTCCTTCACAAACAAACTTAGTTGTGCGGTCCGGATTTTTTCACTTTATATCTACGTCCAAAAATGATACGGAACCCTCGGTGCGCCAGTACGACTCACACTTGGCCGGTTTTTTTAAAATATGTTCACTTATACAAAAAAAGGTACATACATAACATAGCAGGTCAAAAACAACTGAAGTTTGTCCAACACAAAATGACATGGAACAGAAACAACACGCGACTCACGACCGCTCAAGCGCCGCTTCCTTATAATTTTTAGAGTAACAAAAGGCAAATGTCGGAACAGTTGGATGCTGCGAGCTTCCACCTAACATCGTTTTATAAATTCATATTCATATTCTTTATTGTACTATACACAAATATTAAATACTACTTTTATATGGAGATTTTATGTACAAAGGCGGGCTTAATTCAACATTGAGTTTTCTTACAGCAAACCTTAGAGTGATAGAGAGATTTGAGAGTATGAGAATAGAGATAAGTGCACAATAGGCTATAATATACTAATTATAAACATACATACATACTTATATAAACTAAACAAATATGTGCAAATTACATTGTACACAAACATAATACATAAAATGATTAAAGTGGTTCTTCTTTGTCAGTCTATTTCTTGTTAAAGTTTAATGATTTTAAGTAGCACCATGCATAAATTTATTATGTTTAACACAATAACAGTATCATAATTATGACTCACAGAGCGTGTGATGCGCTTGCGCAAGCTGGTCGACAGCCTCGGGTGGCAGGTGGGCGACGTCACGCTGCAACAGCCGCAGGTCCAGTTGACGTTGCTCGCTTTGCTGTCGCAACCGCACGTCTCGACTGTGCCGCACCGTGCGCAACTCCGTCAATCTGCATCATTTAGTTATTGAGTATTGTTGGGAAAAAGAAAACACGTTTTTCAATAGCAGTACTTAAATTGAATTTCAGTCTCCCAAAAGAAAGATCGAGAAACTGGAATAACAAATTAACTATTCGATGAAGAAAAAATTTTTAAAAAAAAATACTTCTTACTAAAATCGATACTCACTTGGCCTGCAACTTCGGCTTTTCTCCTTCTGGATCACTTATACTGCTGCTTCGCGACGTTTGTCCGCGGTGGATGTCAACGAATTCTCTCTCTACTGTAAAGCTAGGCAGTTCTGACATCGTTTCTTGACTAGAGTTCACTGACTCTTCAAACTCAGCCATTTTGAACTTATTCTTCATATCTTCATTCGAACGTAAACTGTCTGACAAGCGCAACTGTAACGTGTCTCTCTCTTCCAACAACTGTGTTAGCTCCATCGTGAGCTCCTCGCACCGAACATCTCTCTGATGCAACATGTATAACGCTAAGTCTAGTTCAGCTCTTGGTACGGCGTCCAAAAGGTCTTTGTTTAAAACATTTTCAGTTTGTTCTCCTTCAGCACCAGGTTTGGTATCGGACGCGAACGATACGTGTTTTTGTAACTTAGAACTGGATGATCTCAGCAGATTCTGTAAATTCGTTATCTCGTCATTAAGACTAACTATATCAATTTCTTGGTTTTCTAAGGCCGCTTGCATTTCCACGGCCTTTGTAGAATGATTTTCCAATTCCTGATTAAGGTCAACAATTTGTTTATTGAGATTTGTACATTCAATTATTTTGGCATTTAATGCTTCTAATAATCGTTCTTTGTCAGCATCTGCTTCACTTCTTGCCTTTTCGTAACGACTGTCATTTTCATGCATCTTTAACCTAAGTACAGCTAATTCGGATTCTTTTTCGTAGCTCAAATCTTCAACTCTTTTTTCATATTCAATTAACTGCTTTCTAACATTCTCAAATTCTTCATTCCTTTCTGCTAATGTTATACTGTAGTCGTGTGTCTTTTGATATATTTCATTTTCTTTCATTCGAAGTTGATTAGTAACTTCTTCAACTTTGTCTTCAGCTTCTTTTATTTTACCATGTAAATCTTCAATAACATGATTTAATTCATCATTATTAGTTTTGGAAATCATTAACTCATTTTGAATATTTTTAAAAGTTTCTTCATATGATTCGTTATGTTTATGATTTTTCACAGTAAGTTCTTGAATCATTTTTTCATATTCTTCTTGTTGTTCCAAGTATTTATTTTCATGGCCAACTTTTTCATCTTCCATTTCCGAACGTAACATATCTAATTGATTCATGACTTCGGCATATTTAGTTTGTAAGTTGCGAACATGTTCTTCTTTGTCTTCTAGTTTATTTTGTAACGAAGTTACTTGTTCAATTATAACTAATTTACTAGTTTCTTCTTGATTGGAAGACTGTACATTTTCAAGTAAATGCTCATATTTTGTCTCGGAAGCATTTAATTGTGCTCTCAATTCTAATTCAATTTTTTGGAAATCAGCTTCTCTTTGAGTCAGATGTTGTTTCCACAATTCTGCTATTTCAAAGCCACGTTGATCAATGGCGCTTGATACTGAGGAACGTAACTCAGCAACAGTAGACAGTAAATTATCATTTTCACTATTTAAGTTATGCATCTTGACATTTAAATCATTTACTTGTTCCTGATATTCTTTGGACTTATGTACTAATTCCTGATTTTCAGATTCTAATTGCAATATTTTTGTGTTTGTATCATCTAATCCTTGTTTTAATTGTAGACAATGCTGTTCCATAGCACTACATTTTTCAGCGAGAGCTAAATTGTCTACACTTTGTATTTTATCTAAGCCCTGTTGTTCTTCATGCCATAATAATTTGGATTTCACATTTTCCAGTTCAGAAAGTAGAGAAGATATTTGGATCTTAGCTTCAGAATCTAGTTGTTTCAATGTCAATATCTCCTCTTCTAATCTTGAACTCCTGTCTACTAATGTAGTATTTTCGGCTTCATAATTCGTTTTCATTTCCTCATTTGTAATATTTAATTTATCATAACTCTGTGACAGGTCGTTATATTGGAGTTCAATATTTTGCAACTTTTCTGATAACAACTCATTAGTTTTCATCACTTCACTGTTAGTTTTATGCAACTCGTCAAGCTGATTTTTAAGCTGTTCACAGTTTTGACACGATGTTTGGTGATGCTGCAATTGGGTATTAAGATTGCTGATTTCATTCCGAAGCGCAGTCTGTTGTGACAGAAGTTCATTATTCTGAGAATTTAATTGATCCAATATTGACTGTAATTCATCATTCTCTTTCTCTACTTTCATTAATTCCTCTTTCAATTTATTTTCATCGACATTTAGTACAGGAGATTTTGGTTCTAGCGGTTGTGAATCCTTCATGTCTCCTCCCCATTGCAATGCCGAAAGTTTATCATTAGCTTCTTTAAATTTAAATTTCCATAGTTCTATTTCGTTTTCTAACTTTTCTTTCATTTCAGTTAATCTATCATTAGCGTTATGGAAGATTTCATTTTGTTTCCTCAAGGATTCTTTATCTCGTTTTTCTTTAAAAATATCTGTGTTGAGTTCTTCAATTTTCTTTTCTAATTCTTGAATATTCAGTCTTAGTTCATCCTCCATTGCATTATCGAAGAAGGATGTCTGGGACATTTGCTTAGCTACTTTTAGTTCACTGGTGAGCAAATCATTATTAGTCTTGAATTCTTTTAACTTTTTCAAAGCTTTTAGTAGTTTAGTATTGTTTACCTCAAGTTCGGCTTTCAAGGCATCATTTTCCTTTTTGAGTTGATTTATTTGATCATTTAAATGCGAAAAACCAGGCGTTACGACGCCCATTTCTTCACATTCACCTAATCCCCAACCTTCATCTGAATTAAAGGGATCTACCTCTGAGGCCGTATTGTCATCATCTTTCGTGTAGCAATCATATGCTTTTTTGGCTACAATAATTGGTTCTTCAATTTCTATTTCACCAGTGGGCTGTTTTTGTATGTTTTCTGAAACTTTTTTAGTAACATGTTTACTTTCTATAAGTGGTTCATCCGTACCAGCAACTATTTGTGATTCAAGCGCTGACATATCAATATTCTTTGCATCTCCACTCAGTTGTTCAATAGTAGATGAAATAATCATACCTTCAGTTTTAGGTATGCTCATTTCTAATGTTAGTTTTTGATTTTCTTTTAACTCTTTAATCTGTTCATCTTTTTGAGAAAGTTTGGTTTGCAATTGTTCATTGGCTTCTTTTAAAGAGTGAATTTCAAAATTTAGTGTTTCTAATGCAGAAGCACCTTGATTTAATTTCGCAGACAATTCTGATATTTGACGTTCCATATTTGACGATAGCGTAACATTATTTGTCTGTTGAATTTGTAGCATCTTATTAAGTTCTAAATTTTCTTGGTTCTTACTATTAACTAACGCATTTAGTTTATTTATCTCAGTTATGTACTGTTCTGTATAGTCAGGTGTGATTGCTTCTTTTTTAGAAGATTTGCCTTCTAATTCTTGGTTCATTCTATTAAGTTCTTCTATATTTAAGTTTAGATTTTCAATATTTGTTTTATACTCAATTAGTTTAGCTTCTAACTCAGACACATATTCATTCAGTTTCTCATACTTTTCACTTAGTAGTTTCTTTTCTTTAATGGCATTCTCAATTTGAGTATTGAATTCTAGTTCTAGTTCTTCGATTTCGTATTTCTTTTGCAATATTAAAGATTGATATTCATGGTTTATTCTTTTGAAGTTTGGTTCAAGATTAAGGAGTTGATTTCTATAGGCAGATACTTCAGCTTCCAATGACTCTAGTTTACTAGTTTTTTCAAGTACTGCGCTATAGTGCATCTGTATTTCAGAAAGCGAATTTCCTAATTGTTGATTATGCTCGTTCAAACGTTGGACTTTAAATTGTAATTCTTTATTCTCATTTTCTATCTCAAAGAGCTGTTTCTCAAGAACTCTGTCATGATCGATTAAAACAGCTAATCGACCAACTAATTCATCTTCCTGACTTGTATATTCTGTGTAAGCCTTCTGCTTTTCTTGAAGTTGGCTACCTAATTGATCAGCTTTTCTTTCTAGTGAATGTCTTCTATCTTCCATTACGGAAATACTTTCTTCAAGGCGACAAATACGATTCTTGTATTTGCTAATTTCAGCTTCTAAATTTTCAATGTACAAATCTCGTTCTTGAACTTTAGCATCGTAACCAAATTGCACTTGAGTTTGTTGTTGTTCTTGATATTCTACTTTGTGTAACAACTCAGCTATTTGCATTTGTTTTTGATTAATATCAGCCTCTAAGCTAGATATTTTTGTTGTTAAATTAGAATTATTTTTTTGTTCTATTTCATGCTCCACTAACTTATTATTTAATCCATCCATTTGAGTCTTATAATTCATATTTTCTTCGCGTGCAATGTGTAAGTCTTTGTGTAATACATTCACAGAATCATTTAGTTGAGATATTTCTTGGGAAGATATTACGAGTCTCTCCTGCAAAGATTTAATTTCTGCTTGTAGCTGATTAATATCTTGAATTTTCTGCTGTTCTAGAGAGACTTTTTGTGACTGTAATCGGTTGATCTCTTCTTCAGCATGTTTCAGCTTCTCTTGCAATGCTGGGAGTGTCTCAACTTGTATTAATAGCTGTTCTAGTTGCTCATTTTTAGCACATAGTTGTTTTTGACTTTCTTCATAATGTGTTTCAAGTTCAGTGTACATTGCGGATTTCTTTTTGATACTTAATGCAAACTTTTTTAATTTTTCCATCAACTCCTTATTCTTAGTTTCTAAAGCCATAAATTGTCCAGATGAGTTGTCTTTCTCCGAAGACAAGTGATTAAGTTTTTCTTTGGTTTC
Source organism: Thalpophila matura (assembly GCA_948465475.1). NCBI lineage: Eukaryota > Metazoa > Arthropoda > Insecta > Lepidoptera > Noctuidae > Thalpophila > Thalpophila matura. The sequence goes on along the minus strand of OX419183.1, from coordinate 7,318,791 downwards.
CTCTATTTCTTGCGACAATTCATCTACTTGCTTTTCTTTCTCTGAAATGCTATTACGCAGTTTTTCGTTTTCTATAGATTCTTTTCGAAGTTGCAACTTAATTTCGTGAATTTCTTCGTCGCGTTCTTTAGTTTGAAGCATTATGGCCGACATTTCTTCAGAATGTTTTTGCTGTTGTGCTTGCAATTCTTTAATAAGACTTTGCTTTTCAGTAAATGCTTCTTTTAGCTTTTTCAATTCTGATTCGAGGGTTACATTTTTATTTACCAATTCACCTTTAAGACAATGCAATTGCAATTTCTCATCTTCCAAGATCTTTATTTTGTCCTCATTATCTACTAGCTTTTTTTGGTAGACTGATATTTGTTTGTTAAGAGATTTGACAAGTTCTACATTCTGATCTTTTGCTTTTTCGTCTTCAAGTAATTCAATAGTAGATTTAAGTTTCTGAGAAACATCATTCAGCTTAGTTATTTGATTTATATATTCAGCCATTTCTTTGTCTTTTTGTTGTAAACTATTTCCATAGTTAAACATTTGTTTCTCATACTCCAATAAGACGCTTTCTAGTTCATTTAATCTAGCATCGCGGGAACCTACGGTAACAGCATATTCTTGATGCACTTTCTGTAATTCTTGCTGCAATACTTCATTGGACTGTTTAATTTGGATTAATTGCTGTTCAGATTCTTTATCCTTCTTTGTAACTTCTAATTCTTGTTTTAGGTGACAGTTTTCATCTTTTAAAAATTTTATCTTACTTTCATAAGATGCGTTCTTCTGTAATAATTCGTTTTGCTTCTGCCGTTGCTCTTCCATGGACAGTATTTTCATCTGACAATCGGCGATTTCATCTTCTCTCTCTTTGATCGTATTTTTCAGCTTGAGTATTTCCTTTGTTAGTTGTTTTACTGTTTTAGCTCCTTTGTTTCCTTTATCGCCTCCTGATTTGTCATCATGGTGTGTCTCAGCTGGTACGCCATCAGTTACATCTTCAGCAGCCGGTTTAGTTATATCAGCGGTTTCTTTCATAATTTCTATTCTTTCACGCTTAAGGTCTTCGATCTGTCGCGTAAGGTCTTGGTTCAGATCCTGTAGTTCATGTTTTTCATTGTTTAGCATATCTATACTGTTCTGTAAAATAGTGCATTGATTATTCAACTCGGTTATTTTTTCAAATAATGACTCATTTTCTGATCCGATTTTAGTCATTTTTTCCATAACTTCTTGTCTTTCTTGAGTAAATAATTCAATTTTGGTGTTTAATTCTTCCCTTTGTTCAATTAAACTGTCAATGTTTTTATCATTTTGGGATGCTACATTTTCCTCATTCTGATCGTCGTTTTTATCTTCAATGATACCTTTACTGTATTCTTCAAGCTCAAGCTTTTCTTGAGTTGTCAAAGATTCGACAATTTCAATTGATTCTGCAGAACTCACTTTTTCAGCACTCAATTTCTCAAGTTTATCAGTGAGCTCCATATTTTCTTGAATGTAGTTTTCCAATTTCTGTGTCATTTCTTCTTTTTCATCTTGAAGAATTTTGATAGTTCCGTTTAGGTATTCTTTATCTAGTTTTAAGTTTTCTATAACAAGTTCTAATTCTTTTCTAGCAGCTGTTAGCTCATCTATCTGTTCTTCCATTTGGACAGACTTCATTTCAGTGCAAACATGCTCATTTTGCAATTGAGATATATCTGCCAGTTTATCTTCCATCTCAATATTTTTCTGTTGTAATACATGGAGTTCTGCAACAAAAAAACATAATTATATTTTAATGAACGTTGCGCCACACTATGATTTATTCTGTATCGTAGGTGCACACTCCCCAAAACGAATACTTGTCCCGTGCAGGAATCGAACTACGTAGCAACCAATTGCTCAGCTACTGCTCCAATCGTGCCGTTATAGAGGCTGTTGATTAGTCACCTGCATCATTATCGTCCTAAAAAATCCATCCAAAAGTAGCCAGACAAACATACCTATGAAAAGTTGTTTTTTTTTTCATGTATCGGTATGGGTCTCATAGACAGAGTTGTCCATTATGACGAGTAGAGTACCTTAACGGTTGCAGGTGACTGAATCAACAGCCTGTATAATCATTACTAGATTTTTTTTATCTTTGATTTGTTTATCGCCAGAACATGACTACTAACCTTGAACTAGTTCGAATTTCTGTGTTTCTAAAACACTTATGACCTTGAGCCTTGTGTCTGCAAGATTTTCCATTTCTACCATCTTTTTGTAAATATCCGAATCCGTCACTGCAAATATTATTCAGAACGAATTAGTACGAATGAAATTTAAAAATTAATTATACATTTTAAAACGAGAATTGTATATGAATCAGCCAGGAGCACGAACAAGCGCCATCGGTTCATGGTCGATATATCAAAAACCCGTCATTCATCGTCAGTCGTCATCATAGTCATTGTGAAAACAGCCAACAGTTGAATGTGCTGCCGGAGTGGGCGTTTCCCGAAAGTTACAATTTGGGTGTCTTTAAGTCGCGACACACGAGTGAATCGGTTTCTTCTAGGCAAACGTGCTCCATCGTGGACCGCATCATCATTTAACATCAAGCAAGATGGCGGTCAAACGCAAGCCTACCATTAAATAAAACAAATATTTATATATATTATGTGGACTGCACGATACTTACATCTGCCGCTATCGTAATCAACAAGATGTAGTTGCAGGTTGCCTTTTTCCTCTTCTAATTCGGCGACTTTCTGAGAAAGTTGATGTAATTCTTCATTCAACTTTACTATCTCTGCATTTGCATCAGATACTTTGCTAAAATTATCAATAGTCTTCTGCAACTGTTTTAATTTCAACTTATTGTTAGACTTTACTTTGATCATGTTTTTGTTAGCCGAATCAATGTCATTGTTGAGGATAACAATTTGTTCTTCAGCAGCTTTTAATTTTTCTTCAAGCTCTATTATTACTGCAGATGGTTTTTCATCAATAGGAATTGATTCAAGGTTAGATTCTTGTTTCTTAACTACATCATCTTCATCTACATCAATCTGTGCTCTCTGTTTATTATCTTCTGATAACTCAGTGCAAAGACCAACATCTACCATTTCCACAGATTTCCTTCGTTCTATCACTACTGGCATTGTTTGTAGTTCAGTTATCAATGCATCTTTTTGGGATATTGCATATTCCTTTTCCAAAATATCTTTATTGAGGGATTGCACTAACATCTCTAATCTTGCGATTTCACTTTTAGCTGCTTTTTTATCTGTTTCCTGTGGTAATGATTCAGAAGATAGTTGACTCCAAGGAGATTTACTTTTGGCTGATGTGTTTCTGCCACCTTTGCGAGTAGGGAGAGGACTTCCCTTTTTACCTGCAGCACTGCTACTTGGTGATTTAGGTTCAGTATTTACAGTTGCTAGTTTATTTTCTAACTCCTTATTAGTTTGCCTAATTTGACAGTTCAATTGCTCAAGTAATTCTATTTTCTTAGTTAACTCAACCATACCAGCTATTTCCAGAGAACCTTTCTCTTCTTCAACATCATCTTTTTCTTTGGGTGATGGCAAATCAATAGATATTTGAGACAATGCTTCAATTTTCTCTTGTAATCTAAATATTTCTTGATTCTTTGCTTCTAATTCCTCAGCTAATTTGGAGTGAGCAATGCTAATTTCAAATCTAGATGTTTCTAAAATAGTATTTGCCTCTTCTAAGTTATGGATTTTTTCGTCTTTTATTCCAATTTCTTTTAATAAATTTTGCTTTTCCTCTTTCCATTCTGTTTCCATAGCAATAAAGTTCTCTTGCATTTTTGTCATTTGTTGTCTTGTATCTTCAAGGAGAGTCAACGAGTCTTTTTCTGAAATAAGATAAGCTATAAATAATACAGTTTTGATTATAATATTATATTGGATTAAATAGTAAAAAAAATCCAAAATTTACCCTTTTTGCTCAAGCTGTCTGACATAAGTGATGTTGCCTTATTTTTTGCTTCAATGATTTGGTCCTTTTCGTTAATCTTTTCCTGTAGGTCTAGAATAGTTGTTTCCATTGCTCTCATTTTAACTTGCATTACACTCAATGAATTTTCTTTGTCTTTAATTGTATTTATAAGTTTAGTAACATCACTGTTATCTGCTGTCTGGATTTAAAATAAATATTATATGTAATTCTGGAGTTCTTATTTAAGTATACAGGTCAACCAAACTTGCAGACACATAGGCATTAGTGGGACTATCAGAAGTCCAAAATTAAATATCAGACTACTAGGTAGGTGGATAATAATCCACATGCTGTGTAATATGAGGGCCTAGCACAAATAATGTTGATGTTGCGCATTGTGAGCGTAAGTCAATTTCGATCCGGAAATACAACAGTCTTCTCCACATTTTAGTTAAATTTTATGCAAATTGTGCACTTTGCTTTATAGAGATATAAATAAAATATAAACAAAAGTCATTATGATTTATGCTAGGCCCTGTGAAGCCTTTATTGTGTATTTTTTTATGATAATAAATCTTCTAAACAACTTAGAGCAATATTGCCAGAAAAAAGTTTTAACAATCTTGATTATTTATAATATTGATGATTGATGCTGCTCACATAAAAAAAAATTAACAGGTTTCATAAAGTTTAAATTTTTATACATACCTTTTTTACTTCTACCTTGGTATCTATAGTACTTTCCCTTCGTATCGTTGTTGGTTTAGTCATGGGTTTTTTACTAATTTCTTTATATTGTCTTATTCTTTCCATGAGTAGTTCTTTTTGTTTTAAGGTGTTTGCTAAGCTCTCACTAATGCCAGGAACTATAAAAAGAAACAAGAATAATTTGTAGTTGAGAAAGTGTGGTGACTAGCAAACTGGCACATCTCAACTTTTCATGTCTTATTTAATTTAATATAACATCACATTACATAATATGAACATATTGTCACGCCTGTGTTCCCCGCAGGGTTAAGCAGAGGTGCCTGTATAATACGCCCATATTTCGTCAGTTATAAGTAAGAGCGAGCCTGTTACCATCTACAGGGCAGGCAGTGGCTTGACTACCCCTGTAGTGTCCCAACGCATTTTTTTAGTATTAATGTTCATTTTTCATGAATGTAAGTGATTTTTAATGCACATATTGCTTGAATAAGGACATCAACTCATTTAAATTTATAAAAAATGGACATAAATACCCTGTAAAGCCAAAAAAGTACGTTGAGCTTGCCCTCTAGGCACGCCACTGCTACAAGGCACAAATCCAGACTCCAGGTTGCCATTGGGTTTTCCCTAATGGGACATTATGTTATCCCTGATGGAACTGGGCCCTTAGTATTTCCATTACTCAGTAATCTGAGTAATGGAAATACTAAGGGCCAAGTTCACCGACAAGTTAACAGTATGATAAATTGAAAACGGCCGTTTAACATGACTTTGGCCTATAAAAAAGTTTTGTAAAACAGCCATTTTTAATTGAACAGACTTTTATCTTGCTGGTGAACTTGGCCCTAAGCAACACACGCAGATAAACAACTGTTTTATACAAAAAAAAAAAACAGTTAAAAGTTCAACTAAATATTATCTAAAAAGTTTTAAAGGTAATCTTACTGTTTAAAGCATCCTGGACAGACAAAGTAGTGGAGGTGTCAGTTGCTGCAGAGTATCCAGTTCTCTCACTCATGGTGGAAGCCATTTCAGAAGCTGTATCGCCAACATCATCATCTTCTGAAAAACAAATGAACTATTTTAAGAAATTACATAAATACATACAGGCGCGGTCCCAGGGTGGGGTCAATCATCATCAAATCATTCAGGGCCGTACCACAAAAAAGATAGACACGTGTTAAACACGAATGCTACCGAAAATAATATGCACTTGTTTTAGCACTAACTTGTCTACAACAAGTGTGTATTATATTTGGTAGCATTCGCGTTTAACGCGTGTCTATCTTTTTTGTGGTAAGGGCGTCAATGTTTAATTAATGTTTTTAATATTTCTAAATGTTGTTCTTTATTAATTTACCAGCAGTAAGTACTCTACTTTGAAATAAATCCAATATCAGTTTGAAAAAAAATTAATTGAGCGAGGAAAACTTTCATTTATAATAATCTGTGTCATTAATTCACGGGTAAGTCAATGGAAGCCGTAAACATTAGATTTCCTTATGTGTGTACTTTATTGCACATTGAAAGGCTGGTGGTAACTTAAAATCAACAAGTTTCACCTCTTTAACCCTTTGGTGGACACTCAATAGACACAATAGAAGTTTTATTGTTATAAATGCTGTAGCCGTCACTGTCTAGCAAAGTGTTAAGACCCTAGGTATGTATTCCATAGACATCAATTATATTTAATTTTCATTAGTGGACATTTGAAATGTTAATAACAAAAAATTATGAGATGACAACATGATCATGGGATAGAGATGGCCTACCTATAACCAATAGTGGCCGGTATTGATTTAATAAAGAAGGGAAAAGTAGTAAGATCTCCAACAAGATGCCTGCAGCAATAACACCAGCCAACCACAGCTAGTCTAGTGTCTACCTAGCTAAATAAAGACTTGTTATAATTTTATTTATTACTAGCTGTGACCCACGGTTTCACCCATGTTGCTTGACTCCCAAGGGTCATAGCATGATGTTAAATAGCCTATAATATTCTTCATGAATCTGGCTATCATATACAATAAGAATTTTATGAATCCAACTGGTAATTCTGGAGATTAGCGTGTCCAAACAAACAAACTCTTCAGCTTTATAATATTAGTACAGATACTTAATAAAAATAAATCTTACCAAAAGGCCTTCCCAATAGTTCTGCAGTTGCTTTTCGGTGTTCTTTAATCCGTTTTGACACAAGTGCTGCATTTTCAAGACATTTTTGTGCACGCTCAAACTTTATTTGCCTTTCAGAAGATGATGACACGCGCTGAGATATCTGAAAATTGCATTGTATTTTAATAATAATTAATTTTTAATCATTGTAATGTTACAAAAACCCTTTTTGTTTTGTTGTTTATTAACAATATGGCTGATGTTTTAGTGCCAGCTGCTGTGAATTGATGCCATATTTCTATGCGTGTTTATGTAAGAATGAGAATGTCCAATTTAAAGGTTACTTTAGTTTAAATAATTCAACTTCTTCAAACTACTTCAAACTAAGTGCATAACAAATATAGTTATGTCTACATTCATCTTGTTGAATTACGTAGTATTTTAAAAGTCAATAGCAAATCGAAACACCAACGTCCTTGCGTTGCTCGTGTCATGCAAATATTGTGTTAAATATGTACTCAAGTTCTTAATATTTACCTTAGAAGTTTTTACACTGCCTACGACACTGGACACATCGCTAGATGATGCTATATGGCCGTCAGCAGTATCGCATTGTCCCCTTTCGGGAGGATTGTTGTTTTTATTGTCCGACATAGCTTAATGCTCTCTGCCAACATTTAATAAACGGAGTACGCGGTGCACAATCACTACTCAATACACTTTATAAGAACAAGTACAACGAACATATAAGTTAACAGAAATATTAAATAATTATCAAAATATTTAGCCACCACCACTAAGCACTAATTGCCACACAGATTAATATAAACCTAAATTGCCAATACATAGCTTGCCAATAAATTATTTTTTTATCCACGTCAGCAGTGGGACTATAAAACTAAAATATGAATGACAGCTGACATGACAGTGACATTGCCATAAGCCAAAGGACATTGCGCCCAAGAAGGGCGAAGAGAAAAAAAAAAAACAAAGAACATTGCTGCTTGGAGGAATAATATACTGGAGTTAGTCTAAGGCTGTTTGTGCACTACAGACGTTTTCAATCCGTATTCGGTTTTTTTACGGATTTTTAGCCGGATTTTTATGAAAAAAAAACGGTCCGTGAAAAAACGTGCTGTAAACGTGTAGTGCACAAACGCCTTAACCATGTCTGTATACTGTGTGAATGCTCAGGGGCATGAAAGTTCCGAACAAACGTATGAATCGTTTTTGGCAAGTGGCACTAGCGCCATCTAACGGCCCAGGGCATCCTATTTTTCCATCAACTTTAACACAAATGCCACTAGATGGCGGTAGAAAATTTAAAATGAAAATGATTAAGGTCACTCCACCCATTTCACTTAAGTTGTACAAGAAGCGGCCGCTATGCAAACATATTTTTACCAATTCTCATAATTGCTAATTGGTTTCGTAGTGAATGAGGTGGACTGCCGTGACAGGGGTATCGAGTTCGAATCCGGCCGTAGACAATTTCTTTTTGCTGATTCCTGTTTTTATTTTGTTTGTTTATTTTGGATAGTCGTACACTAGCGCCAGCTGCAGGATTTTTTGGGAACTAAAAGCGCTATCTGACGGTCCAGGGCCTCAAATAATAATAATATTTTTTAAACCTAGAGTTGCGTATCTATCTCGTAAGTCTATGAATGCTGCTGCCATTTCTTGTTGACAGTGATTAGTAATACAGTCAGTGACGTCACTGTAAAGTACACCGCGCATTGGCGCAATGTTTTGATACAGTGACGTCACTGAAGCGTCAACCAGTCAACTCTTCCTTAGTCACGCAACTAATACAAATCTAGAACCGTACCTACACAGACAAAAAACGGACAGTGGCTTTATGTCCTTAGGTTCCTATATGTCTATGGTACGACATTTCACATTTCCGTTTCATGACACATATCAATAGTGTTGCCGCATTATCGATAGTTCCACTATCGATAGATTTCATCTAAAAAAGGCCGATACTATCGATAGTATTGTTGCTCATAAATAATAAATTAACGATACTATCGAAGTTCTGAAAAATTATACTATCGATAGTATAATTAAAATTAGTATTAATTAGTATCATTATTATCAATTGTTTTAGACTATTGATTGCATTTGACATCGATAGTATCGATAGTATTGCTTTATAAACTATCAATACTACACACATCAAAAGTGTCTAGGGATCAAGCATTTTTTTGCGGATTTCTTGAGATTGAGATGTGGCTTTGTAATAAATTTATGATTTTATAAATTTATATGGATCCTTTTTGGTGCATTTCATAATTTGAATCAGGAACTCTCAATCAAATTCGAGTAAAAGATGAAAATAAGCTGTCAATATTTTCCCTATAAAAACATACAACGCATTGAAGACATTATTAGTGCTACTGTTTCCCTACTACTGATTAAAACCAACGTTATTATGGAGCGGCGACGTCATTTAAGCAGGGAAGAAATGCTCAGAGCCGTGGGAATGATAGAAGCTGGTTCCCGGCAACGTACTGTAGCTTTAGCTCTGAATACAAGTCAGAGTGTTATCAGTCGACTTTGGACACGTTACCGAAGCACTGGTACCGTGGCTGAGCGCCATGGAGGACGGTATCGCTGCACCACACGGAGACAAGACCGATACATTCAAATCTTAACTCGAAGAGCTCCAACAATAACCGCCATGATGTTAGCCGTGAGGCTTCATCACTCTTCAGGGAACTTAATTAGCGACCAAACAGTCAGAAACCGCTTGCATGAAGTGAACCTTCATTCCCGAAGACCGCTACGGGTACCACCTATAGCAATGCACAATCGTAGGATTCGATATCAATGGGCTCTTGAACACAGAAATTGGGCAGAAGAACAATGGCGTTTCGTGTGCTTTTCTGATGAGTCTCGTTTTGGTATGAGACCGGATACAAGACGTATACGACACTGGAGAACCCCTGGACGCCAACAGCGATTAAAATCCTGCCAGGAAGTCCATCCTTATAGTGGTGGAACCATCATGGTATGGGCGGGTATTTGGATCGGCGGAAGAACTGAGTTGATTTGGATCAGAGGCAACCTCAACGCTCAAATTTATGCTGAGACGATTGTATCAGACGTCATCGTTCCTCTACAAGTGCAAATCGGTCCCTTATTTCAGTTAATGCATGATAATGCACGACCGCACACCGCAAGAGTTGTAAGACAGACTCTCGCCGCAGCTAACATCAATGTCCTGCCCTGGCCTGCTCAGTCGCCAGACTTGAACCCGATTGAGCATGCATGGGATATGCTACAGAGAAGAGCTCTGCCGAATATGGAGGGTATCCAGTCGCAAGAAGACCTTTTTTTGTTGTTGCAACGAACATGGGCGGCCATTCCACAGCGTGATTTGGATGAACTCATTTTGAGTATGCCAAACCGATGTTCTTGTGTTGTTAGTGTTCGCGGTAGAAACACGGATTATTAATTGTTTAAGTTACCCAATAAAATTTTAAAGAAAACTGTTATTTCAGTCTTTTTTTCGAACTTTAATGTTAGTGGTTCAAATGTCAAAAATCCCTTTATTAGGAAAATGGCAAATTTCTTTATTAATGGTTTATCGTTACTGTGACAAACGAAAACACTTTATTTGATGAATCCTTAAAGAAAATTTTAATTAATATCAATCAGGAGAAAAGTTATTGCAAAAATATATGTTGATCCCTAGATACTTTTGATGTGTGTATCTATAGTATCATCTCTAAAGAAAAGTGTCCACTAGCAATAAAATTTGCGGAATTTGACTTGTGCAAGCGACTTCCAACGTGTACACACTCGCGCAAGTCGACTTCTGCAAGTTATAGTGACTTGCGGAACTTGCTGCAAGCTCTCACGTGTAAACGGTTGTTTTGACCTTGCAGCAAGCGCTTGCGTCTTTATTTTGTTCACACCATAAAGTTGCAAGTTTTTAGAGCAAGTTAATATTTATTAAGCTGAAAATCTCAGTAATTGCTGGATTCACTTAAATTGTCTTTATTTCTTGTCTATCAATATCACTGAGAATCAAATTGAGCAAAATATTGAAAGTGCCTTCAGTCATTCGTATGAAGTTTTTACGGTTCCGTCCGTACCCAAAGGGTAAAACGGGACCTTATTACTAAGGCTCCACGCTGTCCATCTGTCTGTCTATCTGTCACCAGCCGGCCTAGCATGACCACGATAGAAACGGGTTTTGTCTACATAGAAATAGACAAAGTGACAGATTTCATTCATAAAACGTAGAAATGTTTCTACAATCTGTCACTTTGTCTATTTCTATGTAGACAAAACCCGTTTCTATCGTGGTCATGCTAGGCCGGCAGACTGTATCTCATGAACTGTGATAGACAGTTGAAATTTTCACAGATGATGTACATATTTCTGTTGCCGCTATAACAACAAATACTAAAAACAGAATAAAATAAATATTTAAGGGGGGCTATACAACAAACGTGATTTTTTGCTGTTTTTTTCGTGATCTTAGGTAAAGGTTCTCGAGCTTAGGTATAATATAGGTGGTGTCTAATGTTGTATAGATAATGGTTCGGAATCCTTCGTGCGCGAGTCCGACTCGTACATGGCCTGTTTTTTATTTTTATATTTTAACAACAACACAATAGACGCAGTTCGTATTTTTTTGCAGCTAGACATTTTGTTTGACTGCTCTTGCTCAAGTCGTGTCGTGTACTCGTGTCGTCGTCGTCTCATGCAATTTGTGTCAAAACGGTTCTACAAGTACTTGCAGGAAGTTAACTTCTATACACTTCTACAAGCGACTTGCATATAGAGAAATTGCAGTCAGTGGAAACAGTTGTCAATTGACTTCTGTAAGAAATTGCAAAAGTTACTTGCCAGTGGACACTTGGCTTAACAATAAATTATCACGATTTGAGCTATCAATAGTACAATATTCGATATTCTTGCTATTGTCAGCGATCGATAGACTATTGAGTAGTCGACTATCGAGCGGCAACACTACTTGCGAATGCTGCTTGTCAAGTTGTCATCTTTCTTTGCTTTTTCGCGGGAAATTCGTATCGATTGGGCGCCTTTTTTAAAACAAATTTTCAAATAATTAGTTTATTGCTTCACAAGTTCATTTGCTTGCTTTTCTCATGATGGGGAAGAAAGGGCATCCAAAGAAAAGAAAAAAAGAAGATGTTTCGTCTTCTGCTCCACCATTGCTGTCCTCTGAAGACGACGGTGGAGCCTCAAGCTCTTCAGAGGAATCAGTACCAATTGAAAAGGATAAGTATCGGGAATTCAGGATTCCTGACTACATTAGGTCATACCCTGAAAGCGGAGGCAATTTTGAATATGTCGTATTTTTTGAAAGTATTGACTTAGTCCCGATCGGTGATAGAGACATGATGTCCCTTTCAACCAGCATAAAAAAATACAACAAGGGAGTAAAACAATTATTGCGCATGAATCGTTATAAAATTGGTGTTATTTTTGAACGTCCTGGTTTAGCCAATGCAGCGTTATTGAATCGTAAGTTTTTGGATAGTTATAAATTGAAAGCCAGTATTCCTGCAACTGCTACGGAAAATACAGGTGTTATTATGCATGTTCCAATTGACCTGAGCAACGAACACATTTATAATGCTATAACTAGCACAAAGAATATTATTTCTGTCAGAAGATTTATGCGTCGTACTATTTCAGAAGGAGGGGGGGTGTCTTTTCAGCCTACGAAGACGGTATCCATCACATTCTCGTGTGCAACAATACCCGATAGTGTAGACCTGAACAGCTGGCGATTCGAAGTACGGCCGTACATTCCGCCGGTGAAACAATGCCTGAAGTGTCTAAGGTATGGTCATATAGCCAAATTCTGTAAGAACTCCCAAAGATGTTCCATATGTACAAAGGACCATAATTATAAAGAATGTCAAATACCATCAACTGAGGCTACATGTTGTCACTGTCAAGGTAATCATGTAGCTATTTCGGCACAGTGTCCAGTCAAACAGCAAAAAGTGGAAGAAAACAAACACAAAATTAATAAGAAATCTTATGCAGATTTATTCAATGAAAAGTCATTTCCATCCCTTTCAAAGTCCAGTCCTGCTAAACAATTACAATCACTAATTGAAACAGAACCAATTTTAAATATTTTAATACAGACAATAGTAACATTAATTTCTCAAAATAAAAATAATGAAAAGAGTATTTGTACTCAAAGCATAAAAGATGTTCTATTATCAAAAATCCAGAATAATATAAATAAACCTTAATTTTATGGATCAGCTGAATATTGTACAGTGGAATGCTCAGAGCATCAATAGTAATAAACTTGCTTTTTCGTATTTTTTACATGAGTATAACATACATGTAGCTTTATTGTGTGAGACTTGGCTCAAGCCTCACATGAGTTTTAGTATTAAAGGTTATAATATAGTAAGATTAGACTCAGGTAATTCACACAATGGTGTAGCTATTTTAATACATAACAGTTTACAATTTAGTAAAATAGATACTTTATATGATGATTCTATACAAAATATAGCGATTCGTTTAAAATATGGCAATAAAAAAGAAATTTCATTAGTTAGTTTTTATAGTCCTGGAAATGCTTCATTTACTAAGTATAAGTTTGATAATTTAATTCGCAATATTCCTGGTCCTCTTTTGGTGGGTGGAGATTTCAATGCACATCATTCGGCTTGGGGATGTAACAGTGTGAACATCCGTGGCCGAGAGGTGCTTGAAATCATTAATGACTGTAATTTGGTTTTATTGAACGATGGAGAAATGACAACTGTAGGCTCTGATAGGTGGCAAAGAAATGCACTTGATTTAACTGTAGTATCAACTTCAATTTCATTATCTTGTAACTGGTCTGTTCATGATGATCCTTTAGGTAGTTACCATTTGCCTGTAATTACAAAGTTACTTATTAATGACAATTATAATAACCCACATGATATGGAAGCTTCAAATTTGCCAAAACATTTTAATTTTAACCTGGTTGATTGGGAAATATACAAGAAGACTGTTGATAGTTTGTTAATGAATTTTAAAATTAATAAAGATAACCCATTAAATTCATATAATGACATGATAAAGTTATTAAATTTAGCTGTTATTAAGTCATTACCATCAACTATAAGATCTGATTCTTCTTTTGATACAGCATCAGTAAATAATAATCGTAAAAAACGCATTCCATTACCATGGTGGAATTTGAATTGCACTAAAGCAGTAGAAGACTCTAGGAATGCCTATATAGTATTCAAGCACCATCTCACATTGGAAAAATATATTGAGTTTAAAAAATTACAAGCTCTTAAAAAATTAGTGTTAAAAAGAGAAAGATATTTAAGTTGGATTTCTCTGTGTGAGTCATTTAATAGAACTACTCCATTATCTAGGGTTTGGCAAATGTCAAAAAGATTTAATAAAACATTTTCACCTTCAAGTAATAATATTGCTCCTTGGGTATTTGATTTTCTTAAAAAATATACTCCAGATACAGTTGAGGGGCCATTTCAATCAATTCCTCATGAAGTAAAAGCTTCAGGACATTATGAATATCTAATTTATCCATTTTCTCTTCAGGAATTAAAATCTGCAATATCATCTAGACGAGATTCAGCTTTTGGCCTTGATGGAATACCTTACAAAATGTTGAAAAATGTATCAATTATGGCACTTTCTGACATATTAAGTGTTTTAAATTTACTCTGGCAGGAAATGGTTATCCCTAATGAATGGAAAACAGATTGTCTTATCCCAGTACTTAAACCTAACAAAGTAAGACACAAAGCAGAATCTTATAGGCCAGTAGCATTAACATCATGCATGGGAAAAACCTTTGAACAACTAATTAAACAAAGAGTAGAATTTTATATAGAAAGTAATAGTCTATTACCATCCAATCAATTTGGCTTTCGACGTGGGTTCTCTACTCGAGATAGCATTTCTCATTTGCAATTAGATATATACAATTCTATTAAAATGGACAATCATTTTGTTGGTGTCTTCTTTGATGTAGTGGGTGCATTCAACAACATTAATCTGCACATTTTGTGTGGTGAACTTCGTGCCCTTGGTATTCCTGAAAAAATTATAATATGGATCTTTAACTTTTTACATGGTAGAGAAGTATATGTCAAGGTGAATAAACGTTTAATAGGGCCACGTTTTTCATATAAAGGCGTATGTCAAGGTGGCATCCTCAGTCCATTGATTTATCTTCTTTATTTACATAGACTAAACATTGTACTTGGTCTTGAAGTGGCAAATTTGCAGTTTGCAGATGATTTGGTTATCTATGCTTCAGGTTCAGATATAAGTTCTGTTGAAAGTATTTTAAACACAGCTTTAACTCGGCTAAAGAACTATTTTCATTATCTTAACTTAGATATTAGTCCAGAAAAATCTAAAGTTATAGTGTTTGGAGAGTGTGAAACAGACCTACATATCTATTACAATAATAGTGTTCTTCCAATAGTGAATGAAGTGAAGTTTCTGGGTATCATTTTTACAAGCAACCTTTCATGGACTAAGTATGTCGATTATCTGTTAGGTAGAGCTAATAAAGCATTTAATTTTATAAAGTCACTGTCGATTGCAGCTGATCCAAAAATTTTGCTTATGTTATATAAATCTCTAGTCCGCAGTCATTTCGAATATGGATTTTTGTGCTTTGGGTCTGATCAGAGATTGGTTCACAAATTGGAGATTCTTCAAAACCACAATCTTAGATGTGTAACTGGTGCAATGAAGACAACTCCAATTAATTCACTTCAAATTGAGTGTAACACTCCTCCTATGAATATAAGATTTCAGTTTTTAAAGTCCAAATACATTCTCAAGCTTTTATCTTTCGATAATCATCCTTTATTAAAGAAAATATTATTTTATTATAGAGTATACAATCCCTCTAATTTCGTAAATGTCCCTTATATATTTCATGACTTTTCTAATCTAATCAGTATTGATGATCAATATCAAATTGAGAAATGTAAAGGCAGATGGCCATGTTACTCCGGTAATTACATCAGCAAATTCTGGCCCATGAACATTTACATTAATCGCGATCTTCGGAGTAAAGAAGATGTCTATCAGTTAATTGCAGAGATCCCTGGGTACAGGCATATATATACAGATGGATCCAAAAACAATAGAAATGTTTCGTTAGCCATATATTTACCTCATCTTACTGTTGGACATGGAGTTCGGTTACCTGGAGCCATGTCTATATTTACAGCAGAATCTCTAGCCATTTTATCAGCTCTGCAGTACATACATGTAAAGAATCTTGGGCACACAACTTGGCTTATAGCGACCGACTGCATGAGTGTTCTCATGGCCTTACAAAACCCGAAACTGGACGCCAATACCGGAAATATTTTATATGAGATTCGGACTTTATACGCTGATCTTTGTTCTAGAGGATTTACAATAAGCTTAATATGGACACCCTCCCACATAGGAGTAGCAGGAAACGAAAACGCAGATTATCTTGCAAGAGTTATTGTTGACGTTGACATCCCAGAGACAAGAAATGTTGCCATACCAAGTTCGGACCTGCTTACTAAATTACGTGAACAAAACACCTGTAATTGGCATGAGAACTGGCAAGAAACACTAAGAACTAAAGGAAAATGGTATGCGAAAATAAATCAAATCACTGGTTCTGCGCCCTGGTTCACCAGATCTGTTCTTCCTAAGAGCAGAAAATTTTACACAACTTTAAACCGTCTTAGATTTGGACATGGAAGATTCAATGCACATTTAGCCAGAATGAAAATTATTACATCGCCTGTTTGTATAAATTGTAACTTAGGAATTGATCAGACCCTAGATCATATAATTTTTGAATGCCCTGCATATGATCTACAAAGAATTCCTCTATTTGATAATTTACTGGAAATATATAAAACGCCAGCAAGCATCCCGCGCGACACTCAAAGTTTGCTGGAAAATTACAGTACATACACAGCACTGTATACATTTATTGACAGCACTGGTTGGGCAATCTGACCGATCGGGGCGACATAATAATATTAGAAGGATATGACCCGGATATGACCTTACTTTACAACATGATTATGACGAATACACGGATATGACACCTTAATATTATGATTTTGACTAATGAATACTGAAGACGTGGCTCTGGCCTAAAATAAATAAACATAATCAAGATATAAACTACTAAGGACGAGGCTGTGGCCTTATTTACTTTTGGACAAGAAGTATGAAACTGAAGACGAGGCTTCGGCCTTACTTACCTTTGAACAAGAAGGATAAAACTGAAGACGAGGCTTTGGCCTTACTTTTAATCAAGAAGGACAATAATTACTGAAGACGAGGCGGTATGGTCCAAGACCTTAGCCTGCCCAAGAAGGGCGAAGAGAAAAAAAAAAAAAAAAAACTTTGCTTTTTTTTGTCAAATGCAAAATTTGTTAACCAAAAAGAAAGGAATTGGCCAAATCTGAAATTTGTTTGTTATTTCATAACTAATTTATAATTTTATGCTCCATAACACGAATTAACTCAATGGCTTCAAGAATTCAGGTAAACAATAGCTCTGTATTTCAATGCAAAATATGTTTCATCATTCTGTGATTACGTTGTAGAGATTACCTTGCTACAATTTGACGCGTAGATTATTTCAGGCTACAGCTCGTCAACTATCAAAAACATATAAGAAAAAGAGTAGGTTTGATATAGGAGTCGCTTCTGAACTACCTGTAGCCTACAAGAAATTCTGGCGCGAATGGAAAGTGTTGAGGCCCGCTGCAGTTCACTACATCCCTCAGGAAGGGAAATGGAAGCGCGACGACCTCACAGGGGAAATAATGCCAATACAAAACATTCCTATTCCGGTGAAATATCCTTCGGAGATCCATGAAGGGTTATGGGGTGGCGAGGCTGTAGTAAAAGGTAAGTTTTGTTTATTTTTGTATGCAGTTGATACATACGTAATTTTCATTGATTTATAATGATTACCCACTTTCAGGCTTCCAAAAACGTGATCCGCGTCGACGCAGAGTCCCACATTACTGGGTGCCTGTGTTAAAGAGGACTGTTGTGAAATCTGAAGTCCTGAACACACATCTGTCAGTGACGGTGACCGATCGTACAATTAGTTTGATCAATGATCATTATGGCTTTGATCATTATTTACTGAAGACACCTGCATGTGACTTAGTGTCCATGTTAGCATTGAAGTTGAAGAAACAAATACTAATTGAGTTAATGAACGGGTGCCCCCGCTATGCATATGATCCTCAGAAACAGAAAGAAGTATATGAGGAGTATAAAACATATTTAACATCAGTGAGTTATATTTTAAGATTTAATGTATGAGTTTTATTATGACATATAACATGTAGCTTTATTTTTTGCAATATGATGATACAGAAACTGGTCTCTATTAGCTAAATAACTACTCTGTAACCCAAACCTGAAAGAAACTACATGAAAAGAACTGAAATGTATGACATTGTTTCATTAAAAGTCAAGTAGATTTTGTTAGATGCTTTGCCAATTTTTAGCGAGTGACCTTATGAAACAGAAATATACAGGCAATTATAGACTAAGATGGTAAACATTTTTAGTCTGCAATTTACACCTAGGTATTCACATTACATAACTCCCAGCTTTGCTATTAGGATAAAATAAACTCAAAATTCTATTATTGTGGGATCTTAAATGGACAAAGGTTGACATTACCGATTATATACTTTTTTGTTTTCAGTATACTCCAGAAGAAATAGAATGGTATGGCCTATCATGGTATGAGGCTCTGTGCAAGCTAGCTAAACTGAAAGAAGCTGCTAACAAACCTGTTCCTCTAAAAAATGTGTACAGAAAAAATCTAGTTGAAAAATTGAAAGCAGCAGGAATTGAGTCAACCAAGACTTCACCTGAAGAAATATCGTAAGTATCTTTTATAATATGGTAATGGTAAAAAATATGTATATGGTAATGGACTAATGGCTATAAGAAAAGACAGATTAACCGCAATGTTCACGAACATTACTATGAGGACTCATACATAGCAAAGTGTACAAGAAATTCATTTGTAACGAGGGGGTCCTTACTAGGGTGATAAATAAAAAAATGTTACGAATTAATAAACGTGTATTGTTTAGCAACCCTAGTAAGTAAGCCGCCGGTGAAGCCGGGCGGGGTTCGAAGAATTAGGACGTTAGGATTCTTTCTTGTGTAGACGGTACTCTCCTGGTAGTCCACAGGAGGTAGGCGGCCGGCCGACGTGGAGCGTAGTCGACGCAGCGCGCGCAGCTCGCGGCAGCTTCGCGAGGTAGTAGATGCGACAGCAGCTCAGGTGTCCAGCCACACCCGGCAGCAGCGCAGGATGAGTACGCGTCGTACTATACAGAGGCGTAGAAGTGGAACTGGAACCCTGGAATCCACATTCACAGGCGTCTTAGGTAGTGCTCCAGACCGTCGACTGCATCAACCGGACCGCAACCAATGCGGAACTACCAAGGAGATAGCCCCAACATTAATTTGGTTAATTTGGTGATGCAGTCTCACGGTGTGGTTAAAAGAAGACAATAATAGGGCACAGCTAATGTGCAGACAAGCATTAACTAGTTATTAGAAAAATAAATTAATTAAGGTAGGTAGCAGAAAAAATATTTAAGACAAATTATATTTCTATTAAGTAGGACTATTGAAAACTATAGCCACCTCCTTTTGCAAAAACTAGAACAATTTACGTTATAAGAACAAAATAATTAAATTACATGACTAGGCAATATATTTAGAAATATTGCTTATCTATCTACCTATAATTGTGTGCATATAAAAAAAATGACAAGCTACTACTATTTAAATTTAATAAAAAAACAAAAAGGTTAACTGAAGTTAATTGATACATGACCCACCATCATGACGCACACATAAATTAACAATATTTTATTATTAATTTTGAATTGGTGAGATTCTAGAATAATAACGTTTAATATTTCTAGCACAATATAACACAGCTCAGACTATGCTGGTTTAGGCACACCAACATTAAAACAAGACCTAGGTTTTGACACTAAAACAATATGCACGTTATTATTGAAAAAAAACAAGATTAGCAAAGTGAATTTATACACAGCGTTACACAGCTAAATTACACAAAGATTACAATTGTTAGGCACATCTAAACAGCTTTTCAAGACTTACCGATTTTCGGGTTCACACAATAGAATTTACTTTGTTTTTATAGTTAAACAATTACTTTCACAACACGGTAATTTACTTAGTGTTTAGACTTGGTGACTAGGTAGGTCAAAGTACGTAGTCGCAGGCGCAGAGTACAGGTTGGAATGCACCTGGCAACTCCCAGAGGTTTTTATAACCTCCTGGGACGTTCACCTATTTTGAAGATTACCATATTAGGTGATCTTCGCGAAAGAACGGCGATTCGTTCCAGAAAAATCGAAAGACTAGCCGTCGTCATTGGCTGACACAATAACACAAAGTATGGAGGCGGAGCTTATGCAGCTCGACCGGTCTGTTCCGGCGCAATTTGTTACTCGCGCGCGGGTAGGTTTATATTTGCGGCCGAAATATTATAGCATCACCTACATACATAGAAAAAATATTTCTTTGTTCCTACAGCTGATTAGTATGGAGATGTTTTTTGTATGTTTGTTGTTTTATTGGTAGGTATTTAATATTAGTAATTGTACAACGTTACACATTCTAATATGAACATTGTGAGTTTTCTGTACATTGTGTGTTTAAGACCTCATAGTAATGTTTGTGAATATGGGGGTAAGAATTGTTGGATGTAGGTAAGTATTTTAAACACAAATGCATAATAAACATAATAGATTATAGAGATGTTTGGAGCCAATCAGCCAACATTTATGAAATAGGTGATGATAGGTTGATGTTGTAGAACAACATTAAAATTAGTCAGGCGCATGCATTGCATATAGGCAAGTAGGCAGTGACTACCTCTTAAGTTTCAATAAAACCATTTTAACTATTACTACATCAATATACATCATTATCAATAATTTTATTAGTCATGATTGATATATTTTATTTATGTAGTTAAAATAGTTTTATTGAATCATATGAGGTAGGCACTGCCTACTTGCCTATGCACTGCACGCCACTGAAATTAGTGCATGATTACTTTTGCCCAGGGACCGATTAATCGGGTTAAAAGGTTACCGGTTAAATCTCTAACCCATATTTTTGGTTAATCTTAATGCAGGGTAACCGGTTAACCCTTTAATACGGATACCGTTACCGGTTAATATTACTGATTAACCCGAATGAAATAGAACAAAAATGAACTCTATGTGTGAACTGGTTATTATTAGGCTGATTAACCCAGAATACGGGTTAACCTTTATGAAAGGCTTTTCACCTAACCCAAAAGAAATAACTCGGGTTAACCCCTATACGGGTGACCTTTTCGGTCCCTGCTTTTGCCTGATGCCTATTTACGGTTTACCAACAGCGGCAACAGCCAAGTTACAGTGGTGCTTATTGTTATATTTAATACAATGTTCTAGTTTTTGCTCAACTAATTACAAGTAAACACAACATGTCATCTATTTACTGTTTTAGAAGGACACTAATCTTGTTTACTAGATTCTACAATTGTCACATTATATGTTTTGAGTAAAATGTATAAAACTGTTTTTTTCATACCTACAGACCCTACAGTAATAGTATTTCCCTTAAAATGAAAATATGTGGATTATGGTCCGCTCTAGTCAATCTAGACCAGAGCTGTCCAAAAACAAGACACGTCGCGGCCCGCGACGTGTTTTGTTTTTGATCAACCACAACTACGAAAAAAAAAACCTTTTATAAAATTATATTATTTTATTATTATGGCATTGTTTATTCAAAAGATTAAAACTATGTTTCTGCTCCAATCTATTTTGTGATTTATATTATCCCAGATTGTATCTGGTTTGGACAGCCCTGATCTACTTTTCTAGAGTTCTAGACTAATGATTTTTTTTGTTCTTTTCAGGAATACAACATCATGGCTATCAAAGATGAATCCATTTGGTAAAAAAGACGAAGCATAATGTTGCATAGATGTGATGATAATTAAATTGTTGTGTTTTTAGCCAAGTGTAACATTTCAAGTAGATGTGTTTATTACCAGAGATAGTCTTTATTTTAGAATAAATAGGTGTTACAAATAAAAAGTTATTATGAATTTATGGCACCATAATTTATTGATAGATTGTTATGACTTGATAAAGCTTTTTGCTTCCAACATCTCTTATAATTTATGCAGCTAATTGGGTTAGCTAATCCAATCATTACAGCCAGCCCATAATTGTGTGGTCAGACAATTATTTATTGCAGCAAAGTACAAAGCAGCTGAAATATAATTTAAACTATACATTGTAGGTAATTTAAGCCATATTGGGGAACTTGCTTGATTCATTAGTAAAGTAAAACTCTTTTATGGTGCAGTTTAATTAATTTTAATAATAAGAAAATAATCGACATTTCATTATAGATGATGATATCTATACAATATCTGGTGTAAA
Organism: Thalpophila matura; assembly: GCA_948465475.1. NCBI lineage: Eukaryota > Metazoa > Arthropoda > Insecta > Lepidoptera > Noctuidae > Thalpophila > Thalpophila matura. Next base: position 7,296,514 of record OX419183.1, on the reverse strand, counting down.
GGACACAATAGAATACTAAAGCCCAAAAATACGATCACAAGTTAGTATCATCAAACTTTATAACGGGATACAGTAACAATATATTTTTTTATACATGAATAGTTAAAAAATACACTATACACAACGAAATACATGGTACCTAGCACAGATAAAGAAATAATACTTCATATTATTATGTAGGGGCGAAACTCCCACTCTGCAGGCGTTCAGAATTGTGCTTATAGTTCGGGTGTATAAAACTGTAGATTAACTTCTAGCTATTTCTTTTTCTATGCTTTTAGATAAAATATAGCCTATTTCAAACAATGGTTTGGCTTATATTGTAGAATTTTGTTTTAATACAATTATTAAAACTATTTGAGATTGCGATGTAATATTGCTATAAAAATAGTGACACAATGCCACAATCTATGCTATATATTTGAAAACAGATATTACATATTCCTAAACAATAACATAATAAATGATGTAATGTGGATAATGCAATTTGTAAACAGTGATATTGATAAATAAGGTTTTAGGCATAATTGCATAAAAACTGAAGATCCAACAAGGCTCCTTGAAGTTGGATAAAAAAAAGGAATACTGCAAATGTTTTTGTTTTCATCATGCAGATTTGTTCTAAATTGAGATTTGGCATTAAGGGAAGACATTAGTATGCACATTATAATGTGTCGGTAGCGGATTTTCTATACACATAAAATTGGGTGTGAGACAAAGATGTGAAGCATGGTAAGAAGAGAGACCTATTCCACTGGCTCACTAGGCAAAGAAAGAAAGAAAAGAAAAAACCTAAAGAAAGCCTCATCCTTATCAGAGTAATATCTCGAAATCATACCGTCGCACTTTTGGAGGTTGTTCCTTTTGTGTTCGCTAACCATTCTGTAACTTTTTAATTGGATGTTTGTACATAATTAACTATCGATAGTATCGATATTAGCGACAGCTCGAAATGTGACAATACTATTGACGGACTGCAATACTATCGATATCGTAGTGCTGCTAATAAATAAGTATCGATCCTATCGAAGTTCTGAAAAACAATATTATCGATAGTATTGATTAGTATCAATGCTATCGATAGTATCGATACTACCGATTGCTTTTGACTGTTGGTATCGATACTACAATCGATATTCTTGCTATCGGTCAGCTATCGATAGACTATCGAGTGGCAACACTAGCCAGCGTGACTGTGAAACCAGCCTAAGTGATGGTGCACTCGATGGGCGAGTCGAGCGGCATGGTGTCGGCGAGCAGCGCGGCGACGGCTCGCGCGAGGTACGTCATGGTGCCGTAGAGCTAAGTGATGGTGCACTCGATGGGCGAGTCGAGCGGCATGGTGTCGGCGAGCAGCGCGGCGACGGCTCGCGCGAGGTACGTCATGGTGCCGTAGAGCTAAGTGATGGTGCACTCGATGGGCGAGTCGAGCGGCATGGTGTCGGCGAGCAGCGCGGCGACGGCTCGCGCGAGGTACGTCATGGTGCCGTAGAGCTAAGTGATGGTGCACTCGATGGGCGAGTCGAGCGGCATGGTGTCGGCGAGCAGCGCGGCGACGGCTCGCGCGAGGTACGTCATGGTGCCGTAGAGCTAAGTGATGGTGCACTCGATGGGCGAGTCGAGCGGCATGGTGTCGGCGAGCAGCGCGGCGACGGCTCGCGCGAGGTACGTCATGGTGCCGTAGAGCTAAGTGATGGTGCACTCGATGGGCGAGTCGAGCGGCATGGTGTCGGCGAGCAGCGCGGCGACGGCTCGCGCGAGGTACGTCATGGTGCCGTAGAGCTAAGTGATGGTGCACTCGATGGGCGAGTCGAGCGGCATGGTGTCGGCGAGCAGCGCGGCGACGGCTCGCGCGAGGTACGTCATGGTGCCGTAGAGCTAAGTGATGGTGCACTCGATGGGCGAGTCGAGCGGCATGGTGTCGGCGAGCAGCGCGGCGACGGCTCGCGCGAGGTACGTCATGGTGCCGTAGAGCTAAGTGATGGTGCACTCGATGGGCGAGTCGAGCGGCATGGTGTCGGCGAGCAGCGCGGCGACGGCTCGCGCGAGGTACGTCATGGTGCCGTAGAGCTAAGTGATGGTGCACTCGATGGGCGAGTCGAGCGGCATGGTGTCGGCGAGCAGCGCGGCGACGGCTCGCGCGAGGTACGTCATGGTGCCGTAGAGCTAAGTGATGGTGCACTCGATGGGCGAGTCGAGCGGCATGGTGTCGGCGAGCAGCGCGGCGACGGCTCGCGCGAGGTACGTCATGGTGCCGTAGGAGCCGCTGGGCGCGCTGTCGTACAGGTGCTGGCACACTCCCGCCGCGCCGCCGCACACCAGCGCGCCCGTACTGCCGCGCACGCCGTCCTTGGCGCAGCATAAAGTCGCGTCGCCGTTGCAACGCATCTGTCAACACAATCGTGTCTTATAAATGTATATTTTTGCGAATTTCAAACATGTTAAATCCATGTTATGCTTATTAATTTAATGTTATTAAATATACATATAAGAGATTTTCATAAACCACTGACACAGGCGGGGTTTGAACCCGCGACCTCTGCCTCACCGTGGCATTTAATAACAATCGTGTGAATCGGATCTTAGCGAATCAAGTGCGTGCTTGGTATTGTTGTCGCATTAGCGTGTACACGACGCCGCGCGCCGCCGCCGCCGCAAAATGATTAGTAGTTGTTAGTTTTACATTGTTGCTTACGAATAATAGGTTATAGCAGCAATTTAACACTAACAACTACCAATCATTTTGGGAAGCGGAGCGGCGGCTTTAGGACCATTCAAGTATTACGTAAGCAGAATATGAGTAGGAAATGCAAAAAAAAAATGAAATTACGTCAGCAATTTTTTTTTCCCCGTTCCCCATGTCCTCCCACCCCCATTTGGTGCTTACGTAATACTTGAGTGGCCCCTTTGCGTAGGATATCTTTAGAGTCTAAAGATATCCTACGCAAAGGGACCACTCAAGTATTACAAATCTGCCTTTCGACTGTTATCTAAGCTCTCGCTGTTTTTTTTTAAGTCTATGAGGGCCGAGGGGAGAACAATCAATAATATAGATACATTTACATACGTACTTTGTCAAGATAGAAGAAAGTGTAACAACATCCTTACCTGATCATCTAAGAATATTTGGTTGGCCCTGTGAACCAAGGTCTCGACCTCGATGGTCCCGCCCAGGTGTGCCACGGCCTTGTACTCCACGACCAGCGTCAGTACCATGAGAGCTTCCACCACCAGCTGTCGGTACTCCGGCTGAGGGATCGAGTTCAGTACCGTTTCCACTGCAAGGGCGAACTTCAATTCGCCAGACGTCATCTCTTGGGTAAGGTTTGGTAGCAAGGTTTTGCCTTGAATTATTAGGCCTTGGCACTGGAATAAAATACATTTATGAAAAGCAAGCCAGTAAAAATAGGGACATGAACGAAAAAAAAACTCGAGTACCAGGGGAACAATTGCACAAAACATGTTATAGAGTGCTACTATGCTCTTAGGCCGCGGCCTAATCATTTATGATATAAAAATAATGTCGGTGGCCGTACTGTAGAAACGACAAGCGAAAGGAGATGTTTCATCCTGGAACTGGTATACGTACGCCACATAGAAAAATAGGGAATTTACCTAATAGCATAAGCATAGCATAGCATAATCGGCCTATAATGTTCCCACTGCTGGGACACAGGCCTCCTCTGTGAGAGGGAGTGGGCCGTAGTCCACCACGCGGGCCCAGTGCGGGTCGGTGGACGTCACATGTCTTCGATTTTTTGGTTCTAGGACATGCCGGTTTCCTCACGATGTTTTCCTTCACCGTTAAAGCAAGTGATAATTAATTTCTAATACGCACATGACTTCGAAAAGTCAGCGGTGCGTGCCTCGGGATCGAACTCGGACCATTCGCCGTGGAAAGCACATGGTTAAACCACTAGGCTATCACTGCTGATGATGATTTACCTAATAATATTATTAAATTCATTTGAAGAAGAGTACAATTGTAAGAGAATTATTTGAGATGAAGTTTTTCACTAGGATATCCCTATTTTTAGGGCGGCCATAACAGTTGAATTTGACAGTGCTGTTTTATGACGTGACGTTTGAGTCGTTGTGCGCACGCGTGGTGGATTGAATGTTGCCATTTTGACCGACATTGACATAACAACTGAACAGTTGTCAAAATTACGTTTCACTTAATTTATTTGTCGATTGTTGATCCACCATATTTGTGTTGTGTTGCTCTCCTTGACAAAGAAAAGAATGAATTACAATTCAACGAAGTAATATTATAGAAAATAAGCATTAGGAACCGGTTACTATCATGTATAGTTATAATCCTCAATTGCGTACGTAGACCCCTCCCAGGCTCCATACATTTCTGAAACAACTCCTTTATTTGTTCCGGAAATCACCGTCGCGTCGCTTTCGCCGTTCCGGTGCGGCAGCGGCCTTAGATGTGTTGTACGCGAAAACATATTATCATCGTACGATCGCTGGCAGTAAGAACATAAGAATAACAAAATTAGTAGCACTCGGTTTACTATCCTGGATTCCTACCCTAAAATCTTTTCGAAGTTAGGCTGGCCTGTATTCTAAAACAAAAAACAACTGTCGACTTCGGTGTGGCTATCACAGGTAATATTAAGCTACCTACCCTTTCCAGAGGAATTGCGGCCGTACATGACGGCCGCATAGGGTGACGGGGCCCGCCTTTCATTTGGCGGGCCAATACCTGCCGGGGGTGCGGACGAATGCACAAACGACTCCCGTGCCCCCGGCGTAAGGTAATTGGAGGAACACCGGGGTGGTTTTAGTCAGTACGAGTCTGACAGACCCTCTCGCCCTCCCCAGGGCGGGGGACATGCATGAGGATTTCCACCTCGAAAAAAAAAAAAAAAAAAAAGCTACCTACCCTTTCTAGGACGCCCCACACGCGCGGATAGAAGTCCCTTGGCACGCGGTTGAGTGCTCCGTCGAGCCGGCGACGACGCAACCACTGGCCCTGGCGATCCGGCTCCGTTGTGGGTGCTGTACAGAGTCACATATTGGGCCTTACCACAAAAAAGATAAACATCTGTTGAACAAGATTGCTACCAATATAATACACACTTGTTTTAGACAAGTTAGTGCTAAAACATGTGCATATTATTTTTGGTAGCATTCTTGTTCAACAGATGTTAATCTTTTTTGTGGTAAGACGGATTATGTCATAATAACTAGAACATAACCTAAGTTTACTTAGACCCAAGAAATCCAAATTTTGAAAATAGAAAATCGGCCGTCGCGGCATGTAAGAGGTTTCTGATACAAAAATTATAATGGGGTGGTCCATTTCTGTAATAGACACAGAATTTTTCCATTTCGAAAAGGTAGCTCATTTAATAAGTGAGAAATTCTACAATGACACAAATAGTAAGACCACGAGAAAACGGCCCACCTTACCCTGACCCTGGGCCAAGGAAAAACATAAAAATGAAATACTTTCAATTCTAATACACAGGCTTTTGACTTAGTTACTCTTTGAAGTAGGTGGATGGCCGTGGGTGACCAGATGGTAAGGAATATAAATACTTACGGTCCTCAATACCGCCCTGTAGGGATTGTCCTTCCAAAACAATCTGAGACTTTTTGCCGTATCTGTTGGACTTGTTGCTCACTATAGAGAAGTTACCGCGCCCAACTGTAAACGAATTGAAACATTTATTTAGACAATATTATTAAAAAACAAGATTCATTTTGGTTTCTAAGGCCCGTATTACAGAACGATGCTCGAGCACAGATCTCTGCTTGAGCATAGATTTAAAGCCATTTGATTGGTTGAAATCTATGCTCAAGCAGAGATCGGTGCTCGAGCATCGTTCTGGAATACGGGCCTAAAACACTTAACGCTTCATTAATAAAGTTAATCTCACGGAAATCGGGACACGAACACAATATGAACATAATGGATGTAATTAAAACATATTATTTACATTAACAAAGTTTGGAATACAAAAAAAACAAACAAAATGGAGAAAACACTTAATTAATTCTGGCCGCAGACAAAAAAGTTATTACTTTTTCTGAAATTTCAATGAGTGATTTTTTTACCCGACTTCGGCAAAGGCAAAAGGAAGGGTTTTTAGTTTATTATCTGGTAGACATAAAGCTAGTACGCAGATTATAAAATCAAATAGGTGGAGTTCCACACAAAGAGAGCGCGGCGACTTTGGACACAATCATGTTTGAGGCCAGTACACACTTCGAATAGAAAATCATGTGCAAAGGGACGTATACACAAGGTTACAACGGGGTGCACTCAGACATAAATATAAGCAAAACTCTGTTGTCATGGAACCACTCGCCTTTACTCTTATTGATCTTTCCCTTTATTATAAATTGCGAGTTTGCTGCAAAAAGGAAACATTTTGTTCAGATAATTCCGACTATAAATTGCGACTATTAAATGTTACGATAGAAAAGTGTAAAAATTCACATAGGTACTGGATGTTTTATGGGGCATATCATTTTTTTCCAGTAGGTTCTTTCTACCTATTTAGACAATTTGGGCCGTACCACAAAAAAGATAGACACGCGTTAAACGCGAATGCTACCAAAAATAATACGCACTTGTTTTGGCACTAACTTGTCTAAAACAAATGTGTATTATTTTTGGCAGCATTCGCGTTTCGCGTGTCTATCTTTTTGTGGTAAGGGTGTTAGTGTTTTTTTCTGGCAAATATAGTTATTTTTTTTATATAAAAATATACTTTTAGCCAGCAAAACTTATTATCAAACCCTCATCATACCACCATAATATTTAAATCTGTAATATTCCTTTAAATGTCAAGCTGTGTAAAGATACTAAAATGTCTTTGTCTAAAAACTCAATTCAAGCTAAATAATTGAGTTTTCGTGAGAGCGTTAAGTATTCTTGTTTACCTGCTATTTATAGTAAAAATAAATGTAGTAATGTTTACCGCTATTGATAGCAAACTCCTTTCCGCTGAGTATATGGTGCAACAGATTCTTCATCTCAAAGGGCGACAAGTTCAGCAAATGTTCGGACGCTTCTTCACCGTCGCATGACAGCGTTCGTGATAACTCCGTGGCCATTACCTGCACAAAAGAGTGTTTAATCACTGCAGATTAATCTACTATTGTACTGTGCGTGTGTATCCCTCGCATAAATCGCAACAGTGAATAATTTGCAGCATACTGAAATTTTAAATTGCTTCTATTAATTACAAACTGGTAACCTTCAAACTGGTGAAACAAAACTCAATCTTTTGAAGAGGTTACGAAAATACCGTCTTTACTCAACTCTGCCAGAATAGTCGTCCTCTCTTATGTCCTAGAAGAAAAAATAATTACTTTTCCGACCTATAGAGCTAAGAGCCGACTATTACTTTTTATTAACAGATAAGACTGTATTTTTAATTTGCTAAGTAGAGTAAGCGTTTTATACGAGTATGAACATTATACGTATAAGAATTATCGTATTGGTTTAAGCGAATTAAAAAAGCGCTTCGTACAAATAGAAACCTTATTTTATACGAATAATGTTCATATTCGAATGAAATACTTAGCAAGTAAAGTCAAAGTGCGGTCTGTAAATCGCGCCCTTACACTAGGAAGCGGTGAAGGGCGGGCGTTTTTGGGGGCTGTCTTATGTATGTTGACGTTCAAAAAGTGCTAATCATTTAGCCCACTTTGAATAAATGACTTTTGATTTTGATTTTAGGGCGCCTAAAATTAGAGGCGTTGGTAAGCGCGGCGCTTACTTATGCCTCTAATTTGAAGGTGCCCTTAGTCTTGAAAGACAAGACAAGAAATACAGATATCCGGAAGAAAACACAACTAACCGATGCGCTACAATTTAGCCTGAGGCAAAAGTGGCGATGGGCCGGACATGTAGCCAGATACAAGGACAAGAGGTGGACTCTCCTAACAACTAAATGGCTAGGTCCGCTAGGCAAAAGGAGCGTAGGAAGACAAAAGAAACGATGGACTGACGATATCATAGAGATTGCGGGAAGGAATTGGATCAATATTGCCAAAGACAAATCCAAATGGAAACGGATGGAGGAGGCTTTCACCCGCAAGGGATCACACATAGTGAAAGAATAACATAAATTTCATTTTTTATGTAATTGTGTGAGAAATAAAGCTATAATTATAATAAATTAGTCTTGCAAATAAATAAATACCTGTATAATAAGTCCGACCCGCAGCCGCAGCATCTCGAGGAAGAGCTGCGGCTCGGTGCGGATGAACATCGCGAGGTAGACCAGCAGCTCCTGTGTCAACATGGCCGTGCTCTCGTCGTCGCCGTACGCCTGCCATCACAACAACATTATGCCATGGGCCTTTTAGTGGAGTCAATGAAGGGTTTCATCTCTTAAATCCCAGAAACAGCTCCTTTGATGATTTTTTTTAATGTTTGTTTTTGTGTGTTATTCAAAATCAGAAACATCGCTTTGGGGGCAAATTGATATACTTGTAATTGATTTCTTTATGAAATTTTACATATTTTAAAGCGGCTTATTTTTTTTGCATTTTTTATAGTACAAATGCAATTTTAAATTTTTATACCGTAAAGTCGGGATATAATGATATTTTGTTTGGTTTTCGGAGTAAACGCATGTTTATAAACTTAATACCTCACGAAATATATGGTCATATAAATTCAGACCTTAATTTGGAACTCAATTATGGTATCTTTCAATATTATATTTATCATACCTACAAGTATTCAAGATTGAATTTTACAAGAACCCTACTTGACCCCTCTCTATTTCTGTAGTAACTGACCGTTTAAATGATAGCCCTTTTTTATTACCTTTTTCTGTTCATTTCCCTGATTTTCATGGCGAAATGACTGCATGCAACAAATATGAAAGCTTTATTATGTCAATTAAAGTTATAAGTACATTCATTAATCAATCGCGTCTGGTTTAATATTCTACGTGGGACTGAACATATTCGTACGGAAAGGTTTAAATTCTCATAATGTAACAATGTATGTGAGTGTCCCATGTAACCCGACAAAAAATTCGAGGGCCGATATCGCAGTTACCTAACCCGGGTTACTTATTATTTCTATATTTGCTCGACAAGATTTCCGAAAGTCGCAAACTTGACTTACATCATTCTTTACTCACATTACCCCATACAAATATGTTAAATCCCTTCAGCATAGTTCAGGCTATACCTGGATCCCTTAGTTCTAGCTGTACCTGGATGCTAAGCTCACAATTCACAATACAAGGCAACAATAACATACCTCGTGTATAAGCTGCCTAAGTTCATTCTCGGGCAAGGGCGCGGTGATCGTATGCTCGTTGTTAGGCGGCATGCCTACTGTGAGCTGTTTCTGTCGAACCAATAAGTCGGTTACGGCCTTCGCGAGATCCTCGACTCTCTTGCCGAGCATGCCGGCCGAGTGACGGACGAGGCCCCAAAGCTTTTGGGTGCAAGCTTTCTCGTAGAGGACTTTTAATAGGTCTTTCACGGTGACCATTTTGCCGTTTTCTTGCATGCCTGTAAGAATAATTTCATTTGAAAAATAATAAAATACATATTTATATAGAACTAGACTTTTGCTCGCGACTCGTTTGCTCGCGAGATGAAACGTAGCTTAGATTTTAAGTCGGACCTCAAGCTATCGAACTGTGAAAACCACATCAAAATCCGTTCAGTACTTTTCGCGTGATGCGCGCACAAACAGATAAACAGACAAAAAAGCCAAAAAAAAATCTTTTTGTGTATGGTTACGTCCCAGTGGACCCTATCCCAACAATTTTTTCTGAAATACCTTCAATATACAGACACGGCTTTTTTACAATTTTATAATAGTATAGATATAGATAGAATATTTTAACAAACTTTTTTACAGTTTGTTTAACCGATTTCGACTTCTATTCCCTAGGCAATAAGGCATTGTACCTGTGCTAAAGTCCAGTCCGTGCGTGTCGACGAGGTACTGCAGTATGTCTCCCTGCTCGTCGAGGCTCTCGGTCTCTCGCAACATCGCGATCAGCTCGTCGGTCTCCTGTTCAGCGTACACCGAGTTCTGAGACTCTGAGGTCGTACGGGTGCGGATGATGCCGGATAGGTTCTTGTTTATTACAGCTGAAAATAAGTCCCAAGTTTAGCCTCTAAACCAGTTCCCTCTTTACCATAAGGGCACGTGGGGCACAGGCCCAGGGCGGGGGCCCGTTGGGGGCCCCGAAATACCGAAACCCAGTGGCTAAGTAGGTATTTTTCATCCAATAAATTAAATAAAAAATACATTGGTTACGTAGTTTAACGCATCATTAACAAAGCACCCAGATAGGCAGGGTTGTTCAGCAAAAGTTTGCCCAGCTGAAGTTTCCTTGATATGAGACAAGTAACTAAAAGTACATTCAGATGTGTTCATATACCTACGTTTTTGCTTTTTACAAGAGCCCCAAACTGTGTGCCCAAGGGCCCCTGCATGGTCTAAGACGGCCCTGCTGTAAATACACAGTTATTTTTTGCTAGCCGGTACTTGCGTTACATTACAGCATGGTTTCTCACATGCGGTACCCATACCCTTCTGGGTTCGCGATTTGATGGTAAGGGGTTCGCGACAAGATTTATATGGTGGCTGGCTGGCAAGCGTATGCGACTGAAAATGTGGATTCGCAATCGTCTGGGAACTTTAACAGGGGTACGTGGGGCCCTAAGTTTGAGAATCTTGCATTATATGGTGTGAATGAATGTGTTTCCAAAATGTCGAGAGCACATGTCTGATAACAGTTTGTACGTGAACTAAAAACTGGGTAAAGGTTAAAACGCGGCCTTAGTCTAAATTAGGCTACGAAAAGACATAATTATTGTACTTATTGCTCGTAAGACTTGACGAATGCATAAATTCTTTTTTATGAAGCAGGCGCGGTCCCAAGGGGGGGGGGGTTCACGGGGGTCATGACCCCCCCCCCAAATCGTACAAAAATGCGCCAAACACGGTAATTCACGGTATGTCACGTCGGCATTAATCGGTATGACCCCCCCTAAAGTCTTCAGCTGCGGTATGACCCCCCCCAAAATCGTCGGCTGAGACCGCGCCTGTTATGAAGTCGGTTAATGAACGTCACTTATTAATTATTCTACGATATTGAAATAGAAAGGAAATTGAATTTTAAACAGTTAAAACGTACCCTCAGGCGGCGATGCGGACTTCTCTTGCGTCACTTCAATAGTAGGGGTGGTAATAGCCAGGGTTGTTGTTGACGTACCTCTAAAACATTATAATAGAAAATGACTACTCATAGATTATCAGTTATCACTCATGAAGTAACTTAAGGCCATCCCTTAAGATTAAATAAGAATATTTTAAAGTATTGCCAATGTAAAATTGGCCTAAAAAAGTGTGGGTAACAAATTTTAAAACCTGTTTTTTTATACGAATCGGGTGGCCGAAGAATGGCGCCGCGACTAAATTTTATCGACGCTTTTATGTTAACCATTAACCATCACATTCATGTAAAGGATGGTGTCTTATTTGAGTATTTTTTTAAGCACAAGCCACATACAGTGGCGAAGGGTCAGTTTTTGTAAGATGTAAGCCAAGCTACTAATACTTACCTGGCCACGAAAAGCTAATTATAAATATTTGACAAGCAAGGCAATACCGCCTGTGCTATTTTTGAAAGGGAGCCGGTAGGAATCGTATTGTAGGGACCCTTCGCCACTGCAAGCATATCTTTTCAAAATTCAAAATGCGACTTACTTAGTAAAAGCTTTTCGCTTAGCGTCCTCCGGCGACGGGCTGCGGCCGTAAGTCATAGGGTCCACATCGAGCCACGACGGCTTGCGCTCCAAAGAACGACCCACTGACTCTCCCTCCATTCCCAATGTTTCAGCTGTAGAGTAAGCTTGTCATTAAATCTACAGGGTAAAATTAAAACCAGTGCGGATATTTTAGGAGGTGAAAGTACTCATGAATATGATCAACTTTTATTATGGGACCAACACTGAAATATGAAAAAAAAAATCAGCTGTTCCATACATTTTGATCGTGTTGTTGTGCATTTTTGTAGGGAACAGCTGATTTTTTTTTCATATTTCAGTGTCGGTCCCATAATAAAAGTTGATCATATTCATGAGTACTTTCACCTCCTAAAATATCCGCACTGATTTTAATTTTATCCTGTATACTAATTAATATTATTATAAAGCTGAAGAGTTTTTTTGTTTGTTTGAACGCGCTAATATACTAATATATAATATAACTACCAGTTGGATTCGTAAAATCCTTTTTATGTATGATAGCCAGATTCACGACGAATAGTATAGGCTATTTAACATCACGTTATGACCCGTAAGAGCCGAGCAACGGGTAAACAACTAGGGAACAGCTAGTCTGATATATTTTCAATTTTTAATAAGGCATAGACTACCTATAAAGAAAAGATAGAATATCCAGAGAGTATGATCATAACTACGTCGATAATTATAGCTGTAAGTACTGTTGTAGCTAGTGTATAATCCTTCTTATCGATTTCGATAACGGCGACCCCCCTGAAATTATTTCTTTGCGTGTGCCTTAATGTGACTCGTTAGGCCGGACTTAGTTACCCTTTAGCTGTAACTGGGTGTTTAAAACCAACATCCGATTACAGCTAAAGCAAGTTAATTGTAGCTAGTGTACAAACATGTAGATTTGCAGACATTATTTTAGCATAGCAAGCAAAACTAAACCTTACTGCGTTGAAATAAAGTGGTATGTGATTCGGTTTAGTTCATTGACTCTTTCAATTAATAACCCCGTTGAAATTGTAACAAATCTAAAATACGTACAGTCCACATTAATAGACCTCGTCTTCTTGATAGCGCCGCGCACAGACATGCGCCGGCGCAGCACGCGGTTGTTGCGAGCGCCCGCCGGGCGGGGCAGGAAGCTGATCTTGTTGCTAAACGACTTCAGTAAGTGCTCTTCCAAGTAGGTTTGAACTTCCGGGTTCAATTCTGAAACAAATGCGGCGATTTTATAAGTGTTTACAAATAATTTAAAAAAAAATCGATTAAGGAGGCTCCATCGTTTTTTGCAGACATCAAGTAAATTAGCAGCAGTACCGTACATTTATGAAAAAATACTAAGAAACCTTGCTGCCTCTAACCGCGAAGGTCGGACGGTAGTTGCTTTTTTGGTATTATCATATTATGATTTAAGACAGGGCTTCCCAAAGGGTGCGCCGTAGTGCCCTAGGGTGCCGCAAAAACAAACTAAAAAATTCGAATCGCGCGCCTTATTATTGTCATTTCACCCATACTTTGACAAGGGCCTGGCGCTGGTGCCAAAATACTGTACCTGTAAGTGCCCCGTGAACGGAAAGAGTTTGGGAACCCTTGATTTAAGGGAAATATAAAAGGACTAAGTAACACTCACTGTCAGGATACCCGTCTTCTTGACTACCAAGGAAACTCAGGTTCGTAATGGCGGATGTGCTCAAAAACTCTCCAAGATTCCCAAGAGTCACTCTCGTCCCATTGATATATCCCGACTTTAGTTTCTTCATAGTCGTTATCATCGCCATTGGGATCTTACCTTGGTCTGAAATATGAAGGAAGAAATGGAGTATACTCTGTAGGTATAAAAGGCAAATGTTCAAGACAGTTTCATAGCTTTGAAAGCGAATGACAGATGATTTTGATTAGTAATGAGATTTCTTGGCAGTTAGATTAGGGATTACCCCTCTTACTTATAAAAGTTTTGTAACTTTTAACCACTGATTAAATATCTATCCTTGTCATTTCTATGCCAATGAATAGAGATGGCAATTGACTTAAGAGCTATTTTAATTAAATAACGTTTAACCATCGTTTATAAGTAAGGCGGTAAGTCAGCAACCCGTAAACCGTCGACCATTAATGCGTACACATACACATAGATCATTTTCAAGAAACGCCACTCGGCCGCTCCATGAACTAAATAAAAAAATACATTTGTATGACGTAAGCACTTGCGAAAAAGTCTGACTTGGTGAAGGGGAAGGCTATCGTATTTTATAATAAAAGATAATTTTACAGGTGTTTTAACTATTCATAGATACTTGTGTGCAATGATGTATGGCTTTGATGTATGACTTTGATGCCAAGACGAAGATTTTATAATACCAACATAGTCATAATATTGTTACTTTGTTTTCTGTGTGACACTAAATGAGATGACAGCTCTTCTGTATAACAGTTTTAAGTCTATGGAAAATACAGACTGCCATTTGTAAACCTTAATATTCTTATTACAAAGTTTAGTTTTCATTGCAATTTTTATTACTTTTTATAATCTGTTACGTACTTCTGAAATGAAGTTAATTTACACATTCTGCAAGTTTTAGTTTATAATGATAATTATACTTTTAGGCTGGCTTATGTGTAATCCCTCACCATACACCATTACACACAAAATATAAATAAAAAACTTTTTTCAAAGATGGACAATATATTATCATTCAATGTTACCTAACAAATACTGCGTAGCGAGCAACGTAATCGTCGGCCGGCCAAGCATTTGCTTCCAGCTCATGCCAAGGAATGCGACGTTTGCCGTAAACGTGCTGGCGAGCAGCGCCGGGTCGCGCGACATGTAGTACTCTTCGTAGTCGAAGTTCTATGACACACCATCACACCCATGCGAGGTTATTGTTTAACAGGGGACGTGGGCGTAGCTAGGGTTAAAGGATCCAACAAGTAGGGAGAGTCTAAAACAGTACAATTTTCCCAATTTTTAAAGGAACACTTTCGTGCTGCAAATGTTTCATTGCTTTTATTTCTAAAAATCGGCAAAGAAGAAACAGTATCTATTACGATCGAATTCTATTATATGCGATCTACTTAGAAGTATTTTTGAAATTAATGGTAGGGTTTTAACCTAGCTACGCTCACAGGGGACCAAATTTTAGTCATTTTCTACAGTTCACGACTACAACTACACAGGTTCTAAATAATTTAAGGGGAGGACAAACGTTTTCTATATGATAATAATGACGCGACTATTTTGACAAATTATCAAATAATGTATGATGTAATTGTAAATTATAGAGCAAACAATAAAATTATGCCTGTTATTATAAGGTCTCCAAAACATAACCATTTTTTTATACATCTATCAATTGGTAATGCAAAAGAAACTTTATGTCTGATGCATAAAGTTTCTTTGTTTTAATTTTTGGAAACACAGTAGGCACTTCAGATGTAATAAATGTAACCTCTTGATTAATTACCACAGGACATGGTTGTATTCCTAAACCATGAATACCACTGACAAGACCAACAAAATAAACATAACAACCATCATACTAACACTCTACAGGGTAAATGTTATTCATGAATGAATAATTCTAAACATTAAATAAACATGGATGGGCAAAACCAGCAAGCAAACGTTACAAAATAATAAAGAAATAAAACAATACCTAAGTGCATTTGATTCAAAGTCAACACAACAAGTGGTCGCCCAAGAAGGTTTTGCCAAGAGGACTTCAAGAAATTAATTTCTCCTTTGAGGGTATCAACCATTAGATCGAAGTCGGAGGCGATGTAGAAACGTGTCATATCAGAAAACTAGTAAATAAATTAAACAAAAAAGTTGAGTTATGCAATTTTTTTGTTTTAAAAATTATATCCACTTCTGTAACAGCAGGATTAAATAAATATAGTTGAAGATGCAACACTCTAGATAATATAATGCATTTGCTTAAATGAAATTTATGGATGTATGAATAAAGAAATTAAGTACCTGTGGCGTGAAGGCAAATATACGGTCGTTCAGAGAGTACAGCTTGCTTGTACTAAGGATACCTACATCACGCGACTTTCTGCCAGATAAACCTAATTTCTTGTTTCTACCTGCAATTTTAAACGAGGTTAATTTTAATATCACAGCTCCATCATCTTAAAAGACATATATAACTAGAGCAAGCTCGATTTTATTTCTAATTAGATTTTGCCCGCGACTCCGTCCGCGTGGACTAGTGAATTGACCAGTTTAAATGACCTCCGCAGTGAAGAGTGGCTAGTACTACCAAGAGGTCAAGCTGTATCTCTGGTTCCTCCCATCAGAATTAGATGAAACGTGGCTTAGATTTTAAGTTGGACCCCAAGCTATCGAACTGTGAAAACCACATCAAAATCCGTTCAGTACTTTTTGCGTGATGCGCGCACAAACAGACAAACAGATAAACAGACAAAAAATAAAAAAAAAATCTTTTTGGGTATAGTTACGTCCCGGTACCCTATCCCGACTGTTATTTCTGGAATATCTTCATTATACAGACACAGCTTGTTTACAATTTTATAATAGTATAGATTAGCTTCTGCCCGCGGCTTCTCCCGCGTTTTTGGGATAAAAAGTGTTATGCTTAAAGCTATGTGTTATTCTGATGTAAAGCTATATTACTGTAAAGTTTCATCAAAATCCGTTCAGTAGTTTTTTGCGTGAAAGAGTAACAAATTTTCGCATTTATAATATTAGTAGGATTAAGTCCAAAAGTGTATCTGGTAAGTTCTTGCAAAAGAATAGTTGATTTTATTGATCCCTTACTCATTAACAATCGTGTTTGTTCATATACTTACCTAAATATGTGTATAAATGGCTTAGAACTCTAGCAGGTTGGACTTCAATAGGCGCCACATCACTAATAGTCTGTACATGCAAATCATACTCTAGCAATTTTTCTCTGATTTCATTGTTCTCCGCAAGTATCACAATCTGAACAACCACGTCAGGCTTTTTCTCTGAACAGAGTCTTCTATTGAGAGGGTCTAACTCACCAACAGCTAGGAATCCCTGAAATTTATGAGGAAGAATTAGTAATATCAAATGAATAGCAAACAATTCATTTATGAACAGTGACAATATACTAGAGTGCCATTAAATTTACCTCTTGTAATAACTTTCCTAGGATGTATAATGATTGAGCCCATATGAAAGGGCACCGGCCAAGTGGTATGCGCTCCTGACTCCCTGGATTCTGCTGTTCCAAATCAGCTTTGTCTGCTGGGACTGAATATAGCTCAGGGACCAACTTAATCCCATCATCTTTCCTCAACATCACTTTTTCCAACATCTGTGTGTACTCTGTGACATTGTTCTTATCACCTTTGAAGCAATAATCCAATATCAGGTAGCAGAAGAATAGAGGCCACTCACATTCAATATTCTCAAACATTCTCAGTTCCCAAGGCTCATAGTAAAGCCTATTGGGATCCTCTCTGGGTGTTTTGTGACCATCCCTAAGGAATCTCTTGCATCCAAATTTTCCTTGCATTTTAGTGACAATAGTGTCTCTTGTTATGGCAATTAACTGGGGGTCATCTACTGCAAAAGCTGGATAACTTATGATTGAAAGTAGGCCTGAGTCTAATTCTTTACTATTTGATTCTCTTGGTAGCATTGATTGTAGCACAGCTTGACATTTCTGAGCTTCATCAGCCAAAACATGAATTACACTAGAAGGACCACCCCGAGCACCAAACAGGTCCAACTCGTTCATAGCTTCTAGAGCCGCCTTCGCCATACCAATAGAGCTAGCGTTTAACTCAGGCAGGCCATGATTGGTCTTGTCACCTCTTTCCCAAATACCATAATCAGGGGTGCAATAAGCAGATTCAATGTAAAATACTAAATTCTGGATGAATGAAACTTCATCTAAAGAGAATACAATCTGAAGACCAGATGCTGTCATTTGTGCAAGAATCAGAAGGTACAGGGATATGGCATCAATCTGAAGATGTCCCCATTCTGTGTCCTTCACCACTGAGCGGCCGGTGGTAGAGGAATACTTGGCATGGAGGGAATCCAAGGGATGCTGAGTGCTCTTAAACTTCTCTACTTTGTCTTTCTGTTGCATCATAGCCATGAGTAGACCTGCAAAAACACAAATTGAACCTTCTATTAATTTACAAGCATATAATCAATTCTTTTTGATGAATAAAAATTGTATGAAACTAGCTTCCACCTGCTGCTTTGCCCACATGGAGGTCTGTTGTAATATTAGTAGTGATGGATGAATATCATAAGCTAGCTATGCTAAAAATACTACTAAATACTAGCTGTGCGCAGCATGAGTTGCAAAATTTCATTTTTTTGTCAGAAACCTTCTTGGGTGTGTGCACAACAACTGTACAAAGTTCACTTCACTTCCGACATTTGTGGAGACTGACAAATCATGGAGAATAGCTCAAATTATGTATTTGATTGATAATCTCTACAAAGTTTCCAGTCTATTGGATGAATGATGCGTGAATGCATAGGAGACAGACAGACAAACATTATTTTTACCTGCCTGTGTTCGGAGCCCAAAAGAAGGTTATAGGCAGCCATTACACACTCAATCCAGATCACGATCCAAGCAAGGTGGATCATGATCTGGATTGAGTGTGTAATGGCTGCCATAGTGTTTAAATTCTTTGATTGCAAATAATGCTGCATCTAGTAATCATAGCAATGAGAATTTGGAGGTCACTCTCAAGTAGAATTTTAATCAAAGTTACATTCAGTAACTAACAACAAACTGGCTGTTAATTATTATCCAGTTGGCCAGTGCGTAGGTAGACGCCCTAATGCAGCGTAAAACTTGAGTGGGCTGGTTTCTAGGTATATATTACTGCCTCTAATGAATAATTACCTCTCATCAGTTTGACGCAGCTCTGTTCTAATTCGTATGTTTTGGCACGATCTTCATCTTGATCTGCAATTTTCTTAAATGCCATGGAGAGCCCCCATACTGCCAATATGCAGTATAGGTTGTCTCGAATCCACGCATGGTCATTGTGTGGGCTTGCAGGGAACAAACCAGTCACAGGCTGCTGATGATCTAAAATTAACTTGTGTACTACCCGCTGATAATAATCTAAACGCACCCCTGAATTACTACGAGTCCTCATTTTGGTAGCACTTTACACCGCACAACCAAACTTATAATACTTCATTGTGAATAGATTGGTTTCTGATTAGACGCAATACATTTTAATTAAACTATTAATAAAAACATCAGTAGGTAGGTACTCATATTTCCGCAAAATAATGAATTGTGTCATTTGAAAGTCGCAGTTGTCACTGTCATCTGTCACAAAGAGTATACCATACATACTGATGCCCAAGTATGGCGAAGAGAAAAAAAAAATGTATACATACTGATACATAGGCTGTTTGTGCACTACAGACGTTTTCAATTCGTATTCACAAACAGCCATACAATCCAATCTGTCATTTTTAGCAAAATGAATAAGGCTGTTTGTGCACTACACGTTTACAGCACGTTTTTTCACGGACCGTTTTTTTTTATACATTTTAAAAAGTGGTGGGGATCGTTCTGCACGCCTATTGGCTAAAAATCCGTAAAAAACCGATTACAAATTGAAAACGTCTGTAGTGCACAAACAGCCTAAAGAGACAAACCTTGGAGGAATAACACACTGGAGGTAGTCTAACCGTGTCTGTAATTCTGTATTAAATAGGTACTGTTACTGTGTGAAGGCTGTCATTTCTCGTTGACAGTGATACAGTGACGTCACTGTAAAGTACACCGCAATGTTTTGATACAGTGACGTCACTGAAGCGTCAACTTTTTCTTAGTCACGCACACTAATATAAATCCAGAACCGCACATCGCACACAAACAAATAACGGCCATCGGCTTTATGTTCTTAGGGCCCTTGTGCACCACATCCCGTTCCAGTAAAAAAAACGAACTTTTGAAAAGAGAGAGAAGAAAAAAATAAAGAGAATCTTCTTCTCTCTCTTTTCAAACGTCCGTTTTTTTACTGGAACTGCATGTGGTGCACAAGGGCCCTTAGGCTCTGTGTATAGATTATATGTCTATGAGACAAACTGATCCTACATATGTATTAAGGCTAGCATCCGCTAGGCTCACCGAGCCGAGCCGAACCAAAACGCAATAATTCGCACCGCGGTGCACTGAATCTCCTGGGCGCATCACTTGTGAGATGAATTCTTCACTAACCGTTTCGGCTCGATTCGAAGCATCTGCGTGTGAGTATTAATATGTTAATTTATTAAGGTTTGAATATGTGACCAATATGAATGATAGTGTACAGCTGCTAAAGGATCCCTTTCCCTGACTGTACGTACTAAGTAGGTACATAATTATAAACTATGATTTTGAAATTCCCTCCAACAGTTGCTAACCTATTCGGCGCGTTTCTTCTATAATGGACGCCTGACTTTGTAGTTACGTACGCAACCCACACAACGCATTTTGTCAGAACTCTTGATTAAACACACTTACCGTATGCAACGTTGCGTACGATATTTGTGCCATTAAACTATACAACTTTGATCTTTTATTATTTTGTTAATCGACTAAAACATGTATTGCAATTTACATTCCACCCTATGACCCTACACATTTGCACTTTTATTCATACGTCACGAACGTCACATCTGACAATGTCATGAAATGATCTCGGAGAACGTCATTACGTCTATTACATCATGTAATCTTTCTAATGTTTTTGTGACTTTTATGAGTTTAGATTTTAATTTTCGATAGTTTTCGTTTTATACAAAATGTTATTTTATCTTTTAATGTGTAATGTGTTGTTCATTCCCTTAATTAACAGCAGTAACATCACAGCCAGTAAACCGGATAATTTATTAAACAAAACTTTATCTGAATCTCATATGGTAAATCAGTCTAATGAAACGAAAGTAACATTATTAAGTGAAGGCGGTTCCTTATTGCCTGGGACGTCGGTCTTGGCTTTACCTAAAGTGAAACTTACGAGCTTGGACAGTGAATTGGTCAAAAATAAAGCAAAGCCTGTTGTTGCACGGAAAGGAGTAGTTTACATAGAAGATGATATCATGAAACCTCAACAAAAAAATCTATCTACCAATAATGTAGATCCTACCGTAGCGCCCAAAATACAAGATATTTTCAAGAAAAACTTAACCAATTCATCAAAAAAGTCAAATGATTCTAAGACTAATAGCTATTTGCTGAATAAATTATCTAGTGATGTAAAAAATTTGAATAAAACTGAAATACACAAGAAGCCTTTACTATTATCATATGATACTCTAGCAAATATGACAGTCAAATCATCACCAGAAACATTGGTAACTGATCAAATCCAATCACCTAATAAAGAATCAAAAGCCTATGCAAAGAATGCTAATAGTCATCCTGGGATGGTAATGCCTCTAGTTATAACTATTTTGTTAGTTCCTATGTTTGCAGTTCTTGGCTATATGGCTTTGCGACGAGGGCAAGAAGCTTGGAAAAATAGGCATTATAAAAGAATGGATTTTTTGCTTGATGGCATGTATAATGACTAGATGTTATCTTGAAATAATTTTTAATTAAATTTTTGGACATTCCTACTTACTGATATTATTGCAAAGATATTAATTATGTGGTAAACAAATAACCGGCCAGTGGTTTTGACTGTTTTTAAAAGGAAATCAACTTGAAGTTGTTTCTCTGAATGTTAAATGTTCTATCTAATTATTGGCAATGATTCAGATTGTTATTATTCTAATATCTAAATAATGTTAAAAATATTTTGCAGAGCTATTTACATTTGGCAAATAGGGTTGTCTTCAATAAATATTTTATTAAAGTGAAGGCTTGATGTGAAGATGACAATAATATTAATTATGGTGCTTGAAATGTGCCTTATATTTACTAATATAATAAAAATCTATGTGAACAAGTTTCTTTAGTAACATGATTTTTTTTTTAAATGAGAAAATGTCTTCCTTTTGCTGTAAGTTATTTATTAGAATGTTATTGTGATAATATAAAATAATATTTATAATATTACCTACACGCCATTGTTGATATTTAAATGCTAGATACCTACATCCATTATTGTTAACAATGTTTCATTGTAGTTACCAAAAAATGTACTAATTATTAAGATTATTCATTTGTTCTTACATACATTTTACTTAAATATTTAACTTTTTTTACTATTTTTTGTACGAAAGTATTACAGCTATATCTGATATTTTGGATTACTGTAGTCAATTAAATGGAGCTTTTATTTCATATAGGTATTCTATATAAATTTCATATATAAACCGGTTCCAAGAAAACGAAAATCAAACAATGCAATGTATTAGTATTTTCTTAGTGATTACCACTACTACTACTTACTATCATAGCATTATAATTTTAATGTAGTTATAATGCATTATGAAGCAATAATTCTATTTTTTGTAAAATATTTTTCATTAATAAAAATTTAACATCATGATTTTAATCATTTTGTTCCTAAAATGTATATCCCGAGATTGTTTCCTAGAGTTTTGTTTGTTTTTACGTCGAACTTTCGTTGCCCCTAAAATTATCTGCCAAATATCAAGCCCATTTTTGTGCAGTGCCTGTAGGTATTCCCCGAACGGATAGAGCACAAAGATGTGCAGTATATCCACAATTCCCCAGATAAGACTTAGGTATGTCATAAGTCCCATGCGGGGGGCGAGCTGATTGTCACTGTCACTAACTGGACACATCAAGATTGCAGGGTGCTACTGAAAACCCAATAACATTACCCAATCCGAGGATCGAACCGGAGTATAGTGTTCTGTGATCGAACCCAGGACCTGCGTTATTATTTAAATCAAAATATACCTAGGTACCGCCAGGCGCGGTCCCAGGGAGGGGGGGGGGGGGTCACGGGGGTCATGCCCCCCCAAAAAAACGTCTGTAGTGCACAAACAGCCAAACACTGTAATTCATGGTATATCACGTCGGCATTAATCGATACGACCCCCCCCTAAAGTCTTCAGCTGCGGTATGACCCCCCCAAAATCGTCGGCTGGGACCGCGCCTATCGTTTAATTAACTATCTTGTACCTATCTTCTATCCTATCAGCACTTGTTCAGCAGCACTGATGAGCACTGATTTATGAGTCGTTCAAATCTACCATTGTCTACCATGCAACCAAAGAGTATAGTAACTATAGGGGCATGCAACCTACTGCTACTACAGATTGATCATAGTGTATAGTCTATGGACCATCAGACGTCGCCGCCACGGAGGAAAAACATTCCTCTCTGGTCGCCGTTCACGTATAAGACAGGCGCGGTCCCAGCCGACGATTTTGGGGGGGGTCATACCGCAGCTGAAGACTTTAGGGGGGGTCATACCGATTAATGCCGACGTGATATACCATGAATTACCGTGTTTGGCGCATTTTTGTACGATTTTGGGGGGGTCATGACCCCCGTGACCCCCCCCCCCTGGGACCGCGACTGGGTACATATTGGTGCTGATTCTGTCGAACTTCGCACTAAACTAATTTTAATCACACTATAACTCTTTCTTACAAATATCATTGAAAAAGGACAGCAAATAGAACAATTTTACCTGAAAATAAAATTGATATTAAGCGTACTTACCTTTCTCTAAGCCATAAATTGAGATAGGCACTTCCCTTTCCTGTCCGGTGCAGTAGTTTTGCCCCTAAACAACATCATTTCCGTTCTAATCCAGCAGGTAGTGGGGATCAGTAGCGCGCTTGCGCAGCGACACTATCCTTCTCCTCATTGCGACTCAATTTATGATGATTGTAAATAAGAATGCACATGAAGTATGTATGATAATAAATCCACAGGCAGATATATAAACTGGCTTAGAGAAAGGTAAGTACGCTTAATATCAATTTTATTTTCAGGTAAAATTGTTCTATTAAGCTTTGACTGTACCTTTCTCTAAGCCATAAATTGAGAAGTGTTTGCTATCGACTGCTGGATAAGAATTAAATTATAACGCCAATGTGATTACATACAAATAAATTATTTATTCATGGTTTTATAAATAAGGTATACTTATAAGAAATAATTCCACAAAAGAAAAAGGTGAAACAAATCATCCAAAACAATAATTATACTCCTGATTATTATGAATAAATCCACGCAGTTTACACTTAACTTATAGATTGGAATAAATTATTAATATTCAATGAATTTCGTGTCGAGCTGCAGTCACTAATTTCTCTTTTGTAAAATTTATGAAATGTTAAAGCAGAGCGCCAATTTCCTCTTTTAAGAATATCATCAATTGGTAAATTTTCTAACCAACTAGCAGAAGCGACTGCAGATCGCACACTACCTGGACTACAGTTAATTCCAGCGTCCTTCAGCACAGATTTGACCCAACCTCCTATAATAGTACGGCTAGCTGGTCTAGGCGTACCATTTGTACTTATAAATAAATTATTTATGTTACCTCTTCGGGAATTTGAGGACTCTACTAATTTATTTACCCAATAGACTGGGTCTATATTTGAATTGGACTCACATTTAAATAATCTCCATCCTGATTGTCTGTATTGTGTGCTATCTGTCTTGGAACCATAAGCAGGCCAAAAAACGATTGAGTCACTATTAGTTATAAAATTATCTTTATTAATATTTAACAATGTGAGATCATGAACTCTTCGTCCTGAACAGAGCAAAAGAAGAATAGCCGTTCTCCTAGAAACTTCAAATAACGACATATTAGATGGTGTATTAGTCATTAAAAATCTAGTCAATACCTTAATATCCCAAATTGGGCCTTTATTCTTTGGTGGTTGTTTTAATGCTATACCTTTTAGTACCTGCTTAATAATAATATGAGAACTTAACGCGTATCCAGTATTGGGACGACAAAATGTACAAACAACAGACTTGTGTAAGGCAATTGTACTGTATGAAAGTTTAAATTTTAAATGTAAATCAGTTAAAAATCGAGCCACACAATCAGGAGATAGGTTAAATGTGCTCACATTGTTATCTATAGACCAGTTACACCAACGCAGCCAAGCCGGCTTATAAGTATTTAACGTCGATTTCCTCCAACTGCTATCTAAGATTTCTATCTGATCTTTTTCCCAAGATTTTAACAACGGGTGCCACCCTGTATCAGCCACACTTTTAAATTCATTCGATGCACTTGTGGTGGTGAGACATTGGTTTTCGTATCTATCAAAACTTGTTCTAGATTCTTTACCTGATAAGGAGGGCTTAGTGAGCGCGTCACCAGATCTGGTCTCCAAAACACCTTCTCCCAATCTGGAACCACCATCAGATATGTGCCAGTCGCCTGGTTTAGGTGCGCCAGGACTCTGGGTATTAGTGATGGCGGTGGGAATACCCACGCTAACCTGTAGTGCCATGTCCGGCTGAAGGCATTGTGAAAGGCAGCATTCTGATCGTGCATATCGAGACTTACGTACGTTGACACTACGTGAGCACTTTGAGACGCGAAGAGATCTATCTCGGGAACGCTGAAATGATGGAAAATCCTTACCGTTGCACGGGGAACCAAGTGCCATTCTGACGATGCTGCCGTCCTCGAGAGCCGATCTGCTACGTAATTGTAACGACCGGGTAGGTGATACACGGTCATATGTATGTGATAACGATCTAATTCGTCTAAGACGTCGCAAGTGAGATTTAATAGAGCTTGTGACTTCGTGCCTCCTTCGTTGCGTAGGTATGAGACGACAGTTCGATTGTCGCTCTGAATCAACAAACTTGTATTGCTCATTGTTCGGCCCTTTACCTGAACAACTCGCAGAATGGCCATCATCTCCAAAATATTGCCGTGATAATCTCTTTCTTGCATCGACCAATGGCCAGATAAGACCTCGCTGTTGAGCTGCGCGCCCCAACCTACCTTGGATGAATCGGTTGAGAGGAAGTAAGTCGGAGCCGGGAGATGCAGTTGAGAAACTGTAGCGCGATGCCGTATCCACCACTGTAGGCTCGGGACAACACTGCGAGGGAGATCTGTGCGATCTCCGATATCTTTCAGCAACAGCGCGTTGCTGAACGTCAGCAGTAACCGAGAATTTAAGCGCCCCCTGGGGACTACGAAACTGGCAAAGTTCCATAGCCCTAAAAGACTCTGAACTTCCTTGAGACTTACCTTTCTTGCATGGACCAACTTCTTTGTTTTTAACTCTAATGAGGTTACCTTTGCAGGTGGTAGTGACTTCGTGTTGCGCCAAGGGTCCCAAATTATACCGAGATACTCGACAGACTGCTGAGGAACTAGTACCGATTTTTGAAAATTTATCACAAAGCCGAGACTTTGTAATAGTCTCACCACCAAATTCGCGTGCTGCTGCAGAATTCTTGGATTCTGATTGACTATCAAGAAATCGTCGAGATACACCAGAATCCGCACTCCTTGGTCTCGCAGGATCTGCGCGATCCAGTTGGTTAGGCTGGCAAAAACCTTTGGAGCCGACGCCAAACCAAAGGGTAGGCAAGTCATTTGCCAAAGTTTGTTCGATAAAATCAACCTTAGGAAAGGACGATGAGCTGGTGCGATTGGTAGATGAAAGTAAGCATTTTTTAAATCTACTTTCACCAGCCAATCCTGTGGTTGGAGAAAGTCGGGTACTTTGTACATGTTTACTAATCGAAATTTGTCTATTTGGACATATTCGTTCAGTAACTTTAAATTGAAAACCGGCCGAAACGAGGGTATTTTCGAATCCTTCTTTGCAACTAGAAACATTTTTGAAACAAAACTCGGAGTTATAGGGGCTTTTTCTAAAACTTTTAACTTTATTAATTCTGTTACTTGATTTGTTATTTCTTTCGAGTTTTTTGTGTGAAATTTTTTGGTTATTTTGGAAGGATGTACCAATGGCGGCCTGCTCACAAAGGGAATCCGATAACCCGCGATTATCTTTAATATGTACAATGGTGCTCCCAACTTTCTCCAAACGCCTACCTGATGTTTGATTTGCCCAGCTCGGAAACTTTGCATGTAGTCAATAGTCTCGCTTATTACGCCTTCCCAAAGGGGCACGTCTTTGACGCTGACGCTTGGGTTCAGAGGTGCGAAAAAACTCATCAGCCTTTCTCTTTCGTCCTTGCGTAGGGTTAGAGATACCACGAGTAGAAGGTCTATCATATGCACTGTTGCGCACAGGCATAACATACCTACTAGAGTCCTCAAAGTTCCGTCTTTGCCCAAAAGGATACTTAGTAGTTTTACCTTGCGCAGGTAATTTTGTGGTCGCATTACCAAACACTTTATGCACACCCCCTTGCTTAGAAATAAAATCTGTAAACTTCGTATCATTAAATAAATTATCCGATGATGGGGGTATTTTTCTTAGAGATTCTCTAAAACACTTATCTTTAACAGAATTGAGGATGTGATCACGCCGCTGTTGTATAATATCCGCACGTTTACCGCACACTATTTGCAATAAATCTCCTTGTATTTTCTGATATTCACCAGAAAAAATGTCATTAATTTTCACCGAAATATCATCCGTGGTCGTCGGTTCTTTTAATTCAGAAAGCCAAGAAATCAATTGGCCCAGACCTTTTTGAAAAGCTTCATTTTGTAAAATAACTGCATGCGAAATAGCAGCAAGCGAATTTTCAATAACAGCTAAGGAATTATTGCGATCAAAAACTTTTATTGCATCATTACTTTCGAGTGTTACAAAACCCGGAGTCGAATTATATAATTTTTGTGCATCCGAATAACGTACTTGTGACCAATCAGGCGAGTCAAAATACTGCAATTTATTAAGCATTTCGAGATGAGTATCGGAAGTTTTTATCGTCTGCGATTTGAGGGTAGTTTGCATTTGAAAATCAATCTTTTTCTCGAAATTACTCATATCCTTTTCAAGGTCACTAGAGCATGGGATAGACAAAACGGATTCGCTATCCGTATTGTATGCATTTTTATTATTCTTAGTAATATATTCATGCAAAGAAGATACTTTCTTGTTTAAAGTTTCGAAAGCATCTTCTAGTTTACTTAGCTTGGAACGGTGACGACGATGCCTCCTCCTTCGCCGCTTCTTTCCTTCGGGAGCTGAAATGCTGCTGCTCGTAGAATCGCCCGATGACAAACGAGCACTTGGGGCCGCGTCCATGTTAACGCGATTGTCTACTGGGTTCATAGCGATAACCCGCGTACACTTCACTATAAATTAACTAACACAAAAATAGCTTATTTAAAATTTTTAAAAGTATCTAACGGAGACTTTTAAATGCGTCCGCACCGGTCGGAAATTCGAACGCCAATGAGGAGAAGGATAGTGTCGCTGCGCAAGCGCGCTACTGATCCCCACTACCTGCTGGATTAGAACGGAAATGATGCTGTTTAGGGGCAAAACTACTGCACCGGACAGGAAAGGGAAGTGCCTATCTCAATTTATGGCTTAGAGAAAGGTACAGTCAAAGCTTAATATTTAGAATTGTCAAATTAGTCTACGCCCTTGTCATTTACGGGAAAATAGTCATGACCTTTTGCGATTACGACTAAATTGACATTAAAACTATTCAAGTGGACTAATTTGACATGTTTTTTATTAGAAAGAGACTTAATAAGACTAAATTAGTTTAGTTCGTAAACAACAGAATCAGTACCATTGGCCCATTTATTGAATTTGTTATTTCTTCATCAAATCTGCTAAATAAAAGCTAGTCAATGAGAATAATTTATGGTTATTATTACGTATATTAATGACTCGAAAAGGGTTATATGGTACTCAAAGTTCGAAAACCATTCCTGATGTTTAGAAATCGACTAAAAAGTATTTTAATTTATGGAAAACTGTCATCGATTTAATCGATTTCTACTTCAACTGAATTCTACGACATTTCATTTCATGTCAAGCTCTTTAGAGTTTATTAGACATGGGTCGGTACGGGTACGGGTATTCGTAATACAGAAACTATTTATTGGTATGATTTCCAATACCATGTTTTGAAACTATATAATTTAATAACTATGTATTGGTGATACCGAGCGACTTTCTCGCTCTAACGCTAGCGCCGGTCGTCTCGTGTATTATTTCGGCACCGGTCGGGTCAGTCCGCCCGCGAACTACTAACTATTCAGTTATTGAGGTATTTGTGAGGTATTGTGTTGGTGTACTGACGGTATTACTCGGTATCGTTATCGACGGTATCGCGTATCGAGCCTGTTTCATGGTTTTAACTAATAAATAGTTTCACGCAATAAATAGTTATTGTGGAGCTCAATACCGTATTTATGGTATTATACCAATACATAGTTATTGAAACTATTTACGGTTTATAACGCCCAAGTCTAGAGTTTATGTTCCTTGATGTCAAGCAAGCAAATGTCTAGCGAACTCGACTCGAGCACATCTCTAAAACTTATAGAGTACCTAGGTATTGTGTGAATTGTGTGTCTTTTTGTGGTTTTTTATATAGGTGTACTCTTCATTTTGATTCTTGTGTTAGTACTAAAAGAACTAGTTATTTTCATTAAAGAAAAGTGAGCATGTTATTATTTTTAAATTTGGGTGTTAATATTTACATGAAATT
This sequence comes from Thalpophila matura, assembly GCA_948465475.1. Taxonomy (NCBI): domain Eukaryota; kingdom Metazoa; phylum Arthropoda; class Insecta; order Lepidoptera; family Noctuidae; genus Thalpophila; species Thalpophila matura. The sequence goes on along the minus strand of OX419183.1, from coordinate 7,267,226 downwards.
GATCTGTAATAACCTTGATCAATAAACGTCAAGAATTCCAACTGAGAATGAATTGGTAAGTAAAACACAATCATACCTTTCAAAATAATTAAAAATCTCAAAGATGTTTTTTTAATAATCTAACAATATAATATGAATGTATGTCTCAAATGAATTGTAGAAGATGTATTTCTGGAATTTGATTTATGTATTAGAAGTCTTCTCTTGTGATCTCTGAAATCAGAAATCTATGTTCTGAGAAATCTATTTGTTTTTTCTTTGAATTAATTTAATGAAGCAGTTTCTATCCTCTGTGTTTTCTCCTGTGGTACAAAAAAATATATTGCTTAGTTTTTGCTATGGAAATGGCAAATTATGATAAGTAATTTCAATGATTATTAGGATTACAAGTTACAACAATATCACCAGAATACAAATGATATCATTAATATGGCTGATAGTGCTGGTACTCTAGAAATAATCCTACAAATGATATCATTAATATGGCTGATAGTGCTGGTACTCTAGAAATAATCCCAATCTAAGAACAATTATTATTTCAGCTTCTATGAAATGAATCCTAAAAAAATGGACCGATACTGTTTCACTTATAACAAAGATAGTACCTACCTATTCAGTCTTTATCTTATTCAATACAGTTTAGTCTAGTCTAGCACTGTGTTTAAATCTACTAGATCATAGTAACAGAGGATCATAAATACTTAGGTACTGAATTTTATGTCAATAATTGATTATTTTAATTATTTTTACCATAGGTACCTAAGTTTATCCACAAATAACTGTAAACCTAGAAATCCTGTAATTACTAATCAAAACGAGAACATCCTGTTTTGCAGAAATATTATAAATATTATAATTGTTATTACTTTCAAGTATCATTGTGTCTAAGTAAATTTATATATTTTAAGTGCTACTTCATTATTTTTTCAAATATCTTGCATATTACTGAGTCACTTCCTATAATAACATTATGTTTAAAAAAAGAATATCAATGAGATTTGCATAAACAAAATAAAAATATAATAAGTACTTAATAAAATAAAAAAAACCGGCCTAGTGCGAGTCGTACTCGCGCACCGAGGGTTCCTATCATTTTTGGACGTATAAAGTGAAAAAAACCGGTCCGCATAACTAAGTTTGTTTGTCTAAGAATTTTGATGATTTTGCAAAAACTGTACCAGTTAAGAACATCGTTTTATTTTTGGTTCAATATTTGGGTCAATTCCTATCAACTCTAATTATTTCAGATTGTTTGCTCCGTAAACTTCGGAGATAATGGGGGGGGGAATGGTATTTTCTCAGACATTTTTCGTCATATGTCGAAAACTGTGAGACATAAAATAAAATGAAAATATATTTTGAAATGTGCACATCAAGCCCTCTCATATGATATGTGACTTGACCTAGTAACCCCACTTTAAAATTTCGGACCCCCACTCCGGCCCCTTTTGCAATGTTACAACTTACAATGTTACAACTTTATAACAGTATTCTGACAAATAAATGCATTTGAATTTGAATGAAAATAAAAATATTTTAGAATTTTTTTTATTTGCAATAAAGTTGGGCAAGCATTTTTTATAACTGTTCCAAATTTCAAGTCGATAGAATGCTATCGACTTGAAATTTGGAACAGTTATAAAAAATGCCACTCTGTCACACCTGCTTATTACAGTACAGCAACTACTAATGAGTAGTTGCTGTAATAAGCAGGTGTGACAGACAGACAGACAGACAGACAGACGAAGTCGCACCATAAGGGTTCCTTTTTTACCATTTTGGTATGGAACCCTAAAAATACCATGGTACGGCATAGGTCATGGGTTCAAACCCCGCCTATGTCAGTTGTTCTTGACATGTTTTATACCTAATTATATTTAATAACATTAAAAATAGATTGTTTTCCTAAACAGATTTAAATTTGACCAGAACTGCTGTTGTTGTGGTTTAAGAATGGGTACTTAACATGAAATATTTCATAAAAAATGAATGCTCCAAGTGGGTGTGTCAGCTGCAGTGATGGGTCGCAACAGTTTGACAGCAAACATGATGCTGATTGCTCTGAGGGGGAAGATGCCCAGATCAGAATGGCACCACATGTGCAAGCATATCTGGCTCGCAACAATCCCACCACCAACTGTTGTGGACTCACCATACCCATTGCCTTTGAGAGGGCTGCAACAGGAACCTGGTGGAACCCTCGATTCGATTCAGATATACTTGAAGGCCAATACAGAAGTAGTTCCTTTAGACAAATAAGACTAAGATTTAGGTAAGTGATCTTAAATAAAAGTCCATATAAGTGTGCATACTTGCATGAATGTAACTGATAAATTGCTTCATGTCACAATATTTGTTATCATCAACTCATAGAAACATACTTGATGTTTTTATTTTCTCTTTTTTCAGATTTGCACTTTTATACATTTTGATATTTTCTATATCATGGTTTGTCTATTTTGTGGCCCTTGGTTTGAATGGCATAACAGTAAAATGGCCATTTTTATGTTCTATATTTGCTGGGGTCCTATTGATAACATCTGTTATGCTGTTTGTTACATTTACAAATATATATAAAGTGTATACATTCAAGCTATCTCTGGTCATGGCACTCGCTCTGTGTACACTCAGCCTGTCCCTCGTGACGCTCACCACGCGGTCAGATACAGAAATGTCGCAGGCCGCCGACATCAGTCAGTCGGGACACTTCACCATGTGCATTGAAATATTGCTGATTATATATACACTAACACCATTACCACTGTATGCCTGTGTTATAATTGGAATTTTATATTCAATAGTGTTTGAAGTACTGAATATTGTGTTACATTTGTCCGAGCAAGAATGGCAGTGCCCCGGAATGTTTGTGAGAATACTACTACAACTTTGTGTTCACATAATTGGTGTACATATATACCTAATGACCTTTGTGAGAATGCGCGGCACATTTATGAAAGTAGGCCAGAGTCTGTTAGTTAGAAAGCAGCTGGAAATGGAGAAGCAGCTAAAAGAGAAGATGATACATTCTGTGATGCCACCGAAAGTCGCGAGCTGGTTGTTGGAAGAGCAAGTACTTGAAACGGAAACTAATATAAAGACACACAATCCGCTCAAACCTAGACATTCAAACCCCGGCGCATCAGACATTAAGTCGTTGTTTAGGCCTTTCAACATGAGCTCAATGGACAATGTCAGTATACTGTTTGCTGATATTGTTGGCTTTACCAGGATGTCAAGTAACAAGGGTGCTGAAGAATTAGTAAATATATTAAATGATCTATTTGAGAAGTTCGACGAGTTATGCCAAAATCATGGGTGTGAGAAAATTTCTACTTTGGGTGATTGTTATTATTGTGTATCTGGCTGTCCTGAGCCCAGGCCGGACCATGCTACATGTTGTGTAGAAATGGGACTGGGTAAGTGTAATTCTAATGAGTATTAAACATAGCAAGTAGTGAATAGATAAACAATGTAGCTTAACTGTTGTATATGAGTGCCACTGTAGTGATTCACGAAATCACGAGCCTTGTTTTCGCATTTTATGAGGTGACTAAATATTTGTCAAGATTGGCAAATTATAGGCAGACAAGGCTTAAAAGCTATGACTGTCCCTCAAACTTACCAATCTTGGTGGCGTGCACAAGACTAAAATCTTTTAAACCTTTACCTATGGAAATGGGGCATGATTGGGCTTGATAACTTCATAAACATGATCCTCGATAACTCGATAGCTCCAGTTTCGCTTTCGCGGCGAAAAGTAGCTTACAGGCTAATTAATTTATATTAAAAATTTCAGGAATGATAGACGCTATAAAGGAGTTTGATAGAGTGCGCGGTGAAGGAATAAATATGAGAGTAGGGGTTCACACCGGTACCGTGCTGTGCGGTATAGTGGGCACGCGCCGGTTTAAGTTCGATGTTTGGAGCAATGACGTTAGTTTCGCCAACAAAATGGAATCCACTGGGAAGCCAGGTCGCGTCCACATATCAGAAGAGACTGCTAAATTTCTTGGAGGTTCCTATATCTTAGAAGAAGGCGATGACGTCTTTGGTGAGTGAATTTATAAATAGATATTATGATTGCACGATCGGTTGTATTGTGGACATGTTCTAAAACCGATTCTGTTTATCCAGGTCATAAAACTTATTTTATCGAAGGCCGTCAACTGTACTCCCCTTATAACCATGACAACTGTCTCACTCCATCCAATCCTATCAATTTGCGCCTGATCATATCCCCCGCAGCATCTCCTCAATCCGTCCTATCTTGTAATCACTCCCCAATACCATTGTCACCAAGAGGCGACGACAGATCCAGGAAAGGAGATTCTAAAAATTTCCTCTCCCCAAGTGCATTTTATTTCCGAACAAAAGCTAGTTCTCTGCCCAGTATATTGGATTCAGACACAGAGCTTGACGAAAAGAGGGACAAGGGATTCCCTGAAACTAATGACAGCTCGTCGAAGAGTCCCACCTCTGTAGGTGAGTTTTTTGTTTTTAATCATCAAAAACTAGGTGAAAATGTTTACGATTCTGTGGATTTAAAGAACAGAGTTACGTTGCTATTAGGCACAACGGATGCTATTATATTGCTGTCGTGTACCTACATTGCGAATGTTTGCTGAATATTTTTCTCTTGTGTTTATCTACATTGTAACGTAAAGCTCTTAATACACGAGCGAGTGCTCGTGTATTAAGACCTCCGCGCGACGTGGATTGCAGCCGCAAAATCGACCAAAGCTGTACGATTTGTGACTCGAGTTGTGTCCGCACCTCGCACACACGATCAATTAGGATTGTGGAGCGTGGAACGTGGGATTTTGTATTATCGAATGTTTGGAAGTCCAATATTTCTTACCACTTCACCCAAGCCCCGTGACATTTCGCATACACGGACGGTTTTTAGAGGTTTTTCGAGTGTTGCCGTGGAATATTATAGACTTGAGTGCTCGTGTATGTCCAGCTTTACGTTCTATAAATTAGGGTCCATTTCAATTGAATTTGTTAACTTTGTAAACAATGTCAGTACCTATGGCCAACTGTCAAAATTTGATGAATTTGTATAAAAAGTTTGTTTACATAGTTTACAAGTTCTATTGAAATGGACCATACTTGTCCTGCTCATTACTATTTTTTAATGAACCTTGTAGCTGTTCGTATTAATATTGAAAACTTGAATCCAGTTTAATATTGTGAATTGAACCGTAGAAAAGTGTTATTTATCACAAGAATAAGGCACAAGCTGATAAGATATAGAGTGACTTCATTACGTGAAGGTGATGCTCTTTGTCACACAGATCACGACATGTGTGGGATGATTTGTGTTAGTCATTCTATCGGCTATCTTCCTTAAGTTATTTTCACGAAATAAAATCTGTTTGTCTGAAAAAGAAAATTCTCCTAAGAGTTATGAGCCTTCCGTCGCATACTACTTACTCTGAACTAATCGGCAATACGCATTTCGTATCAGCAATGGAAGTAATACCGAGCAAATAAACCGTAAACATGTAGCAGAATTCGATTTTATAGTCGAGCAATTAAAGTCACTATAGATTTCTCTTGCTTTCATTGCAAACAGAAATAGTAATGATTTAACGAGACCGATGTTAATGTTGCCGAGCGACTTCAACATGAATAGGTAACAAAAGATAATTTAAGTCTGTTTTATTGAAACCTTGATTGATTTCAGTATTGCGATGATGTTTTATAGTAGGTATCTTCACGATGTCTGACAACAAAATCACTTGGTTTTTCCATTCTTATTCATTTGGGTTTCTATTGCTTTATTATACGACATACAATCTTGAATAAATAGGTAGGTACTACAATTTTAAAGTAGGTATGTTTTTCTGGACCAAAACATAGCACTTACGCGTCACGCTACGAAATAACGTGCTTAGGTAAAAGTATTAGCTACAGGACGTTAAACTCATACAATGTTGTGTATGAGTATATTACGAAACGTGTACCTAACTCAGTTTACAGATGCTTCAGGTGTTCGAATAAATAAAAAACAACATTATTTTAGGGAGCTACGGAAAATATACGACAAAATTGAAAAATTGGAAAGTGCCTAGATTTTTACGGAAGCATTCAGACACACCGCTTCATGTTATGAAAAAGCAGGATTTGGCGGACAAGTCGATACATTTCTTGGAGCGGGGAGCCGCGGGGCATGGTATGCAGTCAAGCAACGGTTACCAGCAAGTGCCTATTGTGATAGAATCTCAAGACAATAAGAGTAGGCAGCAGAGTACCACGAAACTGAACATACCACCTCTGAGCCATGACATGGCGTCCTTTGAGAGGGAAATCATCGACATCCGATCGTACTTGAGTCAGTCAAGGAGTAACATGTCGCCTTTCGCCAGGAGTAGCAGCTACCGCTCACAATATGGAAGATCGAACAATATCGAGGTAAATATAAGTTATATACAAATAACATTCAGGAGGATATCGCATGCATTAAAATAGTTATGGCTAATATCCGCCGGGTAAAAGGTGTTTATGTGTCACACTCGAGTGCTTTGTTTTAAGTGATTATTCCCGATGTCCACCACTTGTCTGGCCACCACTGGGGGGCAGCGAGACAACTTTAAAACATTATTCTCGTTGTCCACCACTGGGGGACAGCGTCACAACTTTGTAAATTAGGGTCCAAGAGCGAGCGAAGCGAGCTCGGGAACTTGGACACCCCGACACGGACAATTTAGGTTCGAAGGGGTTGACGGGGGCTTCAGTGAGTGAGCAAAGCGAGCGAACGAAGCCCCCGTCAACCGCTTCGTGTTAGGTTACTTTTAACTTTGCAGACAGAAATAGGTGCCCCGCGTAGCGGGGCTCCGTCGACCACCTCCCTCCCCCTTGTAAGTCCAAAAAAGTAGTATTTTGTTTTACATTGACACTGTTATTTAAAAGTCTAAGGTAAATAATTCAACTTAAAACACGGCAACATTAGTCTGCTGCTACGGTAGTTTGCAATTATTTTCGTCTGGTATCACTGCTACTCCAAGGCTACGCCGGTTCCCAACGGCGTTATTTTTGGGAGCCGCCGCCGGCTGCGGAGGCAAAAGTTGTGACGTTGTCCCCCGGTGGTGGACAACGAGAATAATGTTTTAAAGTTGTCTCGCTGTCCCCCAGTGGTGGCCAGACAAGTGGTGGACATCGGGAATAATCGGTTTTAAGTCACGGATCTTCGTAAATATCGCTAACGTCTGTAACGACACTGGGGCCCTAGACAAGTTACTTTTCTGTTAGCGTTAGCGTCAAACGCTAGGTACGGATAAAATTTATTATTTATTTATTTATTGACCAACTTATATTGACAGCATATAACTACACATACAAAATGTATGGAAATGACATTTGTGAGTCACGTGACTTTTCCGCAGGTAATGTCATTGCCATACATTTTGTGCTTATCGTTTGGCGTGAACGCTAACAGAAAAGCAACTTGTCTAGAGCCTCTGGACACGTCCAAGTCAATACACTGTTAATGCAGATTCTGATAAGAAACGTTTTAAAGATCTGCATACCGAGGCCGCGTATTAGGTAGGCCCACCGCTCCGCAACATAGGAAATATTAATAGAATTATATTTGAACTATCATCGTGTTTGTTTTTATAGCATCTTATCTCCCGGGTTTTATATCTTTGCAAGATTATCAAAAGTTTTGGTTACGAAATATAAACTTTATAGCGTCGCCCTTGACTCTGGAGCAATGTGAGTCGTAACAGATACTGGCGTTTGCGTAACTCATTTGTAATAATTATTATCTTAGTATCCGTTGGTCTTCTAATATAATTTGTAGTTTGGAGTGCACATGTAGTTCTCAATAATAATTTAATTTCCGTGATGTGTTGACCAGTCGATATTTACAATAACACCGCTGTCTGCCATACGTAGGTAGGTACATCGGACATGCAACTTTCAGTATTTATATGTTTATCATTTGAATTAGTTTTGTCGTGACCGTGGGTCGCGGAAAACTCCGAGTAAACCCCGCATCTGGAAGATATTTTCTTAACATTACAGATAACATCATTAGAACTAAGCACGTACTTATTTATAACGTTTAATTTTCTGACTGAGTTTACGAATCGCCAGGAACTTTGTGTAGTTTCAGGATATTTATAAAGAGAATGTACCTACCTATTAGTACCTAAGTGAGGTACTAATAGGTAGGTACATTCTCTTTATAAATATCCTGAAGCTTCCAAAAAGGCTGTACTTATTGACTACAGCATTTTTGGGGATTTAGTTCAGATAAAATATACACTTATTATAACATCATGAGAAGCGATTGGATATTAATATAAATAGTCGGGTGGGGCCGTGTGCGGATTTTTCATTGCCTATAGAACATAATTATACCTATGCGAGAAAACTTGTACACACATGTTACCTATATTTTAACACGTGTTAGCTGGTAATGAGGATTTAACAAAATAGCAACCTATTTTCCGATATACATACTTTGTTAAAATATGGTTTTCTAAATACATTGTAGGTGCCAGTTTGCCGTGCTCGCAGTTCCACGATTACGACGCAGGACGAGTTTATTCGTCCGAAGGACCGAAGACTGAACTTGCCCCTTCCCTCGCCCCAGCCGTCCCGACCGGCGGATGACGTCATCAGCCTCTGTCCCTCAGTCAACAGCCGCAAAGACTCCGGCATCAGAAGCACCAGTCGACGCTCCAGCATACAGCAACAGGTCAACTTTGATGTTCCTATTTTTACTTATAACGTGAGTAAAACATGCATAAATTAACCCGCATGTATGTATGCACATCGACTTATTTTTCACACATAAATATAGACGCAGATTTGACTTGCAGCTCAAACATTTTTCACGAAATGGTAAAATATCGTAAACACGCTTTTAATAAATTATAAACATTTTCCCCTAGAGCTATGCTTCTGTGTTGCAGTCATAAACCTTGCCCGTCATATCATCGTATTGCAATTGGTATGAGCTTTCAGCTTTATGTACGGCGATCAAGGTTCAAAATTGCGTGACTATACCCTTTGTTTATGTTTCTGTTGGTATGAAAACTTAGATTGTTGAGTTTATGTTTTCTATTATAAAGTGTCTGACATTCCTAGTTCTTCTTTCCTTGGAAACGTGTAATATAGCTGTATAGCTACCTACGACACCCACAGTTCCATTCACAAGGAGTCGGGTTACAAATCACTTACGCTCTCTCAGTGGCTGCTGCTGACGTCATTACCGTATACACAGAGCAAATGTCGCATTTCCAAGTGTCAGGGGATTTTGTAGTGTGTCAAGAGTGACGAAAATAAAGTTGATACTAGCTTTGAAGTTTATTATCATAAGGAAAACTCGTTATTAATTTTATCTACTAATCTACTGATTACTATTATTAATCTAATATAGGAAAACCGGCCAAGTGGTGTCGGACCCACGCACACTGTATGTAGCAAGGAGTAATTCAGTTCCCCACCACAAATATAAGTTTGTAAATAGTGTAGTGTATTGTCTTGTATTGTGTATTATGAAATACAAATATTTTTGCGTACCACATATCTTATTCAAACCAATTTTCGTTGGAAGCATTTTTTATTTAAATTCGACCCCATCATTTTTATCGGAATTTTCCACCCTATAGTTGAAAAGTTAGTTGAAGGGTCTAATTTATAAATGATGATATAAATAATGTAACAGGGACGCCTGGCGTGATATAGTGCCAATAGTCTCCGAATAAAATGGTTGTGACATATGGACGGACGGACAAGGCGAAATTATAAGGGTTCCATTTTTGCCATTTGGCTAAGGAACCCTAAAAATAAATGTTTGTTAGTTTATTCGTCACCTATGCGTTTGCGCATCGTTTATCTGATTGGCTTGAAACTTTGTACAGTTGTTGTGTGCGCGCCCGCAAAGCTTTCCGACAAAAAAAGGCATTGCAACGCAGGCCGGGCACAGCTAGTAGTCGTATAAATTCGAGAGCTGTACCTATTTAGTTTGTATCGCTAATTGGTTATGTATAAGGATTCGCAATCTACCAAAAGTTTGCTCGTTAGCCGTATCAACAGAAGGTCAAACGAAAAATATCTTCGGGCACTCCAAAGTATACTACATTTTGGACTCGGGTTAAGTCGTAAGATTTTCCCTTAAGTGCGTAAAAACATTTTTCAAGTGTGATAAAATACAGCAATATTATAATGTATTATAATGATTACGCATGCACATTTTACGCATTATATTTACTAAGGATAGACATGTATAGTTGTTGATTTTTACGACAGCACTTGAATCATTCCAATTGCAGGTATAGGTACCAGTGTCAGTCAGCGTTATTCTGATTCTGACCTATGCAATAAAGCTGTTATTGTAAATTGACGGTGGCGGTATAAGGCTCAATATCTTAATAGTAAACCAGTAACCATTAACGAAATGCGATGCAATCGATAATTTTATAATACTTGCTGTAATAACGCCATGCTTGTTTGACTAGAGCTCTAAACTTTCGTTTGGGCCATGAGTCATTGCGCCTTGTTAGCGACGCAAGTCTTGACATAGCTTTAGGCTTTCAAGGCAACAGATGACGTTCTTTTTGCGCGATAGAGAACGTCGTCTGTTAAAGGCCTATTACATAATACCGATGCGTTTCCCCTTGCGTTTGAGGCATGCGTCATGCGCGCTATCAGTGACGTATGCGTCCAGCGCAGCAGGAAATCTTCAAAACTAACTGTTCTGCAGGATTGCAGTCGTGGTTATAAGTTTTAATATATTTGGTTTATATTTACAGATCTACGCACTGAACCACATAGCGACGTCGCACCCCGACATTATGCAGCACCGAGTGTCGGGCTACTACACGTCCAGTCAGTCGTCGCTCAACGAGCACTCGCGCAGCCGCCTGCCGCCGCCGCTTAGCGAAGAACAAGTGCAGTCCTTACAGAAGCTGCGCAAACAATCCGACCTCCAACTCATACGCTGTGTACAGGACAATGCGCGCTCAGGCATCAGCTACTTCGTACAACCACCACTCAACAGATTGACACTCTTCTTTAAATCCTCGGAAATAGAAAAACACTATAAAGACAAAGCGCACAGAAGTGACGACAGTGAAGATTTTCCGCCCACGCTTACTACTTCCAGGTTTAACACCGCTTTAGACATTCTAGTCTCCGCCATCATTTTCTTAGCGGTGACAGCTTCAATATTCATATTATACAGTGACTGGAGATCTTCCATTGGATGGTTCGTTTTCTTCATGTGTATTGAAATCGTGGCCATGGCACTATGTTCCTATAGACATTATCTTAAATGGAAGACGAATCACGAAGCAGTAACGGAGTCCATCTCTAGGTCGGTGAGGATATTCAGGAAGCTGTCGAACTGGTTCCCGTGGCATATGTCCGGTGGGTTGCTCATCAGTTTGCCGATATTGGCAGTGCTCATAAATTTTTCTTGCCAAAATACTACAATGACGATCCTGAGAGGGGAACAGTCATTTTATGTTTACCTGCTGTGTATAAGTGTAGTGCATTTCTGCAACTTCACGCAGATGAATTGGCTCGTGAAAAATACTCTAGTGACGCTCTATGCTGGTTTGTTCCTATTTTTTGCCGTGCTAGGTTGTCGCGAAGCTAATACTCGATTGCTGCGAGATGCTGATATTATTTTAAGGCGAAGTCCGCAAATGTTTGCTCAGAATATAACCGACTACGGGCTAGTTAATAGTTCAATGATCGACGTGGAGGACATCAGCAACGGTACTATAGGCTTTGATAGTCACCAACACAAGCTGCATCTGACGGAGCTTTATTTAGATATTGCGTTGTTATTGATGCTGGTGTGGTTCTTGAACAGAGAGTTCGAAATCAGTTACCGTTTGAGTTTCTACAGTAATGTGGTGGCCAACCGCGATAAACAGAGAGTTCAGAATATGAGGAACCAGGCCGACTGGTTGCTCCACAATATAATACCGCGCCATGTCGCCGACCAGCTCAAGAATACGGCAAAATATTCTGAAAACCACAAAGATGTTGGGATTATATTTGCTAGTATAGTAAACTTTAATGAAATGTACGACGAGTCGTATTTGAAAGGGAAGGAATACCTGCGGGTACTTAATGAATTGATAGCAGACTTTGACGAACTGTTGGAAAGACCAGAGTTTCAGCACGTGGAGAAGATTAAAACTATAGGCAGTACTTTTATGGCGGCGAGCGGACTGAACCCCGACCTGAGGCACGCGTCGCGCGGTACTTACGACCACCTCTACCAGCTGATGGAGTTTGCGTTAGAAATGCAGAAGGTGGTGGATAACTTCAACCAAGACTTGCTTGAATTCGATTTTATCCTTAGAATCGGGTATAACTTCGGTGACGTCACGGCCGGTGTGATCGGTACCACCAAGTTGTACTACGACATCTGGGGAGACGCAGTGAACATAGCATCGAGGATGGACTCGACCGGTGTGCCAAAGAGAATCCAAGTGGGCGAGGCTTGCATCCCAGTGTTGTCGGCTCGGTACGAGTTCGAGCAGCGAGGCAGCGTGTACGTAAAAGGCAAAGATAACATGAATGTATATCTCGTCGTAGGTAGTAAAGATACGTAGATAAAAAATATTCATAATGAAATATAGAATCTGTGATTTAATTATTTATATTGGAGATGTGAATATATGAAATTCTTATTTATTGTGTGCAGTCCATTGTAAGCGAGATGTAAGAGCTTGAAAAATACTCGGGGTGTTGAGCAGGCTATTAATTTATTGTTATTTTAGCTTATGTGGATGACGTGAGAGTGTGTGAGTGTGTGGATATTTAATTTGGATGAGTAATTGAAAACTATTAAAATCTCCTTGCCTATACCGAAATATCTGTGACCACTGTTCTAGTCTTCTAAATTTTATGGGAATGGTCCAGTTTTTATGATGTATTAGTTTATAAATTTGTATAGCGCTGAAAGTGAGCAGTTATTTTGATTGATGGCAGCTGTTTTTATTTTAAAAATTGGATCATCGCCATTTGTATGACTTGTATATTCAAATTTACCTTCTTTATATTACGGAGAATAAATTTATATTTGTATATAAAAGTGAATATTAACCCACTTGGGCTAGTAAATAAAGTTTTATATTTATATGATTGTAATTGATCGATGTGTTTAGCGTTAAGTAAATGGTACTAATACTTTGTAGTGAGTAGATATGTTTATATTGTGTATGATTGTAGTAACGCATCGCTTACCAATAAACAACTCTTTTGTCAATTTTATAGATCGGGTTCCGTCGGAGTTTAGGGTCCGTTGCAATACATAATATTATATTCAATATTAATATAATGATTGAACAAGACTTTCTTTCAAAATAATTTATAAGATAACACATTATGTGGTAAGAAAATAAAAAAATCTGAGCACTTAGTGCATTGCATTGTTTAGATTCAGATAATCGATATCGATAGGCAGGTTTATCTGTAATTATTGTGTGATTTTCGCATTCGTTATAATGCTAGCAGAAATCAATTTACCAGATTATTTTATATCTAATGATGATTGACGAGCAAAATTCGTCGATACGTAATGTTCTCATATGTATAAGAAAAAAATGCAGCTCTAATGGCGGACTGACGTTACATTATGTATTAGAATTAGAATACGTGTCGCTCCGCCGATAATAGCTTACATAAAAATATTTACGCACCACCTATTCCTATATAGGTACCTATTACACATATTCCCATATATTATTTATTTAAGTACCTACTCGCGGGACCTACATACTGTTTGCTCATTGCGTCAAACCCATAGTTGTTGAAGTAATTTCATGTAACTTTCGCCATAACTATTTATTGGTGATATTTGCGGCGCATTAGCATTATTAGTGAACTATTTTCCTAATAACTCTGTAATGTCCACGCGAAATATTCTAAAGTATGTATTGACTTTATACAATATTCATTATTTTATTTGCCATTTAATATTGACGTAGTAGGTAATTTTCATACTTATGATGAAAGCCTTAAAAACTATACATTCCACTATGTATTTAAACTATATGCCTTCAAAATGTCTATTTTCTACTTATAAATGGCGTACTAAAAGTTGGCAGTTTTGCAACGAAGTGAATTAGTATATTTACAGAATGTTGGACCAACAGGAATACTATAGTTAGCCTAAATAGCTCTCTTCGAAATTTACATCTTGAATACATTTTCAATTATGACGATTATAATAACTTATGTATTTGTGATATTTGTTAGAGAAATATTATATAATTATAATTATATATACATACCTAGACAGATATTATATAATATTTAACATCGATTGTTCTCTCTATAATAAAGATGTTAGGTTACATCGTAAAATTATTATTTACTTTTGTTTATTTTCATCTGCTCACGTGTGCGGGTTATTTTGAGAAAAAAACACATATGTATTGTGACCATATGAGATATATCCGTGCAGGCGGCAGACTTACGTATAATAATATAACGGGACATCTAATTCTTTCTGCATACTATGGCTATTTTAGCGGTTGTCTGATTGCAACAAATATTTGCGTGATATTTGCACATGACACTTCGTGGCATCTAATTTGGGAACCGAAAAGCCAGTTTTGCATTTTCAATGCGTGATTAGCTTTCGGTTTCTGGCGACCGCAGAAAATCGGGATGTATGCGGTTAGAGTAATGTACCTCGTTGGCGAAATGGCATAGAAACATCGACATGAAACCTTTTAGCACAATATGTACACACTGGTAGTACTGGTACAACACATGCTTTTGAAGATGTAATCCATTATTCTGAAAGACAATGATAGGAAATGTCGTATACAGCACAAATATAATTACAGCTGATGCACTACGTTTCAATGCTGAAGGTCGGTGTTTCTTTGCTTTTCTTGTATCTTACTTGTTTTATTTTATGTGATCGTCAACGAGGCTTAGATAATTATTAATGACAAATATACGCTGTGCATTTTTGCGGCGAGGCGAGATTAATTTTTAGCACGTTTCATTCTTGTATTGAACTAGTCCGAGGTACATATCTGCTAAAGCGGATATGAGAGATTCCCGTTATCAACCAGTAGGAATTCGTTATTTCGCAGCTACACAGAGATTTGTGAAATCTAATTGGTTGTGTATACTGTACTTATACTAGACATCTCTCGTATCCCTTTGGTAAATAACGGCCCTTACTCTTTAACTTGCTCTTGAAAAGTTTCGATAAGCACTGAAAATGCACGGTGTATCTCCGAATAACATATAATAAGCCTACGGGCAAAGCTAAGGAATGTTTTATACTTGGTAAACTTATTTCTATTTTGTAATAAAAGTGTAAAAAGCATTGTATTTATTATTAGTAAGATCAATGTGTTCAAGAGTTCCGACTTCAACAAGATTCAATATACCTATAATGGCTTTAGTTTTTGAATATAATAAAACACGTGAAATACATTCAGATCTTTTTATTTCTACCTTGGTCATAATTTAATTAATATCAGATTGTTCTACTCTCAGATCATAGAAACAAGGAGATATTATGCCATCATAGCAAATTAGTACCGGAACAATTGATGCCATTTTTAGTACATTTTTCGACACAATTACGCGCATAATTAAGCGCTCCTTGTGAATAAAAAGATCTCCCACGCAATAAACATTCCGCACACCCTCAATCTAACACTGTTAATCGTCACTCAACACTAGCACTAAACTAAAACACTGTATTTATACTGTACGTTTTTAATATGAGCAATTTGCTCAAGTTCAGGCATCAAGCTCGATAGCGCTTTGGCACATCTCCCTTGTTTCTATGATCTGAGGTTCTACTGTTTTGAATACTGCCCTCGTAATAGCAAATGCAGTACTTGCAAAATGGCGGTTTTGAGAAAAAGGAGTTTATCAGACAATTTTCACACAAATGCTGCGTTTTCCCATAATATTTGACTAAAGTTCCAAAAAGATAAAAGGGGCGCCGGCTTTTAGAAAACCTCATGGGTGCTCATGCTCATTTGATGACTCGAAAAAATGGCGAAGTGTGGGAAGAGAAATGCATACGCTGACAGCACATACATTGTCCTGCCCCAAACTAAGGTTTTCCCTTGTACTATGGAAACCAGGAACAACACGAAAAGTAATAAAAAAATAAAGATATGGGTCGATACAAAAGAGGACATCATTGATTTTGGAGAAAGCTTAAGAGGGCTCTCGCATTCGGCACCTCTCTCGCTCGCACAAAACCATATATTTTAAGAAAGTTAAGTGAAAAGATGCATTTTTGAAAAATGTAATCTGATACAGAACTACAAAATGATATCTATACTTACTCATATTATAAAGAGATAAAAGTAAGTTTCTATGTAGGGGGTAATCTCCGGAACTAATGATCCGATTTTGAAAATTCTTTCAATAATAGAAAGCTACATTATCCTTGAGTGCTATAGGCTACTTTTTATCCCGCAAAAATGTACGGTTCCTGTGGGTCACGCGGATGAAGTCGCGGGCAAGGTGCTAGTTAATTATAATATTATAAACTCCAATTTAATTATTAAAAACACATGAGTTAAACATGTCTCAAAAACACATCGTAATCGTTTTTTAATCTTGTTTATTAGATATCACAGTAGAAATGTGTTTTAAGTATTTACCTGTAAAATTAATATTATTTTGTACAGATCCTACCTACATTTTTCAAAAATGCATCTTTTCATTCAACATTTTTAAAAATGGTTCTGTGCGAGCGAGGGAGGAGACAAAATTCCGAGAGCGCCCTTAAGGTACTTTTTTAAATAAATGGTGGGTGGGATTCGAACACGCAGTTTGTTGCTCATGCTCATAAGCACCACTTTTGTGATTGCACCATTGATTTATATTTACTACTATGATAATAAAATATCTCTAGTAAGTAGGTACCTATGTAGGCCTATTAGATGGTATTTAGTAAATATATCTTATTGAATTATTTGTGTCATACGATAAATACATAACCTATAGGTACATAAATATCGAAATATAGCAACAAACTTAAATATTTTATTAAAGGGAAGTAAATAATTAATAAAGGTATCTATAAGTATCGGCAGGGATCTTGATCACAGATCGAGCATGTATATTTTTGGCCCAATAGACAGTTGACAATACGTAATAGAAAATAGTCCAATAGACGACGAGCATCAACTGACGAACAAATCGCGTGCAGCCTCGGCGCCTCCGCCTTCTTCATTCCGCCAAAGATACCGAAAAACCAGCTAATGCGCAGGTGACGTTTGTGATCTGATGCCGCTAATTATACTAGGTACATATGGTATTTTTTTTAAATATTCGGTCAGCAAGAAATATCTACTAAAAAGTATTTTGACAGCATAATATGTTTTTGTCGGTCGTAAAAAAAACAGCAGCAATACTTGGTCAGCAACTAAATCAAGGATTAGAAGAAAATAATGGTAGATATTTGGTTAGCTTGATAGTGTATAATGTTTGCAAAATAACTATGTACCTAGTCGTAATACAAAAATATTATTTGGTCAGCAGAATTAATATTTAGATAGCAGGAATAAACAATCGGTTAGCATAAAAATAATATTAGGCTCCAATGTGAGCGAGCGAAGCGATCTCGGAATGTTGGGGCACCCCGACGCGGATAGGTTAGTTTCAAAGGGGATGACCGTCAACCCCTTTGTCCCCTTCGTTCCTCAAAATAAATTTTACAGCTTGCCAAAATTTGATATGCCTAATCCGAATCACGATCTCCTGCTCTGTTACTAATATTGCTGCAGATATGTTTAATTTCCTATGACATAAATTTTAAGGCTGACCAATATCCCGCCTACTTGCTGATTAATTTAGTTATTTTTGCCGACCGCTACTTAGAAGCAGCTCGATTCACTTTGTTTGCTGACAAAATACATTTTGGAGCGGACCAAAACCTCTTTAATTAGCTGACCGTTAAATGAATTAAAATAATAAACTGCCTTAAAATAATAGCTTAGGGCCTTTTTATTGTCATGCGTGTTTGCGTCCGCGTGCAGGCTAGGCATGCATGCTTGTTGCGGGCCGCACGCTGAGCAGTACCCTATAACGAAATTAGTTGTACTAGAAAATAGTTTCGTCAACGTAAGCATAATTTGAATGTAAAATACAACAGTCCTAGAACATTTTGATAAAATTTAATACAATTTGCACATTTTAAAAAATACAGAGAAATTAATTAAGTATTTAATTTATATAAATATTGTGTAGCAAACGTATATTTACAATTCAAAATATGCTTACATTAACGGATTATTGTCGCGTGGCTTGGCCTGCACGCGGCCGCAAACACGCATGACAATAAAAAGGCCCTTAGTTAGACCTATTAAGGGGCGAATAATAGGTAGATAGATACTCACATCGTTTTCTAAACATAGGTACAATAAATCTCTAATGAGACAGTGTATTCATAGGGTTGTCGCTCCATGCGAAGTCGTCGCTAGAGAAAGCGTAGACCATCCAATAGAACAAGTTGAGCAGAGCGAAGGACGCCGGGAACATGACTCGTGCAGCCCTGTCGATGTGGGACACGCTGTTTATGTGGCCTCTGCTACCTGTATAACAAGGATTAATTTTTTAATCGCCTCCTTTACGAAAGGTTAAATGTAAAGCATTTTATTAGGCAAGAACTTAGGGACTTTTCTAATAATAAAATATATATAGGTACCTACCTACATAATAATTATTTAAGTAGGTACCTACCTGAAAACATGCGAGTATAGATTAGCGTTGGTCAAACACCGCGTCGAATCGAATTTTATAGATATTCATATTATTGTATTTCATAAAATTTGTCTTTGATACCTAGCTATCTATGTGCTGACCCTTCAAAGCACAGTTATACAACGTGTAAAAAAATGCATGGTCATATTTGAAGGAGTTGTTTGGACTTTTCTTCAGCAACATTTGATAATTTATACCTACCTACTACATAAAAAAAATCGGGCATTTTTTTTAACTCCATACGAATTGACCCCATCAGCTCATGCCATTTGTATGGAGGTTCGAAAAAAAAAAAGTACGATCTTTTTTGTTTGATCTATCAAATGTTGCTCTGAACTGCCTACTATGTATAAGAGTGCAAACAACCCCTTTAAACATAACCACGCATTTCTAATAACTAGGTACTTATTTTATAATCCCATGTTGTGAAACCAACCTTAGTGAACAGCTACGTCATTTATTAATTCATTTGAAAGTTTAGTGAACGGATCAAGGAAGACTTCATAAACGAAGACGTCTTATAGGTAGGTAGGTACGAGGAGACGATTTCAGTAACAATTTACATTGCATCGGTAAGTACCTATAGGTAGGTACGGTCAGGGACATTAAATCATTTCGGAATTTTAATAATTCAATAATCATCGTATGAAAATTGAATTATTACTACTAATCATTGTTTTAGATAAATCATAATAGATAGGTACTATAGTTTTCAAAGTACATATTACAAGCAAGTTTTCATTCATACAATTTTCTCAAACTTGTACTGACATTTATCGACTTATGTCGCTAACTGTACGACTCTAATGTCTAAGTAGTAAGTACCTAGGCTGTGGGCCTGTGGGTGCGTTACATTGTTAGGCAAAGCTACAAAAAGCCTGTCCAGCTCACAGCGTCAAGATATCTAGGTAATAACCCGGAACGGTTGTCGCAGTGGCTGAGAGATTGACTGCTGCGCGACGTGTCGCGGGTTGGATTCCCGCACGGAGCAAATATTTGTTCTGCATCTGAAGTGTTTGTGTATGTGAAAGTGTTTATAAACACACCCACGATATAGGAGAAAACCCAGTGTGGGGCAATGTTTTTATAAAAAAAAAACTAAAATGATTAAATCCACGTACCAGCTTCGACCTGCCTCTGCCTCCTGTACCGGTCGTCCCCAGCGAGGCAGTAGAGTAGCTGTCTCCAGCGCGGCACTCGCCTCTCGGTCTGGGTGGTACGTTCCATGGTTAGGCGTACCGCAGTCTGCTCGACTGGGCCTCCGCTCTCCCCCGTGTTGCTTTGAGCGGGTAGCGTGAAGCTCTGGAATAATAGCATTTTGTATCGTCATTATATCTAGGTAGGTTGATTGGGGGGGCTCGTGGCTAAATGACGGCCGCGCTGATCGATCGATCTGCGAGGTTAAGCTGCGCTTGCCGCTATTTTATTTTTTCACCGCTACGGTAGCGAAATAAGTTATTAGAGTATCAAAAAAGCTACTAACAAAGTTTGTAGTAGATCGAGCTGAGCTGCGCCGGCGCACCGCTAATTGTCGGGCAGCAAAGGCGTCACCTCCCATTTCTTCGATTAACTCTTCCCATTCTGCATCGTCGATCACAATCTCCCCTGAACCGACCTGAAATATTTCACATTAGCGTTAGGCATTGCAGGCTTTCCCATGGGCACCTACAACATAATTAAAATCTTATATAAGTAGGTCTAGTTACCTTAGTAAAATAATGTACTCCAGCAAATTCCAAGAGTGTCGCAATGCAATAGAAGAAGCTCATCAGTAAGAACCAGTCGAGCGCAGTTGCGTATCTCACTTTGGGCAAATCCGTGCGTGAGTCTAGGCTTATAGTGGATAGCGTCAACACTGTCGTTATCCCTAGCCCGACACGATCCGAAGTGGCCTGTAAAGTGCAAAGCGAATGTTTACGACCAATCCATTGTACGGCTGCTGAATAAAGTGTTACGTGTTTAGATGTTACCTCGCGATGAATCCAAAATGACACCCACGAAAGGACGACGATGAGTATGCACGGCACGTACACTTGTATGAGGAAATAGCCCGTATGTCGCTGAAGATTGAACGATACTTGAAGCACTGAGAATTCGCCTGAAATATTTGAAACTTGTAAAAAATAAATAAATTAAACTTGAACGGAATATTTTGTTGCTTACAAATACTTTAGCTTATTCCATAATCAAATATAATACTTGTTAGATAAGTAGCAACATATTGAACACTAAAAAGCAATGACCGCTTATGTCGTTACATAACTGGAGCCATTTGTGCGAATGTAAATTTCTCGGCGTGTAAAAGCCGATTCGTGTCATTGGAGCGACGCGCTACAATTCGTTTGACATTATTTTGAGACGAAAAAAGCAAATCATATTTATAAAAGAAGCACTTGAGGTCTATTTTGTAAGGCAATTTAAGATAAAAATGCTAAAGCGCGACGTGTTCGGAGCATAGAAATTTTCGGTAAATAAGAAACGGGTAAAGTCATTTACGGCTGAGTGAGTTTCCTAGTGAATGTAGGTACTCACGGAGGAATAGTAGGTATTTACTTAAGGCCCCTCTTCCCAAAAAACATTAATCTTAACTAACTTTGTAGTAAATTTTTTTGTTGCCTACAGCAACTACCTACATGTAATAAAAATATTGAAATAAATCTTTAAGAATTCAAGTTAAACTTACACAAGAAATGATATGTATGATAGGCGTACTGCCTGCTTGATAGTAGATACCTAAGCAGTTACCGTGACCTATGAAACACCGAGTAACACATGCGCGTTGCCGACCCTTAAAATGAGGATTCGCTGTACCGACAGCTTAAGAGACAAGCAGGTCCCCTGCTGTGAACACAGTGCATCCTTAGGAACTCTGGCAACCTTACTTACCACAGGAACACAACACTACCGAAGAGTAGCGTTATTTGGCTGTGGTATTCTGTAAGGTGGAGGCTGGAGGTATATATAAAAAAATCATAAAGCCACCCCGTTTTTACCAGTTGTAAGTCTTCTTCAATTTTTATCAACACAATTTGCATCAAAGCTGCATCTCAGAAGTTTTAATTAGGTTCTCTGTCAGTTTGTCGTGAATATACATAAGTTTGTGAGGTATTTTCCGCATACAACCCATGTGCGCGGAATCATAATTATTAATATTAAGCGTTAAGCGGATAAAGCGCCGGCGGGTCGTGAAGCCCGTGGAGGTGCGCTCAAGTCGCGATTAGTGCAGATGAAAGCACTGCAGACTATGAGAGGTAATACCGGATTGAGAGCTGCTCGGTCGATACCTCCAATATTTATACCGTTGTCACATTTAATAAAAAAATAATCAAAATCAGATAATATCGAAACCTCTTCAGACTTTCGTTCAATATGGTGATATAATCAAACGAGAATGTGACGTTACGCGTGTACAAATACGTTTCTGTTTGTGTAGGCTGCGTAATAAGGGAGGTTGCTCTTGTTTGCGTCATACAAACTTTCTTCCTAAATGAATAGTACTTTTTGTACTGAATCCGTACAGTCACGCGCAAATAACTAGGTATACCTATGTTCATATTTTGTACGAAATAGTAATGGATGAACAAAAGCAAGAACTTAATAAATGTGATGCATGACCTGGCGTATATTAGGTAGATGTACTTATAGTCATGTATACTTATGTTACAAGAGTAGTTTGGTATCTATTGCTTACCTTCCCGTCGAGTGAACGTGAAGTTTCTGTAAGGGAAACTGATGAGGTCGAACTGTGAGAGGGTCATGCCGGGGACAAAGTTGACGCTCTGAGAGTTTTGCCACTGGTATACCAGTTGTTGGTTCGAGTATGCATCTATAAGAATACATATTCAAGTTCAAGGTCAAAAATATTAATATAAGGGAAAATCTACAAAGAAGGCTGCATAGATTAGATGTAGAGATATAGATTTATGGTGATAAAAAAATAACTCTAAGAAAGAGTAAAGAATAATCACGATGAAAAAAAAGAAAAAAGATACGTCATCATCATTACGCACAAATTATTTAGTATGCGCTGGTATGCGCACTGTAATAAACGTGTAAGTATGTATATGCTGTACTGTATAACATAAACATAATATCACATTGTACCAAAAAAAAATTAAAACTTATAACAATGTTTTTCAGCAATTTTATTTTTCGATGACGAGCAACTTCACGAAATTCTTAGAGTAATTTTTATAACACCTTGTAATAGATATGTTCAGGGATTTTTTCTTTACACTAAGATAATTACGAGTGTACTTACAGCTGCCAAGAATAAGAGGACACGATTGTCGGTCCATAGGAAAATTGCGGAGTTCCATAGGACATTTTGCTTTGATGGTTAGCCTGGAAACAGATATTCCTTATATAATAAAAAGCTTTGGCAAACAAACTACGCGAAAGTTTATCTAGCAGGCAGGTAATGAATTAAGATCGTAACTTAATCGGGCAGAAATGCAAAAACGGTTTAGGTTTTAGTTAGAAATGTGTTTAACGTATTTGCAAAGCAGAACAGTAAATAGCCGGAAACGTCCGAAACGCTTAACTAAGGCGTTAGATTAACTAAAAGGATTCTCAGAGCCTGTGTGTAACGTTCAACGAAGCAATTCTGCTGCCGAATTTTGTCCGAACTAAACCGATTAACGGGTGGACGGCTGCATATTCTCCGACGAAAATTAGACGAACTTATCTATTCAGTTTTATATGGATTATTCAGTTTTCCTTAAAATATGTAGGACACTTAAATAACGCTCGAATAAGTACAATCTTCTCGGTAGGTAGTGGCCTAAATCTATATAGGTACATTTTTGACCCATCAATTTGCTAGCAATATGTCGATCTTAATTGAAAAAAGCATAAAATCAATAATTGTGTAAAGCTATTCAAAACAAAAAAAAACCGGCCAAGTGCGAGTCGTACTCGCACACCGAGGGTTCCGTATCATATTTGAACGTATAAAGTGAAAAAATCCGGACCGCATAACTAAGTTTGTTTGTGAAGGAATTTTGATGATTTTGAAAAAACTGTATTAGTTAGGAACATCGTTTTATTTTTGGTGCCATATTTGGGTCAATTCCTATCAACCCTAATTATTTCAGATTTTTCGCCCCGCAAACTTCGGAGATAAGGGGGGGGGGGAATGGTATTTTTTTGGATAGTTTTCATCATATGTCGAAAACTGTGAGACATAAAATAAAATAAAAATATATTTTGAAATGTGCAGATCAAGCCCTTTCATATGATATGTCACTTGACCTAGTAACCCCACTTTAAAATTTCGGGCCCCCACTCCGGCTCCTTTTGCAATGAAAATAAAAATATTTTTGGATTTTTTTCATTTGCAATAAAGTTGAATAAGCATTCTTTATAACTGTTCCAAATTTCAAGTCGATAGCATAAGTAGTTGCTGAAATAAGCAGGTGTGACAGACAGACAGACAGACAGACATACAGACAGACAGACAGACAGACAGACAGACAGACGAAGTCGCACCATAAGGGTTCCTTTTTTACCATTTTGGTACGGAACCCTAAAAAGTACCTACTATGTTGTTCTTATTTGACACTAAGATCACATAAAAGAAAAAAAATATCTTGATAAATCCAGACTGTATCTCAATAGCGGTTATTTTTAAAAACAGGAATACCCACCGGATTTTACGTTCGATGAAAATTCCACTGAGTAATCGGATCAGGGAATATTTTTCACTTTGCCAATTAAAAATGTCGGACGCTTTGGTTGTATAAAGGGTATGAAATTAATTATTCTCAAACGTTAATTGGGATTTTCGTATTTGTGGACTTCCGAGCAGAAAAGTTTTGTACCATAGATTGCCTGAAACTCATGGCTTTGCTGCTCTCTAAATCTATTAGATGGACAACAAATTTGCCTGCGCGTATACAGGACTTATGGGTAGTTAGGTCTTATTGCCCGACCGTGCAGTAAAGCAGTGTTTTTCAACCTTTTTCATCGCACGACCCCCGTGGTAGGTAAAAACATTTCGCGACCCCCTATCCGCCGCATAATAATTTATTATATTATGTTACAAAATTAAATATCAAATCCGTACAACATTACGTTAATTAGTTAGCCACAGAAGCTTTGAAGTGTTTGATTCCATTTGCAACCTCCTACTTGTGTGAGTTGACAGTTTCGTCGATGGCTCAAATAAAAAGCAAACAGAGAAATAGCTAAAATTTTGAAAATGTTTTAATTCTATGTGTACCTAGCAAAAACGCATCCACGATGGGAGAAATTAGTTAATGAAAAATAGGCCTGTTGGAAATATGTAGGCATAATCCACGAAGTAAGTTTTTGTAGTTATTATTAACTCCGGTCAATGCCGCCGGGTGGCGCTCTCTCTCGTAGGTCTCATCGAATGTGCAAACAGTTGACTGTAATTTTTCTAACTCTTTTATTGTAATAAACCGTGATATTCCGTTCAAAACTTGTGTATTTCTTCAAGGCCTAACTCACATTGATGTGAATGTGACTTATCTACCTCTATTCTTTTTCGTTTTGCTGATCTGCACCTACTAATGTCATTTAGAGAGCATTTCCATAATAAAAAATAAATACTTTTGAACCTTGTAGCTTTTTTTCTTTTTACCGAAGCTTCGCGACCCTCCGCGACCGCCTTATGGAGGCTTTGCGACCCCCCAGGGGGTCGCGACTCCCAGGTTGAAAAACACTGCAGTAAAGGGTTATTCAACTATTTGCGTGTATGTATGGATTTTCTATTATTCAATCCTAGTTCATTGACTTGATGAACAGATTCAGTTAAATGGGTTATCAATTAATTCGTCTTCACTGCACGAGTGAGCAGGGCGTAGGTACTTAAGATTGCTTTTACCTCATTGAATACAATATATCCCCATGCTGACTAATCCTTAGCAACTTATTTGGGACAGTAATAGTGTGCACGTAGGAGTGTTTCCCGTTATAGAAATACGTGTCTGGTCGCCAAATCCTTTCGAGCATCTTGATAGAAAGTGACAGGGAGCGGATGGGACCGAGGAACGACAGCCGAGTGTCACGCCAGTACTGCCTGAAGTAGCAGTCCATTGAATAATCCTGTTACGGAAAATATTTGTATTAGGAAATATTGTTATGTTTTGTCGTTTACACCAGCTTTATAGATTTAGTTTCGGAAATGTATGCAAATGCGTAATTTTTGTTATGTGTTTTACGTAAGAAAGAGGGAGTAGTAAGTCTAGTGATATCATCATATTTCGCTCGTAAATTATAATAGCTGTAAGAGAAACCTACTCTAGTTTTTAATTAAATTTGTTGAAATTTTCAACGTATGCAAGTCGTAGCAGATTCGTAGCGTATTCGTAGCAAAAACTTAAAGTTGTAGCAAATTCGTAGCATGTGCGTAGCCTACACAATGTTTCTGAAAACTACGCATGTTGAGTGTTTAGTGTGCATTGACCTACTCAATGTTAGTGTGTTTACTCATTGTTTTACTTGCTTTTTGCACAAAAGCTAGTTCTTACCATATCAAGTTCAGAAACGGGCCCCATGCTTCGAATAAGAATATTGGTTTGTACGACAGTAGGGTAGCCTGAAACATATCAAATAAATATATTTTTACACTATAGTAAGAGATATCTGGTAGCTTTAGTACACAAAGACAAAGATTGACAGAACACTGCCATACACAACTCAATACTTACTTTGATTAACGGTTTGTCTACGAAAGGAAAAGTTAAGACGTCTTAATGGATCGGTATCTATTGTGTACCAGAGATGTTCTATATAGTTACTAAACATACCTTTCCCATGTGTAGGCAACTGTGAATTTTCATAATTTTTCAACAAATTCTCGAGCACCGACGTAATGTTCTTCGACACTGCATCATTGATGCTTCTCTTAGCGTTTTGTTTTAAGGTGAACGCGTTAACTTCATCGTAAGTACCGTTAATATAATTGGAGAGCAAGATTTCAGAGGCTTCCCAATAGTCGTGTGTCTCAGAGGTATTGTGTGAGAGATTTTTAGCGGTCGCAGACAAAATGCTTGGAGTGTGTTGCGCTGTAGCGTCGTCTCGGGAGTTCAGGGATGTCAGCGATATTGGAAACGTTCCATTTTTAGTCGTCAAGTAGATTGCTCCTTTCGCGTCAACTTGTAAAATGCTGTACACAGAGATTGAAAATGTGATTTAATTTTATGGGGCAGTTAAAGCTCTACAAATTCTAAACTATTCTTTGCAATGTTATATTTTTTAAGAAACGAACAACTGAAATTTCAAATAAGTAATTCTATTGATTTTAAGGAAAAACCCGTCTTAATATACCTAGTTGTTGTTTTAACTACAACCGCTATTTCTAAATAAAATGGTTCTATTGTGTCATACGATTTAGCGCCTTAGTTTGTGTTTCTGTGCTTAATTGGTATAGGTACTTACAATAAAATTGTAATCGCTAAACAATTAATCGCCGTCAAAAAAATTTAGAAAAAAGTTTATTTTTAATACTTTACAAAAATATTTGTTATTAGATACGACCATTTCTGATATCTAAAGCCAGTGTGGTTTAATTGCTTGAATATTAAGTAACACGGGGCCGTGTCGAGACTCTTCAGTTAACGTCATTTACTATGGAATACAGATTTTTTAAGAACGATATCTTGGCATCCAGCCCGCCTCGCTATTTTTTGTTTCACTTTATGTTAAAAAGGGTTCCCTAAGCGTTATGATTCTCAACTTGTACGCCTGATATATTTTTTGTGGAACCTCTATTTTTATAGTTTTATGTATCAGTTTGAAATAGCTTTACCTACATTGTATTTCCATATTAATTGGCCGATATAAAAAAGCTAGGTATGTATCGTCCATTCATTTAACGTGTTCTGATTGCTTCTATGAAGATGGCTCTCACGGCCAGTGATTTACGAATCATACCACGCACAGCTGACGATCACAGACAGCCACGGACCGCACCGACGATGTTGTATCACTGATCTATACAAACCGACCAAAATGCCAAGTGAAAGAGCACCACACCGCACTTTTGAATTACCGACTCGCGGCGTAACGATGCACCGCTAATCCGGTATGGTCGCGTTTGCGTTACCACAGACGTCCCTATTTCCCATGGTTTGCGGTCCGAGTTCGTCTGTTCTAATGCATAATATCACTGACCGTTGGAAGCCACCATAAGACATGGAATTTGTACTGATCGACGCAATCCAATGGCATGTCTCATCGGATAAGTTAATGCTAAAGGAAGGCGCCTCATTTCCTGTCGCGCTCTGCATGCAACTTTGCGATAACTTTGGTATAAACTAATCTCCAACTAGTACTATATCTTAGAATTTCACACGTTCGAACCAATCAATACCAGAATATAGCAGTGACCTAGTCAACTGGGTTGTATGTGACTCTAATTGCAGCCTGACATGCAATGATTGCTCCTTCTCGTGCACTGATTTGATTGCTAGTTTGCAGCCTCCATTCAACATTTAGGATCGGAATCAATATGAAATATTAAATTTATTATCGATCACATATCAAAACAGGACGGTGTACGTACTTTTAAACTATTTTATTTGCTTCCTATGTATCTTATTTAATCTGTTTAGGCTAACTTTTAGTAAATTTTGGTCATGAAATTCTATTTAAAGTGGAAGGCTCTTATCAACTTGTTTTCCGATTTCTTCCCAATCATACGTTCCATTTTGAATTATCTGTTTGATGGATGGCCAAAGTTGTATCAAAATCGATTTCGAGGGATTTTCACATCTTTCTAATTTATGTGATGTTCTATTTTTAGTCAGTTTTTAACAGGCTGCAAATACTGCCTCACAGCTTATCTCGGGATTATAGGTAGTTGGGTTTATGAGTGGGAATTATTTTGATAGGGCTACCAAGATTATTTTGATGTTGTTGATATTATTATTGTTTAAATATCATCACACGATGATATTTAAACGACGAGAATATTTTTTACTGAGGTAAGCAGAGTAACTAAAACGGAAATCTGAATGGATGATAAGATGTAGCACTTCCTGGCGACACGAAAACACTATCATGAAAATCATGATTAACAAAGAGATAGAACTTTTTTAGTTTTGTCAGTTCGTAAGTAAAGTTTTAGCAGAACTTTTACCGGAAGGGAGTGGTTTTCTAATTTTCTTTGCTTATTTAAGCCGTCAGGTTGACAGTGAGGCACTTTGAATGGACCGGTAATATTGCCACCGCCACCGCCACCGCGCTTCGCTTTTCGTT
Source organism: Thalpophila matura (assembly GCA_948465475.1). NCBI lineage: Eukaryota > Metazoa > Arthropoda > Insecta > Lepidoptera > Noctuidae > Thalpophila > Thalpophila matura. The sequence goes on along the minus strand of OX419183.1, from coordinate 7,238,267 downwards.
CAGCTGCACCTGGCATTAATTACTTCTTAGTTTGACATAACTGGGAGCATTTAAGTACCGTTTATTTTTGAATATTATGCTTATTGTATTGATAGAATTATACTTAAACTAGCTTTTGCCCGCGACATCATCCACGTGGACTTTAGTATCCCATGGCGATTTCAAAAAATCCGGTCTTGGTCCTTGTCCTAAAGAAAAGCTCTGTGCCAAATTTCAGCCCACTATAGAACCAAGGGTTTGGGCTGGGCGTATTGATGATTAATTTTATTTTTATAAAGTAAATCTGTGAACTGATCTAATGCTATAAATGCTAGGTGATAGAAAACTTTAGCAGAAAAGCGTAGATACCTACGCTTTTCTGCTCAATAAAACGTAAAATTTTCGGCTTGCTGAGGGATAACAGAATTAAAAATTATCATATTAACACTTTAATGTGTGGTGACTACATCACACTACACTACATGCTACACCTCACTTAACACTAGTGTGTGTATTGCAGTGCATGTAGGTATATAGATAAAGTATGATATGACTTTTAAAATAAGTTATTAGTTCACAGTACTAGTTTATTTATATTCATTGTATCTATTAAAATTGACTCTAACAGATAGCTCTTTGAATACATTTATCGGTGTTGTTGGATTCGCGTGTTCAACTCAAAGGGAGACGCGTCAAAGGAAGCGCCTTATCAATGTAGAGGGTTCGATACTCAGGCCGATTGATTGAACGAACTCATTGAAGGAGGGTTTCACTATTCAATACTAGTTCGATTAAATACGGGGCCAACTTTGAAATCACGAAAAAAATCAGGTGTTCGATACATTTTGTCGAGTGATATGGATATTGTGTGGAACAATTGAAAACTGAATATTATGTCCTTCAATATGTCCCTCGTTTAACCTGTCATCCACGATTATTTTGTACGAGAGGTTTTTAATAAAACAAACGATTGATTATTTGATTGTAGCTATTTCTTAATTTCTAATGAAAAGAAAGAATCCGGAACAGAAACACTACGGTAACAGTGAGTAAAGTAGAGCCTACTCAAAAGCCTCTAGTGAGTAGAGTCTACTCAAATAACCATATAGAAACTAAACTAACACGTAAAATAACAAACCCAGTGTTCCACCACAGAACATGGCAAAGAATCGATATTCCATAATTAATGGCATTTAACTCTTTTACATTAGCTTGTCTAAAAGCTTCTCTAATATCCAATTTTAAGTTCTCAGCCATTTCTATAATCATAATGTATTGAGTTAAAACTTGGGTGGCGCCGACGCCCTGTAACATCGAGTTAAGACGACAGCGATGGCGGCCGCCCCACAGCTAATAGAAAGATACGGTAAAAACTATCATTAGGACGAGAGCAGACAAAACTCTACAAGTTTTTGTTTTATAACTGAATTTTGTGTAGTTTTTTCTGCAGTTCCAGTACTTAGGGGCATGACTAGGCGGTGATTACAAGGAATTTTCACAGCTGTATACCTAATGTGTTTCGTAGTTTTTTGCAGATTTATATACGAGCAGGATAGTTAGAATTATAGAGAAATAGGACTCGTTAATCCTTGGGGTTGGTCATCAGTTTATCAGACCATGGAAATGGTTCATGCTTAACAAAGAATTTCTATATGTATTTTACTTTAATAAATAAACTTAGGTAAGTGGGGACAAACAATCTTCAACATTAAAATATTTAGCCGCAATAAATAACGAAGTTGTTTCACATCAAGTGACCTTAAACAATTATTTTTTCTTTGTTGCAGCGATAAAATGTGGTTGTCAGGCGCCATTGGAGGTCGCGAGGGCTCTCAAAGGAAAGAGGACACTCCGGTAGGTACAAAATGTGCCAAATTGACAACTCAGGCCGCGATCGCACTTCGGATATTGCAGTGCGGTACGCCCTTTGATTGTTATCTGTCGTTACTATAGGCTCCGTGTTACTAAGGTATGAAGATTAGGCATTTGTGATGGTCTAAAGATACTTGAATTAATAAAGGAGAGAAAAAGTAGACACAGTAAAAAATCTACTGTCTTACTACAAAAAAGATAAACATCTGTTAAACAAGAATGATACTAAAAATTATACACACTTGCTGTATACTAACTTGTCTAAAACAAGTGTGTATTATTTTTGGTATCATTCTTGTTCAACAGATGTTTATGTTTTTTGTAGTAAGACGGCTATTGTTTGCCGACCGCAATCTATGCCTAAATGGATTTATTGGAAAATAAAACAATAGGTATGATGCGCATCCGCGACTCTGTCCGAAATCTGAAAACAACGCTATGAGCCTATGACGTAATGACGTTATCTTCTTCATACAAACTTTTGCCTTCTTTACGGATAGAATTTCAGAAATCCCTCTTTATTGCACCTCTAAGGTACTCAAGGAACATTCAAAATTTCAAAGCACTTAAGGTCTACCGTTGTTTGTCAGCCAGTCATGGTAGGTAGGTACTGTTTTGTAGGTATAGGAGTATAGAAGATGATTATGTGCGGTAGAAAAACGATTTTTCTATTCCATATTCCACCGGGATCTCGTCTGAATGGGTTTGTTACTTGTTTCGAAATCGTTCGTTCGACATAAAGCGATACGGAAGCCTTCATACATTTGCGATAAGCTTCACATAAGCGGGAATTACATTACGAAACTAGTGTCGTAAAACTATAGCCTAAAGACAGCTTGATTTTGAGCTCGTGATAATGATTTTAGTGGAGGGCTTAAAGTAAAGAAAAATTGTGTAGCTGTGTACATAACAATTTATTCAGTTTGTAGATTGGCTATATATCTAACTAGCTTCTGACCGCGGCTTCGCCCGCGTTTTCCGGGATGTAGGTATTATACATAATAAACCTTCCTCTTGAATCACTCTATCTATTAAAAAAACCGCATCAAAATCCGTTGCGTAGTTTTAAAGATCTAAGCAGGGACTAGGGACAGACAGACAGCGGGAAGCCACTTTGTTTTATACTATGCAGTGATGCATAAGTACTTCTTTCTACTTGCTAATCTAAAATGAATATAAATCAATCGGTTATTTCGTTGATCAAACAATAACAGCTATTATTAAGCGATTATGATAATTATTATTCCTTCAGTAGAAAGTGTAATTTGTATGATAAAAATGAGGATTTAGTAATGTAAGTTATTACCTATAATATTCTTATTATATCAGTTTCTTTAAATTATTTTGGGATTTTTTTTAATCACTAAATACAGCTTAAATATTCTCAATTAGGTAGTCTTAAATACTTTTTGTATAATTAAGTTTACTTTGTGTTTTAGTTTCAAAATCCTTATTAAGTGACAAACTTCATTGTTGGCAGAAGTTTGCTTAGTTAGCCCCGAGGAGGACTTTTAATTTTCTTATGCCAACATTATCACGTAACCAATTAAAATTCTGTTATAATACCTAAACCCTTTTTCATTAATTACCCCCTGCAAGCGGATTATTTATTACGTTATAATACGTCCTACGTTGAACCTTGCCCCTCAATTTTACGCCAAACTCAATTTATTCGCAAGTTCCAAATTACTGCCTCGATGATGGTCTGTTGCAAGCGTGATTGCTAAGCGTGGGGTCCTGGATTCAATTCCCGGGTCAGGAATAGACTTATTGGGATTTTCCATTACAAAATTCTCGGTAGCAGCACGGAGTCTGGATTTATTCCTGGTTGATGGCAATAGGTTTGTTTCCTATTAGATACATGTGACTTACAGATAACTGGCAAAATGCAGTTCTTCCTACTTTACACCTCTGCCTAACCCTTCGGGGAATACAGGCGTAATGTTATCTTACAAATGACTGCAAATAACAACAATGTTTTCAAAGATAACGTTTTTATTTATGTTTATAGTTTAACAATGAGTAAACTCTTAATAACGTACAGTTTAAAACCCTACCACGATGTTACCCCATCTACTGGTCCATCTCACTAACGAGGTGTAGATCGTACTGTAGTGATAGCATAATATCGTAGAGAAACACCAGGATGTTACTCACTAAAAACACTATATTAATAGCCTGAACGCTTGGTCGACTTGATGAGAGCGCGCGAGGGTCCGACAGTACAAACAGATGTCCCAACAAAACCACGGCGCTTGGCACAGGCGGGTCAAAAGTTTCAAACTGTTCCAGAATATATCCTAAAGCCATCAGAACATGTCCAACATATGGCAAGTATATTTCAACAACAGTATTAAAATCCAACATTTAAATGGGAGTTCTTACTACCTGCACGACATCGTTTTAGTGTTGTGAAGCGTCGTCTTCAACTCCGGACTCCTGGTATTCTCCAATTATGGAGAGAATATTTGCAATAACGAAGAAACGATTCACACGGAAACCGCGGCGCAACTGTTTGAAGTATAGTAAATCTTGGATAACTGTGCATGCGTCGGATATCATGGCCAGGAAATGCCCACATAGAATGAGCATACTGGCCACGAGGCACGGTTTGTTGTCTTCACAGTATATCTTAAAGAATATGTATCCAAGTACCACCAAACAATTGCTTGCTACTGATAAGTAGACATCTATTGCTGACATGAAAAAGCCTGATGGCTGACGCCCGACAGTCTTCTATTGTAGAGTGGTAATGTGTGAGTAGTTCTTTCGAAATGCTAAACTCCATATTGCTGGTTTGCGTCCATTAGCCTAACAGACAAAGGTACTTCTAGTTTCCGTTACGTTTATAGTTTCGTACCTTCAGTCCATTGCTCTAATAAGTTATTGTCTACATCCCCAGTCCGCTTTACAAAGCCTCTTTTTATTTCATTTTCTATCAGCACCTCAGGGGTATTGGCTATATTAATATTAATCTGTATGCAAGGTAGGTTGTGTAATGTTTGGTGTCTACTCTTTGGTGTAAAGTTATTTTGTCAATTTTGACAATATCAATACAACAATATAATACTAGAGACAAAAAGGCCTTTAATTGAAAGAAGTCTGGTTTCTTGCCTAATATTGTGGATTTAATTTAGTTTATATTTTAAACACAATATTGAATTCTACAAATAGAAACAAATACTTATGTTGAAAATTCTTTTGCGGGACCACCGCAGTCATCGTTGGCAAATATTATTAGATTATTATACGGTTGTGGCGGGCAGGTAGACCGCTCACGGGTATTTGTTTTTAGTGAAGAAAAGGGTAAATTCCTCGGAGAGGCGAGTGTCTCGAGCGCGGTCTCAGATATAAAACGCAATGCACACACGTGGGACTGTATTGGTATGTAAAATAAATTATATTTTAGACTCCAGGTATACGGCACTATCCACTGTAACCGATTACCGTGACGTGTATACCATTGAAGTTTGTGTGTTTATTTGAGAACATAATATGTATGTAGTTGAATGTAACAACTGAACTTTCTACTATCTCTTCGAGGGTGTCTTTGGGGATATTTACGAATGATAATGAGGGAAAATAGTCCTTAGCAATTAGATTGAGGATGGTGAAAGCACACAAGCAGAATACTGTATTGGTTTAAAAAAAGCTAATACCGTAACATAACATCACGCCTCTATTCTCTATTTAAATGTGAGAACTCACAATTTCACCGCATTAAGTAAGTGCTATGTAATAGGGCTACAACTGCTACAAGCTAGGGTACGATGTAAGCTTATTTGATAAAGATAGTAAGTAATATTAATAACACTTATCTCTTCATTAGTTATGATGATGTCCTTGCGCATTAAATACGCAATAGCTCTGACCGAAACAATCTCTAAACGAATTAAAGTCCCCAGACACCTATCTAATTAAATTATAAGGGTTGAATTGTAAATAGGCTGAAAATTCGTCTGTGCCTGATGAAGTAAAAATATTTTTTATAATTGCTCTAATTGTAATGGATGAAGATAAGTTTGATCTTTACTTGGATATCCAATATATTATATACATTGCTGGCAGATTCTTATTGAAGGCATAAAAAAAAAATACATTTTTATACCTAATAAGCCCCTATCAACATCCTTTGTTTATCGCAAATTATAAATACTTATGGATATTATTTTTAAGAATAATAAGTAGTATTTTAATACATTGCCTAGAAGTCTACTGATCTAGTAGGTAGTGAAACCAGGCTATGACAATCACATTAATATGTTATCGATTATATACATACGAGTATATTAGGTAGGTAGGTACCTATGCTCACAGTTACGTTTAATGAAATGTTACGAACAATGTCCGCGACGAGTTTCAGTAATATGATTGCAAAATTCTATTTAATCAGCACTGCAGTTTTGAACTTGAAACAATCATATGATTGCTTGCTCTGCAAACATTGAAAGTTCAATTGAATAATCTATTATAAAGGACATAGTCCAAGAAAAACGTCGATAAAATCGTGCTTTGTCGATTTTTGAAGACAGAGTTTTTGTAGTAAAGGTATTGTTACTGTAGTATATTCTATAGTTTGGCAACCTGCCACTACAGACTACATAGCGCGGTTATATAAACTTTCAACTCACCATATTAAAGCCAAACGTGGTTTTAACTTGAGCTTTGGCACTTGTCCTTCAGTAGTGTGTGCTGTATCTATTGAATACCGAAAATAATTCGCAAAAATACTTACTACTTTATAACTCAATGGCAACGCTGTAAAAAAATCCACACTACTTGTTTTTTTTTTCACTTTTGGAAGTAAATAAATACATACAGCTTGGAAAAGTTTTTATTCGTTTTATAGGACCTTTTCAAAAAACGAAAAAAAAATACAAGTGCTCAATCAATAATTTAGCAGAATGTTGAGAATGTAGGTAGGTAGTGTCATTTTAGAAAAAAAAGCGTGTGTAAAACAAGTTGTACAGAAACCTCGATTCTTGACATACTGTTCACTAAGATGGATGAGGGGCATCTGCCATACTTTCATGTTTATATGAAGATGTAAAAGCCATCGCTCATGGCTAGATAATTTGCAAGTTGCTTGTTGTCACGTCCTTTGGCGACATAACGTTTGACTGATCGCTTCTCTACTTCTTTTATGCCATTAAAGGTTTTTGAAGATTTCATTCCAATTTAATACTTAGTCATATCACTCGGTTGCAGAAAGCTTTTCATTATAAACACATTAACAGTTTCTGAATTGTTCCATAACCAAAAAAATAAGAATTTTAATTAATTTCGTTTAAATTGTATTGTTAATACTTTGCAATGACGTTTTTCCATATTAGACTAACTTTTGAGTGTGAGCTACAGTAAACAAGATAAAGCATTAGGTATAAGAGTATAAAACTGAAATCTAAAAACATTTTAAAACTCTTTCCATCTTCTCGGCTGTATTACAGCCTTATTTTACACAATATTACGCTAAACTTTATTTTCTTGACAAAGGACGAAGTGGGTTGTAGGAAAAATATGAAAAATGCAGTTGGAGGTAGGTCCCCACCTACCTCCAACTGCATTTTTCATATTTTTCCTACAACCCACTTCGATAAGATTCATTTCCTGTACTTAAATAAGCGGTGTGGTGCATTCTGGTGGGGCACGAGGTGTTAACTCGTGCGGGAGTTTCTCAAGAGCAGTTCAACAAGCTTTCCCTCATTATACCGCCATCGCTAACGGATTTATAAGAGATTTTAAAATCTTCGGATTATACTAAATGCTGTTCGATGTAGAACAGTTATTTCGACTCGATGTGTCTGGTGTTAAATTTGCATTTTGGTTGATTTTAACAAATAGTAAAATATCTACATAGTTGTTATGTGGATATGGTAGTGGATACCGGTGGTGGTGAAATAATACGATATTTATGTATTTGAAGACCTAGTAAAATTATGCACATTGGGCAGTAATATTTCAGTTACAACAAAAGTGGTTCAACTATCTAATGGAAGTGCTTGATTTAGGGCCGTAAGATCAATCGTAGCTTAACCACGGAAGAGAGTTTAATCTCCCGTCTTCGATTGTTTTCTAATATCTACAAAAACCCAAAGAAACACCGAAGACGGGAGATTGAACTCTTTTCTACGTTACGGCCCTTATGATTCCGTATTTAAAAAGACACAAAACTTTAACGTCATCATTCAATAACTTTATTGAATGATGACGTTAAAGTTTTTGTGTCTTTTATATTAACATTATATATATGTGATAACCGTTACCAAAGCGACATTGCACTATCATTAGCGGCAAAAATCTACAATTTTGTGGAAGATCTACAGTTAATTGTAGAGGCTATGTTTAAGTAGTTATAGATGTACCTAAATCAATTTACTGGGAAATAACGACAGTTTATGGGCTGATAGAATTGAGAAGAGAGACATAAAACAGTCCTATAAATAGCAGCTAACCAGTTAAAAGTCTGCTAAGTGATAATGAATCGTCAGGAGTGCTTGTTGACATTGACTAACATCATCTCATCGGTCGATAGTTGGCAGCCCGTCAAGTTTGCGACGTGGCGCCCTTGCGATAATATGAGCGCAACCTCGCCGTCATGACACGTTACCTTTGCGAGGATTAATATTTTCACAACATTATCTTGTCGTTGGCATATGTTGTAGTATATTTTAAATTACGTTGTTAGCTCAGTTTGATGGCTTAATGCATTCTCTGTAGCCCGGATGTGATTACATTAACCAGTGACTGATTCACTAAACAGTACATAAACACAGTACCTAATTTGGTTGTAGGTAGTCAAGTGCATATTATTGTCCATTCTAATTTGTTCTAGTGCCATATCCAATATTAAGGCTCGACGCATACGGGCCATTCGCGACAGCCACAAAATGCCGCCACAAACAGTTCATACAAATTGTGTGAAGACGTATGTTTGTCCCGTGTGCGCCGAGATGAAGCGAGTACCGGCGATTTGTGGCGTTTGGTAATCACCAGCGACAACCGTGTGTGGCGAGTCCATATAAAATAGGTATACCTACGAAAGCTGTTGTCCGTAGCTCAGTGTGCGCGTTTTGTTGCAGTCTTAAATAGCTTGTGTGCAGCGAGTACCTACAGTGAAATTATTATATAGTATGAGAAAATAAATAATCGAAATTGTTTCGCAAATCTATAAGATCCCATTAGCAAAACATTCCCGTGATAACATCAGTGTTTACTTGACAACATATTTTAGTCGCATGAAGTCTTCGTTTCGTCATCGTCTAAGCAGGTCTCGAAACGGCTTTCGTAAATCTTCGGGTTCTTAAACATGTAAGTTGGATCTTGAAAGGACCTTCCTACACGCATCGCCGGTTGCGATAAGCACGTTGGGTTGGGGTACGATATTTCCAGCTAACGCGCCCTTCTGAGGGAAGATAGCAAGCGCTTTATCGAGTCTGTAATTCTGTATGCAGCGCAACAACCGTAAGCCTCGCGGACATTATTTTTAGGGTTCCGTAGTTCTTACTTATAGTTTCGTCATGTCCGTCTGTCTGTCTGTCTGTCCGAGGTTTGGCTAAGAGACCGTTAGTACTAGATAGCTGTAATTTTGTAGGAGTGTGTATAGTATATCAATTTTATTACGCGGACAAAGTGGTAATTCATCTTGGAATCTCCTATTTTTCTCTGTAGCGTACGTTGGTATACGTACGAAAAGAAAAATAGGAGATTCACATAAAAATGTCATTAAATTCATTTGAAAAAGAGTACAGTCGTAAGAAAATTATTTGAGATGAGTTTTTCATTATCATATCTATCCCTATTTTTAGGGCGGCCATGACAGTTGAGTTTGACAGTTTTATTTTATGACGTGAAGTTTGAGTCGTTGTATGCACGCGTGGTGGATTGGATGTTGCCATTTTGACTGACATTGACATATCAACAGTTGTCAAAATGACGTTTCACATAATTCATTTGTCGATTGTTGATCCACCATATTTGTGTTGTGTTGCTCTCCTTGACAAAGAAAATAATGAATTACAATTAAACGAAGTAATATTAAAGAAAATAAACATTATAATTGGAACCGGTTAGTATCATGTATAGCTATAATACTTATTGCGTACGTAGACCACTACCAGGCTCCATACATTTCTAAAACAACTCCTTTTGGAAAATATTTTTTCAGGGTAGCTCCCTTAGGTACCTACATGTGGGGATGAATATTTTTTTTCGTCGTCTACCCCATCGTGTGGGATATCGTTGAATAGGTCTTCTAAAATGACTTGGGGGTTGCTAAAATTATTTTTCGATTTAATGCTCCATTTACGAAATATTTAAAGTGCAAATTTTAGTAACTTAAAAAAAAATGAAAAATTCACGATGATAGTGCATTTCATGAACTTTAAAGGAAAAGTATAGCGGTTAAGATAACTTTATTAGTTTAGCAGTAATAGTCGTTGAACTTGGGTGTTGGATAAAATTTTGTACCAAATACAAAAAGTGACTAAGATGAAGTAGTTGCTTGTTGCTACTACGGAACCCTACACTGCGTAGCCCGACACGTACTTGGCCGGTTTTTATTTAAATATTTGTAATAGTATTGTGTCAGCAATGTAAAGCTTTTAAAGGAATACTGGCTGTGCTCGGTATGCGTCGCAATTGAACTTGTTTTTTTTTTCTCAATAACCTTCCTGGGCATACGCAAAACAACTGTTAGATACTGTACAGAGTTTCAAGTCAATCGATTGAATTGTTGACGGGTTAAATATCCCCCAACTGTTATTGGGGTCAGATTTGTAATACCTATATAGGTATATTTTTTATTTAGGTAATAATATTATGTTTGACTTAACCACCGAATAGGTACCTACATATTAGGTAAGTTTCGAATCTAGACTTTACCAACAATAAACAAAACTTCAAAGTGATTCAGAAAAAGTTGTTCTCCCTTTTGACGATGATGAATTGCGACATCTAAAAGGTTTTATAATGTGAGCATTATTTTGAAGAATGTTTCAGTTTCATAGTCTAATATACATAATTTTTGTCCAGCCTACCTATACCTACTTATTATGAAGTTTAGTTTTTTTTTTTTTTAATTATGCAATGACGTAACTAATTTAACGTCGTTTATCGTCATCTTGCTCTTATCCCAATTTATTTGATTAACCCAGCATGACTTTCTCCAATTATCACTTCATTATTTTAGTTTTATTTCAATGCATTATAAAAAGCTAATTGCTACAAAAGCTGGCTATAACTTTATCAAGAGATTAAGAAATAAATATAATTACTTAAAAGCAAATCTGTTAGGATTTCCGCTCTATACATGTTTAAGCCAGTACCTATTCCCCGAGTGTTGTAAGGATTCATGGACTACCTATATCCCGCGGCGACGTCCGAGCAAGTAGGTACACAAGCCCCGTAGTACATCTCTAAATCCTCTATTGACTCAGTTTCTCATGAAAGCGTTCGTACGAGTAGGTACTCTCGAGTAAATCTTATTTTATTCATCCATGCTTGTAGTTTAGGTAGAAAATCGTTTAAGTATTTAATATTTAAAAAAAATAAAATAACATCGGTAGGTATAAGAAAAAATAGAAAGCATAATATACCTAATAGATTTCCTATACCCACGCGTAGCTTTTGACAGCGCGGAGCAATCAACAACAACAAGTAATGAAATAACAAATTACGTAATAATAAATCACGAACCGACATATAAGTTATACATAACTGGCAGTAGGGTGTATGCTAGTACGTTTGGATAATGTTATTTCCCAATCTATCACGAGTATTGTGTCCGAGAAGGGACGGGCGCGGGGTGCGGGGAGAACGTCATCGGTGTTCGACAAATAAAGCGATGACAGGCATGATTTTGGCGCAATTATTTATTGATTGAAGTTTATTTCAAAAACTAGTTTAGCTTTTTTTTAGTTTATTAATTTGTAAAAAATATTGCAAGAATTTTATATTTGACAAGCAACATTGTATTTGTATTCATAAAAAAACTATTTTGGTGTAGGTTAAATAAAACTCGACATGTTTGGCCTGGCCTGGATGAACCTATTCTGTGTCATTTATTAAAAAAAACTTTTTGGCGGCAAAAATAATGACAGGTTAAATTATAAAATTACGTTCCGTAATTTAAGACGGAAAAGTAATATTACGTAAGTCCAATAAATTTATTAAATTCATCTCTCAAACTTTAGCTTGCAGCGGACACCAGAGACCTATCCTATTTGATGTAACCACTCTGCAACTTCTTCACTTTTCAAATATTGCAGAGTGTAGAGCGAAAGTATTTTATGAAAAATTATTGGCTTTTTGAATGTAATTGTACGAGCTCACTCTTTACTTTTCCAAATTTAAATTTTCAGTCTGCAAAATGTGATTCAGTTGAAGAGTTCGGAATTAGAGTGCAGCTCGCGGTAGGTATGTACCTATACGTAGCGTACTTACCCAACTAAAGACCGATGCTTGTATCTCTATTCAAAATTAGTTAATTACAAGCTAATAACTTGGACGTTAGTCCCGTTACGCGAAATATATTTAATATATCACGCGATACGTACGTACCTACTACATTAGATATTTTTCTGTGTTAGCAATTTCCGTTGAACGCATCATAATATGGGGTAGGTACGTATAGATATTTTTATCATTGATAAATCAATCGAAATAACTTATTTGCGCTGGTGAATGGCATATTGTACGATTTAATATTGAAATAAATGACATTGTAATGTTTTGGTTTTCATATAATTGTAACGTCTGAAAACGTGTGAAGTAGGTATTTTTTTTATTACCTACACGTGGAAAAAGTTGACACATACGTTACATTTGTAAAGGTAGGTATATTGTGTTATGTAATAATCCAATGTGTTTTTGTAAATCATTACCTAATTTATTAGTTAAATTTACAAATTAAATTAAAGACTAAAATAATCCTTTTACACTCTTCACCCATTTTAATTAATATCAATATTATATAAGCTTTAGTAACTATTTTGACAAACTTCTTGAAGTAGCCTGTAAGTATAGGTAGGTACACTTTATGGAATGCAATAAATTATTGAGTAATACCTCATGCAGAGAATCTCAAAATAAAAATAAAATCTAGAACATGATTGTATCAAATCCACTATTATAGTCAAGCTTCAAGATTATTATGCAATTATGTTCCCTCAGAGCTGAGGATTAAGGAGCATCGTTACTAAATTGCTTCGCTAACGGCAAGTAAACGGATTAGGGAGGTTCGTATCATTAAACAGACGCCTAGCATAATAGCGGGTCCGTGCGACCCGGGTTTAGACAGATGTAGAGCAAGACGTGTGGACGCTGCCTAGGTATATAGGACGGATGTATGGACATCTTGCTCTAAATTAAGCTATTCAATGCAAATATTGAACATGATTTCAAAATCCAGATTACATAAATACTCGACATAACAATAAGTGTCCGATACTAATCTTGAGTTTTTCAGATTTACCTAGGTAGGTACGTACTTTTTCACGACTTACGCGCATTTCGGTATGATTGAACTGTCAAACATGAAAGTTGTCATACGATATCGCCGTTTCAGGACATTACACTCGTTTACATTAAAGTCTGTAAACATGCTCGTAAATATATTTTTAAAGTGTAACGCTATCTACAAACATACAATGTATATTATGTAGCTTCAACGCAAGTCATAAATGTAGTTTCACACTTAAGATGACGATATAAAAAGTATCGGTAGCGCCGGTACAGTTATACAATTGAATGTTCACTTTTTCTAAGTACCGAAATATTGTTACACGTAAGAATTCCCTTCGATTCTATGTTGACTCCCGTGTCTGTCACTCCTATATAGGACCCCTAATATTTTATGTTTTTTTGTAGATTTATGTGTCAAAGTAATGCTTACGACACTAAAAAGTGGTAAACGAGAATTGGTGCTAAATAAAATACTTCCAAAACCGTTAAACGTTGTAACATATTGACATTCCGGGCAGCCAACACAGTGCCGAAGGGAATTCTTATGTGAAACGCACTATACCCTTATCTTAAATTATATGTCAAATTGTCAATCTCCTTGGTTACTTCAACGTAGCCTCTACTGATGCATAATCAATCAGCCTATAATGTTCCCACTGCTGGGAGTCTGGCCTCCTCCCAGAGGAAGTGGGCTCTAGTCCATCACGCAGCCCGGTGCGGGTTGATGGACTTCACATATATTCGAATTTTTGGTTCTAACTGTTCTAAGACATGCCGGTTTCCTTACGATGTTTTCCTTTACCGTTTTTAGAGCAGCGGTGATTGAAACATATTGCACAAACTGTGTGCCTGGCCGGGGTTTGAACCCACGACCTACGACTTGTAAGTCGACGCTGCTACCCTTGGGTCACTAATTTCTATTGTAGAAAAATAATATTTCAAAGAAAAGATAAAGTAGGTATGAACTGTATTACAATACTTTAGACCAGTAGGCAGTTAAAAGAACATTAACGAAATGAAAATATTCTAAATGCGAAAATGATGTTTGCTAATTACATCAAGTTTTTTTTTGCATAATTCGAGAAACATTTGTAGTAGAACTTTACGTGAAAATATGAATGTTCGAAAAGACTTTAGGTTATATATACCTACCATCACTATCTCTAAAAATAATACAAACATGGTGGTCGTATGATGATGTATGTTGATAGATAACTTCCGATATGTTGGGTGACCGCAGTAAGTTTCCATCGACGAAATTCTGCGACCATCAGTTTAGTTTAACCGTTGTTGAAAACTAAAGTATCTCGGTTCCGTAATTCGCAGAATATGCATTTGCTTCAACGAAATGCATATTTCTTCAAAACTGAGCGTTTTCCTGCTCTGTTGTTAATATTTTTCTTATCTAAAAGCAAGTAGTTTGTTCATTGAAGTGCTACAACCATTGTTTAATTATGCAATCGAATAATGTATTCATAAATAATTACCTATAAATAAGACAGTAATATAAAAACAAGATTTACGTCTGTTTAATACACATAATTTATTTAATTTGTGGATTCAAGCATAATGTTCACGGTTATGGACTGTGATCCAGTTACAGGGTCGAGTCCTTGATCTATTCCTTGAAATGTAATGATTTTACTCTTAATTCTACTTTTAGGGATTCTTATTTAAATCTGATGTTATTTGTTTGGATGTTTTGCTTATAGTAAGATGAATGAAGGGTATATACCTAGGTATAGTTCAATATTGGCTAGTTAGGTATCTTGTAGTGAAAAAAATATTTTCCTTTCGTTTATTTAACACCCTTCCTCTAATATGATCTGTCTTAAGATTCAAGATAAGCATGGTTATGAAAAACTAACAATAAAGAAGTTGAAATATGAATAAAATTCTGCGGTTAATAGTTATCATTGTGTAAAATATCACATAGGTATAGGTACTTAACTTATTTTATACAAAACAATATTTAGATACAAATAAAACTTTAATATCTAGGCTCTATCCAAGTAGGCGTATCTATTTACAACGCTATAGCGCTGCCAGTTTTTAAATGTTATTGTTGCTCCGCGCACCTCTAGACATCGTCGCAGCGTCGCGCGGTAGCTCTAGAGAGCCAGCGCCCCTCCGCGCCGGGCAGTTGGTCGCGAACACTGAGATACAGCGCACGCGCTCTGCTCACTCGCGCGCTCCCGCGCCGCCGCGTGTCGCTCGCTATATAAGTCTCTGTCTGTACTGTGTATCTATTATTGTGAGTCTATTCTGTATGCCGTGTGTGTTACAAGTATTAAACAAGTTATACACTAAAACTAGCCCGGTCATTTCTGCAAACCCAACCCACACTATAACGCTTGAATAAACAAAATGAACGTCGAACGACGAATTGCTGACTGTTAACAAACAAATACAGCGAACGGGAAATCAAAATCAGCCGCTAGTCTACCAGATAATGAATCTGCAAACACGTTTATAAAAACCTTCTATTTTCTTTGTTGTATACTATCTAGTGAGACGGGCTCGTGGCTAAATAACAGGCGCGCTGATCAGTCGATCTTTTTTAGGGTTCAGTACCTCTAAAGGAAAACAGCAACCCTTATAGGATCACTTCGTTGTTCGTTCGTCTGTCTGTCTGTCAAGGCCTTTTTTCTCAGGAACGCGTGGTACTTCCACGCAAGTTGAAATTAGTACCTATCAAATACTCAAGGTTACGATCCCTTGGAGCTTTTAAAAAATAACCTCCTAAGTCAACGTAATAAAAAAATACAGCCATATGTATTTATGCCGCATATTTTGACACTCTCAAGGCAAGGTTTCATAGCACAAGCAAAGGAAAAAATCCGAATATCGTTAATATGTAGTTATCAAACTTACATTGTATTTTGTACGAAACCCTCAGGGCGCAAGACTTACTCGCACTTGTCCATTCTTTTTTATACGACAATGAGGCAAACAGGCTTACTGCCCGCCTGATGTTAAGCGGTTATCGTAGCCTATGTATGAAATGCTTTAAAATAGGAATTCGCTGTGCCGACAGCCGATCTGCAAGATTATGCTGCACTTGCCGCGGTCACTCCATGGATGGGTGAACATTCTTTACACATCAAGACTCCGTGCCTGGGCGAGCATCTTAAACAGTCAGGCTCGGTTGTCATACGAATACGTGAAGCAATCGGTCACTCACTCGAAAGTTTGACAACGGGTCTAACTTTAGTTTACCGGTATTACTTAGTAACTGGATTGTGGAGGTCAGATGGCAGTCGTTGCATGTCAAATATTGATATATCTATCAGACCGCATCTAGTTAGACTGGAAGTCGACTCCAAAGTAGTTGAGGAAAAGTTTAGGTGGATGATGAGATACCTACCTTATAGTAAAGCTTTTAGTAAGATATGTTACAGAACATTAGCAAAAATGTAAACAGATATTTACGATAGCCGATTTTTTTCAAAAACACCTTGAAAATTGTTTTTTCAAGTTGTGTATGGGAGTCCAGCATAGGAGGATTTAACGGATATTACGTTAGCCCAAAATGTTAGATTTTAATGATCGATTTTTAATCTGAAAGTCTATTTGTGGTAAGCTCGGCTAGAACGATTTAAATAACGTTAACCCTATAAAAATAATGAACATTCATTGTGTTAAATTATTTTCCTGTTTCTGAAATCACATTTATTTGGTCGATTTTCCATAATCTCTTAATTACTGTGCTATGAACATGGAAAGGGTCAATGTGCCGTCATGGTGTCCCTATCGTTTATGTGTGTTAAATGCTGAAACGTATTAGGTACGTGATGGTTTACTTCACAGGGAACATACAGTACCCGGCAATAAATATTGCACATCGAGTTTGAGAAAGAGATAATCGGCTAGCTTCGGCTTTGTAGAGCGTCGTATTCGTCACTCATACCTATGTGACGTTTTGTCGCCGACTTGTTTATTAGATACCAGACTGTTAGTGCTTCGTGCGACAGAGATGACGCTCTATAAAGTCGAAGCTAGCAAATATCTCTTTCTGAAGCTCGATAAGCATTATTTACTGCCACGTACCTACTGTAATATGATTACCTACATGTATTGCTGGCACAAATAATACATATTAAGCAGTGTTAAAAGCTTTTTCAATCTAACTTTTTGCTTTTAATACCTACTTAAAACATAAAAACCTACTATTTTGCATAATTAAGACTTGCATGCATAAAATGTTCGTAGACGAATAGTTTCTATAGGTACCGTATATATATCTCATAAGTTAGTTTAGTCACACCTCGATTTTCACTTGTTGTTGTGGATTTTATATTTTGAAACCTTTAAATCTGCAAAGCACGCACGTCTTAACAGTAATGTGCTGGATCCAAAGATCGCAATATGATATTATGATTCTTTTATTCTGAAGCTTAGTTCGCATAATAGGTATCATAAAAGTAAAGAAGCACTATTAATGATTTATAAATATGTATGATTTAAATAAAGACCTACTTATGGGTAAGTAATATTGCCACCGTGGGATCTGGAGGCGATAGTCCTCACGCGCCTGTATGAGTGGCGCGCGGAGGCACTACGCCGGGGGGAAACCCCGCTTCCGCGGCAAATCGCGGCGGAGCGGACGGACCTCCGGCGCGATCTCATGGCGGCATGGAAGGAGCGACTTTCGCAACCCAGCGCAGGGCACGCCGCAATAGCGGCGGTAAGACCCCTCTTTGAGGAGTGGCTAGGGAGGCGTCACAGCGTCCTCACCTACCGCCTGACGCAGGTCCTCACCGGACACGGATGTTTCGGGAGGTTCCTGCACATCATCGGGCGGGAGGCAACGCCCGGGTGTCACCACTGCGTTGATCGCCCCGAGGACACGGTGGAGCACACGGTGGGGGTCTGTCCTGCATGGGCGGAGCACCGCCGTGTCCTCGTAGAAGCGATCGGCAGCGGCGGCGACCTCTCGCGCCCGGCCCTGGTTCAAGCCATGGTCCGGGGCGAGGGGGAGTGGGAGGCAGTCGCCTCCTTCTGCGAAGCAGTCATGCTAGCGAAGGAGGTGGCGGGACGGGAGAGGGAGAGAGTCTCCCGTCCAAGACGCCGCGGTAGACGCTCCGGGCGTCGGGAGCCGCGTGACGACACCCGGCCACCGTAGGCGCGGGCCTGCGGGCGGTGAGTAATGGGTAGCTCACCGTCCGATCAGGACCAGGCCCGTGCCGAACGGCGCGTACGTGTTCCACGCGCGCCTCAAAGAGATGTCAGCATCAAAGAGGGGGCCCACTATGGCCCAAGCCTGCCGGGAAAGCGGGATTGTCCGAAAGGGGTACCGCTGACCCGGAACATAAAAGGCTAAGGAAGGAACACGGGTGGGTTTTAGTCAGTAAGAGTCTGACACTCCCTTCCGCTCCGCCCAGAGCGGGAGGGGTCATTACTCATTTGATGATTTCCCATCCTCAAGAAAAAAAAAAATGCGTAAGTAATATAGGAAAGGGATAGAAAAAATCAACTGATGCGAGTGTGTCTTGATAGCTCAGTGGTTAGAGCGATGATACTGTACGGCAGAAGTCGCTGGTTCAAGTCCCGCGCGTGTCAGTTATTTTTAAATCTCGTATGTATTTAAAAACAATAAACTAAACATGGCTATAACATGTTTAAAAAAATACATAATGGTACATACATTATACGAGTACCTATTACATACATATATGCCTAGTTTGAGCGGATGGATTCAAAAAGCATTCCGTGCGGCGTGAATATCATAAAAATAATTTGGGTTACAAAATGAGGGATAGAGCTCATAGCTGCTTGGACATAAGGCAGGTATTTCAAGTATCCATCGTCAATCATAGCATAATCTCTTACCTCAAAAAACAAAAAAAGGATTTTTTTTTGCATTTTCTGAAAATAATATCTATTTTTACCCTACTACGGCAAAGCCAAGAAGAGAGTTATGATTTTTTATAATTGACCTTGAAGGTATTTATATATCATAATATTTTGTAGATGAGCCAAAAATAACGCGCTCGATTAAGTATTTACGGTTCGTAAAACAAGAATTTGTATTGATCATATTTTATGAATGTCTTAATATTTTTTCTTTATATGAATCAGTTACCGATTTATTATCCGTTCCAGTCTCACATCCCAATAGATAATCTAGGTAACCAGGATAGGGGCGGATGACAGAAACTTATTTTTTCCTGTTGATTTATAGTTTCCTTCTACCACATTTTACCCTACAACGAAGAAAAGAAAGTACCACAAAGATCCATCGCATAATTACATCTAGGTACAACACGTACCAACTATTAAGTACTGCGAACTACTGTGCCACTGCTTCTTATTTAAATTAGCTGAACCATAATGAATTTAGACCAGAATTATAACGTTAGAGCGACGCAAATGACTAAAAATAGTTTTTATAGAAATTAAAAGACTAGTGGCGTAGCTAAATGAGGTAATTTGAATCAAATTTGATGATATCTAAGTATATTAATAAAATAGGTAGTAAAAAGGTTGGAAAAACGTCTTTAAACAAAATACAATTCATCATAAGTTAGCAGCTCGTCCTTTGCTAAACGTCCATAGCTGAATATAAAAAACCGCCACATTTATTGGAAATATCTGTAGTACTTTCAATTAGTTAACAGTTTTTTCGGTATTATCTACATAAGGTTAAGAAAATCCGCAAGCGACAAGATAGGCCGTTAATTGTAACCAAGAAGCAATTAAAAGTTTAGCCGACGCTCGGTAAAGCATACCTACCTGTGAGGATCGGCTTATAGACAAGCATCCTTCAAATAACTTCAAACATAGTTAGTGTACCTCGCGTTCTAGGCATACATAATACCTTTATGTTAGTACGTTATTAATGTTAGTCCTGTTATGTGGTCAGTTAGGTTTTTTTTTAATTATTTTAGCGATTCAGATGATTTATGCGTGTGGTATCATTTCTAGTTGCAGTTATAATAAAATTTATTTTATTTTATGTTTTATCCATTTCCAATGTGTAACATAAGCTTTGCAACAGCCCTACTATATTTAATTAATGTTTTGTTATTGACGTAATGATATTGATAAACTTATTGCAAAAATATTTAGGGAGGTATATTAAGTGTAGCATGTTTCCCATACCGATAATAAGGAAAATACGTCTTAATCGATAGCTGATTAGGTGTTAAGTTAGGTATCAAAATAAACAACAATGAAACAAGAATTTTAGTTATTGGTTTAAAGAACGTGAAAACGAACGCAAGAGCGACACTTGACGAGGGTTGTTCGTTAAAAAAGACAATCTACATCGTCTGCATTTATTCCCGGTATAAACAACTTGCGTACTGTTTAATTGTTGTTCTAAACATGCTTATCACTGTTTAAACCAGATTACATACCTACAGATATACAAACATTGTATGTACCTATAACTCAGTAAGCATTAATAAAAAAAAGTGCAACAACGTAACTCAATAAAAAGTAAACACAACACAGAACTTAAAAAAAAGTATGTTAATAGTTGGAGTACTTACCTGAGTGCAAGAATATAGGTGATCAGCATCTTTGCGGGCTGTTTATCTTTGGGCACGTTTTTTCTTCTGTATGTTTGTACGCGATAGTTAGTTGCGTGTGTGTTTGCGCGCACGGCGTGCGGCGGCGATGGCGAGCGTTTTGTTGGCGGTTCGCGCGCTGCCAGCCCGCGGTCACAACACAGCCTCCCAGAGCCTGCGCGCATGCGTCCTCGCAGCCACTGAACATACGACTAACCACGCGAAATAACTTTTGATTTTTGGTCATTTGGAAATGTGTGGTTTGAACTTTTAGTTTTGGGTGGGTGAAAACGTGGGTGAAAATAAAAAGGCAGGACTAATGTAACTTAAATATTCAAAAGCCAATGTGTAATAATAAAATGTTAGTTCATCATCCAAAATCTACATTACACCTGTATTCCTCAAAGGGATTGGCAGAGGTGTATAGTAGGTACACCTACAATTAGCCAGTTATGTTTAAGTTCCATGTCCAACCTATTGCATTCAGTTACCGAAAATACTTTTAGGTATTTAATTCTAGTTAATTGGGTATTCGAAATCTCATCTAATCGTATTTCATAGATATATCATTGCTAGATGAGCCATTACTAGATTCAATTATTCAAAGAGAGCAATCAAGTTGTTCCAAACTATAATTTAATTCGAACACATTGTGACCGATTGAACATTGCCGATACCTCAATAACATAGTCGATCAGATATCTAAAATGCAAAACGGGCTTGTCTGCAGAACAATGGCCTCCAAATGGGCCGATCCCTAAGGCTCTGGTTGATTGCTCCGACGCTGGTCTGCGACGTAGCTTCGCAACTCTTGCCGCTTCCACCTAATAGGATTTCTCAATCCGCTGAGCGATGCCTTGCTATTAAGAAAAGCCTCCGTCTGGTATGTGCAGTCGAATAGAATATGTTGAAAAATTATTCGATTCAGACCATATGCAGTGTGTCCACATATCGAGTCATTTTGTGATGCTATTTGGATAAATGATATTAAGTCATGAAATTAATGAGTTCAGGAAATGATGATTTTAAAACGTATCATAATTAAATATTATTTATGGAAAAACGGATACCTGAGAGAGCTTAATTATTACTATCAATGTAACGGATATTAACCAAATAACAATGCTTTTAATACAAGATAAATATTTACTTTACAGTTTAATCCAATGAAATCGTAAAATTTCAAAACATTTTACAGTTCAATTAAACAAAGATCCAATTTCATTTCAATGGTGAAGATTGATTAAAACTGAATTTTTATTACATTGTCTCTGTTCCAACGTTTTATTAATTTAATTTGCTTTTATAAAGGAAAGCTTGCGAATGTAGGTACCAATGATATTTTTAATTTTAGCATTCAATTAGAATACTTAATTATGAATCCATCATAACCTTTTAAAAACACATTATATGATTGCGAAAACCAAATACTAGCCAAGTTAAAATGTAACCTTGACTATAACATAGTTTGGGTAGGTAATTAATAAATCAAACGTGGATAATGAAATATCAAGATTGTTTTAGTCTATGGAAATGTTTGTTTGCGTAACATATATTTTTTTACAATAGACTCAGATTATCTAGCGTTTCCATTAGTGATAACTTGTTAGACGACATCTTCATTTTTTTCTGTTTTTTTAGCAATTTAGGTTGTTCGGAGAAGTATTTACATACTACCTATAAAAGTAGGTTCACTCACTCTGTATACATTTGCTTGTATTATATATACATAAATAGTACAAAGAAACACGTAATATAATATCGTGTTCAATAATATTCTAATTTATTTAATAATACAGGTATACTTATTTCAGTAGCATCTTCGCCGTAGCAGATGTGCTACGAGCTGCTACGCACATGCTACGAGACTTCTTCCTCTACGAGAAAAAATAATATGCAATAATTTTGTGTGACAGACATAACAGCTAATATCATAACCCTTAGTTTTGCTGTAATTGGGTAAAAATACGTTGTTTTACATAATCACGCCGACAAATATAAAATTTAAATTATCTTTAAATTTTATAAATTTTCGGCGTGATTATGTAAAACAACGTATTTTTACCTATCCTACCCATACCTACCAATCTACAAGTTTCAATGTAATATTATGAAAACCCTTCTAGAAACCATTTATTCGCACTCGATAGTTTTTCGCACGGATATATTTATGAGACTCGAACCTCAGAGGCATTGGCAAATGGTTGGCACGACAGCTATCGCACACGTGACCTCAGAAATAATACACAGCGGGTCGAAGTGACGGCGATTTGAAATAAAAACCATCCCATCTCCAAGTGTAATGTGCGCTGAGAGACGCGAGACGCGCTGGTTTCTGTTCTACTATGAATTTTCGAAGTATTGAAGTGAAGTATTGTAGTGAAGTACATTAGGATAGATCTTTATTCATATATTAATTAAACACGATTGTTGATTCAATTACCTATATTTGGAATACAATAAACGTTGATTGGAAGGCGATTTTTGGAAATAGACTGTTGTTAATATTTTCAAATATGTTTTTTGCAAAACATTTTGTGTGCTTATTCGACATCACCATGATATACAGTGCTGTAATTGTTTTTTTTTATGAAAATTTACTTTGTCAAATGTGATTCTCAAAAATCATATGACCCGAGCGGGATTTGAAACCGCGACCTCTGCCGAACCGTGGCTAGTGCTTTGAACCAACTGAGCTACCGGGTCTCGCCCGACTCATTTGAAATTTGAGACCCCTTTAATAATAATAATCATAATCATCATTTATTTGCTTATTACGCTTTGTAATACGCTTCTTAGGAGCGTTTGGCGACATCTATCGGAAAACTTATGCAGTCTTTACAACTCACGTCTTTACTTTGTCACTTGAATTTTTAAAAGGATAACAAAGACTGGTGATTTTTCCTCATAAAAGGGGCACCTACTACCTCCGGTATCATCAGATTTCAGTACGCTCCAACTCAAACTGGAAATTTATACTGTGAAACTGATTTCTCCAAGGGTTGCATAGCAGCCGCTCTGCATAAAACAGAAACTTGCCATATCATGAATAAATGAGTTCAGCTTATCAATGCACGACCGTAAAGCAAAACCGTGCACTGAGCGGGGGAAATGATACCATGATAAAGACTTGCATGAACTGAAACATGAAAAATGTTATATATTGGTGTTGAACTAGATGTATGGACAAAGCAGCAAGAGTATGTAAGGATCGTAACATGTCATCTGCCTAGTCTTTTCCCAAATTATATTGGGGTCGGCTTCCAGTCTAACTAGTTTCGGCTGAATATCAATATTTTACGTGGAGCGACTGCCATCTGACCTCCACAACCCAATTAATGGGTAATACCGGTATTCGAATGTAAGACCAGCTGTCAGACTTTTAGGGCTTCTGACTACCCGTAAAGATTGTCAAATATATTCGTATGACAACCGGGACCGACTGCTTAACGTGCTCTCCGAGGCACGGAGGGGTCTCGATGTATAAAGAACGGTCACCCATCCAAGGACTGACCGCGGCAAGCGCAGCTCAACCTCGCAGATCGATTGATCAGCGCGGCTATCATTTAGCCACGAGCCCCTCTAAGGATCGTAGCATGTAGCATTTTGTAATTATTGTCTACAGTGTCTACCGCTGCGGGAAAAAGGTGTGAGTATATTTGTATCGTTTTAGTTGGTTCAGCCTGAATTCAACACCTCACGATAACTCTATTGACGTTCGATTCTATTAGACATCGTATTTATTATTTTAATTAACACAAATCGTATTAAAACTATAAATATACAAAATTTACCAAGTACGATTTATTTTTTCAATGTTGAAAAAATTAATCGTACGGCGTACGTACGTGTCAAACTAAAACATTTGACATTACACCTACCATAAAAATCAGATGAAAAAAGTACGTTATGGAACTCATCTATGCACAGTGTTCCAAATATTTTGGCACCCAACTCGATAATGTACATAAATAGGTTTTTCTTGGACCGTTAGTAGTGGCACAGTATAAAGAAACAGTAGTGGTGTGACCTGTGACTGTATGCGGCACGTCTCTGTTAAATCACCGTCATTACGTCGCCCAATCTCGCGGCTAAACAAACCGTTACACACAAACATTTTTCAATCCCAAAAATGGTTGGTGCCTCTCATATCTTAGGGGTCACGTGCGTGGGAAACTTCTGAGAGATACATGGTTAGGTGTTTCTTTAAGAGTCCCCTATTAGAAAGTAATTGACTTTTAAGTATAACAAACCAAGGTGGCGCGTACCATTGATAAAAATATAAAGCTACAATATTGCATAATGTAGTTTTTATTTATAACAGCGCTTAACAACTTAACATTCGTCATTATTATTAAGTGGTCAACGAAGAGTCGTAAAACATTTTCGGCAATCGTAGCACTTCGTAGCAACATCGTAGCACTCCTTTTAATTGCGCGCGGACTCTGTAGAGGTCGTACAACACTCATCGTTATTATCGCCTCTTGAGGATGACAATAGCTCATGACAAAGGGTTAAAAATACCTCTTAATCACTTGACACTTCAATGCCTTTATTTTTTACCATTAGATGACGTCATAAGATTACCGATATTAAAAACACATCGGTAAATACAGTCGTCAAATCGTAATCCTTGATATCCCTTATTCGTGTACTTATTGGACTGAAAAAAAGATGAGATCAAACGAGATTGGGACGCGAATACCTTTAGCATTGATGTAATATGAAAAATACTCGAAATGCTAATATGAATTTGTATTTGCTTCATAAGCGTTGTCGCGACAATGTGGTTGCTAAGTTGTTTCGAACAATCATTTTATTTTGGATCCACTCATTCAAAACAGTGCCTACTAATCACTAATGTAATTTGATTATTTTTGATTTGTTAAAACAAATTGCTGTTTTATGAAATCTTATAATTATTGTATAAGCAAGTTAGTCGGGATATAGCTCTCTTTATTGGAACAAAGTTCCTTAACGCGCTTGCGGTAGGAGTTGACTGGTAGAAATCGTAACGTAAGGAAAAAGTGTTATGCCCCCTCCATGCTCTCTCTCTCTCTGTATCTTTTTATCTTATAGGTACGATGCGTAAGAAACTTCGTTCCTGACGGAGCTACCCACACGTTTTCTTTATTCAGTTCATTTTTTGAATTGATTTGAATACTATCATTTAAAAAGTAGAATGTCTAAAATTTGGAATATGTTCAAAGAAAATAGAACGTTAAAGCTTAGTCCAGACAAACCTGCGGTGGCGGACAATTGTAATAACAGTGTTATAACAACTGTCTGCCACCGCAAACCGCGTCTGTCTGGACGATACTTAATGGTATCTACTTAATCATAACATCGAATTACTCAAAAAATATACAGAATTTCAATGTTCTAGTAATATTTTAATTTCAGATACAAATAAGATCACATTACCTATATCGTCCATTACGAACAAGATCATACAGCACATGTAATGTACACGTGAATGTCAAAGTGTTTATCGTACGCGGGTGAGAGTGGAGGCTTGTGCCGTGTAATCTGCAGGCGGACGCGCGAGAACCGGCCTCGCCAAATAACTTCCGCACTCCGCCACCTGCTCTGCTGACACCGTGTGCCACTTTCTGCATCAGGTGTACATGTGCACGTGTACCCTTGCATCTAGTTTGCACGCGTGACAATACCGCAGACTGCAGATCTACATGATATGTATATTATGTATGTTAAAGTGAAGGCTGAGTCGTACCTAGATGAATTTATTGGTTTAAGATAGCTGTTGTGATTGGTTAAAATAATTTTATAATTTTATAAACAGGTAGGTATTGTCTACTTGAAATAATAAACCGTACAACATTTTATTTTTTGTGGATTCAAAATACGTAAATAGTATTTTTATAGTAAGTACCTACTTACTACTTATCTATGTATGTCAGTCATTCTAAGTACCAAATTAGGCCTAATTTAATAGCACACTATCGTAAATCACAGTTCTTATGGACTCCTTAATTTAACACAAAAAGGTTCGTGCATTTATTAATTACTTTATGAAACAATTAGTTATCATTTTGTTCTATAATATTATACTAAGATTGATGAATACAAAAAGTTTCTTACACCGCTTATCGTTGTCGCAAACAGCAAGGTCTGTCCACGGACGCACCCTACGGAGCGAAATGGAGAAAACTCTGTCTTAACGGGGCATTTACACCAAGCTGGGAAGACAGTAGATAGGAGAAAATCGCAAACATAATAAGCGACAATTATAAGAACATTTTATGTACTTTCATCATAAAATAGTTTGCGGCAAAAAGCTCTAAGTTGCGAAGTAATTCGCGCCAATAGCGAATATGTAGTGGCGGCGGGTAGCGCACGCGCGACGCCACTCCGCACGCCGCTGCCGCCGCGGCCGCTCACGCCACACGAATACATCGCAGATCGCGATCGCGATACCTCGCTACTTTATAAAACATTGTCTTACTTAACAATGCTAAGTTTGAAGAAAGTATGTGGTTGGTAAGGTGTGTCAGTGCGAGGGTCACGCGTGCAGGGCGAGTGCGGTGAGCGCGCGATGCGCGTGGCCGCGCGTGCCCGCGTCCCCGCCGCGCGATGAGCGCGCCCCGCACGACGCGCTGTCTGCACGCGCAAGCGGTTTTCCTACTGCTGGTACAAGTTGTACCATTTACAGTTGCACAGTGAGTATTAGTCGATCACAGTATTGTTATGAAACTTTACAAAAATAAGTGTCGTTATGTATTTATTAATGTTAAATAAAATATCACTTAGCATTCACGTAGGTATCCGAAAATACCACTAAATTATCGTAATTTAATCAAGAATCATTTACGAGACAAGAAACGAAAAAAATATGTCAAATTATTTGGTATCTAGGCCTACGAATATCAAAAGCTGGTGAAAGTTGTAAAAGTATTATTCGAAAGGCCCGTCGCTCGCAAACACGTTTAATTTAGCATCATAACAGAAAGCCACAAACTAGGAAATGACTAGAACAAAGGCATTCCGCAGCCGTCGGCCGCATCTCCCGTGCACGTCCGCTTATATTTACTTTGCTTGATTGTTTTCTAGTCTAAGCATTAAATTTTCTATTTTCTATGCAGTACGTAGATAGCGCTGAATTAATTTACACCCAGGGCACAGAACATTTAGTCAGGGATGATATAATGTTGTTCTTGCTATATTTTATTATTAATTAGTTTAAATAAGTGTTTTGGTACATTAAATATTATATAATTATTAGATGCGTAAATCATTAGCTGATATTAATATATTATTAAGGTTACACAATTTCTTTTGTTACTCACTGAAACACAAGTCACTAAATAACGATCATGAGTATTGAGTATACAGCTAAAATATAGAATAGTTCTAGTTCACCAAACTAAAACCACTTCTTTATTATTTCTACAGAATTAATTTAATGCCGGGTTCGTTCGACCCACGCGCTAAATGCCAATTCAGTTTAAACCCCGCTCACAAATCTCATTTAGATTGCCTTAGTGCCCGTAATTTCATGCAGATAGGCAAATGTTTTAGCAATGTAAATATCTGGAAGATGGTAAGCATGAGGACCCTTTATATATGGTTCTATGTGTAAATTAAAACTAATGTGACAGAAAAAGGCTTTTTGCTAATAACGCTGGTATTGGTACTGTGTAAAGCCCTGAGGTTTTTTATACCACGATGGTAGAAAACAGGCGTATAGGCCCACCTGATGGTAAAGTGTACCCACTTTACCATCAGGTGGGCCTACGCCCAGCCTACGCCTAGCCTATGAAAAGCTTGCAACACCGAGTATCACATGTGCGTTGCCGACCCTTCAAAAATCTATTTACTCACTTCTTGAAAAACCCAAGTACTCTATGTATAATTGTTGGTAAAGATACGTGTCTGAAGACTTTCACGTAGCAATTGTATAACTATTATAATTATTTTCTGCTCCGTGGACAGATACCTAGTGTTAATTTTAATGAATCGTTTAATTAGTTATAAACATCTAACTAATTATGTACTTAATTACTTGTTACCTATCAGTTACCTTGAATACGTTTGTAGCTTTCTGCCGGCCTAGCATGACCACGATAGAAACGGGTTTTGTCTACATAGAAATAGACAAAGTGACAGATTGTAGAAACATTTCTACGTTTTATGAATGAAATCTGTCACTTTGTCTATTTCTATGTAGACAAAACCCGTTTCTATCGTGGTCATGCTAGGCCAGCTGGTGTGAATAAGCTTATTAGCTAACCTACTTATTAAAGGCTAAAAAATTTACAATAAACGCCTAAAAATAAATCCATTCGTTTGTATGGAACAAGGTAAACACTATTACATCTTAACAGGGTAGGTTGTGACGTGTTATCCTTCTAGTATGACTTGTAATTATTGTTGATTGCATGATAAGTAGGTATTGGTAGGTACGACTGAAATCGTAATCAAATTGAGAAAGGTTATTATATGAACCAATTTCTCCGAATTGGAAAAACAAATAAATGTTTTTTTTCTTGCCATCATTACTTGGCTGCCTCGTTAGTTTAGCGGTCGCAAGCGTGACTGCTGACGCGAGGTCCTGGGTTCGATCCCGGGGTCGGGCAGTGTTAGGTACTGGGTCTTTCCATTAGGATATACTTAGTAGCAGCCCGGAGACTGGATTTGTTTCCGGTTGATGTCAATAGACTCGCCCCCCATTACACGGTATTTAAACATAACTGGCGAAATGTGGGTGTTCTGCACATCTCTGATTAACACTTCGGGGAAATACACGCGCGATGTTATGTTATGTTCATTATTTGTCTATGTGTACATAATCGTATTATCCCTAAACTAGCTGTGCCCCGCAGTTTCAACCCCTTTGCTTGGCTCCTAAGGGTCGTAGCGTGATGTTAAATAGCCTGTACTATTCTTCATGAATTTGGCTATCATATACAAATAGATTTTTTCGAATCTGACTGGTAGTTTCAGAGATTAGCGCGTTCAAACAAACAAAAAACTCTTCAGCTGTCTTACATTATTAGGTAAATATATGGTAATGAGTCCGTAATAAAGAGATAAATAATAGATTATATCTTTAGTCTAGTTTAGTATTATTATATCTTTAGATATAATCACAGACAAGACAAAAATAAGATAGGATCCATTAAAATAAGATATTTCAGCGTTAGAAAACCCTATTGATATAAGTATAACTGTGTTATTTAAATTGATTAGGTATTTGTATGCTCTAAGTATTAAATTATTTTCAACATTCTTTGAACCTCAGTATTTTGTTTGTAATCAGCTTCCTCTGCTAAATGCTTTCCGACAAATCCACTTCTTACGCAGACCAACTGACATGACGTCCAAGGTCCCCTATGTCACAGGGTCACATCAGGAACAAAGAATCATTGTTCAAATAACCGTTATATGCATCAATTTGTTATTGAAGTTTGTGTAAAATACAGAACATGAAAAAATAGGACCATGAAAAATATTTGATCTAATTTAAAAAAAAACCTTTTAGCCCGTAAAAATGTATACGGTAGCCCAAAGATGCCCACGTTATAGCGGTCACGCTTTGTATGAGATGAAGCACGTGTAGTATATATATTATCTGTGTATTTTTCTGGCAACACTGTAATTAACATCTGTTGCTTGTCTTGTGTCAGGAACGAGCGCACCACCATCGACCGGCTGGAAAACGTAACGCATACCGTCACACGGATACTTGACGGTTACGACATACGGCTGCGGCCTAACTTCGGTGGTAAGAATACTATAATATAGTTTTAGAAATGAAGTACAATAAAAAGTTAAGTAGGTACTTATTTTGAGTCAATGTTTAAGAATAAGAACTTTAACGGTTATTAAGGGTCAAGTTCATCGATAAGATAACAGTCCGATAAATTGAAAACGGCCGTTTAACATGACTTAATTTTTATACAGGAAAAGTTAAACGGCCGTTTTCAATTTATCGGACTGTTATCTTGTCGATGACCTTGGCCCTAAGATTAAGAACTTTAACGGTTATAATTCAATTTTTTGTACTAATCATATCATAATTGACTCCAAATAATACGACTCGGTAATATTGCGTGTACACCGCAGGGAGTATTATAATAGAGACTTCGCAATAACTTCGATATCATATTTGCGAGAGCCGTCATGCAATTTGGAACGTGCAGTTATTAATATACATAGAGTGTACATAATGCAATGTTAGAAGGAAGCCCCAAGATGTGCACGCTGCAAGATATTACGAGTACTGGACCATAACACTCCATATTATATTGAATTTTCTCGGCAAAGACGAGGCGGCTTGATTTGTCAGCAGTTCTGCTGCATCACAGTATGTTGGTTCGTTGCATAAACGTTATTGCTTTTCAGGAGACCCACTGTATGTTGGCATGGATCTAACTATAGCTAGTTTTGATGCAATATCGGAAGTGAATATGGTAAGTTAAGCTCTGAAGATTTCGGAATCCATAACAAAAACGTAAGGCCATTCCAACTAATCATACTTTTAGCGCATCGATTTGCTACTGAAAGACTCGACATCATGTTTGTTCTTATCGTCTTCATACATGCATTAAATCCATCAGATGGCCAAATAAACCACAATATCCATGCAGATTACTTAACATGTAAGCTGACGTCACCAGATTGATTGATAACGCGATCCACTTGAGAATACCGATGGTAGGTGCGGCAGACGTTCACCTCCCGACACGACGACCTTGTCTGCACTTCTCCAGATTCGCTGAGGATGTTTTTTGGGTCGTATCAAGGACTTGTCTCTCTCGAGGAGGTCATCCATCGTAATTCATTAAGCTTTTAATAGCTGCGGAAAGGGAGCAAGGCCGCGGTCACTTGACACACATCGAGGGTCGCCGGTGACCGAGGGGCGGAGTGCTGCCTCAGCCAATCGATGCCCAGCTTTACTTTCTACCGCCACTCGCCGCCTGTCGACGCAGAGGTCACCGCCCACTCACCACTATCTTACACATACATCGATTTTTTAAATCTAATTTAGATAAATAGAATGTCACTGTCACCACATCATGTGCTAACTCACTTCACGTGTTTATACTTCAAACACTTCAGTATTTTACATACACCTGTGTAGATTACAGGATGGATGCAAATAGCTGAAGTTTAGACTTCTGACTCATTCTTAGTTAGAATTAATTATACTTATTTCATTTCAACCATTCGTTACAATGAATACCTACTTATAAATTGTCGGCTCTAATCATAGAGCTACCATATCCTGCTCGTAACAGTTGAAATTTTATAAATCTCTTGAAATACGCCTCAAATAACTTATGAGTTGTTTTTAAATCTTTTACATATTTAATAATAATTTAGGAAATTAGATAAGCAAAACATGGTTTTAGCATGTTTAAAATTCACAAAAAAATACATTTAAAATACATTAACCTCCTTCTGGGGCAGTCGGATAAAAAGGTAATAATAATATTCAAAGGATTTCCAAACACTTACAGGATTACACAATAACCCTTTATCTGAATCAATATTGGAAGGATGAAAGGCTGGCCTTCGGTCTTCCGGACGAGGTACTGACGCTGTCAGGAGATTTCGCCGATAAGATTTGGGTGCCCGACACATTTTTCGCTAATGACAAGAATAGGTAAGGACCCAGATTTTATGTTTTATTAATAATATCTATTATCTTGTCATTGAATTGTGTGTATCTGTCTAAATATTTTTCAGAAGAGGGGGGGGGGGCACTGTTGTCAACAATGCAATGTCCGGGGGGACATTGTGTTTTTGACAACAAAGTCCCATCTAATATTCCAAACGCGTTATTAAAAAATCTGAAAAAGTCAAGCTTGTAGCACTTAATAAGTACTTTCGGTTAAAATTGGTTTACACGTATCTTCCATTAATAAGTTTCTGAAATATCCGCTATTTTCAGTTTTGAGTTAACCAACCACAAAAATAACTTTAAAATTTTATCATAATAATATGCAGTCACTGTTTAGATATAGTACTAGGTCAAGACTTCTACCAACGTCATCCACGTTGGTCGTATATAGATGCCTTGACCTAGTCGTCTCGGGACCAACAAGATTGTATATCTACTACCTAAATTGAAACGAATTGTCAAAATTGTTCAAATGGTAAAGTGAAGAAGTAAACATCAGGCCAAAAGAGTAGTATGTAGGTTCAAGTCGTTCAGAATAATAATTTACAGTTTCCAAATCTGAGTTTACACAGACGTGTAGGTACGTAAAAATTTCCTTTTACGATTTATTCAATTGCGTACTGTTGAAATTACATTTACGATTGATGCGAACAGGTCGGGTTCAAATTATATGACTCATATAAATCGTAAGACGGCCACTTGTTAAGATAGACCCCTCGGATTTAACTGGTCATGACCTTCAGTAGATCATGCTACTACGTTACGTGTGACTCATAATCATTTGTTCCCCTAGTTTCCTGCACGACGTGACGGAGCGCAACAAGCTGGTCCGCCTGGGCGGCGACGGCAGCATCACGTACGGCATGCGGTTCACCGCGACCCTCGCCTGCATGATGGACCTGCACTATTACCCGCTGGACAGCCAGAACTGCACCGTCGAGATTGAAAGCTGTGTGACTCATACACTTGTAATACATCACCAGGCTGAGCTTGCTGCTTCGTGCTCGACCCGAACATCTTCGTCTCACATTCGTGTCTTTCCGCAGACATTCGTCATAAATTCTTCGTCTTTGTCCATAGATGCTCGAGCTTTGTACAGCCTATAGCCACTTTTCATAAAGCATATTGTGGTATAACATACATGACAAACCACATCTGAATTCTCCTTGATCATTCAAATCATACCTACTCCCTGGCGATGCAATACATATTTTTATAGGTAGAAAAAGTTGGCAAAATTTTTGAATGATTCCATTGGCATCTAAAGCTACGAATGCAGTTTTGAACAATTTAAATGGTCTGTATGGGCGTAAGCACACCTGTCAGTATTATTATGTAATTCTCAGTATAGACTGACTGCAACATAGGTAGAGTCTAAAGCAATGTTTCTGAACCTATGGTCCGCCGATCACTGATGGTCAGTAACGGCACAAGATGTGGTACGCGAAGTTTAGAATAATTGATCTGTTCACTTATCTTAATATTCTGCCAAATACTTGGTGATTGACGTGCATATCTATTGTTTTTGATACTTATATAAATCTGAATACAAGATCATTTCTGACAGGTGTGACAAGTCGCCGTAAGACAGACCAATCCGGGGCAGCATGCTAACATATCCTTCCCTATGCAGATGGGTACACGGTGTCAGATGTGGTGATGTACTGGAAGGAGACTCCGGTCAGAGGCGTGGAGGACGCTGAGTTGCCACAGTTCACTATACTTGGACATGAGACTAATGACAGGAAGGTAATGCAAACATTGGTAAAATTCGTTGAATTTTAGATTTTGGTAATTTTTATAATTGTTGAAATATTTGAATTCTGTGAGGTGTTTTGTTGAGGGCAGTTAAACGTACTTTGAGCATATTTTATAAGATACTCATTCATAGCTTTGGATAAAATTTTAAAACTAAAAAAATTATGGGATTAGGATTGTTCAATAGTCTGTTATCTATGTATATTCATATTTTTTATAGTAAACCATTGTAGTAAACGAACATTAAAATAATTGAGTAAAGTAAATAAACCATAAGGTACATAAACTTGAAACTCAAACATGTTGTTAGCGTTAGTATCTCAACGCATCGACGAACAATGCCAAACTTGCATTAAGGTAACCACGTAACCACTAAAGTTGGGACATTTCAGGAGAAGTTGGCGACGGGCATCTACCAGCGGTTGTCGCTCAGTTTCAAACTGCGCAGGAATATCGGCTACTTCGTGTTCCAGACGTATCTGCCCAGTATACTTATTGTGATGCTGTCTTGGGTCTCGTTTTGGATTAACCACGAAGCTACGTCCGCTAGAGTGGCGTTAGGTATAAATAACTTTTTATAATAGCTTTTTCTTCATATTTTCACGAGGTTGTTTTATTACAACTTTGATGTTAATTAATAAAAATAAATAATAGCTGTGATTTCATTTTTCTCCATACTTAATTTACACGCAGGTTAGAAATTAATATCGAAACTATTAGTGTGTTAATTTTTGCTTATCCTTTTAAACCTTTAGGTATCACTACGGTACTCACGATGACTACGATAAGCACGGGCGTGCGCAGCAGTTTGCCACGCATCTCCTACGTCAAAGCCATCGACATCTACCTAGTGATGTGCTTCGTATTCGTTTTCGCGGCACTACTGGAGTATGCTGCAGTCAACTACACATACTGGGGTGCAAGGGCAAGGAAACGAGCCAAGTTAAAGAACAGAGATCAGCTTTCCACGAGCGCCAGTGTCGAGAAGGAATTGAAATGTTCTGGAGGTAGGAGAGTTATGTATACCTAGTAAAAAACTGATATTTCTGTCTAGCTATACAAAGTACCTTGTCCATTTGGTGACTGAGTTATCATATAAATCTAACAAATTAATTATCTTCTAGTTAGTAGTTTTTTGCAAGTGGCTTTAAAAGGAGCCGTAATACTATTGTTTAATTCACCAAAACCGTTCTCCAGGTACACGATCCCCTGATGAGATAATCGCGCTTCGCGAGTGCCCGACGAGCACAGGGCGCGTGTCTCCTCTCCTAGGGCTGCGGTCAAAGCCGCTGCCGGCCGCCACCGGAGCCCCACCGTCCCTACGTCTACAACGCGATCACACCCAGCTCCGATACAGAACCAGGCCGCATTCTAGAAACTCCAGAAGTTAGTGCCCAAAGACAATTTTAGATGTGACTTTATTTCTATTTAGTCTATCGAAGACCATTAAGATGGGCAGCAAATTGATGGCCGAATAACTAGCTCACACTCGCCAAAGAGTAATTCTGGTCAGGGGGTTGGCGAGTTCTATGATTTTCTAGATATTATTTTGCCGTATTTGAATCCAAGCAAGAGAGACGTGAAGGAAAGTTCGATATAGCATTTTTTCTCCTTGGGACCTTTATTGTGACTATAGTCGCGTACGGTATATTACGAGATCAGATTCTAGGAACTCCAGATTATATCTGTCACCAACCTTGAATGCAAATTGCTAAAGATTGTTTGAAATGACGACTTCCTGTACGAGTGACAAGCAAAATTACTGAGCACTGAACAGATGCGACCGGTCTGTTAGTTTATTTGTGAACGTAACGTGGTAAAGCGAGATTGAAATGTTATGTTGCTAAAAATAAATGCTATTATTGAAATTGTGATGAAGAATATCCAGGATAAGAGCGACGCCTCGGTACGGCAGAGGCCGCAGGTTCAAATCCCACCTATGACAGTTGTTTTTGAAATCTCTTAAATATCCACAACAATAACAATATAACAATATTCAGGATGTTTTCTAGGAAAGAGTTTTGCTCTCTAATTTATAAAAACCTGTGACACAACCTAACCGTTGACAGTTACAGACGCTTTATATTATACTACTTGCCCTTGTCATTTTTATAAAGTGATAATGAGAAGCTTAGTTAAGAGGCTTGAAGAAGTTTATGATCAATTTTAAGAGGGTTACATTTTTTGTAGGTTTTCAACATAGTAAAATTAGTGTTTCCTTGCAGACGGATCAACAGGGAAGCCTAAAGTGATGCACGCGCTGCGCCGCGGCGCCACCGTCATCAAGGCGTCTATGCCCAAGATCCGTGACGTCAATGTCATAGACACATACTCGCGGGTCGTGTTTCCCGTCTGTTTCCTTCTCTTCAACGCCATCTACTGGGTCTTTTATATTTTCGATTGAATTTTTCAAAATCCAAAAAAAAAACTAGTTAAATTATATTGTCACCCTACTTAAAATTAATCTAACGAATTTATGCGATATGAAACTATAAATTTTACGTAATCTTGTGAGAAAACTATTGTTTTTAAGTATGATGTGACTCAATTTTGTTATTTTTGAGGTCAATTAATATTTTTTTACAAAGCTGCATAATAGTGAAATTTTGACATTGTCGTCTGTAGTTTCAGTGTCGTATCTAAATGGACCCCGGCAACAGGCCTACGCTAGGAGGAAGAGGAACTACAGCTAGTGAGACCTAGATCTTCCAAAGAAATATCTGCCGAAGTTAGGGCAAACATATGACTAACTAAAACTACACAACACAGAAACAGTAATTTTATCCCACTCATTTTTGTTAATGACTTACCTAGCCGAGAAATCTTACCAAAAAATTTAGCCATGCCTGCTTAGGCACTGTTGACTTTGCCTATTTTGTGATCATTCCAATCGCTTGTACCTAAGTCGAATTTTAGTTTTTTGAAGAATTATATTATTAGTACGAATGTTGATGTGCAGTGATTTGAGAATAAAAATTATAATAAAGTATTAGTTTTGAATGTAAGTAGGTAGATAATGGTAAATTGCATTTTATTATAACGAAACTGCCAATTTTATGTCTATAAGAAAATACAAATACGAATACTTATCTTAAATTCTTTTAACTTTGCTTGATTCAAAAATTAAACAACAAAAACCGAATAAAATCATTATTCTTAACAATTCAAACTAAACGGAAAATTCCTATCGCGTCATTTCTGAAAATCTGACGGTTATGATGTCAATATTTATACAAGTCAATGCATTATCATTTATCATGCAACGACACGACACTTACAATATTCAATTGTTTTTAGGGTTCCGTACCAAAATGGTAAAAAAGGAACCCTTATGGTGCGACTTCGTCTGTCTGTCTGTCTGTCTGTCTGTCTGTCTGTCTGTCTGTCTGTCTGTCTGTCTGTCTGTCTGTCACACCTGCTTATTTCAGCAACTACTTATGCTATCGACTTGAAATTTGGAACAGTTATAAAGAATGCTTGTTCAATTTTATTGCAAATAAAAAAAGTCCAAAAATATTTTTAATTTCATTGCAAAAGGGGCCGGAGTGGGGGTCTGAAATTTCAAAGTGGGGTTACTAGGTCAAGTGACATATCATATGAAAGGGCTAGATGTGCACATTTCAAAATATATTTTTATTTTATTTTATGTCTCACAGTTTTCGACATATGATGAAAAATGTCCAAAAAAATACCATTCCCCCCCCCTTATCTCCGAAGTTTGTGGAGCGAAAAATCTGAAATAATTAGAGTTGATAGGAATTGACCCAAATATGGCACCAAAAATAAAACGATGTTCTTAACTAGTACAGTTTTTTCAAAATCATCAAAATTCCTTCACAAACAAACTTAGTTATGCGGTCCGGATTTTTTCACTTTATACGTCTAAAAATGATACGGAACCCTCGGTGCGCGAGTACCACTCGCACTTGGCCGGTTTTTTTTTAATATGGTGCTATCACACTGCCGTTAAAAAATGTTTTAAAACGTTATTGCACATATTTGTTAGATAACATTCTGTCACAAATTGTAGCAAATGTTACCAAATGTTAGTTTAATAGGTATTTAACATTAATGTTATACGCACAATGGTCCAATTAAGAGGCTAAGTGCGGAAAACTAACATTAATGTTTTTACACAAAATAGCAACAACGTATAACAAATTTTGACATTTGTTAAACAACATAAGCCTCCTCAGAACATAGATCCGAATATCAGTTCGGATCTATGTTCTGAGGAGGCTTATGTTGTTATGCAGGTTATAAAATGTTATACAACAATGTCACATAGTTACATCAATGCTCCCAGCGTTGAAAACATCTCACGAATCGTAACAATATCTAACATTAGTATGTTAGTAAATGTATTAGATAATGTTTAATAATGTTTTTAAACATTTTATCTAGGTAATTGCAGTGTGGTAGCACCACTAGGTTAAGTAAAATAGTCATTTTCAAGATCGTTGTAAATAAATAAATTATAGAATAAACGTGGTAAACTATATACATAGTAGTAACATTGATGTTTATATAGAGGGGATAGCAAGTTATAGCTTATTTAAGATAATGTTGTAAAATAAAATTTATTAAAAAATATTTATTTTATTTAAAGAAAACCTAACCTTATGAACTACCTATCAAGAATTCTAGAAATGCCCCTGTTCTGCCATTTATTTGTATATTTACTGTTAGGCAGCTAGTGCTCATTTTACACAAGCACTTCTGCACTAATCAAGCGCTCTGCAAATTGGATAGTGTGAGTCGAATTTGCTGGCACACAAAATGGCCGCAGAATCATTTATCTGACTAAAATTTTTAACATAACTAGCCCAGAATGCACTTCTACAGCAATGTTAATACTATTCTAAGCATAGAACAGTGAAATAAGGTTAGAAAGGCGATCGAGATACTTTTGTACTAGGACCATTGTCGCTAGTTGCTCACACACACACACGATAATTCAGCTATTGGTCAGGTTTGCACCATAATTGCAGCTATTAGCAGATAGCAGCTAGTAGATATTAGCAGTTAGCAGCTATTAGCATTAACACAACACCAAGCCTGAAATTGCAAAAAAAGAATCAACTGTAAGTTCCATACATTTATGTTTACATAACTCAACAACAACAATGTATGGAGCAGCTGATTTTTTTTCGCGATTTCAGGATTGGTCCCATAGTAGAAGTTGTTCATAATGATGAGTATAATGACCCCCAATGTTTGGGGAACAACAGGGTTTTTGTTACATGCTGTAGAATGTTCCGTAAGAAAAATAGGGGCATAATATTATAATATTCATATCATTTATTTGCATTCCACAATGTTTATATTTTTTTAAAAATAATGTTTATTTTTATCTTTAATATTGCGCCCCCTTACTTATAAACGATGATTAAATTAAATAGCTCTTTAAATCAGTTGTCATCTTTATTCATTAGCATAGAAATGACAAGAATAGTTGTATATTTAATCAGTGGTTAAATTAAGAGGTGTTAGTAAGTGAGGGGGCAGTGTTTAATTTTTTTTATGCTCCCCCTGTTAGTTATTCCTCCAAGTCTAAGTCGCAGCGAGCCAGAATGTCCCGCGCGCCATCTCTCTGTATTTTGCTTCACAGCTTGCAAAAGCTCTTTTTACAGAGGCTTTCTGGTTGTGATGCCATCTATCTTCGTGCTTTTAAATCTTTTGTTCAGATTCAAGCTTTGTTTTCAGATTCACGGAGCCGCGTTTGGATGTCACTACGGTTAGCTTAATATGTGAACTAACGACGAAAAATTACTTCTACTCGTAAATGCACCGAAGTCAAGTTTGATTACATTTGCCACCTTATACACAAAATTCATAGGTAGTCGTTAATTAGCGTAAGTAATCCGAAATAAATTGGGATTTAATTTTTTTTAAGCGCAATAAATAAAATAAAACTGGCTGTATTAAAAAAAAACTCAGATAAATAATTATGATTATAATTTTGACAAGTTTTATAAAAATTGGCGGGAGTTCAGTTAAAAAATATTTTTTGATAGTGAATTACGTTATTTTAGTCAAGCCAAAAAAGTTCAGTGTTTGAAAAATCATTAACGCTAAGACAGTAATAAATAAATTGAATGAAACATTAATTAACAGAGTAGTTGGTGTCGTCTATAGATTTATTTAACTTTTAGAAACACGTAAGATTTGCATATTATTATTTTTTGAAAAAACAAAGTCTAGTACAGTTTCATAATTGAGTATTAATAATAATATTTTAATTAGAATCAAAAACGTATAGGACAATCAAATAATTATATGAGCAACTACATGTAGGTACCTACTAACTTAAAATGCCGTTGTAATTAAGTAAGACATATTTATACATAGTGTTTCTATATTTAACACTATTCGATGCAATCTTGTGTGGAGTGCTATTTCGGTGATTGGGAGCAAGATTCCAATCGGGTACTATATTTATTTATGTACCATTGTAAAAATCCAAAGAGCCTTGTAGCTCGTACATGACTGTGTAACGTATACCTAATTAGATTAACATTGAGTAAAGTGTTTTTGATATAAATATTGAAAGCTTTAAAAATAGATTCCCGCAATGCTTTTTGTTTGCATTTTAACTTTAAGCTGAATTGAGCCAAGATAAAAGCCCAAAATGGGTTAATAGAAAAATTTTGCAGGTGGTGAAATTACCAACTATATTTATAAGCACTTTATTTTCATAGAGCTTTATTCACAGTAGGCGATACAATACAAATGTAGGGGAGCTTTGAAAGAGATTTTATGTAGGCAAGGTAGCAAGGGGCGGCGGGTTCCATTCATCGACGAGGCGCAGACTGCGCGGGGCGCCAGCGCGGGGGCGCGGGGGGGCCGAGGCTCCAGATCACCTAGTACCTATCCCAGTTGCGCGTTGAGAGCACATCTGGAGGGAGCTCCGCGTATCAAAAGGAAAAATCAAACATAAAAACA
Organism: Thalpophila matura; assembly: GCA_948465475.1. NCBI lineage: Eukaryota > Metazoa > Arthropoda > Insecta > Lepidoptera > Noctuidae > Thalpophila > Thalpophila matura. The sequence goes on along the minus strand of OX419183.1, from coordinate 7,197,092 downwards.
ATTTAGTGGTTCTGGTTACTGTGTTGTGATTGCGCTGGTGCTCGAATTGTTTCCGTTGTTATTGTGCCAACTGTGCGTCCACTTTCAGGATATGTCACATCCTTATACGCTTTAAGGTAGGTACGCAGGCTTTTTATTTACTTTAGATTAAGACATATTTGTTGGATTTATTTAAAAGGGCAGGGATTTTTCATTATGATGTGAATTAAAAAGTTTTCTAAAATTAGAGCTTTTTCGTAGACTATTGTTATTGTATTGATGTTAATTGATCAGGGTATCAGGTATGATGTTGATACCACCTGTATATGATATTAAAGGAGTGTATAAAATTGGATGTAGATCTGAGGTTTTTTAATGGAATTCAGCATTTGACGTCGTAGCCTGTAGTTTCATGGTCAGACCCGTGGGCGGTTGGAGGTGTTGAGTTTCGAGCTCTCCGAGGGCGCGGGGGGAGGTGAGCGGCGCGGGGGCGGGCGTGGGCACAAGGCTCCGCGCATTTCACCCCCTACCAGTATTGATCGCTCAATTTTCAAACGTATTTCCTAAATATTGTCACTATAAAACATTAATAAACCTATGAATTGCAACTGCGCTAGAAAACAGAATTCGTGGACAAAGTTCCTTAAGCTTCAATAGCAGGCAGGTAAGTGATGGTGTTTGTCTCTTGATACATGACGTGTCCTGTATTAAACAAGTTATTTAATAGCAGAGAGCTTTGAGTATAATGGCGGTACATATTACCTAGAATAGAATGTTTGTATTTGCTGACAAAAGTGCATTTAATTGAAGGGTGCTAACTAGCATCGGGCTTGATATAACTTGCGCGAGTCAGTTCGATCGCACGATTAATGCGCCACCACGAACCGTATTTACCTATTACGCTTTAGTTATTAAAGTGAGTGTGACAAAAGCGCATATATAGAGCCTATTTTTAGATCCAATTCGAATAAATTAATGAATCTGGTTGATGGAAATGAGCTTATCCATTATTTTCAATGCCCACTTTTTTCATTTGAGAGGTCATATAATGAGAGCCTGCTGTGAAATTTTTGTATAGGTAGGTAGGTAAGTGTTATTTTGTTTTTTTTTTTGTTTTTTAATTTCAAACTTTCATTAAGATTTAAGAATTAGATATTACGGGTCGTTAGCTCTTAAATATTTGAGAAGGAATAGAATGATGATGAATTAAGTGCGAATGTTCATCATTATCTGTTATTGGAGTTCGGTCTGGAAAAAAGGGAAAAATCTATTGCGAATAAAAAATAAGGCATTTTGTGAGCTTACAACAAAGCCCAGGACATCCTAACTGCGTAGAATGCGCGGTTTCGTGCGTCTTGAATGAAAACTAGATCAACAAGTAGCTAGTAACATTGGCTTTCTATCGCGCATGCGTGTCATAAAATCTTAACAATTTCCAATATGGCCGCTTTATGGACTATGACTTAATTATTATAACGACATCATGTAAAAACAGAAATGTAATTCCTACTGGTACCTAGGTACCTAGATAAGACGAAGGTATAGACATCCGCGTGACTTCCGACTGAAATATAATTTCTAGAATTAAAATATGGCTACGCTAATATGGCTACGCCAACGTTCGTAGGTCTACGCAGTCGTAGGCGCTACGCCCGTACCATGAAATATATATTTTTATAAACTAGAAGAAAAGTCTAGTTAGCTGTCAGTTTAAAATCTGACACATACATCACAACAATAAAAGAAATAATTTAACTGGATCTCGAAAGTAACTTGTGCTATCTTGACGAGTCCACCTACAGATTTATAGTTGTATTTCCAAGAAATAACGATATCATTTGACCCTTGTTAAAGTTGTTGTAGTCATATTACCTAGTTTACTAAGGAAGAAGTATAATTATGTTTATAGACTGAGTCTTTTATAGAGACTTTTTTGCAAATTCAGTAACTCCAAATGTTACCTTAGGTATAGGAAAATATTATGTAAGTAAATATAGATACCTACCTACTACCCTACTATCTGCAGTACACCTACACACATCAACAAAAGTGTGCGATCACTTTGAAAAATCGAAATCTTTTTTGTTACGGTAGATTAAATCATAATATAGGTAATCTACCGTAACAAAAAAGTTTTCGATTTTTCAAAGTGATCGCAAACTTTTTTTGATGTGTGTATGTGGATTACTCCATTCACTCCTAGAATTTTAATTCCATTCATTGAAATTAAAGTCACGACTTGTTTAAATGAAATTCACTACCGTGGACCCACATTTAGTCCCCAGTTCTTTTCGCTGAAATAGACATCTTGCATTTCGTCGTCGACCCCTGGGGGTCGCTATAGACTATAGACCACTTTGGGTATCGATGATCTATGTATATGATAGCGGCGACTATTCTATTCTGCTTGGTGTTTGAGCTACATGGATACGGCCTTGTGCCTAAGGGCCTAAGGGTGTGGTGTAACAACAGCTTTTTTTAATGTATCACATGAGAATCATCTTCTGTCTATCTATATAAAACAGTACCGTGGTCCGTGACTGACTAACAGACAATGCACAGCCTAAACCGGTGGACCTAGAGATTGGAGGAAATATTCCTTGAGTACCTTATAGGGGTACTAAAGAGAGATTTATTGAAATTTCATCCCTAGAGGGGTGAAAAGGGATGGTGTTTGTATAAAGAAAATAACGTATTGTTTACCGACATCCACGCGAACGGAGTCGTGGGCACAACTAGTCATGAATAATTATGTCAAAACTAGGGTCTAAAACTAGGTATAGGACCTCAATTGTTATCTTGCTATCTATGAATCTTGATTATTATCAAAATGTTTGCCGTGATTTCTAAATATTGGTTCCCTGTTTTTGAAAGCATATTTAATTTCAATCTGCTGTTAATTTTATGTCAAGTGATTTGATTGGCTGTTGTGATTTCGGTCAACCAATAGGCTTTCACAAATTGGAGGCTAATAGGGTTTACAGGATAGATTATAAATTACTTCAAACAGTTTAGACATTTTTGGCAGGACAAACGAATAAACAAAATGATGACGGAATTTATTAGGTTTTCTTTTATTTTGTGTTGTGGATCCCTAAATGGGAGAACAAACCCGTAAATTCACTTTAATAATAATAGTCTGCAGCAATAACCAATGGCGTGAGTTGTCTCGGAGTGCCTCCCTCCTCCGTCCTCTCAGCCTCGGCTAGCTATCGGAGGGAGCCTCTACAGACACAAATCTTGATGTTATTTAAATAAAACACTGCAGGATGGTTGGAGAGGTATATTGCGAGACGTAGGTTGTATTTTTGCACTTTATAACGTTACACAGAGGTATAAAAATAACTGTTACAAAAAGATACTATTTGCTTATAGCTTTGCACACTTGATAAATAGGTAGTAGGTAATAAATAATAACAGTACAGCGGTTCAGCGGTCACAAGTGATGTCGTTGGAGACCAGACCAAGAATGACGAAACAATGCAAAAAAATATGAGATGTTCTAATTTTGAAATTTAAAGTTAAAATCTAAACCGAATTTAGAAGAATGGGATGAATGAAGTGGCCAGCAATGGAAGATTGCTAGCACTAAATGATGAAAGAAGGATGACTCCGTCACAGAGTATAGCCAAAAGGTTCAAATCTACAGTGATAACATTTACAGTTAATTTTAGTAGGAGTTTTTTGACAAAGATTATTCGGCTAGACAATAATAACAGAGGGACAAACTAAAAAGACATCTGCTTTACTTGCTTGCAATTCTAATGAAACTGCGCCATAGGCGGCCAATATAACGTTACGAATTGTAAACGTAAGTGAATTTTGACTCGGAAATACAACAGTCCTATTACCGTCGCCGCACACGGGCCACAATTAAGTGGCTGTAGCGTGTGGTCCGTGTGCGGCGACGCTTACTTTTTCGTTGAATTTTATGCAATTTGCGCACTTTGTTACATAAGAATTATGAGTAAAATATACAGTTTATAAAAATAGGTATCAAACAATTTGAATTAAGGTTCTATACAAAATTCACTTACGTTCACGATACATAGGTACATTTATATTATTAATTGTGTCTCATTAACTGGGGTTAGATGGGTTAATTATTTCCACTGACCTTGTTATACACGAGCACATGCGCAGGTATACCTATTATCTATTTGTGCATTCACATAGCGTAAGGTTTAAGAAAATTCTCAAAAGACTACATACTTTATTTATTATTTGTGCAGGTACTCTTTTAATGCATTCAGTTAGTTGGCTAATAGTGGAGTAATTGCGTTAACGTTAATATAAATCAAATAAAGTAAAAACCAAAAGAAAAAATAACTAACTAAACAAGTTTATTTATTTGTTATTATATAGTACTTATTTAGTAGGACACAAAAGATGTGTCAGTAATTACGCGATGCCACTCGTACACAGCTGTTGTAGCGCGTTTTCAGTAGGTAAGCGCGCCGACATTCGCACCCCCATTGCGTTGTGATTGTGATAATATTTTCTTCATTCGATGCCTCTTGACTCACTCCGCATTTGCAGCCTTAATTTTTTTAATTTTTGCCGCATCTGTCTTTCGTACTTTGCCTTTTCGTGGCACCATCGTTGTATTTTCAACTTTCCCTATCCACAGTTCCTATTATATTTCTCAGGTTTACAGTTTATTGAACCCATACAATACACCATATTATGCCCTTTTAAATGGGACCACTATACCTAATTGTTATAGCACTATTTAATTAGACACAAAGTTGTTAACGAATTAATGTTCAAATGTGCGTACTATTTATAACAATGACAATTTATACAAACAAGGACGCAATTACGAAGAGTTATCTCTGATGGCATCATCGCACGAAATGGGTTTTTTTGTTATCGTATCGTGCTGCTTCAAGCGCGTAGAACCGCGCTCGGCCAAATGACGACGTCGACGACAAAAGCTCGTACCTGATGTTACAATTTTAAGTCCATCGCCGCCACACAGTACCCATAGGTACCTACCAGAATAGGAAGTCAGGGTTTCCCTGTCAATAATTACTAATTAATATTTCACACAACATTATTGTGATTTTTTCGTGTGTTTATGAAATAGTAGATTGTTATACAAGGGTGGAAAGAAATCAATTCCCATACGAGGTATTTAGACGCACGAGCGAAGCGAGGGCGGCTATAGTCCGAGTGGGAATTGATGACTTTCACCCGTGTTAAACACTCTACTTTTCATTTCAAATATAAGGAAAGTAAAAAATAGTAGTTTTCTTTAACGGAATTGGGGGTCGACATTTCGCTTGAACTCATTTTTAATCAAATAATTTCGGTACAGAGTTAGTATCCCGCCAAATTATACATAAATAGTCTTTTTTAATTTAAATTTCAAATATGGAACACACCGCCCGCGTCACCGCCGCGGGCCATCCCACTTTAATAGGTATTTTTTTTAATTCACATTGGCCGTATACACTCACAAGACCGCAGCATTTTTTTTTAATCGATATTTTTCTTAATTATGTAAAAAAAATTATTGCCGACTAAATAACCAATTTTAGTTCTATTTTTAAAATTCATTCCCGCCCTAGGGAGGGAAGCAATTACTATGAGTCTTTCCCGCCCAAGGGAGGGAAGCATCGTTTTCGACCCGCTGCTCTGATCAAAAAAACACTACTTTCCGAGTATGAGAAATGAAAATTAATTTGCGCATCTAAAGCTAATCTGGGGCCTATTTGATGTAACCACTCTGCAAGTCTTCACTCTGCACTCTACTCTTCACTTTTCAAATATTGCAGAGTGTGGAGCGAAAGTGTTCCAAATTTCAATTTTCAGTCTGCAAAATTTGTGTACATAAAATAGGATTTAGTTGAAGAGTTCGGAATTTGGAATGCTGACTTGCAGAGTAGTTACATCAAATAGGCCCCTGGACTCTTTCTGTCGCGAAGCAGCATTGCTTGTCAACACTGGGCACGTGATATAATATTATGTCAACTTTGTCTCTAAGGTTTTTTTTGTTGGCAATACTTAAGGTAATATACTTCGACCAATAATAAATAATATACGGTACATAACATAAAAGAATCAGCAATGTACGGGCCTTTCATGAGGGTAGTTGAATTCAGGCGATCAGGAGTTTTATCCAGTGATTAATGGCTTTCTAGAAGAGTAATAATTCACTTGAGAGCCAACCAACAGGCTTTTACGTTTACTAATGTCACCACTTCATTTTCCAACGGGAAAAATAATATATTTGTTGCATTGTAAAAAGATTTTGGAAAAAACTTACTGGGTAGGCGTTTATTTAATGTGTTTTTGAGCAGAATATAAAAAAGTGCAGGGCAGGTGAAAACGTTACGGTCTAACGCTGAGTTGCAGAAAAGGTCATTAAGTTTTAAAGGAGACTTTAACGAAGGAAATTGTATGGTTAATGCCTCCATTAAAATTTAATTATCTTTCTGCAACAGACCGTATGTAGTTTTAATTTAACTATCTTTGACAGCACGGTTGGGTTGGCGCAGTGGAACGACTGCTGCGCTACGTATTGCAGATTAGATTCCTGTACGGCACAAATATTTATATAGACTACAGATAGTGGTTGCCAGTCGGGGTGTTTGTGCATGTAAAATGTATGTTCGTAAACTCACCCCCGATGCAGGAGAAATTCTTAGTTAAAAAGAAGAATCTACTTACCTACTTATGCTATAAATATATAAGAGATTTTCAAAAATCTAATGACCCGAGCGGGATTTGAACCCGCAATCCCGCTCGGGTCATTAGGTTTTTGACATTTAATAACATACGAAAAGCATAACATGGCTTAAACATGATTCAAATTCACAAAAAATACCTATACCAACATTTATAATGTACTTGTCTATGATGAAATTCATGCGCACTTTCGCGGTGCAGAGTGAGCGTGTCGATCGTGTGCGCTGCCCGGCGACCGCGTGGGCACGTCATGGTGGCCCCGTCGCGGGTGACAGGCCGCGCGGCCAACCAGGTCACCTAAGCGCGCAGGCTCACCACCGCGCCGCTGCCTCCACCGCCATGCCTGCGCCGCTCGCCGTCTACGTCACCTGCATCACCCTCCTCTGGTTATGTGGTACGTACCTAATGTGTGAATTCCTATATAATATACAAACCAAACCAAAATCCGTTGCGTATCGTGCATATGCCTTGCGGCCGTTGTCGGACCGTTAATTTTTTTACCTTTAGTTGTAAGCCTAAGTAGCGATGTGGGCCGCCTCTTGACATTGGCCTCCTTACTTATAGACGCCTCTTAACTTTAACCACTGATTAAATATGCAACTATCCTTGTCATTTGTATGACAATGAATAGAGATGACAATTGACATAAGAGGTGTTTAATTAAATCATCGTCTTTAAGTAAGGGGTGGATGTGTAATTTAGACATTCGTTTAAACAGGAGTAATAATGTTTTTCATTATGATATTAGCTTGGTATATTGTGACGCCTTTTAGGTAATCAAGACAAGACATAAGTAATATTGATACTGTCAACAGTAAAAGCGGATGATACGTCGCTGGTGCTGGGGGGCGCGCGGCCGGCCAATGGAACCGCGGAGCCCCCCGACCTGCGCTCGCCCATGGGCCGGGTCCCGCAGTACCAGCCACCTCCCAACGGGCCCGGGGGCATGGCCCCACCGCAGTCCTTTTGGCCCCATAACCCACATACGCGCGTCGAGACTTGGCAACGTAAGCTATTTTTCTTTTCAATCTTAAACGTTCCTGACAGAACGCAAACGGAAGTACTGTACAAAAAGTACTTAAATTAAATAGAACTAACGACATCATGGTGTCCACAGACCGTCCCGCCTTCAAACATATACACACAGTATCCCACGGCACCGATGACGTCGAAGACCATCATGACGAAGATGGTGGCTGTCACCATCCTTGTCCTCAACAACACTTTTCGTGCAAGGTAAAAAGTTATTCACCCTCTGTAAATTGCAGTTATAAAAGAAATAAATACGAAATTCGTCTTGTTTTTAGACAACAATTTCCTCGCAGATATCGTGTACCTGCATACCAATAGAGAAGCGTTGCGACGGCAAGGTGGAGTGCGCCGAAGCAGAAGACGAGAAGGGATGCTCACCAGCTTGCGACGAGATAGAGAACCGAACGCTCTGCCATAGCACCAGTATCTGTATCAAAGTTGACTGGTTCTGTGACGGTGACAACGACTGCGGCGACTACTCCGACGAAACTAATTGCGGTAAGTTACCGGTGCCTGGACATAACGCTAACGGTTGCCAACAACAAGTCGTTCAAACGAAATACCTACCTAGCAGCAAAGCTTTCGATAAGCCCTACTGTCCACAGAGGCGTAGCTTCATAGACGCGTATTCGTCATTATACGCTTGGTATAGGCACACCTGCTTGCTGCTTACATACAAAACTAGGAAACTTTGTCGACGAACCGGCAACATCGACGTGCTCGCGTCACTGCATGCGGGTTTCATGACGACGTCAGCAGAGTTTCATAGTTTTGTATGTAAGCAGCAAGGAGGCGTACCTACACCAAGCGTATATTGACGCGTTCAAGAAGTCAAGCCTCCGTGGATAGAAGACTTTAGTTAAACTGACCAGTATGGAAGCTAACATTTCAGTATTTTCTAAAAACAATGAGTGAATGAACACCATCACATCGTAAGTTCGAACACCACCAGTTGCATTAATTAACGTTAATATCCACTCCTAGCATGATGTATTTAGCTATGTTGAATGGGTCAACAGTAATAATTGTGCAAACCACTTCGCTAATAACGCTTAAAATATTTTTTCGATAACTTACATAATTTTAAAGTCAGCATATGCCCACCAGGTGGTTCAATAAATTGTACAGCACAGCAGTTCCAATGCGCCAACGGACTGTGTATCCACAAGGACTGGGTGTGCGACGGCGACAATGACTGCCGAGACAACTCTGATGAAACCAACTGCACCAAGGGCAAGTAAGTGATATGCAGTTTATTTTATCAAACCGACATACTTAGGTTATTAGATTGAGGAGACCTGACCAGATGCTCCGGTGCAAACAACATTAGCCTTTCCGATTCCCGAAAGGTATACCTAGAAATAATATTTCCTTTGCAGGATTTAATCCATATCTGGCATATGTTATCAATCGCTGCAGTAGTATTTTTTTATATGAAACATCTATTGGCGCGCCTTGACGGTAAGACCGACTCGTATGCCGTGACGGCAAACGGCATGACGCCGTTCCTTCTCCACCGCCGCTCTTACCACATTAAGGAAGTAGCATAATGTGTGTGCGTTCTGATGTTACGCATCTGCCGGGCGTTCCGTGATGGCCACATTTTTGTACGAAATCAAACACATTCACTCCATCAACTAATTTTCTTACAGTATCGGTTTTCGTCTTGTCTTTGAAACCCTAAATTACTCTGAAATAGATTCGTATTAATATATGTTTCGTCGCTGGCTTAATGGAGAGCAGTGTCATGCAACTCCAGATTTATGGAGTACCTAGAGAGGCAATTACAAATGACCGCAATAATGTCGGTAATATAAACTATTACGTAGTAATATCTGTACTGCAGGTAGGTATACTATTCACGTGTGTGCTATTCTCTATACTGCTATTAATGAGGGAAATGTAAGTAGGTACGTTCGCTATTGTATTGAAAACGTCAATTAATTATGTTAAAAATTATGTCATACTCATAACACTGTGGTTGTATTTTCCTCAAAATATAATTTCGAGGGTTATATTGATGATTATTTATTTAGTAACTATTATAACCATTATTGTCGCGAATTAAATTTGGATCACCATACAACGTAAAACAGCGCTACGTTATTATTGACTTGTCTAAAAACATTCTTATTTTATAAGCCTGCATTTCCATCCTCCTTTTACCGAACATCACAATAACAGATATAACAAAATGGCAGATTATCTGGTCTGAGGAAGCTAATGTCTTTTATGCTCCCATTCGTAGCTTCATCTTCATATTGCAACTTCCTGTGCCATGAATTCCAATAAAATAAAATCACTGAATAATGTAACGCACGCACTATAAGGTTTAACACTGGCGTCCGTCATAGCTATTATATCCCTATTCCTACTAGTATTTTACAATATTATATTAACAGTAGCTTGTTTTACAATATAATGGTCGCTTGAAAAGCATTTATTAGACGCTAAAAGTATTCATCGCTGACCTATTAATTCATTAGACAACTAAATATATTTGAAGACCAGAATTTCATTTTAAAGAAACTGCATTAATAACACCCATATGAAATTACAATTCTGTTTAATTATCAGATCAGCCAATCGAATTATACAACCCATAATTAACTGTTCAGTAATTCCTACGATGCGCTCAGCCATAAACCTAACTGTATACTACGTCTATGGCACCCCATACTGACGAATGACGTCACATTATATAAACTGGCAGGTTAACTGCGTCATTGGCGTTTACGGAGGGAAGGAGACGTGACAAAGACGAGAGCAACTACGCATGTTCTATAATAGTAGATTGTATCATAAGGGAGCAAAATAATATTTTTACGGCGAGGGCGTTTTTTTGAATCCAGAGCGAAGTGAGCGATTCTATAGTAGAATCCTGAACGTAGCGAGGGATTCAAAGTACGTCGCCCGAGCCAAAAATATATTTTGCACCCAAGTGATACACTCTACTTTTATCACCCTCTATGAGAAAATAAAAGGCGCCTCCTGTTTTTCACTGTCACTTGAAGAATTCATTTTTCGTCCATTGCCCTTCCCCCAGCTCCCCTTACCCCCAAGCCCCTTAGTCCCCTTTAGTCCCCATGGTCCCCTTACTCCCCTTCGTCCCCATAGTCCCCTTACTCCCCGTCGTAGTCCCCACCATAGTCTCCATAGTCTCCTAAGTACCCTTAGTCCCCATAGTCCCCACCATAGTCCCTTTAGTCCCCATAGTCACCATAGTCCCCATCATAGTCCCAATAGTCCCCAACATAGTCCCCTTGTCCCCACAGTCCCCTTGTCCCCACCATAGTCCCCTCAGTCCTCATAGTCTTCATAGTCCCCTTAGCCTTATGGTCCCCACCATAGTCCCCATTATCCCCACCATAGTCTCCATTGCCTCCTAAGTACCCTTAGTCCCCACCATAGTCCCCTTAGTCCCCATCATAGTTCCAATAGTCCCCATAGTCCCTATCATAGTCCCCATAACCCCTTAGTCCCCATAGTCCCCACCATAGTCCCCTTGTCCCCATAGTCCCCACCATAGTCCCCTTGTCCCCTCAGTCCCCATAGTGACCACCACAGTCCCCTTGTCCCCATAGTCCCCTTAGTCCCAGTCCCAGTCCCTTAAGTCCCAGTCCTCTTAGTCCCCTTAGCCACCTTTCCCCCTTACAAAAACACTACAGTTCATAGGTTATTAGTCAGATTCTATAAGTGCGCGGAAAAGATAAGTGCGCCGCAATTATCTTTTCCGCGCACTTATTGAATTTGGAACATCTAAAGAGGATAAAAAACTCATTTCTGCCCGCTAAAAGTTTCTTATAGAAAACACCACCTTTGGGCGCACTTAAAGGCGAACCAAGTCGTCCTTTTCGAATAGATGGGATTAAAAAAAACTTTTAAATCATAGAGTAGGTACCATTATACATATGAATTGCATAATATTAGGTATGCCTTACGCAAAAACATTGAAATAATTATGTTTGAGCAACTACGCAAGGATGTATTTTTCAAGGAAATAGAAAATAGTTTAGCGTGAAACTCGCTTAAACAAATATCGTCGAAATATAAATCTAAGTTGATTTAATAAAACTAAACGAAGGTAGTTTCTTGTCAAACATTATCAGACGGACGCTTCACAATCATAATGACGTAAACCTATACAAAAGATACATAGGTATACCTAGAAAAACAATAACTAGGTATTTACAAAAGTTTATTTTAACCTAATTAAAAACTTTTTTCTTATGAAAGTATAGTAACAGTTAGCAATAAAGCTACTCGTAAAATGATGCGCTGAAGAAAAAATGTAGTTATACATAACCAAGCTTTTGTCTACCTACTTATAACACAAAAAAGTGACCACATAACTACTCTTAAGTCTTGTCAAACTTTGTTATTCCTCCGAAGTAGTGTGGTTGAACATTTTTTTCAGTGTGGTGGCACGCTACCTACATTCCACGTTATGCCACATGCTTCCTGGACTACCTAGCTACCTACGTATTATATTATATCTATTTATAACTCATGATCGGACTGCCACCCACACGGTAGGTTCAACAAAGCTGATGCATTGAACTTGATAGTAAATAGTTGATAATGTCAGAAGTTCAGGACCGTGGCACATAATTCAGTCTTGTTCCGAGAAATGGATACTGTAACTGTTGAATATTCGAATTTACGAGTAGAATCCAGACTGCATATTGTCAATGGTATAGTTACTAGACTCTAGTGCTTACTAAAGACATGTGTCCGGTTTTAGGAATAGGGTGGTCCTATTTCTACTCCTTTGGGTTAAAACAAGATACACTCGGCACTTAGTTGCCATTACGGGGGACCAAAACATTGCCATCTATGAACTTAACTGTTGTTGCCGCTGTTAGGTATTTGTTTGAGTGTACCTCTGTCTTTCTTTGTAAGGATGTTGAGGGCTTTTACGGTTATGATAAATGTCAATGATGGAGGCTGCTAATAAATGGTAGGATATAATTAAGTATATTTGTGTATACGGGATATAGTAGGAAAAAATATTACTTCTTGAACTATGTTTGGCAATGTTCACGTAATTTTTTAAACAATAATTCGGTATGATTTTTCCTTTTCAGATATTATGGTATATTAATGTATGGGGTTTACATGTATTGTGGCTCCATCGACAACTTTTTAGATTAATAATAATTTATTACGTTAGCTCAGTAATTTATTTCATGGGGTTCCGAGATTTTGTTGTAATTCGGTAGTTCCAAGAATCCTAAGCAACAAAACGGTATAAGAAAAAGATTGAAGCTCGAAACCATAGTACAGAACAGTCCCATAGAACCATTTAAAAAGTTTAGGCGGGACTTTCAGGATTTTATTTTACAGTGAGCTGTAGGGGCTGTAGCGGTCTCTAGATCAATACGTCGGGGCAGGAGAGTGGGGTGCGCGGGGCTCGGGCGGCGGAGGCTGGGAGCAGGTTGCCATGGCGACGCGCCTACGCTCCCTGCGTCCCTAGAAGGAGACTCGCCCGATATATCCCAGTTCCGTGGGCGGGCTCATTATAGAACAAAATCATCGACGTGATTAACATTACTGGTACACCTACAGCAACTTAGTGACGCTAATGTGACGTATGAACGAGAATAGGTTGTCTTTTTAGTTATTGACGACGAAGTAGCTATGTTGAGTACTTATAGGTAGTTAAGTTGTATGTTATATAAGGTTTATTGTAGCAGATAAACATTGAAGAGATATTTGAAAATAAAAAGCAGATTAATTTTTTTTTGACTTATTGTTGCGTTAATAGAAAGACTTGAAAAATATACTTTTCATATTGAAATAGGTAATTAGATATCAGAACTCGAATCAGATTGATGAGCCTTGGGGCCAGTTCCACAGTCAGATGTGACAGAACTTATCCAGGAATAGACATCCTAGAAAATATTGAAAATATTATTGTCAAATAAATTAAACGGAACCTATCCAGGGGTGATGAAACCGGCCGTTATATTTAGCAGTGGAGGTTTACGAGCGTGTCAGTTACAAACATGTCTAATAATGTCTATATTGTATTATTAATAGACAAGAGTCACAAGAGTATGCACCTACACAGTACAGTTGTGCACTTCTTCGTATCCAATTCGTATCCCTATTTTTACGTAGATACCATTTTACAAACATCCGATACCGATCCATTTTTATTATGTCTGTAAAATGATTTACATACATCATAAAAACGGATCGGTATCGGACCTTTTTACTAAAATGGTACCTACGTAAAAATACGGATTTTACGTATATCCGATACCGATCCAATAAAATGATTTTACATACATCATAACAACGGGTCGGTATAGGACCATCTTACTAAAATGGTACGTAAAAATACGGATACGAATATATGATAAGAATAAGTGCACAAACGCCCGAAGGGGTTTTTTTTTTCAGAGGTTACTAGGTTTTTTTTATACGTGATGTAGGTATTTAGTTATTCTTTCGGGGTACTTGCTGCGCGATAGCCATTTAATTATGTTTATGCTTAGAATTTTATTTAAAGTGGAAAAAAATTATACCTACGCATGCTGGTTGCCTGTGTGATTATTAATGATTAAATTCGAACAAGGCGACGAAAACGCAAATAAAAATTTAGTAACAAATTGTAATGCATTTGTTGCGTACCACGATGGATTTGAGTGATGCATCGATGTCGAGTCGCGGCCGTGCTTCTGGAATTATTATGAAATCGCAATTTAACATAGACCCGGGCATTTATTTATTCGTTTATTCATTTTACCTACCTACAGGATTAATTTTACAATAAAATAAAATGAATAAAAAAACATTTTAAAATATAAAAACAGTACTCCACCGGCATGGCATTGGGAACAGGGTCCAAGCTACCGGCTGTCAGGGCCCCAGAGAGAGGAACCTCTTAAAAATACGAGCCGTGCCCAGGAGCACCGCTTTCTGAATCAAGCCCTTGATCCAACTGCCTAACGAGAGCCTCCCTCAGGTGTGTCGAGGCTCTTGGCTATCTATCAGCACAATGATTGCTGAGTCCACATCCAACCTCGTGTGCTAAGTTATTTATTATTATACAGCCATTGTACATTCAATCATCTTTACCCCAGACCACGAGTCTTATGTCTATGATGATTTGGTAGCGATGTTAACGATACTTTATGTCATTATTGATGGTCAGAGAATGAATAGTAAGACTGAGCTGCTGATTGATGCATTGGACAGTTTTGATGCTGCTTTCAAAACTTGAGCTAACATTAGAGTGTGATGTTCAGTGGTACTGTATTTTCCATCTTGTTATACGCAGATGTCGCGAAAACCAGTTCATGTGCGCGATCGGCGAATGTATATCGAAGCACTGGCGCTGCGACAAGGAAGCCGACTGCCCTGACAGTTCTGACGAAGCGGATTGTCGTGAGTGTGCACTTTAATAAATAACCTGACTAGGAACAGGAAATACTTTCGGACTTGGAATGTATCTAAGTGTAAAAGCTCTCTTTTTGTTATATATTGTAACGGGTCACATTAATAAGATCAAAAAGTTTGATACTTATGAGTTGTTGAAGTAGGTATCGTTGACATGGTCCATTATGAAACTACCTCAATTTTATTTTTTGGATACACAATACATAATATACACTTTTTGTATTCAATAATTAACTTCTCCTATCAGCCGTTGATCTAATCCGGTGTGGCGAAAATGAATTTCAATGCGACAACAAGAAGTGCATCCGCAAGGACTTCCAATGCGACGGTGATAATGATTGCGGTGACTGGACGGACGAAGACTCTTGTCCTACGTTACCGGGGAGCTGCAACGCTGGAGAGTTCAGGTATACAACTATTGGAACCACCACGATATCGAAAAAGGAAAGAATTACTTAAATTGTAAAATTTTTGAGCTTCGACATTCGCAGCAAGAAGTAATAGATCCTCAGAATTTGTTATGTGTAGCTAGTGCATTTAGAAAGTACTTTGTTACGGATCACTGATTTAAGAATGGTTGGTGTCATTGGTAATATTTATCAAACAGATGCAGCGACGGAAAATGCATTCCGGATCGTTGGCGGTGTGACACGGAGAGGGACTGCGCGGACAGCGGCGACGAACTCAATTGTGAACCAAACTCCATGCGCAACTGTACCGACGACGAGTACACGTGCGCTGATCGACGATGTATCCTGGTAAGTTTAGTAGCCATGTCATACGATATGGGAGCATCATGATACAAGCTAAAAACAGAACTTCAACTACTTATTTGGGATTGGATTAGTCAGTTAAGTCATGATGTGACTTATCTAATAAAAAAAAAAAAACCAACGTCTCGAAATTAACGTCGAAATTTATTGCTAAAATAAAGAGAAACAATGATGAAAATTAACATTCACTTTCCCTACTCATTTTTATACAGAAAACCTGGCTTTGCGATGCTGTCCGAGACTGCACGAACGGTGAAGACGAAATGAACTGCGAAGTGCAATGCGAAGAGGATCAATATACTTGCAAAACTCAAGACCATCTTATCAGTACTGCATTCAGGAACTGTGTGAACAGAAAACACGTTTGTGATGGCATGAAGGACTGCCCCGAAGGAGATGACGAGGACAGATGCCCATTGAAGAGGGCTTGCACTTTTGAAGATAAATGCGATCCTGGAATGTGTATTACGACTTACGATGGATATTCAGCTTGCACTTGTCCTCTAGGCTTCCTCTTAGACCACAATAATCACACGTAACTATAAATACAACATAATTTATTATTAACAAAGCGAGATATGTTGGTAGAACGTCGCTTGCGTCGATTGTATCTCTTGAAATATTTTACACAACAATAATTCTCGCCTAAATCAAGACATTTTTAACCCCTTTTAGAATTTTGTGATTTATTGAGTGATTTTCTTTCAGCTGTCGCGACATAGATGAATGCATGTACGAACAAGACCCGGTTTGCTCACAAACTTGCTCGAATACAGTTGGTAGTTTTAAGTGTGGCTGTATGACTGGATACGTTCTGAGACCTGACGGAAGATCTTGTAAGCCAACCGGGGAATCACCTACGTTGCTATTCTCAAACCGCGTTGGTATACGACAGGTAAGGACGAAACATGAAAAAGGATATAGGTATATTTTTCTTGATACCTCTTTTTAAAAATCAAAACGAACCAAATTACCTATAACATCTGCCACAATATAGCCTCCAATATTAATTAAAATAATCTTTCACGTAGGTTTGGCTAACTGGAGATAACTACATGCCTGTAGTGAAAGGTCTTCATAATGCGGTTGCTTTGGACTACCACTACGAGAGACAACTTGTCTTTTGGACCGAAAACAATTTGAGAGTTATAAGAGTAGCTCAGATGAACAACAATAATTTGACAGGTGAATCAGCTTGCAAAGGTAGGGCTGGTCAGCTATAAATAAATGACGTTCGCGATTGTCCATTTTCCGTTTTTATAATGATCAGGATCTAATGATAGAATGTTTTTTCACTAGAAAATGCAAGCTTATTAGCGGTCTAACTTGTTGCTGTTGCAATCTTGCATCCCTCTGACATTACATGTTTCCTCTATAGATGTTATAAGATGGGGCTTAGAAACGCCAAGTGGAGTGGCAGTGGACTGGATACATGATTTGCTGTTTTGGACGGATTCTGGTACACGACGCGTCGAAGTCACCACCCTTGAAGGCACTCAGAGAGCAGTCATCGCTGCCAATGATTTGGACAAACCAAGGGCTATAGCAGTACACCCTGGAGATGCTTTGGTGTTCTGGACTGATTGGGGTAAGTAGCATGGGCGTAGCCAGGGGGGGGGGGGGATTTGGAGGTTTAAACCCCCTTTAAAATGTGCAAAATATAGACATTTCTCATTAAATTAACATGAATATTAATGTCATTCCATGTACATTTCTTTAAATCCCCCAATACTAAATCCTGGCTGTGACCGTGGTAAGTAGCATCAAATGTGCAAGTGCATAGATTTTAGAAGAGACATGTTCAGCAGCGTACTGCTACTCTGCTGCTATAAGCTGAGCTTTTTATTCACGTATAAACGTCAATTTTATGATTCCGTGTTATCAAGATTTCCAGTCTATTTTTTAATAAAGTAACTTCCATTTTTCTCTATTTCTTCTTTTAATATTTTTTCTTCAAGGATGTATAACATTAAATTTCGCATATTATCAGGCTAAAGCTGTCCACTTCAGGCATATTTTATGAATTTTCCCATTGAATTTTATAGGTATCTAATTCTTGTAATCGATTTTAGGTCCTAATCCGAAGATAGAACGCGCAGATATGGATGGCAGTAGACGAAAGAGCATCATAGTGGACAAAATTTTCTGGCCTAATGGACTGACCATAGACTATACTGAGTCCAAGATATACTGGGCAGATGCCAAACACCACGTCATTGAGAAGGCTTCCTTTGATGGACGAGATCGGAAGAGGGTATGTACAAAACGGAATCCCTTTGATTCGCATTATTTT
Source organism: Thalpophila matura (assembly GCA_948465475.1). Lineage (NCBI taxonomy): Eukaryota > Metazoa > Arthropoda > Insecta > Lepidoptera > Noctuidae > Thalpophila > Thalpophila matura. The sequence goes on along the minus strand of OX419183.1, from coordinate 7,178,915 downwards.
TGAATTCCTAATCTTCTTTGGCATAACGAGTTGGACATAGTTAACTTTTAATGGCATAATAAAACACAGCTAGCAGACAACGCACAGCTTAAATTGGTGGGTCTAGATTCTAGAAGAATGATTTTTTAGAAAATTCTTCGCCGATGGGAAACCCATCGAACGCATTGCTAGTTTATTGACGTTTGCGATCCGCAACCACTTTGGTCGAAACCAATTTTTGCTTTTGAATTATTGCAGGTATTATAACATTTTTTCGTAAATTATACTAACTTAAGCTATTGCAGCGGTATCACCTCCAGTAGTTACGCTAACCGTTTAAACCGTAACTTTTCCGCGGGCCAGGTAACCAACAAAGGCCTTCCTCACCCATTTGCGCTGACACTGTTCGAAGACGCTATCTACTGGACGGATTGGCACACCAAGAGCATCTCAACTGTCAACAAGAACACCGGCATGGGAATACAGACTGTTCACGCTGGGTTAAATGTTCCCATGGATATTCATAGGTAAGTTATTGTGAAGGATAGTGATGTAAGCAAGAAGCTCTAAATAGGACACTTACCTTTCGTTTTTTCGTTGCATACAATGGACAGTTCTGTGAAATTTACGGTAGCAGTATTTTTCCGTACACTGGTGGTCAGGTTTTTACTTTACGATCCTTTAAGATAGTCTACGTAAAATCAACAGTCCCTGTGAATAAAAAGTTATAACGACACCTATGACATAAAAAAAAATCTCGACGTCTCGAATGACTTTTGACGAATTTTAAGTTCAGTTATGTCTTAGGAGTACCTATCTAAAAAGCAATACCACATTTAATTATATTCATACATGAGCTTTTTACTTTGTATTTCAACAGCTACCACCCATTGAGGCAGATAAAATCGTACAAGAACCGGTGCGGTACCAACAACGGGGGCTGTTCTCACTTATGTCTACCGAATAGCAACGACCATTCTTGCCGATGCCCCGTTGGATTTAACCTGAACTCTGATAGGTAATGTAGCATGTATAACACCGCCGCGGCAGGCGTCACCGCACCACTACGTTGGTGCGGTGACGCCTGCCGCGGCGGTGTGCGGTTGAGCGGATCAAATCCTCTGTATGGCGAATGAAGACGTCGGGCAGTCCACCTGCTGTTTTCTTGATTGACATTACACTTGTTTCAAGACTCGACGAATTACCTACTGATGGGTACTTACAAGATTTTGATCTACTCGACCGCGCACCGCAGCGGCAGGTGGCGCCGGCACTACGTCTTTCCATGTGTTATTCACCTAAGCATCTCTGCTATGTAACATAAAGGGTTGTAAAATCAGAAATTAACTTACTAAGATAGTGCGGTGACCACGATTTTTAAGATAATGTTTTATTACAGCCGTTCATGTGAACAAACACCAGAGAAGCTGCTCCTGTATGCTCGCAAGAAGGATATTAGGTTGAAACAACTGAACCCTAGGAAACAAACTGATTCTCTCGATATGGTAAGTTAAAAGCTAACAGTTGTTCTGATATTTATTTGATTTGGGCAGGTCGTCATTGACCGCAAGTAGTGATATGCCACATTTTAATTACAGTGAGAAAAAGCTTAAAGAACAAACTTAAAAAAAAAACAATATTATAATACCTACTGAGTATTCATACTAATGAGTAATGTGTCTGGTTATATTCAGGTAATTCCAGTAGAGACTATAAAGTCAGCCGTGGCTTTGGACTGGGATCACAACACCAACTCCATATTCTGGACAGATGTCGACAAGGATACCATCAACCATGCGTACCTCAACGGATCACAGCAACGCGTTATCGTGGGTTCGAATCTGAGTAAGTAGAACTTACAAATGTTGGTTACTCGCTTGATGTCTTCGGGGTTCTCAGTGGCATAGCCATGAAATAGTTATAGTTATCTACTTATTTTGTATATTATTGTGACATTACTTTTTTTTTTCTTCAGTTTGGCCAGCCGGCTTAGCATATGATTGGCTAACAGACAAGTTGTACTGGACCGACGCTGGTACCAACAGGATTGAGGTGGCCAACGTTGACGGCAGCATGAGGACCTTGCTAGCGTGGGACAATATTGACAAACCGAGGGATATCGTTGTGGATCCCAAGGGTTAGTAAAATAACCACATCACACCTAGGTACGCCAAAAGGATAACAATGGTTATAGGCGAAGGTTATTTCTTTAGTAGAAACTTAGCATTTTTTTCCTTACTTGTTATGATCAATTATTTTCACTTGTCACAGTCGCAACTTTGTCTTGCAAAAACAATGTACCTACCTATTAGAAATACAAAACCAATCTATGAGAAATTAAGATAGGTACTAATATCTGAGGGTTACATATCGGTTTCGTAGGTGGCGTAATGTACTGGTCCGACTGGGGTACCTCCCCGTGCATCGAGCGCGCGGACATGAACGGCGGAAACCGACGACGGCTCATATTCGGCAACATGACCTGGCCCAACGGACTGGCACTAGACCTCAAGAACAGCCGCATCTACTGGACCGATGGAGGGAACCAGACTATTGAGTACGCCAACTTGGATGGCACGGGAAGGACTATACTGATAGGTGCGTAATTGGGACATATCAAGATAAGAAAAGATTCATGAGTTTGCTGTTTTAATAAGTTGTTATGGCCCTAAGTGCCTACCTATTATCCGTGGACAATTCTTGGTTTATTTTGAGGTTATAACCTTTTTTTTAAAAGATCTAAGTCAAACATCAGTAATCAAACGATATCCGAAAACATTTGAATCTGGTAACAATTTATTAATTTTAAAATTGTAGTCCGGTAAAACTGCACATTTCACACATCAACCATTTTCTGAACCCAGGCCAACACCTGCCCCACCCGTTCGGGCTGGACCTATTCGGCGACGAGGTGTTCTGGACGGACTGGGACACGCAGTCCATACAAGCCGCGAATAAGTACACGGGCAAGAACCGACGCACGCTCGGCGCGGGCGTGGCCGGGCTCATGGACGTGCGGGTGTTCCACAGGGAACGGGTGTCTGGAGTCAACCGGTAAGGACCTCTACGGTGTAAATAAACTAGTTACCCTCTTGATTGGGCCATTGTGCGTAAATACACTAACCAAATGTAGTATCGGTTCTTCTATTCTATCTATTCTTCTTGACTTAAAATACCTAGTGTCAAAATGAAAAGCTATTAGATGTTGGGTTCAATAATTTTTTGGTAACGTTATATTGGCCAAGCCTTTTATCGAGTCCGGTTAAATTTGTATTATCTTCTACGTATTGTTTATTTGTGTAAAGTATCTTAATAAAATAATTGTCTTACAGATGCGGCAAGAACAATGGCGGCTGTTCTCATCTGTGCTTATTGAAGCCTATGGGAAAATCGTGTGCTTGTCCTATTGGAATCAAAATCGGAGTAAGTATCAAAAACTGACCGATATACCAACTCATATATTTATAGCATAAGTATAAGTACCTACTTAATATTTTTGACACTAAGCTCTAACAATATAACTCGCCATTCACAGAAGGACGGTAAGACATGCGCCAACGGTCCCGTAAACTACTTGATATTTGCGCACCGCGTGGACATCCGGGTGGTATCTCTGGACGTGCCCTATCTCATCGATGTGCCATTACCGCTGCCCATACTCAAGAATGCCTTCGGAGTTGACGTGGATCATAAGACAAGTAAGTTTTGATGGAGCCCAATGAGACGTTGTAACTGACAATCAAGCGCCTTACTCAGGCAGACCAGTAGATCTACAGCTGTTGCTACCTACTACAAGCCAAATCACCAAGACATGAATCCTATGTCTGGATTTTTCACATTAGCTTCAAAATAATATTGAAAGAAACGACAAATCTAAAATGATCGTAAATCTTACTTATAAAGACACACATTTTAGGTCTCATCTACTGGACGGACACTGGTGAAAGAAAGATTCAACGCGCTAACAGGGCCGGCAAGGACATTGAGACTATCATCGGCAAAGGTTTACATACTGTCGATGGAATTGTGATCGACTCCACTGGTCGTAAGGTTTGTTGATCATTTATATCAATTTCTTTTTTCATCCGTTATTTCGTGCCGAACGTGGTCTTATGTATACGTTTTTAAATTCTGACAATTCTAATTCAAGGTATATTCGTTTGCAGATTTACTGGACAGATGGTGGAAGGAATAGTGTTGAAGTAGCTGAACTTGACGGTAGTAACAGGAAAGTTCTTGTATGGACCGGTTTAGGTAAGCAAAAGAGTATAGTCACATGAATCATATCATTTTTGCATAATTTGGTAATAATATCAGCAACAATCAATTATGGTTCTGAATAATATCATTAACAAAATGTATGATTGCAGATTCTCCTCGCGCCATTGCACTGCACTACGAATATGGGTACATGTTCTGGTCAGATTGGGGAACATCTGCCAAGATCGAACGAGCCGATATGGACGGAAAGAACAGGTAACATGCTTTCACCGTTTATAAATAAAAACAAAGGAATATTGCTTGTTTAAAATGTTGACTTTTTTATGGAAATAATCGATTTTTTTCCTTAGGCGCGTCATTGTCGAGAACAACATCAAGTGGCCAAACGGTCTGGCTATCGACAAAATTGAGGGTCGTCTCTACTGGAACGACGCTAAAGTCCTCTCCATCGAAAGTTCGGACTTCAATGGCCACGATCGTCGGACTATTCTCAGCAATGTTCCTTATCCTTATGGCATTGTAATTGTGGGACAACACGTTTACTGGACTGATTGGAGGACTCAGGCCCTGCACAGGGCTGACAAGGTCAATGGCAAGAATTCTATCATTATCAGGAAGAATTTGGAGGGACTTATGGATATTCGCGCGGTTCAGGTATGTTGACAGAACAATCTGGAATTATTTGATTGCTTCATGATTTTCAGACATTTTGGATTTCTTGTTTCTGAAAGCCTAATCAACCAAGCATCAGTAAAACTGCTGTAAAATCTCATGTTAGCTATTATAATTGGTTAACCAAAATAACAACCAATCAAAAATAAATTTATTTTGACAACAGATAAATTAGCTTTCAGTAATATTTTGCCCGACCGCAAGAATGAGTTGAAAAAAAAAAGTGTTATGTTATCAATAAAATTAGTGTCGTTTTTTTTACATCTTGTTTGGTTTTACAGGGCGAACGAGAACTGGAAAACGCTTGCGGCACTAACAACGGTGGATGCTCTCACTTATGCCTACGATCAACTCAAGGCTACTCGTGTGCTTGTCCAACTGGCTTGCTCTTTAACTCCAGCGATCCTAACCCCAAGACGTGCAGGAAATACCCCGAAAGCTTCTTGTTCTTTGCCACGAAGACCAGCATTGCTCTCATATCGTTTGACACTCCCGAGCAATGGGACGTCGCTTTTCCTATCAAGGTGCAGAACGCCGTGGCTGTCGATTTCCATTGGGAACGCAAGCTGTTGTTCTATACCGACGTCGATATGGATGTTATCAGGTATGAAGGGCATTTTAACTCATGTTTTGATCACAACACAAAATTAATTCTACCTTTGACGAAATTACTGAATCGCTAGGATAAATAAACTAAATAGATGTAATAATTTTAGGTCGATAAACATGATGAACATGAGTGACACAAAGGACATCATCAAAGGCAATATGGGTATCCCTAACGGTTTAGGAGTAGATTGGATCGCAAACAACATTTACTGGACTGATAACGAATACAAGGTAAATGCCGTATGTCATAATAATGAAGAATCCTCAGCCTCGATTTCAAACAGCCTTCATATTCAATGTTTTAATCCAGGTTATAGAAGTTGCACGTTTGGATGGATCTTCTAGGAAAACTTTGCTCAGCAATCTAAGTGAACCTAGGGCACTAGCATTGTTCCCAGCTAAAGGGTAAGTAGCCATAAAATAAAAGAATGAGGAAACCTGTTGAAATGAATTTCTTATTTAATAGACTGGCGAATTTACTAAATCATATCTCCAGGTACCTTTACTGGAGCGATTGGGGTCAAACTCCATGCATTGAGCGAGCCTTCCTAGACGGCAGCCAACGGCAAGTCATTGTGATCCAAGACGTCGGCTTCCCCAACGGAATAACCATCGACTACAAAGACAGAAGGCTGTATTGGACGGACGCTTTGAGGCATAGGATTGACACTTCCGACTTGAATGGACAACACCGAGTGCAGCTCATACCCGAAGCCAAGAATCCTTTCGGAATGACTCAGGTACTCTTCCTTTTACCCACCAAATACCAGTTTAAAGACTACGTACGTCACCAAAGGATCGCGACACTATAAAAGTAGTGAAAGGTTCTGGGCCCTTCGCCATAAAAATCAGAACCACAAATACTACGTTTCCCTTCCATTCTCAGATCAGCATCAAAATACTTCAAACAGGAATAACGCAGGTAATATGAATCATACATACTTCATCCCGGTCGAGATCCCTTTCGACTTCTGTTTTTCTGTACATAAAGTACAATGTTAATTCCAGTTCAACGATTACATCTACTGGACGGATTGGTACAAGAAGGCAGTGATGAGGGCGGACAAGAAAACAGGAAAGAATGTGACAGCCCTGAGGACTGACTTGGAGATGACAATGGAAATAAAAGCGGTGTCGTCTGAAAAGCAGCATGGTTGGAACCCTTGCAAGGAAGATAATGGGGGATGCTCCCATCTGTGCTTCTTTAGAGAACACGACTACATATGCGGCTGCCCGGAAGATCTTGACGTGAGGCCTTGTTCAACTGGTAAGCGTTTTGGTCTAACTCTTTATTATAATTTGATGATAACTCGCTGTAGTTTTAAACTTCGTAAAATATTCTCAGGGAGCTATCGAACTCAAATTCTGATACGTTATGCAATGTTTCTTCTAGTGCCCAAGATCCGTATAGACAACAAAATGCCGGCGCACTACCCTTCGTTCTACGACTACACGGACCTACAAGAGGATAACGGCCTGCCTCCGCCGCCCACTGCTATACCGGACACCAGCACTGGCGCCATCATCATCATGATCGCCATCATGGCTTTCATCATACTTGGCATAGTCGTCATTGCTTTCGTTTGCGGTAAGAGAAAGTGAAACCTAAGAAGATAACTTCTAGAACATTTATTAATTAACCCAACCCGACTCAAAAGTCCAAATATTATAGATTAGTTCTGGGTGACCCAACTATTTAACAGATTGTCCACTTAAGAACTAAGTACTTCGGACTTCAAGGCCTTGGTCGTCACAATTTCGATTTTAATCCTACATAAAGAAGTAGATACCTAGGTACTTGATTCTTATCTGAATGCTTTTTTTTATACACAGTGAAAATGAGCCGAGACCGCGATGGTGAATTAAAGGAGAACTACCGTGACTCTGGGGGACACATATCGTTCCATAACCCCAACTACAGCTGCAACACCGGGGCCAGCGGCGGCAGCGCCGAGCTGATCGAGCGTCGGCCTAACCGGTTCCAAGGCATTTTCAAATACGATAAGAACCAGGTAACAAGAATGAAAAGTTTACTTCGATACATCCACACAGTCCTAATTCAGCTTTCCCAAGCTTTCGAGTCAGGGAGGGGTTCCTATCTATATTTTACTACAAAGTATTTTTTTTAGTATAAAAATATTATCTGTCGTCGATCTAAGCCCAGCCTTGTCATGACCCCCATGACATGCTTTCCGCATTGTTTGACGATTCAGTCTTCACATAGGGTCCGCTCGGTCAGCAGCCAAAGCTCCTGCAGTTTTCAAACTTTTTTTTTAATTTCTGGTTTCTCAATTTTTAGTTTTTATGCACTCTGCAAATTAGGTTTAAGAAAGAAGATCCTAATGGAAAGGTGTGTTGTAGGAGCGCGTGACCAACGTGTACATCCCGGAGGGCACGAGCCTGCTGCCGCCGCCGCCGCCGCCCCCGCGCCCCGCCGCGCGCCCCGCCACGCACGACGACTTCGAGCCCGTCACGCTGCACTCATACGCTTAAACACTGGTGTTGCCGACCGAAAGTATTGTGTAGTGTCGATTGTTTTGGACTGTCGATAGTATCGATAGTTTATAAAGCAATACTATCGATTGTCCTATCGATAGTATGGCCTTTTTTAGATGAAAACTATCGATAGTGAAACTACCGATAGTATAGTGGAACTATCGATAGTTAGGCAACACTATTAAACACGCCAACAGTGACGCCCCGCGCCACAACCACGCCGTAGCGGACTCGACTAACTCTAATAAAGATGATATCATCTGCGATTGTTCAAGTTTTGACGGAGCCGCGGTATTCCGATTACGTATTACTGGCATGCTGCTTAGCAGTCGTTTTCTAATCACGCGTTTCAGATTGTGCGATGTCGACACCAGTCGATTTCTGAAGCATGAGTTTAGAAAATAACTCTACTAAGACATTTTATATCGTCACAACTGTGAATGAAAGCTGCGCTACCCATGCGCCTCCGTTTCTAAGTATGACATTAGACATATAAATCATTAGGTGCATCGACCTCCACATACCATCAATTTGCGTCATCAGGTTCATTGATTGGATTACGCTGTTGGATGAAAATAACTCCACGTGGGAATCCTACGCTGTAAATACTGTGGCTGCCGGCATTAGAGTGCTAGAACTGTATCCATCTGATGGGAAATTGGTGGTATCTCGACTTGTTGCTTCATGTGGTTAATGATCAGTATTACTAGTAAAGAGAAACAGCACAAGATTTGCCGAAAGCTCTAAGTAACACGGATATACAAACACAAAAGCGATTTATTCCAAATCAACGAATATGATCTATTAAAATATAATCGTTAGGTTAAGAACATTATCCTCATAAACAAAAATACGAGTGTCAAAGCGATTAAAAAATCAATATTTTGATTTTTATTCATATTTCTGATATATTTGTCAATTGCAGCTTATTATGAAAGGGATTTCAACTAGGTATTATAAGATCACTACGTAAGCCAACTACTAAATTGGGAGCTGATCTATTTAAAAATAATGATTATTATACGTATCTATATCTAGATTAGATTATAGGTACTAGATGGTACATGTGTAAAGTAACAATATATCATGTCAACAACATTGCAGTCGTTTGATAAATTATTCCGTCAGATCAGTCATGAATGTTATTAAATAGGAAGTTATGCCTAATACAGTATTTATATGAAATATGATTATTGTTATAGTTGATAGGGATAGGCAAATGTTTAGATGCATAGCAAGTCTGGACGATTTCTTGTCACGTGTAAATAGATGTATCTACTTGTAATAAATTAAAGGGGAAATTCCCTAGGTAATATATCGCTGGACACCACCCAAAGGGTCTATGTAAAGTGAGAGCACGTCGATAGCATGCTGCCGGCTCGCGGCCGCTCCACACAGTACGCACCTTCACTTAGAGGGAGTACAGTAAGTATGTAACGCGGGCAGGATCTAGTCTCAGCATGATATCGAAGTGCAAGAGGAAAGATAATAAATTCATTAATATTTATTATTTTTGTACAAGTTCACTGTCGCTCGTTTCCTGCGGCTCACGGGAAAGATCGATAGTGACTTTTATACTTTAGAACAGTTATATCTAGTGAGTACATCCTAAGGATACATGTACCGAGGTTTGGGATCATGTGCATGTCCATGTTGCTTATAAACGATATCCTAACTAATTAATGTCTATTCTATTATAATATATTAATTTATTTTATAATGTATGTTAAGGTCCGGAAAAGCATACGTTTATAAGTAATAGGACATGACCGAATGTTTCTCTATATAGCGAGGGACTGATTCCTGAAAAATTGTATCCCGACCTCGTGTAAGTTGGGTGCGATTAGCAGTTTGTACTAAATAAATACGTAGTAATAAACACAGCACATTTATACTATTGAATGAGTGAACATTCCCATAATCTAATTATAAATCCAGTTCTTATCACTTTCGAATACAATCCGATCTTAGAATATCATCACCAGGTTTATAATGGTGACAAGAAAATATCAGTGTAAATAGTTAGTTTTAATTACCAATTGTGTTGACCTACCAAAATGATATATTGTAAATAATAGTTAATTTATACTTTGTACGTTATATAACATGAAGCTGATTTTATGTTGAATGAACGCCTGGTGACGGGCGAGCTCGCCTCATACATGTCACATGTTCGTCTCATATCAGAGTAATTCATTTAGTACCTAATTAGAATTAATATTATTGATTAAATGCTATTCTTTTACTCTCTGATCATCTGACATCGATAATAACGAATCTCGAAAGGCACTCTATTTACACGGATTACATTTTACTCCGTTACTTTTGGCAGCAAGATGACATACTAACTGGAAAAAAGTATAAAGTTTCACAGGGTGTTTTAATCTAAGGTAGAATTAGGACGGACGTCAGCCGACACAGATTTAGTAAAACAAATCTTAATATTGTTTTAAAATTCATTTATTGAATACTTTTAAAACATCAAAACGGGCAATGGTAAACTATTTTTACGGCGCCGGCGGTTTGAATACAGACACAATTTTTGTGGTCTATTATAATGAATAACGAAAGTTCCTTTTCTTAAATGATATTACAGTCGAATGCATTTTAATTAAAGACTTTATTTATGTAAATTTAATTTTATGCTATAGAATATTAATATAATTATTTATTAAGTATACGACTGTATGTGTTGTTATAAAATGTCCAAGACTATTCAAACAATAATTAAATATATATGTTTAGTATTGAAAGGCATTATAGAATTTTCTTATAACATGCCATAAAATTACCGACATATAAATATTGAGATATCGTGAAAACATTCCGGCCTGTTCCAAGTTACCGTGGCATACAATGTGTACCCTACAATAAAACTATTTGTGACTCTTGCAATCCTCTTTTTCGTCGGTTGGGTTTTTTAAATATTTTATCCAATTATGTCTAGATGGAGACGATAAATATCCATTCCAATTCTTAAACGAATTAAAGAGGCTTGGAAGAATTGTTTCAGATTCTTCATACCGAATGTTTCATAATAGTTTTAAGAAATATTTTATGTACCTCGTTTTGTTACATAGCTCGTAAGGGATGGGAAATTAATATAGTGAGTGCTGTGATACCGGATGCTTTGAAAGTTGTAGTGTGGGTAATCAGCGATGGTTATATTATATTATATACATATATAATTATTATAGATTATTTTACGTTACGATATCCTGTCGTTTACTTTAATGTCATTGTAATGTAATACGGACAACAAGACACCAATGAAAGTCAACATAAGTGTAATTTCAATTCCAGTGATAATACTAACATTTTATCATGTATTCTAAAATTTATAAAAGAAGTGCTATGTGTGCCAAAATTTAAAATTTCAGTATTTTACAGGCATGATTGGTTTTGGAATGATTATAATTAAATTAATAAGTTAATTAATAAACAGCTTTTACACCTTTTAAGCCTCCTTTTATAGAGGTGTTAAAACTGTTGTCAAATTTATTATTGTACTGACTTAAAGAATAGAAATTATCCCAATAATATGCGTGTTTCATTTGCTTCAGCCCGTATGCATGATACCCGCATGCCAATAACAATAACATTGTGTTTTGGATAAATCGATAAATAAAATACGGAATATAAAATACATGTACTAGTTTATTTCATATTAACCGTACAGTTACATACATACTCGTCGTTACACTTAGTCAACAACAGGAAATATAACACTTAATAGATATAGACAATGGGTTCATAGGTTACACGAGAAAGTTGTTTGTCTGACGTCACGGCAGCTAAAGGGTAAGTCACAAAAAGTGACAAGCTAGCAACATTATGACATCGACAATACAATGACGTTTTTAAAAGGTGACATCAGAAAAACAAAAATCCCCACATAAAAAGGTATTAAAAATAGACAGTTTTACATAATAATAATTACTACCTCACATGAAGTAAATATATAATTTCCCAAATAAAATATTAGACAAGTTTAGTTTAAAATAGATAATTCAAGTTTTTATTTTAGGTATGGCAAGCAAAAACAAGCAGTTTTTAAAAACGACATAGATTTATGTCACCTTGATACTTTATCTATTTAAACTGTTAATTTTTCTATCCTAAAAATATTTTTTGGTAACGTATTCGATAAATTAACTTGTCATTTTGTCATGAACTATATTTATAACTTAATAAGATCTACACCTCTCACTTATCAATAAATTCATAATTAGGTACTATAAATATTTTCTGTAATTCGATATAATATTATATTTTTTAAATACTTTTATGGTCACAATTTATTAAGCTAGCTTATTATAAAATGTTAATTAAGTAGAGACCGGATTATGTGATCTGCGGATGTCCAACTATGTTTTAAAGAAATATGAAATAAAAAAAACCGGGCAAGAGCGTGTCGAACCACGCACAGTGTAGGGTTCCGTAGCAAGAAGACAGACGACCGACCGCAAATGTAAGTTTGTATTTTATAACTATGAATTACAAAGTAATTTTTGCGGTTGGGAAACTCAAAACTGAAAGAAGAAAATATTAAAAAAACTAATTGACGTATCTTGTTCAAACCAAAAGTTCAAACAGAAAAAGTTACGAATCTCGGAACCTCAATGTTATTTTATTCAGGATTAAAGACCTATCCAACAATATCCCACATGAAGGGGTGCGTGAAAATATTTTTTTCATCCCATCTATTCGAAAAGGACGACTTGGCTCGCCTTTAAGTGCGCCCAAAGGTGGTGTTTTATTTAAGTAACTTTTAGCGGGCAGAAATGAGTTTTTAATCCTCTTTAGATGTTCCAAATTCAATAAGTGCGCGGAAAAGATCTTTTCCGCGCACTTATTGAATCTGACTAATAACCAATGAACTGTAGTGTTTTTGTGAGGGGGAAAGGGGACTAAGGGGACTATAAGGCTAAGGGGACTATGGGGACAATGAGGACGATGGGGACAATGGGGACAACGGGGCTTGGGGGTAAGGGGAGCTGGGGGAGGGCAATGGTCGACGTAGCCCCGCCTGTCTGCTTGGTTAAAAGTAAACTAAACATGATGGGGTTGACGGGGGCTTCAGTGAGCCAGCTAAGTGAGCGAACGAATGAACGAACGAAAAATGAATTCTTCAAGTGACAGTGAAAAACATGAGGCGCCTTTTATTTTCTCATAGAGGGTGATGAAAAGTAGAGTGTATCACTTGGGCGCAAAATATATTTTTGGCTCGTGCGACGTACTTTGAATCCCTCGTTACGTTCGGGATTCTACTATAGAATCCCTCACTTCGCTCTGGATTCAAAAAAGCGCCCTCGCCGTAAAAATATTATTTTGCTCCCTTATGATACAATCTACTATTTCGTCCCTTAGTTTCATCCTTCAGCCTAATTATTAGCCTAATTATTTACGTAATTTCACTTCACGCCTTTATACACAGAAGACATCTTCTTGCGAAGTTTCATGAATTGAATAAGAACTGTAGATTTTTTGAGGGTGTGACAGACGGACATCACGAAACTGTAAACTTCCTAGTTGTACCTACTACGGAACTCTAAAAAATGGCGTTTGTAGAAACATCTTCAAACGCAGTTTTTTGGCTAGTATTTGTCGCATATAATCCGGCCATGACTTAAGTATGCATTTATTTTAGACCAGCTCCGTCTAACAAGGGAACGTATAAACAGTAGAAAACGTATTAAAAGTGCGTTCGTAACAAATGCTTGGTGCTATGTGTTCAACAATAGAAGGCAAGCACTAAATCATTTCTAAACTGTACAATATCTACTCTAATAAGTTTAAATCCATCTACATATCTCTTTTGGATTATCAGTGACATTAGCATGGAGATAAAAATTAAGTAGGACTAGAAGGCTGGAGATATTTTCAGATCAAGATAAGACACGCATATTCACATAATTATTAAAAGATAGACCCATAGAGTAAGATTAGACACGATTTGACGTTCTATGGGCGAACAGATCAGCTTGTCATGGGCTGCCAATAAATTCCAGACAGGCCTGACGAACTGCCATCTTGACCATGATTTTTAAAGCAATCGAATTTTACAGTACGTCAATAAAACCGCAGTATGTGCGTATTCGTTTAACCTATATCAATAACATTTTAAAGAATGTCATTGGCATTTTTCATCCCTCATCAAAGAAAGAGCAAAACAGGCAGGAAAACCCATGAGGCAAAATCAGAGTTTATCACGATATGGAATGCTATGGAACTGTTGTAGAAATCAAAAGAACTCACGAGTCATGAAAACGTATGTCTTCAATGTAATGACAATATAAATTATGGAGAATATGGCAAATATTGTGCATGTAATGATTGAGGACCCACAAAAGTTATCGCAGATTTTTTGTTTCACCATTGTTCGTTAATAGTACAAATAGTACTAGAGTTCTCTACATTCAGCGACCAAGATTCAGGTACATACAATACTTATTAAAGTTACAAATTTGGAACACCGACATAAGTTTATTTAAGTAGATATTTATAGTTCGATGCATGAACTTATTTATATTAACGCGACCATCGTGCATTCTTTGGCACAACACTAATAAACAACGTAACATTCAGAAAAATATAATCATTTTTATAAGTATATTTGCTAAATCAGCAATAAGCTTTCTTATCTCATATTTAAACTATACAATAATTTCATATTTAAATCAAAGCGCATTTTAGGCATGTTATAAAACTGAATATTTTTGTCCGTGTGTTACTGAAAATGCAATATTATTTATTGATAAAAAAAATAAAGCGAAAATAAATCGCTGTACAATAAAATAATACAATAAATCAGACCTTAACTCTGTAAGATGAATAAATACGAAAATGAATGAGAAAATATTAACGCTACGTTATCTTTATGTTAAACGAGGTATATGAACATAATCATGAGATCAATACATTGTTAAGCTATCTACTAAACTTATAGTTATTATTATAATACGTCAGATATTGATCTACCTCTAAATGACCACAGGCGACCTTGTGGCATTAAATAATTACAAATAGTAAAAAGTCCTTCAATTTTTTAAATGTTACTTGAAAAAGTACAAAGAGGAAAAATATTTAAGACCATACTTTCGGTTTGGTCGTGTTTATTAAATAATTCAAGTAATGGTTTTACATAAAAAATATAATGTAGAGAGCAAAATTGTCAGATCCATAAAGTTAAAAACTGGCTTTCGAGATTAAAAGGGTGATATACTTTTAAAAACGATATGTGCAGTCATTTTGAAGTATCCAATTGGATAAAGACCGTTTTAAACGTAAAGGAATGTCTCTTAAAGAGTATTATTTTATATTTGCCGTATAAGTGTCCTTTGGATATGATCCCTGTAAGATTAACTTTATACGATATATATATTGTCATGGCTTGTCTTACCTAGGGGTTATTGGTAGCGTTTGAGCTCGGGGAACACTTCTAGGAGTACCAGTTCGAACAGTTCCTGAAATTACAAAAACATTTGTATTAATAGGGAGTTTATTATTAGATACCACAAGTCTTTACCTAGAGTGTATGGTGTATTATACGTTGATTGCGTTCTATATCATAATGAGATTTTTGTTTGATCTTTTTCAGATTTTTAATTAAAGTGTTCAAACGAATCTTACTACCTACTATTATAAATGCGATAGTTTGGATGGATGGATGTTTGTTATTCAATCACGCCAGAACGGCTGAACGGATCTGGATGAAATTTGGCACAGAGATAGATTATAGTCTGGAATAGCACATAGGTTTTATCCCGGAAAAAAGTCGCGGGCAACGGTGAAAGTTTGTGTGTGTCAAAATCCGTGTGTGTCCAAATCCGTCCAGCCGTTTCAGCGTCCAATAAACAAACACTTGTTTATTGGACGCTGAAACGGCTACGGATTTTGATGTGGCAAAAAGGCAGCCTGTGACCTGGAGAAATAAATATACTATACTACTTTTCATCCATTTTCACGCAAATGAAGTCGCGGGCAACAGCTAGTTATACTTATGTTTTAACAATTTGCTTGCATATTTATTTATCCGTGTGAATAGGCAGATTAATAATTCTTTCAATATTATTACGTATTTTATTTAACATAAACTCTCGTCGCGACGTGCGACACGCGGCATCCACGTCTTCCGCACACTTGTCGCGCCAATTCACATATATCAACTACAAGCGGCGACATTTTTAGCGTGGAAGACGCGCTTTTAGCTACAAAATGACACGCCAATAATTTTAGATCGCGCGGTATTTGATGATACGGAGGCACAAACACGTTCGACTATAGACTGTATGCCAGTATTATCAGTTGTGGTTTACAAGACTGTTGCGAAACGGTGAGGTTAAGGCTAACGCGGTTTTTTTAATAATATCGGAACTTTATATTATGAAGATTTTCGTGTAAAGAATGTCAATATGAACACTGAAAGGATTAAAGGCTATAAAAGAATTCATTTTAAATTATAGTTATTAAATAAAATTTTGTATCCTCAAGTGTTCATAAAAAATAAGTTTAAGTGCTGTGAATTTTTAAACCATCACGTCAATATAAAAAAAAAGTTTTTAAATTCTGCCAATCAAAATGCCAATAGTATTCAGTGCTGTAAGTTGTGATAGAAACATAGTGGCTGACTTCGCGTCCTGCGATGGCAACTTTACGGAGATAGCAGAGCAAGTGCTGTCCAAGTTACCGCCATGTAACAACAAGATGACGTACTCACACGGAATATACCTACTTCACTATATTGCTGAAGATAAATATTTATATCTCTGTATAACAGACAAAGTAAGTACATTTATGCCATATTAAATAGTAAATAGCCTGCTAAAATCATAAACTTCCTTTGAGCTTTGCCGTGATCGGGTAAAAATATAGGATTATTTAGGGATAACATTTTTCTGTTTTTTTTTTATCCCTTTCCTAACCTTACGCTTAACGTTTCTTCGATACAAGTTGTTCTTTTATAACATTTAAATAGAAGTAGGTATGTCAAATACTGTGAAAATTTAAGTTTAAAATATATTTCATATTTTATGACTACTTAGAAACTGCAAAGTAATAAATTTGCTTATTACAGGGTGGCAGGTTAGACAGTGGAAATATTTAAATGGGTCATTGTACTCATCATTATGAACAACTTTCACTATGGACCCAAACTCAGATCATAGAAACAAGGGAGATGTGCCAAGGCGCTATCGAGCTTGATGCCTGATCTTGAGCAAATTGCTCATAATAAAAACGTACGCGCTGGCGACAAACCGAACACGATCAATGGTATAAATACAGTGTTTAGTTTAGTGCTAGTGTTGAGTGATGATTAACAGTGTTAGATTGAGAGTGTGCGGAATGTTTAATGCGTGGGAGATCTTTTTATTCACAAGGAGCGCTTAATTATGCGCGTAATTGTGTCGAAAAATGTACTAAAAGTGGCATCAGTTGTTCCCGTACTAATTTGCTATGATGGCATATCTCCTTGTTTCTATGATCTGAGGACCCAACCCTGAAATCGCGAAAAAAAATCAGCTGTTCCATACATTTATGTTCACATAACTCAACAAAATGTATGGAACAGCTGATTGTTTTTTCGCGATTTCAGGGTTGGTCCCATAGTAAAAGTTGTTCATAATGATGAGTACAATGACCCCTTTAAATATTTCCACTGTTTAACCTGCCACCCTGTTATAGCGACAACGTCTAGTAATTTTCCTACGGCATTTAATAGTTCATAACTCGAAATTTAGACAAGGTAAAAATCAATAAATGTCAAAAAGTTATGTGAGCTTTGTACAGTTTGTACCTATTTAATAGACGCTCTTCGTTCATAACTATCACGATAAATATAATAATTAATGTTGTTTGTCATCAAACACCCACCCATAATATCGTAAAAATACTCGCGACTATTTTTGAAATAGAAAGATTTTAAATATAACTTCTGTATTTTATGGATTCGTCTATACATATTCCTGGAATTATTTTCGGACTAGTTCATTTTCCAAGATTTTTCAATCGGAGCATATTATCTAAGTACCGTACTTTTTTTGGCTTCATTACATATGCTAGTCTGAAAAAAGTATGTTTTATGCTATTTTGATTACATTATTTTTAATTCGTTAGAACATAATTTCGCTTTAGAACGGATTGTAATAGGCTACAACATCCGTTTAGTTCGTGGATTTAAAAGACAAATATGTATTTATTTTCTATTACATCAACTTTAAAACAATAGAATATTGCTGACTAAGATTTATCTACTCTTGAACGCAATAAATAAATAATTATTCCTTTATGACATGTCCAACTTTATAATTATCAACTCTTGTCATAGTATGAATTGACTTTTGAAGGCCAATTTAATTCTCGTAAATAAGAATGTTAAAAATATAATTTCGATTTGGTTTAGATATGATCTCAATGCCTTAAATGTCACAAGTCACAAATGGTGTTCTAATGTACTAAATGAAAACATCAAAGGAATAAGAGAATAGGAATACCTTTTCCTCAGATCATAGAAACAAGGGAGATGTGCCAAGGCGCTATCAAGCTTGATGCCTGAACTTGAGCAAATTGCTCATACTAAAAACGTACGCGCTGGCGACGAACCGAACACGATCGATGGTATAAATACAGTGTTTTAGTTTAGTGTTAGTGTTGAGTGACGATTAACAGTGTTAGATTGAGGGTGTGCGGAATGTTTAATGCGTGGGAGATCTTTTTATTCACAAGGAGCGCTTAATTATGCGCGTCATTGTGTCGAAAAATGTACTAAAAATGGCATCAGTTGTTCCCGTACTAATTTACTATGATGGCATATCTCCTTGTTTCTATGATCTGAGACCTTTTCTGACTATAAGTATAGCATTGAGATTAACTATATCGAAACAAACTCGGAACTCATTTTTATTTACGAGAATTGGGCTTCTGATATTCTACGCCTATTCAGGTACCTATGACAAGATTTAAATTAAATCGAGGTATAGTAATAAAAAGAACATTAATTAGTATAATAGTATATTATGCAATTAGTGAATAAAGGACGGATTTAAAGCGAGGGCCATAGATGAATCACGAGCTAGTGAAGGATTCTAACGATTGAATCACGACCGTAGGGAGTGATTCATGATGATTGAATCACGAGCGTAGCGAGTGATTCAAGTGTTAGAATCCTGAGCGACGCGAGCGATTCATGGCCCTCGATATAAATCCGTTTTATTCAAGAGTTGCATACTATACTTTATACCATGACTACGAGAAAAAGAAAGATTTAAGTGAAAATATACATATAATGAAGAAAAAGTAAAGTTAAATTGGCTTTGATGTAAACCAGCCGTGATTTTTTGGGTAGCAAGCTTTCCACCTTTCCACTATATCGGCCGCCCTCTCTTTCACAAACTCAGGTGTTAACACATCTTCATCACTAGAATGCATTTTTAATCGATTAGAACAACACTAAACAAACACAAAATTAAAGATTAAAGTAACACTAAACTTTGTGTTCGTACAACTTACAGTATTCAAAATAGCGCCAATTTACTAAGGACAGCAAAGAACAAAACAGTTTTTATTCTAATGCTAAACTCCTTGTCGAAAATGTCGACCAATCAAATTGAATTTAGAACACATCAATATAGGTCGAATACACAGATTACACTTACACTAGATACGGCAAGCCACGACCAAGCGTGCCCTGCATGTTCGACTGTTCGTACTAAAAAAAGACTGTTAGCTCAGTGACGCTTAGTGATTGAAACAATTCTGTTTACTCTGAGCACATCACTAAATGGCTGGGGTGAAGTTATCGTAGGTACAAAAAGGATGACACGTTCGGTTTTCATACAATCTAATAACGTGCCGCATCTAGCATAGGTTCTTTAAATCTGTGGTCGAATACATTGGTGTGTTCCATTTTCAAACATCAAAACAGTGAGTAAAAGTGCTTTTTATTCACTGTTTTCAGTGAATAAAATAAGCTTTTTAGAGGGGGAATGGTATAAAATTAATTTCTAGGGACATTCCCGTCCGGCAGCACGTGCCAAATATTTGTAATTATCTTGTCACCTGTCATCCTCGTTGTAATTGTAACTGTACTACGGTAATGTTGATCTAAAAGACAGCTGTCGATTACAGGCCCAGCGGAGCGGATCTTTTGCGAGTCATTTTTACATGTTATATCTGTTGTTTTTGTTGCTAACCAAACAAGAGGAGTAATTGTAATCTGGGCTACAGCTTATAGATGCTGTTAGATGGATGCTGATGAGAAAATTATTATTGACCATTCGATATGGCAAATTAAAAAGTTTGCAGTACAAAGATATTATTAGTAAATACCTAAACAGGCCAATTTACGCCACCTGTTTGTATGTGTATTATCTATCACTGCTAACTTGAATAGCACACGTAGCCACAAAGTAGATAGGTACCTATTTGAGCATAAAAATCAGCAACCTTTAAAACTTCGCTACATTACATTGCAGTCAAAATTCATCTAATAAGTTATGATCCATGTTTAGTGCTAGTGCCAGTGGCGTTTGTGTTTAGTGTATGTACGGGCAGAAATATAAGATTTAAAACTTTCGATCTTCAGCTATGTCAGCGATCCAGAGCATTTCTCTTCCTCAACGAGATACAACGGAGGTTCGTAGCGAGCAAGCGAGCCGAGGAAGACTTTACGACAGTACTAGCAGCCGAGATGTATCGATACAGCGAAGACTACAGCACTATTGTTATAAGGAAGGGAGAGCTAGACGAACTGAATAGTATAGGAGTCGGATGCAGTGGTAAAATTCGTTTTAAGTAACGTTGATCTTTTTAATCATCTTGTGAGGCTTCGCTTTAATAACAAGTGTGGAATTTTAAAATTACACACTTGTTTGTTTTCTTAATAAAATTATGTAGAATATAAAGCTATTGCAAACAAAGAGAGAACGGAGATATTCATTAAAATTCAAAACTTATATTTAAATAATTTATTTTACAGAAAGTATACTTGGAGAAAAGATCCTATACATCAATAATCCAGATAATATCTCATACAGTGTAAGTATTGTTATTGTAGCTAGCAACAGTCGCTATTCTTATATTTAAAATGTTGTCAATTGATGCACATTTATCGCTAAGTTATTAGGTATTACAATTTTGATTTCCTTTTACGGCTCCCATATTTTTTAAGAGCTATTTTTATAATTAATCTTTCAATTCGAATCAGGTTCTGATGGTTTTTAGGTATTAATTAGAAAAGGTACTTATAAAGCTAAAATTTAACTAACAGATCATTTATTTTTTCAGACTATTTCGCATGTAAACGCAACTCCAGGGTTTATATCGGTATCAGGCACGAGCCCGACTTCGCAAGAAATATCAGCCCAGAGTTCAATTTCACAGAGAACATCGGTCATGTTTATGAGTCCAACTACGGACAGAAAATCGGTCGTAAGCCCGATTCCAGAAGGGGAGAATACGGAGAGAATATCTTCCACAAACCAGACTGCAAAAGAAATAGCGTCTGTAAATCCAACCCTAAACAACGTATCGGCCGTTGACTTTACACATGACAAAATATCGATTGTGAGCCTATATCCGGAGGAAGAATCAAGCAAATGCCCAACACCGGAAAAAATATTAGGTGTAAGTCTTACTTCAGAGGAAACATCAGCCGGGATCATATCAGAACGAACAAGTTCAAGATCCGATGGAACATCAGCATTATCTCCAAATCATGAAAGGATAATATCGTCTGTGAGTTCTACCACGGACAGTACATCAGTCATGAGCCCAAGATTGTACATAATAATTATCGGCATGATCATACTGGTTATAGCTATGTCTGTGTGTGCGTTAGGACCGATATCGTGTGTCGTTGTCACAACTGTCGGGGTCTATTCACTTTTACGATCTTATGTGGGTTCTAAAGATAAATCAGAGTAGTGTAGCCAAAGAGAATTGACGATGCAATTTCGTATTTAGGTATTAGTAAATAGTTCTTAGAATAATATATTTTTGTAGCAGGTAAGTCGAGTAAAAATATTTTGTTCTAAATATTTGAGTTCGGTGGTACGGTTTGTTTGTGTAACTCGGACGGCTCTGGTCTATTAATACTAAGAGAGCAGTCTCAATAGACCAGAGTCGTGAAAGAGAATTCTAATAGGTTAAGTTCACCACTGTAGAAAAGTATAATGGTAAGTAAGATTGTCTTTTGTTTAACGATCTATTCGATAAAATAAATGTTTAGTTAAAAAAATGCATTATTATTTTTCAATGGCAGGGTAAATATATATAATTCTTTATTAGAAATGTTCCACGAAGTATACGATAGTATTTAGACCAATCAACGTCGAGTTATATAAAAGTGTAAAGTTATATGTAAAGTTGCCAAACGTTCTGACTTTTGTCACTTTTTTTTTTTTTTTTTTTTTTTTTAAATTGGCAAGTCGCGATTTGCGCAATGCCACTAACAAAAACGGGGAAACTTTTAGTAGGAATGAAAAATAATTTAGGATAAGGAATTTGGAATATTATTGGTAAGGATCATAAGGATAATATTGATAAAGTGAATATGACTATCATATACGTAAATTATTGAGGGTAATAAATAACGATAAATACTTATATATTCTAGAATCATTAGAAGCCAGTAAGACAGGAATGGATGTAGGCAATGGAACACAATAGGAAAATAGCGAGTCAAAAAATGGATCGTGATTATAAAGAGAACAGGAAAAGAAAATGTGATTCAGATCTCCCACACCTTCACCACATTCGCAAAGATCACTATTTACAATATTTAGTCTTGCAAGATGGGCTGGGGTACAATTATGACCCAACCTCATGCGAATAAGGCAACTGGTAGCAGCTTTTCCAAAGTTTAATTTAAAATACCAAGGCTTTTTTGGGATAGATGGTTGTAGGCGTGAATAGTAATTTCCTTTGGTCTTGCTGCTATTTGCCCATGAATCCCCCCACGCCTCCCAAAGGAATTTCATAGGCAAACTCGCTAGGTCATGGCTAAAATTTACGTAAGGAAAAAGATCTCCACAGTCCACAGCATCGTTAGCTAGATGATCTGCTTTAACATTTCCCGTGATGTCACAATGACCAGGAATCCATGCAAAAGAAATAGTTAGTCCTAATTGTGAGCAATCATAGAGAAGGTTCCTTATAAATAAAATTATAGGGAAAACTGGTTTACATTTGAACGGATTTTTTTTAATGGCCTGTAATGCACTTAAGGCATCGGTAAATATTATCGTTTTTTTAAGTTTCATGATACGAATGTACTCTAAAGCTTTAAATATACCGTAGCATTCACCTGTAAATACTGATGATTCAGGCGGGAGTTTAACTTTCTGAACTATATTAAATTGAGAATGGAAAATTCCAATCCCAACATTTCCTGAAGTGGAGTGCTTAGAAGCATCAGTATATATGTGATGCCAATCCCCCCAGTTCTTATCTTTAATATAATTAAATGAGGAATTTGCAAAATTGTCCCTTTTATCAATACCTAAGGCCAAGATAATATCTGGAGAAAACACCAATGATTCATAGATACTAGTAAAAAGTGGATATGACATTAAGCAGTAACTCGGTGCTTCTAAAGCTACATATTTTTTAAAACTTTGTACAAGGCAAGGAGATGATTTATGTGACCAATAACTAGAAGAATTAGTCTGATCTAGAAGGGATTTAAGTTTAGCACGTAGTGGATGATTCATAAATTGCAAAGAGCGGAATAAAAACTTATCGGAAAGATACTGGCGCCGGAGATAGAGGGGTGGTTCTACACTTTCAACTTGTAAAGCATTAATTGGGCTTGATTTCATTGCACCAGATATAATTCTTAATGCTTTTGACTGAATATTATCTAATTTTTTAAATGCAGCTCTATTTCCAGGCTCTAATAAAAATGTTCCATAGTCCAGAACGCTTCTAACTAAAGCATTATATAAAAGTTTTAAAGAAAATGGATGTGCTCCCCACCATACTCCTGCCAAACATCTTAACATGTTCAGTCTCTTTTCACACTTTGCGGTGATATACTCACAATGAGGAATCCCCGAAAGCTTACTATCTAAGAATACTCCTAAAAACTTTACAGAAGACTTTATAGGAATGAGATTGTCATCATAATAAACAAAAATGGGAGGAGGAAGGCGCATTCTAGAAAAGAGAACAATGGAACTTTTAGAAGCAGACAGCTCCAGACCATTGCGATCAAGCCATTTTTTTAAGGAACTAAGAGAGGAAGATAGTGAATTGCATGCTGATGCAATACAGTGGTGAGGACAATATAAAAGAAGATCATCGGCATATTGAAGTACTTTGACATCACTACCTATAGAAGATTCAAGGTCATGGGTATAAATGTTATATAACAAAGGACTGAGAACCGATCCTTGAGGGAGACCTTTCCATATGAATCTAGATTCAAAGCTAGAACTAGAATCCTCAACTGAAAGATTTATGCACCTCTCAGACAAGATATTTAAAATGAAATTAGTAAGCAAAATAGGAACTTCTAGTTGAAGAAGTTTATTTTTTAGAGAAGATATAACAACATTATCGTAAGCAGAAGTAATATCGAGAAATGCTGATACTATAGAATGATTCTCCGAAAAAGCCAATCTAATATCAGTGACGAATATACTAAGACTATCTAGTGTACTTTTACCCCGCCTAAAGCCATACTGACTTTCACCCAATAGGCCACGGCTTTCTAAATACCATTCTAACCTATTTTTGACCAAATGCTCCGCAATTTTTAACAATACTGATGAAAGGGCGATAGGTCGGTAAGCTGAACTACTTGATGGATTTTTGTTAGGTTTCAAAATGGGCAATACTACTTGGGATTTCCAGGAAGCTGGTACATTGCCACTTATCATTATAGTATTGATCAATTTTAAAAAATAAGAAAGTGAAAGATCACTTAAATTTGACATAAAAGAATAAGGAATTCCATCTTCTCCCGGGGCGGAGTCTTTAACATGACTAACTACACCTTTAAGTTCTGAAAGAGTAAATGGGCTATTAAGACCTGAGAGATCGTTTCTCACCGATGAAGGTATTGAATACGTGATTGATTCTTCTGGAGCATATGAGGGCGCTAAATTGTCTAAAAACTGATTTTGTAACTGGGGTGGGAGTAAAGTACTTGATGTCTCTGTGAACGCTGATTTGAATCTTCTAATGTTACGCCATACGACAGATGGCTGAACATTAGGAGAAATAGCCAGGCAAAAAGATCTCCAACTAACAAATTTCTTTTTTTTAAACAATTTCCGCGTTTTAGTTACTACTTCACTCAGAATATTAAAATTTTCTACGGTAGAATTTTCGTAGTATTTTTTTTCAGCCTCCTTCCTCTTTTTTATCGCATCTGTGCAGTCTTTATCCCACCAAGGTGGAGATGGAATTTTATTATGAGATGGTTTTTTTATTGGGAAAAGTTTATCAGCGGTTTCTATCATGGCCTTAGTTAGGGCATCATTACAAGATTGCTCACTACCAATTTTAATTTCCGGAAGTACAGAAATAGTTTTATCTAATTGTTCCCTGAACATATGCCAATCAACATCCGATAATTTGTACTTCAGTCGAGGAGGACGTTTGTAATAAGCTTTATTATTGAATGGAAATGTTAAGATTAAAGGGAAATGATCACTGCCAAAAGTAGAAGACATAACTTCCCATGTTAAAGAAGAAGCTAGTTTGGAGGAGCATAAGGATAAATCAGGAGCACTGATAGCTTCGTTTGGAGCAGTGCGTCGAGTTGGAGAACCAGTGTTTAGAATACACAGATTGTAATCATCTATGATATCTAATAAAGCATCACCGAAATTATTAGACATAGAACTGCCCCAAGATCGATGCTGACAATTAAAATCACCTAGGACTATAAAGGGTTTAGGAAGATCAGAAAAAATATTTACAAGTTCATTAAAAATAATGTTAGATGGACGAGGAATATAAACAGAAACAAAACAAATATTATTTACAACTGCTGCAATAATAGAAAAATCATTATTATGAGAAGGAATAGAGAATAATGAAAAAGAATAAGAGTGTCTGATAAGTAAGGCAACACCGCCATACCCATCAGAGCGGTCTTCTCTAAGACAGGCATAGCCAGGAATCTTAAACAAAGACCCTGGCTTAAGCCATGTCTCTTGAAGAGCAAAAACAAAAGGTTTATATTTATTTACTAGAAAAAATATATCAGATTTTTTAGAAATTGCGCTTCGGCAATTCCATTGGAATACCTTGGCTGGATTGTCCATTATTATTTTTTGAATATTCAGTAACTGCATTGTATACAGGGGCAGCGATGGACGGTGAAATTAAATGAGATTGTGTCAAAGACTTAATCAAAGCTATAATTAAATCATTTACAGATAATGTAGACAAATTATCACTGGGAGCAAGTGCACAACCATCCTTTGGATCCGGCATTCTACTGTCCCTTGCAAGATCTTGATGGAATTGTTGATCATAACCTTTAGAAAAGGAAGGTGGAGAACGAGGTTTAATAAATACTGTTTTTTTATATGACTGAGTTTTATTTTGTTGGAATGGTGAGTAATCTTGAGGAATTGATGTAGTTAAATTATTAGAAAGTTTAGGTGATGATAATAAGGCATCAGCATAAGAAATTTTGGAAATGATTGGATATAATTTTGAGGCTTCTGCATATGAAATACATGATTTGGCCATAGATTCTTTAATATTCTTTTGTCTTTCATATTCCAAGCACTTCTTACTGATGGCTTCATGAAAGCCCTTACAAAGACAACATGATAAATTATCCTCAGCGGCTGTACAACCACTCCCAGTGTGCCCTTGTCCACATTTATAACACCTAGGTTTAGATCTACATACATTTTTGACATGACCATACCTACAGCAGTTATAGCATTGAATAGTGGGATATATATATAAGTCTACAGGCAATGCTGTAAAACACATGTATACACGTTTAGGCAAAACTTGACCATCAAACGTTAAGATAACAGTTTCTGTATTTTTAAATTCATGTTGATCATTAATGCTTATCTTCCTTTTCATCCTTCTTATTTTCAAAATATCACCACAACCGATTGGTACACAAATATTTTCTTTGACTTCCTCATCGGACCAATCTGAAGGTACACCTCTTACTACACCCATGCGGGTGACAGAAAAGGTGGGAACAAATGCTTTATATTTTTCATTTAGTAAAAGTTTGCTGTCTAAAAATAAATTGGCTTCCTGGAAAGTTGAAAATGATATGGAAAGTCTGTTCCGGCCAATTTTTTTAAGGCTGCCATTGACTATGTTATGAAATGAATTTCTTTTTAAAAACCGACCAAAGGCAATTGCATTTAAAAAAACATTATCATTATTAACTTGTTCACGCTGTATGTGAACAACATATGGGGCTGCATCTGATGCATTGTAAAATAATCTTGCTACTGTGGACTGTGGAGATTTTCCGTCAATGTTGAGACCCGTAATTGGGCTAGCTGGGGGATCTAAACTAGGCTTGTTTGTATGTGAAATCTCCATATCCTCAATACAACCACAATCGTTGTGTCGTTTGCCGCCATTTTTGCGCCTTTTTTTATTACATTGTTTGCAGATTGTGGGTCGAGCAGACACTCTTTTTCTTTTAGCATTTAAACCGCCGCTGAGAGATCCATCAGTGTCAACTGCACTGGTTTCATTGTTGGAAATTGTGACATAGTGGGCTATATCGGGAATGGTCCCTCCGGGATCATCCGGAGGATCCATTCGGAAAAAAGTTAAAAACTTACCAGATATGAAGATAAAACGTAGATAGAACTAAACTAATATTAATATATACACACTAACACTAAATATTTACAATATGTATATCCAAACCAATAAAAAATTTAATACAACCAAAAAACACGACCGCCAAATTTAAGGTTTCCCGCGCTTTTTTTTTCCTTTTGTCACTTTTGACGGATACCTGACCTGCTAAAAATATAAAGACTTCTTTGTTGTTTTGCTGTCTGACATATATGAAGATTAATCTCACTTAAATTATGAATGCGAAAATTGACTAAACGCTGCGTGGTACGCATCCACGCGCTTTTTTATGACAATTTATATCTGCAAGTTGCTCGCTACGACACGTATTATTTAAATAACTTTAAAAAAATATGAAAATATCTTAGAATAGGTTCCACATTCAATTGTTCTGCATAAATGGTCGCCTCGTGTCATTGCACCATGCACGGTGTGCCCTAGCGTTAAAAGCAGTGAGTATCCTACTAATTCTACTAATATTATAATGCGAAAGTTTGTGAGGACGGGATGTATGGATGGATGTTTATTATTTTTTCACGCAAAAACTACTGAACGGAGTTAGATGAAACTTTTTCTTATTTATTTTTTTATTTGATACTATGGCTTGCGTTAGACCGCCATCTCGCTTTGATGATGCAGTCTAGGATGGAGCACGCTTGCCTAGAAGAAACCGATTCATTCGTGACTTTAAGACACCTTAAGTTTACAGTAATGTAGTTTTTACCTATGTATAATCTATCAGAATGGTATGGAACCTTGTCAAAGTAAATCGAAAATGACAGTTCTCGAGCGAAGTAGCGTTAGCAAGGAAGTTCAACAATAACTATATACCGACTCTGGCAAATCCTAAAATGGGGTTATGATTTTAGCAGATTATGTCTATGTATGTATAAGTATGTTTGTATGTTTCATTAATGTTTGAATGTATGTACTAATGTAGGTGTAAAAATTTTCAATGCGTTAGAATACCGACTACGTTCTTATTCGATAAATCTATCAACTACCAGAATTATTTCGCGTGATTGACTTTTCAAAATGTTACCTCTAATCTGATCACTGAATAACCGTAATAAATCTCTAAAATAATGCAGTAACAAATCACGCGCAAAAACACACTAACAGACAATAATAAATCGTATCAGGAGCCAGCATCGATGCGAGTTTGCCGACGCTACCACTACCGGGCGGACAGCGCGTGTCTCAGTTTCAAAAGGTAGCATCCCATTCTGATCGCGCGCGGATTATACATTAAAATGACACATACCGTACTATTTTTATACGAAAAAACGCGGGCGAAGCGACCGGCTGAAGCTAGTACTCACATAGAAGAGCTGCTTGTTGTGCGTGGTGTCCTGCAGCGTGTGGAACAGCTTGTGCGCGCCGCGCGCGGCGGCCTGCGCGCCCACCAGCGACGACAGCGCATCCAGCACGCTCTCGTTCAGCTGCTGCAGCGCTAGCGTGCGCGTGTGCTCTGCGTCACAACGTTTTTATGGTTCATTCTTCTTTATTAACTTTTTGAATGACAGGAGAATGACTCCGCAAAGACAGTTAAATAAATAGCGACTCTTGTAATCACACAATAAAGTGTAATTTAGCTCGCACAGCGCTGCGTGCCTACAGTTATATTAACCTATAAGGTAGTCTCTTTCTATCGCGTAACTCTATCTCTTCTGCTGCGGCGTAACTGAATTGTTTCCCCGGGAAGCTATGCCGATATATTTGTATAACCCGCGCTAGTAAAAAAGTGAATCCAAAATAGCGGCACTAATAATTCCCTCTCACTCGCACGTTATTGCTGTCTATAATTCAGCAATAACATGCGGGTGAGAGGGAATAGTGCCTCCACTTTAGATTCGCTTCATTATTGGCGCGGGTTATAACTTCAATATCTAAAGTGCGGAATGCGCCAGGCCTGTGTAGCTTTTCTGTTAGCGTTCACGCCAAACGATGAACACAAAATGTATGGCAATGACATTACCTACGGAAAAGTCACGTGACTCACAAATGTCACTTCCATGCATTTTATCCGCAGTGTTTGACGTTAACGCTAACAGAAAAGTAACTTGTCTAGGGCCTCTGGTAACGATATAAAAGTATGCACACTTTCCACGACAACACGCCACAAATGTATCGTTATTTCATTTCTTATTCTTTTCAACAATTTACAATTAACTTGTTATTACTTGATGAATAAATTGATACTTAGTAATAATATGGCATCCAATCTTTGGATTATATGCATGACGGCGTCAGCGATGGCTGAGCGGTAGCGTTGTCTTCATCTCGAATCAGTGGTACAGGGTTCATGGCGTGGATCGGATAATAATAACTCGGTTTCAAAATAAAACGGTTACTTATTTCACAATAATAAATTCGGTACAAATCACACTGATAACAATTCTCTAATTTCGGGCAAACCGACAGTATCATGTCGGAGAAGTGTATCGGTCGCTTGCTCGCACAAGACTGCGCCTTCCGACCATCACTTCTCTCAACACGACTCTGCCCACGCGCTGCCATATTGAAATGACGTCACGGCGTTTACCCCTTGGAGGAAGAATATACTGGACTTAGTCTTCCGTGTCTGTATAGGTACTGTGTGAAGGCTGTCATTTCTCGTTGACAGTGATACAGTGACGTCACTGTAAAGTACACCGCGCATTGGCACAATGTTTTGATACAGTGACGTCACCGAAGCGTCAACCAATCAACTCTTCC
Organism: Thalpophila matura; assembly: GCA_948465475.1. NCBI lineage: Eukaryota > Metazoa > Arthropoda > Insecta > Lepidoptera > Noctuidae > Thalpophila > Thalpophila matura. Next base: position 7,148,414 of record OX419183.1, on the reverse strand, counting down.
CTGGTCACGCACACTAATACAAATCCACAACCGCACACAAACAAAAAACCGCCAGCGGCTTTATGTCCTCAGGCTCAGTCTATAGTATTCTGTCTATGGTTTACCCTCTCCTTGTACTACGGTAGTCAATTGAGAGACTAATAGGTAAATTGTTCAGCTATTGTCCTCCACGACATGCAAATAAAATACATGTGTATTTTGCATTTTTGTAAACCGTATTTTTCGACGTCCATAGACGTCGTGGGCATCTTGATCACTTTTTCGTTTGACATCTATATATCCCTTCTTCTAATTGACAGACACAATTGATTTCAACCAGAAGCAGTATTCAATATTCTATATTCCATTGGAAATATGCAAAAATGCCATCTATGAGCAAGATGCCGCTATCACATACTTTTAGTGGCGCAATCTATGAGCAGATGCCTCCACCCGCTAAGGGCCTTGTATCACGGAATGTATATACGTGTATCAAGGAAAGACGGAACCCTAAGGGTTCCGTCTTTCCTTTTGAGGTACGGAATCCTAAAAAAATAGTCAAAAACAAGAAAAACAAAATTCTAGAACTAATTAAGAACCCGCCTGCGTATAATACCATAATTATATTTGAATATAATACCATAAGTCCCTCCCACAATGAAGACGTTGAATTCCATCAAGCTACAGAGCATGCCAAAGAAATATAGACATACCTATTACCGAAAATCACTACCCTCCTTCTAGGGCAGTCGGGTAATAAGCAAGCTATAGTGTTACTTAGCAATCTATAGTGTTACTTATCAAATGGAAAATCAAATGGAAACCAAATATTACCTTTATCTTGAAAGTTTCTATTGGAGGTGTTCTCAGACAGAGTCCCGCCCGGCCACCACGACTTGAGTACTACGCTGATGTAGTAGTGCAACATTTGTTCAGAAAACAACCACGTCACAGTCTCTTTGATTTGCCTGAAAATAAGGATTGTGGTAAAAAAATATATAATTATAGTTTTTATACGCCCGATGCTCTTTATCATTACAAAAAACCGGACAAGTGCAAGTACGACTCGCGTCTTAAGGGTTCCGAAATATGCAATAGCGCCATCTATGCCGTTATTACATCATAGTATATCATATCTTGATCATAGATGGCGCTACTGCATACTTCTAGTGGCGCCATCTATGAGCAGATGGCTCCACTTATGGTTCGGTGACAGACGGACAACAAAGTGATCCTATAAGGGTACCGCTTTTCTTTTTAAAATACGGAACCCTAAAAAACACCTACAAGTATACCAATTTTATTTTAAACGAGACTAAAATATATAAAAAGTATGCATACTACCTGTATCTGATACCAACAAAAATGGTTTATTTGACTACACGATTTCAATCGTAAAGTACAAAAATACACCTTATTTTAATTAACGCAAGGCTTTTTTCCGCTAGTTAGCGATAATAATCTAGGCTACTTCGGCGTATTCTCCCACTGCTCTCGTACCTGTTAATAGTTCTGCCGTACGTGATCTGCACGAAGGTGACCAGCGTCTTCCTGAGCCAGCGGAACACACCGCGCATGTCGAACACTTCACTCAGCAACGCATACAGCGGCTCCGCTATACTGTCCCTTTCTTCCGCTATGGCGCTTGCGCCTGACAACGTGAAAGAGTCATATGTGAGACCAATAAAATAAAAGGGAAAGTTAGAAACTCATTCATTCAGTTTTTTTGGGTCTCCATTAAGACGCATCTCCTGTGCCCTGTTTTCGTGTTCGACGAACATCGAACAGTGAACAGTGAACGAGAAAGGGGCGTGGTCTACGTGTTTTGACGAATAAAAACACTCAAAACACGTAAACCACGCCCCTTTATCGTTCACTGTTCACTGTTCGATGTTCGTCGAACACGAAAACAGGGCGCAGGAGACGCGGCTTTATAAACAACATGTTAACAAGCTATGCGGTGTGACGAATACCTACATAGAGAAAAGAACAAAGTCTTACAGAAATGCTAGTAAGGTTGTCTTTTGCCTAGACGGACGTAAATAAAATGGTTTATTTAAATTTTGTAAATAATCAACCTAATTTTCTTGGCCGTGAATTATCCTACTAATATTATAAACGTGACGGTTTGTGAGGATGTATAGATAGATGTATGGATGGATGTTTGTTACTCTTTCACGCAAAAAATACTGAAGGAATTTTGATGAAACTTTACAATAATATAGCTTATATGTCAGAACATACGCTACTTTTTATCCGAAAAAACGCAGGCGAAGCCGCGGGCGTGAGCTAGTATTTTTATAAGCAACTTTTCTGGTGGAGATGTATGGGCAACTTACCACGAAAAGAGCTGGTCATAGCCTTGCTAGCGTTATCAGACCCGTTGCCGTCTAGGTATAATGATATTTCGTCTTCATCTGCAGATAAATGCGTGAATTGTTCCTTTTCTTGCGACGACCTGTTCGTCGCTTCACTACTCGTGCTATTAACGTTGGAACAAGTTAGTATTATGTAGTGTTTTATTAAGGACTTTATTATACAAGTGACTATGCATGCAATGCAATTTAAAGTGGCCGGGGAAGTGTGTTATTTAATAGGGTTTACTTTTGAGCAGCAATTACCTATATTTTGACGATGTTAGTATGGAGTCATTGATAAAGTATACAGTTTAACCCTTTCCCTTCGCATTGACTCACATAAACAAAGAGGCCATAATTAGTAGGTACTGTATGTCCGAAAAATTGAAAAGTCAAAAACTTTGGTGCATCATAAAAACGATAGAACTTTGTTACCTCTTAAATAACGTTGAGAAAGAGAATTTATTTTTCTTTGGTAAGTCACCCTGCTTCAAATATTCCGAGCTTGGGTTTAGGAATGTGTATAAAGCCTCGCTTTGGTTTAGTCTGTCGTCTTCTAAAACAAACTGAAAATAAATCGATTCGACTATATTCTTTACTAGAAAAATTTCGTCATGTCAATCATTTTACGAAGTTTCTCCAAAACTCCAAAGCAATAGATTCTAAATTTCAGAATGAGTAACATTATATTATAAGCTCAAAGCTACAAGGTAAACAGAGTATAAAAATGAACTTACTTCTAAGTATTTTTGTATTAAAATTTTAGCTTTTTCTAAAGAATTTTTATCGTTTTTTCCAAATAGAAACTTAAACGAATTTGTTGGTAGCTCTAAATTCTTCAATTCTGCACACATAGGCCGTAATTTTCTATGTAATTCCTGGAAAATAACAATTTATTAAAATAATCTCATAACACCAAACACATTAAAGAAAAGCTATTCAAAAATATGAGTGAAACTAGCTGTTGCCCGCGACTTCATCTTCGTGAAATATGATGAAAGTAACCCATGTACTTCTCGAAGTCCCTAGCTACGTCTTTGTCTTTCACCCAAATCCGTCCCGGTGTTTCAGCGTGAAGGAGTAACAAACAACACACACACACCCACACCCAAACTATAGCATTTGTAATATTAGTATGATTAAAATATTTCCCAAATACAGGACAAACCTGGAATTCGTTCAAAGTCCTAAGCAGCACCCATCCTGTAGTTATTTGTTCGGGCCTGTCATCGTCGCTCATGGACTCTTGTTCCGCCATATGTACCACTATCACGAACTGAGGCGGCTTTGACTCGTCTATAACCTGGTATTAAAAAAAATTTTTTTTATAGTCCTTGAAATAAAATCAGTATTTTCAATGTGTCTACAATCCTCACCTTTTGTGCTAGCTAGAACCAGAAAGTTGATGTTTACTTTAGTTTTTAGGAATAAATTCTAGTACTACTTATCTACAAGTTCCTTAGATAATACAGACGAGGCAATATTCGGCAAATAACACAAAATAAAGTGATCAAATTAACCCTGTCTAAGAGTCAATTTTGAGTCGTAAATGACATGAATCGTACATGAACATCGTACATGAACTAGTTTCAACTGATAATTGAGTATCATCCTTATCCAATTAAAATAGAGTTACAAATGATAATTTGCTTTAGCAAACAGCGATAAGCGTGTATGCAAACCTATTTGACTCCATAGATTTCATTCAACCGTTTCATTTCTATAATAAGTACATATTTAGTAATAATAAAACAAAAACACTTCTTTGAACCACTTTGTCGTACCTCAGCGCTATGCACGGAGGCTCGCCACCTTCCTAGGTGCTCTGCCCAAGTGTCGGTCCTCGCTAAGTGCGCTTCCAATCGCATCTGTTCTCCTGCTAATTTCTCTACTTCGTTCGCTAACATGGATAGCGCGGGCGATTCCGGCTTCAGGGATGCCCGAAGCGCTGCTAACGCCTGTGGGTAACATAAATTAATTGTGATAAACTTCAAGGCAGGCAACGTACGATGTGGCGTTGAAAAGGAACCTGCTGAAACATTTTATGATAATCAAGTCAAAAATTCCAGATAGGCGCCATTTCACGCACAAATCACAATCCTTGATCCTGAGACAAAAATAACGATTTATCTATCATCCAGGGAAATTAATAATTTCGAATATTAGGCAAATCACACACCGCCCCGCGCTACGCTGCGGGGTGCGTGGCGACGGAACAAAAGCCACGCGCGTGAATGCGTTTTCAGTGTGTTGCACCATGCGTGATTTCTATACAAAAATACAGGTACTTGCAAACAACGGAAGATGACTCACTCCTGCGCTACGCTGCGTGATGCGGTGCGGTGTGCAAATCGCCTTTTAGTCTGTTATTATTATAGAGACTGCGGAAACTAAAGTAAAATTACGACATACTTGAATTTTGTTGTTATGCCGTTCCTGCAGTTCGTCTAGCTTCCGTCTCGCGTACGTGGAATGTTCTGTGAGGTGTATAGTGCCGGCCACGCTCTCCGCAGACGATACGGACTCGTTTGATAACTGACGGTCTTCTATCGGCGACCTGTCCGACGTTATGTCTACAATAATATAAAAACACTGTGAAACATTCTGAGCTAGGAAGTTTTGAATAATTGTGTGTCATTCAATAATATTTTTATATATATATTGAATGACTATTAATTGACTACTATTAATTAATGACTATTCATTATTTTATTTTTATATATTTCAATAATTGTGTGACTTGGCATTAAGCTGATCTGGAACCTGTTTGGGCCAGCCGTGAGACACAAACCTTTGCGGGAACGCAAATTAGTGTACCTCACGTTTTTGTATTTATTTTATTGTTTTGTGTTCTGTTGTGCTGTAGGTACCTTATCATAATGTCTGTGTCTTTTATGTGCTGTGTCCAAATAAATATTTTTCTTTCTTTATTCACGACATACGGTCAGCAAACTAGGAGTAACGGCAAGCAACGGTAAGCAAATTAGAATCTAATTTTTTTTTTGTCACTATGTAGGTACAGACACTTGCAATAATTGAGGCACCCAAGTATACAAATATCTTAGCATTAGGGGATAACCAATTCATGTAGGGATCCGTATTTTAAAAGGAAACTTTTTATGATTCCAAAACCAAAATAATTTCAAGAAGATAGGTAAGTAATAAATAATGTATGAAATCAGGAAATAAACACAACTGCTGAACTCTTTGATAAACAAATTGAAAACGATTGCGTATTTTCATAACCTTTATTAGCTTCCTCGGTAGCAAGTTCAGCGATCAACGCCGTATACTGATCGCTGAGAAGGAAAGAATGATAATATTTCTCCTGTATTGTGTCTACTACAGTGTCTTGAACTTCATAAAATACTTCGGGACCCTTATCTCCTAGTAAAAATGCTTCCATCCTTTTTCTCGTGTCCTGAAATTATAAACAATGACATATATTACAGCAATCATATTCCTAGATATACTGTACCACAGTATTGTTAACTTGTAATACAAATTGAAACTCTAATTGTTGCAAACAATGTTATAAATAATGCGAATCATTTTTTCTGGAAACTAATCGCGATTTCTCGGAGTATTAGAGGAAATAAACTATAGGTTCTGAATGAATTGAAATTTATTTAATTTCCAAGAAATATTTACACTAAGTACCTTATCAACTTTAATTTCAGCGCTGGGAGACCTAATGTAGGTATAAAATATTTCCGCGCCGAGCTGATGCCAGCTACTCCTGGGACTGTGCCTCAACTCCTCAACTGCCATCCAGAAGCCGACCAGACCCTGAGAGCACATTGTCTCCAGAAACATTGAGAGGTATCGCCTCCCTGTCACGCTCTCCATTATTTTGTGTAAAGGTAGAGTCTGTAATAGAATTGTCAGTACTTTATTACAACTAAAATAATCGCGTCGGAGCTTATCGGCGTGGATCCTAGTACATTTTGTAATACATGAAAGGAATTTATAGAATTAATAGTTATAGATAGTGTCTATAGTTCACATTTGCATGTGCTTCATACATCTATATAGCCGGGCATCGGTCGCGGCAACCAAACGAATGCTCGCGCATTCTAGAGCGCGATGCGAATTTGCGCGTATAATTATGCGCAATGGTATCACGTACGCCTCGGGAATGCTCGCGCATACTCTAGACTCTACTCACCGTCAGGTGTGAGAGTGAATCATTAACAGATTATGAAGAAAATAAACTTATACGACTAAATAGTATAACAAAAATATTGCTCGTCTAAACACTTCTTCTTTTAAATTAAAGGTGCATTTACAAAATAGATCGCACCGCTATATTGACACGGCTCAAACGCACAAATACGCAATTACAGTTGCGGGAATAATGAATAAGTAAACGAATTTGCGAGCTGCTGCTTACAAGCGACACAGGGTCCACTCACAACACTCACAATGTGGACTGACATTTCATTAGAATTTTTTTGTACAATAAATCAAGACAAGTAAAATAAACCTTAATGTTCTACCATTAAGGTTCATGCGTAGGTATTTGCAAAATACGTGAAAAAATAGACGGGACTCTTTATTAGGGTTCCGTACCAAAATGGTAAAAAGACAGACAGACGAAGTCGCACCATAAGGGTTCCTACCCTTATGGTGCGACTTCGTCTGTCTGTCTATCTGTCTGTCACACCTGCTTATTTCAGCAACTACTTATGCTATCGACTTTGGAACAGTTATAAAGAATGCTTGCCCAACTTTATTGCAAATGAAAAAAGTCAAAAAATATTTGTATTTTAATTGAAAAAGGGGCCGGAGTGGGGGTCGGAAATTTTAAAGTGGAGTTACTAGGTCAAGTGACATATCATACGAAAGGGCTTGATCTGCACATTTCAAAATATATTTTTATTTTTATTTATGTCTCACACTTTTCGACATACTATGATGAAAAATGTCCAAAAAAATACCATCCCCCCCCCCCCCTCTTATCTCCGAAGTTTGCGGGGCGAAAAATCTGAAATAATTAGAGTTGATAGGAATTGACCCAAATATGGCACCAAAAATAAAACGATGTTCCTAACTAGTACAGTTTTTTCAAAATCATCAAAATTCCTTGACAAATAAACTTAGTTATGCTGTCCGGATTTTTTCACTTTATACGTCCAAAAATGATACGGAACCCTCGGTGCGCGAGTACGACTCGCACCTGGCGGGTTTTTTTTTTCTGAGATTATTTGTAACATTTTCGTAATTATTTTTTGTATCGTTTTGAGATGATTTTATCTGCTTACCTAGGGAATTTTTAAAGAAACAAGATTATGTCAATAAATAAAGAAAAACGTTCCTAAACCTAAGCCCATATCGTCAATTTTGTGTGAAGAGGCAATGGGAAATCGTTTTTACAATATTAAAAACCAAATTTTTTAAATATTTTTTTGTATGAATTGGAAAGGAGTTATCTGTGGCAATAGTTACGTTTGATTTAGTATCATTCGGTTGCAAAATCTACAGAAAAACAGCCTATTTTTGTCAGATTTGTAAACGCGTCCAAAAACAAATCACTATCAAACTATGTATTTTTATTTCATCAGAGTATTGATGGTAGATAACGTATAACATCGTCTAATATAATAATGAAATACCGAACGATCTTAGGATCAATACAATTTGTGTAAATTAGCTGTATAGATTTTTGAAACCAAACCTATTACCTATCTAAATAGATTAGGTATTTACTTAATTATAGGACCGAACGAGCAAGTCGCCGCAAATTCCTGTATACACCCAAATCTCTCTTAAGATCCACCACACTCTTCGAAAACCATTGGTATGCCTTATGTAAGTAGGTATAGAAAGTGATAACAGCATTCTTTACCTTGCTATCAGACTCCACCGTCGGAAATGCTCCGTCCCACCCAAGCTTCCTAAGGGCAGTTTCACACTCAGCTTTAGCAATAGTAAGCTGATTTATGTATCTCTTTAGTTTTTTGGCATCTGCAACTTGTTGTCGACTTATATTTTGCGAACCACTTTTTTCTATGACCTCTATGTCTACACCTTTTGCTCGTTTCACGTTTTGAAGAGTAGTTGCTTGCATTATTTGTGTGACGATGTCATATCTGCAATAAAAATGAAATCGAAGTTGAAAAAATTTAGAAATCTCATATAATTTACAAAAGCTGTTTTAAGTTGTTTACGATAAACGCCCAATGAACATTATCTTCGGTCCATTAAAAGTAGGTTATCTGTTACTCTTTGAAATCGTTATTTGGAACCGGAAAGAGATTTATAATAAGTAGTCGTTTAAATTTTTCGACCCATGTAAAATTTTAGAGTAGAATGTGACGTATGTAAACGGAATTAAGCAGGCGTACGGATATGGGGTTACTAGCGTATCAAACGCTTGCAACATCGAGTATCATCGGGACCCGTTAAAATGAGGATACGCTCTGCAGTGTGCCGACAGCTTAGGGGAAACGTCCCCCGCTGTCAACACAGCGCATCCTTAGGAGCTCTGGCGAAGTGGCGACCTTTCTCGGCACAGCAACACAACACTACCGAAAAGTAGCGTTATTTGGCTGTGCGGTGGAGATACCTACTTCCCTAGTCCAGCTGCTCCAGATTTGAGCGAGTTATCCCGCTGTACCCTACCTCTCTTAGTTTTAGACGCGAAAGCCAAAAGAACTTAACACATTTTTTAGGTCAAATGACTTATAATGCTCTTATGGCCGCCGCATTTAAGACTTTAAATACCTACGAGTTCGTAGCCAATTACAGACAGCAGCAGCAGGCGACGTGTCGCAGCGACACTACTGGTTTCTAAGTATTTCTATGAAATACATTCCGTAGCTAGCGACACACCGTCTTCATAAAAACCAGTAGTGTCGCGGCGACACGTCGATTGCCCGCTGCTGCTGTTTGTAGTCGGCTGCGAACTCGTACCTTTAGCCTACGATTAACAGCGAAGCAGCGGCGACGGCATTGGTTCCGATGAATTACGTTAGCAACAACTGGTTTCACTTGGTACAAAAAATAACTACGACAAAACTGGTTTTAAAGTATTATACGAAAACGACCTATAGTACCTATACCTATAATGTAAAAATGTGTTGACGTAATATAAATTGAAATATTTTAGTTAAATATCACAAGGTACAAGGTACCTACTCTTGGTTTGCCGATAGTTAATATTTAAACGAAATGGATCTGTCGTAGTCCGATCGTATAATTGGGCTGATCATGAAATTCCTGGGCATTTCATGAAACGCCGGCATTTCATGAAATGCCCAGGAATTTCATAATCTGGCTAAGTAACATTTTGACAGATCGATCAAAACTTACGTTTGTCGATTTGGCTGGCAAGTTAGCTGTCAAATCATGAAATGTCGGCATTTCATGAAATGCCGAGGAGTTTCATGATCTGCCCAGTACGATTGGACCACGGCATTTTGCACGTCTCCGGCGCTGCGGGAAGTGCAGCCCCTCCGCGCCTCCGGGTTTACAAAAACACTCTAGGGGTAGGGCAGATAAGACCACGTGGAGTCGGGGTTGGCCAATTCGGTTCTGTCACTAATATGTCCAAACATAATATTGTGATCGTTTTTTTTTTTTGTAGAAAAGCAGCCTAATTGCGTAACTTCATTTCTATCACTATGGCTTTCATTTTCAACACCATGGTGATGGCAATTGAGTTACGTAATTCGATATGCCCAAACATCGCGCTATTCGCTAGGCAAATCGTCAAAGATGAGTGTTGAACGATATGGCGGGTGTTAGCTAGCCAAATCATGAAATGGCGGCGCTTCATGAAATGCTCAGGAATGTCATGATCTGCCCAATTATACGATCAGACTACGACATATCGATAATGTATGTAGATAAAATGTTGGTAGGTTAAGGATAAGTTATAAGGAAGTTCAGCAAAATAGCACATAATGATAGCACGAGAGAGAGAGTGTAATATTATCATCGACACCTACATACTTATTTTACAACTTTTTGTAATATTTAACATAACGCCATAAGCCCATAACAGGGACAGATGACCTTACAAAAAGACTTAAAAATTTTGAAGATACATCCAACATATCCTCTGAATGATCTATCTAATATTCCTATAATACTGCTACTGTAGCTTTTAATGACTGAAATGTATGTGCATAAGAACATCTAAACTAATATTATAAAGAGAAAAGATTTGATTGTTTGTTTGTTTGCATTGAATAGGCTCAGAAACTACTGAACAATTTCACTGTTGGGAAGCTACACTATCCCCGGGTGACATAGGCTATATTATATTTTCAAAAAAATTAGAGATACTTAAGAAAATTGCAATAATGTAACCCAAGGTAGCAAAATTCTGCCTATAAAAGTCATTATTTGGCGTGCGCTGAGAAAACTATTGATGATACATAAAAATGATGTGCTACATGATTAAAGTACTCATTATTACCTATAAAAAAGTACGCAAGCGTATGTGTCTAACTATTATGGTTATGTCACAATGACCGCTTTTTGTTCAAATTATTCAATATAAACACGGGTGGAATCGAATAGTGGTGAAATTGGTATCATAATATTAATTCTTATCCATTTAAATGGTTTGATAATTAAAGTTGATAATGTACATGTAAATAACACTTTAAATTATTTGAATCGGACCTTTCGTTTAAAAGTTACGACGTTTAAAATTAAGAAAATGTTATATTTTCCATTTTGTTTCGTCCATCCAATATTATAAGTATGTATTAGTAAATGAAATGTTACGGGCACAGATTTTACGGGCAAATTGATAAATCCGGTCATTATGAATAATGGCCGGTCTGTATTAACAATGCCCGTATCAATTGGGCAAAGTAATTATAATTGCATGACTAATTACTTTTCCGGTCATTATGAATAATGACCACCTGTCTTGGGCAAAATAATAGAACAGAATGAAATGTAGTGTTTTTGTCAAAAATAAGGTAGGAGAGGGGTAAGGGAGGCAGGGGGAAAAGGGCAATGGTCAACGTAGCGGGGTAAGGAGGGTAAGAGGGGTAAGGAGGTAGGGGGAAAAGAGGGGTAAGGGGATAAGGGGGCATGGGTAAGGGGGGCAGGGGGTTAAGGGGACCGAGGGGAGAGGGGGTAAGGGGGCAGGGGCAAGGGCAATGATTGTTACTTTTTAGCCCGATGTTCCCACGTAATTGAAACTTACGCGGGTGAAACCGCGGGGCGCTGCTAGTGTAGAAATATAATTTGTATATGTTGTGGTTTGATCGTATATATGGCCAGATCATGAAATTCTTTAGCATTTTATGAAACGCTGCAATTTCATGATTTGGCCAGCTAAGACCCGAGTTCACGCCTTGCCATAATATCTTGAATTAGCTAAGCGTTTAGCCAGCCAAATCGACAAACGTAATATGTCAATTGATCGATCTGCCTGAATTTTATTTAGCCATTTCATGAAATGCGTTTTATAATCTGGCCAATTATTCGCTTGGCCTACATACGACATATACTTACATACATATACGTTTTTAATTATCCTGTACGACTTGTATGACATATATTATTTTTAACCATTACTCATTCCTATATCACACAGAATAGTCCTTGGCACATATTTATAATTGGTCAGTGAAAGTTATAACATTTATCAGTGTGCACTCACCGTAACCGTTTCAGTGTGTCGACATTGTTACAGCTATTTATCAGACGTATGTAGTCCTCAAATGTTTTGGCGTACTCGTGAGTCCTTACGTGCATGGCATCTACCTCCTTCTGAGCCTCCAGATATTGGATTATCTTTTGGTTTATATAGTCTGGTTCGTTTACTAGATTTATTGCTGGCTGTAATACTAGAATTGTAGAAGAAATTATAGTTAATTAGCTGACCCACCCGGCTTCGCACGGGTAAAATTTAATATATCCTTATGAATCGAGTCACACGGAATTCACTCATATGAAGCAATCTCACAAATTATATATTATATCATTCCGTCGCGCATTGATTATATAGTGTTATCTCTGAAACTATTCGTCCAAATAACATATTGTAAACTGCAGAAATCATCTCCATTAAATACTTGTGACGATTAAACTACTTATTTTGATAAGGATTCATATTTATTGATAATGTGTCCAGTTAAACATTACATAATTATTTTTGTTATTTTTTAAAACATAAAAGCAGCTTTTGTGGCTTCAGTATATGCTCTCGCGGACTTTTTTGTGGAACTATTTAAGGCCAACATTTTTGTAGTTCATTATTTTTACATTTATATCAAACGGCTTAGACAGCGCACGCGCAAACAGCCCTTTCAAGCCGATATTTGTATTCCACTAGCTTCCGCCCGCGGCTTCGCTCGCGTTTTCCGGGATAAAAGGTAGCGTATGTGTTATTCCAGGTCCCAGACTACCTCTTTGCCAAATTTCATCCAAATCCATCCAGCCGTTTCAGCGTGAAGAAGTAACAAACATACACACACACACACACACAAACTTTCGCATTTATAATATTAGTGGGATATTCAGAGATGGAGGGAACACCTTGTTATCAGTGCCAGCTATGTAAGGGCCATATGCTGAGGTGCTAGCCTATGTAAGGGCTACAGATTTTAAAGTAGATTGCCATTTGAACTACATTCCATATTCACATTCTTAGTAACATAATAGTGCTGATAAACATACTTTTACATGCCAGTATTTCCCTCATAAGGTGTGTGGCTGGTGCCAGTGAATAACACCGCGGCATAAGGAACATGATGATCAGTTCACTGATCTGTCTCAAGTAGTGCAGTTCTGTATCAACAGACATCAGGTGTGGGGCTAGAGCAAATACTGGCGGTTGATTCAGTTCCAATCTGTAATGTTTAGAATAATGGTTTATGGATTCATGAAGTCTTTCTATAATTATCAGATTTCTTATGAGATGTACAGGCGTGTATACAAGATTTTGTTCAGGGTTGTGTGATGAACTTCATAAAATTATAAAATTTTTGTTTGCTATCCATGAGACAGGAGTCAGGAAGGCCTGTATGCACACCTGGACATGTATTTATTTTATTTCTACAAATACAAGATGTAAGCCACTTTTAGATAAGACAATAATTAGTAAGAACATTTATTATTGCTATTAACATCTCTCTAGCTTAGCCTTCTCTAACAGCTATGTTGTGCACAGTTTTAAATAAAATTATGAATCTAAATTGTGTCTTAAATAAAATGATTACTTACGCACAACTCCTAGCAATCCTTATCCTTTCAAAATGCTGTGTGATCTTAGTCACCATGTCACTGGCCAGCAGCTTCTCAGCATCAATGCGTAGCAGTCTCTCATACAAGTTTTGTACTCCCCCCCACACATGCTCCTTGAACTTATCTATCACTGGCTCAGGTTTATGTGAAAGCTCCTTCAGCCAACGGGCCACAAAGTCTCGGAGTATATAATCAATTAAAAGCTGCAACTGGCTGTCAACAGTGCGCCCAAATATTATAGGTAAATGAGACTTTTTTGTCGCATGAGGCCAATTCGATTGATCATCCTGCATACACAAATTCAAATGCTAAAATAATATTCATCCACTTTATACTTTTAAAATAAATACCTATTATCTTCAGAATGTTTACCTTTAATGTCTCTTCTATTTGTCGAACATCTTTTTCGACTCTATCCAATAAAAACAAGGATGTTTGGTGTGGAGAAGATAACGATACATGACCCCAAAGCGTCAACACAAAAACTGCTATCACTATGAATAAACTAAGAAATAATAAATAGACCAGGCTCCATATATATGGAAAATACCACACTACGGATAAACACAAGGGGGCTACGCAAACTGAGATCCACTTAAACATGTCTTTCGCTCAAATTAACTAAACATTATTTTTGAAAACAGTAAACAACAGTAACTATGATTAATCGTTTAATAGGAATGTCGAGTTCACAATACTAGGGCTAGCATTACATATTTACGATCGTGTAACACGGTCTACGATTCATGATTTTTTATTTATTAATTAATATCTATCGAAGCGAGATCTGTGACTATTTTTCGTTTTTTTATACCTAGTAGCTCACTCGACGTTTCCCTTCCGAGCAAGCTGTTAATGTCAAAGTTTTCAAAGTGTTATTTTTTTTTCTATTCAAACACGGACGAGATCACGAGCGAGACGCAAGATCTATTAATTTACCTGTGTGAAAGAGAAAACAGAAATTGAGAAAGCTATCGACAGACGTCACTTTGACATTGCAATGTTCCAATCTAACTTCTGTGCTAGCGCCCATAGATTATTTATCATAGAACATGACCCAGATTGTACATTAGTCGATTATTTATACACCGTGTAATTGACAGGTTGGCAAAAACTGAAACTGTAGCTTCATGACCATGATTATGACTGAAAAACGTTGGAATTTTCTTCAGGAAAATTGTCGAATTTTCCGACCGTTTTTCAACTAGATTTGTGTTCTATTCATTTGTTACAACAAAATCCAGCCCTAAAAACACAATTTTAGTGAAAAAAAGCAAAAAACTTAAATTCGGCTGTTATATCTATGGACGTATTGTCAAATATGACTTGCACCATCTGTCATTCAATAAATTATTTGCATAAAAATGTGATTCATTTTATTGGCGACGAGGATGGGATGTCATGGCGCGCCAATGTAATCGTAAAAGAAAATTCATACAACCCGCGCGGAATCAGCTGTTAGCTGTAAAAGTTTACTGGCCTCCGTAGTACCTACATCATTTCCGGGAAAATATTTCACTATCAAAATATTAACAATACCAGTCTGAATTCATACTTTTCGTTTTTGCCAACCTGTCAATTACACGCTGTATAGAAGAAGCGAGAATCGATTCTAATGTCAAATAATAATCCAGCTAAGGTTATTCTATGTGAGATTTGATTCTCTTCAGTCTCTATAGAGGTTACCAAATATCTATGGTCGTCTTGGCTGTATGGGCTCAGCTCCCTTTCCCTGTCCCAAAGAGGGACGAAAAGAAACAAAAAAAAAAATATCTGTGGTCGTGTTGAAAAAACAAAAAACCAACATTTCTTGGACGATTTGAAGTTAGCAGTTTGCCCAGGTTGGGCTATACAATCGGTATAATAGACAAAATAATCCATTGCACATTCAAACGGCTAACTTCAGAGCGGTCAAGAAACGTTGGTGGATTGTATTGATGATTGATTATTTTGACGTCTTTTCATTTCTATTTTTTCTTCATTCTTGTCAATCAATCAAATATCAAAATACAACAGTGCAATGCAAGCAAAGAGTATAGTACCTACCTAACTATTTAAGAGTGTTTATGAGTGCAAGCGAGGCGAGGTGCAAGTGTAAGCTGCAAGCAATGTTTTCAAATGAAAAATGTGATTCATATTGATTCATATCATATTGATTTGTGTAAATGATGTGAACTGATGGATGACTAATACTGTTGTGAATTCGTAATCTGAACTACTGCAACGAAAAAAGAAAACTGGTATTTATCTTCTGTACAGTTGCTTTTAAATTGTGTTTTTGTTATTGTGATCATCAAGCTAAAATGTCTGAAATAGAGGCTACCTATCTAGTTGTTGGCGGAGGAATTGCTGGCGTTACTTGTGTGGAAACTCTAGCAATTTTACATCCTGAGGACACTCTTGTAATAGTTACTGCTTCTTCGTTAGTGAAAAATGTAAGCAATGTGAGTTTTTTTGCTAAAACTATAGTAAAGTTTGATGTAAACGAAACGGAGGCAAGTTCTTTGATGAAAATTCATCCAAATCTAAAAATTGTATTTGATTCTCTAAAACATGTTAATACAGAAAATCAAATTGCATATACTTATGCAGGAGATAAAATAAAATACAAAGTAATGTGTATTTGCACTGGTGGTATACCTAGACTTATCAGAGATTCTCATAAAAGTAAAAGGATACTTGGAATAAGAGATACTGAGTCAGTGAAAGAATTCCAGGAAAAACTAAAAAGGGGACGCAAAATGGTTGTAGTTGGAAATGGTGGTATTGCATCAGAAATAGTGCATGCCACATCTGGAATCCAGAAAGTATGGGTAATCAGAGATGACTATATATCGGCTACTTTTATTGATCCTGGAGCAGCAGAATTTTTCCAGAATACATTTAAAAATAAAGAATTGCAGCCTAATCAAAAGACTGTTCTAAGAAGACATGTTTTCTCAGAAGAAGACCAAGTTGTCTCTTTAAATAAGGATTTAAAATCTGCTGCGTTGGGTCCAGATTGGTATCAAAAACTAGAAAATATAAAAGATGACAGTGGT
The DNA here is from genome assembly GCA_948465475.1 of Thalpophila matura. Classification (NCBI taxonomy): domain Eukaryota; kingdom Metazoa; phylum Arthropoda; class Insecta; order Lepidoptera; family Noctuidae; genus Thalpophila; species Thalpophila matura. The sequence goes on along the minus strand of OX419183.1, from coordinate 7,131,823 downwards.
GTACAGGAACTTGAGATTGTTTATAAAGTCGAAATAAATTCTGTTGAAGAGACAAGTGACAAGGAATATCCCCTTGACATAGTACTTTCAAATGGTAGAACTATTGAATGTGATTTTGTTGTATCTGCAACTGGTGTTGAACCTGCTGTAAACTTCTCATGGGATAAAGAACCAGATAAAGGCCCGGAAGGTGGTTTAGCTGTAAATGAATTTCAAGAAACATCAATAAAAAATGTGTATGCAGCAGGTGATGTTGCTCATGCAGCTTGGGATCATGCTCCACATTGGTTCCAGTTGAGGCTGTGGACTCAAGCTAGACAAATGGCAGGAATGGCTGCTAAAGCCATGTATGGGAAAATCATTAATGAAGAAGTATTACAAGACTTTTGCTTTGAACTTTTTACTCATTGTACTACACTATTTGGATATCAAGTGATTTTATTGGGAAAGTATAATGCACAGGGATTAGGTCGTGATTACGAAATTTTACTACGTATGACGCCAAATAAGGAATATATAAAGCTTGTTCTTCAAAATGGAAAGTTACAAGGTGCAATATTAATTGGAGAAACAGATTTAGAAGAGATGTGTGAAAATTTGATTCTCGATCAGTTAGATTTAACACCACTTGCTGATCATATTCTGGATCCAGATATTGATATTGATGATTATTTTGATTAAGGAAATGTAAAACTAACTGATGAGACCGCTACAATTTTTTGATAGCCCACTAACTAATTTAGCTATTATGCTATTTATAAAGGTATACCTGTATATTAAAGTTTTATTTTAATAAATTAAATAAAGATATTTTGTTTTTCTTAAGTACACACCTATTTCAAAATATTTTTATTTGTTTAAGTAATAGCTGTATGCCTGGGGCAGGTTTAGAAACATGGTATTAAGGTATCAGCGCACTTAGTTCTTCTGCTTACTACCCTAGGTGCATCTAAATGTGCGCCTGCTCATGCGGCACGCCCAGTGTTGTCAACTGGCGCCTTTATTCTGTAGCTAAATACCTATCTTGTAAAAAGTTAAATGAAGCTAGTAGGTAAGCAATAAAAAAAATTATAACCTTTACCTAAGATATATGTATTTTATTGTTTAATTTATTCTGAAGGAATAATGATTAAACACAATAATGTATTTAAAGATGTTGATGGCTGAGGTTCTAAAAATAATTTTGTTCTGTTTTCTCCTTTTTGGAATACTTTTCAACTATACACATTTTTAAGAATTTTTAGCAAAATATAATTGCAACAGCGCCAACAGCATTGGCCCATTTTTTCTGAGGCAGTCTCATCTCTCATACAGTATTTCATACATTCTATTACTCGTTTATCATTAACTAGACTTTTGCCCGCGACTCCGTCCCCGTGGATTGCAATGAACTGATCTGACTGATCAGTTTAAATGACCTCCGTAGTGTAGGTAGGTTGGCTAGTACTACCAAGAGCCTGTATCTCTGGTTTTTTTCAGCGGAAACGTTGCTTAGATTTTAAGTTGGACCATAAGCTATCGAACTGTGAAAGCCGCATCAAAATCCGTTCAGTAGTTTTCACGTGATGCGCGCACAAACAGACAAACATATAAACAGACAGACAAAAATTAAAAAAAAAATCTTTTCGGGTATAGTTAACGTACGTACCCTATCCCGACTGTTTTTTCTGGAATATCTTCAATGTACAGACACGGTTCTTTTACAATTTTATAAAAGTTGTAACTCGATTAAAATTAATCAATCGCACATTTACAGAGAAAAGTCCATAAAATCCTGAGTGCTAAAAATTGATAGAATGATGAATAGAAAATGTAGCTAAAAAGTTTAGCTAATATTTCAAAAAATGACTGTTAACTGACTGACATCAAAAAAATGCTAGATCTAGCTATAAAGTTGCTAAGCTGGCAACACTGGGCCTGTCACCTTGACTGTCAGGCTGTTTGTGCATGTGCACTACCGTACACGTTTACAGCACGTTTTTTCACGGACCGCTTTTTTTTTCATACGTTTTAAAAAGTGGTGGGGATCGTTCTGCAGGCCTATTGGCAAAAATCCGTAAAAAACGAATACAGATTGAAAACGTCTGTAGTGCACAAACAGCCTCAGGAGCTGGCCGGCCAAAGAGTACCTATAGTAACTATTGGCCGGCCGAGCCATTGTGACAGCAGTCAAAATGAATAGTGATGTAATTTAATATTAAATAGTCGAATGACACGTTAAGCAAGTGAGTTATCGAATAGGCTTAAACTAAGCCCAGGGGGGTGATTCTCGCAGGTGATATATTGATATCGAATTCGATATATATCGCAACAAATGTCAAAATGGTAGGGATTTTGACAGTTGATGCAATATATATCGAATTCGATATCAATATATCACCCGCGAGAATCACCCCCCAGCCAGCTAAAACTAGATGCTGCCGAATTCAGTTGGCACAAATTATGTGTAATTCATTAAAATTATTTGACCCGCCATTTGTGACGTGTGTCTGTGAGACCGAGTGGTGCGAAAAAGTTAACTTTATAACTCATCCTACGCCGGCGACGCCGACGTTGACGGACGTCGAGTTTTAGCTTTGCTTAGTTCTTGAAGACTAAGGTCCGTATTCCAGAACGATACTCGAGCACCGATCTCTGCTTGAGCATAGATATAAAGTCATTTGAAACTAGTTCAATGTATGCTCAAGCAGAGATCGGTGCTCGAGTATCGTTCTGGAAGACGGGCCTAATTCTTGAGGGGTTTCTTTTTTGTTTTTGTTGGAAGGAATTCCTTTTTGTTGTTTCTATCGTCATAAGACTGCTTAGGGCTGCATTAAAAGTTGCAAAAATGAAAAAAATGGGATGTTGCTGCTTTTGATTCTATATGACTCATTTATTACAGGCATTAGAAAAAACGTAATTATTTATAGTGTTCTAAGTACAGTGTAAAGAGTAATAAATGAAATGTGTTTTATGATATAATTTATATGTCTTTGTTTTGTTGTGAAAAAGGAAGTTTTTTTAATAATTGACCGAGTAAAAGAAGCTTGCAGTGTTGCTTATATAATACGAAAATCTTAGGTTGAAAAACCCAGTGCGTAAGACCTAGATCATCACCAATGATGTAAGTCAAATTCACGTCACAAGTGGCGGGTTAAACACAAACAAAAATCTAAAGCATTCGAAATTATATTTGAGGAAAATCGCAATGTTTTCATGACATAGTCGTTTTTGTCTCAAATATATTTTAGAAGGCTATATAGGCTATATTGATGATTTTAATAATAATTATTTAGTAACTGTATTATCATTATTGTCGCGTAATAATATAGAATTTTGATCAGTATCCACGCATTACAAATATTATATAGATTCATATAAAAAAAAAACTTAAACGATTCTTATTAGAATTTTGCGATTTCGTGAAATATGCGAAAAATGGAAAAACTGCGCGGGGTTTCGATTTGTCAAATCTCGCGAATTTCGCGAATCCTGTTTTGGCCGCTGTAGAGCGCGCAAAATTCAAAATATTTTACGTTTTTTTGCAAATCGCAGCGCTTTTTTATATTGTAAAGATATACAACATAAAAAAGCGCTGCGATTTGCAATAAAACGATATTTTGAATTTTGCGCGCTACCTTGACGGTCTTGACGGATGCTCTTTAGGCCCTACTGCCCTAGGCGTAACTGATATATAATTTATAGGTACAAACTTTTAAACTGCTCTTGCTATAAATTAGCCTACAAGCAAATATAAAATTAAGGCAAAAAGTTGAATAGATATTTTCAATCGATCACAATAACAATATCGTGAATATCGAAGTTTGATTCGTGTGCATGTCCCATCACTAATATCGTTACCCAAAGTTATAGAGATTTGACGTGTTCCGTGTTTGATCAGATGCGCGCATTGTTTTTCTCGATTTTAATTTAATACAAATAATTATTACTAGTTGTGTCATTTAATTGCGTTGACTTGCCAAATCTTTTACCGATTGTACAGCTACCATACCCACCGTTGTCTTTAAGTGTATCAATAAGTGTGTGAAAGTTACAACGTTCCGTGTTCTCCTTTGTTTCCTTTTTCAATTCACCGACGTAATTGACCAAAATGCCTATATTATTTAGTGTTGTTGCCCGAGGTACAGTGGTTTTAGCTAAATATGCAACTTGTGCGGGAAATTTCACGGAAGTCACGGAACAACTACTATCGAAGATACCGCCCCACGATGATAAGTTGACGTACTCTCATGGAAATTATCTGTTTCACTATATTGCGGAAAACAAATTAGTTTATTTCTGCATTACCGATGATGTGAGTACAGTTGGTCTATAAACACATAACCTTGACTGTAAAAGTCTTATTATTGTAAATACCTACATGTTCATTATGTTAATAACTTTGCTTCAGAAATTCCAACGTTCGAGAGCATTCTTATTCCTCAATGAGATCAAGAGAAGGTTTACGACAGCATTTGGTGACACAGCCCAGACTGCCATACCTTATGCTATGAATGGTGAATTTGCACGAGTACTGGCAACAGAGATGAAACATTACAGTGACTCTAAAGACCTTGACACCATATCTAGAGTCCATGGAGAGTTGGACGAACTCAAAAATATTATGGTTAAAAATATTGGTAAGTTTAACTTGTGAAATATTTTACATACAGTTTATTTTTGTACCTACCTACCAAACGAAAGTGTACAACTTACATCATGTATCTTTGATCATTTACCGTTCACTATACTATAGAACAGGGGTGGCCAACCGGTTGATGATGGCTGTTAATCCAGTTGATCATGTCAAAGCAAAGAAAAATTTAAGTTAAAATACGGTTTCATGTTAAATTGAATGAAGATGCATTAATTATGTTATTGGCAGATTGCATAGAGTCTAGTCAGTAAACAGTAAATCAAAGTAGTAGGTTGAATCAAGTTGGCCACTCCTGCTATAGAATATTTCAAAATTCTCTGTGATTGTTAATTGTCTGATTTATAAACAACAAACAGCTTGCATGTTATTGATATACTGATATTATCAAGTCATCGCTTCAGAATGGTTATTGATATATAGGTATAAGCATCGGCATGGATCTTGATCACAGATCGCGCATGTACATTTTTGGCCCAATAGACAGTTGATAATACGTAATAGAAAATAGTCCAATAGACGAGCATCGACTGACGAACCAAACGCGTTCAGCATTGGCGCCCCCTGTCTTCTCACAATATCTTTGAACTCATACTACACTTGTTTGTACAAAATTTAAATCAACAGTCTGCTAAAAGAACTTAAACTTTGCCAATTTTATACCTCTCTAAGGCACTGACCAAGCGAATTCTATTTTCAACTAGGTGTCAGTGGCGAAGGGTGAGATGGAGCCGGTACAATATAATAGTAACAAAATTCCGTTTTACTTTGTCAAACCTATGTGTTTATTCACTGTACAATGTAATCAAAATAAGAATAGGACTGATCTTGCGCCATATTGTGACATTTTGTACTGAAAATTGAGGGTATCAGCCACTATGGTCTGTATTAAAAAATCTATTACAATAGATTTAGTAAATCAAAGACTCAGTTAAATAAAGTGAAAAAAAAAAATGCTATTGATCACAGTTCGAGGTCATTGACATTCCTACTCTTATCTCAATCACATTGTATATAATTTCAATTTAACTAAGTTTTACTTTAATTACTGTTATTATAATCCAGTTTACGCAGCACCATTAATTAACTAGTGTACTGACTGACCTAATGTAGTTAATGACCCTAATTTGTTTGTATGAAAACAATCAATTATTTTTTCTTCTGGTTTTGATAGCAGATTGTTTTACAAAAACAAAACTTATCAGCCCTTTGTTTTGCGCATGAACTGCATTATATACCTACCTATATGTCGTTGACTGTGTGGGTAATATAGTGGGGAGGCTTGTTTACTTATAAAAGTGATGTATGTAATCTTGTATAGAAATCATTAGTATAATCATCATGTATACATATATTTAGCATGGCAGGCCAATACTGTTTATACTGTTGCTCTATACCTACTTACTTAATTTAATTACATCATCATTGTCCTCCTTCCAATAAATTCACAGTGGTCTTAATAGTAAAATTTTGTAGTTTTCTGTGTGTCAAATCTATTATATCTACTAATTTTCATTATGAATAAATTTTGATCTCATGAATCTGGGTATCATAATATACAAAATGATTTTTTTAGAATCTGACTGGTACCTAGTTCCAGAGATTAGCGCGTTCAAACAAACAAACAAACTCGTCAGCTTTATAATATTAGTATAGATTTTGAAAGGATCTGCTATTTTTAACTGCCTTCAAAAAGGAGGAGGTCTTTAATTCGACGGTTTTTTTTCTGGATGTTTGTTACGCGATATCTTCACCATTTTTTCATTTGGTCATAGACGCTCGCGCGATGGTCCCCTATAAATTTTATTAACTTTGTTTGAGTAGTTTTTTAAACAGCTTCAATAAATGATATTTAGTTCACTTTGCCTGTGTTGACGATGTAATTATTCACAGCTAAAAGTGGTATCTGGGATCGATTAGTGGTAATGAAATTACGCTATTGATATAATCGCGTGTGTTTTGTCACTCAAAATAGAAAAAAAAAACTTAAAACTGCCTTCAAAATGGTCTCAATAATGTGAGAAACAGTTTCGGAAGTCAGTGTCGCTGTCGAATAAAACCATATCAAAAATCATGGACATCGACTTTCGAAACTGTTTCATACAACATTATTGTGATCATTTTGAAGGCAGTTTTAACTTTTCTTTAAGTTCTTTATAATAAAATTCAAATTGTGGTAAAAAGTAATAAATATATTATGCCATATTTTAATGCATGTTTGTTATGATACTCAACAAATAGCAGACTGTAGGTATCTGCCAAGGCCTTTCAATAATTTTATGTAATTAATGATTCACTCATGCTATAAGGAGTGTTTAGTTTTTCTATGGTGAATACTACTTTAACAAATGTAATATTGTAGTATTATCCACACTTAGGGCCGTACAACAAAAAAGATAGACACCAAAAATAATACCAACTTGTTTTAGCACTAACTTGTCTAAAACAAGTATTATTTTTGGTAGCATTCGCGTTTAACGCGTGTCTATCTTTTTTGTGGTAAGGGTGTTAATGTTTTGTTAAGAAGTATTTAATAAATACAATGGCAGTGGAGCCGATTCTGTTGTTTACGAACTAAATTAATTTAGTCTTATGTCTCTTTCTAATAAAAAATATGAGAAAGAGATAGAAGATATTTAATCCTGTCAAATTAGTCCGCTTGAATAGTTTAACGTCAATCTAGTCGTAATCGCAAAAGGTCATGACTATTTTCCCGTAAATGACAAGGGCGTGGACTAATTTGACAGTTCTAAATATTTTCGGGTTAGGTGGGTACATCTGAGTGATAATGGTTTTCATACTAATTTAAATTACAATACAATAAATTAACATTATATACATTTCTATTTACAAAATTAATTAATTTTTTCTACTGTATTACAAATATATTTATACAATACACTAAAATATTTCTTATTTTCTAATAATTCCTGAATGCGGCGGGATTTTCTGTCCTTTTTCATTTTTCAATGATATTTGTAAGAAAGAGATATAATGTGATTAAAATTAGTTTAGTGCGATGTTCAACAGAATCAGCACCAATGATTGTCAAATTAGGAATCAGTGATGTAATAACTAGTGATTATTCTAATTATTCACGCAACAATGAAACATGTCTGGACATAAACCAATAGAGTTAGAGAATTTCGGTTTAGGCATGGAGTTTAAAGGCTGTAGTTATGCTCTAACTAGATCCAATCTTATAGCTTTTATTTAACACAAGGTAGACAAGTGTCTCACTCACAAATCTCACAATAGCTTACTTGTATAGGGCAACAGCTAATAACTCATAATAGCTTTTCTATTTTCAAATAAAACTTACATTGTGAGAGTTTTTCAATTTAATTATTGTTGAAGAAGTAGGTAATCAGTAAGTACCGATGTTACTTACTTGAGTTCGAATAAAGTAATTTGTTGAATTAAATGCATTTTTTTTAATTACTTTCAGATAACATGGCAATGCGCGGGGAAAAATTAGAATTACTAGTGAATAAGGCTGACAATTTAGCAACAGGTGTAAGTATTTAAATGATAATAAACAGTATTTGTTCCGTTTTTGAAAATTGCTAATAGTTATTTTATATTTAAATTGAATAAACCCCAAAGAATTTTGTATGATGTCTCTAAATCTCTCTAAAAAAAAGTCTCTAAATTAGTCTAAATGTTTGTTATACAGGGTGTCAGGTTAGACAGTGGAAATAAGAAAAGGGGTCATTGTACTTATCATTATAAACCACTTTTACTATGGGACCAAACCTGAAATCGCGAAAAAAAAATCAGACGTTCCATACATTTATGTTCACATAACTCAACAAAATGTATATAACAGCAGATTTTTTTTTCACGATTTAAGGGTTGGTCCCATAGTAAAAGTGGTTCATAATTATCAGTACAATGACCCCTTTTAGCATTAACACTACCTAACCTGACACTCTGAGTCTGTATAAATATTTTTACTCATTATTTATTAAAAAATGTATGTTTACAGTTAGTCATGTTAACATCAAAAATAAGTCATAACATACACGGTAAAATTGTTCAACTCAAGTGTTTTATTAGAATTTACCTTATTCATTTTTGAATACCTACATTTATTAACAATACTGTTTCAGTCCGTATCATACCGCACCACATCGAGAACCTTGCAACGCTCACTGTTCTGGAAGAACGTGAAGATGTACGTCATAATGGCGGGCGTAGGTGCCATCGCAGTCTACCTCATCGGCGCGATGGCATGCGGAGGCCTCAAGTGGGGCAACTGCGTCGGCTAAACATGTAGTATACACTTATATTATTACAGCAGATATCAGATATCATCATTATAGGAATCGTACTACCATTTTATGAGACACGATTTTGACGTAAGGTCGCGATTGTTGTAGACGCGCTATAAATAGTTATATACAGTCACTATTATTTTACAGTGTAAAGCGTCGGCCAGACAACACTGAATACGCGCGGCTAGTCGTCTGCTCTACCGCAGTCGCGACTTGCGGTAGTTAGGCACATGTTTAAGAAACGTTTTTGTTCCGTTCTTGAAACTTGTCACATCAAAATTCAAATTTTGTGCTGAAACCTTGTAATGATTCGTATTAGTGGACAAGGCTTAATTAATAATATGTTGAGTTCCGTCGGTAAGCTATGTAAATTGGGTAAAAACAGGTTATTGCCTCCTAAACCTTGCCTAGCAATTAAAAAAAAAAATTTTTTTTAGATTTCTTCATTTTTATTTGTTTGGTAATTAGGTGATATTCTCGTTATTGTTTAAAAACCATATTTTATCTATTTTCATGCGATATGCGACCTCACTTTAGTTCGTTTAGTTCACTGTTCACAAAGTATAACCATGTCAATGACTTATAATGGAATATCATTAACATATAATCGCGAATTAGTGATAGTGATAACTTACTATACTGGCCCTTGCATAAAATATGATAATCAAACAGTTTAAAGACTAGAAACAACATAACTACATATATCATACTTAGGGCCCTAAGATTAATCGTAGTTTAAACCACAGAAGAGAGTTTAATCTCCTGTCTTCGATTGTTTCTTTTGTTTGTTGTATTAGAAAACAATCGAAGACGGGAGATTAAACTTTCTTCCGTGGTTAAGGCGATTCGCATACTGCCCCGCATAACGCAGCGTAGTGCGGGGGTGCGTGATGTTCCGTTGTTTGCAAGTACCTGTATTTGTATAGAAATCACGCATGGTGCAACACACTGAAAACGCATTCACGCGGGATTTTTGTTCCGTCGCCACGCACCCCGCGGCGTAGCGCGGGGCGGTGTGTGATTCGCCTAAGCTACGATTGATCTTACGGCCCTTAACAATAAAAATCAATCACAGATCAACTAACTTGGAAATTATTTTTTATGAAAATTTTCTGATGATTTGAAAGTTAAAAATACACGTCCGCGGCATAAAAAACTTGTTTGGCGATATTATTTGTATAACTGGTTGATTTGTTAATATTATGTAATATCAACTTCCATCCTATCTGTAATGGTATATTATGTAAAATCTATAAAATTTATTCATAAGTATGTGGGTACAGAAAAAAAGTTATGGGTAATTAATTAAAAATTATGTGTTAATTTTAGGTGTGAGAATGATAATTATAATGTAAAGGGCTCTCACACAAACAAACGCGTCCACGGACGTTAACACATCTAGATGAATGATCGCCCTGCTGCAGGATATCTAAATTGCATGTTAACTATATTATCACATTGGTTTATTCCAAAATCTTCAGTATTTAAAATAAGTTTATTCAGTGGCGAAAGGTGAGGGAAAGCCAGTACAAATAAATTTAATCGTAACAAAATTATATAATCCAGTTTTACTTATGTACTCATAACTATCGTTTAATCATTGTATTTACATATTTTAAGTAAAACGTAATTATTTATTATGTTATAACTAGCGGCACCAGTTATGATCACAAACGTCACCTGCGCATTAGTTGGTTTTTCGGTCTCTTTGGCGGAATGAAGAAAACCGGGGGCGCAGAGGCTGCACGCGATTGGTTCGTCAGTCGATGCTCGTCGTCTATTGGACTATTCTCCATTATGATCAACTGTCTATCGTCTATTGGGCCAAAAATGTACATGCGCGATCTGTGATCAAGATTCCTGCCGGTACTTATACTATTTTATTGTACTGGTTACCCTCACCCTTCATCACTGAGTTCCAATATGTATAAAACCCAGAGGCGAATGTTTATTTTATTTTATTATGTATTAATTAACAAGTGTTGCCGCATACCTACCTAATATTTCAGATAATTTCTTATCAGGGAATTAGTCTCGAAATTGCGTTTTTGTTTTTCTAAACAAACATAAATGCAAGATGATAAAATTACTGGTGTGGAGTTTCTGGCGCCGCTTGTCTCGGGATCAAACTCGAACCTTTCGCCGTGGGAGGCGCATGGTTATACCACTAGGCTATCACTGCTCATACGCCTTTTAGGATTCAATATAACAATAAAATTCAAGTTTTTAACTAAACATTATATTCCGAGATAAAAAAGGCACTTATAAATGACATCTCTTGATTATGCAAATATCCATAATGTCTCCTTTTAAACCATATCTCAAGCCATACCTGGGGCCTATTTGATGTAACCACTCGGCAAGTCTTCACTCTGCACTCTACTCTTCACTTTTCAAATATTGCGTTGAGTGTGGAGCGAAAGTGTTCCAAATTTCAATTTTCAGTCTGCAAAATGTGTGTACATAAAACATGATTCAGTTGAAGAGTTCGGAATTTGGAGTGCAGACTTGCAGAGTAGTTACATAAAATAGGCCCCTGATTTAACGTCCGCACGCGTAGAGTGACCGCCATAGAAATGGGTTTGTCGACGGAAAAGTAGATAACAGATTGAAGAAAAATTTCTACCGTCTTTAGCTGGGTGGTGTTAAAAATGAAGAGTAGAAATGTTTTTATTTTTCAGTTGACAAAGATAACAACATGAAAACCAATTTTTCTCTAGTTTTTACATATAACACGTTGCAGTAAATACAACCCTCTAACCCTATTAAAATACCAAAGTTTGATTGGCCTGTAAGAGGCTTGTGTTAGCTATTTAGTTGGATAGAATAATGTCTGTTTCATATTCGTTGCCATGGAAAGAATATTTATGTACGTCTTCATAGAAACTCGAGTCTACGGGTCGCCCCGTGCTCGGACAGAGATATCGAGTTGGATAGAAAGAACTAGTGATGAAACGATTACGATTACGATTAATCGTAATCGCGATTATTGGCCTTTAGCGATTAATCGTAATCGTCGATTATTTTTGCGTAATCGCGACGATTATTCAAAACATGTGTTTTTTTTAATTAATCATGTATTTATCTCAATCAACACTCCTAAAGATATCACACGTGTAGGTATCTAAACTAAACACATTTTTCAGTGGTTATTGCCTTCCTTCCGACAATTTGTATCACAAAAAAATATATTTTGATGCACATTAAGTAGTTCAGTATTAATTTGATTTCAATATGAGGGTCATTCTAAGTTAAGAGGTACTTTCAACGTCCATGATAAAAAGTCACATTTTTTTCGATAATTTGTTCAAAATAACGTTATTATCTTTCAAAACACACCATCTTCTATATGGTCTCTGAAATTCATTTCTCAATTGTACTTAATTTAGTCACAATAGAACTTCAAACATCAAAAACATCTCTCCCCTGGTCTGTCCCTTAACCGACTTCTGTTCTGTCAGTAATTTTAAATACTTAGAAATCGAATAAAATATCAACGTCTTTCATTTAAAGAAAATAGAAAAACTAAATTATTGTAATCTAACAAGTAAAATGACGTAATACTTCTTTTTAATACAAAAAAATTACATCTACATTTGTCCCACGTATTCCGCGTCTCGTCCCCTGGCTTTTTGTAATTCTATATTGTGGCGTTTGTATACTTTATCGCGAGAAGTTATGACCTTAAACACAATTCATTAGATGTGAAGTTAGCAGAAAGCGTCACGCGAGCTAGCTGCATTGCCATTTTGTCAGTCGTTTTGGTAACGCCACTCTGCGGGTATAGTTGTGAATGAGTGAATGTGATCTCTCCACTGGTAAGTTTTATTTTATGATTATTCGCCTCAATTCTTCATTTTATTTGTATATTTACTGTTATTTGTGCATTGATTCTCATATGTCTTTGTTAGTTACGTACGATAAATACTGTTATGATTATTTCTGTTTTTTAACCAAAAAGTATCTCCCCTGTCATATCTCCCCTGCCTCATAAGATGCCAGTACAACCAATGGCTGTTCAAAAATAAAATCTGATAATTAATAATTATTAAATAAATAAAGTTGATTATAAAAAAGTCTGTTTTCTTTCATAAAGCAACGTTAAAATCCCTCCCCTATCCATAAAGTATCCTACCCTGTACTTCTACTCTTACTTATTTAAAACATCCCTTAATTTAACCACTGATTAAATATACAACTATCCTTGTCATTTTTATGCCAATGAATAGAGATGATAATTGATTTAATAGCTATTTAATTTGACAATCGTTTATAAACAAGGGGCTAGTCTCTCCCCTGTACTGAGTATCTCCCCTGGTCTCTTAAAAAACAAGTTAAAACAAATATATTGACTGGCTAGCTTGCAGATATGTACAAACTAGTAGTTTAAACAAAATTGATTTATAATAAGTTTAAAATTCTAACATTTATGTTATGCCACCTTCCTGAACAAGCGAGTACCTCTTAACTTAGAATGACCCATGAACCACATCATTAAAAATGTTTCACTGGATTTAACTTACTAACATTACATATTTTTAGTGTTCCATGCCAAAATTGGCAAAGACAGCTATTTATCCGGCTGCCCCAGAAGAGTAATGTTTTTCGGGTAGGTATATGTATGTTCGTCGGTTCTTTTGTAATGTAACCTCATGAACCCTAAACGGCTTGACGGCTTTTAAAGAGACATGCCATCCAATTGGTCTTTATCTTGAAGTGTCACAGGCTACATTTTATACTAACAGTATGTTGCTTGCAAAATTAAAATAATAATCAAAAACCGTAGAAAATTAATTTGTGTATAAAGAGAACAGAAAATATGTACCCAAATAAAACGTAATAATCAAATCTAGGGCTACAAATATTTCTGGTCAGTTTGTGAAATAGGTACATAATTCGTAAGCAGAGCATTATATTTGTTTCGCTTTAATATTCCTATTTCTAACGGCTGACATAGCTGTCATAGTGATTTCCGTTGAAAAAGTAAACCTGTATACATAGTTAAGTACATCTTACTAGTTTGTTTTGCACGCAATATTTTAACTCGCGCTCTCAGTGTGTAAATAACCAATTAACATGAAAAGGAATAAACATATGTTTTTTTTGTAATAATCGTAATCGTAATCGCTAAGTGATAATCGTTTCATCACTAGAAAGAACTTTGTCTATTCTTGGTAGAGTAGAGATAGAATTATTGCTCATGCTATGCGTGCTTTATAAGTCCAATCATTATTTTGCGCTTTTTCTGTAGCAAATAATCAACATTTTTTTATTGGTAGCATGGTAGAACTCTATTTACGGGTTTGTGTTGCACATTATATGAATTTAGTTATGTTTTGTGCAAGTACCTACCTACCTACTACCTACATAACATATATATACAACCTAGACGTCATATTTTGTCTTATAGCGTCTAACCGTCTAGCGCTGAAGGATAAGTACGTACATACTGCGACCACAGTTATTTCGCTAAGTCCGAAGTTTAAATTAGTTCGTCATGTTGTACTTATTTAGACATTGTAAAATATTTTTTGGATTGGCCATAGGGTTCTTATCCCGATATGTTACTGTCTTCATCGTATTTTATTGATATTGGGATAAAAATGTGCCGAATTCATATAGGGTACTACAACTTTTATTAATAAAATACCTACAGACAAGATGATTTTCCAGTGTGATGTAGAGTAATATTTGCACCACATTATTGGGGAGGGGTCGGTCGGGAAATATATTTATTTATAACATGTATTTACACTGTTAAGTGAATGCACCCCAGTACAGACGTTATTATATTTAGGTATTATTGTAGTTTTAACATAAAAATATTCATTTTTGTTTGTGGAAAATTGGAAATTCATATGTAGTATGTACTTATACATTGTGTGCGATAAATTTTATCGACAACGCATGTGAGTGTGACAAAAGTTATAATATAAAAAAATAAGTATTGCAATGATTTCCTAATTTGACAAAAATTTGGGCTTAATCCGTTTTAATTTGTATTATATCAATGATAAATATGTATTCGTCGAATTCTTTATTTTAATTAATTCACACACGTTACTCGATAAGATCATACCAAAATACTAAATAAATATCAAATAATATTAGTATCGGTACATGTATAGAATTTTAATTATTTAGGTCAATAGGTACCTATGTCGTTGAGTTTTGGTAATGATATTATAAATTGTTAGTATTGTACTAGGTTAATATGATAAACTATAAATTGTCACATTTATGTGATACGCGAAAGTTGGCAAAGGTTTCCAAGTTATTTTAAAGTAAAACAATTATTTTTTAATCTTAATTTCATGTAATCATGGGGTCAATTTAACTCTATGATACAGAGCACTAATTTAAAATAATTTGGAATTCCAAATAGTCTGAAAAATGTATGAGAGAAAGTTAAATTCATTTCCTTCCATGTGTACAATAAATTGATGACAGAAATAAATATTATAATAAAACAAGTTTAAACGGATTAAGAAAGAAAGAAGAAGAAGAAAACTGTAAAAATCTGTAATATACGCGATTTAATCCGTTTAAACTTGTTTTATTATAATATTTATTTCTGTCATCAATTTATTGTCATTGTAAACCTAAGACATTAGAAATAAATATATTGTAATATTATGCAACTTATATCGAACAAGGCTTCACATGCGTTTAACTTAATTTATACGTAGAAAAACTAATTAATAAGCATGGTAGGTACTTCAAGTCTGTAGCTGTACGTTCCATAAACATATTTCACCAAACATGTAAACAGTTATTTAAATAAAGACTATAAAAGTATTGTGATATTGAGTGTATAATTGAATTGTAAGTATAATCAACTTGTTTGATATGTATAGAAAGTATGTTATAAACTTGTATAGGTTACTATTATTGTTTCATTTTCAATTAACCCCGCAGTTCGCATGTCGGACGGCGCTAATCCCATCTAGTTCCTGTTTCGATAATGTAGTCAATGGCACCGTTTCCCGAATATCGGGTGCCGGGTGCCCGTGTCAGATTGATCCCGTGTCCCGCACGGTGCGAGGGTGCATCCCCCGCCCTTCCCGCGAGTGCCGCGCTGCGTTCTGTGCGAGCGGCAATCGCGCGCCAACCTCTGCCGCGGGAGGGCGCCGCCGACGCCCGTCGCGTTCCTATATCACGCACGTGCTTACCCTACTACAACGTTATCGTGTATCGGTGTGAGTGACTGCCCGTTGAATTATTCCGTGTCAATACACCTCCGCCTCCACCGGTGCGATGCGTGTCTAGCATACGTATCGCACGATTGGCTGTCGTGTGTAAATGAATATGTTTGTTCTTGGGCATTATTGTAGTTCCCGAGGGATCGGCGGCGATTGATATCGCTCACGGATGTGGTATTAATATTAAGTTTAAACGTGCCTTATCGTTATCATAGAATGATGAAGAACGGACCGACTGTTCGGCGCAAGATTCTACAGCGTTCTTATTAGAATCCATTAACTTGGAAGCTTTTAAATTGTTTTTATCAACATGGTCAGTAGTGCGTGTAACAGGCTTATAGAGGGGCGCAAGGATTACTGATAGATATTAATATTTATAATCCGGTCTGAAGAACGTATTTGTAACGTACGCTGTAATGTATTGCCACTTCCCAAAATGAGTCAAAGATGTATTAGGTACCAGAGATACATAATTCATTACTTATCCGCCGTACAAAGCGTCGAGATTTGATTGATAGTACTATTGGCCGTTTCGGCGGTCGTATAAGTCATTGAAAAGAAGCCGAATGCGAATACGACTCACCGCTGAGTTGGCTGACGCACACTACTGATGTGTTAAACGGCATGTGTCGGTGTGCGTCGGTTATTAGTGGCACAGGAAGCGGTGTCGATTTTAGGGAAGGTTACACTAGGAACGGTTCACAGGTCATTGTTCTTTTTACGTCGAACCGACCTTTTTGTAGCGCGACAAGATAAATTGCTTATTGTTTGTGTACGAGCCTTTTTTGTTGCGTAGTCGGAGACATTAGGCAATGTTTTTATTACTTTAAAAGTTTGAATGAGTCGGCTTTAATTAATAATTTACTACAGGTAGGTACAAATAAGTACCTAAGTACCTACCTAGTTAGGTAAAACAGCAATGCCCACGAATAAATTCTTAATTTTATTTCAAGTTCAACGATCGAAAATGGGTTAACCGCGCTTTCGAAATGTCGCACAAAGTGAAAAGACGGTTCTGACTGACTCTGAACTATTCAAGTGAAGGATGAAGGAATAGTGATACAACAATGGATGACAGTTCACCGGACCTGTCGCTAAAGCTGCGACGGGGGTCCAGCGACTCCCGGGAGTCCTTTTACATGGACTTCGCGCAAGGTATCGACTCGGACATCGAAGAGGTGACGACGATTGAGCGCGTGATCCCTGAGCACCCGGGGGGCCGGACGGAGGGCGATGCCGACACCCTGGCGACGCCGTCTGGTCTCGAGGAAAACAAGGAGCTGGGGCAATGGTGCGTTTGTATTTTGTTTTTTTGATGTTAGATACTAAAACTTGATTTACTGCACCTTCATAAATAACACCGATAGACTTTTGATGTAAGGTACTGATGCATGAGACGTAAGTATATTGTGAATCAAGCTTTGAATCAAGCTTTAGGGTGCGTTTCCACTGCCGCCGAGCTGGGCGGAGCGAAGAGGAGCGGACCTTGAATTGGCCAATCACACTGTTTCCACTGATGCGGAGTGGAGATTTCCAGCAGTATGATTGGCCAATTCACGGTCCGCTCCTCTCCACTCCGTCCAGCTCCGCGTCAGGGGAAATGCACCCTTAGGTACAAATTCATCCCCAGTTTCTGGCAGCTTAAAATATTAGAACCCATGTCAGTTTTAATGGTTGTTGAATAATTTGGTCCAACACAATAGCTGACGTGAGTGTTGACAGCTGATTTATCTACTGGACAGAAACTTGATGGGGCGTGCAGAATCCGGAGGTTAATATCGTATTACACACACACATGGATCAGTGATGAAATTTATCGCACGGTGACTGACAATCCCTATCTTTATGGGGAAGATGTCTAGGGGAGAGTAGATGCGGAAGGAGGATCAATTGTTGGAGCGCAACTTGTGAGACACGTCCTATGTCCAGTATCTAGATATTAGTCCGCGATTTGATTGACATCCTAGAGTGAATGAAACCACCAATTTTTTTTATAAAGAATATCTTACCACTGCTAGTCTATTCTGTAAGGACACGCGTCATATAAGTTGGTTAATAAATAAATAAACAATTAGGTACAAGCGCTCCTTGTGAATATAATGATCTCCCACACATTAAAAATTCCGCACACCCTCAATCTAACACTGTTATTCGTCACTCATCACTAGGCTCACCACGGCACCTAAAGAACGGGAAATGTCCTCGTTAATTAACACCTCACCTGCGTTTTGTTTACATACTTAACACGATGAGCGATGTGAAGAATGCTGCATCAACTAAGCTAGGCTAACATAAGCTTATTCTAGTACCTACCTACCTACTTAGCTTAGGTACCTACTGTGACATCATGACTAAAGACTATTTCACCTGTGAAATTGGATCTCTTATAATATATTGGTGAAGCTATGAGAGTGATAGATCAGTATCTCACGGTCCGTACCTATAGTAATTTATGAATCAGACAGAAATCATTTGTTTTCAACTAGATACCCTAAATTACCTCCTAAACTGTAGGTAGGTGTAGGTACCTACATCAGCTGTACCTATTTACAATTGTCACACCCTAATTCGTACAATTTTGTGAATTGTTCCAAATCTGACGGCAAAATAACTCTGCTATCATCGGTTTGTTAAACACATTTGCATAATCATGAGTGACTACCTTTACGCCTCGTTTACACTGAGCTCACGTTTCCTTCACGAAATATCGTACCTACCTATTATAAATTCGAAGGTTTATTTTTACAGATTTTTCTCTTTTAAAGAAGTTTGTAATTTAGGTAGGTAGGTACCTAGGTATTGATGAGACTAACTAAAAGCCCTAACGTGTGCCGCGCAAAATGTAAATAGGTACAGCATATCGGAGTGCTGAGTGCAAGTTGCAAACCACCGCGTTAATCGAGTAAACTTAGAACAACCGATGACGTGCGTTAGCGTCATCATCACTTTCGACTTTTCCGAGTGCGAACCGGTGTTTGATTGGTCCTTGACTGTGACCTTCGTTAACGTTCACGCGATCGAATATGGTAGAAAAACTCACACTAAGCACTCAGATTAATATGGTTAGGTACATTTATACGTCTACGTTTACATTGGTAGAGTTAACAGTATGGTAAGTACCTACGGGTGGCAGAGTACTCTAAGTCCTTA
Source organism: Thalpophila matura (assembly GCA_948465475.1). Lineage (NCBI taxonomy): Eukaryota > Metazoa > Arthropoda > Insecta > Lepidoptera > Noctuidae > Thalpophila > Thalpophila matura. The sequence continues at coordinate 7,112,561 of OX419183.1, read as the reverse complement.
GAAGTTGAGCATACCGTTGTAGATACTTATAGGTAATGCTATTAGTAGGTAGGTACTTACTTAGTTGTTTTCGGTACCTACTATAAACTCGTCATACGTAGGTATCTACTAAATAGCGACCTAAATACGCCCTTACATCTGCTACCTATCCTAGGAATGCCGTCTAGTTAAGTTTAGTCTCGCTCAGAATAATTATGAGATTCACTTAATCTACGGAACGGGACCACTTAATCTAAGTTGAGCTAAAAGCTCCTCGGTCTATTTAGTTTTCAGGCTTGGATGATGTCGGTAAATATAACATAGGTAGGTATCTAACTATGTAGAACCATAAAATAACCATATGACCATATCCTACTTTGTCATGAGGTAGAAGGAGGCCGTTGTCCCAGCATTGGAAATGTTATAGGCTGAATATGGTGATTATCTTGAGGTAGGTAAACAGCAAAAATATAAATGCCCAATTTCACTAATATTACGGGACAACTAAATGTAATACCTAAATTTTAAAAGGAGTAGGTTGAGGAGCAGCAGCACCTAAAGGATTCACCAACCACCAGGCGACAACTAGATATAGAAGTCCATACTTGTCGCCTAATGGTTGGTAAAATGTTATATTTATGCTAGATAGATATAGGTACTTAATTCCTTTTAATATTTAGTTAGGCATTACATTTAGGTGTCTGCTAGTGTTAGTGAAAACGGGCATAAAAGTCGCTACCTCCGAAGTGCGCCTAAACACCTATGTGCAGCAGGGGGGGGGGGGCTAGCCGGGGCCCGTGCCTCGAGCAGCATATTCAGAGGGCGGCAAATTCAAGCTTGGTAGACGAATACACTGCGAGTACCTAGTGTATCTATTCGTCTACCAAGCGTAGTACCTAATCGCAAAGAGCAGCGCTAGACCGGTCGTTGTGGCGTTCTTTGGGGGAGGCCTAATGTCCGTCACCATCAGTGGGCGTGTTATGGCTGAAATGATGATGATGATTAGAAAAATATTGTCGGGCGGGGGCGACATTTTTCAGTTTTTGCACCGCCTTGAAATAATTCAAGATCCGGGGCTGCCTAGATGGGTGGGTACGCCATACGCATACATCATACAAAAGCCTTAATAAATGGGGTAAACAATTAAAGCAGCCGTCTGTACAATAAAAATGTAGCTTCAAAACCATTCAATTTATTGTCATCGCTGTATCGGATTTCTAAAATCGTTAATAACTTTACGAATATCGATAAAGCGATAGCGGCATAATCGATTTCATCTATCCAATTCCATCTGTTGATTTTAAAACCATGTTTGATTTTGTGTTCGCTACATTTGATTTGCATACATTTTTAACCAGCCAGACACACCCGCGACACTAGGGAGCATCAATGACGCTCTATTTATTCAAATTGCTCTGAGGGTTACCGATGTAGAGTATTATCTATCTTCTGTAGGAGCATATATTATGTAGGTATGCGAAATTGCGAACATACTATAATAATTATATAGGTAGGTATCAACTAGCACTTTGCCCGCGAATTTGTCCGCGTGACCCACAGGACTGCGTTTTTTCGGGACAAAAAGTACCTAGCCTATACAGTGGCGTGCCTACAGGGCAAGCCCGAGGGTATATTTCTACATTTTTCATGAATGTAAGTGAGTAGCGTACAATAAAAAGAACTTACAATCATGAAAAATTACGCGAAATACCTTCGGGCTTGCCCTGTAGGCACGCCACTGAGCCTATACTGCCGTACATTCTCTATGTATTTGTCTGAACAGATATAACTAACAAAATTCTCTATCTACCCGTTTAGTTTAGACAGGTAGGTACATAGAGAATTTCTTGCTGATTATTGTGGCATCAAAAAACTAAAATCAACCAGATACGGGATAGCGGCATTTTAGCTTGAGGATGGCAGTGTAGCACTCAGGGGTAATGTAGTTTCTTATTAGTAAAAGAATTTTCAGAATCGGATCATAGTTCCGGAGATTATCCTCCACATATATCTACCTACCTACACAAACTCACAAAATTCGCACTCTCTCTTTATAATCTAGGCTTCTAGATCCTCTAGACCTCTTCCGTATCAAAAATCTATGTTAGGATTAAATGCATATTTTGTACATTGGCTAACTGAACAGTAGGTACCTACCTACGCTACGCTATTTAATTAAAGTTAATAGCGAAATGTTAATCATGAGTTAATGACATTATGCACTTTGCTGCCAGCACTGAGCAAAATTAATGGCAGCTATTTGCATTGTTTTTCAGTTCATTTTGGTAACAGACAGTACTTGTTGTTGTTACAGGACCTACGTTAAGTAAAATCAGCCTAATTATCAGGATCAACAATAGAGCTGTACCTACCTATCTCCCTATGTTATGTCTCATAGAAAGTATTAGGAACGGATCGGTAAATAGTTCATTCGAACAAACATTAATCGAACATGGCGTGTTATTCAAAAGAGTCTCGGACCCATCCTATTTTGCGTTTGGTTGGCCCTTAATTCTACGGGTCCTATCTCTCAATAAAATTGTCATTGAAACCTTTCACTTGTCCACGATTGTTGAACATCTACCTATAAGTAAATACAATCGCCGAAAAGGGTCAGGATTTCACGGGTCAAACGTAATACCGCCACGACGCAGTAAAGTACAAAGAAATGAAGCGGAACAAGAAATGTGTGTCAACGGGACCCGTCAGACGGGTTACTATGGGCTTTCTCTCGAACACCCCGGGGTCAGATAACAGAGACCACATGTCGTGCGGTTGCACCCGGGCTGACTAATGTCTGTCAAGCAACGTGTACTAAGAAACTGGAAAGTAGTTTCACAAGTATGCGGCTAGTAGGTTTTGAATTGTTCTTCGATTAGGTTGTAGTAATTGTTCAATTAGTTCCGGTTGTAAAATGCGATGATTGTCTTGGTTTGGATGTTTAGGTTCGTTTGTAAGTTCGGGTCTGTACTTATACTTAAGTGTAAATTAGTATAAGGCCGAGGGTGCAACATAGAGACGGGAAACTGGCTAAGCCAAAGCACGTGCTAAGTAACATTTAACAATCTCGGCTTAAAACTCAAAACGGTTTTGTTGCTTTATTAAAAGTTTACATCAAGTCCTTTTATCATATTCATAGGTCTGTCTTTGTCAGTGTCTTTGTGGAAGATACCTACTAAAACACATTCCCAGAATGTTATTACGAAGAGGAAGTGCCGGGTATGGGGTCTGCATTAAAACAAAACTTACCTGCATCAAAATGCGAAGGAAAACGTGAAGAAACTCATACATACCTTCATAAAATGTAACGGCAGGAGGTGGCGCCACCACCAAGTTTGGCATCAAATTACCGACGTAACGGAAAATTATGAGTGCATGAATATAATGTGTAAGTATTGTGGGTCCTGGCAGTATCAGTACCAATACCTACGCATGGTGGACTTAGAAACTACGAAATAGATTGTTTTGTGCACCAAAAACGGGCTTGCGATGGCAAATCTAATTTATTCTCAGTTTCTTTTCAAAACGTCAACAAAACAATAAGAACAACTACTTTTCCAATTTGTCACGGAAATAATGAAGCATCTATATTAGTTCCTTCAACTAACGTTAAATTTTACAAGCTTTGTCCCGTCTACTCTCCATTCCGACGCCGCCGGCTTCCCCCACAGAACGCCAGTCCTCGGCTCCGCAGCTACAATACTTTTAACACTTCCATTCCCACTTTCCATACGGAACCGTAATAAAGATACAATGCTCCAAAATAGAACACCGTCGTCGGAATTAAAAAGCGTGAATGCCGTCCCTTTAATGACTTTTTTACCGTCACTCGAACTGAATAATTTTGTCGTTTCGTTCCAATCATTCGAGAGGGGTTTTATTAGAGAGTCATTTTCATTTTATTTTCGAGTGGTAGGTACATGTAACTGCCAATTTGGAGTGTATTTCTATAAATGGAAAAGGGAAGAATTTAATGAACAATACTGTATGAAATATCGTCCGTTTATTCTCCGTTCTCGTTCTAGCTAGACTGACTTCAAAGCTATTTATGCCTTTGTGTACCTGCTTGCCTTTAGTGGTTCCAGACTCTCTCTCATAAATATGTGTATGATAGGTACCTACTTCCTTTATTCTTACTCTGAGAATATTCGAAAATTCGTTCACAAAACATGAAACTGGTAGTGTTTTCCTTTGATTGATTTTAGTGTTCGACGATGCCTAAAAATGTTCTCAAGATGTTGTGAAAAGATTTTGCAAAATTTTGAGCGATAACTCGTCAAAATAGTTCTCTAAAAAGTTTTCAAAAGCAACTTTTTGTATTTTTTGGCCTGAGAACTATAACTTTGGCAACATTCGTGGCATTGTCTTTAACATTCAGGTTGTTCCAGATTGTTTTTCATCGTAAGCATTATTAAAATTGCTCAATCAAGTTTTTTTATCAGGGGGTGATTTAAACATGCATCACTCGCCATAAATCATGCCTGTAACGTCGAGGGCACGTTCTGGGGAACATGTCTGTTTAGCTGTATGACTTCGCACAATTTGTAATTAATGCGTTCTACATTACAAAATACACGTGCTCACACGTTGATTTTAGGGATATATCTCTAATTATCTTGACGTCCATGTGCTAATTGTATATTCTAGGTCTCTCGGAGAAGATTGAGGTAAATCCATCATTTAGGAAGCTGTATATTTTTTATTATGTGAACAAATCATTTGTTATACAAATCTGCTCTACAAAGATTTTAAGAGCAGGTGGTCCACCTTATGCTCAGTAGTCACCGCTGCCTATAGACACCTGCAATAGAGACATCGCAGGTGCATTGTCCACTCCAGAGAAAAGGTGAAAATGTCTTACGTGCATGTAATTACATCGGCACTCATACCATTAAAACCGGAACACAGACATGCCGCTAAGCGGCAGAAATAGGTGTAGTATGAGAACCTCTACTACTACGTACTACAAAAATGGACATCAATTAATATTATCCAAAAATAATAAACGCTAACCCCAAAACGAGTAATGTCAACTTTACTAGTTAGGTATACTTACTTACCACATACCTAGTAGCTAGGTAGCTACCATACACTCGGTCATTCCGGAGTGACCAGCCACGACACCGCTTTAACCACAACACAGCAAATAGTTGTCAGTTAACCCGTCACTCGTCTGATCCCTGCATAGGATATTCCAGTCATTGACTTTACGGCTACGCGAACAGTGGTTTCGCGGCTCATTGAAACTGCTATAACTCATAACATAACCAATGTTTGTGTAGTACACTGAAATATTATTTACTGCTTTTATAAAAAGTTTATGTATAGAAAAGGCAATGGGTAGTGAACTGTGGATACAAAGGGCTTTTGGCTACAGAAGTCTGCACGATTGTTCGGCCTTTTACAAACTTGTTAGTAACGGTTCGTTACTATTTGTGGTTCACCCTCTACTAATAGTTCCGCCGTCTATAGTTCGCTATAGTCTCTATTTGCGGCTTCGCCCGCATGAAGCTTGTGTTTTCAACTGCCAGTTTATGGTAATTAGTTAACTTACATGCAAATGGTCCGTTGAAGTTCCAACTCTATAATATTGAAGTCTGTAATCCGAAGAAAACTTGCTGAAATTGTTGGATTTAATGTTCGATCTTTGTCACTTTGTAAAGGCGAGTATTTATTATATGAAGTTTGATTTCATAAAGTTCGAACTTGGCTTTAAGTTGAAGATTCTTTCCGACTGTCTATGAACTTTGATTAAATAGAAGCAGATGTTGGATTTCTTTGTAAAGCTGGGTACTTACCAACATAACGTTCTAATTCTATCGAATGAACGGATTTGGGGAATTAATGATGTGAAGTTTTCTATTATGACAACATGTGGCTGTGAATCTGAAAGACATCTATTTAAACATAACATCACGCCTGTATTTCCTCGAAGGTTTAGTCAGAGGTGTGCAGTACACACACATTGCCAGTTAGGTTTATGTCCCATGCATGTAATAGGGGGCGAGCCTATTGCCAAATCCAGACTCCGGGCTACTAGGTACTGATAATTTTCTAATGGAAAAACCCAATAACACCAATCCGTGAATCGAACTCAGGACATTTAAAAAAGGTTCATAGTTACTATGTTGCTCTACTTCCAATAGACTGATAGACACAATTAGACCGAACCTATGCATTCATGCGTGGCCAGGTGGCTAGCAACTCCTGAACCGAAAAGTAAATAATTTTAGAAAAAAGCGTTTTGAATCATTCATAGATTGATTAATTCGCGTCAAGTTGAACATCGTTTAAACTACGAGCATTCTCCCTGAGGGGATCATCTCGTACATCTTTCCTCTATGTATGTTTTCTTTGCCTGCCCCCTCCTGAACAAAATCCTGGCTACGCCCTTGCATGAATTAGGATACAGTTGGATTTTGTTAGCGATTTGAATGACTGGAACTGTTTTCAATGTGTACAACGCAAAGGCTAAATGGAACAAATGATTTCACGTTTCACACGGTTCTACGTACAGTGTAAGTAATTTACTGACATTGGAGACAGCCTAACGTATTTTTTCATTTTGTTAACCAGTCACAGCGCTGTGACATATGGACAAGCAGCGAGCAATAGGCCTTTGTTTTGGCTCGCAGTGGAAACATAAAGTACACTATTTTGTTTGTAAGCTTTAGCTCTACTTGCAGAAAGCACAACGGGCTTAAAAAGCGTACTACGAAAAACAAGAATATAAGGGTAGTTTTGGAAATGTGGACTTTGTTTGGTACACGCAATGGTACGAAACAAGATGTCGCTGTACTCCAACGTTTTTTTAATACCTAAGTACTCTTGTTTAGAATTGGGATTGCAAAAGCTATTATTCAGACGGCTAGGGGCGGAGATGATTATGATGTTTATTTTTCGATGGCGAGAGCTGTTGAGATGAATTTTATCTCAATGTGTCATTAGCTTTATCTTTATGATTGCATCTTCATTTCCCACACAGGTTTTATAAAGATGACATTATAAAAAGTTAGAAGATACTGCATTGTCAATATCCACGTCAGCTACCTACATGTCGGCCTGCTACTACTTTCACATCGGATCGGCATCAGTTCATGTCTATAAATAAGAAGCTGACAATTAATATTTTTGGTTTTAAATTATTTTGAAAGTGCAGCATCAGTTTCAACGAATAGCCTTATCTACCTACCGCTTGTCTATATCTAGGCAGGACGAGTAAGCTTTTCACTACATCATCTTCCATCAGGATGAAGATGAGCATCACTTTGTCCAAAAACACTAGGTTTAATTCCCCCTTCCACCTTTATAGTACCTAACTGACATCAAACAACGTTTAGCATTCAATTACTGATACATGTATCTATCCGCCAATAGGCACAGCACTGTCAATATCCGCGCGGCAAACACTTGAGAGCGCGACGTGCGACTAATTTCACGGCGGTCCGCGTCATGAGTGCGCTTTAAATCACCTCGTTACGGCTGCCGTTTGATATGAGCTATACTGGGCTTAATTAGAGGTGAAATATCATGGTAAAGGTACCTAGTAGCTGGTAGTTTAGTCACTAAGGACACTAGAATCATGAACTAATAATGTCAATTACAGGTTATTGAGATTTAAAGGGATATTTTTACGTTCTGAAGCAAGTTGACTCAGCTTTGTCTGTGTGATTTTGCATCATTCTGAAGAACTGGTTGTTTTATTATTAGAAATTATAAGTAGAATATAGTCGACGATTTGGTCACGTGTACAGCTACTAATTAACACTGTTGGAGCCTTCTGTCTTCTTATTATTTTTGCATACTACCACTACTACTTACCAGTTCAAGAAAAAAAATTAACGACCCCATCCACGCACTACTATTAAAATTGTACGATGGACATACACTCAAATCTACAGCCACATAAATCCGAAATCGCATAGATGCGATTCACGCCTATATGCATGCATTTTGCATCGCCAGCTTTTTCACACCGATCCATTTCCCGTATCGCCGGCTAAATTGGAAGGTGAATACCGAGCTTTATAATCAGTCAGCGGGAGAACAGGTTAATTTACATGACGAGCTAATTCCACATTGTGTACACGAATAATTGCTGTAGGTAAGTAGTCAACTTTGGAACAACTACGGCGCAAAATTTCGTATTGTCGTGGAAGCTTGCAAATTGTTCCTGTATTTTCTTTGTTCGAATTTCCCCTGTTTACGCGACACGCTAGGAAGTAGGGGGTCGAAGGGGGTTGTGAAGGGAGGGAGGGAAGGTTAGACGTTAAAAGAAAGAAGCTCGGGATTGCAGGTGTTTTATTGCGGTCCGGCGCTTGTTATGTGAGTGAAACCCTCAGTGAAACCCTACAGGTTTTCCCTTTGCCTTTTTTGCGATACGTTTAGTTACGCATATTCGCCGTTCTGGGTTCTCGGTACGCGTGATCCGTGTCGAGCTATTTTTATTTAGGTAACACTATTGCCCTTTTCAATACGATTCTTTAAAAAGTGGCTTTTGTTGTAACTTTCAACTGAGTGGCTTCCAGCACTAACTTTTAGCTGGATATAAATCAGATTGGTAAAGAAACTATACATACAAGTAGATAGAAATTCTAATAGTATTTCATTTTACAAAGTACCCAACCCCTGCATTTGTAGGTAACTCCCACTTACCATGCCATTATGAAATCGCAACTTTCCAACCAGCCCTAATTGTCCATACCACAAACTCACCTTCATTAAAAACTGCTGAACCCAACAACATTACGGCAGCATGAATATTTAGCAGTTATTTACCTTCCGCACTCTGGACTGCTCAAATTGCACAAATAGTTGCCGCCGCCCGCGCCGATATTAGCATAAAATGAGCTTTTATTATGAGCATGCCAGCTTAGGCGACGACCGCAGTAGACCACCATGCTGCCTGCAATCTATATCTATACTAATATTATAAAGAGGAAAGATTTTTTTGTTTGTTTGTTTGTTTGTACCGAATAGGCACCGAAACTAGTGGACCGATTTTAAAAATTCTTTCACTAATAGAAAGCTAAATTATCACTGAGTAACATAGCTACTTTTATCCCGAAAAAATGCACAGTTCCTGTGGAACACGCGGACGAAGTCGCGGGCGAAGTGCTAGTAGAGTATAATGTGTTTATACTTTGAAGACAACTTGAAAATGTTTAGTTTTGAGTAGAGATACGCGAATAGTTGATATGCCTCTCGTGAATGGGTCCTACCGAAATTTAACGATTTTCTTACGATTTTTAAGAAAACAAGTAAATTGTTCAAACATAGTACTTACCGATGTTACATTTATAAAATATTATTATTATTTACGATACCATATTATGTCAAAATTATTCGTGATAGACAGGAGTTAAATAGGTATTACAAAGACAATATGATTGTGATGGATTATGTACAGCTGGTAAATCCCAAGGTTAATGCTAATCAGAGCTTTCTTCTTATGTCTTGATTTTATTAGTAAGTATAACAGAACCGATTCCCTCGAGTGACTTTTACGATTTGTGTGGGACGAAGGAACCGCTAAAGGTCTGTTTTTTATGTCCCAGGTCAGCGAGGAAGGAAGTTATTTACGGCTTGCAATACCTCAGGGTTTCATTCGATGGCTTTCCGGTAAATATGTTTAAGGAAATATTTTGAGAATCGAATGTAGGTATTAATTTAACCAAAGACGACTCTAACGTTAGGTCTAGAATACGGATCTGGAATAAGTTAAGGTGCAAAATTGTTAATGAGTTTACTACATAATTACTTCCCTTTCCTACAGCATTATAATATAGTGGCTTAGAAATACACAAACACAAAAACACGTTCCAACCCCTAAATCTTTTTTTCACCTTTTCCTTATCCAGCAAAAAGGAAAAGTCCACCAAATGAACCTTAATCATTGCACGATACGTCGAAACGACGACGAAGTTAACTTAGGGTGGAAACGTTCGTACAGACTAGAGAAACTTTCTGGTCATCGCTCTTAGATTTTCTTACCTTTTTGACGTCGAAAACTTACTTTGGAGCAAGTAACAAAATCCACAGACTCTACAACAAAATATAAACATGATTAAGGTTAAAAAAGTATAAAGTACCTACATAAATCTAACGTTACTTCCTTGTTTCGTACAAGAACCTACTTTTGAGATGAATAATACACCACTAACAAAACAAGATTTTCGCGCAAATGTTCCAACTTTGCTAATAAAGCCAACTTTACTGAAATAACCTAAACTAAGTTTGTAGCAGTACTGTGACCGCATCATATCTCATTTGTTTCATTTAACACCGCACCCAAATAGCCAAAAGTTCTCAATGTATGGTCCTATGGTTGTCTGGGGAAGCGTTGAATATTATTCCGAAGTATAATGGTCATAAAATAATATACGTACAGAAGAACCACTTCAGATATTGCGTGAATTAGAACTCGGAATATCGATACAGCACACAAAAGGTGGTTTAGGACAGTTTAAATGTATAATTATCTGTTACGACTATTTTACGTTATACGTTACGTTTATATACGTTTTGGTCCTTATACTGATGTATAAGGACCAAAACGACCACCACTATTCGAGCTTCACCTATCTCAATCTACTGCTATCGGCAATGGCCTTCTTCCGAGTTACCAAAATACTAACGCACATTTTACACACAAATTTTGCATATTTTTATACAACATATACACTGTAGACTGTATCTACTTGTTTGCAAGCCGCTACATGTCGTCTAACTACAATGCAATCATAGTCTGATTCAGCTAAGGCACCCCCGAAACGAAACCTTGCAAATTTTGCAATCGGATCGATCTAGACGATCGAATTTAGTGTTAACTTCCCAAACATCACGCCTGGTGCTCACTGGCGGACGAAGGAACACGTAACAGCTGCTACTGCACCAACTTATTTACCTTATATTGGACATTTTTTTGGACAGCATTAAAAATGATTAGTTTATGTAACAGATGCCTTATATTTTTGTAATGTATTCTGTGATGCTTCTTGAATGTGTGGGAATAGGTAGATCTTGCTTCTTCATCTACTGTATACAACATTATTTTTTGTTTATCCAAATGCCGAAAAGGGGTCATTGTACCCATCGTTATGAACAACTTTTACTATGGGACTAACCCTGAAAACGCGAAAAATAAATCAGCTGTTCCATACATTTGTGTTCACATAAATCGACAAAATATACACCGTGACATTTTCATCGCTTTCATCCGACGATGTAGCCACTATACTCATCATTATGAACAACTTTTACTATGGGACCAACCCGGAAATCGCGAAAAACAAAATCAGCTGTTCCATACATTTATGTTCACATAACTCAACAAAATGTATGGAACAGCTGATTTTTTTTTCGCGATATCCGGGTTGGTCGCATGGTAAAAGTTGCTCATAATGATGAGTATAGTGGCTACATCGCCGGATGAAAGCGATGAAAATGTCACGGTGTATGGAACAGCTGATTTTTTTTTCGCGATTTCAGGGTTGGTCCCATAGTAAAAGTTGTTCATAACGATGAGTACAACGACCCCTTTTCAGCTTTCGGATAAACAACAAATAATGTTGTATTACGAAGAATAAGAACCTAAACATTAACTAAATTATTTCATTCAACCCTTCTCTGTACATTCCATTTAAACTCATCCCAGTTCTAACCCGGAAATTAAGCTTCAAATTAAATGCAGGATTCTGTCACACAGGCGTGGATAATACAATCCACGCTCACATTAGAATTCCGACTTGATCTTACCATTGCTTAGGTTACCATAAAACGATATTCTTGGTCGTAGCTCGCACAGCTGCCGGTCGTGATTATTCAAATTTCGTCGGCTCGTCGTTTGCGAGATGCCGCGGATAAATAGATATAAAATAAAATGTAAGCCTCACAAGCTTACTTATCTGTGAATAAATTGAATATGTTTACAATCTCTATTCTAATTGAGGATTTTGGCCTGACGTTATTAATTTCATCTTTTCATAGTAATATTAAAATCTGGAGTCTAATTGGTATTTGGGTCTACTTAATTTAATCATCGTAGTTCCCATTAGATTCAATGGTGGAGATAAATCGTCAAAATAATTGTTTAACTCATCGTTACGTCAGCAGAAATGCCTTGATTTAGATTATTAAGATCTCACAACGAACTCATTCGATCAGATATAAATTTAAAGCCATTTAAAAGCTTCTACTTACCAAAACACACACGTAGTTCCCATTCAAAAGCGATTTGTCTGAATCATATTAGAAGTCACGGTAATACAAGCTGACTGGCATATCAACGATAACATGTATTCAATTACGATTAAATTCCCATTACACGCAAAGCTAAAGTCTGGCTTTTGACGGATAACTAGATTCTAGATGTGAGCAGCGTTGAACGTGTTATCGTACAGATTGCCTAGCTAATATCTAAGCACTTAGATTTTAGTAGGGAACTTAATTGAATATAATATTGAGAGTTTGTATTGCGTAGATTCGTTCGTATGCATGCGTGGCTATGATATTATGTTGGTATCTAAAGCTAGTCTTTATTTTTTCCATAGCTGTGATGGTGTATCCTTAGAGCGGTTTCGCACTACGTCCGATCCGAATCCGAGAAAATTCAGTCCGAAAAAAATATGGATGAAAACTATGAAAACAACTCGAAATCGGATCGGATGCAGTGCACAACACTTATACAAATAGTACTACGGCTACTTCGGACCGTCTTTTCTCGGATCCGGATCGGACGTAGTGCGAAACCGCTCTAAGGATACATCATCACAGGAAATCACTATGGAAAAAAACACCAGCTTTAGAGAATGTTCTGTTGTCAAATCTTATTTTTTATGATGGTCGACCTCTGACCTTCTCAGGTTAAAAGCATTATTTTTCTGTGTTAGAGTAAGACGTTTATGCTCCTGTATTTATTTTTAGACAGCTTATTTATGTTGTCAAGACTCCCCGCCGTCTAAGAAGTTATTTGTGGTAACCTAAATAAATAGTAGGTAATATTACGTGGGTATACATTAATTGAAGTGTTTTGAACACGTATATTTTATGACTTAGTGACAAAAATAACTGATACATGGCACCCGTAACGGGACCGAGTATTTTGGGTTTCGTTGACTCATCGTTGATGAATCAAATTCGAATAGATTTTATTACGTCACTCATTTATGGAGCTTTATAGGAAGTGATACGCCGGACGGTGTTCCGTTCCATTAGTTAGTAAAAGTTTGGCAATAAGTATACTAACTTCTTTACCAGGAAAATTGATAATATCCGTTCCATTTAATATTGCTGATAGCGCGTGTTCCTGTGGTTTTAAGATGATACTCACTACAATAAAATAAAACTAAACTAAGCGTCAATTGTCCAGAAACCAGTTTTTCTTTTTCTTACGGAACCTGGTTAGCATCTATGTCAGAACACACATAAACTACGACCATATGTTAGAAAGTCGCGAGACCCAATATTTTCTGGTCCTTCGAGCCGGAAATAAACAAGTGATCTATAGGCACACTATTATTTCCGAAACCGGCGATATAAAGTTAGTTATTCACGGTCAAAATTAACTTTTTGTACATCCTCCCCCATCGTTTGTTACCGCCTTCATAATATTTTACTCAACAGGCTATCAGGCGTCATAAATCAAACATTGTAACGTCGACGTACCGCAGGGATCTATTTATACCGAGTGACTAGGCGAAACTGTCCCTTGTATGGTAATGCTGACTTCTTTTGACGCGAGTTTCAGTTCGGTAATCACCGGTAGACATTCGCGGGAAGGCGGAACGTTGATTGAGTAACGTTGACTTTGCGAATTTAATGATGACATAAATTAACACATTGAACGCCATGTACCCAGACACAATAGAAAATCTATTATTGCCGGTCATTTGTGGCCGGCATGGCGTTCAGAGTGTGGTCAAATCGAGCAGGTTAAGGATCCAGACAGCATCATGGTAAAATTTGTTTGAGTATAAAACATGATATTTCTGCAATATAACATTTATATTTCAGTATCACCACACTGTTCCTTCGTTAAGCTTTGTGAAGGGCACATCATTCATGAAAGAAATTATACTGAGATCCATTAGTAATGATAAACTAACGAGCGATTCCGAAAACCTGGCATTAGAGCGGTTAAACCTTGAAAAATATTAAGTTCCTGATGATGAACAGTATATACCGAGTTTTACTTGCTCCCATTTATAGCTTTTAGGTAGCTTGATACTTATATCATAATATAAAATTATTATACTCCCATATAACTCTCCGTATCTTCTTATCCGCGGAACCAAATGTTTACGGATAACATAAAGGTCGAGAATTGTGACCACAATAAAATGTTTCTTTTGGCTTATTTTATATTTTTAGCCGTTGGGTACTGCAGTATTATGTCAGTTTTAGTATGAGAGTTTGCTTTTATAGGATAATGTAATGGCAAGATCGCAAATAAAAGTGCTAATGGCATGTGTATCTGATAGAATTTTCGGGTTCCGTACCCAAAATGCAAAAACGGAACCCTTACCGTCTCTCTGTCCGTCCGCATGTCACACAGCCAATTTAGTGAGAGACTACAGTACTTTATGGATGAAACTTCGCAAGTAGATTGTATTCTGTGAACCGCCATAAAGGAATGTAGTAAAATTACGAAAAATAAATACCTATTTGGGGATTTCCATACAGGAAACTGAGGATTGAAAAAATATATTTTCGGGCACCCTCCATGTAGAGTATATCGCTGCATACGTTTTTGAAATAACATGACGGTTTCTAAGTGACTTTTTTATTTAGGTGTATTTGGTGACATATTATATATGCGCTTCTAAAGTCTTAACAAGTGTCTGCTCTCCTCTAACTTTTGAACTGGGTGGGAAAGGTGAAAAAGGGGTGGAAAATTCTGAAATAGTTAATGCGATTAGAATTTTTAAAAACACTTCCGGCAAAAATTGGTTTGGTATTTTGTATAGTTTTTGAGATATGTTATGGGACATTTTCAGTTTTGAGTTCGCGACCACAAAAATAACTTATACATGAACCCCTTACTTATTAACGATGATTAAATTGAACAGTTCAGAAGTCAATTGTCATCTCTATTCATTGTCATACAAATGACAAGGGTAGTTGTATATTTAACAGTGGTTAAAATAAGAGGCGTTGATAAGTAAGGAGGATATATTTACGGCTGAAAAATTGAAATACTCCTTGCTACGGAACCCTACAGTGTGCGTGGACACGTACTTAGCCGGTTTTTTAATCAACTTTGTACAATTAATTCCGGCGTATTTCGCGCTAGAATTTTAATAAACCGCACTGAAGCGAGTGGTAAAGATACTCTAATTCAATTTTATTTCTTACTTTTTTCCAAGTTTTCTTTCAACGCGGTATAATAAATCTTCAGAACCTATCTTAAATTTTTAACATTCAAGTGATGTTTCTTGAGAAAAATTACAAAATTCCCGTCACGATGTAATATCATTTACATAATATAAATCTTTCTTAAGAAATGGGTGTCTTTGGAACCGCGGCATCGTTTATTAGATTTTTCTCGCTTGAAACAAAAGCCTACTGGGCAAACACGACCATTTTTCAGATTACTCTCTTGCTTGTAATGGCTTGTCATTTGTCATACTTATGTATTTATTCTTCTATTTGCATGCATTTTCTACAAAGTTTTAAGATAGTTCTTTCTTTTCTTTCGCAGCCTTTGTTAGTCTAATGGCCTTCTTTATTCAGGAGCTGTGTGTTCCACCGGCCATCTCGGAGCTTTTCTACTAAAATAAGATTTTGTAACGCACAGAAGCCAGTCATTACTATAGAAAATGTCTTTAAATATTTAAAGTCCCAAGTCTACTTAGACTTGCGACTCTAAATATTTTCCTAGTAGGTAAATGATTCGGTTGTCTTATAGTAATCGTTGTTTATAATAAGACACCCTGGAGTATCGTTTATTTTTAAAACTATTTTCTGTCTTTAGTTGTTCCATGGAGATGTAGAGGATATAATATTAATGTCCCTTAGCATAAATATAAGGTATCTTAACGAAAACGTACATTATACATGTCTATATACCTCTCTGAACAATACCATGGCCTGGTGTATAATTTAAACAAGGGGGTGGTAACAGTTAGTCCTGCATTGTTCACGTCCAGGCCAGGCTATCTGGTTTATGCTAATACTTTCTTAACAGATTAAAGTTTCGTCGAGAGCTTGAACTGGACCGTTTATTTTAACTTTAAACTGTTCGGGTTATTATTTGTGCAGATAAATGTGGGTTTTAGGTGTTTATTTTATTTCGTTTTTGGATTCTGCTTATTAAGTACTTCCCGAAAACGGTAAGCAATATTATACCCATTTGCTTAGCGTTTGCGTTGCCCTATATTTAGTAACAAACCATGTCTAAAAATTTCATCTAACTTTTTACATTCCAATTCCTCCCACATCCCTGATCTCTCCTCAATAAAACCTAAACATTTTATCACATTTGGAGCAACAACATTCTCGTACTAGTACGGAACAAACCTCACCGATCGATGGAGGCGCCCTCTCACGGCTTTATGTAGCGGAAACCGAGTCGCCCCACGACTTGGCTACATTGTTTTACCATCGAAAACTTCAGCGCAGAAGGATCACCGCACAATTTTTTTAACAAGCTTGAGTTTCGTGTGACTAGTAATGAATAGCTGGACCTTTGTCCAAAAAGCCTGACTAGAACTTATACCCTATTTTAATGAGCGAGGCACGAACGTCTTGAAATAGGCTGTATAAAGACCCTAACCAGCCGCACAAGTCCTTGTCAGGCGAAAACAGCATCTTCTTCTGTGTTTTATCAAAATTCATTGATCGTGGTGTTTATAGCATTATCCTCCATGACCTTTATTGTAGCGGTTATTCAGTTTCCTCTGCGCTTGTATCATAAAGCCCATTCCAGTTTCAAACATGGTAAGAAATCATTTGAAGACTTCGATACAGTAAAAAAATATTATCATGTGAGGAGTTTTTTTATCGGATTAGTGAGGCTTATAACGATACCACATTTCGTAGTAGAAAGATTCACCCGTTGGCTAGGTTGGTAGCGGGTCAGATTCTCTTAATGCCTGATTCATCATAGCTGAGCAGTTTTGCATCAATCTTAAGAATCCAGACCCTAGAGTGTTCTCTTATCGTGGGTTGTAAGAAGTGAGATTTCTGATAAAATTATTTAACTAACGGTATAGGTACCTACAGAGATAATAATATATAGACAATGTTCTATTGTTAGAACATTGACTATTTATAAAGAAAAAAATGCTTTTATAAGCTTGATGATAACTTGTTTACAGGAAAAGTTGTGCCTACTTAAAAGTAATTTGATTTTGTTTCGCGACTCGTTTTAATGAATATTTTTTTAGAAACGCTATTATATTATATCAGTTTAACGTTTGCGAAGTATATTTTCCTGTTACCTAATACATAATTTATTTTAAGTATGTCTGACATGTCTGTATAGGATATAATTAAATCACTCAATGCGTATAGTTATCTTAAAGAATCTCAACAAATCGCGCTATGGTTTTGCTGGAACAGAAAACTTCAATAATATTGATATTGTCTAGATTCTAAGCTAAGATGGACACCCCTCGCAAGTGGTGTTGCATGCTGTTGTACCTTTTGTTTTTTTTTTTTTTCGAGATGGAAATCCTCATGGATGTCCCCCGCCCTGGGGAGGGCGAGGGGGTCTGTCAGACTCTTATTGACTAAAACCACCCCGGTGTTCCTCCAATTACTTTACGCCGGGGGCACGGGAGTCACTCACGCATTCGTCCGCACCCCCGGCAGGTATTGGCCCGCCAGAAAAAAGGCGGGCCCCGTCACCCTATGCGGCCGTCATGTACGGCCGCAATTCCTCTGGAGAGGCGCGCGCGGAACACGTCGCGCCACCGTCTCGGGCCTGTTTCCGTTCGGGCGACGGACGCCCCAAGTCCGCCGCCCGCAGGCCGCACCCTATGGTGGCCGGAGATCGTTGGCCGCCCTAAGGCGCCCGGTGCGTCTGATGCGGATGGGGAGAGAGGACACCGCCTCCCTCTCCCTTTCCGCCGCCTCCTTGGCGTCCATCACCTCCTCGCAGAAGGAGGCGACGGCGTTCCAAGCGCTCTCGCTGCCGACCATGGCCTCAACCACGGCCGGGAGCGAAAGGCCACCCGCAGCACCGACCGCCGCGACGAGGTCACGGCGCTGCACTGCCCAAGCTGGGCACTCCTCCAGTGTGTGCTATGCCGTGTCGTCGGGGCAGTCACCGCAATGGTGGAAACTAGGCGTCGGCTTCCGAAGCACCCGTGACCAGAAAGCACCTGTGTAAGCCGGAAGCTAAGGGCGCCATGCCGTCTTCCGAGCCACTCCCTCATCACTGGCCTTACCGCCGCTATTGCGGCGTGCCCGATGCTGTTGTACCTGAATCTTCGTTTTTTGTATCCATCTAACATGGATCTTTGCTGAAAGAGGAACATCTTATACTAACATTATAAAGCTGAAGAGTTTGTTTGTTTGAACGCGCTAATCTCTGGAACTGCTATTCGGATTTGAAAAATTATGTCGGCCATATCCTAATGCATTCGTGTCAGGAACTCAAATTCTAATAATTATTAACAGGTTTTTTCACGATTATTTTTATCTCAATCGCTTCTATTGACATTTGACACCCTTCATTAATTTCAATAGCCGACATCAATATCCATATCCAATACCTACATAAAAACATACAAGATTGAATATCACCGAGCTATTTTTATAAGCAAAGTCAATCGGGGTAAATACGTCTGAAATTGAATTTTCCAATTTCACGACTACGACAAATTGGTTCCTAACATCCCCCGTTTGAGATGGTTCGATAGATAAGGTGTCACCATGAGCCACCCCTTCAGAACGATTCGGTCACTGTTGTCTCACTTTCTTATCATAGCTTTCCACATGACCGGTGAGAATTGATTTAGTCTGCAGTTTGTACACTGCTGGCTTTTGTCTCAACTCAATCAAAGGTTAATGCGTCTAGATTAGAGCCGTCTATAAATATTTCACATAAAGTACCTAACCAAACTTTTTGGCAAATCTACATGGAACTGTTTTGATAGTCAATAATTTTAATGCTTTTATGCACGATTTATGTACCTACTGAAGTTATTCAAGTTATTGTCTTTTCTTTTGTGTCTCAGTTCGGCTGACCTGTCAAATCCTATTGGAGATAAGGGGATATTACACTATTACATAACATTATTATTATCTAGGATCATAGATCCGTAATCCATAGATGTTTATGACTACGACGATTTTTAAAATTCTATCTGTTTGATGTAACGGCTCAAATACACCAAATCCGTCATCGGCCGAACTTTGCTCGTACGACGACGGCCGGACGATTGCCGGACGAATCAAACACTTGTAAATTATACAAAGCGCGTACACCAACACGACCGATTGGTCAAAGTTCGACCGATGACGGATTTGGTGTATTCGAGCCGTAAGACTATTTGTGCCCCGCATGAGTTGCCGCGTTGCAATCACGGAGGTTGCAGTGCCCGGTTTTCTTATGTTTTATTTTTCAGAAACCTTCCTTGACTTTCCCTTAACTGTACAAAGTTTAATTACAATCTGATTAATGGTTTAGGAATGCATAAAAGACAAACATACAAATATTAATTTTTAGATAGATACCTAATATGATCCTAATATAAATTATTCTAGATATTGGATGATAGTTTAATATCCCCTATAGATAGTCAGTCAGACTTGTCCGACTGAGGCTCGGACTTCGGTCCGAGCCTCAATCGGACCAAAAGACGATTTTAATAATTTTATACAGGCTTGACTAAAATGACTGGGTGTGGTAGACAATTTACATATAAATAGCTTGAAAGTGAACCAAGCATTAAATTGATATCATGTATTCTCGGATAATAATTCAGCAACTTTCGAATAATAAAATTATTATGAAGCGGTTCAATTTAAAATCTATTTATTTTATTCGCTTTGGCACAAGCTTTACGAGATTTTCTCAAACATGGTTTAGAATAAATCTATATGTTCTAGCAAAATACAACATAGAGCTGTATATTAGATTATAATATTATAAGATATTCAGTAAAAATACGTATTGGTATACATGTATTTATGATTGCAAATGGTTTACTTTATATAGGCATTTTACATAAACGATGAATTAAAAAAGATGCCCACCTGAGCTATTCGCCTGAACAAAGGAATGTAATTAAGAGCACGGGGATTCTCATGAGCGCTTAAAGATGCCATTAATGCCTTTGATACTGAATTCTTCAGTATAATGAGATAAAGAAGATGCTAAGATGTTTGTCCGCATTGAAGTGGCTACGGTCTACAGATTTTAATGATTGATTCGTCTGTTTTTATTGGAAAAGCATTGGAGACATTGTTAAAACTATGTGCTTCGGTATCCCTTTGTGTTGGCATAATAACTGAAGTCCTAATGTAATACAACGTTTGACGTAGAAAGTTTTATTGCATAACTGTTTATAGGTATAATAGTTTGTGATAATTTTAACGTTGTATAGGTATATGAAATGCTTTGTCCGTTTGTTATGCACAGCCGAAACTGCTGGTCGTAGAAACGTGAAATTTGGAGGACGGATTTCTTATATGATGTAGGCATTCGATAAGAAATTGGAGAATCCACCTCTAAGAGGATGAAAACGGGTGTTTGTAAAGTTTTTGAAAAGTTTGTAGGTATGGGAAAACGTGTTTGTTTGGCTTGATCAACTTTACACTTTCAAATTTTTATTTCCAACTTCCACGCGGGCGAAGCCGCTGGCAAGAGCTATATAAAAATTTTAAAATGCAAGTAAAATATGGGAGGCCATGTGAAGGAATTTGATGTGAACGATACGAGACGTTTGATTTCATGTTCACTGGGCCGGAACGCAGCGAGCCTATGCCTTGGAATATTTTGTCGAAAGGGGAGCCTTTCAATTTATAACAATATGTCTTAAGGTACCTATACCTATACATTTCAACAAAACTTTTATGCACAATGTCATCTACATTGTGCATAAAAGTTTTGTTGAAATGTTTTGGATAAAAATGTAATGATACGGCATTCAGAACAAATACGATGTATGTTGGTAAAATAAGATAAGACTTATTGACAATAATATGGATAAAATCTAGCTATGAATAAAGTACGAGTACATGTCGACTGTCTGACGTTGGCATTAAGTAGTAAAGGTAGATAGGTAGATACTCGTTGTATTTTAAAATAATTATTTTGTAAATTAATTCTGACATAACCACACAGGTAAAATCGCTCATCGCTCAATATTTCTGAAGAAATTTCAGAAATCGTTCATTAAGCCTAAAAGTAAGTATTTTTTCAGTATTTTAATACCTTTATGTATGTATGTATGGTATGCATTATAGGTACATACATATACAGGGTGGCAGGTTAAACAGTGAAAATATTTAAAGGGGCCATTGTACTCATCATTATGAACAACTTTTACTATGGTACCAACCCTGAAATCGCGAAAAAAAATCAGCTGTTCCATACATTTTGTTGAATTTTGTGAACATAAATGTATGGAACAGCTGATTTTTTTTCGCGATTTTAGGATTGGTTTCATAGTAAAAGTTGTTCATAATGATGGGTACAATGACCCCTTTAAATATTTCCACTGTCTAACCCGCCACCCTGTATAATAGGTAATACTTACACTTACAGAGGTGTGCCATGCATTATTTTTTCGGGCAGATAAATTAAAGGTCTAGTAGAACAGACAGACGGACATGACAAATTGTACGCGGGGATTTCTTGTTTTACTACTCAAACGAAAAAACTAAGCCGCTCCGCTGAAATAACACAGCAACAACATAGAGCAGTTTTGGGTGCTTTTTGTGCAAGCTTGTAATATGTCACTGGCGAGTTTTGCAAAAGGAATGGTTAATCTCTAACATGAGTTCGTCGTACAATAAAAAGTGCGAATAAAAATAGCGTCCAGCTGAAAGATAGAAGATAATAAATAATAATAAAACCTCGTTTTGAGTATTTTAAAATTACCGTATTTTGTGAGTTGATAAAGAGATTATGGACTTGATCCTATATTAAGCATAGCTGCATAATATAGGATCTGTTAATAACCCAGAAATCCGACAAGTTTAAATTGAAAATTTTGGGCAAGGGACACGTTGATGGGGCGCCGAGGCATTTGTATAATTAACGCCCCGTACTTCATAAATGCACAGATTTTTCCTCTCATTTTCCACACTTATCTACGTACGACACTAGTGCTTGCGTAACAGTGCTTGAAAAATTTTAATCCGCGTTGTAAAGCGCAGTTACATATTTTGAAACGTTACTTGAGTGAAAATTATCAAGCGCTTTTTATGGTGATCTGAATTTATGCTGGTTGGTTATATTATGGGTAATGGGTATGCGTGTATATTAACATTATAGTGCCTGTTAATTATACAATTTTTAAGTATGTTTAAAATTAGGTACTTTAAAGTAGTAACAGGAACTCTGTAGTTACAATACTAGTTTTTGTTTACCCTAAGCCCGAAAAAAGGTCATTGTTGTACACATCATTATGAATAATGAAACCACGAAAAAAACAGGTGTTCCATATTATAATAAAACAAGTTTTGGATTACATCGCGTATTTTACTGAGTTTTGTTTTTCCTTCCATTTTAAACACTGCAGCCTTCGTGGTCGCAGGATATCATCCTGTGTCAACGTTTGTAGACGCTTAGATAAACCTTACGAGCCTTTATGTAGGGCGGCAGGGCATAATACATAACGTTTTTAAAAGTAGGTAGGTACTCTACCAGACTGCCAAGTATGCTTCAAGATAGGTCTTAACAGGTAGGGATATCAAAATATTGTAAACATTTACCTTTATTCGCAAACAATACAACTCATTAATTCCAGTAGACTGAGTAAACCTTTAGCAGATACAAATGCAGCTGCAATTGACACTTTTTGAAACGTTCAGACACGAAATTAATGAACCATTATGTCCGCCATTCGTTTTTATTTCATTGACAGCTTTCAACGAGAGCTCAGAGGACTGGCTAATCTAAACAAACAATTAGTGAGACGTGACATGGCAGAGTGTTGACAATTTACAATCTGTGGGAAATAGAGGGGTGTGAACTTGTAAACTACACTTTGCTTTTAAAAGCTGATAACTAAGGCCATGTTGTTTCAACTTACAGTTACGTATCTGTAACCGTCAATCAAATATGGCGGCTTGTACGACAATTTCATTACGTACTGACTTACGAATACAGATGGTTTGAAGCAACCCGCCCTTAGACGAGGAAAATATGAGCGGTGGATATAGATTATGGTGTTTGTAAGAACAAAATCCTTTTAAATACCTAATATGGAAACATATCAATATAGTTTCTTAGATGTGTCAAAAACAAACAAAAAAACTTGCATTTCAGTATCTCGTAATTTGTGTAGAGATTACTTAAATATCGCAATAATACAAGAAACGATAAATATGTAGTATCGAATCGTATAGAAACAACATTCTAAGTGTGAATGAATGGAAACGTCGTAAATGTTTATAGGGTCAGTTAAGTTCTTGAAAACTAACGCTGATAGTGGTTTATAGTGGTGCTGGCGCAATCAATGTCACTTCACATTAGAGTCGATAACACACTGCTGTCGATACGTTTGCGGTCGGATGCAGTTTTGTGAAGTTAATTGGAATTGACTTAATTAGTATCGGGGACGTAAGTTTCGGGATTTGAACACTGTAAGCATTTACTGTATGGCAACTTACACTTTTGCATTTAACCCGTCAATGTCGTCAATAAATGAGACATAGGTACCTACCTACCTAATTAAAATTCTATTGTTTGTGGCCCCGTGGGGCCGTTAGTACATCTGCGAAATAAATAGAGGGGATAAGCTTAATTAACGTTTCTTTTGGAAATATTTGTTAAAATTCAAAGTGAGGTAACAAAAAGAGTTCATGTTAAAGTTTGATCAGATAACATTGAAATCTCATCAAATTTTCAAACCTTGCAAATCTACGTTAAAACGGCTGAAAGACTTTAAAACTCATCGCAATTTCGTCATAAATTAGAAGCAGTAAGTACGAGAATTTAATTAAAGATACGATCCGAACTTATTCTAAGTTTGCCTTCGGAAAAACGGAGTGGGACGATCGCGGTGTAAAAAAAGACATTTCCCTTAATTTCCACGTTTTACGAATATCTCCAGATTGCGTTGATTAATTTCCCCGAAGCTCTTTGTCTCCTAAATCTTCTTCGATAGGCAGGTGCCTTTATTGCTAGTGTCCATTTATCTTGGTCCTTCTGTTATCGAGCCTGTGACCATTTCCTAATTGACATTTGGACAAAGGTACACGCAGATGTCTTGGCCGTCTCTGTGAACCTGATTAATTGTCCGCACATGTGTTTGACAGACCTTCTGTGAGAAAATAGGGAATACCGTGAGAGGGTACTCGGATCGCAGGACCAGATTCGAAGCTAGTCTATTTCGGTCCTTGTGATATATTAGCGCCTGTAAAAATAAATCAAGTGAAATACGAGCTACCAATGTAAGGGGTTCTTCCTCCATTTGTTGTTGTGAAAACCACTTTAGAACCAATATGTTGGAATAACGTATCGCTTGAAAGGTTTCTTAAGTTACACGCTTTAAATTAATAACGTAAACAGTTTCCCATCGACTTTGTTTGTTTAATTTTGATATGTGTTCTATATCTGGTAGGTATAATGTATGTGATGCGGCTGCTGAACCAATAAATGTATCGAACAGTTTGGCATTAACAAAAGTAATATACATGAAATACATTTGACAAACCGTGACCATAATTATTATTTATGATTATAAACATATCTTTTTAATAACTAGAAAAGTAAAAGTTGTGTCTGGAACTCTGGAGCCTATATAGCATTAAAATCATGAGAGCATAAAGATGTCTTAGAACAAAGAAGTAAATAATTAAAAGCCTATTATCGTCCAACTTTACATCGTCATGTTTAAGCGTAATGACGTCACGCAAATATAAAATTAATTAATTCCGAAAGATCAGGACACACGCGAGTCTAATTAGCGCTAAGGCCACACCTAATTAGCTCTCGTAGGTCGTCATTAGTACAATATATAGAGGTAGATGCAGACAGTCTGGGTGTCGGGCAGCCATTGTATGCTCGAGGGCCCTGGAGACATCTCGAGCACGACGTGTATGCTACGCCTTATTGAGTTGTGCGCCGCTAGTTTTGTAGCGTACGTGAGACGTCTGCCCCACGTTTGGGGCATAAATTGCGGATTATGACCCACCACTTCTGTAGATTAGGGCTTGCAGAGGGATGTGACTTGGTCTATATTGATAAGTTTATAAATTATGAGGAAGGGGGATGAGATTGCAGTTTACAAGATCTGAACTGACAATGCACGAAAGGATGATGTGCTAAAATACTGTTAAATGTGGTAACTTTATAAAGGAATAATTTGTCGTCAAAAAGAATGAATATGCTAATAAAATTGTGTAGACTGGTCATAGAAAAAAAAAGATCCCTAAATTAATTACTTTTAAATTAAATGAAAAACTTTTATTTGTAATTAGTGTACCTACATAAAAGATTTTGAAAAAAAAATACCAATAGAATGGAGATAAAACGGAAAATGTAACACGTTGTTATGCGTGTAATCATGTCGATAGCCTTTTAAGCGAGGAGCGACAG
This sequence comes from Thalpophila matura, assembly GCA_948465475.1. Lineage (NCBI taxonomy): Eukaryota > Metazoa > Arthropoda > Insecta > Lepidoptera > Noctuidae > Thalpophila > Thalpophila matura. Next base: position 7,086,862 of record OX419183.1, on the reverse strand, counting down.
CAAATTAATTAAATGAGGATTCGTCGACCCACTGGACAATCACTCTATACCTATACATCGCTATTATTATTATATTATTATCTCGTGATTGCCGAGTCCTGGACTCGGACCTCCAAATATCGGTCAGAGGGGTATTACCATCAATACGTGACTTTAGTGGTGGATTCAGAAATTGGGGGGGAGGAGAGGGCCTGGAGGCTAAGAGTTGGGAATCAAAACACTAACCTCCTTACAAATAAACACGGAATAAAGACATCAAGTTATGCTATGAATAAAACTGTATCACCATACATTTTTAATGTTTAGTATAAGTTTGTCATAACTTTATTCCGTATATTTGTATTTTCTAAGAGAGTAAATCACTAATCTAATCTGAAATTTGTCTGAACTTAAGATTTACGATACGTAGGTACCTACGTTAAAATAACTCGTAATAGGCACACAGATACACTGATCAAAGGCTCAATCATGGTTCTAGAAACTATGGAATAAAGGGCACTGGCAGACGCCCATAGAACGCTGGGCCTCAGATTGTGTAAGTCGGTACAGATATGAAATTAGTTTGGTGTGATCGAGTATTTCAAGAGTATTTAAATTCATTTTTTATTTGTTTTTGTACGTAATTGGGTTAAAGAGAAATATTCTTATTTCTGACAGTGAGGTTAAGTATGGTGTGAATGATCCAGTGAAGTACAGCGCGACTAATGAGTTCTCAATTTAAAGGTTTTAGTTGCTGTCACCATGATATTCTGTGGAAGCACGCGCCAGCCAGCATGCACCCGTTTTTGTTTTAGTGGTTTTTTCAAAATGTCAATGGCATAATCATTTTATTTCTTATTTATTTCGATTTTTGATTCCAATTCTTAATCTCTAAGATAAATTAGGCAAAAAACAATTAAAATATATTTTTATTTTTGGTTAAGCTTTTATTACTGTACCATATCAAGCCTAAAACTGCCGACGTCCTTTAGTTACTTTTACGACACCTACGAGTAAAGGGGAAGGATAGAGGGTGCATCCTCTTCCGGAAATCACATGCCATTCTCCTCCGTCACACGTCTTGCTACTCACTTAACTATTAGGTCTTTACCTATGAAATTGCCGTTCTGCAGTACTGGCCATTTCAAATCAAAATAATTTTTGTTTGGCTAAGAATTCTAATTTCAAATTAATTTTATTTTAAAAACATGTTTTTTTTTTTTCCAAAAGTAGTCATTTGTTTATTGATTAGTGTTACATTTTCATCGCATTTCAATCTTTTTCGTCATCATGGATACGTTAAAAATTCGAGTAATTATGGAATACGAGTACCGTCGTGGCAGCAACGCGGCACAAGCGGCACGCAACATCAACGACGGTTACGGAGCTACCACTACAAACCAACGCACCACCTGTTATTGGTTTGCTCGCTTCCGTTCTGGAAATTTCGACCTGAAAAATGAACCTCGCGGTCGTCCGAAGACTTTGGTCGACAATGACGAATTAAAGGTGATTGTGGAAGCTGATGATACACAATCTACGGCTGAATTAGCAGCAGCTTTCGACGTTAGCGTCAAAACAATATTGGTCCATTTGCGTCAAATTGGCAAGGTAAAAAAGCTTGACAAATGGGTGCCCCACGAACTCAATGATCGCCAGCGCGAAGTACGCGTCGAGACGTGCCTTGCACTGCTCAACAGACACACAAATGAAGGAATTAGAACCGCATTGTTACCTGCGATGAGAAATGGATTCTGTTTGATAATCGCAAGCGCTCAGCAAGTTGGTTGGATCCTGGTTCAGCACCTAAACAATGCCCTAAACGAAAACTTACCCCTAGAAAAGTGATGGTCACTGTTTGGTGGTCTAGCGCCGGTGTGATTCATCACAGCTTCTTACCAAACCGGGTGAGCATTACTGCAGATGTGTACTGTGAAGAACTGAACACAATGATGAAGAAGCTGGCACATCTCCAACCAGCATTGGTCAATCGCTCGTCTCCACTGCTCCTGCACGACAATGCGTGACCTGATACTGCACAGCAGACAGTCTCCAAGTTGCAAGAACTGGGGTTGGAAGCTCTCCGTCATCCGCCCTACTCACCAGACCTTGCGCCTACAGACTAGTAAGTACTTTTTTTCCAGAATTTGGATAACTTCTTGGCGGGAAATAATTCAATACCCGAGAGGTAGTACAAAATGCCTTTGAAGCTTTTGTTGCCTCCCGTCCAGCTGATTTCGTTAAGAAGGGCATCAATAAACTGCCACTGCATTGGCAAAGATGCATTGATTGCATGGGTGATTACTTCGATTAATACAAATAAAAAATACATGAAAAAAAATCGTTTAAATTTTTTCATACAAAATGGCAATTTCATAGGTAAAGACCTATTATCAACAATTTGCTAGGATGCAGATGCTTAAACTGAATAAAACATTATGTAAATCCACTTAAATTCGTAACGAATACATCCGTCCGCTGGTCCTAAGCGATTTATGTGAACCTTGCAAAATTATCCTAAAAACGGCACAGACTGTTATCAACCTTATTGCTGAAGCTATACGGTGCAAAATGTCATTGTTAGTTTAAGGGATTAGGAGTTCGAAGCAGATAGCTTGACGCCCTTTGAGGGACGATCCAGAGTGATAAATACTACAACACCCTTTAAATTCTATAACAAATGTTTTTCTTTGTGTACACGGAAAAAAAAAATTGTTTTAAACTAAGAATATTTCACTTGGTCAAGACATTGCGTGATTCATATAATGGGGAAAACATTATATTCTTAAAATTAGTAAATATTTGTCTTGTTATTCATTTTTCTTCCAAGTATATTTATTCACTAACCAAGGCAATATCTATTCTTGCAATGAGAAAGCAACGTTTTCTTGCTTGAGTAAGTTTTTTAGTACAACTTTTGGGTCTAATAGTAAAGGCTCTTGAACTTAGAATACATATGTTATTTGTATTGAGACATGTTACAGTACAATATCTTTGTGCTGTATCTACAATCTACATCGCAATCTTATGATCTTTATCGCACGTTCAATATCTATTAAATGTTTCTACTATCCGTGATCAACACGTAGTCGTTAGTATATAAGATGCACCTTTGGATAATTATAACCAGACTATACTACAACTTTGTCTCATTTATACCTAATCATATACTGCCAAGAAGTTTGGCACATTGGTGACAAGAAATGTTGCAATGGGACAGATTATTTTAACAATCGGCGTGATCCTACTTTACGGCATAATAAAAACACTGGACAGAAGAATGAAGAGTTTAACGGAAAAAAATAATAAACACTCGTGCAACAGCTAAGTCAAAATTACATACGTCAGCAAATCACACCACAACAGGCGTCATCAAATTCCACCGCGTACAATAGCATTATTGTTTATATACATCAGCAAATAACTAGTAAGGTCTAGGTCAAATTTATATTGTAAACACTATTACCATAATATTTTTTTTTTTTTTTTAAAGGGAGGTGTACTGTTACAGTACAATATCTTTGTGCTGTATCTACAATCTACATCGCAATCTTATGATCTTTATCGCACGTTCAATATCTATTAAATGTTTCTACTATCCGTGATCAACACGTAGTCGTTAGTATATAAGATGCACCTTTGGATAATTATAACCAGACTATACTACAACTTTGTCTCATTTATACCTAATCATATACTGCCAAGAAGTTTGGCAAAAGACACTTAAAAAATCTTACTTCAAAAAGTAGCATAATTGTTCAGACAACACTCAAAACTTCTTAAAAAGAAAATCATTGTTTTGGTTCTAGTAGAGGTAGAGGTTATAAGAAGAATTATATAAGTATTATTTTTCGTGGAGAATATCATTTCAGTTGGACTAAGATATTATTTTTAGTTCAAGTAAATATTTATTTGACATTATACAATATTCCTGAGAATAAAAATATTCTTGGAAGAAAACTAATTCCGCGAGCATTTTTTTCCGTGTATTTATCGATTTAGTATTAGTACTTACATATATTATGGACTGAATGTATGGGACCATACGCTTTGATGTGAATATAAAGCGAAGAATATCAAAACAGGTGTCGCTACATTTGGTGGACTGATATTGAATTTCATAAACACAAGACTTCATGTTCAGTTTAATATGGACAAAAAGCCTTAAAAATATTCTTTTACGAAATATTATCATTTATACTGAATATCTGTGGACATTGGTCAACTAATGATAAACCTCCCTAAATACCTACCTACAATATAAAAAAAAAACCATAATTTTTGAGTTAAGTAACACTATTAAAATTTGCCCAGTTATCACAGATGTAGGTTTCTTAAAGACTACTTTAATAAACCGTCCAGAAATTGCCAGAAACGGTAAACTTGACAAATGAATTGACGATCAAAGTCGTTAAAAGACAGAGAGATGCAGCAATACTCATTCTACTAGGATTATCTCAGACGCCTAGACAAGAGCCGGTCTATAGATAGACGTAGGCAGACTAAACAGCACCATCCTCTTACATTGTACACTTCCTTGCTCACGGCAGTTACCGTCTCCTGCTCCTAACAGGATGCACGAGCTCTATAAAACATATATTGACATGATGGAGCACCTCTATTCTGGAACTGGGACATAATATCGCGCGCGAAGATTATTTGAATAGAGATGTTCCACGGATAGGTTTGTTTGCTCGACTCACTAGATTAAAATTAGAGATACCTAACTAAATATAATTGACTGTTTCTCCATACTATTTCGAGTGTTAACGTATGTAAGAAGGTTGTGTAGATTGTAGCAGGAATGTTTTTTTTTTATTAGTGATAAGATGGCATACATAACTTTGGTATAAGATACTCTTATGCTGTGGTCGCTCTTAACACTTACGGCCAGACCTTCGCGAAGCCTGCGATATGTAGACTGATTTATGATTCTGAGCTAGATAGCCTGCTTTCTAGCACGACTGTTCGCACGAATGTTATTGCGATGTGTGCGACGAGCCTATTACTGCGAGAAAAAAGGCACAAGCAAAAAGAAAGTCATGCAATGCACTTAATTAGTACCTATGTTATATAGTGCTAGCATATTTCTTAAACAAGCTCGAATTTAGTCAAAATATAGTTATTCAAAAGCTCTCGATGAAAGTCACAGTAATAAATCATGAAAAAACATTTACATATAATGTTTTTTCTTTTACATAAGAAAATTAAGATTTCCATCATGAGCTTTTTGAATAGTTATCCATACACACAAGTTTATTAGTACATTTTTATTTTTGTATCTAATATACCATTTATCGTCTATCTATTAGTTAGGTACTAAAATAAACTGTCTTGTCCCTAACTCAGAATAAGACTCCTCATACGGTTCGCTACAGTCGTCGCTTTAAGACGAGCATCTGCGACTGTAGTTCTGTTTCTGTCGTTATAAATAAGATTTGTAGCTTGTAGCGCAGCCAACTTATCTCACTTCATGATATGACAACAAAACTATCATTAGCTTTACAGGAAATTATGATGTTCTTAGAACTTGGCATACTAAAAGACGTTTCACGGAGCAAGTTTTATGAGTTGGCTACCAATATGTATAAATAAATAAATTAATGATGCAAAAAGTCAATCTGTGGCAATCATGCATTAATGTTGTTTCGGAAAAGTTTGTTGATATCCCGAAAACTCATACTCAGCGCTTTTCCTCTACATTTATTATGCGCACTGCTAAAGTATGGAACTCTCTGCCAGCGTCTGTGTTCCCTACTACCTATAACCTGTCAGCCTTCAAAGCAAGAGTGAACAGGCATTTTTTGAGCACGCTCGTTCCATCGAAGACCTCATCCATCGCTTCCCATCAGGCGAGACTGAGGCCAAAAGCTGATGAAATAAAAACAGATTCATCCATTGGAACGAAAGACAAGGTAGAAATAATTATTAAAAAGTTACATATCGACGATGATGTGATAAGAATTTCTCTCTGCCAAAAACTAAACACTGGAATTTGACAAAAGTGTTTTATTAATGTTAAGTCATAAACAGGCCTAAAAAGCTCATGAAAATTGGCGATTTTCAGTTACGATTTCTTGTCACATCATCGTCAATATGTCATCAACCTACACACTACTTCCGAGCCCTTAACTGCATGTGCGCATCGCCGCACAGATTGCGTTGTCTCCGGCGGCGGCACATTGAAATCGACAATATCCTCTCAGCGCTTCCCTCCAGCCTCCCCCACCGGCCTTCGATCGACTCCGCGTGATGCCGACATGTGACATTCGACCACATTCGACTATTAACAACTTTTCCGTGACGGGGCGTCCGAATAGGCGCGAATTTGGCACTTTACGGACATGTGCGAGAGATGTGGTTCTGTCGGACTCGATTTGGAAACGGATGTATTTATTAATTCTGTCGGATTCAATGTTGATTCAATGTTCAGGATTCGTCATTAAAATATTTCGATAACGTAAGGACATTTCGGGTGATGGTATTAGATACGATGAAAAAAGAGTTTACAGGATTAATACTATGATGTTTATAGGATTTATTAAATTAAGATGAACGAGTTTAATCCAGATCAGATAAAAAAATACAGTTTAAAACATTACAGAGAAGAGTGGCCGACCAAGGCACATAAATATCTATCGAACTATTCTTCAAGTAGAATTTTAGTTCATCTTGATTTACCGTTACAGTTAATAAAAGCATTAGGTATACTGTGTTGATCAAGGATAGTTAATTAATGGGTCAATCCTTGCTAAAGCAAACACATTGTCATTTCCTTACTAAAGTGGGTCTTTTTTGTCTAATTTTATATCAAACAATGTATAATATCCTCCTTAAAATTCCATTATCCATAGAATAACATTAAGGGTTTATTGGAATACTTGATGTGTTTATATTTAGAAGTCAAAGGAACATTATACGTCCTATATCCACGAATAATTTTAATTTAAATGCAAAATACGATCCCTAAATACACTTTGGAGTTTCACATATATGGATAACTTTACATGTCTGGACCCTTTAATTAAAGAAGATTGTACCTTTTGTAACGTTATTGGAACTTCTTAAACTACGCGAGCAAACTGACGGTAGGATTGACCATACTGTCAGGTTCAAGTTTTTTTAATTCAATTGAGTCGGGTTAGGTATGATTTTCATAGAATGATACCTACTCTAACCCGTATACTGAAAGTTAATTTTATGATTAACCCACAGAAACACACATACATACATATAATGGATTAACCACTTACAGTGACAATAGCTTACTTATTTGAAAAGCAGCCTACAACTTGATTGTGATTTAACACTGGCGTTTTAGAAAAGCAAGATTAGTTGTATTCATATTTTGATGGTATAGTATGAACATATCATCAGTCGAAAGTGTATTCTGGGTCTGACGCGAGCTTACATGTCCATCAATATAGTACATTGTTGATTGAAGGTGATATAGATACCTAGGTAGGTAGGTACTATTTGTATTAGGTACCCAACACTTCTTTGTCTAGCTCTAGAACAACAATTTTTCAATGAACGACAGTAGACAAAAGTACCTCCAAATCAACCACAGATCATCCATCATCCAACCACCGTCACAAGTTTACAAATTGATAGGATATAAGCATTGCGCCGCGGGCACTGCCCATTTGGCCCCATCAAGTGTCTATTTACTAATTTCGCCTGAGAGCCGGTGTCCTGCCCTCATGGCTGCAATAATAGCAGTACGAAATTGCTGCAATCCAGTCGAGTATCATCGAGTTAGATCAGTTAATCCCCTGGGGACGACGGCGGTTAATTCAGTGTCTGCACTGCGCTTGCGACGAATTTGCGTGTACTTTTGATACATTTTTGTCCTATAAGTGATTTTTCTAACTTTCTACAGCATCAATAACAGCGTCGATGTAAAAATGTCGTATCAAATTGTTTATTTACAAATTATTGTTATTAATAATAATGTTTAGGTTTTGAATAGAGTTTAAGTGATTTGATTCATTGATTGGATGGAAACAGTAACTACGATGAAAATTACGGAAAATGGCGTCAGTAGCAGCGAAGGGGTAGTTGTTACGATTTCGCCTGAAAGGTTAGTAAGGAAATTAAGATAGAGAAAGCATGCAACCTTCTTTAAATAGATAAGAACTTGCAGTTTTTATATACCTACCATTTAAATGTTTAATGTTCAAAGTTCAATCCATTACCTTTTTCAGAAGGTTTTTGTACACTTTAAAACAACGCACTGTTGAAAAAGACCAGGTTTTTCAAGCTAAAGCACAAAATCAATAACAACTGTCCAGTAAAAGCCTTATCTATGCGATTTTCGCCCGTTTTGCAAAAACAGAAATGGAATAGATCTAATCTCGCGTCGCATACAAAGTGAATTTGAGTTGCAATGATAAATTGCTTGTATCCGTACCATTGTATTAAGTAAAACCAGTACACATTCCACGAAATGACAGTTTAGTTTCGATCGATCGGTAGTTCATTGTGGCTAAAGCTTGCATTATTAAGTAAGTATTGAATGAACAAGTAATGCTTGTCGTCCGATGTTATAGTAAGAAGATTTTAATCCACGTCAAAAATGAGTGATTAGCCACGTGATAGCAAAAACAAGTGAAATATTTTTAGCAAGAGGCATCGGTACATTCGTTTTTTTTAATGATCAACGTCCCGAAAGATTTTGTTGTTCATACTTTTCAGTAAAAGCGAACTTAATGGTGATTTCATGCCCACAAAAACAAAATATTTAAAAATGGAACTTGCGTTCCGACACCCGAAAAGTGTGCATGTAATTGACCACCATTCCTGTTCCCTGAGGGATTGCTCTACCGCCCGTTGACTTTTTAACGAGTTCCAACCTAATTTTGTAGTTATTACTCGAATATTTTCCTGTACGGTATCCGTGGCGGTCGGTAAACGGGAGTTTAGGAAATTCTACGTGTGTTAGTAGGCGTTAGTTTACACTTGCTGTTTGCGTTGGCTGTGTTTTGAATAATAAATTATGCTGGTGGATTTTGCCCTATATTTACTGCTTTAGAAGCAAAACATTATTATTTATGTTTGTTGGAATAGGTTCCGAACTTGTGTATGTGGTATTGGTATTTTATATGCGAGTTGTGTTATGTCGATTAGGAATCTCCTTTGTTTTGTAAAATAGAGATGTAACAGGTACAGTTTTATCAGTTTTTTGTATTAACAGTTTATCCATATGACGTGTCGCAATCAAAAGTGATCTTTTTATGATGATTATCAACCGCAACCTACAAATAATTTTAAAATTATTTAGGTCAAGTAATCGTCCCCCACATTGTCCTATAAAACATCCCGCGCCTACGCCACGTGAACTCCTTGTTACCTAGTTGATTCACTTACTAAACAAACCTGGTAATCTCTACTCAACCTTTAGCTTCCGTCACGCAAACATTAATACGTCACTTTACTTGCTACCCCATTGTAAAGCTGACATCCCACGAGTTCACACAACAGATAGGTACATAGATACGTGTTGTAATTCAAAAACAGTTGAATGGCGGATTAAGACTGCCGCTGACTGCCCCTCGCCCCACTTCCTGCTATTCCTTTAACTTTATAAACATTGTTCGTTCTAAATACGCGGGGTCGTTGACCCGCTGTGTGCTGTTGACAGGGGTGGCTACGATTAATTTTAAAATGCAATGGTATGCGAGTGTTGCACGCAATGTGGACGTGTGATAATGTTAACATACATAATATAGAATGTACGCGAATTTAGAAGGCATAATTAATTTCGTGTTTTATGTTAACTCGTGTAGTTTATTAATAAAACAACTTAAAATGCGAAAACCTTGTAGAAAAAATATGAATTTTCTCCTTTCTTACGTTGTTTTATTAATAAACTACACGAGTTAACATAAAACACGAAATTAATTATGCCTTCTAAATTCGCGTACATTCTTATTTTTTTTATTTTTTATTCTCTAACTAGGCTAATGCCTAGTTAGAGAATAAAAAAGAAAAAAAAAATAGCACTGTAGTGGAATTGAATAAAGAACACGTCTGAATTGTACGTTTTAGTTTAGTAAAAACAAGAGTCAAAACAGTTAGGGCAACAAATCCAAGACTTGTTGGCGGGATTTAAGAGAAAGCAGACACGGAGTCAACAAAATAACGACGAAAGATTCACGAGACTGAGTGTAGTTCAGGAAACTTTATCTTAAAACGGACACCCAGGTTTCCAGTCGGGAAAACTTCAGTCAGAAAAAAACTATGAAATATAAAGTTACCAAAGAGTGTCGTGTTCTCAGTGAAGCTGTTTCTCACGTTCTCTCTATATTTCTCGTAAATTATAAATTCTTGCGTACTATAAAGTTGCAGTGGCAGCAATATTTGAATTACCGGAAATGTTAGGAAAATAAATATTTTGCGCATTATGAAATTGCAGATTACTTGTATTCGATTTACAACTTTTTAACCGACTTCCAAAAAGGAGGAGGTTCTGCATTCGGTTGTTTTTTTTTTTTTTTTCATGTATGTACACCGATTACTCCGTGGTTTATGAGCCGATTTACGTGATTCTTATTTCATATGGTAGAAGAAGCTCGCGAGGTGGTCCCATATAAATTTTATTAACTTTGGTTGAGTAGATTTTTAACGAGGTGTAATAAACGGTATTTTTGGTGTATCTCGATGACATCATGACGATGATGAAAAAGTGATATTGTGTAGGTACATAAATTCCTGAACGCAATCGATCTCGATATTATGCATACATAACATCACGCCGATATTTCCCGCAAGTTTAGACAGAGGTGTATAGTACACACCATTTTTTTATGCTTAAGTCGCATTTGATAGAAGGCTAGGGAGCGAGCCTATTGCTATTACTACTATCTACAGTTCATAACCAATTTATATGAAACTTCGTAGGTAGATGTCTTTTACAAGCCGCTATTAAGGCCTATAGTGAAATTACGAAAAATAAAATTATTAGGGGGGGGCTCCCATACATGAAACTGAGGGATGAAAAATAATATTTTCGCGCACCCCACCATGTGGGATATCGTTGGATAGGTCTTTGAAAATAACATGAAGGTTTCTAAATACCTTTTTTATTTAAGTGCATATTGAGTGAACTAGGAGCTCCCAAAGTCGTTAACAATGTGTGTCCCCCCCTGTAATTTTCCAACCGCGCTATCAAAAAATCTGGAAAAAATCAAGCTTATACCATTTAATAAATACTTTCGATTGAAATTAGTTTGAACAAGATACGTCACAAAATTTTTGAAATATTCACTATTTTCCATTTTGAGTTTGACAACCGTAAAAATAATAATATTTCATAATAATATTATGAAATACAAACTTGTATTTGCGGTCGGAACACTCAAAATACTTCTTGCTATGGAATCCTACACTGCGTGGTCCGACACGCTCTTGCCCGGTTTTTGTTTACTGAAATGCTCTCATCCATCAACATCTATGAATATAAGTACATACCTATTTAAATTCGTGGAAGTAATCGATCTCGGTAAAAGTACATAAATGATCAAAGTCGCTCTGTCCATGATTTAATGGTACTTTATTGTAATAAATTAACAACAACAAAAATGGTTACACTACACTAAAATGATAAAAATAAAAACAGGTTTAAAAAAAACCGACTTCCAAAAACTACACTAAAAACTATGAAATAAAAATGTTAAACTTCCATAAATAAAAATCTAAATGTATATTGAAGTCGGCGGGGCCTAGCATAAATATAAGCAACATTATAGATTAAAGAGGAATGAAAGAAAATTTTAATTTGTCGAGGCGCAAAGCAAGCTGCACGTTCGCTGCACACACTGCGCACGTTCTTCCTGTTCAAAGGCTGAGAGGTAAAAACCTGAAGAAGAGGCCCCGCCGACTTCAATATACATTTCGATTTTTATTTATGGAAGTTTAACATTTTTATTTCATAGTTTTTAGTGTAGTTTTTGGAAGTCGGTTTTTTTTAAACCTGTTTTTAGCTTTGATACATAGTCTACCTTCTAATAACTTCGGTGAAGTGGAGACCACATTAAGGAGGCCACAACATTTACGACAAACTAAAGAACAAACAAAGTTTACTTTGGAAGTCTGAATCTTTTGAACAGCAGTCAAAAAATAAAATGTTGATAAACTTTGAAAAGAGCAGACGCCCTCAACACCTAGGTATGTAATGTTTTCGTCAGCAGGTTTCCATTTTGTACTTTAAGCCAAAATAATCCTTTTGCAAGACGCTACCTTTTATAAGCGTTTTATATTTAATTGGGTTCTTTATGATCTTAAGTGGGATACTAAAAAGCTGCAAGCATCTGAGAGTTTGCATCGGGTCCAGAAAACCCTTTCAAATATTTTAATATTCATAACATAGGAAGCTCTTACCTGATATTATAGAAGAACTTAAGACTTCGTCATTATACATTTTCTTTCAAACCTTGTTTTCTTTACAAACAAAGTTTGTAAGTTTAAATATTAATGTGCTAAACTAATGTATAATACTTAGAGCAACTCTCGCGGTAGTTTCAACAACATTGCCGAAGTATTGTGTAATGTATAATAAACAAACATGTGAGCACGAGCACGCTACGCATGAAATATAAACAATAAACAAGACTAATGTTTTGTTTGCATGTTTAACGGATAGTGTATGAATTTAAAAGCTATTAGCTGGTAGGCTCAGTTGAAACGACGCTTAGGTAAACAAATTATGGAGGAACTGACAGATTTGTCTTCAAGTTCAAAGTATATAATGTATAGATTGCCTTCGTCTGCTCTATTCGAATACAATAGGTCCATCAAGGAGCAGTTAGTATCCATAAATGGGTTCTAAACGTGATTCAACCTTGGGCTACGCTCTTCATGAGTATCTTAGCTACCTACGTGTAGAATTCGATTCAGAATAATGATTTATTTTAAATAATCGTTTCCATAACATGTTTGCAGCTTTGCATGCACGTTATACAGACTTCGGGTTGCTCTGCTGCTTCGTATTCCTCATTACTGAGGGTCATGTCCGTTCTGAAGGGTCAACACTATGCCCATCCATACATCTCGGATCTCATCGCTTCAGTCACTGGCAGAGCAGTCAGAGCTTTCACCTGATTTGACCAGTGGCTAGGTGATCGTCCGCGTGGTATCTTTCCCTCTACCTTCCCAACTATGAGAGGTGGTCTGGTTCTTTCCGCACTATGGGCTCAAAGAAGCCGAATAGTCGTTGACAGTCTCGTTTTAACAGCCAGGTCAAGAATGTACAACGGAATGCTATTCTCTCGTAGATCTCTAAGTAAGGCAAAAGCTTGTTTTTTTCCATTTGGGATTTCCAAATGGAAAAAATCAAGCTCAGAAGTTGCGCTTATGACTACTACACCAAAGATGTAGTCATATTAATTATTTTCCCTCACAGAAATAAATGAAAAACGAGTACACTGTACTCCAATCACACACTAAGATACCCCATGCTTCTCACCACAAAGCTTATCTGCGACTTTCTTCAGTAAAAACAGTCTTTGTACTGTCTTCGAAATAAACAAGACAGGCTTGCGTTGCAGATAGAAAAACGTCGAGAAAAGTGTGAAATGCACCCCGTCGGTGTCACACGTTGGTGTTTTTATTTTTATAGTCTGTGCATACGAACAGACGTACTCGTGTTCCTAACAATTTATTCAGGATTTTACGAATTTTTATTTCTTTGTGAGCGCCTACTGTGGAATTTGTCGAGTTTCAAGTGTTTGGTTTTATTTACTGCTCTGGGTGTTTATTTTAACTTCAGCAAGTTTTGATTTTGAATTCGAATAAAAAGACTGTGTTGTCATTCCTAATTTTATTGTTTTTTATGTTAATTCTATTTTGACATAGTACCTAGGTAGTTTAAGATCACACACTTAATGCTTGCTAGAAACTATAAGTCTAGAAACTTCATCAAATAAAACATACCTATTCAACATTCTTGCGTACCATGCATAGTAGGTACCTACTCTAGTATCTACTTTGATTTTGTAAACAAACTGTTCACAACTCCTAACCCTTAATTAGATATTGTTTAAAATTCCTCCCAGAACCGTTTTATATTCTGCCTCATCAAAGGTCTTCTATAAACAATCCACTTAATGAACCTGGCCGGATTACGTTAACCTCTAAAAAGTAAAAAGCGTTCCAAATTCAAAATACGTTCAGCGTGAAAGTAGTCTGGTTGTACAGACGTTCATTGATCACTGGGCGGCCGGCAGCTTGCCAACGAAAGGGAACGTATACTACGATACTACTAACAACTTTACAGATCGTAAACACCTCGATATTGCTGAACGAAATTAAATCAAATGTTTATGATGATAAGGTGCAGATTTCATTGTTTCTTCAGTGGCGGTTTTAATAGTTTGGAATGCAGAGATGTTAGTATACAATGTGTACAAACATCTAGCCTCTAATAGTATTTGTAGCGGCGCTGAAAGTTGGGCGAGATTTTAGATAACATTGTTCAGTTTCATTTATGGTTAGAACTTAGGCGTTTCTAATACGTTATTAATCTTTGTTATTGTTGTAGTTTCTTGGATTAATGGCCTAATAGATGCCATTATGTCTAGGAGATACTTACGTCACATAAATTACTCGAATTACTATTATTCGAAACGGAACAATTTATTAGTTTTAAAATTAATTAATATTAATAACTTCGAACAATACAATTTATGAAAAATAACTTTTGTAATAACTTGGACGTTTGCTTTTTATGATCACTATTTAGTTGAAAATTTTCAACTTTAACGTAGGAACAATGATATTTCAGGTCGGTATTTACCTCCGGAAACATTAAATTGTAAAATATAACACGTTGCGGTTAAGGGTTGAAACAATATTGTAAGTCAACACTTACAAGGCATCTACGAGTTTATCGAAAACTTCAACAGAAACCATACAATGTAGGTACCTATTCGTTAAGTAAGGAGTCGTCAACCTAAAGACGTAATTTATAGGATTATAATAAGCTTTAAGTTTATTAGTTACAGTAATTGACTTAGAACATTATTTTAACACGTTAGTTTTCGGGTCCTAAGTACGTCTACATCAGTATTCCATAAAAACTTTGCAAAAAAAAAAGCTGAGCACTAGCGAAATCTGAGAGCCACGAAAGCAATTCCTAGCATAATAAAACCTCTCCGATTTTATTGTCCGAAATCGAAATCAACTGAAGAATAGAATTCAAGTTTCTGCGACACGAGACGACATAATAGTGCTAGACATTTTCAAATCAATTTCTCTCCGTTCCTAGTGTCCTGGTAGTTTCTATCGCCAGCCAATAATATTCCCGTGTTAAATCGATCCGTTTAATTATGAACTTGATCCGTTTTAGATCTCATAATTACACCGGAGAAGACGTCAGCTGACTATTTAGATTTACCTTGAATTTATGGGTACTTACGTCAGTAACTACTTATCTAATTAATTACTACTCGATAATGTAACTATCATTATCTACATTCACATTTTGCCAGTTAAGTTTAAAGTTCCTTGTACATATAATGGACAGCTGCCGTGCGGTAGTCGTGCGGCATGATATTTTTCAGCTCGTAAATCTATTATTCCATCAGCAACTACACCAGCTAAACACAACCTCCCTTTTCAAAAGGTTAATGGTATACAAGATTACCTACAAAGCCATTTTCATATAAGTGTTTACCTTAGATCATAGAAACAAGTGTTTACCCTTCCTCTGGCTCGGGATAAGAAAAACAGATTTAATCATGTCTAACATCATTGATATTAATATTGAGCAGACGATGTATGTAGCACGAGTATTATGGATGACAGCCAACGTGAGAAGAATTTGTTCCTCGCTTCGGGTGATATGATTAATGAGGTTTACCTTTGTTAAATAGTACTATATGGATGGAATGGGTTTGACTAGTCTTTCGTTCTAGCTTTGTGGGTTTATTTTGATAGTTTGATAGTATTGAAAGATATCGTGATAATGGTATGGTGATGATTAATACTGTGTCAGTTAGATACTTATGTAGCATAAGCATAATCGGCCTATAATGTTCCCACTGCTGGGACACAGGCCTCCTCTGTGAGAGGAAGTGGGCCGTAGTCCACCACGCGGGCCCAGTGCGGGTTGGTGGACGTCACATGTCTTCGAATTTTTGGTTCTAGGACATGCCGGTTTCCTCACGATGTTTTTCCTTCACCGTTAAAGCAAGTGATAATTAATTTCTAATACGCACATGACTTCGAAAAGTCAGCGGTGCGTGCCTCGGGATCGAACTCGAACCATTCGCCGTGGAAGCCACATGGTTAATCCACTAGGCTATCACTGCATTATATGCTATATAGATATATAGATACTTATATATATAGATACTTATGTATCAAATTTTAATTCCCTTATGTTTTTTTTCTTCTAAATATTTATATTAGTACATTTATTATTTAAATAGGCAAACTATTTCGATTCATTTTATTTTTAAAGATTTTAATTCCCTGTCTCGTTTAACCCCTATCTCATGGGATTCATATGTTTGGTATAATTTGAGATTTGACAAGTTTAAGTTTAATTCCTTCAGTAGGTACCTACTGAGGGAAGGAATCTTAAACTTTTCTATTCATTCTTCAAACATTAGTAATATGCCTAGGTATGTACCTCGTTTGGACTTATACCAAAAATGTATAGGTTTTTACTGATTTATACCAGCATTTCAGTCAATTGTTTTTGCCAGGTTTAACACGATTCGGTGAAATAGAATGGAATGAACGATAACTCCAAACGTTATAAGTTCCGGATTTTGATGTGGCATTTGATTTACGATAGACGCTTTATCAAAAAATCCGAATATTTCAGCTTGTATTTACAAATGTTCGTGAATAAATTGTGTTCGAACAAAATACCTCACACAATGGGCTTTTATTTGAACGCCATTACAACAATACAAACAAAAGAATCGGCAATATCCTTTTGAAATATTGTTATCCGTGCATTCCCGCAAAAATCCAGATGGTCTCATATATTTGATACACAAGCAATTTATTTAGATTTACATACATTGTGCTCGTATTTGAAGCGATCCAGATCGACGCAGGTTTAATCCCGTGATCCGTGCAAGAGGCGAACATTGGTTTGATTAAAATAAACGTTGTACCTAAACCGAGGTAAACCGTTTACGCGGGAGACGGGACCGGAAATCGAAAGCGGCCATATTGGATGCGGAAATGTGCGACTGGCGGCCCATCTCCAGCCAGCGACCGACGGTGATTCGATTTGTGGCACTTTCGGTGCATGGGAACGTTTCTTGGAATTATTTAATCCGTTTACGTATTCGTTGTCCCTTTAGTGCGGATTGTTTCATTTGTGTTCTAGGTATTTCCTTTGCCATTGTTGGATGATTTCTGATTCACGCATGTAGAATTATCTGTATTGGACGTAACGTTGACAAAATATGGAATAATTGGACACGCAAGACTTGCATCTGTGGATGTAAAATGCAGACAGCCATCACTACGATAGTCTCTTTAACATCATATTAATAGGTAAGGAGAAAACTTTGTACCCCTTTATAAGCATAGGTGCGCGCACGCAGGAGTGTGAGCTTTGGCATAAGTAGTTAAAATTTATATGGAGAAGGAGTGCAGAAAGCTAGCATTTATATTTTTATCCATACATAAATCGAATTTAGACCACAGGCGGTACTAGTATACTTCATTTATGACCTGAAAATCTTTCTTAGTTCTATTCAGTAGTCTGTTTTATTGCATGTTATTATCAAGTAGGAACCTAGTAGATACCTCTTAACGTACTGTAACCCGGTTAGTGGTTTTAAAAATAAACTACCTACCGTGCTAAAGTAAATTTATAAGGTATTTATATATATTTATCAATCCATTTGATCTTCTAAAGCAGACTGCACATTGCAGATCTGGTGTCTCCTGAAATGCCATACCTGTTCAATTCTCCACCAGCAAGTTGAGAAATGCCCTCGGATCCGCCGGCCACAAGCGCGTCCTTTGTTCGCTTCCTTCTACGACGAACCGACCACAGACCTAACATAGTATTACCTGTGATGATTGCTTCCGACATGCTACTTATATATTATATTTTAATTTATAAGACGTTTCGTGACTATAAAATGTGAGTAATTAAATCTGTATGGTAATTAATTTTAAATAGTTAATTATCATCAAATATAAATATTTACTCTATTGGGAGCAACGCCATCTCTACAGCTTTTTGATACCTACTACGAGTGATCGATAGGTACTTTCTAAGTTTTGATTGTAGATGTCACTAGTCACTACTGTCACGTGTCGTTCTAAATATAAGAAATACCTTAACGTCATCAAGCCTTATTAATAACTAGACTTTTGCCCGCGACTCCGTCCGCGTGGACTACAATGAACTGACCAGTTTAAATGACCTCCGTAGTGTAGGTTGGCTAGTACTACCAAGAGGTCAAGCTGTATCTCTAGTTTTTACAGCGGAATCAGATGAAACGTAGCTTAGATTTTAAGTTGGACCATAAGCTATCGAACTGTGAAAACCATATCTAAATCCGTTTAGTAGTTTTTGCGTGATGCGCGCACAAACAGACAAACAGACAAAAATTCAAAAAAATAAAAATTCGGGCATGGTTACGTCCCCTAAGAACCCTATCCCGACTATTATTTCTGGAATATCTTCAATGTACAGACACGGCTTTTTTACAATTTTATAATAGTAAAACATGAGTGTAATTACTTCTACGCACGTATGTGCCATGTATGTTTCACATACCTTCTGCTTATACAACGTGAAATTTTAGTGGTTGTTTTCCCGCGGCACAACGATTTGCCCTAAGTAGTACTATCGAAACATAGAGTTAAATTTTAATAATTACCAGAAAAAAAATATTATTTTTTCAAATTCCACGTTTTTAAAACGGTCTAAAAAGTATAAAACAATTTCTAATGAAATGGAAAACGTGGGGCGCATCTTACAATTATGCGTCCTACATTTTTCATTTCATTAGAAATTACTTTACACTTTTTAGACCGTTTTAAAGCGTGGAATTTGAAAAAAAAAAATTTTTGTTTCTGGTAATTATTAAAATTTTACTCCATGTTTCGATAGTACTACTGAGGGCAAATCGTTCTGCTGCGGGAAAACAACCACTAAAATTTCATGTTGTATAGTAATCATGCATTACCATAAGGAAGTTTAATTTAATTCAACTGTACAATAATTATATTCATACGCGAAGAAAGTGACTTCGAAACTTCACTATAGTAAGGCTGAAGAAAATTGAGATTCCGTACAAGTGCCATCGAAGTTCATAAACTATAAAGTTTTCCCGCGGCGTACCTACCTATTCGCTTGCGGTATCGGATTCTTGGCACGTTTCAGTCAGAGCGTCCATTTGTGAATATGACGTACGATTATTGAATATAATGTTATAATACAGTTGCAATATGAAACATTACCGATTCTACTATTCATACGAAATATCGCATTACCTGTTTCATTGGATATGAAAGAAACACATAAGTATCTTTGAAATAGCGGTTTCTTTTAGTGACGAAAAAGAAAATATCATTCTTAGGTACCTACACACTTAAATACGGGTTTTAGTAGATTCGCCACAACTGTAGTTTCGTCACAGAAAATCTTTGTATAAAATCGTCACAGGTACATTCATCCTATGTAAAATGGTCACAACTTTTTTTATTAGAGAAATCTTTGAAAAGTACAGTCAACAAGAAAAGGTAGCTCATTATAAAATAGATAAATATATTTACATCTTTCTAATAACATAAGGGCTCAATATTTGAAATTCTTTCAAATGCATAATGCAAGCACATCATTTGTAATTGAAAGACTTGATTCAATAGGTACCTTCTTAGGCAATTCAGTAAAACTGCATTTTTTTACTGAATTATTATTTTAAAGCAAATCTACATTCCTAGTACAATAGCATAATATTATTGCACTAAAGCACATTCTTCTATTATATTATCTTCTTCATGAATATGTTCTCCTAGTACTTTTGCCATTCATAATCTCATCATTTATCGAACAATTTTGTTGCAGTCTGTACAAAAAGTAGATGTTTATAGGTATCTATATGTACCTGTGACGAATCTACACGAAACTTTTGTTAAATAAAAGTACCTGTGACCATTTTACATTTAATGTATGGAGTTTTAAAAACTGTGTCGATAATACACTGTGGCGAAACTACTAAAACCCCTAAATACTGTATCCATGTGTGTTAACAATGTTTGTTTTTGTATAGGTACACTTACCTGGCAAAACTTCGACTGGATTGAAATCGAAGTTAATTTGAAAAGTTGGAAAAGAAAAATGTCTGCAATACCAATCAGATTCCAGTACAAAAGTTATACCTTACTTCAGACGACAATTTAGAAATGTTGAAAGGACATTGGCAGTTTTAGGCTTGATATGGTACAGTAATAAAATCTTAACCAAAAATAAAAATATATTTTAATTGTTCTTTGCCTAATTTATCTTAGAGATTAAGAATTGAAATAAAAAATCGAAATAAATAAGAAATAAAATGATTATGACGTTGACATTTTGAAAAAAACAATAAAACAAAAACGGGTGCATGCTGGCTGGCGCATGCCTCCACAGAATATCATGTCGACAGCAACTAAAACCTTTGAATTGAGAACTCATTAGTCGGGCTGTATTTCATTGGACCTCCACAGAATATCATGTCGACAGCAACTAAAACCTTTGAATTGAGAACTCATTAGTCGGGCTGTACTTCATTGGATCATTCACAGCATACTTAACCTCACTGTCACAAATACGAAGATTTCTCTTTAACCCAATTACGTACAAAAACAAATAAAAAATGAATTTAAATACTCTTGAAATACTCGATCACACCAAACTAATTTCATATCTGTACCGACATACACAATCTGAAGCCCAGCGTTCTATGGGCGTCTGCCAGTGCCATAAAAAAAAGTTGGTACAAAACGTCCAGACGAAAGCGGAAAACTACACTCAAAAGTTCATTGAACCTACGTATTTCGACCGGAGACAACTTCAGGAACTTAGGTAACATCTAAAATGCTTTTCCGTGTTACTCACTTAGTGAGGAATCCTCCCGTAGTACTCACTCTTGATAACTCTTTGTAAAAGTTATCCTTCTAAATTTCATAGTCAGCATGATTCTTTGTGAAATCTGAGAGGCAAGAGCTATCAATTTTTGCCTCATTTTCTCGTACCCGTATTCGAGAGTACATAACGCGCCGACGTGCCGTAATGGTGATGAATTTGGGGGATTATATCTCCATTTTCGCTGACGTCAGCACATAACCGCGAGATACGACGCTGTAGAACGAGAGGAGTTGCTCTAAATGGACACTAATAGTCGTGCTAATAGGTACTTTACATATTCATATCCTTACTACATATTTAAGTAATTTGCTTTTAATTAGAAGTAGAATAGAGATGCGTGAGTGAATTTTGTTTTTTTGGCAAACTGAGGCAACGATGGGTTTTATTTTGTATTGTAGATGTAGATATCCAAAAAACTTTTTCTTTATCTTTGGTAATTTCTTCAATATCATTAGTATACATATTACCAACTTTGACAATAAGTATGAAAAATGTGATCAGAGGTCATTGTGTAACTAACACTAGCTAAAACCATTTTTTTATCGGAATTTATCTTAGTTTAATTTTCAAAGATGTCTACCTAAGCTATCACGTAGCTGTACTTATACTTTTCATAATATCGACAGTAGAGTTTGGTGGATAGTTAGGCGAAAAGTTAGTTTTAGTTTTTAATTAAAGGCGACAGGAGGTTCTTTAATTAAAACGGAACACTTAGGAAAGAGAGTAAAGTTTAGAATGTTTTCCACATACTTTGTATTGTTTAGTGACTCTGCGTTACACAAGTTTTTCTACCCATTTCTCTTTGTCTTTAAGAATAGGAAAGCATTGTTTATGGTCACGAGAATTTTCTTTATTTAAAGACAACTTTGAAAAATGACTGCTTTTAATTTCAGTCTTAATCATATTTCATCTCAGGAAAAAAATAACATCCTAGACATCTCTGAGGAGACAAAGCTCTAAGCTGTCCTGTGTTTAGTGCATTAGCATCGCTAAAAGCCAGACTTAGCGGTCTAAAGAACACGATTACATGCATTACAGGCCGTACATTTCCATATAGCATCCTTTTACTGCTTAGATAACTGATGCTGTGAGTATCATTACCACGCTTAGCTTTGGAATTGTGATTTCAAACTGGCAAAAATGAAAATAAACAAACACTATTTAGTGTTGAACACATTATTTAGCATGTTGTTTTTATTCTTTATTACGGTAATCATAAGTGCCACGGTTACGACGACGCGACGCATCCTGCGTGTAAAATACACTCGTAAGCAAAAAATCTGGTTCAGTCACAAAAATCTTAATTGAGTCACAAAAATCTTATTACTGTATTTTCGAAAGTAGGTATAAATGCTAGTTTCACCAAATAAATGCGTATAAGTAGTATTCGCACATCGGCAAGAAGGGTGTCACAACACATAATAATACGAAATTGAGTTATGTATGCCATCTGGATGGCAATTACACACTTGATCTGCTAAAAAAAAATCATAATTATAGTGCGATTCCTCGCTGAGAGAGGGAATTTGATACAGACATTTTTTAATGGAATTCTATGACCTAAAAAAAAGAAAATCAATATTTCCCAAAAACTACATTTATTGTGTTGTGACACTCTTCTTGCCGATGTGCGATATATTAATTGATAAATGAACATTTTGTGTTTATAGATTACCTACCTACTAGTGGCTATAAAATATACTTTTTAAACGATTAAGTGTTCAGAAGTGATTAGTTGGCTTTTATATAATAAAATTATTAATAATGTCTGGAAGAGATGGGGTGAACTACTCCTGGCGGGAAACCGCGGCACCTGGTGCACATTACTAATTAAGCGGTCTCAGGGGTCTTGTTGTAGCAAGCCCGGCTTTCAGACACCGTGCCAATACTCTCATTAATAAACTGGGTGTCTGCCTGTCTTAACACCTGGGATACTGTAGGTGTAGAGAATAGAATACCTCTATTGGGAATGTCAGAAAATACAGAATCCAAATCTGTACTCAGTTACGTACCTACTGTGTAAATTCATTTAGTCATAATATAATTACCAGAAAAAAAAAACTACAGGGTGGGCCAAAAATTCTTGCAAATAGCAACACTGAACGTATCAAAAACCATTGGAGGGAGGAGGGCGCGGATGGCGGAAAATTATGTGTTGCTTCATGCAATTTTAGTCACTATGGAGCGTTTCACGGGAGAACAGCATGCATTTTGTGTAAAACATTTTTACAAAAACAGTGAATCTTAGGTACAATTTCGGCGTTTATTTCGCTCTGAATATGGATCTAAGTCAGTGTCCCAGAATAAGATTAATTTGTTCTTGGATTAGAAATTTTAGTCGAGTATACACAAGGAAAATAACATCAATTGCCCAATTGGCAGAAAATAAATCATCATCCAAGAAATGGCTGCCATTCCACGCGTCAAAATGTGAGAGAGTTGTTACTTTGCGCTCCAGGTTCGACAAGTGTTTGCGTCGAGACAGAGCACATCTCATCGATATCATTTAAAAAAAAAAATATGGCATTAGATGTTTGTTGCGTTGAATAAATGATCAACAAAATATATTATCATTTGTAGTTTTATTTCTATTCATGTTTCAAAAGTGCAAAAATTTTTGGCCCACCCTTTACATTGATGAGTTTTGGGCTGCTTACACATTGCCTGCAACTTCGTCCGCGTGACCTATAAGAACTGCGCATTTTTTTGGGATACTTAAAAGTAGCCTATGTTACTCAGTGATAATGTAACTTTCTATTGATGAAAGATTTTTTTAAATCGGTCCAGTAGTTTCGGAGCCTATTCAATGCAAACAATCAAATCTTTCCTCTTTATATTACCTAGTATCTATAGACTAGAAGACCGTTTATCTAGTGAAAGGTCGTTCTAAGTTCCGCTTTCCAGTCCTTATTTCAGATCATTGCATTCATATTACATACTGTTTTCGGCCTATACATACCTATAAGATATTCGTTGTTGCAGCTGCTACTCGATACCGGCGAACAACATGTCGGGTGGGTCCCACGTCTCTCGCGCCACTTTCGGGGGCCCAGACTCCGAGATGTCTGGCTGCAGCGCTCCGCCCCTTCCGAGCCCGGCCTCCCCGGGGGCTGCGCTGGTGTCTCCAGAGACGCTGAGCCGGCACAGTAGTCCCCCACCCCTGCCACCGCATCCGTCGCATCAGCAACCAGCACCATCTTGCTCTTCACATCGAGTGCACTTGGAGTCACCTTTGAGGTATTTCGTTTATTACTGTTCTAAAAAATATTTTTCATTAGTATTTTGGTGCTATATAAAACTACAGATTGTCAACGTTGTAGTCTAGCATTCTTCTTATCAGTTTGTATTAGGTCATTTCTGAACATAAGCTTCTTTTGTAATGATAATGATAACTTAAATATATACATATATAAATGACAATGATAGTCACTTGACCCGTGATTGTTAAAGCATGTATTCTGTAAGGTTGGTTGTTCCATTTTTTACTTATTTAACCAACAATTTGGTAACGGTCTCATCATTCTCTATAGCCAACAGTCTGTTTAAAACGCGCCCAAAGCATTGTTTGATGCCCTCGGCAGTGTAGCGTCTACGGCGGCGGCGGCGTAATGAATAATTCACGTAGTTAGATAAAAAAATATGGCCTATTCGTAGCGAAGATATTATACGGCCACAGCGTATAATATCTTTCACATCTTTTACTGAGAAAACTACGCTGGCAACGACGACGTCGTCATTGGGTCGCAGATGCCGATCTGATATACCTAAGTTATTAAATTAATTAATTTTTCGCGAAGTAATTTCATAAAGGCTTCATGTAATATGATTTTATGTCTTTCAGTCTATAAGCAGAGCAAGGAACTTTACTGCTTTTTTAATGAATAATAATACAGGTATTTAATCTACCTGGTTCGTTTAAAAGTCTTTGATCTATTTCCTTTCTTCAAGTTTCCAGGAAAACGTTTAAAAGTGTGTTCATAAATAGGACATCCTTTCCTAGAGGTTTATTTATTAAAGGTGAACTGTATCCGTTTCATGTAGTTACTACAAATAGATAGCGTTTAGTGTGAGTTTTGTAGGAAGTTCACTCTGCTATTAGGTTTACGTTGAATCTATTCATAACAGAATTGAAGACAAACGCAAACGCAGAAGTAATGCCAGATACGTTTACAGAACTTCAACCTCAGATAATGGAGAACGTTTATCTCAGGAATTGTTCAAAAGATCGTGTTTGGAACTAAGTACAACTTAGTAATTGTTAAGGAGATGATATAATCTCCATATCTAGAGTTTCATTAGCGTCAAAAGTTATTCAGTAAATGCTGGTTGTGGGTATATTTACTAAGAATAGCATCAAAAATACTAGAGAATTATTTTTATGGGTTAGCGTGTATTTTAAAGAAGATGCAGAAAACCACGAAACTAAAAATAGAATCAAAGAAAATCTCAATTGCACATTCATTTATAAGCGTTTTCGATATAATACGGAATGGTCCTGCTACAAAGCGAAAAAGAGAATATGCATGCCTTGTACAAACTGTGTACGTAAAGCCTGCAATACATGTTGGCCGAGCGTTGTCGACTGAAGGTGATACCAACATGTAGACGGTATATTTGCCTTGTCTTGCTATCGTTCGGTGTCACTTGCCTAGTTGGTCAAATATAGACAAGCGCCAACGTGTATAGACCTCATTTGACGTAGCTTGCCACAACTTGCAGTCGCTCGGGATCACTTGCCTCACTTCGGAGCGGTGTCGGTTTTTCTCCACAAATCAAAGGCGCTCACGCGCGCTCGGACAATAGTGTTCACATGTTTGTCCGCGCGCTATTATGCGGTTGACGTCAAACTTGCCGAACGTCTAGACAGTAGCGCTTGCCTTGTGTCAATTTGTCTAGGCTCGCGTTGGTCTAAGCTCGGCCAACATGTATTGGAGGCTTAATGAACATTGAACAGGCCCGCGGGGAATCGAAACACAGTACGCCAGGCTTCGCAGCTACCCACAAATAAGGTAATACGAAACCACGTGTTCGAAGCGTTTGGACGATAAATGTTTTAATTTTGAACAAGGTAGGAGACACGGGGCTTTAGAGGGTTGTTTTGATCTTTTGTTGTTGAACTTTTTGATAACATAGGGTGTTTTAATGGTCACGTGAATTAAATGTAAAATGATTATGTGCATGCTTGATTAGAGTGAAATATTTGTTTATTACAATCACAGGCAAATATATATATTTATTCCTCCTTAAAATAACTTTTTTTTGCCCGTTTTTTGTTACCCTTCCAATGAACGTTTATAGAGTAAATTACTATAATCGATGCTTTTGGCAGAGATTACAGTGTTCACTGTTAAATCTCATTTAAGCTGGTGTGATTGGATAGCAGAGAAAACAATCACCATTTTGACAAAAGGGATATTATTCTTACATAACGTAATAACTAACAGAAGCCCACCGCCTTACTCGAAAACATTTTGAATCGTAAGTAGGTAATAAAATTAATTTACCAGTGAAGCTAACAAAATTGTTTTTAAATAATTTAATAACGGCAATTACAAAAAGCTGAGGCTTTTTAAATCCGAATCACCATGGCAACTAAACACGTTTTTATATCAAATTTGAGAAAAATCAGAGAATTGGTACTCGGAGTTTGTTCAGTTAATAACATTGGAGAGAGAATGAGGGCGGAAATGTACCAAAATGTGCCTTCATTTGGTCATTCGCAGTATTATTTGGTTAGTTACCCGGGTTTATTTGGTAAGTCACTGCGTTATTTGGACAGAAAAGAGGGCGTACCAAAGAGGGTTAACGCACTTCCGTGGTAGGACTCATTTCAAAAACCTTCTTTTGTTTTTCGAAAAACTATTGTATGTAGCCATGCCGTAAGATCAATCGTAGGTTAATTTCCCACGGAAAAGAGTTTAATTTCCCGTCTTCGATTGTTTCCTATTGTTTCATGTTTAGGAAATAATCGAAGACGGAAGATTAATCTTTCTTCC
Organism: Thalpophila matura; assembly: GCA_948465475.1. Classification (NCBI taxonomy): domain Eukaryota; kingdom Metazoa; phylum Arthropoda; class Insecta; order Lepidoptera; family Noctuidae; genus Thalpophila; species Thalpophila matura. The sequence goes on along the minus strand of OX419183.1, from coordinate 7,059,775 downwards.
GTGGTTTAAGCTACGATTGATCTTACGGCCCTAAGTCAATGTATGTAGCTCTCAATTTTAAGGTGCACCTCTGTATTGTAAAACGTTGCTCGATCATTAATCTCGATTTGAAAGTTTTAGACTTTACTATTAAAACCTTGCAGTTTTAAGGAATGGAATCGTTTTCTAATAAAGGTAGTAAATAAACTGTACCTAAGGATTTATTTCTGTTCAATGTTCTTCATGTTAACCTGTCAAATGTAAGTTAACGTACCTATGTATCGATCGCGGTTACCTTTGAAGTTAAATAATTAAACCGCCGTTTCCTATTACTACTTTATTAAACTGGGTCGTTTTCTTTGTTGTTAGTGCTTCAATAAATTAAAATCAAAAGCAATTTTTGTGAAGCTGACTCATACAGAATTATCATGACGAAATTTCTTTGTATGGAAAAAAAAATATCAATTAGGTAGGTATAGTTTTCTTCGCTTCTTCTCCATATTAACTTTAACTATTCCAAATCTCACAGTCCTTCGTGTGCGCAATGTATGCTTAAAAGAGGTACAAAGTTTTCTCTTTAGGTATTTAAATCCATGCATAATTATAGATTAATGAATGACATAAAATCTACGGTACCTATACGGTTAAAAATACGTGTTCTGTACCCCTATCATGAGTTTTTTTGACGTGTAGTAGCGTTAACGTAAGCATATTTTGAATTGAAAATACACGTTTGTTACACAATATTTATATAAATTAAATACTTAAATAATTTCTCTGTATTTTTTTAAATGTGCAAATTGTATAAAATTTTATCAAAATGTTCCAGGACTGCTGTATTTTAAATTCAAAATATGCTTACGTTAACGAAACTATACGTCAAAAAAACTCTTGAAAGGGGTACTGATTATGAGTTTATAAAACTCACGGATTTTTATGTATTTTTTATATTTTTTTCATGTTCAGAAGAGAATAATTATTGTGTTTCGATTTTCTATTATAACCAAGTTTGCATACCAGATGCAGCTACTTAGTAATGCCATATTGAATAAAATACAAATATAATTTATCAAGAAAACGTTCCGCTTTAGTACCAATGTTCTGAGTAATCCGACGATTCTGTCAGAGATTTACTGGCTTGTAGTATTTCGCTGTCGGATTTAGGGAGTAAGCTGCGTATAGTTAATTGTATAGTTTCTTAACATGCGTCTTTATGCTCTACGCTGGCGGTCTCTAAGTAGAGTATTAGCTGTGCTTGACTTGTAATGCTAAAGATTGGTAGAATGTTGTTTTCATGCAAGATTACTTATTTAAAGATTTTTTTTCATGTTGATGATGTGTTCAAGTGTTCAAATAATCTTTTATTCGTTGTTGTCTCTTATTATCTATCTGTGTTTTATTAAAATCAAACTTGGAGTCTACAAATTTTTTAATAAGCTTTACAAAACACTTAAAAATGATTTTACTAGTTCACCAACTAGCACACTTTATTCCCTCCAATGTCTTTTATGATTGTCAGTAAGCCCTCGGAACCTTTTCTGTTCATCTATACGTATATCACATAATGTACTCTCTTCTGTCCATACTGTCTATGTGTCAAACTATAATAGGTATATGTTTTTTTTATTATCTACATTTAATAAAAATCATGTTAAAAATTCGCGAAAGTTTAAAAATTACGATAATAATAATATGAGTTTTTTTCTATAGGTTAGATATATCTTTTTTGCCTCTCTGTGCAGATTATCGAGTCCTCCATCAATGTCCCTGGGCGGATCGCTGTCTCTGCAGCCGGTGTTGTATGGGCCGGGTGGAACTGCGCACGCGCCCCTGCCGCCATCAAGACGACTTTCAAGACCATCTGCAGCGATACAGCACATGCATGTAATCAGCGCGTGAGTATTTTATAATTTTAAGTTTATTTTTTAAGCTTTAAGAAATCCGGTAAACCCTGGTAATAGGATAAAATGTATCCACTAAACTAACGTTTCGTTAGTATAACCCGCGTCAATAAAGAAGCGAATCTAAAATGGCGGCACTAATCATTCCCTCTCACTCGCACGTTATTGCTATCTTTACTGGCGATTCTTTATTTGCGCGGGTTATAGCAGTAAATATAACTATCCTTAGACACTGTCGACTTCCAGTAGGTATACTATCTACCGAAGGTGGTCATTCCGCCAGTGCACCATTTGTCAAGTCTGACTTACAGAACAAGAACAACATAAAGTATCATTTCCAGCGATAAATCAGTCGTGTACAAGATGTCAGATTTGCATTAATTAAATTATGTGCATTAATAGCATAAGCAACCAAACCAGAGTCATTTGCTTTGAAAACCCATGTATGTTTAACTATTATGGCGCTGGCCGTCCGTTCACACTTCCAGTTTTAAATAGCATTTATATTGATTCAAAATTTAAAGCACAATGTTTTTCAGCGTTTTCTGTAATAGAAAACAGTAGTTATGTATAAATATTGATTTCTATATGATACTTTTGTGTTCAGTTACGATTTAAAAAACCGAAACGTTAACCAACTTTTGTCTTTGACTGTATCTACTAGACAAAGATGGCAGTTTATAATCAGAATGGTTCCCACTGCTGGGACACAAAACTCCGCTCTGTGAGAGAGAGTACCTACGTCGTAGATGGCAGTTTATCAGATGAAAAATTATTTACTACCTTAACTTTGTACTAAATGTCGTTTTCCTTAAGGGCACTTACACTCACACTCATGTTTATCGTCCAATTTACATGACAATTGACAACGTTTGGAAGAACTGCAAATTCAAAAGGCAAATCGGATGGTAAACTTGATCATGTGTGGCGCCTATTATACGAGTATTATTGCAAAATTGCAGTAATTTTATTTTAGTTCTCAGTTTTTCACAACTTTCGCATTACATAAAGTAATGTTTTTTTTAGTTTTCTAACTAGGTACTTAGTAAAGTAAATAATTCTTCATTATTACGTTGGGTGTAATATTAATGGTGTTTTAAACTGGTGATCGTTTAGACCGATTACCGGTGAAGCACATACATTTTTCGTCAACTTTAAATGGATTCCAAACATGAAAGAAGTAGTTAATTACATGACTCGACTAAACACAATATTCACTACTATCCAACTTAGCCCAATTTACATATTATTTTATACATAATATTATGTTCCGAAGACGTGTTATTTTTTATTAGCATACTGCCTTTGTCTTACTTACTGCTGTTTTTTGTTTGCTCCTCATATCATGTTTTTTTCTAAAATTTTTCACAACTCAATTTCAACACAACAAATTCTTGCTTTTTCTCGACAATATCTCAAAATAGGTTATTCGCAGAAATTCTAAATAACTTACTTAACTCATACATATATTTCTATTTGCTTTCTCTAAATTCAATAATGTAGAAGTCCCTTCAACTATCGTTGGAAGCGAGGAAAGAGGAAATTACATTAAGACGCCAATTTGCCGCCTTTATTTTATACAGGAATTTTTCGCTTTTACCTATGCGCATTATACGAGCGCGCATGCAATAAAGCTCCACAATTTTATACCTTCGTTTCTCCTTTTAATAATTTACAATTTCTTCTTCATAGTACCGTTTTTTATATCTCCTCGCTTTGTTAGCAAAAAGAGTTTTTTATGCTGATTATTCAAGCGCGTTATTAATTTCTTCTCTTTATTCTTAGATTTATTTTCAATGATTACTTCCACGTCACTAATTCTTTATAATACGTGACTGTTTAAAGTATTAATTTCAATAATTTGTCCAATAAATTAAATAGGTAAAGTCAGAATACGAAATAAGGTGCTAAATTCAATAAACCTTGCATTCATTTTCTAAAAATAAATCCAGATTTTTCCCCACAATTTCACACCATTTATATCCCATGTGCTGCATTTAAGTTAATAAATGACCATTGAATTTGAGAGCTGTAAAAAAAATGTGCTCGAGCCAATCATTGGTGGGGTGTTGAAATTACCACAATGAAAAATGCTGGAGTGAGAGCGGTGTAATAAATTACAAGAATGCGTAAAAGCTTGCAACCCAGCGCTCGCGGTGTCCCCCTCGGAAACTTAAGTGCAGACAATTTTTCCGCACAGGTAATATCGGTGTTTCTAGTCGGGAGATGTAGGTACTTTGTAAAGTAGCTTCGAAATTTGTTTGGGAAGTGAGAGCTTTGGGAATAAGGAAATTGATGTGCGGTCAGAAGTTAAACAGACAGGGGTATGATGTATGTGGAAATTGTATTTAAACCCAACAAAAATGACATTCAAAAAAGTATTTGACAAAATTATTTGCAGAGAGTGTCGTACGCAAAAAATAATGATCATCGACAAATTAAAACAATTTTCCCTTCACTAGAATCACAATTCGCGCTCGCAAGGGAAATTGCATTTTCTCTCTGAATGTGCACTCTAATGAAAAGCACTCAGAGCGGTGACACAATGTAGTCTAGTGCTTTGAAATTAACAGAGGTACATATTTACATAGAGTAACCATCTTGAGTGGCTGTGCTTATTTACGGGCACGGAGTTTGGGCCAGAGAGCTGGAATACATTTCCGTGTTCCGTGTCACACAAAACACAAAGAACCGCAAGTTTATTGAAACACTGTGTTTGTTTTGCTCAAAAGCCTGTTGGGATTTTTTGCGTACCAATTTAACATTTCACGTTGTATTTATTATTATAACCCACATAAATTATGTTGTTGTTGACTTGTTGATGTCGAGTTTGTGACGTTTTGCATTGTGTCGCCGTATTGAATTAAAATCACATCACACTAATATTATAAAGGCGAATGTTTGTGTGTGTGTATGTTTGTTACTTCTTCACGCTAAAACGGCTAGACGGATTTGAATGAAATTTGGCACACAGATAGATTATAGTCTGAAATAACACATAGGCTACCTTTTATCCCGAAAAACGCGGGCGAAGCCGCGAGCGGAAGCGAGTTATTTCTAATTCCGTTTCTTGTACGATAATATATTATTTCGTGACATAAGCATAGTAAAGTACAAGTATCAATAGCCAATTACCTACTACACACAACAGTTTTATAGATATTGCTTAACAGTTATCTGATATCAAAACAAGGATATCTAAGAAACAAATGTATAAAATATTCTCTTAGAAGACCCTGTCTAAGCCAATCTTCTGGAAACCATCTTGATTATGGGGGATAGTAGGGAACAATGAATGTTACCTATAACAATGAAGATGTCGAATCCGAAGGGGTGAGCAGTAGTTGACCTAATTTGCAAATTGACTGCGACGTTTCGTGAGATTCTTTTGTTGTTCAAGATAAAGCGTGCCTATTAATTCGTTAATTTATCTCGACTAGGTACTAGGATACTTACTGCGGTTGTAAATTCACAAAAGTTTATTAACTAGCGTTAATCTAACATTAATTAACGATTAATATAGGCCGACACAACACAGTATTGGCAAATCTAATTGATTAATTGATTTCGATTCACCCTGTAATTAAGTTTGTGTCTGAAGTAATTGTTAGTTAACAGCTTAATAACATTAATGAACTAGTGAATGTGGTGATAAATTTCGAGATCGGGGATTAAAACGAAAGTTTATTCTTTAGCAGCTATTCCTAAAGTAACAAGAAATAAAATAAAAGTGTTTACTTTACCATCAAAAATATATTTCCGAATCGGAATGTCTGCCCGACATTAATTGACGGACGTAGATACAGCTTAAATAAATATGAATTCATTTCGGGAGCTCCGTATTTAGACGCATTTAACAATTTCGAAAGTCTATGTTTAACTTTTGTGAACATCATTATTATTTATTTGTACATTATTATTTTATTTTTACATTATTATAACATTATTATCATGATGTTGATAACATTATATTCAGAACGGTGTGAAAGTTAAGATTTTATTAATTATTAAAATTGTTGACAAGCTTGGCATAAATGATTTGTGAATATGGGCTGGTAAACTTGTGAGACCGCAGCTTCTTTCGTTATTTGGAGCGGAGGGGGGGAGGGGAAGGCGGCAGGTGTTAAAAGTTTAGTAATTATCCCTCCTGTCTCTGGAAAGTCATGAAAGTCACACAAAACTTTGCAGCACATTATTTAGGAAATTTTAGAGGTAATCAATGTTTATCGTGATAATAATATAATAATAATAATCATTTACTTTCATCAATCAATCATTTTATTTTGATAAAATATGCTAAAAAAGTTTTCACAAAAGGTAGGATCTTATATTTTTGTAGATGTACCGTATCTATTTACTTAAGATCACTTATAGGTACCTAAACAAAAGATTCTAAGTTTACGGACATACTTTAATATTTCACATAAGTAATTAAATTAACATCCATACATAATTTGTACCTAGTCATTTCACAAAGAGTCAAAAGCCTAAGTAATCTTCTAAAATACCTACATTGTTCCGTAAAAGTCAAGAATGCTAGCAATAGGGGACTATTGCTAGCATTTCCGCTTAACTCATTACGTCACAATTTTAGCAAGTCTATAAACAGGAGGCATATCATTGTCGGCAGCGGAACCGTTGCAACAGTAAGTAGGCACTGACGATCGCTGTGGGGAGCCAATAACACGCCGTTACCATGGCAACCGCGCGTGCTCGAGAGGGTCCCCTTCCCCCAGAGGACCGAGCGCTTACGGAAACCAGAATGACGTGACATCTCCTAAGAGCAATCTTGAAAAAAATCTTCTAAAGTAAATTATAACTCGACAGAACGACGGGTCTACCTTTTCTGGACATCTATTATTTAGTACTTTTCGGTACCTCACTGTCCTTTCTAAGATATATTGCTATCACGATTATCGTTTGTCAGCGATGGATTAGATTTAACTCAAACAAAGTTTAGTGTTTTGACTTTGATTAGAGCAGAATTGTTGGATTGAACATCCAATTTATGCTCGGATTTGAATTTGTGATTGCGTTTCATATCTATCGGTTTTCCGAGGGCCGTCCTTCGGTTGGCGTATTGCGTGTCATAAAAATACATATTTCATTGCCATCCGTTGCTGATGTTTCAAATTTTCAATATTGTCTACGGATGAATGACATCAAATTAATTAATTTGAGTAGGAACCTCTCGACTTGTATAGACGAAGATTTATTTCATAGCGGAAAATCCTTGTAGTTACTTAGGTACCCGATAGAGATGAAAGTAAAACTTTGATTGAATATCATTTGCTGCTTCAATATCATTAAAGAAACATTTGTTTGGAAGTCATATTAAATATCCTCAATGCAAATAAATGGGAGCGGCAGGCCTTGAATTATTAACGTGACGTCACGTCAACTTAACACGAGTCAAATAAATATTTAACCCGTGAAAAAATGTGGGAAAATAACGACGAATTGAATTTTATTTTTTTCTCAAAAAACTGGGTAGGTAGGTAGGTAGGTAGGCATTTTAATTTCAAAATTGCTTGAATTTCGAACGGCATATAACAAGGTTATAAAAATTCTTCGACTGAAAAAAGCCCGAATCTTTTGTGCGGTACCAATCAGGGGTATTGTAAGGCTAAATTCCGTGTATTCAGATATTAATAAAAAATGAAGGAAGATCTTTTTTGGACAACTCACTTCATTTTGTGCGTAAAATCACGCTTTGTAAGGAATATTACTATAGGTACTCCATCTAATACTGATCTCATGATTAAATGACATCTCTGAGATTTATTTATTGTCCTAACAACTTCAAAGGAATCAAATCTTCATTTTTATGCAGTCTATCATCATCGTTATCATTAACCTATAAGAGTTCATTGACGCTGTCGGTCTATGACATAAATTATATTATGGAAGGTCTATAGTCGGATCTAATAAAAATAAATTATTGTTATCAATAGTTAACTAATTATCGCACTCCAATATAGCGGGACTCATGCCAACTTGCACTGTTCTATAAAACTCAGTTTTCCTATTTTTGCATCCAGTCAGTACCTACACTCTAAATTTTATTTACGTAGCTACACATATTCTACGTAAATATACATGGAAATCTAGGTAGCTGTTAGACCCATTAAAATTAAACGCAAAAAATGGCTGCCGCTGTTAATGAAAGCACAAATTTTAAGCGAATGCTAAATTACGTTGTATTTATGAAGTAATTAGTGCGGCGCGCCCGATTTCAACGTGCCACGACTGAATATCGCTAAATTAGTAAAATTGAAATGTTTTCGCTTTTATTTATAATTATAATATTTTTGAGTAAAGGTACCTAATTATATGAAGTCATCAACGGTTAGCATCTATAAACTACAGCTTCTGGATATTACGAAAAACAAAAGATAATTGTGGGACATAACAGGCTTTCTAAAATGGTTGATATTTGTTATATTTTGCACTTTATTTGATATTCTCGACGCTACAAGTATAATAATATATAAAATATATATTGAATTTTCCGCCAATACCCAGAAATAAGCAGAAATTATAATATTAGCCTAGTAGTTAGTTTAGTAGGTACTGCTGCACAAAACAAAACACTGTTGTAGTAGATAGGTATAATAGAGGTACGAAAATACATGTAGTTGGGATATTGGTTTCGTTGCTAACTCGTGTAGTCGGTAATATAAGCGGTCATTGTCATTAGACGGCAATATCTATTGCCTGGATAGATAGATTGTCTGTCTAATAGATTCCCACACTGCTGGGATGATAACTCGTAAAAGTGATAAAGTCATGTCATCTATAAAATATCTTATGATACATGGTTAGGTACTGGTTAAGTGTTATTTTATAGGAAGAAATTTGAATTTCTTCAGTGATGGTAAAATATTTAAATCTTTTTTTGTCAACCACAGATTTATTGTATTTTGGTATTTTGTTATTTTGAAGGAATAAAAGCAAATTGCAAATTCATTTCTCTATCCGAGATAAGCGGCTTACCAATTGAAGAGGTTGATAGAATCGATTTTAGTGTTCCGTTTGGCATCGACCGATGTAGAATTCTATAATGTCGGCAGGGATATAAAATGAGAGATATATACGGAAAATAAAACGACGAAGATGAGCAACAACCGCGTAAAAGTTACGATACTCTTGGACAATTTACTTATTTGTGACTGACTTTTGTCACTGCGGTGCGCAATAAAAACAAAATGGCTCCCTAAGCGTCCATTATTTGACTTTACGTCGAAGTTTTTTCTCGTCGGTAGCATCGCCAATGTTAGCACTTTTGGTAACAAATAGATGAGATTAGTTTCTATCGTCTGATTATATCGACTACACGGTCCCTAGTGTTAAGTTCTAGATTCGGTTTTGTATCCCGGAATGGAGTGAGAACATTAACGGAACGTTGGTTTCATTTGGTTGAATTCGAAACGTTGGTTGAATTCGATCGGTCGAATAGGTAACTATTGAATTAATAGGCAAAGTTTCTGTGCTAGAGCTTAGAGATTAACGATGTCCAATGGCTGAATTTATCAGTGAAATTAGTTTTCCTTGCAGTTATGCATACATGCAGATTTAACCCTCATTATTATTAGTGATTTTTGGAAAATGTCCTCGACTTCGGCACAACTTCATTAAAACAATAGCGTCCGATTTTGTTTGATGCGTCAAGTTTTTAAGAATCAACTAATACTGGGATTTGATTTGCAACGTACAAAAAATGACGATCAATACAAAAAGGCACCAGTGCTGGTTTTTACCGTGCTGTTTGTTTCTTTTTTAAATCTTTTAATCAAAGTAATTTTCTTTAGCTATTCTAAAATCAACGCCTTTTCTGTCTAGTGCTAATTCTGCACTATTCCTTAAAGTCATTGGTTTTTGTTAAATCCCAACCATTTCCCAACAATTCATATACGAGAGAGAAAATTCTATCGAGGTCACCACCAGTACTACAAAGTTGTTCACTAACAAAGGGCGGGTCGCCGCTATATTCCAGATTACCGGATCTCCCACTGACACTGTCATCGCGTCATCCATATTTATACACTGTCCCAGTTAATCGGATTCAGCGGGTTTATGCCCCCGGCTAAGTACTAGTGCTTTACCGATCTGGGTAAGCTCTTTAATGAAAGTGTTATGTTTATTGCCGACGCTTATTATGGTAACGAGTTTGTGATTTTGTACGATATTGAAATTGCAAGCTTTGCAATAGGATATCATTGATTCTTTATATGTCCTATAACGTAGGCTCAAGATACAATAGCTATGATAAATTGTTGGTCATCAGATAGTCTGGTGACTGGAAACTTATGCTTCGTAATTATGAAATACTAGTATCGCCAAATTGTGTTTTGTATGGGAAAAATAAAATTACAACCTTCTCCAAAATAAACTTTAGCTATGTCAAATCTCGCACTCGTCCATGCGCGCAATACCTATGCTTATAAATGGATGCATACTATGTATTTAGGTTATCAGCATTCTTTTCTCTAGCAAAAAAAGTAAACTCAGCAGTGTGCAGACACACTGCTGAGTTTACTTTTTTTGCTCGTTCTACTTTCTCAGTCTTATGCTAATCGCGTTCACATATTAAGGTTTGCGCAAGATTTCAGTTTGAATACTGATCGGGCGAGCTGCAGTCAACTTTTGACTAAATATTATTACGGCTTGTTACATGCTAACGCAAAGGTGTAAAATTGTTCCATTTTAGTTCAGCATCCCATAATATTCTGAGATAAATAGGTCCACAGCTCCATTAATTCTTGTCTACGATGCTTGTGGAAGCATAGTGCGGTACGCTAGCAGTAAGACAGTCTGTTCCCGAAGGTCCTTCCTCGTAAAACAAATAGAAAATGTGTACTCGCCTCGCACTGTGTTGTGGTGTTCGGAATTCGATAAACTATCTTTTGTTACGTCGGAGCTGTATTTGAGTTTCGTGTTTTGTTATTGCTTGTCACCAATATACGACTATTATCCCTTTCCAAACGAGTTCTCATGAGTTTCGACTTTACAAAATTCTAAGCAAATATGTAAACGACTTTAGCGGACACAACCGGCTTCGATCTATCGTGACTCTATCTAAGAATGAGATAAAAAATAGTTTTGCACTCTGCGCGCACGTTGCTGAAGACCAGCTTGCATGAGATTTTGTTCAGTATTTTTTCCAGAACCTCTGAACACTTTCCAAACGATAACTAAGTTTTTACTGATCTATGCTAGTTTTTTTTACTCCCGGTTGCAAATGTACTGGATTAAAATATGTCAAGTAACATGATTTGATTTTATGGACGCTTTTGTTTATTCTGTAGTCTGCAAAGTGATTAAGTGAAGCATAACTTTTATAAAAATATTTTATTTTACCTGGACGGTTTGTCGTTTGCCCGAAATTTTCGCAACCCCATAATTTTAATTGCAAATAAGCATCCGTCGTTTGAGGTAGGGTGGCCTAATCTAAGCCGGGGGCTACACTGTAAAATTAGCCACCTGTTACTAATTATATTATTACAGAATTATATTTAGAGATAAACCATAATAAATTTAACTGGGCTAATGGGCAGCCGAATTACTATTTACCATTCTTTGCGACTGTAATTTTTGCTTCGTAAGCAAAATAATAAAATTCCAATCAACACCTGACTGCATTGGGGTTTCGTGTTAAACGGTAACAGCCCGAATAAGAAAAATTAACCCCAATCAATGGATTTAATCTCACCCAATGACACGTATTCGCTCAATCACATTGTAGCGGGGTTGACAACACAGGGTTCGCTGGACGTAGAACCTTCATCTATAATAGTTAAAACATATGAACAATTTATTTATCACCTACTGCTTTCTATCCAAACAGGAGTGACGCCTTAGCAACAACTCTGTCGGCTCTCTACGGCAAGCTACTCGTCGTGATGGGCATTGCCTTCCCCATGGCTGAGGTCATCTCTACATACATTCCACCCTCATTCTACGAGGTAAGTTATGACGCACATAGTTTTCGAGAATTTCCATTCCCCTATTGTTCTTATAATGTGTTTTAAGAAGTTGGATGGTGTCAGATGTCATGTAGTCTCTCTGCGTAATTTATTCGACTACTTATTTGACAAGGGTTTTCATTACGTAATTGAGGGGTACCTATAGTTTCAAAACCCCCAAAACATCCTGAAGAAATTTTTCACAAGAAGGTTATTTGTAAAATGTTGTGGTAAACTTAATGCAATTAGCAAATATTTGATATTTATTTGTTTGTCATGTCATAGCAATAAAAAAAAACGTGGAAAATCTAAAATATTTCTTTGGATTTTAGCGGAATTTGCAACTAACATTACTTTTTAAACTGATTTTACTGTGTATTTAAGTGGGTTATGAAAGTTATCGTATAGTCATATTGAAAGTAAAATTTAAAACTTTATGTTGGTGCAGAAATATGTAAATGTGTCCGAAGTCATTTTAGGGGGTTTTGAAATTAGTCCCCTCAATTTAGATTTTTAAATTACTTCATCAGTTATTGATGCCAAATGATATTGAGTTTAAACTTTAGGTATTCTGGAGTTTCTTTCGAGAATATAGTACCTAGGACTGACATTTTATTAGTCTTGTAGGTAACTACTAGGTAGGTCTATTAGGAAGGTTATATCTCACATCTTTTTCCTGTTACTGGTCACATAATTAATAATTATGAAAATGATTCTTGACTACGTTATTAACACAAAAGATTTCTTTTCTAAAATAATCATCCCGGAAAATTCTCATTCCGCTACGAAGGCCTTTTACTCCAAGAGAAGTGGCTGTGTTAATGCTTCAAAGAACTCTGTACCGTCTAATTAAACTATTGATTATTTTAATTAATTACCGTGCTATTTCCCTACTTCCATTTATTATAGGCATGACGAGGGGCGTAAAACGTTGAGCGTTCCTGTCCAAACTGCGTATGAAAATAATAATTATATTCATCAAGAGGTTAAACGCCTCAAAATAAATTATAATAAGGATAAGGATAAGGATACCTGCTAAAGACGGTGCAAAAATACAATGTTACCATAGCCTTCCGTTTCGAAAATTTATAAGAGATGTAATTATTTTTTTCTTGAAATATACATTCATGTAACATTTTATACCGATAAGCATGATATAGACATATTTTGCAGTTTATACTAATATAGAAATGAGTGGGTTTAAAATAACATTCAGTGAAAGTCGCCTGTTAACAACAAGCGACTTTCAACAATCTAAATAAGTAGATATAATTAAATGTTTGAGAGTCGGGGTCGTAATTACGGGTTAAGTGAAAAAGCGATTAACTCGTAAACTTCGAGTATCGACTTCAAAAGTTTAAAGTCGTAATTATTTTGTGCCTTTAGGTAAAAGAACATAAATTATTACCACTGCCGTCAATTTAATTGGGTGGGTCGGTCAATGAACTCAATAGATGGTATACTGAGTGGAAAAGTTCAGTCAACAGGCGATTATTTCGTCAATTTTACAGCTTGATTATCTTATAAATTGGATAAGATATTACTTAACTTTTTAGGGTACATTTCTTGGAGGGTAGGTATTGTTTCGTTTTTAGGGTTCCGTACCTCAAAAGGAAAAAAATAACACTGATAGGATCACTTCGTTGTCCGTCTGTCTGTTAAGGCGCTTTTTCTCAAGAACGCGTAGAGGCATCAAGTTAAAATTAATAAATATCAAATACTCAGGTCTGCGGAGCTATAAAAAAATTAAATACCTTCTTCCCGTTGACCTAGAATCATGAAATTTGGCATGAAGCAAGGAGACATTCCGGAAATCGTTAATTTGTAGCTATATTACTTTTTTTTATACGATTACGAACTTAAATTTGTACAGAACCCTGAGTGCGCGAGTCTTACTCGCACTTATCCACTTTTTATTCATCTACCAGCACTTCTTAAATTGTTTGTAAAAGTGTACCCAATTATTGTGTGTATTGTCACCAGGGCTTCTACCTATACCTGTACATCGGCAGCATGGTGTTCCTACTGTACATGTATGCGGCGCTCGCCAGAGACAGGTCCAAGTCAGCGGCTGCTGACAACGCCGTTGTTGCAAGTCAGTACCAGCAAACATGTGGCAAACATCATTAGAATCGAAATTTCTAATGATGTTTGCCACATGTTTGCGAAGGTTTAATTCTTTTCGCTTTTGTTTTAAATATTGTTCTTGAAAACAATTGAAAATCCGGATTCTAAATTGAAAATGTCTAAAATAAAAGATAGGCACCTGTTTTTTTTACCAATGTTAAAAAAAAATATTGAGTAGAACTCAATAACATTTTATTTAAAATTTTAAACATTTACTTATATAAGTATCTTTTATTTATCTGATGAATCCGGCCGCTGAGAGAATGCGTTTCTGACACTTGAATATTATAACACTAAACTATTTTAGTTTATTGTAGGTTGATGGTTTAATAAGAATTTTTCAATAGTGCATGTAAAATATTATCCACTTAAAAGTCTCCTCGCCCGTACAATCACGAACGGTCAGGAACGCATTCTCTCAGCGACCGGACTGTAGTTTCACCCCCTCGGCATGTTTCTGCATTATTTCTTATAAAGGCTCAGACAAATTGTTTCATTTTTGACTTTATGTGGTAATGCCCTTTATCATCTCACTTGCTTACAAAGGTTTGCTGTATTATAGAACCAAGGAGACCTTTGGCTTGACGGGGTCTGCGTCAGGTCTAAATTGCATCATTACGTACACCGAGATACCCTAATAGAAAGAGCGAGTTCACAAAGCGCCTTCAGCAATTCGCTCCCTCAAAGAGTATTTTTTGGTTTATTTTCCGAATTGCCAAGTGTTACGTCTAGAGGTGTGACGGCGTACCTAAGTTTCCTTGCCATAATGAGCGACAAATTTGGTCTGTGTAGGTACTTGAGTTCTGCGTCTTTGTGTTATAAACTTATAAGAAACTGTTACTTGGATTGGAATACCTATTATGATGACAACAACATTACACGACTCGACGTCCGAACAATGAGATGTACCTACTAATGCGATGAAACAAATGTTTCCTATTCTATTTGGTTATTATTTAATAATTTAATATATCAGAATTTTTGAAATCTCTTATAAATAGCTTTCGAATAGTCATAATAATCGTAATAAACTGGATAAAGCCAAAGAGTAATGTTATTATTTTGTTTGGATATGAACAAATTTTAGAGCCACAGTAATGTCATTTTATTGATTTTGAGAGATCTTATCAAACTAAGGAGCAATCTATACTACCATTTGTACCAAACATGCAATAACGTTCAATGCAAAACGATTAATTAATTATTCATACGAGAAGAAAACATGCATGAATGTTTTACACAAACACACCTTATCCTCAGAATACTACAACCAAACCTAAAGCCGCTTCGTAAAAGCCAAAATCGGGTACCTAATACGAATCCGTAGTATGTGACATAAACGCACACAACTTTTTCGGACTTTTCCTTGTTTTTATCGTGTATCCCGCTTTTATTTTTGCTCCTTCACGATCGTAGTCCTGGAAACGGACGGGGTGATTTTTCTTTTTTTTTCCTCCAGCCTCGCGATTCCACATTTTGTTATTTAAATGACGCGGAAAGCCCAGTGGAGGGCCGACGAACATGCCAGCTAATGCGTTAGTGTTGCCAGTTTCACGGATATTTTATGCCTCTATTTTCCTTTTTTTGTTATGATTATTTTTTGTGAGCACCAGTGCTCTTATGCCCGACCCTATTTGTGAATTTGTTATATAAGATCAAGAATTTACATTTTTGAAGGAGGTTCGTTAAAACATTTCTTATAAGAACGGACACTGACACCACTTGTAACAATCTAAAAATTCGTTGTGTATTTTCTCTTTTTCTTTTGTCAGAAAATATACTCAACACCAGCATTATTTTGAATTTTATTCACACTAAAAATATGTCTGAAGCTGTTTCCTTCTTATTATAATTCGGATCACTAATTTAAAAAATGCCATAAATGCCAAATGGCATTCATTTTAGTTTAGATTGATGTGCAGCTCGTTAATTTGTTATTTCACCTTTAGAATCGGACTCGAGCATATCTCCATCGGAGTCGGACTCGTGTTCGTCTCGCACTGAGCGCAGCACGGCGACAGCTGCGCACATACCGCCGCACCTCGCCGCCAAGCGACTGTCGCTCGGCTTCGCGCTAGCATCGCGCGTGCACCACTACGGCAGCTTCTACCTGAGGATGGGGGCAGTCGGTGAGCTTTGTAACACATGTAACTTAAGTAATAGACTCGCACCACGGTGACAGCTGCGCACATACCACCGCACCTCGCCGCCAAGCGACTGTCGCTCGGCTTTGCGCTGGCATCGCGCGTGCACCACTACGGCAGCTTCTACCTGAGGATGGGGGCAGTCGGTGAGCTTTGTAACACGTGTAACTTAAGTAATAGACTCGCACCACGGTGACAGCTGCGCACATACCACCGCACCTTGCCGCCAAGTGACTGTCGCTCGGCTTCGCGCTAGCATCGCACGTGCACCACTACGGCAGCTTTTACTTGACGATGGGGGCAGTCGGTGAGCTTTGTAACACGTGTAACTTAAGTAATAGGGCCCTTTTAATTTAGACGATAGGTGTCGGACTGCTGCCGTACGGTGGCCGTGCGGCACCCGCACGACTGCTGCACGAATGCTACACGGCAGCAGTCGGCACCAATTAAATTGAAAAATCCAACCAATCTAAATTGAAAAAGCCTCGCAGCACTGTGACACCTGTGCAAGTGCTGAGGCAACTTTTCATCTAGCGTCTGACGCTTGGCCAAATTGTAATTTTCAATCAAATAAACGGTTCTGAGAGGTTCCATAAACGAATAGACGAAAACTATCAGGCAAGACTGAGGCTATTAGGTAATGGTCATGTCGTACGTTTTGCTTCCATGCATAGGAGGCACAAGGAGATATAAGCATTAATCGGTAGGTATGACGCCCCAAAGTCTTCGGCGGCGACCGCGCCTGCATTCATCACTCGTGACTAACTTCTACCCAGTCAAATGAGATCGTGCAGACTATACATTGTTATCTAAGTTAAAGTCTCAGTAACATCCAATCCTCCTTTATGATAATATTCAGACTTACGTTAATCTCACGGTAACTGACTACAGTAATTGTTTTGCTAAATCAATTTGGCGTGTCGAAGTAAACACGACCATTTAGCAGGCCTTTGTTGGAGTCATGGATTTGTTGCTACCAAAGTTTCTGTACGAAAGGCAAACTTGGAGTGGAAGCTCGCCTTGGGCGCACAAAGTCCGGATTCGCAACTAGGCCGGATAATCTTGTTTATGCTTTTGTAGAGATTATCTTTGACAACTCTGTTAACGATTTCTAGGCCTTCGAATGGAAGTTATTTTAAGGGTTAGAGTTATATTATCGCAGTTTTTTTGTGAAGTCAGAGTCAGACAGGATTATTTTTAAGTAACTCTATAATTTAAATTGTAAAACGCAGTTTGGTGAAATCAATCTACTTTACTTTAGTTAAGACCGGATTAAGTAAAATAAATAAAATACGTCATGGTTACTACTTTCGTAATTCTTATATAAGCCTCATCCGTCATCGTAGCTGTGACGTCACGGGCAAGGTCGTTAGTCTTACGACATCATGCTAGGCCATACGTTAACGTTGCTATGACGTCAGGAAATGTCAGGTCATACTACGTCATAATGCAGGCGCTACGTCTGGAGGTCAGTGTGCAACGAAGGGGCTGATTATAATAACGTTTATCTTGAACTGGGTTCATAGGTTGTTGGTAATATCAGAAGATTGTTAGCAGCAAAAAACTCTCCACTGTGACGTTATTAGGTATTCGTCTGGCGAACCCTGTGCAGTCAACCGCGCTACAAACCTACCGCATGGTAAATCTTTTTACTATGGCATTAGCTACTTAATAATTATTTTCGCATAGCTCGTGTGGACACAAAAAGAGGATACTTTAAATCTTAAGAAAAGCTTTTTCAAGGTGGATTTCTTTGGAAAAATAGAAAAGGGACGCTTTAGAAAGACGAAGAATGGCGTTTAAAAAGGTCTCACTCTCGCCTCGCGTGTATGACCACGTGTATAAACGTG
The DNA here is from genome assembly GCA_948465475.1 of Thalpophila matura. Taxonomy (NCBI): domain Eukaryota; kingdom Metazoa; phylum Arthropoda; class Insecta; order Lepidoptera; family Noctuidae; genus Thalpophila; species Thalpophila matura. Next base: position 7,041,809 of record OX419183.1, on the reverse strand, counting down.
GACGAAGCAAAGGTCGTAGAGGTATGTGAGAATCGAAGCACGTGGCGTTTTGTTGTTTCTGAAAAAAAAGCGTACAGTATATATATAGTAAGGTTTTATTTCCTTTTATTACAGCGTTCGGCATCGGCTCCATGATCTACTCTGGCCTAGAGTTTGGCCAATATTGGGAGTTGGAGCGGAACACCAACTGCCACAATGTTCTGTTGGCGCTGACCCCTGCTACCAGGATGGCCTTCATCTTTATACAGATGTACTTCATCTTTCTGAACAATGAGGTACGTTGATGTAAGGCTCCTGTCACACTAGTTATTGCTGAAAAACGTTCCTATATATTTAGGGTAGGGGCCTAAGTGGAGCTCCTAATGTTTTCTTTCTTTTAATTCTGTAACAAAATATACAGCGTTTGTTTTGTTTCACCCAGTACAGGTAGGTTTTCATGTTTCCCGAAATTTCAAACACTTTGCAGTGGTTGTGGGGTACCAACAAAAGTAACTCTGGAAAAGTTATTTTATTTCAGTAGGTTATAATGTTTGTAAAAGTTAGTTTTACTGGCTTCAGTACCCACACAAAAGTAAATATTTGCCACTCATAAAAGTACATTGCTGTGTTTGTACAAAAAATAACGTCTTATTTCATTGTAGAACTTCTATGGTTGTCGATGTTTGGCACGGAGTGAAATATTTTACTACGTGATGTTTGGTTATAAAACATCACCGAAATCAAAAATCAATTAAATTAAATAACGTCTTGTCTGAACTGAACATAAGAAAAATATTATCGCTCAATGTACCTATTTACTAAATAAATAAGGATTCACAGAATTAAATCCATCCAATTGAGTCGTTTCTATAGAGTTTGCTTAATTTAATCGATTTTATTAACTCCAAATAAATTCAAGAAGGTTCTATTTGCAGTCGAATTGCTTTTCAAGACGCGTAGGCACCTCGACCGTTTAAAAAGCTTTGAAGAAAAATAAAAGGATACACATTGCTAAAGAAACATCATTTTTATAACTTCAATCGAAGACAGTTTTCTTTACAGTTCCGTTATTTATTCATATGTAGATAAGTAAACAATAGTTAGGTACGGTACCTATTGTTTTTTGAAACACGTTTATTTAATCGAACGAAACAGATAGTAAAAGATTTTCTCATTTAATTCCTGAAAAATATTTTGATTAATGGGACTTCACTTCTCATCGATCATTTTGTAGCCAACAGCCCCACAAAATAAATAGTCATCCATCAATTAAAATCACAATACGACCAACACCGTCCATGCGCGAGCCATTGTCCATTACCATTGATCACCATCACTCACTTTTCAGATGAAAGTGTACAAGCACAAGATAGTGGCCCGGTTCGGTCTGATGCATATGGTGGGGACCAATCTGAGCGTGTGGCTGAATGTCCTCGTACAGGAGACGAAACATGAGATCCTCACATTCTACGACCCGGAAAATAAGACTATTGGACTATCGCATAGACTTGGTAAGTAGTTTTTTTTTTTTAGATTGATATTCTAACTAATAGATCTCAATTTGTCGGCATTTGGAGATGTGTTATTCCAATAATTTAGTTGAAGGATTTACGATGGAGGAATTCAAATAAACAAATCTTATGAATGAAGCCCTTTTACTTCGTTGAGACTTAAAAATAATTATTGTTTGTTCACTGGTTGCTCTTTGTCATTTTCTCAATATAACGCCAGTAAAAAAGATTCTTGTTTTAAAAGTTTATACTGACGTCTTAAAAAATGTTCTTTGTTTAAAATTTTCAGCAATATATTAATTCCATTACCCGTTGTAATAGTCAAACTTAAGTAATAATTTTATTAAGAAACACCATTTTAAAATGTTACTTATAATAAATATGAAATTTTTAGGACCTAATAAAATAGGTTTTATTCTAAGCATTACTGGCTGATTAACGAAAAAGTATTGTAGATACCATTAGAGTATGTTTTTTATTATACTTCTTTTGATTTAACGGCTGCATCCGATTTTTTTCGACAAAAACGGCCTTTAGGTATAGAGATTTTATTGTCAGCAAGAAGTTTTTAATCCTTTAGCAGTTACTGACCTTTTCATTCTGCAAAGAGCGAACTTCTGTATTAGTAGGTTAAAAAAAAAGAAGTTGGTACTTTTAACTAATAAACATGGTTATGTTAGTCAGCAAATTATTTAGGCGTCAGCAATCCCCTAACACAACGCAGGTGTTATTAAATATATAAGACATTCCCAAAAACAACTGACACAGGCAGGAATCGAACCTGCGACCTCTGCCTAAACCGGGGCAACGCTCTTAACCACTGAGCTACAGTGTCGTGTCTGAATCAGTTGTAATTGGAAACAACAACAACGCAGGTGTTTTTATAACATTAAGTTAGCAGGTGCCTGGGAGCTGGGCTGTGCTTAAATTAAAAGAAAAAAAAATCCAACAAGGCGGTATAGGCTGGATATGTATGAGGTTTACGAAAATATCGGCCAAAATTCGACCAATTGTGTTTGTTATAGCATTTTGTATGGAAAAAATATAAATTTTAGTTTCCTGTATTTCTTCTCCATATAAACTGTGTGTGTGTGTGCAATATGCTTAAAAAGGGGTACGGTTTAAGGTCAAAGGTAATTAAAGGTTACGGTTACGTATTCTAATTATTAAAGTACCTAGATAATATTTCTTTAGAGCTCATTATATTAGTTAATTATATTATTGACACAATGGCAAGAAGGTAATTAGCCTTTCGTCTTTGTCCCAAGTATAATATTTAACTTCATACTTTTATTTTCATTAATAGCAATCAAACAGTGTCCAAGATTTCACCTTTTCCAAAAATCTGAGGATAACTATCAGAACGTTACTAACATATAAAAAAATATATAAAAATGCGACACCAAAAGACCCCGAACTACCTTTTCATTATATTCAATAGAAACATCAATATAAAAATACATAATATAGTAATAAATGTACGCCTGTCGTGTATTGTCGGTTCGGTGGACATTTTGAATGAACTCCCGTGTGCCACATGCCTATACTACGTCCATTGTTGCGTCAATCGATAATGTGTACTCGCCGTTAATTCTCCATGATATTATGATAAAGAACTGTGTGTTGCTTTTAAAACAAGTTGTTGGAAAAATGGTGTATTGGAATTTTGTTTGCGTTTTATGGGAATTATATGGTCGAGTGATTGATTGTTTACTTGTTGCAATATCAAAATGTTATGTTTCACGTAATCAAGGAAAAGAACCACAATCTGTATAAATAATACGAGTACGAATCCTATAAAACCAAAATATTAGTTTGTTCAAAAAATCTAATGATTTTGTTCTAATGAGGTCTTGCCGAGGTTGAGGATGTTTTCAAAGAATACTTCTGTCAGGTTACTTGCATAGGTACCTCCAAAATGTCTAGCATTCATATCACACACACAGTTCCTTTAATCATTCAATTTACATTCTCCAATCAATCCACTTGCATATAAACCATGCATGTTAAAACGCTTCCATTTTATGTTTACTTTCCTCGTTAAATAAATACGGTTCCTACAAAATTTCCTCTAATACAAATAAAAAGTATAGATGCTGCTAAAAGACGACAAAACCGCAATGCAACGCTGAAAAAATGCCTTAACTCCTCCGTGCCTAAATACACAGGACACCCATAAGCCCATTTATAGTGACACCACCTATGGGTGTCCTATGTGTCATACCACAAAACCGCAATGCTATGCTGAAAAAATGCCTTAACTCTTCCCTGCCTAAATACCACCTATGAGTGTCCTATGTGCGGGCAGGTTAGGCACTCTAATAGTATTACACTGTAACCTGTTACACGACATTGTTCCCTTTGCCTGTTTTTCCAATAATTTCCTTTGTGTCGATATAATTGGATTAATCATTGTCACTGAGCGCGCTCCAACGGGACATTGTCATTTGTCACGAAGCTTCTCTCTGATTTGATTCAAGTGTTTGTACCAGTATTCTAGTCTGCTAAACGATTTGATTTTTTGGTTTGATTCAGTACAGAACTACAGAACTATGTAGGTACTGTCGGTTGATAATTTGAACAGTTAGGATTTAGGCCCGTATTACAGAGCGATGCTCGTGTCCCTATGCTTAAACGGCTGCATCACTCTAAGGTAGACTGGTAGAAAATGCCTAAGGCATTAAGTCCGCCTTTGTGCAGTATTTTGTTACTTGTGCATAAAGTATTTAGATAAATAAATAAAAAATGGTGCTAATGTTTTGTCACTCCATAAAAAGTTTTATCTTACGTTTTTACTTCTTTTGTTTAGCTATCCAACATGTTAATCCTAGACAGTGAAGATAACAAGTAACCAAACAGTAGTTTAGGATTACTAAAACATTCAGTAAACGTTTTCGTACTACGAGCGGAATTAAAAGCTGGCGAACTGAATGTCTGTGAAAATGCAATTGTCTACCCACGAGTGCACACTTTCGTTTGTTTTTCGGTTAAAAACGGACTTTTCGGCGAGATATCCAATGATTGCGTTTTGTTTTTTTTTTTCAGTTTTAATGGTCATCTCTATCATATTTGTAACATAACTGTAGCGACATCTGCCGACAACAGCGAAGACTACTAACACAGCTAGACAGCTAACAGTGAACGTCACTACATGACGCCTATTGGCTGATCCTACATCCCGCATGCAGAGTTTTCACAGCGATTTGCATATATACAGAAACCCGACATCAACTGTCGGGGGCAGTGGCCCACCAGACCAATATCACCCGGTCTGGTAGGAGGATCCTCCCTTTTCAATGGAGGGACATTCCACCTCGTTCCTCCATCCCCCAAACTGATGACCCCGACGTGATCATCAGCGCAACCTTCGAGCAGCAGCAACTTCGCCAGCATCATCGTCGTCAGCATCATCGTCGTCATCGCTCTCTCCACACCTTCTAGCAACAGCCAGCACGTCACACAGCCAGCCAGCATCCACGGCTTCAACGGGACCTGACCACCAGCCTGCAGCGAACGCACAGACCTGGTCAACCCCTCATCCTCATCAGCGACTATGGCACAGCCCTCTGCACCTCGGCCGGTCAACAAGCAGTACCACTACTCCTGGTCGACGCAGCTAGCCAGCCACCACGCACCACTGCGCACTCCGACTCACTGGAGCATCAGCAGCATCACCCCGACTCACTGGGGCATTACAGTTCCGACCCACTGGAACTTTCCACTGGCACTGGCAATCATCGGAAGATGGAACGACGGCTGACACACCATGAAGGTTACGACCTCCGGTCTCGGAGGAGAGTGATGTAGCGACATCTGCCGACAACAGCGAAGACTACTAACACAGCTAGACAGCTAACAGTGAACGTCACTACATGACGCCTATTGGCTGATCCTACATCCCGCATGCAGAGTTTTCACAGCGATTTGCATATATACAGAAACCCGACATCAACTGTCGGGGGCAGTGGCCCACCAGACCAATATCACCCGGTCTGGTAGGAGGATCCTCCCTTTTCAATGGAGGGACATTCCACCTCGTTCCTCCATCCCCCAAACTGATGACCCCGACGTGATCATCAGCGCAACCTTCGAGCAGCAGCAACTTCGCCAGCATCATCGTCGTCAGCATCATCGTCGTCATCGCTCTCTCCACACCTTCTAGCAACAGCCAGCACGTCACACAGCCAGCCAGCATCCACGGCTTCAACGGGACCTGACCACCAGCCTGCAGCGAACGCACAGACCTGGTCAACCCCTCATCCTCATCAGCGACTATGGCACAGCCCTCTGCACCTCGGCCGGTCAACAAGCAGTACCACTACTCCTGGTCGACGCAGCTAGCCAGCCACCACGCACCACTGCGCACTCCGACTCACTGGAGCATCAGCAGCATCACCCCGACTCACTGGGGCATTACAGTTCCGACCCACTGGAACTTTCCACTGGCACTGGCAATCATCGGAAGATGGAACGACGGCTGACACACCATGAAGGTTACGACCTCCGGTCTCGGAGGAGAGTGATGTAGCGACATCTGCCGACAACAGCGAAGACTACTAACACAGCTAGACAGCTAACAGTGAACGTCACTACATGACGCCTATTGGCTGATCCTACATCCCGCATGCAGAGTTTTCACAGCGATTTGCATATATACAGAAACCCGACATCAACTGTCGGGGGCAGTGGCCCACCAGACCAATATCACCCGGTCTGGTAGGAGGATCCTCCCTTTTCAATGGAGGGACATTCCACCTCGTTCCTCACACAGCGCAAGTTTATTAGCCTTGTGGTCCTGCTCCATCTTCGTCTTAACGTGCACATTAACGCAATAAGCCCTAATATCACTAAGCAGATATTGCCAACCATGTAACGCGTTAATTTATTAACGACTATACTATTGACATTACTCTTAGGCAATAACTGTACATACTACAATATTGTAACCACGCGTTTAACGTGTTATTTTTCAACATAAGGCGTATTTTGACACAGGCAAAATTAACATACTAGGTGGGACAGGACCATAATTCATACACGCTTGTTCACCAGTTAGTGTTCTAATTTCGTATAGTGTAATGGTAGTTAGGTAGCTTTTAGCTCCTGCTTCTACAGTTAGTACAGCTTCTACAGTTACTACAATTAGTACAGCAGTGCTCTGTAAAGTTCAATTTATTAGTGCTCTGTAAACTGAAAAAATAGGTAATACGGGCATTACTCTAACACTCAAAGTCAATCAAATCAAACCTTACGATTTGATTTGATCGCCGTTTCATCCATTCTTTCAACCTACTTTAGATCCCAAAACATTTCTAATTCCATTATTAACGAATTTATAAAAATATACGGCTAATAAACAAAGTGCGTGCCTTATTCTCAAAGGATATTGCGTAAAGTAATTCCTGCTACCCCTGAGACCGCGGGCCGCATGATTTGTTTCCTAACCATCCCTTTGTACAATTTTTCCACTTTTAACCCCTTTTGCAACTTTGAACGCACAATATATTATGGCTATTTTATTACGTATCTACTTTTATTAATCTGTATTGTTCTGTGTAGTACCTAATTTATAGATATGACTTTCAAGAAAATGTTGCGATTAAAAATATCAACTGTGTCTGTTTTTCGCAATCAATTACTGTTAAAAGTACCTACTACACAAAGCCGTCCGAGACATAGGTATTAAATATATAAGAGATTTTCAAAACCCAAATGACGCGTGTGAGATTTGAACCCGCGACCTCTGCCGAACCGTGGCAAGTGCTCTCGCGGTAGCTCAGTGGTAGCGCACTTGCTTGCCACGGTTCGGCAGACGTCACGGGTTCAAATCCCGCTCGCGTCATTTGGGTTTTGAAAATCTCTTATAAACTTTTATTTTTATATCAGTAGGTAATATAAAATATAATTTGCTTCGTCGTGTCAGCGAACTCCTTCATTACATTCTTTCATTTTTTCGGTATCCTATTGTCTTCTCTTGGATCGAGGCGATCTTTTAACACTACCTTAATTTTTTTTAAGAAATGCATCCATTTTTCATTACAAAATTTAATATAAAATCAAGTCCTGGTCCTCGTTTAACAGACGAACAAAACATAAGTAGGTGCAGATTTCCACTTAGAATTTCCCTCATCATCGACAAATGTCACAGAGGCATGTTGATTGCGTTTCGTCGCGACCTACCCGGAAGGCATTGTGACCCACATTCCAGGCGTCATGCCGATCAAAGATAATACGTATTGGATGATTTAGCTACGTACACCTAATACCGCTTGCTCTACTTAAGCTGGTGTTACTAGATGATTCAATTTGGGCTATCTCATTTTATTGTGAATATGTAGGTCTCATGTTTGGAGTTAGGTCCAATGCTTTCGAATTTTCTAACAATATCAGTCACAATCAGTATAAGTACTGGTTTATAACTACATACAGGTCTCCCAAAGTGATAATGCGCATAGAAATCATCGTCACTGTTCGGCAACGGTCGTATTCCCCGAGCGTCGGAAGACGATATGTATATAGAGTGGTTAAGTGCATTTTCTTCATGCATAATTTAGTAGAATTATGTGTTTTGTGCTAAAAGAGATAGACAGAAAGAGACAATTAGCGAAGATCTGCATGCGCATTATTAATTTGGGAATACTGTAATGTTGATGCTTCCTATAAAAAAAAGAGTCCAAAAATATTCTAATTAAAAACGTTGTCCCACTGTTAGAATTTCTGCTGTACCATGGATGCGTTAAAAATACTTTTACTCTTACTGTTCTTTTTACTTATTATTGTTTGTGTTGATTCCAGCATTTCAAAAGGCGTTCGCATCATTTTCGACCGACGTGCCACCATCACACCCTGCTGCCGCCCACCTGCGCGTGCCTAGAGGACTTAAAGGCCCTCACCACATCTTCGAGTGCCGCCGAACCAACATCATGGGTTCTCTCGTCCAAGACGCTTCTCCGTTTCTCTTTCCTTGCACCATCGAATACTCTCTCATCTGTGCTGCAATCCTTTACGTCATGTGGAAGAATATCTCCAAGTATCCATCAAAGGATGTCGCTGCAGCAATCGTCAAAGCTCGCATACTGGAAGGTCTGGCCTACAAGAAATCCCCGCATTTGTACAGCGTCGACTGTGCACGAGCTCACAAAGGCCTCTTCTTCGGTATCCTCGTATTGGTTCTAACTATAATATCATTGATATTGTTCTTCGTTTTGGTGTCAAAGAAGGATTATGCTACTCTAGCAGTTGTTGAAGTCAATGTTTGTGAATTAGCTCTGTACGCCATGACAACATTTGCTAGTTTAGCTGGAATGGTTTGCGTTAGGAATCTGAAGTACGATGGTAACCGGAATCTTGAGCTGGATAATATCCTCCTTGTTGGAGCTCAAACTGGAATGTTCATCTATGGCACTTTCACTATCATCGGAGGGCATTTTACGATAGAGAAGAATACCATTCTTATATTGATAACAGCTCTGTCCTCGTTAATTCAGACTACTTGTCAGACCATGTTCATTCTCGACGCAAGCCGAAGGACAGCGAAAACCGCCGAACAGTTACGGAAAAAGCCTGGAAGAGAGATAGTGACGTTCCTCTTAGTGACCAACTTGGCCATGTGGGCAATAAATACTCTTGAGAAGTCGAGAGCGGAATCTCATCCAGTTCAGCTTCACTTCTATGGTTTGTGGGCTTGGACGATCATAACTCACGTGTCTATGCCTCTGGCCATCTTCTACAGATTCCATTCGACAGTGTGCTTGTGCGAGATATGGAAACGAGCGTACAAGATGAAGCCCGCTTACATGTAGCGACCGGCTCGGAGGTACTGGAGCACAGCGCTGTCTTTCAGAATGTGAACTGTGGTACTTTCGGAATCATACATGTAGACAAGTGGTAGTTGGATGTTAGTGCCATAGTCTCAGCTAATCTCAGTGGATACCGGAGCGAATACAATAATTAGGGATTATAACGCAAAATATGTTCTACCCAAACTCATTAGATGTAGTTCTGGATTCCATCATTCCGGTGTCCACATTTTTACCGCATCGTTTGAAAGTTGACTGCTGTAATGTTAAGTTATTGTATTAAAATATTTTAATGTGTTATTTATTTGTAGCTTTATTAAACGCTTTAACTATCATAGCGGAACTGATACGTTGAGTCGCAGTATTTCACAATTAAACGGGTTGGATTTTATTGATTTTAGCGCTTTATAATTAGATGTTAATTTTTCTGCAAGTTTTAGTGTTAAATGTATTGTTAATATGTGAACCTATTAATGTATAAGTTATGTGTTCATATTTTCATCTTGTTTACTTAGATGTACGTAGTATGAGTTAGAGACTAGTGAGTAAGTATTAGTAGTCTGTATTCCACATTCCACGTTATAGTAATCTCTCAATCGCCGAGGCATAATGATTATATTCACGCACTTTGATTCAAAATGAATGTCTTCCATTAGGTTACATTGTTTTATACGATTTTTTTACAATATATTATCTTTTCTGCTACGTTTATATAGCGTGTATTATTCCATAGTACAGAGGGAACAATAAATTCTATCGACCTAATTATATTTTTTTGAAGATTTTTAACACAAAATCAATGCATTGGTTACGATAATAAAGTACTTTTTACTATGAAACGCGTAATAGTCTGAGCAGATATTAGAGATTTTGTAGCGGATATTTTTGCGACGAAAATGTAGTGGTGTCAGTAATTTTGGATAAATTTTTAAATAGTAGCAATACCGTGGACCCAGTAGTTAGGCAAATGTAACACCAAAGTCGTAAGAGTAAGAAATGTTTGGAGCTTATACGTGAGTAGTCCAGTAAATATTCGTAGAAGGTTAATGAACGCCAAATGAGTGATAATAGATGAGCTGCATGTCGTTTTGATTGTCTATAGATATAGACTTAGTGATTTCGTCCACTTCTTATGAATATTTCAATACGTTTTCAAAGACATATACGAAGATTTTGTATTAATATTTTATATTAATTACTAGAAAGTCTGGAAGCAGATGAAATGAATTAATCGAAGATTATCTTTTAAAAATATAATAGATTTTACTGTAAACTGATTTAACTTAGCAAAAGATAATCAGATGTTAGCACGCCTGACGCAGCTGCCACGTTAAATATTTTTCACATGCATATTATAATGAACCAAACTTTTGTATTCAAACTAACTTTTAGATCAGTTGTTGATTGCTCAAGTATTGTATATGATTACCATATTTATTATTTAAACGTAAAAAAAAATATTATTTAACTGTAAAAACAAAACGGAACAGAAACAATACTCAAATATACTTACCTTTGTTGGTAACCTCATCTGTTGTTACAGGCAGGTACCTACTCTTCTTCATTATTGACGATTTTATTTAATTTTAACCAAAAATTATAATTAATATGCTTACATTTAAACATTAGAGGCCGTACCACAAAAGAGACACGCGTTAAACGCGAATGCTACCAAAAATAATACGCACTTGTTTTAGCACTAACTTATCTAAAACAAGTGTGTTATTTTTGGTAGAATTCGCGTTTAACGCGTATCTATCTTTTTTGTGGTAAGGCCGTAGATATATATTTTTTCTTATTTAAAATTTGGTGCAATAAGTATTTCTTTTAGTTTTTTAAAATAGTGGCAACATAATATTAACAACACTGTGTTATTTATATAAAGATACTACACCATTAAAAAAACGTGAAAGACCTATCTACTGTTTTATAAGTAGTTTACTCAATGTTTTATGATATTTATCTACATTTTAAACTGTTTTATTTGTTATACTAGATTTTGCCCGCGACTCCGTCCGCGTGGACTACAGTGAAATGACCAGTTTAAATGACCTCCGCAGTGTAGAGTGGCTAGTACTACCAAGAGGTCAAGCTGTATCTCTGGTTCCTCCCATCAGAATTAGATGAACCGTGGCTTAGATTTTAAGTTGGACCCTAAGCTATCGAACTGTGAAAACCACATTAAAATCCGTTCAGTACTTTTTGCGTGATGCGCGCACAAACAGACAAACAGACAGACAAACAGAGAAAAAATCTAAAAAAAATCTTTTTGAGTATAGTTACGTCCCAGTACCCTAACCCGACTGTTTGTCTTCAATGTACAGACACAGCTTTACAATTTTATAATAGTATATAGATTAAATATTGCTTTGCATAATACATCGCAGTTTCTGAAAGTTTCAGAAGTCGACAATTTTTGAACTTTTTGTATATTAGTGTTAGAGTCCTTTATACTTTTTATATTATATGTACCTAGTATAAAATAGGTCCTAGGTGCGTATTGTAAGTACATTGAATACTCAATATGAAATTTTAGCTTTAAATCATAAATGTGACATACCAAATTTATGCCTGTCTACTTATAAATTATTGTAGAATAGGAGTGAATGCGATACGATGTACCTACTTGGATTGAAAACTTAACAATGTTTTGTTTGAAAATGGTAAATGTAGTAGATAAGCCTGCGTTTTAGATGTATTTGAAGATTAAAGGTATTACATACACTACCTACTGTTTATGGTTAATTAAAACCAATTAAAAAGAATAAGAATATGGTTAAATGTTAATTTTGTGTTTATAATTTCCATGTCAACATACAAAGCGTTGATTCGCTTATTGTAACTGCATAATAGTTGCTTATAAGTTGTTATAATTAATGACCTGTTTTTGGCTATAGCCAACTTAAGACTCAAATAAATAATAAAAGTTAACTACTTCACTGCCGCAATTACAGACACAATTAAAAATCTATTCCATCTCGCGTGGATCGGCGCACCGGTAGTCGACGGGTTAATGGAATTGAGTTGTACCCTGAAAAACTAAAAACTAAAATATCAAATTTTTGTTTTTAAACCTGGGCCACAAAAATGTTAACTAGACTGTTTATATTTTTTACACAATCGAATGTTCCTTGTAATCACTAATAATGTTATCAGGCTCTCTACCGATATTATCCGGTCACTAAAGTGTATGTAAAAAGTAATGTAACTGTATAGATTAAGATAATAATATAATTGTTTTAATTTATACTTATGATAGCTATTTACTTGTACGGTACCCATTATACCAAATATTCGTTGAAATACCCCTTGCTTTTTAGTTGATCACCGGCATTTGTGTTGGTTTTTCCAAATTATGAAGGGATTCGATTTGGGTTTTAAAAGTATAGAGCGTTCCACGTAAAAAGTCCCTTGGAGGCTATGTTGGCTGCCCTAAATGTCAATATGTTACAACGTTTTTAATAGTGTTGGAAGCTTTTTTCAGTACCAATTCTTATTCACTATTTTTTGTGTCTTAGACATTACTTTAACACACAAATCTATAAAAACATTAAACTATAAATGTATATTTTTGCGAATTTTAAACATGTTAAAGCCAAGTTATGCTTATCTTAATGTCCCGCCTGTGTCAATTGTTTTTGGAATGTCTTAATATTTAATAACATTAACACATTATACGTTAAGACCTAGACAGGAGTGACTGACAGGGGAGCCAATATAATGTCGAAGTGACTTCTTACGTGAAATGCTCTCTACTGAAATATGTTATAGAAAATCTATTAGCTATGTCTCGTTTATATCTACGTTCGCCGCGTACGACGAGTTATATGTTCTTAGGAAGATATTATGTATATGAAATTAATACCAAGAAGTCGTGCTACTTATGTATATTTCAAGAAAACTGAATTTAAATTACTTACATGCTTATAATTTAAAAAAAATGTATAGGTTCCTACAACTTTTGACACATTAATTTATGAAAACACAAACCGCGATTTTACAAACGTCAAATATATTACTAATAATATACATGATAGTTCAGTTAATCTTTGCGTAGTTTATATCTCAGGTTTTAGTGCTGCGGCAAAGTAGGTATACAAATAAGATTCAAGCATTTCATAATTTGCAAGAACTTTACTTTAAAAATGCCTATTGTATAAATAAATAGTGATACTAGGGTATTGTTTCTAATTATATATATTTGTGAGCTATTTATTTGGTTAGGAGAGACTGTGAATAGATCAGGATAGCGGTAAGATTGTCTCCTTGGATGTTTAACGATTACAAACAAATATAAACTTTCTCGAAATTATCCTGAATAACGTTGTTTTATTGAATTCCCTTTGTTCAGCAGTCCTCAATATCCTGGGTTCAACTCTCGGGTTAGGCCATGGAGCATTTAGGCGGGAATAAATTCTCCAACAGTAGGTATCCCAAAAGCTGAAAGTTAGAAAAACAATCTGAGAAAGTTAAAAAAAGAACAAACTTTATGATTGGAATCAATAAGTTAAGTTAATTTTGTCCCTACACCATTCATTAAAGGTGGCTTCTCACGGTCAGTGATTTATTACGGATTACGGATCATACCACGCACAGCTGACGATTAAAGACAGCCACGGACCGCACCGATGCTCCTCCCACGGTCAGTGATTTTACGGATTAGCGCAGACGAACTCGAGCGCAGACCATGGGAAACAGGCACGTCTGTGGATACCGATGCACTGAATCCTAACCTAACCTAGAATCTGTTCAATAAGTCAGTTTACAATTACCTACATAATTAGGTAGGAATTTTAGGAGAAATTAAAAATCACTAGTTTATTGTATTAGCACAATATAAAAGATAAAAGGGTAGCATCAGTATCAGCATGGTGTGTCAGTGTCTGTAGCTGATTCTTTCACAGTGTAGCTGTAAACTATTTTTCAATTACTTTGTTACTAACCTATGTAAACTAACTTACGGCCGTTCCCAATAACCGAACTATCGACTCGACCTCACTAGAGATAGATTTTATTTATTATTATTTCTATAGAGCTTATGTCATAAATCTATCTCTAGTAGGGGAAAGAGTCGATAGATCGGTTATTGAAAACGGCCATTAATGAACAGACTCAACGGATTTACGGACGCGTTGGCGTTACCACAGACGTGCCTATATTTCCCATGGTCTGCGGTCCGAACTTGTCTGTGCTAATCCGTAAAATCACTGACTGCTGGAAGCCCGCTTAAGAAATGACTGTGTAGGATCGAGCGTAGACTGTAATATTCACATCTAAACAGAACGTATTACATTAACATTTGAAACACATTGTGTTCTATTGACTTATTTATAAGTAAATAGTATGTCGCGATTAGGGGTGTCGCGAGTTAGTAAAATGGAATGGAAAGGAGATCTAAAAATAGAATAGATAACGCATGAGTTTTCTTGCAAATCAAGGTAGTATAGTAGGTACAGTAGTTTCTAGCAAAAAAAAGGCATCATCATTTTCATCTTGCCATGGCATATCTACAGTGTTCTGAGCAGATTTCATAACAACATACTGGGATTACCAATCCGTTTGCCAAGTGTTGGTATTGATTATGGCAAATTTGTTTAAAGTTGAGTAACTAATATTAATAATTGTGGCTGGTTTGGAGGCCCATATTTAAACTATGCCTCAATTAGAAGTCTTATTGTAGGGGATTACATGATATTTTTATATTTAAAGTTTTTAACACTGAGTAGGTAGAGACCGGCAAACATTGACTGTGCAGTAGTTTAATTTTTGTTTTAGCATACTTACATAAACTTTCCCCCACTACACTGCTTTTACTCAAGATGTTTGCCTGTCTCTGTACGTATGGCTTGAAGGTTTACTTTATATTGCCAACCCTAAAACTCCGCCCTGGGAAAAGTAGTAATAAAATTATAGTAAAACACACATGAATAATTCATTTAATCGACAGCCCTGCTCAAATTACCCGAATGCTTCCACACAAAGGTGGTACGTGTTTCTATGAATAGGGTCTACGCTCACCGCGCTATTCTTGATGCTTTGCATCTTGAGAACCTTGACAGATCGAATACTGATCAGATTAGAAATTATGAAAGGATTAAATCAGCTAATGGTTTAAAAATTATGGGGGTTTTAATGACTATTTAATGTGAGGGCGAAAAATTTACCTTCAGAACTATCGTCTATACTTAGAATGAGACAGTTTTTTGTTGTAACTTAAATATTATTTATTAGGTAAATAGTTTAGAGATAAATCATGATAATGTATTGTTTTAAAGTTCCATGGTTATTGACCGGTTAATCAGTTCTTCCGTGATCATGGGGCATGCAACTGCGCCGAAATATCGGAGTCTTAAAAATAAACAGGTACATGGTGTAAATCCCGACATAGTATATTCTACTAAATCATGATACTCCCATGATCCCAATATTTTTCAGGAATTACTAATAAAGATTTTAGACAAGAAATTACCCTTTAGGTAATTTCTTGTCTAAAATCTTTACCTACGTCACCCAAGCAGCGTAAATTATATGTAATTAACTTTTTCTTTGAAACACGATCCTTACAAGCGTTGGCTCGGTTCGCCAGAGATCCTGCTCGCGACATTCGAGTTTGGAGAATCTCTTAAATATTTAATAACGATCCTTACTTTCAAATATTTCCTTGGCGTCGATAGATATTCAAATCAATCTTACCACCACCCCCTGCAACAGCGGCTGCAATCTTATAAATGCAATTAGGTAAGTACTTATCTTCGGATGTTGTTCACAAAATGTTTGACAAGCTCAACCCCCGTAGTCGGCGAGTGAAAACCGTTTGAGTGGCGACAATTTGTTGCCTCACCTTCACCTTCACCTTATACGTCTGAGATAAATGGCTCGCCATACACAGAGGGACTCTCACCGCGAGGTTTCAGGTTTGGGTGGTTAACTTGATATCGCACCAGTTTTTGTTTGTTTGCTTCTGTAATAGCGATTTCACTGATGTTATTGATTTGTCGTTTGTATGGAAAGTGTGGAAAGAATGAAGGAAAAACGAAAGGGGGCAATTCTGCTAGCCAATACCTCCTGCTTCATATTCTGGCTATATCTGATTGTTAATAATAAAAGTTGCTTAATCTTTCTCAAGACTTTAATAAGATTAAATATTTATTTATTTATTTAGACAAATATGCAAAAAAAGTTATTGATGTCCATAGTAGTAGATAGTACGAGTAATAAAACATTTATCTACTGACAGATACCTTAATGGATCAAAAGACCACCTTTGTAGGTACAACCAATCATTTCAATAGTTAGTCATCAAACCCATATAATTAAATCAATTTATTTTTATCTATACTATGTACTTATTATTTAGCAACTGAGCATAGCACTGTGATACTACTAAGTATCAAAAATACTACAAGGTGAATTGCACCAAATTAATGAGTGTCTTTACAATAAAGATCATGTTACATCATAGTTATTTATTAACGACTATTACCTATCCAGTGTTGTATGATAATTAGGTCACACAGACCGCGGATACTATAACAGATAATGATGTGATAATTACGGCTCATGAATGGATAATTATGTTTCATGAGTGTTACTAGGTGTATTATGTTCATGAGTGTTACTACTACATTATTAGGTGTTACTGTGTAACTTTTGTTTGGAAAGCAAAACGTCGTAAGAGTCGATTGATCTTTATGAACCCACTTTAATTCTTTTTTTATCTCCTTCTTTATCTCGGACTCAAGTCATAACAAGACGGATCCTTCATTTTTAGGATCCACGAACAGCCTCCACGGCTAGACATAAATTGTGTCTAGCAGTGGAGGCTGTTCGAATGCTGTTGTCATGCATGTATGTGACATAATTATTCTTGGCGAAAGCGGTGGTAAATTGATGATCAAGAAGCACCTCACTACCTTAGGGTATTTAAGTTGAATGGGTTGGGGTCCCGCGACGAAGGCGCTCCTCACCGCCTTAGGAGATTTAAGCTGGTATATTAACATCGTTATTCGGTCCTCTTTTGGTGTCAATTGGCAATGTGAATCCTTTCCAGTCAGTGCCAGAGATAGAGCAGGTGGAACTTTCCTCATAGAGTTGGACACAGCTGCGCGTTATAGGCCTAACTCTTCGTAAGGTACCACACAATACTGTTAGCCAGCGATCCCCCCACTATAGTTCGACATTTCGACAACTTAGCAGTTAGCCCCGGTATAACGGAGGAAAGACGTGTGGGAAGCAGTGACATCTATCCGTAGGCACGTCAATGTGGTAATATACACGAATGCAAATGGTGGAGATATATCTCAGGATTGTCACTTGTTACTATAAGTCAATACTTTTTTACTACCCTTTTAGTTCTCTTTCTACTAAGGCTCTCTGATGTTGTCAAGCTACATGAAGTCTATTAGGCTAGACTATGGTTCAATAGTCGTTTAAATTTGTATGATAATGCATGGGAACGAGCATGTGTGCATTAATTAATACTTTGTCGATTAATGCACATAATTATGCTATTTTTCAGGAAGAAGGATGCATGTGTGTATTTTGCTAAATATTAACGTAAAAATACTCATAACTGCATGTAACACAATGTACACGAGTCAAAAATTATACAGACTTAAACAGTCCACTACTACTCAATGTCCGTTCAATTGGACCGGAGCGAAATAGGATAAATGAAATGCGCGTGCGCATGCAAATGATGTCAGTGTCAAACAGATGTTCTTGACAATTTAGAATACGGAGTGGTCGTTATAGTATTACATACACAGTAATAAGCATAAAGTATATGACACTCGCGTTACATTAAATATAGTGGAAAGCTTAGACTTTTTGAAATGCGTTTCACTGTACTTAATTACTTCTATACATTTTTTACGCTAGCGAGTCTCCACGAGTGTAGAGAGCAACCAGCCCTGCTACCTACGTTGCCGACTGGTTTATCTTTTCATCACTGCATTTTAAGATACCTACTCGCTAGTCGTTCGGCCCCAACTGTGAACTCGCGATCTTACAACCCTCTATTTCTGGGCAACTCCTTGACTGATTTGAACTTAAAAAATATTTTTGTTTTAATAATTTGTCTAAAAAATTTCACGACGTTTTGATCAACGATACTCGAGTTATCGTCGAACAAACATTAATTTATACGTACATACATACAAACGCCGGATTGTTTCAGTAGACTTGGAGAAGTTCGCTCGCTTCGCTCGCTCGTTCAAATATGTATTTAGCTCGTGCTGATACGAGAAAAGGAGGCCAAAACAATTAAAAGAAATTGCTTTTCCCCATCCCTATTGCTGCAGTACCCTGGTCAGCTGCGTCTTTTTGTCTGTCAATCGTGTTTTACGCTCGCAGCACGACATAACATTTCATGCTTTCGATATTTGCTGTTTTCATCGTGTCTACGTCTGCAGTTAAAAGTTTGTCTACAATTTTTTATAGAACTGAAAATACAACAGCCTTGATATTGAACCATCTATCGAACCATATCCAGCGGATCAATAATATCAGCGGCACATTACTGTTTAAGTAAACATGTAATATTTCATACAATTTAATGGTTGTAGCTTAGTAATGGTTTACATAAACTGCTTTGTGGCAGCTATTATGATTAGTCGCGCTATTTTAGAGTTTATTTACTGCGTTTAGTAGTTAATTGCTGTTGTCAGTCGTTAGTTAGTTGTAAGTAATTATAATGTATTTAACATAGATATTCTTGCGAGATTACTGCCGATGGTCTTGCATTCTTTGAAGTAAGGTTATGAATGAAAGACGATGAGTAGTAAATTGATTAATATTTTCTGTTTCTCGTGGAGCGTGTCCTAAAATAGTTGTCATTGTGTGGTGGTAGTAGTGCCACTGCAACTGAAACAATCGTGAATACGTCTTGTCATTCAAATTGTATTTTTGAGTCAATATCGCTATCAAAGTCGCTGTTGAATAACTATTTTGTGACTTATCCTAACTAATATTATAAGTGCAAAAGTAACTTTGTCAGTTTGTTACGTTTTAATGGGAAAACCGCTAAATTGATTTGGATTTTTATTTAGGAGATAGCTTGAACTACTTATATAGAAGGAGATAGGATACCTTTTTTTCGGATATTTATTACTTTATTAAGTAAAAGTAGTTTCACTATAGAATGCGAGGAAACCGCGCCTATTGTTGGCAACAGCTAGTTTTACATATTATGTTCGTCGAAGACCACATTGTATCCTTAATCTTTAATGATCAAATTACTAATACTTATAGTCTCATGACCGAAATCAGAGATTTGTACCGCCAGCATCTATAGGTGAGCCTGCGTTCGGTTGTGGTCGGCTACCGCAGCTGCAACCTGCCTGCCCGATACCTTGTCTGCATAATGAAGTTCATTTGTTTCATACATTCTAATTCAAATATAAATTAATTTAATGCAAACATGGTAACATCTGCTGACACCGAAAAACATTGTGATATTTAAAACCGGCCAAGGCCGTGTTAGACCAAGGGGCTTAGGGTTCCATAGAATGTACTAAGTAGTAAGGAGTAAGTTTTTACTGACTTTTATAACCTTTCGACTGTCACTAAAGAGACACAATTGATTTTTCTTTTGTTTTACACCTGAATCAGGTGTTTCGACAGATGAATTAATATTTTCATAATTCAATGTTTTGCATTCAGTAAACTCAAAACGGAAAATAAAGTTTTTCATTATTTCACTGTGTAGTGATTTTTTTTTAAACTGTAGGTTTTACGAGGGTGTGACGGATAGACAAACAGACAGAGAAGACGAAACCATAAAAGTTCCTAATTTGACTGCGGACCCCTTATAACGAATCCCATTAGGAATCCTTTTAAATATTTAAAAGTCAATTATGTTTCGGTAATATAATCCTTTATGCAAATTAATTATTTCACCTGGTTAGAATAGTAATTAATATTAATTTGGGGCAGGTGCGAGGAGTTAAATCAAAGTACAAATGCTAAACCGGACTTTAAGTTGACGTTAATGCGGTCTGAGACTGCTTAAGTTCCGTTGCGAGTTGCTATCAAAGGATCTTAGTTTTTAGATCCAGCTGAAGGGGTCATTGTCTTTACTAATACCTAACTTAATGCTGAACTAATTCTCTAACCTAACTACCTAGTGCTTTTTAGTGTGAAAATCCTCATGGATGCCCATACCTACATCTGAAATTACTCGTCTGAGGGAAGCTGTGGGGTAAATCAGGTACCTACTTTCATCTAGAAGTAGGTACCTCTTTTGTCTTCAAATACTTCGGATCGAGGATTTCGGAATCTCCAGTGAAACCTAGAATGTATGTTAACTGTCAAAGAGCAAGCGACTTGGTGCTCGATATGGTGGTGATATACCTACTTAAAAAACTTCAATCTGCACTTTAAGTTAGCACAAAGTGACTTCGTATATCACAATTATTTACATAATAATATGTAAAGCTCTTAAAAATACATAAAAAAAGAATAAAAACAAAGAAAAATTCAAATAAAAGGCCCCTGCCCCCAACCTGTTTAAAAATCGAAACAATAATTGCATGCACAAAAGCTCTTAAAATTAAGAAAAAAGAATATAAACAAAGGAAAATTCAAATATCGAAATGCCCCCAACCTTTTGAAAATCGAAACTACTCATAAAGCAAGCATACTACTTGATTCTACGTACGCGTAACACCCCTATTTTGGAAGCTAACCCTCATTTTGTCCTACCGATCGATATGATACGAGGACGGTGCACGAAGGAAGTGCAACCGGGGCAGTTTGCACTGCGAGTTAAGAATTTATATAATGGAGTTACGAAACAACGAAAATATTTAATATTTTTTGTAGTAGAATTGAGTGCATATCAGCGGAAAAAAGGAGGATTGAATAGAAAGGTAGAGTTGCCAATATTTTTATTACCTTTGCAATTTCATTTCTGTCTGTTAATTATGTTGTGAACTGCACTGGCTGCGTGCGTATACGCACACTCTGTTGTCTTAGAATCACACAATACAAGTGGAATCTCATCTCACTTTACTTGATACAAACAAATTACTCTGTCTCTGTTTTATGTAGAAAAAAGATAACGTTAACATTTTTTTATTGTAACCTTTTTCGTCCCACCACCGATCTGTATTTTGCTTTAGGGTTTTGGGTAGGGGAAAGCATTTTTTATGTTTCATGACTTGATGTACTTATTTATTTGAAAATTGGTAGCTATAAGATCTTTTGTTTCTGTTAAGTGCTTTTTTTCCGTGACCTTTAGGCGCTGCGCAGGAACTTGCGTTGTACAACTGTCAACTATTTACAAGTTTCTGGTACAAGACAAAACGGTTGTCGATAAACGAAATTCGCAACTAGAGTTGCTCTGTCTGCGCAGTTTCTTGAAATTATATGAAAATCATCATAAAGAGGTAGGTGAGGATTGCCAATTGCTAAAACTCGGAGATCAAAATTGCTGTCTGTATAGCGCCTTAACATTGAGGCTGTCATTGCTTATTAAGCGTGAAAGACAGATTCTACACTCTCTCATAGAGAATTGGAATGTTTTTCCTATTATTTCTTAAAAAATACCTTCTCGTAACTTTCCAAGTTGCATGTATGTCTCGGGGCGCATCCCTCCCCTCTGATCTCTCCCCTCGGCGCGTGCGGCCTGCAACTAATGACGATGGTATATCATAATACAACGGCTGCTAAACTTTTTTTTCGTCTCGCGATGAAACTAAACTTTATCTTTTTGAACAAAAGCATCAAGTCGTCTAAAGTTTTTGCTGGAAATTGCCGAGTTTATCTTTATGATGAATTGATGTCTCCGATTTTATATCTTTTGTTCTTCGAGATTTATATCTTGGCGGCAAAACTAAGTCTGGCTGGACTTTGTTAGATAATAAATGGTTAACTTTACACGTAGATGATATTGTTAGATATTTTAATAACACACAAAACATTTTACTTTCTATCATGCTATTTATATCGATAGGTTTTTAACTCGAATAAAAGAACTTTGATTTGTGCTTAAACGATTTTTACCGAATAATATGTAACTTTAGAAATTAATGTTGCCATTGTTGCAGGACCTTTATTGGTCTGCGTCAAAATAAGTAATATTTTTTTATTCGAATTATTATCTGTATAAAAAGTTTGACAACCATTTGGCGTTGGTACTGTTAACTTAACTAGACACCCCTCCATCTGGAAATTGCAACTGCAAGGGTTTTAACATATTAATAAGCCTGTTATTTAAATTAATGCTATAATAAGCTATGTATACAAGCTATGCAATCAATGTTGCCTTAGAAATCCGATATGGTTTGGAAAAAAAAAACCCTAAGAAATTATTTTCTTGATGTTTAGAAACTGGGTGCATTAATATACCTATTAATAGCACTAATTTCTTCGTGTAGGTAAATAAGACGCGAAACTAGTGTCGCGATAAAATTCTGAACGACAACAGGGTGCATTGCAAAATTAAGCTTTGATGCTGACGGGAACATAATTTCAGCGATACTGTGGGTTTTTGATTTGATTTATTTATTTGTTTTAACATGTGTAACATAATACATGGTAATGCATAGGAGGAAAGAAAAAAAAATGAAGCTCAACATGTTTTGCCGCAATTGGCGTACAAATTAAAGTTAGGTACTAATTAAAGTTATTTTAATAGATTATATTATAATTAAATAATTATACAAAATTAAAATTAATACACATAAAGAAAAATGTTATACTTGCAAATATAATTAGGAAAAATTCAAAATTTGTCGTTTAAGAAGTCAAATACTTACACTATAATAATATTTTCGAGTCAACAATTTTTTAAATTCTTTTTTAAATAAATTCGCATTCAATTGCTTAAGGCTATTTGGTATTTTATTATATATCAGTGGGGCCGTGCATATAACACTTTTTTGAAGAAGTGCCGTTTTAGCAGAGTGTAACTGTAAATAATGTCTATACTTATCACGTCTATTTCTGCTTACACTGTCTGATAGACGAGGAAACCGTTGAGGGTTGTTTCTTACAAATAATGCTATTTCCAAAATGTAGAGTGACGGACGTGTCAGTATTTTGTGCTTGATAAATAAAGGTTTACAGCTGTCAATAGTTTTAATACCAAACATAGCTCGTATACACCGTTTTTGGATTTACGACAATTTCGGATACGGGAAAAAAATCTGAAGAGGACCATGATTTTAAATATTAATTATTTAAATTCAGTTAGTCAGTCACTGGCTTTGAAAGAAGAAACAGGTAAACAATTAAATAATAAGCTAAGTACGAATAATGTTCTTCTTTGGATTGATTCTCAGGTGTCCTAACAATAAGCAAAACTTGGTCAGTATTAAAGCAAGCGTATACAACGGCCGGTGATTGCATTAGGTACCTATAATACTATTAATAACAAGCCAATGACATTAGCACTTTCGCTGGCCGGCTTCTAGGCCACGCTTTAATTAATACCTACATTATTTTTAAACCTCAATACAAAAATGTATAGTTATTTTTATCGGTGATTAATTTATACACTCTCGAGAAACATAAATATTCTGAATAGTATATTTTAAAAGTTTATCTGGGGTAAAGCTACTAGATTATAATTTATAAAGTGTTTGTAACTGTAAAACAAATGATAGCTGCTTATAATTTGTAAACTTCTAAAAAATCCCCTTTCCATACAGGATAAAATTAAAACCAGTGCGGATATTTTAGGAGGTGAAAGTACTCATGAATATGATCAACTTTTATTATGGGACCGACACTGAAATACGAAAACAAAAATCAGCTGTTCCATACATTTTGATCGTGTTGTAGTGCAATTTTGTAGGGAACAGCTGTTTTTTTTTTTTCATATTTCAGTGTCGGTCCCATAATAAAAGTTGATAATATTCATGAGTACTTTGACCTCCTAAAATATCCGCACTGGTTTTAATTTTACCCTGTATATATAAATGGTTATTTGATTCTAAAAAACATTGATACATAGCTGAATGTTTTAAATATGATTTCTAACAGATATATGTCTAACAGTCTCAAAGTGTTAAGTAATTTATGTAAACACCCACGCTGGACTTTCAAATAATAAAATCAGCTACGGCATAATTTATTGAGACATAAAAATACTGCATTATGCATTCTATGTCGATAATACCAGTTTGTTTACAAACAACTTCTAGAGTTTAGTCAAGTTCACGAAATTCTAGTTCAATGTTCGCTCTAAGCGAGGGAGGCCAAGCCGCCAAGCTATTCCTATAGTTATGGGTTTAGCAGCGAGACAGGAGGGTTCGCGTGTCTGCCAGCTAAGGTACCAAAGCACAATAGACCCCGTGGTTTATAGCTATGGCTATACTGAATGAGCGGCGCGCCATTCGCGAGTCGCTTGCGAGCTTCGGACTTGATCGGCCGTTTGCATTTAAATTTTAAACGCGGTTTACTAGTTCTTTTTTCAAAGAAGTAGAAACAAATCGAAATTTAAACTTCCCGCGTATTTCAAGCAACATACGTTGG
The DNA here is from genome assembly GCA_948465475.1 of Thalpophila matura. Classification (NCBI taxonomy): domain Eukaryota; kingdom Metazoa; phylum Arthropoda; class Insecta; order Lepidoptera; family Noctuidae; genus Thalpophila; species Thalpophila matura. The sequence continues at coordinate 7,017,040 of OX419183.1, read as the reverse complement.
TAAAGAGTGGACAAAAGAGTTTTTGGACAGTTTTTGTGAGGAGACAGTGAATGCTCATCTTTACAATTGCTGAGTGGACACAATGGAACTTCACCACGAGTAATTTTCGTCACGGGAAAATGTAAGCGTAAGCATTGTCCTCTGTTGTTCTCTTCGAATGTAGCGCAGGAGTCCGGTTTTGAGTTTCTTACTGTAATGTTTTTTCTTGGTCATTAGCTTACCGGCGTAATAAGGCGGTTTTTGTTAAAACAGTCGTCACACGAAGGCCGACTCACTACATGATGGTATAATTGCATAATTATTTCCACAGATACAGGCATTCATTCATCTCTTTAATTGATGTAATTTCACGTAGCCAGCTTTGAGACATGATTTTTTAAAGAGAAATACCTACATTCTTTTTTATATATTTTTTTTAAGGCAGAGCTGCTTTAGTGTAATGTCTTTCTATCAAGTGAATTCAAGCTGTCTTGTTCTTCGGTCAGTTTCATTACCTATTGAATGAAGTCGTTCAAGGCTCATATTGCGCGGTCAGTGAGTGCATAAACCCTGCTCTATTTACCGCAAAACTTGTAAACCTAAGCCAACTGTAATACGGTAGAAAAAAAAACACATTCGTTCCACATTTCAATTAGGTATTATTGTTCACGACACATTGTAATTGATTGACATAATATTTCGTAATACGGACAATTGATTGAATGTTTAGTACTTACATAGTAGTTATGTTACGTGTGCTAGGTACCTACATTTGTGTACAAAAGTTTTTTGCTCAACATGTAAAAACTTTTACTGCGCGCAATGTAGCGATAATTGTATTTAATTGAGATGCATTTCGGACGTACCTAATTGGAGGTTATTTTTGTATTGCAGACCTACTAATAATACCTACGTATTTTAGGTAATATCAATTTATCAAGTTAGAGTTAAAGTTATTCTTTGGAAATGTAAATAAAAATTCCGAAATATTCTGAATAACCACATTAAAGTTTTTTAAGCTGTAGATGAGTTTTAAAGTACCTAATACCTATAGGTTTATTAGATTATTGCATTGGTCATAATTAGCTTCACTTCAGTCTATAATAGGTCCTCACCTACCGCCTGACGCAGGTCCTCACCGGACACGGAAGTTTCGGGAGGTACCTGCACATCATCGGGCGTGAGGAAACGCCCGGGTGTCATCACTGCGTTGATCGCCCCGAGGACACGGTGGAGCACACAGTGGGGGCCTGCCCTGCATGGGCGGAGCACCGCCGTGTCCTTGTAGAGGCGATCGGCAGCGGCGGCGACCTCTCGCGCCCGGCCCTGGTTCAAGCCATAGTCCGGGGCGAGTGGGAGGCAGTCGCCTCCTTCTGTGAAGCAGTCATGCTAGTGAAGGAGGCGGCGGGACGGGAGAGGGAGAGATTCTCCCGTCCAAGCCGCCGCGGTAGACGCTCCGGGCGTCGGGAGCCCCGTGACGACACCCGGCCACCGTAGGCGCGGGCCTGCGGGCGATGAGTAATGGGTAGCTCACCGTCCGATCCGTGCCGAACGGCGCGTACGTGTTCCACGCGCGCCTCAAAGAGATGTCAGCATCAGAGAGGGGGCCCATTAGGGCCCAAGCCTGCCGGGAAAGCGGGATTGTCCGGAAGGGATACCGCTGACCCGGACAAAAGGGCTAAGGAAGGAACACGGGTGGGTTTTAGTCAGTAAGAGTCTGACACTCCCTTCCGCTCCGCCCAGAGCGGGAGGGGTCATTTGATGATTTCCTAACCTCAAAAAAAAAAAAAGTCTATAATAGGTACCTACTTGTACTTCCATAATAAATTAAGTCTTATACAATTAAATGTTTCAATGAATTAATTGCATAACAACAATTACCAGACCGTGTAATTCGTTCATAAAACGCGCATAATTTGTCCTATTTGGCTGCACTCATTATTGTTAGAGATTCTGTGCCCAGCTCGAATTTTTTAATTACCTACTGAAGGTGATATTTTTATATTATAGAAAAGTGGAATATTTTTTTCTTGGCTTTTCTTTTCTAAAATGCAAGTATTATGATTTATAAATACGATTTCCTCATCTCTTTTAACACTAAAGAACCTACAGTTTACACAGTCCAATATTATTATATTACAGAAAGAACATTTAAAAAATCTAGATAATTATTATTTATTTCATTATTTTATAGGTATTCTGTCCACAATATTTTCGACATAAAATATTTAGTTCCCCACTGATTTTAATTACGACACTTATCTAACGGTATTTCGCATGGCCAAATGAGTGACGGCCATCTCTACCAAGTACTTAGGCAGATAAGGCGACTCCATCAAGACTGTCTGTTTGTCGGTTAGTCTGTTTCTGGTAATGACTGACAAGTGACAAGACGCATCGCTTCTCGTTACACTAATGTTTATAATGCGTATGAAGATCGTGTAGTCTTGCTTATATCGTCAGATTCATTCAACACGGTGATAGGTCAACATTTCTTGGCCGCTCTGAAGTTAGCCGTTTGAATGCGCAATAGATTGTTTAGGGTAGGTATAAATTGTCTATTGCGCAGCTAAACGGTCAAGCTTCAGAGGTGCCAAGAGTCTTTAACCGGTAATAGCGGTAGCGATTACCGATAACTGAGTCTTATTGAATCATCTCGGGAGTCGAGAGCTTTATTATGATTACCTAGTAAGTAAACTGACACCAAATATTCATTTGAAATAAACGCTGTGTAATTCGAACAATCTGTATTCAAGTCTCGTATCACCAATACGATTGGTTATTGTTATTTTGGTCCACAACAACTCATTTAATAAACCTTCAACTTGATTGGGATTTAACTGGCGTTTGAGTATTCAGGCGTTAGTTAGATAGATATTTTATTTATTTGTGTTGTGGCAGAAAGATGCCTGCTAAAAATAGCCAATTAATGACATGGAAATAAGTAAATATTAACAATATCCACCAAATAAAAAACAATTTTTCAGTATCATTCGTAAAGAAGACTCTTACAAGCACATACAAAAGTTTTCAAAAAGACTTCCGACGCAAAAGAAATACAGTCGCGACCAAAATTACTTGCCGAAACGACTTTGGCTCTCAGACATGGCCATATATTTACGTAAAATACGTCCCAAAATGGTGCATTGTGCTTCTGAATGCGCCCGCGTCTGTCGATCACGGCGGCCGCCATTCAAGGCCTGCACGATTCACACAGGGCAATAAAACAGCAATTTAACTTCGTATTGTATACCGAAAATGACAATACGTAAGTATGTATCTACTTATTGAGGCACGTAATAAGTTATTATTTGTTATAGAGTGATTCAATTTTTTGATCGCTTCTTGGTATAGTGAAAAATGTTCGTTTTGCGGTAAGCCTCTTATTAGAATGCGTGAGTTTACCTGTGAACGATGTATTTATTTTATCTGTTGGTACCTATAAAGATGACGAGTGTCGTGAAGAAGAAATTTTAAGAGAAACAATTTTATAAACCTACATTTTATCGTTAAATAGTTAGATAGAGAAAGAGATGTGCGTACGTGGGTAATTAGTAATTACGGCTACAAAGGCAAGATAGTACACAAAATTCATCAAAGATGGATTGTATTATATCAAATCTGATACAGCTTATCATTATTGGCCACTGATAGTACAAAATAAAGGCTGTAAAAATAAACGAAAATATCCTAACCTAACCGAATAACCCAGTTTCCTTTTGTCCAACCCACCCAGAAACTGATACCTACCTTAGATCCGTGCTGGTGACCGCAAACGAACAACACTGTCAGTTTTGTAAATTACAAACATTTTGCATGCTTCATACTGTTACAAGCAATGTCATGCCCCGTCATGATCTCTAAATCTGATCTTGAAAATGGACAGACAAAAACTCTGTACAGTAGCGCTACATAATGTGAAATGGGCGCAGTATAAATTCCATAACACAGCAGCTTAAACTTTATGTGAACGAAATAAAGTCCAATTTTCGATAGCTGATCCTTTAATATACTGTTAGTTGCCTGTACAATGATTGTTAATGCCGATGATTGTCAACATGAATGTTCCCACAATTAACAATGTAGGATTTAATACCGTTAATTATACCGGCTTCTCGTTTAACGAGATTTCGTACCGCGAGAGATCGGGGGCTTTGTTTAATATTGAATATGCTGTTCGTAGCATCAATATTTAACGACGGTTTGTGTATTTAGACGATGTCATTTTGGTAAAAGCTTCTGTTTTTGCAGTTTTAAGGATTTTTTTTTATTTGTTTTACGAATAAAAGATTATTTCGAGAAATTTCATTAATACTTACGTCGTTTTTTTACGGAAAAAGGTCACACGACACATCGTAGATAGGAGTCAATAATTACAAAATTAAAGTCTAACCTTTACTTAAAGCATTCTTTTGTTTTATATTTGAGTATCAAAAAAACAATTGCAAGTTTCAAAGTGCAAAGTACCTAAACAAATCGCTGACCAAAGCAGAAATCTTCAATATAAAATTCAAAGGTGTCAAGAAAATTGCATAAGTCTAACAAAGCTAGATTTTCGTAAAGCGTTTTAGCAGTTGACTAACTCAAGGCTTAGTTCAAGGCTATCGGCTCGGTAGATGACATAATGATCGTCGTAAACGTTCGAAATAATGACACCGTGGTCAATTCAATCTTCATAAATGAATTTTGTACTGCAAAGTCGTTATTATTTGGCTTTAGATTGCTTAATGTAATATTTTATTTGATTTTGCAGTAATTTCTACAATTCGTAAGTTCGTAACATAATCAGCCGCCCATAAAATACTCACTGTTGGGACTTAGGGCCAAGTTCACCGACAAGATAACAGTCCGATAAATTGAAAACGGTCATTTAACAAGACTTTTTATAGAAAAAGATATGTTTAACGGCCGTTTTCAATTATCGGACTGTTATCTTGTCGGTGAACTTAGCCCCTAAGCCTCCTCTCTGTGAAAGGAAGTGGGCCGTAATTTACCACACGGCCACGGGTAAAATGCGTGTTGGAGGATGTCTTCGGATTTTTGGTTCTAGGACATGCCGGATTCTTCACGATGTTCCTTTATCGTTAGAGCAGTGAATGTTAAAATTATTCATGCTAGGCCTACTGATAGCTATTAGAAAGTCATCGCGAACCTCGAATGATGCCAAAGGCAGAATATGATTCCTTTCACACCTTTATAAATTATGTAGGTAATAATATTCTAGGAAGAACATGTATTTTCAAAATGGTTTTATGGTAGGTTACCTACCAAAAAACCATTTTGAAAATACATGTTCTTCTTAAGTACCTACCTAAGTAATAGATCGTCATTTTATACTAAAAACACTTTCTACATATGTAGGGATGTCTTTTGAAATTTAATTGGGTATTAGGTAGTTGCCGGCCTAGCATGACCACGATAGAAACGGGTTTTGTCTACATAGAAATAGACAAAGTGACAGATTGTAGAAACATTTCTACGTTTTATGAATGAAATCTGTCACTTTGTCTATTTCTATGTAGACAAAACCCGTTTCTATCGTGGTCATGCTAGGCCGGTTGGAATGGTGCGTAATTTGGAAAATATACGAGTGCCTTTGAATGCATCTCTACGTCTACTAGGAAACTTGTGATTTTTATGAATAAAGTGGAATTGTGAAATGGAATAAAGGTATTGCGTATTATGGTTATAAAGTTTTTTTGCTGTATTTCCGCAGAAGCTTCAATATTTACTTATTTTGCCGGTAACTGTCACAATCACATTAATTGTTAACACTGGCAATACTTGCATTTAACACTTGAATAACCTTTTTACATCATAATTAATTGTAATTTAGGTTTATTCAAATGAATATCTTAAGACAAAAAGTAATCTAAGTACTTTTAGTACCCACTAATCAGAAGCGTGAAATTAACATATTAATTAAACTAAATCTCGGCGCGTTGTGCGGGCACTGCTGCTGCAGCTGCGGAAAGCCTCAAGCGGCGGAAATATAATAACCTCATCGGTAATTATATTTTCGAGCCGTTTGGGGTTGAAACCCTAGGGCCGTGGGGTCCGAGTGCTCATCTCATTTTTAAAGATATCGCCAAAAGATTGGTTGACACTTCCCGTGACCAAAAGGCTGGCTTTTACTTTGGGCAAAGATTAAGCATTGCCATACAACGTGGCAATGCCGCCAGTCTTTTGGGCACGCTACCAGTTGACAGCGATGCGGAGGAATTTTTTGATGCTCTTTAGTTTATTTATAATTATTACTTATAAGGTTTTTTTTTTTGTAAATAGAACTGTATATAGGTATATATTATGCAAATAACCTCTTCCCTATAAAGTTTTTTTATTTTTATTAAATAATAGGCTCGCGTTTGACCGCCATCTCGCCTGATGTTAAGTGATGATGCGGTCTACGATGGAGCACGCTTGCCTAGAAGAAACCGATTCACTCTCGACTTGAAGATACCTATATTGTAATTATCGGGGAACACGCACTCAGTTTTAGTTTTAGTACAAGTAATTAAACATCCAAAAACCTTCATAAAGTACCTACGTATATAAATACATCCTTATAAATAGCCGTAGAGTCCCCTTCCCATGAACACAAGTGCACCCGCACACCATGACTATCGGCTATCTCTAATTAATCTGGATTATACGGCGTACCGATGGGGTGCCATGGTGCGTAGTGCGTTCACTGGAGAACCGATGTTGATGGCGTTTATTTTTGAAGATGATATATTTCAATGACGAGATTTGTTTCAAACACGTGTTTGAACACATTGGAATGGTTGTAACTTCCTTGTGTGACAACTTTTGTAAATGCTTAGAGTTATGTTAGGATTAGGTATACGCAGTTTGAGTTGATGAAAATTATTTTAGCCCATTATTTAATCAGCAAACGTCAGTCTTATAAAAAAATGTTTGTATAGAAAAAAAAACATTGTTTTGTTTCAAACGTTTTTCAGTAATCGTATGTCATTATGTCTTCCGTGCGCATCTGATTTTCGAATAGAAAATTCTATACAAACACAAAAATAAAAGAAAATTAACTATATAAAGAGCCGTTATTAAATCTGCGTCGTCTGCGTCGGTGTCGGGTTCGGTTCCGTTTAATGCAATTTTGACCCGGAGTCCCATTTGATTCCGGATCAAATTGCCGCCTTCTTGTCGTCCTAGCTTTAATAACAATTGTAACAGGATATCTTTGCATAAAGATCGTTTAAGACATAACCCAAAAAAATATATTAAAACAAACACCAATTATTTATTAAATCTTAAAAACTCCTATTATTCTCATTAACCAGTACTATTTAGTATTCGTAGGTCATAATAATATGCGACGTGCACACCTAATTCGGGTCGGCACATTCGGTTTGGCATATTTGCTGAAAATTACTTGCTAACGAACGATTTTGTTGCCCGAGTGGTGCCGACTTACGCCTTATTTAGCTAATTATGCCGAATCAAATGTGCCGACTCGAATAAGTGTTTAGCAATAATGTACCACAATGATCTGAGCAATAATGTACCACAATAGCGACTTTCGCAGAAGCGGGACAATAGTGCTATAAAGTAAGAGAAGTCTTATGCCTTGTGTTTGAAACTTTGAACATCGAGTAGTTTGACTACAAGGAGGTTTTATCATTTGTGAGGGACGGGCGGGTCAAGGTTATCAACATGCGGTGTTCGTCTGTTGTCTCAATGTTCCTCTTTTTATTATGTAACACCAGAGAGAGCATTGTGGGCAGACACTTTGTTTGTGTTTATAAATTCATTGGAAATATTGGATAATCGAAGACAAGGTTATCGTTTATGTGAAGGTGTATGAATGCCTACAGTTTGCTTATTATTTAGTGACGAGATATCGCTGGGCCCGGGCAATAAAGCGGTAATATCAAAAATCTAATTTTACAGGAGAAATAAAAGAAGCTAATTTGTTTATAGTGCAGCGTACACTGATCCAAAATAGACGTTCAAAATTTCAAATGAAAGCTAATTTTTTTACCAATCTAGCCTTTTAAAAATAATTGTAATAGTATAAATATTTAATGAAATAATTGGAAAAATGTATAATACAAATTATAGACGATAGTGTTTCAATTGCAACATCATTAATGACTTTATAAACACACCGACCACTGAGATTCAGGAATGTAAGAATATAATACGACGTAATTTTCGCTTTAGATCTAGAGCGTTCCAGCCGATTACCACCTTCTTCAGGGAAATTTTATAGCCAAAGCTTAGCTGTATCATCCACTAATCGCTATTTTAGAATCCTATCCATGAAACATATTTTTATGTAACCATTGTAACAGACCGACCTCATAATGTTATTTATTTTTTACTATTTTAGACAGTATTTTATGAAATTTATACATTTTTTTAAATGTTACTACTACCTAATTTTTGTTTAGTTAAATTTTAAATGATAATAACTTTGTATAAAAAACCTTTAAAATTACATAATTTTTATTGAATACTAAACTTTGCAAACAAACACAAAAACTCTTAAAAAATAAAAATACTATGCTACCTTAACAAAATCACATTTTTTTTAGTAAAGATTAAACTTTGGAAACAAACACACAAACACTCTTAAAAAAGAAAAAATACTATGCCTTAATTTGAATAAAATCACAATTTTTTTTTTTAAATATTGTACTTTGGAAACAAACACAAAAAACACCAGAAAAATACTATGCTACCTTAATTTGAAGAAAATCACATAATTTTTAGGAACTGTTTTATTAGGGAAACAAAAATAAAATGGTCAAAACCAATGGTAAAAGGAAAAAAAATATGCTGCTTTAATCTGAATCTTCGCTTTCAATATCAATTTCTGCTTCAGAGTTCCCAACACAATGCAAATTGTTATAAAATGTATGATAATGTTTCGGGATTGCTTCGGTTTTGCAGAGACTCATCAAATCATCGTAAAGTGGTTTTGGTAAGGCGATTGGCTCTCTATACAGAATTCTCAGTTCATCTCCTGATACATCAGTCACTGGCGTCTTTTTGGGTCTTCCTCTTGAAGATCTAGTGTTTGATGCAGTATTTAAAGAAATATACTCATCGTCAAAGTTATACTTTAAATAAATAACATCTGGATGAGCTAGATTAATCTTGATTTCGTGAATCTTTGACCACATAACTTTTTCATTGGTTTGGTCTGCCCGCAACCAGTGTCTTTTGTCCATTATCTCCTTCAAATTTAAGAAATTATGTTGTTCCATTTCCTTAAGATGAAATTTTTCACCATTGATCTTAGCATTCATGATAATGCCATACATTTGATCAGGAGTATAAATTGTGTGGTTCTTTTTTGCGCGTTCGATTAGAGAATGCATCGAATCTCCTTCAGACTGGCTATGGCCAGTTTCAAAGTACCGATGTATTATGTTAATTCCAAACTTTTTGGACAAATATAGATACAGAGCAAAGATAATCCTATTTTTATTCTGCCCAGCACAACCATCAGAATAAAATATAAAATTCTTGATACCACGTTGGCTCTCAGTTTCAATGAAAATTAGGACGCAACTGCCGATTTCATTAGCACCCCTTTTGGCCACTTGATAGTGCCAAAGATAGCAGTAACCTCTTCCACTTAATGAGTTGTAAATTGTAAAGTTATATATAGGATACTTTCGCTTGTAATGAAAGATTCCTACTTCTGATTGAGGGATCGTCAAGACTTTTTCAAGATCATAAATAGCGACGACAGTAGTCGTAGAATCGACTTCTGTTTTATCTTTAGATTTTAGTTCACGAACACATTCCTTGTTTCTAATGTGCTTTGTGTAAGCTTCTTGGAGTTGGCCTTTTCTTTCACCATCAGCTTGACGATACAATGTACATTGGCCGCACATATCTTTTTTAGGTTTGTGAAAAGAATAATTGAATTTTGTATTAAACACAGTTTCGTACTGTCGTTTTGTGGCCATCTTTACATCATTTGGATAATTTGCACTCTTAAACCATTCATCGGAATACAGCCTGTACATTTTGGAAATGTTCAGTGTTTCTTCTAAGTATAACTTCTTAGTATCTCTTCGAACATAATGTGATTCTTTAACTGGAAATTGTTTTATATGTGCAATAACACTTTGCTCGGTTGAAACACTCATTTTCCGTGGTCTATTTTCATGCTGACCCCTGTTATCTTTGACTTCTTCAGATTTCCCTTTCTCTATTGCTGTGTAAACTGTTTTTTCGCTAATGCTAAGGGTATTCAAAAAAAATTTTTTGCAAACCTCAATTGATTCTGATCCATTTATCTTAAAAAAATAGCTAATGGTTTATGGCTAATGGTGTCCTGTTTTTTGTTCTAACTAGTTGCATTTTTTTAATATCTTTAGTATTCACATGTCGTAAGATATAGTGCCACTGATCTTCGTGATCACTAAGTTTCCAAAATTCGTCGAATATAGCCTGCCGAGAGACTTGAGAAATCTGTTCACCGCATTTCTTATTACATTTACAGGCGTCCTTCATCGTTTTAGAATCAAACTTTTTTTTCGTATTAGTAGCAGTATAAGCTTGGCCTGAATTTTTTTGTTTTTTGTTCTTAACTTTTTCCCAATTTTCTTCGTGTCGCCGTTTTTTTCTAGTTAGTTCTTTGGTGGTTGATAGTTCATCAGATACGGATGGAACACTTTCTGTCGTTGTAGTTTGGTTTTCAACTAAGAAATCTGGAGCTAAAATTATAGAATTATTGCAATCATTAGGTTCAATGTCAACATTTTCTATAGATGTAGATTGGCTTTCAACTAAGAAATCTGCATCCAAGTTTGTAATATTATTGCAACTATTAGATTCAACGGCAGTTTTTTCACATTGTAAAATCAAAATATTTGAATTATCATCATTTTCGACCGGTGTTGTGTATAAAACATTTTGGTCTATTGTGAAATCTTGGCGTACGGTTTCCAGTGTTGTGTATTGTATATTTTCTTCTTGGGGTGCAGTTTGGTCACACATTTCTGCTACTTGTAGTACCGATGTAGCTTGTTGCATCGTCGTATCACTTAATGTTGTAAGGTCTGTCGATTCACACACATTATAATATTCTATAGACCGAGTGTCACAATTCTCTTTAAATCTGCGTTTGCGGTGACGTGGTGTGCCAAATACTAAAGTTGGAGAAGCTACAAAGTCAACATCATCGAATATAGCAGACTCGTAGGAAATAGTAGAAGGGGACTGCAATAAATGTGATTGTAAATCGAAATTGGCAGAAAGACATTGTAAAGTTGGGCTATGAGTTCCAGTGCGATTTACGTCTTCCATACTCTTCGAAATGGTGACTTCCTTTGTTTTTTCATAATCACCGTTACAGGGAAGATTTATGGCATCTATAACAAAACAAAAGGGTACTTACCTATTAAAATATCGAATCTGTCGTAAAACAACATAAGTTAGTGACATTTTTTTTATATTCATTTAATAAGCATAAACACTATAATTTTAAATATTAATACTTCGACCCTTAGCGAAATACTATAATTTCGACTTATGTGCGTTTTTCCATCAAAATGATATTATTTATTTACTTATTTATGTACACACAAAACACTATGAAACGACATACTACATACACCCACACACACATACATACACACACAATACACATACACACACCTACACTCATCATTTTAGTTTGATATATTACATAGATACTATCATACATACAATATAGGTTTTTTTCAAATTAGGTAGGTGAGTAGGTAATGATAGATTTATTAGCGGTTTAAAAAGAGGTAAGTAAACTTAAACAACTAATAGAAACACGACGATAGGTAGATGTTGGTAGGTATTAAAAGAATAATAATAATCAATATCATACCTAATCATCTTACTGATTAATCACTTACCGTCAACCATGGATAACATTCTTCTTGCTCGAGATTTTGCTGGTAATAATTGTCTTGCCATTTTAAAAAAACACACAGTTTATAGATCTAAGGATTATTATGTTTAATAGACTCGTAATTCAAAACCACTTAATCGCAATAAAAGAACATTATTAGCGCAAGACGTCACACACTGCACTGACACCGCCCTCCGAATTGAGTTATTATTTGTATCAATTGTTTACCTAAACATGATGCTAGAAAGCATGCGGTAATCATTTATGCGTAGGAGTGAAAGGGATGGCGTTCAGCGTAACACGATAGTACGGCGCCAGGGTTACAATACATTTCCGGGAAGAAAGGCGTAATAGCTTGTACAGAATAAAATCTCTTGTGATTACTTCGTATTAAGTGTTTACAGTTTATTGATATAATATGTTTATTTCCAAAACGGCGGTTAAATTTATTACTGTTACCCTTTGTTTAGAAATTTAGTGTAAAGATGTTCACCGTTTTTTTGTGTTATGTTTCTTAGAGTATTGCAATAATACATTTTTAGTCATAAGAGAATTTTCCATGCAATAAAGCTGTTATTGTCATTTATTCTAAAGAAATATTAATTTAAAAAATTGAAAAAAATAAGAGTGATAGATTGATACTCCGAGAAGCCAAAAATCAAATAACATTAAAAAGGGCGTAACCGGCGTTTACCGCTATATTGCCCGGGGCCAGCGATATAAAAACACTTTATCGATTCTTAATGGGGCACGATTTCAATCTGAGATTTTTTTTTCCTTACAGAGAATCTAATAGATTCGACCTATGAACGGTTAGTGGTTTTATGCGATGTTTATTCCCACTAAACTATGATAGAAATAGGTCCAACCAAGAGGAAGAAAGCTATCTCCCCCTTTACTTTACCTTGCCCTACTCTGAAAGTTTTTTCTGGAGGACAAACAAAACACAATCGTTATCCCCACCAGACCCTTTGGATATACTCCTACAATATAAGTAGTTATAATGACGATATCGATCGCAATAAGCCAGTGGTGGCTACAGGTGGTGTTCTTTGTTTTGGTGCGGTCATTGACCCCGGTGGGGCGGCAAGCTGTCTGCCGCACCCCCAGTGCATGCAGCGAGCATGCGCCTTCGACGTGCACGCATATTAAATAGGGGTGGACGCATCGGTGTTTGTGGAATGGAAGCTTTATTGTCTTTATGGTGACGCCATTTTGGTTTAAAGTAAGTTGGCATAAGAGGTGGAACTAGACGGAATCGAAGGAAAATGATGCTTTAGAACTGCAGTAATGCAAATACTAGACTAAGTAAAAGTCTAAACTTGTAATATTACAAATATACATAACAAAAAAACAGGTTTTAAAAAAACCGACTTCCAAAAACTACACTAAAAACTATGAAATAAAAAGTTTAAACTTCCATAATTAAAAATCTAAATGTATATTGAAGCCGGCGGGGCCTTTTCAGGTTTTTGCCTCTCAGTCTTTAAACAGGAAGGGTGTGCGCAGTGTGTGCACGTGGAAATTAAGATTTCCTTTTATTCCTTGTTCATCTGCAATTTTGCTTATTTTCATGCTAGGCCCCGCCGACTTCAATATACATTTAGATTTTTAACTTACGTATACAAAAGTACCATAAAATCATGGATAGAGCGACTTTAATAATATACTGCCTTTGACACACATTTTGTATGTACTTTTACCGAGATCGATTGCTTTCACGAATTTAAATAGGTACTTACCTTCTAAGATATTTATGGATAAGTACGTTTCAGTAATCGAAAACAATGTTTTTTCAGCAAAAGGCTCTTTCCCTAACTTTCTATCAAATAAGACTTGAACATAAAAAAAGCTGTGTGTACTATACACCTCTGCCTAACCTTGCGGAAAATACTAGCGTGATGTTATGCATGTATAATATCGAGATCGATTGCGTCCAGGAATTCGTGTACCTCCATAATATGACTTTTTTATTATCGTCATGATGTCATCGATATACACGAAAAATTCCGTTTATTGAAGCTGGTTACAAAACTATTCAACCTAAGTTAATAAAATTTATATGGGACCACCTCGCGAGCTTCTTCTACCATATGAAAAAAAAAACACGTAAATCGGCTCACAGATCACAGAGTAATCGGTGTACATACATTAAAAAAATAAAAAAAAAATAAAAAAAAAACAACAACCGAATGCAGAACCTCCTCCTTTTTGGAAGTCGGTTAAAAATACTTCGACAGACGTCACTACAGCGAAAAACTGATCTGCGACAACGACACAGCTTATCTCCGATAGTCAAATACTTTGAAAATCGGTTATACTTTTCTCGTTATACAATTAATAAAAAATAAATGATTTTGTATTAGTTTTTAGTATAGGTATAGGTACCTACATAATATCATCGGCCAATCGTTTCTGGCACGTTCCGGCCGCTGCTGCCGCGGCACCGCTTGATTTCCTCGCTTGTGTCGCAGATCATGAGTCCTGTCGAAGAACAGTGCTATCGGGAGTCTTGTCAAAGTTAAGGTTAAAATTGTTGCAGTTCAATATTTCGCTATACTTAGTAATCAGTCGAAGTTCAGTCGTAAACTCGTAGGTAGTAAGATAATCCAATTCCAATCATAACAAAATCCTTGTAAGCTGTTACACTCTTTTGGAAGTCACGGGTTCATATAGTTTTATCAGTCTACGAGTATTTTCTTACATGGTAGGTACCTATTCTAGTTCTTAGTAATATCAACTATATTATTTGGTCCAAATAAACGTTATTATTATTGATTAATCTGTATGTGTAAATTGTGGTAGTATTGTAGCTACCTACGATATATTAGCACAAAATAATTAAAACATCAACAACATAATTAAAATAGCCGACGGTAAAAGTAACCTTGAATATTCACCTCCAGTCTCCACACACAAGCGCCAACTCAAAGGAATATTAAAATCTCCCACATAATCGATTAGTCCACGAGACTGCTCGGTCGTGGGTGTACTACACTGGCAATATCCGGGCTCTGGGCGCATTAATGTTGCATAATGAGCCTCCACCGTGCCCTCCGTGCACGTGGGACTCAGACGGCTATGCTATGTCGTGATAGGAAGAGCAAAGTTATGCAATATGACTTTTAGTTTGTTGTTGTACCTAACTTTTCAATAACTTATAGTACCTACCTATGTGTTTAATTTATGACTTTCAAAACATGTTATAGCCATGTTATGCTTATGGCTATTTACCTACTCATAAACACCTCACTGATTGAAATATAGGTACAACTACTTATCCTTGTCTTGTTTATGACAATGAATAGAGATGACAATTTGCAATAAGAGCTGTTTAATTTAATCATCGTTTATAGGTAAGGGGGTTAATATAACAACAAAGATTGCGGGTTCATAATTATGTTTTCGCATTCATATAGTAGGGATTACCGAAGATGAAAGACCAAGATTCTATGATATCCTATCTAAGTGGCAAAGCTTTTCCGTAGTTGCTAAGATCGAGTGCTGTCTTTACCATTTCCCGTGGGTGTCGTTACCTGGCAAGAGGCAGCCAATCATAGTGTGACCATTAATGGGCCCGCTGGGTGAAACTATTATAGCTATATTCCCTGTTAATTATAATATTGTAGAGGTATAAGATAGAAACTTGGATTTTATTCAGTGCAAGATGGTAATAATACTGGGTGACAGGTTAAAAGAGTATTCAGTTTTCGATAGTAGTTCGAATTATCCACCGGACCAATTTGAAATCACGAAACGGTTCCATACAAAAATGTCAATTTCACTCAACAAAATGTATGAAACAGCAGATTTTTTTCGTGATTTAAATGTTTGTCCCGTAGTTAATCGAACTAGTATCGAATACTAAATACATTATTGTTCAATATGCCCCTCGTTCAATCTGTCACTTAGGGCCAAGTTCACCGACAAAATAACAGTCCAATATTGAAAACGGCCGTTTAACGTGTATAAAAACAATTATCTTGTTGGTAAACTTGGCATAGTACATGTCAATAAAGTGTAAATAATGTTGTTAGTAAAGAAGAAAAATTTAAAAATGACAATACAAATTTCGTAATCCACTTCTTTGGTGGTCATTTGGTTACACTTGCAAGTTTATTTAGCAATCAGTTTTGTAGATATTAATTTAAAATTATTATGCATTTGAAATACGAGTACCTACCTACTTAGTTATATTATTTAGTAATGCCAAGTTTTTCGTACCTATGTACTAAAATCATTTGGGTGAAATATCTTAGTAAGGTCGATGGCTTGGTCAAATTTTATATTTAAGTAATCAAAATAATACCTAAGTATTATTATTTTTGGAAATAGCTCTATAGTTTTCGTTTTAGTATCAAACAGTTTTAGCTTTGTTCATCATTCATTTTGGTTGGATGTGTAAAGATTTGTGTGTGAACTGTGATGTGAAAAGGTTTCATTATTCATGGACGGAATTATTAGGAGCACACTGTATGGCGCATGTACCTACGCCTTACACAGTGCTTACATTAAACGGTCACTGAACCATTTTTCCGGCCGGATCTAAAGTTCTCTAAACGTGGTTATTTGAGAAACTGGCAACTAAATATAGGAAAAGAATGTTACTGGGATAAGATGTATACTTTTAAGCGAAATTGCGTTTCTCAATTAAGTATTAAAAATAATTGGTTGTAATTAAACAGAACAAATTTTATATTTTACATAATATTTTCGCATTATCTATTCTACTTGATTAAGTATTATATTTGTGTATTTGGTTTATTTAATTGTGAATATCTTATACATAGTTTTTATATGCTTGAAAACTGAAAACTTGAAAATTCGATATCAACAAAAAAACGGGCAAAGTTATCTAGTGTCACGGTACAGCAAAATATAATTATATACCCACTTAAGTCTAAATTTCTAAAGTATCGGTATAAAAAAATATTGTATTTATTTCTCAAATCGATGTACGGTATATACTCGTTTAGCTTTATGTACTGGCCTAGCTAATTAGAAACTCACAATCAACAATTCTACAGACAGATACCATTAATGATTAAATTCGTCTATCTCATAACAGAAAATGACTAGACAATTTATTTAAATTAAAGAGACGGCTTATCGAGTTAGGGCCGGGCCGGATAAACCTCGTATATCGACTAATTGGAATAATATTATGTTACCACAAATAGTGTGCATGTCTGCATGTCACGTCACTACGAGTTCCGGTTTTCTCGTGCAGTTGAATGACATTTATTCTTGTTTACAGGAAATGACGTATAATGGTACTTATGTAAATGCTTGCATGTGTAAGAAACCCGTTATTCTTTATCATTTGAAAGTAGGTCACATCGCCGGGGGCGCTTTGGTTGTGTTTTTATTATTTAATTATGTAGAACTTTTTTGGAGGAAGAGTGACTATGAGGATCGAAGAAAAGAAAAGCGTTACTCGTGAATGTTAACTATTTATATTTTATTCTTAACTTTTTTTTACTACTCGTGAAGCTGGTAGGTATTTCTTCACCACATTGTGTCCAAAAATATAAGCTTGCAACATAAGCTAAAATCTGGTAAAATAATAATTTAATGCTAAATACATATTTTTTTAAGAAAAATTGTTGTGTACCCGGCATTCGATTGTAGCTTCACTTAACCTTATTAACGTTTTTTTATTAAAGTAAAAAGATGGCGATACACGCATTGACTAAAGTGTGTTTTTTTGTAAATCATAAGGATTTGCATAAAGTTTTATTGGCATTCATAACACTTATCAGAACTTGACCTCAAGCCGGAGTGTCTGGTCAGCCGTGACTGTTCAGTCTGCCTATTGACATTTAATCAGCAATCAATTAATATGCAGGACTCTTGAGGTAATATTTTATTTACTTATAGTTGAAATGTGACAGGTTCATGGTCGCTTTGAAGATTTGCATTCATTGTAAATAAAACTTATGCCTGGCAAATTTGTGATTAGAATCTACTTTGAATCATTAATTGTGAGGATCCGGGTTGAGCCTAAAGACTACAAATTGATAGTTTTACTTAAACATACCTACATTTAGGCTTTTGAAAAAAATATGGAATCAATTTTAAATGGTAACAATCCTCGACTTAAAAAATCTCTCTACACCAACATTTCAATTTTGCTTTCGCACTGGAGAAGTGTTTACCTATTTTTCTGGGTACTTAATTTCACTAAAGTCAGGTAAGTAAGTTCCTCTCAGTGATTTTTTTATTACATATACTTATTTAAAAAATAGAAAAAAGAAATAAAAAATGAACGAGACTCCCCCGCGTTTGGTAAAAGTAAGTAGACAAAAAAAACCTTCAGTTCAAAAATACAAAAGAAAAACTTGAACTAAGTTTGTATGGAGAGGTCTTGCCTACCCCCTCGCCTGACTGATAGTGTCCGAGATTGCGATTGGCTCTTAGAAATATTGCTATCCGTTATTATTTAATATCCTCTCAGAAAGTATTTATCCCTTGAAAAATGCATCTCCCATTTTCTTAACCCAGCCTGCCTGCTGTAAGCTCTGTCCAAAAAAACAATCTACTTTTACAAATATTTAAAAAATCAACAGATGAAATCTGTACGCATGTAAAACGGCTACCGTATGATGTTATGACAGCTGGCGGTCACGTAAACAGCTCAAACGTGCGCACGCGCCGATGATAACGTCTGTTTGTACTCACCGCCCTCCGGGCAATGGTACTGCGATTATGATCAAAGTATGAATTAACTTGAAACAGGTGTGGTAGGTTTACAAAGTAAAAAGCGCATATGGCAGTAAAAATCACGATTAATATATGTATATATATTATAGGGTTAATTCCGCTATGCAGTTTGTCAATCTGGGACGCAGGAAACACGGCAGTTTGATTATAACTACTGATATTTAAATTATTTTTGTTGTGCTTTGAAACTTTTACAAGATAAATAAGTTAAACAATAAACATAGAACTTACTATCATACTCACCATCAACGTCATATCATGATTTAGGAGGTACCTATTTATGGTTTTATTTATGTGCACTTGAACTTGACACGCAGCCTCATAACGTGATTACTTCATGATGATGCTCCAATTTAGTCTTAAACTAGTGTTGGCCAATTAAAAAAAAATCACTATAGTTAGAAAACATTAATCATTTAGTTAGAAAACAATCATTTGTTAGAAACCTTAAGATTAGAATTTTTAAGTTATGATTTTTCTGAGGCGTAATCCTACGAATATTATAAATGCAAAAGTTTGTAAAGATGGATGTATGTATGTATGGATGTTTGTTACTCTTTCACGTAAAAACTACTGAACGGATTTTGATGAAACTTTACAGTAATATAGCTTAAACATCAGAATAACACATAGGCTACTTTTTATCCCAAAAACGCGGGCAAAGCCGCGGGCGGAAGCTAGTAAAATATAAACCCCAAAAGACATAAACTATTAATGGATCCACTTGGTCTGTCTCAAAGTTGATTTTCCAAGCAATCTCCTTTTCTAGTACCTAATCTTAGATCTCTATTCGAGATTCTTGCCTCAGCAAGCAGCTATAATCTGCTGAGTGCAGCAATTTGTTCGAAGCAGCACTATGTTACGACCTCAGATCATAGAAACAAGGAGATATGCCATCATAGCAAATTAGTACGGGAACAACTGATGCCACTTTTAGTACATTTTTCGACACAATTACGCGCATAATTAAGCGCTCCTTGTGAATAAAAAGATCTCCCACGCATTGAACATTCCGCACATCCTCAATCTAATACTATTAATCGTCACTCAACACTAGCACTGAACTTAAACACTGTATTTATACCATCGATCGTGTTCGGTTCGTCGCCAGCGCGTACGTTTTACGTTTTAATGTGAGCAATTTGCTCAAGATCAGGCATCAAGCTCGATAGCGCCTTGGCACATCTCCTTGTTTCTATGATCTGAGGTTACGACGGACAAAACCCGGAAACTACTTTGCCTTAAAGAAATAGGTACAGGGCCTAATCGAAAAGTTTGCTAGTGGTGAATTATTTATTTAATGCATTATAAACAAGTAAATAGGCATTTTCTGCCAGGTAAGGTAAGGTAATGCAGAGACAAAACATGGTGGGTGCAACAAAGTATTAAAATAATATAATAGTGGCTTTTCATATAAAATGTTTGAACTTCAGGCAAGTTATAGGAGGATCATAAAAATATTTCATTCTCTGGTTGATAGTGCCTTTCTCATGGAATGTGTTCCTTATTTGGTTTTTAGTAGTTTCAATTTTAACCACATAAAAGTATTGGCCGAGCCATATCTTTCATCATAAAACACATATAAGTATAAATCAGTACTGTTATAAGTTTTGTAATAAATCGGATCCGGAATTCCTGACATGGTACCGGATTCCGGACATTTGCGTCCACCTAATACGGGAATAACGTAGAAGAAGTCGGTACAGTGATTGATGCGATGTGATTTATGTTAATGGTCGTTTGTTAGTGAGTATTGCTAACGCGACAAATCTTATAAATTGACTAGCACTTTGCCCGCGACTTCGTCTTCGTGAACCACAGGAACTGCGCATTGTTTAGGGATAAAAAGTGGCCTAAAGCACTCAAAAGTAATCTAGCTTCCTATTAGTGAAACAACTTTCAGAATCGTATCTGTAGTTCCGGAGATTACTTCATACATACAAACTTTTAAAACTTTACCACTTTTTTAACACCTTCAAGGCTACAATTAAGCTTGGGTTCATCATAAGCGGCAATAAAACAACGAGCAGGTATTGAACTTATGATCTTTCACTCGCCAGTTCATGCTATAGGTATTTAGTTAATAAGACAGAGATCTTGAAAAGTATTAAAACAAATGAGGATCGCGGTTTTCTGAAAAGCTTAACGATTAAATTAGTATCTAACACAAAAGTGACGTCTCGCTTAAAAATAATCAATCATTAACTTACTTTCATTGACATGAATATAATATTGTAACGCTGTCAGTCAAAAATTGTTCTTAAAATAAATTGAAAACGCTTCAATTTTGTTCATATGGCTGTGCTTAGATCATTATGTTGATCAATTAAAGTAAATGATTGATTTTATTTTTTGTGATGTGTCTGAGTACCTACTGCATCATTCGTATTATTTCAACATGAAAGCAGTGTCTATTTTTGTATCAAAGAATAATTTAATTTTAGATGACTCTTGTTTTTCTATTCCCTCTACTCATCCCGTATTACATCATGAATGAACATATTTCTATTCGAATGGTGTGAAATACGGTGTGGGACAAAACGATCCCTGAGTCACCCACCCCCATGTGCTCACTATAGACTATAGTAGTCCACCATTGAACGTCTCACAGATGTAAGAATTGTATGGATCAATAGATTCAGCTCAATAGTATTTTTAAATCGATGACCACATGTCAATTTAAGGTGATGTCACTCTTTTTTTTCAGAATTAATTTGTAGTCGTTAAGTAATTAAATGCCATTGTTTTTAATTTTTTATATGTAAGGATAATGGCTGCGCAGTAGTTCTATCATGGCAATGAGGTAATAGTCCATTTTAAGACAAAACACTAGTGTGTCTTTGTGATTCCTGTGAGTGCAGTTGTGTGTGAACATTTTTGGTATCGGAAAAGATATCAAATATTTTAGGCACTAAGTAAGTAATTAATTTCTGTATAACGTGATAATAATTGTATTAAAATAAAAGTCGTTTATTTATTTTCAGAAGTTCTGATATATTATCCTATAAAAATAAATAGTTGTTGGTCACGAAAGCGCATCCCCCTTGTAAAAGTTACTAGAGTAGCAGTTTATATAGGCATTAGTGGGGGTGGGGGAAAAGACGTTGTAATGGTAATTAATACAGCCTTCTATTTCGAAATTACTACCTGTTTGGCTTTGTATGATGTGTGTTTTTACATTTCAAATAATACCATTGCGAATATTTTAGCTGCACGATTTGTTATTATTAATTTCATGCTGTTAATAACTAACATTGTCCTATGAACTTTTAAGAAAAGAAACTTTTTTATTTGCATTCTTATTTTCATGCACATTTGATTAATTTACTTAATATTTTTCAAGCCCATCTGTTTAAAAATAATTATTTAAAGTACTTATTCGGTTACCAAGACCAACCTCATCATAAATTAAATTCCATGAGGCCTTCTTAAATCCTAAGAGTCGATTCTGCACGTGCCTCTGCATAATCATGAGACATCATGCATACATACAAAATACACATACTTGAAAAACACCATAAAAACACAAAAGATGCGTGCACATCCATACTATCCTATCGTCCGAAGTCAAGATACGGAACAACCCGACGTTAGCCGAATGTTTATGGTGCTTTTTTGCTCCGTCCCTCTCTTTCACTATAACAAAAACATCGTAGTTCAAAGCTCAAAGCTCGCTTACTAGTTCGCCGCGTACAACGAACGTGTTCCCAATATCGTGTTTATGTCTTAAAATGTTATTGAATCATAACATAACAAAACACTGTTGCGATAAATAACAAACCCGTGTTTATGAAATAAATTTTGTTTCTCAGTGTTCTGTGGTTATTAATAATTGTGTGAAAATAGTAGGTAACAGGAGTTTGTTAAAATGTGAGTATGATAAATCAGACTAGTTTATTAGTACCTAGTTTTCGTAGTAGGTACCTAGTAGTTTGGAAATGTAACAAAGTGGGATTATGTGCCACGTAGTTTCTACTGGACTGTGAAGCGTACTGACGATTTATTTACGTATTCAGCACAGATGTTTTAGTTATTCGTAATAGCTTCCTGTTCCTTTGTAAAGTACTTACAAAAGTACTGTAAGCGGTTTTACCACTATAGATTTTTGTAGCACACTCACGGATCTTATTAGTGTTAATATCTATACTGTTATAAAATTGTAAACAAGCTGTGTCTGTACATTGAAGATATTCCAGAAAAAACAGTCGGGTTAGGGTACTGGGACGTAACTATACCCAAAAAGATTTATTTTTATTTTTTTGTCTGTTTGTTTGTGCGCGCATCACGCAAAAAGTACTGAACGGATTTTGATGTGGTTTTCACATTTCGATAGCTTGGGGTCCAACTTAAAATCTAAGCTACGTTTCCTCTAATTCCGGTGGGATAAACCAGAGGTACAGCTTGACCTCTTGGTAGTACTAGCCACCCTACACTACGGAGGTCATTTAAACTGGTCATTTCACTGAGTCCACGCGGACGGAGTCGCGGGCAAAAGTCTAGTTTTACTTAATAATAAAGATTTTTTCTTAGTATTTCCAGTATTAAGTATAGGTACGATTATAATGCGTATATGCGTTAAAAATCCAATCTAATTTACTAAGATCAAGGTTAAATGAAAGTTACTGGTTCTACGTATTAACATTAAAACTTAATTGTCTGATTCAATTAAGCAGCGTAGGTATTTAGTTTTAAGTTAACACTAGGTAATCAAAAAACTAAAGTAAAGATTTTTCGTTTGACTTGATATTAGGTATGTGTATTGTGTACCTATTATGAAAGTGAAATTAATAGTCAAGTCTTAATTATTAAGCCGTATTGTAATAGAAACATTATCCAATTAGTGCGGAACCAATCGATTAAAGAGCGTGGCGACCTCTGTCCGTTTGGAATGGGAATAGGTCATAATTATTAATTTCTTGTTCGTGTTACTATGCTTAATTTATAGCTTAGAAAATGCTAAAATCTGTATTCATTTAGAAGGTAATACCAGCCTTTTACTCATGGATGCTAGACACGTCACATTTAAGTATTTACTTTTAGTGTCAAAAGATACATTAACTCATTTTGGGCCGTAATATTTTTTTGCGTACATTAATTTAGTGTGAAAATATTGAAAGAGTACACGCTAAGAATCATTTTATATTAAAGCAACAAAGCTGATTCCAATCTGGATTCAGATATATGAACTAGTTTAGGAGCAAAAAAGTATATTAATTTGTACTCTTTCTTATCAATCTTCGAACTCAAATAACTTTGGTCTTTTTATTAAATGATTTTTCTATTGGCACCACCTTTCGAACTAAATATGTTTTATTCATGGCTGTATAATTTTATTTTAGTCCAGATCAGATCATCTTTGATTGAGGCTTGGTCCAATTTGCAGTTCGTCCATATTATGTTCATGTCATGCAAATAGACTTGTGCACACGGTCACGTGAACTTGATTGAGCCTTCAAGTCTCTCGTAAATGAACGATAAACTTGTGGTGCTATTAAATATGGAGAAATTAATTGCACAGGAAAGGCAGCGTCCATTAAGATAGGTACCATCAATAAACTCGGCCTATTAAAGTCTACTACTGAACTTCACCATTTTATATCAACCCGAAGTCTAATGCTTAATCCTCCTCATTAATGTAATCCTTGGGAATAATACAGTCCATCCACCATTATCACTAGCCTGTAACCTAGTCAACATCAAAAGTAGATGACATTTTTTTATTTCAAAATGAAATATCCATAAGCCAATCATTACTCTCAATTTATAAGTAATAATATGAGTCTATAAAATTTAATAATTGGGTATAGTCAATCATTGCTTTTATCAAATAGGTCTGTAGGCTGCTTTGGTATTAGCAATCTATAAATTTATAAAATAATTTTGAAATAGTCATAATAATTTCATCGTTTACGTTTGATATTGACTGTACCTACATACACTTGGCGACCTCGGTGATCGCATTCTGTAGTTAATACTTTAAACGTGGTTCAGCTGCAAATATAGCCTTTTATTCACGCTATTAACCTTTTATTGACGCTATTTTACCTGAAAGGTTTGGCGGAGCTCCAAGCTGTTAACAGTTGATGCCATAAAAACTAGGCAGTTTGATGTTTGGTCTTGCTGTGTTTGTAAGTGACAGGAACATAATAACTCATTCTGTCTTAGTACACTTGAATTTTATGGCTTGCCGCCGGGTGACAAGCATTTGGTACAATATTATGTTTATGTTTATTCTTTCATTAATTAGAAGACATTGATATTCCTTAACTTTTTAATGGTTGAAGTGTAAACTAAATTAATATTAAAGAGTCGGTCCCGACAAAAGAGAATTATACGGAACTACTTCATTCACCCGGATTTAAAGTATCATCTCCCGTTTTCTCTGTGTTCTTTGTTTGAACTCTGTGCCATGTAGTTAAGGCATCATGAAGTGGCAATTAGGTAATAAATATACACACTTTGCTAAACTAATTTATCATGGAAACCATAAAGTTGTCTGACTTGAAACAAACAACCTCAAATTTAATGTAATCGCTTTGACGAGTTGATGAGACTGATATTTTACCTACATACGATCATTTTCTAACTAGTTCTTTTTTTTTATTGATGTAGATTGCATACAGCATTCTTCATTCAAACCGATCAAGCCGGAGTTTAGCATATTAGTGCCGACTCAGTAAAATAATAAATTATTTTTTGACACTAATAGCGATTTCATAGACTATTAGCTTTATGATACGCGTTTATTATAGTGCCATAAATCTTTTTTAAAATAAATACTTAACTCATATTAATTACCTGACAGAGATAAATCAATAGTTTTAAATGTTTCAATCTGAGATCTACATAATAAAATTATAGAGCGTAGGTAGTTAACCGAGTACCTTCCTACTTGACTCAAAAAATCGATAATAATGCAATATTTGAGTCCGTCTGATTCGAGTGCATGCTTAGCAAAGTTTTTCGAAGTTGTCGATTTTACGAACTTAGACTTTGCTAAGCACGGGGTGAGATCTATATGTATAGAGCGTAGATACTTGACTGCTCAGACTAAACTAGCTAAGTCCCTAATTATAATGCAATCTTTGGGCACATGAATAAATAACTTTGGGTTTGAGGGCTAGGAGCCTCATTGGTTTAGTTGTCATTATGGGCGATTGCGGGGGCTGGGTTCGATTTCTGGGTGGGCAGTGTTAGGTACACTGCCCACCCAGAAATCGAACTCAGCCCCCGGGATTTTACATAAATCCTCAGCACCAGTCGGCTTCGAATAAATGCCCAGTTAATGACAATAAGTTCGACCCAGACTTATAATATAACTAGCGAAATGTGGATTCATTTACACCACTGCTTACCGTTTCAGGGGGTCTTACAGGCGTTATGATAAGTTATGTAGGTATAAACAAAAAATAAGTAATAAACTGTACAAACACAAAACAATAAATTATGATAAAGATTGATAGACTCACAGCCATTAATCGTGACACCGTATTAAATCATATTTCGTGCGTATCGTACCAAAAGAAAACGAACTCAATTTAGCTGGTATTTCTGTCACACAATAAAATTGTATTTTCTGTTCCCTTTTTAGCAAATATTGTTACACACTTTACATGTAATAAAGGCCCTTTTATTATTTGTTCATATACTTACTTGCAATTATTATAAATACCTACATAATTTCGATCATTTTAAAATATTTACACACAAAATTACTTGATAAGTATTTTTATTTTTAAGTATTTACACTCTCCAAAAACCAAAAAAAAAATGCATAAAAAAGCGTAGCCATGAAAATAAAAAGTAATAGGAGAAAAACAATCTCCACGCATGACAAACTAGCAGTCACTTAGTTTGTAAAATTTTCTACATGATCTCACAAAGACCAACAACTGATTCAAGTCCTGAGCGCCCCAAGAGCATTAAAATTTGATGTTTCATGCTCTATATCTTTGCATAGTGGCCCATTGGTTGAATATGTCTGAGGAAGCCCGTCTGTAAAAGCTTAGTAGGTACTCGACCGTTTTCAGTAACCTATCTTTCAACAGATCCTCAATCCCCGGAACATTGTAGTAGCCAGTGAGTGTCTTTATAAGACTTGTTCTCTGTCTATGATTTTGAAGAGAAATGAGGCAAATGATGGAAGGTAAAAACTATGATTGTTTCATTGCGTATATTGCATCGCCAGAGCTCCTGAGGATGTGCTGTGTTGACAGTGGAGGACCTGCATGACCTACTAGCTTCCACCCGCGGCTTCGCCCGCATTTTTGGGATAAAAAGTAGCCTATGTGTTATTCTGATGTTTAAGCTATATTACTGTAAAGTTTTATCAAAATCCGTTCAGTAGTTTTTACGCGAAAGAGTAACAAACATCCATACACTTTTACATCTTTACATCCTCACAAACTTTCACGTTTATAATATTAGTAGGATCAGCACAGCGAATCCTCATTTTAAAGGGTCGGTAACACGCTTGTGATACTCGGTGTTGCAAGCATTTCATAGGTAGGCTATGGTGACCGCTTACGATCAGGCGGACCATTCCTACGTCTGTGTTGCCACTATCATTTTATAAAAAAAATTCAAAAAAGGGATAGTGTTATTTGTCCTGTATATCTTCATCTCGCTCTCGCACTGGAACAATGATGGCTTTGTACAGTCATAATACGACCTCAGGCACGGGGTCTCATCAGTAACAAAGGAACATTTTTTTCAATAAATATGTATCGATTTGTTATTGAAGTTTGTGTATAATTGAAAACATAGAACATCAAAAATATTTGTTCTAAAAATTTATAGCCCGAGGATAGCCCGCGTTACGGCGGTGACGTTTCTTTGTATGAGATGCATCTATAGCTGTACGTAGTATTATATTTATTATCTGTGCCTTAGGTTTAATCAAACATCGTGCCGCCATGTTATCGGATTGCACAGACGAGAATCCCAGTTAATTCTGAAACCCTAGGTTTTATCCTTCAGTAATCCGAGCCTTTCCCTTTACCCTATCGTGAAGTGAATGCTATTTAATGTTTAGAGTATTTACATTAATTGATAGGTACTTGACAAGGCACAAAAACACCCAAAAACTTTTGACATAATAAAAAAGTAATTCTAAATTCGATAAAAAGATCATTTACCCCTATCTTCTAATAGGTAGTTTATTTCCACAAAAGTCTTCGTTGGCCGCTTACTGATGAGAATACCATGAAAATGATATGACTTACTTAGACATAATAATTATTGTAAATAATAAATTAACTCCACCTATCTCCCTTGAAATATTAAAGTTTACGCACGTCCTTTCAATAATAATTAAACTTATCACGCCAAAATTCAAAACATAAAACGAAAAGTTGGTAAACTTTACGACACTTCATTAATTCATCCCACATCATGAATCATAACAATATCACCCCTCATTATGAGCCCGACTCAAACAACTAACAATTTGGTTGACAGCCAACCACCTTTACATTGGCTATAAGTTCGACACAGTTTGGCGACACACCAGATCCAATTGTTGTTTGCTTGTACTGTTTCAAACATTTATTTTACATAGGTAGGTACTGCTTTGCACGGGTGCAATCGACCCATGTGGCGACATGTCAAAATTACATTTATTTATTTATTTTATTTTATTATTTATTTAAATGCCTTACGGTCGGTTGCAGAAAGATAATTAAATTTTAATGGATGCATTAACCATACAATTTCTATCGTTAAAGTCTCCTTTAAAACTTAATGACCTTTTCTGCAACTCAGCGTTAAACTATCATTACAGGTCTTAACCTAATGTAAGAGCAGTCACACACAAAAAAATTAAATTAAAGCACAAAATACATCTCAAGACCATCCTGATCATTATTTTATTGTAAACAATAGTACGTACTTATACTTATTTAATATAAAATAGTAACGTTTAGGATACTATATTATCCTACTTCCTATACTAATATTATAAACGTGAAAGTTTGTGAGGATGTAAAGATGTATGGATGTAAAGATGCATGGATGTTTGTTACTCTTTCACGCGAAAACTACTAAACGGATTTTGATGAAACTTTACAGTAGGTAATATAGCTTATACATCAGAATAACACATAGGTAGGCTACTTTTTATCCCAAAAACGCGGGCGAAGCCACGGGTGGAAGCTAGTTATTATAATAGTAGTGTTGGCAACCCTAAATACCTACAAGCGTGATTTTATGTTACGTTATAATGGACTTGATGTGTTTCTTGCCTGAATGTAATTTTATTTGAACTGCAATTCGCGGAAAAGGCACGCAGAAAAGTAGAGCGTGAATCTCAGCAAAAATTTGCTTACATTGCAAAGTTTATTAAATTGTAGTTCCGTACGTTTATTTTGAGTTCTTCAAGTTGTTCATGTTTTATTCATAACTGGATGTTATAAGTAGATGTAGAATATTCACGAGAACGCTGAAAGCACTCGAATAATGTAAAAATTTACTTAGGCCCGTATTACATAACGATGCTCGAGCACAGATCTTTGCTTGAGCATAGATTTAAAGCCATTCGATTGGTTGAAATCTATGCTCAAGCAGAGATCGGTGCTCGAGTATCGTTCTGGAATACGGGCCTTAGTCATCTTCCCGTTATATTTTTTCGGGACAACTTGAAACGAGTATAATTGAAGTTTAGTTCTAATATGACAGTGTGTCAACATGCTGTCATCACGTAGATATATGTATGTAGTTATGTACTCGTATGTATGTCATGTAAGTAAACCCATTAGCGTGCAACGGGGCCAAGCATCGGCCACTACTGGGAACGCGATTGTTTGTACCGATCGTTATTCGTGACGATTCCTTGCTTACGTGTTGATTGTTAACACAACGATTGTCACTTGTACCCTCTGCATTCTTGAAATAACTGGCACCTCCACATTTCCGTTAAATAACGTCATTCCGAACTTTATTGCCAGGCTTCTGCGAGACCTGTTACGTCTCTTGACGACACAATAAAAATGAAAACCCGATTCCCACGAAATGTGAATAAATAAGAAGGTGGAGTTGAGATAAAATATTGTTTCATATCATGAATACTTAGCAGTGACATCTAATAAAACTTGATGTGTCATAAAGATAAATCCCTGAACGTAAAGTAGGTAAACCAATTTTATATTCTATCTAATAAAACCCCCTTAAATCTCTGATTAGCACACCCACAAATCTCACGTTAGCTGTTTAATATCCAATCATATAAGTTGATACGAGATTTTACTACAAAACAAATCAAAAAAGCTTTCAGTGGTTCACCTGACTCTTGAAGGCTTTTAAAAAAACAGAAACAACATTTCGACAGTAAAAATCTAGCTTTATTGCAACGAGCAACGAAACTATTCCACTCTAAACTCTCATAGTTAAAATTGTATTGTGTAACGAGCGAGGCCAAACTGATTTTTTTGCGGGCGCAAGTGAAGCGAAGTTGTCCGCGCTCGGTCCGCGTACAGTCCGCGCGGCGCGCTTGAGAGGCGCCCATCTCGGTTGAATAGCGGCCCAGCCCTCAGCTCGCTATTTGCAGAACAATGCAGGCTTGATGTGCGCACGCCGCTACCGGGAAAGCGCGGAGGGAAA
This sequence comes from Thalpophila matura, assembly GCA_948465475.1. NCBI lineage: Eukaryota > Metazoa > Arthropoda > Insecta > Lepidoptera > Noctuidae > Thalpophila > Thalpophila matura. The sequence continues at coordinate 6,986,874 of OX419183.1, read as the reverse complement.
ACGCGCGAAGTCGCCAGTCTCGGCCCGCAAGTGCGACCGGCCGCGCGCCGAAGCACGCACGACGCAAGCGCCCTGGCGCTCGACGCCACGCGCCGCGCTCGCCGCGGCGTTACGTTTTCCGAATCGACCGCAGACGGCAACACTGCCACCGTGACAGAAATTCAGTGTCAAAAGGTTGGTGACCCCTCTCTAGTGCAACCAAAATACCACCCAAATCCAAGGGTGCACAGCCTGGTTTCCTTCCTCCCGCCCACCTGACATCTGCTACTATGTGCAGTAGTAGTAATTTCCTCGTGCGCCGCAAATGTCAAACGCTCTCGATTGAGTAGGAAATGCTGTTATGAGGGATTGATTTATTTCCCTATTACTGAGGTTTGAAAACTACCGATTGCCTATTTCGGGATTGATTGATTTGACAACTGCGTTGAATAATCAAAACTAGCGTTATTTTTACTATTACTTGAATTAATGGAATTGATTTCTCGAATTGGTTCCTAATAAATATTTTTATTCAATAGGATTAACTACAAGAACGTTGAATTTCCCAAATATTTTTCTTTGAACAAGGATACCTACGCGCACATCCAGGTACACCGATGCCCTTGACACACTTTAGGATGCGTAATGTGACAGGACACAAAATAATTTTGTTACATGGCATCCAGCTTGAAAACGGGATACATTTAGTTAGATGAAAATTATTCATAGAATAAATAAAATAACGGTCTGATTGCTCAACGATCTCTTGCTAATATCCGAAGCTGTGAACCATAGAATGACAGCCGTGACGCACCAGTTTATTCAACAAACTCTCACCCTACTTATCGAAAGATCATGACTCCGTCACTACAGAAAATTTTATCAGATATTTTACCGTATAAAAGGGCCCACTGCGATCCAATTTTAAACATAATCAATAAACATATCACCACCGATCGCTTCGGTAAACATCGAGAATCGATCGAGAATCGGTATATCGTAATATTTAACTCCAGCGTTTTTCAAGCTCGTAAAAAGAAATTGAGTACTGCGACCTATATATCGAGTCTTAAACTGAAATTAGATTGCGTTAATGCGTTCAGTAGGAATATAAACTGCGTACCAAAACACGCCAAGGGATATGTCATGCCCCAGAAATAATAGCTCGAGCTATGCCACGTACCAAACTTCGGATCGATGAGATCATGACTGCAATGATATAAGACATCATATTTAAATGCACATCATTGTGGCATAAGAAGTAACACGCAATTTGCGTGAGAATTGTGTGCTTAACAAACCAATGCTTAACTTAGTAGGTGCTATTCAGGCGCAATTATTAGATCCAAGGGTACAACAAAGTATGTCTGAATGTCTGATGCATTTGTTTTTACAGTGCTGTCAATTATGTTATACAATGTTTATTGACTTGATCACAAAATTATGTTAGCTACCAAAGAAAATAATTAAAACAGCGTGTTGCTCGAACAATATTATTGAATACTAGCACTTCGCCCGCGACTTCGTCCCCGTGTCCCACAGGAACTGTGCATTTTTTCGGGATAAAAAAATAGCTAATGTTACTCAGTGATAATGTAGCTTTCTATTAGTGAAAGAATTTTTAAAATCGGTCCAGTAGTTTCGGAGCCTATTCGGTAAAAACAAACAAACAAACAAACAAAAAAATCTTTCCTCTTTATAATATTAGTATAGATTCATACAAAGATAAGCAGTTTTAAACAATGTTATTATATTAGGCAGAAACGATGTTTAATTTACAGTTTCACGATATTGTGTAGATGATTTATATAGGTACCCTTTTTGTTTATTTATAAACGTTTACCAGTTCTGGTTTTAATAAAATATATTTTTTGTAACTTCTATGAGAAACTTTTGATTAAATTGTTCGTTATTCGTTTGCAAAAATGTGTTGTATCGTTACATTTTTGCCTCGACTTTTTAAATTTTACAAATAATGAACGCATAATGAGTAAACGCATATCTAAAATAATTAAGGATGATATCCATATCATCCATAATTTGGTGTGCCACAACCTTTTTATCAGTTCCTAACCAAATTATACCTAGTAAGATGTTCAAACAATTGTCAGTTTATTAATTAATAATTATCTGTTTAATATACGGTAAAAAGTAGACCGATTTTATTATCATGATCAGAGAGAACGCATTCATTTGTTATAGAAGTTTTCGATTAGGGTTTAGCTCTATTTGCCATCAAGCTACTTTATAAAGTAAAGTAAGTAAGTAAAAAGTTTCAGCTTTCTAGGTCCAAGAATCTGGGCTGGGCGTTGATGATCAGTCAGTGAGGAAGTCAGGACTCTTATTTATATACGAGTATGATTCATGATTTTGGACATTATAAAGGTAATTTTTAAATATTGATAGATAAAAATTGATAGATATAAATTATGTACATACCCACAGCAAATATGTATTGATCTAAATAGAATGCAACGCAATTGTTTCAATTGACGTTTAGAAGGAAGTGATCAAAATTAATGAACTAGCAACTTTTTATCTCAAAATCTAGCATGAGTCCGTCACAGGTACCTACCTACAATATCCGGCCGACATACCTACTCTATGTCTGATATGTACCTTAGTGATTGTGATGCTCCAAAATAACATCTTTCATCTCTACATAGAACCATTTTAATATGAAAACATATTAAAAATACATAAAACAGCTCGCGTAGGATTCGCACAACGCGTTCCGACGAATTTTGTAAATAAGGCCTATTCAAGTTCCATTATTAAAGCTTTTGCGTGGGCTGCCCAGTGATTATAACTGTTCTGCCATACAATTATGAACCTTGGGGCTTTTGAATACAGTTCGTATTTCTTGTTGAGTTAAACTAAAGGAATGATCAACAGGCAGGTGAATAAACGCTTTCAAAATCCAGGCTCCGCTTTTCAACAGCGCCTGCAAGTTTTATAAAGGTCTGGATTAAAAAAAATGTAGGCATAGTCCGTGTCTGTTATTACTAACTAACTTATTTACTATGAATCGCACGCCTGGGAGTTTTAAGCGGAGAATTCATTTAATTTTTTGCTTACAATTTTGCTCCGTTGGAAAAGATATTTTTCCAACTTTTAAAAGGCAGCTTTCCGGTATTTGTGGCGTGTTCTTGTAGTTTAATTAAAGACTTTGTCGGTAACTAATTCAATGTAAGTAAGTATTCTGTTTTCTAACAGTCTTGGTATCATTTGTAGACAATTAAAATTTGAAATATATTGTGTAAATAACTCATATTTTGAACAGTTATGTTTGTTTTCACAGCTCCAGTTTACTTTTCTATTAGATATTGTTCACTTGAAGTTCTATATTAATAACCTGGACGATTAAAATCAATAGGTTGTACAAACAAATTTTTTAAAACACAACTGAAAAAGCCATCTCGACCTCCGTTTTATTCCTGTCGTGTCTACTTTCCCGGGCCGTCACCCGTCCTTTACATACGTGGGTAGCTCTAAAGGCACCCAGACTTATTTACAGCCCTTTGAAGTATCGCAGTACCCAGACAGACGATACCTAGTTATAGCTACCATATACCACTTTCAAACCTTTTATTTTAAATTTTTTGGAGTCGTAAAATTAGCCTTTGATACAGTTTAATTAAAAAAACCGTTGAAGATTAAAGGACGGTGAACAAGAAGTTTATGGAGTAAATGAAGATAGAAGCTGTTGATACCTATGTGATATGTGTTAAGGAAATAGAAGTCTATGTTTATGTTTATAATGATAAACGCAGCCGTGAACTTAATTACAGAAAATTATAGGTCTATTCCTGAAGTGAAGAGCTTTAACGATTACAGTACTTCGATTACATGACTACGAATAAAGTGGATGTGGTTATAAATTATTGTATGTATAATTGAATATGCACCAGAGGGAAATATTACTGTTGTATTTACGATACGAAAACTGAAATAAGATTTGTGCGATTTAATGTAGTAAACGGCGCCGGCGTTTCCTCTGGGATTAGCATTGGAGACGCGACGCAGACTCAGTGAGATAAACAAGTTAACTAGCTGACTGAAGTGTAAGCCGGGTGGTTGACTTCCTATCGATGTAAAAAAATAGTAAATTAAAAATTAAAAAAACCCGACTGCCAAAAAACAACTAAAAAGTTCAAAACAAGAGCACTTTTCAAGCAGTCTGATGCAGTTGGTGGCAATTATTTGTGTTAAATCTTAGATTTTATGCCACCAACTGCATCAGACTGCTTGAAAAGTGCTCTTGTTTTGAACTTTTTAGTTGTTTTTTGGCAGTCGGGTTTTTTTAATTTTTAATTTACTATTTTTATTTTTCACTTTTTAGTTTTTAATGTATGTTTTCGTAATCTTCTTTTCGAGCCCTTCATTTTGATACCCCACATGATAGGTTTTGAGGATAAGTAAGAATTAGCGAGAATGATTGCTTTGTTGAACAACTTTAAATCGTTATATATCCTAAACTATTATTTAAAATGAAAAATGATAAAAGGAACCTAAAGATGATTTTAAAATACCTATTCAACGACACCCCACTTGACATAGTTCGGCAACTTTTTTTTTTTTCATTTTGACAATATGGCGTCTGGTTGTCGCTGTGGTGAATTTTGATTACTGTTATGTCTTTAGTGACACTCGCAAGGTTAAGACGAATCGATTGACGTAAGAATTATCAAAATCGGCCTACGCATTTGGTCTCTAGAACGCCACATAGAAACAAACATACATACATACATACATACATACATACATACATACATACATACATACATAGACTGATAAACACATTACCCTCCTTTGCGTCTCGCAGTCGGGTAAAAACAGACACCCCTTTTAAAGACTAATGTTTTGAATGAAGATATTGATCGCAAAGAAAATAATTTCGAAAGGATGATCATGAAGACGGAAACTCAGAAAATATGAAAGAAAACCTTTTAAAGCTACCAGTGGCGAAGGGTCAGTTTTTGTAAGAGGTAAGCCGGAGCTACAAATGCTTACCTGGCCACGAAAAGCTAATTAATAAAAGTAGGCAATACTGCCTGTGCTATTTTTCAAAGGGAAGCCGGTGGGAATCGTATTGTAGGGACCGTTCGCCACTGAAAGCTACAAAGAAAATATCAAAGGAGTATTTTAAGCTGCTTATTATTCTGATAATTTCGTAAGGGATGAAAATTGTTATAAAATCAGAACATTCGCATAAAGTTAATACGGCAAGAAATACGCTGTATGTAAATAACAACTATGAATAATTTCAATAAATTATTCATAGTCCAGTAACGGAGTATACCATTAGGTGTTAATATTATTAATAGTCAGGAAGTTTGGAATGGGTTTGATCATAAACAAACACTATCTGATGGACGTGAAACATAGGGCTGGCACACATTTGCGTTTCTTAGAAATTTGGTTCAAAAATAATTAGATCAACCTAATACACGTTAGACTTCCGACGTCTGGCATATTTAGGTCATTAAACTTCCATATAAAGACATAATGGAATAAAAATACAGTGTGTATTGCTAAGGTACGCCTACGCAGGTATTAGTTAATGGAAATAGGTTGCTATGATGTGTAGGCGATGGGTGGGCAACCTGTCTCTACATACTATTGCGACATTGAAGCCCAACACGTTTGTTGACAACTAACCCATTTTAAGACGTATGGAAGCAATACCTTTGTAAAGAATGGGGCCATAATGTTAAAAGTGACGTGGTTTCTAATGTCAATAATGGAAACAATAAATCCAATTGTATATGCATTCAAGAAATAAAATAATGATACTGAGATGTCACAAAGAAAAAGCCGATTTAGCGCTAGCTTGGAGAATCTGGCACAGTTGTACAAACCATCAAAATATTGTAGGAAAACTAATAAAACTGCACAGATTTAGCGTAGCAGATGATACAGTTTGACATTCGACCTATTTTTCAACGAGCTGCACTGTTATTATGTCAACATTTATTCAGATTTTGTGGAATGAAAGCAAAATAAATTTCATTTGGTATTTTTCCTGTGTGAGTCGAGTTTTATCTAAAATATCTTTCAGAACGTTACTGCATGTGTAATGAACCTTTAAATTCCATTTATGAGTTACAAAATATGTACATAAGCAAGTAATATTTTTTTATAATAAATTATCAATGATTGCACACCTACAATCATTTATTTACTCTTATAATGTAGTCTAGCTGTATCATATTATATTAAGTTCTCGTTTTATTATTTTGCTCTACTTTTCTTAATAAATCTACAGAGACGAGTTATAAGATCATTCAATTACTTGTTTTCTCTCTAGTTTTCCACTACACAGTAAGTACGAATTGCTTGCAATGCTTCTGTATTTTTATTGGCGTCAATGTATTTTATTTCTGCTACATTTTGACTTTGCATTTTTATATTTATTCGGTATACAAATTCTAAAGAGATGTTTTACATTTTACGCTCCAATGTGTTTTGTTCAATTTTTAGTTTGTACAATTTTCCGTTTGGCGGCATCCGTATATTGATTTTCACAAACAATCTGTTTGAATATTTTGATGTGTAGGTACTTTTAAAACTGTATTTTGCTTAGGGGTGGTTTTGTTATATTGGGGATGGCTTTCGTCAAAATGTAAAAGAGTCAAAATTGCTAATGCATTACGAACAAAAATGTTAGTTTCATAAACCTTATTACATCACAAGTTTCTGTTTAGCCTATCAAATTCACTGTTAAAAGCATTACAAAGCAAGTCACTCTAAATTATTCCATTCTTGATAAATAAATTCTAAAACCAAACGTATAAAACCATTCAAATTAGAATGCGGGCATTACCTTCGTGAAGGCGCACACAAATTATGGCATCTTCGATCTCGTTGTTATGCAAATGCCTCAAGCTATCCAGCAAGCACGGTAAATTACACTATCGGTGACTGGTGGCAGTGCCAACACGGGCTCTAGAGGCTGTTGCCAAGCAGTATGGCTATCAGTTGTCTTGAATTGTTTACAATTGTTGTGGTCTTGTGGAGTACTTTGTATGGTGTGAATTTATGATGTAAACTTAATTATACCCCCTTACTTATAGACTGTTAAGTTTAACCACTGATTAAATATACAACTATCCTTGTCATTCGCATGACAATGAATAGAGATGACAATTGACGTACTCGTAACGTCAATTGTCATCTCTATTCATTGTCATGCAATAATGTTGATAGGAGAGGAAGTAGTGGTCATGTTCGGTTTTTCAAATCCTACGTCCTACTATCCTATCCTACTTCCTACTAATATTATAAATGCAAAAGTTTGTGAGGATGTATGGATGGATGTACTATGTATGGATGGATGTTTGTTACTCTTTCACGCAAAAACTAGTGAACGGATTTTGATGAAACTTACAGTAATATAACTTATACATCAGAATAACACATAGGCTACTTTTTATCCCAAAAACGCGGGCAAAGCCGCGGGCGGAAGCTAGTATTTATAACTTTTCTATCTATTACATTTTAACTATTTAATTGGTATGGTATGCAATAGATTCAACTAATGTTATTTTTTTGTCACACGTAAAACTTTGTTACCATCACACATTTTGCCTCTTATACCAGTGGCGGTCCGAGGGGCGGGGGGGGGGGGGGTGGGGGTGGGAGACGTAGGGGTCATGACACCCAAAAATAATTTTGAATGAGCGCAAACCACGGTAATTCACGGTATGACATCCCTCAAAGCTGCGACGGTGCCTGTCTTAAACTTTATAAAAAAAAAAAAAAACGAAATATAACTCGTTTTCATTTCTGCATAAAAAGTCGACGTAAAAGGGAGCTTTCATCTTATCACACATCAGTGTCCAGGCTTTTTGCTGGCTACCGCGATTGTTATCAGTGGCAGCTGTTGACACAGCCATTTACCCTGTCCTTTGTTGATAGCGAGCCAAACGGCTCAGCATTTTCCTAATAATACAACCCACCTGGCTTTCACTGAGTTCAGTTCCACTAAATTTTTTATTTTGTTGGGCCAGTGTGCATGTATTTTTTTAATGAGTTATATTTCTTTTTAACTTTGATCCATTGCATAAGCCTTTGGTCAGATACTTTATCTCCAAAGATACTTTATTAAGAGTGATCACTGATCAGCTTTAAAAATGTTTTATAGGTAATGGTAGGTGACAGAAAATAAACTAAAAAGATTTTAATGAGCCATGAAATAGAAAAACAAAGGAAAGAAGAAGCAATTATTTGCGTCGCTAGCGCTACGACGCACAACAATAAAAATAACAATGATACGGAGGCAAAAAAAAACTGTAGGGAACGTATGCGTGCCTACATCCGCGCAAAACGGTCGAATAATAAAAGCATATATCACGCAAATAATAAAAGCATTTAAGCAAGCAAATAAAAAAAGCATAATTATCACGGATAAGCCTTCATCTTCTACCTTCTTTTTCATAAAAATATTTTCAAATATTTTTAATTTCTACGAGGGCCACAACGCGCTTTCAACCTTTTTCACCACAATTCTTTCGTATATAACAACAAAAGATATCCGATCCCGTCTCAGATGTCTGTTCCCAGCCTCGCGTGTAATCCGAACACTGCTCTAATTCGAGCACCATGATTAACAGAATTGGGAGCAGATCCACCGTTTCTGGAACATCGTGTACAGAACATTAATTTACTCGCTTCAATCGGGAAACGTAACGTGTCATGCAGTGGAAACCAACCTAGTTCTGTTTCCGGTTTACTGGTAGCCTACTTGTGTGCCGATATAGAATAAGACCTTTTTGTTTTGTCTCAAACTGTTGCTATGCTCTTTGAAATTATTGGATCAATAGGTGATCTCAGTTTTGGGATAGTCTCTATCTCTGCTTCATAAAGCAGAGATAGAGACTATCCCAAAACTAAAGGCGTGTAACCAAAAATACACTACCTACCCATAGGTAGGTAGTGTATTTTTGGTTACACGCCTTTTCATAATACTAAGTAAGTATACCATTTCGTTATTTGGAGTACAATTGGGTAAAATTGGGTTTTTTTAACAAAGCTGAATATTAATATTTTATCACACCCAGTATGTTATACCTAATTAGACCTTGTTCAGGCTCAAAAGTATGTAGTCTGAAAAAGCATTAGCGGAATGAATTAATTATTTGTAACTTTTTACTCCAAATTAATTTATATTCTGAAAGCCGTGCATAACAAACAGTCCACATACATCCACGTCCATCCTTGAAACCTGAAGGCTGTGCAAATATTTGTCTCGTATAGGTAGGCGTGTCAGGAGGGTGTGCCTCTAGTAAACTATCAAGTGATTTATGGGTATGGTGTTGGTCTACCTAATGTCAATACCTTTTACCACAATAACATTTGTCTACGTATATGGGCTTCAAGTGGGTGATTAAGCCCCGCGTTAACAATTTTACCTCATATAAAAGCACTCTCTCGTTTTATGTCTCGTAATTATGGACTTTCGGTAATAAATATAGAAGTTATATTACATTGTCGATTATGAAACTAGCAGCCCGCCCCTGCTTCGTACGTGTGCAATCTACTGATGTGGTGACATGTCAAAACATCAAGATTTCTGTGCTGTATCTAAGTTTAATAAGTACCTATTAGATAATGGATTCAACACTTAAATCAATAAATTGGTGAAAACTGCATTAAAATACATTGAGTAGCTTAGAACTAAGCGGACAAACAGACGTGAAAAGTGATTTTATTTTATACAATTTAAATACAATTTAAAGTTTTTCCGAACTTTTTTGGGGTTCTGCTATCAGGCGCTATGCTGAAACCTGCCACAATACATGTAAAGACAGGTGGCCGCGTGACATTTTCTTTCTTTTTTGCGTTTGGCTGTCACATAGCGTTACCTCACTCTGTCACATAATTTCTTTCAGGCACTTTCGCTAAGTAATTGACTTTACCTGTTGATGTATTTTATTAGAGGGTGACACGTGTTTCGTTGATCAATATTTTTATTACGATTTTGATGTTGTTATACTCTAGCTGGTCTAGCATTTTCTTCAGAAATGTGTCAAATTAATAATTAATGTAGGTACTTACTATACTTAGGTACCAGTAGCGGATCCAGAATGTATTGGGGGGGGGATATATTTAGGGGGGAGGAGTACTGGAGCTCGTTTACATATGATTTTGGGGCAAGAGGTGGGAATCTAAACACTAATTACAATCTAATCTGTTAGAACTTAAAATTTGGAGGGCGCTTTACCTCCCCTCTGGATCTGCTCTGTGCTTTTGCTATTGAACTTCTTGTATAGCCTCAAGCAGTTATATTTTAAAAATTGCTTTATTCTTTACGAACTGCTGATGGCTGTAGAACAGGAGGTTCTATCCCAAATGTTTATACTGTGGTTTCTTTACCGCAATATTGTTTCTTCACGTATGACCCAGTTTTTAACCCACGTATATTTATTATCGCCTATTTTAGAGAGGGTATGGGCGTCGTAAAACTTAAAATTATTTTACAACACGTTCATGGTTACGGTTGATCATAAAATTGAAATAAAGTGCATGAATCACTTGTTTTGTTTGAACACGGATCAAACTGTTGTTTTTTTGGAGTTAATTGGGAACAAAAAATAGGACCACGATCAACCTATTTTACTGTCAGTTTTTTATTATTTAACTTAGGTACTGATATTATCAACAACCACAGTCGAAGAATTCTGTCAAGGAAGTCTATTCTATTAATAAGATATTAAACAATTATGAAACAGCAGCATTTATTGAGAAATGGTGGCCCAGTGGTAGCGGCTCTGACTTGCAAGTCGTAGGCCGTGGGTTCGAATCCCAGCAAGGACACACTTTGTGCAATTTGTTTCATCACCACCGCTCTAAAAATAGTAAAGGGAAACATCATGAAGAAATCAGCATGTCCTAGAACTGAAAATTCGAAGATGCGAGGTCCACCAAACCGCACGGGACCCGGTGGACTACGGTCCATTCCTTCACACAGAAAGAAAGCCTGTGTCCCAGCAGTGACATTATAGGCTGATTATGTTATTATGCTTATGCTTGAAACAGCAACAAAAGCAAAGCATACAAGGATGAAATACCAGTAACGTGCTTCATAAGCAATACCTCTGTACAAAGCAACCAATAGACTTACAGAACACTAACATAAAGAAAATCAATTAGCAACATAATACAGCCGCCATTTAGAAAGCAAGCATACAATTAGTGACTATTCAGGCATTTCTGACTATTTTCTCACAACTTTAGACAGCAAATAAAACTAACCGCGAATTGTTTCAACGTTCGCACACTTAAAACTGAAGAAAAGAGCTCCAACAAAGAGGTTTCGTCTTAAGTACTTAGATGCAAGTGTGGAACTTAAGAGTATGCATACAGTTCATATAGCGCTCATTGTACTCGTATCTTTACGCGAAACAGAAACAATTAATGTCATTAATCAAGACTATAATCTTATGTTACAATAATACAATATTAAAAATTGTTTTAGTAGATATTCCATATTTTTGTTATAATTTATATTAATATTTTAAATACCTTTCGAAGGTCCTATTGATAGGCGGACCGGCTGAGCAATAGAATTTTTCCATACGGGTTGCATGTTTAATTTCCATATGAAAAATATTTATTTTATGATCGTACACGTCAGATTAATAGATATCTGTAAAAGCAGAAGAATACAGTTAAAAGTGTGAGGCAACCATACAAAAATCTGGTTAGCAGTTTCGAACAGTTTACAATCGATCATCGACACACGTGTTTTACTACACATAAAAATTCCTAAGCGCTCTGTTCCTACTTGCTCATAGCCTCATACAAAATATGTGAAAGCTTCGCTATTTTATCTTACTTTACAGATTGTCTTATTCCTACTTCACTGTTCCAGTGTTTAAGTTCACGAGTCTTGCCAAAGACAACTAGTGCTACTTTTACTGTGCAAAAGAGATAACAAAAAAGTCTTTCTTAAAATGTAAATTGGCACAGTTAAGTGCTCCTTCATTTGCATAAATAGGCAATTACTATGTAACTAGTATGTTGGGGCTATAAGCTTAGGTGTTCTAGAGTATTATTTGTGACTCGCGAAGCTCTAATGAAGATAGTGGGTACTTTATTATCTTTTGACTGCAACGTTTCCTTGGAAATCTTTTCCTAGAAACTTCTTTGAGCCTAAGTTAAGCATTAAGACCACTTTTTATAGGTTATACTGCAGGTTTGATGAAGATAGCAGCACTTTTTACTTTGGCTTACTAAGGTTTTTTCGGCTTTTATGTAATGAAATGGTTCATAAGCCGAGAAAACTTTAGTGTTTCATTAAATCTACAATGCATTTTTAAAGAGCTTTTGTTGAATAGAAAAATATGCCTATTTAGAAAAATAATCTCGAAATGTGGTATATAGTAGGTATAACAAATTGCCTATTTTAATGCCTCACATTAGCTACCATAAAATTATTATTCATAACTTGTCAAGTGTCCAGTTACATTACTAAAACAACTGTTAATTAAGGTTTATGTTTTATATTTGATTGAGACAAATTAGGCCAAGTCTTAAGAGCAATATTATTGGATCAAATTCCACAGCCTTGACGGGTGCCAGTTCGATTTGGATCACAACTGTCAGTGCGAGCGATGTGGTGTCATGTTTCACATAGTTACATAAGGGCCTTGCCCTGGTTCCTCTTTTAATACGATCAAGTCTTAATTTTCCTAGTTTGCAATTGATTCGTACCAAGATACCAACACAAGGACACTTAAGCGGCGTTCTCACGAAGCGATTTTTAACCGATCAGCTTGAAATTCGTTTGCGAATTGATTAACGATCGTGTCATGAGAACAAGCTTTCAATACTTTCAACTTTTCAGTGCAATTAGTTTTCGATTTTACTTGATCAACTAAACGCTGACCGACTAAATCGCCTCGTGAGAACGCCGCGTTACAACCGGTTTTGAAAAGCCTATTCAGTTTTAGCCATTACAGTCGTCATCGATGACAGAATAAAAACAACAGAAGACTAAACAAACAGACGTTAACTTAATTTTACGCTATGTGATTATTTCGCGAAGTCCGTTGACCTGGTGGCCTCATTTTATGATATCGATTGTATATACATCATCCTTATGTAGAGTGCACTCGTAATGCATTTTTTACCTTTTTTGCTTTTCACTAACTGACAGTAATTTTCGCTAATGTATTTTTCATAAACGTATTTGTTAACTAAAACATATAACTAAGTAACTAACTCAAACAGTCTAATTTATGAAACCTTGATTATGAAAAAAAAAAAATACCGCAGAAATTATCACTGCAACTTTCAACATTTCAACTTAACGCCAACAAATCAACTTCCAACTTATCCTGTTACCTACATCAAACCGTATCTATTACTTTTTCCCTCAATACATTTGTCACATAGACACAATTCAGCCAGACATGGTCAGACGGGCTCCACGCCACACACATAGCTGCCAGTATTTTCCCCACATAATGGTGGTTTCACTCGGCAAAAAACGTTCTGCATTCAGCCAGCTTTCCGAGCCGCGAGGCCAGAATTAATTCCCATAATGTGGCATAGTTAGAAATGCGCCGTTTGTTACTTTTCAATTTGCTACTCTGTGGATTTTTAATTGACTTCCTTGGATGTCGAAACGTAGATGTTAATTGGACACTTTCTTTGTTGGTTTGGTAGGCTGTGGTTTCGAAGCTCGCGTTCTACTTTTAAATAAGGAAATGATTTTATATTTTTAATTAAGTAGAGGTACTTATGTATGAATGCATGTCATTTGTTTTAATTAAATTCATCGGTTACATATTATGTACTAATAAATTATTTAATTATTATAAAAGCACAGGAATTACATAATTAACATATAATTAATATTAAATTTATTGCTCATAAATATGAATAATAAATACATTTCGGTACATGTAGGTATATCGCATTTCAATTTCAAATGAATTGTTGATGACAGTCTGATTTATCGTTTATTTATTCTTGTTTCAACAAAAAGTAGATTTATGAAGGTTATTCCACGATGGCGACGTCTGTCAGTCATACTCAGCCTGAACAGTCAACCCTCCCGCGCTACGTTGACACATGAAAACGGTTTGCGTTGCTGTTGACAAAACGTCCTGTTGTCAGACACATCCTATTGTTCCCGATAAGAGCAGTCACTCATTGCTCCTTGTGGCTTAAAATTTTGGAAACCAGTTGATGTTTCGCCCGAAATTAGTGCTACTGCGCATTTCGACTGGATCGATATCTTATTCCTACATTAGGATATAAAAGAAAATATAGGTTCGCACTGGTAGGTGAGATGAGATGAGATTTCTGTGCTGTATCCAAGTTATATATTAACGTATTATTTATTTCAACCTTTCACAATAAATTCTCTAAATGGTGGTGAAAACTGCATTAACATCCATTTTTTAATTTAGCCGAACTAAACGGACAAACGGACAGACACGAAAAGCGGTTTAATTTTATTTTTATGTTATACTATTTTATAGATTCAATTTCCATTATATTATCTCCTATTTATACACATAACTACGATGTATTGCTATATAGCTGGTTAAAAAAAACTCAACTACGATAGAAACTCGTTCCTACGCCTACGAGGCATAGTAACCTACTTTCGACAAAGGTATAGGAACACTATAAATCCAAGCCAGCAGCCATCTTATGTTGTCAGTACTCCTCCATGCACTTTATAGGTCGCTTGCTGTGCCCAGGCAAGTGTGATTTTCACACTCAGATCATAGAAATAAGGAGATATGCCATCATAGCAAATTACTACGGGAACAACTGATGCCACTTTTAGTAAATTTTTCAACACAATTACGCGCATAATTAAGCGCTCCTTGTGAATAAAAAGATCTCCCACGCATTGAACATTCCGCACACCCTCAATCTTACACTGTTAATCATCACTCAACACTAGCACTAAACTAAAACACTGTATTTATACCATCGATCGTGTTCGGTTCGTCGCCAGCGCCTACGTTTTTAATATGAGCAATTTGCTCAAGATCAGGCATCAAGCTCGATAGCACCTTGGCACATCTCCTTGTTTCTATGATCCGAGTTTTCACACGTTGCCGGTAAATAAGCACCTGAGATGCAATGCAGACACTGGAGTAGGTACCTACATTAGGGGTGTTCAAAACGGATTTATATTAAAAAAAAACTCGTTTTAACGATCCTAATAATATTCTATACCTAATTAAAACATCAGTTATTGTTTTTGCTTAAATAAAACATGTTTCGTCGAACAACTGTTTGAAGTTTAGTGATAAGATCTCTACTTTAGTTGTGTAAACCTCTCTAGATTCAAAGTTGTTGCACTAAATTGAATCGAATTTGGTGTTTGATTCAATTTAGTGCAATAACTTTAAATCTAGAGAGATTTACATACATAACTAAAGTAGAGGTTTTAAGAAAAAAATAATTGGATCACAAATTCTACTAAATTAAAAGTTATTGCACTTCAGACCTAGGTAGGTACTGATTTTCGCGCAACATATGTTGCGTTTAGATGAAACCTTGTGATGTCCACGACCCAATTTTGCACTACTAGAAACGGGCCTATATCTATAGCTATGCATACCAAGAGTACATAGGTCCCTACAGCCTTAGGTATAACAAATAATAATGTATGTCTAGGTAGGTACTGATATTGTAGTACCAGTAATTATTAAAATAATTATGCGATGCTAATAATCGACCGGTGTCAATGTCGAATATTATCACAAATGATTATCATAACTATATTGTAAACACTGTGTTGATTGTATCTAATAGAAAAACCCATAAATTATTCATATAGGTATTTATTTCTTCACGCGACAATGGTTACAGTATTTTTTTGTTTACCTAATGCATGAAGGAGATTTAGCCATTTTATGTAATGACAGCTGCAATAATTGTGCACCTATAACGCAATAAGATACCTACATACTTTATAATAAAAGGGAGTAATCGCCTATATACAATAGGAACGTCATTACTTAAAAGTTGTTTTGATTGAACATTGTAACAGAAGAGAAACAAGGAGTGTAATAAATCAAGTCCGTCAAAATTACAAAGCATGACCATAATAAATTAACAATGTAACAGACGCTACTCAAGGCCTTGCCATAATATCATCGACACAACCTCTTCGGCCGTGACCGTCAAAAACTTTTAAAAAATTGCGTATAAATATTATAAAAAAGTTGAATAAAACATCAACTGAGCTGTAGTATGGACAAACCTTTAAGTTAACAGACAACATCAATCACAAACTTGAAATGTCTTTGTGGGTCACACCTGTTGGAAGTAAATCTATAGGCTTGACTTCTACTCACATTCACAATTTGCTTTTTCTTGTACCTACGTAATTGCTTTTGTCTGCTCAAAATACGTAAAACTAAGTAGGTAGGTAGGTACCTACTCTTTGTTTTTTTAA
Organism: Thalpophila matura; assembly: GCA_948465475.1. Taxonomy (NCBI): domain Eukaryota; kingdom Metazoa; phylum Arthropoda; class Insecta; order Lepidoptera; family Noctuidae; genus Thalpophila; species Thalpophila matura. The sequence goes on along the minus strand of OX419183.1, from coordinate 6,970,460 downwards.
TGAAAAAAAAAACAGAGTACCTACCTACTTAGTTCTTTAGCTTGACACTTTAGCACTCGGCAGTGGCAGGTTAGTTAACGATTTTGCTACAGTATGCTCGCATGATTAAAAATTATGTTTGAATATTCTACTCGTTGAACAATACATGATTCACAATATTTTTATAACTTACAGAAGCTTATTACACCTTTTTATTTTATAAAGCGAGATCTACAATAATTATTAATCAAATTTCGATTTTACTTTGTAGGTATAATTTTCATAATCCTGTAAAGTTGCTATTTTTGACTTACGCGGTGTTAGCACTTCAGCGACGATATTTAAGAAAGAAATAAGATCCAAATAGAAAATAATAATTTCCGGATATGGACAATAATGGACGGACACCAAACCCCTATAATGCTATGAAATTACCTATCGTCGTATTCCAAATATAAGTCACGATCCATCAATTTTCTTACGTCAGTCACCAAACTAAGGACTGCCGTAAGTTATACAAGACCTCAATTTGTATTCGCTGCACGTCTTCACTCCTTATACAGGGTGTAATTCATGAAGCGTACACATTAGCACTTCGATATGGGAGGCGAATTCATTCCCATGGCGGCGAGGCTATGAACTTTGTTTCCGTATGAATTATTGAATTAACCTTGGATTGTTGGATTTGGGTAGATAATTATAAGATTGATATTAGCGGTTTAGACAGGCAAACTTAAGAATGGATGAAAACAAGGGGGGAGGGCCTTATGTGCATAGACACAGATGTAAGATGTGGTACACGGGCGTGTACCACATGAAGATTTTAACGATGATGTTAATAATGGTGATTAGTTGGATGTTAAAATTATTGATAGAAACATAGAAATAAAAACCGGGCAAGAGCGTGTCGAACCACGCACAGTCTAGGGTTCCGTAGGAAGAAGTATTTCTGTCTTCCAACTGCAAACATAAGTTTGTATTTCCTTATATTATAATAAAATACAAAGTTATTTTTGTGGTCAAAACAGAAAATAGTGAATATTTCAAAAAGTTATTAACGTATCTTGTTCAAACCAATTTTAATCGAGAGTGTTTATTGGATTCCATAAGCTTGAATTTTTTCAGATTTTTTGATAACACAATTGGAAAATTACAGGGCGGACACATTGTAAACGACTTTCGGAGCTCCTAGTTCACTAAATATGCACTTAAATAAAGAAGTAATTTAGAAACCTTGATCTTATTTTCAAAGACCTATCCAACGATACCCCACATAAAGGGGTGCGCGAAAATATTATTTTTCAACCTTCAGTTTCATGTATGCCCCCCCCCCCCTAATTATTTTATTTTTTATAATTTCGCTACAGGTTTTTATAGCGTCTTACAGAAGACATACCTGTGAAGTTTTTGGTTATGAGTTATTGGTTATGAACTGTAGATTTTACGAGGGTGTGACAGACGGACAGACAGACAGACGGACATGACGAAACTATAAGGGTTCCTAGTTTTACTACGGAACCCTAAAAACAAAACTAGAAGTAAATAACACATGTCTTGAATCATAATATATTTGTTAATCATAATCACCAAATAAGAACTAAAAGTAAACATTAAGAACTACTTACTTATTCAAGTCTCATTATACCGGACTTAAACATGGTTGTGTCTGTTCCGGACGAAGTTGCTCTAAGCCACAAATTGCATTAAAGCTAGTAAATTGGAAGCTAGTTGGAGTAAGACTGGCGGGCGGAGCTAATGGGCTACTAAGGCACTACATAAAATATAAGAAACTGAGCTAACAAAAGAAGCTACTTTGGTTTTGAAAAGGAAACTTAGGAAAAATGAAGAACACATCCATGAACCTATAAGCCTATACTTGTGAGATGATACATTGAATCACTTAGCCGGAAGACGGCATCTTTGTTACTTGAATTATACAGATTTATTACATTATTCATCCGGTGCAACATAATTCTAGTAACCCAATACGATACCGTGTGTGAGGTACTTTTACCTACAACGAAAACTGCCATTGAATTTGTATTAAAAAAAAGATTATTACGATTTGTATCTGTTATACATATCATGAAGCAGATGTTTGAACTTCTATGACTTGAGTTTCGAAATAATTGGACCTCATTTTGTATGCACTGTATAATTTTCGAAAACTTTAAACATACGTTTGACTTCGTCAACTTTTAAATCTTATTACAGATAAATAAGCCAGCAGATTTGTTTCCCAAAAGGTTTATATTTATTTATTTCCTTCAGGTGCGCGTTCGCGAGTTCTACATCGCGATGCAGCGTTGCCCCTACATCCACGAGATGAAGGAGCGGCTGCTGGGCGCCCCCGTTGACGCGGAACTCAAGGAACAGCCGCGCGCGCCCCTGGACCGGCCGCTCGACCCTCACGACAACCAGGTCGGCACCATCGTCAAAGTGAGCTCATGTCCATTTTCATCTTCACATAACTGCAATGAATATTCTGACGTTATACAAGTTGTGATAGGGATTGATGAGAATATTATTATGATGAATGGAATTTGATATTAGCATTGGGTTGAACAGTTAAAATAGCGTCCAGGTCGATCTTTGGCTCTTAAGATGCCATACATACTGAAATTTAGATTCACCGATTAAGATTCAACGATTCCCATGGACGTAAAAGAAAAACGAAAAATCTTTTATTGTGACATTAAAATGAGAAAGCAATGCTTTCCAAATGTTGGATAGCTTAGGAAGGGAAGCGTTTGAATTAAAACATTTGGAATCTTTGAAGTATTTGTTTTACTATCTAGTATCTAGTGAAGATTTCGTATCCAGGGAAGAGGATAACTTGGAGGAGTTTAATCTGCTGTTCCGATTGAGTGAACATGAAATTCGGTTCGATTGGCAATATTATTAGGACTGTTATTAAGTTGTCAACTGTGCTTACATAAATGGGTCGATTTCAATATTTGTAAGGAGGTGCGTGTGCTTATTTAGGTATTCACTCTTCATTTGTGTCTACTAAAGTAATAACGTGATAGATATATTCAAAAATATTCACGCTTAAACTAACTCAAAAGCCACATTGCCTTATTCAATTTCCAGAGCGCTCGGTGAGCTAGCGTGCTAATTTCGTATAGCGTAACGTTATAACACTATTACACAGTTACAGCACTAATTTTGCGTTCTGCAAATTGGATAATGTATTGAGGCTTTAAGAATGATCTACCCATTATAGGGGTCTGATTATAGAATATTCATTGCAGTTTTCATATTTAAGTATGATTTATTATTCTGTATTATTTACCTATTTTACAAAATTTCTTAAATTTTATATGTTTGTATGATTGTTTAGTATGATTTATTATTTTCTTTGTGTACATGTAAAGTTAATTGCCTAATAATGATTATTATGAATTGCAAATTATGTGCATTAAACATTATAACTTCCTATAAATTACATTGTCCCATAAAGTTCAGTATTAAAACTTGAATTACCTATATCTTGGATTAAAGCATTCTTTAATTTATGATGAAATTGAAGACGTAAAACATAAAAATCAACAACTGTTACGTTCTTAATTGGATTAATTTTCTTCTTTCAACATCTTTTTAGTCTTTCATGAACCATGAGTAGATACATTTTATTATTTCGAAATCTTCCAGTCATCTATCACCTAATTAAATTTTAGCATCACAAACAGTAGTGGAAATTCCAAAAACAATCAAAATGTTATAAATATACTTATTATTAAATCAGTTTCGTTAGAACGCCATATAATTTTAATAGCTATGAATTTTATTGGTACTTCGGTGGTGTTCTAAATATGGATGCTGATATTGCTATGCGTCCTTATTGATTTAGAAAATATACGTCATTAAACGTAGATATAAAAGTAGGCGTGCAGAGGCAAATAAGGACGGAGCCGAAGGCAGGCGCCTTGCTGAAAATGGTAACTAGAAAATTAGTAATGCACCAGTCATTGTTAGTGTTCTTTGTAGCATAAAAAATAGGAGAGATGTTCAACAGTTAGTGCATGCTATACTCTGCATCGTAACATCGTTTTATTCGTCCGTGACATCACCTTTACGGTGCAAGTAGTGTGTACTATGAAGCAATAACAATAGACTTTACTATAAAGTTTTATGTTGCATTTTCATTGACAATAAATTACATCTATGAATTACTTAACAATTTTCAATACCTTACCTTATTGTTCGATTTGTTTAGGTAGCGTTACTATAATGCTTTTGAACTGCAGTTTAGTTTGAAATGAGTGCTCCTATACAATCATTGTTTCTTAGTGAGAAAGGGATGTGTACTATTCATCCTCTATGTCTATAATTCCATTCCCTCTCAAATGGAAAAATATGGCGATAACGCGTCATTCTACGGCCTGTAGGTATTTAGTTTTGAATGTAGGAAATAAACAAATGACGAATCTAAAACTCACGTACGATTGTTTGTTTCTAAACAAAAAACATGCATTTGTTCAGTAAGAATTGAGTCGTTCACGGGTTGTCGACGATAGAGTTCCATAGAAGAGTGATTTAAATTTTATTGTTGTAAATTCACCAAATCAAAGATTCACCAATAAAAATAGGGCGCACTAAATGCCATATTTAGAGTAAATACGTGGTTTAAAAATGGTGCTGTAACATTTTTGAAAAGTGTTAAATTCCAAAAACAGAAAAAACCTAGTTCTCTCGTTTACTTAAATATTTTGCTAAAATTATAAACGTTCGATTACGGTAACAACTAACAACCAAAGGATAAGTCGCGGTTTGATTCGGTGCGGGCGCAGTCGTTGTTCTTTTGTTTTGATTTTTCTTTTATGTCTATTTACGTGAAACGCAAATGTATGACAAATGACAAATATCGTGATGGGCCGGAAGTTGAAGAATTCGTTTCTCAAGCTTGCAGGCTGCGGGTTCTGACCTGGCAAGTACCTACCAATGTGACATTTTCAATTTCATTATTATGGACAATCTAAATCTAAAATATTCACTTGAATGCTGCAATTGTAGGTAACATAAAAGTAGTAGCAGTAGATCTACGTTCTAGCTGGCGCAAATCATGACGGTGCGAAACTTCTACGTGTAGGTAATCTCGGGCTACAGTCCTCGTTTCTTCTTTGTATTAAAGTAAGCGTTTATTTTTTAGTGGGATCTACAGGCCGGTATAAATTATGCAACTCAGTACAACAGAAATATAAAGAATATCGTGCGTACCGCACCGTTGTCTTTACTCTACGGGCAGGCGCAGAGCAACATTGCAAATGTTAAAATAAATTAATCACAATCCGTGCCCACCAAAGCGGACAGTTGTATGCCGCTAATTTATTTTAATGTGTGCAATGTTAATATTTCTTTGGTAGTGAAAACTGCTCTGCGCTGCGCGTCGCCAGATCTGCGCCAGCTCTAAGGGTGATTTCATAGTCACGCTGACCATCAGCGCGGGTGGTTAGCGCGGTTCGTAAGCCATACTATCTATCGTACGCATCTCGTACGTGTCTCACTATGAAACGGTAACCGTGGTCCACACCTCTTACCATCCGTAAGCGCGACTGTGAAATCACTCTTATACAACGTAATATTAGAGCATATATGACTATTTCAGCTGAATTCCGACGGGTACGGGTCGCACACGTCGCCGGCGCGGGCGCCGCTCGTCACGGACGAGTGCGATGCGCCGCCGGAGGAGACCGAAGCCCTAACGCCTACTGAGGTAGTGCTTCGGTACCGGGCCTGCTGCCAACCTGATGCTACGCCTAAAAATGCAAAGTGAGTTAAGTAAAATTATTGTTTGTTATGGTTGATCTTTGAAGCGCAACCGCAAGATAAGGGACGCAAATGTTTGCCAAATATGTGTCGTTTACTTTCGTAATGATTTCACATATTTATATACCTACATTACCTACTAGTAGTAAGATATAAGTCTTTCACCACCGCCTTTCAGTCGTTTGTCGATCGAAGTATAAATAAATAAGTTTTTAACTAAGTTTGAAATATAAATAAGTTTTTGTCCCAAACAATTAGACCTACTAGGTTAGTTGTATTTATGATCACCTGTTTAATATCTCCGAATATTTTTATGACACAAAAGTACCTCCACGCCAATACGCTACTCAGACAGATACAAGAATCCCATTCAAACAACAACAACTAACTATAAAACACCACAAACCGGCCAGCTGTTTTAAAAATATAGGTGTCTTATGCATATACCTGTCTAGACATACCTGCATATACTAGGCTATATTTAGTAGCTACTAATACCCATCAATCCCATGAATACATGAAATACGCAGCAGCCTAGTTAATCTATGTCTGAGATCCGTCAATGAATTATTTATGTTCTGAACCTGCAATAAATCGCGTCGAGGCAAGCGAAAACAATGGAATTTTATATTACCTGCCCACATTTGATTAAGTGAAACTCATTTAGCGGATGTATCCGTAACCTTTTGCGTAGTTTCAATATCCGGATAAAATAATACCCATTGTTAATACATACTACGATTAGGGGAGATCCGTCAAGGCAGCTAGGCAAATTTTGTGACGTTTTTTGCAATTTACAGCGCTGTTTTAAGTTGTATGTTGATGACTTTGACGCTATGTTGGCTCTCCTGAATGTCAATATGTTACGTTTTTTTTAAATTTGATAATAGGCTTGCGTTTAATCACCATCTCGCCTGATGATAAGCGATGATGCGATCTACAATGGACGCTTGCCTAGAAGAAACCGATTCAGTCGTGATTTGAAGACACCCAGATTGTAACTTTGGGGAAAACCCACACGGGCAGCGCATTTAAGGGTATTGGAAGTTTTCTTTCAGCACCAATTCTCTTTCACCACTTTTGAGTGTACTTCAACACTTAAATCTAAAACAAAACAGACGCCTCTTAACTTAACCACCGATTAAATATACATACATAACAAAGAATAGAGATGACAATTGACATAAAAGCTGTTTATTTTATCATCGTCTTTGAGTAAGGGGGAGAACGTTTAAGACCTAGACAAAGTAACAGAGGGAGCTAACGTAGCATCGAAAGGAATTCTTATGTGAAACTCACTAGTTGATGGCGATCGTCGCGTGTGTATATAGTCGTAATTTTATTACGCGTATCACGGCATCGAACATTTGCGGAAACAGCTTAACAACCTATTTGTTATACCAAATAGAGCTCTTTCAGTAACGTAAATTACGGTCTATTTAACCAATAAAGGACAAACTGGCCAGGACAAAAAACTCGATGAACAATTTAAAAATAAATAGATGGGAGGAAGCTGTAATCAAAGCACTTCCACGCCGCTTGGATGGACAATGGATTAAATGGTTCCGTACCCACATGAAGTTGAATAAGGACACGTGTGATGATATGCAAACGTTTGATAACCAACCTTATTTGTATTATAAAGAGTTTAATTTTGTCTGGTTGGAGACCAAAGGTAAGGCGTTTGCGATAGGCGAAGGTGTAATACATTGTATGGTACGAGTCGAGGATTTCAGCGGGACGGAATAGAACTGTAATATATAAATAATTGACCTGGGTATTAATCTTTGTTGACATTATTATATTGAATAAAAAAAAAACCGGCCAAGTGCGAGTCGTACTCGCGCACGGAGGCTTCCGCACCGTCCATGGACGTTTAAAAGTTAAAAAAAACCGGACCGCATAACTACATTTGTTTGTGAAGGAATTTTGATGATTTTGAAAAAACTGTTCTAGTAAGGAACATCGTTTTATTTTTGGTGCAATATTTGGGTAATTTCCTATCAACTCTAATTATTTCAGATTGGGGGGGAATGGTATTTTTTCAGAAATTTTTCATCATATGTCGAAAACTAAAAGACATAAAAGAAAATGAAAATATATTTTAAAATGTGTAGATCAAGCCCTTTCATAATATGATATACCACTTCACCTAATTACCCCTTTACTTTTAAAAATTACTTTTAAATTTCGAACCCCCACTTCAGCCCCCTTTTTCAATGACACTAAAAACATTTTTTAACTTAATTCAATTGCAATAAACCTGGGCAAGCATTTTTTATAATTGTTCCAAATTTGAAGTCGATAGCATTTAATTAGTAGTTTCTGAAATAACCAGCTGTGACAGACAGACGGACAGACAGACGGACGAAGTCGCACCATAGGGGTTCCTTTTTTACCATTTTGCTACGAAACCCTAAAAAGGTCGCAGATATTTATGGAGAGATATTTTTTGCGATAAAGCTAATGGAATAACGAGTCGGTAGGTTATGTAGGATGACAGGCAATATCAATATTTCATAATAGATCACATCCTACGCAAGTGAAAAGCCTTTAAAAGCAACCGCGATGACTAATCTAACCTAAATTTTTTGTCATAAATTACCTGCTTCACCAAAACATAGTGACTTTTTTCTTTTTTTCGTTGAGTGCGGAATATAAACCGAAGTAACTTAATACATTTAAATCTATGACAATAATAATATTCTAGTTGTATAAATCAGCGGTGGTGGGCTGCAGCTGGTAACTGCTCCAAATTACTAGTCGTAAGTTCGGCTCTAGAGAGGCTCGCAATTTGTATCATTACCACTGCTTTATAAACGGTGTAGGAAAACTTTCGTGAGAAATTCGACATATTATCCTAGAACCAAAAATTCTAAGACGTGTGATATCCAATCCTCATAGTCCATGATATCCAGGCCCCATGACGGATTACGACTCACTACCTCTTACAGAAAGGAGGCTTCAATCCCAGCAGTGGAACCAATTTAGGCTAATAATACATAATAAGTAGGTAATTAAAAGAAAAGTCCTGACTCACTCATTCACGCCCAGCCTAGCCCCTTAGCCTAACCCCCTTAGGCCTAGAAAACTGAAATTTTTCGCGAAGGTTCCCTTGATAGTTGATGTAGACAAGGAATAAGGTCGGATTTTTTTAATTTCCCATGGGATACTAAAGTCCACGCGGACGGAGTCGCGGACCAAAGCTAGTGTATGTATAAAAGATAAGCAGTTGCCAAATAACGTGATCAGACATTGACCTGAAGAATACTACGAGGCTACAAGACGAGACGATTCATAAGCAACACACATCTTTATTATACAATCTTTACAATGATATAATCGGCAATCATTTGGCAGGCCTTTTAGATGCCTTAGTTACTCAGCCATATAATAATGTAAACACTCATTGTGTGCTACAAGGTCGATGGCAATAGAGATTGTGTCATAGACAGCTTTAAATGCAAGTAATTGCTATGTCACGTAACACAATGTGGTGTTTATTGATCGTACGTTGCATCATAAATAATCAGACTCGATCCAGGCGGGAGTAAGCCCCCAGGTAGCAATTTGTTTGTGCAGTAATTAATTGTATTTACGCATTTGTTTTTTAAAGAGCTCATCCTGGCGCATGCTTAATTGCATATTCACGTTTTCAATTAATAGTTATTTCATTCAGTCTATTGCAATCTACTGCTTGACTTAGTTTAGGGGAAACGACTTTGTTCCCAACACAATAGCTTAGGAGTCACTGGTCAATTTCACAGAATCAGCTATGTGGTTTTAAGGTGAAGGAGTCTGACATAACTCTCCACCTGACCCTGGTGGTTAGTAATGTTAGTATCCATGAGTATTTCCGTACTAGACAAAAAGGTTTATTCTAAATTGCGTTATAGTTTTTAACATTTTCGGTGACTGTCAGTTTTTTGCCATCGGAGTTGGTATTATTAACTTGCTGCTTCCATGTCTCTTGAGGTGCCTTACAGACGTTATTAAAAAAATATATTTTAGGTTTTGAAATGGATGAAATTTGAATGACGAAGTTCCACGTAGACTTGTTTAGTGTCCTGATATTCCGATATTCAGGGTGCCTTGCAATTGCCAAGGTTCACGTACTTCAAGATTTAGTCTTCAACTGTTATAGATTGCTTTGTAAATGAGAGTTGGGACTATAACCATTGAAACGGGCAGAATTCCAACCTCGCTTATGAGATATTTTCTCCAAGGCGCTGTATATATGTATAATCTTTATGTGAAGCAATTGAAATCGCCATTAAAAGCTTGCATATTGAACGTTTTCTATGATAATGATCGTATTTTACGGCTTCAAACGTGTCTTGAGTTAGTTATAAAAGTCAAGTGCAGGAAATTATTATATTTCATGGCTCACTCGAGCGTAGTTGTCTGAATGTATATTTAATGAAGACGTATTTATTTTACTAGGACCTTTCGCTCTGAGTAAATGGTTTAGATATTTAGCTAGAATATTCACCATATAATTATTTAAATATCTATTATGGCATAAAATATTTGACCTATATTAATATTACAAAGCTGAAGAGTTTGTTTGTTTATTTGAACGCGCTAATCTCTGGAACTATCAATCGGATTCGAAAAATTCTTTTTATAACTATACCTAAATGATAGTCAGATTCATGAGAAATAGTAGGTATAGGCTATTTATTATCACGCTACGACTCTTAGGAGCCGCGAGGAACAGCTAGTAGGTATCTAATAAAATCCAAATTCTACTGCATAATTATAATCTTCAAAATAAAAGGTGTGTAAATATAACATTTATAGAAAATTATTTAAAAATCTAATAATGAGGGGCTCGTGGCTAAATGACGGCCGCGCTGATCGATCGATCTGCGAGGTTAAGCTGCGCTTGCCGCGGTCAGTCCTTGGATGGGTGACCGTTCTTTACACATCGAGACCCCTGCGTGCCTCGGAGAGCACGTTAAGCAGTCGGTCCCGGTTGTCATAGGAATATCTTTGACAATCGTTACGGGTAGTCAGCCTAAAAGCCCTAAAAGTCTGACAGCTGGTCTAACATTCGAATACCGGTATTACCCATTAATTGGGTTGTGGAGGTCAGATGGCAGTCGCTCCACCTAAAATATTGATATTCAGCCAAAACTAGTTAGACTGGATGCCGACCCCAATATAATTGATTAAAAATCTAATAATCTCAATTATGTACCTATCTTATGTATTTTGTATCAGTATCTGCATCGGCAACAACCAGTTGGCTCGAGAGCTCAGTCCACGACGACTGGATATCGACTGTAATCGACTGCAATCAAAACTGTTACAAATGTGAAAACTGCATGTTAGTGTGTCTATCTGATAGGTACGTTTTCACTGTTATACCACTTAAAAAAACAATTTTGATGGTTTGGAGACGGCTGAAACCCTATGAAAGATATGGCTACTTTTTATTCGGATACATGGATTAATTCTCCTTGTAAGCGAGTGGACCGCAACAGTTGGTTGAAAATAAAAGCAAAACAAAGAATGTCAGCATCAGCTGCTTATTATTCCGTGCGAGTTGAGGCAAGTCGACAGAGAAAGGTTTACTATCATACTTAAACCAATGATCTGGCAACCTGCCACTAAGTGACACTACATAGTGCAATTTTAGTAGCTTTTAACCCGCTACCACATTTTAAATCGCGTTTCAAACAGTTTTTTTTCAATTAGGCTGGTTTCAGCTTTCAATCAAATCGTTCTCTATAATTTACAAGGAGCGACTGTAATCCGACGATATAATTTATAAAATAAGAGATTAATTATTGTTAAAAGAGGTTAAAGGCCACTTAAATGTGTTGTATATTTATATTTAAACTAGTTTCATAATTGTACGAAAATATCACGGCTCCGTTACGTAAAACTCATTATTTCTGAATGGACCGTACCTAGCTATGATCCTCTGAATAAATGAAAGATATATGCACCTACGACCCTCAAAACGTGTATAAAATATTCAGCACCCGATGTATCTCACGTTGTTCCGTACGAAAACAGGCACAAAGATAAACTGACAAAATACACGATAGTCAGAAGCCCAATAGGTATTATTCTCACTGAACTCTGATAAAATAGCATTTTTACACAACCGGCTCATAAAATGGGTCACAGCGTTTGAATAAAAAGACTGCTAGCGTTTTTACAAAGCGTCAGACGAGACAAAGCGAATTTATCTTTTAAACTGCGTAATGCAAGCGTGAGTTTGATTCCCGGGTCGAGAAACTGTTATTACAAAGGGATCAAAGTTTAAAACTAGGTTTGAAATACTCCTACTTACTGCTTACTTACCTAACTACATGCTGAAGTTGAATATAAATTAAATATTTCTTACTAGCTTTTGTCGGCGACATCATCCGTGTGACCCACAGGAACTAATATTAATAAAAATATAACCCATAGTAGGAACTCAAGAATAATGGAGCTTCCCCTTAGTGAAAGAATTTTAAGAATCGGATTTGTGGTTCTTCTTCTTACAGACCTGCAAACTTACAAACTTTACCCCTTTATAATTTAGTATTTATAATGATTCATTAACCGACTTCATTTTAACAATATTATCGAATAGTGAAAACTTTTCCAAAAAAACAGACTTGACTATCAACGCGTAATTTTTTTTCTTGCAAATTCAAATTGGGCTCTTTTTACATAAAAACCAAAATAATTTCACTCCTCCCTTCAGTCTCGTCTTTGTTTCAAGTTCAAATAGAAAAATACCGCCTTGCCTACGTATAAACGCCTCTTAACTTTAACCACTGATTAAATATACAACTATCCTTGTCATTTGTATGACAATTAACAGAGATGTCAATGATGCCTCAAAAGTTAAACGGTTCATATTACAGGAAACCATTTAATCCTAGTTCAAAAGGAGGTTAAAATTGCGCTAAGCGTGGACTATTACATCACACGTCCACCGTTAGCAATGCATGTGGCGATTTTAGCGTCCGTCTGTGGGTCACCAGCACCACTAATTATAGTGTCTTAACTAAATTCAGAACGCGGTATAAGGCAGTCGTGGTTTTGTAATACGGTATTTGCCTCATTTTGGGAAATGGTTTATATTAATCTTCATTAAATTATAAGCACACTACATCGATATTTCAGGGAGATCTACTGTATTTATCAATAAAAATCAGTGATAAAGTATAAATTTCCAAAACCGCTCCAAAAACGCTGTTTTTGACGGAAGTGACGTAACACGCTAGTAATAGTAAACGAGCTTTGTCTAGGGATGCAGGAAGTGCCAAAAAGTATCGATATATATCGAATCGATATTTTAAAAAAATATCAATATCGGTTTCGATATATCGAAAAAAAATATCAAGTATCGAAAACGTATCAAAAACGATATATTTTCAGTAGCAAGACCATAGTCACCATTGATTAAAATGTCACAGTTTTTAGATTTAAGTGATAAAGTAATGTCAGGGACACTAATGCGCCTGCCACACACTCGACGAGTGGCATGGGAAGTAGCGAGGAAAGGAGGCAGAGACATAGTGTGGCAACATTACTCGTCATGCCACACGTCATGCTCCTCGTCCTCTCTCTCTCGTCTCGTCCGGCAGAGGGCAACATCGCGGCAAATCACGGCAGCGCGAGGAGCATAGCGATGAGCAGCGCAAGGAGCATAGTCTGGCAGGCGCATAAAAGTTGAGAATGAAAATAGGTGCTGAAAGAACACAGTCTTCTAACATCGTTAAAAATTCAGATCATAGAAACAAGGAGATATGGCATCATAGCAAATTAGTACGGGAACAACTGTCGCCACTTTTAGTACATTTTTCAACACAATGACAAGCGCTACTTATTAATAAAAAGATCTCCCACATATTAAAAATTCCGCACACCCTCAATCTAACACTGTTAATCGTCACTCAACACTAGCTGCACTAAAGACTAAACTAAAACACTGTATTTATATCATCGATCGTGTTCGGTTCGTCGCCAGCGTGTACTTTTGTACTACGCTCAAAATGACCAAACTTAAGTAAGTACCTATCAAACTCAATAGCGCCTTGGCACATCTCCCTTGTTTCTATGTTGTTTCTATGATCTACGGTTAAAAACGTTGCAACTTAATGAAATTCAGCGCCGAAAGGAATACTTAGTGAAACGCACACTACATACTTTTATGAATAGTAATAATACTGACAGATTTATTGAAATAAACTTGTAAAAGCAAACACAATAGAATTTCGTAAAGTACTAATATTTTTTGAAAATTTCACCGATATATCGATATATCGATATTTTTTTCGATATATCGAAACCGATTTTGATATTTTTTTTATATCGATACGATATATATCGATACATTTTGACACTTCTTGCATCCCTAGCTTATGCTTACTCCAGTGTTGCCAAGCTAGATTTTCATTTTACCCCAATGCCTGATTAATTTTACTCTAAAATCATAACTATTTATACAAAAATACCTGGCTAAAGTTTTGGTTTTAGATATATAATAAAACAAGTTCTTTCTTAATCAATGGTCATGTTTCACAATAAAAATATGCTGAATTTGTTTAACTCAAATTCAATTCAAATACTTATACCCTATCCGTTTTACCAAAAAATAAAATGTAAACAAACCATAAAAGGGTTGTTTGGATGTCGCATTTACAATGATAAAGTTAATATTAACATTACTATAGCAAAATTTAATTATTTATTTCAAATATCACCTTAAACTCTTTACATTTATAAAAAAAACATAAAATCTTAGATTTTACAATTATTATTGATACCAATATTAATACGTATAATTTTTTTATTAATACAAATTAATACGAATAACTAACTTACCTTATAAAGAAACTAAAATGGCAAGGTTTCCTAATCTGTATTTCATTTTATACGCTGATAATTTAAAATGTACTTTATAACTGACTATTTTACATTGGAACGAGTGTTTCTTAATTCGGTCGGATTATAACCGCCATGTTTTGTTTACAGCTGTTATTGAACTCGTTGATGCCACCGTGTTATTATTCGATATTTCGTTGTGTTTTCGTTATTATTCATTAAGTTATTGAGTTTGTTGAGTTTGTCTTCTTTGTTACTCTTATTTTTATTGTTTTTTTTTGTAAAATGAGTGAACCTGGGCCGAGCAATATTTGCACTTCATCACCGAAAAAAAAGCGGTCCAAGAGGACAGTGATGGGTTCAGTGGATAAGGAGATCCCTATTATCAACGTCTACAAGCATGTAGAAGAGACGTGGCCTAAGGATTCCTATGCTTACAAGTACGACATAGCCGATAAAACTGCGGAGATCATGGGGATATCTCAAAGCTATTTGAGAACCATTGGTTTGTTTGTTTACATTTTATTTTTTGGTAAAACGGATAGGGTATAGGTACCTACATGTATTGCTTACCAAAAAGCCCATAAACTTTAGTAATCATAACAACAATACGAAATCTAACCTTAAAATTTTGGAAGTGACTCCGCGACCGCCGCCGTGTCCTGAATTTTCAGCCGGCACCGGTTGCTAAATTGGCAGCGGGCGCTGACTTTGGAAAAAAAAAGCGGGAAAAGGAGTTGGCAATTTGGCATAATTAAAGAAACATTTCATGTTTCACTTGAGTAACATACCTAATTAGGGTCCAAGAGCGAGCGAAGCGAGCTCGGGAACTTGGACACCCCGACACGGACAGGTTAGGTTCGAAGGGGTTAACGGGGGCTTCAGTGAGCGAGCGAACGAAGCCCCCGTCAACCCATTCGTGTTAGGTTACTTTTAACCTTGCAGATAGAAATAGGCGCTCCGCGTACCGGGGCTCCGTCGACCACCTCCCTCCCCCTTGTAAGTCCAAAAAAGTTGTATTTTGTTTTACATTGACACTAATTTAAAAGTCAATCTAAGGTATTTAATTTAACTTAAAACACGGCAACATTAATCTGTTGCTACGGTAGTTTGCAATTATTTTCGTCTGGTATCACTGCTACTCCAAGGCTACTCCGGTTCCTAACGGCATTATTTTTGGGAGCCTAGACGGCGCCGGCTGCGGAGGCGCTCCCTATAATTTTACCCTCAAATTTACCCTGAAGAATTCTTTACCCTAAAAATAAGTTGGCAACACTGGCTTACTAGCGTGTGACGTCACCAGAGTGCAACAGGCCGTTCTTGTTACAGCAACAATAACAAAAAATATTGCATTTTATTTTCGTGTAATTTGTAAAAAATATACATATTTTTGTTAAAAATCAAGTGAAATAAGTTTATTTACGCTATGAACTGATAGGATGACCACAATCTGTAGCATATTTTCAATGTTGTCAAGATCCCTATTACTGAGTGGTTACGGTTCGCAACGTCTGGATTAGTTTTTGCTTTTAATTCGCTCATTAACTTTAATAGAAGCGTTGGATAAGTAGATATAATTAGCATTATAGATGCTTAAGTACGTATCATGTTTTTTTTTTAGATTGCCTCGGTCTAGTGTCTCGGTTGCAAAGGGCCCTACTGAGCCGGTCCTAGGTTCGATCCCTGGGTTCCGACCAAATGTTTTGGGTTTTTCTATTAGGAGACAGGTGCCAGTGTACGAGTATATTATTAGCAATTAAAGGCCGCTGATGTCTTTAATACTCTTATTCAAACTTGCAAATTATTACTTTAATTTGTAAATGCGGAAGTAACTCTATCCGTTTTTACGGGTAAACCGCTGGGCGCTGAACCGATTTTGATTTAATTTGGTATAGAGAGAGCTTGAACCTCGGGGAAGAGCATAGGATAAGTATGTTTAATGCGAGTGAGACCACGGGCAGCAGCTGGTATTACCATGATTGCTCAACACCGGAGGTGTAGAGGTCAGAGTAACCACTTTGTGTTGTTGTTTATCACAACAACATAATAATGACTTTTGTTAACCCTTCGGGGGCAAGGCGTTATGTTTAATTATTACTAAGTAGGTATATCAGATGATATAATATCATAATAGACTAGTTTTACTACTACCTACCCATTTACAATATCCTAAAAATAACAAATTGTAAACTTGGCACTACTTGAATGGTTCAATGAACTTATAAGCTTCGGAGCATCAGATCGCGCATGCGCGTCGACTGCTTTCATCCGGCTAATATAAACAAAACTTATTTTAATAGTGTCATCTTTCAATCAGATAATGAATGCGATTTGATACAATTAAAAGTTCGATGATAAAAATAGTAAAAAAAAAAATACTGTTACAGCTCGACCATTATAATTGGAGAAGTATTCGTTTATAATTGTGTAGTGTAAATCTTACCTATCAAAAAGAGTTAAGTAGTTCTAAAGGTTAGTACAAGTAAACATACAGACACAAATCGGAGCACAGGGATTCGTTTGCCTTTGTGTCTCCCAGTATTTCATTCCTTTGTTTATGGGATTATAGGTATACAATGTTGATACTACACGTGCATGTGCAGTATTAGGGTTGGCAATAGTATTTGGGGTGTGTTCGGGAGGTTGGAGTTCGGCCGGGTCAGTGGGTCGCTCGCGCAGCCTCCGAAAGCTTTCCGGGAGAGACGCGCCTCTATCGACCGCGTACCACCACGTTTAGGGCTGCCCGAAATCGCTTTTGAATACTGTGTTCCTGTTTTACAGCCAATTAAGTTATTTAATAGATATTTAGGTATCATTACATCATAGGGTATAGGAAATGTTAATGAAGGTACCAAGAGAAGTATCACTATAACTACGAGCCTAAAAATGTGTAAAAGTAAATGTAATTTCTGCTCTGTATGCCTACGTACAATTTGTTGTTGCTAATATTTTTTGTATACTTACTTACATAGTAAAAGGGAAACAATAATTTCGCCTCTACATCTGAAAAATTAAAACATCATTCGGCACGAGATTACATTTCGACACTCCTTCCATAAACGGTACAAAGCCCTCTCGCTATTTAAGAGTGCAATTTATACAAAATGGGGTGCGCTCGGAGGGTCGGTGACGCCCCTGGTTTGGGACAAGCGGCGCGCAGCATCCATTACTGCGCAACTCTCGGCACACTCGAGCCAGAGGCACGGTTCGGCGCCGCACCTCAATACTTCCGGAGGTCTTTTAACGTGTTCCTCGGTCCTTTACCTATCCCTAACCCTAAGCACTTCATTATGGGCACTCTGTAACTCCTCTTACCGCCCTAAGTGTTAAAATAAGTGATGGGGAAAGACAAGCATCAGCCCACGGAGGCTGAAGTGAAGGTGGCTACCGTGGAACTGGAATCCGTGGATAACATGGCTACGCTGCCGGTGGGGCAGCATCGGCAGCAGGGCAGTGACATCGCGATCGCGGAGAAGCATAACAACGCGAACAAAGAAATGGAGCTCAAATGCGTTCAGCCCAAACCATCCAAGAAGTATGTCATGTAGTTATTATGATGGTTTTTAGTAGATACTTGTTTGTTAAACTGTGATTAAAAAAGAGCGGTCAATTTGTAAAACTTCACTTTAATTTATAATTTTTTTTTTTTTACATTAAAAAATAAGTTTTGCGGTGGTCTTATCATAAATGAGTTGCAAGTATGTAAAATATAAAAAAAATAATGCAGAAGTGTTTTTTTAAGTAAAAATTTGGTACTTATAAGTAGGTATAATTACTATGACTATTCTCATACTAGCCTCCGCCCGCTGCTTAGGCCGCGTTTTTCGGGATAAAAGGTAGCCTATGTGTTATTCCAGACTATACTCTATCTGTGCGCCAAATTTCATCCAAATCCGTCCAGCCGTTTCAGCGTGAAGAAGTAACAAACATACACACAAACATACACACACACACAAGCACAAGCTTTCGCATTTATAATATTATAAGTAGGATTTTATTATGCACAAATAAAAAAGATAAAAATTTTAGCAACCTCGTAGATTGGTTAAAACTTAATTTACAATTTCAAATAAGTTCTAAGTAATTTTGTTAGATGAGACATGAAAATTTTCTATTGAAAAAGTTGTTAGGATAGCTACTTAATTTTTCATGATAAAAAATTGAAGCGTACAGACCTACTTATATTATGTTGTTTAAAAATTTAATCGGCTGGTCGGTATTCTATAATCCCACTTTCGAAGTTTACAACAATTAATAGATATAATCTGCATTACGAAGGAGCTTAATTTTGACGCGAAATAACGCGCATCTTTTGTTTATTTTACAGAACTTCGCTGTTCATCATCTCGAGTTTCATCTACGCCAAACTCCTGGTTGTTGTGTGTATAGCTTACGTCATCAGTGATGTCATCACACACAATCTCCCTCTATATTACTACGAGGGGTTCTTCACCTACCTGTATGGCATGAGCATTCTGTTTTTGTTATACGTCTTCTGCTTCTTACTCCAAGGTTCGTAATTATTTGTATTCATAACAAATAAGTTTATCTACTAGGTATTTACGAGGGTTTTATTTCAAATGCCTGAATTTTTATAGAGAGTGCATGCTGCAGCGGAAGCCCTCCAAAACCGAAGCCGCCGCCAAAAGAGAAGAAGCCTAAGAAAGAAAAGGAAAAGAAAACCAAAGATAAGGAAGCAAAAGAAGGCAAAGATGGAAAAGAAGGCAAAGATAAGAAAGATGGAAAGAAGGAAGGCAAGTCTAAAGACAAAGGAAAAGACAAGGAAGAAAAAGAGAAGGCATCCAAAGAGGCTAAGAAACAAAGTCAATTTCAGGTGAGTGGTGCGGTTTACATCACACAATCATACACAGCACATCCATTATTTTTGTATTTAACATTACACATTCTCTTGTCGCTTTCGCGTGTCGTCCTGTGTTAGTTAACCACATATTTATTTTGTTAATTTCAATTATGTGATTTGTTTAATTTAACTTTTTGTGATACGCACTCGTTCGCAATTTTTATTATTTGGCCGTTCACAATATCATGGTCAACGCTTCGTCCGAACACATCAGGCCGCATGAATCCCTTTTTGTTTACGCTGCCTACTTTTTTGTTTTTTCCATATCATTTGGGCAGGAGGTGTATCCCCGTAAGATGCGTGATAAAGTTCGTCAACAGCAATTGCAATTGCAAATGGCGCAATTGTATGCGTCTGATCAGGTGAGGTATCTTGACGCATCCTGCTTGAAGTGTACCATATCATTACGGAGTGCTTTGGATGTGCTGTCGTAGTTCGTCTGTTTATACTGCTTGTGTTTTCGCTACTGGATCACCTTGCTTTCATGTAGGCTTCGTAATCACACTTGGAAGTCATGAGACTTGACTTTAAGACTGTAGAATTGCATCGACATTTCCTGAGTTGAAAATAACAAAGAATTCCTACTTTCATTTAGTTTTACTAATTGTATCTAAGCTAGTTGCGATTGCCACCTTGTTTTCAGAAAAAAGATTTCAATCCCAAGTAATCCATAACTTGAACAATTTGACTCCATTTCAAGGCATCTGGTTGGTCCTGGAGTTTACAATATTTTTGTTCCGTGCAGTTTATTAATATTCTCACTTACCACAATTACAGCAGCAGCAGCAGCAACAGCAGGATATTGTGGAGCTGGAAGCGGGACCTATTGCAAGACCAGCTCGTAGGCGGAAGACTTCTCAGAATGACCACAGCCATGGCAGCTTCTTCCTTAGGATTGGTGCAATCGGTATGAAAATTTAAAACAGCGTAAAGCTAACTGTTTGGTCCTTAAATTTTTATAAAATAAGTTTTGTTTTTATTGTTTTGTCTTTCTTTTCGTATTTCAGCGTTTGGTCTTGGCACTATGATTTACAATGGCTTAGAGTTTGGAACATTCTTCGAATTGCCTCTGGAGTCGCCTTGCTACTTAATCTTGAAAGGAGTTAATCCTGTTCTACAAATGGTGTTCACCTTCATGCAAATGTACTTTATTTTCATGAATTCTCGGGTAAAGATCTTTTTTACTATTGTGATAAACGTAAACAGATTTAGAATAAATTATTTATGAACATTTTGTTTTTTTTTTAGCTAAACATTCACAGATTCAAAGTGATTGCTCGGTTTGGTCTGATGCATGTAGTTGCTACAAATATTTGTGTTTGGATTCGTACATTAGTACTGGAGTCATTAAAAGAAATCACCGATTACCACGTCAAGAACCCTCATGGTTATTCTGGAGAAGGCGTATTAGGAAGTAAGTCACAAAATATAATCTATTCGATTTAAAACATTTGCTAATTTATTAAGTAATATTTAAGATCGTTTGCATAAACTGTCCGCTGCATCTAACCTGCTTATATTTTATTACTTAATATTTTTGTATTCTCATTATTCACTTTTGTATATAAAATTAATTACTCATCCATCTTCAGAAGTCATCCGTAAGCACACTCTGAGGCATTCCGGCAAAGTGCTCGGTGCTGCTTCCACCGCCGCTACCTCTATCGTATCTACCGTTTTAACCACTGCTAAGACCACTGGAGAGCAACTCATGAACGTTGTCACCTCCACAGCTGTTCCTACCACCACTCCTACCACAAGTTAGTATTCATGCCCCTCAATGTTCTATATCCCTGTAATGCTAACATGCGCATGTATGTCAATTAAAATGTGTTTTGGACTAATTTTTCAGCAACTTCTATCTCATCATATCATAACATGGGTGGTGGGTTACTTCCTAAGTCAAAACTGATCGACACTATAAAGAGTACGGTAGGTTATGACAACGGGATGGGATATGGTCGGGAATTCAGAGAATGGCCTAATGACAATCCGTTTACTACGACATCTTTTGCACCACTAACTACGGAGTCCGATAAAGTGACTCAGACACAGACGGCCATGTTAGAAGTCTTCCAGTGGCTTCGCACTTCGACTCTGAAACCAATTCTTAACGCTATATCGACTATGATGCCAAGCACGTCTACCGGACAAATAGTAACTGATAGAGACGAATGGGGCAATAGTATCGAAACTTATCGTGTAGATGAACCGCCACATTCGCCAGGTTGGTCGTTGGAGTGTCGCATTGTCTTATTTGAAACGTAAAATGCCGTTGCACTTTTTATTTGCGGTTTGACAAATATTGTTTGTGTTCATTACGTATCCCACGTACGCGTCCGTTGCACAGAGTTTCCTCATTATATTTTTTACTCTTAGGATAAGATTTCTTTGCGTCTTTTGCATGTAAATACTTATAGTTTATGCAGTCACTGTTTGCTATTTTCAGATTTGCAAAACCTTTACTCTGTCAAATCGATTGCACAAAATAAAGTCATCCTATAAAGTGTCACTGTAGGTACCTACACAAATCTAGAATAGCAAAAAATGGCAGTAGTTTTAATGGGTAGATTAGTTTTTTTCAATAATCTTGACCAAATAGTGATCGAAATATTTGACAGTGAACTTTTTTTTTTTCAGTAACCAACTCATCAGAGATCTTCGAGTCGTTCGACGGCCTCAATCCAGCTGCGCTGATCGCCAATATCGATAACACTACGGTGTGCGGCCGAAACCCAATTATGGGCACTATCGTAACCGACTCGGCGCCTTATCTGTATCCGTTCATCATTGAATACTCCCTCATCGGTGCCGCCGTCATTTACGTTATGTGGAAGCACATTGGCCGCTACCCCAGGTAAATATAACTTCCGTATTATGCAAATTCCATAACCCAATAGATGACAGTGAATGTAGAACAACCACGATAGAATACCATTCAGCACCTTGAGATAACCATACATAATTTTAACCTTTCGTAACCACTTGGTATTCATTTCCCTCAATAATAAAAACACGCTCCCCATGGTAGTTCCCTAACACTATAGCACATAGAGTAGACTGAAAATTAAAGAGTAGCAATGCGTCCGTGACTTTGCACGCGTTTGGTTACAGCGTGGCCAACGACGAAGATCTGGAAAGACGTCTGGAGGCTGTTCTCTCCCGCAGGGCGGCAGCGCTTGCAGCAGCTCAGCGTGGAAACCGTGTCGATTGTGCCGGAGCCTCTAAGGGCCTCTTCTGTGGACTACTTCTACTCGTCGCCTCCCTCATCTGCTTGATACTCTTCTTCGTCCTGATCAGACACCACGAATTAAAGCGCCTGTCGATCTATTTGGCCGATGTATCACACTGCGCTTTGATGGTTCTCTCTATATTGGCGATTCTAATTGGATTCATACGGTAAGATTTTAGATTTTTTTTAAAGCACATTTAGACATCATTAATTTGTTTTTGTGATGTTTTTAGATTTTAGTTTTTGTGTTACTTATTGTGTTTTTATTTTCTCCAATTCCATTCATGCCCTTTTGCCCTTTTCCTATTTGTTTATCCTTTACTCCGTCAATCGCTCCAACTTGTTTTATGTTTGCACATTGACCGTGCTAACCCACTTTATCACCAATCACCATTTACAATATTTTCCATTGCATTTTTCTGTTCTTACCACAAACTTATTTTCGTTTTTTGTTGTCATTTTATTTACCATTTTTTGGTTTTACTCATTTTATAATTAGTGGTCGTGTAATGAAATGGAGCAATACTCCTCCCTCCTGTACCGAACCTCTCCGCAGGGTGCAATCCTTGAAGTTCCGCTCCGAGGAACAGTCTGACCTGAACGACATCCTGCTTCGTGTATCTGCGTTTGGCCTCTTCGTGTATGCTGTGTTCAGCGTCATCGCTGGTGGAATGGGAGCATTCACTCACGAGCCGAACCTTCTCGTCATGATCACCGGCTGCTTGAGCGTGCTTCAGGTAAATAACTTTTTCACTACAACTTCTTAATATTCGCTCTGTATCTACTTACATAAATATGTAATATATTTTATTTATATCTGTTTTACCCATCGCTTTCAAAGTACTCATTCTATTCATTTTATTGGAAAATCCAGGTGGTCCTCCAACTGCTGTTCATCGCCGATGTTTCCCGCCGTCGCGTCCACCTGCCCGAACAAGAACGCAGTAAGCCCGCCCGCCAAGCCGTCACCTTCCTTCTTATCTGCAATGTTACCATGTGGCTCATCTACACCTTCGAAGCACAAAAAGTCCTCGCTAACCCTGTAAGTATTGCCAGCTACTCTACATTATGAACATTATTGTAAGCTTATTCTGTAAGACTTACAATGTCTTATTTTTTATTATTCTTTTTTCAGGTTCAACTTGATTTCTACGGTTTCGTGGCTTGGTCTCTCGTCCAGCGCTTCACTCTACCACTTTGTATCTTCCATCGCTTTCACTCAGCTGTCACCCTAGCCGAAATTTGGAAGACTAGCTACAAAGCGCGCCTGGAGTGAGCACTTCGTCCAAACTAAATTGGAGACCTAAGTCCAATCAACAACATAGCAACTAGGATGAAAGCAATGTATTTCGTCCTCGTCCGGGACAGCAATTTTTTGTGGGTAGAACGGATAAAATTACTACAAGTTTCAAACTCATCTCGCTATTTCAAGTGTTAGTATAGGTGTGACGAATTTAGGATGGTAAACATTGCATTTTACAATGTAGAAGTGAATAAGTAATTGCTCTCCCGGAAAGTTTGTAGTTGACACGATATAATCACCCGGATCTACCTACCCTATGGATCATCATTATGTTGGTTATTATTTGCTACGGTTCTTTCATACTTCGTTTATCTTTCACATTCCATTCTATTTTTACAGATTCAATAAAAATTAGGTTTCTTGAAAGACTGACTGTGGAGACTTTAAAGCGACCAAGCATACATATTTTCAGCTCATTTTCTTTAATAGATACGTAAACAGAATTGCTCAGATTTCGAAATTCTATAGGTACTTGCATTTTTTAAAATTTTGCAAGTGAGCGTTTTTAACATGATTTGATCGAAACACGATAATAAAATCAATCCCAGTTGTGAAAAGTTCCCTCCTTTGTTAGAAATAATTTGTGTGCCATGGTTTTAGGGTTAAGGCTTGATTAAAATTTGACAATATTTTACATTTCTGGAAACATTTAAATCAAACAAAAATCTATCTTCTCTGCAACTGGTATTCTTTGATATTATTTATGACTCGTAATAATTAATTGAATTTGAAACATGCTGTCGATGAATTTAACATTTCAGCACAAAATGGGAGCCGTTTTGTGTAAATATATAATTAAAACCGTATCTAAAATATAAGATTTAAAATTAATTAATATTTAAATTAATTACTATATTAAAGTTTCAGAAAATTTATTAGCCAACATAAATTTGAGGTAAACAAGTAGGATTACTATAAAAGTTTAATATTATGTGGTATGATAAGAGGGTAGTTGACGTCGAAGAACTATATCTGATTAAACGTACTTAACTTTAGAGAAAGAGTAGAGACCTGCTGCTTGAGCTGCAGAGCGCCGCTTTATACGGATCATTTTGGGTACCTATTGAGTTTAGGAGACATTTTTATTGCAAAGGGGCCATAAGCATGTAAATTTTTTATCACTATGTAACAAGCACATTTTTATAGCGCGTTAGCATGTTCAGAGGTGTGGTAACACTAGATCTAGTATTAAGAAACAATTACTGGCAGCATTATTAGATGTTGCTAGAGCGTAACTTCTATCTATTAGTGATTATAATCGATTACAATTTGCGAAGTTTTAACATGGGACTAAGTTCACAGCGTCAAAAATAAAAACGCAAAGTTAAAATATTTCTCAGCAAATATTTTCATAATGATTTTTGTGCAATCTATTTTTATAGGCTGACTAATTTACATACCTATCTATTCGTGTAATGCAATGATCAACCGTGATTTTCACGTGATATCATTATTCTATGTTATGGATTTTGTATAAAATAGTTCATACTCAATTATTTATATTTATTAATTTTGTAAATTAACTTTTAAGGTAAAATCGTAACTTATTGCTCTAGAGTGAGGGTAACGTGTGCTTACAACGTGAGATTTCGAGTGAATGTAGTTAGTTTTCGATTGATTTAAAATATTTTAACGTTTACAATTAGTAATTTATTATTATATAAACAGTGAATGTAAAAAAATAAGAATTAAGAGCTCAATCGTATTGATTTTTGAGAAATTTAATGGCTTGGTTAACAATAACAGGTTTCTACGTGTTTATTGTTAATAACACCAACCAGAGTGTTTGGCTTGTTTTATCACTGCCGATATTTTTAACAATAGATAATTGTTAGTAAGTCCTTTGATAAACCTATACTATTTCTAACTTGTTCAATTTTGTAGGTGATATTTAATGTGTACCTTGATGTTTGAAACAAAATGTACCGATGTTTGTAACTCTAGGTTTTAACATTATTATCATACCTATGTGGATACTCAATCAGTGTTATATAGATACCAAAAATTTGGAAATTCTACCTACTTTAAAATATATAATTAATATTATGTAAATGTCTATTTGAATAAATTAAATAATACTTAAACGTGATTGTTCGTTTTATTTTTTCATTAGGTATCTACTTACATAATAATGATACATAATGATGATACATAACATGATGACTAATTAAGATACATAAGTTATCATCTAAAGAATGCGCCGAGCACTGTGGATAAGGTGTTCCTCAGGGTTCTAGTCTAGGCCCTGTCCTCTACCAATCAATGGCATGTTTATTCGTGTAAGTTGCCCTCTGCTTTTCCATGAAGACTAGCTGTGTATAAAGTGGATAGGTATTGCTCAAACAACGATCTACTGTTGTAACCAAGATACGGCTGTAGTTTAGGCAAAAATTGACTTGTATAGATACGGTAATATGCTTATACTGAGACAATTTTCTGCTGATTAAAAAAAATGAAACAATTTTCTCTAGGGCAAAAATTACACTGACAATGTAAACATTTATAATGTCTTTTTCCAGGCTTGTTGGAGGTCTAGTAGGTAACTTATATTCTGTTGGTTGACATAACCATTGATATGAACGTGTGCCTCGTCAGTAAATAGTAGGTACCTATGCTTCCAAGCGTTCTTACTACGTATTTGAAAACGTTCCTAGCATCATTCTCACACAGTTTCAGCGCAATTTCGTGTCGAATTTGAGCCACATGTTCTAGCGTCGTAGCTAACGTTGGTCCAGTGGTCCTGGAGGAGTTTGGTTGTCTATGTATTATCCGTTCTTGTCTGTCTTTCCCATACCTACGTGATCAGATAGGTTTGGTAGGTACTACCTACCTACCTACTCGGCCCATGACTAGTCGTCGAATATTGAGGTGAGTAGGTAGGTACCTACAGAGACCGTGACGCGCTCGCACTCATCATCAGCACTTCAAATACCTATGTATTGCTAAATAGCTTTTGGCGTAGGTACCTAATTACCTATATCATCCAGTTATGCATCTCATAATAAGTATCTACTGTCTAAATTACCCGCAGTCAAATAGTAGTGTTAAATAATTGTTGTATATTGAGATCTTAATTTGAGTCCAACCTAACACTTCCTACTTGAGACGCAAGATGGCATACCTCTTGAGCGTTGATTACCTGCCTACTCTCGCCTAGTAAACAATAGAAATTAATTGTGTCTCATCATTAGTCGACGCTCGAAGTGGTGCACGTATTTTATTTTATATTTTTGACAGAAATAAATAGAATATAATGGTTACCCGTGCGAGTGAAGGCAATGCAAGAGAAAAATTCAGTCAAATCTTACAGTCTGAATTTTTACCCGGTATTAATAGGTAGCGTATAGATACCGTGTAAAAATGGCTATGAATTTATTCATTTTTACCCTTTTCAATCTTTCAACCCATTTTACTCACTTTCTAACCACCCTGCCATCTCTACCCTTGAACTTAGTTTTAATATTTGAGAAAAATCGTAATGTTTTTATGAAATGATCTTATTTTCTTCAAATATAATTTCAAGGGCTATATTAATAATTTTAATGATTATTATTTAGTAACTGAGTATGTTTATTAATTTTGGTCAACATACAACGTAAAATTGGTAAAATAGCGCTGCAATTTTATTTCCAAAAGATATTTTGAATTTCGCGCGCTACCTTGATGACATAGGGATGAAGGCAAAATACTTTCCAATTAATAATAATATTATTTTTATTTTGTGGTAACATTTAATGGTCCAATAGTCGAGTCAAGTCGAGTTTCGATAAAAATCTTACACCACAGCAATTTGTACCTTCACTGCTGCTGTCAATTTGACAATTGTGCAATTTTGACAACGATTTTGACTGACAGTTTGTTACATCAACCGCATCAACTTGATGCGTTGCGAATTTCGGAAACTATCCACAAGTTTAAATTTTAATAATGAGGGAGTGATTCACCTCAATTAGTAAAACGGTGGTATCAGTTTATTGAAGGAACACGGAAAGAATCTAACATGCTCATACGTTGTGGTCTATTGTTGTTGTGTTTGAACTGTGTCAGGACGACTGAGTATTTTGGAAGTGATGGGGGCCGTGTCGCTGAGTTTAACAGCTTTTCGCTGTGGCCGTCTGTTCACAATGCCGCGAGGTTGTGGAGAGTGAGAAGAGCAGCGGGTGTTGATTCTGTTGGAGACAGTGAGGGTGGACCGGCCGTGGTTGCCGCCGTTGATAAGACTCCTTCGTCAGAAACAGTAAAGTCTGCTCCCGCGGTTGAATCCAAACAACCAATCAATACGAAAGAGAGTAAGGTTGAGCCCACTACGCTGCCACCGACTAATGGTAAGATTACACAATGAATTCCTGTTATTTCATATTTTTTCTTGGGATTTCCTGTACAAGTTCTTATCTATGCTATTATAATAGTACAGTTTCCTTATAGATTATTACTAACTCATAGTCAGTTGCCCAGCATTCAAGTTACTAAGATAAGTAGGCATATCTGTTGCAATATTATAAGCCTGCCATATGCCAAATTCAAGAGCAAGTGGCGAATGGAAGCCACATTTAAATTTTATTAACAAAGTTTCTTTCAGATTACATAAGCAATGAATAATAGTGTGAACTTAAAATATCAATAAGGTTGTAGTATATTTCTAGGTTCTAATTCAGCCATATCTGAGACAAAATCAAAAGTTAGCAGTGCCTAGTTTAAAAAGGCTGGAAAGATAATGAGTTTACTTGTTTTTAACAAAGCTTATGTTAGCTTCACCTGTATCACCTATATGTAGATTATCTAGTATAAGTTTTTAAACAAATCTTGTAAGTTGATTTTCATTCTTCACACATTGCTAACAGGTTTGAATTAACCTTTTTAAGAAAAGGTCAATTGCGATGACTATCTATAGATACTAATATTATAAAGCTGAAGAGTTTGTTTGTTTAAACACACTAATCTCTGGAACTACCAGTTGGATTCAAAAAATTCCTTTTGTATAAAATAGTCAGATTCGTGAGGAATAGTAGGTATAGGCTATTTAACATCACGCTATGACCTTAAGAAGCCAAGAAACGGGGGTGAAACCGCAGGGAATAAAATAAAACAACCAGAACGCTCATGCCCAGTTTTTATGTTTATTTTATTATCAACTAAGACAAAAAATGTTTTTTTTTGTAAAATCATCTTATTTCATTGGCTTAATTATCTACTCACTATGAACATTATAGTCACATGTCTGTAATCTCCTTTATTGATAAACACATTAATATTGTTGCATGACTTCAGATTGTGGTTAAATCATACAATATGGGTTTTAGTATAAATTGGTTACCTACCTCTGACTCATGACATGCCAAGCAATTAACATCTTAATGATTTGTACCTAAAGTTTCATTAGATTAAATTGTTGTTATAGTTTTATAAGTAGGTATCCATTTGACCTTTGCCCAAGTGCCCACACTCAGGTCTATATGCTCTTAGCCTGCATGGCAAACAGAATTGTTTTAAATACAATTGTTATAATAACTGATTGAAATCTGCAATTACAGGTAATGCAACTGTCATCAATACTACTCCAACTCCAGTCAACGAAAGCAAGTCCAATGCAACATCTACTGAGAAACCAGTCAAACAGATTGATCTCAACAATCCTGGAGTACTGAAGAGAGGATCTATTGTATTTGGAGGATTTGCACTGCTGGCGGTTGCATATTTTATATTTTACAGGTACTATTTTACTATTGATTTATAATTTAATAATAATTTATGGTTGATCTTTTTCCCACACTGTATCTACTGTTAAAGCTGTCAATTTTAATTTGGTTAAGTTGCGTTATGAAAGATTAATAAAGAATGTTTAAACTCGTAAAAGTAAATTTAGTAAGGCCGGCTACTTGATTGTGAACTAAATACTTAATTATTTTGTGGAAGTTTTGTTTGCCTTTTTACAGTAGGTATATCAAAAAAGAAAATAGAGTTAAGTCCACACTGATAACATGCAAAAAACAAATAAGACTAATATAATTTTGAATTAGTTCATCTTCATCTAAACTCCTTTTGAAAAAACGTTAGAATTTTAACAAACCCTATTTAGTTTATTCAATTGATTCTGATTTCTATTCCATTGGTGACATGACAAAATGTTAGCTGCTGCAGTAAACAGTTGATATTGCAAATACGTTTGCGTTTTTAATGCTATCCTTATGCCTGAAATGAAATGAAATATTTATTTCTGTAAGTGGGTTACAAGTAGGTACTAACACTTTTACAATAGGTCAATAGGTATTTTTTTAAAAACTAGATGAGGTCGGTGTTTCCTATCTGACTACCTTTGAGAAGAAACACCGAAACAAACTCAAAGGTCAAGGTCTCTTTTAAAGTCGAGACAATAAAAATTAAACTAGGTATGTAAGAACCGTGCAGGTTAGTCTGGAATGGCCTTTAGAGGAAATGCTAGCTATGTTGAGAAAAATGATAGAAAAATAGAAATGCTAGTCAAAATTGGCTAATAAACTGTAAATGGGGTTTGTTAAAAATTCTAATGTTATTACAAATGGAGTATAAGTAATTAATTTTGTGCAACAACTATGACAAAGCTATCAAGAGCACTTATGAGCCCTTTTAATCTTTGTTGATAATTCATTTTTGTAACACTATTTTGGTTTATTATATCTAGAAAGATGTTATCATTATCAGTCATTGTTGTGAGAAACGATGGATATCTTAGTCACAAACAAGATTATTAAATAGTATTTAATTATTAGGTATACATCATCATGACATTCTAGTTGACATTTTAGTCATCTATATATATATATATATGAGTATATATATACTCATAACATAATTATGAACAATTTCCACTATAAGACCAACCCTTATATCGTGGAAAAAAGAATTACTCGAAAAAATTTAGGGAAAGTCTGTTTTTTTGCTCACGATTTTAGTGTTTGTCCCTAGTAGGACGTTCTTAAGAGGGCTATTACATTTTGTCACCTGTCTCGCTCACACAAAACCATATTTTTTAAGAATGTTAAATGAAAAGATGCATTTTTGAAAAATTTATTCTTATAATTTTTTAGATAATACTATTAATTTAACAGGTAAATAATGAAAACACATTTCTACCGGGTCATCTAATCTATTTAGGAGCAGTTACCTATATAAGTTAGTATAACTGCTCCTAAATTGATTAGATCACACAGTAGAAGTGTATTTTTATTATTTACCTGTTAAATTAATAGTATTATCTAAAACATTATAAGAATAAATTTTTCAAAAATGCATCTTTTCATTTAACATTCTTAAAAAATATGGTTTTGTGCGAGCGAGACAGGTGACAAAATGTAAAAGCCCTCTTAATGATAAGAAGTATACCTAATGGCCCGCTTTCGGCTGTACTTACTAAAATGTCACGGTGTATTTATTTATATCGATATTGATATGAACAGAGTCCATGCAATCTCTTTGCAAACATTGTAACTGATCGTAACTTGTTATTCTTGCAAACATTAATTATATGAGTAATAAATCCTGAATGATGTCATTTTCTTCAGTATTTGCTGAGGCAATTATATTTTATGACTGTTGGCGTCCCGCGTCGTGGGAATAGGACTGAACTCTTCATGATAAAGTATTACTTGTATTATAGAATAAGAATGCTTTCGCTAAAGGAACTCATGGGGGAAAAATGGTATTTATCTAGTTAGAACTTGGAATGAATACCCTCATTCCAAGTTCATGATATTTCATATTTAAAATACCCAGTCAATCTACAATTTCTATTGAGCTTGTACAATGCATGCAATTTTTTGTTTACTCTTTTGATTACTTACCTTTATTTCTCGTAGTGGCATTGCAATAGTACCTACTCAATGACCCTGTATCTATGTTAAATTATGAACTTTGAAACAAAGCATTGATTAAGCTGGCGATATCAGCCAGGTTAATTGTTTTTAATTGCATGATATGAGAGAAATTATAAACAGTTACATAAATGCTTTTCTGTAATCATTCACTCATTATGAGAATAACCTTAGTAAATTCAGAGAATAAGTTTGTTTATGTCTTGCAATGAATTTGTAGTTTATATTAATCTGATATATAAGAAGATATAAGAATAAAGATTGAGGTAAGTATAAAAACAAAATACTATAGGTACCTCCAAGATTCGACATGATAAAGAACTATCTTAAACTGTGTATTAACATAACCACTTTTACAATTCTAGGAAAAAAGGCAAGAAAAATGACACGAGCAACACACACAGCACAATTGATGCGAACCAGTTCCGGTACGGAGTCCTCCAATCAGAAGACAGGAGGGACAACATGGAACTGTCCCGAGTGCCTCTCACCATGGAATCTGATGACGACGAAGACGAAGACTTGGAGATCTTCGACCTAGAGCAGAAGAAGAAATCACTGTCCTACGTCAACTTACAAACAAATGACGAAGATGTTGTTTTCTCTCCAAAAGATAATGATAATGATAGAGATAATTTACTATTAGACATTGAAGATGGCACCTTCGACACGCTAATCAATTGGAGCAGTAACGGCAGTAAGTCAATATTATAATTCCTGTCTAGTATTCGCTAAAGATTGTATGATACTAAAGTTGAAATGTACGGGTCGGTCCCCACTGACGTAGCGTAAAGCGAACCGTCAATCTAAAAGGACGTTGGTAGTTTTAGGCTTGATATGGTACAGTCGCCCAAGAAAGTCCTGTACCACCCTAAGGTTGAATATCGCTTGCAGATTTATAGGTGATAAAGATTAGTTTCGCTTGCAGATCGATCTGACAACTTCTATTGCCGTCTTTATCTGATTATTGATAACAATGATTACTGTTTGTGACGTGACAGCTGTTCTTAGTTTGAACTTGATGGAACCAATGACGTCGTAAAATCAACGGCGGGGAGCCTGTAGATTTCGATGACAAAATTGTATCTACAAATTCAGAATTGTAAACAACAACAAAAGGCACATGGCGAGTCCACAAATATACCTACAATTTCTGTAAACTTGTAATTACAATATGCGTTCAATAAAACAGTTTATTTCAGGATAAGTTTTTATTATATTGTCAGAAAGAAAAGCTTAAAATATATTTATCCATTTATTAAATTTCCACAATCACTGTTAAAATAATATAAAAAACATAAACGTAGTCATAGTTAGAGCGTGTGTAACCGCCATTGGCCTCTATAACCTCTAAAAGACGAGACCTCATTGAACCAACAAGCCGTGAGCAAATATCGGTTCCCACATTTCCTCCCAAATAGAATTACAGTGACTAATAAGAGCTTGTTTGGTTCTTTCATTTTGATGCGACCATCGCCACTTTGTTCCCTGGGTAAACATTACGGACTATCGGTAGCATTGCATTCTGAAGCACGTCGATATAATTTACAGCGGCCGTCGGCGTCGCTCGAGGAGGTAGAGAGCACCATAATTCTCCTACGCCATCCGCACTCATCCAGCCCCAAATATTTACGGAAATTCGACATGATTCTCTATTTGGGATTACATGATCATCTCTATACCGTGTTGAATTATATCGCCAAAGGTGAAGACGTCCATACTGACTGGATTTAAACGTTTCTTCATCACAAAACACTGTATTAGACCAATCAAACTCTAAGTGCTCTCTGGCGAAGTTCAGACGAGCAAGTCTGTGCGCATCCGTCAAATATATTTTCTTGGCGTAATGCTTGTGGTGCAACCCCATGTAATGTAGATGATTCCTTATGATTTGGGCACTCACATCAAACATCTCCGCAAAATGTTTTGTAGGTTTAAAACCATTGATTTCATATTCCCGTCTCATGAATTCTCTATCGTTATTGGAGAGTGCAGGCCAGCGACCACTTCTTCTGTGATCCAACAAACTTCCCTCTTCCTAACGACGAATCCAAAACCGGACACAACGTCTCCATATATTCAAATTCCGCAATGTCGCACTGATACTGCATCCCTCATTAAATTGGCAAATTCATGTTGGCAGGCATTAAAGATGATATTTATATGCAGTTGAGTGAAAAATAACACTGAAAATATATCGATTTTAGAGGAAAATAATAATGGAAAAAATTACTTAAATATATTTGACAAAATGTCAATTGTCAGTTTTCTTTATCAAATGGAATTTGGTTGTCTATTTAAATAGTTTTTATTACTTTTGTTTGGAAACATTTCAATTTCTTTGTAGAAATTAATGTCCTTTCCATTTATAATAAAGGTTAAAATGTCATGTACTTATATGTGACCTATGACGTATGAATACTTAACAATTAGGTTTACGTCATTATTCTTCTCTTTCAGTAATATGTATCTTTTTATAACGAACCGTGTTGTAATTTTCGATGACCAGGAAACTAAATCAAAACTGGTACAGCACTTTCTTGGCCCACTGTACAGTAATAAAAGCATAACCAAAAATAAAAATATATTTTAATTGTTCTTTGCCTAATTTATCTTTGAGATTAAGAATAGGAATCAAAAATCGAAATTAATAAGAAATAAAATGATTATGCCGTTGACATTTTGAAAAAACCAATAAAACAAAAACGGGTGCATGCTGGCTGGCGTGTGCCTCCATAGAATATCATGTCGACAGCAACTAAAACCTTTGAATTGAGAATTCATTAGTCGGGCTGTACTTCATTGGATCATTCACACCATACTTAACCTCACTGTCACAAATACGAAGATTTCTCTTTAATCCAATTACGTACAAAAACAAATAAAAAATGAATTTAAATACTCTTGAAATACTCGATCACACCAAACTAATTTCATATCTGTACCGACCTACACAATCTGAAGCCCAGCGTTCTATGGGCATCCGCCGTGACCCTTCTGTTATTACGTAACTAAATCACACTAATATTATAAATGCAAATATATCCGCTGAACACGCTAAAACGGCTGGACGGATTTGGATGAAATTTGATCGTAATCGTTAAGTCAGTATGAAATTGTCGTACAAGCCGCCATATTTGACGGTTACAGATACGTAAGTATAAGATGAAACAACATGGCCTAAGTATGCTATGTAACATTTTAGAATGTTGCTTTGATTCAGCTCTGCGTCGATGGGGATCGACCATAAGTTTAGCATTTATCCGCCATAATCTGAATTGATGTGAGGAAAAGATTAAGTTTGTTACTCATAAAACTGCTGTTAGGTTGTTGAATGAAGAAAATTATAGTTTCTTAGTACTTTAGTATTATTTTAGTTTGATATTGCTATACTATTATGTAAGAGATATCATATTTTTTGATAACCTAACGGTGGTATTATGATGTAATTTTATAGGTTTTATTTTTATAGCAGTTGTGACGGTTCGGTATTACTAAAATGTACTTATTTTAGTATGCTTTAGTCAGTGTATTAAAAAAATCAGTAGACCAGTGCAAAATGTATGTTTAACATTAATATTTCACAAAAAGAACAAATTAGAAAGTTCACGATGCTGATAAAAGTTATAACCAAATGACTGCACTAGTAATTAAATTGTAGGAGATGAATATTTCACAAGGCCTTTTAAACACGCAATTCATATGTAGCATTTCATTTTGTTTGTTGATTGTTATGCAATTCGGTCTAGCAACCTTCACAACCATTAATGTTATCTGGTACACATGTTTTGAACAAACATTGAGCAAACAATATCAGAGTTCAAGCGAATGCTAAGTACGATTCTCATAAAAACGAAGACGCAAAAAAGATAATTATTTTCATCGAAATAGGGCGGTGAATCGCTTACCTACTTATAAATTAGAGATAGGTTATTGCGGGCAGCCTCGAATGGGTTATTGGCCGAGAGCTAGGAGGTGTTGTTTCGAGGTCAAGGGATGTTGTCATAATTTCGTAGTCTATGCATTTCCTATCGAGCGGGTCTAATCAGCTGACTTCACATTTTCAATGCAATGTAATTGAAATTGAGAGGTAAGTGGTTGTTCCTTAACAAAACTGGTGTAACTCTCTGTCTTCCTTCACGAAATTTTGGTATTAATAGGTATTGTAAGAATTTTGTGAAGTATTTGATATAGAAGTATGCTTAAAGTGTATTCTTCGTATTCTTGGAAATATATCTGCTTTAAAATTACTGTAAGAGAAATACTTTAGGAAATTTGTAATATAGGTACTTCAGTTTGCTTTAAATGTATGTACCTATGTATATTCCTAATCCAACCATACCAATTTTATTTAAAAAAAGGAATTTACAGAATTCAGGGCTTGATGTCTGTTATAATATAAAATAATTTATCTGTAACTAATATAAATATACATGTAGGTTTATTATAATATTACTTATGTATTTTTGTATGTTTTAATTTTGGTTTTGAAGTCGAATATTATTTACCTTAACTATCATAATATCGAAGTTTTTTGTATTTTATTATTATACTTATTAGAAATGCCAGATTCCTACACATTAACATTATTGTTGATTTTGAAAAAAGTGCCATCGATGCTTATAATTATGTATATTTTATTATTAAATCAAAAATAGTACTTACATTTTGAATAAGCAATATTACTTACTGATTATTTTTGCACCAAGATGTGTTATTGTTGTTTTAAACAAAATTCTAAAGTTAAAGCAGTTGCTCGTATTGCTTATTGAAATAACAATATGTCTACGAATTGTGTAAGAAGTCGATGTCAATCTTTTACTGAATCTATCTCAATTTTGATTTCATTCGATTTGTTCTGCACTTTTCATAATCCAGTGACAAGAAAATTATATAAAACTGGAGTACCCACTGTGTTTCAAGAAGTTACTAGAAAGAATCTCGATGAGTAAGACATAAAGGTTTTTTTGCATTAACAATAAATGTACGAAAAAAATGGTCTAGAAAGGAACACACTAATAGGTATGTAGTGGCGTCACTTTTCATTATCTTTTTTAATGAAAAGTGACGCCACTACATACCTATTAGTGTGTTCCTTTCTAGACCATTTTTTTCGTACATTTATTGTTAATGCAAAAAAACCTTTATGTCTTACTCATCGAGATTCTTTCTAGTAACTTCTGTGATTATGATAAATAACAGGTACAGATAGGTCAATATTATAAATGTATAAGTTTTCTCTTTCCAAACCGACTTTTCGGCACTTATCAGCATTCCAGTTGTACGATAGTATTTATTAATTCTATGTTCAGTGGTTATGAATAAAGTGCAACAAAAATCGACTAAATCACTTTTCGATTTAAAGTAAACAAATACTTTGATAGTAGGTACAGTAATTGCTTGTAAACCGATGCTTATTTTTTTAGTTGATTATTGCGGGGTCTACATGTCGATTTAGTCGAATAATATAAATATAATAAAGTAATTATTTAAATGCTTGAAGAGGTTTTACCTGACAAAGAAACAATACATTTTAAAATATATTCATGTAGAATATTCATATTTTCACATTAACATATCAATAGATTTAACTGGTTCGTGTACTTTATAACTACATATTTAATACATCTATAGATCTAATTGCATTTTAATAGCATTTTTTTGAGTTGGTTACTGCCGTTTAGAAAAATTAATTAACAGTGTGTAGAAAGATAAAATAATTTGGTAAGATTTATAGGTTCATAATATTATCTTCATATTTATTTATTTAAAATAAATAGTTATGTATGTTGATTATATGTATAGGCATATAATTATATTTACATGGAGTAGTTAATTGCATTTCATAGACAATAAATGGAACAGCTTTCGATACTGCTTCTATTTATTGGCAATTAAATATTGCTCCATATAAATGGCAATGCGATACCTTTACAGAGTTTCAGTTGTTTTATTTTTATACTTTTATAATGTCGTGGAGTACTTATTATATAAACTTTAATAAAAGAAATAGTTTTATATTAAACTGCTCAAAAATTGAAATGGTTCGTTAAAATTCAAGATATAATAAAGTATACTTGCATTATCGTATTGAATATTTGTATAATTTAAAATTCTTATTCAAAAGTTAAGTTAGCAACTCGAGCAATAAAATATTGAAGTACTTATCATTGTACTTACCTACAGTTTCATTTATACAAATCTTATGCTTTTAAAAATAACATCTCCCTACTTTGATTCTATTTTGTAAAAAATCCATAAAACAATAGGTAATGCCTTATTTAAATGTAAATATGTGTTGTTATTGTCGTATAATGATTTATTTTTGATTATTATTAATGTTGCGTAATTTTTCTGTATTTCAATCACATTCTTGACTTGTATTTTGCATTGGTTTTATTTAAACAAATGAAAGTGTTATTGAGTTTTTAATTATCACACTGTTGAAGCTATGGACTGTGATAATAGAA
Organism: Thalpophila matura; assembly: GCA_948465475.1. Lineage (NCBI taxonomy): Eukaryota > Metazoa > Arthropoda > Insecta > Lepidoptera > Noctuidae > Thalpophila > Thalpophila matura. Next base: position 6,932,161 of record OX419183.1, on the reverse strand, counting down.
GAGAGAGTAGAATATATAAAATGATATATTTTTCGGAGGATAATAGCTATCTATGTATGTATGTATAGTTTGTCGTCGCTCTCTGTCACTTATCTGTACTTTTGGATGACTGTAGTTGATCCTTCAATTGAAAGAATGTTATAGAAAGGTTATTAGGTCTGCGTGCATTAAATAAGAACCGCTAAAATTCAATAAGGACGCCTTGAAGCCCGCGGGCTTAGGTCGAATACGGCTCGGAATCCACTGACAAGACAGCACGGCAACGGATTCTTATAAACTAAATCTTATTTTAATAAGTTCATATTTCAATGTAGGTACCGCATTATGCCAAAGAATCCCGCGATATGCTCAAGTCTTGTGACGAAATCAACGGAATATCAATGCTAAGAGTATTAAAATAAGATTTAAAATAATTTCAGATTAAATAAAACTTTACCGTGCGGTCCTGTCAGTGGTCACCAGGCCTACAGGTTAAATTAATTAGCTATGGCACTAGAGAGTAGAAAACATCACAGTGCCACCTCATCATAGTGCTTATAACATAAGAGTTCCCTTCGACGTTATGTTGGCTCCTGTGAATGTCAATATGTGACAACGTTAAGTTATTAAATATTTATGTGATTCTCAAAAATCATATGACCCGAGCGGGATTTGAACCCGCGACCTCTGCCGTACCGTGGCTAGTGCTCTGAACCAACTGAGCTCCCGGGTCTCGCCCGACCCATCTGAAACTTGAGACCCCTTTGTAATACGCTTCTTAGGAGCGTTTGGCGACATCTATCGGAAAACTTATGCAGTATTTCCAACTCTAATAACTTAATAGAAGCATAACATGGCTTTGACATGTTTCAAAATTCACAAAAAATATACATTTATAATGTATAGCTATGGTAATATCGCATCAATGTCCGATACTGCAAAGTAATTGGCATTGAGTTGGAAATACTGCATAAGTTTTCCGATAGATGTCGCCAAACGCTCCTAAGAAGCGTATTACAAAGGGGTCTCAAATTTCAGATGAGTCGGGCGAGACCCGGGAGCTCAGTTGGTTCAGAGCACTAGCCACGGTACGGCAGAGGTCGCAGGTTCAAATCCCGCTCGGGTCATATGATTTTTGAGAATCACTTATATATTTAATAACTTAATAGAAGCATAACATGGCTTTGACATGTTTCAAAATTCACAAAAAATATACATTTATAATGTGACAACGTTTTCAACAGTGTTGGGTGTTTTCTTTCACCAATTCTCGTTCATCACTTTTCAGTATCCCAGGCATTACTTTAACACTTAAAAAAAACATAGAACGCTAAGATCTAGACAGAGTGACAGACAGGGGAACCAATATAGTGTCGAAAGGAACTTTTAGGTGAAACCTCATTCTATGATCTGAGGGTGAAACGCATTTTACCATGAGTCCCATTACTAAATTAATAATCTACTTGTTTCTAGGGCTAACTATTTCCTTTTTTGTCGAACATTCTCTCAAATGTAGGCCTAATTGTGAGTCTGTGAAATTGCTAATTTTGCGGAGCTGGAGTAAGTCAGTAATATAATTAGTGTATAAATTAATTGTAAGGTTGTTTCTAATTTAATAAAGATATATAATATTTTATATTCAGGGTTTTATTTAAAAATCTGTAAGACGTAAGATTAATTAAGTATAAGGCGATTTTTCATTTGCTTTCATATCTGAATATTTATGGTCAACAGTAATGTACAAGATTCTTGTCTATAGTTTTCATTTAAAAATATAATATTACAAAAAGTAATTGGAGGCGCCGGGTATCGATCCCGGTACCTCTCGCATGCTAAGCGAGCGCTCTACCATCTGAGCTACGCCCCCCGTGAAATAGATAATCAAAATGCGCATTCATACTGTATTGTTAACAGATGTGTTTGTGTTAAGAGATTTGGCTTTACACCCGTATTCACAAACACTAAGGTCTCGAACGCACCGTGTAACCCATACGTAAAACCACCACCGTGTAAAACTCATACGAATATGAACATTATTTGTATGAGGTACAAGGTTCATGTTTATGAATATAAACATGAACCTTGTACCTCATACAAATAATGTTCATTCTTCTTAATCTTCATTCAAATTCATATACTTAAGCGAATGCTCAAGTATATGAATATGAACCAAAGCTTATTCTTATAGATAGTAGATAGATATAATGTTCATATTCGTATGGGTTTTCTGTGCACTGTGCGTTCGAGATCTCGTAGTAATGTTTGTGACCTACAGGTGTTAGACTACTTAGATTTTATTGCTAGTGGACACTTCGCTTTAGGGGCCTAACAATAATTACTAGGTAGTCAATATATTATGAAAAATTGCAGGTGCAAGAAAAGATTCAAGGTTAATAGTGCATAAAGTAGGTAAAAACAATAACGAAGGAGTGTTCAATAAGATTGTTTTGTTTTGAAAATACTAGAACGGAGAACATACCCCTGTACAAAATAGTGGCGGGAAACGAGATCTTGCAAAGACCTTATAAAGAGCTACCCTCAGATCATAGAAACAAGGAGATGTGCCAAGGCGCTATCGAGCTTGATGCCTGAACTTGAGCAAATTGCTCATATTAAAAACGTACGCGCTGGCGACGAACCGAACACGATCGATGGTAGATATAAATACAGTGTTTTAGTTTAGTGCTAGTGTTGAGTGACGATTAACAGTGTTAGATTGAGGGTGTGCGGAATGTTCAATGCGTGGGAGATCTTTTTATTCACAAGGAGCGCTTAATTATGCGCGTAATTGTGTCGAAAAATGTACTAAAAGTGGCATCAGTTGTTCCCTTACTTATTTGCTATGATGGCATATCTCCTTGTTTCTATGATCTGAGGAGCTACCTATCTCACTCATCTCTAAAATTCAAGGCAAATATTCGTACCCAAGCAGTGTTCAGCTAAAAATAAACTATTCCGTTAAACTTGTACATTTAAATTTCGCTGGTACGGTTCGTTACGAAAGTGTTTTATTTCAGTCTCGTACGTATCTGGCAGGCACGTTCGCTTGTCCGTCTACGATATTGAGATAAACGAACCGGCACATTGGCTGCGAGTGTACCTACCGACGTCCTAGATCCTACGCGATTTATTTTTATCTTGTTTTTTATTGGTACCTTCCTCTTCGGAATCTTACTATCTTACTTCTTACTTATAATATTACTAGCTTCCGCCCGCGGCTTCGCCCGCGTTTTTGGGATAAAAAGTATCCTATGTGTTATTCTGATGTATAAGCTATATTACTGTAAAGTTTCATCAAAATCCGTTCAGTAGTTTTTGCGTGAAAGAGTAACAAACATCCATACATCCATACATACATACATCCATCCTCACAAACTTTCACATTTATAATATTAGTAGGAAATAGGATAAATGTGAAAGTTTGTAAGGATGGATGTATGGATGTTTGTTACTCTTTCACGCAAAAACTACTGAACGGATTTTGATGAAACTTTACAGTAATATAGCTTATAAGTAACGCGAGCGAAGCCGCGGGCAGAAGCTAGTAGATTATAATACTTAAGTTGGGTGTGGGTAGGTTACATATTAAGTATTAGTTTATTACTTAATTATTACTCCTCCGAAAATCTACCCACATATATTTTGAATTTTGGGCAGCTGAGTAATATAGGTTCTCGTAACATCGCGTACCTACCTAGCAGTTATAGGGACCTACCTACATATTAAGAAGTTAAGAAGTCGTGTTCACGGTCAATCACCATTATGCCGTTTTGTTATGTACAATAAAATATGGAGGACACGGATATACGCGATGTAATCCGTATTAACTTGTTTCATTCTACGAGTAGGTAAGTAGGTAATGTGTAGGTGTAGTGATCGCGAAAACCTAAGACATTACCTAGATATTATTATTATCTAGATACCTACCTAAGTAGGTACTTATGCTCTACTTAATTTTCATGTGTTTTATGTTTCAGAAATGATAGGTAGGTAAGTAACAATATACTTATGTCTTTTTATCTAAAGAAAACAAGTGTTTTTTATATTAGGTACTGTATTATAAAAACACTTCTGTGCCTCCTGTGCTAAGTGATATAACTCGAGTTGTACCCTTTTTGTGATTTTCACATGAGCATTATAAAAAAAAAAAACGTGTTTTTTGGTCTAACTCACGTTCTTCTATCTGCTATAGTTTCGGAGATAATTTTGTGCAAAGTGATACAACTATAGGGATTTTGGCAAAAAATTCGTGACAATCGATATTTGTCAAGTTGTTACCCCAAAACCGGTCACTTAACACACTATTTTTCGTGCTTCGTGATTTAAATGCTATTGTATTTAACTTCACATTTTATTATTCAGTATATTTATCGTGAATTTTGATGTGACTCGAGTAATATCCCTTTGAACAAATTCTTTTGCTACATTTTGCTAGAATTATTATTCTAATGAGTTATTAGACGTTTTAACTTCATGTTTATCAGTTTACACTAAGCCAATTTGTTGGTGCAAGCTTGGTGCAACGTAATTTAACTGTACAAGTATCATAATTAACTTAATTTTAGCACATAAAAAACTAAGTAAAAGTTACAAGTCGCAGGTTTTTCATGAATTACTTCCAAAATTAAATATCTATCAAAAACTCTAAATTATATAGAGAAAGAAAATGTTTTGTTCTACAAAAGAGTGCACTGATATATAACATAGCCCACTTAATTAACGAACTAGATTTTTTTAAACTTGTTTTTGCTGTCCTGTAAAATGACGTTTTTTGACTTGTATCACTTATCACAGGAGGCACAGACTTGTTTTCTTTAAACACTGACACCATTCATTTCATAAAACATGAAAAAGAGAACGCCAAAAATTTTAAAAATACCTATTTCATCTCCCCAATATAAAGGGAACGTTTAAAAAAATAACAGCGCATACGACATACCTACTTATAATGTCTGAAATAGACACGTGAAAGGGCTCGGTGGTGAGAATAACAGTGTTTGCAATTTTACACCCGCGCTTGTGATTATACCTACCCGCTTCTACCCAAGTGGTATATTTTATAGGCAAGTGTTACGAGGAGAGTGGGGTGTTTTGTAACTATAGATACGTATGAAAACGTTCGAGTTAAAGTGACTTCTCAGTTATCAAGGGGAGGATTTACGGCTGGGATGTGAATAGACGTAAATTACGAAGCCTTTTACGTATTAGGAGTAAATTATTTAGAGACAATAATTTTACCTAAGTAGGTACTTATAGGTAATTTATTTTGTTATTAAATATACTTATAATAGATTTTCAAAAACAACTGACACAGGCAGAATTACTTATTTATTTTGTTAATTTTTGTTGACATAATTTTTATCTTAGTTATAATTTGGAAGATTTGCATATAGATTTATAGATATTTGACTAATTACCTACTTGTTTTACAACAATTACGAGAAACTACAAAGAAATCTGTTTCCTGTTCGTCATGTTTGATTAGAACCTGTGAATACTTAGGTAAGTATTATGTATTAGATCGTCAAAATACTTACGCAGAGTGAACTAAATACCGTTTATTGAAGCTGGTTAAAAAACTATTCAGCATAGGACCACTGAGTGCGCTTTTTCTACCAAATGAAAAAATAATCACTAAAATCGGTTCATAATTGGCAAAGATTCGCGTAACACAGAAAAAATACCGACAAATTCTATACCTCCTCCTTTTTCAAGTTGGTTAAAAGTAAATCTAAGTTTAATCTTACTGGAAATAGAGATTTACGTTTAATTAAACTTTCTATCTAAACAAGGTTCTATTTATATACCTATTTCTGTGTAAGGTTTGTTATTCTTGCGAGAAAATCATCAATGTAACTTTCGAGTGAATTACAAAATATAGTTTTAGGGTCACTTTCAACACTAATTAGTAAACCACGAACTACCTTAGGGTTTTATTAAAATATTATTTTAGTCCGTCCCGTACTTACACAGCATTATAGAGACATAGAGTTATGTTTTTGTGTGGTACAAGTAATATAGGGGGAGCGGATTTACTAAAAATTGTTAAACTTTTTTGATGAAAAACACATTTCATGATTCATAGATATTCAATTAGGTAAGTATAACGAAAAAGTACTTAATCTGCTGTTTCACATAAAAATATCTATAAGTACCTACTTATCACTTGACCAAACGTATGGAACAGCTGATTTTCTTTTGGTGATTACAAGGTTCAAACTCAAACTATTATAGAATATTGAATACCCTTCTTCAATAATAAATAATACAGGGTAAAATTAAAACCAGTGCGGATATTTTAGGATTTTTTTTTCATATTTCAGTGTCGGTGCCATAAAAAAAGTTGATCATATTCATGAGTACTTTCACCTCCTAAAATATCCGCACTGGTTTTAATTTTACCCTGTATATTCCTCGTTTAACCAGTCACACAGTATCTACATTAAATCTTCTTTACTTTCACGTCTTTCACCGTCACCATTTCCGTTTTGTACTGGCTTTTTGCATTTTTAGGGTTCCGTACCAAAATCGTAAACTAATATGGGCAAAAAAATAATTATTAAAACGTCCCATAGTGGCAGATGGCGCAGTGATCACAGTAGGTATTTTACATTACCTACCTACAAACGAGAAAGCTGCTGCCTATCTCTTGCATAATCAATAATAGGTACCTTTCATTCATTCATGTAGCAGGAAAAAACAAACTCCGGTGGAACTTCGTGGAGCATTTCCGACGTCTGGCTCCCAGACTGGAGTGGGCCGGGGCTGCCTTGAAGCGGCTCCTGCCCAATCTGGGGCGTCCAATTGCCGGATTGCCGCCATGGGATCTGGAGGTAAAAGTCCTCGCGCATGTGGCGCGAGGAGGCAAAACGCCGGGGCTTAACTCCGATGCCGCGAGAAATCACGGCACAGCGGACAGAGCTCCGGTGGGATCTCCTGGCGGCATGGAGAGTGAGACTATCGCAACCCAGCGCTGGGCACGCCACAATTGCGGTGATAAGGCCCCTCTTTGAGGAGTGGTTGGAGAGGCGCCACGGCGTCCTCACCTTCCGCCTGACGCAGGTCCTCACCGGATGTGCGGATCGCCCGGAGGACACGGTGGAGCATACGGTGGAGGTCTGCCCGGCCTGGGCGGGGCCCCGCCGTGTCCTTGCGGAGGCGATCGGAGGCGGCGATCTCTCGCGTCTGGCCCTAGTCCAGGCCATGGTACGGGGCGAGAGAGAATGGGAGGCCGTCACCTCCTTCTGCGAAGCAGTAATGCTTGCGAAGGAGGAGGTGGAACGCGTGAGGGAGAGGCAATCTTTGCGCCCTCACGCCCCTAGCCGCCGCAGGAGACGCCCTGGGCGGCGGGAATTGATAGCAGATTCCCGGCCACCGTAGGCGCGGGCTTGCGGACGGTGAGCAATGGGTAACTCGCCGTCCGGTAAGGACCAGGCCCGGGTCGACGGCGCGTAGTGTTCCACGCGCGCCTCAAAGAGATGTCAGCATCGAAGAGGGGGCCCACTAGGGCCCAAGCCTGCCGGGAAAGCGGGATTGTCCGAAAGGGATACCGCTGACCCGGAACATAAAGGGCAAAGGAAGGAACACGGGTGGGTTTTAGTCAGTAAGAGTCTGACACTCCCTTCCGCTCCACCCTAGAGCGGGAGGGGTCATTTGATGATTTCCCATCGTCAAAAAAAAAAAAAAAAAAAGGAAAAAACAAACTGTAACGCCTCACAGCTAGTCGATCTCCTGACCGTCATTACCCTAAGCAGTGACCCCGCTTAGCGCTCATACCCTAGCGTCAGATCACGAGGGCCGCGCGGGACCGTACCCCGAGCCTCGAGGGCCGAGCCGGTCGGGGCGGAAATGAAAAATAAACACGTCCGGACGTCGCATGGCGCCGGCCGCGCAAAATGAAGGGCTGTCGCACGTCACGCTCGGCGTGTTGACTAGGTATTAGATATGGAGGATGTGGGGGTAGATGGGTATTGGATGGCTAATAAATTGTACGGAGTTTTTTAATGTTTAGTATGTTGGTATACTACTGAAAGGGTAAATTTTTCAAGTGGGGGTGGATGGCCAAATCCGAAACTATTAGAAATAGCGAAAAACACTCAAAGTAGTTTCGAGGCAGATTTTGATAAAAACTAAAACAGCGTCATTAGATTTTTGAAAAATCAATTTTCCTAGCCAGGTATCGAACCCATTGATTTTGTAAAAAAAATAGGTAGTATAAAAAGGTAGGTAATATAAAAAAAAACACACGCTGTACCTATTATTGCACCATCCGATAGAGTCGTTAATAGGGATCAAATTCTGGGAAGTAATGACATACGGCAAACTAAAGGAAAGTGTTGATTTTTACTCCACACGTCTGTTGGTGCGTGGGGGGACAGTGATACCTAATGTTTTGCAGGGTCCTTTCATCCAAATCCGTCCAGCCGTTTAAATTATAAAGCAAATTACGCAGTACAAACTTTCTCATTTATAATTATTAGTGGGATCATAGATCCTATCTATCCAATCAAAATTAGTCGGTCCATATCGCAACCCATTCATCACTAGAGAAACTAGTCAAATACAAGATAATACCTGCCAGGTATTCCAATCAATCGATCTCGAATCTCGTACATTTGTGTCAAACTAAATTAATTACTACTATTATTCGATTGATTAGCGACACGGCATGTTACTGATATCGAATTAATTACGTCTTTATGCGAATGTTAGTACTGTATCTGTGTATATTACGACAGTGATACCTATCCTACATAAAATTCTATCTAATAAACGAATAAATAAAATTCATGTGTCTGTCAGTGATTTTTTTTCTTTATTTGATAATAGGTTTGCGTTTGACCGCCACCTCGCCTGATGTTATGCGATGATGCGGTCTACGATGGAGCACGCTGGCCTAGAAGAAACCAATTCACTGGTGACTTGAAGACACCCAGTTTGTAACTGTCGGGGAACACCCACTCGGGCAGCGCAAATGCCAAAATGTGAGTGAAAATTGCAATTTAAACGATGCCTAATCATAAATGACTACTATGACTAGTGTTTTTAGAATTTTTGTCTGTCTGTCTGGAAGTTTGTCTCGAATAGGTACTTCTATTTTGATGTCTTGCAGGATTTCAAAAATATGAATATAAATAGGTGTTAACCCACTACGCCTCATTAATTTCCGAAAGTACCTAGGTAAGTAGGTATTATGTGAAAAAAAAGTTATATCTATCAAGATAAACAAAATTATTAAAAATCGATCAATCATTTATTTATTTATTTACAAAATACATGCAGCGCATGACAGGATACTCCTAAAGCGCTGCTCAGTAAAGTTAAAATACACACAAACAGTAAACTAGAAGTATTCAAAATAACATAATGCAAAAAGGCAAACACGAACAAGATACTGACAAATACAAAAACAATTATTTAATTGTCCATGTTATTGGCTTATTGCAAGTGCCTATTCCATGAAAAAGCTTTGAAACCCAAAAACATTTGAATTCCAAATAGTTCTGCATTTAAAATAAGCATACATTTCTCTCATGAATTCTCTCTGAAAATGTGAAAACACAGTGGCGCACCTTATCTGATTGGAAGCTGGCCGCCGGTGTTTGTCGAAGGTGTGCGCTATACTCCGCAACTCCTTTAGTTTGTGTTTCAAACAACTTTGATTGAAATTCACTTTATTCTCGCAAATTGGTAAAACTTCCACAATTGCTTTTCTTTTTCGAGTTAAGTTTTTCAACTCGTATCAAACTCACCGCTTAAAAGTAAATATAATGTTTTCTTAATTTTCACTTTGTATTCATCTGTTTTTATACTTGTCGAAACTTCTGTTTTTATACATTTATCTCTGCATTCATCATAAGATCGTCATTATCATCATTACCTGCTATTAATTCACTGGTCTGAATTTTTTGACCTGTGCTATTTAATTCCGATTGATTATTAAATCACTAAATAGTTGGTCCCTATAGGTATCTATAGTCTACCGTTGTTCTATCAGTTGTCTCAATTCCGCAAAAAATGCCTGCCAAAAATGTTTTCGGATCATAAACCTATCTGCATTAACTTATGTAAATGTTCCTTAAACAAAAGCAGGTAATAATAATGCGAACTTCCCTACTAATAAATTAATATATGAATGCGAAAGTGTGTTTGTTGGTTCGTTCTTTTTTCACACAGCAACGGAGCAATGGACCGCCATGATTTTTTGCGTACAGAGATAAGTAGTTTATGGGCCACAGATTGAAATTTGACATATTATGCCGGCAGTATGTTCCCGTGGGATAATTTACGACATATTAAAATAAGTAAAACGCTTCTTACATGACAAGGCATAGCATAGCATAGCATAAGCATAATCGGCCTATAATGTTCCCACTGCTGGGACACAGGCCTCCTCTCTGTGAGAGGGAGAGGGCCGGTAGTCCACCACGCGGGCCCAGTGCGGGTTGGTGGACGTCACATGTCTTCGAATTTTTGGTTCTAGGACATGCCGGTTTCCTCACGATGTTTTACTTCACCGTTAAAGCAAGTGATAATTAATTTCTAATACGCACATGACTTCGAAAAGTCAGCGGTGCGTGCCTCGGGATCGAACTCGAACCATTCGCCGTGGGAGGCACATGGTTAAACCACTAGGCTATCACTGCTTTTGCACATGACAAGGGCTGGGAAGAAAACAGCAAAACCTTTATTTTAGTAGAACATCAGACATTTCTTTAATCTAGCTCAGAAATAAAAGCACTAAACCTAAATCAAATACCTACTCTAGTATAAAGAATCTGTAGGATCCAATTCGTCCGGTATTGCGAGTATTTTAATTATACGCTGACGTACGAGACGCAGCGAGTAAAATGGTTCGCAATGAGAAAATAATAGCGGCAGAGGGATTAGCATTGCGTTCTTACGAGAATAGATAATATGGAGACAGCACTGGGATTTTATTTAATATTTAGTTTTACTTGACGGCTTTATACAGTTTTCTGATGATTTAGATATTGGAATAGTTAAGCATGCTAAAGATAGTTTACCTTGACGTATTATACCCATACAACTACTGTTATCGGCAATTTATCACTGTTCAAAATGAGTAGGATAAATAAATATTATATGAATATGGCAAAATTAATGATACGAGTATCTATTGATAGTTTTCTTTCTACTGTATTATCATGTGATAAGGGTAATTTTGAAAAAAATACACTAATTACATTACCAGTACATTTTCAGATCGAGCCAGCCAATACAACATTCCCTCTTCAGAATTCCCCAGCAATATTTGTCGTCAAAAACAGCAAAAGTTTCCCCCCTAATTAATAATTGGCCCTCAATACATTACCGATTGTAACTTCCAGACTTGGGCTAACTTGCCCGCATGTTGTTCCCAACTTTGGGAAAGTTTACTTCCATATTACCTCGCCTTGCTTGAAGATCAAGGCAATCCTTTTAGAAGCATCGACCGTCCAGATAACGAGATAGGGCTGCATTAAAATTAACTTTGCATTTTGCTGGCCTGTTAAACCTCCTGTCTTTGAATGAGGTCCTGGTTTAAGTACGGCTGGATTCATTGTGGTTGGAAGCTAGATTTCTGCGTTGTTAGATTTTTTTGAGGCTTTTGTTAAGGTAAGTTCGTTCGGATTTACTCTGGTAAGTAAATGTCCTGTACGTTACTGAGTCGAGTAATTGGAATTAATTATTTTCTTAATTAGTAATAGACTTAGCTGTACGTTACCATTGGGTACGTTATTAAATCTTTATGTTTATTGATTAAAGACGTCGCAAAGAAACTATATCTATAAAAGACTAATTCCGTTGTATTTGCGGTTCGTGTTGAAAAATAAAATAAAACAGTACAATAACTTACAGTCTAAAACACAAACTTCTCATTCTTATCTCTTAAACAATACTCCAGATTCAAGAAACAGCTGAAAATACAGCTCCCTTTTAAGGCAGCAAAAATGAATGCAGGTGTCAACTATACATAATAATATCTACTTGAAACTAATAAGTGCAATCTTCCTTCGCTTAGTTAGAGCAAGTTTTCTTTTATCCGACGAAGTCGCGACCAAGAAAAATAGTTGGTTTTACTCAGAAAACCTTGTGGTCCCACTAAACCGAGGGAAATCCTGACAAAACGCCGTCTGCGAACTTTGGCGAAGAAATTAAAAATCTTTCGCGAGTATTTTTTTTATTTGTATTGTTATTGGTCGTAAGTTTGGAAGTAGGTTTTGCGCAATAGATTTATTTTCGCTTAAAAAAACGTGCGCTTTTGTAAAATACACGATATTTTTGCCATCACCATTTTGCCTAACGTTCCTCCATTAACAGACTTAATTCGACGTCAAATGTAGATCTACCCAAGACAATAATATTTTTTATACCATTCCCCCTCTAAAAAGCTTATTTTTTTCACTGAAAACAGTGAATAAAAAGCACTTTTACTCACTGTTTTGATGTTTGAAAATGGAACACATCAATGTATTCGACCACAGATTTAAAGAACCTATGCTAGATGCGGCACGTTATTAGATTGTATGAAAACCGAACGTGTCATCTTTTTTATACCTACGATAACTTCACCCCAGCCATTTAGTGATGTGCTCAGAGTAAACAGAATTGTTTCAATCACTAAGCGTCACTGAGCTAACAGACTTTTTTTAGTACGAACAGTCGAACATGCAGGGCACGCTTGGTCGTGGCTTGCCGTATCTAGTGTAAGTGTAATCTGTGTATTCGACCTATATTGATGTGTTCTAAATTCAATTTGATTGGTCGACATTTTCGACAAGGAGTTTAGCATTAGAATAAAAACTGTTTTGTGTTCTTTGCTGTCCTTAGTAAATTGGCGCTATTTTGAATACTGTAAGTTGTACGAACACAAAGTTTAGTGTTACTTTAATCTTTAATTTTGTGTTCGTTTAGTGTTGTTCTAATCGATTAAAAATGCATTCTAGTGATGAAGATGTGTTAACACCTGAGTTTGTGAAAGAGAGGGCGGCCGATATAGTGGAAAGGTGGAAAGCTTGCTACCTACCCAAAAAATCACGGCTGGTTTACATCAAAGCCAATTTAACTTTACTTTTTCTTCATTATAATTGTATATTTTCACTTAAATCTTTCTTTTTCTCGTAGTCATGGTATAAAGTATAGTATGCAACTCTTGAATAAAACGGATTTATATCGAGGGCCATGAATCGCTCGCGTCGCTCAGGATTCTAACACTTGAATCACTCGCTACGCTCGTGATTCAATCATCATGAATCACTCCCTACGGTCGTGATTCAATCGTTAGAATCCTTCACTAGCTCGTGATTCATCTATGGCCCTCGCTTTAAATCCGTCCTTTATTCACTAATTGCATAATATACTATATTTTGTCTATCACAAATTGGTATTAGTAAGTTTGTTATATTCTATTTTGTTTTATTGTCTGCCACACAGAAAATATTTGTAAACAATAGTTACGTAACAATTCAACATACAACCAACCAACCAACCAACCAACTTACCAACCTACCAACTTACCAATATTCATAAAATTAATATGAATAACATCTAACGTGCGAAATATTCCCAAAACTATTCATTTACAGTTTTCTCAGACTAGGTAATGGACAAAAGATTCATCCGCTACGGGATCGGGATTGCTGTGGTAATGAGAAAGTGATTTCTGGATAAAATATCCTTTGGATCAGGTGTACGATAAGGATTTCCATTATCGGACAATTAGCTGTATGTATTAATCAGACGTATATTCGTTACATTTGTGATTATATTGGAAGTGAAAGAAATAGGTTTTGATGATACCATAGGTTGGAGAAAGTTGTTTTTTTTTATTTTATTACCACGTTTTTAATAACTCGCTTCGGAATTGGACTGAGCTGTAATTTAGTATAGATCTAGGATCTATATTATGTAATTTGGATGACAATGCAATAATATGAACTAAAAAAGTACTTAATAGTATATTATGCAATTAGTGAATAAAGGACGGATTTAAAGCGAGGGCCATAGATGAATCACGAGCTAGTGAAGGATTCTAACGATTGAATCACGAGCGTAGCGAGTGATTCAAGTGTTAGAATCCTGAGCGACGCGAGCGATTCATGGCCCTCGATATAAATCCGTTTTATTCAAGAGTTGCATACTATACTTTATACCATGACTACGAGAAAAAGAAAGATTTAAGTGAAAATATACATATAATGAAGAAAAAGTAAAGTTAAATTGGCTTTGATGTAAACCAGCCGTGATTTTTTGGGTAGCAAGCTTTCCACCTTTCCACTATATCGGCCGCCCTCTCTTTCACAAACTCAGGTGTTAACACATCTTCATCACTAGAATGTATTTTTAATCGATTAGAACAACACTAAACAAACACAAAATTAAAGATTAAAGTAACACTAAACTTTGTGTTCGTACAACTTACAGTATTCAAAATAGCGCCAATTTACTAAGGACAGCAAAGAACACAAAACAGTTTTTATTCTAATGCTAAACTCCTTGTCGAAAATGTCGACCAATCAAATTGAATTTAGAACACATCAATATAGGTCGAATACACAGATTACACTTACACTAGATACGGCAAGCCACGACCAAGCGTGCCCTGCATGTTCGACTGTTCGTACTAAAAAAAGTCTGTTAGCTCAGTGACGCTTAGTGATTGAAACAATTCTGTTTACTCTGAGCACATCACTAAATGGCTGGGGTGAAGTTATCGTAGGTATAAAAAAGATGACACGTTCGGTTTTCATACAATCTAATAACGTGCCGCATCTAGCATAGGTTCTTTAAATCTGTGGTCGAATACATTGGTGTGTTCCATTTTCAAACATCAAAACAGTGAGTAAAAGTGCTTTTTATTCACTGTTTTCAGTGAATAAAATAAGCTTTTTAGAGGGGGAATGGTATAAAAAAAGTTATTATTTGTATTTCTTTTAAACCACGTTCTTAAAACGAACTAAAAAGTGTAAAATAATTTCTAATGTAATGAAAAACGTGGAGTGCATGCAATAGATATGCCTTATGGTAAGCGGCTGCCGTTACCTATGAAACGCTTGAAATACCGCGTATCACCTGCGCATTGCACTCTTTAGAATTTGAGGATTCGCTGTACCGCTACCGATAGCTTAGTGGACAAGCAGGTCCCCGCTGTCAACATAGCGCATCTTCAGGAGCTCTGGCGACCTTACTCAACACACGAACACAACACCATCGAAAAGTAGCGTTGTTTGGCTGTGGTATTCTGTAAAGTTGAGGTAGGTACTTCCTCAGTCGGGTTGCTGCAGATTTGAGCGAGATAACCTGCGGTACCCTACCTCTCTAGATCTAGACATAATTATTTAGATTGGTACTCTCTAGATCTAGACATAATTATTTAGACTTGTAACTTGCCTAATAACTCGACAAAGAAATCGTATTTGCATGTTACAAATTATACCCTTTTAAAAAGCCTTTCCGACTACCGTTTCTAACCAGTTCCTTTGTATTCAGGGCGCAACAACAAATATCCGTGCGCCGTTACTTGTCACGGAGAAACGATTATTTATTGTACAAATCGAGTGACGTGGGTCTAAGGATACAACATTATAAATCAAATACTTCGCGTCAGCTTGGACGTGACGTTATATTTAAACGCGTCAAATGATGTAGGAGCCAACGAAAATATGGCAGAAGAAATTCTGCGAAGGTTTCTGTCCCGTGGGTGTCGTGAGCGTAAGGCATTATCGTAGGTTGGGTACACCTGGGCACTGATGACGTCATTGCCTTTGTCTTGGAAGTTATGCGTTGTTTTTATGATAATAAAAAAGTATTTTTTATAGTGTAGGTAAGTATGATTTTTAAATATATAAGTGCAGGGCAAAAGCAACAGCTATTGCACACTATTGCTATCTTATTACGATGAAGTTGTATTAATGTGGCTCCCGTTACTGGTTTTCAATTTCAATTATTATTTTGTTTGTTACAAAAGAGACTCTATATTTTTATAACAAAGTTACTTTTATTTTCAAAAAGTTTTCTGTCTAGATAAACGTTTTCCGGTCCTAAACATCACTTACGAACTTTATTTCATGAACTAAAGAAAACAATAATATAAATATTACTATAGCAATAACCCGAAATGGAATCGTTCTGCTATCGTTTCTAATATCGATATCGGTTAGTCGGTTTTATGACGACACTTTTTACGGCAATAGTGATGCCAGATTGGGCGATTTTTCGCCATTTAGGCTATTTCTGAAAGTTTAATGGCTACTAGAAAATATATTCATAATCTAGACTATACTACTATAGGCTATAAGGAATTAAGTTATACGCGACAAAAATGGGCTACATCAAAGAATATAATTTACTTAAAAAAAAAATTTTGAGTTTGGTAGGTACTTACGTAAGTTCGTCTCTGGAATAGGAAAAGAACCATTTCTTTTAATTAGCGTAGCTAAATTAGTGAGACGCCATATCGAAAGTTACAACTACTAAAGTATACCTAAATACATTGTAGTTAATTATTTGTATTTTTACTGAATTCCACGAATCAATATACTTTTTTGAAGTAGTGTAAACCGATTTGGCCTGTTTTGTAACATCTTTGGCTGTTTTAACATGCTCGGATCTAGCAACACCGCAGCCCGATATGTTAGCAGTTCAATAGTACGGAAGTAACTCCGATATCTGCTGACTATTGTTGGGTAGTTCACTTGCTCACTGATCTCAGTTTGTTGTGGATTTCTAGTTATTGGATTTTGAGAGGGTCGTTGATCGATGAAGCTTGGGTAGGTTTTTGTTCTATTTTTATGAAGAAACTTTTTGAAATAACTTTTCGTATTGTTAGTGGTTTAGTGAAAGAAAACTACTCATTTAAAGTTCTCAGATATAAATAAAAGACTACCCAATAAAAATAAAGATTTTGTGATAAAATATTTATTAAGAATAAAATATTTATGGAAATTCAAACTTGGGTCCCACTCGCGTCGGTTCTTTCAATCTCATAATATATATAAGTATTTAAGTAAGTAAAACTGGATTTCTTAAAATCATTCATTAGATTTGAATGCAATTGTAAGTATTAATAACAGCAAATGTATTTATATATGTGTATTTTATTATAAACAATAAATAAACTATTCTATAGGTACACTGAAAGAAAACATTTTCCTTTGTAACAAAACACTGAGAAGGAATGTACGAGCTAAACCAATTAAAAAAAAGTAAACAACTCTTTAAATAAATTCCCACTTTGCAGCAATTTCCATTCAAATTACTCTCATTGAAAACTCTGCAACAAAGTAAAACAAAAATAAAACTTAAAAACAAAAAGTGTCAATCGTCCAATCCAAACACGTAATAGAAACTTTAACACCGAGTTTTTCGAACAATAAAAGGAAAAACGGTATAAAGACAGTCCCAATGAAAACACCAGATCGCCTGAACTTGGGCCATTATGACGGGTAAAAATAGTTGGTGGAACTTGGCCAAAGTTGGCAACTAACACCGCTCGTTATTGCCTTAGTTGGCCAATATTTTCGCGTGGACAAAGATGGCCGGTTGTTATAACAAACTATTGTATTGCCGGCAGATCACTTGTTGTGATGCTGTTGTTTAGAGTACGATATACGCGTTACTTAGGATTAGTTCGAGGATATCGTGACTGGTGTTATTTATAAATGTTGAGGTGGTTTGTTTATTGTTTTTTTACATGACTGCCCAAAAAACGTGTTATTTTATTTTGTAATAGCACTTTTTCGGAATAAAAGTAGCTTAGAGCACTCAGGGATAATGTAGCTTCTTATTAGTGAAAGAATTTTCGGAATCGGTTAAGTAGATCTGGAGATTACCTCATACATACAAACATACCACCTTTATTTCTTTTTATTATTTGTATATACTGTCTTGTCAGTTTGCTGCCTGGCTCCGACGTGTACCTGTACGTGTAGTTCTTAAAAGTGTTTATGATACGGCGAAAATTATAGTTTGTAGTAAGTAATGTCTTTCTGCCTATTTTAATATCTATCATAATTATTTCTCGCTAAGAAATGCTGAGATAGACTAATATTAGATATCTGGCATTCCGTAGTCAGATATCAATACATCATTTGAATGAAAAAAAAAAACTCTTTGAACGAGATTATGTCCACTATACTACATACTTACAGAATGACATTGTAGGTACTCTATATATTATTGAGCTCCAAACAGACATGTAATCAGAAAAAATCAGCCAATAAAATAACCCATCCCCGAGCATGGGCAACCTAATAAAAGTAATCAAAAAGTAAAGGTCAAATCAGAACGCCATATTAATTCCTGGTCCATAATAGCCCCCGATATGTAGGTATGTAATGAAGTCCATATCTCCGCCACAAAGGCTGTCAGGGCCAGGGGTCGCATCGTTCGAACAGGTAGGCAAATTAATCCGATGCAATTTTATCTAGTCGCTTCGGGGCCGTGTCACAGTGGGCGCTGTTTTCACTGCTTTAAATTATGGTAAATGTGATTACCATTGTTGCTGATCAGGATGGTCATAATTGGGTCGGTGTTTTAAAATAGTGCTACATAAACACAAGTCGAAGATGCACTTAAAATAATTTAATTATATATTTGACTTACAAGTAGAGTGCATTCCATTGTACTGTAGTAAAACCATGAAAAAAGAAAGAAAATAACATAGAAACTTATTTTTAATTTTTAAATGCAGTTTGTACTGCTCACACTTGATATATCATATGAATTTTCATATTTTTAGAGAGCGAATTAGCCACTCTGTGAAATGACCCATGCATTATTTATTGTTAGCACTAACCTCTTTTCGTGAAACACGATAATTACGAGTATAATATACTCGTATTATTACTTTATTCCGATTCTTAAAAAATATTTTTAAACTGAAATAGGAAAGACCAGGTATCCAAATGAATCCCTATATAATACTATCTTATCACAATAAAAGACAGCACCACTGTGGAACCGCAGTCCTATATTTAATTGGCCGGGCATAGAATAACGGGCACCCGCGTTGTCCTTTTGTAATATGACGTGATCCCGCAAAAGGGGGTGGTCTCAAACTAATTGAAATTCACAATATTTTGCTCTATTTGATAAGGGGGATTGAGATAGACAGGCTATACACCCTTTTGGGTTAAATACCCCTATTATAGTTGATAGCACACAGCTCTTTCAGTGTCAACTTTCAACTGATGTTGTTGGACGAAATATACTCGTAAAATATGGAACTGACTTACCGTACCTATTTACAGTTTTACCGTTAAGCATGAGAGCTTTCACTGGACACAAATACGCTTCGTTTGCGGCAATTATCTAAATAGTTTTCTAAATAATTACTCGTAATATTTAATATAGTTTATCGACGTACATCGTTTCAAACTAAATGGAGATCTATTATTGCGTACAGCTGGCACTTTTAGCAGCACTATCGCTACCGCACCTGCTCACATCTGGGTACGAAAGTCCATCCACGTCGCCTAAAATCCTCCCTTAGGAAGTCCAAACTGAACTCAGCACATAAGTGAAACATTTACGAGCTTTTCTCACTGTTCCATATTAATACTGTGACTTATGTCACACGAGTCACATAGCTAAGATTCCCTAGTGTGGCCATGTTGTAAGTGAGTTGTTTTTATTGAAAACAAGGGTCTCTGTGATTCGTGCCCAGGTCACGAACACACTTTGTTAAGAAAACAGAGTTCCCTTTGACGTATCGACTAGACATTTTTTAATGCATAACTTGGACGGAATTATTGATATCTACATCCGCTTCGGCCGCGTCCCGCCTTTGATATTTACTTTGAAAGATTGTATGTTTTAATGTTTTTATTTGTAACATTCGGTTGTGTTTGTTTCTGGATTTTTCTTTTATCGGCTAATGTTTTTGTTGGAGTAGTATATTGTTGGTGGGTATTTGTCGTTGGTTCTGAATGGAATGATAATTACCTATAATTATCTAGCCTTGGGATGCGCGTATTTTGTGTATTATTAGACACAACATGGGTATTGGCGATCTAGGAGTTACATTTAATCTTCTACTGTTAAGTTTTCTATGTATTTCTTGAATTTTATATATTTATAAGTCATATTTATTTAAAAATTATCCACTTATTTAATTATTTTTTTAACTAATTCTATTTCCTGAGACACGTTTCCTTTTTATTGCTTCCAAACTTTACCTACCTATAAATTATTCCAAAATAATATTGCATACTTTTTATAACTTACCTGAAAAAGTTTCCTTTAAATTGCTCCAAGTAAAAAAGAACACCGATTTCCGAATTCAAATAAGGGATGTCATATCAAAATTACTGGTATCGTCTACGAGAAAATTACAAGTCGACTCTCGAAAACTCGACGTCGAAATTGAATAAAAACTTCAGTCATTTTTCAGTGTACACAGAGAAGAGAGAGTTTCGATATCCGAATTTCTTATCCTACATTCATTAGCAAGTTCAATCAAGGGTCCGACTGTGGTTATTTATTGCCTTGCATCGGCCCTCACAATTACCGCTGAAGGAAAAACTTTCGCCATTACGGCCCCCGAGGCTTTCATACAAAAAATAAATTGTACACGCCGACGTGTAGTGCGTAATGGATTCCGGGTCTCGATTTCGTTTGGCCATTGTATCGAAAGGTATCGAGAGTACGGACCGCACGCGTACGACTGTTTATATGTATATTTGTGTGTAAAACGTTTATTTGATTCTGGCGTACGACGATTCTTTGTACGTTTGTGAGGCAGTAAAATTCGTTTAGGATTTTTTTTACTTTGCGTTACTATAATTAAATTGAAATTATATAGACACATCCGTCCGTACATATTTTTTCTACTTACAACATTTGCTACATAGTTGGCTAAATAAGCAAACAATGTACGTACGAATCAACGTGAAACATGACGATAAGATATGTAGGAGCTGTGTATTTATACAATAAAGCTTAAGCGAGACGTGGATATATCGAGTACAAGCAGAAACTACGCTGATTGATTATAAATTAGCAGCAATAGGCGAGCTTGATTAGTACACGGCAATGTACGTTGTTTTGAGATACTTAACTATTCATCAGATAGATTGCGTTTAGTAATAGGTATATAATTTATTAACAATCATGATTTCGCAGCTCTAGTATATTCTTTTTTCTCTGAAAAACTCCAATGTTCAGTTAAACGGAAATACCTATCTACTATAATGTTGATTTCAAATTGTATTTGTATATTTTGCAAACATGTATAATTTTACTTTTTGTAGGGTGCTGTTATTATTTACATTTGTTGTCATAGGAATATCTTTGACAATCGTTACGGGTAGTCAGAAGCCCTAAAGTCTGACAGCTGGTCTAACATTCGAATACCGGTATTACCCATTAATTGGGTTGTGGAGGTCAGATGGCAGTCGCTCCATGTAAAATATTGATATTCAGCCAAAACTTTAAGCCTAAATTTAAACTAGTTAGACTGGATGACGACCCCAATATAATTTGGGAAAAGGCTAGGCATCTGCCTAGCCTTTTCCCAAATTATATTGCGGTCATTAATATCATCATATTATTTACATTTCAGGAGTCGCAACAGATCTGTAAAGATTGTAGTATACTAGTGTTTCTAAGAAATAAATATAATTAACTAGCCAATAATAATACATTATGACATAGCTCACAAACATTTGGCCTGACTAATATTCACTACGACTACAATAGATTTCATGCATCTCCTCTGACACGTCGTAAATTGTAAGGCGCGCGAATAAGGGAAGTTTTATTAAATTTCAATGTGTAGACATGTCTTCGGATTGTCGGCACACCTGCGAACTGAATTACGGTTTACGTGTTCAGCAATCGGTATAACCGTTAAAGACGGTTTGCACAGAAACGATCGGTCCGGAAGAATATCGTAAATGTAGCTTATCAGTAGTTTGATTTCTTTCGAGTTTATTATGTTTGATTCGAATGTTGACGTATTTCTGATGAAATGAGGTTGTTATATCCATAGCTGCTAAGCGTGGGATACTTCTCGGCTCGGACAAAAGGATAATGGGTTTTTTTACGTAATAACAATTTCTGCTCACAAGTAAACGGTCATTAAAAAACAACTTTGGGAGTATTGAAAGCAAACTTTACATTGGTATCTTTTTCATAGAACAAAAACACGTTTTTATTAAAACCTTGCATGCTAATTTTCACGACGGAACTGAGCAATTTATTTTAATTATAGCAATTAGTTACGGCATCATTTACCATGATTTATATGACCCATATAAGATACGCCATCTTTCACGTTGAATGTGAATTATTACAGTTACTGCCTAGCTGTATAGTTCCAATTTCCTGGTGTCTGTCAACACAGTGGCTGCTAGTGAGCATAATCTAGGCCAGGGATGGCGAACCTATGGCACGCGTGCCAAACGTGGCACGCGACAGAAAAAACTGGGCACGGCAAGAACAAAAGTCACATTAAAATTTTCAATATCTTTTCAATAAAATAGATCTGCAGTGCATATAACATCGATCTGCGGTAAATTTCGTTCCTTACCTACTTTTCTAATTTATGGCACGGCATAGTCATAATTTTAATTTTTTCAATTTACTGTGGCACGCAGTTGTAAAAAGGTTCGCCATCCCTGATCTAGGCATTACGAATAAATTGCTTACTTTCCTGTCAGTGAAAGTAATAAAATCTGACTTAGCGCATAGTAGATTTACTAAGCTCATGTCTACGATAACGCGTAGCACTTGCGCGTAGCGCTTGCACGTAGCGATGACGTGGCAACGGTAGCTACGTTATTGTAGCTGATAAACATACAGTTCACAACAGACTGGTCTATATTAATGGAATTTTGTTGTGATTTAAATGAAAACTGATCCTATTATAACAATATCTTCTAATTTGATGCTTCTCTAGTCGCAGATACAAAACTTACATAAAGAGGCATGCTGATCCATAAAGTTTTAAGATTACACAGCCCGTCACCACAAGATAGTAAATTGGAATATTCACAGCGAAGCGAAATGAGAGGGCCGACAGCGGGCCACCTGTGCGGGAAATGTTATTATCTCATTAGAGGAGCCCTTTCCGTTTCCTCAATTTGTTACAAACAAACGGAATTTTAATATTATCTTGGTAATAGGTTCCGTTGTTGATAATCCTCGGGCGCTTTGTCGTTTCGTTAAATAAACTGCTGGAAGAGAAATATACTTTGCCGTTTGTGTTTTGTTTATACTCGTTAATTGGAGTATCTAGTAATTATGTTTGTGGTTATGCCTGGAGGGTATGAGAAACTATTTAGAGGTGTGAAAATTTAGTTTTGGAATTCTGTTAATATAGGAGTTTACCGCTGAATTAAAAGTAGATGGAGTTCAATCGAATTTGTATTTACACTTAAATATTATCAACCATAGGATTGAGAAGACATAGCTACTACCTCAGACTATTCACAAATCCTCCAATTAGTATAGTATATATTTCACAATAGGTACAACCGATAAGATTTGTAATACGAACTCGATTTATTGATATATGATTTTTTAAATTAAGTCCTGAGTCGTATGCAGCATAATTCGGCAAAAAATATAGTATTTCTATGTGAATTGTTGTTAGCTACATATGTATACTTACTTAATATAAACTCTGACTAAATGCAAACAAATTTTCTCATCTTCCAAAAAGGACAACATAACTAACATATCAAACACAATGATAACGCCATTCGTAAATGATACGAAAACGTTGGATAATTAAACCGGGACAGGCCCGCGGGCTTGCGTGCTTATATAAGAACATTGCGTGCTTATGTAAGCACATGGCGGTGCCAGTCATTCTACCATCAACTTTATAGGAGTTTCAGATTCAGATAACATGGTTTTGGGACAAAATGCCTGATTCTTGCCGAATGCCGAATGCAACATATTTTCAATCAAAACGAGACTACGCGCACAGAACATCATCAAAATAACAGATGACACCCACATATTTCAGTCTTCTCGTGACCACGGTCAATGCAACTTGATCTGGCTGTTTTCAATTTAACGGACGGTTAATTTAATTTTGTCGGTAAACTTGGCCCTTTCGTATAGCAGTACTTGCAGCAGTGATAGCCTTGTGGTTTAACCATGTGCCTCCCACGGCGAATGGTTTGAGTTCGATTCCGACTTTTCGAAGTCATGTGCGTATTAAAAATTAATTATCACTTGCTTTAACGGTGAGGGAAAACATCGTGAGGAAACCTGCATGCCTGAGAGTTCTCCATAAAGTTTTTGAAGGTATGTAAGTCTGCCAACCCGCACTTGGCCAGCGTGGTGGACTATGGCCTATCCCCTCTTATTCTGAGAGGAGGCCCGTGCCCAGCAGTGGGACAGTTTCTATACAGGGCTGATATTATATTATTATTTAGTACTTACATATGGTAAAATGTGCGGCATGAAAAAGTAATGAAATCAAATCCAATTATTCAATTGTACTTTATTACTCCTCGAAATATCGGAGCAATCCACCTAAGAGCGTACACATGGAAACCCTATATGCCCCACATTCCATCTTATTTACATTTCATTTGCGGAAATGCGACTCTCGAGACGTAGCGAATACCTTTATAAAAACCCATATCTGCACAGACATGCAAATTAAGGACACACAATAAAATCAAATTAGAAATGAAAATGGTTTTGCTATTTGCTTTTGCGGTTGATCAGGATTTTAACAAGCATTAAGCATAAGTATAATTAACTTATAATTTTTCCAATGCTGGGACATAGGCCTCCTCTCTGTGGGAGAGAGTGAGTCGTAGTCCACCACGCAGGTCCAATGCGGGTTGGTGGACGTCACATTGTCTTCGAATTTTTGGTTCTAGGACATGCCGGTTTCTTCACGATGTTTCTTTTCGCCGTCTTTAGACCGCGGTGATGAAACAAAAGAATGATTTTTTATAAATTTTAGGCTAGTTTGGAATACTATTAATACGACTGTTGTTGTGTAAATTCAAAAATAATAAAAGTAACAGTACATTAACAATTGATTTACTTACTCAAAATGAATTCTAGAGGTAACTAGCACAGACATTTCAATAAGATTTGGTCAAAGTGCAGGCTCGAGCAATTTAGTCGGCACAACGCATGCAATGAAGCGAAAACTGGCTAATGTCTGGGATATTGATCGCGTGAAGCTATTGGAGTGAATCCGGTTGCAATACAAGTTTAGATTATTACTAGCTTCCGCCCGCGGCTTTGCCCGTATTTTTTGGGATAAAGGGTAGCCTATAATTATGTTATTCTGATGTATATGTTAGTCGTTCATTTTTGCGTGAAAGAGTAACAAACACCCATCCTCACAAACTTTTGCATTTATACCTAATATTAATAGGATAGGTAGTAGAATTGTTAGGTGATAGTAATAAGTATAGGTGAATTTTTATTTCACATTATTAGAATTAAAAATAGAGAAGTGCCTTTAGAATGTTGTAGTAATGTGTAATTGATTTAAGTCAAAATAAATAAAATTAAAATATTTGTATTGTTTTAAAGTTCCATGGTTATTGACGTTAGTAGAATAAACTATGTCGGGATTATATCCCGACATAGTTTATTCTATTAAAATATTTGTTTCTTAGTTTTAAGTGTTTTATAAATTAAACCTGCTAATTTTATATAATGCCCTCGTAATAATACAGTAACTTCAGTTACATAGCATAGCACAGTAATGTAGGCAGTAGGCACTGATCAAAAAAAGTTTAAGTTAATTTGATATTTAATTTAGAAAAAGCAAAAAAATCATATAATTTTGCTGTTGATTGTAGGTACCTACATTGCTACCGGTATCCTCACCAAATCCAATAAAATATACTCACATGAAATCTACACTACCGTAAAACACAACACATTTCGATACCCTTCGGTTCGTAATACGAACCAATTCTTTCAGCCGTTCTCGATGTTCAGTGTAAATTGCATTGTTATCTAGGACCCACCGTCCACTCCAGCTGCCTTATCTGGATGCAAGTAAATCTCAATAGTAGCTGGGAGATTGTGAAATATTGCCTCGGAAATTGCTTCGGATTTGAATAGAATGAGGCAGGTTCCCTTTGAAAGGATTGTTTAATCGTGAAGGATTGCCTTTCGTTTGGTTGTAAGGAAGGTCAGTCGCGGATTGTTTCAGGATTTTTTTATTTTGTTTTTAAATATATTAGCAAGATTTTGGAATAGGCACACCTTTTTTGTCAATATTGCAATAGGTGGGGTTAACATTTCCGAGCTCTAGCTCACAGATTTTTTTTACATTGCGCTATTAAACGCCTCTGTGGTCGTGTATCTAAAAAAAGCAGCAATAGCGCAGATTGTAAACTGTCTGTTTAGATAATAATATTAACTACGCTTCGGTTGTTTCTATAGTACTGGCACCTAATAATATGAGTGACTACTTCTACACCAAAAAAAAGAAAACACTTAAATTCGAAAATAGAATTGTCACTGTGTTTTTTTCGCACACAAACTATTGTCGCAGAATAAATCAATCAGGCACAACAGCGAACGACTCTTGACATATTCCGCGAAAAGAAAAGAAAAAATATACCACCAGTCTTCCCCAATTTCTCGTAACATTGTCAGTTGACTTGATTTTCTGGTAACGCGAGTGGGACGTTTCCCGCTTACGTGGAAACGTAAATGTTGCCGGCGTCATGTTTCGCATGCCAAGCATATGCCAAGCGGACAAATTGAGTACGTAGCGCGTTGGGACATTGTACAGGAGTGTGACAGTAGTGCAAAATGGGACATAAAACTTACAGGTAAAAAAAAACTATAAACAGTGGCATATGAATAGTACAAACTACAACAGCTGAAGCGTTGACAAATTTTTGATAGATCGTCCAAAAATCTGGTAGAACTAGTTATCTTAAACTTAAACGAGCCGAGCACGAGCGAAGCCGCTCCGCGCGTCGACCTTTGTGGCGTCACCACGTCACTTAAAACGTTAGTCTACTCTTAAAAGAAGCGACTCAATTATTGTTTTCTCATTTTTTACTTCAAATACTCTCAGTACAAGCAAGAATAAGAAGTAGGTACGTTTGATTGTGGCAGCTATCTACTAAATTAATGTTACTATTATTAAAGTAAAATAAGGAGGAGGTCGTTAGACAAAAAAACCTGTTCTTTGGAGAGAAAGACCCTAGCCTACAGGGAAAATAACAAATATATTATTATAATTATTACTACTGCTTGTTATCTACAGCATGTCCCCGTGAGAACTCGTTCGTGAGAGATTGAACTACACGAGTTTGCGATGTGACTATTTTCCAGCTGAGAATTTTATGTATCGCCGCGTGGACATCTGTGGTTGGCTCGACACGTTCTGAATTGGCGGACGCATTTAGTGATATACGTCACCTCATACTATAGGGATGTAGGTTATATACAGGGGTGACTCATTGTAGCGAGTTTTATTTATTTTCTATAGGAATTAATTTTCTTTAGTCCATTGAAGTTCATTTGTTTGTCTGTATTTTTGAGTATGAGACAAAACTATATCAAGTAGCTCCAGGAATTGCCAGCCTGAAAGACACAATTGTCCCATACAGGGATACAAAGATCTTTTCTCATTTTTAATAACCTATCTATCCGTTTCCCTACTAGAGATCAAATTTCGACATTAGCTATCTATACAAAAGTAGTGTCAGAATAATTATATCTGCAGTAAGCAGAATGACAGAAAGATACGTTGAAAACCGCCATCAGAAACTAAAAATGCCCATTCGTCACCACACACCTTACTGTGTGTTTCTTTGCCACGTTTTCTTTCCTTCTTTCATATTTTTGATCACGAATGATATATTATCAGCACTGCTAGTTCCTACATTTTAATGTTGCAATAACTGAATGATCTCACCTTTCTGCTTAAAATACTTAGCGAACCTTACTTGTTCATTTTATAATTACATTTTTCAGTACTGCAACCGATACTCTTTTTACATTAAGGTAGTAACACATAGCGACGGTAGTGTGAAACCCGAGTAGGACCCATGTCCTACTCGTTTGACGTTTATGAGGGTAAACTAACAATGTGGTAGGTAATTCGATCTGTCTATAAAACAGACCCTCTAAATTTATTAGCGGATGCGCTGTTCACGTGTTCTTATCGTTCAATTTGGGTTTTATTGATATTTCATTAAGAAAGAATTGATTATTAACTTCTTTGAGTGATCTTTATAGTTGAGTTGAGGTGGCATATTTTTAATATATTGTGCTCTTTGACTAGCGTTTAACGATTACGATGCTGACGGTGCGCATTGACGCAAGTCGCATGCGTCAAGACATGCATCTGTTTTCTATCAGTACCCCTATCATGAGTTTTTTTGACGTATAGTTTCGTTAACGTAAGCATATTTTGAATTTAAAATACAGCAGTCCTGGAACATTTTGATAAAAATTTATACAATTTGCACATTTTTAAAAATACAGAGAAATTGATTAAGTATTTAATTTATATAAATATTGTGTAACAAACGTGTATTTTCAATTCAAAATATGCTTACGTTAACGATACTACACGTCAAAAAAACTCATGATCGGGATACAGAACTTGTTGTTGTTTGTTTTTTAGCCCAGCATGGCACATGTCTTGTCGA
The DNA here is from genome assembly GCA_948465475.1 of Thalpophila matura. Classification (NCBI taxonomy): domain Eukaryota; kingdom Metazoa; phylum Arthropoda; class Insecta; order Lepidoptera; family Noctuidae; genus Thalpophila; species Thalpophila matura. Next base: position 6,903,569 of record OX419183.1, on the reverse strand, counting down.
TTGGTAGCTTGGAATGAGGTCTCAAATATTCGAGCGGTTTATATTATAATAATACGGCTCCAGAAGCCTATTAAGGGACAAACATAGATAGTAATTAATAATCTTCACAAAAGCAGGAGTACACGCGATATAGAAAAATAGTCGCAGTCCTTGTTTAAAATCTAGTAGCTGGGCGATCGACCTTCGCTTAGAATTTTCTAAGCAAACATGGAAAGTAAATGATTACTTAGCCGTTTCCGAGAAACCAATTCTATAAGTAGGTATATAAGAATAACAAGTTCATTTATAATAACAAGATATAGTTAGATATAGATACGTAAAATATCAGAAACAACAGTGTCACGGTGGCAAAAGTCATCCTGCAGTCGATAGCGTACGTACAATATGACGCGGCGTATATTTTTATCCGACACCAAAAAAGTTTTCGATTCAATTCACATTCAATTCCGACACGCGCGTCCATTTTTTTATTTATTTTAATAGAATATTTTTTTATGCAGCTCCCGTAAAAATTGTGTTTGTGGGTTTAGATACCTATGAATGATTGGAATAGAGCAATATTCATGAAAAACAGGCAAAAACTAAGTTAGTACTTTTTTTAGGTTGCACTTTATTACTAGTTTTACTTTTATGGAAAATTCATGACCTAAGAAATGAAGGAAAAACTATTAAAAAATTTCTATGCTAAGTAATCGTTAAATCTTTTATCAAAATATTATATTACCTATTATATGAAGACATTTTATTCGACATGCCTGCCTAATGTGATTACAAAATATACATTATGAAAAATAATCACGTCGTCAGGAGTTCTAGTAAAATGCGCAAACATTATCACGCGTAATGCATATCTTGGAAAATAAAAAAAGGCGCTGAAAATCACCAAAGATATTCAAAAATAGCCTTCCACGAGAAAACCCTAATCCACAAGCGTATGAAAATGGGACATGTACTTAAACCACAACAATATGAAGCGGTGAAATGCGTAGTGATACCCATTCGAGTAGCGGAAACACAATAAAAGCAAGAGTTGTCCGCCTCCGGCGCTGAGTGAGTATCCATGTACACATTGGTACACTCAAGTACTACGCGCTTTAAAACACGTATACTATTCATTTTAATGCGTGTTATGTTACAGTGTACATCAAAACGTACATGTGTATTGCCCAAAGCGGAGAAGGGTATAATTAGTGGCAAAAGTGTGATTCAAATTATGTGTTGCAGGTACAATTAGTGACAACACTGTTATTTAAATGCTTTGCCCGCGACTTCGTCCACGTGACGTACAAGTACGGTGCATGTTCTCGGGATAAAAAGTAATCTGTAGGAGGAAGGATAATGTATTTTTCTATTAGCAAAAGAATTTTCAGATTCCGATCTCTAGTTCTAGAGATTACTTCATAAATACAAACTTTTTCTCTTGCTAATATTTGTTTAGATAGAGCATACAGCATTTTTTTTTATAGAACTATGTGAAATATTTATATTGATGTGTGGCCGCCCGTAGGTTTTTCCACAGCTGCATTTGACAGCGTACATGAAAATTGATAAGCCACTGCAGAGCCTTTCGTCGCAAATTACGGCATAAAAATAGCAACTATGATTAAGGATCGTACCTACTGGTGTCAATTTGAAATAATCTTGACAGTCAAATAAGTCAACGATTTTATTAATCTACTAGCTGTTGCCCGTGGCTTCGTCTGCTTGAAAAAGGATGAAAGCTTTAGACTACATTTTTGTCAAAGGTGACGGCTAAAAATCCATACACTTAAAACCCAGAATCGACAGCAATTAAATGTTTACGAACGGGTTAGCTATAATAGACATTTGATGGTACTAAAGTGCAAACTTTGAAATCCGTGGGGTATGGAAGTTACAGCTTGACCTCTTGGTAGTTCTAGCCACCCTACACTACGAAGGTCATTTAAACTAGTCATTTTATTGTAGTCCACGTGGGTGGAATCGCGGGCAAAAGTTTAGTCTGTAGTTAAGCTTATTATGTTAATTATTAAACAATTGCTCTCACATTGAAAATATCATAGTATTATTAGTAAGGACTTGTAGACATGATTTTTATATGAAAACCCACAGTTTTTCGAATAACTGAAAACATTTTTTAATGTACAAAATAAGCCTACTCGGACCGTATATAAGAAGTTTGTGTCGACTCTGGGAATTTTTTTAGCCATCACCATCATCCAAATCTGTCCAGACCTTTCAGCGTGTGAAGGAGTAACAAACTCGAACACAAACTCTTGCATTAACAATATAAGTAGTGTACTTAATTTTACTAAATGAAAATGCTATAATTTTGACGAAAAACAATAAAAAAAAATATTACAACAAACTGGATTTTGATGCAAAAATAATTTACAACGACCGCCAAAGCCTTTTACCGGATCTCAGCGAAGTGTCTATTGTGTACCTACCATCACAAAGACTTTTGACACGGCTGTACCCTTCAACAATCCACTGTTGCAATTTATTACGTAATTTTTTCCATCATTTGTCGTTTTCGACCCATTGTTCGGCAATTTTTAGGGGAATAGATAATTATACAAGTGAATTAATGAGAATATATTGCTTTAATCAATATCGCTCGTTATTTTCTGAGGTTCGTGGAAATATATCTATGCTATTTCCAATTCATATCACATACTTTTCGTTATAGTTTCCTGGTAATAGGTACCTGTACAAAATAATATTATTGCTTGTTTTTTACTCTTGTTGTAAGGAGAAAGAAAATAGTTGTGAAAACTTATTTTGTCCCATAGAAACTGTGTCACTGTTTATATTTATATCTTATTTTCTGTAATAGTGAAAAGATTGAAGCCATGTATAAAATATGCGTTTTATGCGTATAACATGTATTTATGTTTATTTTAGTATCACATACATTTTGTACCCAATAACAACGAATTCAATTTAGTAAATCCCACCATTTTCATGCAACGTAGGGTCCCCCCTAAAAGCATGGATGTAATTACGTCACGGTCCTTTTTATCTGAAGAGCGCATAGACAATCGTTAACTCTATGATAATGTGTCAGATTTGCATTTCCCTCGTTATTTTAACGTTTCATATGCCTCTGACGTTCCCTTATCCTATGTTTTGTAATCATCAAGCCTAAAGTAGGAACGCCATCGATTAGATGAAAAATCACGGACAATTGTAAAAACAAGCGGAAATAAAAGCAAAATTACATCAAGTTACGATGTATTTGAGATCATGGTGTTACTTTAATACGTTCAGAAAAGCGTATTTATAACAATCTATTTATAAGGTATATGACTGCTTTTTCTAGTAACAATCGTTTTTGAGTCTATTTCAACATTTACAAGATATAAGTCCCTCAAAAATCGTCCAATCTACTCCTAGAGTTGTGGAGCATAGAATTATCTAAATTGCCATAATTATCGCTCTAAAATATCTGATAAGTACGTTGAACAAAGAAACAAGGCAAATCCCAACAAAGCGACAGAAACAGAGAAACTAAAATATATCCACCAATATCAATGTATCTAAAATATCGAAATTTATACACACACTGAATATTGCAACTATTGCAGCATTCCATTCATTATTTCGGAGTATAATAATACAACGTCAGCACATCTCTACTCTAACCGGATTATATCCGCAGAAATCCGTACACATGGCTATCCTAGTCAAAGCGTATGTATGACAGACGGGGGAATCCCTGGAACTAAATTATTCGTGGTCACGTATTCTGCGAGGTTTCAGCTTTGTACTGAAATTTTAATTATACATCGGACCAGCGTAATGCTTGCCAGATGAACTTATGCGGAAATAATTAGTTTTAGTCTGTTCATTTTTACTTTTATTTATGTGTGTATATATGTTGTTTGTATTATATTTGTGGGCAGTAAGTGGGTATTAGGTCAATGATGAATACATTTATGTTTATGATAATTACATTAATCACATAATATAATTTCCGAATATGTTGGCGACAAAACATTTGAAAATTCGCAACATAATATTTCTTTTCTAAAAACATGACGCCGTGATCAGCAAGTGACAGTATTGAGAGCTTAGGTTATTGCATTTTATGCTCACTCATAAGCAATTGACTGTAGTTTTTACTGAAGATGTAGCTAGTTTTAGGCACACAAAGTTATCAATTTACAACGCGCCGGTGGTTGCTATGATCCGTTTTCAGAAGGAGGGCTATTCCGATGTTTATTACACCGCTTTATGCTCCCAATAAGCACAATATAATATTAACCGATATACCATTCAATAAATTGTAAAACTTTTTCTAATAAACGATATTTAGGGCTAACAGAACTCGGTACCAAGTTGTGCGAACAGTTGGCACGACAGGGTTGTGGTTGCCACAACTCAATAAGTTTGCTAACCAAGTGACGTTCGCAACGTCTCGTACCAACGAGGGGGGAGGGGGGTGTGTTGACTTTAGAAAGTTAGTCCCCATTACGTCTGTGGACGTATCTGTTCTATGTCTTTGTTAGGTAGTTCGGGGAATTGAGTTTGTATTCATAGTTCCAAGCAGTGAGTAATACTGAACAAAGCAACATCTACTGCTCGCCTAATCGAAGTCAATAAATCCAAACTGTAGTTAGCCAGGCAAAATGGTGGCAGAAAAAAAAAATTACATACACTTATTTTTTAAAATATAAGCTTATAATTGCATTGAAACTGCATCTTGTCTACTTGCACACGTTTACGATGGAACTTATTTTTATTTCAGTTTCGTTTATCGCGCGTTTGCGAAACCCGTGTCTTCACAATCACTCAGAAACACGCACATGCACTCATGACAATCTTGATATCTTAAAACGTAACTAATCTTGTGAAAGTATTTAACGTAGAACGAAAAAGTTTGTCAACACACATTATTTAAATACGCATGAAATGCAAAAAAAATAAATGTCCCGAGAAAAAGTAATTTTGACAAATGAACGAGTTCCGCAACTTTTAAGGAAAATGTCGGGCCATTTTTTCTGTTACAATGTTGTCAATCAGTCACAGGCGTTTCAGGCTGAACAGTTTTCTTTTGCCAGTTTTTCTGCCTGCGTTGATTTGATTGAAACTTCCTTTCACACACCTGAGACGAGCCTAGAGATAAGTATTAAGCAAATCCGATGAATGTGGAATCTCCACGATTATCCGTAATTGGAAAACATTACATCGCATTTTCGAGAGATATAAAAAACAACTTTCAACATGCTTTTGTTCGCTGGTAAGGAAAATAATTGTGCTGTAAAATGCATAGCGTTTTATAAACTGTTTTTTTTTTGGGAAAGCTGGGCTGTACCGTTTTAAAATAATAGGGATACTGCAAGCTTAAATATTTTTCACGCTTTGCTTGATACTGGGTTCTGTCGACCTACAAACGCCTCCGGGCGAGACTTTTAAAGCACTTGTGTGCCGAACCGAAAATTGCTTTTTTATTTTGTATCTTTTATAAAGCGTGGCTTTTGAATAACAATAGGTACTTTATACCTATTTAACACTTTTTATTCTAGACAAAAATATGACTTCCTTAAGATACTTTAGTGTAAGAAAAAAAGAAAAACTAATTCCTGGCAAAACGACACACACAACTAAGTCGGTGAGCAATGAACCTACTATCAAATTCATCTATTACTTGCTTTGGCCGCGACTTCGTTCGCGTGACACTTTTTGTGCGCATATTGTGTATGATACCCGCTAGATGGCAGTAACAGACTTTACAAATATTTATATTCGTATCTTTTGAACTCTGCAATATATTGAAATGGAACATACCTACATGAAACTTTTTATGAAAATCTTTAAGACTTTAATTCAAATCCGTTGAGCCATTTTGGAGCCTATTTGCGACCAAATTTGAAAAACGGTCATTTATATTAGGCATCGTATAAATAGCAGTTTTCACTTTAATTTTTGAATTTATTTTGAAATCACTGAAACACATTTCAATTTTATTTATTGGTATAGATTTAGAAAGCATATAGTTACCCACTTGTAGGTCTAAGTACTTAAATAACAGTACCTATACAGCTGCTTGATATCCCGAAGCAAGGATTGAATAACTGGCGCTTTCCACACGCTAACACCTGTGCGCGCACACATCCTGTCTGAGTGGCTAGACCCTGGTTAGTCTCCAGTCACGGTACGGTACTATAACGTAAATAATTATCATCGTTATCACGTTAACCTCCCCCATGGCTAAAGGAAATAGCTAACACTTCTCTGTAATTGGATAAATTGCTGAAATCACTATAATTACTATTCAGTTCTTGGCAAGTAAATTCTACTTTATGTGTATTACAGGTTTGTATAATGTATTTTTTTTTCAAATACCTGTCATATTCTATGTTAATATGTTACAGGTTTTGTTGTTAACATGTTAACTACTTTTTTTTATTGTGAATCTGTAAACTATTTGAAAAAAGACAATGAACACCAAAAAAACCGATGAAACATCTACAAAATTGGCAAAGTTATAAGCGTTTTAAAATGATTTGCTAGACACGGACGGGACTACCTACTAGTGACGTAACACCACCTACGTCCGCTTGCGCGACAATGACGGAGCGATACTCCCTCCAAAAACTTTAAAAGCGTCTATGTTTTCCATTTTGTGATAAATTATTATTTTTGCTTTTACTTTTTTGTTGTGCCTATTCCTTCTTTGAAATAAAATAATTTATTTGTACTTTTTGAATAGTAGCCACTACCGTATTAGGTATATGTACTCATACTTATAGGCTACTTTTGCTCATTCTTTGTCGGAATGGATTATATTTTAGGTATACCTACAATATACAAGGTCTGACACTATCACCGGTTCTGAAAACTTTTAATATCTTAACTCATCAATAAGGGTAGAATAAGACAAAATTAAAATTGTATTGTTTGCCGACCGCAGGAGGTCCCTTTCGTTTTATTGTAAAATGAATGATTATTCGGATAAAATACTTAAACGGAGATATAAATATGGACGAACGCGGTGACAAAAAAAAAATACAAAATAAACATGTGCCCAAAAATTCATTGATAACAAGTTAAATTAAAACAAACAGAAGCTCATTAAAACGGGGTTTAACGGCCAAAAATTTTACCTCGGGCCCTGAAAGTTAAGCATGGGTTAAAATTGTTCGCTTAAATTCGTTTATTCGTCCCCACTTTGGGTAACAAACGTTACGATTGCTCCCAAGAGTACGGGGTATATGTTAACTGGGTACGGAACGACTGTTCTCCGAAATTAGAGCAAGTGTGTGATATTGTGATTTTCTTGCAAAATTAGAGGTGGGAAATTTTAATTTGGAAATTGGTTTTGGGATTGGGAAAAGGTAAGTAATAAAGGTTTAGGGAAGCTAAAAAGGCTTTGAAAAAGTATTCATATGGAAAATATAAAAAAAATACATGAACTGTTTTTAATATCAGATTAGTAAGTAGTATTTGTATGTTATGATTTTTATGAGAGCATACTTTAATTAGTATTTAGCATAAGCATAGCATAGCATGCATAGCATAATCGGCCTATCATGTTCCCACACTGCTGGGACACAGGCCTCCTCTCTGTGAGAGGGAGTGGGCCGTAGTACACCACGCGGGCCCAGTGCGGGTTGGTGGACGTCACAATATCTTCGAATTTTTTGGTTCTAGGACATGCCGGTTTCCTCACGATGTTTTTTTCCTTCACCGTTAAAGCAAGTGATAATTAATTTCTAATACGCACATGACTTCGAAAAGTCTGCGGTGCGTGCCTCGGGATCGAACTCGAACCATTCGCCGTGGAAGGCACATGGTCAAACCACTAGGCTATCACTAATTATTAATTAGTATTTATTATGTTATTTGTTTAGTACAGAAATAATATGTAAAATATGCTACAATTTTATGCAGATCAAAAGTCACCTCCCATATCTACACTCGTCTGAAGACCAGATTATGCTCATATTTTTTTTCGAAACAGAAAAAAAAATTAAAGCTTATATCCAATTCCACAAACAACACCAGATTGCACATAAATTATCACTATAAATATCACTATTGTGATATTCATGCAATACGAAACCATCTTGGAAGTATTCTGATCTCATTTATGATTCCCAAGCCGTCGTCGCTCACTTCGTAAACTTTTATAGTTTCCCGTTTAAACTTTCATGAATTTAATCAATGCAGGACATTTTGTAATAATTTTTATGAACTAAGTTTTGGTAGAATGATATGAATATTTACTCTGGACTCGCTGTCTCAACTCTCGGGGAAACGGTTTATGGAAGGTTTAGCGCTTTTAAAGTTTGATAATGAACCTTATTACATGAAGATGAGGTTGTTAATGTCTGGCTATTGTGTATTAAGTTTAAAATAATGTGTGTTAGTAAATATTTTGTTAATTTGAGTAGGAAAAATTATGATGTAACATTTATGAATTGTTTGGAATCTCAACAGGTAAGAGATATAAAAACAGTGGCGCTTTATCAGCTACGCTTTCGTAGCAAATAAGCTCATTGTCGTAGCAAGTAACGGATTTGCTACGGTGTCGTAGCAAACAACCGATTTGCTACGTCTCCACCCCGAGCTTGTCTGCACTATGTATACATTTTTGAACTTTGTTAGGCGTTAAACTGTAAAGTATTAGGTATAGGTAGAGCAAGTAATGTTAAGTTTTGAAAAAGACAGTCTCTTTTAAGCAATCCCAGTTAAAAATATCCAATATTGTGTTTGCATACTTTACATCAAGAAAAGAGAAAAAAATCGGGTGCCAAGAATTCATCAGTGCTTTCGTAATTCGATAAAGCCCATCCTTTCCATACGCGATTTAAGTATATAAAAATACGAGTACCCTACTTCACTGACTTTCATTTGAAAAATATAAAACATTTTTAAAATGAACGTAATTCTGAAATATTGTATAGGAGTGCATTGCACTGACTATTGCATTACAAGTTTAGTTAAATGAAACCACTTCAATAACAAGTCATAGATTTTTTATTGTGTTACGTTTTTATATAAACTACATCAAAACAAAACCGACAAAAATATACTAAAATTAAAAACAAAAACCCGTTTTATATTGTAAACCGTAGTCTTGTCCCATCGTCAGCACAAATACTCGTTATTTAAACTGTGTTTGTGTTATTTTGCCTCACCGTGTCTCTTAGGGCCATCAGGGGATTCTCAGCTGGGTTCCGTACAACTGTATTGTTTACACCCTGTATACGGAAGCACGCCTTTTTAATTTTATTTTAATGTAAATAGGGTGGGGGCCTAAATAGGGAAGGTGTTAAGAACTCTTGAATTATCTATTAAAATGGGAAGGGTTTTTGATGGGACTCAAAATTAAAAAAGGTTAATTTACTTAGTATGTAGGTCGGAGATTGAATTAAAAGGATTTTTAAATTCAATTAGTGAAATATTATCGGACCCGTCGACCTCACCTAGTTTAAAAAAATATAGACTTATACGTGTGCAATTAAAGAGTGGGATTGAAAATGGCGTCGCCTCTTGTTTGCACCTCTGCGGGTTTGAGTATAGAAGAGAGCAATAGTGTGCGAGCGAGAGGTGATAATAGTGGCGATACCATTTTCGATTTATCTGTGCAGGTTGTACAAGTGTTATTTATAACCTATTTGCAAAATAAATATTATTTAATATTAATCATGACAACAAACCAAATCAAACGGTTGATTAATAAATCACGCATCCTAACCGTAGGTGTAAATGAATATTGTTAAAGCTAAAATGATCTAAAATACTATAGTAATTAATAAGTAAAACGTTAAACAAAAAACATTAAATGGAAAAAATATTCCGAATATTTAACTCGTACATAAATGTAGCCAAATGTACCGTCCATATTCAGCTGAAGAATTGAAAGCAACTTTGGAAGTCGAACTTCTCAACTTTCGCCCAAAAACGACTATTAAACTTTACGACGGCCGTTATCACGGGGTAAACTTTCGAATAAATTCGTTCGTCTGTAACCTCACAGTACGGGAGTTTACGGGACCATTTCACCATCTATCAAAGTGACACGCAATCAAATAATACAATAAAACTTCTCTTCTGAAAAATACTTGAAAATAATTTCCCCATTTAAATTCAGAAGGGGAGTTCCCAGTTCGCACAAAGGTTTGTACGGTAATAAGCAGAGGTGGTACATTGTATGATGAAAAAAGGTAATGAAACAGGAGTGCAGCGTGTTTGAAAGAACTGTTTGTTTCTAAGAGCCTTGTTGTCGTAAAATTCTTGTGATATTCCTGCACTCTCGTCTTAGAAATATATTGTTTGAGATTGTGTACCTAATGACTGAAAAATTGTTCCAAAAATCTGTGTTAAATATATGGAAAAATGTATAATGGAAATTAATTTTTAATCTTTTTTTTTTATTCTACACTTATAAGAATGTACCGTGACTGATTCGACTGACAGACAACGCACAGCCTGAACTGGTAGACCAAGACATTTTAAATTTGTAGGAAATATTCCTTGAGTACCCTAGCATTAAGGAGGGATTTTTAGAAATTCCATCCCTAAAGGGGTGAAAAGGGGTGGTAAAAATCATATGAAAAAATAACGATCTTTTCGGTTGTTCTCCAATTTCCACGGGGATTTAGTCGCGGAAACAGCTAGTTTAAAAATTAAGCTAGAAACAATTATAAATAATGAATTAATCTCTCTCTTAAATTCCGCCCTCAAGTCCTCATAATTGTCAAACTATGAACGTTCATGTTCTACCAATTTAGGACTAGACTTTTCGGCTATAACCTGTACTGACCGAGCGATATAACCGCAGCAACCACAAGGCTGACTGGTGACCGCAATTCGATGTCATTAGGTCCAACCAACATGAATGCAGCTGCCTACCCTCTCAGTATAATCCTTTAATCGCTTTCTAACCAACTGAAAGTGGTGCCCACCTTATTCATAGTCGAGACAGAGTGGAACCGCGCTCATATTCATAGTTGTTTTTGGAAAACGTCTTCGACCTTAGCGCAACCTTATATATAACCCAAGGTTTTACGATATTTATAATAATTTATATTTATAACAAAATCATTCGATTTTGTTTGAATGAGGAATGCGTCAAGGAGCAAAAGTTTTCAAGGAGCAGCTAAGAATAAAGCCCGTCACAAACGTAGCTATAATATATATTAATATATCGAGATATAGAAGTAGAGACGTATAGAAACGGTGACGTCATAGAAATATATATTATAGCTGCGTGTGTGGTCACTCGAAAATTTATATAGGAAATATGTCGTAATATGCCTTGCTATGATTCATATTAATATATATTATAGCTACGTCTGTGACGGGCTTAAGAGGGTACCTATTTATTATTTAAGAAGCAATAAGATATTTACTGGGAATTAAATAATGAAACGTCTTGTCACAAACTAAACGAAAATAAACCCATCGTACCTATATCGCCCGAACGTACACGAGACAAAATTCATTTTTTATTGTGTCTATAATTGCGGTATTCAAGCGGTTTACTCATATTGTAGTAAAGTGGTTAGCAATTAGTATAGTAGAGTTCAATGCCAGGTGCATCGGACGTATTACATGTATTTGCACTGTAGGAGGCTTTTCTAATGAACCCTAATTAAAAACTGTCCCTAGCGCACAATTTTGCTATAAAACTACCCACAAATTCGTTGAAACTACGAAAACCTCTTACAAAATTCCGCCTAATGTTTGTTTGAATAAAATCTGAATATCCAAGCGGGAGATCAAGGTAATAGAGTTTTTAGTCTAGATCGTAATATCTGGCTGAATCTGTGCACAGATGTAGGCTATCATTACCCCCATAACGGTTATAGAACTCATCATCGCAGACATTATAGTAATCGTTTTGAAGATGTGTTCCACCTTGGGCTGCAGATTGTCGGCAATAAAAATATTTTTGTATGAGACGAATAAAATTTTATGAGCGCGTATTTATTGACTGCATAAAGCTTTATGATAATCGTCGTGTATTCACTGTTTAGTTATCGTTATTTAAATACTATACGAGTGAGCATGAAAATATTAGAATCTGTTGGAAATAAATCTTACCAATTTTAAAGTATTAAGAATTGACAAAACGCAATTGAAGATAATAATATTACCATTTTTAAAAACCATTTAGAAAATGTCTTGCCATCCCTATAAGTGGTATTAACATATCTAACTAAAAACCTAATTAAATCCTTTAGTAGCTACACAATGAACATACACAACGCAAACAAGCAAGTATGCAGATATACGTCTGAGTGAATATGGTTACGTGCTAGTGGATCAAAGTGGAACAAATCCCCAGTGATGCGTATCAACACTGGTATATTACAGCGATGAAGGTGATAATCGGTGCTGCATGTAGATTAGCTGGGATTGTTCTGAATATACATAAATATACACTTATGTTATAGAATTTTGAACTAGCAAAAAGTATGACATTTTTTTTTCCTGTGTAGAGTGTACCTCTAAGAGTGAATATACTTCAGTTAACGTAAATAATTACCTATTCTGTTTGTTTAACTATGTTATACAGGGTGAATTTTCCAAATGACCGTGAATGGCCAAATATAAGAAATAGCATAAGAATCTTGAAAACTAAAACGGATTCATTAGATTTTTGAAAAATCAATTTTCATAGCTAGTAATAGAACCCGGTAATTTTGGAAAAAAAACACACCATGTGATTAATTAATTAATTAATAATTTAAATTAATTAATTAATAAATAACCACCATTAATTTGATCGTGTCACTAATAAGGACCAAATTCTGGGAAGTATGACATACCAAAGGATTGAGTGTTATTTTTTACTAAAGCGATTCATATTTTCATGATATGATGTCATAATAAGAGTCCTTATAATTAGCATAATTTGCCTGTAATGTTCCCACTGCTGGGACACAGTAGGCCTCCTCTCTGTGAGAATGAGTAGGCCGTAGTCCACTACGTGGCCTCAGTGCGGGTTGGTGGACAGTATACCTACATGTTGGTGGACGTTAGCATGAATTGTTTTCTACTTTGCGTCAAAACCATTTCAGTAAAAAATAGATGCTGCATCCCTTAACAAAGACCTCAATAACAAATTTTTACCTAGTACCTACAAAGTGGAAACAATAGCTTCTTCCCATCCCATACTGCAGGCTGTGAACAACCCTACTTATTATAAATTTATTAACTTCACCATTACTCTGTTTGCGGCGTACTTCCGAAACTTTGAAGTCTAGACTTTGTCTTGAAGTCTTAAGTTTTTATAAGACAGCTTCCTGACTTGTGATGCTCGTGAAATAAAGTAAGGCTACAAGTTGAAGTTGTCCCTGCGGTAAAAAAGTACCTATCTTGTTTGTTGGTGCTAGTTTTTACTTTGTTTCATAATTTCATTTATTGTTTGGCACTTGAGAATGCAAAATTTGTACCGAACAGACAGACAGACAAGTAAGCGAGTTAATAAAAACGTGGTAAAAAACAACCATCTGTGCACAGTACGACATCCAAACGGCTACCACACGGCAGCAGTCCGGCAACAAAAGTCTAAATTGAAAGAGCCCTAAACATTATGAATAGGGATTTCAATGTTTGCATATTTTTTTCGGATGAGGACCGGGTTTGTGTTCCGATCTATGAATGAAAATTTTTGACAAAGAATATATCGTCATCATTTCAGTCGAAAGACATCCATTGCTAGACATAGGCCACCACCAACTATCACCACAATGACCGGTTCTGCAATGCACCATTCATATCCAGCGGATTTCCGTAACCTTCATTCATTAGGACGTCGCTCCACCTTGGCCTATCCACCCTACGTCTTCCGGTACGCGGTCGCCACTCGAGTTCTTCTCTGCCCCATGTCCACGAGAATATATTCGTAATTATGTATTTAGTGTTAAACATAAAATATAGAAATTAATTATTTTTTTTACAGATAATTCGCTCGCGTGTTTGACCCCTATCTCACCTGATGGTAAGCAATGATGCGGTCGACGATGGTGTACGTTTCCTTAGAAGTATCATATTTACCCTAAACTTGAAGACTAAGCTACCGGGAAACAGACTCCGGTAGAGAGTTCCTCTTCTTGGACAGACGCACAATGAACGTGTTCCCAAAACGTTTTGCGCATATGAGTGGAATGTTAATTAGAGCTATAAAAATGAACGGACGGCAGGAGTAGACAAAATGGGGAGACGAGAAGATACAGTATCTTAGAGACCCTCGGACGTCTAGACAAGAAAACCCCTTCGACTTTAGCAAGTCGTTACCAAGTAAATGTATTCATACTCACCTAACTTTTCAACTTAATTGTATGGAGGTTTAAATACCTGCACATTTTAACATCCGATTGACGTTTACGGTTCAATATGGCTCTTCTTCATTGGCCATTTATGAAACGATTTTAGGGACGATGGTCCATTAGACACCCTGTCTGGCTGGTATGTGATCGTATAAAAACGTAACATAATTAAGAAAAAGTTTTCTCGTTTGTATAATAATTTTCGTAATCATCTTCTAGCTTTTTTTTGACGATGGTGGCAAACAGGCATGTGGCCCGCCTGGTGGTAAGCGGTTACTACAAGCCTATGAAATTCTCGCAACACCGAGAATCATATGCGCGTTTTCGACTCTTTAAAATGAAGATTGACTGTGCCGACAGCTTAAGGGATAAGCAGGTCCCCAGTTGTCAACCTCAGGATCCTCAGAAGCTCTGGCGACCTACAAAATTTTTTAGTCAGTAAATGTCCGTAATAGCCTAGATTACTTTCATTTTCAAATATTATTAGATTTAAAAAAAATGTGCCACAATCGATTGATGCCTAAATATAGTATTTTTTAGTAAAATGTATGCTTTTATGTGGAACATTTTGTATTTTATTCAAAATGACCCAAAAAGACAAGTAGGTAAATTGCGCTCGTCAAATAAGTCTCCAAGATTATAAAGCTGATTCCCATCAAATTATTATGTATGCATTAAATTCAATTATCCTACTTAATGCTCTGCCATAACAATATTTGCATTGGCTGGCTCCATGTTTGCGTTCAATTTACGTGAGATGAGCCTAATATTGGCGGGAAAATTTGCTTTTAATTTAAACGTTGCCAGTGAAAGTATTTTAATATACCTAGTGCTTCTGATAGACGCAGTTTTCATACTTATGTAGCCTACCTATTTAGGTAGCTCCAATTTGATGATTGATTACGTGTATAAAAAATTGATCTCTTGTGAAGCTTCATTTTATTATTGTTATAAAATTATGACTATGACTTTGCTCAAGACTTCACAAACTGATAAAATACTGCCACAATTTTAATTACAATTAATGTTTTTTTAGAACTTGATGTACACAATACATACTTTAAGTAGCTTAATGCCTACATTACTTTAGTTCTTAGGCTGTGCCCTCAATAGGCAAACTGTGAGCGGCCGACTGAGTTTGAGCTAACAGTTTGCAGTAGCAAACTGTTAGCGCAAACTAGCAAACTGTGGACACTCCATTTCAAATATATGGAAGGGATACGCCGCAAAATCAAGCGGCCGCTCACAGATCGCTTATTGGGGACACAGCTTTACATGCACACATACTTAGTTGAAATTATTGAATATTTCTTCAAGAGCCAGAAATTTCTGGATTTTTATCTCAACATTATATTACAGAAACACACAAATTCTTGGAATTTTCTCAAAGAAAAATACGAGTCGAGAACCCTCATTTTGATTTCAATGTCCCTCGTTATTTTAAAAGACAAAATCCGACAAGCAACTTACTTTAATACTCGTAGATATCTAAAATTTGATTCCCAGGTATACAAGCATGAAGCATTGTAGTCTCCTGGGATGAGAGTACAATTAGACGAGACTCATATAGTTAGAACGGGAATAGAAAAGCCGCTTACGTCGAATAGTATCGATGATTTGTTCCCCAGACTCCCTATAACATCCAACTTGTCATAACGTGCTTAGAAATTATAATGAATCGGAACTATTTGTGAGAACAATAATCTGATGGGTTTTTGATTATTGCTGTCTAGGGGTCGAAGAGGATTATTGTTGTACTTCAAAATAAGTGCGCCTGCTTACGTAAGTCTTTGGGACTCGATTTGGTTTGAATCAACTATTATGCATGTTGCTATTACGTTTTTTGAAATGTACGTAATTTATTTGAAGAATTAAAAAATTAATTTAGTTAATATTGCCAAGACTGTGCACTTAATTCTACGTCTTCTATATAACTGCTGCACATACAGTGCGTTTCACATAACGACTCAAATACACCAAATCCGTCATCGTACGAACTTTGCTCGTACGATGACGGACGAAATCGGACGATTGAATCAAACATTTGTAAATTATTGTAGAGAGCGCGTACACCAACACGTCCACCATCGTCCGACAAAATCGGACAAAATCGGTCGTGTTGGTGTACAAAGTTCGTACGATGACGGATTTGGTGTATTTGAGCCGTTAGAGTTCCCTTCGACGTATTATGTTGGCGTCCCTGAATGTCAATATGTTACAACGTTTTTAACGATGTTAGAAGTTTTTTTTCAGTATCGATTCTCGTTCACCCATAACGACTATCGTAGATATTCGTATGATAACCGGGACCGACTGTATAACGTGCTCTCCGAGGCACGGAGAGGTCTCGATATGTAATGGTCACCCATCCACGGACTGACCGCAGCAAGCGCAGCTTAACTGGGGCTGTCTACCCACGAGCTCCTCCCAAAAGCATTTTATACCTATTTACAACCTATTTATAAGTTAATTACAAATAAATATCATTTATACATCTTATAAAAATAAAATCCTACCACGAAATCTTAGCCCTTCATTTGCTGCAGTACAGTCGGGTAAAAATAAGAAAAAGTTAATGTGATAATAGAAGTTTTATTATACTCTATGTAAGTAAAGGTATCGTCATAATTCAAGCACTTTGTCAAAAATAGAGTTTTCATTAAAAGCGCAGTCCAGTTTCCATGCACTTATTGTTGAAGAAAAAAATTAAAAGTTGGAACTGTTTTTACAATGGATTCGAGCTCTTTACAAAATGGACTTGTCCTAGTTAAAGCTTTCAAGTCGCATTTTGAAAACGGCTCTCGGCGTTTTATTGTAGGTTTTTTTTCATTTTATGTGTGTGTATTAAGATAATGAAAGTGAATTGTTTTTTTGCACTGAATAAAGTATTTTCGACAGTATAAATAATAAAGACTCTCACTTGTCTAGCGATGTTAGTTTGTCTTTAAGTTGCATGTTGCATTTATCTACTTGCTTCCCGAGAGCTTGCTCTATTAAATTATTTAAATAGCACAATTTAACTCCTGCAATTCCTTCCAATCATCGGATGACCAGGGCCCCAAGTCTGCTAATGCAATTGTCACAATCGTGTCAGAATGGTCTCTGAATGACATCGTTTTGACCAATGTCGAAAGAGATAGTTCACTCTAAGCCAGTCTAAGCCAATGACCGCTTAGGTTTTGACAGTTAAGGTGTCATTATGACACCATTCTTACACAATTGCAATAGCAGAATTGGGGCCCAGATGTACGGCGATGCGCCAGCGCTTAGAGTTGATATTCCCATAAACACAAAAGATTTCGGAAACACATTCATGGTACCTACCTGCATAAGTACCGCTAAGTAGTGGATTCCCTACCGGAGTTGATTCCCGATAACTAAGTAGTTAGATGTAAATCGGGAATCTTCAAGACATGAGCGAATAAGTCACTTCGAGGCAAGCATGCACCAGCTTTGAACGCTTGTAACGTGTCGGGTCAACATCAGGGTGTCACATTTCCACACTGGTGTCATTAAAAAACACGCTCATGCCTATTTACAAAGTAATCAGTGGCTGCTAGCTGCACTATTATTAAATATGTCTTTATAATATTGGATTAACATAAAATCGTATCTAGGTTCCTGTAATTGAGTTTAGTTTTTTATACTAGCAACCTTTTTATTAATCGTATCTGTATATTACATAATTTTTGAGGGTAAGTTTTATAAGTTTGAAGTTGCCGGTCGGAGGCGCGCGGCGCCCGCGCGCGCACCCGTTCGCGATATTATTATGTAAATAATTATTTGATTTGGATAATTATAGTGTTTTCAAATGTGAATAACTCGTGCAATTAATGCTTATTGCCTGTGATAGTGTTACAGTGTTTGTTTTTGTGAAAGTGTAAGACAATTTTTTGGCAAAATAGAGCAAAAGGCCGAGTGAAATCAATATAATCTGCAAACATATAACTGCCAGGTAATGTGTTTTTATTTATAACTAGCTGTGCCCGCGACGCCGTCCGCGTGGAAGTCGGAAAATACCATGAGGTCGTTATTTCATTAAAGAACAATGATATGTAGTTGTAGGTAATAGGTATGCTACTTCATCATCATCCGCATAAAAATCGACAAACAATAATAATATTATGCAAACACCATGCAGCACACAGAATCGATCAGTACCAATCTACCCTTAATGTTTCACCAATCGTAACGACACATATCTGATATCATCTATCACCAATCACCACCACGCAATTAACCTATCACTAACCTATTACCAATACAAATACATAATTATATGTGGACCCGGCATAATACATGTTAGCAAAGTTACTCCCGACTGATAGATTTTTTGTATTAACTTTTGATAGAATGGACCGATTTTAATGAAATAAAGACTAAATGTTACCTCAAGATACTGCCTATACATTTCTTTCTACTTCCTCATAATCAATTCAGTAGTATTGATTTGATGCGTGGTCAAACACACAGACAAACAGACAGACAAACCGACAGACAAACAGACAGACAAACAGACAGACATTAATTCTAAAAATGATAGAAATTTACTTTATTACTTATTTTTAGTCCCCCATATTATTTTTATGCAAATATATGCAATGTACAGACACGTGGAATTTACATTCTTATTATAAGTATAGATTATTAGGCAAAAACATTGACATTTTCATAGCTAAGCTGTCCAATTTATATACTGGGTGACTTCAACAACTTAATGTAGGAGGGTAGATAATGATACTACCTACCTACTTCGAATAACTACGTTACCAACCTTGAAATTGGCTATTTGCCTCATTTTGGGAAATGGTTTATATTAATCTTCACTATATTATAAGCACACTACATTGATATTTCAGGGAGATCTACTGTCTTTATCAATAAAAATCAGTGATAAAGTATAAATTTCCAAAACCGCTCCAAAAACGCTGTTTCTGGCGGAAGTGACGTAACACGCTAGTAAACGAGCTTTGTCAACAAGACAGACGGTGCAGCTGAAATTAATTTCATCAATAATTTTTTATTGGCTATAATGGCGTATAAATGGTGTGTAGTTCCACAATGTACAAATACGTCTTTAAGCAGTCCATCATGATTCATGACACAAAAGAATTTATAGGTAAGGTTTCTGAGTTTTTATCAACATAACCTAAAATGAGATTTCACAAAACTTCTGAATGATTATACAAAATATTTGTAAATAAATATGTAGTAGGTAGGTACTTACACTGCTGTTTTTACATTTTTAATTCCGCAGCATAATAATCAGCGTTATTCTTAAAGAAAAGTGCAACCATAAATGCTTGCACAAAATTTTACTCCATTTTGAGATTCGATATGAATATTTATGCCACTAGATAGAAGATTTCTATGAAAACAGCTTCAGAAATAGCTCTAAGATCAAAATATATAGCACCCAGAAAACATAAAACGCAAACTACAATCTGTCAAAGTTGTGCTTACTAGGGATGACGATCTGAAATCGATTAATCGAAGAATCGATTTTTGGAGCAAATAAGATTGATTTTTTAAATCGATATGTAGTATTGAATCGATTCGGTGAATCGATTTTTCACCCTTGAAAATCGACGTTCGATTTTTCTTTTTTTTAACCATATATCTATTTACAGTTAATTGAATGTACTCGTATTATAAAAGTGCTGCCGGTTAAAGAATGAATTATTCAAAAACTCGGGAGATGGCTGTTCAGATTCCTTCGCGTCTCTTGAATAAAAAAAGTTACCATTGTAGTCTTTGACTTAGTCTTTGACTATTAACTTTGTAAACCATCATTCTTAACCATTTTCTTAACTTTGTAAAACTTCTAAATGTAGAAAATAAATGTCTTGTTTTATACTTGATCTGTTAGTTTGATATGGTAATAAAAATATTTTGTATTATCGAATTACCTGATTTTACTGATAAGAGATCGTTAAATTATAATATGTATCTTGTTTTTAATAAAATAGATTTATATTACATTATAAACGAAAATTTGAGAAAAAGATCGATTTTTCGGAAATCGATCTTATAGACCTCGATTTTTTTGTGAATCGATTCATTAGGTCACGATTCGAATCGATTTAAAAATCGATCTTTTTCGGAAAGAATCGCCATCCCTAGTGCTTACTCCAGTGTTGCCAAGCTAGATTTTCATTTTACCCCAATGCCTGATTAATTTTACTCTAAAATCATAACTATTTATACAAAAATACCTGGCTAAAGTTTTGGTTTTAGATATACAATAAAACAAGTTCTTTCTTAATCAATGGTCATGTTTCACAATAAAAATATGCTGAATTTGTTTAACTCAAATTCAATTCAAATACTTAGGTACCTACATGTATTGCTTACCAAAAATCCCACAAACTATAGTAATCATAACAACAATACGAAATCTAACCTTAAAATTTTGGAAGTGACTCCGCGACCGCCGCCGTGACCTGAATTTGCAGCCGGCACTGGTTGCTAAATTGGCAGCCGGCGCTGACTTTTGAAAAAAAAGCGGGAAAGGGAGTTGGCAATTTGTCATAATTAAAAAAACATTTCATGTTTCATTTGAGTAACATACCTAATTAGGGTCCAAGAGCGAGCGAAGCGAGCTCGGGAACTTGGACACCCCGACACGGACAGGTTAGGTTCGAAGGGGTTGACGGGGGCTTCAGTGAGCGAGCGAACGAAGCCCCCGTCAACCCCTTCGTGTTATGTTACTTTTAACCTTGCAGATAGAAATAGGAGCTCCGCGTACCGGGGCTCCGTCGACCACCTCCATCCCCCTTGTAAGTCCAAAAAAGTTGTATTTTGTTTTACATTAACACTGTTATTTAAAAGTCAGTCTAAGGTATTTAATTCAACTTAAAACACGGCAACATTAATCTGCTGCTACGGTAGTTTGCAATTATTTTCGTCTGGTATCACTACTACTTCAAGGCTACTCCGGTTCCTAACGGCATTATTTTTGGGAGCCTAGTCGGCGCCGGCTGCGGAGGCGCTCCCTAAAATTTTACCCTCAAATTTACCCTAAAGAATTCTTTACCCTAAAAATAAGTTGGCAACACTGGCTTACTAGCGTGTGACGTCAACAGAGTGCGACAGGCCGTTCTTGTGACAGCTACAATAACAAAAAATATTTCATTTTATTTTCGTGTAATTTGCAAAAAATATACATATTTTAGTTAAAAATCAAGTGAAATAAGTTTATTTACGCTATGAACTGATAGGATGACCACAATCTGTCGCATATTTTCAATGTTGTCAAGAACCGAATTACGTATGATATGGGTATTTTTGTATGGAACAGTAGGTCGATTTTTTTCGCGATTTCAAGGTTGGTCCCGTAGTTGCTGTTGTGTGCGAGCCTGTGACTGTCTGTGTGAAAATGAATAAATTTCAAGGTTTTTGAGTACAATTATAATACTTATACTCGTATTTATTAAAGCAATAAAACACGTGGTATTTTCAAGAATAATATAGGTATGTTCACGAAGAAATGTAAAAAAAATTCAAACCACATCCGAAACAGGCGCTGAGAGTGGATGCGCCCGCCATATTTCATGGTCTCTCATCTCTAGTGCATATTGAATCTGAAATAAACCGCGGCGGAGGGGACGCACCACAATGGCGCGAATGACAGCCTCAGAAGGCTTTCACCTACCTTAGAGCACGTCTACACGATCACGGAGCGTTATAGATAAATAGCAGCGGTTTTCCAGAATATTTTTGATCCGGTTGTAACATCTAATATTATAAAGCTGAAAAGTTTGTTTGTTTGAACGCGTTAATCTCTAGAACTACCAGTCAGATTCGAAAAAATCTTTTTGTATATGATAGCTAGATTCATGAGAAATAGTATAGGCTGTTTAACATCACGCTATGAACCTTAGGAGCCGAGAAACGGGGTGAAACCGCCCGGAACAGCTAGTCTTGTACACAACGATGATTATACCGGATTTGTTTAACTGGACTTTATTAATCCTTCCAGTCCCGCCGAACTACGAGTGAGTCAGGAACAATAGGTTTTTAATTGTGTCTCATTGGCTGGGGTTTGGTGGGTTAATGAACGTGTGTGATAAAATATCGTCGCCAGCGGATGTTGTGAACAAGAAATAGAGGAAGGAATAATAATCCTGTGGTTTTGTACCAAGAATGATCTTAATCACACGAGCGAGCCTGTTAACGGATCCAGTAAAAAAGTTCCCTGTTATATTTTTAGAAAGGGATTGCTAGTCATTTTTTTTGTTCTTTTCCTACGAACCGTTTAGTCTGTCACATGTGAACATTGTTCTCCTGTAAAATTTTCCAAAAAATCGGTCCAGCAAAACGGACCATGTGTACGGGCTCTTACGTACCTCTGCGTACGTTTGCGTACCTTTTTATTATTTACATCGCATTTTCAACGAGTGTTTGCTTTGAGTCTTACTTTGATTTGGAAAGTGGCGTGGGTGATGTGATCTGAATACTGGGGAAGGTTTTTGTACTTGTGGGATAGTTGTAGACTTAGTTCGTACATTGTTGGTCTTGATGGAAACTGTTTACCTTGGTTGTTTATTTTCAGAAGTATTATGCTACCTACCTATCACATTGATTGCCATAGCTCTTTCTCTTCTCTAACAACGAAAAAAAATATCTTACTTTTAAGTTTGATTCTACGTGAGCGTCGATCAAAAAAAGGTCGGTAGATATTTAATTTTTTGGAGCGAAGTTCCTTATCGCGCGTTACGAAAGGGGGCTAGACGGAAAAAATTCGGACGAAAAGTTGGTACCGACACTTTCGACACTTTTTGCTATAGTCAGCTATTGTAAGCCGTGCGGCGTGCGCATGTTTCTCTGTCTGTCTCTCTCTCTCTCTCTTATATAATTTTTTTACTAATTCTTCATATTTATATTTGAAAATTGCATTATTATATTTATTATTATTTTATTATATTTTTTTTGGTTTTTGTTACACGGGACTTAAGAGTCCCGGACCTTTCGAAGGCGTGCGTGGGGCCGGAGCCAACACGTAGAGGCCCTTTACAATTTGAATATAAAATGTAATGGTGACATAGCTGGTGATCACCCCTGCATGCACCACAGAAATACACCCAAGGACAATCACCAGCTTATGCAGGACTATTGCAATACATGTGGAAAAAAGAAATTACTTGGGCTATTGTGATGGGATGATAATGGACTAAGATAAGGGAACTTTGTGAGCCTATGGCGCCTGCCGGAACAATGTATGTGCACATGTAAAAATAGCAGACGGAGACTTGCCAACTCTCTCACTGGGCCCCCTGAAAAAAGTCGCTCGAGTCGCAACAAAGGGGGCAACAGAAACGTGAGTGGCTGAAGGGTGGAGAGGCTTCGCTGGACTTTAAACTCAGATCACTTGCTCCCTGAGGGTCCGGCATCACTGGCCCACTCACCACTTACGCTCAGCATCCACCCTCCGAGCAGAGGGGTTCTGCTCTAGCGACTCCACTCTAGACAGCCAATGACGGCAAGCTGGAGGTGGGAGACCTGTTCCTCATCAGTGTTCACTCCGACCAGCCAATAAAGGCAAGCCGAAGGTGAGGAACGGTGGCTTCTCCCTGGAGCACTCGGGTACCGCGGGGTCGCTACTCCCCGTCACCTCGCCTCAAGGTGCCCTGCGGGTTTATTATATATATTATTATCGTTTAATGATAATTACAACTAAAAAGAACCGGCCAAGTGCGAGTCGTACTCACGCACCGAGGGTTCCGTATCATTTTTGGACGTAGAAAAGTGAAAAAATCCGGACCGCATAACTAAGTTTTTTTGTGAAGGAATTTTGATGATTTTGAAAAAAACTGTTCTAGTTAGTAACATCATTTTATTTTTGGTGCCATAATTGGGTCAATTCCTATCAACTCTAATTATTTCAGATTTTTCGCCCGGCAAACTTTGGAGATAAGGGGGGGGAATGGTATTTTTTTGGAAATTTTTCATCATATGTCGAAAACTGTGAGACATAAAATAAAATAAAAATATATTTTGAAATGTGCAGATCAAGCCCTTTCATATGATATGTCACTTGACCTAGTAACCCCACTTTCCAATTTCGGACCCCCACTCCGGCCCCTTTTGCAATGAAAATAAAAATATTTTTGGACTTTTTTCATTTGCAATAAAGTTGAACAAGCATTCTTTATAACTGTTCCAAATTTCAAGTCGATAGCATAAGTAATTGCTGAAATAAGCAGGTGTGACAGACAGACAGACAGACAGACAGACAGACAGACCGACAGACAGACAGACGAAGTCCCACCGTAAGGGTTCCTTTTTTACCATTTTGGTACGGAACTGAGGCTACTTTTTATCCCGAAAAAATGCACAGTTCCTGTGGGACACGCGGACGAAGTCGCGGGCGAAGTGCTACTATATTATATCCGTACATGCGCAAAGTAAAGTAAAGTAAAGTAACCAACCATAACAATAAACTTGTCTAACAAAAGTTATGATTTAAAATAGAAGATTTACTTTGGGGGTAAACTGAAACCATAAATAGTAAACTTCACTTGTTATGTCTAGTCCTTAACCATGGCACAAACTTAGTTCCTAAAATCGAGTTCTAGTTTCGAAGTCGCACCATAAGGGTTCCTTTTTTACCATTTTGGTACGGAACCCTAAAAACACAAAAATCTTAATAAAATAAATAAAAACTGAACGCAAACAGAGCGGTCATTGTTGCACGAAACAACACAATTTTTCACTTTCACATATTACATTATATAGAACTGTGATATGTTTGCACCATCGGAAAGCACAATTCTTCTAGTTTATTTTGATATATAACACATATAGAATAAACAACACACAACACCGTATTGAAATGTTTTCAGGGGACGAATCATCAGTATCACCCAATACCTAACGTCAAACGAGTCAAGAGTCAACTGCAGATACAATATATTTTTTTCAATAGAGCGTTCTATGCTGCCATCTATGATTTATTCTCTGCATTATCTCGTCAGCTAGCAAACTGAACATTGAAAACCACAAATTGTACCAATATTTGATACTAGATGGCTTTTTTTCGTGACGCGGTCGCGTGTGGCCCAGAGAGTATAGTGTGGCCTACGTGGGTCCTAGCTGGTGACATTTATAACCGTGGACGCGTGAGTGGAGAAAGCAAGCCAGATATTTTCGTTTCGTCTTTATATTTCGCATTGAACAGTTTGGTGTCGCGACGACTATTTTTGTTGAGTGTATACAGGTTTTTGTACTTAATAAAAAATAATTATTCACTAATTAATCGAAAGGAACTTCGTTCCATCCGGGTGTCCCTTGACACCTCTCAAGTTTTTTATCTACACATGAGCCCATTTCAAAATAATATTTTAATTTGGGTACTAGATCCCTGAAACTAATACCCAAAAAGACCTTTAGCGTCCAGTAGAGGATCAAGTAAGTAATTCCCATGCACCCAAAATGAACAATCGGTCCAAGATTCACTGAACACGTATCGAATTAAATCACGTTGGAGCGGGCGCGTGAAATCACGCTGTTATTTATAACAGTTATAACTCGGAACATGTTCTATTCCAAATGAACAGTTCACTCGTAAGAGAGCATTTACCCAACTCCGTGTAAAGTACGAAGCCCGCTCCGGTGCGCGCAATTATTGTCAAAGATTAATAAATTGGTAGTATTTCAAGTGATTTTTCAGTAATTCGTTTTTTAAAGTAAACGGAAATAATAAAATATAATCAAATATAAGTATTGCTTGGTTTTTGGTTAAATATCGTTTTATTCAAACTAAAGTTAAGAGTGACGTCCAATCAGGAAAATGAAAACCGACTGTGTACGTTTTTCCGCCATTAATTTGTCTTTGTAAAAATAAAGTAACAAAACAAGCCGCCACATGGAGTACCTACAATGTTTTCTGCAGTGATGTCCGAGTGAAATGAATTTACAAAACTTTATTTAAATAAAAAAGTGAAAAAGTCATAGAATATTTTAACTGACTTCAAAAAAATTGAGGTTCTGTATTCGACACGTTTGTATGTAGGTATGTATATTGTATAATTCTGATGATTTGTTTATTTATGTAATTAATAAATAATATGGCAACATAACTTAAAACTCGCAAGGAAAATATATTTGATACACATATTTTTTTTTATGAAGTAGGTAAATAATTAATTGTAATAAGTACATAATCGTATAATCAAAATTCAATAATAGAATAAAAAAAAAACAATTGAACCCGACAATGCTTTAAATTTTTAATCACATTTCAATAGGGCATCGAGAATTGTACCAGTATGGCCTGTCGCATCTGCATTTAACTGGTCTACGTGTGAAAATCTACTCAGCTGGCTCTCAGCGCTGTTCATTTGTCACTGGAATCACAAAAAGCTTGCGGTCGTCCCCACCGAGCACCGTCGCCTACGTAATGAGTTTAATTTCGTCAACTTTAAGCGTAATTCATTTTAATGTTTTGCAACAATTAATTAACTTCGTAAAAGTATCTCGGATTTGTGGAATGTCAATGCTTTCATTACTGTTGGGTAACTTTTATTTGGTTGCTATTGCTAAAACTGTTTATGATTTTGTACAATAGTACAAAATCATAAACAGTTTTAGCAATTCAAAAAGAACGTTCGCGTCATTCACACACCGGAGGATCGCGCACGCCCAATGTGGGGGAGGCCTTAGGGTTATTTGAATTGTTTTCAAATAAACGTATTTATGAAATAAGTACGCGGCGTGTTCAGACGGTTCACTAATATTTTTGTATGGGGGTACCCAATAAATTAAGGCATAATTAAGGCATAATCTATACTAATATTATAAAGAGGAAAGATTTTTTTGTTTGTTTGTTTGTACCGAATAGGCTCCGAAACTACTGGACCGATTTTAAAAATTCTTTCACTAATAGAAAGCTACATTATCACTGAGTAACATAGGCTACTTTTATCCCGAAAAAATGCACAGTTCCTGTGGGACACGCGGACGAAGTCGCGGGCGAAGTGCTACTATATTATATCCGTACATGCGCAGAGCAAAGTAACCAACCATAACAATTAACTTGTCTAACAAAAGTTATGATTTAAAATAGAAGATTTACTTTGGGGGTAAACTGAAACCATAAATAGTAAACTTCACTTGCAATGTCTAGTCCTTAACCATGGCACAAACTTAGTTCCTAAAATCGAGTTCTGGTTTCGTACTACTTATAAACAGGTCAACCATAAGTTTGTTGGGGATTAAAGATCTTAAACCTGTCTCAAGAACTGCTATTTTAGTGTTGAACTAAGCAAGTGACTAAGTTACAAAGCCAATCTGATGATTTAAATCTCAGTCTTAGGAGGATGGGTATTAGCTTGCTACAGACTGTTTTTATGTGTGTTTGGCACAAAGACCTGGTTTACCTGATGCTAGAGGGCCGTCCGGTTATTGTGCGACGCCCGAATGGCTGCTGCATAACTACTGCACGGCAGCAGTCCGACACCAATCGTCTAAATTGAAAGAGCCCTTAGAGACTAAGCTAAGAAGTTTCATATTCCTGAAAGGGCACTGGCAGACGCCCATAGAACGCTGGGCTTCAGATTGTGTAGGTCGGTACAAATATGAAATTAGTTTGGTGTGATCAAGTATTTCAGGAGTATTTAAATTCATTTTTTATTTGGTTTTGTACGTAATTGGGTTAAAGAGAAATCTTCGTATTGTTGACAGTGAGGTTAAGTATGGTGTGAATGATCCAATGAAGTACAGCCCGACTAACGAGTTCTCAATTCAAAGGTTTTAGTTGTTGTCGACATGATACTCTGGAGGCACGGGCCAGGGCGCGTGCACCCGTTCTTGTTTTATTGTTTTTTCAAAATGTCAACGCCATAATCATTTTATTTCTTATTTATTTCGATTTTTTATTTCAATTCTTAATCTCTAAGATAAATTAGGCAAATAACAATTAAAATATATTTAATTTTTGGTTAAGCTTTTATTACTGTACCAGATCAAGTCCAAAACTGCCGACGTCCTTTCGGCTATTCCCATGCCCTTTAGAGAGAAACAAAACATTGTTATTAGTGTGGAAAAATGTGATCCTCACAATAGAAATATGATTGAGCTTAGTTTTAGGTGGCCTCTAGATCTATAATTAATTTTGCGCTCATAAATCTACGATACTTATCTTAGGTGATGAAAAACAGTGCGCAATACGTAATATTGTCACAATATTTTTTTAATACAGATAGTTATTCTATTAATGTCTGGTAACCACGCAGCTTGCGGCTTATACGTATTAAATATGTATAGCTATATTAATTACCAAGCTAATAAATGCCCTACTTATCATAATTACCGATATTATCCGCTTTCCTCTATAGCGAATTAAATGAGAAGGAGAATCATTGAGCCCACGGGAGTCATCCCCTTCGAATTATCTGTTTCCGATTAGAAATAGGAATAAATTTTATTGCAGGCACATCTAAGACAAAAGGGCAGAGTCGGGAAACTTTTGAAGATTAATTCTCTCGATAAAATTTCACGCTTGAAATCTTGTAACTAGGTAGCTTGGAGGGCATCCCGAGGACCGATATCGGTTGGTTTATGCAGAGTTAGGAGGATGTAGATAGAATTTCAGATTTTTTTATGAGTTTAATTAGATAGGAATAAGCAAATTTTAAAATGAAATATGATTAAATAAATGTAGAACTATTTTGTACATTGTCGTTATTTTTAAAAGCAATGAAACAAGGTACATAAACATTGAGCTAAAATTCGTCCTGGACTGAAAATCTAATTTGTTACGTGGGGTTGGTAAACTAGGATTTTAATTATGTATTCTACAGTGACTACAAAAGTAGCAAATAAAATTCAAGCCATAACCAGCTGACTGTTACAATAAAATTGACAGACACAATTGATTTTGACATGAATCAGGTTGCTCGACAGATGAACTAATAAACAATGTGTACCTATACAAAATGAGAATGGTATGAATTAAGTTTGGCTAATTTAGTATAAACTCTGATTACACAGTTTTTCAGTGACACGGCTTCCTACGATTGCACACTCTATACTTTAATGCGGCTCGGCGGACTGACTCGAGCCCGTCCCCAAGGACTCGCGGGCTCCTGCCTTTTTATGGCCTCTTCCCAGTCCAACACTGCTTTAATGTACGCTATGGAACATTTTATCTTTTTTAGTTTGTCTCTGAAGGAAAAGGGTTCATTTAGTCTGTAACACACTTCTGATCGCCGGATAAGATAAACCTATTTCAGTTTTATCAAGTATTTTCCGCTTCGCCGGATTAAGGGTCAGACGACCACAAGTTATTAACTATAATTTATTATCTACTTTGGATTTGGAATCGAAGGTTTTTGTTTGGTACTTATTTTTGGAAGGATCGTAGGTATAGTTATTGGACTATTTATGTGAATTAATAAAGTTGGTTTTAGAAGTAGGCTATTTTATAGGTGGATATCTTACTTAAGTGAAATAAAAACAAAAAGAAACAGAAAGGTTATGATTTTAATTTCGTTTTAAAACGAAATAATGTCTCTTTGGTAGCCCTACATCCAAATACGTAACGTAAATAATTTAGTATCATGACACTTTTCCAGCACCTTTTAAAGTCACGTTCCCGTAAACTTAAACAACACAGGCAAACAATATTAAACGAATATTTTACCCTCTGCGTAACGACACAACAAACAAAATAAAAACAGCAATCCAACAACTGGGCTCGCAATGATTGTCCTTTATAGCTGAAGGGATGACCAGAGCAGTAGGGGTCTGGCGCCTGCCCAGCTTGATATGACATTACGTTGTATTGATATCGTAATAAAGTACCATATTGTTGGAAAATCTTTCCCATTCCCATGGAAATTACGTCTTTCTACGAGTACTGATGGTGACAGAAGTGAATTGGAAACAGATATTTTTTGTAAATAAAATGTAAAACAGTCAAAATAAAATATAAAAAAAAGAAAAAGTATGGTTTAAACGTGCTGAAAAAAGATTTGTTTCTAAATTATATTCTGACGTGATTTTTTCTGAGGCGATTTATTTAAGACCCTTTTCTGTTTTTATTTTAATTTATTAAAACATTTTATAATCTTTAATGAACTTCTTACATCTTATGTTAACGAATGTACGTAATCCTTTTTTTACGTCAACATAAAATTACAGTTATCATATCAATAATACTAATAATATCAAATTACCCTCAATTGTATTATTTATTTACCCATTCAGCAATCAATTACCTATTCATAAAACAAGCTATCGATAGATACTTATACCTGTATAAGTATCTATCTATGGCTGATTTGTTAAATGGAGAATGTATTCGAGAAGGTTATTCAGTATTCGAATCTCGCTCGATTTCCTTCAGGACCAAACAAAAATCGCGAAAAAAAGTCTGCTGTTCCATGATAAGTACCTACTGATATCTGAATATAGTCAAGTGATATGTATATTTTTGTATGGAATTGTTGATTTTATTTGTGTGTATTCAAGGTCCCTTAGTAAATTGAATGGGTGCTGAATTCCTGCAATACGGCTCCCGCTTAAGCAGTCACCCTGTATAAGTACGAAACCGCTAACTAATTTAGAATTCTCGGTAAATACCTAGAGAATAACAAAAACAATCCTAAACAAATATAATAAATAGTATGCCCAAGGCGATTGCTAACTTTGGAATTATAATTTCAGTATTGACATATTATATTAGGTTACTAGTTGCGGTGGAGTTGGCGACTGTACCAACCTTGGTTATTTCAGAGAATTCGCTTTCGCAAGATAGTTTGATTTATATTCTGGTTGTTTACCTATGCTAAAAGTGTTTAGGTCCGGGTAATTTGTGTATGCTGTTGCTTGTAGTTTACGCCTAGTTCTATTTTAACCTGCATAGTTTAAATTTTGAAACATTGATAACCATAATCGATTGCGCTGCCTGGTTGACTATATCCCTACTAGTACTATAAATTCGAAAGTGTGGTTGATGGTTTGTCCTTCTTTCAGGCAGCAACGGAGCAATGTTTTTTTTTTGTATAGAGATAGAGAGAGAGAGAGACTTTATGAACCGGAGAGTGACATAGGTTTTTTTTTCCCAGTATTATGTTCCTGTGGGATTATTTCCAACCTTTACGCGAGTGAGGACGCGGGCATAAGCTAGTTGAGTTATTTGCGATGTCTATCGGTACCTAATATGTATTAGATTTCCCAAGGCAACTGAGCAAAAATACTTACTTTCAAAAGTAATTTAAGCGCATTGTCCATTAGGTAATATAACATAAACATATTAAACATCATAAGCTAATTTAAAGTTTCCGAATACAGTATCAGCTACACTTTAAAATAATCATATTTTATTAAGACTCAAGAAGACAATTATATTTCTTTTTACAGCACTTCCTACAAACTTAGTTAAGGGAATCAACAACAAAAAAATAAAACCCGTCTGGCATCTAGTCTGCAATTATTTCTTTCTTTTTTAAATGTATTTCTGTTTGAAACAAAGAGCAGACAGCAAAGATCCGTAATGAGAAAATGACAATTGGATTTGCTTTGTCAGCCAGCTTGCAACTATGCAAAGGGGATGAAGATTTAAAAGGATAAATACGAATGGTATACGTAATTATTGCGTTTAATTAGTTCGGTTGAATTTTGGTGCGGTACTGAAATGTGGTCTTTGGAAGGAAATTGGTTCTCGGAAAGAACGTTGGACTGTGTGTGTATACAACGAGACATATTAAAAGATGTATTCAGCATTCAATACAACATAGTTCGATTAACTACAAGACCAACCACAGAAACCACGAAAAGTCAATAGAAATGACATCTATTACACTTTATTTCCAGACGCGTGTCGCCGGTTCGCTATCAATGTTAAAGTATCCAGTGCAATAAAAATTAAACTTAATTCCGTTCACATACGTAACATTTTTAAACGCGCGCTCTCGATGTAGTGGCGTCGTCGTGCGACACCACCTGCCTTACGTAATTTGCTCGAAGGCGGCGACAAGGTCACGTGCTTTTGCGACTTCTATAGACTTATTGTTTAGATTTCTGTGGGACCAGCCTTGAAAACACGAAAAAAAAATCAACTTTTACATACAAAAGTATGCGTAGATACGTGAATATTGGAATACCTTTAGGGGCGACGCAGACGACAGACTTTTGTGCGATCGAGTCTGCCACGCTTTGCAGCGCTCGAACAATCTGTTCACTAAGATTCGCAGATTATTCGAGCGCGCTACAAAGCGCTGCAGACTGGGTCGCACAAAAACTCTGTCGTCTGCGTCGCCCCTTAATAGGATTAATTTTTATTTAGTACTTTATCCCGAGTACGATTACTTTCACGAATTCGTTCGTCAGAAAATCTTCTATGCATGTAACTTCGTACTACATGTAGGAATTAATGTCTTCCTGAAAGTACATTATGTAGATAAAGTTAGTAAAAACCCCGTCCAAATCGGAACCTCTTTTTTTTGAAGTCGGTTAAAAATCGAGTTATACATACCTCAACCGTTCAACGCAAGCCAGTAGCAAAATATAAAAAAATAAATACCTACTCATATTATGTAAAGCACAAACAAACGGTAACATGATCCCCTACTATTGTTTTTGGTTGCAATTGGATAATTTAATTATTTTCGACAGGTTGAGCCCGTTGGTGAAACGAATCGCAATTAAATCTAATTATCATATTGAATACATTTACTTTTTGTGAAAAGGCCATCTGAATACACAAGATTCAGGATATTTTTATGAATTTAATTAGGAATAATGGTGGGCTGAATATTTGGTTTGGTTCTTTTTTCTTTATTTTAGATGCCTTTTGGGTTAAAATTGAGGGCAAGTTCCTCAATAAATACTTATATAATTTTCATAATCAGTTGTTTCATGTTCTGAATTTTATACAAACTTCAATAACAAATCGATACGTATAACGCCATCTATTGAGATTTATTTGCACAAATTTTTCTTTCTTCCTGAGCAGATCCCGTGCTATCATTATGTTAGGGCCAGGTTGCCCCTCTTCCTCTCGCAGAGGAGGCTTGTGTCCCAGCAGTGGGAACATTATAGGCCGATTATGCTTATGCTTATGCAGGTTGCCCCTATTATTTTTCCATATCAGCCTAAATATTTTACAAATAATTACAAACACCACAAAACTTAACTACTTTAAATAGCACTCTAATTTGCGCACTCAAAAATTAATCCTAATAAAGCCTTATATCAAAATACTGTCATGGGGTGGGTTCCATTGTCATCAGGTCGCCATTTTGCAGAATAGCCGATAATGGAAGCAATTAAAATGTATGGAGGCTTAACTGCAGTGCCCTGTGCCGAAATTAATTTATAGTCGGCCAAAATAACCCCGGGGTAGCTTCCCCCCTAGATTGTAAACGGCGCGTTTAGGTTTTCATGCACGTGTTGAAGACCATTCAATTATTTTCTTTTTATATGAACGTGAGTGTGAGGGTGTTTGTGTGTGAGTGAATGAGTGGTCAGTTTTGCGTGTAAGTGCGCTTTGAAGGTTATTGTGTTGTGTTCTTAATTTAAAATGTTTTCATTTTGTTTTAAAATTGGTTTTGTTTTCGTTGCTATATAAAATTAATTTATTAGTTTCGATTAATAACAAATTATCTCAATTACAAAGTCTGTAGTAGTTCTTTTTCATTTTTACATTTTTTATAGTGTTAAAGATTATATGGAGGACAAAAAGGCTTGGGATTGAGCTGTTCCAATACATACATGGGCCAATACTACTATTGACATAACCACTAAATTATTGCTCTTTTATTTGATTTTATAATTTTTTCTATATACACTTTGACATTAAATGTTTCCTTTTGAAACAATTTATATACAAAATGACATTGAATGTGATAATAATGATGTAATATATTGATTATAATTATTGTAAATGTGAGTACTATGTGGGTTATTATGTTATTGTTATAGATCTCAAGTTCAGTACTTGAGTACTTTAGGGGGCCTACCCAAATGTCCTTTCTGATGGTAATGTTCGTCGGGTCGTTGAGCT
Organism: Thalpophila matura; assembly: GCA_948465475.1. NCBI lineage: Eukaryota > Metazoa > Arthropoda > Insecta > Lepidoptera > Noctuidae > Thalpophila > Thalpophila matura. Next base: position 6,869,291 of record OX419183.1, on the reverse strand, counting down.
CCCTCAGTCTGGGTTGAGCTACCACGATACCCGGCACATGCGTGCACAGTCAGGTCAGGTCCACTCAAATCGGTATGGCTCTTTCCTCTAAAGGCCATTTCAGACTAACCTGCATGGTTCTTACACAATTTATCTTAATTGTCTGGACTTTAAAAGAGACATCAACCTTTGAGTTTGTTTTTGACGTGTAAAAGTGTTATTTTTAACCTATTTACAAAATAAATATCATTTATCATTTATCATCTATCATTTACCTTATTCAAAGATTTATTCTTTAGCAATTGCCTACCAATGAAGGTACAAACACTGACAGATTAAAACCTTCATCCCATTGTTTCCCCAGAGCTTTTCCAGCGTTCGATTTGTTAAAAAAGGAGCTGTGCGTTCATTAGCAATCGGGTGACCAGTCTTCACAGTTTTTTCTGTTTCGTTTGGTTTTATTCAGAGCTAGGTGAACCATACGTTTGATACAATACTACCTACCAGATTCTTATATTATACTTACTTTCGTGTCATACTTTCATGATCATTATTTACAGTTTTAATAACGAATGATGATGTATTAAGCTTACAAATTGGGGCTCCATTTGAGTGTAAAACTAATTAGGAAGCCCCGAAATACATACGAGTATCTATGTGAGTAAAACTGTGAGAATTCATAAATACTACCAGTCGTAAATTACCTGCTATTAATCGGAAATATAGGGTGATGATTTCAGGGGCCACAATAAAAGTAAATTATATAGATTCATAACCAATAATTAAATTCCTTGCCCCTACGAATTCAAATAAACACTTAAACACCAGTTCTGCGGGTGGCGTGGCCTACACCAACAATTGTTAAGAAAACATAACCACGTAGGGTGAACGTACCCATTCTCGGCACTTGCCACCATCGGGCATCAGTAATTAAAGCAATTGTGAAATACGTTCGGGGTTGTATGGTAATTTCCCTCGGCCGGTATCAATTTATTGTCACCCTAAAACAGCAATTTGTCCCTTCACCTCCCTGTCCTCACCCAATTAGTGGGTGCGTCAACGTTAAATGTCTCAATGGAGTGTTAGGGCCATGTAGACGACTTTATAGGACCATTGATAGCCGACATAAAAAATAATTAGCCATAGAGGTTTAATAATTTTAGTGCGCTTCGAAATTTAAGTACCTACCCATCTCTCGTGTTGCTAGCTACAAAGTAGGTATCTACGAGAAAAGTTGATCTTACTTAGAGTGAGGTTGCTAATACAGCCTGCGTTACTGCGGTTTCCGAACTGCGTTCAACTGTTTGATTGGCTAATGATACTTTATTAGTCAATCAAATAGTTGAACGCACCTAGGGACTTTAACTATTTAAGCAGTTATAACGTTGCAAATAAAACGTGGCAAAAAAAGGTAGTAAGCGTGGTTGCACATTGTCATTGGGTAATCATTTATTTGCACTTCGTTTCGTGCAACGACCTTTTTTTACATACTGCGAGTGGACAAACGGCTACAGATACCGGCAAACATCTTGAAAAAAGACCTTGGCTACGCAATAGTAGATTTTTTTGCATTTTGAATGAATGCATACGTGAGCAAACTTTGCCCTACGCCGCTTTCTCTCAAGATGTTTTCTGGTCTCTGTAGCTATAATAAATAGTATTTACCTTCTAGGAATCTTCATTTTGGTTAGATCTAGGCTTGTTCGTAGATTTTTACCAGTTTACATTTACCACGGTGTGATCTTACAGTGGTTCATCGCCCATACATTTGATAGGACTTAATAAATGTCAAAACTGACATATCGAATGTGAAAGATCCCGGATTGAATAACTGCATGTATGGCAATTGGGGACCCCTTTTCCCCCGCAACCCTCCGAAAGATTAACCTGCGAAAACCCTAGCGTTAAACGTCTGTAAGAAGTAGGTATATAGATAGGTATATTACATAAACTATGCATTTACAGACTTAATAAGAGTGAGAGAGACGGAAATCACGCTATTTCAATATTGACAAGCTATTTATTTAAAAACAGACAGCCGTATACCTGATTAAATGTGGACTACTAATCCCGGCCCACTTAGCAGCCATAATGAATTATAACCGGCTGCAAATCTGTTGAATGCGATGCGCGTTGATTAAAGGCCTGAATGAGGATGCGACTACCAGCCAGATTGATGAATGGCCTGGTTCAGCATTGTTATGCATATTTGTGATATAGCAGGGAGCATTAACGCGGATATTCCGTATTCGTAATTGATTTTAATTAATTATTGCGTGGTTGTATGTATGCATGTATTGTTGTCAAAGTGAAAATTTGTTGCTGTGTATTTTGTATCGGTATTGAATTTGTGGAGGGAGATTAGTAAATAATTTTGATGTATCATAAAATATTTTTTTCCTTAATTGTTTTGTTTATTAGCCTTGAGGCACAGCACAGATGTAGTACTTCGGTTAAAGCAGTCAACTTTTTAAATTTTCGTGCAGCTACAAATTGCTCTGTCTGCGCAGTTTCTTGAAACAATAATACCTATATGAAAATTGTCATGAACAGCTAGTTGCAGATTGCAAATTGCCGACACTCGCAGATCAAAACTGCTACATACTGTCAAAATTACCACTACTATCTTCCTCCTTCCATTCATGTTATCTCCACCGATTGCACCTGTAGGTACTGTTTTGTACTTATCATAGTACGTTGCGTAGCTCAAAAACTTCACTTTCACTATGTTAAAAAGACACTGTTTTATTTGTTCTTTGTAATCAGTATTTCAAATAATTTAATATTCAAATTAAAATATTAAAAATTACCAATACCCTTCCGTCTTCAATATTTTCCTACACAGATTGACTTAAAAAAACACTACTGAATTAAATTGGTTCTACGCTGAAATTTATCGAGATAATATTGCATTTTAATGAAAGTCTAACAAGGTATGGCTTTTGCAGTTTTCAAAGAAATCTATACGCAAACAAAAAGTCAAAGATAAATATTTTCATAGCGAACCAATTAGGGGAAACCTTGTATTGAGCAACAGATAGGGGCCGTGTTCGACTACAGTAATTCTATTAAACGTTTAAATAATTCAGACAAGTTCAAAGGAGATGCGCTTTCACAAGCAAAATGGAGAAAATTAACGTAAATTAGAGGGGGGTAGAAAAATGCGGACACATCCGTTAAATGTGGTGGAGAATAGAGATCACTTTTATCGATAATATTTTTTTTAATTCAAAATAAGAAACATGACTTGGAAGTGTTGTTTCTTTTCAAATAAAATAAAGAAGTCATTACAATGTATTTTTCGTTGAAGTAGTCAGAAATGTACGAGTACAGTTGTAGTGTTAGAATTAAAAAAGAAAACAAGTAGTAAATTTTCACCTACCTATTAGAAATCGCCTTGACAAAGTTTTAAGGTCGGTACTGTATTTTCACTGCTTTGGAAAGATCAAACAGTTTTTTCCTAATTTTTGCAGATCATGTATGATCTGCAAATATAAAGTTCCTTTTAGATCGTTCATAAATCATAAGTCATGCCTTGACTTATTAATGAAGAACTCAATTAATTTGTGTATAAAGAAACATCCTATTAACATAAAATAACGCTCTTTGACCTTCTCATTGGCCTACAAAGAAAAGGTCAGGCGCGTTTTATCTCGAAACATTATATAATTCCATTGGGATAGCTGCGTTTTGTTCTAAGCCGCGAGGAAAATATTAAGGTGGTTCAATAATAATTTAGCACTCCCTACCGAGTTTTGTAAAGGAATATTAAAATTCCGAACAAATACCTACACAATACACAGAATTTTTGAGATGAGTACCTATTGTGTTTTAGAATACATTTTCTTGCAAATTCAGTAATATTACTCATAAACGAATGCAATATTATTCAATCGTTCTAAATAAGATTACGTAATTTTGAAAGGTGAAAAACAAAATATTACGACTTTATTACAGTTAAAAATCGTGCATTTTTTACTTTAATTTAATACAAATACCAATTTCTAAAAAACTATCGATATGTCTCATAATTTATCGACAAGCAGCCCACCACTAAATTAAATCCCGACGCAGTGGCTTTTGAAAGGGGCTGCAATAAGGTGCACGGCGCAAATTAGAGCAATTTAACTTTTGAACGTGTCTCCCACGTCATACATAATGGTTGCTTTGGATGATACGTTTAATTGAAATCATAGTGAGTGAACATTAAATGGGATTATGCCAACTTTACGGGTCGTTACCCTTTTAGGAATACTACTTTAGTTTTAAGAGGGTCTGGAAAGGTTAATTATTAAAGATATGCTTACAATTATTTTCTATTTCTTGCATGTAGACTTTATATGTGTAGATTTCAGAGTGGAAATATCAAAAATTATAAAGTTCTTAACTGGAGATAACCTTATATCTAAAAAGGAGTTAACAATTAACACCTGTGATTGACACGAATACTCTATAATGTTCAAGAATGTGTCTCAAATAAATCAACCCATGATGAGATTCTAATCAACACCTACATGATATATATATTAATACAGTAGATATGCAATTTTACCAGTTTATTAGAGAAACCTATGAAAGTAATGTCTTCTACAACGCCGATACAAATTAATATAAATCACCTCTCAATCTATTAAGTCTTATAAACGCTTAATCACCCAGAAGCCAGGGGCGCTAATTATCATTCAATCTGGGCCGCACACTGAATAGAACCCGTATTTTAGGCTGATTTTATCGAATCTAGCTTCTTTGAAGCTTTGGCCTTTAAAGGTATTAATTATCTTGAGGCACGGAGTCAATTGTATTTGGGATACTGAGATTATATTTTATCAAAAGGGTTAATGATGGCATGTGGTTAGTTGTAAAAGGTGATCAAAACTGGCATCACTTTTTAAAGGAGGATAAAGTATATTGTTTGTAGGAAAGCTGTGTAGGTATTCAATATTTCGTTAAGGTAGAGTTGAATAAGTTTTTAAATATTGCAATGCAATATCCTAACTAATATTATAAATGTGAAAGTAAGTTTGTTTGTTACCTTTCCACGCCTAAACCACTAAACCGATAATCATGAAATTTTGCACAGGTATACGTTGTCAGGGGTACAGAAAATGACATAGGGTAGGAATCTACTTTTCATCCAGAAAAAAAGTACTGTAAAGGGAAAGAACAATAAATTTCGACAATCATAATTGCTTTAGCACGGTAGATGGCGCTACGTGTTTGTCACGCGGACGAAGTCGCGGGCAAAGTGCTGGTTAAATAAATAAATATTAAAACTCATCGGTACTCTGTATGTTCAGTTTAAACAGTCAACATCTCTCAACACTGAAATATTATATAAAGAAATAGCTCCTTACTTCTTATAAATGTCGGCATTTATATTTTAACTAGTAACCCACACTTTTGTACTACAAGTAAACTCTCATTTTTATTTACCGAATTTTAAGGTAAGTACGAGTACCTATAATTAAAAATTGTTGTTCTAAACCGAGGCGTTTAATTTTTAAATCACCAGCAAATCTTTAATATTCATCAGAAAATTATTTGCATCGTTCCCTTTAAGAGTCGGTTTACCGAAACGCCTGGAGCTGGATGCCGCAGTAATTAGGTGAAATTTTTCTTTGAGATCATGGCACAAACATCCCATTCAGGGCCAGATAAAAGATTTTATCTTCCGCTCTCCGATCGTTGATGTAAATAACGAACTCATTTCTCTTGGTTTTTATTAAAGAAAAGGGGAACCTTGTTATAATTTTCTTGTAATAATTTGGACAAACGACCGAATGTTGTGTTGTTTTGTAACATGATATTTGGGTATTCATTTGGTTCATGTCTTCTTTGTTCGTTTCTTACTTTGGTTTTGCTTTCTTTTGTTTTGTTCACGATCACAGTTATATGTATATTTGTGCACGGTATTATTATACCTGATATCCTTTTAATGTTTTGTTCTTTTGTTACTTGTAGCAGAAAGTAGACCTTTTTGCGGATTTAAGAAAATGTTCGTACCTAATGCATAATGTTCTCATAGTAACATAAAAATAATACAACATATCACATCGACTCAGTGGTAGATACTTAAAATCACAAACTGAAGAGTTTTTATAATGTAAAAGTCAAAGTACCTACTTATACCTACATGATAAATTATACCTTTTTATTTTGCAAATAAGGTATAAATAACGCTTTAATGATTTACAAGTCAACATTTTTTTAACTAGATGAGGTCGGTGTTTGCTATCTGATTACCTTTCAGAGGAATTACTACCGAACAAACTCAAAGTTAATGTCTCTTTTAAAGTAAAAATAAATGTATACTAGTGTACACAGCTTATTTTGATGTTAGATTATTATGTAACCATAGTGATACATACAAAACAATATCATTATGGAGAGTGAAATGTTGTGTAAGTATTTATGTAAATTGTACAGTATTGCTCTATTAGCTACATAGTCACAATCGACCGATTTAAATCGTACCGAGTTCTAATTGTAGAACTCGGTACGATTTAAATCGGTCGATTGTATTGACAGAGCAGGGATGTTACGGAGGTGGTTTTATCGGAACCGAAGTCGGAGTCGGAGGTGGTGGCAGAAGAGTGTTTAAGGGCAGGCCTAATAAAATAAAATAGTATAAACATTATTTGATTATTCAGTCAGACACATTAATTTAAATAAAAAAAATAGATAATTGAAATTATTGTTGCCGCGCGCCACCGTGCGCCGCCGCTATCCGTTATGCTTCAACATCCGATTTAAAAGTATCGGAGCCGAAGTCGGAACCGGAGGTGTAATATCAATTCGAAGTTCCGATTTATCGGAGTCGGAGTCGAAGCTCCGTAACATCCCTAATACAGAGTTCAATCGCAAAGGTTCAAATGTTAATGTTATCATTGGAAACTTGAACGGTATCAAGCGGAAAGTTTAATTTAGGTACACAATGGCAATTTTAAAGTTTCGCGTTACGCAATTCAAATTCAAAGTGGATTTCGGAATTAATTCGATTTTTGTTCAACTTCACAGACAGCTTTGGTTTTTAAAGATTTAACTTTGAACTCTTACTTCGGCGCGTTTTATCTTCCTGACTTTGGTCGTTAATTAATTCGTTTCTTGATAGATTAAGATTAGTAAGTGGACATTGTTAACTCACTTCATGAATTGTTTTAATTAGGTTTAAGCATATAAATCTGAAAAGCTGTGATCTGAGGGTTTAAGTAATGAGTGCAATATTTATTTGTCGATAAAATTGCGATTTCTGTTAGATATAATTTCTTGTGTTCGTTTGAAACAAAAAATTTCAATATTGACAAGCTATTTATTTAAAAACAGACAGCCGTATACCTGATTAAATGTGGACTACTAATCCCGGCCCACTTAGCAGCCATAATGAATTATAACCGGCTGCAAATCTGTTGAATGCGATGCGCGTTGATTAAAGGCCTGAATGAGGATGCGACTACCAGCCAGATTGATGAATGGCCTGGTTCAGCATTGTTATGCATATTTGTGATATAGCAGGGAGCATTAACGCGGATATTCCGTATTCGTAATTGATTTTAATTAATTATTGCGTGGTTGTATGTATGCATGTATTGTTGTCAAAGTGAAAATTTGTTGCTGTGTATTTTGTATCGGTATTGAATTTGTGGAGGGAGATTAGTAAATAATTTTGATGTATCATAAAATATTTTTTTCCTTAATTGTTTTGTTTATTAGCCTTGAGGCACAGCACAGATGTAGTACTTCGGTTAAAGCAGTCAACTTTTTAAATTTTCGTGCAGCTACAAATTGCTCTGTCTGCGCAGTTTCTTGAAACAATAATACCTATATGAAAATTGTCATGAACAGCTAGTTGCAGATTGCAAATTGCCGACACTCGCAGATCAAAACTGCTACATACTGTCAAAATTACCACTACTATCTTCCTCCTTCCATTCATGTTATCTCCACCGATTGCACCTGTAGGTACTGTTTTGTACTTATCATAGTACGTTGCGTAGCTCAAAAACTTCACTTTCACTATGTTAAAAAGACACTGTTTTATTTGTTCTTTGTAATCAGTATTTCAAATAATTTAATATTCAAATTAAAATATTAAAAATTACCAATACCCTTCCGTCTTCAATATTTTCCTACACAGATTGACTTAAAAAAACACTACTGAATTAAATTGGTTCTACGCTGAAATTTATCGAGATAATATTGCATTTTAATGAAAGTCTAACAAGGTATGGCTTTTGCAGTTTTCAAAGAAATCTATACGCAAACAAAAAGTCAAAGATAAATATTTTCATAGCGAACCAATTAGGGGAAACCTTGTATTGAGCAACAGATAGGGGCCGTGTTCGACTACAGTAATTCTATTAAACGTTTAAATAATTCAGACAAGTTCAAAGGAGATGCGCTTTCACAAGCAAAATGGAGAAAATTAACGTAAATTAGAGGGGGGTAGAAAAATGCGGACACATCCGTTAAATGTGGTGGAGAATAGAGATCACTTTTATCGATAATATTTTTTTTAATTCAAAATAAGAAACATGACTTGGAAGTGTTGTTTCTTTTCAAATAAAATAAAGAAGTCATTACAATGTATTTTTCGTTGAAGTAGTCAGAAATGTACGAGTACAGTTGTAGTGTTAGAATTAAAAAAGAAAACAAGTAGTAAATTTTCACCTACCTATTAGAAATCGCCTTGACAAAGTTTTAAGGTCGGTACTGTATTTTCACTGCTTTGGAAAGATCAAACAGTTTTTTCCTAATTTTTGCAGATCATGTATGATCTGCAAATATAAAGTTCCTTTTAGATCGTTCATAAATCATAAGTCATGCCTTGACTTATTAATGAAGAACTCAATTAATTTGTGTATAAAGAAACATCCTATTAACATAAAATAACGCTCTTTGACCTTCTCATTGGCCTACAAAGAAAAGGTCAGGCGCGTTTTATCTCGAAACATTATATAATTCCATTGGGATAGCTGCGTTTCGTTCTAAGCCGCGAGGAAAATATTAAGGTGGTTCAATAATAATTTAGCACTCCCTACCGAGTTTTGTAAAGGAATATTAAAATTCCGAACAAATACCTACACAATACACAGAATTTTTGAGATGAGTACCTATTGTGTTTTAGAATACATTTTCTTGCAAATTCAGTAATATTACTCATAAACGAATGCAATATTATTCAATCGTTCTAAATAAGATTACGTAATTTTGAAAGGTGAAAAACAAAATATTACGACTTTATTACAGTTAAAAATCGTGCATTTTTTACTTTAATTTAATACAAATACCAATTTCTAAAAAACTATCGATATGTCTCATAATTTATCGACAAGCAGCCCACCACTAAATTAAATCCCGACGCAGTGGCTTTTGAAAGGGGCTGCAATAAGGTGCACGGCGCAAATTAGAGCAATTTAACTTTTGAACGTGTCTCCCACGTCATACATAATGGTTGCTTTGGATGATACGTTTAATTGAAATCATAGTGAGTGAACATTAAATGGGATTATGCCAACTTTACGGGTCGTTACCCTTTTAGGAATACTACTTTAGTTTTAAGAGGGTCTGGAAAGGTTAATTATTAAAGATATGCTTACAATTATTTTCTATTTCTTGCATGTAGACTTTATATGTGTAGATTTCAGAGTGGAAATATCAAAAATTATAAAGTTCTTAACTGGAGATAACCTTATATCTAAAAAGGAGTTAACAATTAACACCTGTGATTGACACGAATACTCTATAATGTTCAAGAATGTGTCTCAAATAAATCAACCCATGATGAGATTCTAATCAACACCTACATGATATATATATTAATACAGTAGATATGCAATTTTACCAGTTTATTAGAGAAACCTATGAAAGTAATGTCTTCTACAACGCCGATACAAATTAATATAAATCACCTCTCAATCTATTAAGTCTTATAAACGCTTAATCACCCAGAAGCCAGGGGCGCTAATTATCATTCAATCTGGGCCGCACACTGAATAGAACCCGTATTTTAGGCTGATTTTATCGAATCTAGCTTCTTTGAAGCTTTGGCCTTTAAAGGTATTAATTATCTTGAGGCACGGAGTCAATTGTATTTGGGATACTGAGATTATATTTTATCAAAAGGGTTAATGATGGCATGTGGTTAGTTGTAAAAGGTGATCAAAACTGGCATCACTTTTTAAAGGAGGATAAAGTATATTGTTTGTAGGAAAGCTGTGTAGGTATTCAATATTTCGTTAAGGTAGAGTTGAATAAGTTTTTAAATATTGCAATGCAATATCCTAACTAATATTATAAATGTGAAAGTAAGTTTGTTTGTTACCTTTCCACGCCTAAACCACTAAACCGATAATCATGAAATTTTGCACAGGTATACGTTGTCAGGGGTACAGAAAATGACATAGGGTAGGAATCTACTTTTCATCCAGAAAAAAAGTACTGTAAAGGGAAAGAACAATAAATTTCGACAATCATAATTGCTTTAGCACGGTAGATGGCGCTACGTGTTTGTCACGCGGACGAAGTCGCGGGCAAAGTGCTGGTTAAATAAATAAATATTAAAACTCATCGGTACTCTGTATGTTCAGTTTAAACAGTCAACATCTCTCAACACTGAAATATTATATAAAGAAATAGCTCCTTACTTCTTATAAATGTCGGCATTTATATTTTAACTAGTAACCCACACTTTTGTACTACAAGTAAACTCTCATTTTTATTTACCGAATTTTAAGGTAAGTACGAGTACCTATAATTAAAAATTGTTGTTCTAAACCGAGGCGTTTAATTTTTAAATCACCAGCAAATCTTTAATATTCATCAGAAAATTATTTGCATCGTTCCCTTTAAGAGTCGGTTTACCGAAACGCCTGGAGCTGGATGCCGCAGTAATTAGGTGAAATTTTTCTTTGAGATCATGGCACAAACATCCCATTCAGGGCCAGATAAAAGATTTTATCTTCCGCTCTCCGATCGTTGATGTAAATAACGAACTCATTTCTCTTGGTTTTTATTAAAGAAAAGGGGAACCTTGTTATAATTTTCTTGTAATAATTTGGACAAACGACCGAATGTTGTGTTGTTTTGTAACATGATATTTGGGTATTCATTTGGTTCATGTCTTCTTTGTTCGTTTCTTACTTTGGTTTTGCTTTCTTTTGTTTTGTTCACGATCACAGTTATATGTATATTTGTGCACGGTATTATTATACCTGATATCCTTTTAATGTTTTGTTCTTTTGTTACTTGTAGCAGAAAGTAGACCTTTTTGCGGATTTAAGAAAATGTTCGTACCTAATGCATAATGTTCTCATAGTAACATAAAAATAATACAACATATCACATCGACTCAGTGGTAGATACTTAAAATCACAAACTGAAGAGTTTTTATAATGTAAAAGTCAAAGTACCTACTTATACCTACATGATAAATTATACCTTTTTATTTTGCAAATAAGGTATAAATAACGCTTTAATGATTTACAAGTCAACATTTTTTTAACTAGATGAGGTCGGTGTTTGCTATCTGATTACCTTTCAGAGGAATTACTACCGAACAAACTCAAAGTTAATGTCTCTTTTAAAGTAAAAATAAATGTATACTAGTGTACACAGCTTATTTTGATGTTAGATTATTATGTAACCATAGTGATACATACAAAACAATATCATTATGGAGAGTGAAATGTTGTGTAAGTATTTATGTAAATTGTACAGTATTGCTCTATTAGCTACATAGTCACAATCGACCGATTTAAATCGTACCGAGTTCTAATTGTAGAACTCGGTACGATTTAAATCGGTCGATTGTATTGACAGAGCAGGGATGTTACGGAGGTGGTTTTATCGGAACCGAAGTCGGAGTCGGAGGTGGTGGCAGAAGAGTGTTTAAGGGCAGGCCTAATAAAATAAAATAGTATAAACATTATTTGATTATTCAGTCAGACACATTAATTTAAATAAAAAAAATAGATAATTGAAATTATTGTTGCCGCGCGCCACCGTGCGCCGCCGCTATCCGTTATGCTTCAACATCCGATTTAAAAGTATCGGAGCCGAAGTCGGAACCGGAGGTGTAATATCAATTCGAAGTTCCGATTTATCGGAGTCGGAGTCGAAGCTCCGTAACATCCCTAATACAGAGTTCAATCGCAAAGGTTCAAATGTTAATGTTATCATTGGAAACTTGAACGGTATCAAGCGGAAAGTTTAATTTAGGTACACAATGGCAATTTTAAAGTTTCGCGTTACGCAATTCAAATTCAAAGTGGATTTCGGAATTAATTCGATTTTTGTTCAACTTCACAGACAGCTTTGGTTTTTAAAGATTTAACTTTGAACTCTTACTTCGGCGCGTTTTATCTTCCTGACTTTGGTCGTTAATTAATTCGTTTCTTGATAGATTAAGATTAGTAAGTGGACATTGTTAACTCACTTCATGAATTGTTTTAATTAGGTTTAAGCATATAAATCTGAAAAGCTGTGATCTGAGGGTTTAAGTAATGAGTGCAATATTTATTTGTCGATAAAATTGCGATTTCTGTTAGATATAATTTCTTGTGTTCGTTTGAAACAAAAAATATTTTTGTTTTCGTTATTGACTGCACTTTGATCTGCATTTAATTAGGGTTGATATAACCGATAGCTATAACCTTGGAGTCTTTAAGTCTACAGTGAATAGGTTATTTAATTTTCTAGGCAAGCGTACACCATTTTTGACCGCGTCATCGCTTGCCAGAGGGCAAACGCGAGCCTATAAATTTATAGAAAATGTATGAATCATCTTTCACAAAATTACACATTTCATCACACAAAACAAAAAAATCACCGAACCTCATCACTCACCCACACACAAAATTAAGTCAGTACCCAAGGTTTTGTTTGAAGAAACCAAAAGGGTTGGTTAGGTAAACGGTACGCAAGAACATCAGTCCCCTGGAAGGCTATAAATTGTCGCGTATTTAATGAGTTTCCTCCGTCGTTAACCGTCGTCCCCTGGCAATAATGCAACGCTATCATCGCCCGACATTATCTGGAGACGAAACATATGTGCCGTAGGCTGATGTATTTTTTGGGGTGCTGGTAATATGAAGTGGTGTCGCGAATTTGTAATTGGTGGCGAGAAAAATGAAGCGGAGGTTCTATGACTTTTTTAAAAGAAATGTGAAGATTAGGTCTTGGATTCATATTTATTTAGAAACTATCATTGACTCGTGAACGATCCTTTTAAGTAAGATAATATATGTTCATGATTATGTCTTAGGTTTTCGCGATTACTACACATTATAATAAAACAAGTTTAAACGGATTAAATCGCGTATATTACTGATTTTTCCTGAAGTTTCGAACAATTTGCAGCGTTCGTGGTCGTAGGACGACTGAGGTGGTAGGCGTCATGACACCTAATTTATACAGAAATTATTTTCAATCTACTCGCACAAGATTTATTTTTTAATCGATATTATTCGAATCGTACTCTTAATCGTACGTTTCGATGCACACAATAATTGCTCACGGTGTCTTGATGTTTTGCAGTGCGGTGTGAAGTTTGGGACTCGATTATTTTAAGGACAGGATTCCAAACAGGTGGTAATTGCCAACCATCCTCTCTATTGAAATTAGGATGTTTTTTAATTTCAATAGCCTCGCGAAGCATTCTAGGTGCATATCGATTAGAGGTTGATCAAAACGTAGGAAAAATCAGTAATATACGCGATTAAATCCGTTTAAACTTGTTTTATTGTAATATGTTCATGATTGTTTATATTTTTACTCACAAGTTTTTTGCAGGATTGAAAAATATTTTAAACCTATTCAAAAGTTACCAAGATTAGTACGATAGCAAAATTTTAAGACATTTCTAATATTGACCAGTAACTCTGGAATCATGCACCGTTTAGTCGTCAATCGATGAACAACTGTTTTAATTATTCACTGTTCTATGCAGTCGAAGTAAGCTCGGCAACTTGACAACTAATGACAGCTAATAATACAACAGTTGTCAGGCGAACGATGTTTATTGGATTAACTCATAGATATATTAACCACGGGATGCGAGACGCTTGAGAAATTAAGTATGAGATCGACAAATTTTGAAGTACTAGTGGGTGTGGTACATATACCTCTTGCTTATAATGTTTCACGTAAAGGGACACTGAAAAAAAAAAACAATTATGTGTATTTTTGCACAGTTAGAATTAACGCAGTTGTAGATATCAACGTATTTTTCAGTGAGACTGTGAGAATTAATTATTTTACACCGATAAGGCTGCTGAATACAATAATGGAGTCACAGGCACCCAAAAATACACGTGCTGTACAAAGATGCTTGTCTATATGTACGTTTCTTTATGGTCGTTGAATGGAGCCAGCAGTCTGTATCTATTTATTTGTAGTAATGGTGAGGATGACCGTGTTCCACGTCCCGTATTGAACATGTCTAAAGATTAACTACTCGAATATTACGGCTGAAGCATGATTGGGTAATTTGTTGTCAACTGAATAGTATCACAAATAAGATAGAAGATATAAGATAGAAGATATAATTACAAATAAGGTTAATTAACTTACTTTTTCCATTCCGACCTCGCTGACGAGGCCCGTCGCGACGTCCCCATCATGACCCGAGTCCGCCGCCGAGTATGACTCAGTCCCCTAACTATAGATTTAAATTCGACCCAAAATAATGAACCGGTTCAGCTAGTAGTCCCTCCCTCTAGTTGCCCTCCCACCAGCGACACCCTAAGCCGAGGCCCGTACCCCACTAGGGGGTGCCCTTAGCGTGTGGTCGCTTAGTTTGTAGTTTTTATTTAGGTTTAAGCCTGGCTGGAGGCATTTGTAAGTCCTCACCAGAAGTCCGCGTTAAGCAGTGACGGCTGTTAGAAGCCAACTGCGAGAGGCCATTTAAAAAAATAAAAATAATAAGTTACTTTTTATCGCTTTTTGCAATGAAAAATAATCACTACAAAATGTAAAGTTAGCTCGCCACGTCCATCTTTTTAAAAGTAGGTACCTATATGTGTTAACAGGCGAAGCAAGGCCAGAAAATTTTAAGTTATGTTGTTAAACACACACAATTTTCCACTCGAATGTAGGCGGTTGGTAATTTAGAGGCTTAATACAGTTATTACTAATAAAAAATCTCTAAAAAAACTTTGATTTTTCAGAATAAAATAAAATATAAGATAAAACAAAAGGCATTGTTTATTAGTTTGTATATTTTCTATTCTATTAAACAACTTACGTAGGTATAATAAAGTGTATCTCCTCTATTCAACTCAGGGAGACTTAAGGAGTCTGACAGGTTGTTCAAAGGAGGTGCCTCGCCTTCGCAGCTTCGCATTGATTAATTCGAGGAGCTTATAAGCTAGATTAAAAGTTTCCCTATCAAGGGAATGTATGAGCTTATTACAGATAATTATTTCGAGCTCCATATTGTGAATATTAAAGAATTTCATCATAAGTAATTCGTTTTAATGGAAGAAGCGAAGTTGGGATACAATCAATTATTATTTATTTAAAGTGTGTTTTTAACCGATAGTAATAATTAATTTTGACGTACTGATATTGATTAATACATCACTGTTAATCTATCAAAATATAAACATAAAAATCAACGCAATTTATTGACGTTAGGCTCGCAAAACCTGAACGGCTTGACCGATTCTGGTGAATTCTGTTGTGTGTGTTTGAGTGTTCGTGAATGATTTAGATTCACAATTGGACCCGGTAGGTGGCGCTGCAATTGGGTTCTAGAAAATTTTGCTGAACCCGCTAATATCAGGAAAACCAATGTTCGGGCAAGACCGTATTTTAATAAATGCTTGCGATCTTTAAATAAATTTATATTGTTAGATTGAAATGTAGAAGGCATTTATATGATCAGAGAGATATCATATCAATACAAGATTGCTAATCTGATTATTTATAACGCATAATAACGTTTCTTTTGCTACGAAATGTAAGTACCTATAACAGAATTATTGTAGCTCATATTATTCCCAAATATTTCCAATAAAAGCTGTTATTAAAACTCTGATTTATATTTTTTAATAACCGTACAAAAACTTTTTAACCCATTAGCCGCTAAAGCTTTTTGTCGTAAACATACTGGTGGTGGTTGGTGAATAAAATTAAAATTGACATTTTGTGCTGCCGCGCGGAGCGGTGCGATTCATTTTATTATTTTATTAAAAAGCTTACAAGCGGTTTTAAGGTTAAAATGCATGGTTTTAACATGTTTACAGGCAGTAATGTGAAGTGACTTTTCATCTAATCTTTCAAACAGTACTGTGACTGACTTACTGACTGATAGACAACGCACAGCCCAAACCGGTGGACCTAGGCTTTGAAATTTGTTGTAAATATTCCTTAAGTAGCCTAGAGGTGCACTAAGTGCTTTTTCAATTTAGCTGATTAGTGTCGGACTGCTGTTGGCGATGGTCGTGCGGTAGCAGTGTGGGTGTCGCACTATGCGCCACCAATTGTTTTATTCCATAGACGTCGAGAGAATCGTCCAACTGTCGTGCGAAAAAGATATTAACTTTTAATTTCGTGACCATAAATGCCTAAATTTTAATAATAATAATAATGAAATTCATGGAGAAACCCGATTTCCTAAAGGGTTGCAGAGTAAATTTAGTCATTCATAGATGTCACCCAATAGCTAATGAGTGCCTAGATGCCTGAATACTGAGCATACGAAATCCTGGCAGCGGGCCCAGAAAATGTCTACTGAAAGAAGACAATTGCTAAGGAATGTCAAACTTTTAGGCCCAAATTCTAGAACTTTGTTGGGTTAAATAACGCTAAAGCTGCGCATGCCGCGGTCAGTTCATGGATGTGTGGCGATTATCAAGATTCTTTCATACTTCGGAGAGCACGTTAAACAGTTGGTACTGGTTGTCATACGGATATGTATGACAGGCGTTACGGATAGTCAGAATCCCGAAAGTCTGATAACTGACCAACCCCGAAAACGCGCAAAAAAATCAGCTGTTCCATACATGTATGTTCACATAACTCAACAAAATGTATGGAACAGCTGTTTTTTTTGCGATTTCAGGGTTGGTCCCATAGTAAAAGTTGTTCATAATGATGAGTACAATGACCCCCTAAAATATTTCCACTGTTTAACCTGCCACCCTGTATTTATAGATTTTAAAGACACAAAGACTCCGTAACAGGGTTGAATAAATAAACTGTCATTCACTTGCATTTATAATGCCGATGTTTATTAACAATAATTGCGTAAATAATACCACAATGGGACTACATTACGCATCAATTAACCAATTAAGTAATTAATGAGCAGGAATAATAAATAACTGTACACGTTTATTTATTACTGGCAACATAGTTCGGACAACGATGCAGTACTGTGTCCATGATGCTTGAATAAGTGATTTATGAATTTTTAATTGTGAGCCTAGTTAGGTATTTTAGGCCTATTTAGCCTAGTTAGGTACCTATTTTTATAAGTTAGTCTGTATGCCTAGGTATATTAATGAAATCCATTATAATAAAATGAATTTCGATATAAACAACAAAAAGGATTTTAAAATTTATTTTATTCTTTATGCACAACAGAAGGACTTATCCAAAGGCGAACTTAATGCCATTAAATATTTTCTAACAGCTGACCTTATTGGACACAGAGTCCAAATACATGAAAAAAAAATATGTTGTGTATTTTTGTTTCCCGATCTTTATTTGGTTTCTTATTAAGTATTTACTTATGGAAACTTGTAAATGGCCTTTAATTTTGTATTCAACAAATATTGTCGGTAGGTATGTTAGCTGTAAGTTTTCCGAATAAAATAAAATACTCAAATAAAATATACATAATGTTATAAAAATAAACATAACGTTTGAAACGTATAATTATGTCTGTATCTTAGTAAAAATAAACAACATTATTTCAGTCGTATTTATGAGGTATAACAATTTATTTTACTATCACGTAATATTCATGAAAAATCTGGAAAAATAATACGTCCTAGATACGCGAATACAATTTTTTCCCTTGGCGCTTAAAACTCATATTAATAACACTGAAATATCATTTTAACGTTTCGTTACTTAATTTCGGTAAACGTATAGTTAGCAAAATGTTTATTTGAGCTAAACCTCCGTCGCAGTGTACATTTAATTACCAGCGTTTCAACGAGCCGTATGATTGTCAAGTCAGGGCGTACTATGTCACAGCCAGCGCTCATAACCTTGGTTATTCCAACCATCTCAACGTTTAATACTATTACGTCCTAAAATCGTTTTGGTATTTAATAATTGAGGAAGTTTTTTATTTTTAATTCTTGGTTTTTCACAGCATGAATGAGACCGCAATTCTATGTAGTATGTTTTGATTGTCTATGTGTCCAAAAATAATAATTAAGTACCGTATGCAAGATACGTAGTTGCTATAACTTACTACTGCATTTTTTCTTTGAAAGCCCCTGGCTACCCGACTTAAGTCGAAGCTACCACTTTAAGTTTACTTCGATACTTCCATAATTTTTATGATATCACGTTTTATTTCCACAATTCCATTAACCAACAAATAATAGCCTTCCCACAACCCGCAACAAAAAACCCGAAACATATCGGATTAATCAGAAATTCACGGCCAAATGTAGTCATTTTTGGTAACAGTTAATTGTCCTGTCAGAGCTAGGGCTGCTGCGTGCGTAATTACAAAACCGGCTTGTTTCAGCTATGCAATAAATTGTTCAATGCAATTAAGCTTGGGATATGTGGTTTGTGAAAGATTGCCGACAGCAACAGTACCTTTACACTACCTTTAATATGTCATCGTATAAATTTTAGCGTAGCCAAGTGTCCCGGAACGTGCATTTAATCGTTGCTTCCAGGGAAAATTACTAGATGGCGCTGGTCGTTAAGGAACGCCGGTGGCTCGAAAGACGTAGTAGTTTTTGCAGATATAAACGAGTTCTAGAATTGCGAAAAATCGAGAGCTTTCTGTGATATTTTATATTAGTAACGATCTTCCTTTTTCCGTTCGGAGTGTGAAATCAAAGTAATTTGTGAACATGTGCTCCGATACGGAAGGAGTTCAATTTTAGGATCGCTCGTATAAAAGTCATCACTTGCAAACGACAGAATTCTGCTGAGATCGTTGTTGAACA
Organism: Thalpophila matura; assembly: GCA_948465475.1. Classification (NCBI taxonomy): domain Eukaryota; kingdom Metazoa; phylum Arthropoda; class Insecta; order Lepidoptera; family Noctuidae; genus Thalpophila; species Thalpophila matura. Next base: position 6,850,170 of record OX419183.1, on the reverse strand, counting down.
TGGTTACTGAAGAGACGATTCCTATTTCGATGACACGACTTTTACATGCCCGATTCTAAATTGATCTCGAGAACTTACCTACTTCAGGATTCCAGGATGTATGACAAACAACGAGAGCACTTCTGTTAACCAAAATACATCCTCTAACAATCCAAGCTTGTTGATTGTATTAAGCCGCATGCGAAGATCAATGGCTAACTTTATTAGGGCTTAATGTCGGCGAGCAACTATCAAATTAGGGAATTACACGAACAACTTGTTTCGTGCAGCCCGGAGTTACCACGTAATGTTTGTATTCGAGTCAGTCGGCACATAGCGAGGTTTTATCTCGTTCGGAAAGTTGTATGGTTAATTAACTCGAAAAGCCCTCAAGTTTTCCCGCCACGTTACGCCGCGGGCGACTTTAGACATGTTAGAGGATTCTTCCAAAAAATACCCCGTGACGTGGACGACGAAGTTTATAAAGTTGTGAATGTTTATGTTTTCTTGAAATAGGTAAACAAATTATAGGGGTAATGTGAAAGGTTTTGCTTACGTAATCATGTTATTCTAAGAAAATAGGCAAGTAGTATAAGTATTTCTTGTGTCGGCACGAGTTATACGAGTACGAAAGATGTTCATAAGTTGGTTAAAGAACAACCAGCCAGCAATATTTGTAGAGAGACTGACTCTACTCTACACTTTGGGCGTCTATTACGTATAATGATAAAGGTACGTATTAGTACTCGTAGTAGGTACTTTATTACATCTCAATAAACTTAATTACTTACCTACTTATCTAGCTCGAAACTCATAATATACCTACGAAAACTAAAATGTCGTTTTAAAAGGTAACAAAGAGGTAAAGCTACTATATAAAGGAAAGTCACAGTGCGAACCTTTTCGCATCCAATTTTGGTAAAAGCATATTAGTTCGGGATAATAGACAATCGGATCTACTGTAAAGTTTTAGTATCGGGTGATACGCCTTTTTGCCCTTAAATAGGTACTTATGCAATAAGTGTCTCTTATCAAAGAGTATTAATTAATATAACTATAAAACGTCCGCACTAGCGCGAAAGTAAATCTGTCTTTCTGTCTATTGTTACCTTTTCATGACTAAACGACTGAATCGATCTTGATGGAATTTTATACCTATAAGTTTTTATCTGGGTGCTTACTTAAAGCAGTTTCATAAGGGTGCAAGTGATACCACGGGCAATAGTTAGGTACTATACAATCCCAAGTCATTCCTTCCACCTAGCCTTGTTCCAAACTAGGTTGAGGTCGGCTTCCAGTCTAACTAGATGCGACTGAATATACGTGGAACGACTGCCATCTGACCTCCGCAGCAAAATGATTGGGTAATACCTACCGATGTTCGAAAGTTAAGACTCGGACTTTCGGGCTTGTGACTACCCCGTAACGACTGTCTTAGATATTAGCAAGACAACCAGGACCGACTTTTTAACGTACACTCTATTTAACGCGGTCTCCATAAAAGAATGGTCACCTATCCATTGGCTGACCGCGGCAAGCGCAGCTTAACCGTTCGATCGATCGATCAGCATGGCTGTTACATAAGTCACGCGCCCCTCCAACAAAACCCATGACATTACGTTCTACAAAACAAAATAATTCATACGCATAACCGAACGTCACCGTTTTCTCTCACATTTTTAACAAAATGTCGTCGAACTGACGCGGCTGCAAGATAACCGTTCGGAAACACTGCAAGGTGTTACACATTTTTCAGTTACGCTTGAGTTCAGCTCGTTTCTGCTGCCAGTATTTCGATGTATGACGGCGATATTTTTTGCTGACTGCTTCAATGTGAACGTGAGCCTAATTTAGACGTGTTTTTGTGGTGGTAAAGGGTGAGGTTATTCCAGGTGTTTCAAATTCTATGGAGTTAAGTAAAATTTACTAACAGAATTTGCTTAAAATATGTATAATATGTCGATATGTGTAGGTAAAAATGAACTACGTAAAATAATGTTTTTACGACGATTCATATTCTCACCACGTCAATAACAATTTATATATTAATGACCACTATGATGGACATAGGGACTCGCTCACAATTATTGATTAAGGTAGCTTCAAAATTAAGAAAAATAATTTAATAAAAATGTCTAGCAACTATGCAAAATATTCCATTGTAAATAATAGAGACAATGTGTCGTTTAGATAACAGACCGCATGCTAACTACAAACATCCAGTCTCACTAACCAGCATCCATTAAAACAGAAGACAAACGAGCAAAACTGTGCAAAAGAATAAACATTAAACCTCAACAAACCTGTTTGAAAACAGAAAAGAAACAACAATGAAAAGAATCCAATTAAACAAATTGATAGATCGTTGTCCGAAGCTCAGATCGGTTCCATTCTCCGTGTCTTTGTGATCGCGGTATCTTTGGCCATCAATCCGCGTACAAAGGGCTTCTGCGAAGCTCTGTGATTGTATCAGCAAATTCGATTGTGTAACGTATTTTTGCTTTTTTTAAATTCAGTTCGCGTGATTCTGGGATGTTAATGAGTTTTGATCGGATAGGATGGGAATGGATCGATTGTTGGTTCTGAAGACTGATAGTAAGATCGTGTACCTACAGATAGACATCTGTATACGATTCTGTCAAGAACCTAAGGTTTTTATATTCGTTTTACTCAATAAATGAAGGCTCATTTACTAGGTAAAACGGATATAAAACCCTTACTAAGCATAATCGGCCTATAATGTTCCCACTGCTGGGACACAGGCCTCCTCTGTGAGAGGGAGTGGGCCGTAGTCCACCACGCGGGCCCAGTGCGGGTTGGTGGACGTCACATATCTTCGAATTTTTGGTTCTAGGACATGCCGGTTTCCTCACGATGTTTTCCTTCACCGTTAAAGCAAGTGATAATTAATTTCTAATACGCACATGACTTCGAAAAGTCAGCGGTGCGTGCCTCGGGATCGAACTCGAACTATTCGCCGTGGAAGGCACATGGTTAAACCACTAGGCTATCACTGCTGCTGCAAAACCCTTACTAAGGAGCTAGTCAATTAATGCAGCCGTCTAAACCTGTTCTATGTTATTTCTATATTAATCTTTATGTGATGCTACAGGTAGGTGACGACGTAATGATACTCATTATATTTTTGTTATCGTAATCGTAGTAGGTATCTATTCATAATTTTATAATCTCGCTCTGGATTATATATTATGAAATATGAAAGCTTGTCCACTTAGTAAATGTCGCACCTCCACTCAAATAGTGTCACAACTCAAAAAAATTGTTTTTTTTACGTTCCTAGCACTAGCAGATAAGTTAAAAAATAAGTGAGAATACTTTTAAAACCTTTTTTCTCTACCTATAGTTTATTTTTTTCATTTGAGCGTGGGTGCGATGTGTAGAAGATATAAAATTGAATAATAGGCCGATATTTTAGCTTTTATTCCCACAGTCTCCACCAAGTTGGCTCAGCTATCGTCTAATCTAGTTAAATTAAAAAATGTCACAGAATTTGTATGACATTGTCAATAAAACAAGTTATACAGAACTTCCAAAGGTAGTGTGATCGGCCATTAGGTACTCAATAAAATTCAATCCCCCTTTTTTCAGCCATGAAATATTCGGTGCCAATTTTGCTTCGCTATTTCTATATCTCATTTCAGCCACGCAGGTCATTTATAAAGTGGCAAGGCATAAATTGCCAGGGGTGGGGTGAGATTGAAAAATATACCAGAAAACATCTGTCGCCTAATATTATCGAATTACCCCCGTGCTGGTCTACGTGATCTGCTGAAGATGAAACAAGTTGGTGTGTTGGTAGATTGGAACATATTTCAGATCGTGTTTTGTTTATTTATCGGAGATTTTCTGAGGGTTTACACTGATATAGGTTCGCACAAGGCCTTTGTTTCTCATGTTTGGGTATGGTATAAATGATGAGAGCTTTAGTTCTGGGATGTAATAAAAATATTCTAAACAGAAGAATTTCAATCAAATAAAATTATTTGTATAAAAATAAAACCAGACAAGTGCGAGAAGATCTCGCACTTAGGGTTCCATACAAAATGTATGTTTGAAGTCGTAAAAAAAATATTTGATATACCTCACTACAAATTGCGACTTAGAAGCTTGATTTTTTTTACAGCTCAACTTGACAATGATACCTACCTCCACCCACGCGTTAGACTAGTCGACAACGAAGTGATGCTAATAAGGGTTCCTTTTTGTTCTTTGTCAGGTACGGAACTCTTAAAACACATTTTTTTATAACGCAAAAATGTTTTGACAACGAAATATTTCGGACGTTGCGCTTTGTCAAAAATATTCGTGGAATTATTTTTAAAAAAGAAAGCATACTCTAATATCCATTGCTGTAAAACCCGCTAAGTCCAAAGTTTCATTCGTTTTTTCGTTAAAAGTAATTTTTTCTACAAACATCAATCTTACTTGAAGGGAAAACTTTTTGAAATGAGGTCACGGTTCCCCGCGAAATGCTGATGCCGACATTTTAAGCATTCTTTCTTACAAAACGCGAGGAATTTGTGCAAAACTTCAAAAAGTAGCTAATCTTTTAGCTGTTTGCCCACCAAGTGACGGATGTTTTTATCCACCTACCTACCTATACTAATATGGCTACTAGCGACTCGCTCCGGCTCCGCATAGGTAGCACTAGGTAAGTTCTACCGGACGAATGACTTATCCACTGTTGACGCACCCATTCTTAAAACTATAGCGGTAATTTTGTTTACGGCCTGCTAGGTAGGTATCCTAAATTTGATAACAATAAAATACGAAAACAAAATAATATGGAACTTCGGATTAGCTCTCACGAGGTAGGTACGTTTTTTCCGACTTGATCGAAACATAATTCAGTCATTTAGCACGAAATATCTTATAATTATACTTAAAATATACTAACCTTCCTCGTGAATCAGTCTCTCTATTAGTGGAAACCGTATCGAAATCTTTTTACTTGACTTTAATTTATAAAGGTTACATTTTTGTAATTAATATTATATTCGTAATCATATTTTTTTTTAAGTCAAGGTGTAAAAAACTAACATGTCAAAACAATTATTTTTTATGTCGAAACGCCTTGACAATTTGCAAAATATTTAATTCGTGTTATACGTCTAAGACCATTATTTTTCATGAAAAAAGTTGAACAATATCAAAAAGCATACTCCGATAGATTATGATAAAAAAAATCTGAATTCCATCTATACGATTGAAATTGTCACTCTACACATAATCGTCCCATTTTTCCGTTTTGTGCATAATAGAACGAAGATATTGGGTTCATTATTTAAAATAATATTTTCACAGCTCCTCTTTGAGAGGAACAGTAACTGTTTTATTTCAGCGCGATTACAATTTTATGATTTATGAATGATTCATCCATCGAAAAAACCCAGAGGTGTGATTATATTTTATTATATCAAACGTTTTTCCTTTATCTTTATAACAATGGAAGATATCTGAAAAGAAAGGGAAGGTGAGAAAGTTATTGTTTGGCAAAATTAGCTGTCTGGCTTGATGTACGACGCTTCTTAAAAAAATGGCTGCCAAATAGATTCTTATTGTATTTCATTAATTTCAAAGTTATTTGGCTAATATTAAGCCGCAGGTTAATCTTTATGCAGAGTAAAGCTTTTCATTTTGTGATTTTTATAATTAATTGTAGGTCATTTATTATGATAATTTATGTTTCTTATTTCACTGAATGAATATAGAGCATCGCTCGTCCCGAGGTACGGAACTGTAGCATAGTATACTTAAAATGAAATAAATGATGTTTCAATAACCCAACTGAACCCACGTCCACGTGGTGGATGACCAGGATGGCCCACTTCTCATAGACCTGATACCCAGCAGTGGACACATAAGCTCTGTGGAGAAGTTTCAATTCAGCTTTTATAATACTTAATGCTAATAACACTTTATTAATTTCATCGATTAAAAGCTTGTTACGGTTAATCGAAGGTGATATGAGGCGTGTAGGTACTTAAGACTTACCTAGATTTATTTTACTTCGACACGATTAAAGATACCAAAATAATCAAAAAAATATTTTATGTCATCAATTTCCACCATCACCAACAGGAAAAATTCAATATAATATCCTACCTCCTACATCATTATTACAAAAACAAAAGAAGAACGATTTATGAAAAAATATTTCAAAATCCTGGCCACCAATAAAATCACTTCACACAGCCTAGCCGTTACAAAAGGCATCCATTAATATTTGTTACCTTAATGAAGCCCCATTATGGTTGCCACTCTGTCATTATACTATCACAAAGCGCTCGATGACAACCCTGACAGGTAATAGACGATTGATTGATCGGGAAATGGTTTAGAATTTCAATTGCGATTCCAATTGGAATTTTTGATTGAATTAAAAATATCGATTCCATTTTTCACGAGTGAATGAATTTTGTCACGGCTAATGTAGTATTTAGGGATTTGATTAATTGTCTATGATTTGTTACTGTGAAAAACGTTTTAGATGAAGTTTTATTTTCTATAAATATAATAATGTACTTAGTATCGAGATATTTTATTCTGCCTTGTGTTGAACATAGGTAAGTCTATAATTATATAAAATTTTATATGGCTTTGTTTTTTAGACTTTTTGTATTATTTTTATAGAATGCAGTGCAATAGCAAAATATTGCTCAAACAATGGGTCTCGCTAAAAAAACAAATGAACAAATATAACATAAGCAGCACGTTTGTTTTGTCCTCGTTACAGAAAATAATGTTTCGTGTTTTAAAAACAGCGAGAAGTCTAAATTACACCCAAGAGGCTTAAAAGAACTAAACTTAAAACATTACAGTGATGAAGCAAAAAAGTATTCAAAACTTTTTAATGTTCCTCGGAAACTCAGAGGTTTGTTTGTGTCAGCTAACACGGTTTTTTATTTCGACTGCTATACTAGCATTTTTACCGGGACGTACTTGTTAATATAGTTGCAATTGAAGAATGAATGTCTTGCTTATTAAATGATAAATATGTTTGCAGCAATTGCAAATAAACATCGCACTAATTAAACAATAGAATATTAGCAAATTGACAGTATAATTCATTGATAACCGTTTGTTATCCAATATTTAACGTAGATCTACAATATTTCCAAATGCCAAATATTTTTTTTTTTGTGTCATAAGTACTTTAATTGTTGCATAACTATAATTCTAAAAGTTTACGAACAAAATAACATAAAGTCCCACTTCAGCCTCCTTCATAAAAGAAAAAAACATAAATAAAAAAAAAATACAATTTTTATTAGGACGATCGTTCGCGAAATGGTGAAAGGTCTAATGACTAAACTTATCCGTGGCTAATGTTTCTTTAAACACTCGCTTCGGATCCATTACGAGAAGTAGGTAAACGTCGCAGTGGAAATACGGAAGATGGCTTGTTTTGGTAAATCTAGTTTTAAGAACATAGGTATACAATGTGTTTTCCATTCTTCCTTAAAGGGGGCAGGACATACTCATGATGAGCAACTTTTATTAACCTGAAATCGCAAAAAATAGCCCTCTCTGAAGAATTTTGCATAATTGGAGCACACTGTATACCTAATATATTACGAGTATGTATTGGTTAAAACAAAATATGTGTTAAAAATAAAATACATTTAAGCATATGTGCGGACCTCAGATCATAGAAACAAGAAGATATGCCAAACAACTGATGCCACTTTTTTCGACACAATTAGGTACGCGCATAATTAAGCGCTCCTTGTGAATAAAAAGATCTCCCACGCATTGAACATTCCGCACACTCTCAATCTAACACTATTAATCGTCACTCAACACTAGCACTAAACTAAAACACTGTATTTATACCATCGATCGTGATCGGTTCGTCGCCAGCGCGTTTTTAATATGAGCAATTTGCTCAAGATCAGGCATCAAGCTCGATAGCGCCTTGGCACATCTCCTTGTTTCTATGATCTGACGTGCGGACGATACCTCAGTTTTACATCGAAATTAATTAAAATCAGCAGCGTTTTAGAGTACCTACAAGTCTAACAAAAAAAAATAAGTATCGTAAAATAAAACACAACACAAAAACACTTATGTATGTATTAATTTCGATTAATTTGCGAAACATTAGATCTGAAAGACTTCAGTTTTTATATAAAACAAACTATAATTATTGTTTTTTGCCCCCCCTTACATGTCTGTCATCATAGTTTGTTAGTAACAGAGTAGTACATATACCCATACGAATACCTACTAAATATGTCTAGTCATTTCAAAAAGTTACGAACCCAACATGTTTATTTATTTATTTATTTATTTATTTAACACTTTATGCACATAATAAAAAAAATGTACAGAGGCGGACTTAATGCCATAGGCATTTTCTACCAGTCAACCTTTGGGTGGTGCAGAGACAAACAATGGTAGGTGCAATTTTGAAAATTGTGTAATAAACAAATTATACAAGGTTATATAATATTATACATACACATAAAACTATATACATACATTATTTATATATCATACATATATGATAATATACTAAATACACAAATATATACATACGAGTAGAATAAGTAATGGGAAAATATTAATGCTGTGATGATTCTGCCAGATTCTTCCGAATATGCTCGCGAACTTTAAATTTGAATGATAAGCGGTTATTTGCCATCCTGATTTCCAAAGGGAGCGCATTCCATAGCAGAATTGACTGAACGAAGAAAGAACAGTGATAGAAGTCAGTGCGGTGAGTGGGACATTGAAGAAGGCGGTTATGAGATGAGCGAAGATTTTTATTATGGTTAGCGCAAATGTATTGAAAGTGGGGGGCTAGATAACTAGGGGAAGTGGGGGAATCAAGAAGTGAGAACAAGGTGGTCAGCGCCCTTTGCTCTCTACGCTGGCGTATTGGCAACCACTTTAGAAGCGACCGATGCGCAGAGACATGATCATATTTACGCAAATTGAAGACGAATCGAATGCAGTTATTAAGAAGACGGTCAAGTTTGTTGAGAAGTTCTGCATTCAGGTCAAAGTAACACACATCACCATAATCGATGATAGGGAAAATTAAGGCCTGTACAAGCATTGTTTTTGTATTTAATGGCAATAGGTTTTTCAGCCGATACAGAGCCCGCAGCGTTCCGGTAACCTTCTGGCTGACACTAGCGACTTGTGTACGCCAGCTCAAAGTACTATCAATGTGCAAACCGAGATCCTTGACATCATTGCTGAATGGAATGATCGTATTGTTGAACAAAACAGGCGGCAAAGTTGTACCATCCACTTTACAAATACTACGAGGGCTCCCAATAATGATCGCCTGACACTTGTTAGGGTTTACAGCTACACCAAATCTATCAGCCCAGGTTTTTATGGCTATCAAGTCTCTATTTAATTTATCAATAGCATGAGGTATTTCATCAACCCTCCCTTGATAATACAGCTGCAGATCGTCTGCATACAGATGATACGCACACTGAAGCTCGGAAGTTAGGAGATTAATAAAAATAGAAAACAGAAGAGGAGAAAGAATGCCGCCTTGTGGAACGCCAGTTTCTAAATCACACCAGCTCGATGAGGACTCACCAACGTGAACAGACTGCTGACGTTCCTGAAGATAAGAAGAGAACCATTCCAGTGCTTCGGGAGAGACCATAAGATAGGATAGAATGGCCAACAGGATATCGTGACTGACCGTATTGAAAGCATTCGAGAAATCGACCAACACTAAAACAGTGACTTTGGTGTCTTCCAGTCCTGCCCTTATATCGCCAGTCACTTTAAGGAGGGCGGAAACAGTGCTGTGCCCAGGCCTGAACCCAGATTGAAGAGGGCTGATGAGAGAGTTGTGATGAACAAAGTTTGAGAATTGTTTGTGGACACAGGCCTCCAGCACTTTGGATAGGAAAGGAAGGATAGAAATTGGTCGGAAGTGGTTAGGAAGGGAGGGATTCGAAACCTTAGGTAGTGGACGAACATAGGCTTTACGCCACAAGGAAGGGAAAACTCCAGAGTACAGTGAAAAATTAACAATATGGGTAATCGCTGGCAAAAGGTGATCTAGGATGGTTATGATCATACCACGGGTGATATCATCACATCCCACCGCTTTCGATTGAATGGAGAGGATGATCTTTTGGACTTCTCCCGATTCAACTGGAACGAAACGAAAAGGACTAATATGAGGACGCGTTAGACCAGAAATTAAAGATAGAGTTTGCTGTTTCGTTAGACGATCCAGGGTAGACACGGTAGAGTTTACCGATACACATACACGCCAAATGTTGTTTCTCACGTTTATGAGAAAACTAAGAATGGAAATAGATTAAGAAAGTTTGGGAGAGAATTGTTGTCTGTAATGAGGTTTGTCTGTTTAAATTAAACACAGACATCGAAGTGTACGATACAGTTCTAATGAAATGTCGGATTAGGTAAATAAATAGCAATGGGTATATTATGTTAGTAGTTTTTAACATGTTTTATAGTTGTATAGTGATGCAACATCTTGTTGATCGATGGTTTCAGGGTTTAATTATATAAATATATAAAAACGAAGTGATATTGTAGAGCCTGCCGGCCTAGCATGACCACGATAGAAACGGGTTTTGTCTACATAGAAATAGACAAAGTGACAGATTGTAGAAACATTTCTACGTTTTATGAATGAAATCTGTCACTTTGTCTATTTCTATGTAGACAAAACCCGTTTCTATCGTAGTCATGCTAGGCCGGCTGTTTTCCAGATTTTAATTAAGACCTTTTAAAATTAAATGTCACTCTAACATAATAATTATATCTTTCATTGTGAATTATAATTAATGTAATAACAACTAATATAATGCTATAGATACTCTTGTCTAAAACCTTCGTAATTATGTCTCATCATAAAATATTTACCTATAGCAAATGTCGAAAGTAAAAACCAACAAAAACATACCTACAGCAAGAGTCCCAACAAACAAATATGGCAGAATTCTATTTACTTTCATATCAGTTCAAAAAACAGCAACCGTGCGCATCGTACTATTTGCTTTAGTTTCCACAGTAAATATTTCTGGTCGATCGTAAACTTGGCCATTCAATTACAGGCACAAAAAACAAGCCACTGTAAAATAAACCTTTTGATGTGCTCTGCCGAGTAAAATGTATTGACATGTACTACGCTTCAGGCGATTTCAGTCACATAATAAATATACTGCAAAAGGTCTACAATCGCATAGAAATAGTAAGCTGAAATTGAAATATCGTTAAAACTATGAGAAAATATCTTGACGTGTAGAAACGGTATTGTATTTCACGCCTTGGGATGCCAATTACGAGCATTCGCTAAGCGAAGTTGAAAGACTCAATGTTCAGTTAAGTTTGATTTTTCCCTTACGTTATTAGTTGTAGGTATCGTTCGACGAACTTAAAAGCAAAGACGATAAAATATATTCATTTTCATGTGGCCTTCACCTTTTCCCTCACCTCGCTGATTGTTATGGCTTATGATTGCATCTCTTTATAGTATGAAGTTGCGCTCTGAGTTCTGAAAGTGAGTTTCTTGTTTTTACCCGTTTGTTTGGAGTGGACCTTCTTTATCTTTTTTAGTCTTTCAACTCGTCCAACTCTCCTCTATTAGGGTTAATTTCATCATCGAAAAAGGTTTCCGTTTTATTTAAATTAAGGGTGTTTGCTCAGTTATTTTTTATTTTCATTGTTTTAATGGCCTAGGTGATTAAAAATTATAATGTGCAACAATTATTTGGAATAACGCCATGTTCATCGTTGTAATCCTCCAGTTTATTATCAGATATTACAGAAATTAAATTTTCCTGAAATAACATAATGTATGAAAAGCTTAAAATTGTTTCACGTAAAGGTATGAATGTTGACTGATTTTCGTAGCGTTATGTGAAATAAACGACCAATATTTCACTATTATTACACTACGTCCCGCTAATTACTTTGTGTGGCATGTAAATGCATAATAAAATGAAAATACTCAACAAAACCGCCCCAAACTCTCATTCTCAATAAAAGCACATAACCCTCAAACTAAAAATAGTTTCCATTTTCCTTGTAATACAACAAACCATTACATAGGAAATACCTCTAAAATCGTGCCACTAAAACAGCACTGGCGTAACATTAACATTCGCCTGTTTCGTTAATTTCGCACAAAGCGGAACATTAGAGTTCGTTTTCAACAGAATTTGGCCGCGGGCTAACCGACTCGACGGCGACCGCAACACAACGACTTGTTTATACTAAAACTACAAATGGATATTTTGATGTAGAAACCCGTTTATTAGGACATTCTAGACATTCAAACGTAAAATGAGAATAGCATTGTATGTGATGGAATTATTTTGTAAAAGGAAATGTTATATTCTGGTTCGGAAAAGGAATGCATCAAGCATTCTGCTACGAATTAATTAAATTGAATCGAACGTGTGTTAGCAAAATTGAATTGTTTTAGGTACTTTATTTGCTATTTCTGGAACAATCACTGTGATAATTATTTGTGATAGTAAACTTTACTTTAAAACTACAAATGGATATTTTGGGTGAAATCCCCATTTGGGACATTTTAGAGAAATTCACGCGAAACAATAATGAAATTGCATTTCGATATTAGATTGCATACCTAATTGTTTGAGTCTGGACCGAACTTTGTTTTATTATAATTAAATGGATCAGAAAATTCAATTTTTTGTACTTAATATGAAATCTTGCTAAAAATATGAAATGCCCTATTCGATTGGGATAACCTTACAGGTAATTAGAGTTATTGTAGTAATAAAATACAAACATTAAAAAAAATATAGCGATTTGAATCCATGGCATCTTAGGCTTTTTCTATGAATTTAAGAACAAGTCAAACCTCCTCAAGTTCTCATTCCCTTCGGTATCTGGCGACACACATACATAACTAAGTCTCAGTGGTTATAACAATAGTTTACCGAACAGTTTCAGTTCAAAATAAACTTCAACTTGCGGTTGAATTGTGTTTCACATTGTTTATTCTGTATCTGGAGGCGTCGAACTCTTTACCTTTGTTGGAAACTTTGGCACTTCTTTCCAGACAATTTCAGTGGAATAATACTGAAAGTTAGAAAAATTTTGATATTTTCTAAGTGTCGTTATTGTTTTCAATGTGATATTGCGACGATAGTTACAGTAAGTATTGTAGTTGCCGTGAAAATGAGTAAAAAACTAATGATTATCTACCTATCACAGTCATTAGTAGGTAGCTTCTACACTTTAATGTATGTTGGACTCTGCATATTTCTATGAAACCCTATTTGAACTTTCTCGGAACTGGAAAATGACCATAGCTAGGAAAGATATATACCTTCTATACTTATGAGTATATAAAAGTATGAATAGAATATTTTAGGGAACCCAATGTACCAACTACCAACTGTCAAAACTTTCCGTCCTTCCCACGCTAGATTTCGCAGAAACGTGTCATACACTCGAATTTGCACTAAAGAGACAAATGGAGGAAATTTATATGAAACATTTGGGCACAAAATAGTACAAAACATTGGTAGAATGTGGCAGACATTTCAATACAAGTTTCAGAAGACACTGACAGAAAAGTAACTCTTTAATTACAAAGAAATAAAGTCTCTGGATGTTGTTTGTTTTTCTTTTTTTGACATTTTAATCAAACGATTTAGATGTTTTTTTTCAAACAGCTACATGTTAAACGTTTTTATAAAAAATCCGTGAAACTTTGTTGTAAACAAGTTGTTAATGACTTTTCTAGAAAAATATCTGTTTATCTACCTAATGGTATCTTAATCTGTCTGCGAGAATAAAGAATGAACTAATCCTCTTGCAGTAGCAAAATATCGAAGAATACCTATTATGGCTAATTCATACATGTCCATTGTAATGTGTGTCACCAATAGGGAAGTATCTCTACTTCGATATTGGTGTTACTGTATGTTAGGGAATATTCTCACTAGAACTAAACCGGCTAAACAACCCATTTTAGCGACCTCCATTCGCTAAGAGTATTTACAAGAACGCCGCCGCCGTCTCCTTTAAATCTTAGTGAGATACTGGTATAATTCTAAAGCAGTCCTCTAGAAGACATATCTAGTCGCCATTATATCTTCAATCTGCGGTGAAGGAAGGGTCAAGTCTGTGTATGATATATGAATAGACGTGCCCTTTCTTTGTCCGGGTTAGATAACCGCCGAGGATTCGTATTGTCGCTTAGCACATTAATCATTAAAATAGCTCTGAGGTTACCCCGCAAAGTTTGGGGACGTTTTAAATGGATTACCTACTTGCTAATAAGGATTTCTGACGTTGACATAATTTTAACGATTTATACAGATATTTTGTGTAATTTTGAATCGTAAAATTGATATGTTAGGGATCTCGTTATAGGTTGGAATGAAACGTTTATTTAAGGTTACCTGTGGATTAAGTTCCGTTTAACTTATTTAGCAGATTATTTTCTGAATTTATTTAGTGATTAGGTACAAGTAAATAGTATCACTCTGGAGAATGTGGAACTGGTCCTCATACTTTTATTGTCATAGCTCTTGTAATGATATACTAAATAGACTGGCATCGTGGCTTCCAAAATGTAGTTCTACAAATCTGGGTTGTATATTTTACCAACAAGTTTGTAATGTAGTGTTTAGAGAAAATTTTATTAAAACGGGCAAAATTGATAAACCTGATAAATTCCCCTTTCAATACCCCCATTTATTTATATTTCGATATGAACGTGTTAATGAGAATATCTCTTGGTATCGTATGTTCCAATTGACTGAAGATTTTTCTTGAGGGGATCAGCTGTTCACGGTTCATGAAGCAGTCAATTTGTTTCTTCTGAGATAAACAACATCGGAAGCGCTCATACGTTTCTTTATTGCTGTGAAATATTGTTTTAATCTTAATAAGACGTTTAGTTTTATACCTATAGCACGTTCAGTTAAGTTTAGTATAGTCAGTGCAGATATTTTTAATGCAATATTTATTTTATGTATAAAAGTTATGATGTACTTACTGTGAGCCTGTAAAAAATTTGATGCGGTCACTTAGAACATGTAGACAAAAGAAAGGCGTTACGCTACGAACATCTTTTAAATTGAGTGTTTTTTGGGGGTCATAAACCTTTTGTTTGAGTAAAAGTAGGTAGTTACTTTTCAGCATCTAGAATTTTAGGCATAGAAAAACTTATTAAGTGAATCTGTGTGGCTGTAATGAAATGAAATGAAATCGTATATTTCAAGATTTATACATAGGCATTATATCTCGTCAACAGGGGAATCCGTTCTGATGCGAAGTTTAAGTAGGTAATATTTTCAGTGTAGGTAGGTAAAATTGTAAAATAAATTGTGTATATTTGTTTGTTGCGATCGTTAATATATCTTTACTTGTTCTAGGTTTTGTCGATGCTGTGTTATTTAACTGTAATTAGAATAGTTGAATGTTTAATAAACATCATCAAATAAGATTTCCTCATCATCTTTCAAGTCTCATCATTATTGAATAAGATGTCTTCCCAAAAATGCGTACTGCCTCAAAATCCCACTTACGCATGTATTAGGTATAATATATTTTCTGGTCTATGGTCTTTTGTTCTGTGCTGATTCTCAGACCTAAGACTTTTTAAAGGCTTTAGCATCATACTAGTTGTCTTTGAATTAAGTAAGTTAGTAATTTCTTAAAAAAAAAACCGGACAAGTGAGAGTATGCCTCGCGCCCTAAGGGTTCCGACATATGATCATAGATGGCGCTACTGCTACTTCCAATGGCGCCATCTATGAGCAGATGGCTCCAGTTATGGTCCGGTGACTGACGGCGGACAACAAAGTGATCCTATAAGGGTTCCGTTTTTCCTTTTGAGGTACGGAACCCTAAAAAATAGGTGCAACTATATAAAAAGAACCATAAAATTGACTTTACTGCGTGCAAAAACATCGCAACATAAAGATAAAAAAGTAAACAGTAAAATTGGGACATCATTCAAAAAATTACCCGTCGTCAACCTTGTGAAGAAGCCTTGCGATGAAGGGAGGGGGTTTGGTGTAAGTTAGGACATTAAAGCGTAAAGTTTATCCATGCGGGTTATACAAGGGCATATCCTCTCGCCTGGCAGATGTTCTTAAAGGCGGCAAAGATTTTGCTACCCGTAACACAAAAATAAAAGAATTCCGCACAACTCTGGATGCACGGCTTGCTACGTACTACAGTGTAACTCCCAGTCTTTATACTTCAACTACACACACGCTTGCGTTAGCTGAAAGCTTTCACTGTATGACTTCTCCATAGCGCCTAACATGCGCGCCGCGACCAAATTTTGTCGACGCTTTTATCGTGTATTTGTCTCGTTTTCGCACGAGTAAGAGCGAGACAAAACAGTCGACAAAATTTGTCGCGGCGCGCATGTTAGCCCGGACGTATTTTTATTAGGGGCCGTACCTCACCGGGACGCCGACGTCGCTGTGGCACGTCGCCGGCAGCATAAACTTGGCTACCTCTGGCAATCAAAGGTTGCCAAACTAGAGTTGCCAAGCCGCTGTTCTACATTACCTGTGGTGGCGCGCGCTAGAGCGCATGCGCACCCAGTATGCCTTGCGCTGCTATTTGCGGCGATAGTGGCTACGCTTTCAAATTGGCGACGTGGCCAGTCCGTGGCCAAGTGAGTTAGGTAGCTGCCTCAGATCATAGAAACAAGGAGATATGCCATCACAGCAAATTAGTACCGGAACAACTGATGCCACTTTTAGTACATTTTTCGACACAATTACGCGCATAATTAAGCGCTGTTCGGTTCATCGCCAGCGCGTACGTTTTTATTATGAGCAATTTGCTCAAGTTCAGGCATCAAGCTCAATAGCGCCTTGGCACATTTCCCTTGTTTCTATGATCTGAGGTAGCTGCCATACATATAAATATGAATTAATTGGCTATGTAGCTGGCGACGTCGCCATAGCGTGCCAGTGACAAATACATTCAATCATTCATAAAAATTACTTTTTAAATCATGTACAAACCCAAATCATTGAACAGTCAGCTTTGTGGAATTAAGCCTATAATGTAAACCTCTTGTAATATCTCCTTTTCTTCACATCCTCAACCAAAGATCCGCTTATCCTTTGTCCCCCAACCAAAACATTTCGGGTTATCCGGTATTCGGGTCACGAGTTCCGGCTATGGGCCGTGTCCGATGGATGGCTGCTCATCCCAGATCAATCGCGCAACGGAGGTGTTCTTAATGGAGATTTTACACGTGATTTCCGGAGATGTCGGCGTTTCTGCTCAATACGTCTATAGTGCCCATTAAATTGAGAAAATTGTGCCTTTTTTCTGATGCCAAATGGGTTGTTTGTGTTAAGTCATTTAAGTTTGTGGGAAAGTGTGTCAGCGGGTCGGAAAGTATTGCAAGAGATATACAAACATGTAGTGAACGACCTTCGCCAAGCAATCGCTTAGTAGTTTAACAAATAAAATAAAATATATAGGACCTATGTCACCCAAAACCGCATAAAACAAGATAACAATATTAAAAAACAAACATGATAAACGACTATATCCCTAGAACAAAATACCTTCTTCGCTCATAACGTTAGCAAAATAAGCAACGTCACGGTTGCTTGAATGACGTTTTGTTGAAGCTGTGTGCGGCCAACGCAGATTTCTGAGCTTTATTTTTTCAGGTGATGGATTGCCTGTGTTTTCTTGTGTAATTTCCGGGCACTAATTGCTATGGGCATCCGTCACGGTTGCGGGCAAATGGGGAAAAGCGGAAAAAACTCGCAAATGCCGACCGCAGCTGATAATAAATAATTGTCCATGTTGCGGCACAGGTAACCGCTTGTCGGTTTGAGCTTGTGAGATAGATTAGTTCTCGGAAATAGTGGGAAACGTGGGAAAAGTACACGAACAGACATAATATAAGGCATTAAGTACCTTGTTAGTGCCGTATACCTATGTAATCAGAGAACTTGTTAGTTGAACACTATGATGAAGCAAATTCTTGTTTTTCTTACGTTTAGACGAGCAAGATTTCCCAGGAGTTCCACCGAATTAAGGGAACGAATTCTGCGAAAATGGAATACCAATTTAGTATGTTATTAATTTGTTTATCTAACTAAAATATTGTGAAGCTTTTTTATGTTAGGAAAATAAAGTATATTTTCATAATTTTTGTCATTTCAAGAAATAAAAGTAGTCTAAGATAACAGTATTATAATGCAATTGAAGTGATTATTGTCAATATTTATTACATTGATAATTCACAATTAATCGTTTTGGGGAGCCTTTAAAAATCTGAAAAAACAATGAAAATGTTCCCTATTTTAATTCCAGGAAGGTAAAATTACGTGAAAAGTACCAACAGTAGTCAGAATAATGTACCTAAGGCAATAAAACAGCCAAGTCGTTTAAGTCCGGCTAGACGTATTATTAAAAGATAACATCTCGGCCGGTTATAAAAATATTAGATTGGCTTTACATTGTGAGAACGAGACAGTTCTTGTTTTGATTGTCGTCTGGGACTTATCTTGATGATCCTTCCCTCTTTTAGGGATAGACGTGGCCTCACAAATTTGAGTTTTCGGAAAACTTAACTTTTTGCTCTTCGTCATAGCAGAAAACCACTTTAAGGCTAAAGCTACAGAAGGGCGCGAGACTATAGTCAAGTAACAAAGCCAATAAAAGAAATAACAATTAAATAATATCCAGAGAACATTTATAATGTTTTAACAATTTCACAGACATGCCATCCGAATAATGTTTAATCTCTTCACGGGATAAGAAAAAGAGAGTTGTAAGCAGAAAAATCTTAAGTAGAATAAGGGAAAAGTATTTTCATTTAAATTGCCAGTAAGCTTTGAATTGACTTTCGTTGAAGCAAGTTATCTTATTCGTGAATAATTCATGTAATAACGATTACTTTAAACCTTTTGTCATTTGAAAAATTACAATTTAATTGACACAGTGGAGGAGTAACGGTGTGGTTTCGTTACGACGTTCAGGTTTTAATCCGTTACAGAGATTGCCATGTTACGTAGAAAACAATTAAATATTAATTAATTGCTTGATCAGTTTCCCATACACAATATTGGAACCATGAATAAGGTGAAAAATTACTCTGAAGGCGTTAAATTTAGGAAAGTGCACAATTATTGTAGCCTTATGTACGTTATACATGTCACGAAACGCGTCGGAACGCATCGGCGCAGGTTGAAGCGCATTACGCAATGAAATAAAAGAAATTGATATTTATGTCTTTTAATAATACAGTTCATATTTGCATGTTCTGTATCAAGCTAAACAAACATCATAACGTACACGAGCATGCTCCCGGCTGCGCCCACATCCGAGCAGTTACCGCAGAATGCAGAAGCATTCTACAATATACATTCGAGAAATATCTTTCTCTATTTTTTTTATTTTTTTTTAATACTATAGGAGGCAAACGAGCGGACAGATCACGTGATGGTAAGTGATTACCGCCGCCCATGGACACTCGCAACACCAGATGAGTCACAAGTGCGTTGCCGGCCTTTAAAAAACTGCTCTTGCCTTGGGCATTGTTGAGCGCAGTTTTGCCCCCCCCACAACAATGGATTTATCAACTGCGCCATCATGGGGGGGGGGGGGGGTTAGGCCTCCGGTACCCTCACTCACTCGGCGAAACACGACGCAAGCATTATATGATGGTGGTTGCATACATGCGTACGGCCTGCCTGATAGTAAGCATTTACCGTAACGTATAAAACGCTTGCAACACCAACTATCACTTTTGCGTTGCCGACCCTTAAAAATGAGGATTTGCTGTGCCGACAGCTAAGAGGACAAGCAGGACCAACACTGTCAACGCAGCGCATCTTCAGCCGCTCTGACGATCTTACTCACCACAGGACCACAACACTGTTATGTTTTGCTAATTACCTAATTATTCTGTCCGTGTCTTTTCTGTGTTGTGTCCAAATAAATATTTTTCTTTCTTTCTAACACTACCAAAGAGTAGCGTTATTTGGCTGTGGTATTCTATAAGGTGGAGGTACTTCTCCAGTTGGGCTGCTCCAGAACTGAATGAGATAACCCACTATACCTTACTTCTCATAATGTTTTTCGAGAAGTGCTTATTGTACCTTTCAAAACCTCGTGTACAAAAACACCTCATGTATTTGCAATACTACGGATAAATCGGAAAACACAACTCAAAACTCCGCCCTTCCTCTGTTAAATGCAAATAAAAGTGTTCTTTGAATCGATACCGCATCGTTGTCTGCTTGAAATTCCGCTCTCAATACTTCAAAGACATCATTACGGAAAATCATTACCATACAGATATGGCCTGGCTTTGTGTCCTCGGTGGTGAGAACATTATAATATTTTGTTCTGATTAAATGTTAGATATTCCCGGATATATTTAGACCAATGGTAGATTTCTTTTTGTTAACTATGTGACAATTTATTAGCTAACTTCTAATCTTAGATTTTATCATAAATCTTACTACAAAGTTTAATAAAAAAAAGTTATTTTTTTACCGTTACGAATTAGGTAATTGCATAATTTATGAACGGACGACTATGGTAAAATACCTCCAGGTCTTTCAAGTAGTTTGTTAAAAAAATGCAGTTGGCAAGTACATGCATAAGCAAACCTTCACAAAATAAGCGATCCAATCACAACGTCACAGTTCCACGAAGGCTGCATAAAATTGAGTATGTATCAACTCAAAGTTTGAGGCAAACAGCCCAAAGTTGGTCAGGTTTAAAATATGAATATAAATTGAGAAACTTTAGGGTTGTTCAAATCCAGAACCAACTTTAAATTTATTAACACGACAACCTTACAGATTTACGTGCTATAAATCTGTTTAGCTCTCCACAGAATAATGTTGGCAGAGTGTAATGTTCTACGCGACATTCGAATATGTTCGGTAGTTCTGAAGTTTGTGAATAATTTTAGGTTAATATTACTAGACTTAGACTTAGACTCTTGTAGGTATGTCAATAATTTGTTCAGAAATACAAAATAATGTTCATCAAAGGCATAGGTAGACAACCACACCGTGGCAATCAATATTTTATTGCTATCTTATAATTTTTGTCAACAATGCCAGCGTTAAGAAAAGTTGTTAGAGGTTATCAAAAAAACTATCTTGATAATTATAAACACCATGCGTCCTCTTACTATCTGAGGTTATTAGGTACCTACTTATTATAGCCATATTTAATACCAAAATGAACGAGAAGTAGATGTTTCTAAATAATTAAAATAAATCTAGACAAGATAAACATTTATTTTGAAAAATACCAAAAACACAATTGCGTAATATTTCAATATTATACCTTATGTTACTTCAACAATAAAAATGATTCTTCAGGCTTCAGAGCGTGCCAAAGAAATAGACATACATATTCTTGAAAAATATTACTTTCCTTTTGGTGCAATAGGGTAAAAAACGTGTCATAACTTTCATTCTACCACTAGAGTACCAAATTAAACTCACTTGAAGTCTTCCTAGACGCTACTAAATATATGTCGCACATTTCAAATAAAAGTTTAGTTGGAATAGTTCATTCGGATCACGTGTGGTGTGCGCGAGTGAACAAGAGTGTACGGGACCCACCGACGAATCGGTGAAGACGGGAATTTATTTGTGTCTCCAATCAGCCCCTCAGACATTTGAAGACAAAGCGATTTCTAGAATGCAAGGAATTACTCAGACGTTTTGTTTTCTCTTTAAATAAATGGTGGGTTGTTTTTTTAAACTAAAGTGTAATATAGTTTTTTTAATAAATTGCAATCATTTAAAATTACATCGAGATTCGAGCGGCCATCAGCAAAATTTTAACCTGGCCTGTCTGTGTCTATTGAAATATCAATCTATAGATTTTATTAGTCGATTTACATCGTTATTTAATGTGATATTGAGATATTAACGTACCATGTTAATATCTCAATATAACGATGTATAATAATATACTACTAAAATCCATATATTGATTTTTCAATAGACACAGACAGGCCAGGTTATTATAACAAAAAAAAACAATATTCATCTATCAAAAGTATCATAACTGGGTCAAATACCGCGCAAAATATTTTTTGCAAACGTTCATACATCATTTCTCTGACGTCCAATTTTCTCTTCCTAATTTCATTTTGTACGTTCGACTCTGTAGTTTACCTTAATTTATATTGTAGTCCGTATTTTATAAGATTTATATTCAAACAGAAAAAAAGTATTTTTTTATATTATATTTTGTGTTTTTTCTTCATGGTCGCAAGAGTAGGTATGCCTAATCTTTTATCATCATTTTGTAAATGATATCATGAACCACATTATGCGCTAAGAGTCCATTTCGCTAAAGTTTCATACGAGTATGATTATGATCCGTCGTTCCCGAAATTGGCCCACGCCGACTCTTATATTAAAATAGTAACTAAATATTTTACACCATATTTTTTTAATTCACATTAAATATTTCGAGTATGGCCGATTGCTTTCTTTTTCTGAACCAAGTTTTACTTCCAATAATTATAATAATTAAATACAAAAATCAATTATTATCAAATTTTATTTCTCTCACGCTTACTGAAAAAAAAACAGTTGTATAATTAGGGCACATGATACTGCTTGAATTAAACTTAAAGTAATTTGCATTTAGCAGTTAGCAGGCTTAAGTTATGGGCCAGTGCTTCCGCCGTTAGCTGCGGTGAAGTCGTATAATAAGGCCTAAGAACATTACCTGTAAAACATGGGCTACACCTGTACTTGAATGCTATTAAATGCTGTAGGCTGATAAAATACTATAATTAAAAGACACAGGTATGAGAAAACGAGGTTCTAAAAGTTTTTTTCAATTTCATATATTACTTTCAAAATATAAGTCATGAGCATTGTAGCACTTACATAAGCGACGTTCTCACGAGGCGAGTCTGTCGGTCAACTTTTAGTTGATCAAGTAAAGTCAAAAGTTAATTGCATTAGAAAGTTGATCAACTTTTACATAAAGCGGATTCTCATAATACGATTCTTATTCAATTTGCATACAAATTTCAAGTTGACCGTTTTAAATCGCCTCGTGGAAGCGCCGCTTTGGTTACCTTACGACAGTCTAGGCCCAAGGCCATGTAATATGTCGATGTTGATTCTTCATTTTACCAAACGCCTATTTACCAAACGCTTGTTTCGGCAATTTTTCTCAATGTAGGTCAGATAGAAAATGGCGATGTTAGCTACTTCTAAAATAAATCTTATGTAAAAATATTGACATTCAAACTGGATAAATAATCCTATTGGCAGATTTAATAATTCAATTTCATCACGTATTCGATAGCCATGATATTAAACAAGGATTCCGATAACGAATCTGTATACTTAGTATGCGAATGTGCTAGTGACCATAATATAAGTACCTATCAAAACCACTTGGATTTCTGCTGACCCTGCTAAGGCCCGAGTTTGGCGTCATTTCCCCGATCTAGTTATACATTCAACAGTTTAATCGTATGTACAGTGTTGACAATCCCGCGTGAAGCTTACGTTGCGATGCGGGTCATGCTAATAAAATTAAGTCTTTGTTTGAGTGGCAACATCGTTAAGGAGGCAATATTGCCCGATAGCGTGCGCTTTTAATGAGTTCGCTTCAGTTGGCGATATTGTGACGATGTTGTACGTACTTTTGTGAGTTGGTGTTGTAGGGAATTGCAATTTTCAATAGGTATATACGACAATTTCTTAGGACCGTTAGTCTAATAATATAGTCTTTGAATACTAAAAGGGTTCTATTTTACCGTGGGGCATCATTTGGGCAAAATGTAATTGGATTTTTTATTTTTGCACCTGAGGGTCGAAATTGGCAATAGCCTCACCCTCTGACAGTGTTCTAGCGTTAGGTCTGTTATTAAGTTCATCTGTTGCAACACCTGATTCAGGTCAAAATCAATTGTGTTTTTCAGTTGTGAGAGTTGAAGGGTTATGAAAACGAAGAATATGCTCCACTGTGGCATCATCTTAGTAGGTTCTTTCAGCGCACCCTGCTATCAAACTATCTGACCACTAACCGAACCTACATAGGTACCACTTTTTGATGTGAACCTTGACCTACATGTCTAGACAAGCAGTTCTAAACATTAACCATGTCACACTCAAGTGTTGTGCGTGCACAACACAAGCCTCACATTCGCTTTGACGTTTGATGCGGTGAGTAACAGACAAGATCCGCGTATGGGGCATGATTTTTATTCGGAACTGCCTGTCTAGGGACATATTCAATAGATGTGAATAACATTAATGAATACATCTTCAACATAGACAAAAAACAGTCAAATTTATATACCTTAAAAAAAAAAGGTAATCCCTTTAAAGCCACCGCTTTGCTTAAATCATACTTAAATCTGCTGTTTGCTGGGTCCAGAGTAGGATAGTATTTGTGTGCTTTGTTTTCAGCTTGACTATTAGGCTGCCAACTTGTTATTACTTATGGTTACGAGTGTTACGATTACGACCATTACACGCCTGCGGCATTAAACGCTGCCAATCCAGTTAGTTCATTATGTTCGGTAACTTAAATCCTTAACTAGTTTGATCAAATCGTGATTTATTTTCCACATCAATAACCAGCTTTTTTAAATCTATCCTGTGACGATGCTACCTTGAAAAAAACTTAGTTTAGAACATTTATTTACTATATTCACGTTAGGCAATAGGGACGAGTCATTCTCGTGTTCACTTACATTATTATGTAGCATTTACCTAGCGGTAACAAAAAATCGATATCCAAAGCTCGCTCAATTGCATAGTTTTAAAACGCGCACCATAATAATTAACGGTAGGTATAAACTATTAAAAACGTCCGGAAGCAGCCGTAAAAACGTAAATCGGACTAAAAATAAATTATTCATAAAACGTCCTACACATCGACATTTAAAAGTAATATTTTTTTCATATTATGACCGATATTATGTCCACGTGGGCAAAAACGATTTCACTCTGTAATAGGATTACGGATTTTATTACATGCAGCAGAAATATCGTTAGGAAGGCAATTTTGGCGGCAGATATTGGCTATTAGCGTTCGAGGTAATGCGTCCTCGATATTCATGTAGGTATAACGACCTAAACTTAAGCATATTTGTGGCTTACTTCAATGTTAATGCTCGCTATATGGTTTTGAACGTGATTATGTGGAGTCCGGAATGGGATTCTGAGCACAGAATTCACACTGAAGGTACTAGTTTGATCTTGTTGCGGTAAATAACACTAGTTTAATATTGTGCTTTGTTTATGTAACGCTTGTTTAATGCGAATTTGGTGTAAGTTTCTGGAATATGATAGCTGTGAAATTGGATTAGGGAAATTGATGGATATTTTATGGAAATTGTTGTTACAAGCACTTATTAAAAGGGATTTGATTGTTTATGTTATATGTCTTCGTGTGCGTCCTGGTATAATAAATACCACTTATTTATACGCGACCATCATGAAAGACAACTGAAGTAACAGTTTCGACACACTCCGTACTGTTGTCGCCGACTGCAAGCGATACTAGTGGTTCCTATACATTTTCTATGAGATTGTATGAAGGTAGTACATTCCGAGCGCGGCGTCACGCCTTCGATACATAACATTCTGGGCTGCTGCCATCTGCCACTGCGATCGGTCGCTGTCGCCAGTGTCCGAATTGTACCTTAAAATAAGGGATGCATCAAGAGATTGGATTGCAGCGTTCTCCTTTCTGAATAAAAAATCTGTGGTTACCAATCCGCGGGCACACAATTTTTAATAATTTATTATTCAAAGTAGGTATTCTACTCCTTCTACAAAATTTTAAATTTTGATAAAACTAGCGATCGGTTAAAAGATTGATGAAACTAATTTAATTTGTTCCCAACTCTAACGAGGTTACCGTACCGCTCTTAAAAGTTTTAAAGGTATTTTATTTTCACTAACAAGTTGCTTTGGCTTCGAACGGGCAATTATTGGTTTAGGAATTCATTTTTGTATATAAGCAAATGAATATTTAAGTAATAAACCAGGAGGAAATAGATTGGCTTAAGTATAATTCAGGTATAAGTATAATAAGTTATAAGCTTAAGTATAATTTAATGCTTGAATTTTCAACACATCAAAAGAAATAAATTCTAGTTTAGTCCTATTTTATATTTCGTAGTGCTACGCGCCGTGCTACGGCGTAGCACCCGCCGATCCACGATCGCTTAGTGGCTTTCGTATGATAATTATTCTTGTTGTGCGTATACATACCCCAATGTATCATTAAACTAAATCTAATCGTTCGGTAGAGAATACATTAACAATAAACTCGTATTTTTTTCGTATAATTTTCTGCTATGCGAAAATCTTATTATATTTAATAAATGATTCCATTAATAACATTGTTGACATTAACAAACTTTTCTAAAGGAACTTCAACTGAAACAACAGACAAACAGCCACACCAGCTCGTTAGTACCCAGTGATATAGTGTATAATCGATCACAGCAGAAGGTCAGGTCCTCATTAACTCCTTAATTAAGGGCCAAGAACGTGATCCGAACGGTAATTTTTAACTTTAACAACCGGAAGCGGCTGCTTTGATACAATTCCGAAACTTTTATTATTTCGTGTTTAAGCACTTTAAATTCTACTCGAGTACGAAATATAAAGTATAATGAAAAATTTAGTTAAAGGTTTTTGAATTTGCATCCTGATTGGAAAAGGGAATTGGGGAAAGAAATAATTATGTTAGCTGATTAATATACGGTACAGGTTCCTTAACGACTTAAATTAAATTTGAATTTATGTAAGCATCTAATTCCAGATTTTGTATTTTGTATGAGCTTAAGCTAAGATCAGCTTGCAGTTTATCTAATTATATTAGTTTAGGTTTTAAGTATATATATGATTACCAGTTTTGATTATTCACAAGAAAACAAATTATAAACATAGAAAAAGTTTCCTCGTAAGTATTCATGGATGACTAGGTGTCGCCCGCGACTTCATCTGCGTGAAAAATATCTCCAGGTCCCAGGCTACCTCTTTGTCGAATTTCATTCAAATCCGTCCAGCCGTTTCAGCGTGAAGGACTAACAAACATATACGCACCCCCACACACCGCCACACAAACTTTCACATTTATAATATTATAAAATTGTAAAGAAGTTGTGTCTGTACATTGAAGATATTCCAGAAAAAAACAGTCGGGTAGTGTACTGGGACGTAACTATACCCAAAAAGATTTATTTTTTATTTTTTGTCTGTTTGTCTGTTTGTGCGTACATCACGCAAAAAGTACTGAACGGATTTTGATGTAGTTTTCACAGTTCGATAGCTTGGGGTCCAACTTAAAATATAAGCTACGTTTCATCTAATTCTGATGGGAGGAACCAGAGATACAGCTTGACCTCTTGGTAGTACTAGCCACTCTGAATGAATGAATTCTCAATTCAAAGGTTTTAGTTGCTGTCGACATGATATTCTGTGGAGGCACGCGCCAGCCAGCATGCACCCGTTTTTGTTTTATTGGTTTTTTCAAAATGTCAACGGCATAATCATTTTATTTCTTATTTATTTCGATTTTTGATTCTAATTCTTAATCTCTAAGATAAATTAGGCAAAGAACAATTAAAATATATTTTTATTTTTGGTTTAGCTTTTATTACTGTACCATATCAAGCCCAAAACTGCCTATGTCCTTTGAAATGTTCTCAATCTATGATGGATTTTTTATCTGACAGTGTTATAATGATTTATATTCTTGTCAATATTATTGAAGTTACTGATTGATTAATTATTTTTAAGTAACATCTGAGTTTGGTGCTTAGAAATTCAAAAACAAATGACACAAGACGACTCAACGTGGGTTTAACATTAGAAAAAAATACATATTCAGCCACTTTCCTGGCTACGATAAACACACAAACTCATAAAGTTAGTGTGTCATGTATGGATGTTTTAATTTGCCCACCTGTCCGTTTTATACAAAAGTTTTGGTCCCAGTACAATAATTACACGGTAGAGAACTGCGTTTTCGTAATTGCCGCACGAATTTTCTGGACAGCACTAGCCAATCAGTTATGGTAATGATGCGAGCGATGCTATTGATTGGTCAATCAGTGTGTATAACATCTGTTTTTGTTTATGGAAAGTGAATAGCAGTGCCTGTTTTAAAAATAGAAGAGTTACTCGTGAAAGAGTTCGTCCGTACTTAATGGATCAAATGATTTTCCTTGAAATTGATTTATTTAATTATTCAGCATAGGAGTTTAAGCTGTTTATCATACTTGGAAACAGAAAATATAATATAAATATTTTCTGTCTTATTAAGTTGCGTAGGTATAACGACTTGACACTCGATCTGTAGAGCCAATCCGGGCGAGTCTCAACCGATTGGCACGTGAATGTCAATCTGTGAGGAGTTTTTTTGACGTATAGTTTCGTTAACGTAAGCATATTTTGAATTTAAAATACAGCAGTCCTGGAACATTTTGATAAAATTTTATACAATTTGCTCATTTTAAAAAATACAGAGAAATTAATTAAGTATTTAATTTATATAAATATTGTGTAACAAACGTGTATTTTCAATTCAAAATATGCTTACGTTAACGATACTACACGTCAAAAAAACTCATGATAGGGGTACTGGACTCGTCCGGATCGTGTCTACAGATCGGGTGTCAAGTTGGGTAGTTTGTAAGCATTTTAACATCTATGATACTCGTGAATTAAAAAAGGTCAAAGAAAACATTTACTCACTAAGACTCAGTTGAGTAATCTTACGGTTATGTGCCTGTAATCGTCCAATAAGGCCCAAATGACAATCTCATAGTGACTAGATTACGTAAAGACTTACAAATACAAACGGTTTGAAACAACCCGTTTAATACTTCGGTAGTTTCATCCCAAATTTTGCAAACATTCACAAATTTTAAACACTACGGAACAAAACGTACGTCACATCCCGTACCAATCCCAAGGGCACTCCCAAATAACATCACTAAAGTTATCACACGATTCGTTGCGCCCGTGCTAATGAAATTAACCCCCATTTCGGACGGAATGGCAACACCATGAGTATATAATACAACAGAGACCGCGGTCATACAGTTTCACCGCGATGGGTACACGAATACAAAATAATTATGGAGATGTTGAGAAGATTTTCTACTTGCTGAGCCACGTATTATAAATCTTCGGCCTTGAGGCACTGACAAAGTTGAGATTACAATACTCGTATAGGTAATAAGCTTTCAAGGAGATTTAAGACACAATAAAAAATCAATTGTTTTAAAACGCCGGGGTCCTCCCGTTGCTCAATGAATTCAAGCGATATTGTGCCCTGAAAATACTGCTCTACTTATGTGCGAAGTATGAAGATGGCTCGTGAACGCCTGTTTCTTTTAAGATCCAACCAAGTCTCTGATCAGTAAACCTGCTATCAAATCTCATGTAAGCTGCTGAGATTTGCTGTTCAGAAATTGGTACTATTAGCACTTACCTACGTCTTGCGATTACCTAACTGCATACATGACACGGCTATCTCTGTGTGACATTGACGAAATAGTTCACTCGCGATGCGTACACCACGTAACGCAGCGCGATTGTACAAGACTCAGGACTCTGTTGCATATCTACTCGTGTCACGGGGCTGGTATAAGGCTGGTAATGAGTACGAAATACTGGTAATGAGATGTTCGTTACAACATACGTGTTGGAGTGACTGTTGTTATTAACGGAATGGGAGCACATAAATGTTGGCTTTGTTGCGTAATGTCTTTATAGTAGCTAGCTAGTTTTCTTTTGTTTCTTACCATACTACTGTTTTTAGCACAAATGGGTTGAATATAAATCGGCTGTTTGAACGACCGACGCCGGCGTACAATGTTTTTTTGTATAGGCGACGATGTATGTTTAATGAAAATGACGCGGTTTGTATAGTCTACTTACTTTTGACGCAGTTAACATACATTTACATTAAATGGTCTTGTAAAGAGGCTCTGTATTGTGACCTGTATACTGCTGTTTACTGTTTGAAGATTTGCCAACAAATATACGCATTATTGAGTGTCAGACCAGTGATGGCCCAGTAGATTTAGAGTTACGAGTTTCAAATCCAAGTAGGCACACACTTTAAGCAATTTTGTTTCATCACCACTGCTTCAAAAACAGTAAAGGATATCACCTGATGAATACTAGTAGATCAAAGACCCATGCCTGGCGATGATAGTCCAAATATTGCTATTCTGATAATATATATTTTAACTGAAATAATAGGTCTTTACCTATGAAATTGCCGTTTTGTATGAAAAAATTTAAACTAATTTTTTTCATGTATTTTTTATTTGTATTAATCGAAGTAATCACCCATGCAATCAATGCATCTTTGCCAATGCAGTGGCAGTTTATTGATGCCCTTCTTAAGGAAATCAGCTGGACGGGAGGCAACAAAAGCTTCAAAGGCATTTTGTACTGCCTCTCGGGTATTGAATTTTTTTCCCGCCAAGAAGTTATCCAAATTCTGGAAAAAGTAGTAGTCTGTAGGCGCAAGGTCTGGTGAGTAGGGCGGATGACGGAGAGCTTCCAACCCCAGTTCTTGCAACTTGGAGACCGTCTGCTGTGCAGTATCAGGTCGCGCGTTGTCGTGCAGGAGCAGTGGAGACGAGCGATTGACCAATGCTGGTTGGAGATGTGCCAGCTTCTTCATCATTGTGTTCAGTTCTTCACAGTACACATCTGCAGTAATGCTCACCCCGTTTGGTAAGAAGCTGTGATGAATCACACCGGCGCTAGACCACCAAACAGTGACCATCACTTTTCTAGGGGTAAGTTTTCGTTTAGGGCATTGTTTAGGTGCTGAAGCAGGATCCAACCAACTTGCTGAGCGCTTGCGGTTATCAAACAGAATCCATTTCTCTTCGCAGGTAACAATGTGGTTCAAAATTCCTTCATTTGTGTGTCTGTTGAGCAGTGCAAGGCACGTCTCGACGCGTACTTCGCGCTGGCGATCATTGAGTTCGTGGGGCACCCATTTGTCAAGCTTTTTTACCTTGCCAATTTGACGCAAATGGACCAATATTGTTTTGACGCTAACGTCGAAAGCTGCTGCTAATTCAGCCGTAGATTGTGTATCATCAGCTTCCACAATCACCTTTAATTCGTCATTGTCGACCAAAGTCTTCGGACGACCGCGAGGTTCATTTTTCAGGTCGAAATTTCCAGAACGGAAGCGAGCAAACCAATAACAGGTGGTGCGTTGGTTTGTAGTGTTAGCTCCGTAAACGTCGTTGATGTTGCGTGCCGCTTGTGCGCGTTGCTGCCACGACGGTACTCGTATTCCATAATTACTCGAATTTTTAACGTATCCATGATGACGAAAAAGATTGAAATGCGATGAAAATGTAACACTAATCAATAAACAAATGACTACTTTTGGAAAAAAAACCATGTTTTTAAAATAAAATTAATTTGAAATTAGAATTCTTAGCCAAACAAAAATTATTTTGATTTGAAATGGCCAGTACTGCAGAACGGCAATTTCATAGGTAAAGACCTAATATATAAACTTGTACTAGCCGTTGTACTATTTACTGATATTCTTTTCGGCATTCTATATATTATTCGGGTCGGAAGCTTAAGAAAAACACATAAAAACCTTATTTAAAGGCCTTAATAATAAAACACCTCATAACAATAACAAAGTAAAATTATACGTCATTCCTTTTCAAAAATATTCAGCCGCCATTACGGGTATTAACAGCGTACTTAATCGTGAGCTGTTATTCTAAATTAAGTCAAGATGTTGATGAGTAGCTTAAATATGAATAAAAGAGAATTAATTAGTAAGTTGGATGCCGTAAGGAAAACAAATATTCAAAGTTTGAATAACAGATTAGCTGGAAGCAAAATCGTGTGGGTGTTAGGCAGTACTTACACTGGTGGCGACTTTAGCAGTGCAATGCGCATTTGCTATGTAGGAACTATAGTTAGAATTTATATTCTAGTTTCGTTGCTTTTTTACTAAAGCAGTTTGCAATTTGCAAATAAGCCCACAGTATTGCTGAATTTGCGTTAGGTTCAAGTAGACAGATTACCAAAAAAATTAAAAATAGTTATTATAAACTCTCTGCATTTCTGCAGTAGTATAATCGATATAAATATATGAGTGCAGAACAACAACACTCGTTTACTGCCCATTATTTTGTCACTTAAACACTTCTCATTATGATAATAAATGTAGCATACTCCAACGAAGCATCTAAAGGTAAGTATTGTAAAATATGGCAACAGTTGCGATTGCGACTAGTGTATATTCAGCCTAAACATTTTTTTAGATTAATTAAGCCAAGCCTTGTTTGGACGTGAACGTAATTCATGATCTTCCAAAAGAACAAATTTTGTCTAAGTGGTTTTTCTTTATATTCTTGGAATGTAGTCTATTTTGTGTTTTTTTTTTGTTTAACGGTGAACAAATGTTTCAATTGGCTTTTTTATTTACGAGTAATTGTGATATAAATAGTCATTAAAAAACTTTACTTTCATTGCTAAACCTAATTGATCGTATCACTAGTACCATTATTTGCTCGTGTCATTAGATAGGTACTCGTAATTCAAGCATGTGACAATTATGCAAAAGTAATTGTAGATCGAAATGAAATTGACGAGAATTCATAAAGACATTCACAAAGGATATTTACCTAAATTAACACTCAATGATTGCCCTATTTCAACTATTTTAGGCCGTTTCCAAAAACTTTCCAAAATGCACTCCATTGTTAGCGTCCTCATTCAGAAGTTGGGGTGCCAAATTAATTATGAATTTCCCTATTTTGATCCCGAAAAAAGTTTTTCTAATCTCTCTTTGGAAAAAAACTGATCCATTAAATCCCTTTCAATTTCGTTTGACGCCTTCATCGCTAAGATGTATTGTGTCTACTGGGGGGAAATAATGGAATGGATTTCTACATAAAAATCCATTATTTTATTGGTATTGTATTTTTGAGTCGTTGAAATATTAAAGTAGCTGAGTGGCTTAAGTAATGATTTGGTCGTGTTCTTTATTATTTAGCTGTATGTCAATTAATTTGCCAGTCAGTTTGACAAATGGATAGGACACGTTTTATTATTAGTAACGGTATTTTACCATGTTTTTAATACTCTACTGTCCATGTTAGGATATTTATAGAGTAACTGTTCTTTGCTTTTGCCAAACTTAGCTAAATAAAATCCTTTTGTGTTTTTAACCGACTTCAAAAAAGGAGGTTCTGTATTCGTCCCGTATGTATGTATGTATGTATGTATGTAAGTATGTATGTATGTATGTAAGTATGTATATATGTATGTATGTTTGTATGTGCGCGATTTTCTCAAAAACTACTGATTCGATTTGGATGGGGTTTTCACTGACGTAATCTACATACTTTCAGGAAGGTTTTAGTATATAATACATTGTGTAATCATTCCTATGTACAAAGTTATATGCATAAATGTACACACTACGTAGAAGATTTACTGTTGAACGAAGTCGTCAAAGTAATGTAACGCGAGATAAAGAACTAAAAAGAGAAAAATAAAAACTTTTTTAACAAAAAATAACCGACTTCAAAAATCCACTACAAAGAAAATAATAATTTTGGTTTCGGAAGTCGGTGGCAAAAAAAAGCAAACAAAAACCAAAGCCAAATAAAATCCTTTTGTGTTTTTTATCTATAAGTTGATACATTTTTCATTATATGAAACAAACATTTCGTATATTCTTATTGTACCTATCATTGAATTATCTTCTTTATATTCTTATTGTTTCATTGAACTCACAACTTCAATGCAACATACCAGTAATAAATTATTATAATAACTAGTTTCAAGGAATGGCATCGCAAATCAACATTTTCCCAAAGCTAATAGTCTGTAAGTATCTAGAGGATAGTTTTAGACAACTTTCAACGTCATTCTGCTTCACCAGGCGAAGACAAAGAGCTCTCGAGAGTTCCTTAAGTCTTCTTGGAGTATTAAAGTCAAACCACCGAGCAAAAAGCTAAAATGCTAATAGTAACTTTAATGACTGCTGTACAAGTTATGTTATTCTTTGGAATTTAGTACAGGTATTTTTATTCGATAAAGTTTGAAGACATAACAATATCAATCGGGTTTGAGTTTCTTAGTTTTTGTAAGTGAACTATTTTTATTTTAGTTTTGAAAGGGTATGCTGCATTTTAAGTTTTTAAATATTTAATTTTTTTATTTGTGCACATGATTTATGTCTATTTAAAAAAAAATCAGTATCAATGTATAAAAATATTATTCACAAGATTTTTTTTTATTATTATATTTACGGTATCATTTCTATGAGGTATAATAAACGTAAAATCAAAAGGACACTGGCAGACGCCCATAGAACGCTGGGCTTCAGATTGTGTTAGTCGGTACAGATATGAAATTAGTTTGGTGTGATCGAGTATTTCAAGAGTATTTAAATTCATTTTTTTTTATTTTTATACGTAATTGGGTTAAAGAGAACCTTGCACTGCTGGTTTAGGCGGCAATGTTGTTTGTTTTATTGTTTTTTTCAAAATGTCAACGGCATAACCATTATATTTCTTATTTATTTCGATTTTTGATTCCAATTCTTAATCTCTAAGATAAATTAGAAAAAGAACAATTAAAATATTTTTTTATTTTTGGTTAAGCTTTTATTACTGTACCAGATCAAGCCCAAAACTTCCTATGTCCTTTCGCCTCTTACTAGTAAAAACATACCTAACCAATCTAACCATAATCGCACCTTATCACCTGGTACCTACTTGAACATAACTGGTGAAATATGTCGTGTTGTTACGATATACCAAGCATACAAGATCCGCCTAAAGGCTTCCAGAACAAACAGCTACACTTACTCGGTTCACCTTTAAACTACCGTAATTTAACCGTCCTAACTCACCTGTACATCAGTCACGCGCAGAACCTGAAGACCTGCTGATCAAAGGGTGCGTAAAAAGAAACATTCGTTAAGATCAGCGAGACGGAAGTGAGGCCTTTTGAGAGTAGATAATAACGTTTCAGACACAGATGCCGACGGGACCGTGGCTAGGATTTTGTGGGGGTAGTATTAGTGAAACTGTGATAATTTGACGAGCGGTTGTCTAGGCAAGAAAGTCGCATGCTTATGCTACCTTTGAAATAACATTAGCAGTGATAATTCTTTTGCTGGTGATATATGCGTCTGTAAACGCACCTTCAAGAAATAATAAAATCCTTGAATGCACAACCTTTAGCTAAATAAAATAGAATTATGATTTTGTTGGCTTTCAGTTTAACGTTTTAGAAAATTTAATCTTATAGACATGCAGAGTTGTAATAATGAAGTAGGCTATAGCCAATCATTCCAGTTGACTAATAAAAATTGATTGTGGATATTATCTCCGACAACCATAGCAGCTGTGGTAAAGATTTTAACTATCGCCTAAAGTCAACTTTGCATTTGTAATTTAAAAAACATATCAGATAAAGTCTCTCTAAGTTGGTCTTCGTTTTTTGTTCTGGAGAATTGCACGCAACTGTATTCCACGTTTTAATTTCCAACATAAAATGAACAGTAAACAAAATATTTCCAATTTAAAGTTGTGCACGCAACTCAAACTTCAAGAATAGCCGCAAAGGGCTGAAATCGCGGCACTGCCCCGGGACAGACCGCCTTTGTTCTTGCGGATTAACCGCTGCGCCTTATCTACACCGGGACTTATCGGGTACCTCTGACCGTGATGACTGTAGCTTTAACTGGAAGATAAAGTTACTGTTACCGTTCTAGTAGCTTTGAATAATAATGTGCTGCGTTTGTTATTACCTACTTAATTGATTTGGGAGCACGAGGAATGGGGTTTTCGTTTTTGGGAGAGGATAGTTTCTAGATATAGCTTTCGACAGTGATGGTTTAATCGTTTTTTTATTAACCGACTTCAAAAAAGGAGGTGTATGTATGTATGTAAGTATGTATGTATGTATGTTTGTATGTGCGTGATTTTCTCAAAAACTACTGATTCGATTTTGATGGGGTTTCACTATTCACTAACGTAATCTACATACTTTCAGGAAGGTTTTAGTATATAATACATTATGTAATCATTCCTATGTACAAAGTTATAGGCATAAATGTACACACTCCGTAGAAGATTTACTGTTGAACGAATTCGTGAAAGTAATCTAACACGGGATAAAGAACTAAAAAGGGAAAAATAAAAAACTTTTTTAACAAAAAATAACCGACTTCAAAAATCCACTACAAAGAAAATAATAATTTTGGTTTCGGAAGTCGGTGGCAAAAAAAAGCAAACAAAAACCAAAGCCACCGACTTCCGAAACCAAAATTATTATTTTCTTTGTAGTGGATTTTTGAAGTCGGTTATTTTTTGTTAAAAAAGTTTTTTTATAGTATTATTTTCGTAAGACATTAAAAAACATCTGAAACTATTGGGACTTAAATCCGTGCACTGATAAACTGTGCCATTTGACTACTGAGCATGAATTGAGATGATTTGAAGTTTTTATTTGTTAGTTTTTTTACGGTATTTAATACGGTACATAACAGATGAGCAGAAATATAAAACCAAATAACTACTAAAAATGCTAAAGTTAGCAAACTTCTACAGAGGCGGCAAAATATTGTAAAATGAGGACAAAATGATAGTTTATTTTTAAACAAAGTACCGAGATTAATTAACACTTTATTCATTGATGTCGCGCGCATAGGCATAAAACATTTTCTATATTATTTCATATAGCTTACAATTCCAATTTAACCACAAAGTCATGTTTTACTGTTTTAGCACAAATTAAACGTGTAAATTGGTTCGAATAAACACAAACAAAGTTGGCTATTTCGAAGCTAATGAAGCAATATGTTTGTTCCACTTATTTATATTTATACAGACCATTAGTATACAAGTATTTATAGAGAACTGCACCAAATTATATGAATGTTTGAACAAAAATAGGATATTCATTATTATCATAGCTAACATTTATGCTTTCATTGTAAAATATTATATCCTTTTGTATTTATAGAATGTATGTAGTAATTAAAGGAAAGAAAAACATAATATAGTATTTACAGGCTTCGGAGAATATAATATAGAATAGAATAGATAGAGATAATAAAAATAGAATTTCCACATTTATCCCGCATTGTCGAAAACTGCTGTTTTCCTGTAATCTATAGCTTAATAAGAACTAACCCTGTTAAAATAAAAATGTTAGCTTTAGAAACCTATACCTGTACCTATATAAAAAAATTGTGCTTACGGCAATTATGCGATGGCGCAAACCGTCTTTAAATTGCCACCATAAACAAAACAGACACCTCCAACTTGATTACTTCCCTTAACATTTGCCTCCAACTCATAACTTCTTACGATCTAAAGTTTAAGGGTAACGACTAAACATAGTACAGTTCAAACCTCAAATCCCTTAGGTAGGCTGAACAATACGTTCAATTACATACAAACATACAACGCGACGCAACGTATTCACATGCGGCTAATAAATCATGTGAGCGCGGTTTGCCTACCAGTTTCAATTTAACTTTTGGTCCAACTGTTGTACTGTAACGTGACGTCATAAAATTGGAAGTTTGATACTAAATTCGTTGTACGTCAATGTTTTGCGAGGCAGTTGGTGTTTACGTAAATGGTTCTATGTATGAAACGACTTTAGGGGTCGTACTATAAAGATGTAAAACAATCACTGTTTTGTTGCGAAAAAGGGATGTTGTATACGTCCTGTATGGTTCTGTCTCTCTCCTTTATTTATTTAGTATTTTTTATTTAAGCTTCATGCAACAAAATATGTACCTACATCGGTGGACTACATGACATAGGCATTCTCTACCAGTCAACCTCTCTACCAGTTGGTCTCCTTCACACTTTGGAACAATAATGGCGACAACATGTCACAAGTATGGGCCCAGTAATATAAAAAAAAAACGTGTGGGGTCAGGGGACCCCCGTCAGTAACGAAGTTCCTTGCACTTTTTCTTAAACTCCGAATGTAATTCGATATGGAGATTTGGGGTCAAGTTCACCGACAAGATAACATACCGTTATAATGAAAATGTATGACTTTCTATAGAAAAAAGAGTCCGATGAATTGAGAACTCTTTTTGGATGCTGTTTAAATTTCTAGTTTCACTGCAAGCTACGAGCACGTCTATCCCACGAATTATTTATCCATCGCGCGTTAAATAGATCGTGTTATCTCTGAAACCATTTGTCTAATTATCATAGTTTATACTGCAAAAATCATTTCCATTAAATACTTGTGACGATAAAACTACTTATTTCGATAAGCATTGATATTTTATTGATAAATGTGTCCAGTTAAACATCGCCTAATTATATTGTTATTTTTAAAACGTACAAACAGATTTTGTGGCTTATATATAAAAGGTAGTAATATAACAGCCAGATATTTTTTGTAGAACTATTTAAGTCCAACGTTTTTGTCATACATTGTTTTCACATTATATCAAACGGTGTGGGCAGTACACGCGCAAACATGCTTTTTTCCGACTTCCTTGATAAAAACCGTGACAGCTCGGTTATTATATACAACACATTTATAAATTATATACCAAAAACTTCCTCAAAAATGTGTCCTTTCATTGATGAAAACAATGTGAAAATCCGTTCAGTAGTTTTTGAGTTAATAGATATAGACTGACGCCACTTGTGCTATTTTCTTAAATAGGTATAAAAGCGAAATGGCAGAAAACGTCATCGCGTCATCGCTTAAAATTTCTCCCAGTTCACTCGTACGTAAGCTGCGTAAAGGAACTCCGTTCCAAAAAATACAAACGCTGCTCCGTTCTTAAATATATAAGTATAGGTAATTTGGCCGATGGAAGTATTCAAAAAAGAGTTGATTATTGTAATTATGGTTATAGTCGCAATAACAATAGCACATATCGAACAAATAAAAATTAAGAAGGCTCTATTAAAATAAACGAGTCTTGCAAAAACATGATAGCATTTCGTTTATGTACCTAAAAAAAAAACAACTGTACTTTTTTTGGGTTGCTATCACAAAATATTTTTTTCTTTTTTCAAACATTGAACCCAGAAACAATACGGGCGTGCATACAGTCGTCCACAAAACTATTGGCCGTACAACGCCATGTTTTATTTCGAATAATTGTGATCCAGTGTACATTCTCGTAGCAATGATGACGTGCAAAAATCCTCTGACTGAGTAAATATTAATTGTAAACCAATAATAATCTATTTAACACTGATCTTTGAACCTAATAAATTAAAGCAAAACTAATCGATAAAATACATATACCAAGGAACATACACTGTTATTTCTCGTATAATGTCTTTTTTTTATTTTGCGAGAATCATTACAAGCTGTTCACAAACTACATTTTCAATATCGCCTTCCTCTGTACCCCAAAAACCGAACAACACGCCAAAAAACAACCGCGTTGCGTACAGCCGCGCATAAAAACGTTGCCTATACAAATTCAGATTTATGTTTGCTTCGGTGTATCGTGCGCAGGTAAACAATGGCTAAAAGCCGAAAGCCGCATCAGAATTAAGCCCATTACGGCGAGACCGCAACAATCGGACAATGTTTCCGGTGTAATGCACCGGCCGGCCGCACCGCTCCCGCAACGCTCCCGTACCGCAGTCGCACCGCTGCCGCCGTCGAGCCGCTGCAACGATGTTTACTGATTTTGCGACTCCTGCTAACCGATATTTGAATTAGATTGGTAAACAGTTTTGCATAAGTTTGTTTTGCCACATTAAATTGTTTTGCCTTCCTTTTTACAGCTGAAGTTTTGAATCACAACTTTAGTTTTATTCTAAAATGTAAAAAAATAAGCAATTAAAAGTTAAATGAAAAAAAATATTTTGTAGGCACTAAAGAAAAAATTATAAACACAATATAATTGTTAAAAGATTTTAAAAAATCGCATTTCACTTAGAACACAGACGGGATGAATTTATAGGCCTCTAACATTTAGGTCTCTAACGTTAGAGTTATTCCTTTTAATGCAAATACCAACAAAAAATATAAACAAAACAAAAAACCGTTTTCTAATTATACTAAACCTCATCAAGTCATACAAGCGTAGCGCTACGGCGTAGCACAGCTACGACACCGCTACGCCCCGGCTGGCCATGACAAATTGGGCGCGTCTCTTGTGTCGCCTCGTTAATTACATGCTGTAAATAGCCAACTACAATTATTGTTAAGCTGTACCCGGGCGTACTCTTTACCGGGCTATTTTGCTAGGCTGTGTAGTTTCTAAATTAATATGACTTGTACGGCTTTTTATGTTTTAAAGTGTAGAGAGCAATTTATCTAAGTTCTTTCAGTTTGGTATACACTGTAAGCGTGTTTACATAAGCTCATTGTAACAGTCTTCTTCTTTCGTTTTCAGAGATTCGTACGATTTATACAAAAACTGCACCATCCAAGTGACTTATACTCTTGTTTGTACATTCGAAAGATTTATTAGGCATTATCAACTGTAACAATTAAACGAAAGAAACAGGTTTTCGAGACAGCAATTTGGCATTACTCTATTGATTAAATATTTTCAAATAAAGACACCAAAATGTCACGTCCTGCGAATTCCGCCTACAAAATAAAAATAAAAACTATGTTACCAAACGATCCCAAAAATCGTAAAGACAATAGACATTGATGCAACAAACTAACGTCCATCTA
Source organism: Thalpophila matura (assembly GCA_948465475.1). Classification (NCBI taxonomy): domain Eukaryota; kingdom Metazoa; phylum Arthropoda; class Insecta; order Lepidoptera; family Noctuidae; genus Thalpophila; species Thalpophila matura. The sequence goes on along the minus strand of OX419183.1, from coordinate 6,809,488 downwards.
TTGATCCGATGGGTGTGGACTAAATATAAAGTTCAATAAAAGTCCCCCATGCAATACCAAGTCTCGGATTTATCGGCTAACCCCATGTAAATAAATAAAGTGGAAGAACATGCATTTCTTATGAGCATAGCGGGTTAGAAAAACTATTGATTTGGAGTTCCAAAAGTTTATTGTTCTTAGTTTGAGTTTTATGATAAGACGTTTATTTTGTTACGTCATTTCCTATAATCCAGTGACAGATTTGATTTTGATGTGCTTTAATTCTGTGTTGATTTAAAATATAGTTGTCAGACAGACGACGTTCTTTTGCGCGATAGAGAATTAAGCGCCCGAAAAATTGGTGAAGTTAAGTTTCACAAGCTGTTCGGGTGCTTCGTTCTGAATCGCGCAAAAAGTACGTCGTCTCCCAGAAACCTTAATCATCATCATCCGCCTAGCCTTTTCCCAAACATGATTGGGGTCAGCTTCCAGTCTAACTGGTTGCGGCTGAATATCTCCCAGAAACCTTAATGTGCTTTATTATTTCAATGCCTATAACGATACTTCGATACCCTTTAATAGGATAGGCAGCAGTGTATTTTACACGCTTTTATTTTTTTTCTTCGATTTTAAATATACCCAGTCAACTTGCAAATACTTTACATAACCTCAATCACACTTCAAACCAGAAATAACATAAAAAGCGCCGAAAAGTAAAATTTTTCATTAAAACACGATATATTACCACACAATACCTGCTTTTTACAACTTCCGACGTTTTAAAACCAATGTCGTTTACTTCGAGTGATTTATCTAAGTCGCAAGTTCAATCAGATTAAAGTACATTTAACTGTAGGTAAAAGTTCAATTTGGGGAAAACCGGAAAAAGAAATATGGCGTCGGTAGAGGGGATTCAATTCAATCAGTTCCCTTGGTACCTTAGCTGTGATTTGATGGGATTGTTGAAAATCGAAACAGCGATGTGTGGAGTATTTACGTAAGTAGGGTAGAACGGTTTGATGCAGGTGACGGAATTGCATCTATGTATCAAGAAAAGTCCCTACTTGTGTTGGATTTTTTGGGTCTCATGATTTAAGATCTTGGATTGAGTAAAGGAGCTTGTGGTAAAATAGATCTTTTGTGGTTCTTCGAAATGAAAAAAAAAAATCTTTAGTAACAAAGTAGTTTAGTTTTTTGTAGCATTCTGACAACCGTGTATGACTTGTGTTCAAAGAAAAATGATAAATTAAATAAAATTTAACTAGCACCTTTTAGCTCAAACCTCTATAAATCCACTGATGATTAGCAAAAGGTTCCTTTAAACAAGGGAACACCATACATACTCGTAATTATAAACCGAAATTATTTAAAATCTGAATTATTGTACATATTATGAATACACGGTAGTTCTGTAATACTGATTGTTGGTACTATGTCGTTAAGTATACCCAGGGACCGAAAAGGTCACCCGTATAGGGGTTAACCCGGGTTATTTTTTTTGGGTTAGGTGAAAAACCTTGCATAAAGGTTAACCCGTATTCTGGGTTAATCAGCCTAATAATAACTGGTTCACGCATAGAGTTCATTTTTGTTCCTTTTTTTTCATTTTTGTTCTATTTTTTTCGGGTTAATCAGCAATATTAACCGGTAACAGTATCCGTATTAAAGGGTTAACCGGTTACCCTGCATTCGGATTAACCAAACATATGGGTTAGAGATTTAACCAGTAACCTTTTAACCCGATTAATCGGTCCCTGTATACCTAATATAACGAATACATACAACATTTTTCTTTAATACCAAATGACGTTGCATTCTAGATGACGTTGCATAACAGTGCAGTTTAAGAAAACTTATGCCCCGATGGCTAATGGAAATTCTGTGTTGGTCCGGACTAAGAACCGGGCACATGCAAGTAAAGTACTTATGCAGATACAGAGCGTGCTTCCACTTTATGAGTTAAATATGGTGATATGAAATATTTTCCTCAAATATAATAGACTTATGAGGATGTCACTTAGTTCAGCAAGTAGTTAAGTATTTGTACTTAGAGTGGTAGTATAAAATAGTTAAGATGGACACTTAATGTATCAGTTAAGTTTTGTTTTATAAGACAGTTTCCGCAAAAACTTACAAACGATGATTAAATTAAACAACTCTTTAGTTAATTGAAATCTCTATTTATTGTCATACAAATGACAAGGATAGTTGTACAATTTTAATCAGTGGTTATAGTTAAATGGAATGTTTACTGTGTCTACCTTAACTGTGTTTATGAAAGGAGTTGTACATTTCGCATTTTATGGCGTAATTAATTTATTCACTGTTGTTTATTTTTTAACTAATTGGTTCTGGATTTGTAATAAAATAGTACAGTGTAATACCTTATTGCTAGTGCCGCAATACCTTCATTGAAACTCATTACTTTGGATAAATAAAGGAAAATTAGATTGAAGTCGGTTAAATTTCGGAAAAATCAGAACCAAGAATTCTTTAGTAAATTAAATTAATTTATTATAAACACTTAATTAAACATCGGCGTGCTTATTTTATGAACCAATTTATTGCATACATGTTCATAAGTAGGTACCTACCTTGAGTCGGTAAGCCAAACCACTGAATAATTAAAATACCAAAACCCGTTTAAATTCATAATATTATAATTAAATATCTAATCTCTAATTTGGTTCATCTTAATTTACATGATGAGCCGGAAAATCAAACTTTGGGTTTACATAATTATAACGTAAACAGACAAATCATTAGTTATTAATAAAAATAATAATCATCATGAATTTCGGAATCGTGAACCGTATTTTGTTAGTATAAAAATTCTGCTAATATAGGTAATGTAAACATATTTGTACTTGTATATTGCTAATATTGTATCCATTAAATTAATAACATGTAAATATTTAACATAAAACATTTTAGTCGCGAACTTTGCTATATGAAGATAAGCAGGTACGAAAAAAAAATACAAAAGCCACCCAAAATATTTCAGTTTTATTTTTAAATCGACGAGCTTAATCGTGTATCTAGATAACGGTTGAACTTTTATCGAATTAATCGAAACATCCGAGTTTATCGAGAACTCGGATCGTTCGATAACTGCGGCTAAAAGATCGAACATCAAAAAGGCGGAACAGTGTGGCTGGTCGATTTGTCAACATCATTGTGGTTATCCGGATGTCGTCCAAATAAATTGGATGGGGTTTAAAGGTGACTAGATGTAGTGTTTAATAAATGAGTTCTGGTTTTATTTAACGATTTGTGCAGTATTTTTTATTTTTTTTGTATATTTCAAATAGTTGACCAAAATATTTTGTTATTTACCCTTTTATTATAAAATGTGATTTAACGATTATAGTCATGGTTATAGTGCTACAAACAATAAACTATCATTGAAACTTATTAAAAAGAGTTATAAAACTATATTAAATTTGTATCACACTAGTATGAACGTTAAAATGTAGCCAGAAATGAGTTTTGTTTATATCAGGCAGATAATTATGTACACCTATTAAAATTTTAGTGTAGCGATTTTAAAACTCAACAAACGTTTTTGTTTTCTTAATTTATGACTTGCAAGAAATACGTTAATATCAATCGAAAATCAATCAATTAAGCCACGCATATCGCTCTCCAAAGACTAAGTGCATTATAATTTAAATAGTTGTCTTCTCGAACGTAACTTTTCTAGACCCAAGTTAACATAAATCAACAGAAATAAAAACAAAACTCGTATGATACAAATAGTATCGCATTCCAGACGCATCGCCACCAAAGGGTTCCGTATCCCAAACCGAGGGTTACTACGTGGTCCAAATGTTTCAGGACTGAATTTACATTGCATATAACATGATAGCAGTAACACGGTGAATATTTTATTCGTCTGCCGTCCGCTTGTTTCAGGATTGTTTGGATAGTCGAAGGATATTATCTGTAAAATGTGGAATAGTAGAATATTTTAGGAATCGTTATGTTTCCAACCCATGTGACGGACTGGTGAATATTACTGCTACCAACAATTTGTCTACCACAAATGATAATCATGGCATCGGCTTCTGGTAGCATTTTTTCGGGAGACCGATATGGGCTGTCATATGATGATTTTAAGTTAATAGAACATTTGGATTTTGAACTTCCAGCGGCAATCGCTTTACAGATCATAAAAAAGCGCAGAACAGATAAAAAAAAAATACTTGACATAAATATACCCGGTTTTTTTTAATTGCGTACTCGTCGTCGTCAAAATATTAACACGATGGCAGCATTTTCTAGCGTTAGTTGTAGTATTTTTTTTCTATAAGCTATAGTACTCTAAAGAACAAACAGAAGCACAGTCAATAATATTCCAAGGATAAATCTATAGAGAGAGAATTAAAAAAAAACAGTCCCAAATGCACAGTTATAAAAATCAAGTTATAGTGATCGTAAAACATTCTCTACAACTTCAATCGATGTTTAATATCAAATCGATTATTCTAGGACCAGTAACAAACTTTTTTCTATGAAAATTCGATAAATCTAGGTCCCGCCTTTACACGAGCCACGTACCAGCTGCTGCAACTTACATCCTACGGTTCTTTGTGCATTAAGGACCCCATACTTCACTTTGTTTCCTTAATTCACTTCTAATGGTCCAAAACGAAGAATGCCCTCGTATTCTAGTGAGGTCCATTTGCTACACGTAGTGGAGTAGTCCCCCAGGAAGAAATTGCATTCGATGGTATCAGGTGTCACTTTAAATGGCATTCGGATTTGTATATTGTGAATAGGTGTATCTTTTTATACTTATGATTGTTAAGTTCTCGTATATAGAGAAGAAATAAGTAGTTTGTTGATAAACTTTATTATAATTATGTCGATTGATGATTGGGATAGAGGGAGAAATTTAATACCCATTTTTGTACTAAAAATACACTCGAAAGCATGAATCCGGATCGTTTACAAAAATTTTAATATCACTGAAAGTATGAATACTGGCTTAATATTCATATACACTGTATGCCATCTAATTAAAAAGCATACATTTTAAGTACAAGTTGCAGCAAGTATAATAAATCAAGGTTTCGGAAATATTAAGATTTTTGTGACTGACCCGAATTCATTGCTCTCGAGTGTATTTTGCAGCGGTAGGTACTAGTACTTAATTTGGAAGTAGTTAAATTTCAAATCTTAATGAATATGATACAATTCATGCCTTGCAGCACTTTTAAAGGACATCGTATTAAATATATTATGTGTTTCATAAACAAAAACTTATCACCTCTCAGTACTTAAAAAGTACAGAATTAAAATGTGAATTCTTTGTAAAACAGCAGTATGGAGCAGATAGCACGCCAGTAGGCACTGGGGTATAATAAAACGAGGACTATTGCCCATTCGTAAAGTTCTCAGCGTAAGGTCCCGAGATATTATGGTGATACTAACAGCGTATGAATTCGACAAGGTACATCGCGATATCGTAAATGTACGCTCCTGAAATTGATCGTGAGGAAGTATTGTTATCGTCAAGTGCTCTTAACCGGTTTCAGTATATCTGGAGAGTATTTTGATCAATTATCGTTCTGGGATCTATTATTGTTGGAAATACAGCTTATAAGAGCAAAATTCAGCCACATTATCGAACATACGGATCTATAAACTTAAAATAATTATTAGAGTAATGAACAGACATGTAACTTTTATTGAATAGGTTTCAGAGTTACATGATACAACGTAATAACCGATTAGTTTAGTTTGCCAACAGCTTTAATAAAGATTATATTTAATATACAATATTATTTTTTATTTATGCAAAAGCCGAAAAGGGGTCTTGTACTCATCGTTATGAACAACTTTTACTGTGGGACCAACTCTGAAATCGCGAAAAATAAATCAGCTGTTCCATACATTTGTGTTCACATAAATCGACAAAATATATGGAACAGCTGATTTTTTTTCGCGATTTCAGGGTTGGTAAAAGTTGTTTATAACGATGAGTACAATGACCTCTTTTCGGCTTTTGCACAAACAAAAAATAATGTTGTATATTATCAAATATTTTTAATGAATTCAAGAAAAAATACAATTATTATAACTTAAAGATACACATAGAAACTATGGTAATGCCGAGTATCTGTTTCCGTTTATTGCAGTTATGGTGACGTCCGCCAGTGCGCTCTATAGCTTATTCATACTTCTATGCGATAGGCAGTAGACACGGTGTTACGGTCCTTACGGGACTGGTGATGAAGTTGAGCTTATGTTGGGGCGTCAGTGTCAAACTGCCGCTTTGAGGACGAAAATCTGTAAGAATAGGAAGGAGTTTTCTTTTGTGGGTCAAAGTTTAGTAGCTTTTATGTGCTGTATTATCATTTTTGAAGGTTTAGTGTTAGTACCTAGATACAAATGGCTCTAAATCTCAAATATCACTACTGTTAGGTGTCATGTTGTTGTGGAGTGTGAGCTCGGCAGTGCTCCTGAGATTGCGCTGTGTTGACAGCGAGGGACCTGCTTGTCCTCTAAGCTGTCGGCACAGCAAATCCTCATTTTAAAGGGTGAGCAACGCGCATGTGATACACGGTGCTGCTAGCGTTTCATAGGCTACGGAACCGCTTACCATCAAGTGGGCCACACGCGTGCCACCATCGTTTAAAAAAGTGACTATATTTTTACAGACAGATTCAGATCGGCTATTTACGTTACTAGAGCGACGTGCATATGAACACTGATCCACAGTATGTATTCAAATCATACGGCTACCGTAAGCTATTGACGACACGTCTAGTGGCGTAGCTTATAGGCCACGTGTCGCAGTTTCAATTCTTGCACAGAAAAATATTTGTGTGGTATTCAGACATTTTTTCGGATCTGGGTGTTTGTGCATGACACATTTGTGTCTGTGCAGGAGAAATTCCTAGTAGGTATGGGGCAAGGGGCAATGTTTTATGTATAAAAACTTAAAATATAGTAACTTTTAAAAACTACTACGACATAAATAATAACGAGTTTTGGAAGTTTTTGTTTGCTTCTTTGCCACCGAATTTCGAAACTAAAATTATTATAATTAAATTACCTAGTGACAAAATCATCAAAATTGGTTCAGTCGTTTTTGAGATAATCGTGGATATATACAAATACCTATATACAAACAGGTCTAAAATTATGATTAATCAGATGAACATCAGAACCTTCCAGAGCCAGCCATTTGGGGAAACAACATTACTTACGCCACTACGCTCCCTTTATACACCGTCACATTTATGTACTTTTTATTATTGTCTAGTATGAATAAGTTATAACTCGTACACACCATAAAACCTTATATTACTTACATCTTCTGAGACCAGTGTAATTCACTTCCAAAGATTAATCTATTCCGTAATATGAATTATGTATTAACTATTGTTCCCGCCAGTAGAGCAAAAACACATTCGAGGGTAGTTATGCAGGTACGTTATACTACAGGAGTTCGTGTAAGGGATTTGTGGTCTCACTGACTTCCTGTTCAGTATTTATAAGCTAATAATTTCGGTGTTTCTACTAGTTTGCGTTTGTAAATGGTGTTGGTTAATTATTTTGTTAGTTGTATAAGATATCTTAGCATTGTTGTTACACTAGCTAACGTTTTTTTTACGAATATTATAATAAAACAAGTTTAAACGGATTAAATCGCGTATATTACTGATTTTTCCTGACGTTTCGAACACTTTGCAGGGTTCGTGGTCGCAAGACGACTGAACGCTGCAAAGTGTTCGAAACGTCAGGAAAATTAGTAATATACGTGATTTAATCAGTTTAAACTTGTTTTATTATGTGTAGTAATCGCGAAAACCTAAGACATTATTTACGAATATTGTTTAGTTTTTTGAACAAATAGTTCTTGCGTTGCGGGTTGGTTCTGGTTCCGGAATAAATATCTGTGCAGCTACAAGTGTCTCTTCTTTAGTATTTACGTTAGAATAAAATCAAGTAATAATAATACGCAAATAAAGACTCATCAATCTCGAAAGACGGGATGCTTCAATATCAAAACCCCTTTTCGAAATCAAACCATATTAAATTCTATAGGGCTATCCCCCAATCTTTCATCAATGGAGTTATGATAAGTTCGTCCTTCATAAGCCAGTCACATTAGTGGCTTACAAGCGAAAGCTTTCCGTTCCTAAGGCGACCTGTAATCGGCTTTTTGACCCTTCCCCGTATGAATAGTTTGCGATATCAGTTGCTGTAAAAACATGGAAGTAGTATGTTTAGATAGATACTACTTCGATACCTAGTTGTTTTATACATATATAGTTACTGTGACCAACTTGCGTAAAACATAGCTATAGGCACTAGTAAGAGGAATGAAGGATTTTTTCTTCAAGGGATAGGTCTTTCTACCTGTAATATATTTATTGATGATTTAATTTAATCGCCAAAGGATACAGCAGTTTCCCCGCTGGAAAGGCACTTAATTGTATGTCAATTGTTGCGGTGAACGCTTGACGGATCCACACCAAATTAATGTAATTAGTGCACGAATAACGTCAGATGTGCGTAATCTTTAATTGGCATTGCTTTTCACAGAAATCCACTTCAACATCTGTTTTGTCATTGTTTATCTCAAAAATATATAGAAAGGTCAGTGTTTTCGTTTTTAAATGAACGTCACGTAACTAACGTTTTAATAAAATGTGGATATTAATAATATTCATCGATAGTTTGTCAATCAAGTTACGTACAAACAAGAACTTGTGACTTTTTAACATATTTTTTAAATAAGTAGTCGTATTATTACATTACGAAGTTCATTATTATTTGAAACATGTAGTCATTTGAAAAAACTGCAGTAGCACCCAACTACCGCGACATTTTCCCTCGAAAGATTTCGATGCACTTGTGAATAACGGGTTAAGTGCATGCTACGAATTTTAAATCGGGTTTTATAGTGCGATGAAATTCATGTAGATATTTTCAGCTTGAATGGAAATTGATAATGGTTTTATGGATTAGGTATTAAATCGACGGTGCATTTTGTGCAATAATTAACCGCTAAGAATAATCGTCCTATATCCCGTAAACGTCAAAAAAAGTAACTAGTCAGTATAATTGGGATGACGTCTATGTGGGGTGAAGTTACACTAATTTTATAGTTGACCGTTGTGAAGAATTAATTATAAGGACATGACAGGAATAAAATTAAATACAGTAAGTAGGTACCTTTTAGTGATACATTTTTCTAGACGCTGTCTGAATCCTTATAGATGATTCGTCAAAGACGGAAAAGTTGAGGTGGTATATGTATAAAAATATAAACTTTTATTGTAACATGGCCTCTATTTCGTAAGCAGTAAAGCCGAAAAAACAAAACGTTCTAGAAAGAAAGTAACAACAAAAAATGAAACAATAACAAAAGTTAGCCCAACTTTCTTGCTATCACATGACACATTTCCACCAAGTTTCCTAACGTTCACTTTACGTTAGAATCAAAGCGATGCTCGGAGGTAGTTGCCGAAAAATTACTTGTAAATAATAAAGGGAATTTGGGCCCCGCACTGAAACCTTTTCTTGGTAATGTTATCTCTTCCAACGAGTTGCGTGCGCTGTTTTTAAAGTTGCTCGTCCATTGTGGAGGTGATGATTTTATTTAGTTTTATTTGACAAATATAGTGTTTTCCGGGTATTGGCACCATGTTAGATCGTATATTGTATGAACTAAGTAACGTTTTATTATTTTTTTTTTCTTGACGGCACGTCAAGTTCGTGACAAAATTAAAAGGAAGAGAAATTTAAATTATAATGCAACTGTTTTGCCAATTAATTGAAAAAACCTATCTTATACAGTAGTACTAATGGTATCATTTATGTTCGGATGGTTCATGGTAACTATATACCGGGCAACTAAATATATATAGGCTGTTTCGTGAAAGTGCAGAATTTAGATTAATATATATTTTTTAATCTCCGTAACTACACATGTTATAAGGTTGATTTTTTTCGATATCGATAGCTAATTACAGATTATGGGAATATGCATAACTCCATACCAGCCATAAGGTACCTTTACCCGTGAACTGACACATATTATTGTTATTCTTGATACCTACTAAGTAACTAAGGTACTTATAGGTACTTTATTTTATACAGACATCAAACACTATAACAGAACTACAGACACCGACATCACCCTGTCGAAATCATGTTTGCATCCTCCTCAGGTGTAATCTTGTACGTGAACTTTCCAGTTTATTTTCTCTTCCAATTTTGCAGGAGTGCCTGCCAAGGTGTTGTCTGATGTCGGCTTACGGCATACAATATACGAGCGGATATTACGGCCAGCAATATGCGACGAGCCATAAACTAAAACTGTTGTTTGTATTGCTTACTGTTTTGAAGTCTGTACCTATGTGGATGTAGTCGATGTCAGTGTTCGATTGTTGCAATCGAGTGAGGGTCATCGAATGGCCTTGTCACATCTACTGCAAGATGTCCATTGTCCATATCTGAACACCATTGAATAGTTTTAATACTTACTTAAAATGTTTGATCAATTTGATACACTTACATTAAACTTGAAAACGTACCAAAGTATTGAAATAGCATCTTGTTATTGGATTAGAGTAGTTGCCTTTTAAAAATCATAATTATACCTATTATGAAGATCGGCATTATATTATCGTTCAGCATTTTGAATAGTTTTTTTATTGTAAAATAAAGTTGGGTTACCCCGTCTGTCTGTGTCACTTTGAAACTGCTAGATGGATTCTGATGCGGCATCCTGGAGATATTTTTTGGGAAATATTTAAAAATAGGATAAACTGATACTTATGCAAAGATGAGGTGACCTTGCTACCACACTAATATCATAAACGCGAAAGTTTGTGTAAATGTTTGGTACTTTGTTACTCCTTTACGCTGAATCGGCTAGACGGATTTGGATGAAATTTGACAAAAAGGTAGCCTGGGACCTGGAAAAGCACATAAGTTACTTTTCATCCATGTTCATGCAGACAAAGCTGCGGGCAACAGGTAGGGATGTAAAGCGGTAAAATTACTTACGTAAAATTCGGTAAAATACGGTAAGATTGGGTAAAAAACGAATTAAACTACTACTAAGAAAAGTTCCGAGTCCAGGGAACAGATGGAGCCACAGTCACTCATTGCGACCAATCATCACCGACCGCGGTCCGCGCATACCACCATTCACCAAACATAAGTAGCCGGTAATTTTACCGTAATTTATATAAATTACCGTAAAATACCCGTATTTTACCAGCGTTTTCGGTAAAATTACGTAATTTTGCAACCCTAGCAACAGGTAGTTAAATAAACCATGTAGACGATAATAATAGTGCAACAAGGTAAATTACATTCCCGTACGTACACTGGCTTAACCAGCTTTTAAGTTTTCTGGCAGTTTCACGCCAGCGCACAACTTTGTTTTTAAAATCTACAAACTTTGTGGCTAGTTCTGTTTACCTTTATTGTAGTCTGAATAATTAAATTGAAAAGACGTTCCACTTCTTAATTGGTTTGTTCTGTTCTTGATTTGGACATTAATTTTCACTGCTAGTAAAAATAATAGTCTGTCACTTTGTCGAAAAAAAAACACGTTATTTGTTTCCAATGTACCTACGAGTAACGTTGCAAATACTTTTTGTCAACAACAACGTTCATATTATTATAGGCACGTCACATTTACCTGTATGTTTGCACATTTTAATTTTCATCTTAGCAGCACCCAAAGTAGAGTCGTAAGCTGAAACTCGTTTCGTTACTAGGTTAGTAAAAAAACATTTTTTTTAATGAAAACTAAATGTTTGACTTTCTTATATTTTCATAGCACTAGATCATGAAGGTAGATAAACAAGTTCCTATATATTTTGATAAACCGAAATAACTGAATATATTTGATATATGAACGTAAACGAAACTGTTCCATATTAATGAAAGTAAGACAAATATCATATCGTTCTGGGTCATAAATAAAAGAGAATCTATCTTAATATTATGACGACCTTACTTCATACATTACGTTTCTTCTTCTTATGAAAGTCGTAAGTCAATGTTATTTATTCTTAGATCTATACACACAAATATGTAAAGTGAATACTTGTACCAACCTAGGAAAGCGGGATAAACAGAGTTATATTATATCAAAAAGACACATCAGGTGTGGTAGGTACACTCGACGACATTGACGGTCGACCACTTTTCACCCTTATTACTAAGAACATAAGGGTGGAAAGAGGTCGACCGTCAATGCTGTCGAGCGTACCTAATTATGACAATGACACATTTTTTTTTCTCAATAGATATAATAAACAGCCTTGCCTTGCAAAGTAGGTATAATAGCTTTGCCTGCTGTCCTTGTTGTTTTTGACTGCCACACTAAAGTTATAGGTACTGTCTTTTCTCAAAAGGTATATTTACATTGCATGACCAAAATACAATACCTATGCCATTAATATCGGGTGACACGAGACTTGAGTACAGATCAAATCTGATTAAAGTTTCAGTACCTATACGCGGGTAAGTCATTTTACAATAGCTATAGCTTCTTATTCGCAGTCACAAGCTCGAAGTCTTCATCCGAAGTTAGTTTTCTTGCACAAAGAGACGTCCACACATACAATCCTTGACACTTATCCTGCAACATTGTTCATGTTAAATAAAAGCCACAGCCTAGCAAGAGTTGGGTGCGACAGCTTCAGGTCAGTTGCCCGAGGGATGATGAAGGCGAGTAATTTACTGCGTCCCGGTTACACTGTGACAGATGGGCAGTCGTGTCGCATACGGATGATTAAGATGTGAGAAAGCTGGTTATGTTTGGATACGGTAGAAGGTATGTATTGTAGTTAAGAGTGTAGCGAGATGTACATACCTACCGACTTGGATGAGTATTAATTAATTTTCATACAATTTTTGTTATTTATTATACAACGTTCATAAAGTACCTATTCAATGTTCATAAATGCATTTTGATGTTATAGGTTCACGAGTTATCTGTGTGACAAATACGTAGTAGAATATTTTATTGGAAGAGAGGAGAAATATACCTATGCACAGTAAGTTATAAAGTGTTAAATAATAACTTAGTCTATAAAACTTAGAGCCAAGTAATTAGAGCAGATAATTATAGCAATACTCGTTATTTATAAAACTGGACCAAAAATATAAATTTTTAAAAGCAAAGCTGTTGAAATAAAAAAGCATTAAATCATTAATTGCAAGATTATCATTTATAATGTCTTTGTAATCGTTGTGCAATTTAAGACACGACCGCCAACAGATTAGGTTTTTTATTGAATTACCAATATTTGTGCGACAAGATTTTAATATTTCCTTACACTACTAAGATATCAACTTTCGCTAATGCCATATCCAATCCGATTAGCGTCCAAACATCTGAAGTATGTTTCGTAGCTCCAATTGAAACGTAGGCCTCATTTACTAAAATATCCGGGCCATCTGCGACCTCATGACTGTTTGAGGACATTTGTCATTTGCGTTGACTCGTTTCAGGATATTATATTCTAAGATTGCAATTTATTTGAGTGGTTATATGAATTTAAATATTACCTAATTTGTTAAGTTCTTTTTATAAATTGTTGCTATTTTGTAACCAAAACATGTTGTGTTTTTGATGGATATTAAAGTATATATTATGTCTGCTCGACCAATCAGAATAATGAGGAAATAAATAAACTATTCACATTTCTTACTTTCTTGCAACAAAAACGATAGCAAACTCATTTGTTTTTAAAGAAAATTATAGCTTCACATATCTGCTCTTCGAATTTTGAATTTTAGGGAATAGCAACACTTAATTCTTGAGCAATGCTTTGTTTTGAATTTCCATTTGAAAGTGCGCAGATTTGATACTAATTTGTACTCAAATCAAGTTGTAGACACATTCAGAAAATCAATTAACAAATCTGGTCATAAGACGGCCGATCACTTAATCGTTTAGCTTTCTAATGTCTACTCAATCTTTGGTAGCTTTATCCAAAAATGCTGAAATGTAGAATAAAGAAGTTCATCCTAAATATCAGACTGGATACTTCGCCGTGTCTAAAAATAACTGAAGGAAAACGGGTCACTTGCTGCTTACTCGGCTAGACCCAAATTCGTTATTAATATGTGACCCAAGCGGCACCAAAATGTTGTGCTTTCAATATTCTTAGGTCAGTTTTATTAGGGCAGTGTCTTATGAGCTTTTAATGTAGACCTATTCTATTGGTCGGATTACGTAACCGGGGTTCGCAGGTTTCATGTGTGGAATAAGTCTATGTGTCTGAATCGTGCGGTCAATGACATAAGTCGCTAATATTTCGGAATTTGACTATCCTAGTAAGCATTATTTTAAATACATCATAGTACTAGTTTTCAAAGTAGGTATTGCCTTTTTTTTCAGTAATTTATTACAAGCAGGCTGCGTGGTCTGTGAGTCAGTCACGGTATTGTTATGTGGGTATACAAGAAGAACATTAGGATTATAACAGCAGCAATTAATTGAAAGTACGGCAAAAAAAATGAGTTCAAATTAAAACGTTTAATATAAATATATTTTATTTTCACAAAAATATAAGGTAAGGTATTTAACATACCCGATTAAAAAAAAATCTAAACAAATAAAAGAAAACGCTTCGTTAATATTATTACGAGTATTTTAGCCTAACATCACAAACAACACACGAAGTCCCAAATTTCTTATTTCCGCCATTCAATAAAGGGGATTTGGATATACAAAATGGAATAATTTCCTGCTTGCAAGGACGTTCGAGTGTGAAACTGTTCGTTATTAAAATGCTACTTCGGACGGCTGACGTAATTTCTTATTTTTCTAGAAGCTGCTTTTGTTTTTAAAAAAATCTATAGCAGTCCGACTGGTGAAGTATACCCACTTTACATAGTACCACAGCCAAATAACGCTACTCTTCGTCGTGTTGCTGTGGTGAGTAAGGTCGCCAGAGCTCCTGAGGATGCACTGTTTTATTAACCGACTTCAAAAAATGAGGTTCTGTATTCGTCCCGTATGTATGTATGTAAGTATGTATGTATGTATGTATGTTTGTATGTGCGCGATTTTCTCAAAAACTATTGATTCGATTTGGATGGGGTTTTCACTAACGTAATCTACATACTTTTAGGAAGGTAGGAAGTATATAATACATTATGTAATCATTCCTATGTACAAAGTTATATGCATAAATGTACACACTCCGTAGAAGATTTACTGTTGAACGAATTCGTGAAAGTGACACGGCATAAAGAACTAAAAAGGGAAAAATAAAAAACTTTTTTAACAAAAAATAATTTTGGTTTCGGAAGTCGGTGGCAAAAAAAAGCAAACAAAAACCGAAGCCACCGACTTCCAAAACCAAAATTATTATTTTCTTTGTAGTGGATTTTTGAAGTCGGTTATTTTTTGTTAAAAAAGTTTTCAACCCGGGGGACCTGCTTGTCCTCTAAGCTGTTGGCACAAAGAATCCTTTTTTTTTAGGGTCGGCAACGCGCACGTTATTACTCAGTATCGCAAGCGTTTCATAGGCTTTTTTTTTTTTTTTTTTGAGGATGGGAAATCATCAAATGACTCCTCCCGCTCTGGGCGGAGCGGAAGGGAGTGTCAGACTCTTACTGACTAAAACCCACCCATGTTCCTTCGTTAGCCCTTTTGTCCGGGTCAGCGGTATCCCTTCCGGACAATCCCGCTTTCCCGGCAGGCTTGGGCCCTAGAGGGCCCCCTCTCCGATGCTGACATCTCTTTGAGGCGCGCGTGGAACACGTACGCGCCGTTCGGCACGGGCCTGGTCCTGATCGGACGGTGAGCTACCCATTACTCACCGCCCGCAGGCCCGCGCCTACGGTGGCCGGGAGTCGTCACGCGGCTCCCGACGCCCGGAGCGTCTACCGCGGCGGCTTGGACGGGAGAATCTCTCCCTCTCCCGTCCCGCCGCCTCCTTCACTAGCATGACTGCTTCGCAGAAGGAGGCGACTGCCTCCCACTCCCCCTCGCCCCGGACCATGGCTTGAACCAGGGCCGGGCGCAAGCGTTTCATAGGCTACGGTAAACATTTACCATCAGGCGGGCCCTACAGCGATATACCTATGTGGCGTAATTAAGCTTAAATTTTTTGCAGGGACCGTACAGTATTTCAACTTGATACCTCTACCCGTTCCTGTGAAAAAGGGTCAGACAGATAACAAAGTGATCTTGTAAAGGTTTTGATTTTTCCGTTTGAGGTATGTAACCCTAAAACAACAATTACAGATATTCTATTTCACGAAGTCCGTTTAACTTTCGTTGTGTGTGTAATGTGTACCGACCGTGTTGCGATCGTGACTGAGCGCTGCCGCGCTTACGCACACTAAAGCATTGTATATATGCACGCCTGACAACATTCATAACCCAACGGACTTCGTGAAATAGAATTTCCGTACCTACTTTTATACAACAATCCCTTTTGTTAAATATATGAAAGCCGTAGATTCCGTAGTCTCTGATTCAAAGTATATAATCAAGTATGGCAAATGTTGTCAATGGTCAATGTTGGACTAAGTCCTGTCCTTTTTTTACTCTGGCTTCCATTGAAACTAACTATTTATGATAATCAAAATTTTGGTTGGACTCAGGCGTCTTCTGGGCGCCATAACGAATTACTAAGTAATCAATCAAAAATAAAAACGCACCCCAAACGCACCTAACTACAGCGCTTACAGAGGACAATAACAATATAGTCTATGATACGTACCTATACACATTCGCGTGTTTTGGTTAACTTTCACTAGTTTATGTCGGCGGCTGGCTGCTTGCCACTACCTGCGTACCAATTACGCAGAGTGTGCTCAGCCAATAAATAATATGTGCAGTTTGTTGGTAGCACGAGGGGCTTGATTGCTTATACCTTAAGTTTAAAGCTGATCGTTTTGTCTAGTGAGTTAAGCAAGGTCTCAAAGGTCTGCTATTAAATTATATGCTATTGGGTGACTATGATTACGTGAAGACCCCTTGCTAAGGCAAGGCAGCTCCTATTTATATTGTAAGGCAAGTAGTGGTAGTTGGTTTAGAATGACTCTTATTTGGATTTTTTAAAAGTCGCTTATAACTTGTTGTTGGTGATTTTTGTCCGACTTCTGACATCCACTTTTTGTGGCTTTTGTGTTTTTATTTTTTGTCTAGAGCAGCCATTTTTTTGTAACAGTAATCCGTACGGCGACAGCGGTCGATAGCAGTGGCAACTGTTGTCGCCGACTGCAAGCTACATTAATGGTTCCTATACATTTTCTATGAGTTTTTATGAAAGTACATTCCGAGCGCGGCGACATTATGTCGCTTATCGCCTCTAGCACATATTTTATTCTGTACTGCAGTTTCTGTCGCCAGTGTCCGAATTGTACCTTTAATTAATGTCCCTATTTTCGTGTTTTATATAAGGTGCTATAAAAATATCTGCCACGGCTTTAATAGGAGGTAGTATTGTGTTTATAGATTACAATAGTGAAGAACTTTCGTACCCCGGAACAGTTAATTGAATTTGAGAAAATAAAGAAGTTAAATTAACATTGACTCTACTCTGCATAACGTGGTTCACAAAGTCGCTTCGTCAATGAAAACAACTGCTATCTCTTTCCATCTGTACTGTGAATGAAAACTGATATCAGCTGACTAGTTCGTCACTACCTAATCTACTAAAATTTATATGTACTTTTTTTTGTATGAAAAAAAATGTGACAAATAATCAATAATTTATCTTTACTATTGTAATCTATAAACACAATACTTTCTCCCATTGCAGCCGTGGCAGATATTTTTAGAGCACCTTATATAGTAGGAGGTTCTAATGTCTAACGTTTCGAACACTTTGCAGCATTCGTCCGTTTAAACTTGTTTTATTATAGTAGGTAGGTTCTCCTAAAAATGTCCGATTAATAAAAACAATGAACGTTTACCATAAAAACCGACCGTAACAATACACTCACTCCACTTCGCGATACATTGGAGTTTATCTATTACCAAACATCCTGTACCTCCTTCTTTGCAACCAGTGGACGGCGACACAAAATTTCGGACGGGTATACCCAAAATTTTCGGGGTACCAACGTCTGATAGTGATGCGTTAAGGAATGCTCAGTGTTGCATTGACAATCCCCTCTATCTTCGCTCCTCACGCCGCTTCAGAAGCGAATTATCCAATAAACATAATGAAAATTTAAGCCTACAGTCGCTGACGATACCGTTGGGACGTCTCTTACAGATAATCCTTACACAGGTTTCAGCTGAGCGGAAATAATACGCAAATTATACTAAAATGAAACGCAGTTTGAGATAATAATGACATCGATTGTGGAGACAGGCGGTACGATTGTCAATTGTTTAAGTAAAATGTTGAGGTAAATATTTGATGGTGTACTCAAATCAAATCAAATCATTTATTGCAGCAGATATGGTACATGGATCTTATAATATTAGCTAAGTTTCACATATTTGGCTGGTCTACAGCATGCAATAGTATTGGTACACATTAATCAATATTATCAAATTCTTTTAAAATAATTATTTAAATTAATTTACTAAAGTTATTACTTATGTCTATATCTTATTGCTTGTTTATAAGCATAAAATTTGCAAGGACATTTTACTCGTTTATAAGTTTTCGGTGATTCGTGTTAAGTCGGGTAATTATTCATTTGATTTTAGTCATTATTATTATCCAATATGGTAGGGCTTTTTTGTTTAACCGCGGGCGCAAGGTCTTCAAAATATTTTCTGAGTTTGATAAAAAAAGAATTGAAATGGTTGAATGTTTTGTTTTGGAACACATAGGTTAATTATTTTTCTCTAATGGCCGTAGATCAATATAAATATGTCTGGCATATGTTCAGCTGTAAACGTCCATAATGATAAATCTTTCCTTATATTATAAAGAGGCAAAGTTTGTTTATTTATAGTATGTATGAGGTAATCTCCAGAATTATTGATCCAATTCTGAAAATTCTTTCACTAATAAAAATCTACATTATCCCTGCGTACTATAGGCCACTTTTTTAAAATCAGTTCCTGTGGATCACGCTGACAAAAGCTATTAAAATAGAACTGTCGAATTTGTCCAAAAAAACCTACATGTCTGAGAAAACAAACTTCAAACGAAACTGAAACTATTTAATAACATACCGTAACAATAACATAATAACTAAAACATAATTGATTGCTTCGAATTAATTGCACGCCTGTAACACACGACGTGACATGATTACCCTAATCCCGACTCTCGTTAACGAATAAAACATTTACCAGGGGCGCCGGTACGAACCATGAATATTAATACTTTACTTTCTCCGGTCTACCTGAGTCCTGAAAGTTTATTTCATTAGTGAAACTCTATGGTATGGCCGGCATGGTGTTTCGGAGGGAGTTTTGCGTTTTATTAATATCAGTTCAGTTTTTAGTTTTGAATACTGCAAATGGGTTGAGATTTTGCAATCTGTGTTCTCTTTTCGAATCGAATAAAAAATGTATTATTGTTGATTTTGTTATCAGTATTTTCTTCGCCCGAAACTTCGTCTGCGTGACTCACAGGAGTCGTGCATTTTTTTGGGAAAAAAATGCCTTTACTACTCAGGCATAATGTGGCTTTATATTAGTGAAACAATTTTCAGAAGCGGATCAGTAGTTCTGGAGTTTACCTCATACATACAAACTCTTTATAATGTTAAAACAATAGGAAGCGGTGAAGCGGTGGGCGTTTTTGGGGTCTGTCTAATGTATATTGATGTTCAAAAAGTGCTAATTGGCTTTAGCCCACCTTGAATAAATGATTTTTAAATTTGAATGTTAATAATAATCTAATAGACTTAGATAGAAATAAATCAGTGTCAATAATGATTTTGTTTTCATTGCAGATTATCAGTGAGCTGTGAATATAATGAAGGTAAGTCTATTTCCCTATACATTAACCCACCTACTTACCACAACATAAACGCACACACGTTGTATGCTCGCAAGTTCCGTATCGTGCCGTTGTTAACACCAAACGGGTCGGGCTATTTAATTATGCCTTATTAACGTAATGGCTATAGCTGACTAACTTAATAATTTATTAGCACACGCTTAGGTACTTATTATGGAGATTAAAGAAGCCTTTTGTTTCTTTGTATAAATCAGTGCGGTTTGTAGACAAGTAAAGGCTAAAAATAAACAAATGAAGGCTACGAATTGGAACGATTTGTATTCTTATTAGGGTGTGTTTTGTTTTTGCTATGTTGTAATAATGGATGTGATGAATAACCGAAGAAATAGAAAATCTGTACTGCTCTGTTTTCCCAAAAATCACTAATAGAAACTAGCTAGTTTAATAAACCGAATTATTATTAAATTATCAGCTGAAGGCTTTCGTTAGATAAGTATAAGCCACATGCATCCACGAATCCCAAAACTTTTCAGTAATAAAATCATTACCGTCCTTCTTAAGTAGTCGGGTAAAAATAATAGGTACCTGTTTCATTCAAAATAACAGTGTTCAATTGTTCATCGACTCTACAATGCATTTTCTGTACTACCACGGTTGCGGCACTAAAAACAGTGGATTATAGAAGCCTACATCTGCTAGAGACCTCCTTCCTACTGATAAGATGATAATGGCCGATACATTATATATCATAATATTATCTATATATCAGGTGTATAAATAGGTGCACGTACATATTAAAAAGCTTGAAAATAAGTACGTAGTCACACTTCAAAGAGTACTGAATGAACTTAGTTTAAAATCCTCAACAGGAAATTTTAACCTACCGCCTGCGCACTATACCTGGAGATCAGGAAATACGGCCATTATTTCACTTGCTATCTACTAGATAAATCTCTTTTGATAAATACGCTTTGGTATACACTAAGCTTTCCTGGAAGAAACATAAATGTACCTAGGATATAAGGAAAATAGAAATACTGCGCGTTACGGAAATATTTTTCTTGAATCTCTTGGTTTTGGAATTTCTCTTTGAGTGCGTGGACTGAGAGTTCTGGGTACAACTTTCTTATCACTGTGTTGATTCAGAATATTAAAATAGATCTTCAGTTGTTATGTGGTTCGAGGAACTACATTTATTTACATGAAAACTTGAACGTCTATTATACTAACGAGAACTAGCACCTATCACCTGCGGTCGAAATTCAACCAATTGTATTTGTTAAAGCATTATTGTACTCGTATCGAAAAATAATAAATGTTTGCAGTCTGCATTCCTTCTTTATGTACCTATTATTACCTATATAAAAATATATATAGTTATAACTATCCCAAATCTCACACTTCTCACTGCACGTATTATGATTAAAAAGGGGTACAAAAATTTATCTTCATAACACTTTATAGATAAAGCATTTAATTACTGGAAATACGTAGATATTTTTCTATTGCAAAAAGAAATTATATTGTAATTAACAAGGCATTCAAAGTGCCTAAACAAGAGAGAGATCTTAAATAAAATCTCTTAAAACTATTATGGAACTTCAAAAGCCTGCAGTCAAATATATGAGAATTCCTAAAACTTGTTTACCCAACTTTGTTCTTTAAAGTGTCCGCCATTTTAAAATATTATACACAGTTCCTTGCTCAGCGTGACGTTATCTGAAATTAAAAACAAACTAAGTATCGTGTGAGCCCATTATTGTGTAGATACAGGAGTGTTGAATCCTTTATTGTGAGTAGGAAGCTTGTAATAGTTTCAAATTATACTCGGGTGTTCATTATAATGCTGAAATGAATTTATTTTTTCAAAGTTTATTATAACTCATCAGAAACTATAATAATATGATCAAGGAATTATATAAAATGGCAACAAAATTCATAATACTTGCCAAATTATACGTTATAATAAAAAAACCTATTAAATATCTTAGTGGTTAGAGCGATGTCACGGTTCATGGTTTTGAGTATGTTACTTTTAAATTTCTCAAATATTTTAATGCACATTGAAAATATTTTAAGGTACATAGATCAAACAATTACAAACTTCTATACCAAAAGAAAAACTATAAGTAAATTAATTGCCAGGTAACTTTACACAGCTTCTAACAAAATAAACGCAGGTAAACTAAAAAGTCGCTATCTAAAATTAAAAACAAACTCCGCAATATTCATAGTAAGGACAAGTTATTGTCTAGATACTTTAGACGGGTACATCCACAATAAGGCTATAAAAACTTGAAATTACGCCGGGCCTATTGTTGTCGAGTGAAGTGCTCTTACGTCTCCTCGGCGCAGACAATATGCATATTCACTGTACTCCCAGCCCTCTGTAGTGCGTGCCTATACCCGTGTTGCATCTTAGAGGAATATTTTTTAATAAAACTCTTCTTAGTTTTGATGATGTTGGGTAAAATGATAGTTATGAGATGCGGTGAATGTAATTTGTGTGGAAGTGCGTTGTTCCTTAGAAGATTCATAATATTACCTCAAAGAATTTAGTTCTATGATGGTATAACTATATTTTGTATGACGAAATTTTATTCTACTTTTATTCTCGTTTACCTACTCATTTTACAAGATGTATAAATACCTGCCTATTTTTACAAAACAATAAAATTATTTTAAAATATTACTTTATAATCCACCGACACCGGCACCGTGCAATGCCCGAGCACTGGGTCATATTGTAACCCTATGGTTGTCTGGCAGAGACGGCTGGTTACAATAAGTCCATTTCAATCTTTCTCCGTTTTATCCTTCTTAAACTTTATTTATTTATTTACAGTCACGTGTAAAAATATTGTATTTATTAGTGTAATTCAATTAGTGTACAGTACAATTAGTGAAATTTAAATACCCCATTTTGCTAAAATGTTGATTGAAATTGTGAAATATGAAGCGTAGGTACAGTATCTTGAAAAAAAATACTGTTATGATTATTATAATATTTAAAATAAAATCTTTTACAGAAAATTATGCATACCTATTTGATTTTTGCTAAGTGCATAAATCATTTTGCACGTGACTGCAGATCTAGCTATGTATCTTATATTTATTATATATAAAGGTTTAAAAAGTGCACCAAGCTGCTGCACGGAAAACAGGCATAATTTAATTTCCTTTTAATAGTGTTAAAAGAAAATTTATTAAGTATAATCGTTTATGTTATTACGTAACACGTTAGCACATGCGCTAGTTACTGCATAATTATTGTGGCAAAGCCCGCTGTGGCCGGCTCGGGTAATATTTTCTAATAAAAGAGCCTACGGGCTGGGCCAAACGGCCAATTATGAATTATATATGGTCGATTTTATGGTACGTAGCTACACTTGTTAATGTGTATTTGCGATATTTAATATTTTGAAGGTCTATACAGGGTAGGTTTTGTTGAGTTATGTGAACATAAATGTATGGAACGCTGATTTTTTTTTCGCGATTTCAGGGTTGGTCCCGAAGTAAAAGTTGTTCATAATGATGAGTAGAATGACCCCTTAAAATATTTCCACTGTTTAACCTGCCATCCTGTAGGTATATTATGCTATGTTTAATTTTGAAAACATTATTAATTTTAGCATTAAACAGCGATCAAGGAATTGGGGTCTAGCATTGAACACAGCATTCATTAATTCATAACTATCGTTAACTAAAACCAGCTTTACTTATTTCTCAAACTCAAGGATTCATCTAATTACAATTTTGGATACATCAATTTTACGTAACAGTAAAAATCTTTAGTCCCTGCAAAACCACAACAAATTAATATACGATGCACACAAAAATCTGCTAAGATAACAAAACAAAGCCCTAATAACCAACATGTATATTCTAATATAGTGCCGTTAATACCGTCCCTTACACTTTATTTGTAACATGGCGTGCCACACCGCACGTAGCAAGGAGCACCAATAACCTTAGGTAACGACATAAGCCCACCACGTATGGTATCTACTTAAAAGGCATTTACATTCATACAACCATATTTACATAGGATCCCCGGTGTAATGCTGGGAAGTTCCATTTCTAAGGGTTTTCGTGGAATAAACTGGGAGGGTAAACCGATGTCGATAAAGATAGAAATCAGTGAGATTTGTGTGTGTACGTTTTTTTTGTTTTGTATGGAATTGTAGTTTAGATAAGAATAATAAAGAATGCTGTAGTGTATTTAGGGTTTGAATTGGATACGGAAATAAATTGTCTGCTCTTTCCCGAAGGTACGATCTTTGTTTGAATAAATTGATTGAATATAAAAAAGATAAATTTATTTATCCAAATACTAATAGCATAAGCATAGCATAGCATAATCGGCCTATAATGTTCCCACTGCTGGGACACAGGCCTCTCTGTGAGAGGGAGTGGGCCGTAGTCCACCACGCGGGCCCAGTGCGGGTTGGTGGACGTCACATGTCTTCGAATTTTTGGTTCTAGGACATGCCGGTTTCCTCACGATGTTTTCCTTCACCGTCAAAGCAAGTGATAATTAATTTCTAATACGCACATGACTTCGAAAAGTCAGCGGTGCGTGCCTCGGGATCGAACTCGAACCATTCGCCGTGGGAGGCACATGGTTAGACCACTAGGCTATCACTGCTCTAAAATACTAATATTTAAATAATATTCAATCACCAGGTAGGGGTGGGTATGAATATTGCAAATCTAGCTTTTCCACATGTAAAAGTCACTCTTATTCACCAACAAAAACATGATGTGACTGTCCAGACAACTGATGCCGTATATATTGCCTGATTCTATAACATTGGAACCTCTTGATATACCAATATCACTAGTGTAGCAATAAAAATCACTGTTTCCGATACGTGCGGTTGAATTATAGATACTGGAAAATGTAGAAAATGCAATAAGAATGTGATATTGAATTTAAGCACTTGAAATATTTTACTCGACAATTTTATGACCAAGATACAGCGACGATATTATGAAGACTGTAGTTTTGAAGCGTTGCAACAAATTTTTTAATTTGAATTTTGAAAAGTATATTTGACTCCAAATACAACTAGGAACAATATTATTCTTTCTTATACAATAACAAATTATTAGGCTATTATTTATCTCATTACTTTGATCGCGTGCTGTACGTTAGGTAAAATAACCAAAACTTTCATAAATATGTTTTATTTAATAATATATTCTAAAGATGCAAAAGTCTGCAAAAACTTTTTAACCAGATAAAAATTTAAGGCGACATGCGACATGTGTAGGACAAATTGATTAGTCAAAAAGCGGATCCAATTCACTGTAGTTGTACCATTAGTGAAACGAGAAGTCGTCTGGGTGCAGTCTAAAAATAACTGGATGAGAAAAGGTACAATGTTACAAGTTCCGCGAATTCTGTACGGAATTCATATTTAAGTGATAAGTCGATATAAGTAGGTAGAAAAATAACGTTTTTTCTTTTCTTTGAACCTAAATGAAATCACGTGAATGCCTGATCGGTTCATTAATTATGTATTTTTTATTTCAAAAGCATTGCAATTTTCATTAAACTTAATTAGAACACATTTGTAAAGAAACCAATAAATAATGCAGATCTATAGTCATAAATTCCACAACTCACTAATCAATATCAACTTTATTGCCAAGCTTATTACTAAACTAGCTTCCGCCCGCGGCTTCGCCCGCGTTTTTGGGATAAAAAGTAGCCTATGTGTTATTCTGATGTATTACTGTAAAGTTTCATCAAAATCCGTTCAGTAGTTTTTGCGTGAAAGAGTAACAAACATCCATACATCCATCCATCTATCCATACATCCTCACAAACTTTCACGTTTATAATATTATTAGTAGGATAGGATACAAATCTACATCCAAATAAAATATCGACCTATCATAAATTGCTGTTAGCTGCAGACAATGCAGAATACCACTTTTAATTAAACACAGAATAAAAGCAAACGGGATCACGTATAGGAAAACGGATAACAAAAAGCTATTAGAATCTTTAATAAAAACACGAGAACAAGGTTCTAGGTAAAGAAAAAGAGAAAGCCGAAAGCACCGTATGTAATAGAAGCTGATAATGGCATTACAATATTAGTTGCGGAAACAACGTTAGGAAAGCAATTTTGGCATCGCATATTGGCTATTATCAAGTACTGATCCTTTGTTTGTTTATTATTTTCGATGAAACCCTGAGTCGATAGAGGTTTGATGTGATAGCCTGCTTCTAAATATAAGTAAATATAAACATAGTTAATTATATGTACTGAAAATGTAAAAATTTACTTGGCTATTTGCGTGAAAAAATATTAGGTTATGTAGATGATTTAATTTGTTTTTTCAAGTTTGCAATTAAAAAACCGTAATGAATAATATTTCACTTCAACAATATTTATGTTTTTTTTTGTTTAAGTAATTCATAAAATTATTCATAACAGTGTTACTAAAGTCGTAACGAAAAAAATATTGTCTCCAATACGTTTTTTCTTTCAAAAACAAGCCGTTATTTGACACAAAGTAATATTATGCATACATTTAGAGTGAAGTGAGTGTGAAATTATGACGCAATAAACGTGCCGCATCGTTGAATAGGCCGCGTTCACAGTAAATAATGGCCTAAAGATATAAGATTCTGAACAATATCTTATGTGCTATCTGCGAAATGCTCCAACTCAATTCTCTTACAAAAATATGGCAACTTAGCAAATCGTCAGCACACCTGCGCTTGAATAACGCTTTCCCATTTCCCTGTAATATCCTTAATAAATCTGAGTAAAGTTGAGAATATATTCATATTTCTTTTATGGTTATCAATTGCGACAAAGTTTGAGCTTTTAAATAATATATCCTGTGTCACACTCGGTTATGTTCGAACCAATTTTGTGCCCGGAACGTTTTGTGTTCCGAACATTTTGTCGAATAACTTTGTTGCCATTCAAACAGGAGTTGATTCTCAGTGAATAATTAAAATAGTTGTTTTAAACGAATGCATGGATGTAGACCGCATATTTTCAGCACATACCGCTTGATTAAAAACCACAGACGGAATTAATTACAAAATACATCATCATTTTGTTGGACTTTGTACGCCTTTGTGTGTTCAGGTAATTATATAAAGACAAATTGATATTTAATAATAATGAAGCATGTTTTTTTTTTTTTTTTTCATTAAAATATGATCGTTTCACATTGTTTTGCTATTATGACATTTGTAAATTCTTGTCACGACTTACTTTCAGCGAATTATATTTCCTATCAAAAAATTCTCTTTATAAAAACTATAATAGACGAATGGACACTAAAGCCTCCACAGTAAAAGGTTTCACATGTTAGCTTTTTTAGTCGGCTTACACGCAAAAGAATAAATAGGTCCACCAAAAATCCACTAATCAATAACGTGTGTACGATATATTAATCAAAAGATATCCCGTTTTTTGCAACCAAAGGGTGAGTTTGAATGGCACCCCTTCCAAATATTGGTTTTTGTTGGGCTATACCCGTCGTCCAGTAAGAGCAAAGCCATGTTTTTCCATTTACAGCGATACGCACGTTCGCGATATCTTACGCATTGGATAAAGGCTTTCACTATGTTTTATAGTGCTACGTCATTAAACTGTGAATATAAAGTGGGGGTATGACAAAACATGAATTAATTTGAAATATGTCGCACGGTACGATGCACACCCTAATATGTGATACACAGGAGCTTCAACAATTTTGGCAACAATTTTGTCAATGGAACCCGATCACTTTTGTCACTGCTGACGGAGATATTTATAAGAGTTTTAAAGCTTCATAGAAATGATCTACATAATGGCCTATGCTGCTGATTTCTTATTTAATTTCTTTCTTTATTTAATCTGTAGAGCCAATCTCTTTTTAGTACAAGAATATTGTTAACATATTTCAGTGTAAAACACTCCTGAATATAAATTAATAATACTTATGTACCAAAATTATGCATCTTGGAATAAACTCCTTGTACCTACGTTTACTAAACTTCAAACCAGTATGTCACTATTGTTGGTATGCATGATAACACCACCCTATGAGGGAAAGTGAGGAAATTCGCTCAATTATATACCCCGCCACAGCTTTTTAGCTTATTTATCAATCAATCTCCGATCTAGGGTTGATAAACAACACCTCAATGTCAACAGTAAGTCTGTTGTGTCGATTCACTAGAACTAATGGATTCTCATTATATTATTGTAATGCGTGATGTAATTTATTATGGATTGAAGGTGCAGCCCTATTACGTCGGATTTTGTGAGGTATTTCTTATAATCAACGTCTAGGTGGTATAAATAGGTGAGTCAACATTTAATACAATTTTATTTTCACAGATGACATAGAAACTATAACATGTTTTATGATAATGCCCTTAGTAAAAGTGATGCTATAAGGGTTCCGTTTTTTTTTATGTACGGAACCTTAAAACGTAAACTAAACAGAGAAGAGTACCTATATAGTTTGATGAGTTGATGTGTATCAAAATCAAAACCCTTTAATCTGATCGTCGAAATAAAAAATCTGTCCTGCCAATTTGCCGAGCACTCTAGACGCGCTATTACATATTAGAGGTTATGTTGGCGCGTGCAAGACACGTGTCCCGACGAGGACACGTCATTAGCTTCACGACTCGTCTCTAGGGAACGACTAAGGCGGTTTTTTGTTCATAACTGGTAATGGTGCAATATGGAAATCGTGAGCGATAAGATTGTAATGTTTGTTACAGAAGAAACATCTGATAAGCGCGCTTGTAAGACACTTTTTAACAAGAAAAAGGGTTGAAAATGCTTTTTCTTACACACTAGTACTTAAATGAAAAATATTTCCACAATTAACTTTATATTTTTATACCAGTCGACGTCAGCGGAAATGGTATAGGCGTTACGCAGGTGGATATAAATTGTCATTGCTAAAACTATTTATACTTTTACCCACACACGTACAATGGCCCAATCAAGAAGCTAAGTGCGAAAAACGGGTGGTATATTTTACCAAGTTTCACTCTCGTAAGGTTTTTTAAGTTCCCACAACACTATTTTTTGGGTGCAAGCACGTATTTTTATCTACAGATTAAACGAGGAACGCATAGAATTAATGATCTAAATAGTGGTAAAAGCCGCATTACAATCGTGTAGTTTTAGAAAAATGAAGTGCGTAAAAAGACGTAGGTACACGAAAAGCGACTTTATTTTAAACTAGCCCGCGAGTCCGTCAATGAAATGACCAGTTTAAATTAATGATCTCCGTAGTGTAGGGTGGCTAGTACTACCAAGAGGTCAAGCTGTATCTCCGGTTTATCGCATCGGAATTAGATGAAACGTAGCTTAGATTTTAGGTTGAACCCCAAACCAAAAAGGTTGAAAACCACATGAAAATCCGTTCAGTACTTTTTACGTGATGCCCGCACAAGCAGGCAAAAATTCAAAACTAAATCTTTTTGGTTATGGTTACGTCCAAGTACCCTATCCCGGCTGTTTTTTTCTGGAATGTTTTCTATGTACAGACACGACTATTTGACAATTTTATAATACATAGTAAGTATAGATTATTTATTGATAAACCATCTACATGTAGGTATGAGTTGTTATCTCCCTTTCCTCTTATAACTTGGGCCTACACAAAAGTTGGGAGTAAAAGGTAGTTCCAGCTTTTTAAATTTCCACAGGGGCAATAGTTGGAGTGCTCTCATTACTTTGTAATTTAGTAATTAACACTGGCTGAAATGAGTTTCTAAGTATATTTTATTTACTACTAGACCTGTTAATTGGTTTGCCTTTACCAGGGTGAAGAGATTTTTAATTATAAGTACATACTTACCTTTATAACCGACTGCCTCAGAAGTAGAGTAATGTTTTTCGACTAGGTATATGTAGGTATGTATTGGTACGCGCAGCAGCCTAAACGGCTTGATGAATTTCAACATTGGTGCCGTTTGATTTGTCTTTATTGTGGGAGTGACATGGGGACATATTTAATATTACGCATTCGAATTTTTCGTTTTTCAAATAATTTTGTTTAACTTGATTATATTTGCATTTATAACTTTTTCTTTCAAAATCCTAGTAACAGTATAATTACAAGATACAGAGTACCTACCTACATTAAACTCATGATGATAAATCTGTATGACTATTTCTGATTGTTTACAGAAGGCAATCACGTAAAGCGTACTTCCTTAGTTTATAAACAGCAATTTGTTGCAGAATGTGCCTTCTAACATTTTATCAGTCACTTTCAACTAGTACCCAAAGTATTATTAATAAAACAGTTTTCTTCGACATTAATCATAGCTTTGCCCACTATCATTAATAAATAGCGAAATAATAAACCATTACTGCCCACTTAATTCCTATCGATATCCTAATAATTCATTACACCTTATCGCCAACTACCGGGATATCGCCAAAAATAATAAGAGCCATAGAGTCATGACGGAAGAACTCCTTTCCTGAATAATGGGTGTCGACTTCCTGCGATATATTTCCGCTATCTCACCGCCAACATGGCGTCCGCACTTCCGGTTGACCGTTATGGAGTGTTAATCGAGCATTATGTCTGAACAGATGAAAAACTATCTTTAGAAGCGCTCGGCTGGATAATTTTCATTGATAGGTGAGATTTTATTAGTTTTAAACTTTTAAGTAATGTTACTTTTTGTGTGTGAGCCTCTTTATGTATTCTGAATAAAATTGGTGGTGATTGCGTGTGTACACTATCTGTGGACTGTGGACACTATCCACATACAGCGTGGTTTTTAAGTTAGCTGTATGTACTGTGATCATTTTTATATTTTTCTATTTTTTTGCAAAAAAGACATTTTCTTTCTTATTTAGGATATCATGAAATAAACTTGCAAATAGCCAACAATATAAAAAAACCGGCTAAGTGCGAGTCGGACTCGCGCACAAAGGGTTTCGTACCATTATCTATAAAAACGGCAAAAAAATTATGTCTGTTGTATGGGAGCCCACCTTAAATATTTGCTTTAATTTAATTTAATTATTTATTTTTAAAGTGAATATATAATTAAATATTCTGTGAAAATTTCAAGCGTCTACCTGTTGCTGTTATCAATATCCAGCATAAAATCACGTTTGTTGTATGGGACCCCCCTTAAATATTTATAACAACAAATACAAAAAACAGAATAAAATAAATATATTTTATTCTGTTTTTTGTATTTGTTGTTATAGCGGCAACAGAAATACATCATCTGTGAAAATTTCAGCTGTCTAGCTGTCACTGTTCATGAGATACAGCCTAGAGACACACAGACAGACAGACAGACGGACAGCGAAGTCTTAGTAATAGGGTCCTGTTTTTACCCTTTGGGTACGGAACCCTAAAACGAGTAACCTGGCGTACACAAACTCTACGTCATATACATAATTAGGCATTCTTTAAGGTTTTCATATCGCTATCGATTCTGGATGACGTGAATGGGAAACACCATCGAGCTATGGTTTAATAGCAGACGTCATTGTTTGCCTCCCCTGCCAAGGCTTTTGTTACTCAGCCTTGCCTTCAAACAAAAGAACTTCCTAGATGAACAAAAACGTAATTACGAGGAAGGGCTGAAAAGAAAAAATCTTAAGATTATTATCTAATTTTTCACCGTTATCCTTAACATAAATGTTTCTTTTGTAAAAGTATTTGATAAAGAAAAGATCAAAAGGTGAATTTTTTGCTTCAAATGTCTTTGTTTGCTTTGTCGAAGTTTTGGTTTTGATAAAATATTTTGGCAGTACCTACATATTTATATTTATTATCCCTGATGCGCCATAGCGCATCAGGGATAAATATGTACTTATACATAATTATGTAAGTAAATAAAATCCCTACCGTAGCTTTACACCGCTTTCAATGTAGATACTAATATAGGAATCAGACATAGAAACTTAGATCTAAGTCTACTGTTGTTGATATATCGTTATTGGTTACTTACATAGGTTCGTATATTTTTATTAATGTATGTGTATTTTGTAATGTATCTAAGCATATTTATTACTGTGTAATTACCTAAGTCCGACCTTGCCATAAAACTACGCCAAGTTGGCAAAACGAATTTTTTGTTTCATTCAACAGAAAAACTTTTTGCAGTAATAAAAAACATCAATTGCGGTATCAGAGGTGATCAACCTTTGCCATCGTGGGTAAGCTTTAGACCAGCGCGGCTTGTTCAACAGTTTTTCCAATTACGCCATCGTTCATACTCTATAATTTTGCAATTTTTATTCTAAGGACGGTTTCCTTTGAGCGATTACTTGCGTCTTTAATATAACTTATGCCGCTTGTTAGCTACTTCAGGTAATTTCACGGTACGACAAGGAATAGTAGGAGTTTTTAATTTATTGCTGGTGAAACGGAAATTAGCATGTTGGTTACACAAGTCCTTTGTCGTGCTCGCTAATTCCATTTTCTAAAGGACGTAGTTTTGGGCTTGATATGGTACAGTAATAAAAGCTTAACCAAAAATAATAATATATTTTAATTGTTCTTTGCCTAATTTATCTTAGAGATTAAGAATTGGAATCAAAAATCGAAATAAATAAGAAATATAATGATTATGCCGTTGACATTTTGAAAAAACCAATAAAACAAAAACGGGTGCATGCTGGCTGGCGCGTGCCTCCACAGAATATCATGTCGACAGCAACTAAAACCTTTGAATTGAGAACTCATTAGTCGGGTTGTACTTCATTGGATCATTCACACCATACTTAACCTCACTGTCACAAATACGAAGATTTCTCTTTAACTCAATTACGTACAAAAACAAATAAAAAATGAATTTCAATAATCTTGAAATACTCGATCACACCAAACTAATTTCATATCTGTACCGACATACACAATCTGAAGCCCAGCGTTCTATGGGCGTCTGCCGTGTCCTTTTAATGGAACTTCGTTTATTTATTATTTAAACATTTTAAACTAGCCAGAGTAACAAGGTTAAATAAAATATTTTTTGCTGGTATTAGTTAATTTTATAATAAAACAAGTTTAAACGGATTAAATCGCGTAAGTATAATTACTGAATGTGTAGTAATCGCGAAAACCTAAGACATCAATTAGTTAACTTTTAGGGTTCCGTGCCTCAAAAAAAAATGGAACCCATAAAGCATCACTTCGTTGTTTGTCTGTCTATCTGTCAAGACACTTTTTCTCATCGTACTTGTCCGGTTTTTCTTTCTGAACCCAGCTCAGAGGTGAGGTAGCGAGCTGCAATATTTTTTATTTCATTTTCTATCGCCTGTATAGACAGGCAATAGAAACTACTAACAGCATCCCGCCGCGAGGCATGCTATCCTGCCTCGCGGCGGGATGCTGTTAGTAGTTGTGATATAAAAATTCTGTACTGTACTGCTACTGAAAGCCTACCTATACAGGGTGGCAGGTTAGACAGTGGAAATATTTTAAGGGGTCATTGTACTCATCATTATGAACAACTTTTACTATGGGACCAACCCTGAAATCGTGAAAAAAAAATCAGCTGTTCCATACATTTATGTTCACTTAACTCAACAAAATGTATGGAACAGCTGATTTTTTTTTCGCGATTTCAGAGTTGGTCCCATCGTAAAAGTTGTTCATAATGATGAGTACAATGACCCTTTAAAATATTTCCACTGTCTAACCTGCCACCCTGTATACTCCAAAGTTAGAATCTGACAGTTTTTTTGTGCTGAACATCAGTGATCGCGCTGGCCGTCCCTATAACAAAGAGGTAGTGAAAAGTATTTGAGTTTCATACAGGTTGTTCCCTAATGTTATGTGATATCCATCTATTACTTTACCTGCTTGGTAAATAATGTACTATAAAAAGTTCCAGTCATTTTAAATAAACACGATGAATTGGTGACTTATCCACAAACAAACCTTTAGAAACTTGAAAATCTACCTATCATCAACTTGCTTATTCACCACAAGCGGACATAACAAAATCCGACCAAATCTATGTAAATGCGACCTACTTTCAACTCTTAACATTACGAACCATACATTACCGTATGAATATTATATTAAACACTCAGGAGGTCCGCGTTGTTTGATGATTTATAATTCCATTTGACCCCAAGCTGCGTGTCAGAGCCTAGAGATACACGTAGTTATAGAAGATTATCCTTGTGCCAACCCGGATGGATTGCTTCTGGAAGTACGCACGAACACACTTCATGATATATTTATGGGAAAACGTCCGCTGGCTTAGGTTTTTGGAAGGCGGAATTAGGCTTCCATGTTTGTGGAATTTGCATAATTATTTACAGCGTGGTCTGCAGTTAAGTAATGGCGATCTGTTGTTGTTGATACTGTCTCATATCAGTCCTGCTTCTTAGTTTGAAGAAAGCTTTATAATCAATGCTCGTTGTCTCAGGATCTGTGTCTTTAGATTTTTACAGATATCTTTGGCGGTAAATCTGTTCATTGTTTATAGGTTTTATTTTATCATCAGCGTATTTTTCGCATCCTATTTTTTGTGTTCAAGTGCATTTCATTAAGGTAGCTACGCAAGTAGGAACTATTTATTAATGGTAGGTACTACATTAGTAGAGACCAGCTATTAATTGATCTTGAAAAATGATATTGACTGCACTATAATCGATTGCAATTTACATGAAAGCGTACGCACTCAAACTTCCTACACTACGCCGCTTTTACTCAAGATGTTTGCCGGTCTCTGTACTTACCTTATCACTGCAAGTATCATAGATTTACGAGTTTACAACCAACTAAGCTCTATAGTATTAGGTACACTTTGCTGGCTCCACTATAAACTAAAGGAGTCAGTAAGCCACAACCCACAAACCCAGGACATATTGTTATTACATTAAACTAATCCATACATGACTTGCCGCTCGCATTACAATTTCCAACTAAGATCTTAAGGCTAGCCTTAGCTTAATCCCAGATGTGGGCTTTAACTTAGAAATAAGTCTTATACGAGTCCGTTGATTCTCATCAGACAAGAATTCTTTGTATGGTTTCGTCTGAAAAGCTTAATTAAAAGCCTCATGTCTAATTAGGCAGGGCGCACAATGCGCTCAGAACTTGTAAGACAGTTAAGGGGAAGTAATTAAAATATTACCGTACAAGTCAGATGTTTTCGTCCGCTTATTACAAGGCTCAACAAGTTAGACTTAATTTTGTAAAGGTGCTCGTTTGTGGATTGTGAAAGAAAATTCCCGAAGAGAATATTTTTGTTTGAGGTGTGGGTACCTTTGAATGAGTACTTATGTTGTGAAAGAGAAAGTCGTAAAGCCGTAATACACAGTGATTAAAACAACAACACAAGGTTCTCCTTTTTGTTAACATGTTTCAATTACTTAGATGTTCCCGTAGATGTGGTATAGAACATATAATTTCAAAAATAAATATTAATTACTGAAAGTAATTGAGTCTTACATGGATCATTTATAGTGCCATTTTTCAGTTTTGAAGCTCCAATAATATAAGTATATAGAGTTTTTCTAACAAATATAAAAGCGAACATAAGGTTGTTATTATATTCTGTGACGCGATATTTTTTATTCATACACCGCCCTACAAAGCGGCAACCTATTTCGTCTGGTTAACCCACTAAGAATTTCTCTTTTATATATCTAAAACAAAAACATGAGTAACATCAACAGGCTTTATTTTTGCAATTCTGTATTTTTGTAACGTCACAATATTTTCCGGTGGTCGGGCCGGGAGCGCGCACGGTTTGTCTCGATGTTTGCCCACGTGTGCGGTCCCACGGGCGCCAATGTTAGCATTATGCTAATTCTGTACATACACCCAGTAGGTATTATTGTTACAAACTTTTGTGCGTGACGTTACTTTTTACTCGTTATTTTAATTTTGTTATTTTGAGGCCTTTATGAACACGTTCGTTAATTGTTTTAAAGGTAACGGTCATTACATTTTAATTATTATCAAAGGACACTTTTTAATTGTATTTTTTTACATTTTGAAAATGTTGTCTTTTGCGGAAGTAGCTTTATGTCGTATTTTATTCAGTGTACATTGAACTCGAATTCGGTCAATTCAACCTATCACGTTATTGGAATCATGTCCAATGGATCAAATTGGTTGAATGTGGCACACGTTAAAATGATTTCGATATTGGTTTTACATCGATCAAAATGGCTGTCTACTTCGATATGGTCATTATTGTGGCCATATTAACTATAACGATTGTACAATCATTAAAGTACCTGGTAGAGTGAATGACAAACAAATGAGTTCTTGTAATGGTGGCGTGACTTAAATGTTTCACGTTATTTCATCATTAAAGTGACGTTCTAGTTCAGAATCTCTACTTAACTTTGTAAAATGGGATTGTGATGTAGTATATTTATGAGCTAATTTAAGTATATATATGGTATTTTTACCTATTTAGACTATAAATAGAGTATACAGAAAGAAGACCCATGTCTTAGGGCGCTTGTAGACGTCCGGTTTTTTTCACCGGACAACGGACCGATTTTTTACCGGATTCGCGGTGGTGTATGGTTTATAATGAATGTGTGTACACGCACCGGACATTTCATTCCGACCTCGCCGACGAGGCCCGTCGCGACGTCCCCATAATGACCCGAGTCCGCCGCCGAGTATAACTCAGACCCCAAACCGACCCTTGCTCGAGCCAGCCCGCGTTGAGCCTGTAGATTTAAATTCGTCCCAAAATAATGAACCGATCCAGCTAGTAGTCCCTCCCTCTAGTTGCCCTCCCCCCAGCGACGCCCTAAGCCGAGGCCCGTACCCCATTAGGGGGTGCCCTTAGCATGTGGTCGCTTAGTTTGTAGTTTTTATTTAGTTTTAAGCCTGGCTGGAGGCATTTGTAAGTCCTCACCAGAAGTTCGCGTTAAGCAGTGACGGCTGTTAGAAGCCAACTGCGAGAGGCCATATAAAAAAAAAAAAAAACGCACCGGTCATTGGTCCGGCGAACAATTTACGCCGGATTCATTATAAACTATACAATGATAAAAAGTCGGTCCGTTGTCTGGTAAAAAAAACCGGACGTCTACAAGCGCCCTTACTGTTCATGATGAAGGAGAGCCTAACAATATGTATTTGGTTTACAAAAAAAAACCCTATCTTACTTTAAGTATTTGGCAGCCCGGCTGGGAAATTACCTACACCTTACGGAATACCACAGCTAAATAACGCTACTCTTCGGTAGTTTTGGGTTTCTGTGGTGAGTAAGGACGCCAAGGCCCCTGAGGATGCGCTGTGTTGACAGTGGCGGGGAACCTGCTGGTCCCCTAAGCTGTTGGTAGAACGAATCTTCATTTTAAAGGGTCGGCAACGCACATGTGGTACAGTATTCCCAAATTAATAATGCGCATACAGATCTTCGCTAATTGTCGTATTCCCGGAAACACCGAATCATTGAATCGTAAGAGCCCTAAATAATGCATGAAGAAAATGCACTTAACCACTCTATATACTTTTTTTATCTATATACTTTTTTATTTCCGGGAATACGACAATTAACGAAGATCTGCATGCGCATTATTAATTTGGGAATACTGTACTGGATGTTGCAAGCGTTTCGTAAGCTACAGCTACGGTAATCGCTTACCATCAGGCGGACCGTACCTACACCTGTTTGGCACCATTGTCGTATAAACAAAAATATCTCCAAGAAGAACAAAGGTTCATAATTATCACGAAACAAACTCAACTATAAAAAGACCAAACCAGTCATTTTCGAGCAATAATCAACCGTTTCTTCTTCTCCACGTTCCAACGCTTCTCACTGTCGAATTAAACGTGTAAAGGAACCAAGTTCCCGCATTACCGTCAACGCACAATACAACTTCGTGAACAACTTGTATGGCATGGATTAGGAGTGAATGGAGTGATAAACGTGTGGAATGAAACACATGATATTAATGACTAACGTCCAGGCAGTCAATAATTAGGACTATGACATGAATGGGTGATACTGTAACGACAAACGTTTATTATTTTTCTTCGCATATTACTCTAATTTCGAGAACATGTTTCTTGAACAACAAAAGTAGTCAGTACAGGTTTACAGCAATCATAAATCTCTATTGGTATTTCTCTTTTGTATCGTAAATACTGACAAAAAAATATACCTATATACACTGTCCTGCAAAAATAAGTATCACACGTAATACGAAGTAGTAGTAGAAAGTGCAGTACTTATTTTTGCAGGCCAGTGTAGAATCACATAATGTAAACATCAAGCGTGGTGAATAAAGCATTTTTTTCAGAACCATCGATTTTGTCTTTAAGCATTTCCATTTCTTTTAGCAAACATTTTGCTTTACATAATATTATACATAATATATGATCCTCAAACTATATAATATAGGTATGGACTACATAAAGGTAGCAGATTGAATATTATAAGAAATAAGAGTATGTATTGTCCCGCCGCGCCGCCTGAAAATACTTAAAGCATTCCATGTTCTTTCTATTCCATGTTACATGACGACAAACTTTCCCGTATATAAACAATCGATGTCTTTGTATGTGAAGGGATAGAAGTCGATCGGGAAATTGGTGTTCGTGTTCAAGTTTAAGTAGAGTTTTGATTAGAGTGCAGTGTAACTGTAGTTGCATCCCTTTAATAGCTGGAGTGGCATCTTCATTCAGATGCGTGATTGTCATCTGAAGTTTCTGTTTTAATTATAATAAGAGTATTGTCTGTACATTTTATGAGATCTTTTGGTTGACGCTGCCCGTGACCAAAAGTCTGGCAATTACTTTGGCCAAAGCATTGCCATACAACGTGGCAATGCTGCCAGTCTTTTGGCTAGGTACGCTACCAGTTGACAGCGATGCAGGGCAAAATAAAATATTTCCTCGTGATAAATTGGGAAACAGTTTTGTTGGTCCCAAGCGCAACTGCTGAGCATAAAAAACCGGGCAAGAGCATGTCAGACCACGCACAGTGTAGGGTTCCGTAGCAAGAAGCATTTCAGTCTACCGACCGCAAATAGGTATAAGCTATTTTTGCGGTTGTCGAACTCAAAACTGAAAAAAGTGAATATTTCAAAAAGTTATTGACGTATTTTGTTCAAACCAATTTTAATCGAGAGTATTTATTAGATGCCATAAGCTTGATTTTTTCCAGATTTTTCGATAGCGCGGTTCGAAAATTACAGGGGGGGGGGGAGGGACACATTGTTAACGACTTTCGGAGCTCCTAGTTCATTCAATATGCACTTAATTAAAAAAGTTATTTAGAATCCTCTATGTTATTTTCAAAGACCTATCCAACGATACCCCACATGACGGGGTGCAGGAATTTTTTTTTTCAGCCTTCAGTTTCATTTATGGGAGCCCCCCTAATTATTTTATTTTTCATCATTTTACTACAGACCTTTATGGCGGCTTATAACAGACATCTACTTACGAAGTTTCATGCAAATTGGTTATGAACTGTAGATTTGACGAGGGTGTGACAGATGGACAGACGGACAGACGGACATGACGAAACTATAAGGGTGCCTAGTTTTACTAGGGAACCCTAAAAATGATGTAATAAAAATATCCAGACAATCGATGACATCAAACTTAAAAAAAGTGCTTACACGAGGAGCACGAGGAGGTAACTCAAGGAGGTAGATAACCTACAATTTTTATACGATTTTTATAACAGGTAAAACCAGAGACTTAAGAGCCGAGATGGGGTGTATAAAATCCGCTAAAACGTGACGCGAATACGAGTTCAAGTTAGTCTTTCACGAGCATTAGCGCTTTGATCCAGGCTTTTGTAGAAATATTCAGGTTTCGCTGCTTAAAAATATATAGTTTCATTTTTAACTTTAACAAAGAGGTTTTAGGATATTTTATGCTTTAAACCTTATAAATGTTAATTTATTCAACTTTTGCGTTAATTTATTAAACAGGCATATTTATGATAATCGTAATGAGTAAATCGTAACTTAATATATAAGTATAATCGTAACTTGTTGTTGGGGTTTGCGGTCACTTTTAGGGTTTTGATTAAAAAGGCGATTCAACTCAAATTACAATAGGTTTACTTTCATAGTAAATTACAAGAATATAGTTAGGTATAAGAACAATAGACATACGCGCTAGGTGACCGCGGCAGAGTGAATGGCGCGAACGATCGCGGCGATGCGATGCGGCCGCGCGGCCCTCGTCCTCTTCGTCCCGCGACCCCCTCTCACAGCTGCATAGTGGGTCGCGGCATCATTCATGCACAGTGGTGCGTTAACACTTGTGTACACTATTCTGACGTGATGATGTGACGTAATAGAGTAGCTTCTTAAGCATAACTTCTTAAAATTCATATAATTATGACGCCGATTAGAGGGATCCACACTGGACGATCCACCGCGCTCCGATCGCGCGCGGCAAGCCACATTCCTTTGGAATTGCTCTTCTGGCTCTAATAGGCTTCTGGTGTACGTACCTACTAATGCATCACAACACGGTACGTAAGTCTAGTGTGAATCAAGCTTTAATGGCACGTTTAATTAATTATTCTGTGTTACTAAAATAGTGTACGATTGCTAGGTACCAATTACAATTATTGCCTTTTATTTGTGGATACCTTTAGATTATTTCTAGTTCATAATTGATGTAGGTAGGTACTTGGAATTAAGTGGGTATTAAAAAATACGTCGCTTCCCCCAAGTAAGTTGCTAAGTCAGGCAAAGCTTGCGATGCGTAAAATGTACGCTCCGGTGCAATATTGCGTAGCGCTGAATCCCGCGTAAGCACCAACGGACTATTATTTGGATAGGTGTAAATTTACCCTCCAAGAAATCTATTGATGCAATAGACGAGATGTTAGCGATGTAAAGACAGGAAAATTTGTTTATGAAGAAGTCTTTGTTTAGGTATAAATATTATCATTTTTGGTTAATTTGGATGTACATAAATATTAATTTTGTGTCAATTGGGATGTTCATGTAAAGACCGCATTTCACTTGGCGTATTAAATTTGACCAAATATTTGCGTTATTTGGCGAATACAAAATATACCCTATTGCTATTAAAATAATGTTTATTTTGTATTATTGTAGCACCTTTATTTGTACGGTAGTTTAAAGGATGCTTAATTATAACCTTTACAGTTGTCTAAACTTGATTACGTTACCTGCACTGTGTACATTATTATAAAATCGCAGAGATGAAAACTATTATTGTACCTGTAGCATTGGAAATATTATTTACACGAAAACCAAAGCCACCGACTTCCATAAAACAAGTAGGTATTACCTAATTACTTTGTAGTGGTTTTCTGAAGCAAATTTTTGTTTTTTTTTTTTGCTAAAAATATTTTATTTTATCTTAATTTCGAGTTCGATTACCTCCACAAATTCGTTCATCACTGAATCTTATACGTGGTGTGTTCATTTATGCATAGCTACTTTAACTTCGTACATGGAAATGATTACCTAATTTATTAACTGAAAATCTTTCTGAAAGTATTTAAGATTACGTTAGTGAAAAATCGTCAAAATTGGTTCGGTAGTTTTTGATAAAATCGCGGACATACAAACAAGTATAAACGGGTCGAATACAGAAACTCTTTTTTTGAAGTCGGTTAAAAACCAAGAGTTATTTTCAATAAATATCCGCTACAATCTTGTACACTGGAGCGCTTCTAAAACTTACCGGTAGTGCAGGGGCGCATCAAACCGTCTCATTTGCCACAGACAGCGAATAGGCGGCCCCGACCGACAGCCGAGCAGCACCGACTGTTCACTTATTTACGATAATTGACGACCACATTCATAGTCCGGAAACGGTTCGGTAAGTAAATAATGAACCGTTGTCAAAATTCGTACTGTTGCAATCATCTATATCTATGGTTGCAATCAAATAATGAAATTGAAGAGGTTAATGTGACGTAGTTGTGTGTGATTTTTTTTAGATTACAAAGACTGTTTAAATAAATCCTTGTTTAATATATCTAGTTTTTACAAAGCGGGATTATTGAAAAATGCTAAGATTGTTATATGTTTTGATTTAATAGCGTTTTCATCATTCTTTAATTTCTTTATTCTTCACTTTTTTTTACAAATTCATGTTAAGCAAGCAACTTATTTTCAGTATTAATTAATCCATTGACTTTTCTTATTAATATTTATAATTAATCTAATTAATATTTATTATCGGTTCTTCCTTCCTTTGGACTTGCTAGTCGAAAATCATCTACATAAGTCAATAAACCAATCATAATTGGTTGGTTTATTGACTTATATAGATGATTTTTTGAATGGAAAAATTTCATCTACATAACGGAAATGATTGGAAAAGTCAATGGATTAATTAATACTGAAAATAAGTTGCTTGCTTGACATGAATTTGTAAAAAAAATGAAGAATAAAGAAATTAAAGAATGAGGAAAAAGCAAGAATTAAAAGAGGACAAGAATTAAAACGGTATACCTATCGAATATAATATTTTAAGAGCCTCGCTTCTAAGCGAAAAAAGTTCTGCAAACTACAATCATTATAAAGATACCAACACATAACAACACTAACTACTCAATCATTACCTACCAAATGAACGTTTTTCGAACTAGTTAGCCTCAAATACGTGCGACTTGAAACGTGTTGTCCAACAGTAGCAGATTGCGTATATTATTTATTGCCAGTACTCGACCCCAGCAATTTCGCTTCGAACTTTCCCTTCCGTCCTTTTATACCAATTTCGCGATGTTATAAAAAAAATATGACGATATTATTGGACGAGTCGAGTTATGAGGACTCGCGGTCAAGCGGAAGGAGGCTTTATTCAGATCCGTGACGAGAAAATTTTAGACGTGCGTGTGGAATGTATGAATGTACATATTAATCATATATTGGTCAGATGGGTTTGGGTTATAGGTTTTGGTCGTAAGCTTTGTGATGCTGAAAAGCTGATCGGCTAATGTGATATTAAGATTTTTTGGGGTTTTTGAGGCATTTGGTAATAGGTACCGTGGAATGGGGTTACTTTGACTCCGGGGGTAACTTTGATAAAAACTTCGTTTCGTAATAAAATTCAAATTGTACGAAATCTGATCGCATTCTTTCGATTATTTTTTTACGATTAGCGGCTTTGAACGTCACTGTCAACATATGATTAGTCCCAGTGGGTGGATCCGTGCTGATTGACGAAAAATAATGAAAAATAAGTAAGTAACAGTTTTATGCAATTTTAACAGCCTGTGTAACTTCTA
Source organism: Thalpophila matura (assembly GCA_948465475.1). Classification (NCBI taxonomy): domain Eukaryota; kingdom Metazoa; phylum Arthropoda; class Insecta; order Lepidoptera; family Noctuidae; genus Thalpophila; species Thalpophila matura. Next base: position 6,766,435 of record OX419183.1, on the reverse strand, counting down.
AACTACAACTTTAAGTTTCACAAAGACATAAATTGTATGTAATTCATCAGATCCGAAATTTATTGACCTATAACATCGATGTTTATTGCTAATCATAACTTTGACGACCATTGGTTTTTTGGCGGCATATTCTGCACGGGGTGTCATTGATCACCCATGTGGGGTTACTTTGATCATTGATCAATCATCAATTTTTTGTCTTCTTATTAACCAACATGTTTTTTTTTTTGTTTTAGTATCATGTCAAGAATATGTAAAAAGCGTTTAGGCTCCCAAAAATACTGAATCGGTTAGCGCCTGCAGGCGCTAACAGAAGTAGTTGAAAACCGATTGACGTTACGTGGAGCATCTGAACAGTATATTTAAATTATATTTTTCGAATATTCCTATTATTAAATACTGCGAAATTATGTCCAAAAATAGAAAAACTTAATTATTACTGTTTTTCCAAGGTCAAAGTAACCCCAAAAACATAAAAAAACATTGTAAATCCTAAACCTACGGACGAATTTCAATTATTTTTTTGTATTTTATTTCTTGTTTGGGTTACTTCCGATTTCCGTAGAAAAAAGGGAGGTATCAAAGTAACCTCAATCATAGTTTAAGATTGATCACTGACATTTTATTTTTTTTCTCAAAAAATAACAAGAAAAATATACATTTTATTCAAGAAATAGACAGAGTGAACAAAACCGATATTAGCATTTTTATTTAATTTTTTTTGTTCTCGTATTTGAGGAGAAAAATGCTTTTTATTTTTAAAATTGATCAAAGTCACCCCAATCTACGGTATATAAGAATTATCCTGACCAGTGTATGCTTTTCTTTCTTATCTTTCTATAATAATTTAAAAATAGTATAACAATAGTTTTTAATATAATCTAATCTAATTTATGTAATTATAATGTTTAAACTAATCCAATTAAAATCTAATTATAATTTTAAGTAGTTATGTGTATCGATATGAGAGTGTCAGGCTTCGGGCTTACCTTTATAAATGATTACACAATAAAAACGAAGTACAAATTTCTCAGCCTGAAGTTGTAAAGTGCGACGCTGACAAGGTGTGCCGCGGGGGCGTACCTACTGTGGTGCTGCCGTTAGGTGTCGAGTCAGACTCCTCATTATGGGAGACCTAAAAACGGATTTTGAATCAGAACCATAATGCATAAAACATTTTTATGTGGACACGTTTTTTTCAAATAGTACTTATAATAATACCTTACCGATTGGGTCTGGCCTACATGCGAAATGATGGTGTCTGCAACCGACCCTAGCGCCGCGCCACCGCGGCCCCTCTTCGTCACTTATTTGTCGTCCTTCGATACCTCGTTGACTGGTCGCTTATGCCTTTGATTTTTGGTAGGTAGGTAGATATATCTGAGAAAAGTAAAAAAAAAATATAATTAAACATTAAAATAAAGATTACAAACACGGAGTTACTCAAACTAACCACATAACCTTTCATATTTTAGATTTTGATACTACATATAATAGTTTTAGTATTACACTCACCGTCTACACAGGTCCTTGACTTTCTTTTCTTAGTAAACGCCTTTCTTTCCATGGTAAACTCCCTTTTCGTATTTCCTCTGCACAACCTAACCGTTGATGACCACTTATTGCTTCACTATAACATAATTTTACGATGTGATGAATGTGCGCCTGGCACGGGTTCGTGGGTATTAATGTGAATGATAATGTAATAATTTTATAGTGAACTGAAACTGCCTCGCCCGGCGCATCTACTAAACCGGTTTTGCCGACGACGTTGTAGTTGGAACGTTGGTACCTATTTATTAGATGTTACATGAATTACACTAGTTTATTTATTATTTTACATTTAAGTTGTTTTTTTTTTTTTTGTTATCACTCATAAAGAGGCAATGGATTTTAATTAGTATCTATCAAAAAAATTCAAAATTCAAAAGACATTTATTCAAACTGGGCTAAAGTCAATTAGCACTTTTTGAACGTCAAAATATACATAAGACAGCCCCCAAAAACGCCCGCCCTTCACCGCTTCCTAGTGTTTTAGCTGCGAAGAAGAAACGGCGCAACAAACTCCGCAGCAACACAATTCTGTCTGTCAATTACTTTTATGTAAAAGTTATATAAAACAAAACAGTAAAACTGAGATTTAAAACAACAAAAATAATAATAATTAAGTATATACTTAACAGTAAAGAAATAATGATGTAACCTGACACCCGTCAATATACCTAATCAAAGAAATCTATAAGAGGAAAGATATAAGTGCGCACAACAAAATGCTTTATGATAAATTATTATTAATCGGTAATGAAGGCCGTGTGCCAGGCTACAAGGGCAGTTTAAAGACAAATAAATTTTATTTGGCAGTCAAATGTAATGCATGATAATCTAGGACCAGGGGCTCGATAATTCAACAATGTACTAGGTATGTTAAATTAACTGAGCTCAGTCAACAAGACGACCAGTCACCACAAGCAGCACCCGTTCACGAGTATGACGCAGAGGCCAGCCATCACCTCCCTCGCCATTTTAAAGGGAAGGGGGTGACCCGACCAATGACGCCACCGCAAGCAATGACGTCTAAGGGAGCATGACGAACCTGCTGACAAGAGGAAAAATTAAAGAACTAATAAAACTGTCCGAGGTCACTAGTTAACTGCATCACACTGTTACATGAACTCTTCGTAAAAAAGAGAAGAAATAGAGAACAATACATTATGTCAACATTAAACATTGTAAACTAGTATACTGAATGTCAAGGTGTAAAATATTTATAAATTCAAACATCAAATTCAGAGTCATCTTGTGCCCATCACAGCGACCAACAATTTCTATCGTCGAAGTATTCCTTTAACGTATAGTATGCCTTTTTAACTAGGATAGCCTTGATTTTAATTTTGAAAGCAGAAAACGGGAGTTCCAATAAGTAAAGAGGAAGTTTATTATAAATGCGTATACCGAGCCCCAAAAATGAATCATGTACCTTGTGCAATCGATGATAAGGAACACATAATTTATGCTTATTTCTAGTATTGAGATTATGTACGTCACTATTTTTAGTATAAAGATTTATATTTTGCCTTATATATATTATGTTAGCAAAAATAAATTGAGATGTAACTGTCAAAATGTCAATCTCTTTGAAACGGTCTCTAAGGGAAACTCTTGCACCTAACTGATATATAGCTCGAACAGCTCGCTTCTGGAGAATGAAAATACTTTCAATATCTGCGGCCTTGCCCCACAATAGAATCCCGTAAGACATGACGCTATGAAAGTAACTAAAGTAAACTAAGCGAGCAGTGTCCACGTCAGTCAGTTGTCTAACTTTACGAACTGCGTAAGCAGCAGAGCTGAGCTTTCCTGCGAGGCACTCTACATGTGCGCCCCACTGTAGCTTCTTATCTATTGTTATACCTAGAAATACTGTTGAGTCAACAGCCTTAAGCGACTCACCATTGAGTACAATATTGGGTCCAAGGTTTTTTACATTGGGCATCGTGAATTTAATACATTTTGTTTTTTTAGCATTCAGTACTAGGTTATTTATAGTAAACCAATGCGTAACTTTTGAGAGTGCACTATTCACATCGTCAAAATTTTCTCGTTTTCTGTCTACCTTGAATATAAGTGAGGTATCATCTGCGAACAGTACAACGTCGCAAATGTTTTTTAAATAGTACGGCAAATCGTTAATGTAAATTAGGAACAAAAAGGGACCTAAAATTGATCCTTGAGGCACGCCTAATTGAACCGGTAATCCAGAAGATTTCGAGCCATTAATTTCGACGCATTGAACTCTATGTTGCATATAAGATTTAATCACGCCAAGTGCTGCATTTTGTACACCATAATGGTGGAGTTTACGAATTAGCGTATCATGGTGTACGCAATCAAATGCTTTGGAAAGATCGCAAAAAACACCGATTGCATTCTGTGATTTCTCCCAAGCATTATAAATGTGTTTGAGAAGAGCAACACCCGCATCCGTAGTCGAACGACCTTTCGTAAAACCGTATTGTTCACTATGAAGGAGGCCTTGTAAATTAAAATGTCTTAATAGCTGATTAAGTATAAGCTTTTCAAAAATTTTACTAAATGCAGGTAATATAGAAATCGGTCTATAATTGCCAATATCGGATTTGTCACCGGATTTAAATAAAGGTAAGACTTTACTGAATTTCATAAGATCAGGAAAGACACCTAGGTCAACACATTTATTAAAAGTAGCGGCAAGACAAGGGGCAACTATGTTGATTATATTATTTAAAAGTTTAACAGAAATACCCCAAAAGTCACCAGTGTTTTTAGCATTAAGAGACTTGAAGACGTTAACTACATGGTATGGTGTTATTTGCTCAAATCTAAAGATGGAAGTACATTCTTCTACAATATTACGTAATATATCTTCAGCGGCAGTCGAAGATGAGTTTAAGGAGCGAGTCGTAGCTATAGGTATGTTAGCAAAGAACGAATTAAAAGCCTCTGCTACCTCAGGATTTTTAGTTATTAATTTATGATTGTCTAAAATTTCAAATTTATTATCACGAGTACATGGCTTGCCTGTTTCATTATTAATAAATTTCCATGTAGCTTTTATTTTATTACGAGACTGCGTAATTTTATTACTTATATACTTAGACTTAGCCATAATGCAAACCTTTTTAAATATCTTTGAATAATTTTTAACATAATTTAAAAATGGAAGATCAAACTTATGTTTTTTCATACCATATAACTCGTATAGTCTCGCTCTACTTTTATAAATTCCTATGGTGGCCCATTGATTAAATGAAGCAGCAGTACTTTTAGTCACTATAGTTTTCGTTTTAAAAGTTGTTTGAAACTCTTTTTCGACAATACTAAAGAGAGCACCATAAGTGTGATTAGGATCATCAAAATCTAATATTGATTTATTAATTTGTGATGCAACCTGTTCTTTAAAACGTGTGCAGCGGCTTAAAGTATACGGTCTATATTCAATTTTTTGTGGCTTGTTAATATACTCGTTGGGGAAACTAGCGATTTGTCCACAGTGGTCCGACGTTAAATCACTTAAAACAGAAACATTACTGGCGTCACAATTACTGAATATATTATCCAAACATGTGGATGAAGTTGCTGTAATCCTAGTTGGTTCAAAAACTAAGTTCGTTAAATTAAACGATTTAAATAAATTTATAAGCCTGATACTGGCTGGAGACACTTCTAGAATGTTAACATTAAAATCTCCACATACTATTATCTTTTTTTTACTAGACTTAATTTTATTGAGTAGATCTTCCAACACTGATTCAAATAAATTTAAATCACCTAATGGGGGCCGATAAACGCAAATAATAATGAATCGCTCTAGTTCAACACAAGACAACTCAGCAGTGCGCTCGATAGAAAGCTTTACTAGGTCTAAACGCTCTTTACATTTTAACTTATTTGAAACCATTATTAAGGACCCCCCACGGATTGCACTCTTTCTTACGAACGCACTTTCAATAGAATAATTGTCATTATTAAAAAATGACAATTCATGACTTTTAAGCCAATGTTCAGTTAAGCATAGGACCTGAACATCATATTTCTCCACAAATAAACTTAATTCTAGATCTTTGCCGGACAAACCCTGCATATTTTGATGTACAACATTCAACATATGTGGTCTACCCGTTGTCGTACCTAATAGTTTAAACTACTAGGCAAATCAATACAAATTTTAGTATTAATACTAACAATATCCTTAGGTACATTACAGGTACCTGTGTCAAACTGTATATTGAATGCTAAAAGATTAGCAATCTCTCTCCTACAACTAGATGGCAGATACATTGTATCTTTTGTCAATATAAAGTCTGTTAAAAATTGATTTATATCAAAAAATAAAATAGCTTCTTTGTGACGACATGTCCTATTATAGAGGAGCATATTTAAGTCGAATATGTGTCTATTTTGAGCATCAGATAATGTCTGAGAGTATGGCAAGGCGCATAAAATAAATTTACATTTACTGGTCTCATTGTGGTGTAGCATCAATTGGACAATTTCTATAATGTCCTTTTTTCTTACAGATAAACTATCCCCAAATAACAATATAATAGTGGAACTGGGGTTTAATGTAGTTATTTTAATATTATTAATTAGTTGGCTAAAACTGGCACCAGGCAAACAATGATTAATTACATGATGATGCGAACACTGATTAAATACACTACCAATACCTTGACCAAGCTTGTCTGAAAATACATATGTTATATTAGTTAAATTAACATTATTTATATTTAAATTTGTAACAGTGTCATGGTCACAACTACCTACTGATTGAGCCACTATGGGTACGGGTGTAACATACTGAGGCTCAGGTGTGGAGGAGCATGTACAGCTACAAGAGAGGTGATTTGTTAGAGACTCATACCTCTCTGCATTGTACGTCACTAAGTCCACCAGCTCACAGGCCTCCTGCATGCGCTTACTCAGATCTTGTTGAGAAGCTTCATATTTAGTAAAAATATCCCTAAGGGCGCTTTCCTTGATGAACAGCTCCTCCTGCAGGCGCTGTGTATCATTGTCATACAACGTCCTACACATGTGTAATTCTTCTACACAATTATCTAATTCAAGTACTAAATTAAGATTTTTTTTCCTAAGGTGTAAATTAAATTTATGAACTTTATACTTTGTCATAGATTTTTTAATTTTTTTTATTAATCTATTAAGTTTAATATACTTTTTAACCTTATTGTGGCTTGAAAATAGAGTACATTTATTAATTGTGTCATTAGTCAAGTCTATTGTTTCTATTGGCTCACTACATACGGGTCCGGACATGCTACCAACTAACTTATTATAAAGATCACAAGTATTTGCTGACTGTTCGCTGGCCTTCAGTGAATCCAGGAGTGCCATCACCTTGTGGGCCTTACTTAATTCTAATTCAAGTTCAGAAATACGTCTAAGAGCCAGCTCATGGGTGTCACTACACTGTTGAAAGTCTGACACCAGTTGACGGAGGTGTTGATGCTGGTCGAGTAAATCCATATGCTCTATATGTAGTTCAGCCAATTGGTTTTTAAGCTCAGTGTTCTTGTCAACAATAATCTTCACTTCAACCTCGCTGTCATCCCTTTCCTGTAGCAGCTGATTGCACAGGTTCTTACTGGACTCCAACTCCTTTAACGTAGCCCTCAATTTTTCCTCCAAGGATGCAGCTCTACGGGTCAACATGTTGACAGTTTACCCAAGAGGCACCCTGGAATATGAGAAGAGACAGCTAAGTGTGTGAAAGGAATAAAAGAGATATTTTAGATGAAGATAGCAAGCATCTAAGACTAAAGGGAAATTAAAAGATGAGTTGTAATTTATTTAAAAAGAACTAAGGGTAGACAATTTATGAAGAAGGGTGTGTATGCTTCAGTTATTAATACTTTACTATTATGTACTCAATATTTAACTACTGAGAAATAAAATAAAATAAAAATTTATCAACACAATAGTTGAGGGTAGGTACTGCTACAACAGTTTACTATGTTCTTATTAATTTATTTTATATTAAATACTGCTGATAACAGAGTAATTAGACACATCAGTTGTTTTACTAATAAATAGGAGTGGATTGAGAATGTATAATAGTGAGATTTTATTTTTATACTTGTTTACAATCCTAAGTTTGTTCAACACAGAAACAAAGGGTTATTTAGGGCATAGTTCACAGTGACGAGCAATGTGATTGTTATTGGGTGTTGTAAATACATAAGCTACAGGGTTAAAATTTAATTAAAAGAAAATACTCCCCGGGTTTCACAAAGGTTTCAAATCCGTCCGTTGGATGACAGCTGGTACAAGTTTATCGATTTTTTACAATAATCTTGCAGTTAAACCACACACAAACATAGATCCATAGGAATAATAACTATATCTATCCAATTTAGGCTCATTTAGCAGTAATTAAGCACTAAAAACATTAATTCTAATCTTAAAATCTAACACGAAAAATTTATTGCAACCGGTTGCCAGTGTTGCCAGTCAGCATATCGTTATTTGTAATTATTTATATAACATATTATATTTATTTGTATAACACACTTACACACTACACTGACTGACATCCGTGAGGTAAAAAGGTTCCAGATTAAAACCAGCGCCAAGTACTTGTGACCTGGCATTAAGCTGATCTGGAACCTGTTTGGGCCAGCCGTGAGACACAAAAGTGGAACGCAAATTAGTGTACCTAACGTTTTTGTATTTATTTTTATTGTTTTGTGTTCTGTTGTGCTGTAGGTACCTTACCATAATGTCTGTGTCTTTAGTGCTGTGTCTAAATAAATATTTTTCTTTCTTTCTTTCTTTCTCTTTCTTTTACTTGAATCGAGTATCTTTAAATTTATTTAGCAACCCTAAGTCTTTTAAGAAAATAAAGTAAGTCAAATGTTTAACTTTATGTACCGACTAAAATTTATAGTACTATTTCAGCTGAAAAGCTAAGTTTAATTCCGACCTAAAACAATGAATTATTGACATAAAACCTTTGTAACCACATTTCAGAGACCAACTCTCAACAAAAATCCACCTTCTACCCTTCAGACCCGTTCTTTTATTAAAGGCGTCTTGTTAACCCTGCACCCTTCGGCTGGTATCCAAATTATGTTTTAATATGTTTCAAGGCAGACTCGTCTCTGTTATTTTAAAATTAAACTACCCACTTATTTAATACCAGTAGCGATTCGAGAGTAAATTAAATTCCAAGACGTCCTTTCTCATACCTTGCAATGGTATTTTTAACATAAATAAAAATAATATAAATTTTAAAATATTCTTAGCCTCTGTTACGGGTGGTATGGTAAGAATTTAATAAATAATACCAAATCGACATTTTCCTGCGACAAATGGAATTCCATTTTGACCTTTGAAAGTCTTGGATATTTTGAAGTGAATAAATCTTGTGTAGGTACTTACTTTGAGGGGTATCTTCAATGGCACCTGTTTTTGAAATTTAAATCGTTATTTTTTTTGAAAGGTTGGAGTTATTTTAAGATAAAGTAAAAATATGTGCTTTGTGACAGATTGTTAAAATTGTTTATTATTTTAGTATATCTATTATGTCTAAACATGCTTAAAGAAGTAATAATTTTATTTGAGCGGTAACGGTATGCCTGTATTTTCCGTCGGAGTAGGCAGAATTGTCTATTGTATTCCTAGTTATACATAATATATTATACTGCATTCACATTTCGCCAGTTACAATTTAAGTAAATAAACTTCGAGTCTATGTAATTCATTGGGCACAAATACTGCGGGTTGCTGCTAAGAATTAATAATAATGGAAAAATTCTAATTATACACGAATCGAAACCAGAAACCCATACTCAGCGGTGGAAATGCGACCCAGAGTCTATTTATTATAATGCCAACAAAGTTAGTTTTTTAACTTATCGAACTGTGGTACCTTAGACACAAAAAGCCGGGCCGCATACCAGACACACTTGTGTTATGGTAATTTTGGCGTCACATTTGAAACGTGCCCCGTATATCTACGCACAGGCACGCACACCAACGACAAACTGCACTCGCTAAAAACCCACACTCAGCGTTGAAATAGGGACCCATTAGAGTCTAATGCCAACAAAGGTAGTCTTTTAACTTATCGAACTGTGGTAAGATACCTTATGTTAGCGATCCCTACACTTGATCATAATTATGAAATACTCTAATTTATTACAATCATATTTGTAGAAATATTTAAAATACGAAAATATACGTTGCTGATTTGACAGATAGTTGGAGGTGGGGAACAGCGCCGGCGGCCATTGTGAAATGGAACGTTAGGCCTAACGGTTGTATTATTTAGAAAAGTAATAAGGATATCAATTAAAGCATTTCAGGATATTGAAGGCTGTGTATAATTTTACCTGGAACCGATCACAGTCAGAAGTGGTAAGAACTAAAAGTGTTGGAGAAAGTTCTCAGGTATGTTGTTTGGTCTATTTTATTAAAAACAATCAAAGGTGACGTCATACAGTAATTAGTAATTACTATAATAACATTGTCATCAATTGACAATAAACATTTGGTTTAATATTTCAATAAACAACCATGAGCGCCTATGGATTTGTTTACCTTTAAATATGTAATAAATTTTATTGACTGACGTTTCATAAAATGCGTGGCGTGGGTAAGTTTATAAAAACAGAAATAAAAGTAGGTCAAGTCTTTGACCTATCCGTTTATGTCTTGAGGTGAATAGGGAAATATAGTATTAACTCGTATTCGAAGAAACAATAGATCAATGTGTGTTTACATGTTTGTATCAAAAAAAAAAAAAAGTGATATACCTAATATGCGTGTATGTACAAATAATATCAGGACATTATTGCGTCCGTCTACATTGTGCTGTTGTTTACATTCATTTATTATGTAGATAATAAATGAACAGACATAATATATTTGTGTACGTGTATTGTTATCAAGATCGTCGATATTTTGAAACAATATCAACACTAAATTATTAGATTTCAGTGGTAACAAAAAAAAAAAAAAAAAAAAAAAAAAATGTCATAGGTACGTTATAATAATGAATTAACAGGTAACTCTGTTTTCTAGTTGATTTACTCGTACATGTACCTACCTAATAAAACGGATTAACTGCCTACAGGTAGGCACCCATTTATACAGATACCTACAATGCACAGTGGTACGAATTTTGTTTACATATTAAATTAATATTTTATGTAATCATAACTGAAGTGATTATGTGTCTGAATTCGATAATTATAAACGCCTACCTAGGTACTTAGGTGTACATTTCGTCGTTTATATCCAGGTGTCTTATGGATGACCTCATACAATTATGTAACCCTACATATATATTTTCTTCTTCTATTTGTTTATTCATTACAGTGCGTTGTGTTGCTACGTCATTTAATTTTATATTTTAGTAATATATAGGTAAATACCATGCCAGCAAAATGCTATAAAGCTGTGTACCAATATGTGTAGGTAAGTGTGAATACTGTACAAAAGTATTAATAATTGTTCTTATGTTTCTCTTTTCCTACTAATACTACACAATACTAACTTACACTACGGTTTTATTCCACTATAAATCTTATGTACCCTTTTAAAATACTTACATTTATTTGCAATCGTAGTCTCCACCATTAAACATAGTTCTGCAAAATGGCTTCTAGTGATAAGTCAAATTATACTCCGCCTTTAGAACCGAATAGATCTAGTAGATTATCACGGAATCCTGAACGTTCCCAGGAGCCTAGAAGTTCTAAAAGAACCATAACAAGACCTATAAATAAAAGACAACGGAAACGCAATACTTACCGTAGCAGGTCTCGTCGTAGGACGACATCTTCTTCCACGTCCTCGTTCTCACATCGACGTCCTAGGAGTAGCAGTATAAATTCAGAGAGCAGTAATTCCGATAACCATACAAGACATAGACGCAGAAATCGTTCTACCCGACGCCATAAGCGTCGCAGCCATAAATACTCACCGCGTAATGATAGTAACGACACCAGCAGCACCGATTCTGAACCTAAATACCGATATAAGCGAAAGCGTGGTCCGTCCGATTCGTCGGATGATTCGTCTATTAAGCGAAGACGATCCCGTTCGAGAATTCGTTCACACCGGAAACGAAGACGCACCACTACTCAGGGTGAAGACCATTTCCTGAAAAGATTTTCTAGAATCATTAAAGGAAACCGCTTTGAAGGATCGCATAATGTGATACCAGAATTCGATCCTGACGCACATGCACAGACGGCACTGGACTGGATTCGAAAGGTGAACGAGACAGCAAAAATATATGGGTGGACCGAGAGACAAACTATTTATTATGCTATACCGAAACTTTCCGGCCATGCAAAGAAATGGTACCAGGGTAGGAGTACCATTGATTTAAGCTGGAAACAGTGGCAAAGAAAGATTATAAAAACTTTCCCAGACGATCGCAATCATGCCGATCGTCTGACGGAAATGCTAAGCAGAAGAAGTAGAAGAGAAGAATCTTTAGAGGAATACTTCCATGAGAAGGCTAGGTTGGTGAAAATGTGCGACATTAAGGGGAGAAACGCTGTTGATTGCATAATCAGTGGTATATTTGATAATGGCGTAAGACTAAACGCCCAAGGAGCTAGTTTTAGAAAAACATCGGACTTACTAAAATATTTAAGGCAAATATCGAAACGAGGAAATCTGATATTAAAGAGAGACGCTTTATTACCCAAAAATGAATCCCAATATTCAAAGAATTCGGACACTAATCGTAACAACACGTCAAACAAATCTATACCTACAACGGCCACAACTATTCGGGGAAGACCTAGATACAGTTTTCAATGTTATAATTGCGGTGATACTGGGCATACGGCGCGTAACTGTACTAAACCAATAAAAAGGTGCGATAAGTGTTCACGGCTAGGACATACGACACAAAATTGTGAGTTGATAGGTTCGCGACCAAAAACTGAACAAACACAAGAAAATACGACGGTTAATAAACCTACACAAAACGTTTTACAAATAACAACAAATGAACAGGCAAATAGTAAGTATTTTAAAACAATTTCTATTAACGGCATATCGGTTTCAGCGTATATAGACTTCGGAAGTCAATGCACTCTAATTCGAGAAACCGTTTCTAAAAATCTTAACGCAGTTCCAAATAAAATGGGATTGCCTATTATTAAGGGTTTCGCTTTTGGGAGTATTGTACCAATTTCCAGGATATTTGTAACTGTTGTCGTTGATGCGGTCCAAGCGGACATAGAAGCATTTATTGTACCGGATAATTTACTTAAAACAGACGTTCTTATTGGACAGTCCTTAACAGAGCTGCCCACTGTTACCGTTCATAAGACTAGCACTGAATTGGTCCTTTATTGTGATGATTCCGACATAGAGAAAATGGATATCCATAATACTACTGACGTCTCAATCAGAGGGCTACAGGCCGTAGAGGTACATACTCAAAATCATTTCTCAGGACTATTATTCGTCCCAGGCAGTGCATGTATGAAACCTGGTAGTGAATACATTTTATTACAAGGTGTTTACCAGTTTCATAATGGAAGGAGTCAATGTATAGTCGTAAATTTGTCACAAAATCCAATTTCTCTCACCAATTCAAAATTACTGTCACGAGCAATAAAATTAAATAGTCAAGGCCCGTTTACATCAAAGTATGAGCCCTTGGATGTAAATTCTATTGATCTTAATAACTGGTTTTCTGATACTCGCGATAAAGTCGACACCATAAAGGAACCTATTACTTTAGATATGTTAAATATTGGCCCCAAAATAACTGATACTAATAGAAATCGGTTACTAGACCTCCTGAATAAATTTAGGGACTGTTTTGCACTTAATATGCAAGAGCTTGGGTTGACTCACATAACGGAAATGACACTACGTCTCAGCGATGATACGCCTGTGACGTATAGGCCTTATAGACTTCCTTTTAGTGAGCGCGCAAAGGTACGAGAAATGATAGGCGAGTTGTTAGCTAATAATATTATAAGGGAATCACAGTCGGCCTATGCCAGCCCGATAGTATTAGTACGGAAAAAGAACAACGAATACAGACTTTGTGTCGATTACCGGGCGTTGAACAAAAAAACAGTAAAGGACAGCTATCCGATGCCTGTCATTGATGACCAGCTCGATCGTCTTAGCGGCAAATCATACTTTACAAGCTTAGATCTGGCATCTGGTTACCATCAGATCCCTGTGGCTGAGGAGTCACGTCACGCAACAGCTTTCGTGACTCCTGACGGCCACTATGAGTACATGAGGATGCCATTTGGTCTTGTAAATGCTCCTGCAGTATTTCAAAGTATGATTAATAAAGCACTGGGAGCCCATCGATTTGAGCTGGCTATCCCCTATTTAGATGATCTACTATCTACGGGCAGCTCACTGGAGGAGGCATTCAGCAAGCTGGAGGCTATCTTAAACCTTTTACGTAATGCCAATTTGACCCTTAATTTGAAAAAGTGTTTCTTTTTCCAATCGGAAATTGATTATCTGGGATATGAAATTTCCGAAGCTGGTCTTAAACCTGGCAGTAAGAAAATAAAGGCTGTTTCCGATTTCCCAAAACCTACAAATGTACACCATGTTCGTCAATTTATTGGCTTGGCCAGTTATTTTCGGCGTTTCGTTTTCAATTTTGCTTCCATTGTTAGACCATTAACTCAACTGACTAAAGCTGATGTTCCCTGGCATTGGGGTGACGAACAAGACAGTGCATTTGAAGAAATTAAATCTAAATTAGTAGTTAGACCTGTACTAGCCTTATACAACCCATATTACACAACAGAGGTCCATTGCGATGCCAGTAAACTAGGAATTGGGGGCATCTTACTTCAGCGACCTGATGGAGAATCTCCTTTTAGGCCAGTCGCATATTTCAGTCGTCAGACGACGCGCGAGGAAACGTTCTGGCACTCTTATGAATTGGAGACGATGGCGGTGGTACTTACCTTAAAGAAGTTTAGGGTTTACTTGATCGGTCTAGAATTTAAAGTTATAACAGACTGTAATGCATTACGCACCACCTTGGTAAAGCGAGATTTAATACCCAAAATTGCAAGATGGTGGCTGATGCTACAGGAATATAACTTCACCATCGAGTATCGGCCAGGTCATAACATGCAACATGTTGATGCCTTGAGCCGGAATCCCGTCTCGCCACCGAATATCCCAGAAGAAGTAGAGGTTTTTAATATAACGACGCATGATTGGCTTCATACGGTGCAGATGACAGATCCACGAATAAAACATATTAAAACTATTTTAGAAACTAGCGAGGAGGATATAAAAGACATATCTAATAATTATGTAGTACGTGATGGTAAAATATATAGGCGTGTAGGATCCAAATTGAAATGGGTGGTACCCAATTCGGCGCGGTGGAGAATTTGTCAGCTTAATCATGACGAAGCGGGTCATTTTTCAACCGAGAAAACGGTTGAGAAGATTGGAGCCGATTATTGGTTCCCAAAAATGAACCGCTTCGTCAAGAAGTATGTAAATGCTTGCATTAACTGTGCATACAATAAAGAAATGTTTGGGAAAAAATCGGGGTACCTTAACCCAATTCCAAAGGTAAACTCCATCTTTCATACTATACATATGGATCACTTGGGTCCATTTATAAAAAGTAAAAGAGGAAATACATACATTCTCGGAGTCATTGACGGGTTTAGCAAATTTATATTTGTTAAAGCTGTAAGGAATACTAGGTCTAAGACTACAATTAAAACTCTTGAAGATATTTTTGCAACATTCGGATGCCCAAAAATAATTATATCAGACCAGGGCACTAGTTTTACGTCCAGCGAATTTAAAAGTTTTGTTTTGTCTATTGGGGCCAAACACGTCCTAAATGCTGTGGCGACGCCTCGAGCAAATGGGCAGATTGAACGCTACAATAGAACAATTCTAAACTCGCTGGCCGCTATGAACCATGGTTTGGATGAAAAGGATTGGGACACAAATGTTGCAAAATTACAATGGAGTCTCAATAATACAATAAATAAAAGTACTGGAAAATCGCCAGCTGAAGTGGTCTTTGGACAAAGAACCACATGTCAGGCAGAGGGAATTCTTAAAGGAGCTCTAGAGACAGACGAACAGATGTCTGATACTGATAGAGATAAAATGAGAAAGTCTGTGGAAGAGAAAATTACAGAAGGACAGGAAAAGATGAAGAAACACTTTGATAAAACGAGGGCACCAACTAAGACGTTTCAAGAAGGGGATCTAGTTATGATTCCGAATAATAATCCAGACCGTGGTAAGAGCAAAAAGTTAGCTGCAAAATTCAAAGGTCCATTTAAAGTAACGGCAGTGCTAGAGAAAGACAGGTATGAGGTATCCAGCATTAAAGGACTTCCCCAAAGACAGTATAAGAATATCTTCCCGGCTGATCAGTTAAAACCATGGATTAATTTATGTTTATCGCCCGTAGCTAGCGATAAAAGTGATAATAGCGATTCGGATTCGCAAGATGAATAGTAGATAATAATACCAAATTATATGTATATTCGAAATGGTATATATTTATATATAAGCTATGTAAGTAAGTATATTATATATGTATATGTATATGTATATGAAGGTACTATATTGGATTCATAGTGGTAGTGGCCGGTAGCCCTTGACCCAATTTCCATGTCATTTACAGCTTAGATTAGTGTCGACACCGGAGAGTCGGCAATGTCCAGTTAATGATAATAAGAGACAGCGCTGATGAGAACAAGCTGTTGGCAGACCGTGGCTCTCGGGTGGCTAAACAAGAGATGATTGATTAATAGTTGGCGAATCGTAAGCTAATGGCTCTCGGGTGGCCTGATAAATGATGATAAGTAATGTAATGATCCAGAGAGACGAGCAGACCGTGGCTTTCGGATGGCTAAACGGGAGCTTCCTGCAAGTTATGAAAGTGTACGGCCACATTATTACGTGTCGGACGGGCTCTCGGTGGACCCCACATGAAGATAACTTTTAGTAGCCTATGTTCTAATGGTTGTAAATTATGTTAATTGTTCGTTATAGTATTTTGTGTATTGGGTATATTTCGCCCTGCTGATAGAAATGTCATTGATTGATGAAATACTATAGAATTATCTAACAATATACATGGCTTCACAAGATATGCATTCACTATATATATATCTACCACTATTTTGTTTTTATGATGAAATGCATTTATTATATTTAAGTTGCTAAAGGAAAGTTTAGTTAATTTACTTAATCAATGCAAATTGTTATGGATTAGACTACATTATTTGTTAGCTAATTAATATAAATATTGATGTATTATTTTGCTTTGGTATGAGGCCATACCCTGTACCTACGATAGAATGGCCGAGCTGAATTTAGGAATGGGGACATTCCTATTGCAGAATGGCCGTCTGTTAGCGATCCCTACACTTGATCATAATTATGAAATACTCTAATTTATTACAATCATATTTGTAGAAATATTTAAAATACGAAAATATACGTTGCTGATTTGACAGATAGTTGGAGGTGGGGAACAGCGCCGGCGGCCATTGTGAAATGGAACGTTAGGCCTAACGGTTGTATTATTTAGAAAAGTAATAAGGATATCAATTAAAGCATTTCAGGATATTGAAGGCTGTGTATAATTTTACCTGGAACCGATCACACTTAGACACAATAAGCCGGGCCGCATACCAGACACACTTGTGTTATGGTAATTTTGGCGTCACATTTGAAACGTGCCCCCGTATATCTACGCACAGGCACGCATACCAAGGACAAACTGCACTCGCTAGAGTGTATGTCTTGTGTGCTGCCCGGCTAAAAAACAACGCTGCTCAATGACGCCAATCTTTTAGCAATGACAATTGACTTATTCACACTTACCAACAATTTCAATCACACTTAATCAGCCGCAGATATAACCAACTCTAAATTCAAGTTGACCTGTTTACGAAAGGGAACCGTGGATACTTTGCATAGCTCGCGGAGCGCACCATTACATATTTATGAGTTCTCAAACCGAGATCGCAGGGAGAAAGTCAAACATTAATGAACGTTAAAATATTCCGTACATGTATATAAAGAAATGAATTTTTACATCATAATAGGACAACGGAAGTATTGGAATGTAAATTGAGTTTAGTTGGACCGTTGTTTTGGCTTTTTGCTTTGGTTTTGTTTTGTGAAATAGAGAACAGTATTAACTATCTATTAAAACTGTAAAAAAGCCGTGTCTGTACATTGAAGATATTCCTGAAAAACAGTCAGGTAAGGTGATGGGTTACTGCCGTTACTGGGACGTAAATGGTTACGCCTAAACATATTTTTTGAGATTGTTGTCTGTATAAGTCGCAAATAAAGAAAAAATTGCGTGACGTTATCGGTGAATACAGCTATTCCTATACTTATCATGGCATCTCTTTCATTTCACCTCAATTTACTTATACTTTTCTACCTTTCATCGACAAATAACCGTTTCATTTATTTATTCACCAAAATAAACATAACCAAGTCATTAGCATTTATCAGCGAAAATATCGAAATCGCAATAAATAAACACGATAATTTCCTCTCTAGTCTAATCCTACACTGCGAGCTAAAAAGGTAACAAGACATTAGGTCCGGCATCCACTGATTAGCTATGATTCATTGAGCGGTCAACTGACCGTGGCGATCGGGCACACACAACCGGAAATACATTCGCCGGATGTGGTCCGCCATAACTCAAAGAGAGAACGTCCGGCTTGCAGCTGATAGCGCATCCTAGTTCGACCTGAGAACCTCCTTTTGTGGTTTTAAATGCTGGTTGAAAGCTTTGATTTTGTGTTATCAATGGCTGGTTGAGAAATATATTTTTATAGGAAGTGGACGAGATTTTCATTCCATTTCAAGCTTGTTTATCATTATGAACGTTATGTACCTACCTATAAATGTAAAACAGTCGTAAAAGTTAAATATATTTTAAATATGTGTAATTATTCGCTATAATTTTATCCTCAGTAAGGCTAAGCTATAGTGTTGAATGCTGTATATTACATCTAATAACCTTTAAAATCTTCTACGTATAAGAAAAACAGTCGGAAAAGTTATCAAAAAAACATAGTACGAAATAGAACAATTACAACAAAATTGCCTATTATAAACGCAATCTAGATCGCTTATAAATAGCACAAACGAAAAATCCTTTAAAAAGAAACATAAAATACTCAAAAGATAAGAAGAAAATTGTAAAGAGCACTCCAAACATATTAACGCCGTACCTAATTTAACTTAATCTTTAAGGAAAATCGCTTATTTTCTCCACGTTTTTAACTTACAAAAAACAAAAAAAATGTTTTAAGAACAGGGACTTTTAAATAATTACCTACGTGTTGTTTGACCCTCGTTTTGATCTAGAGAAGGAATGGTTTGAGTGTTGCCAAGTTATTGTCCTCCCTGTTTTGTAAAAACGGCTGTTATAATACTTAAACTATTATTATTTAAAAAATATGACCAATTTCTAACCAAATTCAAAAAAAGAGGTTCCTTATTATTATAGGTAGGTACTTGAATTATCACCTCAAAATAATAAAAATAAAGTTAGTACCTATGTACTTTCCTTCACTAACAAGAAACTGGCAAACGTTGCGATATTATTGTAAGTTATCCTTGTTTAATTTCTTAATATATTATATGGTTTCTAAGTAGGTATATAAACAAATGTAACTGAACATTTTGAAATAGGTAACTACCGCACTGAGCAAAATTAAAACATTATAAATAAGTCAAACATGGCATATTCCAACTTCCATACTGGCAACCCCGTAAAGCACCGGTCGTGCGTAACAGCTTGCTGTAACAGTTATTTATTAACGAACCCCGAGATTTGGGCAGTTAAAAAAAGTTTTTCCATTACCAAACTTAACCGAAATACGGTGCAGATACCGAAACATGAATAATAATTAAGTACGAATTCGTTTTAAACGTGAAGTTACTGCTGCAAGTTTGTTAACGTTTTTAAAAATAAAACTTTTTGGAGCTCTCGTAGATTATCTAATCTTCCTAATAAATACATCCAAGAATATGAACATTATACAGGTCAAATTCAGAGTACCAAAGTGGAACAACGCCTGACAATATTTTGATAGCAAAGTTGTCAACACGTGTTATTCAATTTACACCTCTATTTCCATAGGCGTTACTTCTCACATCGTTATAAGCTTATTAATGTACACTACAGTGACTGTCTTGTTTGAAGGCTTCTTCAGAATGGTAGTGCCTTGAATAAAACCAGATGTGCCTACGATGAGCAGGCCTCACCCTAGCACATAAATTACGGTACGACGGGCCCCTATTCCTACGTGAACGATGTCGACAATGTTCTATGCAATAACAGTCTGTTGAATTACAGTGATGAGTTGAAGATAATAACGTGAAATTAAGAAAAAAAATATTATTTAGGTAGATGTTTACTTCCCCCTTTATTAAGTACCAGCCATGTTTCGTAAAGAGCCTTTTCTTGAGTAATTGATATTCTGTTAAAAAATAAAGACAAGTAATTGCTGGAAAAGTCGGATCAGGATTTGGGATTCAGTAACTTTGCTTTAATCGTTATTTTTAAAGCATTGTTTTCTCGCCTATAAATTGCTTGTGATTTTTTTACACCGACACTGACCGACAGCTCCAAATGTTGTACTTATAAATATATTTTGAATACTTTCTGCATTCAAGGAGCCAGGCGCGGTCCCAGGGGGGGGGGTCATGGGGGACATGACCCCCCCAAAATCGTACAAAAATGCGCCAAACACGGTAAATCACGGTATAGCACGTCGGCATTAATTGGTATGACCCCCCCCCAAAATCGTCGGCTGCGACTGCGCCTCCAAGGAGCCTCCAGGCCTCAACATATGACGATGTTAAAAATTGTCGTCAGGCACACCTAGGGACCGTTGCCAACATGCTGATTGGCTTATCTTTTTACCATGGCATGAACTATTCTGCCGTCATAACGAAAAAGGGCACAACTAATTTTTTTTCTAAGTTGAGTTAGGTATTACTCGTACATATTTAGAATTAGAAAAAAAAGGTGCTTCCAAATATGTATAGGTATAACTCAATTTTGGAAAAAAAAAATAGTTGTGCCACGGCAGTATTATTGTGAACGAGTAGCTCATACTCAGTCAATAGAAGAAAAATTTTGCAGTAAAAAAGTAGTTTAATCTTATAAGTACAACGGTAACCCGAAACGGCTGTTGACTTTAGCAATTTTGCGCGCGATTGCATTCGCAAATACCTACGTTCTGGATGTTAGCTCTAATATGTAAAACTCTACAAAAACTCTATTAACATCTAACTTCTGAATCCTCATACAAAAATGGAAGCTATTTCCAGAAAAACTGTATTAGTTTCTGTGCCAAAAAGCGTAACATTTAACAAGAAGTTTGTCGTAACTAAGTAGCGGGCGTGTTGTCTGCCTAATTGTGTAAAATAACATGGCGGGTTGGTTGGCTCATAGCCGGCGGTGACGGTAGTGGAGTACGAAGTTTCTTAGAACTTGCTCTAATAAGATGGAGGTGGGAAAGCCTGTTGTATATGTTGGTACTTGGTAGGAGAAATAAATGTTTTATCTATAGTAGATTAATTTGCTTTTGTCTGAGAGCCATCTAGTTAAAAAAATCTGCCGAAAAAAGTCTCTGATTAGTAAATCAGCCATCAAAATTCATTTCAGTTATTGTTTGACCAGAATTACATCACTTGACGTGAGATTTGACAACAGATTAAATTGATCAGAGTTTCAAAAACTTTGAGTGACTTGTAGAGTCTTTACAGATCTTCTTAAATAAATAAATAGGTTCTGTTTCAATTCACCCGAAGGCTAACACATAATGTTGTGGATAAAAAAATACTGTTTCATTTGCCCGAAAGCTGAAACATGATATTGCGGAATTATAGCCTGACACGTAACTGTTATTTGTATATCAATATCAACAAACGATGATATTGTACTCGAATGAACTGGTATGACGCAGGCTGCATGGACAGTCGTCACCCTCAACCAATAATCCTGCTAACTAGCACATCTTACCATATTTTCTTTCTTATCTAATATTTTCTCCATGGCACGATATCCTACCTAGTTGTATATTTTCTTAATTTAAGACACAAAAAGTTATTTATCTTTTTTTTATCGTATTTCAAGGCAAATAAACCTCCTGATGGTAAATAGTCACCACCGCCCATGGATATCTGCATGGCAAGTTCGTTATCCGCTCTAGAGATATAGTTAAAAGGCTTTGTGTGTTTTTTTTTTTACATCAGCACCTATACCCTTAAAATACCCTTTAGATTGGTACTCAACAATGCTACTTAGCAGAAATAGGTCTAAGTTCCTTAGTATAACATCTTGCCACATTGTCTGAAGTTGCGTTCTTTACATAAACATATTGTAGCATAATAATTAAACATATGCAGACGCTTATAACAGTTTAAAGCAAAAGCAACTACACAAAACAGTAGTTTTCAATTTGTGGCTCCATTAAACACTTAATTCGATTGTTTATCTACAACTGCGCATAACAGAAGTTGTCTAAACGACTTAGAATTACCGATGCACAGTTTAATTCTCTTTGCTTACCGTTAATGGGTGTTTTGTGGGTCCAATTTACTATCAATTTGTAGCTTTGAGGTCAGCGTTTGTTTACTTAATGGATATTTTAAGTTAAGGCTTTAAGGAACACTTAAAATTTGTTTTTTGTCACTAATAGGTGAATATTAGATTTATTAGTCTTTGTAGCATTCGTTCAATCCGGGAACTTAGTAGGATTAATGCCAGAAATATCGTATAATGCACATTTTAATACATTGGATTGCAAAATATCTACATATGTATTTCGATTTGTGGACTGTTGCTACATCTACCACCTAAAGGGTCGGCTTAGATTTTTTTAAGACGACAGTAAATAAATGCTGCTCGTGTTTTAAGTCCAAATGACAGATAGATATAAAAAAAATTGAGCTGCATCTATGTAAAATCGAAACCTAACCATAAAGATTATAATATATTGAAATGAATAGATATTAGTAGGCAGAACAGTAAGTAAACAAAAATCAACTCACAATCTATCAATCCTTAAGTAACAATTTCCTAAAATTAAATTTTCCCTATTAAACGTAATAGACATACATTTATGTAAACGGCTTTTGAAAATGATCTAGGAAATAATAAGACGGCAGCTTAGCTCTAAGCGAAGGCAGAACGTAGTAAGGTTACGAAGGCCTCTATCTCTGGGGACTCGTAGCGCCAGCTACGACCCGTAGCACAGACGTAGCGACTACGGCTACGAAAATAGACTGAGCGAACTGGTAGAAATGGAATAAGAAAACGCTTATTTTTCCGTTGAGTTAAAGATATCTACAATTCAATCTGGGATTAAGGTTTGAAAAATATTTAGTTCTTCAAAGATTGTGAATAATATATAAGTTTTCGTTTTTGAGTCAATATTTTTTTGTGCAGCAGTAAAATTCTTATTTTACCTTCAATGATTTTTAACTACATAAAATGTTTTTTGCTTCTATACACATTACACAACTTCACGTGCCTGAATATTTCTTTCATCTGAATTATCAGAATGATTCTTTAGATATTTTCTTGTTTTGACTTTCTGTTGTAGCTACACCTTTATGTTAAATGCATAAAATCACTTGTTTAAAAAGTTTACCTCATCCCTGCCATTTATTTTAAAGAAACAGTCAACTCTAACTCAGTCGTAAGTCTTCGCCGAGACGAACGTAATCAGTATCGTTCATCGCCCCACGCAACCGGTAGTTGGATTTCTTGAACCGTGAAATTTTATCAAGAGAATTAATCTCGGGAAACTTTCCCCTTGGACATCGACTCCTTTTATTTTTTAATTCAAACGAAATTGATTTCAGTTATTTTAGAAATTGACCTTAAAATCTTAGATGCAAAGGTCAGCTTTGATGTTTGAAGCAGATTAAAGTATTGGGACGGGTTTAAGGATTAATTTTATACTACGTTTAGGGGTGGTTGATAAAAAAAGAATCAGAATTTTACTGTAATTTTTTTTTAATATTTTTTCCTCTAGCTGTCTGGATGGTTATAATTTGTTCATCTCAATCTTCATGGCATTAGAGTGCTGTAAAATATTGATATTTTCGATATCTTATAGGATTATTGGCCCGAATTTCTTTGGGACTTTATCAAAGTCTTTGATTCCTCCAACCATCAAAAAATATATTGTTTGCGATGACAGGACAGCGCTCGTGCATCTGCGAGTTAAATCATTACAGTTCAGTACCTAACAGGTAGAGTTCATAGCCTACATGACAACGTATTTTCCTTGGCAATACCTATATGAATTTACAACACGCGTGGGATAGCAGACAGCTGACATACACTTGTTTTTCTCTTCAATTCCTGAAGAATTCTATACAATCGAACTTCAAAAAGAAAAGAAAATAGTACAATAAAATCTGTCTATGTACCTATGTTAAGTTCACATGCATAGACAGATTTTATTGTATTATCTATTTATGTTTCTTCTTCTACTCACAATTTACGACTAGAGTCTATAGCTCTCACGCTGAGTTGCAGAAAAGGTCATTAAGTTTTAAAGGAGACTTTAACGATAGCAATTGTATGGGTAATGCCTTTATTAAAATTTAATTATATTTCTGCAACCGACCGTAAGCATTACATTTCATACTTAACATTGTTCTAAGATTTCAGCTGAGTGTTCTTCCATTTATCACAAAACATAATTATAAAATGTTAATAAAATAAATGCACAATATAAAACAGTTGTATTTGATGCGTTAGCGTCATAAGGCGATTCGCACACCGCACCGCATCACGCAGCGTAGCGCGGGAGTGCGTCATCTTCCGTTGTTTGCAAGTACCTGTATTTGTATAGAAATCACGCGTACGTAGTGCAACACACTGAAAACGCATTCACGCGCGGGGCTTTTGCTTTTGTTCCGTCGCCACGCACCCCGCAGCGTAGCGCGGGGCGGTGTGTGATTCGCCTAAGTGTTAGTAATTATTATTTGCGACATGCAAAAGGCGTTGCATTTTCCTTCGTGTAATGCCATAAAAGGTACCGTGTAGACTGGCGTTATGTTAATATGGTTGAAGTTTTAATTGATTTTCGTTATAGTGAATTAAAAGCGCGGTCATAGAGGCTTGTATTTTTTCTGAAGAAATGTGAGAAGTTTAAAGGAACTACGGTAAAAGGGAACCACGTTTAAGTGGACGATAAGGAATTTTGGACCAAACGGTGGATATTTTAATAAGTCATTACTTTGTAAGTATTTATTCTGTACGGAGATATCAATAACAGCTAGCGTCCGCCGTATTGCAGATTCTATGATGTAGGTAATAATTAAATTAGTTTTAATAGGGGATCGAACTGTTTCTCCTTAACACAGGTTATTTCATAACCTAGCTAGGACAACAGTGCTTCACCCACATGACTTTAGATATACCTAGTACTTATTTTGTAAATCTGTATTTTTAACATGTACCTATTATTATCCTTAGTTTCGGTAAATAAAAAATGAAAAAAAAAACAGATATAAGTAGATACCTTACCTGATTTTTTTTAAAACAGAGTCGTATTTTAAGCTGTAGGAGCATACTACATATCTCTTCATACCATAGCCAGTGATATTAATAACCCTTCCATTGCGGTAGAAGGGTAAAAGTTAAATATTTTTTAAAGTTTTTTAACAGTGTGTCAGGTTTGTGAGTACGGGGGCGTGAACTTCACCCCGTGTGAGTACGCATCAAACATGTAATTAGCTGTCAGCCCTCCGACTCAATCATATGTCTTTATTGTGCGTTTTAAAGTTCAGCCGCTTATTTAATTATAGTTCTGTATTATGAATTGCGCAGGGTTCGTTTTCAATGGAATTTTGGTGTAGGTATTTCTTACCTTGCTTTATGTTTTAGGTTTTATAATTAGAGCTGCCTTTGAATTTAAAATAAGAAGATACATACAAAATCTTCATTATTACTCAAATTCTTAAAGACACTTTATAAATTTACTGATAAAAATAGTTGCATAAAATAATTATAATCTTACACTTCTAAGGATATGAAGATAACGTTTAATTATTATTAAAGATTAATTTGATTGCGTAATGCGCTTCATGCATTTCTTATTCAATACAGTGTATCCATGGGCATTATTGACAAACTCATGAAATTCAAACAAATGCGTAAAGGTTCTAAGTTATATTTTTCGAAACCTTAGATTTTTCTAGAGACCAAGACCAAGAAAGCCACATTATTAAAAATAACGTTATTTACCAAACATTATTCGCTAACTTATTTTTATTTTCACATTAACAAACCTTCGGAGACTAACATAAAGCTTTTGTTCCAGCATGAAGGGCTCATAAATAACATTGAAGACGTTGAATATTTTATAAATCTCCGCCATTATCGGATAGGGTAAGGATGTCCGGGCTCGCTTCGATCCGGGAAATCTGCCGTACGTGTGCTACGATTGTTTCGTGTGTTTATTCCTAATGTTATGACTGAAATACATAGATTGGTGAATCTATTGATGGCTTGTTGTTTTGTCTAAAGATTATTCGCAGAAGCTAACACTAAGATACAAGTTGAATCGTCGGCTCAAAAGACATAATTAATTTAATCTATTGATGCCAACCTTTAGGCGGCCGGCTGATGGTTGAAAATATCACAAGGAAAATTGCAAAGAAATAAATCATTTGATTTGATTTGAAGGATTTCTGGCGATGTCAACAGAGCATTGGTTTGCTTGAAATTTTGTAGTCTGAACTTATTTTAAACAGTGTACTTGAACAAATAAACGTGAACAACGGCCACTTTTGTTACCTCTGAATATGTTCCGTTTCACGTTTTCCATAATCATTCGGTTTATTTTTTTAATTTATCTAGTAGATATTGCCAATCTGAAGACTGCAACTGGCCATTAATTTTATAAAAAAATGCTTTATAAAATAAGATACAAAAGAATGAAATAAAAGAAAACTATCAATGAAAATCTGAGCCACAAAAAAATCAACCCTCAAACGGACGCGTTATAATAATATCTCCCACAGTATCCCGTGTCCTTGGCTATCGAGGTGTGATCGACCCGAGTATCACCGAGCGACTTATAAAACATTCATGACCTCTGGCGTTACTCATTCATGATGCCCGTAGCCGTCGAATCCCGATCACAAAGCGTCCGGGATAACGCGATGGTTATCCTTGCTGTATTTAAAGTTTGGGTTTTTATTCCACTTTTAGGTCGTGAGTTTTGACGAGTTAAGTTTGGGTGAGTAGTTTTAAAGTTTTGAGAACAAATAATGAATGAGTAAACTCAACTATCCAGTACATGGTACAAATGTACATGCATACATTATTGTCACTATTGAACGCACAATTCTGATATTAGTAACAACCAAATTTCATCAACATCAGTTTAACGGCTTAGGGCCAAGTTCACCGACAAGATATCAGTGCGATAAACTGAAAACGGCAGTTTAACATACTTTTTATAGAAAAAGTATGTTAAACTGCCGTTTTCAATTTATCGGGCCGTTATCTTATTGGTGAACTTAGCCTTTAGTGGTAAAAACCTAACAGGCAGAAAAACAGATTTACTTTTGAATTTGTAATACTAGCTTGGATATCGTGGATATTTATGCTCTCTGATGATCTCATAATCAGTGTTAGAAATATAGACCACCAAATGCGCAAATAAACAAGGAATAGAAAGTTATTACATACCTACCCTAAAAAAATGTTACAATGAAAGCTGAAAATTAGAAAAAATCTGAGAACCCCTTCAACCAACCTTATTGGAAAGTTTATCATTACCACTGTCTTTTATCGTTCACTTGGCTTAATGTTTTTGTCTCCAAAGGCAATTTATTATTGTGAGGTAACTGGAGGGTAATATTCGCCTAATTTATTGAATAAGGCGTTTCTTTGCGGAAATGCATCGTCACAATAATGGTTTGGGGGAAACATTTCACCCTCGAAATTCCCCACTTTAGTGATTAACAAATCATATCAAATAAGTCGCAAAATTTGGTATGCGGGACATTCAAAGAGGTTCAATTAGTTAGTGAAAATTTTCTTGAATAGGTTTGGTTTAGGATAAATGACTCTTGTAACGATTTTATCCGTGGTTCTGTATGTAACACGTTCAACTAAATTTTTATATAATGCTAATACTTTTTTTGTTGCTGTAGTTATTAGTAGGTACTAGTGGTCGCCCAGTGGTCAAAGTTCAGACCATAATTTAATGTATCTGTAACACATTTTTTTTTTCTGTACCTATTTAACTTTCTGCACTTCATTCTCCAGTATAAACTTTAACTAGGTATTTCAAATCTCAAACCCCTCCGTGCTCGCAATATGCTTAAAAATGGGTATAAAGTTTATATAGATTTGGAGTCATTTATGAAAGAGCTGACTCGGAGAAGTAACCACACTTATTTCTGCCGCATTTCACCTTTCGTTGTACTTTTAGTCGTCGTGGTATCAGACGATATCAATAAATCTGATTCGGTTCTAAAAATTCATAATTATTTCAATTATTTCAAAAATTTCATGATATTACGAATATTAGAAACCACTCAAATCGGATTATTAGGATTATAATTGTCTGTGTATCGGTACTTAGGTACATCTAAACTGACTGCGGGTAGCCAGTTACTTAACAATGCTCTTGGGTTAATACATTATTTACTACAGCTGACAGACTAACGGACAGTTTATAGTGAGATAGATGTTTACATAAATGCTTTATTATCTCTCGCTATGCATAGTGCACCAATTTCTTGCAGGGTGTGTCGTAGAGACGCCATTCAAGGCGAGATGTGTTAATGATCTTGTGTCATCAAATTGATCATCATAACCTGGCAAGGTGCCGAGGTTAGAGAAAATAAAAAGGCAAAAGACAGACCCTGCTGTACAAACGGCTCCCCCTATATTCTTTTACATTTCTCTGTCTTATTACCTGCTTTAAAAAATAATAAAACCGTCCAGTCTGTATTTATTTATTTTTATTTATTTAACAATTTATGTACACACAATAGAGTTTACAGTGATAAATTAAAAAGTGATTGGAGTACAAAGGTACTGCTTATTGAAAAGAGAGACAGTATAAAACAAGACGCCAAATAAACTCTACAAAAAATACTAGACATCTTAAATTAACTACAAAACAAAACTTCCCAGATTAATCAGACACAATTTTTACAATCCTTCTTTCACTCAAACGAATCGGATTCCCCAAACAAGAGTAAAATCCGCGGCGAGACGTCTCGAATTTTCATTACCAATACCGAACGGATCTGAACGGGGGAACGGGGATTATAAATGCAAGACCGACTTTATTGCCGACTTATTACCAAACAGTATGAAATGGAGTGTCTGGCGCATCTGTCTGTTTGTCTATTGTCTTTGGTTTTGCTTGGTGAGCGGAACTCGAAATTAATACTTATGTAGATTAATGAACTGGTGATCCCTACTTAACATGTTACTCTAGACTCCTATGAGTCGACCGTAACGATTTACGGTATGGGTATATAAATTATGGATAAATTAGATTTTCACAAATAAATTACGTGCAAACACATCGCTCGTAAATACCTAATTGTAAAAGTTCCATGTGTGTATTTTTTTCTCGCGTACGAGACAATCATTTGGTTCGAAACTTAGACACATCGCATTATTATCAACTAGATAATCGATTTCTTTCGAGCAAAAATCACGAATTTCTATCAAACATGGTTGTGCGCGAAGCCAGGCTTGTTCGCTAGTCGCAAATATTTAAGGCACTTCAGAATGTTCAATTATATCGGCATGTGGAGCTAATAGCAGCTGTTGTGAAGAATGCTGCCTTCCAGCGAGATTGGCGTCTTCCATCCTAATAATGCATAACGGAATTTTAAATGAATAAGTAAATATCTCGTTTCGGAATGTTGTTTTATTTGTTTTTATTGTTTGAGGAAGAGACATTATTTCTGAAGATTAATAATGTTTATAGAAGAATTATTTTTTTAGTCTGTTTTCGGGATGATAACTTTCTTAGACAGGCTAATTACCTATTAAAGTATTTGATGATTTCACAACGATGCGCGGCGCGTAAAGCAAAAATACCTATTAACTGTTTTTATTCCACCCATTAAAGACTTTTCTTTGAAATAAGGTAAGTATCAAATTCATAAAAAGTAACTCTGCCTTTCAGAATTTTAAAAGATGGTGCTTACTTAAAAGCCCTCAGACACTCACTAAAAGGAAACCTAAAAACTAAATAAAACAAAACTCTATAAAAATTGAGAGTATATTTCACCAACTACCAAAGTAACCAAGTATTTGAGTGTAGGAAATTTTTAATTAATTAGCCACACTTTACCGGTGGGGAGAGCCTTTGAGGAGCACTAACTATTTATTTGCACCTTAAAAAGGCAACTCCATTAGCAGAATGAACGTGGATGAATAGGTCATTCAGGAGATGTCGTCTGTCGCGCAGACAGGGAGGGAGTGTGTATAGGGAGTACACTTTCGCTGTGCGCTGAATCAGTTTGATGTCTCTGGGTTTTTGTGTGGGGTACAAGAAAAAGTATTAGCAGGTTAGTCATTATGAAATATTATGTCATCATGTCAATGCCATAAGTCGGTTAACACTTCTCCTTAAACATTGCATCAAAATTACAATACATTACTGCTTTTCTGCGTTTCATTAATAGCCAAGAGTTAGTATTATGTATTTAAATGTTACATCTGCTCTGATTTCTGATCTTTTTTTTTATTCAGTTATGATTTAAAGAACTGCAATATTTACCGATATTTGTCGTTGACTGTATCTAATAAATGAAAAAAGTCTCTCATAATAAATCTATCTCAGATTCGGATAAAAAGGAGTATAATATTGTGTATGTGCTAAAGTCGTTACATTATTTTCATAGACGATAAATCTAATAATATTAGGTAACTTATGAGTAATTGCATTGCACATAGGTACCTCCCTAAAACTTCAATAAAATGATTACCAGTTTTTATTCTTAAAATTTTCTTCATAATATTTCATCATCAAAAATCAGAAAATTCGCTGATATAGGTACATTTTTATTTCGAAAATAAACCTTGAATTTTATCGTACGGTCTCTTTTACGTCCATTTTTGACCCAAAAATAATGGCACCCATCATGATGGGACATCACAGTAGATTGGAGTCGCGATCGCCAATAAATCAATTTGTGTCAGACATTTATTTACAGAGAGCGGCTGACATTTGTAACTCACTGTCCATACAATGGGCTGGCTGCATTGTGAACGTGAACGTGGACATGACTGCTGTCTTTCTATAGTTTTTTACTTAGATAGTTGTTTGAAGAAAGAAAAAGTACACTACGTTATCATACTAGTATACGTACAATCAGCATATGAAACGGATTAAAGTTTGTAATACAAATTAACAATAACTATCACAGTCAACCTTGTTTTTTTTTTAATCTCCATAACGCAACTTATCACAAAAAAAAATATCACAGAGAAGAAAAAAACACATAATTATTAAGTAAGTAGGTAAGATATTTTATTTTCGCTTTATACTAGGTAAGTATTAAAAAAATTAAAGCAAATACGTACCAATCCTTTTACAGATTTGGTCTATGTGTTTGGTTTTCATGTGAATTTCATCAATATATTTTCGATGCCCTCCAGTTTCTAAAATAGTTATTTTATTTAATTCTGCAGATCTCTATTATTATCTCATTTTATTCCTACGCAGTTCGACACAACATCTTAACATCCCCTATAGACACCGACGTATCTTCCCTAAAACAATGCCAGAATGCAAGTAGGCAGTCCGGATACGGATATGCGATAACGAATGCAATTTTCCAACTCCGTGAACAGAGTTTAGGCGGGCCCGCACTGATCCGGCCTCTTACGGGCTGCTACCTGAATGCAATGGCTTCTATGTCATTGTTTCAATGGAGGACATTGTGTATAAAAGAATTGTTTTAGATGTTATGGGTTTATAGAAGAACTTTGATAGTAGTTTTTTCTATCAGACGGCCAAAGCAGCGGCGGATCCAGGAATTATTTTTGGGGGGGCTAAGGGCTTATCCAGATAAGATTTGGAGGGGTGGGGGTGGGGGGGGGGCTAAGAGATAAACATCAAAACACAAAATCAGTAATCTAGTTTGAAATCTGTCAGAACTTAAGATTTGGTGGAGGGCTTCAGATTGGGTTTTACAAAAAAACATCAAATAAAAATTTAAAATAATTAGCCACCTACGGGTGTGCTAAGTGGAATACTTTAGGTGTGCTTCGTCTGGGTGTGCTTCGTTTGGGTGTGCTTCATGGAATACCTCAGCTAATGGCTTCATTGCTCACTTTTCTCTATTTCTCATAGTTTCGGATTTTACCCTTTAAATCTCACCTCAAAATCATCCTGCTATGATTCTCGAATTCGTGCATTAAAAATAAGTACGTCTTTGTAAATGCGACTACGAATGTTACAGAAATCCTAATCTAATTTAAAACATGTCAAAGAACTGCCCATTCATTTCATTTTCATAATTCAATAAACCTGCACAACGTATGGGGACATACTCCAACATATTACAATACACTTAATTCCCAAGGGATCGCTATTCGGTATGGATAATCCCCTTTTACAGAAAAATGAATAGCCGATACTTTCATGTAAATTAAATGAAGGGATCGCATGTGCCTAATGTCCTAGACAAGTGAAGGGAGATCGATTATTTCCTATAGAATAGTGGTAATCTCTCTAATACCGACCAACTGGGCTGATACTGATTGATATGATTCCTTCTCGTTACCGAGTTAGCTATTGTGAATTATCGAAGTGTGCTTTAGGTGCAGTTATCTATATATTTTATTATTTTGTTGGTACATTCCTACAATTTTATAATCAAAACTTAATCTTGGACTAAAGTCCCTATTTCGAACGTGTGCAAGCCACTACCGATGTGGTGGCGGCGACGTGTCAAAACATCGAGATTTCTGTGCTGTTTCTAAGTCGACGAATTATACACAATATGTAGCTTTCGGAATAAATTCTCTAAATGGGAAAACCATATTGAAATCTATTCTGTAGTTTAGAAGAACTAAACGGACGAACAGACACGAAAATCGACTTTGTTTTATACAATTTAATAATATCAGAAAACATGCAGTATTAAGATACGACAATAACAAACACCAGTGCATAAAGCAATATAACAGTCACTTCACCATCACCACGAACCTCGGTATTATTCCCGCCACACGCATACTTCCCCTTAATCCTGAAAATCGATGTCGACGGTGTGGCCCGAAGAAACTTTCTAACGACATAACCGCGTGCAATTGATATGCCCCAAGAGTAGGACCCATTGTAAAGAAAGGAAAATCCCGATCCGAAAATCTTTGGAGAGTTAGGAGGTGCATCAGTATTCTGGGGACGTCCACACCCCGGTGTCGGTTGCTCCCCCCAACCCTAGATGCGGTAAACTCCTTCAGTAATTTGACTTTGTTGTTATAACTCAGTTTTAGTTGTTTGTCGCCGTTGGCAGATTTATTGCCTCAGTGAAATCTGTTAAACAGTGACAAGTATTGTCGGGCTTGGATGTGTTTTGTAATTGTTGTGTAAGCGTTGGTTTTGAGTCAAATTGTTCGCGAGCTATAATGGGTTATGTTATTCCACGCCAAATGCAAAAACTTTTTATTACTTTTTTTAAATCCAGTTTAATTTGAATCTAACTACATAAAAAACTGATGCCGTGAAGGGAAAAGAGCAATAAAATGTTTAAAATCGATAAAAAGCACACTCCGGAGATTACTTGGCAGACGTCGGTTAAAATACAGCTTGATCAATAAACTTGTTTGACATTAACTAATATGATGAACTACACAACATTTTATCTCGCAAAATAGATGCCTTTATAATCAAATTGATTATATTATGGTAACATCGTTACCTTTGAGTAAGAATGTGTATCAACCCAAACTCTGCCTTTGATCATTATCTTAAATTCCCAAAATTTGAACTCAATTATTCAACACCAAATATGTCGAAAACAAGGCTCTTGTAACATGTAAACTGGTATTTCGATGCGGTTCTATTAAATCACAGTATTGTCGTGGCCGATCCTATTCAGTTTGAATAGCGCACACCGCGTTGGCTTCATCAAATTGCATTGAATGGACGTTAGAGCACTCATCGAGCATGCCTGCCGTTCTGAGGGTAAAAATTTGAATGGAATATACGTACAGGGTGGCATGAAAGGTACTGGTGACGCCCACCTACGCTCATCGTGCTTACTTCCGACCACTCGGACGTATTTCACAATAGATCGGCACGGACTCGATCTGATATTGAAATTGGAACTGAACTAACGTCGATTTTCTTTTATGCGACCCATGGTTTGGTACGGAATCCAATCAGTGGATATGTAATAGAAAAAAAAAACAATTTAATCAAGGGTTTGCTGGGTTTGTATTGTTAGGTCATGTATTAGAAAAAAAAATATTTTTACGTAAATCCTTCACTATTTATTTTGACATTAGGAAGAACATATTTTTTTACATTAAATAGGCTCGTGTTAGACCACTATCTCACTCGATTTTAAACGATGATACGATTGACGATGGTGTACACTTACCTGGAAGCAACCCTAATCATTCGTGACTAAAGATTCTCGGATTATAGCTATCGGGAAAGACAAACTTTGGCAGGGAATTCTACTCCTTAGCGATACGCACAATGAAACCTTTATTGCAGTCATTAAACAAATTACCTATTGTAGACTCATTAATGAGATTAAAAAAATATGTTCTTAGTAATTTCTCAATCAAGCAAGATAACGCTCTTTGCTTTACCAAACTATAACAAATCAATCACAAAGCAAGTCAAAAATCAAACAAAATTTTGACACTTTGAAAATTGCTTGAAATCTTATAAACAAACCGTTTGGAATGACGCTCAACGCATTCAAAGTCACGAAGGGTCCCCCGATCAAGTCCCTATCATTAATGATGCCATCCCTCATGGTAAGCAGTAATGTAGGTTACTGTGTAAACAGACCGGGGTGGTTGCCCTTTGGGTAGGGTTTAAGACGCGCGGTCTGTGTGGATAAAGTTTATTGTCTATTTTAATTATGGGCCTACGGAATTTGTCTCGGATTTACAGCATAGTGACGAGTAGTGTTGAAAATATTTTCCAAAAATATAGTTAATAGAGTACGTACCTATTTGGAAAATATTTTCCGTTATAGGTAATTTTCTTGCGTTAACATGTTAAAGCAAAACGATAGAAAAAAATTGATTAGTCATTATTTCGCTTCGGTTAGGAAAAAAAATATTATTAATAAAAAAAGTTCACGACATTTAACGAGCTAGAAAATGTAATTCATTCATTCATCAACATTTCTTATAGAGGAAACATGTTAAACAACAACACAGTTAAACTGGGTCGGAGGAAAATGTGGGAGAGTCAAAATATTATTACGTATGCAAGATAAATATTTATCCAAAGTAATATATTACAGAACACAAGGCAAATGAAGGGTTAACTTACTCATACGATCCCTGAACGGGATATCTTGTGTTGCGGCAAAATTTATAGCTTCAGAAAATAAAAGGAGACTTAATTGAACATAAAATATTTAAGATAATGTTGACAATGGATAATCCCACCTGTTCTTGCAGTGACCATAAATTAAGTGCACTCGTGTTCTGAACGAATGCAGAAACCATTAGACTCCCCACGCAACGCAATTGATGCATGCACAAATCGGCTACCCTAGCCGTGTGCGCATTTTTTTCGTACATATCAACAATCAATGTAATTTCAACCTTATCTTTTATAATTAAAGTTAAGTTTTGATTGATGTTGTACGGAAAAATTAGGAGAGTTGAAAATAGAGCACTAAGTTAATAAAATAAGGCTCTGTTTAGAATGATATGAGACAATCATAGATAGCATAGTGACCTACATCTCTAGAGGGACTAAATAGCATTAGTAGTCTCTATTGGGAATAATATTTATTGGGTGCATAATGCACATGACAGTTTAATGTTTTCGGCGTTACGTTGATAGAGAACTATTGTTGCAAGAGTCCTTTTTATATGTTGGACTTCGTTTGCAGATTGTATCATTAATCATTCCTTTTATATTTGTAGAAGTTATAGATTATTGATTAACGAAAATTGAAATGTTGCCTTTGTTATATGTAGTTGTTTATTGATATTATAAAGCTGCTATTAAATTATCATTTCTTTAAAACAAATTAGAAGAAAAAAGTTGTTTGTTTTTTTTTATTTATATAATGATTTTGATCACCTACCTACGTTATTTATAGAACTCATGTGCAAAATTTATTGTTTCTAGACCCACCGATTTAGGCTGTGCATTGTTTGTCAGTCAATTAGATAAATAAAATTGGAAATACATACAATAATAAGTAGATAACGAGATAGTCATTTGTAATAGCAGTTGTGAAAACTGCGAGGCATTTCAATTAAACAAAGAATGGTCTTGTTTACGGTAACTTGTTTTTGGCTTAATTCTAAGGTCCCCCAAGAACATTTTCGAGAATCAGGTGCTCTAACAAGAAAACAATGAAGCCTTTGACAGTAGTTCTTGACGTACCATTCGAAGAAGCAAGAAATTATTGTTTAATTCTTGTCCCCGCCCCAAAAGGGATGACGCAGCTGGTACCCAATTGTCTACCAAATTGCTGTTTGGATTTCACTACAATGTTATTTGCACATGCAAATCAGCATTTTGTTTTCATCTTGGAACGAGATGACGTCAGAGAGGGATGGAAGATTTACACAGGGACCGTTTGACACAGATTTGCATAAACTATTAAGAATTAGCAGCTGAGCGTAATATATTCTCGTGTGTTTAGGAGGCATACGATTTTAGTCCAATTTGAGTGAACCGAGCACGTGCGGACCAAAATAGCTTCCTATTTTCCTTTACCTACGCAATATTTTACCAAATGATTAAGTATCTGTGATTTCCAAAGGAAGTAGTCGAGGTAATATTGCAAGAAAATTACAAAATTCATTTATAAATGCCAGCATAAATGTGGTGTAAAGTAACAAAGTTTTGAAGCTCAAATTCAAGTCAGTATAGGTGTTTACTTATTCAAATATCCATTAAGAAACTTCCATAAATGTGTGGTCGTGATCTAGTTTAACTTTGCTAATAAACTCATTACGGTTGGTAGGTAATCGAATTGGTAAGATAGTACAGTTATAGAAGATTAAACGTTTGATAGGATTATAGTGTTTCGATATCACACTAATTGGGATAATTCTGTGTCTATTTGACCACACGATTATCCTATGTGGTTAATTTAGAAGCTAATGCCTTCTATAAACAAGGATATGTGTACTATAATATCGTAAACTTAATATATGTTTTAACGGCTCATTTCAGTTCACAGGAGAAATAGCTTCATTTTAAATAAATTTCAGTTTACAGACGGAAAAGTCAACTTCTTAGTGACCACGTTACACATCGTGCAAATAAATTGATAACCTAATAGTTTGCATTTTTATAAGAATGCTCCATGCATTCTTATAAAAATGCAAACTATAACTTTTACTGTATTAATATCTATGTAGGTATATCATATTGCTGTTGTCCACAATTTCACTGCAATCCTAGGGAACCTACCGCTATAAAAAGTATCCTATGCTCTTTCCCAGGGTACTGAATACCTAAAATAATTCTCACTTATAGTGCGGAGTGGGCTAGGCCTGATCAAGGATAATTAAAGCTATTTTCTTACCAATCAAAAACGGTATAGCACTTTAGCCATAAAAATGTAAACAAACAAAACAGATAGACATTTTCGCAGTAATAAAATTTGTTTGGGTTGTGGAAACATTAGCTTGATTAAATCCTATATTTTCTACTTCAAGTTTCTCCCTACAAAATATAATTATTTTTCAAAACAGTATAAAGGCAAAACCGTTGCAAAAATTGTGAAA
This sequence comes from Thalpophila matura, assembly GCA_948465475.1. Classification (NCBI taxonomy): domain Eukaryota; kingdom Metazoa; phylum Arthropoda; class Insecta; order Lepidoptera; family Noctuidae; genus Thalpophila; species Thalpophila matura. Next base: position 6,728,922 of record OX419183.1, on the reverse strand, counting down.
AATCAATAGAATATTGCGTCCCCCTAATGCAATGATGGATAGCGAACCACTTATCTATACGCGACATCACTGTCCGACGGTAACCCTTTGTCCTACGTGAACGACCGATGCAGTAACGCGACATGATGCAAAAAAATTAAAGTAGCTTTCTTTGTAACCTCACACTAGGAATTTCCAGTATATCGTATAATACTTAATCTAACTCACATGTAAACATCCAGATCTGAAATAACTACCTGTAGGCCAGTGGTTAGCTGAATATCCGGAGGTGAAAAAACCGTAACTTCAAATTACTGGGCAATATCAATAACTCAACAATGAAATCCCCTAACATCTCATTGGTTTACTAGTCTGACTTTAGGCTCCGACTAACAGCAACGAGCTTAATAGGTAGCTACTACTTATAACTTCCAAAATCGATTAAATTAGCAAGTCACCGCGATTATATTTTACATCATAGTTTGTTACGTTTACATCGCATCGTATGGCATCGCATTTGTTGCTCAGATAGGACGATAGGTCAAGTTGTCGTTCTTTTGTTGTGGCTCGCTCATGTTTGGGTTCTGTTAATCAATCAGGTGAAGGGGTTTCATTTTATCGTCTATCAAAGACGATAAAATAAACCGACTGCTGTGTGCCGTATGGCGCGGAAAAGGGGTGAAAATGAGAGGGAATTTGTAGACCGAGTTGATATAGTGACATCAGCTGGTCAAGAATTACGATGAGTTAGCTAACGACTATCTGGCTCACTTATTTTATTATAATTATTCTAAAATAGCGGCGCGGTTATCGTAGTGGCTGAGCATTGGCTGCTGCGTGACTTGTCACGGGTTCGATTCCCGCACGGAGCAAATATTTATTTCAGATTTGGCTGTTGGTGTATGTGTTTGTATTACGATACAGGAGACATTCCTATTGTGAGGCAACGTTTAAAAAAATATATTAGGCGCCATACTGGAAATATTTCCTTATTAGTAAAGTTTATAGTCTCTTGAAGAAGAGAGTATAATTTGGGTTTCTGATACAATATGTAGATTGATAATAAAGGTAAGATTTGTGGTAAAGTCTGTGTAAAAAGATACTTAAAAGAAATTTACAAAATTTAAAAGTGATTGGCTTGAAACCTTATTTATCATTAACATTGTACCTATTATATTTAATACGCAGATCTCATAGTGAGTTATTAGCCCATATAATTTTTACTGCAACCGAAATGACGAACAAACCATTTAAAAATTAAAAATAGAACCAAATTAAAAACAATTGCAACTCGCTAAAATCCATCTGGCAGACACCGCGCACTGAGCTGAAACGAATTAAACACAACTCGTTATACAAAATGAGGAGTTCCAGCGCCATTCAAAGTTTTGTACAATGAATAATTACAGTCGGCAACAAATGTATGCCATATTTACGTGTCTAGACGTAGTGAAGGGAGCGACAAAGTTCTGTAACAGCTAAGAATATTGTTCTATTTATTGGTGACGTTCACGCAATATTTTTCGTACGATGACACAATAGTTGTGCGCGGAATGTCTTTTGTGGTTTGATGGCTTCTGTTTATGCCGGCTGTACAAGGGCGAGGAGGACTCGCGCCCTGAGGTTCCGTGCAAGTGTAAGTTTGTAATCGAAAAAAAAATGTGTGATATAATTGCAATTTTCATGATTCTGGATCAAAATATTATATGCCATAAACAGCTGTATTTTTCGATTGCATTGACTTAAATGCTTGATTTTTTTACGGCTCCAAGAGACAAGTATTTGATACCTATTAATTTCAACTTGATGCCTTTAAGCGTTCCTGAGAACTGTCTTGACAGACAGACATGCAGACAGAAAGACAGACGGACAGCGAAGTGATCCGATTGATAAGGATTCCTTATTCTTTTTGAAGGAACGCCAAAAATGTACTTACCAACATTTTTCGTTTCCACCCAAATAAGTAAAGTAACAAAATCTAACTACTTAAATACTTCGATCAGATAGCAAGTTAAATTTCAGCCATTCCGTCCTCATATTTCAGGCAGGCGTCGGAAAACTTTAATACGATCAAGTTTGTGAGTAATAGAAGCTTGTTGTCTGAAACATTTTAGGTTTAATCTGGAGCTCGGACAAAATCTGACCATTCATTGTGATGTACTTAGTTTCTAACTCGCAAATTGTGGCAATTTGTACGTTATTTTACGTGGTACTAAATAGCTGTAAAGCATAAGTCAGTAAGTACTCATTGTTTTAAATGGAGCCTGTATTAAGTGTTCTTTTTACAAGCTTTTATTTAGTTTCACATGGCGCGTTGTCTGTGGGTAATCAAATATTACCACTCTTACCACAAAAAAGATAAACACGTGTTAAACGCGAATGCTACCAAAAATAGTACACTTGTTTTAGACAAGTTAGTGCTAAAACAAGTGCGTATCATTTTTGGTAGCATTCGTGTTGAACACGTGTTTATCTTTTTTGTGGTACGGCCCTACATGTTTATGACCCACTTTCCGGTGTTCGATTAACCCGAAATTTTGTATGCATATGTAAATTGTAGGACAATGCAATATAATGACATCATAGAGCTGGTCTGATGATGGAGTTGGAAGGTGGCCATAGGAACTTTGTAACTAAACGACGCAACCCGAGTTTACGCGTATTCGATTTACCTTTATAAGTAGGTACTCTGGTTCTAGATGATGTCCAGGGTCCTGATGATGAAGCTGGAAGGTGGTGACAGGATCTTTATAACGAAACGAATTAACTTCATCGAGTTTGGGCACGTATGATTTGTCTTCACAAGTGCTACGATCCTAGATGATGTCCAGGGTCCTGATGATGGAGCCGGAAGGTGGCCACAGGAACTTTGTAACGATACGACGTAACCTCATCGAGGTTGGGCTCGTTTGATTTGTCTTCACAAGTGCTACGATCCTAGATGATGTCCAGGGTCCTGATGATGGAGCCGGAAGGTGGCCACAGGAACTTTGTAACGATACGATGTAACTTCATCGAGGTTGGGCTCGTTTGATTTGTCTTCACAAGTGCTCTGGTCCGATACGATGTCCAGTGTCTCATGATGGAGTTTGAAGCGGTCATTATACCTAAAAGCTTGTATTGAAAAATGTTTTTCAATATAGAACTTGTTTATTTTTAAGGCTACAGTCGCGCTTGCACCCACTCACAGAAATCAATAGAAAGGGCACTGGCAGACGCCCATAGAACGCTGGGCCTCAGATTGTGTAAGTCGGTACAGATATGAAATTAGTTTGGTGTGATCGAGTATTTCAAGAGTATTAAAATTTTTTTTTTATTTGTTTTTGTACGTAATTGGGTTAAAGAGAAATATTCTTATTTCTGACAGTGAGGTTAAGTATGGTGTGAATGATCCAATGCAGTACAGCCCGACTAATGAGTTCTCAATTCAAAGGTTTTAGTTGCTGTCACCATGATATATTCTGTGGAAGGACGCGCCAGCCAGCATGCACCCGTTTTTGTTTTAGTGGTTTTTTCAAAATGTCAATGGCATAATCATTTTATTTCTTATTTATTTCGATTTTTGATTCCAATTCTTATTCTCTAAGATAAATTAGGCAAAGAACAATTAAAATATATTTTTATTTTTGGTTAAGCTTTTATTACTGTACCATATCAAGCCTAAAACTGCCGACGTCCTTTCATCTTCTACCTACATTTTATTCCCAGACGCGTGTCGCCGGTTCGCAGCACTTATTTGTTTACATTTAATCAATATAAATTAAACTAATTCTGTTAAAATTGCGTCACATTTTCAAACGCGTGGTCTCAGTTTTGTGGTGTCCTGTAAAACACCACTTGCCTTACATAATTTGCTGAAAATCGGCGACAAGGTCACGCGCCTTTGCCACCTTTATTGACTTATTATTTAGATTTTTGTGCTTAAGACTCACCCGGATCGGCTCTACAAATCCGACGTCGAGTTGGGTCATTCGTACGCATGTTAAGGCTACAACAACATTTTTTTAATGGAAAATTCGATAAAACTGCCCTATCCCGGATTCGAACCCAAGACCGTACGCTCATCAGTCGTGCTTTGCAACCACTAGAAGTACTAGGCTATAGCACGAGAACTGAGGGATGAGTCTGAAAAAATCGCTTACAAAGCACACGAAAATTAAACAATGCAAAATTCTAAACAATAGAATGCAGACAATGTAATGGTGGAATCATTTTAGGAAACCAGATTCACTGCAGATAATAAAGGGGTTTTAAAAGTGGAAAATTAAACACGACAATGACTGGAAATTGCTTGTCTAACGTTGTTTACTTAATAGTGTTGTCTTTCTTTGTTATTTTACTAGCCGTTACCCTCGACTTCGTCTGCGTGTTAATGGATGAAAAGTTAGCCTATGTATTTTTTCGGGTCCCAGGCTACCTTTTTGTCAACTTTCATCCAAATCCATCCTGCCGTTTCAGCGTGAGTGACACACAGATACACAAACTTTCACATCCTACTGATCCTACTAATATTATAAATAAAGTTTGTGAGGATGGATGTATGGATGTTTGTGCTTTCACGCAAAAACTACCGAACGGATTTTGATGAAACTTTACAGTATTATAGCTTATAATAGATGCCGGTGTAATAAAATTACAGACACATGGACACTTCAACTTGGTGGTAAGGCACCTGACCATTCACTATTAGGAAAACAACCTGCTTGCTTTACAAAAAAATATTACTATAATGAACAGTTAAAAGGTTTTGTTTATCATCGATATTATCTTAGTTGTTCTTTTCTTTTGACGTAATACCCACTGCACTGGTATGAAAAGGGTGAATTATTATTTGCTAGTAGCCATACAAATATAACATAATTAAAGAAAAAGCTTTTAAATGTTATAGCTATAACGACTGTTACAGTACATAAACAATATATAACCGCCACACGCAAACGTCAAAGCCGTTCAACACCACTTTTAATACCAAATAACGCATAGATTTCATAGATAATCCCCAATTCAACCCTCCTATATTAACCCGTCCGAGCTAACGACTCCACTATCGCTCATGGGCACACACATGCGTTTGACAGAACTGTTATTACGTCATTAATAAAATTACAAAAGTACGGGCCCATGTGCCGAGTGACTATCGCTATTAAACTTTAGAGTCCGTTTTGTTCCATCGCATCGAAAGGGTTGGTAGTGACGTAATTACATTTGGGCGATTGTCGCAGTTTGTTTGTAAGGACGTGTTAGTTTGACAGTGACCCCAAGTGAGAATTAAGTAAATTAAGTTGAGACACGTTCGTCTCGTGCGTTGATTGTGTGATGCAGGCGTGAGTTGCGCTTATTTAGTCAGGATTGCCTTAATTTTAAAGTGAGTCATCAATTTCTGTATTTAATATTATTACTTGTTTTAATGTTTTGTAATTAATGTTTGGAAGAAAAAAATATACATCTACCGTTGGTGATAAAAGTGCATCATGTCATGACCAAGTAAAGTAATCAAGTACCCACTCTAAATCTTCTACCTATACTATCTATACTAATATTATAAAGAGGAAAGATTTTTTGTTTGTTTGTTTGTACCGAATAGGCTCTGAAACTACTGGACCGATTTTAAAAATTCTTTCACTAATAGACAGCTACATTATCACTGAGTAACATAAGCTACTTTTTATCCCGAAAAAATGCACAGTTCCTGTGAGACACGCCGACGAAGTCGCGGGCGAAGTGCTAGTATTGTATAAACTGATATAACCTACTTATATCAGTTTACCCGAATGTAAGAATTCAAGAAATCTTTAAATGAACTCTTAAAACGAATGATATTTTTACAATAATTGGTTTTTGGTTTTTCCCGTCCGCATATTTAGACGACATAAAGCCGCATCCACAAACAGTAAATCCACGCAAGTTTGCACAAAAAGAACACCTGATTAAACTGCAAACGCCATTAAAAACGGCAACAGTTAAGAGATCCGATAAGCACATGTCTAGGGGTGCGATATTAAAAGGCTTAGGAGTGTTGCCCTGAAAAGCCGCTGAACATTTCTGAAGCTCGCCCACTTAAGCACAGTATTAAGGGTACTTTCGACTTAAGAGCACCGTATATTATGCCTGCTTTTTCCTATACGTGGCCTGGATTTATAAATGAACTGCAGTTGATTTTTCTTTGATGGCAAGTTGGATGTGATAGAAATGAGTTTGAGTACAAATGTGATTTAATACTATGTGGCATGTTTAGCAGATGAGCTCCTTGTGAAATACTTCGTCCAAATATGTACTATGCCAATTTCTGTTGTCTAAGCAAAAAAACAGTATGGTTTTGTATTGATGTAAAGGGTGTGAATTCATAATGGTGGAATAACAAGCACATGAAACTTTACCTTTGGAAAGCCGCAATGCAAAGATAAATATGAACTATAGATGTGATTGTAATAAGTATGAAATAATGCAGTTGTATTAAAACAGGCAGAACTTACCTTACAGTTTGCATGATCTAATTTGGCCGGTCTCCGAGACATTCGCCCATGTACAGTCGCTAAAAAAACTTTTTTAACAAAAAATAACCGACTTCAAAAATCCACTACAAAGAAAATAATAATTTTGGTTTCGGAAGTCGGTGGCTTTGGTTTTTGTTTGCTTTTTTTTGCCACCGACTTCCGAAACCAAAATTATTATTTTCTTTGTAGTGGATTTTTGAAGTCGGTTATTTTTTGTTAAAAAAGTTTTTTATTTTTCCCTTTTTAGTTCTTTATCCCGTGTTAGATTACTTTCACGAATTCGTTCAACAGTAAATCTTCTACGGAGTGTGTACATTTATGCCTATAACTTTGTACATAGGAATGATTACATAATGTATTATATACTAAAACCTTCCTGAAAGTATGTAGATTACGTTAGTGAAAATCCCATCCAAATCGAATCAGTAGTTTTTGAGAAAATCGCGCACATACAAACATACATACATACATACATACTTACATACATACATACGGGACGAATACAGAACCTCCTTTTTTGAAGTCGGTTAATAAAAAAACAGTTAAAGTAGGCAATAAACTTTGTTGTTACAAAAAAAAACTATTAATTATTTACTTTTTATGTACTTACTGTACTTAGTACGGGATACTTAGCTATTTAATTAACAGCCACACGTGACTAACTTTTGCTCGGCCAAGTAAGATCGTGCAAACAGTACTTCAATAAAAAATAACTGTTCATTCACTAATGAACACCCAATGTGGTCCTTAAAACGCGTGTGGCCACGTGACTATCTGAACCTAGCCTTTGGCGGAATGGGCCCTAACAATAGACTCTACAACGCTTGGATAAAGATTTGTAGGTATTTCCTAACCCCAACATTAAATAAACCTGCACAGAATTAGTATTTGCAGTTTATTGTTTTGGAAGCGGATTTAGCACTATTATATTTCTATAATGGTCTGACCGCACACATAACACAAATATTCGCGTTATCGCGATGTAGATACGTAGCCAAACCTTAGCGAAGACTTCGGCACTTCGGGCGAAGCTGAAGACACTTCGATAAATAACACTTAGAAATTGTGCTCACTTTATAATACATACATTACAATACAGCGTGTAATTGACAGGTTGGCAAAAACGAAAAGTATGAATTCAGACTGGTATTGTTAATATTTTGATAGTGAAATATTTTCCCGGAAATGATGTAGGTACTACGGAGGCCAGTAAACTTTTACAGCTAACAGCTGATTCCGCGCGGGTTGTATGAATTTTCTTTTACGATTACATTGCCGAATTTAAGTTTTTTGCTTTTTTTCACTAAAATTGTGTTTTTAGGGCTGGATTTTGTTGTAACAAATGAATAGAAAACAAATCTAGTTGAAAAACGGTCGGAAAATTCGACAATTTTCCTGAAGAAAATTCCAACGTTTTTCAGTCATAATCATGGTCATGAAGCTACAGTTTCAGTTTTTGCCAACCTGTCAATTACACGGTGTATATTATAATACAACATAATTATAATATTAGGTCTTTACCTATGAAATTGCCGTTCTGCAGTACTGGCCATTTCAAATCAAAATAATTTTTGTTTGGCTAAGAATTCTAATTTCAAATTAATTTTATTTTAAAAACATGGTTTTTTTTTCCAAAAGTAGTCATTTGTTTATTGATTAGTGTTACATTTTCATCGCATTTCAATCTTTTTCGTCATCATGGATACGTTAAAAATTCGAGTAATTATGGAATACGAGTACCGTCGTGGCAGCAACGCGCACAAGCGGCACGCAACATCAACGACGTTTACGGAGTAAACACTACAAACCAACGCACCACCTGTTATTGGTTTGCTCGCTTCCGTTCTGGAAATTTCGACCTGAAAAATGAACCTCGCGGTCGTCCGAAGACTTTGGTTGACAATGACGAATTAAAGGTGATTGTGGAAGCTGATGATACACAATCTACGGCTGAATTAGCAGCAGCTTTCGACGTTAGCGTCAAAACAATATTGGTCCATTTGCGTCAAATTGGCAAGGTAAAAAAGCTTGACAAATGGGTGCCCCACGAACTCAATGATCGCCAGCGCGAAGTACGCGTCGAGACGTGCCTTGCACTGCTCAACAGACACACAAATGAAGGAATTTTGAACCACATTGTTACCTGCGAAGAGAAATGGATTCTGTTTGATAACCGCAAGTGCTCAGCAAGTTGGTTGGATCCTGCTTCAGCACCTAAACAATGCCCTAAACGAAAACTTACCCCTAGAAAAGTGATGGTCACTGTTTGGTGGTCTAGCGCCGGTGTGATTCATCACAGCTTCTTACCAAACGGGGTGAGCATTACTGCAGATGTGTACTGTGAAGAACTGAACACAATGATGAAGAAGCTGGCACATCTCCAACCAGCATTGGTCAATCGCTCGTCTCCACTGCTCCTGCACGACAACGCGCGACCTGATACTGCACAGCAGACGGTCTCCAAGTTGCAAGAACTGGGGTTGGAAGCTCTCCGTCATCCGCCCTACTCACCAGACCTTGCGCCTACAGACTACTACTTTTTCCAGAATTTGGATAACTTCTTGGCGGGAAAAAAATTCAATACCCGAGAGGCAGTACAAAATGCCTTTGAAGCTTTTGTTGCCTCCCGTCCAGCTGATTTCCTTAAGAAGGGCATCAATAAACTGCCACTGCATTGGCAAAGATGCATTGATTGCATGGGTGATTACTTCGATTAATACAAATAAAAAATACATGAAAAAAATTAGTTTAAATTTTTTCATACAAAACGGCAATTTCATAGGTAAAGACCTATTATATACATTATAATACAACATAATTATAATATTATATCACGATGCAATGTGGCTGTGCACTTCGCCGTAGGCCGAAGACAAAGTTTTATCGCACGAATGTTTTTGAGGTGTGTGCAGCCAGACCATTAGTCTTATTAAAGACTTTTGAGAACTAATTCATCGAGTTTTCAAGTGATTTTCACTAAAACAATACCTTATAGCATATCATGATAGACTTAACCTAGTTAAATACGTAGTTACCTATAGTACCTACTCGTACATACTATCCACAACAAAGTCAAAAAATCAACAAGTCAACCAAAATTTAAATCTCCACACTTACCACTAATTGATTGACATCAATTCATCAGATCACTTTTACAACCGTCCACTTTTCCCAAATTGGGTGGCCAGTGCCCAGTGCCCAGTTTTCCATTACCTTAATTGGCGGGCACACGCCTTTCTGACAAAATCGTATATCAGGGAAAAGGACAAAGTCCGATGACACTTAATTTAGCAATTAACCCCTAATTTGATTACATACGTCATTGGTTTTGACTTTGACGTGAGTGGACGATTTGAGGTCTGCCGATACGAGTGGCAGTTAATTTATTTTTTGGGATTCGATAATTGTTTTTGGACTCCGTATTTTATGTACCTTATTTATTTGGAGTACTGCTATATTGAATGACTATTGTATCGAGATAAACTATGCAGAACTGTTTATTGTGTAATTGCTTATAGTCTTAAAGTTGAAGTTAGATTTAAGTTGTTTACAATTAAAATATCTACTCCTACTACCACGGTACTTAACTTGTAGGTACATTTAACTCTAATTTTAGACCCAAATGGTAATGCATGAAACACCAGCTCCTAGAGCTAAGACCAATGCACTACATATAAATTACCTGCTTCAGAATAAAAATTCCAATCTCCAATATACCTAAAACTCACCTTCCTCCCACAATATACAGGAGCTACTGCCTCACAAATCATTTCAGCTGACGCAGTCTAGATTCCACAAAATATGGAGCACTGGCACAATAGAAAAGTGCGCAATAGTGTACTCCACAGTCATATATTCTCGAGCATTCTCGAGCCGCGACGCCATGATCAGTTAACTTTTAAAGCTCATTAAAATAGATGGTTCATTCGTTTCGTGTAAATTTTCAGGCTGGCGGAAAATTAAAATGGTACCCGGGGCGTAGCACACACCGGCGGGATACCTATTGTACTGTGGGTATAAAAGTAGAACGAGAGAGAAAAACTTCGCGTGTTTTCATACGTTTACTTTACTGTAAAAACTTTATCGGTTCGAGTTGGACGGATTTTGTTCCGTTGTTTGAATGTTTGCGAACTGCAGCGTGTTCGATTGTACGTCTTTTTGGGAATGGTGATATGTTTTATATGGTTACATGTATATTGTTGTTAAAGGTATGTTTAATTATGAATGATTGAGTAAATCAATGGCATTCGAAAATAAGTTGATTACTCAAATCCAAATTATGATTTATGTATTTTTGTTTACGTAAATAATTTCTTGTGATAAATGCGCATTTGATGGAGGCTATAGCTTGTCTACAAAAACCGCTTAGTCGATTATCAGGAGAGATTTAAAATAAATTATCTGTCACAAATTATACTCTAGTTTTGGTCAGACAATATGTAATGGAATTTGGCACTAAACCAAAACTCGCAATAATACTATTCTCTAAAGGTCTTTCTGCATACATCATTCCTCATACCCGTACGAGACAAAATGGAATCCAATAGGCATGTGTTATCTGCAGCCTACAGACAAGCCGTGCCGAATACCTGGTACTCTGATGTGCACAGCTATCAGCCTATAGGTTCCTTGTACCATGGGTGACGCTAAAGGCAAGTAAGGGTTTATTGGTCTATAGATACTAATATTATCACGTAATAAAGGTTGTCTGTATGTAGCTATGAGGTAATTTCCGGAATCGGATCATACTGATCAGAGTCTGAAAATACTTTCACTGATAGCAAGCTTTTTTTGAGATGAAAAGTAGTCTATAAGACAAGCTACTTTTTATCCCAAAAATAATGCAGTTTCTTTGGGTCACGCGGACGAAGTCGCGATCAGTGCTAGTACCTACTTATATAATTATTAGAAAAGGTATGGATTACCAAGTTTCTACTGTAGAATTACTTATTAAATATTTACATAATGTTTTACTTACCAAGTTCCTACAGTAGAAACTTGGTAAGTAAAACATTATGTAAGTATAAGTGTCATCTCTGAGAAAATTTCAAGCGAAGCTCGATTCTCCAGGTACTACTTCTTACAATACTTACTTACAGAAATAGAAGTAAGATAAAATATTATTGCACAAAACAAATGTACTTTACACACTGTCTATGTTGTTCCGGTCAACTACAAAAGTGATACATTCTCGACAAAACCATATTACCAAAGCAATAAAATAGATTGTCATATTATATTTTAAAAGCACAGGATAAAACTGGCATAGACCTTATTAAAAATAACAACAGACGTTTTCGATACATACAATGTAAGCTCCACACATCACTTTACAGTGTAAGCTAAACCCCATATTACAAGACAAAGCGGAATCCAATCGGCATGTGTATTAATGTATGTTAGCTATCTGCCGTTCGCAGACGAGCCGACTGCCCGCAAGCCTGCTAAATACCACCCAATAATATACTTACGAAGAGTGTACGACAGAGATTTGCAGCCATAAATTGAATGAGCGTTTCAACAAAGCGTGTTCATGTTTGGCCCGATTTAAATTTTCATTCATACGTAATGCTTTTGTTGGAGGCTACCATTGAGTTTAATTAATGGGAGTTAGATAAGGACCGCAATGATGGCTTTTGACCGCGGTTTGCTGGCACAAGTGATATTTTTAATCGTGAGTGTCATGCGGAAAGAATGACACATGAGTGGTTTTGGCAGAAAAATACAAATGTGTTTATAACTTTAATTAATGAGATTTGTCGATGAAAAACAATAATTTATGTTATAATTTAACATAAATGTAAAGGACAATTTGTTTTTCATATAAGTATGAAAAACAAATTGTCCTTTACATTGCATGCTACGAAAATATGAGACGTAAGCGTCTCATATTTTCGTAGCATCGCGCGCTTGCACAAAAATGTCATTAATTTATAGTTCGAAGTTACAAAAAATATAACGGTGATTCGATTTATTCACCATTTGAATCGATATTTAAAAATGTATTGGAACACAATCGACTCAATATAATTGTCATTTTGTCTGCGAATGACAGTTGGTCCATTACCGCGACCGAATAGTTTGGTCGACGTGCATAAACCCCTATCATGGGTAACTATGCTGTTTTAAATCTAAGGGACATGAATTAATTTGTATTATTTCTTTAATAAGTATATGGTGTTTGTGAATGTCAGATCTGTAGATGAATTACAAATGTGAGTATAATTACTATTAATATGATGATTTTGTGGTCGATGTTAAAAGACATCAACACTAGCATATAACCAACGTGTGCGCTTCTGGAACCATGGTAGTACATGGAAGTGACGTCATTTTGTATAGTAATGACTTAACAATATTAATGATTATTTTTTTTTCCAAGCTTTCAGAATTCAGAAGGTAACTACGATTGTATAATTTTATTCACTTTTATGTGATCGATAAATGGGTCTCATTTTGCATTCTAATATTAATTTAACCTATGTTTACGAAAACAAGTTGCATAGGACCAAGATAGATAATGTATTATAATATATTATAAATACACTCGTGAAAATGAATCTGGGTCGCTCATAAAGTTCTCAATCCCAAAACTAGGAATTGTCAGTGCAATATTGATACTATTGATTGAAATGGATAAATCTAATGATAGGGTTAAGTAAAAAGCAATCTTATTAGTATTTAAATTATTTTATTAAAAATAGGTATCCAAAGACTAATACAAAAATTAAAATCCATCAAGTTTATAATTATTGTGTTGCCAACTATTTCAATGTATGGTAGTATCATATCGCACATAAAAATAGGCCATTGGGCTTGTTACATTGACTTTTGTTATTTTAGTACAAACTTTATAAATAGACACCTTGCTGTTTTATTTTAATGTATTAATTTGGTAGATAACTGCATTAAAAATCACTCTACACATCTGCATTTGTAGACAAATAAACAGCAGTTTATTTTGTTAATCATGTCATCAATGACCAGTCATGTTTATTGTTATTATTTTGGCCAGTAGCTACTAACCACAATACATAAATAATAATAACAATAAATAAATGTTTAAAAATATTAATAGCAGCTGATTAGATAACCAGTTATTATTATTTTTAAACATTTAATACGAAAAAATATTGTTTTACGAAATTCATATTGTGCGCGAATATATTCCGGGCAGTTCTAAAATTAAAATAGAATTCATGTGTAGAATGACCCTTAAAACGTAACTTAAAGTAAGTGCTCTACGATCTGGAACACTATATTATTATGGTTCGCGATTTCTTTGATCCATAAACAAAGTCGTTCAATATAAAGTAATTAGCAATAAACAAACAAATAGCGTTAATAAACACATACCGAGCCTCATTTATTATTCATAAATATAAGTAATAATAATAAACAATCTTTTATTTTAGTATTATTATGTGAAATGCCTATTGTCATGATTATTTTTGAACAGAGTGCGAAAATAGGAACTACGAAGTATTTTCTATAAGGGCCTGCATTCTAATATCTACTTTATATGAATTTGCTGTACATAGCAAAGCAAGGTATCTAAATAAGGGCAGGGATACAAGAACACGGCTACCGACAGTCGACCAGCCGGCCTAGCATGACCACGATAGAAACGGGTTTTGTCTACATAGAAATAGACAAAGTGACAGATTGTAGAAACATTTCTACGTTTTATGAATGAAATCTGTCACTTTGTCTATTTCTATGTAGACAAAACCCGTTTCTATCGTGGTCATGCTAGGCCGGCAGTTGGTCAGTAATAACATAAATTTAAATGACAACACGTAAAGTTTCTTGATAAACGTGCTTTGAAGAATTCTGTGAGCGTTCTTCATTTAGATTAATGTCTCCACACCGTTTGTCCTGTCACCGCAACTCGCGATCTTGTGATCTCGGCCCAAAATAGTCTGTTTAATAGTCGACAGAATAAAAAAAACAGTTGATACATTCATTATGAAGTATAAGAAGGCGAGTCGACTCCATTTTACATTATTTACAAAATGAAGGACGAATACACTTTACAATAATTTTGTTTTCTCAGATATGGAAGCGTCCTAATTAATAACATTTTAAACTATTACATGACTAATACATTTGATATGCAATACAAGTCGTGCTATTTAATATTATAACAAGTGGCTATATAAACTCATATCACATGATCTTACGTAGATTATAATTTTAGTTTTGTAAAAGCTTCATTTGAATTTTATCTCACAACTCCAATGTTACTTTATTATTATTTAGCTATGATTTCTACTTATGGCACGTGAAATAAACTAAATAATAATACTAATTCAATACAGTTAATAGAACTAATAATATATTTTTTATTCGAAAAAAATATTGTTTTCTAAATGCAAGTACCAAACAAAACACTATAATTCAAGTTTCGAGACTATTATTATTTTTATTTATAATGCTATGAGTCATTTTATAAGGTTATGTTATTTCAAATTATTGCCAAGCGTTAATTTGTTCTTTCTATTTTTATTTGTTACACTTAATCTAATGATATAGGATTACAAATTCGTTTATTGATATTCAGACGGACATATCAATTGAATTTCCAATTCCAATAATAACATTGTAAACATTTATCAGAATTGATATTAACTTCACCAAGTTTAGTTACTTCAAGAACATTATTCTTATTCGTTAAGTTAATAATAGTTATGTACATTATATACAATACTCTATAATTACAAAGACTAGGAATACTTTCAAAATAAATTATAAGAAATTTCAAATAAATCACTGTCAGTTATTGTGCGCTGTAAAATAATAGGCCAGTCACTTTTTTAATCACAATTTTAGGCCTTTGCAGTCCGCAGAAAAAGAAAATCACTCACTGTCACTTTTTATCTTCAAAAATAAACCAATCACGATTCCTTACACGAGTACACTGCACCTGTACATCATGAGGAAGAACTGCGATCTCAGTGGCGTCACTACACTACTAGGAAAGATATCGGTCTATACGTCCGTTTGGCACAGGTCGCCGAAAACCGGCAAGGCGTGATACTACCGCGTTACAGAGTCAACGCGGGGGTGAGGCGCGGGAGGTGGGTGCGTCGGGGCTAGGGAAGGTTTGGCAACACCAGCCAGCCCCTGCCCCTGCCTGAATGACGTCAGTCGAGCCAGCGTCCGCGTCGCATCGTTGTCAAAATTAGGCCTTTCGTATTGATGCTGTGGTCTCGGCCGCTGCGGTTGCATCGCTTGCAACTCATCGTAACCACCGTCTTCTGGATAATTTTCCTCATCTGTTTCCTCTTCGCCGAAGGCTCTGTACGTCAATTCTGTTTCGGAATTTTTCCTAGAACTAATCCCATAAGTGCGACCTATAAGGGATTGTGTTGCATCAGTCTTTATGTTTTTATCACCTTTTCTATCGTCTAAACTCTGGTTGTATCTTATCTGAGCCTTCTGAGTTTTCTCTAATGAAGGCAAGTCGTAAAACTTTAGGACGTTTGGATGACCTTGAAAGTATTTTTCACTGTACACATTTCTGTTATAATAGCCTCCATTGCTGGCTGGATACATTTCCTCTTCAGGAGCATACCGATTGTCAAAGGAATCAACGTTTTTACCGGATGGAGGAAACCAGCCCTGCAGGAAAACACAAACAATTAATACCTACTGATGAACAATAAAGTTTAACATTGGCAATCTACTGGCATCAATTACATCCCAAACAAGTAATAAGTACTTCAATTTTACTCGAGGCTTCGACAGTTGAGTGAATAAATTAAATGGCTCTAACTACAAGTTGGCAGAGCTTCAAAATTTCGAAATCAAGAACATTATATAATTGGACACTTACCAATGAACTCACACATTGCCTGGTATTGGCAACTAAAGTAACGGAGGCATACGCCGCCGGTGAAGTTGCAGTTTTACTTGTGTTCCATTCATTTGCATTTGCTCGAGAAGACGTCACTTCAGCATATTCAGGTAATTGGTGAGCAACTTTATCGTATTCAGAGTTCGTTTTCTCTTTACTCTGATTAGTTTGAGTGCCGGACATACATAATCCCGGCTGATTCTCCATCCACAACAATGACTCAGTTTTCGTCACAGTGTTCTTATTGTAACAACTGCTAAGTGGATGTGACAAAGACACTGCCGCTTTTATGTTCATTTGAGTCACTAAGCTCGTTCCATTGGAATCTAAAACAACATCTCTAATTAGGCATACCGGGGATTTCCTTCATTGTAATACCGTTTGACAACCATTTCATAAGCCGAATGCAAATGATCTCGTTTACTGAATACTTAAAAGATGTAAAACGCAATATAAAACAAACAAAGCGTGGAAATTGGCTTAAAGGTAACTGGGTGAGTCAACAAACGAATCGCCTGGAGAAAACAAAATAGAAAAACATTTACATTTACTGGGTCTTTATTTCTCGGATTTGTATCATTCCTTTGTGCCCCGAACGTGAATGCAAAGTGAAAGAGATCCACTGCGCTCACGAGAGGGCTCGCGCTACCTTTCAACTCGAAAGTAATCTAGCTCCCCTCCCTTACCGTCGCATGGCAAAGCCTCCATCAAACAAACGCTCGGCGCCCTGCACCACCCCACGACACCCGAGGAATGTTTTTAATTTTGAAATTCTGATGCTGATTCCTCGGAAAAAATAGCGTTTCGAGATAAGCTGAATAACTGTTTATTTTCGAGTTAGCGTCGACGATTGTTTTCTGTGAACGCGACCCGCTTCAAACAATCAAAGATATACGCGGAACATTTATTATTATCTTTGTTGTGCAGGGTGGCGCACTCCACAATATGCACTAACACTTACCATAAATGTTAGGGAGCGCAGACTTTTTGGCGAAAATGTTGTGCTTCCGCACGTAAATAATGCCGCCAATCACAATTATTTTGAACAGAACAATCGCTCCAATCAAAAAGTAAAACCATGTTTCCATAACAAAGTCCCCAGCCACTATAGACACCTCCCCGTTTATCGGGTATCTGCAATAAAATAAATATGTCAGGAACGTCCGTCCGATGTTACATGTAATGACATTTCATTTGCGATTATATTTCTGCGGATTTTATTTGGGAAATGAAATTACCTGGATAAAGGGTCCAGTCCAACGGAGCGAGAGTCGATATTTAAATATACTTTCTGGCTGAATGGTCCGAATCCGACGATAGTTTCGGCAGCAATTTGGACCGAATAGCTGACACCAGACGTCAAATTAGTCATAATTAGGCTGGTGGCTTGATGGACGGTCGTGTTGATAGCCACCATGGATTTGTTCGCAGGTATGTCTAGCCAATTAACCAGCACGTTGTAACCAGTAATAATCCCGTTTTGTAAATGGGCCTCCGGAGGGGACCATTTCAAATGAACTGTTGTGGTGTTTAAAATGAACATTTCTATGTTAATTGGAGGACCGTCGGGAACTGTAAAAAAATAATATAGGTAAGAAAAAATTTTAAAGGTACAATACAGATATAAAATGCAAATATAATCTAGGTATTTACCATCATCCAAAGTTTGAGCCACTCTGGAATTTGACGGCTTCCCTTCGAATTTCTTGTAAAAGGGTATGAGGAAAAACTCGTATTTTGTATATTTTCTCAAAGACGTTATTTCATACCCGGAGACATCGTTGGAATGCAAAATAGTTTTCATTTCATAATCAGTTATATTGTCTAGGGGTCTGAAATATATGAATAAGCCCTCCAAGTAGTAAAAGTTTAGTATTTCCCACATGAGCTTTATAGTTTTGGAGTCTATCGGTGTTGCTTCAATCAGTTCTACTATATTGTCGGTTAGAATGTTGTTTCTGAATTCCGTGTTGTTTGAAAACACTCCGGTATTCCATAAAGAATTTGCATCATCGCCAATAGTTACAGCATCGGAAACCGGGCTCGGTCCGGACAGCCCATGGGAATTTTCCGTCCGCACTATAAACATGTAAGTGACTCCAGGTACTAAAGATTTAGCTACGTATTGTGTATGATGGACCCGCCTCGCCAATATTACCCAACCTCTTGAATTCCTCGGAGTGCTATTTCCTGATAAAGTTTCTCTAGAAAATACTTCTATTTGATATCCAAGTATTGATGACGATCCGATTTTATTATTCTGATTCCATGTTATTGTAACGCTTGTTTCTGTTACATTGTATATTAGCGGTTTTGTTGGTGGTCCCGGTAAAGATGATATGTCGGCTGCTCGAAAAAAATGAATGTTCGGGTTTATCGGACTATCCACAAGCAACACGCCACTCCACACATATTTCCCATGATACGAGGAAGCGACACATGTATAAATGCCGCTGTCGATTTTGTCCAAATCCTTCAATATGAGAGTACCGTCATTAGTAACATTCCGTCTATGATTTTGTATTAATGCTTCCCCTTCAAAATACCAGGCGATGATTGGTTCAGGTGCGCCAACGGCTGTACAGGGGAAAACTGCCATCGATTTTATAGGTAACGTTTGGTTAGAGGGCCCGTTTGTTATGATTGGCGGTGGGCGGTCATCGTCTGACGTCACGGTTAGTTTCCCTCTGACAAACGAACTGCCAGCAAAGTTTACCGCTGAACAAACTATCGTGTTTCCACTTTCATTTTTATTTGTGTCGTTGATTGTTAGTACAGTCACCCCATCTAATACAGTTGTTGCGTGGTATTTGCCTCTGGATGTACCGGGGAAGATAATAGTTCTGTTGCCTTCTATACTCCAGAACATGGTCGGTTCTGGTCTACCGGTGGCAGAACATGTAAATGTTGCCATTGTTCCGGTTTCTACGTTCACTGAATTTGGTCTTAATGTAATAGAAGGCGGATCTACGAAAAAACACAAAACATTAATATATCGTACCTAATTCAAACACAAACTTAAATAAAAATGGTGTTAGTATTGTAAGAAAAATAATATTGTAAACCTACCGTATACAGTCAAGTATCCACTAGCGCTCACAGCGCCAACAGAATTATCAGCTTCACAAGCGTATTCTCCTTCGTCCCCTAGAATAACGTTGTCAAGTCTCAGGCTCCTATCGTCAAGAACTTTGACGCGGCCGAGTGGCATGTTTCCACCTCCAGCGGTCCTTCGCCAAAGCACGTCCGGGAGGGGATCCCCACCCACCCGGCATTGAAATGTGACGCTGCCTCCAGTCTGCGCCACAACGTCCTCCGGGCCCGTGATTAAGTACGGCTTAACTGTGCAGTGAGAAATGTCTCTCTGAATTACATGACAAAAGAGGTGTTCGCAAGAAACGGCTCACAAATGTCAAGTCGCAAACAGAAATTACTGAGTTATGAATTGAATTCAACAAATCTTTGCTGGTTGCAAATTCGAGGTACAAATTGGATTGTTACTCACTGTGTATTCTGAGCATCGCAACGGCCGATTCCCTCGTTCCCGCCGCATTCCTTGCGATACATTGATATCTTCCGGCGTCGGTTTGCCTGGCGTCTTGTATTACGAGATTGCCACCATCGACTAAATGCATCCTGGGGTAATAAAGCATCATACTTTAGCGTCAAAAGTAAACAATTGTTCCAATATGAATAATGAACCTTTTTATTCCTTCGAACAAAGTGCATAGTAACAAAGTCATTCAAATGTGGGGCGGAATATTTCAATGGAAAATTAACATTTAATAAAGGGTCCGGTGAGTCAGAACTATTGAGATTTTTACTTGATTGCTTGTCGAGCTCTTCAAATATCCCCTTCTCTTATAACTTTGATGTGTACCTCCCTCTCTACGTAGGTACGGCTGTTAATTATTTTTATGCTCCACCATACGTAACTGCGCCCCCTCAAGATGTGAACCTCATAAAAATTCATAGAGAGCAAAGTGAAAATTGGCAATATAACTTTTGAGCGAGATTCAATTCACCGCGTTAAGATTTATCTCATTTTTAAACAACGTTAAGCTCTTTAGTTTTACTTTGTATTTCTTAAGTTTTGTTTATTTGTAGGAAAATTATATGTACAGTCACGAGCATAAATATATTACCATGGACAGTTCGACAATGATATCTGATTCCATGATTAATTCATTAATTTAAAAAAATACTGAATGAATCATTAAATCAGGTATTATAACCGAACTGATTCATTCATTAATTTTGTAAACTAATGAATGAATCAGTTAATAAGATAGTGTTGAAGAACTGTCCATGGTAATATATTTATGCTCAATTCAATTCAATTCAATTCAATTCTTTATTGCATTCCATAATGTACAGTAGGTGGTAGGCTTAAGACTAGATCGAATTATGGACCCTGTCGGGCACAGCAAAGATAAGTAGGAGAGAGGAAGATCGCTTTATATTAAAAATGCAATTAATTATGTATTTAATTAATTTAAGTATATTAATTTGAGATCAATTATTGCACACATCTATTTTATTCTATTAAGTTTTATTTGTTATTATTAAGCTAATTTAAGTATATTAATTTGAGATCGTTGATAATTATTGCACACATTTATTATATTCTATTAAATTATATATTTATTATTACTTAGCTATTGCACTTACGGTCGGTTGCAGAAAAAATATTAAAATCTAATGGAGGCATTACCCATACAATTTCTATCGTTAAAGTCTCCCTCAAAACCCAATGACCCTTTCTGCAACTCACAGTTAGGTATATTATTTAGATTTAGTTCAGATCAGATTCCTACCTATTCAGATTAATTTACTGTAATTTATATTATTAATTGTTATGTCTATAATTATTTTAGTAATTGTAATTTAGATATTATTATTATATAATTGTATGTCAATATTTATTTATTATTATTTTAGATTTATATGTAATCAAATATAATATTTAATATATTTTATTTAATTATATAATGTTAGAATGAATTTTAATGAATTATTATTGTATTTTATTAAATGTTATGAAATTATAATAATTGTTTTGTGTTTGTTCTAATTTATAGGGAAAATTATGGTATTATTTTAAGGATTTATCTTTTAGGAATTCGTTGATGCTGTAGTAACATTTGCTTAGTAAAAGCTTTTTTAATTTGTGTATGAAAACGTTATGTTTTTTTGCGCTTCTTATTTCTTCTGGAAGCTTATTATAAATTTTTATAGACATCACCAGAGGGCTGGTAGCGTGCATGTTTAAGCGGGACGTTGGCAAGTTTAATCGCGTTTTGTGTCGTAGTGTGTATCTTGTTTGTATGTCTTCTCGTGTTGTGTAAAAGTCTTTGTGTTTGTGTGCAAATTTACATATTTCCAGTATATATATACAAGTGAGAGTTAATATTTTGTGTTTTATAAAATGAGGTTTGCAGCTATCTGTTTGTTGGATGTTTACTAAGATTCGAATAAGTTTCTTTTGAGCTGTAAAGAGCGCAGGTGCGTCTGTACTGTTTCCCCACATTATTATGCCGTAGCTAAGCCACGCATATGCATATGCATAGTAGGTGACTAAGGCAGTTTGCAGGTTTGTGGTCTTCTTTACCTCACGGAAGGCGTATGAGAATTTTGATAATTTAGACTTAATTTTTTGTATATGCGACTTCCAATTAATATTCGTGTCTATAGTCAAGCCCAGTAAGGTGAATTGAGTAACTTTTTCTATTTTGTGGTTATTGAAAGTGAAATTTACATTAAGAGGAGTTTTTTGATGGGGATGGAAAGTCATTAATTTAGTTTTAGTGAAGTTAATTTCCAGATTGTGTTCATTCATCCAGGTTATTGTTTTATAGAGTATGGCCTCAAGGGTATTATTTAAATTCATGTTATCCTGATATGAAGTGAGAATGGAAATGTCGTCCGCAAACAAAACACACGGTCCTTCTATGGTTTTTGGAAGATCATTAATGTATATAAGAAATAGTAGACATCCAATAACGCTACCTTGTGGTATTGAGGCATTAATTGACTTGCTTTCGGATCGGAACTTTTGTATTTCGTTTGTTTTGTTATTATGGAACTCTATTTCTACTTGTTGCATTCTATTTTTTAAGTAAGATTTGAACCATTCATGGGGTTTGCCACGGATTCCTATTCCATATAGCTTATTTAGTAGTATTCCGTATTGTACTTTGTCATAGGCTTTGGTCATGTCGAGCAAAATACCTATTGCATATTTTTTATTATTAATAATATTATGGGCTTCCTGTATATATTTGTAGACTGCTAAGGATGTTGATCGATTTTTCCGAAAACCATTTTGACATTCATCGAAGATTTTGTATTTCTCGCAGAAGGAGTATACGCGATTACACATTGCTTTTTCAAAAATCTTCGAAGCTGTTGGCAAGAGAGCTATTGGACGATAGTTGTTAGGGTCGGTTTTTTTATTTTTCTTATGTATAGGTTTCACTAATGCTTTTTTTAATTGATCAGGAAAAACGCCTTCCTCGAAAGACTGGTTAATTAATTTGTAAAATGGGAGGGTGAGTTCATCTGCACATTGTCGGAATAAGATAGGTGGGAGTTCGTCTATGCCGTGGCTTCTTTTATTTTTTAGGCTTTTTATCAAATTGTTTACTTCTTGGGGGTCTACAGGGTTGAGGAACATTGTATTCTCGGTGGGGGAGATCACTGGAATACCTTTTGGTTCGCCGCTTGTTTGTGGTTGGCTTCCCTCTCCGATTGACGCAAAGTAGTTGTTAAAAATGTTCGATATTTGTTTAGGCTCCGAGGTTATAGTATTGTTATTTGTTTTTAGTTTTATGTTAAATCTGTCGTTTTTGATTGTTTTGTTTGTGCGTTCATTTATTATGCTCCACATTGTTTTTACTTTGTTGTTAGATTTTTTTATTTTGTTGATGTACTGAAGTTTTTTTGCTGTTGTTACTAATTTTTTTAATATTTTTTCATATTTTTTATAATATTGTGTCAGTGTAGGGTTATTTGATTTAAGTGTAAGTACTTTTAGCAGTCTTTTATTTTTGCAGGAGGTTTTGATGCCTGTGGTCAACCAGTATTTTTTATAGTTCGATTTTAATTTAATTTTGTGTAAGGGTATGCATTGATTCAGGATATTTGTTAAGGTATCATTAAATGCTTTGTAGTTTTCATTAGTATTTTGATTTGTTGTTATAATATTGTTCCAATCTTGTGTTTTTAATATAGACTTAAACTTTAAAATGTTTGTAGCGTTAAATAACCTTTTCTTTGCATACCAAGTAGATTGTGTAGTTATGTGTGGTGTAGTGATGTGTATAATTGTTGCGCTATGGTCTGAAAATCCTAATTCCTCTACTGTTGTATATATTTTATTTGTGTTAACGTTTGTGAATATTAAATCTAAGCATGTAGATGTAGTTTGTGTAATTCGCGTGGGGCTTTTTATGTGTTGTATAAGTTTATATTCTAACATTAGATCTAGGAATTGACTAGTTTTAACATTACTATCTAAGATATTAATATTAAAATCTCCGCCTATAATTATATTCAATTTGCTATGTTTCTTATTTATATAGTTTAAAATACGTTTTAATTGGCTGATGAATATATCTTCCTCTCTTCTATTCCAGTATATCGTTATTAATAACACATTTTCTTTGGGTAATTCAATTGCACATACTTCTATTATATATTCTATTGACATATCTGTGATTTCGTTCCTCTCTATATAATCGATGTGTTCTTGGAGAAGGATGCAGACGCCGCCACCTCCACGCGTACTACGGCAGTATGACGCTGCAATTTTATATCCACTAAGTTGTAATATTGTCATTTTTTCTATTGAGAGCCAGGACTCTGATAAGCATATTGCATTATAAATCGGATTTTGTACAATAAAGGCTTCTAGTATGTGTTGTTTATTGCAGACGCTTTGAATATTTTGAAACATAATTTTAAATTGTTGGTCTGTGTCTTCGAAAGGAGTAATTATTAGTGTCTGTATCATCGTTTCTGTATGCTTGGTGCGGTCCGTTGTTATTTCGAGTATTTTTTAGGATATTCTCATTAGTTTCGCAGTTTTCTTGATTTATGTTTGTTTCATTCCTTAAATTTATTAAGTTTCCGTCTACGTATAACTGATTGTTTCGAATAACAGCATATAAGCCTTTTTTCCTCGCCTTTAACATTTCCTCTCGTAAGAGTTGTCTTTTCTTACGTGCATTTTCATCTAAAAATTCGGATATTGATAATCCTGTTCCTTGAAAGTAGTGACTGTTTTTTAGGATGTACTTGGCCATTCTTTGACTTAATAATTCTATTACTAGTGGTCGGGTACTATTGTTATTCCTTCCTAATCTATATATATTTTCTAAGTAGCCCATAAGGTCTACTTGCAAGATATCACGGAACATTTGGATTACTCTATCGTGCAGGTCGGCTTCAGGCTCTTTATAGTACTCAGTCAAGCCATAGATAACTATCTTCTTAGAATTGCTTTCTGTGCATTGAATTACGGGGGATATAGATAGGGATTTTATTTCTAACACTTCTCTTTTCAGTTGTTCATTTTCTTTTATTAGGTTTTCTATTCTGGTATTAATTCTTTCTATGTCTATTTTCCTTTGATCATTTTGTTTTGATAGGTAATTAGTTTTTTGTTCAAGATCTTCTGCAAGTTTATTAATAGCTTTCTTAATTTCTATTTGTATTGTATTGCGTAGTTCAGTTATAATGGATTCGTTATTTTCCTTCAGACGTATCATAATAATTTCGCTCAAATTCTGTAGTGATAGTTCAGCTTGTATGTTGGTATTAGAAGATTTATTTTCTTCTGTGTAGATGGTGTCCCCTAATAAACTCAGATCTTCAAAAGTTGTTTCAATGTTAGAATTTGTTGTTCTTTTTCTAATTGTGACGTTATTTTCTTCACAGGGTGAGGTTGCTCGCTGATTTAGAACAGAAGTCTGTGAACGTATAGGAGTATCTATGTTTCCTGTTTTGGGCATTTTACAGCGGCAGTCCTGACATTTCCATGTATTTTTATGGTATAAGGACATTGTTTTATTAAAGTGGTCTATGGAAACATTTGCACACTCAAGGTCATATTTGTTATTGCATAATGTACAGGTTAGGTATTCTCTGTTTGGTAGATCTTGTGTACATCCTGCGCATGTCGGTGCCATCTCTAGTAGTTTTGAAACTGGTGCTGCCCTCTAGTGGGTAATAGCGTAACTAAAACTGCTTCGTCTATGGTTCGATAGCTGGTGTTGTTTACACTACTAGACGATAGATGGCGCCGATATATAAAATCTTCAGATGTCGTTTTTTTTTTTTTTTTTTTAAATTTATTATTTAAGTAGGTATAGTAAATTAGTTTTCTTAAATAACACTATCGTACCTTTATTAGAGTGTTAGTTCATCAGAAGTCTTCTGCTGGCTGTAAAAGCTTGGAGTTCTTGTTGTATTTGCATGTAGGTAGGTCGATAATTTGAATTATATTCGTTGGGTTTACTGGCACTATATTGTACTTTTCTTCGTTATTGTTGTGTATTTATTGTGCACTTTATCGTTAATCACTGTAGGTTCATGTAAGTTTGAACTGTATTCACTTTTATTTATTGTTCTATCACTAAAACTATTTTTAAAGCATTTGAATATACGGAGCTTATGTTTGTTTACGCACGGCAGCGCCCTCTCTCCTGCTCGTGACTGTACCTAAAATAAAATCCAATGTAGGTACCGTAAATTTTTCGAAAATAGGTAGCTCTGTAGGTATCGGGAATTTATTACCGAGGCTCTTGATATTTATATTTTTAAGTTTTTTTTTCTAACTTTTGCGTAGCAGCAAATTAAATTTGCAACCCTATAAACAAAACGAAACCAAAATCACTGTTTCAAGATCTTAATCAGGTCTCCAAAGGCTCTATAAATATTCTTAGGCACTTAATTGCGACGATAACTAAGTCGCGCTCGTAAAAGAATGTTCGCTCCCGCAGTTAAGATCCGCATAAATTAGTACCTAGTTTGATTGCCCGTAAACATTAAGTAATAAGAATGGAGTGCCAATGCCAATACCAAATAAAGCATTATTTTTTGTTTGGGATACTTGCGTTCAGGGGTCATACTATAACGTGTTAAAGTACTCATAATATTGTTCCGTTGTGTAACAGGGATGGTACTATTTGAACTGTATTCCTCCTTCTCTCTCCGTCTCCAGAACAACGATGACTTTAACACGTCATAGTATAGTGCGACCTTAGGACAATAAAGTTTTAACTTTAGTATTAGATATTTATATCTACTGTCGAGACCTACAGACGTTAGTGACGAGTACGATTATTACCTGTAACTAGTTAGGTTTCTGCCCAGGAAACCCAGTTTCAAGTTTTTTCCCGGGCAGAAACCCAACTATACCTGCAGCAAACTATGCACTACTATACATTAACATTTTACCCACACTAGCGCTCTATTAGTTCTTACATGCCCATGAGCACGGTAGAATGTATGAAGATATCGGATATCAAACGACTGTTCGAGTAGCTATTCAAGACTATCATGTTCCCACCCATCCCACTTTGCTACTATGAGCACTTACTACCCTCAAATTTGCTTCAAACTATCCTTTATCATGGACGCCGTAACTTTGGATAACTTCGTTTTCTTTTAAGTTGTAAATTCGGAAATTGCATGTAATGTAAGTTCTGTAGGAATAAACCGTTTGAGATTTTCTGACCTTAATTTTATTCTGAACTTGTAATAAAATTTTCTAATAATGTGTGTATTTTATTGTTTAAAATATAGACATTTGGGGCCGTACCACAAAAAAAATAGACGCGCCTTAAACACGAATGCTACCAAAAATAATACGTACTTGTTTTAGCACTAACTTGTCTAAAACAAGTGTGTATTATTTTTAGTAGCATTCGCGTTTAAGGCGTGTCTATCTTTTTTGTGGTAAGGGTGTTGAAGTCATTAAAAGATTAGGTCTGAGAAGGTAATATTTTTTTTAGTTGCGTACCAAAATTTGGACTTACTCGTAGCTTGTTAGGTAGTTTCCGCTACAAGATACAATATTTTCCTTAAAAATGATAACATAAATAGATACTGACCTGGAGTCACCATCAAAATGAAGCATCTGTCCGTTCTTCTTCCAGTAAACAGTAGGTTCTGGTGACCCCCGGGGTGGGGAACACTCCAGTATCACAGTCTCTCCTTGGGCCGACTGAGTCGACACTGGTTCCAGTCTGAACTCTTCACGGAGGACTAGGAAAATAAATAAATTCTTAGTTTGCATTCGTAATATGCTCAGTTTTCAAAGAATTTAGGTTACTCGTGTGTAGCAGATAAAACATAAAATAATATCAGCCCTGTTTATAAACTGTCGCACCTTTGAATGAGAAGAGGTAGGCGCCTACCATGCTGGCCAAGTGCAGGTTGGCAGACTTCACACACCTTCAAGAACTTTATGGATAACTTTCAGGCATGCAAGTTTCCTCACGATGTTTTCCTTCACCGCTAAAGCAAGTGATAATTTATTTCTAATAGTACATGACTTCGAAAAGTCAGCGGTGCGTGCCCCGGGATCGAACTGGAACCTACGCCATGGGTGGCACATGGTCTAACCACTAGAAGAATAAGCAGTGATAGTCACTGCTTAGATCTGCAGATATCTTCATAAAAAAATTAACTGCTCGTGGCCGCGAACGATATCAACATCGACGATGAGTTCGGAAAAGTAACACCATAACATTTTAATAAGTATGATTTTAACATAACCCTCCATCCTCCTCGAGGTAGACGTATAGCCTCTCCATAAGGGATTTCCCCGCGTCAAAAAGGTACGACAACCCACATTTGCTCTTTACATGGCTTGGCGACTGCGCAATCATGTGGATAGGTACGGTAATCACACGAGCGAGTAACCCCACACTGAGGTTAAAAGTTCATGTTCCTACATATTTTAAACCTTTTGCCCCACTTACAAATCAAGATTAACCGGTACCCGTGCAAAAAGAAAGCAACATACCACCCGTACAATTACAAAATGACTGAATAATTAAAACTTACCTGCAACATGCAACGTTGCGTTTCTACTCCTTGCTGTTCCATAAGGATTGGTTGCTTCACACCAGTAGATACCAGCGTCTGAATGCGCCCTTCCATGAGTAGTTCTTAAGAAGAATAGTCCTCCGGCTGGAAGGAGGCTTCTGTGTGTGTCTGAGACTACGAGGACCCCTCCTTTGTACCATCGTATGGTAGGAGGGGGGGATCCTCCAGCGCGGCAATTGAGGGTTGCAGGCTGGTGCCGCGCTACTGTGACGTCAATTGGCTGCTCAATGATGTAGGGCGCTTCTCCCGTGCTGACATAGTCATCACTCATACCGCCGTTTGCTGGACCTGTTGAGATTAAAAAATGTTTAGGCTACCTATGGATATGACATGAAAGTAAGCAGATAACATGTTTTTTGGCTGAACTAT
This sequence comes from Thalpophila matura, assembly GCA_948465475.1. Taxonomy (NCBI): domain Eukaryota; kingdom Metazoa; phylum Arthropoda; class Insecta; order Lepidoptera; family Noctuidae; genus Thalpophila; species Thalpophila matura. Next base: position 6,700,104 of record OX419183.1, on the reverse strand, counting down.
GTACTCGAAAAATGGATCATACTACGCCTGCCAATGCAAAAAATATGTTAGATTCTTTGTCTCAAACATTAGCACAGCTACTTCTGTGTCACATCGACCCTAACAATATAAATTACTGTGTAAACACTTATATTCAAGTGTTTATGCAGTGGCGTGTTGGGCCAGCGTCATGAAAGGCGACGTTCGATCCCACCTACTGCAATTTCTCACCAACACACAAGCTTTATTTTAAAATTTTCCATAACAAAAGCCCTTTCTAACCTACGGTTTATTTTAATAATAGGTTGAGTATGTCATTTGCAGTTACTCTAAAGCATCGCACAATAATAATGAGCTATAAACACAGGCTTGCCCATACTGGGTCTGAAGGTCCCCCTAGGATGCTGGGGTACCCGAGACCCCACTATTTTACTCTGTTTACAACGAACGCGCAGATGTTAGTTTTTGACACTCGAATTGATGTATGTCTATTGTTACAGGGCGCTATTGTAGCGCAGAAAAAATCGACGAAAAAAATATTCGATACGGTGTCCGATTTTAACAAAATGAACCTTCATAATCGATATGCGAGTCGATTTCATTCGCGAAGTTGTATTTTGCGAAGGAAATCAATAGGGATTACTCTTTTGTGTGTCGTAATTGTGTTTATTTATTCACGTGTCCCAACGTTGTGAATGTGGTTCGATACAAGGGCTAATCTATAATTGAATCTCCATTCGATTTGCTATCTTTCGATTTTTGTGTTCATATGCCTATTTTTATAACGTATTTTTGAAAAGTATTGGGTGACCTAATTGCGTAAAAATAATAATATAGATATACATGGGCAAGTTGACAGTTACAATAAGAATGCGTACGGTACCTAATTAACTTTTCTAGTTAACCTTTCATGCACTCAATCAAACAATGTTGCAATATCAAAATATATACAAAGTACGTCGGCAGTTTTGGGCTTAATATGGTACAGTAATAAAAGCTTAACCAAAAATAAAAATATATTTTAATTGTTCTTTGCCTAATTTATCTTACGAGATTAAGAATTAAAATCAAAAATCGAAATAAATAATAAATAAAATGATTATGCCGTTGACATTTTGAAAAAACTAATAAAACAAAAACGGGTGCATGCTGGCTGGCGCTTGCCTCCACAGAATATCATGTCGACAGCAACTAAAACCTTTGAATTGAGAACTCATTAGTCGGGCTGTAGGTACTTCATTGATCATGAGGTCAATGTTCACACCATACTTAACCTCACTGTCACAAATACGAAGATTTCTCTTTAACCCAATTACGTACAAAAACAAATAAAAAATGAATTTAAAAACTCTTAAAATACTCGATCACACCAAACTAATTTCATATCTGTACCGACATACACAATCTGAAGCCCAGCGTTCTATGGGCGTCTGCCAGTGTCCTTTCTATACCTCAATTTTTCATACAAACCTATAAAACTTAATGATTTTTACAAAATACAATAAAAAATAATAATAACTTTCACAACCTTTTAAAAAGTTGAAAAAAAAACTGTCGTCGGGAATGGCGATGGTGACAAAAATAATGTCTGTTTTGCGTGTTTCCCTTTCTTTTATAAATTTTCTTGTATTTTTCATAGTTTTTGTTACAACAGACAATTTTGTATAACTAAAAAAAAAATATCTTCTTATTTTTAACACTTTCCCGGATACTGAATGGCTACAGCAGCGATAAGAATAAAACTTCTATTGTGTCTATTGAGTGTTCGCGAAAGTGTCAATTACCTTATTATTCATCAAAGAGTAGGTATGAGAAAGTATATACTTAAAACGATGTTATTACTTCCTACTTCAAAAATAAACAGAGGAAACCTACGCCCTCTTAAAAACACAGCGTCCTCCGATTGTACAAAGTACAGACACTCGATTTTAATGACTATTGCAATACAGAAGCAGGTGACGCTATATTACTTTTCTCCGAATCAGCGAGCTAAAAAGCGTAAAAGCGTTTCATAACGCTCTATAAAAAAAAATATAACCCATAATGGCACCCATAGTCGCCATATGAATGGATATGGAGCAAAAAATATTGACCATAGACCGGCAGTGTGACAGCTATAAATTAAGTGTCGCCGTCGTAAAGAATACACAGATATGATACGGTTCACTACATAGATACTAGTGCGAGGCCGTAGAATCAGCGAAGGATATCGCTTGAGCGATGTTAAGAAAAATAAGGAAAAAATATGTAATCTATGTATTTTATTGTTACATTCAGAAGATGATAGAGCTAGACTAGAAGAAAACAGATGACAGGCGCGCTCCGTGTAAAATGATCACAACATGTGCAACCCCTACATAGGATAAAGACGTTGTGGATTTAATCTTGGGACAAGCATGATTAAGCTTAATTTGACTTGTCATAGGCTGAAATATAATTTATACCATTCCCCCTCTAAAAAGCTTATTTTATTCACTGAAAACAGTGAATAAAAAGCACTTTTACTCACTGTTTTGATGTTTGAAAATGGAACATACCAATGTATTCGACCACAGATTTAAAGAACCTATGCTAGATGCGGCACGTTATTAGATTGTATGAAAACCGAACGTGTCATCTTTTTTATACCTACGATAACTTCACCCCAGCCATTTAGTGATGTGCTCAGAGTAAACAGAATTGTTTCAATCACTAAGCGTCACTGAGCTAACAGACTTTTTTTAGTACGAACAGTCGAACATGCAGGGCACGCTTGGTCGTGGCTTGCCGTATCTATAAGTGTAATCTGTGTATTCGACCTATATTGATGTGTTCTAAATTCAATTTGATTGGTCGACATTTTCGACAAGGAGTTTAGCATTAGAATAAAAACTGTTTTGTGTTCTTTGCTGTCCTTAGTAAATTGGCGCTATTTTGAATACTGTAAGTTGTACGAACACAAAGTTTAGTGTTACTTTAATCTTTAATTTTGTGTTTGTTTAGTGTTGTTCTAATCGATTAAAAATGCATTCTAGTGATGAAGATGTGTTAACACCTGAGTTTGTGAAAGAGAGGGCGGCCGATATAGTGGAAAGGTGGAAAGCTTGCTACCCAAAAAATCACGGCTGGTTTACATCAAAGCCAATTTAACTTTACTTTTTCTTCATTATATGTATATTTTCACTTAAATCTTTCTTTTTCTCGTAGTCATGGTATAAAGTATAGTATGCAACTCTTGAATAAAACGGATTTATATCGAGGGCCATGAATCGCTCGCGTCGCTCAGGATTCTAACACTTGAATCACTCGCTACGCTCGTGATTCAATCATCATGAATCACTCCCTACGGTCGTGATTCAATCGTTAGAATCCTTCACTAGCTCGTGATTCATCTATGGCCCTCGCTTTAAATCCGTCTTTTATTCACTAATTGCATAATATACTATTATTCATACAAAATAGGGAGACAAAAATTACAAAATATTTATACGTTATTAACGTAAACTTTAAAAAAAATGTTTAGTTAGAATATCAACCGTATAGTCACTATACGGTTGACAGTACGGGGTTAAAAATGGTGTAACAGATATAGGTAATAAATAATAATTGTAACACTATTTTTCATGAATCTCTCAACCGTTGATCTCATAGCCCCACATTCCTAGACGTGCAGAGATAAAAATAAGATTTAGCAGATTGCGAGTAACATAAAATATTGTTTATGTTTATCTCGATAGGTTACTTTATCGCGCATAAAACTAACTTTATCGCATAGTTGTGCGTTAGAACTCTATGTATCGATTATTAGATATATTACACACGAGATATCCTTCCTCAGCTTTATGTTTACGACATAAAATTTTATTACAAGCTGTATATAAATATTTAGGTAATTAAAAAAAATATTAGAGACATATGTATTTGTTAAATTTGAGCGATAAGGGCTGCTCGAAACCTAAAAAGTGTGGTTACTAGTGTAACCACCAAGTAGGTGCTTCATTTCTAAAGTAAAACTATTTAGGCGCGATATATTGGCCTGGATCAGAGAAAAAGTGAAAGGCTTTCCTTTCTTCGATTTCAACCGACAGTGAAAAGAAAAGAGTGGTCGTCAAAAATTGCTAGAACCTAAGAAGTTACATTTCTAACACGAGAGAGTAGGTATTAAATAAAATAATAATACAGTGAAATCGCTATAGCTCGTAAATAAAAATTGTTGCTACTCAAAAATATGATATATTTATGTCGTACCCACGGAACACGCCAACGCCCGCGCCGCCGGGAGTGACTTTACAACTCACACGCCAGTAGTTACGCTCTATTGTTCAAAAATCTTTGTTAAAAAAAGTTCGCGAGGGTGATTCGTGTCCCCTACTAATTTACTACAGGCACATGTCGACACGCGTTGCAAGAGAAAAATAAATAAAAAAAAATCGGTTATAGAGACATGGCTTTCGCATTTAAGGCGAGCGACACGCGGCCAACCAACTCCAAACTGTTGCAAGTCCGTTTGAACTGATCCGTTAATGTTTTTTGTTGGTTCGAAATTGATAGCCTTCGCATACCCGTGAACTAATAAAGTTTAGAACATACGATTGCACTCAGTTCAATCGATTTAGGTTTATAGACATTTAAACTGCCGCAACTTTTGATTTGGTACATTGATATCGCAATAAGCTGTCAGTGGGCTTGTAATACCATCAAAGCCATAAAATCCCTTTGATCGTTCGTACTACAACTTATTTATGCAGAAAAAATCAAATTGCTCTATGTAATTACGTAATTACAGACTGAGTGAACATTTTCAAATGCCCATAACTGCCAGAACTGTCACCCCAAGTAATTTGATAGCCGTTTGAATTTCGAATATCTAATTCTAATGGCAGTGATTGGCTCCCTTAGGAGGTAATCATGATTTTTCGAACGAACACGTGTTCAGTTTTGGAACCCTTTGCAATATGAAGCTCTTGACGTTATTAGTTGGCAGTGCATTTGCAACGTTTCTACTGACTGCACGTAGGTAATTAGTGCGAAATTAAAACATATTTTTCGAACTCGTTTTGGCCTTTGTTCTATTCCCCCAGCGGCAACATTGTTTAAAGTTATTAGTGCAAATGTTGTTACGGGTCTAATTAATTTGTTTTTTTTTTTTTAACTGTAACGAAGTAGAAAATATATTTAAGTTATTATTCAGCAACTGGCTGATGTAGTATTAAAGATAGATTGGTTTTTAATAACAAGAATAGACGTTGTTACATACAATTCTCGCTTTATCTTCATCTATTTAAAGCACAGCTATGTTACCCACGGGCGTAACCAGGTCCCGTTTGGGGGGTTCAAACCCCCCCGAAAACTTAAGATATTAACAGTAATATTAATATAAATATATAAATAAATCTCTTTATTAATATAATAAAGAGATTTATTTATATATTAAGGTTTATTTCATGCACTTTTAGCCGTTTTATTTTCTTGAAATCCACCACTACTAAAACCTGGCTACGCCCGTGATGTTACCTACATTTATTATTTCGGCTTAGGACCTGTTTAACATAAAACATCAAAATGAATGTATTCAAAAACCTATTGATAATATTAAGGAAATATAAATCCTGTCCAAAAAGCCCAAATAAAAACAGTAACAATAAAAACCATTATCTAACTTTAGTGTTTTATTAGTGGCATTTTCACACATTCGACATAACACGAACACGTGAAACTGACGCCATGACGGCTCGTACTAAATGAACTGAGAGCACAAACAGCCCAAAGACACGCTTAATGAAATAACACTTATATTTTACGGTGCAAAAAACACGAACATGTGCTAAGAATTAGCTCGACGGATGGACGGATTACTGAAATGTGTTTTTCGTGAGTTACTATGTTTGTCTTGTAAGGCATTCTAATGTACGAAGGGACAAATTGTTGACACAGTGTCATCTTTCTTAGGGACCCATACCTGGCTGGAACTGGGGCAGCCTCAGATCATAGAAACAAGGAGATGTGCCAAGGCGCTATCGAGCTTGATGCCTGATCTTGAGCAAATTGCTCATATTAAAAACGTACGCGCTGGCGACGAACCGAACACGATCGATGGTATAAATACAGTGTTTTAGTTTAGTGCTAGTGTTGAGTGACGATTAACAGTGTTAGATTGAGAGTGTGCGGAATGTTCAATGCGTGGGAGATCTTTATATTCACAAGGAGCGCTTAATATTATGCGCGTAATTGTGTCGAAAAATGTACTAAAAGTGGCATCAGTTGTTCCCGTTCTAATTTGCTATGATGGCATATCTCCTTCTTTCTATGATCTGAGGGGGCAGCTATCCGTGCAATAAACGACACAGAATTCTGTTGTCAAAAATTTGCCGCTCAATTTTGAGTTTTACTGGATTGAGTCAAAGTTTGGATTCCATTTGAAGTATGTGTTTTGGTGGTAGTTTGTTTGGTTTTGCGAGGTAGCCATTTCACAGCGGTGTTTACGGAAATGCGTCGGCGACAGTCGCGTCGTCTCTAAAGGACGGTTTGTTGTTGTGTCAGATCGGCGCGTGGGCAGATGGATTAACAGATTTTGATACAAAAAGTTGTTAAATTTTAGATATACGGCTCGTGTAATGTTGAATCTTTCATGCAGTATTGTGTTAAGACTCCCACAGATATTGTATTTTGAGAGTTAGAATACACCATAAAAATTTTAGATGCTTGAAGATTGGTTATAAAAAATGAGAAAACACACGACTTAAAAGTGACGACCCATTCTTACGCCATAGTTTGTATACAAAGAAGGAATAGGTACCAAAGCGTATTCAATATACTGTGTAGTAAGGTTTCCCCCATAAAAAAATATATCTTGTAACAACGGAGAATCTCGGAAGTAGGTACCTACCAAGGCAAATGAACGACCGTCTCAGAAAACTAAAAAAACGAACTCAGCTTCCAAGCCGGTAGAAATAGAAGCAAACAAAATAAAAAAAACCAAAATCGGAAACCATTATTTAGAACCAGGTACACTTCATCCAAAAAATACAAAAAGGTAGTTTGCAAACTCAGAGTTATCTGATCTTCGAAACAAAAAAGTTCTTGAAAGGGAGCTCCTTGCTTACTGATTAGTTAGCAACGACTATATTTAGATGCAAGATAAGAATTTGCTGCGAATTTTACAAAACACTTTAGGTAGGTAGGTATAGGTAGGTACCTACTTTTTTTCTTGTATTTTTGATGAAATCCAAGTTTTATTTGTAGCTTTAAAGGAAATATCAATAAAGGAAGTGTTTCTGTTAGAATGAAATAGATATAGTTGGTGTCACAATAAATGTCCCATTTAGTAAACAAACATGGTGACTAAGTAACCGTAGACAATGGATAGTGTTGTTCTACACAACATCACAGCTGACAAACGAGTTCAATAGTACTGTTTTATTTTATTAGAAGAATGGCTACTCCATTTTACCAGTCAAATAAAACAACACGTTAAGTTTCTTGAATAAATCACAACAATCTACTTTAAATAAAGAAAAATTGTGGTATTTGGCCTAAAAAACAGTGGTTCGTTCTTTTAAAAATGACCGCTCAAATTCGATAAATGAACTCGATTTCGGTTATAAATTAACGAACAAAGCTCAATTTACACTGATTTACATCATGCCTTTAACAAACGGAATTCGGTATTAGAATTTCATTTTTCTTGTAACGAAAAAAAATTCGTTTTATTAGGGGTCACACACACGTGTCAACGTTCATAAATGTCGTAACTTTGTTTAGACCAGCGGCGTTTGAGATACAAACCGTTTTTTCAAATATCGAACAATGACGTTCACTAAACGAACAAGCTCTTTGTATGCCATGCAACTGTTTTTTTTTGTGTAGGTACTTTTTATGTTGCCAGCATCAGTCTTGTTTTAAGATTTTCGATTTCATGCAGCACGAGAAAAAAAAACCGGCCAAGTGCGAGTCGTACTCGCGCACCGAGGGTTCCGTATCATTTTTGGACGTATAAAGTGAAAAAAACCGGACCGCAAAACTAAGTTTGTTTGTGAAGGAATTTTGATGATTTTGAAAAAACTGTACTAGCTACGAACATCGTTTTATTTTTGTGCAATATTTGGGTCAATTCCTATCAACTCTAATTATTTCAGATTTTTCGTTCCGTAAACTTCGGAGATAAGGGGGGAATGGTATTTTTTCAGTCATTTTTCATCATATGTTGAAAACTGTGAGACATAAAATAAAATGAAAATATATTTTGAAATGTGCAGATCAAGCCCTTTCATATGATATGTCATTTGATCTAGTAACCCCACTTTCAAATTTCGGACCCCCACTCCGGCCCCTTTTGCAATGAAACTAAAAACATTTTTTAACTTCAATTACTTGTAATAAAGTTGGGTATTCATAGCATTCTTTATGATTTTTCCAAATTTCAAGTCGATAACATTAGTAGTTACTGAAATAACCAGGTGTGACAGACAGACAGACAGACGAAGTCGCACCATAAGGGTTCCTTTTTTACCATTTTGGTACGGAACCCTCAGAATGAAGGAAAAAGTATGTAACATTTTTTTTATTAATTCATTTTAGGGTTTAATACCTTTATAATGCACAATTACTGAAAAAGGCGTGTAAATTACATACACATCTATACTACGAGATAAAATAAAGCTGAAGAAGACTTCGAAAACTTCGTTTTGGATATGATAGTCAGATTCATGAGAAATAGTATTATCCTACACCACGCTGTGATCCTTAGGAACTTACCAAAAACAAAAAAATAAAATTAAGTTATAGTGCGGGCAAGTAAATAATCCGAATTCTTTTAAATGAAATGGCAGGTGAAACTACGAGGCACAGCAAATATAAACTAAACCGAAGTATTAAAATGTAAATATTGCGCTTTTACGCGAGGCTTCTACGCGAGCCACTAATTTATTGACTTCAAACCTATAACATGGCTACGCAGTATACTGATGGATACAAAACGTATAAAACAAAGTTCAGGTACATATCCCTTTGTAGCCGGATAAAACTTCACACGTATTTTTACTCCATAATGTAATTTTGCCATAAACCCTATCGACAAAAGCTATCTATCGAACACAGGAAAGTCCATTAAAACTCCATTGACAATCCGTTTTAAGGCGATTCAGCGATGCGTAAACAACTAAAGGAACTTAAAAAATAACATTTCAATATGGATTACACGTAACACAGAGTAACAAACAAAAATAGTACCTACTTGATCTACGACAAATACTTTTAATCTAGACGTAAGAGAAATATTAATCGTGTCTTCATCCATAAAAGGAGCCACTATATACCTATAAGGTCTTAATGCCAGTTTATGGGTTGCTAATTTGTCAATATACTAGATAGTTCTAATCTCCACATCGAATAGATACAAAATAGATGTGTAAGATTGAGCTTGTCCTTTGGCCCAAGAAGAAATAATTAGAAGGAAAATACAGACGCTAGAACACTATGAAGAATCAAAATAAGGAGGAAATTATAAGTGTGAGTATGTAAGTGATTGTGAATAAGCAAGCTGAAGAGGTGATGGGCAAGCCATTATTTGATATTACCCGTGTTGGGTGTCCTCAGGTTAAGTGACTATGAACGACCCAACTTGACGCTAGATCTGTAGAGCCTGGTGAGTCTCGACCTCAGACCATAGAAACAAGGAGATATGCCATCATAGCAAATTAGTACGGGAACAACTGTCGCCACTTTTAGTACATTTTTCAACACAATTACAAGCGCCCCTCGTGAATATAAAGATCTCCCACACATTAAAAACTCCGCACACCCTCAATCTAACACTGTTAATCTTCACTCAACACTAGCACTAAACTAAAACACTGTATTTATATCATTAATCGTGTTCGGTTCGTCGCCAGCGTGTACTTTTGTACTACGCCCAATGGGGGCAAATTAAAGCAAGCAAGCTCAATAGTACCTTGGCACATCTTCCTTGTTTCTATGATCTGAGGTCTCAACACATTGGCACATTATCATTAGCTTAACTTACCTACCTATTCACGTGCCAATCCGTTGAGATTCGCCCAGATTAGCTCTATAAATCGGATGTCGAGTTGAGCCGTCTGTAGCCACTTTACGATGAGGGGACCCAATATGGGTATTATCAAATAATGGCTTGCTCATCACCACTTTAGCTTGCTTTTTCACAACCAAATTAACATTACTCACATTTATCATTTCCACATACAAACAATAATAAAACTTTGCCATGAAACTAGAACAGAAATCTCAATAGAACGTCATTTTGATAGGCTTCTATTGTGTGAATAACTTTTTTACAGTGTATTGCAGTATAAAGCATTAGTTACAAAAGATGGGCGTCGTTTAACATTAGCTTAACTTCTTTACGCTTTGATGGGTGGCACGGGCGAGTCCTGTTTGGGGTTCCGTGAGAGATAATGAAACTCTGCTGTAATTCAGACAATATAATATTTTATTGAGATGTTGAGTGACTGATACTGTGGTATTCATTGTGTTCATAAAGGTACTAATTAAAACTAGAGCAAATACAGAGACATAGGTACACGACAATCAAATCGTTTTCTTTTTTTTTATAAGCAGATCTAATTTACTATTGTACTTATAAGATACCAAATTCTTTGTTTAAGATTGCGTAATCAAATACCCTTTATAAATAAGAGGTATATTTTTTGTGTGTCTATATACCTATCTAATATCTCCAACACTTGATCACTTTCTAGACTAAATAACCGCTAAAGAGCGGCATTCATCCTTACCAGTTCGACAATGACCAGATACGGTATTTTTATACGCTGTTGATTGTAAAATATGCGATAGACAGATGCGGGACACACATGTGTATTGTTAACCTAATGAGATTTGTCAATAAGTTACGCTTCCCGCTTTGCATTAGTCCCGGGAGTATCATTTACTGTGTTTATTTGTAAAACACGATTTTTACCGCTCAGGAACCGCGGTCGTTTTTTATTGAGTGTAAAGCGGCCTTTAGTTCGTTTATGAAGTAGAACTTTAGGGGTGTCAAAGAAGAGACATGCAAAAAAGATAATTAACAATTTTATTACTTTTTATTAATGTTAATTTTATTGTTTTATATGGCCCACTTGCTTTCCTTTTTGAGTCCAGAATTACCAAATTAAATATTTTACAAAATCGGTTAATCGTTTTACGATCTTGATACGCGAATTCCGTGCTGGTTTTGTCAATGTAAAATTTTCACTTTCTTGCAAATCAAAAACGAAATCGTTTATATTCTGATTAAAAAATAAGATAAATAACACATTTTATCTTAAATGTAGTCTCAACCAAAATAGAGCAATTATTCGAACATACAACAAAATTAATTTAAATAATTATCAGTATTGTCAAGGTTCACCTCTAATAGCCTTGGTCCCATGGGATTGCGATCCCCCACAGATATTTAGTGCCTTGCCGTACCATCTTAGATTTGTGGCAACACTACCACAAAAATAACCGTGTCACTCTCTATTGCATTTATTTATCACTCTGCCGAAATATAGGGCTGATTTGTACCGCGCAGTCGAATTTAGAATAGCTATACAAATTGTATGTGTGCTTTAATTCTATTTTTCTGGTTAAATGGGTAAACATTTATTTAGAATGACATAAGTGCTAAGCCAAAATACAGAGATTGGCAAATATCTTGAGCCAAAGCGGCGTTGCGAAGAAAAGTTTGCGATCGTACGCTTTCACGCAAAATGTGCAGTCGAGGACATTTTTCAAGATGTTTGCCGGTCTCTGTACTTATGATTTCGAAAAAATATTAGGAAAAATATAATCAGACTAGTCACAAGTATGGCTGTCAAAATTAAAGTCCTATTCACAATCAGCCAATAATGTTCTCACAGTTAGGATTCAGGCTCCTTTGTGAGAGGGAGCGGGCCATAGTCAGCCATGTGGGCCGACTACCTACAGGTTTGTTTATTTTTATAATATTAAGAAATTCTTAGCAAGTTATAGCTGCTGGTTTGGGGTACTGTCCAATAAATAGAATTGTGTACAATAATTTTCTGTACCGCCTACGTGATTCATGAAGTATTTATACCTACTATTTATTGTGCAAAAGACCTCTTAAATCAAAGTGCTCAATGGCTTCTATAGTCAGTACTTCTTGTTTTCAATAATACATCGTAATAGGCCCAGTTGGTGTCCAACTCGCAATGGATCCAGTTGAAAACCATCAGCGTCAGGCACTATTGGTCTGGTATTTATGCTGAACTAGACCTATTTGGCAAAGCCGCTAGGCACACAGCAACCATTTTATTATTAAAACTTTTATTTTATTTTATTTGGTCTGTGTGTCTTGCTGTTTTGTGCCAAATAAATGTTTTTTTTTTTACATAACATTTGATAGGTATCAAGTAAGTCACTTGGGGGATGCCTATGTCCAGCCTTGGACTGCAATAGGCTAAATTGATTGATTGAAAGTCTTACCTGAGCAGAAGCATATCAGTCCAAGTAAAGATGTCACCAGAGTCAAGGTATCCATCGCGGCAGTCCACTACCACATCTTCAGCTTGACAAGTGATGATCCTGAATGAAGGTTCCCTTCAACATTTTCTTGCTTTACAATCATCTGAAACAAAAGAGAATAACATGAGTATTTGATGTTTCGAAGAACGTGTTTCATGTTTTTGTTCTATGTTTTCGAAACTTTGAAGGTTTAAGAATATGTATAATATTTGCTTTAGCATAAACTAAAGTTACATATTATAGTAGTTCTGTTTGACGTAATAAACAGGCCCATTTTAAATGTTTTAGAAGAAACTGACCGCACGGTTGTCGCAGTGGCTGAGAGATTGGCTGCTGCGCGACGTGTCGCGGGTTCGATTCCCGCATTGCACAAGGTCTGGCTGTTTGTGTATGTGAAATTTGTGTTTGTAAACGCACCCACGACACAGGAGAAATCCTAGTGTGGGGCGACATTTTAAAAAACTTTCTATTATTATAATTTTGTTTATGTCTTTCGGAACTATTACCTACAGCTCCACAGTTCATACGATTTACTGCAAATTTATATTTATACTTTCAAAATTACTGCATCAAAATTTTACTACCCCTTACAAATTACTCCATTTTTCGGCCCCAAATAAACACCTTTAACATTTTATTCAAATAGCCGCTCTAATTTTATTAAGTTCATCAGTTTAGGGCCTTTTCGTAATTTAGTTTAGTTACACGTTGGATTTCGTAAAACCCTTACCCCTTTATTCAATAATGTAACGAGATAATAGGACCCGTGGGCGTGGGTAAATTTGAGAAGAGAGTGGTTCCGTCTACGTATCTATTTATTATCCTTATTCGTACCATGAGTACCTACCTCCTTGTATTAGAAGTATTACACGATGTGACTTTTAAATCACCATCCATCTTTTTTCTAGGTATTAATCAGGTAGGTAAATAATAAATAAAATAAAATTGGTAGGTAAAAAATATTCACAAGAAAATAATTACCCAAATTTTCCCGAATTTTGCATGGTTACTAATATTAAGTCAAACGTAAAATATAATATACGCTAATTGCGCATGCTCTGAATATCAGAAAGGGTCAAGGCACTGGTGTAGTGGAAAGAATACCTAGATAATCGCGTCCGCGTACTTTTTAAACAATTTTGCTAAATATTTTAGTAATGAGTGATACTCAAACAAAAAACACGTATATTTTATTATTTTCACCTTCAGATCTTTTCATGGTTCTTCTCAAAAAACAGTGAGTAGCATCTTATCTTACGGATATGTCCGCCTACATGACTGTGCTGGCGATTTGCCAGCGACTGCCCGCGTAGTATTAATGCAACTAAAACCCTTTGCGAAGGGGATTTAAGTGGCGGTAAGTACAGCCTGTAAGCGAGTTTAGACTAATATCCAAAACTTTGTGGCTTTTGATTCAAAAGCCACTTACATCTGGATATTAGTCTCAATTTTTTTTTTATCCAATACTATTTGGAGCGAGATTCTGGAAATCATATGAGCCAGTAACTGTCGCACTACCTACAGTTTCATATAATGTTATTAAAAACAAAATTGATACGATCGATTTTAAAACATTAATTCCTAGCTTCCTCCCGATTACTTTATAAACCAGCATTCCAATAAAACGAAAACTATTAACTAAACCCAAATTGGCAGTCCAAAGTTCAGTTATATCTAAATCAATCAATCAATAAAATTCTAAATCAATCTAAAACACAACTTTGAGGGAAGGATCAGCCACATCTGTGTCAAGTACCTACCATTGGACCTCCATAATTAAATTATACAAACAAAATAACCAGTCACCGGCGACAATTCCGTTGCAGAATGTAAACAACTTCATAATATTTATTTGGATTATCAAAAACAGTAAACAGCTGTCAAGAAAGATTTGGAACTCTTTTCGAAAAATCCGTTGAAAGTATGTTGTAAGTCAAACTTATACTGAAATATCTGATTCAGTCCGAGTATTTAGTGTTTGATATTTTCTGAGCTTGGAATTAACATATTTAACCCTTACGAACTGAGAATTATATTTCTACATAGGGACAGAATTACGTAGATGGTACCGATCTAAATCTTTTGGATATTATTAGTCCATATACCTGAGATGGCCCTTTTATGCAAAATTTTGTAGAACTTGAAGATTTCAAAGGAAAACTGATGAGATTCGGATGAGTTTTGCTTATTTGATGTTACTTAATTATTGTAAATTAAACAGATATCTAAATTTAAGACGGTAACCAATATCAACATAACTATTTCAATAAACTTAAATGGAACTCTCTTTCATCTAAAAGTTTTAATAGTATCATGTTTGTAAACATTTAATGGCGATCATTGGCCATGTTACACATGCGGTTTATTCAATAACTGTCTTGAAGTTCTGACAACGTTTCAAAAATATGTGATGTTTACGAAAATTCACGAAAAAGGCCACGTGTCGGAAGACATTAAAAACGATGATTATTAATTTTGTTTCACCTACTTTTGAAACGCATTGGGCAACGTTTAGCAATTTTTTGTTTATTTTAAATGGTTGTTTATTAGTAATAATATTGGGTAACATGTTAGATGTGTTCTTGATGTGACAAATTAGCATAACATCGAGAGTTATTTGCATTATAAAGAATAATTTGGGAGGAAAATCAGAATCAGAAAACGACTTCTTGTTATTTTTATTTTTGGCCCAGGATTCTTTTACAGAAAACTACTTAGTTGCGGGTATTTGGATTTTTTAAAAAACATCATTGTGTCATATTATGAAGCATTGATTATTTCGGTTTTTCTTCACATTCTTACTCAGAATTTTTGCGAAGATTTCGACCAAAATGAGTTGACACCATTTGATCCATGTGTCACTAAAATATGTTTACCGGGTTTCCTGGTAGGACAGAATAGACAAGTACACGTGTAAGTTGTCACCCACATCTTGAGGTAAGCCGTTTGATACGCGGGAAAGTAGAACAATGTGACATATACAGTTTTGTTAAGCCAGATCAGCTCATGACCTGGATAATATTACTGTTTTCCAAATCTTGTTTTCAGTAAAATGCCTTATTTTCTTTATCCAGACATTTAGAGAACATGGATTTAATATTTAAATTACATATTTAACACTAGTTAACTAATGCTTACCTACATAGGTACCCGATGATATTAATAGTTATAAATTGATACCCAAACCAGGTAGTAAAAAATACATTCTATATGTATAAGTATTGCATTACGGTCAAGTCAGCACATTAGATAATAAATTATAACATAAAAATATTTATGTTTCGAATTCACTACTTTCTGTCTGAATAATTTATTTCTGCGTAAATAATAATTTAGTTAGGTACAACTTTATAATCTTCATACTCTCATAAAACAAGTATGTATTCTGTTTTTACTGAAAAATATAAATATAAATACCGAAAAATATAAATCCAGACAAACCCACCGCTACTTTCATTTAATAAACAACTTCATCAACCTTCCCACATAATCTGTGCTCTAAGTAGGTACATCCATAATATCTAAAGTACGTAAACACTCCGAACCACTTCGAAATTTCGTCGAACTTCAAAAGCAATTTGATGATTGACAAGGATGTTTCAATTAAAACTGACAGTATCTCCATTGATCCAATAATATTGATATGTCGGATTGGTAACAAATATTCAATACTCAGTGAAAAGCGTTGTGTTGATCCTTAGTATTGAAGCAAACGAGTTTTTACTTTATGTCTTTAGAAATAAGGTTCTATATCGGTTTGAAAGTACGAAAGTGTTTATTTATATTCTGCGGGTACGTAATAATGTGTTAAACTATGAAAGGATTTGGCGAGTTTAGTTGTTAGACAGAAAGGAAATAGTAATTTAACTTCGAGTGAAATTATAAGCGTCATTCAAAGTAACGAGCACATAATTATAAACTATATCTTATTATCTATTTTTATTCAGCTTGCAAATTTTCTTTACTTCAATCAGTTCTCCTTTAACTGGTCTAAAAAGTACGTAGATACACTTTCTATAGAAAATGTCGCCTAATAAAATTAGTTTAACTCTACTCGACTAGGAATCGAAATAAAAGTATTTTCCGTTCTTTTGCAAAAACTATACTGTCATTTAATTTTGATATGCACATCCCTAATCTAATCAATTGCTCTATATAATTAGATTTACATAAAAAAATGTTATTTCCCAAAACAATAACAATCACCAGGATTACTGCCTATATCCCTACACAACGTAGCTATCCAATGTTATGACCCTGATTTAACTTTTGACTGGTTCAAATTAGTTTATCTGAACTCAAGTGCTCTTGACAACTTCCGTAGCGAGTAACTGCTGCTTATTGGCTACATGATTTGATATTATATCATATTAAATTGTGAATATTGTTTGATTATTCAGATTGAGTAGGTATGGGTGTCATATTTTATGTTGCTAGAGAATTGAGGAATGTTTACACTTGCAGCTTGTATTGAGAATTGACTAGTGATGTGCCATTCCCGTGAATATTGAAAGCTTTGAGCCTTTTGCTAGTAAAAGTTTCAAGGTATTTTGGTAATTTCATTATTGAACGTAGTGCAGTTTCTCAGGAACTTAGGAATTTTGCTAATGTAGGTACGTAACTAGGATGTTCAATGTTCGGCAGATCATCGCGTCTGAGTTACGTGTAAGCAATTTGCACAGTTCAGTTTTTAAAACTGGAACAGCTAACATGAAACTAAAGTCATTCATTTATGTCATGGCTCATTGAGACAGATACAACACTATTATACCTATATACTAGGTTACTTCTAAGTACTAGGTACGTTATATTTAGAAGTGGTGGCTCTACTATTATACTTGTAACTTGCAGTCTAGTGTTCAAGCTACATAATGTAAACGAGGCATAAGACAGTGGAAGTTAGCGTCATCTCAGACTTGAATAAGATCGCGTTTTGCAATTTTAATTTCTCGGAACTTGGTGTAATTAATGTCGTATATTTATGTTTTTCCCGTTGGTAATGGCTGTTGCTTGGTGGAAATTAGCCGTTGCACTGGCATAAATACTTTGGAATAAAAAAAGGATAAAAATGTACTTATTGACAAGTTGGGGAAACCTAATAAGGCCTAAACAGGCTGAAACAAAATATTGTAATAATGATTTCTATTAGGGTTGTATGTTAGGTTACCGAAGAAATACCTACTTAATATTATACTCGTACCTACTTAGTATAGGTACCTACTTGTTGACACCGATGCGGACGACTATTTTGACGTGTAACCTATTTACGGAATAAAATATAATTTCATTAATTTTTATTCATTTTTCTTGTAGTATTTCTGAGTAGGTATGCATGATGATTTAAAAACATATTTTCGAAAAGGTAGGTACTACATATTTTTATTTTTAACTTACTCTAATGCTATGGATAGGGATCATATTTTTATAGCGATGTTTCATTTTTTGTGTAACGTCCGAAGTGGAACACGTTGATTGGGGCCATAACTTATTCTTTCGAAAATATTTTGTTATGATATTAAAACCCTCTGTAATAAGATGTTGCGGCTAAGATAAGATAGATACCGACGAAGAGTTGTAAATAAACGGATTAAGGTAACATATTGTTAAGTAAGCGTCGCTACCGCTGGGAAGGACTTGATACGAGTACCAGCTAACATTAAAGTTATTAATAAAAGAAAAATAAAAACCTATGGAGATTTCGATAATAAAGAATCTATTGTAAAACAACCTTTTGTTATGGTGAATCTACGTTTTAAAAGTTAGTCAGCAAGATGAAGTAGATAGAAGCCATCTAGCTTCATCTTGGTGACTAACTGCATGGCTGACTTCTTGGCAATTGAAAAGTTTAAAACCTGTATGTGGTCTAATTGAAAAAATACACAGTTACTAGGACAGAGTCGTGGGCAAAATGCAATTAGGTATAAATATCCTCAAAGATTAATCAAACCATTTCCATTTTCATTACAGGTGCAACAAAATTAAGGAGATTGGCACAGGTGCTGATGTGTGTGCAATTGTGCATATCGAGATTCGGATGAAGATATTGTGTAAGGTAAGCGATTACCTACATTTATGACGTCAACAACTAAGCACGTACGTACAGCATCTTTATCCCTTCGTTTTAGTCTCAAGACAACAAAAAACAACACTAGCAGCGTTTATGTAGCCTTACACTTTTACAATAAAATCCCTAGCCATATTCAAAAATTAAGCCTTAATAAATTCAAATCATTAATAAAGCGAAAACTTTGTCATAAAGCTTTTTATAGTGTTAAAGATTATATGGAGGACAAAAAGGCTTGGGATTGAGCTGTTCCAATACATACATGGGCCAATACTACTATTGACATAACCACTAAATTATTGCTCTTTTATTTGATTTTATAATTTTTTCTATATACACTTTGACATTGAATGTTTCCTTTTGAAACAATTTATATACAAAATGACATTGAATGTGATAATAATGATAATATATTGATTATAATTATTGTAAATGTGAGTACTATGTGGGTTATTATGTTACTGTTATAGATCTCAAGTTCAGTCTGACAGTTTGAGTACTTTAGGGGGCCTACCCAAATGTCCTCTCTGATGGTAATGTTCGTCGGGTCGTTGAGCTCCCTAAGTCTGGGTTGAGCTACCACGATACCCGGCACATGCGTGCACAGTCAGGTCAGGTCCACTCAAATCTGTATGGCTCTTTCCTCTAAAGGCCATTTCAGACTAACCTGCATGGTTCTTACACAATTTATCTTAATTGTCTGGACTTTAAAAGAGACATCAACCTTTGAGTTTGTTTCGGTGTTTCTTCTCAAAGGTAGTCATATAGGAAACACCGAACTCATCTAGCTTAAAAAAATGTTTTGACGTGTAAAAGTGTTATTTTTAACCTATTTACAAAATAAATATCATTTATCATTATCATTTATCATTACAAATTACAAGCGGAAGAAGATAAAACAATTAGAGCTGAAATTCGTTCCTTCGTTAAGAAAAACAATTTCAAAATGTAGATTCTGATTTTTATCAATATACTGTAATATTTCTACAGACCTACCATGTTGATAATTTCTAACATCCTACGGTTTACATAAACAATATCGTAATATATGCTAAAAATGTCGCATAGCTTAGAGGAAGCACCAATAAACACACTGTAGCGGATGCCATTCAGTTTAACGATACATTACATTGCAATGGGAAACTGTTAACATCCAATAAACCTTATTATATCAAAATAGACGCAGCACTAGTCCCAGTAATCTCGGATATTAGTTCATTATCGTGATGGATAATCCGACTGTTTGAAAACCAATCTGAAATCAGTTACACTGTAGGATCGATTGGTTTGGTCATTATTTAGAAGGTTTTAACGTTTCAATAGATTTATATTCAGGTTATGATGGTCATTTATGAGAGAGGTATAATGTATCAATTGCCTGATAGGTTTTAGGTACGTATCGAGGCCATGTCGGAAAATTGTGTCTACTATAAAAATAAATGGACTCGATTTTTACCAATAATTATTTTAAAGTACCTAGTGTGTTCAGATGCACGCTTCAATGAAAATCAATATAAAAAAATACTATTATAAGATGATATTTTATTTCATGTTACGTTTTTTGACGAAAGTTTTAGGTAATAGCATACGACCACCGGCGTGCACAATGCTCTATTAAGTACCTACTTAATAAAAAAAAAACTCTCCGCGATTGATTTTCAACCTCCACTTGAGAGATACACAGTGGGCTCTAACTAAACAATCAAATAACCCAAAATACATAAAAATAACTTCTCTATAAAATTCTCACGATGCACATGCGTCTACGCATATGCGCGGTTGCATCGTCTAGACACTGAACGAAAACAAACGTGTCCAAGGTTAAGTTTATAATTTATGGCCACTTGAACGATGACAGGTCACTGCCTGAAAATAATTATACGATTGTATAAACAAGGGCTCTTTGGCCGCTTGTATTCAGAAGTACCATAAAAGTAATTAAGATTTTTTTTTCACGAAAGCTATTTATGTATTACAGTTAATAATCTTTCATACGGTTGTTTCTACAAAGACTTCTTTACATCAGCGTAAACAAGTTTTATTATTTGTTTGTATAGGTATGTAATATCTAATTGCCTTCTCTATGATTGAACAACTTTTTTAGTAATAATTGAGTGAAATTGATTTTACTCGTCGTATTAAGATTCTTGCTACAAAAGTACACAGGAAAGTGCTTATCTTTTTATGAGGCCAAAAACATACTCATGAAAATTACTTAAAAAAACATAGGTATCAATTTCTCATAATATTTTCGTTTCACGTAGATGTGACAACCACCATTGTTAGTTCGGACCACACTTAAAGACATAATGGCATTGTTGACTTTTTTACTTTCCAGGTGCGACCCAGAGATATCTTTAGCAAACGTAGGAAAAATGGTTGGATCTCATAGTATTTATTCTTCACATAGTAATACCGAAAATGCTGTGTGCAGAACCCGTTTCTGTAAACTCACAATGACACCTAAAATATCACCAGAATTTGCTCATGTTTTAGAAGTGTAATATTTACTGAACGGTTAACCCTTATAAGTCATGTCGTAACGATTGTAACATATGAAAATATTTTGACTGCAGCCTTAAAAGTTTATAGGTAAGTCTCACGAAACCTGCGCGCTCGCACGATCACACGCGGTTGCCTTAAACGTGGGCGTTATTATAAAAATAAATGAAAACATCCATACTGAATAATGTTTGTTTTAAAGGGCTTAACGGTAGAGGCGTGGACCCACACAAAGGGGGATTGATCGCTCCAAACTTGTAAAATATTAACCGCTCTACTTTTGGAATTGATTAATTGTCAGTTGTGCGTACAGAACGCGAGTGCCTGTTCCAATTTAAGAACAGTCCCAAATGTCTATTTGTCGACAGCGCAGCTAGTTTTTTAATTGCTGGTACCATCAATCGCTCAACCGACGTTGATTTACAAGCTAACGATCCGTCCTAATGGACAATTGGAATTCAAAATAGACATTTCGTGTGAAAAGTGTTTGACAAGGGGCGATTACTTTTTTGGGCGGTTGCGACATGGTAAGGAGGGCATTGTCATTGCGTCGGTGCGTACAGTCGAAATTGCACAAGTTTTTACGAAAGTTTTGTACAATGCGCGTCTCGTCGTTCACAATGGTATATTTTTGTTCGTGCGGTCGGTACTGACAGTTCGCGTGATGTATTGGGCTCGGGCAGAGGATTATTTTTACCCATTTCACGAAGTTTGCATGCATCTATTGTGAACGGCGGAAGCGGCTCCACAAAGCGCCCAAAAGATTATTGTTAAGAGGGAATTTTGGATGCTCGTGAAAGATTGGGGATTAGAAATATAATATTTTGCAATGGATAATCAGCTTAGTTGTTTGTTTTGGTAAATTGCTGCACTCAAATTTAAATAAGATAAATTCTGCCGTAGTGTTTTTGTTGTTTGGAATATGGAAATTCTCTCCAATTTTTTTTAAAACTTAGCTTAAACTTGGATTAGTTAAGCTAAGACAAGGGATAGATAAATAGTTTAACTCTTAGGACATGTATAAGCGGCATAATATACGGCAAAAATAATGTATCTTTCTTTCTACCTGTAAGTACTCATAAGTAAAAAACCATGTAAACTTAGTTTTCATGTAACATGCTAAAATTATCTGCAAAATATCTTAAGTAAAGCTAATCCTAGAATTACATACAAATACACAAAAAAAACCCTGGAGCATCTCTTAGTAAGTAAAGAAAAGAAGATTGTTAGCGGAGGCGTCAAAGAAAATTTATCAACAAAAAAACAACAATAGAAGGCACAAAGTTAACACCCCATGCTTAACGTAGTGCTAAACTTTTATAACGTTGGCATAGAAATACATCGATGTCGCACCTGGTACAATGTTATATTCTTTGGTCCTTTAGGCTTTTTTCTTTTTTGTGTTTTTTATAACAAAAATAAATAGCCCATGAAAATGTCGTGACTGGCATGTCAGACTGCTTTTTTTGCATATTCTGGTCATGATATTCTTTAAAAGAAATGTATTGATTCTTCAAAACAGTTCGTTCGAATAACATTTTTGTATGCTACGTCTCGCATCAAATACGTTCTATCATCACCATTTTTTTACAAGCTGAACATTATTATTGTAACAAGTCGCATTGCCAATGGCTAAACATAAAACTTTATAGTCCAATAAAGTAAATAAGATCTTTTCATTTATATTAAGACTTGAAAGACAGTATACTAGGTACTACAAATCGAAGTGCCACTAGTGAGTGGCGTTTAGATTTATACATATATATTTAAAATATTTCTGTCTTGTATGGCACTTCATACAAGACATAAATATTATAAATAATCTGTGCCAACTTTGAAGTCGCCCTGTCTTGTCAAAACGTCCAAAAGAGCGAAAGTTTATGTTATTATGTTGGTATGCCGATCAAAGTTCTGAATTCCTTTGCGGTTGCTTGTGAAACTGCACCGTGATAAATATATGAAGAATTTTACGATATAGTTTTATTTTATTACGTTGCGACATCTTGATTGACGAGGGACTGTAACATTTATAATTTGTGTTTTACTATCGCACGGCTTTTCTGTGTGTGAAAGTTTTATTTGTGACTTAATACTTTACTTTATAGGTATAAAAAATGCCTGAAGTATCCATAAACATACCATAAAAAAACAATTAAGATTTACCAACTTATGTAGAAGTTGTTTAAGCTGTTGATTGATTGCAACACCGAGATTTTGAAACACTGAAATTAAAATTCCGTCTAACAGAAAAAATCAATATTTTTGTTTTAGTCGTCTATGATTCTTCAAGTCATGTGACATAAATCTTGTATCACCTCATTCATCTATGGTATTTCGTTGGGTCATGTCGCCATTGCAGTTCAAATTCAAATTTTCAGGCCCAACAAATAAACATCAACATGAAAATTAACAAAATACTTTACTATCATCAACTTTCCAATATTATCATTGCATGCCATCCAATTAGCATTTAATTAGCACAGTGAAGTACGTAAATGAATACATTACATATTAATATGTTTATTGATTTCATAAAACGGCCCTCATTGAGTCATTACACGGCTCAACAGAAGCTTTCTGTCACAAAATGTGTCACATTAATCGAGATAAACTTCAATAATTAACAAAGTGTAGATAACCTTTAAGATTATCTACAGTTATCGGTAAATTCTTGATCCGTTTGGTCACAAAATTTTTGTCTATATGAGTAGATAAGTAATCTATTATATCTCGCGTAGATCTATGTTCCAGGAGGCAACGGGTTAATAGAGTTGCTGTGTGGTAAAGGTAAAGGCCTCGTAATTTTACTCTAGGAAGAGTTGCAAAGAGCGTGTATTTATTGTCTACAGGCGCGCATTACGCGCAACTGTATCTTCTAGTTTGCTGATATAGACTAGACTGCAATCTCCAATTCAAGGCTTGACGTAGTAGGTAACTATCGCAATAGTATACTTATTACTGAGTGTAAGAAAGCTCGTGTTTAACAATAGAATTTTAGCAATTAAAACCTTCTATTATTTAGTACCTATTGTTACTCCTCTAACTTCACTTCATTCAAAACTATTTAATCTAACGAGGTATCTATCAAATCAAACTGTATAATAATACTCACGAGGTTTCGGACTCCTGCAAAAATTTTACGCAAGAAAAGGCCTTTGCGTTCATAAGACTGAACAGTTCACCTGTTCGCCCAATTTTATCTACGAAGAAAGCTTTTTAATCGCTTTAAAATTTACCAAACTACGAACTGCACCTGCTATTGTTTGAAATTCCCATGGGAACTTTAATTTTTCCCGGATGTTATAGATTACACGTTCATCTGGAAGTAATGTGCCAGAATTCAGAATCGATTAAGTTATGTTTAAGATTCGATTAGATGTTGGTAGATGCAAAAATGTATTTGCTGTGCTCTTGTTTTTGAAAATAAACCTATAATCATGCTTTTAAACACGTCGAAACAATCTAAGTTGTGTCAACTTAGTTGTGTGCTGTATGTGATCTTAGGGCCTGTGCTCACCACGTTTCTAAAACGCGCGTCGACGGCGTTTAAAAAACGTGGTGTGCAAGGCTCTTAGCTACGAGTATTGCATTATCGATTACAATGACTTTCTGTATAAAGACTGTTGCAAGCTCATTAGGCTACATCCGTAGTACTTTCATTTTATATTATTTTAGTTAATTAAGCCTCCATTGTTGTGTAATAGGACTTCTCTTCTACAATTAAATTAACTGCGAGTCATGAAAACCACTGCACTGTGCAAAAACATCAAGAAATGAAAATTAAAAAGGAATCTGTGAACAGCAATGCAAAAAAACATTTTAAAATTAAGAATTGTTAGGTAGGTATGTTAAAAAAACACAAACGTTTTCTCCTCAAAACAGTTTAAAACAAGAAATTAAGAATTTTCATTTGGGATCGTAAAATAAGTCTAGCTGAAATAAAAACTGTTATTTATTATACCTCTGTGAGTTTAGCCAAGTGAAACGGCCAATAAATAAATGGAAATATTTCCCAGTTTCAGACGAAACCATAAGTTGGAGAAGTTAAGACCTATTGTGTGAAGGATATTTTGGTCTTACTCAAATCTTAAGAAATTGTTCAGGTAGGTAGTTGCTTGATGGACGATTTAATAAACCACATATTTATGACTCCCAACTTCGCTTGATTATTTAGTACCTATTTAGCTTCGCCGCAGACGGGCCACGCAACAGCCACAAAATGTCACCACCGAGCTGAAGATTACAGTTTTCATATATCTTTATTAATAATGTTATAAAGCTGAAGAGTTTGTTTGTTTCTTTGTTTGAACACGCAAATCTCTGGAATTAGGTACTAGTCGGATTCGAAAAATTATTTTTCTACATGATAGTCAGATTCAGGCTATTTAACATTACGCTATGAGCCTTAGGAGTCAAGCAACGGGGGTGAAAACTGAAACCACGGGACACAGCTAGTACATTTTATATGAAGTAGCACGTGGGCCACTTTTCAAGCTTCAGCTTCAGGTGGCGGCGTTTGTGGCTGTCACGAGTCACGAGTGACCCGTGTGCGACGAGACTTATTTATGACAGGGGACAAAATGTTCCAATTATTCTCTATAAAAAGAATTGTTTTATTATTATCCTGTTTATGTTAAAGTTCTGTCAATATGACGCTTACTTTTTATGTCAGCCGCCGGCAGTGGCCACGCTTGGGGTTATGATCCTTGCCTTGAAATGGGTAGGTGACACTTGATAACGGTCAAGAAATTTTTCATTTTAGAACACAGGTTTAAGATCCAATAGGATTTTACGGTCATGGAATTATTTTTGTGGCGTTTCAGTAGAATGCGGCTAACCATAGTGCGGTAGTTCATAAAAATTAAGTGCAAACAAGTCTGGGTAAAACAAACAAAAAATAAGGTTAGTATAATAAATAGCCCACGTCGCCTGCACCATTTATGACTTTTTAATTTTAATAACCATGTAAAACTATATCGGAGCTATTCGCAGCATTTACAAGAGAACAAATGTAATATGCAAAATACTCGATATAAAATGTTAGGCTGTGTGCTCACTGGCGCGGTGTTGCCACGAGGCAAGCGGCGGGCAAGGCACCGAGGCAGCTGTGTGTAAATCTCTCCGGGCCGTCAATAAAATTTTGAATAATTTGACTCTCGCCCACCGCCCTCGGCCAAGTGTCAAATTTTCCACGTCATTAAACCGTGCCTTTAACTTTAAAATTAGAGTTTTAAAAATTTACAAACGTTTTTGATTCGCGGCGGGTCTTGTGATCAATCTAATTTATGTTACTTTGTAATTGCGAAATTGGGTGTTTATTATTAATAGCATAATCATCAAGATTTTTTTTTATATACAAAATCAGTTACTTAATATGTATACATAAATCATTTAGCTATTTAAAACCATAATTTTAATTTAATACGCGAATATTTTTATATATATTATATATATTATCCTATCCAATGATCTTATTGTAACCTAATTTACAGCCGGTAATTATGAACGATATACAAAATCTTCCCAATCAAAATAGCTGACATTCCGAGCGCTAAGGTACAAAATATAAAATCGAGTTCCGCGAAACGCCTTTGATGTGCAGGAATTTCTCGAGTTAGCGGTTGATTCATCGCAGTGGATATTTTTGGCGCCTGAACCCCATGACTTTACGTACGCGCGTGGCGAAAGCACGGTTACATTTGTTTTGCCGAGACGAGCAGTTACACACGCCGCAACGATTAAACACCGTACTGTGTTGCTCAATATTTGACCACATGTTTCTACCATCGTACCACGCGCGCTATCAAAATATTGACCCTCTTATCCGCATAGCGGTTGCACTGTGGTACTTTATACAAGTGTGTCCACCTCCTTATTTGCTTACCCTATTAGCAAGCACTTAATGTTCAGGCATGCGGCTTTAAAAATATTGATTTAAGTGGCGTCTATACGGCAACAATGAAAGAATTTCCTCTTATCGCGCACGAATTATTACCAATTACGGCTACCTACTAGTTTTTTGTTCCGTGGAAGCTCCAAATCGGGTCGTTAGGGTCATTTATTTAGGATGATTTTTTGTCAAAAAGGGACGTCCTTAACCCTAAAGGGTGGGCTGTAACAATTAAGGAGCCGTTAGAGTTAAAAAATGTCACCCTTTCAAAGGCTCTTCGCGTGTGCAGTGTCCAAAAAAGTGGACACTTTTTTATCACCTGGGTTGGAAGTCACAAAATGTTTATCGCCTCTCGACGGCATGTTGATTTATGTTTCCACCCTAAACGGAGACCCGACCGAAATGAATTAGATTGTTTAATTGCTCATTTATTTTCGATGATAACGCCATCAGTCGCAGCGTCGAATGATTTTAGGTCACCGAAGTGGTAGGTACTCCAACGAAAATCAAATATGATTAATATTTTTTTTTTAAATTTCAACCGCATATTTTTAGGTGTAAAAGCTTAATGTATGAAGAAAATAAATTTAGGCATCAGCTGTTGATCTAACGTGAGATTTATTACACATAATTGCTATGAGGAGCACAGTATCTCATGTATTATGGATTATGCTGGAGAAATATGGTGTGTAAGACAAAAGGTACAAGAGCTTACATAAAAACTGGCTAATGACCGCCTTACACTTTCCTTAGCCCACCCGTGACGTAAAAATTAAGGCTTATCTTAAATTATGCTTAATTGAAGGGTCTAAAAATACGGATTGAATTTCAAAGGGTTTGATGGATAGCTTTTACTTTAACATAGTGTTTCCGATAATGGTGGATGTTAAAATTCCGAAATTTATTAGCCTCATTATCATAAGATAAGTTACAGTGCACTGCAGTTCGTGGACCAATAAAAACGTTTGATATCGATACTGGAGGTGTTTATATTAAAGAAATAATAAAATTTAAATTCGTTTCTGGTCTGGAAAAGTT
Source organism: Thalpophila matura (assembly GCA_948465475.1). Taxonomy (NCBI): domain Eukaryota; kingdom Metazoa; phylum Arthropoda; class Insecta; order Lepidoptera; family Noctuidae; genus Thalpophila; species Thalpophila matura. The sequence goes on along the minus strand of OX419183.1, from coordinate 6,672,148 downwards.
ATAAATATTTTATCCAGTTAAAAAGATAATCTCTGGGAAGGTTAGATGAGTAGGTAGGTACCTACCATGCAATAATAACAAATAAAACATTTTAAAACAAAAAAAAAACATTCTTATTTTGAATATTATTAAAAATGGCAACCAAACGTTAATATTTATTTTAATGATATTGATTAAACACACACCAGTAAATCCATAATAATAATTAATTTACGTGCCTCATTGAATTAAAATCGGATAAAATCTAAATATGAAAGCACGCGTTCAAAATGTATGCAGAATTCCGCAAAGGCATTATTATATCACATGAGTAAACATTTAACCGAGACTACACTTGATACAATTTCCCTCACTCATATCGCGTAATGTGGTCATGTTCATGTTGTCAAACGCAATTGTAGTAACCTTGCTCTCTGATGGATTTTCTACCCCTGTGTTAATATATAACATCTGCGAAATACAGAATGCTACTCGACACACCACATCACAGGGAACTGAATAGCACTTAAGCACAACTTAAACTAAGTATATGTATAGTGGCAATTCTACAAACACCACTTGCTTTAAGAAATACTACACACGTTTAGGTAAATGAAGTCGAGCATTTTCGCTTTGAATAATAGTTTTGCGGTACACAAAGCGAAGTTTTGTGAGTCAACAAGAAATTAACATGCACTATTTATGCAAACGTTTTTGTGTCATTATAACTTTTTATGCACATAACACGCTCATTCATACGGGCATAATATGTTTGCATTGCTTAGACTCACTCTCATACAAAAAACGATGACTAAATTAAACACATCTTACGTCAATTTTCATCTCTATTCGTTGTCATACAATTGGCAAGGATAGTTGTATAATTAATCAGTGGCTAAATTAAGAGGTTTTTTTAAGTAAGGGGGACTAAGTAAAACATGTATTTAGTACATAATTAAGAAAGGTAGGGCACAGCGAGATATCTGGCTCAAATCTGGAGCAGTTAAACTAGGGAAGTAGGTAAGCCTCTATCTTACAGAATACCACAGCCAAATAACGCTTCAATAGTGTTGCATTCCTGTGGTGAGTAAGGTTACCAGAGCTCCCGAGGATGCGCTGTGTTGACAGCAGGGGACCTGCTTGTCCCCTAAGCAACCGGGATCACTGTGCCGATAGCTTAGGGCCTAAGCTATCGGCACAGTGAATCCCGGTTGCTGCAAACGTTTCATAGGCTAAGGTAGTCGCATAGCACCAGGCGGGCTGTACACCTGGTTGCTACCATCGTCGTAATATAAAAACAGACGGACGGATGGACAGACGAAGTCGCCCCATAAGGGTTCCATTTTACCATTTTGGTACGGAACCCTAAAAAGTTAATAACATAATTATTTGCGTGGTAAACATGGCTACTAACTATACAGTGTTACCATAACCCTATGATTATTTCTTGAAGAGATAATTCTATGAGACTCAAATAAAGAATCTCTCGTTCCGAATGATATAAACAAAAAAAAAACACATAGTATGCAAAATGTTTCCTTAACCCTACTATAAACAGCATCTGTATGCGTGAAGTAAAAAAAATACAGTCTACATTTTTTCTACGCCCAAAAAGGTTTCAGAGCCGTAATCAAATCCTGTTAATATTCAGAGCTCCGGTTTCACAAGCAATGCTTTATGAATTCGGTTTAGAGATTCCATTATGTTATTTATGGGTCGAATCGACCGGTATTTATGGCACAACTAATTACGAACATTTGCATTTTAGTGTTTGTTTTCCCACAGTGCGTTTATTTCCTGTTTTAATGTCTCTGTGTGTGTTTTTTCCCTTGTGCATTAAGCTTTAGTAATGGCGATAATCTGATTTAGATTTGTTTGGTTTGTCTGGATTTGTTAGTGCAAATTGGTGAAATAAATTAGACGGTATTGTACTAACATTTCAATTTATTGTATTTAATGTAGCTATACTGATTACCATTTACACGTTTTGATAAGGTTTTGATATTCGCAATAAAATTTTGTGTGTAAATGTAAGTATAATAATAATGTTATCACAATGAAACCCAAAACACTACAATAAAGAGCTCTTGACAAACTGAAAACAACAATACCATGTGAAATAAGCCCCGAATGAAACAGTTTATTAACACAAAACCTCCACATTTAAGTCCGAAACAATAGAACATTGTTCGTAACAATACGTGCACTATTCTCCCTCCTAATTCCTCTTAAATCTTCTAAATGAGGGCCGCTTGAGTGATCCGTGAATTTCAATAACACACAAGAAACTATCGTTTTAATTGGCTCAACAAAAACTTCACTCAAAAGCATAAAGGTGTTTAACAACAACAGATGTTCGAACAAAGAGTGGCGTTTACGATGTTTTGCTACTGGACGTTTAAGAAAACGCATGTGTTTTCTTGAAAGGTTTTTTGTGAAATTCTGTTAGCAAAATGGTCGCGTTGAGTTTGAAGTAGCCTACGTAAGTCTGGTACTTTTAGCGAGCAGCTCGGTTAGTTTTTACTACCGCATTTGTTTTTATCCTAGTAGTAGTACCTACCACAGAGTAAATAGATATGCAGAGGTTCAGCTCTATTCCACGAGCGAAAAGGCACGCACATATAAACGCGCCTTCGTACAGCGAGTGCAAGCGCACTCACGACTGGCTTTCGTTTGAGATAGTTTGAGATCGCCGTGTGCGTATGGCGATCCCGATCTCGCATCTGCGTGCGTGCGCTTATTATCGCCCTCTTTATTTTGTGTACAGTAGGTACCTACCCCTACAATGATGTTGAAAATTCAGTAGTATGATTAAAGATAAAATTGCAGATATTATGTTTGCCCGCGACTTCACCCGCGTTTTTAGGTATAAATGTAACTTATGTGTTATTCCGATGTTTACTTAAGCTTTATTACTGTAAAGTTTCATCAAAATCCGTTCAGTAGTTTTTGCGTGAAACAGTAACAAACATCCATACCTCCTCACAACCTTTCGCATTTATAATATTAGTAGGATTTTCAAAGGTTTTGCTAATGATGATTAACGAAGAAGCGAAAGTAAAAACATGAACTCACAGATTTATTATTCGTAAATTATGATTTTGGGTTAGCTTTGGTTTTCATCTTAAGTTCTTAAAAGCTACTAAAATGTAATAAGAAACTATAATGCCAACAAAACAGTTCACTATTATATTCACAGAAGCACACTTCATAAAGGATAGGTCATTATCACGGTTCAGGATCAGCAAGCGAGACAAATTCAATAGACCCCATAACTCTACCGAAACAGCCGAGAAAACTCTGGCCAACATCAATGGAGCAGACAAAATAGAGATGGCCATCGGATGTGGGTGGGAATGAGACAGTTAATTCTAATTATGACCGTATTGTGCGGCGAAATTTTATTGCTATCTCATTGGCGCGCTCATTACGACGTCGGACGGTAATTGTGTTCTATTGTACAGTTTGGCAGACGACAGTTTTTTTCCCCCGAACCGTGTGAATCTAGGACGGGGGTCGTAATTTGCGTGGAGGATCGCTGACTTTGTGTTTCATGGACTTTATATTGAAATAGTCGTGATTTAAGTTGGTATTGATTTTAATTTTGTTGAGTCACGTTTGGAATGATTGTTAATTTCGGGATATATGGGTTTAGTTTTAATCTATGTATTACTTTAATATTTATTTATAGTTGGTTTCTCGGAAACGGTTCTAAAGATTTGGATGAAATTTTGTATTTAGGTAATGTTTCACTTTCCATGTATATTTATGTAGATTGGTATAATTCTTGAGAAAATCTGTTTTCATACAAAAAAAAATTAAAACGCTGAGCGAAGCTTTAACTGCAATAAGTGCTAGTGGTGTTACTATTTTGTTTATTAATCTATAAAGTAAACTGAAACCGATTCTATTAATAAATGTAAGTATACTATACCGGAAAAATACTACATACTCTTTACATTTAACATCGCCAGATAATCCAATAAATCGATTTTACAACATCGAATTCATAAATTGTAGTCGGTTCAAAATCCTTGAACTAACAATCGCATTCTACACGTTAAAAGTAACGACCTCTTTGGCTTTCGCTAAAAGGATAACAATATAAATAACTGCGTTTATTGTGTATCTATTTCTGAACATGTTGGCCTTTTAGAAGACCACTGATGGATTCTAAAGTTTCATCGCGGCCTGTCGGACCGATTAGCGGCCTGACAGCTAATTTATATACTCAACTTACTGTTCTATTTCCGGAGGGAAGGTTGTAGACCTCGTTACGCGTAGACACGGCAAATAAATTTAGGCAAGCGCGATTTTGTAGTTGTAATGCTTTATGTATGTATTGAAATGTTAGTTTATTTTGCAAACTAGCAGCTGTGCAAAAATAGGAGCGTTGAGTGTAGGACCCCCATGCTTTGCTATTCAATCGGTTATTTTGACTAGCTTTTATTAATGAAAAAAAAAAGATTCCGACGAATTGAGAACCTCCTCCTTTTTTTGAAGTCGGTTAATAAATTAATGTGAATATTATTAGGAACGTTTTTGTTTCCTAAACAATAATAAATACACAACTGTAAATAGTTTTAATTAACAGGAAGCATAAGGTATAATTACTGATAAGCTTAGACTAATGACTGAAAACAAAATGAAATTTCACCGTGCCCCACACTATTAAGCCACTGCAAGTTGCAACCATTAACGGCCTGCTTAATAAACATACATAATAATGACCATATTAATTTCCACGACAGCCAATTGCTATCAGTATCGTAAATTCGGCTAAAACCAGCGCGTTATATGCAACAAACGATCATTATCGAGCACAATACTGGCAGATGCGCGGAGCTCACACCTCATTGCTTTTTCCGTGACATTGCGCGATGCCATAAAAGATATTGAGTTTTGTAATAATATTAAAGTATCGTGTTGATTTATGATAGTTTTGAGAGCTGTCATTGCGTCTTTGGATGCTAAAGAAAAATGGGCAAAATACTATGGAAGGTGGACCAAATTACCAATACACATGAGATTTGTATTATGTAATAGTTCAAATCATCCATGAAAATAAAAGTTCAAATTAAAAGTGATGAGGACCAAATTGCCCATTGTCCTTTCATTGAAAAAAACTTTATATTTTTTTAATACCTGCCAGACCGGCTTGTTGGTCTAGTTGTCACAAGCGCGATTGCCAAGTGTCGGGCCCTGGGAAACCCAATAATAGTAGCCTGGAGCCTGGATTTGTGCCTGGTTAGTGACTTGCTCCCTATTACATGAGACTTAAACATAACTAGCAAAATGTCCTCTGCCTATCCCTTCGGGGAGTACATACAGGCGTGATGTTATGTAATGTAGTAGGTACTTAAAGATCAATGTTTTGGAGGATGGACTAGTAATTAGTTTTGGTCCTTTTGTTCGAGGGAGTCTGAGTCACTCGTTCGAGTTTCTGTCCGGTGGTCTTCATGTCAAGGTTATCGGAGCTTCATTCATTAATTACGATAGTTAATTACTCTCAACAATGTTCACTTTATTTATAATAATTAGTCATCATTATCTGTTTATTTATGACTTCGTTTACTCATTTATGACTATGTTCTTAAAAAAAGTTCAAAAGTCATTTTTAAAATCAAAAAGCTTTCAATTTTCACGTAACAATTCTACGAGATTAGTCTTGCTTTAGTAGGAGACATTGTCACAAATCCGAACATCGGTAGCGCATTCGAACCCCTTTAGCTCTAAATCTGGAACAATTTTCGGAATGGACCGCCTTGACAAATAATTTGAGGACAAATTGGTCCAACAGTTCAACTATTAAATGGGTTTGTTTATGTAGTTAAATATTTCACGCGCCACATATGGAGAAATAGAGCTTTCACTTTTATTTTCCTTTTATGTGCATGGAATGTGTGTGACATGTTTAATACATTAGGTAGTAATGAGTGTTTAAAATAAAAATAAACAAGCACTGATTTGAATGTTTTCCAAGTGTATAACAAATAACAACAACAGCTGTGAAATATATAAAAAAATATGCATATGAAAATAAAAACACTATTCAATGAAATACGGCTCCAAAAAAAACCACCTCTGTGTCATCTTTGGTAATAAATATCCATCTCCTATTATCATCGGACAATAACAAAGTCAAAAAGTTCAAAGCCAGACCGTTTAATAAAACCAAAACTTAATTCAATTAAGCGTCCAGTAATAACTACACAGATATATTAGTTAATCGCCGCAAGCGTTACCACCTATCTGACTAAACACCGTAATTTCATTTAATATTTAGATCACTATCAAGATGTTGCCGACAATTTACAAACGGGGTACAGTTAATTTCGTACCGTACATATTTCAAATTGTACACTCCGAAACGCGTGTGTGAATATCAGAGTGCCATCACTTATCATTTTTACAGAGACATAAATTCACGAAAAATCGTTATTCCAGGCCATCACCCTAAAAGCAGGGCTGCTTGTGTGCATTGCATGCTCGTAAATTACCCTACGACGACGCACTAAAATAGCGTAACACCCCAATGCCATGGGAACGAAGGACCCACCCCACGACCTCACGTTAAATGCCTACAAATCTGTCGTACAGGCCCGAATCAAAAAGACATCGAGATAGACGTAGCGACGCGATTAGAAACGCCCGTTCAATAAACAATTTATAGGGGATAAAGAAATTTCTCAAACACGAATGATAAATGCATCAGTCACGCGATGAAAGAGCTGCGTAAATTGGAATGAGGCGGAAGGCTGAACAATGAAGGAGCAGGGACGCAGCCGGAAGCATCGCGGATTTTTCCCTGTTATCCCAACAACAATGGAAGTCAGTTTCAATACTCACCTAGCTTGCATACCATCTTTTGTTTAATTAATTATCCGACGGACGGAATAATTAAGCTCAAATTCGAGGCCGTGATTAAAGCCGCTCTATTCTAAAATATTAATATTATCAGGTGCACATTGTTTGGTTGTTAAATGGAGGTAATTATCTGCGTGCTTCATGTGAATTTATTACACAAATTTGATCAAAGACCACCCCAGAGGAGAATTATTCGAACGTATTTGTTTAATAAAATACATATTTTTGTGTTTTTTCAGTGCTAATGCGAGCTGTATATCAATTAGGGTTAGTGTGATAGGGATGAATGGAATAGTAGCAGGAATCGGTGATCGGTCACTCAGTGACAGTGGTCTCGATAGACTAGCGTCCAATGGAGCGGGAAGCATCTATGGTTTCATGGCACCAGCCGCCATCAATCAGAATGTTCGCAATACGGCCGATAATGTATCGCCAACAACCCAACATTTAATTGTTGATGGATCACCATGAATCTCCGACAGGCGAATTACACGGCCGAATATAATATTTTCGTGCGAAGAATTTTTTCATTCGCTCCAGCCGTGCATATTCGATACGGATTTATTATTTTCATCTTTACATCTTACCCTCTTTTGGGCTCGGAAGCGATACGTGAAATGACGGAAGATATGAAGGGCGGTAATGGAAGAAAATTGTACTTTATTCGATTTTGATAGACTCGGATGGTGGATTTAGGTCCCGATGTCACTGAAGGGTTTCGATGAGCTGTGATACGTTTTTGATAAGACGTAATTTTATGTTAAGAGCAGACTGCAAGTTACAAGGGATGGAAAATGTATTGAATATTAGCCAAAGTAAATCTCAGTTGAAGACAAAATCTTTTCCAGAGAACTGTTATCTAACGGTCAGTTGCACAAAAATAATTAAATTTTAAAGGAGGCATTAATCATACAATTTCTATCGTTAAAGTCTCTTTTAAAACTTAATGACCTTTTCTGCAACTTAGATTAAGTGTGCGAAAGTGATGTTAAAGAGCAAGACAATAAATATTAGAAAAAATAGAGAAAACATAAATCTTTCAACTAAACATATCACAACATTGCACGTTGGGTGTCCTCCGCCATAAAAGTATATTTTTTTAGACAACACTATCTTAGTTCAACAAAGACCACTTCTGAAGTAGCATTTTGATATATTTGTCTTTCTGAAGATAAGCTACGGGCTCGAATGTCACAGCGTGCGTTTTAAAAAATAGGTAAATAGTTGTTTAACAAATATTTTTATATGAAATAGGTTATCATAATACCTCGGGTGCCAGAAACGGGTTAGATTCCCGGATCGGCTAACTAAACTTTAGCCCCGCTAAAACATAGATTGGCGTTTATCAAAACATCCCTGCTTTCCCGTTACAAAAAACGACCCTGAAGTATATTCATTTAAGTTATCTAGCTTTACTTAAAGAGAACACTGACTTCGTTATAAATAAAAGCTGCGATAGAATCTAGGTTCCGTATTGGGTTTCTCTGACAAGTGCTATCAATCATACTATCGTCACTGTCAAGTTTGTCATCTAAAACAGCTGAGTAAGTAGTACTTAGTAGCTGTTTTTTAGGGTTCCGTACCCAAAGTGTGCCAATGGGAACCTATTATCAAGTTTATGTCGTCTGTCCGTTCGTCGGTCTGTCACAGGACCGTATCTTATGAACCATAATAGCTAGCCAATTCATATTTTCACAAAATACGCGTAAATATGGCTGCTATCATGGATAATAACAACAAAAAGTCAAAACCCAAGGGAGATCCTCATGCAAACGGAACGGAACCACACAATTTGAACAATTTGAATAGCTCTTAACCAGATTTTTTTTAAACCTAGATGCTGTCCCACTTCTGGGCAAAGGTCTCCCCCATATCCTTTCTCTCTTTTTTTTGCCCTTTCTGGCCTGCCTCAGTGACGAGGCCCGCCTTCAGACACCCACTTCGTAATGATCCTGGCCCATTTGTCCTCGTGCATTTGTGTATAATAGCAGTTATCAATACATACAAAAAGAAAAGTCCTATCTCAGTCACTGACTGACTCATCAACGCCCAGCCCAAACCCTTGAACCTACAAAGCTGAAAGTTTGCAAAGAGGTTCCTTTTCTGATGTAGACAAGGAATTTATGGAGTTCATCTGTGACATATTATCTTAATATGTTATACGATTATAATGATAAAAGTAGTGAACACTGTACACAGATGTTTGTTTTCTTTTTTACAATTTTGTTTTCCTCGATTAGTCTCTCAAAATGAAATTCTATAAGTAGTCTAGATATGTATATGCGACCAGCTTATATGCAATGATGTACCTTTAGAATTCCTTGCAATGTTTAGCACCCAACATTAAATCATGTAAAAAGTTAAATCTGCAAATTCTGGTGAAGTAAAGCAACAAAATAAACCCCCAAGGTCACAAGGATGAAAGGAACAGATTTGTATCATTTTGCCCAAACCACCCGATCGAGTCACGATAATATAATTTAATTTATACTCCCTTATCGATATCCCATGCGTTATGGGAGCGGTCGCCCGCACTCCCAATTACCTATACGATAAGCGTCTTATTTACGAGCCGACAGCCGGCTCAAGGAATTAAAATTCATTGTTTCTTATCCTGAAAATACATACCTAAAGATACAGTAAGGTCAGAAGATATCTCAGCTTTATCTGTAACAAGAATAGGCTTTTAAAACGAGAGGCGCTTGATACCAAGTGGAATAATTACGTGACCTCTTGAAATTGGAAGTTTTCGAAGCGGACAGGACTTCCAGCAGTGATCCATTTGTTTCAAAGTTAAGGTGATATCGGATTTCGTGAGAATTCAAAGTTTTCGATTATCGGGTGTTAGATAACAATAGGCGATAAGGGTCGCTTTTATAGGAGAGAAATTCTCGTAAAACGACGATAAAAGTTTCATTTCATAGAGTGAAATGTTTATCGCAACTGATTCTTTGTATGGCTTTTTTATTTTTGTGATAACGTTTATATTGTTTGGCCACTCTGGAATTTTATTTATCCGGGTATTCCTTAATCCTGTCAGCGCTTAATTCATTAGTGTTAGAGTGGAACGGCCAAAGGTACGTGCACTATATTTCGGAGCGCAGCAAAGCGCTCCAAGCGCTTTACAGGGTACGATTGCACGCAAAAACGCGTAGTGCATGCAAAGCCGTGGGCAACGATTTTTTTGTAACAGTAACGATGAAAATAAAAGTTCGACAACCTGCCAATCGGCGGAATTGCGATTGTAAATTCTTGTGACTTTCTGCAACATAGGTTTACTTGAAAAAAACAATAGGTAGGTTTCAATCAAATTAAGGTTAAATTTCCGGATTAGCATAAACAAACGAAAACAATGATGAATACTAATAAGAAATCGCACGTGAATGAAAACGTACCCAAAATATTTTTCTTAATTTCTCCCATCATTTTGCAAACAGCACGGAGTTTTAAGCAGTTAAGTGGGCCGTCGACGGTGATGCTGCTAAATATGCGCATATTTCAGTATTGTATGGTAAATGTATGATGTGCACTGATGACCTCAGAGGCTGGGACGCGGGTGCATTGGGGGACGGAATCGAGCCCTTAGTAGACCAATATAGACGTCTCAAGATGGTGCATCACTGATCGAATGTTTTTTTTTTTACTATGGGCAGACAAATCAAGACCTCGGTGCAATATTCGTAACTGTTATTTAGTTAATATGGTAACTGTTAACTGTCATACTTATGCCATAATGCCAAAATCATAGAAGATTACAACTCTTTACAAATGTGCTTAACAATATTGTACTATTACTATTACTGTAATATTGTACAGTATTTAAAATCAGCTGTTTTCTATGTTTATATTGGTTCAAATCAAGAATATAAAGATATACCTACTTGGTTCAAATGTTAGAAATGTTATGACAACTGTCAACAGTTGTCATAACATTTCTCTTGTCAATAAGGGACAGAAAAAATATGTTTTGTATTTTTGTAACAGGTAGGTAAATGTGCTACCTTTCTAGGTACCTACTATTTTTGTATGGGACAATATTTAGAAGTCCTACGAACAAACTACTTATGAAAATTTTAAATCAACGAATAGGTACAGGGTACCTACCTACCTAAAAATCTAAATAAAAATGGTACCTAGGTATAGCCAAATTCGATTGGTGTTTAAGGACAAAACATAATAATGCGTTCATGCGTACCTGAGAACCAAATAATAAAAAAAAACACTATTTACAAAAAAAAATGTATCCATATATTTTATTTTTTATTTCCGTCGCAGTAAGTGAACACAAAATGAATGTATCAGATGTTACGGTTACAAGAACTAATGTATCTATTTGTAACTCTAACTTGTAACTTCGTTTCCGGTCCCAACAAGAAACTCGGCAATTACCTACAAGGTTTTTTTTACAGTTCCAATAACGTTTTTTTAATGCACTTTTTGATATTCCGGGTTGTTTGTATTTTTTTTCCTTTAAGATTATTTTAAAAGGTGTAAGACTTCTTTTCATTATTGTACCTATCTATTGAACTAATTGTTTGTAAACTTTCATACAAGTTACTCAATGTTGAATTGCAAATTCACCAGTTTTTATAAAACTTTAGAGATTAAAAGTATCATTTTTTGTATTCAATATTTTAATTCAGTACCTCAATAGACCTCTAATTATTAAAAGAGTACAGCTTCTTATTTTAAAAATACTCCGTATTTCAGCCATCAACTTATTTCCCCCACTACACAGTCTACACACTTTTCAGTACATTTTCGCTAATTCATCGTGTCGCTTCGGCGTCGATAAGTGGTCGGCGGCTCGGCCGGAACTCGGTTTTTTCATCCCGCAAACTCTCAAGAGCCCCGCAAAATGTCTTCGAAATGACTTTTTCTCCTTTTAAGTACATTTCAACATTTTTTTTACAATGGTAGCACTTAAGGTTGGTGGTGTTGGGACCAATGTTTGTAGAACTCATTGACGATGAAGAAAATTTTGTCTGGTTGCGGCTTTATGTGTCTTTGCTCTGGAATTAGTGGGTGCTTGAAGGATAAGTACTGTTGATATTTGTGTTTAGAATGTGTATTGAGGGGTCCTTTTCTCAAATGTGAGTAATGTTTGACATTTAACGGCCAGAGCCTGAATTAATTATATTCATAGGAGAAAAACTATAATATGATTTTATTACGGCAATGAAAATGAATATTCATAAACGTAATATTTGAAAAAAAAAAGAACTCGAATGATAGACTTTAACCAATTTATAAAAACAAAAATATTTACATAACTTTAATATAACAATTTGCAAATAAAATCAAAACAATGATTACTTACAACAATAATAAATCCATTTCAAGAACAACGGTCTACAGTCAATCACTAAAACACTCAACAATCCACTAGAATAGCAAATTCAAAAAAGTCACGTAGAAACGCACTGACGTTCAAAATTCGCGCCAAACGCACGGAGCGCGCAACACCCTTCTCGCACGAACGTTGAGAACGAACTAAATCGGTCTCGTCGGTAGTCTAGACAAGGGCGGCAGAGGGAAGGGCAAGGGAGGGGGGGATAGGGCAAATCAACCCCGGCCAACATTTGCCCAGAAAACGGCCAAGCTCAAACATCAATAAGGAAGTATCTTATTAAGTATTAATAACGTCGACTTTGTACTTCAATTAGATAAAATCATTTGACGTGATATCCCAAACAGAGATTTGCTGCAGGCGATTCCGAAGCAAGATAATTAGGGCGATTTTGGTATTGAAAACTTTTTGCCTGTAAGCGGAGTTTGAAATTGTAACTTTATTTATTCGTCGGTTAGGGCGGTTTGTGTTCTTTGTTTTCGGTTTTCAGGTACTACCTACATTTCGCTAGAACTGAGGTTGAATATTGCTTAAAATGTTTCTTTTGTAATGGTTCCGTACCCGAAGGATGCCAACGGGACCCTATTACTAAGCCTACGCCGTCTGTCTGTCCGTATGTCACAGGGCTGTATTTAATGAACCGTCATGGCTGGCAAATTGAAATATTCACAGAATATATGTGTAAGTATTGTGTCCTTACGACCATTAGGCTGTAGGTATGTACCATATTAAGGGGCACATAATGAACTAATGTATTCAGCCCGAATGCACAATGAACATAGATAAATCTAATCCACAATAAAACCCGGTCGCGGATCACAGGAATTAATTAGTTTTATTGTAAAACTAACCACAAATCCTTCAAAGGTTAGTACGTACCTAAGTATATTTTACTATAGGTAGCATACAAAACAAGAGATTTTGTGCTTATTTCCAATAACTGATGATGACAGAGCCCTATTTTTAAGGGTCTGAAAAATATACGATATACAGCATTATAAAAGAAAATGTCTATCTAGTCATGACTTTGTACAACACGTACCTATGTGCTTGTAAAATAATTGAGAGTTGGGCATTAATAGAATTAGCTAATAAGAGAATTAGGCGTTTATAGAATTAGGCATTTCGAGAACTGCTATCATGAGTTTTTTTGACGTGTAGTATCGTTAACGTAAGCATATTTTGAATTGAAAATACACGTTTGTTACACAATATTTATATAAATTAAATACTTAATTAATTTCTCTGTATTTTTTAAATAGTGCAAATTGTAAAAAAAATTATCAAAATGTTCCAGGACTGCTGTATTTTAAATTCAAAATATGCTTACGTTAACGAAACTATACGTCAAAAAAACTCATGATAGGGGTACTGGTCCATTTAAGACTCACTTGCTATTTTGAGAATTAGGCATTCTGCGCCTAAACCACCTACATTAATTAATAGGTATTAGAAATAGACTATCTTTGTGTAAATAATCTGCGTGTACTAGAAGTCAATGACTCGAAACAATAACAAGTGCGAAATACATGTCTTGTTTATTATTCTTTGCTACATGTTTACGTAAACAGATTAGTTTTTTTTTATCTAGAACATTTGGTTCAAATCAGACTTGATAAAAATAGAAATCAAGTAGGCAGTTGTTTTAAAATTACTTTTTATTTAATTAAAACGGTTTTTTAGTATTGTCCTTTCGATTCTGACATCGGGTGCATTATAATTATGACAACACAATACTGTACTGTATGGTCATTAAAATTACGTAAGGAACCACGGGAACTTAATTTACCGATCACTAGATTCCAATAGTACCTACATACTATGTATGTATATGTAGATGGGTGTAAAAGGTTAGAAACAAAAAGGCTTAAAAAGGTAGAAGTAGGTACTTTGATGATCTATGTGTATCAAACACAATAATCATAATCATGACGGTGCTAGATCTCACTCTGATAAAGAGCGAGCCTGACGTGGCGTCGTTTGTCAATATTTCATCAAATAAGAGTTCAACGTCCTTCTAGGGTGCGTAACTGCGTATCCAAGGTTAACTCCCGTTTTGCACTTTTCTAAGTAAACATTATCTATATTGCTAAAATTTGCCCGAAGCCTACGAATTTGTGATACATTCATAAGAACATGTTTTTAGGGTTCCGTACCTCAAAAGAAAAAACGGAACCCTTATAGGATCACTTTGTTGTCCGCCGTCAGTCACCAGACCATAAGTGGAGCCACCTGCTCATAGATGGCGCCATTGGAAGTATGCAGTAGCGCCATCTATGATAGTACATATGTCGGAACCGTTAGGGCGCGAGGCATACTCGCACTTGTCCGGTTTTTTTATTTTTTATATGACGGTGGTGGCAAATTGGCTTACGGCACGCCTGATGGTAAATGGTTACCGTAGCCTATAAAATGCTTGCATACCGCGTATCAGATGCGCGTTGCCGACTCTTTAAAATGAGGATCACTGTGCCGACAGGCAGGGCACAAGGTCTCCTGCTGTTAAAACAGCGAATCCGCAGGAGCTCTGACGATCTTACTCACCATAAGAACACAACACTACCGAAGAGTATCGTTATTTGGCTGTGGTATTCTGTAAGGTAGAGATAGGTATTTTTCCAATAGGGTTGCTCCAGATTTAAGCAAGATACCCCACTGCGCCCTACCTACCTCTCTTTGATGATTCAATGATTATGGTCTCACATGATCAAGTTTATCTTCCAATTTGAATAAAACTTGTAGCTTGATTCAATTTGTAGTCATCCATATGACAAATTGATATCCACATTTAAACCAAGTGTGGATGCCATTTTTTTACAACATCGAAGTAAAGTCATAAACTACCAACAACGCACGGTTTATATGCGTACCTAAATGCCAGAAATAAATACCATGGTGTACATAGGCGCCACTATTTTGAGCACTAGGAACTAATAAATTCTAAGAAACACTAAATATTAGTACCTACTACATAGAATTCCAACGTTCTGACTAATTCATATTTAATAAATTAGTCACGGAAGCTTTCAAATAGGTTTATACATACATAAACAAGTATTAAAATAACTTCCTTAAAATATGTAGGTTTATGGCAGATAATAGAAATCTCACAAGAGGACTTATAACCAGCAGTGGCTGAAAATGGATTGAAAAGAAGAAAACGTATCTATGAAGTTACTTATCTATTTTCAATTATTGTATCACTGACCACTTTCAGGCAAAATTATCATAACTACTAGCTAACTACACCCCAAACTACACCCCAACAACTACAATGCCAATGTTCAATTAAACATCATTAAATTAAAATGCAAAGACATCTCTAAAGAGGGCAAAAAGTATTCCCTCCGAGCAAAGCAAAAGAGAAAACCCAAACCCATTTTATTAAACCCCACGATCTCATCAGTTAGAAATAGCTAATAGTTAGATATTCTATTAATAAATGTCTGCTTCGCCATTGCACTGTGAGAATAATCCGTATTGATCTGGTTTAAATTTAGTTCCGTACTGTAAAAGGAAATTCTCTGAGCGCAGAATCACGTAGAGCCCGATGTGAAAATCGTTTGGAGTCTCTAATGTTTTAGTTTAATTGCTTATTGGACTTATCTGCTGTGTCCTGCGTCCTCAAATAGATCCCTCTTAAAATCCCTGTTGTAGTAAAAGGACAGGCAAATGGGTACTTTGTAGTTAAAAGAACATTTTCGCTAAAATATAAAAGTTAATTGACTTAAAAATTTACAAAGTTTTGCGCTGTTTTATTTTGTATCCGTTTCACTTGTTGTGTTTAATGGATTATTTTAAAGACATCTTTGTGTTTTTTTACTTGGAATAGAAAATGAAAATGTCAATTTTCCAATACTTTTAAAACAACACTGCTATTCATCACCAATCCTTTTCCTGGCATGGAAATTAAAGAAACAATCCTCTGTCAGAGTCTAATACAAAAAACGGGCCAAGTGCGAGTCGGACTTGGCCTGTTCAATAGACATGATTTTTTTGCCGTTTTTACAGATAATGGTACGGATACCATTATCTGTAATAACGGCAAAAAAATCATGTCTGTTGTTTGGAAGCCCCCTTAAATATTTGTTTTATTTTAATTTAATTATTTATCTTTAAAGTAAAAATATAACTAAATATTCTGTGAATATTTCAAGCGTTTACCAGTTGCCGTTATCAATATCGAGCAAAAAATTCATGTTTGTTGTATGGGAGCCCCCCTTAAATATTTATTTTATTTTAATTTAATTATTTATCTTTAAAGTGAATATTTATAACTAAATATTCTGTGAATATTTCAAGCGTTTACCAGTTGCCGTCAATATCGAGCAAAAAGAGCAAAAAAATCACATTTTGTTGTATGGGAGCCCCCCTTAAATATTTATTTTATTCTGTTTTTAGTACTTATTTGTTGTTATAGCGGCAACAGAAATACATCATCTGTGAAAATTCAACTGTTTAGCTATCACGGTTTATGAGATACAGCCCGGAGACACACAGACAGACAGACAGCGAAGTCTTAGTAATAGGGTCCCGTTTTTACCCTTTGGGTACGGAACCCTAAAAACTAACCCAGTTCTTGTGATGACATAGTCTTTTTACAACCCTAAATGCCTTAGACAAGGTAGGCACTTAAATACCCACCTACGCCACATTTTAAAACAAAACACAAAATTAAAGCCATATTCTACTTGATCCATCTCAACCAGGAGATGCGGGTGTAATGACAAATTGATGCACTTATGACGCGTCATTTTAATACAACGCATGTACTGGCACTGAATAATAGAGTCGTGATGATGGGGCAGAATGTTGTGTATGTAAGCTATGCGGCGTTCAATGTTCTTCGAAGTTCAAAAATAATAGCTGTTACAAAAATTCTGTGTATTTAGAAAGTCAATGCCAGAACACAAAATTGGATCATATTTTTGGATACATGCCAATTCAGGAACCATAAATTAAATTACTGAAAGATGAAGAAGCACATCAAGGCCTATGAAAAAAAGCTCTGTGCCACATCGCGTAATTCGCGTTGCATCAACTAGGGCTCAGAACGCGTCATGGATTTTCTTCATTGCCACGGCGTTGTGGTCGAATATCATGATAGCCACGATGCGAATTTCTCTATGTGGTCTTTTTCTGTTACGTTACGTTATACGTTACGTTATACGTTACGTTATAAGTTACGTTATGAGCGTTTTATAAGAGCCATATCTAACGCGAATTTCACGATGTGGATATTTTACAGTGACCACAACACGTTTTGAGCTATTTTTTCGCTCAATGAGCGTTTTCGGTCTTTGAGCCTAATAGGTTACATACATTACAATAATAACGATTCTAACTCAAGCTTTCGTATTTAGGCTATTCATTTTTTTACGACTTGATGGATTTTTTGCTGAATGTGATGCATCACGTGATGTGACAGTGTCATTCAGCAAAAAATCCATTAAACAACAATCAATCATCTTCAATGTTAATTTGAAAACAATTGACTAAACAATTGGCTTGTTTTTAATCCAATGACCAACCGCTGTATAGGCATAATAAAACATTTTGAATCAATGTTGTTTTATCGACACATACCTATAGAAACAAAAAAAAAGCATCTGATTGACAAACAAAAGTACAAACATACCTACCTACCATACCACACAACTTTACGTAGGTAAAGTAAGTTACGTGTTTCTCGCTAGCCATTCTCGTGCACGCTCACGTCATAGCGCCCCGTTACAATTTCTATATAAATTTTTTAGATGACTGCACTATAATGGTGACTTAACTATTTTGTTTGATGTTCGGATTAAATGCCTAATACCTACAAAATAAAGCCAAAACAAGCACAAACATAAAAGTTCATCAAAACCGCCGATACGACAATTCCGAACAAAACGTGTCTATTCTAAGAAACGACATGAAATGTTTACGTAAAACTGTATAGTGACGGGTAAAAGACGGGTTAATCGTGAAGTTTGCTTAAAGTACTGTAGTATAGTTAATCCTTGCGTCGAGTTAAGCTCACAGAATCTAAAGATAAAGCGTGTAGCCGGCCTTACGGGCGCCTGTCTGAACACAGCATTATCTTTTGTTAGCATACATAAGTATTTATTTCCATAGGTGATAATTAGATATACAAGGCGAAAAAAAAAGTGGTCAGTGGAGGGACCAAAACCTTTCGCTGTCCCGTGAATTACAAGTGACCATAGAAATATTAAAAGAGCTTTTCTATGATCTGAGCATGTGACTCATGGCGATTAAACTGATTGTTTGATTGGCGGACAGCGAAGTCATTAAATATCGATGACAGAAAGTTAAGCACAAAAGAAATATTTCCTTATATTTCAAAATAAGTATAACTACATTTAAAGATTTTTTAAAACTTGCTTGCCTCACCCGGGAATCGAACTGACATAAACTTTATCGTGTAATTTTATGACATCAATCGACAAAGTTAATTAGAAGGATTAAAAGTCTTTAAGACACAATATGGTATCCAAAAAATCAACTAGAAATGAGAAAATCCTATGAAAATACAGACAACATCCCTTCACCAACCGCCTGTTTTTCCACCCAGTAAAGTGTATTAATTAGTGAACTTATTAATATACAATTAAATGCGCTGATTTGTGAAATAGAATCGTTTATGATTCAATTAATAATGCATGCGCGATGCAAATGTTTGCGTTTGCATTAATATAATATTGATTTCAGTAGGAACTAGTGGATTAGCACACTTTTAATAAATATGTAGTGTTAAACTCTTCATGCATATTTTGCAAAAATATTAATTTTACAATGAGAGCGTTTTTATTCAGTTCTCAGTATAATTCATTTGAACGAGAACAGCATTATTTCCTTTGAAAAGGACGCAGTAAATCTTTTTTTTTTTTTCGTCGAATTTTTCATGTCACATCAAAAGTACAATTAATGTTTCACTCTATACTTGATCTAAAAGCGTATTACAGTAGTCTATTAATATCGGCTACTGGTTTAAAAGCAACATTTGACGTCAATGCCACTTAAGTCGTAGTCAACAGTCGGTAGCTATGACAATAAAACAATGGAGCCAGACGCGGTCGGAAACACTTCCTTCCTAAAACCATTAATTTTACAGCTGTAGACAGATTTAGGCATTGTAATAAACTGATTTAAATTATCCTTTCACTTTCAACCTTTTGACTATGTATCAGTTAGTTAAGTTTCTACCGTAAAGTTAAAGTGAGTGCTAAAGTGCTAAAACACTAAAATACTTAAAAACACTGTTTGACTTAAACATACTGAGCATATAACAAAAATCCAGTAGGTACTAGTACTATACTAGTATAAGGTTATTTAAAGAAAATATAGGAACTGTCAAATTAGTCCACTCTATGCCTTCTTGTAATTAAATATAATTATGATAGTATATTTTAGTCCGTATTATTTACGAGAAATTAGTCGCAACCTAGAGATGTTGATTAAAGTTGACACGTTGAAAATATGAATGAATGATTTATTTGCTAGAATATAGGTACATATGACATGGTAAAATTATGAATTATGGTTTCACTACATTCGACTTTCCAAGTCGTGCAAATATTTAAATTAAGTACATGCATAGTAAAAATTAAATTATAGCATATATGCAAGTCGACTAATTTGATAAGACTCTATTTGATCCTTTACTGATGTTTTTTTTTTGTTAAAATGTGACATATTGAGACTAATTTAGTTCAGTTTGTATACAATAGAATCGGCACCATTTTCTGCCTTCCATGTTCGATTCCGAGGTCGGGCAAAGAGTTATTGGGTTTTTCCATTAGGATTTTTACAGTAGCAGCCCGAAGTTCGGATTTAGCCGCCCGATACACCCCCTCTCAGATTAGCAAAATTCGCCGCCCGAGGCATGCTTTAAATACTTCCGATGATGCTATCACCTTACTGCAAGAGAGCAGCAGGGAGACCAGCACTCTGCGTAGGTACAAACACAGACCGGCGCTATTCCGACCTCGCCGACGAGGCCCGTCGCGACGTCCCCATCATGACCCGAGTCCGCCGCCGCGTATGACTCAATCCCCTAACCGACCCTTGCTCGAGCCAGCCCGCGCTGAGCCTGTAGATTTAAATATGTCCCTAAATCATATTAATCCGATCCAGCTAGTAGCCCCTCCCTCTAGTTGTCCTCCCCCCAGCGACGCCCTAAGCCGAGGTCCGTACCCCAGTAGGGGGTGCCCTTAGCGTGTGGTCGCTTAGTTTGTAGTTTTTATTTAGTTTTAAGCCTGGCTGGAGGCATTTGTAAGTCCTCACCAGATGACCGGTTAAGCAGTGACGGCTGTTAGAAGCCAACTGCGAGAGGCCCTTCAAAAAAAAAAAAAAAAAAGAAGTTCGGATTTGTTGCAAAATAGGCTTGTCCTCTATTACATGAGACTTAATAACTAGCAAAATATATAGTAGTCGTTGTACGATGATCAATCCTATTTCGAAACTCACCCAATAGCACCTAATATTATGTAATAAAAACTTGTTTGTCAAGTCATTGAAATTTGACACGGTGCAGTGCAAAATTTTATAAATCACTAGTTGCACAATTACACATTACATATTGTTAAAAAACGTGCAATTCATTCACAATGTCACAATCTAAATCCGCCGTTTCACTGACATTCTAATTAACCTATTTTTAAACAAAAGGATGTCTAATGTCCCACGGATTTAACTAAAGTTTGTTCAATCAAACAGGTAAATTTTCTGTAAAATTAAACAGTCTCTTAAGTAGCTTGGATAATTTAATTAATGTTCTCTGAAAAGTTAATTAAAACTTAATTCGACAAAAGTTTCTAATCTAAAAGCGGTAACGATTTATTTTGTGAGATAAGCAACAATCTAAACTTTTTGATGTCTTTATGAATACATTTAAAAGCAGAAGAACTCACCGTGAAAATCGCTACACTACAAAGAAATCTTACTAATCCTATCCCACTAATATTATAAATGCGAAAGTTTGTGTGTGGGTGTGTATGTTTGTTACTTCTGCACGCTGAAACTGCTGGACGGATTCGAATAAAATTTGACGAAGAGGTAGCCTGGTACTTGGAAAAACACATAGACTACTTTTCATAAATTTTCACGCTGCGTGAAAATTGATATATTGATACCTACACAGATAAAAATAAATCAGATAATTTGATGATCACTGTTCTAGAATTCTAAAGGATAGTTATAGGGCCAGTGAGGCGGCGGCAAGTTTATCGACATTTTATTATCAATCATATCATCTTATACCCTCTGTTCACAGCATTTTTTCTGGACAAAGAAAACTAATTAATTAGTCATTTTTTCTTAACACGACCCTAATTTAACTACATATTAATTAACTTTAGACCTTGTTCATGTTATAAAAACACTAATGACCAGTTAAAAGCACTTTAGTTTTAGTTAATTAGCAAGCTAATTATTTAATGCAATTTCACGCTTCGATACTGAAAACTAAGCGGGTTGTTCCCGTAGCGACTCAATAAGCGAACGTGCAACTTATTAATGCTCAACTATGCTTAAAGTCGAGTCGCTGAGCAACGTCGACGTCGAATACTTCGTGACTCGACTTAACTCGACTCGTGCGAAATTCTCGCCATGCGTAGTTAATTTTACGAGTAAAACCAATTTTATGAAAATTCATTACGTTGAAAGTGTAGCATTTTCACTTGATTGATATTTATGTTGTTACATTGTAGGTACGGCGTAATGTCTTGTTTATACGTAAGTGATTATTAAACCATAAATGAGATAAAAGATAATATTACTTTTTCTCTACGCCTACGAATTTCGGGTCTTTTTTCTCAATTGTTATAAACTTACATTACTCGTTAAATGGCCTGTATAACCATTTATTTTAGTCAAGTAATTTTTTGTCTTAGGTTACTAGGTCGGCGTTTATATTTCTGTCTGTTTGTCTGTGAGAAATTGATTAAAAACCAAGCAATGATGAGGCATTTTAAGTCCATTTTTAAAGCCTATCAACTGAGAAAAACCTTGTTCCCACAAAAATGTTTTTGCATAAAACTTAGAACTAAATAGAATATTCGGAATGTATGTCACCACCTCAGATCATAGAAACAAGGAGATATGCCATCATAGCAAATTAGTACCGGAACAACTGATGCCACTTTTAGTACATTTTTCGACATAATTACGCGCATAATTAAGCGCTCCTTGTGAATAAAAAGATCTCCCACGCATTGAACATTGAGCAATTTGCACGCATTGAGCACGCATTGAGCAATTTGCTCAAGATCAGGCATCAAGCTTGATAGCGCCTTGGCACATCTCCCTTGTTTCTATGATCTGAGGTTATTACCTATACAAAATCAAATTCTTTATTAATGTTTCAGGCCCTTTAAAAACCCAATTTCGTTAACACTAATAAAACTCTATAGTAGGTAATCTGTACCCCTATCATGAGTTTTTTTGACGTGTAGTATCGTTAACGTAAGCATATTTTGAATTGAAAATACACGTTTGTTACGTGTGGCACATCTTGGCACATCATGATAATACCTTGGCACATCTCCTTGTTTCTATGATCTGAGGTCACCACACATTTTGTCAAAACAATGGCTTTATCTTACTAATGCATACGTGTAATATTGTAAATGGAGTTCGCGGAGACATCTTATTATGTGACGTAACCGCAAAGTGATATTTTAGTAGCACAGACGTTTTGTTACTCCTACTTCGTTTTACATAAAGCTTTACTTGTTATTGTAATGTATGTTTTGGGTAGCTAAATATAAAGTGCAAGTCAGCGATGTAGTCATTTAAATTGGTTGTTTTAAATAATAAATGTAACACTGTTACTGTAATGCTGTGGTTGAGCGTCATGATTATGATTTATGACAATGTCTCCTCACGTAATGCAATGAAAGCTATGATTTATCAGTAGCTTTTACTGTAGGTACGTTTTCTTTTATTAGAACAATTCTCATTTGCTGTCAAATGCCATGGTATTATCATTCGCGGTAATTCCTTTTGACCAAATTCTTCGAACACAAATCTCGACATCATGCATTACGCTGGATCTACGAAACTTAAGGTCTTCAGGAGAGCAATAGTAAAATTCACTTTTTTATCAGAAAGTCTTCAGATCATACTTTATTAACTTATGTATTTTCTTATGATACCTATATAGATAGTAAGAGATAGGAAAACCAGAGTCAGTGGGTTCGAAAGAGAAACGGAACCTTGTAAGCCCTGCGCCAAAAAGTGATTGTACTGATTGCGCGGATGTGTACATCTGACTTAATGCTTCTAATATTGAGAATACTTACTCAAATTATTAACAACAGATTTTTCGACCAAAAATTCAAGGTGTTTAATCACTTTGAAAGCTTGGATTGGAAGACATACAATAAATCCATTATACTTTACCGCGAAGGTATCTTCCACAAGGGTAATCGTACTTAAAGAATATTTGCAAGGCAACATTTCACAATTAAAATAATAACTGGTGCTCTGCCAACGTTGGTCGTAAACACAATTTTCCTCGCAGCGGTCAAGTCCTACTGTTTACAAGACAGCCTGGAAGCCTTCCAAAGTTTCACTACCAACTCATTAAGGGAGTAGTGTTAACTGCGAATGCCCGTGAAATCTTTTAGTGGGCACTTCACTCGCCCGTTTTAATTCTGTCTCTACATTGCGTGCTTCGTTAAACTCGAGAGGCTATTTGGCTCATGTTTTTGAGGAAGAGGGCTGGTCATTATTTTTCGTCGTATGAGCAAATTATGTGGAGTTATAGCGAGTGCTTTAAATTTTGAGGGTTGACGGCAGACGCCACTCGCTTATTCTACAACTGAAAATTCACGGCATTTAATAAGGGAGTGGGACGCGGAGTGGGATTTGGAATGTAATACTTTCTATAGATATAGGCGACAGGCGTAACTTGTTTGTAAAGATGCCTCTTAACGACATAATAAGTATACGAGAAGTATATTTTTATGCACACTATAAAACAAGTCATAAAGAAAAAATCGACATTCAAAAAACTTTAAAATATGAACCATCAATTTCAGTTTTACTATCACCATTCAATAGACACCATCAAAGCACATAGGTACCTCATTTCGGTCCGATAGACATCCTCTATAAAAACACAGCTGCCATCGACAAAGAGTCTATTCCCGATGGTCACTTATTGTTCAACACCGACCATGGACAATAGACGACATCACAGATCACCCGTCTCCGGGCAACAATACGACTTCGGTTTTGTAATAAGCTTTAGGATCGATCACACACAACTATATATTTCTAACAATAACATACTTTTTTCCACCATACTCTTTCGGATACACAGAGTAAAATAGTTCCTACTAAATGCACCGGTATACTGGTGATTTATTTATGCAATGTACTATAGTGTTTTTCATGTGTGATGTCCCCATGTTACGCGTAGGTCGATGTCGTTTTATTTTGACAAACGGACGTGAATTCCCTTTGTTGTCTTTAGTGCGATATATCAACGGTTGACACTTAATTTTGTACGAAAATAAAAAAGTGAATAGAACCTTTTTCGAACGTGAATCGATAAAGTTTGAAATGTTCGATTATTGAATGGAACTATTTCAATTTTTATTGATAAAATATAAAAAAATATTTCCCTTCGCTGTCTGCATTCATATTCAATTTTTAAAACGTTCTAAATTTAAACGTGTTTTACCGTTTATGAATAGAATGATAAGAAATGGTTCAATTTACATAAAAATGTCACCTGTTGTAATCGAAATAATTAAACGAATGGTTTCTAATAACAGACGATTTATTATCACGCCAATAGAATTTCAATGGACACGACCACCCGCCGTACTCACTAACGATGTCGTTTTGGAGACAATAGTGTTGGTACAATGCAAGAATAACGACCTTCCGAGACACTCTGCCATTGATACTGATGCTAGCTAAACAGCCAAAAACAAAAGACGAGTATAAATCACAAGGGTCCGTACACGCGTCTAAATGCAAATACATCTGTCTACCATTCTTCAACATTATGCTCTAAACCAACGCAATATGGTTTCTTATCCTGTAATCGTGCTTTACAAACATACAATTTTAAATCATGATGCCCAACTCTAACCGCTTCTGTGTAAACAATAGCCGTTTACAATGTTACATTATTACGCCGGTAACATAATTATTGGCCCATTGTTGGGCATACGATTCCCAAAAATGCTCCATGGGTGTTAAATGGGTTTAATGGTTTGCTCGGACTAAAGTGGACAAAATATTTTTACCGCGACTTGGAACGAATTAATTGTAAGAAGGTTCGCTTGTTCTTTTTTGCAAAAGTCGTAAAGCAGTAAAGTGTCTTTGAATACATTGAACGTGATTTATGGACATTAGTACTACTAAAGAGACAAGGGAATTGAAATAAAGACTTTTTAGACATCATTGATGGATTTATGACCGATATTATTCTTTTTTAGTATCAATAAACTGTCTCCTTTAAACCTATTTTTTTTCTTATTCCTTACAGTAATGCCTCGTTCACAATTGTTGGGTATCAGCCGACAAAATGTTGTATGCTTTAGCGGCAGAACATTTTGTATGAAGCTGTTCACATTTATCCGACACTGTTTTTTAGCTAGTTTGTATAGAGGCAGCGATACCCGCGCTATAAGGATGTAATGGTTCACATAGAAAAAACACTTGTTTTAAAAAATCACTTCGATTAAAATAATAAAATTATGATTAACATTTAAACTCAAAAGCATCAAAACCGATCAACTCCTTTAAGTAATTAAAAGCAATTAAGGATAATTTACGTAAATATTTTCAGTGATAGAGACGAGCGACTGAGTAAACTCGTAAACCTGACCACAGCCCTAGCCTAATTACCGTAGCTCCGTCCCCCTCAATGTCTAGGGAAAAGACAGGGACAGACAATTCGATAGACACCCCTTCTCAACAATTTACGGGCGTGGAGCGTTCCTGCTAATCTAATTGGCGCTTTCACGTTTAGTTTGGCGTCGCCTTGACCTTTCGTAAATGCATTTTGTATGTTTTATGTTGTTAGCTTTTGACAATTAAGCTATTTTACGGCAGAGAATTTTACGAGATCATCTGTTTGATTTTCTACATTGATTTGTTGTGTGAAAAGGGTTAACTCCATAGATTTATTTGGTAGGGTAACGGAAACTGTAATTAGTTACTCTAGGTAAAGTAATCTTGGTTTACTGTACTTAATTTATTTAATCAGGTTAAATATTTTATTTATTACCTAGCGTTAAATTTTAATGTACTAGCAATTTTATTATTTATTTTCATTTAATAAAAACAATGCTTAATTCTTTTGATGATGGTAGATGGGTGACCGTTCTTAACACATCGAGACCCCTCCGTGCCTCGGAGAGCACGTTAAGCAGTCGGTCCCGGTTGTCATAGGAATATCTTTGACAGTCGACGGGTAGTCAGGAGCCCAAAAGTCTGACAACTGGTCCAACATTCGAATACCGGTATTCCCCAAAAAATGGGTTGTGGAGGTCAGATGGCAGTCGCTCCATATAAAATATTGATATTCAGCCGCAACCAGTTAGACTGGAAGCCGACCCCAATCATGTTTGGGCAAAGGCTAAGCGGATGATGATGAATGCTTGATTCTTTTAAATACCTACCTAGTACCTACCTGTAGAGCAAGGGCCTCAAAAGAAAATGTTGTTGTCGCAATCGGCAAGTGGTCAATAAATAGTAAAACAAAGTCGTTTTGTGTGTGTCTGTTTGTCCGCTTAATTCTTCTAAACTACACAATCCATTTCAATGCGGTTGTCACCACCATTTAGAAAATGTATTCCAAAAAGTTTACGTGTCTGTATGTATATGTATTACAATAATATTTAACTTAGATACAGCACAGAAATCTCGATGTTGTGATATGTCGCCACATCAGTAGCTTGCACCCGTGAAAAGTAGCGGCGGATCGCTAGTCTATACAATACGTGGCAGTAAATAATGCACATCGAGCTTCAGAAAAAGATATTTGCTAGCTTCGACTTTATAGAGCGTCATCTCTGTCGCACGAAGCACTAACAGTCTGGTATCTAGAGACCGTTCCACGTAAGAATTCCCCTAGAAATTATGTTGGCACCCCTGCTTGTCTTTCCTATTTAAGTCATATCGTTTTGTGTTTTTTTGTAGATGTTTTATGATAATATTTAGGACGCTAAAAAGTGGTGAAAGTGAATTGGTGCTGAAAGAAAACTTCCAACACCGTTAAAAACGTTGTAATAAATTGAGATTCAGGGCAGCCAACATAACTTCTAGGGGGAATTCTTACGTGGAACGGTGTATAATAAACAAGTCGGCGACAAAACGTCACATAGGTATGAGTGACGGATACGACGCTCTACAAAGCCGAAGCTAGCCGATTATCTCTTTCTCAAACTCGATGTGCAATATTTATTGCCGGGTACTGTACTTACCAATTGAATAATTTGTTTGTTTGTTTGTTTGAACGAGCTAGTCTCTAGAAATACCAGTCGGATTCGAAAAAATTGCATATGATAGCCAGATTCATGAAAAATAGTATAGGGTATTTAACATAATGCTAACCCTTAGGAGCCGAGCTACTGGGGTAAAACCGCGAGGCACACCTAGTATTAGGTATTATAAGTAACAACACTAAGCTCCTAAAAAAATACAAATAGACATGATTTAATTCCACAACAATGTCCGCCAGCCATCCATCCCTCACGCATAAAAAAGAACACGCCATCAATCAGTATTTCCAAAAGAAAAACATACAAAAGTGATTAGAAGAACGCCTTTTTTTTGCTTGCACGCCAAACGTAATTGCGTGCGTACCTTTTGTGAGGAGTGACGTACCTTTGTGAGGACTGACGACCCTCACAATCCGTACATTGTTGTTACTCATCGCATGACAGGCCAAATTAACACATCGTCCAATCTATGCTCCCTCCGAAAGTCCCTGTATGTATGTACACAAGAAAAGTTTTGTAATATACGAATTGATGTACGGTCCAATTACAATAAATTGTACCTAGCAGTTTTGGGATATTATTATATCTACATAGGTATTTCAGCTTGTTTTATTTTTATACTTATATATCAGCTCTTTCCCCCACACTAGAGATTAAAATAAGCTATAAAGAAATGTCAGAATTCTATCTTTAGTAAGCAAAAAAGTTGCCCGATAGATAGATACAATATGGAAAACGGCCATTACAGGTGAGTATTAGAGCTGGAATACACTTCCAAACAATCGTTGTGCAATAGTTGCAGGTGATGAAAGGAAAGCATGGATATTAAATGGCGGCACACTTGCAATTAGTTTCAAAGCGATATCGCACAAAGATTAATTGCGTGTGTGTTTAAGCTCTAAGTTTATAAGGGAAAAGTTAAGTTTAGTGTGAAATTATTAAAGCTGTTGGCACGCCACCGTTCGCCACCTCAACGAGGTCGCAAAACACGATATTTTTCATATTAATTTTCGTTACCGTACCAGTAGTGTGCAGATCTCGGCAGTGATATACAAACGGGATTTAGGTATGCTTTTCCCATTTTTCGGGCAACTTTTTTAATTTTTCTTTCCCTAAAAACCTTATTCGGACGATTACGAACATTTAAATAAAAATAGCCAGATCGGTCTAGCCGTTCTCAAGTGATGCGTTTACCAACAAACAGCAATAATAGATTATTGTACCATGAAAAGTATATTTCCACTGCATCTGTTTAGAAACGCCTTATAACCAAAGGTCTAACAACATATTCTCTTATAAGAAGAGTACTTACAAAACTTCCCAACTACAAAGATGACCAGCTAATTAATTACGAAACTTCTAACAAATAACCATCAACACCATAATTCAACCACGTCATGATACATACCGCCGTGAGAAAACTTGCTTCGTAATGTGGGTAGTAGAAAATTTTGGTATCGCGTGTCCAAAGAACAGGGGTGCCTCACGCGATCCCGTTTTCTTTGGTGAAGAAAACGGCGCTTATGATTTAGTGACACGCTTGGAATGGATGTTTCACTTATCTGAAAAAGGATTTGGAAGATGGATTTTTGCGTGGGATAGTAATTTGTTTTATGTTTTCTGAGATATTTATTATTTTTCTATTATACTCGTATAGGATCATGAAGGAATATTTTTGTTCTATGCCAAATATTTAATAATGAAATGACGCGGCTTAAAGGTTTATGGTACCTACTGGGTTAAAATCAGACTCATATATACAAATATATCAAATTGAAGTGTCTGCAATGTCAAAAGAGGACAAAACGATGATGCGGTCTACCATGTAGCACGCTTGCCTAGAAGAAACCCATTCACCCGCGTTCTGAAGACACCCAGTAACTTGTAACTATCGGGGAACACCCACTCCGGCAGCACATTCCATTGTTTGGCTATTTTCAGATTATATTACTCACTAGTTGTGCCCACCATCCGTCCATGTGGAAAACAGAAAACAGCACAATGTCGTTATTTTCGTCATACAAACTATTAGGTACCACCTTTTTTCACCAGTTTAGAGGTAATTTTTTTAAAAATCTCTCCTTAGTGCAACTGCAGGATACTCCAGGAATGTTTTCTCCCAAATCTTTAGGTCCATCACATTGGGCTGTGGGTTGTCTATCAGTCAGTTACGGTACTGTTTTAAATATAATTAGATAAGAACATTTCCATATTGTTTTTGCTAAATGATTTTGGTGTCACTCGCCAGATATTGGCGCGTATTCGGCGGTTGACAGGTCAAGTTAAAATACGATTAAACATTTTTTTTGCATACCACTATATGAACGGTTGTTTCCAAGATAAAAAATAAAAATACTCACAAACAGAATTTATAAAACTAAGTAAAAAGAAACTGCTCCTTTTTTCTAAGAGTTACATTAAGACAACGAACCGTTTACCTTTCAACGGAGCACTTAAGTAAAAGAAAGGCCCAAAGAAAAGCCACAGAATAGGTACGTAAAAGAATAATTTCACAAAAATAGCCGGCCGCTACCTAAATCGATGTTTCTGTTAAAAACTTATATTTAGCTCGAACCTTTTCCGGAAAAGATAAAACGTTTAGAAGTTTTACTTTCTTTCTTATAAAATTAATTTCATAACGCTATCTTTAAAGGTGCCAAATATAGACTAAATTCATCCCAATCCTCTCCTATATACGCGTAACAACGATATTCTAATATTCAACCTTCAGTCAATTTATTAAAGAAACCCGCTTTCATCACAGATTCCGTAGCATTATGTTTTCCTATTACTTTCATAATATGTATGTAGGTATTTATTTTACATGGTCCAACTACCTCTATCTAAAACTGGACTTTATTTTTAATAGCATAAAGCTCTTTTTTGGTGAAATTATAAGGTATATTCAGTACTGTTTCAAGTTGAGCGAGGCCATTCCTTTCGCCACCCATAATAATGTTTGGCGATTTATCAAATCGCAATTTCGTAATAGATACCACCCGCTTGATGTGAAAGATGATAAAAAGTTATATATTGTCCTTTCGTTTACGTTAAATTGAAACGGCCATTATGGTCAAATAAGTGTTTATTAATAGCCCTCAGGGAATTAAGTTTATGAAATACTTGATTTATTTGTAATGTTTTTTCGAAATCATGTGCCATTAAGGCACATGATTACAGTACAAAATTAAAATACAATTTAATTCAAGATTATGCCGATAGAATAAAACGTTTATTAATTCTTAAACGATTAAAGGATCACCAGGGACAGAACTATTAGTGTAGGTGTATATAAGTATAATTATACATTACACAATGTATTATACATAGAGGTAGGCCACATTTATACGCAATAATATCTTTTGTTATAGCCTTTTGTGTCCCGCTATCTGTTTTATCGCTACCTCTTTGTGCCAGAACAACTATCATGACACATACAATTTTTTTACCAACTATCCCAAACATTAAAGACATAAGGTTGATTTTTGAACAGCAACTGTTTTTTAAACTACGTTTTCTTATTGTTTTCTTCAGTGATACACCAAAGATGACAATAGATTTAAATGACTCTATTCCTGATGGTTTGTCTCCGGTACTATCGTGTTGGAAGGTGTAATTTATGTTGGTCTTTTTAAAATTCGTGTTAGACGGTGTTGGTACAAGTGAAACAGATAGGGTCTAAGAATAATATTTGAATAATCGTGCGTCGGATCTCCGAGGGATATTTTTGTTTGGCGATGACCCTAGGCTTTTGTGTTCACCAAAAGAGTTTTAAAACGTTTGGTTGTGTTGCGTGAGCTATATTTTTGTACTTACCTTTTTCTTTTAATTTTTAAAAAGATTTTTTTATTTGATCTGGATTTACAAAAGACTTTTCAATGTATCTTGTGTGCGGTCAAAGATGTGTTCATACGTCGTTATTGATTTCGTTTTATGTTTTTTAATGTTTGTTTTCCTTGAACACGTGAACTAATACATACATTCGTTCAATTATAGGTACAACTGCACCCTTTTAGAAAAAAAACCGGCCAAGTGCGAGTCGTGCTCGCGCACCGAGGGTTCCGTATCAGTTTTGGACGTATAAAGTGAAAAAAACTGGACTGCAAAACTAAGTTTGTTTGTGAAAGTATTTTGAAAAAACTGTACTAGTTAGGAACATCGTTTTATTTTTGGTGCCATATTTGGATCAATTTCTATCAACTCTAATTATTTCAGATTTTTCACTCCGCAAACTCCGGAGATAAGGGGGGGGAATGGTATTTTTTCAGACATTTTTCATCATATGTCGAAAACTGTGAGACATAAAATTAAATAAAAATATATTTTGAAATTTGCAGATTAAGCCCTTTCATATAATATATCACTGGACCTAGTAACCCCACTTTGAAATTTTGGACCCCCACTCCGGCCCCTTTTGCAATGAAAATAAAAATATATTTTGAATTTTTTCATTTGCAATAAAGTTGGACAAGCATTTTTTATTACTGTTCCAAATTTCAAGTCGATAGCAGTAGTAGTTGCTGAAATAAGCAGGTGTGACAGACAGACAGACGAAGTCGCACCACAAGGGTTCCTTTTTTACCATTTTGGTACGGAACCCTAAAAAGGTCATCAGTCAATCAACTGAAATTCTGTTTTCGTTGTTAAACTAAATAAAAACTTGTAGTGCTTGCTTGTATGAAAAGCGTCATTATTATGACAGAACGTTTTACATAAATAATCAACTTTTTACTGTATCTGTTTTATTAGTTATAAAAAAATATTTAAGTAATTATATAAGTAATATATTTTTTACTGGTTCATAAAAGAAATAAATAATTATAGGTAGAAACAATAACATTAGATACATAGAACAGTAAGAGATCAAGTGGTCATCAAAAATTGACATTAAAATTGTCACATAATTACTGTTCCTATTATTACAATAAAAATACACATGTTTAGCTAATCATAGCAGCAATTACAATAGTAGGTCATAAATTATATTTTACTATCCATTCTCAAATAATATCACGCTACGCTTTACGCCTTTATTCGTCGTAACCACGCGAAAGTTTATAATTATTGTTTGTACAAGCAATAAAATGCAGTTTTCTTTATTTTATGTTTTTAATGAGGTTTCGTTTATGGCACCGAGTAATTACTTTTAGACGTGATGAATAATTTGTTTTTTTACATCCTAATTGGAATCTTAATGTGGTTATTTATCAAGTCGAAATCTCAATAACTGAAAAGAAAACGTGATTTTTCCAGCTTACTAAAAAATAACATGTTGTACGTACATACCTACACCTAATATATACTTAAAATTCTTAATCTTACTGATTGAAATAAGTTATGATAAAAGCTTTTTTTTTTCAATTACTTAAGTAAGTAAGTATACCTATTCAGTCAATCAAAATATTTTTTCCATACAAAAATAATAATAAAAGTGACAAAAAACATTCATATAAAACAATACTTACACCAATCCAATAGATCCATGAAAACACAACAAGTCCAATCACAAAGTCGTTCGATCACAACACAGCACTAGCAAAAAATTTACCGGCGTTACGAATTTTCCGTGGGCGGATTTGCCGCCCAAGCGCGTGCACCCTCCCCAACAGTCGAAACGGTACTGAGGGGAGGGATACCTTCGGGACAGGTCGGGACTTCGGGAGGCTACAGACGCGCGCATCTGTACCTTAAGCTGTATACATGTTAAGGGCTGAGCCTTCATATGTCAGGTATCAGCTAGCCAGGATTCGAAAATGGAACAGCTGTTTCCTAAGTTTATAGCGGTTAAGAAGTGTTTCAGCTTGGGAATCAGGTTGAGGATTTAGTGGTATTGAGAACTCCTTATTAAAGAATTCCGTTTCCATTTTTGATAAAGGCTTTGTTGAGATTTTAAACGTGAATTTTTAGCGAATTCTGAAAAAAATTTTTTTGTGATAGGAACCTCTATGAGAAGGGAATCTCGTATCAAAATATTAACAGAAACTAAAGACAACACTAAATAGAAATAGTAGGTAAACTACGACTACTAACGTTTATCGATGTTTTATGTACCAAAGTAACTATTACAGCATCGCAAAAGAAATAAAACTAACAAGGCGGGGATTATAGTTATTACCCAATAAAAGAAAAACAAGAAAAAGTAACAATAGAGAAACTAACTTCAAGTACTGGCATTAAGCACTTAATTAATCGCCCGGAGAAAATCAACGGAGCATAATTTTTATTGCTCTCACAAAGATAAATGCGTACATTGTGTCACATGTCGTCGGTGCGAGCAATATATTTCCCGGGCAAGGAAAAATTACGCACAGTAAAAACTGGAGTTCCCGAGAAATTAACAATGTGTACCAGTTGACAGCAACTCAGCTTATCTGCGGCTTTTAATGGCTGGGGAAAGTAACGGAATGAGTGTAAGTGTAGGTTACGCCACGGGAAATCATGATCAGTCGCAGTAATAAGAATTTCATAAAAATTGTGAGACAGTTTTCTGAGACCCATGTGCTTAAAATGTTAACGGCATGTGTAATTTGAATCAATATTTAATTATAGTTGTTCAATCTTTAAATAATAAAACTACTTAGAAAAAAAAATCTCTGTTGAATAATGTTGCCTGCAAGTTTTGCATTTGTAACACTTTCGACTTAAAAACTTTAAGATTTCAGTCGTGAACTTAAAATCTATAAATTAAAATATTTTATCATTATATTCTACGCACATAAAACACACCTTTCTTTCTTGATGAAAATACAAAGAATATTATCACTTATTAAATAATAATTTGCAATGTACTCCTCCTAATTTCCCCAGCATCTTGTGACGTATCCTAATTATGTTACAGGTTTAATATCTCAACGTTTTCACATCACACCATTAACTGTATTTCTTTTTTTCTAATGAAATGTTTTCCACCATTTTAATTCTTTTATTTTTCCATTTGTGTCGTATTTAAGCCATTAGGCTTAGACATTTTTGGCGACCACAATAAGCCGATTGTTCTGTTACGATAAAAGCGTTGAATCTTTTTACCGAAACGCAAAATATTATACTAAAAGCAATATTTCGAATGTCAAAGGTTTATGACATAGTCGACATTAAGATTATATTTACCAAAAATAGCAAAATAGCTACGACTATTACAGCGGTGAATTCGCCACGAAAAATCTGTCTTCGAAGTATTAGGGATACCGCAGACGACTGTTTTTATGTCACACGGAGAGTTAATAGTAGTAGGTACCTACCTACCTAATACGTGTTTGTTGCTAAAAAATAAGAATTGACATTATTGTATTGACGCATTGCAACAATCGAATAGACATAATTTTAACATTAAAATTATAAATATTTATAAGCCTGTAAAATTAGCTCTTTGTGTCGTCATTTCGATTTTTATTTAATTGATTTTTTTTCCGACTAAACACGGTCGTCTGCGGTAACCCTAACACTGATAATATATCGAAATTATTTAGGAGGCCTATAATAAATGAAACATGAATTGAAATGAAATTTAATTGATTTTTTTACAAACATTTTATCCATCATCTTGTACTGTCGTAGAGGTCCGAAAGTTTAATGGAAACAATTATGTACAAACTACATAATTTAGCATAACTGTGCTAAAAAATGATCTCAAAAAACGAAATAAATGAAAGCCACACACCACGCTATCTACCAAGAGCCTTTAATAGTAATAATGTGGCAATGACAAGCGATTTCCTTTAGAGCTCTCCTACCTTACTGAACGCACTTTTGAAAACACCTCACCGACCAACCTAACTAGACCTGTGATCATAGTTCATAATTCTCGTGATCCACTAATATATAAATAAACGTTACTGCGAAGCAGGGGAGGTCTTGTTAAACTGGATGAGAAATAAAAAGTGAGATACATGTGCCTCTTTGGACTATTAATCAATGTCCCCTAAAAGCCTCTGTGCTACACAAAAAATTAACAGCAGTACAATTGTATAAGAGAGAACATTCTCATGTGGTAGTACCATTGTTAGACAGACCTTTTATCACACTATAGTTATGTATATTAGTCGTTTTGCTGGCCCCTAATGGTCATTCGTGGAGTGAAACGGGCACAAGAGGTATATCTTGCTTTTTGTTATCTGTTTTTGTGAGCCGCTTTCAGGATTTTAAAATTAGATTTATATGTAGTCATTTGTTTTGAGCTGGTTATCGGTCCGTTGCAGAAAGATAATTAAATTTTAATGGAGGCATTAACCATACAATTTTTATCGTTAAAGTCTCCTTTAAAAATAATGACCTTTTCTGCAACTCAGCGTAAGTCTAGCTTGCGTGTTCGGCTATTGGTAAAGCCACTTTATCTTTTTTGTGGGTAGTGGGTAGTGAGAACGGTTACCAACAACTAGATTCAGGCTTTATTATTAGTCATTCTAGTTTCCAATCATCAGAAACATTGAAAAATATTCATCTTGTAGCTTTCTTATGACATCATGTGTGGTAAATTTTTTATAGACTCGATAATCTCGCGACTCCGTCCGCGTGGAAGTCCAAAAACATAGTGTCGTTATTTTCTTCATACAAACTAAAGTTTGTATGAAAAATCTATCCTTAAAGTAGAAAGGTAGAAAGGGGTGGTAAACCACCCCTTTCTACCCCTTTAAGGATAGATTTTCAGAAAATGCTTATTTAGTGCATATCTAGAGTAGGTACCTACTCAAGGCATATTTCCTTCAAATTTCATATCTGTTAGGTCCACTGCTTTAGGCTGTGCATTGTTTGTCAAGGAGCACAGTAATGCTGCTTAGCTCGAGAAATAGGTGTGATGAGCTCCAGGAATAGGTACATACATACTTTCCCGGACCAAGCTTTTTAACAAAGGGCTCTACCAATATATCTCTTTATCTTAATTTAAATTTATTTAAAAGAAAATTATTTGATTTCCTAATTAATAAGTGTTACTATTCTACTAATGACTTTCTCGAGGATAAAAACATTGTTATAGCTTAAGAGACAATAAGATATTATGATAATAAGTTAACCACAAAAATATTTGTACACCGATTCGGTAGAATATAATATGATACTATATAATAATACTGTTAATACCTGTTATACTATATTCTAACAAATAATTTTTTTCTTTCTTTCTTTCTTTCTTTCTATCATCGGAATATAGAGGACCAAACCAGGTCAGGTCCTTGATAAAAAAAATTGATCTATTTATTTAATCAGCTGAAACAAAGAACTACTGCTGTAAGAGTAACCTTTCTATTCAATACCTACCATCTGAAAATATATCTAGTTCCAATAACGTTAAAACGGAGCGGGTACATTACGTTTCGACATCACAAAGACATTTAATCCATTTACTTAAGTCCCAACCGTTCTAGACTCTCGCTTTAGTTTTGTATAGTACTTACTTACTTAGCTATGTAAATTCATTATAAGTAAGGTGCTTTGTTTTTATAATGATTTCGGGATAAAAGTTTTAATATTATAAGACATAGTAGAAATCAAAATGGTTTATCAAATGTTGTGATATGTTACAAAATCTGATTCGAAAACGGATGTCTCATTAATATCACCAGCCTTATAAAGAAATATTCATTGTGTATATGAAATGGCATTCATTCTAAGAATTATCGCTGTACAGGTACAGATAGGTTGGTGACATTATACACCGTTAAGACGCATACCATATCAATGTACCATGAACGGTATTATAATAATATTTTACTTGTCCGCAATATTCCACAGAGCATAAATAGTATGTAAACGGTTGCTTATTTTTGGATATAAAGTGAAGCAGAGTAAGCCTCAGTTGGCGGTCACAAGCCTACCCATTACGATGTCTGGTGGAACAACGTTGCCAGAAAATGGCTTTGGATAACTCTATATAATTACGTAAACGTAAATATCTGACGAAAACTGTTCAAAAAGTCAATATTGGTGTTAATTTAGTTGTACATTGCAATAAACTAATTTTAGTTGCACTTGTATATCTGTTTCTTAGAAATATCATTGAAAAAGGACAGAAAATGTTCCCGTATCATTAACGGGAAAATAGTCGCGACCTTTGGCGATGGCGACTAAATTCAAGTTGAAAATATGCAAGTGGACTAATTTGATAGGACTAAATGAGAACTAGAAATAAATTAGTTTAGTTTTATTCAATAGAATCGGCACCATTATCAGTAATTTTCGTTAGACATTTAATTTTATTTTTTTCTAAGATTAAAGT
Organism: Thalpophila matura; assembly: GCA_948465475.1. NCBI lineage: Eukaryota > Metazoa > Arthropoda > Insecta > Lepidoptera > Noctuidae > Thalpophila > Thalpophila matura. The sequence continues at coordinate 6,634,275 of OX419183.1, read as the reverse complement.
AGTTTTCAGTTTCTTCGATTATTATTTTGTATTGAAATCTATATTTTCAACGGATCACAACTGAAAATACAAAAAATCACTATCAGAAAAATAGCTCGAAAAAGCTATGGAAGCAAACATAACAATCGAAAACGTTAGCGTAAACGAGCACATTAATGTAAAATACCGAATAAAAATGATAATGTAAAACGCCGGTAAAGATAACAAAAGATTTATGATAACCAAACAGGCAAAATAAGAATGGATTAAGTGTGGATATAGACTCGTGAAACGTTATTTTGTGAATAGTAAAGTCGTTAGCGTAATCTAATGGGTGGTGGCTAAAAAATGGCCTATCAGTTGGTGTGTAATGGCTTTATTTTACACAGTTTACTTTATGTTAATTCAGTCACTCGTGGCTAAATAACAGTCGTGCTGATCGATCGATTTGTAAGGTTAAGCTGCGCTCGCCACGGTCAGTCCATGGAAGGGTGACCATTTTCTTTACACACCAAGAGCTCTCTGTGCCTCGGAGAGCACGTACAGTCGGTCTCGGTTGTCATACGACTATCTATGATAGTCGTTTCGGGTAGTCTGAAGCCCGAATGTCTGACAAACTGGTCTAACTTCAGAATTTTTCTTTCACAGGCTTGCGTGTGACCGCCATCTTGCCTGATTTAAAATTTCTTAGTTTTAATTAAATAAGTCCCATAATGTTCAACAACGTAAAAAGAATACGTATTAGCTACGTAAATTAATGTTCCAAGCAATCAACTAAGCCTATCACAGTCCACAGCTCCATAAAGACACATCTCATGATGCCCCAGAACACTCAGGTCTCGAACTCAAATGTTTGATCGATTTTATTTTATAAGCACTGCAATGTAAACGTGAAAATAATCTTCAACTTCTCCAGCGTTCACTGCACCTGCAAGGATTTCATGCACCACTGATTGACAAGATCCTGAAGTCGTACAGAATATGCTTCTTCTGTAGGTTCTGCTTTTTCATCTGTCAGCTTACCTACTGCAAACAAATACAGACTGAAGCCCAATAAAAAAAGTTACCTATTTGCATGTTTTATATCTTAAAATCTTATAGCATCTACCAGACAAGTCTAAGTAAGCCCTTCATTAAAAATGTAACCATCAAAAAATAGCTTACCAAAAGCACATCAGACGCCCCCTCTAAACTTTAATCACAAACAAAGGGTTTAACTAATTAATAAGGTGTGCACTTAAAAACAGAACTCCGTCTAAAAGGCCCAAAGTTTGCAACACTCGCCTTTAATCCAACGCGAGCCGTCGAAGCCCGAAAAAGTGTTGCCAACCGTTGAAAATTGGGATTACAGCTGTAAGCTGGGAATAATGCAGGCGAATATACTGCGCTCTGTCAATGTATCGACGCGAGGATTTCCATTGTTATATCGCTTTTAAATGATGTATGAGATGACAAACGAAGTATGAAATATGCTTATTTTTTATTAAGATAGGTAGTTATGGTTATAATTTATTGGCATAAAAGTACGATACTAATCTTGCTGATCACTCGTCATATAAAGATTTAAATTAGTTTTGAAAAAAGCAGAATGCAAAGCATGCAAATATTGTCAGCATCATCAACATATTATAAGCATGCAAAATTGCGTCATACTTAAGGCAATCCAAAGGAAAATAATGATTAATTATGCTCTGGCAACAAATTGAATAAGCTGCAGAGGATGGATAAATTATCCATTCTAGCAGCAACTATTACTTTACTCACAATTATTAAACTCGGAATTAGCAGCTCGCAAGTAGGTACATAGTATTCTGAACATAGCAAACGAACAATTTTACAACTCACTTTACTCAAAAACCATGAAAGGTTTTTGAGTAAAGTGAGTTGTAAAATTGTTCAATGAAAATTAATACATTTATAATCTGTACAACACATCTTCCTCATCTCACGTTTGCAATTAAAATTTGAAACCCCCTGTTTATAAGTTTGAAGTACCACCTACGCTGGAAGGTGAAAACTCGATACAAATTGCGTTAAAATGTAATAGAACTCGTTTCCCGTAAAAGTTTCCATCAGATTACGACGCAAATTCAATATTTAAGATTGATTTGGGCAGATGGCTGAAGGGCATCGTCTTTTGAAAAGGGAAACTGCGTTTCTGTGTGTGTTTTACCACGTATCTTTTTGTTTGTTTCAGTTTGGTTATAAAATCTGTGACTGTAACGCAACTTTTTTGAATAAGACTATAAGGCTGCCTGCCAACGTCACACTTTTTGTAGGTCTCATAATCGGGCCAAATTTTTCTACTACTTTTAATACCGATTTTGTGACCGACTCAACGCACACGTCACGTCCGTCACTTTTGTTACCTAGCAAGTGCACGCGGCCTACTATCGGTCAGTAGTATGCGTCAGCGCATACATTTCCGAACGTTACATTGGATCGACCGGAATCCACCGATTTTTTTGGACCGACTTTTTGTAGGACATGTGCGTTTCAGTATTGCAATCTTATGTTTCTGTATGGACAGCTTCAATCGTACTTTTTATTTATGCCTAATTATTTTATCGTTCATCCAATATGTTGTAACCACAGATATTAATAAGATTGCTGTGATTTTACGTCAGCAAGGTTTTACGAGTAACCAGAACTTTTCATTCAACTTTGTAAGCGAGACGTTTGTTAGTTTGTTGCCTTAATTTTTTCTTTTAGTCAAAAAATTATAAGAGCTCAAAATTACATTTAAACTGTGCATATAGTATATGCACAGTTTAAATGTAATTTTGAGCTCTTATAATTTTTTGACTAAAAGAAAATACGTAAAGTTTTGACGAAAAAATGAAAATACGTCTTTCATACGACCGCCATTAAAGATAACAGCTTAAATATATAATACAGTAAAGTCTCATATTACAGGCTGTTTGAAACCATTAGGGTCCTCATTTTAAAAATATAATGTACCAAAATTCTCAGTCAATTAAGCATTCTGCTTGGAAAATAGTCGAGCCTTTGTTAACATTGTAAGCGAGACGAATGTAAAAGCATTTTTACGACATGACCCAAACCCCTAAGAAAATGAACGGAAAAAATAAAATGAATTTCATACTTAAACTTAGTGACGGGAATCGTATAAGTACGATTTTCAGAATCGAGCCAACTCGAATACAAATTCTTAGGAATTAGATATTCTGCTCCTTATATTTTAACGTAACATTATGGTCACATTGGTCACTTTTTAATTGCAATAACAAAACGCGACGTTTTGTTATTGGAATTAAAAAGTAAAGGAATCTTAAATTATATTTATTTTTGCAGACCGTCTTGTAAACAATACAAAGTCAATCATCATTTCTACTTCTTTGTATTTGTCAATTTCAAATTAAAATTTCAAGAAACGACTTCAACTTTCAACTGTATCGAGTCGACTCGATTCTGACTTCTTTCGCTACCCTACTTGAACTCGTGGAAATTTGCATGATATTACAGCTCATCTGCCTCGCGAAGCTTGTGTACAGCGGTAAACGATCCGCAACAGAAATTTGAATTTTTTTCCTTTGAATTACTGAAGAATTGCTAATTAGATCGACGGTATTTCTGTACGGGAATCTTTTTTAAACTGATTTGGACTTAACGGTATCTCGCCCGGTATTTCGTATTCAAAATTATTCTGCGCGGCTTTGTTTTGTTGTATGATAGAAAACTTACGTAGAATATTCCTTCTTTTTAACTACTTGTTTCCAGGACTTAGGCTCGACGACGGAGCGTTACAATCTGTTTCGTAAACTTCGGAAATAAATTTCTATAAGAAATCAAGAAGTTTTATAAAAGGGAAGATCTTCAATCCTTTTGGTTTAACCCCTGCACGCACACAGCCAAAACTGTCCCTGTATTGTATAGTTTCTGGCCACAAGCTTGCCAACTCCCTCAGCAAATGAAGCGTGTCATCGCCGTTTGTACATCCCGCCACCCACACATGCACACACATTCTAATTCCCCATTCTTTTTGTGTGTAAACGCCCCGAAGCGTCCAATTTACAGAAAAAGAATCCCACAAACACAGTGTTTCCCGCTTCAGATCACACCATGCACTATTTGAATTTTCTCCCAAGGGAGGGTGGAATCAATTTAAATTTTAACTCACACTTAATACACCCTTGTTTGGTGTCTAAGTGGTGTGTTTGAGGCACCCTCTGTTCGGAACGAATAATAAGTTGGGAAGACAACGCCTGTGGAACAGTCCAAACGAAAATTCTTTGCGGCGCTGCTGATATTTGTTTTGCGGTATGGAGGAGAACGACCTTTAAATGTAAGGTAGTTTTAGTTTAGGGTAAATATTATTTACGACAAGATTAGGTATATGCTAAAGTAAACTTTGATCATATGAATCATCAGGTATTATAAAACTTTGCAAATGTTTTACTTTGCGAAATTCATAAAGTTATCAAATGTTAAGTAAATAATAATGTCATCAAATCCTGAATTTTACTCAATTTCAGTCAATTTATGAAAGTTCTATTCATAAAAACTATTCTAACCAATACAAGCAACTATCAACACCCATTCATTGAACAGACGTCAGCCATTTCAAATGTAAATAAACATCAACCCATTTCCCCGTTAAAAGATCACTGTAATATCAACGGACTAAATGTATTCACTAAACTGTTATGTTGCCAGCATGCATTGCAATCAACGTATGAAAACACAGTCCAAATAGATATTGTAAATTTCACAAACATTCTGCCGGCGTGGCTTGCCAGTCCCATTTTCTTAGATGACCTCTATGTAAATAAATTTAGGGTGTGTAATGAAAATGTCGAGTTCCCAGTTTTGTTGCGTTTAATCTCTCCGCACACGGGCTACTCGCGACAACTACAAAACGCTGCAACCACAAAAATCTAAATAAGTCATTAAAAATCGCAAAAGCGCCTGACCTTGTCGTCGCTTTCGAGGAAATTATTTAAGGCAGGTGATGTATAACGCGCCACCGCTACATCGAGGGCGGGCGTTTAAAATTGTGACGCATGTGAACGGAATTAGGTTAAATTTATATTACATTGGATGCTTTGATATTGACTGCGAACCGGCGACACGCGTTTGGGAGTAAAATGTAGTAGATAACATTTCTATTGACATAATATTTCATCAAAATTATCCAAACCTACAAAATCCTGCTTTCCCAAGCTTGCTTGCACACAGAGTTAAAAAGGTGGTTTTCAATCAAGAAAATACCTTATCTTGATTATTTTACACCCATTAATTTACTTAGCACTAACGCGTTTAATTGCTCAGCTAATTGAGCCGATATAAAAACTTCGCTCAACGCCACGCATTCTGATAAATACAATTAGTTTATGGGGAAGTTAATTAATGTGGTTTCTTTGTACGAGTTAATTATGCGAACAAGACAAATAGTTTAGTGTGACATTTATTTGAAATTTCTCTCTTTGATAGATTGAAGTCGTCATGTTTGATGGCTGTCCCTAATTTTTATTGGTACTCATAAAATTGTAGTTTATAACAGATACGTATCTGCTAATTGAATTATCATTTTTGTTTCTTTTACCTTTACCAAAGTTCTTTGCTTCTTAGCTAATAAGACATGGCCCAAATGTTTATAAATAATAACCCTATTTGTGTATGTAGTAAATAAGTCATGGAATATTTTTATCTGTGTTTATATTATTATTAAAAAAAAAAAACATCTCTTCCTTCTTGCGCATAAACTTGATACATTCATCAAACTTCCTTGCAAAGGCGGGTAGGCACATAATTCCCTCGTTCAATTTACCATGGTAATTCGCCATTGAAGTGAGAATGGCCCATGAATGCAGGCGGAGGCGCTCTGCAATTGCCTCAAGTTGTTTAGCATAATACGGTCATACTGTTAGGTACAAAAGGCCGGGATCGAGAGGTGACTTAAATTACTACTGGAGAAAAACGTCTGAGCGAATTTCAAGAAAATTTTCCTAATATTATAATAACGGACGTAAGTAACTTAAAATTGGCAGGTTTGTGCGAGATTTGTGATAAAGAACGAAACGGCCATTCTGTCTTTCCGTAGAAGATTTTGAAAAACAGGATTTGGTACAATCCAAATTAAATTAATCTTAGTACCTACTATTATGTGAACAATTCTTGTATATTATTATACGATGTTTCTACCTACATTTATTGTATAATTGATTTCTCGGAAACGGCTCTAACGATTCAGATGAAATTTTGTATTTAGATAATATTTTACTTTCCAAGTTTATCTAGATACCTAGGTGTCATTCCTGAGTTAATTCCGAACTAAGCTCGGCCGCCCAAGTACTAATAAATAAATAATTCATATCCCTAATTTTTAGCACATGCTTTACGCATTCAGACTCTTCATCCTAGAGATTTCATTTCATTTCATTTTTCATCATTCATTGTGCTCCATCGTAGACCGCATCATCACTTAACATCAGGCGAGATGGCGGTCAAACGCGAGCCTATTATTTAATAAAAATAAAAAAAAAGATTACCATATCCCATCTTTAAATCTTATAGCATCATTTACAATAACATGCAATTTTACGGTTAATTTTTACATTTTTGGAACGTCATCGTTGAACATGAATGAGCTTGTTATAGAGCCTTCTAGTTATGGTGACTGCAGAATGCTGTAAGCATAAGTATCCTGTTATTAATTTCTGAACCTAATCTACCGAACTGAAGTCCCAAAAAAAATTCAAATAAATAAACGCAGAAAAAAATCAACAAATCTTCCACAATCCAAACCTTCGCATAAGAATACAATTATAATAACAATGATAGCATTCTGAGAAGCTAATGGCCACTTAACTGCCGTATGCAGGTGCTCAAGTATTTATTTATTCAGAATTTAACCCGTTACACTGTGTGTGCAGTTGCGAGTAATGCCGTGGGAGGAGTCTTGTTTTCATTATAGCCAAGCTGTGGTGTTTTCTTTTGTGTCATTATTAAAATTTACGCCCGCGCTTTTTATGGTGGAGCTGGTTTTGAAGTTTTCGTGTGAGTTTTAAGTAAGGCTCGGTTGAGATGATAGGGTTTAAGACTGCCTGTTTAACTGTGGAAAGCCTTTTTACTAGTCATGCTATCAAACGAACAATATTATAAATGCTAATGTTTGTGTGTGCTTGTTACTCTTTCACGCTAAAACGGCTGAACGGATTTGGATGAAATTTAACAAGTAGGTAGCCTGAGAAGCATTTTCCAGTCATCAATGACTACACGCAGAGGAAGTCACAGGCAACAGCTAGTAATGTACATAATGTAAATGTACCGTGTATGTAATGTAAATGGTATTCGTCAGGTACTCAATGTGTGATAGTCTGGGACAGTATTAACATCATTACACGACAAGTTCTAATTTAAAATATGCATTTATTTATGCAGTTGTACGATTTATTTTATTTTAAAATAAAACGTTGCAACTGGTACTTCTCTTAGAATCCGATAAGTATTGGAATTCCTGCATTCAAGTAGAAACAACGATTCTATCATGAAATTCTTTTCAACAATTTCCAAACAACGAACCGATTCAAAGACTAACAAAAAAACACATATTCAAACGAATTTACGAGCAACACTTTAAGTTAGCTGGGAGCGTTTCTGCCTCGTTCACACTTGTTTCCTGATCATTCCATTTATTAGATAGATCCGGTACACGGAACACTACTTCGCAGGTAAGTGTGAGAAGCGCCTTAGGACACATTGGAGTCCTGTTCTCTTTAGACGGGCGGGGAAAAAACGATGCGATTTTGTTTTTTTTACTCCCTGAGGACGTTTCTAAAGTAGGCAAAAACTGTCAAATTTCAATACCAATTGCGCAATGATTTGATTTCATAGGTGAGTTGAAAATGCTGTAATAGTCTTATAAGGATCATTGGAAATTACTGACGGAGTGTGTAATACTGTGAATCACAGTAATATCTTAATAATTATAATTATGTCATGTTGTATTACACAATTTTTGTGGTTTCAAGCAAATCAAAACAGATCTTTATGAAGTTAACTTGCTCAATTAAACATTTATATTTAATGTCACTGATGATTATTTTTAAAAAATCGGTCAATAGTGATTTCTATTGATTAAATTATCGCTTTACAACAATACAATTTTACTATATAGGTACCTACCAAAATAAGTGTCGCCCGTCTACATCTCTATCGCAATACAATTTACTTCGATAAGAAAAGCGTTCATTTAAAGCTTTTAGGTGATAAAAGATCTCGAAAAAGATAGGTTTAAATTGCCTGATAAGTTTAATAAAAAGATAAGATACAGCTCAGTAAGATTTTTCTTGTGTTTGGGATATTATTATATTATTTTCACGTCTAAATAAGTGATTAATACTCATAAAACTGGAATTTCTTTGAAGCATTTTGTTAACATTTTAGTCTGACACTGATTTTACAGACAGATGATCTGAAATCGTCCACTGCTGGGCATAGGTTCCTCCCAAAAATAAACACTATACCATCACGCCAATATTCCTCAAGAGATTATACAGAGGTGTATAGATAAGTACACCACATTTCGCCAGTAAGTCCCCTAAGGGAGCGAGCCTATTGCTATCAACTAGGCACAAATCCAGGCGGCGGATGCTACTGAACATTTCCTAATGAAAAAATTCAATGATACCTTACACGACACAGGGGTCGAACCCATTCCTCACGCTCAGCACTCGCACTTGGGACCATTAGACCAACGAGTTAGTTCTATTATTATATGTAAACAAAATAAATAATATATTAATATCAGGCCTGTTTCTAAACTATCCCACTGCTAGGCACGGGCCTCCTCTCAGAATTAGAGGTGATAGACCATAGTTCATCACGCTGGCCAAATGCGGGTTAGCAGACTTCATAAACCTTTATGGAGAACTCTCAGGCATGCCGGTGTCCTCACAATGTTTTCGTTCACCGTTAAAGCAAGTGACAATTAATTTCTAATACGCACATGACTCCGAAAAGTCGGCGGTGCGTGCCTCGGGATCGAACTCGAACCATTCGCCGTGGGAGGCACATGGTTAAACCACGTGGCTATCACTGCACACAAAATAAAATAGTTATTTTAATGAACATAAGTTAGTGTACCTATATACTTTTGTATTATATTATCGATCATGTCTTATCTCACATAGTAGGTACCTAAGGTCAAGGTTGTACATAATGTGGGCTGTCGTCTACATTTCGTGCCTCAAGGGATTCAGTCTAAGTGGCTAGGATTACATGATTACTGGAGTAAGTAGATATCTTGCGTATCATATTATGTTATTATAATGTTGGTACCTACTACAATATTAATAATAAACTGATTATTAACGTGAAGAAATATTTTGTGAAATACATGTAACTTTTAGTCACAACTCAACATTCTTTGGTAAAAAACACGGGTTGTACTTTGCTTGAAATCTTTTCACCCCGAATACTCAAACGCTAGTTAAATTTAAAGACCAGTTGAATTTTAAATTAGGTATTGTGACTGACTGACCTTATTGATATAATAATCGTATCGGGTGACACGAGATCTAATTTGAATAAAATGTCAGTAGGTACCTACATGGCTTTCAGCTTACAGTATATTACCCTTTTAAACTTAGCTACATAAATATATTTGTAATAGTAATGGGTTTACATCAATAGTGCAATTTGCAATGTTCTGGGTTTGGTAATATTGAAGCCATGGCTGTTGGAATCAACAGTTACCTATGGCTTTGATCTTGCCACTATGAGTTATTAGTGTAATTACTTAAGGTCGTAACGCCAACCTTCTTCGATATATTTGAAAAATCTTTTTGGAATCACACGTTTTACTACATAACGGAAGTATATTTCACTTAGATAACTATCGACGTCTCGCTGCTAGAGGTCTCACGCAATAGGGGACGATTACTCCTTACCGGGCCCAGTACCAAATTCCGGGCTACTACTAACACTTTTTGACAGAAAAAACTCAATAATATTTTGCCTGACCTGGGAATCGAACCAGAGACCATGCGATTGCAGCTTAGCCACACTTGCGACCACTACACCTAAGAGTAGTTAAAATCGTTCTTGTATTCAGTGATTCAAACTTTTTAACTATGTTTGCCAAAATTTAATAAAAATGAACTATGTAACACTTGCCAGGTTGTCAGTTTGCCAGCGCATACTTTATTTTTAAGTAAGACAACAATATTGTGTCTACTTTATCGTTTCTTTTACCTCTGAGCTAAACAAACTTATACCAACATCATTTTCTGTTATTCTGTACTCTTCTCTGGCTTGACATACACTCGTATATACAGTTACATAAGCACATAATAATTTAGAACCATAAAGTTGGAAATATAAACGGAGATAAATACATTCATCAGTTACTAAGGCTTTTGGTTAACGTCGTGAAATCGATTTATTATTCTTTTTTTTTTTTTTTTAAAAAAACGTTGCCCCACACTAGGATTTCTCCTGTATCGTGGGTGCGTTTACAAACACAAATTTCACATACACAAACAGCCAGACCTATGTGCAATGCGGGAATCGAACCCGCGACACGTTGCGCAGCAGCCAATCTCTCAGCCACTGCGACAACCGTGCGGTCAAAAATTCTGAAGAAGACGTATGGTCTTTGAATAATCCGAACTATTACTGACATATTAGACGAGTCTCCGATGAGACACGAAGAGCACTTAAGGGTTTTGCTGCCGTCCGATTGTCGTGCGACGCCCGTACGGCTGCCGCACGATAGTCGGATGGCTCTGCCGACGTGTCAAATGTATTGAAAAAAACCGGCCAAGTGCGAGTCGTACTCGCGCACCCAGGGTTCCGTATCATTTTCGGACGTATAAAGTGAAAAAAACCGGACCGCATAACTAAGTTTGTTTATGAAGGAATTTTGATGATTTTAAAAAAACGGTACTACTTAGGAACATCGTTTTATTTTGGTGCAATATTTGGGTCAATTCCTATCAACTCTAATTATTTCAGATTTTTCGCCCCGCAAACGTCGGAGATAAGGGGGGGGAATGGTATTTTTTCAGACATTTTTCATCATATGTCAAAAACTGTGAGACATAAAATCAAACAAAAATATATTTTGAAATTTACAGATCAAGCCCTTTCATATGATATGTCACTTGATCTAGTAACCCCACTTTGAAATTTTGGACCCCCACTCCGGCCCCTTTTGCAATGAAAATAAAATATTTTTTGACTTTTTACATTTGCAATAAAGTTGGACAAGCATTCTTTATAACCGTTCCAAATTTCAAGTCGATAGCATTAGTGGTTGCTGAAATAACCAGGTGTGACAGACAGACAGATAGATAGACAGACGAAGTCGCACCATAAGGGTTCCTTTTTTACCATTTTGGTACGGAACCCTAAAAACAATCGGTGGTGCGCAGTGCGACACCCGCACGGTTGCCACACCACTACCACACGGCAGCAGTCTGATATCAATCGTCTAAATTGAAGGAACCCATGAGCTTCAGCTATTTTTCATTAGCTGTTGATATGGTCAAGTTCTGATCAATACTAATTTAAACTCGGTAATTACCGATACAAAAATTTAAATTGAATTAATTACTTGTAGCAGCCAAAATTCAACACTATATTATAGTCTGTTATGCTAAACGAGGGTTATATTGAAGGAGGATATTTAGTACTCGATACTACTTTGATTAACTTCGGGACCAAACCTAAAATCCCGAATAAAAAACAGTTTTTCCATTAATTTGTCGAGTGATATGGGTATTTTTGCATGGAACAGTTGAATTTTTTTCGTGATTTCAAGATTTACAAGAGTACTTAATCGAACTAATATCGAATACTGAACACTCTCCTTCCATTCTCCTTCCACTCTCCTTCCTCGTTTAACTTAATAGACTGTAAACAAATATATTGCAGAATAGCCAAAGTGAGTGAGTGACTCAGTTTGCGATAGCGTGCACGACCGCTTTCATGAGCTGTTTTTCTTATCTTTTTGTATTCAATACACTTATTTTTTCAAGCTAAGTAATATACTTAATACTTATGTGCAACTCATAAAAATCCTAAACACATTCCCACTTTACACCTCTAATTCCGATATTCCAGAAAAAATAACCATAGAAAACAAGCCGATAAAACCAAACCGTATCTTTGTTTTCGCTGTCAAATATGAAACCATTAATATAAAAAAAACCGAGGTTTCTCGTAAAAATTCAGATATAAAACAAGGAAATAAAATTCATGCCGAAGCGTTTCTTTTATCATGAGCCATTCAATATACGAGTAAAATAAACCACAGTACGAACTGTGGAAGACAAAAAGCCTCTTTCATTAGTCCCCGAGAGAAATCTGTATTTTTTATTCGAAACGACAAAAGTTTTAACCCTCAGAGTTTGCGTCTATAAATCACTTTAATTTATAGAGACGAAAGCGCGGAACACTTTAAGTTTCGGAATTACGAGGTTGCTATTAAGGTTGACAAATGTTACTTGGAAACGACATACTGGAAGTGGTTATATTAATTGGTTACTTTTAAAATTGACGGGGATTTGTTGAGGGACAAAGTTTAGACATAAATTCGGGTTATAAATAAGTGTAGCTTTTTAATCGTTAATGTAATTGGAGTTTTACACTTTTATGAGACATATTTGACGAGAAATTGACGACATCGAGGTTTCATGCAAGTACCATAATTGGACCCTGTTAAGCAGAAAAGATCCAGATAATTTTTTTTGTTAAATAGAGTTATCTACCGTATCCTTAATGTCTTTAATGTCTAAACTCGATTTTACCAAAAATGTTGGTTGGATCTTTTCTGCTTAGCAGGGTCTAATTATACTAAGTGCTGATTAGGTTATCACATTAAATGATACCACATATACCTCGTAGCATTAGTAAAACAATAACATTTAATATTTTAGTCGCGGGACATTCTTTTTTAATTTAACAACATCATGTAGGTGCGTAGAGATATCACCTGACGAATACTAGTAGGTCAAAGACCCATGGCCGCTGAACATAGTCCAAACATCAATTCTGTTTATATCATTATTTTATGCATCAGTGAATTAAGTTTCAGTCACTAACCTACCTACTAATCGTGGTGACTGTGACAAATTGTCGTCCCAGAATTTTTTTCAAGTGAAATATGAATTTCTCGATTACTCAGAACAATGCTTGGCCGTGAACACTGACGAGAGGGCCTTTTGAGACACATTTTGGTGTATCCTGCCTACTTATATTTGTATATTTTTTTGTACGACGATGGTAGCAAACAAGCGTAGGTACGGCGTGCCTGTGAGACAAAAGTTTTACCCGACCGAGTATCACATGCACGTTATCGACCCCTTAAAATGAAAATTCGCTGTGCCGACAACTTAGGGGACATGCAGATGCCCCGCTGTCAACATAGCGCATCCTCAAGAACTCTGGCGACCTTACTCGTCACAGGAACACAACTCTACCAAAGAGTAGCGTTATTTGGCTGTGGTATTCTGTAAAGTGGAGCTACTTCCCCAGTCTGGCTGCTCCATATCGCTCGGTGCCTTACCTCTCATAACGAGCAGAGTCTTGTTAACGTTTAAAAGTACATTAAGTTAAAATGCGAAAGGTTTTTTTGTGCCTTTAAGGAACACAAAAAAACTTTCGCAGATCAAAATAATTATCTACTAAAATATTTTCAGCTCAACAAAAATAATTTACTGTCGGTTAATCGAAAAGTTGCAATTCACATTTTTCCTCTCGAAAATGTCTCAAAACTCAAACAAATCAAGCGAAGCACTTAGAGCAAGCTTTGGCTTTTTACTCCAAAGACGTCAAACTTTAATTGTTCGCCGGTCTTGTTATGTTAACCTGATTCCAAGTTTCTTTTGTAAGAGCTCCGGATGTGTAATTTAAAAGTAACAGCGTGGAGTACTTGTGTTTATTTTTCAGTCAATGTTTTTAATTATTATGTATTTACTGGAGCCACAAGTATTCTTAGAGATTTTTTTAGAAAGTGTTTAGCGATTAACCCCGTATGAAATACAGACTATGCTTCAAATTTTTTTCCGACCTAAAATTCGAAATAAAAAAAAATACTCTTAACGTTACTGGAGCGAGTTTGAGAACTAAAAAAAATGTGAAGCCGGTATTATTTTATGGTCCTTAGATCCAAAAATATTGCATTTTGTACTGAACGATATCCGGGGAGTTTCAAATAATTATAGTTCAGTTTCCAAAGATCACTTAAATAGATGTACTAATTGATAGCAGAGTCCGAATAATATAATTTTGGTCCTCGGACCCAAAAATACTAGGATTTAACCAACCAGCGTTGCCAGACGTCCCGATTTTGGCGGAACGTCCCGATTTTCAGCCCCAAAATTAAATGTCCCGCGTGGGACAGGCTCAGTCCCGCTTTTCGGGGATTACGCGACGGTGCGGCGCGGCGGTTAATATTATAGTAAAGTGACCTATTTTCATCAAAATATATTTGCGGTGGCTATCTATCATCATTGTAAACATAATTTGAAACTCAAATATAAGAATAAGTACCTAGGTAGGTACTTATTAAAGATACTTATAAGGACATTCAGCAGTTTATTTTTTATTTTTTACTAGGTAGTAAAAAATAAAGAATAAAATATTGCTGAATGTCCCGCTTTCGACGAAAGAATCCCGCTTTTTTTACTCAAAAAGTTTCAAAATCCCGCTTTGCCCAAAAAAAATCTGGCAACGCTGGATTTAACCCACAAAAAAAATCCTTATCCATAAATCCAATTATCATACAAATAGTGCAGTGCACTAATTATGGCCGCGTTAGCTGGAGCAGACCGTGGGATGTTTCAATTTAACTTTTTGCTCCCCTCCGACGTCCCGTTGTATGGCTTGCGGCTTTTTACTCTATAGTTTTGTTAGGGAACCGTTACACGCTGTCCGTTACACGGACTTTACCAGTTCGCCCGATTCGGAAAAGTTGTAGGATCGAGAGTCAAAAGTCCCGTTTTGAAAGAAGCATTTTTTTACCAAAACTATTTGAATTTTACATCATATCAATATTTAAACCTTCCTTGCCAATTTTCAAATTATAAAAGTCCTGACTCACTTATTTCAAACATTTGGACCTAAAAAAGTGAAATTTTGCACAGAGGTTCCTTATAAAATCTAGACAAGGAATAAGACTAGATTTTTCGAAATCCCCACGAGATACTAAAGTCCGCAAAAGCCAGTACGATAATAATTACGATGAATTATTATTCTTCTACAATACTCTAATAGCTAAGGCATACTTCCATGTAGAGTTACCGAGGAAACCGTGCCGAGCACCACCCACCCGTCACCGTCATTGTATTGTATTGTATAACGGGCTGGTGTCCGCAACTCCACGTCAAAGCGCGTATTTTGCGTGCGGGTGGGAACGGGTGGGAGACTATTCGACCCATCCCAATTCCCCGAGAAAGGCCAGCAGCGCCCCAATGTTGCTGACTATCTCTTATTTATTTATTTATTTATTTATTTGGGACTAACAAACAGTTACACATTAGATCTTATGAACTAACTTACAAAACAGATACATGATACAAATGTGGAACTAACACCGTTATCCACAATATACAAGACAGAATATTTATTGTTATGAGCAAAACGAATTAAAGTTAAGAAAACAAACAATTATTATATTATCTCGCGGAGAGTACCTGGGTTGCCAAAGTACTTTGCCCTGTATTTTGCAACCGCCGGGCAGTGCAGGAGTACGTGGGCTGCTGTCTCGTCTACCTCCATGCAGGCACGACACAGGGGGCTGTCCGTGACTCCTAAGACAAAGAGGTGTTTATTAAACGAGCCGTGTCCGTAACCGTCATATCGAAGCGATCAAATCTAACCAGTCCCTAACCCTTTAACGAGACGTAGGTACATTTTTTGTGCGTGCCCATGTTATGAGTTTTGCAAAGGCAAATATAATAGAAAGTTACGTCACGCGCTGACACTTTTTTGCGACATATTCACAGCTTTACGCCTTAATTTTTTGTCTCCTTCTGTGACCCTATTGTCGTTGTAAATAATGTAAACCAGCTCAAAGTTGGTTGTTTGCCTACATAATGTATAGGATAACATCGTGTGGCGAATTCGTACGGGTAAGCATGTAAGCAAGAGTGTCAAACGTTATAATTATTCATAAGTTGCTGTACAACACCTTAGTAAGTTATAACATAATGCAAATAGATTTTTTACCACAAGAAAAAGGTTCTACTACTTTCAAAGCAAGAAAACTGGTGTGTCACTGGTTCTCAACGGTTTCTTTCGATTTTCTGTTAAAAATCTGCACCTATTTAAAAATCTCGGCAGATAGTCTGCATGTCACTTAAGAAAATTAAATAAAACTCCCCTTTCATGTAGATAAATAGCATCGTTAGAAAAATATCGCCAGTTACTTTTAATTGAGCACCGGACTCGATTAGGTTCGTTTGATTCAGAGTTAAAAGATATAATTAATATCGTTATCTGCTACGGATGCAATTTGTTCAAAAGGTCTACGGTTACTACGCCGTAGAGCACAGCGTAGATGTCGTAGACGATGGCTACGCATTACTTAAATTTTCCTGTAAACGTATTTCCTCAGTTAAGCCAGCTGGATTATAGATTTCATTCAATTTTGGTAGGATTTGTGTTAGACAATCTTTTAAATTATACAGGGTGGCGATTAGGTTATCACATTACCAACTTGTATTAACAGTTGTACTATTTATTGGTACATTTACTGACCTGTAAAAGCGGCAACCGGCAATTTTTTTTATTGTGTATGTACAAAGAACGCCATTTAGGATACATGGTTTCATTTAATGTGATAACCTAATCGCCACCCTGTATATTACGTCGACGAATCGTTACACTACGTAGAATCCAGAAAAAACGAAAATAAAAAAATCAACGCTTAAAACATTTTCACAGAAAGATAATAAAATAATTTTCCGCTTTTCCTCCCATCACATACAGACTTTAAGGGTGTGCATCGACGCACCTGATGTTATAATCCCCTAGGGATCCACGCACCCCGTTATAAAAAGAGGTGCGCGAAAGTAAATAAGTTATAAGTCACGTGACAATCCAGCTTGCCTTGTTAATTTTTTGGCAACCTAAATAAGCGGGGCGACCTTTCAGCTGAGATTTGCGGATTGATTCTCGCGTTGAGATATCATATTTGTCTCTAAGGCCCGTATTACAGAACGATGCTCGAGCACAGATCTCTGCTTGAGCATAGATTTAAAGACATTTGATTGGTTGAAATCTATGCTCAAGCAGAGATCGGTGCTCGAGTATCGTTCTGGAATACGGGCCTACGTATCTGAGTTGTCACTTAGTACAGTATCTGCCACGGAAGTCGAACTAATAAACTTGACTTTCAATATGCGTTTCAAATAGGTTATAATAATTATTACTTATCATATGAGAACGTTATTTTTGAATTATACGTATTATCAACACAATGCTGCGGAGTAGCACGGGGTCTCTTGTGAGGTTTTAATATGATTAGAATTAATTGTGTTTAGTGAGTTGTTGTGCTATAGACCTAGGAGTCTGATGCAATAAATTTTTCACCCCTATATATATGACTTCTATTTGTAACTAAAAAATAAACAGGAGCGTGTTACGTCACCTCGTTTAGCTACATTTTTTTAAACGTTACAACACGCTCCGCACTCCTATGGATACAATCTTAGTCTTAACATAGGACTGACGTAAGATGCCACCCCCTAATGAAATGAAGACGTACAGTGTTTACATGGCGTTTGCAGCACAAGGGTGGTTAGCCAGCTAATTTGAGTGATGCTGACATTACTTCACATAGTGGAGGTATAAAGCCGCTTATTATTTTGCTGGATTATAATTTTCTTTTGAAGTTAAAGGGCTTAAATGTGGCAACATTTTGTAGGGAGTGAAAAATATATTTAAGATGTTATGTTTATTTAGATATTTTACTATACAATACATTATGTGAAAGTTTATCGCAGGAATTCAATGTATTTTAAATTATTTAAAAGTAATATAATAAAAATAATATAATGCAATCACTATTTTATCAAATGTATGACTAAGGCGATTCGCACACTGCCCCGCATCACGCAGCGGGGTGCGGGAGTGCGTGATCTTACGTTGTTTGCAATTACCTATAGTTGTATAGAAATCACGCATAGTACAACACACTGAAAACGCATTCACGCACGGGGTTGCACATCACGCACCTACATGCGGAGAAACACGCACCCCCGCGCGTGAGTGCGGGGCAAGACGTAAGGTATGGCATACTGAGATCTGTACCCCTATCATGAGTTTTTTTGACGTATAGTTTCGTTAACGTAAGCATATTTTGAATTTAAAATACAGCAGTCCTGAAACATTTTGATAAAATTTTATACAATTTGCACATTTAAAAAAATACAGAGAAATTAATTAAGTATTTATATAAATATAGTGTAACAAACGTGTATTTTCAATTCAAAATATGCTTACGTTAACGATACTACACGTCAAAAAAACTCATGATCGGGGTACTGCAGTATCGTGCGTGATTTCGTGTTGACAGTTGACATCTGCCGACAACATAATATGGTTGCTAGGAAGTTTGTTTTATTGTAAATCTGCCAGTATGAAGAACAAGACAATCATTGCCATCTAGTGTAATAAATTAGATACTAATGAATTGCTTTATAAAATGTCAAAAAAGTTGCTAAGACAACACTAGTAGGTGGCGTATCGTTTTTTCCTCTAGGCTACCGCATGACAATACTGCACCTACGTGCGTTTGTGTTGTGCGGAAAAATCTGTATGATGATGCAGATCTACACTCCCGCACCCAAACGCGTGGCGCCGTCGCCACGCACCCCGCTGCGTGATGCGTGGCAGTGTGCGAATCGCCTATGATTGACCTCTCATAGTCTCACTATACAACATTATTTTTTATTAATGCAAAAGCCAAAACACCCCAAAAAGATTTTAATTAAAATAATTTAATTAAAACATTTGAAAAATAAATAACATGAAAACTGACAAAAGTTACACGCTAGCTTCGTCCTCGTGCTGCAAACATACAACATATTATTTTTTTTTTTTTTTACTTATTGAAACAATATTTTAAAAACAACTGAAATCAATTCTTTCACTGATTCTGAACAAACTACTTTCAGTTTTTGTATTTACTAAAAATAATGTTGTATCGTAGTAACACATACCTAAGGTATTTAAGCTATAAACCAACCCAGTTAGACAATAGCATAATAAAAAATTCTTAAAACTATAAGCGTAATTTTACCCCTCATTTTCCACGTTACATAAAGATTGTTCGCGCTAGGAGCACCGGCTGATTTCCTTGGCATAATTTTTCTCCCGGCTGCATATTGTCGAGGGCAGGTAATTCTATTTGCCAGCGAAAATCTTTAGTAAATATCTTTTCGGTTGGAGAAATTGTGAACCTTGTCGTCATTTATTATTAAAACACCTTTTCGACAATTTCCGTGGTGGTAATATGCGGTACAAAATTATTATTTAAGCCGACTTTAAGAAATTTGTTTTGTTTTAACATTTTGTGGTAACAGTTTTGGCTTATCGGTTTCCAGATTCAAATAGGTACCAAAAAAAACTATGGTTCGCAAACTGACATTCAGAAATCTCGCGGTGATGCTGACGTGAGTTATAGTACAAAAACCTGTACCTATTAGGTACAATCACCTCAACAACCTTGCTTCGATCACAATACATTATTATGGATTATATCTGCTGTAACTATGCCACGCGTCGTATTCCCCGTGGTATAAGCAGACGATTAATCATGTTTGACATGTTGACTCATGTTTGATGAAATGCGGTCCACCTATATTATGATAAAATATAGTAAACATTATTTTATGTTCATATAAAAAAATGTGGTTGGCATTGCTTGTGTCTTGCGGTTTTTGTAACATCTAAAATTCTAAAACACTTACTTTTCACCTCTCGTGAAAGAAGAACAAGTATCAAATCTCTAATGAATTGTTTAAAAAAAGCAAATTATGAAGATACTATTAGGAACGTTTAAACTTATTTTATATCAGACAGACTTGCGTTTGTTAAGTCAATTTAAGATAATAAGATAAAAGAAGATTAAAATAATCGAATAATTAACACATCTAACAATCGGCTCACGTCATCAACTCCATAATAAATCACATTCGATTATAAGCCTTTGTAAATTACCATTGGTACGACGCATCTATCGAAAATCACGTGCGCCGTCGTAATACAGTTAGGCAGGGAAATTGTCCCCAGGTATTAGGAAATAATGTCATTAAAACACTGCTTTCTAGAGACGTGATTGATGCGAGTTCGTTCTTCATTACCGTTTTGAGATCATGGTAATGACATTTCTAGATAGTTCGATTTAGATTTCTTATAACTTTTAAGCAGTATGAATAATTGGAAAGCTTGTTACTATTTACCCGACTGCGAGACGCAAAGGAGGGTAATGTGTTTATCAGTCTATGTATGTATGTATGTATGTATGTATGTATGTATGTATGTATGTATGTTTGTTTCTATGTGGCGTTCTAGAGACCAAATGCGTAGGTCGATTTTGATAATTCTTACGTCAATCGATTCGTCTTAACCTTGCGAGTGTCACTAAAGACATAACAGTAATCAAAATTCACCACAGCGACAACCAGACGCCATATTGTCAAAATGAAAAAAAAAAAGTTGATGAACTATGTCAAGTGGGGTGTCGTTGAATAGGTATTTTAAAATCATCTTTAGGTTCCTTTTATCATTTTTCATTTTAAATAATAGTTTAGGATATATAACGATTTAAAGTTGTTTAACAAAGCAATCATTCTCACTAATTCTTACTTATTGATTTAAGTTTTTATTTCAAGTATTAACGATATACAAACAAAAAAGAACATTACGAAAACATACATTAAAAACTAAAAAGTGAAAAATAAAAATAGTAAATTAAAAATTAAAAAAACCCGACTGCCAAAAAACAACTAAAAAGTTCAAAACAAGAGCACTTTTCAAGCAGTCTGATGCAGTTGGTGGCATAAAATCTAATATTTAACACAAATAATTGCCACCAACTGCATCAGACTGCTTGAAAAGTGCTCTTGTTTTGAACTTTTTAGTTGTTTTTTGGCAGTCGGGTTTTTTTAATTTTTAATTTACTATTTTTTTTAATTTTTAATTTACTATTTTTTTAAATACACACATTTGTGTCTAGCAGTGTAACAGTGAGTTGCAGAAAAGGTCATTAAGTTTTAAAGGAGACTTTAACGATGGAAATTGTATGGTTAATGTTTCCATTAAAATTTAATTTTCTTTCTGCGACCGACCGTAAGTGTACGATTTAAATAATGCGTGTGGTTGTAACGGAATCTGACCGAATACTGCGACTGCGCATTTTTTTTGCCGTCTAAATGGAACACATTACATTACAGAACATAGAACATAATTATATGAATTAACACACACGACGCACTAAACCATTGTCACACAAAATAGGAGATTGGCGAATTTAAATCTAAAGGCTCAGCGCAGGCTGGCTCGAGCAAGGGTCGGTTTGGGGTCAGTCATACTCGGCGCCGGCTCGGGTCATGATGGGGACGTCGCGACGGGCCTCGTCGGCGAGGTCGGGTACCCCACTAGGGGGTGCCCTTAGAGTGTGGTCGCTTAGTTTGTAGTTTTTATTTAGTTTTAAGCCTGGCTGGAGGCATTTGTAAGTCCTCACCAGAAGGCCGCGTTAAGCAGTGACGGCTGTTAGAAGCCAACTGCGAGAGGCAATTTCAAAAAAAAAAAAAATAGGAGTTTTCCTAACTTTTTTAATGCTGCAGAGTCAGAAAACGCTGTCGTCTGCATGGCCCTTAAAATAAGCCAATAAACACCAGAATCATAATTATAACGATAACAGGATATTAAAACGCACCTACTACCTAAATAGAGAACCAATAATAGTATCTAGGTATTAAGCTAAACTTATGGCAGTTGTAAAAAATATAACTATAAATGCTCTGCTAGCACTTATAATCCTTGAACTCTATGGTACCCCTAAATACTGATGCAATAGGACCAGTATGGCTGTTCTTTATTTTCTTATCCAATACAAAAAAAACTGGCCAAGTGCGAATCGTACTCGCGCACCGAGGGTTCCGTATCAGTTTTGGACGTATAAAGTGAAAAAAACCGGACCGCAAAACTAAGTTTGTTTGTAAAAGAATTTTGATGATTTTGAAAAAACTGTACTAGTTAGGAACATCGTTTTATTTTTGGTGCAATATTTGGGTCAATTCCTATCAACTCTAATTATTTCAGATTTTTCACTCCGCAAACTTCGGAGATAAGGGGTAAATGGTATTTTTTCAGATATTTTGCATCATATGTCGAAAACTGTGAGACAGAAAATTAAATAAAAATATGTTTAAAAATGTGCAAATCAAGCCCTTTCATATGATATGTCACTTGACCCAGTAACCCCACTTTGAAATTTTGGACCCCACTCCGGCCCCTTTTGCAATGAAAATAAAAATACTTTTTTATTTTTTTATTTGCAATAAAGTTGGACAAGCATTCTTTATAACTGTTCCAAATTTCTAATCGATAGCATTAGTAGTTGCTGAAATAAGCAGGTGTGACAGACAGACAGACAGACAGACAGACAGACGAAGTCGCACCATAAGGGTTCCTTTTTTACCATTTTGGTACGGAACCCTAAAAACAGTAAAGTCGATTCTCCGAAAGAGCTATTACATTATATAAAGAAAACACATCAGTCACCGTTGTACCTACACTTTCTTACCCTTTCAGCAATATTAAATTGAAGAGAAAGAAACTTGCAACTCAAATGTATTAGTTCTCTTTTATGAAAGAAGTTTGGATCGGTTTGTTGTTTTTTTTCTCTATTTAGCATGTTGTTTCGTACTTTTTTGTCTTTATTGGGGTTTTTTGTATTATATTTTTACCCGATTGCGGCAATTTTGAAAGGAATCGTAATTACTTTTGGGCTATGTTGGTATGTATGTGAGATCGTTTTTCACCTCGTAGTCTGAAATTTTACTGATTTTATTTTAAGAGGCTGACAACAGCTAAATTAGTTTTTTTGTGCACATATTTTACCAATACGATATATGTTCTATATTAATTATGCAATTGTTCTTAATGATCTATAGTGACACGTTACTACTGCCAATAAAGTACAGCAATTGTTCTTTCAAAAGTAGATCTGTGTCAATTTTTACGAAACTTTATGAACGTCTATAGCGTGCCGTTTGTGTAGCTTAGCGTATTAGTCCCATATTCAGCAATGGACATACACAGACCGATAACACAAGTATCTAGGTACGAGGCAACAAATAATTTATTCATCTCATCTGTCACCTTTCAGAATCACTAGTTAATTTGCTTTGTAATTTACATCTGCCTTCATCACGTTGTCGTTTTTGCATCAAATTAGGCACACCAAGTAATGACACTTATTTCTCATTTCATATTTACAGGCCAACTTAGCGGTTTGAGCGACGTAATTAGAAAACTTTTTTACATCATAATTACGAATGGTTGCGTCAGAAATTTTGGTGAAATTCCCTAATAATGTTACTGGGGAAGTTTGTGATTTTAAATTGCAACATTTACCGGGTTGTTGGTCATTTGCAAGTTGTTTTGCGTTTGGGGTAGGTACTCGGTTTGCTTGAAGTTTTAAGTGTAATTGATTCGATACTTTGACGAGTTTATGAATTGAATAAAAAAATTGCAATTTATATAAGTTAGGTAGATTCTTTCCATGTCAAACTGATGACAAGTACTGTTTTTTTTTAATCAATTTTATGTAATCAATTCATCTTTCTTAGAGTTTTGTTGAATTGAACAAACAAAAATATCACGACAGAACAAAGACAAACAAACAAAAAATATCTTGACACAATTTCACAAAGTAAACAAAATTAATATCAATTTCCCTTAAAAAAAGATCTTATTTTATATTTACAAGTCGGTAATATTGCACAGCGAGCGATTAATATCAACCGGGACCTTCGGTGCAAGAAGTAATCGGTAATATGATAAATCTCTCCCCTCGTCCTAGCTTACGCGTACTCAAAGCAATTTCCCCAAAAAAATTGAATTAATTTTTGCCAAACAATTGAAAGCAGTATCAATATTAATGAAGAAAGCTTTTTGCTCATTTATTCTCATGACGTATGTGGTATTAAATAACATTGGGAATTTATCAGTGATTGAATTTTTTGTTGTGATTATTTTGGAGATGAAAAGGTCTCTGTGTATTTGTATTTCAGCAAGCAAAAATATCATGAAATTGAAAGTTATACTTGGAAGTGTCATTAAAGTAAATAGGTACCGTACACACATTTCTAAAATGAATGTTTTAGGTAAACAAAAATTATCGGTTACTATTTACGGATTTCCCCAAATCTAAATATCGCACATAGAAGAAAAACGATTAAATCTGGTAATTACACCAATCCCATGAATCAACAGTTGCAAATCTATAACATTACAATCAGGATCCCAAACTCCCCGACTATAGCATTTAGTATTACATCTCTTATCTCTCGCGGACACGTGCCATACACGTCGATACAGGCTTAATCCATCACCCCAAACTCTTTGATGGTATAACACAATGGGGACATTTTTAGTTTCCCCAACGAGATAAAAGTTTGCGTCGCGTGGGCGTACACAGACGGATAGAGATTGGCAGTGTTGCACAAACAATGATGGTGGTTGAAACACATGTCGTTATGTAATAAATATTTCATACTGGATTATAAAATTATAATTCATTGAAAAAAATAAGATAAATAGCCTATTACTACTATTATGTTAAATTATCTGGCAGATAATTTTATACAAATTCTGTTTTTGTTTTAAAATTATTTGGGGAAACAGGCCCGAAGGCATAAGTTCCATAGTAATCAATAAGAGAGTTCTGCGCACAGTTTTCAATAAATAAATCTGTTGTTGCGTCTGAATGTTGCGTTGATTTTTATGTACCTACCCGTGACAAATTACGAAACCAGCCGTGATCGATTTTAGTACCCCTATTGCTGAGCCCTACATATTCGTACGTGATAATTTTAGAAGGATCCAAAAGTCATTTTAGTTGTGCCCAAGGCAGTATTCACCCCTAAATTAAAATAAAATCTTGCACAATAAAGATAGCAAGAGCGTACAAATCTACAATTTATCGTACGCCTGATAATTAAGATCAAAATGTTATAAAAAAACATAGCTATTTTAGGCCACAATGTATAAAAATGTATTTATTAAAATTGGGGTAAACAAAAATGGGGGCAGTAAAAATGACAGAACTGCTGTCCCCTACAAGGCACGTAGAATAAGAACGTAATGCTTTATTACTCTTTTCTTGTGTCCCCATTAAGCTAAACGTTATAGATACCGCGGATAAGCGTCGCAAAGCAATGTTTTTATTTGATTCTATTGGGGTGGAATCCGAGGGTGTCCTATGTCACATTGACCGTCTCATGTCTGTCTATTAGGGTACATAAACGCCAATGGTTGCCGTAATGGGTGGTTTGAAAGACGTGCACGTGCATATTTTAAGGCATTATTTGGTTATGTTGCCTTTGATTATAATATCAGGATGTAATTGTATCAGGGGAAAGATCTCATACCTACAAATAAGATTCATTTTTTTTAAATTTGTCGTAGTGGTATTTAAAAAAAATTCATACTTAGGTATTATGATTTTGGAAGTTCTTACATAAGTACTTATAGGGTTTTACTGGTTGAAGGAGGGTATTCACTATTCCATTCTCGGTCAATAAAAAAAATGTTGTAGGTACTCCTGAGTCGTACTGCATTTACAAATAAAAATTCCCATACTTAAACGCTCAGATCCGAAAAAAATATTTGTATTGTGCGGGAATCGAACAAGCGACACGTCACGCGGCAGCCAATCACTCAGCAATACATCATAAATAATATTTGTTCAAATTTTGAAAAATCTTTTAAGCACGGAAAAATGTATAGCCCGAAGATAGCTCGCGCTAAATCGGTCACATTTCTTTGTATGAGATGAGGCATCTGTACGTATAGTATTATATTATCTGTGATATTGCGAAGAAAAATCAACTGTTCTATAAAAAAAAACCATATCACTCGACAAGAACAGCTGATATTTTTTGCGGTTTCAAGATTGGTTCTGCAGTGTATCGAACGAGATTTGAATACTGAATACCACCTTTCAATACGTCCCTCGCTCAACCTGGCACTCTGTAGGCATTAGTGATTTTTTTATTTGATCGTTACACGATCATACTGTAATAGGTGCAGTTTTACTTTGTTACCTACAAGAAAAGCGAGGTATGTAAATAATTTCTACGTGAGTAGAACAGCTACAGATAGTTATTATAAAAACCTAAATATAACACAATGCAAAAGTTAAGCAACAGTAAAATACTTAACTACCATCTATCATCAAACGAACGACAATTTATCTCATACTGACATAACGATTACGTAGTCACTTAGGAATACAGGCGGTCTAAGGCTCGTATGAACGATGCTCGAGCACAGATCCCGACTTGAGCATAGATTTAAAGCCATTCGATTGGTTGAAACTAGTTTCAATCTATGCTCAAGCAGAGATCTGTGCTCGAGTGTCGTTCTGTAATACGAGCCTTTCAACCCACCCTCATTCTAATTTATAATACCTAATGTATATTTCGTTTAGTAAACTTTCCATTCTCTAAAATTTGCATTCAGGCTGTTGTGTTTGTTTGTCCAAAATGTCTAGTCTTGTCACTAAAATCTCTCGCAAAATATTGTCGTGTCACCTGATAAGGTTGCTTCAGGCGATTGTCCCTAACAAAAGTAGATATTTGGGCCGAACTGACAGCTCAGTTTGTTCCCGACTACTAATGTCGCTCTCGAGACGTCTCAGACGTTTATATCTGCGGAGGGCGACTACGTAACGAAGGGGTTAAAGTGAGACGCGCAGTGGTAAGGTTGAAAATAAAAATTATATTTTTTTTAACTTGCTCTATAGGCTTACTGTTACAAGAAGGTTTTTTGTACTATCTTAAGCAAAGTATTATGCTTAAACAGAAAAACAGGCTGTCATAACACTCATAACAGTCGTTCAGTTAAAATAAAGAAAACCTATACTCTAGAAATCTTTAAACCCTAGAGCGTTTCGGCCAAGACGTGGGCTGAAGCTAACAGGATATTCAAGTGTCAATTTTCAAAATTATGTCACTTAGGACATTTTTGGGGTTAAAGTACTTATACCTAAACGTTGTTCCATGTGTTTGAATGTTGTACATAGTTTATAAATATAGAATATTTTTTTACCACAACAAAAACTCCACCTCCAAGTACCTGCCTACATTCATTTCATTATTATTTTAGTCCAAATTCATCCCGAACTGTGCATATATTTTCGGGCCCAAAGTGGCCAGTATCCGGGACACTTACGAGAGCGTATCAAACCGCGGCCCGGGGCCTGCGCGTATAACTGAATGGGGCCACGTGACCGGCCTCCCAACAACCAGAGAAATGGTTGGAACTAGTCCCGCCATCGTTCTATTGCTTTGCGAAAGTTTTTGTAAAAACCTGGTTTGGTTATTGGATCTGTAAGGATTGTCGATAATGGTGTGATTTTTTTGTACTTAGGTTGGAGGATTATGCCTGTAAAATTGTTTAGTACCATAACTTTTGAAGTCAATTGATAATTGATCACTTAGTAAATGCGTAGTAGGTATTATTCATGATTTCGGGTGTTTGATTTCTCCTGTCTACATGGCGACCATGACAGTTTATTAATCGATTACTTTATGCAATTTAAGCAATTATCAATATTGTTACACGTAATTACTTAAATATTGATTAATCGCAATTCATCATTTCGGGGACCCTTTATTAGGTGATAAAATTCGTACCTTAAAACCAATATTATATAAGTTTCATTAAAGTGATTTACTTAAGAAAACTTTCCAGTTTCCGAACACTATCATTGTAACCTAAGCCCGACTAATCGCTGAATTTCAGTAACCTTTTTAAACAACACGCCAGCTACCTGTACCAATATTTTTTAACTAAACTTGGCACCAGCAGGCATAATCCTAAGTAAGATTAACGGGCGAGGCGGCGAGGGCAGTAATTACAGACATTATTGGCAATCGATGGGATCCGCAGATTTAGTACGCCGACTTACGACCACGAGATTTGGCGAAATACTCGCATTGGAGCTGGTTTAGATTGTGTTTGTCTTTATTAGGAAGTAATTAAATACGTATGATTGAAACTGCTTTCTTAATTTATGTAGTAGGTACACATAAATCGAGAAATAATAATAAAAAAAAATTGTCAAACGACAACGTTTATTGCCCACTTTTAACTGTTTTCTTGGCGACTGTACATGCGCGAATGACTCGGTGAGCAACTTCAGCCCGGCCGACATAGATCGTGCGGGCCGTATGTGAATTCATCCACACCAACTTGTTATCAACTTGTAATGGTTTATAATCTAAATCTTTCGATTGTAAAGAAACTTTGGTACCTACTATTTCACATAAAAAATTACTGTATCAGCCAACTTAGGATGAAAATCAGCGCTGTAGTAGGTAGGTAATATTGCAGCATGCTGTGATTATTTTACTGTATTAATTTTACTTGTGTAAAACCCTTTCAATGTGTACAATGTTTTTTGTATTGTGTTGACCAATAATCTTTATTTTCTTTCCTTCTTTCTGTCAGTTAGAAACTACAAACTACTTAATTTTCCACCCAAACAAAAATACACTTTAATCGCCTAAAAACTAACATGAAAACATGTGTCCTTTGGGACTACTATATAGTATCCACAACATACAATTTCCTGAGAAACCGCCATAATACGAATGCAGATCCATAAATCATTGAGCCGTCACATTATTCTTGACCAGTATTCGTGACCACGTTTGGTACGACACTTTATCTTGCCACAAAAGCGGGTAGGAATTATTCTACCCGCATCCCCGGCTGACGACAACCTTCATGGGCAAGTAGACAGAGACTAGAGCTGCCAAGTCTGCTGTGAAGAAATCTGGGATTTGGGTAGAATAATGGATAAAATTTGAATGAAATTTTAATACCTAAAGAGCTCATAACAGATTATACAGGTTTTATTTAATGAACCCAAGGTTCATGTATTTCATTTTAAAGTTTTAGTTAGAAAATAACTAATTTACTACTTTATTTATATTTTTATTTATTTATTATATATTTATATACAGGGTGTAAGGATAAGCGAGAGAAGCATTCAAGAAGGGTATTCAATATTCGATTATTCGATACCTAGTTCGATTAATGACGGGACCGACCTTGAAATCAAGAAAAAGAAATCAGCGATCAATATTTGATTCATATGAATGTTTTTGATAGAACAGTTGATTTGCTTTTGAGTAGTATCACTAGGTAATGAATACCTCCTTCACTAGGTAACGTCCCTCTGCATATTGATAAAAAAAATAAAGTTTTGGTATAATATTATTAACTGAGAATATTTAAAAAAATCCCATGGAGTTCCGGCCAAAAGACCAAATCATGATTATATTTAATTTAAAAATTATATTTATGAAAACCAAAACTCTTATTAACACTATGCTTGGCCTATCTACGAGATTGATAGCGTCGGACGAGGAAATATCACCTACCATTGACAGAGAGCTCTTATCTTAGCTGACAATTAACTTGGGCCTTCGGATGGACGTTATCCTTTGACAAATTATCCCAGCTACCCTCTATACGGCTTCTATAAGTATATACCTAGATGCTTAATTACTAAGAAAACCGTCTACAGCAGGCAACTCTTTAAAATAAAAACATTTAAATGAGTAGGAAACATAAAAGCTTCATAAACGCCAGGTGTTACTAAATAGAGCTGAGTATAAATAAAAGCGTGTTAAAAAAGAAACGCTTTCTACTTTTTCTGGAGCACCAAAGAAAATTCTGGTGTAGTCATACTCCTTGGGTATAGTTTTTAAAAATTTTAATGATAATATAATAAAAATAAAACTTGTATTTGACTAGGAAAAAATCATGAAGTACTCAGTCAAAAGACAACTCAACAAAGACTTGAAGTTTAACATGTCAAAAAATATTCCATGATCAGAGTTGAGCGAAAAACGCAGGAAGGCACTATCTAACGACTTTTCCGCCCCATTGGCACACCCCACGCAAAGGCACGATGATGCGTGAAGAATGGAACCCCTCAACTCACAGGTATTAGCTTAGAGATGAGATTCGAAAGCTTGTAACATCCATACATGTCAAGCGGTGAAAATTTAAGAAGAAAGGGGGCTGGTCCTTCGATACAACGTGGTTTGGTGTATTCTTGCAATTTTAGTAAAGATAACTACTTTTTACTAAGCAGGTTCTACCATACCATAGTTGCTGAAAATTGGCTAAATTACTATAAAAATAAAATATAATACAGTTACAAGAACCGATACCATTGTGAAACTGACTACGGTTCCGAACAAGTGGTCTCTATATATCTATCTATGGATTAGTGTATCTGTATGAAAAACCTTACTCTTTTCAGATTGCGGATAAATATACCTTTTTATAGTTTCATAATGCAGAAGGAAAAACGGTCCGTCGGTACGCGATTTTACAACATACAAATTACAAGCTTAAATAAGTTTGTACGGAACCATTAGCGCACAAGTCCTACTCGCACTTGTCTGGTTTTTGTATACCTATCAAGTCGTTTATCATATTTTATAAAAAGCATTTTTTGTATCTTAGTTTTTAAGTAGGACATGAATTTATCACGCTATTACCCAAATTGCTAGGTAAATTCCATTTCTATTTTTCACGAAGCGTTTTAGCGAGAATTACTTTGCCTGCCCATTAGCTGTTTTACTCTCCAAAACTAAGTAATTCTGCTGTGATTATTTTTAAGCAAAATAATTATTAAATTCTTTGTAAAAATACACCTAAAAACCTTGACTTTTACTTCACTCAAACATTTTGGGACCAAAGAAAATCTCTAAAAGACAAGGAACTGACAACAGTTACAAAAGGGAAAGACCTCAAAAATTTGTCCTTTCAGGCGGAAAATTCTTATCCAATTAATCCTTTTCTTAGTGACTTCGTGAATAATAAGAAATTGTTCTAAAAGAGGTTCAAATACTTAGCATAAATCACGGCTGTAATCACAGAATCCCATTAGTTGCATGTCCGAATGTCCTTTCTAGCTTCCAGCTCGAACAAGAGGTTTTTCCTATCTAAAGCGTTGCTGGCAGACTGCCAGATATCGGGCTCCGAACCCTTATTTATAGCCAGTTAATAATTTGTTTCAATTTTTATGTTCAGAGAGCGATGCAATACTCGTAAGTCTCGATTGCTTCGGATACAACTGTTTCTTCAGTTTATTATTTTTGTTGCTATAGCTTGGATATTTGAATCTTATTCTGTTCCATATTTTTATTAGTTCTATAATCCATTTTTATAAAAATGTGGCAAATCTATAGACTACCGTCTTTGCCAGCTATGGTCAGCTGCTGCGTGCATGAGTTTGCTATAATTGATTGAGACAACCTTGTCACTCACAAATTACAAGTGCAAGACAGAGACGGGAACATATCTTAGCCAAAATACCTACGTGCTAAGTAACGTTTACTTATCTCGGCCTCTTTTGTCTTCATAATAATTATATTGGTAACTTAAAATCAGCAAAATAACAAACAAAACGCTTGCTTAAAACTTGTAATCTTTCATTAGGTCTGACACTTCGATGGATCCTTTGTGTACCAAAAGAACTAAAAAAATAACATCAATGTTATTTACACAGTACCTACCTATATCTGAACCAGACCAAAGCATTATTAACAAAAGGGCTGTCAATACTAGACCACTACGATTAATAAATCTTCTAGAGCTATCAAACGAGCTAAACCCCCAGTCATTATGAACACAGTACACAGCGATCGCATTCAAATTACTCCTGTAGAACATTCGCTACGTGCTCAGTGTTTCAGAGTTCGTCCGACAAATCAAATTCTTGTAATGAAACGTCCCAATTTAACCACTACGCTGCTCACTAACGTGTTTTAACAAGTTTCGGTGTATTTTATTCAGGTACTGTTAGGTGGACTAGAAATTAGAATAGTTGGATTAGGTGGTCGGTTCGTGTAATGTATATGTTACTGTAAAAGCCCGAATAGTGGTAAATCCTAGGTTTTACCGGTAAATCTTAGGATTTACCAACGTGAGTTGGTAAATGTTAGGATTTTATGAAAAGGAGATAATTTTTCGGGCTTTTACCGTAAGAGTTTGGTACATCCTAGGTTTTACCAATGACGGTTGGTAAATGTTAGTTTTGGAGCTGCAAAAACTAATACTTTGCGAGTTCTATCCTCATTTTCGGTGCCACTTGCATTTTACACGTCTCCGGCGCTGCGGGAAGTGCAGCCCCTCCGCTTCGTCACAGCGGGCGTGGGCTGCTCTCCCTCCGCGCCTCCGGGTTTATAAAAACACTCGGGTAGGACAGACAAGATCACGTGGAGTCGGGGTTGAGCAATTCGGTTCTGTCACAATTTATTCACTCTTTTCAACATTTACCGTGTCTCTGAGGTAAAACTAAGATTTACCGAGTGTATGGTGGTAAAAGTCCGAAATGAAGGATGATCACAGAGCAGTTCGGACTTCTTCCATTAAGGGTTGGTAAATCTTAGGTTTTACTGGTAAATCTTAAGATTTACCCAAGTTCAGGTTTCTACAGTAACATATACATATGCATTATATTTGGGTAATTAAATTATGCATTGAACACACAGAAATCGAAATAATAAGGTAGGTACCTAATTATTATTTAGAATTCTGTGATTGAACAAGCTATTCCATTTTGTGCTATCCTGTGGATGGAAACTGTGTACTGATATAAAATTCCAAATCAGGATTTAAATACAAAATATTATGATTTCTCCTTTCAATGATCGATTGTAGACCTAAAAATACGACTTATTACTTTATACCCCGCAAGGTGCAACTTTAGTATGTTTTAAAATAGCACTTTTTAGCATTAACAAAAAAAGATATCAGCTTATAACTAAATTATCAATAATGCCAATACATAAATGAAATAATAAAAACAACATAAAAAGAAATCATTGAAGTTACAACAAAAAAAAATTATATACTGGCCCGGACGGTATGGATGAAATAATATTCATACAGAACGAATCACGCTATCATTCACTAAAATATTTTTCCAATTACTTCGCTCAGCGAGACATAAAGGGACATAAAATGCGAGTATATAATAATTTTAAAGTCTACGAATGGTGCGCCCGAAGCGAATTACCGTCGGTATTTGGTAGGTATGTCCCGGATTGTGTAGCGCTAATGGAAAACAGTTGTGAACCAATCAATATACCTGTTTTGTGCAGATTACAACTAGGAGCGTTTTGTAGAGGGTGTTGTGAAATTTTCGGGAGACATTTGGAGTGGAGATACCGTTGTAGTTTAGATTGAACTACACAGTCAACGTATAATAATACCACAGTCTAGGTATTATATTATACTCCTTAGTCGTTCAATGCGAGAATTTTTGCAGGTCAATCGTGCGGGGTGTTGCGAGGGAAAGGGGATCTCTAACTACCATACATGCAGTCATCAATCCGCCGGTATCTTTTACTTTCAATATGTCAATTTTGACAATTCTTAAGTCCCGTCAAATGTGTGGGTGATGAACCACTGGAAGATCTATTACACCGTGATAAGTTGCAAAGCCGCAAATGACCCTTGTTCAGATCTAACGATGTAGGTAATCAATTTTTTGTATCTAACGTCCATTTTTATTGCAATATCTTTATAACTGTATCTTTCATAGCCTGTGTTCACCCAACACTAACTGCTACTCCTGCATGCCATTCTTCTCGATGTTTTAGCCTTCTTCACTCAGTTTTTTTCCAACTTCGATGAAGTCGTCAGCCAATCTAAAGGGCTAAACCAACTCTTGGTCATCCGGTCCTGGGTCTCACTATAGCACTTTCGTACACGCCTGCCATCGATTCTATAAAAAAAAACAAACTCATAGATCACAAATAAAAACCTTTATAACAAAACCGCCAAAGCATTAAATCAATGTTAGCTGTCGTCTTTATTAATAATTGGGCTCGTTTCAATTAAGTTCATTAACTGCTGGACGGACTAGGGCGTGCCTGCGTCTACACAGTTAATTAGTTTCCTAGCATGTGCGTATCTACTTTGATACACAATCACATGTTAAATCAGTTTTAACACGTGCTATAGGTCTTTATGGCCTTTTAAGAGGCCAATGCTGGACTTAAGCCTAGAAATATGCCAGTAGGTATTATAAGTACCTATATCACGATTGGCAAACAGATGGGTGATTACATAATTATGTCTTATTAGAATAATCGATAAGAATGCCATGGTGGTACCCACGTGGTACCCATAAGGGTACCACGTGCTTGCTATGTATATGTATAAACATATAATAATATCTGTGGTACTTTTATGGTGTACAACAAAGCATCATTATTCAATCTATCTATTTAAGGTAATGAATACAATGTCCTTTTGTAATATCATTTTTGTTTAAACCGTGGTTTAAAGAGATTTAAACCTGGGTTTTTAGTTAAACCGCTTTTTGTAATAAGACTGTTTAAATTATCTAGATGAACCTTTTAACTACGTTTTGCGATACTCAAAAAAAGAGAGGGGCGGTCGTTTGTTACCTGACGACATGGTAGTACGAGCATAAGAGAATGAAAGTCAACCATATAACCCCTATGTTACCCTTTCCAAAACCGTCTGGCATGTGTAGTAACACACAGTAGTAAAGAATAACTTACGGGATTGTCTAGTTGAAAATGTGTTACATTTTCAACTAGACAATACCCTAAGTTATTTTTTACAATAACTACCAGAAGAGAAAGAATGGCATTACCTGGCAGAACCATCACAAAAGCAATTCCAACTACATCCAATATCATCATAAAATTACTCAACTCTGAACATTAGGGGTGTTATTCTCAAAACATAATCCAAGTTTTTCTTTACGACATTGTACACGTTTCTTATTACGTCGCTACTATAGTCTGTCTTGCGGAAGTTGGCTTGTTTTATTGGCCACTCGACAGGCGCTCATCCGTGAAACTTGGAAGAATAACTCTTATAGCGACGTAAGTACGTAAAACAGGTGAATAGGAAGGTTTTTTAGAAGGATTTATAAGGTAAATTATGTTTCAGAAGAAGGTATTATATTGTGTTTTTTGTTTGAAGGCCTATCGTTTGTCTTAGTATATAATCTGTTTCAGAAAAAAGGCTCCCTAAGTAGCGTTTTTATCAGAAAACAATCTGACTGCTACAACATACGATCAAGAAGCTATTAAAGTCACCAAGATTGTTGGCGATGACAAACAGATCCTATTGGAAAAGTTAAGACATTCCTCCATCGTCTTATAAATCTTGAGTAGCCTTGTATGACACACAGATTCAGGAAGCTATTCCTTGCCAAGAACAAAACATGAAGCAACTCAAAAACAGCTGACTAAACTCAATATGACCCCACTAACACAAACTCTGCTTACCTACGTAATAAGCCAGCATTTTGGCACCACCTGCATCTATTTAAAATACCCCTTTCTACCCCTGAGCTTGCACGTTCAACCACTACAATTTATAAAGCAATTTTAAACATCGTCGATCCTCGATAAATCAATGCTGTACAGAAACTAGCCGAACATTTATTATGGTTAAAGGATGAAAAACGCCAATACATTTACGTAACCAGATTATTTAGACCCCTCATAATGTACCAACAAATTCTTTCATGACAACATTTTTAAGAGAATGCAGGGAAAGAGAGGCCTAACGAAGTGGTTATATCTGAAATTGCCTGTGTTTACTATGCTATGTATTAGTAGGTATGTTTTGTGAAAGAAAAAGCTCTTACTTGGATTACATTTTCGTTTAGTGCCTGCTTTCATTTTCATAGTGTTTATTTGGATCCTATTGCGCCAAAACGTCCAAGACTATCTTCCCCGAAAAATAAAATAGAAAAATCCTGGTTAAAAGAGAAAGTGTTAAGACTTAAGTTGCGCACGAATCTTTTTATATTTTTATCTTTACACTAGCTGTGCCCTCGATTCCGTCCGCGTAGAAGTCGGAAAACAACACAATGGTGCCGATTCTGTTATTTACGAACTAAACTAATTTAGTCTCAATAATTATGTCTCTTTCTAATAAAAAAAACATGAGAAAGGGATAGAAGATATTTAATCTAGAGATATTTAATATAGTTTTATTGCCAATTTAGTCGTCATCGTAAAAGATCACTATTTTTTTTTTCCTTTCAATTCTCTAGGTTCACCAGTTTAGGTATTGGGATGTCTGTCAGTCACGATACAATAAATATATTTTTTTTTTTCAAAATCTATATTATTTTTGAGCGAGCATTTTTTAATGTTATTTGATGATCTTACAAAAATTCCTACTAACTAATAATATCAGATATAAAAAAAAAACGCTGTTTAAGTAGAGCAATGCTTCTTACCCCCGTCAAAGTTCTATAGTTAAATAATACCAATAGCAATGCCTCTCTTATTATGTGTACACTCGTGATACCAATATTCCTTATCACATCGCTTCAAGCTGTGATTTCCTCGCAAAGGAAAAAAAACAATGAAAGAAAACAATGTGAAGAAACATTCGGATTGAATAATAAATTCTCCCAGTGCGATAGCGGAAAACGACGGTGGCGCCATCTGTTATGTTGAACGTCAACTAGTTTGTACAAATAATATAGTGAGACGTACTCTGAATTCATATACGTCTGCCTAACCTACGTATAACGTCAAATAAGTAAATCATAAGTTTGGAAACAATAATATCTTTCTTTCTATTTTTTTCCTAACATCTATCTAATTTGCTTGACATGAACGCCAGGCGATGAATATGACCCATGTTGTTAAAGTGTTAAAGTTAGGGTCAATATCCTATCTTTAACAACATGTGTCATATTCACGTGTTAAGGACCTAGGGTGGAAATGAATAAGACTGCTTAGCACGTTCCGTGACACTGAACGTCTATAGACGTTCAGTGTAGACTAAGGCTGTAAGTAACACCAAGAAGATAATTAGACTCAATTGTATTGTCTTACGGTTAGGTACGTGTCTGTAATTGTCAATTATCGTGGGCAGAATTACCATTTCATACTGACTTTGAAACAAATTGCTAAGTAAGCACCTCTGATCATTGAACTAAATTAATTAACTGATTGAGTTTTGTTGATTGTCACCGGCTAAGTTATCAGTTTTTCAAGAAGAATCTCAGTTTGTCTGTAATACATACCTAAAAAAACATTTAAAAAACTCCAAAACATAAAAATATTCACCTGAAATCTAAAACTAAAGTAAAGCTAAAAGCCACAAGTTTACTTTATTTCCTAAAGTTTGTTGTTGAACAAAACTTTTAGCTTGTAGAATATTTTGGTAATGCACCTCCAAAAGTTTAGTTATTGTTACAACTCTTTAACCTATTTAATATGCATAGTAAGGTAACATCGTAATGTTGTCTTACTATGCATATTAATGACGCCGAGCTTACTCTATAAACATTTCAAAAACACGCACTCACATAACCCTAAAGAAACATGCATAATGGAAAAGTAAATAATAACCTCCTGCAAATT
This sequence comes from Thalpophila matura, assembly GCA_948465475.1. Lineage (NCBI taxonomy): Eukaryota > Metazoa > Arthropoda > Insecta > Lepidoptera > Noctuidae > Thalpophila > Thalpophila matura. The sequence continues at coordinate 6,596,626 of OX419183.1, read as the reverse complement.
GTTAACTGCACGTTTTTGACGCTGCGACAAAGTTGGCAACACTGGCGCTATCCGCCGACGCCACGCCGCCGTTCCCGCCAACCGCCAGAGACCCAAGCGACGCCGCGAGTGCGCACGTTATAATCAACAAAGTTTTTTCTCTCACCAACTCCAAGTTTTTGTCAAATAGAATAATAATATTGTAAAGACAAGAAACAGTGCTCAAAGTAATGTAAAACCGCAACAATATACCTATAGTGTAACATCATTAAAAGAAGCGTTTTATTGAAGAAGAAACCCTCAACATAAAAATGGCAAACTGCAGAAGTGTAGATCATAATTATTATACCTACCTACCTCATTATTGATAACAAAAATATAGATCCACTGATTTACCTATATCCCTATATTTTTTATGTGAAATCACAATATACTAAATCAATAATAATTAGGTATCGTTATAAGACGTTTATAAATAAGAAAGTTACGCTGGTCTACTCTGATCTGCTATAGAGGACTTTAAAGTCTCATTTGTCTGCACAAAGAGGCTATCAATGTCTATACCACAGCCTAATTCTAAACTCCAGATTTTAAAGATTTTAAAATAGATTTTTTTTTGTATGCTTACTTGCAATTATGTCTGTCAAACTATAATTGAAATAAAAATTGATCTTATGGTAAGTTACGTTTTATGTTTTAGTCAGAAATCCCCCTTATTCTCCCGCATTTCTAAATATTACTAAATCTCTATCCCAGACAGCAACATGGCTTTTAACGCCATCATGGCACCTACGAGCGTCTGTCAGTAAATTCCATCATGGTGTAGATCGATAGCTACTACAGTTGCGACGCCTCGTTACAGCTACGTGATCGCAATCGGTATTGCCTATTTATACACATTGTCGGCTTCAACGGCACTCCCGCCTTCCAGGGACGTAACCAAAATACGTAGACCCCTCATAACTCGAACCTTACCTTATATTGTTAGAATATTGAAGAGCGCAGGAGGCCAAGTTAAACTGGAGTTTGCTGAAAAAAAATGCGAAATGAAGCAGTTTTCGCGAATTCGATCGGGCCTCGCAAAAAGAGTGGAATGAAACTTAGTTGAACGTTAACTGTACGATGAATGGGAACTTTTCATACGGACAGTGATTACTCTTCAGTTCTTTATTTTTACATTGAATGGAATCGGATATTCACCGGTGAGTGCGGATATTAAATACCTATAGAGAATGTAAGTGTTTAGTTTTCATCCACTTTGGCTCCCTTTTAATTTCTAGACGTACAAATAAAGTAGGTATATATATTTAGATATTTTTATAGTTATTTTGTAATAACTTTGTGAAGAATTGAGCTCAGCTAATATTTGTCTAGATTAGTACCTACCTAGTGTATTTTAAGCACCAGATTAGTTAACTGCTTAATTGAACTAATGTAATGGAAATCTATCTGAATAATCCCACAATTATTATAGCCTAATTAATTGAAAATTCTATCAAACCCTCATTTTTATTCCAAACGAAATCAACTAAAAAAACTACCAGCTGCCATTACGCCATTCAACTAATTACTTAATTAAAAACACACGCATTCAAAACCGCCCAATCAGAACGCTGCATTCAAATGAGAGCGGTCCACCAGAGCGTTTTCGGACGACACAAAACGCACGTAGGATTAATATAATCGGGCTTTTGGACTCGACAGACAGAGGTGCACGCAAAATGACCTGACTTGAATACTAAAATACGTATGGCCAGTAATACATTCCTAATATGCAGTATTGGAGGGATTAAAAGAGATTAGCGTTCATAAAGGCGGATGGAAATATGTAAAATGGTGAACGGAAAGCCCTGTTACGGAACGAAGACAAAAATGGGTGAGGATTTATACTGTCTCAATGAATATTTTTAAACTTGATAGACGTATAGGTATACTGCCAAAATATAGTAGACGTTACGTAATGTAGGTAGTGCAGTTTCCTCCTACTGCTATGAGATATATCTGTGAGTGTATATGCGTAAGCTGTATAGGTACTAAAATAAAAATAAAAATGCTGTTCCCAAAAATACATACATTTAGCTCAATAATTTTTAATTTCAGTTAAATTTTGTTTTTTCAGTGAAGTCATTGTTCATAGTAACGCTCAAGTTTAACTAACAAAATTAAATACTTGCAGAATGTCTGCTTAAAATATCAGATAGTCCAGTGGTAAAGTGAGCCTGCCCAGGGGACCGACGGTCCCAAAGGATCGTACACAGAGGATAATGCCGTAACCTTAATCGCTACCCTTAGCAGGCAGACTGGTAAATAAATATCGTTCATTCTGACCATATACGTTTTTTTTTTTTTTTTTTTGAAGGGCCTCTCGCAGTTGGCTTCTAACAGCCGTCACTGCTTAACCGGTCATCTGGTGAGGACTTACAAATGCCTCCAGCCAGGCTTAAAACTAAATAAAAACTACAAACTAAGCGACCACACGCTAAGGGCACCCCCTACTGGGGTACGGACCTCGACTTAGGGCGTCGCTGGGGGGAGGACAACTAGAGGGAGGGGCTACTAGCTGGAACGGATTAATATGATTTAGGGACATATTTAAATCTACAGGCTCAGCGCGGGCTGGCTCGAGCAAGGGTCGGTTAGGGGACTGAGTCATACGCGGCGGCGGACTCGGGTCATGATGGGGACGTCGCGACGGGCCTCGTCGGCGAGGTCGGAATGGCGCCGGTCTGTGTTTGTACCTACGCAGAGTGCTGGTCTCCCTGCTGCTCTCTTGAAGTAAGGTGATAGCATCATCGGGAGTATTTAAAGCATGCCTCGGGCGGCGAATTTTGCTAATCTGAGAGGGGGTGTATCGGGCGGCCGATGCTGACCATATACGTAAACGTATGCTACTTTTATACTTATTTCCTATACAACGGTGCCGATTCTGTTGTTTACCAAGTAAACTAATTTAGTCTCATTACGTCTCTTTCTAATAAAAAACACGAGAAAAGGATAGAAGATATTTAATCCTGACAAATTAGTCCACTTGAATAGTTTTGTTGTCAATTTAGTCGTAATCGCAAAAGGTCACGTCTATTTTCCCGTAAATGACAAGGGCAATAATTTGACAGTTCTAAATATTTTCTGTCCTTTTTCAATGTTATTTGTAAGAAAGAGATGTAGTTAGTTTAGTGCGACGTTCAACAGAATTAGCACCAATAACGGATCTTTTTTGTGACCAATAATTACATTTAAAAACGCCCCTCATTCATAGACAAAAAACACTAAAGAAAAGCTATATATTTACGACGTTGCCGTTGGCGAAAAATAAGGGACTTTGAGACACAATCTTATTAGTATAAACCAATAGGCAATAATGGTGTGCTAGTGAACAATGAGTTTGTACATATGAGATTTGTTTTTTTAAACTCACCCATGATACAGGAGAAATTAATTTTGCGGGCCAACGTTTTAAAAAAAATAACAGACATCATACTAATATTAAAAATGCAAAATTTTGTATGTGGGGGTTGTGGATGTGTGTGTGTATTTGTTACTCCTTCAAGCTGAAACGACAAGACAGATTTTACAAAGAGGTTGCCTGACACCTCACCTGGAGAGACACATAGGCATAGGCTTTCTGCTCATAGGCGACTTTTTATCCATTTTCACGTAGACGACAAGTCACATGCAACAGCTAGCAAGACAGTATTCTTTGACGACCTATATAATAAAAAGAAGCCAAGCCAAAAGTTGATAACCAGGACTTACATACTCTAAAATATGTTCATGTATAGCAGAAACAATTTTTATTGAAAAGTATTCTTCCTTCAAATCGCATTTTCCACCTGTAATGCCATCACGTTCTCATATACCTACGCTTCTAGAATACTAGCACCAAATATTCTAGAGCTGCAGTGCTCAGCATTATTGAAAAAGTGGAACATTACAACGTGCCAAGTGCGAGCGTTCTGTTCGATGCACCGACCATTGTTCACGTGTCTTCGAAGCATTATTCCGAGACGAACCTCTTGGGTGCTGACCTACTTCGGCCCATATCCCTAAGTGCTTACGCATCTAGGTTATTGTGCTATAACAGATCTGTTCCTTTTGTATTTGTTGGATGTGTCCGTTGGGAGGTATTATGAATGATTTGCTGGATGCAACCTGCATTGATTGAGTTTTTATGAATATTTCATAGAATAATATTTTAAAACATGTAGATTTATTCTTGTCACTTCAAGGGAAAAACTAGAAAGGGCGACAGGGAACAAATTCCTGACAACATTGAAATCGATAGGTCTATATTATTCTGTATCGAATATCGCTCTTACCACAGATTGCGTAAATGGAAATCTGGCTTTCAAGCAGAAAAAACAATGTGCCCTTGCCAAATAGAAGCGGTTTTGCTATGAAATAAAAAAAAGTTAAAGTTTTCAGGACATATTTTATGTTTTTTTATTAACTTCGTAGTTTGCGTCTTTTTGGACATGTTTCCATTGAATGAAGGCTACCGCAAAATATTTAAAATAAATCTACCAAAATAAATTACACACAGAGAAATGAAACTTGAAAAAGTGGTGTTTATACAGAGATACAACACAATATCTTGCTGCTTCCTTAACTAAAATTGGCAAATACATGTCAGTCGATCTTCAATTTTCGCTCACATTTTTTAAACCAACTGACTTCCCTGATAAAACCTTTCACCGTTTACGACCGTCTTGCAATAAAGACGTGTCGTAGTCGTTGACTATTCGTGGAACTTTGAAAACAAGCATTGTCGGTTTAAAGACATTAGCCCAATCTAAAAGCGTAGCTCCTGCCGTGCATGCAGAATAAGCCTTAGCGACATAAGGGGAGTGACTTGCAAACTTCAGCCCAGACAAAATCACAGCGAGATTACAAAAACCCAATATACCCCGCCACTTAGCAAACAGCCTTATCTATGCTTTTAAACGCTTACTAGTAAGAGATACCCTATTACACGGCAAATCCCAAGATAGTTGAGACTAGTTGCATTGTCAACTCTCGTTATAAACAAGGATAATTTTGCACCTACCCAAAACCAGAAACAAAGCACTTTCGATTTTATGTGTTTCAACATAAGGCAATAAGCATTTTGTTTTGGTGGTAAAATAAAGTTGGCGATACAAAGCAGACTAATGCTGCCACGTGGCGCAGACGCAGCCCTGTTTAATCTTCATCCCTTGCCTTTGATATGAACGGCCCCCATGTTTGTCTAAACACAGGTTTAATTACAAGCTCATTAATTTTGTACTATTTACCGCTGAAAGAAGTGCGCTTGGACGTTGGGTCGTGATGTGGTGCCGTTGAATTACGGCGCGGTAACATTTACTTAGCTGACTATGACTTTGGTGCTGGCTTTCTTTTTTTGGACAACATGCATTCATTTATATATCTCAGTGCTTCATTATACGAGTATAGGTATAGTGTATGCAAAGCAACATTTCTCGTCGAGCACATGCAAATTCTTGTTTACAGCTATTGTTTATTTTAGCAGCACGAGTTACTCGTATTTAGGGTTTAGCGCATAAAGAAAAAAATAATAGAAATATTTGTACCCGCTTACATAAACTAGGGGTTTAATTAAGATGGTTTAAGAAGTACAGTGTAGCCATTTACTACTTAAGATTTTAATTGAATGTCGCCTGGTGGTTGAGAGTATGTCATGCTCACTAAAATGTCTTGCTGGTGGTGGCGCATGCGTTGGGTCATTCGGTTCCCTTTAAAATGGTTGAGCTAAATGGCGCTGATTCATGCGTCATGTTCGTGAACGGGCGCCGTCTGTTGGGACTGGTCATCTCTGAACTGCTATGGCTAATATTTGGAGTTGTGTTTACTATTATTCTAGACTTTTACATTGTTCTCTCATATTTGTGTTATTTCCGACAAAAGCAATGTAACCATGATATTGTAATCATTTGATTTAAAAGAGTAACCATGGAGTTTCTTGCCCGTTCTTCTCCATAGGAATCTACGCTTTGGAACGGGCATCTAGCTTCATCATTATGACTAACTGACAGACTCCTTGACAATTCAAAAGTACCTGTGATTGGTCTAATTGAAATAAATGCTTTGACTTTGACTTTGAAGCAAGTTAGGTACACTAAATAATTCTCTTTTTATTAAATCAGTCCATAGTTGAGTATATTCAGGCATTTAATAAACACGAACTAAGTGACTACGATTTTAAAATATCTGTACATTTTGGCCGACCACGCAGTGCATAAAAACATAAATATTTAAGCACGTAGATAACAGGCTCTTACTTGAAAATTGCTTGGATGACAACTTCATTAAATTTATAGCTTAATAAATATGAGTGGTCAAGTTTGGCACCACTCCAAACACGAAAACAGACATACTTTGCACGCATATATGCACTTGTGTATGTTGGATTATTTGTTCATTTATTTTCTGGGTCCAATAAACTTATCTTGTCATGCAGTCCGAAATTGCAAACGTTTATAATTTCCAGACTTATTTCATTTTACCTAGTTGTTGGGTATAAATATTTTTTTTACGAATAAAAACTACTGTTTTTAGTAATACCAGCCAGAAATAAATTATCAAACTTCTTTCATATAGCAAAGGTTTCGTCTCATACAAGGTAAGGAACGAAATTAGTCGCCATAATTATTGATGCTTGCACAAAATGTTTTGGTGATTTCAGAGTTTTCGCTCATTGCAAATTAGTGATATCTAAGCTCACTAGATCTAGCTCAGAAAATATCACATGACGTAGGTATGAATTAACATTTTTCTTCGTCTTCGTATCGGCATGAGCTAATTTTCACATAGAAACAGCTGCTCGTGCCATGGTGTATAGATTGGCCAGTCAAGAAGGAAAGTACCAAGGTTGACTGCCTAGGGTGCACCGGATGTACTTAGGTATATCTGACTCTTCTTGCTCCGTAAATAAGACATTGAAAAACCCACATTCAAGATAAACAATTTATTTTTAAACAAATATCTTCGCTTATTCATTCTTATACCTTCCGCAATCTTTATTCATTCACCAAAATGCAAGACCGACCAACCTTGGCTGCGCGGCGAGGCGTGTCAAATCACTATAATTATAACAAATTCCGTTTGTCGCTGTGTATAAACAATGCTAATTTGGGAACATCTGCTTGTTCTGCATGCAAGGCAAGAGCGCAATTACAGGGATTATTGCGTCGGGAGTCGTCGCCCATTAAATAAACGTTACAAGTTTACCGTTTTTGTTCGGGGGTGAGTACGGGTGACGCTGCATCCAAGATGGCTGTGTTTCTGTATGCAAATTGATTGTTTCACTTTCTTGGTGCTATAAAGAGGCTTTAATTGTTTGTTTTGAGAATAAAGTTGCATGAAATATCATGCAATTTTTTGTGAAAAAAGGTGGTAGAAGCTAAAGGTTCGAAGTAAGTCTGTACGTATTGGACCGCACAAGTTTTACTGATGATATGATATTGAATGCTATAAGTCCTTTATTGTAGTCCAACAGTTTATTGCACAAAATTAACAATATTCAGACAGAAATAGTTATACAGTTAAATGATAGATGGTACCTATTAATAAACGGAAACACACGATGCGTTCGATGACCGGTATTGAACTAACTTGTGAGTAAAAATTAAATATTGGCGTATATGCTGACGCGGTTTGTACATAATTTTGCAATGTAGGTACGGTTGCACTAAATCAAACTCACTTTTAATTTGATAAATGTATGTGCATAATAGACGACATCAGAAAATTTAGCCTAAATTTTCCTGCAACAAACAGTCGTCATTAATTTTAGTCGGCCTATTTAAGTTACATATAACTTGCTAGCAAGTTCTCCGTCTGCAAAGTTCGGCAAGCACAAAGACTTAAGTATCATAATCTCCGGCGCTTAATATTCGTCCCCATTACGTAATAAATTATAAGTAATCCTATAAATCACATTCTAACCCGTGCAAGTTCAGTGTCATTACAAAGTCTTATTAATCAAAATGAATCAAAATGTCGAGTGAATTACGAAGGAAGGACTCACACTGCGCGTGTTATCTCGCAAAACCAGGTGACGTTTTAGGGTTGACGGTATAGAATCGATTCTTCAGTAAATATTTTTTTTATAAATCGATTAAGTCATTTAATTCGATTTTATATCATCGGGAATAAAATACTGTTATGGGATGAAGCAGTAGCACAATTATTATAGTTTAATTTTATTAATTAATTATTAATTTTACCTAAAGATTCTTGATAGAGATGCGACGTTATCAAATCTGATAAGACTGTCCAGCGTTCAGTCCCACAAGCGTGCATTACCTATCTTTGTTATTACTGTCTTATTACTATCTTTAATGTCATTACATTGACAATTGCGAAGACTCTACCTTCGGAAAATCACGGTTTAGAACCATTAATTTTCCGACGGTAGTCTTTTTAGCGGATTTTATTAGTATGAAATTCATAAACATAGAACAAAAAAAACGTATAAAAATTGATTATATGGAAAGATCACAAAATAATACTCGATTTTTTTTTAATTATTATATATATATAATATATATATATATATTTATATATATATAATAATACTCGATTAACGTTGCAACCGATCTTAAAATGGAACAACCCTAAATGAAAGCGAGAAAATAAAGTCTGTGGCAGTAGTGTTGGACATCTCGCGACATTATTCATGTTTATCGCCTCAATGCTCGGCTGTGCGACGCCGCAATTAGAGGATTTTCTTCTACCCACGTTTGGTATACAAAGCATTTTAAACCTTTATTTGTTTTTGTTGTTTTTAAATACGGACGGAAATTGCTGTTATGAGGAATGCATTTAGGGAGATAGGTGCAGGAAAAAATATGGAATTTGGAATTTCATTTCAGGCTATTATCATTTATTTGTAACTCTATTTAGTTTTTCTAACTAGATTATGGAGTATTCGTAACCATTATTGTATCGAAAAACAAAAGAAAAGCGTCTCACAATTAAAAAATGTATGTACCTTTAGTTGAAAAAAAAACTGTCTACATTTACAATATACAAATATTTACCAATTTTATTATTCAAAACATTTCCTATAAGTATCAGGTATGCCGTATGCATAGTACCTACCTATATTTTTTATGACAATATTTTAATCTAAAGTTATTTCGAAAAGTCCCTTGTATTTGCTAGCTGGTAGGTACCCAATTTAATTAGAAGCCTTCACCTTCCACTTAATGGCTTACACCTTACGTACATGAACGAGCTTACTAATTAAAACAAAAACAAAATGGTCACTGAAAACAAAACACGTTCGACAAAGTTAGAATATTAATGTACCCTATCTCGAACGGTTTGGTCCCCACTAGTGTTGTTTGTGTCGTGAATTTCCGGGATATTTGCTATTCCGGTTTGCGGATAAGCCAGTGTATTGTAACCGTGCTCTCCTAATTATTGAAAATAGACTACACTTGAAATACTGTTAGAAGAAAATATTTAAAATGTTGTATAATTATACCATTACAATTTATTAGTTATTCAAGTAATTCATTGTAGTATAGGAAGATAACGAATTAGTTTGCTTTATTTTTAAGTTTTTTGGAACTCACAAATCTTTTCGTTGAAGTGAACATGTTGACAAGTCCATAAATTGTTTATATAACACTTTAGACATTAGACATTTACTATAAAAATAATTTTTCTAAAAAAAGCACGCCTCGTTGTCTGCCTCCATACCGTTCAAACCATCTTATTCCCGTTTTTTCCGGACTTAAACGCTAGTGCATCACTAGTCACCCGCGGTCCTCACTAATGCCGATGATCACTCTATTCGAGGTAGTGCCGACCGGATAAATCCTCAGACAAAAGTACCGGAACATCTAATAGGATTATACCAACTTTGTTTTTGTTCCTGCATTCATTATGGTAACTGAAATGTTTGGTTTTTTTGCGGATGAGAGTTTTAGGGTTTTACTAACTTACCTAATCCTATTAGTAAATAATTTAACATTGTATTGATCAATCCAAATATCTACGCCAATCTATTTTCAAAAGTAATGTAGCCATTTTATACTTTCATAACTTTCTTAATTAACTAGTAATAGAGAAAAAAACTGTTTTTTTTTTTCAAAATGTAGCCAAAAGCCGTTGGTGCCTTTCTGTTTGTTAGCAACAAGTAATGTTTTGGTGGCATACTTTTTTACGTTATCTAAAATACACAGAACAAAATACCTACATCAAAGACCCCAAGAAATTACCCTGAGGCTCTATCCTTAAGTAAAATGAACAGGCGACACCACCGCATTCCCCTATTTTCATAGATTAACAGTCACCTTAGCTTGGGGTAGGTTAATATAATTACAGCCAATCGATGCCTCCCTAAGTACTACACAGGGGGCTGGAGGCATCATGCTGGGAAATTTATAGGCACATTTTAAAAACACAGCAATGAAAGTCGGCAGCAAGGTTTTCTCGATTACAACTGCAATTTTTTCTCGAGGTTGGGCGTTTGATTAATTTTTAGGGGATTATATTTGTAAGCTGTGTTGAGAGGTTTACATAATTATTTGGATAATCTTACAATTGTTGGGAATATTTAAATTTATTGGGTTTTGAAAACTTTTCACAGCGTTTATCATGATGGTTCCAAATGGACTACCTACTCGTATTTCATTTAATGTGCTATCCTTACAAAAATGTGCACGGTGAGGATATTATAAATGATGTTAAATGTTTATTGAAAATAAATTCGTTAGAATCGAACTCTTCTAAATTATTTTGATAATAGAAACTGGAAATTAATCTACTTTGATGAACTGATTGATACAAAAATATTTCATTGTCGCAATACTCATTCATATTCGTTAAAACATTCACAAACACCAAGTCTACCCACCATCCTTCAACTCTTGAAAAACGTTATTCATTCCGAGATATTCCTATAAAGATCACGATTCTAAGTACGAATGAAAAGAACAACATCATTCATCATACAAGATGGCTCAAGGGATTCCCGGTCTATTCCATTCACGAGTGAACCAAATCTTTTGCACGGTTCCCTTCGACATTGTACTGCGATGACGAATGTGGAGATGTGAATGGGTGTCACTCTTGGCAGTGTAATAGGCTTTCGGAAGGCCGCTTAACTTATTCATAGTGATGTAAGTTGGTAGGTTTTTCCAGCGATAAGTATATGGAGATGTTTTTTCAGAGTTATGTGCTTTATTTTTTGTTTTTATGACGGGAAAATAATGTACATTTTTTTGTCATAATGTAATAAACTCTATAATGTTCATGTAACCAAAAAAAAAATAGGAGAACTCTGTCTCGAAGGCTTGCAACTTGCAACTGATCGACAAACGTCCATATAAAGCTACTAAATGCATTTTGATTTGGTGAGCCATCCGCGAATCAGCCCGATTTTTAACAAAAAAAAAAAATCTCATCAACATTAGTATTTTCTAGTGAGTGAAATCACACACCTACTAAGGGTCTGGCCAAACTTTGAAGTCAAAAATGGATCTTTAATCAAATAAACTCGACAGGATTAAGACCGCATACATGCTAAAAAATTTTTTGCTAATACAGACAGTAGATATCAAAGTATAATAAAACAAGACAACTCACAGAATTGGCACAAACAGAAGAGCAGAAACGAGCAGTTTTAAATGAATTTAAAACGGAAAACATCCTCATTTATCTGAAGTGGAGCGCAGTGAACAAAACATTGCACTGTGTGCAGGTGTCACACTGGATTAATATGTCCCCTTTATATTTATTGCGGGCTATTATTATTAAACTCAACGGTATTCTTTTCATTGACATCATTTTATTGGCTATTGTAATATTTTCATTGAAGTTAATACATCATGTTTGCGTAAAATCTCCGGACCAGAAATAAATGAAACTTTGAGTTCCCTTAAATATAAAATTAATTACTACAAGTATTAATTCGCTTATCACGAACTCTTCAGAACTACATATAACACCTGCAAATTGGACATTTGGCAGTATAATTCGTTAGGGTTCTTTTAATTTAGATGATGGTTTCGGACTGGTGCCGTACGGTAGTCATGCGGCAGCCGTGCGGGTGTCGCACTTGCCACCGCCGTCCGACAACCGGACGGCTCTCTCGACCGAGACGTGTCAAATGTATGGAAAAAACAATCGGCGGTACGCAGTGCGACACCCGCACAGCTGCCGCACGACTACCGCACGGCAGCAGTCCGACAACAATCGTCTAAATTGAAAGAGCCCTTAACATCAGCTAAGATAGTTTATTGTTTACTTTGCCCTTAATCTTACATATTGTATACGGTATCTGTCTCGACTGTCTTATAAACGTCAATAAATCGATACAGGACAACAACAAAAGTTTGGAACTGCCGCGTCATTACCCGTCACGACCCTCCGAGGTCACCGACCTTGACATTTGACAACAAACAAATTTCCAGGTATTGAAACCTTTTCAAACACAGCCTGTTTAATCGGCCATATTGTGCGTTAATGCAAAAATATCTGACGTGAACAAATAAAAGGGTTGCGAGGGGAAAATCTAAATACACGGGCATTTAGAGTTCGCGTTTAATCCTTTATTTACGGCGTTCGTCAGTCTAAATAATTTTCGCGGGCCGGACATGCCGCAGGATTAATTCGAGCACGGAATCAAAATGGCTGCCACGTAGAGTTAAAACTTCAGTGCAAGTTGTAACGGGCAGCAGGATTATGAAGTATTGAATTATATAATGAGCGGTGCATCTTAAAAGGGTAGGCTGGCCGATTTAATAAATTATGTTCGTTCATTATGTACGTTTTGGTTAGGTACCTACGCTGTTTTTGGAATATGGACTTTGCCGTTCATAGTATGTGACTAATATTATATTTAATGCGAGCTTATTGACTTTGAGTACAGTGTTGTTGACTAATAAAACAGCGCAGCATTGACTAATAATTATTTATTGTACTACAAATTATTATTTACAATACTACAAATTATTATATTACCTAGATGTAGTATGAATGTGAGAGGGGAGTTTTTATTTAACTTTGTTGTTTTGGCAAAAGAGAAAGAGAGAGTTAGTCGGATGGAAGTTACATAAGATCGCCTTTAGTTTCCCTGCCGAGTTTAACATAGTTACAGTTAAACTTGGAAACTAAGAACAACACTACTCTTAAGTTAATTGGTACATTGTGTTCGGAATGTTATGCAGATGTGATCCACAAAAGTTTTTCCATTAAATATTAATTTACTATAACGTTTTGTATTTACCTACTACTACGTTCAACTAAAACATAGTTGTAATTGATAAATTACAGGTACCGTTTATTAGCTATGTGTGCTTCGACCTAGGAATTTAACTAAAAGTCATATAGAATTTAAAACGAGATAAACTGGAGTCCTATCTAAAGAACTGGCTCCAGACGGTAGTGCACCAAGACACATGGACAGAGAAAAGGGAATCCCAGTAATTTGTCCTGCAATAGGAATAGGCTAAAAAATTATAGAGAATTTGATTCAGAAAATCAAGCCAACAAAACAAACACCAATACATATAAACAATAGATTCAAAAACAACTCAAGATGCAACACAAATAAAATATTCAGGCGAAAATCGTGGCCATCAAATGGCGAGCGTCACGTTCGGGCAAGACTTTATAGGGGAGAATCAGACGGGGTTGAACGGGCACCAGTAGATTTATTCGACGTACGTTTCGCACGGCGAAGGTAGCGTGTCGTAATTCGAACGAGAGCGTAAATCTTGTTAATCGGAGAGCTACGGTTAACTGGATAGGACAAAGAGTATTGGAAGACCTGAAACAGTGGAAAAAGCGTGTTAGTATAGCATAATCGGCCTATAATGTTCCCACTGCTGGGACACAGGCCTCCTCTCTGTGAGAGGGAGTGGGCCGTAGTCCACCACGCGGGCCCAATGCGGGTTGGTGGATGTCACATGTCTTCGAATTTTGGTTCTAGGACATGCCGGTTTCCTCACGATGTTTTCCTTCACCGTTAAAGCAAGTGATAATTAATTTCTAATACGTACATAACTTCGAAAAGTCAGCGGTACGTGCCTCGGGATCGAACTCGAACCATTCGCCGTGGGAGGCACATGGTTAAACCACCAGGCTATCACTGCTTGCGTGTTAGTATGATCTATACTAATATAATAAAGCTGAAGAGTTTGTTTGTTTGTTTGAACGTGCTAATATCTGGAACTACCAGTCGGATCCGAAAAAATATTTTTGTATAAGTATGATACCCAGATTTATGAGAAATATTATGGGCTATTTAACAACACGCTATGATCTTTAGGAGCCAAGCGAAGGGGTTGAAACCGCAAGGCACAGCTTTTTTATACATACTTATATTTTTTTAAAAAGATCTGCCTTGTTAGTAAGTGGTCGTCAAGTGGTGCGTCCGATTTCCAAAGGGCAAAGTGTTATTGGATTTTTCATTAGGAAATACTTAATAGCAGCCTGGAGTCTAGATTTCCTCCTTTGTGAAGTCGGAAAAAATAGGTTAATAGTATACTTTTCGAAAGGTTAGTATACTTTTCTAAAATTCATAAACTTATTAAACATTGGCGTGAGTACCTACATTTAAGTACTCTCGACTTTGAAATTAATTTACATAGTACAGAAATTAATTAGGGACGAGCAAACTCTAATATTTGCGTAAGCATTGTTTATTACTAAATTAAAATTAACTTCAGGGATTATATTGTGCCTGTTATTTACCCACCGTTTATTTCTATGAGACTACTCGGAAATAATAAGGGTTTTGGTACATAGAATGCGGGTCGGTAGCGGTTCGAGTCCGTGGTTATAGCGTGGCAGATGGTATGTTAACATGAGTGACGTCACACCAAGATCCTAAGAGTCGTCCGCATCATGGCTCATGTTTTATCTGCTCATGTTTAGGTATTTACTAGATTTTTGTTTCACTTTTAATACTTGGCTTGGCTTGTACTGTTGTAGTTCGAAAAATATATATATATATATATATATATTTTATTGGAATATAAACAAGTTTATAATTGGAATATTAACAAGATAAATAAATAATGAAACCAAAAATATGTTGATGCATGTTCCGTAACAATATCGCTACTTATTCTATTATGTGGATGAGTTTTAGATGCAAGCTTTCGTAAGGACTGCTATTATACTGCTACGCTTTCATTGTGCAATAGAAATATATAGCAAACGTACTGCTACTTACTCTCCTTTTGTGTGACAAAGACTTGTATTACTACCGTCTGAAATAAAATAATTCCAAATTAATATTCCTGTTTGTTTTATTCTGGAATTGTATTAATAGTGAGAGGTTTTATGAACATTTTTTATTTGATGATCTTTGTTCCGGCAGGTTCAAGGCAACTTGGACCACATGATCATGTGATGGACTTTATACGTGCCCATACCATCTGAGGCGGTTTTCCGTCATTTTGTGTGTGATTGGTTTTATTAAGCTACCTCGGATATACAGGGTGGCAGGTTAAACAGTGGAAATATCTTAAGGGGTCATTGTACTCATCATTATGAACAACTTTTACTATGGGAACAACCCTGGAATCGCGAAAAAAAAATCAGCTGTTCCATACATTTTGTGGAGTTATGTGAACATAAATGTATGGAACAGCTGATTTTTTTTTCGCGATTCAGGTTTATTCCCATAGTAAAAGTTGTTCATAATGATGAGTACAATGACCCCTTAAAATATTTCCACTGTCTAACCTGCCACCCTGTATACATTGGGTACTTTATCAAGCCTAGTCACACCCCCCGCCCACCTCAGCATGATTATTTCATAAAAAACTTTGAAAGTCTATTTTTGGTAAATGTATTATGTTTTGTAAAAAGTCGTAGAACAAATTATAGTTGTTGTTTATGATGTCAAAAACGGTACACTATCTAGATTATGTATTTCTATGTTCTGTCTAACCACTGACGGCGGATATTTGTAGGAAACGACAATACACTGTGATGAACTGTTTGCCCCGCAGACACTTACGCCTCGTTAATTGGGCCCCTTACTATTTGGTAATTGTGTACTAAATTAATTACATAAGACGTTACTTGACGTTAAGGACTAGGCAGGTTAAATCTAGTGATATGAATAGTAAACTTGAGATTTTAAAGGTATATTTCATTCAAAATGCTTTCAATGAAGACTATTAAAATTATACCTACGTATTATAATATAATGGTTGAACATAATTAAAGCTATATTTAGTTTAGTTTAGTTTCAAATATATCAAATATATTTTTATAGTTTTGAAATCGCTTAAAAAATATACATTTTTGAATCATTACTTCTACAATTAACTAAGAAGTTTATTGACAGAGAAGCCTTTTTTCCTATATACCTAACTCCAGTCATTCCTATCTTTAAGTAGCTATGTCAAAATCACGAAAGTCCACGTGAATTAAAAGTTTCCAGGACTTAGTAAGTTCTATTTTTATCTTTATTATACTAAACTTCGAGCGTTTTCAGTAAAAGTTTCACAACTACGCACGTTTTTCCGAAGCCTCCTAATGACGTAATTGCACAATTAACACGGCTCTTTAAAAACTTGTAAAAAGTGCTACGGCGTAGCAAGTGCTACGAGCGTTTACAGTCGGCTTTATTTTATTACCACGTTTTTATTTTTGTTTCTAACGTGGGTTATGGCACACATTTTATACTAACAAAATATTAATTTATTACATTGTATAGTATTAATTTATTACATTGTAGTTTATCATACTTTGCCAAAGATTTAATCCTTTTAACCATATTTGACTATGAGTAAACGTAGGTATACTTATTGTAAGTTTATCTTTTTTGAAAGCTGAAAACAGCTATTCGAGATCATTTCGAGATTCGAATTTTATAGACCCCGTAAAACAAAATAAAACTTGTCATAAAACAAAACACTACGCGTGAAAACTCTGCAGGAGCCATATTCCATAATTTATACAGTAGGTAGCTGCGATACTCAGAACAAGGATATAACACTCGGCAAGTCTTAAACGGTGTTTACGTCTAAATCGACAAAAAATCCCCCGTCTCCCCTCGTGGGGGTATGGGGTGTCGGAGTACCCCAACTTTCCCCGGGCGACACCTGCGTTGCAAGATGCTCCAGGATGTACTAAGACGTTCAACTTTCCCTGCCATCTGTGAACTGACGTTATTTTTGTTGTGAATGCCTCGGGCAAGCAGTTTAGAATAAGTAGGTACCTTTTGACTTTTAAAGAAAAGATTAAGTAAAGAACATAAATACTTGTATTTCAAGGAATGAAGTTGATTGTGTTCTGCTAGGTTTGTGTTTGTAAACGTTTTATTGAATTAAACAAATTCATTTTTTTTATTATTAGAAATTAATCACTCAAAAATATTAATTTCTATCTCAAACATTTTTAATAAATTCGGGTTTTCCTCAGTATAATTAATGTTGTATAAAGTCGGTACCATTACTACCCAAAATTTTGGCTATTTGTTTATTTAAATAATACTTTAGTGAATACTAAAACTAAGTTAAAATAAACACCTAATATAAAACAAATATGTATTTCACAATTACTTTGAAATAATCCGGGTTAGAGTTAACAAAGTTAGGGCATTTATACTTGTGATCCTACATACCTAATTGTTTTACCCTTTGGAGCTGAACAATTTGAATAAATATACAGAATACAAGTTCTAATAAGCCTTGTAATCCCGAAAGTCAGTAATTATATTAAAATAGTACTATTTGAAACTTTATTGTCCTAAGTTTGAAGGGTAAACGTTGTCTTTTATTAAAAGCTTAAAATAATTATAAAAAATGTTTTAGATTGGATATTTTAAATTGTGTTTTAATTTTGTTAGTATCCAGGCTGGGGGAAATTATTACCACCTGGCCTTTTAGAATACGACCTAATAAAAAAGTAAAAACACACCGATTAAGAGCGTTTAATTACATCTATGCTATCCGCAACAGCTATGTTACTAATATAAGTCTTCTATAAATATTATTTTTTATTAATTAAAGCATCTAAGTAATCTAAAATGGAAACCTAAAGTTAAAAATTCTAGAATATGTTTAACCATACTGTACGGTTAAAAAAGTTAAACCATGCTGTAGGTACGGTTTTTTACACGCACATACGGCACACCTATACATATAAAATAACCAATAATGATCTCGAACTGATAAAAGTAAATAAATCTTGAAAAACTTTTTTCGTACATCCATGTATGAAACATACGTGATGCGGGGGCATTCTGCAATTTTCTACCCTCTTCCCGTGATGATGTGGCAAGCTGTGATATTTCCACTTTGAAATATGACTTTGAATATTAAATGATTGTTATAGTGATTTACGCACATAATCTCAATTTAGGAATTATTTGTATTGTTTTTTTGTATCATTGCAGAAGGTGTGCTATTCTGTTAAATGCTGTTACGTAAAAGAGAAAACAAGTGAAGAAGGGACGCATTAGGAGTTATCTTGTCTATACCTGTCTGCCTGCACGCATCGCGATAACATTCATGAGAGAAAATAGTTGACAACGGGTTGACACCACTTTGACATACTCTATTATGAGATGAGCTGGTGCTGGTGTGGTGCTGAGGCGTCAAATGCATGACGACCTTAAATATTTCAATATTAGCCATGGACAATAGCCCATGGCTAATATTGAAGGTATTTCAATCTATCTGTGTAGGTTCCTTACAATATTGCAATTTACCAATTTCTGTAACTATGGCTGTTATTATACAGTCTTAATTTATATTACTGCGACAAACTACTAAAACGATTATGAAATGTCTATATATAATAATAAATCTATGTACCTACGTCTTACGTACCGATTTATCGCTCACAAGTAAATCACTACACGTCACCTGTTACATTGGACCAACGTTATTAGGACTCTTCGTCTACGCTAAATTTCTCTCCGTGCTTGCAGAATTGTTTAATGGAGGCGAGGGGTGGAAGGTCAAGATAATATTGGTGCCTCGGTATCGATATTAATAAAATTAATTAGTACAAGATAACACCTTCGTCCGCAATACACGGGTTTACGTCAGACTTAGGCAGAATGGTTAGGTAAAATTAGTTAGGTGGTACTAAAATGTTTAGCGTTAGTTTAGAGTTCCCATTCATGTTTTTAGATCCGTACGAGTGTTTGATTAATGTTTAGAATGTTTAACTATTATGACAGCTGTGCCATTCACCATTGTTACGAACCGAAAAGAGACCACAATAGTGAATTATTTCGCAATATCCATATTTTATCCTCCTTTTTTGCAGTCGGTTAGTAAAAATCGAATCGGCGAAATATTGCGTTACGCAGGTAGTGATTTTGATAAAATCTTTGATAAGACTTAAATTTTTTGATTCAGAGCTCTACCGTAGATGCATTTATGTAGAATTACTTAGTGAATGTTTGTGAAACCTTTCACTTCCAAATCTCACCGCGCAGTACGGTAGCGAATTTAACGTTTCTATTTCCGATTCAACGTTACGCCGCATAGTGGTGAAACCGAATTGTGATATGAAAAAAAAATATATAGATGCGTTTTAGTAAGTTTATAATTATATTAAAAACCTATGGACACAGTATCTTAATGACTATACAAGTGTACTTATATCAATAAAAAATATAATTTATACAGGGTGTCAGGTTAGACAGTGCAAATACGAAAAGGGGTCATTGTACTCATCATTATGAACAACTTTTACTATGGGACCAATCCTGAAATCGCCAAAACAAAGCCAGCTGTTCCATACATTTTGTTGAGTTATAATTTATGTGAACATAAATGTATGGAACGCTGATTTTTTTTCGTGATTTCAGGGTTGGTCCCATATCAAAAGATGATCATAATGATGAGTACAATGACCCCTTTTCGTATTTCCACTGTCGAACCTGACACGCTGTATATACCTACCCAATAATCATGTAATGCTTGCTAAAATAACATAGGAATTTAACCACCACTAAAAATTAAAACAAAATTGTTGCATTTTCCTCGCAACACTGATCAAACACACTGTGCATCGATTGCACTGTCAATCACTACTTCGCGGGAAGCCGTAGGGACTATCACAGTTCGTCATCAACACTGGTGGTTGTATCCGTCCCTTTCTCTCTTACGTAGTTAGATAGAGACAGCATGCTACGGGTTCAGTTGGCGGCCGGATATTTATTCCGGATCTTATTTACTGCTTCAACAGCTTGCGAGTAGGGATATGGTATCGAATCAAAAGTATCGATATTTTAGTCAATAGTAGTATTGGAACTAAAATATCGATTCATGTATCGGACTAAAAGTATCGATACCTAGCCTACCATCAATGTCGATATATCGAGCTAGATATCTCTATTCTGTATACTAAAATCGGTGAATTCATAATTATCGAGTAGTCGAATAAATTATACTTACTCGAATACCAATCGTATAACCAATAAAATAATAACAATCGATACTACTCAAATATCGATGCTTTTTTTCGGATCCCTACTTGTGAGAACAGATTTTCATTTTCACATGCATATTGATGCATGTTCAGCACACGCCTTAATGTCCTTACGTTTGCGCTCAATGGATTCAATTCACAAGTTATATGAAGTAATCAAATGTGAAATGAAGATATAATGAATTGTTGATTTTTGTTGTTTTTGTGTCAAAATTGGGGTTCATTTTGATTGATCGATAAAAGTAATTGTAAGGAAATGCGGATTTGACCTGTATGTAATTTTTTTTGTAAGTAGATATATGAATGTAACTACATATATTTGCTCTTAACTAGCAAAACCTAAGACGTTCCTACTTCACTAGTTTTCACACCAAAATTGCCGAAATAGGTACCTACATCAGTGTGCGTTCATGTGGCACACGCAATATTCTTTAATATGTATTTGAGGTAAATTTTGCAATTTAGCGTAAAGGTGTGATGGATGACCTAAAATTAGTTTTTATTTATTTAAGCCTGGCTGGAGGCATTATGTAAGTCCTTACCAGAAGTCCGGTTAAGCAGTAGGTAGTGGCTGTTAGAAGTCAACTACCAGAGGCCAACTAAAAAAAAAACCTAAAATGTATTATAAACATAAAGTACAAAATATTTTTCTTTTTTTTATGTAGCCTGTAATGTTCCCACGGCTGGGATATAGGCTTTTCGTTTTATCGAAACCAAAATAAATTCATCACTAAACCATTGTTTACTTGGTACAATATTAATAAATATTTTCTGGTACCTAGGTATGTAGCAATCTTGTAATACATCTCTAATGGAATAAAAATGGAAATATCGCAAACTAACAAGTAAAAACAACTAATAACTAGTCCTAACAAGTATGCTAAATGACTCGAACGTAGTTAACCAATGTGCAACTTGTTCTATGCGAGTTTTTCTTGCAAACTTTACAGTTACCGTCCGTAGCTCGTACACCAGCGGTTTTAATGTCCACTAATGTAATTCAAGTTTCAAAGATAAATTGTATTATTGGAGAGTTCTTTGTTTGATATTTATATTATATTGTTACGTAGAAATGTTGGAAGCGGAGGTAGAGAAATGTAAGCATAGATAGTACGCGAAATATAAGTATAAGTTTTCATAGTTTTATCTTGTTACCTAATTTTAATAATTTCTGTGACACAGATTATTATAATTTCAAAGTCAACTAGACTTATCGCAGTGCTGAACAAAGACGATCCCCTTAACAGACAACCAGACTCAGTGTATTTTAATTTGATCTGTTTCAAAAAAATCCCGACATAAAATACCAACGCTTTCAATTTCATATCTATGCTTTACGTTTTAAAGCCGAACATAAAAATACATATTTTACATACCTACCTACATCACAATACCGTAATTTAAATTCAAAATCCAAGCGCAAAACTTTACCTACCGATTAAATTAAAATACTTCAAACAATTTCCTACAAACAAAGAATGCGATTTTCAAGAAAAACTATCATAACAAGTTGCCCTCGAATATCCCGTCATATTACTATATGGTGGGATATTTGAGGGCAACTTACACACAATAATTTTTTGAACCGGAATTCGCAAAACAAATATTCCCGTATATAGAATGCTCACCAACGCAAGCTTGGCTTGCTTTTAGGACAACACAAAAAGGAAAATTGCAAAACATCCGACCATAATAAAACGACATTTTTTCATTGAAATCCCTTTGAAATCTCTTTACAATGTTTTTATTTTTATGCGCCATATCGCGAATATTAGATACACACATCAAAAGTATCTAGGGATCAACATATATTTTTGCAATAACTTTTCTCCTGATTGATATTAATTAAAATTTTCTTTAAGGATTCATCAAATAAAGTGTTTTCGTTTGTCACAGTAACGATAAACCAAGTCACCTTTGCATTAATAAAGAAATTTGCCATTTTCCTAATAAAGGGATTTTTGACATTTGAACCACTAACATTAAAGTTCGAAAAAAAGACTGAAATAACAGTTTTCTTTAAAATTTTATTGGGTAACTTAAACAATTAATAATCCGTGTTTCTACCGCGAACACTAACAACACAAGAACATCGGTTTGGCATACTCAAAATGAGTTCATCCAAATCACGCTGTGGAATGGCCGCCCATGTTCGTTGCAACAACAAAAAAAGGTCTTCTTGCGACTGGATACCCTCCATATTCGGCAGAGCTCTTCTCTGTAGCATATCCCATGCATGCTCAATCGGGTTCAAGTCTGGCGACTGAGCAGGCCAGGGCAGGACATTGATGTTAGCTGCGGCGAGAGTCTGTCTTACAACTCTTGCGGTGTGCGGTCGTGCATTATCATGCATTAACTGAAATAAGGGACCGATTTGCACTTGTAGAGGAACGATGACGTCTGATACAATCGTCTCAGCATAAATTTGAGCGTTGAGGTTGCCTCTGATCCAAATCAACTCAGTTCTTCCGCCGATCCAAATACCCGCCCATACCATGATGGTTCCACCACTATAAGGATGGACTTCCTGGCAGGATTTTAATCGCTGTTGGCGTCCAGGGGTTCTCCAGTGTCGTATACGTCTTGTATCCGGTCTCATACCAAAACGAGACTCATCAGAAAAGCACACGAAACGCCATTGTTCTTCTGCCCAATTTCTGTGTTCAAGAGCCCATTGATATCGAATCCTACGATTGTGCATTGCTATAGGTGGTACCCGTAGCGGTCTTCGGGAATGAAGGTTCACTTCATGCAAGCGGTTTCTGACTGTTTGGTCGCTAATTAAGTTCCCTGAAGAGTGATGAAGCCTCACGGCTAACATCATGGCGGTTATTGTTGGAGCTCTTCGAGTTAAGATTTGAATGTATCGGTCTTGTCTCCGTGTGGTGCAGCGATACCGTCCTCCATGGCGCTCAGCCACGGTACCAGTGCTTCGGTAACGTGTCCAAAGTCGACTGATAACACTCTGACTTGTATTCAGAGCTAAAGCTACAGTACGTTGCCGGGAACCAGCTTCTATCATTCCCACGGCTCTGAGCATTTCTTCCCTGCTTAAATGACGTCGCCGCTCCATAATAACGTTGGTTTTAATCAGTAGTAGGGAAACAGTAGCACTAATAATGTCTTCAATGCGTTGTATGTTTTTATAGGGAAAATATTGACAGCTTATTTTCATCTTTTACTCGAATTTGATTGAGAGTTCCTGATTCAAATTATGAAATGCACCAAAAAGGATCCATATAAATTTATAAAATCATAAATTTATTACAAAGCCACATCTCAATCTCAAGAAATCCGCATAAAAATGCTTGATCCCTAGACACTTTTGATGTGTGTAGTATGTCTGGTAATGTGAAGAGTAAAAATTTGTATTTTTTTTATTATGAGGCATCTGTATTTAATCATTTATATTTTAATACCATCTAATCACATATAAAATAATGTAGGCATGTATAGGTAATACATTTTTTTTTATTATAGTAGGTAATTATACAAAGAGACACTAAGGCATAAAAGTACACCTCAAAATCACTGTCATCTGGTAACGTAGTACTGCCACGTTGAATGGCAATGCTGAAAGCTGAATTGTGGTTACAAAAGCAGTTCAAAGCTTGCTTTTAGGGTTAAAAGGAATATTACAAACATCCAACCCGGAGGCAGTACGCCCATAGACTGCATTCGGTAATGAATGCGACTTTTGCTGAGCGTTTGACAGATTCTAATTTGTACGGAAACAAACGGAGCTTGAATTTGGAATATGTAACTTTTTGACAAATGGAATTGACTAGCCGAATATTATGCTTTCGTTTTAGGTAAAATGTAATTCGATATTTGAATTTGCTTTTGCGTTACTACGCAAAAGCAAATTCAAATATACTTATACAATCGCTTCCATTATTTTTATTAGTATCTACTGAATAAAAATAATGGAAGCGATTGTATAAGTATTCGATGAAATTCCTTTAGAAATATTATTATAATTATTTAGATTTATTTAGAACTTTGCTGTATAGCATAAACTTTTGATATTCTTAAAAAGTTAAAGTTGTGTGTGTTCATTTCACTACTAAACTTTAAAATTTATACAATCGCTTCCATTATTTTTATTAGTATCTACTGAATAAAAATAATGGAAGCGATTGTATAAGTATTCGGTGAAATTCCTTTAGAAATATTATTATAATTATTTAGATTTACCTAACATTTTTAAACTTTGCTGTATAGCATAAACTTTTGATATTCTTAAAAAGTTAAAGTTGTGTGTGTTCATTTCACTACTAAACTTTAAAATAAATGCAGATAAAACCTTCACATTTTTCTCAGACTTCCAAAGCTAGGAAATAGAAAAAAAATACGTTATAGTATTTTTAGTTTTAACTCTATCTCATTAACATTATACCTTAAACTCAGATATTTGTTCGTCCGTCGCACTTGACAGACACAATTGATTTCGACCTGAATGAGGCGGATTTTTCAAATGCGACAGATTGTGGGATATTACACAACCTATACCACCACAAATTGTCACTTCCCACTGCTCAAAAGTCCCAAAGCCCACCATTTTGAGTTGAAAAAGGCCTTCACCCTTCACCCCACGACGTCACCACTCTTGACATTTGAAATTCTTGAACCACGCAACGGTACATAGTGTATAATTTTGCACTGAAACGCCTGTACATTTTTAATAAACATATGCCAAGAGCTCTCACAAAGGTTACAACGTTCATTATGAAAATTGATTTAGAATTAAACTCAAATGTACCTAAGTTGAATTTTAAGCAGACAATGTGTTAGTTTGGGTTTGTTTTACATAAAAGTAAAGGTTAAAGGAGAGACGTACTGGAGAAGGGTATTCAATATTCGATACTAGGACCAACCTTGAAATCATGAAATAAAAATCGGGTTATTTCAAAATAAATGCCAAAATTTAAGTGAAAAATGCTGTTTACCGATGTCTAATAAAAATAACCTTTTTTAGAAGGTAATTTTTTGTCTGGAAGTCTCGATTAGCCTACAAAACGGCTCAGTGGATTTCAATGAAAATTTTAGGAATTAATACAGGAATTTTAACTTATTTTTTGTACAAGTTTCATTTCGATATCTTAAAAAAAATGTTATTTATCCAAGTCCCGCGTGAACGAAGTCGCGGGCATATCTAATACATAATATTTACACTCTTCTGTTTGCATTACTTTCCTAATAAATAACATAAATATAACACCCCTATGAAAGGGTCGACCAAAATTTGATTTAAAACGGAAAGTGCAACATCGTATATACAATCATTTACGATCGTCGTAACCATAGACTATGATATAAAATAAATGTCCAAAAAATTTTTTGAAAACCTATCTGTTTCAGGTTGTAAAAATTCACGAGTGTGTTTGGTAGAGCGTTATTTAAGGGGGATGCGTTTTGAATCTACTTCATACAATTTTTTTTTTTCGTCATAATATATTTTCAATACCTATATTTTTTACCCGACTGCCCCAGAAAGAGAGAGTATGTATATATTTGAGTATGTCTTAATCTTTAGCACGCTTTGTAGCCTAAACGGCTACATGGATTTGAAGAGTAGGTACTATTTAGTACTCTCACAATAAAGACGAATCTAAGCACACGTTATGTAATATCACGCAGTGGGGTTTTTGTTTTAGCTAAAGAAAATTAACTTGTTTTTACAATCAGAGTTAACTCACAGACGCTTTTTAGAAACTAACTGACGTCGTTGCTCTTTGGTCGTAAACGTGAATGCTAAGCAGTCCGGATGCAGTGCAGTCCAGAGTCTGAATTTGTGTTCGGTTATTGCAGCCAGCAATATTACCAGTCATATATAACTGCCAAAATGTGGGAGAAAAATATTCTTCTGCCTACCCTTCCGGGAATACAGGCGAGACGTTATGTAATGTTTGTTAGTTGGGTCATCATTAATGACATACAGACAAGATATTTTAAAAAAGTGTTTCATTAATAATTTTTAAAACAGCAAAATTCTTTACAGTGTCAATGAAAAAACATTTTCTATTTATATAATGATAAAGTTAGTATATAAATTCTATTTCTATCAATTATATTTAAAAAAAGAAATTCGTATGGAGAGTAAACGAAACACTTCACATAAAAACGTAGGCTTTTTCGTTGAAATTATGACGGATGGGACCCGGAGATTTCGCGGTTTCGGCTTTGCGTGTCGGAGCCAAGGGGATCCCTTGAGCCTTCCCCGTAAGACGCCACTTTCCCCTTACCCTCGGACCAGAAGTTTCCCTTTCTTTCGATCCCGAGAATTGTTTAAACTTGTTTTGGTCTCGATGGCCGGATTTGAAAGTTTTGTTTCCAGATTTCTGGCCATTTGGAATGTAAAGATTTTTTTTTGCGAATAGGATAGGTAAGTTGAATTTATTGATAACAATAAAAAAAGACATTAGAGAAGTCTCTAAATGTCCGATTAAAAAAAAATCTGCAATGTTTTACTCAACTTCTCTAACGTTAATCAGATACACTTCATAATAAGTACTTACACCAAAACTAACAGATTCATGCACAGAATAGAAGATGCATGAATAAAAAATAATATTTTGTGCAAATATTGATACGCTTGCGAAATGTTTTCGCTTCGCTAGAATGATCATAAAGGAAAATAATGAGTGCATTCACACTTTCAATATCTTTACAGTCAACCATATCAAGAAAAATGAATCGAAGCAACTCGCTACTTTTTGAGAAAAATAACGAAGCAACATCAGCAATATATTGTATATATGAATTGACACTTATTTTCCATACAATAAATAATACTAGACATCTTCGGATCACGATTAAAAAAACAACTTTCAAACAGAATCACGTTCACAATATCAGCAGTAGCAAATCTCACGTGGAACAAGTGAACAGCGATAACAATATCAGCAAAACACGAAAGACAAATAGCGGCACGCCGAAATGAAATAATGCTAAATAAGCAATATGTAAAGTGTTGGAGAAGGAGTGCAGAATCAATAGAACGAGTGGTACACGCGATAGGCTTAGCGCGTCACAGAGGCGACCTGACGACGGAGCAGTGAAGACTCAAGGATAGCGCCTATCGCTGTGTAATAATTACTTTATTTTGTCAATTATGGACAGATAGCATGTTGCTATGAAAACAGATTAAGGCGCTGGAATAAAATACTAGATGGCTCGTTATGCAAAATGTTGTATAATCACTAATCACTCTCAATATTTGTACTTAATTTATGATTGTGTGACAGTAAAAAAAATGTATACCTATAAAATAAATTTACCACAATCAGTGGATTCGTAGCAATTTGGTCATAGAAGATAATTATGTTCCCAGAAAAATCTTTAAAAACTCGAAATTCGACCGGCAAAATTTTATTTAATACCTTAATCATCAACTTGCTTTATGTTGTTTATTTAATGCATATAATATCTTAAAGTCATAAACATTCTCGCGCGCAAGCCTAATGGATAAGTTTTGGGTAAGTTAGTTTCATCGTAACTTTAAGACACGTTCTAGCACTAAAATGCTAAAGCGGGTTATAAAATATTTTTGAAACTGCAGTTTACTAGGACATAAAAGACTTGAAAAGAAATGACGGTAACCAGCTTAAAACGAGCTTTTGGAACTTCTCCGAATACGCTATATTTTCAACACTTGCACTCGAGCCCTAAAGGTTAGGTTAAGGGTAAAGGAGCAAACAGCTTCAGGGTAAGTAAATACGCTGACGAAGACACGGGTACACCGCGCTACCAAATCCGACGTTTTTATCTGTCACCGGCAGCCGTGGGCAGAGTTTTAGTGAGTCCTTTGATAGCGTTGACATAACCAAGTTTCCCTATTGCTAGTTTACTTTACCTTTTATACCATACCTTTATTTCGTAACGCCTACATGAATCGCTAACCGTGCGGGAAGAATTGTTTGCTATACGTAAAGTTGTAGGAGCTTTTGCAGAGTGGATTATGCTTTATGAATTTTTAATCATGTTTATAAATGCGCACGTAGTGTGTTACAGGTACGCATCGTTTCTATCTATGTTTGAATGACTAAATACGACGTGTAATCACGTGTGTGGAATACGTTAGTCATAGCCAGATGATTTTGATACTCTGTTTACCTATAACTTACCGTGTATGCTTTAAGATCTGCATGTAGGTACTTAAATATAATGTTAAATTAATAATTTACTAATGAAGTGGTACAACTGCTTTCAGTTTTTTCGAAAATTTGTTAAATCTTCTATAGCTTGAAAACAAGGGCGCCTATTGCCTTGATCATAGCTCATGCAGTCGACTGAACTCATGGCCCATACAAAACACTCCACTACGGTATAAGGGGCCGTCAGTGGTACAAGCCTGTATGCCACGTCAGCGAAGCTCGATTGAGAGGGCGTCGTGAAGCCCCTTGGCGTTTAACGACCAATCGGGTAGGGTGGCTTTACGTCTACTTGTCAATGAGAGGTTAAAAATATGACGGCGTTTCATGAAATGCTAAGGAATTTCATGATCTGACCAATTATACGATCGGACCACGACATTTAAAAA
The DNA here is from genome assembly GCA_948465475.1 of Thalpophila matura. Taxonomy (NCBI): domain Eukaryota; kingdom Metazoa; phylum Arthropoda; class Insecta; order Lepidoptera; family Noctuidae; genus Thalpophila; species Thalpophila matura. Next base: position 6,567,684 of record OX419183.1, on the reverse strand, counting down.
CCATACTGCACATCCCACTTCGCGTCTTACAAATTATAGGTAGGACTCTCTTAATGCGGCTGGTTTTAGGTAGGTATCCTACATCCTACATCAATTTAACAATGTAAGTTGGATAAAATAAATAAATAAATAAATAAAAAAAATCCGAACACGTGCTTCAGAACTTATACTATACTTATACACTGCTACAGCTACACTGCAGTACACCTGAATTCCGAAAATATCAACATATCCCAAACAACTGTTTCCCAACGTTGTAAACTCATTTTACAGAACTTCATCAAATATTTCACACTGTGAACCGAAGTTTGTAGAACTGTGACAACGATTTAACCGAAACTGTCCCGTTTAAAACTGGGGTGTTCGGATGTCCGAAAGAATTTTCATTAGCGTGTGTTAGGGTGACCACGAGGCACCCACGTCGCCCCGTGTCACTAAAAGTACCGGGAAACGTGAGCCTATGTCCGGATTCGTTATTGCCTAAATTCCATTTTGTATTTGAAGACTTTAAAAATAGTTGAAAATCAAGAAAGTCTTTTTTTAACTGTTTTGAAGGGCTGTTTTAATTAATGGATTTAGATATTTGACTGCTGATCATCGAGTTATTAATTACTTATGTCACAACTTTAGTCTACGTCATTATAACGCTGGTCATCAATGGTACCTCCTTATTGCCACGTGGTTGCCTGCGCTCAACATTCTCGAAGATATTTTTTTTCCAAACAGTAAAAAAAACTAGTTGAAGTTTAACGTACAATCCAATTGTAAATATGTACATCTCTTTTATTAAGTGCACTAAAAGGCAAGTCAAGTATGTCGTATTTCTTACAACGACAAGGGAGGGTGACCGCTGTCATTCCAATATTCTTTATGCGCCGCGCCTAATTCCGGCGGATGTGGCCGGTTTTATGAACACATCTTGTAGTGACGGTTAGATACTTTATGAGTCTTGTTACATTTTTTTTATTTTGCTTATTTAGGGCCAAGTTCACCGACAAGATAACAGTCCGTTAAACTGAAAACGACCGTTTAACAAGACTTTTCTAACGGAAAAAGTCCTGTTAAACGGCTGTTTTCATTTATCGGACTGTTAACTTGTTGGTGAACTCGGTCCTTTTACACAAAAATTTTAGGATCATACTACCTTATATCAAAATAGAACAATACTCAAGCTAACATTAGCACACGCCAATATCTACATGTTACTAGATTCAGCTGTTTCATAGGTTTGCTTACAGCAGTACCGACAGAGGGATTCGGAGTATTAATTAATAATCCGAATCTGAAACCTAACTTTGAAGCATAGGCGAACAATTAACACACGTGAAAATAAATTAATTGGAAATTACAACGAACTCATTGAAAATTAATAAACCCTAATCAATACGCGACAAGAATAACCGAAGCGGAAATTTTATAACATATTATTACAAAAAGTTTATAGGTACCTCCGCTAGAAAATTAATTTAAAATTAATGAAACATTCTCATATAAACAAGATTGGTTATGTAATAAGAATGGAGTTTTAATTAATTTTCCAATCATAAGTTACATGGTTTTGAAGCAAGTACAAGCCAGTTGTTTGGTTTGCTAACAACAATATTTGTTGATGGTAGCACAAGTTATTCTATCGTAGCGCTACGTGGACCGCTTGTTTGTGCTACGGCTACGCGCGCTACGGGTTTGCTACGACATAGTTATTTTGTACTCAAATTAAAATGCATACTAAATTATTTTCAGAATTCATAACCTTTGTTTTTTAGTAAAACAGAATCTAATTTGAACTAAAATATGATTTATTGTAAAACGTTCGTTTTATAAAACTTCCATGTCATCAAAAAATAACAGTAGGTATTAGCGCAGTGACATGATATCAGTGAGCCAAAAACTAAGCATAGCTTAAATTTTAGAGCTCCTTTATCTCTGATATTATTAATGTAGATTAGAAAAAGGATGTCTGTTTATTTTTGCCGATTACAGTGATCATATTTTTATGACCGTTGTCATTAATATTACAATGAAAAATAATTATGTTGTCAATTGATTATACGTTAGGCGGACATATTATCAGATCGCTTGATCCAGTCAAGAATCTTTTAAGTACCTATGCAATATCCATTTACAAGATTAAAATTTCAGTAACATTACATGAATATCACATGCTTTATTCCCACAAAAAATAACTTTTCTAACCAAAATGCAGCCAATTGCGGCCGGAATTAGGATAACATAAAACAGTCACAGATTAAGATCTTTATGTGCTTGTTGAAGCATTCCCCTTTGATAGAGTCAGGGGAAGGGAAATAATAATATTCAATGTGACGTATATATGTTGTCAATTTATATGTCTGGCGCCATCTTTTAACAGGTTTCGTAGTAATGTCGCTGTACGGAACCGTGCATTACTCTAACGAGTTACGCGCTATGCACACGCAGCGTTTGTAATATTTCAAATATTAGGAAAATATACAGGGTGGCAGGTTAGACAGTGGAAATATTTTAAGGAGTCATTTTACTCATCATTAGGAACAACTTTTACTATGGGACAAACCCTGAAATCTCGAAAAAAAATCGGCTGTTTCATACATTTATGTCACTTAACTCAACAAAATGTATGGAACAGCTGATTTCTTTTTTCGCGATTTCAGGTTTGGTCCTATAGTAAAAGTTGTTCATAATGATGAGTACAATGACCCCTTAACATATTTCCACTGTCTAACCTGCCACCCTGTATATCAATAAAATCAGCGTTAACCAAATATTTAAAGCGGCCGGTTTTATTTCATTTCCTATCCTAATAGAATCGCCTCATTATCATATCAGGGAAAATGAGGACTTTATTTTATTAATGTCATGTAGATACCTTACTTTATGCCACTAGAGTCGTAACGTAAATCCGAATTTAGGCCATTGGTCATTACGATAATCGGCTCAATTTTAGCCTAGTCGACATTACACATGTCGACAACCTCGTACGCTAAATCGAGATATTTTGTTTGTTTCTCTTTCTCAGTTTTTACGAGATTCTCGTCATGCGGGATGGTAACGTCGACTATATTATCACCATGCGACGGACAAATTTTATCATCACTATATCAAGCTTATTAGCGACAATAGTCGACACTATTTATGTATTCAAATCAAATCAAAATCTAATTAACATCAAATCAAAATCAAATTAAAATCAAATCAAAAATGTGTGATCATACAATTTCACAGAATAGCAATTCCTGATGTTTTATCATCTAAAGTCCATCATGTTTCACCTAAAGAGGTGTATGTACCAATGAGTAATCTCCATCAACTGAATTTAAATGTAAATGTTTAGAGATAATTAAAAAAAATGTTTAAATTACAATTTTCAACTTCTTTCGTTTGCAATAAACCTGGTCAAGCATTCTTTATAAATGTTCCTTCGAGTCGATAGCATTAGCAGTTACAGTAGTGACACACAGACAGACGGACAAAGTCGTAAATAAGGGTTCCTTTTTTACCATTTTGGTAGGCACGGAACTCTAATATTCTTAATTAGCATAAGTCAAACTAAAATGTCGACATTATAATTACAAGACAACATACACAAGTCATTAAAAATCTTTTGTAATATAATTGCAATTGCAAATAAATTATTACAATAGTTTACGGTAGTAAACAGGAAAATACTAAGCAATATATTTATTTGCTAATACAATCTGCGATAACAATTCTCCACGTGTCTCCATATTATCTAAAACAAGTTTCCTTGTAATAAAAATCATAAATATAATTAGTGCGTTCAGTTTAATGCATGCATGTTTGCGGTATAGGTATGTCGCCAATGTTTGATCTTTGGGGCAACCATTGCTAAGTTAAAAAAAAACAAAATAAAGTGACAGCGTATTATTTATAATATTATACTCTATGTCATAATAAAGACAAATCTAACGACACCTCATAAGTGAAAATCTATAGCTGTTTAGGCTGTAGCCTAAACAGCTATATAGATTTGCTATGTAGAGCATTCCCAAGAAATAGACATACATACACTCAAAAAACATTACCCTCCTTGTGAGGCAGTCGGGTAAAAATGGTCACCCACCTCTGCTAAAGCCTGACCAAGCCTGACTAATATTACGGATGCATTTTGTTTTCTAATCCTTATCTTGAATATATTATACACAATTTGTTACCCACTAGCGACTATGGCACATTTTTAGAGTTTAAAATATTACAAAAAAATAACTGCTTTAATTTACTCGTATGTAAGATTAGGTAAAACCAAAACCTCTTAATTACAAAAACTTGTAACTTTTAACTACCTACCTACTGATTAAATAGGTATACATCTATCCTTGTAATTTCTATGCCAATGAATACAGATGGTAATTGACCCAAGAGCAATTTTTTTAATAATTGATTATAAGTAGATAAGGAGGCATAAGTAAAAAGTTACACCATACAGTCATCTCCCTCGTATGATGTTTCATGATATTTTTTTTCATGTTCTGAATTTTACATAAACTTCAATAACGAATCGATACATATAACGCCATCTATTGAAATTTATTTGAACAAATGTTCTTTTCTTCCTGCCGGCCTAGCATGACCACGATAGAAACGGGTTTTGTCTACATAGAAATAGACAAAGTGACAGATTGTAGAAACATTTCTACGTTTTATGAATGAAATGGTAGAAATGTTTCTACAATCTGTCACTTTGTCTATTTCTATGTAGACAAAACCCGTTTCTATCGTGGTCATGCTAGGCCGGCTGATGAGACCCCGTGCCGTAAAAACAGGTGCTATGAGCAGAGAACAACAAACTAACTACAATTGAACCAATTGTAGTTAAATTAAACAACAACTAAATTAAAATTAGAATGGTAGTTGGCCTCAGACGTCGGTCATTAGTGATCTATAATGATCCGTACGTGCTTAATGCGTATCGGAGCTAACCTAATTGGATTTGCAAACCAATTAATGTTGAACATTCCCTCATTATACGTGTACGCTGGTACATCACCCACCTCTGCTAAAGCCTGACCAAGCCTGACTAATATTACGGATGCATTTTGTTTTCTAATCCTTATCTTGAATATATTATACACAATTTGTTACCCACTAGCGACTATGGCACATTTTTAGAGTTTAAAATATTACAAAAAAATAACTGCTTTAATTTACTCGTATGTAAGATTAGGTAAAACCAAAACCTCTTAATTACAAAAACTTGTAACTTTTAACTACCTACCTACTGATTAAATAGGTATACATCTATCCTTGTAATTTCTATGCCAATGAATACAGATGGTAATTGACCCAAGAGCAATTTTTTTAATAATTGATTATAAGTAGATAAGGAGGCATAAGTAAAAAGTTACACCATACAGTCATCTCCCTCGTATGATGTTTCATGATATTTTTTTTCATGTTCTGAATTTTACATAAACTTCAATAACGAATCGATACATATAACGCCATCTATTGAAATTTATTTGAACAAATGTTCTTTTCTTCCTGCCGGCCTAGCATGACCACGATAGAAACGGGTTTTGTCTACATAGAAATAGACAAAGTGACAGATTGTAGAAACATTTCTACGTTTTATGAATGAAATGGTAGAAATGTTTCTACAATCTGTCACTTTGTCTATTTCTATGTAGACAAAACCCGTTTCTATCGTGGTCATGCTAGGCCGGCTGATGAGACCCCGTGCCGTAAAAACAGGTGCTATGAGCAGAGAACAACAAACTAACTACAATTGAACCAATTGTAGTTAAATTAAACAACAATTAAATTAAAATTAGAATGGTAGTTGGCCTCAGACGTCGGTCATTAGTGATCTATAATGATCCGTACGTGCTTAATGCGTATCGGAGCTAACCTAATTGGATTTGCAAACCAATTAATGTTGAACATTCCCTCATTATACGTGTACGCTGGTACATCACCCACCTCTGCTAAAGCCTGACCAAGCCTGACTAATATTACGGATGCATTTTGTTTTCTAATCCTTATCTTGAATATATTATACACAATTTGTTACCCACTAGCGACTATGGCACATTTTTAGAGTTTAAAATATTACAAAAAAATAACTGCTTTAATTTACTCGTATGTAAGATTAGGTAAAACCAAAACCTCTTAATTACAAAAACTTGTAACTTTTAACTACCTACCTACTGATTAAATAGGTATACATCTATCCTTGTAATTTCTATGCCAATGAATACAGATGGTAATTGACCCAAGAGCAATTTTTTTAATAATTGATTATAAGTAGATAAGGAGGCATAAGTAAAAAGTTACACCATACAGTCATCTCCCTCGTATGATGTTTCATGATATTTTTTTTCATGTTCTGAATTTTACATAAACTTCAATAACGAATCGATACATATAACGCCATCTATTGAAATTTATTTGAACAAATGTTCTTTTCTTCCTGCCGGCCTAGCATGACCACGATAGAAACGGGTTTTGTCTACATAGAAATAGACAAAGTGACAGATTGTAGAAACATTTCTACGTTTTATGAATGAAATGGTAGAAATGTTTCTACAATCTGTCACTTTGTCTATTTCTATGTAGACAAAACCCGTTTCTATCGTGGTCATGCTAGGCCGGCTGATGAGACCCCGTGCCGTAAAAACAGGTGCTATGAGCAGAGAACAACAAACTAACTACAATTGAACCAATTGTAGTTAAATTAAACAACAATTAAATTAAAATTAGAATGGTAGTTGGCCTCAGACGTCGGTCATTAGTGATCTATAATGATCCGTACGTGCTTAATGCGTATCGGAGCTAACCTAATTGGATTTGCAAACCAATTAATGTTGAACATTCCCTCATTATACGTGTACGCTGGTACATATTGTAAAGTCAATACGGTGCTGTTCTGATTACTAATTGATTAATTTCCGGAACAATGGTGGCAGTTCCTAATGACCGTGCAATTTATTTTATTATTTACAAAGTTATTACATTTAAACTATTAGAAATGGGCTTGCCAGACGCGACTTACTTATTTCCGCAGATTAAAAGAAGGAATCTCTGTACTACTTTGACGGATTCAATTTTCTTTGTACCTATGTGATGTGTATTTCAAAAGTATAAAACTAAGACCTAGCAATTTTTGTAATTAAAATAAAGGATTTAGCGTTTTGCTGGATTAAGTTTAAAGACTATGATTGACGGGCAAGCCACGGTATCATGTGCTGGCCGATTAAGGTTATTGATGTGTCACTAAAAAACCTTGGTTTATTGTGATCTACCGTCCTCGGTTCTTCAGTGTTGTTTGACATTTGAAGAAACTCAAAAGAACAACCGTGTTTTATCGCTCATCGATCAAGAATGACAAGCCGCGATTGTAACTGCGGTTTTCTGCGCCGGAGTCACACGACACTTCAAAACTTCATACCTCGCTGTTTAGGGGTAACGCAGACGACAGACTTTTTGTGCGATCGAGTCAGCAGCTCTTTGAAGCGCTCAAACAATCTGCGAAACTTAGTGCACACATTGTTCGAGCGCTGCAGACTCGATCGCACAAAAAGTCTGTCGTCTGCGTTGCCCCTAAAATCTTTAAATTATTTGGTGTTCGTTCTCATTCTAATAACTATGACAGTCGTTACGGTAGTCAGCATCTCAAAAGTCTGACAATCAGTCTACTGCTACGATGTCTATCGCCATTTCTGTTTGGATTACGTGAATCATGTAGCATATCGTCAAGTGTAATGTTTTCTTGGAAAATCGATTACTTATTGTAAGTGTTTTCCTTTAATTCCATGATGTTTTTGAAATGAGCCAGCGGAAGTGAAACACGGATTAGATTACTTAAGTAGACAAATATGTACGTCGTGCTTCCTAGCAACCATATCAACTGTTTAGCTATTTATCACACTATCACACTAATATTATAAATGCGAAAGTTTGTGTGTTTGTTACTCTTTCACGCTGAAACGGCTGGACAGATTTAGATGAAATTTTACGTACCTAAATACTTTCTGTACCAGCAAACAAATGGCTGAAAAAAAATGTACTGTTATTTTTACCATTGAATGTACAAGCTACGACGAAACCTTTCATAAGGTTGGGGGTTCAGAACCTGGGGTGTGAGTACTTTGTTACAGTTAATACCTATGTATTCTGTACTCACATATCTGAGACTACAGACCTGAAATTGAGACCTTAATGTCATTACAATAAAGCAAAACATTGGAATTATGAATTGAATCTATGGAAGCCTGTGGTCCTGCATTGAAAGCGGTACAATCCCTACAGCAGACCTATTACAAAAACTCTTGCTACCATAATGAAAACAGAATTCAATAAACCGTTTCAATCTGCAGCATAATGGTAGATCGATGCACTAATGCGTTTGCTTTGTCCGATACGCACTCGTGTCAAATGGCGAGTAATCAACTCTGAATAGTGCCTTACGCTAATGACTTGGGCTGAAAGCCGTGATCCCGGACCATTGTGGCGATTGTGGCTATAGTTATCGTGTGAGCGGGCACTTATAGTTATGCAGATATAACCGCTTGAATGGACGGCTTCAGTGCAATTTGCGTTATAGAGCCGAAGTACTAATTGAATGAAAAAGTATTACGCCAGTTATTAATAACACAGTATAACCACAGTGTACATAGTGGTCCATCGCCCATACATTTAACAGGATTTGAAAAATGTAAAAATTTACATATAAAGTGAAAGATCCCGGATTGGAATGGCTACTGATCAACAAAGTTTTCTTGCATACTCTGAAGTTAGCCGTTTTAATGCGCAATGTATTGATTAGTAAAAATAATTGGTATAAATTGTCTATTGCACAGCCAAAACGTTAACGTCAGAGCAAGCCAGAAAGTTTGTTGATCCATTGGCAGAGAAGAATGGGGTCGGGAACCCCATTCTTCTCACGGTATGATTGACGTGCGAAAGTATTCGCATTGAACGATTTTAAGCAGTATAAATATAATACCTGATACACTGATCTTAAAGCGAATAATACTGTAATTAGAAGTCTAAAAGAGTAGTTCGTAGTATCTAGTATGCATTTTTACGACAGGTTAATAATTGATCCTCCATACAAACTAATCAGTGAATCTCAGAGCTAAATTAAAGTAATATATTAATATGATAGATGTAGAGCAAACTGTTCGTGTGTTTGTTCAACTCAAGTGCCTATTTACTCACTGTATTTGATTACTGAAAGCGCCCTTGCGATTTTCATGCTTGTCTTGCCAATGTATTAATGAACAACGGGATAACATGGTGTACGAGACGTTTACATGTACTAATTATACATACAAATATCAGAAGTTCTTAAATATGCAGGACAATTTTCGTATTTTATTTACATCTATCATATACAAAAAGATTTTTTCAAATCCGACTAGTAGGTAGTTCAAGAGATTAGCGCGTTCAAACAAACTATTCAGCTATATAATATTAGTATAATATAATATTGGAAGTTCCGAAGTTCTTCAAAAATATTGCAATTAAGTGATCAAAGAAAAAAATATAGTTACAAACTAAAACCCGACTCCGAAACAAATCGAACTGAAAAGCATGAAACAAGAAAACATTCCTGTCTGACAGCCTGAAATGGATATAGCCGTGATCGCATGCCCTGTTGAAGTCAGTAGGTAATGCGGTGGCATGCGACCACGGCTATACCCATTTCAGGCTGTTTTTATTTAAAATATTTTTAGTGGTTTTATTAACACCGAACAAGACGCAGTGCAAATCGCAATCGAGTTTTTAAAATTTACTAGTCTTATTTTTCACTTTTATTTTATATATATATATATATATATATAAGATATATATTTTTTCAAAATCTTCTCTTCAAGCCCTTCATTTTGATAGCCCACACGACTGAGTAGAAAAAAAAAATTTCCGACGTCACATAATGGCGACTAAAATCCGCCATGTTCATTTTTTTTATAATTCATATAGCCTATATTACCCGGACTATAATAACGAATCGATTGACACCTCATTCATCAAAATCAGATGAGTAGTTTAGGCGCTACGGTGGAACACACTTAAATACAAACATACATAATAGACTGCTGAAATCATTACCCTTCCTTTTCTTGCGATGCCGATTAGATATTACGTTTTTTTTCTATATCTTTTTATTAATAACAGCAGTGTACCTACACTCTTTTTATTACCTAATTAGTTAAAAAAATACATTCAGTGCGGTTGACAACCGTCGAAGGAATGGTCACCCGAACCGTGGAAGGGAGACCCCTTGCCGCACGAAATCGCATCGCAGCAATTCGCCTCGCAGTTTTCCGATTGACAGTTTTGTGTACAAGGCCTTAGTTAATTTCACTCGTAGACAAAAGACGAGCATAACAAAAAATCGCTTCATAGTACCTATGTGGTACCTATCTATTTTATTCAAGTTTACCTGGTACATCGAAAGTATTATCAACTGAGTTTCTAATCACACTAGATGACTAAAACAACACTCCGATAAGATAATAATCATAAGGAGGATGGTAGTATTAAGATATTTATTACTCACTAAACATTGCAAAACTAAATACTTGCGCATGATTCATGCCACAAAACAGTAGAAAAATAAATAATTCTAAAGTACCAAGATAAAGAAAAAACCGGACAAGTGCAAGTAGAACTCGCGCTCTGAGGGTTTTTTAAAATGTGATATTAAGTAAGTAGGTACTTGTAACGAGATTCAGAGTATTTCCTTTGCTTGTGTTATGAGACTGCTTCTTACCAAATTTCTTGATTCTAGGTCAACGGGAAATACCCTATAGGTTTTGAGGACTAGGTACTATGACATAAATTAAAATAGTCCGCGTGTCCCACAGTTCATGTGAGACACGCGGACGAAGTCGCGGGCGAAGTGCTAGTAGCCTATAAGTAGGTACTACTTATTTCTTATGAATCTGGCTATCATATACGAAAAGATTTCTTCGAATCCGACTGATAGTATCAGAGATTAGCGCGTACAAACAAACAAACTCTTCAGCTCACAGAAATCGAAATAATTATTATTATTTATTTTTTTAAGCAGTGATAGCCTAGTGGTCTAACCATGTGCCTCCCACGGCCAATGGTTCGAGATCGATCCCGAGGCACGCACCGCTGACTTTTTCGAAGTCATGTGCGTATTAGAAATTAACTATCACTTGCTTTAACGGTGAAGGAAAACATCGTGAGGAAATCGGCATGTCCTAGAACCAAAAATTCGAAGACATGTGACGTCCACCAACCCGCACTGGGCCCGCGTGGTGGACTACGGCCCACTCCCTCTCACAGAGAGGAGGCCTGTGTCCCAGCAGTGAGAACATTATAGGCCGATTATGCTGTTTATATTTTTGTGCTTCAGCTTTTTAATATTAGTAGAGATTTTGTTACTATTTTATTGTTCCGGGTTTCCCCCACCCGTCATCACTGATACCTATAGTGATAACCACATCCATTGAAATGTAACGCTTTTCGTAGGTAAGTATACATTTTATCTACTTTTATGATACAAGTCTAATAAATGTACCTATACAGGGTGGCAGGTTAGACAATGGAAATATTTTAAGGGATCATTGTACTCATCATTATGAACATCTTTTACTATGGGACCAACCCTGAAATCGCCAAAAAAACATCAGCTGTTCCATACATTTATGCTCACATAACTCAACAAAATGTATGGAACAGCTGATTTTTTCAAAATGGTAATAAAAATAGAAAATTAAAAAAAATATAAAAACCCGACTGCGGTCGTCTTATTCACCTATATTTATATAACCACCAAAAAGAAAAGGAAAACAAGATATTGCAGTCCGGTATTTTTATACTTTTATGCGTGCAAGAACGGTATGGAACCCTCGGTGCGTGAGTACGATTCGCACCTGACCGGTTTTTCATAAGAGACTGTTCAAGGTTAGCCGACAATTTTAACCATAGATTTGGCATCAAGCCAAATAAAACATCTGAATACTGATTATAAGCGTTGTTGGCAATTTTTTTTCGTATTATAAACTATCGCGGATCAAAATTGTTTCATAAGAAGAAAATTTCGAAAAAAATAAAAGTAATTTTTTGAGTAGTTTGGTAGCTACATGAAATGTGTAGGTATGAAAAGTACAATAAGAGACCATTAGGGCGGGTTGCTTCAAACCATCTGTATTCGTAAGTCAGTACGTAATCGTTAAGTCAGTATGAAATTGTCATACAAGCCGCCATATTTGACGGTTACAGATACGTAACTGTAAGATGAAACAATATGGCCTTAATCTGCGCACTCCTTTGCAAAACTTCCTTCATAACCATCGAACATCGATCCTCATCGGAGGTCATATTATTTTCATAATTTCATACTGCTCTATTATGTTGATGATGCTCTCCTGAAGACTTGGCTTTGTAATGCACCAATACTTATTTTCCCTAAGTTTACCGTAAACTTTGATACAGTGCGGCCTTTCTTAGGGCTCTTTCAATTTTGGCATTTGGTGTCGGATCGCTGCCGTGCAGTAATCGTGCGGCAGCCGTGCGAGTGTCGTACTGCACACCGCCCGTTGTTTTTTCCATACAGCTGACACGTTGAGAGCGTCGTCCGGCTGTCGTCAAAGGTCCATATTGAAAGAAACCTTACCGTAGATAATTTTAAATTCCGGGCTGCTAACCCAGTATTTCCTATCAGGAAAACTAAAAATGCTACGCTCTTCGACCGACAAACCAAAAATGCAGTAAAAATTCATATTAGATATTTTCCGTCAAAACGCTCGTTCAAAATTCAGTGCTGGAGTGTTCAATTTGCCAAATACCTGAAAAATACCACTTGTAACTGTCGCTTCCCGTAAGGCACAAATAGTTCACATCATTCGAATGCATGTTGCCGTGCAGTACTGACGATGTTGTGATATTGCACGCCTCATAACGGGAATGCGTTAGGCGTGCTCTATTTATCGCTACATAATTTTCCTCTAATTCATTCACTTTAAATCTCTGTTACACTCTCATCAGTAGATGTTATACATAAGATGCAATCTAAACCATCGTGTAAATAAATAATTTATTTTAAGCTTTAATTCCGATCTGGTTCTAAGTCAATTAGTCAATTTTTTTTTGTAAGTAAAAATGATATATTATTCCAAGATACCAGTTTTATCGATTATGTTGTATGAAATCCCGTAAACACGACAACTTTTGAAAACACCACATGATTTTCTTTAATAACTTATTTATTTATATATGAAGAACCCTATTCAAATTTACTCCTAATGCTACATTTTTAATGTTATTATATTATTATACCTAGACACTTCAGTAATTTAAAACCAGTATTTATTACTTTTTAAAGGATGTATAAAACTTATCTTATACTTAATGAATATTCCATTATACATAGGTAAGTACCTATGTCTATGAAATTCTCACACTTCTTGGGAAAAGAGCTCGTAATCTTTGAAAAACTGAACGAATTTTCATCAAATATAACTAAGAACCATCCCGATTAAACCAGCTTTCAATGAAAAAAAACGCGTTAAAATAGGCCCATTCGTTTGGGAGCCACGAAGCCACACACTAACACACAGATAGGAGTCAAACTTATAACAAATCCGGGGGTTAAAAACGCTAAGCTTGAATGAAAAATATGCCAGACAGGCTAGCATTTGTCGATTTGTCCACTACCTCAACAAATGCCGTTGATACGACGTTGTTTATACACTGCTAGCGAACACTGCTCCTATTCTAAATATAGAAAACGATAGCATGATCGGGTAGTATCAAACGGCGGAAGACCGGCGGCAATGCAAATAGTGTCCTTTGACTGGCGAAACACACGAAAATTTGTTGTTATACTGCTGAACTGATAAAAGAAATGATGCTTTATTCAAAACGTTGCATTGTCTTTTGCGATATGTGACTGCCTTTAATCACGAAACGATGCTACTTCCAGATAGGTAAAGGAAGAAGGGAAGCTATCTAGCTTTTCATCCTGATATGACAATGGAATGGTATTTAAAAGCCTGGTATTTTGAGGCTTCTCATCCTAATGTTCTAAGCTCTAAGCTTTTTATCCTAAAGGCATTACATCAAACCCACTTTAACAATTTTTTTCAGTGTAAACAGACGAAGAGCATTTTTTGTTGTTCTATCGTGCAAGAATTTTATTCTAAATCTTGGTTCTCATTTTTGCTCGTTGATATTTTGGTGTAAACGCTGAAAACGAGCTTTCGTTTACACTAAAATATCGAAAAAGAATTCTGTTGTTCTACTCTAGCTCTTTGTTCGTTTGGCAGTAGAATGGTGTTTAGGACCCATTTTAAGCTTTTCATCCTAATGTTCAAAGCTCTAAGCTTTTCAATCCTAAGCTTTTTTCATTCTAATGTGACAGTAGAATATTCTTTAAAAGCCATTTTTCCAATAAACATAATATTTTAAACTTCAGTACGGTTTCATATTGACATAAATACGACTTTGTTGGCTTTATTAATCAAAAACTGTCTATAAATCATTAGTAATCTGGAATTAGGGGTTGAGCACTCTGTGATACTTATACCATCTAGTATATAGCAGTGATAGTCTAGTGGTTTAACTATGTGGCTCCCACGGCGAATGGTTCGAGTTCGATCCCGAGGCACGCACCGCTGACTTTTCGAAGTCATGTGCGTATTAGAAATTAATTATCACTTGCACATATCACACGGTGAAGGAAAACATCGTGAGGAAACCGGCATGTCCTAGAACCAAAAAAAATTCGAAGACATGTGACGTCCACCAACCCGCACTGGGCCCGCGTGGTGGACTACGGCCCACTCCCTCTCACAGAGAGAAGGCCTGTGTCCCAGCAGTGGGAACATTATAAGCCGATTATGCTATGCTATGCTATCTAACCATGGAATTATTAAGTACTATCGTACAACTAGGTTTTATTAGGTAGGTACTAAATTACGGTCTTTATTTAGCAAAATGCATTATCTGCATCCGGTAGCCTCCGTAAGTAACTACAACGCTAATGATTTACAAAAGGATTGAACTGTATGCAGCAGGATACTTACTATGTTTACATAGTACATACAAGATGTATCCGTACTGATATTAGGTATCATTTATCGTTTTTCGGAAGCCTGCGTACAACGATAATGATTTACAGAAGGTACCTTTTGAGTAGACCTTTTGAGGTTTCCATACCTTCTGAAATGAAGTTTATCTAGAATACACGCCTTAATCACTAATGCTATTTTAGCCTTATTTACTGCTGATCTTCGAAGTTTCAAACTGTTACCAGCTCGAAACAGTTTCAATACATTCCAGAAACACCATGTACTGCATCTTACACAGATCTTAAGTCGGTTAGCGATAAAGTTTGTCCATTGATGTGAAGCCGCAGCTTGGCTGCAAGGAGACGATGCAATTTAATTATTGCAGTTCAAAGGCGAGTGTACAGCGGCCGATGTGCTATGGAAATGATTTTAGCAAGTTGAGCATCTCTGTCCGTCTGTGCGGCTTACAATGACGTTAAGCACTGCGGCCAGTATAAGGAACTTAATTCCTTGGTATACCATTTTGATTTTAGCTGCTTTGGCTATAAATCGCAGATAGGTATGTTATAAACTAGTGCTGTTAAACGGGCTAGTTTTTTGACAATTTCTTGCTATATCGTACAGCAGTTATTGTGGTGTAAGGAGTACCATCATTTAATTTCATTGGGTACAGTTAACAGTATCTCCGGGCTATAGTGCAAGATTGCGGCAAATGTTCTACTGCACGATATATCTAGATCTCAATAAAATTCACGCCTATACAATTGCAGCAAGAAACTGATTTTTAAAATCCTTCCTACTATATGTTGGATCCAAGATATGATCCTATATATCATTATGATCATATTTGATATTTATGTAGGTATATTGGATGATTATTAAGTTACCCCCAATGAAAGCCTACTCATATTAATCCGTTGTCAAATAACGTGTCAAGCGATTTGATTAGCTTTTGGACCAATGAGAACTGCTAACGTTAGATGTAATAGTAGATTTACTGATTTATTCTTGATCTAAAAACTTGAGAATAATATGACGATTTTTTTAATATTTAATCAATTTATGTAGGTAGATATCTGTGCTTTTTGTGCACACTTACATACACGTAGTATTCAAAATACAACTACTTACCTATAATACCTATATCTTTTTGATCACGAAATAAAAATCTGTATTTTGCCAACTGTGCCTCGTTTAGTTACTGCCGGCTAGATACTACCTAACCACATGCCAGTACTCTATCTTTAGAATAGAAACTGTCTGCAAGGGCTGTCACTGTACAGATTGCACAAAAAATATACTATTCGTTGTATCTGAATGTTTTATATGTGTAGTGGCTTCTTGAAGTCGATTTATTTTTGTAAAAAAAGTTTTTAAGCCTATATTTAGGAATTTTATTGTATCAATACTGCTAACCCTAACCACCACGATCGTTTACATAAACCTCGTTGTTCCGCCGCGCCACTAGCGCCACGCCGCGGCCGGACGGGGAAGGGTGTGACAGATATTTTTATGTGCGGAAGCACTCGGCTCAGTTTATTGCGGAACTACCCCCAATGCTGCCGTCTTCGTGACGTCACGTGTTCATATAAAAAGTTGGATATTTACGCACGAACGATTTTCGCGTTAAATAGAAGATGTTTTTCTTTAAAAACTACCTATTTGGTAGTATTGTACGGATATTTTTTTTTATTGTGTTTTTTATGGCTTTGTAAATACAAAGCCATAAAAAACACAATAAAAAAAATATATCCGTATACTATAGTAATATAGTTCAATGCCATTAGATCAAAATGATCTAATGGCATTGAACTATATTACTATAGTAGTAGTACCTCAAGGATATAAGAGGGCTGTTACATTTTGTCACCTGTCTCGCTCGCACAAAAGAATTTGAAATATTTTGAAAGAATGTCAGGTTAGGTTAGGTTTAGGAGCACCCCTATCATGTTTGAGTTTTTTTGACGTATAGTTTCGTTAACGTAAGCATATTTTGAATTTAAAATACAGCAGTCCTGGGACATTTTGATAAAATGTTATACAATTTACACATTTTAAAAAATACAGAGAAATTAATTAAATATTTAATTTATATCAATATTGTGTAACAAACGTGTATTTTCAATTCAAAATATGCTTACGTTAACGTCAAAAAAACTCATGATCGGGGTACAGAAGTATTATCCTATATAACTGCTCCTAAATTGATTACATGACACAGTAGAAATGTGTTTTTATTATTTACCTGTTAAATTAATATTATTATCTAAAACATTATAAGAATAAATTTTTCAAAAATGCATCTTTTCATTTAAAATTCTTTAAAAATACGGTTTTGTGCGAGCGAGACAGGTGACAAAATGTAATAGCCCCCATAACGTTACTACATTTAGGGCGGGTTGCTTCAAACCATCTGTATTCGTAAGTCAGTACGTAATCGTTAAGTCAGTATGAAATTGTCGTACAAGCCGCCATATTTGACGGTTACAGATACGTAACTGTAAGTTGAAACAACATGGCCTTAGTGTCGTTATGCTATTATATTTTGTCGCTTTTTGTCACTTTTACGTCACTTTTTATAAGTCACTTTTTTTTAAATGTAGTACCATTGTACTACATTTAAAAAAAAAGTGACTTGCTTGGTAAATATAAAATAAAAAAAAAACTGAATCACAAAATGTTTATTCAAAAAGTTACAAAGTCAATAAGATTTATATTACTTATTAAATATTTGCCCTAGCCGCTTTAACTAGCGAACTAATATGTTTTTAATTACATTGCAAGTTTGTGGTTACTTGACAATTAAAATACTTACTCAAAACCAAAGCATTCAAACCTTTATTACATTGATATAAAGATCATAATACTTGGGCAGTGACCGTTGCTAGACTGTGATTAAACAAGACGTAGTTTTGAAGCAGATAAGAGATTTGTAAAGGCAGTGTATACAATAACTTCTGTATTAGAATCTAAAGTGGTTCACGTAAAATCTCGAGTAACCTCCTTTAAGTAGCTCCTAACATTGAGCGCACCTCAGTACACCACACGAGTAGTGTTTCCAAACTACACACAAAATAGTTTTCATCTAAAACAGGCCATACTGTCGATAACTTGAAACTATTGTCTGAGTGCAGTCGACAATATTGCTGCTCGTAAATGATTATAAACTGCCTATTCTACTATCAAAGTTCTTAAAAAAAATACTATGGATAGTTGCTAGTGTAGGTGCTATCGATAGAATTGTTTTTCAGAACTTCGATAGTATCGATATATAATCTAAGTGCTCGATAGTATTACACTCCGTTAATACTATTCTCACGTTTCGAGTTATCGATAGTAGCGATACTATAGAAAAAATCGATATTTTCGCTGTAAAGTTGGAATAATCAGGTACTGTACTTACAGAAATAAGGATAATATACAAAAGGGTGACACGAAGATTGAACAAGTATTTAATTGTAGGCACACCGTATAATAAACACTAAATACAAATATATAAAATTGTGATTGTGTAAAGGACCCGTGTAAATTGCCCACGCCCATCTAACAATGAGACCTGGGTCCCAGCAGTGCAGACTAGTGTGGCCGTTCGATAGTATCGATTGGTATGCATTAGTATCAATACTATCGATTGTTTTGGACTGTCGATAGTATCGTATTTTAGTCGTTTATAAAGCAATACTATCGATAGTATTATTGATAGTATGGCCTTTTTTAGATGAAAACTATCGAAAGTGGAACTATCGATACCTAGTACCTAAAGTGGAACTATCGATCGGCAACACTAGTGCAGCAGCATTATAGGCTGATATTTAATTTACAAAATTACAAATATTTATAGGTACATTTGCATTGACCGTAGTGAAGAAAACGTCACCGTTTCCCCCATTAAACTCATACTAGATGTATATTCAACTACACATTAAGAGAGGGAAATGCGGGTATGTGTAACTTTACTTCATAAGTACAAAATTTGGGAAAAATTTGCTTATACGTTACTTAATATTACAAAATATAGGAGATCTCTCGTGGACTATCGTTGGTATGTGCCTAAGTAGGAACTGCAGTTGGGGCAGTAATGGTCCGCGTTTTGGCAGGAGTTCGTGCAGTAAGGAACGCAGATGCAAGGCCAGCAACTGTAACAAAAAAAACAATATTTGTCAATGTAATTTGGCAAATCAATAAAATATCCACTGGTTTCTACAAGGCTTATCAAGTTTTCGATAGGAAAATATGTATATTGTTTATCCTCATGTTAGCTGTTATTTGGAAGTAGGACAGCAATCGAGCCTAGACTACTTATAACAGGAAAAATATAAAACAAATGAATATATCTTTTTTTATGTCTGTTTTTTATTTGTATGTAGTAGGTACCTACTAGCATTTGCCCGCAACTTTGTTCGCATAAGTATACCACAGGAGCAGGACCCGCTGATGATAAGCGGATACGGTACCCTATCAACTCTTGCAACACCAAGGCCCCAAGTCTACTAAATTGCAATTATGTCAGAATGCAGGTCTTTCATGGACACAGTTATTTTTAGTTGTTACAATTTTGGTATTCTACTAATTTAAAGGCGTAACATTATACATCTTTCGATGGCGTAAATCAACAGTACTTAATCTTTAAAAATAGGTACAATCGAAACTTCACTTTTTTGTAGTTATTTTTCGATAATCACTTCGGCTAACGCATTTTGTACGAATGGCAATAGCCAATACCAGTCGCCCTTACAATTTCTTCAGGGTCTTACTCAGTGTCTGGGATAACTATAGCTTTGTTCATTTCGTATCTTTTGAAGGCTTTATTTGCATAGTTTTGAGAAAATATGTTGCGTAGATGGACACAACGTTCACATAAATTCCAAAAATGCTAAAATATGAAAAGATACATAATATACATACCTAGGTAACAACCAACATCCAGGCATGTAATTTACTTAATGAGTATGATTTACTCAGTGATAATTCTAGCTAATTTTTAAATTATTAAATGTTTTTTAGAAATATATAAAATATTATTATGATGTGTGTGCAGAATAATGATTTGTATACCTACCTCCATTATGCCAATGATTTCTTATTTCAATTCATATAAACAAAATCCAGCAATCAGTAAATCAATCCAGTAAATCAAGGTTAACTGATAGCTAGACTATATTAAACTGGGTGGCAGGTTAGACAGTGGAAATATTTAAAGGGGTCATTGTACTCATCAGTATGAACAATTTTTAGTATGGGATTGGTCCCATAGTAAATGTTGTTCATACTGATGAGTACAATACAGTATGTGAACATAAAGGACGTCGGCAGTTTTAGGCTTGATATGGTACAGTAATAAAAGCTTAACCAAAAATAAAAATATATTTTAATTGTTATTTGCCTAATTTATCTTAGAGATTAAGAATTGGAATCAAAAATCGAAATAAATAAGAAATTAAAATGATTATGCCATTGACATTTTGAAAAAACCACTAAAACAAAAACGGGTGCATGCTGGCTGGCGCGTGCTTCCACAGAATATCATGGTGACAGCAACTAAAACCTTTGAATTGAGAACTCATTAGTCGGGCTGTACTTCACTGGATCATTCCCACCATACTTAACCTCACTGTCAGAAATAAGAATATTTCTCTTTAACCCAATTACGTACAAAAACAAATAAAAAATGAATTTAAATACTCTTGAAATACTCGATCACACCAAACTAATTTCATATCTGTACCGACTTACACAATCTGAGGCCCAGCGTTCTATGGGCGTCTGCCAGTGCCCTTTATGGAACAGCAGATTTTTTTTTTCACGATTTCAGGGTTGGTCCCATAGTAAAAGTTGTTCATAATGATGAGTACAATGCCCCTTTAAATATTTTCACGGTCTAACCTGCCACCCTGTATAGTCTACTTGTTTATTAATCTTTGACACGGTAAGATAACATTACTTTGTCGTCTTGTTGATCTACTCTATTGTTTTGACACCGATGTCGGGTCAACGATCTAATTTGGTATGTGTTGTCGGTGTAAAACCAAGGTCGAAATCGGAACTCCTGACACCGTATTTTAATCACGTGACGTCATTACAGACACGAATATCAAAAACTAGTTTGTTGGCTTCCGATCGCAGTCATTCAGAATTAGGTACTTACATTAAAAATATTGTCATCTAAAAAATCGATTAGTCTGCCTATTGTGAACAATAGTAGGTATAATCAGTGATGTAATCATTTAAAAACAGTCATAATTTACAGCATTTAAAAGTGAGTTCAGCTTTCAGCGAGAGTTTTACCGTATTTTTCCATACCTAACAGTCCACGGTAATCTAAACGAAGCTACTTCACGAAGCAGCATAACAAGTACTCTTAATTACGTGTCACAGGTGTCACCCATATCAAATACATATTACCACATAATTATTATGTAGGTATTTTACTTTAGAAATATTTACAAGTAATAACAGTTTTTTTATCGATTGCTCACCACACTACTAATACCCGCACTCAGCCTTGGGACAGTCATATTATATATAGATTTTGTATTACGCACAAGAAGGTACGACTTAATTAATTAATAATACCAATCGAAGATAATACTGATAAATGTGTGATTTACTAAATGTTATTTTAATGAATGCTGTAATTAGCGTATCCAAATTACTTAGGCAAGAAACTCAACATAACGGAACACAAAACTGTACAAGTGGGCATGTCGAATAAGGTTGCCCCACAGAACAGAAGCTATACCTATATTATTATATTCCGTGGGTTGCCCCACTGAAATTTATTAAAGGCTTTTTCGCGCGATGAAGCCAAGAAAATGGGCAGCACCGACTTCATTGCCTACTAATAGCCTGCAGTATTTTTTGCCCATGATTGTATTAGCTTTCAATGCAGAAAATAATAACAGAACGCCTGTCCCATGTACTGATAGAAGGCAGACACCTAATACTATAATCTATACAATACCTACCTACATTCAGGTTTAAATTACTCGAAACCGTGCAAAACAAATAACAAATTATCATTATAGGATTTTATTAGTTTATTCAGCACATGTTTGTAACAGTACCATTACCGTCACAGCAAATAATGTTATCAAATTCATGTTTGATTTGCGATAAAATGCACTCAACGTTTGCTAAAGATTCCAATGAAATACTAAGGATTATATTTTAAAAACATGTGGTCTTCAAATAATTAGTTTGGGGGCGTGCCTTTTTAGGACTCAAACGTGATAAAATACATAATAATATAATATCATAAATCATAATATAATCATTCTTGGTCAAGGTAGTTAGGTATTGGTGAGGGTGACCGCAATTTGTTGTCATTACTTAACATAAAGCAAGTTTAACTTGCTGCCAGTTCTCATAAGCCGTATACATATGAGTGTACTAGCACTTCGCCCGCGACGTCGTCCACATGTCCCACAGGAACTGTGCATTTTTTCAGGATAAAAAGTAGCCTATGTTACTCAATGATAATGTAGCTTTCTATTAGTGAAAGAATTTTTAAAATCGGTCCAGTAGTTTCAGAGCCTATTCGGTACAAACAAACAAACAATAAAATCTTTCCTCTTTATAATATTAGTATAGAAGTATAGATGTGCACAATGTTTTAAAGATAAAAGGACACTTACAGGAACAAGCAAAGGAGGAGTGCTATAACATGAGTCTTTGTGGTGGCCTTCCTCTCGACTCTCGTGACGATGGTCGCCCGGCACGATGGGCACGTGATCTGGGAGGGCTCAGGACCAACAGGTACAATATTCATGGTTGATATCTGTAAAGGAAACATGTGATAAGAATAACTGTCCGATTTGTACTTTATTCAGCACTTTGCCTGCAACTTCGTCCGCATGACCATGACAGGATCTGTGCATTTCTTCGGGATAAAAAGTAGTCTATATAGCACTCAAGGGTAATGTAGGTACTTTCGATTAGTGAAAGAATTTTCAAAATTGGTTCAATAGTTCCGGAGATTACCCTCCACATACAGATACACAAACTCACAAAATGTGCACTCTCTCTATAAAATATTAAGTTGGTATAGATATGTATACGAAGTGAAATGTTAGTTCATCTTGATACGAAAAAGGGTCATTTTTCTCATCATTATGAACAACTTTTACTATGGGACCAACCCTGAAATCGCGAAATAAAATCATCTGCCCCATAGCCATACATTTATACAGGGTGGCGATTAGGTTATCACATTAAATGAAACCATGTATCCTAAATGGCGTTCTTTGTACATACACAATAAAAAAAATTGCCGGTTGCCGCTTTTACAGGTCAGTAAATGTACCAATAAATAGTACAACTGTTAATACAACTTGGTACATTAATAATTTTCAATAGTAATTTAATGTGATAACCTAATCGCCACCCTGTATAAATGTATGGCTATAATATATTATTCACTTAACAAAATGTATGGAGCAGCTGATTTTTTTTCAAGTAGGTACGTTATCAAGGATGAATTGGGTAACGATTGGAAATAAAACAATTCAACATTGCCCTCTGTTAATTCAACAGAGCTGACTATCCTTTTATTTACTGAAAGCTTGATTAAATCTCTGAACGGTTAATTATCTGGCTGTCAAATTTCAAATCAGCTATTGGAATTGGTATAACAATAACCAATCATATCGGGTAGCACGAGGCGTGACCGGTGTGGTACTTTCTGGCCACGCCAGTCACAATTTGAATCGCAGTTAGTATCAAAGACTTGAGTATAAATTTGAATAAGCATTAGGTATGTGGTGGTATGCCCATTATAAACCAGGCACAGCCTGCTAATCGATCTTTGGTAACTACATTAATGTAGGTTATGCCTAGAAAATGAGAGAAAGTCTTTGTCCGTGCTTATAGTCCATATTTCGGGAGGAGTTATTCGGATAGGATCTATTCGGGATTGCGTCCTTTAGTTGTTCGGTAGTTCGGAGTTTCGTTTTTAGTTTCCGAATTATAGATTCGGCCAATACACTTATCTATAGGTGTCATGGCGGCGCTGATTGTAACCAGGGTATTTACACTATCAAATAGCGATAAATAATTATGATCAAAGATCTTTGAGTCAAAGTTATAGGTATCTACGAGTAAGATGCTATGTTACTTAAAAGAAATTAATCATTATAACTAATTAACCCTTTCGATCGGCATCATAAGAATACAGTATATATTTTTTTACATTTAGTCTGTTCAATTCCTATAAGAATCTTTGAATGCTATTATTATTATTAATTACTTATTTAAAAAAATAAAATGAAGTCTCCATGAAACAAATTTTCCTGTCTACAATATTTAAAGTACTTTCCTGTACTTATAAGTATTTGATAATAATGTAGCACCCCCCTAAAAAGATGTAAAAAATCTGTCAAATCTATTTATTTTTCTATTTTGCCACACGAACGTATGTTGAACAGTAAGGAAGAAGGAAAGATACTTTTATGAAGAAAAGAGATAGTAGGTACCTACAGTGGAAAAGAAAAAATCTGTATCAGTTGACATATTATCGTAATTCAAAATTGTTTTGATCATATGCACTCGTGTTTATTTGATAATGTTATCTCTGATAACCAGATAAGGATAAATGAAGGTGTGGTTTATCGGCTTTATAGGAAAAATATAGTAATGTTGTTTTATTGACCTAAACCAACAAGCGTTTATAGCTCAATTTGATATCCCTATAAGTACTATAACAACCGACGCAGCCATTATTTGATAGTAGGTACAGGTAGGTATATGTATTAATAATTATGATGAAACAAAAGAAAACATTAATAAATTACGGTGCATCGCATGATTTTTAATTCAGTAGGTATTCGATAGGCTTAGACTTCCATTGTTTAATACCTATCTTTTGAACCTTTCCTTCAGTTTCAGTTTATTTATTACTAGGTACCTAGGTACTTAGGCGATTCGCACACTGCACCGCATCACACAGAGTAGCGCGGGACTGCGTGATCTTACGTTGTTTGCAAGTAGGTATCTGTATTTGTATAGAAAACACGCGTAGTGCAACACACTGAAAACGCATTCCCGCGCGTGGCTTTTGTTCCGTCGCCACGCACCCCGCAGCCATAGCGCGGGCCGGTGTGTGATTCGCCTTACTACTGGAATTAAATAAGTTGTTTATTTCCATGCATTTCCTTGTTAAATCGAGAGATGAAACTATATTTAAAGAAATGGTTCAAAGGACCTTCGTTAGGCACGTTTGTAATTTTTTATATTAAATGGATTGAGATAATGTGTTACATTTACATCACTACTGTATAGCCGTGAAAAATTCGCTACAACCGAACTCATTTGACCTTATAAAAACAATGATTAGTTAACAAAAATTATCCTTATTATTTTAAATTCCTACATAATCATTCCAGGAAAACCAAGTGCCTTAGGCTTATAAGTAGGCATAATTAAATTGAAAATATATATTTATTTGTGGTTATCATTTATGGTTAACAGTCAAAAACTATTGCGCAACACATATTTTTTAATAATTGCCATTGGGTTAATTAACCGACTTCTTTTAATAACAGGATACGAACAAACAACTCGTCTAGTCATCGCAACAATTGCTGCTAATTGCCGTATCTAACCCAGATCGCCAGCAATGGCCGCCACGAGAGGTAAGTAAATGACTGCAAAATCGACAAATTTCAAATTTAGAATTAAAATTCAGAACCGCATCACTGATTCTGGAGATGGCTCCTACAAACATACAAGCTTACAAATAACAATAATGCCCGTTTTCACTAACACTAGGAGACACTTATGCAAGCCACACACGCTACGAGAAATCGCTACGATTGCACTGAACAGTTCAGACTGCAACGATAAATCGCACCGTGTGTATGAGAAAACTGCACAGTTTTGTACGATTTTCTTGAACTGTACCGTCTAACGGAGCAGCAGCAAATTTAAATCGCTATCGAACGAAACTGTACGTACAGTACGATCGTAGCGATTTTTCGTAGCGTGTGTGGCCTGCATTAGATGTAATGCCTAAATATTAAAAGAAGTTACCTCGTTACGTTAGTGGAAACGGGCTTAACTGTTCATAAAATTAGTTGAGATTTACCAAGAGGTAAAAAAATATGAATAATGAAAATATTTACTGAATAGTAATGCTATGTAGCCGCGCGCCCATCCACCTTTCAAACAGAGATAGCAATATATAAGGTCAACGGTGACAACAGGCTTTTTCTGAGATCGAGTCTGCAGCGTCTGAAGTTCTGAAGAGTCTGTGTTGCCCCTTAGGTTAACTTTTGTGCTCGCCTCAAAACTAGATCAAGAGAGTGGAAAAAACTTCATCGTGTAGGTAATGTAGGTAGGTATTAGACTCCGCGCAGACGGTGAACAGCGCACAGTAATCTTGGACCATTTGTAGTTTTGGACATCTTGGATTTATTGGTCGATTATTTTAACGATGTAATCAAAGAAAGACCGTAATTCGATAAAAACTAATAATAATTTATTCTCATTCATTGATAACGTTATCGTTCTGTTGAGGAAAATAACAGAATTGATCGGATATAGGTTACTCATTATAATATTTATTGAGTTTTGTAAATATCTATAGGCACCTACTTTATACGTTTTTTTTAAATTATTTGTTAACATTTTAATACCTATCTTCGTCTACTTTAGACCGATTTTGATGATTCTATTTGGTCCTATGATGGTGAACCTTCGGAGATAGACAGCTTACATTTGTGATGTGCATTTCCTGGTCAACTCGGTCCTCGTTTGCAGATATCAATATAAATGGAGTAATAGCATGAACATTGAACAGCCGGTAGAGATGTGCTATTCTCGCTCTACAACGTAGATACCTAGTTCTGATCATGTAGAATAATAGCTCAAGGTCTTCTATTCTTAGATAGTAATGTTTTTGTTAGGTAAATATACGTATAGAAATTATAACTAATTCATTAACGCACAGCCTGAATCACTAAAGTAAGGAACAACAAATTCGGAAGTTATAATTTTATGTTGCGATTGGTCGTAATAAAAACGTACGCTGGCGACGAACCGCACACGATCGATGATATAAATACCTACAGTGTTTTAGTTTAGCTGTTCAGTGCTAGTGTTGAGTGACGATTGAGGGTGTGCGGAATTTTTAATGTGTCGGAGATCTTTTTATTCACAAGGAACGCTTGTATTTGTGTCAAAATTGTACTAAAAGTGGCATCAGTTGTTCCCGTACTACTAAGAGCCCCATGTCCAACATTTCCGCTAGTACAACATAAAAAAAGTCGTTTGATGCAGGTAAACAAACGGACTTGGCCTTGTATACTACCTTGAAAGCAATTCTCGGTACCTAGGTAGGTAATTGATTTTTTTAAACATAATAAAAACATCCGATTGTTACGTGAACGCTCGTTACAAAAGTACACTCGACGCCATTGACGGTCGACCACTTTTCACCTTTATTACTAAGAACATAAGGGTGAAAAGAGGTCAACCGTCAATGGCGTCGAGTATACCTATAAACATAAACCAACTGTTGAATGAATTGCGGATCTAGAGGGAGGCGAGGAGGCTGAAGGCTGAGCCCCCCCCCCCCCCCTAAATCAGTTTTGACAGATTTCAGAATTAGTACCTACCTCAGATCACAGAAACAAGAGAGATGTGCCAAGGCGCTATCGAGCTTGATGCCTGAACTTGAGCAAATTGCTCATATTAAAAACGTACGCGCTGGCGACGAACCGAACACGATCGATGGTATAAATACAGTGTTTTAGTTTAGTGTTAGTGTTGAGTGACGATTAACAGTGAGATGAGATTTTTAGATTGAGGGTGTGCGGAATGTTCAATGCGTGGGAGATCTTTTTATTCACAAGGAGCGCTTAATTATGCGCGTAATTGTCTTGAAAAATGTACTAAAAGTGGCATCAGTTGTTCCGGTACTAATTTGCAAGCAAGGAGCAAAAATTGTGAAATGAATAGGTACATTAAATTTCAAAATGTTTGCTCCACCCCTTCTCCCCCAAAAATAAAGTCTAAATCCGCCATTGGTTGTAATTCTATGCTATTCGTTAAATATGACGTGTGTATTCATCGATAGGTACCTACTTCTAATAATCTAATTATAGAAACGTAGCTACTTCCTTTACCTACGTGACTAACCGGTTTCATCAAAATTCCATAATGATGCTTACGTACAAAGTTATACCTATCTAGAATATAATTTACCAAACTGCATCTATAAATAGTATATAAAACAAAGTCACTTAACGTGTCTGTTTGTTTGTTCGCTTAATTTTTCTTCACTACACAATGGATTTTAATGCAGTTCTCACTACCATTTAGATAATTTATTCCGGATGGTTTATGTGTATAATACGTAAATAGGTAGGTATATAACTTAGATACAGCACGAAAACTCGATGTTTTAGCATGTCGCCACATCAGTAGATTGCACCTGTGCGAAACAGTAGATAAATATGTAACTGCTGTGAATAATTATATAGTCAACATACCCAAACTAAACTAAATAGAGATACCGTTTATTGAAGCTGGTTAAAAAAATACTCAATCAAAATTAATAAATGTTAATTTGTAAAAGTAGGTAGGACCTACCACCTGGCGAGCTCTCAAATGTAATAAACACTCTTTAAAATCAGTCTATAATCAGCAAAGATATCGCGTAACAAACAAAAAAAAACAGTCGAATGGACCTCCCCCTTTTCGAAGTCAGTAAAAAAATAAAAAATATGTTAAACGATATTTTATTCTTAATCATAACTTCTCATAATAAAACCGCAGACACGATAATTTAATCTGATGTAACATTGTTTAACAAGAAACCGGTTCCACCATACGAGTCTCAGCTATACATACATAATAATGCACGTTACAAGACAGTCCAACGTCCATACCGAGGTAGGTGTCATAAATAACATTCATAACAGAACAACGACCTATGTATGATGCAGTATTCAAATTATGCATCGTTCTTAGAAATATCATCGTATGTAGAACAAGCGTGGTGACCGATTGGCATCGAACCGTCAACCATTTCATGAACAATTAAAACTTTCAACGAATGGAAGGTACACACAATAACATTTAACATAATATATTGTTAACGGGTCACGGGGACCTTGCGCCGCGTAATGAATTTACTTTCTCTCAAGCAACGTGAAGGTAGGCACAAAAAATGTTATCGTTCGCGGACGATAACATTTCTCTCTCCTCTTGAACGGCGCTCCTGTCAAAAGTTACTGACGTAAAAACAGGAACGGCACTTAACTACGTTTATAACATTGACATCGTAGTGTCAACACCTGGTGTTTATTCAAACACTTTAACACTGATTAACATTACGACCACATTTGCGTCTAAACTAGAGATGCAATAGCCTCAACCACTTTCGTGAGTACACGACATTATTATTATTATAAAACAAAACACTTCTAGCATTCTAGCATAAACGCAAGGAAAATAGGTAACTTATACAGGACACTTACCTAGAAAAACGTGTTTACAACAGAAAATACACTCTTGTTTAATAACAAAATGGTGCGGGTGACCTCCGGCAATATCAACACGCAACTGAGAGAGCACAGCACTACACTAGCTAACCGGCTGAGCACGAATCATTTTTTTCATTAGTACTTACAACAGCTAAAGTGAGTCATCGCTACGGTCGGCTCACACTAGTCGAACGAAACGCTATCTATATTATTGTTGGAGTATTTGTCATCTTAGAATTTGTTTTTAAAATAATTTTGTACGGCGCGGCGGGATCAGGTAAAAATTTAACAATAGAGGGAACGGTGAACTGCTCCATTCACGAAGCGCACATTATCTAGAGGTATTTTGCAGGGGAAGGGAAATTGGTAAAAATAATATAGATAGCTTTAAAAGAAGTTTAATAAACCGTATAGGCTGTGATAGCCAATTTTAATTAAGCCGATAGAAGAAATAGGCGCATCATATCTGACAAACGGATGACATTTGCATTGATCATTAGAGAACAGGAAAACGCTGATGATCCAATATCTTGAATTGGCTAGTCACCTTTGAAGTCCTGCTGGCATGGTCTTATTTTTGGTCCTGCATTTTCAAAACGGCACATGATGACAACAATTAAAATACGAGTTCATTGAAATCTAAATGAAATTCTTAGTTAATTAATAATAAAGGTTAATAACCTTATTTCGTAATTTCTTTGGTTAAATAGAAGTAGGTACCGTACCTGCTGCTATTTGTTGAAGCTGATTAGATCTTACCGATAACCCATTCCAGTGTAATTTTCCTTATAAAATTATTTTGAACTGTTTTCATTATGTTCTAAGTAGGTACCTGCCTAAGGCGGAACTGTTTTTTTATTTCTATGATCTTGATCTTATTTCTTGTATTGAGGTCTTCTTTTACAAATAGGCTATAATTATTAAGCTTACTTAATAAAAATTAAAAAAAAAGAGTAAAAACCACACGGGTGACTTATGTTATTGTGTCAGTTTCGTCATTCGTATCAAATCCATGGCTAAGCATGGAACGTCATGACAGCGTGGATGAACCACCATACATACCTACGAGTGACGAAATGGACACGATGACAAAAGACACCCGTGCGCGCTATCTCTGATTTCTCCGAAATGTAAAATAAATGACACGTGAACACGCATAGTGTGAAGCGGCCTTGTCACACTAACACTAATGTGTTTCCAGTTCCACAGATAAAAGGAAAAATTGATTTGTAAAAAGAACGAATGTGTGACGTCTCCGTAGGCCGGGCGGCGGCTGCGGCAGTCTAACTGTCAGATGACGTAATGCCTAGGACTTTGTGCTCGTGAACCCAAACTATTTACGGCTCCCATACATTACAACTAGGTGGATCTTCGGATTCAAAAATATTTTGAGCGGTTTTAACGTAGTGTCATAAATACATAATAGAATTACTTTAGTATCGTTTCGATCAAACATTGTACAGGACCTACCTACCCTGTGGAAATTAAAACCCGTGGTTACGACCAGCCGGCCTAGCATGACCACGATAGAAACGGGTTTTGTCTACATAGAAATAGACAAAGTGACAGATTGTAGAAACATTTCTACCGTTTCATTCATAAAACGTAGAAATGTTTCTACAATCTGTCACTTTGTCTATTTCTATGTAGACAAAACCCGTTTCTATCGTGGTCATGCTAGGCCGGCTGCTGTACCTATAGAAACCTACTCAGCCGCTGCCTCGATTGTTTCATTTGATCTAGTAACTTTAAAAGCCAAACAGGCAATAAAACCAATAACCTTTGATTTCATTGTTGTCATGGGTATAAACAATGAAAACAAACTAAAATCATTATTCAAATAGATCACCCTAAGTAATGACACATCGCATGACGTCAGCTAAGTTGGGGACTACGCTCCTACAATGACGTCACAGCTAGTCTTCCGCGCCTGCGTTCCAAGCCGAGGTCAAGGCCAATGATACTAACCAAGGAAGTTTTGTACCTGATCTATTATTTAGTTTTTGTCTCACTCTTTACTAAATATCCGCATTGAATACTACTAGCAGTTATACCCTCAAACCCCTCAAACTAAATGAGAAAATTTATAAAAAAATTATAAAACCATGATAAGACCATAGACCAGATTCATAAAACATACACTTAAACCTTCCTCATGAATCCTCCCATACATACCTACACACCATCACGCCATTGACCTCGAAGACACTGACAGTAGGGATGTAGGTACACGTTTCGCTAACAGCTAGTTCCATAGAATAGAGGACGAGCCTATTGTCATTTACTAGACATGGTTTCTAATATCAGGCTGCTACTAAAAAACCACATAAATCTGTCTGAACTGGGAATCGATTTCAGAACCCAACGATTACAGCCGCACTTGCAACCACCAGACTATATATACTGTCCAACACGCATAGCATGACCAATTCTATCTTTATTCTACCAAAGAATGGACAAAGTTCTTTCTATCCAAATCGTTATCTCTTCTTCCCAAGCATGCATGCGGCCACCCGTGCTTGGATTATCAGAGATTTTTCTACAGAAGAATAGAAACATTTCTTGTGAACTTTGAAGAAAGCGAGAAACTTTGTCTATTCTTCTGTAGACAGAACCCGTTTCTATCGTGGTCATGCAAGGCGGGTTACCCGACCATGTGGCCACCCGTATTTGGCTTAGGTAACACTTCAGAGTTTTGTCTACTGAAGAACAGAAACATTTCTTCTCTTCATTGTAGGCATAAAACGGTAGGAATCTTTCTACAATCTGGCATTTTGTCTATTCTTCCGCCGAAAAAACTTGGTTCTATCGTGGTCATGTATGCATTTAGAAGTATAGTGTATCCCGTGGTAAAAATATCACCTATATCTTACTAGCTTCCGCCCGCGGCTTCGCCCGCGTTTTTGGATAAAAAGTAGCCTATGTGTTATTCTGATTTATAAGCTATATTAGAAAAAAAGAAACAAAAAAAATTTCTTTGCGTCGATATGACGCATACAAATAAAAATTATACAGAAAAAAAATAAAAAACTCTTGGGAAAGTATGCGTCACATCCGCGCAAAACGGCCATCGCTCAGCATGATGCTGTGACCCATGCACGGAGCAAAGCCACAGCGCTGGTTTTCAGCAACAACCGACGTTTATTACTGTAAAGTTTCATCAAAATCCGTTCCGTAGTTTTTGCGTGAAAGAGTAACAAACATCCATACATCTTTACATCGTCACAAACTTTCACGTTTATAATATTAGTAGGATAGGATAGTAGGATGAAGTATGAGCTATGTATAGTATCATTTCCTATCGTGGTTCTATGGTTCGTTGATCGGTCTACAAAATGGTTGATTTATTGTTATGAACAAATACAGTAGGTACAAGTACATACATAATTATATCGTAACTGCACCTTAACGCGTTCCCCATGTCACCTTTTACAATACTTGGGATGGGATGGAATTTTGGGATCTTGGTGGTACTTAGAAGTTAGAACCATAGGACGAGTTTCACTCGCGAGGTATGTAGGTACGTCTCTGAAACCCTAAAGGATCCACGAAACGATCAATTACGATTGTCAATGTTTACACGATTGACGCTCATTGATGCGATTATTGTTTATTTTAATGCAATTTATTGTAATTACGTAAACATCGATCAATCGCAAGTGATTGTTTCGGGTATTTCGATCACCTGTTACGAGCTTGAACCCAATAAGATTGAAGAATAAAAAATACTTACCTATTATTATAACCGTAATTGTTATTTATTAAGAACAATAAAAAATTAAAAATACATAATCCATCACATTAAAATCATAAAATCATGAAAAAAAAATTTTTCATTTGAATATGAATAATTAATTTAATTAATATTATTATCAATACAAATAACTGAAATTGGTATTTAAAGTATTTTTTTTATATTTTGCTCGCGTATATACCTATATACCTATAGCTATAGTGTTTATACCTATAGCTATCGAGCTTGGCTTTGGGCCCTTGCACAAATTACCTATAGGGGTACGATCTAAATAAAAAAGTATGCAGCACTGTGGTGAACTGTTTGTGTGAGTAATGAATAGCGTCATGCATGATACACTCTTAAAAAAATCGGTGGCTTAAGATAATGAAGATTAAAACCAACATTCATAGTGCATACCATACTCGCAATCGCAAAAGCGTTCATTTTGACAGTTCATCAATATTTTTTTTACGTTGATCTACCCATCCTACAATTTTTTTTTTTTGCATTTTAAGGTGACTGCTGAATTTAACATCTACAAAAACATATTTATTTCGTTTGGAACTACCTACATAATTAAAGCTTCTACACACCATACTGACCAGCAGCAGCTCGGGCTTGCCGCCGGCATAGTTTATATAAGACCCTTAATGTATGGACTATTTTGGGGCAACTGTAACTTGATTTACTTAGTTTTTTTTTTATTTTACATACAACCTAATTCAATAGAACTTACTAACTATGCTAGTCCTTATATTCTACTGCAGACATCGTCTTAAGATGCCGCACTATGAGGCTCCCAACATGGCTATCGGTAACAACTTCCAAAAAGCTGTTGCCTTTGCACTGCCCCGCAGTATTGTTAGCAAAGAAACCGGTGATGGCATGGGCAAACGCAGATGCACTGAAGTAACGCGGAAGTCGCAATATAACAGCGTCCTGAAGCTATGTAAAGGTACAATTCTGACACTAGTAGAGGCTGCAGGCACAGAACACACTAGAGGTGACAGGCGACACTAACGCCGCGCTCAAAATGTAGGTACCTTCATACAATCTCATAGAAAATGAATAGGAACCACTAATGTCGCTTGCAGTGGATGACAGCAGCTGCCGCTGCGGTCGATTATTGTCGTAGGTGTCGGAATAGTACCTTAACTATCTGCTATCTATCTAACTACTTAGGTATCAGAGATAGATGAAGCTATTCAAGAAGATTAAAACCAATTTTAAATTACTTCATCGGCCAAGGCTTATACTTCATGGCCAAGGCATAAGCGATTAAGAGAAAGAGTGGGGCGCGTCTTCGTAGATGTCATGATCTACATATATCTGAGTATGATTCCTGCAGTGAGGAGTGGATGTGATTAACAGACACTAAAAAATGTAACTGTCCGCTTATCAACCTTTTACAACAGTAAGGCGATATGGAGGAAACTAATGAGTTTCAAATCATTACAATAGAAAACACGCGATGCTTAAAAGATAAAATTAAAATAACAAAAACATTTTTTAGAACTGATGAATCACCTATCGTTTGTAGGTTCCCAAATAAGCTTGACAGTTGGGGCAGTAGTGATCCGCGTTCCGGCAGGAGTCCATGCAGTATGGGGCGCACATGCACAGCAGACCGCATCTGTAATAGCGAACATTTAATACTATAATATTATAAACCTGAAGA
This sequence comes from Thalpophila matura, assembly GCA_948465475.1. Classification (NCBI taxonomy): domain Eukaryota; kingdom Metazoa; phylum Arthropoda; class Insecta; order Lepidoptera; family Noctuidae; genus Thalpophila; species Thalpophila matura. The sequence goes on along the minus strand of OX419183.1, from coordinate 6,532,782 downwards.
GTTTGTTTGTTTGTTTGTTTGAACGAGCTAATCTATAGAACCACCAGTCGGATTCGAAAAATTATTTTTCTATATGATAGCCAGATTTATGGGGAATAGTATAAGCTATTTAACATCACGCTACGACCCTTAGGAGCCGAGCCACGGGGGTGAAACCGCGGGGAAGGGGAGCTAGTTGTAAATATGGATGCTTTCAAATAGTCTTTTGAAGTGAGGCGCACGGCGGCGTAGTCTGTTCAAGTCAGTTCACATAGGTAATTTTTAGAGAAATTAAAAATCACATTCTCGAAACACCATACTGTCAAGGACTTCTAAAGTATCGGATTGATCATCAAAACTGTTTGAGTCAACTATGATTCTTTCACTGTTGCTATAAACTACATATTTTTCAATTGGGACTTTGTAACTTACTCATGTAAACTGACATTATATTCACTTGTTTGGAACAGTTATAAAAAATGCTTGCCCACCATTATTGCAAATAAAAAAAGTTACAAAATATTTTCATTTTCATTGCAAATCGCGCTGAAAAGGGGAGGTTCAATTTGAAGTGAGGTTACTAGGTCAAGTGGTATATCATAATTATTATAAAAGGGCGTTATCTGACATTCCAAAATATATTTTCGTTTTCGAAAACTAAAACATGATTTTTTTAGACATTTTTCACCTTCTAAAATGTCTAAAAAAATACCACTTTTTTCAGATTTTTCGGATTGCAAACTTCGGAGATAAGGGGGAGGCCCTTATCTCCAAAGTTTGCAAACCGAAAAATCTGAAAAAAGTTTACCTAATGCAATAAAAATAAAACGATGTTCGTATCTGGCACAATTTTTTTAGAAATCATCAACATTCCTTTAGAAACAAACTTAGTATGCGGTATTTTTTTACTTTTATACCTACGTCTAAGAACGGAACGGAACCCTCGATGCGCGAGTACGACTCGCACTTGAGCAGTTTTTTTCTGTCTTGTAATTTTGTTTCAGTAAATGGAGTTTCACGAAATACCTACCTAATTTATAAAAAATACATAAACAGCGTCGATATACATTACTAGTTTTCAAGTGCTCTTCTCAAAGTTAGGAAAGAACTACTTACGCACACGAACATAAGAGTAGGGCCATAAGATGGGTCTTTATGGTGGCTTTCTTTTCTACGCTCGTAAAGATTGACGCTTTGCAGGACGGGCACGTGACAGGACACGGCTTAGGTCCCACAGGTACGGCATTCATTTTTGATACCTGGAACAAATAAGGTAGGTATAATGAAAGAATAAGTTGCCGGAGGGGCTTGTACACAAAAATCTATGAACACGCACGACGCATCGCAAGAACCGAATCGATTCGCGTCGCGCATTCTTGCGATGTTACGTATGTTTATTTTTCTATAGGTTCTTATTATTAGGAGAAGTTTATTCTTTTACTATTCATCACCCGAACCGTGGAAGGAAGACCCCTTGCCGCACGAAATCGGCATATAATCAGCAGATGCGATTTCATACAAATTCTGTCATATTTTTAAATTATCTGGTGGATAGTTGACATCACTATTTAAGTACTGGTATCTTAACCAAAAAAATAGTGTAAGGTGGGTGCATGAGTTGTCAAGTGATTATAGACTGGAATGCGGGGTGAGGCAGGGGGGGTTAAGCTCACCCTTGCTTTTTAGCCTTTACGCCAATGCGCTAATTGAAGAACTGAGTCAGATGCATGTAGGATGCTACGTAGACGGCATTTGTGTCAATAACCTTAGCTATGCCGATGATATGGTGCTGCTGGCTCCTTCAATTGGCGCATTGCGAAAGCTGCTAGCTGTGTGCGAGTTGTATGCAACTTCGCACGGCTTAAAGTATAATGTAAAGAAAACAGAGTGTATGATCTTCAAGGCGGGTGCAAAGAGCCCAACTTTCGTTCCACCCATATTACTTAATGGAACTACTATTAAACGAGTACATAGTTTCAAGTACCTTGGGCATGTACTAACCGAGGATCTTGGAGATGATGCAGACATGGAAAGGGAGCGCAGAGCGTTGTCAGTCCGGGCAAATATGTTGGCCCGCAGATTCGCTCGATGTACGGATGCAGTGAAAGTAACTTTATTCAAAGCGTACTGCACATCTCTGTACTCAGCGAGTCTGTGGTTCAGTCATACCCAAAGGTCTTACAATTCTCTGCGTATCCAATTTAACAATGCCTTCAGGGCGCTGTTGCGTCTGCCACGTTTCTGCAGTGCTTCAGCTATGTTCGCTGAATCGCGCACAGATGGCTTTGATGCAACTTGGCGCAAAAAGTCTGCTTCACTGCTAAACAGAGTGCGTGGGAGCAGCAACAGCATCCTGAGCATGATAGCTCGTAAATTCGACAGCCCACTGGTGTGGAATCTCACCCAGAGGACTAAGTCGCTGTTAGTCATTAAATACTAATATAGTTTTAAGCTTTTCTTACTAACAACTTATGGATCTTGAGTTATCTGAATAAAGAATTAAATTATAGTGCCAATCCTGTGAAACTGGCCATCATTCCCTATTTTCGCAAAATGTTCCCAAATTATACCCTTACCTACCTTGTTTATATTGATTTTATTCAAAATAAGTATAGAAGGTAACGAACACTAAATTATCCAGCCTACACACTACTGAGCCTTTCAACACTGATCGAACCAACCACGGAACAATGAATGCAAGCACAACGAATATTTAGCGGTAATGTAAATAAATATTTCAAGTCCATAACCTAATAAACCGAGTTCTTTGTATTGGGTCATGTTTTGATGACAGTGGTCTTTGTAGGTTAGGGCTGCCATACGTCCTGGTACCTATCTACATTTCCCGGTTTGAAGCATTGCGTCCCGGTGTCCCGGTCAGTAGATAAGTCAGTTGTCCCGGTTTGAAAGTTAGGATAGGATGTAGTTTTTCGATAGATCATCATTGATTTTTCGCAATCTATCTAGTTTTAATAAATATCAACAAAAAATGAAAAAGTTCCTATCTTTATGTAAAAGATGTACCTAGGTGTAAAAGATTCTGATTTCACAATTTTTTTTCTATTCTAAATCTCCCGGTCGGCGTTTCAGCATTTATGCCAGCTTTATTGTAGGTAACCATTGTATTTCGAGAACTATAGGGAATTAAGATAAGTAACAACTTTACATTAAAGGCATTCTACGAGATCAGTCAGTCAATAGGAAGTAACTTTCACCAGCGTTTGATTGAGTAAGTAGTGTTTATTTCAACAGGAACTATAAAATATGTATTAAAACTCAAAGCTTTAAAAATATGACCATTTTACTTCACAGAATTCCGGTCTTCCTAGTGTTAACACTAATACATATTATAAATGCGAAAGTAACTCTGTCTGTCTGTATGTTACCTCATCACGACTAAACTACTTTATCGTAATGAAATTTGACAAAGAGGTAGTCAGAGACCTGGAAAAGGACATAGGCTACTTTTATCCTGAATAAGTACATACAAAATACACGCAGACGAAGTTGCGGGCAACAGCTTTTTTTATTATAATATGTAGTGATGAAGGTGAAGTAAGATTTATTTTTCTTCGTATGAGGCTAGAGTACTAGACCATTTGTAATAATAAAATAAATAGGTTGGTTATCGATCTACTTTCCAAAATATTTTTTTTTAAGTTCGAATATGGCTGCTTATTACGCATTGCTAGAGTTGCCAACTTTGTTTTACCTTTAAATAGTATTTTTTTGAGGATATTATCAGAAAAATATAGTAGATGGCTAAACAACACATAAAATATATGGTAGATAGGTATGCTTAAAATAAATACGGTATAACATTTTTTTAAGGATATTTTTACTGCCTTGGGCCTTTTTAGGGTTCCGTAACTTAAAAGGAGAAACGGAACCCTTATAGGATCACTTTATTGTCCGCCGTCAGTCACCGGACCATAAGTGGAGCCATCTGCTCATAGATGACGCCATTGGAAGTCTGCAGCTGTAGCGCCATTTATGATCATATTTCGGAACCCTCAGGGCGCGAGGCATACTCGCACTTGTCCGGTTTTTTTTTAATGTTAAGCGTTTTACGCTTCAATATTTTGAAGCGAATAGTATTGACTAATTTCTTGTCCAATTAAAATAATTAGGTAGGTATAATAGTTTCGCCTACTAAGTATATTTTTTTAAAAGTATAGGTAGTAGTTGGACTTGTAATATAGTAGGATACTATTTATATTATTATCTATTTATACATATAGGTAGTAGTGTTGGCAACCCTACGTAATGTATAGGTACCTATTATTTCAGATAGGATTCTGACACAATCTGCTAGCTTGGCTCATTATTAACTTAAACAAAATCAGCACTTACTAACTATAATGCCGGCTCCACACGATCGTCCAACAGTCCAATTGTTCGTCCAACCTTACACGTGTAGAGAAATAGTTCGTGCATGTTTGACGGTGTTGGAGAGTCTGCTTGGATCGATAGTGAGTTGGTACAGATTAGAGTCATGTTGGAGTGCTGGAATGATGGACGATCGCGTGGAGCCGGCATAACAAACCGCCTTCCGAACGATAAACAATGTTATCTGAGAACTCAAGTGGAGGTGACGTAATGCTAAACGTAATCAGTTAGCGAATAAGCTTTTTACCCCATGCTATCGAACTGTGAAAACCACATCAAAATCTGTTCAGTACTTTTGGCGTGATGCGCGCACAAACAGATAAACAGACAAAAATCCCAAAATAATCTTTTTGGGTATGGTCTATGGTTACGTCCCACTAACCCATCCTGACTGTTCTTTCAGGAATATCTTTTATATCTTTAATGTACAAGCAAGGCTTTTTTAAAATTTTATAGTATAGATATTTTATAACGCCTAAGCTTTTATTTATTGCAATTTGTGTCTAATACTCGTTGTCTCACAATAATTTTACCTAATTGTTAGGAGTTTTATGTCATATTCGTAAACAATTTTTAAAAAATGCAGTCGTTATCTGTAAAGCGCTCTAATACAATATTATCAATGGCAGATACAATGATTTATTATAGCATATTGTTGTTGTTTTGCAACTAAAATTAAATTAAAATTAAATTAAAATTAATTTCAAGAAGAACATCAGAGGCCGCTAAGCTCAGCCCTATCTTTTTATTATAAGTAGGTACATCTATCTATACTACATATTATTGATCTAAAATCTATACGGCCTACCCTACAACTATCAACAACTATGAAAATACCTTTACCTAATGGCCCATCGCCCTAGCTATTAGGAAATGAACATCGTGTTTGCTTCCAACAGGGATTCAACACAATTTATTTCACTTAATACTTAACTAAATATTTAAAATTCGGAGGATGTACGGTACCTATTCCTTGAGTACCTACCATCGAGGTGCACTAAGAAGGTTTTTTTTTTTAATTCAATCTCTAAAGGGGGTGAACAAGAGTGGCAGAGTTTGAGTGAAGAAAAAAACCGGCTAAGTGCGAGTCGTACTCGCGCACCGAGGGTTCCGTATCATTTTTGGACGTATAAAGTAAAAAAATCCGGACCGCATAACTAAGTTTGTTTGTGAAGGAATTTTGATGATTTTGAAAAAACTGTACTAGTTAGGAACATCGTTTTATTTTTGGTGCCATATTTGGGTCAATTTCTATCAACTCTAATTATTTCAGATTTTTCGCCCCGCTAACTTCGGAGATAAGGGGGGGGGGATGGTATTTTTTTGGACATTTTTCATCATATGTCGAACACTGTGAGACATAAAATAAAAATATATTTTGAAATGTGCAGATCAAGCCCTTTCATTTCAAAATTTCGGACCCCCACTCCGGGCCCTTTTGCAATGAAAATAAAAATATTTTTGGACTTTTTTCATTTGCAATAGAATTGAACAAGCATTCTTTATAACTGTTCCAAATTTCAAGTTGATAGCATAAGTAGGTAGTTGCTGAAATAAGCAGGTGTGACAGACAGACAGACAGACAGACAGACGAAGTCGCACCATAAGGGTTCCTTTTTTACCATTTTGGTACGGAACCCTAAAAACGACATTGTGTTGTTTTCTGATTTCCATGCGGGCGGAGTTGGGTCGGAGCTTTGTGGGCTCGCTCCTCGATAATCATTTACCTACCTACCTATAATTCGATAAATTACCGATTTTCCTAATAAATGTACCATAAATACACTTACCCACACAAACTCGCACTTGCACACGTAAATTAATGTAATTAACTTAGGCTAACTAAACTAGCCTTCAACTAAACTATATTAGTTACTCTAACTAGATTAAATGGAAATGTCCCTGTTTGAAATCAACGTCAGTAGCCTCTAAAACCGACAACCGTCACCTAAGGACATCTAATACAAACTCTGCTTGAAATCCTGAATATAGTCCACCATTCAAGACCATGGTCGCTTGTTTTAGTAGGTACTTATCGCGTTTTGTTGTTTCTGATTGTTTAAAAGTGTCGCTATAAGGAACCTGTTGAATGATAACCACACTTATATCGTTGCACTTAGAATAATATTTTTACTACCTACCTATTGATAGACGGGTGGCGTGGCACTTATCCATAGTTACATTTTATGCTAGTCTGTGTCTCAACATTGTAAGCGCCCTTGCGGTTCAGTCATACAAAAAGCTTGATCAGCTATGTCGCTATCCTAACTGTAATAAGGTTTGAAAATAAATAAAACATGTTGATAATACGTGACAATCTGTCACTTAAGTTTAAATTGTATTCAAATTGGAATTAACTCCGAATGCTATTCTGTAAAAAAGTCCTTGTGATAGTGCTCCACCGCCAGATATTTCCATCGCTTAGAAGCATTAAGTACTAAGTTCTAATTTGAAGGGTAGGTATTGAATGTGAAATTTTAGCCTAATACCCTGTTCACACTTGTCGCCTTTGTCGGCTGTTGGATCCGTTTTTTAATCGAATATAACCAACCGCCTCTATAGAAACTAGTCAATAAACGATGTCGGATAAATAAATGTGAATGGCCAGCATACAAAATATTATGTTCTGACCGTTCTTCCCGACACCTAACGAGTGTGTAACGTCGTTTTTGAAAGTTGGTATAGGTACCAGCAGGAATCATGATCACAGATCGCGCATGTACATTTTTGACCCAATGGGCAATAGACAGTTGACAATACGTAATAGAGAATAGTCCAATAGACGAATAGTCCAATAGACGAATAGTCCGTCGTCTTCATTCAGCCAAAATGACCGAAAAATGCGCAGGTGACGTTTATGCACATAACTGCTGCTACTAGTTTTACCTATTTTATGTTTGATTTAGTAACTATGCAGATTTCGGAAAATTTAGGGAAAACTATTTTCTTATGAAAATGTCACGTACCTGCCGTTTTTTACCAAAACCTGCACGATTCTTGTATGTACCGTACATACTGTTTCAATGTTCCTTCGGAATTATTTATGTGTTATTTGGGTACATAAGGACTTAAATATAGAGTAGGATATAGGTAAGTAGTTGGCCCTTGCGGGCTTCCACAGTACAGAAATTCAATAAAAATCACTTTATTTTTTATAAATATTTAATAACTTATTCACGAAGTTTACATACATTATCATTTCATGTAGGTACCTATGGTGTTAAGAGCAAAGAGCCAAGGCTAGTTTTTGGGTAGATAGATATTATTATCTCTTCGCACCAAATGATTAAGGTGTGTATGTCTTGTATGTACGAAATGTATCTTATGCCTTGCTGTAGTTAAAGAAACATATTTTGCCAACAGTAGCAAGTAGAGCTCTTTCAGTTTAGCTTTAGACCATTGGTGTCGGAGCTGAGGCTCTAGACAAGTTGCTTTTCTGTTAGCGTTCACGCCAAACGATAAGCACAAAATGTATGGCAATGACATTACCTGCGGAAAAGTCACGTGACTCATAAATGTCATTTCCATACATTTTATCCGTAGCGTTTGACGCTAACGCTAACAGAAAAGTAACTTGTCTAGGGCCTCTGTCCGGTTGTCGTGCGACGCTGTCGACGTCAAATGTATGGAAAAACAATTGGTGGCGCGCAATGCGACACCCGTACTGCTGCCGCACAACTACGGCACTGCAGCAGTCAGACAATCGTCTAAATTGAAAGAGCCCTTAGGGAATACCGATTCCTCGTCGACTCAAATAATACATTTAAGTTCCTATCTATTATGTTTATTACGTATAAATAAGTAGATAATTTGCTTTGTTGAATTATAGCATAAAATAATATGATAGCATAATCTACTGCAAGTACGTACCTACCTACCTTTAAACTTGTTGCTCTTCTTGAAGAGAGTGTATTTTTTTTCTATCAACATACATAAAATAATCTAGGCTGTATATGGCTATCAGTGGCGAAGGGTCCCTACAATACGATTCCTACCGACTTTCCTTTGAAAAATAGCACAGGCAGTAGGTAGGTAGGTACCTATTGCTTGCTATTGTCAAAAAATTATAATTAGCTTTTCGTGGCCAGTAAGCATTTGTCAGTAGGCTTACCGCTTACAAAAATTTACCCTTCGCCACTGATGGCTAGTATAGCTAGGGTTATATTTTGTTTAATTTATTTCCTTTTTTTTAGTTGTCTTATTTCTTACAAACTAAGTGGAATAGAACATTTAGTGTGAATCCTATGATACATCCAAAAAAACTTATTAAGCACCTTGCCAAGTTTATCTTGCTAGTATCAATAATAATATATCTAATTGGTGATAAATTAATGTCTTATCTGTGAATACCTACTCATGATTTCGCTGTGAATAAATGATACTGTAGAAACCGCATTGTCACATGGGCTAAATCTATAATATTGATACGAAATTAGATAGCAAAACTTGCACGTGGAATTCTTTATTGTTTTAAAATAATTTTGATAAAAAAATCCACTGTGGATTAGCAATAAACACGCTCGGCAAAACTGTTTTTCCCGATAAATCAACAGAAATAAAATCATGTAAAAATAATGACCACACACACACAACTAAAGCACCCATTCATCATCCTACAAGGAGTGTACCATCGCAGCGTCTTGTGTTACTGCACGCAGACGCAGCCGCGCTGCGCCGAACGACACACACCTTGCGCAGAATCACGTTCACTAGCCTGCATCACGAAAAGGACGACAAAGCGGACTACTATGTATGACTGAGAATGGGATGCTTTAGCACCGAATAACACTTTAAGCCAGTTATTAATGCAATATAATAATATAATGTTTTTACATTGTAAATAGATAGGCACACACAACATGCATGGAAGATCGTGTGGGTTGCGCACGCATTCACCCTGGAGTCGGGTACTGCGCAAAATGTCTTTTTCGTTTTACGGCACAATTAGACAAAGGTTTATTGTACTAGACTCATATGTGCAGTGCAGTTACTTGGCTCGCCTGTATCCAATATTGTCGTATTGTATTGATAAATCAGCTATTATTTTAATTATAGTTTTTGCCAACGTATGCGTTGCAGTTAGGGCAGTAGTGTTCAACACTCATGCAAGAAGGTGTGCAGTAAGGTATCCATATGCACGGCCAGCACCTGGAAATGGATAGAAAAATAATTAAGTTCTGGCATTTTTGGCACTCCACGAATTGGCCGTCATGCTATTCGATGAGGCAACTAAGATTTAATATATGCCTGCTGCCCCAGGGAGTGGCTAAGTACAGGCATGGGAGCAGCTGCCCCCCCCCCTCCTCCCTAGTAAGGATTGAGTAAGTCCTCGTTGCTCGGTTGCAAATTAATTCACAAATTGATTCTTTCGAATCAAGTTGAATATCGTTTAAACTGCGAGCATTCTGTTCATTTCGTACACCTTTTCCCTATGTATATTATTATTTTCCCTGCCTGTCTCCCCCCTCCTGAACAAAATCCTGGCTGCGCCCTATGCTACCTGCTACATGCCATACTATAGACTCAGCCAAATTATATTTCCTAACAAAACGAAACGCTATAGGTTTGCTCAAAGAATGATTAAAATATTATCGAAAAACCATTATTGACATAATCCCAATGAAAAGTATAAAAACTCACCCAAATACGAGAAGGCAAACTGCCCAAAGATGTGTCTGCATCGTAGGTCGGGTGTCTACCCTCGTTAATATCTGGTAACCGCAAGACCGGCAGACTGTCAGCGTTGGGTGCGAACCCACGGCGGGCTGACCTACCACTGTGGTGGTGGTCACCATCGCAGATGGCTGAATTTGGACCACTTGTATACCTTGTTGTGGTTCCGAATAGGGAGGTGGGTTTACGGGATGACTCATTTTTGCTGAAACAAGGCAAATATAGATATAGAAACAAGAAGCTGAAGAATAATAGTGAAGGAAGCAAATCTAATGCCCAAATACTCAAATGGCAGAGAAATTAAAAAAAAGTTGAACACCTAGTTTTGAAATAACTATTGTAATTGGTTGGCTAAAATAATGAAACTAATATAATATCGGGTGACACAGAATCGACTTTGGCTCTCTAAGGCTGCCTTTCCTCCAAAGATGTCAACTATGGATGTGTGACGCCCACCAATAGGATCGCTTAATTTTTATAAAGATTAGCTTAGCTAAGAAAATTAAGCAATCCTATTATTAGTGGGCGTCACACACGTCCGTAGCTTGTGAGCTACTGGGATCACTGGTGTCCTGGTGAAAAGTTTAGGTGGCTGGTAGGTGGTAGACTAAAGTTCGCAGACGAAGTCGACCGAGTCGACTAGGTGTAAACACGGTTGGGCGACTCAGATGCCTTCAGTTACTGACAGTAAGCGACCGTCGACCGAACCGATTTTGACGGGCTGGCAGTTTTCATTTCATACACTGCGCGCGCACTGTTCGCGCTGACCTTTGGCCAAAGAGCTTTAACTGCGCTGCCTTCGGCATGGCGCTGATGTAAGAGTACCTTAAGTATACGGGGGTTAGTGAGGCGAAACATAATTTCTAGTAAACTGGTTTCTTTATATTCAAAATCTAATGTTTTCAAATCGCTTTGGACGTTGATCTTTCGTCGCGATTACATCATCGCTTACCATCACTTGATATAGTGATCAAACGCGAGCCTATCATTTATATTTAAAAAAAAGTTAAATCTGGTTGTTGAGTTGCTATACTCTAGAAAATTTTCACTTTCATAATCATTACAAGGAAAATACTTACAATAGTCTCTATACTAAATATGCACAAGTACCTATAATAGTTCAATATCCGTAACACGTCAATAATACACTAAACACAAAAATATTTTTTATAGATTCACCAATAAAATATATATATCCGTTCGATACCACAAACGATAATGAAGTTCGTATAGCTATCTACACGGATTTGGTGATAACAACACGAAAACAGATAAGATTGCTACACATAATGTATGTATAAACGCATCATTGCTGAAAAAAAGCTGTGCATAAATTAAGGTTTTTCATGTTGGTGGAAATTGTTCGTGACCGTCCGTAGCAATCTTGAAATTCGGAGGCGTGATCATCATTTGAATTTTACGGGCTATAATGATGATGGTGATGATCTCAGATCATAGAAACAAGGAGATATGCCATCATAGCAAATTAGTACGGGAACAACTGATGCCACTTTTAGTACATTTTTCGACACAATTACGCGCATAATTAAGCGCTCCTTGTGAATAAAAAGATCTCCCACGCATTGAACATTCCACACACCCTCAATCTAACACTGTTAATCGTCACTCAACACTAGCACTAAACTAAAACACTGTATTTATACCATCGATCGTGTTCGGTTCGTCGCCAGCGCGTACGTTTTTAATATGAGCAATTTGCTCAAGATCAGGCATCAAGCTCGATAGCGCCTTGGCACATCTCCTTGTTTCTATGATCTGAGGTGATGATGATGATTATGATTTAGTTCATTTTTCCTGCGATGTACTAAAAACCAAAATTTATCTATACTAATATTATACAGCTGAAGAGTTTGTTTGTTTGAACGCGCTAATCTCTGGAACTACCAGTCAGATTCGAGAACTTATTTTTGTATATGATAGCCAGATTCATAAGGAATATAGTCGATTTATCATTACGCTACGACTCTTAGGAGCCGAGTAACGGGGCTGAAACCGCGGGGAACAGCTAGTGATTTTTATAAAGCGCCAACCTCTCAATATTGAATTATTGAAAAAGAAGTAATAGTTATTATCTTTGTGAACTGTGAACAAGTTATTGTTAGACTTTCATACTTAACTTAATATCTTAAATTATCTTGTTATATCAAAGAGATTCCTCGATTTACAATTTTAGATGATTCTTACTAAAACCCACAGTAACGGCTAGGTATATAGTTCTTTTTTTGTTACAGGTAAGCAGATGGTTCAAAAAATGGAACGAGTTTACTTCCATATCTGCAGTACTAAGCAGTAGCATATTTTATAGTTGACCCTTCAAACATGATTGAAATTCCCTACATTATAATTACAGTAGACGTTTCAACCAGAATCTGATGGCAAAAGTAGAGATTCAAAGTTGCACCAGCACTGGGGTGAATGCATAAAAGACTTTTAGCTCGCAGTAGCAATTTTCAGAATTTTACACAACTCGTACTTCATTTGAAAAGTGACTAATTGCCATGGCAGAATCATTTATTCTTTTATGCCGTGGGATTCTTACTATATAAGCATAGAATGTAGGTAGGTGCTTTTGATAACTTCTTATTAATCGTGTCAATTGCTCATCAAATAACTTTTTTGAATAATATACGCCACGTTAATAGCGTTTTAAGGGACCGCGTAGATACGTAGTAGCATCTAGTATTGTCACGATGAATAATGTTCCTATATTACGGCTCCTCAAATTATAGACATCGTATCTGAGAATTATAATATTAATCAGGATCGCGGATGATTATGATTAATATTATAATTCTCAGATACGCATTAATAAATGCGAATCGATCATCCACCTTATGGAAATACCATTAGGTTAAAGTTACAATATCAAACCTTCAATGTCATGTCCATCTACAATTTTATTATGCATTACGCGCATCACCCAAGAAATATTGATAAATCTCAAATACCTGCAATTTGAATGGCAACCCTGTAATGCTGCTCCACAGCCATGACCCTGAATATGACTTCTGCCAGTGATTTAGAGTTAAAGGATGCCTGAAAGGCAAGTAAGGTACCACTTTTTTTCTTTTCCTTTCTGTTAACTATTGCCAGGCGTGATAACTGTATTCGGCATGATTAGTTTGCGAAGCCGCTATGTCGCACGGTTGCGCAATGTGTCACCCATTCCGTGAACGCTGATTCTCAATACTCTCCTTGAATCCAGTCTTGGATTCCAGTCTTTGAATTAGAAGGCGATATTATTGCAGTGGAAAGACTGAGTGAAAAAGTTTGGAGATTGGAGGAATGAGGTGAAATGTCCCTCCATTGAAAAGGGAGGATCCTCCTACTGTTATCTGGAGGTAGTGTCAGGCGGGCCACTGCCCCAACTTTGGATGTCGGGTATACTATATGCTAAACGCGCTGAAAACTCTTCTTGCGTGATGTAGGATTCGTGACGTCAGATGTAATATAGTGACATCTACAACTGTTTCACTGCTGGATATCTAGCTAGGTAGGAAGTATTCGGTGTTACCGGCAGGTGTCGCTGTCGCTACAAAAGGATTTATATTTTGTGTTAATTAGCTGTGCCCGGCATAATAAGCCAACATAATTATTAATGTTTCTTTTTTTTATAAACCTTCTTGGGCCTGCGTTAACTGCACAAAGTTTCCAGTCAATCGGATGACGCATAGGATACGAACAAACAAAGAAATCAACAAACATATTTTTTTATGTGCGAGATATCAGGTTAGTCATTGTAATTGGTTTTATATCATTCTGATTACAATAAATAAATACTTACAAAAAATTAAATTATCTTAAAAATCTACTTAGATACAAGTCATAATCAGCGGCTTAACTATGACGATGACGTGTTCTTTGTCGCCAATCCGATCATAGAAACAAGGAGATTATGTTATCATGGCAAATTAGTATGGGAACCGCTGTCGCCATTTTTAAAGCAGTGTGCGACACAACTACAAAGGCTCCTTTGTAAATATGACGATCTTCATGCACACATTAAAAATGCTGCAATGTCATATAACACTTGCAGCTATCATCGTTTTTCATTTTTGTTTTTTGTCCGTATATATGTTTCTTGTTCCAAATAAACGATTAAACTATTAGGGCGGTGTGCCAATGAATACAGATGACAATTTACAGAGCTGTTAATTTAATCATCGTTATTAAGTAAGAGGGTTGATGTAGGTAAACAGTTACTTATAGGACTTTTAATTAGTTTTAATGCGTTTTCTTTATAGTCCAGTCATTGGGTAGGTTCACACTTACAAAAGGTCAAGGAGAGTTCTAATTTGGCAGGGTGTTATGGTTTGGTGTCCTAATTAATATTCCAAATTTGCGACCTTGAGCGCCGCTTGGAAAATGGTACCAAAAACCAGATTTTCGAAAATTATCTTCTCTCCAACATAATCTAGGTTATAAAATGGTCATTACAAAAATAATAGAGCATACAATTTACTGCAACTTTTGTGAGAAACATATTTTGATCTGATACGAGTTACGAAGTCAAGCTCAGCAAACTTTGACAATTCGCGAAATCGCAACACTTTTTCTATAATTTTCAGTAGTTAGGTAGGTATATGCCGATTACTCAATCCGTACTACCGTTTTTTACTCATTTCCACATAACGAATATGAGTACGGTCTAACGTTATTAAAAACTTGAAACAAAACTCTCTTGAAGTAAAATTGCTTTGTAAAAGATGGCGGCCCTTTGCATCCTGAAATTACTAGCACTATCCCTTTTTACAGCGGAATAATGGTGGTTTTAACACGTCATGGTAGGTACGGCCCCAGAATCACTAGGAAAATCGATACATAGTAAAAAACATAGTGTTAGATTTTTGAATTGAGGATATCGCGAGCACCTGATTTTATTTGTACCATAATTAAGTAGGTATTATAACAATTATGTCAATTGAACGCGAGTTTTACCTACCGCGCTTTGATACGAGCGTGGTAGGTAAAACTATAGTTTTTTTCATATGCATGAAAAACGAATATTTAAATCAGCTGTTTATAAAAAAACTATTCATGGTAGGTACGCCAATTTATTTTTACCTATAATATTTTGAATATTTTAATTTTAACTATTTGAGGTGTATCGGAATGCAGGTAAAAAAGAACAACGATATAAGTATTTTTTACTGTACAATAATTCAAAATAGCAAATTATAACCTAATTAGTACATACATTATAATTGAATTATTGTATAAAATAATATAGTAGTATATAGGTATCTACTGCAAGAAAATCCCTGTATACTGCATACATGAAACAAACATAAAATAAACTAGGCAGTGTAGAGGACACTGCCTAGTTTATTTTATGTTTGTTTCATGTAAAAATAATGACCAGACTCAACTAAAGCGATCCATTCATCATCCTACAAGGCAGCCATCGCAGCGTTTTGTCATCAGTGTCATCGCGGCGGGCGCACCGTGCGCAGAATCACGTTCACCAGACTGACGGTCGGTTGCAGAAATATAATTAAATTTTAATGGAGGCATTAACCATACAATTTCTATCGTTAAAGTCTCCTTTAAAACTTAATAACCTTTTCTGCAACTCAGCGTGAATCACGAAAAGGACGACAAAGCGGACTACTAGGTATGTCTGACTGAGAATGGGACGTTTTAGCACCGAATAACACTTTACGCCAGTTTTTCATGCAATAATAATATAATGTTTTTACATTGTAAGTACATAGGTACACACACATGCATGGAAGATCGTGAGGGTTGCGCAAGCATTCACCCTGAAATCAGGTGCTGTCCAGGAATACGCCTCGCGCATAGGACAAAGATTTTTTGTACTAAGTAGACTCCCTCAGATGTGTTGTGGAGTTTTTAGCTTGCCTAATATTATGTCTGTAAAATAGTCATAAAATAATTTCAATTGATAAATTAATCAATTATTTTAATTATTGTTTGCCAATGTATGCGTTGCAGTTAGAACAGTGGTGTTCAACACTCATGCAAGAAGGTGTGCAGTAAGGTATCCATACGCACGGCCAGCACCTGGAAAAAGACAGACGAATAATTAAGTTCTGGCAATTTTGGCACTCCTCGAATTGTATTTAAAAAAGCATTTTAAATTGTACACAAATAGATCCTTTCGCGTCAAGTTGAATATCGTTTAAATAACATGTGTAACATGTGTATATTTGTTTTCCTTGCCTACCCTCCGCCCCCCCGAATCGAATCCTGGTTACGCCATAGTATGCTGCCATATCATAGACAAAGTAAAATTATATTCCCAAACAAATGACACGCTATAGGTTTGCTCATAGTATGACTAAACCAATCTAGATTAAATATCGACGAAAAAGTGACGAAAAAGTTTACGAAAAGTGGAAAAACCATGATAAAAACTCACCCACATACGCAAAGGCCAACCGCCCATAAATGTGTCCGCATTGTAGGTAGGGTGTCTACCCTCGTTAATACCTGGTAACCGCATGACTGACAGACTCTCAGCGTAGGGTGCGAACCCAAGGCGGACTGACTAGCGACTGTGGTGGTGGTCACCATCGCAGTCGGCTGAAGCTGGACTACTTGTATGCCTTGCTGTGGGCCCGAATAGGGAGGTGGGTTTTCGGGATGACTCATGTTTGCTGAAAAAAGACAAATTATATAGAAACAAGAAGCCTAAAGGTACCATTCGGACACCGGTGACACTGACTGACGGCAGCGACAGGCGGCAACGGTACACAAAAATGTACTGGAGGCGACAGGTGACAGTTTCGCCGCTCGGAATGTACCCTCCATACTCTCGGAATGTACAATCTCATAGAAAATGTATAGGAACCACAAGTGTTGTTGCAGTCGGCAACAGCAGGTGCTGCTGCGGTCGGTTGCTGTCGCCAGTATCAGAATTATACCTTTATAGTGAAGGAACCAGATCTAATGCTCGAATACTCAAATATCAATGAAATTCCAAAAAAGTTGAAGGCCAGTTTTAGAAATATCTGTTGTATTGGTAGCCTAAAATAACTTATCTAATAATATTGGGTGACATGAGACTCGACTTTCAGCTTTCAGTAAGTAATACGGTGTACCTACACTGAAGTAAAATTGCCAGTAAATTGATGTCTTTGTATTCAAAATTGAATGTGTTTAAGGCGCTTTGGACGTTCATTTAATTTTCAGAATGCTATAAATACTAATAAAACTAAAATATAAATACTATATAATATAAATAAAAAATATTCACACTGAAAATATTTATATTTTTACTGCGGACTGACCGCGTGATCTTACTTGGGCAACCAGAAGTTAGTCACGAGTGGCTGCTAATTTAAATTGCTAATTATTCCTTACTAGATATAAATCAAGGAATAACTGAAAAAGTATATTTTGAAAAAACAAAGTTTATTGCTCACTTTAAACTGTTTTCTTAGCGACTGTACAAATGCGATTTCTCGATGACTCGATGAGCCAACTTCAGCTCGGCCAAGGAACGTGCGGAGTTGTGGACTATACTATGCTTCTTGAACGTCAGAATAGCAAAATACAACAAAAAAAGAATTACAGCTTGGTTGGCAATTATATGTAAAAAAATATCTTGATATTAAGTGCAATCTGTCTTACAGTCGGTTGCAGAAAAGGTCATTCAGTTTTAAAGGAGACTTGAACCATAGAAATTGTATGGTTAAAGTCTCCTTTAAAACTTAATGACCTTTTCTGCAACTGATTGTTAGGTACCTACTCTAGAAAATGACTACTTTTTAAATTAATCCAATGAAAATACTTACAATTTATTGTGATTATTATAGTCTAAACTGCACAAGTAGTAGGTAATACAATATCCGTCACAGCTTAATTTTAGAAGCTAAGCTTGTAGCACACTAAACACAAAAAAAAAATATTTTCACCAATAAAATATGTAGGTAGGTATATCCGTTCGATACCACATACGGTAATGAAGTTCGTATACCTACACAGATTTGGTGATAACAACGCGAAAATAGATAAGGATACTTACACACATGTATAAACGCATCATTGCTGAAACATTAACGCCCTTACTTATAAACGATGATTAAATTAAACAGCTCTTAAGTCGATTGTCACCTCTATTCATTGTCATACAAATGACAAGGATAGTTTGTAGCTAAAATAACCTGAAGGGTTATTTTAACTAGATTAGGAAACTTTAGGAAAATAAAGCAAACACCTTTATACAAAACACTATGTATTTTTTTTACATTAACAATTATAGTACCACACTTTGGTAGACAGAAATAACACTAGAAACGCAGGGGTGAGTAGTTCGCTGGCAATACGGATCTTCAGGTCTTCAGGTAATGTGGCTGGAGAACTTAACTGGTGATGTGCCTTCGCCGGTCAAGAGGGGCGCGCGGACACCACGTGACGCTTACATGTATAGCGGTAGGCTCCGCCCATCGGCTTCAGACGGGGCGTCCACCAACGACACCGTCACAAGTTGTATATTTAATCAGTGGTTAAAGTTAAGGGGTGTTTATAAGTAAAGGGGTAAAAGCTGTGCATAAATTAAGGTAATCCATGTTGGCAGAAATTGTTCATGACCGTCCATAGCAGTCTTGAAATTCAGAGGCACGTGATCATCATTTGATTTTCATAGGCTGTGAAGATGATGATGATTTAGTTCTTCGTGTTTATCACGAAGAACTCAATAAAAACTGAATCAGCAGAATTTATATTCTGCCAATGACTGTAGTATATTGATGTCATTGATGATGACATTGATGACATCTGTCATTCTGTCGTCTCGGCTATGCATTACGCGGGAAGCGCAAGACGACGTGGTCGGACGGTGAGCTGGCAGGCGCACATAAAAGACGTGGTGCATAGCAAGCGAGCCGATATAATTTATAACAGGATAATTACCGTTACCGATATATTTCACATAAAGGAACACTACAATGACAATACGATATCTTATTAAATGATATGATATTTGAAATGATATTTTTTTATTCTGTAAATAGGTTACAGGTAACACTTTTACACGTCAAAAATTGTTTTGATTTTTAAGCTAGATGAGGTCGGTGTTTCCTATCTGACTACCTTTGAGAAGAAACTCCGAAACAAACTCAAAGGTCAGTCTCTTTTAAAGTCCAGACAAATTAAAATGAAACTATGCAAGGACCATGCAGGTTAGTCTGGAATGGCCTTTAAAGGAAAGAGCCATACAGATTTGAGTGGACCTATCCTGACTGTGCACGCATGTGCCGAGTATCGTGGTAGCTCAACCCTGACTTAGGGAGCTCAACGACCCAGCGAACATTACTATCAGAAAGGACATTTGGGTAGGTCGCATAAAGTACTCAAACTGTCAGACTGAACTTGAGATCTATACCTATATTATGTAACATAGAAACCCACATCGTACTCACATTCACAAAAATAAGTTAAATTAAATAATAATGTCACCTTAAATGTCATTGAGTAAATAAATTATGTCAAAAGAACATAGGATATGTTGGAGTTTATATGTATATAAATTGACAAAGACAATAAAAATGTACTATATGTTAAATTATTTAATTACTTAGACAGTCAAGAGATGACCAGTACCAACTGACAGCGCCCGTTCACGAACATGACACGCGCATCAGCACCGTTCAACTCAACCATTTTAGAGGGAATCGAACGATCCAATACACGTGCCACCGTCAGCGGTACATTTAGGCGAGCATGACATTCTCCCAACTGCCAAACTACACACAGAGTTAAAATTGGATTTAAAAAAAAAATGCTAGTAATAATTCTACTCGATTATACAAAATGAGTATGCTATTTATATACAAATAAAAACCATACTAATAGATGTTAGAATAATGCAAATCAGTTCATACATTCAAAACATCAGTATGTCAAAGGTATTAAATACAAAATTTGATAATAATTTGCACATTACAATGTCAAGGTTTATGTCATAACACAATGATGCAAGTCAAAGTAAAGAATAACAATAATACAAATGTAAAGTATGCAGAGACATTCTTGCATAGCATAACTAAGCGAGCAGCTCAATCCCAAGCGTTTTTATCATTTAGATAATCTGAGATTTTGTAACACCCTTTTTTATAAAGTTTGCTTTTAATGCAATTTTTGAATTTCCTAATGGGTAAGTTTCGAATATCAATGGGAAGTTTGTTGTAAAAGCGTATACATTGACCCATGAATGAGTTGCTTACTCTTTGGAGACGAGTAGGATGAACAGCAAGATTATGTTTATTCCTGGTATTTAAACAATGGACATCAGACAGTTTAATGAAATTTGAGATGTTTTTATGCACATACATCAAGTTTTCAAATATGTATTGTGAAGCTACAGTCAGAATATTAATCTCTTTAAATTTCTCTCGAAGAGAAACCCTTGGGCCTAGGTTGTAGATGGCTCTTACAGCTCGTTTCTGTAGAACGAAGATAGTATTTATATCAGCACAGGTTCCCCAGAGAAGAATCCCATAAGACATAAGACTATGAAAGTAACTGAAATATACTATTCTGGCTGTATCCACATCTGTAATAAGTCTAATTTTTTTAACAGCGTAGGCGGCGGAACTAAGCCTTCCTGACAATTTGTTTACGTGAGGGCCCCATTGTAATTTGGAGTCAATGGTTATTCCAAGAAAGACTGTTGAGTCAACAGGGTCCAACTCTACTCCATTTAGATAGACGATGTCAAAAGTACTTACCAAAAAATAACCTCTCAATATTGAGTTATACTTCTTACAGTTAGGTAACCTTGCAGACAGAAATAGGACATGAATCCGTTGAAAAATTAATTTAAATACTCTCTAAAACAAAAAACCGGGCAAGAGCGTGTCCGGACCACGCTCAGTCTAGGGTTCCGTAGCAAGAAGTATTTCGTCTTTCAACCGCAAATATAAGTTTGTATTTCATATTATGATATACAAACTTATTTTTGCGGTTGTCAAAACTCAAAACTGAAAGTAGTGAATATTTCAAAAAGTTATTGACGTATCTTGTTCAAACCAATTTTAATCGAGAGTATTTATTAGATGGCATCAGCTTGATTTTTTTCAGATTTTTTGATTACGCGGTTGGAAAACTACAGGGGTCCATATTAAGAGAACTAGGAGCTCCGAAACTCGTTAACAATGTATCCCATTGTTAACGAGTTTCGGAGCTCCTAGTTCTCTTAATATGGACTTAAATTAAAAATTCATTTAGGAAACTCTAAGTTATTTTCAAAGACCTATCCAACGATACCCCACACGAAGGGGTTCGCGCAAATTAAATATTTTTTTTCATCCCTCCGTTTCATGTATGGGGGTCACCCCTAATTATTTTATTTTTTGTAATTTCACTACCAGGCCTTTATGGCGGTTTACAGAAGACATCTAACTGCGAAGTTTCATACAGATTGGTTATGAACTGTGGATTTGACGAGGGTGTGACAAACGGACAGACGGACAGACGGACGGGACGAAACTAAAAGGGTTCCTAGTTTTACGACGGAACCTTAAAAATGCGTCGGTCTTACCCTCTAGGAACGTCACTGCAGGTATATTATTCAAAGGGTAAGGGTATTGATCACTTTGTTCGGAGCTCAGGCTAAAACGTGAACAAGTTGTTCAATAAAAGTGTTTTTACCAAAAAATATATAATTTTTTTCCAACCCTCGTTGCAGGAAATTCTATGTAAAAATTATCTAAATAATAAGTATTTAAAGCGTTTACATCCCACAAAGCAGCGCCATTTTTGAGTTACAGACCGAGTTATTTATGATTCATAATCACTAATGAGGTTTTAGTCTATAGTAATTATAATGAAATAATCAATAAGTTAGCGTAGAAAAGTTTTTGTTCGTTTTAAATCTAATAAAATAAATAAAGGTATAATTTAAGGTCAATTAATTACGTTTTTAAAAACAAATCAATTTTATTCATTATTTTTATTATAAAAACTAAAACCTCATTGTTGATTAAACAACCTTTGGTCATAAATGACACGAGTCTGTAACCAATCAATGCCAATGGCGTGCTTTGTGGAATGTAAATGGTTTAAATACCTATTAATACGACTTTTTTTTACATATGTAGAATTTCCTGCAACGAGGGTTACATAAATATTGTTTTAAGAATTAATCATATTTTTAGGTAAAATACTTTTAACTAAACAACTTGTCCACGTTTTAGCCGAGATTGATCAATTCCCTTTGCATTCATTCAAAATCGTAAATTAAAACAAAGTTCATAGTTTTTTTACATTATTCTTTATTTATATAAAAACATCGATAATATTCACTATAATTTCCCTGTCCTCCTTTCCTGTCGCAGGTCTACCAGCAGAAATATCTTTAGAAATACGCAGTCCTTTGTACCTACTTAATGTTTCCTTTACAGTGTGTTAGGTTAACCGAGGGGCATTATTATTATTGAAGGTTATTCATTGGTTATTCAAGAAAAAAAAATGGAGCAGTATTTTTTTGGAATGAAGTATTCCGAACGTAAATCCACGTGAGACACAATGACATTTTTATTGTGTCTGGAACTCTGGAATTGCGGCATACGAAAGGTTAATACGGTCTGCGGTAGGAATTGACTGGTAGAAATTGACACGATGAAAAAACCGGACCAGCGCGAGTAGATACTACTCGCGCCCTGGGGGATCCGAAATATGCAATAGCAATGAGATATTAATCAAGGCCCTTGGCTATTTCGATTATGATAGCACATTTCACATGTCAACGATCTCGTGCGTAAAGTCGAGATGTTTTCTTTTTCTTTCTCAGCTTTCACCAGATTCTCGATATGTGGTATGGTAACATTGACAATCATGGTCTCTAATCGACCTTTATCTAGATCCTAAATTAATTTTTAAGTCTTCTAAGAAAACTAAACTTAATCGATTGAAACATTTTGACGATACCGTATGAATACTTATTTCATCGACCAGTGATGCACATAAAACTCCTATTTTCTCCTATCTTCACAGTTTCAGTCATGTTGTCTTGTACTCATACGAAAATACAATAAAAGGCACTTAACATAATGTTCTCAAAGTAATTCAACACAAGAAGACTTATATCAATGACAATATTAACGTTCGTGGGTGCCGATGTAAGCGTTGCAGTTTGGACAATAGTGGTCCGCGTTGCGGCAACTGTTGATAAAATAGGTGGCGCCCGCACAGATCCACATTCTGGAATTAGATAAAAGATAGTCAGAACATTCTTGTACTACGTTCTTGTAATAAGTAGAGTACCTGCTTAAAAGATAACCAAATCCTTTATATATTATCTAAAAACAATATAATGGTTAGTAACTAAAAACCGGCCAAGTCCGAGTCCGACACGCACACTAAGAGTACCCCTCTGGGCTTTGACTTTTTATTGTCATATTATTTGCCATGATAGCAACTATACTTACACATATTCTATGAAAATTTCAATTGACTAGCTATTACAATTCATAAAATACAGCTCTGTGACAGACGGACGGACGAAGAGACGAGAGCGTGCTTAGATGGAGAACTACATAGCTAGCATCAGTGGGTTTCCGCTGATCAGTCTTTCAATCAACTCAAGCGCTTAAAGCTGGTATTTGGCAGATCCGCCACAATAATGAGAGCAGTGCTTCATGCACGATCGAGCTAGTGCTGCTAGTGCTTTAAAGGGTCGAGCTACTGATCCGGTGTGAAGTGCCGTCTCAACTTTGAGAGGATGCCCCTCTTTTTCATAATGATTAAAATTAGCAACAACAATCGATGTCCTTTAACTACAAAGTTAAGGTATTGAGTTAGAAGTCTGCATAGTTTCCGATAGATGTTGCCAAACGCTCATAAGAGGCATATACAAAGGGATTTCAAATTTCGAATGAGTCAGGCGACACCCGGTAGCTCAGTTGGGAGAGCACTAGCCACGGTACAGCAAAGGTCGCGGGTTCAAATTCCGCTCGAGTCATTCGATTTTTGAAAATCACATAGATATTTAATAACTTGTCAACGACAAATTAAAATACTGACCCACATATACAAAACAAGCCAGCAATCACATGCGTTTTCCTAGTAGCTTTGTACTCAATTTTCGTTACTATCTGCTGGTTGCAGGATTTGCAGATCATTGCTGTTTCATTGGGGCCCATCTGATTAACGACGACTATTGGGATGACGGTCGGTACATTCGCTTGGTACACCGCTCCTGGTGGTTGTGCCGTTACTGCAGACGTAGGGCCCATGTCGGAAGGCCCTGTGTATGGCGGAGGCTGCCCTTTGACTGAAATTAAGAATAAAATCATAATCTCATCTATACTTCTATAGTAATATTGTGAAAGCGAAAGTTTGGATGGATGGATGGATCTGGATGAAATTTGGCACAGAGATAGATTATAGTCTAGAATAGCACATAGGCTACTTTTCATCCCAGAAAGAAATGTATGGGTCCCGTGGGATAGATTTGTAATTTCCACGCGGACGAAGTCGCAGGCAATAGCTAGTATTATAAATGCGAAAGTTTGGATGGATGTTTGTTACTCAATTACACCAGAACGACTGAACGGATCTGTATGAAATTTTGCACACAGATAGATTATCTACCTATAGTCTGGAAGAAGCCACGGGCGGATGCTAGTGCAACATAATACCATGCCCGTACTCCCCGAAGGGTTAGACAGAGGTTTTTTTATACTACGATGCTGGCAAACAGGAGTACAACCCGTGTGATGGTAAGTGGTACCGTAGACTATGAAACGCTTGCAACATTGAGTATAAATTCGCTGTGCTGATAGCTTAGTTAGAGGATAAGCAGGTCCTATCCTTTTTTTACCCGACTGCGACGAAGGATAAGGATATAGTTTTTTTTTTTGTTTTGAGGTACGTAATCCTCAAAAATAATGAAATTTGAAAAATAAATATAGCTGTACCTACTTACGATCATTTAATTCTTGATTCATTTCACAAAATTATTTATATTTCCTTTTATCAAGTTTTATCACCAAAATCAATATTAACTCTTCTTTGTGCGAGAGCAGATATTACACTAAATTTTTTCCTACAATCTGCCGATATATAGATAAAAAAATATCGAATATAGATAACGTTGCTAGATAAACCTATTATTTTTTATCTGACTTTTCAGAATGATTTTGATTTTTGGTTTGATTGTATCCAATTAGTCAGCGTTTAGGCATGCGTATCAGTAGCACGGGCCTTTTTTTTGTAGGTACATCGTCGCGACGATGGGTGACAAAACCAGATACGATCTGGGGCCAATATGAATTACTAAATAGATTGGAGGGCCACAGAAACAATAGAATTATTTTTTTAAAATAAATCATGCCATAAAAATAAAATAATGTAGGTAATATTAAAATGTTTCGTATTTGTGGTAGATCAAAAACACGTCGCGGGCCGCACAAATATAAGCCACCGTAGTAACACTAGTAATACGTTGCCAGCCGTGCTGCGACAGCTCTGCCCATGAAACGCTTGCAATACCGAGTAGGGATCCAATGCACGTTGCCGACCCTTTAAAATGACTGCCCCAGAAGTAGGGTTATGTTTTTCGAGTGTATGTGTTCGCTGTGCTGACAGCTTAGGAGACAAGTAGGTCCTCCGCGGTCAACACAGCGTATCTGGAGCTCTGGCGGCCTTACGCACCACAGGAACGCAACACTACCGAAGAGTAGAGCCATTCGGGGCATATTTGTCTCCACTGAACCGAAACTACATAATTTGATATTAGGATCGTTCATTTGCGCTATCAGTAGCATAGCTATTAGACTCCTAAAATTCAACAATAGATCAAATTGTTTTTTATTGTATATTACCTAAGCTAAAATCTATTATGTCTTATCAGACTGCGTACGTTTGTCCCAACTTGTGGGTAAAAATACGCGGGTAATTGAGTAAGTATAAGTACGTCTGACGCTATCACTACATAGTATAAAACAAAGTCGCTTCCTGTCTCTCTGTCCCTATGTAGGTATGCTTAAATCTTTAAAACTACGCAACGGATTTTGATGCGGTTTTTTTAATAGATAGAGTAATTCAAGAGGAAGCTTTATAGCACCCGTGCGAAGCCGGGGCGGGTCGCTAGTATAGAATAAAAGTAAACATTTAGGTAGGTATAAAAAATGAACAAATAATAGACATTATGGTATTTAATTAATAACTCTCTTTTATAAATGAAGTTAACAATGACGCATTTCGAAAATATTATAGACATAATCACAGTTTTTCACACAATACCTAATCGTAACTTAAATTTTAATGAGTCACATTTTAACATTAATTCACGTAAAATTAGTCTTTACCGAGTCCTGTGACTAGGAAATAATCATTGTTGTCTTACATATTTTACCGGCAATCTGTATAATTCAGGTATTTTATACAATACCTAGGCAATGTAACGAAAATCTGGGCCGTCCAGGCAATGTATGAAATATTAATTATGAATATAGAATATAGGTAGAATTTGGAAATACAATCTTAAAAGGCACATTACATTTATTGTTTTCAAAGTTAAAAATATAGATTCACATAAAATACAAGGAAACCTATATCAATTATAATATTTTAGCGTTGGTGGGTGCCAATGTAAGCGCTGCAGTTTGGACAATAGTGGTCTGCGTTTTGGCAACTGTCGATACAGTAGGTTGCAAACGCACAGGGCCAACATCTGGAATTAGAAAGAGGATAGTCAAAATCTTTCAGCCAGAATCTATTTAACTGTACCTACTAAACCTACATTGGAAGCACTGAATAAAGACCAGATGACAAGCATCTATCTATGTTCTTATTCGGTATAAATAACTGTAACAATTTAAGAAATATATTAGACTTAATTATAGGTAATATCTAACTTATATTTTTTTTTTGTAATCCGTTTGCATGTTGTCTTCAACGTATTCTAGATAAACAGGAAAACCTATTGTTAACCATATAATATATACACATACTCTGTAACTTAATGTGTGTATCGCTGTTGGTTTTCTAAATAAATAAATTAAAAAAAAACATTTGGACTACACATAAAAGATATCCAAATCTAAATGTACCTACACACTACACATCTAGAAACAAGAAACTGATTTATTATAAAAAAGCTATCCATGTGCGAGTCAGAATCGCGCACTAGGAGTTCCGTTCCCTCCTAGGTTCCTATAAACCTATAGGAAATATTTTTTTTCGTGATTTCACGGTTGGTCCCGTAGTTATTGAAACTAGTATCGAATACTGAATACTCCTTCAATATGCTCCTCGCTTAACCAACTAAATGATTAAAAATTATAATTATGAGATAAACAACAAATTAGTATACTGACCCGAATATACAAAACAAGGCAGCAATCAAATGCGTTCTCATAGTAGCTTTGTATTCAATTCTTGTGACTATCTGCCGGTTGCAGGATTTGCAGGTCATTGCTGTTTCTTCGGGGCCCATCTGATTACCGACGACCACGGGGACAAAGGTCGGGACTACATTCGCTTGGTACACCACTCCTGGTGGTTGTCCCGTGGCGTCCATGTTGCGAGGTGGAGCATCTGTGTATTGTGGAGGCTGCCCTTTGACTGAAATTAAGAAAAAAAATATAATCTATATTATATTATAAATGCGTAAGTTTGGATGGATGTTTGTTACTCACATCACACCAGAACAACTGAACGGATCTGGACGAAATGGCATATACGCTAGTTTTAATGTAATGTTGATGTGTTTTTTTAAGGGAATAAAAACACTATGGAAAATACTTTTTTTTTTCAAATACTTTATTTTTTCGTATCCAAATAATTTTTATAATTTGATACGTTATTTTTCTCAAAAAAAGTTGACAACCCTAGGCGTTGGTGACGTCTATCGGAGACTTATATTACAGACTCCAACTCAATGTTTCTACCTTTGCAGGTAGAAGGACATCGATATGATACAAAAAATATTCTAATAGTATCAGTATTAACATTTTATTAGCCAAAGTTGCTATTATCCCGGTTTTGGTGGAAATATTTCCAATGTACAGACTTTTTTACTTCGAACATTGAAAATATATTATATCAAAAATATTACAATCTTAGTTTCGGGAATTTAGTACTTTTAGAGATTTAAATGACATTGTAAATAAATTATAAACTTAAAAAAAATAGATTGGTACTTACGATCATTTAAGTCTTGATTCATTTCACAAAATTATTTATATTTCTTTTTAACACCAAAATCAATAATTTAACTCAGTTTTGTGCGAGGATGGATATTATACTAAACTTTATCCAACATTCCGTCGACTTATAGATAAAAAAAATATATCTAATAACGATAACGTTACTAGATAAACTTATTTTTTATCTTACTTTTATGAACGATTTTGGTTTTTGTTTTGAATACATCGAATTAGTCACCGTGTAAGGCATGCACAATTGCACATCAGTAACACAAACTTTTTTTTTTCATTTTTTTTGTTCGACGATGGCCATGAAACGCTTGTAACACGGTGTATCACATACACGTTGCCAACCTTTTAAATTGAGGATTCGCTGTGCCAACAGCTTAGAGCTCACCACAGGAGCACAACACTACCAAAGAATAGAGTCATTTAACTTATTCGTTCGAAACATTTTGGCTATATCCGATATCGTCTAAATATATTTCATCGCCCAGTGATGCACATAAAACTCTTACAAAAATACTTTTGTTAAACATAATAGTCAAGTACATATCGTCCCTTTATTGGTATAAAAAATATAGTTAAAAACTAAAACCCGACTCCGAAACGAATCGAACTGAAAAGGATGAAACAAGAAAACATTCCTGTCTGACAGCCTGAAATGGGTATAGCCGTGGTCGCATGCCCTGTTGAAGTCAGTAGGTAATGCGGTGGCATGCGACCACGGCTATACCCATTTCAGGCTGTCAGACAGGAATGTTTTCATGTTTCATGCTTTACAGTTCGATTTGTTTCGGAGTCGGGTTTTAGTTTTTAACTATATTTTTATTTCAAATATTTTTTGTGGTTTTATTAACACCGAACAAGACGCAGTGCAAATCGCAATCGAGGTTTTAAAATTTAAAATTTACTAGTCTTATTTTTCACTTTTATTTTTATATATATATAAGATATATATATTTTCGAAATCTTCTCTTTAAGCCCTTCATTTTGATACCCAACACGATTGGGTAGAATTTTTTTTTTTTCCGACGTCACATAATGGCGACTAAAATCCGCCATGTTCATTTTTTTTATAATTCATATAGCCTATGTTACCCGGACTATAATAACGAATCGATTGACACCTCATTCATCAAAATCGGATGAATAGTTTAGGCGCTACGGCGGAACTCACTTAAATACAAACATACATACATAATAGACTGCTAAAATCATTACCCTTCCTTTTGGCTTTGCCGAGTCGGGTAAAAATCGATTATTATCTACACTTTTTTTCAAATATGAGTTATTTACACCAAGCTACTCAACTTTTTGAGCTCTATCTACAGATAAAACCGATTTTAGATGAAAAAAAGTATAGATAATCGGTTTTACCAATAAAGGGACGATATAATCTTGTTGTCTCTTATACAAACAATTTGAAAATACAATCTTAAAAGGCACATTACATTTATTGTTTTCAAAGTAATTCAACTTATGGAAACCTATATCAATCATAATATTTTAACGTTGGTGGGTGCCAATGTAAGCGCTGCAGTTTGGACAATAGTGGTCTGCGTTTTGGCAACTGTTGATACAGTAGGTTGCACACGCACAGGGCCAACATCTGGAATTAGAAAAAGGATAGTTAAAACGTGCACTACAGTAATAAAAAAAAACCGGACAAGTGCGAGTATGCGTCGCGCCCTAAGGGTTCCGAAATATGATCATAGATGGCGCTACTGCATACTTCCAATGGCGCCATCTATGAGCAGATGGCTCCACTTATGGTCCGGTGACTGACGGCGGAAAACAAAGTGATCCTATAAGGGTTCCGTTTTTCCTTTTGAGGTACGGAACCCTAAAAAATTCAAATCCAAATACAATATTTGGATTTGGAAATTCTAAAAACAAGATACTGATCACTACATAGTATAAAACAAAGTCGTTTCCCGCTGTCTGTCTGTCCCTATGTATGCTTAGATCTTTAAAACTACGCAACGGATTTGGATGCAGGTTTTTTTAATAGATAGAGTGATTCAAGAGGAAAGTCTATACATCAGCATTGCAC
This sequence comes from Thalpophila matura, assembly GCA_948465475.1. Taxonomy (NCBI): domain Eukaryota; kingdom Metazoa; phylum Arthropoda; class Insecta; order Lepidoptera; family Noctuidae; genus Thalpophila; species Thalpophila matura. Next base: position 6,502,545 of record OX419183.1, on the reverse strand, counting down.
CTGTACGAAGCCGGGGCGGATCGCTATTTAGCTAGCCATATGCGATCAGACTCGCGTATGTACTATGGATTCCGTTCCCAAGGGGTGTCCCGGAACCAACCTTGAAATCACGAAAAAATTAAACTGCAATGTTCCATATAAAAATATTCACATCACTCGACAAAATGTATGGAACAGCTGACTTTATTTTCGTGAATTCAAGGTTGGTCCCTTAGTTAATGGAACTATTATCGAATACTGAATGTTCCTTCATTATGTAAACATAAAAAAATATAATAATGGCGTAAACAACAAATTAGAATACCGTACTGACCCGCATATACAAAACAAGGCAGCAATCAAATGCGTTCTTGTAGTAGCATTGTGTTCAATTTTTGTGACTATCTGCTGGTTGCAGGATTTGCAGGTCATTATTGCTTCTTTGGGGCCCATCTGACTACCAACGACCATGGGAATTACGGTCGGGATTACATTCGCTTGGTACATCGCTCCTGGTGCTTGTGCCGTTATTGCCGATGTAGCGCCCATGTCGGGAAGTGGAGCGCCCATGTCGGAAGGTAGAACACCATCTGTGTATTGCGGAGACTGCCCTTTAACTGAAAATAAGAATAATAACAGATATATATATATATATATATATATTTTTTTAACTAAATAATAGACTTGCGTTTGACTGCCATCTCGCTTGATGTTAAGCGATGATACGGTCTACGATGGAGCACGCTTACCTAGAATATACATATTGGTATATTGTACACCCACATTTCACCAGTTATGTTTTGTATTACTGATACTAATAGTAGCAACATAATATATAACATTTATTTGCGTCGATATGACGCATAAAAATAAAATGATACAGAAACCAAAGAAAAAAAACCGGACAAGTGCGAGTATGCCTCGCGCCCTAAGGGTTCCGATATATGATCATAGATGGCGCTTCTGCATACTTCTAGTGGTGTCATCTATGAACAGATGGCTCCACTTATGGTCCGGTGACTGACGGCGGACAACAAAGTGATCCTATAAGGGTTCCATTTTTCCTTTTGAGGTACGGAACCCTAAAAAAAACTAAGATAATGAAAGTATGCGTCACATCCGCGCAAAACGGCCATCGCTCAGCATGATGCTATGACCCATGCACGGAGCAGAGCCACAGCGCTGGTTTTCAGCGACAGCCGACGTTGACGTGATGACGTCGACCGGTGCAGCATACAAATAGAAAAGATAGTAGTTTAGAAGTTGTGATCCAATATTTTTTTTCTATGATCTGAGCTATTAACCCTGTTTTTGTAAATATTTCCAATGTACAGACTTTTAGCCTCAAAAAATGAAAATAGTTATATAAAAAATACTACAATCTCAATTTCGAGAATTTCGTACTTTTTGAGACTTAAATTACATTGTAAAAAAAATTAAAAATAGTATAGGTATTTACCATCATTTAATTCCTGATTCATTTCACAAAATTGTTTATTTCCTTTTTATCACCAAAATCTATTTAACTCGTTTTTGTACGAGGGTAGATATATTAATATACTGAACTCGGTCCAATAACCTGTCGATTAATAATAAGTAAGTCGCAATAATGTCGCAAATATATAAGTAACGTTATTAGATAAACCTTTCTTTATCTAACTTTTAGGCATTATTTTTATTTTTGGTTTGATTGTGGGGGGAATTACAGTATCAAATATACCTACATATTATGGATCATACTTTTAAGGTTCTTTCATTTTAGACGTTTGGTGTCGGATTGCTGCCGTGCGGTAGCTGCGGGCGACGCACGACAGCCGAACGACACTCTCAATATCTCAGTCAGACACCAAATGCCTAAATTTAAAGAGCCCTAAGGGATAACATGAACAAATACGAGTATATTTGACTCAAAGATAAATGTATATTTTTTGCGAATCGATGTCCTTTTAACTGCAAAGCTAGAAACATTGAGTTGGAGTCTCTAATAATAATTATTCTCCGATAGATGTCACTAACGCTCATAAGAGGCGTATTATAAGGGATTCCAAATTTCAACTGATTCAGGCGAAGACACAGTAGCTCAGTTGGGAGAGCGCTGGCCACGGTACGGCAGAGGCCGCGGGTTCAGACCTCGCCTGTGTCAGTTGTTTTTGGAATGTCTAAATATTTAATAACATATGACTCAATACCTATATATGATTTTTGATCATATATCAAGGTCAAGAAGGGATTTTTTCCTAAAAATGGTGGAAAAAATTGTACGAAGAAAATAACGACATTGTGTTGTTTTATGGCTTATATGCGGACAGAGTCGCGGGCATAGCTGGTATCTGATAAAACAAATTCCTATAGATTTATTATCTCATAGATAGCGGTGTGCAGGTGGTTATTGTACATATGATAGCAATGTTTAATATTTCACATGTTAATTTCCAATCCGAAGCTGTATGAAATAGCGAAAAACACTCAAAGGAGTCTCGGAGCCGATTTTGATAAAAACTAAAACTGCAATATCATATTTTTGAAAATTATTTTGCTAATAGGGAATTGAACCCGTTAATTTTGAAAAAAAAACACGTTAAGCTTTTTATAACAAACTTTCAGTCAGTGTTAATAGAACAAATAAAAATGTACCTACATAAAAAGTAGAATTTATTAGATTATGTATAAGCTCGGTCATAGAAACAAGGGAGATGTGCCAAGGCGCTATTGAGTTTGACACTTTAGTTTGATCACATTAGTCAAAATTATAGCGTACACTACACGCTAGCGTCGAACCAAACGCGATCGATGATATAAATAGTGTTAGTTTAGTATTAGTGATGGTGATGAGTGACGAATAATAGTTTCAGATTGAGGGTGTGTTGTGTGGAAATGTGGAATTATTAATGTGTGGGAGATCTTTATATTTACCTACAAGGATTGTTTGTAGTTGTGTCGCAAACTATTCTAAAAGTAGCGACAGTGGTTTCCGTACTAATTTGCTATGATAGCATAATCTTTTTTCTACGATCTGAGCGTATAAGTCACTGCCTCATTTGTATAGTGGTCGCAAGCACGACTGCTGAGCGTGGGGTCCTAGGTTCGATCCCTGAGCCAGGTAATATATTATTGGGTTTTTCCATTAGCCAGCAGCAGCCAGAGCCTGGATTTGTAAGCCCGTTGTACCCTAGACTTAAACATAGCTAACCTACCTACAGTATACCCCTGCCTAGCCCTTTAGGGCCTACAGGCGTGATGTTACGTTAAATTATTTTTGTCACATACCTATCCCATGATTACTATACTGGTTAAGAATACTCTTAAAAAAACTGGCCAAGTGCGAGTCGTACTCGCGCACCGAGGGTTCCGTATCAGTTTTGGAGGTATAAAGTGAAAAAATCCGGACCGCATAACCAAGTTTGTTTGTGAAGGAATTTTGATGATTTTGAAAAAACTGTACTAGTTAGGAACATAGTTTTATTTTTGGTGCCATATTTGGGTCAATTCCTATCAACTCTAATTATTTCAGATTTTTCGCCCTGCAAACTTCGGAGATAAGGGGGGGGGAATGGTATTTTTTCAGACATTTTTCATCATATGTTGAAAACTGTGAGACATAAAATTAAATAAAAATATATTTTGAAATGTGCAGATCAAGCCCTTTCATATGATATATCACTTGACTTATTAACCCCACTTTGAAATTTTGGACCCCCACTCCGGCCCCTTTTGCAATGAAACTAAAACATTTTTTAACTTTAATCACTTTCAATAAAGCTGGGTAAGCACTCTTTATAACTGTTCCAAATTTCAAGTCGATAGCATTAGTAGTCACTGAAATAACCAGGTGTGACAGACAGACAGACGAAGTCGCACCATAAGGGTTCCTTTTTTACCATTTTGGTACGGAACCCTAAAAATATATGTGACAATGAATTTTAGTACGATAAGTATATTTCACAAGTAGGGTTTATCAAAGGTTTTCGTATCTTTCTAGCAGTTATTACACTTTACTGAATTTAGTTGTCCTAAATCCTTTCCTAATTAGAATTCTAACTGATTTTGTACGTCAACGAAATTGCTAAATGCTTCCACACGTGACTGAATTTAGGTTACTTTTTCATTTAGGACGACTGAATTCAGTAAAGTTAGTGTAACAATTGCTTTAGATAATTTCGTCTTAAAAATCAATTTATTACTTTTGATTCTATGGAACGCCCTAAACATATATCTATAGGGCGTTCAATAGAATCAAAAGTCATAAATTGATTTCATAATTTTGTTGTCAGTTGATGAGTTTTTGCACTAAGCCGACGATTTAATAAAGACGTAAAATAAAACAAAACACGTAATTTACTTAAATTTATTTAAATATTGTTTATTTACAAAAGATAACATAATTTTAATACTTAAGTTAAATATTTAAATCTGCCTAGCCCAGTCTACTGCTTGGTCTCCTAATTCTAGCCACCACACCCACTAGTGGGTACTCGTGGGAGAGTATTTACTACACAATACCTACCAGAGTCTGTGATCTATACCTACAGATTGCAACTATCGGGGAGCGCCCACTCCGGCAGCGCATTCCACTGTTTGGCGGTTCTGAAGATGTTGATTCCATCTTCGTTCGAGAAAACAACAAAACTGATTCCATAGGTACACGTCGTTGAGATTTATCAACTAAATCAAAAATAAATCTCTTGAAATGTCCATTTGATATCTATCTATCCATCAAGAAATTAAGCAACTTACAATAATTTATAATTTACAATTTCCATCGACATCATTCACAATCAGGTTGAATAAATTGATAAATAAAATAATTGATAAATAATAAATTGCTAATTAATAAATTGGCTAATGAATAAATTAAATTCATTTTGAAAAAAAAATTACAAACACCTTTTTTATATTTTGTTGGTGCATTTACTTTTAGATTGTATTATTAGGTATAACTTACTTAAGTTTGTATAAGTTTGTAGTCGATTCAAAAAGGGACAAAAATAAAGTGCTCAGGTACACAGTAGGTATATAACATGTCTTTAAACATGAAGTCACTTTGTCCGAATATACAAACAGTTTGATAACCTTGTTTTCAACGTATTTCAGATAAAGAATTCCATTATCAGTGGTCATAATGTTTTAACTCTTAGTAATTGTAGCTGCCGATAAAAGCGCTGCAGTTTGGACAGTAGTGGTCCGCGTTACGGCAACTGTCGATACAATAGGGCATGCACATACACGGCCAACATCTGGAAATAGAAAAATAAGTAGTTAGAACTAATCCTTAAGTTGTACTACAGTCATTATATAATACGAAATAAAATATAACGCCATCTAAAAAAATGAGTAAATTACGTAGAACACCGTCAGTGACGATTATAAACGTAATTCATATCCGAAACGTTTTGCACAAAAAAAAAAAAAAAACCAACCGAATGCAGAACCTCCTCCTTTTTGGAAGTCGGTTAAAAAACGTGAAATGTTAACATTAAAAAATCCACACAACGGAGCGTAGTGATTTATGCTCGTGACTTCTGTACTCATTCGAAGAGGGCTCAGCCCAGCAGTGGGGCTTAGGTGGCCACTCACCCTATAGAACCATTAAAATAATGACGCCAACAACAAATTAAAATACTGACCCTATTAAACAAAGCAAGCCAGCAAACAAATGCGTTTTCGTTGAAGACCTGTATTCAACTCTTGTTATGATTTGCTCGTTGCAGGATACGCAGGTCATTCGTGATTCTTTTGGGCCCATTCCACGCATCTGACTAGTGATGACGAGTGGGAAGCCAACCGGGACTACATTCCCGTGGTACACGACTCCGGGTTGTGCCATTGTTACATTGTGCATGACGGGTTGTGCCATTGATACATTGTGCATGACGGGAGGGGGTGCCTGAGCACTGTGCGTGTATGGCGGAGGCTGCCCCTGGCCTTTAGCTGAAATTAAGAATAAGAAAAATAAATATTAATTGTCTCTTTGGCGGCACTAATGTCGTAGCTGCGCGATTGGCTGCTGCGTGACGGAACAAATATTTGCTCCAGGTCCGAGTGTCGTGTATGTGAATTGTATTTGTAAACGCACCCACGGCAGAGGAGAAATCCTAGTATAATAAAAATAAGAAATAAATCTCTCTCTGTGTTTCTATTCTCAAAATGGACCTTAATGCTTCATACAACAGCCTTCTGTTAGAAGGTAGTGTGTTTTACATAGGAGTTCCCTTTGACGCTATGTTGGCTCCCCTGAATGTCAATATTAATATGTTACATATATGAAGTTTTGTAAATACGTGGAGAGAAAAGTGAGCATCATAAAGTCTATTTTTACTAGCGCAGTGCAAAAAAAATATGACTACTTAGGGAAAATTCCAGTTTCAGAGATTATCCCACCCTATTAGGATTTCTCCTGTGTCGTGGGTGCGTTTACGAGTACAAACACAAATTTCACATAGACAAACAGCCAAACCAGTGTGCGTGTGTTGAGCTTATATTTCATAATGAACATTATTATCGATTTATTGTTATATTATTATGTTGTTTTCTATAAAAGATAATTATTCAACAAAGAAAAAATATTTCAACAATCTTAAAAATTATCGAGTATCTTGAAGTTTCCATAGAAAGTTGTTGCAAAAATATTCATGAAAATGATTTTAGTACCTACTTACAGTCATAGAATAATTAAATCCTTCGACCAACAATGTTGTATTTATATTTTTTAAATACTAACATAAATTAAACAAAGGTGATTACACAAAGGTGATTAGACTAAGGTGATTACACAAAAGTGATTAGACAAAGGTGATAAGACTAAATTAATTAGACTTAGGCCATGTTGTTTCAACTTACAGTTACGTATCTGTAACCGTCAAATATGGCGGCTTGTATGACAATTTCATACTGACTTAACGATTACGTACTGACTTACGAATACAGATGGTTTGAAGCAACCCGCCCTTAGTGTGCAATGCACACAGAGTTGTTGGGACGTGGACGGGGCATAGACATAGAAAAACATGTCAACACTTTTAAATTATAGTAAAATCTTGACTTACGAACATAAAATAGTTACTTACGGTCATTAAATTCATTGTTCTGATTCATTTCACAAAATTATTTATTTTTTATCACCAAAAGCACCTTTCACTGGTTTTCGTTCGAAGAAACAGATTGTACTGTAAGTGTAAACTCTGTCCAACGCACTGCCAATTTACCTATAGATAAAAACGTTGAATATAGATAACGTTACTAGATAGGCGTTTTTATCTGCCTGTAAAGCGGAATTTTTCATGTTGTAGGTATGTCTAGAATGGAGGGAGGCCCAGAAGTGAGACAATATGGGCTGGTATAAGTATATATTAAATAAATAATATTTTATAAGTCGTCCAAAGATATCAATATTGAGTTTTCTTTGCGTGACATAGCCTGGTTGTCCTAAATTAAAGTTATACGTCATTATTAGGTCTCATTCACACAACGTCAAAAAAGCGCTGCGTTAAAACCTGCAAAGCACTTTACGCCGAGTGTTCAAAATCCATTTCCACAGTGTTTGAAAATAAAACGACATTGGGAAATTAATGGAAATAACTTTTTTGGTTTTTAAATTAAAAATTACAAATTAAAATAGATTTCTAGTGATAATTGGACTAACTAGTGTATAGCTGAGATGTAGAAAACACCGCCCGCAAATAAATGTAGATCGAAGATCGAAGAATCGCATTTTAACATTTAATCCTTTAAATGTTAAAATGCGATTCCAAACCAATGACAGTAAACTGTATGATTTCAGATTATTATGCGATAGACTTGCCAATTTTATTTCTCTAAACTGGCGGCAGCTAGGAAAATTAAGTCTAAGATACCTATAAAGTTTGTTCGTTCATTCATCACCAATATTATAACAATAGTTATAGTGACAACAAACATAAAAATAGTTATTTCGCCGTTATGTGTCTAATGTTCAAATAAATGGAGTATTAGTAAATTACAAACCCTATGTGTGACTGCGTGGATTTGTAATGTGACCACACTAATTCATTTAATTTCTTAATTAACCAATGTTTAAGCACAAAAGTATTTTTTTTTGTACTATGTATTATGATTATAACATATCCCCGATAATACGTCAACAGATCCGTGATAATATTATGATAAACACCTACTGACTCATTCATATTATTTGTAAGTATTAAGGCAATCTTCATACCTATTCATGAGTCATTTGCAAAAATAAAGTCGAATCAACAAATAACAAAGTGGGCAATTCCAATCCGCACTTATTCTTGTATGAAATTGTTGCACTGAGACCTTTGGCACTATTGGCCGATGATGATAAAATACCTTGAAATAAAACATGGTTTATCGCTCTAAAGAACTTAGAACAATGATAAGTTTTGCCACTGCAAGGCAGAGATTGCAGGTTCGAGTCGGTTTTTGGTATAAAAGGTATTTCAAAAACCGACTTAAACAGTACCTCTATGTGTATTTTTTAAACAAGCTCAGTAAGTACTGAGCTTGTTTAAAAAATACACATAGAGGTACTGTTCACAAGGGATGGATGTATTTCATACAATAATTACATTATGAAACTAGTCGTGCGCATCCGAATAATAACACAACACAAAGAATAACACACATAGGTACCTAAAACCGTTAACATTAATAAACATGAATATTTATATTTAGTGTCAGAATATTTAATTTTCATATTTAGGTATGGTAATGACTGTGTAGTCTGCATCATCACTTCGTAATTTTATCTTTTTCCTATATTTTATCAATATTTGGTTACTATACCAAATAATTAGCTGTATCTTCCTGTTATTACCAAAGTTAACAAATTATCGAATATTTCTCCTGGTCTCGTTAAATTCATTGCATATAATTTAATCCAGCCAATTGTAGGACTATTATTTATGCAGTCCACGTACTCAGAGATTGGGGATTGCAAGAACGTATACAATCAGCGGATATAATTTCGTCAACGACCGTGCAATTACCTAAATAGATTGTGTGGGACCGCTTTATTTAAATTCATTTCCATTTTGAATCCGGTTTTGGGACTAGGATCATTCGCCCCCTATCATTTATACAATTAGTAAAACTTGAATTAACCTTTCTTTAATAAAAATCTACATATATATGTCATCATAACTATCAAAAGAAAACTTTGTACTTTTTAAGCATGTTACGCATACACGGAGGAATGCGATTTGGCATAAAGTTTAAATGAAGAAGGAGCTGTGCAGAAAGCAAAAAATTATATTAGGATTTTTCATTTTAAATAATTATACCTACATGTTAAAACATTTTAAAATATTTCAATAAAATATTAGAAAACATTAAAAAATACAAAAAATATATTAATATTAACGATTTTTTTTACAATTGGTCGTATTTCGACCGCAGGCGATACTAGCAATTTATAATGTCATTGACATGAGTCTGTCTAACCCAGTCTAACCAAATTTTTATAATTTGAATTTGAAGATACATTTTTCCAGAATCATGGACACAACATCTTTACAAATCCTTCATACATATAGTCAAATGCGAAATAATAAAATACAAGCATTTCTGTCTACGTGACAATAATACTTCCTACACGCGTAACACGTTTGTGTATTCCTATAAACATGTGGAACATTTTTTCTGACTCGCATACGTCAGTTGTATCCAAAATGTAATATTCTTGATCGTAAACCGTCGAACTATTCAGAGCATCTGTGCTCGCGGAAAAAAACGTTATAGGTCACTTTGTTACGGTGTAGTACTCGCTCGAGTATACTTGCCCATATTATTTAAAAGATAATCAAGTTTTAATACTTTTTTATAGCCCGAAGACTCGAAGACACCAATCCGTCACACTAGGTTGGCACTGAAAATCAGAATTGTCGGTGTGGCATGTTGGAAAAATTATTTCAATGTTGCCACATTTGGTGAGTATCAACCTTTTCGCATGTGAATGCGACGCATTATTATTTCATGATTTTGTTTTTATTGTATTTTTTTTGTTCTAGATACTTATAATTAAATTAAGATCTTTAATCTGTATACAATTATTTGAATTTTGTCTTTATTATTTTACTTCCTTTTATATTAAGTGTATATAATACATATTCATAATAAATTTATCTTTCTCCTTTCTTTCTGTTTGACAGAGATACGTTTTAATTCTGTTTTTGAAAAGCGAGAGGTTCGAAAGCTGTCTTCTTTGATTTGGCGACTCATTATATTCATGGTACCTATCTTATTCTGCCAATAAGCTTAACATTATAGCTTACTTGTCAAAACGCTAATCGAATAGCAAACCCAAATTATAAGTATTCACAAGTGTATTTTAATCTTTAGTTTGTTTATAAATCAGGTACCTGCATTGTTTAGTAACTATCCTTATTTTTTGGCAAATTGCTCATCAACTCTTAACCAGTAAATTATTATTTTTTGGTCCATAACAAACATCGTTGATTCCTACATCTTTATACTACTCTACTAGCTACTCGACTTCCCATCTCATCGTTCCAACGCACTTACCGCAGTGCGTAAGAAGGGTTCGCCTTACGTACAAAGGTTCTAAACGATCACCTTTGCGAACAGAGAATATCATATATTCGTGAAAACCTAATGCATGCACACTTTGAAATTCATGGATTTTAAAGCTCACCGATTTTGTTTGGGTTTCCTTTGCAAACGTTGAAAAGGAGAAAGAATCTGTTTGTGATAATTATGTTAATGTCACAGTTTTCATTATACGAATATCTTGGCGCAAAAGTGATCCAAGTGACAGTTTGCAATTGGAATGATAATGTTCTACAAAAACATATAAGTATAATGGTTCCAAAAAAGCGAAAATGGCGTACATAACTCAATTTTGACCAAAAATATGTTACGTGGATCACTTGTACAATTAATGTTTGAAGTGCGTGTTGTAAAATCTGAAAAACACAGTTTATAGGTATGAATGTACGGTACATTCATATAAACTGTGTTTTTTAGGTTTTTCTGAACTATGCCTGTATTCGACAGATATTTAAAATGATTATGGCAATAACCTTCAATGTTTCCTAGGGTCTTATAATGTCACTTTCAATGTCATAAACATACAGCTAATAGGAACCTATTCATTTCTGTCCATCACAAACTTAGCAGCATCTCATCAACGTGCTGGCTGGTAACGCAGAACAGGAATGCACAGAAGCCCCAATCTTGAAAATTTCTTATATTATTATTATAATTTCTTAAAAATTTATCATCATTATTTAATAATAATGATGATAAATTTTTACACAGTACTTTATCTCGACACCCTTATAATTTACAAGCTTACTTTGCCAAACGCGGTAAGAGGACCATGGCGGTCTTCGACAATAAGGCAGCAAGAAGTGTGGTGTTTCTTCCTTAGCGAAATCCGAAATAGCAGTGGTTTCAGACAGGTTCTATATTGGTAATAATACCAATGGTGTAGCATGGGAGAGGTCCGTGTCAGTGGAGATCCCGGACTTTATATGCTACAGCTTTTAGGCTCTCAACAAGCCTTTCCCAGACTGAGGATACCCACACAGTATAAAGAAACAAGTTCTCATATAAGAAGCGAACCTTCTGTGCTCATTTATTATATGCTCACGATGAGTCCTCGACTCGGCGAGCACCCGTCGCTCGTCCCACAAAGACCCGCTATTTGTCCCGCAACGCTCAGAGCAAGCAATCGCCTAATTGAGATGTCGCGTCGCCCTCAGTGGGCTCCGGATCTATGTCAACGGATTTCAATGTCTGCTTTACAGTTTCACTTTTATCTTTGCTTTAGAAAGCTTTCTAAATAGATTGGATGTGTTGAAACAAAACGTTCAATGATAAATGATACTTTCATTTGATATGCCTTCATACAATGTTATGCTATTAAGGATTTGTCAAACTAGTTTTACTCAGCGGTAGAATTAGTGTTTTCGCTTTATTTATTATAACAAAATTTTGATTATGATTATGAATTTTGATTAATTATGAGTATGGCAGCTGGGGACATAAGCCTTATCCCCTGCAACGCCACGCACGATTAACCTGCGAAAACCCTCGCTTTAAACGATGCATGTATAATTATTATCTAGATTATGTTTTGTCTTCGTAGGTAATATTCAAGTTCTGTGCCAATCGTTGAAATACCTGCCTAGTTGCGGCATCACAAGTAACAAATAGGTTCCTAGGTACTCGTATTAGACACACTTTCGGAATATAGTATAAATAACTTTAGGTACTAACCTACCCAAATTTTGATATACCGCATATCATTCAGCCAATTCATTACCAAGATAAACATGTTTTATCAATTCTTTATCACATCGAGGATTACGTACTCACGTTGATATTACGCACCGTACGTAGGTACATACGTAGGTACTACGAATCGTTTCGACGCAATAACAAAGTTAGGAAACATTCGAGTTCACTTTAGGGTCAGTTGGAGTGTGTCGCAAAAGTTTCGCACGCCAGTCGCGCCGCTCGCCACTGTTTATTTTCAGTTTCATTTTTCCCTCTCGTATAGGGAAAGATTTATTCATATGTTATGTGGTATGTTGGGAAGAGAAGCTAATAGGTATTTTGTGTTTATGAAATCTTCCGATTGCCTCCTGTAACCCAGCAAACTTTCTTCTCCGTAGGTGTCGTTTAAGCGGCTTTTTAAATCAAATGTGTCAACTCATATCACTACTGGACAAGACAGGACGTAGGTATCGCAAATAGCCAAACAACTGCAGAACCAGTGCTCCGACAAATTCAGTGCATTCTATCTAAGACATCTTGACTTATCTTTAGATATAAATATATCAAGATATCTTGATATATTTCTGTGATTCTATCACTGATCTTAAGCATTTAAACTGCACATTTATACATATAACTGGAAGGATAGATGTTCCAGAGAACTTTCAAAATCTTCAATTTATCTTCTGCTCTCTTACTCAGTTTCAATGGGTTAGAATAGTTTTTGTGACATTCCTCCTTACAACTCATTTAAACTAGAAATAAATTCAAATAATATTCAACAGTATCCCAGCCAACCCGCACAAAACCGCAGCAATATTACTTTATAACGGTCTAATATATTCTCGTAAACTAAACAGTACATTCGAGAGTAAGTGAACCCACAATCGCATATGCAAATGTCCCCGGCACCCGGGGCAAAGCCATGTACAGAATACGACCCTAAGGAGTTAATGTTTTCATCCATTAACTCAACCGAGCACTTATGAAATTCGTGGCCGCGATCCGAACGAGATTACACGGGCTAGCTGACATGTTTCTGCTTCTAAGGATGGCAGGTCCAGGTCAGCAAATAGATGTCCTACAAATCACATCACACTAATATTATAAATGCAAAAGTTTGTGTGTGTGTGTGTGTGTATGTTTGTTACTTCTTCACGCTGAAACGGCTGGACGGATTTAGCTGAAATTTGGTACATAGATAGATTATAGTTTGGAATAACACATAAGCTACCTTTTATCCCGAAAAACGCGGGCGAAGCCGCGGGCGGAAGCTAGTATTATATAAACATGAAAGTTTGTGAGGATTTATGTATGAATGTTTGTTACTCTGTCACGAAAAAACTACTGAACATATTTTGATGAAACTTTATAGCAATACAGCTTATACATCAGAAAAACACATTTTATCCCGAAAAACGCGGGCGAAGCCGCGGACGGATGTATACAATAAAGATATGAAATTTCTGGTACGGTATAATTATATCAACATTCTACCATGTTGATATCTAGTGGGCCAGAGGTTTTACATCGCCAAAACGTAGTGAGCAAGCGAAATCAAAGCTTGCTGGTTCTCGTGCGTGCTATATACCAGCTTTTCCGAAAGGTCCTAATGATAATGGTACCTTAATATGTCCGTTATACAATAATAATAATAAATAATAAACATATATAAAATAGCTACATACCTTCTTGCTTAAGTAGCAAGCCTAATATTTAAACTATCAAAGCAGATGCATCGATAAACTACACTTCTCGAGCGAGTATCTTCAGACTCTATGTAGACTTTACTTTTTTTGAAAGAACTTTTAAGTGTTATTTCTTAAAAAAACTTTTTTACCAAAAAATAACCGACTTCAAAAATCCACTACAAAGAAAATAATAATTTTGGTTTCGGAAGTCGGTGGCTTTGGTTTTTGTTTGCTTTTTTTTGCCACCGACTTCCGAAACCAAAATTATTATTTTCTTTGTAGTGGATTTTTGAAGTCGGTTATTTTTGGGTAAAAAAGTTTTTTATTTTTCCCTTTTTAGTTCTTTATCCCGTGTTAGATTACTTTCACGAATTCGTTCAACGGTAAATCTTCTACGGAGTGTGTACATTTATGCATATAACTTTGTACATAGGAATGATTACATAATGTATTATATACTAAAACCTTTCTGAAAGTATGTAGATTACGTTAGTCAAAACCCCATCCAAATCGAATCAGTAGTTTTTGAGAAAATCGCGCACATACAAACATACATACATACATACGGGACGAATACAGAAACTCTTTTTTTGAAGTCGGTTAAAAATAAAATAGGTATAACTAGGGTGGAGCCACAAGCGTAACTTGTTAAAAATCACTATAGTTAAATTAGCTGCGTAATATAACATTTTTAGAGTTGCTGCCAGCCCTATTACCGCTCACTCGTTACCTGGTTGATGGCACCTCAGGCGTTTGTTGCGTCTTACGTCACGTCCACCCACATTAGAGCCCTGATTAAACGCCGCCCGACCCATAACACACCCAATTACATAACTAGCGAGAGGAGAGGGGGAGCTCTAAATAAGTTGGTCCATGTAAGGCGGGCTAAACCGTATTTGCTAATGGAATACAGATGTGTAGATGAACAACATTTTGCGGGCAACCATAACTACGTACACCTTGTTCGCACCAATATAATTATATCTTAATATTTTGCTTGATATTATCGAATTACTGGAGGAAACCACGAACGGTCCCGAAGTTACAGCAATGTTGTGGAGGTACCACAGGTTATCTCGGTATTCTGTGGCACATTTAAATAGAAAAGCAAACTTTAAGTTTAATATAATAAATAAAATATAATTCATACACATGGAGCATTAATCATGTTCATACAGTAATGCATATATCATAATTTACGTTATAAATAATGTCTTAGTGTTATCATATTTTATATGTTAGGTATATATTTTTTTGCACGTCCATATTTTTTTTCATTGGATAAAATGTGAAAGGGATGAACTAATAAAAAAATAAATGTTACTTTATTTTATTGTATTATTGCAGCAATCTAAAAGCTAATGAATACATGATATAAACCATTGATTCTTACTTGATAAATCGACCAAACTTCATAGCTCGAAAACATAACATTTCAATTAGCCACACCAGTTAAAATCATAAGATCAAAAGTTTTAGCCTTTTCAGCAATTACGATACGATGTAAAACTGTTATTTTAAAGAAGGGTTATATTAGTTTAAAGAACCTTTTTATATAAAAACCAAAAAAGAATAGATTATCCTCTCCCTAAAACAACTCACCAAATATTTCAATAAAATCAATAAATCCAAATTTTTCAATAAAAAAAGTTAATTTATTGCAAAAGATCTAAAAGAACCATTAAAACAAAAACAATATTTTCAGTTCCCGAGAATCCACGCGTAAAGTTTTTCTATGGGGAGAAACACCAATAGAAACATGCACTTTCAAAAATCGAACCCCACGTTTCAACGAAGCGAAAGGGCGCCGGGCGGGATAGACCAGGCGGAAGTGACATTGCAGGTAGATAATAACCGTGGTCGGGCGCGCCGCCCTCGCATTGTGCAGCTTCCGGTCCGTGCGGGGCGCTCTGACAGCGATAATCTTCGACGTACGTAATTTTGGAATGGGATACGGAAATCCTTAGAGTGTTGAAATATATTAGGTACTAGACTTTTGCCCGCGACTCCGTCCGCGTGGACTACAATGAACTGACCGGTTTAAATGACCTCCGTAGTGTAGGGTGGCTAGTACTACCAAGAGGTCAAGCTGTATCTATGGTTTTTTTCAGCGGATTCAGATAAAACGTGGTTTAGATTTTAAGTTGGACCCTAAGCTATCGAACTGTGAAAACCACATCAAAATCCGTTCAGTACTTTTTGCGTGATGCGCGCACAAACAGACAAACAGACAAAAATTCTAAAAAAAATCTTTTTGGGTATAGTTACGTCCTAGTACCCTATCCCGACTGTTTTATCTGGAATATCTTGAATGTATAGACACAGCTTGTTTACAATTTTATAATAGTGTAGATGTGTTTTTTTTTAAATATTATCTTAGAATCATAAAACTTTAGCTAAAATACCTTTGTAAGTTTAAATTGATATTTCTCCTCGCCTGAGTCACTCACACTAAACTAAAACACTGTAGGACATAAATCATCGATCGCATTAGGCCCGTCGACAACATTGATCAAATCTCAGATCATAGAAACAAGGAGATATGCCATCATAGCAAATTAGAACGGGAACAACTGATGCCACTTTTAGAACATTTTTCGACACAATTACGCGCATAATTATACCATCGATCGTGTTCGGTTCGTCGCCAGCGCGTACGTTTTTAATATGAGCAATTTGCTCAAGTCAGGCATCAAGCTCGATAGCGCCTTGGCACATCTCCTTGTTTCTATGATCTGAGGATCAAATAGATCTTTTCAGGCGTCAAGTTTAACAGTGCCTTGGCCCATCTCCCTTGTTTCTATGATCTGAAATCTATACCTAGTGAAATGTGAATATACACTTCTATGGTAAGTATTATGTTTTTAGGGTTCCGTAGTAAAACTAGGAACCCCTATAGATTCGTCATGTCTGTCTGTCTGTCTATCCGTCCGTATGTCACAGCCATTTATTTCCGAAACTATAAGACCTATACTGTTGAAACTTGGTAAGGAGATGTATTCTGTAAACCGCATTAAGATTTTCACACAAAAATAGAAAAAAAACAATAAATTTTTGGGGTTCCCCATACTTAGAACTGAAACTCAACATTTTTTTTTTCATCAAACCCATCCCTGTGGAATATCTATGGATAGGTTTTCAAAAATGATATTGAGGTTTCTAATATCAATTTTTTTCTAAACTAAATAGTTTGCGCGAGAGACACTTCCAAAGTGGTAAAATGTGTGTAACTTCTAAAACAAGAGAATGATAAAACTAAAAAAAATATATGATGTACCTACATTATAAACTTCCACCACTTAAACTTTCACCGAAGTTTGAACGAGATCTAGTGAGTAGTTTTTTCAAAATCATCAAAATTCCTTCACAAACAAACTTTGTTATGCGGTCCGGATTTTTTCACTTTATACGTCCAAAACTGATACGAAACCCTCGGTGCGCGAGTACGACTCGCACTTGGCCGGTTTTTTTATCATATCAATTACATCTCCACATCTTTCCTTGTTCTTGGCACCCTTCGCAATTCGGTGTAGTGACCCCGGGCGTCGACTAGTAAAGACGCGAGCGCACCTGGGCCCTACACTTACAGCTCCTAAAGTGTGTACTCAACAAAACAAGCTAATGAAACATAAACACCGGCGGGTTTACGATACACAGGTTTAAGGTTTACAGGTTTGCATTGCCCATTTTTTGCAACAATAAACTCTAACCTATTTTAACCCGTCTTTGTAGTGGGTTAGGCGTTTACTCCAATCGCGAGGATGGTTTATAATTGGTGATATTAGCGAGTGGTTCTATAAAATAGTTCTGTTCTTTTTTTAATATTTTAATGAATGAATCATGCGTTCGATTTAACATTAATCGATTTTAATATTGCCGGAAACTGTCTGCTATTAGAATCGGTATCGCATTTTATTTTGATAAAAAGGATCAAATACTTTTGTTTTACCTATATACGAGTAGATAAGTGTGATTCACACAGTACACTTTGTTTCCAAATATTTTGTACATTTCACTTCGTAACAAAAACAGTTATCAATTTTGATAGGCACAAAGCTCTGAAGTCTAAACCAATAAAGTCTAGTTTGAGTGTCCAGAACATTCAAACACTGCAAACACTATCGACACCCGGCAGCGGTCCCCTTTCGAAATATATACGAGATCTAAGCTCCCATAAATAAAACCCCCAAAACACATTTCAAAGTTTTAATTTTTTCTTTTAAAAAAAGTTTTTTCGTACTATTCGGGAATAAATCCGTGTATTGGCGTCGATATTTATGGCGTGTTATGCTCCCGCCATATCTCTGACTTTCCACACACTTCCACAACATTGAACGGCCATAAACTAAACACAAAAAGGGACACTATAGCCCTTTTTACAAAAAATATCGTTCGGACCCTTGGCTATTGCAGTTTAAAAATAAACCCCGACGATATCTATGTGAATAATGTCCAACGTCAAGCGTGGCTTCTAAATAAAAGCAATATAAGTTGAAACAAAAGTATTTTTGTTTCATCCGTAGATTAAGATGAAAAATGTACAGTTTCAAATGTAATTGGGAAATAAATGGACGAAGGAAAAGCAACATAAATCTTAAAATAAAGTTAAGAATACAGCGTCGCTTTCAATGGAAGATGAGCTCATAAATCAAGCAGTTTGAGGACTGGCATCTTTTAGACATTGACGGGAAGATCATGAACAAAATGATGATAAAGTCTTTATTGATAAAGAAACCA
This sequence comes from Thalpophila matura, assembly GCA_948465475.1. Classification (NCBI taxonomy): domain Eukaryota; kingdom Metazoa; phylum Arthropoda; class Insecta; order Lepidoptera; family Noctuidae; genus Thalpophila; species Thalpophila matura. The sequence goes on along the minus strand of OX419183.1, from coordinate 6,483,898 downwards.
ACAAACGTTAACTCTTTATTATAATAAAGAGTGGCTTAACGTTTGTTAGTTTGTTCGTTGCCTATTCGTTAGCGCATCAGTCATCCGATTGACTTGAAAACCTGCAAGCCTGAAAAAAATTCCGAAAAAAAGAGGCATTGCAACCATAACGCATGCAACGCGTACTGCTAGTATATTTATAAATTAACCGATTTTTTACTTGCACTCATTATCTCAAGGATCGCAATTTACTTAGTATTGGTGATTCAAATAAATCAAGATGATGAAATACAAAATTATGAAGTAGTAAACATGCAATAAAACAACATTGCTCATTGGGCATTGCTCCTTTATAAAAACACCCTAAAATACACATAGTTTACAGGAATATAAACGCTACTTAACTCCTAAAATCCCTGAAGACATCTCAATTACTCAAACATATTCATACACAATACAGTTTAAACTGTAGTAACCACAGAACTCGGTCGTACCGTTCTATCCCGGAGAGAGTAAACCAAATTGTTCTGACACAGTAACTAAACAAGCTTGCACCCGGACTCCGGGATTTGATAATTGATCTTACACACCAACACTTCGAATTGTCCGGACTTTGGTTTGTTCCGCTTTGCTGTGATCCTAATAGGCTAAAGGTATTTATGTATTAGGAGGATATTACACTACCAAATATATTTGATCATATATGTATGAGTCATTGATGTAATATAGACTTAACAATCATAATTATCGTCATAAAAGATTTTTAAAATCTTTCTAAATAAAATAGAATATCCTTGTACTTATTATGATCCTAAATACCTATTTGATAGTGTCTTTTTTTATTTAATCCTACTTACTATATCTATCCCACTAATCCCTCTAATAAACATTATTATAAATGCGAAAGTTTGAACGTGTGTGTGTGTGTATGTTTGTTACTTCTTCACGCTGAAACGGCTAAAAGGATTTGGAGGAAATTCGGCAAAAAGGTAGCTTGAGACCTGGAAAAACACATAGGCTACTTTTTATCCATTCTCATGCAGACAAAGTCACGAGGAACAGCCGGTAAGTAATAAAGGCTTGCGTTTGACCGCCATCTCGCCTGATGTTAAGCGGTGATGCGGTCTACGATGGAGCACGCTTGCCTAGAAGAAACCGATTCACTCGCGATTTGAAGACACCCAGATTGTAACTATCGGAGAACACCCACCACGGCAGCGCATTGCACTGTCTGACGCGGTTTGTTGGCTGTTTTACTGTTTGGTGTAATTTCTCCTATATGAGGGTTTGACGTGTTTGTCATATTTGCTATAATAGTTAAGGCTCCGGAAAAAAACTAAATCATACCCCTATGTTTTCGAAAGATGCAGAAAATTGAAGGAGTAAAATGGTTTAACTGGTAAAAAAATAATAATTTAAAGAAAAACAAAAAACCCGACTGCGTAAAAACTAATTTTAAAAAAACGTAAAAACTAAAAAGAAAGAAACAAGCCCAGTAGTTTAGAATTCTGTTAAGTAATACTAAATAACATACACAATTGAAATAGTGTTATAATCGATACACACATAAAACAAATCATAAATTCTAATGCAGAACAGAACGACTCACAGTCGGGGCCCCTTGGGAAGATTTGATTGGTAAAATTTAAATGGGCCCCGACTGTGAGTCGTTCTGTTCTGCATTAGAATTTATGATTTGTTTTATGTGTGTATCGATTATAAAACTATTTCAATTGTGTAGTTATTTAGTATTACTTAACAGAATTCTAAACTACTGGGCTTGTTTCTTTCTTTTTAGTTTTTACGTTTTTTTTAAATTAGTTTTTACGCAGTCGGGTTTTTTGTTTGTCGACAAAATCGGACAAAATTGGTCGTGTTGGTGTACGCGCTCTCTACAATTTACAAGTGTTTGATTCAATCGTCCGAGTTCGTCCGTCATCGTACGAGCAAAGTTCGTACGATGACGGATTTGGTGTATCTGAGCCATTAAATTCCCTTCGACGCCATTTTGGCTCCCCTGAATGTCAATATGTTTGAAACGGTATTGGAAGTTTTCATTTAGCACCAGTTCTTGTTCACCACTTTTTAGTATCCTAGGCATTACTTTAACACTTAAATCTGAAAAGAACATAGAACTTTAAGACCTAAATAGAGTGACAACAACAACAAAACAACAACAACAACAAAAACAAACAAACAGAGGAACGAATTTTGGAGAGCGTTTCACATAAGAAGTCCTTTCGACGCTATGTTGGCTGTACCGAATGTCAATATGATACAACCTCAGATCATAGAAACAAGGGAGATGTGCCAAGGCGCTATCGAGCTTGATGCCTGATTTTGAGCAAATTGCTCATATTAAAAACGTACGCGCTGGCGACGAACCGAACACGATCGATGGTATAAATACAGTGTTTTAGTTTAGTGCTAGTGTTGAGTGACGATTAACTGTGTTAGATTGAGGGTGTGCGGAATGTTTAATGCGTGGGAGATCTTTTTATTCACAAGGAGCGCTAAAAGTGGCATCAGTTGTTCCGGTACTAATTTTCTATGATGGCATTTCTCCTTGTTTCTATGATCTGAGGTTACAATGTTTTTAACGGTGTTGGCAGTTTTTTTTTCAGTACCAATTCTAGTTCACCACTTTTTAGTGTCCTAGGCATTATGTACTACAAAAAACCTCGAAAATTATAAAGTAACAACGAGATCCAATATGTGGATAATGATATTATGTAGGTATTACATATCATTTATTTAAAATGAGGATAATATCAATAATTCATGTAAGTTATGTAAGTATGTATATGTAACGCGCAATTTCGATGTATTTTAAATAAATAACGTTGGTACGTTGTGGTTAGACTGAGTAGGTACTTGATCAAATATAGCTATCAGGGAATATCAAAATAATTATACCTAAAGTGTTATCAGAAACTAAGTAGTTTGGACATCATTATAATAAATCATTACGATTGGTAAAATTGGTCCGTTGCTGAAACTTTCTCTTTAACTGATGGATTGATGTGGACTATGATGATGAAAGGTTTTTATGAAGACCAACTCATTTCGCTGACTATTGTCCCCTGATGCGGGGTTCGAACAGTTAGGAACGAAATATTATTGTGTGTATGCCCTGACAAGTACTATGGACCTAGATGATGTCCAGTGTCTCATGATGGATCTGGGAGGTGGTCATTATAAAAGCTTATTTTGAAAAATGATTTTCAACTTAAAAGTTGTTGTATTTTTTTATACATTTTATATTGGTATTGGTATACTAACAGAGCATCACGCATGTATTCTGAAAAGGGTTAGGCAGAGGTTATACACCCTCTTTTCACCGAATAGGGGCAAGCCTTTAGCCATTCTCATTAACCGTGCACAATTCCAGACTCCGGGCTATTAATGAGACATTCCCAATGGAAAAACCTAATAACACTTCAAAATTACACTAATAATAGTGTGTGTGTGTTTTTTACTTCTTCACGCTGAAACGGCTGGACAGATTTGAATGAAAAACACAGATCTGGAAAAGCATAGGCTACTTTCATCTATGTTCACGCAGGTGAAGTCGCGGGCAAAAACTAGTAAAAAATAAAATGAAAATCGTATAAGAAAAGTTGGAACATGTCACAATTAAGAGATGACTAGTACCAACTGACAGCGCCTGTTCCCGTTGAAGTAATTGTAATAAATGCTAAAAATTACAGTAATCAAAATCTAAAAAGTACCGTTTGACAGTTGTCAGATTTATTAGACTAGGCATGCGAACCAATAAATCGGTACCTACATTATGCGATTCTTAAGAGATATCGATATTGATCCTTTAGAGTTGGTAATCGATTACACTTTTATTTACACTAACGCCAGAATAAATTAAAACCGGATAACTCAAAACAGGAAATTTACTGCTAGTCTCTCAAGAGCCAGAACTAAATAATTTAAAGACTAGATTATGTGAATGAGTTTATTTAATGACTTTCACTGCAACTACTTGAGCTATTATAGTCGTCATCATCGTCGTTTAAATTACCTAATTATTATTATTATTTCGTTTTCAGTAATACTCTCGAAATGTGTCTCTTTCGAAGTGGTCCATCATAATTTTCTTTGTCTTGTCCACCACTTTGGCTTAGTCAACAGTCATCCACCCAAGCAGAAAGTTATGTGTTATAATTAATATATTATTTATAAAATATAATGTTTCGATTATTTAAATATTTTAACCGATTATTCGTATAAGCATGAATTTGAATCATCACAACACTATGGTAAAAGACCTAAGGACATAACATTGAAATAACGTCAAAAACAAATCAATTTGATTGTTTTTTGCTTTGTTTGACAGATTCGAACTTAAATTTCTAATTTGAATCGTGTAAATACGCTTGTACAAAGTTTGTGCGGGATGACAAATGTGAAACGTCAATCGGCACTTCTTAGATTTTGATAACTTGTAAACACAAAAATTCATGGTCCTCTAATATACCTACTACTCAGTTCCGTTAAATAATAATTATATTATGGATCTAATCTGAATTTTGAATATTTTGGGAAAACATGGTAATAAAACTAAAGCAATCGATTTTCCTCGTGATTCTGGACAAATCAATTTTAGAGTTCCGTATAACATTGAATTAACTTTAAATTACTAACATTAATGAAACGTTGCAACAATATCTACATAATTAGAGTTACTAATATTATAAAGAAATAAAGTCTATATGTGTGTATTACATAATATGTATGAGGTTATCTCCGGAACTACTGATCCGATTCTGAAAAATCTTTCACCAATATGAAGCTATATTATCCTTATTATCCTTATGGGTCCCGCGGGCGTAGTCGGGGGCAAAGTGCTATATTTAAATAACTTTAATTGATATTAGAGGACCTGTGCTCTCTTGGGTGATTTGGTTACCTAAAGTCTTTTTTTGGCACAGGTTCTCAAACCTGCGAAATAAAAATCAGTTCGCGGCATTATTCATTTAAGATCTAAAAATCTACAGTGCGGAACCCTCGCTGTCGAGACCAATTCACATTGAGCCCTACGTTTTTCCTATAAATAAATCGGCATTTCGTTAAACGTAGTGCAGTTTATAATCAGTTCATGTGGACGCTTTTTTGTCATTCAAAATGCAAGTTGTAATAAATCAACCGAGTAAGTTTTTTGGACTTATTAAAAATGTGCTTAGTCTTGCAAGTAAAAAAAAATTTATAGCAACATGAATTTTAACTTTTTCTTTTGAGTTTTGTTAAAATAGAATAGAATATTTTTATATTTGCTTATCTAAAATGTGCAAATTGTATAAAATTTTATCAAAATGTTTTAGGACTGTTGATTTTAGATTCAAATTATGCTTACGTCAAAATAACTCGTGATCGGCCCACTGTTCTCGTGTAGCACGTGCCCATACGAGATAAGATCTCAACTGTCTTTCATAATTTCAGGCAGTCCTGCCCCGGGAGGTCTGGTGAACCATTACTCATCACGAGTAAACTGCGGAACCTGCCAAACACCCATACTCACATCTGTGAAATACAGTTGTACTGGAAAGACCCATTGTATTGTTTTCTTGCTTTGTCTTTTTGGGTAAGTAATTTATTTAATTATTTATCCCCTTAATTTTTTTTATATTATATGTCTGCGTTGTTGACCTTGTTTTTTATGGGTAAAAAATAAAGAAAATTGAAAAAAAATAATTACAAACCAAGACATTATTAGAAATTTTAAAATAAACACGTACTGGTTTGCAGAATCAAAAATGTAGGAAGGTATTATTTTAATCTCAGAAAGAGAAAAATACAGTCTTCTCGTGACCACGGTCAATGCAACTTGATCGAAACGTCGAGGTTAATCAAAATACTGATATAACCATGATTGTTGATTATAAACCAGGATGCTCAGTGCTATACTTGCGGATTGTATTATCAGGCATATTATTGAAAAAAAAAATGCTTTTAAACAAACGCGATTAGAACAACTTACCTACTCATGAACCCCTTAGGCTTAAAACATTCCACATTATTTATAGTATTTATGTCAGAGCTTATATAAAAATTCATTTGATTAATAATAGTTATGTAGGGATAATGTTTAACAGCACAAGCAATAGCTTTAAATATTCATGTTCTGTTCCCAGATTCTGGCCTTGTGCGTGCTTACCCTACTGTATGAAGAGCTGCCGCAATGCGAACCATTACTGTCCAAACTGCAACGCTTATATGGGTTTGCATCCCCACTGAAATCCTTGGACTATAAATAAATAAATTTAAAAAAAGTTTATTGCTCTCTTCACAAAAGAATGGCCCGTTACAATTACCCTTGTAATACCTACATTCAAATCTAGTTTACCTTTTGTGAGGATGAATCACGTAACCTTGTTAACTAAACTATTATTACGCGTACGGAACTACACACAATTTTTAGCCTCCCCCAATACTGGCCAGCAATTGTCCACGTAATGGCGCCAGTGGACGGCACGTACCAACACCTGTACAGGACTAATCAGCTCCCGTTATTTATTCGGAACACGTTCCGTGGTCTGCTCAACTAGCTCTTGGTTAGAACACAGAATTACCGAGTTTCATGGTTCCGACCACATCTGATTGAGCTAATCTGAGCTTTTATTAACGTTATGTGTTGGTGAAAATTTCAGGGTTTTGCTGTAAGTTCTGTTATTTAATAGGTATTTGTTAATTATTTGCAACAATCTTGGAGGCTTTTCTTATTGTTTATTCTTGACACTATTTTACAACACGTCAAATACTTATAGAAAATGTTTTGAGTCTACAAATAAATACTTAAATTAATAAACTATAAATTATTGAATGTGATTGTCAGCCGAATCCTCCCGAATCGAATAACTGCAGTGAGCGCCTCAGTAAGCCGTTTGAAATCCCATTGGCATACGTACATAATTAAACCTATGATAGACGTTACGGCTAGAAGCACGACATTTCGACAAGAATAATTGTATGCAGCTCCATAATCGGATTGATTCAAATGTTTCCTCTGATATTCAGCAGGATTTTTATTAAATTATTAATGGATAACTTTTGCAACCGAGATTACAAGTTCCCGATTTCTTACTTTACCCACCACATGTTCACGAACACGCACGTACAATTTTATGACTAGTCGGGGACACAACAGACTGACTACCCAACGTAGCTGGCGATTGATAGTCACCTCCCCTCATTATGGGATTTTGTTTATTTATACAGAATTCCTTCGGGTTTTAACTATAAAACTTAGTTTTATTAAAGCTTTATAATGTTTTACGATTTTAGTTCAGTTTTTATGTCTTTTAGCGAAGTGGAGTTCGTTGAACAATTTTCACAACTTTCGTACTAATTTAATGTGCTTCAAAATTGATATAATATATGCATGCACGTCTACACTGGGTATTTTCTGGTAATTTTAATTAGGTTCTCTAACTTGGCTATATTAGCCACGGTTTAAATAAATTTATTTAAAAACCATTTTTTTAATGTGATGCTACTCATAGTTCAGTTGGAAGACAGCATTCAAATAAATAAAAAACTAAATAGCATAAGCATAGCATAATCGGCCTATAATGTTCCCACTGCTGGGACACAGGCCTCCTCTGTGAGAGGGAGTGGGCCGTAGTCCACCACGCGGGCCCAGTGCGGGTTGGTGGACGTCACATGTCTTCGAATTTTTGGTTCTAGGACATGCCGGTTGCCTCACGATGTTTTCCTTCACCGTTAAAGCAAGTGATAATTAATTTCTAATACGCACATGACTTCGAAAAGTCAGCGGTGCGTGCCTCGGGATCGAACTCGAACCATTCGCCGTGGGAGGCACATGGTTAATCAGGTAAATATATAGGTAAATCATCATCAGCAGTGATAGCCTAGTGGAGGCTATCACTGCTGATGATGATTTACCTAATAATATTATTAAATTCATTTAATTATTTGAGATGAAGTTTTATGAACATCAAAATGGCGGGATCACAGCTTATTTTTTGAAAATATTACCTTCAGCATTTACTACCTAATTGCTACTATTTGGTACCTATGTTTAAATAATTGCTACCTCCAGGTATTTGAAGATATTTAACAAAAATAGTGATCCCGCTATATTGACGTCAATATAGCGGGATCACTAGGCTGTATCTCATAAATTATAATAAAAAACTAAATACATAGTTACTTTTTTGTCATTTTTTTTTTAAGGACATACTTGAGAGGAGTATCTGCCTATTAGTTAACAAATTATAACTAATTAAAATTGATAATTATATTATTTATAATTATTTTTAGAGGTAGCACACACTTGGTTCAAGACTACCCTTACCAGAAATAAAATCCCCGTCCCGTCCCACCACTAGTAGGTACCAAGTTGTTGCTTTAAATTGTATTCCATATAAAACAAACTAGATCATGTAGCTCTCGGATCCCGCTCGACGTTTCCATTTCCCGAATGTTGCGGGATTTTAAAAGTGTCTAAGCAAGTAATTGCTCTGCCAGTTACGGTAGTGGATTTGTAAACTTAGTGGCTGATGTGGTTTGTGACTTTGGGTCTTTATCTTTTTGCAATGTATAATGCCGTTATAGAAGTTTTTCATACGGAATTAATTTAAAAAATAAAAGTGGAAGCAACCAGCAGTATCAACACTGTTGTATTGCTCGGAGTTTTACACTGAAAAAAAAAATACTACTACTACTTCTACTATTTAGCCAAGGTAACTTGATTTAACAACTGGTTTTGGTTACATATTGCATAAATTATGAGGTCTTTGTGTGATAGGTTGACAAAAGTTTGGTTATGTATGACTACATTTTTTTTTCAGTGTATCGTGTATTAGCCTTTTGATGTCTACAACTGTATATCTCTACCCACAAATACTTGCAATATTCGGTTACCCTTTTTTCAAGTTTTTATTTAAGCGTGAGGGTTCCCAATTACCTTTCGCACTGTCTGTACAAGCATTTCTAAATGGCCCTGAATAAACGATATAAAACATTTCCCTATCACATGTTTAAATGCATCATAAATACTGAATTTTCAAGATCAGGGTAATCAAAATAGCATGCTTTTTATGAATATTTTAATAGTTTAAGAAGCGGGTTACAAACATGGTACGGTATGGTATTTATGACACACCAACCTAAATATTTTGATAAAATCATATTTTGCATCATACTTCTAACTCTAACCAAACAGTTCTTCAAACATCATTTCAGAGTAGCTTATATCAATGAGAATATTTACGAAATAATTAAAACAACACTGTTTAAACGCAAAGGCATTAACTTAAAACGCCGCGCGCTTATTTCAATTTAAAAAGTTGTATTCAGGAAACCAGATTTCATTTTAAATTAAACACAAATCCCACTGACGGTCAGTACGTAGTAGTTACTGTCATTAATAAAAGCAGTTGAAACAAATATTAAACATTCCTCGTTTCAAAGCGGCCGACAAGCGCTTTAGTAGTACTCATAAAATATGGCTGCTAAAACAGCGATACTTATTGGACACTCGAATACCACCATGAGACAAAACGGTCCAAGTAACCAACAGCAATGAGGTCAACCTACACGTGTAAGCCGGGCCGCACACCAGAGGACACAAACTGCACCCGCTACAAATGTGTCCTTGGTGTGCGCGCTTGCGCGCAAATATAAATAGGCGTAAAATGTGTCGCATTTCAAATGTGTCAACAAAATAATCATCGTAATACAAGTATGGTGTGCGGCCCAGCTAACATTGAACCCACTGCTATCATAAACATATTGTTTAGCTTAATTAGAGAGAAAACAGTAATATGTTATCGAAACTGCTGGAAAACTTAAAAAAATAAAGTTAACATAGTTACAAACTCAGATCATAGAAAAAGGAGAAAGGAGATATGCCATAATAGCAAATTAGTTGCGGAACCACTGTCGCCAGTTTTAGAACAGTTTGCGAGACAATTACAAGCGCTCCTTGTAAATATAAAGATCTCCCACACATTGAAAATTCCGCACACCCTCAATCTAACACTGTTATTCATCACTCATCACTAGCACTAAACTGAAACACTGTATTTATCTCATCGATCGCGTTCGGTCCGTCACCAGCGTGTACGTTTTATTATGGTCAATGTGACCAAACTAAAGCGTCAAGCTCAGTAGCGCCTTGGCACATCTCTCTTGTTTCTATGGTCTGAGGGTACAACTTAGTATAGTGAAAAATCAAACCAAAACTATCCCGCGTCCCACCCGCTGTAGTCGAGGCCTCACCCAGTTAAGTAACGGACTTATCTTCGATGACACGTGACCACGCCTCCTGCCGACCCTTTGATGTAAGCCCCTGTCCACCCAGTGTTGTCTCAAAGCTCTATTTAATTGCTACCTCGTTATTTCTGGATTATTTACACAGTGAAAACGTTTTTAATCACAACGTTTGTGAATGAATCGGATGATCAAACGATTCTCGTATGTAACAGTTATTTAATTGCCGTTAAATCGATTCTCGTATGCAATTTGGGCGATTTTCAAAAGGTTTTGTGGCGCAAATATTGGTTAAAAATATGGGGGTTATTATGGCTGTTTATCATTTATGCGGTGATACTTAAAACGGAACATTTGAATCATCAACTGCGCTAATTATTTAGCTTAATTAGGTATAGCCTTTATCTATGCTAAACTTCATGACACGTTGAACATGAATAAGGTATAACAAGAACGCATACCAGATTTTTTTAATTAAAACAATACCTATATCTATTTTATCGAGAATATTTAAACATGTACTGTAATAAGCAATCTATATAATAATACGCGAAGAGAAGTCTTTGTACTTATTTTTAAGTATAAAATGCACAGAAACCTAAAATTTATATTTTTTCCATACAAAAGACTACCAAACAATTGGTCGGATTTCAAACACAGGCGATACTAGTTGTAATAAATATCACTATTATACTGTCGCGATTACATACATTTATTTACATTTTACATTTTAAGGCATTTAAATACCCAACCAACTTCTGCTAAATATTTTTAATTGAGATGATTATCATACAAAAAAATTAAGCTAAATAAATAAGTACGTTTTAAACGCGACCCTTTTCCGTGTTTATTTTGAAAGCGACTGAATCCGTATTATACCTTTATCCCGACACATCTCTTTATTCTACTTAAACGTTAAAACCAATTTATTTTTCATAAATTATAACGAACGATCCTTTTTTACAGAGTTGATCCTCTCGATCCCTCCAACCTTCAGGTAATATTTACTTCTACGTCCAAAATTAAATATACCTCTTTATGTCAAAAAAATGAATCAAATAACCCGGCTCTAATACGCGAATCTCCATACCACATTTTTAGTTCGAAAGCTTTATAAAAATATAAACTTTCGTAAAAATACGCTTTCCTGTAAAATATTATCAAAAATAGTCTTAGTAAAGTCAGAATTAAAGCTCGTTGACGTGTACAGCTTTCAATTAAACAGTGAGAGGACTCTTCATAATAGACCGTCGCGCATCGTAGGCGTATCGTAGCCTAGCGTAGACTCTGGCGTAGCTGCGTAGGCTGCCACAAAGTAGTTTTATTTTATGAACATTTTAAAAAAATATAATTATTCGTTTCATAAATTAGCAATATGCAATATAACATGGACAAATTAAAAATACGCTTATTTATTTCAAGTACTCAACTTTATTGGACTTGGCGCGGCATGTTGGTCATAATAATATGATACTTGCAAGATATCAAATTAGAACATAATTACGAAAATTTTAATTGAAATTCTTGTTTTAATCCCTTACATTTTCATTGAATTCCTTGGACCTTTTCGGAGTCCATTCAAAACAATCATTTAGATAGATAGACAGACAAAAATTCTAAAAGCGGTTATTTAATGAAGCATCGTTGTATAAATAGCAGTTTTCACTTAAATTTTGGCATTTATTTTGAAATTACAGACAGACAATTTATTGGTAGATATATCGTTTTTTTTAAACATCTTTAATCCAAATCTCGTGTTGTATTGTTACAACAAATGTCACACATTCACAGTTAATTCGGCCTCATTGTCTGGCATTTTTCGCCCTCCTAATCTTGTTAACCAAATCCGAGGAAGGCTGTGACACGGGTCCAGGGATTTGGTTCACACACACCGCTTTTGTAGTGTTACCTTACATTTGTATTCGTTTTTAGTATAAATTAGAACGATCCGTTATGGCTTTAAGCTTTCCTACTTTCATTAGAAAAATATATATGTATATATGGTTTATAAAAAAAAATAAGATATTATCATAATCACATCTGAATCCCCCAAAGGGGTCGGCAAAAGTGTTTCATATTATAATAATATACAAAGAAACACTTTTGTCGACCCCTTTGGGGGATTCACTATAAGGTATCTACATACATTGGTATCATATATTATGATACCAATGTATGTACCTTATAGTGGTTCATTGCCTAAACATTACAGGACTTACGTCGAAAGTGAGTGTCTGTGTATTACGCAATCGGGTTTTTTGTTTTTTTTTCAAATAATTTTGTTTATCTTAATTGTTTCTTTGTATGTAACTTAAGTATGTATAAGTTATTATAATGACACAAGGTAAAAAGTTGAAGAAGACTATACTTAACATTCGAAAAAATGTATGGAACAGCTAATTTTTTTCGCGATTTCAAATTTTTTGTGTTTTTTGTAAATCGAAAAAGATTGAAATACCGATCTTTCAAAAAGTCTCTCATATTTCCTGATATTACGTATATTTACGTATAATTACAGCCCACAATCATACAATAGAAAGTTTTAGTATAAATCGTTAAATTACGATTACGAGTACAATATTGTTACAGACTGCTCCGAGCGATTTTGGCGCAACCCTTCATTTACTACGTGGAACATTCCTTATCTCTTATTTGAAAGTGAAAACTCGGGAAAGCCACCGCACACATCATGTGCCTAGCCTTTTCCCAAACTAGATTGGGGTCGGCTTCCAGTCTAACTAGTTGCGGCTGAATACCAATATTTTACATGGAGCGACCGCCATCTGACCTCCACAACCCAATTATTGGGGAATACCGGTATTCGAATGTTAGACCAGTTGTCAGACTTTCGGGCTCCTGACTACCCGTAACGACTGTCAAAGATATTCCTATGACAACCGGGACCGACTGCTTAACGTGTTCTCCGAGCCACGGAGGGGTCTCGATATGTGAAGAACAGTCACCCATCCAAGGACTGACCGCGGCAAGCGCAGCTTAACCTCGCAGATCGAACGATCAGCGCAGCTATCATTTGCTACATGAGCCACGAGCCCCTCGGGAAAGCCACCGCACACTTACATATTTACATAATTTTCCCTACAACTGCGTTTATATCACAGAACAGTTTGTTCTTTATTCCGTGGTTTATATCATAATCTATGAGTAAGGAATATACGATACTATATCTCTTATTAACATCTTAAATATACGCGTGACCCAACACATACTTATCAGGTTTTTGAGTTAATCTCAGACACTTATTTATGGTGAAGGAAAACATCGTAAGGAAACCTGGGCTTGCATTATCTGAAATCGCAAACACTCAGAGGGCAAGCGTGATGAACAAGATTCTTTCCTATTCTGAGTGAGGCAAAAGCATAAACACATGAATGATCCTTCAAGAAAAATATACTCCTACATTATCGAACATTCTCCAAAAATAACAATTAGAAATATATCTATTTACTACATAATATATGTATAATCCTACTCGAGGGCTGCAATACACGGGTAACTAAGCCGATTACAATATTCGAGTGACTGTCGCCCCTAGCTCTCGGGCGACTTGTTAGCGAGACGCAAGTTTGTCTTGTTATAACTCGACTCGACTTTGGAAAATGACGTGCATGTCTACACATCCGGATTTTAAACTGTATTGTACTTTAGAGATGCTACCACTTCAGTATAATTGGAAGTTCAATGCAATGTTTGGATCGTAGGAGGATATTATTATTGCTTTTATACAAACGAAATACATGCAAAAATATTCGAAGTAGTGGAAAATTGTACATAATATATCATCACGCCTGTGTCCCCGCAGAAGTGTACCCACATATAATCAGTCGTGTATGTCATATGTCCCATATTTAACTGTAATGTCAACTTTTCAATAGCAAAATTCCAATAGTGAAAAGCGCGTGTTCGCGAAAGATTGAAAAAATGGGGGGAAGCCAGGATTGGGACAAAATAACCTAATTTAAAAAAAAAACTACCTTCGCGTGACCCCGGGGTCGAGCCCAGGACCCCGCTCTCAGCAGTTTTTTATTTACTAGAAAATTATAAGAGAATATATCGTAGTCCTGTCTCTTTCTAACATACTATTTTATACTAGTAGTTCCAAGGACCGGACCGGCTAGAAAATGTAGTTCGCTGTTACGTGGACAGGCAGTTGATATATAGCCCATTAAGTTTTCAGTGCATTTAGAATATATTCTTAAGAAGACACGAAGGAGAAAACTTACTCCTGGCTTCTGCAACATACTAGTTAATTTTAGAAAAATATTATAATATAATATAAGTTTATAATCCAGATGGCAAAATGATCCGTCTGATATTGACAACGATGTATTTTTTATGTGCTTTAAAACCAGATTAAGCATTAGCAATAACCTAATTTTTTTCCTGTCATATGAATTTGTGCCCGCGTGCGTGTATAACCCGCATGCGCGACGCCCGCATTCTATCTTTTTATACATATCTACTTTTCCTGTCGAGCACGCATCTCGCGTAGTCCCGTATGCGTGTGGCATTCATGACAGTAAAAGTATTTACTAAGGGCCTTTTTACTGTCATGCGTGTTTGCGCTCGCGTGCAGGCCAGCCACGCATGCGTGCTGCCCGCAACCTATTGTATCATACATGTTTTTATTGTCAAGCGCGCCACACGCACGCGGCTCATACAAAATAATCAGCTCAGCGTGCGGCCCGCAACAAGCATGCGTGCCTGGCCTGCACGCGGGCGCAAACACGCATGACAATAAAAAGGCCCGAAAAGATAGCATGCGAGCGGCGCGCATGTAAGCTATACAAGCACATGGGCACAAATCCGTGTGACAGGAATCAATTTCGGAAGAATGATTTTTATTTCTAGGTGATATTATATATTAAACATTTTTCAGTCGACAGGTGAACCCTATAAAACCATATTTCACAAAGCCTTGTAGCAATAACGTCGACGAAGTTATAAAAAAAACTGTAACGAAACTTCTTTTAATTTAAGACAGGAGCCATCAACATTTTACAGCGAACTTCCGATACTTTGCTATTTGTATTGAGTCGTAAATCGTTACCTTCAAGGCAACAATCAAAACAAGGTTATAAAAGCAACAACCTGGCGTCGAATCGATGAGGAGGGCTTGCCGGGATCTCTCACTAAATTCTTAATACCTCACGAAACAGTTAAGGAGGGTTCGCACTAGTGTTGCTACGCGACAAGCTCCGGGATTGAGATGCGCGAGACGGGAATATCGTAGACAGCAACATGGCAGTGAAATTTTGGGATTTTGCTGAATTTTATAAATATTGTTAATATTCTTTTTACTATCAATAAGTAAGTATTTAATTAAAAGAAACCTCTACAATGTTTACAGAAATAATGAACCTAAGTTTCTAACCAGTATAAAATATATAATTATCTTTGCCGTCTGTGATGGTTCATATAAATAGTATGACAAGTGATCTTAACAAGAATATTAAAGCATCTTCGTCGTCTGCGACGCCCTTTAATTTTGTGAATCCCGGGATCCAGTCCCGTGAATATCGTACTCTTAGCAACACTACGCAATAGCTACTTATCTTTTACCGTGCAGCCTCCAGACAATGTTGCCATGTCGGTGACGATCGATGATAATGCACTGAAGTTACAGATCAACGTGCTACAAACGATACGCGAAAGTTTTAACTTTTGGGAAGCTTTGAGACATGTTTGTTATTCTTACCAATGTACCTATACAATGTATTATTTTAGAGTATTTTAGTATGTATTATTCGTACAGTTTCCAAAGATTTTCCTTGTTTGCTGGGACAACTTTATTGAGAATATATCATAAAACTGTCAAAGACGTCCCGCGAATATCCGGACTTTTGGCAACACTATAACTACTTTTACTGTGACTTGAGACATTGCAAAGGCAGTTATGATGATTAATGAAGTTATTGAGTTTTAAGAAGTTCATTGCGCAACTTGCCTATACCCAAAGTATACCACATTCTATAATAATGGTACATAACATTTAAGAATTATCTTAATCGCACCCAAACAAATTCTAATTAAAAAAAAAAAACAACCAAATCAACATAAAACTGCGTATCTTCATTCATTTACGTCAAGTATTTACGCTGTTTGAACACGGAATGCAACGTAAACGCCAAATTACATACATAAACATGGCTCCCTAACAAAGGTCACAATTTATCGAGGGGAGCAGACGCATTAAAAAGAGGAAAAAGTACACAGACACGATCGGTACAATCGGAAAAGTGAATGATCAATGAAAGTACAGACGAGTTCACTGTTTGCTGTAGATTGGCTTTTTAGTCGTACGTGTGTATGTTCGAATTTCAAAAATAGACATGTTAAATGGTCCCAGAGACCTTTGATAGGTGACGGTACTTATGAAAGTACGTTTCGTTTACTTTCGGCAGTCGACTAATGTCGGCCCCATATCCAAACTTGCCAATTCATATTTTTTTCTTACCGTAGCATTACCTAAATTATTCTCATTATGTTTGTGCTGATACAACAAACATTGGGTGCATCATTTTCGAATGTTTTTAATTCCAAAAAGAGTTCGTAATTCTCGCTAAACAAGCAGACTGGTGACGCCAAAGTAAATCTTTTCGGAGTGTTTTAGTTGGTGTCCGTTACAGTAGTTATTTAGACTGACAAGTTAGATGGATATCGCGCCATGTGTCGGTCGTTTGAACGTTGTTGGTTAGTGGTGGGATACAGCATGCGGGGGTTGACGTCAAGCGATAGATTTTTTATCCTGTCACATCCTGGATATAATATTAACTCTTACATACGCATCACCAAAATATATTAAATTTTAACTGTCATGCTTAGATAATCACGATGATGATAGCTAAGACTGCTAAGAGGAAGCTTTTTTCTAGCAGATCCAGTTGGAATCCAGTCCAAGGCATCATAAAAGTCATACTTCGTTGTCCAAGAATATTTCATCCTTAAATCTAGACCGTTTCATCTTCTTCCATTTATTTACATTAACCTCTCGTCAAAATTCGTCCTAATCTCACTACCAAAATGATTTATATTATCATTACAGGTGCAGAACTCAATGAAACTCCCTGAAACAACTGCTCAAGAGCAATAAGAACGTGATACATAAACGTGTAGGCTCAACAAGACGTAGCCTGCGTACTCCACGTAGTCCGGATATGCAAAGCGTACATGACGGGCGAATATGTCACCATGCGCTGATATATGACAAGCTCTAGCTGTTAACTTATGGAGTTCCTTACCTACACTAGTGATGTGCCGGTGCTCGTAAATATCGATGTTATTTTGTTAACATAATATTTTTGTGTGGTATCGAATGTTCGTTTATTTTAAGGTGGATCCATTAAGGTTTCGCGCGAAATTCAAAATATCTTGGGTTTTTTGTAAATTACAGCGCCGTTTTATTGATCCAAATTCGATTCGTAACAATAATGATAATATAGTTATTAAATAATAATCATCAATATAGCCCTCGAAATTATATTTGAGGTAAATACTATTATATCGTGAAAACATTACGATTTTCCTCAACGCGCAACGTCGGCGCTAGTCAAACGTTAAAGGAACAAACCCGCCCGACAGACGCCAGTGGAATCGGACCCATACTCAACGACCTTTATTCAGAGCCTCAGTGACGTCTATTCAGCAGCCAAAGGCCCAGTAGGCAACTCATCAAACAAATTAATATTCTTATCGACACACCGAGAGGTCCCTCTTCCCCACGCTGCCTATAACCACTTTACATTCAACGCGTACTCTCGACGGCGGCAAACGACTAATCTTCTGATATATCGACGCTCACCTTCCCTTATCTAAGGAGATCTACGAAAAAGTGCCCCTTTATTACGCCATGGATTACCCCCGTGTACTGTGGAACCCCATAAAGCCTCTGTGATCAGTATATAATGGACTCGATGGAGGAGACTCTTCCTGTGATAATGTTAAGTTTGGTAATATATTAACTATGTTTAATTTGTTTACTTAATTTTATTTTAATTATGTTTAATTTGTTTACTTAATTTTTGCATTAATAATTTTTAATCTTATTATAACATCACGCCTGAATTCTTTGAAGGGGTAAACTGTAAACAGATGTGTATACACCCACATTTTCACTATAGTCTCATGTATATTACCTAATGCTATTGCTATTGCCATTAGCAATTCTTGTGTCTCTCCTACTTATTTTCTTGTGTTGTACGAAAATAGCTCATAACATGGTGAAAAGATTAGCCAGTCTGTAAAATTGACAGAGGAACTGACAGCCCTGAGTGTGCCGGGTACACACGTGCGAGATTACTGTCTGAAATAATATATTATATACAGGGTGTAATGTTAAACGGGGGAAATATAGAAGGGGGGTATTCAGCATTCAGCGAGTAACATAGGCTACCTTATTTTATCCCAAAAATTGCACAGTTCCTGTAGGCCACGCGGACGAAGTTGCTAGTAAAGTGCTAATAATGTATGTATATGGGTCTGTCCCTGTTTAAGAGGTGATTTTGGTTCCTTTTGCCGCGTTGGAAGGTTAGCAAGACATTTGTAGTTCCTCACATCACGAACGCAGAAAGCGCTAGAAACCAGCTCATAATACTTCAGTATAATAACAATAATCCAATAATTTAAAGCGCTTTCAAACCCAACAAAAATAACAAAAATCATGAAAAGAAACACAACTGACAAGTTAGTTGGAAACAAACGCAAGCCGGTTATCTAGCCGGGTGGCAGGTCAAAGTTTGACAAAGCATTTATTGTTAGTGAAGAAGCCGGCTTCGGGAGGCTTCGGCAAACTTCGGGCCCGCTCGCGCACGATAACGAGTTCTAAACTCAGGCACAGATACGAGTCTGCCAGATTGCTCTAATACGCTTCACGACTGCTCATGTAGGGTTTATTTGTAAAGATGATAATATGGATCCCTACGAAATAGAAAAGTGAAATAGTGTTATTGCAATATTTTTATGTGGTAGACAATAAAAGCAAATTCACTTCACTCTGTAAGACAAAAGTGCTTTTCCAACGTATTAACAGCTAATAGATACATCGCTGGAGGCTAATCCCCAATTAAAGTTAGCTTTTTACAAACAAAAAGTTTTCTCTTTTTTTTTTTGAAATGGCCTCTCGCAGTTGGCTTCTAACAGCCGTCACTGCTTAACGCGGACTTCTGGTGAGGACTTACAAATGCCTCCAGCCAGGCATAAAACTAAATAAAAACTACAAACTACCAAAAGTTTTCTCTCTGATCCAAATATGTTAAATATTATTATTAGGTATCTTGTTGCTGTCGTGATTGGTAGATAGAAAAAACAATAACCAATCAAATCTCTTCAAAACAGATTAAATTAAATGGGCTTGCAAAAGCACAAACCAATAAGCATCGTAGCACTTAGTTAAATCAAGTTTTCTAATTTCAAATCGAAGTTTAGCGTTTAAGAATTTACCTAGCTGTCCTCGAGTGTTTAAACACCTAACTTTCCAGTGTAGGTATAAATCTCTGAGACCAGTACAAAGTCGTGCAGTTTATTCGGCAAGCTACAGTCATGCGACGTGGATTCATCGGGGGTCACGCATTCATCATGATCACTGGCACTCGATATTTCATGCTCAGTCTCTTTGAAAGCTTCTGTATCGCTGAAAATACACACGTATTTGATACAGCTGAATACCATTCAAAGACTTAGGCCTAAGTTCACCGACAAGATAACAGTCCAATAAATTGAAAACGCCCGTTGAACATGACTTTTTGTATAGAAAAAGATATGCTAAACAGCCGTTTTCAATTTAACGTACTGTTATCTTGTCGGTGAACTTGGCCTTTATATTCACTTAATACAACCAACCAATTTTTAATAGCCGATTAGTAATTTTGTATTTTCATTTTTAGGGTTCGACTTGAAATTTGGAACAGTTATAAAAAATGCTTTTCCAAACTTTATTGAAAATGAAAAAAGTCAAAAAATGTTTTTATTTTCATTGCAAAAGGGGCCGGAGTGGGGGTCCGAATTTCAAAGTGGGGTTACTAGGTCAAGTGACACATCATATGAAAGGGCTTGATCTGCACATTTCAAAATATATTTTCATTTTATTTTATGTTTTACAGTTTTCGACATATGATGAAAAATGTCTGAAAAAATACCATTCTACCCCTTATCTCCGAAGTTTGCGGAGCGAAAAATCTGAAATAATTAGAGTTGATAGAAATTGACCCAAATATTGCACCAAAAAATAAAACGATGTTCCTAACTAGTGCATTTTTTTCAAAATCATCAAAATTCCTTCACAAACAAACTTAGTTATGCGGTCCGGTTTTTTTCACTTTATACGTCCAAAACCGATACGGAACCCTCAAGTGCGAGTACGACTCGCACTTGGCCGGTTTTTTTATTAGAGTAGGTTCAAGCAATATTCATGATTTCCATAGTAGGCTGTGTAATGACTAATGACCAATGTTGTGTTGTCATCAGTCTGTGAAAGCTTATCGTTCCTTAACACCAAAATCACCAAGTTTGCCGAAAGCATTGGTGGTCGCAGAATGTTGCTGTTGGATTTGTATAGAGTAATACACGCCATCCCTTACCATAAAAAAAAACCGGACAAGTGCGAGTATACCTCGCGCTCTAAGGGTTCCGAAATATGATCATAGATGGTGCTACTGCATACTTCCAATGGCGCCATCTATGAGCAGATGGCTCCACTTATAGTCCGGTGACTGACGGCGGACAACAAAGTGATCCTATAAGGGTTCCGTTTTTCCTTTTGAGGTACGGAACCCTAAAAATTAAGTGAAGGAGTAACAAACACACACACACTTACGCATTTATAACACTAGTGTGACTAGGAACCATCACGCATACGGGAAACGACTAACCAATTATATAGAGAAGTTTCCATTTTTTTTTTTTCTAATTAAGTATTATATTTTTCTGTGATGCTTTATCATCCTAGCATTCATCACAAAGCAACATCATTATCAGAACCAAGTATCCACGAATTAAACAAGGAAACACTTAAAATAAATCTGTACTACTAGGTACTATTGGTAACAAAAGCTCATTATTGCTAAGTGAATCTCCAGATACCCTTTAAGGGAACAAGGATAATCACCACGTACTCTTATCCCCACTTGAACTGAGTACGCAATACACTTGATGCCATACAACGACGTACATTTGAGAGATGTATGTATGTGTACTTACATGATTCTGACAGAAGGCTTAGCAATGAACGGCATCGAGATTATTGTCAATGCAATCTGGTCCTAAATTATATGTTTATGCAAACGAGGTTCTTAGCACACATCACATAGTATTTAAAATAACTTGATTCAACTAAGTTAAATGACATTGTTTTTCAATTAAAATTATTTTGTATCGGCCGTGTCGGCATGAATTAATTTTCACATGGAAACGGCAGCTCATGCCATGGTGTAGATTGGCCTGTCAAGGATGGCAGCAAAGGTTGACTGTCCAGGGTGCACCGGACGTACCTACTTAGGTATCATATTAATTTTCATGAAAAGAAAAACGAAACATTTTTTTATCTAAATTGCATAAAAATCTGGCCTTAAACGCAAAAGTCCAGGGCCCCAAGTCTGCTAATGCAATTGTTATAATCGTGTCAGAATAGTGTCTTAATGGCATCGTTTTGACCAATGACGAAAGAGTTAGTCTTACTCTAAGCCAATGACCTCTTCGTTTTTGATAGTAATGGTGTCATTATGACACCATTCTTACACTATTCAAATAGCAGAATTGGGGCCCAGGTTATTTCCAGTCCATTGACCTTTGACTGTTAAAACTTTAGTTACAGAAGTAATATCCAATCACACGATACTATAATTATTGTGTCTTCTTTTCATTAATCATAAATCACAGTGACCACGCCAGCTGACAAGCCTCATGTAAACTAATATTGTGATAAAAGAACAAAACACACAAACTCATCCATCGGCATAACTAATAAATGTCAACCATGGGAAAATTAGCCACCAGCAAACAACCTCGTTACTACAATAATAAATGATTGACTTAGGGCGGGTTGCTTCAAACCATCTGTATCCGTAAGTCAGTACGTAATCGTTAAGTCAGTATGAAATTGTCATACAAGCCGCCATATTTGACGGTTACAGATACGTAACTGTAAGATGAAACAACATGGCCAAAATGTATGTTTTAAGGGTTCTCGTGCTGATACGAGTAGATCACACGAAGTCAAGTCACGCCTTAATTTTTCTAATATTAATATAGCTGAAGAGTTTTTTTTTTGATTATTTGTTTGTATAAACGCTTTGAAACTACGGATTCGAACAAATATTTTTATATATGATAGCCAGCCTAGCCTTATATCCACATATTGTCCTTATTTAACCACGGACTTCCCACAAATTTTAATGTATCTCTTCAATTTTATATACAGCTTCATCATAACCACAGAGTAACATCAAACAGTTCAATAAATCGTCTTGATCCGTCGAGATGTTATCAAAGAGACAGAATTATGAACTCCGGCCATTTTTCCGCTGAAACTACTCCGTGATTAATAGCTGAAGAACCCGCTATATATTCAGTTAGATAAGGACCGATGACTGAGTGTATCGCATTAGGGTAAACTACGACCATTTCTTTACAAACTATTCGGGGACTAGATGCTTTATCTAGTTCCATATTTCATGAAAACTCGCGCTTTCTGTGTTTAGAGACGGACTTTTGTAGTCTGTGATTTGAATCTGATGGATGTTCTTATTGCTTTTTTTTGTAGTTTCTTGTTTATTGACTTACTAAATGCTTCACTGTTCGTAGCTTGGTACAGTCAGCGACATAAGTCGATAAACAGCAGTCCAAAGTTTGAGAAAGTTTTATGAATGAAAACTTGCCAATTATTATTACTTGCTTGTAACAAGTTATTGAATAGCGGGCAATTTAAAACAGCAGGTAGGTAATTATGTTCTTCGATATTGAATGATTAAATTCTGAAATGATTAGCGACTTACCTACCAGACGCCCTATCTCGTGGCTCCTATAATTAGATATAATTAGAAACATGTAGGTATGTCCGTATACATTTACTCTAATATAAAACTCTAAATCTCGAAAAAGGTAGACTGTGCGTCTAACATTAAGACTTAAGGCCCCGGTATACGCCAACGGCCTTGAGTGATTTGGGCGGTATAGCTTGAGTGTTCTGCGCTGAGCTCAAGCAACGCGACATACATCCACCGAGCAATACGACTCGCCTATCAAGGAGCGCGCTGTGCAGAATTAGACGTATTATTACTTTTTAGTATCTAAAATATAAAAAAAAAAAAAAGTAACAGGCAATATTATAGGTAGTAACATAGTCTTTTCACACAAAACAAATCATGAAAATATCTTAAGCGGTTTGAAAGTAATTACGTTTTTATGTTTTGGGTAGACACGAATTCATGAATTTATTTCATTAAGTATTTTACTATAATAGTTAAATATTCACAGGTACGATTGATGTACATATGTTCTAGTTTAACATAAAAAAATTCCACAACTAACCTGCATTATTTGACGGCGAAATAAGAGATTTAAAACTGGCCGTTACCATTTACCTTCGCCTTAATTAGGGCCATGATCACGGAATAAAGATTTCACTGTTCTGTGGCCATGATAGCCAGCCTAGCCAAAATAGATGGAACTTAAGAAGTACGTTTTCTTTTCTTTTTGAGACAAAACACTAACACTATTATACTAAAACAGCTACTTATAATACATTTATGTAGTTATAATGGAACATAAGAGTTAAATGGTAGCAATAGCGGTTATAGGCACTTAGTTGATTATTGCTTTATTATTACTCAATTAACTTTTACGATATGTAACAAAAAGAAAGTATTGTACCTTACGCCCGATCCAATCTTACATTGAGCACTAAAATTCTTTTACATGTAGCATTTAAGCATTTCACTCAATACAGAGACAGGAAACATCTTGAAAAATTACCTTGAGTGGGCAATGGCCGATTTTTTGCATTTTAACCTTTCATGCATGAAAGCGTACGTCCACTAACTTTCCCCCACTACGCTGCCTTTGCTCAAAATGTTTTTCGGTCTTTGTGCTAATTTAATTACACGTCACAAAATATCAAAACTACTATTATAAACGTGAAAGTAGCTCTGTCGGTCAGTTGAGTTTTGAAGGGGAATGGAGAGCTAGAATCCTGAATAGAATAGTTTATTTAATGTTTATCACAGGTAAGTAGGTACAAGTGTTGTAACGTGCCTGAGATTGGAAATACGATATTTTTTAAAGTAGGTACCTAATAAAAGCACGAATAACAATGAAATTATATTATATAATCCACGAACTCTATTAGAAGCACTATAGCTACGTGTAAACTACCTTTATGAACCAACAGTCATATTAAACGCAAGCTAAGGGCGTGCATACATTATGTGACAAGTGTCTACATTGACTGACGCTCAATTATAACTCAGCAACAAGTTATGTTACACTGTTTCAGTAACTTGTCATAGAATTATGAATTCTGAATCAGATCTCGAGTAACCTACACTTATGTGTGGCACATAAGGGACAACTTTAACCTATAACTCTTTCAATAACGAAAGGAACTAGAATCCAGTAAGGAAGTTTAAAAAATATACATATTCTTAACATCTAAGTCTGGTGTATAAATAAACTACTGTAATTATTCATGATTATTATTATCGTCGAGAATACTTAAAATTAAACCAATAACAATATGACAACAAAAGTAATATTAACAATTAACACATTACTAACAAAAAATCGTTTTCCAGAACTTTCAGAAAAGTTTCAATATTATTTCCAAAAACAGCCAACCGTCTACAAAAGAAAACATTCCAGATGATAGCGAACAAATTGGACCATTCTCTAGAACCGCGTACGTTCTGGAGATAGTGCTATAAATTAACACAAAGAACAACAAAGGATTAGACAAAGGTGCGGTGCACACCGTATATCGGTGCACACAATCTTTTGCCGGTTAACTGTGGTCTTGTGTTTACCGCTGCAAAAGCGTTGGTGTGAGTGGAGGACGAATTTGTGGGAAAAAACTGAGATAATAAGTAGGTAGGTATAATGTTCATAACTAGCTTACTTACTTAACCTATCAAGCAACGTAACGTAATACACAATAAAAATTCTAGTTTTTGCGGACGCCCGCGCCCAGGCGTTTTGCATCCGCAACATCATACCTACCTTTTTATTTCTATGGCTATGCGCGAATGGATCCCGATAAATAATAGAACTTTCGCTGTTGCCACCATCGACAGCTTTCTCTTTAATTCCAAGTAAAA
Source organism: Thalpophila matura (assembly GCA_948465475.1). Classification (NCBI taxonomy): domain Eukaryota; kingdom Metazoa; phylum Arthropoda; class Insecta; order Lepidoptera; family Noctuidae; genus Thalpophila; species Thalpophila matura. Next base: position 6,458,354 of record OX419183.1, on the reverse strand, counting down.
AGAAAAGAACAAATAATGCAAACTATTCCAAATAGTTAAAGTCAATAAAATTGCTTCCAATTTGAAACAGTCATAAAAATGTCCCCGCTGAACAATAGTTATTGCATGTTTGTCTAGAACTAAATGTTCAACGTATTCCGCAAAAATTATCGTTTGATTTTATATCAGACATTCATATTTGATTTAAAACCAGACTCCTAAACGCTTTATATGGGAAAAGGTCATCGCATATCACGCACGTTATTAGTAATAAGTTAGATAAAACTAAGATTAGTTACATGCAATCATGCATGGCATGGAATGCATTTTAGTTGCTAGGTGCAGTTTTAAGGTTATCTCGGAATCGGAACTATCTCGGCTACTCGGGTGGGTTCAATGTGCAATCGCTGTCGTGTTGACCAACTTCATGTTTGGATGGTGTGTGATCTAAGAATATACATAAAATTTATGTTCGAAATAGATTTAACAACTTCATGTTAGGATGGTAATGTGTGCATGATCCAAGAACATAGGTACATAATATTTATGTTCGAAATAGATTTTAAATTATGTGCTAATTGAAAGTAATCACAATACAAAAGGATTAACATTTATGATGACGTTTAGGTATGATGAATTTCACAAGTAATACATATCACTTGCGCGAATCAAATACAAGTAAGCGTATATTTCATTACCGTCATCACGGTTTATATTTAAATAAGAATCCAAGCTTCTGATTCACTTAAAATAAACACTAATTTATAGCACATAATGCAGCAGAAAATAATATATAATTTTAATACCTCCAGAATGGAAACAAAAGGCAAAATTCGTCTCGCTTAATTTGAAGTGTCATAAGCCACAGTATATTCGTAAAACAATGCAATGTTCGCGTAGAGTTGTCAGGTCGCGGGATCGCGGGATCGAGGGATGAGTCCCGCCATTGTACACCCGTGCCTCGACGTCTGCCTCAAATCTGCTTTGCGAATCCCTTTTCATGAAAACGGCGGCTTAAAACCTCATTTAGCTGGGTCTCGACGCCTCCACCACTTAAACGTTATGGCCCAAGAAAATTGTCGCGTAATTTAAATAACTTTGTCGAGACCTTTCCATTGTCTTCGGTTTGAAGCTCAGAGGACCTCGAGTGTATAAATCTTCCAGTTTCAGGGAAGCATCTTCATTTTTGTAGAGAACGTTTATGTCGTTGTCTCTTTAGGAGCTCGTTGGGCTCTCAGTGTTATTAAAGGTTAAAGTTGCGTAAATCTTTTTCAATTTTGCCAAGGGATGTTTTCTTTATTGAATCTGTACATTATTTTTGGAGATGTCATTGTCTTTGTATCGACCGTTGTTGTTCCAGCTAATCTTTAAATCAAATAAGTTTTTTTTTTGCCTTAGCATACTCTCTACACATATCTCAATAATAACCCTATCGAAAAACAAGTTAATTTGTCAAAAGTAAACAATCAATAAACTTCATTACCCACAAACCATCAACTAAATTAGCTAACAAAATGAACACCCACAAAAGCAAGTTACACATTACAGTCGGACGAATATGAGAGGACATCAAAGGCATCCAGGTATCATAGCTAACTCCAGACCGTACGTACTACGTTAATTGAAAGCGAGCGACGCACGAGTATTTACTTAGCGCTCGCCGTGACCAGACTGTGTGTACAGCCCTTGTACGACTTGTGTCAAAGACTGGGACAACCGCTTGTGTACTCGAATGTACCAAATTGAAAAAACTTGTTTGTGTTCGACTTGAAGCATAAACATTGTGATTTTATGTCTACATAGAGATTTATTGGATTAGGGATGTTTTAATCAGGTTTGTTACTTGTGTTTTAAGGTCTTAGAAAACTAAAATAAAAATCTATAAATCTATTTCAGTAAATAAAGTAATCTGATTAAATTAATTCCTTGCACTTTGAAAACAAATAACATTTTGCCCTTATATGCAAAAATATCTACACTTTACAGCAAAAGTAGCACGTTATAAAACCCGTTTAAATACTTACCATTATGTAAATTAGAATCAAAAGTTCAAAGAAACAGTTGACAGACGGCTAATCAAGTTGATAGCTGAAACGCTATAAACTTTAAACTGTTTCAACACAAACCAAATTGGTTAATGGAGCTCATTGAAATCTGCTTTCGTCCCGCTAATCAATAAACATAAACGTCAATTCAGTGATTTGAGCACGTAAAGCCGTGTAGGTACCCATCTTAATACCCAGAGGGGAAAGTTCAAAGACTTTCCAATTTGGAACCAGGGACGGATTTAGATTAGATTGGCGCCGCGACCGCCCTAAGTAATGGCCATATCATGTCGAAGATAAATCATGTTTTTTCAACGTTTCCACGTAACCTTGTTCTGGCGTTTCGCCAATTTGCAGGTGATATCCATTATGGTGACTGTTTTTGTGTAATACCTACAAATTCCACAAAAAAAATGTTAATCAGCTGATTGGCTAGCTAGCTCAGATGCCAATTAAAAGATAGTTTATTTATATCTTAACTTGTCATAGCGCGACACTTCCTAAATCCGGCCCTGCAGCAAATGTAGCAAAACAGCAGCAAAGGTTAAACTGTAGGTACCGTTAGACGAAGCACACGTACAGCGCTCTATGAAGCGCTTACAGCGAACCAAGCCTCTTCTAAGGCAGGGTATATATCTTTAAGAAAGATTAACGATCTTCAGGTAGTGGAGAGCTGGGGTCGGGCTATAATTAAACGCAATAGATGGAGCTTCCCCAAAGATTTAGCGGGAGGGGTTGGCGTCGTGCTGAGTTATGATTTCACACGAGACGATGTGATTGGCACCCCGTAATGAACACGGTGAATCGACTTTTTGATCGCAAACCGGAGAGATCTTTATTGGAAAAGTTTCTGCGAACATTAAGCTGACGTGGTTTCATTTTTAAACTAAGTATATTGATCTTAAATTTTGTTGAATTTAAAATCAAAAATGATGTTGTCAATACTTAATTTCTTGATAACAGCATCATAAAAATCAGAAGTTTAGAGAGATATTTTCGTATGTTTTAATGAAACGGTCGAGTTCATTCTACTTATTATCTAATGTATCTCGAGAACAATGTTCATACATATTAAAGGTCTCAAAAGGTTACATTTCTTCCTCGCTCCGCGAAGCGTGTCCGCACTGTCACATATTTTACTCGCCCTTACGTACTCGCCGCCCTAAACGATGGGAAACGGTATTAGATCCTATATATAAGTTTCCACTGTTTGTTGTGTTTTCTCAATTTAACTTCTACCTATCTTTCCAGAAAGTTCTTTAAACACGTAATGGTTCAGTAATTGTCAAATATTGGGAGCTGGCAAAGTTTTTTCGATCACAAATAATCACAATGGAGACTGCTTTGCGGTATAAACGGGAAAGTTTTGGTAGTTTTTAGAAACTGATAATAACATCGTTACTTTCTTAATAATATTTTTATTTTATTCAACAGAATATGCTATGGATATATATGGAGTTTTTATTAGGGTTCCGTATTTAAACTAACAACCTTTATACTTTCGTCATGTCAGTCAGTTATCTGTCGGTTTGTATGCCACAGCCATTTTGACTACCTCATACAGCCTGCATAACCACAGCTGGTCTAGAACTATGGATATCTTCGTTTCAATAAATCAATAAAAATAATGAGGTTCTCATACTTCATCATCATCATCAGCCTATAGTAGTCCACTGCTGGACATAGACCATACTTAGTGAGAAGAAAATCAATCACATAGATGAAGCATTGAAAATATTAAATAAATTTTAAAACCGATCCTCAATAATTTTGCACCAAGCCTAATACCTACAGATCGATGTGTACCTGTATTGTAGCACGTATCAATTAGGATATTGGACTGCGATATAACAAATTTTCGAATAGTCTGAAGTGCCCGCACCTATAGCAATCAATTAGCGAATTGTTTGTACAAGTACGAGCGACTCGGTCTTTGTTGCCGTTCGAATATAGCACGGTGTGATATTACTGCCATGGCCGTTACAGTATCATTCGTGTTATTATGCTCCTAATCTTTAATTTTTTTATATTTTTTATACATAGAAATATTTAAAAATGTACAATATATGTAAATGAAATGAATAAAGAGCATAATAATGTTTAATGCACAAACAACGACGTACAAAATGTTTGTTTCCTGTAGAAACTGAACTTTTAAGTGAATGCATAGTAATAAGAAAAGCATAGGACAAGTGCGAGTGCGACTTCCAATATATGCAATAGAGCCATCTATAAGCAAGGTGCCGCTTTTACATACTTCTAGTGATACCATCTATACGCAGATGCCTCCACCCGTTAAAGTTAAGGGTTCCGTTTTTCCTTTTGAGGTACAAAACCCAAAAAAAAAAATCGTTAAAAAAATTAAATTATCATAACGCTCACATCTACAACACTATTAAGCTCCTTCATTCCACATCTTAATACAAAAGCACCATGCTCAATATATTTTATGCCAACAGATCGAGTACACACTGACAGGCCGTTTGTACGGTCGCCGCCAGTCGCAATAATCCGCACGACTCCGGACGCTCCGGACGTCAATTACGATATTGAACGGTATAACACACAGAAGCTGGTTGAAATGCAACAGACGAATGATCAACCGATAGTCTGATACTAACCTAAGTGGAAAATGGTTTGAGTACTTAGAGGTCTCGATTGATGAATATTTGAGACTGTAGTACTTTGCTTAATTGAAATTGGATCTGTACGGATCACGGACATAAGCTTAGTGTAAAATATTTTTACTTCTGCAGGTACCTATCTAACTTCTTCAACTGTCACGATTATTGAAAAACACAATTGAATTTGACCTCAATCAAACAGATGACTAGGAACTAGCAATGCTGTAGGTAATATTTTCATAATAAACATCGCCAATTCCTTCATCAGAATATTTAATTTACAAGATCGATAAAATCTCCAAAAATAGTTTAACCAGGCGTAATAATTCTCATTCGGAACTGAAACATGTTAAAACTTTAATGACATCTCGGGACGCTCATCTGAGTGCAGTTTATTTGCTCAACACGAGCGCGAGCACGTACGTAAATAGCCGACTAGACCGAGTTTACTATTCGGCTCTAATTTAATTCGCGAAACACTCAGACGGCCTAAAAAAATATACTCATTTGAAATTCCAATGCAATTGCAGACGTGTCCTTTTTATAATCCCATTTGGATGCACTCCGGAGAGCCTCGATTAGGAAAACCCTCTGTTTACGAAATTACACAGGGCTGTATGAATTCTGTGCTGTAAATTCTCGCAAACGAATTTAATTCAGAGATAAACTCTAGTACGTCCTGTGGGAATTGCGTAGGCACTCGGTTTATACCGCGTTGTGAATGAAAATGATTCGCTTTTAAGAAGATACCGACCATTAGTATCTGAGTCTCTGAGGTTTTAATGCTAAAATGCCGAAAACAATGTAGTGTTGATGGCTATAAAAAAGATTAGTTGTCGATATTCTGTTAAATCATAAGATATAATACTAAATAATGACGAAATTAATGGGGGAGTTTACTTCTACCTATCAAGGAAAACTGTCACTATGAATTGATGTTAAAACATCGTAATATCAGTCTGTAAAATCTGTACACGTCAGATTCTTTTAAATCGCCATAACCAAGCCAACCTTAAACACATTTGGCACTAATGTTTAAAACTTTTTTTTGCTACAATCTCATCTGCCTCTATATACACAAATCTCACATAACACCCAGACAAGAAACAAATATTCGTTCCGTGTGGAAATCGATCATTAACCACTGCGCCAGCGCCAACCGTACCATCAAATTATGCTCATAATTCCAAGTCAATTTTTTCTATTCTTTCAATTCAAAATTGATCCTATCACAAACTCAGGTGAATCGTGTAACGTCTCCAGTATTTCTATCGTAAGTTAGTCCAGGTCCTAACAACAGTCTGATAGAATGGATTTTGTTCATAAACTACGCACAATTGCTTCCGTGTTACATTTCATTTGCATGATAGCGGGGCTAAAGTTTCACATTTCTATATGCAAAGTACATGCCGTGTATGTAATGAAGATTTCTGAATAAAATATGTATCATGTATGACGTTTTAAAGTTACTACTTGCTTCTTGCATAGTGAGAAAATTGTGAAGTGACTGCGTTATATATATTATTTTATTATCAGGGGTGCATCATACGAGCATAAACGGGTGAATAATAGTGGGGATGTTTAAATCTACGTCCAATACACCCTAGACAGTTAGTCTAATTATTTTGCCACATATTTTGACTTAGCTGTAGAGTTCGTGAAGTTAGGGCGTGTAGAGTTAGAAACTTGGCTCTACATGAGATATGATATCTTTTTGACATTGATAGCCCTAAGGGCCTGTGCACACCACGTTTTTTAAACGCGCCGTCGACGCGCGTTTCTAAAACGCGCGTCGACGGCGCGCTTTTATCCGACAGAGATCTCCTAAGGCCTAAGGTCTCGATTTTACATGAAAATGCAGTTTTTGGTGGGATTAATCTTTTCATAAATCATACTACCAGACTATCAGAGGCAATAAGTGTTTAGACTGCCACGTTAGTATGTACCTACTACATAGCCTCGTAGCTCCTACCATTATTTCTTAGCTTATTGCTATAATATATAACAATAAATATAGGTACTACCTAATACCTACATATTTTGGATTTTTCTTTATAATTTGTGTCACGTTACACGCATTATATTTATACAGGATGTAACAAAAAATACGATTATTTTGACTGACGTGCAAGACGGGATTGAATACTGCGTTAAGCTTCTAAATACCCTCTGAACAAGCTCTAAACATAGAAACATTCAACTATGATCTCTTCACTCTAAGAGTTGTAGGTATATATTACAGAATCGAACTCAAGACTTATTACTTAAAATTAGTTTCAACCAATCAAATGGCTTTAAATCTATGCTGAAGGCGAGATCTGTGCTAGTACTTATATCGTTCTGTAATACTAGCCTAAAAGTTATATATTCTCCGCCGCTATTTGTAACTCAAAACATCGAACCAACTGAATAATGAGATGCGTCACTCCCAGAAACCTAAAATAATCACCACTTACAACAGCAACCTGCCAGCTAAAATGACAAATTCCTGAAATGCTTTAAAAATAGCGGTGTTCGCTTCCACAATGATTGCACATCGGACTGCCGGTCGGGCGATAATGTGCCTTGAATAATTGATGCGTCTGCAAATAGTGCAGCCGCGACACCACTTTTGTGTACTCAGCCTTAGTTTTTCATGTAATAGAGATAGGTTTAAAAGGTTATTATGTAGCTTTTTTTTGCAGTATGGATTGGGTTAAAATAGTCTTCATTTAAACTTGCAATCTATTAAAGTGAACAATAAAACGTGTCGAATAATTGAAGCTGCAGTAAACTGCTGTTTTTGTTTCCTCTACCTGTTGTTTTCATTCTTTATTTCACAGATGCACAAGCGGCCTCCTGCGGCCGTAAATAGGTAATAGAAAATTAATTGTGTCTCATTTTACTGCACTGATGGGTTTTCAAAAGCTTGTTTTAGTTTCGGAGTCTTTTTTCTACTTTATAACATTTTGAGGTATCGCGTTGTAGGTATATTAATATTACATGGAACGGTTATTAACGCGAAAATATCTTTGGAAGCTTGACGTTTTGACAAGATTGCACATATTGTGTTCAACAGAAAAAATAAAACGCCCGTAGATGAAGACACATCGACCTCACAATAGGAGTGGTAGGTAATGTAGGTATATAAAAACTCACTGTAACAATCTGTTTTTGACCACGATCAGTGGAACCTAGTTAAAACTTAAAGCAAAATTCAATAGTATTTTCGCGTTATTCCCGTTTCGCGTCAGCTCGCTTTTTAGATGTTAAGCTACCAATCTATCAAAGTGGATACTAATGTGTCCTGAATATTTGATGCAAATAATGCAGAGCCGTAACGCCGCTTTTGTGTGTTCAGCCTTATTTTCATGAACAGAAATTGTTGTAATAGTTTTATCCGACGATTTTTATACGACAGGATAATGCATGAACGTGAATAAGCAAAAGGAGTAGGTAGGTAGGTAGGTAGTAACTGGCGTTCTTTAATTTCTGCCCACCCCTACGGAAAAGTGGCATGATTTTATGTAAGTATGTATTAATGTAATTTTAACCATGTAGCGTAACTAGTCAATTCAAATGGTCGTCGTTGCTTGTAAGGGCTAGCAATCTATCGTAGTGAAAGGTAAAGTGCATTAAATAATTAATGCAGCTGCAAATAGGGTACATGGCTGCTCTTATGCCCGCGGATCTGTCTAGAGATTTTTGGTTACACCGTTTTTTGTGTGTCCATTCTTTACTGGGAGTTGGTTAGTAATACTCAGGTACAATGTTTGGCTAGTAATATTGTTATTGTAGGCAATGTGTATAAAATAATTTATATGGTAGCAAATAGTAGGTTCATCTTATGTAAAATAGCAGATTTTTAGTCCTGGTAAATGGTTTCCATTTTATCTTCTTAAAGCTAGTACCTACTTTTCATAAAACCTTTTTTGCCGTCTGATATTTGTATCAGTAGAATTTTTCGTTGATCACTCTTTACTCTGATCTCTTAATAATATATCTAAAATAAACTAAAAGGAACAATTCATTCAGAAGGGGATAACCCATAAAATCAAACAACATCAAATAAATCTTCGGGCAAAATCCTAATAATACTCAAAGAGAAGAATTGGACTTAAATCATTGATTTATTACGTTTCCCTAAAAGCGGCCTTGTGACGCGATAATAAATTGAATATTAACGCTCATTTCGTTCGGAAATCAGCTAAGAAAGGGCAATTTTAAGACTCCAAGCAAAATACCCAATGATTTATTTCTCGATAATATTTTATTATGGTTATAAAACATACCCGTATCACAAGGAAACCCTTCCTTTATACCTTAGATAGAACATAATTTCCTTCAGCGCTGACAATATTGCCAGTTGTAAAAAATATTATACTGTAGGTTTTTTTTACAGTAGGCCCGTTCGGTGAGTTGCGTCACTTTAAATAACGATTGCTCAATATTTTTTTATTCACGGCTTTTTACTATAATAAATATGTATATAGAGCAAATACATCAAGAGGAGGCGCACCATTTTGCGCAAAGCTGCGATAACCAATCAGTAAGCGTGGTGATTAATTTACACTGAAGTGTAGCAATGTTACTTAAGTATTACGATTGTTCTTTATAAGAAGCAATTTACTTACAGGTACCGATGATATAGAAAGAATGTAGCAAGCAGTAATGGTATAATTTCTACAACGGCGACAGCGACCAACCGCAGCGGCAGTTGCTGTCGCTGACAACAAGCGGCGCTAGTGTGGTTCTATAGGAACCACTAGTGCCGCTTGTATCAATTTTCTATGAGATTGTATGAAGGTACATTTCGAGCCCTGTGATACTGTTGCCTGTCGCCTCCAGTATATGTGTTCTGGGCCGCTGCCGCCTGCAACTGCAGTCAGTCGCTGTCGCCAGTGTCCGATTTTCCTAAAGGTTATACAATGAATCAATCGGGGCGAAGACTCGTAGTCTGGCGGAACTCTGCATTTATTTTACCTACTGCCCATTCGGGAGTACATCTAAATGATACAAAAATTGATACAAAAATGCGTAGTAGGTACATAAGTGCTTTTGTTCACCACAATACACTGTACACTTTTGTACATTGTAGGTAATGTATGTCAAGCTAAAAAGTCCAACAAAAGGAATTCGCGTATTCACGGAACCATGTACGGCACGGTGCACTAAATATTTTGTTCAAGAAACAATTTGCGTCACTTTAAGGTCGCCGTCTAACGTTCAACTCCATATTCCTAGCTTAAAATTTTCAAGCTCCTTTTAAAACAGAGCTATCCATTACAAAGCATATTTTTCTAAGATAAAATCCCCACAATTTTAACTAGAATAAAGGAAGCTGTACAATAAAGGCGTGTATGGTGCCAAAATATGTATCTTTTTTGCAAGATTCCGTGAAAGAAGTTTAAGCGTCTGGGCTCCGACCCGCCACGGCGTCGCCGACGGCATTAACTTGCTTCTCCTAGGACGCCTAAAATGTTATGAAGTACCTGGTATGGTCGAACAATGTTGGATTAAAATCGGAGAGACCAAAAAGTACTTTTAAAATGAATTCCTTCTATTTTAAGACTTGGAATCATTGGTTTTCTCCATTTTCGTTTAGGTACCATAAGAGCACACTTTCTCTAATTTTTTGTTTTGAAAGACAAATAGCCGAACATCCAATTTTACTTTAACAATATTCCCGTTTAGTAAATGCTGTTTTTGTGTTTATATTGTCTTATTGATTTATGACTTTTTGATGATGCCTCCCAGATTTTTTAATGAATCAAACTTAACTTAAATAAAAAACTTATATTCAAAGCACAGAGCAGTTAGTAAGTAATCAACAGTACTAAATCTGGTGACAAAACCAAAATAAAATACATAGATGAAAATACAAAACATATTCTTAAATGCCTTAAGCGACACTGGACATTCGTACTTGAGCGACATTTTAACACCCCTGTTTTGCCATCGAGCCTGTAATTGCCAAATTTATGGCACCCTACACTAACGTAATTGTGGTCTGCGATGGTGGCATGTATCACTCCAAATTAGATTCAGAGGAAACTGGCAAAATGGCTGTCAGCGAAAGTGGGCACCGCGTTATTTATTACTGGGTGCGATGCAAATAGGTACGTAGCGTGTTGACAACACCATGTTTTATGGCGTGAAGATATGGGCATAATGGGAGGAACATGGGTACATGGCATTTTGGGTAGGGAGGATAACGGAAGACGGTCGACTGGATTCGGAATATGGGTTTGCTCAAGTTGGGATGTCGCCTGTCTGTGGACTAGAAGAAGCTGAGTTCGAAGTCAAATCAATCAGCCGACTGTTTTTACACTAAGTCATTGATGTTATAAAGACACCTTGGACCCAACGTCGTTAAGATCTACAAGAGACGCCAATGTTCAACAATAGACGTTTGTACCATATTTTTTTTTACAAATTCAAAGACACAACACAAAGAAATGAAGCTCACAACACAAGATATTAAAAAGTTTCAGAAACACAAAGCAGAAACCATCACTTGCTTGCAAAAAGTTCCCAACAGAATAAATTAAGTCCCTCATTTCATACAAAACTTCATCTATACACTCCTAAAAATAGCTAATTATCACAATGAACAAGATAAGAACGACACGTCCAACATCCTCTGAGCAGGTGAAACTTTATAACAAAAGCTCTCTACAGCGAAAACTGGGAAACAAATCCTTTGAAAATTTCATCTAAACAGCTCTTTAAACTGTGTTCAACATCTAACTGCCGGTTCGCCAGTTTGTTCGGAACTCTGCCCGCTCGAGGCGTCTTCTTTAATTTATTTTCAAAATTATCGTCAACTCGCGACGTGGTCTTACTTGTGCAAGATAAGTCTTACCTTGTTCTGAGGTTATCACAAAGAGAATTTTTAAATGTTCACGTTTTATTTTGAATTTGGTAGTGTAATATTTTGATCTCATTATGGCATGTATCCAGACGGTGATATAATAAGGCGAGTCTATTATTTTACCTACCTCTAATAATAAAGGAATCAGAAATGTCGATTAATGATGCCCATACGAAGGTACGTGTGTTTTCTGTAATGTTTAAACGCAAAACTCGTCTTGAGAATAGATTTAAAGCCATTTGGTTGAGTGAGCCAGTTTCAAGCTTGAGTTACGTTCTGTAATACCATCTCTAGTTTTCCTGTTTAACTTTCAAATACTTCTTACTTTCTTCCCTTACCTTGTTAAAAAAAAAAAACAAATTACGGAGCATTGTGTATGTTCTGGCAACACATTGTTGTACCATCAGACAAACCTACGTATCTTCGTAGCATACATCGTAACAAAGTTCACAAATTCTTAACTACACAAAGCGTTTGTTCTTCTTACATTGTAATTTAATTCTAAGAGAAATGAGCATACTTGTAACAGTCGTTGTAATAACTCATTTTAACTTTTCCATATCTGTACCTCAGAGGCAAACGATAGTAACTCCACTTTTTGCGAAATTGAGATTTTTATACCATTTGAATCGCAAGAAGCAGCTCTATATGATGGAACAAAGCATTAAATTCTCCGATTACGGTAATTACGACATTCTAAGTGCACGTTTTTGCCCGTCCTGTAAAATTTCGATTTTGGCACTTAGTGTCGTTTACCTGTGAAGTATAGATATAATTCTTGAATTACTAGATACTTCTACTTACCCTAAAAGTTATTATTTTGAACTGTTTTTGATTTCCTGATAGCGTTGGTGTTTCTATTTCCTCTTTTTTGTTCGAAAATAGAATGCAGAACCAACAGCATCGTTAGCAAGGATACAATCCTCGTATTTGGGCTAAGTTAGTTGCAACAGGGCTCGCATGGAGCATAAAGGAGCACGGGAAGATTGGTCCACAGAGCACAATGCGAACCCATTGTTGGCGCAACAAAGGGATGGATCTATTAATTAACCCCGGACAGATCGCTCTTGTGTTACACTATGCAATCATAAATGTACTTCAGGACTCAGGACTTACCGGTTTGTTTTGTGGTTTTGTTGGAACCGCACTGCTACGCCTTCATGGAATTATCTCGCGTAGCTGCTACGAAAATCGTAGGCATGCTACGAAAAATTGTAGCATGCATTATCTACATACTAAAGATGTTGCTGTTTGAATGAAAAATAAATAATTATTCGTTCATCTGTCGCACTTGACCGACACAATTGATTTCGACCTGAATGAGGCGGATTTTTCAGATGCGATAGATGGAGGGTTAAAGAATACGTCTAATAATCATTGGTTCGTAAATAAATCAACATTTTCACAATTTGATTTATTTATTGATGTTTATAATTATTATTTACATGTTTATTTACAAATAGAAAAAAAAATGTGTACGTATATTTATAAGTACACATAAATATATCATCTGAAATTTGAAACTTCGAAATAGGTTTATAGTTATACTTATCTCTTGGGATCCCTTCTCCAAACATGTATTAACTGTTGATAGCTGTCGATTAAACCCTTGAGCTCATATACGAGGAGTCAGGAAGTTGTAAAATTTTAGTGTCCATACGGACATGAGGGAAATTATTATAATAAATAAAGTTCAATCTACTCATTTAAAGCTTCTAAAATAAAATTAGAAGGAAAGAAACATTTATTAGACACAAAAACAGTTCCAAATTGATAAATAGAGTGCATAAATACATACAAAAAAATTGTGATAGAGGAAATGCAACCTCTTGTAATCCGTAAATAATAGCTTATCGGAGAGTTTTCCAATGACAATACCATCATTCATCTTTTAAAAATTTGTTATAAGTATTATTTGGACCATCATCTTCCATTCACCACCCAGATGAGCCATTTCAATATCAGACTTAAAACAAACAAAACACGACTATCAACACAAAAACACTAAACAATGTTCTCCCTAACAACTTAATCACGCAACAAAAACTTGAAGAAAACTTGAGCTCAAACCGCCGACAAACTTTAGATATTCTACGCGCACCACTAAATCGTGGGTTGTGTTGTGTTGGTATTTAGAAAAATAAGAGTAAGTAAAGAGTTCCCGGCATGTGGAAAACAATTTATTACGCTCCTTACAGACGGATCGCAGACGGTATCTATGTAATAAAGTGGCCGCTTTTTGTGAAGCACCGAATTTTGGCGAAATACGAGCGCAGAGCTATACTTTGTTGTTCAAGGATTTGTGTTCTCGTTTTTTATAGGATTTTGTGGCTTTTTGAAGCTGATACTTGCTGTTCATATTTTTAGAAATAGTAGTCTTTTGGTACTGGGTTTTAACTGTATTTTTTCACAAAAAGCAATACCTACAACCATTCTGTTTCATTTTGAGCAAAGGCTAAGCTGTAACTACACACTTTTTTACCGTGCTGATGGCAATAGACACATTTCTGCGTTAAGTGACCCCTATATATGTGTCTAATAGTTACACAGACAGGTGAGCAGATGTCGTGAACTAAGCTTTAATGTAGTGTTTAACATCTTGTCATAAAACCTGGAAGAATATCCTTCTACAAAGTTTTAAGAGAAAATGAGTAGAGTGAGACATTTAAAATATGCCAACATCAGCCATTGTGTACAGGAACCATATACCCTGGCAGTCCACCACTTTTATTTCACGTAACAAAGCTGAGCAATTAATTTTATTACAGGTTGATGCTGGCGCGTTTGTGCGTGAACCGGTGGTTACGCATCGCAGAGCCACGAGGGTCCTTCGGGGAGACGTCAAATAAACTTTGCAATCTCTCTCATAAAGCTTAACAACAGGATTAGGTGGAAAACAGAGGCGGCACGAAACGTTGTAAAGAATTAAGAAGATGGCAACTGTCGATTGTCAATATCAAGCTTTTGAACGCAGGTTGTAATAACTAATCAGCTATGTACCACACAAAGCAGAAGCTCCAGGGTAAAATACCTATATTAATGATTATAATTATGTTGGACAAAATAGAAGTAGGTAGGTAGGTACGTAAATATAATCTAACACGTATTATAGCATGAAGATGTATCTCCACTTGATCGCGAGTGGTTGTTCGCCTGTATAAAGTTTCTTTGATTGGGACGTTCCAATGAGCCTTTGCCATGCCATGCCATGCCATGAACATCACTATTCATTATTCACAGACAAATGATTAGCTTGCAATAGATAACTACTACGTGAACGTTCACGAACAAATACAGCATAATTTACTGTCACCTCTATTCCAACCGTACTCTATGTCCCGTACACACCATGCACTCGACAACAGGGTAATAATTAAAGGCAAAACGGCTAATCCTTGCCGACGAGCAAACACGACGCGACGTTGTTTACACGCACATGTATATCGCTAATAAATATTAAACGACTGGGAACCGGCGGATCTCCATTTTTACTGAACATTGTATTATTTTTTTCTCTTTTTTGTGGCCAATCGCGTTATAGATTTGTTTTGTGTATCTGCAGCAGAAGTTAAAAATGCGGACAGCTCGAAACCGTTCAGTTTTTTGTGCTGGTCGGTTTTGATACTAGATTGTATTTTTCGTTGATAAAATACGATAGAGCATGCTTTGCATTGGCTCTGCAAATTGAATTGATTGTTCAATATAATAAAAACAAATAACAAAAACAGTTTTTAGTATTAAAGTCAATAAAAACTTTTAAAATATTGACAATTAGGTATTTGAAAACCTGAAAATAATAAACAAAACTGAAGCAATGACAATGGGCCTAACTTTCAAAGCCGTTTTATTGGTTCACGGATAGGCACTATCTATCAGATAAATAAAAAATAGAACAGAAATTGCATTAAATTATCTGCCAGAGAAGTGTTGAAAAAGCTCTCTTTTTATTAGTACAAAAAAATCTCGGTTTTCATCAATTCAGTGCGAATGTTTGTTTTCTAAAAAAACTAAACAGCTCAACTTTACAGCTAAATTCTTCCAAAACTCGTTATGGATGATTTCATCTAAAAATCAATTAGAAATTCTATGACAGCGATATCACTTTGTCACCCCAAGTGGACTGATTGATGGGACTTGACGTGAATTTATTTTTTTCCCTATAACCCTTCGGTCACCCATACATTCGTGTCATTCGGAATTGATTGCTTATGAAAAATGCCAAAAGTCGACCGTGCGAATTTATTTTGGCCATCGAGTCACATTGGACTATTAGAATGATAATGTATTTTTATTTTGAAAGCTCGTTTGAATAGCTCTTTAATTTGATGTTAAAGTTTTAAAAAAACAGATTCTACCTATTATTTATCTACTAGCAATAATGGCTGATATTCCCAAGACGCATAACTACATAATTACAAAAAAGCTATTACGATGAATAGGCACGAATATGTAAGGTTCATTAAAATTAATCTCACTTAGCTTTTATTATTAGATATTGAATGGTTATATTTTGGTTTAACATACCAAAAACGTAATTTCTAGGTATAATACTTATAACAATATTTTAAACAAATGACCAAACAATTCTTACCTACAAAAACGTATGCCAAGCAATGTAGCAGCATATATTTATGGTCGACTTTATCATTTAAAAGACCAATAAACATGGATAACTCAAATGCACTGCCAGATACAGAACCGCAACAAAATTACAAATGGCTGCCAATATGAGATCAATACGCAAATATAATGCTAAGCTTCCAAATTACCTTGTTTAAATTCGTTTTGTCGTCAACAGAAGGTGAAAAAAACAAATTTACTTGGAATCGAATTGTCTTAGTTCTATATTTTGAGGCACGCAACGCAATTGGAAATAGGCCATGGTCTTACGTAAGGTTCTACTATACAGTATGAAGTTTTTGTGTTCCTACTAAGTTCTCGTGTTAAAACTTTTCTTTGTTTGGTGTATTTCTTGGAAATTGTTTTGCTGTAATCGGTTTGTATATAAGTAGTTGTTGTATAGGAAGTTGTTGCTTATTTCATCATATTTCATTCGAGAAACCATACATAATTATAACATTTTTAGGCTAAGTCAATCTTTACGCCATAGTTTTTCCTCTCGTGCCAATACACTTTTTCCATTTGTCATTGTAATTTGACTTCTCCATTCAATCTTTAATACAGTAAAACAATATATATTTCGACTGGAAAAGGCTTAAAGGACAAAGCTCAAAAAAACAAATGAAAACTTCATATGAAAATATTCTTAGCCATAGTATTTACTGTGCTAGCTATTCAAACAACAAACTACGTATTGCCACAATAAACCTAATTAAAAAGAACAACCTGTATGAAACCCGGACATGTATGGCAAAATATCTTCGTGGAATCAAACCGATTTCGCATGCAACCGTGCGACAGGCGTTTTGTGAAAAATGTTTGTGGAATGACACGCTAATGTCGACCCGGCACGATAGCCTCGCCGACCTATATACCGACTTTGTAGAGAATAATTGTGTTAGTTTTAAACAGCTGATAATGATGCTTGATTAGTTAATTAACAACAAAGAAGGTTGTTTATTTGGCTAAAAGCGATGTCGTATTATCTGTTTTAAGTTTAAACGCTTAAAAGCACAATTCTGACATCGGCGACAGCGACAGACGGCAGTGGCACAGAACATTTATAGTATACTGAAGGCGACAAATGACAGTGACGCCGCGTTCATAATGTACCTACTTTCATACAATCTCATAGAAAATGTATAGGAACCACTAGTGTCGCTTGCAGTCGCCGACAGCAGTTGCCGCCGCGGTCGGTTGCTGTCGCCTTTCGTCAGTCGTGTCGGAATTGTACCTCAACTGCAACATTTTTCTACGCTTCCTATAACCCAAATAATAAAGAGTAACATTCCTTGCTTAACAAAAATAAGTCCATTTAAATTCATCCTTGGCTCAAAACATTTATAACTAACCGCAAATCTTGAAGAAACGGTCACAATAAAAATGTTCAACCACCATAAAATTACCCTATACACAATCAAAAACCGCCTAAAGAACAGTAAACGCGCTATGTTCCGAGCATGCCTCACATATGCCCGCGCGATTTATAGCGAACCTTTTTAACCGCCATGTTGCGTATATTTAAAAAAAAAACCTCCACAAGAAAGGGCAGTGAAATATGTTATGTATCTTTCTGAAATTGTGATTGGGGTTTAGGGAGCGATAACTCCCACTTTATGACCCAATTTTTGTCGGATAAACAATGGAATTTGAAATTTTATCTCGATCACGCATCGGGGGTCGTTATCGACACAAGCTTTTTGAATATTAATTCTGTATGGATGTGTTCTTTCCCCGTAATTATAGATTTCCGATACAAACGTCGCGATTATGTGCCGCACATAAATATCGAATGTGACGGTACGTGTTTGAATGACTTTTTGAACTCGATGTTGTTGCCCATTGTGTTCACACAACGTTACGATAGCTTGTGTTCATCGATACGCACGTAACACTCGTAAACTGTTTTATAAAGGTCTATGTCTTTTTAGGGTTCCGTACCAAAATGGTAAAAAAGGAACCCTTATGGTGCGACTTCGTCTGTCTGTCTGTCTGTCTGTCTGTCACACCTGTTTATTTCAGCAACTACTAATGCTATCGACTTGAAATTTGGAACAGTTATAAAGAATGCTTGTCCAACTATATTGCAAATAAAAAAAGTCAAAAAACATTTTTATTTTCATTGCAAAAGGGGCCGGAGTGGGGTCCAAAATTTCAAAGTGGGGTTACTAGGTCAAGTGACATAATATCATATGAAAGGGCTTGATCTGCACATTTTAAAATATATTTTCATTTTATTTTATGTCTCACAGTTTTCGACATATGATGAAAAATGTCTGAAAAAATACCATTCCCCCCCCCTTATCTCCGAAGTTTGCGAAGCGAAAAATTTGAAATAATTAGGGTTGATAGGAATTGACCCAAATATGGCACCAAAAATAAAACGATGTTCCTAACTAGTACAGTTTTTTCAAAATCATCAAAATTCCTTCACAAACAAACTTAGTTATGCGGTCCGGTTTTTTTTCACTTTATACGTCCAAAACTGATACGGAACCCTCGGTGCGCGAGTACGACTCGCACTTGGCCGGTTTTTTATAGCAATATTTCAAAACAAAGTGCCACACAAACAAATAACAATATTACCATCAACACCAGCACTTAGAATTTTAAAAACAACGCTTGAATATTCATTCACATTTATACCGAGACCGCAAAGAATAGTTGAGCCAATCTTTATTGGCGTAGGGTGCATCTCAATGTCCGAGTACATCCGAACGTTGTCGAACAAACCGTCTGCCCTAAGGAAATGGCACTGTGATGCAAATTTAATGATCTTCGGAACTAATTACTTTACTCCGCACACAGAAGAGATAAAGCCTCCATGTTTGTATAGTTTGAAACATTCTAGAATCTAGACTAAAGTTAGAAACATTCTAGCTCAGTATGTTTAAGGTGTAAGTTTCGTTCGCGTAATACAGAAGTTTGTTCTAGAGTTAGGTTTATTATTGAATGTATGAAATGTTTGAAGTCTGGGCGTGTTTGTCTTCATTTTTAGAGTGGGATATGATAATATTTACTTTTTGAATTGAAATCTGGTGTAGAACTTGCTTCTTACTTTTGTAAGCTAACAGAAGGATAAATTAGACATTCCAAGGTTGAATAGTTAGGTATGTACAGTTGAACGAATGCTAACGACATTATAACTACTGTGATTATATATTTGATTGATCATTTTGGTGGTAATGACAATGTTTAGTAAATCGATCTTTGCCTCAGTCGAGGTTATTCTGTCAATACAATAATTATGAAATAAAATAACAAACATGCAGCATGAAACCCACGACACTCTTTTGAGGACATCTCACAAAAGTAGTTAACCATTAACCATAATATTATACTCAATAATTGTTCGTTGAAAACGCCTTGACTTTCCGCTTTCTTCATTGAAGCGAAATCGAACGATTATAAAATCGTTGGATTTTATAATCGTTCTCTCTCTCGAACCGTCCTCAACCTCGCTGGATTATTCTAGTTTCCAAAAATCTGTAAGAACATGTCTCGACTGCAAACACAGTAGTTTACTTCTTTGGACATAAACGTTTTAAAAAATAACTACTTTTATCTTGAGTAGTTAACAATTATTTTAAATAAATAGAATAGATAGATACTCTTTTACACAACGGTTTGCCAGAAGTTTTGTGTTTTTATTCAGCAAAAATCAGTTTAACACTCTCACTGCTGCGGGCAAATAGATGGTTTACCCTGTATACCGCGCTTTTAACTTCTATCTATCCAAACATTTCCACAAGCCAAAATCCAGCCAGCAGCATTGTGCTTAACCCAGTAATGCCTAGCGTGTCCAAATGGACACGTATTTAGTGGTAAAATTAAATATTTGGTAAGCTAACCTAGCTTTCTTTTTTGGCAAAGTAATTCTTATAGCGTATTCACTAAAGCCTATAGTTTCTGTAAACTTTATTATGCTGCTGATATTTGCCATTATTTTGGAAATATTTGCATTGTATGTTCAATAAACTTGCGAACAGGTGAAAAAATGGATCCCAGCCGGCCTAGCATGACCACGATAGAAACGGGTTTTGTCTACATAGAAATAGACAAAGTGACAGATTTCATTCATAAAACGTAGAAATGTTTCTACAATCTGTCACTTTGTCTATTTCTATGTAGACAAAACCCGTTTCTATCGTGGTCATGCTAGGCCGGCAGATGAGAGTAGGTAATATTATGTCTATGTCTTGTTATTTACCTATGTTATTTTTATGATATATGATATTTTTATAAATACCCTTGGATGACGTAACGGGAAAACAAAGCTCTGCTTTCATTTTAGTTTGTTTTTTTCACAATAAATTCGATGTGTCCATATGGACACGCTAAGCATTTGTCGTAGCTTATTATCAAAGCAATTGTTATATTTCAGCTGCTTTGATATCGATAAATTCAAGGAAACGTGTACACTAAATCAAGTTCTTTATTACCTATTTGTATAAAAAAGATGATGGCGTAGATCAACCAATGCCTGAATCTCTTTTTATAACCCTCGGAGCCAGCTATTTTGAGTAATAAGGACTCCCCCGGCGAAGGTAATAGTGGAAGGGCAGAAAATTTGAATGATTGTCAGTTGTTTGTTGAGACAGAGATGCGTTTTCGGAATAAAAATGCCAATAGACGTTTTGATGACCTTTGTGGGAGAATTCATATAAGAGGAAAGAAATAGTACTGGTCCCTGATGACATGGATGTTAGATGCAAGCGTTCATAACGCATGACTCCAGAAATGACTGGAGCTAACGTTTTCCTATTCGATTTTCGTAAGAGATTGTCTAAAGCTGTCTTCAGACTACGCTATACTATATAGTATACGATATACCTTATAGCATAGCGCAGTATACAAAGCCAATAATATATAGTATAGCACAGTGTGAACGTGTCCATAACAATGTATGGTGCGCGATATTGTTATGCTATGAGCTATATGCTATAATGCTATATAATATAGCGTAGTCTGAAGACAGCTTTACAGTACCTCAACAAACATCGGACGGTTGTCAAAAGTCCAGGAAAACCTAGTACTGCGACATCTGCACTAACAGGTTCATCAAGATATGAAAGGACTGATCACTACGTCCAAAAAAAAAAGGGCAATATGTGGGGCCATCGTGTAAAAACAAATTTTCAGCAGGTAGAATTGAATTCATAAAATGCAATGTGGGCTTATGTGTTTCTTGCTTTTATCATATAAAATCACACTTTTACAATTTACCTACAAATACTTTTTTGCTACTGATAATGCTTAGCGTGTCCACATGGACACATAGTTTTTTTCTATTTTGCAATATATTTATTCAAACCAAAATTGTATATTTCATTTACGTACCCTATAATGAACCCTAATTTATAAAAAAAACATTAAAAACTAAAAAAATACAAATTCGGGCATTACTGGGTTAAGCTTCAACATGCTGTTAGAAACTTTATTCCATTCGTGGTGTTTATGCTCAAGTAACTTCGGGGATGCTTTAGGGCTACATTAAGCATAATGCATGCATGCATGTCGAAGCATAGATCCTTTTTAGTCTTCAGTGTATATATGCCGGTTAACGCTATTGAAAACCTACCAGTGTTCTCCGAGTGCCTTGGGATTATAAGTTCAGTTATTGAGGACAATAGTGACTGTGAAGCGGCCTATGTGTTGGGAGACTTTAATGCCCATCCAGGTGAGCTTTTCTGTGATGAGTTGTTAAACTTTTGCGTAGAACAAGACTGGTTTTGTATAGATATTGATATGTTGGGTATTGATTCGCTTACTTATACTTTCACTAGTGAGGCTCATGGGTGTAGGAGATGGTTAGACCACTGCATTGTCACAAAGTGCGCCCAGGGTACAGTCCGGGGCGTAAGTGTACAACATGACGTGTACTGGTCTGATCACTCTCCACTCATTATAGAATGTAACATGGATAGGCTACCGGCGAAGTGTGATATTGTGAGCGAATCATTACCGAACCAAGTGATCTGGGGTGAAAGAGAGGAATATCAGATTAAATTATATAACACCTTGTGTCATGAAAAACTCAAACAAATTGACTTTCCCGTTGAGTTAAGCTCTTGTGCTGATGAACGATGCTCCAACCCAGATCACTTTCTGATATTAGAAAATATGTACAACGCTATAGTTAAAATTTTGAAAACCTCCTCGATACAATCTCGTAAAAGAAAGTGTCTCAGAAAGGGAGGTTACATCGCCGGTTGGAACAAACATGTAGCGGACGCACACAGGGATGCTAGGCTAAAGTTTCAGCTTTGGTTGCAATACGGGAAACCGTTATGTGGCGCCTTATACATAGATATGTGTGAAAGTAGGAAGGTTTTTAAGTCCAAGTTAAAATGGTGTCAAGATAGGCAAGAACAAATCAAAATGGATATCCTTGCCTCAAATCATACAACCAAGGACTTCAAAGCCTTCTGGAAAAACACAAATAAAATAAAGCCGAAGCCGAGCGTACCTATGAGCGTTGGTGGAGCTAGTAATCTCAAATGCATCGCGAATTCCTTTAGAAATCACTTTATGATGCGACCGCTACTTGATCAATGCGACGATGCTGAGACCGTTAAGCCTGAGCGCGTGACACGTTTCTCTGCCAAGGAAGTGGCGACTTTAGTCCAAAACATGCAAAAAGGAAAATCACCTGGGCATGACGGTCTCAGCGTTGAGCATTTGAGATATGCTGGCGTTCATCTGCCGCGTGTATTGTCCATGCTCTTTACGTTGTGTGTAAGTCATTCTTATTTACCAAAATGTATGATGAGAACCGTGGTTGTGCCCATACTTAAGAACAGAACTGGGGATGTGTCGGACAAGTCAAATTATAGGCCCATCTCACTTGCCACCATAACAGCTAAGGTGCTTGACGGTTTGCTAAATGGCCACCTTAATAAATACTTAGCGCTGCATGATGCGCAGTTTGGGTTTAGGGAGGGGCTATCAACAGAGAGTGCCATTCTAAGCCTGAAGCATACCGTCAAGTATTATACGGACAGGAAGACGCCGGTTTATGCCTGTTTCCTCGACGTGTCAAAAGCTTTCGACTCAGTCTCTTATGACATACTCTGGAGGAAGCTCAGCAAGACAGGCATGCCAGTTGACCTAATAGCACTCTTCAAACATTGGTATAAAAACCAAACGAACCATGTGAGGTGGGTCGATACTTTGTCCGACGAGTATAGACTAGAGTGTGGGGTGCGTCAAGGTGGTCTGACTTCTCCAGGTCTGTTCAATCTGTATATGAATGAGCTGATCGAGGGACTCAGCAGCACGCGTGTCGGATGTTACATTGATGGTATAGCAGTAAACAACATCAGCTACGCGGATGACATGGTGCTGCTGGCTCCCTCGATCAGCGCACTCAGAAAACTCGTTCGAATCTGTGAACGATATGCGGCGGAACACGGTCTCAAGTACAATGGTAAGAAGAGTGAGGTGCTAATTTTTAAGTCGGGAAAATGTGAACCTAGTTTTGTGCCTCCGGTTGTACTTGATGGGGCGGTGCTCAAAATTGTAGACAGATTTAAGTACCTAGGTCACATAGTCACTGATAACTTAAGGGATGACTTAGACATAGAGAGGGAACGTAGGGCGTTGGCGGTTCGAAGCAATATGCTGGCCCGCAGGTTTGCACGATCTACAGTACCGGTCAAGATAACCCTTTTTAGGGCTTACTGTCAATCATTTTACTCGTGCAGCCTGTGGGTTCGGTATACGCAACGAGCCTACAACGTCCTACGTGTTCAATATAATAATGCTTTCAGAATGCTGTTGGGGTTACCGCGACATTGTAGTGCATCACATATGTTCGCGAACGCATGTGTTGATGGCTTCCACGCTATAATGCGCAAGAAAGCGGCGTCGCTGTTAATGCGGCTGCGACGTAGCTCCAACAGTATTCTGGAATTGATTGCAACACGTCACGACTGTCCTATCCAAAAACATTGGGTGGACAGAGTGATAGGTCTAATTAAATAATATTTACCTACTTTACTATCTATTGATACTAACATAGTTTATAAGTGTAATGTTACTAACCCCTCTATGGATTTAAGTGATCCGAAATAAATGATTATTTAATTTAAAAATTTAATTTAAAATTAACGTAATTAATAATATACATAATTAATGTTAAATTTAATAAGGCATATCGTTTAGCTTCGTGTACATTCGACGAAGCTCTTGTACATCATTATGTTAGAGCTCAACATAATTATAGTGAAGGGAATAGCATAGCATAATCGGCCTATAATGTTCCCACTGCTGGGACACAGGCCTCCTCTGTGAGAGGGAGTGGGCCGTAGTCCACCACGTGGGCCCAGTGCGGGTTGGTGGACGTCGCATGTCTTCGATTTTTTTGGTTCTAGGACATGCCGGTTTCCTCACGATGTTTTGGGAATGGAAGGGAAGGGAATGTTTTTGCTTAATTAAGTAGGTACTTGTTGTTACTAAACGCAAATTAGTAGTTTGTTGTTTATTTTTGTAGAAACTACATTATTTTGGAGTAAAAACTTTTCTTATACACGTTATAATAGTGGGTTCGGCAGACGTGTAGATGTAGAGTACACCCACATATCGCTAGCATGTTGAATTCGCCATCAACCGGGCACAAATCTCTCTGCGCTCTGGGCAGCTTCTAGAAACGTTGTAATGGAAAACCCAATAACACTGCCCAACTCGGGGATTGAACCCAGGGCCCTACGGTCAATAGTCACGCCTGCGATCACTAGACCAACGAGGCTGTCGATATAATTATAGTGACAATATATTTTTGTCATTTAGATGCGAATATAAAAACATAATTAATCTTCAATATCTTCACTGAGTAGCGTACCCCAGTACGGCGCGGGCGTCTCCAAATTATAGACTTTATTGTATCTACCTTACCAATGCTTGATAATTGCTTGTTACTTTCTACCATACACTGTTTTCATGCACGGAACATAAATCCGCATCACCACATCCATGCCACGTGCGCCATAATCCTATCATAAAAAAAAAACAAATGAAAAGCACACACCGGCAAAAGTCGCGATATTCAAAACTTTCGCTCAGATGGCTCTCAATATTGCACTGTACCACAAATAGGTCAGGCCGTCAGGCGTACGTTGTCATTGTTGCAACTCCCCAACAATAGCTAAATGGAACTGTTGTCAGCCCTCGGCTTTGTCCGATGTCTACTCGATGCAGATCTATGGGTTCCGTTCAATATTGGTTTCAAAAGAAAATATTACGACACTATTGTTGTATGTATTGATATATTTTGTAATATCAGCGACTGTGTTTTCTGTAAATGCTGCATTATCGCTTTTATTTTTTTTTTCAGATGTTGCTGGACTGTTATTATCATCACAGGTTGCTATTATTAATGTAAATATTTATATTATATTTGATATTGTAAAAATAACCAATCCCAATCATACCAAAATAATGTTAAAAGCCGTTAAAATGAGTAAATAGACAACAACACCGGGTTTTAAACAAGCACCATAACCATACTGCAGAATTCTAATTCCCCAAAGGTTGCTAGTTCAGGTGGCATTCAACCCGCGTTCCAAAAATTCGAATAATCTAATCTCATTTGGCAATAGGACGCTAAAACGCAGGGATTACCAACCTAAATACCATATTACTGTCGTCCAACTCCTATCATGGAGCTATCGAAATTTTTAGCCTGCCACAGATAGCCTGGCTTGCATGTCCCCGGCTACTAACATTACCGGCAATAGCAGGGTTATAGCCAATCGATGGCTAAATGCGATTGATAACAAAATAATAGGTAGGTACCGATGAATCAATACAATTAAATTCAGGATTGTCATTTACGTATGATTCAGATTTAATATTTATTTTCATTGAGCTATAAAATTTTGTAACACGCATTACTTGTCATTTTAAAAGCGCCTGTAGTGATTTCAAAACACCGACGGCAAGTCTATGCAGAAACGAAGTCGCCGTACGGCCGTACCTATCCGAAAACGGCTTGGATGTCATCATCAATCTTAAAGAACCGGGTTATTTTGCGTTTACCAATTGCTTACCAAGCAAGGCTGTTTTTTCTGTGTCGCCTATTTTATCTGCTAAACATAGACCTGGCAAATTATTACTTGAATGTCACCTAGTTCAAATGCTTGAACAGTTTATAGTAACTACCGAATATGATGGTGATTTTGTAAAGCTATGTTTGTTTGTGTAAATCAATGTTGGAAATCAAGGGGAAATCAAACAGAGGAAATTAAACACATTGTTACGGGGATGTCACAGGCTAGGTATATAGATAGAGTTCTGTAATAGATGTTTGCATCAATTGCATTTATCGCCATCAATGTGTCTTATGTATGTACCTACATTTATAATAATAGAAGCGATCATTCTCAATTGCCAATATCATCGTAAAGCAAAACATTTTGAAAATTAACACAATATTTGAATATTTTCAATATTAATACCCGTTATCGTCGGCTCACAGACGCCGAGTGGAATTTAATCTGTGAAATGAACACGTCCACGCCTTTCGTATTATATTTGTAATGCAAATAAATATATAACCCCTTCTGTATTTTAGAAATTCGATATTGAACAATAACTTTCAATATGGATTGACTGGCTACCTGAAATTAGCTGATTGGGAGTCTTGTTGACACTACCTTTTGTCATTGAATGCCAATCCTAATCTAAATTAACGTTTACTCACATTTCTATTATTTTTAGGACCATAATACGTACTACATGACTATGGGACACAAGTTGATATTATGTTTTTTTTTTTATAGTTAGGTACATTATTTTATTTCCATATACGTTTATACCTAAGTACATGGGGTTTTATATCTTTGAACTACTCGTATAATACTGTAACCTGACAGTATTATACGAGTAGTTCAAAGATAAAGAAGCGACCACTCAATTCTAGTACACCGCTTGCTAATTTTACTGTGCAGAAAATCAGTGCAATAAATATTAAATGTAAATCAGGATTCATAACGATATCAAGTCATGCGAAACACCTTAAATATTTTTCTAGCAAATCATTCAAAATTATCTCTTTGTTTAATCCGTCGACTGCCGGAAGGCAGATCCATGCGAGGCACAATAGAATTTTTATTGTCTATAAATGCGGCAGACAAGCGATTAAACCATGTATGACGTATGTTCTGACTGTATAAAAAGTAATACACCAATAAATTTAAATTTTCATCAAATAAATCCAACAAAACACACAAAAAGTTGGTGACAAAATATAACGGTTTTTATTATTGTACCGAACGTTACGCAAAAACTGGGACATACGTAAATTATTACAATACCAACTGTACTGTATGAAACACATTACAAATGGTTATATCATGGCTGGAGATCGTCAATAATTCAGCAAAACGGCTGTATCGTCACACAACAGGCGGAAATAAAAGGAAACAGCATGAGGGAGTTTACGCAAATAAATGAAAATTCATCCGAGCAAACAATGGCGAGATCTCATGCTCGTTCGTATGAAAGTAAACATCTTAAAACAGCCCCTTAAAATGGCGTCCAATGGTATTAACATTGTCATGGAGTTTCGTACGTTAGATTAGCGAGGCAAATTTTCATATTGTCGAACTGTTGTGGAAATGCTTTTGAGCTAATTAAAATTAAAAGCTACAGATAACATATTGTGAATATGAATTTACGTACCTAGGTCAGCAAAGAGTTATATTTTCAGCCAGGATTTATTTTCAGTCAAGGACTGGTGGCTAAAGAGCCCCAAACGATTTTTAGAAAACACACCAAAGAAAGAAGCAAAGGAACCTTGCTAAATGTAGCAAGCTTGTTAATTTATTTTTTTCTAATATAATCTAATTAAACTCTCTTGCAATATAATAACTACATTTCATCAATATAGGCGAAGTGAATTAAATACCGTTTATTGAAGGTGGTTAAAAAACTACCTACTCAACTAAAGTCAATAAAAAAATCACGTAAATCAGCAAATACATCAATCATGGAGAAATCGAGGTTTAAAAAAACCAGCTGAATGTATAATCTCCTCCTTTTTTGTCGTCAGTTAAAAGCTAATTTTATGTTTTTTGAACAATAAAAAATTGATGCAGAAATGCTCTGTCATACCTTTTGCGCCAATCGCGGTCGAACAAAATATGGCCACTTAAAAGTTTAAGATTTCCCCTATTATTATTTAACGCTTAAAAGCGTGAGAACAGGCATAATCGCCTTTTGTGCTAAGACTTATTACCGTGAAAGCTTTCACAGCCTTTTGAAGCGTACTCTTATAATAAAAACCGCAACATTCGAATTATTTATTGTTTCCATTTGCAATTTTCCCGCGTTTTAGATATTCAAAGATGAAGATTTTAGCATAAGCATAAGCATAGCATAATCGGCCTATAATGTTCCCACTGCTGGGACACAGGCCTCCTCTGTGAGAGGAAGTGGGCCGTAGTCCACCACGCGGGCCCAGTGCGGGTTGGTGGACGTCACATGTCTTCGAATTTTTGGTTCTAGGACATGCCGGTTTCCTCACGATGTTTTCCTTCACCGTTAAAGCAAGTGATAATTAATTTCTAATACGCACATGACTTCGAAAAGTCAGCGGTGCGTGCCTCGGGATCGAACTCGAACCATTCGCCGTGGGAGGCACATGGTTAATCCACTAGGCTACCACTGCATATTGATGGAGATTTTACTACGTAACAATACGAGCGTTTACGATCGCGGACGACTTGATCTAGCCGTTTGTTCGGAATCCTAGTTTCAGTGCTAGCTCAGGAACGGAAAGCATTTTCTTTTTGATTTTCTAGAGTTCTCTCGTGTCGTGTTTTCACCTGAGCTTTGTCGAATGGATTTTTAGGTATCGTTCACTGGTTTTCTTTTGTGCGTAAATAAAGCGGTATCTTTGATCTTTGAGAATACGAAACATAAGGTATTTACGTAAGAGATTATATTATTTAATGTCACGCAACATTCATAATTTTCTGAAAGAAAAATGAATAAATTACATAATTTCTTTTATTGTATTTTTGTGCTCGGAAACCAACTGGGTATATTATTTTTTCAATCAATATTATCAACGCTATAATCACAGCTTCTAATTAAAAACCGGGAACAAATATTTTTGAAATTCTAACTACCTAACCTAGTCTACCTACGGAGCTCAACCAACCGGGATGTCTTTAAGAATAAAAAATAAACGATAGCCTACATTGCAAAATAAAATTCGTAGGAGCAACACGTCCTTATTTCATCTGGAAGCAATTTAACGCCACGTCGTCGCAAGCCTCCCATGCAATTCGTTCCCAACATGCAAATATGCCTAACACGACAGTGAAAAATATCGCCATCACTATATTGACACAGTGTATTACGTAATTTACTTATTATTTTGCTGTCTATAATATTAATTACGTAAATTTTAGAACATAAATCAAATTCAGATTCATATTTTTGTTTATTGCTTTTGTATTCTCTGCCCGAGATCTAGTTCACCTACGTAACATTTTATTTCTTTTTACTCGACTGCGGTGAAGCCCAAAAAAGGGTACCGTATAGTTTTTAACTCATAATTTCATAATAATAATAAAATTATACTCATTATACTCACATTTTCATATCCCTTTCATTATATCGGTATTATGAATCCAGTAATGATAATTATGAATAGAGTAACAAATTACCAACATCTTGATATTTTAAATGAAATTACTATGTACCTAATCAACCCTATCCGCAGCAGTATCTTTTAAGCACAAATCGTGGCCATCATAATTTTATCGTAGCACTAACACCGTAGCAGTTTTCGTAGCCGAAGTCGTAGCAGCCGAGACAGTGTGTATAAGACACGAGTCACGACTCCTTAACACTATAGCATATTGTCTCAATGTCTCAAACACTTTCGTGACCATTCAATAGAGTTTGCAAAAGTGTAAAATAATATCTTGTAACGCGCTATACTTAAAACAGCAATCATATTGAATTTTATTTAGCTTAGCTACAACTAAAAGTTCCAGCAAACATTCCCAAGCAACAATAGACAAACATATTGCTACATTTCAACCATTACCTCTCAATTAGTTTAGTTAAGTCGAATACCCCACGTTGCAGGCATCCGTGCATAAATTAGTCTTGTTAAGTGCAGTACAGGAATTTAATCCTCATATTTCGTCTGCACCCGGTTCGGCATATCTTTTCAGGTCTAAAATGAATTGTACATGAGGTAGATAAATCAAGCCAATTTAGACCCTATCACTGATACTCAAACTTCAAATTTGCATGGTGAATTGAATTTTCTATTCCATTTGCAGTCCGATATCTGGATAAACATCGCCAGGGCAATTGCTACTTTATTATCTACGTTTTTAAGTTAGGTTTTAAATGTGTAGAGTAAGACTTTAATCCCATTCGGAATTATAAAGCTGTATGTTTAATGGTGCTCATTACTTGGTGAATGAAATCGGATTACCAGACGGCAACTAAGCTTGATCTCTGACTAAAACATGAAGGGGTTTTAATTTTGAATGTGTAATAATCAAACTTTTTGGGGATTTGGGATCAATACTTGTTAGAATTAAGAGTTACCGTGCACTGTTCTGTTATAAAATAGGGGTTCACTCTTTTACAAATAATACTTAGTAGTAGTAGAACTCTTTGCCAAAGGCTCGTTTGAGAAAGTGCTACCGCCATGCCTATTTCTGCGACTAAGCAGCTGTATTCCATTTTAAAGGGTATATGGGTGATGGTATAATTACAGGCACATGAGGCATTGAACCCGGCGTAGCGGCCTATAATAGCTTCGATCAAAATACATAATACCATGGCAGGAGGCATTTGTAATTCCTCACCAGAAGTCCGCGTTAAGCAGTGACGGCTGTTAGAAGCCAACTAGGCAACTGCGAGAGGCCCTGTCAAAAAAAAATAACATAATACCATGAAAATAATTGTACCGTAATATAAATATATTTTTATAGCAATCCCTAAAATAACGGTAGGTACTAGAAAACTGATTAGCAACATCATTATAGTACAAAATAACTTTACTGGGATCCGTTTAGACAGTGGCTGCCAACCCGTGGTCCGCGAACCTCAATGAAGGGCTACGAAAACTGAATAACGGTCTGCGAAACAAATTTTAATTAATATTTACGCAGTCGGCACACCATCCGCAGAAGTATTATATTGATCCTGATCCTACTTAACAAAAGAGTCCAAGTGGTCTCTGGTCTAAAAAAGGTTAGGAACCACTGCTCTAAAATATAGTTAATTTATAATTAATGTAATAAGGCTGAATGTATAATAATTTATATCCTAATTAAAACTTTATTACTAATACGAGGTAACCAGGAAGTATACGTGAACATTTTTAATGATTATATTTCTGAAAAGCATTCTGTTTTCACCATTTTATTTCGCCAAGCGTTTGCACATAAACGGGGCGGTAATCTTTATAATCGTCTCACGTCTATCAAATGAAAATCCTTAGCTTTTTATTGTTTACCGCCTTTTATACGATTGGGACTTTTTGTTGCCAGTGTTTATGTGTAGGGACTCTTTGGTAATTTGGATCGACATAGATAGGTAGACAATCACGCTAATATTTTTAATACGAAAGTGTGTGTGTTTGTTATTTCTTCACTCACACCGAAACGGCTAGACGGATTTGAATGAAACTTGAAAAAGAGGTAGCCTGAGACCTAGAGAAGTACAATAAGCTACTTTTCATCCATTTTCACGCAGACGAAGTTGCGGGCAAAAGCTGGTTATAAAATAATTGGTAGCTTTTTTATTCATCCTGTAAAATTAACCTGTAAGCACATAGAAGATGTCAGAAGTTCACAGATGATATCTGGTTCTTAGAACTACATGATTTGATGGTGTGTCGTCGTATGCCCCAAAACAGGTAAAAGCAACAATTTAACCACCGTCGACCTCATCAATTAATTTAATTCGAAGTCAATCTCTCCCTCGCCTCGTACAAGCACCCTCTCAACAAAACTACCAACCGCACAAAACTAACCAGATCTACCTACATTACCGCATAATCCCGCGGAAACTTCCAAATAGAAACGTGGATCCCGAAGCCTCTTTGTATTATACTAGTTGTAATTTCCTCGCAGACGAGCCTCGCGACAATCCCGACTTATCCTTGTTCCTTGACAACACTTTCCGTTGGGCCTGTGCCCACTGACAAACTTAACAATACACTCCTTATAACTCTTATTATAAAGCTTTAAATTCTATTTTCGCCTGTCGTAGTTTCTTAAATATCTTTGCCAAGACATAGCCTGGATTTATAGCG
Source organism: Thalpophila matura (assembly GCA_948465475.1). Lineage (NCBI taxonomy): Eukaryota > Metazoa > Arthropoda > Insecta > Lepidoptera > Noctuidae > Thalpophila > Thalpophila matura. Next base: position 6,425,939 of record OX419183.1, on the reverse strand, counting down.
CAACTTCACAACTCTTGTAGTCGCTTTCATTTCACACACTAGTAAGTAGACTGGTTTGTCTTTGCTCTTATTGTGTTTCGTTAATATTTCACGACCCTTGACGGTTAATGTCAAGTAACTTAGTTAGTCTATTTACATTTAAAAGGGACGGCCTTTGTGTTCTGTTTGCGCTTTGTTAAAACATTTTAGGGTTAAAATTGTGGAGTCTGGTATTCTCGATTGAGTCGTCATTCGAATCCGATCCTATCAAATTAGTGCAGATCTCCCCCTAGTTACTAATGAACGCGCCAAATTAATAGGTTGTTAGTAACTTATCCTTTTAAAAGTTCGTTAGCGGACTCACCCAAAAAATCAATAACAGGTTTTTGCTCTTAAATTTTTTGTACGACTGCAGATATCAATGGCCATTCTGATAAGTTCTTGACTAAAAGGCAAAATAATAAACTTATTACAATCAATTAGTCATAAATATTAAACGCATAAATATATTAAAAAAATTAATACAGCTACATATGTACACTTCAGACTTAAATCTGTATTAAAATAAATTCCCACACGTATCGTTCCTAATTCAAAAATCTAAATAGAGTCCGCCATTTTCTGGTGCGCCGCGTAAATTAGCTCGCTAGTGCGGACTATCGCGGTTGTCCTAATGCCTGTAATGTATGAGTGACTCCCGCTGCGAGAGACATATAAATTGCACGCGACTGTACCGCAGCCCCGCGTTTGAATAGAAATCGTCAGGATGCAGTTGTGAGAGAATTCCTGGTTTCCTTTGCTACGAGAGATATGACTGTTTTCGACTTTATGCGCATATATCTGCTATAAGCAGACTTTAGGTTGGTACTGTCGGGCTGTAGTAGGCGACTGCGCTTGAAGTTTTGAGCTAAAGCTATCCAATTCCTGTTTTCATCCAATGCAGTTGAACATTTTCAGTGGATTCGATTTGCTTTAGAAGTATTTTTATTAGTAAAAATACTTCTAAAGCAAATATATAACAATTTGTATAAAAATTGGTATAATAATTTGTCGAATAATAAATCAAAGTTTCTTTAAAAAAAAAAACACAATTTCGTTACGTAAGCTATTTATGCCACAACCAAAAAGGTCGTTCAAAATCTCCACTAACTTTAATCTTCTACAAGCCTTGTTTAGTAATTACATTTTAATATCAACATCACATTCCCTAATTTTTTCTTTGAATTATGACTCCAATAAATCAACCGTCTGCTCAGAACGTCTGCCCACTAAAACAAAGACATCACGTGCCAAGAGATGATAAAATAAATTTTGAACATCCCCCCATTACAGAGCTAATGGGCTGTATCTCGAAAGCTAGGGAATAAAAGATCCGTCGATTAGAAACTTTATGTTTGCAATTTTCCGGAGTCCTCCCCTAGAGCCTTGCGAACCTTGAAGATGTATACGTACGTACCTACGACGGGAACTTGGCTGAATCGACGATCTATTCATGCTGAAATGGACCATTAGTAATCTTCCTCTGTAATTTTGATAGTTTGTTATAAGGAGGTTAAAAGCAAAATAAAACTAGCTGGCACAATAGCTAGGTAGCTGATAAAAACAATGTCAAAATCAAATCCAAATGAAGAACATTAAACAGAACAAAACACAATGACATAATCGAACACACTTCTCGATTCGAATTTCAAAAGAATAAAATATAGTCGCCAGTAGGTATACCGTACGCTGCAATGGCTGCAATAGGCAGACAAGCGAAACGTAAGTAGGCAATTATACCTTATATAATAACGACAGAAAAGTCAGGAAAGACTCAATTCAACGAAAGACTCAACTACGTATCGATTGAACATTAATCTGATAGGTACCCAATAAAGTCCATAATCGTGAAAAACTGGTTTAATTTACTTTTAATCGTTATAATTCTAAACGAAAGCATAAAAGGAGGAAATAATGACGATGTGTAAGTTAAAATAGCTTAAAAGAATTGAGTTCTTGTTTATAGCCACAGTAAAAGTTAATCATCTAACTATAATAAAACATTGCTGTACAATAATTATAATGTAGGTACGTTGTTTATGTATAGTAGGTTGGCGACACATTGATAAAGGTAATTCTAATTTGTCTAAAAATCATAAAATAATGTACTTCAAAATAATGATTAATTTTTTGACTATCCTTATACAGGCTGGCAGGTTAGATAGTGGAAATATTTTAAGGGGTCATTCTACTCATCATTATGAACAACCCTGAAAAGAAAGAAAAGAAACCCTGAAATCGCGAAAAAAAAATCAGCTGTTCCATACATTTATGTTCACATAACTCAACAAAATGTATGGAACAGCCGATTTTTTTTCGCGTTTTCAGGGTTGTCCCCATAGTAAAAGTTGTTCATAATGATGAGTACAATGACCCCTTTAAATATTTCCACTGTTTAACCTGCCACCCTGTATAACACCACACTTGATTGCACAGTTGCACTACAGTGTATATGTAATGTGATTAGGGCTTGTTGTACCTACATGCTATATGTGCACATATACATTGGGTTGAAACAGGGCGGCGTTAGTCAAATCATCCATTACTCGGATCAAAGGGATGTTCCACGTGACTTAGAGTTATTGCTCGATACAGGTACACTACAAGACAATCGTTGTAAACTATACGTTGCTATAGACAGTGATCTTGATACTAAGGCTCGTATTACAGAACGATACTCAAGCACAAATCTCACCTTGAAAATAGATTTAAAGGTTATGATTGGTTGAAACTAGTTTTAAGTAATGCTTGAGTCTTGAGTTTGGTTCTGTAATAGGGGAAAGGTGTACAAAATTATCCCCCGAGATAAAATGATTCCCCATGGTTTTCAATAAACTACGAGCACCATCTATTTTTACTGGTCAACATCCCTCCCACCACTGATCAGTCATCTATTGAAGTTTCATGGCGGTGTGAGTACTGTGCGTTATTTTATAACAAAAAAATTAAAATTTGTGCTTTTGACCTAAGATAAGCCAATTTTCAGTGTCAGATTATTTCCTTTGTACTAAATAACTTTAAATGACCGTTTTACTCACGAATTCTATGTACATTTGACATCGTTTTATGTATATTATGTTATTGTAAAGTATTTTAGTATATTAGTACTTAAGTATTTTAGTACTTAATAAATTAATCCTTCCCTCATCCCTGGGGATCATTTTGGACACCTAGGTGTACAAAATGATCCTTTAGTAAACTTTCAAGAAACGTTAAATTACTTAGAAAAGACATATCATGTTAAAAAAAGGGTACGCCAATATGACATCACTTAAATAAATGAGCCAAAACTACTCTAACATTATAGATAACTTTAATATTTTGGCTAGAGCATACATTTTCCCTTAGAGGGATCATTTTGTACACCTTTCCCCTATAACCCTTAGAAAGTAGTAGGAAAACTCATTAGGGGTATGAATAATTCAGATGTAAAACGAAACCCGGTAAAAATTGTCTAGTTTATGTAACATTATCGCGAACCAAGTACCTATTAAATGAAAGAAATGTTAGTAAAGTGAGTAGGTACTAACAGTTTTACCACAGGTTTTACTGAACAAGTTTCGGTTAATGTAAAACTTGTTATTTTATTTTGTTTCCTTTTTAGATCTCAATGTTGTGTTTATGTCGAAGCAGAAATAATTTCGGTTTATTATTTATATACTTATTCAATGTTTTGTCTAGATTAGTTTTCAACAAGAAATCATTTGTAGCCTATAGAGCTTTGATAAAATGGCTTAGGGGTCATTCGGCCCACTATGGAACAGGGACCGGGCCCAGTTGCCCCTTTTAAAAATTGATTTTATAGAATGACACTTAATATGTTAATAGAAAGTCACCTAATGATCATAAAATCAACATAGCTCTTAAGTTCTTTATTTTACCTCATTATACGCAGTCAATGCGTATCTCCGTAATTTATTTTCCCCACAGCCACAATACCGCAAAAAAACAAACACTTTACCGCGAAGCATTCCCGAAAAAAGCACAAACAGCCGACACAGCCATCCAGGAACAATTATCTTAAAAACACCGTCTATGAATCATTATAAAAATAAATCACAAAAGTGTTAAGAACCGCTTTTTTGAGCCATCGTACCACTTAAATTAAAAATCGCGAAAATTGACGGGCGCACTGAAAACATATAAATCTGAAGGCTAGCGGAAAATTAAAAAGGTTCCCGAGGCGGTGAGGCGGGCAGTGTCGTTTGGCACACCGTCGAACCGGGAATAATCAACCAATCTCTCATTACTTTACACAGCATCAGTCTTTTTGATTTAAAATCCCAGCAGACGTCTCTTTGTCAAAGGACCTTTATAAAATTAATTGATGAGCGTCGAAAGCGAAGTGCTCAATTTAAGCGCTCAGAATAATTTGCTAGTATTGTTAGTTTCTCCTTTCATGTCAAGACGATAAGGGCTTAAGTACTTATGTTGGGTGAATCAGAAACAACATCCACCCATTAGATCCATGCATCCATTAGATATACCTATAGACAAAGCATGTTCGTTGTTTATTTCGTTTTTGCATACAAAAAGAGACCACTTTTAATAATCAATATTTATTCTTCCCGCGAAGAGGTGGATTAGTTTACTTTATATTGGAGTAGGTATATTAAGGACAGTTGGATATCGATGTTATGTAGGTACTTAATTTAGAGAATTTTGAATTGTGGGGGATGTAGCGAGGCGAAGAGTGAAATTACGTACAGAAAGGCAACGTCTTGGTCATCGGAAGAAGTTTCTTTAGAGGAATAAAGACATATACCTACTTACTCAATAATAACTATTTTACTGCTATTACGTAAAGAAACATTCCCAATGCAAAAAAAAATCCAATACCTACCACTTGACTCCTACCAGTAACCAATCTGAACCACACATACTTAGAGGGTCGTTTCACTAACGCGCCATTTCTTCAAATTCCCGATAGCCGTACAATCGTTTTGGTTAACGATGCACTAATGCGTTTGCACTGTTCCCATTACCAGGAGACCGCCGACCGCTCATTAATACCACTCGATTAATATCTACAGTGTGTACTGGTAATGTACAATTATGTATAATAGTTTCCTAAATTATGGTTACTGCACACAGTTTCAGAGTACAAATAGCTTTTTTATTTAGGCATGTAATTTCGTGGAAAAAGTAGAGATGCAAAAATAAAATGGTTATTTTTCAACACAATAATGAATAGATCATTCGCTGAATGCCTGACCACATAAAAATCATATTGTGCATGCATGGATTATAGAGTGCCGCGCATTTTCAACAACGATAAAATAAATCTGACGTAACAGAACCTATAAACATTCAAAAGCAATTTATTTTCCTCAATGCGATCTGAACTAAAGCTTGTATCCCTTCATAAAGAATTCTAAACGTGCATTCGCGCATTACGCCATCTTGAGATTTATGGCAACCCGCTGTCCGCCATATTGTTCCAAATTTAAAAGTATTTATTTTCCCACCAAATCCTATAACCGTCGTATCTGAATATTGTTGTAATTTGTAATGTTGTTTCGATAAGCATTGAGTACGTGGACTTCGGAGACTTGATTTGGGTTTCATATGATCGGCCCGCGTATTGGGTAGGTACTTCACGTAGGTAGTTTATTTATTACAGACCGTATTTATGAAATGAGGTAGCAATAATATATGCATCAACAACCTTTCATAACCTATGCATCAACATGTAACCTTTTTGTTTGAAAGCCTAACTTTTTTTTTTCTTTTACAATATAAGTTTACTTAAGTCTATACTAATTAATGACGAATCTTGGCTCATCATGTTATTAGTAAGTATTTTAACTAAACAATCGTTCGTTAATCAAGTTACCGGCGAAAATTACCTAACTGAAAATATCTTAGAAGTAAGGCTGATGTCTTATTATATAACTTATTTGATTTGATTTGATTTGTCTTATTACGAATCTTTGAACTTAAGAACTGTTCAACATAAGATCCAGCAAAAATCTACCAACTTACACAGCATTAGCAATGAATTAGCACGAATTAAAAACTAAATACCTACATAAACACAGATTCACAGTCACAGTTCGGAACATATAAATTTAAAACGTAGCGGAAAATTAAAACGGCTCCCGCGGAGAGGAGGCGCCTGAAAATAATGTTATATACAATAACAAGGAAACAAACAATATGAAAAAATACAATATTGCCGTGAAAAATGGCACCAAGACGCTTTTAAATTTATCACACACAATATCGGGCTTTCAGAAACTGTTATCATTTTTATTTATTTCCGTAAATAATACGGCGGTGTGATCATTAATCCTTAGATGTGTTTGTTTGGTTAGTAGAGCATTTTATCAGAAAAGTTCATGACAAAAAATAACCACTAGCCCTGTCCGTCTATGGATGGATTTCTTTCTATGACTATGACTATCGAAAACTCTCCATGTCTTGGACAGCTTATTAAACTATCATTCCTTACAAAAATCTATGTCAGTCGTTACGGGTAATCAGAGGCCAAAATTCTGAAAACTGGTCTAGCGATAGGATATCGGTATTGCCCAGTAATTGGGTTGTGGAGGTCAGATGGCAGTCTCTCGATATAAAATATGTACTGATATCAGCAGTATCTAGTTATAATAGAAGTCGACCCCAGCGTACCTACCTAATTCGGAAATGGCACAGAAAAAAATACTTCATAAAGAAGCGAATTTCGAATACGCCCGAAAGTATAGGCTAATTGCGCGATTATGAACGTGTTCGGAACGTATGATGCGTTCAATTGATCAGGAAATGCCAGTTAGTGGATACTACAATTTTGACTATTCTGCCCGAGACTTAACGCGATTATGAACGCGTTCGGAACAAGAATTACGCCTCTTTAATTATACATAGCCTAGGTATTGTATAGAATACCTGAATTACTTATACAGATTGTCGGTAACCTCTATATTTATATCGGCATAGTTTTGTGTAAAGTGGCAACCATTTTGTCCACATTAGTAACAAAATCTTCCCTTAGCCTCTTGCCCTACGCACATAAGGGCCTACCCTCGAAAACAATATGTAAATACGCATTATTAAGTTTGGTATAAGACCGGTATAATACAATAAAACGAAACAGATAAGGAAATCCGGGGAATTTTAAATTGTTGCGAGAAAATCTAATAATCCCGGTTCGGGATAGACGCGGGTCGGATCAGCCAATTGATCAATGACAGGCATTCCCTGAATTATTGAGAAATTGTTCTCATTCGATTATAGGAGTACGAGGTGGAAGGAGATCACTTTGAATTGTTTTTAACGATTTGTGGATCGAGAAGTAGGTACCATATTATATGTAAAACAAAAAGATCTGATTTTCTCTTGTAGGTAGGTCTACTAATTACTATGGGTGGGCCTAAAAACCTCAAATAGCTTGTAAGTCATACGTAGATACTTAACTGGTGCAAAAATTGAACACGCAACCTGTAGTGCAGATGTATTTTTCTCACTCAATCACTGCGACGATCGGGGCATAGATAGGTACTAATCTAGATTCTAAATGAGCTCATAATTAAATATTAACATCGCAAAATGCTACTTGACGTACCTACCTACTTATATAGGTTGAGTTTTTCGAAGACTAAAGAAAATCGAAACCGAGAAATAAACTATGTATAAAGACTGGTAAAAACATTGACCTATATGTCTAGACAAGCAGTTCCGAACATTACACATGTCACACTCAAGTGTTGTGCGGGCACAACACAAGCTTCACATTCACTTCGATTGACGTTTGATGCGGTGAGCAACAGACATACCTAAGTACCCGCGTGTAGGGCATGATTTTTGTTCGGAACTACTAGTCTAGGGACATATAGGTCAATGGGTAAAAACTAAAGTTTTCCTAAAAGAAGAGTCGCATAAACTACCTACTCCTATCAGGCACCTATTAATTACGGCACGAATTAATTAAACGCCTTGAATACATAATTAAGTTAAGCGAAGTTGCACTAGTAGCGCTAGAGGTAAAAATAATACCTAAGTAGTACCTAAGGTAACAATTGTACGTAAATTATTACCTTAAACCTGAATGGAATACGTATGAGCTAATTAAAAATATTTTAAGAGCATAGCTAATTACTTTGCTGCTTTAAAAAGTACTTAGGTATCTAGTTGTTTTTATCTTTTTTCCTGTAAAAGCTTTTCTTATTATATGCCTTTTAGTGAAGTAAACCTATAAATCCGGTAGGCTATTACAAAACTTTCAACACTAGGTAGATAAATGAAAGAAATAAAATGTAGAAAAGTATGGGGCTACATACCTACATGACAATACCTTTGAGCGTACAACATTGCCCTAGCAGTATAGTTAATTGAACATCATTTTTATAAACAGAAATTCAGAGACAGGCATTTGCCCTGAAGTCATTTCAAATACTTAATACATTTTTTTTTAATCTTTATTTATTTTAGGGGGCTTTATCACTTAATAATACATAACTAACTTCCTTTCATCTTCAAAATTTTATTCAATTAGCCTACATCTTATAAATTCTCTACAACAAAACCTGTTTTCGTAAACTTCCGAACAAAAATACCTACCTACAACAATTTCAAAACTCAAAAGCCGTCAGATCTCAAAGATTGGACGTCTAAGCTTAAAACGATAAAGAAATTAACCGCCCGCGTCTACTAAACAAGTTAATTGAGTTAACCTGTAAACGTCATGTCACAGTCAACCCTTTTCTGCCGACGTTATTGTGTTTGTTCGCTGTCATTTTTAGAATAGAGGTTTTGTTTTATTACAAAGTCATACTTTAGAACCCAGATTTTTTATTATCTACTTCTTTTGGATGCTTGTTTGTACCATGTTCTTAGTAACTGCAGCCTATGGACAACTGTAATACCCTGGGGATTACTGATACATAATATCTATTACCCAACCTTAAAGTCAAATTTTAAAAATCCCATACGTGTTATGTCATCACACAATTATCACAATTGTTTTTAGAACCATCTCCAAGCTATATTATGTAACGATTGATTCCGTTCCAGACTAGGTACCTTGCATTCCTATTCGAAGTTATTAGGTACACGCTGGCCTGTATTACGTATAATTTAAAAAAAGAAAAACATTTTCCAACCGGCCCTTACGTTCCTTAATAGCCATTTAAACATAAATTAAAACGAAATGTCTGCATCGGAATCCTTTTGCACAAAAAAAACAGCGTACATTCCGGCCCCAGGTAAACATGAGATCCTACATTTCCGCGTAACAAATGAAGAAATATCATTCGTGAGTCCATAATTTCATATTTTGGGAGCGTTTTTCCTTCATTACACGCTTTTCGAGACAAGAGGCTAATCTCCAACGAGCTCGACCCGCTCCGTACTGTCTCGGGGAATTAAATTATGCCTTTCTATGAATATTATACTCGATGTCGCAATCTTTTTGCGTTACTCAACCGAGAGTCAGATGAAAAAATCTCAATGAATCATAATAAAATTCTCTAGAGTGTAGGGGTCTTAAGCTTAAGCAGCCAGGTAATATGGATCGTCTTTCTTCTGGTATGATGTGGATTTTTAGTTTCAATTTTTGCTCGTAACTTGTGTCGACTCAAATTGAATTTAAAATCTGCTCTTGGGTTACCAACGTGCCTGTTTACAGAAAAATAGAGTTAGGAAACCGTTTTATTTTGTGCTCCTTCAGAAATAATTTATCTACCACTTTTTACTTACCACAATTTACGGTAAATTGGGATGAGCAATTTGAATAGCTAAAAAATATCTACTGGTCATACACGATTGACGAACAAAATATAAGTACAATCTCTATTTGAACAAGCCTCTACATTCATTCAATGGAACAACCTTCATTTAAAATGTAAAAAAAATAATGATGCGAGCCATCACAGTTCAATCTCGCGGAAAGCAAATAATCACGGCAATGTATCCGACATCCGTTCATGCCAGGTCCCCCTACGGCGCCGTAGTTTTTTATCGTAGAGCCGAGATAAATGTCCGGTTAGCGGGGGTCCAACGTTGATTTATACAGGACGTCCGTCAGGGCAACGAATTACGTAGGCTACGATGTAAATCACCTAACGTTGGAGGCGAATCGATAGCCTTAATGCCATACCGATGTGGATGCTTTCGTAAAGGTGTTTCGTGTTCGCTTGAGAGGTGCAGCCTGCCCGATCATTCACGAGCTGTTAGGTATTTCGCTATACTTCAACTGCCACCTCGAATATTTTGCTTACATTTAAGACGATAAATTCAAATTAATCATAAATGATATGACATGGTACTTAAAACTTATTTTAATTTCATAACCTACACATGAGCGAAATTGTTCATACCTACTCGTTATTCTAGAGATAAATCCCTTGCCAACTCCATCTTTATAATGACACCTTCACACAACACAACTCATTAAACTCGCCTTAAAAAGTTCGAATTTTCCACATGCCACGCCATAGATTAAAAAGGTCAACAGAACCTTAATAGATTAAAACAATAAGTAGCTCCGTAACAAGGAACGGGCTCCTTCATTATACCAATGTTTATTACAGGCTGACTCTAAACTTTTTATAACGAAAAAGTTGACGATCGTAAAACACGTACAGGTGGATTAAAAAGGGCAAAGTTAGGTAAGGGCTGTGTCCCACGGGGCCGGGATTTAGGTAAAGTACGTAAAGTGCGACAACTTAGAAGTCTTTACTGTGAGTTTTTATTTTGTTTCTGTATTGTATCAGCCTGTTTGGAAGTTAAATGGGACGTGGAGGCGGTGGCTTAATTATGTTAGGTATCTTTTTCTGTAAAATGATGGTGAGGTAGATATACCTACCAGCCTTTTTGCGCTTCAACACCGTGTTGTTTTCTTACTTTGTAAGTACTCCAGTACCTCGATCTTATGACCGTTACATAAAATGCGTAGTCAACATGTTTTTAAACGGTTTATAGTTTTGGGCTATCGAAGTTAGCATAACAGGTTAACAAACTTTTAAGTCAATGCTGCAATGAGACAAATAATAACATAATCGAAACACCAAACTTGTATACTGCCATCAAAGTTCAAACAAGGCAGCTACTGAACTAACCAAATGGCTCGATAGTTATCCATCATAAATAACACTATGTCACCAAGTCAGTCTCACAGTCTTTCATAACTGAGACACTGCCAACGTTGTCTCGGATACTATAATTGGAGTAGGGCGTAATACACCCTGAAAATGAACCTTATATGTATCGAAGTAAAGTTGGAATTTCATTGGGGGAAGTTGCACAAACGTTTCACTTTTAAAAACGCCTTGGATGTTGAGTGGATGCTCGTGTGAAAAATGGAGAGAACACTCGTTCTTCACTCAGCATAGCATGAATGTAACGAAGAGATTATTGTCTGGTTTTTCAGAATAGTAGTGTAGGATCCTTTATGTATGTTTGAAGACAAGATGAGGTGTCTAATACTTTAGAAGTTTGGATACTATCACATCAAAAACGGTCGGATAGAGAGCGAGTGAAGATTTTATAATAAGTAGAATATAGTTAAAGCATGACCGTATCTTAATTTTCAAGTTTGGGATTTTAATACTGTCTACTCTTGCAATTCTCTAAAAACTCAGTTTATGCTTTTTGTTTTTATTATAAGTATGCACTACGTAGGTACTTACCAACTTACCTACCTACAATTTATATACAGTAAAACATTGATTACTTATTTTTATTTAAACCGTTTAAATAAAAAACCCGCCAAGTGCGAGTCGTACTCGCGCACCGAGGGTCCCGTATCATTTTTGGACGTATAAAGTGAAAAAATCCGGACCGCAAAACTAATTTTGTTTGTGAAGGAATTTTGATGATTTTGAAAAAACTGTACTAGTTAGGAACATCGTTTTATTTTTGGTGCCATATTTGGGTCAATTCCTATCAACTCTAATTATTTTAGATTTTTCGCACCGCAAACTTCGGAGATAAGGAGGGGGGAATGGTATTTTTTTGGACATTTTTCATCATATGTCGAAAACTGTGAGACATAAAATAAAATAAAAATATATTTTGAAATGTGTAGATCAAGCCCTTTCATATGATATGTCATTTAACCTAGTAACCCCACTTTAAAATTTCGGACCCCCACTCCGGCCCCTTTTGCAATGAAAATAAAAATATTTTTGGACTTTTTTCATTTGCAATAAAGTTGAACAAGCATTCTTTAAAACTGTTCCAAAGTTCAAGTCGATAGCATAAGTAGTTGCTGAAATAATCAGGTGTGACAGACAGACAGACAGACGAAGTCGCACCGTAAGGGTTCCTTTTTACCATTTTGGTACGGAACCCTAAAAATAAGTAATCAATGTGTTTTACTGTTCTTACTTAAACTATGATTAGGTAGTACATTTATATTAATCCAGATTGTTTTTTCTTTTGTTTAATACGTAGGTACCTAAGTATTTACCTACCCCAATAAAAATATAAAATAAGTAGGTACAACCCCCTCCAAAAAATCTCGCTGCGATCGTAAGAGCAAAATAATAATCGAACCAGACTGAAACAAACTAATCCATAAAAGTCGTTTGCACATGACAACTTACGTTTTCAAGCAAAAAGTTTAATTTAGCCCTTGAGTTATAACCGGCAGCTGGTGTTATTAGGGTCGTCAGATCGTAAGAAATCCCTACAAAAAAAAAATAACTAGATACTAATATCAGTTTTCACAACCCTTATTTACAACTACATATTTATGGTTTTACCTAGAATATTAAAATATATCATCACAGTTTGTAGACCTCTAATAAATTGATAGTTTTGTTAAAAAACATTGGTATGGCGGCCCTAACGTCGGGTGTTATTGGGCGAAAATTGCAATATGGCTCCCGAGAAAAATTACAAGTGGGAAAAGCTGAGCACCCTTCAAACTGCAGTGAGGGGAACGGAGCTTGAGGTGACGACTGAAAGCGCTTTGTGATAATGAAAATGGCTGATTTTGGTGCTCACGTTGCGTGTGAGTAGATAAAAGGATGATATGAGCACAATAATATTATTATTTTGTCTGAAAACTTTATTTAAGTATACCTAGGGCTGCCATCTGTCCGGGGTTCCCCGGATTTGTCCTAGTTTAGAGGGCGTCCGGGAAGCGTCCGGTAGGGGTTTCAAAGTGTCCGGATCACCCGGACACTTTGTGTCAGGGGAATCCTGATTGATGAAATATTTTTTTCGGGGGTGTCCGGGGAAAATTCTCAATTTCAGACAAATGTCCGGGGTTTTTAAAGTTTTTGTCCGGCGTCAGCAATTTAGGTGATGGCAACCCTAAGTATACCTGACACAAAGAATAACGGAGCACTACCTATCTACAGGTGATATTGACTGAACATCAAATCGTCACAGGACTCATAGGCGTCACAGCCCTAAAATCGGTTGGTTCGAGATCATTGCAGAGATGATATACCTACCCGACTCCCAGCATTTGGAACATTATAATTATAAGTAGATAAGTACTGATTATTTTACCAACCTGAGCAACTGTGTAACAAACCTCTAAATACTTAGAACACATAGAGCCATTTACATAAAAACCTAATTTAAAGAATAAAAATGTTTATTCCTCCTAACTACGCAATAAGAGGTGTATTACTTACATAACATTCTCGTGTAGCGAAAGTACGTAGCCTCTGTCGCTTCTCTATAGCTAGTAGCTAGCAGGCTAGCTAGCTCTCGCATGGTCCCGTGAGCCTTGAGCCGCGATTAACATCGCACCTAATGTGAAAAGCGGCGGAAGGGAAAAAGTTTCAACCTACGATAATAATATTTGTATGCCTATCTTACATTTAGGTACCTACCTGTCATTTATTTGCTAACTATATATAATTGTATATAAAGTGTTACATAAATCGAAATAACCAAGAATCATCAAAATAATTCCAAAAACACTTGCTCGAGTCAAGTGTCGAAACTTGCCTGGGGGAATTACCTAGTACGTACTGTAACTATCCTCTCAGGACCACCAATCAGTGATATCTTTGCACGTACAAAAGAAAGAAAACCCTTTAACGATTCAGATTGCGAACTAGGTTAATTCTACCTTACTGTACTAACCTAATTCCAAGGATACAGTTTCCACCTTTATCCAGTCACTGACGAGAAGCACTGCCGGTACGGTCAACATCCGTACCGGCCGGACGTCATTTCAGGACCGGAAAATCGCCAATCTCCTCTCCCTAGGGATTTTTTTTATTTTACACGCTCGCGTTACTGACATCTGGTGCCGACTGTACTTTATACAATTTAGTAGTTTGTATGTGACTGTGTCGTGTTCCGATAAGTACCTGCGTAGGTGTAGTACGTACTTGCAATGTATTTAATGGTATTTTTTACGCCTTTATTCCTAGATGGGGAAGTTTATCTAAGACTCTAACGCTGAGTTGCAGAAAAGGTCATTAAGTTTTAAAGGAGACTTTAACGATAGAAATTGTATGGTTAATGCCTCCATTAAAATTTAATTATCTTTCTGCAACCGACCGTAAGTATACTAATATTATAAAGCTGAAGAGTTTGTTTGTTTGAACGCGCTAATCTCTGGAATTACCAGTCGGATTCGAAAAAATATTTTTGTATATGATAGCCAGATTCATGAGGAACAGCATAAGCTATTTAACATCTCGGTACGGTTAGGGGCCGAGCAATGGGGGTGAAACCACGGGGAATAGTTAGTGTTAGATAAAGGTAGGCGACTACCCTCAGATTATAGAAAAGGGATCTTTTTATATGTCTATGGGGCTAGCCATTAACCGGGCACAAATCCAAACTCCAGGCGCCAACTGACAATTTTCTAATGAAAAAAACCAATAACACCTTCCCCCATCTGGGGATCAGGGAGGACCTATCCATGAGGATTTTTTTTATAAGATTTTGGTGGCAATGGCAAACAGGCATACGACTCGGCCCGCCTGATGGTAAGCGGTTCACGTAGCCTGTGAAACGTTTGCAACACGGAGTAGGTACCTACCTACTTTAAAATGAGGATTCGCTGTGCCGACAGCTTCGGGGACAAGCAAGTCCCCCCCGCTGTCAAGACAGCGTATCCTCAGCTCTGGCGACCTTACTCACCACAGGAGAAACACAACACTACCATAGGGTAGCGTTAGGGTATCGCTGTGATATCCTGTAAGGTGGAGGTACTTCCCCAGTGGCATCCAGAATTGAGCGTGATATCCCTACCAGGAAGGGTACCTACAGCAAAGAAAACCGGACAAGTGCGAGTACGACTCGCCCCCTAAGGGTTCCGAAATATGCAATAGCGCCATCTATGCCTCATAGTAGATATATCATAATTATCTTGATCATAGATGGTGCTACTGCATACTTCTAGTGGCGCCATCCATGAGCAGATGGCTCCACTTATGGTCCGGTGACAACTGACAGACGGACGGACTATAAGGGTTCTGTTTTACCTTTAAGAGGTACGGAACCCTAAAAAAAGCAGAAATATAGAAAAAAAATACATAAAGAAGGATTTATACGACCCATATACCTACATAGAGAGGTACATACCTACTAACTAAAGAAACCGTATAAAACTAATAGGTACATAACTCAAGCTAAATGGAATATTTCCCTTTAAATCCCTTACCCGGTTGCAGTTGGCAATATGCTATGATTTACAACCGCGAGATATTTATTAGGCCAATAAAATTTGTCCTTAGCTCTCCTGAAGGTGTTCCTTCTTCTCCATATATCATGGGACTAGGTTTACATTGTAAAGGTGTGAATTGCGTGTAGACGAGTTGTTTCAATGTGATATTAAAGGTAATATAATATAACTAGTACTTTTCCCGCGACTTCGTCCTCGCGACCCAAAAGAACTGTGCATTTTTTCCGGATAGAAAGTAGCTTATAGCACTCAAGAATAATGCAGCTTCCTATTAGTGAAAGAATTTTCAGAATCGGATCAACGGTACTTTCATACAAACTTTCTATCCCCCTTTGCACCCGTTTTGGGGGCGAATTTTCAAAAACAGAGGTAAAAGGGTATACTGTCGAGGGGGTCCCATTTTCAACAATTCAGGATCTGATGAGAGGATCGCATGGAAATCGAGGGAACTCCTCAAATTTTATAGCCATGTACAATGTGTTTTCTTTCATTAAGAAGTGGGTACTTCAGAAGGAGTCTTACAAAATTTGGTCAAGATCTGATGATGGGATCCATGACAAAATAACAGAACTCTTCAATTCTCAGGAGCACGTAATCAATACTCGGGTAAATCACTGGGGGTATTGGGATATTTGATTTACCGCGATGTCTTTATGGTAAAGTTTAACGTGGTAGTGGCACATGACGATGAGCAATGGAACTCTTCAACGGCTTACAGTAAGGGTATAGGGATGAAAGTTTGTATGGAAGTACCGTTAGTTTTGAAGTTAGAGTCATAGAAATTGGTATTTAGGCTTTTCTTTTCAAACAAAGAAACACATATTTCAGGGTTTTTGGAAATTCACCCTCAAAAGGGGTACAAAGGGGGATGAAAGTTGGTATGAAAGTACCGTTAGTTTTGAAGTTAGAGTAATGAAAATTAGTATTTAGGCTTTTCTTTTCAAACAAAGAAATACGTTTCAGGGTTTTTGAAAATTCGCCCTCAAAAGGGGTACAAAGGGGGATGAAAGTTTGTATGGAAGTACCGTAAGTTTTGAAGTTACAGTCATGGGAATTGGTATTTAGACTTTTCTTTTCAAATATTTGAATAAGTATTTCAGGGTTTTTGGAAATTCGCCCCCAAAAGGGGTGCAAAAGGGGATGAAAGTTTGTATGAAAGTACCGTTAATTTTGAAGTTAATCATGGAAATTGATTTAGGCTTTTCTTTTCAAATAAAGCAACACGTGTTTCAGGGTTTTTAAAAACACGCCTTCAAAAGGGGTGTAAAGGGAGATGAAAGTTTGTATGAAAGTACCGTTGATCCGATTCTGAAAATTCTTTCTACTAATAGGAAGCTGATTATTCCTGAGTGCTATTCCCGTGGGTCACGCGGACGAAGTCGCAGGCAAAGTGCTAGTATTGTATTTGTATATAGAGATTTTTAATATATATTTTTTTGTAGTTTGTAAGTACCTACCCTAGGTATTTAGTATAGCGATTTATCATCATTATACTAAACTAGCTGTTCCCCGCGGTTTCACTCCCGTTGCTCGGCTCCTAAGGGTCGTTGCGTGATGTTATGTAGCCTGTACTATTCCTCATGAATCTGGCTATCATATATAGAAAGATTTTTTCGAATCTGACTGGTAGTTTCAGAGATTAGCGCGTTCAAACAAACAAACTCTTCAGCTTTATTATAATAGGTACCTACTAACACTTTGCCCGCGACTTCGTCCGCGTGACCCACAGGAACCGTGCATTTTTTCGGGATAAAAATAGCACTCAGGGATAATGTACCTAGCTTTCTATTAGTGAAAGAAAATTTTCAAAATCGGATCATTAGTTCCGGAGATTACCCCCTACATACAAACTAACAAGCTTAATACCTCTTTTAATATTATAATAAAACAGACACACAGAAGAAATGGCTGAAAATGAAAATGAAATAAGGTTTAGACTTAGAGTGAGTAGGGTCGTCTGTCGTCCCCTATTTTTTAATGGGGGCAATAAAATTCTAGGTTTAATTATGTCACTGACAAATCAAATGTTTTTTAAATTAAGTGCAATACAATTCAAAGAACTGTCATTGTCAATTAACAAATAAGGAGGTAAAGATACCTAATTAAAGAGATCAATGCAAGGAGGACTACAACAGACAAGTAAAAACACCAAGGTTCATCAAGGTGGTCCACGGGCAATTTTTCTTGCCCGTAGACCACCTTCGACCACCTAGGTGGTCTACGGGCAAGAAAAATTGCCCGTGGACCACCTAGGTAGACGAAGGTGGTCTACGGGCAAGAAAAATTGCCCGTGGATCACCTAGGTGGTCGAAACAGGTGGTCTACGGGCAAGAAAAATTGCCCGTGGATCACCTAGGTGGTCGAAACAGGTGGTCCACGGACAATACCCGGCGCTATCTATACAAAGTGTACCACTAACGTAAACACTTTCCGTAAGCGGCGCCAGCGCCACCTTTTGACAGTATTCCGTATCATACAGATGTGAGTTGCAGTAGCAACTTTAGTTGGTGGCCAAAAATAACGACATAATTATTATGCCCAAATACTCAAATGCCAGTTAAATCCCAATCAAGTTGAACTAAAGGCCTAATACATTTTTATTAATAAGTTGTTTGGTAAGCCAAAATAACACAACCAATCATTATAATTATGTATAAGATATAAGACTTGTACAGTTTATAAGTGATACGTGATTTATGACTTGAGTATAGTTTTTGGACAAGTTTTCAGTAGGTATACAAAAGACAAAAGATATTTCTACACTGTTATAAGAAGGGCACCACTCTCAAAAAACAGTAATAATCTTGCCAAAATAAAACTTGATTTTCTTTAAAAATATTTAAGAAAATAACACCATGTAATCAACTAAAAATATTTATTTCGCTAATATAACTAAATAACACTAAAATACATTCAAACTTCATCGACAAGCTTAAACCTCTGGTGTTGAGGTTCAGGTATAACATTGAAGTACTTCTTCAGTATTGTCTGTTGCTCCCGCCCCCCATAGATTCTCTGGACCCAGGTGTGGTCCCAATTGGGGTCAAACTTCTCACATGTTACGACTACCTTCCCAGCTTCCATTGCAAACAGGGTGCCATTCTTACCAAAGCCAACCTGAAAATATTAATTTGATAATGCACAAACATTATCAAATTATAATATAAAATTATACATATTATTATTGACAACTTTATTACATGAATTGCATTTATTTTTTATAAGATTTTTTTTATCTAATAAAATATGAATACTGTACCCTACTGTCACCCTAGTACTAGTACCTACCCTAGGGAGAAATATTAATAGGCATAGGCAATAGTTATAATCTTACAAAAATCTTGTAGTTGTATTAGCTTACTGGTCAGCAATTTATTTACTACTAACTGGGTCATTCTCCGGTGTCCCATTGTTTGGTTGATTTCGGTGGCACAATTTTCTCTGATTAACTAAGACATTTTAAAGGAAATATCTGTACCCTCTGCTACCAATACTCTCTACGTTAAATCTAGATTCGATATTTCCTGTTAGCCGAAAAAAATGTGCCACCGAAATCAACCAAACAATGGGACACTGGAGAATGACCGAACTACAATTTTAAAAAAATGTATATAGATGGTTGTTTAGTAAGAATTAGCAAACACTCACATTTAATCCAGGGTGGAACCTAGGTGTCCTCTGTGTAGCCAACATATGACCAGCCTGAACAAAGTGTCCATCTTGCACTTTCCACCCTCTACGTTTGGGCTTCACCTTGCAATTTGTGTTGGATGTACTACCACCGGTTTTCTTACTGGCGTTACGAACAAATTCTAAAATTACAGTAGGTAAAGTAAAATAATAACCGTCTTCAATAATAACATAACCTCCAAACTCTGGATCAATCATTCTCACCTTTGATGACTGAATTTGCTTTGCCTGTGTTCAATATGAAATTAAAAGACATTTTGATTATCGTATAGCAATAATTTCAGCCTGAATTAAATACTTTTATTTCAGAAAAACCAAATTGACTGAAATGCTAACCTGACAGCGTAGTAGTAGTGACCTACACCTACTCACAGAACATTAAGGTACTCTAGCGAGGACCTACTATATATTTAATCTGTGCTAGTGACTAGTGAGCTCGCTGTCGCTAGAGTAATATTGTTCTGTGGTCACATCCCTCCCTAAGTCACAGTGACAGTTAGTGACAGTAGTGTTGCCGCTCGATAGGCAATCTATCGATAGCTGGCTGATAGCAAGAATATCGATAGTATTGATAGCGCGGATTAGAGATGTGCCGTTGCAGGCGTTATTGCCCGAAGTGGGAATATTGGTGGCAATATTGCCAGCAAAATTGCCAGGAATGGAAATATTTGGGAATATTGCTTATTAATAGTCAAATTTAGTACTGAAACTATGTACAACACTTATATGCAATAAAATATTATTTTGGGGAAAATTGCCAATATTGCCAGCATTTTTGGCAATATTGCCGGTATTTTACCGGGAATATTGCCCATGTTGCCGCACACGATAGTGAATATGTTACTGTAAAAGCCCGAATAGTGGTAAATCCTAGGTTTTACCGCAAAATCTTAGGATTTACCTACTAACATGAGTTGGTAAATGTAAGGATTTTATAAAAAGGAGATAATTTTTGGGCTTTTACCATTAGAGTTTGGTACATCCTAGGTTTTACCAATGACGGTTGGTAAATGTTAGTTTTGAGGCTGCGGAAACTAATATTTTGCGAGTTCCATCCTCGTTTTCGGTGCCACTTGCATTTTACACGTCACCGGCACTGTGGGAAGTGCAGCCCCTCCGCCCTTGCGTAACAAATCTCAGGCACCCAGGCTCGCCTTCGCAACTTCGGGCGCCGCGGCGCCCAAAACACTCGGCGCGCCGCGGTCTCAAAGAATATTATTTTTGAACTTAAATAAAAAAAGGGGTTTTTAGGGGATTATAAAAAATCTTGTGGGACAATAATTTGGTAAGGGTTGGCAGCACTGCAGATTGACATTTCCAATTTTGAGTTTGACATTGACAATTTGATTTGACATTGTTTATTCTTTGTGCTTTGTGATTTACGTCGCGTGCATCGCGTGTTTGTAATTTAAATTTTGCGTTGTTTATCGATTCGATGGAAAATTATGTTTTCGGAATATAGTGAATACAAACCTGTTTAAACAAGGCAGTAAATAATATACTATCTCTAATCTCAAACAATGTCGTCCGACCCATTAAATGTTGCTAGGCGTAAGCTAAACGATGTGCTTGGTGAGAAATCCACCAAATATTTCAATCACATGAAACAGTGGTTTCGCATGAAATTAACTAAAGAAGAATTTGATGCTGAAGCTCGAAAACTACTGTCTTCCGACCAAGTGCACTACCATAATGAGTTTTTACTGGCTTTGTTGAATAAAGTGGAGGGATTGGCCGAAGCCTCGATAAGCATCGCTCAAGAAAAAGCGAGTTCTCATAATAGGAATAGTAGAAGGCACAAGAGGAGTTCCAGAACTTCAGAGAAGTCTAACTTTGAGCCTGTTGACTTGCTGGAGTATCTGCCACCAAACTCTCCCCCAGGAGCAGGCAGTGATGGAGTTAAATATGCTGCTCAGGTAACATTCGTTCAATTGTCTCTGGGTGTAATAATAAACAGTGTCTTAATCTAAAGCGGACATTTACATGTCTTTGTTCCTTTTATTTCAAGATTAAAGTTCTTACAAAATATTTTCTTTTGCAGGAAATATTCCTACCAGACCATGCATTAGTTGTCGGTCGCTTCATGTTGGCAGCCTGGGAGACAGGACTTGAAGGTGCAGAAGATGATGCTGCTGATGCTATTGTTGTCGCTGTGCAACATTTTCTCAAGAATGTAATCTCTGCTGTAATATCCCAAAGGAAAGGCTACAAGATGCATAACAGACACTTCATGTATGATGTAGGTGGAGACATGCCAAACATGTGGTTGAGGAATACTGCAAAACTGTATGATCCACAAAGAGAAGGGAGAGTTAGTGTGGATGAAGGAATGACTGATCTGTTGGGACCACGGTGTCCACCTACAATAGATGAGATGGAACACTCTGCAGCTTTTGAAATTGCATGCAGGTGAGAATTAACTAATTACTTCCAAAGGCAACTGAATAAATAATGGTCTACTAAATTATCCTAGAGTATTAATACTGTGAATAGGATTTCATTTGACCCCAAAGGACTCTTACCAAGGCTAGTCTAATAATTATGATGATAGAATTTAGAAGCTGCCTGTGCTACTCTTGTTGAAATAATCTATTAGTTGCCCTAACAAAACCTATGTTTAGGGTATGCCAGAAATCTATACAGAATACATAGCCTAAACATTTTGCCTTAAATGCTTTATTTCAGTTTAATGATTATTTATTACTCATAATGAACATAGTTCACTTACAATGAGTTTACATGACTAATTATAGCTATTACATGGCTTTAACTTATAACAGAGATCGAACGGTTTTAAATAACATTTTCATAGACATATTTCTTCAATTGACTTCAAAATACAGCAATTGATTGACTGTCCTTAATGACACTTGGTAAATCATTAAATAATTGTGCTCCTTCATACGTAATAGTTCTCTTCCCGTAATTAGTTCTGTGTTTTCTTAATTGAATTTTGTTTGTATTTCTTACAGTAATGGAAAGTTCTTTTAGTTAATTTGATTTCAGACTGTATTTGACCATCTAGGATTTTTCTCATGCACATTGTGTAAGTGTTTTCTATTTCAGTACCAACACAGAGCCAAATGATGACAAGTTGACAATAGATGAGTTTTACAACACACTGCTGACACACAAAAATATTATATCCTGCCACTCTGTGTATGCTGTCAACATGGAAAGATTAGCTGCTTTGTTAAACCATCCTAGTTTATAACCAATCAAAAAATAAATGTAATTTTAATTATAGAAGTGTGTGATATACAGGGTGGCAGGTTAAACAGTGGAAATATTTTAAGGGGTTGGAGCTGGTCCCATAGTAAAAGTTGTTCATAATGATGAGTACAATGACCCTTTAAAATATTTCCACTGTCTAACCTGCCACCCTGTATATATAATAACACCCTGTCACTGGGTCAGGAGTCCGTAGCCTTTATTGATATGCAATAAGTTCAATTCTATTGACAAATCATCACATGTAACTAAAAAAAAACTCACATAGGTATTGGTGTGAGTTGTGTGACAACTTTTTCGTTTGTAGGACCTCAATATAAATAGATATTGCAAAATTAGCACACGCGCCCGTGCTTCGGTAAAATGGCTGCCATTTCATTATTGGTTGGATAAATTATAATATATCATGACATGGGTATGGTATAGTATAAGGGTGATTTGTCGATAAAATTGATCATATTGCATACCATTAAACGCTCTGACCAGTGACTGGGTACATTGTTAATATTGTATTTTGAGTATATTTTGTGTTTAGGTGCTTAAAGACCAGTCCCACTATCTCTAGATTGAATTCAAAAATGGAACAAAATTTGTATGATATCATACATCAAATTAGTTAAAAAAATTCTAGAGGTGGTGAAACCAGCTGTTAAATAATACTGTATTAGTTTAATAGTCATAATTATATTCAAATATAATAATAATAACAAAAAATAACAGATTTACTTTACATAATACATTCAATAATTCCTCATCTTAAATTAATTATGATTATTTAATGGTCTTTAAAAGCATTGACGGACAATCTATGGTTGCCTAAAATGAACACTAGTGGAATGTAGAAAACAAAGCAAGTTCTCAAATTACCTGTGGACTTTTAAAAACTATCCGTCTTACCACAAAAAAGATAAACATCTGTTGAACACGAATGATACCAAAAATAATACACACTTACTTTAGCACTAACTTGTCTAAAACAAGTGTGTATTATTTTTGGTATCATTTTTGTTGTACAAATGTTTATCTTTTTTGTAATCCTACTAATCACACTAATATTATAAATGCGAAAGTTTGTGCGTGTGTGTGTGTGTGTGTGTGTGTTTGTTACTTCTTCACGCTGAAACGGCTGGACGGATTTGGATGAAATTTGGCAAAGAGGTAGCCTGAGACCAGAGCGCCTAACATGAGCGCCGCGACAAAATTTTGTCGACGCTTTTATCGTGCATTTGTCTCGTATTCGCACGAGTAAGGGCGAGACAAAACAGTCGACAAAATTTGTCGCGGCGCGCATGTTAGTCATGCTGGAATAACACATAGGCTACTTTTTATCCCGGAAAACGCGGGCGAAGCCGCGGGCGGAAGCTAGTAAGACTCTATAGCTAGGGTCCATTTCAATTGAATTTGTTAACTTTGTAAACAATGTTAGTATGGCCAACTGTCAAAATTTGATGAATTTGTATAGAAAGTTTGTTTACATAGTTCTATTGAAATGAACCATACAGCAGATGTTTTTGTGATAGGTGGGTGGCTCGTTGGTACGTTATACATGGCAGTGCAATTTAAATGTCAATTTCTATTGTTGTCCACATACTTATTGAACAATATTAATTATGCTTATGCTCCAGATTGAAGCATTGAAGGAGACCCGCTAGGCTCCAGATTGAGGCATTGAAGGAGACCCGCTCGGCTCCAGATTGAGGCATTGAAGGAGACCCGCTAGGCTCCAGATTGAGGCATTGAAGGAGACCCGCTAGGCTCCAGTTTGAGGCATTGAAGGAGACCCGCTAGGCTCCACATTGAGGCATTGAAGGAGACCCGCTAGGCTCCAGATTGCGGCATTGAAGGAGACCCGCTCGGCTCCGATGGTGACTCGACGGTTACTTGAGGTATGCTTCTGCTAGGTTGAGGAGTTCTTTGGGGACTGGGATTTACAGGTAACTGTTCCAATTCGTGCGCCTCTGCGTCTTCAATATCGGACCTCATGGCGCCTAGGAACCGTCGCTTTTTCCACGCGAGAACCCCGAGGACTGCTAACAAAGCTGCAATCCCGATGACTCCGAAAGTAATACCAGTTGCTGATGCTGTCGACATGGCATACAATCCTGAATAGAGTGTGGAAACGTTAGAATTTAACATAGCATAAAAATACTTCGATGTTTAGGCACAAATTACGTATAAGTGACGGTAGAAGCGTAGATATTTATACCTCTTACAAGGTTACTGCTACTGAAAATTTAAAATTAAATGCTACTATAACACTTTACCCGCAATCGCGCTTGCGACCACCAGACCAACGAGGAAGTAATTTCCTCCTGACTTAGAACATAAAAAACTATTAGGGACCTAAAGACAAGTACCTAATAATTGATAAAAATGGTAACTACCCACCTTCAACATCAAATTGAATGAAGTCGATATGCTCCTGCCCGTCATCAAGACCTGCTCCGCATGTCCAAGTGCCGGCATCCTCGTATTTCACTTTGCGAATGGTCACTGCGCAGTCTCCACGATCTAAGCTCTTGTTGCTTGGGAAGAAGTATCGACCCAGGATTGGACTGTAAATTATAACGTTAGGTACTGTTAATTATAGTAAAAAAATCGACAAAAATCGCTGATATTATTAAATTGTACTTATAAGAGATTTTTAAAACAAACTGACCCGCGCGGTATTTGAACCCGCGACCTCTGCCGAACCGTGACGTTGCTCTAACCACTGAGCTATAGCAACCGAGCAGGCGAACCGTGGCGTTGCGACTGTTACGAGGCGCGAACGCCACGGCGGTATGTAGAAGCCTAGGAGGTCGTCTCCGAAACTAGGTATTGATTTGATTCTGAAAATTCTTTCACTATATTAGGACTGGCAACATTATCCTTGAGAGCTATAGGCTATTTTTTTTTAATACAAGATCCCGAGGGTCCCGCGAACGAAAGCTACCTACCGTTCTGTAAATAGAATCAATAACTTACTTTGTCTGAGTAACATCAGAATTGATGCTAAACGGTTGCCCATGGGGCGGCTCAAATCGGCAGTAACTCAGCGGCATCATTCCCTTCGTAGTCGCACAGGCCAACGTCATAGGCTTGTTGTGGACTGCAGTAATGTTGTTCTGAACTGCGGCCACCTGCATCACAACCCTGACTTGGATAGACTGCATCAGTTCCACGCCAGTAGCCTGCGTTCCGATGTGACAGCGCCATGTTCCCGTGTCGTTTTTTGTAGCATTAACTTTTATGGCGCAATGGCCAGCGTTGAGACTGGCGCCTGAAAAACTAATAGTAAA
Organism: Thalpophila matura; assembly: GCA_948465475.1. Lineage (NCBI taxonomy): Eukaryota > Metazoa > Arthropoda > Insecta > Lepidoptera > Noctuidae > Thalpophila > Thalpophila matura. The sequence continues at coordinate 6,400,118 of OX419183.1, read as the reverse complement.
TTTTTGAATTTCAATAAATGGACAGTTTGTTGTTCGCAAAAGTCTGCTGTATATTTTACTCTAGCAAATACTTATCATTTGTCATCAGTCCAAAGCATATCTTACTTAATATATCTAAATGATACATCCGCAAGACTAGGGGTGAGATGAGACTCACAGACCGCACTTTGACTTTAATTGGCTAAGTAAGCGTTTCATTAGAATGTGGACATTATTCACATTAAGTTAAGGTTCATATTCGTATGAAACGCTTGTTTACAATCGTTTATCTTTTTTGAAATCGGTTAAAAAGACATGCATAAATTTTGCCTCTATACGCACGAACGAACACGAACATTTGGGTCGTACGTGTGGACGTAACACAGCAAAGCGAACACGAACACAGTTCGACTTGTATTCGTTCGATCGCCACGAACATTTTTGACGAACACAGTGTTCGTGTTTGATCGTGCGTATACGGCTTTATGCATAAAAGTACCTGATTACAATCAGGCGCGGTCCCAGGGGGGGGGGGGGTCACGGGGGTCATGACCCCCCCCAAATCGTACAAAAATGCGCCAAAAACGGTAATTTACGGTATATCACGTCGGCATTAATCGGTATAACCCTAAAGTCTACAGCTGCGGTATGACCCCCCCCAAAATCGTCGGCTGGGACCGCGCCTGATTACAATTACATAACAAAACCATTGTACCTATCTAAGGGCGTCGACATTGGAAATGCTATAAAAATTAAGAACAGATAACGATGTCGTGCGAATTTTATAGCGCAAAACATTGTAGATATGGTATCTGGGACTGAATATGAATATATACATGTATTTATGTATGTTGTTCTCAATGTAGCTACACTATTATTTACTATAAAAATATGTACGTAGCCTTACATAGAAAACTATACAGGGTGGCAGGTTAGACAGTGGAAATATTTAAAGGGATCATTGTAGGTACTCATCATTATGAACAACTTTTAATATGGGGCCAACCGAATCGCGAAAAAAAATCTGCTGTTCCATACATTTTGTTGAGTTATGTGAACATAAATGTATGGAACAGCTGATTTTTTTTTCTCAATATCAGTGTTGGTACCAAAGTAAAAGTTGTTCATTATGATGAGTACAATGACCCCTTAAAATATTTCCACTGTCTAACCTGCCACCCTGTATCTCTATTATTTGGGAACTTATGTAGGTATAATTACCTAATTGTAAAGGTTTCCCAAATGTTTTAGGTAGGTACTTTACAGTAGGTAGGCCTAAGTAGCGTACCTAACTACAGAGTGGCAATGACTTGTAAAATACCAAGACATGTGGTAGGATTTTTAATATTTTTATTCATTATCAGGATTATTTAATTCTTTTGGGGCTCCAGTCGCAGAATTAGCCAGGTGACCCGTTGTGAGTTACGCCACTAATAACAAACGTATATTCTCAAATCAAAAATATGCTTAAATTTACGATGCCATACGTCAAAATTATTCGTGCTTAGGCCCAGCAGTCCCAATTACCTAACATAGAAAGGACACGACACAAGGGACACAGAAACGATCCATGGACTCTTGGGTCTAGTCTCGTCTCTTGGCTCACTTGCGAGTTGCGACTAACCAAGGAACAAACCCTTAATTTCATTTCACTCACTTTTTTCTCACTTTCAATTTCCACGTAACTGATTTCCTTCTCGTATACTTATTACCAATAGTACTTACGAATATCGATTTCCAGAAGGGTGTATAAATCCACAGTAAGCCATAGCCATATCTGTCTTACATTCTATATTAATCTGTTCATTTTCTAGCGCCAATATAGTTTCCACACCGTTCACATCAAACACTCTAAAAGCTGTAAAAAAATATAGGTAGAAAAAAAAAGCACTTTTTGCCACAAATTAAAATTATATCCTTTAAGGATAATACACCGATAATAAATAGACTGTACCTTTTGTGCGTAATGGATAATTCACTGTTATTAAAATTAAAAACACGAAAAACAAATTGTATTTACACATTTTTAACTGTCATCACTGAACCGAGTTGACGACTACAGTGTACCGTACCATTACAAAATCAACTACCCTCTACTATGTGATAATTACATGTCATAGGTCGAAGTTTACAGTTGCACTGGTGATAACTTCGAGATAAATGTTAATGACTAAATAATTAATCTAAGCTTTAATTACATACTCAAGTTAAAAATATCTGTATCTATGGAATGAATCGCGTGCTCCCTTAGCCTTATTAACCGTCGCGCTTCGGCGGCGCATGTGTTGATGATAACAAATTGTTGTTGTTTGTGTTGATAATTTCGGCAATCTTAAGGTACGTCTACGCTAGACGAGCCGAGTACGAACGGAGCCGCTCTGCGCGTCGTCAAGTATGGCCTGGACGTCCTGCGTCCACAAGCCCACTGCGAGCACGTTGCATTGCAAATTCCTGTGTTCGTCAAAACATCGACAGTGGTGCCGATTCTGTTGTTTACGAACTGAACTAATTTAGTCATATTATGTCTTATTATATCTCTTACTAATAAAAAACGAGAGACTAGCAGATATTTAGTCCTGTCAAATTAGTCCTCTTGAATAACAACAGAACCAGTGGCGGAGCGCAGCGAGCACGAAAGTCAAAAAGTCAAAAGTCAAAAGTCAAAACATTTATTTCAATTAGACCATTTACAGGCACTTTTGAATAGTCAAGCAATAGTTGTCAGTCAGTTTGTCCGTTAGTTGAAGCTAGTTGTCCGTTCCAAAACGTAGATTCCTGTGGAGAAGAACGGACAAGAAACTCCATGGTTACTCTTTTTCAACTAATTCAACTATACAATTTCTTTGTTTACATTTATGCCCTAATATGTGAAAGCAATGTGAGATATTTTAAAAATCCCTTAGGATAAAAAATAAAATCAAAGGTAGGTACTAAAATAAAATAAAAATCATTTAAACCTGTAAAATGTCAAAATATTGCTTGAGCAGTCAAGAGATGACCACTATCGACTGACAGCGCCCGTTCACGGACATGACGCGTGCATCAGCACCGTTTAACTCAACCATTTTGGAGGGAATCGAACGATCCAATACACACGCCACCATCAGCGGTACATTAAAGCGAGCATGACATGCTCTCAACTGTCATACTACAATCAGCTTAAAACATTGTAAATATCTACATGGTACTCACATTCACAAATCTCAAAGAAATTTACTTAAATATACAAAAATAATGTTATTTATAACTATACAAGAGAAACCAGCTCACTTAGAAACGAACAATTAATTCATGACAATCTCTGGACTGATTACCTATAAATGTCAGAAGAATAATAAAATTTACAAAGTCATAAAGGGGAACAGTTATTAACTCCGATTATATGAGTCTAAGTGGTTGTGGAGCAGGACCAGCATTAAGCCAAGCATCTTTATCAGCAATATAATCTTCTAGTTTATAATATGCTTGCCTACAAAGTGTGCGTTTTATACAATCTTTGAATATATTCTCATTTAATTGGAGAACGTTGGGAGGTAGTTTATTATAAAATTTTATACAGTACCCCATAAAAGATGTATGTACTTTCGATAATCTGTAGCGTGGTTGAACTAGTTTGTTCCCATCTCGAGTATTATAATGGTGTCTTTCACATCTTTCACGAGTCAAACGCTCGAGGCGCGCTCGTTAGTCGGTGCACATTACGCAAATTCGTGCTCAGCGTGTGCTCCGCTCGTGCTCGGCTCGTCTAGTATAGACGCACCTTTATGTAGGTACTATGTAAAGTATAGTCCGCATGATTCAACTTGACCGGGGTGAAGTTGATTCACCGAGACATTCTTGCATGTACAGTCGCTATGAAAACAGTAAAAAGTGGGTAATAAACCTTGTTTCACAAAAATATATTTTTTCAGTTATTTCTTGATTTATGTAGTATGGGATACTTACATAATTGGCAATTTAAATTAACAGCAACTCGTGACTAATTTCTGCCCAGCCAAGTAAGGTCGTGCGGACCGTAGGCTGTAAAAAATTGCCATGCATGATGACTATCACACACACAAAAGCATAGACGAGTTTTATTACACCTCGCAAACTACATAATATATTGCTCTTGTGTTGTTGTCAAAGGAACGCAAGAACGAAAGGATTTATGATTACAAATTACGAACGAACAGTAATTTATGTTACTGTGGGGCAAAATCTTACAACAGAATTTTAGACCAGTTCCCCAACCGATTGAGCCGAAATTTTGCATTAGCACCATCTATGAGAAAGATGCCGCTATTACATACTTCTTCTAGTGTTGCTATCTATGAGTAGATGCCTCCTAGATGGGCAATCCACCAGCCGGCCTAACATGACCACGATAGAAACGGGTTTTGTCTACATAGAAATAGACAAAACCCGTTTCTATCGTGGTCATGCTTTAATAAACATCCGAAATTTTGGTGTTTATCGGGTGTTTACCAAAAACACCCGGTGGATTGCCCATCTATAGCCTCCACCCGTTAAGGATCCTGCCTCGGACAGACGGACAAGTTAAACCCTAAAAATGTCTAAATGTGGAAATGGAAGATCAAGACGATGTTGCTTCAAGTCAAGATTGGTTATTTTAACAGTCTTGCGTTGTGCTGCACATAACGAAGATTTTTCCACATGTCTTTTTGTTTTCTTTCACTTTAATACTTATGTAGGTACACTTTCACAAAAAGAAATGACAAAATTAAAGTAGATCTCGGAAACATTTTTATTACAAGTATTTATATTTACAACAATTTTAAAGCATCATTTCCTCCTATTTCTAGTATGTCTGCTACTACTTCTTTCCGGCTTTTCTGATGTCAGCTCTTGTTGAAGTTTCTTCAACATCTGCGGTGTTATGAGTCCCTGTAATATAAATTTTAATTTTTAAGTAAGGTCGTAAAGTTTGGGCAGACTAGCCAGGAAAACATTGATCTCAATATCGTTCTAGGCAGTTTGCCCTAATTTCAAAATTCCATTTTCTAGCTGTGCGCAGAATGCCAATGATACACGAATTATGCTTGGAATTTATATAATGACGTAATGATAATAGTTCGTCGACCGGTTATATCACCTATGTATTTTCCTTAGCAATCGGAAATTGTCATGTGGTTTGGGCCGCGGCCGCACCGGTACGGCGATTGCGACGCGACGGCGAACAAACTCATATAAACATAAATGTCGATGTTACCACCGACATAATATGTACAGGGTAAAATTAAAACCAGTGCGGATATTTTAGGAGGTAAAAGTACTCATGAATATGATCAACTTTTATTATGGGACCGACAGTGAAGATGAAAAAAAGCAGCTGTTCCCTACAAAAATGCACTACAACACGATCAAAATGTATGGAACAGCTGATTTTTTATTTCATATTTCAGTGTCGGTCCCATAATAAAAGTTGATCATATTCATGAGTACTTTCACCTCCTAAAATATCCGCACTGGTTTTAATTTTACCCTGTATAAATGAGTTTGTTTTCACGAAATCGCCGTCGCGTCGCAATCGCCGTATCGGTGCGGCCGCGGCCTTAAGGGTGAGACCTTTAATTTCGCAAATTTTGACTAACTACAATTAAACTTACCTTAGCTACGAGTATATCTGACAGTTTAGTCTTAGAGTCATCACCTTTGGACTTCAACTGCGAACCCCCGCGGGTCGCTCTCTTGTTGCTCAATGCTTGTATATGTGGATCTTCGCGTAGTACTTGCTCTGAGTTTCTTAGCAACCTGTCGAATTCATTGTTGTGTTATTATTGTTAGAGGCATGAAGAGATAGTCCAATAAAGTGAATAAAAACATATTTTGCGAAAAAAGTAGTAAGACATTTTTCGAGATGTGGGGAGGTGCACTCAGCATCAAACATAGGAACGAACGGACTATTCAAAATGATCTCAACAACTAAGAAAATATAAGCCGGTTTTGACAGATAGTTTTTACTTTTCGAGTAGTTATGTTGACACAAATCTAATCAATCCGACTTACCTGGTTATTTGGAATATTCCTTGCTGTATGATAGCGTCCAGTTCGATTTCCATGTCGCGCACCAGTTTGACGTCCGGAAACATATCAGGGAATCGGTAACTGTTAACAATGAAACAATTTTAAATAAATAAAACATTGGGATATAAATTACTCCAGCCAAAAGTAATAGCAGGACATTATTTTTTGGGCCGTAATTAAAAAGTAAGTTGCCTACTGAGAAAATGAGTTAGACAATAAAGAAATATAATCCGCGCGCGATCAGAATGGGATGCTATCTTTTGGAACTGAGACACTCGCGGTCCGCCCGATAGCGGTAGCGTCGGCAAACTCGCGTCAACGCTCGTGAGACGATTCACAGGACGTGTTACTTGTTACTTATACTTATGACGGATCTTACTAAGTATTATTTATAGCATACGCCCGACGTTTTTCATTTCATTAGAAATTAAAACGTAGTGTTTAATTATTTTTTTAAATATTTTTTAATTTTTAGTCCATATTATTGCATTGTCATCCAAATCACATAGGTATACCAAATTTCAGCTTAGTCCGATGCCAGCAAGTGCTTGTAAAATGAATGGCAAAATTTGATGAAAACGTGGTAAAAACGCTTAAAAATGGTACATACCTCAGCCATAAATAAAGTTCGAGGACATCAAACACTGACTCCAGGTGCACCAAGTCCATGATAGTCTTAGGAGACGGCAGCGGCCAGTCCACGGCGTTGCACAGCCAGTTCTTGGTGAGCGGCTCGTTGCGACTATATTGTCGCACCATCTGAGGATGGCAATATATTTATACAGGGTGGAAAAAAAAAATCTGCTGTTCCATACATTTATACATAACTCAACAAAATGTATGGACCGGCAGATTTTTTTTTTTGCAATTTCAGGATTGGTCCCATAGTAAAAGTTGTTCATAATAATGAGTACAATGACCTCTTTAAATATTTCCACTGCTAACCTGCCACCCTATATAGCTGTAATGCCCGCGACTTCGTCTGCGTGAAAGTGGATGAAAAGTAGCATATGTACTTTTCCAGGTCCCAGGCTACCTCTTTGTCAAATTTCATCCAAATCCGTCCAGCCGTTTCAACGTGAAGGAGTAAAACATACACACATACATCCACACACAAACTTTCGCATTTTTAATATTAGTAGGAAGTAGAATGACTTGTTGGTGAATATTGCAGCGTGTTCTATTAATTTCATATTTATATTACTAGCGACTCGGCCCTGCTTCGCACGGGTACAATCTACTGATGTGACGACATGTCAAAGGTCCAGCTCTGCCAGGCGCGGTCCCAGGGGGGGTGGTCACGGGGGTCATGACCCGCCCCCCAAATCGTACAAAAATGCGCCAAACACGGTAATTCACGGTACATTATGTCGGCATTAATCGGTATGACCCCCCCTAGTCTTCAGCTGTGGTATGACCCCCCCCAAAATCGTCGGCTGGGACCGCGCCTGAGCTCTGCACAGTTGTATGCAATTAATAAATTATGCACAAACCTTAAGGAATGTAGCGCAAACAAACGGCAGTTTGTTATTGATGGGCGCACAGCAGAATACGTAGCGAGCGCGCAGCGGTAGCGGTACGTGCTGAATCATCTCCGCCAGGAACTTGAAGCCTTCCGTGTTGCACATGAAGTATAGCGACACGTCTACGGTGCACAAGTGGACAAATATATCCTGAAAACCATATGGTTGGAGAATAAAACATACAAATTAAATTAAATAATTATTCATAATACTAGGGAACACTAGGGAAACACTAGGGAAATTCGTAGTTTTAGTACCACATTATAGGTTCAAGGTGTTTGCAAGAAAAAATAAATAAATAACCGAATAGATATTTTCTATTCGGATATTTTTATGCTTTAACGGCGTTTGTGCACTGCGCTCCTGTTCAATTCGTATTCGTGTTTTTACGAATGTAACAATTGAATACGAGTGTAGTGCACAAACGCCCTAAGCTTCAGAAATACAAAACACAGGTGCTTACAGATTTGTGAAAATCCCGCAAGAACTATTAGAGGAGCAATAATTATCTAGTAGTTAGTAGTGGGTGAAAAATGGGTCGGATATAATTTGTGATCATGTGTTTTACAACTTCTAAAATCACAAGCACACTTTCCCAGCGTGGCTACTGCAGGCACTCACTGGCAAAGCATTTATTTTCCATGACAATTACTTACCATTAGACTACTAAGGCTGGCATGAGGTAGATGATAGGCGTACAGTTCCATTTGTTCCGCGGTCGGGTGCAACCCTGCCTGTGTGACGGGTTCGGGCGTATTGGACATTAACGTCTTCAACGTCGCCAAGTCCTCAGGCTTGTACGTCGTCACGTAACCGGTCTCCCACGCGCTGCCGTATCGGCCTGCGCGACCTGATATTAACGTAGTAAGTATTGATCAAAGCTGCTGTGTGGTCATTGTCAAAAAAACCGATGTGTAATATTTACTGCCGGGTACTATTAGCGTACCTACCGGGAAGTAAATATTACACATCTAGTTTGAGAAATAGATAATCGGCTAGCTCCGGCTTTGTAGAGCGTCGAATCTGTCACTCATACCTATGTGACGTTTTGTCGCCTACGTCTTGTTTATTGCTTGTTTATTGCCTGACAGTTCGTAATTGAATGGGCGACGAGACTTAGAAGTGGAAAATATTTTACGACTAAAAATATTTTTATTGTTTATCGTTTTGTTTATAATACGCATTCTCTCAGCGGCCGGACTGTAAATACGGACGGGTTAGTGCATCGTGCGACAGAGATGACTCTATAAAGCCGAAGCTAGCCGATTATCTTTGTAAAGCTTAATGTGTAATATTTACTGCCAGTACTGTACCTGATTGCGAATATCTTAATGATTGACATCGCTTTTGCAGTATACGATAAAAGAGTCAACAAGTCGACAGTTGATTATGTTAAACAGACTATATTTTGAGAACTTTAGATTATAGCCACATTTAAAATTAGATATTATTTCACTTACCAGCGATTTGTAAGGCTTGAGATATACTAATTATATCCATTTCCTTGTCTCCATCCTCATTTATCACAGGTTTTATCAGCGAATAGAATATTATTCTTCGTATACTCCTAAAATAAAATAATTATTGTAATCACGAATGACGGAGGTGTTTCCATGCTACAAAATTATAGTTTTATCTTAGCAAGGGAAAATCAAAATAGTGCTCCATAACATTAAAAAAAATATGCCAGAATGCACATAATAACCCATCAAAGTTGGTCAGCTACTAGTCTAATTAGATACGACTGAATATCAGCACTATCAATATCAACCACTAGGCGACAACTATGGACTATCCATGGTTGTCTCTTAGTGGTTGGTGACATTCGCTAGGTAACTTCTTTTAGTACATAGGCATTTAGGTGTCTCCTAGTGTTAGTGAAAACGGGTAATAGTGATTTGATAACGTCATACACTTACAAATTGATACCAAGTCCTATAGCGTCAGTGGCGACCATTACTTTACACGAACTGTTTGGGTCATTGAACTTACTGGCCTGTGCCAGTTTTGTGCCAGGCGGTAGACTGCCGTATATCACAGCTACTTCTTGACCCCTGGAAAAATTAGAAACTATTTAAAAATAGAAGGTGAATAGCCAAATATATTCTAGACCTTAGGTACTAATCAAAGACACCACTTTTGCAAATAAATTCAAATTTCTGAAAATATTATTCCTAAAATGTCCTACATTTTGTATGGAAGTTTAGTAAGTAAAATACTACGCTAATCGCGCTACACCAAATGAGAGAAAGGATTCGACCCACGAGTGTAGCGGGAAGGGTAGGCATCTTGGCGACGCGTGCGCGTACTTTTTAGACAACTTTGAGATGCCATGTCTCAATATTTTAGTACTGAGTGATACTAAAACAAAAAACATGTATTCTATACAAATATTATAAAGAGGAAAGATTTTTTTGTTTGTTTGTACCGAATAGGCTCCGAAACTACTGGACCGATTTTAAAAATTCTTTCACTAATAGAAAGCTTCATTATCACTGAGTAACATAGGCTACTTTTTATCCCGAAAAAAATGCAGTTCCTGTGGGACATGCGGACGAAGTCGCGGGCGAAGTGCTAGTTTATTATAAAAAAATCTGCTATTCCATACATTTATGTTCACATAACTCAACAAAATGTATGGAACAGCAGATTTTTTTTTCGAGATTTCAGGGTTGGTCCCATAATAAAAGTTGTTCATAATTATGAGTACAATGACCCCTTTAAATATTTCCACTGTCTAACCTGCCACCCTGTATAATCTATGGTGTAAATGTATCATAAACACACATAGACCTTTAAAATCAAATTCCTTCCTAATATACTTTATTAATTGGATACCTGCCTCACGTGGGACTGACCTCTGTTCAATGGCTCGACTTACACTGTAAATGTCGTTTTTATTGAAACACACTATACAGTCGCCGGCTTTCACGTTATCCAGCGACCCCAGCGCTGTGTCTTCTACTTTTAATTCTGTTAGTCTTTTGTAATTACGTATCTGGAAACGAAAAATTAAGGCTGGATAATTCTGGACAGTTTGGTACTCAACATCGGCAACGTTTACTCGTGTATCTCTCTACACGTGTAAACGTTCAAAACAATTTAAGCTTCCCATAATAGACTGATTAAGTGCCAGATTAAACTGATTAAGTGCCAAGATTTTTTTCGTTGCCAAGACGCCAACGCCACGTGCGAGTGTATCGCGACGATTCCTCGAATAATCGTCGAATAAACTTAACGATACAACGATAATTCCGCCCGCGTATCGTCTCGTGGCGTCTCGCAAAGTACTGTATTGGAAGAGCACAGTTTGGTGTTCGTTAAGCGTATCGCGTATTTAAATGGACGCGTCATCAAAACGCGCATCAAAAGCCACTCGTCTTATCACCGCTATAATATCGCCGTAGATTGATTAGGTTTCTATTGATGGCACGGCGAGAATATCGCCGCGATACACTGGCCCGTGGAGTCACATGTAACATTTTTAACAGGCGTGAAATAGTCTGTCAGATTGATTACTTTAATATTCTAGATCTCTGAGCGCGGACGAGCACAGCATCAAGTCACAGCGCACATGACAGAAAAGTTATAATGCACAGAAAAGAAATGCTAGACAAGCACAGACCGAAAAAGCTATACTGCACATTGTGCTGCATATTGCTTGTGTTTAGAACAATGATAATAATTAATACACTAAAAACCTACTTCTAATTCTTCACCAGTACTGTTACATATTTCTTCTACGAGACCTATGGCACCAGCCTCTCCACACAAATGTATTTCATCAGCTTGTAGTCCTAAAATTAAACAATTAATATTATCCTTTATTTCTACACAATTAAGGTACATTTTAATTTACCAAATCGTTGTTATTACCTAATATCGCTCTGGTCCACGCCCACCCTCTTCCCCTGTCACCAATCATTTGGATTTCGTCTATAATTGCTACTTCATCTGTCAATAAGAAAAAAAAACTAAATACTATTTAATGTAACATCAATTTCGCCTATACCTATACCTACTGATTAAACTCTGACAGGAGACAGACGCAAGCCTTGCAGCAACTGACCATAGTGATAGACATAATATTAACCCATAAACTTTCACTTCATCACAAAGGACATTCACACACCTGCATTTACCCTCCTTGTTAAGGCATTTGTATGTGTCTACTTGTCAGGTGGATTGGTGGTCACAGGTTGAGAGAACACTGCTGTCAGTTCCCTGGATTCCTTCACAATATACATGAGTCTATTCACACAATAACCAAAATTAGACCGACTTGACAATCAGCAAGTCAGTCCAATTTCCTTCAAACAGCATTATAATTTTAAAAAACTCACATCTATTATTAAGTGATGTCATCTCAACTGTACATGCAACATGACTAGAAGGCGTTAGTTCTGAAGCATCTACTGGTAAGCAGAGGTCGTCTGGATTAACGTCAATATTCTTGTCGTCCGTATTTAATAATGATGTGTACAAAGATGCGTGCCTCCTTTCTTCCCCTGTTATAAGGTCACATGCCGTGCCCTGAGAATAAAAATAAAACCTATAGGTAAGATAAAGCTCTTTGGTTGTTAAAATCTAAAATCTTTAAAAACAATAGAAAGTGCGTAAACTGTATTCAGCTTCCCTTGAGAAGAACAGAAACAATAAGGGTGCGTTTCCACTGGCGCGGAGCGGACCGTGAATTGGCCAGTCACACTGTTTTCACTGATGCGGAGTGGAGATTTCAAGCACTGTGATTGGCCAATTCACGGTCTGCTCCGCTCCACTCCGCCCAGCTCCGCGTCAGTGGAAACGCTCCCTTAAGGTCTAACCTGACCTTAACTGAAATTACACCTTGCACTGTAAATTTGTGATCTCCGTGTTTGATCTTAACTTATCAGCATATGAATGGATGCTTAGGATGTTATTATACTGACAAGTTAAGATGAACCAAAACATCAACAAATTACGGTGCTCCGCGTGATTTTGAATTCAGTAGGCAGAATTAGTTAGACATCTATTATTTACGTTTTGTCTCAAAGCCAGATGAATATAGTATAATTAGCAGCATAGGATAACACACACACTACACAAGTATGAAATACCAGCTTGAATACAGACAGATATTTTGTAGCTGTGCATAAGATCCTATGTGGGTGTCATACAAATTTTAATAATATACTAAGAAGAACACATTGCAAAACATTATGGATATATAATCATATGAAAGTTTTTTTTAAAGGACACTGGCAGACGCCCATAGAACGCTGGGCTTCAGATTGTGCATGTCGGTACAGATATGAAATTAGTTTGGTGTGATCGAGTATTTCAAGAGTATTTAAATTCATTTTTTTTTGTTTTTGTACGTAATTGGGCTAAAGAGAAATCTTCGTATTTGTGACAGTGAGGTTAAGTATGGTGTGAATGATCCAGTGAAGTACAGCCCGACTAATGAGTTTTCAATTCAAAGGTTTTAGTTGCTGTCGCGATGACAGTCTGTGGAGGCACGCGCCAGCCAGCATGCGATTTCCGCTGCTGGGTTTAGGCGCCATTGTTGTTTGTTTATGTTTTATTGGTTTTTTCAAAAAGTCAACAGCAAAATCATTTTATTTGTTATTTATTTAGATTTTTGATTCCAATTCTTAATCTCTAATATAAATTAGGTAAAGAACAATTAAAATATATTTTTATTTTTGGTTAAGCTTTTATTACTGTACCAGTTCATGCTCAAAACTGCCAACATCCTTTAATAGGCGTAGAAAAATTGCTACTTACATATTTATTAGATTTGTGGTATATTTCAGTCGCTAACATCTTCAATGGGCCGCAGTAAACACCAGATTCTGCACTCATAAACCTTTCCAATGCATGATAAGTCTTGCCTGAGTTTGTTGGACCGGCATGAAATATAATTTTTCTGTTTATAGTTCTTGCTTCGGGATACCTGCATAATAATTATGGTTCAGTATAATACATATTTTATACTATTGGTAAAATTGTAATGATTCCTCCACAAAAGCTACAAGAGTTACGAATTCATTTTCATATCCAAATATTACCATATTGATTGATATTACCATCTTGAGCAGGTTGACAAATAGACATTTTTGTGTGCGAGAGAAAAGGACAGAGATACATATCACGTGCAGCTTGTTTACATTCTTTATCTTGTCTCACTAGATTTACTTTACATTCTAAATTCCATGACAAGGACACTAGAATCACCTCTTGAATTTATAACAATATTATTTTTGTTTGAAGGTCTATAGGTCCATGAAGGTATAGATCCTACCAATATTATAAATGCGAAAGTTTGTGGGTTTGTTACTCCTTCATGGTGAAACAGCTGCATGGATTAGATAAATTTTCATCCATTTTCTCACAGACGAAGTTGCGAGCGCTGGTATGTTAGTAAAAAGTTCAGTACAAACCAGTTAGCAGGTGTTCTTAGGTCAGATATTTTTTTCAGGTCATCCAAACAGTCAAGATGGGGGAATGCCAGTCTTGCGTGTCTCAGAAAATAAGGAAACAAATCATCTACATGGCCAGCACCTTTAAACAAGAAAATATAAAATAGTATTGTGAAGTTTTCATGCAGGTAGCAAAAAGGTATTTTTTGAGGTATTTTAAAGATGAGATAGGGTGAGCACAAACATGTAATTTTATGTGACGTGATTTGAGTCGCATTTCGGAGTAGAATAATTATTTACATACATACACACATACACTTCATTTTGTTGTGGCGATAACCAGAGTTTTATAAATAACTGAAAGTAGCTTAAATTACGCGACTCCAAAAAATGAAATGGACAAGCGGTAATAAATAAATTATCCCACCTTGTATGATATCACTTATAATGATGTGTAAATCTGGCAGCAGATCGTGTTCTAAACAATGTCTCCTGAACGACAAAAAAGCCTGATGCAATAGCTGCTCATCTAATCCATTCTCTGAAGCCAATACTCTGACCTCCGGTTTCTGATAGAATTTGTTAAGAATTTTAAGTAGATCTTGCTTCTTTAGACGTCCTGTGATTTCTGCACCAATGTTTATGTCATCAGGATTGGGTTTCACTGGTATGGGAACAAACAAAGCCGAAGGACCTCTGTCGTGTTTCTTCGTACGTAGAAAAATATAACCTATATTAATACCACCTTTTCGCGTACATAACACATTATTTCTAAGAATAGGAGGAACACATGGTTGTACTTTATCTGCACAGTAAAGAGCCAGAATCCGTGTAAATCCTTTGTACATATTGAATTAAGAAACAAATAATAAATTGACTAAAAATTTTTATCCTCGGCTGTCATTCCCGTTGAATTCAGCGTTGCCAACTGGCGCCTTTTTCTTGTAGCTAAATATCACTTATTTAGTAAAAGTTGCTAGATTGCCCTAATTTTGCACCCATGAAAGTTGCTAGAAGTAGCTTCTACATGCTTTTAAGGCTCCAACACACAATGCCGGCGGCAGTGCCGCCGGGTTTTTGCCGAGCGGCCATGCGATGCCCCGTGCCATATGCACATGCATCATTCCAGTTGTGACAGTCGTGTAGAACGAACTGGCGGCGCCGGCAACCCGTGCAACCCGGCACGCCCGGCCGCCACTCGGACCGGACCCGGACGCGACATGAGCCGCCGGCTATGCCGGCGGCTCGTGTGTGCGGCAAACCCGGCCCGGCTCGGCCGCCGCACAGTATGCGAAATGGCCTAAAATACGGTCATCCCCTTTTTACCCGACTGCGCGACGCAAAGGAGGGTAATGTGTTTATCAGTCTATGTATGTACGGATGTATGTATGTATGTAAGTTTGTTGCTATGTGGCGTTCTAGAGACCAAATGCGTAGGCCGATTTTGATAATTCTTACGTCAATCGATTCGTCTTAACTTTGCGAGTGTCACTAAAGACATAACAGTAATCAAAATTCACCACAGCGACAACCAGACGCAATATTGTCAAAATGAAAAAAAAAAAAAGTTGATGAACTATGTCAAGTGGGGTGTCGTTGAATAGGTATTTTATAATCATCTTTAGGTTCCTTTTATCATTTTTCATTTTAAATAATAGTTTAGGATATTTAACGATTTAAAGTTGTTTAACAAAGCAATCATTCTCGTTAATTCTTACTTATTTATTTAAGTTTTTATTTCAAGTATTAACAATATACAAACAAAAAAACAGTGAAAAATGGCCGATTTTTGGCGTCTTCAAAAAGTTTGTTTTCCTCAAACCTATCATGTGGGGTATCAAAATGAAGGGCTCGAAAAGAAGATTACGAAAATATATATTAAAAACTAAAAAGTGAAAAATAAAAATAGTAAATTAAAAATTTTAAAAACCCGACTGCCAAAAAACAACTAAAAAGTTCAAAACAAGAGCACTTTTCTAGCAGTCTGCTGCAGTTGGTGGCATAAAATCTAAGATTTAACACAAATAATTGCCACCAACTGCATCAGACTGCTTGAAAAGTGCTCTTGTTTTGAACTTTTTAGTTGTTTTTTGGCAGTCGGGTTTTTTAAATTTTTAATTTACTATTTATTTATTTATTCGATATTATATATTACTTAGATCCATAGATAAATATTTTTTTGCAATTATGATAAAATATTCGAAAATTGTTTAAAAAAATAAGCGGTTTGGGGGGGGGGCTACGACCCCCTCCGTATCCTGCCCCCCCAAAATCGTACAAAAATGTGAAAAAACCCGATAATTCACGGTGTAGTATGTCGGCATTAATCGGTATGACCCCCCCCCAAAGCTCAAGTTGCGGTATGAGGCCCTCCAAAGTCTTCGGCTGCGACCACGCCTAGAAAGCATTCGTAAATTACGCGAATGAGAAAACTAAATTTTATCAAAACCATAGAAATTAGAAAACATAAGCTTATAACTCCGAAATACTTCAAGATTAGGATTTAATATTTTTGTATCACTAACACAATGTTAAACAATATATTAATCAAGATTTTGAATCCTACTACGGCAAGATATGGCAATAAAAAAATAAAAATAAAAATCATATTTTTCTTAAATAGCTTTTATGCTATTGGAGTAACATTATGATAATTTCATACATTATAATGCTTACAAACCCTCATATGAGGATAGTAATAGATTTACAAAAATATTTTTTTAATCAATAAAGTTCTAATTTGTTATAATTTGCAAAAAAATATTAAACATTTTTTATCTATGGATTTATCTAAGTGCATTTGAACTTCGGGAGTTCTACTCATGCATTTGAAAACATTTACTCTATCGAATAAAGAAATAAAAACCGGGCAAGAGCGTGTCGGACCACGCTCAGTCTAGGGTTCCGTAGCAAGAAGTATTTTAGTCTTCCGACTACCAACATAAGTTATTTTTGCGGTTGTCAAACTCTAAACTGAAAATAGTGAATATTACAAAAATTTATTGACGTATCGTGCTCAAACCAATTTTAATCGAAAGTATTTATTAAATGCTTTAAGCTTGATATTTTTTTAGATTTTTGGATGAAGGGGTTGGAAAACAACAGGGGGGGGGGACACATTGATAACGACTTTCGGAGCTCGTAGTTCGCTGAATTAATAATTATTCAATTGTACAAAGAATGATATTGATTAAAAATCATTAAATATAAGTACAAAGAAAAATCCATAAATACCTGACCGTTAAAAATTGCTAGAAAAAGTAGCTAAGTTTAACTTTATATTTCAATAAAATGTAGCTGACTGACATTAAAAAATTGCTAGATCTCGCTAGAAAGTTGCTAAGTTAGCAACACTGCAATTGATATTGATATTTTTTTAAATTCCATTTTATTTTGAAACATGTCTTTTAAGCAGAATACCTACCTACAATATTTTAATAGTGGTGAACTAGGCTGTTGCAGTTGCTTCAAGAACTTCAAGTTCCATTGTAACCCTAACCAGTAACCATAGAGGTCACTATGAAGACCTATAGGTCTGAGAAATGGAAAAATATCTTTACAGTCACAGAATCCATTTGCGCTAAACACCACTTGTGCGAAAAGACCACCAGTGCCACTTGCCTTATATGTTACGCATGCTGGTTATTATTGTGGCGATTCTTAGAGGAGACCAATGTCCAGCTTTCGACGTCATTGAGCTGTTTAGACGTGTAAATCCAAAACACTGTAACTTGAGTTACAGTGTTTTGCCTTAATAGCGCTCATTTTCAAAGTTTTAAAAGCCCTTTTCTCGTAACAGGTATTTCTGAGATACAGTGTTTTGGATTTACACGCACGTTTTAACGCGCCAAGACTGTCTGATTAGCATATTATCTAATAAATAGTCTTGGCGCGTTAAAACGGACTGGGCACTGGGATTCAAGTTCATTTATGCCTTGATTTGATCTATGCTGAGTTGAGAGTTCATATTGTTTATAAACCGTAACACAACTAGGGTCCATTTCAATTGAATTTGTTAACTTTGTAAACAATGTCAGAATGGCCAACTTTCTGTCAAAATTTGATGAATTTGTATAGAAAGTTTGTTTACATAGTTTACAAGTTCTATTGAAATGGACCATAATACAATTAAGGCGCTGGATCGCGCCCAGTTTGTTCAAGTATAAATAAAAGAATCGGGTCCCAGGTAAAATGCGTATAATCCTCTTCCACACAGCAATAACAGTATACGGTAATCACAATGGATATTACACTTTAGTAATTACTTGCTAAGTTGCTAACAACTCATGAACTTGTTTCATCAGCTCGAGAAAGAAAATTATCGACCGTTGGAAGCACGGTTTTCTCTGACATAGACAAACTTCTATAATAACAGTGTTGTCAACATAAAATAAATAGTGGCGACCATAAGCAATATAAGGATCGCCACACAAAGAGATACCTACCCATTCATGACCATTCAAGGTCGAAAGTGGCTCAGTATTTTATGAGAAATATATTTTTGTTTTAATAATTTCAACTTCATTCAACTCATCTTGATTGACTGTTAAGGCGTGTCTCCTGCGCCCTGTTTTTGTGTTCGACGAACATCGAACAGTGAACAGTGAACGATAAAGGGGCGTGGTCTAGGTGTTTTGACGAATAAAAACACTCAAAACACGTAGACCACGCCCCTTTATCGTTCACTGTTCACTGTTCGATGTTCGTCGAACACAAAAACAGGGCGCAAGAGACCCGGCTTTATGCCGTGTCTCCTGCGCCCTGTTTTCATGTTCGACGAACTTCGAACCAAAGAGTATAGTAAAGGCGTGTCTCCTGCACCAAATTTTGAACAAAACATTGTTTTACGAACATGTTCACGAATTTAAATCATTCATTCACGCGTCTCCTGCGATGTTCGATGTTTTTGTTTTGCTAAACAAGAACATCGAACAATGTATGACAGGTATGCCTAGGGTTGCCAACTATCCTATCCTACTTCCTACTAATCCTACTAATATTATAAATGTGAATGTGAATGTGAATAAATGTGAATGTGCAAATACATCTGATAGGTTACCAAATTTAAAAAAAAAATATTTCTGATTTTCTCTCTGTTCCCGCTACTTCAGCTTTCACTAAAAGAGTTTTTTCGGTATCGAATCTGACATGGCGACAAGAGAGAAACAAATGGTCCATAAAAATAAAAAACGAGTTATTAATTATTTATTTAAATATAAATTTCGGTTGTCAAACTAGCCTTGATACTTTCAAAGACAACATAAAAAATATTACGTGTGCTAAAAGTACCAACACAATTTTTTTTTTGATGTTAATAAAAACATACTTAAATACGAGAAATCCTTTTTTTTCTTCCAAATAAGTTATTTTTCTCAAAAAAAGTTGGCAACCCTAGGTATGCCATTTCAAAATGAGTTCCGAAGAATGTGAGGTCATTCATTCATTCCATTCATTCCCCCGCAGGCGAACGCGGTGATGTTTTCCGCTAGGCTCGGCAAACATGTTTGTGAACGATAAACGAACAAAATCGTTTATCGTTCACTCTATCGTTCACTTTATCGTTCGTTCAATGTTCGTCGAACACAAAAACAGGGCGCAAGAGACCCGGCTTTAAGCCGGGTCTCTTGCGCCCTGTTTTTGTGTCAACTCATTTTGAAATGGCATACCTAGGGTTGCCAACTTTTTTTGAGAAAAATAACTTATTTGGATGAAAAAAAAAAGGATTTCTCGTATTTCAGTATGTTTTTATTCACATAAAAAAGAGTGTGTTGGACTTTTAGCACACGTAATATTTTGTATGTTGTCTTTGAAAGTATCAAGGCTAGTTTGACAACCGAAATTTATATTTAAATAATTAATAACTCGTTCTTTATTTTTATGGACCATTTGTTTCTCTCTTCTCGCCATGTCAGATTCGATACCGAAAAAACTCTTTTAGTAAAAGCTGAAGTTGCGGGAACAGAGAGTAAATCAGAAATATATATTTTTTAAATTTGGTAAGCTATCAGATGTATTTGCACATGTATACTGTTTGAAATTGAAAATAAAGTATTTTCGCATACTTTATTTTTATGCAAAATTATAAATATCCCACTCCCACTAATCCCACTAATAATATAAATGCGAAAGTTTGTGTGTGTGTGTGTGTGTGTATGTTTGTTACTTCTTCACGCTGAAACGGCTGGACGGATTTGGATGAAATTTGGCAAGGAGGTAGCCTGGGACCTAGAATAACACATAGGCTACTTTTTACTCCCGGAAAACGCGGGCGAAGCCGCGGGCGGAAGCTAGTAGAAAATAAAGTAGGATACGTTATTATAAAGTACTAGCTTCCGCCCGCGGCTTCGCCCGCGTTTTTTGGGATAAAAAGTAGCCTATTCTGATTCTATTATGATGTATAAGCTATATTACTGTAAAGTTTCATCAAAATTCGTTCAGTAGTTTTTGCGTGAAAGAGTAACAAACATCCATCCATACATCCATACATCCTCACAAATTTTCACATTTATAATATTAGTAGGATTAGTAGGAAGTAGGACAGGATAGTTGGCAACCCTAGGCATACCAGTCATACATTGTTCGATGTTCTTGTTTAGCAAAACAAAAACGTCGAACATAGCAGGAGACGCGTGAATGAATGATTTAAATTCGTGAACATGTTCGTAAAACAATGTTTTGTTCAAAATTTCTTGCAGGAGACACGCCTTAAGTATATGCTTCGAACAGTGAACAGTGAACGATAAAGGGGCGTGGTCTACGTGTTTTGAGTGTTTTCATTCGTCAAAACACGTAGACCACGCCCCTTTATCGTTCACTGTTCACTGTTCGATGTTCGTCGAACACGAAAACACGTCGCAGGAGACGCGGCTTTATGGTATGCGGATGCAACAACAAAGCAGGAACAGTTAAGCCGGGTCTCTTGCGCCCTGTTTTTGTGTTCGACGAACATTGAACGAACGATAAAGTGAACGATAGAGTGAACGATAAACGATTTTGTTCGTTTATCGTTCACAAACATGTTTGCCGAGCCTGGCGGAAAACATCACCGCGTTCGCCTGCGGGGGAATGAATGGAATGAATGAATGACCTCACATTCTTCGGAACTCATTTTGAAATAGCATACCTAGGGTTGCCAACTTTTTTTGAGAATAATAACTTATTTGGAAGAAAAAAAAAGGATTTCTCGTATTTAAGTATGCTTTTATTCACATAAAAAAAAATGTGTTGGTACTTTTAGCACACGTAATATTTTGTATGTTGTCTTTGAAAGTATCAAGGCTAGTTTGACAACCGAAATATATATTTTTTAAATTTGGTAAGCTATCAGATGTATTTGCACATGTATAGTAAAATTGAAAATAAAGTATTTTCGCATACTTTATTTTTATGCAAAATTATAAATATCCCACTCCCACTAATCCCACTAATATTATAAATGCGAAAGTTTGTGTGTGTGTGTGTGTGTGTGTGTGTATGTTTGTTACTTCTTCACGCTAAAACGGCTCGATGGATTTGGATGAAATTTGGCAAGGAGGTAACCTGGGACCTAGAATAACACATAGGCTACTTTTTACTCCCGGAAAACGCGGGCGAAGCCGCGGGCGGAAGCTAGTAGAAAATAAAGTAGGATACGTTATTATAAAGTACTAGCTTCCGCCCGCGGCTTCGCCCGCGTTTTTTGGGATAAAAAGTGGCCTATTCTGATTCTATTATGATGTATAAGCTATATTACTGTAAAGTTTCATCAAAATTCGTTCAGTAGTTTTTGCGTGAAAGAGTAACAAACATCCATCCATACATCCATACATCCTCACAAACTTTCACAGTTATAATATTAGTAGGATTAGTAGGAAGTAGGATAGGATAGTTGGCAACCCTAGGCATACCAGTCATACATTGTTCGATGTTCTTGTTTAGCAAAACAAAAACGTCGAACATAGCAGGAGACGCGTGAATGAATGATTTAAATTCGTGAACATGTTCGTAAAACAATGTTTTGTTCAAAATTTCTTGCAGGAGACACGCCTTTATAAATGTAGCCAGTGATTTTCATTTTCGGAACATCTAATTAGCTGTTGTGCTTGTGCTGCTCTATTTTTTCTCGCTGCTTTTCCTTAGGGATGCAGGAAGTGCCAAAAAGTATCAATATATATCGTATCGATTATATCGATATTTAAAAAAAAAAATTATATCGGTTTCGATATATCGAAAAAAAAATATCGATAAATCGATTAAATTTTCAATAAATATTTGTACTTTACGAAATTCTAATGTTTGTTTTTACAAGTTTATTTCAATATATATGTCAGTATTATTACTGAAATGTTCTTTCAGCACCTATTCTCGTTCACAACTTATAAGTGTCCCCGATATTACTTTATCACTTAAATCTAAAAACTGTGACATTTTAAGCAGTGGCGACTACGGTCTTGCTACTGAAAATATATCGTTTTTGATACTTGATATTTTATATCGATATATCGATGCATCGATATAATAAATTATATCGCAAAAAAATATCGATATATTGAACACAAAATATCGAAATGTCAATACATCGATATTTTTCTGTAAGCCTACTTTTCCTTTCCTTTTCTTCCTTTCCTTTTCTGCCGGCCTAGCATGACCACGATAGAAACGGGTTTTGTCTACATAGAAATAGACAAAGTGACAGATTGTAGAAACATTTCTACGTTTTGTTTTATGAATGAAATCTGTCACTTTGTCTATTTCTATGTAGACAAAACCCGTTTCTATCGTGGTCATGCTAGGCCGGCTGTGGTGTGACGTGACGTGAGTGCCATCTCTATGTAGTCTGTGGTGAGTGCAGGACGGACACGACGACGACTTGATCGTATTAATTTTCGGCTGCAAGAGCTATCCTGCTTTGTGTTGATCACGTTTCACATGATAGAGTTCACAAAATATACGTTAATAGACCACTATATTCCAGGCATTGTGACTTAGTATAGCATACTAACAAAATGGGGAAGGCTAAAAAGGGGAAGAAGAACTCGACGGTAGACGACGGGTAAGTTTCATCAATGGCATATGTTTTCGCTGTTGTTTGCGAATTTACGGCCCAGATATTCACATTGCTTGTTCCATTGCAGCGACAGTGATGTAGAAACTACAAATATTGATACTGTTAAACCGGCGCAGAAGGCAAAGAAGTAAGTGGTTATAGGTTATCCAGTCACTATTTTTGAGAATTATACTGTGAGAAAAATTATGATGTTAATTCTTTTTGTTTATAATAAATTACTACGCTGATACCCTTATGTTCACGCTTGGTGCTTTTTTGTATCAATATGTACATAATGTTTAAAAATGACTAAAATATTTTATTAAAATTATTAAGTTCTATAATCAATAACAAACAATCGTGATTATTTTGATACTGTTGCTATCAAAATTATCCATTCGGAAATCTGTATAAAAATTGTTTGATAACAAAATTAAATTATTATTAGATTTTCTGAGATTTTACTCCATTTTAATGCCTAATACATACTATGCATTTATTAAAATGTAATTATTTCTCAATGTGATGCAATGCGAATCAAACCTAACCTGTAACAAATTAAACCCTATACTTAATTTTACAGAATATCAGTTGATTCTGATAGCGAAGAGGAAAAGCCTAAAGCTAAGGCCAAACACAAGAAGTCTGTCGATGAGGATGTTAAGGAAGTCACAAAGAATATAAAAAATGTCTCAATTTCAAATAAATCTCGCAAGAAAAAGGATGCCAGCAGTGAAGATGGTAAATATCTCATTTTATTGTATGTATCTTGTGAAATAGTGGTAATCAGTAAGACTGGCAAGAATGAAGTCCTGGGTTTCAAAGCTTTAGTAAAAAAAATATTATGGTTGTGTCCCCTGTTCACTTGGTAGCAATCTACTTATGATAAAAAAAAATACTATGGTTGTGTCCCCTGTTCACTTGGTAGCAATCTACTTATGATAAAAAAAAATGTTTTTAAAGTGTGGGACACCAAAGACATTTGCCAATAATAATATCAATATGTCAGAATTATTAATGTTGTAAGTATTTATTGTGATACTCTTAAAATATGCATGATATAATAACTTAACTGGTCTGATACTAGGCTCTCAAAAGTTTTGCACAGGTACAGTCATTTAAATAAGTTAAATATATCTAGTACTTGTGATATAATGTTCTTCATTAGTACAGGTACCAACGTTACACTTTTTCCTGTAATGATGCTATTCATTAATAAAATATAATTATTAAGTATATGAGACTAGCACTTATTTATTTACGGGTAGACATGCAGTTGCATAAAAACATAATTTCTTACTCATTCAACCTTTTTTTGACTGGATTATTGGTCTAATGGTAGCAGGCGTGTGCATTGCGTATAGCCAAGTAGGCAGTGACTACCTCTTAAGGTTCAATAAAACCATTTTAACTATTACTACATCAATACATAACTATATATCAATAATTAGTAATGATTGATATAATTATTTTATTTATGTAGTAACAGTTAAAATAGTTTTATTGAATCATATGAGGTAGGCACTGCCTACTTGCCTATATGCACTGCACGCCACTGAATGGTAGCTAGTGCAAATGCTGAGTGTTGGATCCTGGATTGAATCCCTGGGTTAGGCCCAGTATTATTGAGTTTTTTATTAGAATTTGTGCCCAATTAATAACAATATGCTCATGCTCACCTTAATTACATGAGAGTTATAATAACATAACTGGTATGAAATGAAATGTGGGTATATTTAAAATAATGTTTAATGTACAGATGATTCAGAAGAAGAGGAGCAAAAGCCAAAGAAAAATAAAAAGAAAGAAGAGAAGAAGAGTGCCTTTTCTCTGTTAGAAATAGAAGATGGCGACGAATCCCCACCTGAAGCTCCACCATCATCAGACGAGGAACAACCTGCCCAGAAACAACAGAAAAAACCCACCCAAGAAAAGAAGGAACCAGCAGGAAAGAAAGGCAAAAAGTTGAGACGAAACAAGAATGATAGTGATGATGATATAGAAAAAGTACTAGCTGAATTAGAAATGGAATATGCTGGTGTAAAGAAAGAACCTACTCCTGCTCCTGAAGCAGAAAAAACTGAAGAAGTTGTAGAAGAAAAGCCTAAAACAAAAAAGAAAGGTAAGAAGGAAGAGCCAAAAGCAGAACCTGAAAAGGAGGATGATAAGGAAGGAAGTGACAATGAAAACGACGTCACCATAAAATCTGCTGCACAAAAGAAAAAAGAAAAGAAAGAACGGGAAAGGCTAAAGAAGCTAGAAGCTAAAAAGAAAGAAAAGGATCAGGAGGTTATAAAAGAGCCTACTGAAGCTAAAGTTCAACCAGCTCCTGAACCAGTTACAATCAAACCTGAAGATGAAGCTAAGGAAGAAGCTCCTGCCAAGGAACCATCTGAGGAAAAGGATCTAGATCCTGATGCCCCTATTGAAGGAAAGAAAAAGAAGAAGAAGGTTGATAAGCAGGCGGAAAAAGAGGACAAAGGAAAAAAAGGTCCAACTAAAAAGACCATAGCTGCTATGCAAGAAGCTTTAAAGAAGGTTCAAGAAGAGGAGGAACGTATGAAAAAGGAAGAAGAAGAGAGGATAAAACAAGAAGAGGAACGTGAAAATCAAAGACTGGAAGCTGTAAGGTTAGAAAAGGAACGGAAAGAAAGGAAAAAGCAAAAAGAGAAGGAGAGGAAAGAGAGATTAAAGGCTGAAGGAAAGTTGTTGACTCCAAAGCAAAAAGCTGAAAAAGCGAGGGCTCAAGCTTTGTTGGATTCTCTTAAGGCTCAGGGTATAGAAGTTGGTTCGGCTGAAAAGAAACCACTTAGGCCAGGAACTCGAGTGAAGCCTGGCAAGCTTAAAACTCAGATGTCACTAGAAACTCCTACTACTCCATCTGAAGAGAAGAAGATTGAATTAAAGGCTGATGATAAAGACAAAAAGGTATGAAAAAGGCTTACTTTTTGCATAATTTAGCCTAGGTAAAAAAAATGAATATTTTCTTGTTCAATTTTGGAATTGATGAACATTTTTCATGTCTATTCTTCAGAGACTGCAAAATTGCTGTTTGATGGCTATACACCGTGTAATTGAATAAACGCAAAACCCGAAACTAGTCTGTTCAGAATCGATTACGCTACTTTTTAATGTAGGTTATTTTTTTCAAAAATAATATTTTTATTTCAAGCCGAGTCTTAAAGTTAATATGCACGAAGCCACGCGCCCCCCGCGCTCTCGCCTCCCACCCGCCAGTCTGCCGGCAGAGCGCTTTGCGTTGCGTGTGCGTCACAGAGCTATTAATGAATGGATTAGAAATACATAAGAAATGAAAAAATACAAATATCTTTAACAATCACATATGAAAATTATTAATTCGTTGTTATATCAATTTACCATTATAAAAATCAGTTGGGGTGTCCGAGGTTTTGCGTTATTTCAATTACACGGTGTATATGAGTCTGAAATTAATTGATAACTTCAAACAATGAGCAACCCTGATGTAGCACTTTACTACTACAGATATAATTTATTAACAGCAACTGGTAAGGTAAGACCTATCATAGAGAATCAGAGCTTACCTTAGCTAATTTTGTTTTCATTATCATATTTACCGAATTTCTAGGAGGACTCTCCTAAAGTTGAAGAAAATAAGGAATCTGATACTGAAGCAGTGAAAGATGCATGGGATGCTGAATCTTCAGAGGAAGAAATGGAACCACCGAAGGTCGAACCACCACAAACTCCTGTGAAGGAGGATAAGAGATCTGCATCAGCCCAGGATAAGGGCAAAGAGGTAGGTATTAAGTTTTTGTGTTGATTTACTGCTTGTATTTTGAAGATTTTTAGTGTAACCACATCTTGTTTTTGTCTTAAAATTTTGTGGTCTGACTTCTTTATTTTTAATTTTCTCTTATAGTGTACTGGAGTCCAATAAGTCCGAATCAAATATTCTTTCAATTAATTTGTTTTTTTTTATTGACAAACCAAGAAACTATGAGACACACATTCGCATAATCGCATTTATAATATTAGTAGGGAAGGGATGTTCCATGACCAGGGGTGACTATTCTTAAATAATTGTTACAGAAGGCGGAAGAAGATGAAAGTTCTGAGGAAGAAGATGATAGTTCAGAGGAGGAGACCAGCTCTGAGGAGGAATCGGATGAAGATGACGGCATGACTGATGCTCAGAAGAAGAGGGAACTTGTCTTGAAGAGATTAGAGGTAAGACTATACTATTAATCATCAAATTAATCTATGTCCTAGACATATTGTATAGAACAAGTCCATTGTTACAGCAAACTGTCCAAAAAACATATTATCTCGATATTTTTACGGTTTTATAAGTGTCCCGTTTATATGCGTCACGGACGGGACGCATTAGCGAATGCCCCTCAATCTCAGACTTATGGGGAATTCGTAGACTTACAATAATATTACAAGGGAAGACTTTAGTATCTTTGTAAATTAATTCCATTCTCGTCTTCAGAAACGCCGTCAAGACAACGAGGCGAATAAAACGAACAACCCTCTCCGTGCCGCCGTTGTCTGCGTACTGGGTCATGTAGATACTGGCAAGACTAAGATCCTGGACAAGTTGCGTCGCACCAACGTACAGGACGGCGAGGCGGGCGGCATTACGCAGCAGATCGGAGCCACCAATGTGCCTATTGAGAATATTAAGGAGCAGACTAAACATGTTAAAGGGGTGAGTTTAATACATTTATTATCATCAAAATTGAGGATTTTTATCTTACATAGTAGGTATAGTCACCGGCAATAAATATGATCACAGATCGCGCATAATTATGTACATTTTCGCCCAATAGACAATAGACAGTTGACAATAAGTAATAGGGAATGGTCCAATTAGACGACGAGCATCGACTGACGAACGAATCGCGTGTAGCCTCGGCGCCCCCCGTCTTCTTCATTCCGCCAAAGAGACCGACCAAATCAGCTAATGGGCACGTGACGTTTGTGATCAAGACTGGTGCCGGGACTTATAAACGTCAAAACGAGATGTATTATCTCCTAGCAAACTGGCCAGCAATTATTATCCTCATTGATACTGGCTGTTTTGAGAACGAACTTTTTACTCTTATGCCATGCCAGCATTGCGACGGTCATCAATGTTTTCATGCCTTTGGAATTATATGAGGTTAAAAATATATTACCTCGCGCTGTGTTTTTGATGATGAAGCGTCAAAAACAGCCTGGTTTAGCGACTTTGACTGTATAAATGAATACTATTCCGAATTACATAATAGTGACCGGTTTTGATGATCTTTTTCTTTTCAGGTGACCGAGATCGCCTTCAAGTTGCCTGGTCTACTAATTATCGACACTCCTGGGCACGAGTCCTTCAGCAACTTAAGGAACAGAGGGTCTTCGCTTTGTGATATCGCTATTCTCGTGAGTATGAATTTTATTTATAATTGACTAGAAAGGTTCTGCACTATGTCTGTCACCCGTTTTACCGACTTTAAACAGGAAGGGTTCCTCAATTCGACAGTTTTTTGTTTGTATCTTGTTGTTGAATGATGAAAAGTGATGATGAGTTGAATTTTTACCGAATTCAAAAACGGAGGTTTTTACTTCGAGGTGTGTGTGCTTTACCTATGCTTGTTACTCCATATTTTCATCAAATCTAAACCGATGGAGATGTTTTTTTTGTTATAGGGTTTTTTTCACTACCTACTCTCCTATTACCCAATAATAACATTATAACATACCATAAAATATTAATATTCAGCCGCATCTAGTCAGACTGGAAACCAACCCCAATCAAATTTTTTCACCCAATTTAAGATATAGAGATATTTATATCTCTTTTAATATTTTCTCTGTTTTCTTGTTTTACTGTATATTTCTTTTATACACAGGTAGTAGACATAATGCACGGCTTAGAGCCTCAAACCATTGAATCAATAAACCTGCTGAAACAAAAGAAGACGCCGTTCCTAGTGGCTCTGAACAAGATCGATCGTCTGTACGACTGGCAGAGTGCTCAGCGCAAGGACGTGAGAGATATCCTGAAGATGCAGCAATCTAACACGCAGTTGGAGTTCGAGAAGAGGTGCAAGGATGTTATGCTACAGTTTGCTGAACAGGTAACTGGAACAATTATGGTTTAACGACGCATTGCTAATGACCAAAGATTTAAAACGTAGATGCGCCCTACCGTGTCAAAATATGGTCACGTTTCCAATGACATCTGAAGTATCAAATATAGTATTGTCGCTCTCACTCATACCGAATATTGCACACTCGGTGCTTGAATACGTTGACTCGCGGGCGCGGTCGCGGTCGCGAAATATCAAACATATGGTATCATATATGCTAGTGTTGACGTACACAACGCAGGTCGGTGGAAGGAAATCCGGCCGCGCCCGCGCCCGCGCCCGCACCAAAGCACTATCGTTGTCTGTCTAATTTGTCATTTTCATTGTCTGTCCCTATGTATGCTTAAATCTTTAAAACTACGCAACGGTTTTTGATGCGGTTTTTTTAAATAGATAGAGTGATTCAAGAGAAAGGTTTATATATTATGTATAATATTAATATACCAGTATTGCACCCGTGCGGGTGCGTAGCGGGTCGCTAGTTTGCTTACAAGCCTTAAATCTTTTGTTCTCCAGGGTCTCAACGCTGCGTTGTTCTACGAGAACCCGGACCCGCGTACGTACGTGTCCCTAGTGCCTACGTCTGCGGTGACGGGCGAGGGTATGGGCAACCTGCTCGCTATGATCGTGCAAGCGTGTGAAGGACCACTGCACAAAAGACTTGTGTTTTCCCAACAGTTGCTGGCTACTGTGCTTGAGGTATGTACTTGTTTAATTTAGATCATAGGTTCCCAACGGGCAGTTTGTAATGGTCTTTGTCAGAATTACATGTTTTTGTATTTTTAAATAATAATCACGACCCTCAGCCACAACCACAAGTAGCACTATTACATAGAGAGAGAGAATTAATTTTTAATTTGTGATTATTAGTATAATTAGACAGACATAATTATAAAATTGGTATAATTAACTATTATGAAAAGGGGGCGTTTTTTTTTCTTGCAAAGGGGGCGGTGGTCCATCAAACCTATGATTTAGATTTAGATAAACAAAAAAGATGGGTCCTTTAAAAAAAATTATGCCTTTTCCAACCGCGTATTCTACTTATGCACAAATGTTTCGTGACATGGATCGACATCTCTGGCGATCCGTGTCGCGAGATATTGGTCTAGCAAACTAGAGAATAGTGTCCTAGTGAGTACGAAGCTTTAGTCACTATGGACAACTGTTTGAACTGGTTTCCTCTCCAAATATTACAACAACAGTAAATTTTGATAAAGCAATGTTTTAGGGTTCCGTAACTCAAAAGGAAAAACGGAACCCTTATAGGATCACCTTGTTGTCCGTCTGTCACCGGACCATAAGTGGAGCCATCTGCTCATAGATGCCGCTACTAGAAGTATGCAGCAGCGCCATCTATGATCTAGCTATTATGATGTAATAGCGACATAGATGGCGTTATTGCATATTTCGGAACCCGTACTCACACTTGTCCGGTTTTTTAAATAAATATGTCAGATTTAGGGTCCATTTCAATTGAATTTGTTAACTTTGTAAACAATGTTAGTATGGCCAACTGTCAAAATTTTATGAATTTGTATAGAAAGTTTGTTTACAAAGTTTACAAGTTCTATTGAAATGGACCATACTTCATGTCGTCAACGATGACATCAACTCAGAAATTGAGAATTGGTGTTGAAATGTCTCATCATTCTCCATTACTCCTTGACAGGTGAAAGCGATCCCCGGTCTGGGTACGACCATAGACACGATCCTGATCAACGGCACATTACACGAAGGCGACACTATGATACTAGCCGGTACCGACGGGCCGATCGTCACGCAGATACGATCATTGCTCATGCCGCAGCCTATGAAGGAGTTGAGGGTTAAGGTAAGGATGTTTTGAATGACTAGATTCTACCCGCGACTCCAACCGCGTTTTTGGAATAAAAAATGGCCTATGTGTTATTCTGATGTATAAGCTATATTACAGTAAAGTGTCATCAAAATCCGTCCAGTAGTTTTTGCGTGAAATAGTAACAAACATCCATACATACATACATTCATCCATACATCCATCCATCCTCCCAAACTTTCACATTTATAATATTAGTAGGATTAGTAAGTAACATTTGATGATTGTGTGGGGTAAAATCAGAGACATCAAACATGATAATATCACTGAGTAGTGTTGCCGTTCGATAGTATCGATTAGTATCAATACTATCGATTGTTTTGGACTGTCGATAGTATCGATTGTTTTTAAAGCAATGCTATCGATAGGACAATCGATAGTATCGATATAATCGAAGTGATAATACGGTATTTGCCTCATTTTGGGAAATGGTTTATATTAATCTTCATTATATTATAAGCACACTACATTGATATTTCAGGGAGATCTACTGTATTTATCAATAAAAATCAGTGATAAAGTATAAATTTCCAAAACCGCTCCAAAAACGCTGTTTCTGACGGAAGTGACGTAACACGCTAGTAATAGTAAACGAGCATTGTCTAGGGATGCAGGAAGTGCCAAAAAGTATCGATATATATCGTATCGATATTTTAAAAAAATATCAATATCGGTTTCGATATATCGAAAAAAAAAATTTCAAGTATCGAAAACGTATCAAAAACGATATATTTTCAGTAGCAAGCCCATAGTCACCATTGATTAAAATGTCACAGTTTTTAGATTTAAGTGATAAAGTAATGTCAGGGACACTAATGCGCCTGCCACACACTCGACGAATGGCATGGGAAGTAGCGAGGAAAGGAGGCAGAGACATAGTGTGGCAACATTACTCGTCATGCCACACGTCATGCTCCTCGTCCTCTCTCTCTCTCTCTCGTCTCGTCCGGCAGAGAGGGCAACATCGCGGCAAAGCACGGCAGCGCGAGGAGCATAGCGATGAGCAGCGCAAGGAGCATAGTCTGGCAGGCGCATAAAAGTTGAGAATGAAAATAGGTGCTGAAAGAACACTGTCTTCTAACATCGTTAAAAATTCAGATCATAGAAACAAGGAGATATGGCATCATAGCAAATTAGTACGGGAACAACTGTCGCCACTTTTAGTACATTTTTCAACACAATTACAAGCGCTACTTGTTAATAAAAAGATCTCCCACACATTAAAAATTCCGCACACCCTCAATCTAACACTGTTAATCGTCACTCAACACTAGCACTAAAGACTAAACTAAAACACTGTATTTATATCATCGATCGTGTTCGGTTCGTCGCCAGCGTGTAATTTTGTACTACGCTTAAAATGACCAAACTTAAGTAAGTACCTACCTATCAAACTCAATAGCGCCTTGGCACATCTCCCTTGTTTCTATGTTGTTTCTATGATCTACGGTTAGAAACGTTGCAACTTAATGAAATTCAGCGCCGAAAGGAATACTTAGTGAAACGCACAGTACATACTTTTATGAATAGTAATAATACTGACAGATTTATTGAAATAAACTTGTAAAAGCAAACACAATAGAATTTCGTAAAGTACAAATATTTTTTGAAAATTTCACCGATATATCGATATATCGATATTTTTTTTCGATAAATCGAAACCGATATTGATATTTTTTTTTTATCGATACGATATATATCGATACATTTTGGCACTTCTTGCATCCCTAGCTTATGCTTACTCCAGTGTTGCCAAGCTAGATTTTCATTTTACCCCAATGCCTGATTAATTTTACTCTAAAATCATAACTATTTATACAAAAATACCTGGCTAAAGTTTTGGTTTTAGATATACAATAAAACAAGTTCTTTCTTAATCAATGGTCATGTTTCACAATAAAAATATGCTGAATTTGTTTAACTCAAATTCAATTCAAATACTTAGGTACCTACATGTTTTGCTTACCAAAAAGCCCATAAACTTTAGTAATCATAACAAGAATACGAAATCTAACCTTAAAATTTTGGAAGTGACTCCGCGACCGCCGCCGTGTCCTGAATTTTCAGCCGGCACCGGTTGCTAAATTGGCAGCGGGCGCTGACTTTGGAAAAAAAAGCAGGAAAAGGAGTTGGCAATTTGGCATAATTAAAGAAACATTTCATGTTTCATTTGAGTAACATACCTAATTAGGGTCCAAGAGCGAGCGAAGCAAGCTCGGGAACTTGGACACCCCGACACGGACAGGTTAGGTTCGAAGGGGTTTACGGGGGCTTCAGTGAGCGAGCGAACGAAGCCCCCGTCAACCCATTCGTGTTAGGTTACTTTTAGCCTTGCAGATAGAAATAGGCGCTCCGCGTACCGGGGCTCCGTCGACCACCTCCCTCCCCCTTGTAAGTCCAAAAAAGTTGTATTTTGTTTTACATTGACACTAATTTAAAAGTCAATCTAAGGTATTTAATTCAACTTAAAACACGGCAACATTAATCTGCTGCTACGGTAGTTTGCAATTATTTTCGTCTGGTATCACTGCTACTCCAAGGCTACTCCGGTTCCTAACGGCATTATTTTTGGGAGCCTAGTCGGCGCCGGCTGCGGAGGCGCTCCCTAAAATTTTACCCTCAAATTTACCCTGAAGAATTCTTTACCCTAAAAATAAGTTGGCAACACTGGCTTACTAGCGTGTGACGTCACCAGAGTGCAACAGGCCGTTCTTGTCACAGCTACAATAACAAAAAATATTGCATTTTATTTTCGTGTAATTTGTAAAAAATATACATATTTTTGTTGAAAATCAAGTGAAATAAGTTTATTTACGCTATGAACTGATAGGACGACCACAATCTGTAGCATATTTTCAATGTTGGCAAGAACCCTATTGTCACTTCAAACCCTGATGGTAACCCTAGGTATTCTTTCCTGAATTTTATAGACTATTTATTTCTATTTATTCATTCTTTACACATATCTTTTACATTTTTAAATATTTATCTGAATAAAAAATAAAAAAAAAAAACATTTAAAAATATAAAAAATAGGAATCCACCGATATGGGGAGCAGGGTCCAAGCTACCGGTGGCTAGGGCTCCAGAGACAGGAACCTCCGCACAATGCGTGCCGTATCGAGGAGAACTGCCTTCTGAATCAGACCCTTGATCCAGCCGCCTAACGAGAGCCTCATGAGATGTTGGTCGAGGCTCTTGGCCATAAGGCCATTGGCCGTTACGACAATCGGCACAATGATAGCCGAGTCAACAACATTATTTCTATTATTTATAGAACGCGTACATTGAGTACAAAGAAGTAGTGGGCGCTCAGGGAGTGAAGATTGCAGCTAAAGAATTAGAAAAGGCTATCGCAGGTCTGAATCTACTGGTCGCCCAGAAGCCGGATGAAGTTGATGTGCTCAAGTAAGTTCACACACGAATTACAGCATATAATGCGATTGACGTAAATTATGTAGAGCAGAACTTCCCAAGCAGTGGTTCGCGCCTGTCCTAGGGGGGCGCAATGAGATCATAAGGATCCAATCATCCATTTAAAATCTAAATTTTAAATTATACTTTCGTTCACTTTAATTATTCTTAGAAGTAAACATGAAAGTTTTAATTTATTTGATTATGCGTGTAATTGAGAAATAAATGTCGTGGAAGTTATGTATTTTTTGAACAATGAAAATTATTTAAAATTAAAAAGCGAGGAATGAATATATTTTTATAATATGGGGAGGTTCAACGCAATAAAGGTGGGGAATCCCCGTCGTAGAGGAACAAAATTCAAAATAGTATTTTTTCCAACACTTAAACTAATCCCCTTGAAAAAATACCCCGAAACTAAAGGAAAACCCAGAGGGTTCTAAATGGGTGTCTTAAATTCATTATAAATATTTAAATGTGGGTTTTAAGTTGTATTCCATACAGTACCATTTAGCTATCTTAGATTTGTATAAAAAAATAATAAAAATAGAGGTCAATTTTCTTAATTCTGACGACCTTCATAGATCTTTTGAACATTTCAATCAATTTTCTTACAGAGAGGAGGTAGCCCGCGAGCTGAAGTCGGCGCTGTCATCCATCAAGTTGACAGAACGCGGTGTGTACGTGCAAGCCTCCACCCTCGGTTCTCTAGAGGCCTTGCTGGAGTTCCTTAGGACTAGCAAAATTCCCGTAAGTACTTATTTAGACTAAGCCGAAAATAGCCAATATTTTTTAGGTAACTCAAAAGAAAAAACGGAGCCCTTATAGGATCACTTTGTTGTCCGTCTGTTATGATCATGAGTGGAGCCATCTGCTCCTAGATGGCGCCACCAGAAGTATGCAGTAGCGCCACATACTATGATGTAATAGCGGCATAGATGGCGCTATTGCATATTGCATATATCGCGCGAGTCGTACTCGCACTTGTCCGGTTTTTTTTTTTACTTTTTATGGTAGTTTTTGGTAAAATACCACAACCTATAGAAAGATTAGTGTGTAAGCTTTGAAAACGGCCATTGGAAAAGAACACTAATTAAAAAATGTTTGCTATAATCTTGATGTTTGTTTCAGTATTCTGCGATCAGGATAGGGCCGGTTGTGAAGCGTGACGTCATGAAAGCGTCCGCCATGTTGGAGCACGACTCTCAATACGCCACCATATTAGCGTTTGATGTCAAGGTATGTTTGATATCCTAACTTTGAATACCAATGCATAATATCGCTCTTCTATGTTAAGTATAGAATAGCTTGACGCGTTAGAGTCTATTGAAAAGTGTGCCAAGAAGCTCATCAACAACGACTCCCTTGTTCAGACCAAGCTCCAAAGTCTTGAGTATCGGCAGTGGCGTGCCTACAGGGCAAGCCCGAGGGTGTTTTGCGTAATTTTTCATGATTGTAAGTGTTTTTTATTGTATGCTACTCACTTAGATTCATGAAAAATTTAGAGATATACCCTCGGGCTTGCCCTGTAGGCACGCCACTGAGTATCGGCGCAAAGTTGCTAGCCTATCGGTTTTTTTATCGGATACATTTCGGAGAGTGTGCTTTAGATCTGCATGATCTAATTCCCTCCTGCCCTTGTTTCTATCGGACGGCCAGAAGCACGACAAAGCGCCATCGGTTGATGGTTGATATACCATAAACCCGAACGAAGCGCTTTGATTCCACTTTCATTGTGAGAACCGCCAAGCAGTGGAATGCGCTGCCCGAGTGGATGTTTCCCAATAGTGTTATTGAAGTTTGTGTAAAATTCAGACCATGAAAATTATTTGTTATAGAAAGAAAGAAAGAAAGAAAAATAATTTATTCACACGTAGATGGACATTGAACACATACAAAGAAAAAAATAAAAATAAGAAAATACAAAATACCTAACTAAAACAATATTAAAAGAAATAAAACAAGAGTAATAATAATAATCTAAAAACAATCTTACAAAAACAATATCTACGTTGCATTCGAATTCCATCCACATGTAAAATGGTCGGCACTCAGCAATATATTGTGGTATGGCAACATTGAAACTATAATTTCAACATGCCACACCAACAACGCTGATTTTTAGTGCCGACTCAGGGTGACGTAATGGCGTCTTCCGCGGCTTGCGCTCGTCAAAAAAGTTTTGAATTTTGTAATTTTATAATTTTCAAAAATCCTCTAAGCACGAAGAAAATTATAGCCCGAGTTACAGCGGTCACGTTTCTTTGTATGAGATGAGGCATCTGTTTATCATTATTATCATTATTATTATCATTACTATCTGTATATTTGTTATATCCATGGACAATAGACAGGGGGAAAAACTGTGTATGAAAAGCTCCGTCAAAATGCGTTGAACTAGGATGGCGCTACTGTCCTACATTCTTATGATTCATACCATACCCTCTGCCTCTATGTATAACTGCTAGCGCCATTTTGGAAGGTTTTTGAACTATTATTTACTACATAAAGCTGGAGACACTTTCACCTTGCCTCCATATTAAGATAGTACTCCTTAAATACTCCATGGTTAAATCCTAAATACTTCTATAACAAACAGATAGAGCGCGACGCCCAAGAGATGGCCGATCAGTTGGGCGTCAAGATATTCGCAGCAGACATCATCTACCACTTGTTCGACAAGTTCACCGCCTACCGCGAAGAACTCAAGCAGAGGAAGCGCGAAGAGTTCAAACATATCGCCGTGTTCCCGTGCAAACTTAAGGTATGCCTGTCTCTTTTTACCACGTTTTTATTAACTCGCTTTCGTGTCTGTCTTTCTGTTTGGTACAAATTTTGCAATTCATTTTTAAAGCACTTCCTGTCATCGGATTAAGCTGAAATTTGGTATACTTATGTAATTTGGATGAAAATGCAATAATATGGACTACAAAGTAAAAAAATAATTATTATAAAAAACTTTTTTTTAAAAACCAAATTTTTAAAACGGACTAAAAAGTATAAAATAATTTTTAATGAAATGAAAAACGTGGGGTGCATGCAATAGATAAGAGTAAGATGCGCCCCACGGTTTTCATTTCATTAAACTTTTTAGTCCGTTTTAAAAACGTGGTTTATAAAAAATAGTTTTTTATAATAATTTTGTTCATATGTAGTAGGAAGAGAGAGAGGCAAGAGTGTTACTTTTCATTTGATTTGTATCAGGGATGTTATGGAGCTCCGTAACCGTAACCGAAACTATCGGTTATCCGAAATAATTTCAATTATCCGTAACCGAATCCGATATAAAAAGTTTCAAATAATTTCGGATAGGGGCGGAGTCTAAATGAGACACGTAAGTTGTATTTTACTTTTAAAAGTTCATGAAAATTATCCGTAACCGAAACTATCCGAAATAATTTCATATCCGTAACCGTATCTGAAACCGATATAATATTATTCATACACCGTGACATTTTCATCGCTTTCATCCGGTGATGTAGCCACTAAAATGTCACGGTGTATATCCGTATCCACATCCAGATCCGAAAGGACGTCGCCAGTTTTAGGCTTGATATGGTACAGTAATAAAAGCTTAACCAAAAATAAAAATATATTTTAATTGTTCTTTGCCTAATTTATCTTAGATATTAAGAATTGGAATCAAAAATCGAAATAAATAAGAAATAAAATGATTATGCCATTGACATTTTGAAAAAACCACTAAACAAAAACGGGGGCATGCTGGCTGGCGCGTGCTTCCACAAAATATCATGGTGACAGCAACTAAAACCTTTGAATTGAGAACTCATTAGTCGGGCTGTACTTCACTGGATCATTCACACCATACTTAACCTCACTGACAGAAATAAGAATATTTCTCTTTAACCCAATTACGTACAAAAACAAATAAAAAATGAATTTAAATACTCTTGAAATACTCGATCACACCAAACTAATTTCATATCTGTACCGACTTACACAATCTGAGGCCCAGCGTTCTATCGGCGTCTGCCAGTGCCCTTTCATATCCATAACATCCCTAATCTGTATGTCTTGCATCTTGCTTAGGGTAGAGTAGTATTAGTAGTAACACTCCTACGTACGTGACTCAAAATAGCTTGCGGCCTAACGCTCTATACAAGCTGTTCTATGTCCTTTCTTGAAGTGAATCGAAGGACCAATCACGTGCGTTAGCGTCTTCACTACCGAACGCGAGCCGGTGTTTGATTGGTCGTTGACTATGACCTTTGCTAACGTTCTCACGATCGAGTATGTTCCACATAAGAATTCCCTTCGACGCTATGTTGGCCGCCCTGAATCTCAATTTATTACAACGTCTTTAGCGGTGTTGGAAGTTTTCTTTCAGCACCAATTCCACTTTCATCACTTTTTAACGCCCTAAACATTATTATAAAACACTAGCAAACCCGGCGAACTCCGTTTCGCCACCGTAGTACATGCTATGTATCAGAGATGGCGCTGTATGTGAAAAAAGATTTTCCCGCTTTTCTCTTTAAATTTTCCTGAATTTTCTTTGCTATAAACCTCACGGAGCCCAAGACCTTTCCAACGAATGCAAAACCGTGGAAATCGGTTCGTCCGTTCTGAACTTATATCGTCAGGAAGGAAAACCCGACTTATTTTTATATAGTAGATAAATCTACAAAAACACAAAATGATATGACCTAAATAGGAATAACAAGCAGAGCAGCCAACATAGCGTCGAAGGGAATTCTTACGTGAAACGGTCAATACTCAGCCCTCTTTACGTAAGATGACATTTTATTACAATATAATAAATATTTTCTTTCTACGCAGATCATGCCCCAATTCGTGTTCAACTCCCGTGATCCTATCGTCGCCGGTGTCATGGTGGAGGCTGGCGTCGTGAAGGAGGGAACGCCCATCTGTGTGCCTAGCCAAGAAGTGAGTATTCTACTATTAGATCTATGCTTTGATTCCAGTATAATACCTACATAGTAGGTAGGTATTGTAGTTCTGATAACTGCCTGTTGAACCACAGATAGAGTGAGGTCTTTTAGCTAAGTTAGCACAATAAGAAAAAACAAAGTATTACCTGTGGTGGACTTTTCAATATTTTGTAACAAAGTAATTAGTGATCCTATAAGGGTCCCGTTTTCGTTTTGAGGTACGGAACCCTAAAAATGAACATAAATATTCTCAGAAACGAAAAAAAATGCGTCGGGCTTGCCCTTTAGGCACGCTACTGCCTCAATCTAGTTTGAGAAAAGGCTAGGCAGATGATGACTTCTAACACCCTTATTTGTCCGACAGTTCGTGGAGCTGGGTATAGTGACGTCGATCGAGGTGAACCACAAGCAAGTGGAGACGGCCCGCAAAGGCCAGGAGGTGTGCATCAAGATCGAGCCCATTCCCGGCGAGTCCCCCAAGATGTTCGGCAGACATTTCGATGAGACTGATTTCCTAGTCAGCAAGGTAAGTCTACGTTTTTGACCGACCTCCAAAAGGAGCGTAGGACCCAAATGTATGAACTGATTTTCTAGTCAGCAAGGTAAGTCTAGTTTTTGACCGACTTCCAAAATGTGCGTAGGACCCAAATGTATAAACTAATTTTCTAGTCAGCAAGGTAAGTCAACATTTTTGACCGACCTGAAAAAGGTGCTTTGTACCCAAATGGATGAACTGATTTTCTAGTCAGCGAGGTACCTATAGTTTGTGTCAATCCATTTTAATAAGAAGGTAAACAAACCCAATTACGGTAAAATTATCCCACAATCATTCACTAAATAGAATTAGAGTCTGGCAAACGAAAGCTGATCCTGAAAAAGCGCGGCAAATAAAAAAAAAAACACATTATGGTATCACTAAGAACAGTAGGAATAAATTGTGTTGATACTTGACAACAAATAATAGGTTAGGGGCGGATTTTTCAATTGTTTGAAAAATAAATGCGGTGGTTGGTTTGACATATTTTCTACACAAAAGATGCCAAACAACCACATCTATTCTTCAGACAAAAGTTAACTGACGATTGAAAAATCGAAGGTAAGTAAAATGGGTGCGTAATTATGTTTTAATTGGTTATAATTTTACGTAGATTAATTTGTTATAAAGATTCTATATATTAAAGGAGCGTTTTAGGTCCCCTTTTATTCTTATTATATATTAACGATCTTCCTGAATATACATCCAATCCATGCACATTATTTGCAGATGACATCTCTGTTATTATGACATCACCAAATACTACTGACATAAATAATTATTTAATTGACATTAATAATACAATTCAATCAACAATTTCTTGGTTAAGCTTTAATAATTTGCACGTAAATATAAATAAAACAAAGATTATGCAATTTAGGACATATGGCCGTAAGCGAGATAAACTTAATATTAATTATAACGGACAACCTATACTAGAGTCAGAGGAAACTACATTTCTGG
Organism: Thalpophila matura; assembly: GCA_948465475.1. Taxonomy (NCBI): domain Eukaryota; kingdom Metazoa; phylum Arthropoda; class Insecta; order Lepidoptera; family Noctuidae; genus Thalpophila; species Thalpophila matura. Next base: position 6,359,370 of record OX419183.1, on the reverse strand, counting down.
GAATCGCATTAGATAGCTTCTTCTCCTGGAAACCACACGTAGAAAAAGTGTGCAACAAATTAAATAAATTAGTCTACGTTCTCTACACACTTCGAAAGAGGTCGTCGGAGAGTACGGTGTTGTCTGCATATCACGGTTACGTTGGTTCGACTTTGCGATACGGCCTTATACTATGGGGTAACTCAACAGATGCAGATAAAGTTCTTAGGGTGCAAAAAAAATGTATTCGAGCCATTTGTGGCATTCCACCATGGCAATCTTGTAAGCCGTTGTTTCTTAAGTTAAAACTCCTAACATTACCCAGTATGTATATTTTGGAATGTGCTAAATTTGTTCGACAGCACTTTGAGTTATTTAAAAAGGCTCAAGACCGTTATCCTCGAATTACTAGAGATCCAAATAGAATAGTTCTGCCTAGGGCACCAAGAACGTCTCTATTTAAAAAAAAACTGTTATTATATGAGTGGACATATCTATAATAAAATACCAAAACAATTTAAAGATTTACCTAATAATTTATTTTTTAGAGAATTAAAGTTATGGCTATTAGAAAAACGATTTACTCTGTAAATGAATTCTTAAATAATGTAAAATAATCTGTTTTGACATAATTATAACATAATGAATATAATATAATAATTGATGAATATAACATAATAATTAATGAATATAATAATTAATGATTATAATATAATAATGAATGAATATAATGCATAATGAATCGCAGAAAATAATGTACAACGCATACTATTTCTCAAGTGTTATTTTTATATTGTACCTATTGTTTGCATGTCAAATGTATGGCTATGTATTAGGGACTTTAATTATAATATAGAAAGATCTACATTGTACCAATACTTATTGCAAATATATGATTATGATTATGATTATAAATAAACCATTTAGTACGTAATTATGCGAATAAGGTAAATATGACAATTTGAAATACCTATTTATTAAGTATAAGTATCAAAACGATATCTGGTAAAATAACCCTATAAAGAATGTTGCCATGTAAAATGTTTCGATTAAATCTCAGGCTCAGCTTTCGTTTGCCAGACTCTAGTAACACATTAATCCATATTTTGAACGTTTGAGCTTGACACTTCACCACTTTTTCCAACAATATTTGTCTGATTAACATTTTAAAATTGTATTTGAAAAATCGAGAAAAATTCTTAGACGAAAAGTGAGGTATTTAACAGATAAAAAATCATACATTGTCTATGGTCCTGAGTGATGTCCGAAAAAATAGTTCAGTTTATTCAAGTAAAATCGATTAGAAAACGAAAAGAGATGTTTCATCCTGGAACTGGTATAAGTACGCCACATAGAAAAAAACCGGCCAAGTGCGAGTCGTACTCGCGCACCGAGGGTTCCGTATCATTTTTGGACGTATAAAGTGAAAAAAACCGGACCGCATAAGTAAGTTAGTTTGTGAAGGAATTTTGATGATTTTGAAAAAACTGTACTAGTTAGGAACATCATTTTATTTTTGGTGTCATATTTGGGTCAATTCCTATCAGCTCTAATTATTTCAGATTTTTCGCTCAGCAAACTTCGGAGATAAGGGGGGAGGAGGGAATGGTATTTTTTTAGACATTTTTCATCATATGTCGAAAACTGTGAAACATAAAATAAAATGAAAATATATTTTGAAATGTGCAGACCAAGCCGTTTCATATGATATGCCACTAGAACTAGTAGCCCCACTTTAAAATTTCGGACACCCACTCCGGCCCCTTTTGCAATGAAAATAAAAATATTTTATGACTTTTTTCATTTGCAATAAAGTTGGGCAAGCATTCTTTATAACTGTTCCACATTTCAAGTCGGCATTAGTAGTTGCTGAAATAAGCAGGTGTGACAGACAGACAGACTGACGAAGTCGCACCATAAGGGTTCCTTTTTTACCATTTTGGTACGGAACCCTAAAAATAGGAAATAAATAGGGGATTTACATAAAAATATTATTAAATTCATTTGAAGAATTGCTGCACAATTTGTGCAATTGTAAGATAATTATTTGTGATGAGGTTTTTCACTATGATATCCTATTTTTAGGGCGGCCATGACAGTTGAGTTTGACAGTTTTGATTTATGACGTGACGTTTGAGTCGTTGTGCGCACACGTGGTGGATTGAATGTTGCCATTTTGACTGACATTGATAAAACAACAGTTGTCAAAATGACGTTTCACCTAATTCATTTGTCGTTTGTTGATCCACCATATTTGTGTTGTATTACAAATCAACGAAGTAATATTATAGAAAATAAGCATTAGGAACCGATTACTATAATGTATAGCTATAATACTTAATTGCGTACGTAGACCCCTCCCAGGCTCCATCCGGCCTAGCATGACCACGATAGAAACGGGTTTTGTCTACATAGAAATAGACAAAGTGACAGATTTCATTCATAAAACGTAGAAATGTTTCTACAATCTGTCACTTTGTCTATTTCTATGTAGACAAAACCCGTTTCTATCGTGGTCATGCTAGGCCGGCATGTCCATACATTTCTGAAAGAACTCCTTTGTTCAATAAGATTCCGTACGGACCATAATTTTATTATCCTATTTATTGAAATATCATCACTCAGTTATCGAATTTAACATTTTTAATAGTAAATAAAGAAATTCCAAAAAAAGCGCTTCTAACTCATTCAATTAATAAAATCGAATCATTCAATTATTTAATTGATTTATAATTAGCACTACATTGGACGTCACTAAACTGCTGTAGGTACTTGTTTGTTTACCTTTTTATTAAAATGGATTGACACAAACTATAAGTCAGTTTTTAACCGACTTCCAAAAGGTGCGTAGTACTCGCAACCCGGATGTATAAACGTGGATGAAGCAAAAGGAGTATGTACTATTGTATAGTACGTGGCGTTCTGTAATTTCTGCGGGATTCCGACTTCCGTCATCGACCTCCGACTCCTGTGGGGAAAAGGCGTGTGTCTATTATATATTGTATGTTCAAAAAGGAGGAGGTTATGCTTAATAAAATTTATGTACTGCTTTTGTACAATGTCTTGTCCGCATGACATACATGCGTGATTTATATTATGACAATGCGACACCGCCACCTATGACAGTATTATCAATTCTGCGAGACTGTATTGTGTATTTTTATGCGAAACCAACAAGTTAAGGATATCCTGATAATATTCCTCATTTCTCGGTAAATTATTGTACTAAAGAACTTTTTATTTATATTACTACTGAATACGCAGAAAAATATAATGATTCATAAGCAGCAAGGAAAACTCAATTCTCTTACAGTAGGTATTTTCCAGAAGCTCAGTCAATCAGAATTACAATACAGAGACAATGAATCAACGCATAGTCTTGATAGTTTAATCGTTGCAAAATATTTATTACGACGATATGTGAACGAGCGCCGGTGATGAATGAAAATTGCGCCAATAGTGTTAAGTAATAGATGGCAGGGCAGACGTTGTGTTTGTTTCCATGCAGAACTATAATATTCAACATTAGGATAATAAAATACAGGATAAAATTAAAACCAGTGCGGATATTTTAGAAGGTGAAAGTACTCATGAATATGATCAACTTTTATTATGGGAGCGACACTGAAATATGAAAACAAAAATCACCTGTTCCCTACAAAAATGCACTACAACACGATCAAAATGTATCGAACAGCTGCTTTTTTTTTTCATATTTCAGTGTCGGTCCCATAATAAAAGTTGATCATATTCATGAGTACTTTCACCTCCTAAAATATCCGCACTGGTTTTAATTTTATCCTGTATAGTAGGAATGAATAGGCTGCTGCTAAGGATACTGAATTGCACTTTACTTTTTCGCGATTTATACAGTGGTACCTATACCGTTTTTTTCCTTCCCTGTTCTGTATCCCTTTGAGATAAATCGGAACCTTTTTAAAAAAAAAATATTACATGAAAAGTACTAGGTTTCCTGTTAAATAAAATAATAAAAAAACTCCAAACATACGTTCTGCAGATTCGGAAGATGCCATGAAAGAGAAACAAGCTTTGACAATAGACTAGAAAATATGATTATACGAACGCAAAATAAAATTTCCTTAACTACCTAGTTATAGATTCAATTAGGTACATTTATGTCAATTGATATAAGATTTAAATGCAAGGATCCATTAAAGAAAGTCTTAATTTAAGTTTCTAAAGGACAATGGAGTGGCTATTATAACTACAATTGATGTCGCCAATTGATTAATCTGTTGGTTACTTGGTAGACACCCAAGACACGCTACAGACGGGCGGTTAAAATTGCAGCGACTTATGTTTCTCAATAAAAGAAACTCGTTAAAATGTTGCTTTGATATATGTATTTTTATATGAATAAAACATTGATGTTATTACAAAGAATTACCTGAAGAATTTCATATGAATTAGAATAAACTTTGCAAAGACTCTGTAAATATTTTGAAAGTAACACGATAACCTAGAACATTTCTCAGATCTAGATTCTAAAACACTTAACAAAAAAGTTAATATCTGATATTGCAATGAAAATAAACAAAACATTTCACATGACGTGTGAAAATTTTATAGTTATTACGAATTCTTGTAACACTCGTACATCAATCGTCGTAACACCCACGTTTTCTTCTCGATTTTGAATAAACTGCCCGTGTGTTGAGTCTGCTTATGTCACGGGTGACGCTTTAATGAATGGGCTGCACATTGCACAAGATATCGGTACCATTTTAGCTCTATAGACAAATGGCACCGATTAATACGACTATTATTAGAACGCATTGCATTCAACACAGAGGATTATTTACCTAGGTATGTCTTGCTCGACCGGTGACTGCCATGGGAAGTCGCAGTTTCAGGTTTCAGAGTACTTTATCTTATAAGATGTTGCAATAGATATAGCTATCGATTTCTCATACAATAGCATGCTTACGTATATGTACATACATTATATTGGATTAAGTGTTTCTGGATTTTATTTAAGCTCATCCATTTATGAATTGTGAATATTTTTTTAGAAACTCTACTGATTTCTGAACAGTAAAATAACTGGGTTGTTCCCGCTCGTTAATACCCCGTCGTTAACACTATTAACACTGGGAATGTTTTAAGTGTTGAAAAACGCGACATTTTTTTCCCAATCGTTCACCCATCGTTCCGCGTCTAGTGTAAACATTAAACGAAATAGTTATTAATTTGGTGCCTCAAAAATCGTGATTAAATCACTTTCAATAACCGTTATATCTTTTGTTTAATTTTACTTTTCTTTACCCTGAGTCCTAAACTAGACGCGAAACGAGGGTTGAACGATTGGGAAAAAAATGTCGCGTTCTTCAACACTTAAAACATTTCCAGTCGTTAAAAGTGTTAACAACGGGGTATTAACGAACGGGAACGACCCAAATAATCCAATGGAACTCATCGATATTTTCCTTTAACAATTTATTAAAAAAGCTTGCAGACGAACAGACTGAACGAATAAAATCATTTATATCGTATTCTTGCGATGGCTCCCTGGCCTGTGTTGAGTGCAAATATTTGTATTCAAGACAAGAACGGAAGCGCCGCGTCGACTCGTGATTGTATACGTTTTGTTGCGTTTCGGCAACATTGTATCAACTATTGATATATATATATATATATATATATAGTAATGTACAAACAGAAGCTGCAGCGGCTACTGCCAATCTGCACGTTGGCGCTACAGTGATATGAGCAAAAAGCATGAATACTAACAAGCAACTGTTTACGTTTTACTTCACGAGCAAAAACAAGCAGCATCAGTTGCTTCGTCGCTTGAAAATTAAGAAAACGCGTTACTATGATGTCGATTTTCGATAATGTTTCTCACACGTGCATTTTTCAAAGATTAAAACATGTATCAGTTTAACTGATGCTCTGTTTACCCCGTAATTGCTAAAGATTTACGATAAACTAGAACGGTTTATGATCAGAACAACGAATATGTTATGTCTATTTGTGGTTCTAAGCGGTTCCCACTGACTTTGTATTTGAATCGATTCTAGTCGTGTTCGTGAACGATACATACATACTCTTACATACATAATTTGGTACCGTGTGATTAAATGGCTCCAGTAGAATACCTAAGTCTCCGTGCAGATAAAAGTTATCAATCCATAATGTGACAAACATTAGTATTCATTTATCAGTGTCCATTCAGTTAGAAAATAGCTGTCTATTTATTCTCGTATCATTATGTTCATAGCATCGACCTTTCTAACCGATACGATGTATATTCTAAACTCGTGCGTCGTTCTGCACGACGATTTCAACAAAATGCGTCGACGTTTATTTTGTGAATGTGTGCGTGTCACATTATATTTGTGTGATAACAACCGCGGCCCGCAGAACTAACGTAAAGAAACTCATTGAAGGATTTTCATTCATACCTACTAAAGCATTGTATCAATGCAAGTAGGTTAGTATCAATGGTGAAGGGGGGCTCTCGGCTCCATTGATCGTCTGCAGCGGGAGGCGGCAGGAGGGGATGGTCAGGTCACTAGGTCGAGGAGAACCCGACACGTCAGGGGAAGCAGGGGTATAGCTGTTGCAGCTATATGATATCGGTTATATACGAGCGGTCTGTTGCTAAGCTTGGTCTCACGCCAGATATTGGAAGTTTGTTTATGATTACATTTTTCTCGCTTCTTAACTTTTTTTTACAAGAATTAAATTATACAACGTGTCAGAAAACGTTCTGTAACATGAAACACAGCTTTTTGAAAAACGGTTGTTCTTTTTTTGTTATTAAACGAGATTAATATTATAACCTAATTTTATGCCAGTATTACCTTGAATTTGTAATGCGGTTGAAGAAGGAAACATTTTTCATATAAGTAATTATTTAATTTAGTATGAAGTTACAAATTCTGATATAATATTAGTAGGTACTATGTTAGAAACAAAAGAAGTTATTGGTCATACAGAACTAAATTAGTGTCTCGCTGCATCAATGGGTATATGTACCCGCTACTCAGTTAGATACTTGTGAATAGGGACAAGATGAGCTAAGAACACGCAATAATCACATGGGACATTTAATTGAAATACACCATGTTGTGTTGCAAGATATTGCTTCACTAGGTACCTAACTATTATTTCGTGTAGGAGCCAACAAAATATATTACTCCCATACATAATATTTGTTGAAGCAGTAATATCTTCTCAAGTTTCCCCGAATATACTCCCGTCAGTTCACTTTGAAACCTCTAAACACTACATAAAAAGCTTCCTGTTTTGTTTTCGATTAGTGGAAAACATCAATCTTTCCTTTGCACAATATAAAAGCACTCAATGTGAACTCGACGATTTTCCGTCACCCGAGCGAAGGCCGGTGTATTTTTGGATGTTCATGACGTCATAGTTTTCCATACGATCTTTTGACCACTTGTATGAATTGAATCACTTTGATGTCAAACCACTCCTACAGTCATTACGTGTTTTAGATGGTTTAAATAGAAAAAAATAAGACTTGTTTCGTCGTTTTAAAATATTTTCATATACTTACCTACCTATTTTTTTTTTTGTTCTTTATATCAGTGATTTTACTATCTCGAATAAAAGTTTGCGAACGAAACTGGTTTTCTGATTAGCAGAATTTGGAAATAGCTGTACATACTGTACCTAACGCAATTTCATTTCATTACCTTCACAATAATTGTAGGTATTCCTGCTTATACATTCGAGATAGAAACTATCTTCACTGATCGATAAGTTACTCAACTGCCGCCAACAATATTGTTCCCTATAAGTAGCCTTCCATTTGCGTCTTATTTATAGTTTTCCTCCATGAAGTCTTGACAAGGATCATGTAAAACTTTCCAAGTCCAAATAGAGTTGAGAAACGTCATCGTGATGCAGGAGTCGTCTCGTGTTGTAATTGATTACCTACTTTGATGTCACTGGACGTGTAATGAGTAACGTTTATGACTAGTTAGACTAGAGCTAGACTAGAGTAATTCCGGCTCATCATTTCGTTTACGACTCTCAATTCTATTATTAAATTGTTGGTCGCTTTGCTTTTCGTAAGCAATTAAAAATTACGTTCTACGTTAACACAGTTTCTTTCGATAGATATCCTCGCATCTTCAGTTTAAAAGATACCAAAAATATGTATAAGTACTTACTTATTTACGGTCTATACGCCTCTTGATGATTAAGCATCACCTTAGAAAAAATATCCGGACCGCATAATTAAGTTTGTTTATGAAGGAATTTTAATGATTTCTAAAATACTGTTCGAGTTACGAACATAGTTTTATTTTTCGTGCATATTCAGGTAAACTTCTATCAACTCTAATTATTTCAGATTTTTTGCTTTGCAAACTGCGGAGATAAGGGAGAGGATGGTATTTTTTAGACATTTTTCATCATTTATGTCAAAAAAATAATATAAATAAAATAATATAAGATAGGGCATAAAAAATGAAATGAAAATAATATATTATTAATGAAATGTGCAAATAAGGCCTTTTCATACCACTTGGCGTAGTAACCCTAGTTCAAAATTTGGAATCGCGACGTTTTACTTCTTTCAGTTGCAATAAAGGTGGGCAAGCATTCTTTATAACGTCCAAATTTCAAGTCGATAACGTTGCTAAAATAGGCAGATGTGACAGACAGACGTAGTCGCACCATAAGGTTTCTTTTTGGTAAAAATACCATTTTGGTAGGTACGGAACCCTATTACGAACACAAAACAACGGCGAGCCCAAAGCTTGCAGACATTAATTTAATGATTACAATCGAAATAACGAAACGTCACACAATTATACAGGGTACTTGTACAGTACATTTTAGAAGGGCCATGCGTTTCGTCGTTCACTTTGTACAGTCGCAAGAAGTCACACAGACGCAGCGTGTCGGCAGGCCGCACACAGCCGCGGTGACCGGGTCAGGCCCATTCTAGAAGCCCCATTGATATTTCGCTGTGCGGTTTCATTGATGAGACTTACATTGTTCATGTTCATGTGACAGCGAGACTGCTTTAGAAAAGTTCATGTTTTGAATATAAGATTTCATGAGTTGAGAAAAAAAATCTAAGCATAGTGTCTCTAGTATTTCGGCCATAGGTTATTTAGATTGTTCTTTATTTCACTCGTTTATGAGTATTTTCTTGGAAATTGTCGTTTGTTTGGGTTACTTTTGTTCTTTAATTGACTCGTTTTTAAGTAAAATATTTTCATGAAAATTGTCGTCTGTTTTGGTTCCTTTCAGTAATTTGTATTTTTAAAGCAATTTAATAGGTCGTTTAATAAATCATAGATTTGATTAAAATTTTTATTAATGTAGCTTTACAATGCGTATTTCATTCATAAAAAAAAAAACATTTATCGTTAAAATAATGTCCACTATTTCGAGCACTTTTGCAGCCGGACTCTTACATTTGCTAATACGCGAGAGCTTAACTTTGGTTCAATGACGGCACGTCACAGTGTAAAATTTCTTGTATGGCTTGAATTATTCAAGGATTTTATTTGTATCATAAGACATAATTATGGTGTGAGAACCGGCTAGCGTGGAAGTTAGGGTATGTATTTGTACTTGCTTATCAATTTATTTAAGACAATTGCCCTCTGCTTTTCTACTGAGACTCTAGCTGTCTTGCTCGAGTAACGATCTACTACATATTCTAACCAGGATACGGCTGCAGTTTAGGCAAGACGAACTTGGCTAGCATTCGGCAATACGGCTAAGCAGAGACAATGTCCCGCTGATTAAAAAAAAATTGAAACAATTTTCTCTCGAGCAGAAATTGCACATCACACTGTTTTTGGTATTTCTCCAGGCTTGTTAGTGCACCAGTAACTCATGTTCTGTTTATTGACATAACCATTGACATGAAAACGTGCTTCGTCAGTAAACAGTATGCTTCCAACCGTTCTTATTTATTCATTCTCTTGTTCTTATTATTCAAAAACGTTTCAGCATCATTCTGGCAAGGTTTTCTCTTATAGGACAGTAATTTTCATTTAGAACCGTAACGTTTGCATTTTTTATGGGTAGACCATTAAGTTGGATTTCTAAATAACGTACCTACACTGTTGATTTTTTTATAACAATGGACGTTGCAATCTTCTTATTGACTTAAATTGCGCATAATTTCGTATCAAAGAGCCAGTTTCTCTGGCGTCGTTACTGACGTTTATGGTGCTGTAGAAGTTTACTTCGTTTACTTTAGTTTCGAAGTTTCGAAGTTTACTTTAGTTTCGGTACTTCAAATATTGCTCAACCGATAACGCGTGGTGCACCCCAGACTGTTAATCCGCAATTCATGCGCGTAGAATGATGTAATTTACACCTACCTCACCCTGGTAGTTTTGGAGAAACACAATAAATATAACATGTCATTGTATAATGTACCTATTGGTTTATTAGATAATAAGTTTAGCCCAGAAATTAACGAAAATATGTACAATTCGTTGATTAATTAAAGATTCTCATGTACATACCTACTTCCATGACGGATAACTTAAGAATATTGGAATATTCAGATAACATTCCCACAAAATATTTATTGTCCAAGATGCCAATATATATTAATTCGCCTAACCTTCGGCTCCTTGTACGTCTTATTTATCGCCCGTCCCTGAGTCTAAAAATACTTGCCGCAGTTTCCCATATTTTCCAGCGACTGATAATAAGATTTCCAATGTCGTTAGCGAGGAACCCCGGGCAGGCTGCACCGGGGCCGCCAGAGGGGCGAGGGGCACTTGTGACCTAATTCCTTGCTTGCACAACCTGTCCTATTTTCCCTATGACGTCAAAACCCCCATTCACCCCGGATTGCTGAATCGATGCGCCCCAAACTGGGTCGACCTGAATGAACCACTTGTACATTCAACATGGACCCGCTATTTTTAGCTCCGAAGGTGTCTCGATCGGGTCTCGCTGCGAACCAGTTTTTACGGATGTATTGGTAGGCCGCAATTAAATTCTGCAATTTTTAAATTAATTGTGACGTCCGATGAGTTTTATAATTCTGTTTCAATTATCTTTTTCCCGAGAAAGTATTTATGGGACCTATTATTATGCTAAATATGAAATGCTTTAACCTTAATAACGGGCATTTTGTATTTAATATTGTTTATGTCGTTGGTTTAGTACGTTATGTATTTATAAATTTAAATACTGATATTCAGAGATATTTAACGTTGTTGTAAAAAAAACCGGGGACATGTTACATGTACAGAATGTAATGAAGCAGCTACCTACATATACATGTAACATAATCTGGCCAAAGTGCTTTTCGACCACCAAATTGGTTGGTGTTGGGGTTACTATAATTTAAGGCAAAATAGATGTTTGCCTTCATAGATAAAACCTTGTTTTCTATAACAATGACGTTGGTAGTAGTCGTTATGACCAATTTTGTATTGTTCCAGATATCACGTGCCAGTATCGACGCGTGCAAGGATTACTTCCGCGACGACCTCATCAAGACCGACTGGCAGCTGATGGTTGAATTAAAGAAACTCTTCCAGATTTTGTAATCCCACCGCCCGTGCCCTGTCCCCCACGGTAAAGCTCTCCAATTAATATATTACGACGTAGAAACATTTCGTCAAAGCTTTGTCTGTTCCATCTAATCGTAGTCCCCTCTCCGTTGTATCATAGAATCTCACCACGTCTACGTTTTGCTATCAATTTTTGTACCTATACCAACGTGAATTTATCCGAAACTATTTTAACATATTGGTGGGAAAATGCGAATGTCAATGTCACGGTGGAACCTTGTATTTTATTTTATCTTATCTGATGTTTTACCTACTGCCACGTTTTGTAACTACCGATGTATCATGAATGGCAAAATTGTCGAATATTTCATATTTCGAGACGCATTGTAAATAGTATTATACGTGTTTATTTATTTATTATTAACACCATGTGGTTTTATGATTTGGTTGGATCGAAAGGATTTCTGGACGCTGGATGTCAAATTAATTAAATTAGCCAGAATATGTATTCAGTTTATGATAAAAAATACTTCTTGATGAAGAATGATCCTGTGTAAATAAAATATTCGTGAATTATTTACAATAAAATTTTGTAGTTTTATGTAAATAAAAAATATAATGAGAAATCTTTGCATGTCTTAATTATAACGTCAAGTAGTGCAATAAACGATCTCGATGTCAATAATGCTTGTGAGGCAATACTTCGTACGGTGCTTCTAAATGTAGATAAAATGTTATATTCACTGTCTTACTAAATATAAGTAGCTACAATACTGTTCACTCCAATAGGGGCACTGTCTGCCTATCCGTTAGAAAGGAGGTCGTCTATTGTACGAAAATAGTATATTTACGTTGAAATTTGAATGCGGTTTGTAATATTTTTTCCTCGTATGTGGTACATACAGGGATAAGTACTGAACTTGATGGTAATCGGAATAGAAGTCCATGAAGGTTGTATTTTATACGTAGGTATTTTCCCTTTTTGAAACGCTTTGTATTATATAGATGGAATCGGACATATTCTTATATTGAAGAAATTTTATTAAATTACAAAGTAATTTTTCTTGTATTATTTTTCCTGGTGAATTTACGACAGTAGGTACTTAATTGCTTTTTTTTCTAACGTTATAAACGGATAAGTAGGTATCGGTTTAGTTCCAACAGCCTACGAGCATGCTTTGTGCCTACTTAGGTATAATATAAATCGCTAAAAACTAAAAATGTTAGCTCAATCATAAAAAAGTTCAAGACGGACTTAAAATCACATTCACGCTACATAGTGTCACTGTACGTTACAAGAGTTAATTTTTTTAAGAATTCCGTAGTCAAACTAAGAATCCTTATTTTGACGTAAGCGTGACATCGGCAAGTACCTACCTATTTAAAACTACAGAAACGACAGAAAATGAGTACCTACGTAAACCTAAATGGAGATAGATGCTTGTGCCAGGCATGTAGGTACATAAGAGTACTTAAATGCAGCTACAGTTGAAAGAACTCTGGGAAAAGGCATGATTTGTCACACAACCGAGGAAGAATGGTAAGTTCCAAGTCTAGGTAAGTATAAGGATTCACACAAGATGATCACAATTCCGAACATATATTATTTATTAACAATTACCTATCTATCTGGAATATAGGTACCTACCTGCTTTAAAGACAAGTACCTAAAGAACCAATACGAATTACTTTTGAGGAATCTAAAGAGAAGTGAAGTTAAAGAATCACCGCATTACACTTTGCGCAGTCCAGACCTTACGATAAAGGTTTCGTAACTACAACAGAGACGCTAATATAAATCTATTGTTATTTATTGGGCACGGTTCCAATCCCCGGTTATAATTGAGAAATTTCGAACGGACAAACTTTGTTCTATTCTTGACTTGGAGATCGAACTGTGGAAATAAGTCATCATCTTCGAGCTCACTACAGAACGTAGGGGGTAAGAAGTGCAGACAGATGTACACCTGATAGGAAAGTCATCTGTCCCATACACCAACAAAAGCTCTTTTTATCATCGGACCTTTCCGATGATAATAAAAAGAACGACAATCTTACATAATTATCTTTTATGTTAATAATTGTATTGGTATTGGCACAAGGTCATTTTTTCCAGAAAAATGGCGACGGGACAAGGGCAGTTGGTTATAATTCGAATTTCCCAAAGTTGCAAGTTTAGACTTTGCTACTCAGTAAATTAGGCTAGGTCATGATGGTCATGGTCATGGCGGATGTCACCGGATACCTAATGACAACGGAGAATATCTTTTTGGACTTTCTATATTGGTATGTAGCACCTACATCGTAATTGCCACTTACCTAAATAATGATTTTGATGAATTGTTATTGTAGGTAGGTACATAATTATGTAATATACATATTTGCCCCGGCCCCGTTATATTGTTGAAACCTAATCATGGAAAAACTATTGCATAGTACTACGACGACTTTTATAAATCCGGGATCACGTGGGATTCTACTGAGTTGCCCAATGACGTATTATCATTGGAGTTGCCACAATTTTTCTAAATCGATGGAGATGACTTGCAGGATTAGGTACATAATATAGGTACCTACTTATAGGTGCTATGACAAATTCATTACGATTGTATTGTTTTCTTATGCCTACGATTGTCGACAATGTTTAGGATATTAAGGCCATGTTGTTTCAACTTACAGTTACGTATCTGTAACCGTCAAATATGGCGGCTTGTACGACAATTTCATACTGACTTAACGATTACGTACTGACTTACGAATACAGATGGTTTGAAGCAGCCCGCCCTAAGTAATGTTGTACGGACTGCGGTTTATAAGCGGGAAGTCAGAGAAATTCATTCAAGAGTCAATCATCGCAAAGTTTGAATCATCGATTCCAAGACATCTGAATAAGTGCCTGACTGACTAGAATCATGATATCTGCTTCTTTACTGTCAAACTTTGTCTTTACGCTTATTCTCTCGTATCGGCACGAACTATAGGATAGCTCATGCCGTGCATATTGGCCAGTCAGCAAAATTGCAGTGGGCGTATCGCCACTCGTGACGGCGTTATTTTTTTTGTATCCCTTCCTTATAGCCGGTTTACATTATTCCACTAGCATTACTAGTATTCCAGTTCAACGATTGAATCCAACGCTGGATTGCAACTGGAATAATCTAAACCAGCACTGGAAGGCACTGGATACAGTGAGAGATCCAGTCCCATAGCTGAACTGGGGTTTTCATTTTTGATTCAGCGCGCCCGTTCCAGCACCACTGGAATAGTATAAACTGCCAATCCAGTGCCATTACGTTGCTGGCACTGCTGGTAACCTAGTGGCTAGTAACGTTTAAGGTGTACGGTGTATCTTACCTTCTTGAAATTATGGTCACTATAGTGTTACACTTCAACAGCTTTTAAATGATCTATTGGAAAATGTTGATGATATTATGCGGTCCAGTCCAGGGCTGGATTAATTCACTGGACCGTTACGCTAAAATTTTATCGGTGATGCTGGTCCTTAGAGCAATTGGCTAGGTACATTACCTAGGTACTCATAAATTGCTTTGAAGGCGGGTATGCCACGTCGAGGGTCCAAGAAAACGGCAAAGCAACCAACCTAAGCATCGATGCATCTGGTAACCTGCAACATTTCTTGGTGTAAGTACTTAATGAATGAATGTATCTCCTTCTGTAACTGCCTGGTTTAATTCTTATCTTAGGGGTCGCTCGCAGTCGGTTCGCTCCGATGAGGCCTCCTCTGAGTGGTGTAATCTGACTGCGGGTGTGCCTCAGGGTGGCGTCCTCTCTCCTCTCCTTTTCTCCGTTTTCATCAACGCCATCACTAATGTATTAGCTTCGTATTATCATCTTTATGCAGACGACTTGCAGCTTTACCGCCATTTTAAACTAGAAGAGCTTCCAGAAGCTATTGATGCCATCAATAATGATCTTGATAACATCAATCAGTGGGCCAAAAGGTTCGGCCTTTTAGTTAATCCTTCCAAATCACAAGCTCTCATTATTGGTGGCAGATACTTCTTTAATCTTTTAGATCACCAGTCTCTCCCCCCAGTTTTATATGATGCTGTCCCTATAGCCTACTCCAAGAGTGCTAAGAACTTGGGTGTTTTCATAGACTGTAATCTGTCCGGGCATGTTCACATTGCGGAAGTAAGCAGGAGGGTTTTTTGCTCGTTTCAGTCTCTCAAGCGTCTCCAGAAGTTCCTGCCTCTTCAAACTAAAATTACTCTTGCCCAAACTCTTCTTCTACCGCTTCTAGACTACGCTGATGTCTGCTTCCTCGACGCAACTGAGGAACTTCTTGATAAGCTCGAACGCCTGCAGAATCTGTGTATCCGCTTCATTTTCGGCCTTCGGAAATATGACCACGTGTCGGAATTTCGAGCGCGATTGAAGTGGCTGCCTATTCGGCGGCGTCGAGATACTCACATTTTATCTTTTCTCTTTTCTGTTCTTTACAATCCTAATTCTCCTATTTACCTTCGGGAACGATTTGAGTTTCTAGTCCCTAGAGGAAAGCCCTGTCGCTCTTCTTCATCTCTTCTCCTTCGGACTCCTCGTCATAGTTCTAGCCGTTATGATGGGTCGTTCACTATTCACGCAGTACGCCTTTGGAATTCACTTCCACACTCCATACGTGATAGTCCGTCTTTAGGTGTTTTCAAGAGAAGAATTAAGGAACATTTCCTGTTGCCATAATCATAATTAGGTATATTATAAGTATGTATTATTTTATTATAACATATATATATACATATAAATATATATTTGTATGTATTATGTTTATGTATGGTGTAATTTACACATATTTGTTTAGTTTATATATAAGTATGTATGTACGTTTTAATTAGGTAGTGTATTTTAGCTCTTATTGTGCACTTATCTCTATTCTCGAACCATAATTTATCTCTATCACTCTAAGGTTTGCTGTAAGAAAACTCAATCTTGAGTTAAGCTCGCTTTTGTACATAAAATGTCCATAAAAAATTGTATTTAATATTTGTGTGTACAATAAAGAATATGAATATGAATGAATAATGACAAAAATGTTGCAGGCTAGTTACAGGTTACCTACTTCTAAGTACTTATATTAATTACTGATTCGGGGAATATTACATCGGTTATAGTCCGAGTTGAACTGGCATTGTGCTTGTGACTTTCTTAAACAATGTTTAGGTGCAGGTAAACCTACTCGTTATTTGTCACTGTATCGATAGCAACAATGATTTATTGAAAATGTAGGTAGCCCTCTGCAGGATGAGCCATAGTATCTCAATAAGCAGTAGGTCACTGCAGCATCGGATCAAATATCACAAGATATAAATTCTTAGAGCGGTACCTAATTTAACTGTCGGTAGCCAACACAGCTGTAGCCGATTAGGTGTTTCTGTCTCTTGCGTTGATTAGAGAATAGAGAGTATCAAGGTAACAAAGTTACGTAACTATACAACAATAATTACACACTTTCTTGATTGATGAGAAAATAGGTTTCCTAAACGAAATGGTTTCAAGATTCTTCAGAACAGTGGTAGGTATTCGTAATTCCCATTGACAAAATATTAAACAGTCTACTCTCTCTGCTGGACATACTCGTACTAATATTTCGCATCCCATTTCTTGCACCTTTACAAATGTTAATTTTCCATCAACACGAACCTGTTATAGTGACGACAACATAGGAAACGAAGATTTAATTAAATATTACCTATAATATTGCCAGATTCATAACATGGAGAATGTCACATTTAAATAATAGGTAGAATGCACTTTATTTCACTCATCTTTGGCATTTAAGGTTACCTACGTGGTTACATATTATTATGTACAGTGAAGTAGGTACAGTTCTTTTATTAGCCATTTAGTAGGCTTCAATACAGCTATCTAGGTAGGTCTTGTTTGTCGTCAATAATTCACCAAGAAGGTCATAATTTCTCATACCATTATAAGAATCACCAATGCGAGGCTAGGACCATCGTTGATTGGGTGGAGCCACCAATGTAGGCACCGATCTACTTCCTTCATTGTGCTTCCGTATGACGTATTGTGCATCGGCAATACTTCCCTTACAAGGAAAGTATAGTAAGAAAATTAACTTATAAAAAAAGTTTAGGATTTTTAATTAGTGCTGATAAAATGTGATTTTTTCTGGGCTATATCTGCAAGGTTTTGGCGTTTTTTTTGGAAGATTTTTGAGCCTGTATCCATGGAAACATGGTTTGCGTGGGCGAGGGGGTGTTGTTTTCAGGGTCTAGGTCACGCCCCGGAGCGCGAGACGCATGCGCGGGCCTAGCAGCTCCCGTTCAGGAACTGTCCCGTTCAAAGCTCATCGGACTTCCTCATGGTAGGAACATCAGTTTCGCGCGCTGTAACGCCTGGCCTGAAGGTTGACAAGTTACAAGTGAAGTGTGTAAGGTCGTTGAAATAGAAAGTTCAGTGAGTTTTTGTGATATCTGTGCATTCAAAGATCATTAGTGCGTAAGTATTGGTAATACTTACCTACACTTAACAAATTGTTTTTAGGTACGGTACCGTACCTAGTTATATTTTATTTTTTTAGATACTTATGTCTCGAATAAGAAAGAATCAAAACAAATAACTGATGTGAGATAAAAATTGCCAAAGGCACCTAGGCCTAAATGAAGCGGTCGCTATATTGGCTTTCTTTTCAAATGTTTTTTCTAATTTAGGTAGGTTGTTAGAAATGACAATTTTTAATAGATACCAAGGATAATACTATTATTCGTTTAGTATATAAGCATCTACTTCTGAGTAACTACCTAAGTAGGTACCTACATAATTACACTGTGTAGGTAATAGGCGTAATAGTGCAACCTTTTTTTAGATTTCCGTTGCCAAATGGCAAAAACGTAACCCTTATAATTTCTTCCTGTCCGTCTGCCAGTCCATCTGCCTGTCCGTCCGTCCGTATGTCACAGCCATTTTACTCAGACACTATGAAACGTGAAACTAAGGCATGAAAAAATTTTTTTCTCGCATCCCATCATGTCAGGTTAGTCAGGTATCGTTGGATAGGTCTTAAAAAATAAGATGGTTTCCAAGTGACTTTTTTTTTTAGGTGAATATTTGGTGAATGTACAGGTGGCAGGTTAGACAGTGGAAATATTTTAAGGGGTCATTGTACTCATCATTATGAACAACTTTTACTATGGGACCAACCCTGAAATCGCGAAAAAAAAATCAGCTTCCATATGTTGAGTTATGTGAACATAAATGTTTGGAACAGCTGATTTTTTTTTCCTTTTAACCTGCCACCCTGTATATGCACTTCTAAAGTTGTACAAAGTGCCTCCTCCTAATAACTTTTTAATTATAGGGAGGTAAATTCTGAAAACATTCAAGGGGGTAGAATTAAAAAACTCCATCAAACGAAAATCGGTTTGAATAAGATATGTTGTGAATTTTTGAGATATCGTACATTTTTGGTTTTAAATTAATCAACAAAGTAATTATATGAAATACAAACTTATATTTCTAGACGCGGCGGCCAAAAGAACTTATGTCATTAAAGACGCGGCTGTCAAAAGAACTTACCAAAATCATTTTTTTGGTCACATGACTAAGTTCTTTTGGTCGCAGCGTTGGCCGCCGCGTTTAGATTTGTGGTCGGAAAACTGAAATAGGTAGGTACCTACTCCTTGCTACGGAGCCTTAGTGTGCGTGGTCCAACACAAACTTGACCGGTTTTTTAAACTTATCAGTGCCAATAGTGATAGACATACCCCCAGTTTCTGAAAGAGGTCAAGCAACTGATTAGTAAATCTGTTAAATCTCATGTCAGCTGTTGTTATTGGTTTACCGAAATAACATTAGCCAATCATATCACTTGACATGAGATTTGACAACAGATAAAATTGAACAGGCTTTCAGAAACTTGGGGTTAATGTGGCAACAATAACATACCCAAATAATATCTTAGGTAGGTACTTATACTGATAAGAAAAAATATTTTTAACTTTAAAAGATAGGTATAAATATTATAGATATTAAGTGTTATGTAAAAACAAATTATTTTCATGAGACCATGTTCATTTAAAATTTAAATCATCTGTTCATTGGTAATTACTTCGACTTCGTTCTTATAATTTTCATTACAAGAACATTCGACCGGTTTAAAATTAGTTTTCCCTGCTAATTTTCCGAGAACTCGCGAGAATTACTGAAACTTGCGGCTAGACTGTTGGACAGACGCGCTGTTCAACAGTCTGACCGCAAGGTCGGCTCAGCACTTTTCTGTATTACCGTCCTGCTAGACGACAGTTTCAGTTTAATTTTTCGGCCACGTGCTAAACGTCATTCATTCATGCGTGCGAATGAATGGGGAGCGTTGAGTGTTTGCGAGCTGAAACAGTCGGCCGCCGAACGCCCGCGCGCTCCACGCGGCGCAGGCGCCCGCGCAACGCGAGTGACACTCTACACACGAACAAACCGTGCCACTGCTTACCACCAGCATACACACCGGATCTTCTCTCGGTGCGTCATCTATTTATACCACTCTTTAAAAACACGTCCCGAACATCGACCTTGAACAAATGTGCTGTGGTTTCATTCATTAAAATTATCACTTTCAAATGTACCTATCTCAGAGGCAAAACGTTCTCTTAACATGCAATGACGGACGATTCGCTAATTGGAGATCATTTATTAGATATATAACCGTTGTTAAGATGATATTAATTGGGTGACGTGCATTCATTTCGTACATTTAACCGCTGGAGTCATATACCTACATATTCCTAAGCGAAACGTTACTCATTTTCATTTCTGGGCACTCAAAGTCAAGCAGCTGTTTCTTGCTGCATTCGAGTCCGTAGTCAAATACGTATAAAGTAAGCAGTGTATAAACCTAGTTTATATTTTTATTAGTACTTTGCCCACGACTTCGTCCGCGTGACCCCACAGGAACTGAGCATTTTTTCGGGATAAGTAGCCTAGGTTATTCAGTGATAAATGACTGATAATGTAGTGAAGAATGTTTAAAATCTGTCTAGTAGTTTTTGAATTACCTATTCATTTATACAAACTAAAAAAAATATTTTCTCTTTATAATATTAGTGCAGATAAAGATTTAAAGAATACCTACATTGACAGGAAATTATAAGTCGTCAGCAGTCGTAAGGTTAGCAATAACGGTGTCCCGTTGCACGTAGGTTGGTGTAAGTACATACCGCTAGACAACGCCGGCGACGTTGCGCCGATACCCTACACCTACTCCATGAATACAGGAAGCGGTTCTCCTCTTTCATCGTTTCTAGGTACGAATACGTCACTATTATGTCAAAACGAACGATCTTACGACACCCGGCTTTTAAATAATACAACAAAACACGTGCCAATTGGGCATTACAAAAAATCAGCTATCCGGATACAGTTTCAGAGATAAGAATCGTTTTAAGGGCTTCCAACGAGATACCGTTGCTCTAAAAGAATTAACGTTATCTCTCTTAAAAGCCAATACGATGAGCTTTTAAAAAAAATTGTTGGTTATCAATGTGGCGCCAGTCTTGTTTTTTTGCCAAAGATAATATTGAGTAAATTGTAAAAAAAAATAAACCGACTAGACTCGATATTTAAAACGACGACGACAAAGAAGTGATTGTGAAAAAATAAACATTTTCTACACTAAGAAATATTCAGATGCAGACAGGTTAAAACATTTTAGTTAGGTATCGGTAATTATGTACTCGTATGTGGCATGTAGCTGTTGGATGTAGCACGACATCACTCGCCGCTGACCAAATGGGGAGGTCCTTTTCGCGGAAACTGATTTCGCTGAATGACAACAGCGCACTATTTGTGGCTGCGTCGGGCTTCCGTTTATAAATAATAATTCCTTTTAGGACAGATTGTTTCTGTTGAAAGACTGATCAGATAGTAATTCATTTTAGGAAATGACTGTATTTACCTTGTGTATAAGCGTTGATATACTAGTATGGAGTTAGTTTTCGCAGTAGCGAATGCTACGTGATGTTTTGCGCGAGTGTGCGCGTGACTAGTGCGCTGTGTGGATCGAGGAGCGGACAACTCGACCTCGTCCAGATAAATCTATCAATGAACACGATAAGGGGGGCGCGTGTCACGCAACCGCAGGAAGTGCCCCAACTCGCCTCCTGCACTCTGAACTGAACTCAACGCACCATATCGTTCGCAATACATCATTCACGACTTTTAAATGCATCCTAGTGGATGATGTGATACTCGCAACGCATATTTGGTACTACTAGAGATCGTACGTTTTGTTTTTACGAAAGCTGAAATTTCAAAATAACTAGGACAACAACTATGCGAAAGAAGTATAATCTTCATACAACTTGGAAAAATCATGTGAACTTGAATATTTACTCTGCATGTGCCTAATCATTTCAGCTTAATGCTCAATTGTCAATTAAGTACAGCTTCCATAGATCAAATTAAAACTAGGCAGACAATCAAAAGCATGAACAGACATAATTCTATAGAATTTTATGATTGGCCCATCTTACATTTGTTGCATGAACCAAATTAAAATCATGCATGTTAGGTCTCCCAGAAAAATGTAACGATGTCATATCATTTAGCTCGGAGCCACTAGATACCTTATCTGCACTAACAATGAGGACTCAATTTATGTACGTCCCTCTCATTACATTACATATTACCTATAATAATTGTTTAGGTGTATTCACAACTACCTATCTTATTTTGTAAATAACTAATCAAATTACTCTGATATCCAGACTAAAGTGGAGTCGGTGTATAAAACGGGAAAACCGTCAGATGAACTGTCTGGTCAGGCAAAAACCCCAAAAACAAACATTGATAAACTTGATTATTTATCAATATATCAATATACTTGATTATATACTTGACTTTTAATTATATCAAGGTTATTTAATAAAAAAATTACAAATAATTCTAAGAAAAATAGGTTGTTGAAAATGAATTATTATAAAAAAAAAAAAACTAAACAATCATTTTCATTACGTAAAAATAATTGAAAATGCGTACCTACTGTCCATCGTGCTTAGGCCGCCGCCGCCGGGGGCTGTTTTGCCACTGCGCCAGCAGTCCAGCACCCGGTCTCTGCTACGACCCTCAAATACGTAGGCCCGTATTACAGAATGACGCTCGAGCACAGATCTCTGCTTGAGCATACATTTAAAGCCATTTGATTGTTTGACATCTATGCTCAAGCAGAGATCTGTGCTCGAGCACCATTCTGTAATACGAGCCGTAGACTGCTAATTAATTTTTTTCCATCACAAAAAAAAAAAAGAAAAAATAACATTGCTTGAAAAAAATTGTTTTTTGCAAATAGTTTTTAAATTCGTTAAATTTTATTAACACCTGGATCGCACCCAGTTTGTTAAAGAAAATGAAAGAATCGGGTCCCAGGTAAAAATGTATAATCCTCTTCCACACAGCAAAAAGAGTACCTACACGGTAATCACAATAAATATTACACTTGAGTAATTACTTGCTAAAGTTGCTAAGTTGCTAACAATAATAATTATAAACTTGTTTCATCAGCTCGAGAAAAATAACGACCGTTCGAATCAGTTTTCTCTGACATAGACAAACTTCTACAGGGTGGCAGGTTAAACAGTGGAAATATTTTAACAACTTTGAACAACTTTTACTATAGGACCAACCATGAAATCGCGAAAAAAAAATCAGCTGTTCCATACATTTATGTTCACATAACTCAACAAAATGTATGGAACAGCTGATTATTTTTTCGCGCTTTGACCCCTTAAAATATTTCCACTGTTTAACCTGCCACCCTGTATAATAACAGTGTTGTCAACATAAAATAAATAGTGGCGACCATAAGCAATATAAGGATCTTCACAACACCTTAAATAATCTATAGTAGGTACAGTATATGATTTATCATTTTGCCGATTTTCGATGGACATATTAGTATTAGATTAGAGCCTCGAGCAACATCTCATGAGGCTCTCGTTAGGTTGCTGGATCGAGGGCTTGATAGGAGGTTACTTAAACAGCCCTAACCACATATAGCTTGGACCCTGTTCCCTATGCCGGTGGATTTGATTTTTGTCTAGTTTTAAATGTTTTTTTAGGGATCCGTACCTCAAAAGAAAAAAAAGGAGCCCTAATAGAATCAATTTGTTGTCAGTTTGTAAAGACCATTTCTCTCAGGAACATAGAGGTATCAAAGTTGAAATTAATATCAAATACTATTACTACCTATGGTCCACGGTCCCTTGACATGTAAAAATGCAAAATGAAAATAAAAATGCAAGCTTCTATGTCAACGCAATCAAAATATAGGTTGTGTCACATTTTTTAAATCAAGGCTACTCAACCCGAGTTTCCAAAATACGAGTGTCCGAAAGTCACAATTATGGGAACTGACTTACTGATAGATCATCCTAAATCTAGGGTAGGTACACTTCCAAGCCAGTTAGATCTTTGAAATTTACGGTAATTACGACATAAATCAAAAATTTGAAAAAATCAATCGAGAAATATTGAATTACTATATATATGTACTTACATAATTAATTTTAATATTACCGCTTATGTTCTCATGCTAATGTAAATGTAATCGCTTTAAATTGTGAATTTATTAGAAAAAACTTTAAATACATAATATATTATGCTCTTTCAAAAAAATAATGATGTGAGAAAAATAATAAAATAAATAAAATATCAGGTAGGTAGATAGAAGAGAGAGAGGTTTTTTTTATCAAAATCGGAGCTCTTTCTGAGAATATAGAAGTTTTGACCATTTTTGAGCTTTATTGACTCGACTATTAATTAATACTTCCTAGAACTGATACCATAATGCCAAAATTGGGATATTTTTTAATTGGAATTCGAGAGAATCCGTTTTAATTGTAAAACAAATTGTTTGTAAAATCACAGAAAAGATAATAGTTGGAAGAATATAGGTACGAAAACAATGATACAAAAAACGATAAAACGATGTTAACAAATTAATTACGTTTCACGAATTTCACTAATTGCCGAATATTTTTATCTCGAAACTTTACAGAAATAAACTTACCGTTTAATCCAGTCATGCGTGGATGGTTATGCTGATAACGAAATTACAAAGGATTTTTGATAAAGCGTAGGTAGCTACTGCTGTTTACGGCAATACAGCGAATTAAAAAAAAAATCAAGCGTAAACAAATCGTTATTCTCGTTTTTGTGAAATATATCAAATATAACCACACTTGAGACTGCTAATTGAGTCGGTAGGCGTGGGCACTGGGCACTTCGGCAACTGAAGGATACCTGGCCTTTTAAACAGTATGGACGTCATTAAAATTGTGTCACGAAGTATAATTCAACTACTTTACGGTCGACTTAGACATGGTCAATAGTTTTCCTATTGTATCCAAATGAAGGTAGATTGAGTTATGTAGGTGGCACAGAGCGAAGGCCCTATACTCAGCAGTGGGTGAATGTGGGCTGATTTCTAAGGGTAGATTGTTCTAGAACAATGTTTCTTATCCAATGGTCCTCGGACGACTAAGGGCTCAGTTCACCGACAAGATAACAGTCCGATAAATTGAAAACGGCCGTTTAACATGACTTTTTGTACAGAAAAAGATGTGCTAAACGGCCGTTTTCAATTTATCGGACTATCGGCCAAGTTCACCGACAAGATAAAATTGTCGGTGAAGTTGGCCCTAAGTAGTGGTCTTAATGGGACTAGAAGTGATCCACGAAGCTTTTGATAATTTGATTTATCGGTTCACAGAAGTCATTTTTAGGGTTCCGTACCAAAATGGTAAAAAAGGAACCCTTATGGTGCGACTTCGTCTGTCTGTCTGTCTGTCACACCTGCTTATTTCAGCAACTACTCGTGCTATCGACTTGAAATTTGGAACAGTTATAAAGAATGCTTGTTCAACTTTATTGCAAATGAAAAAAATCCAAAACTATTTTTATTTTCATTGCAAAAGGGGCTGGAGTGGGGGTCCAACATTTTTAAGTAGGGTTACTAGGTCAAGTGACATACCATATGAAAGGGCTTGATCTGCACATTTCAAAATATATTTTTATTTTATTTTATGTCTCACAGTTTTCGACACAAGATGAAAAATGTCCAAAAAAATACCATTGCCTATTACAGAACGATGCTCGAGCACAGATCTCTGCTTGAGCATAGATGTCAACCAATCAAATGGCTTTAAATGTATGCACAAGCAGAGATCTGTGTTCGAGCGTCATTCTGTAATACGGGCCTTAGTCACCAGATTTTTTTTATTTGAAGTAGTTTCAATTCTGTATCACTAGAACGTTTCCTTTTAAAATAATAATAACTCGAGAACCAGCGAGAATCGAATCGCCGAACGTATGTTCGCCGATTCGATTCTTGATGGTTTTCATTGTTAAAATAGGTATTTTTGGATAACCTGGCATGAGGAATCTTTTTTTTTTGACGGTCCGTCACATTTTTTTAGGACCACCTGTAAGCATAAATAACATAGGCAGGGTAAATTTGACCTGCGCTTATAACTAAATAATCCACTTTGTTATGAAATCGGCATCCTAAACTTATACCCACCTTTAGCAGTTAAGTACGTCGTGGGTAAAATTATGTTAAATACCAAAAGATCAAACAAAAAATATCAAATAACACTAGGTTTACGGCTTTCTGAGCTGGACTTAATGCCATCGCCTTGTGAAGGACGGTGCCGTCAACTTTCGCATCCAATAAGGTGCATGCCATATTGATGTGTTGCATAACAGTCAAGTATCGGCTCGGTCCACTTTCCACCTGCCCACGGGTTACTCTGTGGGTTAAGAATTTGGTACTAACAGCCAGGCATGGATTGTGTGGCGTTGCGAAACGATACGACCAAATTGGAGGTAGAATGGAGATACGTAGGCGCGCTGAATAGCATGCTACCCACGACTGGTTTTAATAATCAAGTCCCTATATTATTATAACATTAGATATAGGTTCTTAGGAAACTAACATAGATGGCCCTCTATAACTGGTAGGAAACGGTAATAAAATGGTCACCGTATATCATGGTCTCCAATTAAACAATCATTCATTTATAATAACAGGTACCTACCTACATTATAAATACATACAGGGTGTCCCGTTTTGAGTGGTCCAAGGGGCAACCCTGAAAGAGGAACATGTCTAGCTATCAATCTGCATCATTAGTTTCGGGAATTTCTAAACCGATTAGAAATTATTACTGTTTTTGTTTTCCCAGAATTTTTGCACTTTTTTTTTTTTTGAGGATGGGAAATCGTCAAATGACCCCTCCCGCTCTGGGCGGAGCGGAAGGGAGTGTCAGACTCTTACTGACTAAAACCCACCCGTGTTCCTTCCTTAGCCCTTTTGTCCGGGTCAGCGGTATCCCTTCCGGACAATCCCGCTTTCCCGGCAGGCTTGGGCCCTAATGGGCCCCCTAGAATTTTTGCACTTCATTTACATTTCAATTCCACACAGTCAAACTGTGCTGAAATGCATAGATATACTTTAATAACGTAGCTACGTGACACAATAACAGTATTAGAAAAAATATTGAGTCAACTCTTATTTTTTTAATGTTTATTTACAAATCTAAATTCCGAATAAAAATGTTCAACTTTCTGCCACACGCTGTGAATAAAAAATTTACTACTGTGTAGAGAAGAGACCGTTTCACGTAAGAATTCCCCTAGACGCTATGTTGGCTCCCTTGCTTGTCATTCCTATTTAGGTCATATCGTTTTGTGTTTTTTGTAGATTTATGTTTTATAATAATATTTAGGACGTTAAAAAGTGATGACAGTGAATTGGTGCTGAAAGAAAACTTCCAACACCGCTAAAAACGTTGTAATTAATTGAGATTCAGGGCGGCCAACATAGCGTCGAAGGGAATTCTTATGTGGAACGGTCTATACTATAGTACATTTTACGGAACCCTCGGTGCGCGAGTACGACTCGCACTTGGCCGGTTTTTTTTATTCACAGCGTGTGTCAAAGTTGAACATTTTTATTGGGATAATGTCTTCGTCGTCTTCGCGATTACTAAGTACACATTATAATAAAACAAGTTTAAACGGATTAAATCGCGTATATTACAGATTTTTCCTGACGTTTCAAACACTTTGCAGCGTTCATAGTCGCAGGACGACTGTGCTGGGGCCCAGGTCTGCTAATGCAATTGTGATAATCGTGTCAGAATAGTCTCTCAATGACATGTTTTGACCAATGACGAAACAGATAATCTTACTCTAAGCCAATGAGCGCTTAAGTTTTGACCGTTATGATGTCATTATGACACCATTCATACACAGAATTGGGGCCCTGGTGCCTCGTCATGACAGCTAATTTATAGAAAAAATATTTTCAATCTACCCGCACAAGATTTATTTTTTAATCGATATTAATCGAATCGTACCTACTCGTTTCGATGCTTACAATAATCGCTCACGGTGTCTCGATGTTTTGTAGTGCGGTGTGAAGTTTGGGACTTGATTATTTTAAGGACAGGATTCCAAACCAAATTCCCCAAACTAATGATGCAGATTGATAGCTAGACTTGTCCCTCTTTCAGGGTTGCCCCTTGGACCACTCAAAACGGGACACCATGTATGTGTACTTAAACAGAAAAGTGCTAACTCACTCATTGACCGACTCATCAGTGCCCAGCCCAAGGACTTGGACCTAGAAAGGTGAAATTTGGCACAGAGGTTCCCTTTATGATGTACCTACTTATAATAAATTATATACAAGGAGTAAGGCCGGATTTTTAAAAATGTTCACAGAATACCACGTCTACGCGGACGGAGTCACGGGCAAAAGCTATAGTAGGTACATAAACTAATTGGCTATTTTTTATGTGATTACTGATTATATTACGTTCTTGGAATTTTGGAAACCATTTGATCTTATTTGACGCCGCGTAACTTCAGCTGATATTACCTATCATTAATATTGTCATTTCGTTAACTCAAAAAAATATTAGATATCATGATGATTTTATGTGTCGACCAGTTACTTCTATACTATTATAAAATTGTAAAAAAGCCGTGTCTGTACATTGAAGATATTCCAGAAATAATAGTCGGGATCGGGATATGGTACTGGGACGTAACGCATGCCCGAAAATATTTTTTTTTTATTTTTTGTCTGTTTATCTGTTTGTCTGTTTGTGCGCGCATCACGCAAAAAGTACTGAACGGATTTTGATATGGTTTTCACAGTTCGATAGCTTAGGGTCCAACTTAAAATCTAAGCCACGCTTCATCTAATTCCGGTGGGATAAGCCAGAGATACAGCTTGACCTCTTGGTAGTACTAGCTACACTACACAACGGAGGTCATTTAAACTGGTCATTTCATTGAAGTCCACGCGGACGGAGGCGTGGGCAAGTCTAGTTAATAATATAATCATACAGCATTTGTAAGTTTAGAAAGGTTCTAAACGATTCCCGGTTGGTCCTATAAATAAACCTGTAGATAGATAAGTATGTATATACTGTCACTTGACAACTTGGCTATTTAAACATCGATTCAATCCCAGACCAGAATGCAAATAACAGACCATACAAGTTGAATAGCGGACAGCGGTAGCATATGCAAAACCAGGAAATTTCCACAAATTAATCAATGCATTTAATCATTAGTGCGGTCGGTTCCTTTGTGCGACGGTTATCATGTTCTTACCTGTGAATTGAATATCAATGCTTGTGCAACCGTAGTAGGTGGAACCACATTCTCTGAATAGGGATACGCTGGCACAAGTGTTGTAGGTGTGGGTACCACTGTGGGTGCGCCTGCGCGACCCACGGTTATTATTCCATTTATCATCTACTGCACATTAACACACACGCACATATTCTTATTGCATAGGAGGTACTAAATATTATAATTTAATTACAATAATCATTGATGTTAGCTAACTTTCCACTGTTAAGCAAAGCTACCATTAAGTCAAAAGAAAATAACGGTCCAAATGCATTTTGAGAAATCAATATTTAAGCAGAAACATTCGCAGTGTCAAACCTACGCATTGCCAGCCGGTCGATTCTGTAAAAATGACACCGTGAAAACTTATGTGAAGTGAGTTTGTTTTTGCTAGGAATTGACACTATTGACAGCTCACTCCACGCTCACTTCACCTAAGTTTTCACGGTGAGACACTGCAGATCGAATCTTCAAGCACTCCGAATTATTTGCAACTACTAAACAACGAATGGCATTCAAATACCTATTTATTTTGTTATTGAAGTAATTTACCTGGATAAATGTTGTAGGTGCAATAATAAACTAAATAAGTATATTCTAACACATTTACAATATTACGAACTTCACTACAAAAATAGATACTTTGGGACGGATAGACAGGAGCGAGACGCTTGAAAGGTCGATACGGAAATATGCGCCAACTCATCTATCTAGTCCAGATCAACGGGTACCTAGCTTTATTGTAGACATTAATAGACTGCATAGTTTAGTATAACAGTTTATAATCAAAACTTATTTTTCGTTTTAGAATGCAGTTAAAAGGTCTACTAAAAAGAAGTTGTGTTAGGAGTGTTAGCAAGCGAATTTTAGAAATACATAGGTTATTGTGTAAGCAGGTACACTGCAATAAAGAATGGCAAATAAGATGTTGGGATACTGAATACAGCTAGGTATTGCTACAACCTCCTATAAGCAGTGCTATAATTTTGCTAGGCGCATAAATCACAAATGAATATTTGTAGGTAACCAGTACAAAGAAAAACGTCTTTATTATTTTCTGTTTCATTTTCTTTGAGATATATTATTATTTATTATCTATGCTTTGAGCTAATCAAAAAGCTTATAGGTACCTACTTATATGTATTTATGCTTCTTGGAATTATAATATATTATTACAATTTGAATTTAGAACGCATTTCCTTTTATATCTGACAACTCATTAGATGTATGCAACTTATTAATTAAATCAATAAACCCTTAACAATAAAAAAACAAGTGCTCGATTTTTTACCACTTAATTTTGGTGAAGGAATTATGAGAAATAAAAATTAACGTCGAGAACAAATTGTTACTACAATATTATAGACTTATAGAGGGTAAAGTTAAGGAGCAATATCTGTGTATGAAAAGTGTCCGTCAAAATGCGTTAAGTTATGGTGGTGCTACAGTAGCAACAGGGTAAAGGAGTTGTTTCAGAAATGTTTGGAGCCTGGAATTGGTCTACGTACGCAATAAGTATTATAGCTATACATGATAGTAACCGGTTCTTAATGCTTATTTTCTTTAATATTACATACTTCCTTTAAATTGCAATTCATACTTTTCTTTGTCAAGGAGAGCAACACAACACAAATATGGTGGAACAACAATCCACAAATGAATTCTGTGAAACGTCATTTTGACAACTGTTGATGTCAATATATTATTATGTCAATTATGTCAATGTCAGTCAAAATGGCAACCAAAATCCCACACAACGACTCAAACGTCACGTCATAAAACAAAACTGTCAAACTCAACTGTCATGGCCGCTCTAATAATAGGGATATCATAATGAGAAACTTCATCTCAAATAATTCTATTACCACTGTACTCTTCTTCAAATGAATTCAATATTTTTTATGTAAATCCCCTATTTTTTACCTATTTTTCTATGTAGCGTACGTATACCAGGTCCAAGATGAAACATCTCCTTTAAAAGAAAGCTTCAAATGTTCCAGTACCCACAATAAAAAAATTCAATCCGTCAACCACTGCTGATACATTTATACAATACCCTGTGCCTATTCTAGCGACTTTGAAGGGATTTCGAACTGTTATTTGCTGCATAAAGCTGGACACTTTTTCAACTTGTCTCCCTTATGAGATAGTTCTCCTCAGCTCTACCTTCCATAGTACAATATCCATCTGATTAAAACTAGCAAACGATTGCACTACTTTTATTATTTTATCGATAAATTATTACAGTCACTCCAAAAGCATGCCATTACCAAACACTATTTCCGATACCCTGTAGAAGAAAATATCTTTTATATCTTGGATCCTAAAGTTGAAAGTCGCGTGTTCGATGAAGATTCTGTGGAGTACTAAGAATAAAATGTTGGCTCGTGCCGGAAACGTTATAGTTTCATATGAAAACTCTAAGAAATGCCATGCGGTAATCACTAGGCGCCGGAAACAGGAATGTCTTGTGTTATAACGGCTTAAATAAATATGCATCTAAGAAATGGGAGTCATACAGGGAAAAGCTGCAGACTTAGGAATGTTGGTCCGTTTGCAATTCTTGTGCCGCTTTGGATAATTTCAACGAAGAATGATGCTGTGGCAAATAAATTGAAGAATATGTGGGATTCTGAATTAATTTTAAAATATTAGGTTAATCATATAGTAAGATAAGATGGTCCCTTAGGTTGTACGACTTGAAAGTAAACATAAAAGCAAGGTTAATGTTTAATCTTTTAAATTAAGATATACTTACAAGCATATTTTTTACACAAAACCCAATATGTACCTATATAATTAAAAAAAGTTTATTTCTGTGGCTCAGGGACTCAGCAAATTATTAGTAGTACCTATGTAGTTTGATAGCTGAATTACTGAGTACGTAGTAACTGAACCGGGAAAGTGAACAAATTAAAATAAATTCGAGGATGCCTATGCGACATTTAAGGTGGACGCACATTTGTCCACGGCAAATGAGCCGAACGAAATGAATTTTAAATTCTTTTACACTTAATTATGAAATCCTACGAAACCTCGCCCGGAATATCTTCTCGGAATTGGGCAAATCGTCGGAAAAAATTGAAGTTAGGCACCTAAACGGACAAATATGCGTCCACCTGAAATCGTGTTGGGCTGGAAATTAATTAACTTGTAAGCCGAACCAATGACTGTCTAACTCATTAACGAAATAGGAACACTAGGACTAAACTCGGTCTATCGCATCTACCCAACTTTAACTTCAGCAGTCCAGCCTTATCAAGAAGAGGTATAAAGCATAGAAGCTAACGAAATAAAATGCATAAAAGTCACTTCTTATCCCGTCCAGCATGCAAATATCAACGCAATGGGTTGGTTAAACATAGACATTAGGCATGAATATTAATCTGTAATTCATAGACTGGATGTGTTACGAATAAGTGGCTACGATAACTTATAAGTCTGTTATCTAAAAGCTCAACTGTATAGCTGATTTCAAATTCTGAGAGTTCTCAATATTGTGTGTAAATTTCACGGGAACTGCAGAGCAATTAATGTTATAAACATCAATATCTATTTTTTAACCGACTTTAAAAAGGAGGTTCTCAATTAGATGGTACTTTTTGCGCAATATCTTCGCCGATTTTAATGAGTGCTTTTTTCATTTGGTAAAGAAAGCTCGCGCGGTGAGTCGATATAAATTTTATCAACTTGGGTTGAGTTGGTTTTAACTAGCTTTAATAAACGGTATTTAGTTTACTTTATGTTGATGATGTATTCATTCACAGTAAAAAGTGGTATGTAGGTAGGTTGGGTTTGTGGTAATGGGTTCTCGCTAATTGCTGTAACCACCTGTAATTTGTCAATCAAAATAGAAAAAAAAATAAGAAGACAAGAAAAATAAAAACCGCCTTCAAAAAGATCACAATATGTTGTGTGAAACAATTTCGAAAGTCGGTGCCAAATCAAAAATTAAAGGCATCGACTTCCGAAACTGTTTCGCACAACAATACTTAATGTGATATTTTTTGAGGCGGTTTAAACTTTTTTACCCGACTGTCAAGGAAGGGTTAGGTTTTTCGCGCGTATTTTCTATGTAGATAGGTATGTAATGTATGTAGGTATGTATGTACGTTTGTAAAGGACGTCGGCAGTTTTAGGCTTGATATGGTACAGTAATAAAAGCTTAACCAAAAATAAAAATATATTTTAATTGTTCTTTGCCTAATTTATCTTAGAGATTAAGAATTGGAATCAAAAATCGAAATAAATAAGAAATAAAATGATTATGCCATTGACATTTTGAAAAAACCACTAAAACAAAAACGGGTGCATGCTGGCTGGCACGTGCTTCCACAGAATATCATGGTGACAGCAACTAAAACCTTTGAATCGAGAACTCATTAGTCGGGCTGTACTTCACTGGATCATTCACGCCATACTTAACCTCACTGTCAGAAATAAGAATATTTCTCTTTAACCCAATTACGTACAAAAACAAATAAAAAATGAATTTAAATACTCTTGAAATACTCGATCACACCAAACTAATTTCATATCTGTACCGACTTACACAATCTGAGGCCCAGCGTTTTATGGGCGTCTGCCAGTGCCCTTTCTTTATTACCTCGTATCTTCCAAACGGCTGGATGGATTTCGATTATATTAGTCTTAAAAACCCAAGTGTCCTTTAGATAGGTAGGTGTTTGAAAATAAAAAACATATATGTTTTTTATTTTCAAACACTGGTTTTAATTTTACCCTGTATATATACAGGGTAAAATTAAAACCAGTGCGGATATTTTAGGAGGTGAAAGTACTCCTGAATATGATCAAGTTTTAGTATGGGACCGACACTGAAATATGAAAAAAAAAATTAGCTGTTCCATACAAAAATGCACCACAACACGATCAAAATGTATGGAACAGCAGATTTTTTTTTTCATATTTCAGTGTCGGTCCCATAATAAAAGTTGGTCATATTCATGAGTACTTTCACCTCCTGAAATATCCGCACTGGTTTTAATTTTACCCTGTATAGTAAATTGGTTACTTTTTTATGACCTTCAACCATTAGGTACTATTTACACGGGGCCCAAAAAAACTGTGTTCAGTCAAACTGTGTACAGGTGACCAATTTTTATAAATCGAGACTCCGGTCCTAGTTGTTACAAACATCTATAGCTCCCGTTCATCATCATCATCCGCCTAGCCTTTTCCCAAACATGATTGGGGTCGGCTTCCAGTCTAACTGTTGGTGGCTGAATATCAATATTTTATGTTTTTTATTTCTTTATTTATTTCAGGCAACTATGGCCCATATAAAACTAATACATAAATAATAACAAACAATATATAACTATAAACTAATACATCTAGACTATTATAATAATATATAAAACTATGGAGCGACTGGCATCTAACCTCCACAACGCAATTATTGGGAAATACCGGTACCTATTCGAATGTTAGACCAGTTGTCAGACTTTTGGGCTCCTGACTACCCGTAACGACTGTCAAAGATGTGTAAAGAAAAAATGTGTAAAGAACGGTCACCCATCCAAGGACTGACCGCGGCAAGCCTAGCTTAACCTCGCAGATCGATCGATCAGCGCGGCTGTCATTTAGCCACGAGCCCCTCATCTATAGCTATATCTATAGCTCCCGTTATGGACAGTCAAATCTGGGAAGTTCTTTCTGTTACCCCCACGCCGATAGCGAAGCTCTCTTGTAATTTTGCGAGCTATGCCTGTGCCTGTGTACAAAGCCTAATACCGAGAATTACCTAACAAAAACATCCAATGACACAGAGTATATTATTACGAACCCTTTCACGAACAACATTTATTTAATAGGTCATTATTATAAGTAGGTTAACTTTATTGTACAAGTACATAAGGTACCCGCGGGTAATAAGGCCTAGCTAAGGGAGATTTTAAATAAAATCGAAAATATCACAGTAAATCAATAAGTTTTATTACTAATCAGTCATACAGATTATTGGGAACAATATATAAGCTTAAAATAGTATCTTCTACCATAAACAGAAACAAAAATGAATCTTTTAAAAAACTCTTCCAATAGGCCTTATTTTAATATGGTAGGATAATAAAGCCTATGACTTTAACTGACAAAATAAGCATATTATACGCTTAATCTTTTACTTGGGATCAATCATCATGTACCCTTATGACAAATCTTTAAATTTCTTCACCTAACAGCCATCAGGACACTCAAAAGCATCATCATCTTTTATTGATAAGCCGACGCACTCCGCCCATCTTCTGCATTGTCTCATGTCAGGCATCCTGTCCTCCTAGATGTTTTTTTAAACTGCTACTCTGGACATGGTTTCATAAGCTTCTCCTAGGGACATTATAACGCTCTGCAGCTTTATATGTGTTTAGGATCAGTGCCATAACTAGCTTTTTATGCGCCCGGTGCGAGCTTTTACTACTGCGCCTTTCTTGGTCCTAGTCTGGTCATTTCTGCGCCCCTCTAGGGTCTGCATCCTGTACCTGGGCAGCGCTGGCACCACCCTAGTTACGACACTGCTTATGATACCCCTTTGTAGTTATCAACAGCAGACACAAGTTTTCTTCGAACCGTAATGCCTGTTTTGGAGGCATTGTGGTCGTTGACACTGAAAACAAAATAAAAAGATACAAAATAAAGCAAAAAGTAACAAAATAACCCACAATAATACAATCTTAATTTAGTATTTATATTGGTAATACATAAGCTATGAAATATAGTATTATTAATTCAAAACAAGTTGGTGGCTAATAAGGCCTATGACCAAATTTGATAGGCCTTATTATCCGTCAACTACGTAAATTAGAACACAAAAAAAAAATATATTTAGACTACAATACTAAATTCAAACTTTAAGCGTCAAAAGAACGTGAATTTGTAAATATATAGAGCAAAGGTTTATATAATTAGCTGTTAAATTTGTAAAAATACTCACGATTGCTTGCCATGGATTTTTATAATTCGTGCAACGCGGCCTCTCGGCATGAATCCGGCTCAACACTGGCGACAGGGAGCGGAAGATCGCGCGGGTTATGACACTGAAGCAACTCAACCATGTGTAGGTAATTTGTATGTGTGTGAGCCGGTTGAACGCCAGCGTAATTTTAAATATGATTTCTGTCACTTAGGCCTTACTAGCCGACAGGCCTTATTACCCGCGGGTACCTTACATCAAATAATAGTAGGTATAAAACATTCCTAATTAATTTATCTGTCGAGGCCTATCCATTGAACTGTATGATTTTAAATAAATAATTTATTTTATTAATAATTATGTTTGCCTTAATAACGTATTCACCCTTAGTGACGTATTCTAACAAATCAAGAAAGTAGGTATCTATGCAAAAGTATATTTATATTCAAAAATGTCTGTTTTAACATTTACTTGTACTTTAATTCAGAGTGCCTCCAGATGGCGCTATGATTAGATAGGGTATTCAATTTTAATATGTAATTGATGTAATTACATATCATAGGTCACACTCAAGTTAGAATCATAATAAATGTTATAAGTACAAGGGTTATTTTCTTTATTACTATTTAGTTAAGCTGCAATAGGTACCTACACGTATTTAACTTTTTTTTAAAGTGCTATGAATAAAAGGAATTATTAATACTTATTACAGTATTTAAAGTTAAACAGGAAGTATTTGTGGTAGCCGAGAGCATTAGTGACCTGTATCATAATCAGAGAAAGGATTAAATCGCAGTATAGTTCCAATATTTCGGTGTGGCAGGGCGCAGGGTCGTCGACCGTACTCTTCGGTGTTGGTGCCATGCTATTTCGAGTCGGCGAGCGATGGCGAACGCACCCGACTTGAGCCGACCGCGCGATGTGCTGCGCACGCGTAAACAAACATGGCCGAACTGTCATTCACTAATTCATTCATAATAAGCGATCATTGTATTTGACAAACTGACTCGCACTCATTATATGTGCCTCATTAAACAATGTATATATAGCTACATTGTATTTTTTTTTACAACGATAATATCACAACATCAAAAACTCTGACGTGGTGTTAGCGTGCACAGAACGTACCGCGACAGAGTCAATGTTGGGTCTGGTTTACAGCCAGCGATGAGTTCGAAATGCAAATTGCGAGGTGTTAATTAATATTTAGTAGATAGTCATTGGAAATTCTACAAGATATAAATATCTAGGACTTTAAATATTGTTTTACTTTTTCACTATGCATTATGTTATGATACCTAGTAATAGCGTGTTTCTTTTACAAAATATTAGTCTATCAAAAGTTTATAAGTTGGGTAGGCACCTACTTTTTTTTATTTAGGTACTTAATTTTATTTAAAACTTTTGGGAGAACTATTAGCTACACAATTTTAAATAAACTTTTACTATAATTTGAAGAAAAGAACATGGATCGAAAGTTTTCAATAATTCCATCAAATAAGGTAAAGGCATTATCTAAAAAAATCACACAGTTCATGAGTAAACATTTTAAAATTACCTACTCTCCTTTCTCTTTATATTTTCAGTTTTGTACCTACGTATTAATAAAACATTATTTAGATTTATACATATAAGAAGCATATGGAATTATTACTGGCTTACTAACGAGTGTAATGTCTCGCGCTCGATGAAGGCAGGCATTGTTCGTGACATGTGGACCACATAGCACATCTGTAGCGCATATTCTGACGCGCCTTTTGTTCCAACCCTGACCATGTGGCCCACGGACGGAACGCGCTAGTTTTTGTCGAATTTTTTCGATACACGAAAAAGTTCTTAACAGAATACCAGATTATACATGTGGCTATTATTGAAATATACCGTCACCGGTACCGGTCAAGACCGGAGTCTATTAATAGTCAAATTGCACTAACTTAGGTACTAAAAACATTCGTCAACTATCCTGTAATAGGTAGTAGTTTCGCTAGTAGCCTTATAGTTTAAAATATTGATTAAAATTTACGTTTAAATCGTCTATTTTATGTGAACTTTATTGCTATTTAGATAGACCGATATTTACTCGAATGAGTGCAAAAAGAAATTTCGTTCCGTACCTAATGTTAGTCAAATATTGCAAGTGCGCAACGCGTCGTCAGCGGTACCACGTGGTAGTTGAAGAGCTGCCAATGCTCGCTTAGCCGACACCGCTTCCTGTTTACCGTGCCGTCTGTTCGACACTACGCCTCTACGGAGGCTAGCGGAATTACCAAAAGCTATTTTACGTCACAACTGGGAAGCACGGACGTGTTATAAGTGTTACGAAGAAACGAGAGCACTCGGAGTAATATTATAGTAACAGGAGGTATGATTTAGTTGTGAAAAATTTTTGTTCAGTGGGTTACCGATTAGTTTAATGAAGAACACAAAATAAGAAATCATTCGTTGATATTGAGTAACAATTGTGTGGGTACCTTAGTTATTGTATTTTGATACAGTTTGTATAGAGGGAATAAAAAGTAAATTTCGTAAAAAGTGAGGCATAAGAAACCTAACTCGCAGCGGGAAACAACACGAAGCATATTATGTCGTGACTTGCTCTGGGAAGAAACTGACTCAAATTGAAGCCCTTTTTCACTGACTGCAGCCAATGCGCATTAAGTTTCGTCTTGCCGGGGTCGACGATTATCCAATAGGACCAACATTTTTAAATTCGAAACTCTCAAATGCGCATTAAAATAAGAAAAAATAAGATGAAGTTTTGGAACTCCGGTTGTTTCTTTGCCATCTGTGACTCGAATGTTTTCACATCGTTAAAATGTTACCTTTAGGTAGCTGTAGCAAATACCCTCTATATGTCCTCACTAACTTATTTGACATTGTCCAACTTGGCGCGTATCAGATATTATCAAAAACTTACTGTTGAATCGAGAGTTCCGCGTAAAGCATGGCCTTGATAGATTTTGACCAAATATTTTTTTCGTTCTCGTGTAGCATACACAGATAACACATTGTGTCACCTTATCAAAACGACCAATAACGAATGACTTTATGCTTAAGCATTTGGCAAAATTCTTAATAAATAAATAACGTGGTTTTTAACAGCTCTCCGTGTGGATAAATATAATAATGGCATATTGTTCAACTAAGATGTTTAATTTAGACTCAGAATTCATTTTATCTTTTCGATTTCAGAAAGTTTCATTCATATCTTGGGTTATAATAAAAACAACGCAATAAAGATAACAATCTGCATCTCACAAAGATGTTTCATAAAGTTTGAAATGGAGCTGAATAGTGTCATGGTGAGCGATACATGTGTGCTCTCGTCTCTACCACACTCGAGCGCGGGATAGGCTTAACGGAGGACGCAATTATGATGATTAAATGAAACTGGTTCTTCGGCGACCGCTCCGTTGCCGGGATGTCGATGTGTAGAAGACATTCTACACTTACCTCTACTAAATATCGAATGCCTTACGACGCGTTCCTAACGCTGAAGTCATAAGACATAAAATATATCATGAACTTTATTTGTAACAGCACAGCATATAAGAAATATTAGAGAAACCCAACCACACCCAGATGGAGCACATAAGGGACTGTTAAAATGTAAAATAAGCGATTATTATCGATTACTCCTTAACAGTTCGTGACGAGGTGAAATTAATGCATCAGCCGACTTCACCTTGACTGAAACGTCTAAAATTATAAAGGAATCGAGCAGCAATGTTTATAGTAACTAGCAATAAAGAAGTTAGAATGGTAGGTTCTACAATCAGTAGAAACATTTATTACAATAAAAATGTGTTAAAATATGTTCTCGATTTCTCATCGTAGTTATAGGTACCTCTACTATAAAAGCTGATTTAATAACTAAATATCTATATTAATAAAATGCTTTTTCCTGACTGACTGACTGACTGACTGACTGATGGATCAACGCACAGCCTAAACCGCTGGTCGTAGAAACGTGAAATTTGGTGGACGTATTCCTTATATCATGTAAGCATCCGATAAGAAAGGATTTTTGGAAATTCCACCCCCAAGATGGTGAAAAGGGGTGGCAAAGTTTGTATGGGAAAACGTGTTTACTTGGTCTGATCAACTTTTAACTTTAAATTCTTAACGGTAGAGTTCAAAATTCAATTGGTTAGAGCACTGAGCAAGGACTTAAGCTGAATGCCCATTAACCCAAACCGAACGCGCGGAAAGAGCCGACCGAGCCAAATTTTAGAATTCTTTCAGGAATTTTGAAATTAAAATTAAAGGAACATGCGGCATCTAGCCTATTCTATATCTGTGTTAGATTCGGTTCCTTCGGTGCGGATAGGTGTGCAAGGCTTTAAGAAAATTCGGTTCGGTTGGCTCCTTCAGCGTGTTCGGCACGGATAAATGGGCGTTCAACTTTAGTAATAAAATATGTGAGGAACTATTCCAAATTCAAATAAATATAAAATTTTAAAAACAAAAAAAATATAATTCGAAATTCAACTTTGTCTGCTCTTGAATATTTGAATCACAAAGTTTCATTACCTTGATTTTCCTTCGAAAATTCCTAATAAATCTAAATCCTTTTTACCTTCATATCTAAAACTATTAGATTTGTAGCAATTGCTCTGTAGTTTGGAAGTATATTATAGGTACCTATAGTTAATTATAATTTAAGTATTCTTAGTTTTTCTTTGAATTTTTATTTTAAGTAAGTAGGTAAATACCATAGTACTAATACTAATCTATACTTAATATTATAAATGCGAAAGTTGGGATGGATGATTGTTACTCAGTCACGCCACCAAAACGGCTGAACGCAATAGCACATAAGCTACTTTTTATTCCGAAAAACGCGGGCGAAGCCGCGGGCGAAAGCTAGTTAGTTATAAAATCGAAACCAGGTGACTAGCATTCAGATCCTGAACAACTTTCGACATCCGCTACCGCAACCTTAATGGTTCAGTATTATAATTTTGCTCACTCATCTCAAACATGATAAATATTAAGATATTGTTTAGATACCTATCTCTACACAAGTAATGATGAGTCATAAATACTTGTATGTGTATTGTGTACATAATTTTTCCTTAGCAAGTTGTGGCAATTTTTAGGGTTCCGTACCAAAATGGTAAAAAAGGAACCCTTATGGTGCGACTTCGTCTGTCTGTCTGTCTGTCACACCTGCTTATTTCAGC
The DNA here is from genome assembly GCA_948465475.1 of Thalpophila matura. Taxonomy (NCBI): domain Eukaryota; kingdom Metazoa; phylum Arthropoda; class Insecta; order Lepidoptera; family Noctuidae; genus Thalpophila; species Thalpophila matura. Next base: position 6,318,106 of record OX419183.1, on the reverse strand, counting down.
AACTACTAATGCTATCGACTTGAAATTTGAAACAGTTATAAAGAATGCTTGCCCAACTTTATTGCAAATGAAAAAAGTCATAAAATATTTTTATTTTCATTGCAAAAGGGGCCAGGAGTGCAAAGGAGTAGGGGTCCAAAATTTAAAAGTGGGGTTACTAGGTCAAGTGGCATACCATATGAAAGGGCTTGATCTGCACATTTCAAAATATATTTTCATTTTATTTTATGTTTCACAGTTTTTGACATATGATGAAAAATGTCCAAAAAAATACCATTCCCCCCCCTTATCTCCGAAGTTTGCGGAACGAAAAATCAGAAATAATTAGAGCTGATAGGAATTGACCCAAATATGGCACCAAAAATAAAACGATGTTCCTAACTAGTAGTTTTTTCAAAATCATCAAAATTCCTTCTTAAACAAACTTACTTATGCGGTCCGGTTTTTTTCACTTTATACGTCCAAAAATGATACGGAACCCTCGGTGCGCGAGTACGACTCGCACTTGGCTGGTTTTTTTAAAGATACTTACTTAATTATAATGTAGTTTATATAACCAACTATTACTGGGAAGGGTTACCTGTCATATTTTCGGAACTTTTAAACTCCGAATATTGCTATCCCAAAAACTGTCTTTCGCATTTTTTCGTGTGCCCGAAAATACAATTCCCGTAAGTATTTCTAAAGGTTTCTAATTGTTTTTATTTTTCTAATCACAGATGATTTTAATTACAAAAAAACGTTTTTCCGTGGTTACTAAAATTAATATTATTTAATTTTCCGTATTATTTAATTGGAAAGTGATAAACAATAATGTAAAGCAAGCATGCAAGCAAGTATGCAAAGCAAGCAAGCATGCAAGCATGCAAGCAAACAAGCACGCCGCGCCGGCAAGAATGCAGGTGGCTTAAGGGTAAAAAAAAACCTACCATCCTAACCTGTCTGTGTCGAATCCACCTTAGAAGATTCAATGCTGATAGCAAGCATGCAAGCAAGCATACAAGCAAACAGCGAGCAGGTAAGTGAGATGCAAGCAAACATGCAAGCAAATATGCAAACAAGCACGCCAGCAAGCATTTTATAACTAAAGTTGCCGCAGTATTTTAAAATGGGGATAAATATAATGACCACCATAAAATGCTTTGATACCCTTAGTTTTGTAACCAAAAATATCTACTTAACACCAGAAAAATAAAGTCTAAATTTACAATAGTACTAGCTATTTTAGTCACGACTGCACTTCAAATTGTATTCGAACACCAAATGTAGTAAATGATCACCAACTCTTAGCGAGCAAATTAATGCGCTATTTCTGCCTAAATAAACCACTATAATGGACATAAAATGTAGGCTTATTGTTATTACCAAACTAGCTTCCGCCCGCGGCCTTGCCCGCGTTTTTCGGGATAAAAGGTAGCCTATGTGTTATTCCAGACTATAATCTATCTGTGTGCCAAATTTCATCCAAATCCGTCCAGCCGTTTCAGCGTGAAGAAGTAACAAACACACACACAAACATACACACACACACACACACATGTTTCATTTGAGTAATATACCTAACTAGGGTCCAAGAGCGAGCGAAGCGAGCTCGGCAACCTGGACACCCCGACACGGACAATTTAGGTTCGAAGGGGTTGACGGGGGCTTCAGTGAGCGAGCGAACGAAGCCCCCGTCAACCCCTTCGTGTTAGGTTACTTTTAACCTTGCAGACGGAAATAGGAGCCCCGCGTAGCGGGGCTCCGTCGACCACCTCCCTCCCCCTTGTAAGTCCAAAAAAGTTATATTTTGTTTGTTTGTAGACTGCGAAAGAGATAATTTATATTAAAACGCTGGTATAATTTTGGTGATCATTTACTACTTTTGGGATAACAATGATTTATTTGGACTCATTTTGCTTAAATAGGATAGCAGAATTTAAAAACTTTGGTTATAATTTTACTTTAAAATGTAGGTTTAATTTTGGTGATCATTTACTATTTTTGGGTTACTCATGATTTACTTGGAGTCATTTTACTTAAATAGGATAGCAAAGTGTTAAAACTTTGGTTATAATTTTACATTAAAATGCGAGTTTCATTTTGGTGATCATTTACTACTTTTGTCTGCTATTTGTTACTATATCTGGTGGTAAGTTAAACATACCTAAGCCTTTTAAAATGTCGGACAAAATATAGGTACCTACTTACTATTGTGTCAAGAAAAAAATAATGGTGCCTACTGATAATTTCACAAAAGTATTTCTGTAATTTATACTTCTGTTAAATGTAGGTACTTACGGAACAAAAAAAGTATAAATAAAAAACATCTGGAACTTGAAAGTTCTATCAACCGTTTTCGAGCATTTAAATTCGGACAAAAAATTTCGAGTATGATAGGTTCCCACTCGGAACTTCATAGACCTCGTGCCTGTTTCATGGGCAATGACAATTATAAGCATTTATGATAGCTTACACTGTAGAAAACACATTTCCAGATTGATATAACCACGGATATAACATTCAACAACTATAATCACAAGACATTTTAGATTATTAAAATCGCACAATGTTAAAAATTATACGTATCTAAATATATTTGTAAGCAAGAGGTTTGACTGTATTCAATAATTATTTAATTAAAATCGAAAGTAGTTAGTTACATAGATTAAAACTTTAACAGCTAAAACAGAAGGAGCGGCCGCTTCAAAGGGATATAAATACTCGACAGCGCCGGTCCGCGACACCGTACGGAACTCTTCATCTTGACAGCCAATCTTTCAGTAAGATAGACGATGTAATAGGTGCAGGGTTCTTTATAACTTGGGGAACTTAGGGCCGTTATCAGCAAGTCCCTAAAATTAAGAAAGCTTACTAGGTATATTCTGCAAACATTTGTGTTCAGAAAAGAGGAGGCGCATCATTTGTAAGAGGGACTTTAACATCCGAAATTCTCCTGACAAACGTATGACTTGTGGTTTGGACTGGAATACTTGATTTAAAAAAAAACTTATAGGGGCTGTTCCATAGCGTGATGTATCGTTAGGGCATCATTTTAAATTAGAGGATACAATTAAATATCTCTCTCTATTCCCACATAGGGTAGGATCAACCTTGCTTGTATTTCTCCACTTCACTCTGTTCTTGACATCCGTGTCGAAAACATTGCATGTGTGCATGTTTCTGTTCACCACATTCGTCCATCTGGTTTTAGGTCTCCTTCGGGGTCTCTTTCCAACAGACAGTTGCAATGCCAGGCCTCTTTCCATGCCCTTACCATCTCAGCGTACACTCATGCAGCTTGTCGGCGATGTCACGTATGTACACCGAGACTACCTCTCACGTACTCGTTACGAATTTCATCGCGTCTGATGATACCTCAAGTCCATCTTAGCATTTTCATTTCGGTAAGTTGGCTAGTATGGACGTTTTTACGTGCACCCCAAGTCTCGCTTCCATACCTCAGGACTTAAGTCTGACGGGCATCGCATCGCATGTAACACCAGTTCCGCCATTTGAGCCAAGCGGCCACTATTATATGTACAACATTATAAGCAGGTAGGTTCTTCTAACAATATTGTAAGTCATTACAAAAAGTCAACTTTGATTTATTGTATTATCATCAGGGACCGAAAAGGTCACCCGTATAGGGGTTAACCCAGGTTAGTTTTTTTGGGTTAGGTGAAAAACCTTGCATAAAGGTTAACCCGTATTCTGGGTTAATCAGCCTAATAATAACCGGTTCACGCATAGAGTTCATTTTTGTTCCTTTTTTTTCATTTTTGTTCTATTTCATTCGGGTTAATCAGCAATATTAACCGGTAACAGTATCCGTATTAAAGGGTTAACCGGTTACCCTGCATTAAGATTAACCAAAAATATGGGTTAGAGATTTAACCGGTAACCTTTTACCCGATTAATCGGTCCCTGATTATCATACATCCTTGAAGTTTTTTTTGTCAACAGTCCAAACAATCCATACGTTGTGCGGCGCGGCCCATTGCGACCTTCAGGAAAGCTTTTTTTGATAGGGAACTGCGCAAGTTTTCCGTCTATTTTTATGATTTTTAAATAGCCATGTTGAGCTTATTAATAAGTCACATAAGTTTTTGTTCGGTTTTAAGTCGACTCGTAAAGTAAGCAATTACCTACAGCTCTCTGACGAATATTAATTTGATCATTTCCAGAGTAACAAACTTGGGCTTTCTAATTTCCAGTTTTCAAATGGGAACAATCTATTGTTTAACATAGAGTTCTAACTTAGTTGGACCTACATCCAGTGAGCACGGATAAGAATTATTTATCTGTAGGTAGAGTAATATTCTCGATGGTCCGGGTGGGCGTTGAGAACGTGGATATTTCGGGCCATTATCACGCGCCCACGCTTCGCTATTGGCAGAAAAATGTTACAAAAATACATCGTCGCAATTTACAGTCAGACTTATACGGGGTCAGCTACTGACATTGATACGAGTACCATCTTTGACTGTCTTATGCTTCTTAACTGCCACGGAGTTAAGGGATCTCTCCATTCCTGTCGATATTATAGTGACCTTTTAATTAGGACGTGTTGTAAGTTTTCCTCACCATTTTTAAATGGAACCAAATGTCGTGGATCTTGTTTTAACATTGACTCTTATCTGTATCCCTTATCATTATTACTGAGAACCGAGAGACAGACGTAATGGAAGATATGTGTTCCAGAGCAGTGCGTTCTCTAGCCCGTTTCCGGTGGTTGTTTACAAAAAAAATAATATAAACTCTTGTCCAAAGCGGCTATAAGAACCGGCCGGCCGAGATACTTGCTACGATTAAAAATCGTTACAACTTCCGTTCGGGTCCGAGACGCGAAGCGGAGCTCCAGATAAAAAAGATAAATAAGAAAAATAACTTAAAGATCGATACGGTGGAACGGCGCTACCTGTTTTTTCACTGTGCTTAGCTTGCGGCCATCGTTCTTCTCTTATACGTACAGTTCACGACCGTCAACTAACTTGTACACCACAGTACCTATGGGCAATCACGTTTCTTATAAAGAAAAGTTTAGGATAAATAAGTTGCAATATTTTGGACCCAATCACTTTTGATATATTATGTGGTACAATAAAAATAATAGTGTGCGATAATCAATGTGTGATATGACGTAAATTTTGGTTTTCTTCGAAGAATTATAAGATGCGAATTGCTAATGAGCTTTGCAAGTTTTTTGCTTTCTCTATGTAAATACATTGTTCATATTATCTGGTAAGGTTTCAAATCAAAATTCAAAACCAGACCCATAAAGATTTAAATTAATTCTATGTTTAGTGAGAAACATAATAAAAAGGACTCAATATCAACATTTGTTGAGGAACTCTAATAAAACGATCGATTCCTTAGAAGATTTATAATACTAAATGATAGCGCCGTCTGAGTGAATTAGCATCACATGATGTCATGTATCCGGCTGCATCCATAAGAGGGGCTATAAATCGAACGGGTTAGATGTTTTACTTCAGTGCAACCGGTAATGGAAGTTATCAGATTAATAAAAGATGTCGATGAGACCAGGCGAGATGCACAGCAATTTCACGAGTGCTGCGCCATGATAATTAAGTGTTCGAACGGTGTGTCGTGGTGTGCGTGGGCTCGGCGCTGAGTCGATACGGCGCGGAGCAGGCATATCAAGTCTGGTAACTATGCGGCGTAACTCCGGTAGCAGCGCAACAGGTCTGTGGCGGGACGTGGGCGCGGGCGCGGGGCGGTAGGAAATCCTTCGCGCACGCACGCACACTCCAACACCGGCGCGTGTGTGCACCATCCGGTTTTGTTTGCCTGTGAGCAATGTGTACAGACGACGCGCGCCTGTAGTGAGCTGTATCGAGTCGATCGATCAATGAGCTCGACATCGACTCGAACTCTTGCCTGCATGCAACTCATTGATTAACGCTATGAACGTGGAATTGTTTATTCATTCATGATGAATATTTTATATCAAATGGACGTTTTTCTTATCCGTATTCTAGTCCTCAATTTTTTCCACTTAATATAAAGCTGCTTGCCTCTTGCACTGTTTCTCCGGCAAACAATGTATGCGACTTTAGACACTACTCCGTTGACTTAAAAGCTTCAATAGTGAGGACATTATTGAAAAGAGAAGTACCTATTAGATTAGTTGGCATATTAATATTACGAACTTTAAATACATTCATAATAGGCAGTTTTGTTTTAACTTTTTTAAAGGTGGATACCTGCTTAACCAAACCAAAATATAAGTACCTATGTAATCAATATTTGTGGCTGTATTATGTATGTATTTGGTTCTGTCTGCTACAGTCAGAAACGGTTGTTGCGAAAGGATGACAGAGACCAAAGTCGGGTGGCAACACTGGCAACCAATATTGTCATATGTCATATGCGAGTAAGTCGTCGTCTTAGTTAAGGACCAGATCCACTGATGAGGAAAACCGCACTTTTATTTAGCGGTAACATATTTCATGAGAAAATGTCAAAAAGATCATAATAATGTTGTGTTGAAACAGTTTTGGAAGTCGATGCCTGTGATTGTTGCTTAGGATTGATTCGGCACCGACTTCCGAAACTTTTTCACACAACATTATTTTTATCTTTTTCCAGGCAGTTTTTTTTTTTTAAGTTTATTTAACATTTCTAACATAGTTTATATGTGTTGATGTTACTAACTCTATTGATTTAATTTATCTGAAATAAATGATTATTTAATTTAATTTTGTTTCGGAAGTCGTTTTGTGCCGAATCAAACCTGAACAAAATTCAAAGGCATCGACTTTCGACCGAAACTGTTTCACACAACATTATTTTGATCTTTTTGAAGGCAATTTTAATTTATTTTTAAGTTTTTTTTTTATTTTTAAGTCATGTCTACTTTACCTATATTTTTTATGCATTACATATTGGGAAACCTTGATCAACAAGGAATTAATTAATCTTCACAAGTCGATGGTGTGGAAAGCCGAAACTCTGTAGCTATTTCAGCAAGATGAATACTCTGATGAAATAGATCAGTTTCTTCGCCGTGTGAATTATCGACGGCACAGTCGTCATTGGATGTAGACCTTAACAGCGCGGGCAGGTGTGGGACGCAGAGTAGTGGTGGGCTCGGAATTCGCGGCGACGCTGCTCGACGCTGGGGCGCGGGAGGTGCGTGGGTAGAGGCTGGCCCGTTCGCCCACGGCGCCGCACCTAGCCGCAACGCCGCCAAGGTGTAAATCACGACACCTCCGTACAGCATCGCTAGTTACCACTACCTATCACCAGCAACAAACAGGACTCTGATACTTATCTAGTGATAAGTATCTGAGTCCTGTTTGTTGCTGGCATTTGAAAGATAGTTCTTTCAAATGCTCTATATCAATTGCCTACGGTGCAAAGTGTTCAACTTCTTTTATAGCTTTATTTAAGAGAAGTGTTACTGGGTTTTGAGGACCCGTATTATTGATAAAAAGACAAACGCGTTAGATATTACAAAAAATACATACAGTCGAACATAATAGCTCCTCTTTTTTTGATGTCGGTTAACAAAATACCCTAAAATCTACATAGATCTTGCGAGCGTCTATAATTGTTATACCTATACTCGCAAGTCGCATGTAATTAACAAGTCTTACGCCGAGTTGCAGAAAAGGTCGTTATAAAGGAGAGTTTAACGATAGAAATTGTATGGTTAATGCTGCCTTTAAAAGTTAATTATTTTTGTGCAACTGACCGTTAAATACATATGTAGGTATATTCGTAACATTTACTTGAGTAAATTCTAAAACATCAAACAACATATGTATTTTGTTTTGATACAGGTGCAAGACAATGCCAAAAAGTGTTAGTACCTACTAGACGGAAATATTTCAGTTTGTTCGTTTTTAACGTACTAATGCTACGAAAAATAAGGAATGGAACGAGATAATTACTGACAGTGTAGGGCGTAGTTAACTACAATGTTGTAATCTGATTACTAACTACGATTAAAAGTAGTTAACTACATGTAGTTAACTACTTGTAGTTATGATTACATGTAGTCAAACTACATTAAGTAGTTGTTAATTTGATTGCTGTAATCTAGTAGTTATGATTACTGATTATTTAAGTTTTATGAACTTATATTTTGCAATTAAATAAACATGTAATGTGTAGTAATCAGTGGCGAAGGGTGAATTTTTGTAAGAGGGAAGCCGAGCTACTAAACCTGGCCACGAAACCTAATATTCTTGTTTACCTAATAAAATGTCTATTGATAGACCGTTTCATTCATCATCATCGAAATAATTATCATCGAAATCATCATCATCGAAATCTACATCATCGAAATCATCATCATCATCATCATCATCGAAATTGAAATCATCATCGTTGAAATCATCATCATTGAAATCATCATCATCGAAATCATCATCGAAATTGAAATCATCATCATCGAAATTGAAACCATCATCATCATCATCATCGAAATCATCGAAACCATATCGCGATTTAGAAAGTAACAACGCCATCCAGTTACTTTATTAAGTACCTACCGTACCTACATGAACTTTTATAATGACGCAACATCATTTTAAATCTGTAGTTATAAAAAGTAATCAAGTAATCGTGATTGCAACTACAATTAGTAGTTAGTAATCAAAATTTTTAACTACATTTTTCAATTTTTTTATGTAGTTAGTAGTTATGATTACTAACTACTTTATGTAGTCGTAGTTAGTAATCAGTAGTTAGATTACATTTTGCCCAATACTGATTACTGACTGCAACAATGTACAAAATATTATTTACCCAAGTAGAAGAAATGTCGTAAAAATTAGCTAAACTGATTTCACCGAGGTTGTTGTTGTGGATTTAAGGCGGTTAATAAATTACGTAGGTATTATTGTTTCTCAGAACATTATCTCGACTGTGGCAATAGAACAAAAAGTATTTTCACAAAATCACTACTAAAGATTCTGAGATGGCTTCACTATTATCAAAGAAATTTCTTAAATTATGAACCTGGAGCCTTAAACGCCCACACTCAAAACGAAATGCTCCAAATTATAGGTGAATGAGAATTTAGAAACGTTTCATAATTATGAATAAGATTACTAAACAGAAGAAGCCGGCATTTAATCTGTAAAAAAACTTTTAGCTGATAATTTCCGCCGAAAGAGTGTATTTCACGTACCTATTTTATGACATCCACTGTAAAAACCTTTATGCAGATGCAGACATCCTACACAAAGAGCACAACCAAAGGCGACAATTTCCATTACATTTCAAGTAACCAATGAGCAATGTTAAGCCATCACACGTTACATACTAGTATTTTAATTTTTCAACTTGGACAGATAGGACTGTAGAAATAATGGTACACGTATCCGTCGATGGGAGTAACGGAGCAAAGCTATTAGGGTTGAAACAGACTTTGTGATCTATTTCGTGAGTCTTAAAGTGTATTATCAAATGATGCAGCGCAGACAGTTAAGGCATATTCAAGGTGGAAGGTGATGTCATTGGCCCTACTGCGTGCTGTGGACGCTCCACTCGCTCTCTGTCACAGCTACTTTTGCTTTTCGAGTGAACATTGTCCATTCTGGCCGTGCACGTCATTACTTTGGTATTTTCTAATCACAAGTTTAAGAATGTAGAAAACTAACTTAAAATTGTCGTGGACAAAGTGTTATCCTAAAACAACTACGGTTTATATTTTAATTTAATGAAACCAATTATTATTTGTTAAAATTTTTAGAGTAACTGGAATTGCGATGCGCTTTTTTTCTTTTTTTAGGGTAAATTAGGCATTTTCTAATTCCTCTAATGACTGGGTCAGAGTTCAACATAAGGAGAAAATAGAAATTGAATAGGTAGGTATCTATTGGACTTGTTGAAAAATAAGCAATCACGATATCTAATCTAAGTTACAAAGCATATTAATTAAAGTGCAAAATGCAATTTATACTCAAGTTTTTGTGGTAACTTTGTTGAGATTTTGCCGAAAAAAAAACTAAAACTAGGTCCATTTTAAACAGAACACTGATTCTCTGAATAAAATAATTGGCAAGTAATGACATAGAAAAAAACGAAACTAAAACAGCTTAAATAATGCAGTGAGAGAAAAGAAAATGAAGTTATTCAGTGAACGAGCCGTTTTTCAAATTGCTGTATGTATGTACAATTATACACTACTAGGCATACCTAATGTAAAAAGGATTAAATGTGATTTAAAAGGTCGTAAACATGTCTTAAATTTGGTACGTCACTGTTAGTTTGGCATGCGGGTCGAGTGAAGTGGTGTGGCTTCCTGCGCTCGTTCGCCGGGAGCTGTTAGTAATAGTTGTTGCGAGCAAGCAGCGGAGTGGCACGGAGGGCCGCCGGCCCGGCGGACGACGACGCGAACGGACGGCCTCACGGAAGGTCGACCGCCTCGTCCGCTCCGACTTCCCCCTCCCCACACCTCACTTGCACGCCCTCACCCGACCGCTACGTGGAATTTATATAATTGCCTTCAATTAAAACAAGAATACACCGAATACCATCTTTGATACACAAACATAGATGTAGCCATTTTTAATTATACATACACCGTTTAGTGAAACACTAAACGTATCGCGAGGATAATGTTTCATCATCTTATTACACGGCGACAAATATTCACTACTAAACATTTACCGGTTCGCTGCTCGTACGCACAATTTAAGTAATACCATCAGAATCTGTCAATTGTGTACGCTATTACCGTCCTTACGAACAGGTTATGTTATAATAATAACGTAATATATGAACAGAAGCTTGAGATACGATGTAAATGATCGTTTGCCGTGTCTATTAAATAACCGCATGGGATAGGAACGGCTAAGGTCACCGACGATGAGTGTGTGCCATGAATGGACTGAGTCGTGCGCGATACTCGACCATTCAACAAGATCCTTCATTCTAGCTTTTGTTATTACGTAATAGATCATATTGATCAATTATAGTAGATTATTAACCAAGGGGATAAAGCAGTGTCTTATGTCACGGGCGCAATATTGAATCCCGAGTGCAACGAAGGATGCAAGGGTTAACTCCCGAGCGCAGTGAGGGGAGTTTATAGTTAACTCCCGAGCGAAGCGAGGGAGTTAAAACTAGCATCCTGAGTGCACGAGGGATTCAAGCTCGCCCAAGACTTAGACACGCGTTTATCCCCGAGGAGAATACTCTACTTTTCTCACCTTCTACGAGAAAATAAAAAGCAATAGTACTAGAATCAAAGTATTTTAAAAGGTATTTTAATATAGTTTTAATTACAGTAGTGTAGGATCTATTACTTTCTATTTGGGGTTGGCTCACTAAAACACACTGGCTCACTATAACACCAAGTAACTACCTATACCCTATCCGTTTTACCAAAAAATTAAATGTAAACAAACAAACCAATGGTTCTCAAATAGCTTTGAGATATCCCCATGATCTCCGCAGTTTTATCGGCTATGTCGTACTTGTAAGCATAGGAATCCTTAAGCCACGTCTCTTCTACATGCTTATAGACGTTGATAAGGGTCTTCTTAACCACTGAACCCATCACTGTCCTCTTGGACCGCTTTTTTTCGGTGATGAAAAAGTGCAAATATTGCCCAGGTTCACTCATTTTACAAAACAAAATCAATAAAAAAAAGAGTAACAAAGAAGACAAACTCAACAAAATCAATAACTTAATGAATAATAACGAAAACACAACGAAATATCGAATAATAACACGGTGGCATCAACGAGTTCAATCACAGCTGTAAACAAAACATGGCGGTCATAATCCGACGAATTAAGAAACACTCGTTCCAATGTAAAATAGTCAGTTATAAAGTACACTTTAAATTACCAGCGTATAAAATGAAATACAGATTAGGAAACCTTGCCATTTTAGTTTCTTTTTAAGGTAAGTTAGTTATTCGTATTATTTTTGTATTAATAAAAATTTTATACTTATTAATATTGGTATCAATAATAATTGTAAAATCTAAGATTTTATGTTTTTTTATAAATGTAAAGAGTTTAAGGTGGTATTTGAAATAAATAATTAAATTTTGCTATAGTAATGTCAATATTAACTTTATCATTGTAAATGCGACATCTAAACAACCCTTTTTATGGTTTGTTTACATTTTATTTTTTGGTAAAACGGATAGGGTATAGACTTACGTATTTACGTATCATTGTGACATGTACGCCTCTAGCATGAGCATGACTACGCCTGGCTCACCAGTAGGGTATGAATATCGGAATCTCGGAATCTCGAAATATCGGAATCTCAGTTTTTTATGGGTATAGGCTTCTGTGGTAAAAGTGTTCAGAATACGAATTATATATTTAATTTAATAAATAAATTTAATCGAATTATATTTATAATACTTATTTCTGTTAAAACATGTGTCCAGATCCAGACACAAGTTTATATCTCTCGGTTGTTATGTAAGCACATTACGAACCTACCTACAGTCAACACACATGGCAGAAAATAATTACAATTATACTAGGTGTACCTACGTAGTTATTGTGTAGGTGGGTGGGATGCAATACGTGGGTATACTTTGTATGAGATATTGTCCCTACGCTTCGCAAGCGCACATTAGGTTTATTTTTATGAGACAAATTAATTAGTACCTACACCAATTCCCGCGTATATGAGGTGGTTTAAATTGAATAAGAGTAACCACCTTACTCATGAACGCCTCTTAATTTAACCACTGATGCACTGATTAAATAGAAGTAGGTACCTATCATGGTTGAGAAAATCTTGAAGTGTAAGGCCACAGAAAACCGGAATGGCTTACTGAATTAAGAGACGGATTCCAGAATCGGAAACCAAAACGTTAGATCGATCTGAAAAAATCATAACCGAAAAAAAGCAGACTGTGTGTGACGTTCAATGATTTTATATGGGATTCTGAACGTTTTGGTTTCCGATTCTGGAATCCGTCTCTTAATTCAGTAAGCCATACCAGATGTCTGGCTGGTCTAATAAAGGGCGTCACATACGACGAAGATGCTATAATAGGTACCTATTTTATCTTATGAAGTTATGATATCTGCATAATTATGAAATTTTCCTGCGACTTCATCCGCGTGACCCACGGGAATAGCAGTCAGGAATAATTAGCTTCCTATTAGTGAAAGAATTTTCAGAATCGGATCAGTAGTTCCAGAGATCACCTCACACATACAAATACCTCATTATATTATTAGTAGGTACTTATCTATACTTATAATAAATCTGTAGAGAGGTCCATTCTGTACATGAAATATATTTTCAAAATAACTATCAGGAGATCGATACTGATGCCAAAAATGCAATCAGTAAAATTTTTGTCTGTCTGTCTGTATGTTCCTTATAGAAACAAAAGCTACTCGACGGATTTTAACGAAACTTGGTACAATTATTCTTCATACTCCTGGGCAGGTTATAGTATACTTTTCATCACGCTACAATCAATAGGAGCAGAGCAGTGAAGGGTAATGTTGGGAAACCGGGAGAGGTTACTCCATTTTTTAAGCTTCCGTCGCGTGTGCAGCCTTAATGGTTAAAGCTACATAGAAATTATGTATGACGGAAATATTCTACATAAAATTATCTAAAATATATCCCACAACAGCATATGTCTATCTTTTATGGTTGACTCACAATAACACGTGTAACTCCCGATAGCTTAGCAGTTCGGAGCTTTCTGATTGTATTACTCACAAGGAGTTACACGCTGATGGAGTCGCGGGCACAGCTATTAGTAAAAATATTCTGCGGTTCCTTATTGCAATATTTTTCAACAGTATTGTGGATTGACATATTATATTTCCATACGAAAGTTAATCTGTCTGTTACATCAAAACCATTGAACCGTGAGGAAGGACATACGCTACTTTTTTACGAAAAACGACGGAAACGCGGACGAAGTCGCGGGCAAAAGCTAGTAGATAATAATGAGCGTTAAGAGGCGTACCTACACTTTTGAATTTTCCACATTTGCTTTTTTGGGTTCCGTAGTAAAACTAGGAACCCTTATAGTTTCGTCATGTCCGTCTGTCACACCCTCGTCAAATCTACAGTTCATAACCAATTTGTATAAAACTTCGTAGGTGGGTGTCTTTTATAAGCCGCCATAAAGGCCTGTAGTGAAATTACATAAAATAAAATAATTAGGGGGGGCTCCCATACATGAAACTAAAGGATTAAAAAAAATATTTTCACGCACCTCGTCAGGTGGGATATCGTTGAATAGGTCTTTAATAAAAATAACATGGAGTTTTCAAAATGACTTTTTTATTTAAGTGCATTTTGAGTGAACTAGAAGCTCCGAAAGTCGTTAAACAATGTCCCCCCTCCGCCCCTGTAATTTTCCAACCGCGCTATCGAAAAATCTGAACGTTAACAATGTGTGTCCCCCTGTAATTTTCCAACCGCGCTATCGAAAAATCTAAAAAAAATCAAGCTTATGGCATCCAATAAATACTCTCGACTCGATTAAATTTGGTTTGAACAAGATACGTCAATAACTTTTTGAAATATTCACTTTTTTCAGTTTTGAGTTCGACAACCGCAAAAATGACTTTGTATTTCATAATAATATTATGATATACAAACTTATATTGCGATCGGAAGACTGAAATGCTTCATGCTACGGAACCCTACACTGTGCGTGGTCCGACACGCTCTTGCCTGGTTTTTATTTCATACAAACTCCACCTCCATATTGCACCTCCCTACCTTTTACATTTTCTTTTTTGCATCAAGAAGTGTGTGTTTATTAGTTTTAGCAAATATCATGGAATAAGATTTAGATTTTCCATACAAACTTTTCGACCCCTTTAGAGATAGAATTTACAAAAAAATTTCAAAATAATAAAAATAAAATAACGTGTTTATTTATTCGAAAAGAAAAGCCTAAATACCAATTTCCATGACTCTAATTTCAAAACTAACGGAACTTTCATAAAAACTTTCATCCCCCTTTGGGGGCAAATTTTCAAAAACCCTGAAACACGTATTTTTAGGGTTCCGTACCTCAAAAGGAAAAATGGAATCCTTATAGGATCACTTTGTTGTCCGCCATCAGTCACCAGACCATAAAATGGAGCCATCTGCTCATAGATGGCGCCATTGGAAGTATGCAGTAGCGCCATCTATGATCATATTTCGGAACCCTTAGGGCACGAGGTATACTCGCACTTGTCCTTTTTTTATTTTATTTGAAAAGAAAAGCCTAAATACTAAATACCAATTTTCATTACTCTAACTTCAAAATTAACGGTACCTACTTTCGTACAAACTTTCATAAACCCTGAAACACGTGTTTAAGTATATGAAAAGAAAAGTCTAAATATCAATTCCCATGACTCTAACTTACGACTCTAACTAACGGTACTTCCATACAAACTTACATCCCCCTTCACCCCTTTAGGGGTAGAATTTTCAAAAATCCTTTCTTAGCGGATGTCTACGTCATAAAATAATTCCACTGTCTAAATTTCAAATCTCTATGTTCAGCGGTTTGGGCTCTGCGTTGATGAATCAGTCAGGACAAGTAATTTTATATATACAGGTTGTCCCACGGCTATGCCACATGGAGGGAAAGTACTTTAAATATTTGAGATACGATGTTTTGCTTCATGGAAACTTAACTTTATTTGCCCGCGACTCCGCGTGGATTACAATGAAATGACCAGTTTAAATGACCTCCGTAGTGTAGGGTTGCTAGTACTACCAAGAGGTCAAGCTGTATCTCTGCGTTTATCCCACCGGAATTAGATGAAACGTGGCTTAGATTTTAAATTGAACCCCAAGCTATCGAACTATGAAAACTATATCAAAATCCGTTCAGTTCTTTTTGCGTGATGCGCGCACAAACAGACAGACTTAAATTAAAAAATATATATATATCGGCCCGGTTATGTCCCAGTACCTAGGTACCCTATCCCGACTATTATCTCTGGAATATCTTCAATGTACAGACACGGCTTTATTACAATTTTATAATAGTATAGATATAGATAGATAGAAGATATATTAGATAGATAGATTATAGCATCTTAAGGTATCACACATTATATCTTAAAATTAAATAGCTATTACAGAATCTTTGTCGTCTATGACGCGCTTTATTGTACAGTCTATTCGGATAGAACTTGCGGACTTTGTAAACAATCCACAATATTGACATTATCTATGGCTAACGTTATGGGAAACGTTAACAAATATGAATAAAAAGGTTATGAAATAAAGCTTACATACATAATTGTAGCAAGTTGAATAATCAATTTTCTTCATTCGAATCAGTACTAGAAGCCGTGTCAGTGTCACCAACATATTTAATAAAGGGTTCCGATATAATATTGTCTAGGATTATCAAGGATTCTGTCTATATTTTTCATATTTTCCTCTTTTAAAACACGGACAACACATTTTATTAATTAATTGTTCTACCCCGATTTGCGCCAAACCTGCCAGCAAATTTTTAATTTTTAATTCGGCCATTTTGACGGTTTAATTTTCAGTCGACATAACTCTTTACTTGTGCCCATATTAATTCAATAGAGTTTAGTTCGCAATGATAAGAAGGTAGGCGCGCAAAACTGTAATCCCTTTCGACTTTGCCATTTCATCGACAATCGACATACATTTAAAGTAGGTAAGAGAGTTTGAAAAAAAAAATACTATTGAATAATTGAATAAATTTATTTCTCCATAAAACCTAACATCACTGATTTTCAAAAACAAATAGTGTCGAAGAAAAAATCTTCAAAAGTCAATTTGACGTCTAACTTCAACCGCAAAATGAATTCTTATTTTTATGGATTGTTCTTGTTTTGATTTATTATTTTATTATTAATTACAGTTGAAGATAAAGAAAAAGTGAACAGAATGTAAAGTAAACCGTGTTTGATCGTTGATGGTGATGGTTATTAGATAAATATTGACTAAAGTGTTTGTTTACATTGTCCGCAAGTTCTATCCGAATACACTTTACTTACTTATTTCGTCGAAGCTACCGACAGCTAACCGTAGACGTAGAAGAGGTTAGCTTTGCCCATATTGACATCGAACAAACTATTGACGTAAGCTTAGTTCTAAATAATCTAGCAGGGCAAGGTAAAACTTTGGTTAACTAGCATCTTAACATGCCGAAAAAAGTTGCTTATGAATTTAAGATTGATATTATGTTTGCAGCGCGACGACCCGAGTCAAACGAACGCAAAATAGCGTTGCGACTTGCGACCAATGTCGGTGCGATCCGCGCAGATCGCACCGACATTGGTCGCAAGTCGCAACGCTCTCATTCACGTTTCTTTTATCTGTGACAAACATCCGGTATTATTTTCAAAGCGTCCACGGCGTTAGTACTCCAATATTATCAAACGATTCGACCATACAATACGATAATACATATATTTAGACAAATAATACCTACTCTTAAATAAACCATTTATCAACTCTTAAACTCGCAAAAGATAATTTTCAGTTCAAAACAATACTATTTATCCTTATAATTATCTAAGTAACTAAACATTTTATTTCGTAATATAGGTATGTGGGGATGAATAAATAATTACATTCAATTCATTTAAATATTTTACACTTATCTGCAAACTATGTACCTACATAATAATTATCTTTACAATAACTGAAGTTTTTGAAGAAAACGAGAGTCATTTTAGTGTAGCAGGAAATTCAAAGATGATAAATATTGAGAAACAATTGACAGTGGAGATAACAAGTGACGTGACCAAAGCGTGGAAAATAAACTGTAGGTATAGTGGAGACCCATTACTGGCAATCTCCAGTAGATTGCAAGTACTAGATTAGGTAATATACTATGACCACAACATCTCAAATTTTGATTATTTATACAGAAAACCGTCTTAACATTCTGTACAGGCGCCAAGAGTCATTTTAATTTCTAAAACATAAATGTAGCTCCATAGTTATAAAACAGATGGGACCAATTTAGCTGCATAGGTGCAAGCAATGGCGGATGGAAAGTGCGGGCGGAGGCGAAGGCGGCTTCCGCTTCGACTCGACTCGCACCGCCTTCAGAATAACAAACGAAACCTGATTTCTATCGACTGGGCCAACGATTGCACCGCCTACTCTACCATGAGAACACTTTTATCCATAATGATTTAAGTAACGACTATTATTAGCACGAAATTTTGGAAAGAAAATGTACGTGCACCACAAAAAATATCAATACGATAACAGCGTGGCATGATGATATCTTGAAGTCATGACTGTGATCTGAGGAGTTAATGTACTTATAACCTTTAGAAATATAACAAAGGGTAACAAGAGCCATGTACGGCGAAAACTGATTTCTTATTAACCCCATTGTCTGGTTAAGGCTCCAGAATAGTTGGTGGACTATTACATTCCATGAAGTGTGGCCATAAGCGTTCAGCTTGGAAGGCAATGGTATCGTTTTCACTAACGATGTATACCTATTTAGGCCACCCATTGTCATTGTTCTTCCATGATTGGCATCACTTTTCGTAACTTATTAATTCAATAAGGAGTTCTAATTGAAACTATTGGAAGACTTGAATGCACAAACAAAAGAATAATTATGAAAACTAGCAAACAATAACAATATACAAACATAAAATCCTACGTGAAAACAATGCATGTTTTTGTATTGCAGGACAAATAGTGCTGCCTACTTGTAAGTACCTATTTAAATGTCAGTTATAATTTGCTAGCAATTATACAAATATTCATACTGGAAAGCCTCAATTATTTCTAAAATAAGCTAGATGTTAGCAAGAGTTTTTGTCACAAGGAAAAACATACAGACGCATGCACATGTGAGCTACAATGAAAAGAGTCGTATGTGTAGTACATGCAGATGAAGTTTCGAATTTCATATTTAGACGAAATAAGTATGTAGGTACTTTAAAACATAAATGATGAAGTGAATGCTCGAAATGGACTATTTGAGTTATTTAGGATGAAATTAGTGTAAGAAACATTAACGAAATTGGAACTGTGCGCCTAAATACGACTTTTCATAAGTGCATGTTAATGTAAAATAAAAAATGTTTAAGTAATTTTGTGTTTGACATTAGTTCAGCTGTTTAGATAAATTCTTTGAATCGAGTGTAGTCCTTAAACATTATGCCCAAGCAACACATGTAACAATAGAATTTGAAGCGAATGTACAATCTCAGGTAGAGAAATATTTTTTGTAAAGGTATAGTCATTCTTTCATCCCATCCATTCACGTCACAGTAACTGCACGTTCTTTTGTCCTAATTTGGTTATTTGGTAATGGAAGTGTTCACTGTGATGAATGTATTTTTGTTTATTCATAATCTTCATTGAATATAACCACAGTCGGTAAAAAAATTGGGCAAATGAACTTTGCCGTATTATTAGTGGCAACTGATCATAAAAATATTGCTAGGGATTTAGTTTTCTATATACTGGAAGCACAATTTCAAATTCACTATTGCAATGCACTATTTTAGAAGTCTATTAAATTTTCCTATCTGGTAATTCTTCTTAACAATTCATGACATGGCAGATGTTGACAACAGTAATTTGTCGAGTTAATTTTTCCACTTAGTAGGTACATATAATTTAAGACATACAAACGAGATTTTAAGAATTCCCAGGACACAATAAAACTACTATATTTTTATTTGTTGAGAATATGTACTTTTTTCACGTTTTTAAGATCAGTAAAATCTAAATGCGTGTTAATGGTGATATGTTGTAATGTGACATTTGTGGCGGTGTGGCGCTGCGTTATCGCATGTCCTTGACACAGAGACGCGGCGTGCACAACGCGCCTTATTGTCGCTGCAACCTTGCGAAAATTACCGCTCGCGATAACAGATGCCGTCGTCGTCGTCGGCGGCGCGTCTCTCAACCACGCGCTTACCAAAATATAGTAGTGAATGGAAACGCTACGTGCCCATGAATTTCAAAACATCGTTAATCTGAAATAGAATGCTAATGATGTTTGCTTGTACAAATAAAAATATTGTTGTGCTTAATAAAATAAGCTTTTCACCTAAAGATATACCTACCTGTAGCATTTAGCGTAATTTGCAAGGTGTTTTGACTTAGATATTGGAAATGAGGGTCGCAGATTTCTACAACTGAACGTACGGTGCAGTTGCAAGACGAATGTGGGTGGTATCCCAGTGCTGCGACTCTCGCCGACCGGAAACCCAATTCCCGGATGCGGCTGCGCGGGGGGATCTCGCCGGAAGCTTGGTAAACGAGCACATCCGCTGCCGCCGCCCGCGCCGCAAAATTTGGCACCACGAGCGCTCGCAGCCCACTTCCGGCCTCCGCCCCCCGGACCCCTAACGTCGCTCTCGCCCGCGAAAATAGCGGCCAACCGCTCCGTGTACGCGGTTCATTCAGTATGGCCGCCTTCCATTCATAAAAAGGCGAGGCGCGGGCGGTGTGTTGCGCGGCGAAGGGAGGGCGGCCTCTCCCGCCGACCCGCACCCGCGGCCGACGCCAGTGCGGAATGTGCCATCGAACGGAACGGTCGTTTCGTCGGAGCGTAGCCCTAGCGCTCCCGGTTTTCCATTAAAATGTGTATAAGAATAAGTGCAGTGAATCCGCACGAGTTCGGAACGGTTACAAAAAACGCCGTCGTCGAGATTAGGAGTAGAAATCAACGAAGAACTTCAGCGAGGAAGTGAGTAGCGGCCATATTGCAGTGATAACCGCGCGGCGGGCGGACGAGAATCGAGGCCGGTGCGTGGGCCGCCCCCCGCCCGCGCCAGGTGCCGCTCCGGACCGCGCCGGTCTCATGAACCTTCCCGTGGATTTGCGCGGCCGAAATTCGGTGGTTCTGCCGTATTTTTGTGTGTCAGTGAATCTTCCGGCGCGGTTTCGGTGCGGTACGACCACTTGGTCGCTAGGCGACAAGTAGCCTCAGTGTTGTGTGTTGGGCCGCTTGGCCCGAGTGCCCTTGTGTGTGGAGCGATGTGTGTAGGAGACGTGTGACCGTGGAATGTCTGCTTCGTAAGTACATACAGTGTCCTGACGTGGGACTTCTCGCCCACCGATCAAAACCGTCTGGTTGTTCCGACACAAAACTCGCGGCGGATTCGAGTAGTTGATTTTTGCATGTAGATCCCGTAGTCATACGTAGGTAGTAATTACATGGATTGCGAAGAAATCAAGCTAACATGAATGACGAGAGGCGACGCCTCGATTCGCCGCCTGGCGACCGGCACACGTGCAACGATCAGCGCTCATAGCGAGAACGTTCTCAACAAACGAGTTAATAATAATGCTTTCATTTATTGTATGATTCAAATCTATTTATACGGCGTTTGTAATTTATACTGAACAAAAAACCGAATCATATAGTACTCCAAAACTATATGAATGTAATAAAACTATATGAAATAAACGTTTTAGACCCTCTCCTCCAACCCAAAAAATAACCACATAAATAAATGATAAAGCAAAGTATGAATAACGCAATTAAACAAGAACCAATAGTAATAATGAATGTATAACCGCATTATTATAGCAACAGTGAGACGAATTTCGACAGGGAATAGATAACTGTGAACGCAGATAAAAAATAAATTGTAAACAATGGTCACATAAACTGTTAATATCTTGTAACGAACTCTGCAGATAAGAAGTATATTTAGACAAAACAAAATAAGAATATTATAAATTTGTAATGTAACGAATAGTTTTAAGAAAATCTTGTTAGACTTAACTTGGTACCCAAGTTTTAGTTTAATACCTGCGTAATATTTATAGAAGTCAGGAGAATAGGATAGACTCTACTTATGGTTTCAACAGAATATAATTATTTACAAATTATTTGTATCTTAATGTGAGAGTAAGCAGTAGCATCACATTTATCAAGATTACAACAATGTACACATGTACGTTTTTCTTAACGCAAGACAGCTTTGTATTTGTAGACTTCAATTATTGTTGTACTAACAAACGCCAAACTGGCACAACACCTTTCTATTTTTTACATGGAATAATGTTATGTTAGTCATTCTTCATTCGTTTTTATACATAATACGTGATATTTTATCCACGAATACAAAGTAATAATACCTCAAAAAATATTTACTGTGTAAGTCCATTACTCATTTCACAGGAATTCATTTGCATTCTAATAGAAGTAATTCATTTGATTCCTGTTTTCAGACGAATTTGAGACATACCTTGAAAAAAAATACAAAAAATAGATACTTACAACATCAACCCGTTTTCAATAGCTCTGAATCGGGATTATCCTTGATTCTCTCAAAGAAGAGTACAAAAAACCTGATACTTATTTGACTCTTATTCTAAAACAACAATAAAAGGCCATTGGATTGGCTATTATATATTAACTTCCAATATATCGCAACTATACTAGGTATATAAAATTCTTCACTTACTAAATGGTTACGGATACAGATGGAACCATAACACATGGTTCAGTATGCATGGTTCTTTGGAACTTGCAGAAGAATATTACAATTTTAATTAACCTATATTGAACTAATATTTCAGAGAAGATGAAAAACCAATACCATAGGCCAAATATTGGTGCATTTAAAGGTAATAAAATATTTTTTTTTCTGGTACAAGTGAATTTCCAATGCTCAAAGAGAGTTTGAGATAACATGGCGATTGATAACTATTTATATATTAATGAGAATAAAGTTATTAATAACGTGAAAGACGCTTAATACATGTAACTAAAACGACTTCAATAATCAAAAACGATTCACTCATAGATTAATTAAACGAAAAGCGCGCCAGCTGCCTGGAAGAGCGAAGAAAATATAAAATAAGCTTAATGGGTGGAATATTAAATACATTTAAGAGCTAAGCAGGTTAAACCAGTAGTATTTGGTATCTGTCTACTATTTTCTTAAGTAAGAGATAACATATATTTTAATTCGTATTGACTATTGACCTATGACTGAAATCGATAAAGTGAGAATAAAATAACGCTAAAATATTGTGACATAAATCACCGTATGCCATTACTACATGAAAAGATAAAACTGCAAAAGGAAATAATGTGGCGAAACATAACTTTCCAAAGTAAATAATCTCCATGCACAAGATCCTATTGAATGGATGAATCCAATCTGACAAGTCAGATCAGAGAGAAGTCTGTTAAACAAAAGCGGTCGTACCTACACGATAATTACTCCGACTACGACTGTATTATAAGAAATACCTACATGGAAAGTCCAAAGAAATCAGTAGGTTGTGAAAGAAAAGAAAAGTTGTCCAATTAGTATTTTAACGATTCAAAGACAATATAAAAACTACTACATACTAATAAAAAGATTTTTTGATTCGTAAGTCACTTCTCTAGGACAGCTTAGAGAAATACCTACTTATCTGATCTTTTGAGAGAATTCTACACAGTCCTTACATACATTTTTCCTCTCAGTTAACAAATATTAAGTCCGAATGTATTATTTGTACAGTGTAAAAGTCAATTTAGAAATAAAAAGCAGCTAAAAGCAGTTATGAAACAAAACCACCTACGCAGTTTTAATTAACCAGAATCCGAATGTTGCTTGAGACCACAATACATTTTCGCAATCCTCTGATACATAATAAGTAATATGCGATGTAACACCTTTCATAGGCAATACATCAAAATTATGTGCTGTAATGTAATAATTAACATAAAATTATAATTGAATAATTAGACACATTGTGTTTTTTTTTATGTGAAATGTGTTACTTTTTGCATCTGTGTTAATATGAAGTCAAAGAAAAAATAACGGTCACGTAAAAGGCGGGAGGCTTTTAATAAGTCTGGGCCTGCAGTCTCGACATGATAACGATCGCTTTACGACCGAAATCGGTCGCTATCTATGAAAAAATCCAAAGAAAAAAAATAGATAGCGACCGATTTCGGTCGTAAAGCGATCGCTATCTATGTCGAGACTGCAGGCCCTGGTCAATTCCGTAAATCTCACAACTCAATAATTATGTTTGTTGAACCTAACGATTCCGACACGTAGCAGGCAGGTGTTGAATATAAGTTGCAGTCACTGGACTGCATAGGTTTCACTTGTTTTTGACGTAATGGATGTGGATGAAAGTGAGAACTGTCTAGTGATTTAATTATCTGGTTTTATGTTCAGTGTTGTGATCTTTCATTTACTTATGTGAATGTGTATTCGATCTGCAGGTGGGGACGATGAGGGAACAGGAAGGCGACGGCCCGGAGAGCCGTTAGCCGTACTCGATGGATGAGTATGGCGGGCCGGCGGCGCCGCCCCGGCCGCCCAAGCCGGCGGCGCGCGTCCACAGGCCGACGGGCGCGCGCCAGCCCACCGTGTCGTTGCTGCGGCCGCGACCAGAGGCCGAGCGCGAGCGGAACGCCTACGTGGAGGCTCCGCGACGAGCGCACGCCGCGCCCGCGCCTCCCCATACGGCCGCGCATCAGCCGCTCAAGCCGGTGACGACGCAGCCGGCCGCCGCGGCCGACAAGCGGCGCGCCGGCGCCCTCCCGGCCGACTCGATAGTGTGCGACACGTGCGGCCGCTGCCGCTGCGAGCAGTGCGCGCGCCCGCGCCCGCTGCCGTCCCGCTGGCTGTGCGGCTCGTGCCTGTGCAGCGCCGAGGCGTGCGTCGACTACGCGTCGTGCATGTGTTGCGTGAAAGCGCTGTTCTACCACTGCGGGAGCGGCGAGGAGGAGGCGGGCGAGCCGTGCGCGTGCGGGCCGCGGCTGGCGTGCGTGGGCGCGCTGGCGGTGCCGCTGCCGTGCCTGTGGCTGTATTGGCCCCTGCGCGGCTGCGCGGCGGCGGGCGCGGCGCTGTACGCGCGCTGCCGCCGCTCCGGCTGCCGCTGCCCCGAGCCCCCTCCGCGGCTCTCCAGTATTATCTAGTCCCGCCGCGCGCCGCCCGCGCCCTCCGAAGTGCCGAGTCGAGCGGCGCGACCGCGTTGTACAAATATTTATTTGCGAGCGGAGAGCTTCGGACTGCGCGGGGGTGGACTCAGTGATTGCTGTGCCTGGTGCGAGTGGTGTGTGGTGACGCGGGGCCGGCGTCGGACGAGTGCCCCGCGCTCACTGAGTGAATCGTCTACGAGTACCTTGTAAATATAGTCGTATAGTGTGAATGTACGTGAACGTGTCGCCCGAACGTCGAAAGTCTCAAATTTTCTTGAGACCGTAACGTGTCATAAGAAAACGTTAACGTTAGTATTTTGGATTGCACAAAAATCCAGAGAAGATTAAGAAATGAGATATAAAACATACTTATTAAGCTGTAGATAATTTACCATTTATTTATTAACTGAATTTGTATTTATTTGTAAATAAAACGACAACATTATATTATAAATACGAATGTTTACTACATTATGTTTGTTTTTTTCTATTCCTTCAAAACACTTTTCGAGCTATAGTAATATGAAGTAATAGGTACTGTGTTAAAAATCTGTAAAGAATTAGTACTTACATGTATGATGCAGGTCCTGATGATGTAGGCACAACAACGGACCAGCAGTCCGTCACAATACAAAACTGCAGTGGCCAAGTGGCCACTATAAAAACTGCTAAGTATCTTTTTTGCACAATTCATTACCATCATGTAAACACAATTTACATTAATTTACAAAAACTGGAAATACATAAATAGCTACCTATTAGGACAAAACTTATGAACATAAATGTAATATAATATTGTTACATAATAATTATAACTTCTGGTCTTCCCTCCGATAAGTCTTCACAAAACTGAAAAGCTATTTTGTAAAATCTTAAGCTTCTACAAAGTCTGTCATTCTATAATATGCTATAATGGCACTAGGCACCTAGGTATACTTTAGTGGTTATCATACTTGGGCAGTTGAATGTGACTTAGTCACATTAATAGATCTCATTACTTTCATAACTGTGCTACATGGGTTTATCTATTTTATGTAGGTATATATGTATTACAAATTAGACTAAGGATTTGTGCATTTTATATAGGACTTCATTGTGGAATTTAAAAGGTAGGTAAGTAAGTATATAACATAGGTCCTAGAGAGAGACACAAGAGACCTAGACATATATATTTTATTTAACTAATTAATAAAAAAATGTTATTTGGTCTTCAGTAGGAACGGCCCAAGTAGGTACACAATTAGAATCTAACATTATGAAAAAAAACTAAATCAATGGAAAATGAAAGCAGCTAAGTCAATGCAGCTTCTGTGTTTCGAAATTGCATCAAATTAAAAGCAATGGATGTTTTTTATTCGTACTTTCATAACACTATGTAAGCGAAAAAAATTACTTAGGTACTAAACTACTTGATTTGACACTAAGCAGAACCTAGCTCACTTGAATAATAATTTAATAATCACAGCACTGCAACAAACTTTGTATTGAACAAGGTAAAAACAAATTCAAGAAAAACAAAACTTCACCAAAAAATAACGTCAAACTATCATAGTTTTTTTTTTTTGGTTCTTTTCGTCCCTCTTTGGGACAGGCAAAGGGAGCTGAGCCCATACAGCCAAGTCTGATTTAGTTTTCTTTTTCTTCCAATTCTTCTTTTCTTTCTTGTCTTTCTATGATATAATCAAGGCCGAAACCATGTCTTCTTTATTCAATGTCTTCGATATCTATCATAGAGATGTCGAAATTGACGAATTGTCAAAATATCATTCAGAGACAAAGGCCCAAGTTATTGCATTGGCAACTTTGTTTTTTAATATAATGGTTTTTATGTTTTTTTTTGGAAAAATACACATACACTGTACTATGTATGTACAATGTACATACATAACATCACGCAATATTGATAAACTGAATTGAATTTCGTTAGGATTTGAGTAAAAAAATGTGCCCAAGTTTTGATTCTCTTGTAAAGTGGAAAATGAATGTTTATCATAGGAATGGAATTTTTTCATACACGTTGAAGTAGGGGCGTTCGTTTGGAAGGAAGTAGCGACGGCTCGACACGTCATCGGTGGCGGTGCGCCGCGTCGCGCCCGTTTCCTTTTATCGTCACCATCCGGGATGCTCGGAGCACGCCTCCTGTTACTATCTTCCTTCTTCCCTCACGTACGCAAGCAATAAAATAGTGTCATGCACTTATGGTATAGCTGACATTGATGGTTTCTACTTTATGAATTATAATTATTTTATGGCTTATGGTTTGAATGGGTAGGTATATTTTGTTATTAAGATTATATTACAAATTATTAAGACGGTGGCCTGGGGGGGGGGGGCGGAAGCCGGGGCTTGTCTGATCAGTGATCTGAATAAAAAAATATCAAGGCTCAAAAATGTTCCGTTTGAGCAGGCAAAAATAAGAAACTGTAAGAGTTAAGCATTTTGTTGAGTTCAATTCAGTTGCGAACTGCCTAGCTGTAGGTAGGTATTATAATGTTATGCAACTTGCAACCGTTGGCGTATACCTGCATATACATTTATGAAGTAGCAAAATTTGTTAAATACCATAGTTATCTTTTCACCCTCAACGACAATACATTTAAGCGTAAAACCAACCACCTTCCTCTGAAAATGCCGGTCCCTAAGCTAGAATTGTTTAGAAAAAACTGTGCCTATATGGCACCTCTCATATATAATTCTTTGCCCAAAGGAATGACTGACCTGCCGTATGAAAAGTTCTGTAGTGCCTTGCGAAAATGGTTAATTGAAGAGAGCTTCTATAGTCTCAAAGATTTTCTAAATAAAAGCAAATGCCGATTTGGTGCCCACTAAGCTACTGACTTATCCTTATGATTGTGACTTCGTTTTCATTTACTCTAAGACAATATTATTATTTATTTTTTTTGTAATTCAAGATATGCTTACTAATAATCGTCTCTTCATTCGTGTATTAACTATTATTTTGCATGCCCAAAATGAGGGTGAAATATGTTGTCCTACACCTACAAAACTGTACCATCTTCTGTACCACCATATTTCTGGCAAATAAATGATTTATTATTATAACTAATCTCAAATTGCCCGAATCCCAACCGTCACGTGAACAGTTAGGGACGGGTGTTGTCTACCCACTTTTTCATGAAAATATAATAAACTACCTACAATACATTGGATTTGATACCTACACTAGTGGTATCTATACAGGGTGCCAGGTAATTCGACCAATTCCTTGAAAGAGGTTATACTAGAGCTTATTTGCAACAAATTCGGACCCGTGAATTAGGGGTCGAAACTGGGTGGTTTCCGAGTTATTGCACTTTTTAAGTTTTTTTGGAAGTAATTGCTCAGACTTGGCTAAAACGTGGACAAGCTGTTTAGTTAAAAGTATTTTTACCTAAAAATTATGTAACTAATTCTTAAAACAATATTTATGTAACCCTTGTTGCAGGAAATTCTATGCAAAAAAGTCGTATTATTAAGTATTAAACCATTTACATCCCACAAAGCGCGCTATTGATTGGTTACAGTAGGTACAGACCCGTGTTATTTATGAATTAAGGCGAAGGTAAATGGTAACGGCCAGTTTTAAATCTCTTATTTCGCCGTCAAATAATGCAGGTTAGTTGTGCAATTTTTTTATGTTAAACTAGAACATATATACATCAATCGTACCTGTGAATATTTAACTATTGTAGTAAAATACTTAATGAAATAAATTCATGAATTCGTGTCTACCCAAAACATAAAAACGTAATTACTTTCAAACCGCTTAAGATATTTTCATGATTTGTTTTGTGTGAAAAGACTATGTTACTACCTATAATATTGCCTGTTACTTTTTTTTTATTTTATATTTTAGATACTAAAAAGTAATAATACGTCTAATTCTGCACAGCGCGCTCCTTGATAGGCGAGTCGTATTGCTCGGTGGATGTATGTCGCGTTGCTTGAGCTCAGCGCAGAACACTCAAGCTATACCGCCCAAATCACTCAAGGCCGTTGGCGTATACCGGGGCCTTAAGACCAAAGATTATTTAATCAACAATGAGGTTTTAGTTTTTATAATAATGAATAAAATTGTTTTGTGTTTAAAAATTTTATAGACCTAATTACCTTTATTTATTTTATTGGATTCAAAACCAACAAAAACTTTTGTACACCAACTTATTGATTATTTTATTATAATTGGATCCTGGTTGATGAGATTAGGCAAGATCTGTCTCCGGGAGCCATATTGCCGCTTATGCTGGTAGACATTGAAAACAGTCAATTTCTTCTGTTTGACCATAGTAGTTGGAGCAAGAATGAGACAGGGCCCCACCTCATCTTCATTTTAGCCGAGAGTCCACGGCTGAATATGGGCCTCACCCAAGCGTAGCCACATTGACCGGTCCTGTGTTTTTTACATCCAACGGTTTCCCCACAACCTTCACAGACCTATCTGCATAGAGATAATGGCATCGAGGTTCCTACAGTCTCTACTCTAGTCCCCTAAGCCACCTATTTGTCACCCTTCCTTTCACTAGCAGGGACTCTCGATGCCAAGAGATTTCCAAAGTCTACCAGCACAAGCGGCAATATGACTCCCAGAGACAGATTTTACCTGATCTCATCAACCAGGATCTATTGCAGTAAATCCTACAACCTACTTAATGCACCAGGTAGGTAATAAGGAAACCCGCACCAGACCAGATATGCAATTAAAATTATGTATTATTACCAAGAGCAATCAAAACACTGCCTCTTCTGGAATAGTGCATTTTTTATTTAAGCCTGTGAGAAAGTTCACCAGTATCATACTATTTTAGGGAGTTTATAAAACAAGGAACTCTTGTCTGTAGTTTGTACGCCAAGTGTCTTACAATTTTTTTGGGCAATCATCCTTGGAAAGTAGAGATAGTATTTAGAAATTTTCATAACATGATCTGTAGAAAGCTTTTTTTCCAAAGTTATGGATATTTTTGAGACAGATTGTCTTTCAAAGGATTCATTGGTTCATTAGCATTTGGTAATTTGACATGACAAATTATATATTATACTTAATGTTATATTTTAGTGAAATTCATTAGGTACTCCCTTCCACCCCACTGATCATCATCATCATCATCATCACCATCATCATCACCATCACCACTGTCACCATCATCACCATCACCATCACCATCATCCATCACCATCCATCATCATCCATCACCATCCATCATCATCATCGTCATTTATGCGAGATGAAGACTTTGCTATCTGTCACAACAGCACACGTTGCCATGGTATGCACCATTTTAATTAGGCCCAAATTAAATAATAACAAAACCAAACACGCGTTAGCCCTGAAACTTGTGTCCCGAACTACTAAAATTTTGATGTTAGCAGTTCGGGACAGCCCTTCCCGCGTCTCGTCCCTCACGCCCCGCACGATTGATCTGTCTAGACGGCTTCGTCGGACGACTGTATGGATTTATAGACTGTGATATTATTATGTCTATTTATAATTAAAGTAGATCGTATGAAATTTACATAACTATCTATTATTTATTTATCTAGTCTACGACTACAAATATCATAATTAGGTAGGTACCTACATAACTACATAGTGTTATAATTTACTAGTATTACTACAGACTCTACTCCACAGTTTATTAGCTTCCACTACAATAATATTTTCCCCACATGGACTGGATTGTTCCCCGCTGCTAATTTAACACGTAACTAGTGCGTACGGCCACTGTCAGACCGTTTTAAATTGAAACAACAGATGTTGACAGGCTGTCGACAACGTTATTTGATGGCCGGATGAGGCCTGGCGATGTGATAGGATATTATTGGAAAAAATAATTATGTAAGTCCTACTTATCTATTATGATATTATGTTGGACCTACTAGTAAATATAATTAATAATGGTTTGAATAGGTTAGGAGTAGGTAAGTACTACCCGTGCGCGATAGGTAAGGTGGAACAGCACAGCTATCAGCGATGAATTTAGCGGTCTATTTGAATTTAGAAAAGGACGATATTTTGTGTAAAGAACCATTCCACGGCCACGCGGATCTCATATTATGTATCGTGCACGTTACAGGTATTTTTTTTGGGAAGTATCTAGGTACTTAATTAAACTTATTTGGTCAGCGGGGTTGTACAATCAGTCAGATCTCAAGTATGAATACCTATTTCATGGAACATTCATACTTGAGGCCATTATTGAACGAGCGAGCAGAGCGTAGCGAGCGTAATTCTCTGGAACAATCCATACAAACGTCAAATTGTTCCAGGGAGGTTATTCTCGCGGGTTCGATGATATCACCTTCGATATGCATACCTATATTGCAACTGTCAAAATCCCTACCATTTTGACAGTTGTTGCAATATACATTATATCGAAGGTGATATCAATATCGAACCCGCGGGAATCACCCCCCAGCGAACTTATTTGACGATAAGTAACTCTAATTGCAGCGCTGTTTTACGTAGTAGGTAGGTAGGTATGTTGATCCAAATCCGATTCGTGACAGTAATAATTATGATAAATACAGGGTTGCAGGTTAGACAGTGGAAATATTTAAAGGGGTCATTGTACTCATAATTATGAACAACTTTTACTATGGGACCAACCCTGAAATCGCGAAAAAAAATCAGCTGTTCCATACATTTTGTTGAGTTATGTGAACAAAAATGTTAATGTTAATTAAACTGCTATCCTTCTCTTATGTTTTTTTATTAGAAAGAGACATAATGAGACTAAATTAGTTTAGTTTGTAAACAACCGAATTCCATCCGATGGTGCTGATTCTGTTGAACGTCGCACTAAACTAATTTTAATCACACTCTTTCTTACAAATATCATTGCATTGAAAAAGGATAGAAAATATGAACTATGAAATTACTTTACGCCCTTGTCATTTACGGGAAAATACTCGTAACCTTTTGCGATTACCTACGACTAAATTGACATAGACCTTTTCTGCAACCGACTGTTAATTGCTGAAATAGGTATGCCGCTGTGACAGATGGACTGATGGAGTCTCACCGTAAGGATTCTTCTTTAGGATTCCGTAGCAAAACTAGTTTCCTTAAACTAACCCTTATAGTTTCGTCATGTCCGTCTGTCCCCCTGTCACACCCGCGTGAAATCTATAGTTTTGACCAATTTGTATGAAACTTCGTTGGTAGATGTCTTCTGTAAACCGCCATAAACGCGTGTAGTAAAAAATTCAAAAAAAAATAGACACTACAGGGCACTCTACGATTGAAGGATGAAAAAAAAACTGCGCCCCCCTTCATTGGGGTATCGTTGAATAGGTCTTTGAAAATAACATTAAGGTTTCTATGTGACATTCTTA
The DNA here is from genome assembly GCA_948465475.1 of Thalpophila matura. Classification (NCBI taxonomy): domain Eukaryota; kingdom Metazoa; phylum Arthropoda; class Insecta; order Lepidoptera; family Noctuidae; genus Thalpophila; species Thalpophila matura. The sequence goes on along the minus strand of OX419183.1, from coordinate 6,285,941 downwards.
GTTAGGTGAATATTTAGTACCTAAGTATAATAAGTATAAGCAGAGATACTAAAAATGTACGGTTGTTGTGGGATAGATTTGTAATTCCCACGCGAACGAAGTCGCGAGCAACAGCTAGTAATACATATAGGTAGCCTATATATCCAGTGGCGTGCCTTGAGAGCAAGCCCGAGGGAGGCACGCCACTGGCTATATCTACGTTAGTAAGTACATTTTCTTTTCTAAAAACCGTTAGCATTTTAACATTAGGCATGTGGACATGTTTGCAGGTAGGTACCTACTCAAGAATTCTCTGTAGCCACAAGAGTTGTAGTGTATCCCTACGATGCGTCTACTCCTGATATATTTAGGTCCTGCCGGCATCGAGTTGTTCAACAGTATAGAACGCTGGCTATTTATTCATGTTGTGCCGTAAGCATACGACATAGGGAATTTTAATGTTCTATATTTGCATTCAACGTAGGTACCTAATTCATCCACCGGTTTTGATTCAAAAATACTTTTCGATTTCCTTTCTAATAAATATGTCAACGTTGATGTATTTTAATAGATGGAGCTGTTTGATCCAGATGAACCAGTGTTTTTTACTAAAAAAGTAACATGAGATGTGTCGGGCTGCGTCGGAGTCGGCCGGTTGACCTCTGCTACGGAGGAGATGGATCATCCGCGCCATTGTCAGGTTGATTTGTGACCACGGCTGCCATTTGTGGTACATTCTGGTTTGATGTACACTTTGTACAAGACTATCGTTATTTCACTGTCAAATCTCGCTAGTTATCGAGCGCATTCCTTGACCTGTGCCCTGAGATGCATCATGTACTGCCAGTTTGATTTCTTCGATGTTCGCTTTGTATTCATAAGGGTCTTATTCATATCTTAAGGTTCAGTAACTTCGTTTCCTTTGCAAATTATTTATTGTGGTCCATGTTTTTTTTTATTAGGTACCTACCTGGTAGGTGGGTTACCCGTACCTACAACATTCTAGTGGCTAGCTATGTATGTAGATACGTCGAGCTATTTATAAAGCAAGTTTATTAAAAATACGACTGGTGTGCCTTCATAAGAATCCCTTATAAAGAATATAATGGGCCGAACCTGACAGCTTTCGATCATCGGCTGAACATTCCGATCCAGTGACACACGCTATTGTGTTTTCTAACGTTAAAATATTCCTTATAAAAGACAGGTTTAGAAATTAACAATTGAAATGTTTATACTTGTATGTGTGAGATTATCAAACAATGAAAAGTACTTAGGTACTTGTGCGTGTAGCAACATCGATTATTCAATTGCTTTTTATTATTTTCCTTTAAATATCTACCTAGGTAACATAGGTAAAGTCGTTAACGTAGATACTTATAACACCTGCCGGCCTAGCATGACCACGATAGAAACGGGTTTTGTCTACATAGAAATAGACAAAGTGACAGATTGTAGAAACATTTCTACGTTTTATGAATGAAATCTGTCACTTTGTCTATTTCTATGTAGACAAAACCCGTTTCTATCGTGGTCATGCTAGGCCGGCTGTTGTAGATTTATATTACTTTGAATGTAGGTAAGTACCTATTATTATTTGAACCCCCGACTTTGAAAAACGAAGGGTGTTATAATATAAGTTTGACGTCTAGGTAGGTATGTGTCTGTGTCTGAATCGTAGCTCCTAAATGGATGAACCGATTTCAATGCGGTGTTTTTAATTGAAAGATAGCTTAATCGGGATGGTTATAAGCCATAGGTATTTGATGAAAATCTGTCCAGTTGTTTATAAATTACCTACCTATTATCAGTTTTAACTAGGTATTCTGTTTCAAGAATTTAAGTAGAGCATTTATCTAAAAGAACTTTTAACATGCTCACTTTTAATAACAACTCCTACATATTTGGTAAGGATTAATCTGATTCCCTAAATGTTATGTAGATAATAAGTAAAAGGGGCATGCATGATGCTTCGCGATTGTTTATTAAATACGCATAGTTTTAGTTGCAGTGAGTCGGTCGACAGCGCAGCGTAGCCGATAAAGTGGGCAGGTCATCGCGCAGGAAGTCGCGGCGCTTCAAACAGGCCACAGTCTGCCCAACGAACAGATAACAACAGTTGGGTAATCACTAAAACGACCACTGACGGTTGCTAACCTATCTCATCATAGAAATGAGACTACGGAAAGTAAAAGATAATTGGAGACTTTGGAGAGAGCAGCATAGTGTCATTTTTACGAGCGCCTGTCTCACTGTTATTATAAATTATGTCACGTAGAATTTATTAGACACCCAATCTTATTTTTCCTTGTTGACGGAGTTCGCAGACTGCATTGATTACATCCGCACACACTGAAGAACATTACCACTTCTTATGAATAGGAAAATGTGTGTTCGAGTAGAATGGAGCCCTGTCATTCATAGTGCGCAGCTTCGGGGCTTCGACTATAAAATACCCCTACTGCTTTTATGAATTCGAAGGGACCTTATTCTTTTCCCATTTAAGATTCCTGACGTCAAGCGGGCACATAAACAGTGTCTGCTCAACGAAACCATAAATCGATTCATTCATATACGACGTTTCGCTTCATCAATCAATCGTCTATAAATAAAAGATGGAGACGCGAAGGAAGCGGCTTCCACTTCGAATTCTGACGTCAGTTACAATGGGCGAGATGTTTTTTATTCGTCACATAAAATATTATTATTCCTACACCTGCTTTAATACCTATCTCTATATATAAAAAATAGAGGCGAACGTAAGTCATTCGAATCGCTCTCCGAAGATAGATACAGAGATATCTGAGTTTTCAATGGGCAGAGAAATGTTAGGTACTGAACTTCAAAAATTATCAGATAAGTAGGTAGAAACTTCTTCGCCATCGGTTTTAAGTACTTAGTCTCTGGGCTCAGAAAAATGGCTCAAGAAAGGTGACGATTAAAACATCAGTTCTTCAATACAAGTCACAATAAAAAAAGAACCATAATGGGAATAGAACCCTAGAAGGAATGCCTATACTAAATTAATCAAATAATAAGTACAAGGTAACTGGCAAGTAGCTAAAAGTAACTTGAATGTCTTTAATGATTATTCTCATAAAAGTAATTTGCTGAAATTGAGTGAAGCGGTAAATGATTTAATAAAAAAAAGTGTAAGTACCTATAAAGAAGACAATAGGGATGTTAACTACTTTTTTTTATTGTGAATCTGTAAATTATTTGAAAAAAGATAATTAACACCAAAAAACCGATGAAACATCTACAAAATTGGCAAAGTTATAAGCGTTTTAAAATGATTTGCTAGACATGGATGGCACTACCTACTAGTGACGTAACACCACCTACGTCCGCTTGCGCGACAAAGACGGAGCGATACTCCCTCCAAAAACTTTAAAAGCGTCTATGTTTTCCATTTTGTGATAAATTATTATGTTTGCTTTTACTTTTTTGTTGTGCCTATTCCTTCTTTTAAATAAAATAATTTATTTGTACTTTTTTAATAGTAGGACACTACCGTATTACCTACATAAATAGAATATCAATGGAATAGTAATCTAAATAAAGTATCCCACCAAAGCTAAACGGGGTCATGCCGTCATAGCTTATGCAAGGGAATACGATATTTAGGTACCTATTGTCTAACAAAAATCTTCGTCGATAAATTCTAAATATTATTTAAGTGATATCATAGGATATTATAAGTCATCAATTTCACTTTCAGAGTTTATTACCTATCACAATAGTTATTAGTGTGAGTGGGCAGCTGAGTCGCTCCGACGCCATTCATTTTATCAAGTCCGACAAAAGTAGGTACGTTTCGCTCTATGGACACAAAACAACAAACGATCTTTAATATTCTCAAAATACTTTCATTACGTAGGTACTTAATTATATAGCATCTGTAATAGGTAGGTAAGTACCTATACTACTTAGTTACATACACATTTGGTTCTGACGTGGAACATCTAAAATATTGTGCTCAATTCTATAAGAGCAGTTATGTTATAAATCAGTCAATGAACGAAAACTTCGATAAATCTGTAGTATTTTACAACCGTCATCAATCATGAACTGGGAGGTAATTAATTTACTGAAGAATTATCAAATTTAGAACACGAAACAAAACTATAAAAATATTGTCTATGGTTCGTATAATAATGAGTTTTTCGTGTCACCGAGTAGCGAGTGGGCAGCGAGTTATCATGTGCAAGAGTCGGACGATATCTCGTACAAATTGGCGACGTTGCAAACTACGGTCATCGGGTCATGCGTCGGCACAGTGTAGATAAAAAATCGTCCTCAATGTAGGCGTCGGCATCGTAACTACTGGCACTGTCTATACGAGTCTTTAGTGGAGCTGACTGCTCTCCCCCATTCATATCAGAGTACTTGTTTGTTTTGATGCTAACGCCCTTAATGTGAGCTATAGTTACGTATTCCTAGATTTATTTTATGGAGAATAAAGAACTAAAAAACGTACCCAATATAAAATCAGATGATACAACTGTAGGTAGATATAATCCGATCTTAAGTTATGTAACTATACTTAGTTTATACCTACATTTTCTTAATGTTTAACCCTTTAAACTTCTATAAGGCTTTCGATACTGACGAACACTTCTCACGAGAATATTTTTCGTTGTGGAATAGACGTACCTACTTACTTTCCATAAATTAGGATCGTCTTGGAGTCCTGGAAGTGTTGGTGTAGTGTAAATTGTGTGCAAGCAGCAATTCAGACGCATATTAACTTATCAATCCTATACTCATTGAATAAGGAGTAGGTACTCCAGGGAGACATCCTGTGTTTTGATTTCATAAACCCACTAGAAAATAACTTTAAACTTATTCTGCGTTCTGCAAACGCGACATAGTGAAATATTAGATAGGAAAAATAAGAAAATGTTTTAAATCCTTTACTTTAGGCTCACATTGCAATACTGGTCCTTCAATATAAGCCTGTAATGAAAAATTTGAAGATTCCTAAAAAGTAGCTGTAATTCACTCTTAAAATGAGTCTGAGACTTTTTTAAATACCTAACAGACGTGCGATTAACGTTTGTTCGAATGAACTATTCACCGAATCCAAAGACAGACTTAGTTTCGAATGAACAAATGGTGGAAAGTGATCGGCCAATCGTTTTTGACACTCGCCGGCCGCTGCCGTGGCACCACTCGCTTGGTTTATTTGGCTCATACGTTTGTATAGTCACCGTTCTAACCTAACTGGTTTTTCAGCAGCTATCGGTTTTTTATTTCTTTTTCTTAGAAACCCTTCGCGGGGATTCCGCCCTCCATTTGTCTCTGGAATGTGGTACCTATATGATAGCCAGATTCATGAGAAATAGTACCTATAGGCTATTTAACATCACGCTACGACCCTTAGGAGCCGAGCAACAAAGACTAGCTGTGCGCCCGGTGAAACCGCGGCGCACTAGATACAATAGGTACTTAGGTAAAAAGATTTGCCAGTGAGCAAGAGTGGTAGTGAGCTGACTGTCCATCATGGTGTGCCGGACAACAAACCTTCATAAATAAGTAACATTACTTGCAGATACCTACTACAATTTTATATTTTAATAGACAGCAGGAAAGTGTGTTACGTCAGTCCTATTCATAACATACTGAGATTCCTTTCACAGTAGGTAATAATGCATTTAGCTGTATTAGTTACGTAAAATAACATACTAAATCTGTATTAAAACAACTCTACAAAGTAGTATGTAACGTAAGTTCTAACTACGGCTTAAAATTTGTATCGGTATCCAACTTTTCGCATATTTAAATTTAAACGTGGAAAAAATACGGAGTTTTTCTTTTTAGTAACGTGAAAATGTTGCATCTCGATATGACATCAAAAAGTTATTTGTGCCTACGTAAATGGAACCGCGGGTGAAAGCCAATAACGAAAATAATAACAATTTTGCAAGTAACAATTTCCACTCAAACCTTAGAGCATGCTCTTAAAACGGAATATAATAAAATTCACACAAACTTATTATTTCGAGCGAGCGACCTAAAAATATAAAATATGTTGACTCTCAAACGATATTCTTATTCGGAATCGATAATCGAAGGAAAGGCGCAAACTCAAAGGGCAAAGAGAACTCGAATGCGCTAGGAACGCGAGTGTCACCCTTTCAATGGAAACGTCTTGGTGCGAACAAGTTTTTGTGTGGGTCGTCTCGTGGGAGCCGCCACTTTATACTATTAGGTATATATGTATGTGTTATAGACGTAAGTTCGCTATTTAACTTGTGATAACTAGTTTTAGCTGAGATTTCAGTTAGATACAGCACCGTATGCAGGTAAGTATCTACTTATTACCTTCCTTCTTTACATTTCGTCAGCTTTTAGGTATGCGGAGTGGGTTGAAGTTTGCTGTTTGTATTAGAAGTAAATGAACCAACGTCTGTTTCTAAATGGCTTCCATTCTTCGAATTCAAAATAAAGGCCCAATGCTTTTAAAGGTGCTTTGATTGGTGGATTTTCAAGATTAGATCAGTAGTACATGGTATTTGTACTTAGGTGCTTATAGTTACTAGAAGATGTCAAAGTTGCAACAGTTTTTTGGGAAAATGGAGTAAATTTCCTCAAGAAAATGCAGTTCTCCGTGCGTATCAGTCTACTTTACATTTTGGAGAACAATGTGTCTTAGTTATGGTTTTGACAAACAAAAGTGCTATCAGAGTCCAGTTAGCTTTGCCATTATGCATCGTATCAGTTTTAAAACCACATTTTCAATAATTAGAAACTGCATCACTTATATTTTCTCATCTGTTTTATCCAATTAGGTAGGTACCTACTGTTTTCCTAATTGTTTATCTATGAGCAATTTTTATTATTTGTTGTTGCATTCAGCCAGGTCGAATTTAATACAAACCTAGAAGCCTATTTATTCCCTATTAAGGCCACGGTCTGCCAAAATATATTTTCAAGAGTCTTCAATTAAAATGCTGTTTATTCTCTTCATGAATAGAGTGTGTAAGTACAACGGTACCTAGTAACGCAATTTCTTCTTGATTCTTACAAAATTACCGGACGAATACCAGTCATAACAACAATATAATTCAAATATGTAATGATACTAATGATTAATACAATGTTATCTACTAGACTTGCCCGCGACTCCGTCCGCGTGGACTACAATGAACTGACCAGTTTAAATGACCTCCGTAGTGTAGGTTGGATAGTACTACCAAGAGGTCAAGCTGTATCTCTGGTTTTTTTCAGCGGAATCAGATGAAACGTGGAGTTGGACCATAAGCTATCGAACTGTGAAAACCGCATCAAAATCCGTCCAGTAGTTTTCGCGTGATGCGCGCACAAACAGACAAACAGACAAAAATTAAAAAAAAAATCTTTTCTGGTATAGTTACGTCCCAGTACCCTATCCCGACTGTTTTTTTCTGGAATATCTTCAATGTACAGACACGGCTCTTTTACAATTTTATAATAGTACTTATAGATAAATTTCACGGTACGGGCAACTTTCACGCGGACCAGTGTTGTCAGTTCCACTCCTGCGCAATAATGTAGCAACACAGGTAACACCAACGCCATGAAACGTCGAATTAATTATATTGTTCAATTCTAACAAGGTGTGTTTTAGATTCAAGAACAAATTTTCAATTTTACATAGAAGCCCATGTAGATTTCTCTCTTAGATTTCTTCCTAAATCATGGTTAGATAAGAATATAGTTTTATAACAGTTATAACCGATTTTAAAGATGTTCTTTACCTACCTAAAATGTACTTATAATATAGGTATGTTACCTTTCACTACAAACACCATTTCTTTTTCAGGCCACATTTCTTACAGCATCCAGATTACATCGCTTATCAATCAGATAATAATTACGTTAAGGTGACCAATGCTAATGGTAGACAATTAGATATTAATTCTTTCTTGATCAGTTATAAAACCACTACCGTTCCTCAAAACTGTTCGATGTAGAATATGTATTAAGTAGGTTCATCATCAGGTGCTATCCATAGTTCCAATTTTACCTACTGAAGAATCTAGATTAGAATTAAATAATCTAATTTCAAAGCCGAAAATATTGATTCGAACAGATGACTTCTATGCCATAATAAGAAAGAAGACCGCATCCCTATTATGCAGAACACGGGCTAGCGCCAAGAGCATTTAGCAAAACCTAGTCGAAAAACACGATGTGCATCGTGCATCCATACTTGAGCACGGTGGGGGATCTAAGGGACCTGGAGGCTAGGGGAATGGGGGTTAAGCAAATCTTAAGTGTTAACGTATTTCAGATTAAATTAGTAAGTAGGTAGGTAATTTAATATATTGATTTCTAGCCGATTTCAATTTCAAGGCCCAAAAAATAATATTTGGTTGGATGACCACTCAGATCGCCCCTCAAATTTTCTAGATTCGCCACTGCTTGGGCACTTTATTTAGTAGCTCGTACATAAAGCCGAAATAATTTGATATCAACTTGCACCAAGGTTCTCAAATAATTGAATTAACCAAAGTAGGTATACTATTATAAATAGTAATAAAGAAACTATAGGCGTACGCGCTCGGGGTTATCACATCACATGGAGTAATGTAGATACCTACCTACTGTTCTAATAACTATAAGTAACAATGCATTATAATATCGTGTGCACACAGGAAGAGCTCCGGTTACGACACCAGCCACGATGATAATGATAACTAATAACTTATTTAAACAGACACTGCATACGAATGATGAAAACAAAAATGCATTCTTTGAAAATAATATGCTTGAAAATTACTAGTTCTAAATATTTTTCAATGGTTGTAATGCTATGATAACTGAAACTGAATTCACAGTATTATATCGGCGATATAACTATTAGTTATAAATTAAAAATAAATAGAACATCAGGGCCAGTTACACCAATTACAGGCAGGACGCATCAGCAACGACACTTGATACAAACTCTTGCGCATGTAATTTTTTATAATCATTTAGAGTAATATCCCAGTAAAGAGTTGGTATTGTACCTACACAACACCGATGAACTTACAAGTTCCACAAACAGCCTAAGTACCTATAATAAAATGTAATTGGTATCACCGTTTGCGCAAATGGAAAACACTACAAACGTCCCAAATCACTCAATGGAGAAGGAAACCAACAATTTGACCGGCGGTGTATTCAGAATGCGAGTGCAAGTGCAATCAACATTGTCGTTACATGACAATACGCGAGTGTCAATTCCTTCGTAGTCGGATGTGGCGGTACAAAGCGGACGCGCGTCCGTTCCCGTCCGGCCGGATACCGGCCCGATGCCGAGATACGAACCGCTCCCGCATCCGGCATCCCGTTTGACAATGTGACCTTTGTTTGCGGAATGAACCGACTTCGAAAAAATGACGCAAACCTTCGGACGTAGCTATGCAGATTTGGAGATGGACGGCGACCTGCCTCAACGAATTCTGAGACAGATGTTGTGATTTATTCCAATGTTCTGAGAAAATCGATGGTTACCTTTCACTAAGAGTACCTACAGCTGTATCTTGTCTGGACTCCATACACTATCCTAAATTGCATGAAAGAACCTTAGGTACATTGGTATTAAGATAATGCCACTGTGTTTGATTTTAGATATCATGCAGTCTATCATAAACATAATCATAATGTCAATCTTAACCAACGTTGACTTCGCGTCAATTCTGAAATTCCATTCACTTCACAAAGTCGTAAGTCTACGATTAATGATGCGCTTCCGCTTCATAAGTTTCAGCTCCATGCTTTATCAAACTAAAATGCTATTATTGATCTCCATCGTGTTGAAAAACACGCAACGCGCAATGTTCGCGTGACGCGGTCTCCGTTCATTCATACCGCAGCCTACGCTCCACCCCAACCCCTCCCCTTGCCTTTCAATGACTTGTAGGGGTTACGTAAACTGCTTTAGTTTCGTTAACACAATGTACAGGGCTTAATGCTACAGTGAGTCATTCAGCACTATTGTTGTACAACAACTCGGTTTGACTGTGACTGTGTTTTTAGATGTTGAAGAAAGTTAATTCAGTAGACGTAGCCTGAGTCAAATTATGTTACTTTGTGAAACAGAGGCGTCAGATGGCCATGGTTCCTAGTCTTCCTAGGTTCTACTTAAACAAAAATGATAAATAATTTATCTATCCTGCCAGCCCTAAGTGTCTCTAAAATTAGACTTCAACAAATATATCATTTCAAACAAAAATTGAATGCGAACTGCGTTCTATTTTTAGTGCTCGAATTCAAATGTTAAGTTTACAGAGCAAGTTTTTGATAACAAAAATATATCCCAAAATGATTCGTTGAGGGATTTCCAACTTCGCCTCCTGAATATGATTATGCAAATAACCATCGTAATCTCTCCCCCTCAGCCTACGTAGTGAATGGAGGAGTGGTGTAAGGGTATGGGGACTGGGGAGTCTCCAACGCCCCTGTTCTCCTAGTTAAGACCTAAGCCATGGTAATCCGACGCTCTTTCATAATCATGCCCTGAGTGTAACGTAATAACGTCTCCGTTTACCCAACTCGTGAGGTAACAGCTAATACATGTTTAATGCTCTGTTTGCGTTAGGTGCTACATTAAACATAAAATTCAAATACCATCGCTGCATTTCAAATTGTATTGAATTTGTTGAAAACGTTCGCAGTGATTGTGAGTGACGTAATACCTACCTAGTCCATTGATTTATATTGTTCGCGTATTGATTCATAATCATAAGTGCGTCGTTCCGACACGAGCAACTTTTCAATGTCGTAGACTTTTGTAGTAGGTACTTCTACCGTATAGTCGGAATATGTTGTTTTGTTGTAGTTCGTGATTTGTTACACGAGCGATTGTGACGATAAAGTTCCGCTAATAATGTTGTGTCATTACAACGCAACTAGCACAAGAGGTACGAGTAGCTACGATAATAACCGTGGGCTACAATCTAATTAATCCTGCGTGTAAGTCTAGAAACAGTTCGTGTTGGCGCAATTGAATCGGCTTGTCGCTAGCCCCTTGTTCGACACAAAAGGATAATCGCAAAGACTAAAAGTTACGGAGACATGCCCTAGCTTAGAATTGAAATAAATTTTAAATATGAGAATGCTAACCTACACTTTTGCTTTGTTTTGATGTCCATGAATTTAAAAACATTGAAATCAAACATCCAAAGAAGGCGACTAGAATAGACGGGAAGCAGATGGCGGGGAACGTTGTGTTGTGACGCAGGTGATGCCTATCACTAGCAGTGGACTGTGATAGACTGAGTTCATTGATTGAAGAAATCAAACATCACAGACATGTTAATGATACCTAATAATTATTTTATCATTACTGTTTAAAGGAACAGAAGAATATAATATTGCCTAAAAAAAATACGTGTAATAAGTACCTATTTATTTTTTTGGGTGCTTCTACATAAAAGCAAGACGTAAAGTTAACTAGGTTCGTCTTTAGGTTTAATTTCAAAACCACTTTTGTAGCGCGACGTTTGACATAATTATTAAATGAATTGAAACTTGAAAGATAAATCTGCAAAAGTATTTCCATTCAGCCGTTGAGAGTCGCATTCAAGTACATCATTGATTTGATTGATTGACCTCATAAATTAAGTGTTCGATCGATTGATTGATTGTATATATTTATAACTCATAATAACTATTTTGTTGCCATGCTGAATAACATCAAGGCGAACAGACTTTGTATGGCAGACTATATAAGTACCTATTATTTTATGGATATCCACCTACACATATCAAATATTATCATCAAGAGCATTCACTGATGTGCAAAGGCATTTATAACACCAATCTGGGCTAGACTTGCCTCTACTACCTATCTAACCTATCTTTCGATCATGTCCGCCTTCGACTCGGCCGAAAGAGCCTCCTCGGTCGATGGGATCCCTGTTTAAAGTAGTGATAGAATTTTGCGAAACTTCCTGCATTACCTCGCATTACCGTGGTTTTTTTTAACGCTTTTGAACATGAACCCTACCACTTTATAATAAAGTGTCGTATCTGCGCTGTACATAATCTAGCGCCCACAGTACGAGCCTACGCTACTACGTCCGTCTGAGCTCAAGAGGAGCCGGGGGACGTGGGCGCTGCGTAGGCGGCATGTAGGCGAATCGGCAGCTATATACTTACTTATAATAAAATGTTATTCGCATTTGGGCAATTAATGTGCGGCGCGATAGGATAGGGCTCTCACGTGATGTCATCACATTTTTAAATATGGAAGTCCGTTACAAAGATTGGGAAATGAGTTTTGACTTTTGATTCGAATTTCGATGTTGGCTGTTTAATTTGGGCATGGTTACGTCCCACTTCCAGTACTTTATCCTGTTTTTTTTCTGGAATATCTTCAATGTACAGACACGGCTTTTTACTAGTAAGTATCTATAGATAGAAGTGCTTTGGTAGGTAGCTAAACAATCATTCATAAAGAGAAAGAAAATCGAATTTTATGACGGTAGGCGGAGGTTGCAGTTACCAAGTGGTTGTAGCAAACAAAATGTCCTTATTATCAAGTAGACAGGTATCCTTAGTCAGAAGCCAGATGCTAAATGCGAGGTTTGGCTTATCTAGGTACCTACTGATTTTCAACCAATGTGATTGAACTTTGATATCCAATTCTAATTAATACTGGAAGGTGGCGTTGGCGTAATCTGTCGCCATTCTCTCAGGGCTCACGACCGAATTTATAATGAGTGTGTAGGTTTACTTACAAAGATTTCCTGCAATGATGAGTGTTGAGGTGCCATCTGGTGGTTTTCTCATACATAATGGCTAACCATTAATTAAGAAAATAAATGCAAATGAAATATTTAATGAAGGAATATAGGTACTTTATACATAGTTAAACTATATCGTCTACTTTTGAATGAGGAACTAATTTGTTGCATGAAAATTAGGCGGTTACGAGATTATTTCATATAGAATAAGTAGGTAGAATATGTTCCGTTTTTAGTTAGCTAGCTTCTATAACTGTACAAACACTAACAGGATATTATGTTAATGATGGGGGTAGTCTGCAAGTAGCTGATACTCCGAGATTCGATTTACATTATGTTTTTTTCACATTTGTAAAACTTAGCGATTTAAATTCTTCTACGCAAAGACATGTTCCCATAAATTTCAACAAGTAGAATAACATACATAGATGATAATGCTATTTCACGAATAAATTCATGTAGATTACGTGCGACAGAAGATTTTCCATTTTCTCGACGCTCAATGAAAAATCATAGCGTGGTGCGGTACATGGGGACTTCGGTGGAATTCGGAGCGGGTCGGGCGTGCTCGTGTTGGATCGGCCACGGTCGGGCGCGCTCGGCTGCGCGTGCGTCGCTCTCGGCCCTGCAGGAAACAGGAAGTGGACTAACCGCGGGCTTCCGCTCCCATTCGCGCCGCTCGCCGACCCGCCGGACGCGCACTGTTTCATTCACAACTCAGTATTTTGTGCCGTTGAAGTAATATTATCTAGTCGGGACTTCGGGAGTAAATGTTGTGAGCTTTAAATTACACACCGTGCTATCCGGAAACCTGAGCGTAATACGAGTATGTTTACGAAACTACCGGCTAGGCTTACCGAATTACCTATATTGTGATTGTAAGTAATTGTAACTGCATACTTATTACGAAAATTTTATGATGTACCTACCTACCTACTCGTAACGTCAATGAATGTCCATTAATATTGACGTAATCGCTATCATTCATGAATGATGGTGGCAATTTATGAATTGAATGGTTATTTAATCACACTTTATAGGATATCGATGCAATAGTTAGCCATATACATATGCTGTACAAACAACTTCTGATGCGAGGTGAAAGGAAAACAAATAATAGCATAATATCTACACACACTTCGTAATCTATAAAGAAGCCTAAGGCCTATTCTTATAGTTTCCGGCAAGGCATCTATCTACCAGATACATTCAATAATATAATAGATTTGTATGAAATGATCTGCGAAATAAGTCAACTGGAACTTATGAGAAGTCGGTGAGAGAGGCCAATTTATTTTCCAAACTCTACCATTTCTGGTAGAGTCGTCGTTCTCCAGACGCTAGAAGTTATTTTGGTAGAGGAATTTCGGAAACTCTATCTTGCGCTTGTTGGCTTGTTGGCCGACTCTACTTTCTTCATTAAAGTCAGTAACCGTTGGCGAGGTAAGCTAAATTTCAATGACAAAGAGTGGCAAAATGAATGTTAGTGTAGATTCCAGATACGTAGATGATTAGCTGTATGTTTCAACTTATTTCTATTCTGTCGGCTTTTGATGATAGACCTACCCACTGCACGTCTAATTTATCAAAAAGCTGCAGTATTATTCTTGCTACACAATGTCAATATTTATTTATAGGGCCTATAGAGCACGATTCTGACTAATTTAATGTCTTCTTTCTTTATTCAAATCGAATCGATTACTTACCGACCTTTATGCCTAATTGTGTCCTTTGAAAATAACCTGAAATACTTCTAAAGTCAAACTTTAAATTAAGCTTCGTTGTTAACGAAGTTGCAGAATGTCAAAATTACGAATTATGGTCGTTATGTTCCAGGAATTGAGTAAAAGGTTTACAAACTACGGTCGGTAAGTTATAGGAATCGGGCAAAAGCCTTAGAAATTAACTATGATTATGTCATTCAATAAACTGATAGGTACAAAGGCTCAAAAAGACTGAATGTTTCGGTATGAATTCCAATGGAACTCGCATTTCTAGACTTAAGGCATTCAGCCCTGTTGTAACTTGTAGCTACGTAGCTGCGAACAGTGACGCACTATATGACGTCAAACGTTAGGCCCAGACACACGATCGATTTGTAGTCGCCTGTTTCGTCATTGCTGCAATGGGTGCTAGACGAAGCATTACATGACTCCACTGAAATTTTAATTATTTTCTGTAGAGAGTTTACGTCACTGACACAGCCGATTTTGTAGGACATCATTTAGGTTTAGACTTGTAGTTTAGAATTTAGTGGATGTCTGAACTTCTACGGGGCCGTACCACAAAAAAGATAAACACGTGTTCAACACGAATGCTACCAAAAATAATACGCACTTGTTTTAGCACTAACTTGTCTAAAATAAGTGTGTATTCTTTTTGGTAGCATTCGCGTTTATCTTTTTGTGGTAAGGGTAGAATAGTCTTCAAACAATACGCGCTTCTATAGCGGCCGAGCGCAAGGTAAAAACGATAGCTTTAACTCGTGATCCGGCCTCAGTAGGCCTAAGCACGGTTGATTTTGACTTTGCGTATCGTAAATTGAATTTTGAATTAAATGATAGATTTACACACTTAGCTACATTTCTATCTAGCTAGAGGTACATATAAAACAGTACCGTGACTTACAGGCAACGCTCAGCCTAAACCGCTGAACTGAGGGATTTGAAATTTGGAGGAATTACTCCTTGAGTAGATACCCTACATACAGGTGCGCTAAGGAGGGACTTTTTAAATTCCATTCTTAAAGGGGTGAAAAAATTATTGTAAAGAAAATAACGACACTGTGTTGTTTCCGACTTCCACGAGGATGGAGTCACAGCTAGTAATTTATATAAATGCTAGCTGTTCCCTGCGGTTTCACCCCCGTTGCTCGGCTCATAAGGGTCGTAGCGTGATGTTAAATAGCCTATACTATTGCTCATAAATCTGGCTATCATAATACAAAAAGGATTTTTCGAATCCAACTGGTAATTCCCGAAATTTGCGCGTTCAAACAAACTCTTCAGCTTTTTAATAATATAGTACTATAGATTATGTAGCAAACGTATAATATATAAGTACATAATAATATTATGTATTACCAATTCAAAAGCTTACATTTACGATATGTAATGTCAAAAATGATTCATGCAGACCAAAATCAATGCCTACTAAACTTGATCCTATCTATCCCATCTACGCAAAACAATAAAACTTCTTGTAGCACGTCCAAAAGGCTATCAGAAATCTAATCTAGAAGGTGGAATTTTATCTACTGTGACGAAATTACCCCTGACGTCACTGCGGGAGGGTAATTAACGAGATAAGGGTGGGGTTACTGGGGGCTGCGACATGACATCTCAATGAATGGACGGATACTCCCGTTACGTCATTAAAAGCCAACCTAGACTTACCACCATAAGTTAACCAAGCAATCTTTATGTAAAAGGCTTAAGGTACAAGTTCGTCTGAAATTCAGTTTCGCAGTAGCAATGATGCCTTGTTTATTGAATGACGTGCTTAGTTGAGCGACCCTCGAGATTGTTTGGACGGATAAATATTTTGTTTTCATACACGTTTTTATTAAATTCTGGAATTCAATAGAATTCACTTTAGCTTCAAGGCAGTATGACGTACAGTTATTTTTATGATGTCAGTAAAAAACCTATTGATTTTATGCTATTTGTAGAGACAGACAATGCGGGTGATATCTGCACTTAGCATGAGCACAGTATAAATATGTACAGTACGGAAACTACGTACTAACGTTCGAAACGGCACACTCACACAAACACGCGGCAACCACTCGTCTTGACGCGGTGCTCACGACTGACAGCACCGCGATGTCCGCTTAGAGGTCTCGTCGATTCGCGTGTTTGTGTGAGTGTGCCGTTTCGAACGTTAGTACGTAGTTTCCGTACTGGTGTACATATTTATACTGTGGCATGAGCGGGAAGAAGCGTTTAGGTTAATACATGGGTTTTTTTTACCGAAACTAGACACTAGACATAGACTAATTTCTAATTATTTTCTGTCCATTAATTTAATGGTTTATGTAAGAAAGAGAGATAATTAGTGTGATTAAAATTAGTTCAGTGGGATGTTGTACAACAGAATGAACAGAAATTTTAGGCTCGACCAAAATCAAAGGGATCCTTACTCTGTGTTGTTGATAAGATAACTTACGTTATGTTACGCAAAAATTATCTTCTGTAATATTGTTTTGCACTACCTCTTCTATATCGGGTAGTTATGCCGTAGCCGGATTTCGACCTTCGCAATTATAGTCCACAAGAAAGGTAACGGTTATTTTTTTTATGAAATGCCATCATACAACATTGCAGTACCTATATTTCAGCGAGCATACACCTAAATTAACTTAACTTGTCTAAACAAAGTTCCACAAACAAGGTACCTACAAATGGTATTGAGTGGTTGCACTTCTGCATACCTATTCACGATAAAAACACGTGTCAGAAGTTTCTATAACCGTCCACGCCTGCCATTTTAGACAATCTATGATCTTTTTCAAAATATGGTAGGTACAACAGTATAAGCATCTCATCTCGTGCTCGCATGGGATTTTATAATCTTAGAATAGGAAATTAAGAAGAATATTATTAAGGTTTCTCTTATTTTGGAAGGATAATTTTAAAGTTTTCCTTTTTAGTTTTAAATATACTTACAATCAAATAAAAAATACAATCAGGGTACTTACAATCAGAGTGCGTATCAAGCTGAATAGGGAGTAGGAGTAGGAACCGCAGAAAATGTTTTCTCTACTGCCTCATGTTAGTAGGTATGTATTTATCTTTATTTATCAACGTTTTACAATATTCTTCTATCTAAACAAAGCCCCACAAAAGCAGCGCAGCAGCGCATTTATTATAACGAAATTGTCCCTTTGCTTTGAATATAATGTGTGTAGCAGCGGCAAAGAATCTGTTCATATTACACGATTCTTATAGGCTTTACTTTCTAAGCAGAGAAAATGCTCTTGCCTGAAATATATTTACGTAAGTCGTACCACAAATCGTAATCGGCCATTGCATGGTGTGCGCAGTGGGTTTTATGCGTATTATGGTATGAAACTACTGCACTCCACTATTTTGTGTCCACCCATTGATGGCGGCGGAAACATCAATGAATGAACCCCGACTCCATTCTTATTACACTTCCGCTATCCGTCCTTGTCACCCATTCAATAAAATCTAATGCCAGACAGAGAAAGAGACTAGCTACTTACACAAAGTGCAATGAAAACAATTTTATTGACTGTGAAAGTGGTGCCGCCAATGTTTCTTAGCTTCCGCGAAAACAAATTATTTTAGTGAAATGTTCTTTGAGAATTATTGTATATTTCCGCACAATTAATCAATACTAGGAGGAGATGAACGGCGGAATTGTAGGGGAAATATCTAGCTTGCCTGACCCAATTTCCGCTGGTCAGGGTCAGATAGCAACGTCGACGTCACTGTTGCGAGAGGTCCGATTTAGCGGTAGCCAATCGCCTTGTTGGAGCTACTGGGCAACTATGGATATATAACTGTCCTGTAGTCATGTAAGTGAGGTCAATATTCAGTAAGTAAGTACTTAATTAAAATGAACTGAAACAAGTTTATTGAGAAATGGATTGCAAGAATGGGATGAAAATGCATAGAGTCTTTACAAAATATTGTAACAACTACATCTACAATCTACATGTTGTACAGCCACATATCTACTCACCGGCAATGCAGGTACGACGCATCCGCACGTGTTGAATTAATTGCAATGTGTAATTGGACACTGCTCAAAGGCCAATTCTAAATAGAACCTAGATTAGAATCGTAGCTCTCAATACATATTATTACTTATCATGTGTCACTAATATCACATTGCTAAGTTGGACATGGTTTTGACGATGAAAACAATAGTGAATAGACGATCACCGGAGTATGACGTTGGTGTTGTAAGAACCTAACTGTATTGTATTAATTATCAAGAAGATGCGCTCTGTGGTATTTAGCATATGGGTTAGCCACACCCTCCGTTCTTGAGGTGACATAAAAGGAATGGAATTCAACATTGGTATCAGTATCTCCCATTGCGCTAATATCTACAGCGATTTAATTTATCGATCCGTTAGAATTGGAATCGGTTATAATGGCCGACCGCCAGGTAGAGGCAGAGACATTACCATGTGTTATCATCATTATCACACTCTAGGCTTTGTTTCAGTAGCAGTCCACAGTCCACATCAGAATAGCGTAAAAAAAGTTCGACAAGTGAGCGCTGCTTTGCAACCGAGAGCCAAGAAACGAAGAAAGCAGAGCAGATATGTATGACTCTACGCCACAAGGCACCGTTATACCTATAACCGCACAGCATCCATACAGTATTGTATTGATGGTGTGCGCAGCGCGCTTCTATTTATACTAAATAATATGATACTAAATATACGAAATTAGATAAGGATCCAAGGTCCTAAATGTCTCTCAAGTCTCTCAATCTGTTGCAGGTGTGATTGGCTGTCAAAAGTAACAACAGACAATCAAATCATCTAACACCATTAAAATTTGACAAGAAATGAATTAGAATCGACTTCCAGAGGTCATAATAATAATATAGCCTTTTAACTTTTGTGGAAAAAGCACCCAATGTATGGTCGTGTCAAACTGTTCGGAGGTTATTTGTTTGAGCGTAGGTTAGTTACCCATAGCTTGTTTTATTTTTAAACACGCAACGCTTTTCGTGATAAAATATGGCGTGATGTGAGGCACAAAACAGTGAATACAGCCTACGTCCGGTCCGTCTGAAAGTGAGCTTTAACGACAAAACTGTTTTGGCAAATTCCAGTTATCGTGCCCACGTGTTTTCTTTTTGTGGTCAGCCTACAATGATATTTATATTTAGATTTCGGTTAAGAAGAATTTTGGTGGTCGAAATCACAATCTCGGTATTCATATTGAATTATCATTTAGCTGCTTCGATCATAATAATAATGATATTCTTTTTTCTTTATATTCTTTTTTTTTTCTTTTTTCAGGGGGCCCAGTTAGTGAGTTGGCAAGTCTCCGTCTGCCATTTTTACGTGTGCACATACATTGTTTCGGCAGGCGCCATAGGTTCCTATAGTTCCCCTTAACTTAGTCCACTACCATCCCACCACAATAGCCCAAGTAGTTTCTTTATTCCACATATATATTGCAATAGTCCCGTGTAACAGAGACAAATGATATTCTATGATCGAAGTTTAGCTGTCTATTTAGTTGTTAAAGAGAATATTGAGCTAATCATTCTAAACACTAACTGCATTAATTTCTTTCTTTTTGAAACATTCAACGGTCTTGACACGTCACTCGTCTATTTCTAAAACGTTAAAAATTATGCTTTTATGAAAGGAAACATTAAGAAGGAAATAATAATTGATGCGAACAGGGAACATGCGTATCCGGTGACGGCCGGAAGTAACGCCATACGCCTCGCTCCGGAAGTGACGCGCCCCTTTCTTTCGCTCCTTGAATCATGTGCAAGCGCACTTCATTCATACAGCGTGGGAGAGTTACGACGGAACTAACCGTAACTTCTAATTCATGAATGAAAATAAAACGACAATATACAAAGGTATGCGGATATTTAAATAAAATAAAGTGTATAAAACTATTTTTCATTTGGTCGGTTAATGCCGTGTGTTCACTGAATGAAGCCGAGGGGAGGGTATTTTTATATACCGACCAACTGTGAGTTTCTTGTACTATTTTTATTGCAGTATTATCTAAATGCAGGATCTCAAAGATATTTCGTTACAAATTATTTGCTGTGCACTATTCTGTCTGTGGCAAATACTAATTTATCATATTTGATTACGAATTTAGTTATTTTTATTAGTCTGCTGATTGGTTCTATCTAGATTTTGAAATAAGTATGTAGTTTATAACAAAACTAATTGCAGTGTATTGTGCAGTACAATATTGTGATTAAGACATTACACAGTCGACGAGTTAACATAAAGGGCACTGGCAGACGCCCATAGAACGCTGGGCCTCAGATTGTGTAAGTCGGTACAGATATGAAATTAGTTTGGTGTGATCGAGTATTTCAAGAGTATTTAAATTCATTTTTTATTTGTTTTTGTACGTAATTGGATTAAAGAGAAATATTCTTATTTCTGACAGTGAGGTTAAGTATGGTGTGAATGATCCAGTGAAGTACAGCCCGACTAATGAGTTCTCAATTCAAAGGTTTTAGTTGCTGTCACCATGATATTCTGTGGAAGCATGCGCCAGCCAGCATGCACCTGTTTTTGTTTTAGTGGTTTTTTCCAAAATGTCAATGGCATAATCATTTTATTTCTTATTTATTTCGATTTTTGATTCCAATTCTTAATCTCTAAGATAAATTAGGCAAAGAACAATTAAAATATATTTTAATTTTTGGTTAAGCTTTTATTACTGTACCATATCAAGCCTAAAACTGCCGACGTCCTTTAGTTAATGACTGCAGCATGTTTTAAATTCCGCTAGATCAATTTCATCTAAATGTCATGTGTCGAAAATAGAATGATGGCCAGCATTATAGATAATAAAACATTTCTTCTATATTTAAATTCGACAAAACTAAAAAGGTAATAACCAAGGAGGTCAATAAATAAATAGTTTCGAATTGATAGTGACTGATTTATGTATTTAAATGGCACGTCTGCATAATTAATGGCTCCGGTAGGCTTATTTGGTATTCGTGGCATTAACATTGTGAGTGGTGTAGCTGGACAATCTAGTTTTCCATTACGAGGAATATACATAATAATAACATAGCGTTTAGATGTAGGTATGTACGAGTACGGAACTCGTTGAGATCGTGGACAGACTTCAAATGAGGCTGGAGTAGGTACCTATTGCCTGTCGCAAGATGCGACCTATGTTACGTCCTAGGTAGTGGAAATATATTTGTTTACGACGATACTGAGATATAGTAGCAATCTCTATGCAGTATGCAACAGCATTACTGGGTAATATCTTATAACTTGAGTATCCAATGAACAATGATGTCACATCTGTGTCCATTGACATAATCCCAAACCACTTATAGTGAAGTCTCGTACAAGAAAAGCATTGAACGGTAAATACTTCTACGCGAATTTTTATATCAAGGAGTTATATCTTGAACGCGTACTCCTGTACTAAATTGCTATTAATTGATGATTCAGTTAATTTCCTTTTACTAACGTTTAGGTACCTACTCGTTTACTGACCTCTCACTTAACAATCAATGAATGCTACAAGTAACTCTTTATAGTGCCGACTTCTTAATAGTGTCTGTTCTTATCATCTATATCTATGGTTCGTAAGAATCATACGTTACGTAACGCGTAGATAGATACTCTCGGGGGCTCACAGTATTAAATACAATTCCAGGGTCAGCTGATCAGCTGACTGGATAACTATCCTAAAGATTTAATGGTCAGTCAGGTAAAGATAGTGATAGCCTAGTGGTTTAACCATGTGCCTCCCACGGCGAATGGTTCGAGTTTGATCCCGACGAACCGCTGACTTTTCAAAGTCATGTGCGTATTAGAAATTAATTATCACTTGCTTTAACGGTGAAGGAAAACATTGTGAGGAAACCGGCATGTCCTGGAACCAAAACCAACCCGCACTGGGCCCGCGTGGTGGACTACGGCCCACTCCCTCTCACAGACAGAGGAGGCCTATGTCCCAGTAGTGGGAACATTATAGGCTGATTATGCTTTATATGCAGGCAAAGATATGGGGTCTAATGGTCAGTTACCTAGACCCAAAAACTATAGTGTGATTGGAGGTCAGATGCTTTGGTTCGTCGGCAACATGATCACATTAATCATGTCAACGTTTCAAGGCTCAAGCTCTATAGCACTATGGCGCATCTCCCTGGTTGCTATGTTTTGGAAATTGGAGCTACCCTTATCAGCCTGTCTGTCCTTGCGAACGTTCGAGGAAGACTCACGGTGACATTCTCCCTCGAACGTTCGTAAACAAATTAGCAGTTCTCGCGGTGATACGCGGCGTGTCGGTGCAGAATAGACAGCATAGGCAAGCAACCACCATTTCCCAAAAATCCGGATGGTAAATTACTATTTACCATCCGGATTTTTTAATTAATATATCATAATAATAATGTTTCTGGTTGTTCTCGTCTGGCTAACGGCGAGTAACTACAAACTTGCACAGACATAACCAAGTGGCCAGGATTATCCACCAGCAACTTGCTTTGAAACACCGCCTTGTGGATTCGGAGGTACCGTATTATAAGTATGTGCCCGACCCAGTTCTCGAAAATGACTATAATATCACGTTGTACTGGGATCGGTCTATTGTCACTGACAGGACTATTGTCGCTAATAAGCCTGATATAGTGATAATAGACCGATTAGCGCGCCGCACGGTGATAATCGATGTTACCATTCCGCATGACGAGAACCTCGTAAAAGCTGAAAAAGAGAAGCAAATCAAATATCTCGACTTGGCGCACGAGGTTGTTGACATGTGGAGTGTTGACTCGGCTATCATTGTGCCGATTATCGTAACGGCCAATGGCCTTATGGCCAAGAGCCTCGACCAACACCTCATGAGGCTCTCGTTAGGCGGCTGGATCAAGGGTCTGATTCAGAAGGCACTTATCCTCGATACGGCACGCATTGTGCGGAGGTTCCTGTCTCTGGAGCCCTAACCACCGGTAGCTTGGACCCTGCTCCCCATATCGGTGGATCCCTATTTTTTATATGTTTAAATGTTTTTTTATTTATTTTGTATTTAGATAAATATTTAAAAATGTAAAAGATATATTGTGTAAGTATAGAAGGAATAAATGGAATAATAATAATAACCTTTAATTAAGTTCCTTCTGCCAAAAAAATCAATTAGCATACTTAGTTCTTACCTGTCTGAACCTAGACCTAAAAATCCACAATCGCACGTCTGACCACGGAACCAGTGAGGCGGGCTTACATAAATGATTAATGACTCTTATTTCTCGTATCATCAGCTATTGATAGTCATTAAAAGATTTTTTATTCGTTTAAATAACTGTAACAGGAAAACTGAAGAATAATGGTACTAGACCATAACGTAGATTTAATTGCAGATAAGTATATTAAGCGCAGTTTTTTGGCTTTATATGCCATGCTTAAAATAGTCTATTCCTTTCCGCATTTTTTTAGCTATAGGCTACGCCAGAGGTGGCCAACTTGATTGGACCCAAGATCTCTGTTTACTGACTAGACTCTGTGCGATCTACCTATTACATAATCAGTACCTCTTCATTCAACTTAACATCGAATCGTATCGTATTAGGTATTTTTATCTTGTACTTAATATCGTAGCGCCATCTAGTGTCCTTAAACAATTTTAACCGTCGAAAGTTATTGTTCTTTTCTTTGGGCAGAGTACTTTTTATCTGGATGAAAGATACCGTATGTCCTTTTTTCTGTACCCCTGACAACGTAAGTATATGCAAAATTTCATATGATCCATTCAGTGGTTTAGGCGTGAAAAGGTAATAAATAAACTTACCTACTTTCGCATTTATTATGTGTCAGGATTTTCGGTTACCTTACCACGATCGACTGGATTAACAGCCACGATAGACCTGTGTGCTACGCCTGGCCTACCCCATTATTGGTGAATCAGCAGGTCTAGAACCAGCACGATCGTAAAGTCAGATTTTGTAAAATCTTGGGTTATCAGTTAATAATCATCATCCACATCTTTTTTGGCCTACTATAGGATATTTCGACTTACTGTGGGATACTGCGCCTACTGTGGAGTACTCCGCTACTGTGGGTTACTTCGGCTACTCAGGGCTACTGTGGGATACCTTGGCCTACTATGGGATACTTCGATCTACTGTGGGATAATTCGGTCTACTGTGGGATACTTCGGTCTACTGTGGGGTACTTCCGTCCACTGTGGGATACTTCGGTCTACTGTGGGGTACTTCCGTCTACTGTGGGATACTTGCGTCTACTGTGGGATACTTCCGTCAACTGTGGGATACTTCGGTCTACTGTGGGGTACTTCCGTCTACTGTGGGATACTTCGGTCTACTGTGGGATTCTTTGGTCTATTGTGGGAAACTTTTTCCCAGTACAGGGCATAAGCTTCCACCCTATTACACCATTCTTACCTGTTTTGTACCAATTTAGTCCAGTTATTCTCAACAAGTTCTTTATTTTCATCGATCTTACCAACGGTTTTTTTGTACACCAATTTCATGAAATCATAAACATTGTACTTTACATATTGAAACAAAAGTGCTTAAACATTTATTATTACATTCATTTATTGCAATTGCTACACCCAAAATAATTACTCAGTAAAGCAGTTTCTAGAAACTCAATAATCCGGCCAACGCATAGGTATTTCACTTTAATATAAAATTATTGCAACAACGACTAAGCTAATACAAAAACTTAATCCATTGATATAATCGACTGATATTTGCGAAATACAATATTATGACAATCATATTACCTACAATGAGGCCGTAGTGTGGGCTGACTTGCAACCGGGCAGCTGCTGCTTCATTCAGTTCATATAACCTTTGAAACAAAACATCACATCAACTTCACAAAACAAAACAAATGAAGCTCTATCGTTGACAAATAAAGTTCAAACTCCTTTGTAGCAGTTATGGATATGTTAAGTTGGTTGTGCACAAAATAAGACGAGGATTACCAATAATTATGTAAGTTCCGTTACAGGCAACGAATGCCCCACCTCCACTCTTTCATTAATAAAGCAAGCAAGTGGTGTGTCCAACTGAATTAGTTTCGTTTCGTCGTAAACAAAATGATGTTGGCACGCGAAGGTTGGCGAACGCACGCAACTATGCTAATACGGTTACAATGTTACATTATTGACGCAACAACCACGCTAGTTATCCAGACGGGGGAGGCAAAGCTCCAAGGGCGGGATATAAAATCTACCAGTAAACAGCCTACCTAAAAAAATACCTAACAAAAATGTTCCATAGCTGTAAATCCGCTTCAAAACTAAATAAATTAATCAAAGATACTCGATTAAACATTTCTAGTTTAGTTTTACTCAGACTACAATTGAAGCTTGAACGAGAACCGAGAACGCTACTTACCTTGAGCTACACCCCACTCTGCTACTTTCATTGGCAAAGCTATACTTAACACAAAATAACACTAATAATGATCCCTCTGACAATCGCGTTCTTATTAGTGCATTCCTCATTCCTTTGCAACATCGAAATGGCCCATTCATCTCTTATAATTAAAAATGGTAGCGCCAGAAACATCTTTTTACTTTTTACATGGCCAGACAGTTAATGCTAATGCAAAACCAAGTTACAGTTGCTAACAGTTTCCGTTGCTAACTTTTTTCTCATACCTTTAATGTTTTTCACGGAATACGGCGGCATCTCACAATATGTGATACTTCACACTACTTTGTGGCATTTATTGCTGTATTGTCGTGGGAGATATACCGTTCAGTTCGAGACAGTTCTGTTGAATGATTAAGTACTTACCGTCATTATGTATTTATCGTGCTCATTTTTCAGAACTTCACGTAAGTCATGGACATTAAGAATAAGCATATTAAGCATGCAACTGAGAGGGAGCCTACCCATCATTTCTCTAAATCTTAGTTGATAGGGGCAACGTCACCCATCCAAGAGCTATATGCTGTTGTCCACACACGCTTACAGTAGGTCTTTTGGTAAACTGATCTTTATTTTAGAATATACCTAAGTCTTACTGCAATACACCACCGTGACATTTTGGTCGTCTTACAGCCTAAAGGGGCCCATTAATCCATTAGGTATATCATTGTGAACAATCTACTATGGGACTAACCCTTAAATCGTGAAGAAAAAATCAGAATCCCCATATTCTGTCGAGGGACCCTAACTTTTTTCTAAGAAACTGCTATTTTGTGGTCCCATAGTAGAAATTGTTCATACTGATGAATATAATGGCCTTTACGGTTGTAAGACGACTAAAATATCACAGTGTATAATAAATACACTTCAAAGACTCTTAGAAGCCCTTCTACACTAATAACATTCTGAAACTGAGTAACTATATACCTGACCTTTTGTAAAGTGCCTGAAAGGATTTCACGTTGTAAACTAAAAGGTTTGACCTTCCAACTCGCAACTGTAATAAGGCTGGAAGTGCAGGGCGGAAACAGGGCGTGTGCAGGTAATGTCTATATTTGTACCAGGTCGATTGAGGCTAAGAATAGATGGCATAGGTGAATAGGTCACCTGTTTTTAGCAAACAGCAGACAGGGTTATATTTTTCACTCGTATCTATGCATGTGGTATTCTTTATACCCTCGAAGTATCCTAACGACTGGACGGATTTTAATGCATAAGGTGTCTGTGTCTATCGATTCGTCTAAGCCATACAATGGTCATGGGCTAGGTTTTGTTTTTATAAAATCAAAATGGCGGCCGTGAAAGACGAAGTGGTGGTACAGACAAAAAAAAAGGGTAGGTACTATTTTTTGTGGACTATCATTGAATAGCGAGGTTTTCTAAAATCAACATGATTGTGGTTGTGTGACGTAACGGGCGATAACGTCATAGGATGTAATCTAGTGTATTCATAAGCAGGCCGTTTGGGACCATAGCAGATGAGGGTAAGTATGTAAGTACCTAGATACGTAATGATTAACTTGACGCAAGCAATGACGTTGTAGCAGTTATTTTAAGATTCACAGATTCGTTATTAAAAGTTAGATAATATAATTGTTTATTGAGAAGTTCCTTAATTAAAGTACGATGAAAGGAAGCAACTTATGCGCATCTCTTGCAATAGTTGCAATAGGTGCATGGTCAAATTAAAAGATATGAACTTGGAATTTTCGAACCAAATATGATGCATGGTATCTACTTAATAAATGTGGGACTCTTTTGATGTTTACATGTACATAACTACCGATAGGAAGAGCTTTCGCAGGATGAAAAGCAAGATGTTTTTACGTGCGTTTGATTCTCTGTAAAATTATTGTGCAAATGCGTTACAATACAAAGAGCACCACTGGACATCCGAACCCGATGTCGAGACCAAATAGTCGATTTCGTGGAAATTTTAAATCATCAAATCGAATTTAATAGTAAATTTCCTCTTTCGACTATATTTGGATAACGCATCATCGTCTGTTTCATCTCGACACTCATCTCACTCTCACTCATCACCTTTCACCTTTTAGGAAAATGCATACTAGGCATAGTGCAGTAAGTATATGACATATTATGTTACACGATATACCTATATTATTACCTACTTACTTAATTTTCTACAGTGCTCAGATCAACTCAACGATCAATCTGATTGCAATAGTAGGTACGAGTAACATTTCCTGTTTACGAAAATACATTTATGAATGCGATTGTACATACCTCAAACAGCGTCGATACAACCCACGCATGCATGTTTTTAGTGTTCCGTACCAAAATGGTAAAAAAGGAACCCTTATGGTGCGACTTCGTCTGTCTGTCTGTCTGTCACGGCTGCTTATTTCAGCAACTACTAATGCTATCGACTTGAAATTTGAAACAATTATAAGGAATGCTTGCCTAACTTTATTGCAAATGAAAAAACTCAAAAAATATTTTTATTTTCATTGCAAAAGGGGCCGGAGTGGGGGTCTGAAATTTTAAAGTGGGGTTACTAGGTCAAGTGACATATCAAATGAAAGGGCTTGATCTGCACATCTCAAAATATATTTTTATTTTATTTTTTGTCTCACAGTTTTCGACATATGATGAAAAATGTCTAACAAAATACCATTCCCCCCCTTATCGCGCGAAAAATCTGAAATAATTAGAGTTGATAGGAATTGACCCAAATATTGCACCAAAAATAAAACGATGTTCCTAACTAGTACAGTATTTTCAAAATCATCAAAACTCCTTCACAAACTAACTTAGTAAAGTGAAAAGATGATACAGAACCCTCGGTGCGCGAATACGACTCGCACTTGGCCGGTTTTTTTTTCTCAAATCTACCGATCAGCCATCAATTGACATACAGCTTGCAGCCAGCTGCTGACACCCAATTCTCTTTTAAAATACACCCAGATCGGTACACAGAGATAACATAATGGATTTATTTGCTAACTTATCACTGAAGTTATGAATGAACCGAACTCCGATAAGGCCAGTTATAAATTGTCGTTAATTTGTTTTGATTACAGCGACGAATCGTAACGTGTTTATCCTCGATGTTTAATGCAAATATTATTTGAATGTGTTTGATACTTAAAGTTCATTTGTTCCGGTTCTGAATGAGATAAGCCCTTTAAAAGGTCAAATGGATTAATGATTATGTTGTACTACAACATTGTTTAAATATTGATTAATAAATAATGGCCCTGTTATGACTTTGCCGATACCAATAATATAGTCTTTCGGTATGGAAAACGTAAATTAGTAGGTAATTTATTCTAAGATTCTGTTGACAATCAAACACTTTCATGTGGTGCATCGCCTCCCAATAAAATGCACATCTGAGCCTAAAACGACGTTTTCAAGGTGTCAAATGGACACATCGGACTACATGTAGAGTTACCATAAGACAGACATTTGCCGCATTTGACGGACGTTTTATGGCTGGCTTAGACAGACAGGCGTACGTACGGCTGGTATTGAGCTGAGATAGGCATTTTTGAATTTCCTGTGAAGACTTACACAATGTTGCACAAAAGATAGAACTTTTGGAAAACATAATTTCGTCCAATAAATAGCGTTCTGGTATTCGTTAGGTACCTAACTAAAGTTTGCTTTTAACCAGGTTTGACTTTAGACAAACCTTTTCTGAAAAATCAGGCATTTTAGGCATCCTAAACAAGCATGCATGCCTTAATTGAAATGGTTAGAATTTTGAAATGGTAGATAACCCTAACCACATGGATTCCTACTTTGAAACTCACATGTGTCCACACTTGTCTACTCCGGAAGGACACTTTTTCATCAGACCTCGAGTACATCACCAATCTCTTGAAAAATTTCACTTACCTACTAAATACTTAAAACCCTTGGAAGTGTGCTCCAAGTTCCAATTTATCTACCTAGCCACATGTTGTACGAAATAAAAAATATGTAGTGAATGGGCCGAGAGTGGATCGTCGGCGATTCATAAAATTCAGCTCGCCCTGAATGGAGCATCTGGTTGGCCAGGTGCGTCGCCATCTTGCCTCTTGAGCGAACAAAGGGTGAACCACTTCTGCGAAATATTCATGTAGGTATAGGTACGATGTAGATATCGATAGTCGATATAGTGCCGGTCGATACATCGATTCTTGCATCATACGAAGAGCTGCGATGCCGCGATGTTCTTTTTCCGAGAAGCTTGTCTTATCTTTAAGATTGCAGTTTTTTAATATAAATTACTTTTTCGGCAGGTGCAGTAGATGAAAATAATGGAGTATGGCTAGCAGTAAACCACAACGGTCCAAAAGTGTATGATAATAATTTACACCACTTTTATTGGAACTCATGCAATTTACGTTGGAAGTTATTAACATAGGTATTTGCCGATCAATTAAAAAAAACCCTTAAGAAAATTAATTAAAATTTTAGCTAGAACCTAGCTCAGCTAATAAACTTGAAATAAACAAGAATCCGTTTCTGAAATCAAGTTCATACATACAGTATAGAGCAACTTTATGCGCATAAAGTGGTTGGAGCAAGTCAATAAGTAATTACAAGCGAGTAGTTAACCACTCTCCCTGCTGTATCTAGCACGGATCTCTATTTTTACATGCCGCGAACTTAAATTAATTAGTGCCCGTCATTTAATCCGAGGAGCAGTCTTGTAGGTGGGTGCGCGCGTTCCCACGGTGCGCCCGCGCCGCCGGAAACCGTCCCCCCTCGCCCCCCCGGCCCCCGGCCCATGACGCCCGCGCACTGCTGCTAAGCCCCGAATCGAACCATCGCTCACGCACTCGCTTCCCATCAAAACTAAAAACCGCCTGATTCACTCATTCAGCTGCAAAATCATGCCGAAGGCACGAATAGCAAAATATCTATTCATAGAGCGACACCCGGCGGCCCTTCTACAGCTCTATTGCGCTTCCTTCCGTTTTGTACTGTACACAGTCATCCCAGTTATGGCAAGTATGAAATCTCGCATGCTATTATCGTATTTACGTGTCAGCAGCATAGATTGAAATCGCATGATACTATTGTAGCGTTAAATCGGCAGTCGTGCCGAAACTGTCGTACGCACACATAATTTAAGCGGATTGGTTGCTTAAATACAGTGAAAAAAGCTTTGGGCTTCACAATAGCTCTTTCGCAAAGGTCCGGAAGGAAGTGATGTATTTGAAAGTTATTAGCGTGGCTCGTAAACTGCTGTCCTTGCTTGTAACTACAGAATTACTTCCGGCGTTTCATTGTATCTTATTTTGGTTTTAAATGCTTACCTGATGGAATACAATGGTAGTCATATTTGGTAGAAAAACTATGCTAAGGTCGGCCAACAATGGGTGGAAACGAATCCAAGGCCGATATCGCCATTAGAGTATTGTGATGATAAGTTTACAGCATAATTGTTGTTTCAATATTAAAGGATAATGTTCTATAGGTACTGTCATACTGTGCATTATTAGAAACAAGGAAGTATACAGATCAGAGATAAGTACATATAAAGAATACGATAACTTGATTTATATGCCTTTAAGATAAACATCAGGAGGTATCTGATCCATCATGAATGAAAAACTGAAGGATTTTATTACAAGTAGCACATTAACTTCCTTAGGTACTTATTAACTATTAGTTATTTAACTAAAATAGATCTTGTGTCAATTGAAATATTTCTTAGATCTTTGATTGAAATCTTTATTTATTGGCATAAAAATGACAAGAATGGTTACTTGTAAGTACATTTAAAACCAGTGGTTAAAAGTTAAAAGTTTCTATAAGTACCTACCGGGTACCTACCTAAGTCTTAATGTATCTCCCTAACCAAAGGATGGTCACGATGTAATAATTTATGTTATTTCTGCCTTTCCTTTCCCAATTACATATTTTGTAGTCTTCTAATCTACCATACCACCGACCAAATACTTTCAAACATACACTTTTGGCTTCCGACTCTTACAGAAATTAGCATGACCACCGAAATCGATGTAGCGCTCTTCTCTTGAAATCTCAAATCACACTGCATTTACAAAAGATTCAGACATTACCGGGAATTGTGTTCACACCGATGTGTTTGGCTTCGGACACATAATTACTTACTACGCTCTTACGAAGTTGCCTTTGCGAACTAGCTCATATTAAATTATTATTATCTTTTGTCAGTACCTACCTGTTCACGTTTTCTGTTCTGTGATTACCTATACCTACCTATCCCTTTAGGTACTAAGCCACGTAGGTACATTCATTGGAAAAGCTGAGAGCATCCACGCATCCTGATTCCTGATTCTTTCAGCTTACGGTACCTACCCGACCATTAGTAGTATAACACCTTCGTTCAGAACTGAACGCAGTTGCACTTGCAGTATATGAACAAGTACCTATATGTTTACCCACCTATTGTAAGCTCAATTCATTTCACTCAAGGACTGAGCCGCAAGTCTTGTATGGGTAAATAAAGGGGCTTGAGGCCGCTCGCTCGACCTTAAAGGTTGCGAAGCGGGCATCGAACCTCGTAACTCGTTATGTAACGCGAAACGCAAACTGACGCGTTTATGTACACGTACGTACGCGTTTATGTACACGGTTAAACGACATCGGTGCAAAAGTTTTGTGGTTATGCTGAATTATTTTGAGTTATATACGAATTTATTTCAGGATTTCATTTTGCCCATTATTCCTAAGGCTTAATCAGATCAGCAGTTGGGAGTGTGACATGGTCGCATAGTAGGTACCTATCTAGCGATATGAATACTGCAGAATGCTAAATAGAGCGAAGAGGTTAAAACTCAGACGAAAAGCGGCATCTCTCAGGTAACAGAATCAAGAACAAAGAAGAACAAGGTCTCCAAATCGAGACAAAGAACTCTCTTCAAGCAGGTCAGTGCTGGCTAAGTAGGTAATACTTAAGCAAAATACATCATGACGAAAAAAATGACTTACCTACTCCAATTTCAAAATAGTCACGAATGACCCAAAGACCTTCAGTTAAACCTAAACATAAAACGAAAAACATGTACGTTTTAAAAGTAAACATTCAAAGATTGACCAGCCTTGCGCAGGAGTGGGTCCTGTAAGGCTGCGCGCGTGCCTGCAAACAAAGCGACCCCGCTTCCCGCGCGTCCCAGCCCGCGACACCCCGTCACAAATAATAAGCAAAATCACTTTGTTCCCTCACACGCTTTATTTTTTATTTTAACAGTTATTTTAAATGTAACGAGAAGAACGTTTCTCTGGTCACGGACGAGAAAATTTAAAGAATAGATTTAGAGCTCCGCCCGATTGCAAAGATTTGTAATGGATCAGACGTGCTCGCTTAATCTAGGTGGTAAGTACTAAGCTATGTTGGCAAATAGAAGTACTACCAAAATTATTTTGTTTAGCCCAGCAAAAAGGAACTCCATTTCAGTACTGTAAGTCAAGCAAACAGATGAAAAATTTCATAAATATCGAAACCAAAAGGTATCTATCTAATTAATTTCAAAGTCTGAAAAAATGCATAGCATCTCAGACATAGTTCATTCAGCCACAGGTTCAACTAAGTTTTAATTTTATACTTAGTTCTCGTTACAAGTCTAACTACTAAATACTACAAAAAATATCAGACAGCAAACGTACTCGTAGAATTTATAGAGGCAAAAAACCTACACCTACCAGTTCCAAACTATTTTTATTAAGAAATGCAATGAATGAGGATCTCAAAGCATAAAAAAACTGATTCAATTCTGATAACGAACTCAAATTCAAACAAAACGGCTGCAACTGGCACCTAACTATGATTTACTATAAGACAAAAACCGACTCATGCGCAGGCTGCTGGGTAGACTTGATGAATTAAATGTCCATTGTTGTTTGATGTCTGGGCTCAGCGTGGCGGTTACTAAAATTGGTGGGGTTGGAAGTCTTGGGGTAGGAATGTTTCGGCAGGTGTGCGGCCCATAACGTAGGTAGTAAGATTTGTATGGATGCACCTCGAACCGGATGGATCGAACCTCTCATTTTTTAAAAGGCTTGCGTTTGACCGCCATCTCGTCTGATTTTAAGTCTACGATGGAACACGCTTGGCTAGAAGAAACCGATTCATTCGCGACTTGAAGACACCCACTCCTTCTCTTGATCAGAATTATAATTATTCTTTTGGGCATGTTTTACTCCGGTCACTTGAACAATCCCTCTACTTACAAACAAAATTACCTACTTATACTTTTGTTGCACAAGAAGTTGAAATGAATTTAGGTAAAATAATTGTTTCATAATGCTCCATTAGAACCAAGTACAAACACCGAAAAGTCATAATTTAATAAGAAAACAGCAAATGTTCAAAGGCGATACATTCAACAATGTCAACTCGAGGTATATCCACATTAATCTTACTGAGTATAATTTGGGAACCACATGTCATTTCCTTTACGGCCCCATGCGGGGCAGGGCGGGGGTGCACGCAGCGATTCCCATAAAAACTATGTTGATTCGCTACGAAGGGTTATGTTGCAAAAAACATACATGGCAATAGCTTTGGGTTCCTTCTTCAGATCATAGAAATATTTTTAGCATAGCAAATTAGTGCGAGAACCGCTGTCGCCACTTTTAAACCAGTGTGCGTCACAACGTGCCTTTGTGAGATCCCCCCTCAGATCATAGAAACAAGGAGATGTGCCATCATAGCAAATTAGTACCGGAACAACTGATGCCACTTTTAGTACATTTTTCGACACAATTACGCGCATAATTAAGCGCTCCTCGTGAATAAAAAGATCTCCCACGCATTAAACATTCCGCACACCCTCAATCTAACACTGTTAATCGTCACTCAACACTAGCACTAAACTAAAACACTGTATTTATATATTTTATACCATCGATCGTGTTCGGTTCGTCGCCAGCGCGTACGTTTTTAATATGAGCAATTTGCTCAAGTTCAGGCATCAAGCTCGATAGCGCCTTGGCACATCTCCCTTGTTTCTATGATCTGAGGATCCCCCACACATTAAAAATGCACTAGCATTTGCATCCACTGTTATTCGGCATTCGTCATTCGCACTAAAGTGATACACTGTAAATAAATAATTGATCGCGCTCGTTTTGACGGCAACATGATCACATTGACCATATCAAAGCGACAAACTCAATAGCGCTTTGGCACATCTCCCTTGTGTTATTGATCTGAGGTTCCTTACTTTATCAGTAACCGATATGTTTGGTCTGCGTCTGCCTAGGTTAGATGGTGAAGTTCAAAGCTTTTCTATAAAAAAAACTATCCTTGTATACTAACTTGTTATACTAGATACCTTTTGATACATATACTATATAATACATATTCCAATCTCCAACTGCTTGTGTAAGGAGTGTAGGTATTCGAGTCAATTCAATATTATTGAAACAATATTGAATGTACATATTTCAAAGTAGATTGTATAGTGTGAACAAAGCGATTGGCACTGAATGAGTGGTATTATCTGTTATTGATGTTGGTGAGTTATGTGTTTGTGACGCCCCGACAGTCGCCTGCGCAGCCGTGCAGTCTCACTTGGACATCACTCGTGACGAGAATACATTGTTTATAGAACATGTTAGGCAAAAACTTTAGCCTTGATTATCTGTTCAATTGAGATAAAACAAAGAATTACATAAAAAACCTGTTTAAAAATGTAGAGAACTCAAGTTAAGGAGATTAAGATCATTTCATGGTTAATTATAAAAACGTTTTCTTTTGTCTAGAGCAGAGGGATCAGAACTCATGATAGTCATTATAAGATTAGCCAGTCCAGCCAATAGGCTAGGTATTATACATATAGTCAGCAATGTTGGTAGCGGGTATGACTGCTCATTATGCGCTGAACGCATCTTCTACTACCTACTAAAGCATCGCCCCTCACATTTTATTTCTAAGGTTTTCTTCTGATAACTTTTATTTATTTCTTTATTTATATACTCTATAATGTACACCACTAGTAACAATATTGAACAAGGCTTAAAAATAATAATGTACAATGGGCGGTCTTATCGCACAAGCCGATCTCTTCCAGACAACCTTTGGATGGACTGAATGATAGGAGAAGATAGTGGGCAGTCTAGGTGTACATAGGTACCTACATAAAACTACTTTGACACAAATAATTATAAATACTTAACAATATAAAATAAAACTTTCTAGGTTAAACTAAAATTGGACTGACTTGCTGGTTAGTGATACTTGTTTGAAATAATTAACCAAATCTGTCTTAGACAGCAGTGTGCAGTGCCATTACTAGGGCGGTGCCAGCGGTGCCCAGGTACAGGGCGCAGACCCTGGAGGGTGACCAGACCAGGACCAAGAAGGGAGCAGATATAGAAGCTCTCACCGGGCGCACAAACGGCTAGTTCGGGCACTGGCAGTATGTTATGTAAGTACCTATCAGCATCTGAAAATAGAAGACAGTAGTCTGGGGGACTATAGGAAGGATGTATGAATTGCCCCTGTATGGGTCGGTAGCGGTTATGATATTCAAAAATTACGTGTACATTTTTGAATTTCATACGCGTATCACCTAACAGGAAACTGCCAACTGTGAGCACCATTAATAATGCTGTCGACTGTTAATGTGACGGTAGGAACTGGCGTTCAGAGATAACTACTGAGGGGTGAGGAGTACATAGTTACTGAACCATATAGGATGATATACCAAATAGTGAAGGTACAGATATTCTGTCAACTGTCCGCCCTATGCCGATGAAACAGACGTCGAAGTGGAACGCACATGCGGCGAACAGGACACGGCGCATGTGCGAACATTAGCATGCAAGCGCACGCGCGCGCCGGAAGCCGCGCGCGGGAACGGCCGCGCACTTACATCCAAGATGGCCGCGCACTTACGATGAATCGATAATTAATCGATAACCGATTTCAGATTTCATATCCATCGCACCTTATTAACAGCATGTGATGTAACCTGGACTATAGCAGGAAGACGATGCCACGATCAGAATGCGTACCGCGCGAGATCCTTGAGCCGACCATATCGATCTCACGAAATTGATCGGTTGAATCATTAAACTGTTTTGTTTTATGGGAGGTTGTTTGAGAGTACGTTTTAATTGTTTGATTGTTGGTTCTTATGGATGGTATCTGCTCCTTCAGGTGTACGTATACGGTTGAGAAACGACGTTAAGCAATAAAGTGTGCAGACGGGAGGTTCGAGTTCTTGGAGAAGAACCTATAAAAAGTAAGTTTTATGAGTCTTCAGGACATTATCACTGAATTTACTCAACTTTATTCTTATCTTGAAACGGAGTCTAATGAATTAACACTTTTATAACTGGACTTAAACTGTTCCAGTTATAAAAGTCTTATTTGCTTTAATGGTAGGTAGGTACCTAGTCAGTGAAAAAGTTTCTCGTCTTCTTAACCAATAGCCTGCCAGTATTTGGCTGTCCCACTTGTTTTTGTTATTCCGTGGTCCCATGCCATCAACGGATTCTATAAAAATATGTCTAATATTTTTTCCTTTTCAGCAAGTAGAAGGATGGTTGGTTCAAGATAGAAACCGATAACAAATCGTGGTAAATATCAATCAGAGTGATATGTATTGTGATATTTCCAAATGGAAACCTCACTCTCGTAAATTCATCTTGATACCTACGCCAGAAAGAGAAATTACAACAATTTCAAAACAGCTTGATAAGCAAAGCAAATAGGTATATCTATCTACCTAGATGTTGTTTCGCTAACTTCGATTAATTAAAACGTAAACTTGACCTTTCCATGATATACCTAGGTAGGTACCGTACTTTGATTCCCTCCAAAATGGTTGAGTTGAACGGTGCTGATGCGCACGTCATGTACGTGAACGGGCGCTGTCAGTTGGTGCTGGTCATCTCTTGACTGCCTAAACAATGTTTTTTCACTTCTCTAGTTGATATTATTATTATTTTGTATCTTACTAAACATAGTTCTCACATATTAGGGCATCACTGTAATCAAAGAAATTGTAACAGAATTTATTGAAAAAGAGTAACCATGGAGTTTCTTGTCCGTTCTTCTCCATAGGAATCTACGTTTTGGAACGGACAACTAGCTTCAAATAACGGACAAACCGACTGACAACTATTGTTTGACATTTCAAAAGCGCCTGTAAATGGTCTAATTGAAATAAATGTTTTTGACTTTGACTTTGACTTTATATTTAGATCAGCTCCCAACTGAAAAAATGCAAGAGTATATTTAGCTTATTTTATTATCTGATAACAAAAACTTCCTTAACATTGTACCTACATAATTTAAAAAGAATCAAGGAATCATACTACCTACCTACCTACTTAATCTTAAAGAAGCATTGTGCGAAGATTTATTACGTAAGTTAGGGCAATATATTTTGCACAACGTCTCCTTTGACAAACTGCAGTGTCTAAATTGTACTGACAGCCAAAAAATTTATATTCAGCGGTCTGATGTTTACGACATCAATTTATTTGTATGTATTGTCCGTACAAGATGACTTTAATTGTCGTAAGATGGGTATGTTATATCTACCTGCCTACTTTATATGTTCACAGTTCCATTGTTATTAAATAAATCTTTTAGGGTTTCGTGCCAAAAAGGTAAAAAAAAAAATCCATAATGGTGCGACTCCGTCCGTAGGTACGTATAACGTCCGTCTGTCACAATGGCATAATAATTCAGTAAAATCGGAGAAAAAACATTTATCGTGTACTTATACCTACTCAGTCCAACACGGGACGGTTTTAACAGTTCCTAATAAATGTACTTATCAAAATATACTTAGCGGAAATGGCGAAATAATCGTGTTTCGGGCAGCGATGATAAAAAATTAAACCAATTGTCCTATTTTTATTGCGTTTCTCCTAATAAGTTCCCTCCGACTCTATGTTGGCTCTTCTGTCACTTGGTCTAGGTCTTAACACTCTTAACGTTCTATGTGTTTAGGGTCCCGTACCTCAAAAGAAAAAACAGAACCCTTATAGGATCACTTTGTGGTCCGTCTGTCATAACCATGAGCGGAGCCATCTGCTCATAGATGGCGCCACTAGACTAGAAGTATGCAATAGCGCCATCTATGATTTTTTTTATAAATTTCGATACCTTAGGTACTACCTACCAGTTTTTAAAATGCAAACCGCGGTCGGGTTTTTATAAAAAAAATAATTTTCTCTTTTTAGTTTTTGATGTCTATGACACATGACATATATTATACATTTTAGGAATTTATTTTTTACGACTTCACATAATGGCGATTAAAATCGGCCATGTTGGTTTTTTTCATAATCCATATACCTAGCCTATGTTACTCGCGACGTCAATACGAATCTAATGATATGTCATGTGTTAAAATCCGTTTGCTCGTTTAGTCTCTAGGAGGGAACACAGAAACGGAAATACATACATACCCACATACTAACATACAGGTGAAACACTATACCCACCTTTTGGGTTTCGCCGCAGTCGGGTAAAAAAACTTCGTTAAAAAACGTGTTGGAAACTGGTAAGTGCACAAACACTCTATGGGCGCGAGTCGTACTCGCACTTGTCCGGATTTTTTAGATTTAAGTATTATTAACACAAAAAGTGAACATTACAAAATATTTATAATAAAATTTCAATTTTTTTAATGAAAAGTTATATTTATTTAAAGTTAGTTAATATTATGCTTACAATAATATCACTAGAGATTAGTCTTAGATGTTTTAGGAATTAATCACGTTTTTAGTTTTTTACGTCTACAGAACAGATAGAGTTGTCTACAGAAGGGGACAAAAATTGACATATAGAATAGAAAAAACTATAAAACAACTTAAAATGGAGTTCTCCTCAACCCCTAAACAAAACATAATCAAATTTCTGTACCAAGTCAGTGCAAAAAATAATCGAAATTTGTCCACACAACAGACATTATGCTTCTGTAGACATAAAGGAACAGAATATTAAAATATATTATCCTCGTCAGAATCATCCCACATGGAATTCGTCGGCCGTTTTTTCTCGGTTTAAAAGCGAATAACGCATCTGTTTTTTTTCAAACGCAGTAAAATTTCATTGCTTATTCACTTCTGTTGACATAAATCCCTTCTGTAGACACTAAGTCTACAGTAAAGATGTCTACACGAGAGACAAATTTTCATAAATCAAAGATGGTATCTTTCATTATGAGGTTAGAATTTAAGCGATGCAGTGTTTGCATACTGCGTCCATACGCTTATAATATCTTGATGTTTTTATTTATTTGTAAAGGCTACTTACTCAGATATCTCTTGCACAGGAAAGACCCACTGATGTCAACCGAAAACTTGTGTAATTAAATAAAATTCGGGGTTATTCATGTCACACGCACTTTACGTAAAATCACAACCAAGCAAATGACAGAGAATACAGTGATACCAACACAAAAAAACAAAATAAAAACGATGCGTTAATTTTCGGCAAATTTTGGCTTATTTTATGCGAGTACAGAAGGAGACCTAAAATTTGTGAACAACGTGTTTTTACATCTCATTACAAAATTTTGAATTATATATTTTTTTATGTCTTATGTTATTGTATTTGATAATATAACTGATGTAATGAAACGATAAAAATTATCGAAAGTATGTGTATAAATTTTTAACCATCACTTAAACTCAACTTCTTGGCATCCGAACGGTCTACAGAAGGAGATTTTGCCAGATTCAAAACTAAAAATAATTAAATAAATTTCATTACAGCGCGAATGTTTTATGAAACATGACAACTTTTCGAGACAAAATAATTATTAAACATATTTAATGTTGTTTTATTATGTATTTAAATAACGGTTTTAAGTTGCATGAACATTTTTTTTTAACTTTTTGTGTTTGACCCGCCTAGGACACTAAAAAGTGGTGAACAAGAATTGGTGCTGAAAGAAAACTTTTGATACCTACCTACCAATATAAACGTTGTAACATATTGACATTCGGGGGAGCCAACAAATCGTTGATGGGAACTCTATGTGAAACACAATATAAGTAGCTCCCCATATTCCCCATCTAACCCAACGACTTCGTCTTCGTCCCACCATCTCAAATCAATACAAGATCATGAACATCTCGAAATTCAAAATAGAAACAGCAAAGAAAGAAAGTATCTATGGTTCTTTTTGGACAGTGTCATAGTCGAGCGCGCATAGTTTTTTACAGCTACCCTCCGCAACGGTCCGGTGCGTCCGCTCCCGTAGTCACGACAACCGCAACCACGCTGTCATCTCCTAAACATTGATTTTGTATGACTTTTATTGGTACCTACATCAAAAGGTGTGGTAAGTTTTTGTTTTGTGACTCTTTTTTGTAATTGTAAATAATATAGTACCTACTAGGTACCTAACTAATCTTGGAGTACCTATCTCCATAGCTGGTCTCACTGGTCTGCCTCTATACCTTTACGGAATACAGTTAAGCATAAGCCTGCACAATCCCACATCTGGGCCCCAATTCTGCTATTGCAATTGTGTATAATTGGTGTCATAATGACACCATAACGGTCAAAATCTAAGCGCTCATTGGCTTAGAGTAAGACTGTCTCTTTCGTCATTGGTCAAAACGATGTCATTGAGAGACCATTCTGACACGATTATGACAATTGCATTAGCAGACTTGGGCCCCTGAAGGACAATAATATCCTAATTAAAATGTTCGATATAATCTCAGTGTCATGTCATCAATCCCAATGTCATAAATACTACCTATACTAACAAACAGCGCAAACAAAATTGATCAAAACCAAAGCAGTAGGTAGGTAGGTATTCTGGTAGCATACTGAACTGGCACATAAAAATATATTCTTGTGCTTTATTTATACGACAAAATTGATTAGCAGAGTATAGGTACTTACAATTTTTAGTTAATTCAAAATCTAATCTCTGTTTAGTCAACTGTCAGTCATAGTGCTAAATTCACTAGGAGAATATTGGCCTTCAGGGCCTCCGCTTTTGCAGTTTGCACTATCCACCTCGGATAGTTCAGCATCAATAGGTTAACCAGCAACAAATTTATAGGAACCTCTCAAATAGACCCAGAGCTTGTGTATTGTAACTTTGTAACCAATAGATTCCTAGCCTAGCAATTCATTTCGGTCGATATCAACTAGATCGGTTATGCAATATTAAACATTGAGGAATTAATATCAATCAAAGTGATATGTTTTACGATATTTCCGAACGGAATCTTCCCTACCGTCAACTCAATGTGATTAAAATCCAATAAACAATTTTAATATCAATCCAACTCCCACTTATGTATAAGATTTCAGTTCAAAACACACATAGGCAACGTAGGTACTTCATAGTAATAATGATAGTATTGGTCAAACTGTCACTATCAGATAAAATAAACCTCTGCAAGCGAGTGACGTAGCAGTCGTGACGTCGCGGGAGGCGCGGGGGGAGGGCGCGAGGACGCTGACCCGCGGCCGCTTGCGCAGCCATCGTCGCCGGGATCCTGGCCAAGGCGTTATTTATTCTGACTCTGCTGACAAATTACGGCTTTCGCGCTTTTTTACCGATTAACCGCTAAAATCCTTCACTATTTATGATCTTATTGATTTTTTATTAAACACAATAAATTTTAGTTTTGTCGTGTAAGTAATATTTTTCATAGTTAACGGATTGATTCGTTACACCTATATCAGGAAGATTGAATATTTTAAAACATCTCATGTAGATTCTATACGAAAAATAACATGCAAGCGGACTCGTGTGCAGTTACAGGTTATTCTAACTTTAAATGTTATTCATTAGTTGAACTCAGTTTAACTACATTTATGTCAATTAGGTTAGAGCCCAGTTTGTTTCAGATAACACCACTCATAAGTTGAATGAATTCTAAAAATAGATAGGTAAATAACCTTACCTATCAAAATGGCGTTAGATACCTACCTATTGATGTTTCTCGGATGTATATGTCCTCTATTTGCATTATTAGGTACCTACAGCCTCATCAAGAACTGTTAAGCCCTAGGTAGGTAGGTACCTAACTTCACCTGCGTTCTAACGCGCATATTAGGTAGTTACCTATACCCATTCATAATTATTATCACTAGGCAGATATCGCGTTAATTTTTTAACGACATTACTATTGACATTCAACGTTACACGATAATTCTACGAATTACAATAATGTAGCCACTTGTTTCTTCATAGATACTTATAAAATTAGGTACATCTCGCAAAAATTTGAAAATAGCTCGACCGATTTACTTGAAACTTTGTACAGTTGTTCCCCGCACAACTGTACAAAGTTTCAAGTAAATCGGTCAGACCACAAGCAATTTTTTTCTTGCCCGTAGTCCACCTGGATGGACCTACTCCAGCACTATTATTTATTCTGTGACACCGACTGACACCGCAGTCCGGTATTCGGATGGCTAGGAAATGCGCATATTGTAGAAAACACGTGTTTGACTAACTTTTATTTTATTTGGACTATTCATTTTGAACTTAAATACGCGGTGCACCGAACACGTGGAACACGTGGATAACTAAATAAGCTTTATTTTCAGCTTCACAGTAGGTACCTACATAACGAATGAATTACCTAACAGTTACCTACCTACTTCCTATCTGAAACGACGTTGTCTATTTGGTTAGGAACGTATTTTATGAACGAACTTGACCAGTCACAGTCAGAATTAGATATAATCAAAGAAATGTATCAGTCAAGCTGCTGGCTCGTAAGATACCTACAAGACGCGGTTAAGTGTTAATGGGAAGTTCATAGAATTTCCGGTGTCGCGTCGTAGATGATATCATTACGTTGGAATTGGGGGGGTCACAGGCTCACAGCTATGTTGACGAGGAACAAGGACGACTGAAATAGATCTGTAGGTATCTGAATGAAATGTTCGCGTGTTTTCATTTTGGGCCAAAAGTTCGTACAAAACCGCGACGCTGCGTCAGCTCCGGTGCAAATACAGTTTTGGCGTTGTATGTATCGTCGCGGCTTTATTATACTTTTAGTATCTACATTCAAAAAGGACTAACCAGAAGTAGAGGCTGTATTGACAAGAAAAGAAAGGTCATAATAGTTGGCTGTTAATTGATGTGTTCGATCGCTAGGTAGGCACTTATTTGCTGGTGGGATATAGCTGCAATATTAATTATTTTTACGAATTGAGCTTCTAACAAGACTCCTAACGAGTATCTACAGGCACACTATCAAACGAATGTGTGAGAAAAAAAGATTGAATAGCCATTAACGGCTATCGTTACAGTTTTTATCACGAATGACGCTAACGCGGCGGTTCAAATCAAATTATATCAAACGATTTACATGTCATCGAGCCTACTATTAATTATTCATCACTAATTAGCAGTTTTGTATGGGAGCTAGTCGGCAGATCAGAGCGGCTCGTTCATGCCGGAAACAGGAAGAGGGCAATCAACATTCCTAAAAATATCACACATTTGGTGTTCATCCGGCGAGCGCGGCGCTGCGGCGGCGGCGGCGTCGCTACGACTTTAGAACTCGATGTGGACTAATTTAATGCTTACCTGTCAGAACATTACAAAGTAACACACCAAGTTGGCATAATCCACATAAATGGTAGATAAAAACGATCAAGAAGGGCATAAAATTTGCATTAGGTATCTCTTTAGGTACTTAGGTAACTCTTGATTTCAGATTTACACATGTTCGAATTTATTCTAAGTAAGTATACCTAAGTACTTAATTTGGCCATACATTTTGTAACATTCCATCATTTTATTTTACCAACCTAGGTACCTACCTTCACCTAA
The DNA here is from genome assembly GCA_948465475.1 of Thalpophila matura. NCBI lineage: Eukaryota > Metazoa > Arthropoda > Insecta > Lepidoptera > Noctuidae > Thalpophila > Thalpophila matura. The sequence continues at coordinate 6,241,381 of OX419183.1, read as the reverse complement.
CTAACGTTATTACTAGGTAATCTAGTAACTATGGCAGTTTTACCCGGCTGCTCTAATTTTAAGAATTCTTGTAAATAAATAACAAGGCAACGTATCAACTGCTACCTAAGCCTTATGTGTACATACTTAGGTAGCTTATCGTTACATTACAATGTGTAATAGCTGTAACCGATAACATCGACCTTCCTATCGAAAAAAAGCGTTCAATATTTATCATAATGTCATCGTAATAATAATTATTGTTCGGCCACGACTAATATTACAATTCCCAACAAGTCCGAGTCTAGTACTCGCCGGCACATAATTAGATAATTTCTATTATTTATATGCGAAGTGTCGTGTGTGATGCGCATCGAAACGACTCTGCTTCCTCCGCCGTCGGTGTTGTACGAAGAAATCCGTCGACCGCTTCTTACTAAAGAGGATGTACGCATCGCCAGCAATGATTTCATTTACAAAAAGTTCCTGTCGTGAGCGCTGCTGACTTTTCCTGCGAGTGACGCGCCACGTAAAGCGCTTTTCATTTCCTCTATGGTAATATTATTAAACGTGTCAGCGTACTAATGAGATACGGGATCGAGTCACGATTTACCAATAGCAGAACACGCATTGATTGTTATAACTTGTAGGTATGAATGGCATTATTCATTTATTAGAGGATGTGAGAATCTTGTATGGTATGGGTAGGTAATCACGTGCGACAGGTAACGCCTACTATTGTATGCATAATCAATTGAAGTTAATACAACAAGAATGAATAACTATGAGATCACATAAAAATATTGTTAATCTCTGGTCTTAGAAGTTGAATTTACTATGATGTCTTCTGTTTGACCATGGACAGACTACTAGCAAAATTTATAGGTGTCACAGGGTTGCTTCAGGTGCCTCAGGCCTTATGTGACTTCCTCCCCATGAAGCTTGCGGCCCCACGACCGTAACGGTAAGATAACCGTAGAGTAAGTAGGTAGATAGGCACCTATTTCATGCAAAAGCAAAAAGAACAAGTATAGATATCTATTTCAACAAAGGTGACTTGTATTATCCTACACGAATACACGAGTAATCTCATTATGATTATGGAAATTGATAATGTGGGTAGTACCATAATAAGGCTGACGTGACACGCACTGCCATCTAGCTGGGCCAAGAGTTACTAAAATGTTATAGGTTGTTGAGCACAAAACCTTTGGTAACACCAATTAAACAGCTGATACTGTTGTATCACAATCACAATTAATATAAATGCGATGATATTCTTATCTTGATTAATTTATTATTACTTAAGAATAAAAACATTTAATTTCTACTCTTGTAGCGACATCTATTCTATTGATTTGAAATGTTGAAAGCAACTCATACTTTGTTTGTACATACATCTTCTAACGATAGATGTCGCTAGTTAAAACAATCCGACATTGTTTTATAGAAGTCTATTTATAAGACGCAGCAAGGGTTCAATTCTTACAACAAAGAAGTTGTGATAAACGTTTTGGCTCTGGATACACAGTGCACTAATTACAAGCTAATTATATAATTATTATGATTGTCATCTGATGCTCTGTGTTCCAAAATAAAAACTAGTAAGACGTTCAGTTGTTTGCTCACAAGATGGCGCCTGTATATGATAACACGGCACGTTTTAAATAGTGGTGTAAGCAGTGGATAAGCTTTCTACTGTAAGTAGCTTGCGTGATGGATACCGTTACCGTAGGTATCGTTTTAAACTTTAAGTCAAGCTGTACTTTAAAGTGGTATTATCTCAATTGACAATATTTTAGACGCAGAGTAAGGAGGGTGATTAGGCTGCATTCATGGAATCTTAAAACAACCAAACAAACACTTTTTATAGGGGTACCTTACTGATGTATTTAAAACTTAAAAACTATAATACTCATAAATATTACATTACATTTTATTTCCTGTAATTTGAATTATGATTATGTTTGAGATTGTACTACATAATCCGAATTTTTGCAGTACCGCCAGATGGCCAGATCGTGGAAAATATTGAAATTTGTATTTACTAAAATTACACAAACTGAATTCATAATATTTCTTAAACAAAATATTATAAATCTATTCTAAAAGTGCCTTAAAACAAAGTAGGACTTTCAAATGCGTATATTTATTTAGTAGTTAGTGTATTTTAAAATCACTAAAGACAATATTACAATAATGTTACGTACAAAATTCGGAGAACTACTCTCTACTATACTTATAGAACAATAGATAATGGTTCTTATAAAAAATAATTATAAAAGCTATAAGTAGGTGTAAGTACTTAGATATATTTTATTTCAATTGACATTTTTTTACACTACAAAGGCTTACATTATGTCTGTAGAAGGAATCTCTTTAGAGCAGTGGCATAGCTAGGGCCTAGGAGCACAGATATACACAAAACACGTCGTCCAAAAACTCCTCAAGGGATGTCCAAGGCTCTTTAATGACTTGCGTGACGTCATCATACGTAGGGAAAAAAGGTACGCTCATTTTCATACTATTTAGTGAACATGCGGTGTCGTAGCCTGTAGTTGTATCTGTGCCCATGGGCACAGATACAACTGGCAGATGGCAGATGGCAAGATATTTATTTTAAGGGTTCCGTACATCAAAAGGAAAACGGAAACCTTATAGGATCACTTTTTTGTCCGTCTGTCATGTCCATGAGTGGAGCCATCTGCTCATAGATGGCGCCACTCTATGCAGTAGCGCCATCTATGATCAAGATTATGATATATCTACTATGATGTAATAGCGGCATAGATGGCACTATTGCATATATCAGAACCCTTAGGGCGCAAGTCGTATTCGCACTTGTCGGTTTTTAGAGTTTCGTACCAAAATGGTAAAACAGGAATCCTTATGGTGTTATTTGTAGGGAACAAAGCTTTGCCTTGAGACCTGCCTATGGCAAGAATTGTTCTATGAAAGATGGAGAGCGAAGTTCCAATAAAACCGGTATATGAGAGTGCTATACCTAATAGTGCAAAGTTTGGCACAAAAATGGGACATTTAATGGCGCCTGTAACTAAAGAACAAAAGTTACAGAAGCTGGTGACGCCAGGCCCTCATCAAATCGATGTGAGTAGAATGCTAGAGTAGGGGGAATGAAGCTCTGTCCCGAGACCTGCGTAATTGGTCTACGAAAGATGTTCTCCATATAATAATGTCTTAGGTTTTCGCGATTACTACACAATGTAATAAAACAAGTTTATATACGCGATTTAATCCGTTTAAACTTGTTCTCCATATTTGCTGCATCCGGTTCTTTATTTAAAGGTGCCATGTCTCGTTTTTGCCTGGCTTTGCTTTGCTAAAGCACTTTCTAAGATGGAGAACAAGGCTCCAATAAAACCACTAACGCTGAGTTGCAGAAAAGGTCATTTAGTTTTAAAGGAGACTTTAACAATAGAAATTGTATGGTTAATGCCTCCATTAAAATTTAATTATCTTTCTGCAACCGATCGTAAGTATATGAGAACACTATTGTGCAAAGTAAATGTAGATGCACAAAAACGGAATATGTATGAATTAGCGTTGAAAATTCCGAAAAAAACAATTTGCCTTTTTCCACGAAAAAAACAAATCGTCGTTTCTTTCCGTTTTTTTCGGAAAAATTCCGATAAATTCACAGGACGAATCCTTCCCGCCCCCCTCACCTCCACACACCTCCCCCCTCCACCGCCCCGCCCCTCACCCGACCCCCCTCACCCACCCTAAAATGTGGTAAATGAAACTTGAAAAAAAACCGCCGTTTCTTTCGTATTTTTCGGTTTTTTCTGTTTTTTTCCAAAAAAACATGAAATATATTCTGGCGAATCTTCTTGAAACTTTCGAATAAAACATGGAAAAAAACAACGGAATTGGAAAAGAACGGGAATTTTTCCTGCTTTTTTCAACGCTAGTATGAATACGTTGAATAAATGTATGAAAACGTTGTGTAGTTACGCCACTGCTATAAAGAGACAGAAATGCGTAATTATTGATTTCAAATTAATTAATTTTCCACTACAATATAGTACCTACATGTAAGCCCTCAAGAATTATAAATAGGGATCGATTTCAAAACCTAATCGTAAGGTCACTTGTGATTTTGAATCAAACGGGACGAAGTAACAATTCAGAATAGATCATAAAATAATAGGAGTGTAGACAGAGGAAATGCATTAGAAGTATGTCTGACTAGTAAATGCGGTGTTTGTGAGAAGACACATTACACGTAGAATAATCGAACGCGCGATGTAGTTATCAGTAGATCTCCATCGAAGAACTTGGTTTCAATGACGACATTGCCACTGAAAAAAAAAACATTTTATCTTTTCAATTATTTACGAAATCTATACTAAATGACTAATAAAGTAATAATACATAATAATAAACAGTGGTCGGAATAGGTAGTGCTAATTCACCTAAACTTCAAGGAACACGGCGAAAACTGGAGACTTTCTTACGACAACATTTTTTCCGGGACGAAAATTGACCTGGATTTCGGAGCTTTACTTAATTACATTAAAGCCTGTGTGTTTCTCCAGGTCCTAGACCATCTCATTGCCAAATTTTATCAAAATCCGTCCAGCCGTTTCAGCGTGAAGAAGTAACAAACATACACAACACACACAAACTTTCGCACTTATAGCATTAGTAGGAAGTATGATTTAGGTTGTCAGTTTCAATGTACTCACTTGAGCACATTAGCAGGCATCATCTGAGATTCAGGAGCAGATTCAATAACCGATTGCCAGGTGTTGGTCGAGTTGGGGATCACATAGCCAAATTCGAAGAACCACTCCTCCAAGCATCGGCCTTTGAACAAGACTTTCTGGAAATAACAGAAATGGTTTGAGACATATTTAGAGGATACTTCACATAATCTTTTCTTGACATCATTTAAGAAACTCTCTATTTATTAATATGATTAAATTGTTATCTTCTTTGTCAAATTATTATGTTAATTTTAAAAATGAATTCAGTGTAGTATCTACAGGATTACCAACTTTTCACATAGTATGCATTTTAACCTACTTTTTTAATTGTAGTGTTATGAGAATTAGGTAGGAGAAATTAAGCTTGGCTTATTTATTTACCTGTTCCAAACGGAAACGTTCCATAGACTCAATGGAGCTGAAGTTCATTTCCCGAGACACCACTCTACACTTAAGGATGCGTTTGGGGACGCGAGCCTCATGCTCCAAATCAGGGCTTGACATGTCTTCATTGTTCTGCCAGAGGATCTTGCCTGGAAAATTAATAAGCAATATAGATGGCTGCATTTCATAATAAGTTTTATCATATACATTAATGGATTAATTTGATTTTGCTTGTTGGGTATTATATGGTCTGTATTATTTGTTGTTTATGTATATAACTCTTGAAATGATAATTTGAATAATAGACACAATAAGTAAATGTAAGTATCACACATAAATGAAATTAAAATGATGTTTGCTTATCTACGTAATGATACCTAGGTATGTAGGGAAGACACAGGCCTGTATTAATTGTATGTGTAGTGATGAGTTACTATCATACTACTTAGTCAAATCTTTCTAGAGGCAATGTAATGCTAAATATATTACTGGAAGTACCACAACAAGGGCAGCAACAGACGACCGTCATGCCCAGTCATGCCCCTCCGGAATTAAGAAGGCAAATGAGGTATTTTACGTCAAATTAAACGATTGCGGCTGGAATCGTTCAATTTATGAACGATATCATTCAATTTTACGTAAAATCACTCATCCACCTTCTTCATTCCGGAGGGGGCATTCCGGACGTATGTTACCGCCCTGAGGACCAGTCTAGTGGTAGATAGCAAATAATGTAAATACATTTGAATTTTGGATACCTAACCAAAGTAATGACAAACTCCCCTGTACTCATTTATAGGCTGCAGGATGCCCCCTGTGCTAATATTTTCTTTTACTATAGTCTCTTGTTGTTAACTTATTAAAATTACCAATATCTATACCATTACCAAATAAGGGGTTATATTAATTTTTATTTTTTGTGCATTCTGCGCATTTGGATAGTTAATAAATGAAGTGTACTAACCTGTGTCAGCATCTCGCAAGTTCATCCAGTTTCTGTTTAAAAGGTTTGTTAAGGAATTTTCAATACATGTGGGTTATGACAATAATTAATATAATTATACAAAAAAACAAAAATAACTAATAAAATTTACAAAATAGTACCCCACTGGCATGGGGAACAGAGTCCAAGCTTTGATTTGTAATACAGAACTTGTAACTCAAGAGTCTTGTGACTCAAGCATAACTTTAGAAATTGAGAGTCAAGCAATTTGATTGGTTGAAACCAGTGCCGTAACTAGCCTCTGGCACGCCCGGTGCGAGCTCCTAAAACTGCGCTCTTGAATAGTGCTCTAATCTGAAACTTGGTCCTGCAACCTAATTGCGTAACTCAATTTCTTTCGCCATGGCTTTCATTTTGACAGTTCAACAACATCCATTGCGGCGTTGAGCTAGTTACAGGAGCACGGATTAATAATCATATGGCGTAAAGAATGTCAAAAACAATGCCATGGTGATAGCAATTGAGTTACGCAATTCGGGTGCTGGTCTGGTTATTTCTGCGCCCCTCCAGGGTCTGCGCCCTGTGCCTGGGCACCGCTGGCAACGCCCTAGTTACGGCACTGGTTGAAACTAGTCTCAAGTACCTACCTAATGCTTGAAACTTGAGTTAGGCAGTAATATGAATCTAAGCTTGGACTATTTGTCATTTTTTTTTACATATTTGTAAATACAAATCATGTAGGTAAGTATAATTTATAATAATTAATTCTAAAGAATAAACAGTTAATGCCAGACATAAGAAGATTGTGTAGAAAATTGTTAGTATCGAAAAGGTGCAAATCAAAAATTTGAGGGTCGTGTCTAAATAGGTATAATAATATTTTAAAATATTTAATTGAACAAAGGATGACCAATGATGCACCAGCACAACTTAGCATTCTTAGATCCTTTGTAGCACAATACTGATGAAACAGCTGGCAACGATTTTCTTTTATCAGAAAAAGGTCATGAACAATAACTAACAACTTTTATGTATGTATATAAAGATATAACATATCTTAATAATTAAAAAATGTGTCATCATCACGCAAGATATTGACCCAAAGTTGTAAAAAAGGATACACTTGGAAGCCTTGTAGAATAGTCTCCACACGGTCTTGTCGAGCTTCCTCAACGGGCATAACTTCCGTCATTGTGTCAGGTGTTTCTCTAACTACTCGATTTTACGAGAAAAAACGTAATTTGTACAATCTTTCTCTAAAATTTGATTTGTACAACAATTTTCACTAAATCACAACAGAAAATGACAGATTGAGTTGACACTTTGACCTTTGATTTGACAGAAAATTACAGAATAGACAATAGACCATGAACAAAACAGGAACTAGATGTTAGAGGTGTACCAAAACATCAAAAAATCACTGTTCCGGTAGTTCCGGATCGGATTTTTGTATTGATTAATTTTTATTATCTGTATCATTACCATAGAGTCATTAACATTAATCTACGTTCCATTCTGTGCGCCAAGGTTTAAACCTATAATTATCCTTTGCGTTCTTTCAATTATTTTACCAATTAGTGACAGTTTCGGTTAGTTGAATTCTTATTAATTAGCCATTAAAAGTTGTTTTCTATATTTTGTTTTACATAGGGAAGGATACGTCCATTAAAGTATTGATTATTATTAACTTAAGATAGAAAGTAATTTTGCGTATAACGTAGTACCGATATTCAAAATGGATGACAAAATTGACAGAAAATAGAATAAAATGAAAGAGAATAGAATAGTTGTTGGTATTTTTGTATACCTACCTGCAGTGTAATTCAAGAAAACATTAAAGCGACTAGATAACTGGCGGATGTACAGATTTAGGCAACTGCATTTATGTAACGTATCGATTAGGGGTTGTTTTGATTCAGAGAGCATTAATTTCTATGAACTCGAAAAGCGAAACTGACGAAGCTTCAAGGTAATTTTATTTGTCGTAATTTTTCAGCGTAAAAATTTTCATTGTCATCTGCATCATAAGTTCAATAAAATGTTATTATATAAATCCGTTTACGGCTATTATTAACTGATGCGTAATAATAACAAAGGTTAGGAGCATTACTTGCTATTTTCGTTCTTTGTTTTGTGCTAAAATTGCGTCGCATTGACAGGAGGAATCGTGTACAATGTTTATGTATGTATTTGAAGGGGGAGCGAAGCATCATCGTCAAAAAACCCAACCCCGGATAATAATTCTGAAGAGGAACCTACATCGAGTTTATGCTCTGGTACAGTTACCAACCATACACAAGACATTATGAAGCGCGCTGCCGCTAGACAGCTGATCGAGAGGTATTTCTACCAGTTACTGGATGGCTGTGGCAATCCAAGCTGTGACAATCAGTACTGTGCATCAAGTGGCGAGGTAAGATTTAATTTAATTTTAATGTTTGCTTATCTTGTCGTTCTGGTTGACAGATAATCAATATTTACTGCCAAGCCTTGAAAAAAGTAAATCTGCACTGATGTGGCATTGATTAAAATAATGATAACCAATATATTTTTATTAGTAAATTACAATTTGGCAGTTGATAATAAGTTGCAGTACCAGACTCATCCCTAGTTTCTGAAAGACTATTAAAATTAATCACTTGTGAAATCTCTTGTCAAAGGAAATGATTGGACAATGTTTTTGGTCAACCAATCACAACAGCTGATATAAGATTTGACAGCAAATTAACTGATCAGAGGGTTGGTTAATCAGCCTTTTGGAAACCGGGTGTAAGGCATTGATATTGTAGATACTAGGTACTATAATCAGAACAAAATTCACTAAACAATTTACTGGTGGATGAAACACCCGCATTCTCATGATGAAACACTTAAAATAAAATAATTGTTAGGAGCAGACAAATCTGTCTACCCTCTTTCTTAGTCTTTTGCTATGCTCACTACTGTTATCCCGTAAGTAAATTGTTTAGTGAAGTAAAAAAGTGTGAAAATTTAAAACAGAACAAAATTATCTGTATGACCCAGTTTTTTTGTTCAAGATTATTAATTTTAATTTATTTTGTTATTGTTATATAACAAAACATAATATTATGTATGAGTATGCTCCTGTAATTAATTATTTTATCTTTATAGTTATTGAAAATAAAAGACAAATAAAAAAAATATCTTAATAAGTCTACATGGTTTTTTTAACCTTTCTGCTTATGCTGAATATAGACCTCTGCTCACCATGCTCTCAGCATGCTATCTGTTTATAAAAATAATTCAATAAAGCAAGAACCAACATTTGAAAAAGAAACAAACCTGACAAAGTTGTATGCTAGTTCCATCTCATGGTCTAAGATCCGAGCTAAGAACGACTGTACCCAATCTGTTTAATGGATGAAAAGCATTTCATATCAAATTTAGTATGCTAAAAATTATATTGAGAGTGGGTTGCCTAAAAAAATCCTGGCCAGACTATGATTATTTTAAAATTGAAGTGTATTTTTTTTTAACATTGTACCAATGTGTTTAACAAATAAATTTAATATATCTGTTCTTAGCTCGGATCTTAGGGTATCACACTCTAAACATTAAATACAAAATAAATACCTATTTAAATAATTATTTTTAACCAAATATAACATGATTTAAAAACAAATGGAATCAATTCTTCTACTGATTCTGAACTACATTCAGGAATTGTAAAAACTAAAAATAATGTTGTATTGAAAAAGTTTTATTTTAAATAGGCCAGAAATCTGTCGCCAAATGAGGCAGCTGCTGAGGCCATAAAACTGTTCTACAATGAGGCTCGCCTCTGTGACACACTGCCCAACAAAGTTCCTCGCACAGAGGCAAGCGGCTGTGATTCTAGTGCTGGGTAAGCATGATTGGATTTCCTTCTTAATTTTCGCATATTTACATAGAAATAGTAACCAGTGAGAGACTATTTTCTAAATCCAATAAGAAGTTAGAAATGACTCTACATAAATGATGTAATCATCATAATATTAGTGTTACACAAGTGTCAACTATAAAGACATGATCAGTAAGCTGATTTTAGAATGATAAAATCTATAAAAATGTCAGTCGCAATGGAAACAAAACATTGTTTAACATGCTTATGGTCACTTATACTAAAGCATATTCTTTATAAATAAATATGTAAGTGCCAACCATCAACAATAGCTAATGATCTAGAAGCATTGTGTAAATTACTCCTTACTTTATTAAATCCAGACTAATGCTAATTGTATCACAGAATTTTGGCAAGAACAGTACAATCAAACAAGGAATATATGCAAATAGCTTTTCAATTCACCAAGATTATCATGAGTAAAAATACCTCAGCAATAAACATTCCAGGAATAACAACAGCTTATTTGTTTAGAACAACATGTAACACTTCAAGTGCAAAAGACAAAGAGGACAACAAGAACATGGAGGCTCATCCCTCAACAACGTCAGTGAAGGAGAGCACCTCCAGGGAGGAGGAACCACAAACTAGTCATAATGTATCTCACCAAGAGGAATCCAAAACTCGTAGTCATAACAGTAAGTCTTTTTACATTCTTCCACAGTCAATTCTTGATAATTCAAATCTTCAATAATTTTAATCTCTATAATTCGAAGTAATACGGTAGTTGACTACTGTTAAAAAAGTAAAAATAAATTATTTTATTTCAAAGAAGGAATAGGAAACAAAAGAAAATAAACATATATCACAAAATGAAAAATATAGACGCTATTAAAGTTTTTGGAGGGAGTATTTTCCGTCTTTGTCCTGCGAAACGGACATAGTATGCGGTGGTAAGGTGGTGTGGAGTTAAGTACGACGTTTGCGTGGTGTTCCGCCACCGCGTGATAGTGCCGGCCCTGTCTAACAAATCATTTTAAAACGCTTATAACTTTGCCAATTTTGTAGATGTTTCATCAGTTTTTTTGGTGTTAAATGTCTTTTTTCAAATAGTTTAAAGATTCAAAATATAAAAAAAATTGTCAACATCCCTATTGTTGGGTTCCTAGAAATACTCTTGGTATTACAAACCTCTCCGCATTTCGAACTTGTAATCATTCGAAATATTATAAAAGCCCCTTGAATTTCGAATTATCGAGAGGCGACTGTACTTCAATCTATTTAAAAATACCGCTATAAATAACATGACCTATTCCCAATTCAACAATTTTCGTGAAGTAACATTTGTATAGTATGACGGTAAAGGCGCTTGCATATTTGCTTTGCATTGCTTGTGTAGGCCACTCGTTTGTCAATAACTTCGTCAGAAGAGAATTCATACTAGTGGTCGCCCAGTGGTCGAAATACGACCGTAATTTAATGTATTTGTAAAACATTATTTATAAATTTTAGGTTTCTGCCTTTCTTCTCCATATTTATTATACATAAACTGTAACTATGCCAAATCTCACACTCTTCCGTGCCCGCAATATGCTTAAAAAGCGGTATAAAGTTTTCTCTTCACATATTAATACATATATTAATACATAGATGTAAATAGCGCTATCTCAAAAATAGTGCACTGGTTCAATGTTAATAACTTACTTTTGAATGAAAAGAAAACTAAATGTATTAAGTTTACGACACCTAACGTTAGACAGGTGAAAACTAGTGTACTAGTGAAGGGTGAGGAGCTGAATCTTGTGGATACCACAGTGTTCTTAGGTATAACATTGGATGCTAAGCTTCAGTGGGGACCACACATAGATAAGTTGTCGAAAAAGCTTAGCTCTGCAGCATACGCTGTTAGAAAAATTCGCGATTTAACTGATCTTGAGACTGCCCGTTTAGTATACTTCAGTTATTTTCATAGTGTCATGTCGTACGGTATTCTGTTGTGGGGACATGCCGCCGACATACAGACTGTTTTTGTTTTGCAGAAAAGAGCTATTCGATCAATTTATAAGTTAAGTCCCAGACATTCACTCAGAGAGAAATTTAAAGATATTAATATAATGACTGTTCCATCTCAGTACATTTATGAAAATCTATTGTATGCACATAAAAATATTAATCTCTTCACTAAATATAGTGATATTCATAATATTAATACTAGAAACAAACATAGACTTGTTGTTCCTGCCACGAGGCTCCAGAAAATAAGTGGCACATTTAAATGCCAAAGTATACGCTTTTACAATAAAATCCCTAGCCATATTCAAAAATTAAGCCTTAATAAATTCAAATCATTAATAAAGCGAAAACTTTGTCATAAAGCCTTTTATAGTGTTAAAGATTATATGGAGGACAAAAAGGCTTGGGATTGAGCTGTTCCAATACATACATGGGCCAATACTACTATTGACATAACCACTAAATTATTGCTCTTTTATTTGATTTTATAATTTTTTCTATAAATACACTTTGACATTGAATGTTTCCTTTTGAAACAATTTATATACAAAATGACATTGAATGTGATAATAATGATAATATATTGATTATATTATTGTAAATGTGAGTACTATGTGGGTTATTATGTTACTGTTATAGATCTCAAGTTCAGTCTGACAGTTTGAGTACTTTAGGGGGCCTACCCAAATGTCCTCTCTGATGGTAATGTTCGTCGGGTCGTTGAGCTCCCTAAGTCTGGGTTGAGCTACCACGATACCCGGCACATGCGTGCACAGTCAGGTCAGGTCCACTCAAATCTGTATGGCTCTTTCCTCTAAAGGCCATTTCAGACTAACCTGCATGGTTCTTACACAATTTATCTTAATTGTCTGGACTTTAAAAGAGACATCAACCTTTGAGTTTGTTTCGGTGTTTCTTCTCAAAGGTAGTCATATAGGAAACACCGAACTCATCTAGCTTAAAAAATGTGTTGACGTGTAAAAGTGTTATTTTTAACCTATTTACAAAATAAATATCATTTATCATTTATCATTTATCATTTATATTCACCCTTCACAAATCTGTTTAGAGCAAATATATATAATAGAATAGAATAAAGGTTTATTGTTTCCAGCATTACAGCACTTATTATGTACCTACCTAGGTAGACAAAAATATATGGGAAGCAAAAGGTTATAATGAAGGAATGTGATCTTTTTACAATCTAGGGTGCACCATATTGTTGGATATTCAAGTCCAGAAACGTTACAGTCACTATATTTCTAAACTGTACACATTATCAACCTGTATTGAAGATTGGGTGAAATGGCGCTAAGTCACGTCGCCCTAAAGCCAGCGATTTAACGAAACAATCGTATACATTTGCTAATAACCATAGTATTCAAAAATAAAGGATTTAACATTATCATTAACATTACCCAGAATCAATAATATTCATTCTTGGTAATGTTAATGAGTTACACTTAAAGGTTTAATATATCACACTTGTTGAGTACATATTGGCGTTTAATTCATAATTAAGTTAATTACTTTTAACTTTCTCATTGAAAATATCACATCAACCAATATTTTAACTCATTTACATTTTTGTTTTCGTATTGTACACTTGCTCCTAGCAACCCATCAATCCCTGTGATAGGCTGAATAAATTAATAAGTTGAACATAAGATGGATACACAGAACTTTATATGGCTAGTGAAGAAGCTTGACGATTTGATAATTTCGTTGCTAGATGGTGCCCCGTTGACAGAGGAGCGTATGTATGAGTTGTGTGAAGAGTGTCTGCAGACTAAAGTTCGGCAGCCTCTGATCAGGGCGCTGGGGGAGGCGTTCACACAACCGGCCATACTGGCCAGGTGTTTCGCCAGCAAGGCGGCCGAAAACAGTGATGAAAACGGGAAGATGAATGAAGGTGAGATATGTCGTAATAAAATAACTAAGTCGAAGTACTCGCGGTCTAAGTTGGCCGGACTGATGTTCGTGCGAATAGCTTCTGTGTATTTTTTATTTAAATGACTTCACATGCATGAAATTGTGGAAAGCCTGATATAGTTGCCAGCATTTATCTTGAGTTTTCGGCGGAGTGGTCGCGGTTTGTGTGCGCGTCGTATTATCTCAGGAGTAAGGTCCAAAATCGCTTAAACTAATTAAGGACCAGAGCTCAAGATTCGTGCAGGGTTTTGTATCAGACCAATCAAGTTATATTATGCGCGTATTGTATGCAAGTTTCATAGTAGAATGACATACTTCTAATAAATATGCCATCGATTTTTATACAGGTTATATCGCGTTTAAAACAAGCTTTTTGTAAGTGTAAATGTATATTTTAGATAAGGAGTCAAAAGCAATGTGTTTATCAAGTGATCCGGATAAAGACGTGGACAGCGTGGCGGGCCCGGAGCTAGATGTGGCCTCGTGTCGCAGAGCCTTTCAATACCTTGCCAAAGTAAGTGAAGCCCAGTGGAACTTATAGGACTTAGAATTAATTTTTTTAAGTGTCTTTATTGGCAATATACATTTATTATAGGCATAAGGAATTCCGTAATAATACTCGCCCCAAAAAAAGTTCATTCACTAGGTAATGTACAGACGCCATTATTTCGTTATCCCTTTTTTGCTATTACAATTTTTTTGAAAATAATCCTATTTGGGTTATTTTCAAAATGTTTGGCTAATAGTGGTACTAATTAGTGGCGAACGTTAGGTGAGTGCCTGCCTGGCGCCCCGTAGCCTTCGTATACACTCAGGGCTGCGGGATCCCAGGCAGCTCTTACTATAAAGGGGACATAAAGTTTAACGAGAACTGTATGCCTTGCACGCTTTTGATGAGCCAATTGCAGAATGGCTCATCAAAACTGCAAACAATATTTTTAACACTATAAGTTACGACTTGTAATTCCAAAGCTTGTTCAAATATCAATATTCATCAGAGTAGACAGAAATACCCCGTTTTTGGGACAAGTCCCTTAGTAAAGTCCTCTCAATAACTAAAAACATAATCTTAGGTGCCATCAGAATACTACAGCTCAGCATTAGTGACGTCACTGAAAACGCTCGCAGACAACATGTGTATAGACCTGCGGATAACGAAGAAGATGAGTGTCGAAGACGCGGTGAACTGCTTCGTCATCGCCTTCGAAGTGCCCGACCTGGGCTGCAGCGACTACCTGGAGATAGCACTGCCTGCATTGTGTCAGGCTGCTGAACATTTGTCGCTTAAAGGTAGCATAGTGGTTCTAACTTCTAAGTTCTAACATATTGTTGTGAAATTAGCGGTTTAACGCATACCGCAAAAAACGGGCCAAGTGCGAGTCGTACTCGCGCACAAAGGGGTCCGTATCATTTTTAGCCATATGTACTTATAAAGTGAAAAAAACCCGACCGCAAAACTAAGTTTGTTTGTGCAGGAATTTTGATGATTTTGACAAAACTGTACTTACTAGTTAGGAACATCGTTTTAATTTTGGTGCAATATTTGGGTCAATTCCTATCAACTCTAATTATTTCAGATTTTTCGCTCCGCAAACTTCGGAGATAAGGGAATGGTATTTTTTCAGACATTTTTGATCATATGGCGAAAACTGTGAGACATAAAATAAAATGAAAATATATTTTGAAATGTGCAGATCAAGCCCTTTCATATTATATGTCACTTGACCTAGTAACCCCACTTTAAAATTTCGGCCCCCTACTCCGGCCCCTTTTGCAATGAAAATAAAAATATTTTTTGAGTTTTTTCATTTGCAATAAAGTTGGGCAAGCATTTTTTGTAACTGTTCCAAATTTCAAGTCGATAGCATTAGTAGTCGCTGAAATAAGCAACCGTGACAGACAGACAGACAGACGAAGTCGCACCATAAGGGTTCCTTTTTTACCATTTTGGCACGGAACCCTAAAAACGGTTTAGATGTGAAGAAATGGCTTAATACAAGCCATCTAAAGATTTCGCAATTCATCATCGCGTGTGAATCGTTTTTTCTAGGCAAGCGTGCTCCCTCGTAGATCGCATCATCGCTTAACATCAGGCGGTCAAACGCAAACCTACTATTAAAAAAAAAACATAATGGCTCGTAATCATGTGTCGAACATTGCAATATGAACCATGATTTCAGTATCATAAAATTTTGTTAAATAGTTATACCACCACTTTTCCACACTTAGCCTCCTGATTGGACCATTGTGTGTGTGTAACCCACAGGAGCGAGTATGTGGTGACAGCTCAATTTCTTCCAGATATCATATTATCATATCATAAAAGTCATGCTAGTGCAAAGAACTACATTTTGTTTAAACATTGGTGCTGATTCTGTTGAACATCGCACTAAACTAATTTTAATCACACTATCGTTGAGTTGCAGAAAAGGTAATTAAGTTTTAAAGGAGAGTTTAACGATAGAAATTGTATGGTTAATGCCGCCTTTAAAATTTAATTATTCTTGTGCAACTGACCATATATCTCTTTCTTACAAATATCATTGAATAAGGACAGAAAATATTTAGAACTGTCAAATTAGTCTACGCCCTTGTCATTTACGGGAAAATAGTCATGACCTTTTGCGATTACGAATAAATTGACAATAAAACTATTCAAGTGGACTAATTTGACAGGATTAAATATCTGCTATCCCTCTCTCATGTTTTTTATTAGAAAGAGACATAATGCGACTAAATTAGTTTAGTTCGTAAACAACAGAATCGGCACCATTGTCTCTTTCAATAAATAATCTTCAGAGGTGGAGCAACCGCAGTTATATTATAACAAAGTTATTTTCAGGCAACACTTTAGTATATGACCTATTTTTATATTGGGAACTATGTTGGTAGGTCAAGCAAGGCTGGCACGTATCTGGGCGCAACATTGTAAAGACAGTCTACGTCATATACTGGAGACACTTCAGCAGCTCATAACCCTCAGGGTTATATCCACCAACTACACGAGGCAGTTTCAGGTGCAGGACGACGAGGTCGTCACCGTGGCAACCAAGTTCATGAAGGTAATTTGTTGATAATAACTACCAAGGAACTGATTTATAAAGTTTTATTCAAGTACTGTTGTTCTGTTATCTTTATGATGCTATTATCTGATCACTTTGTTATCAATAAAAGCAATATAGACAGATTTTGTCTTCAACCTAAAAATAAAGTGGTCATAAATGACCACTTCATTTTTAAGTGATCCTATTATTAAGGCTTCTGTTTTTCCTTGAGGTGAACCCTTATACTATGAAGGTTCCGTTTATACTATAAGGGTCCGCACAGACGGACGACATAGTGATCCTATAAGGCTTATAGGATCACTTTGTCGAGCATTTATGATGCATATTTGCATGCATATTTCGCCCATTTTAAGTTGCATATAATCCGGTCCCTACTTTAACCATCAGGGCGTGAGTCCTACTCTCACTTGTCCGGTTTTTTTAGGGTTTCGTACCTCAAAAGGAAAAACGGAACCCTTAAAGGATCACTTTGTTGTCCGTCTGTCACCGGACCCCTACAAACATAATATTATGTTAAGCGTTATGTATGAGAATATAGCTTGCTGCTGCTGGTTGATGCTGTTCAACTATATTCTCATAGATGGCGCTATTGCGCCATCCTGAGAAAACAATGGTTCAATGACTATATTCTCATAGATGGCGCTATTGTGCCATCATGTTTTAAGGCGCTATAGGTCCAGCGAAATATTTTACGTGCGGGGGTGAAGAACACGATGCGGCGCGCGCGCCCGCGGGCTACGGGGTGGCGCGTTGACGAGATCTCTTGCGGCGGGCTGAGCGCGACGCTATTACTTTTAGTGGAAATTGGCGCGCATATAGTGTAATTAAAGTAGTTGTCAAACTTTATTAGGTAGGTACCTACTTTTGGTACAAGTTAGTTTAGCGAATTAAGTCAATTTATTTTTTTTGGTGGTTATTTGGAAAAACTAGGTAGGTATGTACTAACCTTTTAGAAATCGGACTAGGTAGCGTTAATTTACCTAAACTTCGAAGAACAGAGGCCAAAAGTGGAGACTTTCTAACGACAACGTTTTTTCTGGGCCGAAACTTATTCTAGGTTTCTAGACATCACCACTCTTTATAGGTACGTTATAATAACACGTACCTATATGGATGTTTCTCACGAACAGAGAGATTTTGACTAATTAAAATGGCTTTAAAAAAAAAAAACCGGCCAAGTGCGAGTCGTACTCGCGCACCGAGGGTTCCGTATCATTTTTGGACGTATAAAGTGAAAAAATCCGGACCCATAACTAATTTTGTTTGTGAAGGAATTTTGAAAAAACTGTACTAGTCAGGAACATCGTTTTATTTTTGGTGCCATATTTGGGTCAATTCCTATCAACTCTAATTATTTCAGATTTTTCGCCCCGCAAACTTCGGAAATAAGGGGGGGGGGAATGGTATTTTTTTGGTCATTTTTCATCATATGTCGAAAACTGTGAGACACAAAATTAAATAAAAATATATTTTGAAATGTGCAGATCAAGCCCTTTCATATGATATGTCATTTGACCTAGTAACCCCACTTTGAAATTTCGGACCCCCACTCCGGCCCCTTTTGCAATGAAAATAAAAATATTTTTGGACTCTTTTCATTTGCAATGAAGTTGAACAAGCATTCTTTATAACTGTTCCAAATTTCAAGTCGATAGCATAAGTAGTTGCTGAAATAAGCAGGTGTGACAGACAGACAGACAGACAGATGAAGTCGCACCATAAGGGTTCCTTTTTTACCATTTTGGTACGGAACCCTAAAAATGCAAGAAATCACTGTAATAAAAATTTTAGATGAAGGAGAAACTATTTTCTAACAGTGTTTTTGTTATAAACTTTATTTATCGTACCTACGTACAATTTGTAAGTTATCAACTATAATATTTTTGTACAGAAAACTCATGCGAATATGAACATTAATAATAATTAATGTATAAGAATAAGGTTCATATTCATATAAGAGAATATAAACAAGCGCTTTACACGAATATGAACCTTAATTAAATACAAATAATGTTCATATAACGCCAGATGAATCCATATGAATTAGAACCAGAATAATGAGAATTTACAACAAATTCGACTGTAAAATTACTTCAAGACAATTTTGACCGTTAAAAATAAATTACTTATTGTAGGTATCCTATTTGCTTTTATATCAATAAACGTTATACATACTACAATGGGCAAAGAACAATGGTCAAATTCCTATAGAAGCTGTACCTGACATTCATTTGTTTATGACCCTGTACAAATTATAATATAATTATAGTTTGAATGTTTTTCATGTGGTAAGCACCATCCTGGATGAAAATAGTATCTAAATAGCCAAGATATTATAATATCGTCCACAATACTTTAGAGGGTTAGAATCCACAACTAACTTGATATACTGATAAGCAGACGACGTAGGTTAAATAGATCATAATTATTTATATGAATACATTGCATTGATCGACAATCGCACAATGCATAAATAACACAATTCATAACAAACCCAATAACAACTGTGTCGAACTCGGACCAATAATTCTTCCGAGGTGGTGAATGATCGCCTGTATCAATCGATTTGAATCGCGCTCATGGCTTTCCGTTTTGATATCTATGTATTTATTGAATTGAATTACTGATAATAAATAATCAGAAAAACGAGAAGAATAATTATTTTTGATTAATTAGTAATTTCGTATGCAAAACTAAACGTCAATTTGGTACGTCCTGAGCATTAATATAAATAATTTCTAATAAAATAACATAAACAAAAAAATATATATCTCTTTTTCTGGCTTCCTAGAAAGATACCTATTTCTTTTACTATTTATAGACCATAAAAAACTTTTATAGAAAAAAATTACCGTCTTCAAAAAGTCACTACAAGTAAAAATGATAATTTTGGTTTCGTAAGTCGGTGGCTATGGTTTTTGTTTGCTTTTTTTAGCACCGACTTCCGTAACCAAAATTATTACATATTTTCATTTGTAGTGACTTTTTTAGTAGGTACCTTCTTTATACTGAGTTAGATTACTTTCCTGAATTCATTCATCAGTACATCTTCTACGTATTGTATTATGCATATAACTTCGTTTATGTATAGGGAAGATTACCTAATGTGTTATATACTATAACCTTCCTGAAAGTATGTAGATTATGATAGTGAAAATCCAATCCAAATCGGATTAGTAGTTTTTGAGAAAATCGCGCAAATACAAACATTTATATACATAATTACATACAGGGTGTTCCGTTATGAGTGGTCCAAGAGAAAACCCCGGTAAAAGGACATGTCTAGCTATCAGTATACAGCTTTAGTTTGGGAAATTTCGATATCGATTAGAAATAATATTATTGTTACAAGTTTTCATGAAAATCTTCTCATAGGCGCGATTTTTTTCTTTGAATAAGTAATTTCGAAAAACGATCTCACTTATTCATTAGAACCTTCTCATAGGAAATTGTAGACAAAATGTAGGTTTTTTGATGTCTAAAAATCGGTTATTTCTAATCGGTATCGAAATTCCCCAAACTAAAGCTGCATACTGATAGCTAGACATGTCCTTTTACCAGGGTTTTCTCTTGGACCACTCATAACGGGACACCCTGTATATACATACATACATACGGATCGAATACAGAACCTATCCTCTTTTGAAGTCGGTTTTTTTCCTTTTTAACCGACTTCATTAGTACCTACTTTATACCAAGTAAGATTACTTTCCCGAATTCTTTCATCAGTACATCTTCTACGTAGTGTGTGCATTTATGCATATAACTTTGTACATAGGAATAATTACCTAATGTCAAAGTCAAAACATTTATTTCAATTAGACCATTTACAGGCACTTTTGAAATTTCAAACAATATTACAATAGTTTTCAGTCGGTTTGTCCGTTAGTTGAAGCTAGTTGTCCGTTCCAAAACGTAGATTCTTATGGAGAAGAACGGACAAGAAACTCCATGTTTACTCTTTTTCAATAAATTCGGTTACAATTTCTTTGATTACAGTGATGCCCTTATATGTGAGAACTATGTTTAGTAAGGTACAAAATAATAATATCAACTAGAAAAATGTAAAAACATTGCTTAGGCAGTCAAGAGATGAGCAGTACCAACTGACAGCGCCCGTTCACGGACATGACGTGCGCATCAGCAGTCAGCACCATTCAACTCAACCATTTTGGAGGGAATCGAATGATCTAATACACACGCCACCATCAGCGGTACATTTAAGCGAGCATGACATGCTCTCAACTCCCATACTACAGATAAGCTTAAAACTTAAATAGCTAGGTACATTAGGTACATAGCACTCACATACACAATATACTCAAAGAAAGTTACTCAATTACAAAACTAACGTTATTCAAATGCATATAACAAAACAAACCAACTTACTATTGGAAATTAATACATTAATTCATGACAATTTCTGATTATATTACCTATAAATATCAGAAAAATAAAATAATTTACAAAGTCATAAAAAAGAGCTTCAAGGGCAGATAACTCCGATTACATGAGTCTAAGTGGTTGTGGAGCAGGACCAGCATTAAGCCAAGCATTCTTACCAGCATAAAATCTAGTTTGTAATATGCTTGCCTACATAGTGTGCGTTTTATACAGTCTTTGAATTTATTCTCATTTAATTGAAGAACGTTGAGAGGTAGTTTATTATAAAATTTTATGCAGTATCCAATAAAACATGTATGTACTTTGGATAATCTGTGCGTGGTTGGACTAGTTGGTTTTCATCTCGAGTACTGTAATGATGTCTTTCGCATCTTTTACAATGTATTATATACTAAAACCTTCCTGGGGCCCAAGTCTGCTAATGCAATTGTGATTGTGATAATCGTGTCAGAATGGTCTCTCAATGACATCGTTTTGACCAATGACGAAACAGATACTCTTACTCTAAGCCAATGAGCGCTTAGGATTCGACCGTTATAGTGTCATTATGACACCACTCATACACATTTGCAATAGCAGAATTGGGGCCCTGCAAGTATGTAGATTATGGTAGTGAAAACCCCATCCAAATCGGATCAGTAGTTTTTGAGAAAATCGCGCACATACAAACATACACACATACATACGGATCGAATACAGAACCTCCTTTTTTGAAGTCGGTTAAAAATGAACCGATTTTTCCATGTGGGTATATGGAATATTGGGTCGCCGTCAGGTACGATAATTATGTCCATTGTTCTTTGAAAAACTGCAAATATAAATGAAGTAATTACCTTACAAATGCCAGATCACAGACGTATTTTTTTTATTACATACTTCCGAACGCAACCGACTTGACGTTCACTCTAAACAGTGTCTTGCAGAACACCATATTTTATTCTTGCCAATCGCGTTGACGGCGCACACAAAGAAGTAACCAACAATTCTACAGGGTGGCAGGTTAGACAGTGGAAATATTTTAAGGGGTCATTGTACTCATCATTATGAACAACTTTTACTATGGGACCAAACCTGAAATCGCGAAAAAAAATCAGCTATTACATACATTTCTGTTCACATTCGTCAACAAAATGTATGGAACAGCAGATTTTTTTTTTCGCGATTTCAGGGTGGTGGTTGAATTGAATGGTGTTGTTCATAATGATGAGTAAAATGACCCCTTAAAATATTTCCACTGTTTAACCTGCCACCCTGTATACTTGCAGCGCCAACACACGGCAGATGAATGACTATGTTGCTTACGGACGTTTTTGCAATATAATTTGTATCAATTAATGTATAAAACCTATTATATATTAATTGATACAAATTATAAGACAAGACCCATTTTTTACATTCATCAGCTACACAGGGTGGCAGGTTAGACAGTAGAAATATCAAAAGGGGTCATTGTACTTGTCGGTTTTAATATCGTGTTTTATGTTATTTTGAGTTATTATTTCTTTAATTTTAGTATTGATTAAAGTTTACAATTTGTTTCCTATTGGATTTGTATTATTTTCTTATTAGAATTGTGTAGGAATAAGATTTCATGTTTTTTATGTAAAGTCGTGAATACCTTTGTAACCATAATCGAGGTTTTGTGTACATCGTGTTTTTATAGTGTAGGAATGTTGTTTACATAAGATGTATATAAGCAGTTATACCTCTCGACGATAGGAAAGCTATAATTTGAGAATAAGTGTTATGTACATAAAATTGCATTTGTAGGATTGTTGTAATGTGTTATATAGAATCTAGTCATGTATTTGGGTTCGGTAGGAAGGCTAGGACATAATGTTGTGTAAATACTCTGAATTTCATGGATATTGTGCCTATAATATAGATCGATATGTGTTTGAAAATGCGATATTTCTGTGTGTAAGTTAGGATGATAAATTGTATCTTACTAGACGTGTGGTAGTCTAGAAACATGTATCTAACAAGAATATTGCAGATCCGATAGGAAATGGCTATGTTATAGGCAAAGAAACTTTTTTATGTGACTAGTTAGGTCCATGGGAGTTGTACCATTGGATAGGTAGGATTTTTAACACTTGTGTAATTTATGTTTGGATATTTAAATAACGTTGATTAGAAGGGCTCACACGTAGTGAAAACGAAAGTGAATTAGGATTCAAAAACACGGCTCTATGTGAGGTAAAGTAATTAGGTTATATAAGAAACGCGTGCTCTCCGAGGCACGGAGGGATCTCGATGTGTAAATAACGGTCACCCATCCAAGGACTGACCGCGGCAAGCGCAGCTTAACCTCGCAGATCGATCGATTAGCGCGGCCGTCATTTAGCCACGAGCCTCTCATAATTTTAATATAATATATTAAATTAGTTTTTTTTTTTAAATAAATTATGATTATAATAATAAAATGCGAAATCCTATTCAAACTAAATCTTATACGTCTCAAATAATAAAGAATATGCTTGCTTACACTCTTGTATTATAAATAAATCTAAAATGATGTACCTACCTATCTATTGTATCTTTTGTTTGACGGATTTTACTGACGGAAAAATATTAAATCGTGACGAATTTTTGACGGAAAATACTAACCTGCTTAGCGGAATTTTGAAATTGTAGTTGGCAACACTGTTTCGAAGTTCGATGTGAGCGTACCTACGTTTATCAGTCAATAGCGCTATTTGCCCAAATATGTGCCAAAACCTAACCTTAATTGTATAAAAAATATTATCTTAATGATATTATTACGTTTGTTAGTCATTTTCACAAAGAATTATTGAAAGTAATCGGTTCGTGAGCGGCGAAAAATTTGGCACGCGTCCTACTCCGGTGAGGTCTGAGACCGGACTGAAGCAGTCGTGCGCACGTTCTAGGAACGTTTTTTGGGTATAAAAAATTATCTAAAATTGCCGTTTTAATTTTTATACAATTTTATTAATGAATTCACTAACTCAATTATTAAATAATATGTTAAAGAATTTTCAAAAATTAAAACGTAAGAAATAAGTCTAAAAAATGAAATATTCGTAATGAAAAAGTATCTTCGAGAGGTATCTTTGGATTTTTTTCTATCGAGTGAAGTTATTCATATCGTGTATTGAATTAATGATTTCACTAGCTAATATGCTTAAGTATACCATATATTTTTTTCTGGGTGGAAACTGTAAGAAATCTTATAAAAAAATGAAAAATTCTAGAGCTCATTCTAGCGTTTTGTGATCCCATAGCGCCTTAAACGTCTGAGGAAGGTATTGAACTTTCGGTGCGCGAGTCCGACTCGCACTTATCCGATTTTTTTAAACACACCTGCTAATGAACAATTTGTGTACCACAGATAGTGTACCACGCGAACATGTTGGCCGGTCTGATGGAGTCGAACAACTTGCGCGAGGAGCCGATAGTGATCGCGAGCCAGCAGGACCCGCTGGAGAATGTTCTCGGTCACCTGTACCCGCCCACTTCTATGAAGGCTTCCAAGCACTCGCAGCCCGACGACCCCTTAGGTAAACATGCTCCTGAACAGTACCCCTATCATGAGTTTTTTTGCCGTATAGTATCGCTAACGTAAGCATATTTTGATTTGAAAATATACGTTTGTTACACAATATTTATATAAATTAAATACATAATTAATTTATCTGTATTTTTTAAAATGTGCAAATTGTATAAAATTTTATCAAAATGTTCCAGGACTGCTGTATTTTAGATTCGAAATATGCTTACATTAACAATACTATACGTCAAAATAACTCATGATCGGGGTAAGAACACTGTTGCAGAGTCATGGGTATTTCTTTACATTATACCAATTTATTTCTTGAGATTTTCATAGACGTGTATTATCTACAGTAAGTGGCAGTAAATATTGAGGATTTATCGAAATGCATTTTGGTCACACGATACCGATAGTTATCGGCGATACCGATACGGATGGTGGTAAAATCAAAATAATCAAAATTAATATTAACCAAAAATTTTTATTAAGGAAACGAATCTTTCTCAAGCTATACGAGGAAAAGCGATTTCATAAGTCCGTTTGAATGAGATCTGCTGCAGAAAATAGTCTCTCTGATGCGATATAACTCATTTGAAAGTGTTTGAAATGTATCGGTGTATCGGCAAACAAATATCACCGATACCGATATATCGAAAAAATCTAAGTATGGCCGATATATCGGTATCCGTATCGGTATCGGATGCATCCTTAGTAAATGTTACACATCGAGCTTTAGAAAGAGATATCCGCTAGTTTCGGCTTTATACAGCATCATCTCTGTCGCACAAAGCACTAACTGTCCGGTATCTAATAAACAAGTCTGCAATAAAACGTCACATAGGTATAAGTGACGGATACGACGCTATACAAAGTCGAAGCTAGCCAATAATCTCTTTCTAAAACTCAATATGTAGGTTGTTTCAAAGCTCGCAACATTAAAAGAAAATGGTAACATTGTGTTAAGCAAATGTCGACTTTATAGCCATATTAGCTTGTTGATTTTAGAAAAATATAAAAGTAAAGGAAAACTGGTAATGGTAAAACGCTGGCCTGTGGCTTGAGTCTACAGACAGTTAAAGCATGCTCCTGTCCTTTCTTCATTCCTTTTTATTTATAATGCATGTGCGCTGGTTACGTTTATCTGCCTTCTCCAAAAAAATATGCCACTGATCCGATATCCAATGTAGGAGCAGACAACATACACTCGGCGTCACAAAAATCGCACCTCTTTAAGAATTCCTTTCAAAGTCATTTTAACCCTATTAATCAATAGTAGACATATGACTATAAGGTATCATTGGAAAGGTAATTTATTTAAATTTCAGAATAAATCAACAGATTTGGTTTTTTCTTTACCAGGGAATAAAAAAAAGCAAGCTAATGCAAATGATTAAAAAGTTAAATTTAATTTTATCAGCAAAAATTACAACAAAGTCCTTAAAAACAACTTAAAACCTAGTGTTACCCCCCCTAGCCCTGATGACTGCTTCCATGCGTTCTCTCATGGACCTAATTAATGTGACAACAGTCTCTTGAGGAATGTTGTCCCATTCCGCAACGACAGCATCTTGGAGGTCTTGAAGAGTGGTAGGGGCAGGATCACGTGCCCGTACTCGCCGTTTCAGTTCATCCCAAAGGTGCTCAATAGGGTTCAGGTCTGGACTTCGCGCCGGCCAGCGCATAACAGGGATCCCAACTTCTTGCAGGTAGTCTCTTACAATTAAAGCGGTGTGACAGCGGGCGTTATCGTGCATTAACGTGAACCCACTGCCAACAAAACCCGCATAAGGGACAACCTGCTCCTCTAAGATCTCTGTTATGTACCGATGAGCAGTCAGCGACCCTTGCCCGCGAGCACTTCCAGTCCGAGAAACACACACAAGGTTCGTTTTGCCGTCGATTGATATGCCGCCCCAGAACATGCACGAGCCACCCCCGTATTCCACTGTCTCTTGAATACAGGCTTGTGCGAATCGTTCTCCTTGCCTCCTGTACACTCTTCGACGCCTGTCGTTGCAGAAAAGACACACCCTAGTCTCATCCGAGAAGAGCACAGCCCTCCACTGGTCTATTGTCCAATTTACATGGTCACGGGCAAATTGCAACCGGTCTCTCCTATGCTGTGCAGTCAATTTTGGCCCTGTAGCAGCCCTGTGAGCTGCAATTTTCTTCTCCCGCATTCTTCTTCTAATCGTGGAGACGCTTACAGAAGTTCTGCGAGCTGATCGCAGTTGTTGTTGCAGCTCAACAGCATTGGAGAACCGATTACGTAAAGACGTCGAAACAATGAAGCGATCGTCTCTTTCGGATGTGCACCGTTGTCTTCCAGATCCACGTCTTCGGATATAGCCACCAGTCTCTTGGAAGCGTTGGAACACTCGTCGAACGGAAAAACGACTCAAGTTCAGTTGCCGAGCAACATCACATTGCCGCATCCCTGATTGCAGTAGTGCAATGACTTGAGCGGCTTCATCTGCAGTGGTATCCATCTTCTGGGGTATTTTTCTTGCTGTAACTGTTCACGTGTGTTCACTTCGAAGGTTGAATAGCGAATGACCCACATTTAACCCGGGTCGCCCATTTTATACCCTTGTAGGGAGGTGCAATTAGTGGCCGTTGTAATGCGTATTTTGACAACATTTTTTTAACGTAACGTGCTAATGAGATCTGTTGTGTTTAGGAATTCTAACTGTTGTTAATTTAAAGGTCGTTAAACATACTTTCAATTGATACCAATATTAATTGGGTTTAATGTATTCGTTGATGGCGGCACATGCTTAAAACTTATTTTCGAAGAGGTGCGATTTTTGTGACGCCGAGTGTATTTCATACATTATACATGCTCCGATATCGTATCGGGTCGCATAATGTGGAGACGCAGTAAGAGACCTTTGTTCTGTAGAACCATAACAGGCTGATAAAAATATTATTATTTATTTTTTATATTTTCTTAGCTGCACCATACGCTTATTGCACCCAATATTAATATAAGATTGTTTTGTTTCAGCCATTGAATTAGATATAAATGTTTTAGATGCTAGAAAGCCATACCTGCCATTTGAGGAATTCTACAACGAACCTCTTAGTGATACCATTGAAATGGACATAGACTTTGGTAATTTTAAGACGGAGATAAGTAAAGGTAAGTTAGTACGATTTTTTATACTTGTCCTTTATTTTTAAACGG
This sequence comes from Thalpophila matura, assembly GCA_948465475.1. Classification (NCBI taxonomy): domain Eukaryota; kingdom Metazoa; phylum Arthropoda; class Insecta; order Lepidoptera; family Noctuidae; genus Thalpophila; species Thalpophila matura. The sequence goes on along the minus strand of OX419183.1, from coordinate 6,213,389 downwards.
TTTTATTTAGCTTGCTCTGTTATTGTATTAAAAATCTCAAACTGAGCAAATGGAATTTTATCACAAAAACAAAAATTTGGTTACATGTTATTGAAAATCTTCTAGATTCAATCGGAAGCACAGATCAACCGATTCATTCTTTACTGAAATACATGTACCATCTTCTATTTAGACTTTTTCCAACTGATGCTTGTATACAGTCCATTATTTTATTTCTTTTATCGCTTTTAATGTAATAATTTAGTCTGTAAAATATATACAATTTTTCTAATAAAAGAAAATTACTTTCATTAGAGACCCACCAATTGATAATCTTTTAAACATCGACATATTCACGTTACAGGTAAAAAATTCGCCTTCCTAAGGTACCCGTTCATCCTGACGGTGGCCACGAAATCTCTCGGCCTGTACTACGAGAACCGCATCCGTATGTACTCGGAGCGTCGCGTGTCGTTACTGCATGCGGTCGTGGGAGCCTCACCACCCATGCCCTTTCTACGGCTCAAAGTTAGACGGACGAATATTATCGATGACGCGCTTGTGGGGGTGAGTTATCACTTGATTGTTGATGTTTTTTACAGCCGGAATTGTATTTTATAAGTAGTCTCTAGCAGCTAAGTCCCTAAACTTTTATCTCGTTGTATTGTCTATCTATGTGAACAGAGGGCTGCATTCATTCGGTACCCCTCATGCATAAAAATGTTTTAGAAAACGGGATATAGGTACCGACAGGAAAGATGATCACAGATCGCGCATGTACATTTTTGGCCCTATAGACAATAGACAGTTGACAATACGTAATAGAAAATAGTGCAATAGACGACGAGCATTGACTGACGAACCAATCGCGTGCAGCCCCGGCGACCCCCGTCTTCTTCATTGCGCCAAAGAGACCGAAAAACCAGCTAATGCGCAGGTGACGTTTGTGATCATGAGTGATGCCGCTAGTTATACCTAACCTACCTATTGCAGCCGTCCGTACCTCCAAAGAATCCGTCCATATTGTTTCGGCGTGGAACACGGGAGTTAATAAATGCTAGTTTACGTCCCGAGTTGGTATACTGTAGCTCGGGATACGATAGTAAATAAAAGCACAGTCCAATAATATTTTCTCAATCAATCTTCAGCTGGAAATGGTAGCCATGGAGCGGGCCCTAGACCTAAAGAAGCAGCTGGTAGTGGAATTTGAAGGCGAACAAGGTGTAGACGAGGGCGGCGTCTCCAAAGAGTTCTTTCAGCTGATAGTGGAAGAGATCTTCAACCCTGACTACGGCATGTTCACGCAACAACCTGACTCGCTCACTGTATGGTATGAATATTTTTTTCTTACTACAAAAAGGACGAAGTTCTTTATTCGTCTCGTTGTTTATTAAAAAATAATTAAGCTTATAATTATACTGCTACTGTTGTTTCGTCATCATTCTCGTTTGCATCTACTGCTCCTCCCAACACCACTATAGGTCTAATCACCCTGTTTAATTAACAGATAGGGGGTTTTGTAGAAACCAAACTTCCCAATAATAAAGATTAAATGCAGGATCTTGATTTTCTGTCTCTCTCTTCGTAAATTTCGCGTTTGCACCAGTTAGGACCAAGTCCACCAACAAGATAACAGTCCGATAAACTGAAAACGGCCGTTTAATATAAGTTTTTAAGGGCTATGTTCACCAACAAGATAACAGTCCGATAAATTGAAAATGGTTGTTTATCATGACTTTTCATGTTCAACAAAGCTTGATTAAACACAGTAATCAACCGTTTTCTCTAACCAAGGTGGGAGAGGTCGTTTAACATCCCGATTAGTACTTAATCAGGGTATTTTGACGTTTGACAATTACGAATTTGTGAAAATATTAAGCTATTTAATTTTTATTGTTGCTAAAATTAGCAAGGCACTTCTTTTATCCATTTTGTTTAATCAATTCACAGATTACCAAATACTTTAGATATTAGAATATTATTTGTAGGTATAAATTCGAATAAAAATTATCATTGACATACAAGTTTGTTATTGGTTACCATGACAACATCTAAGATAGAATGCTGATAAATTAAGACACAACGTAACCTGTAACCAAATATATATTATGACATATCATAATCGGGACTTTTAATTTCCGAAGGGTAATCTCATAATGCAACCATTTTAAAATGTTCATATTTTGTACGGTTTATTACGTGTACTGCTACCAATCATAATTAACTGTATTATATTATTCGGTCTTTCATTCATATAACGCTCAATAAATTATAAAATCGAGGTTGAATTAAAAGTGATGAACACGAAAATTGCCGCCTCGTGGTTAAACGACTGTATTTGGTTATCGAACCGATTAGGAGAACATTGGTTATTTCACTGTCAGTGAACTTAGCCCTTAATAGAAAAAAGATTTGTTAAACGGCCGTTTTACTCAGTTATACCGTCATATCATTTATACAGCTAAAGCAAAGTACTACACAACTTGCAGGTTTAACATGACATCATTCGAGACTGAAGCACAGTTCACGTTAATCGGCATAGTACTGGGGCTCGCGATATACAACAACGTCATCCTCGCGGTCAACTTCCCCATGGTGGTGTACAGGAAGCTCATGGGCAAGAAGGGCTCGTTCGAGGACCTGGCAGACTGGAATCCCGTGAGTAGTCTAGCAGTCAGGATAGGCTGGCAACCAAGAAGGCATTTCTCGATTGCCAGATATCAAAATCGGGCGAATTATCCCGTCAGAGCATCCTCTGTTAGTACCAAACTTAGACCTTACAGATTGCATTTTATATAAAGGAATTGTATGTAATACCACCTTCTCATACCCCCATATTCAAAAACATTACTATTTGAGGTCTCGAACGCACAGTGTACAGAAAACTCATACAAATATGAACATTATCTGTATAAAAATACGGTTCATATTCATTGACTATAAACAAGCGCTTCATACGAATATGAACCTTAACGTAATAGATACAATGTTCATATTTGAATGAGATTTTTGTACACTTTGCTATGAGTCCTCATAGTAATGTTTGTGAATATGGGGTTAGTCTTTAACAAAAAAGTTTAAATTCTTAGTTAAAATCTTGTCTCTTATTAATTCTAATGATTATTTTCAGACGCTTTACAACGGCTTAAAAGACATGCTCGATTACACAGGCAGCGATTTAGAAGAAGTGTACTACCAGACGTTTAGGATTTGTTATCAGGATGTGTTCGGAAATGCCATGTTCCATGATCTAAAAGAAAATGGAGATAATATATTTGTTACACAGGAAAATAAAAGGGTAAGGCCACTTTTATAAATATTTATAGTTTGCTATGGTTTGCACGATCGATTGTGTCAGTACCTATATTACGATATTACTTATTATCTATTCTGTGCCTATATTCACTTGCCTTGCATTACGTTTCTCTGTGCTCTATAATTATCATTATCATCGTGATATTTTCACTATCCCCCTTGATATTTTCACAATCCCCTTTGATGTTTTCATAATCCTCCTTGATATTTTCACATTCCCCCTTGATGTTTTCACAATCCCCCTTGATGTTTTCGCAATCCCCCTTGAGATATTTTCACAATCCCCCTTGATATTTTCACAATCCCTCTTGATGTTTTCACAAGCCCCCTTGATATTTTCACAATCCCCCTTGATGTTTTCACAATCCCCCTTGATGTTTTCACAAGCCCCCTTTATATTTTCACAATCCCCTTGATATTTTACAACCCTCTCAATATCTTAACAAACTTCTTTAATATTTTCACTAGCCTTTTCTATAACTTCTTTCTTTCTCTCACCCCTATAATTCACTTGACTAATCGACATCAATTCAATAAAGACTACAATATCAACATTCGATTTCAGGAATTCATAGAAATGTACGTAGATTTCTTGTTAAACGAGTCGGTGGACACCCAGTTCCGCGCGTTCAGACGCGGCTTCCTGATGGTGACCGACGAGAGCCCGCTCGCCGCGCTGTTCCGACCGGAGGAAGTCGAAATGCTCGTATGTGGTAGCAAGGTTAGTCCATACAATCTCATTTTTAGGGTTCCTTATCTCAAAAGGAACCCTTGGGGCCTTTTGTCATGCGTGTTTGCGCCCGCGTGCGGGCCAGGCACGCACGCTTGTTGCGGGCCGCACGCAGAGCAGAATGCATGCGTGTGGCGCGCATGACAATAAAAACATATATGATACGATAGGTTGCGGGCAGCACGCATGCGTGCCTAGCCCGCACGCGGGCACATACACGCATGACAATGAAAAGGCTCTTATAGGTTCACTTTGTTGTCCGTCTATCATGACCATGAGTGGAGCCATCTGCTCATAGATGGTGCCACTAGGAAGAGTATGCAATAGCGCCATCTGTGATCAAGATATGATGTAATAGCGGCATAGATGGCGCTACTGCATATTTCGGAACCCTTAGGGCTGAGTCGTACTCGCGCTTGGCCGGTTTTTCTCATTTTATTACTATATGTAGGAAACTTTCGTGGTATTTTTCGGTAGATAGCTTGCGGAAGTAAGATTAACATGTGAGGCGGCAATTTTTATACAAACGGCATGCGAATGGCAGCTCCCGAGTTACCTTAATGCAGCTCGGGACGTAAGGTCGGCCTTTCAGCTACGCTGGTGTCAGTCGTGTATGGAATCGACCGTCAACATGTCGACAGTCGCGATTCGGTGCCACATTGGACATTATGTTCAATGTGGCACCGAATCGCGACTGTAATATAATACGCGAATATAATATCGGTACCGATGTTCGCGATCGACATTAGCGAAGTAGGAAGGCCGGCTTAACCTCATTGTGGTATCACATTGCAATCTATTGTACAATTTTGGTTCTTGAAAGAGGGATATTCCCTCAATGCACACGCGAACGTCATTGCGAGTATGCTGATAGTGTGTGTTAAATATTTTTGATATGGATAAGTAAATTAAGGTTTCCATTCTATTATGAATTACCAACCCAGAGCAACCACTACGTGCTGCTAGAATAAACCAGAAGCGCAATCTTGTAAATAAACATGTTTAAAGCGAATCTGTCGTAAACAGAATCTGACCTAAACCGAATCTGTCATAAAGCGAATAATTGTTCCTATCTACTTAGTCATATTTATTCCGATATTTGTGACATATATCGGAACCAAGTCGGAGCGCAGCGGAGACCAATCATTAATCTATGTCGGAACTATATTTTGAACCCTTTTATTTACGAGAATTGGGTTTCAAATGTTAATATAATAACACACCGTCCCCTTACAGAACTTCGACTTCAACGAACTAGAAAAATCGACGGAATACGACGGCGGCTACACCTCGGACTCTCAAACGATAAAAGACTTCTGGAGCCTCGTGCACAGTTTGTCATTGGACGACAAGCGAAAGCTCCTACAGTTCACCACGGGCTCCGACCGCGTACCAGTAGGCGGGCTTAGCCATCTCAAGCTGGTCATCGCCAGAAATGGACCCGATTGTGACCGCCTCCCCACCGCTCACACTTGCTTCAACGTCCTCCTATTACCCGAGTATGAAACCAAGGAAAAACTACAAGACAGACTGATGAAAGCAATAAGCTACTCGAAAGGATTCGGAATGCTTTAACGCGATTAGTATTGACGTTGAACAAACGAGTATTGTTGTAAATGAGCCATAGCTGGTCTTTGTAACATTAATGAATAAAGTTTGTTTTATTTATACACAGATTCTTGTTGTATTCTTAAAATTCTTATCACGGTATTGCCAAAACCAAGCGTTGCACACTTTTTGCGCTAGCGAGTATCGATATAATTGACAAGTTACATTGATCGATATTATGAATTATCGATAGTTCAAAAGGGGTAGCCAATTGATGCAGGCGTCTGTACATCGATCAATAAATTATGTTTGCTAGAGGTGCTAAGAGCCGTTCTCAGGATAGTTAGTAAAGTGTGTTAAATAAAAACAAGTAATTGGTATACAGATGTTTATATTGTGGCATAAATTACAATCTAAAAGTAAATCATTTTAAAACTGATCTATCAATAATAATCTGTCAAATACAAGCTATAACATCGACACATATCATTAGTAATTCTTTACAGATAACAAACATTGTGGTGGTAAACTATTTTTGAATTTATTACAAACATACTTTACTTTTTAGGGTTCCGTACCAAAATTCTTCGTCTTCGACTTCGTCTGTCTGTCACAGCTGCTTATTTCAGCAACTACTAATGCTATCGACTAGAACAGTTATAAAGAATGCTTGCCCAACTTTATTGAAAATGAAAAAAGTCAAAAAATGTTTTTATTTTCATTCCGAAATTTTAAAGTGGGGTTACTAGGTCAAGTGACATATCATAATGAAAAGGCTTGATCTGCACATTTCAAAATATATTTTTATTTTATTTTGTGTCACAGTTTGATATGATGAATTAAAAATGTCTGAAAAAATACCATTCCCCCCTTATCTCCGAAGTTCGCGGAGCGAAAAATCTGAAATAATTAGAGTTGATAGGAATTAACCCAAATATTGCACCAAAAATAAAACGATGTTCCTAACTAGTGCAGTTTTTTCAAAATCATCAAAATAAGGACAAACATAGTTATTAATTAATTAATTAATAAGCATTTATTTCGGACCGAAACCCATATAAGTGTTAGTATCGTAGTTATGCGGTCCGGTTTTTTCGCTTTATATGTCCAAAACGGACACGGAACCCTCGGTGCGCGAGTACGACTCGCACTTGGCCGGTTTTTATTACAATGAATCACCATGATAAATGTTTTGGTGTTATATTATTATGTTATAATTGCACTAAGGAAAACAAACATTAAGATTTTGCGAACTACACTTTTTTTGCAAAAATACAAGGTATATAAAATTACTATGTTACTCTAACTAAAGCTAAAAGCACATACTTTAATTGAGATGACAATAAACTAGCAGGGCTAACATGCGCGCCGCGACAAAATTTGTCGACTGTTTTGTCTCGCTCTTACTCGTGCGAATACGAGACAAATGCACGATAAAAGCGTCGACAAAATTTTGTCGCAGTACGCATGTTAGGCGCTCTGGTCGTTGTTCATTAGGTTTATGTGCCTCTACTATAAAGCCTAACAAACAGTTTGACGTTTTGAGCCACAACCAGATTCTGCGAGCACAATTTTCGAATGCCTTTTATTAATGCGAGCATACTTTGCGCTTAGTGTTTCTCGAGCTCGTTCTATGCATGTCTCTAAATAATTCGAGCAGTATCATCTGTTTGCAGCTTTACATAGGACTAGAATTAGGTTAAGTTCAGATGAACGGGCAATGTGGCCGACTTACTGTGTGTAATTTAGCCGATAGCTAGATAGCTGGATATCTACTTTATTTCCACTGGACGCAAGACTTGAAGCTTTTTCCATCGTCAGATAACATTTATACAAGGAACAAAATTGACGTTTGACAGATTTTGTTGTATAAAAAAACTGTCAAAAATGTTAAATTAATCCTTGGATAAAGTTATCTGACGGTTGAAAAATCGGCTTTTAATTGAATTGACAGCATACGTCCTTGTCGTACATACCACGTTTACGTACCACCCGACCTCAGACTAAAGTTGCACATACAAAGTTCTAATCTAAAACACTTGTTATTCACGATGCGAAAATCTTGTGGTGTTGCACAACGGCTTTGAGTCGTAACTCGTGCACGATGAGCGGAAAGGGGCGGCGGCACGGCTGCTCCGGCAGGTGCGGCAGGGGCGCACCCGGGGCCCCGGTCGCCGCACCCGCGGACGAGCGGCGGCATCTACGAGGGAACATGTAAGTATAGCTTTAAACGAAACATCTTGTTTGGATAAGCTGTTGATACCTATGACACTGATGCGTTTGAATTTGGGCTTTATGGGCAACGCAGACCATAGACTTTTTGTGCGATCGAGTCTGCAGCGCCCGAACAATTACGAAACTGCACAGATTGTACGGATAGACTCGATCGCACAAAAAATGTGTCGTCTGCGTTGTCCCTTATGTTTACGCTCGCTGTTAGCGACGCACGCGCTGCGTCTAAAGCGGCGTTCTCACGAGGCGATTTCAATCGGGCAAATTGAAATTCGTTTGCGAATTGAACAACAATCGTACATGAGAACACGGTTTCAATATCTAAAGACGAATTTTCTGTGTTGTTTTGGATATGTTGACCGACTATTGACTCGGTTCCGTGAGAACGCCGCATAAGCCACGCGTCCTACACGCATGTCATGTAAAGCTGAAGAGTTTATTTGAACGCGCTTATCTCTGGAACAACCAGTCGGATTCAAAAAAATCTTTTTGTATATGATAGCCCGATTCATAAGGAATAAGTAGGTAGTATAGAATAGGCTATTTAATATCACGCTACAACCCTTAGGAGCCGAGAAACCGCGGGGCACAGCTAGTCATGTAATAAGCTAATATTACTTGTGTCTGGCGTCACACGTGCAGGCAGCCGCGGTGACGGCGGCGGCGGCGGCCTGTCGCCTCGCGTGTCGCTCGCACACGTGGCGCTCCGTGGAACCGCGCCGCACCGCGTCCAGACACCCGGGCGCGCTGCCGCGGCGAGTGGCGCGCGACATAGACGCGTATGTCGGTGCTGCTATTCTCTCCACCTGAGTATTTTTTTTTACATCTATATCACACCTCCGCCCCTAAACGAATTAAGGTAATAAACGCGGAGGTGTAACCGGCTTACGAGCAGATGCGCGAAATCACGCGGGAAAGAGGCAACAGACAAGTCAGGTGGAATGTACTGCAGTTTCGCTGCTGTGGTTTCGCGGCGGAGGAGTGATAAAAGCGTTATTATGTACAGCAAAATTATTTCAAAGTAGGTGCTTTTTCAACAAGTACAGAGTGCTGAGTGCAGGGAACATAATACTCTCTGACGAGGCTGAGTGCGAGTTTCAGACATCGCAAAGTGAATGAAACAACCAATCATGTGCGTTAGCGTTAGCGAAAAACTCACTAGGCACCAGGGGCGAAGGGTCAGTTTCTGTAAAAGGTAAGCCGAGCTACAAATGATTACCTGGCCACGAAAAGCTAATTAATATAAGTAGGCAATACTGCTTGTGCTATTTTTCAAAGGGAAACCGGTAAGAATCATATTGTAGGGACCCTTCGCCACTGCTAGGCACTCTAAGTGAGGTAGGTACCTATACCTGATACACTAAAGAAATTGTTCTCAACTGCTCCTATAGATCACAATGCTACGCGGCGCCGGCGCACCAATACGGGAACAACTATTCTACAATGCTAAAGGTGAGCAAGAGAGGCTGGAGGGAGAAATATACAGTGCTGAACAATCTGCTTGGCCAGTGAGGTAAGTTGCATTTCTTTTATAAGGACAGTTCCCTATTATATTAATTTTATTTTCGTGGTGAAAAGCAAAGTTAATTACCTGGCGAAGTGTAATTTTTTAACTACAGACTACGTAAAAAACATGATCATTATAAGTAGTCGATGATATACCTACTTACAAAAAAATATAGACACATTAGCTGTTTCCCGCGACTTCGTTTGCGTAAAAATGGGTGAAAATTATGTGCTTTTCCAGGCCCCAGGCTACTTCTTTGTCAAATTTCATCCAAATCCGTCCAGCTGTTTCAGCGTGTAGGAGTAAACAAACATACCTACCCACATACCCCCACACCCACATGAACTTTCGCATTGATAATAATTAGTGTGATAATATTAATAGTAGGAAAATAGTATATACTTACACCTAGTAAAAATAGGAAGTAGGATAGTAGGAAGATATTTATTGCCATTCAAAGAAAGGGAATCGTGTAAAATAAACAGCAGAAAATAGTTTATTGTAAACACTCACCTCAAAGCTATTCTTGCGTCGTCTCCTCCTCGGTGAGAGCACCGCAGTCTCGACGCGCTTGCGGCGCGGCGGCGGGGCCGCGCCCGCGCCCGGCCCGAACAGCCCGCGGTCCTCCGCCACGCGGATCATAAACTTAGCGTCGAGCCGGGTGATCTCCTGCGGTCAACCTACCGTTGTGCAAGGCCTGGGTCTCGAAACCACCATGCGAGAGCAATAGCGACCACGTCAAATTGATTTTACATTTACCCCCTTGCTTATAAAAAACCGGACAATGTGAGTACTTACGACTCACGCCTTAAGGGTTCCGAAATATGATCATATCTATGATCATATTTCGGAACCCTTAAGGCGTGAGTCGTAAGTACTCACATTAACACGTAAGTACCCTCATGGCGCCACTAAAAGTATCCAGTAGCGCCATCTGGCGCTACTGGATACTTTTAGTGGCGCCATGAGCAGACTTCGCGACCTCGCGCAGGCTCCGCTTATGGTCCGGTGACGGACAACAAAGTGATCCTATAAGGGTTCCGTTATTTCTTTCGAGGTACGGTACCCTAAAAATTGTGACTTTTAACGATTGATTAAATATACCTACAGCTATCCTTGTCATTTTCTGCCAATGAATAGAGATAGCAGTTGACTTAATAGCTATTTAAGTTAAATACGTTTAATCAGCGTTTTACGTTTATAAGTAAAGGGGTTAGTGTTTAATGTATATTAGCGCCAAAGAAAAAATATATTAAAACGGTTTAACACGAAATATCGAAAAACATACAATTTTTTATACTCCATCATAATTTACGAGGAAAAAGACGTCGCGAATCATTATTTTTATCTGATAGATATACGTTGTATTCTTAGGCTCTCGCATGTCGTTATCGCTCGGCAAAATTAAAATCAAGCTCATTATAAAGATACAAGAAAATGCTAACCTTTCTCTGGATAAGGCCGAGGTAACACCCGTCTCTGTCCAATATATAATTGATATCCAAACCATTCCCCAGATTTGGTAGCGTCCTTATTTCAAACAAATCACAACTTGGCACCTGCAACAACGGAAGTAATTACGATATTATTATAGTCTTGCGGAAAATTAACAGAAACTGCAGTACCGTGACTGACTGACTGACTGACAGACAACGCACAGACCGAACTGGTGGACATTATTCCTTGTGTACCCTAGAGGTGCACTATGGAGGGATTTTTAAAATTACATCCCTGAAGGCGGAAAAGGAGTGGTAAAGTTTATATGAAAAACAACGACATTGTTCTTTTTTCAGACTCCCACGCGGGTACAATCGCAGGCACTGCTAGTCAGAAATAAAACAAGACTCATACTGTTCTGTACTTACAACAACATTAGGACTATCCTTATCAGGGTCTTTCGGGAAGTCACAGCTGGGCGTTGCAGGGATAGGTCTCGCATTAGTCGTCCCCGGACGTGACTGCACCTCCATATTATCTGCATGTTTCTTCAGTACAGCAGTACTAGGCTTGCTCTTAGCTGTGCTCGGGCGGGAACCCGAGGAAGACCTCGTATGGGAACACTCACTACTGGACATGTCATCTAAGTCGTCTTTATCTAAGTCTGAGCGAGAAACCGTGTCCAGAGTAGTTGACGACTCGTTTGCTGTGACAGGTTCATTAGTGACAATAGTTTCATTCACAATAACAGTTTCATTAGCAACAATAGGTTGCGTAACTTGCTTTTGTGGGCTCTGAAATAAAAAGGTAAAAAGGTTTAAGACGTGTCTCATTTTCGTCAAACGATATATTAAACAATCTCCTAAAGTCTAGGAGGAACATTCTGAAAAGAAAACTTGAAAGTTAGTTTACGTACCGGTTGACGGTGCCTTCTTTTGAGAAAAGCATGTCGTTCGCGTGCCAACCTGTTCGCTTCCGCCACTGCCCGCGTGATTTGTGCCTGATTCTCTGCCTCCAAAGCAGAATGGGTCTCATACAATATCAGTTGGATCTAAAACAGAAAAAATCTAAAGGAGCCTGAAGTTACAGGGTTATGGCCAATTGTTACTAGTAAAAGTAGTAAACCTGAGGTTTTGACATGAGTGATCTTAAAGTTTTTTTCTGTTCCTCCAGTATGGATTGCACGCGCGCCTTGCCGTTCACATCTATTTCTGATTCTGTGAGAATCTGGAGCAAGAAAAGATCTGATAACTATAGAATTCACTCGAAATACATTTAGATAGATTTGAATAGACTAGATTACTTTTAAAATGTCAATTCATTGATACTATACTAATTCATACCTCAAGCATAGCAAGATCTCCGCCGCGTCCACAAACAAGATCGATCGGATCTGTAACGGCAGAATATGAGTTGGGTGGTGTGGCTAGCACAGCCACGACTCCATCCAACGCGTTTGTGACTGTAGGAGTGTCAAAATGTACGGGATCACTGATCACACACACTGGAGCACCGGATTGAAGAGCTTCAGATGCTTCGATGCCGAGCTCGCGTAGAGCACAGACGTAGCTCTCCACTCTTGAAATAAAACCGTCGTTTTAGCTGTTTGACGTCATTCATCAAAATAGATGAGAAAAGTTTAACGTACTTGTCACCAGCTCCAAACACGACTAGTTTCCCAAGTTCAGGCGTGGCTGGGGCTGCTGGCATCTTTGCTTTGAGGACTGCGGATAACTCTCGCAGTTGAGCAGCAAGGTATGCCGAACAGCGCGGCGAAGACGCGTGCGTTTGTGCCACCACGCCTTGAAGTAAATTGGCGCGGAGAGCACGGCATAAAGTTGATGCGCCTTCGCAGAATTCACGTTCCTAAAACAAGAACATGATCAAGCTTTAGTGTCTGGAATACATTACAATGTGCCAAGATGCCTGCTTTCCTCCTCAAGATGAAAATCTAAGAACATACCTAATAAAATAATATGAAGCTATATAATGCGTGTAAAAGCGATTAAAGCCTAGCCATCAGAGCATACTCCGAGTAATTCGTAAGTCGTGGATTCGAATTCGTTCAAACACAGGCAGATGCGGACTTGACTTTGTGCAACTTATATCATCACCACTGCTCTAAAAACAGTAAAGGAAAACATCTTGAGGAAATCGGCATGGCCCAGAAACAAAAGTTCGAAGACGCGTGACCACCAAACCCGCACTGGAACCGCGTGGTGGACTACGGCCCACTCCCTCTCACAAAGAGGAGACCTGAGTACCAGCAGTGGGAACACTGGGAACAAAAGCCTGATTATGTTATTTGTACTCGGATAGATACCTGAAGAACTATAACTCCTTCCTTTACAAGATCCAACTGGCCGATGTTACCGTTTTCTGGCGGACGCAGTGTGATAAACCTGAAAATGAATTTGTGTAAATAGGATATTAAGCACAAATTATCTCTGCCCAAGAGTGTGACCGAAAGTTTAGGTACCTACATAGGTACCACAGAGGAATTACAGAGTAGAGGTGTTGTAAAGGGATTTGTCTTTACTACGATGCGTGATATTTTGCGGGACGCGGGGGCCGGAGGGTACCTGAGACTCCACCCACCTCAAAGTGTCTCCATCTAGTGGTGAATAGCATTACCTACAAGTCTACGACTAAAAATTGGTACGACGTAGTTTAGCTATATTCCGCTAGTTTTACCTTGGCAAATAGTCAAAACTGTTTTACTACTAGTGTTTCCACTTTCTGGAATTTCGCCTTATTGAAGGGAAAAAAGATCAATTTAAAGGGTAGCTTAGGATGGCTCTTATTTTAAAATAAAAAAAAAAAAATAATAATACACACTTGTTTTATTCAAGTTAGTGCTAAAACAAGTGCGTATTATATTTGGAAGCATTCGTGTTGAACACGTGTTTATCTTTTTTGTGGTACGGCCCTTAAGGTTTAGTGGAAAATGAGATTTGTGTAAATAGTTCCCTATTTTGTTTGTGGTACGAACATATAATAAAAATCTGATTTTCGTTAATTCTTTCCTAAAAATTTTCACACATTGTAATACCTACGGCCTATTTAAAAAATATATATATTTATATGTCGCATCCGCTCATTAGTTCAGAACATCAATAAAATTGACAACGAAACGCAAGTGGGAAGTTGTCGCACTTGACAGAGTCTGTCAAGTCTGTCCGTGAGTCCTGACAGAGGCTCATGGAGGAAGGATTGCTGGATGTCGTGTATCCGTGTCCGTATACTGTGTGAAGGTTGGTCATTTATTGTTGACAGTGATACACATAGTGTATCAAAACATTGCGGTGTGGTTGTATATAGGGTCCTACCCTTCATACTCGAAATATTTTAAGGGGCACATCTATAGGTGGTAAAGATGCAATACAAATGAAAAAAAAAAATATTTGAGTATTTATTTTTATTAAATGAATTATTTTAAAATTATTTTGACACTAAATATAAATACTATTAAAAAAAATAGGTACTATTTTCAACATCTATTACGCTAATTTCGAATAATAATAATAAGTTACTTAAAAACTAGCGTAGTGGATGTTGAAAATAATAAAGAGCGAGTATTTTTATGTATATCAAATAATTTTAAATTAATTTATTTAAAAAAAATATATACTCTTTTTTTTTCGTTTGTAGGTATAGCATCTTTAGGCCACCAACAGATTTCGAGTATGAAGAGTAGGACCTTATATAAATGCAAATCCTACTATATCCTATCCTACTAATATTATAAGTGAAAGTTTGTGAGGATGTATGGATGTTTGTTACTCGTTCATGCAATAACTACTAAACAGATTTTGATGAAACTTCACAGTAATATAGCTTATACATCAGAATAACACATAGGCTACTTTTTACCCCCAAAACGCGGGCGGAAGCTAGTTATTAAATAATTGTAGCGGTATGGTATGTATGTATGTATATTTTTAATATTTTCCTCTTTTAAAACATGGACAACACATTTTCTCCAATGTGCTACACGGATTTGGGCCAAACCGGCTAGCAAAACCTTTAATTCGGTCATTTAGAAGGTTTAATTTTCAGCCGTCGACATAACCCTTTATTTATTTATTTACTCTTTATTGTACACCATAATATCATATACAGAAAAAGCTTCCCTACTAATTTAAAATGTGCGGTCTTATCACTCAAGGCGATCTCTTCCAGACAACCTTTGGATGGACTGAAAGATAGAAGATATTGGGCAGTCTAGGTGTACGTATAGGACATAATAATATTACTTAGACATAATAATTAGTAAGAGAATTTGAAAAAAAAATTATTATAGAATAATTGAATAAGTTTATTTCTCTATAAAACCTAACCTCACTGATTTTCAAAAACAAATAGAGTTTCGAAGAAAAAAACTTTGAAAGTCAATTTGACATCTAACTTCAACCGCAAAATGATTTTTTAATTTTTATGGATTAATCTAATTTTTATTTATTATTTCATTATTAATTACAGTTGAAGGTAGAGAAAAAGTGAACAAAATGTAAATTAAACCGTGTTTGATCGTTGATGGTGATGGTTATTAGAGAAATATTGACTAAAGTGTTTGTTTACATTGTTCGCAAGTTCTATCCGAATACACTTTATATTAATTATTAAAACGAAAAAGATTTTAGTGTCAAAGTGACAAAACTTTTAGGGTGAAATCAAAACGTAAGATGGAAACATTAATTGTTTAGGCTACTTCACGCCGTACGGCGTGCGTGCGCCTCAAAATAATAATCTACTATACAGTAGGTAATACCTACTGCGAATAATACGATATTTTTGCAAAATAAGGCTGTAAGTAATCTAAAATTTATTTCACTACACTACTAATCATAACGATATAGTAATTATCACGTAGTTTGTACCGATTCATGTGATAAAAAGTGACGCCATCTTTTGTCGAGCAGTAAAAGTATTTCTAGGGGACAGTGTCGAATGTCATTCCGAGTATTTTCTAGAACTTCTTAGAATAAATTACGTTTAAAAATATTTGCAAGTGAAATGTGACGCCATTCATAGCATCAGAACGTTTATCCGAGTAGCTTTTGCAGGATAACATACAAAATCAAATACAACATTCATCTTTTTCTATCAAATATTAAAGAAAATAATAATAAACGGTGGGAACGCGAACGTTTTATTCGCACTAACAGTGGCGACCGACTGATTGAGGCCACGCCCAAAGTGGGCGTGGCAAAATGACGTCACGACTCCAAAAGTATCACGGTTCGTGTTAGCTAAGGGCATCTCCTCTGTGTATTTCCTCCGTGATAGGTACCGAGTGCCTCGTTGGGAGTTTTTTTAAGTCTAACATATTCAATCGCGTGAACGTTAACTAAAATCATAGTCGACGACGATGATTGGTTGTTGTATTCACTTAGAGAGAAGTTTACTCGATTAAGGCGCTATAGGTCCAGCGAAATATTGTACGTGCGGGGGTGAAGAACACGATGCGGCGCGCGCGCCCGCGGGCTACGGGGTGGCGCGTTGACGAGATCTCTTGCGGCGGGCTGAGCGCGACGCTATTACTTTTAGTGGAAATTGGCGCGCACATAGTGTAATTAAAGTAGTTGTCAAACTTTATTAGGTAGGTACCTACTTTTGGTACAAGTTAGTTTAGCGAATTAAGTCAATTTATTTTTTGTGGTGGTTATTTGGAAAAACTAGGTAGGTATGTACTAACCTTTTAAAAATCGGACTAGGTAGCGTTAATTTAGGTACCTAAACTTCGAAGAACAGAGGCCGAAAGTGGAGACTTTCTAACAACGTTTTTTCTGGGCCGAAACTTGTTCTAGGTTTCTAGACATCACCACTCTTTATAGGTACGTTATAATAACACGTACCTATATGGATGTTTCTCACGAACAGAGAGATTTTGACTAATTAATTTGGCTTTAAAAAAAAAAACCGGCCAAGTGCGAGTCGTACTCGCGCACCGAGGGTTCCGTATCATTTTTGGACGTATAAAGTGAAAAAATCCGGACCGCATAACTAAGTTTGTTTGTGAAGGAATTTTGAAAAAACTGTAGGTACTAGTCAGGAACATCGTTTTATTTTTGGTGCCATATTTGGGTCAATTCCTATCAACTCTAATTATTTCAGATTTTTCGCCCCGCAAACTTCGGAAATAAGGGGGGGGGGAATGGTATTTTTTTGGTCATTTTTCATCATATGTCGAAAACTGTGAGACACAAAATTAAATAAAAATATATTTTGAAATGTGCAGATCAAGCCCTTTCATATGATATGTCACTTGACCTAGTAACCCCACTTTGAAATTTCGGACCCCCACTCTGGCCCCTTTTGCAATGAAAATAAAAATATTTTTGGACTCTTTTCATTTGCAATGAAGTTGAACAAGCATTCTTTATAACTGTTCCAAATTTCAAGTCGATAGCATAAGTAGTTGCTGAAATAAGCAGGTGTGACAGACAGACAGACAGACAGATGAAGTCGCACCATAAGGGTTCCTTTTTTACCATTTTGGTACGGAACCCTAAAAATGCAAGAAATCACTGTAATAAAAATTTTAGATGAAGGAGAAACTATTTTCTAACAGTGTTTTTGTTATAAACTTTATTTATCGTACCTACGTACAATTTGTAAGTTATCAACTATAATATTTTTGTACAGAAAACTCATGCGAATATGAACATTAATAATAATTAATGTATAAGAATAAGGTTCATATTCATATAAGAGAATATAAACAAGCGCTTTACACGAATATGAACCTTAATTAAATACAAATAATGTTCATATAACGCCAGATGAATCCATATGAATTAGAACCAGAATAATGAGAATTTACAATAAATTCGACTGTAAAATTACTTCAAGACAATTTTGACCGTTAAAAACAAAATAAATTACTTATTGTAGGTATCCTATTTGCTTTTATATCAATAAACGTTATACATACTACAATGGGCAAAGAACAATGGTCAAATTCCTATAGAAGCTGTACCTGACATTCATTTGTTTATGACCCTGTACAAATTATAATATAATTATAGTTTGAATGGTTTTCATGTGGTAAGCACCATCCTGGATGAAAATAGTATCTAAATAGCCAAGATATTATAATATCGTCAAAAATACTTTAGAGGGTTAGAAACCACAACTAACTTGATAGACTGATAAGCAGACGACGTAGGTTAAATAGATCATAATTATTTATATGAATACATTGCATTGATCGACAATCGCACAATGCATAAATAACACAATTCATAACAAACCCAATAACAACTGTGTCGAACTCGGACCAATAATTCTTCCGAGGTGGTGAATGATCGCCTGTATCAATCGATTTGAATCGCGCTCATGGCTTTCCGTTTTGATATCTATGTATTTATTGAATTGAATTACTGATAATAAATAATCAGAAAAACGAGAAGAATAATTATTTTTGATTAATTAGTAATTTTGTATGCAAAACTAAACGTCAATTTGGTACGTCCTGAGCATCAATATAAATAATTTCTAATAAAATAACATAAACAAAAAAATGTATATCTCTTTTTCTGGCTTCCTAGAAAGATACCTATTTCTTTTATTATTTATAGACCATAAAAAACTTTTATAGAAAATAATTACCGTCTTCAAAAAGTCACTACAAGTAAAAATAATAATTTTGGTTTCGTAAGTCGGTGGCTATGGTTTTTGTTTGCTTTTTTTAGCACCGACTTCCGTAACCAAAATTATTACATATTTTCATTTGTAGTGACTTTTTTAGTAGGTACCTTCTTCATACTGAGTTAGATTACTTTCCTGAATTCATTCATCAGTACATCTTCTACGTATTGTATTATGCATATAACTTCGTTTATGTATAGGGAAGATTACCTAATGTGTTATATACTATAACCTTCCTGAAAGTATGTAGATTATGATAGTGAAAATCCCATCCAAATCGGATTAGTAGTTTTTGAGAAAATCGCGCAAATACAAACATTTATATACATAATTACATACAGGGTGTTCCGTTATGAGTGGTCCAAGAGAAAACCCCGGTAAAAGGACATGTCTAGCTATCAGTATACAGCTTTAGTTTGGGAAATTTCGATATCGATTAGAAATAATATTATTGTTACAAGTTTTCATGAAAATCTTCTCATAGGCGCGATTTTTTTCTTTGAATAAGTAATTTCGAAAAACGATCTCACTTATTCATTAGAACCTTCTCATAGGAAATTGTAGACAAAATGTAGGCTTTTTTGATGTCTAAAAATCGATTATTTCTAATCGATATCGAAATTCCCCAAACTAAAGCTGCATACTGATAGCTAGACATGTCCTTTTACCAGGGTTTTCTCTTGGACCACTCATAACGGGACACCCTGTATATACATACATACATACGGATCGAATACAGAACCTATCCTCTTTTGAAGTCGGTTTTTTTCCTTTTTAACCGACTTCATTAGTACCTACTTTATACCAAGTTAGATTACTTTCCCGAATTCTTTCATCAGTACATCTTCTACGTAGTGTGTACATTTATGCATATAACTTTGTACATAGGAATAATTACCTAATGTCAAAGTCAAAACATTTATTTCAATTAAACCATTTACAGGCACTTTTGAAATGTCAAACAATATTACAATAGTTGTCAGTCGGTTTGTCTGTTAGTTGAAGCTAGTTGTCCGTTCCAAAACGTAGATTCCTATGGAGAAGAACGGACAAGAAACTCCATGTTTACTCTTTTTCAATAAATTCGGTTACAATTTCTTTGATTACAGTGATGCCCTTATATGTGAGAACTATGTTTAGTAAGGTACAAAATAATAATATCAACTAGAAAAATGTAAAAACATTGCTTAGGCAGTCAAGAGATGAGCAGTACCAACTGACAGCGCCCGTTCACGGACATGACGTGCGCATCAGCAGTCAGCACCATTCAACTCAACCATTTTGGAGGGAATCGAATGATCTAATACACACGCCACCATCAGCGGTACATTTAAGCGAGCATGACATGCTCTCAACTCCCATACTACAGATAAGCTTAAAACTTAAATAGCTAGGTACATTAGGTACATAGCACTCACATACACAATATACTCAAAGAAAGTTACTCAATTACAAAACTAACGTTATTCAAATGCATATAACAAAACAAACCAACTTACTATTGGAAATTAATAAATTAATTCATGACAATTTCTGATTATATTACCTATAAATATCAGAAAATTAAAATAATTTACAAAGTCATAAAAAAGAGCTTCAAGGGCAGATAACTCCGATTACATGAGTCTAAGTGGTTGTGGAGCAGGACCAGCATTAAGCCAAGCATTCTTACCAGCATAAAATCTTCTAGTTTGTAATATGCTTGCCTACATAGTGTGCGTTTTATACAGTCTTTGAATTTATTCTCATTTAATTGAAGAACGTTGAGAGGTAGTTTATTATAAAATTTTATGCAGTATCCAATAAAACATGTATGTACTTTGGATAATCTGTGCGTGGTTGGACTAGTTGGTTTTCATCTCGAGTACTGTAATGATGTCTTTCGCATCTTTTACAATGTATTATATACTAAAACCTTCCTGGGGCCCAAGTCTGCTAATGCAATTGTGATAATCGTGTCAGAATGGTCTCTCAATGACATCGTTTTGACCAATGACGAAACAGATACTCTTACTCTAAGCCAATGAGCGCTTAGGATTTGACCGTTATGGTGTCATTATGACACCACTCATACACATTTGCAATAGCAGAATTGGGGCCCTGCAAGTATGTAGATTATGGTAGTGAAAACCCCATCCAAATCGGATCAGTAGTTTTTGAGAAAATCGCGCACATACAAACATACACACATACATACGGATCGAATACAGAACCTCCTTTTTTGAAGTCGGTTAAAAATGAACCGATTTTTCCATGTGGGTATATGGAATATTGGGTCGCCGTCAGGTACGATAATTATGTCCATTGTTCTTTGAAAAACTGCAAATATAAATGAAGTAATTACCTTACAAATGCCAGATCACAGACGTATTTTTTTTATTACATACTTCCGAACGCAACCGACTTGACGTTCACTCTAAACAGTGTCTTGCAGAACACCATATTTTATTCATGCCAATCGCGTTGACGGCGCACACAAAGAAGTAACCGACAATTCTACAGGGTGGCAGGTTAGACAGTGGAAATATTTTAAGGGGTCATTGTACTCATCATTATGAACAACTTTTACTATGGGACCAAACCTGAAATCGCGAAAAAAAATCAGCTATTACATACATTTCTGTTCACATTCGTCAACAAAATGTATGGAACAGCTGATTTTTTTTTCGCGATTTCAGGGTGGTGGTTGAGTTGATTGGTGGTGTTCATAATGATGAGTAAAATGACCCCTTAAAATATTTCCACTGTTTAACCTGCCACCCTGTATACTTGCAGCGCCAACACACGGCAGATGAATGACTATGTTGCTTACGGACGTTTTTGCAATATAATTTGTATCAATTAATATATAAAACCTATTATATATTAATTGATACAAATTATAAGACA
Organism: Thalpophila matura; assembly: GCA_948465475.1. Lineage (NCBI taxonomy): Eukaryota > Metazoa > Arthropoda > Insecta > Lepidoptera > Noctuidae > Thalpophila > Thalpophila matura. Next base: position 6,192,099 of record OX419183.1, on the reverse strand, counting down.
AGACCCATTTTTAGGGTTCCGAACCAAAATGGTAAAAAGGAACCCTTATGGTGCGACTTCGTCTGTCTGTCTGTCTGTCTGTCTGTCTGTCACACCTGCTTATTTCAGCAAGTACTTATGCTATCGACTTGAAATTTGGAACAGTTAAAATGAATGCTTGTTCAACTTTATTGCAAATAAAAAAAGTCCAAAAATATTTTTATTTTCATTGCAAAAGGGGCCGGAGTGGGGGTCCGAAATTTTAAAATGGGGTTACTAGGTCAAGTGACATATCATATGAAAGGGCTTGATCTGCACATTTCAAAACATATTTTTATTTTATTTTATGTCTCACAGTTTTCGACATATGATGAAAAAAGTCCAAAAAAATACCATTCCCCCCCCCTTATCTCCGAAGTTTGCGGGGCGAAAAATCTGAAATAATTAGAGCTGATAGGAATTGACCCAAATATGGCACCAAAAATAAAACGATGTTCCTAACTAGTACAGTTTTTTCAAAATCATCAAAATTCCTTCACAAACAAACTTAGTTATGCGGTCCGGATTTTTTCACTTTATACGTCCAAAAATGATACGGAACCCTCGGTGCGCGAGTACGACTCGCACTTGGCCGGTTTTTTTACATTCATCAGCTACACAGGGTGGCAGCTTAGACAGTAGAAATATCAAAAGGGGTCATTGTACTTGTGGGTTTTAATATCGTGTTTTATGTTATTTTGAGTTATTATTTCTTTAATTTTAGTATTGATTAATGTTTACAATTTGTTTCCTATTGGATTTGTATTATTTTCTTATTAGAATTGTGTAGGAATAAGATTTCATGTTTTTTATGTAAAGTCGTGAATACCTTTGTAACCATAATCGAGGTTTTGTGTACATCGTGTTTTTATAGTGTAGGAATGTTGTTTACATAAGATGTATATAAGCAGTTATACCTCTCGACGATAGGAAAGCTATAATTTGAGAATAAGTGTCATGTACATAAAATTGCATTTGTAGGATTGTTGTAATGTGTTATATAGAATCTAGTCATGTATTTAGGTTCGGTAGGAAGGCTAGGACATAATGTTGTGTAAATACTCTGAATTTCATGGATATTGTGCCTATAATATAGATCGATATGTGTTTGAAAATGCGATATTTCTGTGTGTAAGTTAGGATGATAAATTGTGTCTTACTAGACGTGTGGTAGTCTAGAAACATGTATCTAACAAGAATATTGCAGATCCGATAAGAAATGGCTATGTTATAGGCAATTGGATATTGTAACTTTGCTAAGTTAGAAATTTAGACAGTTTTTGTTCTAGAAACTTTTTTATGTGACTAGTTAGGTTCATGAGAGTTGTACCATTGGATAGGTAGGATTTTTCCGCAAATTATGATGTATAACACTTGTGTAATTTATGTTTGGATATTTAAATAACGTTGATTAGAAGCGCTCACACGTAGTGAAAACGAAAGTGAATTAGGATTCAAAAACACGGCTCTATGTGAGGTAAAGTAATTAGGTTATATAAGAAACGCGTGCTCTCCGAGGCACGGAGGGGTCTCGATGTGTAAATAACGGTCACCCATCCAAGGACTGACCGCGGCAAGCGCAGCTTAACCTCGCAGATCGATCGATTAGCGCGGCCGTCATTTAGCCACGAGCCTCTCTTATAATATATTAAGTTAGTTTTTTTTTTTTAAATAAATTATGATTATAATAATAAAATGCGAAATCCTATTCAAACTAAATCTTATACGTCTCAAATAATAAAGAATATGCTTGCTTACACTCTTGTATTATAAATAAATCTAAAATGATGTACCTATCTATTGTATCTTTTGTTTGACGGATTTTACTGACGGAAAAATATTAAATCATGACGAATTTTTGACGGAAAATACCAACCTGCTTAGCGGAATTTTGAAATTGTAGTTGGCAACACTGTTTCGAAGTTCGATGTGAGCGTACCTACGTTTATCAGTCAATAGCGCTACTTGCCCAAATATGTGCTAAAACCTAACCTTAATTGTATAAAAAATATTATCTTAATGATATTATTACGTTTGTTAGTCATTTTCACAAAGAATTATTGAAAGTAATCGGTTCGTGAGCGGCGAAAAATTTGGCACGCGTCCTACTCCGGTGAGGTCTGAGACCGGACTGAAGCAGTCGTGCGCACGTTCTAGGAACGTTTTTTGGGTATAAAAAATTATCTAAAATTGCCGTTTTAATTTTTATACAATTTTATTAATGAATTCACTAACTCAATTATTAAATAATATGTTAAAAAAATTTCAAAAATTAAAACGTAAGAAATAAGTCTAAAAAATGAAATATTCGTAATGAAAAAGTATCTTCGAGAGGTATCTTTGAGATTTTTTTCTATCGAGTGAAGTTATTCATATCGTGTATTGAATTAATGATTTCACTAGCTAATATGCTTAAGTATACCATATATTTTTTTCTGGGTGGAAACTGTAAGAAATCTTATAAAAAAATGAAAAATTCTAGAGCTCATTCTAGCGTTTTGTGAACCCATAGCGCCTTAACGCAGTGATTTGCAATTCTGAACTAGCACTCACGTCTTCACTATCAGCTCGTGCTTGACAGTTGAAGACGTTAACTTACGTGAATCGTCATTGGTTGTTCCAATCACTTCACGAGATGTTTACTGGATTAACGCAAGTCGCACAAGGCACTCGGATGCAAAAAGAAATACCAACCTAGGACAGACACGATCGAATCTGTACTCTCCCGCACAAAGTTGACGAGAGTTGCTGTACGAGTAGCCCAACTCGTGTAACCTCTGCACTAGCAACGCCACTTTTCTGAAAAATATTTCCGATTGAGTAGGTACCTTGGCGGATAACTGACAACGCTACGAAGATCGTCTATCCGTCTTTGTCAATAATCTATCTATCCGTCGTTTTGCTTACTACATCGAAGCTTACATCGAAATTGTCTAGTAGGAGAAAGAGCCGATGGATATGTTCACGGAATATAAGAACTTCTATGGATACGTTATTTATTTAAAAAGGCCAAATTATTAAAGTGTGTCAAACTAAATTCAATATTCAAATTTTCAAATTTCAAAATTCAATCCACAGCTTCAAAATAGTGTGTGAGCCTGGCAGCTATCTTTCAAGTGTCAGCCCTTGAAAATCCCTACGGTTGGCTTGTTATACACAAAGTTAAGTCTCTAACGCCTTACGGCCAACATTCATAGTTGTTTTTGTAGTCAATCAAGTCAGCGCGATCTTATTTAGATCAAATAGGTACCTATTGTTTGAATGAGCAATGCGTTTTCAAGAATCAACTAACAAGATGGGGGTTTTATTTGAAATGATCATTAGTATAGTCATAAACTAACTTGGCTTTGAAAGTGTTGACCCATCCCGTGACAGTGTCTTTGTTGACACACGCCAACACGCGCTCCTCGCGCAGATGCACTGGCAATAAATCCGATAGCCTGGAGACAATAAAGCAATGTAATGACCTTTATACATCACTGTTTGTTTTTTTGGCCTTCGATATTAGCGTAAGCAGGTACGGTACCCTTTTTATTTGGGCATGACAAAATTAACGAGACCACGGAGTTTTCCGACTCATGTTTATGCACAGGATCGTCGATAGGTACCTATATAATATCGAAACATTGAATGATTTTGGAAATTCTGGTTGCAGAGCAGCTTTTTAATTCGAAATTTCTTATGTATCTACCTAAAATAGGTACCTGGTACCTGTATGCTTGCCCGTACAATGTACATAGGCATATAGGTCAGCAGATGAAACACTCATTAACTCATTGAGTGCCAACTATGGATTTATACGTAGACACAATAAATTTTCCCATTGTACTACTGCTGCTTAGCATTAAATTTGTTAAATAGAAAATTACTACTGTTACTTACGTGAAAGCCCGATTTTTAATGCGGATTCTAGCAATAGCGGCAGCGAAGTGCACCCTTTCCTCCCATATCGTGTTCTCTATGTTTTTGAAAGGGTATCCGGCCTCGTCCAAAAGTTGCGTGGCTCGATCAATCTCGCTCCTCGGCCGTGCTCCCCATCGCCGTCTTGCTAGTTCCATGAGGAACAGCCATACTGTGTGGCGATGTTCGAGAAACTGGACAAAATACAAGAACAAGACATCTAAAACTCATTCGTGAATTTTGAGGATGCAACTGTTGCATCGCCAAAATTTCATGGTGCGACAATATAAGTTGCACTGGCATTGACAAACAAACTATCAAGCGCGCCTGTAACATGTTTCTGAAGTCATATTTTAGACTCAGATTTATTGTAGGTAACACCAATTAAACGGTGTCTATCTAAAACGTCTCGAACACGACCATTCGTGTTTTTATTAATAGAAACCATTTTATCAGTCTCGAAATCTACAAAATGCCGATTTTTTTCGTTCGCTTACAAGAATAAATGGTCATAAATATAAAGCTCATTTTCGTGAGCATTCTCAACATTCGAAAAAGAAATGGTTTCGGTCACGAGACCACCATAATGCGAGTTAGATGGGGCATACTTTTTATTGTTACATCTTGTCGAACCTACCCTAACTGGGAGTTATTACTGCTAGGTAATGAGGCCTAAATATACAGCCTTGACAACAGCAATGGGTAATAAAAGACCTTCGTCGATTTTTTACAAGTTCAGCAATGGCATAACAATTAAAACCGTCGAAATATTTGGGTCACTGAAAGAATTTTTATATTGTACAGTCACTGATTAATAACGTCTTGTTACGCTAACGTATTCATAGCTGTACCTACCTAATGTACCTATTATCAATAAGAAAAGTCCTGACTCACTCGCTGACTGACTCATCAACGCCCAGCTCAAACCCTTAGACCTAGAAAGCTGAAATTTTGCACAGAGGTTCCCCTTTATGATGTAGACAAGGAATAAGGCGGATTTTTTTAAAGTCCCACGGGATACTAAAGTCCACGCGGACGGAGTTTTGGCTAATAGCTAGTTATCCTATAATCCTAAAAGCTCAGATAAGAATCATAAGAGGAACCATTCGGTAATCTTTATTGAGTCAATTTTAACGCTACTCTTGCCGAGAGATGATCACTGACAGGATGCTGCCTGATGGCAATATCAGCAGCGGTAGTTAGGTATACCTAGCGTTTAGATGAAGCAAGTTATGTTCTGAATTTCATTGGAAGGTAAAATCTGAAATACATTAATTGTAGAAGAACCGGAGATACTACAAAAGTTGCATGGACTAGTCATAAGGCTGCAAGCAAGAATCAATTCAAATTGAAGTAAAAATAAAAACTATGATTGAAAAGTGTGAATCCATAAACGTATAGTATAAATGTAATGCTACCTCTTAGCAGTCAGAATTTATTGACTCCTGCAGAGATATTAATATAACTAAAATAGTCAAACTTACCTCTCGATGACCTAGCAAAAATGCTATGTCTTCTATAGCTTGCTCCAATATGGATTTATCTGAAAACATCAAGTAGGTATTTCAAAATATAAATCTTTTGAAAGCAAAGTTCGAATAAAACCGCAAAATAAATATGTCGCGTGACCGAAAACTTCTATATGGATAGACATCCAAAGTGCTGAATAATAAAAAGGGCAAATAGCACAGATTTCATGGCTTTTTATTTCGGCGTAGGTACACAGATATAATATCGACTGTAACATTAGGCCTTTAGTTGATGTAGGTTTAACTGCATTGTAGTTGTATTTTCAGCATAATCAGACTATAATGTTCCCATTGCTGGGACCATGGCCTCCTCCCTGTGAGAGGAAATGGGCCTTAGACGCGTAATTACAAAACCCCTTTGTGGCCGAAACGTTTTGGATTTTGTAGTTGGCAAATAGTTTCGGTCAAGCCGTGGGCTGAAGCTAACAGGGTATTGTTGTTCCATGATTTGAAGTTTGTTTACATAGTTCTTAAATGAAATTATGTTTAGTTCTTCATCGCTCCTTATGCTCGGCTATGTTAACTCTGGTTTTGTACCTATTTGCTGGATTTCTTCGATCGTAAACCGTTTTCATCATATGGCCATATTGGCCATAGGTACATGAATTTTACTTCTTCTAGTAGTTCCAAGGTCCACGAAAGGACCTTCGCTATTTAAATATTTATAAGTACCGTATTTTACGTTACTACGCGCTACACAGGAATTTGAAGTGAGTTCTGCATATTTATTTTTTATTTAATGCTTTATGCACAAATAAAAAAACTGCACACAAGCCAACTATAAATGACATAACTGAAACACCCCGTCCTTCTTAAATAAGTGTTTTAGATATAGCAAGCTGATATGAAAACCACAATGAAAATATCCACCTTGTTAATAGCAAGGAAACTAGTTTAACTTAACACGCTATTTATCGCAACTTTATCGTGTAGGTATCAAGTTGATAAAGTTGAATAACGCTTTGGAACTGCAATAAAGTAGCTTAGCATGGCGGTTGTTAATTTACAACGGTAACCATGGGCCTACTTCTGAACTTCGTGTCACTTCACTTTCTTTTATGCGACTTTCGCTTCCACTCTTGATGTTTAAAGAACGCTTTACGACTGATATATGCTATTTGTCTGTCATTTACAAGTAGATTCACGCAAGGCAACTTTTTATTTCGTATTTTAAGGGGTTTTATAGGGTTCTGTTCTGTTTTAACGACTTTGTCTATGCAGAAAACTTTCGTGATAGATTTGTGGTAGAAGATACTAAACATGAAATGAATAGAAACTTTGTTGTGTTTCAAGTTACTTTCGAGAAGGTAAACTTACATCGAAACACTTCGTAAATGAGAGAGTACACACAACGCATCTCTTGTTCGTCGACGAAGCTGACGGGCAGCGGGGGCTTGCAGAGCAGGCGCGCAGCTTTTAGTACCTGCAAATTCATGAGTTGAAGTCTCAAAATAAAATATTGATGTGGAAACTGAGATTAGTTAAAGTGTAGTACTTACGCTACAGTTAGGAATTATTTGCAATAGTATATCATCTGAATCGAAATGCAATCTAAAAAGTTTGTTCACGTGAGACCAACTTTAGATAGAGCATTTTTATAAGAACAGTCTGCTACAAAACAACAAGATCGCTTTTTCTTTTCAACCTATAGGAATATAGGTACATTAGGTACTATCCCACTGTTTGTTGTGCAACTAAGGCCGCGGCCGCACCGGTACACGCGACGCGACGCGACGGCGATTTCCTGAACAAATAAATTTCGCTTGTCGTTTCTGCAGTGCGGCCACCGACATATAATGTTTATATGAAGTTGTTTTCACAAAATCGCCGCCGCCGCCGCCTTCGCGTCGCGCGTACCTATACGGCCGCGGCCTAAGTCTCCCCAGTATCCTCTCACACTTCCCTCGTGTTGATTTTTCTGGCTGAACACATCAAAGTCATCACGCCAGCGTTTTGTAGGGCTGCCTCGAAGACGACGCCTAACTGTAGGCACTCAATCCGTGATTAACCTGGTCCAATCCTTACTAAACCCTGGCCAGGGTCATCACGAAATGACTACAGTGTATTTAAATCTTTACCAAGGTTTCTAGGTCTATTGCGGACGTGGTCCTAGCGGTAGATAATCTAGCTATATTTGGAACGTACAATTCTTCAGCCTGTAATACAGTGCAAATAGATTCTTTATGCAAAGTATACTTAGCGCGTGTTTAGAAGCGATGAATATGGGAATATTCTCGCGCCTACTATCAATAACTGAAACACCATTATTGCCTCGTAATACAGCATTACAAAGCTCAGCTAACGGCAGTACCTACAGCTCAAGCCTTGACTGTTACCGGCTCGTTTGAAATCTAAATAGGAATCTTTTAAATAGTTTTGTTATAAAGAAGACGTCATTATTGTGGTAAACTTTTACTTATTTGAGTTTGTATGAGTAACTAGAGTAGATTCGAGTTAGAGAACAGTTTGAGCAAAATGGCTGAAATTATAGCAGCTCCTGAGGGTCATATTCTTTTCTGTGAACTGTGAACTTTATCTTTAGTTTTTTCTCCGCTTGTCTTTAAACTGTTCTGACTTTTGAACAAATAAACGGGATTTCGATGAAATCCGCCAAAAGATAAAGATATTCTGGTTAGAACTAATAATTTCATGATAGGTAACGATCATCAATTTCAGTGCCAACTCCTTTGTTCTCCATATCTCGTTGTTATTTGTTATATCTACCTGCCCAATATCCCAGGCGGGTCCGGGCGTTGTTCTGACGGCGACTGGTGGAGGCGCGTGTGGGTTCTTGGTGGCCACAACGAGCGACCATGGCGCCCATTCCTCCACCGGATCTCCCACTGGCTTAACCACTTTTTTACCATCTTCGTCCCTAAGAAAGGATAAAGCTTCTATCAAATACGTATATTGTAGTCCATAAAATACAGGTCTACATGGTTAAAAGGATTCTTGAAATAATTCCACCAAGTTTGCATTGCCGTGTAACTTTCTTTTTTAAATGACGATGGTGGTAAACAGTCATACGGCCTGCCTGATGGTAATTTAAGCGGCCACCGTAGCTATGAAACACTTGCAACACGAGTATAATATGCGCGTAGTGAAAATTCGCTGTGCTGACAGTAGGTCCCTTGTTGTCAACACAGCGCATCTTCAGGATCTCTAGCGACCTTACTCACTGCAGGAACACAACACCACCAAAAAGTAGCGTTATTTAGCTGTGGTATTCTGTAAGGTGGATGTACTTCCTCACTACAGGAACACAACACCACAAAAAAGTAGCGTCATTTAGCTGTGGTATTCTGTAAGGTGAATGTACTTCCTCAGTCAGGCTGCTACAGATTAGAGCGAGATATCCCGATATGCCCTACCTCTTTGAGTTGCGCAGGAGACTCTTTTTGTTCAGTTTGTAGGTACCGCGGCTGTATTGTGCATTGAGTGCAAGTCGGGTTCGTGGGTCATGCAGTTGAAAGTCGTTTTCTTCCTTTCTTTCCTTACTTACCATCGTACTACTTACATGAATTACACTTACCGAGGACTCTGTTCCTCTATCACAGCCTCCATTTGTTGCTTTGAGCCATTATAAATTTATATCACTCAGCACAATTTCAACTGGTTAGCGAAGTCCCATCGTATGTGTTGGACTTGGTGTTAGTGTATCTAGTTTGATTGGTTTTTATACGTGTTTAATAAATTAATTATAACTAGGTAAGTTATTTAATAAATAACGCTAAATAATTTAATTATAATTCTTTGATTTTTTTGGGAAATGAGCTGTTTTATTTGATTGGTGCAATGCAATGACGTATGGTTTACATTTACATATCATTGGTGCAATCAAGGGTGCAATGTAACTGTTTTTGACCAAAATTCAAATTCAGTAAGTAGTTTTTTTATGGCCAGCATAGATTTATGGAGACGCCGAAAAGAGTACCTACATACCTACCTGAAATTCAAAACTAGGCGATTCGCACACCGCACAGCATTACGCAGCGTAGCGCGGGAGTGCGTGATCTTCCGTTGTTTGCAAGTAGATACCTGTATTTGTATAGAAATCACGCGTAGTGCACGCGATTCGCCTAAATAACCAATTAACCGCAAGAAGTTAATTATTAGACTTATTCCCTAATACTCAAACGCCAGTTAAATCTCAATCAAGTTAAAGGCCTGTGAAATTTTAAATTACTTAGCTATTGTCATTGTCGGGTGACACGAGACTTGAGTATCTGATCTAAGACAAAATAACTTCTTTACCGATTTTTTGTAAAAGTAAGTACCTAGAACGGCAACAGAATCTTACCATCATCAACATCAATTGACAATAAATCAGTTTACAAAAAATAAATTCAAGAAAATCGCTCTAGGATCCTTGATGAAGCTTTCACACGAGAAGATTTAAGTTGAGCTTATTTACTCAAGCGGTTTGACTGTAAAAATAGTGTCCTTTATGATCTTTTATATTAGGTCTTTACCTATGAAATTGCCGTTCTGCAGTACTGGCCATTTCAAATCAAAATAATTTTTGTTTGGCTAAGAATTCTAATTTCAAATTAATTTTATTTTAAAAAACATGGTTTTTTTTTCCAAAAGTAGTCATTTGTTTATTGATTAGTGTTACATTTTCTTCGCATTTCAATATTTTTTGTCATCATGGATACGTAAAAAATTCGAGTAATTATGGAATACGAGTACCGTCGTGGCAGCAACGCGGCATAAGCGGCACGCAACATCAATGACGCTTACGGAGCTAACACTACAAACCAACGCACCACCTGTTATTGGTTTGCTCGCTTCCGTTCTGGAAATTTCGACCTGAAAAATGAACCTCGCGGTCGTACGAACACTTTGGTCGACAATGACGAATTAAAGGTGATTGTGGAAGCTGATGATACACAATCTACGGCTGAATTAGCAGCAGCTTTCGACGTTAGCGTCAAAACAATATTGGTCCATTTGCGTCAAATTGGCAAGGTAAAAAAGCTTGACAAATGGGTGCCCCACGAACTCAATGATCGCCAGCGCGAAGTACGCGTCGAGACGTGCCTTGCACTGCTCAACAGACACACAAATGAAGGAATTTTGAACCGCATTGTTACCTGCGATGAGAAATGGATTCTGTTTGATAACCGCAAGCGCTCAGCAAATTGGTTGGATCCTGGTTCAGCACCTAAACAATGCCCTAAACGAAAACTTACCCCTAGAAAAGTGATGGTCACTGTTTGGTGGCCTAGCGCCGGTGTGATTCATCACAGCTTCTTACCAAACGGGGTGAGCATTACTGCAGATGTGTACTGTGAAGAACTGAACACAATGATGAAGAAGCTGGCACATCTCCAACCAGCATTGGTCAATCGCTCGTCTCCGCTGCTCCTGCACGACAACGCGCGACCTCATACTGCACAGCAGACGGTCTCCAAGTTGCATGAACTGGGGTTGGAAGCTCTCCGTTATCCGCCCTATTCACCAGACCTTGCGCCTACAGACTACTACTTTTTCCAGAATTTGGATAACTATTAGCGGGAAAAAAATTCAATACACGAGAGGCAGTACAAAATGCCTTTGAAGCTTTTGTTGCCTCCCGTCCAGCTGATTTCTTTAAGAAGGGCATCAATAAACTGCCACTGCATTGGCAAAGATGCATTGATTGCATGGGTTATTACTTCGATTAATACAAATAAAAAATACATGAAAAAAAATCGTTTAAATTTTTTCATACAAAACGGCAATTTCATAGGTAAAGACCTATTATTTGATAATTCATACATTTTTCTTATCTGTAACACGTTGTCTTACCTACCTTGTAGCGTGAGCGATGCACTTCGATTTCGCATTATCGACATACAGCACAATTTAGTCGATAGTTCGATGCATTCGCGAAAGTAATGGTATTGAGTCCGTGCATGCAACGTATGTGCCTCGGTTAAACTCATACGTGGTTACGTAACTCAGGAGATTGAACCAACTTGCAGAACTGAAGAATCTTTAATAATAAGGACTTTTCGGGGGCCCATATTGGGTTATTTTGGGGGGCCCAGTTAGAGTATTGGCAAGTCTCCGTCTGCCATTTTAATAGCCCAAGTAGTTTTTCTCCACATGTATTGCAATAGCCCTGCATACGCTGTGGCTTGTCCTTGGGTGCAGTTCTACCTATAGTCCTACTGGGATAATCGCCGGCTATGTGACCATTACAATTTATAAGACTTGTCATAAAGGGGCTCTACGTGTTGGCTTCGCTTCCCCACGCACGGGGGCTTCGTTTCTAAAGGTTCGAGACTCTGTAGTCCCGTGCAACAAAAGGGAACTGTTTTTACTGAGCTAAGTCTAAGTACGCTCTATACAGGGTGGCAGGTTAGACAGTGAAAATATTAAAAGGGGTCATTGTACTCATCATTATGAAAACTTTTACTATGGGGACCAACCCTGAAATCGCAAAAAAAAAATCAGCTGTTCTACTGTCTAACCTGTCACCTTGTAGATGAGAGAAAGTCCAGCCAGAGAACAATGGCTTATCTAGCTCAGGGGTTCCCTAACTGTGCGTCGCGACGTCCCGAGGCGTCGCGGTGCTGTCCCAGGGGCGTTGCAAGCCGGTACGCTCAGGTCGCCTAGGTTAGGTTAGAAGATTCCACATTCTTTGAATAAAATAATATTCGTTCGTCTGTCGCACTTGACAGACACAATTGATTTCGACCTGAATGAGGCGGATTTTTTAAATGTGACAGATGGAGGGATATAGATTCGAGTTATACGCATGTCAGTAATCTTCCTTGAAAGGGCGGGCGTCGCAAAAAAAATCGCAGTATAAAAAAGATTGCGGGAACCCCTGGCATATACTTAGTCCATTTTTAGCTGATATCATACGACAAATGACTATTATGAATGAACAATAGGAATTACACGAATAGTCTGAACTAGGTACACGGTACATTCCATCCAATTAACGGTATGTCATTTGCAAGGCGTCTAGTAGATTGAAGCGGTTCATGGGGTTATTATGTGTGTAGGTCATGGCCAAGCCGTATGGGGGCATGGGGGACCACACAATCACGGATATAACCGTTTGTTTTACGTAAAGCTAATCTAAAGGTTAATGAGTTTCGTCTCGGAACTTCCATGACGTTCCGTTAAGTATATATTTCCGACTGGTTAAGGAAATAGGTTTGCCAAATTGGATTGAAAGAAGAAACAAATTGTGCCTATCCATATCTAATAGGATATGATGATAGCTGAAAAAATATCTATAACCTATTCACTGAAATGCTAAAGTCTGCTTTGCAAATCGAATACTCCGAAAGTGGCATTTAATTCAAAAATACGCCGAAATAATACTTACTCTTCCAATTCCTTCTGTAATTCGACAAGGACAAAGTATTTCTGGAGTCTATAGTCCTTGTCGCTGGGAAGCACCAACTTCTCAGCTTCGCTGGTGTCGCCATCTTGTCTCGCAGCTTCCTCTTGCAGGAACAACTGAGCCAGTAGTTTGGGGTACACCTCGAAGACGTTACCCTCACTATACTGACTGAGTGCCACCCACATAGTGTTCGGGTCATATTTGCCCGGCATGGTTCCGACATTTCAGAGTTAGATAATTAATTAAAGAATATCTTATTGAAAATTTTATGAAGAATGTGCGTAACTTTCATAACTTTCCGAAAAGATTAGAAATACTTATGTTTTTCTTTTTACTATCCGGAAAAGATGACGATTGATATATTCAGTTTAAATTCCAAACTTTAAAATAAGGTTTTGTAAGCGCGTGTGTATATTTTATTCGAGGAAAGCTTTCGCCAAGAGCTTCCCGCCTACTGAACGACAGTCAAGGCGATCGGCGACTCCGTACCAACTTGTTGCGTTGTGTGGTTTATTCCGCTCATAATAGGTATGTTAGGGGAGTCGCGTCGTCTGTTGATATGCCATCACTACTACAGGATATTCCTAATACAATCCTAAAAGTGGCATATGGAACCCAGTCTTTAAAACGTAAATGTTGTCTAACAAAAGCAAAAAGGTTGATTAATTATTACACTCACGGTCGGTTGCAGAAAGATAATTAAATTTTAATGGAAGCATTATAACCATACAATTTCTGTCGTTAAAGTCTCCTTTAAAACTTAATGACCTTTTCTGCAACTCACAGTCGGTTGCAGAAAAGGTCATTAAGTTTTAAAGGAGTCTTTAACCTTACAATTTCTATGATTAAAGTCTCCTTTAAAACTTAATGACCTTTTCTGCAACTGACTGTCAGCGTCAAAAACTTAACAACACAACGTCACAATGTGACAACGCCATAAATCCAAACAGCAAAAAAATGAAATAAAAAACACAAAAATGCACCAAAAAAATTAAAAAACCGTACAAAATATTCGCAAATAATGCAAATATTACCTCTCTACTCATAATCAAAACTCCCCTACACCCAGTGCTGGCAAACTAATGGATCTTATGACGAAGGAAGAAAGTTATGCGGAAAGAAGACAACTCTTCAAAAATATTTGGGATACGGCAATGCAGATTGACGAGAAAGATACCGATATCATGGCCAAACCGAAAGTCATTAAGTGTGTATCAATCAAAGTACGTTACGAAGTAGGTGAAGCACTTTGCAGGGTGCCAATGTGCCAATAACGCGGGCTTAAGTACGGCCATCGCCAGAAAAAGCTCTATTAAACCTAACACTTGTATGCCTGCTGATAGCTACTTACCAGTTTTACAACGCTTCTCTCAAAACGGCACAAAACTATATTAGCATAGTTCATGTCGTGATTAAAATATTTGCCAGTCAGTTACGACGCAAAACTCTTTGAATTCATAGACTCGGGTCTACCGAAGTCTACTATATCTAAGCATCTACGTCTACATTTGTCGCTGTCCCTAAGTGGACATGAACCAATCGACAGCCTACCTACAAGTGCCTGTACCAGTTAGGTACCAGTAGGTGCCTGCTATAAATACCTTTTCCTCAGCAATGTTGCTGCTTATAGTGGCCTCCAACGAGCTGGCAAGTTGGGTTTATCATTGTTAGATCATTGGAACTACGTGTAGAGCATACATACAGTCCACGATTTCAAACAAAGAAGGCGACCGCCAAAACATTGTTATGTTACCGTAGGTATTGTAAAGGGCCAGACGTTTCATCTAATATCCCATACACATAATTTTGTTTTCAGAACATTAAGATTAGACGAAGTGGACAGATGCGTGATAGGTAAAAAGAAAAAGGAAAGAATAAAGAACCTTAGGACAGTCTGCAACAAGATATTGGACTTTTGCGATCGACAAGACGCGGATGATATGTTTTATGAACAGGTTATTTCTTATTTTCGATCCCATTCTTTATCCGCTCGGATAGTTGGTAGGTACATTGATTTAAAAGAATTTTCGAAGCCTAGATATTTTAACTGAGTTAATTACAATTTCAATATCTAGCCTTAGAAAATATAAAATGTTTACAGATAGCAATCGAAGGGAAAGAACCGCCTCAACATAAATTGGAATTAAAACCTAAAAAGTTCAAAACACACCGGGGGAGGAAGAAAGTTTTGAAGGATAAAAGTATATTTGTGGCGGAAAACAACGGAGGGGATCAAGCTAAAGCTACAACGTCAGTAAGAAAGGATGACTATCCCAGAAACACAATCACATCCAGAAACGTTTCGCCTATTAAGATGAAGAGGACTACAGTTGTGCGAAGAATTATAGTTAGACACAGAACATCAAAGTTTCAGTCGAGTCCGGATGCTGAAGGAAACAATGCATCGGGTAAAGAAAGCCCAACTCGCCGTAAAGTTGTGAGAAAAAAATGTAGCAAACGAAAAAAGCCATCTGCACCTAATGTGCCTCCGCTAAGGCCCTCAGGTTTATTAAACTGGCCAGACCCGTGAAATTAATATATAGGTATGTACCGAATGGAAGTGGTGTGTTGAAGATATTTAAGCATTGCGCATTTTCAGGTGCTTCGAATAATGTACGTTATGTATCTACTCCATTAACAGGATGGGCAATTGTAAGGCGCATTCAGGCGCGATCCCATAGGGGGGGGGGGTCATGGTGGTCATGACCCCCAAAATCGTATTAAAATGCGCCAAACACGATAATTCACGGTATATCACATCGGCATTATTCGGTATAACCCCCCCCCCCCCTAAAGTCTTCAGCTGCGGTATGACCCCCCCCAAAATCGTCAGCTGGGACCGCGCCTGGGCGCATTAAACACCTTCTAACAGATAGGTAGGTAATAAAATAGCAGTTACTTAGTCCACAGACCAGGTGGTTCTAAATCGAAATGTCCTCCATTATGATTCCTCTACAGTTTCCATTAATCAATAAAAAAAAAACACGATAGATGTGCTTTCATTTTAGGCTAAACAAAAAGTGTTATTTGATAGATATGTATACACCACATAAGTACATGTTCGCAGTGGGTGTATTAATATATTAGGGTTTAACGATTATCTAAGCCTCGTCGCACACGGGCCACTCGCGATAATCAAATGCCGCCACCGAGCTGCGGACTACAGCTTTCATAAGCCGTGTATCCAGTTGAGCAGCCACAGACCGAGCAGCCTTTACTTGAGGCAGACTGGGGCTGCATAAGGTAAGGTATACCTATATATCCTTTTTACCACTGACAACGTAGGTATACGCAAAAGGGCTAAAAATCTATACACTGTAAACCCAGAATCGACAGCAATGAAATGTTTACGAATTTGATGGTACCAAAGTGCAAACTTTGAAATCCGTGGGGTATGAAAGTTTTGACCTCTTGTAATTCTAGCCACCCTACGCTACGAAGGTCATTTAAACTGGTCATTTTATTGTAGTCCATGTGGTTGGAGTCGCGGATGCAGTCGATGAAAACAATTGCTCTCACATTGAAAATATCATAGTTTTATTAGTAAGGATTTGTAGATATGATTTTTATATGAAAAAAAAAACTGACGGTTCATTCACATATATTGAGAGCTATGAGTTAGAAATCAAATCATTAAAATACATACTAATCTAATCTGAAATCAGTCAAAACATTGGGGAGCTACTAGCGCTCAGGAATCGCGCTTGCCCTTAACCACTATGCCAACGAGAACGAGAATGTACAATTGTACATTTATATAATCAAAAAGCCGGATCTCCTGCGACGTGTTTTCGTGTTCAATTGAACGACGAACATGTTTTCCGTCACGTGGTTGAGTGATTTTGCTAAGCAAAACTCGTAGGCCACGCCCCTTTTCGTTCATTTAAACATGTTCGATGTTCAATGGACACGCGCAGGAAACGCGTCTTAAGTATCGACAGGGATCTTGATCACAGATTGCGCATGTACATTTTTGGCCCAATAGACAATAGACAGTTGACAATACGTAATAGAGAATAGTCCAATAGACGACGAGCATCGAGTGACGAACCAATCGCGTGCAGCCTCGGCGCCCCCGTCTTCTTCATTCCGCCAAAGCGACCGAAAAACCAGTTAATGCGCAGGTCACGTTTGTGATCATAATTCACGCCGCGACCTACACCTAATTGGCGGATCCAGGAGGTTGAAGCCCCCTCTAAAATCGTGTCGTAGTGGCTGTGCGATTGGCTGCTGCGCAACGTGTCGCGGGTTCGATTCCCGCACGGAACAAATAATTTGTCCAGAGAATCTTTTTTTGAGAGGATTTCTCCTGTGGGGCAACGTTTTATTTAAAAAATAAATATAGCCCTCCAAATTATATTTGAGCAAAATACAAAATTATTTCGTGAAAACATTACGATTTTCCACAAATAGAATTCCGAAATCTATATTAATGATTATTTATTATTTAGTTCCTATGTACAATATCATTATTGTCGATTGTCGCGAATGGGAATTTGGATCAACATACAACCGTAAAACGGCGCTAGAAATTTTGAATTTCGCGCGCTACATACCTTGACGGATGCCCGTAGGTAGTGATTTTAAACTCTTTGGTTAGTTTATCTTTGGTCTGATGATTTCGGACGATTGGTTGTAGTGGTGTCTGGTGTCGTCTATAGTTTACTAACGTCATAAAATTAGTAACTTAATCATTCGAATTCTACAGTGAATTTAAAATCATTCTGAGCAGTTTGATTTTAAAATATAACATCCTAGATTAAATATTATTATAGTCTCTATATAAGAAAATAATTATAATATTTTATAGACTGATATACCTCACCATAATTTTTTCATAGAAAAATATACTACATACTACAAAGAACTTCTTAAAGCATATTTCACTAATACTTTATTACATAGAACAATAAACTCTGATTGCGAAACCTTAATTTTAAATAGGTATCTAGATTCGATTTGAGATAAATAAAATTATAATGTTTATCATATTTTAGTCGATAATAGTAATGTGTAGGGTTTAGTCGATTCAGAAGTACGAGATTTATGTAACGTCACCATTATTATGCTGTTAATTATAAAAGTCCCCCGTGTCACCGGTTGAGTGAATGCTTCTCTTTCTTTTACCCTCAATTACAAGGGAATTCAACTGTCAAACTTTGAAGAGTGTACATTTCTAATTTAGTCGTATTATCTTTTGAATGATGCATACAAATTGAATTGACCCAGTAAATAAAATAATAAAATCGAGCCGAGATTCATCCAAAATTGTATTATGTAGTAAAAATTAAACAAATAAAGCGCTATCGGGAGGTTTCCTTTGGTAAGACAAAGCGGGTTACGATGCAAGCCTATCGTGTGCCGCCTACAAGTTGTTTGGATCAAAAGTTTTTATGTAGTGTTATGTGCTCATCGCTAAACAGTGTATTATTGTTTTAATTCCCACGCTCGTTTTGTGAATGTTGTAGATACATATTGAGGGAAGTCCGATAATGTCTGACTACGATCTTCAGTTCCAAGCAGATTTGGAGAAGGCCCAGGCTTTGAGTTTAGAAAGTCTGGCTCTGGATCAGTTTCGTAGACAGAAGCTACTATCTAGCGCAGGTAACTGACGTAACTTTGTTTACTTCGCGAGATTACTGAAGATCCAAGGCCTGTACAAAAATTTCACACAAGTACCTTTCATGTATTGTGTTAATGATAACGTAATTTGGCATTCATGCTTTAGTATTTCATAACCGCCTACGTGAATGCCTCGTATTAATGTAAAGGGGTTAATAAAACCAGTGCAAATGATAATAACGCTAAGTATTTCACTCAAAAATTGTTACTCTGAACAAATAAATAGTTAAAATGTCAATTTTGGTTGCAATTTACTGCATAGTAGATACAATAAACTTATAAAGTTAACTTGATTCTACTAGCTTGTTTTAATTAAAAGTAAGCAACAACAATTTGAAGCTTCAATTTGAATTCAAATGTGACAATTATGCAAACAGCGCCAAATAATTATAATTTTAGGTAGCTAATTTAGGATACTAAAATGCAATTACTATACCAAGAATCAAAATAAATAAATGAATAATAATAATAAACCAAAGTAAGCACCAAGTATCTTAATAGGTATTATTATTATAGGTAGGTAAGTAATAAATAGAACAATTTAGTAATATCAAAATGTTCGGCATTTGTTATCATAATAAAGTTAACTACAATAGACATTTCAATTCAATGGCATTTTGTAGGTATAACACTGTTGGTATATTTTATGTTCACCATTCCACATTGGTATTAACTGTATAAGTATAAAATAATAATTATACTGTAGGTAGGTACCTAATTATGTCAAACTTTCTTTGTGCTAAAATTATTGCTAATTCCAATAGTTATGCCTAATTCCTACAAATACCTAAAATATATGGGTATCAGTGGCGAAGCGTGAGGGGAAGCCGGTACAATAAAATAATAACAAAATTATGAATAGCTTCCTTTTACTATGTCATACCTATTGTTTATTAACTGTATTTACCTATTTTGAATAATAAAATAGGTATGACACAAATAAAACGGAGTTATTCATAATTTTGTTATTATTTTAATGTACCGGCTTCCCTTCACGCTTCGCCTCTGATGGGTATACCCATTGAATTATTAAAAAAATATACTATTATAGAAATAATAGTTACTACTAGAGTAGTTGCCCAGTGGTCGAAATTACACTATTATAGAAATAATAGTTACTACTAGAGTAGTTGCCCAGTGGTCGAAATTATACTATTATAGAAATAATAGTTACTACCAGAGTAGTTGCCCAGTGGTCGAAATTATACTATTATAGAAATAATAGTTACTACTAGAGTAGTTGCCCAGTGGTCGAAATTACACTATTATAGAAATAATAGTTACTACTAGAGTAGTTGCCCAGTGGTCGAAATTATACTATTATAGAAATAATAGTTACTACCAGAGTAGTTGCCCAGTGGTCGAAATTATACTATTATAGAAATAATAGTTACTACTAGAGTAGTTGCCCAGTGGTCGAAATCATACTATTATAGAAATAATAGTTACTACTACAGTAGTTGCCTAGTGGTCGAAATTCGACTGTAATTCATTAACATTTTAGCTTTCTGTACTCCTAAAATATAATATATCCTATACTCCTCTTTAAAAATAAACTATTACAAATTTCCCACTCCTCTGTCTGCATGATAATTATAATAATATGTATGTGAAGCAAAAACTTTGTATCCCTTTTCGATGGAGGCATATGAAAGGAACAGTTAAAGTTTATATGAAGAAGGAGCGCAGAAAGCTACTATTTTTATATAAGGCGAATTTGAGGATCACGGTAGAATTTGGATCACTTGGCGACCACTAGTATTCTTGAAAAGGGTACAACATTTTCTTTTTGCATATTAAAGAGGTTATAAAATTATGTTATACATTTTTCCAATACATTTAAAAAATGTGTATGTAATAATAGCTTTTACCAATACACAAAGCTACCAAATACTACAATTGAAGTGACTAACTGACCTTTTATTGGCACAACGAGATCAATTGATGCAGTGTAAACAAGAAAAATTTATAAGCATTGTCAATTCAGCTAAATGTTGTAAGTACATCAATCAGAAGGGAAGTGAAAGGTCAATGACCTTATAAGTTAATAGGGCATTGATTATGTGGAATCATGATAACTGTATCTTTGTATAAAGTATAAATATGCCAAATGAAAAAATAATGAATTTGAAACTAAAATACAATTTTGGCAAAGTATTTGTTTTGAAACTTTATGGAATGTTTATCTCTTTCACCTCCTTATCTATAACAAAAGCTATTGATAGCTACTATAATCATTGGTGATTGGCTTATCGCATTGATATTGTCTAGATAATGTCCGCGAGGTGGCCAGTATTAGTGCCCGACGGCGCGAGGAGACCGAGGGCCCGCCGCCCGCGCTGCCGCCGCCGCCGCGCAAGCTACCACGAGGACGCACCTCCATCTCTGATGGTCCCAGGTGAATAATCATCAAAAGACTACAGAAATACATGTTTAATATACGTCACTCAGTACGTCAGTGTAATCTCTGATAAGTTAAGATAAGAAATGTTTTATTCTGAGGTACGGTTGGTGCAGTTCCAGAGCGATTGGTTGTTGCACTGTGTAGTCGGTTCTATTTCCGCACGAAATTTTTTTTATATTGTCTACAGATTAGTTGTTCTGGGGTTTTTTGTACATAGAGATGTAAACACACTCATTATATAGGAAAAAAATCTAGAATAAGCCAACATGATAAAAAAATATTACATCAGCTTGTTTTTATCGAGCCAGTGAATAATTAAGATTTAATAAACAGTCCAAGTATAATTAACTGAACCTAGCAGGTTATTAATTTTACCGATGCTGCTAACTTTTTTATTGATTTATGATTGGCAAAGCAGCTAAGCTCTGCTCTGCGCTATCAGCACTAAATGACGTGTTTGGTTGCTACATAAATGAATGAATGAGTGAAATGTTCATTTCGCCTAAAGCCGTGTCTCCTCCGCCCTGTTTTCGTGTTCGATGTTCGTCGAACAGTGAACAGTGAACGATAAAGGGGCGTGGTCTACGTGTTTTGACGAATAAAAACACTCAAAACACGTAGACCACGCCCCTTTATCGTTCACTGTTCACTGTTCGACGAACATCGAACACGAAAACAGGGCGGAGGAGACACGGCTTAAAAGTGCTGCCTGAATCTGTTTTGTTTAAAACATGTTCCTAAAGCAAAAGTTTTAACTGTGAATGCTCAAACATATTATTGTTTATCTTTTGGCATACATGTGTAGCCTTGACTGTACACGAGGTTAAGAATAAATGTCACATACCTATTCTGATATAAATATATTGTTAAAACATTTAATAATTCTATAGATAAAACAAATATCATTGAAATTGTGACTGTTTAAGCTAAATAACCATAATTTCCCGTAATCTGAGGAAATAGATTTTTAGGTGTGCAAGACACCTGTTAACTATTTAGCTGACTCTAGGGCTGCCATCACCTAAATTGCTGAAGCTGGACAAAAACTTTAAAAACCGGACATTTGGGTGAAATTGAGTATTTCTCCCGGACGCCCCCGAAAAAATTTTTTCATCAATCAGGATTCCACTGACACAAAGTGTCCGGGTTTCCCCCGGACACTTTTTGAAACCCCTACCGGACGCTCTCGGACGCCCTCTAAACTAGGACAAATCCGGGGAACCCCGAACGGATGGCAGCCCTAGCTGACTCACACATATTTTGAGAATGACTGACTCATAAAGATAATACCACTTTATTAAATTCGTCTCATATCAGAAACTACCGATTCGGTCGAGAATATTCCCTACGCCGTAGAAAGACGTCGTAGCGTTACGAATAACGAATGTCGTAGAAATTACGGGCTACGACATTTTTATACTTATCGTAGTAGCTACCTGAATACTCCAATACCTCTTTTATTTAAAACCTAAAGAAATTAACTAGGTTCTTCTATTTTTATAGAAGAAAGCATGATTTCGCAATTTTAGTTTTTGTACCATAGTTTAATGCGTGAGCATTAAAGCCATATACCTACATAATCCCACACACATTGATTTAGTAAGACGCAAATTACTATTAAAACAAATAGGTACCTACTATCAAGAAACTACTTGCATAGTGGAGGGTTAGTTTTTACAAACAATTCTCACACACACATTTTGTTAATCCATTACAATTACAAATAAAATCGTCATACCTGATAACCGTCAGCTGCCAGGCTGGTCAAGTCACTGGCAACAACACCAATACTCATATATTTTTGTCTAAATTCGTCAGATCCACTGGAACCAGTCCAACAAGGGACGAGAGTAGCGACTTGATATCGTTTTCGAGCCCTACTAGCAAACATGCGCCCAAGGAGCCGCATGTGAAGTTAAAGGAGTACATCGAACAGATAAATAAGTATGTATCACATTAATAAGTCATTAGTATTATTGGATTTTAATTTATTTTCATGTTATGTATTGAATTTGTTAAGTTTTCTTTTGCCCTGTGTGTGAATAGTTCAGAAATAGTACCTAGGTATTTGAATTTTGTTGTAAATTGGTATATTTTGTGCTATTGGGTGTCTATAAAAGTTTTTCTCATCTTGTCGTATTGGTACGAATTATAAAATAATAGAATTGCCATGGTACAAACATTAGCCAGTCAGGAAAGTAAAGGTGGTTGTGGGACTGACTGTCCAGGATGAATCAGGCGTAGATTTAAGTATCGCCACTCATGGAGGCAATTTAAATGCACCACAACTAATAGGTTTGTAAGACTTTTTATGTCTTTTAAATTTCATTACTCATGATGATAAAATAACTGCGTCAGATGCATTTTTTTTCTCCAAATTTTGTTTTCATTGGTTTTTCACCTGTATTGTGCATTTCTTTATAAAATAACTTAACCAGACACACTCGATCCAGATAGCACTTACATATTTTGTTTCTTATAAATTCATTTCAATTGATAAGTCCCATTATTTGATAAAGACAGTAGGTACTTATAAGCTTACTTGATTGATTTTAGATAATAATATTTACAACATCTGAATTATAACTTATAACTACATATGTTATTCTAATGCGTATATTTGATGTATTAAAAAACAAACTAATATCCTAGTTTACTATTCCCAATAAAATAAATAAATCATGAATGGTTTAAAGAAAATATTATGTCATTGAGATTTATCATATTGATCCTAAATCGAAATCGTTTATGATTTCATTGTTACCATAGACATAGATTTAAGGGATAATTACACTGAAGCAACATTCAACGTTTTATGTATAAGTATATTATGTATAAGTGCGATTACTGCCATTGTTCGACGTAATACCTAACAATTTACCATTTCCCAGGTTGGGTCAGCAGACTGAAGAGCTAGCATTAAACACGCCGGAGCAGCCGGTCGGCACAATGAACAACCAGCACTATAATCAGAGGCCGGGTTACTACGCGCCGCAGTACGCGTATAACTTCCAGCCGCCATACAGCCCGATGCCTCCGTACCCCACGACGCCGTACGGCATGCCCAGCCCGATGCCGGGCCCTCTGCCGACACCCATGCCGGCACCGATGCCCAACTATGCGTATTACGCGCCACCCATGGCCGCTCCACCAGACATGCCGCCGACGTTCGTGCCTGTAAACCCGCCGATGTATCCAACAGTACCATACAGTCAGACGCGAATGGCGGCGCCGTCCCCGTACGCGTACCCCGCAGCCCCTTCATATAACTATAGCACAACTAACATGATCTCGCGACCTCCGAGACCGGTGACCCCTTTGTACCCGCAGCTGAATCAAACACACACGTATCCGCCTGTGCCTAAGAATCCGTCGAACAATAGTATGAACAATAATGGTGTGAACCAGACGGTTGTCAAGACAGAGCCTACAAAGGACAGTGTCGAAATCAATAGTTCCAGGAAGTTATCAGAAGTTAGTATAGCCGTGAGTGTAATATTATTTAATCTATACTATTATAAAATTGTAAAAAAGCCGTGTCTGTACATTGAAGATATTCCAGAAAAAACAGTTGGGATAGGGTACTGGAGCGTAACCATACCCAAAAAGATTTTTTTTTTGTATTTTTGTCTGTTTGTGCGTGCATCACGCAAAAAGTACTGAACGGATTTTGATGTGGTTTTCACAGTTCGATAACTTATGGTCCAACTTAAAATCTAAGCCACGTTTCATCTGATTCCGCTGAAAAAAACCAGAGATTCAGCTTGACCTCTTGGTAGTACTAGCCAACCTACACTACGGAGGTCATTTAAACTGGTCATTTCATTGTAGTCCACGCGGATGGAGTCGCGGGCAAAAGTCTAGTAAAAATATATTATGTTAAATGTTTTAGTACCAATTTTATATTTCGGATTCAGGACTACCAAATTGATAAGGCAAATAATATCAGAACTTCTAAGTTGCGACATAATTAATTGCAAATTGTTATCCTGTTTGTAGACACTTTTGTCGGCTTTATAGATAACAATGTTTAATAACAGGCTTTGATTTATTGTAGTCCTGACCAAGGATGTGAGATACTATTTGGTGTCAAATGACGATTGGGTATTGAGCCTTGAAATACTTAAATCAGTGGCTCTAAGCAGTAGACCTTGTATTGTATAACGGGCTGGTGTCCGCAACTCCACGTCAAAGCGTGTATTTTGCGTGCGGGTGGGAACGGGTGGGAGACTATTCGACCCATCCCAATTCCCCGAGAAAGGCCAGCAGCGCCCCAATGTTGCTGACTATCTCGCGGAGAGTACCTGGGTTGCCAAAGTACTTTGCCCTGTATGTTGCAACCTCCGGGCAGTGCAGGAGCACGTGGGCTGCTGTCTCGTCTACCTCCATGCAGGCACGACACAGGGGGCTGTCCGTGACTCCTAAGACAAAGAGGTGTTTATTAAACGAGCCGTGTCCGGTGACGGCAGCTGTAGCAAGCAGTAGACCTTATTCATAATGTAAAACAAAAACCCTAATTGCGTAGCACACTCACAATCGACATCCGTTGCGTTGTGCTAGTTATCGTGAACACTGATTTAGAAACTTACGCCGCAATGGATATTGTTAAAGGTGTTGCGCAGTCGATGGAAAATTTGTCCGCGCCGATAGAACGTATGGAAATCTATGCACTATCGCACACGAAGGACAAATAGCTTAGATTTCCATACGTTCTATCGTCGCGGACAAATTGTCCATTGTCTGCTTAGCACTTAAATGGCAAAATTAAAGCAATTGTATTTGCGAGCAATTAGGGTGCTGAGTCTTCGTATAAATGACAATAATTATTAATGAGTTTAGAGCTCAGAGGAGGCGTATTAAAAGGGATTGCAAGTTTCAACTGATTCAGGCGAAGACACAGTAGCTAAGTTGGTTAGAGCACATGCCACGGTAGAGCAGAGGTCGCGGGTTCAAACCTCGCATGTGTCAGTTGTTTTTGAAATGTCTTATATGTTTAATAACATTATTAATGAGTGAATTCTTTTTCAGTCGAACGAATCAAACGACATCGTAGGTATCCTGCCAAAGTCAATGAACCTCATAGACTTCGGACGCAACGCAAGCGCACAAGGTAGCGTAAGAGTCAGTGTGCTTGAAGCGTTTGATCCGCTACTAACTGAGCAAAATAATATCGGTGAGTGGTTTGTGTTTCATTTTATATGGACTTGGAAGCGAGATTTCGAGACTAACCCTTGGGTTCTGGAAGCCTTATTAATTCATACCGGCTGTCAAATATCATGTTAGCTGCTGTGATTGGTTGGCCAAAATACCAACAACCAATTAAACAATGTGTATCAAAAGTGTGTGGTCATATTTGAGGGGGTTGCTTGGACTCTAATTCAAAGCAACATTTGAGAGGTAAAAAAAATCAGATATATTTTTTCGACTCTCCCTACAAATGGCATCAGCCGATCGGGTGAATTCGTATGGACAGTCGAAAAAGTTTTGGCTTGATTTGACCTATCAAATGTTACTCTGAATGAGTCCAAGCAACCCTATTAAATATGACCACGCATTTCTGTTACACATTGTATAAGTTGAAATGTGATAGGTAGGTTTTTTATTTGGCTTTCAGGAACCAGGTTGAGTGTACGTACGAATTTGTCACTGTAAGATTACAAAAATACCGAGAACATAGGTCAGTGAAAATGATTTATGTGTGTGAACATTGCCATTGTTTGAAAGATTACGTGTAGATGTAGAACTCGGTAAATCTTATCATTCTTACTTTGTAATCACAAAAATAAAGAATTGGAAACAATTTTTTCTTTCAAATACCAATACATGACATGTCATGTTATTGGTGTTAAAACGTGATGTATATGAAAATAATTATGGATGTAAAAGAAAATAAAAGATAACTTAGTTACTGTAAAGGGTCTCTTGACTTGAAAGCAGAAAATATGGCTTTTTAGTTTTTATATAACAGGGTGGCAGGTTAATAACAATCAGCATAATAATCAGTTAATAAAAATCAGCTGTTCCATACATTTATGTTCACATAACTCAACAAAATGTATGGAACAGCTGAATTTTTTTTCGCGATTCTAGGGTTGGTCCCATAGTAAAGGTTGTTCATAATGATAAGTACAATGACCCCTTTAAATATTTCCACTGTCTAACCTGCCACCCTGTATAAATTAATGAACTACCCTGGCTATGTTTGGGTGATTAAATATCTATGTATTAAGTCTTAAAGAAATGAACCCCCTGGCTTCATAGCTCGCGAGCTTATTAGATATTTAGGTACCTTTTCCATGTGATTGTTTCTTAACCAAAAGGTATTTTTAATGTTCTCAATTCTAAGTCCATACACATTACCCATTTGTTATGTTTAATCTTTTACAAAGTTCATTACGTTTTACACTCTTGCACGTGTTTGTGACACTGGGTCAGATACAGATTTTATATCATTTAGTTTTTATTTCCAATACATTTCCATTCAGTGTATCTAATATTATGTGGGCGAATGTTCTAAACCAACACAGACTGGCATGTTGCACCTGGGATCTGTTATTATCACTAAGGATATAATTTTATTGTATTCCATAAAAACTGATGTGATAAATAAATGTTTTGGTCGCATGATTTTCCTGAAATGGCATCAACCTTATACATATTATTATGTCATACTGTAAGAACCTAGATAACCAGAAGCCTCGTCTTTTATGCATACGTCGCCACGTTGCACATGCAAATGGTTGCAATGTCTGTGTAAGACTGCTTTTGGGCGCGCTATCATTAAGGCCATGTTGTTTCATCTTACAGTTACGTATCTGTAACCGTCAAATATGGCGGCTTGTACGACAATTTCATACTGACTTAACGATTACGTACTGACTTACGAATACAGATGGTTTGAAGCAACCCGCCCTAAGGCATGTAAAGGAAATGGAATCTCATCTAATCTCAGTGGAATGTGCTGCCGGAGTGGGTGTTTCCCGATAATTACGATCTGGGTGTCTTCAACTCGCGAGTGAATTGGTTTCCTTCTAGGCAAGCGTGCTCCATCGTAGACCGCATCATCGCTTAACATCAAGCGAGATGGCGGTCTAACGCAAGCCTATTACATATTAAAAAAAAGGACCTTTGTTACAATAGGGAATGGGGTGTGTAACTAATATGAAAACCTTGGACTTGCATTTAGGTGTTAGTTTTAATTGGGCTAATTTATCTATTGTGATATTTTAAAGTGTTGTTTGTACGACCGGTCTACAAATTGATTATTCTAAAAACTAAACGCGTGAGTATGAGCTCTCGAAAAAAAGTTAGGTATGGTTTCTTTAATCTCTTAAGTTAAAAGAAAAAAAATAAATCTTAAGAGATGATAAAATACTTTTCGACGTAGGTTAATTCGATCCTTTAAAAACAACAGAACATGCAGCGGCTTCAAGCGAGTGTTCGAGCAGTGTGTATGAAGAGTACGACCCGCTCGACTTCCTGTACGGAGAGACAGAGATGCGAGATGCCGTGTACGCAACCATTACCAAGAAGGACACCATGGTGCCCTCGCCGCCGCCCAAGTCTATACCCAGCGTGCCGGCTGTCGCTTTGAGGTCTACTACTGTAAGTTGAAAGAAATGAGTTCAATAACCACCATGGTTTGTGGACCGACAGTCGCTCCATGTAAAATACTGATATTCAGCCGCAAATAGACTCCAGTCTAACATTTGCGGCTGAGTAGCCGACCCCAATCAAGTTTGGGAAAAAGGCTATGCGGATAATGATGGTTTGTGGACCGTTGCATAATTTATTCACTACTAGCACTTTGCCCGCGACTTCGTCCGCGTGACACGTAGCGCCATCTAGTGTCCTAGAGCAGTTACTGTGGCCGTCGAAAGTTATTGTTCTTTCCCTCGGGAACAGTACTTTTTTCGGGATGAAAGATACCGTATGTCCTTTTCTGTACCCTTTTCTTGTTCTGTGTTAACTTTCAACCTTATTTTAACGTGTGCAATGATGAAAATGCAGTAAAAACCGATCTCTTGAACATCGCCAAGTGTGCGCCCTTATATTTTTAGGTATTATTATAAATGATTTCGTGAGACATTAATTGCATACATTATCTATTTCAGAATAAACTTTACGACTGCATAGTGAAAACAAGATCGAGAAATTATGATAGCGAGCACAAAGCCTTTCTCAAAATGGTTCTGGATGTAAGAAGTGAGTATACAACTGAAAATTCATTGAATAGCATGTAATAGCAAGAGATTGAGTCTATGGAGAGCATACAGCGTTTTCTGTTGAAATATTATGTACTGCATATTTAATTTAGGGGTTGTAAGAGAGGTGCTTTTAGGGTTCCATATCCAAGGCGTCCCAACAGACTATTACCAACTCTAAGATGTCAGTCTGTCCGTCTGTGTACGTCTAACAATAATGTTGAGAGATATTGTGAAATGAATCTTGTGCGGATAACTTGTTAGCTTAGTTACTTACCTCCTTATAAACGCCTCTTGATTTAACCACAGATTAAATATACGACTATACTTGTGATTTCTATCCCAATGCATACCGATCGCAATGGACTTAAGAACTATTTAATTTAATCATCGTTTATAAGTAAGGGGGCCAATGTTTAATGTATTTCTCTCGTGTTTACAGAAAGATTCAACTATTCAGACGTGAAGTCGAACCCGGGGCACGTGATAGCGGCCCGGTCGGGCGGCAAGTACCCACCGAACACCAGCATCAAGATTCTAGTCCACCACGCTCACTCCGACGAACCCATCACTTTTACCTCTGATGGTAAGCGAAAATCAACTTAAAGGCGCTGTAATAAAGTCCATAAAACTCTCCAAGAGTGGCTGATACTTAAGTATGTCTAACGCAAACTGGATAAGTCAGCCTTCTTACCAACCTTCCTGACTGGCAAATCTGGACAATTTGATTTATCGAATTGTTTCGTTAATAAGGGATTTTCATCCCTCAAGCTTTTATAATAAAGTTTATTTTTGTATTAATGTTTTTGTATTTGGTTTTCAGTGGAATCGAAAGTGGAACATGTGATATTAACTGTAGTGTGTTCTCTAGATGAGGACATTAGAGAAGATATGTCTGAATATATGTTGCGGGTAAGACTGTTTTAATTTATTATCACTTAAAATACTTGTGTTTGCCGCTTGTGTATTAAACGTATTACCTCGACTATTTCGATAAAGATATTTAATTGAGGAAGTAGTGGGTAAGGAGATCGAGTAACCAAAGGAGATCAACAATATTTGGCTAAATGAAGTACCGAGGTACACTCAGTTGAATAAAATACCCTAAATTATACTGAATAATGCTGTGTTTTTATTTCTTTTTTATCGTCACCTGAAGACGAGAAAAAAATACTTTTTTAATTCAATAAGAAAAAGCACTCCAATATGGCGCTCATGCGCTCTATCTGTCAACTATCTAATGCCGTATCCACACTTAGGTAAAACCTTGACAAAACTACAGACATCTAATATTACTAAACAAACTAAACATGGGTTTGCCGTTTACGGTTTTGTGCAAAAATCAAAAGAAGCTTGCAGAAAACGCTTGCAATGAATCCACACGTTCAGTGCATTTGTCGAGATTTGTAGTTTACGGCAAATGTCAAGTGTGTGAAACCGGCATTACACAATTTGAAAACATTCGCCGCGAGTTCTATGTGCTTTCGTTATTGACATTGCAAAAGATACTTACCAGTGGCTTTTATTAAAGCTGTTTAGACTACGCCACTATATACACTATACACATAATGATACACACATACATACATCGAGTTGAAAACAAAAGTCCAGAGAGAATACCCAAGTTTTTGGGATCACCCGTCAAAAACAAAATCGTGAGGATGCAAACGTAATACCAGAAAGAATAGCCAAGTTATCAAACAATATACACAAAATAAACGAACAGCAGAAACACCCCGGAACGCAGAAACGAACGGAATTGAATGGAATCAAAACAAACAATAACATTATTTTGTCATTTATCAGTGATGTGCAAAGATAACACTAAGTGGAAATGACTTTTTAGTAAATTAATCGATTAGGTAACATTTGTTACTAATGTCACAGTTTCAACTGCAGATTAACAGAAAAATTGTTGTGTTTGTAGTTATTTTAATCATTACTGTAACGCTAACCTTTTGGAACGCATCTCGCCGCTCTCACTGCAGACCCCGCGCTTGCGCGGGGTTAACTATCTAGAATGTTCTAGAACGACGGAGTGCATCCGCGCACCCCGTCACGCGCAGCAGTGGAATAACAAGAGAGAGTCTGACGGACCGCGTAGTGACAGCATGTCCGATTACTTGATAATTTCTATATTGTACGTCTAGTGATTGTATTCTTTGCCTAGAAATAAACCTTTTCGAAACGTGTGTAGGTTTCATTCCTTCGCCCTTCGCCCCGAACCCTCCGCTTCACGGATTGTTACATTACTTTAAAAAATATGATTTTTAGTAATAAAATTATACACAATTGCGATCAGTAAACGTTGAATTAAATAATTACTAAAAATAGTAACACATTCAATAATCGAGAACTAAATCGAGATACATTTCGTCATGCTTGCACATGCTTATGCAATGTTGCCATATGATTTAATTGTGTTACAAGTTTTTTAAACTTTAAATTACTATTAAATGGTTTATAGTGAATTATTGAATAAAATACAGTGATATTCTAATTCCTCTATTTTTTCTCTACGATTTGATGCACGTGTACCTTGCGGTACAAGTTTAGCCAAAATTGTTTGGAAGATTGGTGACCTCCTTATTATGGACGCGTTTTCGTATGATATTCCTTTGACATTAATTTAAAAAAGCCGGACAAGTGCGAGTACGTCTCGCGTCCTGTGGGTTCTGAAATATGCAATAGCGCCATCTATGAGCAAGATGCCTCAACCCGTTAAGGGTCTTGACGTACGAACAGACGGTCCACAAAGTGATCCTATATGTATAAGGGTTCCGTTTTTCCTTTTGAGGTACGGAAACCTAAAAAAGTGATAGATTTATACATGATATCTTTTCTCATCTTCCAGGTATGGGGAGCAAAAGAATACCTAACACCGGGCAGTTCCCTCAGCGAATACGACTACATACGGGAATGCGTGCGTCTAGAGAAAGACGTGACGCTGTGTCTCACTGAAGGCAAAGACGACGTGTTAGCGCGCACTGAGCGCGACGACGCCAGGGACGCGCATTTGACGCTCGACGACCTGCTGCCGTGTCACGGAGCTGCGCCACAGCTGTCCTTCGATAACCTGTCGATATTGTTAGGTACGTAAACATGTAGACTCTTTTAGGGCAAAGTGGCCTTAAAGGCCTTAAAGTGGGGTCCAGACGTGACGTGAGTGCCAGGGGTCCACAGCCACTCAGTTCACTCACATATTGATTAGGAAAATATTGCAGTAATTTATGCATTGGTTGGTTAGCTAACCAATAGAAGTGATTCACTTTTTGGTTAGCATAGATAAATGTGATTTTTAATATTAGGTATGCTATGTTTTTTAGTTTCAAAATTTTCTTCGACAGGGGTCCATGGCTCATTTAGAATTCTAAAAGTGGTCCGTGGCTACAAAAAGTTTAAGAACCACTGTTTTAGGGTGATTCATAGTCGCGCTGTGCGTCGGCGCGGGCGGCCAGCTCGGCTCGTAAGCCATACAATCGCACGCGTCTCACTATGAAACGGTACAAGACACGTCTATCCCGTGGCCCGCACCGCTTACCATCCGCGCCGGCGTAAGCGCGACTGTGATATCACCCTTACAGTTTAAGACACTAATTAATTACTAAGAAACTGACTTGCTGTGAGTATTTACACGCTAAAAGTCGGCTGTGAATGTCAACTGATTAGTAGGAAATCGGCTACTGAAAGAAAGAAGCATGACATATTAGCTTTGTCTGTACATATAAGTAATCTCTGCCATTACTAGACTACTCGGCTAGCGTGAGAATAAGGGTGCGTTTCCACCAGAGATGTTTGCCAGGGAGGGCTTGAGGCTAGGTAAATAAAGCGATTCTATTGGTTCTTAACAAACACATCCCTCGCTCACATCTCTGGTGGAAATGGAAACGCACCCTTATTAGGCCAAAAACTTAACTTTAAGCCCGCCTGGCTGTAGTGCTGGTGACATTTGCACTAAGACAAATCGTACAATAAATTTTTTTGATTCCAGAAACGTTAGAAGGCGAGTTGTCCCGCGCGATAGGCGTGACGGGTGCTGAAGGCAGCTGTTCGCCTAAGGCGGTGTTCCAAGCCGTGAAGGCGATCTGTGCGCTGGCGGGCGGCGTTGAGACGCTACACGTGACGCATACGCTCAATGCGTTCGCGCAGGCTTGTACTACACAGGTGGGGGAAACTTTATCATTTGGAAGATATTAGATAGATTAGATATTATTTTGCCGACGATTTACAATGGCTAAGGTGTCACGCTTGTGACTGTTGCAATGTTTTTAAGACACACTGCTATCGTATTAAGCTTAGTTGGGGACGGGAATAAGTTAATTAATAATGTGCATAACGCTATACTCTGAAAACTTAACTATAATAAATTGGTCAGACGGTCATCGGTTGTTTTGCACAAAAAATTCGATCATTTTTTTCGACGAACCATACAAATGGCATCAGCTGATCAGGTCAATTCGTATGGAGTCGAAAATTTTTTGGCTGTTTTTAGTTGACCTATCAAATTTTGTTCTGAATAAGAGTCTAAAATATGATTACACTACATACGCGGCCGTTAATATTACCCATCGAGCTTTAAAAAGATCATCGGCTAGCTTCGGCTTTATAGAGTTGTAATTTAAATGTTGCCGAACGTTTGCAGGGTAACAACAACGGCTTGACTCCCGAAATCGAAGGGGAGAAAGGTCCGTACTGCGCGGTGTCACTGCGCGGTGCCACGCGGCGGGAAGTGGTCGCGCAGCACTGCGCACGCCTGCGAGACGCCGTGCGCGCACTGCTGGCGCTGTACGGACGTACGCGCCTGCTAGACTTCCGCCTCGCAGACGCGCACTTCCTCGCGCCTAACAATACCGCCAGTAAGCACCGGATTACTATTATTAGGGTTATACCGCAAAACGGAGCCCTTAGGATCACTTTGTCGGAGATCGAGGTGGAGAAGGGTCCGTACTGCGCAGTGTCGGGAGGTCGTAACACAGCAGTGCGCACGCCTGCGCGACGCCGTGCGCGCATTGCTAGCGCTCTACGGACGTACACGCCTGCTAGACTTCCGCCTCGCTGACGCGCACTTCCTCGCACCCAACAACACCGCCAGTAAGCACCGCATATCGAAGGTTAAGTGATAAAACCCGATAAGTACGAAAAAGGAACTCAAATGTAAATGTAAAATCGATTTAACTCGACAATCTCGAATGTCGATTATCGGGTTTTATAATTCATTTTTTTTTTACGACAATGATGGCAAATAGGTGAACATCCCGCCTGATGGTTAGCGATTAGGTACATACCGTCGCCTATGAAACGCTTGAAAGACACCCATCGATATTCATTCACAAATTACTACATAATATATTATGAGGTCTCGAACGCACAGTGTACACAAAACTCATACGAATATGAACATTATTTGTATTCTTATAAGATTCATATTCGTTTAAAGAGCTTGTTTATATTCGCTTATATGAATGTGAACCTTATTCTTATCTGTATAACCTTTATATTCGTATGAATTTTGCCGACCCTTAAAAATGAGGATTCGCTGTACCGACAGCTTATGGGACAAGCAGGAGGCTGTCAACACAGCGCATCCTCAGGAACTCTGGCGACCTTACTTTAACTTAAATACTATTTTAATTTACAGAAGCGATACCAGCTTACACGATATCAGAGACAACACTGTTCTGCATCGAAGCGGTCCACTGCTTACCGTTGTGTTGGAGCCACGAAGACTATTTGTTCCAAGCACAAGTGTACTACGGAACCCGGCCGCTTAAGACGTTACATGTCACTCAACCGTCACGAATAGAGTGTGCTGGCTTTTATCCTAGGATCATATTTGATACTTGGTGAGTATAAATATTAGTCTTGTATAGTTTTGATAACCTTTTTACCTAATCCTTTGATAGTACCTAGACCTACTTAATGTTAAAAAAACGCAACCGAATGCAGTACCTTCTCCTTTTTGGAAGTCGGTTAAAAAACAGGACAAGTGCGAGTATGCCTCGCACCCTAAGGGTTCCGAATAATGATCATAGATGGCGCTACTGCATACTTCCAATGGCGCCTGACTGAACTGAATTTATTTTTATTTTCATTAATTAAGATCTAACTGGAATGTTATATAAAAAAATATAACAAATATCTATTTTAAAATATGACTAATAATTTAAGTTTCCGCGATCACTACACATTTTAGTAAAATAAAATCTAATCGTTTGGGAGCTATGATGGCACAGACAGATACTCAAAGTATGGCTCCGTTAAAACTTTGTTTTAATTATGAATAACTGTAAAAAATTTCGTAATTATTAAAGCTATCGTCACTTGCGTGAGAGTCGCTTGGATCAAAAATATAAATAGGAGAGGCCTATGTCCAGCTTTGTGGGCAGGAAGGTATGTTTCACGCAGCGAACTTATACATTCCGCGGTAACGAAACCATAGCGACTTCTAATTCGACGTCAACGCCATCTAGTGATAAAAAAGGAACTAAAATTTGTCTGTTTTTTTTATAAAAAACCTAAATGGATACAAGACGGGTTTGGCAATAATTCTAAATTTATAATTATTTTAATTGACTTTGTCGTTGAAGTAGGTAATACTCGCAGAACATAACACCGAACATTCCACCCATTCTTAGACTGTTTTTACTCGAAAGCGTCTTCATAAGTTAACAACTGGACCTGTTAACACTTTTACAGTACAACAGAACTGTTTTAAAGCAGCTTTCGATATCTTTACAGATACTTCAACTCATCTGTGCGTGCGGCGCGCTATGAGTGCGTAAATAGATACTTCTACTCATCTTTGAGTAGAAGTATCTATCTATATCAGTATTAGCATAATTATTATTTATTCGTATTTTTACAGGCTAAACTTAGAAGATCTCCCCGTGAACACTTTACCTCGAGAATCTCGGCTAGTCATCACTCTATACGGACGCTCCCAACGCACGGTGGACAGCCAACACCAGAACAACGAGACCAATCAGCCAAATAACCAGGAAAATGAGGAGAATAATGATGTGCAGTACGAGCTGGTCGAACTGGGCTGGGCTGCTATACAGATGTTTGATTATGACGGGTATGTGCAGTTATTTAAGTTTATTTACATTTGTACCTGTTATTTCGCCACATTAGGAAGATCTCGTCTTCCATGAGGAATGAACGTATCTTCATAATTCAAGAATTTATTTAATTGAAACCTTATAATACACAACTATACATACAGGAGCGGTCGCAGCCGAAGACTGGTCATACCGATTAATGCCAACATGCTATACCGTGTTTCGCACACTTTTGTAAGATTTTGGAGGGGGGGTCATGACCCTTACGATCACCCCTCCCCCCTCGGACCGCCACTGCATACATATTACAAACATAAATTCACGCGCCGTTTTCCCAGGGTTAGCTAGAAACAATAAACCGTGTGCTACGATTCTTACACTCCTGTTGCTGTATCGCCACACTGTAATTTAAAAATATTTCAAAAGTTTTTTTCCTTGGAATTTTATTACAAATGACTTCGCAAAGATTTGCGAACATATGATTAAACCTAGCCCGTACCTAGTTCGTACTTTCTCATTGCTGAAAAAGGCCTCACTCTATCGCTCACGATAACAAGGGAACAAGACTACAGAAGCTCACCATAGGTGTAGAAATGATGTGAAGTTGTGTTATTCCAGTATGTTAGCGTCGGGCAACTACGTGCTGCCGCTGTGGCCGCCGCACTGCGACCGGCGCATCGGCCCGGCGCCGCTGCCCGTGCACTCGCCCGCCGGGACCTTCCCCGTCGTTAATATCGGTGAGTTTGTCTTTGTCAAACTTTGTGACAACTTATTCAATATTTAAGTTGTTAAGAGATAGAGAGAAGAGAGATATTTAAGAGATTCTCAAAAATCGAATGTCGCGAGCGGGATTTGAACCCGCGATCTTGGCGAACCGTGCCAATGCTCTCCCAACTGAGTTACCGTGACCCGCTCGGTTTGTGAGAAGTTTAGTATTTTTAGGCATTTTCTCTCATTTTGTCCTAATGTGCTACACCAGCGTTTCCTAAACATTTTTACCTTGGTCCGGTTATTTCTAAGCCACCTGCCCCTTCGATGCACGAAAATATTTTTTTTACGGCGTGCTACGCATCTTGATCATTTACGAATATGAATAAAAAAGGAAAGGAGACAATGCTGTGACCCGGTAGGTATTTTATTTTTGTGACCTGGCGACTCACCAAGTGAGATACGTTGTGCTACATTGTTGTTTGGTGGTGCAATGATATACAGTGGTATTTATTTGCAGTAAAGAATGGGTTCGATTTCTCGCACTACTAAAATGCATTATTAAGGCGGGTCTCCTGCGACGTGTTTCAGTGTTCATTAAACATCGAACATGTTTAATGAACAAAAAAGGGGCGTGGCCTACGCCTTTTGTTTGGAAAAAACACTCGACCACGTGACGAAAAACATGTTCGATGTTTAATGAACACTCAAAAACGTCGAAGGAGACCCGCCTTTAGTTGTACAGAAAACAAAAGATGCAGTCTTTTTAATCTCTAAAATCGAGCTCATGACTCCTTTGACCACTGCTCTACATCTTTCAGTTTCGGATTTCGATACAAAGTGCCATCTCAAAAACTCGCCCTTTATCGATCAAACATGTTTCCAGAAATTCCCTTATACGCGCACACTGGTGTGAAATGGACGAACGGCGAGGAAGGCAAACAGAGGACGTTAACCCGGGAGGATCTGCCCAAGTTTGACAGCCTGGACGGACACACGCAGTCGCAGCTGCTGCATCTCGTCGAACAGGGGGCCTACCAGAGGATGCCCAGCGAGTGTCGCGAGGTAACATAGAAATACATTTACCTATAATAAAACTAGCTTTTGCCTGCGGCTTTGCCCGTGTTTTTCAGGATAAAAGTTAGCCTATATGTTATTCTGATGTATAAGCTATATTATTGTAAAGTTTTGTCAAATTCCGTTCAGTAGTTTTTGCGTGAAAGAGTAACAAACATCCATACATCCATCCATCCTCACAAACATTTATAATATTAGTAGGAAGTAGGATAGGATAGTAAAGTAGTACTGTGAAGAAAAATATCGTGAGGAAAATTAAATAGCCTAAAATTTACAAAAACAGTGCCCATCAGTGGCGTGCCTAGAGGGCAAGCCTATGTATTTTTTGGCTTTAGATGGTATTTATGTCCATTTTACATACATTTAAGTGAGTTCATGTCATTACTAAAGCAATACTTATATTAAAATTCACTTACAATAATGAAAAATTTGCATAAAATTTCACTAAAACCGAAAAAAATCATCGGCCTTGCCCTCTAAGCACGCCACTAGTGACCATGAGTCATTCATGATCAATGCTTGTACTTTCTCTGCATGAGTTGTAGCTTTTGTCCTATAGCAGTAGAATAACAGACTGATATTATTTTTATTCTCACCCCTTGGCCACCCGTGCGTCATAGCTAACGTCCAATTAGTGATTATTAGTGTCTAAATTTCTAATCCAACTCTCCTGTCGCAGGTCTGCTGGAAGTAATTTCTTTTGAAATAAGCAGTAACTTTGTGCTCAATTATATGTGAAGGCGATGATAAATGAAACCAATCGACTTCACTAGAATTAACTATAATATCCTTAAAATACACAATAAAATTATGCGTCGCTTCAGTATGGCGTAAGTATTGTGAATGTGGTTGGTAGGGGGGAGCCCACAAGCAGCACCGCGCCGCCCTCCCGCGCCGTTACCGCAACCCGCGGAACCCTTGCGGCATGTTCACGCGTGGACAATATGTCTTTATGGGCAACGCAGACGACAGACTTTTTGTGCGATCGAGTCTGCAGCGCTTTGCAGCGCCAGAACAATCTGCGAAACTTTGTGCACACATTGTTCGAGCGCTGCAGACTCGATCACACAAAAAGTCTGTCGTCTGCGTTGCCCCTTATTCTTATACTTTTATTGTAAATAAATAAATAAATATTTATTTTGTTGATAGATAATGTGGGAAAAACGTCAATACTTAGTACAGCTGGCGGGAGCGTTGCCGCTAGTACTGATGGCCGCCACCAACTGGTACGGAGAACACCGACAACAACTGATCGCGCTGTTGAAACTGTGGGAGAAACCTTCGCCTTTGAACGCTATGCATTTACTGTTACCATGGTAAGTGTCTTACTATACAGGGTAAAATTAAAACCAGTGCGGATATTTTAGGAGGTGAAAGCACTCGTGATTATGATCAACTTTTATTATGGGACCGACACTGAAATATGAAAAAAAAAATCAGCTGTTCCCTACAAAAATGCACTACAACACGATCTGTATATGTCACGAAATGTATGGAACAGCTGATTTTTTTTTTCATATTTCAGTGTCGGTCCCATAATAAAAATTGATCATATTCATGAGTACTTTCACCTCCAAAAATATCCGCACTGGTTTAAATTTTACCCTGTATAACTAGCTGTGCCCGTCGTTGCTCGGCTCCTAAAGTTCATAGTGTGATGTTAAATAGCCTATTATACTATTCCTAAGCGTCACAAAGATTTTTCGAATCCGACTGGTAGTTCCGGAGATTAGCGCATTCAAACAAACAAACTCTTCAGCTTGTTATAATATGGACGATTGCGCACTACTCCGTTTCCAGCACGTTTTTTCACGGACCGTTGTTTTTTAGCCAATAGGATTGCAGAACGATCCCCAGCACATTTTCAAATGTATGAAAAAAAAAACGATCCGTGAAAAAACGTGCTGGAAACGGAGTAGTGCACAAACAGCCTATGTTGTAAAGATGGAACAGGAAAGTTTAGCCTGATGAGACACTGCCGTAAACCCTCTGCTACCTTACTAGGTCTACTTCTTTTTTTTAACCTATTTAACTCATTTCTGATTTTCTTCATGGCTTTTTGAACCATCAAGCCAACCCTCGTTAGCCAGCGCACAATTAGATCTTCTTTGGCGAATGTGTGTTATTCTTATCCGCAAAGTGACTACCACCGTTTAATAATAATTAAAGATATGATGTCACCGTGCTCAATTATCCCTTATAATAACATTACTGCAAAAGAACGGTTTTTAAATAAATAACGCTACATCATAGAGTGTGAGAAATCTCCCATGTTACACCAAAAACATAATTATGATGCTTATTATAATAATAATTTATGTTGTTTTATTTCAGTTTCCCTGACGAGGCAGTTCGCGAGACTACGACGCAGTTGATCAACGAGATGTCAGATGATGATCTATGTCGCGTCATGCCGCAACTGATTCAGGCGCTCCGACATGAGACGTATGAGGCCAGTCCTGTTGCCGGTTAGTAGTATCCACTGCTGGAAACACTTTTCCATTTGCGTCACAACTTTTCTCTATCTTCTGCAACCAGTCTGTCTTGACCGCTTTTTAGAGGTCATCGATCCATCTTACAAGGTCTCACACTACGTTTATCGATTCGCGGTCTCCACTCTGTTAGTATTATGAAGTACCTTAAGTACCTTGGACTGTGAGAACTCGGGCAAACTTCTTATAAATTGGAAGTATCGCGGTGAGCTAAAGCTTAGCTCTTTGTCTTGTTTCAGAATTATTACTTTCACGCGCTCTCGCCGGGCCCGCTGTCGCTCATCGATTGTTCTGGCTGCTAGTCCATTCATTACCGAACGTACCTCAAGTAAGTAAAAGTTTAAACACCCTTTTTTTAAGAAACAAGTGCAGTTTTTATTGTAACAGGGTGTGTGAGAATGCAAGTTGTATGTCCTACTGGTGAAATTCAGCCATTACATACACGATTTTAAGTTAGTTAATTTTTGTAATGTTTTTTTATACGACCATAGTGGTAAACAGCCGTACGGCTCGCCTAACCGTAAGCGGTTACCGTAGCCTATGAAACGTTTATAACAACGAGAATCACATATGCATTGCCGGCCCTTTAAAATGAGATTTCGCTGTGCCAACATCTTAGCGCTCTTACGCACTAGCGGTTAACCGCGGGGGCGGCTAACCGCGCGGCTAGCCGCTTTTCGAGGTATTTCATGAAGCACACCCAAACGAAGCACACCCAGACGAAGCACACCTAAAGTATGGTGTGCTTCGTCTGGGTGTGCTTCGTTTGGGTGTGCTTCATGGAATACCTCCGCTTTTCCAGTTTAATATGCAACCGCTTATGATTGTACGCACTAAACCGCCACAAAATTTTAACCGCGGCAGTTGAATGGAGGGCCGCGGCCCGCTTCGCGGCTAGCCGCCATCTTGTGTATACGCACTGGCGGTCAGTTTGCGGCGAGCCGCCGGTGAAGTATGCACGTTTTTTGTTCCATTTTGTTTATGGGCCACGCATCTTCGGTCCAACCGCTTGACGCGGTTTCATCGCGGCTGACTGCTATGGCGGCCAACCGCGAAGAAACCGCGATGAAACCGCGTTAAGCGGTTGGACCACTCAAACGAACCGCCTAGGCGGCCAACCGCTAGTGCGTAAGGACATTTAGGGGCAAGCAGGTGCCCCGCTATGAATACAGCGCATCCTCTGAAGCTGTGACGCCCTTACTCACAACAGAAACATAACACAATCAAAGAGTAGCGTTATTTGGCAATGGTATTATGATAAACTAGCTGTTCCCCGCGGTTTAACCCTGGTTGCTCGGGCTCCTAAGGGTCGTAGCGTAATGTAAAATAGCCTATACTATTCCTTATGAATTTGGCTATGATATACAAATACAAATTTTTCGAATCCCTCTGGTAGTTTCAGAGATTAGCGCGTTCAAACAAGTAAACAAACTTAGTACGTGTTTTTTTTTATTTGGCCAGAATAACGTCATGATGGAGATGATTTTTGCCGTTTACAGTATGTTATTTAGACGTAACGTTTAAGCTAAACTAAACTTTACCCGTGCGAAGCCGGGGCGAGTCAACTATACTTGGACTTTTAATTGTTTGCAGTGACTTGACAGTTCCAAGCAAAATAATGATACCATATTTACAATAATAGTGTTGGGGCACTGAACGAATTGGCGAAAAGAACGAATGATAAAAATAGTTCTATTAAATATATATTAACAAATCTATATTTTTGTGAATTTTAAACATGCCAATGCCGTGCTTAATCATATATTTTACCTTATATGTGCGTATCGTAATTTAAATCTTAACAAATCAATACAAAGTACATTACATAATATGTACATAATTCAGTTCAATCAATTTGGTTCATTCTTTTTTTCACATCACTACCTCTTTTTGTTAAAAAGTGGTATCCCTCCAGTTGTCAAGTCACTGCAAACAATTAAAAGTCCAATATAGTATTAGTATAAATAATAAAGTTTGTATTTTCTAGGCACCGAACCAGGAGTTCTTAGGCATCAGTCTGGAGGAAGGTTCTAGTGAAGCGCATGAAGCCGACGCCGGCATCGCGGCCACGTGGCGCTACCGACTACTGCTCAGAGCGCTGCTGGCCATCTGCGGGGAGAACTTACAGAAGACTTTATTAAGACAGCAGCTACTTGTGAAGGTTAGTTGATATATTAGTGGACTAGCTTCAGTCTGGAGGAAGGTTC
The DNA here is from genome assembly GCA_948465475.1 of Thalpophila matura. Classification (NCBI taxonomy): domain Eukaryota; kingdom Metazoa; phylum Arthropoda; class Insecta; order Lepidoptera; family Noctuidae; genus Thalpophila; species Thalpophila matura. The sequence continues at coordinate 6,149,529 of OX419183.1, read as the reverse complement.
TAGTGAAGCGCATGAAGCCGACGCTGGCATCGCGGCCACGTGGCGCTACAGACTGCTTCTTCGGGCGCTGCTGGCCGTCTGCGGGGAGAACTTACAGAAGACTTTGTTAAGACAGCAGCTACTTGTGAAGGTTAGTTGATATATTAGTGGACTAGCTTCAGTCTGGAGGAAGGTTCTAGTGAAGCGCATGAAGCCGACGCCGGCATAGCGGCCACGTGGCGCTACAGACTGCTTCTTCGGGCGCTGCTGGCCGTCTGCGGGGAGAACTTACAGAAGACTTTGTTAAGACAGCAGCTACTTGTGAAGGTCGGTGGATATATTAGTGGACTAGCTTCAGTTTGGAGGCAGGCGCGGTCGCAGCCGTCGACTTTGGGGGGCGGGGGTCATACCGCAGCCGACGACTTTGGGGGGCGGGGGTCATACCGCAACCGACGACTTTTGGGGGCGGGGGTCATACCGCAGCCGACGACTTTTGGGGGCGGGGGTCATACCGCAGCCGACGACTTTTGGGGGCGGGGGTCATACCGCAGCCGACGACTTTTAGGGGTGGGGGTCATACCGCACCCGATGACTGGGGGGCGGGGGTCATACCGCAGCCGACGACTTTGGGGGTGGGGGTCGTACCGCAGCCGCCGACGACTGTGGGGGGCGGGAGTCATACAGCAGCCAACGACTTTTGGGGGCGGGGTCATACCGCAGCCGACGGCTTTGGGGGGTGGGGGTCATACCGCAGCCGACTACTTTGGGGGGCGGGGGTCATACCGCAGCCGACGACTTTGGGGGGCGGGGGTCATACCGCAGCCGAAGACTTTGGGGGGGCGATCATACCGATTAATGCTGACGTGCTATAACGTGAATTACCGTGTTTCGCTCATTTTTGTATAATTTTGGGACAAACGCGGTCCGAAGTGGGGGAATCATGACCCCCCCCCCGGTCATGATTCCCCCACTTCGCACCGCGCCTGTCTGGAGGAGAGTTGTAGCTGCTGCTCAAAGCGCTGCTGGCCATCTTCTCACTCGAACCCTCCTCCAGACTGAAGCTAGTCCATTATATTATAATGGACTAGCTTGGAGGAGGGTTCGAGTGAAGGACGTCGGGGGCCATCTGCGGGGAGAACCTGCAGAAGACTTTATTGAGGCAGCAGATACTTGTTAAGGTCAGTGTTGAAGACTTGAATATGTTGAAAAGATTGGTTTCTTCGAAAATAGAGGTAGAATGTGCAATTGAAATTAATAATTTTGTACTGGCGACGCTGCTGTTGGTCTCGTCATACTCATGTGGTATATGAACTCCAAAGAAATAAACAAACATATTAGTATAGATAAAACGTACCGCGACGTCATTCGCACGAAGTTTAGTCCAGTCAAGTTAGGTGGGTCCATTAATTACATGAGGCGATTTTGACGATTTTTCAGCCCGCCCTCCCATCTTGGTAAGATGTCGTGAGATTTGGCTCGACCCCCTCCCCCTCCTAAACGCCTCACTACAAATCAAGTAATTTATGGACGCCCCCTTAGTTGGCGGGTACTGTATGTTTGGTATTCTCCCCACAGACGCTGTCAGAAGTAGCGCAGGCGGTGAAGGACGCGAAGGAGGCGGGCCGCCAGCGGGCTCTGAGCGCGGGCAGCGTGAAGCTGGCGTCGCTCCTGAGGCAGCAGCCCGCCGCGCTGCCGCTCGCGCTTCACAAATACGTGCACGACGTCGACGTCAAGTACGTACCAACACTGACACTTTATACTCACAGCTTTAAAGATGAAGACAACGGTTTCCGCTCATTACTTTTTACTTTTATTTTTAGAGATTTCAAAAACCTTTGGCCAAAAAGGATTTGAACCCGCGACCTCTGCCAAACCATGGCATTGCTCTGCCAACTGAGCTAGGTACCGCGTCTCGCCTGCTTCCGTCGAAATTTGAAATCTCTTTGAATACGCTTCTTATGAGCGTTGGTGATAATATGTACTTTCGATATATGAATTAATCATTTGCAAACATTTTGATCGAGTAATAAAAAAATTAAACGTAGGGAACCGTAAAACTACTGCAAATCTGTATTTGACTTAAAAAGCCGCTTGCCTAGACCAATCTATCTTATCAATAACTCTAACTTAGTAACTATTTTAGCCTTGACTCCGAAAGCGCATTCAGTGTTTGCGAAGTACTAATAAGTTGTTTCTATGTAGGTCATGTATGTACTTCGCATCAAACACGCTGCCACTCAAGATAAACTTCATCGGCAGTGACAACGCCATCATTCCTGCTATGTTCAAGGTAGGAAAAACTCAAGCTCTTTTAGACACGTACACGTACTTCTGCGATTATCATTTCTATTAGTCAGCCAAAAGATTTCCGCTACATATTATTTTTATGGGCCCTTGTCCCATGAAAATTTGTGATTCTTGGGGAGCCAAAAATCGCCACAACAACTGGTTCCGCAGCACAATAAAATGATTTTAGCAAGAAAATTATCAGATTTCAAAGAGTTTATTTTATTACCCGACTGCCCCAGAAGCAGGGTATGTTTTGGAGAGTGTTACATACAGATGTATGTAAGTATGTTTGTATGCATATTTCTTTGGTACACTCTGTAACCTAAATGGCTTGATAGATTTCAACATAACTATGAAGTGTCGTTAGATCCGTCGTAGACATAGGGTCAGTCGGGTTTTTGTTTTTACCAAAAATGTTGTTTAACTTGTTTTAATGGTTCTCTCTGACCTAAACCATAGAATAATAACTAATATATATTTACCACAGAGTCATATTCAGAAATCGTTGCTCAATTCGCTAGTGGTTGCTCATATTTTAATTGCATCTACCAGGTTGGCGACGATTTACGTCAGGACGCGTTGGTTTTGCAAGTGATCAAGGTAATGGACAGTTTGTGGCTCAGAGCTGGCTTGGATCTTCGAATAGTCACCTTCCAAGCTCTGCCCACCAGCGATAAGAGAGGTAACATTTAATTTATAACTCTCAAAATTGTTCAATTATTATGCAATAATCACCTTTAGTTTAATGGTCTTAAAAGACTATTGGAAACGGTTGTTGCGAAGTTTTTCCCGTACTGACATGCGGTTACAGTTGTATTGGAACTGCAGATGTTGCGGGCCCGACCGCATCGTGAAAACCAACAATTTTGCCCATACTTTTACAGTCAAAGTCGAAACATTTATTTCATTTAGGGGCGACGCAGACGACTGACTTTTTATGCGATCGAGTCTGCAGCGCTTTGAAGCGCTCGAACAATCTGCGAAACTTAGTGAACAGATTGTTCGAGTTCGAGCGCTTCAAAGCGCGGCAGACTCGATCGCACAAAAAGTCTGTCGTCTGCGTCGCCCCTTAGGCAAACAGACGCTTTTGAATTGTCAAAAAAACTTTTTTAACAAAAAATAACCGACTTCAAAAATCCACTACAAAGAAAATAATAATTTTGGTTTCGGAAGTCGGTGGCTTTGGTTTTTGTTTGCTTTTTTTTGCCACCGACTTCCGAAACCAAAATTATTATTTTCTTTGTAGTGGATTTTTGAAGTCGGTTATTTTTTGTTAAAAAAGTTTTTATTTTTCTCTTTTTAGTTCTTTATCTCGCGTTACATTACTTTGACGACTTCGTTCAACAGTAAATCTTCTACGTAGTGTGTACATTTATGCATATAACTTTGTACATAGGAATGATTACATAATGTATTATATACTAAAACCTTCCTGAAAGTATGTAGATTACGTCAGTGAAAACCCCATCCAAATCGAATCAGTAGTTTTTGAGAAAATCGCGCACATACAAACATACATACATACATACATACTTACATACATACATACATACTTACATACATACATACATACGGGACGAATACAGAACCTCCTTTTTTGAAGTCGGTTAAAAAATAGTTGTCGGTCTGTTTTTCCGTAAGTCGAAGCCAGTTCCCTGTTCTAAAATGTAGAGATTTCTATGGAAAAGAACGGACAACTCAATGGCTACTCTTTTTCAAAATCCTATTACATTCTAAGGGAGCTTCCATATGCAGGCGCCGAATAATACGGCTCCTGGTTTCTTACCTCTAAATACAATTCTGCAACGTATCGGCATTTTCAGGTATGATCGAAATTGTGTCTGAAGCGGAAACTCTTCGCGCTATACAAACGGAGTGGGGACTGACGGGCTCGTTCAAGGACAAGCCCATAGCGGAATGGTTGGCGAAACACAACCCCTCTGAACTTGAATATCAACGTGCAAGGGATAATTTTACAGGTGAGGTAGTCGTATTTTTTGTCACAAAAGTGTGATTTGTATTGTAAAATGAACCTTGAGAATGACAAAGATGCGTTTTACAAGTTAGGCCGTGTGACGTCATTGCATAAAACGTTGTCATAAAATGTCGAATATCTAAATATCTATAAAATATAACATTATTTTTAAAGAGAAGAGTGCGAATTTTGTGAGTTGGTGTATAATGTGGAGGGTAATCTCCGGAACCACTGCACCTACTTGAAAAATTCGTGTTTACTTCCCAGAATCTGATCCTTATTAGCGACACTATCGGATGGTGCAATAATACAATATGTGTATTTTTTTTCCAAATTCAACGGATTCCTGGCTAAGAAAATTGATTTTCAAAAATCTAATGATCAGTTTTAGTTTATATCGAAATCGGCCCCGAGACTCCTTTGAGTGTTTCTCGCTATTTCTTATAGATTCGGATTTGGCCATCCACGCCCACTTGAAAAATTCACACTGTATATTGTGTAGTGTAGATATATGCGAGCGAAGCCGTGGAGGCGGAAAGCTAGTCTATCATATAGGCAGCAGGGTTTAATAATGTTCTAGTAACCTTGATCTTTGATCAGTAATCTGCATCTCAAGTGCACCGATTATGTGAGTATGTTCTAAACTAAATACATATTTATGAAGAAATGTCGTTTGTATTGTAGCTTCGTGTGCCGGCTACAGTGTGGCGACGTATCTCCTGGGCATCTGCGACCGTCACAACGACAACATCATGTTGAAGACATCCGGGCACCTGTTCCATATAGATTTCGGCAAATTCCTCGGAGACGCTCAAATGTTTGGCAACTTTAAAAGGTGTGATCAAATACCTAGTTTTTTTATTAATGTCATAAATGGATGAGGTTTCACAAACATTTTAGTTCTTAATTTTTATGTGATTGCTTTAAATTTTAAACGAATTGACTCTATTGAAGGGATCTCGCCTTATTTAAAAACATCGGATAAATATTTGTTACTAAAAATAGGTGATTAATCGTGTTGACCTTTCATTTCATTAGCATACAAATGACATGGATATGTAGTTATAAATCGAGTTTAAAAACGGCTCCAATCCTCCTGGAAATCAGTAAAAAACAAAAAAAAAGTATTATTATCAATCAACAGAGACCGAGCCCCATTCGTGCTAACCCATGACATGGTGTACGTAATCAACGGCGGCGAGCGGCCCACGCAGCGCTTCCAGCACTTCGTGGAGCTGTGCTGCATGGCCTTCAACGTGGTGCGCGCGCATCACGACCACATACTGGACCTGTTCGCATTGGTGAGTCTGCGCTGAATGATTTAACACTTCTGGGTAGACTCAGGGCCGGATTAAGCTATGTAGAGGCTCCTAGTTAGTGAAAGTATTGGAGGGGGAGCGGGAGCCTTTAATAAATGGGAACGTTTTTAATTGTGTTTTTTTTTTAATTCTGCTTTAAATAACATCATTTTAGCCTTTGTAAAATGAAAGCATGAAGTTATATAACGGTGAAGAATATTAATTATTCTACAAAAAAAACGGTTTTCTAAATCCCTAAGTGGCGCGAAGCGCCTTTAGCGACGCGAGGCCTCTAGGCAGTATGCCTTATTGTTGACTAATAAGCCGATCCAACAGGGCGGCATGCGACCACGGCTATACCCTAGATATCACAATTTCAGGCTAACAGACAGGAATATTAAAATTTTCTTGTTGCATGCTTTTCCGGTTCGATTTTTGTCGTAGTCGGGTTTTAGTTTTTATTAACTTATTTTTTTTGTAAAAGATGGCAATGTCAGGGGTGACGGGAGTGACGAGCGCGGCGGTGAGCTACGTGCGAGCGGCGCTACTGCCGGCCGCTACCAACGCCGAGGCGGCCGCCGCCTTCGCCAGACTCATACACTCCTCGCTCAAGAGCAAGTATGTAGCACTTGAGTTTACTTACCATTACATCCTAAAAATGTTTTTCAACTAGAACGGTTGCATTGACCGTGGTCACGAGAAGACTGTCTTCTCGTGACCACGGTCAGAGTACAGCCACGGTACGGCAGAGGTCGCGGGTTCAAAGCCCGCTCGGGTCAATCGATTTTAGAAAATCACATATACAATAATATATTTAATTACTTAATTATATTTATGAACAGGTTCACACCAATAAACTTCTTCCTTCACAACTTGGCTCAGCTACGCGCGAGCGGCGATCAAAGCAGCAATACTTCAGAACTACTGTCGTTTATACCGCGGACGTACACGTAAGTAAATGCGTTGTATGCCGAGGAATACTTACCTCGGATATACAGGGTGGCAGGTTTTATTGAGTTTTGTGAACATAAATGTATGGAACAGCAGATTTTTTTTTCGCGATTTCAGGGTTGGTCCCTTAGTAAAAGTTGTTCATAATGATGAATACCATGACCCCTTAAAATATTTCCACTGTCAACCTGCCACTCTGTATAGTTGTATACCTATTTAATCAGTGGAGAGTTGCAGTTTTTATAAGTAAGAGGGTTCATGTTTTCTAATGTTTTTGTCCGACCGCTAGTCGTAATGGTACTTCAGACTACGATTTAGGTATCAAGAATTCAAAATTGTAATTTTGGTTACAATTTCTGTAAACAAATCTTTAGTACAGGGGCCGCAAACATCTAGAAAATAGACCTTGACTGTGTAATAGTCGATTTATTGCATTTTGACCCTTAACCCATCAAACCCCAGCTCGTGAGACACAAAAACCATACATGACAGTGTACGTCCACTTTATCGTTAATACTGTATGAAAATTGTCGTAATGGCCGCCGTATTTGACGGTTACAGACACGTAACCGTAAGATGATACAGCTGGCCCTTATGCAAAGTCATCAACTTGCGAAGGCAGTTAAAAATATATATTTTTGCTCTCCACAGAATGGCACAAGAAGGTCGTCTAGTTAGCGTAGAATGCCTCGGCTACGAGAAGCGCTACGACCCTGAAAAGCACTACGTGTACGCGCTACGCATATTCAGACAGGGACAGACTACGCCGTTCGTTCTCTACCGGTCCTACAAGCACTTCACGGAACTGTACCAGAAGATCTGTCTGCACTTCCCCTTAGCTAAAGTACACAGGTAAGGGAACATATAACCCGCGCCAATAAAGAAGCGAATCTAAAATGGCGGTACTAATCATTTTCTCTCACTCGGACGTTATTGCTGTCTTTACTCACACACGTCGGGTGTGAGTAATGTTATACACAGTATCTTAACCTAGTATCTAGTATTGTCACTGCAAAGCTACAGCGAAACACCCAGTGGCCATACGTATGACCACAGGATTTTTTATACAGCAAGATCCAATAAATTGTTTCAAAAAAGGTCTAATTCATAACTTTGTCACAAATAATGTAACAGGGGGGGCTAATCCCACTTGCAACGGGTTAATCCCATTACAATTTAAGCTTTTGTCCATCAGAATACTACAATACCCTAAGTAAAACCTAGCGTGAGAGTGAGACTGCTGTGCATACTTGTTATGTAATTTCTTGGGCATTTATAAGGATAGGAAAAGATGGTGCCATACCATAATAATAAAGAGTATAGAAATGAAACTCTCCCGCCAGAGGCCCTAGACAAGTTGCTTTTCTGTTAGCGTTCACGCCAAACGCTACGGACAAAATGTATGGAATTGACATTTGTGAGTCACGTGACTTTTCCGCAGGTAATGTCATTACCATACATTTTGGACGTAGCGTTTGGCGTGAACGCTAACAGAAAAGCAACTTGTCTAGGGCCTCAGATGCGTTTAAAACCACGTTAACCGTCTCACGTTTGTTAAACAAAAAGTCACTATTAAATATGGCGGCTGGTACTTGTAATGACAGGTTGGACTATCAGCAAAAGTTGCCAGATAGGATTTATTTTTTATTATAATAGACCTTTGTTGTTTGAACATAAATAGTAAACAAGATATTTAAAACGGCGACCAAGTGCTTTATTTTTCTATATCTTGTAGCATTTTTTAACCGACTTCAAAAAAGGAGGTTCTGTATTCGTCCCGTATGTATGTATGTATGTATGTATGTTTGTATGTGCGCGATTTTCTCAAAAACTGCTGATTCGATTTGGATGGGATTTTCACTAACGTAATCTACATACTTTCAGGAAGGTTTTAGTATATAATACATTATGTAATCATTCCTATGTACAAAGTTATATGCATAAATGTACACACTCCGTAGAAAATTTACTGTTGAACGAATTCGTGAAAGTAATCTAACACGGGATAAAGAACTAAAAAGAGAAAAATAAAAAACTTTTTTAACAAAAAATAACCGACTTCAAAAATCCACTACAAAGAAAATAATAATGTTGGTTTCGGAAGTCGGTGGCAAAAAAAAGCAAACAAAAACCAAAGCCACCGACTTCCGAAACCAAAATTATTATTTTCTTTGTAGTGGATCATGGTTTTAACACGTTGAACGCCATGGGGGACAACATATGGGCCACGCTTATATAGGCGAACAGGCCAGGTTAAAAATAGCTTATCTATAAAATTTTAATATAAGATTTTATTGCTTTTGGGGCTTTGAAATATGGTAACGCCGGCTCCACACGTTGGCCCCAACGTTGGCCCCAACGCCACTCGCCCAACGTGTGGATCTATAAAATAGCATTGGCCCCAACGTTGGCCAATACTATTTTCTAGATCCACACGTTGGGCGAGTGGCGTTGGGGCCAACGTGTGGAGCCGGTGTAAATCGCATGAAAAACATCGAAGAAAAGTAATTTGTGACTTTGTTTTGCCAAAATATCACCATAACTCAATAGGTGCCCCCCATGGCCTCCGCGGCAAATAATTCGCGTTTTTGTCCGCGGGGGCCGCGGGGGTCATAATGTCGGTCATCCCTGCTCACTAAGTTCGACTTCTTAAGAACATTTTCTTCGCTAACTTTATCGATTTAATATGACGGTTAGTGACTACAACGACTTCCGCTCATCAACAAGAGCATGTCATTACCTAATTACTGTAACTACGAATCCTTGTTACATACATCATGTTATAGATTAGATTAAAGTAATAATTGTTATCAGTACAATCTTCGAATAGATTCAAAACAAACCTTTAGAATCGCTTGAGTTTGACATGCAATTCATTTTAGTGATAAATGATATGAAATATCCTGCACTCAGAACATAACTTTATTTGGTAGATTTTTTATTCCTATGTTAACCTTTTTCAAGCGATTTGATTGGCCGTTGCCATTACGGTCAACCAATCAAAACGGCAGCCATAATGTTAACAGCTGACTAAAATAAAATGGGTTTTCTGAAACTGTTATTTGTTGAACTGAGACCAAATTATAAACTTGTATTAAGTATGTATATTTTATCGTATTTTATTATTATCTCGAACTCACAGTTAAAAAATGTCGAGAAAACAACTCAAATAAATATAAAAATATAAATTTATTTCTTGAAACTATTATTCAAACATCAACAACTCATAACGAATTTCTAAAAATATCTTTAATAGGCAAACTAAAAACTTACTCAAATTAGATCCTGTCAAACTTCACTGTTATCTCTATTCTCACTACCTTCACCCACTTTGTAATTTAGATCCATCACAGTTGGTTGCTTAGCTTTCTTAACCCCCACATTGACAGGCCTGTTAATATTTTCCCTATGTTTGGATACCATGTCCCAACTGCCCGTATCTACAGGTTTGACGTAGGTCACGTTGCCGCTGATATCTTTCTCTCCATCTAGGTTAGAGGCAGCGGAATACGGCGGAGGGCCGCTACTCTTACTTATAGAACTATCTAGAGTGTTTGTTGAATGCGTCGGTCCAGATACTTGTGCTAAAGGATTAGCTGAAGTGCTCGCGTTTGCTTGTCCTAAAGGATTAGCGACAGGTGGCTGTGGAGCCTTTTTCTTCTGTTTGTCCTTCTTCGCTTTTTGAGCCGCTTTCTTCTCCATTTCTCTCCTTAACTTATCCTTTCTCGCTTGTTCTTTTAATATTAGTTTACCCTGCTTTTGCTGTTCTGCCATGACTTTCTTTTCCAATTTCTTTTGTTCTTGTAACCGCTGCTTTTCTACCTTATTTTGTTCTTCCAGTCTTTGTTTTTCTACTCTCTTGTGTGCGTCTAGTTTTCTCTCCTTAGTTTTGTCGTTTTCTTGCGTTTTGTTGTTACGGGTGTCATGTTCGGCTCCCCGCGGGTCTTGTGAGATACCTGGGTTCTCTTGTAGTAAGTTCGGCGCGAGATTTTTGTCTTTTATCAAGTCGCTGGTGCTTTTGACTTGCCGCAACGGCGTTGTTGGTCGATCGGTAGATGTGACCGGCACGGTCAGTTGTGTTGACTTCCTCGTGTCATAGTAGTTATAACCTGCAATTTTTAATTAAATCAAGGAATACGTTCTAGCTATTGTTGAACTATTCTACGGTTTCTTAAGCTCTGATAGTCTGTTTAGTAATTCACTGGTGTGGTTTGTTGACTAAATATTAATATAATTAATATCGACCACAGGACACGTGATTTGACAACAGATTTAATTAAAATAGCCTTTTAGCACCTTTTAGCATTTAAACCGGGATCAAATAATAACGAATGTGCTAGTAGATTGATGTATAATAAATCGTTACCAAAGAATTCATCCCTATTAGTCCTGTAAGCGCCGTTAATAGACACAATCGATCCAATATTTTGACGTTCCTTCTTCGACTTTCTTCTGCTCCCATTGTAGAAGTTGAGAGAGGCCTTGAACCCCCCGAACTTGAACATTAGTATGACGCAGGATACACAACAGAAGAACGCTAGTGTTGCTATGTAACTCACTGTGTTGTCAACTGAAAGAATTTAGAAATGGAACAATAAATACTTAGTAATATTTTTTGTAAGGCCCGTATTAGATATGACAATGATTCATATTTAAGTACTTTACTGGGTTGTATGCTTCATATACAAGGCAATTGACATTTCCAAGTTGTATTATAAGGAAAAAAATATAGAAAATGTATCGAATTCTTACTTACGCGTCTCAGTGTTTCTAATAGCTCCCATAAAATGTAAAAACAACACAAATTCTTATGCAAATAAACAGAGTAAGTGGTGACAACAATCGTTCAGCCATTACTGTTTAAATCAATACGTCTGTGTTACCAGATAAGATAAGGTGAGAGCCTCGAATAATGACTGTAATCTTATCAAACTAAAATTCGTTCTATGTAATCGAGTGTCCGGATATGGAGGTACAATGGCGCTCGTGATTCGCTTAATGGTTATTGTCATTTCTGTGTAATTATCAGTTTAAGCCTATGATCTAGTTGTGGACTGCGATAGGCCGAATATTTATTTCAAAGTAATATATTTTCTATCGATAACCGTTGTGTATTAGTTAATAGGCCACACAGCAGCCTGGCGAGGCCTTGGTCAAATAATTTTCCTGCGTGAGGCAGCCGGCTCGGCAGGCCCGAGCCATTTTCTTTGCTTTACTCAATTTGTTATTCGTCTTTGACGAAGACACGGAACAAAATACGTGTGCATCCAGATTGCGCGCGGTGAACGACTGATAATGCACCTTTGAGCAAAACGAAAATACTGATACCGCATGGCTCGGTTGCGGCTGCGCGGGTCCACATTGACTGTTTCGCGCGGAGAATGCCTCGCGCGGTATACTCGGCCTGTACCTGCCTAATGAGTAAAAAAATATCGTTACCGATTTGATATAAATATCACAATCCCTACTAATATTATTTATATGAAAATGTACGTTGGTTTGTCCTTCTTTCACGAAGCAACGGATCGCCATGATTTTTTGCATAGTTTATGGACCCGAGAGTGACATAGGTCATTTAGTAGTTTCGTTTAGATAATTTCTGACCTAATCGTGGGCGAGGCTGGGGAAAAAAGCTCATTGACTATAAAATCACTAAATACAAAAAATCATATCTACTTTTCCATTTGATAGGATAATAATTTTAAATGTATGAATTAAATGATGTACGAACGTTGTACCTACACCCCTTGACTGGAGTTGACAGGGCTACCAAGGGATTAATTTTGGCATAAATGAAATGTAGATAAATCGATATTGGCGGCGAAAACAAGAATAACATTTGGTTGTATGCCTATTATATTTATTATAGGTCATTTAATTTTTCATGTTATTTTTCTTTGACACATTTATTGTTTGATTGGGATATCTTTTCCTCTTTGATATGAAATGTTGTTATCAAGTTTTAAAGACTTTAGGCAACATTCCAAATACATTACGTGTACAAACTAGAACATTTTTTTTCGCTTGAACGTTCCTTCAATTTCCTGTATGGTGCAACAAAATATTAATATTGAATGTAATATACAAAGAGTATAGCTACATGTGTAGTTTACAGAGTTCTTGAGGAAAAATTTATAAAGCAATAGACAAAGATTTTTATCTGTTTCCCATTTTGTTAATTTCGTAATATTGTTTAAAAATATTACTATGGTTCGTTCGCGTTCAGAAAATAGTGACGTGAGCCATTGGTGACGTCATCGCCTAGCAACGCCGCCCGACCAATCAGATTGCAAAAAATGGTAGTCATATAATATTTTGCAATCTGATTGGTCGGGCTCGGGCGTCGTTGCTAGGCGAAGACGACACTATTTTCTTAACGCGAACTGACAATAATATATCATTACTCTATTTGGCCTATCAGCTGTAGGCCAACCGTATCTTTCAAACCAGAAGTACATATCCAAATTCACTGTATAATATCTAGCTATTTTTTTTTTCATATAGTTTACCGTCAGGTCTCCACGTAGGTCGGTCAAACACCCGTCAAGTGGCAGACCGGCGCTTCGGCGACGTGCAAGCGTTTCTCACGTCGCTGTTCAGTCTGGCCGACGAGATCGCGCACTCCGACCTTGTATACACGTTCTTCCATCCTCTGCTGAGAGACCAGCAGGATGTGGAGCCACAGAGGATGAGGAAAGGTTAGTACAGTCACGCTCATGGGGTCACATCAGGAGGAAAGGAACTTTTGTTCAAATAAACATCAATAGATGGCGTTATAGCAGTGACAGCCTAGTGGTTTTAACCATGTGCCTCCTACGGCGAATGGTTCGAGTTCGATCCCAAGGCCGACCGCTGACTTTTCGAATTGTTGTGCGTATTAGAAATTAAAATTATTACTTGCTTTAACGGTGAAGGAAACATCGTGAGGAAACCTGCATGCCTGAGAGTTCTCCATAAAGTTCTTGAAGGTGTGTGAAGTCTGCCAACCCGCACTTGGCCAGCGTGGTGGACTATGGCCTATCCCCTCTCATTCTGAGAGGAGGCCCGTGCCCAACAGTGGAACAGCTTATAAACAGGGCTGATATTATTATTATAGATGGCGTTATATGTATCGATTTGTTAGTGTAAAATTCGGAAGATGAAAAATAGACCATGAAAAACATTTGACTTTAATTTGATGTACCTACCATTTATGATTTACAGGTGAAACAGCTGAGCCGGAGAACAGCGGCTCGGGTTCACTGAAGTTGTCGGTGCAGTACGCGAGCGGAGTGCTCTCCGTCTTGATACTACACGCGCAGTCGCTCGCGTTGACGCCGCAGGGATTGCCGCCCAACCCTTACGTTAAGGTAAAACATCGCTGTTTATAGATGGGCAAAACACCCGATAAACACCCAATAAACACCCGATATACACCAGTAAACACCCTTACCCAAAATCTGGGTGGTCATCGGGTGTTACCAAAACATCGCTATTACGCTTGGCTCATTGAAGCTGTCGGTGCAGTATGCGAGCGGAGTGCTCTCAGTATACAATATTACACGCGCATTCGCTCGCGTTGACGCCGCAGGGGTTACCTCCCAACTAGCGTTGAAAATTCCGGAAAAAAACAAATGTTTTTTCCACGAAAAAAACAAATCGTTTTTTTTCCAATAAAACATGAAATATATTCTGGCGAATCTTCTTGAAACTTTCGAATAAAACATGGCAAAACAACGGAATTGGAAAAAAAACGGGAATTTTTCCTGCTTTTTTCAACGCTACTCCAAACTCTTACGTTAAGGTAAAATATCGATATTACGATTTTTCATGAACTACTTAGGAGTTGATCCATGGGTTCCCAATCTTATTTATATTGCGACTCCCTTTACATGCTGTAATATTTTTGCTACGCCCTGGTAAAAGACAACTGCGTGTAGCTCTAGATCAGCCATACTCAACCTTTTTAGGGTTCCGTACCAAAATGGTAAAAAAGGAACCCTTATGGTGCGACTTCGTCTGTCTGTCTGTCTGTCTGTCTGTCTGTCTGTCTGTCACACCTGTTTATTTCAGCAACTACTAATGCTATCGACTTGAAATTTGGAACAGTTATAAAGAATGCTTGTCCAACTACACTCGGCGTCACAAAAATCGCACCTCTTCGAAAATAAGTTTTAAGCATGTGCCGCCATCAACGAATACATTAAACCCAATTAATATTGGTATCAATTGAAAGTATGTTTAACGACCTTTAAATTAACAACAGTTAGAATTCCTAAACACAACAGATCTCATTAGCACGTTACGTTAAAAAAATGTTGTCAAAATACGCATTACAACGGCCACTAATTGCACCTCCCTACAAGGGTATAAAATGGGCGACCCGGGTTAAATGTGGGTCATTCGCTATTCAACCTTCGAAGTGAACACACGTGAACAGTTACAGCAAGAAAAATACCCCAGAAGATGGATACCACTGCAGATGAAGCCGCTCAAGTCATTGCACTACTGCAATCAGGGATGCGGCAATGTGATGTTGCTCGGCAACTGAACTTGAGTCGTTTTTCCGTTCGACGAGTGTTCCAACGCTTCCAAGAGACTGGTGGCTATATCCGAAGACGTGGATCTGGAAGACAACGGTGCACATCCGAAAGAGACGATCGCTTCATTGTTTCGACGTCTTTACGTAATCGGTTCTCCAATGCTGTTGAGCTGCAACAACAACTGCGATCAGCTCGCAGAACTTCTGTAAGCGTCTCCACGATTAGAAGAAGAATGCGGGAGAAGAAAATTGCAGCTCACAGGGCTGCTACAGGGCCAAAATTGACTGCACAGCATAGGAGAGACCGGTTGCAATTTGCCCGTGACCATGTAAATTGGACAATAGACCAGTGGAGGGCTGTGCTCTTCTCGGATGAGACTAGGGTGTGTCTTTTCTGCAACGACAGGCGTCGAAGAGTGTACAGGAGGCAAGGAGAACGATTCGCACAAGCCTGTATTCAAGAGACAGTGGAATACGGGGGTGGCTCGTGCATGTTCTGGGGCGGCATATCAATCGACGGCAAAACGAACCTTGTGTGTGTTTCTCGGACTGGAAGTGCTCGCGGGCAAGGGTCGCTGACTGCTCATCGGTACATAACAGAGATCTTAGAGGAGCAGGTTGTCCCTTATGCGGGTTTTGTTGGCAGTGGGTTCACGTTAATGCACGATAACGCCCGCTGTCACACCGCTTTAATTGTAAGAGACTACCTGCAAGAAGTTGGGATCCCTGTTATGCGCTGGCCGGCGCGAAGTCCAGACCTGAACCCTATTGAGCACCTTTGGGATGAACTGAAACGGCGAGTACGGGCACGTGATCCTGCCCCTACCACTCTTCAAGACCTCCAAGATGCTGTCGTTGCGGAATGGGACAACATTCCTCAAGAGACTGTTGTCACATTAATTAGGTCCATGAGAGAACGCATGGAAGCAGTCATCAGGGCTAGGGGGGGTAACACTAGGTTTTAAGTTGTTTTTAAGGACTTTGTTGTAATTTTTGCTGATAAAATTAAATTTAACTTTTTAATCATTTGCATTAGCTTGCTTTTTTTTATTCCCTGGTAAAGAAAAAACCAAATCTGTTGATTTATTCTGAAATTTAAATAAATTACCTTTCCAATGATACCTTATAGTCATATGTCTACTATTGATTAATAGGGTTAAAATGACTTTGAAAGGAATTCTTAAAGAGGTGCGATTTTTGTGACGCCGAGTGTATATTGCAAATGAAAAAAGTCAACAAATATTTTTATTTTCATTGCAAAAGGGGCCGGAGTGGGGGTCCATAATTTCAAAGTGGCGTTACAAGATCAAGTGACATATCATATGAAAGGGCTTAATCTGCACATTTCAAAATATATTTTCATTTTATTTTATGTCTCACAGTTTTCGACATATGATGAAAAATGTCTGAAAAAATACCATTCCCCCCCCCTTATCTCCGAAGTTTGCGGAGCGAAAAATCTGAAATAATTAGGGTTGATAGGAATTGGCCCAAATATGGCACCAAAAATAAAACGATGTTCCTAACTAGTACAGTTTTTTCAAAATCATCAAAATTCCTTCACAAACAAACTTAGTTTTGCGGTCCGGTTTTTTTTCACTTTATACGTCCAAAACTGATACGGAACCCTCGGTGCGCGAGTACGACTCGCACTTGGCCGGTTTTTTTAATAGGGGCCACAAACACGTTTCAGTCATGGTGTCGCGGGCCGCAAGCAAAAATGATACCTATAGTTGTTAATAAAAAACATAATTCAAAATATGATATAGATTGACATTGATTAAAAAAATTGACATTTATTTACTCCCGGTGGGCCAACCACAAAGGCTCGGCGGACCACACGTGGCCCGCGGGCCGCAGGTTGAGTATAGCTGCTCTAGATTATTATTATCTAGATTCTAGACCTAAGCGTACCGGTTTGCGACACCACTCATATAATTATATTATTATTATTCTCTATCCCCAGGTGTACCTAGTACCTGACCCAACAAAAGAAACAAAAAGAAAAACGCGCGTCCTCAAGCGGAACTCGCATCCGTCATTCATGGAGATGTTAGAATACCGCCTCCCCATGGAAGTGGTCACCAACCGGAGTCTGCAGGCAACAGTATGGAATTACGACTCGTTACAGGAGAACCAGTTTCTAGGCGGCGTTGTCATTCCGCTGAACACGTTGCCGCTCCGACAGGAGACCGTTGCGTGGTACCCCTTGGAGTACATACCTCGGTAGCTAGTGCTTTCCCGCTCCGCCCTTTGGAGCACTGAGTTCCCATGTGATAGGTCAATTGTGCCGATTTGGTGACGTCACTTAAGGTTGGATCATACTGAATGGAGCTACGTGTGATATTAGCTACGCTATTGCGCACTGGTTTCATTGTAATATGCCTGACTTCTGCGGTTTAGCACTGCAGCTGCATTCAGTGTGACCCAACCGTTATAGTTGTTCCAAATCATGAGGGCGTATATTATGAATTTTATGGGCATTGATATAAGGTTCAAAATCACATAATTGATGCTCGTTCGTGATTTGGAACAGCTATAATAGATTTTCTGCGAAAGTCTTTAGCGACCAATAAAATCATGTTCCTTCATAAATTCATAGTATTGTATCAAAAGATGATAAAGATGGCAGTGAACTAAAATTTATTTCTATTATGTTGCGCTTACACGGGCAAGTCAATTGCTTAACTCACTGCAATTCCCAGGCATAGCTTCTTGGCAACACCGAGCAATATATAGCAATTCTAAGATTGTATAAATAATCAAGAATTGAGCAATTTTAGTTGCCTGTGCAAGTAAATAATAAATATGAGTCCGAAAAAGGATAATTATCTGGATTTTTAATAACATATCTACCACGTATTAAACAAGCAATTTTACGAAATATTTTCGTATAAACTGCATATCACGTCAACATTAAGAGTAGTTCCTCAATTATAAGTAAACGTTATAATCTATTTTGTATGGCGCGCTTAAAACTCAGTATACAGGGTAAAATTAAAACCAGTGCGGATATTTTAGGAGGTGAAAGTACTCATGAATATGATCAACTTTTATTATGGGACCGACACTGATTATGAAAAAAAAAAAATCTGCTGTTCCCTACAAAAATGCACTACAACACGATCAAAATGTATGGAACAGCTGTTTTTTTTTTTTTCATATTTCAGTGTCGGTCCCATAATAAAAGTTGATCATATTCATGAGTACCTACTTTCACCTCCTAAAATATCCGCACTGGTTTTCATTTTATCCTGTATAATTCCCCCGTATACAAGAAAAAAATCTGCTTACTAACATTGACAACTAAACAGGCAGAGTAATATTCGCCTTTGTCATATAAAAAACCCCCATAATTATGTAAAGTATTCCCTTCATAATATTTACAGCTTTCAGTATTCCCCGTTTCAGTAAAGCTTCAATATTATTCCTCAGTATTTATAGTTCAGCGTAAAAGTCTGAGATATAGAAAGAAAGAAAGAAAGAAAATGCATTTATTTGCGTCGACATGACACACAAAAATAAATGAAAAAAAACAAGGTATGGGAAAAAAAAAACTGTAAGGAAAGCATGCGTCACAACAGCGCAAAACGGCGTAAATAAATACTATGTAAAAATTTTTTAACTAATATACGTGTTAGTGCCAAAATGCCTTGTGGGGTCGTAGCTTCAAAGGTAGTGAGAGTAGGGTCTGAATTGAGAAAGAAAATTCTAGAACTATTATTATTCTTTTGTAAAAGAGAGAGGAAAATATGCATTTGTGTAGTGTTGTCTCTTTTCCCCGTCAGAATTATGATAGCTCTAAAACTTTATAGTTGAATTGTTGAAGAGGTTTAATTAGCGTTTCAAAATATATTAATCAAATAGTAAAAAAATACTTGAGTTTCTTCTGTAAGTTAATCTTCATAGGACGTCGTTTCTTGATATTGAATTGTGCAAGCGATTCTATTATTTTAATAAAAGTTAATGGAATCACCGTAGGATTATTTTTATCATATTGCCAATGCCAACATGTACGCACGGCTACAGATCAAGCTATACATTTCCAGTATAAGCTGATCTCGCATTGTATAGGATTTCCTTACAGTGAGAGGTCAGTGTAAACTGGGAATGTATAGCTTGATGTGTAGTCGTGTGTACCTAAATAAAATTCCAACTGATCAAGCATTGTAAGATAAAAAATCGATCGTTTGTAGCTCAATGAATTAAAATATAACATGTCCTTTCGAACCTTTTCGTTTCGCGAATGTGAAACTGTGAACCATTAACCACATATTATGTATTTTACTTAACACTAGTAAAAATGAAATTGTATAATGTTGGCCTAAAGCAGCCTAGTCTGTCTAAATATTAAAAGCACATATCGTATAACAATTATTAGTATCTAAACCTCGTATAATGTATTAATTTGTATCACTGAATTGTTCGGCTATTGTGAACGCCGTGTGATAACTGAATAATACACCTCACTTTAAGGATTCTATAATTAATAATTATGATATAAATTCTATATCATAATTATTATCAGCTTCCCCTCTAGGGCCGTACCTCACCGGGACGCCAAGGTGACGTCGCCGGCAGCGTAAACTTGGCTACCTCTGTAGCCGAAGGTCGCTAAACAGAGTAGCCAAGTCACGTATCTAGAGTGATAAGGGCGCCGATAGTGACTACACTTCCAAATTGGCGACGTGACCAGTCCGTCGTCAAGTGAGCTGCCATACATTTTAATGTTTTGTTTTGCGACGCTGCTAGCGACCTATCATGGCGTCCCGCGGAGATAGGGCCGTTAGGGCTAATTTCAACGTAAATGTAACAATATAAACATATCCATGCAATAATATTACGAATAAACTTTCGATTGGGACCAGTCCCCTTATAATATAGCTAGAATTCCCAGTTTGTATATCCCCATTTTGATACCTACTTAATATTTTTCTTTTAAATTTTATAAGATATTTCATACAAACAATGATATAAAAGTATCAATGAAATGTAAGGTACGGATGGCTGCATTAATTTGTTACCCTTTTGCTGAGATATTTGTATGTGTGAGGGGTACCCAACTAATGAAGGCGTCTGTACTTGTTTAAATTAGCACATTGGCATCTATTAATATAGTCACATTCCAATAAAAAAACCTATTTTTAGATTAATTTATAAAGCTTATAAAAATATGCGTTTGGTGCTTGTGCGTCGCCTAAAATGTATTTGCGTCATAGGGGCTATGAAACTATCAATTATGGTCATATCTTTTATCCAATATTTTGTAGGAAGAATTTTAAAAATCTTTGATGACGATAAGACTCTACATATATTACATTAACATATCTCCTTGACTCAAAGATCTTTAATTTATATAATTACTAGCTGACCCGCCCGGGCTTCGCACGGGTAAAGTACACCTACCCTTCACCTACCCTACCCTACACCTACCCTACACCCCAAAAACAAGTTTCAAGCTTCTAGCTTTAAAAATGACGTAATTTCCATACAAACTTTCATGCCTTATTTCAACCCTTTACAGCCCTTTTTTCGCATTAAAAAGTAGCCTATGTCCTTTCTCAGGCTCCAGACTATCTCTGTACCAAATTTCATTTGAATCGGTTCAGTAGTTTAGGCGTGATTGCGTAACACACAGACAGACAGACAGAGTTACTTTCACATTATTATAATATTAGTAAGGAAGTAAGGATTGATAGTGTAATGCCCCCATGTTATACCGTAATAAGATACATACCCACGAAACACAGATGTATTTTTTTCGTATTTTTATTATTATTTACAGATCTGAATGGATTGTTACGGTCGTCACTTACTGTCGCTTAGTTTCAATGAAATATAATGCTTTACATTATTCATATATCTGTGTTATTTGATTGTTATTCTTAATAGGTTATAGATTAACTATTTATTGGAAAATGTAATAACGACCGATGTATTTAAGATTATATTTTTACGCTATTTCTATTGATATTATTTTTTATCCGTATTTGATTTGCGCAAATAATTAACTACAGTTACGATTTTTATTTTTCAGCGTACTTTTTGAATAATGAACTTTATATAAAAATCAACCAGTTACTTGTAAGGTAATATCAATTATTAATGTAATACACGATTTTCTTAGTAATCTATCATAATATTAGTATCGATGGCTTCCATAGTTGCTTGTGTGCAACAAATTAGCTCGACTGAACAGAGCAGCGTAATGTACATAATACCTACGTAGATAGATTTTGTACCGAAGCAGTCTGTCGGCCTAAGGGCGATTGTGCACTACTCCGTTTCCAGCACGTTTTTTCACGGACCGTTTTTTTTTAGCCAATAGGCATACGTAAAAAGTGGTGGGGATCGTTCTGCAGGCTTATTGGCTAAAAAAAACGGTCCGTGAAAAAACGTGCCGGAAAGGGAGTAGTGCACAATCGCCCTAACTGGAACATAATAACTAGTTGTTGTTAATGCGTATTGTGATGAAATTTACAATAAAATTGCTCTTGTATTACTTTTGATTTTTATTTACTTATATTTTAATAATCGTATCAAAATACATAAATATCAGCATGCACAGCGTAAGAGCGTACTTACACTCACTTGGTGAAGTCAGAACGTTTTACGTAGGTAAGGCGATTTCTGGAGATCATAATTGTATTTTAAATAGATGCATTGCTGCATAAATAATAATTAGTCTAGGCTTCTCCCCATGGCCGGGATTGAGTGGTTGACGTCATGTCATTCATATGGTCATATCTTCATCAGGCGCCGGCGTCATTAAATAGTTATTGACACCAAACTTCCGCTTCGTCAAACCGTTCAACCCTAAGTAATAGGGTGCTTCCGCATTCGTCGGTAAGTAATACACTCCCGTTTTACTGAAGTTGGTTTTCGGTCCTAATGTATTTGTTCTTATTTTTCCTTCATAGCAATTTCCGTGTCTTGCGTCTGCGACCGAGTCGCACTGGACTGCGACGAATTTGTCGGGGTTGTTGTATGATAAGAGCCAGTAGAACGCTGATCGAACATGGCTGCATAGTTGGAAACATGGCATTATGAAGTCTCCTTTAATAGCTGTTTGATATTCACCTGGAAATTTTGAAGATGTTAGTTTCTTCTGTTGTAATAGTCCATCCATACCTATGTTAGATTAAAATATTATTTACATACTACAGAATATTGGAAATACAGGGTGTTACCCTCATTTTTCCCTTACAAGTTGTCAACATCCTAGCAAGGTCATGTAGGTACTTGTTACATTATAGTATTACTATGCTGAATGCTCATTAAGTCATTAGATAAGTCTCCAAACTGTGGGTACCTCTACCTACATACATTGTGGAATAAAAGAATAGGGTAAGAAGAAAATGATACGGTACGTAGGTACCTAGGTACCTAAGTGTTAAAATAATAATAATTAGGTATATGAAAACAAGTGACAATATCGCAGAAAAGATCGTATCGTCTTCAAAAAGCTAGCTATCAAAGCGTTTTGGGCCACTTGTTCATTGGTGAAAAAGTCTAATCTAGTCCAAGATCCGCACTTAGCACTAGATAGAAGTAGACTAATATATAATACATAATATTATAAATGACCTCTTCTGATGCAGGCTATGGCAGGGCAAGGGAAATTGCGAAAGGTATACGCACCACGGCACCATAGTTATTTTTTTTTGTTTCTGTAGGTAGTTAGGTACCTACTCTTCTTGCCAATAAATGTTTTGCTTTTGTTTTTTTTTTCACCAGCTCAGACGAACCTCCAGCTCCAAGTTCCAAGCTACATAATAACTCACCCCCATTGGCATAGAAGTCGACATGTCCCAAAGGGTCCGCTATACCGAACCCATCGATATTCGTGTGGAGGACATCTACACGATGCGCCGCGTCGGCGTGCAGGCGCGCTGTGGATGGCACGTTGCGGAAGCAGGGACCCGCTGGATCCAGGCCTAGATTAAAAAGTAAGTAAATGTACTGGTTTAATGGTTATGGGCACTTTGCCTGAAGATCTATGGCAGTGATTCACAACCTTTTCTTGATCAGGTTAAGTACACCACTGGAAATATTTCGTTTGGTGCTTGGACCCCAAAGTGTAAAATAAAAACACCACCTGTATCTACTTATATATTTATTAGTTTACTAGCCCGCCCGATGGGAATTCCCATCGGTGATAAATTTTAAAAATCCCTAAGAAAGGTGAGACCTACGGTTATTAGGTAAGGCACTCCTGTGCAAAATTTCATGCTTCTAAACCCACCAGATTAAGCTATGCGTCGTCTGACTGGCAGTAAGGGATATTACTTTGTTTCGCGGACATTAATTTATTTCTCCCGGACTACCCGCTGGTTGGGACCTACATCATACACAGGGTCATCATACACAGAAAACTAAAGCATTACCTAACGTTGTTTGTACAGCGACCCTTAGACAGGGCACCTCTCCGAATCTCCGATAGCACTTTTAGCAGACTTCAATAAAGAGGATGTTTGATGGTCACAGTACCTACACTTACCTACCTAATTAACATTGTTTTAGTAACTAGGTTTAAAAAATAATACAATAATCTTTAAATTCCACCGTTTTGCGAGGAGCTTACCAAATAGTTGAATTATTTATCAACCAAACACCATCAACAGTATCTACATAATAATATAGCCTCATTATAAAATCGTTCAAACCAGTAAGTCTAGCGGGTCGTCGTCCGGTCAACTGGTTGTAGGTGTCAGACGCGAACGACGCGATGTGGGCGCCCAGGCTCGCGCCCACCAGCTCCAGCCGCCGAGGAGATAAGCCGTGGAAGGTCAGGGATGCTAGGAACTCGCCTAGTAGCTCGCCCAGCGGCTTCGTGATGCGGGCAGCTCTGGAAAGTTGTAAGTACTAAATTATTTCAAGAACCTATGTGTCAATCTCCAGGTTATGATAAGAACGGAGTTTTGTCTGGATTTCATTAATTTACTGGCTTTGCTCACGCATCATACGAGAATCCAACAGCTCACCTAGGTAGATAAGCACTAGGAAAGCACTCATGAGAAATAGTATAGGCTATTTAACATCACGCTACGACCCTTAGGAGCCGAGCAACGGAGGTGAAACCGCGGGGAACAGCTATATGTAGGTATATTGTGCACGTTCGCGAATCATAACTATAAAAATATTATAATGTACCTACCTACTTTTTACGTATGTACAACTCTCTCGTATCGTGTGAAGTCGATGTGATTTTTTACCGAAACTCACGATGATGCCTGCGACCACACGATACTTACTAAAAACAGTAAAAACTCTCGTATATCAATGAATATGATCGTCGACTGTCACTAAATATGCATATATTGCATATCCATCTCAATACGAGTTCCAAGTGCGTCGAGACAGCAAATTACACGTTTCCTTTTGCGTGTGCGAGTGGAGAGCAAAAAGTAGCGCGCTACCACTACGCCGCATGTGCGAACGACTTGTGTGAGGCTGAAGTCTCATTGGGAGCGGGGGGAAGACTTTTTACTGTGTTTCTGTTCTAGAAAGGAATTTGCAAATGAATAGGAAATCATTGGCTTATTTTGCAGATGGTTCGTATCGTAATAGACCTTTTTTGTCAGGAAAATGTTTTAGGCTTGAAGCATACCTATGCTTCATGGTATTACTATTAGGTCATCCCGGTTCTCGTATAGCGCGATAAGCGCAGGATTCTTCATAACAGTCTGAGGCAAGTACCTAATCACATAAGCGGCATTCTCCCAAGGCGTGTCTTCGGTCAACTTTTAGTTGATCAAGTGAAAAGCCTTAAAAACCTGATCAACTTTTACTAAAGCGTATTTTCATGATTCGATTGTTATTCAATTCGCAAACGAATTTCAAGTTGATCGATTTAAATCGCCTCGCTTGATAGTTACGCGCTTTCTCAAATCGCTAGTTTGCTACATACTCGCTCGCTGTGGGACGTGTGCCTGGATTAGCATATTGAGATCTCATGGCAATGCATAATGTTATTTTTAACATTAGAAACTTGAGTACAGACAGGTGCCTTTAGAAGAAATTGATCGAACAGATTTAAATGACACAAATTTTGTCCTAGACTGACTATTTAAATGCGAAGGTTACTCTAGGAGGTCTTCAATTAAAATGTTACCTTGATGAAATAATGCGGCGAATTTTATGATTAACAATTTATAGCCATGAAGATTATTGCTATTAAATAATATGAGACTAGAGGTTTAAAATGAACTGATACGAGCGGGAGTCGAATCCGTGACCGTGACACGGTAGGTACGGCAGAGGTCGCGGATTCGAGCCCCAATGGCGAGTCTACTCTCAGAAGGCAATTTGACTGGCTTCTGGTAATCTTCTCAAATGATTTAGTAGCTATGTAGTATTTATCGAGCCCACAAAAAGTGGTTACTATTAATTTTATGCATTTCTTAAAAAATAGCTAAAAATGCATTATTTAAAAAATCGCCAAAACGCGATATTTTTAAGCATTAGGGCGTCGCACGGTTTCAGTGCAGTGTGTATTTAGAATTTAGATAATGTTTTACTTTCTGACCGTTTCCAATAACCAATCTATCGGCTCTTTACCCTACTAGAGATAGATATTTGACATTACTTCTATAGAGCTTATGTCACAAATCTATCTCCAGTCGATAGATTGGTTATTGGGAACGGCCATAAGTTTATCTAGATAGGTTTCATCTCTGAGCAAAACCTGAGCGAAGCTCGGTCGCCCAGTTAGGTACTAATATTTATTTTCGCCGGAGGAGAGGCTAGTATTTAAAAAAAACTTATAAACTGGTTTGAGATTCAGAAAATCAGCCAGTACCTTAACCAGTTTGTAGGTATTGGCTTGTGTTGCTTCCTTCGTTCGCTCCCTACATGGCGAGTTCCTTAATGAAACAGACTGCGGGAAGCTGTTATATAAGAGGCAGGCCTTGTTACTTTCAGATTTATGTTTATACTTAGGTACCTACTATACTTATTTTTAAACTAACACCACAAGCTTTTATAGGTGTACGTTAAAACGAGTGTAATCAGACCGGCTTGTTCTAAGAAAGGGGGTGATTACTACGATTATTTATGTTTTGGGTAACGTATCTAATCTACCAAACTTGTTGAATAATTATGATAAATCAAAAAAAAAGGGCCTGAAAAATTTGAAAAAAGTTGGTTTCATGCAATGACGTATGGTTTATATATCATTGGTTTCATGTCCAACTTTTAACACGTTTACGTGACAGAAAACATTTATAAACTACTTACACAGGCTATAATGTTTCCACCGCTGGTACTTATGCCTCCTCTCTTTGAGATGAAGGGGGGCGTAATCCTCCAAGCGTAACGGTCACCATTTCATCAACCCGCACTGGGCGGTCTGGGCCCAGTGCGAGTTGGTTGACGCCGCCGTCACTGTCTGTCTTCAAATATTTGTTCTGATACATGCCGCTATAATAAACTGTGTTACTTACATAGGATATGTTCGCACCAATATAGGGAATATCTCCAACACTATGACGTTTCGTCCAAGAGCAAGGTACATAGCTATGAACGAACGCACCATTGGAGAGAAGGAGGCATCCATATAGCCGCTGATCATCACCTGAGGAGTTCCAAGTCTATTTAGTACATTTTTAATTGCAAGCGAGCCAAGAGCTAAGAAAAGAGCGAAGAGATAATGAAATCAGATAGCGAACTACAAAATAATATTAATTGACCTAAGTAACAAGTAAATAATTAAAACATGTTTCTACTGCGTTATCTAATAAACTCAGTTAAAAACGATTGTGATCCGTTTTTCAGATTATACCTAATGGCACGCATAGGTGCTGGCGTTATTACAAGGACATGGGACATATCAATTTGTCTCTAGGTGGAACAGTGTCCATTGGTACCACCACCAATAGACCTCTTACCATCAGGTGGGCAGTCTGATTGTTTTCCAATAACATAAAAAAGTCGTCTATAGAGATGGCCACATCCGTTCTATTGTTGCTGGTTTTCTAGCATCGAGTCAAATATTTGTTTGGTCGGCATCAACTTATATTTGTCCGGATATGAATGTTTATGTATGTTATTAGCGTTAATTATCTATAAAAGCTGACTAGGTACTGTTCACTCAGCTACTCGGTAGCCTACCCCGAAAATAAGAATACTTTCGGCTTTCGGTTATTTTCTTTTAAATAGTTACTGTCAGTTGGTAATATCACCTAAGGCAAGTTCACCGACAAGATAACAGTCCGAAAAATTGAAAACGGCCGTTTAACATGACGTTTTGTATAGAAAAAGATGTGATAAACAGCCGTTTTCAATTTAACGGACTGTTATCTTGTCGGTGAACTTAGGCCTAAGTACCTAGTGATCATACAATTTAACCGTCCATTTTCCGCCGCAAATACCGAAATAACATTGGCCAATTGTATTACTCGACATGAGATGTGACAACAAATCGAATTGAGCAGCTTTCAGAAACTGCGTGTAAGCATATTTATACTAGACTATACTCGTTAGTGTAGTGGTCGCGAGGGCGACTGCTGAGCTCAGGTCCTAGGTTTGACTCCGGACAAATTGCTTATTGGGTTATTCCATTAGAAAATTCTCAGTAGCAGCCCGGAGACTGGCTGTGATGTGTGCTGGGTTAATCGCAATAAGGGACTTAAATATAACTGAGGCAATGTGGTGTACCTAATAAGACAAAGAAGCATTTTAAATCATTCATAAATTGTGTTTTCCGCGTTATGTTGAATATCGTTTAAAATATAAGCATTCTCCCATAAAGGGATCTTCTCGTATCCCTTCCCCTTATGTAGAATCTCAACGTGACATTCTCCCTCGAACGTTCGCAAACAAATTGGCAGTTCACGCGGCGTGTCGGTACGATAAACAGGCTGGCTACGCCTTTGAAGATAATAGGTACACCTTAGGGCTCTGCCTAACCCTGTGGGGAATATACAAGCATCACGTTATGTTATCGCTTACCTAGGTATCCTCCTAATATTATAAATGCGAAAGTTTGTGCGTGTGTGTGTGAGTGTGTATGTGTGTGTGTGTGTGTGTTTGTGTGTATGTTTGTTACTTCTTCACGCTGTAACGGCTGGACGGATTTAGATGAAATTTGGCACACAGATAGATTATAGTCTGGAATAACACATAGGCTACCTTTTATCCCGGAAAACGCGGGCGAAGCCGCGGGCGGAAGCTAGTATTTAATAAAATTCAGCGAGATATGTAATCTGACTGAATTAGATGGAGCCGTGATCATTAACATGAATGAGTGGCATAATAGCTTATCTACATATTTGTGTCACGGCCGCGTTCTAACACTGATGCTACATATCGATTTCGATTTCATTGTAGGTAATGTGATAATAATGCAAATATTAATTATAAATTGTGTGTACATAATGCAATAAATAAATAAATAAAAAAAAATATTGTTGTGAGAAAAAAATGAGTAAAAAAGACATGTTGCGGTGTTTCTATCATCTACACCTATGAAACATAATATCTTAATTTAATAATTCTGCCTATAATAATTTACACTGGACATTGTCAGTCAGTCACGAAACTTTTATAAGTATAGAATTGATTCAAATAAATATCACCTGCGTTTTCCTCTTCTTAAAGTCGAGATGTTGAGCTGCGCACGCGGCGCCCTCTGTGCTTAGCTTACATTTCGCCTCCCTGTGACCCAGGAAACCAGAAGATGGGTAAACCACTATTACAGAGAGGGATCGCTTTGTTTCTTCTGACAGTGTGGTCGAACGATTCATTCCTGGACCTGGAACGAAACACGTGTGGGATGTTTGTGGTATACGGGGTGTAAGTAACAGCCATTGACCTATTATGTCCCTAAACTCGCAGTTCCGAACAAAAATCATGCCACACACGCGGGTAGGTCTAGTCTGTAGTTGCTCACCGCATCAAACGTCAAAGTGAATGTGACACTTCAGTGTATAATGTTCGGAACTGCTTGTCTAACAGCGTAAATTATCGTTGGACTTAAAAAAAAAACACTTTGTTTAGAGATTTTTTAACGAATTCCAAAATCTCCAAACAAAGTCCTTTTTAAAAGTCCGACGAAAAATGTTAACGCCGAGGAGTTTAGAATACTGTAATGATCCCGTGCGTGGTTTCACTTACACCCCATAATTTTAGTCAAAAGCCTCGTCTAGCACCTTTGTTCTCGTTGAAAAGTCGTTTTTATTACTTAATTCAGCTATAATGTTAAGCTTACATAAATTAAAAAATACACTTTGTGAATTGTGTTACATGAAATACGTTATGTTTCATGAAATAATAATGTGGTATTAGCTATAAAAGAAAAATTAATAAATCTACTGAAATTATTGAATTCTACCAATTTTAATTATCCCTAAAATGTCCATAAAATTACAATACCTTAAACCTTACGATACTGGGGACTTGAGAGGTCCTGTTTTTAAACACTGATTACATTAAAACTTACTTTAAAAGCTATAAAATAAAAACAAAAAACATTTTAAAATCAAACTTACAATCAGCCATCAACCCAGCCGGTTGTCCAGTATCCTCCGCTTCCACACATAACCAACATATCGCTAAAAACACCAACACATTCATAATCACCAACAAAAAAATTAAACACTAAAACATATTGATAACACTGACAGTCTTATGTGCGTGTGACCCACTACCAGATGATCATTGAACTAACTCGTCTGTGTGGTATTTAGTTTCCTTTGCTAAGGCCAAAATTTATAGTCGTGCATATAATTGACCTACGAGGTATAAGAAGTAGTGGTAATGAATACACGTGAATAAGCTAAAGCTAGCGATGTTTGAATGAGTATCATTAAAGTAGCATTACTTGCCACGAAGGACATTTAGGATTTGAAGAATTTGAATTTAGAATGGCATTTTTAAAAAGGTTTGTAGCCATAAACGTTCTTAACTTTTTGCAGTATAAAGGCCGTTACACACGTAGCTATAATGTTTAATATTAAAGCGCAACATATTTTAACAAGGTTACGCCTATTATTTCAATGTCATTGCAATAGACAGATTGGCACCACTTGTGGAGACTATTGCACCTCAATTTGTGATGACTTGCCTAACCATAAAAAGAAAAACAGATTTACTTATAAAAACAGTTCTATTTTATCAAACTATTAAACAATTTAAAGAAGAAAAAAAATGAACCAATTCCAAACCACGATCGTTTTCTTGACAGGCGAACCAGATCTAATCTAACAAGTCTATGTTTGAAGGATAACCGGCATTTCTGGGTTCTTGAAACTAAGCAATTACTATATCCTTGCTAGTTTTATGGACTTAGCTGGGACGAACATTTTTAACGACGTCATAATTGTAATCATTTGTAATATTTTTATGTATACTGTGTGGCCTTTTGAAATGTTATTTGAGTGTTTCTACATCATAACTTATTACTAACTGCGGTCCACAAGGTGATCCTCAGACATATTAACAAATTAAGCAGTAACTAAAAAAAATAAACTGAATGCAGGGGCGTTCCTGCGTCGCACTAGTTAAATCTATTGTTAAAAAAAACGAGATTTCCGTGCTGTTTCTAAGTTAAATAATAACGTATTTTACACAAAAACTTTCCGGAATAAATACTCTAAATGTTTGTGAAAACCGCATTAAAATCCATTGTATGGTTTAGAAGAACTAAGCAGACAAGCAGACATACACGAAAAGCAAGTTTGTTTTATATACTACGAGTATGTATGCTATGTAGGTAGTTTAGTTTTAATACCTAACCTAATGATATTTATAAAGTCAAATGGAACAATATACCCAACTCTATTATATTTCCCGTACCATATTGAAATATCTCCTTCAACTTATCTAAACGCCCGCCCTAAGCAGAATTCCCCGCAGTTCCATTGGTACGTCTTGAAGATGGACATAACAATGGGAGAATTGAATTGAATGAAATTTCTTAAAACAGTCTGATTAGCTGCTTTACTTTCTATGTCCCTGTCAACTCATGCAGAAGAGGGTCTTCTTTTATGTAACTCTTTGAATTTATTTAGGAGAAAACTCGGAAAACCGTAGCGCAACTGTGAAATCACCCTTAGTATACTACATACATAATCACCTAAGTAAGTACAAAAGTATCAGACTATTGGAGATAAATTATGTCGCAGATGAGTCTTGTCGGAAAAAAGTCCTGTCGAAGTGAAGCGTTGTCCCAGTTCAGTATTTCGCTCTAATGTTTGTCGAAGTTATTAGATGGGCAATCCACCCGATTTAAACCTGGTGCTTTGGTCAAACACCCGATAAACACCTTTTTGGGTGTTTACGGGTGTTTTACCAAAACACCGAGTTGAAATCGGGTCGATTGCCCATCTATATTTAAGTTAATTCATACACTTGCACACTACCTATAAAGGCGTAATATCGTGTGTATTGTTTGTTTGGTAACCGTTATGAACTGATGATTTAATAATGACGTATGAAACAATAATTGGAATCCGATGCGTTAATTGGATAGTTCAATTAATGCACTTGTGTACTTACAGGCTTGTTAGTGCATCCTTTATTATCAGATGCTGTCAGTTCAATAACATAATAATTCTTAACTTGGCGAGTAAAATTATATTATCATCAATTCGAATTTTGTAATTGTTTTGATTATATAACGGAAAATAGACTACATTTTAAATAGCATTGTGCTTAACCCATCAAGACTCACAGGTACGATGTATGTGCTATAAATAAAATATACTAATTACAATTTAAGTTGACGTATGTAGTTTGCTTAGTAATGCTTAGAACAATACAAGGATAAATTAATACACATATTATTCAACTTCCAATATTATTATAAGTTGGTTACTTTTACACATATTATTACCTATGTGTAAAACTTTTACACAACATTTTGACACGTTATTTAATTTTGACAGTTATAAACGCAGGTAGTTCAAGATAACAATCGTCTTAAGAAGATGACACCCACATAGGCCACATACTTTAGTCTTCTTGTGACCACGGTCAATGCAACTTGAAAGAAACGTCAAGGTTAGTCAAAATACTGTAAAGATATTTTTATTTTGTAGGTAGGTACATACACTTAAGGTAAATAATTTTAATAAATAAAAGTTGATATTAAATATCAACTACTTACCGGTTCTTTTAACTACTAATACTAGATACCAGTATTTCTAATAGTTAGACAAGTTAGGACTTGTGGAATGTTGTTATGAGAGAGGATATCTTTGCAATGTATAGAAATGTAAAATTGTGGCAAGTTTGAGTACCTATTTCTTACCAATTATTTCCTTGACTCCTTTTTAGTCATTATTAGAGACACAAAAACACTTGAATCGTTTTACTGCTGAAAGAAGCTAAAATGGAAGCCTAAGTTTTTGGCTTCGGTTTTTTAGGCTAGGCAAGTCTAGGCTAGGTATTTTTTTGTGCTTTATATCACTTAAAAGATTATAAGATAAGGTTTGTGGCACAAAATAGGGCTATTGCTGCGAGACCTGTATTTCAGAATTGTAGGATTCGTATAGGGGGTAGTCCTGGTGTCCTGAAAAACAGGCGTCGGCTTACTTTAGGCACTAGCAGTTGTCCACAAATAAGCATTGCCATCTCATAACTTTTTTTTGAGACTAAGTTGTTAAATTAGTGTTAATTTGTGAATGAAAATAAATTACTTGAGTGATGGCAAGTGAAACTTTGATGAAGTGGATACCGGGAAGGTTAGCCATATCCGAGCTGTAATCCAATGGTAGTTGTTGTAAGACTAGCCACCAGATAGGTTGATGACATTAAAGTGATCGTAATTGGCTCAAGATTGGTACAGGCTCAATTATACCTATTCTAATAAGTGCAAGATAACGCGGATGGTTGTGCTCGGTCCGCTAAAGATATTTTTTTCTTGAAGACAGCAGAGGGTATCATTATCGAATCGGGGGCGTCGGCCACAGGTGCCTCGACCACTGGGAGCCTAAGCCACGGACTCATAATATTTTGGTCGCAAACGCGACTGTTGAGCGCTGGGTTCGGTCCCCGGGTCGGGCAATTCCAAGTAAACAGCCCAGAGTCTGGATTTGGATCCGGTAAATAGGCGTGCCCTATATTATAACATGGGACACTCTATAAAATGTGGGTATATTATTCAGGTCTGCCTAACTCTTTTAGGAATACAGGCGTGATATTATATTAAACACATATCGAAGACTTTCCTTGGAGCTCGTTCTCGTTCGCATGAGAAAACAGCCTAAGCATGCGAAAGGGAAACCTTGAGAAAATTAACAGCGGAAATGAAGGAAATCGTACTGCCTAACATGCAGGTTTTTATACAGTTCGAAGAACCAAATAGGTTGAACCTGTTAATGAGATTGTGACCTTTTTTAGATAAAGAGCAGTGCCCTTTGGAGTCCATTGGAAGGTCTTGGTGAAACTGGGTATGCGTAGGAATTTAAAACTTTTTGTGTACTTGATCGCATAGTAAGATTCTTTTAAAATTGGGCATGCGACCGTCACTTTAGTGAGAGGTACAAAACATTTATAATCTTGTCTTCTGAGGAGCGCTATTATTATTTTTGTCACACTTTTTCTTTATCGTTTTCTCACTGCTGAGGTCGCTGAGGATTATGTCTCCGTTTCAACTTGTCGCCGTTTTCACGATCCTGTGACGATGAATTGCCTGGTAGAGCGCTGCGTTGTTCGTATACTTATTTGTCCCGAACTGTTTTGGCCTTAGACCTCGACTTTTGCCACACAATTTTTGTCACACAATGTCCTAATAGATCTTTTTTTTTTTACGCTTTCTTTGTATTCTCAATGTTTAGATATTTAACCGATTAACAAGTTACCTACCTCTCAAATGGCTGTGGTCATGGGGTCTGGTACCTATGCGGCTATATTATCGGGCTAGTAGTAGGTTTTACTTAGATAGGTATTTAATTTAGATTAAAGTTTAGGTCATTTTAAGTAGGTATAAGCTTTGCTAAACTCAGGCTAAAATCGTATTTTTTACCTATAAGCTTTGCCAAACTCAGGATAAAATCGTATTTTTTTGGTAAGATACTTTTTCACGTACAACCTTACATAGCTAGAGAATTACAAGTTTGTAGATAAATCAAAACCAACAGCTAATTAAAACAAACAAATCGTGGGAAACCAGATGATGCGCAGGTAAACGCACTGCAGCCTGTCGCGCTTTCATCTAATTGTTGCGAAGATTTCCAGATCGCGGTGCAGAAAGCTTATTATTTATAAAATATGCTCTTGTATGGAGACGCGTCGCCGCACCGGTTTGCCGCGCAGTCAGCAGTCACACACAAACCAGACAGGCGCACAGACGCGTTCACTACCATATAAAGTTAATGAAAAAAAAGTTCTGTTATGTATTAAAATGATATTCGACTAAAAGTGAAGTTTTGACTACTTCGCTCTTTGAAGAAGTCTGAAACGTTTCTATTGGACTGTGCAATGATGAATGATTCTGTGGGGGTATCGAATGACACTTGGCAGTGGTACCGGGAAGTGATCAGGTCATGGCTGGAGGATCCGGGGGTGGCGGAGTACGAGGGGCTGAACATGACAGCCCTGAAGATGGACCAGGCTTATATGGTGGGGACTTCGGATATCGATGTTGGAGTTTACAGCGTTTCCGATGATTGCTTTCGTGTGAGTACTGGATATTTTACGCATTATGTATGGCATTAAAGGATGATTAAACTATTTTGATCGAGGAAAATAGTTAGATATGATTATAGAGTTATATTCCTATTATTACGAACAATTGTTTTCAAAAGGGTGACTAATTTTGATTTATCGCTAAGCTGCGGTTTCAAAACGAGTTCCAGTGCTGTATGTGTCGTGACTCGTGTACTGGTTTTTCCTGATCACATTTATTTTGACTGTAACTTCGCACTAGGTACTTTGCAGTAAACAAGGACATGAGAATATAATATTAATGAGTTAATTAAATAAACTGCTCTCTTATTATATCAGTCTGGACAACTTATAAAGTTTTCATACGGCAGTTTCTTTTTTGCGACATTTCATTTTCGTGTTCCGTATCGTATTTTCAAAAAAGGAACAGCTGTATTTAGTTTTAGACTTTTATGAAACAAACATGTCGGGAAATTTTTGCTAAAAA
This sequence comes from Thalpophila matura, assembly GCA_948465475.1. Lineage (NCBI taxonomy): Eukaryota > Metazoa > Arthropoda > Insecta > Lepidoptera > Noctuidae > Thalpophila > Thalpophila matura. The sequence goes on along the minus strand of OX419183.1, from coordinate 6,114,421 downwards.
TATAATAAAGGTCATTGCTCCCTTTCACAACTTGTACTGACGAAGTGTTTGTACCTACGTTGAAAAACGCTTGTTTCCAAACATATCGTGTTTAGCAAATGATTATGTAACAAAAAAATTGTAAACAGAACTACTTTTATTCATACATTTGCTGTTGACCGCGACTTCTTTTACATACAAACTTAAACGCCCTGTTTGATTCGCTAAGGCGATTATTTCTTTGTGCACCTCTGCACTTTCTAAGGAGCGTATATCTTTCAAGGTATTGCTTTATTTTTTCTTCATCTTATATAATAATAATAATATTCCTCCAAGTTATGCAGTCTTTATTTTTAGGCCTATTAAAAAATTAGGAAGATTCTATATCAATTCAACTGTATGTGCTTGTAACTTTATCGGTTTATGCAATGGGTAGTTTGTCGGTCTGTTAATCAGTCAGTCACGGAAATATTTTTTATGTAGGTAAACCTCGAAGTAGACTTTGGCGCGCAATCAAATGACATTGATCTGAATTTTGGCGGCTTTTTATCAACTCAAAATCTTTAATGTATGTAGGTAGGTACCTACTGAATTATCAACATAAACATAAGTTTTCAATCTAATTGTGCCAAGGCTTTCCTTACAAAGCAATACGCACCATTATTGCTACTACCGAAGGCTATTTACACATTTCTACGAAAATGCGGAAATAATAGTAAACATTACCGCACATTCGGGTTATGGACGTTACATAAGACGCTTAATAAATAAATTCTAAAGCATTTTTTTTCAATTGCTCGCTACATTAAATCTGAAATAAGAATCTAGGTTATACAGAAACACTATTATGTAACATTTAATTAAGCTCATAGTAATTACTTACATGTAATGCTAAACTTTAATGACAATTTTTATTTCGTAATTTTAATTTGTTCAGAAATTTTAATGCTAACATTCATTTTGTATCGAGTAAACTTCAGATGGTCGCAATTATCATACACCACTAATGTGACATAGTATTTATACTTATGTACTTTCTAAATTGATTTTGATCACAACTTTTTTACGGTAACAGGAATCATCGTCGGAAAATCTGGACTATAGTCGCCCATATTTTCTTCTAGGCATGAGAAAAGGTATTTCCCTAGCATTGGGCCCATTTATGAAATATTCTAAAATTATAATTAGTGTGTACTACTTTAGTCGAATAAATAGACACCGTTCACTTGGTCCGTCCATCATTGTCAATCAACAATATAAAATGCTATTAATGGGAGCGAATGCCGCGAGTGTAACGTAACTGCTACTTTTTGTCGCGTCTTTTTGTCTTTTGTCGTGTCTACTAGAGTTTTAGTCGTTTCCCAGGCGATTATTCACGTCGTATGTAGTTATTATGTTAGTCTTTCACTTGATAATGAAACTGAGATACTATTAACAAGTTTATTGATCTTCTAATTAATAATGTAATTTATTCTAACTACATTGTGAATAAAGATGATTAGAAATCCTCTAAGTAGAATTTGAATAGTTAAATTTTCATCTGTTAGGTATCGAAATTAGTATAAAAAATCAAATAATTCTAACGTAATTTATCTCGATTACTGCCAATCACTTTCCTTTGTATAATTATTTTAGTGTTGAAATAATAGTATTATTAATAAGACTCTTTGATCAGATATCGATTAGATCAATCCGTGTTGCAAGGTAGATAAATAAAAGCCACGACAATCAATGATATGTAAACCATAGATACGTTACCCGCGATCTAAAATGGCGACAAAAAAGTAAGGTAATTGCCCACCATTCATTTAGTCATGCACCAACCAGTTTCTTGGCTGAACGTCATTTCTTGCAATATTTTTCGAAAAAAAAACGTACTAAACAAGAGGTAGGTAGGTATGCTAAGTAAGGCATTCGTTTTCTTTCCCTTTTTTTGCACATATGTACTGATATGTAGCTATTTCGCTATTTAAAGTATTAGCGCCATTTTTTAGTACAGTGATGTTGGTGTATGACGTGTCTATATATAATACGTCATTGACGACAATAGAGAACTTTAACTAATCGCAGTTCAAATGGCTATATGATTAGGGGCGATTTCACCAACGTCAGATAACTTTATCCAAGGATTAATTTTAAACTTTTCACAGAATTTCTATACAAAATCTGTCAAATCTCAACTTTATTCCTTGGATAAATGTTATATATCTGACGTTGGTGAAATCGGCCTTAGAGCCAGTTCCACAGCCTCGGGATAGATAATTATCTGCCAAATAAATTCAAAATTGGAACATAGCTTGTAGTCGGAACTTATGTAGAGGAACCGGCCGTTATTTACAAAAACTTTTATAGGAAACGGTTTCAGCAGGCGCATGGCACCGTTTCAAGTTAGTGCACTATTCGTCAAGCGTCAATGTGCCTGCCTATCGATCACCAGTTTGTCACGGGGATTTCCTAGGGAAGTACCCGTATGCTAGTAATTGTAGAGTAGAGCTAGAGCTAGGGTTACCACTCGTTCTATACTCGTGCAGCCTGTGGGTTGGGTACCTGTAAGCAAAAGGCTTACAGCGCTCTGCGCGTTCAGTGTAACAATGCGCTCAGGATTTATAAGGACTGCCTCGATTTTGCAGCGCATCAGGCAAGTTTGCCGAAGCGAGACTAGACGACTTTTATGCCGTAGTATGCCGAGTACTTTAGGCGATTCAGAGGTAGTCCTAACAATATTCTATCTACTAGCTACACTAGCGGACAAAATTGATGGGCCATTTATCAGGCACTAGGCGTTCATAATGTGCTCACAGACGTTCATGTCTTTAATTCATTTTAGTGATGATTTTAAATTATTATTTACTAGATAACAATAGGTTTCGATGACACATACTAACAATAAATGGATATTGGTCTGAAATAAAGGAAAATTAATTATATTGTAGGTATACTATCGTATCCTACTATATTTTGATCAGCTAAACAATATACTGTTAATAATTTAAAATAATACAATAGGAAAAAAAACTAGATTTTCTTCGACAGGCCATTTATTTATGATTCTAGTTCAACTGTCGCGTTATTGCCTATAGCCAAAGACGCAATATCTTGCTTGCTAAGGTCAAAGCAATCATGCAAAATACCTACAGAAAAAAAAAATCTGTAGACTTTTTATTTATATGATTTTTGTTGAATAAGTATATGTAAAAATGTATAACAAAAATGCAACCCTACGTAGAGCAATCTATGCTAACGTATCATGCAGGTAGGTAGGTACTACTCTAATTATGCGGGTAATCATGTTGTGTATGATGATGAATAAGCGATTATAATCGCAGGTGAAATCAAATTCACCATCTACGGCTTCTTAGAAAATCGCAAACTCTTGACTATTACAGGAAATGGTAAAAAGTTAATAATTTGGAATAATTTTGTATCAATATAATACAAAAATAACGTCATGTCCTATACACTTTAGGTACAGGAAAATCCCGGGGAAGATTATGTCAAATCAAAGTTAAACTATTTTTGCATTTATCATTAATATGAGTAACAAAATATGTTTACAAATCGGTTTTCCTCTTTGTGAATAACTAATAATGTATAATGAATAGAACCGAAACAATATGGAAATTGATGTTTCATCAGCATGTAACAAAAACCCTGTTTGATCCTAAAGTGGCCCCCTTTGAAACCCCTTTGAATTCGATCAATTTGATCTTCGTTTTATTGAACTAAGTTGAGCATGCAATCGCTAAAATCGGCTCTTAGTCGGAGGTCTCTTAACCCGTCATTAGCATATAATTACGCATTTAAAAACACGTAACAACATGTAAAACAGTAGTAAACATTGAAAATCTCGATGTTATTGCGATATGTATGTCAAGTATTCGCCGCGCGCGCACCGGCCAGCTAGAGAAATTACCGCTTCAAGTGATTTAATGGCGAAGCGTACGAGCGTTGCGAATACTTCTACTAGTTAGCGAGTTCATTACACGCCGAGACTGACAACTAAATTGTTGCAAAAGTGAAAAACCGGCCAAGTGTGAGTCGTACTCGCGCACCGAGGGTGCCGTATCATTTTTGGACGTATAAAGCGAAAAAATCCGGACCGCATAACTAAGTTTGTTTGTGAAGGAATTTTGATGATTTTGAAAAAACTGTACTAGTTAGGAACATCGTTTTATTTTTGGTGCCATATTTGGGTCAATTCCTATCAACTCTAATTATTTCACATTTTTCGCCCCGCAAACTTCGGAGATAAGGGGGGGGGGAATGGTATTTTTTTGAACATTTTTCATCATATGTCGAAAACTGTGAGACATAAAATAAAATAAAAATATATTTTGAAATGTACAAATCAAGCCCTTTCGTATGATATGTCATTTGACCTAGTAACCCCACTTTGAAATTTCGGACCCCCACTCTGGCCCCTTTTGCAATGAAAATAAAAATATTTTTGGACTTTTTTCATTTGCAATAAAGTTGAACAAGCATTCTTTATAACTGTTCCAAATTTCAAGTCGATAGCATAAGTAGTTGCTGAAATAAGCAGGTGTGACAGACAGACAGACAGACGAAGTCGCACCATAAGGGTTCCTTTTTTACCATTTTGGTACGGAACCCTAAAAAACTGACTTGTTGAAACCAGTAAACCACTTTATGGAACAATGAGAAAGAATATTTAGATCCCCATTAGAGTTTAGCTTTAGCTTCGTTGTTGTTTGAAATGATTTTTATACCACGATGGTGGAAAATATGCGTACGCCGCGTCTGATGGTAAACAACAGCAACGGTAACAACATTAGCCTGTGAAACGCTTGCAACACCAGGAGTATCACCAGGCGCGGTCACAGCCGACGATTTTGGGGGGGGTCATCATACCGCAGCTAAAGATTTTAGGGGCGGGTCCTACCGATTAATGCCGATGCCGTGAACTACCGTGTTTGGCGCATTTTTGTACGATTTTGAGGGGGGGGTCATGACCCCCGTGACCCCCTCCCCTGGGACCGCGCCTGAGTATCACATGCGCGTTGCCGATCGTTTAAAAACTTATTTACTCCCTTCTTGATAAATCCCATAGGTACCTTTTGTAGTTCCCCAAGAAAACCTGAAAGAAAATAATAATAGAAAATGTGAAGCCTGAAAGATCTGTATGTTGTCCTCAGTCAAATATCGTAGTCCACTGCTAGATTCCTAGAACAGTTGTCCTGAGTTCCTGACGACGTTGGAAGGATTCCAACCATATACTTTTTTGGCATTGTTTGTGGAATTTGATTTAGTTTCGTAGGGTCAATATTATGAAGTGTTAATTTAAGTTAGTCTTAATTGGTCCGTTCCGAAAAAGTAAGTGTCCAATCTTTCGCGTGGAACAATGTTGGTACTACAAGTCATAGGTAGGTATATTGACTGCAGTTGGTTAATGCAGGATGAGAGGTAGCCATCTAAATGTAACACTTTTTTGTGACTTGAGAAAAATTGGTTCAGTAGCTTTTGAAAAAATCGCGGACATACAAACGGGTCGAATACAGAACCTCCTTTTTTGAAATCGATTAAAAATAGGGAGTGCCTCCGCAGCCGGCGCCGGCTCCCAAAATTAACGCCGTTGGGAACCGGAGTAGCCTTGGAGTAGCAGTGATACCAGACGAAAATAATTGCAAACTACCGTAGCAGTAGATTAATGTTGCCGTGTTTTAAGTTGAATTACCTACCTTAGACTGACTTAAATTACAGTGTCAATGTAAAACAAAATACAACTTTTTTGGACTTACAAGGAGGAGGGAGGTGGTCGACGGAGCTCCGCTACGCGGGGCTCCTATTTCGGTCTGCAAGGTTAAAAGTAACCTAACACGAAGGGGTTGACGGGGGCTTCGTTCGCCCCGTCAACTCCTTCGAACCTAACCTGTCCGTGTCGGGGTGTCCAAGTTTCCGAGCTCGCTTCGCTCGCTCTTGGACCCTAATTAGGTATGTTACTCAAATGAAACATGAAATGTTTTTTTAATTATGCCAAATTGCCAACCCCATTTCCCGCTTTTTTTCCAAAGTCAGCGCCGGCTGCCAATTTAGAAACCGGTGCCGGCTGCAAATTCAGGTCACGGCGGCGGTCGCGGAGTCACTTCCTTAAAAATAACACAAATTCTCCAACCCCAGTTCCTCTTTATTACAGGCTATTTTGTAGCTTACCTAAGAGGACAGTACCTCAACCATCTAATATGTTTGTGTACATAATACCTAAATAAAAAAAAATACAAAGTTAAAGTCCCTCTGAACTAGATTATAATATTCCTCTTTAAAAAAAATATTATTTTCCCGGCTTTGTCATTATCCTCGTACATTCAACTTTTTCTACTAATTCCATTTTATCACAGGAACGCAAGACTAGCACAACAGCTGTTCTCCGAAATTATAATTGAAACTGACGAACTGTCAATTGGCAAGTCACCGCCGTTCTTATTGTTGCTACAATATGTATGAAACCATTGCATATTAAAAGGGTAAAATTAGTCATATTGTGAGCACATGCAACAGAAACCTATGAGTCATTGATGTGTTATTCTTTTCTTGTAAGAAAGCTATACTTGTGTACCTACTGTTTATAATCTATACTAATACTAATGCAATAATGTTTGAATTTTGCAAATTTTGTTCCCGCCTTTATCCCTCTTGCTACAAACTATGATCAGTAGTATTAGCAGTATGCAATACTGCTACTAGTTTTTTTTAAGTATGGTTTCGTTAACGTAAGCATATTTTTAATTAAAAATACAACAGTCCTAGAACATTTTGATAAAATGTTATACAATTTGCACATTTTAAAAAATACAGAGAAATTAATTAAGTATTTAATTTATATAAATATTGTGTAGTATACGTATATTTTCAATTCAAAATATGCTTACGTTAACGAAACTATACGTCAAAAAAACTCATCATACGGGTACAGAACACACACCCCCAGTTTTTGAAAGCCGTCAAGCAACTGTCAGTTAGTAAATCTGCTGTCGTTTCTCATGTCAGCTGTTGTTATTGGTTTACCGAAATAACATTGGCCAATCACACTTGACCGTGAGATTTGACAACAGATTAAATTGAACAAGCTTTTAGAAACTAGGCGACAGTTTGCGATATAGTGTTATCAGATTGTCTCGATATTAGACAGTGACAGCGTCTTTAGAGCAATAAGATAAGGTTTACTCATCAGCATCACTTATCTATCCCTCGTCTTTCAAAAGTTAGTCGATTGGCATTTCATACATTTTTCAAGGGTTTTTTGTCCCGTGGTTTATTGTCTGAGTATCCTATACTTATGAAACTTTATTGTTATTGATGTCTATGTAGGAGTAAGTCCCAGAGGCATATAAATTAAATTAACTTTTCACTGCTTATTTTGTCTCGTACAAGCCAATGCATTCTATAGCAAAGTGAAATTAAGTAGGTCGCTACGCTACGTAACAGATTTTTAGAGACGTCTGGTTCCCAAAAAAAATTGTCTTAATCATGACTTTATTTTTTACATTCTCTCTCTAGGCTTCCTTATTCAGAGCATTATCTTGACTAAAACGGCAATACTTTAAAAGATCTCGTATTTATGCGCACGGTTTTATGTGAATATGTGATTACGACTTCCTGCTGACAATGCAAATCTTTGCGCAACAATTTTACAGAAAGTGTTTGCATTTTCGTAGCTTGTTTAAAATACACAGTCAACGTCACTTTAGCGATGCACTATCGAATTTGTGGAGCGCTAGGTAACCTAGCGAGCTAAATTCGTAGGAATAGTGTAAAGGCAGTTAAGGTGCTTCTCCACCGTTGAAGCGAGGCAAGACTAGTAGAGACTAGGAAAAATGGCAAAAATATCTTTTTTTTATTCGACGACGCGATGGTGGCAAATAAGCGTAGGTACAGCTCGTCTGATGCTAAGCGGTCAATTGCAACACCAAGTCTCACATGCACGTTGCCGCGACCCTTTAAAATGAGGATTTGCAATGCCGACAGTTTAGGCGACAAGCAGATCCCCCCCCGCTGTCGACACAGGTCAGGAATAGGCATTTTGGAAAAGCATTTTTAGGTAGCTGGCGTCCCATTTAGCAGCACTGCTACACTAAGGTCTTTCACCTATGAAATTGCCGTTCTGCAGTACTGGCCATTTCAAATCAAAATAATTTTTGTTTGGCTAAGAATTCTAATTTCTAATTAATTTTATTTTAAAAACATGGAATTTTATTCCATAAGTAATCATTTGTTTATTGATTAGTGTTACATTTTCATCGCATTTCAATATTTTTCGTCATCATGGATACGTTAAAAATTCGAGTAATTATGGAATACGAGTACCGTCGTGGCAGCAACGCGGCACAAGCGGCACGCACGCAACATCAACGACGTTTACGGAGCTAACACTACAAACCAACGTACCACCTGTTATAAGTTTGCTCGCTTCCATTCTGGAAATTTCGACATGAAAAAGTAACCTCGCGGTCGTCCGAAGACTTTGGTCGACATTCGACAATGACGAATTAAAGGCGATTGTGGAAGCTGATGATGCACAATCTACGGCTGAATTAGCAGCAGCTTTCGACGTTATTATATATTTGTAGGTACCTACTACGTACTTATAATTGTGTGTGAATAAAATGAATGCATTAATCATCAAATTATTTCGTAACTATTTAGAAAATATCAAATTATCCAAGTAGTCATAGTTTAAAGACTAAAGTTATGACGTTTTGTTACGTGTAGATGTAGACGTTTTAATTAAGAAATTCTCACATTAATTATATGATAGGTCGTCATGTGGCTATAATGAAGGTTACAAACAAACTTATAATGTTAATTTCCTGTATTATATAAGTAGTGTTTTCGAGTAATTTTAATGGTTAAGTAATAAGGGGTTAATAGGTAATTAATTACAACAATTACCTTGAAGAACTCCGTATAAGGCAGAGTGCGTAATAAACTACATCGGCCTTACTACTTTCAAGTTCTAAGCAGTTTTACATTAAATATAGGTCAAATGTCTTAGTCAAAAAAGTCACTGTACAAATTAACGGAACTAAAATAAATTAATTACTTATGTATTTTCACGGCATTAGTAATGTCCTGAAAGCAATCAATTTAGAAGATCTAACGCCGAAAACTGGCGGTTGGACTGACCACAGATAGGTGCACCCATGATTATTATTGTATCTTTGAAATGCTGAATACGTGTCTTAAATATTTTACGACGAGTAGGTATACCTAGCATCTATTAAAATTATATAATTAGTTGGAATCTAACCTACGTCGCGGTGTCGATAGCTATGTCATAGAGTTTTTGAGCTTATGTTCTGAGGTCAGGAGACGTCTGGTTGACATCTACATTAAGTGTTCCTTAGGAGACGTATAGCATTAAGTGATACCGTTGTTTATCAAAATCTTTTAAATAGCCATATTTATGATCTAAACGCAGCTACTGTAGAGTTCTTGTTCCTCTTTAGGTAACCTAGGTTTAGGTAAATAAGCTCATGTGTCGCTAAAATGTATATTGGGGTATGTATATGACTTACCATGTCTCATAGCACTCTTTTCTTCCAGTGTCCGTTCAAGCTGCAGGAGAACATATCGGCTGGTGAAGAGAAGCACTGGGTGGCGAGTACCACGCGCCGGTCAACATGGCGGATGTACGCCAACATCACGGAACGAGATGAGTCTACGTTCGTGAGCGCGGGAGATACCTCGTAAGTGTTATCATTTGTAATCACTTTCAGGAGAGCTTAGTATTTCATAAAACTGCCAGATACGCGATCCAGTTTAAAACCTAATTTGCGCAAGACTAAGGGTGCGTTTCCATAGATGCGGAGCTAGGCCAAATGGAGAGGAGCGGACCCTGAATTGACCAACCACACTGTTTCCACTAATGTGGAGTGGAGATTTCGAGCACTGTGATTGGCCCACTCCGCCCACCTCCGCGTCAGTAGAAACGCACCCTTATGCTTGATTCAATTTGCATTTTGCACATGTATCATACAAATTGAAATCACGGTCAAGATTATTTCAAGTTTAGTTCAAGACGATAAACGATGGCTATTAGCTGAATCATATCTGAGTCGTAGGTTTAATGTGTTTTTCAAGTGTGGATTTCCCATTTGTCCTTTCATGTCTAGTTCATTTGGCTTCTCTGTCAGGCAAATTTTAAATTTTAGTGGATTTTTGCAATTAGGTACGATGGGTAGGAGAAGGCTGTCAATTCTAAAGATATTATAGCTAAAAGCGCGTTAAATACACTTATAAATAACAGACATCACTATTGCGTTAACATTTCACGACTTGGGCAGTCGTGAGATGTTAAAAATAAAGTAATAGTTACCTAGTTAAAGTATGAATATTACTCTACAATGTGTAAAGTCTGACAAACTTGACTCGTTTTCTACAGCAAGTGATGTTATCCACAACTGATCAGTACATAACAGAACGCATTTGTAAATATTGACCCACTATCTCGTTTTCATTCCATTCGTTGGAAGTTTAAACATGGAGACCGTGTCTAGCTTTCTTACGAACGTGTGTTTTGAATAAGTTATCACGTCCGGAAATTATTGAGCCAAATACGTGTTTAGTTAGGCATCCATTACCTAACTAAAGAAAAGTCAACAGGACAATGTTCGCAGATAATTGCGTAATGGAACTCTCGCTCTTACTTCTCACTTGATTTAATATTTCGTATAGGTACTTACACCGTGACATTTGTTATATAAAAAAGTTAATGAAAGTCCGGGTGGCGCAGATGCACTAATGCAGGATGAAAATTCTTTCTAATCCAACATCAAGTTTGCCGATATTTTTGTTTCATGGACATCACTGAAAAAAAAAATAGTTGTACACCACCAAACTTTTGTCAACCTATACCTAATACAAAAAAGTGACGAAATAACTTATTTTGGGTAAGTCTTGTCAAACTTTGGTTAATTCTCTTCAAACTTTGGTTAGGTAAATCTTGTCAAACTTTGGTTATTCCTCGAATAGCCGAAGGAGTGTGCTAAAATTGCATTGTATATACGTTAAGAAGAACTAAGCGAACAAAGACACGAAAAGCGACTTTGTTCTATACTATTTATAGAATAACAAGCTTTGAACGTTGGAAGAAAACGTGAGAAAAGCACGCTCTCGATAAAATATAACGTAACTATGAAACTCCTTGACCTAGGTGTAGGAGAAAAACATACGTAGTGTAGTATTGATTGCTTAATTACCTGCAAATCGTGGGAGTTCATCAGGGTACAATTACTACAGCATTTGTGAGCCATGGGCTTATTTGTCATTCAATAGCGCATAATTAGAAAATTTTAAATACAATGCCTGTTGCTGACGCTGAGGTATTGGCAAGATTATATGGGATCGCGCATATGAATAAGTCAGTACTGAACTATCAGTCCTTTTGTAATGCTTGAAGAAGTGTACGGGAATGTAGAGGCCTAAAAATGTCCACTAGTTTGGGGCTAATCTAAGAATGTCGATGGAAATCTAAGTTACCGAGTAAGTTCACATACCGTACCTATAAAAAAAGGTCCATAAGTACACCTACCTACATTTAAAATGATAAAATCCAAGAATATGATTTTTTTTGGCGCGGTAAATAATGCAGAATTTACTTAAAGTAAAAAAAAAAGTTACTTTATATTTTATGTACTTACCTACTACGGTGCCCTAAGGACGAATTAATATTGCATTTTTTTCCAGTTCTGAGCTATATTTAATGTATGTTTGAAGTTAGTTTAAAGTCGATTGGATTGTACTGAAGATACAAACAAACAGAAAAACCGGAAAGCGAGTTAATAATAACGTAGTAAAACTATCGAGATTGATAATCGGATAGGATAGGTGATCACACCGACGTTATTAGTCAACAATAGGATATTGCGGTACCCGCGACTCCGGCGCAACTTAGGCTCTGACGACACTTACCTACGGGATGCAAGAGACATCATGTCATGGCTACATGCGTCGTGTCCGACTCTTTCGCAAAACCATCTCGAATTCTCCTAAAACGGTTGGTAGACATTAACTACTGTACATTTTTAAGTTATAAGGATGTAGTTTAGCAGGAAGGACTCAACTCACCACTTATTGTTAGAAAATTAATGAGCTAAATATAGCAAAATGCCCAAAGAAGTAGGGTCTAGCATTCAGAAAAAAAAGACTAAAACTGAACTTTGAATGCTGATTTCTCAAAAATGACTTGTTATGGTTTAAGTAGTTTTTGCTACCTGTAATTTCGGGGTAATCTTGGGAACCCTCGAGCGTGTTTTGTCTTGCTACCAGTTAATTTAATACTTATTCGTAAAATGGTTTAGAGTTCTCATTTTGTGCATGCGAGCTATGCTAGCATGCTTGTGTTATGGTTCATTAAATCTCGAAAGCCTACCTAGTGGAGGTCGTTATCGCTGCTTGGAGGAGGCCTATGTGAATGTCCAGTAGTCGACATCTTTCCTTTGATTTGAAGATGACGATGATGATGAAATGCCGAAATGACAAAGTCAAAATCAATTTGACGACATTTTTGACAAAATTTTTGCAAAAATCGTAGATATGCGCTCTACCGTGTCAAAATATGATCACGTTTTCAATGCCGATTTCAATGTCATCTGAAGAATCAAATATAATTAGTATTGTTGATACAGGCTTTGCCTAGTTTGGGGACCACCGTAAAGAACTTTATGATGTACCTACCAATGGTTCAATAAATGATTATTATTATTGTCTGCTCACTTATTATTTATTATATACCGAATATTGCACACTATCTTTCTGTGTCTAATTAGTGAGCTCACACGTCTCAATAAGGACACATTCTCGCGCGATGTAAGTACGGTGAGGAGGGCAAATCTACGATGTAAATCTTTGACATGGAGGCCAATTTTGAACGAATGATTAGTACTCGTACGAAATGACAGTTTATTCATACCCACATTTGCGTAGTTTTTATATTTGTATGTTCTGTGCAGAGGTCTGCTGTGCCAGCTCAGGCCGGAGATGGGCGAGTTCGGTGTGTACAAGCTGAACGCGTCCTCCGAGGGATGCGACATCCGCACCGCCAGGGAACCCGTCGACATTTACTTGCGTAAGTTTTATGTCATTCCTAGTTTTATCATGAAGTTAAATAACAATACTAAGTAACTCGGCTGTGATTGTGAATAACCTGGTTATGTAGAAAGTTGAACCTTTTTATGTATTTCGAGCATAAATGTTAGTTGATTAGTCAAGTTGAATTGGCATCGATATTCATTTTTCAAATATTACCTGTTGATTTGCAGAATTAATTGAATCCAGGGTTGATTTAACCCTGATTGAAGCATTTGATTTATAAGTGGATGTCCTCATTATGGTTGGAGGGTAAGGAGTGGTAATCGTAGTTTGATGTCATTAACCAAAGTCAGAAGAATGCTGTATAGTTTTGATCCTTAGTGATTATAAAAAAACGAGAGAGATTTGATGTCGATAAGGTTATTATATCCTTTGTTGTTGAATTACAAAAAAAATAATAAATTTGGAATCGATACAAAAACAAATGTTTTATATCAGTATAAAACCCTTGACATACAATGTAATCTTTTGTCCTTTTCATTCGAAAGTTGATACACTTATCTGCGGGAGTGCGGGTATCATATATTATTGATGACATCTTCTGACTGTATTGTTTACCTTCAATTGGTTGTTCTTTTAAATAGGTCGTAAGACATCGTTTGTTATGCCGTTCGATTAATTCCAAAAGAATTTTCACCATAGTATTTATTAAGGATACTTATTTCTATCAAAGTGGTTCTTGATTTTCTAGGTTGTTCTTCATTAGATAGGTATTCAAGTCATTAAGAATAATTATAAACTTGCATATAATAATTTTAGGTATCTGTGGAATTTAAAGCATGTGGTAGGTATGCGGAATATAACTCAGTTATTCAACATATAAAGTAGGTATAGTGTACTATGGACCTACTATATTGAATACTTGCCTTTCTCGAGACCATTGTCGTTCGGCTGCAGTGCCGAATGTCCTCTATTTTTCCTCTATGCTAATACGAAGGTCGGTAGCCAAACTAGTACTACTATGTTAGTCGAATCAATTCATAAGTAGGCATTAGGCATTGATGTTCTTTTCTCTGGTTCTCAAAGCAAGAGGTTGGAGCTAGATTTTGGTGCTGTACAGAAGACGGTTCTTAAGGGTCCCCGAAACGATCAAGTGCGACTGATCAGTGTTTAAGAGATTACGTATGTACCTTAAAAAAAATTGACAATAGCTTTGATTGCTTTAAAAGTAAACGATCAATAATCGTATCAAAGAGCCTCATTATTGACGTGTCACGTAAACATTGACAATCGCAATTGATCGTTTCGGGGACCGTTTAAATATTATATTCGTAGAAAGACGATTCGATGATTGTTTCAACGAATCACAAGTCAATTGAAGAAAATAGGTTACTATTAGGTACTTGTGTTGTGGACGATGCACTATCTGTCACTCTTTGTTTAGCCCAATCCTAAGACACCCATCTAGACGACGTACAATGCGAGTTCGATGGACTGTTAGCAAACAGTCAATTAGAAGTTTTGTAAGATTCTGAAGTTGATATGAATGGTCAGTGGGTATTGTAATCCCCTACAAGCTTATGAGACATTTCAACTTTATCTTTGGGCGGACAATGCACCGACGATACCTATACCTCTTACATTTTAGTTTAGCTGTCCATAGGCGGCAATGTCTATTTTCATCAGTTGGGTCGTCTGCTCGTTTCCAGCACAATCTATTGTCAATTAAATGATACTTAGGTACCTATTCCATTTTCAATATTAATTTAAAAACGAAAGTTATACAACAAGTGACAAACACCGCAAATTTCTTAAGTAATAGGTAATAAATTGATAAGTCAGTACGATCTGACTTATCAATTTATTATTACTTAAGAAATCAGTCACGCACTAAAACTTAGAGAAAATTGTGAAAATGGCGTAACTAATAATATCTGTATTGGCGACGATGGGCTTCTTAGTGAAAGTTTACAAGTGCCGAAGTCATAATTATGTTTGATTAGTTTTATCTCCGATATAGCGAGGAAAGTGGTAAGGAAACCACATCACGATTTGCAGAAAGATGTAATATTGTGATGTAAATATACAATTAGAGTGAGAACTAGCGATTTTCCAATACTTTCTTCGGTCTTAAGTCCATGTACAATATTATAAGGAAGTACAAGATTAGATAGTTTATGATACTTACTACTAATATTTAAAATTTTAAATGAATCTGTAGTGTCATCTAATCATCTTCCACTTTCATTTAATTCAGCACATTTTTATTTTTAGTAGATAGATACTTTACACTAAATTTAGTCGTAGATAGCGTCTTCCTTGGTGCAGAATATATTTTTATTTATAGAACATAAAAACCAGATTATTTACTTATTTCCAGAAACAAGAAATACCTTACCTATATAGTTTTGCAACTTGAGAGATATCTCTATAATTTGCATTGTCTACTACATCTATTTATATTAAAAGTTGCTTGACTAGATAATGCGCGAGTAAAAAAAAGCATAACGAATCGAAGATAAATCGTTTTTTTTATTGTGTAAATGCAAATGACATATAAAAGGCATATAATAATATAACAGATAGATAAGGTTTCTTAAATGTATTAAATAAACTGAATAAAAAAGGTATATCTCCAATATTACAGAGAAACTCGGTACCGTACAGGCGTACACCAAATCCAGAAACCAGTATAAATTGTTTACCACCATCTAATAAACCAAAATTGGCAACATATACGACTCCATGTTCATTGGAGCATCCTCAATTTCTGCACAAGCTATCATCGTAATAGATGGAGTTAATAAAAAAAAACGAATCAAGACACGCGATCAAGTGAACATAAGTGGAGTATAGTGGGCGATGCTGGCCCAAATCCTTTGTGAAGTCGATTTGTCTTGATGAGCATCATCCGCTGGAGACGAACGACCCAGAAAAAAGCCACTGACTTGCCATTGTACTAGCGAATTAAAAGTATCGGGCAAATACCGTTTTCAGATGTAAATGTTGCTGATTGTAATATTGACGCTTTGTGAATGTGACATTTAAATATCAATAAGTTGTTTCGATATGTTGCAGCTTTTTTGTAATAAACAGATAGGGGACTGGATAAATGGATTTATTGATGAGTATTTAGTATTTGAATCTTATTCGATCAACTACAGGACCAAACGTGAAATTGCGAAAAAAATACAGCTGTTGTATGCATTTAATCAATTAATGTATGATTAAATGCATACAGGTATAGATATTTTTCTTTAAAACAGTTCAAAAAGTTTCTATTGGTCCCGTAGTAGGTATCAAAAACTGTAGACTGTCACACTAGTAGACATTGTTTATGAAAATGTAATTCACTAAGAGCTTTCATAATTTATTAAATATTTAATTATATTATTTACACAATTATTTAAGATTCTTTACACCTTAGTTAAAATTTTATTTTACTACCATTAATAAAAATCATAGAAACATAAAATTTAACAGCAAGTGGTGAAGATACATTCTCGAAGTAAGGTGCTGTAGCTCCCATATATTGAGTAGAAGAGGTCCCAGAAGACCATCCTCTGGTTCTCGACTCTGCTGTCCATCCTGATGTCTGTGTCGATGACCATGGTCGGCCTGGCGGACTTGGAGACTGGTGTCCACCTAACTGGGATCAAGTCCGACGTTTGTGGGGTTGGGTTTCTGGAAATCAGAATGTTTAATAAATATCTAAACATGTGTTTATTATCTTTGAATCTGGGATAGTACCTAATACACGTGTCAGAAAATTCAAGAAATTATGTTTGACACTGCAGTTCCAAAATATTTCGTACAATTTCATAGTAATTTGGTATTATCATTTTTGGAAACTATATCATGAACTTACCCGTATTTGATAAAATTAGTCCATAGAGTTGTGATACGGTCAGTTATCAGTGTGTCGTTTTCACTTCCCTTTACGTTGACGTTGCCTATATCGAACAAATAATTTAGTTCCGATGAATGTCCAGCACCGTCAGCATCTGAATCATTTCTAACATAGCTGAACAAATATTCGTAGATTGATCCAACATTTTCTTCTAACAGCATTGTTATTATTCTTTCCGAAGGGTGATTGTATACAAAATCAGATTCGAAATTCTCCAATTGCGTCGCTACGTCCTCTGATACAGGATTATCTCCAATATAAAAACGCCTTACAAATAAAGCGGCTTTTTCTAGTTGCTCTCCATTGAGATTAAAGTTGTTTTTCAATTTCTCGTAAAATGGATCCGAATTAAAGTAATCGTTGCTGAGTGAATTACGTTCCTGGCTAGTGTAACCAATCAGTATAGGCGTGTTTTGCACTTTCTTCGTGTTTGTCAATGAGTATGGATCGTTTTCTACAAAATTTTCAATGCCACTGAACGATTTTTCCTTGCAAGGTCTCAGTTGTAAGTTTAATTCGTAAGCAGCAGCTGTTACTAAATCATGAGGGGAGCCTATGAGGAACTTAAGAGCTTCATCAGTTTCAGTTGTATTTAATCCTAAATGTTGTGCTATCGTGACAGCAGTATTTACATCAGCGGTAACAAACATGCCTTCACTCTGCGGCGTGCCACTCTGTACAATAGCTTTGTGAAACAATTTGTTGTTGTCAGCATACAAGTGTAATAGGACAGATGTGGCTCCAGCATCTTGACCAGAAATAGTAACGTTATATGGATTACCACCAAATGCTTGAATATTCTTTCTGATCCAGCCCAGCGCTGCATACTGGTCCTTCAGACCCTGGTTACCAGGTACGCTAGGGTTATTTAGGCACATAAATCCGTATGGGCCGAGCCGGTAGTTGACGGTAATGACCACTATGTTATTTCTGACCAAGTTTTTGACGCCGTAATCTCCTCCACTTCCTCGGACAAAGTCTCCGCCGTGAAACCAAACTAATACGGGTAGTGGGTCGTTGGAACTTGCTCTGAAGGGTGAGTAGATGTTCAGACGGAGGCAGTCGATAGTCTCCGAGTCAGTGTTCGAGGAGCCCATTTGTGGGCATTTGATTGACCCGTCGTTAGCATTGAAGATTATTTCTTGGAAAGGCGGCCGCGCCTGTGATGGCTGAAAAAAAAAATGTTTCTATTAATTTTTTTTGGCCTTGCACGAGTGTCTAATAACCATTTTATTTTCTGATTTTTGTTTTGTTAAGTATATCAAATTAAGCTCTTTTATATTAATAAATATAAAATAATTTTGTTGCAATATCAGAAATAATATTTTTCGTCTTCTAGATTATTTAGGTAAGTACATAACTCTGAAATAGACCGTTGTTGACATTCAACTTATCTACGAATTGAATATGAGTGGAGATATTTCTTAGCAATAGATATTATCACTATCACTGACTGATACTGTGATGAGTGGAATGACGTCAAAATTCAAGGTAGTTTTGTTTAAAATAAAAGTTAATTGAATAATAATATGATTTTAGACGTGCATAAGTTACGCCATGTTTTTCATAGCTTTTAATAAATTAAAGCCTTTCTGAGAATATTTTGACCATTAGCCTGTTTCAATAGTTTTACACCATTAAAATAAGTTTGGTATTATTATATTACACGTCAAATAAATCAATACATCATTATTCATTTTATATTTATTTCAATCCTTAACAAGTACATAATAAAGCTTTCCTGGTTACGACGTTTTAATGATGTATGTAACATTATAATGTCAATAAATCACAATAAAAAAGGCAAAAAGTGTCAATTTCTATAAACAAGATAACACAGGACTTTTTTTTATTAAAAACAAACACTTTCCATTGTAGTGTCGACGACCTCATCAGGGTTATCGAAGTAATACTGTTATTAATAGATTATTACAATGTATAAATGACTATGACGTACCTACCTATGACTGATGAAGAGGAGGATAGAGGTGAGTAGTCTTGACCACCTTTGTAGGTTTAAGTACTTATACAGGGTGGCAGGTTAGACAGTGGAAATATTTTAAGGGGTCATTGTACTCATCATTATGAACAACTTTTACTATGGCACCAACCCTGAATTCGCGAAAAAAGAATCAGCTGTTCCATACATTTATGTTCACATAACTCACCAAAATGTATGGAACAGCTGATTTTTTTTTCTGAAATGATGATGAATGATGATGAAATGATCTTTCTATTTTGCTGAATGTCATTTATTAAAAAAACATTTTAATAGACTGTATAACAATTTCTATAAGCAGAATAGCAGACATCGTGCGACTGCGCATTCCTAATACTCTTCCTTTTTCACCTAATAGAGCGTATAGAGTCTCATTAAACTACTGGCATGAAAGGAATTTGAACACAAATAGATCAACTAGGTACGTTCTCTATTTGAAATCCTGCTATTTCTATTTTTGGCCTGACATTGAACTGCTGGTAAAGTGCATTTCACATAAGAGTTCCCTTTGACGCTATATTTGACTCCCTTTGTTAGTCACTTTGTCTAGGTCTTAAACGTTCTATGTTGTTTTTTTTAGGTTTAAGTGTTAAAGTAATGCCTAGGGCACTAAAAAGTTGTGAGAGAGAATTGGTGCTAAAGGAAAACTTCCAACACCGTTAAAAACGTTGTAACCTCAGATCATAGAAACAAGGAGATGTGTCAAGGCGCTATCGAGCTTGATGCCTGATCTTGAGCAAATTGCTCATATTAAAACCGTACGCGCTGGCGACGAACCGAACACGATCGATGGTATAAATACAGTGTTTTAGTTTAGTGCTAGTGTTGAGTGACGATTAACAGTGTTAGATTGAGGGTGTGCGGAATGTTCAATGCGTGGGAGATCTTTTTATTCACAAGGAGCGCTTTATTATGCGCGTAATTGTGTCGAAAAATGTAGTAAAAGTGGCATCAGTTGTTGCCGTACTAATTTGCTATGATGGCATATCTCCTTGTTTCTATGATCTGAGGTTGTAACATATTGACATTCAGGGATTCAGGGGAGCTAACATAACGTCGATTGGAATTCTTAAGTGAAATAATGGCAAGGCGTCAGTGCTAACATAAGGAGATAGGGTTGGCATGTGAATAGGTACGTTAGGCTAATAGTAATGTGCTAATCTGTCGCGGATTGACTCTACAGATCGGACCTCAAGTTTGGTCGTTTATACGCACCAT
Source organism: Thalpophila matura (assembly GCA_948465475.1). Lineage (NCBI taxonomy): Eukaryota > Metazoa > Arthropoda > Insecta > Lepidoptera > Noctuidae > Thalpophila > Thalpophila matura. The sequence continues at coordinate 6,094,268 of OX419183.1, read as the reverse complement.
GAGTTAGAAATATGGTAGGTACTTACGCCAAAAGGATCCTCTGGGTCCACCTGAGCGTAGGGCACTCCCAAAAACATGGAATAGTCTCCATCAGTCGCTCTCTGACCTTTCACTAACCCCTGACCGCTGATCAGGACCAAGGGATCGACTCTCGGTTGACCATTCACACTAGCCATAAAAAACAACACGCACAAAATAGTCTTCTCCATATTGATGAACTGACTAATAAAATTCTTCTTACTTTGAGTATCATACAAATACTGATGTCAAATAAAAGAGTTTATCGTTAAATATATATTTTATCTAGACGTTTTCGATGAGATGAATTTTGGATTATCTTTATCGGATAGGTAGAGTGGTTAAAGTCACGATAAAATTAAACAAATTGCAAAACTTTTGCAAATATTTGTACTTATTTCTTCAAATAAATTGATGTTTGAAATTTTCGTACTCCTTAAACGTTACAAGTTTTGGCCTTACGAACGAGATACAAGTAAACATTTTTTCACCTAAGATTGTTAACTTTGTCTGTCACATTAATATCAGCTATCTTATTCCAACCTTTATCAGTACAGGATTGTATAATGCCTTTAACGGAGTCAGCCTCATTTACATATCCAAATAGTAATGCGGCCTTCATAAATTCAATAATTTTATTGTTATTGCCATCGATCTTGGATTTCTGCATACATGGAGGCTGCGATCTAACTGACCCTGGCACAGAAACCGGTCATGATCGTTCAGGTAAATGCCTCGGATACCTTAAATGGAAATAATCAGAATATACTTATGGATGATGGGAATATAGAGGCCGTTTTAAATGTCGATTATACTATTGATGCGACAAACGTTTATATGGACAATAGTTCAATGACAAGGGCGTGGACGATAGCAAGGTTTAGTCCGGATTTTGGATAATTCGTTAATCTTGTGAATCAATCAATGAGTTTTGCAACAACAAATTTATTCAATGAGTCACTGAACAATTTGGGTGGAAATTCGAAAAAAATAAGTTGACGCATAGGCTGGGCTGGGCCTGGAAAATCAAATCCTGTCAAAAGACCAGGCTATGCCCCTCGTCTCCTTTCTATTGTTAAAAAAGGCAATTAAATGATGACTTCTTAGAATAAGTAAATGTTAAATGGAAAACTATGATGCTAGCTCAAAATAAATAATTTAACATATTTGAGCTGATGACGACAGCGATGAATCGTAAGTCGAACTTTTCTTCGAGAAACATAAATTCAAGAGAAAAGAATTTACAACAGAATCAATCAAGTGTTGAACTGTTGAAACAAATGCAGTTTGAAACAATGATTTGTTGACGAGACTTGTAAAAACATTTGTTGATGTGTGGATCAAGACCATAATGTGTCTGTTATTGTTCGGAGATGTGCAAGGCGATTAAGGGAAATGGGTTGACGGAGTCAACAAGTGTCGTGCCAGTATGGGATTGGTAGTCATCTATAACTCTTTACTAATATTACAAAAATAAATGATTGATTGATTGATTGATTGATTGATTGATTGATTGAAGAGGTAAAGTTTGTAAGTTCGTTTGTGTGTATGTATCTGTATGTATAGGGTAATCTTCGGAACTAATGATCCGATTTGAAAATTCTTTCACTAATAGGAAACTAAATTAGGTATTCCTGAGTTCTAGACGCTACTTTTTATTTCGAAAAATGACCCACAGTTTCTGTGGGTCATGCGGACGGAGTCGCGGGTAGTGCCATACTTACTAAAATTTCTGCTGCTGGAGGCTTGTAACGCTCAAATTTTATAGATGTAATTGATGAAGCACATTCTCATTATTCATTTTAGAAAAATGTCTGTAACGCAACGTTAGCGTAGCCACAACACGTAGGTACCTACATTTTCACTGCAATTTTGTTAAATGCATTTTTGTTATTGTTTTTAATTTAGTAAATAGATTTCCTATTGATTTTATCTTTCAGTGTTCTTACTGTAAAAAAATGATATGTCAACTCTTTCCCATTCATGGTTATTGTTAATGGCAACTAAAGGATGCAAGAGGCTGGGCAGCGGCATTTCCCTTTCCGCCAATAGCTAACTGATTCGTCTGTTATGCGTAGTAAATAAATCCACGATCTCCGCTTTGGACCGTTCATTAGCAGCTATTAGGAAGTTCATGCTCATCGACGGACATTTATGAGAAAGACATTGTTCAGAAATTATACTTCTTAAGTAAATACCTACCCTATGAAAGACGTTCCACTAAGGACGTTTTCTTCCACCAGCTCTTCTATTGTTGCTGGGCGTGTTGCTGGCGATATGGGTGCTGTACGGCATCATCAAGCTGATCATGTCGCGAGTAAGGAAGACCGGCAAGCTAAGATACGGGGACAAGGAACTGGCCATACAACAGAGGTTACGAGCGCTTGATACTTTTAGAGGGTGAGTGACGATTTCAATAAATATTTTCTAATTATTATTTAGAATGTAGAAACAAAAACATGTTATGGTCATACTCCAAAACATTACCTAGAGCAAGATTTTATAAATGTGTAATTTGCGTAATTACAGGCAGTCTTTTATTAGCGTTATTACTCGTCTAAATAATGTCTGTGTTAATTTCGAATCTAGCGCAAACAGAAAAACTATGGTGTGAATAGCCCTGTTCTCACGTTTTTTGTTGATGCTGTATTATAGTTTTAGGTTACTTAGCGTTTTTAGAAAGAGTTATTATCACAAGATGATTGTAAACATAGAATTAGAGGTCATTAAGTGAACGCGACGATGAACCAGAATTTCTTTACAAACGTAAAGAAATTAATTCCACACTTTTCTGTAAGTTCACTAAATAGTAAACTTACAGAAAAGTGTGGAATTAATTTCGTACAGGCTTGATTTAAGACACTGAACAGCGCGCTTGAAATTATCATGTATTTCTGTCCTATTTAACTAATTTTTTGAAACACAATACGACGTTATAACGGTGCTGCTTTACTTTATGTAGGAGTTATTTAACATTAAAGAATTTACTTGTGCAGGATGGCTATTGTCTTCATGATATTCGTGAACGACGGTGCCGGCGGCTACTGGTGGATGGAGCACGCCACGTGGAACGGCCTGGTGGCTGGCGACCTGGTGTTCCCTGCCTTCCTCTGGATCATGGGCGTCTGCATTCCCCTGTCTGTGAAGAGCGCCTTCGCTAAAGGCGTCCCGAGGTGGAAGATTGTTATGCATATCGTCAGGGTAAGTTGATTTGTTTTTTATTACCACGTCTTTTTCTAATGAATGCCAGTTCTGTTATAGAGGTTTTATTGCTACTAGATCTACCATATAAATCTCCAAGATCCGAGAAGACTGCTGTTTTTAACCGACTTCAAAAAAGGAGGTTCTGTATTCGTCCCGTATGTATGTATGTATGTAAGTATGTATGTATGTTTGTATGTGCGCGATTTTCTCAAAAACTACTTATTCAATTTGGATGGGGTTTTCACTAACATAATCTACATACTTTCAGGAAGGTTTTAGTATATAATACATTATGTAATCATTCCTATGTACAAAGTTATAGGCATAAATGTACACACTCCGTAGAAGATTTACTGTTGAACGAATTCGTGAAAGTAATCTAACACGGGCTAAAGAACTAAAAACGGAAAAATAAAAAACTTTTTTACCAAAAAATAACCGACTTCAAAAATCCACTACAAAGAAAATAATAATTTTGGTTTCGGACGTCGCTGGCAAAAAAAAAGCAAACAAAAACCAAAGCCACCGACTTCCGAAACCAAAATTATTATTTTCTTTGTAGTGGATTTTTGAAGTCGGTTATTTTTTTGCAAGACTAACTTTGGCAGTTTAGGGGGTTGCAGTTTCCAGGCTAGTCACTCGTCAGGAATATTACCTGTACATAACCTTACACCAACCTCTTAAATATGCCAATTCACCCATTTGATGTGTAATAAACGATATCATCGTAAAACTTCTATTTAGATTTTTGCTTACTATAATGAGATTCAAATTTTTAATCGTTATAATTCGAAACCAAGACACATTTTAATTCTCATTGTTTTGTTATAACAGGTCCTATTTAATAATCGTGTGGTGTAACGCTTGTAACAGCTCGCTTACGCAAGCAGTTTGTCGGCAAGCGCGCTAACTGTGCAAGGGGTGCTTAAGGTCAAGCTTTAGAACCTGTCTCGTTATGTAAACGTTACGCGGACCGACGCGTATGCGCCTGGTAAACGCTATCTGGTTCTCTCAGCTTATATTGAGGATGGTAAACTGTTTAAGTATAGATACTTATATGGAATTTTAGCTCTGTCTCTTTAGAATACCACAGTTCACTGAGATAAGGTGTTTGTTAGGGTATTTTTGTCCTTTTGCTTCTGGATTCTGGCACTCCACTCACCCACTTAGTCATTTTCTCTTAGTTTCTCTCTCTAGTTTGGGTCTAATTCTAAACTAACAAGATGCGGCTGATTATTATCAATAATAATTTATGGAAATTGGCAAGAATTTTGACTCCCCGCTGTATGACCAATTTCTTAAAAAAGAATGTCGTTAACCTCCGCACTCACTTTTATTATATTTAATGAAGCATCATCACGCTTCATTAAATTTAATGAAAGTGAGCGCGTCAGCGTCATCATTGATACAAATAGTTCAATCAAGAGCTTATCCCGCGACAAGGTCACGGGTTTTTATGATTGAAGTCGGGTGATCCCAAAATATGACCGTGTGTAAAACTGTAAAAATGGTGAGTTGGATTTTCCCAAATATGCATTTACAACTACTTGCTTCAATAAATATTTTAGAAGTGTAGATTAAAATATTATTATTCTACTCAAACCTGAGGAATTCAAGGAACTATTGCAAGAGTGAAATTGAGGACAAAAGGTAAGGCAGTAGGTGGTTAGGTGCGCTTCATGGTTCGTGTATAAGTGATCCCTGGGCATGAGGTCACATCGGTACCCTGTGAAAGGCATAGTTGCATTGTGATGCAAGTACTAGATTAGATTGAGTGAGTCGACAGCAAGAGATATAATAGAAGAGCGGTTTCTTACTAGTGAAATGTCTACCGTCTCGTTTTATCTTCTTTGATATAATCTGATAAAATTTGCGAAATTCTGAAAGTCCGTATTTTCTACCTACATCATACATGTATGTATACTGCTAGGCTGCGAAATTAAATTACGCAAATATACTCGTAGGTATAATGTTAAGAAAATTAAAAAATATACAATTTATTATAGATTTAAGGTAAACAATTTTTAAATTTTATTTTAGCTTTTAACGTGAAGGAAGCACTTAATTTTTTAGTTCTTTATTCAGATTTTCTTTAACAAGAAAGCGGTTAAATAGTAAGGAACTAAAAATTATCTCACACTTAATCGCGATAAGTGATTAATGTGCTCTTCAGTAGACACAGATATTTGTATTCACCGCACGCGATCCGTTCACTTTCGTTGCATCACCCAGACTTCCGCATTTTGTCTCATTGTACCTTGATTAAATCTCCAATGCATGCGAGATCTACTTCAACGTACCCCCCACTAATGCTTAGTCCAGTTTTTGCTACATATTTCATTGGAAATTCTGTTTGCGTGATAACATCTAGATAGCTCTCTCCGACTCAATCTACTACATCGCTGTCCACACCATCCATATCGTCTTTTACTCGTTTATTTTTCCTAACAGAGTCATCATTACCATCGATGTAGGTATATCATATGCGTGTAGATAATAGGAACACTACGTTTTATACTGAAGGCATCGTTAGTTGTTCGATATAGTGACCCAGTAACGGACATGGCCTGGTTTAGATTGAGAGGAGGCTGTTACAATTCGTTTGGAACAATCGGCAAGTGCCGATGTCACGTGATTGGTGCATTTAGTTAATTTCTGATATTTAATTGGCGCAGTATTATTCACGGTAATTCTTTTAATTGGTCTGTTAGTAGGTTAGTTTTCTTCTTTATCCGCTCTGGTTAGAATTGATCGTGCGTATAAATTTTTAAATATTATTTCTTAAATATAAATATATTTAAGATATAATCAATATAGATATATATAATATAGATATATAATCAAATAATATAGATTTAAATATATATATATTTTTAAATTTTTCTTCTTATTTGTTCATAATTTGGGAATTCAGTTTATTACACAGTCGCTGAGTTGCAGAAAAGGTAATTAAGTTTTAAAGCAGACTTTAACAAAGGAAATTGTATGGTTAATGCCTCCATTAAAATTTAATTATCTTTCTGCAACTGACCGAGAGTCATTTTTGACATGGAAATATCGCATTGTATTGAAGAGTAACTTGAAATATTGGATTTTCATGAATATTATAGGTACCTACCTACCTATCCTGTAATAACAATTATTTTAGTTTTCTTTATCAAAATTATCATGATTAACATTAACGATGTTGTCACTCGAACATAATAAAAAGTAGCTCAAATGCAAAGATTACCTACGTTCAGTTCAGTGCATAATTTTTTTGTAAAATTTGGGAAATAAAGCTCTTGTTTTTTTTTCTTTTGACCCTAAAGTTAAAAATCAGGTAATTATTACGAAGTATAAATTTTGGTAGGTACCTATAATATTTTGGGACTTTTAACTACCCACATACTAATTGTAAATATAATAATCTTACGGCATGTCATCAAAGTGGAATGTGATCCAGATCACAATGTAATCGCTATATAGGTATTTATCTAAGTACTAGATAAGTAATTCGATTCTCCTCAAGTGAGGCTTTTTCAAGAGGTTTACGCAAGAGTTATACAAGCAAAATTACGAAAAATGCATTAGATTCGATAAGTTAACAGTCATTGTTATCAGTTTATTGTTAACTGAACTACCTACGTACTATTGTTATTTATACGGTCTATCAATTTGTTCAAAATATATTGGAACAGCTTGATGTATGTAGTCTAGATTTCTTAAGCTTTGTGAATATACAGGGTGGCAGGTTAGACAGTGGAAATATTTTAAGGGGTCATTGTACTCGTCATTATGAACAACTTTTAATAAGGGATCAATCCTGGCATCGCGAAAAAAAAATCAGCTGTTCCATACATTTATTTTATTTATTTTATTTTTTTTATATTGTTAAGTATTTATACATAATTATTTGTGTCAAAGTAATTTTATGTAGGTACCTATGTACACCTAGACTGCCCAATATCTTCTCCTATTCATTCAGTCCATCCAAAGGTTGTCTGGAAGAGATCGCCTTGTGCGATAAGACCGCCCATTGTACATTATTATTTTTAAGCCTTGTTCTATATTGTTACTAGTGGTGTACAATAAAGAGTATATAAATAAATAAATAAATAATGTATGGAACAGCTGATTTTTTTTTGCGATTTCGCGGTTGGTCCCATAGTAAAAGTTGTTCATAATGATGAGTACAATGACCCGTTTAAATATTTCCACTGTCTAACCTGCCATCCTGTATAAATTAATGAACTACCCTACTACATGCTTTGTTTGGCAGTTGTTAAGGTGAACAAGTCAGAAAGTGATTGGATCGTCTCTTATACACAAACATAACTTACTAGCAATTTTCCCGTAATTTGCCTAAGCGACCCACAAAAACTGTGCATTTTTCGGAATAAAAGTAACCTGTAGCTTTTTATTTGTGATAGAATTTTCAGAATCGAATCAGTAATTCTGCAGGTTACCCTCCACTCACGTGCGTGGAGACCTATAGGCTGAGACTGTTACATATTGTTCACAGTTTTAATATTGTTTCATTTCTCGATTATGTCAATCATTTCAATTTGATCCTTTTACAATACACAATTAGAATCTCGCGAATTGCAACACTATGAACTTCTATTGTGTTGTTACAAGTCGAAAAATGCTACACATAGTGCACCTGAAGATCTGAATTTAAAGTTATTAAGTCACAGTTCGTCTTTTGTCTGTTTAAATAATACTTAAGTAGGTAGTATTGTTTTATTAGATATGGTTTGATAATAGGTATACAGAATATTCCAAATGCGCGGGCATAAAAACTAAATTTTATAGCAATGTAGTACCTACCTATTTTATAGCGAACTAGCTTCCGCCCGCGGCTTCGCCCGCGTTTTTGGGATAAAAAGTAGCCTATGTGTTATTCTGATGTATAAGCTATATTACTGTAAAGTTTCATCAAAATCCGTTCAGTAGTTTTTGCGTGAAAGAGTAACAAACATCCATACATCCGTCCATCTATCCATACATCCTCACAAACTTTCATTTATAATATTACTAGGATAGGATTTTATTGCTGCGTGTAAACCTTCTTTGTGTTTATACTTTACCAACTACATACTAACATATTGCAGTCGCCCATACCGCTCATGCATTTGATAGGACTTAAAATTGACATGTCGAAAGTGAAAAATCTAGGGTTGGAATGATTTCATGGGCAGTTAGAGACCCCCTTTCCCCCACAACCCCTCGCACAATTTACCTGCGAAAACCCTCGCGTTGAATGACTGTTAAGAGTATATTAAAATAGCTAGACTGTGGCACTACCAACGATTTCTTATACGGCTGATAGAATACGGTATTTTTTTTCTTTCCAGCGTTCCATTATCATGTTCCTGCTGGGCATGTCACTAAACACTATCTACGGCTCAAACATGCTGCACGAGCTGCGTATCTTCGGCGTACTGCAGCGCTTAGCAGTGGCGTACCTTATCGCCGCCGGGTTCTACGCACTCACGGCGCCGAAGTACTACACGCCTCCGCGGGTGAGTGTAAGAAATGATGTTTTGTTTATGCTTTGCTTCAGTCATGATGCCTTGTAATGAGCTGCGTATTTTCGGCGTAAGTACTGTTAGCCTACGTCCCCCGATGTATATAGCTATTGTATCTACTATATACCTACTATGCCTTTGCGGGCAAATGCAAGGAGAAAAGTTTAATCTTCTCTGTGGGCTGCTTATCTTCGCAGATTATACAATTTGCCACTAACTTATAAACGATGATTAAAAACAGCTCTTATGTCAATTGTCATCTCTATTCATAGTCATACAAATGACAAGGATAGTCAATGAGGATAGTTCTCTATTTAATCAGTGGTTAAAGTAAGACGTGTTATAAGTAATGGAGTAATTATACCTAACAGATTATACCTTCGATGGTATTTTAGTGGGTAAATACTTACGGCCTTACCACAAAAAAGATAGACACACGTTAAACGCGAATGCTACCAAATATAATACACACTTGTTTTAGTCTAGTTAGTGCTAAAACAATTGCTTATTATTTTTGGTAGCATTCGTGTTGAACGTGTGTTGAACAGATGTTTATTTTTTTGTGGTACGGCCGTTATTATTTATTTTGAAAGTAGCACTCAAAAGTCGTATATAAACTTTGAATTTAGAACTCAATTGCTATAAATGAGAAAAGCAATCACGATGGTTACATACGGCTTGCGTCAAAGGAACGCTTATTTGAGCACTCAGTAATAGGTAGTAGATGAAAGCAATATAAAACAATGACATGTTTAACTATTTAGCAAAATAATTATTATACATATAGTATGAAAAATCGTAGATAAGCTAAGGAATCCGGTCGTAAGCTAATTGTAATAATACTAAACATGTATGTGAAGTAAAGCTTGTCATACATACGTCCTACATAATTATGAGATTGATCAAACTCAAGGTGCCGTTCACTTTCAGTTTAATTAGCATATACTTACGTGTTTTATGATATCGTTACAGATAAACCTAAATTAGTAAGCTGTAAAATCCGTATGCTAAAATAACTGGAATGTTGGCAGACCTTCGAGATTTTCTTAAGTTTTAGGCACTCTGTAGGTACGTTGTTGTAGGTATGTTGCTCTTTACTTTGTCGTGTGTATAACTGACTTCCAAAATTATTATTAACTGAGATACGGGGTCTCATCAGGAACAAAGGCACATTTGTTCAAATAAATCTTAATAGATGGCGTTATAGGTACCTATGTATCGATATGTTATTGAAGTTTGTGTAATATTTAGAACATGAAAAAATTGACCATGAAAAATATTTGTTCTAATTTTGAAAAATTGTATGAGTAGGTATGAAAAAAAATATAATAACTCGAGGATAACCCCAATTACGGCGGTCACGTTTCTTTGTATGAGATGAGGAATCTGTACGTAGTAATTATCTGTGTCTGAGTTAAGCAAACTCAGACAAAACTCCAAACAAAATATTTTATGTTTTTCCCCAGGGTGCATGCGGCCAGGCCCTGAAAGACGTGTTGTCGTGTGTGTGGTGCTGGGTTCTGGCAGGCATCCTCGTGGCAGCCCACAGCGTCATCACCTTCGTAGTTCACGATCCTTACTGTCCAATGTAAGTGCCATTGTAAATATAAAACCTTTAAAATCCGATTTATTCACGGCGATGTCAATACCTAATATATTAGGTAACCTTATTTAACTATTAGGTATTGATATTGACATCGTTGAATCGACAGAAGAACAGCTTCGTTTTCCTTCTTTTTATAAAAATAAGGAAAACGAAGCTGTTCTTCTGTCGACAAAAGTCTAATACGCTAAGCACGGGTCGCCGCGTGCTCGGGTATAAGAGATAACGAGTTGGATACAAAGGAACTTTGTCTATTTCGCGATAGAATAGAGATGGAATTGGAAATGCTATGCGTATAGAATTTGTAGGTATCTAATTACGAAAACGGTTGTTTAGTGTGTAAAGCTTTTTTCTATGTTTTAAAAATAGATACCAAAAGAACACAGTGTCACACACATGGACACAAGTCCTTTTAATGAAAGACTTACTCCTTGATAATTACATGTGTCCAAATAAATCCTAAGTCAATACCTACTAAGAATTTTTACATACTGATTTGATTAGACATGGCGTTCCACTGTATGTTATATTCAATGTGTGCACAACATTATTTTGAGGGCTTTATAACTGGCTTATTAAAATGGGTGTGGGTAGTAAAAAAGTTAAAAATAAAGTTCACACTACACCCTGTGTTTGTATCGATAAAGAACCTCTATTTTTTTTATTAGTACCTATTGATTGTTGATTGATTGATTTTTCATACCTAATCCTGATCTGGTATTCCTTTCTAGGGGCTACTTGGGACCCGGCGGTCTTCACGACGACAGGGTAGCGGAAGGGTGTTCTGGTGGTGCGGCCGGCTACCTGGACCGGCTTCTACTGGGACAGTCGCATATCTTTCAGAGGAGCGACGCTGTCCGTGTGTACGGAGGTGACCCCACGGACCCTGAAGGGCTTCTAGGTAGCTATACTACATGTAATTTTTCTAAGAAATTTCTCAACTAAATGGCGGGCGCGGGACCAACGCGGGCGGGATTTGAACCAGCAACGTCTGCCGAACCGTGGCATTGCTCTAACCACTGAGCTACCGTGTCCTGCCCGCATCAATTGAAGTTTTAAATCTTTTTGAATACGTCTCTTATGAAAGATAATACTTATTTAAAATATTTAAAATAGCAGTTCTGTTGTCGAATCATGCAAGATGTCCTCGCACCTTTTCAAAAACATATCTATAGTGTGCTATTCGATTTCAAGTTAAATTAACTGCTGCTTACAACATTTTAACTGGAGTTACAGTATAATTTTTTTTAATACAGCCAAAACTAAGATGACTTTAACATTTTCAGTTTTACCAATGTTGTGCTTTTCGTGTCTGTCTGTTTGTCCCCTTAGTTCTTCTAAACTACACAATGGATTTTAATGCGGTTTTCACCGCTATTTAGGTTATTTGTTCCGGAAGGTGTATGTTTATAATACGTTAATATTTGACTTAGAAACAGTGCAGAAATCTCGATGTTTTGACATGTTACCACATTAGTAGATTACAATGTGCAAAGCAGGTCGGAGCGGTCGGTATCTATACTAATTATTATTAATATAAAGCTGAAGAGTTCGTATGTTTGTTTGTATGAACGCGCTAATCTCTGGAACTACCAGTCGGATCCGAAAAAATCTTTTTGTACATGATAGCCAGATTCATGATAAATCGTATAGGCTATATAACATCACGCTACGACCCTCAGGAGTCGAGTATGGGGGTGAAAACGCGGAGAACAACTATTTAATTATATTATTATATTTCCACTCAGGATGTTTAACATCAGCTGTGCAAGCACTCCTGGGCGTGCAAGCAGGCGCCACCGTCCTGCTCCAGCGCTCGCACAAGGCCCGCATCTCTCGCTGGCTGGCTTGGGCGCTGGTCTTCGCGCTGGCTGGAGCACTGCTGGCTGGCTTCTCTAGAGAGCACGGAGTCGTGCCCATCAATAAGAACCTTTGGTGAGTCTTTTATCGACGGAGTGGAGTTTCTTATTCTGTGGTCTCTGTTTTGTTTGTGAGCGCATACAACTTTTAAACAGGGGTTGATTTTTAGTGTTCCGTACCTCAAAAGGAAAAACGGAACCCTTATAGGATCACTTTGTTGTCCGTCTGTCATCTGGTCATAGATGGCGCTACTAGAAGTATGCAATAGCGTCATCTATGATCAGGATATGATCTATCTGTTATGATGTAATAGCGGCATAGATGGCGCTATTGCATATTTCGGAAACCGCGGGCGAAGGGCGTGAGTCGTACTCGCGCGTGTCCGGTTTTTTTAGTTCAGCATAGTAACCATCGCATCGGTTGCTAGTATGCATTTATTGTACCATAAACTTTTTGTGATTTTGATTACGAAACTTTAATTTGAGAAACAACTTTTTTTATTGAAATTTTCGGATTCATAATAATAATAACCATTTATTTCGGGTATCAAAGACCCATATCATAAATACCTTAAAGACATACATACTTATATCAACATAATTTATAAGTATAAATTCTTCTAAAATCAAAGTTTACTCAACAATTTCTACTTTCCAGGTCAATATCATTCGTCCTCGTAACATCAGCGTGCTGTCTCATTCTGCTCTGCTTCTGCTACACCCTCACGGATGCCTGGAGGCTTTGGGGGGGAGGTCCCTTCAGAGCCCCAGGATTGAACGCCATCGCTCTGTACATCGGCCATTCCCTCTGCGCCCATCTATTCCCCTTCCACTGGAAAGTCCCCCACATGAGGACCCATGCTATAAGCCTGGTCGAAGCCGTTTGGGGGACAGCTCTATGGGTTATCATCGCGCACGTTATGGCTAAGAAAAAAGTATTCATTACGCTTTGAGCGAAACTGTAAATATTTTATTTGGAATTGATTTGATTTATTATAAGTCTCGTTCACAAGTCTTAAAGCTGAGAATTTTTAGTTCTAGAATTAAAACTGCTTTCCTGATTATTGCAGAACAAATTAAAGCTTCTGTATTTGTTTCACGTTGTTTGTAAGTCGAGAAAGTCGTATGATGCTGTATTTTTTTTACTTTGATAATTAAGTATAATATTGCCTTAAGTTTGTTGACTAATAAAATAAAAGCCCTCCTGCGATTATTCACGATAGGTATTTAATTATAATTTTCATTGATTAATCTATCGAAAATTTATTTTATGTAATTTTCTTTTATTTAATCTGTCGAAAAGATCAAATCAGAAAGATTGAAAATAATGTCTGTTTATATTTTTGTTTTCGACAAAAGTATTGTGTAAAGTTTTAGTTTTTATTTTTATCAAGATTCTTTATTAATTATAATTTGAGAAACTTGTATTTTTAGGAATTAAGAATAATTTAAGCGTAGGTATTTAAACCAAGACTGAGCGATAGAAAAACCATAGGTGCTCCGATAGTTCTCAATGTAATCTTTTGGTTTTCACATTTATTGTACTAATTATATAAAAATCTAGTCTTAATTGCATATTTGGAGTTTTTTCTATGGATTTGTATGTAAAAGCGTAAGCTTGTTAAGAAAAATAAAGGATTGAAGAAAAAATACTTGATTTATTCTAGATATTATTCCTACTTAATTGATATGGATATTCCATTTAGCGCACATCGTCACCGGTGCGCTTAAAAACACTGCTGAATATGGTGGATACCATACGAAAACATATCGAATGTTTGTAGTAGGTACATTTTTAGTCCTGCGCAGAATGATAAAAGTACTAGGAGAACAGAACCACACAAAAGCTTGCAAAATGTAGTAGCACAAAATTAGCTCAGTGCTGAATGATAAAAGTACTAGGGGAACAGAACCATGCAGGAGATATCAGATCAGAGAGTGCAAAACATAGATAATACACTATAAATGTTGAAGTACATTTTTAGGCCCGCGTAGAATGTGAAGGTACTAGGAGAACAGAAGCATGCAGGAGATATCAGGGAGTGCATGTTGAAGTATATTTTTAGGCCCGCGTAGAATGTGAAGGTACTAGGAGAACAGCAGCATGCAGGAGATATCAGGGAGTGCATGTTGAAGTATATTTTTAGGTCCTCGTAGAATGTAGGTACTAGGAGAACAGAACCATGCAAGAGATAATGGAGTGCAAAATGTTGAAGTACATTTTAGGCCCACGTAGAATGTAGGTACTAGGAGAACAGAAGAAGGAGATTAATATCTCCTGCATGGTTCTGTTCTCCTAGTACTTCAACATTTTGCACTCCCTAATGGGAGTGCAAAATGCATGCAAAATACATTTTTAGGCCCGCGTAGATTCTAGGTACCTACTAGGAAAACAGAACCATACAGGAGATATCAGGGAGTGGAAAACGTTGAAGTATATATTTAGGCCCGCGTAGAATGTAAGTACTAGGAGAACAGAACCATGCAGGAGATATCAGGGAGTGCAAATGTTGAAGTACATTTTTATAAGGCCCGTGTAGAATATAGGTACTAGGAGAACAGAACCATGCAGGAGATATCAAGGAGTGCAAAATGGTGAAGTACCTACATTTTTAGTCCCGCATAGAATGTAAGTAGGTACTAGGAGAACAGAACCATGCAGGAGATATCAGGGAGTGCAACATGTTCGTAGTTTAGTATTAGTAGTTCAAAGTATTAGAATGTTGTACAGCAATCTATACAGATTAAAGTTAATTTCTCAAAAATGTGAAAGTTTGTGAGGATAGATGGATGTTTGTTGCTCTTTCACGGAAAAATTACTGAACGGATTTTGATAAAACTTTACAGGAATGTAGCCAATGTGTTATTCTGATATATAAGCTATTAATAGCTTATATATCAGAATAACACATTGGCTACTTTTTATCACAAAAACACGGGCGAAGGCGCGGGCGGAAGTTAGTTTAAAATAATTCAATAGGAGGGAAGTGATTCCCGAGGTAGGTAGTTATAAAATATAATAATAGGAGGAAAGTGGTTGACGGGGTTAGTTAAAAGAAACAATTGATATTACAATATTTGACGTTTTATTAGAAGGGTGACAGTAAAATCCGCAATGTCATTGAAAAATAATAATAAAACAAACGATTTAACAAATCATGACTCAAGGTAACGTATAGTTTTAACAAATAAAACTATCAAATAAAATTACTTTATAATGAATAACAAGACACGTTCGGTCCCCACTCGGGAATTCGCGCATGCACACAGATTACGATCCATCAGAGATCTAACAACACGTCTCAGTTACCAAACTCATACATGACATGCAAAAAAATAACCTCGAATGAATCGTAACATTGTCACCCAAAATATGTATGGTGCATACTAACATATAAAAGTAAGTATGTTTGGCATTTCGTTTACATTACAAGTTATTATGTCATAATAAGCCCGGCGCAAACGCACCTCTCTCATATATTAATTCCATTATAAGTTAAATATATTAGTAACGTCAGTTAATCCATCATAATTCCTAGAAAATCACTTTTGCAGACGGTAAATGCCATATTAGGAATTGAATATTTCATATATTTAAATAATTATATTTTCTATACAGGATACTTTACTATCCATGCTTATCCCATTAAATCAATAGCTGATAGGCAGGCACACTTGCAGTTTCAATAATAAACTTGTATGTAGGACCGTAGGTAGGTACTAACGATACTTTTAACTAGAGACCTAACTTGTATAGTGATAAAGACATGTAAAACAGTGTTTATATATATATATCTAAAATTTCCTTAGAAAAATCTCTTAAAATATATCTCAATTCTTTAAAACTTTCCCTGACGAATCAGGGTTACAATAATGTCGATATATTAATTCAGCGCTATATAAATAGAACATTTTCTTAATGACTAAATAGGAAGAACATTTACGAGTGTAAGTATATGAGAACAAATTAATTGCACAAACAGTGAAATATTAATACGAAACAATGATATTACCTATATACAGGCATTCTAGTAAATATATCTTTTAAATGTAAGTTTATTTACAAGTTTGTCGATTTTTTTTTATTATGTTGAAAGCAACGTGTGGAATATCGAATGTTTTTGCATACATTTTGATTAATCCATGTCAAAATATTGACATCACTTTCTACATGTTGACGTTAAAAAACGACGTAAAAATTTTGAAAAACTAACATTGATTTGATTGGCTAGTCTTATAAATATGTAATTCAAACGAAAATTTATAACAGCACATTTTTATATTACAAAATGTGTTATTTTGTTATTAAAAGTTTGTTAAATAAAGTCGAGGCGCACTGGAAACATTTGTTCTCGGAAACTATTCCGAATCGGATTACAAAAGCCAAGTGATAGTCGCAAATCAAATACACATTGTTTCAAATTAGAACAAAAATATTCGTTCGAATAATGAATCGGACCATCTCCGCGAACAAAAGTTTGAAGTGTGTTTCGGCGCTAAGTCTACGATTAGTTGTAATAAGTACTCGAGCTCACTTTAAGTCACTCATATTACTAAGAAATGGAATGTTTAGTTTAAAAAGAATATTAGAATGATCACTTAGCAGCTTGTTACGGAACTATCACGCTGAACCGGTGTAGTTACGGCAGAGTTGGCAAGACCACGAATACACTAATGCACTGACTATTTTCTGGAGATTCTGCAAGAAGTTATTGATTGAAATTGATTATTTATTAAGCTTTTAGGTGCCTCGCTACAAAAATAGACGACTTTTTTGACAACCTGTGGGTTATACAGAGTGCCGATAAGATTAATCACATAAAATGATACCACTGCATAATTAGAACAATAACATTTAATATATTAGTCGCAGGACATATAATTTTGTTTTAATATTTAACAACATAATTTAGATGCGTATTACGTAGAGTCGTAGAGGTACCTACCACCTGACGAATTCTAGTAAGTCAAAGACCTATGGCCAGTGAAAAAAGTCCAAACGTTGTCTTTCTGTTTATAGAAATATATCAACTTATACCTACTAGCCGCTCTAATATTTAATGTGATACCCCCATCAGCACTGTGTACCTATGTGTCTCTCAACTCTTCCATTGGTTGATTTACATATTTTTGCGTCTCCATTTTTGTAACCGGCAACTATCATATTGTTAAAATACTGCATGTAAATAAATGAGTTAGCTCATTACAGTTAGTTACGTTATTCTCGTTGAAGGCATGCCATTATTTTGTACTTGTCGATATAGAGCGCAGTATGAACTGAGAACACAGCTAATGTTTCTATGGAGGCCTCCAGAACGAGGCCCGACGGTTCTACAAGAGACTAGACATAACCGAAAACACTTGTCACACAAATCGGTTTTAAATAGGTCCACTATAGATACATAACTAACTTTATCTTAAATACAAGGTAAAATCTCTAGGACAATACACATTTCGCTATAAATGCAAATTCATGGAATTCAATATTAATCGGTAAGACGCACTCTGGTACACTGTTCGTCTTACATTATTATGCTACTAAGATTCCCGAAAACACAACGCACCGCGACACGCGATCCTCAGTTCCATAGGTATCCTCGGCAATACGCTATGTCCACAAACTATATTAAGTAGTTTAGTAGTCTCTATTGTTTAATCTAGTGTCAAAAATACCATTAAAATCATTAGGCCACATGCAGACCGGCGATCTGTTCGCGGCGATGTGTTCGACGGCGAGCCGAGCGAGCCGAGCGAGCGGCCCGAGCGGCCCGAGCCCACACAAGTACAATGTATGCTTTGGGTAACAATAAAATCCTTAACCTAATTGCACATTTCAATGAAAACACGCATAAAATAAAACTTACAAACTATCGCCGTTACAGCGCTATAATATATATTACGAGATTTCAAACAACACGCGTAAATAACTATCGATACTTATATAAACCCCAGTACTATATTTCCCTGTTATCAAGTCATCCCTCGCGTCTCGAACGAAAACTGTTTCAGAGTTGTATAAAATAAATATAGATCTAGTGTGGCACTTGACAGTTTGTATACCGACGTAGGGCATATCGATCCAGCACCACAGAATACCTATTTACTAACAATTACAGTGAGCAACCATTCAAACGCCAACAGTTCTTTCCCCGGACACTTGCGAAGTAAATGTAAATACATCCAAAATATACATTCATTCCGTTAAGGGACAGCGTTATACTTCGACAAACGATATCTGCACTGTGAGTTGTCTCACAGCCTTACGAGTCGCCGCAGTCGAGACTGGCCCGACCGCGAGCTGAGCTGACCTGGTGACGTCAGGGGCGAGCCGAGCCGACCCGGTGCGGCGTGACGTCATGCGCGGGCCGCGAGTGACGTCACTTCCGGGCGCCGCGAGCCACCATGGCCTGCAGGGAGGCCACCTGGCTCAGCAGGCTGGCGTTCTTCTGCTCGAGGGTGTCCACCCTTTTCCTGTAGTCTGTGTTCTCAGATATAAGGATTTCGACCTTCCTCTCAAGTTGGTCCATGTATTCCTTCTTTTTGCGTCTGCTTTCTTGCGCTGATATCTGAAAGAAAATATTATGATATTTATACTACAGAAGAATGGCAGACTACTACAGAAGGACTCCGCAAAGATAGTTAAATAAATAGTGGCACTTACAACAACGCAATAAAGTATAATTCAGCTCGCACAGGGCTGCGTGCCTAAAATTATATTAACCTACAAGATCTCTTTCTATCGCATAACTCTATCTCTTCTGACGAGGCGTAAACCCAATGAATTAGCCTCCCTGGGTAGGCGCACCGATATACTTTTTAGCTTTTTACCTAAAGTGCGGACTGCGGTAAAATAGAACTCTTTGAGAAATAATATTTTTTCCAAACCAACCTTATTCTTAATTTTCCTTCTGATTTTCTTAAGGGACTTCTCCTCTGCCTTGGTGAGGGGTAGGCGGGTGGGGACGGGGTAGCCTTCAGCGAGTAACGTGCGCTTCTCTTCTTCCGTTAGCAGCAGCGTGCCAGTTGAGCCTTTCTGTAAACGAATATAGAGCTTTAATTAAAGTTGTGGAAAACTGAAGAGTATTACGATTATCTAGCGGAGTGGAACATTAGTTTTGTCATCTAGCAAACAGTGCTGAGAGAAAGTTATATATAAATCACCATGTGTAAGTACTGAAAGCTTATTTAAATCTGATCCGTACCTAAACAAGTCAGTTAAAATTATTTTGGTAACAAGTCACTAGAGCAGTCATGTCAAACAACAACAAAGGCACACGGGCCGCATGCAAAATAAAATTTCTTTTTGCGAAAAATATTTTGAGTGTGGCCCGCTACCATACCTATACCCTGTTTTTACTGTTCTGTGCCTATACCTACCCTTAATTTTGTAGATGGCCCTTTAGAAAATCGAGTATAGCAACTTGAAATTTATGATCAGTGTATAAATGAAGTACCTAGGTACCTAACAGTTTGTCCTTTGTAACCCGGCAACTCAACCAATAGTCCCTATCTACGATATCTACTATTATTTCAAGATTGATCCAGTAATGTGTCTTCAAACTGCATATTTCTATCATGGTACCTACTAAAATTTTGTATGAATTTGAAGTTCAGAGAGTCATGATTCTCTATTGGTCTATTCTCTAATGACAGTTAATGAATATTTCATCGCGTGAACAGTTTGTTTCCGAAACGGTGAGTGGTCCGTGGTCACTGTGTGGTTAGTATTCAGAGATCGTCAATCTTCGGGACACCTTTATTGCTTCCATATATTTACCAGACATTCATGACGGCATTTGAATCGGTCCGAGGAACATTGGGTATTGTAAAGTTAACTAAAATTTAGTTCGATTCAATTGCATACGAAACTTATACACACCTATCTTTAATAGCTATATATCATACGAATTGACTATTTAGATTCCAATTGGTGTCCATTTCGTAGAAGTTTTTTAAGAAATTGGTGGTCCATTTCTTGGAAGAAAGGCAGGCCAGTCCGTTTGTTGACCGCATTTACGCGTATTCATTGGAACATCGTAGACTAGATGAAAAAGACTGTTAATCGAATATTTTTTTATGAGTATAGTCGAATCTAGTCCGAATTGTTACTACCTGAATAAGATTTGACTATAGCTGTCTGAAATCAATAGAACTGGCCATGAGGACGGACTAGTACGGGAACAACTGTTAACTTGTAGTAAATTTTTCGACAAAATTACAAGCACTCCTTGTGAATAAAAAGATCTCCCACACATTAAAAAATCCGCACACCTCACATCAATCTAACACTGTTAATCGTCACTCAACACTAGCACTAAACTAAACTAAAAGACTGTATACATATATCAATCGATCGTGTTTGGTTCGTCGCCAAACACGATCGATTGATATATATCTCAATGACCAAATTAAAGTATCAAGCTCAATAGCGCCTAGGCACATCTCCCTTGTTTCTATGAAGAGAGCGTGACGTCTAGAGCGTACTCAGACTTTGCGCAGACTAACTAGCAAAGTCTCTATCCATAATGAAATCTTTGAGTCCATTTGAATGCTTAACAAAGTCTAAGTTCACAAAATCGATAACTTACGAAAAACCAGCCAAGCATGCATTCAGATGGACTAATAATACAAAATGTTTCATAACTCGTTAGTTATGGGCCGATTTTACCAACGTCAGATAATATTTATCCAAGGAATAAAGTTGAGATTTGATAGATGTTCTATACAAAATCTGTCAAATCTCAACTTTATTCCTTGGATAAATGTTACCTGACGTTGGTGAAATCGGCCCTTATAAGTCTAATACCCTCTATACATCTCAGCTTTCAACTTGCGCTTGTAATTTCACCGGCACCTATTCAAACCTTTCCAGCCGGAACGAAGCTTGGTGCTAAAAATAAGTACCTATAGCGACTCTACCACCATAATTCCAACTACCACTTCTAATAGCCATTCCCAATAATCGATCTATCGGCTCTTTCCTCCAGAGATAGATTTTTGATATAAGTTCTACTAGAAGTTGGAAGAGTGGCAAAAATCTATCTCTAGTAGGGGAAAGAACCGATAGATAGGTTATGGGAACGGCCATAAAACGAAGTGAAGACGTGAAGTCCTTCCTACACGCGGTAAAATGTTCTGGGTATATGTCCTTACCGGTTGACTGCTGATGAGCGGCGTGTTGATGGGCTGCCGGGTGTGGTGCGACACGTACAGGTGCGAGCGGCGCGCGGGCGCGGCGGGCGGCGCGGGCGGCGCCTCGTGCGCCGGCGACAGCGCGCCCTCGCTGTCCGACGACGACAGCGACGACGGCGGCGTCGGGGGCAGGGCGAAGCCTGCGCCAACGGAAACAATCATATGAAGCAGCAGTCGGCAACGCAATGTTCTTTAGTATGGAATGGACACCTTTGGGTGCTCTGACTCGGCAACCGGATCGAAGAACCTGATCGGAGAAACTGACGTGGAGGGCCGGCCTTACTTTAAAACAGTTGGGGGCCACCAGAAAGAGCCATGTGGAAGCAGTTCATAGAAGAGTCGCCAGATTCAATGACGATATAAAAACATCGCAAGAGATAAAAGCAATCATAGCAAAGATCGAGATGCTATTAGCGTAGATCATAGCGCCTAACATGCGCGCCGTGACAAAATTTTGTCGATACTTTTCTCGTGCATTTGTCTCGTATTCGCACTAGTAAGAGCAAGACAAAACAGTCGACAAAATATATCGCAGTGCGCATGTTAGCCCGGCAGGACCCGTAGCATGAAAATGACATAAAAATGACAGATTGTAGAAAGATTTCTACATTGTTTCTGTTCTACAGTCGACAAAAGTCTACAACGCCAAGCACGGGTCACCGCGTGCTAGATTTAGATGCAATCAGTGCAGTTCAGGCAGGATTGGTAGGTATATGGGCTGAAAATAATGAAACGACCAGTTAAAAGAGATAACTGTAGTCTAGACGAATATACGTTTAAATTGCCAAGAGAATTTCCTTTCTGGGCTAACAATTTATGGAAGATTAAAAAAGCTTTTTAACTAATTGGATCAACGTTTAACAAAAGGCTTCTATTTTTATTATTATTAGGATCTTCCAAGACAATATAATAGGTCAAAGATTTAGACTTAAAGAAAACTCTCGGTCAAAAGACCAACTTTTTAAAGTAAGTTTACTAGTTTTTTCGATAAAATTTACAACAAAAACATTATAAAACCAATGTTTACCTGAAGCCCCTGAGCTGGAGGTGACTTTGATGGAGAGTTTGTTAGAGTTGAGTGAGGTGGCGAGGCGCGGCGCAGCGCTGAGCAACAGTTGCGGCATGCCCGCCGCGCCAACCTTCTGTAGAACTGCTTGTGGCATGTGGATTGTGCCAGTCTGGAAATATAATAGAGCTTATTAGTGCTATTATTAATTTATACTTATTTAAGAAGGAATATTGGTTCAGTCCCTTTCGGTATAACAATTATGTGAACCTGTTTTATTGCTTGCTTTGATTTCCATTTTGCGTGCTCTGTCATGAACAACTGCGAAAACGACGTTGATTGTACATTTTACTAAATACCTAAGTGATAATGTTCCTGTAATACCTAATGTACGATTGCTTGTTTCCCAAATAAATAAAATAAAATACTCTTTATTGTACACCACAAGTAACAACTACCTACAGAACAAGACGTAACAATTAATGACATACAATGGGTGGTCTTATCGCACAAGGCGATCTTTTCCAGGCCATAGTATATGCGAATTTAGTGGACGACTCAGGCTTTGAGAACTTTTAGAAACTGAATTTATTTTTTAGAATTAATGAAGTATTTCTGAAATATCTCAGAGCAACCAGAAAAAGCTTAGGTATACTCTGAACGGGTTGAAAAAAGCTGTGTATGATGATGATGAACCAGAAAAAGAACTATCTTAAAGTAATAATTATGCTATGATGAAAGCCACACCAGTTATTTCGTATGCTTTCAAAAACACAGTACCTACATTTAACATTGGATTGTTCGAAATACGACACAAATACCCGCGAAGTGGCTCAAGTTAAAAAGTATTTGAGGAATGTAAAATACATTGTAGAAACTGCTTACTTATTTCGTACAATAATCGTTAAGGATTCCACTCACGGCGGTGTTCGACGAAAACCTCTTGAGAGCACGATTAAAGATAATAATTATCCTCGTAATTACTAAAGAGCTCACGCACGCTATGGAAAATATGCTAAGTTCGTGTCTGTGTTATATAAACAATCAAGTTCCGTATCATTATCTGGTGCATTTTCAAACAATTTATGCTATGCTTTGTTCTGACCTTATTAGTTAAGGTTTTGATTTCTTTCACTGTTACATGTGGCTTCGCATTATGGTATTTGATTGAATTTAAACTATTGATTTTGACAGCTAGCAGCTCAAAACTGGGTAAATCCAGTGAATTTGAAATGTTCATAAGAACTATTTTGACAAAAAACATTAATATTAAGACACTCGAAATAAATTTCGCACTGCACTACTACCCTGGGCTACGGAATCCTAAAAAATCTGGTAATTTCAAAAAGCCTCTTTTACTCAGAGATATGATAAAGGTGAAAGCTGCAAAGTTAGGTGCACGAAATATTTGAACTCTGACGACCTTTAGTTTTTATCGAGTTATCAGGTCGTGCCGATAGATGTGAGATGAAGACCCAACACGATCATGATCTATCGAAAAAACCGCGTCACGTGCCTAACATTTAATAAAATATTCTCTTAAAATCTAGTTTTTAAATTGCATCGTCAATTTATGAAAAAGTTGCTTATTTAATTATGATTATTATATTATACAATATGACCGTTATCGGGGTTGTCACCGAAAATTAGCGCTCGTTGTGGCTCACGTCGCAACCTGCATTATGCTGAGTGCTAACCTCATTGTCGCACACACATACGGCATGCAATTTCAATTAAAAATTCAGTTAATTTTAGATAAGAATAGAGAGATTTTTGATGCACGAAACGAAACAGAAAATGCATTAGAAAGTTCCGAAATTGTTACAAAAGCCGTGAATGTAATACTATCTCTGTTAATGCAATTTTTAAGAGTAATTCTGTATTAAATTGAGTGTTAGATAAGCGAGTGGCCGCACTAAATAGATAAATAAATTAGTTTTCGTTGAGAGCAAGAAAGTGTTTGATGCTTTCAGGTGTCAAATTAGTCATGTTTTCTTTTTCTTACCAATAAAAGTTAAAATTGTTCAAATAAGAGTAATAATTTGATAGAGCCGGACAATTTCTTGCAATTTATTGACATTTTTCTGCATACATTCACAGTGACAATTTGCATTTACATTGACAATCTACTAATGTTTGGTTAACACACCGAACAACTCCCCCTTTTTGTGGTGGTGTGGTGTGTGGTTAGTATTTCTTACGTGAGGTCGTAATGCTTTACAGCTAGAAGCAAAGACAGGCATTTTTATGGCAAAGCTAGGTAGCATCATCATCATATAGGTAAGTACTTCTGTTTTAATGAACTCTGTATACCTAATGGACAAAATTTTCGACTCGTACTTTCGGACTCTCAATGTTACTAAGACCTAGGTCCTAGCTAAGTAGCTTTTCTGTTCACGCCAAACGATAAGCACAAAATGTATGCCAATGACATTACCTGCGGAAATGGCACACGTGACCTCACTAATGTCACCACCATACATTTTGTCCGTTTGAAATATTTCGGACCGTCTAAAAAGAACTTTCTTACCGTGTGGTCAATAACATAGTCGAGGTGTGCTACAGGTGTGCCAGGGGTGGGTGAGGGGGGGCAGGAGGACGCGGGAGACTCTGGTTCAGACTTCGGTTCCGCTTTCACCTCCCGAGGGGGGGAGTCACTGGACCGTCGTCGGCTGCTCCACGCGCTTGCTGGCATTGCTGGATAGCATTCGTCTTCCATGTCTGGAAGTAACAAGGTGGAAAATAAGGATCAACTAAGAATGGTTTGATATGATGATAGATTTCTTTCAGGGGTCGTGTTGTGATGTATTACCGCCATCTTTGTTCCAGTGCGAGAGAAAGACGAGCACCATCGCTTTTTCGTAACGGAAAAAATTATATTATTAATCTGTTTTCAATCACATCCAAATTTCGAACCGCTTCCGACAATCAAATAAAGATTTAAACAAAAGTTTACAGTTACGTTCCTATGCGCTTCGTTTCATCGCCAAATAGGTACTCGTATTGCAACAATTCGCACGCTTAGTAATACACTGATCTAACTCAAAATTTGGCTAAAATGAGTTACAGTGAAATACCGACCTAAAAGAGCATGCTCTACAACCTAGTCAAAAAAAACCACCCCTATTCTTTGCAAAATAAGATAAAAAATTAGATCAGTCTATATTTTATGTTCCACGCGCACCTACAACAAAAAACTTTAAACGCCAATTGCCAAAAGTTAGCAATTTTGAATTAGGTCAGTGTTTGATTGACCGTGCGAATTGTACGCAGGTAACGGAATGGAACATTTCGGTGGGAAGTGCGTTGGCATCGTTGCGTGATTTTAACACCTCACTGTTCGTGCGGATGATTTGTTTCTACATTAATTGATTCATGAATTGTTGTCTTATGTTTGTATTATTTGGGGTTATAGAAATCAACTGCATGGAATATAATATGTTGGCTCAATTAATAGAGGTTAATAGAACAGATGTTTAGGTAGATATATTGATTCTGCGAATTAATTATCATCATCAGCCTATTACAGTCAGTCCACTGATGGATATCAATCCCTGCTAGACTGTACCGTGAACCAACCCCACACTCACGTCACTTCTCTCACTCACCAGACTCTATGAAACTAGATGAAAACACAGCTCTAATGACAGCAGCACTCACAATTTCAGCATAGCTCTTCTAGTCACTATAAACGGTTTATGTTCTTTGTTTACACATGTCTTGTGTCTACATTACTCGCCATCTTAAGAATTTGATATTGTAATATGTATTTACCTCCTCACATTCTTTAACTATTTACGAACCTACTTGGAGAAATGATAATCTTATTAATATTAACTTTAATGATCACTTAATTATGTAGTAAGTTGTAGGTAGTTTTTATTTTATAACTTATTAAACTGTATGGTGCATCAGTATGAATTTTGATACGGTAATAAATATCATCTTACGTTTAAATTAACACATGATTAACATAAGGATAAGACGCAATAAAATGTTCTTACATTGAGATGTAATGTATTTTTATTTGACCTATAAGAACCACATTGCAATGTTATAATCGAATATTTCACCTGAGCAACAACTGTTTTGGATTTGCATAATATTCAGGTGTCTCAAGCAATTTTGGAAGAATTATGTAATTAATGTATTTACAATTTGCATAGAGATACTTGAATAGTTGCGGTTCGGTATTGTATTATACGGTACCTACTGTCATCATTTACAGAGTTGAAGAGTTATCGCCCAAAAACAACATACCTACTTGTTTAAAACTGTCCAGAACAGTTGGAACTTACGACCTATTCAAAGTTTTTCCACTGTACAAAGTCACATTTAAAAGTTAAAGGTTACCTACATAATGGCCTTTTCCCCCAGAAAAGGTCAAAAGTTACCCCTACATTGTGTCGTCGCCCACGTGTTTAAGCAGTGGTTCCTATTACAGTTTGCGTGGGATGCACCTGATGTGCCACTTTCGCATTATTTTCAGTTACACAGTGTATTATTTGAAGCTATTTTAGTACCGCGTGGGCTTGTTGTTCAGGCTCTGATTGAAAACTTGAACTATTTTTCTATTTCATTTTCTTTGTTTAAATATTTTTGAGAAACTGACTTGTTTAAAGACTGGATACGTCTTACATTTATTCTGCCAATCGTAGGTACTTCTTCTCGAATCTGCATATACTGTTTAGGAATAATAGCACTAAATCGTACGTAGCAGATATAATCGCCGCATTATGCAAAAAAGTTGGTTGATCGCTTAATTTATTTGTGTAATTTATTTCAAAATCTACCTAGGCATTTCTTTGGTTATGACTTTATGACAAGTCGCTCGATAAACTTTGTAGAAGACTTTTTTGAAAGTTTGGGATTTTCCTCGTTTATAATTTCCTTACTAAGAAGTCTGTTATTACTTAAATACATTGTACGTAGCATTTCATACATCCAAACGGTTGTTAGCCACAGTTTTTACAGTTACATCATTGAATATTGAACATGAACGCTTGATTAACTCATTAACTACAAGTAGTTCCACTTAATTTCTAGAACGGAATATGCCTACGAACGGTAGGTTTTGTAATTTGCTAATTAATTTTAACATTTAATCGTTGTATTCATAAATAATATGTCTGGTCATGTAATATTTGATTTTGGGCTATGTAAAGCCAAGGATGTGTTTTAACTGTCTGTATCTCGTTAGCGAAAGAGTAAAATAAAAAAAAAATATAAATTTTAGGACTTTATTGCAAATAGGAACTTTTTAATATCAACATATTTAAGTATAAAAGGTTGACAAAAAACAGGGTTACATTTTTTTTGTAAATGCTAATCAGTGTAATTAATTATTGCCGAGCTAATAAGAAATTGGTCAACGGAATATCTAAACAAATAAGTAAAAGCTTTATAATATGTAATAAACTTGGTAGCTGGGCTAGTTTACTATCTAAGGGTTCCCAATCAACAATACCAATTATCTGCGAAAGCTGTAATAACAGGACAGTCCAATTATTTTGTCAATCTTAACTATCTTGTTAGCACAAAACTAAAATTATTACCATTACTGAATTGGAAAATTTATGAGGGTTGCGAACTTTTAGGTTGGATAACAAATATACGGAAGAAAATCAAATCAAGAACACGGAAACTAAAGTAGGTAAGAAAAACGTCATTTTCTACAATACTTCGTTCATAAATAGACTGATTGGTCATAAAAATGATAATGAATCGAATTAATTAACTGTCAGGTGTTCGTATAAACGAGATATAAATCTATAATAAATTCAAAGCTGTCGTTGGTTGATAACAATTTGATGGTAATTGATAGGACTGTGTTTACAAGCATTTCAGCGCGGGTGATAAAAAGGTTTCTGATGTCATCACTGGGAAATTTCCCAGGGGAACTCAGAATCTTTAGCTATAAAATTCTATAAGCCATACATAATTATAATGTCATAGGAAACGGTAAAAATATTGTTAAAAGGCGACTAATAATAGACATATTTATATACAAAAAATATTGGATTCTAGTCGTTTTAATTAGAAATATTAAAATAGCTAATCAGGCCACACGAAACATTTGAATCATCTAAAAAGCGATACATCTGGGTGCATCTGGCGTAATAAATTGTCCTTTCCTCCTATTCATGTAAGAACTAACAGTTAAGATAACTATCAGCATTGTCTTTCTAAATCATCGTTAGTTCCGTACGAATACGTAATAGGCCTTAATGTCCCTATCAAAATAGCGACAAGTGAGATAGATGACACGATGATGTCGTCCATAATAGATGATGTCACGATGATGTATGAGGGACAGGACAATCGCCTGATTTATTGATAGAAATGTTCATTACACAATAGGTAACGAGGTTTATATGCAATGGCTGTATCAGACTTCACTGTTTTTGGGATAATTTATGTTGATTAGGATTTGATAGAAAGCCTTTTCTGAATCGATCCAATGTTTTATGTCTTTAAAGGGATCGGAAGCATACATTGCTCGACTAAGAGCTTAGGTAACGTATTAATAGGACGGATACATAACTCTTTTATGTGAATCTGTTAAAATGTAGCAGATATCATACCCAAAGCACAATATAAATTATTTTCTTTCTTGATAATTTTCAGATCTTCAACATAATTAAACTTAGTAAATTTAATGAAACCTTACCAGCTAATAGGTATACTTTTACAAGCAGCCTCCGTTCTTTCAACTAAGGAAATTATCATTTTTACATGTTACTATGTGGCTTGACCATGACTCCGTAGATTAAAAAAGACACTTGACATTTCAAGATAAATCATCGGCCCATGGCGGTACGTTAACCCGTGGTTCCTTTCACCAAAATCAGTTGCAAATTGAAGAGTCCAAGTGGCCATGATTAAATTTAATGATTGGCTCGCCGTGTAACGGTTTGTATGATAGTTGTAAAAAGTTGAAAAATAAATAACAAACCTCTGTGGGCGGTTGTTTGAATACCTCTTTATTTGTAGATAGTAACCTTTTTATATCACAATTGTATTGTTCGGGCTATAAGAATATATTTGTACCTAGTTCGTAAGATTTTATCTTTCCTTATAAATCTTTCTTCTTTGTAAATCATTTTCCCAGTCATGTTCAGCAATTTTGTGAGGATTATTACATTTTTATTCTATTTTACTATTAGGTACTACGTTTTTATTAACTCGCTTTCGTGTCTGTCTGTCTGTCTGTCTGTCTGTCTGTCTGTTTAGTACAAATTTTGCAATTCATTTTTCAAGCATTTCCTGTCATCGGATTAAGCTGAAATTTGGTATAGCTATGTAATTTGGATGACAATGCAATAATACGGACTAAAAAGTAAAAAAATAATAATTGTAAAAAAAATATTTTTGTTAAACCACGTTTTTAAAACGGACTAAAAAGTATAAAATAATTTCTGATGAAATGAAAAACGTGGAGCGCATGCAATAGATAATACTAAGATGCGCCCCACGTATTTCATTTCATCAGAAATTATTTTATACTTTTTAGTCTGTTTTAAAAGCGTGGTTTAATTATTTTTTTTTTACAATTATTATAATTGTGTTACATAACAATTTATTCTATTATTATTTTGTTTTCATAATAAGTATTTTTGTAGCTATGTTATTGTGATGCTCGTGTGAGGTGAATTAAATTACCTGAAGATAATTTAAATTAATATTATAGGTATCATAATATTTTTTTTTAGATACTAATTATTTTGCCCTCAGTGGTTTATTTTAATTATACAAGGTTTACCTACGGGAAAAATTTAATATCCAATAGCTTTGCCTACTCGTGTTGTGTTTTATTCTTTACGAAATGTATGGCTATAATTCTTATCTGTGACGGTATACCTACTTATCATAAGAGATAACAGTAATTTTTTTTATGAATCCGATATTATAATCAAATCTTGTTGATTAATTTTGTTTAAGTACGATAGAGCATAATAATATTATCGATACCAACAATCCCATTTTGTTGAATTTTATCTACAATTGTTTAAATGTTGTTTAAACCACGCCCACGCGATGGCGTCAGTAATTAAAATTTGTATGTAAAAATTAACATACAAATTTTAATTTTGTAAACTCGTATTTTTTTATTTAATTTTGTACTTTATTCTATCTAAGGCATGTATTAAATACTAATAGATAAGAGGATAAGAGAAAAATACAAAAAAAGTGATATCTATCAGATACTGATGGTAATATTAAAAATATGGAATAATTTAACACTTTTTACAATAAATTTATCTAGATTCAATTTTACGTTCTGGGTCAGTTTAGGTATAATCTAGTATCAGGTATAATAGTATAATTAAAAAATCTTGACACGGCCTTGAGCGGTGAGCCACATATTATATAGGTAACATTTTATTTTATTTAAAGTTCGAATCTTTCTAAATGTCAAAAGTTGACAACTAGATTGTATACTTGTGGTTCTGCCATATCAGGACAAGGAATTAATTTTTAATACTTATTCTAAGATTATGTATAACAGTAAAATTCAAGGTCCAATGCAGTAGGTACCTATTGCAGTGACAACTTGTTTTTTTGGAAATGAATGTCAGAATAGTAAAATCTGCATAGCTATGAATTTGGTTAATGTCAAATATACAAGATGCAGATTATATTAGCGGTTCTACAAAAAATAATGTCAAGTAGTAGGTATTATTTTATAGGTAGAAAATTATTACCTAAGACGGAACGTACCTACTATCGTAAAATTTTATGAAATACCTATACTATACAGGTATTAGGTGTAAACAGAGAAAATAAATATTATCAATCATTCTTGCCTCTTTTGTTTCTTTGAAATTAACAATAATTTCATTTTTATGGAAAGTCATAATAGGTAGATATAGCCAGCCTGTATTATGTTAGATTTAGGAGTATTATTTTTTCCTACTAAGTAACTAAAAACTAAAAACGTTCATTTCCCCCAAAGTTTACATGAACTGGACTTATGGCAGTTTGAAAATCAACTCAATTCTATTAGCGAAATGATGAGAGCTGAGAAAGGGGCGGCTGGTACTACACGGCCTAGGGCGGCCAAGACTGCAAATCTGCCACTGCGTAGAGTCGAGAAAATAGGACTTGGTTTATGACAGTACGTGAAGGATATTCGGAACTCATTGTTTAGTAAATAGATATTAGAATTATTATTTGCCGTATTAATTACCTACTACTTGAAAATATAGGGTTTTTGGAAACTGGTTTATGAAAATAACTACAATGTTAATATGGAGATAATGGTGACTAATTTTCGTAAAAACTCTTATCAATTTTAGATTAAAGTCACCATTTTTGCTACCTAGCTCACGAGTAGGTAATTAAGATTTAATCGGACGCATGAAAGTCAAATTAATCATTTTAACACTTCAAATAAAAGGTAAGACAACAGGATCTCTACACACATCGCTGGCATATTTATCAAATTAGACTAACCTCTCATTATTATTTATAATTTTAATAAGTAAATGTTTAAGAACGTAGGAGCTGGGAGTTGCATTATTGTTTAAATTCACTGGCAATGAGAGCTCATAATAAACTATATGCACCCCAGTATGTAAACAACAACATTGTAAACTACTAGGATACCTACTATAAAATGTCAAAGGTTATCTGAAACACGTGGCCACCCTTGATTTAAGAGTCGTTCATTGTACTTTGAACTCTATACTATATGTTTTAGAACGTAAATTAGATTAGGTGAGGGTTTAAATACATGTGGTGTAAGGCTCTGGGCACATGGTTGTGATTCATAATATCAACTCTGTTATCTTTAGCACTCTGTTAGAGAAATTGATAAGCATTTTGTTCGTAACCTCATGTCATCTGTAATGCAAGGATGTTGATATTGATAATACTGTTAGCTTATTTTAGTGAATTTAAACAAGTTAAAAATAACTTGTTTGTTAACGCATTGCGCATGCAAACTATTTTTAATTTTGACTTGCTTGATATTACCTATATGACCAGCCAAAAAGTTACGGTAGATACATATCTACAGTAACTTTTTGGCTGGTCCATAAATTTAAAATCGCTCAGTGAGTTTAAAATCCCTTTCTGTAAAAGGGATTTCTACGCTTTGAGTTCTTCTGAGGGGTAGAATCCGAAATCAATTGATCCAAGAGAACTTATAGAGTTAGTACCTTGTTGACAAAGCTCACAGAATAAGCAAGCTGAAGTGGCAATGGGCCAACCATTTCAGCCCTGGATCGTACAGCAGTAGTACCTACCGACTCAGTGCAACATGCGGCCATAAACGCGAATATTGTAATAAAACGAAGTTTATGTTATATGAACAATGACGCCATATCTACGTAATTATTTGTATCGTCAATACCACTAGGCCAGCTGTTAAAACTATTGCTGTATATACTTGTGAGCAGGCTTAACTGAAATATTAATTAAATACGTCTTATTATTAATTAAGCATGTCTTTATGTTTGATGATTATTGATAATTAATTTGTAAATAGGAAAATAACGCTTTTACATGTCATTACTTTTAGGAGTTCGGTGTTTGCCATGTCTACCTTTGAGAAGAAACACCGAAACACACTGAGGCAAAAATGACAAAATGCAGTTTCGAATGCTCCACTTATTTACTCTACTACTTCTATAAAATGATCTAAGTATATTTAATACCTAAATACATAATACTGCAAGATACAATGTTTTTATTAAATACTCAACACTCAAAGTTGATCATGTCGATATTGTTATATAATTTATAATGAGTTAAAACCTCAGATCATAGAAACAAGGGATTCAGGGTGCCAGGGCGCTATCGAGCTTGATGCCTGATTTTGAGCAAATTGCTCATACTAAAAACGTACGCGCTGGCGACGAACCGAACACGATCGATGGTATAAATACAGTGTTTTAGTTTAGTGCTAGTGTTGAGTGACGATTAACAGTGTTAGATTGAGGGTGTGGGAGATCTTTTTATTCACAAGAAGCGCTTAATTATGCGCGTAATTGTGTCGAAAAATGTGCTAAAAGTGGCATCAGTTGTACCGGTACTAATTTGCTATGATGGCATTTCTCCTTGTTTCTATGATCTGAGGTTATAAAAACCAATAAAATTTTGTGAATTCCTAACCACGTTATTGCTGATGAACGTGCTTTCCAACATTTTGCTTAGTTTTATATTATTTAGTAAAAGTGACAAATTCCTTTATGAGTCAGTCCTACTTACAATACCTATACCTAATTATTTCTTGATGAAGAATGTGTCTTCTGTCACACCATTTTGTTTTATTTAAAGAGCTAACATAATTCTCAGTCGGACATCTGCATCATTTTATAGCGGATTCTATTATTTGGCGGTCGAGTCGAAGATTGTCATCTTGTCTATGGCAACTGTCAACTGCTGGGACAGTCCAAGTTAGTTTCAGTGAATCTACGAAAAAATCTACGCTTTAAAATATGTGACTGTAAAAAACAACTGAAAGTTATAGGTACCTAGGTAGATATAGGTATTCATAAAACTCACTCAAAAAGGTGTTCTCACGCCTGCGCCGCGATTATATCAAAAATCCATAAAGCGATTAAATACACATAAAATAGTTTTCAACAACAATAGTGAATTTATTCGCTTTCGTTGTAACAGCTCAAGGTCGCAGGCTGTTGACAATGGTCGAGGTCATCCAACATTACATTGTTTTAATGGAAAATATGGGAACCATACCTATTTTCTGTTGAGCATTCTGTAGATTACACTTGTTCCGATTATTTGTTGAGGAAAAAATCGAAAATAAGTTAGAAACATTTGTACCTACTAAGTTTGTAGTATAATTTTATTCACACTCTTTATAAATAGACACATTTTGTTTCCATTATCTCGGATTGTGGCAATTTTAAAATGACCTAATAATGTGGTCTACAAAGAACTTACTCAGTAGGTTAGAATAGTTTGTTTGATTAAATACTAATCATTATTATGGACTAAGAAGTTCTCATTTTAAGAATGACTAGCGACCCGCCTATCAGCAATTTGTTTGCAAACGTTCGAGGGAGAATCTCATCGTGACATTCTCCCCCGAACGTTCGCAAACAAATTGGCAGTTCTAGCGGTGATATCACTCGACGTGTCGGTACAGAATAGACAGCTTCGCAAGGGTGCAATCTACTGATGTGGCGAGATGTCAAAACATCGATGTTTCTGTGCTGTATTGCATCTAAGTTAAATATTAACGTAAGTATTATACTTACACATACCTAAACCTTCCGGAATAAGTTCTCGAAATTGTGTGTGAAAATCGCAATAAAATCCATTGTGTAGTTTAAAGGTACTAAGCGGACAAACAGACAGACACAAAAAGCGACATTTTTATGAAGAGGTGGTAAGATCTACATCATAATACCTAATATTATGTGACCAGGAACTCGTACTCTATGCTGATCTAGTTGATAGATCGATGCAGCACATAATTTTGTTAACTATTCTTTGTTATTAACTTATTAACTATGCTATTAGCAGGCACGACTCGCAGGAAGAGTTCACAAATCTGAATAGGTAGGTAACGTTATTAATGATTTTTCAAAACCTTTTAATGACATTATGTCAGTTGTACGCTAATTTTAAAGACTTATCTATTTATCGATGTATGGTTATACCTATCCGAGACTGAATTACAAATGGACGTAAGTCGCCAAATTATTATGCACCTCTGACCACTAGGTTATCATCAGAACAAGGTGGACCAATATCATACATAATTATCGGCTACATTGTAGATGTTTTATTTGGACAAGAAATTACTTTTAATATGTTATGTCATACCTACTGATGATAAATCCATGTGTAAACAATATTTTAAGTAGACTAGCTGTTACCCGCGGTTTCACCCCCGTTACTCGGCTTCTAAGGGTCATAGCGTGATGTTAAATAACCTATACTATCTCATGAATCTGGCTATCATAAACAAAAAGATTTTTTCGAGTCCGACGGGTAGTTCCAGAGATTAGCGCGTTCAAACAAACAAACACTTCAGCTTTATTAGTTTAAGAAGATATTTCATTGAATCCCAGTCTTCAAACACCGTTTTACACGAAATTACGCAACGAAGGCATTGTAATGTAAATCATTCGTATTCACTACCGTGAAACGAGTTTTCTAAACTGGTTTTTATCAATTTTCTTTTTTGATATTTTGGTTTCTGCTTCTGTACGTTGCCGTTGTTAATTCTCAAATATATGAGGTTTGTGGAATAAATTGAATGCTGATTGTGCTAGAGCAGTCACAGTTACGTGTGTAGTGAAATATATTTTGAATTTTATTACTATTAATTTCCTTCTTAATGCGCTTAGTGGGCCTTTTAAGTTAAGGCGGTTAATTCAAATGAAGGTAAGCGTTATTAATATATTGCTTTAAAATTAAGTGCATATTAATATTGACATCTATGTATAAAATCAATTATGAAAAGTGACTTATAAATATTATTATTAGAATTATAAACAGATAACGCTTCGAAAAAATACTATATGGGTAGTTACTTATTGCTTGCTAGAGTTAGGTTATACGGGCAAAGTTGCCTACTAAAAACAAATGAGAAGTTCTAACTTTACGCAGCGCGCTTTACGTAAGTACAGGACTGAAATTGTTTACAGTGGGTTCTGAGCTTATAAAGTTCCGTCTCTTTCGAACCCACTGACTCTGGTTTTCCTGTCTCTATCCACTAAGGAAATACATAAGTTAATAAAGTCGTACATACGAAAGTGAATTTTATTTTTGCTCTCCTGAAAACCTTATGTTTCGTAGATAGGATCATTAGGTCGTATGTGCATCTTAAGTTGAGATATGTTTTTTGACAGTTCTAAGTGCACAGTAATAAAAACCAAGTTATAGACTCACCGTCAACTTTGGTATGGTGTGGCGAGGAGGGGGCAGACTCGACGTCTGAATGTAGACTGTAGGAGTGTTCTGTCTTGATGGGGGCGGCTCCTAGCGCCGCGTCGGTCATCAGCCTGTCGTGGAGCACCACTCCTGACTTCGAATCGCGCTCGATCAGCCA
Source organism: Thalpophila matura (assembly GCA_948465475.1). Taxonomy (NCBI): domain Eukaryota; kingdom Metazoa; phylum Arthropoda; class Insecta; order Lepidoptera; family Noctuidae; genus Thalpophila; species Thalpophila matura. The sequence continues at coordinate 6,057,841 of OX419183.1, read as the reverse complement.
GTCCGTCATCTCGGAGTCCTCTTCCAAAACATCTTGCATCTCCTGTTAACAAAATATGGAAATTAGTTATTGTTTCTCAGTTTCCGAATATTTAAAATTAAAGAGATAATTTACAATCTGTTCTGTTCATAGGCTTATAAACTTATAAGGCGTAGGTATAATGCGTTATTCCTAATTGATACTTTTTATTTATTATCAAAATCTATCATAATCTATGTAAGGTTTTTGAATACAGAATAAAAAATGATTCGAATATTTTAAAAAACCAGCATCACCAAATGCACTCATGAATTACCAAAACGGAATAAAAAAAAATATAATTTTCCTTCTACTTTTTTTTCTTTTCTAGGTTCAATCTGACAAAAGTTCCATTTTCAAACTTAAGTTTTTCGTCGTAGGTTATGCCACCTACAAACTCTTTGGATTATAGGAAACAAAGCCGTTGTGGTTTTACTGCGAACACAGGTGCATCATTGTTTTAATGAATGCTAATAGATCGCTGTAAATCATGATATTAGACGAACATTATCTCATAGGTTATTCAGTCAAGTCGTTAATATTAGAATTGGAAACTTAGGTACTGTATTACGTTTTTTTCCTAGTACGGTATTTATCTACTACCTAACTCATTTCGCGGTAAGTATTCCTAGTAGTAAAATCATCGTATCTTTAAATTCTATATAATTATGCTAAATGCCTTAGTAAACAGGTTATTTTTTCTTATAAGTAAGTACTTATAATGGAAGATGCTTAGATATTTTAGATTTCGGTAAACAACCATGAATTTGACAAAAACGAGTCCTTTAATGTCCTGTCATGAGCCTCTTAACCTCCCACGGAGCCATTTTGTTTACCTATATACTGCTACATTGGATCATAAGTATGTAGACAGTGAACCATCGTCGGTCAATAAACTGACGTTACGCCATTTTCAAGATAAACATAATGTATAGAACAGTATTCGCAACACCTTAGAGTTCAATATCATTTGTTTTTGTTTTTTTTTTCTAATTCAGTGAATTTACATAACAAATTATATGGTTTTGTAGAATATTTAGCATCTAATTAAAATTAACGGCTATTATTTACTTGTTATGTACCCGTGTCATTTTACTGAGTACTTACATAAGGAAACTATTAGGAAATACCGTAATGGATTTTCCGGCGGTTTATAAGTAAATAGAATATTTTTCTTGTAATTTCACAGTGGAAACATCAAATTAACCTCCTAAAGATTTTCCCAGAATTTCCCCAAAAGGTACCTAAATCTTGTTTTTTTGTAGACATCCGCTTTATAGTACTAATTTTTTTTTTTCATTTGGTACATGGTACATTGACATTATTTATTAGCTAGCACAACCAACTCATCTAGACTATTCCTTGATAATAAACATTATTATCATTGGTGATATAATCAGTAGCAATGAAATAGCGAGCTCAGCATCCACAGGGTCAACGCCTAATAATTCGCAATTCAACTATTCTAAAGGTGTTAGTAGACTAGATTAGAACGCCGAATGACAGTGTGAATTTGTTAATGCTCCAATCAAGCGCTAGATTTTTGTTATTTTGAAATGTTCTCTTTTGGTGGTTTTAAATAATATTACTGACACTGTGGACTGTCTCACGGCTGGGCATGAGTTGTAACTGCCAGTTAATTCATTTGTTCTCCAGCTTATGTGGACTATTGCTTGTTTGCGGTGTCCAGTTCGTTCCGCTATCTTTATGAGCATCTAAGACTATGATTAAATAACCTTTTTAAAGTAGATAATTGACGATTTAGATGATTTCAAATTGTCTCATTCAAAGTTAAATAGCTTTGAATGGAACTTTCATTGACAAAGTTAGACTGTAATGTAGTAATGTAGACTGGAAAATAACATACCGTACGTGCGTCGAGGCTATCTAGATGACTAACAATAAACCTTAAACAAAACCCGAAATACAGTAAAAACTTGTTCTATAAACCAGTCTAGCTTCAAAGCGATCCCTATATTTTATTACCACACTCTTTTGTTACAACAAAGAGCAATAGATGCTAAACATACAAATGTTGTTGATACCCGAAAATAGAGATGAGAGAAATATCTGTTATGTTCGCGAAAACACTCTTGCGAAAGCAATCTTGATTCTCGGTACGCTCTAATCGTTGTGCACCTTAATATCGTGTCCCTCACCTTGGCAGTGAGTGTAAATAGGCACCGCACAAATAGAGGAGGCGAATGAACGGCCATGGAGCCGAACACGGTCGGCGACCCCTGCCGGACGCCTTCCGACTGCCTGATGAGCTTCCGACATTACGTCCACCGAAAGACGCAAAAGAAAGGCATATTTTTAAGTACCTGTATGGTACTTTTTATGCGTGTGCGTAACGTCTGGAATAATGGAGCGATTTTAAAAACAGACGCGCGAGTACACGACCCTGACGCGTCTGCTGAGTGTTGATTCTTTTTTTGCACGCACGTGTTTCACTTTTTCCGAGAAACAAGTCTTATTTGCACTTTTTCTATGCTTTATTACAAACGGCTAAAAGTGTTTATGCGATTTTTCATAGCTCTCGAAATCCCAGGGGTATTGAACCTAGTGATATAGTGGTCCTCTTGTGGGAAAACCTGAATTTGTAGTTCGTGATAAACATTTTAATTCGGCCCGGAATGTGGGTTCTTTACACCTGATGTGATTGACTTCTACAAATGTATTGGGAATATAAATTATGCGTGGCCTATGGAACCGTGTCTAAAATTAGCTTTTTTATGTTTACAAATTCTTTTCTCTTTGTATAGCATGTGTAGTTAGAAAATGTTGTTTCGAGAATGGCGGCAAAACGGATTTAATTAATATTATCTTTTTATGGAACGAAATTCTTCATACCTAGGTATTGAATTTTACATTTCGAACATTAATTTTCGGTTGGTAAACGATTATTTGGAAAGTTTAATACACATGAATATTCATGAAATTACTCTAAGTGATTTTATTCCAATTACTTTCTTTATTTAAATGTCGATAAGTAACTTAATTCATTTTTATAAAAGCTAAAATATTATTGTACATTTTGAATATTGTAAAATACATAGGAGGTAGGTACCCAATAAAACATAGAATCCTACTAAGTCTGTTTTAACTGTCGAATTAGATTTTCTTTTTGAAATTCTAATAATAAAGCCATGTTTTTTTTTATCAAAAAGAATAATTCACCTACTACGATGTATCCAAACTACACATAATGTTAGGGTTCGTTATTTACAATACACTTCAATCAAATCAAGTTGCATTATTTTTAGATTGTTTGGTGAGCTACCAAACCAATCAGCTTTCAGTTTGAAGCCACAGAGTAAGAAATATCAGAAGGACCACTCTTAAAAATCAAGACCTCACGAGCTAGTGACGTTCCGTTCCCCGGGAATATTTCGCCTTTGCAATGATGTAGGCAAAACTTCCCATATTTCCCGATTCTAGAGAACGGCACATAATTACGCATGTCAGGAAATCTCTTAGTCCGCTGTTCTAGTGCAGTGAATGAACACGGTAATAGCGATATTTTTATACCGTTTAACTTCTATTTATTAACTTGTTATCACAAATCAGAGAGACAGTTGAGTTTGCCTTCTGTAGAAATTGTTTCGTATTAGAACTTATATGATAACTCGTTGGTTCAACGCTAATTAAATTTTCAATGGACTCGTGCGGACACTGCACTGGGCCCCAAGTCTTTTTTTTTTTTTTTTTTTGGATGGGAAATCATCAAATAACCCCCTCCGCTCTGGGCGGAGCGGAAGGGAGTGTCAGACTTGTACTGACTAAAACCCATCCATGTTCCTTCGTTGCCCGTTACATTCCAGGGCTGCGGTGTCTCTTTCGAACAGTCCCGCAGCCCGGGCCCCAAGTTTGCTAATGCAATTGTAATAATAGTGTCAGAATGGTCTCTCAATGACATTGTTTTGACCAATGACGAAAGAGATAGTCTTAGGGCGGGTTGCTTCAAACCACCTGTATCCGTAAGTCAGTACATAATCGTTAAGTCAGTATGAAATTGTCGTACAAGCCGCCATATTTGACGGTTACAGATACGTAACTGTAAGATGAAACAACATGGCCTTACTCTAAGCCAATCACCGCTTAAAGTTTGACCGTTATGGTGTCATTATGACACCATTTTTACACAATTGCAATAGCAGAATTGGGGCCCTGTTGTTTATTTGGTCTCGGCGCATGTGGATGCGCACACACTGATAGATCATATTGAACAGTTCTTCGACTTATTTGTGTTGTATCAAAGGACTACTGTCACTTCTTTCAGATGTCTCCAAAGTCCTACACGCAGGTGGCTCCAGCTAGTCTATTCTGTACCGACACGCCGCGTATATCACCGGGAGAACTGCCAATTTGTTTGTGGGCGTTCGAGGGAGAACCCACCGTGACATTCTCCTCCTGGTTATGATAATATCAAGCTTCGTAGTTATGAACCGAAACTTTGTTTGTTGCTTTTTTCTGGGGCCCAAGTCTGCTAATGCAATTGTCGTAATCGTGTCAGAATGGTCTCTCAATGACATCGTTTTGACCAATGACGAAACAGATAGTCTTACTCTAAGCCAATGAGCGCTTAGGTTTTGACCGTTATGGTGTCATTATGACACCATTCATACACAATTGCAATAGCAGAATTGGGGCCCTGGTTCTATGACAAAATAGATTGGCGCCAGTCAGATAGATCTGACCTAAAGAGTGATTGTAAGCTTAGTAATAAAACGTATTGCTTTCCTGATACCTATTGATTTATATCGTACTTTACAGTTATCTTGAAATGTTTCACTTTCATGGAACATACCCACATAATGACATTTGCAAGATGGAAAGCCGTAAAATATAAGAACGTCATAAGATTGATGGGAACTGAAACTGTGAAACAATAATACAATAAGTAGGTATTTTATGGAAAGTAGCACTTTTGCTTACGTAAGTAGTATAAACTACAGCTTTAGCAATTTTGTTCTTTGATATCCCGATTCCTATTTCCCTACGCGAGTGTGTTTTTTTGTTAGTTTATCCTTTTTTTACGCAGCAACGGAGCAATGTAGCGACATGTTTCTTTTGCATAGACATAGTTTATTGGCCGTAGAGTGGCATAGGCTACTTTTTATCCCGAAAAGTGCACGGTTTCTCTGAAATAAAAATCAAATCCCTTATTTTTCCTTACAACCACGAGAGCGAAGCCACGGGTAAAAGCTAATGAATAACGAGTATATAGAATCACTTGACTTGCTACTTAACTGGCTAGATAAACTAGAAGCGGAATCAGCAGAACATAAATTCCAAATTCAAACCAAATACCTACTTAAAAAAAAAACAAACAAATCTGAAGGTTATTCTCGTCTCCTAAAATAATATTATTGGAAGATGTCTTTGACTGACGATACTTTGTTATGTACAATTAAATAAAAGAAAATCATTATGTATTATAAAAGATGATTAGATTATTTTGAAATGGATTTTATTTTTATTCTGTTTTCGACTTGAAATTATTTTTATTTACTTATCATTTTTGTTATTTTTTTTTAACAAAAGAATCAAACTAACCGTGTATTCAGGTCGTAATCACAACATTTTCTTTAGTATGACACGTCTATTTCGAGTCCAACTTAAGCTCATGTCAGCGAAAGATGTCTCAAGGGAAATAAAAAATAAATAAGGCACAAACCACAGGGCGTTGAGTCTGAGAAAACAATTCTGTTGGTAGCTAAGTATAACAATCACTGATAATAAATTTGGGTGCCGCTTAGCTGAAGGGAAACCTTTGAAGTAATATTATTATATTAGCGCTTATACTTCATTTTAGTTTTTATTGACCTGAATATAATTAGGAACAGGAACACAATACTTTTGGCATTGTATTCACATCTAAAGCCGTATTATCCTAAAGTTTATTGAAAATAAGGTCCATGTAATCATAACTTTGGTCGCAGTTTAGTACATAGTGTTAGTAAATAAATCAAGTCATGTTTCTGCCAGGAAACGTCATGGTAGTACATAGGTAATTATGATGTCATTGACTGCCCTTTGACTGTGACTCAATGAGAGGCGTTAAAAGGTTGTATCCTAGTCGGATGGGTTCAGGGGGGTGATTCTCGCGAGTTCGATATTGATATCGCCTTCGATATATATTGCAACAAATGTCAAAATGGTAGCAATTTTAACAGTTGTTGCAATATATATCGAAGGCAATATCAATATCGAACCCGCGAGAATCACCCCCCAGATGTTTCATACATTATTACTGCAAATACTGCCCTGAGTTGCAAAAAAGTTTATAGCATAAGCATAGCATAATCGGCCTATAATGTTTCCACTGCTGGGACACAGGCCTCCTCTCTGTGAGAGGGAGTGGGCCGTAGTCTACCACGCGGGCCCAGTGCGGGTTGGTGGACGTCACATGTCTTCGAATTTTTGGTTCTAGGACATGCCGGTTTCCTCACGATGTTTTCCTTCACCGTTAAAGCAAGTGATAATTAATTTCTAATACGCACATGACTTCGAAAAGTCAGCGGTGCGTGCCTCGGGACCGAACTCGAACCATTCGCCGTGGGAGGCATATGGTTAATCCACTAGGCTATCACTGCACTACTTTATAAAAAAGTTTATAATTATGCCAAATAAATAATTTGACGTAATAAACGAAACTTTATATTATATATACTTTACTTTATACTTATTGAAATAACTAAATTAGGTTAAAAATATTTTAACTGGTTTTCATCATAATTACTATCTAACAATAACTTATTGGAGCAAAACAGAGTGAGAGTTTTAGATAAAAAGAAAATACAACAAAAAAAAAACGGGTTTCGGACCTGGCAAAATGTCGGGTGCCCTAATGGCAGAACATTTTGTATGAAGCTGTTCACATTTTAGCTGACACTGACTTTTTTGACTAATTTTTATGGAGACAGCGATATCCGATTAAAAAACGGACCCGACATCCGACAAGTGTGAACGGGGTGTAAGTGTTTATTGTATTCGAATATTATGTTTGTGATCTGTTCTTCGCAGTCTAGACGAAACCATAATAGTAGAACAGTGTATAGATAGATACCTTACAATGAGTCAATGGTTCATCGCCACCAAGAATAGACAAAGTTCTTTCTGCCAACTCATTCTCTACTTCTGCTCGAGCACGCAGCGACCCGTGCTTAGCTTTGTAGACTTTTATTGACTGAAGAATAGAAACATTTCTTAATCTATCTATCTGTCATTTTGTCTATTCTTTCGTCAATAAAACCCGGTTCTTTAGTGGTCATACTTCGTGTGCTGGACTGCAAGTATGTCAGTTGAGGACTAAGCCCCTTCCGCACGACTGACCTGCAAAAACTCCTCGTTGAATGACTGTAAGAAGTATATAATAGCTAGACTGTCATAGTAATTTAGCATTAAAGTCTGCCGGTAATAGCTAAGCCGTCTGTCATTTAGAGCTATTCAGCTACATATTCTCACAGCTTCACACTAGTCTCTCATTGTATCACGAAAGGTAAAATAAATAAAAAATCTAATAACACGTTTAGGAGCGTGTGGATTCACGATTACTATTGGGTAAGAGTCGTGACTAAGTCATTCAACAGTTTGGCAATCTCTAGCCGATAATTGTGTGTTTTATAAAATTGTGAGCTGGATTTGCTAAATGCGATAGCAACACTAGGATTGTACGTGGTCTTGGCTTTTTAATCGACTGTGAAACGTGATAATATATTAATAGAAAAGATTCTGAACAACCGGTTTAACGGTAAAACGTTAATAATAATGTCTAATGCTAAACAGTTCTTTCATAGCAGATCGTTGGAGATCGTATTCATCTGAAGAATGCGCCTGTTTAAAAAAATCAAGACTATATATATGCAGTTGGGACCTACTGTATCCGGGTAATAGTCATATTGTGGGTCCCGACTGGGATGTTTCGTGATTTTTTTTTCTGTTCTTTTTAGTGGGTTTTATTAACGACGTATGTACCATAGGACAAACTACGGTCAGGTTTTTAAAGTTTTGTGATTTACATTTGTTTTCGAAATGAAAGCAAAACTTATAATCCCTATTCATTAATAATAAATAATCCATTGAAGTCACATCAATTAAAAAAGTTACATACTTAACTTTTTCTTCATCCTGTTATCAAGACATTGTACCTAGCTACCTACTAAGGAATTTCCAATTACTCGTTATAAGGTAGGTATCAAAGTTATGATGATCTGTTATCATATCATGTTATAGAGGGTACGATGTTATCAACGTAAACATAATAATACCTATGTCTATTACATCACTTATTATTTACCCATCTTATACATAGTAATTTGTCTTTACACAACCATGATTACAACACTATTAATAAGCTTGACTTGGTTTTTCGTGTTTGACTCACACATACACACGCATTGCCAGAGCAAGAGTATTAAGAATTTAACAACACAAAGGGCCAGTTCCACAATCTTCGGAAAGGCATTACAGAAATTGGAAAGTGTGTCTGAAATTCAAATTAGGTATCTGTCAAATAAGATCCAGAGATTCAGCAGTTTCACTATTTCTGGATAATTTAGAAAGAAGAAAGAAATAAAACAATGCATCAAAAAACTGTAAGGAAAATTTGCATAACGTACGTGTAAAACGGCCATCGCTCAGCATAATGCTGTGACTTCATGCACAGAGCAGAGCCACAGCACAGCAGTTGTGTTCAGCGACAACCAAGTTCAATCTTATACAACTGTAAAACTGCTAACAATAGGTTTAACTAAGCCTGAGGTGAGACTAGCGACGATTAAAATTCATATCCAACATTTTCTCCACAGATCATCTAAATCTACAACAGTCCAACGGTTTATAGATTTACTAGTAATGTCAATGCAAGCCCTATATACATATAAGCCATACATTACATTGCTAATCTTTAAAGAAGTTTATTAAAATAGTGTGCCATTCCCAAGGCATTTCAAACTTTAGTATATTTATTAAACCTCCATAGGAACGCTACATCAGCAGGAGGACAATGTTGCATGCCACAACGAACATAATATATATATAATATAATATAAAAATATAATATATAATGAACATAGATCTAATAAACTGATGCAATTCTGTTATATTAAATTCACACGGCATGGAAATACAGAAATTAAGGTATTCACAAGATTGTCGCCTCGTCGGTTCATTAATCTTGATTGCGAAGTGTATTTGCTTACATATTCTGTATGAACATGATTGTATGAACGTGCATTCCTTGCAGGCTTGTAACGGATTAGAGCAGTGGTGAGACAGTGGTCACCAGTGACTGAAGACAAAGGCCATTTGGTGAAAGGAGGGACGAGGTGGCTCCCTCCCCAAAATCTTAAATTCTGAGATTTCAGATTACATCAGTACCTAGTTTAGTCTTTTGATTGTTATCTCTTACTACCCCCCCCTCCAAAATCATAATTATCTGATGAGCCCTCAGCTGACTTTCGATTCGTAGATCACGGGTTTGAACCCCAACACTTTGTACAATTTGTTGAGGAAACCGGCATGTCCTAGAACCAAAAATTAAAAGACATGTGACCACCAATCGGCACTAGGACCGTGTGGTGGATTACGGTTCACTCCGTTTCACAGAAAGGAGGGCAGAGTCCCAACAGTAGGAACATTATAGGCTAATTATGTAAGTAGTAGTAGAAGTAAGGCAGCGGTATCGGGCTATGCACCTGAACTATGAAGAAAGAAAAGTAAGAAAAGAAAGAAAGAAAAGAACGATAAAAAAGCTAAGTAAGCTAACGGAGCTAAGCACTAATACCAAAGCAATGGAATGCTAGATAATGAAAACCATTGTAATTCTGATGATCTTGTTACTGAATCTCAGTTTGTTAGACTGATATTACGGACATTGTACAAATGCAAATGTCACGTCCATTAAGTGAATATTTCAGATCCAACTTTGGAGATTTTAATGACTCCACGATTGGTGCTACTTGTTACATTGTCGACCAATGACAATTGCGCCATTGGCGATTGACACAAATAAAACGTGACCATTTTGAGATGGAACAAAACCCTAAAGACAAGATTCCTTGAGCATGTACAGGAAATACTTATCTTCTTTAACTTTTATCCATATGCAAAACAGCAATGCAACTATTTATCATTTTCATACAAAACAATAACCTGATTTCGTCAATTAATCGAAGTTATTAATAGACCAGTTGCACACCTTCGCACACACACATACATGTGCTGTCAAATGTGCATAGTGATGCAACTGGACCAGTAAACCGGTTCGCGTACCAATTCTCAAAGTTGGCCGGTTGTGTAATCGTAAAATATCACATATACAACACTAGCAGACTCAACACAATACATAACCTTTAGATTGATCTAGTTAAATAAGACTTGTCTATCACGCACTAATTGACAATATTGAACGAGTAATTAATCGATAAAGAAAAATAAGTGATGTCATAGGTACTTGAATTAGCAATTTGATGAAGTCGCTTAGGTAGAGGAGGTTATCTAGCCAATGAATGTATTACTATGCAGAACTCTAGAAACAATACATTAAGGAGTATTTTTTTTATTATTAAAGAAATCCATTACGAAGTGGAACTTGATTCGGTAAGTAGATAATTGAACTTGTTGATACTTTACAGAGCACAGGACATATTTGGAACATTAATAGAACTGTTTTGCATTAAAACAAAACAGATATTATGTGAATGAAAAACACACAGCGTTGGTTGAAGAAGCTGTCCTTAGATTTCGCCTTTTTTCATTAAATAAATGAAATAACTTACCAAGCCTTCAGTGTATATAGGTACCTTTCATTTGGCAGTAGCTCGCATCTGTGGTTCTGGCGAGCTGTCATCTGTCACTCATAGAAGTCTTCAAAACTCACCAGCAAGTCCCTTGCTCCAACGCTGTGTGTTTTTCATTCACATAATATCTGTTTTGTTTTAATGCAAAACAGTTCTATTATGTGTCCTTCAAAACACACAGCGTTGGTTGAAGACCTGTTTGATATCTGCTGGTGAAAGAATACCTGAAGGATTTAGACGCTATGTGATCTAATTAATTATAACCATATACTTTCAGATGATATTTTCTATTTATAATGTCACTTATCAATTTAAAGAATTATTGGTTATTTTTCACATGAAGTTCACTATCATTGTTATCATTCCTGATGATCTTGCAATTGTATTATAGTAAGAATGGGTACTAAAGATTTTTTTTTTTTTTTTTTTTTTATTTTTTTTTTTTTTTTTTTTGTATATCTTTGTGGATTGAGTTCCTTTTCCTTTCAATCCTTTGGAATCCACTGTAGCACTGACACTCCAGAGCTGCTACTCAGTTTATATAGCTTTGAATACTTAATGTAGGTTTAACTTCAATAATGTTGCTGTTATAGAAAAGCTGCTTTTTATAGATTAAAAATCCAGGATTAGTCACATCACTGTTTAAGCTTTAATCAGTTGTTTGATATTATGTCTATTTATTATAGGGGCATAAAATGAATGTTTTAATGTTTTTCAATGGAGATGAAATTAATGTCTTTCGATGGACACAAAATTAATGTTTTGATGTCCTTTGAGAGTTAATATTTAAGTTTTTTGAAATAAACTTAGGTCTTAACATTCCCTTGTTATTATTTATTTTTACAGTTACCTATTTTAAAATATTCAATCACGGAAGGTCACACATTCTTCAACTTGATGCCTAAAGTATTATTATTAAGTACCTATATCAATCATCTTGAGATATTAATTAAAATAAAAGGGAATTTGTGCATGTTAAAATAATAATACATTTACATAACAATTTTGTTTCCCCCTTAGTGGAAGTAATATAATAAATGAGGCTTGTTTTATAACAATGGTTTGCATAAGAAATTTTCATTGATTTATAATATATGTTTGATGCAGAAACACAAAGATATTATGAATTTGTGTTACATTGTATTATGAACAAACTTTTCTTTAAAATTAATTTTGGCAGAAACTTAGCTATGTCTCTGGTATCTGGGATTTTGTGGTGTATGTTACCGGTAACATATCTTCCCATGCAAAACCGATGTTGCAAAATGCAGTCCAAAATTCCAAATGTAAGTATTGATTGTTGTCCTTTACTACTGCTCAATATGTTTAAACAACGTCTCTATTATAATTTTTATAATTGATCTGACTACCCCGGCCAATTTTCCAAATTTAGAGGGTCATTTCTATGAATTGGTCAATAAGGGTCTTCCGCAGATCCCTTAACAATATCGGATTTATTCAGCTTTTGATTGGAGGTTGGTTAGCTAGAAACACTGATCCTGAATGTGGTATTAGAATGTATGTTTACATGACACTGTCGAAATATATCAGCACCTTAAGAATTAAGTGGGGTGCAGGAATCACCTATTTTCACTGAATGATCCAGTTTAAACTGACGACAATAATTGCATTACCAAATTTAGAATCTGCACATTTGTGTGTATATAGGTATGTAATTGTCTTGAATTCCAAGTTACTCAAGAGGGACTCCAGCCGTTTCTTTTAGAGTTGAGTACGATCATGTATAAATCATCAATATTCAGTGATGTACAGTACAACATTCAGCTGATTCAGACATTGGTTTAGATCTGTTGGAGCACTGCCTCGGTATAGGCAGAGGTCGCGGGCTCGAATCCCGCCCGCGTCAGCTACTTTTGGGAATATATTTAATAACATTAAATAATCACAACATGGCTGTAACATGCTTAAAATTCGCAAAAATATACATTTACAATATACCTATACAAAATAGGTGTGGCGCAGAAATTATCACTCCGGTACAGGACTATCACTTGAGTCGGTCCAGTGTGGGGCTTACAATATAGTTATGTATTATCTACAGAGTATCGTTTCATCTACAGAGTTCAGACAGAGCACTCATAGATTTAAAAACATGCCAGTTATAATGGCCACTTTCGACTGATGTGAAATGAATGTGACTGAAGCTTGCCAAGCCATCGTTTGAGTCCCAATTGATGCATAGTCGCATATTGCCAACTAGGACCAAGGTCCACGTCTGTGGGACACCCCATATTGCACGGCCTCCGAGGCCTGGGGTGATAAGCGCCGTTCCGGCACAAGCATGTTCTTTGATAGGCGTAAGGCTAAGCTGGTGTATCTTTCCGAAAGGCACACGCTACAGATAAAATAATGTTCAGTTCCAGTCTGACAGCTCTAACAGTCTGTTAGTTTAAATTTAGGAGCATCACTTTCGACTGAATGTGGCGCAAAAGCTTACCAAACCATCGTCTGAGTCCCAAGTGACGTATAGCCGCATAACTGCCGACTAGGACCAAGGTCCACGTCTGTGGGACACCCCAAGGCCTCCGAGGCCTGGGGTAATAAGCGCCATTCCGGCACAGGATATTATGCGATAGGTATAAGGCTAAGCTGTTTAACAACTCTAACAGTCCATTTGTTTAAATTTAGGAGCATCAGCGAGGAGCAGGAGCGTGAACTGCTCCCGTTTCTTAAATAAGGTACTAGGCAATGTTGTGCTGTCAGCCTGAAATTGTATATGTGCACACATAACGCTTATTTATGCACACATCTCTGCTTACCCCTTACCCCCCTCCCCGACTGTGGGAAGGAAGTGAAATGATTGCTTTCCATGAAGATAAATTTTTGTTCTTAGCAAAGTAGAGGGGGCAGAGGTGACCAAATGTAGGTACTATGATTTTTATGAGTTGTTTCTTATAGATTTTTACAATCCAATTGGTCATTGTTGCGAATGTACAAGGTGCTGCCCAGAACAAAGCAAAGGCAGGGCTGTTAGTTGTAATATTTGTTTTCCCTATTTTATTTGCAGGTAATGACTGTCAGGTCTCCTTTATGCTCCATGTGCTTATGGTGACCGTTGACCCTGGATTTAGTGAGGTCAGCTATATCTAACACAAACTAAAAGAGAGTTGGAAGAGATAGAATCTATTTTTATCAGTACTTATATTGCAAGAAGTGATTTACATTATTACACCACCAAGAGATCAGTTGGTAATGTTTTGTTGACTTATTTCAGTCTTTTAACTCGAAACTGAGGCTGAGACTGTGTACCATCTCAGTTGTCACATTTACAATTTATTCTAATAAAAGTTTTATAAATATATCAATAATTAGTCCTATCATAAAGTAGGTATTATTAAATGTTTAATTGTAAGAGAGGTTTTGTTTTCAAAGATAATTACAAAATGCATACTTTAGGCAAAAACCGAAAGGGGTGTCCCCTTGAACGCCTTATTGTAACTCAATATCAGTTATTATTGCATGTGGTGTCTGAACACCGGAGTATGTAAAGCATTGTATTCATTTATTTGTAGTAAAAATTATTTAATATTTTCTTATTTTTTGGAGGATTTTCTTGGTTAGATGAATAAACAATAATTATTACACTATTTTGATTAATAGAACCACAGGAATATTATTCATTTCCATAACAGTATAGTCACCTCTATTACAATACATTGTTTATCTCTCACATACTATCTGTATGCAGTTAATGTATTTTTGTATGACATAAAATACAGGTACCTAGCTTGTAACACTTCATTACAAGCAAGAGTATTTAGATTTGAATTCAGATTTATTAGGGGTCTAATATTAATTTTATTCTTATATATAAACCTTTCAAAGGTTGAAAGCTATTTAAAATGGTATTGCATTTGATAAACCTGATGGTAATGTGCAGAAGCAGCAAAATAATCAGTACATTTTTTAGAGTGACATAACTCCTAATTATACACATACTATTTTATGATTTGTACCTACATAATACTTAGGTACTTTCCTTTTACATAGGTAGGTAACTTGAATTGTTAGTTTATTTTTCCACCAACTTTATGTTAGTAGTAGGTATAATGTATTTTTGTATGACATAAAATACAGGTGCAGTGAGTACTTAGCAATTTCAAGTTTATATTCGTTACGGCATTTACCAATATGTGGTGTTTATGCCATCCAATCAGAAACAACTAAGTTGATTGCTTATAACACCAAACAGGGCTAAATAATCTTATGACTCCTTACCGTTCCATGTTGAAGTATCAAACTTCTGAAGTCGAGGAATAATCTGAGGTAATTGGGTTAAGTAGCCCAAAGCCCATTATAAAGCTTACTTGGTTTGTTAGACTTTCGATGCGTGGATCCGCAAAGAATTGTGTCTTGTACCGCCTTGACCGCATTTTCGGCGGTGGAGAGGTGTCCTCATCCTCCGAGGATGAAGAGCTTTCCTTCTCGCTTTGATAAGTGCAGGGCCTAGCGGCCTCAATATTTCCCGCTGACCGGTCATCCGAAGCACCGGCAGGGGTAGCGGTATTGAGACGAGAGCTTTCGCCCTCGATTTCACTATTTTGCTTACTTATTGTCATAAAACACTTTGACACGAGTAATAATATTACGGTTCATGTACATTTAACCGAGACAAGAGCAAATTTTCACAATTTTTACACGTGAGAAAAACTTTTTCCATCTAATGGCGGCAAAATCTTTAGACGCTATGAGTGACAGATGACAGCTCGCCAGAACCACAGATGCGAGCTACTGCCAAATGAAAGGTACCTATATACACTGAAGGCTTGGTAAGTTATTTCATTTATTTAATGAAAAAAGGCGAAATCTAAGGACAGCTTCTTCAACCAACGCTGTGTGTTTTGAAGGACACATAATGTTGAGTTTGCCCAATTTTTCCAGTAAGTAACTTTCTAGGTAAATATCATATTTTTATGGTCAAAACTGATTATAATACGCAAACGAATTTTTTTTTTAAGTTTATGATTAAATTGGAAAAGCAATAAAATATACACGTTTAAGTACCTGCCAAAATACATGTAGGTAGGTACTGTTACAATACAAGAAAGCCGTAACATTATTAAAACAATTTATCATCTCATCTCATTCATTGTGAACGGCGGCGTGAGAGCTTCAACGAAAACAATTGGTAGAGCCCCATCTCTTTTCAACATTTCACTTAATTCACATGTGGGAAAGGAACAAACGTTTATGATAGTAAAACGCCAGCCTCAAATTAAACACATTAATCAATTAGAGTCAGCCCCAACCACATTTCTTTTATTGCATTGTTTAAGCAATTAAGTTTGATTTTTTTCGCTTGAACGGATGAGAAACGGAGGTGGTAAACTGGTAATAGAATTAACTTGCGGTTTAAAGAACAAAGTACAATTAAATGACTATAAAACTACGGGAACATTAAACAAAACACAATAATTATTAAGATTTATACAAATACCAATTTACTTGCCAGAATTTAGTTACAAAGTCGTTAGCACACCTTTACGGTACCTATGCAAATTCCAATTAATGAAATCATGTCAACTATTATTATTTACGATCAAGATAATGTTACGGGCATTTAGGATCCTGTTCGCGAAAACGTATTAACCAAATTATGCACTAAAGCATAAAATTCTGTCTCATAGTGCAATGAATAAATAAGACAACTTAATAGTAGTTGCATGTGAATATTGAAAACGTTTTGACCGCTTCATTATATTAACATTTATAAATGAATGGTCCTTGTATCCAAGCAATCTTAAGGTCGCCAAGTGTTTTATATGTTCAGTATAAATTGGGTAAATTATCACTAGGTATAATAATTAATATTACGAATTTATCAATTCCTTCCTATCCATTTGCAAGGACAAATTATTGGTAAACTTATCTCGCTATGATCTTTGGTATTATAGGTAAGTATAACGGCTTTATTTCTAAAGGTCTTTTGCATTTTCAGCCATTTTTGGTAAGGAATGTTAATTTTTTTATGAAATGAGTTCGATCGTTCTGTATTTTGGTGAGTAGAATTTTAATTGTCATAAGGCGTATGAAAATGATTCGGTTTTTGTTCGATCGATCAAGAATATTCTTGGTCGAAGCTTTAGTTTCTCCTTTTGCATCGTAAAACAAATGAATGCTTACATGTAAAGTGTAACTGCTTTCAAACTAGACTTCTGCCATAGTTTCATAATCTTACTTTCCTAGCATAGGACAAAGAACACGGAACACTTTCCCAGTACACCAAGCAACAGTGTATTTTAGCCGGCATTAAATACGTTTGTTCAACAGGATGTAGAGCAACTTTATAGGTAAGACAAAATGCACTAGAATTTGGAGCATGCAGTGTAGTGGGCCGTAAACCGCCCGTCGTGCATGCTAACCTCACCATCCTGATACTATAGGACCGGCGTAGCTTTCAAACAAGCCACGAGACGTGAGAAACAGTTAAATGTGGCTATTTTCTGAATAAGCAGGGAGCATTGGAAGATGGAATCATATAATTCATTCGTGTTTCACTTTACGTCGTGATCTATTAGGAGCGCTGTCGTACTAATATTATAATGAGGAGAGTTTTGTTTGTTGTTGACTCATTCCATAGATTTATTTGAATAAACCTTACTATTGGAAGTCTTATTTTAGATTTTTATACCATCAATATGGAGATCAAATACCTGGGGCATACTCGTCAATATCTCACTCCTTATTTATGAATACGGAACGCTCTAATTACACTTCGAAAATTCCAAATATCTGTCATATTCCAGTACCCTCCGCGTCTACTTTGAAATACCGGGTGCGGCGATTGAACTGTCCGTATGTGAAAATGAAATATTTCTGTTAAATTTCAATATTTATATATACACTTTTGCCATGTGAAAATAGCAAGTTTAAAGTTTTATTATGACTTATTCCGAAGGAATAATACCGCCTTTAGCCTTTACTACAAGCTGAAGTCTCTTTCTGAAAGAAGCGCAGGCTGCTCGTACGACGTCATCACTTAAACCATTCCATTCTCGCGTAAGAGTAAGTTTGAGCGCTTCCACTGAAGTGTGTTTTTTAGCACAGGCCCTGGCCTGTAAAACACCCCAAATACAAAAGTCCAGCGGATTCAAGTCGGGCGATGACGACGGCCACATATCTCGGTCGATCAGCACTGGAACGTTTGCTTTCAACCAATTTTGCGTTCCAATTGCTCTGTGCGATGGTGCCGAGTCTTGCTGGAAAGTCCAACACTCAGAACCGAATGTGTTGCGTGCCCACGGTATCAGCCCTGGCCGCAAAACTTTGTCTCGATAGATTTGTTGGTTTATTTTGACTTGGTTGCGACCCATTGGAAGAAAAACAAGCGGAGAACGGCCTTTTTCAGACACCGCCGCCCAGACCATGATTTGGTCGGCTCCTTGTCGTCGAGTGACTTGCAATTCGTCTGAATGGTCGCTGACACGTCCCTTTAACCAAACACGGTCATTTTGTTTGTTTAAAAACTGTTCAACGCAAAAAGTTTTCTCATCTGAAAACACCAAATTGGGAAGCTCGCCAGAGTCGAGCAAGCGAATCAGCTCTTTCGATCGATCCAGCCGTTTGCTACGCTGTAAAGCAGTGAGTTCTTGAGAAAGGTTTTTTTTAATGGTTTGACTTTAAGCTTTTCCTTCAATATGCGACGAACGCTGCGATCGCTCACCTTGAGATCCTGCGCGAGCTGGTTTGCTGAGCGCGCTGGATTTCTGTTTAATCGATGACGCACCTTTTCGACAACTGCTGGCGCCGTTGCAGTACATCGTCGTCCGCCACCGTAGCGTTTCTTAACGCTACCAATCTCAGTATAACGTTGAATAGTGCGATGCACAAATTTCTCGTTCAATTGAAGTTTCGGCAGCGCTCTACGTATTTCGATATTTGATTTTCCCTCCAAATGAAGAGCAATCACTGAATTGCGTTTTAAATCCATTGTTCTAAATTCGAATGTGTTTCTCTCACAACAGAATCACTTCAAGTGATGATAGAGAACATGTCAAAGACCAACATTTGAAATTTTGGTGGCGTTCGATTCAGTGGTTCGAATTTTAAAACAGTTAGATAGAGACGGACAGTTCAATCGCCGCACCCGGTATAACCCAGTCGCGTCGCACCATATCGAATATCAAAACGGCACAGTACGGTTCATATCTATAACGAAATAAGTGAAAATACTAAGGAAGTATAAATAGCCGATAGTCCTAATAGCGACGATGTCATAATTGTAGCATTTACTCGGAAAATATCAATATACTTAGTATTTATTGTCTCTAAAATAATCGAAGCATTACTTAAAAATTAAATTATCAAGAAGCCATACTAAACGTCCTTTCCCCCACTTCAAAACCGAAAACCTGGTCCAGATCACGTCAGAAACAGGCTACACACACGCTATTTGGTATCAAGTGAATGTCTCATGAAATATCAACCGGCGCAAGGAATGGGAGCATTTTTTGTAACATCTACTTTCACCAACCGATAGTGGATTCGCATCCGGTTCACTCTGTACCGTTGTCGGATTGGCCATTATCGCGATCGAGCAGTGCATTTTGACTTGCTCTTGTTAAACTTGATAATGTGAAGTAGTGTCGTTTAATGATACCGTCATTTGTCTGGCGCGGTGAATTCAATGAAGTTATTGTTTGCCCATAAGACTGATTTTTTCGTGAATATTCAGGAGAGAATATTTAGAGACTAGCAGGTTTGGCCTAAAAAAACTTTTAATCTGGGTCAATTATGAGAGCAGCATTAACAGGTAAAAAAGGTAAAAATAATGAACAAAATCAAATTACGGAGAAGCCTTAGAAGTATAAGTTTGACGATGATGGATGTTTAAATCTTGGTAAAACTTGCTGAAATGAAAAATAAGTTGTTTTCGAAAACAATAATAAAGTATTTTAAAGAATATTTAAAATCTCTGTCTTTCATTTTGAGTTTGTACTTTTATATCGATAGCTTATTCTACTAATGGATTTGAATTTAACCATAATTATTATGACACTTTTTGGTCCTTTGTTTCTATAAAGATGCAGCGTATTTCTCTAGAACTGTATGTATAAACCAACTAGATTTTTATAGCTTATTCTACTGAGCAGTATTCACAGTTCTTGTTAGCTTAAACATCTGTTGTTGCAATCGTGGGACTCTGAGATTGGTGCGAAATAGGTCGCACTAGAGTCATCGCATGAGAATTCTGGTCTTTTGGTACCTACAACAATATAACGATGCGGTCTGTAAGCAAGTAATTAAAGTGTTAGATTGTGTACGAATGTTTTTTTGGTTTGATGGGCGGAGTTAGAATAGAAACATAAAATAATGTTACCATGCATTTCTAAAATGAATGCCTAAAGATTCATCCTTCTTATATAGCTTTTGGCATATTTCTTCAATTTTATTATTGCGAAGGTGAAAAGTAACAACTTCGTATCCAAGAATTTCACGATACGTGAACCGCAATGGGTCTTCATTGTCATACCAGCATCTAGTCTCTTTATTCTATTCAGCTCTTTGTAAAACAATACCTTCAGCGCTTGCATTGACACGGTAATGAAACAAATGAAGGCTATCCAAGTATCCACATAGCAACTTGATATAATACATCTATAACTCGTCTAGACAATAGATGGAAGATAATTGCTTTAACACCACACAATTTCATCCCAACCCCACTTGTTGGTGTTACTAACACGACTATATAGGTACCTACATTGATTGTTCTACAATGCTTTCTTTATCAGAATGAGCATCGTATTAACTCGAAAATGGTTAATGTGACAGATTTTCTCATAATATATTCTCGAGTTCCATGTTTAAGGGCTTCATGCTAATGTTTACGCCGAACGCCAAAAATTCTTGTAAATAACATTCTTGATCGATATTAGTGATGTCTCATGAATTTTAATGATGGAATTATTTTTTGAATGGGGCTTAATGGTTACCGTTAAATAAGGTTAGACAATTGACATTTTTCCATATGAATTAGATAAGTATTTAAATAACAATATTATAAAATTTTTACCTACCTACATACAACTTACAATATTATATTTAATATATTTATATCTTTTACGATTATCTAATTATTAACGGGAATTAACATTTTTTTTTATAGATCATACATTTCATCAGACTAATAGATATATTTTGTATTTTAATACAACGACTAGGTATGTAGCTTAAAATATAGTCATGTTTAAAACTCAAATTGTATTAAAAATATGCGATTGACATCCATTTGCGGGCTTCACAATAACTTTTCTATAATACCTATATAGCCTTTCATAAAAACGTGAAAATCGATTAGGTTTGTATTGGACCTATTATAGGACCTTGAAGAAACCTTGTAGTTAGAAGTTTTTCTTTATAAATTTGAATAGTTAATTTGCACCAAAAATATATAAAATTTAGACGTGTTGCTACTCATAAGTAGTTTAATGACTAACTCGGTATCTACGCGTATGTTTTACATAAAAGTTAAGACATAGGTAATGCATTGTGCAATTTTTCAAGTACACCAGGCGCGGTCGCAGCCGACTATTTTGGGGGGGGGGGGGTCATACCACAGCTGAAGGCTTTAGGGGGGGTCATACCGATTAATGCCGACGTACTATACCGTGAATTACCGTGTTTGGCGCATTTTTGTACGATTTTGGGGGGGTCATGTCCCCCATGACCCCTGGGACCCCATGACCCCTGGGACCGCGCTTGAAGTACACTAGATAAAATCAACCTTCATAACTCATGATCTAATTTGTGCTCACTCGACATTCATTACTAAACTTATGCGAGAGAAAAAAATTATACAAAGTTTTCTTTAACATCTGCGGTCCGAGTGGAAAACGTTATAATAACTGTAAAAAGTTTTGGACCCCCACTCCGGCCCCTTTTGCAATGAAAATAAAAATATTTTTTGACTTTTTTCATTTGCAATATAGTTGGACAAGCATTCTTTATAATTGTTCTAAATTTCAAGTCGATAGCATTAGTAGTTGCTGAAATAAACAGGTGTGACAGACAGACAGACAGACGAAGTCGCACCATAAGGGTTCCTTTTTTACCATTTTGGTACGGAAACCTAAAAACAATTATAACTTGTTATTCAACTTGTGGGTGTTAACACCTGCCGCTTCCTACGCTGTCCAATTTCTTCTGCCAATAATCTAAGCCTGAGAATATAATTTTAAGATATTTATAGAGATTCAAACTCAAAAGGATATTTGATGAATTCTGTTTACCCATGGCTTCCATGATTGAAGTCCTAAATGAACTTCCTTTGACGTAGGCGTCCGTGACGTCATTGAACGCTTCCCATAAAATTTGTCTAGACAGCCTATGACGTCATGCCCCTCAGCGACTGCATTAACAGTTGCTGCTCCATATAACATGTTATCAACTACCCATGGTGTGCTGTGTGACGTGTGGTGTTCTACTTTTGAAGTCGATTTGAAAATAGAACACGCGATAACATAAATATAAAATTAATCTGCCTAATTATTGTTTTTTCCCCAAGGATGCGTTCTAATGAATGAGGTTTTAATTTTAGTAAAAAAGTTAATTTGACGACATAGTGGCAGGTTTAAAGTTGACTGAACCATATTTATTGATTCAAGTTATGCTTTTGCATAAGAAAGTCTTTTACAAATAACCTTATTTGCTACTAGCACTTTGCCCGCGACTTCGTCCACGTGACCCACAGGAACTGTGCATTTTTGGGATAAAAAGTAGCTTATGTTACTCAGTGATATTGTAGCTTTCTACCGGTGAAAGAATTTTTAAAATCGGTCCAGTAGTTATGGGGCCTATTCGCTACAAACTAAAAAAACTTTCCTCTTTATAATATTAGTATAGATTCCGCTTGAGAAGCTAATACAAAAAATATCTTCGACAACCAGAACGGCGTAAAATCACTTACGCTCCTATCTCTTTATTAATCAGAGAATTCTATTTTAAGCTCCCATAATACACGTACGTACGAGAAAGGTTTAAATCAAAGAGATAATGTGGCTAGAAAGGCACTCTCGGTTTCAATTCCACGTTTCATTGAAAAATAACTAAGTTTTTGCGTCCCCATCCAATTTTCCAGCTCTGTGGCTACAGTTATTCGATACAGGCGACGCAAAGGCCACAGTTAAGGGCTATACAGGGTGGCGGGTTAAACAGTAGAAATATTTTAAGGGGTCATTGTACTCTTCATTATGAACAACTTTTACTATGGGACCAACCCTGAAATCGCGAAAAAAAAATCAGCTGTTCCATACATTTTGTTGAGTTATGTGGACATAAATGTATGGAACAGCTGATTTTTTTTCGCGATTTCAGGGTTGGTTCCATAGTAAAAGTTGTTCATAATGATGAGTACAATGACCCCTTAAAATATTTCCACTGTCTAACCTGCCACCCTGTATAGCTTTGTACGGAATGTTCCGCGGCAGTTCGCAAGGGATTTATCATCAAATTGATAGGGAACAACAGGTGCTCAAAAATAGCCTTTGATTTCATTGTATGTTCTCATATTAGCTATAGCAAAGTAAGATGAAGGTAGGTAAGATTTTGATAAGTCATATATACTTTCGTGTTAAGTTATCCCCACTAATATTATAAAAACGATATGTGTTGGTTTGTCCATCTCTCACGCAGCATGGGAGCAACTGATCGCCATGATTTTTTACCGGACAGTGACATAGGTTATTTTTTGTCCAGGTAGTTCGTTCCCATGGGATAATTTGCGGGCAGAGCCGCGGGTAAACGCTAGTAGGAGAATAAGTAGTAGCTCATACCTGTAGGGCTAACATGCGCGCCGCGACAAATTTTGTCGACTGTTTTGTCTCGCTCTTACTCGTGCGAATACGAGACAAATGCACGATAAAAGCGTCGAGAAAATTTTGTCGCGGCGCGCATGTTAGACGCTCTGAACATGTAACATACATGAACTAGCGAATTAGCATTAAATATGGTAGGAGGGCCGACTGCACACGCACAGTGCGTCGGACATACCTACATCAATCACTCGTACAGGCTCTTTTCATAACATAACGATTAGTAGGTATGACTATAATGGTGCCGATTCTGTTGTTTACGAACTAAACTAATTTAGTCTTATTAAGTCTCTTTCTAATAAAAAGCATGAGAGAGGGATAGCAGATATTTAATCCTGTCAAATTAGTCCACTTGAATAGTTTTAATGTCAATTTAGTCGTAATCGCAAAAAGTCACGACTATTTTTCCCTAAATGACAAGGGCGTAGACTAATTTGACAGTTCTAAATATTTTGTGTCCTTTTTCAATGATATTTGTAAGAAAGAGATATACCTAGTGTGATTAAAATTAGTTTAGTACGATGTTCAACAGAATTAGCACCAATATGAACCAATTTACGGAGTGCAAAGCTTTAGATCAAGGAGCTTTAATTCCATGGTAGATACGCATATTTAGGTTAAAAATCTGTATTAGTCTATCTAGTCCTTTATAACACACGTTACGAACTGACAGTAACGAGTTGCGAGGCGTAATATGATTTTGACGTCACTTAGGTACCTACTATCACGAACACAAGTGTTTACATACACGCCTGCATTAATAGGGCACTCATTATAAACAAGTTTAAATGGACTTTGCAGCGTTCGTGGTCGCAGGTCTTGCGTCCAGTGTTCGAAATGTCAAGAAAAAACAAAAAATCTGTAACAAACGCGATGTGATCCGTTTAATTGTAATTGCGAAAACCTAAGACATCATTAAGGGCAACCAAAAATAAAGCGTCTGTACGGAAGCGAATACTTAATAAATAGATCAAACAAATTGTGGATGCAAAGTTTTCCCTCAACAAAAAAATATTCATTGACTGGCCATAAATATTTATCAAGTTATTATTTTTATAATAACAGTGTTGGTACGCGGGCGCGGCGTGACGTCACGGCCGCCATGCCCGTGACGTCACATTCCGCGCTCTCCTACGCTCTCCCACGCACTGTCACTGTCGGCCATTTTTCTCAATTTCCCGCATATCTAACCCCGCCTGCGCCCACATAGATATCGCCAGTAACTTGTAAATTGGATTTCATACTATTTATAGCCATTTGTTGGCGAGGAAGGCTTTAAAAGCTTTTTATAGAACATTCATCATTTATTTTATGAGATTTACGAGAGGCTGTTAGGGATTGTATCGAGGGGATAAAATATGATACATGTAAGTTTGGACTGCAATTACCCACGTAAAATTAAAAGAATGACAACAAAATCGGAAAACGTTAGGTAGATTTATTTTAACATTAAATCCACGAGGGTTTGCGTTTTAAACAAACTTTATCCGACAATAGTCTGTCTATAGACTTTTTTAATTTCATGTAATTTTTTCCACTACATATTTTGACGACTACATAATTAAATCTTCTGTAGTAAGTAAATAACAAACAGTACTGTGATTAACTGACAGACAACCTGCAGTCTAAGCCCGGGGTACCTAGAGATATGAATTAGGTAGGTACATAAAACTGCATTGAATTAGAACTTTTTATATACTTATAACTTTGAAAGTTTAAAACATCGAGCGAGATAATCTTTTTGAACAAGTTAACATTTTAATAAATTATTGGATATCTTAAAAATATAAAACATGTCAACCTTCGTGTTGACCTTACTCCAGATTTTCGTAACTTAGTTATGAATATGATAGACAATATAATGGAGTGACATTTTAGCTTCTTTTTACATAAAGGCTCACTCACCTAATTGTTTAAGTTAATCGGATTCCATTGGTAATAACATTAACGACTGTCGGTTACGTACTTGTGTGTAGTTAGAATACTTAGAAATACCTAATATGGAATTGGAAATTGTTTTTTTCATAAAAGAGTATCCATGGAGTTTATTATTATACCTATAAAACAGTACTGTGACTGACCGACTGACAATAACCCGCTACCTTAACCAGTGGATTTAGAGATTTGAGATTTGAAGGAAATATTCCTTGAGTACCTATACCTACTACCCTACAGGTGGACTACTAAGTAGGTAGTACCCCACTAAGTAGGATTTTTTAGAAATTTGGAGTTTGCCGACTCTTTGTCATGCGACCTACTTTTTGGAGCAGTGCACTTAATTTTTGACGTTTATTAAGTACCTGTGTAGGTACTTGCTATTAAGAATTCAATTCTCCTAATTAAAATGTTATGTCCGAACTAGGTATAGTGTCACAAATATCTCAAACGATATACTCCTATCTCCCTATCAAACAATGTCAAGCGTGAACATAAATCAAAATTCAAAACAGTATTCTGCTGACATTCTAAACTGGCATAAAATTAACAAAAAATAGCTGTAGGTACTCTCGTTCTGAAATTTTTAGTCAATTTAAAATCTAATCTCAGTTCGTTCATCTTTTATTTATGACTAGCTTTTGCCCGAGACTTCGTCCGCGTTTCCGTCGTTTTTCGTAAAAAAGTAGCGTATGTCCTTCCTCACGGTTCAATGGTTTTGATGTAACAGACAGATTAACTTTCGTATTTCAGTAGGGAAATATAATATGTCAATCCACAATACTGTTGAAAAATATCGCATTCTAGGGAACCGCAGAATTAGTTGTGCCCGCGACTCCATCAGCGTGTAACTCCTTGTGTGTAATAAAATCAGAAAGCTCCGAACTGCTAAGCTATCGGGAGTTACACGTGTTATTGTGAGTCAACCATAAAAGATAGACATAATATGCTGTTGTGGGATATTATTTAGATAATTTTATGTAAAACATTTCCGTCATACATGATTTCTATGTAGCTTTAACCATTAAGGCTGCACACGCGACGGAAGCTTAAAAAATGGAGTAACTTCTCCCGTTTTCCCAACATTTCCCTTCACTGCTCTGCTCCTATTGATTGTAGCGTGATGAAAAGTATACTATAACCTGCCCAGGAGTATGAAGAATAATAATTGTACCAAGTTTCGTTAAAATCCATCGAGTAGTTTTTGTTTCTATAAGGAACATACAGACAGACAGACAGACAGACAGACAGACAGACAGACAGACAGACAAAAATTTCACTGATTGTATTTTTGGCATCAGTATCGATCAATAATCACCCCCTGATAGTTATTTTGAAAATATATTTCATGTACAGAATTGACCTCTCTACAGATTTATTATAAGTATAGATTAGTTGTCTAGAGCAGAGCTGTCCAAAGCACTGCCCGCGGCTTATATTTGTGCGGCCCGTGACGTGTTAATGTTGATATTGATAGAATTGTAAAATATGAATTATTAGAAGAAGTAATTAAATTATCAAACATATTCTTGTATTTTTATTTTTCTTCAAAAAATTTAGGCTTATTGTTTCAGCGGCCTCCAATCTATTTAGTGTTTCATATTGGCCCCAGATCGTATCAGGTTGGACAGTCCTGGTCTAGAGGAAACAAATAATACCTATATTTTTGACTTACTGTTAAAGTAAAGGAATTTGTTTGATTTACCTACTACTCTGTAGTTTTAGTAAGATTGCGGTACCTACCAAATAAATCTGTAGACTACCTTCCATAGTATATATAGATATAGTATCCAACCTAAGATGGTATTTCTAACACTTTGGAATTATTGACTACGGTACGAGTAGTTAAAGATGCTTTTGTTACACTTCCAGGGGTGAGTGTAACTACATATAATGAGTTAAGAAAAAAAATGTAAAATATTTTAGCAGTTGCTATGTAATAGATATCACTTACATAACACACAGCACAGTAGCTTATCACCCACACTACTGCAATGACTAATGGTTTTTTATTTTATCATGTTAGAACAATGTCATAACTATTAATCTTATTTAATCTATTCCTACCTATTGTCCTACTTCTACTATTAAATTATACAGATATGGAGTATAATAACAAAGTAGAGAAGTGGTTGTAAGTGACCACCGCAGAGAAAACAAATTAATGTCGCATTTATTTTCTATTAACCGACCCTGAACTTTTATGCCATTCTTGTATGGCCTGACTCATGGATGGCAAAAATGAATAATTATGGAAAATGTAACTTACAGGTAAAGGACCTGCATTAAAATTGAGTGATTCTTTATTACAATTTCTAGTGAGATTTCTATTCAGAGTGATACTGTAGGTAACTTTATTATAAACTAAATATAGTGATATTCATAATATTAATACTAGAAACAAACATAGACTTGTTGTTCCTGCCACGAGGCTCCAGAAAATAAGTGGCACATTTAAATGCCAAAGTATACGCTTTTACAATAAAATCCCTAGCCATATTCAAAAATTAAGCCTTAATAAATTCAAATCATTAATAAAGCGAAAACTTTGTCATAAAGCTTTTTATAGTGTTAAAGATTATATGGAGGACAAAAAGG
This sequence comes from Thalpophila matura, assembly GCA_948465475.1. Lineage (NCBI taxonomy): Eukaryota > Metazoa > Arthropoda > Insecta > Lepidoptera > Noctuidae > Thalpophila > Thalpophila matura. The sequence continues at coordinate 6,029,652 of OX419183.1, read as the reverse complement.
CTTGGGATTGAGCTGTTCCAATACATACATGGGCCAATACTACTATTGACATAACCACTAAATTATTGCTCTTTTATTTGATTTTATATTTTTTTTCTATATACACTTTGACATTAAATGTTTCCTTTTGAAACAATTTATATACAAAATGACATTGAATGTGATAATAATGATGTAATATATTGATTATAATTATTGTAAATGTGAGTACTATGTGGGTTATTATGTTACTGTTATAGATCTCAAGCTCAGTCTGACAGTTTGAGTACCTACTTTAGGGGGCCTACCCAAATGTCCTTTCTGATGGTAATGTTCGTCGGGTCGTTGAGCTCCCTAAGTCTGGGTTGAGCTACCACGATACCCGGCACATGCGTGCACAGTCAGGTCAGGTCCACTCAAATCTGTATGGCTCTTTCCTCTAAAGGCCATTTCAGACTAACCTGCATGGTTCTTACACAATTTATCTTAATTGTCTGGACTTTAAAAGAGACATCAACCTTTGAGTTTGTTTCGGTGTTTCTTCTCAAAGGTAGTCATATAGGAAACACCGAACTCATCTAGCTTAAAAAAATGTTTTGACGTGTAAAAGTGTTATTTTTAACCTATTTACAAAATAAATATCATTTATCATTTATCATTATCATTTATAAGTAGAACTTCATAGTACGTAGAACTATAGACGTCTAAATTTCCTGTTGTCCTTGGGTTAGTCGTAACATAAAGGAGGTCTTGCAAATTCCAATTTCAAATATAAAATCTATAATATAAAGTCCGATACATTCCGATTTCAAAATAACAAAAAAAAAAGAAAGCAGAAACTCCCCAAACAAAAGCGGTCTTATAATGATTAAACATACAATAATGATTAAAGTTTAATAATTATTATTATCTTAACTACACGGTAAGCGTCTAATATAAACAGATAACAGAGACGTATTATATTACAGCTATAAATTATTACAAAGAGACAGACGCACATACATGATAACACAGGAAGGAAGCTGTATTATCAACGGAAACTTTATTCAAACATGTGTACAAAATTAACATAATTAAGCTAAGAGTTTTAAGATAGGATGTGATGCGAATTAATTTATTTTTATATCAACTTTATGACATAAATAGTTATTATTTGTTATACAAGAGTGCAAAGTTGCTTTTTAACCGCGTGCTCAATTTTGATGACCGAGCAAGCGAAGGATTCTAAAATTTAAAAATTAGAATCCTGAGCGTTAGCGAGGGAATCAAAAGAGCACGAGGTGAAAAATCTTTGCACTCGAGTGCAACACGTAACTTTTTATCCCACCTTAGCGAGGAAAAAAGGTTTTATTATTAATTCAGCACCATAGAGGTAGAAGTAAATAGGTTTAATGATCTTTTGAATTCACAAACTTAGTGCTTTACCTATGGATAAATACTAATGAGTTAGCAGACGCCCAAAAATGCTATTTTGTTGTCTCTCTTCCCGCTACGCTAAATATCGTCCGCATAAATCCTAATATATTTCTGATATTCTACTGTTTTTGAAGAAATCACTTCACTTCTTGGTTATGGCATTTGGGGAGTTTGCCATACCACATTTCTGTCAATGTCACGTAGGTACTTAGAAGATCAACAAATCTTTCAATACCAAAGACCTAATTTAGATATTTGTTCAGTACCTTCAGATTGCGCGCATTATACACCTTACGTCACGCTCGTCATCTGTCTCAAATGTCTCAATTATTACCCCAGCAAATACACTCAGTGCAGAATGTCATCGCCTTCGCACGGTAACTAACAGTTAACGGTACGGGCACGTTACGTAACCGACATTCCTCGTAGCGTCCCGCAAACTGTAACGAGGACGTTAATTGGTTGCGCATTGGGCACGATCCGAAACACGCACTGCCTGCCTATTCTGAGGCTCTAGACAAGTTGCTTTTCTGTTAGCGTTCACGCCAAACGATAAGCACAAAATGTATGGCTACATTACCTGCGGAAAAGTCACGTGACTCACAAATGTCATTTCCATACATTTTATCCGTAGCGTTTGACGCTAACGCTAACAGAAAAGTGACTTGTCTAGGGCCTCTGTACCGTCACGCCGCGTGATGTCACCGAGAACTGCCAAAGAGTGAGAATGTCTCTCTCGAACGTTCGCAAACCAATTGGCAGTTCTCGCGGTGTCGGTATATACAGAATTGACAGGCTGGTAGGGTTATTTATTAAGATTGTTAAGAATTTAATAGGTTGTTGTTTTTGTTGGTAGGATATTATTTAGCTGGGGACATAAGGATACCACTAGCGTTCAGTTTACATAAATATTACCAGTGGGTTGTCCTAGGGGAACACCGTGATGATTATTTACACGAACAGTACCCCGATCATGAGTTTTTTTGACGTATAGTATCGTTAACGTAAGCATATTTTGAATTGAAAATACACGTTTGTTACACAATATTTATATAAATTAAATACTTAATTAATTTCTCTATATTTTTTTAAATGTGCAAATTGTATAAAATTTTATCAAAATGTTCCAGGACTGCTGTATTTTAAATTCAAAATAATATATGCTTACGTTAACGAAACTATACGTCAAAAAAACTCATGATAGGGGTACAGTTCTAGTTATGTAAATAAAATAGGTTTTAGTTTCGTTACCGTACTTCTTTTGTGTGGACTTTATGATAATATTAAGCGTTTATGTTACTCCTACATAATGTAAACATACAAAAATGTAATATCTTTTTGAAAGCCTTCGCATAATGAGGCCCTTTTAGTTAACCCTCTAATAATCATGCCCTATTCAAATTTACATTTTATAAATCAAAATGAAAGACTTATTATTATAACCTGATTTCATGCGAGATTGTTAATAAGCATAAAGTACTAAAATGTATAACTTTATAGACATACAATTGATTTCCTTGCTTACGAAATTAGGACGTGTGTCAAAACGTAATAGTTGATAAAAAATATATAAATCAGACAGTTAATTTATATGATATAAAGCAATCAGCGATATCCGTTTATAAATGTTTGGAATATCCTGCATGTATCTTCAATCCCACGCTGATGGGACTGTAGGAGAAAAACATGGAATGTACCTGTCACCTACTTACCATTCCGCGCATGTCGGTAAAGTCGACCAAGGGAAAGGGTTACCGTTGTATTCGAGAAGGCAATGGGCCGGCCTATCACTGCATTACATAGTCATTTTCTCAAATTGAAAGAAATAATGAAATACAGTATTTATGAGACAAGACAATTAACGTATAGATTAGGTGATAAAAAGATGTCAATTACTTTACTAGGCTCATGGTATGTCATAAAAATCACAGGACTACAATAAGGTATGCAATCAATTTTGCAGTGTAGATTTTTGGTTGAATATTTGGTGGTGCCAAATGTTCCAATAGCGCTAAGTTTGGTTGACTTTTAGCACTAATTAAGATTGTATCTCACTTAAAGTATTTTTTATTTTGAGTTACTTTTGTTGAGTTACTAGGTATTATTGAAATAATTGCAAACCACAACAGTTTAGGATACAGGAAAATAGTTCTAAGTTATATCCAGGTGCGTATCCCACGATAATGTGAACGTTAAGTTGGTACAGGATATGGACCACTGCGGAATGCGATAAGCAAGCAAGCATTCAATGTTCTAATACTACTGAAAAATTTCTCTTAGAAAATCGTTTCCAGCAAAATACTGAGCTTCTATTGGCTGTTACAACGTATGTGAAGATAGGATGAGGATAAAATGCTGTTATGATGTCTTTTAAACGTGCTGTTGTTCCACGTTTGATAGTAATGTCCTTCCTTATAAATAACAATGTCTAAGCGTTGAAGTAATTTTAGGAGCACATTGTGGAGACTCAGATACAGATTAATTAGGAAAAATATTTTTGACATTATTGATTTATAGTCGCTCAATAGCTTTATCAATGTTAAACTTTGTTCGTACCTAAATCACATCGAAGAGATTTCGTATAAAATATTTATTACTAATACTACGCTAATAGTCACATTAAACTGTTGGTTAATCAAATTGTCAGTCTAATCGGTCGTCAAACGGAAAAACAGCTTATACAAATTGAAACGATTTTATAATTGAATAAATTAGTATATAGCTTAACAAGTTAACACACTTCGTATCATAAGCCAATACGCCAAAACAGGCACTAAGTCTTACTGTAGTCTTACTGTAACTATGTTGTAAGGAATGTAATTGCTCAGTTACCGTCAGTAAACGGTATCTTGTGTCGATAACGCGTAGTACATGAGTTACATGCGCGAGCGACATTCGTACTCGATAGCCCAGATTTACGCTGACATTGCGCTCAATTCTGTAAAGTACATAATACCTATACAATGTACATTTTAGGGTTATAATGAAGTGAACATAGTTTTGGTAGTATAAATATTTATTGGATTATGTTGAAATTGAAGTGTCGATTTTCATGGAGAATTTAAATCGATAGAATTAAATCTACTATATCTATTTTATGTTTCCTGATTTATTAGTGGCAGTAATTTGTCATTAAAAAAAGATTGAAAAAAAAAACATGTAAAGCCTGCCTTAACCTACTAATAATAACTTTCTATTGAATTTTTATTCATTTCACCGGAAAATTCTAGTACAGATGAGTCCAAAACTTCTCAATATCATTGCCATGCACCTAATTTCAAAGTTATTTAAATGGGCCTTACAAATTAGTACACCCACTGAATAATAGACACTTACAGACACCTAAATATTTTTACAGAGAAATGACGTAACTCAGTAATCCGCTTGTGGTAATGAGTATTCGTGTCACAAAACACAACTTACGTTTCTATGCCCAAAAGATTTTTCCGCTTCTAACACGTTGATATAAGGTAGCAAGTCACTTGGCAGATTAGATAGTAAGTGTATGGTGGATTTGTGTTAGTGCGTATCGGCATAATTTCACATTCACAGCTCGGCAATGTATGTACGTGCTTGTCTGAATACTGAAGGGCCGTGAGAAAGCCGCGTGCCATCATGTCTGATGTCAAATGCGCGAAAAATGCACTCTTTGTAAACATAGTGGGACTTCTGGATAAATCTGATGACAGTTACGTTTTATTGTTTATAGGAAGACTGTCTGGTGTGTCTTGATACGTGATGTTCTTTCTTTGTAAGAAGCTCTTACGTGCAGCTAAATTCAGTCAACCTAGATAGGACATGAATTTAGAGTAATGTAAAGGCTTGCTTTAAATTATTTAGGGAAAGAGCTCGGGGACTCGGGGTCCCCCCATACCTATCTACAGTCTAAAATGTGCTCTGAATTCATTACATTCCACTGGTTGCTTCATGATTCTACCATCTCAGGCTATTCCGAAATTCTTATAAGTATCTACGTGTATTTTCAGATGGCTTTAAGTTCTAAACCTATGGGAATTATGTTAATATTTAAGTAACATTAGTTGGCATTTTTATTAAGAGGTTTAAAATCTATAACATAGTATGTTTTGACAACAAAGGAGCATCATATTATGTGGACGATGGACGTACATAATATACAGGTAGATATATAAAAAAATATCAAGAAACAACCCTTTACAATATTCCATCCGAATAAGAAAAATCTTTCCAATCAGATAATCTTCCACCACTTTTCATTCCACAAAACAGACAGAAAGGGTTCAACGATTGTTTAATTATACACATAATCGTATTGTTATTCCAGTCACAATGTATTTAATTACCCCTCATTACGAACAATAAGGAGGACATGATACAAACAATAACTCATTCATTGTGAATGCGTTTTATTTTATACGTAGAGTATCGATTTATAAAATGTTGCATACAGCTGAGTAACAGCTAGGTACAAAACTTCGAAAACGGGCACTGTGGAGTTACGCCGCAGACGATGCTTTACCTGCTAACCCTCAACTCCTGTACGACTGAAGACCTTCACGAGGCCAGGTCCATTAACGTGGCACATTTTTGGTCTGGCGTAGTTTGAAACACCGACACGACGAAGAAGATAGCTGAGTGCACAAGGAGAAGAATTTAGTGGTAAAGATTGAGAGAGTATTGTTTGGCAATGGACGAAAACAGATAGAGTGAGAAAGGAGAATATTGTTCAAAAATCATATACCTAGGTGGATGCCGCAGGAAACTGGAAACGCTGAGTTGGAAAAGAAAGAAACTTAAAAGCCTAGAGATTAGATTCTACTGCAATAGTCTGGGACGGGCTGTGTTGATGAGATAATTCTGGACAGTGGAGAATATATCTCTCGGGTAGGCGATGGATAGAAAGATATAGAAATCAAGGGCAAATGATATGTAACAGACATCATTATTGCAAGCAGGAGAGCTATGGGACAAATAAAATCATCCCTCTTTCTAACATTGTACCGTATACCGATGGAGGAAAACAACAAGATTAGCAATCGCAACCTACCGCCAAGACAAAATCAAACTTACAAATACCACCGGTTTTTCAAATACCTAGGCCTAAAAAAAAATCGTAAATGGAAACATTATTTGAATCTATATTTATTCAACAGGTTGTTTAATCATGCGTTGATAAAACCTGAATAGCACTCAATTAGCCACTTAATGAGCTAATTAGTAAATACATGCGGAAAGGTGAAGAAACTCACCGTATAGTCACAAAACAATTAGATAGGTACCGAAGGCTTTGTAAGCAATAACAAGCACACGCACACATAGACGCGAGATCGCTGTAGGTACGAACGCGGCGATCTCAAACCATCTCAAACGAATGCCAGTCGCGAGTGCGCTTGCACTAGTGTTGCCGATCGATATTTCCACTATAGGTACTATCTTGCTTTATAAACTATCGATACTTTGACCGCACGGTTGTCGCAGTGGCTGAGAGATTGGCTGCTGCGCAACGTGTCGCGGATTCGATTCCCGCATTGCACATAGTCTGGCTGTTTGTGTATGTGAAATTTGTGTTTGTAAACGCACCCACGATACAGGAGAAATCCTAGAGTGGGGCAAGGTTTTAATAAAAAAAATAAAAAAATATTCTATCGCCTGGTCCAAAACAATCGATAGCACCTATTGTATTGATACTAATTATTGATGCTAATCAATACTATCGAACGGCAACACTAGCTTGCACTCGCTGTACGAAGATGCGTGTGTATGTGTGCGTGCCTTTTCGTTCTTCGAATGGAGCCGCCCTCTGTATCTAACTGTATCATTTAGTGTTGTCATGCTACGAGTAGGACATAATGCGATTTGTATGAATTTTAATTGTTTCTTGCTATTAGAGATGGGTCATTGACGGTTTTTGAGTTAATGTAATTTAACTGTTAAACATTAATGGTCAACGGGTTAAAAAAACTGTTAATAAATAACAGGTTAAAATTTCAATGATTCAATCGTTAGCGATAATCGCCAATTTATTGTGTCAACGTTTACGATGCGAACGAATACGCATAAAATAACAACTTTGTTGCAGTTTAGGTTGAGATTTGATAAGAAATAAGTTTTGTTTTTATTGAACTGGACTGTAATGGAATGACCTTTCCTTCGTACTTATTTTACTTCGTATATAAGTAACGAATATTTCCGAAGGAGACTACATTCACAGAAATGAATAAAATAATATTGAAATAATGCGTTGAGTGCGTTGACGTAAACTGACAGCTAATATTTTCAACCTGCTTTTTCATTAATGATTAACAGTTAACCCGTTGACCAATGAAAAGTCGTTAAAAAAAGAGTTTATTGATTCAACGCCCACCTCTACTTGCTATTTGATAGTATGTCATGTATTGTCATGTACCGTACGTCAGATAAAAATAGACCATCAACCCCTCAATTAGATCTCGTAACACCGAGGGCCAGGTATATTACGAAGCGTTAAAACAGCATTGTTTTTGTGTAAAAAAATCCAGAAAATAAATCAGTCTAAACTTATAAAAAACTCAAGCGAATGATTTCCTGTATTCGCTCATACGAGTAGGTACCTACCTATCCCAGTTTCTCAACAGAACTAAAGGACGTAAATTGCATCGTATTTTTTATCATAATTAATTGTGATAGCTATCGTGAACGTAAATTTCCATTAAAAGGTGAACGAGGAAATAAAGTTTTAAAATATTTTTTATCAGAAATTGTTTGGTCATAAATGTCTTGGTGATATCGCGACTATATAACTTTTATCTTAAAATCTAGAGACAGACACAATTTTACACTTCAGCATTGTGAAATAAAGATAAATTAATCTCGATACGTTCCAAGTTAATTTATGTTAATGTTACAACAATTGTTTGATTAAATTGAACTTCATGTATAATTTTTTCGCGAAATTAAACCTTATGAATAATAATACTTGTGTGATAATTTTTTTTATGGTACCTTTATGTTATCCCCTTTCTTGGCAGAGCGCAGAGGGTCGAAAAGCCGTTGACTGCGCACTAGCCTTGCAAAACCTTGCAAAAAATTCGCGCGGTTTACCTATTTTCAATTTTCCAATTAGAAAAAAAATCCAATAAGAAACCTATAAGATTTTTTTGTTTTTTCTGAATCTATACAATATTTCCTTCATTTATTATATTAGCCCTTTGAGTGTCACTTATGAGACACACACAATTGATTTTTCTATTGTTAGTATCAATTGTAACTGAAATCAGGTTGATCAACACATGGACTATTAGTTGTTAGTTGTTACACGCTACGGTTAACTGTAGGCACTAGCACAATCTAAAAGACACTACTTCTGCGCATCAAATTCTATACATTTAGTTAGGTAAGTCATTTCAAGTTAGACATCCACTATACAGACGTGATTAAGCACTCAAGATACCTCAAAACAAACATGCGCTTTAAAACGGGACGCGTTATCTCGGTCTCATTCACTCTTACGTGGTGGAATTCATCTATCTCTGTTTAACGGGATACCAGAACTCATCTGAACAGGCCGTCTGCATGTAATTTGGTCCATGACATCGTTCAAACTGACGTTTTTCTGATAAGGAAGTCAGTTTTGATCACTTTTGAAGACATAAAACCAAATGTCGGAAAATTTTTGAAGTAGGACCAGCAGATGTCACATTACATGGCTCTTTCCTTAACTCAGATGATAGGAATACCTGAGGTAACACACTCGCAATCACAGTGGCTTTCATTGGATCCGTTCGTTATGCCCATGTGTCTCATGCCCCCGTGTTGTACCTATGCAGTATGCACCCCATAGATGCCATAAGTTTAATTTAAAGCAATAAGTGTAATTCATTTTGATAGTTCATCAACATCCATTGCGTTGAGCTAGTTATCATGAACACGGAGTGAGAAATAAATGGTACAATGGATATTGCTGAATTGTCAAAATGAAAGCAATTTTGATTGCGAGTGCGTTACACAATCTGGCTTGTTATCATCTAATTGAGGAGAAGGTAATTATTATGGAGCCTAATTCTTAAGTCTGGGAAATCGAAGCAAGAAAATAAATAACAGACACGAGATTTTTAAAGTAGATCTATAAACAACAGCTGTTATCAAAATTCCTTGATCGCTACAAATGACGAATTTGGAAATTATTTCCTACCTGAATCACCATACGACAAATTAAAGCCATTAATATTTCTTTCCAACAACATTTTTGCCTTTCTTGGTGACACTGACAAGGTGACAACAAGACAGACTTTACTAGCAATGAATCAACGTGATCTCCAACTTCATGACTCTATACGAAGTTGAACAAATCCCGTCTGACAGTGTTAATGCCTTCGTGATTCACGTGGAAGAAGGTTTGGAAAGAAAAGTTTTATGTCCCATGAACATACATTAGTAATCGTTTCAGATTGCATGTAGCTGCGGTGAATACTAATAATTCTAGACAGATTGGGTGCAAAATGGTGTACTTATCTCGTAAAATCTTTGTTTTATAGTCTTTGTTTTTAGGGTTCCTTACCCGGAGGCAGCCCCGGATCTAGGGGGGGGGGGGTTAGCCGGGGCCCGTGCCCCGGGCGGCTGTATTGGTCTACCAAGCGTAGTAATCGCAAAGTACAGCGTTAGACCGGTCGTTGTGGCGTTCTTTGGGAGAGGCCTATGTCCATCAGCATCAGTGGGCGTGCTATGGCTGAAATGATGATAATAAAGGTAAAACTTTGGCGGGCAGGGGCGGCATTTTTCAGTTTTTGCCCCGCCTCGAAATAATTCAAGATCCGGGGCTGCCCGGAGGGTGCCAACGATACCCTATTATTAAGCTTACGCCGTACGACTATCCGTCTGTCTGTCACAAGGCTGTATCTTATAAACTGTAATAGCTAGCCAGTTGAATTTTTCACAGAATACGTGTAGGTGTGGCCACTATCATGGCAAATAATAATAATACCTAAGTCAAAACTCAAGGAGGATCGTATATTAAGAATACTTCTACAGGGAACTAAATAAGTACACAAAAATCCTGTAGACTCAGAAAATGGTAGGTACATCCTACCATTTTCTGAGTCTACAGGATTTTTGTGTACTTATTTAGTTCCCTTTAGTAATAAACTATGACGATTAATTAGATAAGCATCAAATTAACGTAAAATTCTACGAAATATTTGACGTCAGATTTTGCCTAACAAAATCGTGGTTTCTAAACAGATAAAGTCCCATTGGGACAATAGTATTCCTAGAATTACAAATGTCGAGCCCTAAAAACCAATCCAATACCAAAAATTTACAAACAAAAAAATCTTAGCAAGGTCAATAAAAAAGTTCAGAATCAAACTGGCACGGATTGAGTCTAAACCGAGTCGTGATAATGTTAACAGTAATCGATTCGAATAACGGTATCGAATAACTGACGGTTCATTGTGACACTGGCGATACTATTTAAGATACCAAACGTTTCCGAATAGAATAGTTGCGATTTTCGCTTATAAATTTCATTGAAATGTTTTTTATGCGAATCCGAATGTTTCGATTGGTCGTTATTAAGCTGTTTGTTACATCTAAAAATATTTTCATGAATTAAGTTTGGACTAAAACTAACGCATCACAAGCTATAATTTTTTTATGTCCTTAAATACGAAATTCCTCATTTCTGATCATGTTGGAGTTAAAGCAAAAGTCTTGTTACAGAACAATAATTAAATTTATAATCAACTAAAAGAAAACATTTCTATCTAAACCAATCAAAATTAATTAAAAGATAGCGAATGTCCACAAAACTCAGCGCGTGGCTTATCTCAGTATAATCTTCTATCTACTAAGTGACAGTCACGTTAGGAATTTTATTTATGATTAGTCTTTGTACGATGAGCAGTAAAATTGTCATCGTACAAGTGAAATAGAGAATGGAAGAATGTTTCTATTCGGCCTACGATGAGTATCCGACACACAACTAACACTTCGAATCACTGCCATTCATATTGCAATTTTGTTAAATTAAATAACCATGCAAACAGTGACTTTAATCATTTACCTTTTAAAAATGATCGTTCTTTTAAATATGCCTTGTCAGATAAAAGCCGATGTCTTTATGTCTAATCTGTCGTTAAAGCCGAATATTCATATTCGGCGGAACCCACATTCGTTCCATCTCTTAAAAAAGTTTGTATGCTTACAACAGTACGCCGACGCCGCGTCAATCAATTGAGTCATGGTGACTTACCTGTAAAAGGAAAAGAGTTATTTATAAAACTTGTTGAAAAACATGTCCAAAGTCGTGTCGGTATTTTGTCAGTGTTTCATTATGAACTCGTCAATCGATTAAAATTGATTTTATTCAGTCGCAGTTTGTTCATATTATGAGAATTGAGAACACATAATACCTACTCGGATAGCAGCTTGCAAGTGTAACAATGCTTAACATAGGTCTTTAGACTACAAAACAGGTTTGTAGAGATAGCATGCTGAATACAGGAGGGGCAATGACATAATAAAATGAAGAACGTTAGCAACTTGATTATCAAATGCGGAGCGGTATTATATCGGCGTCATTCGCGTGCAGTCCGAGGCGTCAAAGAAAGAACATAAAAAACACAGCCTGTATTCAAAGAATGTATAATTACAATTGCATTTCAATTTGAAACCCAATAATTGAAAATCAATTAATAGGTTTTAATGATAACAAATTATGCTACAGATATTATCTAATACAAATTATTATCAGTTTTAAATATAACTAACTTGATATCATATAAAATTTAGTTCATTACTACATTGTCACTATTTAATCATTTGTAAATTAAATTATAATATACGTGTTGTAATATTGATGTTGTGTCTTCAACTAAAATATGGAGTATGTCAACAACTTATCGTAGAAGTAAGCCAACTCGAGAAATTGGGCCACTATAGCACTCATGAGCTAACTTATCACTATTTGTATACCGAGTGCAACTATCTGTAACATCAGTCAAATTTACTTGTGGATTTACTATATAACTTGTATATTTTATTTGTTTGAGTGTTAGAGAAGTACAAGCGGCCTTGGTAAAGACGAGAATGTAAAAAACTATTGGATGTTTAGACATCATCACGCTGCTGAAAGTGACCGACCCTGACGACGTGCCGACGTTTGTGACTAAGGATCTGCACAAGCTCCCTCCTGTCACCTTCGACCACGTCGACGTAACCAGCCTGCTGAAGGACATCGTTTTTCTAAAGGCAAGCTTAGTGGATGTGCAGAAGAGGTTGGATGCATCCCAAAACACTGTCGCTGAGTTGCGCAACGAACTTATAGAGTTGCGTAAAACGGTGGCGGTAACTGGGTCAACATCGAGTGCATCGAACGTAAATACGCGTCGTGGAGCGAACCTCGATTTATCGGCGGTAAGTTTCGCGTCAGCGGTTTTGTCTTCGCCGACACCGTCACATGCTGAGTCTGCAGAGTGCGCACCGTGCGCGCCCCGCAACCCCGCTCCCGCCCCTGCGGCTCCTCCTAGCACTGCCGCACGACCTACCCGACCGTCTGACCCGATGCCCGTGTCTACCGCGTCAGCGAGAAGTAGGGTTCTCGCCTGCGTCGCCGTAAATAATCGCGACGCTCCTGCAAAGTCCATGCCTGAAAAGGCATCGACGAGGGCTGATGAGGATGGTTTCGTGACGGTGCAAAGGAGGAAGCGCCGTCAAAGAACCAATAAGAACCGCTGCGGCACGGCTCCTGCGGAGCCGAACCTGACAATACGTGCCGCGAAGCCGAACACTCCGGTGTACATCTCCCGCCTACACTACACCACTACGGCGGAGGACATCGTGGAGTACGTGCGCCAGAAGGTCAAGTACACGCCGAGAGTGCAGCTGCTGGAATCGCGCCGTAACGCCAACTTCAAGGCGTTCGTGGTGCGAGTGCCGACATGTCTTCTGCACCTCGTCATGGAGGAGAACTTTTGGCCGCAGGGAGTGGTGTTCCGTCGCTTCCGCGGACAAGTGCCACACGATCGCACAAAGACATAGTGCTTATGTGAAGTGTTTAACTAACATAGGTTTAAGTTTATATACTAACAAAAGTGTATTATTATAATATATATGTTAGTTTGTAAGGTATATATCTATGGGCCTAAGTAGCCCGATAATAAAGATAATAAAGATTAGGCAAATCTTGTTAAGGACTTAAACCCCTTACTTATAAACGCCTCTTAATTTAACTATGACTGTTTAAATATACAACTATCCTTGTCATTTCTATGCCAAAGAATAAAGATGGCAATTGACTAACGAGCTATTTAATTTAATCATCGTTTATTATAAGAGGCAAAATGTTTACATTTGCATAGAGTCTTTCAATAAAGGTTTATGTTTGTTTCCAAAACATTTCTGGCCTAATGAGCAATAAACTATACTGGCATATAACACACAAACTTACTACCCTTCACATTAATGTACCACCACGACGGTAACTCTCTATAAATAAAATCTTAAGTTCAGTAGCACCCGTATGTATAAGAGACCTTTTCGAAGCAACTTTCACTGCGATATAGTTGCGTTAACCTATTGTAGAAGGACAATGGTAGATATTCACTTTCACACGCCCGCACCCCCTGGCGGAACCTATTCATCTGTGGTGATCGATGAATAATACCGTTGACAGAAATCGTGGTGTGAATCAGATAGAATTACTGTAACGAGTTTATTTTCTAGATAAGAATGTTTACCTGTCAATGGTGTATTGATGGAGCTTTAAGATCTGAGACTTGACTAGGGTAGGTAAAGTAGTGGCTTTGCCTTATTACACTAGGGTCGGTTCTCCAGAGTTACCTACAGGAGCAAATTGGGTAAGTGGGCAATGGTCAACGTAGCCCCGTTTCGCGGGTTCCTATTTCTGTCTGCAAGGTTAAAAGTAACCTAGCACTATCCTAACCTATCCGTGTCGGGGTGCCGCAAGTTCCCGCTTCGCTCGCTCTTGGACTCTTATGGAGGAGGGAGGTGGTCGACGGAGCCCCACTATGCGGGGACAGAAATAGGAGCCCCGCTCATTTCTGTCTGCAAGGTTAAAAGTAACCTGACACCAAGGAGTTGACGGGGGCTTCGCTCGCTCGCTTTGCTCCTTCACTGAAGCCTCCGTTAACCCCTTCGAACCTTTTTATTTATTTCTTGAGGCTTGACACACGATTGATATTGACAGAATTTTACTCAAAGTGATTGTAATCGAATATCCGCAGTGTATTAAAAATATAATATCAGCTTCCATTTTGAAATTCGTAAATTACGAAGTTTATGAAATTGAAATACAAAATGAGGATCGTTCCACATTTCCTTGATCACCTTGCATAATGTAGTTCGGTAAAAACAAAATAAATTTCACACAAGTATTCGTAGGTAGGTACTTCACTTTTTATTTATTCAGACTTTCGATATTTTTGTGAACACTTTTATGTAATGATCATTGATATTCATTACAGCATTTTCTGAGCCAAGTATTAAAGCTGTGTCAATAAAGGTAATGTGTTGGTAAATTTCACAAGTATAACAAAATTGCATGTGCATTACAATATTTTCAATGATATCGAGTGCCGGGACATGCAGGTGTGTTTGTCGTCGACCTTCGTAGCTACCCCAACGACATTCCAGCCTTTATGGACACCATACGCTATGGGAACGGCCTTGATGGTATATTGTAACAAATACGATGTAACTAGGTACATGATAATTACGTATGAAGAAATACGGTCATCTGATTGTTGAAAGAAATCGCGATATTTTTATATTTATTTGTCAATTTTAATATCTTATTTTGTCAAGTAATTTGTCGTGATAATAAAAATCACATGAAATATGCTGATTTTATAATAATTTACATGAGTTTTCGATTAAGCTGGTAATTCGATCCATATTTAGAACATTCAATCATCAATATAATGGTAGATTTGCAGACAATTCAATCAATGTATTTTATGACATTTATAGGAAGATCGTAAAACACGAACTGCCCATAAAAAATGAAAGCTATTCTGATATAAAATTCTAGATTTGTCGATCTGTGAAATGTATCTTTTTGAATAATAATATATAAGTAATTAAATGACTGGCATAGAAAATCAAAAAGAATTTGCAATCTAAAAGTTTGTTTAACAAAATCAAAATATAGACAAGTCTTCGGCCACCTGAAAATATGGTCTAACTGAGGGAGTACTTATGTACTATATTTACAGGTGCTCGATTTTTATCGGTCGACGCTTCCGATAAATGGAATCGATAAATCTGTTTGCTGCACCCTTATCTTTATATAATAGTGTAATCAACTTTATTCATATCGAATCGGCCATAATACATGAACCAATTACTTACCTACAAGTTATTTCAGCGACACAATTATTTATTTATAGGGTGTTTCACTTCCATCTCGCTGAGTGCATAGGTACCTAGGTACTTTCATTTTTTTAATATTATAGATAAATTGAAATCATAATTGATCTTTACAGCAGATTACGCAAACGTGTTGATTCAATAAATTCGTTCTTGTTTTTATAACCCAGTTTGTTTTGCAAACTCATTAAACAAAACAAGTGTGCAGTGCTTGCAAATTTCAAAAAGATGGCTGAGTAGAAATCAATATTCGTAATTAGAACACACAAATTAAAATCTTTGATTGGTGTTTATTTTTTGAGGTCCATGAACCTGCATGAACCAATAAAATGAGTACCGTATAAACAATAAGTACCTACTTTCGCCTTGATTATTTTGCAAGAGATTTGAACTTCGGAAATGGATTTTTATACAAAAACACTTTTTAATCTAATAATATATAATAATAATCTTTGACAATCGTTACGGGTAGTCAGAAGCCCTAAAAGTCTGACAGCTGGTCTAACATTCGAATACCGGTATTACCCATTAATTGGGTTGTGGAGGTCAGATGGCAGTCGCTCCACGTAAAATATTGATATTCAGCCAAAACTAGTTACACTGGATGCCGACCCCAATATAATTTGGGAAAAGGCTAGGCAGATGATGACTTTTTAATCTAATAAATACTTATAGTTCTGTTATTTATTTTGTCGATTCAAGGAATTTAAAAATTCTGCTTCGTGAAATTTTACTCATTCAGATTTTATGAAACGCTTTCTTGATATCTACTTAGTTTTAAATTAAAACTTGTCTAAAAGACATGTAGCTATATTAATTCCTGACGACAATAATAAAACATCTGTACAATTAGATTACTTACAAATATATCGTGACACAATTACGTATTTAAGTTGGATATTTAATTAATTCATTTCCTGTATTGTTGATTTCGTTTTCATCAACCGTTCACTTTATGTCTGTCTCACTTTAGTCACGGCATTAAACGCTTTCAAATTGACTGAAAGTTTCATACAAAATGGTTTTACATAAAACGATTTTATAATAAAGTAGTGACCGTAGACAATACATCAGATAAAGAGGATAATGTTGTAACAAATCGATATTGCATTGACATTATTACTGGGGTGACGGAATAGGGATGCTGAGCGAATTGTTTAGAATCGACGATAGAATAAGGTTATTTTCTTTTCTTACCTGACTACGGCAAAGCAAAGGAGGGTTATGATTTTTTTAAATTGATGACCGGCCAGCAGTGTTATTCTGCAAAAAAATATAGTTTTGATACTGGCAGTACAAATGCGTAAATGTGTACGCCTATTAGTCTATCAGAATAGACTAATAGGCGGTTTATGCTCAAGATTGATCAGTTATTTGGTTTCAAAGAGTCAATATTGACGTTAGGAAAGCAGTCAGGATACTTCTTGTTTTATGGCCGAATTTAAAATACTTACAAAAAAGTTTCCGTCTATCTTGAACCTTATTTAAACGACTATACATGCGCGAAATCCGCGAAAGACCAGTCAAGTTATTGCGCGTATTATAAATGAGTTTGTTGAACTGACAGATTTATAGTCAGACACACTTTGACTAGAATGTAAGTAACAAATTAAAGTCATCTTTAATATTAATTTATTAAGGCTTAAACCATATTGAGTAATCGGAATTGCGTAGTACGTCGATTAGTGGCAGAATTATACAGGGTGTTAGGTTAAACGAGGGTGGTATTGAAGGAGGGTATTCAGTAATCGATACTAGTTCAATTAACTACTGGACTTGTTAGCTTTTTAAATCATAGTGATCTACAAATAGGGTTACCTACCAGATCCAAAAAAAAAAAAATTGGGGAAAATTCCGGACATTGCAGAAAAATCCGGACATTTTCTAATTTCACGGTATGTCGATTGCGTGAAGCGATGCATGTGGCGTGGCGCGCCTCAAGATGTCCGGAATTTTCACACAAATGAAGGAAGAATATTATACCGAGTGTTGAAAACTTAAAACACTCGGTATAATAATAGAGTTGAATACTTGGTGTTATCTATTGATGATTTATCATTTTTCTTCCTTCATTTGTGTGGGAATTTCGGACATTCCCTTAGCATTTCGGACAAACAATCAAATTTTGGACGAGGCATATGGTAACAGTATCTACAAGACTGTATACATTAATTATGTATTGTATTAAATTAAAATTAAAATTGCACAATAATTATCAATTAGTCACTCTCAGTTGATTTTTCTTGAACGTTTGAGGAGTAAATCGGTTATCAGCTCTCTAAAAATAGTTGTGTTTACTTTATTTTCTCTGTGAGTGTAAGTTCAATGTGCATATTATTTGCGCTTTATCCCTTACAAAGATAGCGTTGAATAACTTGTACAAAATATCTAGTAAATGTACAATCGTACGGGTCACTAGTCAGGGGGTCTACTCTCTAAGCACGAAATCCGTAGTTTCGGCCTTAGTTACGGGCGTTTCTTACTCCGTTTCACCTTACGGACTTAAGATTAGCTCGGGGCCCGAACTAAGAATGAATGATAGCACGATTTGACAGTTGTCCCTACTACCGATGTGTTTTTATCCGTCCGAAAAATTGAATTTGACACTTGTTTTGACGGAATCTTATGTCTGTTGTACTTTCGGACGGGCCCGTATCTTCGTTGACGGACTTACAGAGTAAACCCCCAGAAGCCTGAAAGTCTGACAAGTAACATTCGAATACCGGTATTACCCAATCATTGGGTTTTGTGGAGTTTAGATAGGCAGTCGCTCCACGTAAAATATTGATATTCAGCCGTATCTAGCGAGACGTGAATCCGACCCTAGCCTAATTTGTGGGGAAAAGGCGCATCAAAAAGCATAGTTAAGAGGGCTGTCGCATTTTGTCACCTCTATCGCTCGCCACGACCCATATTTTTAAGAAAGTTAAGTAATTATGTATATGAAAAGGTGCATTTTTTTCACCGACTGTTATTTATTCCAAAATACTTCTTTCCAAGTCCATTGGTAGCTAGAATTATACCAAAAAACATAAAATACACAGTTAACCCGGTATACGTAATTACTGTAATAGTTAGTATGCTATCTTTACGGCGCGCGCGCATTTCCGTTTGGTTTATATGTTACTACTCATTACAGCACAATAGTTAAGCTTAATAGCTGCCACGCTGAAAATGGATTTATGTATTTTCCTTTCAGTGTTTTCTTGTTTTACAAAATAAGTTAACGGAAGGGTATCTATCAAAATTATGAAGCGCTACAAGCAGCAATTTTGCTAAAAAAGTACCCAAATAATACGAAAAAAAAACCGGACAAGTGCGAGTATGCCTCGCGCCCTAAGGGTTCCGAAATATGATCATAGATGGCGCTACTGCATACTTCCAATGGCGCCATCTATGAGCAGATGGCTCCACTTATGGTCCGGTGACTGACGGCGGACAACAAAGTGATCCTATAAGGGTTTCGTTTTTCCTTTTGAGGTACGGAACCCTAAAAATACACAAACATCAGTCGAATTTCTGTTTTTGTATTTTTTATTCATTAACGTCACACGATATAACTTATATGGATATAAATAAATATATAATATATAATTTATCCTAATGCTCTGTCACTTCATTTACATAAAAATGACAAAGACCGTTATTATTTATAAACCGTTTGTAAATATCATGTTTAAATGATTATGGTGTTTTATTTATCCATTTCTGCACCTTTCTATGTTGCCTTAATTTTTTAAATTACTTCGCTTACACTTAATGATAGCTACTAAACCGGTTGTGTGTCTACAGACTTAATCGCATAGGGTTGTCCTAAATCAATTTTTATTTGATGAGAAAACATTGTTTTTCTTTAGTTTAAAGAGCGACAGAGTTTTTGGATACATATGTACAATTTGTTTTTAATATAGTAACAATAAGTAATTTTAGTGAATTTCTCAGGAATTGTAAATATTTAGTTCAGTGCAGCAGACTGTACCTACTCATTTTTTTCTGAAAGAATTTTGGAACTGTTTAAGAATTTGTTTAAAGCTATAACAAACCTTTAATTAGACTACTGTGTTGTAATAGGGGATCATTCTTTAGGCATTCTTACATAATACTAAGAGTTCTCATGAGTTTACACAATACAAAAATATGACATTCTCAGCCAACAAAATTATATTAAATGTTGCAATGTCCGTTGGCAAACACCATCTTCAGTTCAAAAAAATACGCGAATACTATTAGGCGCGTATTTTGTAACTGAACACAAATAAACTATATCACATTTAACGTATAACATGGCCGAATTACTGATTTCTATGACACGAGGTGCAAAATTAACTCAAACAGACTGTACGTCGCAATACGTACCTACTTAATTACCAAACAATTTCTGTGAATAATTTCACCCCAAACGTTTCCCAAATTAAACTGGAAACATGACAATCAATATTCCCCAACTTAACTACCGAAACCCTATATATAATTAAACAAACAAGTCTGCCAGCCCTAAGCACGTGTAAGACGGTACTAATTTTGGATTCTGCCGAACCAGTGTCGACGATCTCCGCGCACTCAAGGACGGTTAAGCGAAATTACCAGCTTGTTCTACAGTGTATAACATGCTTTACGGGGCCCAGCGTCCTACGTGGGCGATGCTATGCGAAACGAAAACTTCAAATAAGTGGCTTCTATGATAAAATCATTTCATTTCTCCAAGGAACGGATAGAGCTATCAAATTGAAATTATTATACACTAGCTGTTCCCCGCGGTTTCACCCCCGTTGCTCGGCTCCTGAGGGTCGTAGCGTGGTGTTAATTAGCCTATATATTATTATTCCTCATGAATCTGGCTATCATATACAAAAATAATTTATCGCATCCTACTGGTAGTTTAGGGATTAGCCCGTTCAAACAAACAAAAATACTCTTCAGCTTTATAATGTAAATGTTTATAATAATATATGTATTAGTTTTTAAGTACATACTTAATATAGATTGGAGATGTTTTTAAGTTCTAAGTCAACACAATCAAAAGATACGGCCATTTATGTCACATATTTTGATGTTTTTGGTAATAGCGCCATTTATATACATAATTGAATTTCTTGCTAGTTTCTATAGATAAATCTACAGTAAGTTTGACGAGCTGCTTGACTAATTAGTACTAGGGTCCGCCGCTTTAATGCGCTTTTCAAAGGTTATAAATTCCTTGGTACGCGATTTTACAACACACATAATTAAGTTTATGCGGAACTTTCAGAGCGCGAGTCCTATTTGCACTTGTCCGTTTTTTTTTGTTTTATTAAGCTCCCGATATTTGGACGCTATTGGAAGCGCCTAGTGAGTGTGGTTGGAAACGGTAAAAATGTAACATAGTTGCTGTAGGTACGACTAGGAATCGCAAATCATTCGCCTAGCCTTTTCCCAAACAAGACTGCGGTCGGCTTCCAGTCTAACTGGTTGCGGCTGTATATCAATACATTACGTGGAGCGACTGCCATTTGACCTCCACAACCCAATTTATTGGGTAATACTGGTATTCGAAAGTTAGACCAGTTGTCAGACATTTTAGGCTCCTGACTACCCGGACTACCCGTAACGACTGTCAAAAATATTCCCATGACAACCGGGACCTACTGTTTAACGCGCTCTCCGAGGCGCGGAGGGGTCTCGGATGTTTTTTAAAGAACGGTCACCCATCCACAAACTGACCGCGGCAAGCGCAGTTTAACCTAGCAGATCGATCGATCAGCGCGGCTGTTATTTAGCCACGAGTCCCTCGAAATCGACTAGAAATCGCAAATATCAGACCAAATGTTTTCTGACTATGTCATACCTCAAAGCAGTCAAAGCTTATGCTGTAAAGTTTTGTTCTATAGCGACATATTTTTTCACATGATACAACTTGCTTTGTATTTTCCTTTGTTTTGATTAAAGAATCTCCCAGTGGTTGTTACAATAGCTACTTAATTACAAGCTTGCACTCTTATGAATGGATTTTTACGTCACAGATACGTCAAAGACCTTTTCATCGTATCGCATTCGTCGAGCACCTAGGACAGAGGTAAAGTAAAGCTATGGTTCAGTGTTACAGAACGTGGTTAAGAATATTATTATGTTATTACAGGTTCCCCAACAGTGGAAATATACTTTATTTAGGCGGGAGGATTTTTCGTAGCAACACAATGGACGCTTTAGTATCCATTGACGATTTGCCAAATATTGTTGTATGTTTTGCAACACAAACGCAGCGATGAGCTTCGAATTATGTTCAATATGAGTCATTGAACGGGAGCTATTTAATGATGTCGGCCACACCCGCCTTGTCATGGTACAGTTATTTGCGAAGCTTGATGTCTAATCATATTAATATTATGCTTGTTGCTCTTTTTTATGGTCATAGGACATAATCAGAATGCCGATGAGGAATAATATATAAATAGAATTGCACCGTTTGGACTATCTTCGCTGGCCATGGGTCTTTGACCTCTCCGTGCCTCAGAGAGCACGTTGTCATAGGAATATCTTTGACAGTCGTGACGGGTAGTCAGGAGCCCAAAAGTCTGACAACTGGTCTAACTTTTGAATACCGGTATTCCCCAAGAATTGGGCTGTAGAGGTCAGATGGCAGTCGCTCCACGTAAAATATTGATATATGTATTCAGCCGCAACCAGTTAGACTAGAAGTCGACTCCAATCTACTTGGTTTAGGAAAAGGCTAGGCGGATGATGTTTTAATAATGTAATGGTATCATTTATTGTGGTACCCACCTAATCGGCATTCTGTATGACAATTTTTTTAGTTGTCATTAAGTTTGTGTCAACATTGTAAAAGTAGTATGTTTCAGTGTCTGGATAAATACCTACTATCCATCAGATAAATTCAAACAAGAACAGAATTTGTATATAGGTACATTATTATCTGTCAGATAAGTTAACCGGTGGTTAGTCTTATCCGGAGATGGTGAACCAGGCAAATCAGGCGATTATAGGTACCTACTTTTAAAGTGAAGAAAACCTGAAAAAGAAAACCCTAGATAGTAATTCCACTTAATAATATATATTTTTTACTCCAGATTTAATGCTGATTTTATCCAAGCCATCAATAAGGGTAAAAAATTAATTACAACTAATTATGAGTTATATCTACACTGAAATAGGTTAAGGCACGCAAAGAAAAATATAAATAATAATAGACCTGCTTTCGTTATCTCCCAAAAAATCGCCTTCTAATTATAATTTATTGGACAGAAAATTAATTGCTAGTGTCCGATCCATGGTAGTCTATGTTTTGGCCGAAGATTAAAGGCATGACGTCACTATCGGACGTTATTTATTGACTAGTTAAAAAAACCGGCCAAGTGCGAGTCGTACTCGCGCACCGAGGGTTCCGTATCATTTTTGGACGTATAAAGTGAAAAAAAAACCGAACCGCATAACTAAGTTTGTTTGTGAAGGAATTTTGATGATTTTGAAAAAACTGTACTAGTTAGGAGCATCGTTTTATTTTTGGTGCCATATTTGGGTCAATTCCTATCAACTCTAATTATTTCAGATTTTTCGCCCCGCAAACTTCGGAGATAATGGAATTTTTTTGGACGTTTTTCATCATATGCCAAAAACTGTGAGACATAAAATAAAATAAAAATATATTTTGAAATGTGCAGATCAAGTCCTTTCATACGATATGTCACTTGACCTAGTAACTCCACTTTAAAATTTCGGACCCCCACTCCGGCCCCTTTTGCAATGAAAATAAAAATATATTTAGACTTTTTTCATTTGAAATAAAGTTGGGCAAGCATTTTTTATAACTGTTCCAAATTTCAAGACGACAGCATTAGTAGTTGCTGAAATAAGCAGCTGTGACAGACAGACAGACAGACAGACGAAGTCGCACGGCGCACCATAAGGGTTCCTTTTTTACCATTTTGGTACAGAACCCTAAAAACAGATATGGAAAGTTCTAGGAATCTAGGATCTAAGGAATCTAGACACGCACCATGTTTAAACACGTTTTTGAGTAGGTACTAATGGGTAGCAAGATAAAATATTTGAAATAGCCTTAATGCTAGAAAGAACGACGGAATATTTTGATTGACGTAGATGACGAATTGTTTCAACGTGGTAAATTCCTTCAATATTAGATACCACTTTTTCCCAAAGAAATCGGGGAATAATTATGAAACTAAAGCATGTTCCAGTCTCTCTTTGTATAGAAATTATAAATACTAATAGCCAACATAGTTTTAAATGAGGAAAACTTAAATTAGCCTTGGTTTATTATGATTGTGTCCACAGCTGGGCCTCAGGTCTCCTCTCTGTAAAAGGGAGTGAGCTGTTTCATAAAATAAAAATATATTTTAATTTATTCTACGACTGTATCCACGCGGGTTCAAAGAATTTTGATTGAAAAAATGTTAAAACAAGAACAAAATCAATAAAATAAATTGCAATTAACAACCTCTGACAGTTATCACCAATTAAACAATAATTTTAACATCTCGACATAGGTTTGTCAGAATGAATCACCAACTACCTACCATTCACCTGTGAAAGGTTAACTTAGGTGACATCATTGTGTTTTATTTGCAAAAGTATTTTAGACATTCGTTTTAAATTTTCAGTTAGATATTGGTATTTGCTCTAACAAATTAGTACCTACTGGGAGTTTCCCTATTACAGTGTTTACAAGCCCAAATATAACACGTATAGACAACTAAAAAACTATCAAATTTTGTTAACATCATGTCCATGGCTTCCCTTAGGTAATACGCCATGTTTCCTTAACAATTAGGAGTATATTATAGCAAATTTCGGTTTTCCAAAAAACGTCCGCACTATGGTGCAGTCCTTGGGGAAATCAGGATTTCCAAGGATTCAATGGTCCTATTCCCATAACATTCTCTTGGACTATGTTTGTGTATTATTGGTGAAGAAATAAATGAATGGAACCAGAAAATAAATTACAGTAAACAGCCAAATTATCCTCCCAAAATTGAGGAAAGAACATCGATTTTAAGAAACATGATATTTATGAATAAGTATAATCGATTCACAGACAACTAAAGTGGCTAAGAAGGACTACAGAATCTAATTTCACAATCACACTAATCAAAAGTCATCACGAAATACCAATACCGCAAGTACCTAGTTATCGAGAACCATCAAAGTTTTGAAATAGCAAATAAGTTGAACAAAACAATCGATTTAGCGATGCGAGATCGACCGGTCGCATCGAGATATCGCATCGCTCATAATTAGAAGACAATAAATGGGTCGCTTGCATCACATAAATTAGAAAGTTTAGCAAAAACGGAAGAGTTAAGGTCCAATCAGTCTTTGGCGCTGATTCTCTTGTTCACCAAATAATAGAACATTTCTTAGGTTATTGTTATCTCTTGTGCAGTGTGGCCTAGTGGTTTAACCATGTGCCTCCCACGGCGAATGGTTCGAGTTCGATCCCGAGGCACGCATTACTTGCTTTAACGGTGCAGAAAACATTGTGAGGAAACCTGAATGCCTGAGAGTTCTCCATAAAATTCTTGAAGGTGTGTGAAGTCTGCCAACAGCACTTTTATCGGGGAACGTTAGAAACAGTAGGTACGGTGGTGTGAAAATGTCCTTGTAGCACATTCCAGCGCGAACATCAATATTAATGAGTGAATAATGAAAATTAAAACGTTTGACTGGTTAGGATTAATTGCAAAACGTTTTGCAGTCATTTTAATATTGATTTAATTTGTAGGTCTCAATCATATTTGCCCTTTTATTGTCCCGACTAGTTTTTTGTTCTGTCTTGTCTTTATCAATGTCTTAGAAATTAGATTAGATCAAAAATTATCCTAGTCATTTTTAAATTAAAGACACAATTTTGTTTTGTTTGTTATGACAAAAATTTTCTGTCAAACGCGATGAAAAAATATCAATTTAAAAATGAAAGAGTAAGTATATTTTCAGATTAAAATTATTATAAAGGCAAAAAGGATTACCACCAGTAAGTTGCAATGTGATAAGAATCGTCTTACACAATAGTCATAAAGGCTGTTTTAAATGACGCACACAAACATTCGCAAATAATGTGCAATGTATTTTGGTGTGCTTCCAAATGATGCAGCAACATTCATTGGTATTCATACAACTGAGAGGCTTGTCCAGTACCCAGTACCTATATTGGAGATTCAATTGTTTATACCGTAAACGGACGAAAGAATTTGTCGTAATATGTAATCTGAATGAGACGGTAAGTTTGGTACGGACAACGACAGATTGTTTTTTAATTTCCAAGAGTGGTTATTAGTGGAAAGGATTGCGGTGGTGATGGTACTTTGGGGACTATTTATCAATAGCTAGATAGCTTTCTTCTGCGACTTCGTCCGCGTGACCCAAATAAACTGTACATTTTTCGGGATAAAAAAGAGCCTTTTTAGGGTTCCGTACCAAAATAGTAAAAAAGGAACCCTTATGGTGCGACTTCGTCTGTCTGTCTGTCTATCTGTCTGTCTGTCACACCTGCTTATTTCAGCAACTACTAATGCTATCGACTTGAAATTTGGAACAGTTATAAAAAAATGCTTGCCAAACTTTATTGAAAATGAAAAAAGTCAAAGATGTTTTTATTTTCATTGCAAAAGGGGCCGGAGTGGGGGTCCGAAATTTCAAAGTGGGGTTACTAGGTCAAGTGACATATCATATGAAAGGGCTTGATCTGCACATTTCAAAATATATTTTCATTTTATTTTATGTCTCACAGTTTTCGACATATGATGAAAAATGTCTGAAAATATACCACTCCCCCCCTATAAATTTAAACAAATTTTAATTTAAACACTTTCTTTCCAACTGTACCTTCCATTGTTTAAGTAGAATCGAAGAATTTCGTGCATAGCGAAACTTTTTAGTAGGTATTTTATGAGTCGAGCATAGCGAAACTAGAGCATAGTGGGACTAACCGAAAAATTGCGCTTCTCCAATAGTCTTTCGAGCCTAAATACCTACAACTCGCTGCTTATTTCCAGAATATTTAAGCGTGTTTTTTTTTATTGTCCACGTATAATTTCATCCTTAAATCATTTTACTCAAAACACGAGTTTGTACAGCTTTCCTTCCGTTCCATATTTAGATATTATCGCGGTCTATTGTATTACGTCTTAATAAAGGCGTGCTATAATAATAACGCTTAATTACAAGAGTCACGCCCGGCGCACATGAGGCTTTTTTTATAAGCGACTTGCGTTTTTGCGATAGCGTAATGCCAAAGTGAAAAATCGCGTTGTCTAGTCTCATTCTACAATGCGATTCAGTGGTCCGCGGATTTTGGATTACTACAAAGATGCCGCATTGTTTTAATAATTTAATGTTACTTTTAGTGCGAAAATACAATACCCAATAGCAGCGTTTCATTGCAAAATTCTGTTAAAATTGACACAATATAAGCTTCGCTGCATCCAGTCTATTAAAAGCGAATGCGATGCGCTCACTTCGCGCAATACCTACTGTTCAGTTCACGATCGCTGAAGTTACATCGTTTCGTGTGTGCCAAACCTTAATGCAAGCAATTATAAGCGAGCCGATCATGACGCGTGCGCAGGCGATTAAACTTTCTAAATTATATCTTGACATTACACTGACATTTGAAATAGACGACATGCCAAGTCTTGCACGCGTATAACTAAGTATCAAGTAGGTATTGCGATTTAACTAAATGTTTTCCTATCATAAAACGTATTATACAGGGTGGCAGGTTAAACAGTGGAAATATTTAAAGGGGTCATTGTGCTCATCATTATGAACAACTTCTATGGGACCAAGCCTGAAATCGCGAAAAAAAATCAGCTGTTCCATACATTTTGAGTTATGTGAACATAAATGTATGGAACAGAAGATTCTTTTTTCGCGGTACGGTACGAAGGTATGACGTATATTGATATTGTTTTCGGTCAATATACGTCCAGGGAGATGGGAATTAACATGAATTTTGCTAGCGTAAATTCCCGTCCTCGTCGGAGCCACCTATCACTAGACTAAAGGTCAGAGGTTAGAACAACAGGCAAAAAACAAGTGTTTAAGTAAGAATATTTAGAAGCTATTTATAATGATTAGTCATTCGTGATAGTCCCAAGAAATGCCCGGAGCCCGGACTAATAAATATGTGATAAATCTCATTTTATTAAATAACAAACTATTGTGACGAAAACACAAAAACCCATATTTTTCCTTAAAGACTTACGCAACATAAAACACATGTCCCGCCCAAGTATGATATATCTAGAAGGACAAATCTCACGGTTTAGAATGAAAGAATATAAAACGCCGTTTAAAAAAAGTCTACTATATCCATCCTCCTGTATAATGTAAGTGATAGACTAACATTTACTTATTACAAACTGCGTAACACAACAGAAAACCATAATAAACACAGAAAATAGAGGTCACGAATAGAAAATTGCAATGTCATTAAAAAGGAAAACAATGTCATGAATGAACGGTGCGCATGCGATGGACGGATGTTGTGGCACGCTCGAGTGAGCAGACGATATCAGATGTGGTGATAAGATACCGGAGCGGTGGGAAAACATATTAATTGTGGTACTGACGCACGAATTCAACCGGTTAACGGTGGGTTGGGAACGGAATAATTAGAAGAAAAAGTTTAATCAGTCGCGGAAATGAATGCTTGAGTTTGTATTGTTGGTGCAGATCAAGCACGCGGTCTATGTACCTAATGGCTTAGAAATGTTAAACAGAAATCTTTTCTGCTTCTTTCGTTTTACCAGGAGCTATATAAAATGAGGTCGTGGTCAAAAGATTTGCCATTCAGCTAAGTTCGTAGCGTGATTGCCCAACGTGCGCCAGACTCACTAAAGTATCGTTACGTTTTATAGAGCTTTTAAACTCTTCAAAGCCCATCTTATATTGTTTTAGCTAAGCAATTAATAAATCACGTGCATTAAACGTTAAATAATGTAAGTGTGAAACCATTTATTTAGCCACACACATAACACAATACAAACTAAATACACATTATACAATATACACAACATATATATGTGGCA
Source organism: Thalpophila matura (assembly GCA_948465475.1). Lineage (NCBI taxonomy): Eukaryota > Metazoa > Arthropoda > Insecta > Lepidoptera > Noctuidae > Thalpophila > Thalpophila matura. The sequence continues at coordinate 6,000,871 of OX419183.1, read as the reverse complement.
AGGGATCTAGCTCAGTATTTGCTGTGCGGAGGGCACAGCACTGATTTTCAGCTAGTCCCTGCAAAGTGAATCGGTCCTAGTGCGTACCAAAAGTTCAAACTAATTCAGAATGATATAATGAAGTCGACGTTCTCTTATGGCCATTCTCAATTACCGATATTAGCTCTTTCCCCAACTAGAGATCAAATTTTGAAATCTACTATATAAAAAATTGTCGGGTTTTCCTTCCTGACGATATAACTCCAGAACGCACGAACCGATTTCCACAATTTTGCATTCGTTGGAAAGGTCTCGGGCTCCGTGAGGTTTATAGCAAAGAAAATTCAGGAAAATTTCAACAGAAAAGCGGGAAAATCTGGTGGTGAAACGGAGTTCGCCGGGTTTGCTAGTAAGTTATATAAATGTCAAAATTAATCGATACTAACACAAAATATTCGATAAACATCAACTTTTGTCTACTTTAACTTTAGATTTATCGTATGGTATTTTACGAGCACATTTATTTACTCTGTCTGTACAGATGCGTAAGCGTATTGTTTCTATGATCTGAGGCGTAAACAGTCGCTAATAACAATATACTATACCTAATGGAAATGTAATATACAGTTTGGCCATTGTTTAGCCGTAATGAGTTTTCGACATTTTGAGTTTTATGAGTTTGTTTCAACTTTGTAAGTCATCAATATTTACTATGCCACGCCTCCAATAAGCCTTTGTAAACAGAAGGGTACTAGGATTTCAATTTATCGATTCTTTCTTTACTTAACTTTAGAAGTTAAACAATCAGTCTTTTATTATACTGGGTAAAATTAAAACCAGTGCGGATATTTTAGGAGGTGAAAGTACTCATGAATATGATCAACTTTTATAACGGGACCGACATTGAAATATGAAAAAAAAAATCAGCTGTTCATACATTTTGATCGTGTTGTAGTGAATTTTTGTAGGGAACAGCTGATTTTTTTTTCATATTTCAGTGTCGGTCCCATAATAAAAGTTGATCATATTCATGAGTACTTTCACCTCCTAAAATATCCGCACTGGTTTTAATTTTACCCTGTATTCCAAACCAGGACATACGAAGGAAAAATGTTTGAAATAAGGCGAAATTTAGCAACAGCCTGTGGAAAGATAGGTTAGCATATGTAAAGGAAAAAAACTTTAATAATTACTTTTATGCAAGACGATCTTATCTTTAGATAAGAATCTGATAATATGATTTTCCTTCAGGAAAATCCAATAAAATATTTTCGTTATATTATGCGGGGTTAATGGCAACATTGGCAACAGACACGCCTACTATTAGGTACATGGAGCTTAAACATAACTGCCGGCCTAGCATGACCACGATAGAAACGGGTTTTGTCTACATAGAAATAGACAAAGTGACAGATTGTAGAAACATTTCTACCGTTTCATTCATAAAACGTACAAATGTTTCTACAATCTGTCACTTTGTCTATTTCTATGTAGACAAAACCCGTTTCTATCGTGGTCATGCTAGGCCGGCTGGTGACGTGTGGGTATACTGAACTATACAACGTAGATGTTATGACATAAAATAAAAACTGGTCCTTCGATCAGTACAACTTTAATTAAAAGCATAATTACAGGAACTTACACTAACACAATTGGATTTCTAATCAGGTACGACAAAATAGTAAACGTAATTGTTCCCTTGACAGCTCCATAGTAACTTCTTACCGACTGTTCTACTTATGCTAAAAAGAGTTAATTCATTTACGAGTAGTCGATAATCGATTCATTGTTGTACTGTGAAATCTTAGATCTTTAAACGGTACTTTAAGATCTAGATGATTGAGTTAATTATTTTTTGTGCGAGTTTGTTTTGTACTAGATATATCGTGTTGTAATATAACAGTTTATAAAGACTTGCTGAACATAGGGCTCGCCGTATACGTAAGATGGACTTTTTACGGCCATATCAAAAATTAATCTTCGGCACATCTGTTATTTTTTTATATCAGCACTTGTAATGGACAATTTAGCGTTACTGGAAACGCGATAATAATCGTCCAACGATAAACACCGGCGCAAGCGCAGGAAACAGACGATTCTCTACAAATTGCTGTATAATTGTTTTGAAGGATTTGCATGGACCTATACATATAATATGCTAGACCATCTTACGCAGGAGCCCCCTCATAAAATATTGTCAATCACCAGGTTTACAAAACAGATAGGTGATTACAGCGGAGATACTGTATGAATATTATTATATTCATACAAACATATTCTTCAGCTTTATTAAGCTGCGCGATACTCTCGCGATAATCTCTGGAACACCAGTCGGATTAAAAAAAATCTTTTAGCAGTTGATAGCCTAATTCTTCAGAAAGGTTATAAGCTATCTAACATCACGCTACGACCCTTAGGAGTCGAGCAAAAGGAAAAAAAGTTATAAAGAACGCTAAGTGAAAACGCATCAATGCCGTGGGCGGATAAATAATCCGATTTCTTTTAAATTTAAACGACGGGCGTAACCGCCAGGCACAGCTAGTTAAGAGAAAAGAAAATGTATGGAAAAATAAAACTAGGCATGTAGACACCCGTGACTGTTAGTGTGACCTATATCACTCAATTGATAACGATCTGCTAGGAACGATAAGAATGTGTCACTAAGTTCTTCTTATAGTACAATGTTATCGAATTATTGCTTACAATTTTATTATATAGTGCACAATAAATGTACACTAAGGGCCAAGTTCACCGACAAGTTAACAGTCCTATAAATTGAAAACGGCCGTTTAACAATAAAGGCCAAAGAACATGACTTTGGCCTTTGTTGTAAACTTCATTTCAATAGAACTTACGAACTATGTACACAATGGCGGTACCTATGGCTAATACGGTAGTGGACTATTATTAAAAAAGTACAAATAAATTATTTTATTTTATTAAAAATATATTCAACATCCCTATTGTCAAAATTTGTGAAGACAGTTTGTTTACATAATTTCTGTTGCAAATTCTGTTGAAGTTTGCTACAGAAGATCGCAAGTTCTGTTGAAACATTCCCACAACATTCACAGTTAAACTTTTTATCAATTACATAGTCTCAAATACTATAGATACTCGCACAGATGCGTCACTGATACCATATCTGGGACTTGTAATCCTGTCAATCATGTGTCAGTGACGGAACATGACAGTACACTAGCCATTACTGCAACAACACTAGTATTTTGATACTTAAAAACGATTAGAATCGACAGAATTTACTGAAACTTTGGTTAGGCATAAAAATATTATTCAGTCCTCTTGATTTGAACTGACCGTAACTGTGAGGACCAAAAGGACTCGTTTAAATTTTATCGATAAGTGAAAGAAATTACAGTAGGTACCTCTCTTTTTTTTCTTAATTTACAAGATTTTTCTACCTGCCAAGCACTGATTGAACATCGAATAGAGTTTGGCCAACGTAAGTTGGGCGTGGAAAAGCGTGTCAAATTCAAAAAATATTAGAAATAAACCTGCATCAAGGGAAACATAATTTGTATTACTTGAATTATTGTATTTTAGTGCATCAAAGAGAAAACAAATGATATTCAACAATCAAACTAGGTTCACCTTACTCGTTTTGATGTGATTCCATCCATATTTTTTAATTTGACGTGCTTATTCCTATGTTATGGTACAGCGGGCTGTTTTCCACAATTCCACGACTAAGCGTGTATCTTGCGTGCCGTATATGGTTGTTCGTTAGCCAGACTCTAATTTCAAGGTCTCCATCATCACACGCCACAAAAACCAGAACATATGTTTTAGAATCTTGTCAGGTATCAATGTCTGTGTTGTATGTAGGTAATGATTTAGCGAGGTGTCAAGCCGATAGAGCGTGTCGGCTAGGCGCCTCAGGGAAATTCTGTGTTTCGATACGCTTTCCTACACCGCGCACGACCGCTAGGGCTGCCCCACTTTTAAGTGATTTAAAAGTCAAAGTATGAAGTGCGTATGTTGAATATCGTAGAAGTAATTAAATGAAGTAAATTTACCGTTAAATTATCATATGACACACTTATGCCAGTGATTGCCGAAGCGAAAAATGTAGGTACTTGAACCAGGTACGAGTACCTACTGCCACTCATAACTACTTCAAATACATACATTTTTCTGCAATCATTGTCAAATCCTATGGTCATCGCCATTTTTTATTCCTCTCACCATCAATTTCAGTCTCTGAGAATCTAAGAACCCAAATATAGCTCTTAAACAATTTTCCCGATCCAAAGATCAAAATGAAGGCCGCATTACTAATCTAATTAGCCGTTATAACATAAAGAACCAAACTATAGGTTTTACTTAACCTCAATTGGAAATTCCACCATCTATGATCCATTCATGTACATGTATACCTATTAGAATCATGACACTTTAGGTACCTAAACTTTTTTTCTAACTAGAGAAAAACAAGCAATGTACTTAGCGGAATGTCTGTCATCGCCGTAATTGCTTAGCATTCTAATCTATGATGTACGGCTTATGACCATCATGACAGGTAGAATTATTATAGGTTTACGTACTGTAAGTTGTGAATAGACTGTTGATGAGTATAATAACTTGATGTACAAATAACATTCGTAAAGAGGTGTATTCCCATTACAATGCCGTTTTCCATTTTGTTTTTTGCTGTTTTGACAACCCTTCGCTTTGATTTCGCATTGCGCTTGCGGCGCAAACGTCGGAACACGAATGACACATTTTTTTACAATTAATCTAAAGTACGTGATGACTTACTCAATAGAAAAAGTGTTTAAGATGGAGTTTGCAACAATGACTCGACTTTGAGGAAAATCATTCCAAATGTCCAATAGTCAGGAGAAAGTACACGTTTCGCTGAGTATTTTTATTTGCATTGGTTACTGATGAATTGGTTTGTATTTTAGTAAACGTGAAATTGTGGACCGAAATAGATATAGATTTAAAAGTTTGAAGCCACCATTTTGTGCGCTCCAAAGCTACAAGTCAAAGTCAGGATAGTCTTTTTGTATACGATATCAACTTAAATTATTTTATTATTCAAAATTGCGAAATTATTCAGGCACACCGAAGATTTGTTGAATCACAACTTTCAACATTCTAAAACATACACTTACATTTTAACACCACACACTGCGCTCATAATTGATTCAATTAAACTACAGTTTTGTATAGGTACAAAAAACAGTTACGCCATAGACCCGCCATACAGTCTGGCCGTCAACCAAATGCCACCTGTTGCCACAGCCAAAGAAAGTTACAAGTAGGTACTTTCTTCAGTCCACTCCATACCACAGAGTAGAAAAGATCACGTTTAACATAACCAGTCAACCAACCGCTTCCGAGTTGATTATTGCTTACCAACGCTGAACAAACGGCTTGCACGTAAATAAGATAACACAACATTAATATACAAATTCTTTCTGACTCTTAAATTTATTAAAATGCTCGTGCCGTTAATGGGTATTCATTAATATCTGCGGGTATAATAAGGCACTGCGCAGACGTAGATGCTTTTTATTGCTTGTGTCTTGCACATTGAAGATTATTTCAATCAGCGACAATTACAAGCCAAAAGTTACGTAAATGGCCATATTTCAATTAATTATGTAAGCAAAAAAAAATATTATTTACTGCAAACTGCCGATTTGTTTAATCCGAAAACAATCGTAAATAAAAATGTCTTCGTCTGCGGAACATCTTAACGAAAAATGCAAGCCAAAGCACTCGGTCTTCTATTTTTCATTACGAGGTTAACGTACTAAAACTCATTTTATTTTCGCTCTATAACTTTCAAGAGCAGACGATGCGTAATTGTTATCATTAAACATAATCATTGCTATGTTCTGAATTATATCGTCTAGCTCGCAGTCTCATTTATGTCATTTCCTCTCTGCAGCAGAGTAGCACAGAATTATTATGTTTGTCGGATGCGTGCCATTTCTGTAATCATTTGAGTTGAAAGAATGCAGTTATTGCAACCTAGACCTTTATTTCTGTTTGGTTAGACAAGAAGATTATTTTGTGGGTTGTCACTGCTATTGCTTCTACAGAAGGCCATATTTTTGAAAAAACCACTGCTAAATACAATTCAGGAGCGATGCAAAATTTTGTTAAAAGCCAATAATTACTCTTTCATTTTTTTACAGTAAAGAAACACACCGACTATATTGTTCACACGTACATGAATACTACTGCTATTTGTAATTACACACAAAATCTGCAGCCGCGGGTCAACACGGCGGAACACATTCGTTTTATTGCCACTTACCTACTATTCAAATAAAAATGTAGAAACCACAGATTACAATGACTCGACTTTGCTTTGTGGTCTCGATGAAGAATAGACTATTTAATCAGTCTTCTTGAATGTCGAAGTAAAGACAGTTTTTACTAAAGCACTTCCTTATCGTGGCGCAAAAAAATCTGAACTATATTTTGGTGAGACTGGTCTTAGCATATTTTTTGGTTCGTCATCATATGAACCGAATGATATCCACTGCTGGACAATGGACCTTTCCCAAGCATCGCCACAACGATCGGTTCTCCGCTTCCCGCATCTAACGGATTCCCGTATCTTTTTTTTTTTATTGCCGAAATGGCTTATGAACTACGAACATGACGATCGATGACTGATACAATGATGCAATTAACATAACCTCTTGATAAGCACGATGATTATGGCATTAATGTCATTGACTGTTCTTTGTTTGATTTTAAGGAGTCATATTTATGCAAGCTGCAATCACTTTAAGCGCTGATTATGATGATGATCTGTTCAGCGAGGGACCAATAAACACCAAACACAGCAAAAAGCCGATTGTGAATATTCTCAAACGTTAACACCAGTATAAAAGTCCCATTTACCGTTAAATTGAAGAATGATTGATTTGTGAATGTAGTTGCGTTGAGTTGAGTGTGATTAAAAACTTTCACTAACGCCATCAGTTATTACTGCGAAGCTTATGGGACGTCTAACTGTTGATATACCATGAATTAGTATACATTTACACCTCTTATCGGCGCTGCTTTTCAAAAGTACGTAAAATTTTGTTCTATTTCGTTTACTTTCATATTTTACCGTGTTTCAAGATATAATGGACTTAGAATAATTAAATGCAATTTTAATTGGATAGTTAGTATGTCAATAGTTGAAGGTTACATGTTATCCAATTTTTAATAGCTACGAACAGTTATGTGTTCTATCAATTCATTGATTGCGGTTAACTCAATAACTCTTTGGAAAAATCGAAACGCTATTATATCTTTATTTATCACGCGCAGGTGCGTGTGAAGAATTAAAAAATATTGGGCGTTTTATCTATTTTATGATTCACATTATATGAATCAGAAAGAAAATATGATTAAGTATATCACAATCTTGTAATATGATGCATATGTGTGATATTAAATTAGATTGGACTTCACATGACCTAAAAAAATATTAAAACCTTGTTTGAATTGCTCAGACTTATTATATTATTATTAAAGTTACTATTTTTTATCATGAAAACCTCTTTTATATTGTCTTTTTTCTACCCATGACCTTACGACAATGACATATTACATAAAGACGCGTCATACACCAACATCTACTAAAAAACGGCGCGAATACTTTAAATACATATCAGTGCATATGTGTAAAAAAACCGGCCAAGTGCGAGTCGGACTCGCGCACCGAGGGTTCCGTATCATATTTGGACGTATAAAGTGAAAAAATCCGGACCGCATAACTAAGTTTGTTTGTGAAGGAATTTTGATGATTTTGAAAAAACTGTACTAGTTAGGAACATCGTTGTATTTTTGGTGCCATATTTGGGTCAATTCCTATCAACCCTAATTATTTCAGATTTTTCGCCCTGCAAACTTCGGAGATAAGGGGGGGGGAATGGTATTTTTTTGGTCATTTTTCATCATATGTCGAAAACTGTGAGACATAAAATAAAATGAAAATATATTTTGAAATGTGCAAATCAAGCCCTTTCATATGATATGTCACTTGACCTAGTAACCCCAATTTAAAATTTTGGACCCCCACTCCGGCCCCTTTTGCAATGAAAATAAATATATTTTTGGATTTTTTTCATTTGCAATAAAGTTGAATAAGCATTCTTTATAACTGTTCCAAATTTCAAGTCCATAGCATAAGTAGTTGCTGAAATAAGCAGGTGTGACAGACAGACAGACAGACAGACAGACAGACAGACAGACAGACAGACAGACAGACAGACAGACAGACGAAGTCGCACCATAAGGGTTCCTTTTTTACCATTTTGGTACGGAACCCTAAAAAAGGGAAAGAAAACGAATGCCTTGCTTAGCATACCTCTTGTTTAGTAGTGTTTTATTTTTTTTTCGCAAAATTTTGCAAGAAATGACGTTCAGCCACGAAACTGGTTGTTGCATGATTAAATGAATGGTGGGCAATTACCTTACTTGTTTGTTGTCATTTTAGATCACGCGTAACGTATCTATGGTTTATATATCATTGCCTTACGACCTTAAAAAACCTTTTAATTAAACAATGTGGTTGTTATACTGCTGTGAAATTGATACTCTGTGGTCATAGTGATCTTAGCAACATGCAAAAGTGCGTTTAAAAACAATTTCACGTACTCATCTTAACTACATGTTTCAATTATTAACGTATAAAATTCTTATGCAAAGTGTGTACAAGATAATATGATAACTGGCGTGTAAGTATTATTTTCGGGTATTGTGTATGATTTTCTATTAGAAAGTTTCGAAATGAGTCTAAAAGATCCCCAGGCTGCAAAGAGACAGAGGACATTATCCTGAAAGGATAATACATTACGAAACTAGTGTCGAAAAACTATAGCCTAACAATAGATTGAAACATGGTTCACCCGTGATAATGATTTTAGTGGAGAGCTATATACCTAACTAAAGAAAAATTGTGTACCTAGTTGTGTAGGTACATACATTTTTTTTCACTTTGTAGATGGGCCATTTTATTACTTTAACCCAAATTACGATCATGTGTCAGAACTATAAGTGTTGAGCTATAGTTTTACGACACTACCTTACTTATAAACGATGATTAAATTAAACAGCTCTCAAGTCAATTGTCATCTCTATTCATTGTCATACAAATGACAAAGATAGTTGTATATTTAATCAGTGGTTAAATTAAGAGGCGTTATTAAGTAAGGGGTTAGTAGGTACTTAGTAGTTTCCTAATGTAATTGCCGGCCTGTCATCACAAAATACACAAAGGTAAATGCGGTATCTATTCTGCTGATGACCTTAATTGACCCATGAGTGCAGTAAAATAAGACACAAAAAAAATCAGTTGTTTACAACTGCAACAGGCCACTCGTGCATCTGCGAATTAATTGTGTCTTATAATGATAACTATTTGCTTCCTATCAGTGATAAACTGATAACGCAATACTTGAGAACTGTGAAAACATTATTTTATTTTTAAATCTACACTTTTATATGGCATTCGAATTTTCCAGAATTCGGCTACCGATCAAGGCGCCAAGATAAACTTTTACAATATCAATAAAACTCACTTTAAATTTTTTTCATATGTAGGTAAGCAGGTACTCTTTGGTTATCAGGTCTTGAAAAGTCACATGCTTCATCATTCATGCTTCAAAGGGGATTTCTGGATATTATCATAATTATAAGTATTATCTGTCAAGCTACCTAGGTATAATTTAAGCAATTAGGTTAAAATAAACACTTAACCACTTCAGATTGCAGAAAATTTAAGAATAAAAGTTCTGAAAAATAGCATTACGTGAATTGCAGCAATTTTGCGTTTACTTAGAATTCTAGACTAGATTTTTTTCTGTGACCTTTTTAAAGGTTTTTTTTACAATGTTTTTCCTGTTACTTTTATGTTATCAGAGTAGGTAGAAATAATTATGCGGTAGTAGGTAGTTAGGTTTTGTAGTACCTACCTAAGTAAGAATTTAGGTACTATAGGAGTAGGGCCAAATCAATGCAATGCAATTTTAATATTGGGTGTAAGCAATGTTAAAGAATTTTCGTTTTAAAAAAACCGAGGTGTTCTATTATGTGCATAAGATTTTATTCGGATTGACGGAACTCTAACCGAGACGGCTACAAGAGTTATCACTTGAAGGAAGAAGACAATAGCCTATTAAATAATAGCTAGGGGAACAGTCACCAAGCCAGCGCCAATCACATAAAGCATACACAATAATCAACAAAACAAAAACAGGTTTAAAAAAAACCGACTTCCAAAAACTACACTAAAAACTATGAAATAAAAATGTTACACTTCCATAAATAAAAATCTAAATGTATATTGAAGTCGGCGGGGCCTCTTCTTCAGGTTTTTACCTCTCAGCCTTTGAACAGGAAGAACGTGCGCAGTTTGTGCACGTGCAGCTTGCTTTGCGCTTTGACAAATTAACATTTCCTTTCATTCCTCCTTAATCTACAATGTTGCTTATTTTTATGCTAGGCCCCGCCGACTTCAATATACATTTCGATTTTTATTTATGGAAGTGTAACATTTTTATTTCATAGTTTTTAGTGTAGTTTTTGGAAGTCGGTTTTTTTAAACCTGTTTTTATTTTTATATTTTTAGTGTAGTGTAACCATTCTTGTTGTTGTTAATAATTACAATAAAGTACCTACCATAAAATCATGGACCGAGCGACTTTAATCATTTATGTAGGTACTGCCTTTGCCACACATTTTGTATGTACTTTTACCGAGATCGATTACTTCCACGAATTTAAATAGGTACTTATATTCATAGATGTTGGTGGATAAGGGCATTTCAGTAAACAAAAACAGTGTTTTTTCAGTTTGTAATAGCAATAGGCTCGCTCCCTAGCCTTCTATCAAATGCGACTTAAGCATGAAAAAATTGTGTGTACTATACACCTCTGTCTAACCTTGCGAGAAATATCGGCGTGATGCATAATATCGAGATCGATTGCGTTCAGGAATTCATGTACCTACACAATATCACTTTTTCATCATCGTCATGATGTCATCGAGATACACCAAAATACCGTTTATTACACCTGGTTAAAAATCTACTCAACCAAAGGTAATAAAATTTATATGGGACCACCGCGCGAGGTTCTTCTACCACATGAAAAAATAATCACGTAAATCGGCTCAGAGATCACGGAGTAATCGGTGTACATACATGAAAAAAAAAAAAAAAAAAAAAAAAAAAACCAACCGAATGCAGAACCTCCTCCTTTTTGGAAGTCGGTTAAAAAGTGAACCATACGGCAACTAACTCAGATCATAGAAACAAGGAGATATCATAGCAAATTAGTACGGGAACAAATGATGCCACTTTTAGTACCTACATTTTTCGACACAATTGCGTGCATAATTAAGCGCTTCTTGTGAATAATAAAAAGATTTCCCACGCATTGAACATTTCGCACACCCTCAATCTAACACTGTTAATCGTCACTCAACACTAGCACTAAACTAAAACACTGTATTTATACCATCGATCGTGTTCGGTTCGTCGCCAGCGCGTACGTTTTTAATATGAGCAATTTGCTCAAGAGCAGGCATCAAGCTCGATAGCGCCTTGGCACATCTCCTTGTGTCTATGATCTGAGGCAACTAATATAAATCTTGCTTGATACTTCACTTCGGCAATTCTTGCTGTGCTAAATGTCAACGAAACCTCAAATACAGTACTTATTTATTTTATATACTTAAGTATATTTTTTATCATACTGTTGAGTTGTTGCGTAAGTCGTTACAATTTATATTTAATTATTTTACACACTGCGTCTTCGTTTATACTTTTAATTATTCTGTCGCAGGACTGCTGGCAGAAATTTCTTTAAAAATAAGCAGTACTTTCTTACTTAATCTTTCTTTTGTATTTGTTGTCTTTTGTATGTTGTTTGTACATAAATAATAAACAAATAAATTCCGCTTTATACACGACATTCATTGTTTCTGACACCTTGAAATGAAACAATTGACAGAAATGGAAAGATGTTTTAAATATTTTAGGGCTTATTGTATTTAGTCAGCTGAGGCGTCTTAAACTTAGTTCCCTATTCCACTGCGTGCCAAGTTAAACTGGACACGTTTACTTATCGATATTTTCCAAACAGGTTGTGCCAAAAGGGGTTGTTCACCTCTCCGTCTATTGAACTACGGTGTAAAGGCCCGATTCAAGGCTACGGCGTATGTTGTGTGCTAATAGCCATGCTAGATTATTCCCCTATAAGGATTTATATACCTAATAATGATGCCCTTGTGAGTTAGCAACACGAAATTACGGATTATGACTGTATTTTCGATGGTTGAGTTGTGTGTATTACTACAGTTATATATAGTTACTATATTAATGTGTTACTACAGTTTCGGTGAATAATAATAAAAAAATACAATACCTACTACTGTGCTGTGCAAAAAAGTTGATTTATCGCCTTATATTTTTTGTTTTAATTTAATTTAGAATGAAAGCTTTACGATCATAGCAAAGATCAGAATTATTGATGAGTATAAAAAGATTAAATGGAAAAAAAACATGTCCCGTAGGTAGTGTGATCTGAAGCTTGCACAGTGATCATTTTAGTTGTCTTGCGCCCGCGTCGGCAAAAATATAGATTTATTTTCTCTGTTTATCTTTATGTTTTCTAGATAATATGTAGGTAGGTCTGTACCACTTACGCCAGTGAATATTTTACGTAGGTATTTTAATTCATAACAGTAAGTACCTAATTCATAATAGTGATCATATTGTTACAAATTATATAAAAAGGATAGAAATAGCTTACAAAAACAAATAATCTAATAATCCCTATTTACAACTGTCTACTAGGCAGAACGATAAATATCAAATAATCAACCGGAAAATTGTAATAAAATTTATATAATTACAACAGGAAAGCAAATCGCAACCTTGAAATATTTCTCGTAATCTAGGTATGATAATTAATTAACTTATCTATTTGTGACAACAAGGATTCATTATCAAATAAAATAAAAACAATAGAGAACCACAGATAATAATATAATAATAATTTTCCTTCGTGTTTCCCCACGGTCGATCCTTGCCACGAAGGCTGACTAGATGACGATCGAGTGACGCATGCGCAAGTCCGGGACACGATTTCTATTATAGGATTTTGTAACTATAAACATAAAGGCCCTGGTATTATATGATCGAAGATTATTTTAGGATTAATTAGAAAAACAGAACGAAATAGATTACTTATATTAGATAAGTGGTTTTTAATTCTCTATTGGTAATTACGCTCGTTTGGGGGCGATAGATATTAAAATGATTAAGATTAAAAATACAATAAAATAAACCCGTTAACACAATTACTAAAATCATCAATTAGTGTCTAATTTTTAAACCCTAATTTCTGTGAGAAGTAAAGTCTGAGTGTTTTCAAAAATGCTTGCCATGGCAAATGAGATTAGAAACTGAAAAAAAAAAACAGAGTGAAAAACGTTTAAACCGATACTAATGCAAATTAAACTGATTTCAATACTTTGACAATAAGTGAAAACGGTAAAACATTTTTATCTGATGTTCTTCTATCTATTAATCTTTTTACCAACACGAGATGTCGTGTGAAAATCGTTCACACTTTCGAATCCATGAAATATGAAACTAGATTGACAAAAAATGATTATTTTTTAAGAATAACCGTAAAAATGACTGAGTTTTGTTTTTTTACAAACTGAGGGAACATTAAAATTTAATTCAGTTCATATCTTCAATATTATTTATTATCCACTCTTTTGATTCATTAACTTAGACAATGGTGCCGATTCTGTTGTTTACCAACTAAACTAATTTAGTCTCATTACGTCTCTTTCTAATAAAAAACATGAGAAAAGGATAGAAGATATTTAATCCTGTCAAATTAGTCCACTTGAATAGTTTTGTTTTCAATTTAGTCGTAATCGCAAAAGGTCATGACTATTTTCCCGTAAATGACAAGGGCGTAGACTAATTTGACAGTTCTAAATATTTTCTGGCTTTTTTCACTGTTATTTGTAAGAAAGAGATGTAGTGTGATTAAAATTAGTTTAGTGCGACGTTCAACAGAATCAGAACCAATATTATAGAAAAAGTTTTACCCCGCGGCTTCGCCCGCGTTTTTCGGGATAAAAGGTAGCCTGTGTTATTCTGTAAATGAAAAAACTGTAGATATTTAGGTAATTGCTTCTGACTAAAAAGCTTAGCCACATAAACTCTTACACAATCACATAGGTATCGTTTAAGTAATAAAACTAAGGAAACAGCGTATTTTTTATTGCAGATACCTGGACCCTAATGAGAAAAACCTACTTTTTATGCAAAAATTCTTAGAATGATATTCTGTACAAGTGCAAAATATGTGTATTTATGTATGCAATAATGTAATTATTATGCATGTGCTGGCTTTGTGCATCGCAATTCTCATGTACTTTACATAAATTAAGTTCTTTCGTACAGATGATCGTTATTAGGTAGGTATATTTCTGGACTCACGAAGCTAAAACTTGCAATGATTCAATAATTATTTTCAAAATCTAACGGCATAAGGATGAAATTAAGTAGCGGTTCTAAACTGAAAAGTTTTATACTTATGGGCTTTTAAATGCACAGTGGCATCAAGGATTTTTTTATTCGACTAAGATGTGAGATTTCCTGTTTCCAAAGGTTGGATATTAATTCCAACCTTTATGCGTTTGATTAAATAGAAATTGATGCTGCCTATACAGGGTAAAATTAAAACCAGTGCGGATATTTTAGGAGGTGAAAGTACTCATGAATATGAACAACTTTTGTTATGAAACCGACACTGGAATATGAAAAAAAGAATCAGCTCAGCAAAATGTATGGAACAGCTGTTTTTTTTTTTTATATTTCAGTGTCGATCCCATAATAAAAGTTGTACACCTCCTAAAATATCCGCACTGGTTTAAATTTTACCCTGTATATCTTTTAGAGCTGACGCACTGGTTACGTCCTTATGTTGTAAGGACCAAATCGAGAGGAGTTAGCCAGAATCGTTCCTACAAATAGGAACAGAAGAAGAATAGAATATATGTCCCTAATCTATTTTTCTATTCATTGAATCACTGACACATGGTCACTGTTACGCCCCCAGTGTACCTATTCGTTATTGTTTGAAATACCTTTGACCCTCCTTTTGGAACTGACAGTAAGTAGAGTGCCAAGCCATTTGTTTGCAGTCACTCCCAAAATAGATATTCATTTCTTTAATTTTGCAAACACAGTACATAATGAAACAGCTATTTATGAACAATACATACTGTATTAGCCCGCATCGCAAGTCACCCCTATCATGTAAATTAATACGTACTTGCTGAATACTTTATGCCGTGTTTCGCAAAATTGCTTTTAAAATCAGGCCATGCAGAGTTCTTTATGTAATACCAAGGAAAGACTTTTTGTGGATTTCCCATCAGTATGTGAGGTAAAATCGTTTTAAATTTTCCTTTTTTTAAGGTAAATAGGTAATTTGTATTATTGTGAAAAATTTATATAAATAACAGAATAAAGGTCCTGTTTTAGCGCATAGAGAAACGGTTAATTATCAGTTTTTGCTATAAAACTACCGTTACCATTACGTATCATTTTTTGTTTGCAGAAATCAAGAATTCAAGATATTACACAAATTCAGTTTATGTCATTTTTTCTGTGTCCAAATAAATATTGTTTATTCAATTATTCAATGTTAAGTACTTAGACACGAAAATATTTTCGTTGAACACATGCTAGCCCTAAGTGTTTCCGATAACTGAAAAAACAAACAGCGTTTTAACTAACACATTTATCTGGAAAAAATACAAATCCCAGCACCGCGATAACGCTGGCTGGCACAATAAACAATAATTTCTAGGAACAATGATTAGCATGCGCGTGCGCATCGATCGTGAACCGCATTATTACTATGAATGGTATTAGGTATCTGGACGTTTATCCATACCGCTCTTATAGCCTATAATATAATTTAATCTTTTAGCTATCAGACTTCAAGTACGTGTTTGCTATTTATTTCACTTCAAAATCTTGATAGTATTATAAATTCTAGTTTTCATTTAAATTATTCATAGCTGAAATCGTTAGCAGATAGAACTCCTTAAAGGCCAAGTGCATTACTTGCCAACTCTCTAAAGGTTCTTGAGGCATTGACTGACGTACCATAAGGATAAACCTAGTCAGTAAATGGCATGATAAGGGTCTTTTGTTTTATGTACAAAGAACACTGTACAATTTATAAAAATATTGACCGTCGCATCAGTTCTTGTTTAAAAGTTTGGAAGTCAATCTTGACATGAAAAGCTACAATAAAGCATCAATCCTACTATCCTACTAATATTATAAATGCGAAAGTTTGTGAAGATGGAAGTATGTATGGATGGGTATCCACCCATCCATACATACTTCCATTCTCACAAACTATGTATGTTGCTCTTTCACACTAAAACTACTGAATAGATTTTGCTGAAAC
Source organism: Thalpophila matura (assembly GCA_948465475.1). NCBI lineage: Eukaryota > Metazoa > Arthropoda > Insecta > Lepidoptera > Noctuidae > Thalpophila > Thalpophila matura. Next base: position 5,984,396 of record OX419183.1, on the reverse strand, counting down.
TTTACATGGCTACCTTTTATCCTGAAAAACGCGGGCAAAGCCACGTACATTTAAAAAGAAGTCCTGACTCACTGACTGACTGACTCATCAACGTCCAATCCAAACCCTTGGACCTAGAAAACTGAAGTTTTGCACAGAGGTTCCATTATTAAGTGGACAAGGAATAAGGCTGAACTTTTCGAAATTCCTACGGGATACTAGAGTCCACGCGGACAGAGTCGCGGGCAAAAGATAGTAAGGGATATAACCAACTTCCCTACTTAAGTGTTATTTCGTTCATTTATTTAAATTGTGCTATTCATAATTTGTTTTAATTTACATAAAAAACTACAGGATCAAAATATCCAGCCTATTATTCCGGCGCCTAATGTCTACCGTATAATAATATAATAATTATATTATTATAATAGGTAGGTATGTTTATATTTTGTTATCATGAAACATTTTCCTCATAACAGTGTGCATTTAATCATCACATGGCATAATGACTCAAACAAAACAACTCTGTTACAAATTACAAGACTGTTTTATAGATGTTTTGATAACAACTGATTTAAAAAATCATTACCCCTCTTTTTGGCTTTGCCGGAGTCGGGTTAAAAGGGAGGAGGTTCTCAACTCAACTGTACTTATTATTATTTACAGCAAAAAATGGTACCTACTTAAGTAGGTTCGGTTCGGTTAGTGGTAATGGATTCACGCTATACTTAATCCCGCGTGTTTATGTCGACATCAAAGTAGAAAAAAAACTTTGAGTGAGTGAGTCAGGAACCATTGTTTATTAATTCTGTTTCATTAGCTGGGATTTGATGGGTAGCATATATCTACATCTAGTTATTGATAATCTAATTAAGCTACACGTAAATCCCTAACATTGTTGTCGTTATGTAATCGGTGAGCGGGTTTCCCTCACACAGCGCGTGTTTTCTGTTTTAAGTGCATGCCATGACCAGGTTTCCCTCACACAGCGCGTGTTTTCTGTTTTAAGTGCATGCCATGACCAGTGATTAGATATTAATAACACAATTAGGCCGAAAGGTCGCCATATCTGTGTGTAGGCTATAAACTGGGACTTTGGTCTGGGCTAATTGGTGGTTAGTGATCCAATGTGTATTAATCTTGATTAATGTGTTCAATATTGCAGATGCAATGCGGCATTTTGGAAAAAAGGATGACAGTCGACGAATCAGTAGATTTTGACTAAACTGACACTAAAAATGGCATTCTGCTAATCAGTGGGCTGATCACGAGATATTTTGACGTATGATTTGGATATGGCAATGTGATAGTAATAGCAACATACCATCTTTTATGTTGTTAAGTACACAGAGTAATAAACTTTGACAATCCTAGCACAGCCATCTCACTGTAAAATTACGTTTTGATATCATCATGACAATAAAGGACCTGGCACGACCCAGAGATACGTTTTGATGCAGTCCTGATAGGTAGTACTGTAACTAACCGAGGTTCCATGTAAGGACTGTCGATCGAAGTTAAAAGACTCGTCCCTAGTGCCTTGTGCTAGTTGCTCAATGCCGCCCTTGAGAACAGGAAGGTTAGTGCTTAGCCAATGTGTACTTAATGTACCTAGACCATACCATTTTCTTGATTAAAGTGCATTTTGTCGTGCTTAGTTAGTATGAAATTGTTGATTTTACTTCAATATCCGTTATACTTCATTATGGTATGAACAATGCTTGCTGAACTAGTGACTAACGGTATGTTATAGATACATAGTTTTAACAGGTCCTTGGTGGCGATTCACTTAAAAAATATCCTAAAATCTTTACTTTACAAAATAAACAAAATTGACTACGTAATATTAATAGCTTGAACATGTGCTTCGAACATTGTGATTAGGGTTGTAACGGAACCTCGTCTCCAAATCGGCAAATGCGGAAATTCCGCATGAAATTGTACCTCCGCCTCCGCAAGTTGAAGTAACTCCTACGATGAAGAAGAATTTAACGACAAATCTATCAAACCGTTTAGGCTACAGAGCGTGTAAAAGACATACTCAAGGGCGTAGATAGGATTTTGTTCAGGGGGGCAGGCAAGAAAAACATACATAGAAGAAAGGTGTACCTACGAGAAGATCCCCTTAGGGAGAATGCCGTAGTTTAAGCTTTATTCAACTTGACGCGAAATAATCAATTTACGAACGATTTAAATTTTAAAACACTTTTTCTTTCTAACATTATTTAGGGGTTCGCGACAAGATTTACGCTATGATGGCGGATGGAAAATGAAGATTGCAGGGGGTTTGCAGTCGTTTGTAAACATTAACCGGGCTACGTGGGGCCATAATTTTGAGAAACCCCTGGGCAACATAATGTTATGGTGGTCTTTCTACAATCACGAATATTACGGTCACAGATAATACAGTACTACGCGTACAGATGCCTCATCTCATACAAAAAAACGTGTTCGCCGCCGTACCGCGGGCTATCGGGCTAAACATTTTTTCGTAACTACATGATTTTTTTTTAATTTGAACAAATATTTATATTTGTCTATTTATTCATGTTCTACATTTTACACAAACTTCAATAAAAAATCGATACGTATAACGCCATCTATTAAGAGTTACTTGAAGAAATGTATCTTTGTTCCTGATGAGACCCCATGTTACGGGTTATACAATGACATCCAATTCAATCTGACGTGTTTCCGCAATTATTTTGTATAGGTAGCAATGTAACCGGAAGCGATAAGGTTATTAAGATATGTTTTTAAACAGGCATGAAAGTTTGGACAGGAAACAATATTAATTGAGTCGTCAAGAAAGGTACGATTTTTAATTTAATAATTGCTTTAATATCAACTTTTTCTCATGCGACAGGTTTTGCCCTCAAAAAAGCAATGTATTCTGTATGGTCTTGTCTATAGTCCCCGTGGCTATAGAAAGAGGTACATGAGAATTATCAAGTATCCAGGTATAATACCTAAGTATCTACACTTTCCTGTGATATTTTACATCAACAATGTTATAAACTGTACGAACAGTTTAAAGCAAAGTTATAGTCTGAGATTATTAAGTAAGTGTTAAACCATTTGAAAACATTTCGACTAAAAGCCTGTTAATCGAAATGTCAGGTTACAAGCTGCCTGTTTTTCGATCAAAATATCTCTACAGTTAAATTCTTGATGAAAGTATGTGTAATAAAAAGAACCGGACACGCGCAAGGACTCGCGCCCAGAGGGTTCTGTAGAAACTTAATTATATGTAATTTTTTTTTTTTGTGATGTAACAACAAATTAACGATATTCGGATTTTGTACTTTACTTGTGCTGCGAAAACTTGCTTCTTGCCAAATTTCATGATTCTAGGTCAACGGGAAGTACCCTGTAGGTTTTGATAAGTGAGTTTGCGAGTACCATACGTACCTATAAAAACATGTGACATAAATGGACGAATCTTTTGATTGCGTGGCTTTACAAGCTTGAATTTTTTTACACCTCCAAGGGACCATAGATTTGACATTAACATCAACTTTATAGGTAAGTACCTCTACCCGTTCCTATGAAAAATTGTCTTGACAGACCTAGGAGTTCAGTTTTTCCTTTTGAGATACGAAATCTTAAAACAGCTATGTGACGTCACTTGTTATTATTTGTAAAGGCACAATATTTCCGTGACGCTAAATAGGTGTTTATACTACTTATAATTCCTCCAATAAATAATAAATTATCAATTTCGGAATTGTCCTATCGGAAACGTTAATAGGTATTTCATGTTATGCCGCAGGGTGATTACCTAATCAGATATTTAATCAGATCTTTTTCATTCTGACACATTCAATGTAACATAAATAATAATAATAAAATTTATATAATTAATGTTTTTAAATTGGTATTTAATTTTATACTTAACATTATTAAATACATAATGTTCTAAGACTGCATTGCATTTTATTTGTTCGTCACGGGAAGTCAACGAGTCAAAGAGTCAACAAGACGATGCCACGTTGAATAGAATATGGCAATAATTGAAAAACTATTAGTTTTTGTGTCGAAGTAGGTAATCAGCCAAATATTCTTAATTGAATATTTTTCCTGAACTTATGGTATTTTTCCTTTTTAGGGTTCCGTACCAAAATGGTAAACAAACAAGGAACCCTTATGGTGCGACTTCGTCTGTCTGTCTGTCACACCTGCTTATTTCAGCAACCACTTATGCTATCGACTTGAAATTTGGAACAGTTATAAAGAATGCTTGTCCAACTTTATTGCAAATGAAAAAAGTCCAAAAATATTTTTATTTTCATTGCAAAAGGGGCCGGAGTGGGGGTCCGAAATTTCAAAGTGGGGTTACTAGGTCAAGTGACATATCGTATGAAAGGGCTTGATCTGCACATTTTAAAATATATTTTTATTTTATTTTATGTCTCACAGTTTTCGACATATGATGAAAAATGTCCAAAAAAATACCATTCCCCCCCTTTATCTCCGAAGTTTGCGGGGCGAAAAATCTGAAATAATTAGAGTTGATAGGAATTGACCCAAATATGGCACCAAAAATAAAACGATGTTCCTAACTAGTACAGTTTTTTCAAAATCATCAAAATTCCTTCACAAACAAACTTAGTTATGCGGTCCGGATTTTTTCACTTTATACGTCCAAAAATGATACGGAACCCTCGGTGCGCGAGTACGACTCGCACTTGGCCGGTTCTTTTTTTTTCTACTACATGAACCTTAATTAGGCCTATGCCAAATTAATAAAATAATTACTGTCCTAGTAACGTTGTAGGACTTCGCGATAAGACTAAATTAGCGTTGTTGGTATGCGAACACAAGGACGAAAAGACGAATTTATGCTATTATCTTCGTATTTTATTTAATAAAGTCACCAATAATAAGTAATTAGGGTTCCCATAATTTACAGGACGACCAATACGGGACGTTTGACGCCGAAACGCAGCGTTTTAACTACGAAAGACACACCGCGCATTTTGTTAACAGCTGAATTTTGATCTCAAGCGTAGTTGACATCAATAGTATGAAATAAATAATTATAAGAAAATTAAATCAAATGTTTTCGCGTCCCCACATGTGGTATTTGTCGAAATTGTTGAAAAACAGGACAAATACCTACGGGACAAGTAGCAATACGGGACGCGATGGTCAAATACGGTGACAGTCCCATATAGGTCTACGGGACGTATGGCAACCCTACCAATAATGGCAAATAGAACAGCCTTTACATTAATTCCAAATAGGAACACACACAGCTAAAATTAGAACACTAGACTTTTCACTATAAACAGTTATGGTAATTCGACACAATAGGTAATTAGCAATTACCTAAGTCTAAACACAGCGTTTACTATTACAATTGTTAGCAAATTCATGTCAAATATCTATTTTGTCACACAACACAAATGTCAAATGCAATAATACTATAAATAATATTTTGTTGCAAATTAGTCGCGGAAAGGCATAACTTTTCTTACGCTTCGAACGTCTTGAACACCAAAAGTTGCTTGTGCGCATTCGTTTCGGGGATCACTGACCTGCCGCGTGACTACCAAACTATAGCTATTTATTTACGTAATGTAGTTGACATTAGGAATTCGCCAAGTATTTATTACGAATCACACCTTTGTATTGGTTGCTGGGATCGAGGGGCCCCGATTAGTTTATTCATTAACTTTAAAATATGCGTGTTTTGGTCAGCGCCCTTCAAAACTTTTTTTTCGGTCTTTGACAAACACATTGTTTGCGTAAGTGTGATTCATTGTTTTCAAGCCTTATTGACCAGCCCTGCCAAGTTTTATACTTGAGAATATTTTTTAGATATTTGCAATTCCTAATGTAAGACAGGTGAGGTCAATGTCCTTATCCTATCAAGTAGTTGGTATACGAACAACCTGACTTTAATTATGGCCACATTTTACAGAGTTAGCATAGATTAAAGTAAACATTTAAAAAAATAAAACCGCCTTCAAAAAGAGCACAATAATGTTTTATGTGAATTTAAACTGTTTCGGAAGTGAATGCCGTTGATTCGGTTTGATTCGTCGCCGACTTCAGAAACTGTTTCTCACGTAACATTATTGTGTTCTTTTTAAAGGCGGTCTTGATTTTATTTAAGTTTATTCATTATAGATAAGCTTCCTCTGCCACATGAAAAAAGAATCACATAAATCGGCTTATAAATCCCTGAAAATCGAATCGATCGAATTAATTGATTTCTCCCTCTGCTAAGGTATCTGAAAGCGTACCGGATTAATAATGTATAAAAATAAAAAAAAACCCTGTCGAATGCATAACATCCTCCCTTTTTAGAAGTCGGTTAAAAACTTATCTACCTAGTATTTTTATACTATGATTGTTGTAAATAAAAAAATAAGAATAAAAAAAAAACATACAACACAAACATACAAACAACCCTATATAAATGTTTATCCCCTACTACTAAAAAGTCAATCTTGTCAACATTAAAATAGATCATGGAACTAGTCTTACAAAGTAATCCAATAAATAGATACTAGTGCTAGATACCTAATTGTGATAAAACTAAATAATAACATAATAATTATTAATTTTCTTACTGACTTGTAAAGGACAAGTCGCAGTGGATAATAATTTTTATTGGAAGAGTACTTAGAGTTTTTTTTTAATTTGACGCGTATTTTGACGTAGGTACATTGATTGAATAAAGTTATAGATGTCATGAAGATGAATGAACATGAATGAAAATACTAAGCGTTGAATTGTAAATGTTATCCAAATTATCTACTATTAAAATAAAATGAGCAACACACTCTTTCATAAACGACATCCGGCTCGAAGGACCAAATGAAATTTGATGTTTCTTTCTACCTATAATCTAATCAAGTACATTAGTACATTATTATAATTCATTTTGATTACTTAGTTCTTTGATAAAAGGATTTTCCACTTCCTAAAGATTTCATAATCAATATAAAAAAATGCACTCGGTACAATTTTCTCTTACGCTCTCGGCACTGATCAAGTAGGTATCTTATGTAGCTTGTGTACAAATAAAATTATAGACGATATGTGACAACATACAATAAACGTCTTATTCTTAATTACAGTACCTTGGATATACTTCCGACAAGAAATAACTGTTTACGAGCGAAGTCCAAATATGAACCAAACCTTGATTAAAAAACTTTAGACTTTAATTATCGTATCGTACGATACTTCGTGATTTGTTATTAAATGAGTTCTAATGTGTCAGTTACTTACCTTTAACCATTGTTGGTTTTTTATAGAATTATTCCTTCAGTATTTTTTTTCTTTCACTCATCTCTTTCTGTTTTTAAAAGTAAATAAAACTTTTTGGAAAGCACCATTTTTTTAAAGCATCAACGGAATAATCTATCAGATATCAAAATCTTGTAATCGATAAAAAAACTCGTTACTTTTTATCTTTTTGATTATAATGTAAGTTTAATTGAAGAAAATAGTTCTTCAGACATACCCCTCTCGTCCCATCTAATTCACTTCATCACTTACCTGAAAGCAAAATAAAAAAGGTTAGAAAAGTCGAACACAAAAGTAGGAGGAAATGAAAAGTAACAAAAATTAGCATTAAAACTGTTATCGGTGCGATATCGGCGTGTTTCCGCCACACTTCGGTAAACGCCTCGACCGGTGTGCAAACGAAAACATTCACCTACTCACTCAGTTTGTTACAACTGTTTTTCTTTTGGTTTTACAATATCTTTGAACCGGTGCCGGTGTTTGTAGGAAACTTGCACCGGTTCGAAGATACGGACGGGAAAGTTTGCATGAGGGGGGTCCGATTTAACTAGTAAGCAGAAGTTAAGTAGGCACTGTAGGTTAACGAAGTTTGTTGGAGAAAGACCTATACTAATATCTAACTGACTTTGCGACAAAACGTCAACAATGGAATTCTAACCCTACTGAATTCAAAATCACGCAATGGATCGTAATTTGTCGATATTTTTGTTCATCGTAACTTGACAGTATAACAACCTTAGCAGCTATTATTAATTATTATACTGATAAATTAAGATGAACCATGAACATCAACCATTTACAACGCAAGGCGTGATTTTGAATTCGGCCGGGTTAGACCTTCATTAAAGTTTATGTTTGTCTCAAAGGAAGCTGATTTAAGTAGTTAAAGACAGGGTGACTGAATAAACAAGGGACTATTGAAGTAGTGTATTCAATATACGCTTTACGCTCGATTTACTAAGGGTCTACATTGAAATAACGAAAAAGTCCCTCGTTTAACAGCATGTAAGTCACAAATATACTTGCTTATGTTAATACAGGCATATAAGCATGTTTCCCACCAGTTTCCCACCCATAAGCGGAGTGAGTGGGCTAGGTAGGTACTGAATTACTTATTCCTAAGTGCAATGGCGAGTTAGCTTTCCATTCCGACCTCGCCGACGAGGCCCGTCGCGACGTCCCCATCATGACCCGAGTCCGCCGCCGCGTATGACTCAGTCCCCTAACCGACCCTTGCTCGAGCCAGCCCGCGCTGAGCCTGTAGATTTAAATATGTCCCTAAATCATATTAATCCGTTCCAGCTAGTAGCCCCTCCCTCTAGTTGTCCTCCCCCCAGCGACGCCCTAAGCCGAGGTCCGTACCCCAATAGGGGGTGCCCTTAGCGTGTGGTCGCTTAGTTTGTAGTTTTTATTTAGTTTTAAGCCTGGCTGGAGGCATTTGTAAGTCCTCACCAGATGACCGGTTAAGCAGTGACGGCTGTTAGAAGCCAACTGCGAGAGGCCCTTTCAAAAAAAAAAAAAAAAAAAAAAAAAAAAGGCGAGTTAGCTTGGTAGGTAACTGCTTCTGAATTATTAGATCCAGTGGTATTCAGAAAGAGCATTAGTTTATCGACAATTTGTAAGACAACACTTGATAACAATATTCAGTAAATGTTCACGAATGTAATAAGTGATAGTTAGTAAAACATTATCTAAAATACTGCCTGTCAAATCTTGATTTTTAAATAAACTGTGCCATTAATCTCCTGTCACTCATAATTAGAATGTCCTCTTTATCCAGTCCAAAAAAACTTGACTAATAACCTGTTTTGGCGAATGTAACCTAATCCAACTGATTAGCCGACTCCCAGGATGTGACATGTGTTGGTCAAAAAGACCCGTTGTCAAGCTATTCTGCCTGTGACATTTCATTCATAGGGTTAAAATGTTCCACATGTTGCATGTATCCGCTTGGGACGAATTGACCCGCGGTGTCGGATTCACTGGAAACTGGTTATGAGAAGGGTTAGACAGCCAATTACTGGCCATCAAAATGACGTAACATAATAAATGTTTTCTATATTTTCTATACGTATATAACGTATAACGTATACGTTTTATGTTTATTTTGAGATTTTTTTGATTGGCCTGTAAATTAATAATAATGGAATTTGGTTTTTATAACCTGTACCTAATCCCATTTTTGTTATAATTTTATAAACAAAATCATGATTCACGATCAAGCCAAAATTTCGTTTAGGTAGGTACCTACGTCCAATCAATCAATCAATCAATCAATCCAATCACAGAGCTTAATTATTTTTAACAATATGTATTTATCTTTATGGTCATAATCTTTTATTTATCTCGATCAGCATGTGACAGGAAAGTGCAATAACTGTAGGTAGATAACCTTTTTCCTGCTTTCCCCAAATATTTTCCAGCTGTTTGATATAAATTATTAGTCTGGTGGTCTGGTAACATTAAATTTTAGTCTGGTGTTTACTTTTACAGACATTATTTTTATCTTTTTACACGAAAAATTAAAAGATTTTTGCCGGTGAGGTAACGTCAATTTTTTTTTCTTCAAAACCGAATGATGCATGTGATGTGTAGTTGTGTAAGTGTACCTACTAATCATTACGTAGATAGGTATTCAATTAGTAGAGTAAGAGAATTAGTAGAGCCAATGCCAATGGAACAGCGATAGGAAGGCAAAACTTTTATCAGCATCAGAAAAAATAAAACAAAAAACACAGTTGTTCGAAATTTGAATAGCACTGATTCCAATCCCGAACGTGATCTTGACAGCATTCTCCAACATCCATAGTTTGCTTCACTGCGGCTAAACTTTCGAGTCTCGACAAAAAGTGTTTAATTTGCGGTAATCCTTAGGCATGCAGTGACAAAATCGTTTGTTATTGTTCAAGCGCAGTCGTCGAACCCGCCGTGTCGTAACCACAATTTGAAGTCGCAACGAAGCCACCGTTTTTGCCGCAGAAGGTAATTTAACACTCCTGCTGGCTAATCAAACCAGCATCACTACTATCACTAGACCCCTCTTAGTAATAAACTTCTCTACTTGAATAGGTCTTGAAGACTGGTCTACCTACAGTTATTACGTTATGCATTTCCGTAATAGCTGGTAATGCAAAATAATTATTTTATTACCTTCTAATGATGTTATAATAGTGTTCATTCAGAACTTCATTATTCATTATACTTAGGCACCTTATAGTGTATCTATTTGTTACTATAGCGAAAACCGCAATTAAATTAGTTTAATGTTGGCGATATAAATGGATGAGTGAGTTACCTTGAAAAAACATGCCTGTAGTACCTACCTATTTATTTACAGACATAAATGTAGACTGAAAAACTTTAGCAAAACAATAGATTTAAATTAGTGACTCAAAAATCTTAAATAGAAGTTTGTTCACGCCTCAAAAGGACGATCTATACCTACTAATGTTATAAGGAGAGAGTGCGAAAATGAATTTGTGTATATTTGGACGATAATCTCCGGAACAACTGCACCTAGTTGAAAAATTCTTTCACCATTTGAAAGGTTCACAAATAAAAAAAATAGTTTCTAATAATCTGTAGACATACCTACAGCTTAGAACTATAAAATAGTCTAAAACGAATTATGCACCGGGTGATTGTTCCCATAAAGTTTATAAACACATGTAAATGCTACACGAGCCGGCTTCCGATACATTACGACACGACTTTTTTTAACGACTTCTAGAAAATTATCTATTTTTATTGATTCGCATAGGCACGATAATGATTTTATTAGTGTTTAGCCAATAAATGCAGCTATTAGATCAGCTATTAGAACATTGCTCTAATGCTACTTTGAGTCGATAAGCACGTGACTTCCACTATAATAAATCGATTTTTTTATGGTGCAACACTTGTTTATTAGAATGCAACGGCCACCTTTACATTTTGTTACCGTTTTAAAACTCTTTAAACGGTAACGAAAAGTATATTGTTGACGATGTCCGACTTCATTGGATTGCCATTTTTCAACACAAATCAACATGGAAGCCTAGGGTTCCGTACCTCAAAAGGAAAAACGGAACCCATAAAGGATCATTTTGTTGTCCGTCTGTCCGAGGCAAGACCCGTAACGGGTTTAGGTTTTAATATTATATTATAATAGTGATCTTGCTCATAGATGGCACTATTGCATATTAGTGGAATAATTTATTTTATTTTGTACATAATATATATAAGCTCCTGCGATCAGATCAAAGGAAACTGATCTTTGTGGGCATGTGGTCATGGTAAGGTTTCCCCCAGGCACACCAAGTTTTTTTTTAAGGTCTCTGATTGTATATCATTAATTCATTACACACTTCAACGAGCTGAATTTTTGATAGAACTGCATACTGTAGATACCTACCTACCAACAAAAGTTTTGACTCATTAACGAATCATTTATACTCGTAGAATATTTCGGGCTAAACCATCAAAGAACGTGCCTAAATCGCTAATATTGGAAGCGGTGGATTCAAAATGGTCGCAAAATGCATTAAACCTTTTTTGATGCAAACCACGTTTGACGTCAATTTCCTGGAATGTCAGCACCGCAGACTACAGGAAAACATAAAGGAACTCTATAAATAAGTGTTTAGCATTATCAACAGGTAGGCGATTAGTCATGCGCTTGCGCCGGGGAAGCCCGTATCACCTTACAATAATATTTACAGTGTGTAATTACGTTAAGATTATAATTGTTATAAACGAGCGCTTCCCAGCGTGATACAATATTTGATACGTCTTCATTTAGTAGCAGCTTTGGCTTCTACATTATAATATGCATTTTGAGTCAGCAAAAAGGAAAATGTATGAAAATGCACCAACAAGGACCACGTTCCCTAAGGCGCAATGCATACAGACAGAGAAGGCACAGCGTGACATGACTTTTTGTCAATAGTCAGTTTGACTTTTTGTCCGCGTTCGCTGTGTGCGCCTTATACATATTAGTATTTTTTTTCAATGCTTACTTAAAATTCTTAAATAGGTAGGTATTTATTTTCTGGTCGTGATTTAAAGTATGTTTGTGAAACGACTGAAATTAATTCACATTTCGCCACAAAACACCACTCTAAATTAGATTCTTGTTTCTAAATACTCTTTCTTACCTTGTTTTATCTGTTTCATTTCGTAACGAATTCTAAGACAATATTTTCATGAGTTCTTAACAAATCGAAAGATGAATTATTTTTATATAAATACTTAAGTTTAATGCAGGTTTAGCAGGAAACAGGCGTAGAAATGTATATAAGCTTGGTCTTACGTCTGCAATTAAGTTAAGTAATATGCTTTCACTAGGCTTACTATGTGTAGGTATTGTAGGTAATCATTCAACAGGATTGGATTGGAACTTACGACCTTTCGATCCGGAATCAACGCCTTAGCATGGCAACATTAATTCATATTTACATACTTGCAACTTAGCTCGATGGTGAAAGTTGCACAATACAGGTTATAGATATTACTTCTAAAACATTCGTTGAAAAATTAAATCAAAAATTATGTTTTATATCATACTAACACTGCCCGCGACTTCATCCACATGACCCACAGTAACGGTTAATTTTTTCGGGATAAAAAGCTGATAGTACTCAGGGATAACAGCTTAGCTTCCTATAGTGAAAGAATTTCCAGAATCGGATCATTAGTTCCGGAGATTACCTACCATAAACATACGAACTTTACCTCTTCATAATATTAGAAGGTAAAGACAATCTTAACGTTGTCTACAAATTTGAGGCATGGCAACCGGTTTATATTTTTATAAAAGACATTTTATAAATTGGTAAAAACCAAATTCAGACACTCTACACACTAAAACGTAGGTAATACAGTCAACATGACAGACTTTATTTTTTGGCACACAACAAGGCAAATGCAGTGATTTCAATAAAATGCATAATGAATCAAGTCATTGAAGGTGTCGAAAGATATCTAGTCATCATTTTTTTGGCCCGTCGCATCAGTCAGAGCACAGAGCACAAAATAAATAAAACTGCGGGCCGGGTGCCGGCGCGGGCGCAGCTAACGGGACACAAGAATGCAGACCCGCACAGGTGGACGGTGGATCTAGCGACCTACGAGTTTCGGATCTGCGACTGTACGATGAATTATTAATTTTTGAAATTGTTTGGCATGTTTGAAGTAGTGATGCATCTGTGTTTATGCTCGCACTTGACGGTTTAGATATAAATACGAAGTTTCGTTGATTGATCGTTGAAACTTTTGTCATAGTTCGTAAAATATAGCTTGATCTCTGTGAGAGATGTCAAATACGAACAAATAATGTCAAAATGCATTAAAAATGTACGGATTTGACATCTGTCACAGAGATCGAGCTATATTTTATGAACTATAGAATTTTGCCGTTTTTCCTCAGGTTTGTCGATTGGTGTATGGCATGATTTGTTTATTTTTGAGGAAATGTATCTTATGTTATCGATTACTTATTCATGAAAGTAAATTTGCAAAACAATGTTCGATTAGTGCATTTAGGCCTAAGTTCACCGACAAGATAACAGTCCAATAAATTGAAAACGGCTGATTAACTTGACGTTTTGTATAGAAAAATATATTATAAACACCCGTTTTCAACTTAACGGACTGTTATCTTGTCAGTGAACTTGGCCCTTAGTGCAGTTTCACATAATCATTGGTAGTGGCAAAAATAAAAATAAAATATTCATAAGAAATATCTCTTACAAAAATCATTAACAAGCAAATTATTTAGGTAAACGTAAACACTTTAATATTAACTTTGCATTATTGAAACCTAGTTATTCCGCTGACTACAAGTAAACGAATCGCCAGTTATAGGGTCTTGGCAATCAATAAAATTATACATAATTAGCAGGTAAAATATCAAGAACATACTTTACGTTTAATCTATTTTTATCTTCTTTCTTGTATTCAGTATTCGATACTATAGGTAGGTAGTTCGATTAAATATGGGACCAACATTTAAATCACGACAAAAAATCCACAGTACCAAACAAAAATATTCATAAAAGCTGATTTTTTTCGTGATTTCAAGGTAGGCCCGGTTATTAATCGAACTAGCACTTATCGAAATACTGAATACCTCCTTCAATATGTACCTCGTTTAACCATCACCCAGTATAATCAATAAAATATACATAATTATTCATACCGATACAGTATGTTCTCGAATAAACACTATCGCAAAAAACAGACCTAATACTACGCGAAAAATATTAATTTGCTAAATCGTCATCAAATGCGTCAATCTCTTTACTAGACCCTTCTATAAAAACTGCTGTTAAAACAATCTGATCCAGAGAATGAAACCATTTGCAAGGTATCTATGAATTGGCGTTCATGTTATTATTTCCAAATCAATGGAAGATACTTACCTCCTCAGACCCCCTCTAAACACTTAGTTGCTCCTTATTCTTAAATTATTTCATGGAACCCGCAGAATGTTTGTTCATTCTTTCATTGCCAAGATTGCAAAACAATGACATAAGTGAAGTTAATGGCTTCACTCTCACTGTTTATGTATGTATTACTACTGTCTCTGTCATGTTCTTGCAACTCACACAAATAACACGATGTCGTTATTTTCTTCATACAAACTTTTCCACTCCTTTAGGGATGGAATTCCAAAAAAATCTTCAGTGCAACTTTATAGTACCGACTCAAGGAATATTTTCTCTACATTTCAAATCCACCAGTTTAGACTATGCGTTAACTTATTTGTATCAGTCAGCCACGATATTGTTTTATAGGTATCATAATTATCTAATATTATAAATGAGAAAAAATGTTTGTTTGTGTGTTACCTTTTCACGCTTAACCCACAGAACCAATCATCATGAAATTTTACATATTATACGTTTTCCGGGGTACAGAAAAGGACATAGGGTACCATTCATCCAGAAAAAAGTACTGCTCCCGAGAGAACAATAACTTTCGACGATCACAATTACTTTAGGGCGCTAGATGGTGCTACGTGTATGTCACGCGGAAGAAGTCGCAGGAAAAGTGCTAGTAGAAAATAAATACACCAGCTCTACACAGAAGCTTATTTATTATACAGTCTGATGTTCTATGAATTGCAGAAATAATGGCTACGGTTTAATAACCGTAGCCATTATTTCATATTAGTGATTCAGGATTGGCTGTCAATCTGCCTTTCATTATATTTACGGAAGTAATCTTCCGTAAATATAATGAAAGGCAGATTGACAGCCAATCCTGAATCACTAAATAACCTGTAAATATCTGTCCTTGTCATTTAAATGTGAATGAAGTAAAAGGACAATACACTATATAACAGCATTTTAGTTATAAAACATTTGCGTTTAAGACATTTATGAGGAAGGAGCTAAATTGATTAATGGATAATGTAAATCGATCGACATAAAATGGCCTTTCTTTAGCCAACGCGCCACGGTTTAAAATACACTACTGCTTTTAATACAGAACATTAATCAAAGAGTTCATAAACCTATCAATGAACGTCAAAGCATTGGTCTTTTGAAACGGGAGCTATAAAAAAGGAAATCACTTCTATCACTACACACATTCGTGGCTCGATTAATCGGATTGCCTCGGAATCCTGTTTATTCAAATCGATTCTAATAATTCGAATACCGATTTTAATATTTTCATGCAAATCTCGATTGGGTCGAGTTTAATACATATTATATGCGCGGGTTTATTGGAAATTCTTATGACATCATCACGTCACAATACTGGTTGATAGGGTATTAATAACATGAAATTCTTATTATTATCAATATGAGATACCTATAGTGGGATCGCTCTCTTGTGTGCTTATAGTCCGTTACAGGGTTGTTAGATGTACGCTCCGTATATAAAAACAGACAGCTCTTCTACCCGAAACGTATTATTTTATTTTATTTAGTTTTCTTTGTTAGCTGTCTGTCTGCTTAGAATCTTGCCTGCACTTTAAAAAAAATATCTACTAGTTTGTTATTAATTAATGTTATTATAGATGTTTAACGACCAGCCCCATAGATTGGAAATATCTACCAGATAAATGAAAAAATGGATCAGGATCTCATGAAATTATAATATAAGTATGTAGGTAGGTATAACAAAAGATAAACGTAATTTATCTGGATGACACCATAACTTTATTTGGAAAACTATGATTAACAGTTCAACTTTACAAGTCTTAGGAAACGTCCTTCTTTCATATAATGTACTTTACACCTCGGGATATTGCCAATTCAAGGAAGATCACAATGATGATAATTCTCATTTTAGAACCCAGAACTACCTAGAACTGACCAGTAGTTGTTTATACTGAAGGTACAAGAAAACGAAGTGCTAACAAGTCGATTCAACGAATCGTTTACAGCAAAGAGGCTCCTCGGATTCATATTCATGGTGACAATTTATGAGAATATCCTGGAACAGGACTGCGAAAATACTAAATTGCAATGCGTAATATGTGATAGAAAATAGACTCACGTAAGCTTTCGTGGATTTTAAAAGAAGCACGTCTGACGCCCGATTTTACGAACGATTCTTGGGATAGTTGTTTTGGAATAGAAAACAACTCCCTTTTCTTAAGCCTGCAATACATGTTGGCCGAGCGTTGTCGAGTGAAGGCCAATACCAACATGTAGACGGTATATTTGCCTTGTCTTGCTATCGCTCGGTGTCACTTGCCTAGTTGGTCGAGTATAGACAAGCGCCAACGTGTATAGACCTCATTTGACGTAGCTTGCCACAATTGGCAGTCGCTCGCGATCACTTGCCTCACTTCGGAGCGGTGTCGGTTTTTCTGCACAAATCAAAGGCGCTCGCGCGCGCTCGTACAATAGTGTTCACATGTTTGTCCGCGCGCTATTATGCGGTTGACGTCAAACTTGCCGAACGTGTAGACAGTAGCGCTTGCCTTGTGTCAATTTGTCTAGGCTCGCGTTGGTCTAAGCTCGGCCAACGTGTATTGCAGGCTTTACGCTCATAATTAAGTACCGTGCCTATATGGTTATTTGGATGTTTTCAATGGTATTTTCACGGATAAACACGGACTTTGCATGAAGTCAAGGAGTGATTAAGGCTACTTTTTATCCCGCTGCAAAAAAAAACTATTGAAATTAGGGGCATTATTTTACGTGACTGAAGTAGCGGATAGCTTTCAACACGACAAATATATTAAATACATGTTTTTTAACCGACTTCATTAACCGACTTCAAAAAAGGAGGTTCTGTATTCGTCCCGTATGTATGTATGTATGTATGTATGTAAGTATGTATGTATGTAAGTATGTATGTATGTATGTTTGTATGTGCGCGATTTTCTCAAAAACTACTGATTCGATTTGGATGGGGTTTTCACTAACGTGATCTACATACTTTCAGGAAGGTTTTAGTATATAATACATTATGTAATCATTCCTATGTACAAAGTTATAGGCATAAATGTACACACTCCGTAGAAGATTTACTGTTGAACGAATTCGTGGAAGTAATCTAACACGGGATAAAGAACTAAAAAGGGAAAAATAAAAAACTTTTTTAACAAAAAATAACCGACTTCAAAAATCCACTACAAAGAAAATAATAATTTTGGTTTCGGAAGTCGGTGGCAAAAAAAAGCAAACAAAAACCAAAGCCACCGACTTCCGAAACCAAAATTATTATTTTCTTTGTAGTGGATTTTTGAAGTCGGTTATTTTTTGTTAAAAAAGTTTTTTTTATAATCAATTCAGTTAATAAAAAGCATTTAAAATGTCAGAAGATTCATGCTATTTTTTACTGTTATCCTATGCTAGCCTGTAAAAAATCGCAGATAGCGATAAGGCCGTCTATTGTATGCTTTTAATAAGAATGTTTCGTAGAATAAAGTACCTAGTAAATAAATAGTTTAGATTCAGACAGTTCCTTATAGGTTCAAAACCCTGAGCTCATTTAGAGCCTAAAGCGCTATACACAAAAAAAATATTGGTTGCTATCTATGGTTTCTCACAGGTGGGCCATCAACCTGTCACTACTCACAACAATTCTGACCTTTTGACACTACACGTGCGTTTAATGGTGCCAGTTCACTTAGCAACGCGCAACGCCGTTATTTCTTCTTACTTTACACACAACACGCTGTATTTTCATAAACATTTGGACAGTCGTACTTGACATTGAGTGAAGATGATTACCAAACTGGGAAAAGGTTTTTTTTTGAGGTTACCCTTCCCGTATTAAAACTGGGAAGATTTACTGCAAATATTCTTGAATCTTGTCTGAATAGGGTCTGAATTTTAAGTTGTGATGTAAGCAACGCATGCTGGCATGTACTGTTAAAGGAATCATATTCAGGACACACTGTATTTCTATTCAATCTTGCTTTGAAGTACTATGTTTATAGTATACCTAATCTTAAAGCTTCATTAAACAACTTTTCTTGGCTGGGATTACAGTTAAATAATCTTTACTGCAGCCGGTAATATAAGCATTATTTATTTCTTTAGTTGTATCGAGTAAAAGTTTACGATTAAGTATCGATACAATTGTAATCAATCGGTTGTTGATGGGATAATTGTATAATAATTGTGAGCCTATGTTAATTTATCTATTTTTTTAATGATTTTTTTGTTTCTGGATCTGGATTAGTTTCAGGACAATTTTCGATTGTTTTAACATCGTCATCTTTATTTGCCGTAGGTAATGTTTTTCCTTACTAATCTATCTTCATTTGCTGGGGCCTAAAATGGCTTAACTTGATTTTAGCGTTCATTGCTCCCTTGGTATAAAAGAGGTTTAACAAAGTCTTTAGCAACTCATTAGTGAATGTTAGCCGTAATGGCCGTTATTATGAGAAGATCTCACCTCACAGGTCAATCACACTGGTTAGAATCGATTCGCAACTGCCTTAATCTTAGAAGACTTCTACTGGTTACACCTTTTCACTATCTACTTGATTGTTTTTAATACAATTTTCTATTGATAATTTGCAAATTAATTCGGAGTAAGGGTAATAGTAGTATGGAAGTTAAGAGTAAGGGGTAAGGCAAATAAAGGTACTTAAAGTGAGTAAGGGTACCTAATATAAGTGTAAGAGAATTGTATATTATTTAAAAAAATATGGACAAATACATTATATAGACACTTTATGCTCGTGAATATAAATACTGATACGAACATATTTACCAGTATTATACTATCATTAGGACCATAGATTCATTATTCAACACCGTACACTATGAGATGACAGTTACTCTTTTTTTACCTAACTGTGGCGGAGCCCAAAAGGAGAATAATGTTTTTTTTTTAAATCAATTGTTCATCTGAATGGCGCCACCGCGCCGACCTGTTTTCCTTCATATTATTATGGAGAATTTACGCATAACTTAAATAACTGTAAAATGTTATAAGTAGATACCTACAATGAAATGATTGAAAGGAACAATCTCGTGGCAACATTGTAGGTGTCCACTTAAAATGTCAAAGTAATTCCTGTCTACATCAAGTTATGTAAATGAAGTCGATCGGTAAAATAAGGTGCGACTGATATGTTTTACATAATTTTCACAGATATGTAGGTATTATAGGTACCTACCTAAGTGATTGGATATTACCTCAGATCATAGAAACAAGGAGATATGCCATCATAGCCAATTAGTACGGGAACAACTGATGCCACTTTTAGTACATTTTTCGACACAATTACGCGCATAATTAAGCGCTCCTTGTGAATAAAAAGATCTCCCACGCATTGAACATTCCGCACACCCTCAATTTAACACTGTTAATCGTCACTCAACACTGACACTAAACTAAAACACTGTATTTATACCATCGATCGTGTTCGGTTCGTCGCCAGCGCGTACGTTTTTAATATGAGCAATTTGCTCAAGATCAGGCATCAAGCTCAATAGCGCCTTGGCACATCTACTTGTTTCTATGATCTGAGGATATTACGGATTTCAATTTATAAGATACGTTCAACATTGTACATAGAATAAAGGACAGAAAAAAAAAATACCTACCTCTACTATGGATATGCCAAATATAAGTGATTGGATATTACGGATTTTAATAACATTGTATATTTATAGAATTAAGGCCGCAAGGAAAAGGATAAATACCTAGGTACGAGCTACGAGGGATATAATATGCCAAATATTCGTTTCATATTCGGTACCTTTACGGAATATTACGCTAAACATTTTAATTCAGTAAAGCCCTTATTCGCCTATATCCATTTTGTTATTTTTTACTTTTCCCGCGAAAATCGATTTCTTTTTCAAACCCTAAAGCAATATCATAAAGACTAAACATTTTTTAAACCCTAATCATATTTAAAAGACATTTATGATAAACGCACTACATATTTGTGTTTTGGTAATTGTTCTATTATTATATTGTGTCAGATTAGCTTGTCCTTCTAGAGTTCTAGAGAATATGGTCCACAGAAACATCCATTAGGCCAGCTAGATTAATACTTAATAAGAATTTGTTCTCTAATCCTTTATTCCATTCTGCAAAAAGGCAGTAGCAGCTCAGAAAACAATAAACGATGCCATAACTATTCCACAACATTAAAACGAATCGGCTAAACATTCCACCCGTGAACTGAAACTTTAGCCGTTTGAGTAGAATAGAATGTCGCTTTCACCTTAAAACTAGATGCCAGAACTACTTATGCAGGTACGGAAGCACTGATTCATTAACCTTACCTAACACCTTCACAGAACTATTGGCGCAATATTTTTCGACTGCATTCAACGATGACTCGCTTTTCCTTGAAGAAATCAACCGAATCCAGGCCAAATAACGTTATTCCAATCTAAAAGAGACTCAACACCTAAATATTAAGAACTAATTTAGAATGTTACGTGCAAAATACTAGCCGGCAATAAGATAAAACGTGCGCGTCTAACAAAACACTATTTTTTTAATAGAGTCAGGTCATTCAACTTTACATGTATCGAACCTATAGGCGAGCGTACGAATTTTTTTTTGGCTATAGTACCGTTACACCATTGCTTTTCTTATGTGCCAGCTTCTAAGGCAGAGACAATTGCCCTTAATTTATCAAGGAGGTGCAAATTATAGCAACTCTTTTTGCTAAAATTCAATTTCTTGTCTGGTAAAAATAGTTGTCTAGACCGACTAAAGATTCCCGTATACATTTAAACAAACTTTATTTATAGTTACTGTTATCTCAAGTGAAGCGTAGAAACATTTGAGGAAAAGCATTTACAGAATCTTAAGTGGATCAACATTTCTATGCGCAGCACTTAAGTGAACGATACATAGGAATTCAGCTGATGTGATCTAATAGCCTATCATTACATTCATGCAAGTTTTAATAGAGCATTATTACCCGCATTTCAAAAGAAAATATTAACAAAACTGTTTTAAAGTCAAAAAACATACCACGATACAAATATTGAAAACGAAAAGCGAAAACCAATTTTCCGTTAGCCCATTCACTATTTCCTGTTTCCCCGATTTCACTGTATTATAAATATTAAAATACATAATTTACGTAACACGTGAAGCGTGTCCTATACTATGAATTCATATAAACATCATGCCGTGAACAACGAGACACAATAATAAATACATTTCAGGTAAACTAACGGGTTCGTCGGTACCGGTTGTCGGTCGAAAAGTGTGGCGCTCTAACGTGGGAGAACGCTCTTATTTAAACTACATAGATAACTACAGAAGGCGTGCTATGAACGGTTCTTGTTATCAAGATTAACTTGCAATGATGCCGTACAAAATCTTGGATGAATTTAAAAACGATAACATTTATCCAGTTATTCTATTTGGCATGCACACAGCATACGCCGTGGACGATTAACCCTCTAAAACATTAGTTGCAGAAACAACTACGTGATGTTTCTAAAACTATTGTATACTAGTATCTGAAACTATTGTGAACTTAATATCTGAAATATTGTTTACTAGTGAATGCGTAGCTTTAGTTATAGACCATCTTTTGGAGCGCGAACAAAATTCGAACACTTATCTTAAAAGGTTTTCATTTGAATTTTCTGTTAAAGGCTACAAAGCTAGACAGATGCAAATAAAATTTCGTAGCACAAAAGGCTGCTTCGTCGGAATTCGTCGTTCGGAATTCGTTCGAATCGTCGCAATTGACATTGCCTTACAGGGGACGCTCTAAGGTAGAGCCCCCGACATAAAAATTTTCTTATGTTTTTTGCAATTTGAATTTTCTTACGTTTTTTGCAATTTGCAGTTCAGCATCAGATTGTACTTGCATTGCTCAAAATATGATTCGCAACAGTAATGAATTCATTAAAATCATCAATAGAACTCTCTAAGCTCTAATTGGTTAAGTATGTACAATTATTGGCATACTTGAGACCATTATGATTATATCAATTATGAATAACACAGTCAGGCTTTAGTACTTTTTTTCCTCATTTTTTCAGCCGACTTCAAAAGTAATGGAGGTTACGTGTACTTCGAGATTTGTATTAGTTTTCATGCTGTCTGGTTTGGATCTTCTATAGTTTTCGTGTGTTGTGATAACTGTCCCGGACTTTTACTTGCGCTTAGAAAGGCGAGATTGTTGCTCTTTGCGATATATGCTCGTTTACGCCTATGTTTCTGTTTATATCGTACCTACTCCGAGATGAATAGTTAAGTGAAGGTTACCTGGATACCAGGATGAATAGTTAAGGTAAGGTCACGAGAGTTTAGTGTGTATTTTTATAATTGAAGCTTCAAATAACTCCTGGGGTCATACCACAGGGTCTTATTATGACATGTACTAATGTTATAACTACGTATTCCTATCAATCGACTAGGTACTTCACAAACACAACATTATTATAATGTAGGTAACACCATTACCAATCTACTCGGTAAACCTGTTTCCGATTTGAAAATACCGGATAATCAAGATTACGGCTTCCGGCCGCGTCTACCGGCTGTTCGCTACATTGTTTTCATCGTGAGTTTGACATTGATTGGAGGGAAAACGGAAAAATATCGACTTTGATCGATGAAAACGTAATCGACAAATTGTTTTCGAAGATTCGGATTTATGAATTGTCGTATTATGGAGTGATGGGAGTCTGTTTTCGACGTATGGTAATGATAGTTTTGTAGTGCTCGATTTTAGGTATTGGTTTTAAATCAAAACGTCATAGCAGTAGCTGTTGATACACAAGCAAAAATACCCAAAAATTTAGCTATCATGACTGTTTTACCGCATTACTAACAAATTACGGCTTTAATTTGTTTAGCTTACATGCAATTTCTATTTCACCAATATCTGACCTTTAGTATTCACATAATTAATGGACCTGCATAATACATAATTTATATAAATTTATTTGTATAACCAACATCAAATTACCATACATCTGATTTTTAAATTAGTGATTTTGTCGCTAAACGAAATATTGATTCTATTGAGTCATGATGACATTATCAAGTAGAATCTTCTAGTTAAAATACCAGGAAAATTACTACAGAACAGATAGTATTTTCCTAACGGATTAGATACGAATTTGTTATTTTATTAATCTTTATTGATTCCTAAGCCGTATTTCAAAGCTAAACTTCAGGTTTGTATCAAATTTATTAAATATTTCTAAAAATATCATACGGAAGCTTATTTGACCCATATTGACGTATCGATATCATATTAATACTACACAATTTTTAATACTCGGTATGTCCTAAATAGCAGTTCCGTCCGGTGATTCGGTTTTGTCCCACATTGCGACGCGGACGGCGCGGCATTCGCTTTGGTGTTATTAGGGCTCCCACAAGTTGTGCGACAATATTTGGCCTTTCGTCTTCCGCATCCAGTACATACCATCTTCTTTCTCCATTTTATCGACTATTAACTGCTAAGTGCTAAGTATCATAATTATCATTAGAATCTTTTTCATCGATTGGCGCTTTAGTGACTACGATAACGCCATTATTAATACAGCCAACTCTAAAGGTCATCTCGAACCATTTAGTTTCACATATTAAGCATAGAAATTGACAGGAATATTATAATGATCAGCCAAGTTTTTTCTTGTGCAATTATTTATGTAAGTATGCATGATTTTTTTACTTTAACAGCAAAAGTATGACGGCCTTCCATAGTCCAGTGCACGCGATGAACTCTGAAACTGTCGTTTCACCTAATGCTTGCGCCATTGACACAGTGCGGCAGGTCTCCTGCGGTAGAGGGGCGACTTATGCCTCCTAAGGGTCTAAAGATGGAGGATCGAGATTATAATTATATATTGCTTCAGCGCCAAACGGAGGATCCTCTAACCAGATCAGTGATATTGCCTGACTTTCAGCAGATAAGTCATTATTTATGATTTCTATGATTATTTTGAAAGAAATGCATTTCTCCCTCAAAAAATTATTGGTGTAGAAATTCTATCTAGAGGTATTGTGTTTGTTTTCACAGCGTTCATTATGCGGACCTGAGTTAATGTTTAAAGATAGGCAATTGTCAGAACTATCTGTACAGAAATTTATTATATTGTAAGACATTAAGAGACTTTAACGACGGCGATTCAATGGATCATGTTTCGTCAACAAGAATCTCAAATGTCAATACAAGAGGAGTGAATGATTCGGTCGTGACTTCGTGCGTTTATGGTCCAGTAGACTAATTCTAAGTAAAGATGACCCTCGTAAATAAGTCGAGTGAAAGCTGTACTAGGAAAAACTACTTAATTCTACTGCTCAATGAGTTGGAAACAGAATTCGTGCTCAATTTTTTCGTGGCCACTTTCGGTCATTATGTAAACAAATCGCTCTGTGTGTTGCGTAGGTACCTACGCCAAATAATCAGACTAATCACACTAATATTATAAATGCGAATGATTGTGTGTGTGTGTGTATGTTTGTTACTTCTTCACGCTGAAACGGCTGGACGGATTTGGATGAAATTTGGCACACAGATAGATAGATTATAGTCTGGAATAACACATAGGCTACCTTTTATCCCGAAAAACGCGGGCGAAGCTGCGGGCGGAAGCTAGTAGTTTCATAATTGTAGATTTTGATATTTATACATTCTGTTTAGTACCTATAGAATAGCCGCTAATATAAAAAAACCCAAAATAAAACAAACTCAATCTCCTGAAGTCTAATTTAGGATCTAGAAATCTACATTAACTTTAAGACAGACAAAAAGATGAAAATACCGGTACCTAGATACATTAATTATTGGAATGTATCTCATGCACAAGTGAACAGGCGACTCTTTCAGGCATGTATTGGCAGCGCAAGCGCATGCGACTGCAGGTGATCAGGCGACCATTACATTTAATTACAAATGTCGCTTCACTAGTTTTACGGTGCAATTAGCTTGAAATAGTACTAAAATATTAATATTACGGCTAAGAACAATAGGTTGTCTGTTTTAATTCTATAGGTGTTCACTATGAACTGTTATAAAATGTCACTCGTTTTTGGAATGGCATAAACTTATTTAACAAACCCAGGTTAGTTAAACAAGTACTTAGGTATAAGTACAAGTTGATTTAACATACCTAATTGAAAAATTATTTATAGCAACACTGAAAGAATCGTATGCTACTGATACTGACACACCATGCTGATTGCTGATACTGGTGCTACCGTTTTATATTTTATACTTACTATGCTATAGATACCTACTAGCAATTTTTAATTTCTACTAAAATTTCTATGTACCTAGGTAAACTAACTTATTGAACTGACAATAGTATAGTTAATTGCAACAGGGCATGACATTAAAATTTCAGCTTTGTCTCTAGGATGCATTTGCTATATGCTTTTGGTATTGCGGGGGTGACCACCTACCATCAGGGTCACCAGGTGGGTTTACTGCTTGTTTGCCATTCAATAACATTTAAAAAGAACTTATGAGTGTCTCAATCCTGCTAAAAGTCGTTTAGATTGGAATCAGCTTCCAAACTAGATGCGACTGAGTATTATACGTAGAGCAACTGCCATCTGTACCCCTATCATGAGTTTTTTTGACGTGTAGTATCGTTAACGTAAGCATATTTTGAATTGAAAATACACGTTTGTTACACAATATTTATATAAATTAAATACATAATTAATTTCTCTGTATTTTTTAAAATATGCAAATTGTATAAAAGTTTATCAAAATGTCCTAGGACTGCTGTATTTTAAATTCAAAATATGGTTACGTTAACGAAACTATACGTCAAAAAAACTCATGATAGGGGTACTGATCTCCACAACCCAATCATGGGGATTAGGTACTGATATTTGAAAGTTAGACCAGGTGTGTTGCCAGACTTTCGTGGTTCAGATATGCGTATGACAACTGCTCTCCGAGGCACGTAAAAGATGGTCACCATCCATGAACTGACCGCGGCAAGGGCAGCTTAACCTCGCAGATCGATCGATTAGCGCAGCTGTCATTTAGCCACGAGCCTCTCTTCTGCTGAAAGTCTTTCGTTTAAGAATAATCAGTCTTTATTAGCCCTTAAAACGTACCATGACGATGATTCATGCACTTCTGTAACATCTGACTCATACTTTGTCATCCTTTTGTTTACTAAATATTAGTTCTAACATCAGCGTACTAACTCTAAAATTCAGGTCAATTAGCTGCAGGTGCCAACCAAACATTAGTCGCAATTTTTAATTAGATACAAAATTATGAATTCATATCGCAAAGGAATCTAAACACAGTTCTTCGACTTTTTTGTCCAATCCCTAAATGGAAACTTGTAAAAGAATGTTCAAAACATTTTATTGCTGTAAGACCAGAACCACAAAAAGGAGCGGGGCAAAAGGTCCGCTCTATACAACGATCGAAGACAGTAGGTCCAAGTTTATCGCCCAATTTGCATTAGACTCGAAGGATTGACCAAGCAAGGTCGCAAGAGCTCCTGAGAATGCGCTATGTTGACAGCGAGAGACCTGCTTGTCCTCTAAGTTGTCGGCACAGCGAATCCTCATTTTAAAGGTTTGGCAACGCGCATGTGATACTCGGTGTTGTCAGCGTTTTATAGGCTACGGTGATCGCTTACCATCAGGCAAGCTGTTTGCCACCATCGTCGTATAAAAAAAAGCAAACTTGACTGACTTGTGTAGATGTCAATTTCATGACATGAGGAGCTTAAATAAATTGGATTAAGGGTCAATTTGACCAAGCTCTGTTATTTGCTAAATATGCCGTTAGGCATTATACGGTTGTCATTTTGACTATTTTGCATAGTGAGACAGTACGTCAAAATGGTTTTAGGCAGCAGGACATTTTAGCAACTTGAAATTGGTCAATAATCTGTCTCTTGCAAATTAGTCGATAAACGTCATTGTGTCTGGTGTCCATAAAGCTGTTACCATCTGTTGGGTTAGACTTGATGTGAAACGATTTACATTAATCCATACAAAATATCTGTGTCAGCCTACAGAATGGTCCATTCAGCTCAGAAATAGTAAAAACGAAAACCACGAGGGATGCCTGCTGTGCCAAAGAATCACAGAGAAATAGAAAAAAAATCGCATAAATAGGAATGGAGTTTCTGTATTTTCTTACTCCGTGGTTAATATCTAAACCTACGGATGTGAGGTATATAAGAAAGTAAATAACTCAACGCTTGCTCACGTTACTTATTAGGCTTCACTTATTTCAAGTTAATAACTGAATGAATATTGTAACATTCTGTCACATGCCTTTTGAAGTGTACTGGGAAATGCTTGTACCAATAATTTTACACATGATTTTATCCATATTAGTGAGTTAGGAATGTTAATCACATAAAGATGTAGCCATATATGTAATGTACCTATATGAATACACATGTTTTAGCTTTATGGATATTCAAACATATGTGCCCAATTAGACCAATTACTATTTAATTAGAAATCTTGAACAAAAAATAGTTTCTAGATTAACTTAGGCTATATATAATACGAACTTAATCGAATGTTGAATGCCCAATTTATTAAGTTCAAATACGACTGTAATAGCAAATCACAACGTATGTAGATCTACGCATAGATTTCATAATTGATTTGCATCTATTTGTACTAGGTATTACGTCATGTTAACTCCAAACTAACCTCCCCCAACTACACTCGGCGTCACAAAAATCGCACCTCTTCGAAAATAAGTTTTAAGCATGTGCCGCCATCAACGAATACATTAAACCCAATTAATATTGGTATCAATTGAAAGTATGTTTAACGACCTTTAAATTAACAACAGTTAGAATTCCTAAACACAACAGATCTCATTAGCACGTTACGTTAAAAAAATGTTGTCAAAATACGCATTACAACGGCCACTAATTGCACCTCCCTACAAGGGTATAAAATGGGCGACCCGGGTTAAATGTGGGTCATTCGCTATTCAACCTTCGAAGTGAACACACGTGAACAGTTACAGCAAGAAAAATACCCCAGAAGATGGATACCACTGCAGATGAAGCCGCTCAAGTCATTGCACTACTGCAATCAGGGATGCGGCAATGTGATGTTGCTCGGCAACTGAACTTGAGTCGTTTTTCCGTTCGACGAGTGTTCCAACGCTTCCAAGAGACTGGTGGCTATATCCGAAGACGTGGATCTGGAAGACAACGGTGCACATCCGAAAGAGACGATCGCTTCATTGTTTCGACGTCTTTACGTAATCGGTTCTCCAATGCTGTTGAGCTGCAACAACAACTGCGATCAGCTCGCAGAACTTCTGTAAGCGTCTCCACGATTAGAAGAAGAATGCGGGAGAAGAAAATTGCAGCTCACAGGGCTGCTACAGGGCCAAAATTGACTGCACAGCATAGGAGAGACCGGTTGCAATTTGCCCGTGACCATGTAAATTGGACAATAGACCAGTGGAGGGCTGTGCTCTTCTCGGATGAGACTAGGGTGTGTCTTTTCTGCAACGACAGGCGTCGAAGAGTGTACAGGAGGCAAGGAGAACGATTCGCACAAGCCTGTATTCAAGAGACAGTGGAATACGGGGGTGGCTCGTGCATGTTCTGGGGCGGCATATCAATCGACGGCAAAACGAACCTTGTGTGTGTTTCTCGGACTGGAAGTGCTCGCGGGCAAGGGTCGCTGACTGCTCATCGGTACATAACAGAGATCTTAGAGGAGCAGGTTGTCCCTTATGCGGGTTTTGTTGGCAGTGGGTTCACGTTAATGCACGATAACGCCCGCTGTCACACCGCTTTAATTGTAAGAGACTACCTGCAAGAAGTTGGGATCCCTGTTATGCGCTGGCCGGCGCGAAGTCCAGACCTGAACCCTATTGAGCACCTTTGGGATGAACTGAAACGGCGAGTACGGGCACGTGATCCTGCCCCTACCACTCTTCAAGACCTCCAAGATGCTGTCGTTGCGGAATGGGACAACATTCCTCAAGAGACTGTTGTCACATTAATTAGGTCCATGAGAGAACGCATGGAAGCAGTCATCAGGGCTAGGGGGGGTAACACTAGGTTTTAAGTTGTTTTTAAGGACTTTGTTGTAATTTTTGCTGATAAAATTAAATTTAACTTTTTAATCATTTGCATTAGCTTGCTTTTTTTTATTCCCTGGTAAAGAAAAAACCAAATCTGTTGATTTATTCTGAAATTTAAATAAATTACCTTTCCAATGATACCTTATAGTCATATGTCTACTATTGATTAATAGGGTTAAAATGACTTTGAAAGGAATTCTTAAAGAGGTGCGATTTTTGTGACGCCGAGTGTAGTTCAACCTTAACCTATCGAAGAATAAAATTTTCCGTAGCAGCACAGGGTTTGTTTAGAGACAGTAAACACGCATTTAACCGTCGTCGCGCCGCGTCGGGACGCGTTACGCACGCTCCAATGGGCGTCCCAGTTACCTTGTTACGAGTCTAGGAGCGTGGGTGCAGCTATGGGAAGTATAATGTAGGTATTAAGGATGTACACACGGCTACACATCAAGCTATACATTCCCAGTTTACACTGACCTCTTACTGTAAGGAAATCCTATACAATGCGAGATCAGCTTATACTGGAAATGTATAGCTTGATCTGTAGCCGTGCGTACCTATAAGTACGTTGTAAGGAACTAAGGAAAGTTGCAGGTTTTAATAACGAAACTGTTAATAAGTTTGTGTAAAAAGGGTAGGTAGCTAGGTACCTATTAATAAATGTATATTTTTGTGAATTTGAAAGCCATGTTAAGCTTCTCTTAAGTTATTAATTAAATATTTAAGAGATTCTCAAAAATCGAATTGTCGCGAGCAGGATTTGAACCTGCGACCTTTGGCGAACCGTGCCACTGCTCTGAAACCAACTGAGCAATCGCGACTTGCTCGGTCAACTCGAAATTTGAGATCCCTTTGCAACGCCTGAGCGTTTGTCGACATCTATCGGAAACTATTACAGACTCCAACTCAATGCCTATATCTTTGCAGTTATAGGAACATCGATGCGATATCACCATTTATACATTATAAATGTATATTTTTGTGAATTTGAAACATGTCAAAGCCATGTTAAGCTTCTCTTAAGATATTAAATATTTAAGAGATTTTCAAAAATCGAATTGTCGCGAGCAGGATTTGAACCTGCGACCTTTGGCGAACCGTGCCTACTAATAGCTAAGATTGTAGATATTCATAAGAATTTATAATGTTAAAATAGAGAAAGAAATGTAGATTTTCTTTCTTGCAAACTTTTCCCTCGCTGTTCTGCTAGAAGAGATTTATTTATACCCAAACCGTACCTTTGTAAGTATCGCCCTACTCCTATTTTTTATACTGTCTTCTTTCTCTCTTTTTGTAATTATTCTTCTTATGTTTTAACTAAGCAGTTGTGAAAAGTTTGTGCAGCAAGAATATAAATGTGTGTTAAGCCAATTACCAAAGAATTGTGCTGCAAGCGGCAAATGTCCAACCATTTATATTTTTTGCAGTCAATAAAAAAACACACTTCCGAACTAGGTTTTCTTAAAATATTGACGCATTAATTGACCCAACGGTCATTTTCCTAGCCCAAATTCCTAGCAAAAAGCAAAATAAACTATCTTCATTGTTACGGAGAAAGCACATAATAATATTTACCACTAAGTTAGGCCTAATTTACACGATGCGTTTTTGATGCTTAAAAATATGCTAACGTGAATCGCATGCTATTTCCGTACCAATATTAAAGAGGCAAAGTTGGTAAGCTAACTGGATGTCAGTTAGCTTACCAACTTCAGATTTACACTAAGTTAATTAAATGGAACTTATTCGGAGTCAAAACAATACAATTAACTGACACGAGTTTCTAAAACCAGAATGTTCTAAAGTTCCCATGTCGCCCAGTAACTAGGAACAATAAGAAAACCTATGGTTTCCCTTTGAGTGTAGGTACTTACCTACAATATATTGTTCCAAGTTTTGAACAAAAGGAAGTTTTGGTGACATTGTAAGGGTTGCTACTTTATAATGTGTTGAACTACTAAGAGTTGTTGTTGTTTATTGTTTTAAAACTTTTATAAAAGCAAATTCGTAGATACTTGTACCGATTCTGTTTGTTTTGATGCGGAAAAGTTGACTCCGAAGCAGTTTTCACGGAAATACCTACCTTGAAACCTTGAAAAATGTCCTTCATATATAAATTTTCTTGTAAAGCCACGGTTAGGTACTCCACTATAAAATAAATCCTACTTTTCCGCACTAAGCATAGTGCTGTTTTAACTCCAAACATATTCTCGCATAGCGGCAAAACCGCTACAAAATTCATTATCCACCCACAATAATTAGTCTCTAAAGATATTGAGATATTTCTTTGAAAGTGCTCATCGTTCTTAGTGTAGATAGAACAACACTGATTATGACAGTGCCCACATAACTCATGCACTTACGTTAAAATTCAGTTAGGAACTCTACACGTGAAAATATTTATACAGCTGCGACTGTCACACGAAGAATGTGCGGTACAATTCGAATGACTCGTTACTAGTAATTTAATGCTTGTTAACTATACATTAACTTCACCTTAAATTACTATGGGAAAGTCTAGAAAAAGAAAAATAATTGAAGGGAAGAACCTGCTGGTTTTATCTATTGTGGAGCCAGCTGCCAGCCAATATCGTAAATTTATAATGCACATAAAAGTAAGTAGGTGTTAATGTGCCTATATTGCAAATGCGTACCCATATGAGGATGCTTTATTTGTTTTTAAGTGTAAAACATTAGCACAACAAAAAGGGCACATCATCAATGTTAATTCGTTTTACTGTTGAATCGTGGCCTGAATTCAAAGATTCATTATAGTTGAAAAAAGTAACAGTACCTACACTAGTCTTTCTTTTTTTTTATCGTGCTTAATAATCATTAAAGCCTTTTATAAGCCGCCAAAGTCAACGGCCAGTAACAATAGGCGTAGCAATCTAAATCGCGCGTCGTATTTAGTGTACGAAGTCTCATATCTGTTACGTGCGTTGTCTTCGAAGCGGAACATTAGGCATCCTGCACACTGTGCGTTTCTATACCCACTGAGCGAAGGAAGTGTTGACCTGGTCGTTGTTAATGAATGGTCTGCAATCAATGCTGTGGTATGTACGGGTTGAGTGAGTCATTGAGGAACACCTTCCTATAACGTTGCCATGCTAGTGACCGGCCGTGTTAGCCGTGTGAACGTGTTGATATTGTTCCGGACCTAGATTAATTGGTATATTAATTGTGGGATTCTATATGGCAGGGATTTAAAATGAGTAACCATGGAGTTTCTTGCCTGTTTTTCTCAATAGAAATCTACGTTTTAGAATGGGCAACTAGCTTCAACTTACGAGCAAACAAACCGCTGCTGTGGCTGTGTGACAATTCAAAAGTGCCTGTTAATTGACAAAT
Organism: Thalpophila matura; assembly: GCA_948465475.1. Classification (NCBI taxonomy): domain Eukaryota; kingdom Metazoa; phylum Arthropoda; class Insecta; order Lepidoptera; family Noctuidae; genus Thalpophila; species Thalpophila matura. Next base: position 5,951,350 of record OX419183.1, on the reverse strand, counting down.
TGAAAAAAAAATGCTTCGACTTTGGAAGCTTGTCTAACAGAGGACGTTACAAACAATAATTATAATGATGATGATGATTATTAGCAAAATATTATGATCTAAGTAAAAAAGTTAAATATGAAATTCAGTCAAGACTCAAAACATCTAAATATTCATGAATTATTCTGGTTCCTGGTAATAATCTAAAGTTCTAAACATACTTCCGTTGTAGGCAAATTTGACACGTGCCTAGCCTGTATATTCAACAAGCAGACAAACGGTCTGGAAAGGTGTTTTATAAATAAACTCATACGTACAACGGCTATTGCGTCTATATTCATGAGTGACTGCAAGCGATGATGATATAAGTACTGCTACTGACGCCTTTAAAAGGTCAATTTGTTCGCCTTTTTACAGTTCTTAAGGTTGGTCTCGTAGTACAGACAATAACAGTAAAATTACCATAATTTATAAGGAGCATATTTCTCTGGTTAACACAAGCTTATCGTCTAATGGCATTCTACAACTTAAATGAGTCATCGAAAAGTAAACTAGAAATATAAATAAAGTCCAAGTCAAAGTCAAAGTCAAAACATTTATTTTAACTAGACCAATTATAGGCACTTTTGAATAGTCAAGCAGTCAGTTTGTCCGTTAGTAGAAGCTTGTTGTGTAAAATAGTGTAAAATAAATACTATTTATTATTTTATATTTCTAGTATAAAATAGTATTATTTTATATTAGGAAATCAATGTTCCTGTATGTCAGAGAATAAATTCGTGCAGAAGGTTCAGTTGAATAGGGAAACTCAAACGCCGGCCACACCGTTTGGCTTTCACGGATATGGTGAGACGAAGAATTCAGAATATGCAGGTTCGAAGCCTGACAAATACTTGTCTTTTTCAAAATAATACGTACCTACTTTCTAAGTTTATCTGAAGACCACAGCCATACGGTAAAGGAAAACATCGTAAGGAAACCATGACTTATCTAGGTATACTAATATTATAAAGAGGTGAAGTTTTGTAAGTTTGTACCTATATATGAGGTAATCTCCGGAACCACTGATCCGATTCTGAAAACCTTTTCACTAATAGGAATCTACATTATCCCTGAATGCTAAAGGCTACTTTTTATCTCTCAAAAATGCACAGTTCCTATAGGTTACGCAGACGAAGTCCTGGGCAAAGTGGTGGTAAAAAATATTTTTAAATCGTCATCGCACAGAGCAAGCATGGTGATCATGCTCATACCTTCTCAGTGTCAGAAGAGGCCCCAGTGGAACCACAATAAGCTGGTATTATAATTTATGCCATTTTGGTATTAACTCGAGAATACATACCTACTGTAAAGTGAACTTACTGTCTAATATACTACTTTGTATCCAAAGCCGGTAGGAAACAAATCCTTTACTGCACGTAAGCTAATTATGAAGAACCGTACCAGTATTCCCAGTGGAGTAACCACCAAGTACCTAGGTACTATAAGCTAGTGCTGTGTGGAACTAGCTGGCTTGCGAAACATTTCCTGCATGAAAATATCAGGTACTGCACATAACTGGTTGAAATGTTCGTGTCCTGAGTTTATATGTCGATATAAGAGATAAAGAATGCCTGGATAAGTCAATAGGTTAGTGGTAGATATTAGATATCTTTTGCGCTGTTGTAGATTGTGTTGAAGTGCTTGGTGATGATAGTAAAGGTTTTTTAATAGCGTTATGTAATACCTATAGCGGCAAGTTTTGACTGATGTTTTTGTCTAGATTCTACTAGAGACACAAGGATGGTTCTAATTCCAATTGCCCTACATTCGCTTCATCCAATTTTCCATGACTCAACTGCGCTCAATCCACTATCAATTTACCGCTCTTATGTTATCCTTTAAATCTTTACATCTGTGCTCGTGAATAAGTACCAGCGACACCGGATATAAGCAATAAGCGACAATGGACTACACGTTAGGACCATGCGTAATACATGTCTTTAGGTCGGACAGGGAAATAAACGGCCACGGTTCTGAACGTTTAATTGTGGAATGTTCTGGAAAAAACGTAACACTATGCAGAAAAACAATAATTATAATAATTATAATTTGATGATCAAAAGATTGGCAAAGGCTTGCTGTTGTTTAAGGCACAGATGGTTGTAACAGGTCCCTTTTGGCAGTTTAAGGATGATCCTGTTGCTACTTATACGCGATTTTAACTGTATCCCAGTCTATACCAAGGGGTTCTCCAACTTTTTTTAGAACAATAGAAGTACATTGTGTGTTTTGGGATAGCAAAAATAAAGTACGGTGTATAAAAATGGGTACTTACTTAATTTTTTTATGTTTATCATATTTTTCATCGCTTCTTAGATACCTACTTACTTTTAATAAATAGGTACCAAGTAATTGTTTTTCTTGAATAGGTTGGTAGGTATCTCTTACCTTTAGGCCTTAGGCCAAACCAGTAGCGTGACAATCAAATGAGTACGGTGTCAGGTAAATAATATTTTAGCGTATCTACTTTATTACTGTCGTAAGTAGGTAGGTACCTGCGTCCTCGTGAAATAGTGTACAGTACTATAATAGAGTAGGTACGGTGGCAACCCCAGTTACCAACTTCTGATTCTAAAAAAACCTGAGCATAAAATCTGGGAGATTATAATCTGAAGATGTGCTTAAAAAAATTGATACTAACAACTCTTAAAACGCATGGTGGCAAAAAATGCGTTTCCAGTCAGTACACAAAATGTCAAACTATCAAACTGCATGCATTCACTCACATTCATGAAGGACTTAGGTATTAATACTTGTTCAGTGTTCTACATAGTGCAAGTCATAGTTCTAGGTTATATTGCATTGACTAGAGATATTATCAATTGCGTTTTTATGCAACTCAGCATATTTGAGATATTGCGATTGCATTTTGCTGGTGGTCGACACTTCTATAATAGGGCTGGCAGATAATAATCATTTTTTCTAATTTATAGTGTTGAGTAGTCATTAACAGTTAATTAACTTCAATCAATGCTGCAAATAGTGCACAAGACATGCGATCGATAAACCACTTCCGTTAGTTGTCATAAGAAAAATAAATGGCAATAATACATTTGAATAGCAAATCAACAAATATGAAGCATTCTGAAACGTCTGTTAGAATGCTTCAATACGGTAGTGGCCTACTATTAAAAAAGTACAAATAAATTATTTTATTTCAAAGAAGGAATAGGCACAACAAAAAAGTAAAAGCAAAAATAATAATTTATCACAAAATGGAAAACATAGACGCTTTTAAAGTTTTTGAAGGGAGTATCGCTCCGTCTTTGTCGCGCGAAGCGGACGTAGGTGGTGTTACGTCACTAGTACGTAGTTCCGTCCGTGTGTGCAAATCATTTTAAAACGCTTATAACTTTGCCAATATTTGTAGATGTTTCATCGGATTTTTGGTGTTAATTGTCTTTTTTCAAATAGTTTACAGATTCACAATAAAAAAAAACCGGCCAAGTGCGAGTCGTACTCGCGCACCGAGGGTTCCGTATCAGTTTTGGACGTATAAAGTGAAAAATCCGGTCCGCAAAACTAAGTTTGTTTGTGAAAGAATTTTGATGATTTTGAAAAAACTGTACTAGTTAGGAAAATCGTTTTATTTTTGGTGCAATATTTGGGTCAATTCCTATCAACTCTAATTATTTCAGATTTTTCACTCCGCAAAATTCGGAGATAAGGGGGGGGGGGAATGGTATTTTGCAGACAGTTTTCATTATATGTCGAAAACTGTGAGACATAAAATTAAATGAAAATATATTTTGAAATGTGCAAATTAAGTCCTTTCATATGATATATCACTTGACCCAGTAACCCCACTTTGAAATTTTAGACCCCCACTCCGGCCCCTTTTGCAATGAAAATAAAAATATTTTTTTAATTTTTTCATTTGCAATAAAGTTGGACAAGCATTCTTTATAACTGTTCCAAATTTCAAGTCGATAGCATTAGTAGTTGCTGAAATAAGCAGGTGTGACAGACAGACAGACAGACAGACGAAGTCGCACCATAAGGGTTCATTTTTTACCATTTTGGTACGGAACCCTAAAAAGTAGCCAACATCCCTATTAGGTAAGTATCTACGAAATAGAGGATCTAATCTAACAAAGGGAATCTTAAAATCTTGATATGCCCAAAAGGGGTGCAAATCTGAGATGGCTCATAGAGATGTACAATTGTACACCTAGGTACCCATGGAAGATAAACATACTTAGGTACCTACATACAAAGAAATCTGCTAAAATCATAACCCTCATTTTGGCTTTGCCGTAGTCGGGTAAAAAAGATATGCCGCACCGACATAAGGACAGGAGGATGATGATTTGTGTCAAATTCTAACGTGAAATTATACTAAATACTGTATCAGCACTGTAAGTCCATTATCTATAAATTCAATCAGGAATTCTTTAAAACCCATATTGTTAAGTATGTAGGTAGGTTCACTAGGTATTCCGTAAATTCGCAACGGGTTTTAAGTATATGGAATTTTTATGGCAACGTACCGAAACAATCACATGGCATTGATAAGCAACACGTGGTTCGATAGCTACGCCATTATGTAACAAAATTGTAGAAAAAAATACTAAAACCATGCCCGTTGTTAGTCACGGTTGTGGGTGTTGATAGTAATATAATATTAAAATATGACTAATTTGTGGATTAGATGAAAATGGTAAAAGTGTGGCGATGCAATTATTTTTCGTGCACTGTGATATTCAAAATAATAGGATGTGTGACATTTAGTAAGTATTCATTAGGGATAGGTAAGGTAGGTACTGTTATACTTAGTACTAGCCTGGTAGTGTCCTAGGCTAGGTATTGCAAGGCAAAAACTGTTGGATGAGGTGTGAGTGATAAATGATACCAAAGAAGAGAGTGTTGATGTTAGCGCTTCCAAACAGTCCAAACAGTTCCTTAAATTTAGTAGGTGGTAGGTAGGTGCTGAATACAACATTTTTAGCACCTACCTAAGTAGCAGACGATTCAATGGTGATACATAAACATCAGTCCTGGTTAGATTGGAAGCTGATCTCAGCGTGCTAGTGAAAAGAATGTATGGAGGAGGGTGACATAACGTGACGTGAGGGTGAGTGTTCTGTTAGTTAGCACGCGAGCCAATGACGTCAATACCATGTATCCCGCAGTGACAGTGTAAAAGTACGCCAATACTGACGTCACAGTTCAGCGTTCTTGGAAAGCATTTACGTAGTTGATTTAACAACCTAATAGTATAGACAAGCTTGCGATTGAGGTTTTATCAAGATAATTTAGGGGAGGTAAGACTAATGGTAAGGTAAGGCTAAGAGGTAAAAGTGGCCTTCATGGGCGACGAGAGAGCGGTGTATGGGGGTGCACTTGCACCCTCCTGCCATGACAAAAATACACAGAAAAAGGTGAAGAAATATTTTTACTATTATTCAAGTCACTAATGACATGACGTTAATCTCCAATATTATGTACTACCTAGGTACCTATAATTATAACGTTGTTAATCGTATAATGCGAAGATGCACATCCCTGAAAATAATACTGCCGGCGCCCATCGGCGTCTTCAAAGTAATGATCATGTCAGCTGAAAGACGTCTACTGCTGGACATAGGTCTAGGTCTCTCCCAATCATGGCCACAACGACTGGTTCCGCGCTGCCCACAAGGTTAACTGTTTCAAAAGCACCACGATAGCAGCAAATACTCAATCTATCTTTTATACCAAAACCAAGATAACAGCCCGTTGCCGTTTTAAATAACAGTTTTACGTGCTTAATTAATATAATATCTATGCGGCACACAAGCTGATGCCCCAGGGTGTTATTACAGCTACTAGTGGCCTAAAATTAACGGTGCTTCCAAATTGTTAATGTGTATAAGACTCGTTTGAGTGCACACATCTAAACGTTACTTTTGTACGTTTATCTGAATTGTATGAGGAAAATGTTGTGATATCAGAATTACCTTGGCATTGACATTCAAAAGTTCCGAAGTAGGATACAATTTAGCATGGAGGTAAGCAAAAACTATTGAACTTCACATCCTTAAACGCCTTTTGCTTATGTGAGAAGTATTATAATTGTGTTAAGGTTTAAGATACCTAACAGAGGACCAGATTATGTAGCATAACAATCTCGACCTAAGTAAAATATTAACTAAGTTCATGCTGTGGATGCTAATGCTACAGTACAGTGTAGTAACAAAGAATCAAAATAAAAGGCTGGAAGAGGCTAATATCATGACTAAGTTCAAGCAGGAGATGGTGATGTTAACGAATATTTTATACTTAAATTTACTTGTAAAAAAATAAGAATCCATAGGTCTATGAAAGCATAAGCAAGCAATGAAGAACATCAACAATAAATTTCCTAGGTCTTTGCCCTGAGTGCTATAGGTAGGTTACTTTTTATCCCGAAAACATGCACAGTTCTTGTAGGTCACGCGGACGAAGTCGCGGCCAAAGTGCTAGTTATATAAATTGGTTTGCCATAGATATTCGTCTACTAATAACATTAAATTATTGCTAATATTGGCAGTTACATAGAAGGCATAACAGTAGGCACCTACACACTTCTGTATTAATATTTTATAATTATTTTCCAATAAAATTAGAAACGTGATCGTCCTCATAGCTTCGCGGAAACTCTAGCTAAGTATAATAATTATATCTACTATTTATTATCATATTTATCGAGCCGGCTTTGTATTTCAATCGCTATCGAAGATCTAATCAATCTCCTGCTGACTTCCGTTCCGACTAAGGATTAGTAAATCTAAAAGTAGAATAGGTATCTACTTAATTTATTTATGATAGCAAATTGCAAATACTTGAGGTGGTACAAAATGCTCATTCGTATCCGTACTTGCACTCAAAATAACCATGCTCGTTTCTTAGCACGTGCCGCTTACACGAACTAGTAGCTATTATATGCGCGAAATTAACATGCTTAGCATGTGTAACAAAACCTTTATTCATGTGGTTCATTAAGACATACCTAATCAATTTCAACTGCCTCGTTGGTATAATAATGGTCACAAGCGGGCTGATCGTGGGGTCTTGGTTTAGACCCCCAGATCTGGCAAAGTATTATTAGGTTACCCTTTAGGAAATTCTGAGTAGCAGTCCAGAGGGTATTTGTCCAGAGAGGAGAGAGGTTACTGGCAATAGGCTCACCCCCTATTATATAAATACCTACTATTAGAGAAACCTGTCTAATTCTTCGTGGAATAGTATGATGATACGTTAAAATATACAGGTCAAGCAACGTTTAGGGGCGCATAATTTATACCCTAAACTAAACATTCCATTGCACATTCAAATTACTAACTTCAGAGAGGCCAAGAAACGTTGCTTGACCAGTAGACCGCAGCTGACCTGTAATTCAATAGACCGCACGTCTCCTAAAAAGCCGCCTCCTGTTTGCTATGACTATTGCGATTTCTTCTTTGACCATTCATTGTAGCGGCATTAGGAGGCCCATTTTCAGCATTGGATAACGATGTCTAGTTAATTATGTGTTTCGCTTGAATGACAGCCAGTTATGATAATTATGATTTTTTAAATAGTTATTCGAATTTTGTAATAACGATTTCGCTTTTCCTAAACCTACAGGATGATTGTTCCAATTTACGGTTCTCTTTTATCTGTAGATTTATTTTCAGCAGGTAATCGATCCATAAAAGCTAATCGTTAGCTCGATCCCGCTTTGTAAACACATTAACAGGCGCAAGAGCAAGCAACGAAGATCGTAACCAAGTTTTGTTAGATAGAAAGTCAGATTATATCTAAGTGAAATGGGTATTATTGACTCCGATATCTATCAGACTATTCAAAATATTATAATGCTTTCAGCTTCCTCGATAAGCTGGCGGGTTGGTTATCTAATATAGTATCAGTGATACTGATGGCCGGTCACTGGCCTCGACTGTGGCTATAGACGAAAGGTTTCCTTGCCATCTGGCGTTTATCAAATCCTAGATTCATGGCAACTTAACAATCAATAGATACCTATAAAAAGAAAAGTCCTGACTCACTCACTAACTGACTTATCAATGCCCAAAGGACCTAGAAGGGTACCTACCTATATACAGAGATTCCCATTATGATGTATATAGACAACGAATAAGAAAGACTGGATTTTTTTAAATTCCCACAGATAGGGAATATAGTAATTTCATATGAGATAAAGTAGTTAATATTTGTCACCCAAGTTAAGTTTTTAAGTCTACATAATGCGTGTAACCGCAGTGCACCAAATAATTAACTTTCGCTTTGCAATATGAATAATAAAACGTAGTTTTTTAACTACAATAACAAAAATCTACTTCTTTTTTCTTAATCAATTTCCCGCCTCAGTACGAAGCTTTATCTATACGGGAGAGGACACGTCAACGTCAACAGCACTCCAAGACTCCCGTAGACGTTATCGTGCAACCTTCATGAGAAAAAGTTGATGTATGAATGTATTATGTAAAATAGGACTTCCTTAATATGTTTAAGTAATCTATTTAGTAGGTAATACTATTAATATTACTCAGTGGTTTTATTGCCTTGACAGTAAAAATAAATAGATGTCCGTCGTGTTCATTGCTGCATGCCTTTGGCGATACACCTAATTACTATCAAGGCTTTGCTAAGCCTTAAGGATAAATACTAATTAACACATATAAACATTGTAGTACTTATTGCGAGCTTAGATACCTACAGGAAAACTTATTTTCCTTGTATAAGACGCGGCTGTATTTATGACATGAATATGATTGATTTTGTTTATATGGTCCTTCTTTACGAGTTGGTTTTGGCTTCTATACGAGAGGTCTCTTTTAGTTTGAAGGACAGGTTGTGTAGTCTTCTGTAATGAAATTTTGGTTAGCAATCAAGTCTTCTAAGATAATTATACACTTTGCAACGTGAATTCTGGTCAATCAATATGTGTTTTCATGCAATTGAGTATTTCAAATCCAAAACAACTTCTTAAAAAATTGTAAAGCACAAACAAGTTTAGAATAAAAACAATTGTGAAGACATTTGAGAAAATAAACAAATACCTATGTACGTAGGTGCAAATGATGACGAACTTACCCTTGACAGCTAAGGCAGTAAAAAGGTTTTCCTTTAGAAAATTCGAATGCACTAAAAATCATCTACATTACATGCACCGTGCGTGTACGCGCGAAAATCGCGTGCATTTCGCCAGATTATCAATATGGACGCACGCGACATTCGTGCATCTCGGCCATTGTCTAGGAAACATGTTGGATTGAAATGTTATTCATGTTGAATGTTAACTGATTCTTACTCCAAATACTCTACCGCGTGTGCATGCAACCGCTACACGTACTATAAGAAATTTCACTATACGTGTAAAATAGTGGCGAAAGATGCCAGAGTCGGCCGTTGGACAGACCAGGATCTAAACTCGAGACCTGCAAGCCTTTGGTAGGTAGGCTAAAAGGGGCCCCCAACAAAGTTGGTAGGTAGGTGTTTAGTAATGGCTGAAAATTAGTTTTTTTTTTACGAAGATGGTGGCAAGTAGGTACCTACTACTTAACCAGTCGGGCTGCTCCAGATTTGATCGAGATGTCCCGCTGTGCCCTACTTCTGAAGATGTAAAATGTTAAGATAGGTAGGAAGCCGACGCTTGTGTTTACGTTTTGTCTATTGTTTGTGAATATATTTAACGTAAACGCAAGTTTTAACTAGCAAAACCAAGGCACTTCTATCCTATCCTGGGGACTTGAAAAACTCTATCTTAGAGGATGCTCAGGTGTTTAAATCAAAAGACACTATTCAAAAAAGAAAATTGATACTTATGCTCACGAAAATGTTATTCGAAGATTGCCCAGTTAAATTCTAAGTACTAAAGGAATATCTAGAACCTAGAAGAAAATTCAAACGAAAACTAACAATTACTTAAACGTTCAAAGTCTGAGTTCACACGACGGACGGGCAAAGGTAGACAGGGTCACCTTCCAGTTACACATTAGATACAATGAGTCGCGGTGTGAGGCACACCTATTACCTACTGCTTGAATTTTATTACTTCTATAATTTAATAACTCGTAACAATATGAACATCACGCCTGTATAGGTACCTTGTAGGGTTAGGTAGAAGTGTAGGTATAGTTGGCCCATATTTCGCCAGTTGTATTTAAGACCCGATTAATAGCGAGCCTATTGCCATCAACCGGGCACAAATTCAGACTCCGGACTGAGAATTTCCTATTGGAAAACCCAATAACAATGCCTGAACCTTAATGCGAGTTCACAAGACAACTAGTACTATAGGGTGGCCAACAGAAGGTAGCCCCAGAGAAAAAAGTCAGGAGCTATCAACAAGTTGTTAGTCGCGAAAGCAAGTGGTTTCTACCGAAAATTGTTCGCAATTTTCTCTGCATTTTCGCAACAGAAGACTGGTTTGCGTAGAATGTTTTTGTTATTAAAACACGTTGCTCAAGCGAAAAACGCACCATAACCAATTTGCCGCGTCTACTTGAAATTATTGTTACCGAATAAATATAAGCGTTTTTTGCCACCATAGTCCATAACAAAATGTCAGCAAAAAAAAGGTTGTATAACTCTAAGTTGGCCACCCTGTATTAGAATAAAAGGACATAATAATAAAATGCCACCGCAGCTCTAATTATTTCATATTTTTCGCTCCGCAAACTTCGGAGATAAGGGGGAATGGTATTTTGTCAGACATTTTTCATCATATGTCGAAAAATGTGAGATGTAAAATAAAATGAAATATATTTTGAAATGTGCAGATCAAGCCCTTTCATATGATATGTCACTTGACCTATATGTTTTTCTACTTCTCTGGTATCGGCAAGAATTAATAGCTCATGGCTTGATAAATATACTAACCAGGGGGTCTACTCTCTAAGCACGAAATCCGTAGTTTCGGCCTTAGTTACGGGCGTTTCTTACTCCGTATCACCTACGGACTTAAGATTAGTTCGGGGCCCGAACTAAGAATGAATGATATAGCACGATTTGACATTTGTCCCTACTCCCGATGTGTATTTATCCGTCCGAAAAATTTAATTTGACACTTGTTTTGACGGAATCTTATGTCTATTGTACTTTTCGACGGGCCCGTATCTTCGTTGACGGACTTACAGAGTAGACCCCCAGGCACCAAGGTGGTAACAGGGTTGACAGACCAGGGTACGCTGACCAAATGTGAGTGTCGCCATTCGTGGAGGGCGTTTAAAGGCGGTGTTGACAAAGTTCCTTGTGAATCTTAGAAACGGACTTCCTCTAGCCAAGGCATCACATGCAAGAATGTCTTTGCTTTGGACTTTATACTAAATTAAATGTTTCTTCAACTTTAATGATCTTTCATGAACTCTCTTTAGGGTGACTTGGCAGATCTGAAAAGATGTAGGTCTGATACCTACTAATGGAGCGATTATTTATTACTGACCAAAGTTAGTTAAAAACCAGTTCTTCAGTTGTTTCGAAAGAACGCTCAGATTTTCTTGATTTCTGCTTATTTTATACATAGAAGCACAATAATTAAGGTTGCTTTTTATGGGATATTGTATGGAGCTAATTCAGAAAACACCTAAGTATACCTACATTATACATGCAGTTAAAGAATGTGTTGAAGAATTCTACAACAAGGCTTAGATCATGTGAAGATTTTTCCTTGTAAGTGTTATACGAATTGATTGATTGAAGATACGATTCTATAACATCTATATTATGATGTGTGGAACTGCGTAATAATATATTGATTTCTACTAAACATGCCAGCTTCAACTACCTATTTAGGCAAGCAGTTTTTTTCAGCAGAATTTACATCCTGATCTATTAAATTATTACCTACCTACCTATATTTTAACACAAAAACCAGAAAACAATACGATTAGACGTAGGTACCTATGCAGTTGATTCAATAAAGAATTGTTGTTTTTATCGTGCTCCAAGTCTTTATTGAAGTCAGATTAGTTTTCAATAACAACCACTCGACGGATATCAATTGCTTTCTATTAATCTACTATTGATTAGGTACGGCATGCCGATACCGACACATCATTGATCATGAAGCATAGGAGATTAAAAAAAATACCTATAGAGGTCAGTTCGACCCTCAGATCATAGAAACATATGATATGCCATCATAGCCAATTAGTACGGGAACAACTGATGCCACTTTTAGTACATTTTTCGACACAATTACGCGCATAATTAAGCGCTCCTTGTGAATAAAAAGATCTCCCACGCATTGAACATTCCGCACACCCTCAATCTAACACTGTTAATCGTCACTCAACAAGTCAACACTAGCACTAAACTAAAACACTGTATTTATACCACCGATCGTGTTCGGTTCGTCGCCAGCGCGTACGTTTTTAATATGAGCAATTTGCTCAAGATCAGGCATCAAGCTCGATAGCGCCTTGGCACATCTCCTTGTTTCTATGATCTGAGGTTCGACCTCAACATTAAGACTATGTAACGTGACAGAAAATGTAACAGTGCAGGTTTCAAAAGTGCAACCGGATTCGATCAAGCCAGTTTCACGGAGTGGCGAAAGCACGTTACGTAACAACACTATCCAATACAAAAACCGTTCGCTTAGTTAAGTGTTATCAAGCGATAAATTTTATTCGCTCACGGTCGAATAATCGACTTATAGGTACCGCGGTGATAACGAATATTATTACATGGCCCGCACCGAGCGATAGTCGATTCGTAGGTACATTGTTTTGAATTATTGGAATAGTTAGCGATTAAAATTAAAATATACCCCGCTGCTGTTTTAAATATTCAAATGCAGTGCCATGGAACTCGTTTAAAAGAGAATTCTAAATGCAGTTTCTCTACTGCTTTTTTTTATTCAAATGTGCTCTTTCAGTACTTATAAGAATACCTAAGTACCACTATTACCTAGATATAGACTACCTACTATGTAAAAAAAACCGGACAAGTGCGAGTATGCCTCGCGCCCTAAGGGTTCCGATATATGATCATAGATGGCGCTACTGCATACTTCTAGTGGTGTCATCTATGAGCAGATCGCTCCACTAATGGTCCGGTGACTGACGGCGGACAACAAAGTGATCCTATAAGGGTTCCGTTTTTCCTTTTGAGGTACGGAACCTTAAAAATTACGTTTTAACGAAATCTTATCAGTCCCGCCTTATCCCGCGATGTGTCAAATTAATTACATCGACAAACGATTAGAAACATAGTTCCATTAAAATTCAAAAATGTATTAAAAAGTGTGTCAATAAAACTGCACTTTCGTAGAGCTCGTGCCCATTATGCTAAAAGTCATGAATAATTCGTTAAATACACCGTGCTAGCCGTTCTACTTGCATGCTTTTTGATTTTCTCACATGAACTGGAACGCAACGCTTGTTCTACACATAGTAGGTACCTAATTAGTGATTTATGAGTTTTTCACACGGGTGCGCTGCGTTGCGTAGGCACGACCAGTGCTAAGGTTTGTATTACTAACGTCAATCGTTTCTTCATCGATGTTGTTAGTAAGCAACTATGTTAGGGCAATAAAGCTTATTGTCTTCCGTTTTTACCTACACCTTAAAAACATAAAAAAAGTCAAACTTTTTGGCAAACAAATAGGAATGTCAACAACAACTAGTTTGTTCTTAAAACAAAACAAAAGAGAAATAGGTATTGTTATAGATCCATTGCTTGGTTTAAAGCACTGCAGTAAGTACCGTACCTATACAGGGTGGCAGGTTAGACAGTGGAAATATTTGAAGGGGTCATTGTACTGATCATTATGAACAAGTTTTACTATGGCACCAACCCTGATTTCGCGAATAAAAAATCAGCTGTTCCATTCATTTATGTTCACATAACTCACCAAAATGTATGGAACAGCTGATGTTTTTTTCGCGATTTCAGGGTTGGTGCCATAGTAAAAGTTGTTCATAATGATGAGTACAATGACCCCTTAAAATATTTCCACTGTCTAACCTGCCACCCTGTATAAGAAACAAACCAGCTGCATGTCAGGTGCTATCTCCGCGGAAGTTAGGTATGTGTCAACTGAGGGAAATGGGTCAGTATAGAGCTCGCATGGTAGATAAGATCTGTTATCTTATTATTATAAAACAAAATCCTGTCTATAAGATTTTATAATACCTGCTATGTTTTGATACAGCGTCCGTCGATGTTTGGGTCTTATTGTCAGATAGATTTTAGTATGTAGTTTAGGTAGGTACACATTTTAGGCTACAAAATGCATATGATTGTTACTAGCTATTTAGGCACAATGCAAAATCATTATAATTATGGCATTTACAGCTTTGCAAGTGTGCAATGTGCATGCCTCACACACTTGCATAAATTATTCAAACGAGAAAAAAAATGCTTTTTCTAGGATATTATATAGATGAGACTGATCAGTCTTTGTTTATTCGAATATATCAGTTATAATGTGGTAGGTATTAAGTACACACATACCTAATACACATAGGTAGGACGACCTGTAACCGTCAATGAGACTTCGTCAATAAAATTGCCAATCACGTAACTTTGTATGTCAGTAGTAGGAATATAAACTTTGTCCTTTTAAAATGAAAGGACTTTATATTAAAATACATTATATTCGTGCTAATTTGATTAATTCTAAATATTCGCTAAAAACTCAGTATTATGTGGGTAGTTAGAAAAACGTAAGTGAACGAGCTTAATTAGTTTTTTAACATGATTGTTTGCGATGGATATCTTACTATCAGTGTTGTATCGGGTTGTTTAATAGTCTACATTATGTGCTAATTGCTTTAATTAGCATAAACAAATAGGTACTATATACCTACATGGAATAGACGGGACGGGATCAAACAATTAAGTGCCACGACGCACTAAACCGAACTTACGTGGACTACTCCACAATGGTAATGACACCTGCCGGCCTAGCATGACCACGATAGAAACGGGTTTTGTCTACATAGAAATAGACAAAGTGACAGATTGTAGAAACATTTCTACCGTTTCATTCATAAAACGTAGAAATGTTTCTACAATCTGTCACTTTGTCTATTTCTATGTAGACAAAACCCGTTTCTATCGTGGTCATGCTAGGCCGGCTGTAATGTTTTGTTAGGTAATCTATGTAATGACATTAATAATAGGTTCCGAAAATTACGAGTGTAATTTACAATTTTTTTTTGGAATTTACTACCTAGCGTAAATTCAGGCGCTTATTTTCGGCGACTTAATTTCGGCAGGTGTGCTGACAACATAAGCGAGGATTCCGACAAGTGTTAGTGTAGATTTTAACCCGAAAACGTTCTTTAAACTTGAATAATAAGAATTATTTTTAAAGAACGTCAGTGAAATCCATCAAAATGTTAGTTTTGGTTCTTAGGTAAGAATAGCGAATGAAAGTTATATTCGTTAATTCTAAAGTGCTGCATATTTAAATTGTTAATATTTTAATCTTCTATTTGATTGCGTTTATGTTATAAAATGTTACCTACTTTAAAATTATTGTATGCCATTATGGCGGGTCATAGCTGTGTACAATTTCGGAAACATGTAACAACTTATTGCTTACCTAAGTATGTACCACAATAAAGAATAATTGTATTGTATTGTAAAAAGTGTTCTTTTACTTTACAACTTTGTAACACAAACTAAGACATTATAGGCTAAAGTTATCCGCGTGCAGGTTTAGCTACTGATGCGGAATGCGCGTCCGATTGCGATCGCATCCGCGTTAACGCACGGGTGTGTCAAGCCTTATCTGCGACACACTGTGGAATTTATCTGATCTAGTGATTTTAAATTAATGATCTTTGTACCATCATAACTTTAATTTACAGTCATAGTTAAAGGTACGGAAGGCGGATAATCTATACTTCTTCTTTACTAATATTATAAAGAGGAAAGATTTTTTTGTTTGTTTGTTTGTACCGAATAGGCTCCGAAACTAGTGGACCGATTTTAAAAATTCTTTCACTAATAGAAAGTAAACTACATTATCACTGAGTAACATAGGCTAGGTACTTTTTATCCCGAAAAATTGCACAGTTCCTGTGGGACACGCGGACGAAGTCGCGGGCGAAGTGATAGTTATGAAAAGTAATGGATTAGTTAATTTTAGTCAAAGTACGCAATTAAAGGTAGGTATGCAGAGATCATGTCACTATTAAGAGGTTCATAAGCATAGCATAATCGGCCTATAATGTTCCCACTGCTGGGACACAGGCCTCCTCTGTGAGAGGGAGTGGGCCGTAGTCCACCACGCGGGCCCAGTGCGGGTTGGTTAAAAGCTGACCAGGTTAAAAATATTTATCAGTGACCTATAGCTTAAATAGATAAATAGCTACTAGTTAAGTTACATAATTTCAATTAAGTAATTAGGTATTGTGTATGTAACGTTTCCTCCAAAGATAGTGCTATAGTGGTAAATGCGATTTTAATTTTGTTATCTTTTTAATTCAACGAAACGATGGTATCGTTTTTACGGAAAATTATTTTTATGAGCAGGTAAGTAGGTACCTACGTACTTATCTAATAGTATTGTTTTCCTACTTCGGCGTAGACTTAGTTGGTTAGTTAGTTATACCACCTGTTTTCCGCACTTACGGTCGGTTGCAGAATGATAATTAAATTTTAAAGGAGATATTAACCATACAATTTATATCGTTAAAGTCGCCTTTAAAACTTAATGACCTTTTCTGCAACTCAGCGTTAGCCTCTTGATTGAGCCATTGTGCGTAGGCTTAGTTAAACTATGTTAAAATTAAATACCTATATAAAGTTTCTCTTGTAAATAAAGTACCTATCTTGGTATCTACTACTTTAGTAGGTACCTACCTCCAACACTCAGTATTGGTTCTGAAGAAGTCGATAGTTCAAGTCATTAAATTAAGTTGATATGGACTTTTACTTACAATCTGTAGAAACAGCGTTCATTCAATAGTTTGTAGTAAGAGGATTTCAAGTCGATTGACGTGCCGAGAAAGTTCTTATGCACAGGCATAGAGATTATTCTATATGCCATGAGAAAATACTTTTCATAGGTACTATGTAATTAAATATTCAACCAAGACAGTAGGTACCTACGAATGCTTTTGTTTTTGTAATTTATTTTGATAGTAAACATTAATTTGATAAGCAAATGATTCGGGTTTTCAGAGATAAGGTAGGTACCTATCTAAAACAAAAACATTTGTTGCACAACCAGGAATAACCATTTGCATTGTTTAAATCATAAAATATCTAATTACAAAATCTGAATAACCAAGTAGGTAGGTATTCGATAGAATACCTACATTCGAAAAAAAAAGAAAGTCTTTCATTCAATCCAATTTCAAACCATCCAATGAAATGAAAGCCAAATTACGTAACCCAAAGGCAATTGCAATTAATTAAAGCGACAAGGTTATGTCGCGCGCAGGTCGGTACTAAGGTAACCATTATCAGGGACGCGTTATCTAAGGTCGCAGTCCGCTTGACACAATGCAGTTACGTAATAGAGCTGGCACATATTTAGTTATTTTACCTATCGCGATTATTAGGATGTGTGTTAGTGAGTCGTTTGTTTTTGTATGATTTGAAATATTAAAAAATTATAGGTAGAGGTCCCAAGTTGACATAATTTGTTGGGCCATAGATTTCAAGAGGTTTTTGTTGACGTTTACCTTTCAATAAAATTACAGTGTGCTAATTTAAATTTTAAACTGAAGATTAAAGTTGTTAGAAGCGACCTCTTCCCGCTATACCTACATATAGAATCTACCTGTATCACTAAGACAAACTCCCTTCATATTGCTCCAAAATAATTTTATATATTTTTTTAAAAAAAGCTTAGAAATATCCAAGCTTTTTAAATATTTTTTTTACCCTTAGTGGCCGTTTTCAATAGCCAATCCATCGGCTCTTTCCCCTACTAAAGGTCCAATTTTGACATTATTATAAGCTTTACTAAAGTACCTAACTAATTTCAGAATTCTATCTGTACCTAGTAGGTATGCAAAACGACGATTGAACACGCCCATAAGGCAATTGTACCCCTACTCAAGTTTTGTTTGTTTTTCGGTAAGTCAATTCAACTCTTTCAACCGACTTCCAAAAGAGGAGGAGGTTCTTAATAAACTGAATTGCCGCCATTAATCAGATTCATGTGGAATATGACCCTAAATAATTCACGTTCAGATAAAAGCAAGTTATTAATAGCGACTTTAACCTCTGCCGCAGTAAGTATTCGACTATTAGGTCGTATTCGATTATTAGGTTTTGTTAAGTGCAATCGTAAAACATTTGTGTATCCCTTTAACACCGTTTATCAAATTTAATTTTGAATGAGATAACACCGAGAAATTGCTGTCGTTTATCGGCTTTTAGTAGCGCACTACAAAATCACTCTACGTTTTCAGTAGGTACCTACTTAATTATCATTATATTTTTTAATCTAGCAACATAAATTCGTAAAAAGAACACTGTCAAAACTTTACGCTATGATTAATTATTGGCGCGAACCTAGGATCTCGAAAGAAATTAAGGTAGGAAAACCGAACGAAATCATTCCTACGGTTTTCAATTTGCTGTAAATTGGCGAAATTCTGCGGCTAGCCACCGGCTGAGCTATCACTTCTAAGAGTTCCAGGTGTGAGCTGGAATTAGCTTCCTCATTACCAGCCAAATGAGCCAATTAATTAGGATACTTACCTAACAAGTTGGTCAACATGGTAACTAAGTATGTGCTTTATTAGGTACTTAATTTGCTGGTTCCTGAAGTTTTCTTAGGGTTATTGCGGTGGATATGGATGTAATAATTTCCTTCATCAATCTCTAATCAGCAAATCTGTCAAATCTCATGTTAGGTGTAGGTCCTACTTATTAGCGAAAATAACAATTGTTACAGTCAATTAAATGAATAGATATAGATTAGATATATATACATAAGAATTAACAACAGATGCATTGAGTAGGATTTCAGAAGCCGGGAATAGGCAAATTATTTTTCTTTTACTGCCCGTAACTTTTAACTATCGTCCATATTAGCGTGTTGATACATGGCCAGTGTCAATAACCGTGTCGTTAGTGTAAAATGTGCCGCTAGACAGTGCTAATAAGGAATGACAATTGTTTCAGTAGCGGCTCTCTAAATTCACGGTGCGCCTGCGCTGGCTTGGGTTGCCATATGCAGAGTTCCATAAGCAATAATAGGGGTAATATTTTGAGTTTAAATACAAGGTAGTTCCAATTACTTAAATTGGTATAATTTTACTTTCAAAAGTCCAGTACAATTTTTTTTAAGTTTGCATAGGATGAAATAAATGTTTAAGTTTGCAGTCTGATTCGCTAAAAATTTAATCATAAAAAAACATAATAATATATTTTAAGTAGGTAAGTATAGGTACCTACTAACTTTAAAAATCATGAAGTATTAATTTTCTCGAGCATGGCAGCATTGCCGCCCGCTTGCCGGTGAGAGGAATGCAAACTAGCAAACATGACGCATTCGCAACGCCTTTCACACGCGACTGGCGTGCATTTCAAGTGCATCTTTAGTGGACGATTGTTCCAATAAAAACCATACATATAAACATAACCGTCAATAAATTATTAGTATAATAAATGAAATAAGTTAACTTGTACAGAAACGGGAAATAGAAATGATAATGTAGGTAGGTACTATAAGCCCAACGACGTAGGTCACGTAGGTGCAAATCTGATTCCTGTTTGATAAATTCAAAAAAACCACCATGTATAAAATATGGTAGGTGGATGGTAGGAATAAAGTTGGTGTGAAATAAGCAAAAGTTTATGATAATTTAAGTCAAATAGGTAGGTAATTGAATACCTAAATCTTGACACGTTTGAATTAATCAGTAAACATACCGCAGAAATTCTCAACAACAAGTTTCTATATTAGAAAACCGAGAAAATACAAGTAGAGGATAACAAGAATCCGTGTTATTGGACTTGAACTATACATAAGTAAGGCACGGAGTAAGTACCTACTGAAACAATGTCACAGCATACACTTGTGTCAATATCTTGTTTTTGAAATGATACCATTCGATACAGACCGATCGTGAGTGACGCAACGCGTTGCCACGTATTTACGCAATGTACACATTGTTTGAGCCACAAACAAGTTAGTGTTAACGCCAACAATAACTGCGAGTTACCATGGGCCCGTTTAAAAATTACGGCGATGTTCCCTAATTCCTCAGATTTTATATGTGTCTGAAGTAACGACTCCACAGAACTGAAGAAATCGCACTTCATTTTTTTTTATTCCTATTTTGAAATTCTGTATGTGTAGGTAGGTACTGTTTGTGCTACTTAGGTATATCTTCGACCAGTTAGTAAGTATACGCATGTCGCAGATAATTATATTCTTGATTCTTTAGATGTCAAAAGACCTTGATTCAGATGGCAAAAGTATTTTCTGTTCATGTTTGTGTTGATTTTAGGCCAGTGGGTTGGTAGTGGTATTTATTCAGCTTGAGTTATTAGATCACATTAACTCCATGGCAACACCAGAAGTGACTTGTTAACATGAATTATTATGAAAAATACAAAAGATAGACCAACATAGCCTCAGAACTCTGATATGAAGACACTGACATAAATCAAAAACACTTGACACAAAATATGATCACTATTTTTGTACCAATAGGTAGGTAACTACAGTCCTTGAGGCTATTCTGTAGCTACCCACGCTTAACCCGCCCTTGTACTAATACCCTACAATAGCCAACTCCAAGGTAAGTTTAAAACGACATAAGTTTAACAAACGGAACTCTTGTTTTTCCGTCGCACCGCATTGTGCTTAGCCACACTAAGGCAACTGTAGCCACTAATAGCCAGTATAGCCCCCATCCACTTATTACTCCCGAGGCCGCTCGGAAAATTGCAATGAGTATTACATGTTAGCCTAGATTGACTAACGTCGCATTCAGGACACGTGGTCATGTTAGTAGATTATTCATAATTATCATAAAAGTATATCGGTTCAGTTAGCATTTCTTATTGGCAACACTGGGCGTATCCGCGTGCATAGGGTTGTCGCGTTGCCTATCTTTGGAATGCGACAATTTTATGTGAATGTAAGAATATTAGCATTCAAATAATCTAGGCATACAGGTTTACAATATGGTCGTGACAGGAACAGCCATTCAGATATTTGCATTGTAACAGTAGGTGTATGAGGAGACCCATGTTCAGTTCAATGTTTACGGACTTTTGTGATTTATGATATATTTATAAGGTTAATGTATTTGTTTTATCCTTCTCATGTACCACAAATATGAAAAGAATTCATGTTAGTACCCCTAACAAACGTGTAGGCACGTGGAACCATGTAAATCAGACGTAAATGGTCCCAATTAAATCTGTACCTAAGGTAACAGGATGTAATACATAAAGCAAATCAATGTAGGTATGTAAGAAACGAAGCCAAGGCACCCGTACTACACGTTCAAATTAGAAACTTTTCTAAACATTACATAAATTATATAATTTTCTGGAACGTTCTAATTCCGTTTGAATTTCACTGAACCGTTATTTTTTGGTCTGGAAGCCCTAGAATGGAACATTTGCAAAAGGTCGGCTACATTCCTTTTTTAATCGAAAGACTCATTGTGTTTACTTTAACTTTGTAGTCTGTGTATTAGTTTTGAGAAACTATACACTGAACTCAGCGGCTATTAAGAGAAAATATTTAAAGAATTTGTTCTGGAGTTTCTAGCGCGTCAGTTTGCAGTTATTTACCTAGGTACCTGCGTAGAAATATTTGTGTCTGTATCTAAAAAATTAAAATGCTTTATAAACACTAAACTTCACACTACGCGGAAAACTAGCTTTTGGAATAAACACAGAAACGTATAAAAAAACCTACGACACTTGAATAGAAATATAATAACTCCCGCTGCGTTATCAACGCCTAACACACTATACAAAGTTCCTATGAACATAAAAAGTTAGACTACCCGCAAACCTTTTTTGCTGAAAAACACAACACATTTAGGGGCGACGCAGACGACAGAATTTTTGTGCGATCGAGTCTGCAGCGCTTTGCAGCGCTCGAACAATCTTAACTTAGTGACAAGATTGTTCGAGCGCTGCAAAGCGCGGCAAACTCAATCGCACAAAAAGTCTGTCGTCTGCGTCGCCCCTTAACAGGTTTTTCAAATTCAGTACCCAAGCCGTTTGAATGTTCTAACTGTATCGTAATTTGTTGGGAAAGCCCATGGTTTTTTAGGAGTCAACAAAAACCTTTTGACAATATACATCGTTTTTCCTTAAGAATAATGAATAATAGGTATATTAATAGGTATGCAGTTGTTATTTTTGATAAAGTCTACAATGTAATACACGCAAAACCAGGGCCCAAAACTCGGTTTAGTCGCATGCTTCTAGATTGATGACTAGTTTTTGCAACGTCAAAATCGTATTTTATTACTTAATCTGTTTAATTATTATCAATCCGATATTTTGATATTACATTTTTATATGTCTACAGAGGTAAAATCCGTTATAAAAGCTAACATACCTACCTACCTACCTAATATATTGAAACGGTTTTTTTTTCAAATAGGTACGGTACCTACTGAACATATATTATACAACACTAGACATCATGTTTCTTGCGTCATAATGCTAGTGCGGTCCGTTATCCGTTATTATCTGATATTCTTAATTAACGCTTATTCTGCAGACTCACTGGTAGTACGAGCAATGAGGAGTTACAGCCGGAAAGGAAATTCAATTACCATTATAACGCGGTCGCGCGCCGGAGCCACTCACGGACAATACCAAGTTATAGTTATTAATAGTGTAGGGTTACTGCTTTAAGCCTTTAAAATTAAGACGCAAATTACAATAATATTATTTGAATATAGGTACCGGCGTGAGTTACCATTTTCTAGCTTCGGTTTCATTATTGTAGTTGGTTTCTTTTAATATAATTTATTTATTATATATATACTTTATTGTACACCAAATATAATATAGGTACAGAACATTTATAACAAGAACATACAATGGGCGGCCTTATCGCTATCTGCGATTTCTTCCAGGCAACCATAGGATGGACACGAAGTCAATAATATTAACCAACCAACCAATAATATTAAGTCACTTATACACTACACTATAGTAAGTCACTTACTAGGAAATTATTTTATGAATTACCTACCTGATACTTGAAATAATCATGATAAAGTAACATTACCAATGGTAACCCTAGCTGAATAATACCAGCTATAACTATTAAGTGTTGCCAGTAAAATAAAAATAAGCGACGGCAAAGGTTGTCATTAATACGAATATTGCTCTGATAGTTATTCGTATAAGAAAAAATATAATAATATTTGGATTATTAGAATAATGTTAGTACGACAGAAGAATAATTCATGCAGGTTTAATTTAAATTTTCACTAAATTTAAATGAAACCTGCATGAATTATTCTTCAATTAACGCACTTTTAATGCTGACTATATCTGGCAATAGTAATTAGTACCTACCACTGAACGCATATATGTAAATAGGCGGTAATTGCTGTCATTTACCTTAAATTTAAATGAGTAGGTAATTGCAATTAATCATTATTATTGCAAGTGCGTCAATTTTACGAGTCAATAAATATTTTCTTGGAGTGTTAATGACAATGCATTAATTGCAATAATACTTGGTGTAGCTTTCTAAATAATTTATTCATAATGGTTTAAGACGTTTAAATACCTTATAGTTGGCTAAAAAATCTTTAAGCAGAATGTCTTGCATTGTAATCTGGTTAACATTTTTGACAACCCTATCGAGTGTGAGTAAAGGAATGACGCACTACCGGACACCGGATGTAAGTACATTTTTGGAAAAAGGATATACCTACCTACCTACCTGGTCTACAGACTACAAAAAAAAGCGGGCACAAAATACATGTAACTGTACTTAGCATAATTATAAATTGTATTAAGCATATTGCTATGAATAAATGAATAATGTACCTAAGTATTCTAAACTGTTGTTGCCAGGGAAAAAAATCAAGATTCCGAACAGTCTTTTGAATGTATGAATGGAAAAAAGTTTCTAAATCATGGATTCTTTAACATCACACAAGTTTTGAGGGAAAAAATCAATAGTAACAAAAATATTGGATGGATCAGCGATTTTTTTAACAAAGTTCTAAAAATAGCTTTTATATTCTTAATTAAATTTCATTGATAAAGGGATGAAAAACTTATATAGGTAAGTAATTCAAATTCATATTTAAATTAGTAAACTTGCTCGGTATAAACCTGAAATAGGTTACGCAAGCGGCAACTAACTTAATTTGCAATTAATAAGGTACCTACCTACATTTTTCTCTCGTGAATATTAATATTTGCATACCTAGTAAGCTTAAAATATTTTAAAGTTACAATTCTAAGATTTTTTCTAGTGCTTTAAAATATATAGGTACAGTCAACATAAAAGTGATTGATAACATTTCGTTTTTGATTTTGTCGGAAGCGATTTTCGAATAACATCTTGCTGGTTAAAATAAAATTAATAAAGAGAAGATAATTTATTATTTAATCATTATAGAATCGAAGCAGAATGGTCATCAAGTATGAAAAAAAACCCCGAGCGAACAGATACAGGATGTACCTAGCTCAGAATTTTAGTGATATTTTGTGATATAATTCCGTAAATATTTCACTGTAAGATTCGATGGCTTGTGATATTGATATTTATTTTTGGTAAATTCTAAAGACTTCAAAAACTACCTAATCCTGAACTTATTTTGCGGACTGTGCATATGCCACTAATTTCAATCAATCAACCAAGGTTTCAAGTGTGTTGTCCAAATAACAGCATTTTAATCGCCTTTGAAGATATTAAAATCGAGCTTTTAAATAACGTTAACTAGCCTACACTGTCCTTCACAATGAACGAACAAGTTAATAGGTACCTATATATTAACTTGTTCGTTCATTATTCAAAAAAAAGCACCTGCGGCGCCGGGCCCCTTAGTTCAACGCACCAGGTCGACGCACCACACTATACCGTACGCCGAGAGCCATAAGAAATATACGCTCAGCCAACCTGACCAAATCTGGAAGTGATCACGCACGCAACAAATGAACGCATGCAAATCATCTCCGTATCGCAGCCGGGTATCAGCTATTAACAACCAATCATGACGTCACCGCATAGCAGAAAACAAGTTACAGGTGCTAGTCGAGGTCTTTTAATGACCTTTCCCGAAAAATAAACCCATGAATTTTGAATGATCATGGTAGAAACAATTGACAAAACTGTCGGTTTGCCAAGGCAAGACTCGTTTCTTTTTGATGGTTGGTAATTTTTTATGAAACGACTCGCTGTACTTAATTGGAATGGCGGTTTTATGGTTTCGTCGTTTACCATTAGTGTTGACACTTTTATGTTTTTTAGCAGAAATCAATAAGGATACCTATTACCTAGGTTTAGTTACATCGACGAGGAAATGTTTAATATCGATATATCGATGAACAAATGACGTAGACAATCTGCTCTTTGTAAAAAAGTTAAAATAAAACCTGAATATTTAACATAAAAATTAACAAAAAAAAAATAAATTAATCTATTATGATGATAAACGTTGTTTCTATTATCGCTGTTACCTAAGTATACCTACCTACATAAGAATACGAAATTAACACCTCTCTAATTTGCATAGAAACGAATCATTAATCATCAAAGACATTAAATTAATTTTACAGCCCATTGACATAACGATCATACAAAGATGGTCATCAATTACAGGTAATTAAAACAAGACTTTAATGATAGTTAATAGTAGGGGGCAAGAAAAATCAATTTTGACTTACGTAGTAGTCTATGTAGGTATCACCTCTGGATAGGTGTGTGAACCGACTTTTGTCGCCGACTGTACCAATGAATCAATTAAATAGGTAGATAGGTACTAAGAAAATTAGTCAAAGGTAAATAAGTAGTATTATCCTATAAGTATCATAAAGAAAAAATTTGGTTTCTTGCGTACCTATCATGTCAAAAATAACCATTGAAGCCGCAGAACGTCCAAAACGCGCACAAAAAATTGTTTAGATTCGGTTGCAGGCCTATTTTTTGTAGAGGTCAACACACGCATACTGCCTACAGATTAATCCTTTCATTGATTGAACGATTACCCTTTAATGATTACGGACGGTAAATTTCAGTATTAATAATTCTCTATACGTAAGAGACAGGACTTGGGCTGTGTGTATGGAATATAAATAAAGTGTAAGTAGATTGGGTAACAGAGGCATGGTGCTAGTGAACTATGAATGATTCAGTTGTGTGTGAAGTAGGCAACACCGTTTGTTTGTGTTCGGTATTGCCTACTGAAAAAAAAAGATTAAACTCACCTTTATTTTATTCTAAGAAGGTTCTACTGGCCTATCTGAGTTAGATGGTCACTGCAATATTGTGAACTATCAAAAGTAGAAACCATTTAGAAAATCAAAATCACTTATTTGTCTCTTTTCTTCTCATAATGTCTCTACATTATGAAAAACTTTTCACAAGCCATGTTAAAGTTTCGTTTCCTGATTTTGTATAACAGACATGAAGTTAATTTGATATGAATGACTTCATTTAACTAACAATACAATTGATAATATCTGTCAGTAGGTAGGTACTTACCTACCCTTATACCAGTTACGCGAGGGTTAAATTCGGGGAGGAAGTGATATCGGAACCGAATCCTTTTTTTTTTGCACGTTATGTCAACATTCCCTGAACTCATCAAACAAAATTAAGTCAGAATTTAAATGAAGAATTAACTATCCAGTACCGAATACGTATAGAGAGATATGATGCAGGCATGCACGATATATTCTGTTCTAAGATAACGAGAACGACCAACGTGCACACTATTAATTATTTATTTAAGCTTAATGTAGGTATAAATACCACAACTAATACTTTAAGGTAATATAATGTAAATAAATCAGTAAATCAATGTAAATAAAAAACACAAATCAAAGGGACAAGGAAAATCGGACTGTATCAGTCACTTCTATTTTTGACAGAAAGAAGGTAGTTTAATCAATTTTAACCTGCATCAAAGTTCTTTCCTAAATACCTACAATGTTATGATATTTTAAAGAAACAACATAATAAATAAACAAAACGTGAGTAAAAACCTCGTAGGTAGGTAGGTACCTACGTCAGATAAGCCGTCACCCAACTTCACCGAAACAATTAGAGACAAATTCCTTGTTATTACGTGAAAAATGTTAATTACTCGCTACAAACTGGTTTCACAACAACTTTGCAACTCCTTGTAGGTACCTAATAAATACTAAATTAGGCATCCAGCTTGCAATACAGAACAAAAGCATGTCTTAATTAAAGCCTTATTAAGCATGACTGCGCTATCGATTAGAAATCTAATCGGAGCTCCCCTAAGGATTTCTATGTCGTTAATCAAGAATTAGTGAACATTCTAGATATTGCAAATTGGTTCATATATCGATATAATTTAACATTCATTTGTCTTGGGAATTCCGACACTATAAATAGGGTAAAGTTAGTGTTGATTTAATTACCACCGCACGATTAAGAACGTGCACCGATTGAAATGTGACTCAGATTCAAGGGTCGGAAACGTTATTTAAAATAACGTTTTTTAAACGTTTCTAACAGTTCTTCTTATTGTGTTCGTTGCATTGCGTTCGGAACGAAAACGAAATGGGAACATTTTCAAAAACCGGTTTAATCCGCAAGACGGTGCAGCGAGGGTCGTGCGACGACAATTATGGACTTGTTTGCAAGTTTTGCAACACAAAAATTCAATAAAAACGGTTAAAAACGTTTTATTAAACGAAATCGGTATATTTTTTTTGTTCTTCTAAAACGTTATTTATAACGTTCCGTCCGAACATAAACGAAACAAATTGTTCTTTAGGTATTTAAGACGAAAACGTTTCGAAAAATATACCGGTATCCGACCCTTGCTCAGATTTAGTTTATCAACAGTAGGTACAAACGAAAGTGTGCACATACCTAGCTATGTCACTCTGTATTCTCTCACCAATTTCTAGAATGTTACATATCAGGGTTGTCGCTTTTAGAAAGTCGCAAAACTTTTTTTCCTATCCGAAATTTTTGCTTATCTAATAAGGAAAAACAGAGTTTAATTATAAGCAAGGTTTTAGTAACAAGACCGATAACAGCGCTATCGATGCACTTTCATTCCAATCTCGCACTTTTATGACGGTATTCATGCAAATGCAACGAGGTAAGTAGGTATGCCAGTACTTTTTCTCCACTCGCATATTGTTCAGCAATTGTTTCGACATGAATGGGAGTTGTTCGAGTATAACATTCAAACTAGTGTTGCAATAAATTTTCAGCGTCACAATAACAACGCACTTTTCACCGTTGTTTGGCAGATCGCTAATTAAATCAAATCATCACCTCTTAGCGATAACAGATATCAAGCAAGGTCAGCTTACCGGGTCAATGTCCGCCTCCCAGACGTCCTTCAGATCGTTAGAGATGTCGAAGTAACCCTCCATGTCGGGGCCGGTGTTCACGACGGCCTCCGACTAGAACACGTGAACTTCTCCAAGAAAAACTCGCACAAAACACAGCAAACTGTCACTCTCTTACTGTCCTCCGAGCGGGCGGAACTCGGAAAGAATGTAAACTGCACCACGACTAACTGTCAAACGACGCAAATATCACAGAACACTGTGCATCATCACAAGTTTACGTTTCACTATCGACGCCCATTTGTTTTTGCAACAAATATTTTTTTATGAAGTTTCACTGCACGCGAGGAATGTTGTGAAAATGCTGAACGCGGACGATACACACACTCGCGGCGAGGTACCACCGGCGAATGCGAGAGCGGCGTCCACCGGCCCCCCACTCCTCGCGCCTCGCCCCCTCCCTGATACGAACCTCTCATTCATAACATGATAGGGGGTAAAAACGTCACGAGCCGTTAGGGGGCTGCCCACACGACAATACGGCGGTAATTATGTGGGTACTTATCAGTCAATGAAGTGCAAGTCGGTCGAGAGATGAAGCCGTGGGAATCCACAGCGTAACACCGGAGCAATAACAAACAATAAACGTTCATATGTTTATTAAATAAATTCGTAGCAGTACTG
The DNA here is from genome assembly GCA_948465475.1 of Thalpophila matura. Classification (NCBI taxonomy): domain Eukaryota; kingdom Metazoa; phylum Arthropoda; class Insecta; order Lepidoptera; family Noctuidae; genus Thalpophila; species Thalpophila matura. Next base: position 5,922,253 of record OX419183.1, on the reverse strand, counting down.
TACATGCGTAGTGTATAAATAGCTCATTTCGTTAAAATATAGTTATTGTTACATTCAAATCTGTGTTCAATTGATTTGTGAAAAAATAGTAGGTAGATACATACAAAATGGTTAAGTCGGATATAATATAAATGAGGAAAAAAAACTAAAATGAAACCCGACAAAATGTCATTACTAAAAATAGACATAATACAATAGAAAAAAACGGAATGCACATAGTTATAAAATATTTAAGTATAGGTACCTAGTGTACCTACTTACAAACAATAATGAACAAAACATCTAGGTACTTTATAATATAAATCTCATTGTTTGTTTCTAATTTAAAAATAAAAGAGTTCATGCTTAAAATAATTGCTACTTAATATAAAAATAATAAAAAGCGAATTCTACTTAGAACTACGTTCAGATCATAATATAAAATCATACATAGGTACGCTAAAATACATATCTAAATCTTCAACAGTATAATCAGACTCATAAAAACTTTTAAAAGGTCCTAACCGCAATACTTATTTAGTTTTACGTTTTTTTTCCGTACGCGGAAAAATGTTGCAGTGTGTAAATTGCATACAATGTCCACCATGTGTCACAATTTTTCCGGGACAAAAACGCAATAAGAAACCTCAAGTGCGCATCAGAAACACCAATAGAGTGCCAATGTGGAAAAACTTTGGGTGTATCAACCCGCGATCATTTTACCAATCAAAATGAGTCAAACCTGGTTTCAAAAAGTTTCGTAGAATCTCTGGTCATTTTTTCTGTCGACCTTCATGTTAGCTGTTGTGGTTGGTTGATTAAAACGACAACCGCCAATCAATAGAGTTAATATGAAATTTGACAACATATCAAATTGAATAAATAGGTTTCCGAAGCCGAAAACCACAAAATTTTATCTCCCGTGCATCTCAATTTAGCGAATTTGATTCTAAAGAGAAATGCGCAATTCAGCTTTTCATTAGCTATTTACTTCGTGTCTAAATTACGTCTACTTGTGTCCGTTCCTTTTCGGTGGTACCGTGAAGAGTGAGGGTACGTGCGCCAGTAATGCTGATATTCCTCCATGGAGAACACAAACTCTCGGCACACTACATTTCACTAGGTAGTCACTGAACTGCAAAAAAAAGAAAAAGTTATAATAAAGAAAGCCGTATTAAAATTGACGATGACAGATACAGAGGCGAAGATTCAAACTGACAAAGGAGCTCTCCCATTTTACAACTTCAAGAGATTGAATATTACCTATAGACGTATCGATTTTTAGCACTCCAATTCTGCGTATTCCGTGGCTAATGGCTATGGCTGATGCTAAAATACTAGTGTAAAACTTATGTATTCATTTTATTTTGTCCTAACAAATCATATAAAAATTGCCCAGAAAAATATAACTGCTGCTGAAAACTTTCCAGATGTGCTTAACATTGACTTAAAGAAATAGGTTAACATAATGCTAGCTATGACTCGCTATCAGTTTTAGTATGGAATTATTTAACATTGATACATTTATGTAACTAGTTGATCTTGATGTGTATGATGAATTTATAGAATTAAAATATTGTTTTTGAATAGAGATATTTAAAGGCATTGCTCCTGGCTACTGTTAGAGTTAAATAAAACATAAGTACATATTATTTTAAATGAATAAATAACTGTTATGTATGTTTTATTTTTTTAACTAAATATTAATAAATGGAATACCTACTTGTCTGTATATGAAAGATACGAGAAATTTGAATAAAAAAAAAATCACGTTTTTTTTATTGGACTATTGGAACAATTGCTGCATAAAATACTTCTAGTATAAACAATTAATTTAGGCAATAACGCGTACATCTAAGTGAAGTTCACCGTTGACTTTGAAAGTAGGCGTCCATAATAAACGGTCCAAACTTAAGACGCGCTAACTTTAATGGGGTTATTGACCATTTGACAAGCGTTAGTTACACTCCACACTGCGGCACCTGTAGCTATGATATCATCAAAAACATAGTGATGTTGGTATATAAGACGATTTTGCTATTGTTTTTTTTTTCCGCATCTAAAATAGCGTTCTCAAGAGGCGATTCAAATCTCTTAAAATTCGTTTTCGAACTTAATAACAATCGTATTATGAGAACACGCTTTAAGTAAAATCTTATCAACTTTTTAACGTATGCGTAGGTCCTTTGAAAGAAGGATGAAAAGTTATGAAGAATTAAAATCTACTGTTAAATGTCATGCTAGTAAAGTCGCTGACGATGGGCGAATCAAAAGCAGGGTTGCCAGATGGTCGGAAAATCCGGGAAAGTCCCAGAATTTTACGTCTGGTCCCGTCTCCAGTGGTTACACTTTACTGTTCCGAAATTCCTGAATACATTTTTTTTCTATAAGTTTTAAATAAACCTAAAAGAGTAACAAAATTTTTGTTTTTAGTTTTAATATAAACTGGGTAGGCATATACCTATTTTAGGTTACATAGTTTTATATAAAATATATTTTTCCAGGAAATAAAAAGCAAATCTGGCAACCTTTGTCACAGAATGCCGTGAAAAACGAGCAAGAAAAACAGTTGTTCTTTAAGAGCCAGCACGCGTATTCTATTTCTATTCCACCAAAAAATAGACAAAGTTCTTCCTATCAAACTCATTATCTCTTCTGCCCAAGCACGGGCACACGGCGACCCGTGCTTGGTATCAGAATTTTGTCTACTGAAGGATATAAATATTTCTGCTCTTCATTGTATGGCTTTATTGCGATTTAATAAGAGTTTAAATAAATTCAGCTTACAGTAAGATCGACATTCTAAAGATATAGGTTTGTAGGGTTATCCTATATTGGTTCGGAATTTGGAATTTGGAATCGGGCATTGACTACTTATTTATTGACGCAAATATTTTCACATATTATATCATAAAAAAACTGAATCATAAATTACCTAATTCCAAATGCTCCGCAATGGACAAAGCCATGACATTATGATGCTTAAAATAACAGATACCTACAATATTTTATGTAATGAGGCCAACATACAAACTAACGCTCAGCAGACACAGCGACGACATGCTTTTGCAAGTCAAGCCGTAGCTGCCATCTATGTACCTCTATTCTAACTAATTATAATCGTTTGCTCTGGTAATCTTCAGTGACGATGTAAACTTCAATTAGATGGCATCTTGTATCAAATATTACTTTGGACATAAGACTCAGCTCACGGTAAACAAGAGAGACTTCGATGTATACTAACGCCATCTATCGACATTGATCCTAACTAAAATTTAACTTATCTATTGTGTAATATCATACACACACATGCACCTATTGTGTAAGATACATCTAAATAAAAAATATATTATCTTATGGATGTAGATTTAAACTACAGATTTCCCAAATTAACCTAACCACGGGGTTTCATCAGGAACAAAGGAACATTTGTTGAAATAACTCATAATAGATGGCGTTATATGTATCGATTTGTTATTAAAGTTTGTGTAAAATTAAGAACATGAAAAAATACATCATGAAAAATATTTGTTAAAATTTTGAAAAATCCTTTAAGCACGGAAAAATGTATAGCCCGAAGATAGCCCGCGCTAAATCGGTCACATTTCTTTGTATGAGATGAGGCATCTGTACGTATAGTATTATATTATCTGTGACCTAACAGACAACTAACGCCATGTATCGACCTTGATCCTTACTAATGTTACAGGATTAACTTACTAATTGTGCGGTCTCGTCTTCAGCTGATGCGACGACAACCATCTTCTTCAGTTTGATAGCTTCTTGTATAACTTTCTGTGGGTGGAGCCCTAGGGCTCTTAGCTCATGTTGACCGAGGTGCACCCCGCTGTAAGGCACGTTTATACTGCCGTCTATGCAGCTCTTCTCGTAACTATAGGGACAGTAATGGAAGTGTTTTGAATTTGTTCTACAAGAATACCTAATTATTTTTTAGTTTTTCCTAATATGACAGGAAAATATTGTGAGAAAACAGGAAAACCACTTCGAAAATGGCATATTTCTACTACTTGTTCTCTCAATTTATTTAAATTCGCAGAATTAGACAAAGAAGATTCGGTCAAAATTAATGCACACTATACTCACAGTAAATTAGACCTTATGTCAATGACGCAGCATTTATCTTGGCATATTAGCGAGAAGACATCCGACAGGTTAATTCTTGGACTGATTTCAATAAACAACGTTTCCATTGGGATTTCCACTATATCCTGAAAAAAGAACTTATATTAATGAACCTAATTTAACTTAGATCAACATTGAAAGATAGCGTGAACCCATCGACTTCACGCAATAGCGTGAACCCAGTGGCGTGCCTACAGGGCAAGCCCGAGGGTATATCTCAAAATTTTTCATGATGTAAGTGAGTAGCATACAATAAAAATAAGTGTAAGTGTTTTTTATTGTACGCTACTCACTTACATCATGAAAAATTGCGCGAAATACCCTCGGGCTTGCTCTGTAGGCACGCCACTGCGTGAACCCATCGACTTCACGCAATAACCCCTCGACGATAATAGGATGATGGTGGTCACGGACGTTCCCATTAAGGTACGGCAAGGCGCGAGCCCTAAAAATGCCTAAAATATGCATTCCTAAAGGGCTTGCAATAGTTACGTAGGTGCAAAGAGAAAATAGGCAATACCTCGCGTAGCCCAGGTTCTAGGCATTGAGACGTATTTTAAACTAGAAACCTACAGCAGCAGTGTAGAATCGAGCTCTAAAGTGTTATTGTAAAAACGACTTTAAACACTTACCATAGGGTCCTTTACTTGGGCTTCGTTAGTAAACCTTCTATAGCTAATACTTCTTGGTGAACTGCGACACATTTCTATAGATTCCTGCGGAAATACTGTGAGTGTTAATTACCAGTCAACGACCTCCTTTGCAACTTTAACAGTATGTTAATGGTCATTGAACTTTTATTGACTTTGGAAATTATCACCATAATATGTTTTTGACATTATTCCCCGGTGATAATTATAACCATTCAATTGAATTAGCTACCGGATGATTATCCGGACTGGGACTTTTCTCATCGCGATCTATTGGCTTTGGTCGATCGGTCTTGGGTCCCATTAGGAAATTCTCAATAGCCGTCCGGGAGTCTGGATTTGTGGCCGGTATTCGGTAAAATCTATATTCGACCGAATGGTAGAATGTTTGTTAAATGTCTACCAAAAACACAATAAAAAACCGGCCAAGTGCGAGACGTACTCGCGCACCGAGGGTCCCGTACCGCCCTTGGACGTATAAGGTTATAAAAACCGGACCGCATAACTAAGTTTGTTTGTGAAGGAAATTGATGATTTCTAAAAAAAACTACTTGTTACGAAAATCGTATTATTTTTGGTGCAATATTTAGGTAATCTTCTATCAACTCTAATTGTAGACTGAGAGGTCTATACTTAGCAAGTTCAAATTCTGACGGAATGATGACGAAATCACGGCATAAACTTCACAATCACGCCAAGGTATCAGAAACATCTTTAAAGTTAATAGCAGCGGAATCACGTTGTAGATTAGCTATTGTTGTATGCCCTTGACACACTCTACAATGTCAATGCCAGGTTACAGTAATAGGCATTCTTTAGGTCTCAGACTTCAGTCGAAAATATGTATTTTTTGTGCAGAAAGAAATATTTTTTGTTACTATGAATGAACCTATCAGATCGTCGGTCATCGGCCTTCTTCTCGACTTCTGCGACAACTTAAAATGGATCCAAGCATTGCAAGGCATATGCCACGCACGGCACTCATCGCATGCTTCGCAATGTGTGGACGTTCGTATTCGTGGTGAGGCATGTGCAAATATATATCGAGCCGTGCATTGTGGGCATGTGCGGCGCATGCCTCGCAATGTCTGGATCCAGCCTTAGAGTGAGGCCACATGGGTGTAGCCGTTCGGAGAAATGGAGTAACAAAATCGGAAAAAAAATCTATCGACTCCAGAACTTCTTCTGAAGTTGGTTAAAAATAAAAGAGCCGTTTAACACAAAGTTCGAGAGAGTATTAGGTCTTATAAAACATCACATACCTTGACACACTCTCCAATATCAATCTCAGGTAGGTCAGAGAACAGTAGGATGCACTCGTTGAAGCCAGACGATAGCAATGTGTCGCGCAGTTGTCTTAATATCCCCACTCCCATGAACAGAGGGAGCGCTGGCCCTTCTACTAGCAACGCGTCCCATAAGTGGACTATTTTGTGGAGGGGGAATACGTCTGGAAGAGATTGAAGTTGATAGAAAAAATCTTAAGTAATGCGACATGTTTTTGTAACTTGTAGTGTAAAATGGCACTTTATTAGCGTTATTTCGCTAATACAAAATAAACTTTATTGCAATAGAAATAGGATATATTTTGTATTAGCCAAATAACGCAAATATTTGTGCAAATATGCCAGTGAAGTGTCAGCATAAAGCCGTAGCTTCGATACCATCGACTTCTTGCGGACAGTTTTTTCTTAGAGTTACGACTTACGATACTAACTTATAAATTAACAATTCGACCTTTACAACACAAAAAAATCTTCTGCTCTGGGGGTCTACTCTGTAAGTCCGTCAACGAAGATACGGGCCCGTCCGAAAGTACAATAGACATAAGATTCCGTCATAACAAGTGTCTAATTCAATTTTTCGGACGGATAAAAACACATCGGGAGTAGGGACAACTGTCAAATCGTGCTATCATTCATTCTTAGTTCGGGCCCCGAACTAATCTTAAGTCCGTAGGTGATACGGAGTAAGAAACGCTCGTAACTAAGGCCGAAACTACGGATTTCGTGCTTAGAGAGTAGACCCCCTGGTCCTATGTTACTTAGGGTCAGACAATACATTTTCATCTTCCATTCTTCCCTATAGGTAAGTCGTCACCATTCACTCCTTTTTCATTCATATCCCTTACAAAATTCATCCATATGTTTATAAACATTGATTACCTACATTTTTTTATTTCATACACAAAACCAGCTTAAAACGTAACTTACGTGAAAACATAGTTAGAAACCACGGTATAGCGAACAGTTCTGGTACAAAATTGATCTCATGTAAGTGCGTCGCTAACTCGGGTTCGTGGAAGGCCGTCATCTGCCAGAACTTAGCCAAGTACTCCTTGATGACTGCGCTATTGTCCTTTAGAAAGAACTTGTGTAAGAACTTTGGTACGAACGCTGATAGGCAGGCGAAGGCGCGGGCTGGTGGAATGTTATAAGATTTATTACATACTTATTTTCTAATTTATTTAAATACTAGCTGATCCGCCCAGGCTTCGGGTAAAATTTAGTTTATCCTTATGAATCGAGTCACGCGAAATTTGCTCCTATGAAACAATTTCACAAATGATATTAAATTACTCCGTCGCGCGTTGATTGCATCGTGTTATCTCTGAAACTATTCGCCAAATAACATACTGTAATCTGCAAAAATTATTTCTACTTAGTTGTAGTAGTAGTAGTTAGAGTACTTTTGGAACATGTTAACTTAGGAGCTTGAAGCTTAATTACTAATTTGTAGATCGATCAAATGGGTTTAAGAAATGTTTCGCGTGTTCAGTCAAACGGTTTTTTACAAACCAAAGACTCCTCCATACTTCGAAAAATATGTTAAGACATCGATCTCGATTATCATACCTACCTTATTGGTAATTCTAATTACATATAGCAGTCATTACGGGCAGCCAGAGCTCTAGAAGCCAGAAATCTGATAACCATATTCCAAGTTAGCTCCATGTAAAATATTGATAATATTTTACTGATTCTAGCTACAAACAATTAAGCAGCCAAAAGCATTCAACTTACAACACAAAACAATGTACCTTCATTGCAGAAGTTTAAGTATAAAAATGGCGCAGTCAACGAGTCCAACCCTTGCCAGTACACATACTGTGGATTGGTCAACAGCCAGGCTTTTAGTAACCGCTTTAATGTGCGATGACCCGCTGAGCCGCACAGCAACCAGCAGTATTGATGACAGCGGGGTATGTCTACGTCTATCTGTTAGAGAATAACGGACTTTACAGCGTTGTGATATGGTTGAGTTTCAATTGAAATAGACAGGCCACGCCATAAAATGCTCATGTCTCCGTTAGTGGAAAATTAACATTATTTCTGTACATTAATATGGTTGAAAATTAATCTTAAGTGGACAATATATCCCAGTTCTAAATATTTAAGATACGCAGTCGCTCCAAACTATCTGAGGTGCATGGTAATGGCCTTTCAACATAAAGTAGACTAAACCCAGCCAAATTTAATTAAATTTGGGCTACATCCTACACACATTGTGGTCAGAAGCATCTATATTCTTTAGCTATGTTTTCCTAATACTAAAACATACAACCATTTGAGCTACCCCATAGTACTAAAAAACACTATTATACTAATATTATAAAGCTGAAGAGTTTGTTTGTTTGAACGCGCTAATCTCTGGAACTACCATACGGATTCGAAAAATTATTTATGTATATGATAGCCAGATTCATGAGGAATAGTATAGGCTATTCAACATCACGCTACGATCCTTAGGAGCCGAGCAAGGGGGGTGACCCCCGGAGAACAGCTAGTAATTACTATATTCGCGATCTAATCATCTAAGTTGACCAGCCTGTAACTAGGACGTTCGCGCATGTACAGTCGTTTCAACAAAACAGTTATTGTAATTGAGAAATACACAGAAACAGATGTCATTCGCACAAACTTTAGTTTCGCCAACTAAGACCGCGGGTATTGTAATAGATATAAACCATCTACCTGTCTATCTGTAGGTGTAGGGGTCTCCTTATCAATCCTCTCGTACTGTTCTTCTATATCCCCCACCACTCCGAGTAGGGCTGCCCACACATCACCTCGAACTAGCGGAGGTATGTCTATCTCTGCTTCAGCCCTGATGTATGGAGCTGTGTAAGGGTAACCCTACGAATAAAGGCACATTTAGGCGATTCGCACTCCAAATCACGCAGTGTAGCGCGGGAGTGCGTGATCTTCCGTTGTTTGCAAGAGCCTGTATTTGTATAGAAAACACGCATAGTGCAACACACTGAAAACCTATTCACGCGCGGGGCTTTTGTTCCGTCGCAGCGTAGCGCGGGGCGGTGTGTGATTCGCCTTACAAACGGTTTTTAAGAGTGCGCATGCCGCTAAGAAGAATGGCCGGTGGGTGGCGCCAGAACACTTGCTATTTCACGTACGAAAACGCATCCCAAGTGTGGCCAGCCCTAACGTGTTTCGACTGCCCCACCTTCGGCAAACTGAAGTCATTTGCCAAAGACGATACTCTACCTAGTGTAAATTAAGGTATCATTATCTAAAACCACGGTACGTTGGCATTTCCAATTAAGATAATTATTATTACACGTAATGGAATAACCCGAGCGCAACTTCCGAAAATGCAATAAAACTATCGCGGTTAGGTAGGCTTAAGATAATTATGTTTTTTATCGTAAAGGATAAAGAACCAGACAAGCAATCGCCTTAATCAAGGCCACACCTTATGCAAATGTATTTTTAGTAGGTACCTAACACAGTAGGTATAAGAGTTTTTGAAGATCTAGAGATTTTAAAGCGTACTGCTTAAAATAAAATAAATTAATTTTAAAATTAATTAAGCTTAATTTATAAAAACATAAATTCTTAATGCAAAAATCTTCTCTCTTTAACATGATCAAAAAGTTTTGTGGGAGTACAATTTTTTTTTTGAAGTGGCTACAAATTGATAAAATAGGTAATCATTTAAGAATTTGTCTCACTGGATGCGTTCTGCGGCCTGCGGTCAGGTCAAAGTGAACGCAGCCCGCATCATGTATGAACAACGCTGTCGGTCGGGACAATCGGTCTGCGGTCAGGGCAGAGCAATCGTACGCGTCCTTCCCTCCCCACCGCCTCGTCGGGCCAACATGCGATCTTTGGTTGTGCTCGCACGGTCAGATCGCATTCTATACAAAATATATTGATACCGACAATGTTGTTCATACATGATGCGGGCTGCGTTCGCTTTGACTTGACCGCAGGCCGCAGAACGCATCCAGTGTGACAAATCCTTCATAAAAAAATCCGTAAATGCAGTTTTAATACACTAAGCCGGCTGATTTGTTTCTTGCGTTAGCTCTTGTGGTCGGTTGACCAAAATTACATCAACCAATCATATCACTTGACATGAGATTTGACAGCTAATTATATACTGAACAGACTTTCAGAAACTTCATATATAGAGGGTTTTCCAACATTAAATCTTCCTATCTCATAACGGTTGGCATAGCTGCGAACAACAGTGCCAAAAACTCACACTGTATAGAACACCACTTAAATAAAACAAATCAAGTTCAGTGTGAACTAACAATAAGTTTATACAGAGACAATCTAGCTCAGCCAGATTTTATCTACAATATTCAAATTGGAAATCCCATTCAGTGACGAAAATAATTAAAATACAGATTAGATTAGGTGGATACTATTTTTAATCTGATTTTAACATCTAATGCAATTTAAAAGCACAAAAGAAACAGCTTGCATTGGATGCAATGTAATAGACCCAAGTAATTTATATTCCAGGAACCATGTTATGTTGCAAAACATTCAACATTGTTGCCGTGCGAGACAGAGACCGATCTATACACCGTAACATTTAAATCACTTGTTATAAAAAAAACTAAAATAGGCGTTCTCAAATATGTTGCTCAAACATTAATAATAACATTAAAGTTCACTTACCACAGCAGCGATACGGCATTCAAAAGAGATGAAAGGAGTTCACGTGCACTAACAAGGACGTCTGGCCAATGCGGGCCGAAATGCAAACAAATAATTATAAACCGCGCTTACTACCTTTTTACTTATTTTATTTGATGCTATAAAACGGTAGTAGACCATGGTCTGAGCAACGTTTGTTCTAGAAAATCAGTGGTTTAATTAAAATTCACAGTATGACGGATAGTACTATCTCTTTTTCAAAGCGCAGCAATGATGGCTTAACACTTTACAATACTGCCTCAGTATTCTTTCTTACTTCCTAATGCGGGACAAATATGCCATCCATTGTCGGTTACTTCAACATTGAACGCATTTATGTTTGCTAAAAACCGGCAACGGATGGCATACTTCGGTCGTCCGCATTATAGAAGTGTGTGACCGCAAAGACATCTTCAGTAGAAAAATTCTGGCCAGATATAAAATGAAAATACATACATGCAAAAGCCTCTGGAACCAAAGCAGCCTATAGAACTGGTACTCCGTATCCCTCTCTCTGATTATCTTCGGCAGTGTCACAGCATCATACTCTTTTCTCCGTTCATGCATTAGTGGGTAGTAGTCGTGAGGTGGTACGTGGCTTAGGCGAGACTTTAGCAAGTCTAAACTGTATTTAGCGAGTCGTCGGTCGAATAACGCGCTGGATTTACCGCCTATTGTGCAGCCATCTAGGAGTATTGCTCTGAAATTAATTAATTTGGTAATTATTATTGCTATATTTTAATATGTTTAATATAATAATTTTAGTAAGTCTAAGCTTTTATGAATATGGAGACTATGGAGAGAGAGACTTTCCTGTAATCTTTATGCCTGTTATAGGGTAGACTATTGAAAGCCAATGACATTCGTTAGAGAATGGTGAAGATTACACTTAATATACTTGTTTGCTTTCAACTTTAGATAGCGAAAATGTTTTGCAGCTGAACCATAAAATCGAATCCTTGCCTTGCTGCTGTAGACTGACAGATTATGTATCATAAAACATTCTTGGCACTTACATAGGCATAGACAATATCGGCGGGCTATTCTTCACAAGGTAATTTTTCTTTAATTCAGCTTGAATATCTCCTCCAGCTAGCTGCCACCAATGGTAAAGATATTGCAGCTTACAACCCATTAAACCGCGAGGGGTTTTCTCCTCAACCAATTGCTTTGAGTCAATTTGTGATAGGTCTTCAACCAATTCTGTGAATGTTGCTCTCTCACTGGGATAGATTTTGAGACATTTTTCTATTATTGTTCTCAAGTTTTCTGGTACTTGCTACAAAAAGATACTTTTTTAAAGAGTAGGTAATAAGCCAAAAGTTTCATAAAAGTATGTTGTTAAAGAAAATAAAATGGGTTTCTTTGTTTACATTCAATTTTTTTGCTAGGTTAAATTGGGTACAATAAATTTTAATGAGCTGCCTGTTCACTGTTTTTTACAACAACAATTTATTTATCTAATGAATAATTCTAGACGCGGGAGCCAAAAGAACTTAAGTAATTTTTTTTTGGTCGAATGACATAAGTTCTTATTGCCACTGCGTAAGAATTTAAATGATCTTTTTTTTTTGTCAAAAGACTTGTTCTTTTGGCCGGCGCCGTGTCTAGAATTTATGTCATATTGTTGTTACATAAAGTCAGTGACACTTGACTATTATAGCATCAATATCTTTCAGTTGACTTACCTTGTTGATTTAAATATTTGAACAACATGATAAGTAAATATGTTGTCAGGTAAATAATGAGGATTTTTTCCTCATTTCATTTCAGTAACAAACAAACACATTTATATTATTGTCATGAAATCAAATATTCTGCAGAATAAATTCAATAAAATTACCTACTTTATACTGTTCAAAGCAGTCATGTTCCCTAGCTATCCTCTCGGCAGGGTTGTTAGCATGCACAAGTGTAAGTATCCTCCTCAGGATAGGTCCAGGCTTCAGGTTATTCCACAGTTTACCAATGCACAGCTCTAAGAGGATGATGCCAAAGCTCCACACATCTGCGGCTGGGCCTCCACCGCTTAGTATGGTTTCTGGACTCAGGTATTTTGGTAGACTGGAAGTTAAGGAAAGTATAGAAAACTTGCTCTACCGTCACGGGTAGAAAGGGTGTATCTCTAAATTGAAAAAGATGTCTTATGCTCTTTCTACTTGTGATGGCAGAGCTTTTACTTGCGGTTTCATATGATAGAAATAAAAAATACACATGTCCTTCTGGGTTTCAGCTATCTTCATATTCAATTTCATCTAAATCTTTACAGCAGTTTAGCCATAAAAACATAACAAACAGACAATGACACTTGCTTTTTTTTTTTTTTTTTTTTTAAATTTCTCATTTATCCTGCTTAAGCCATTATAAATGATTTTCTTTATTGTAGTTACTTAATTTTTCTGCTGTTTAAATATTTATAAACATAATTCCAACAAGAACTTGCATTTTTTAAATATTGAAATTACTCACTCCATTGTTAATAACTGTGTTTAAAGACTAAAATAGAAATTATTGTCTCTCATTAAGGACATCAAATTACTTAAATGTATTCAAAACTATTTATTAGCTGTATTCTTGTTTTGAAGCTCTTTTTTCTCAATTACGCCTATCATGTTTGCCTAATGTAGAATGTGTATAGTATTCGACACTCGTTTGGCTGTCTATCATGCATAGCATTATGTAGGTATATTTATGACAAAAATATCTGTTTTAAAACATACCCCAATGGAAAAGAGACCTCTTTGCCTCTATCAGTCATATAGTACAATCCATAGTTAAAGAGCTTGACTCTGCCATTGTTATCAATCAGTATATTATCATCAGACAAAGTTCTGTGTATGAAGTCCTGATCGTGCAAGTACTTCAAGCCGATTGCAAGTTGCTTGGCAATATTAGCTGCTTCTTCAGAGGTGAACTTTGACTTGCAGTCTTTTAATGATTTGCCTATAACTTCAGCAACTACTATGATTCTTTCTGTAAATGATAAAAAATAGTTTGATATTTTTTTACAATTGATTTATTTATTGGTGTTTACTCAGATATTTATTACGAGTTTAGTCAACTAGTTTCAAACCCGAAGGAAGTTCTTAGTGAAACTAGTCTGGCACACCCCAAATAAATATGTAGGTACATAGCTCAGAAAAAGTGTAAACATTATCTAATTTATTATTTCTCAGAAAAGTTATTTTGCTAAGAGGTAAGTACTTACATTATGACTACAGTTACTACCTAAGTTATATTTTTGTAAACTGACTTGATAATTAATTAATTTTTATTTTATAGAGTCAAAATTGACTGAGCTTATTGATTGAAATATGTATTTTATAACACCTTACCATGTTTCCCTCGAATTACATCAAGGTATGTGCATAAATTGGGATGTTCTATCGTCAAGAGCCGCTGGGCTCGCCCCAATATTGTTATAGAACTAGGTGTGAGCGGCAAACCATTACTTCCACACAATTCGCCTGGATGATTCTTCGCAAAATACGTACAAGCAGCGAATTTACAATCATCTTCGTTTTCTTGAAACATTATTCAAATAAACAGTGACAGCACAAAGGTATATTTCAAGAAGCTGCAGAAATAGTAATGATAACTTCTAATTAATTTACAGAAAAACGTGAATTGGATTTGTTTTGAAAATTCCACTTTTTCAAGTTTCCAATGTTTCCATTTGGAATTTTGGAGGCGGAAGGAACGAAACGAACGAGTCGAGTCTAGGGATGTAAAAAGTAATCGATTATGGAAATATCGATAATCGGATTTTATAATTAATAATTGATTATAATACTCATGATTTTATTTTTATAAATAATCGATTAATAATCAATTTTTTTTATCATTCAATCAATTATTACCGATTTTTCATCTGCAACCCCCCGACATTAAGTTTGGTCTTCTGGCCCGGAGCCACCCGGAGCCCGGAACGCGACTGCCAAAGAATAGGTACTATCTCCATAATATTACATTAACGCCACCTGTGCATCTATGATGGGATTCCTTCTGTGCTTTTTCAAAGTTTATTTGATTCATTGAATCAAACATTCACTAGATGGAGTCAACGAACTGTACTATTTTATTAGTGGTGTGCAATTATGAGATATACTAATGGAAACATTCGATTATGAAGATGTCTCGAGATATCTCGACTAAATAGATAAGTAATTACTAATCTGTTAGTATTACTAATGCGTTGTTCGAGCGAATGACGTTAGTAGTAACACTAGTAACTACTAATCCGTTAGTATTACTAATGAGTTGTTAGATCGAATGACGTTAGTAGTAACAAAAGTAGCTACTAGTCCGTTAGTACTACTAATGCGTTATTCGAGTGAATGACGTTAGTAGTAACACTAGTAACTAGTCTCGCATTACTAAGTTAGTAACTACTAATCCGTTAATATTACTAATGCGTTATTCGATTGAATGACGGTAGTAGTAACTAGTCTCGCAAAGGCGCGGATTACTAAGTTAGTAACTACTAATTTTGTTGTATTACTAATGCGACAATGCGTTGTTCGAGTGCATTGTATGAAACGCGGTATTATTTTTATTAATTTTATTAGTCTCGCAAAGGCGCGGGGATTGGCACGCGCTCCTGATTATACACGGTACGCTTCTGATGTTTAAGTGTGAATATGCATTATTTTGTTTTTTTCTTTTATTATTTTATTGTAAAATGATAGGTATATCCACAGATATAGATAGACCTAGATAACGCGAGAGCAACTACTTCGTGTGCCTAGCTTACGTACAAAAATCGTAAGTGGCCAATTTCGCGCTCAGTCTGCATCAAGTAATATTGTTCTGTGGTCTGCATCGGAGCATAGCGCTAGTCGGACGTCAGTTAAAAATATAAAAATGGTTAATTGTGCTGTTATAAATTGTAAAAACTATACAAATGCGAGGAGAAAAAATAAAGTAAACGTTTCCTTCCATCGGTAAGTCATTTTATGATTAACATTATGCGTAATTAATTTAAAAAACAATTATTTTTAATCTAATAGGTACCCTCAGTAATACCTGGTAATACCAAATTTGAGAAAAACAAAACATTCCTATTACATTGTAGCTTTTACTTGGAGCGGTCGATGAGACGTTTTGTTTTAACAAGTAATGAATATCGAAACAAGCGATACGATCGTATATCGATTCGGTTTTGTAGTACAGGGACTTTTATCATTTTCCTGTCAATTTTAGCGATTAGTGCTGTTCATCATATGCAACACAAATCGATTCTCAAGAATCGATTTCGGAAACAGAGGAATGATTTTGTATTATATAAGTACTTATTATGTAGAGCAGGGTTTTTTTTTCATTTCATTCACGTGGAGGGTTTTTTTCTGCTACTGCCTACGTCTGTAATATGCTCTCGAATTCTTACGCCATTGATCTCGCTGTTTTTGCTGTTCATCTATGCTCTTGTCCTTTATACCTTAAACACTCTTGTTTTGCTTTTTCTTCAAGTAATTTTCTTTATCTTTTTGTTTTCGTAGCTCATGTAATTTTGGATCTATTTAAATTTTATTATAACGTATTCTACTTGCTTTTCGTTGTGCTTTTAAAATTTCTTCTCTGGATTTATTCTTTGTTTCCGACATTTTGATAGTCTACAACAATTACAAGAAATAATTAGGGAAACACTAACAATTTTGTAAAAAATATATATTCCTAACTGCCTTATAAGCAGATCAGGAATTTTATTTTATGTCATTAATTTTTCTGTTTATCTCATTCCTCTGTATATCTCATTAATCTGTCATAAAATCGATTCATAAATCGATTTGAACGATTCTTAATAATGCTTTAGGTACTGTACAATTTTGAATAAAGTTCGCCTTTGTATATACCATCTCTCAATTACTATACGAATACTATTTATTGAGTATTCGTATAGTAATTGAGAAATGGTTGGAATGGAAGATTTGCTGGGTGAAAACTCAATTTTGAATAAAGTTCGCCTTTGTATATACCATCTCTCAATTACTATACGAATACTATTTATTGAGTATTCGTATAGTAATTGAGAAATGGTATATACAAAGGCGAACTTTATTCAAAATTGAGTTTTCACCCAGCAAATCTTTAAAGTGATAGAAAGAAATGAAAAAGGGTAGAATCCCGTTGCTTCTTGTAAACACTAGAACTAAAAGAATTCGATCAAAACACCTTATATTTAAATATAAGGTGTTTTGATCGAATATTTACGTGTTTATAATGGTAAACTTACTTGAAATTATGGCAAAGGTATCCAAAAACTAGCACGTCGTCGGAACGCAAGCGCTCGAGCACGCAACCTCTCACTACAAAGACTCAGCGTACTGCTAGCCGGGTGAGCGCTGGCGCATGGCGGGTGTAGGACGAGGGGGGCGCCGTACGCGGCGGCGTCTTTGAATCGATTTGATTTTCCCATCACTAAATAGTGCTTGTGACGTCATAATAGGTAGTCAAAAAATGGCACGCTTGGTTTTCATACAGATCGTGATACTTGCGTTATCTAGGTCTATTTATATCTGTGGGTATATCTGATATATTTTATTACAAGGAAGCGTATTTTTATAAACAACTAGCTTCCGCCCGCGGTTTCATCCAAATCCGGCCAGCCGTTTCAGCGTGAAGAAGTAACAAACATACACACACACACACACAAACTTTCGCCTTTATAATATTAGTATGATAAAGTGTTTAGATAAAGTATTAGAGAATAAAACAGATTATTGAAAATTATTATTATTTTTTAAAATTATTATTTTCGCATATTTTATTTTTATGCAAAAGTATAAAGTTTACTGTCAAAAATAAAGTAGAATGAATAACGAACGAATGAATCTAAGGTTAGTAATTACTAATTAGTAGTAACGATAATCGATCATGATAATAAATTAGTTACTAATTTCGTAATCGATTATGAGGATTAGTAGTTAGTAGATGTTTCAATTATGACAATCATTCATGATCACACATCTCTATATTTTACCTACATTTGGTTGATATGTCATTCATTATTCGTTGGTGAAACTTTATTTTTCAAACTAGTTTATTTTTAATTTTATTAATAAAACTATTGCTTTAATATTTATGGCATTTATTTTGAAATTAATTAACAAATTAGGAAAAAAATGATTAATAAATCGATTTTGTCAATAATCGATTATTTTCTTTAGAAAAATTAATTATATATTAATCGATTTTTCATGCAAAAAAAACTGATTTATTAAAAATCGATTTTTTATGTACATCCCTAGTCGAGTCAAAGTCAATTGTCAAAAAACCGAAAAGTAATTATTGACATTGACATGACACTAGTGATCAGTGTGACCAGATTTAAATTAACGATTTAACGATTCTGCGAGCAGCTCGGTTAAAATCTGCATAACTTTTTCTAATTTATAAAAAGTTCTAAAACAATTTTTTTTTTCATTTCATATTTAGAAATAATAGTTTAGCAGATTTTATCGAATTCCAAGTCTTTTAGGATTGTAAAATAATCCTAAAAGACTTGGTTTCAATCTGCATAAAATTGACAACAATGACGGGAATGATCATAAAAAATATTGATTGACCATAGATAGTGTTGCCAACTTAAGGGTTTTCTCCCTAACTCTAGGGTAGAGGGTAGAAATGTTACAAGAGGGATTTTAGGGGCAGGAATTTTCTGGCATTTTTGCTATGGGCTTAATAATTTATAAATAAATATTATTTAATTACGTTAAGTTATTTTAAGATTTTATTAAATTGGTTTGATTCTCGAACGCTACCTGTGTCACCTTATTAAGTAGACGTTTTAAATTATGAGTAACGAATAACTTGGGCACTGTATTTTGATACAGTGCCCAAGTTATTCGTTCGAACTGAAGTATTATTTTTGAACCTGCTTAGGCTATGGTTTTAAAAAATCTTGGGGGAATATTTTGATATGGGCTGGTAACACTAAGATTGATTTGATAGACTGCTGCTCTCGTTAGAGTATTATTGTTCTGTGCTGCTGCTGGCTGCATGAAACGAACAAAAAGGCTGAAATTGAGAAATAGGTAATTTTATATAAAATATCGGAAAAGAACGTGCCATGTTAATGTTATACTAAAAAAAGGTAAATTTATATGTTTTATTCCATGTTTGTGTCTTATCTTCGTCTGTAAGAAACAAAGTATAAACTTTCTTTTACTCCAGAAGACTGTCAAACTCAAAAGAATATGGCTTGTGTTGAGAATATTCCACCGCCTAACGCGGATTCCGAGATGGAAGAAGGAGAAATCGTGGATGATCTATCTGACATATCGTCAGAGGAGGAGTTCCTGTTGCGTCAGAGATTGCAAGTGCTTGAAAATTACAACAATGTCCTTGAGCGTAAGAAAGCTAAACGTTCTACTGTCGGGTCAGGTAAGACCAGCATAACAATTTTCTAATCTGTGAACTCATAACTTTCTCAACTCTACAACCTACAACAATCCTATTGCTCTTTATGACCTTGTGTGATTGTTAACCTTTGACCCAGATATAGGTTAACGTCAAATTATTATAAACATGCAGTAAATTTTGCTTGTATGCACCTTATATTGGACTTCAGTCAATATGTCATTAATGATGAGTTCCTATAATCTTATTTATGTAGGTTTTATGTCACCGAGTGACACGCAATGAGGCTTAGTAGATAGAAGTTTTGTTGTAATAATATCTATAGACCCGTCCCCAAATGTATTTTGTAAGTTTGTAGCCATCTATTCAATTTAGAGGAATGGGTTTAAGACATTAATACTCTTTAAAAAGGAAAAAAATGCGTCGGGTTTGCCCTCTAGGCCACACCACTGGGGTATACCTATATGTATAATAAATCTTTTATGGCTTGATACAATAATTTTGCTAACATAATTTCAACTTAAATTCCAGGTGGTAAGAACCACCTTGAATAATTAGGTATTTACTCTGTTGGTTGTTAAAAGCAGTTAACATTTATGTTAAAGGTTTTTTTAATATTATTTGTAATTCATTTTCTATTTCTTAGTATTATAATAATTATGGGTATGCAAGCTATTAGGTGTTCATTTTTAGAAGCCAGTCTATATTGCTTCACCTCTATTAATAATTATTATGGTTTTATCCTTTTGTATTAAAAAATCCAATGGCTCTCTCTGAGATTATATATTGCAGACACATAAGGGCACAGCTAGGTAGACTTCAATTTTTTTTTTAAGGCTCACAATTATTTAATTTTATAATAATTGAAAATTCTTCAATCAAACCAAAAACCATTACTTAGTTATAAACGGAATACTATTTGGATACTACAGAAAATCTTCCAGCATTTACAGCCTAGGCTGAAAAAATACTGATACTTTCATCATAACATTTATTTATTAGTTAAATTAATGGATTGCATAGTTGACAGCTATTTAGTATGTAATAGAGTCAATAAACTTTGGGAATTATATTTTTGTCACCAGTCACAGATTAAAAAAAGAATATACCTAATATAGTGCTCCAATCATTGATATAAAAAACCTAGATACAAATGATACAATTCCTTTGTCCTTACACATAACACACCAGAAAGTGTGATAAAAGTCCTAAATCCGAAAAACAATTTAAGACCATAATTATGTACATTTGCACAATGTGCAAATTTTGCACATTTGCACGACATAACGCGCAATGCTTTACGCTCCAATTAAAAAGTGATGGCTAAAAAAAATACCTAGAGTCGACACAAACTTCTTATGTACGGTTTGAGTAGGCTTATTTTGTACATTAAAAAATGTTTTCATTTATTCGGAAAACTGTGGGATTTTGTTTTTTTCATATAAAAATCATGTCTACAAATCCTTACTAATAATACTATGATATTTTCAATGTGAGAGCAATTCTTTCATATTATTGTGTCAGAACTGTCTCTTAACAACATATAAGCTTAAATACAGACTAAACTTTTGCCCGCGACTCCATCCACCTGAACTACAATAAAATGACCAGTTTAAATGACTTTCGTAGTGTAGGGTGGCTAGAACTACCAAGAGGTCAAGCTGTAACTTCCATACCCCACAGATTTCAAGGTTTGCACTTTGGTACCATCAAATGTATGTACTATTAAAGCTAACCTGTTGGTAAACATTTCATTGCTGTCGATTCTGGCTTTTCAGTGTATGGATTTTTAGCCATCTCCTTTGCCGTATTTTACTTCGACCCTATGCATTCAGCATGATTAATTCTTTTTGAGTAGCGGAATGTGTATCTTGGTTTTATATCAATTGGGCTCCAACAATATCAAAGTGCTTTGCACTGGTCATACTCTAAAATTCTAAATAAAGTAATTAAATATTAATATGTAGTTTGAAATTAAATTGTTTGAAATAATTCAATTAATTCTTATTTTGTTCAATATTACACCCATAAGGAAAAACATATGGTAAGAAATTGTTTGAATGACTAATTTAGCATAAGTGAACTATTTTTGTTTGTAGGCACGTAGTGTGCATTCTGTAAAATTTTAGGTACAAAGCGTAAAAAGGAGGATGCGTTACTGTACGACTTATCCGAAATTTCGGCAACTGAATTAGACGATTATTATACCCATGCACCGCACAGACCACTTAAAGTTCAAAAACGTCAGAAGACACATCATAGACAAAAAAGAAAAAAAATGGAATCAATCGTCAATACCTTAAAAACTAAAGACTACAAGAAAAAAAATCACTACACCAAAAAAAAATTAGAATTAAAAATTATAAGTGAATCAAGCGAAGAATCTGAAGATGAATACAGAAATAGACGAAGAAAGTTGGCTGATGCTGTTGTGGTGAACAAAAATACAAATAAAAACGACAAGACATCTTTAAGTGAAAGACTTCAGAAAATGCTTTGTGGGATCACTCCAGAGCCAATGACAGTTATCCTTACTAAAGATAAAATAAACAATAACTTTGGCAGTATACTAGAAAAATCAGAATTGTCACCAATTGCAGCACTAAATGCTGAAAATCATAATATATTTATCCCTGAAACTCAAGAAAGCGTACCAGCAAAAGTTCATTCATGTGAATTAATAGACTTATGTACAGATGAAGATAGTAAACCTGTTCCAATGGATCTTCAACAAGATACTGTCGATTCAGTAAGTAAAGTCATTGAGAATGAGGAAGATTTAAAGAAACATTCTGGCAGAGAAAACATCTCTGATAAAGATTCTGATGAAGATCTAGAACTACTTAGGCAACATGCTCTCAAGACCAAAACTTTTAAAACAAATGCAGCTCCAAATGATGTTCAAACTGAAAATAAAATACTGTCTGAAGATGAAGACAGTGATACTGCAGAGTTGAGATTGATCTGCCTTAAATCTGCTTTACTTAAAAAAGCTATTGAAAGGAAACAGAAGCAAAAATTAAAGAAGAGGCTATCCCAATCATCTGTCTTGCCAGGCGATCTACTAAATTCCGATAATAATACCGATATAGAATCTGTTGACATGGATATTGGGTCAGATGCTGAAGAGAAGACTAAAGAAAATCCAAATGGTTGTGCCAAAATTAATATTATAGAAGAACACAGCATGCCAGAATTAACTAAGGCTTTAGAAAAAGACATTCCTACAACAAATGGTCCAGATACAGATGAACTAGAGGATGATGAAGACTTATTGCGCGCTAAATTGCTTACTTCTCTCAGTAAAAATTTACCGAATCTGGTAAATCCTAATGTAATCGATAGTGTTGAGAGCATAAAAGACACAGGACCTATTTCACCTAAGCCACCTCAAGTAAAACCTATTGTACCTGCTGTTGTAGTCCCAGAAGAAAAGAGGTTTATAATTACCGTTGGCGAATCAGATTCTGAAGGAGAACATGAAGCAACTAAGAATTTAACTAAAATGCATATGAAATTGTCAGAGCAGATTGATTTTCAGCAAAAGCTAGACATATTTTTGAAAAGTACTAGATTGGAAGTAGAAAAGACAGAGCTGCCTGATGTTGTACAGCAGCCTGCCCCACCAAAGAAACCTGAAAAATTCGTTGCTAAGGTCTGCAGAATTCACTCTCATTTATTTTTCGTTATCTCCAGTATTGTTATATTTTTTAGACATTTTAAGGTTGATATTTCTTTTAGACTGTAAAACATTTGCCAAAATCGGAGCAAATTGAGTACAAAAACCTTGTGAAAAGAATGGCAGAATTAGAAAAGATCAAACAAGCCAGACAAACTACAATTGATTTAAATAACAAAGTTTCTGCACCATTGAAAGATACGTTAAAACCACGAAACGTAACTATAGATGAATCAAAACTGTCTGCTATCAATAGCTTAGAAGAGAAAATAAAAACGTCAAGGTATTTTATTTTATTACTGATACATGATTTTTTTATTTCATTTTTATCCAAACAATTGCAACTTCATAATTGTTTTACAGAATACTGAAGTTACAATTGTTTGGAAAGAAAATAAATAAAAAAATGCAACTTCATAATTGATTTCCAGAAAAAATATTGCTGAGGAATCTGCCAAGATGTTAAAGTTGAAAGAAGAAGGGATAAAATTATCCCAAAAATATAAAATTGTTGCTACAGAACTTCGTAATATCAAGACTGCCATTGCATTGAACAAAAAGCAGACAAGATCTGTTCAAACTTGTTTATCAAAAATTAGGTTACACCATCAATTGTTATTGAAAAGGTATTTTTATTTTCTTTACTAAACCACAAACTGGGTGCCTTTTACTTTAATTTCTTTCTTATGTCTATTTATTTGATTTAATGTTAGTTACTCCATGCTCATTGGGAACTGTTAACACCATCAATTTCGTAGTGTAACAAAACTGGTTGCTTCTTCTTTTGAAACTTTATTTTTCAGCTCAATGACTTCCGCACATTCCAAAATAAACGGTAGTTTGCCCTTAAATAAAATAATTCCAAGATTACAAAAAGAGAATAATCCTGCAAAAGAAGAACTCAAAACGCCTATATTAAATAAAACTGTTAGACTCGTTGTAAATGAGAACAACTTGGCCAAAGAGGACCCGAAAAATATTGTTGTACACAAACTTATTACAGAAAACGAAGAACCTAAGACTGTTGTACTACACAAATCTGTACAAGAAAACAATCCGGAAAAACAAGAACATAAAGATACTGTAGTACATAAACCTGTTAAAGATATCAATTTAGTTAAAGAACCCAAGAGAGTTGTGGTAAAACAGCCATCGCTTGTGGTTACACATCCAAAATTATCAGTACGGCTTGACATCACTAGTAATAAAAAAGTTGTTAAAATTACTGGCGATAAAACTGATAGTCACGACAAAAATAAATCAAATGTTGAAAATAAATGTAGGAATGAGGAATTATTTGAAGATAAAAGGCTATCAAGTCATCCAGTTGTGGAAAAGGGTGGAGGGAATAGAGAAATAACAGGGTACGATCGTAGAAGACTAGAAAATGATGATTATAGATCACCTCTCGACGCTTTTGGGAGTTCAACGTAAGTCATAATATTTTGGGGGTAGGTATATTGTATTTTTTGTTGCTTTTGGCTCACGCCCGGTCTGCTTTGTTAAAGGTCATGCATGTGTTACCGACTACCTATTTAAGAATTGATTTAAAACCAAATTGTTATCTATAGTCCGACTTAAGCAACCTTGAGGAAACCAGATTTTTGTGGAATTATTACCCTAATTCACGTTTAGATACTGTTACGCTGCAGAATATACTTTTCGTGTCTCATTATATAGTTGTTGCATTTCACAAGCGCGCTTCAATCATTGCAATTTAAACCTAATGCTAGTGTTTATAAAGTCACATGACGCGCGCTATTGGTTTGCAACTGCTGTAGCAAATAATGCTTCAAATATTAGCATAATGCTATTTATTACTAAATGTAGATTGTGATACGTTGTTATATCTATCAATGATTATAAATTCAGTACCTTGTTCAAGGTTGCTTTGATAAAGTGTTAAGGCCGCAGCACACTTTTAACACCCGACGCCACTTTACGCGTGTTCATTGGCACAATGACTAAACGTGGCTTCTTTAGATGAAACATAGCCAATAAGCACGCTACGTCTGTCCCCGCCTTTACACATGGCAAGCTTGAAATACTTTTTGATGATAGAAAATTTAAATGCTAGGAGTGCTAACATTTATCTAAAGAGGTTCCTTGAATTAAAGTTGCTTTCATACTTCTTCCGCGTTACCAAAAATTTTTAACACTTGTTATTTCTGGGATTTTTCTTTAGGGGTTTGTTTTGGTTTTATCAATAATATGTTACATCATACACTTCATTTTATACTGCGTCACATAGATAATTGTGTTCTGGGATTATTTGTTGAAAAGATAGGTTGCAAGAATTTTAAATGGGTACTTGTTTAATTACGAGAATTCACGTTACGAGAAACAACATACGTATATCTTCTACGCATTACGGATGCGTGCTCACATCATGTGACCCTTTGAATTTATCCCGAAACCGATATACCAGTTGATTGTTTAAAAACCTCATCCTTTTCAGTTGGGAGGGAGACCCGAACGCGATCCTATGCCCCTTCGAAGTGGGCGGCGACTGCAAGGATGCCGACTGCATTTACCTACACACCCAATCCCGATTCACTTGACACTACACCTCCACTCGCACATACCCGCTTAGACACAGATACACTGAAAGAACTGATCCTATCCCACCCAACTTGTCCCAAAGAAAGCAAAGGATTCTACAGCGATGTGTAAAGTATACATCTCTTTTTAGCTAACCTATTTAGTTTCATAGCTTTGTTTTGAAATTTTATTGATCATAGCAATTTCAATTTAATGAATGAGAATGCATGTTTGTCCCTATTTCTAACTACCTATAGAAAGGACATGGCTAAAAATCCATACACTGAAAACCCAGAATCGACAGCAATGAAATGCTTACCAACGGGTTAGCTTTATTAGACATTTGATGGTACCAAAGTGCAAACCTTGAAATCCGTGGGGTATGGAAGTTACAGCTTGACCTCTTGGTAGTTCTAGCCACCCTACACTACGAAGGTCATTTAAACTGGTCATTTTATTGTAGTTCAGGTGGATGGAGTCGCAGGCAAAAGTTTAGTCTGTATTTAAGCTTATATGTTGTTAAGAGACAGTTCTGACACAATTATGAAACAATTGCTCTCACATTGAAAATATCATAGTATTATTAGAAAGGATTTGTAGACATGATTTTTATATGAAAAAAACAAAATCCCACAGTTTTTCGAATAAATGAAAACATTTGTTTAATGTACAAAATAAGCCTACTCAGACCGCACATAAGAAGTTTGTGTCGACTCTGGGTATTTTTAGCCATAACCTTTATGTTAAAATCCCAGATATGCATGTAGTAAGTCTAGTCATATTTCTAATAAGTGTTTATGTGTACTGCTTAAGTGTGTTGACTAATCAGTCTTATCATTCTGAATATTATATTTGAATATTATCTTTGTAACAGGCTTCATAAAGATATCAATATTTTCTTCCATTAAAAATGTTAACTAACGCTGCTCTGTTGTGGTTAGGATAAAATCGGTAGTAAACTCGTTAAATCCAATAATTACAATAACTATGATTATTTTATTCTACAACTTTTGGAAAAAAGACAAGTACCTACCTATTTCCAATTGAAGGTTATTCAGCCACATGAGATAGCAGGGAGGGGTTTTTTGCTTGATTTCCAAATAAATTGTTTGATATAATTTTTTTTTCTATTTAAAAACACCCTGTGTAAAAACAAAATAACTTGTATGTTCTCCCTTTCTATTGTTCAGTGTGATGATGCCTTTATCTACAATCAGTTAATAGTAATCTTTATTATTTTAGTGTTACAACCACTTATTCGTTTACGTACCTCCGCATGTCTTCCCAGCAGTATTGAGGTGATGGCATTGTTAGACTACGTTTTGTTACGCCGGCTCACATTAACGTTGTGTAATGCAATTTTAGTTGGCGATTGCCCGTGTTCCTGCGTCTCATCGGCAATGGTGGTAAGTTTCGAGTAACTTTATAATAGTGCATTTGTAGTGCTCTGGACTCACATTTTACAAATACATACTACGGGACTCCGAAACTCTGGTAAAGTGTTGTGTTACGTAAAATATATCAACTTTATATTATTATTTTTTACTATTATTATCTTTAAAACATTGTACACACATGTAAAAAGTTATGAATAAATGATAATTTAAAATATTGTACACTTGATTTTTATTTAATCTGTATTAGTAAAACCACATTTAATCTTACAAATAGACATTTTATTCAGACATTGTAAAGAAAATAAAAAGTAATATACCTCTTCACACTGATACATACACTTAGATAAAATATGTACGTATATTTTTGGAATAAAATTCGATATAATTCATAAAACCCTTGAACAGATGGAGGTCATTCTATTGAATGACTACGTAGGTACTAATAAGTATTTATTTATAGATACATCTAGTTATGTGACAGAATAACTGTGGGCACACGTGTAAGAAGTATAGGAGATAGAAATAGTCATATTCATATACATCACCTATTGGACAATGATATCAAAATTTATATTCAAAAATTAACATTTTTTTTATAAAATTCTTTAAATTCATAAGATTTTGTTTGGTGTTCCCAAAGCTCAATATAATTTTTCACCTCGAAAATAGTTAAGGTCTGTTAAATTTTTATAAAGTTTAACAAGATAAATATATCTACTATATTTGTTGATATAATTTTATATATAATATCTGGTGGAAGTTGGAGCCCACAGTTGAAACTGGACAGTATAGGAAGGCAGGGAGTGTAATACAAGTATAAGTCTTGATAAAGGGATATTACACTTATTTTTAACCTTCTCTCAGAGACAGATATAACATTCGCTCACATGACTTCTCGCCAGTTTATCGTAGAGCGATAAAGCTAACAAGTTTACCTATAAATACATTCAGTGCTCCGTGTAGCGAAACTTCATATCAACATTTTATATCAATGACTAGTGACAATTAAGTATAACTATGGCAAGATTCGAAACACGAATTTGTGAAGCTACACAATCTATTGAATATCAGACACATTTTCCTTCTAAACAGCGATAAAGTATGATAACATTTTGTCCTGTTTCTTTGAGCAGACTTAGGCTCTGCGGCGAAGTATAAATACATACAGTGAAAAGTTAAATGTAGATTAGGCATGCTGTTATAGTGAAATTACTACAATAGTAGATAGGTACAGACAAGTAACACAGTAAATGGTATAGCAGTGACGTCATATAGCAGTGTAAGGGGTTGGGTGTGGACATCTGCAGTACCTACTTATCAATGGAGTGGAGGCATCGGATGCGTCGAGATAAAGCCGAAATATCTCCTAAGCCTGTAATTATAAATGAACTGCCACCCGTAGGCTTCAAACGATTCAAACCAGAAGAACACTGTTTTAAACTTTCGCGGTTTTTAACTATACACTTAAAAATTCACTTACGGGATAGCTTTCCGTGATTCTTGTTTGAATTGAGTTCCCGATATTTCGACGCTGTTGCAAGCGCCATGATCGCGGGTAAACTGGAGAATGCGGGTGGATGAACACTTAAAATAAAATAATTATTAAGAGCAGACAAATCTGTCTACCCTCTTTCTTAGTATTTTGCTACGCTCACTACTGGAACTCACACTCGATTGAAAGTCACGGCAAAACACACTCACGGTATCAATTAGTTTTTCGGAGTCTTTATTACGAGGTTTTATATTGCGTTTTAGTTGACATAATACTGGATTTCATACACTCGACAATTTGAAACCACCTTCCCTATTGAAATTCTTATTTTGTGAGCCTTGTAATACCGGTCCGTCAATAAAGCGGCTTGTGAAGCTCAATCCAGTAATTTCAATCGAGTGTGAGTTCCAGTAGTGAGCGTAGCAAAAGACTAAGAAAGAGGGAAGACAGATTTGTCTGCTATTATAAGTGTTCATCCACCCGCATTCTCCAGTTTACCCGCGATCATAGCGCTTGCAACAGCGTCGAAATATCGGGAACTCAATTCAAACAAGAATCATGGAAGTTATCCCGTAAGTGATTTTTTAAGTGAAACCAGAAGAATATTTTTATCTTCTCATCAATTCCAGAAAAAAAAATCTTCTCATCAATGCCTGAGGAGTTTGACATTATGGTGTTGCGACTGCCTAAGACGTCACTGCATTAACTATACAACAGCAGTGGCGGATTTGCCCTAAGGCCCAGTAGGCCCGGGCCTAGGGCGGCCAGGTTTTAGGGGCGGCCAATCGAGGCAAAAAAAAATACAGTTGAACTCATCGTCGTTGAGCTTGATCTAGCTTTACTCAACTTATAAGTGGATTGTGTAAAGAAATTGGAATGCGAAGATTTAATTAATGATTTTGATGCGCTTTAAGTGTAGACACGTTGTGTAACATGTAAAACACGTTTTATACAAATGAAGAGAATAAACCTGTACCCCGATCATGAGTTTTTTTGACGTATAGTATCGTTAACGTAAGCATATTTTGAATTTAAAATACAGCAGTCCTGAAACATTTTGATAAAATTTTATACAATTTGCACACTTTAAAAAATACAGAGAAATTAATTAAGTATTTAATTTATATAAATATTGTGTAACAAACGTGTATTTTAAATTCAAAATATGCTTACGTTAACGATACTACACGTCAAAAAAACTCATGATAGGGGTACTGTACTAAATTAAATAAAACAAAGTTTCCATAATTTTGAACTATAAATTCTATTAGCTAAATAATGAGAGCTGAGAAAAGGGCAGCTGGTACTACGCGGCCTAGGGCGGCCAAGACTGCAAATCCGCCACTGTACAACAATTAACAGTATCTACAGAAGTATTAGTATTGCACGAATCGGTCCGGGATAAACTAGACGAGTTTTAGAGGCCCAGAAGTCTAAATAATAAGTCAATAGAAATGTTATCTACTACATTTTACAACCAGTCGCGTGTCGCCGGTTCGCACTCAATATCTCCGTTCACATACGTCACATTTTTTAACGCGCGCTCTTTATGTTGTGGTATACCCCCGTATTCACGAAAATTATGAGGACTCATAGCAGTGTACAAAAAGCTCGTTCAAATATGAACATTATCAGCCTTACCACAAAAAAGATAAACACGTTTTGATCGCGAATGCTACTAAAAATAATACACACTTGTTATAGACAAGTGACTTCTAAAACAAGTGCGTATTATTTTTGCTAGCATTCGCGTTTAACGCGTGTCTATCTTTTTTGTGGTACGGCCCTATAGGTTTCATATTCGTATGAAGCGCTTGTTTATATTCGGTTATATGAATATGAACCTTATTCTTATAAATGTAATGTACATATTCGTATGAGTTTTCTGTACACTGTACATTCGAGACCTCATAGTAATGTTTGTGAGCACGGGGGTTATACAATTAGCTCGAAAGCGGCTAGATTTTTTTTTTATTTGGCATGCGTGTGACCGCCATCTCGCCTGATGTTAAGCGATGATGCGATCTACGATGGAGCACGCTTGCCTAGAAGAAACCGAATCACTCGTGACTTGAAGACACCCTGATTGTAACTGTCGGGGAACACCCACTCGGTCTCGCGCCTTTGCGACTTCTTTTGACTTATTATTTAGACATCTGTGGTAAGAGGCGTGGTACACGGCACTGGGCGGCCTATCTGAGCGTGTGCCACATGGCGACGGCCTTGCGCGTCTCGTGCGCCATCTGCGCCCAGTGGCGGCCCTCGGCGGCGGGCTCGGCCGCGCCCACGCAGCACCACCCCACCACCAGCCCGCTGCCGCCGCCGCTCACCACGCACACCTGCACCGACGTTCAGATGCTGTCACACATTCATCGAGAGGACAATCAGATGTTAGGCATTCATTGTTATACAGCGCAGAGGTAAGATTGCTTGATACTGAGGAGATCCAATAAACCTGCAAGGGCGTGGCCAGAATTTTGTTCGGGGGGGGGGCAGGCAAGGAAAACATACTTATAAGAAAGATGTACGATACGATCCCCTTAGGAAGAATGCTCGTAGTTTAAACGATAGGTATTCAACGGGCATTCTTAATCAATTTATGCATGATAATGCTTTTCTGCTTTCTAAAACTATTTACTTTTTGGTTCGGAAGTTGCTAGAGGATTGAAAATGTTAAGAACAAGGGTCGTTAGGGGTCACGACCCCCCCCCCCCCCGCCCCCAAAGACTTCGGCTGCGGTATGACCCCCCCAAAGTCTTCGGCTGTGACCGCGCCTGGCGCAGGTGCTCTGGAAAATAGGGGCTGGCACTCTTAAATTTCCCAAACCTCAATGGAAGCCTCCTGAAGGTTAGCAGACGGCAGGCTGAATGACAGAGCCTCGTTCCACACGGGGCTGTTGATCTCTTTTCTGTTAGTCTTCTTCTTTTTCACACGTTTGCCGTTAACCAGCAGATATACTTTTACATACACATCTGAAACATATAAATGTAGTGTAGGTATCTATAGTAACTACCTACCTATCTGCAAAATCAGCCACTAGGTACCTAAGTATCACGAAACTAGTAACTAAGTACCTACGTCGAAATAGGAGTAGTCATTCGATTCTAGGCATTAAAATAACTAGCGTAGCAATAAGTCTTATTGCTACGCTGGTTACTTTTTACTCTTATACTGCTACGGCGTAGCATGGCTACGAAAATCCCCTTGTAGCTAGCTACAAAATCCCCTTTAAGGAAATGCAAACTAGCCTTAGCAAAATATCTGCAGGGCTGCTTACTATTACCACCTCAGATCATAGAAACAAGGAGATATGCCATCATAGCAAATTAGTACGGGAACAACTAATGCCACTTTTAGTACATTTTTCGACACAATTACGCGCATAATTAAGCGATCTTTGTAAATAAAAAGATCTCCCACGCATTGAACATTCTGCACACCCTTAATCTAACACTGTTAATCGTCACTCAACACTAGCACTAAACTAATACACTGTATTTATACCATCGATCGTGTTCGGTTCGTCGCCAGCGCGTACGTTTTTAACCTTTTGACCGCCAGAGCAAAAGCGCTTCGCCGTGCCCTCCACGCCAAGCCGACAAATTCAGTTCTTAAGATATATCAATAAAACACGTTAAAGTAATGATTTAATATGTTTATTTTGTATTTTTCTATGATCTGTTTCTTGGCATCTATAGATGTCGGTGGCGCACAGGGCACGCTTGCGCATGGCATCTATACATGCCATTGGCGTTCAAAAGGTTATGAGCAATTTGCTCAAGATCAGGCATCAAGCTCGATAGCGCCTTGGCACATCTCCTTGTTTCTATGATCTGAGATTACCACACTGCATGGTTAGAAGATATCTACTCTAATGTGACTCTGACATAGCTACAAGGTAGTTAGGCAAAGAAACACTGCATAGGTATGACTAGCGGCACCAGTCTTGATCACAAACGTCAATCGCGCATTAGCTGATTTTTCGGTCTCTTTGACGGAATGAAGAAGACGAGGGGCGCCGAGGCTGCGCTCGATTGGTTCTTCAGTCGATGCTCGTCATCTATTAGACTATATACATACATACTCCATTACGTATTGTCAACTGTCTTTTGTCTATTGGGCCGAAAATGTACATGCGTGATCTGTGATCATGATTCCTGCCTGTAACTATACCTAAAGCATCCTTCCCTTCCTGTGGCGGCAACAAATTCCTCGCCTTCAACACGACGACAGTGAGTCGTTCAGCCGATGGTAGGTAGGACAGAGACAGCAACAGTTCTTGCAGCTCCTCCGGCGGACGTCGCTCTCGGGAGAGTTCGGCCCATACTTCGGCTCCTCCCGCCACCTCGACGCGGGATAGAGGCACCTTGGCGGAGCCCATTACTTCGTTGCGAGAGAATCTGAAATTATAATGTTTTATGGTTAGGTACCTACTTCTTCGTCTGTCGCAGTTCACTGTTAGAACCTAGACGTAGGCCAAATTGCACCAGAAGATTTGGTTTTCCGCCGAGCACACGAGCAGATTCTACAAGCTATGCAAAATGACCCCCCCCCCCCCAAATCGTCGGCTGCGACCGCGCCTGGAGCTAGATAGAGAATTTCTTGCTGATTATATCTGTTTATAACGGCATAGCTTGAGGACGGCAGTGAGCACAAACTTCACCTGCGCATTAATTAATTTTTCTGTCTCTTTGGCGGAATGAAGAAGGCAGGGGGCGCAGAGGCTGGACACGTTGCGATTGGTTCATCAGTCCAATCGCGCCAAACTGTCTATTAGGCCGAAAGTGTACCTACATATGCGATCTGTGCTCACGATTCGTGCCGGTACCCTATACCTATGTTTATTTCCTCAGAAGTTATAAGTAAGTACCTAATATCTTTTTATGGTTGTTTTTTTCGAAAAACAACCATTATTGGTCGTTTTAGGGCCGATTGCACCAATGTCAGATAACATTTATCCAAGGAATAAAGTTCAGATTTGACAGATGTTCTATACAAAATCTGTCAAATCTCAACTTTATTCCTTGGATAAATGTAATAAGAACTTTACCTGTCATAATCAAAGACTTGCAGCAGCAACGTCTTGTCAGACAACTCGTCGTGCGACACGGGGAACTTGAAGTGCTGGTCAAAGAACGGGTTAGCTTCGTTCCGATGCACCGGGGTCTGACGGACCCGCGTGTCCACTTCGGGCAGTAAGGTGACGCGCACGTAGGGGTCGTTGAAGCCGCCGGCCTCGTAGCCCGCTAAGTCGTGAGCTGCAATTTAAGTTTTGTATGTATTTATCAGTTTGTAAGTACCTATGTATGAATATGAATAAACCAATTAAATAAAAATTAATGTACCTAAGTAGTAGGCACAGATAAGAGATTTCGTAGCAAAATGCTACGACTACGTAGAACGCTTACCTACGTAGGCAGATAATAGAAATTGCCTACGCCACTTTATAATTTGTATACATATACTTACCTATACCTATATACATGTTCGGGGGCACAAACAAAGCAAAGCCTTTTATAGCCTTTATAGGTAGGTAGATATACTTAGCTACTGCCTAAATATAGAAGGCGATTATGCCCAATCCGGTATTCTAAGATCGTAAAAATGACCTCCCTTTATTTTGAGAGGTGGTTATAGTACTAAAGCTAAGGTGCCCATACACGAGGCGATTATCGTAACGAGTTAACGACTATGTACCTCTACCTAGTCGTAGGATCTCCTATCGAAGATCCATCTTATCATTCGATCACATCGTGTGTGGAGGACGCGATGTGATGGAACCTTTTCTCAGTGTAGCTGCTGTCTGTTGAGATCCTCGATCGACCGTTACATAAAATCATCGTTTGATGTTAAAATAGAACGACGGATCGTTGCGATAATCGCCTCATCTATGGGCACCTTAAGTTTAACCGATACCCTATTGATATAAGTATATACTATATAGTGGATAACATTGTTATTTAATATAACCTTGACTGGAAGCTATAAATACGCTAATGATATTTCTATTTTATTTTTAGGCAAGGGTGTTAATGTTTGTGACCAAAAATCGATTAGGTACCTATAAGTAGTGTGGACAGGTAGGTATCTACGACCAGATAGGTTAGATAGCCTAGGTAGTTATATGGCTATTTAACATCACGCTATGCCCCTTAGGAGAAGAGCAACGGGGGTGAAACCGCAGGGCACAGCTTTTGCTATAAAATATATAGGATGGAGGTGCGTCCATACCTTCAATAAGATGCACTTCCAGGTCAGACCGATCGAAGTCATACTTCAAGCGCAGATGGATCCTGCCGAGCGATGGGCCGGCTCCCTCCAGCTCTATCACTAGAGGGGCCTCTCGCTTAGTGTACAGGTCTGGTTGCAGCGCCCCCAACGAGCTGATGGCGGCACTGGCCCCAGGA
Source organism: Thalpophila matura (assembly GCA_948465475.1). Classification (NCBI taxonomy): domain Eukaryota; kingdom Metazoa; phylum Arthropoda; class Insecta; order Lepidoptera; family Noctuidae; genus Thalpophila; species Thalpophila matura. The sequence goes on along the minus strand of OX419183.1, from coordinate 5,887,659 downwards.
CTCAGCGGCCCGACGCCACTGCTGCTTTCTACGAGAGAGTTGCTGCGGTCTATCCGTCTGAAAAAATAAATAAAAGGGTTATTGGAAAGGTTTATACCTACTCCGAGCATCAGATCCAGGTCCGGTGGGTATTAAGTCTTTGAACGCCGTGGCAGTCACCGGTGACCGACTAACAATATCTACATTTTCCATTCTGTGCCGGTGGCGTGGCGTTCAGTGTTATGATTGTTTTCTAATTTCAATTGAGTTTTCCGTTTTGTTAAAGTTCCAATTGCATTATATCGGCAACTGTCAATTATTGTAGGTAGGTAGGTGTAGGTATCATAATCTTAATCTATCTGGCAGATTTCATATTAACAAATTCCTTTTCTAATTACCTATGAATTTACCTTATGGATAGTGCGTTCGGACACTGCGAAAGCTAGGGCCCTTTTGTCACAGATGATAGAATTAAACGAAGACTATCGATAAACTAGGTAGGTAGTAGAGATGTAATGGAGCTCCGTAACCGTAACCGAAACTATCGGATATCCGAAATATTTTCATATCCGTAACCGTAACCGAATCTGATATAAACGGTTTCAAATAATTTCGGATAGGGGCGGAGTCTAAATGAAACACGTTATTTGTATTTTACTTTAAAAATTTCTTGAAAATATAATATCCGTAACCGAAACTATCCAAACTACCGGATAATCCGAAATAATTTCATATCCGTAACCGTATCCGAAACCGATAAAATATTATTCATATATCCGTATCCACATCCAGATCCGAAATTTCATATCCATAACAACCCTAGTAGGTAGGTACCACCTTTTGCTAAGTAAGTACCTATATAGAACACTATCATAAAGACGGTTGCATATGCACAAATAGTTGAGTAGGTAGGTAGGTAGGTAGGTACTTATAATTATATCAAATGTCAAGATAGTATCTAGTTTCCAAACTAGGCTAGCCTGCGTGTTACCTAGTTTCCCAGAGTATTAGGTACCTAATTATAGTGTGGTAGGTAGTAGCCACAGAACAGTAAGTAGTAGCTTAATATTAGGCTAATAATCATTGCTTGAATCTCGGCAACCGGAGCTGTGACACATCTATACTTATAGAATGCACCCGAAGCAGGGGGTCTACTCTTTAAGCACGAAATCCGTAGTTTCGACCTTAGTTACGGGCGTTTCTTACTCCGTATCACCTACGGACCTAAGATTAGTTCGGGGCCCGAACTAAGAATGAATTATAGCACAATTGGACAGTTGTCCCTACTCCCGATGTGTTTTTATCCGTCCGAAAAATTGAATTATACACTTGTTTTTAACCGACTTCAAAAAAGGAGGTTCTGTATTCGTCCCTTATGTATGTATGTAAGTATGTATGTATGTATGTATGTATGTATGTATGTATGTATGTTTGTATGTGCGCGATTTTCTCAAAAACTACTGATTCGATTTGGATGGAGTTTTCACTAATGTAATCTACATACTTTCAGGAAGGTTTTAGTATATAATACATTATGTAATCATTCCTATGTACAAAGTTATAGGCATAAATGTACACACTCCGTAGAAGATTTACTGTTGAACGAATTCGTGAAAGTTAGATTACTTTCACGAATTCGTTCCACACATGGGATAAAGAACTAAAAAGAGAAAAATAAAAAACTTTTTTAACAAAAAATAACCGACTTCAAAAATTCACTACAAAGAAAATAATAATTTTGGTTTTGGAAGTCGGTGGCAAAAAAAGCAAACAAACACCAAAGCCACCGACTTCCGAAACCAAAATTATTATTTTCTTTGTAGTGAATTTTTGAAGTCGGTTATTTTTTGTTAAAAAAGTTTTTTGACGGAATCTTATGTCTATTGTACTTTCGGACGGGCCCGTATCTTCGTTGACGGACTTACAGAGTAGACCCCCAGGGGCGGGTCGCCAGTTAATAAAATTCTGATATAGCTGGCTATTTCATATTATAAAAGCAGAATCTTTACCAACGTCCATTTGTGTTTCCACATAATTATCTAGGTACTAAAAATAAATTAGCGGCCACATTCGCTTCGAACAGCAAAGAAATACAGCGCATTAGCGGGAAAACGTAGGTACCTACTCCTTATTAAAAAATCCAATGAACATAATGGACGTAACGGTAATGGTTAGGTAGCAGATACATCGATGTTAAGCCCTTAGCTAACAGCAACACGTGATTGTTGCCGGAGAATTTATTGTGATGGCAGTTATGTACTATTAGGTAAAATAACTCTTACATAAGGTAGCGTAGGGTTGCAATTTGTATAATTAATTAACTAGGAGTTCAATCGGAGGGTTTAATCGGAGGTTGATACATAGCGGATAAAGCGAGAGCGCGCGGCGGCAATAAAAGTTCAATATTTTTTAAATTGAAAATAAAGAATAAAGAGTCTGACTAATAATGTTTTAAAGTTGTCTCGCTGTCCCCCAGTGGTGGCCAGACAAGTGGTGGACATCGGGAATAATCACAAAAGTTGTGACGCTGTCCCCCAGTGGTGGACAACGAGAATAATGTTTTAAAGTTGTCTCGCTGTCCCCCAGTGGTGGCCAGACAAGTGGTGGACACCGGGAATAATCGCACCTCCGACTCTAATTCCGGTCCCGACTCCGACAAACCAAAAAAATCTCCACCTCCGTAACATCTCTGCTACCAACTACTAATTAATTACATAATTATCCTGTACCTACCGACACCCGTATCTATTATTCGACTTCAACAAAATCTATGAACATGACAGGAACTCTTTGTTAATCACACCGTATTCAATTACGCCGACGTTCATAAAGGCGCTTTATTATACAGGGTGTAATGTAAAACGAGGCACGTATTGAAGGAGGATAATCTGTTTTCGATACTAGTTTAATTAACTACGGAAACAGCCTTGAAATTACAGAAAAAAATTGTCGAATTAAGGATAGGTATCAGCTATTACTATATTATAATAAAGCTGAAGAGTTTGTTTGTTTGAACGCGCTAAATCCACCTAACTATACAGAACAAGGTTCTCCTATCCAAGACTAAAAAAGCCGCCGCTGAGATGGATTTTCGATACGTCTGGATCAAACATGCCAAGATACATACCAAGAAAACCGACACCTCCCCTACCATAGTAATAAAAACAGAAAAGGACCTCTCAAAAGTGAAATAGTGATAACATTAGCTATCTCAAAAAGTAACCTCTTATTTGAAGTGACTCAAAAGTTTGAGAACCGCAAGGTAAAATGCTTTATTACAACTCGCGGATTCCGAGAAATGCCTAATTCGTGCACGTGTTCGACGCACCTGCATATTTTTTTAGAATCTTATTTTTGTTTTTTTATAATTTGTTTTTGTTTTGCTAAATGCGATCTTATTGTGTTCTTTTTAATATTTATTTTTTATTGTGCATTACTGCTGCTTGTTACTAACTGGTACTGGTCAACATTCGCTCAATTTTTTGTGGGTTTTGCGGTTTATTGTCTTATTGCTAGCTATTTACGGATGAATGTTCTACGCGTATTACTAACACCTGTGACTTATTGTTGCTACCTATGGCTATTTTTATTTATAATTATTGCAAGGTTTTGGAAGGTTATCCGTTGGGCATTGCTGTGTTTGTTGGGTTCGATAAGACATACTTATTCAATTTCCTACTATTATCATTTTATTAACATAGTTATTGGTGAAGGACTCATCAATGGCTCCGCTTAATATTTATTACCAAAACGTACGTGGTCTACGTACAAAAACAAATAACCTATTCAGAAATGTATGTCTTAAATCCTACGATGTTATAGTATTTACAGAAACTTGGTTAGTGGATGGTATTTTCAGCAGCGAATTATTTGATTCGCGGTATGTGGTGTGGAGGCGTGACCGCGACTACAGTCGTACCTCGCAAACTCGAGGAGGCGGTGTGTTGATTGCCGTGCGGAATGATTTGACCGTTGCTGAGAGATGTAACTGGCGTAGTACCGCTGAAGATATCTGGGTAACTATAACGTTAAAGCGATCTAGACCTCAAGTTACATCTTACAACATACATATCTGTGCCCTTTACCTTTGCAATGAGCATACGGGTAACTCTTATACCGCTCAGCTTCAGAATTTTACAAATAATTTAAATAATTTAATTTTGACCAATCCATTAGATAAATTTGTTGTCCTGGGTGACTTTAACTTTGGTAATGATGTAGAATGGTGTTATACGAATGACAGCGCTGAATTACTACCACGAAATTATTCAAACCGCTATCTTATTGACTTCTTCGACACTATAAATATATGTAACTTATCCCAGTTTAATAATGTACGGAACGCGAATGGTAGACTGTTAGACCTCGCATTTTCTAATGGGCCCCTGGACATACACGAATGTCTTGACCCATTAGCAGAACCTATTGACATGCATCACAAACCCTTTACTATTCAGGCTGATTTTGTTCAAATACACTCTCTATCAGAAAAAAATAACATTAAATATCAGTTCTTTAAAGGAGATTACGATGCTATAAGGTCCGCTCTTGATGACGTTGACTGGGACGAGTTGCTGAGTGCTAAGCCACTAGACAATGCTGTTAGTCTTTTTTATAACAAACTCTATGAAATCAGAGATCAATATATTCCAAAAAAGTCTGTTAAAAATTCATCACACCCTCTCTGGTATACATCTGCACTAATTAAGATCCTAAAAGAAAAATACAAATATCACCGGAAATTTAAAACTTATGGAAATATATCAGATTACCAAACCTTTTCTTTACTGCGTCATAGAGCTGCAGAAGTAGAGAAATCTTGTTACCGTATGTATATGGATAAAATCGAGTCATCAATTATCAAAAACCCAAAATGTTTTTGGTCCTATATTAAAAGCAAGAGAAGTAACAGTAACTTTCCTAATATTCTGAAATATCAAGATACAACCGCAGACACTGGAGAAGAAATCAGTAACCTGTTCTCTACATACTTTCAGTCAACTTTTCAAGAGCCAGACATAGACGACCAGGATCAAGCCACAACACCATCCACCAGCACAGCAAACATCAGTTCCATAGAGGTATGCCACGAAAAAGTACTAAAGCTACTTCAAATGCTAGATCTCTCTAAATCAGGTGGTCCGGACTTAATACCACCTATATTTATAGTCAACTCTGCGAAAAGTCTAGCCAAACCTATCTGTATTATATTCAAGAGGTCTTTAACAGAAGGCACTGTTCCTAAAATGTGGAAATCTGCATTCGTTACGCCAGTTTTTAAAAAAGGTGATAAGTCCCTCGTAAATAACTATCGTCCTATTTCTAAGCTATGCCTGTTCTCCAAAGTGCTTGAGCGCGTTGTTTACTCTGCAGTTTATTCAGCCTTAAAATGTGACTTTGGTGATGAGCAGCATGGTTTTCTTCGTAAGCGATCCACTACCACTAACCTTATTCTTTCCAATGAATTTATCTCTAAAGGTATGGAGCAACGTGCGCAAGTTGATGTAATTTATACGGATTACAGTAAATGTTTTGACCGCATTGATCACAGGGTACTCTTACGTAAACTTCTCTTAGCTGGAATTCACGGCGACCTATATCGATGGTTTTCATCCTACATTGAAAATAGATCACAAGCAGTAGTATTACAGGGTTTCACTTCTAGTTGGAAGCTGATACCATCTGGAGTTCCTCAGGGATCCATATTAGGACCTCTTCTATTTAATTTATTTATAGCAGATATTAGGAAATGTTTTATTAACTCATACATTCTATTATACGCCGATGACATGAAAATACTTAAAACAGTACGATGTTCATCTGACACTTCTCTACTCCAGGAAGATCTCAATAGGTTTGTAGATTACTGTAGACTTAATAAACTTCAACTAAATGTATCCAAATGCTTTCATATGACTTATACACGGCAAAAGAAGACAATTGGTTCAGGGTATGCATTGGATAACCAAACAATCACTAAGGTGAACAGTATAAGGGACTTGGGCGTTATCCAGGACAGTAAACTCATTTTCGAAATGCATATTGATGAAATTGTAAAGAAAGCGTCCAAGTCCCTAGGTTTCATAATAAGATCATCTACTTGCTTCAGCTCTCTAAAACCACTTAAAGTATTATACTGTTCATACGTACGCAGCCACCTTGAATACGCATCTCAAGTTTGGAACCCAAATTATGACGTGTATAAGTCAAGAATAGAAAGCATTCAGAAAAAGTTTTTAAGATACTTAGATTATAAGACAAAGCAATGCTCAACGGATTACACTCATCGTTGCAAAAGATACCATTTTCTACCACTGGAAAACAGACGCCATGCTAATGATATTACATTTCTGTTAAATATAGCCAATAATTCCATCGATTGTTCCCAACTTATCTCCAAAATATCAATCAGAACCCATCACGTAGGTTTCAGGCAGCGGCCACTTCTTCACATTCCCTTCGCATCAACCAACTACCGACGGAATGCCTTCTTCTTACGTAGCGCAGCAAGCTTCAATAACCTTCCCTCTCATTTTGATGTTGATCTATTTAAAACCAGCCCTAGCACATTAAGAAGAACTATAAACAATGAATACTTTGTTATAGACCGCAATGAGTAGCATTACTCATCATTATTATTATATTTTAGCACAATAAACTGTCACAGTTATCAGATACTATTATCTTTTTATGTTTTGTTTTTTAAAGATGAATATGTTTTGTTTTGTTTAGAAAAATTTGTAGAATTTATTTTTAATTTTAATTTTTGTATGTTCTATTTCTTTCTTTTTTTAATTTTAGGTACATAGTTTTTTAATTTGTGGAAGCTTTTAAATGGCAATTTGTAAGCGATATTGTACATAACTTACCTTTAAAGATATTAGACTGTAAGCTTTCCGAAGAATAAATAAATAAATAAATAAACTCTAGAACTACTTACTAGTCGGATTCGAAAAAAGTTTTTCAAGTGTAGGTATGTTTGTTCGTCTGTTCTTTTGTAGCCTCCTGTAGCCTATACGACGTGATGAATTTTAGAGTACGATATGGCTATTTCTTCGGAGTGTAGGAGGCGATTTGTTGTGGTAACAATACCAATATGACGAAGTCGGTAAAAAAATCTCTCAAAAAGCCTGACTGCGGACAAGAAAAACTGAAAATAATAATGTAAACAAGACGTAATGAGGGCTACAAATAATTTATAATACCTAATTAATTTATAATAATAATTTATTAATTTATAAAATCTATACTTTTATACTAATATTATAAAGAGAAAAGATTAGTATTTTATATGTTTGTTTGTAATGAATATACTCAAAAACTACTAAACCGATTTTAGAAATTCTTTCGCCAATAGAAAGCTAAATTTTCATTGAGTACCATAGACTCCCTTTTATCTCGGAAAAATGCACAGTTCCTGTGAGTCACGCGGACGAAGTCACGGGCAAAGTGCCAGTAATTTATAATCACAATATGGGCTACAAATATTTCTGGTCAGTTTGTGAATTACATATAATAGGTATGTAGTTCGTAGGTGGATTTGAATTGATGGCATGATTTTTTGAATATCTACATTATTTTTTCAATCATTTTAAAGATTTGATTATAAAAGCCAAGTTTTTGTACAAGTTTTTGAACACAACCTACGGTTCTTAAACAAAACAATTACACCCTTACCACAAAAAAGATAGACACGCGTTAAACGCGAATGCTACCAAAAATAATACACACTTGTTTTAGTCAAGTTAGTGCTAAAACAAGTGCGTATTATTTTTGGTAGCATTCGTGTTTAACGCGTGTCTATCTTTTTTGTGGTACGGCCCTCAATGATTGTATGAATAGTTTTTTTTTCATCTTTTTGTAGCAACTTTAAAGGAGCAAAAAATAATCATATATGTAACAGATTTCAGCTCGCTAATAATATATTTGTTAATAAATCCGTAAATTCTGTTTTGATAGGCTTTTTTCTTAATTCTACCGGTTGGCGTAGCTTGTCTACATCTTTCCAGTTCATTTAGTAGGTAAAATGAAAATTCACTAAAATCGAAAATCACAGTGATTTTCGATTTTAGTGAATTTTCATTTTAGTAAAAAAAAAAATATTTAACTCGCCCTCCAAATATCTTTAATTAATCTCCCCAATCATCATACGATGAAAATAAATATTTCACATTTTTTTGTAATAATCGTAATCGTAATCGACGATATTATTTCGGGCAATAATCGTAATCGCAATCGCTAAGCGATAATCGTTTCATCACTAGTTCAGAGCAATATTATGCCACGGTACGGCAGAGGTCGCGGGTACAAATCCCGCTCGTGACATTCGATTTTTGAGAAATCTCTTAAATATTTATTAACCTTACTAAAAGTATCAATGAAATAGATTATTATTTGCTTAGGTGCCCGTTTTTTTTTGCAAAAGAGGTATATAACCAGTAGGTACCAATTACAATATACCTACCTACCACTTCCAACTCTCAAGTTGGAAGTTGTTTTTTTAGGGTTCCGTAGTAAAACTAGGAACCCTTATAGTTTCGTCATGTCCGTCTGTCTGTCCGTCTGTCACACCCTCGTAAAATCTACAGTTCATAACGAATTTGAATGAAACTTCGTAGGTAGATGTCTTTTATAAGCCGCTATAAAGGCCTGTAGTGAAATTATGAAAAATAAAATAATTTGGGGGGGGGGGGGGCTCGACAACCGCAAAACTTATATTTGCGGTCGGAAGACTGAAATGCTTCTTGCTACGGAACCCTACACTATGCGTGGTCCGACACGCTCTTACCCGGTTTTTATCAAGCTGTACCCGGAGACTCCCTCAGAGAGCTAGATGAGGACAGAAAACCGAGAGCGAGGCACTTCGGGACAACGGTAGGTACACTCGACGCCATTGACGGTCGACCACTTTTCACCCTTATGTTCTTAGTAATAAGGGTGAAAAGTGGTCGACTGTACTGTCTTATGACCGTATATCTCTAGCGTTTGTAATTTAGATGTAGGTACATAAGGTACCTACCTACACAACCTATTCGAAACCCAGGTAACTATAGGTCATCCCATCATTCATAGCATTTATATGTACAGGCGAGTGAGTGGGGAAATACATCCCATCAATATTTTAATGGTACTAACCTGGATGTACACTCGACGTCTGTCTTTAGTAATAAGGGTGAAAAGTGGTCGACCGTCAATGACGTCGAGTGTACCTATATGTATAGTACAGTTAACAACGCAATTAAGAATAGGTACAGGCATCATCAATAGTATCATCTTTGCATAAAGGTTTTTGTAATTGCGTACAACATTTTAAACTTAGGATACACTAAGACAAGTGAGGGCGTGATTAGTTAACACGTACAAGTAGGTACATGTACAACATGGGTTAACAAGAAGTGGAACTTAGCTGCTTGTATACTTATCTCTTTTGTTGACTGTACCTAAGCAGAGATTTACATGATCACCCACCTGTATGGCCTGTTCGCAACTAGATATATACCTAAGATATAACGTAAATATAAAAGCTTACTATAGTCCCTTTCCTAGATCAAAGAAACAAGGAGATATGTTATCATACTAAATAGTAGTAGTAGTACAGGAACCGCTGTTGCCACGCACCACAAACACTCCTTTATAAATATAGAGATCTCCCAAATATATTATTAAGAATCTAATCAATCTAACACTGTTGTTCGTCACTCACTTCAAATATGTACTACCCCGTGAATGTCTTACAATTCCCATGCTTTTTAATTACAATAATAACTTTTGAGAGTTTAATTCTAAAGCGCATGGTTCCTGCAGCATTCGCTCACTATTTAATACCTAAAAAGCGCACTATTTTATTATCTAAAAAGCAATTACCTACCACGCATTGATTACGTTTGACCGCAGCGGCAATCGCATGCAGCGCGCGTCAATAGAAAATAGAAAAATAGCGCGCGTCAAACGCAATGCGTTCAAGGCAGCGATCTAATGCCACGCTTTATAAAGATTAGAACAAAAATCAGCAAAACCTGTATTATAATTGGTTATTCCCATTTTAATGTTATCATTGTGTGCAATACAAACAACAACCCATCTCTAAAACTTTTCACGTGAAAGTCGGACGGAAAGCGATTTAACAAATTCTATGTTTTTTTACTGTCACAGTAGCGAGAAAAGCTTTTTACTTTGGGATCTGCAGAATGGGTTAACTAGGTCACATAGTGGTAAAATATTTTTCACTGAAAATCCGGATAATCGAATTCGTAGAATCGGACGTACCGTAAGTAGTTCCACGAAATCGTAAGTATTGAAGCTTTTGCAGTTATGATTAATCACGTTTAAAATAAAATCTGTATTGTTTCTGCATTAGTTATTGGGTTTTCGATATCAGAAGAGCAAAAATGTTAAAAATATACGAGGGTGGATTGAAAAGTTCGTAGCCTGACCCAGAAATACGTGTAGTACCTAACTATCAAAATAAATTTATGCTGATATGATAACTTTATATTCTAGTTAATCATATGCCAAACCACAATAAGTTGAGTGGCTTCATTATTTTTCTGTAAATTTTTGAAGTTACTAATCTGCCATACCTACATGTGCGAAAATAGAGAAAACTGAAATCAGAGCCGTGATTAAGTATCTATCTGGTTTTTATTTTCTATACGGCAATTTGCACATTTGGCACGTCCTTTTCAGATGGCATGTAATGGCCTCATCGGTAAATGAGAAACGTGGGCCATACGGTAACGGGTTGTAATAATAATAACTGCATAAATAATCGCATAATATCAATGTCGTACCTTTTTTGATGATGATGCATGATTATTTATTATAATCTTCAATTTATTTAGTCCTTATTCAGCTAATATACCTATCAGCAGTGAGTGCAGTGATAGCCTAGTGGATTAACCATGTGCCTCCCACGGCGAATGGTTCGAGTTCGATCCCGAGGCACGCACCGCTGACCTTTCGAAGTCATGTGCGTATTAGATTAATTATCACTTGCTTTAACGGTGAAGGAAAACATCGTGAGGAAACCGGCATGTCCTAGAACCAAAAAATTCGAAGACATGTGACGACCAATCCGCACTGGGCCCGCGTGGTGGACTACGGCCCACTCCCTCTCACAGAGAGGAGGCCTGTGTCCCAGCAGTGGGAACATTATAGGCCGATTATGCTGTACCTATCAGCAAAAATAACCGAATGTGCTGACCCGAATAAAATACCTGTGTATAGCACTCCTCACGCACTATTATTCAACGAAACGAGAATAAAAACAATTTAAAAATGAGAGACGCACTAAAATAATGGTTTTCAGTAGAATGACCGGAATGGCCCTATTACGTCATTCGTACGAATAAGTTCGAATCGGGTTTCGGCCAATGACATTCCTTATTACTTTCGTCAATGGCGATTTAATTGTGCTCTCCCTCGAATTGGGTCAATCAATGGGAATCCACTGTCGTTATGCGTTTTCGTTGATTATTCTAGAACACACGCAAAGAAAACTCATGCTATTGTTCAGCATGAGTTGCAACTTTATGTTTTTAATAAGTACTTGAAGCTTGCTTACGCACCTTCTGCTTACTCATTATCTAAGTACCTACTATAATAATACCTACCTATAAAAGAGTTTAAAAAGTATTATCAAAATAACGTAACTAAACGCCAATGAATTAATTGATTTTGTTGAAGTATAATACAAAAAAAAGTTTTCAAAATGCCATATTTTTAATTAACAGGCGAGTCATTCTTTCATTAGCTTCGCGCTATACCTACATTTTTGTTCAACACTTTCCGAGGTCGAAGCCGGGAATTTTCACTAATTAACTTTTACAAAATTCGTATTATTGTGCCACAATATCTAGGGGGTGAGGGGTTGATTTTGTAGGCGTCCAATCAGGGTGGGTTGAGTGAATAGCGCACTCCGCGCGGAGAGTACCTATCTAAAATTGAGTTTGTCACAATTTATGTAGGACGGGACGCGGGACCGGCGGGACGCGGCACATTGATTCACCGTTTCGTCATATTTAAAGTACGCATTCTAAATAGGTATTTGTAAATGAATCATAATATGCTTTTATATTTATCCTGAAAAAAAAAGGAAATGTAAGTATTAAGAAACTGAAAGAAAAAAAACATAAAAGTAAGTTAAAACCGCCTTCAAAAAGATTACAATAATGTTGTGTGTGTAACGGTATCGGAAGTCGATGAGATTTGGTTTGATTTGGCACCGATTTCCGAATCAGTTTCACAGGTAACATTATTGGAATGTTTTTGAAGGCGGTTCTAACTATTTTTTGTTTGGAGTGAAATAAACAGCAGTAGCTTGAATTCATTACCGCTAAGGCGCTAACCGAACCTGCACACTTTTTGTTATGTGAAGTAATAAGTACATGGTCGATATAGGCAACGTGAATAACTACCGTTTGTGGAAGCTGGTTAAAAAACTGGTCAAAGTTAATAAAAATACGGGACTGTGCAAGCTTCTTCTACTGAAAAAACAATAATTGAAATTGGTTCGTAATCGGCAAAAATATCGTGTAAACAAACAGTTGAATGGAGAAGCTTTTCCTTTTTGAAGTCGGTTAAACATTACCTACACTGCGTAAAGTAGTAAATATTATTTTAAATAGTTGAAGAGAAGAGGTTCTGTAGCAATTTTGATCAGTTTTTATTTGATAACATTGATAGATCCGAACATAGAGGCCCTTGAGAAAATGTGTACCTATACCCGCCTCCCGTTCCTGCAAGGCAATCAGTGCCTACTGAAATAACCGATAATTGTTCAATCGTATCCACTTTACAGCATAGTAAAGACCTGTATCGACTAACTCTATACTATTATCTAGTAATGTGCAATCATTAGCACCATCTCCTAGTTAGTGCAGTGAGTTTACTCGCTGGAGAGCAAGCAACTTTGCACTTAGCAATTTTCTTTTATCTTGCCAAGGATACTTGTTTACACTTCAGTGCAATGTAATCTACCTATTAGAACTTGCAGACTCGTTGGCTACAGCTAAAAAGCTCTTACAGTGTAAACGAAGTCTGAAGTTTACAAATATGTGGGCATTGATAGTAGGTATTTTGAAGTTTCGTGCTAAGATTCAAGATGGTTTTTGGAACGAGAAACTTACGTTAATATTCTAAAGTTGTTTTCGAAAACGTCTTCAACCTCGGTGCATCCTCATCAGAACAAAATCGTTTGATTTTGTTTGAATGAGGAATGCACAAAGTCGAGAATATGTTTAGGAATATGGTTACTAACATTATGAACGCCGGTTGCTAAATATCTAAGAATTTCATTAGTCATCTTCGAAAGTATTCAGAATTTAAGTGTGTTCCTGTCAGTGTCTTAAACATATGACCACTTTCTTCCTGTATAAATACGGAATGTCAAGTCGTATTTGACGGGAAACTATCCCTGAAATTCTTCGAAAAAGCCCAGAAAAAATGCTTTCGTGTTGTCGGCAAGGTGATACAAAGACAATTACATAATATAGAAAGTACCGTCGAACATCTGTGGCGTTTATCGTTAATCACAAGGGACCGATCCCGACGACAGATGTGCCCGCTACTTTATGAAATTGGGCTAAAAACAGATACGTATTCCGAATTATACGTGTCCTTTATACTTAGGGTGAAGCTACATAATAACATTCACAGTCCAACTGTGAGCATTTTTTTGCACATTTCGATTTTCAGTGAGATTTATTTTACACCGTTCGGGTAACTGAATAAAAAGTTAGAGGCAAATAGTTATTAGTTATTTTATAACAAATGTTTGAACAGTTACAGAAAGTTTTTGGTCAATCATAACAACGTATTTTAACAGTAATTTTAACATTATTGTCAGTAGCAATTGAACATCAGTCCGGATAAAAGGGTACAATTAACTTGTTTTTTTTTTCAGTGTTTAATGTGTTGGCTCCATTTTAATCTCGCGAAACGGTAACTTTTAATGAAATCTAGGTTACTTTTACAATTTTTTTTTCAGTGTAGCTTGTATATAAAAGAAATACCTCAATCTAATTCCAGTTTTTCTCATTGGTTTATATAGTCGAGAGTGTGGTTGCTGAGCTCATCAATTCTGCTGAGTTTCTCTAGAATTCTCACTAGCAGCTCGGACTTTGGATTTGTGACTGGTTAACGGCCAAAGGCTTGTCCCCTGTTACATGGAACTTAAACATAATTCTGGACATAACATGCACTAGATCTACGAAACTTAAGGTTTTCAGGAGATCAAAAATAAAATTCACTAAGCCTTCAGATCCGACTTTTTAACCTTATGTTTTTTCTTTGTGGATACAGATAGGAAAACCAGACTCAGTGGGCTCGAAAGAGAAACGGAACCTTATAAGCTTTGTGACAAAAAATTTTGGGCGCATATGTATAGGTAGGTACATCTGACCTGATACCTCTGATGTCGAGAATTGGCAAAATGAGGGTGTTCTTACACACTGCTTAACCCTTCAGTGAAAACAGGCGAGATAATAATGTTTGTTAATTCTAATTTATTCCAAGTTTGTCGTTCAAAGTGGTGTTGGCTACTAACAAAGAGTCCGGGATTGTGAACAGGGTTGCTACCCGTACCCTTAATGTACGACAGCAATAAAGTAGGTACTTACGCTAAAATATTATTTTTACCCGACACCATAGGTAGGTACTCATTTGATTCTTAAGCTACTAATTCGCACTAAAGATGCAATGGAGATATTCAAGAAAAACAATTATTTTTACTAAAAGTAACTAGAAACGATGAAAAATTTGTTTTAACAAAATTAAAGTAGGTACTCTTCTTTAATACATCGTACCTACTTTATTATTATCTAATATCCCAAACCACAAAAATGTACTTTTATTGTTCCAGAGAAGGTGGCACTAGCAACCCTAATTATGAATCAGAACCCCAACGCTCTTTATATAGATAACTGAATATTTTATTGTATGATCTTTGAGTTACAAAGTAAATACTCATCAGATGTACTTAGTACCCGGGTTTTCATATTATATTTGTATAATTGGTAAGTAGGTACCTACACGCCGTATAAACTTTATTAATTTATATACGACCAGTTTCTGCAGTTAGCTGCAATTAATCGGCGACCACAGAAATAGACAGAGATCTCATTGCTGAACTCAAATAATCATAATCGGATCTCAGAACGGATCTTCGTTTGTGGTTTGACATTTGACTTGTAGTTGGACAAACAGAAGCTCTACTTTTATTATTTAGGGGCACGTACGCGTATCGACAGGCTAAAGAGAATTTAACCAATGAATATGTACTAATGCCAGCCAGTAGCCAGGTACAGGCGGGGTGGGGGGGAGGAGTCCGCTTTCCCCCCGTAGCAACTCCCGAACCAAAAAGTAAATAATTTTAGAAAGAATAAAGTGTTTTATATCATCAAGTGATTGTTTCGCGTCAAGTTTGTAGCGATTACATAAAAGAAGTTTTATCACGTAGGTATATTATCGAATTTTGTTTTTCCTGACGTTTCGAACACTTTGCAGCATTCGTGGTCGCAGGAAGGGCTAAGAAAGCGTTATGACAGATATTTAAAAAAATATTTTCTCTATTCGTATTTCATTATTTAGTATTTCTCAAAGTGTTTGTCGCTAACTTTGAGCGTCTACAGAGAGGAAATAGGAAATAGTTTCTCCTTATACAGTAATCTTCAAGAATCTACATTTTAAGTGGAATTGCGTTTGGGGTGGGATAAAACGTTTTATATACTTACGTTAGGACAAGTCTCTGTGGGAATTCGATATGTAAAGTAAAAATTAACCTACGCTGATTCCAAAACCATTTGGAGATTTTAGGGTCTTATGCCTTATTTTTCTATTTTTAGCTCTTTAAATCACAAGATTGTGTTTATTTTCACAATAATACTTGTAACCATTTGACTTTCATTTGACCTCTAAATGACGTCATAACGTAGCCTGAACAGACTACTTCCTTCGTGCTTTTCAAGATAAATTTTAAAAAAAACTGTTGTTCAGTTGTTGTCAAACCGTCAGTGTCAAAGCTAGTTATTATGGATAGATCGCGCGCTGCCATAATTTCTCTTTCTCAGTTCTCTACGTTAATTCTTTGTACACGACAGACCTTGCTTTCCCGTTGGACTTTGATACTTACTGCAACATTAATCGACCATTGCACGATTTACGGAACTGCCTGCCTATTGTTTGGATTAGATAAATATGGATCAATTTGTACATTTACAAACAATTTGTGTCGGCTATTTGTTGTAGTGTTTCTGCATGACGGTACGAAGCATTTAGCACCAGTTGTCGATGACAGATTCATTGCACGGATACGCAGCACGGATAATGGATAGAAATTAAATTAAAAAACAAAAAGTTCACAGCATTCACATTTCACAACAAAATAATAGTCGTGTCTGTCAAGTGTCAACTGTTGTCAATGTCAAGCAGTGTTGCCAACTTTTTTCTGCCATATCCGCTAAAAGTAACTGTTCAAACCACCAGAAACCACTAAAAGCCAGAATCATTTAAAAAAACTTGGGCACATACTCCAAAAAAAAAACTTGTACCTAAGTCCGCGCGATAAATGAAAAGCTGACTGAACTAAATACCTCTGGGGAGGGGCAGGGATTCCTGAATCTAGTATTGTCTACATAATTATGTCGAAACCTTGTGACAAAAGCCCTTTTCATAACAAAAACATCGTTTATGTGTTAGCTGATAATGTTTTGCTTACCACTTATTGTTATAAACTAAACCACTAGCGAAAACCACCAGCCACTAAAAACAAAATTCCTCCGCTGAAAAAGGGGTCTGAACCACCAGTATTAGTGGAAAATCCACTAAGTTGGCAACACTGATGTCAAGTTTGAAGACTTGAAGTTATCTATTATTGTTTTTTGTATGTACTGAAAACGTGGCAAAGACTTAAAGCTATTCAGGCTATGAAATGACGTCATTACGAATAATACTTTAAAAAATTATTAAAAATAAACTGTTACTTGGAAAAAAAAAAGCTTAAAATTAGTTGCTTAAAATTAAATGTTTTACGAAATAAAAATATAAAAAAAATACCTGAAAAATACTTTACATACCGAATTGATGGTGTGCGAGACTTCACATAGGAACGTTCGTATATGGAGCACATGTTCCACGTTAATGGCATATTACCACGTTTTTATTAACTCGATTTCTTGTCTGTCCGTCTGTGCAGTACCTACATGCAATTTAATTTTCAAGCACTGGCTGGCATCGGACTAAGTAGAAATTTGGTAAGTATACCTAATATAGGTATATGTAACTTGGATGATAATGAAATATATGGACTAAAAAGTAAGTAAATAATTTCTAATACCTGCAATGAAAAACGTGGGGCGCATGCAATAGATAACAGTTAGATGAGCCCCACGTGTTTCATTTTGCTGGTGCTGGAAGTTCAGTATAACAGTAATTTCCGTCTAGAATTTGTGTTGGGATTTATTTTCGTAATTTTACACTAGTTTCCTCACTGTCAATCTTTTCTCTTCGAGTTGAGCTTTGTAACGAATTCAGTGCGATATTACACAATGGTACAATGATGGATTTCAAGATTTCATAATAAATACATCTGGGTTTGGTTCTGCTATCATTCTACTCGATATCACTATCAACTAAAGAATCGACCCTTTCATCACTAATGAAGCAAGTCGGCTTGACCTATATGGGGACTCATGTGCCCATCTTTTATTCATAAATCGGAAACTTTTATAGCAATCATAACTTTGGTATAATTATCATAAAGAATAATATAAGTAATTGTGATTGCCTCTTTCGTCTAGTGGTGGTGGTAGTGCAAGGTGCAGCTGCTAAGCGTCGAGTCTTGGGTTCGATACCAGAGTCGGTCAAAATTTGATTGGGTTTTTCCATTAGGAAATCCTTAGTAGCAGCCCGGATTTTGGATTTGTGTCTGTTTAATGGCAACGGGCTTACTGCCTCTTACATGGAACTTATAACTTAACTAGTGCAACGTGGGTACACCCTCAAACACACACAAAAAAAAAAAATCAAAATCGGTCCAATCTTTCAGGAGTTCAGTGACATACACACACACGTACAGAAGAATTATATACTTATGTGTGGTAGGTATAATTATAAAGATATATACCGCTAGCGGTTTCCTGGAAACCGCTCTACATATTTGGATGAAATTTTGTATTTAGATTAGATAATGTTTAACTTTCCAAGTATAATGTTTAGCTTTCAAAATTCACTCACTGTAAGCAATACTGGCAATAGGAAGACGGGAACGCCACTCAAAATAATTATCAGCAGGGAAAGTAAGTGCCAATTTGAAAGGTCATTTCAGAATTCAGATCCTTTCGTGACCTGTAACTGCCGAAACAAAGCGGTAAAGCTTTTAGTCTCAGGTCAAAGGTTAAAGGTGAAGGGTTACCCCGAGGCACACATGCCCTCGATCCACATGCTCATATATGATACTTTGCTAAATAATTGATGAACGAAGCGCTAACGTGGCATAATTGAATGTATGTGTATAAATGATGGGGAGACGAGATTAGCGCTTAGATTTTAGTCGGATCGCATATATGCCAAGGTTTAATTCTTATAATGCTTTCACGAAACGACCCCTATGTGACCCTTCCCAGTTTCAATTAAAGTCCCGTTTTCAACTGGACATTCTCACGAGCTTGTATGTTTGCGTGATAACCATGCTCAATTTCAATTAAATCCAACTTAATTAGTCATGAAACAATAGGTACTACCAGAAATTTACGATTTCAGAATGTATAAGGTCAGATTTGAATAATTAACAGGTTTCAAACTAAATCAATACTTCACTGTCTAAGTATCCAACTGATATTGTAAGCTGTTAAGAAGTCTTGAGACTATGATCAAGACTTAGTTACGCTCTAGGAATTAGGATTTGAGTTTGTCATCTAGGCTTATAAGTTTAGATCTAGGTACCTACAATCAACTCGGTAATAACTTAATAAGTCATCCAAAAACACACTTGATGATCTTATAACTGTTTAAATGTAAAACTAAATGTAAGAGATATAGATGAAGTCGAAGGATACAACTTAGTTTTTACTCTATAAACAATTTTTGAATCTATAGATGCTAATATCATAAAGCTGAAGAGTTTGTTTGTTTGTTTGTTTGAACGCGCTAATCTTTGAAACTACTAGTCGGATTTGAAAAATTCTTTTTGTATATGATAGCCAGATTCATGAGGAATAGTATAGGTTATTTAACATCACGCTACGATCCTTAGGAACCGAGCAACAGAGGTGAAACCGCGGGGAACCGCTAGTAAAATATAATTATACCGGGTGACAGGTTAGACAGTGGAAATATTTAAAGGGGTCATGGGACCAACCCTGAAATCACGAAAAAAAAATCAGCTGTTCCATACATTTTATTGAGTTATGTGAACTTAGGTATGTATGTATGGAACAGCTGATTTTTTTTCGCAATTTCAGGGTTGATCCCATAGTAAAAGTTGTCCATAATGATGAGTACAATGACCCCTTTAAATATTTCCACTGTATAACTTGCCAACCATACCTTGGCGGCATCAAAAGCGGCGAAAGACATCGCGGTGGTGCATGCCTCGGACTTGAAGGGGTTGGGGTATCAGCCAGAGATGCCAGGGAGCCATGCGCTAGCGGAGCTGCGCGTACGTCGAGCGACGCGGCGCGTAGGGGCGACGGGGACCGGGGTACTCCAGTTGCCCCCGCCTCGAGCGTTCGACCATCGGGGGCGAATGTGCGTATTGCTGGCGAAGATCCACGGTGGCTCTGAAACATATATACCTATTTAATCATAATAATATCAGCCCTATTCATGAATTAATTGTTCCACTGCTAGGCACGGGCCTCCTCTTAGAGAAGAGATAGGCCATAGTCCATCACGCTGGCCAAGTGCGGGTCGGCAGACTTCACACACCTTCAAGAATTTTATGGAGAACTCTCAGGCATGCAGGTTTTCTCACGATGTTTTCTTTTATCGTCAAAGCAAGTGTTAATATAATTAAATTCTAATACGCACTTCGACGACTTCGGAATGTCAGCGGTGTGAGCCTCGGAATCGAACTCGAAACTTTCGCTGTGGGAGGCGCATGGTTATACCACTATTCTATTCTAGTCTACTATCGGATAAACCTAGGTCTTTGCTATTCTATCTATTGCTATTCCTCATTAACAATTCAATTAAACCAATTAAACTTTATTTTTCTAGCCCTCGAAGTATTTTTATTTAACCAAAACTCACTTTCCAATAAAATTATAACTTGTAAAAATCAATATCTGAATTCAGAAAATTGTGTAGGTAAGTTTTTGTGTGGCAATGAAATACCCCACTTGTCCCCTGTTCCCCTGCTCTAGAGTCCTCCCCATGCGTACCCCAAGCGACTCTGTGGCAAACGTCACCTCTATTATTCATCCGATTTCACTTCACGTAAAAAGTTTTACACTTTAAGGTTATCTTTCTTCCATAGTTCTTTTTGAGTTATTTTTTCTTTTTAAGTTTAAAATGAATGTTGGAGAGCGAAATTCTAACTTGGAACTCGGTTTTGTTTTAAAAATTCATTAGTAGGTAAGATTTCAGTGGAAAAAAAAATGCTTGTGGTCGAGAATAAGGCTGTGTCATTGTAATATTATTTTTTAGTTCGCTATCTGATTACATTTTTAAAAAATGTATCTTTTCATTTAACATTCCTAAAATTATGGTTATTATTAATTGTTGGTTATTAATTATGGACAAAATGCGAGAGCCCTCTAAATCGAATACTGAATACCCTCCTTCACTACGTACCTCGTTTATCCTTACACTCTGTATTTAACTTGATATAATGTTTGCTCCAACCTCTAACCTAAAACGCGTCCATTCCTGTCCAAAAAGCAATGATCCACGCATTGATCCACGATACATTCCCAACACTTTATTATTCATACATTTTTACGCCCACCGCTGCCATTATTATCACACTTTGTTACAGCGAACCTCTGAAACCTATTCAAATTTCTGCCGGTATTGTACAAAATTGCGATGTTTTTTTCATTGTGATCCACTGAGCTTTTGTAAGATTCATTTGTAGCATTCAAATGCAGCTTTATATAAAAAATTCTGGGGTACCTATTAATGTGGCGTTTCTGCTTCAGAGGATTTAGTATTAGAAGTGGTTATTTTATGAAAGTGGTACGAGTGGTAGTGGCCAGGCAAAATGTCGGGTGCTCTAGTGGTAGAACATCTTGTATGAAGTTGTTCACATTTATCTGACACCGTTTTTTGATTAGTTTGTATAGAGGCGGCGGATCCGACACTCTACAAGTGTGGACGAGGCGTTACTCTGACATGTTATTAACATAATAATTGTTTCAATGGATGAATGAAATGGCGCTATTCAAGACCGATAACACTATTTTTTTTCACATCAAAGTACTGCTGGTTGTAACATATCCTAATACGGCTTAAGAACTGATAAATCCTGCTATTGTCGTAATTGCGATCATGGATCATCACCTCAGATCATAGAAACAAGGAGATATGCCATCATAGCAAATTAGTACGGGAACAACTGTCGCCACTTTTAGTACATTTTTCAACACAATTACAAGCGCCCCTCGTGAATATAAAGATCTCCCACGCATTAAACATTCCGCACACCCTCAATCTAACACTGTTAATCGTCACTCAACACTAGCACTAAACTAAAACACTGTATTTATATCATCGATCGTGTTCGGTTCGTCGCCAGCGTGTACATTTTATATACGGTCAATGTGACCGTATCAAAGCTTCAATTTTAGTGGCGCCGTGGCACATCTCCCTTGTTTCTATGATCTGAGATCATCACAATATGCGCGACTATTTATATGGGAATATCAGCCGTGATTTTATCTGCGCTAGTAAATAAATATATATAAGTAATTCCCAACCCAAGAGGCACATAACCATACCATACATATCGATCAGTTTCGATGAAAATTTATAGCGACCTTACAGTTACGTGACCGCACAAAAGTATTGCGCTCACTTATATTTTATTATGCCTGAAGGTGTTCCGAAGTGGGACAGAAACCGACTTTGAAACCGGCGATAGCTGCTAATGGAAAGTGTTACTTGAGGGAAGATATATTTGTGTAGCAGTATTGCAGACATCTTGTGGCTTGAGAAACTGGATAGGGGATTTAGATGCTGAAATTTCAGAATGGTTCCAAGCTCAGAATATTCCTTGTTTCTACTTCCAAGATATGATTAGAGTATTTTTTGCGAAGAATTATAGGTAAATGAGTGCTAATAGGTAAGTATAGTTCACCAAAAAAACTTTTAAAACAGGTTATAAAATAATAATTGCTATTGTTATACCGAAAATTGCAGTGCGACCTATACAGGGTGGCAGGTTAGACAGTAGAAATATTTTAAGGGGTCATTGTACTCATCATTATGAACAATTTTACTATAGGACCAACCCTGAAATCTCGAAAAAAAAATCAGCTGTTCCATACATTTTGTTGAGTTATGTGAACATAAATGTATGGAACTGCTTATTTTTTTTTCGCGATTTCCGGGTTGGCCCCATAGTAAAAGTTGTTCATAATGATGAGTAGAATGACCCCTGAAAATATTTCCACTGTCTAACCTGCCACCCTGTATATATGTATGCAAAACCCATTCATCAATGTCGAAATGTAACTAAGTAGGACGTACAGTCTTATTTCTAACTTTTCTTATAGACAGTATGAATAAAGTATCGCAAAAATTCATAACAACACAGTAAGAGATCGTTATTTGTAACTTAAAAACTAGAAACCATTTTTTTTAGAAGTTTTATGACCTCAGGGAACAAAATGGTTAATAAATTTGATTGGCTCGTTTTAATTATATATTACAGTTACACCAAAAGGTCTACTCCATCCCCCACGGGTATCGTAATGGGATATTAAAGTGATGGGAACCAGCATCCGTCTGTGTACTAATATCATCACTTTGGGGTCTAATACGATTGACATTTGCGCGTCGGGGATGTGACATAGAGAGCTATCAGAATCGTTATTCGAGCCGGTACAATGTAATAGGTGCCTGTGTTCAAGAGTTACGGGTTGACACTTTTACAAAAAAAAACTTGTTCTTTTGCTAACCAATTCTTGGCTTTTTATTGGGACCTTCCTAAATACCCTTTTTTAATATGTCATGCCATCATTACCCGACTGCGCCAGAAGGAGGGTTATTTTGCTTACTACATATAGAATTCTGATCTTACTTCTATGTGGCTAAATAAGTACCATTTACTAAATAACCTATCCTTTTTATCTAACCTAGCCTTTTTTTTTCAATAACCTATCAGGTTATTGAAAAAGACCCTTATTTCAAAAGGCTCTGAAGAAAACCTATGAAAAATCTAAAGTTTTGGTGAAATGGCTGCGTACCCCATCGGATAACACAGGCGTGAAGTACCTACACAGTATATTTTTTTACTAGATTCAAATCTCATCGCTTTTTCCAGGACCTCGCTTCTTATTAAAACACTGAAACCCTTAAAATATGTCACTACTTCAGCATCGATAGTTCGTATATCGCGTGCAAGCCATGATTGACTTTTCTTTTAATACAAAGCAAGACCATAGACTACTAAACACGGGACGCGAGTACTTGAAAATTGTATGAAATTATGATATGGATAACTTTTAAAAAACGAGAGAAGTTGGTGTACCTATTGCTTATCTTATTCTACTCATAGCGCTGTCACTGTCTAATCTAACACTTAATCAAACTGACAAGACTATCACCCATTCTAAGTCAAGACGTTCATTCAAAACTTAGTCGACTCAGAGCGTATTGAGGGTCTCAGAAACTTGAATTCTATAACTGTCAATGCTGGCGAGGAAGGCTGAGTCATGGTGGAGCCAAGTGGAGAAAATTGAAAGGGAATGTCTTAGAATATTCTTCTAACCACAGTTTGTGGCAAGAGGGAGTACCTAAAGGCGACAACGACCGTATTTCGCGTCCAGTGCTTATAAATCTATCAGAAAAACTTTATCTGTTAATACAATCGCGAGTTTGCCGTCGAGTCGTTGGTAAATTAGGTAGTTGTAAAAGGAATTGAACACTTTCTATTTCGGAACATAGTGGTAAAAGAAAAGGTTAGAGGTGGTTGTAAGGCGACAGGCGAACTTGATTTTTATAGAAATTGGGTTTGAAGTTTTTTCAACAAAGTTGCTTAGGCGAATCACACACCGCCCCGCGCGTGAATGCGTTTTCAGTGTGTTGCACTACGCGTGATTTCTATACAATTACAGGTACTTGCAAACAACGAAGATCACGCACTCCCGCGCTACGCTGCGTGATGCGGTGCGGTGTGCGAATCGCCTTAGAAAAATCGAGGAATACAGGTGATGTTAGGTAGGTATGCGTTTTCAGTTATACTCAAATGTACAGTTTTGACGTCAATCGATTCAATTTCTCGAAACAACGTTTATTATTTTTACAAGAAAATCACGTTCAACCGAACCACTCTGTGAGTGCTCCTAAGAAGCTCAAGTGGCTTGTTTACGCGTTAAGGGCTTTTGCCCCGATCACACTTGTCGGGTGCTCTAGTGGCAAAACATTTTGTACGAAGAGAAGCGAGCACATAGTCCATTCAGACACCGTTTTTTGACTATTTTGTATAGAGGCGGCGACATCCGATTAAAAAACGGATCCAGCACTCGACAAATGTGAACGGGGTATTACAGAGTTCAGATTGGAAGACAGGACAAGTATGTGTCTAAAGTTTTAGATAATTAATTAAGGGTCCATTTCTCCATCGAATTTTATCCATAAATTTTTGACAGATTTTCTATACAAAATCTGTCTTCAACTTTCACTTGCACACTGTTGCTGTCTATACTGACACCCGCCGGTGCGAGCGAGAGGTAAATATAGGCGACGCCATTTTCAATCTCATTCTTTATCCGCACGGATAGTTCAAGGTTATATTTTAATCACCATCCAATTTTTTTCTAACCATTACTTAGGCATTTTTCCAAAAAAAATGGTAGGTAGGTACTTAGGTTAAATTTTCATGAGAAAATGTTTTTTCCTATTTCCAGAATTCTGCATGATTACTAGATAAGTCAAACGTAAATAAAATATTATGCTAATCGCGTATGAAGCATGCACCGAATGAGAGAAGGAGGCGAGGCGAAGAAATGTGCGTACCTACGCTTTTAGGTGCAATATTCAGGTAAATTTCTATCAACTCAAATTATTCCCAGATGAAGCAGGCAACTTTAAAAAAATCTTTGCAGTATTATTTAGTTTTAAAAATAAAGTGAGGTCTTCATGAAGCAAAACTTCCTATCTCAAATATTTAAAGTAGGTACTTTCCCTCCATGTGGCATAGCCGTGGGACCCCCTACCTGTATATTATAATTTCCCAAGAACGTAATATTAAAATTTGGATTGTGACTAACAAGTCGTCCTGTATATTTTCCGACTACATTTCTCTGCCAGTTTGCCGGAATTCAATTCGAATGTTCCAGAAACTGCATTGAGTGGATGTTATTAAAACTAGTTAAAATTAATTCAAAGGAAGTTTGATACGAGTTCGACGTAAGAGAAGTTGAAGGTTGCTAGTTTCGTCTATTTATGCAGAAAATGAATGTTTGTTTGCTTGTCCATAAACGTACTATACCATTCATACGATTGACTTGAAACTTTGTACAGTTGTGGGAAAGCCAAGGAAGGTTTTTGATAAAAAACAAAAAAACCTGGCATTGCAATGGGTGCAGCCGGGAACAGCTAGAATTCAATCCTAACTTCCTAACTAATATTATAAATGCGAAAGTAAGTTTGTTTGTTTGTTACCTCTTCACGCCTAAACCACTGAATCGATCATCATAAAATTTCGAGTTACAAAAATTGAGGAAAAGAGTACTGTTTCCGAGGGAAAGAACACTAACTATAGACATATTAGACATAATTGCTTTTGTAATTGCAAATTGGTCACAATTGCTTTAGAACGCTAAATGGGCTATGTGTAGGTATGTCACGCGGACAAAGTCGCGGGCAAAGTGCTAGTAAAAATAATGATAGGTCAAAAGTCATTATTTTCCGACGAGGCAGGCAGAATAGTACGACCACATGATGCCAGTTGAATTATAAGTCCCTTAAAATGTATTATTAAAGTACCGACCGTTGACGTTGACCGCACGGTTGTCGCAGCGGCTGAGAGATTGGCTGCTGCGCGACGTGTCGCGGGTTCGATTCCCGCATTGCACATAGGTCTGGCTGTTTGTGTATGTGAAATTTGTGTTTGTAAACGCACCCACGACACAGGAGAAATCCTAGTGTCCAGCGAAATCCGCGAATCCAGACTCTACTCTAGGCTACGACGGGAAATTACCTACCCAATAATAACACTTTTGCCTAACCCGGGAATCGAACCCAGGATCGTGCTTGCGAATTAGGCATTAATATGCAGATATCTGTTTTAATTTAATCAGTATCGGTGTAGCATCAATTAATGCTGACGAGTCATCCATTTCCTTCCCTAATTAGCAACCAGATAGGTACGATTAATTAAAATGATTTGAATTATCTGAACCCAAACCTCTTCTGGTTTATCGATATACTTGGTTTAAGTTTATTGTTTGTGACACTAACGCCCTGTTAGGCTAGCTCTAAATAAGTTCCGTTTAATTTATTTGGCAGGTTTATAGAAATTCTGTTTTATATTTTTATTTAATGAAAGGTTAGCCCCTAAACAATTTAACTCAAGACTATAGTAAAACCACGTTTTAAATTATATATTTTTTTACTCGAAAGACTATTGAAAACTTATCCAAAGTTATTAAATTTAAAAAAAAAACTTTCATTCAAAACCTGCATAGGATAAGCGGAGAACGTGATTCATCCCTTTATACAAAAAGATAATGCCTTTTTAACTAATTCAACTTTCTGCCGTAATTCAAATTAATGTCAAAAGAGGGCGAAATTAATTTAAAAAGAGGTTTATTGTAAACACGCTGTTCCTCGCGAAGTTACTCGCATCCTTGTACCCGATTATAAAGCTTTTTCAATATGCAACAGAGTACAAGCTCTCCATGGCAAATCACATTAGCGGTTTAGCGTGAAAGCGTAACAAACAAACAGACAGAGTAATTTTTGCATTTATAATGACGGCAGCCACTTTATTTCTGTTCAACAACCATATTCAGGTCGAAATCAAATTTATTGTTTCTGCCAATTTATTGTAACAGTTGAAGGGACATTTCTGGTTTGTGATAGCAAAAATGAAGCACGATGTATAAAAATAGTAAATTTATTTTTATGTTTATACTTACATAGGTACTAGATACTTTTAGGCTCGTATTACAGAATGATACTCAAGCACAGATCTCGCCATGAGCATAGATTTAAAGCCATTTGAGTGGTTGAAACTAGTTTTAAGTAAGTAATGCTTGAGTCTTGAGTTCGGTCTTGTAATATAACCCTTGATGAATGATTGTTTTATTGAATACCTACTGGAATCATAAATCATAATTCAGTGTCGGTCCCATAATAAATGTTGATCATATTCATGAGTACTTTCATCTACTAAAATATCCGCACTGGTTTTAATTTTACCCTGTATACTGTATAAAAGGGTCGATGTCATTTTCTTTTCAATGACTAAGATAACTTTTAAATTGCTTTCGTGGCGCATTTATCAAACGGGATGTTTGATTTTTTTTTAACGAATCAGATATATCTTTTAGGAACATTTACAGTTTTAACAGTTTATTATATGACGGATTGAATCTCCCCTTAACGGGTGCAGGTGACTGAATCGTCAGCCTAGATCTATCTACATGATCCTACTTCAGTCAAAGTTTTATTTTGATTAGACGAGTGATTCTCAACCTTTTTGCGGTGAGCCTTCCCGAATTATGAAAAATATACTTACTTGTTTTTATTGTTACAATAAAAAACACATCATTTTCGATTTAAGTCGACTTAATAATATCCGAACATATTGGGACTCCCCTTATACGCCTCCCTAGAGAAACGCACGCCACTGGTTGGGAAGCCTGACTTAGGCCCGTATTACAGAACGATACTCGAGTACAGTAGCCCGATTCACGTAATTACAAACAATCCAAATATCGCTGAAGTTTGAAAGCCGTTCGATGGAAGTCCTACCCATATATTTGGTAAACGTATTTCTTGAACGTAGTTCAATAGGACTTCAACTCAATAGAATCGAAACCAAACGATTTCTGAACGATTTACCGCCAGTTACATTTTTATGTATTCTACCAAGATAATGAAACACATTTTTTAATCAAAATTCTGTGATTTACGTAATTATGGTCAAATAAATTTAATTTGAAATGATATCAATAAACGTAAAATGTAAAAGGACGATTATCATAATTATCTGAATACGCGTCAACGACACTTCGATCGAACGACTTTAAAATCGGTGCCGTTCAAGTTCGATCGACGGATGTGAATACGAAAAGGTATTCTTCGACTGAGTCGCTACGATATCGTTGCGGTTTTTAGGGTTCCGTACCAAAATGGTAAAAAAGGAACCCTTATGGTGCGACTTCGTCTGTCTGTCTGTCTGTCTGTCACACCTGCTTATTTCAGCAACTACTTATGCTATCGACTTGAAATTTAGAACAGTTATAAAGAATGCTTGTGCAACTTTATTGCAAATGAAAAAAGTCAAAAAATATTTTTATTTTCATTGCAAAAGGGGCCGGAGTGGGGGTCCGAAATTTTAAAGTGGGGTTACTAGGTCAAGAAACATATCATATGAAAGGGCTTGATCTGCACATTTCAAAATATATTTTTATTTTATTTTATGTCTCACAGTTTTCGACATTATGATGAAAAATTACCAAAAAAATACCATTCCCCCCCCCTTATCTCTGAAGTTTGCGGGGCGAAAAATCTGAAATAATTGGAGTTGATAGGAATTGACCCAAATATGGCACCAAAAATAAAACGATGTTCCTAACTAGTAAATGTCCATAAATGATACGGAACCCTCGTTGCGCGAGTACGACTCGCACTTGGCCGGTTTTTATTACGTGAATCGGGCTACAGATCTCTGCTTGAGCATAGATTGTAACTAGTTTCAACCAATCAAATGGCTTTGAATCTATGCTCAAGCAGAGATCTGTGCTCGAGCGTCGTTCTGTAATACGGGCCTTAGACCCTTTTGAATTGTTTAACAGCTGAGCATCAAAAATCTGAGCAAAGTACTATTTCCGACCAAAATTCAGACATCTGACGGACGTCATGTCATGAGTGTAGGATTCAACAGAATAACTTATTCGAAACAGTGTTTGATACTTATAGTTTTCACAGCGCCCCAGGGTCTCATGATTAATTCCGAATGTGACGTGGTTGACTTATTGAAATATGAACACTGTTGCATATTGAAGTACCCTGTATTAGCATAGTGTACTGTATGTTATTAATTTATTGTGATGATTAATAATAACGTAATATCAGGCTTGTATTACGCGAACGGTTAGGCAGAGGCACAGAAATAAATTACTAGCTTCCGCCCGCGGCTTCTCCCGCGTTTTTTGGCTAAAAAGTATCCTATATTGTGTTATTCTGATGTATAAGCTATTATTACTGTAAAGTTTCATCAAAATCCGTTCAGTAGTTTTTGCGTGAAAGAGTAACAAACATCCATCCATATATCCATACATCCATCCTCACAAACTTTCGCATTTATAATATTAGTAGGATAAGGCAATAGAAATGTCATCTACTACTACATTATTCTCAGACGCGTGTCGCCACTTCACAGTCAATGTCAAAGCATCCATAATTTTTCTCATAATCTCATCATCTCTGTGCCAAATTTAATCTAGATCCATTCAGCCGTTTCACACTTTCGCATTTATACCTAATAGTAGTAAGACTAAGATTACTATTAGATATGTACCTACTTAATATTTATAACGTAATATACCTACCTATAATGGTTTGTAATGTAATCTATGGTGTCGTATGTCGAGGATTGGACGTTGACAGGCCGAGTTGATAGATTGAGACATGCATCATTGATCATACTTACAACGTAATGAGTCTGTATCACCTACGTAGCTAATAGAAATCTATTCGTATTATAGATTGCTTCGAAGATGTCACCATACACCTACAAATAAATCAAATCTATGGGTACTTCCCGTTGACCTAATCATGAAATTTGGCAAGAAACGAGTCCCTTACAGCAAAAGTGTGGGAAAAAATCCGAAAATCGTTCATTGTTGTTAGAATATCACATTTTTGGCGATTACTAACATTTTGTACAGAGCCTTTACGGCGCGTGTCCTACTCGCACGTGTTTGGATTTTTTTTAAAGTAGGTATGTGTCCTTGCTTGCATGCAAATAATTTTTTTTTCTTTTTTTCATTCTCCACAAATGGCCATATTTAAATGTACGTCCGGCGCACGCTGGGCAGTCAGCCCCGCTTCCAACTTGCTATCTGGCTAGTATTAGGGTTCCGTACCAAAATGGTAAAAAAGGTACCCGTATGGTGCGACTTCGTCTGTCTGTCTGTCTGTCTGTCACAGCTGCTTATTTCAGCAACTACTAATGCTATCGACTTGAAATTTGGAACAGTTATAAAAAATGCTTGCCCTACTTTATTGAAAATGAAAAAAGTAAAAAAATGGTTTTATTTTCATTGCAAAAGAGGCCGGACGACTAACCACGAACGCTGCAAAGTGTTCGAAACGTCAGGAAAAATCTGTAATATACGCGATTTAATCCGTTTAAACTTGTTTTATTCTATTGACTTATTATTGAGATTTCTGTGGATGATACCAATAAAATTGTACTCACAGTAGCTCTTGAAGTCCCGCTGTCTAGGCTGCTCTGCGAGGATATTGAGGGTGTCCTGGCGAGGCGGGCGTGGGGCAGCGAGCTGGCCGATCGTCCTTCAACGGCCAGCGGCTGAACGCGGCACTGCTCTTTGGGTATCAGCATCTCCTGTTGACAATAATGATACCTAATATATAAACACTGCCATAAGACGAAGTAAATTTGAGGTAGCCCAACTAAGGTAGTAGTACAGTACAGATCACAGCCAAATAACGCTACTTTTCAGTAGTATTGTATTCCTGTGGCGAGTAAGGTCACCAGAGTTTCTGAGGATGCGCTGTTTTGACAGCAAGGGAATTGCTCGTTCCCTAAGCTGTGGCATAGCGGATCCTCATTTTTAGAAATCAGTAACGCACATGTGATACGGTGTTGCAAACTAGCAAAGGTAACTGCTTGCCGTCGGGTGTGCCGTACGCCTTTTTGCTACCGTCATCGTATAAAAAGGAAAAGGTTGTGAGTAAGACAAACAAATTCATGGTACGGGCAATAGTAGATTGTATCATAAGGGAGCAAAATAATATTTTTACGGCGAGGGCGCTTTTTTGAATCCAGAGCGAAGTGAGGGATTCTAGAGTAGAATCCCGAACGTAACGAGGGATTCAAAGTACGTCGCCCGAGCCAAAAATATATTTTGCGCCCAAGTGATACACTCTACTTTTCATCACCCTCTATGAGAAAATAAAAGGCGCCTCTTATTTTTCACTGTCACTTGAAGAATTCATTTTTCGTTCGTTCATTCGTTCGCTCACTTTGCTGGCTCACTGAAGCCCCCGTCAACCCCATCGTGTTTAGTTTACTTTTAACCAAGCAGACAGGCGGGGCTACGTCGACCATTGCCCTCCCCCAGCCCCCCTTACCCCCAAGCCCCTTAGTCCCCGTTGTCCATATTGTCCCCATTGTTCCCATTGTCCATATTGTCCCCATTGTCCCCATTGTTCCCGTTGTCCATATTGTCCCCATTGTCCTCATAGTCTCCATAGTCCCCATAGACTTCATAGTCCCCATAGTCCCCAAAGTCCCCTTAGTCCCCATAGTCCCCTTAGTCCCCATAGACCCCTTAGCCTCATAGTCCCAGTCCCCTTAGCCCCCTTTCCCCCTTACAAAAACACTACAGTTCATTGGTTATTAGTCAGATCGCAGATAATATAATAGTCAGA
This sequence comes from Thalpophila matura, assembly GCA_948465475.1. Lineage (NCBI taxonomy): Eukaryota > Metazoa > Arthropoda > Insecta > Lepidoptera > Noctuidae > Thalpophila > Thalpophila matura. The sequence goes on along the minus strand of OX419183.1, from coordinate 5,855,670 downwards.
TTCAATAAGTGCGCGGAAAAGATCTTTTCCGCGCACTTATTGAATTTGGAACATCTAAAGAGGATTAAAAACTCATTTCTGCCCGCTAAAAGTTTCTTATAGAAAACACCACCTTTGGGCGCACTTAAAGGCGAACCAAGTCGTCCTTTTCGAATAGATGGGATGAAAAGAATAATAACTATTACCTACTTGGTACGGGCCTTCTGTCTTTGATAATTTGAGTTCACAGCCGTATACACAACGTTAGATTCAACGAGGCTATTTTTCGGCACGGTGGACATACAACAACAACAAACAAACAACACAAGGAAATGAGTATTATCCTGTATAAAGTAAATATCGAGCTCCACTCAAGCGACCGCACACAATCCGAAAGCGAATTGTTTTTAAACTGTACTACTTTACTACCTACCTAAAGGTAATCGTAGATTGAAACTGTACTACCTACTTTACTACCTACCTACTATACCTACCTAAAGGTAATCGTAGATTGAAACTTGGTACAGTTTCGAATTTCAAAGTGATGTTTGCGCGACCTCCTCACGCACTCGTCAGCACCCGCGTGCCCGGCTCAGGCGCGGTCCCAGGGGGGGGGTCATGGGGGTCATGACCCCCCCCAAAACCGTACAAAAATGCGTCAAACACGGTAATTCACGGTATAGCACGTCGGCATTAATCGATTTGACCCCCCCCCCAAAGTCTGACTGCGGTATAAACCCCCCAAACAGACCCCCTAAAATCTTCTGATACGTCCGCGCCTGGCTATCGCGCGGAGCGAGAATAACATAGCCTGTTTATTCTATTTGCGAACTTTCGAGGGAGAATGTCACGGTGAGATTCTCCCTCGAACGTTCGCAAACAAATTCGTAGTCCTCGCGGTGATATCACGCGGCGTGTCGGTACAGAATCGACACGCAGGTATTAATAATTAGGGAGTAAAAGAGGAATTAAACATGTCTAACGCCGACGTTAAGGCCTTTGATTAATCACTAAAATATATTAGAGAAACACAGATATTCGGCATTTATTCTCAGAGATTGTCAGATAAAAAATTACGGCGCTATCTATGTATTAAAAAAAATGTCAAAACATTTACCTACTTGTAATTTACAGAAATAATTTGCATTTCATAATTTCATTTAATTTCAGATCCTAATACATTTATTAATGGGTCATATTAAAACATGTAAGACGGTAACTGAGAGGAAAAAGTCATTAATTTTTTTTAGAGAAAATACCTAGGTAGGTACAAGAAATTAATTTCTTTCTTTTTGTCTTTTTGAATCAATTTTCCTATAGGTTTCCTGTCCGTTACTTTTTTTAATATGATTCTAATTTCCTACTTAGTCGTTAGAAAGTAAATAACATTTTGGTACCTATATTCCAGAAAATTAAGATAATTTTAATAAATATTCTATATTAAAAAGTACGTTATTACTCTTAGCTGATATTAAGTTTTATTTGTTATCACATAATATTAATTTTCCGAAGTGTATAAAAATCACTAGGTACCTATGTTTTTCCTTTTCATGAAACGCGGGCAACTTATCTCGAAAAAATCTTCTTTGTCTGGTATAATAAAAATGTAAGAGGCTTAAGAAATATAATATTCTACTTGCAACGCAGTGTAAAATGTGTAGGTATAAAATCCCGACCTCCCGTGGAAAATCCTCAAGTTTCCTTCATCATTTTCTTATACGCAATATCGCACTTTATAACTTTATTAAACGAGCATTTTTATGGTTAGTAGTCTTCATATTATATTTTGATGCTCTTTTTACCTTACGAGGTATGCGATGACTTATTTAAGGCCAGGATATCCGAAATCAACGTATTTTTGATTCAATGGTAAACAGTCAAATATTCTTTGTTTTGATCAGATAAAAATATATGTTGTAGTTTCATAAACATTCTTGATTATTCTATGGTTCAAAACACGATATGTACAACTTCACTCGATCTTAAAATATTACGAAAACAGGGATTTTTTTATCGTTTTTCAGGTCATACTTAAAGTATATCAAACTTATATTCATCAAAATTATGTCAAAAAATAGTCAATAACGTTTAGAAGATTATTCTATGGTTACTTTTTCTCAAAACAGTTTTAATTTTTTTTAATACAATATTATTTAACAAAAGGGAGGAGCGCGAGCGCGCGGCTCGCTTTAGTAGCCCGCGAGGCCTCTCCGAGGTAGGACCTGTGTTCCTTTTGCTGGCTCGCTGCGTTCGAATAATAAATCGACCGAAATATCAGTTTATCGTTATTCCGTGATCGCAATAGTTTGAAAAATCTGTCTGTAAATAATATTGTAGTTTCTATTACCTATTAATAATTAAATTGTAAATATTAGTTTAAGTAGTAAGTAAATAGTTAATATAGTGATCTAGTATTTACCTATTTAAGAATATAAAAATAAAATATGGGGAATAAAAACAGAAAAAAGAAAAAAATCTAAATTTGAACTACGGAAGCTTAAAAAAAACCAGCCAAGTGCGAGTCGTACTCGTGCACTAAGTTTGTTTGTAAAGGAATTTTGATGATATTGAAAAAACTGTACTAGTTAGGCTATACAATAAAATTGGACAAGCATTCTTTATAATTGTTCCAAATTTGAAGTCGATAGCATTAGTAGTTTCTGAAATAACCAGCTGTGACAGACAGACGGACAGACAGACGAAGTCGCACCATAAGGGTTCCTTTTTTACCATTTTGGTACGGAACCCTAAAAACATAAGGTAAGTTTGATTACTAGTAGGTACCTAACCTATTTATAACTACCTACCTACCTTCAATCAACAATATAATAGGTATTATTGCTGATCGTAACTATCCTTGACACGACAGAGCAATATTGTAGTTGTATTTATATACCTACCTACCTACTTGCTTTCGTCACAGTACTAGCTAAGCCTATCTATAGCTGGGTACCAGTGGCGAAGGGTCAATTTTTGTAAGAGGTAAGCCGGAGCTAGAAATGCTTCTACCTGGCCACGAAAAGCTAATTATAAATATTTGACAATAGTCAATACTGCCTGTGCTACTTTTCAAAGGAAAGTCGGTAGGAATCGTATTGTGGGGACCCTTCGCCACTGCTGGGTACTCACTTAGCAGTGTAGCATGTAATGTATCAGATACGGTATCAAGTGAGTACCTACGTAGGCACGAGCCCGCTGCGAGCCGCACGCGCGTGGCCCGTCGAGTGGCGGTATCACTGCGAACCAGGGACTTGAAAACGAAATGAATTTCGTTCCGTTACACTAAATGTTCCCTCATAACATTCCAAAGTTTGTAACGATTAGTATCGTTACAAACCGAAAAATAACAATAACGTTATAAAAAAATAACGTTATAAAATAACATTTTCGTGACACAATATTATAAGTAATGTTATGCTTATATCCGCTATAATAACATTATAGGTAAAACGTTACAGATTCACTTGTAACGTTATTCATCAGAAATTTTCTTTCTCATTGACCACCACGGCGCCGCGGCCGTCGCACCCCGTAGGTATAAGTCACCGTCGTATTCAAGAGAGAGTGCGTAGGGTAGGTGCGCCTGTTTGCCGACCACCGCCTATTTTCGACCATTTGACGGCACGTAGCTACAGAACTCCGAAAAATTGCAAAACTAAGCCGATTCTTTTTTAAAACTGTGCTTCCGTAGAAACTTTAACCCGGCGTCATGGGGGTTGGGTCTGTGAGACCCGGCACATTTTATTTTGCTTTAATTTCGGTTACCTACTACCTTTCCGACGTTGCTGTTGTTCTCAGTAGCTGGAGGTATTGAGTTGTTCTAAGCGTCGCAGGCAACACATTGGTCGTGCGACAGCCGCACTGCGAGTTACACGTGCGCAAAGTTGAAAAAGGTCACTAAGACCCACCCCCGCACTTAGTGTAACAATTTTGCGCCATTTTTCACATATGACTTTTACCATACTATGCTGACTGTATCAATGATAATGATGCGGAGTGTTTTTTTTTTTTTTAGATATCCTAGTTTCCTATTAAAATGTGCTATTAAAATATTAAGACTGGTTGTTTATTACTATTATACGATATTTTTCTTTTATTTATTTACATGAATACCTAAAAAAATAAACCCGAACAAATTTGATCTTTTTAATTTATGAAGTACTAGATTATTTCATATTTAATAAGCGGGTCTGTATGACCCACCCCCTACGTCCATGTTACACTTTTTCACCCCCATGACGCCGGGTTAATATAATAGGTCTTTACCTATGAAATTGCCGTTTTGTATGAAAATTTTTAAACGATTTTTTTTCATGTATATTTTATTTGTATTAATCGAAGTAATCACCCATGCAATCAATGCATCTTTGCCAATGCAGTGGCAGTTTATTGATGCCCTTCTTAAAGAAATCAGCTGGACGGGAGGCAACAAAAGCTTCAAAGGCATTTTGTACTGCCTCTCGGGTATTGAATTTTTTTCCCGCTAAGAAGTTATCCAAATTCTGGAAAAAGTAGTAGTCTGTAGGCGCAAGGTCTGGTGAGTAGGGCGGATGACGGAGAGCTTCCAACCCCAGTTCTTGCAACTTGGAGACCGTCTGCTGTGCAGTATGAGGTCGCGCGTTGTCGTGCAGGAGCAGCGGAGACGAGCGATTGACCAATGCTGGTTGGAGATGTGCCAGCTTCTTCATCATTGTGTTCAGTTCTTCACAGTACACATCTGCAGTAATGCTCACCCCGTTTGGTAAGAAGCTGTGATGAATCACACCGGCGCTAGACCACCAAACAGTGACCATCACTTTTCTAGGGGTAAGTTTTCGTTTAGGGCATTGTTTAGGTGCTGAACCAGGATCCAACCAACTTGCTGAGCGCTTGCGGTTATCAAACAGAATCCATTTCTCATCGCAGGTAACAATGCGGTTCAAAATTCCTTCATTTGTGTGTCTGTTGAGCAGTGCAAGGCACGTCTCGACGCGTACTTCGCGCTGGCGATCATTGAGTTCGTGGGGCAACCATTTGTCAAGCTTTTTTACCTTGCCAATTTGACGCAAATGGACCAATATTGTTTTGACGCTAACGTCGAAAGCTGTTGCTAATTCAGCCGTAGATTGTGTATCATCAGCTTCCACAATCACCTTTAATTCGTCATTGTCGACCAAAGTGTTCGGACGACCGCGAGGTTCATTTTTCAGGTCGAAATTTCCAGAACGGAAGCGAGCAAACCAATAACAGGTGGTGCGTTGGTTTGTAGTGTTAGCTCCGTAAGCGTCGTTGATGTTGCGTGCCGCTTGTGCCGCGTTGCTGCTACGACGGTACTCGTATTCCATAATTACTCGAATTTTTAACGTATCCATGATGACGAAAAAGATTGAAATGCGATGAAAATGTAACACTAATCAATAAACAAATGACTACTTTTGGAAAAAAAAATCCATGTTTTTAAAATAAAATTAATTTGAAATTAGAATTCTTAGCCAAACAAAAATTATTTTGATTTGAAATGGCCAGTACTGCAGAACGGCAATTTCATAGGTAAAGACCTAATATTAGTAGTTTATACACAAGCACTCAAAGTAATTTGTACGCATCTTACATCGAAAGTAATTAAATCATTCTGTGGCTCCGAACGAACGCGAATAAACGGGTCGTTTTCTAATAAAAAATAGTGCGCGTCGTAACATTAATAGTAAGTTTGTAATGTTTTCTAGCACTTTTTAGTTTGTTTGTTGGTTAAACAACATTGTTTAACATGTATTGAATATGAAAAACGACATTGTTACTTCCAATTTTGATATTATAATCATAAAATAAAGCGGTCGAGAAACAGAACTACGGTTTTAAATTGTCTAGTTTTCGACCGGATGGTCGAAAATAGGCATAATATGGTCTACCTAGGGTGTTTAATGATCTACTAAAGCCTCAAAATATTAACATTGCAGTTTTCGATTAGGGCGATGCCGACGTGGTCAAGTTAAATGCAGCTAAGACTTAGGCCTATCTGTTCTCTGCCAAAAGGAGGCCATTCTAGCCCACTTCTACTTTTCGAGACGTATCATACCGATAGCTAACCATCTTGAGCTTCTGGGCCACCTGGACCTATATTGAGGCCAAGGCTCAATTGGCAGCTAAAAAGCTGGGTATCATCTCAATGGTGCGGCGGTACTTCACGTCTGGACAGTTGCTTTTATTGTACTAAGCACAAGTTCGTTTGTGCATGAAAAACTGCGCGTAACTATGGGATGGCTCAGCCAAGTACCAGCTTGAGTCGTTAGAGTTGGAGTCCTTTGAGAAAGGTGCCAAAAGCTCATCAACAACAAATTCCTTTTTCAGACTAACCTCCAAAGTCTTGAACATATAATATATAGTAGATATAACAGAGAGAGAACATACATAGATAGTTGGGTTTCTACCCATGAATTTGGCTATCATATACAAAAAGATCGAACTCGACTAGTAGTTCCAGAGATTAGCGAGTTCAAACAAACAAACTCTTCAGCTTTATTATATTAGTATAGATGTTGATACATGAATTTTTAGATGATTTTGTCATTTGAATTATAAAGAGAGGTTGATAATTTACTCGTTCAATTTTGTATGCTTACTTTTCTCCACTGAATGCTTTACTTTCAGTAATTTCAGTAAGTGGTGGAAAACTGGGTACTAGGTGGTCGAAAACTGAATTTTCCGGTCGAAAACTGGGAGAAACAGCATTTTGAGACATTTAATTATTTTAAAAATAACCAGCATTCTAAATTAACTAAGACTTTAACTTAAATGAAAGAGTATATTAAGAATACATTACTTAATATTATTTTTTGTACTTGTTAGCAGAAATATTATTTTTTGAATTTTGATTTGACAACTCCACTAATTGGTCGAGAACAGGCACAATTACCCTATATTATTTGAAGAAAGTTTGCAGAGGTATTCCGGTTTCGCAGTCGCGTTGGTGGTAAAATAACATAGGTACTATTTTTCAATATGCAACTGACATGATGACTTGATCAATAATAATTCGTAGTAATATATAGGATAGTAGGTATTTAGGCACCTGAAGAGTTTTATTACAACCTGGAACTTCACACTTCGACGATTGTTTGTCATCGCTCAATGAAAAATCTCTGAATACAAAATTTTTCTTCTTACGGCTCATGATTTAATAAACTCAAATTATACGATTGAAATCAGATGTAAATAAAAATAAACACGGCGAAATGCTAGGTTGCCGTTGTTGCCAATACTGCGCTCGGGGAATCGCCGCAGATCTCAAGGTCAAGGCTAGCTGGCAACGTTGCGTATCGAAATGAATGATATCGAAATGAATAAACGTTATTATATTATATCGTTATATTAATAACGTTATTATATCGTTATATTAATAATATCGTTATTAAATAGTTGTAGATTTCGTTCCGTTTGTAAGTATCGTTATATACAAAGAATTAATTATGTTACGTTTCTGGTGGAACGGTACAAATTATCGTTACTGGAACGAATCGTAACGTTATTTTGAATAACGTTTTAAGTCCCTGCTGCGAACACAAAGGCGGCTCGCAGTGTGATCCGGCAGCTCGTAGCTAGATACGCGGTGGACCGTGGACGAGCCGTACCCACTTGCAGGTTGATACAGTATCTGATACGTTACATGCTGCACTGCTAAGTGAATACCCAGCTTATTATTATTAGGTATCTACAGATTTCAAGCAAAGTCCCCATAGTCCCCTTAGTCCTCATTGTCCCCATCGTCTCCATTGCCCCCATAGTCCCCATCGTCCCCGTAGTCCCCTTAGTCCCCATAGTCCCCAAAGTCCCCTCAGTCCCCATAGTCCCCTTAGTCCCCACAGTTCCCTTAATCCCCATAGTCCCCTTGTCCCCATAGTCCCCATTGTCCTATAGTCCCCATAGTCCCCTTAGTCTTTATCGTCCCCATAGTCCCCTTAGTCCCTGTCCCCTTAGTCCCAGTCCTCTTAGTCCCCTTAGCCCCCTTTCCCCCTTACAAAAACACTACAGTTCATTGGTTATTAGTCAGATTCAATAAGTGCGCCGCACTATTGAATTTGAAACATCTAAAGAGGATTAAAAACTCATTACTGCCCGCTAAAAGTTTCTTATAGAAAACACTACCTTTGGACGCACTTAAAGGCGAACCAAGTCGTCCTTTTCGAATAGATGGGATGAAAAATATTTGACAATAGTAGGCAATACTGCCCATGCTATTTTTTAAAGGGTAGCCGGTAGGAATCGTATTGTAGGGACCCTTCGCCACTGTAAGATAGATATAGATAGTGTAATATCCACCATAGCCGCATAGCTAGCCATAATCCATAGACCATACTCATAAATAAACGAAGAGAAATTCGTCGAAAATAATAAAAAAAACAATTATTATTAATAAAATAAATTGTGTAAGGTGCTTTATAAATGTATTTACAACGTTTTACATAAACCTAGCTACAAACGAAACCCCAATTTTTGAGGCCTTCGTTTCTTAACGAACGAAATTAATGTTAATATTTTGAGGCTGGTAGAATTTATACTGTGACGCAAAATTTTTGTTCAGCGGGGTCAGCGAGTTCATTTGAACTGCGCTTCCGCGTAATTCGCCGCGCGGGGAGGAAGGGAGCGCTAAATGCCTATCGCACTCGGATATCGTGGCCTTAATATCTATGAACAGTAGCCCAGTCGGTTAGCATTCGCAATTTCGCACTTACGGCGCGCTGCGCGACGCGACGCGGTGCCGCGCCGTGGGTAACTGCAACTGTACTGCACTGGTAGGAGCTAGTCCGGAATGCATTGACGGGAGCGATGCGGCGCTGCGTGAGATTACATGGACACTATCGACTTGGAGTTACCAACGTGTCACTTCGACACCAAATTTTTCCAATTTCATATTTTAACCAACATACTTCCAAATTCACGAAAACAAATCCCAACCTGATAACCCTGGGCGGTGGTTGCTTGCCCCGCATGGAATGCGGGGCAAGCAATTGCGCTGCAATTCTCACCCACGAAAGTTGCTCAACCTACTAAGCGGGCCGCGCAGCGCTTATTGCTTCATACAAAATAATATAATATATAAAAATAATGTTTCGTCGTGCAGCGCAGCGTGAGTGTGTTTGGACCTTGAGTCGATTTTAAAATGTTCTCAGCCTCAGCCCAATTTCACTGGACTGAAATCGTCCGATTTTGTTTGAAGGGAGAATGCGCAAAATCGAAAATGCTTTAAACTGCTTTGTTTGAGTGTCTGCCAATTCGACAGATTTTTTTGTTCGGACCGATTGTTGTTTCGGTTGGTTTGACTTTTTTTTCGACAGTAGGTAAAAGTACAAATTGACCGTCGAAAAAAATCTGCCAAAACGAAAGTCTGACGAAATTACATTCTGCCCAAACAAAAATCTGTCGAATTGGCAGACACTCGAACAAAGCAGTTTAAAGCAGACACTTCTATCATCTATCTATTTTATTCCAGTTTAAACTTTGGCTGGTATACAAGTAAATTAGTCTACTCCTTGGCGGCAACCGGCACATGCATGTGAAAAAAAGTTGTTTGAAAGAAAACGTTTCAGACCGTAGCCAAGCAACAGGTATCCTTGAACTTTGTGACCTAAAAAGCTAAGTCATAAGGACAAAAAGAAAACTAGATCCTAGATTACGTGAAAATGAGGCAGTGTGTATGACAGTACACGGTCACATCAGTGAGTTTATTTACAGTAAAAAAATACTTTTGGAAAACATTTGCCCCGGTCGGCTATCAATTAGGTCGGGCTGACAAGCAGCTGATTGATTCAATATTTATCTTTATACCATGGAAAAATTGTTATGATTTAAAAAGCAATTATTTAATGACCGCACGGTTGTCGCAGTGGCTGAGAGATTGGCTGCTGCGCGACGTGTCGCGGGTTCGATTCCCGCACTGCACACTGGTCTGGCTGTTTGTGTATGTGAAATTTGTGTTTGTAAACGCACCCACGACACAGGAGAAGTCCTAGTGTGGGGCAATTTAAAAAAAAAAAAAACTAATCAATCGTTGCTGGTTGGAAACAAGACTTGCGTGGTTTTGCGTTTTTTAATTATATTCGGGATAGAAAAAAAAAATGTGTAGGTACTTTTTGAAGGCGGTTTTAACTTAGTTGTTTTTTTTTTTTATTTTGAGTGCCATATAGGTACACGCACGATTACAGCATCGTCAATATAGGCAAAGTGAATTAAATACCTAGGTACTGTTTATTGAAGCTGGTTCCAAAACCAAACATATTAAAATGTTTAATTCCTACATGAGATCACTGAGTTTTCTCTACCAAATAAAAAAACAATCATTAAAATCGGTTCACAGCAAAAATATCGCGTAATAAATATACCTACATAGGTACTTACAAAAATGTACAATCAAATTGAGAACTTCTTCTTTTTTAAGTCAGGTAAAAATGCACCCTCTGATCACACATAATCTATGACATTGTTTCTATGTAGATTTCACTGACATAAGAATACCAAAATCACTGCCTAGCTGAATTGCAAAGGAAATACCCCATTTTATTCAAGAAAAAAATACGAAAGCCTCTAGCTAAAATAAAAGCCGACCCGAGGATGAATTTAATTAAAAAGAATAATTACAATATTTAATTAATCGTTGTTTATCTAAAACGGCGTCGGTTTTTCCAGAAACTCTCTGACTAATGACTGTTTGCCTTTTTCCAAATGATTTAAGGGAAAGTAATTCAATTAGCTTTTCCTTAGAAATTTGACGAATCAACGTAACGAGAAGACAAGAATATTATATCAGGTTATATTTTAATAAAATTAGTACCATTCAGCAGCTTCCGATTTATTATTAAAATAATATTGGGCCTTACAAATAAACACGTAATAAAGTTAAGCAATGATAACGTCGGTATTTCCATACAGTTTTTTTATGTTTATGCTTGTATAGGTATATGTATAACTTTATTTCGTGTTTATTTCCCTGTAACAGACGGAGTGCAAATTAATAGTGCACTACATAGGACTAATTAGGAAAGCGCGATCACGTGGCACTGAGCCACCAATTAATCATAGATCTCTCAGTCCCTGACTTTTTATACATCAAACTTTTAACGAATTCCTACGCTTTGTTTGATGGCTTTTGGCAACGGAAGAATTTCATTTCTGTTTCTGTCATAATTACCAAAGAGTATTCGTAGGTAAGTCGATAGGACGCCATCGCACACGCCCTTACAGTATTTTTATTTAGTCACTTTAAATTAGGAAATCCCTTATGAATTATTGTCATGTTTAAAATTCATTCGGCTGGTAAAAAAAACTAAATAACTTAAACTTAAAAGTAAAAAAATAGTTTTCAATTATTCCTTTCAATGCAGTTTTCCACTCATTCTTAGTACTTACCTATTAATTTTACGAGTCGAAAGAACCCACATAAATAATAAATAACGCAAACCAATTTCCCTTGGAACACAAAACTAACTTCATGGGGTACCGTATGACTTTATAAGAATTTGAGAAGATAAAGACATAACATTCAGTTTTAGGATTTTAACACAATCAATCGTGAAACCATCACCTTACTTTCCATGGAGTTAATAATGATAATGAATCGTCATGACAGTAATACCTACCCGAAAAAGACAATAAAAAAGTATAATACTCGACTCCACCGCGTAATGAATAGGAGCTCCGTTCGTTGGGTAAAACCAAAATAAAAATCAGAAAAAACCGTAATAGTATACCTTTTGTACCCGTTAAATCCATGAGGTATCTTTACTCATTTAATATTTTAATAATATTCATAAATTCAGGCTATCAGAACCACCAGGTAATACATTTCCCAGAACCATGACCGGCATCAGTCCTCAAAGTTATAATGCGGCTGAATAATTAAAATATCAATTTTGTAAGCTGTTTTTACGTAAATCCCTTACAAACAAAAGTTTTCCTCGTAATACCGGTACCAGCACGATATAGTACGCCTTTTATTCCATACGTATGAATACAAACACAAAGTAAACAAAAGCGAGCCATATTCACGAACATTATTCAATTATAACGACTATCAAACAAAAAATACTAACAGAAGGTCAACAATGAGTTCAAATTTAAAACATTTATTTTATTTCTCTCACGTAGTACTTTTGAATTGTCAAGGAGTTGGTCAGTTAGAAAGATGAAGGCGTAGGTGCCGATCGAGAAGAACGGTCAAGAAATGCTAGTTCTTTCTTTCTCCTCTTTTAAATCAAGTTACTATTATATCTTGATATTGCTTTCATGTCAAAAATAACCAAAACAGATAGATGCAGTATTACATCGCTTCCCGCGTGTGTCCACGCATTAATATGACTTTAGCGGTAGGTACAGTTTTTTTTCTGGCTCTATGTAGGTACTCACGAAGTATTTATTCACACTATATTACAAGTGGTTCTTCTGTTCCATATTTTTTATTGTACCGGTCACCCGCTGCTAGCATCGTTGTAGCAGCCATATTGAAATTTTAGTGCCAACTCGAAATAGTGATTAAACCGAACCACTTGTGCGTTATGGCTACAGTTACTTATTGCTTTTGACGCTTCGTGTGTTTTTAATTGGCGTTCTATACAATATCAATGACGGTTTGTCCTTGTAGGCCGAATTTGGTAGAACTTTGTTTGGTTTACGTAAACAAAATTGTGGTTGTAGTTGCAGAGGGAAATTATGCAAAATCTTTTTTTCTGGATTAACTATAGTCTGTTTACTTGACACTGTATCACGTTGAAGTGTACCTCAGGATAAATAATTATTAATATAATTTCTTAACAATTTTCACGTATTTTCAATATCAATAACATCCCTAAAACAAAACATTCCTGAAAAGAGAATTAAGTACCGGTACCTAAGTAAATGTAATAATTTATATAAATAAAAAATCAAGCCTTTCATATCTCCGCCTACCTGCCAAACATTAACAGATCACCCAAATAAATACGAAAAATATAATCCACATTACGATAGACAAGAATTCATCTTTTGTTTCACTGGTAGAGAGCACCTCGTTATTTCGAACTCTTGAATTGTAAAAATAATAAGCTACGCGCTCTTGTTTTCACAACCAGTGGAGCCCGCGGCTATGCCCGTCAAAACATGTCCTACACAACAGGGATGGCGAAACATGGCACGCTACTAAAAAAACTAGGCACGTGCAACAACAAAAGTTAAGATTAGAAGATAAAAAGATTTTCAATACCTACATTTTTAATAAAACAGGATCTACAGTGCATACCTATAACATTATAGATTTTGTTAATACTTTTCTAAGTACGTATGAACATACGTACGGCATAGCCATTACCTAATGTTTTTTTTTCAAGTTAGTGTGGCACGCAGTTGTAAAAAATTCGCCATCCCTGTCCTACAATCTGTGGACAGGCCACTCGGGGAGAGCTCCACTCTGTTTTTGATATTCCATTTTTGGTTATACTAATACTGTTATTTCGTGTCGACGTTTTCGCTTTGAAGTTAACGAGACTCGTTAATTGGGTCGGTATTAACTCGTTGTATCAACTGAGATTCACGCCAGAGACAATAGAAATTGTTTATGCCTCTAATTGAGACATTCAAACAAACAGGCACATGTGTACCAGATACTACTACAGAATCTATCCCATCATCATAAATATCAGAGTGTAAACGCTGGCCTAGTGCGGGTTGGCAGACTTCACACGTAGTAGGTAATACAACGCAACGTGTAACAAAAGTACCTACCTACTTTTATTTACTATAAAAATAATGTTTTTATTTAATCATTTATTTGTTACTGCCCATTTATTTCGAAGAATATTCTGTATTTTATATCTGGGTACATAACGAACGCCCCAATAACTACGAGTGTGCGTATTGATTTCGTTTCGTTGAATATAATATTATTGAGGCAAGTTCGTTGCGTACTCGGGCGTAATACAATTTTATTACATTTTCTATCTGTTCTATAGTTTACTTTTCGGTATCAATTAATAAAATTTATCTTACAAATGAAGTATTCACTTGTTTGATCATTATTCATCTATTCAGAATTTTATACTTAGGGTACCTATACCACAGCAGGCAAGTGTCGACATCGGCACTGTATGTCATATAAAAAAATAGAATATAATGGATTCATGATCTGTCGATCGGTAACGAAACTGAAACCTAATTCTCGTATAGTATAAATAAAAATGAGTTCCGATATAATCTCAATGCCATATATGTCAGAAATGGGATTCTCTTATCCTTGGAGGAAGAATATACTGGAGTTAGTCTACCCGTGTCTGTACCCTGTGTGAAAGCTGTCATTTCTCGTTGACAGTGATACAGTGACGTCACTGTAAAGTACACCGCGCATTGGCGCAATGTTTTGATACAGTGACGTCACTGAAGTGTCAACCAGTCAACTCTTCCCTAGTCACGCACACTAATACAAATCCAGAACCGCACACAAACAAAAAACGGCCAGCGGCTTTATGTCCTTAGGCTCAGTCTATAGATTACAATGTCTATGTTCTTATCCGTTTGACGTAGTCATTTTGTAGGACATGAGAACACTATTTGTGACATTTGAGGCATTGAAAATAAATAGAAACCAAATCTGAATTATATTTTGAACATTCTTACTTACGAGAATAATTGGCCTTCCAATTACACAATAGAAAATATTCCGTTAGAGAAGATTCTACTTTACTTACATTAGGACTGCCATGTGACTTGTCATCGCCGAAGCTGTCCGTTGAGTTATGGCTCTGACCGCTACTGGCACTCGATGTCCTCTCCCGTGCGGCCCGGGCCCAAGACTCCAGCCTTTTCTGTGCGGCCCAAACACCAGGCGGGCCTAACCCACTCATCGCGAATTTTACACTGGTACCATCACTATTCACTTATGACTATCAGGCCGTTTATACACATACAGACTTATTAGGAATTATTACTGTTTATTTCGTTGTCAATATAGTTTTATTTTGTTTGTCTAGCTAGAGAAAAAAAAATAGGAAAAAATTGGTCTAGTGTGTTACGCTTTTTTGGTTTTTCTACACTGCCGTCATTATTTTTGTTACCTATTTATTATTAAGCACGCGAATTTATTATGACAGTTTGCAATAAATAATTAGGTATAAACTTTCTCGATTTTAACACATTATTGAATACTGTAATTCCGGTCTCGCGGTAGAATTAAAAGACATGTCGCACATTGAAAACTATTAAGTATTATTTCCGACGTTTCAGCCGACAGGCACCGCGGCCGTGACCACGGGTAGACTGACGATGACCGACCGTTATCTTCGCGATGCGAGGGTTTATTCACCTACCCTCATTTATTGTTGGCCTTAAAATGTATTTAACCTTTCAATAATTGTACAGTTTTACCGCAAAAAAAAGCGAATCTCAATGATTGATACCTAATTATTATGACACTAGCAGCGCCCCGCGGTTTCACCCGCGTAAGTTTCGATTCCGTGGGAACATCGGGGTAAAAAGTAAGAACTCCCTTACCTCCCTTACCCCGCTACGTCGATCATTGCCCTATCTCCTGCCCCCTTACCCCCTCACCCACCGGCCCCCCTTACCCCCTGCTCACCTCACCCCCTCAACCCTAGGTCCTTACCTCCCTTACCCCGTTACGTCAACCATTGCCCTTCCCCCTGCCCCTTACCCCATGCCCCCTTAGCCCCTTACCCCTCTTTCCCCCTTACCTCCTTACCACCCTTACCCCTCTTACCCTCTTACCTTATTTTTGATAAAAACACTACAGTTCATCTGTTCTATTATTTTGCCCAAGACAGAAGGTGGTCATTATCCATAATGACCGGGAAAATTAATTAGTCATTCAGTTATACCTAATTACATTGCCCAATTGATACGGGCATTGTTAATGCCGGAAGGCCATTATTCATAGTGACCGGATTTATCAAGTTGCCCGTAACATTTTATTTACATTGCATATGGATGGACGAAACAAAAATGGAAAATATAACTATTTCATAATTTTGGTATAGCTTTACCCGTCGTAACTTATAAACGAAAGGTCCGATTCAAATAATTTAAAGTGTTATTTACATGTACAATGAAATTTAATTATCAAACCATTTAAATGGATAAGGATTAATATTATGATACCAGTTTCACCACTATTCGATTCCACCCGTGTTTAGATTGAATAATTTGAACAAAAAGCGCTCATTGTGACATAACCATAATAGTTAGACATATACCCTCGCGAACTTTCTTATAGGTAATAATGAGTACTTTAATCATGTAGTACATAATTTTTATGTATCATCAATAGTTTTCGCAGTGCACGCAAAATAATGAGTTTTATAAGCAAAATTAAGGTACCTTGGGTTACATTATTGTAATTTTTTTAAGGATCTCTATTTTTTTGAAAATATAATATAGCCTATGTTACTCGGAGATAGTGTAGCTTCCCAACAGTGAAAGAATTTTACAAATCGGTTCAGTAGTTTCGGAGCCTATTCAATGCAAACAAACAAACAATCAAATCTTTCCTCTTTATAATATTAGTTTAGATAAATACCTAAATCATATATTTTACCATAAATTAAAAATAAAAATGATTCACGTAGGTATCTAATCTATAGTCCGTGGAAGATAAATAAACCTCAATAAAAATATATTTGATTATAGTACAATTTTCTACTAGGTACCTTTAGTAGGTACCTACCTATGCTAAATATATCAAAGAAACTAGTTAATCGTTGTCAGCAAAAATCTTTTGAACTAGTTATCCCAACAAAAAGGTGTCAAATACACGATAAAAGTGACTTGCAAACTCGTAAGAGCCGTTCACAATTTATCGTGCCAAAGCCGAGCGAACAAAACGCAGTATGAAAGCTTATTACCTACCTACTTTAATTAAAAGCTATGACTATGACGGATCGCGTTTTATTCGAAGTAGCACACTGCAGTCCGCAAACTACCCGTCAACGGAATAGGTACCTAGAGATAATGTATCACAGTTATGAAGTAGCTTTTGTTAATAAATGTGGAGTAATAATGGGAGGTAGGTATATCGAAGGGGAAAAATACGTCTTTTGAGGTAGTTTAATTTTTATTAAGTGACTAGACTTTTAGCCGCGACTCCGTCGGCGTGGACTACAATGAAATGACCAGTTTAAATGACCTCCGTAGTGTAGGGCTAGTACTACCAAGAGGTCAAGCTGTATCTCAAGGTTTATCCCACAGGAATTAGATGAAACGTGGCTCAGATTTTAAGTTGGACCCCAAGCTGTCAAACTGTGAAAACCATATCAAAATCCGATCAGTACCTACTTTTTGCGTGATGCGCGCATAAACAGACAAACAGCCAAAAATTAAAAAAAATATCATTTTGGGTATGGTTACGTCCCAGTACTCTATCCCAATTGCTTTTTCTGGAATATCTTCAATGTACAGACACGGATTTTTTACAATTTTATAATAGTAGGTGGTACCTATAGATTTCCTTCGGTCGATACCTATGTAAAGAGGTCAGTTAACACGTCTTTGTCGAGTATTTAATTTATTAATGCTTTTAACCTCATTCTTAGGAATGCTACTTCGATAACTTCTATTAATTAGAAGTTTAAGTAACTGGTCATTTAGGAGTTTCGAGTTATTCACTCTTGTAAGACCCGCACCGTGCTTTTGAAAGCTCAATTTTGATAAAAAAATATTTATTCCTTTGATTTAAGCTTCAAGACGTTGCAATCGTATCGATAACATAAAACAAAGATTGTATAGATATATTGGTAGTATTTTTAATTTATTGAAAGGCAGACAGCTCGCCGCCAAAGGCGACGGGGTCACAGACAGCCTTTGACTTGCGTGGGCGCCGGGCAACCTTGCACATGACGATACAGAAAGATGCATAAAAGACCAACCCTATACAAACCCGATAACAAGCGCATATCACGTACACATAAAACAAAATTAAAATCTCGCGTGTTTGCGGCTATCGGCATTCAAAAAGATTTATTTTATTGATGGTATTACGGATTAAGAGACGTTTTTGAAAGTGGACCTTCTTCGCTATTTTGTTTAATGCCCATAGTAAGAGTTACTACGTATCGTAGTAATTCTACAACATTAAAGGTGGGTGTTTGTTTACTCCACGCCTTTAATCAATGCGCCGCCCCGAGAGACAGTATTTCGCAGCCACTTAGGTATAAACGCTGATTAAATTAAACAGCTCTTATGTCAATTGCCATCTCTATCTATTCATTGTGATACAAATGACAAAGATGGTTGGATGGTAATCAGTGGTTAAAGTTAAGAGGCGTTTATAAGTAAGGGTTAAGTCTCTATCATTTTTACGGCGTCTAACCACCATAGACGTTAAATCAAAAAACAAATCACAAATAATGGATCGCATGTACTGCTAGTGAATCAGAACTGTGAGAACGGTTTGTAATTCGATTTTTTATCTACTGAAACAATGCAAGGTTCAGTAATTTAATACGAGAGTAGGTACATGTGACAGGCCCGCTTCGATACAATTTTTGTGAAATATATTGATTTCACATTGACATTTAGTAAACGTGATACCTCCCCGTCTCGTGTAATTGCTTTTCTTTACTTATTTCGTGAAGGTTTCTGTCAAGGACATCAATCTACTATGGGCCCATGTTGGGCGCCAAAAACGAGCCATATACTTACTAGAGAGTTTTACATTATCTTAACACAGCAAACATTATCAAAAGTAATTAAAAGCGTCTCTCTCAGCACACGCAATAGGAAGATGTCTCTACAGGAGTATCATAAATACAATTACTCTATGTCAGCATTTTAATTACTTTCAGCAAATGCGAGGGACTTACGTACCTGCGAGTATGAGCGATACTCATATCATAGAGATTGCTATGTTGTGAAATGGCATTATAAAAAAAATGAACGTTTAAATTTCGAACAAGAAGCTGGGAAAAAGAGCGACTTACGAAAGAGGTTTGTTCATACATGGGTAACGCGAATGGCCGTGATAAAAGCCGGGGTAAGATTATGAACTAACTGTTGCGCCTCTAACGCTCCCCTGAGGTATATCATCGCAGAGATTGCGTATTTATTTAAATTTCGAGTTGCCGATGTTGTGAATACATTTAAAGTATGAATGAGTTCGCGTTAATAGGGTTTGGATGATTAAATTGATGGTTTTTGTTAAGATTTAATTTTGTTTAAAAAAAGCAATCGGTATATTTGATTAAATGCGACTTATGCTGTTTTTTTTTAGCAAATTAGTTAAAGGGTTGTTGTTTTTTTTTTGTTTTAATATATTTATTTTATTGTAGGTGCTATTACGTTTTAAATTATATATTATTGAAATAAAACCAAACACTGAATTTCACAGAGCAGAATGCACTTTGAGTAAATATGTAAATTTCTATAAATATGTAAATATGCGCAGACTCGCGAGTGAAAGCGAAGAAATTTTACAAATTATCTTGAGAATTTTTAATAACACACGAAATTCAGTATTTTTTTTAAAGTATGGCTAAAGTGTTTTTTAAACAGCGTTTCAAAAACAAATACACGCGACACACTTAGTTTGAAAACCCAGTAAAAAAAAATTAAACTACTTTTGATACCGTAAAACACGATTTGAGCACTGTGCATTAATTAAGTTGAAGGAAACACAAGTTTTTTAAACACGTATAACTAATTAGAGGTGTGCTATACAGTCTGTTGTCACTTTTTGCTAGGGCTGGCGGGGAGCGGTCGGCGCGGCTGGCGGCTCGCGCACACTGCCTCCGCCCGGGCTGGTGTTGCCAGCCCTCAGCTCTCCCCCACATCAGTGACGTCGCGTATAGTTTCAAATGTACGCACTCGTGTAATCGGAGCTTTTGGGTCAGTGCGGATGTGTAGGATTTAGACTAATTGTTAGTCATTAGATGGACGTAAATGAGCGGAATTATGCAGTAGTGGGGGGTGCATTATGTGAGTCTCAGATCCTATCCTACTATCCTACTAATATTATAAACGTGAAAGTTTGTGAGGATGTATGGATAGATGGATGGATGTATGGATGTTTGTTACTCTTTCACGCAAAAACTACTGAACGGATTTTGATAAAACTTTACAGTAATATAGCTTATACATCAGAATAACACATAGGCTACTTTTAATCCCAAAAACGCGGGCGAAGCCGCGGGCGGAAGGTAGTAGTCAATAAACGTTACTTTTTTTGGTTACAAAACCAAATACGGCAATTACTGATTAGTGGTAAGGTCCTTTGCACTATCACACGTAGCAGATAAGTTATGGTTTGTATATGTGTATAATAGCAGTGATAGCCTAGTGGTTTAACCATGCGCCTCCCACGGCGAATGGTTCGAGTTCGATCCCGAGGCACGCATCGCTGACTTTTCGAACTCATATGCGTATTAGAAATTTAATTAATTTCTAATACGCACTTGTTTTTACGGTGAAGGAAAACATCGTGAGGAAACCTGCATGCCTGAGAGTTCTCCATAAAGTTCTTGAAGGTGTGTGAAGTTTTCCAACCCACACTTTGCATATCTTGGCCTAACCCCTCTCATTCTGAGAGGAGGCCTGTGCCCAGCAGCGAGACAATTTATAAACAGATCAGATATTGGTATACTTTTTAATATTATTATTATGAGTATATGCGACATAACTTTTATCCACGGCATCGTCGTCATTAAGTTGTAATGCCTACGTCAAACTCGAGCTTCGAGCGAAACGTAGTTTTGCATGTCAAAATATCTTTTTGACATGCAAAACTACGTTTCGCTCGAAGCTACGTATACTATGTGTACTATTTAGATACGTATGGTAAGGCAATCCTGCGCAGACCAAATTTAAATTTTAAATCATTTTCTCATAGCACTGCATTTAACAACATGCGTAAAAAGACAGCAAGTAGCTTCTTTACAAGCACTTGCTGTGCGGAATTAACCTACAAAATTCATCGTGGGTCGAAACTCACGATGAATTTTGTAGGTTAAATCCGCTACCAAAACTCCTATGAAATTGCGAAATGTCGTTTTCCTGGCAACACTGGGCGGTGGCGCATTTTGTCCGCGTCACTTTCTCGACGGTTAAGCAACAGGTAAGAGTGAGCGTCAGGCATCGTACATCGGTTGCGCCGAGCACAGGTCGCATCTATGTACCTACAATGCTTTTTAGAAAAATCTATTAAACAGGCTTAACTGCTTGGAGGGACCGTACTCGAGAAGCAATCGATACCTAGTCGTAATCGTTTTCAAACTGATTTAATGTGAGTTTGGGAGTTGTTTAAAGTTTATAGGAAAACGGTTGTTTGCGAATAATATAAACTTACAAATTGGGTTTTAAAATTTATCTAAGACTTGGGATAAGCGGTTATTGTAAATTTAAAATGTATGAGTAACATTGGAGATTTTAAATCATTCTTTTTAATCTTAGGAAGATCGGCAAGGGCCGTTGGGCATATAAAATTCTGGGCTTGTTAAGTTAGAATGGTAAAAATGAACCCCTATGGTGTGACTTCATCTGTCTGGCGGGCTGTCACAGTTGCTTATTTTTAAACAGATCACACATCTTCTATTATATTTTGTTTTATTATATAAAACAAAGTCGGGTTTGTTCGAACACTTATAACTCTAGAACGGCTGGACGGATTTTCATGGTTTTTGATATAAAAACATTGGAAAATTGACGAAAAAATTAAATAAAAGAAAAAAACATTTTCCTTTGATTTTCCCATAAAAAATGGGTAGGTGTAGGGTAGGTGTACTAAACTTTACCCGTGCGAAGCCCTGGCGGGTCAGCTAGTTTTCAAATAAACGGAACTATATTTTGTATGTAATTTGAAAATGTATCAAATTAAAAATGCATTATCACCCATAAGCGATAGATAACTAATTAATCATAATTCAAGCAAATTTTAATATTATTTATATCTACTACTATCTGACCAACTGATTGACTCCCTGACAATTTTAAAGTATTTGTAAGAGGTATAATTGGAATAATAATGCTTTGACTTTGGCTTTATCAAGTTGTAGGTAAATACGCACTTTTATAAAAGATTTCTAAAGAATTACAAACATAATCTGGAAAATCCTAATTACATAACTGAGTTTACTTATTGCTAACAAAAGAAACTTACGAACGATATGCTAAAGATAAATAAAAAAACTTGTATTATTTATGAATAAGATATGATTATGGAACACAAACAAAAGAACTTAATAACAGTCTACCCCGAGGAAACTGTAACTGCTTTGTGGGGATAAAAACCGTAAAGGAGTTTAACTTGAGTTAAACTACCGTAAAAGTAATATTTGTTTGAGAGAGACGCCGACTACAGCTGGGGGCCACACGGTTTAAAAATATTTACTTATAGGTTTTACGAGCTAGTGGATAAAAGTATTATATACTAGACTTTTGCCCGCGACTCCGTCCGCGTGGACTACAATGACTTGACCAGTTTAAATGACCTCCTAGTGTAAGTGGGCTAGTACTACCAAGAGGTCAAGCTGTATCTCTGGTTTTTTTCAACGGAATCAGATGAAACGTGGCTTAGATTTTAAGTTGGACCCTAAGCTATCGAACTGTGAAAACCACATCAAAATCCGTCCAGTACTTTTGCGTGATGCGCGCACAAACAGACAAACAGATAAACAGACAAATAGACAAACAGACAAAAATAAAAAAAATATATATATCGGGCATAGTTACGTCCCAGTATCCCTATCCCGACTATTATTTCTGGAATATCTTCAATGTACAGACACGGCTTTTTTACAATTTTATAATAGTAGGTATGTACTAGACTTTTGCCCGCGACTCCGTCCGCGTGGACTACAATGATATGACCAGTTTTAAAAGACCTTAATGAATTAGATGAAACGTGGCTTAGATTTTAAGTTGGATCCCAAGCTATCGAACTATGCAAACTATATCAGAATCCGTTCAGTACTTTATGCGTGATGCGCGCACAAACAGACAAACAGATAAACAGACAAATAGACAAACAGACAAAAATTCAAAAAAAAATAATATCGGGCATAGTTACGTCCCAATATCCCTATCCCGACTATTATTTCTGGAATATCTTCAATGTACAGACACGGCTTTTTTACAATTTTATAATAGTATAGATTTTTCTTTCTTCTTTGAGTATCATTGATACTTTTTTAAACGAAGATGGTGGCAAACAGCCCGCCTGTTGGTAAATAAAGAGGTTATCGTAGCCTATGAAACGCTTGCAACACTGAGTATCACATGCGCGTTGTCGACCTTCAGCAAAATCAGATGCAGGAGCTCTGTACCCCTATCATGAGTTTTTTTGACGTGTAGTATCGTTAACGTAAGCATATTTTGAATTGAAAATACACGTTTGTTACACAATATTTATATAAATTAAATACTTAATTAATTTCTCTGTATTTTTTAAAATGTGCAAAATGTATAAAATTTTATCAAAAAGTTCCAGGACTGCTGTATTTTAAATTCAAAATATGCTTACGTTAACGAAACTATACGTCAGAAAAACTCATGATAGGGGTACTGGCGACTTTAGTCACCATAGGAACACAACACTATAGCGTTGTGTTCCTATGGTGAGTAAAGTAAAGATTTGATTATAACCCTGCCAGGGTTATGATCAAATCAGGGTTTCGATCAAATTTTAGGAATATTAAAACTCTTCCGCTTTATATTGTCCGCGGATTAATATTCACTGAATATGGGAAATGTTATCATATGACAATGCTCATTGTTCAGTGAATATTACATACACAGGTGAATACAGGCATGATAAGGCATGATGTTATGTACTTAATCATCTTCTTTATAAATACACTAGCTGTTGCTCGCGACTTCGTTCGCGCGAAAATTAGAAATCTATCCCATGGGAACCGTACATTTTTCTTGACTAAAAAGTACCCATGTGCTGTTCCCAATTTAATCTATCTCTGTGCCAAATTTTATTCAGATCTGTCCAGCCGTTCTGGCGTGATTAAGTTACAAACCATTTAAACTTTCGCATTTATAATAGTAGTAAGATAATTATAAAACTGTACCGTGACTGACAGACAACGTAGAGCCTAAACCGGTGGATATAGAGATTTGAAATTTGAAGTAGGTAGAGGTGTAGTACAGAGGGATTTCTGAAATTCCATCCCTAAAAGCGTAAAAATGAATGGTGAAGTTTGTAGCAAGAAAATAACTTGTGTTGATTTAGGACTTCTACGCGGACGGAGTCGTGGGCACAGCTAGTTCTAATTACGCGGTAAACATTGAAGAAACGGTAAAAACGATGTTGTTATATAACATACTAGCACTTCGCCCGCGACTTCGTCCGCGTGTCCCACAGGAACTGTGCATTTTTTCGGGATAATAAGTAGCCTATGTTACTCAGTGATAATGTAGTTTCTATTAGTGAAAGAATTTTTAAAATCGGTCTAGTAGTTTCGGAGCCTATTCGGTACAAACAAACAAACAAAAAAATCTTTCCTCTTTATAATATTAAGTATAGATAGATTAGTATAGATAAAGAGATTGCATAAACCAACTGACACGGGCGGGACAATTTAACAATACATTGCACGTGTTTCGAAGGAAATTGACAATTTTCAACCGCAAAGTACTTACATCCGGAAGGCACATTGAATGTTTCCACAACCAAGTATCAACGATTGTATGGTTGATTTTGTGTTTCACATAAGAATCTTTTCATTTTGATGAAGTGAAGAATCTATAACCTCATGTAGCGAATTTATTACATTCACTTTTTTATCAAGATTGCACCCCTGCAAAGCTAGAGTGAGTCGCTTCTCTAATATAAATTACACGCGATCGTTATATCACGTTGTCGAAATCAATGCAAAAACAAATTGGAATTCGGGTTAGCTTTTCATGAAATACCGACTCAACGTTTCAATTAAACGTAAAATAACCAAATATCCTTGCACGTGTTCCGAGAGAAATTATATCAATTTACAACCACAAAATACCTACTCGTAATGTAACCGGAAGGCATATCGAATGTTCCGCAAAATGGCCGACTGAACAAACTAGCAGCTTGATGAATTGTAAACGATTATGATTGATTTGTGGTAAACTTTCAGCCGGGAGTTTACTGGTTAATTAATTAGTTGGGATATAAGATTTCTTTATTGTTATTGATTACTAGTACTTTGCCCGCGATTTCATCCACGTGACGCAGGAACTGTGCATTTTTTCGGGATAAAAAGTAGTCTACCTTTAGCATTCAAGGATAATGTAGCTTCCTATTAGTTGAAATTATTTTCAAAATCGGATCAGTCCTTCCGGAGATTACCTCATTTATACAAACTGACAAACTTTACCTCTTGATAATATTAGTATAGATGGTTTAGATTACATGGTTACTCAAGTTAGGTAATATTATTACTGAATTATATAGAAGAGTCGCTGCGTTTTGGGCAATTTGTCACTAAACCAAGGTTAATTAATTACTTGAAAATAATATAGCATAGCATAATCGGCCTATAATGTTCCCACTGCTGGGACACAGGCCTCCTCTGTGAGAGGGAGTGGGCCGTAGTCCACCACGCCGGCCCAGTGCGGGTTGGTGGACGTCACATGTCTTCGAATTTTTGGTTCTAGGACATGTCGGTTTCCTCACGATGTTTTCCTTCAGCGTTAAAGCAAGTGATAATTAATTTCTAATACGCACATGACTTCGAAAAGTCAGCGGTGCGTGCCTCGGGATCGAACTCGAACCATTCGCCGTGGGAGGCACATGGTTAATCCACTAGGCTATCACTGCAGTTGAAAATAATGATTGACTTGTTCTTAGGCTTGTTTTTACTATTGACCGAGTTCACACAAAAGCAGATTTTTTCGGTAGAAGATATAGAATCGTGTGACTCAGTTGCGATAGTCTGCTCAAACAACGGAAAAAAAAGTCGGACGTCTATTCCCGTCCTTAAACTATAATAAATATCTAAGAAAGAACTTACTATTATGCACTCGGGACTCTTTCAACGCATTAACAGCTTACCATTGTAAGTATTTTCCAAAGGAAAGAGATCCAATTCACGTTTCTAATGGGAATGCTTAATACAGCTGTGCCCGTTAAAGGGAATGGTTAATTAATAAACGTCCAAGTTTGCTTTGGAAAATAAGACTGACTTAATAAATTAAATCGTTTTGGCTACTGGTATAGGGGTGAGGTATGAGTGACCATTTTCTACGGTTTTAATCAATACTATGATTATTAAGAGAGAGTGCAAATTTTATGTATATGTGAAGGGTAATATCCGGAACTGCTTTCGATTCTGAAAATTATTTTACTAATATAAAGCGACAATACCCATGTACCCACCCCTTTAGGCTAGTTTTTATCCCGAAAAAGATCACAGTTCCTGTGTGTGTATTAAGCCTATTATCACATGAATAAATATTCATGTGCTATCTTTTATTGATTTTAAAATACATATTTTTTTACATTTTTAAATATTTCAATAAAAAAACATTTAAAAATATAAAAAATAGTACCCCACCGGCATCGGGAACAGGGTCCAAGCTCATGTGCTATTATTATTACGTTAACAGGCTTTCTATATAGAAAGCCTGTTAACGTAATAATAATGGGTAGATATCTACCTAATACCTATTGTTGTCAGCGAGTAAACTCCAATGTACCGTAACATCGAAGAGAATGTTTAATCGGCTTGCTTCTAACGGAATATTTGATATATGATAGCTTTAAAGCAAGACGTCAACTATCGAGTGGTACGATGGCGGTAAGCTAGCTTACAGCGAGCTGTCTGCTCATTTGTGTTGTCAATGTGAAGTATATCTACAGAGGACGCCCAGAAACTCACATTTCAATGAACATTATTTTTCCGTGTGGGAGCGGTGTTGTATAAGTCGGCTACGACCTTTAAACCGGGCACTAATCAAGTGTCAAATACTGTAACGTAGGTTAATTATTACTCCATCTTGTATGTCAAGCTCAATAGAGGGGGTCACTATGAGAGCTTTCAAAGGTAGCGCCAATTTTGGAACGTATTGAAACGTTGCTACGTAATTGTTTTGTGTAGCTGCAAGTTACTGTGCAGGTTAAGTGGCAATCTGCACCTTAATTACTGTATGAATCAGAGTTTATGGTCGGAAATCGGATGAAATCTGTAAATGTGCTATAACCCCGTAATAACCTCTTATTGCGGGGTTATAGCACATTTTAATGAGGAAGGGAGGAAGCAAGGAAAGAAAAAAAAATACTTATAAAAATTGTTTGATATGTAACGTGATTATGGAACGAACATACTATGTTGCAAAGAGATTTGCTTGTACCAAATGTTGCAAGGAGATGAGAATATTAGGCAATCAAAACAGTAAAGCTTAATATATGTAGGTATAGCGTAAATATGCATGCCTAACTATGGTAAACATAAGTGGCTTCAGTGGACGGTGCTGTAAACTATGTTTGACTTCTACCTGAGTAGCGTTAGACTACAAACTTCAGAAATTACTCGCCGCTCTGAAACTGCCGTCCAACATGTTTATGTAGCCCTCAAATCACAGAAACAAGGAGATATGCCATGCCGGGAACAACTGTCGCCACTTTTAGAACATTTTTCGACACAATTACAAGCGCTCCTTGTGAATAAAAAGATCTCCCACACATAAAAAAATTCCGCACATCCTCAATATAACACCGTTAATCGTCACTCAACACTAGCACTAAACTAAAACACTGTATTTATATCATCGATCGTGTTCGGTTCTCGCCAGCGTGTACGTTTCTATTACGATCAATGTGGTCAAACGAAATCCTCAAGCTCAATAGCGCCGTGGCACATCTCCCTTGTTTCTATGATCTGATGCTTGAGCAGATGTTCACGACGTGACGAGCCCGTTTAGAAAACAAACGTCGTGTCAACAGCTCAACATTATGTTACAAGTGAGAAAAGAAAGATACAATTTCTTTCAATTTCTCATTTCTATGTTTACCTAAAATTGCTCGTCTTCGTTTTGGGAGACTAGCACGCTAATTGTGTAACTCAATTGCTATCACCATGGCATTGATTTTGACGTTCATTACGCCGTATGTTTCTTAATCCGTGCTCCAGTAACTAGCTCAAAGCCGCAATGAATGTTGTTGAACTGTCAAAATGAAGGCCATGGTGGCAAATTAAGTTACGCAATTATGCTGCGGCTTTTACGATTTTTGTCATATAAAGATTACATTTCTTTCAGAGTTTTTCAAAGGAGAAACGTGGTATTGATTTATTTACGATTGGTAAATTTAATGATCCTTTTTTTGGAAATAGAAACCCGGCAATGATTATTGTATATTCTATACATATAAACATCTACACAAACAAAATTCAAGTGTATATTTGTCAAAATATTAGATTTGTACTAAATGCATATGAAAGTAAATACGGTAAATAAAAATAAATAACAGTTTTACCTGTTTGTGTCAGCTAATCTCTGAAACGGTTAGACTGATTTCGACGGGACTCTCATTGGCAGATAGCTCATGGTATAAGGAGTAACTTAGGCTTCTTTTAGTTTAGAAATATAATAAGGTTTTGCAAAAAATTCAAACTCATGAAATGCAATATTTGTATAGAGAATAAATTTTCACCGTAAGAAGCCGGGGCGGGTCAGCTAGTACATAAGTAAATTAAGACGAGATTGCCACGTGCCAGCTATAAACGTACAGAATGTGAACCATCTACACGATAACTGCCGTGGATGTCACAAGGGGCGACTGAGAGATTATTATGAAAGTTGTAGGTTAGGTATAGGTACACCGTTGCACTAATAAACTCTGAACTACGTAAATATTATGTTAACGAGTAGGTCTTATACCCCGTTTGTACTTGTCGGGTGTCGGATTCGTTTTTAATCTGAAGCCCAATTCTCGTAAATAAAAAATGTTCAAAATATACGAAACACAACGTCATACGAAACAAACAACGTCATACGAAACAAACAACGTCATACGAAACCGAAACGCAGCGTACCGGGCGCGCATACAATACGTTTGTTATAACTAGTCCCTAAAATATATTTCTGATGGGGCTTGCAAGTGACGGATTGACAGGTTTTTTGCAAGCCTGGAACCCACAAAAATAACTTTTGAGGTTTTTAATACTTGTGTTGTGTAGGTATGCAAAAACTGCATGTTTTTGATTAACCGAATTTATGATGGATGACTGACGCATAGGCGAAGTGTACTTTCTTTCATGTATAGTCGTAACTACAGATGGACTAAAAGGATGTATGTAGGGATTTAGGTAACGTGACTTAGGGGTGACGCACACGTATAAATGTCAAAGCTTTTACGACTTCACAAAGCCAGCATTTTTCTTTCATCTTTTTATCTTAGTTACCTAGCTGTATCAAACCAAGGTTAGTTTTATTAGTCTCAAGCAGTCACGAATTCACGATTAGTTTTGATAATAATGAGAAACATGCAAGTAGACCTGGAAAATAATTACCAAAAGACTGTAATTTGTAAGCAGGAGACTTGGAGGATTGGCTGCTGCGCAACGTGTCGCGGGTTCGATCCCGCATTGCACATAGGTCTGGCTGTTTGGGTATGTGAAATTTGTGTTTGTAAACGCACCCACGATACAGGAGAAATCCTAGTGTGGAGCAACGTTTTTTTTAATAAAAAAATTAAAAAAAAAAAAAAAAACTCCAATTTAGGTAGCCCTCGCCACTTTGTGAACGAAGTTGATTCACGGGCGTCACCAATCACAGTTAAACTAGATTACTAGATGATCAAAACACCGCCAACTTACTACGCCTCGTACTACTTAGTACTAACACTAAGGAACATAACTTACAAACGAGTGTATGTTACAATCGACCCTTTGTTGACCGAGCCTAGTGCAAACACATTACTTCTACCTACTGTTTGAATTCTATTCACTCTTGAGACTACATACATGGACTGAAACTTCCTTGTTTTGGGTGAGTAGTGTGTTTTGAGATGTTTCACGTGTAATTTGGGTTGAGAAATAAAATATTTTCGAAATCCTCTCTTCGAGCCCTTTGTTTTGATCCCAAAAGACCATTATCACATTTATTTACTTTTTACGACTTCACTTAATGGCTTTGAATATTAAGCCTAATGGCGACTAAAATCCGCCCTGTATTTTTTTTTCGTCAAAATTAATTTAGGCAGTGTCACTTGCGCTGTCGCATCGTCGATACAAATCATAAGAGGTAAGAAATATGTAAGTACCTCATTTGTTAAGATCGTTCACACGTTAGCCTCATCACAGAAACTGAAATGCATATCATAATTTTAAACTAAAATACAGGTTAAAATCGTTAGGTACTCCCCTTTTGGGTTTCGCCGCAATAGGGTAAAAACCATAAATAAAGTGCAACCACTGTCAACAATGTCATAAAAAATTAATTACGACCTGTTCGTTCACATGTTTTAATTGTTCGGCTTATCCAACCCGTAGCGGCGGTGTGGTTTTGTGGTTTCATTTATGCTGTAAATTGAATGATACATAAAGGGTATGTGGGATGTATTTCAACAATGTAGAATCTGGTAATTTAAATATTTACTAGAGGTCGCCCAGTGGTCGAAATTCGACCGTAATTAATTAAATTTTTAAGTTTATTTGTATCATCATGTACAAATTGTAGCCGGCAATCCTTCTCCCTATAAACTTTAACTATGCCAAAGTAGGTATAAAGTTTTCTCTTCATGTAATGAATATATAGATTTTTTGTATAAATTATTTTGATGAAAGAGCTTATAAAATGTTATCTTTATCTTACTCTCTACTAATATTATAGAATGTGAAAGTTTGGATGTTTGTTACTTAATCACGCCAGAACGACTGAACGAATCTGGGTGTTTGGCACAGAGATAGATTATACCTACCTATGGATATCACATAGGCTACTTTTTATTCGGAAAAATGCGGGCGAAGCCGCGGGCGAAAGCTAGTCAGTGTATAAAGCTTACTCTACAAATCCTTAACATAGCAAAATAAGTTCGAAAAAAAATGGACCTTCCATAAACTGAAACCATATACTTAAACCTAATTGTTTTCGTGATTTACTTCACAACTTTCTTATCTTTGTAAATAATATTTCAAGGAAATTGTATATTTGTTTGTTCACAAGTTGCAGCAATTTTTAGGGATTTTTTATGGATCGTGGGTGTGACAAGAACAAACACTCGGAAATATTTTTGTACAGAGCAAGAATCAATTTAAAAAATGTAGGGCACAGCGGGATGTCTCGCTCAAATCCAGAGCAGCTCGACTGAGGAAGTATCTCCACTTTGCTGAATACCACTGCTAAATATTATCACGCTACTCTTCGGTAGTGTTATTACTGTTATTAGTGTTGTGTTCCTGAGGATGCGCTGTGTTGATAGCGGGGTACCTGGGGCCTACTCTGCAAGTTTGCACTCCAATTTCCAAACTCTTCAACTGAATCATGTTTTATGTACTTACACACATTTTGCAGACTGAAAATTGAAATTTGGAAGAGTAAAGAGTGAGCATCGAAAAGTGTAGAGCGAAGAATTTTTGTTTTATTAACATACTCTGCAATCCTTAGTTTGCACTCTGCATCCTGCAATTTTACGCAAAGTACAGATTTTTTTTATGAATATTTTTATCGTACTCCACTTCAAAACAATCTAGCGAGATATTTTCAATCTAAAAGTATAAATCAAAATATAAAAACTGACGGTTTTCACGACTGTCTTCACTCTTCAATAAATTAAATCTGCAGTTTTCCAAAACATGTGTACATAAAACATGTGCACCATGCGTATTGCAGATTGCAGATAAAATTATTTTCATAAAACGTTACCTCTTCACATGGTTATGTACCTACATTCGAAAAGCCAATATTTTTTTATCAAACACTTTCGCTCTACGCTCTGCAATATTTGAAAAGTGAAGAGAAGAGAGCAGAGTGCAGACTTGCAGAGTGGTTACATCAAATAGGCCCCTGCTTGTCGCCTAAGCCAACGCACAGTGATCTTCATTTTAATCAAGGGTTGGCAACGTGCATGTTGTACTCGGTGTTGCAAGTGTTTCATACGCTACGGTAATTGCTTACCATCAGGCGGGCGGTACGCATGTTTCCCACCATCGTTGTAGAAAAAAAATCTAAACCCATGACCTTTACCCTTTAGTCACTAGGTTCTAGACTCTAGAACCTAGTGACTAAAGGGTAAAGGTCATGGGTTTCGTTTTTTTTAAAATATAGACCAAGCTATCAAGATGTCGGTAGCATACCATTTTAATTAGCAGTCATACTCCTAGTAGATACAACAAAAGCTTTTAAATATTATTTGAAACCACATAACATCGTAAAAGGACATTGCAAAGTCAAGGCGGCCATTATAAATGATAGTAACATGGCACAAATGTTGGACAGCAACACAGCAAAAAGGTCAAACAGCAACGAACTTTATGAAAGTTTGATATCATCTCGCACGAGTTTCAACGTTAATTTCAACTGTGCGACATCAATGAAGGCTGTCAGACTCGGAGTTTGTTTTTATAATATTGCGTGTTAATTATGCATGGCATTCTACGTGATAGAAAGTGGAAACTGTCGTCTAAAGACATCTGAAATACCATGGTATCGCAGGTGCCAACGCCACTTGCATCATTTTTGAATATTTTCAGACCCAGACCACCACCAGGTGTACTGATGCGGAACCGAGACCAAAGACTGGGTTGGATTCGTCTTGGTCTTGTCCTGTCATCAAAAATAAATAGCAAAATAAAATAAAACAAATCATTGAGTTTGGGAAAACTCACATAGGATCCATCAAAGGCACGCCGCCATCGCGCGGCTGTGTACTAAACAAATGATAGAGCTCCACATACTGATTGATATCTTATATGGCATCGAGGATATGCCGTAATTGGATCGGCCCCACATTCACGCAACGTGTTTAGCCATACCTATACAAAGTGAGCGTAGTTTAATAAAAGGTTTTAAAAATAAAAAATAAAAAAAATAATAAAGAAAAAATTGGAATGAGGTGATAATCTTTTTAATTTTATGCAAACGGGGAGTAGGTACGATAATTATGATTGTTAGTGTTGGGTTTTGTTTGAAGATCATAGAAGCCTTTTCTTCATCACATGGTGATTTCTTGAGAAAAACGAGTTTTGATTACCACGGTGTTATTGGTCTCTAACCGCCAGCAAATAGTGCAGGTATTTATGCTAGCCGAACACTCAAAATGTCAGTCAAATCTCAATTAAGTTGAAGACTTCCTAAATTTCAAATTAACTGTTGTGATTGCCTGACTGAAATCACAATAATCAATCATATCGGGTGACGCGAGACTTGAGTACGGATTTAATAAGGTTTCAGTGTATGGAGGTTAGAAGGACAATTCTCACTATTTTTAATGCCAATACTTACTTACTAATTACCCAACTATTTAAAGATAATTATCGCTATTTTAAAAGATAATTTTCATTATTTTCAAAGAAAATTCTTACTAATCTTAAAAATAATCTTCCCTATTTTCAAAGAAAATTCTCACTATTCTTCAAGATAATCCTCACCGATTTAAAAGATAATCCTTACTATTTTTACACTATTATTATGTAGGTAAACCATCATCATCCTCCTGCCCTTATCCTAATTTATTCGGGGTTCGCAGCGTAGCATGTTCCAAACATATCTATGAGCCGTCATCTCACTATTAACCCCCTTTCTGGCCATAATCATCTTTCACTTAGTCGATAGAAAATTCTTGCAAGTTAAGGCAATATCTATGTAAATATAATACTTATGCCAGATTAAGTACGATACCGTATAATACAGAAATACTCGCATTTCAACAAACCTATTGCAGAATACGGGGCACCATTTCGAATCCAGCGGGGATTAGAAATTGTTAATTTCTGAAACCGAGAATTTCCTAACATTAAACCCAACGTATATTTGTACGTAAAGCTTAATAATTTAGCTTAGCACCTTTCCAATTTGCAGTGAACAATATAATCAAGCCGCGGTTCGGCGAACGTTTTCGTTCGGTACAAACCGCCTAATTAATTCGAGTATTACTTAAATTATCAAAATGGTACAGCACCTGCGAGTGCGAGATTTATGTTTATCGTTTTCCTGTACTTTATACAGTACTTATTGTTTTTTAATGTACTTTGCGGCACTCGGTAATGAAAGGATAATGCTTTTCTGCTCGTGGGTGTTTCGTATTACGGGGATTACTTTCACAAGTACAGGCAACAAAATAGGTAATTATGCAGGCCCTGGGACCGTAATATGAAGTGTTAATTAAAACCATTGTTGTGAAAAAGAGATGCCGCTATTTATCCTGAATAGTTTGATTTCTTTCTCACACCAAAACCCTGTTAGCAGTAACACGCACGCGATTTGTCGGAAGATTTCTTAGATTTTAAAAGTTGCACGCAATAACAATTTAAAATTGCCTCCGTTGTTGTGCAAAGCTGTTTATTTGTTATATGTATGTACAGGCGAGCTTGCCTGTTTATGTCTGCCTATTATATTTTTCCGTACCCGAGTGTAGGTAGGTACTTTACGCATTTACGCATTTTTCAGAGAATAAACAAACATTATTTATTTAAAATAATAAAATGTACCCAACAAAAAAAAAGTAAGTACCAGAACAAAAGATAATTTTTCCTTTAATTATTCTCTTACAAAACTGAAATAAAGAATTTCAGTTACCAGGATAACAAGAGTGCGAAGATTTTGGTGTCTGTTGCGATTGTATTTATATATTTGGCGCCTGTTGAACGCGGCAACAAGTGCTGCATCGATCAGAGTGACGTAAGCTGCCTCCCGTCCCCCGCTGACCCGCGCCCGCGTGCCCCGCCCCCGCCCCGCGTGACGAGCCCCAAAACTGATTTACGGGGCGATATCCTATAAATACGTATTAAGATTATCCTTAGAAAAGTACATCCTTTTGACGTTACATGACAACTTAAGGTTTTATTGAATGATGTTTAATTTTATTCGGCTACGGGCTACGGCTGTGGCTACGGTGTCATAAAAGCGTAGCGCGTTTACGCTACGAACGCTACGAGCAAAATTAATGTTATCACGTTATTCATCATTATCGGTTGCGTAGTAAGCTGTGAAAAACGCAACATTCATTGCACGTGAATTTAAAAGAAAATGAGATTTCTTGTACCTACAGCTGTTAGTAGCATTTGAACAAACGTGAACTATGCTTTATGCAACTTCACTTTTGAGAGAGTTTGTTCAGACTTAAAGTTTCAAATTTTACAAAGTTTATTACATTTCTTTTGCAATTGAATTCAACGGTTTCTTTTCGTTACATCTATTTCTTTGTTCTCGAACACGTGATATGAATTGAAAGTTAAGCTGGCATTTAAAAGTGAACGTAAGACATAATTTAATTTAGTGCAACTTAAACTATGTTTATAATATTCTAAAAGTAGAATACCAGTCCTTTTATAGTCACATTTTCAGTTTTCTCTATAATCCCATCAGGGTGAAAACAGGGTAACATAATCCGAAAAAGGGTAAAATTAAATTTACCTCGCACGGTATTACCGTCAACGGTAGATTTAAATAAGCGTAAGAAAATATATTTTGTTGTCTTACACGATTTACAACGAGCGGCACGCGGCGGAGTATATTTTACAATGAGTTCTTATTGGAATGCCCCCGCACATCCGATGTATAAGAACTTTATTTACTGTAAAGGCACTTCAATTTTCTATAACGCATTGTAAAATGCGCTTTGCCGCGCGCCGGTCGGTCTAACTGATTACATTAGAAATGCTAGATGTTTGGATGTATGGATCGATGTTTGTTACTCAATCACGCCAAAACGGCTGATCGGATCTGGATGAAATTTGGCACAAAGATAGATTATAGTCGGAATAGGTTACTTTTTATACCGGAAAAATGTATGGTTCCCGTGGGCTCGATTTGTAATTACCACGCGAATGCAGTCGTGGGCAACAGCTAGTCATACTTAATTTAACAAAATGTATTTTCTAAATGTTTTAAGTTGCCATACACGAGGTGATTATTGCGACCAATCGCGACGAAACGCGTTTGTTGCGATATCGTATCCAATCTTTTATTCGAATGATCGATCGCAGGTCGCAACAGACATCAGTTAAACTGAGAAATCGTTCGATTACATTGCGTCCGCCACACACGAACGATCTGATGAAACGATATGATGGATCGTTGATACGATAGGGTTGTTACGATAATCTTTTTGAGGGAGCACAACTTTACAAAAGCTTACCGAACGACACAAAAAAGTGTAATAAATTAAAAAAAATTAAAAACAAACTAAAATCTCATATTTATAGTCAGAATCTATAGGTATTGCTAAATGTTACTTTGAAAAGATTGTAAAATAAAATGTCATTAATTTCTATTAAACTTGTCGCACTAGACTAGAGCTAAAACTGTATTTAGTAGTATAAGTAAGTAAGTAAGTATAAGGCCATGTTGTTTCAACTTACAGTTGTAACGTATCTGTAACCGTCAAATATGGCGGCTTGTACGACAATTTCATACTGACTTAACGATTACGTACTGACTTACGAATACAGATGGTTTGAAGCAACCCGCCCTAAGTCAATATTGTTAAATTTCATTTTAAGTGAACTATGTTCTTATGTTCTTATAGAGTTCTTTAAACCTAATCGCCTGTAGGTACATACCTTAGATGGCATAGTTTATTTGTTTGTAAAATCTTTGTTTTCTTTGAATTGGTTTTATTTAAAATATTTAATAGAATACTAGTATACCCCCGCTGCGCTACATCATTCCAATGCTTGTTGACTAGTCTGTGCATCAGTTACCTACCATTCATGCAAAAAAAAAAAAGTAAATCGGTTGTATAGAACGGCTGGACGAACTCGTAATAGATTTTATAAATTCTTTTAATAAATAGATTATAAGGTAAAAGAGTTGGCAAAATAAAATTTAAACTTACTATACTACCAATATTTTGTTTCACGAGATCTCCGTAGCGCGTTCTTTCCCGTAGATGACGTAGCCGCCTCGCGTAGACGCCTATTAGATCTACGGCTACGGCGTAGACACTAACTTGGTTTATTATGGCTGCGCTATACGAATGCTCGAACTCGTTAGTGGGCGTGGCTAAACTTCTTCCATACAGACGTAGTTTGGTGATAAATCCACTGCTTAATATTGTACGTCAAAATCTTAAACCGATTTGGCTTGTAATTATCTAAGCTGATATATGCCACGGAACAGTAAAAGTATTTAATTTATATAAAATAATATTGTATAACAAACATATAGGTATTTTCAATTCAAAATATGCTTACATTACGTCGAAAAATCTCGTGATCGGGCCTCTGATCAGGCATCAAATTGAGTCGTTCGGAGGCAGCTTTATAAAAGTACACTGCGGATTATAATTTTGAAGAAAAACATGTGCTTTTGAAAAGTATTTTGTACCCGCACCACATTTTAACGAAAATGCATTCCACTGCACATATTGAAATATGCAAAACGCTCGCGCGAATCTATCCCACACCAGAAAAGTTAATTAAAAATCGCTTGTATAACGTTTTCTAGGTCAAGTACACAAGTGGGATACATATGTACCACGTACGTACCTACCAATAGGTACAACACAAGTCTAATCAATATAAAGCACAGGCGATAATAAATCTTATTTTATAAGTGTTAAGGTTTAATTTTGCTGTACCTAGAGTTGTTTAAGTAAATTTTCAGATGTAGTAAGTTATCATCGTTGGCAGCGGATGCCCATTAAAAGGGGCCCAACATAATTGAGAGTGCTTTCAACGAAAATGGAGTCGTAATATCATTATTATGATAATTCTTTTTAGCTCAAAGAATATTTAAATAAGTATACTGATCAGGTTTTAGAGAAATAAAGGAATGTTTTTATACGTTCGAGAAATTATAGTTTTACTAGCTCCAGGGAGCAGTTTCCCCGTTGCTCGGCTCCTAAGGGTTGTAGCGTGATGTTAAATAGCTTATACTATTCTTCATGAATCTGGCTGTCATATACAAAAAGAATTTTTCGAATCCGACTGGTAGTTCCAAAGATTAGCGCGTCCAAACAAACAAACAAACTCTTCAGCTTTATATCTATTATATAAAAATAAGTCGGGTTTTCCTTCCTGCCGATATAAGTCCAGAACGGACGAACCCATTTCCACGGTTTTGCATTCGTTGGAAAGGTCTCGGGCTCCGTGAGGTTTATAGCAAAGAAAATTCAAGAAAATTTAAAGAGAAAAGCGGGAAAATCTTTTTTCACATACAGCGGCATCTCTGATACATAGCATGTACTACGGTGGCGAAACGGAGTTCGCCGGGTTTGCTAGTTAGTAGGTAGTATAGATTAGTAAGTAGATAGAATAGAAACTGCCTCTTTGGTCTAGTGGTCGCAAGCGCGACTGCTGAACGTGAGATACTGGGTTCGATCCCCGGGTTGGACAGTGTTATCTATTGGGTTTTTCTATGTCAAATTCTCAATAGGAGCCTGTTGTCTGGAATTGTAGCCGGTTAATAGCCGTGGGCTCAACCCCATCATTAGGAAAAAGAATATAAAGTCAACATCAAAATTATATGAAATAACTAATTACCGCCCGCGGCTTCGCCCCCGTTTTTCAGCATAAAAGGTACCTGATTTATTGTATTAGTCTGATGTATCTACTTATAAATTATATTACTGTAAAGTTTTATCAAAATCCGTTAAAGTATGTTTATGCGTGAAAAAGTAACAAACATCCATCCATACATCCTCACAACTTATTTATACCTCATATTAGTAGGAAGTAGGATATGTATGTGATATTTATATTAAAGCAGTCTTAAGGAACACGAAAATTAAGTACGGTAGGTAACGAACTGATACGGATGTGACACGATAGCTCAGTGGTTAGAGCAACGCCACGGCATGCCAGAGGCGGGGGGTTCGAGCCCCACTCGATTCAATTGTTTTTAATTCTCACGAAGTAATTTGATTTATGAAATGACTAATAGGCATTTATGTCGTGTACGTAGAAATAAAGGCAAACAGATTTGAATCCTATTTAGTTCTACTAACGCCATCTGTGGCCAGTTTGCAGCAACGCTATGAAACGTACGGCTCAAGGGGTTGTTTCAGTAGACGGTAGAGAGATGCTGAAAGCGTTGTACTTAGTTTACAGACCTTACCGAAAGATGGTGCTTTTGGGTGATAAGTTGCTTTTAGATGGACGCTGGAGTGTATAGAGGGCGTTAACAGCTCCTAAGTATAGAAGAATAGAGCGCATAACAGCTTTAGTTAATGAGAATTAACAGTATATGAAACAGTATCGTGTCGAGCATTTTTTTTGCATTAAACTAAGCGGCCCGATAATGTAGGGCGCGATGATGTAGTGACTAGAGTTCAGTCGCCTACTAGAGATAGATTTTTGATTATAAGTTCTATAGAAGTAATGTCAAAAATCTATCTCTACAAAGAGCCGATAGATCGGTTATTGGGAACGGCCATTAGAAAAACTAAGCGGACAAATAGACAGACATGAAAAGTTACTTGGTTTTGTATTATTTATAGATGTTCCAATGCATTATATTAATAATTTTAAGGGTGCTATTTAAACAGGCTTCTTTTTAATATCATTATTCGCCCCTAAAAATGTATGTTGCCTTCTAAATTACTAAGTCAGCCACAATTAACGAGCATCTAAATAATACTATCTTAGCCACTAGTTATCTTCTATGTAAGCCACTCTAAATATAACTCAGCATAGTGATTATTTTTTAGCATCTGAATTTGTAGCATGCATTCTAACAGTAAACTTCTAAAATACTATTAAATGACATCAAAAAATATATTTATTTAGCTTCAAAATTTTTAACTCAGTACGTTTAAAATATAACTCATCCCATATTATTAGATCGTCAAAATTTTGCTAAAAATGTCATCAAATAGTCGGTATATTGGCCACTAATATTATCAGAAGCTATTGAGGAGAGACGAAATAAGACTTTATTTTTTGACTTACAAGAGGAGGGAGGTGGTCGACGGAGCCCCGCTACGCGGGGCTCCTATTTCTGTCTGCAAGGTTAAAAGTAACCTAACACGAAGGGGTTGACGGGGGCTTCGTTCGCTCGCTTTGCTCGCTCACTGAAGCCCCCGTCAACCCCTTCGAACCTAAATTGTCCGTGTCGGGGTGTCCAAATTCCCGAGCTCGCTTCGCTCGCTCTTGGACCCTATTTAGGTGTGTTACTCAAATGAAACATGAAATGTTTTTTTAATTATGCCAAATTGCCAACCCCATTTCCCGCTTTTTTCTAATGTCAGCGCCGGCTGCCAATTTAGCAACCAGCGGCGGCTGCAAATTCAGGTCACGGCGGCGGTCGCGGAGTCACTTCCTAAACAATTACACGTGAACAACTCAACTCGTCGTCACATGAGTCGAATGGCGCTCTCTGATTGGTGCAAATGGCCGGTCGCTGTCGTTTCGCGTACTCGCGCCAAATCATACAGTGGCTATTTTCACGATAAAAGAATATGATGTATTATTTTACATGTTAAGTTATAATAAATGATGCTTTCTGTGGAAGCTTGAATTATATTTTTTTGAGGACGCTGTAAAACGTAAAATGGTGACGAGGTGTAAAATCCGTGGCCGAGTTAGTAAATTAGGTGGCAATGCATAAATAAGAAGGACAAGTCACAATAATTGATGATCTTTACTTGACGCTTTCTATAGAATATTTAGTGGGCGTTGTAAAAAAGACGAATTAGTTTATTAGAGGCTATGTCATTTTTCCGTTGCTTAGTTATAAAATTAGAAGTTTAATCATAAATACAGTGTTTTAGTTTAGTGCTAGTGTTGAGTGACGATTAACAGTGTTAGATTGAGGGTGTGCGGAATGTTTAATGCATGGGAGATCTTTTTATTCACAACGAGCGCTTAATTATGCGCGTAATTGTGTCGAAAAATGTACTAAAAGTGGCATCAGTTGTTCCCGTACTAATTTGCTATGATGGCATATCTCCTTGTTTCTATGATCTGAGGGACCGATGCACCAACGGTATTTCACTACGAAATATATAAATAACAAACTATATTTCAAACTCCAAGAATTTTGCACTATTAGGTTGTGACGGAGTCATCCTTCTTTCATCATTTAGTGCTGGCAATCTTCCATTGCTGGCCACTTCATTCATCCCATTCTTCTAAATTCGGTTTAGATTTTAACTTTAAATTTCAAAATTAGAACATCTCATATTTTTTTTGCATTGTTTCGGCATTCTTTGTCTGGTCTCCAACGACATCACTTGTGACCGCTGAACCGCTGTACTGTTATTATTTATTACCTACTATCTATTTATCAAGTGTGCAAAGCTATAAGCAAATAGTCTCTTTTGTAACAGTTATTTTTATACCTCTGTGTAACGTTATAAAGTGCAAATATACAACCTTCATCTCGCAATATACCTCTCCAACCATCCTGCAGTGATTTATTCAATATTCTACATTTGTGTCTGTGGAGGCTCCCTCCGATAGCTAGCCGAGGCAGAGAGGACGGAGGAGGGAGGCCCTCTGCGACACTGGCGCCCAACGGGGTATTGTGACGGAGTCATCCTTCTTTCATCATTTAGTGCTGGCAATCTTCCATTGCTGGCCACTTCATTCATCCCATTCTTCTAAATTCGGTTTAGATTTTAACTTTAAATTTCAAAATTAGAACATCTCATATTTTTTTTGCATTGTTTCGGCATTCTTTGTCTGGTCTCCAACGACATCACTTGTGACCGCTGAACCGCTGTACTGTTATTATTTATTAT
Source organism: Thalpophila matura (assembly GCA_948465475.1). Taxonomy (NCBI): domain Eukaryota; kingdom Metazoa; phylum Arthropoda; class Insecta; order Lepidoptera; family Noctuidae; genus Thalpophila; species Thalpophila matura. The sequence goes on along the minus strand of OX419183.1, from coordinate 5,813,924 downwards.
CTACTACCTATTTATCAAGTGTGCAAAGCTATAAGCAAATAGTCTCTTTTGTAACAGTTATTTTTATACCTCTGTGTAACGTTATAAAGTGCAAATATACAACCTTCATCTCGCAATATACCTCTCCAACCATCCTGCAGTGTTTTATTCAATATTCTACATTTGTGTCGTGGAGGCTCCCTCCGATAGCTAGCCGAGGCAGAGAGGACGGAGGAGGGAGGCCCTCTGCGACAAGGTACCTATAGGTACTTTTAACAAAAACAGTAACCAATTTTCATTTTTTCGTTTTCACTAGTTACCTACCACGAAAATAAGTCAATAGGTAAGTATTTATTTAAGAATATTATATTGATTTCATTACTTTTGGTCAAGTATTGGTTAAAGGGTAAAGAAGAAGAAGAAAAAAATATCAGAACAAATAAACCGAGGAAAATATGAGATTGGATAAAGGATATAAATGGAACAGAGTCACGTGTTTTCTATATTTTTTAACAGAGAGCGAACCGTGTGATCGGTTGTGGTATTGACAACCGACAACTACATTATCAAATGTAGCTATACCTATCTATTTCGAATTTTTAAATAGCTGAGCGGAGAAAAAATAGAAAATAAAATCTCCACCCTGTGTTGCCATTTACTTATTTGTCTTTAAAATCTTGTTCTTGGGTAACTGGTTTGATGGGCCCATTCAGATTGGAGTTACAATGATTCTTGTATAACGTTAGTTTTATATTACAGGTACCTACTTACTATATTGTTGTGTACAATAAATAAAACATTTCTATGCAGTTAAATCTACAATTTTGTATGTTCTTCAACGACTGAGAAGTAGGTAGGTAAGTAGTTGCACTTCAATAATTTTAATACGGCAGCAAAATTACCTCATTTAAAAATATATTAATTACTAGTGAACATGGTTTTATTTGATATACTTAGTTAAAAAGAAGAAAACTTATAAAGGTTCAGTCGGAATAATCGTGACTTGCTAGTTAATTAGTTTACCTATGGCCACAGCTTAGTGCTATAATTAAAAGCAGAGAAAGAAGTAAAAGAGAAAGACTATTTATTGTGGTTCCACACACTAAAGGACAAGTAAATCAGAAAAATAAATAAAAAAATATGCACAGCCAAAAATGGACTCGAACCCTTCTCGCTGCCTACTAACGTCCTTTATTTGACTCCATTGAAATTTCTATTGAATATCGCTCATAACCCGACTCTTATGCCTCGACCACGAAATGCGACGCTCCAAGCGAATTCGCCTTCGCTGCAAGCGTCAGCGTCGACCATCAAAAACAAATGTAGGTATGTCTCATAACTACAAGGCCACGAAGTAGACGCTGCAAGCAACAGCGATTTTCCCTACATTTATTTTGACGCTTGCAGCACAAGGCGAATTCGCTTGGAGCGTCGTTTTCGTGGCCCTCGGGTTAGGTTTTACATTATGACTCTAATGCCCGTTTTCACCAACACTAGGAGACACCTAAGGAGCTCCCTAGCGCAAAAAAACATGTCACCAACTACTAGGCGACAACTATGGGCTATCCATGGTTGCCTAATGGTTGGTGACATGTTTTTAGCGATAGGTAAATTCTTTTAATATTTACACATTTCACTTAGGTGTCTCCTAGTGTTGGCGAAAACGGGCGTAAGACTATTTTTAAACAAGTCACCTTATCTGTCTCCGTAGGTGTCACAACTGCACCTACGTCTAATTAAAAGAAAGTAAAATTAGAAATAACAAAGTCATTTTTAATCTCAAAGGTTATTTCAGTGGTTCTATTTTTAATGAGGAGTAAATTCTTTAGCGGACAACGGGTGCTTAGACCTTCGTAGCTAATTAACCCTTTTTAGACGGAGTTCTTTCGGGCGTGTGTTTCATGTTGAAGCCAAACCCTACCAAGAATTTTCTTTTCTAGTCTTTACTGAGTGAAACTTATTTATCTACACTATAAATATATAGTGTAGATAAATAAGTTTCAACATAAATAAGTTCAAACAAACAAACAAACTCATCAGCTTTATAATAATAAAGCTGAACCCGCAGGGCACTTTGAGGCGAGGTGACGGGGAGTAGCGACCCCGCGGTACCCGAGTGCTCCAGGGAGAAGCCACCGTTCCTCACCTTCGGCTTGCCTTTATTGGCTGGTCGGAGTGAACACTGACGAGGAACAGGTCTCCCACCTCTAGCTTGCCTTCATTGGCTGTCTAGAGTGGAGTCGCTAGAGCAGAACCCCTCTGCTCGGAGGGTGGATGCTGAGCGTAAGTGGTGAGTGGGCCAGTGATGCCGCCGGACCCTCAGGGAGCAAGTGATCTGAGTTTAAAGTCCAGCGAAGCCTATCCACCCTTCAGCCACTCACGTTTCTGTTGCCCCCTTTGTTGCGACTCGAGCGACTTTTTTCAAGGGGCCCAGTGAGAGAGTTGGCAAGTCTCCGTCTGCTATTTTTACATGTACACATACATTGTTCCGGCAGACGCCATAGGTTCACATAGTTCCCTTATCTTAGTCCCTTATCATCCCATGACAATAGCCCAAGTAGTTTCTTTTTTCCACACGTATTGCAATAGTCCTGCATAAGCTGGTGATTGTCCTTGGGTGTATTTCTGTGGTTCATGTAGGGGTGATCACCAGCTATGTCACCATTACATTTTGTAATCAAATTGTGAAGGGCCTCTACGTGTTGGCTTCGGCCCCACGCACGCCTTCGAAAGGTCCGGGACTCTTAAGTCCCGTGTAACAAAAACCATAAAAAAGCTGATGAGTTTGTTTGTTTGTTTGAACGCGCTAATCTCTGGAACTACCAGTAGGATTTGAAACATCTGTTTGTATACGATAGCCAAATTCACGAGATATAACATAGGTTATTTAAAATCACGCTATGACCCTTAGGAGCCGAGCAACGGGGGTCAAACCGTGGGGAACAGCTAGTATTAAGTAAATGTGAAGATCAGAATTTTAAACTTTGTAAAATGTTATCACTTAATATCATAGTTAATTTTTTTGTTTTAAAATTGTTTTTTTATAGCATTACAACGATAATGTATAAATAACGATTAATGGAAATAGGCTCGCCCCGTCGCCTTCTTATCAAGGTGATTTTCTATTCTTGTCTCTCCTCACCTCGCCGGTAGAAAAACACCTTTAGGGGAATACAGGCGTGATGTTGTGTTATGTTGTTTACAACGAAAACGAATCTACATAAGCCGAAAGACGTTACATTAGAATTATATGTACCTACTCATTAGATAGTACCTAATAAGTACTATAATTTATTATATAAAAAGATATACTCGTATAAGATCTGAATTTAAAATGCTGTTTATTATTTTAGTTTTATTAATAGTTTTATCAATAATATTTTATTTTTATTTTATTAGTCCTAATATTCACTAGGTACGGATCTACTATTTTAGGAACAAAAATTATATATAAGTACATAAATCATCATTGAAAATGCATTTATTAGGTAACTGATTAAATCATACCTTTTTCCAATTATGTATGGACCTCAAATTAGTTACGACGTCTTTATAAATCTGGTTTACCGATAAAATCATATGTATTTCAGTATCCGTATCTTATATTGTGCCGCAACTATTGTCCGTCAGGCAGTAATCAAAAATGTCGGCTGTACGACCACGCATTTTCATTCAGTGGGTTGCCAGTCGAGTATAGACTACCTACCCGTGGCGAAGGGCGAGGGGTACAATAGTAACATTATTATAAATAATTCCATGTTACCTACTTAAGAGGGCTCTCACATTTGGCACCTCTCTCGCTCGCACAGAATCATATTTTTTAAGAATGTTAAATGAAAATATGCATTTTTGAAAAATGTAATCTGATAGCGAACTGCGAGAGCCCCCTTAAGTGATACGTTTATTACTGTACTAGGTGCTGCCCGCCACTTCGCTTGCGTAAAAATTACGAGTCTATCCCACGGGAACCGTAGATTTTTCCAAGATTAAAGTAGCTTATGTGCTATTCCAGGCGGGATCACAGCTTATTTTTTTGAATATCTTACCATCATTATTTACTACCTAATTGCTACTATTTGGTTTTTATGTTTAAATAATTGCTAGTAAGATTTTAAAAAAATAAGCATTTATCCCGCCATTTTGACATTCACCCACAGTGGCACCACTGCAGCGCTTACTCACGCCTTTAATTTGAAGGCGCCCTTAGTCTCATTTGAATACGGATTAATAAAACTTGGAATAGGTACATAACTACCTAAGATGTGTCAAAAAGTCGGAAATAAACGTAAATGTCAAGTGTCAAATAAGATCATATCATCATATTTTGAACAGGAAAAGAGAAAGTCATAAAAGTTATGACGTGACTTATATGACGTCAAATGTCAGGTCTGAACGGGAATAAATGAATTTTTGTATGTGACCTTGTAAGTTTAAATTATAGGACTTCGAGTTGTTAGATTTTGTGTTAAGCGTATTATTATTATTAGATTGGATCGACCAAAACCAAGCTCCCAAATGTAGTGTGTTATGTTTTGATGTTATATAATTATGTATGTTTATGTTAGTCTTTAAGGTATAATTACGTTATGGGTCTCTGTTACCTGAATTAAATGATATAAGTACTAATTATTATTGTTTTTTTTTCCGGTTGGTAATTCAGGCATTTGATAATCGTACCTATAGGTTCTGCCTTTTACGTTTTCCTGTATCATTGATTTCCATAATGCGTGTTACAGGAAAATTGGCTTCGATAACTTAATTGGAAAAACCGGGCAAGAGCGTGTCGGACCACGCACTGTCTAGGGTTCCGTAGGAAGAAGTATTTCAGTCTCCCGACTGCAAATATAAGTTTGTATTTCAAAATATTATTATGAAATACAAATGTATTTTTGCGGTTAAACTGAAAATAGTGAATATTTCAAAAACTAATAAACGTATCTTGTTCAAACCAATTTTAATTGAAAGTATTTATTAGATGCTACAAGCTTGATTTTTTTCCGATTTTTTGATGACGCGGTTGGAAAACTACAGGGGGGGACACATTATTTACCATTTTCGGAGCTTCTAATTCACTAAGTATGCACTTAAATAAAAAAGGCATTTAGAAACCTTTATGTTATTTTCAAAGACCTATCCAACGATACCCCACATGAAGGGGTGCGATAAAATATTTTTTATCATCCCTCAGTTTCATATCTGCCCCCCCCCCCCCAAATTATTATATTATTTAATTATTTTATTTTTTATATTTTTTCTGCAGGCCTTTATGGCGGCTTACAAAAGACATCTACTTGTGAATGTGAAGTTTCATACAAATTGGTTAAGAACTGTAGATTTTACGAGGGTGTGACAGACGGACAGACAGACAGACAGACGGACATGACGAAACTATAAGGGTTCCTAGTTTTACTACGGAACCCTAAAAAAGGCAATTATATCATGGGTACCTAAATACTGCTATATTATGATCATGAAAAGTCAACGAATAACATTTACCAACAACGGATCCAAGAAACATTCATTGATCTTGTAACTGATGTTAACTGACTCAAAGTTTCGACTTTACTTCTTTCTGACTGCTCCTCTCATCTTTTTTTCTCTCTTCCGTTTTCAAACTTTTTAAAACTCCTCTTTCAGTATTGCCACTCTGGTAATCTTACATTCCCATAACTAACGAGCGTTGCCTTACTCATCTTACTTTCCATCTTACATTAATAATTATAATTGTGTTTTCATGACTTAATATAGACAACAAAACAACAATGTATGGCGCCAGTGATCCTATACAGTGACGGTTATGTGCGAGACATAACACCGGGGTGTTTAATCAAGGAAGTGTACAAGTCATATGGCTGCGAAGTCTAAGCTAACACTTAGATCATTTATATTTCAATCGCGAATAAATATTTTTATGAAAAATAGAACTTGCAAATTAAATCTCGGACCGTTCCAGAATTTGTAGTAGCGTACCATCATACATCATCATACATCATACGCATCTCCTTGTTTCTATGATCTGAGGTACCTACCTTTAATATGTATTTAAAACTAATACCTATAGATAATTTGATGAACAGAAAACCCTAAGACTGCTTTAGTTTTATCAGACACGAGATTTCTAATGGACTGCTTTAGATAATTTTTATTGTTAATTCATGAAAGAGAATCAAGTCAGTAAATCCGTGATTGTATAACAATATTGAATTCTAATCTCAATTGAAATTTCCTGTTAGACATTGAAGAAAAAATAACATCATTATCTAGATGCAACGTGAGATTACTGAAACCCCGCGGGAAGCCCAAGGGAAATTGCCTTAACTAACACGCGTGGCAGGGGATATGGGGTTCCATAAGATGTTATTAGTACGGACAATAATAGCGGTGGTCCCTCTTCCCGATAGAATTACAATGGCTATTGCTTACGACGATGACGGTGGTAATACCACTTTATTTTCTAACATTATTCTAGCTTACTCCGAAATAGTTTATAGTGGTTGTTTAGGCTAATAAACACGACAAGGCATAAACCGACTAACACGCTTATAGGAAATGTGTTTTTGCAATAAGAATTATAGATTCGATAACTTCTAAAATATTTGCTCCGTGAAAAATACAGTCACATTGGATTGGAATAGAAATGTATCCTAACAAAATTTTGAAAATAGCTTACCATTGTATGGCACTTATTTCAGCATAAACAAACATAAAGCCAAGATCTTACATTATGATACAAAGGTCAAAAGACAACATCTTCAGCTACACACCACGTTAAAGCTGTAAAAGTGCAAAAGTCAAAACACAATTAAAGTACAGCGAACTTTGTCCTAAGATATCTTTACAAAGTTATTATAGTGGAGTTGAACGGTGCAGCAGCACGTAGCATCCATTTGTTGACATGCGAACTCATTGCAGAACAAAACATGTAGGTACTGGCGTAAATTGGATCAGATTAGGTATAAAGTAATGAAGGTTTGTAGGTACTACAGACGTTTATACGACTTGATCGTATTAGATTTTCCATAGACAGCTGTCGAATCATCGAAATGATTCTTCTAATAATAAATTATCGGGTGATCTTAAAATCGGACCTTGGTTTATCTGACGATTGTCGTAACAACTGCCATGGTGGTTTCTTAAAGTGAAAGAATATGCAAGAACCAAACCATTCGATATCTTTCGGTCACACGTACCTCTGCTGCTAAAGTTTCAATTTAGTTTGATCAAAACATCATAACTTTAAGCCTTGCCACGATGCTTCATAGTAAAACCATTTTCCATGAACTTCCATCATTGCAAGTCACTTAAAAATCGTGCTGCTGGGACTTATGCTTCTTTCCACAGGTGTAGCCTGAGTCTACCACGCGAGCCCAGTTAGTAGACGTCACACGTCTTCAAATTTTTGGTTCTAGGTTTTGAGAGAAAATATAGAATATAAATAACTGAAATTCTAATAAAATACTACAGACTTTGTGGATTAAACAAAAAGAGAGATACACTAACATTAAAAGCACCAATAACCAAATGGACCTTTCATGTTGTAGAATTAAGCTCATCCCACACGTTCCCAGTGTTTCCTTTAAAAGTAACTGGAACATTTTATTTATTATCCAAATATTTTTATGTTGCCTTAATGTCTTTGAAGGCCTGCGAAGGTAGGTACTTTTATATAACTCTAAGAATATTTATAGACTCTTATTTTAAGGACAGCTTTGAAAAGAATTTAAAAAGAGATTCTAATCCGAAGTTTGAAAGCTTATTCAATTTTATTCGGTTACCAAATCTCATGTCACATGATTTGATTGGCTGGTGTCATTTCGGTGAACCAATCGAATCATAAGATCTTACATGAAATTCAAAAATGTATTTTCTGATCCTTATATCCGGGGTTCTTAAGCTTTCAAAACCTTGTTAGTTAGATTGGAATCATGAACAGGAATAAAGAGATACTTATCCTGAGCAGATTTGAAAGTATTTTCTGATTCAGAAAATACTTTGATACTACAGAAATTCTGAAGTAGGTACGAGTATCACTTGTCTAATTGAACGCAGTTCCATCTAGATACCTATCGATTTCTCAGTTCTTTGTTGTTTGTTTATAAATTCAATGTCTGCTGTAATCGAGTATCTAGTTACTAACAATCAGGATTTCTCATTGCACAACAAATAAATGGAATCGAAGATATATTTAAATCCACTCTGCTGCAGTTAGAAATGCAATTTACTATCCATGTTTTATGCAATATTGCTGAAGCGAGGCTTTCAGGTATCTACCTATATGATATTTCTCTTTTACATAAAGAATAACAAAACTTCGAAAGATGTTACGTAGTACGTAGTAAGATTTTTTAGGCAAATCATAAAAGGTAGGTACTTCAAACTTCAGTCATTTTTTGCCAATTTGATACCCTACTATAAAAACCACAACTTTACAGTTTTCACCCAAGTTCATTAAAATTAATAATAGGTAACACCGTAGATTCTAATGGTTCATATAAAACATTTAAATACATCGACCCCCTACTTATAGCGCCTCCATAATTAGCAACAAATTAGATTAAAACAACTATCCTTGTCATTTGCATGACAATGAATATAGAGATGACAATTGACATAAGAGCTTAATCATCGTGTAAATAAGCGGGATTTTTTTTATAAATCACATAAAACAAATTCAACTCACGTTATGCGCAACATCCATCGGCGCTAACAGCGGCAACTCCTGTCTCCGAGGCTTCCTCCACATGAGGACCACGGCAGCAATCAGCAGCACTGTCCCAGCTCCAATCACAGCCCCCACAGCAGCACTCCACATGTTCCCATGAACCTCCCACGATGACATCCCAACCCTCGCTTCAGACATCGCCTCTACGATCTTCGTAGTTGATTCCTTCTCCATGTTTTTGTACACGTAATCCAATGGTGTCTCATGCTCGCGCCTCTCAGTCCACCGGTTATCTGTAGATAACGAAATTAGCTTCATACAATAGTGTTACATCGATCCATTGTGTGTGCCGTGCATGGATTATACGTTACAGTGGAAAACTACGTTTATTATGTTTTTCAGATTTTTTTCTTTTTTTTTGTACGTTCTCTTATTATAATTATTATGAATGAGTTCTATTACTTTATCTGTTGTTGTATAATATGATGTAATAAAAGCTAGTAAACAATGTGGACGTGTCAACTGCCACGCGTCTTCTCTCCCATAAATCATATTCAGATCTATTTCCTTGGCGTAAGTGAAGGCAACGAAAATATCAGTTAGGAAAACAACAAGTAATGGTACAGCTGTCTGACATAATAAGGGTAATCTGGGATTAATATTTGTAGTTAGAAACTTATAGAGATTCTAATGTCGACTGTGAGTTATTAGTTCTCAAAATAGGTATACCTATTGGAATAGACCACGTGTTGGTGTAAAAAAGTCACTGAAATACAAAAACGTTTCGCTTATTTGAAGTAAAGGCAAACACGATGGAGGGATACATTTTCAAAGTGAAATGATCCCATTACATTACGCAGATAGCGAACTAATATCACGCGTCACTCGTAAATCCATTCACGCACAAAACACCATAAAAATTGGTTGTCACGTCCAAAAACATACACTTTTAGTACTTTTATGTAGACTTATTATGAAAACACTGAAGAAAGAGTTCAAATACCGTATTGTACTTAAATAAATATTAAAAAAAAAAATTTACACGTTCTATAATTAAAAATGAAGTGTTTTTTTTTTTCATTTTAAAAAGAGGTGACTCACCCATAAGGTTGAATTAAACTATTTGTTGTTATCTGTTGCAACTTTATACACGTGCGTTGGGCGGGCGGGCGCGCGCGACTGGTTGGCGGCGGGTCTTCTTATCATTAAACCAACTTGTTTACCCCGACGACGCACGCCGTGATCTGTGTCGCGATGTTGACTTTATTGCGTCGAAGTAATCGTACAATGTTCAACTGCTAATAATTTCCATACAGATGGACAAAAATTAAGAAACAAGTAAAGAACTTGGAACGCCTTTCAAATTCGAAAAAGTTTCCATTCCACACAATGGTTTAAAGATGGAAAAATTAAGAAACAAATGAAAAACTTCAAATAATTGATCATGTTCGAAAAAGGTTCCATTCGACACAAAAGTTTAATTAAGTTTTTTTAACGATTGTGTTATTTTTTAGTTAGAGTTAGGTAATATTTAACGACTACAAACGACGTCAAATCTCATTTCAAGTGATATGATTGGTCAAAGTTATTTCGGTAAACCAATAACAACAGCTAAAATGAGATTTGATAGCAGATTTACTAAACAGTTGCTTAAACATGCTTTGAAAAACTGGGTTTTAGTTTTTACTTTTCCACGCACGTAATCATAAAATGTTGACTAAGGAAACTAAGTTACTCTTGTGAAAGCAACCTGTCAGAACTTATCATGATGTAATAAATGGTAAGAGAATTTAGGACGCATTAGTCTTGATTCAATTTTGACGTCACGATGTTGTCGTATCGAATCATATTTTGTGGTGGTCTTTTTCTTATTGAATTACCTATTGTTTTTTTTACTGAAATTGAAATTGAAATTGAAATTGAAATCATTTATTCTGCAAATAGGTTACTAATAACACTTTTACAAGTCAATTGAGTTTTTCTTTTAAAACTAGATGAGGTCGGTGTTTCCTATCTGACTACCTTTGAGAAGAAACACCGAAACAAACTCAAAGTAAGAACTTACTTCATAGTAAGAAAGGTTAAAGTGGATGCAATCCTAGCATAAACTAGATTTTCTTCTTAAATGTCTGAAGATATAGGTCGGTAGAAAAATGGCTGGCTCTTTATTAGACAAAAGTTATGAAGGAGAATCACTTAATATACAAGGTGTAAGTAATGTTAGTCAGTCTAGATCTGAAAAGAGGTCATTGAACTCATAATTATGAACAACTTTTAAGTTTTAGGTACTATGGAACCAACCCAGAAACCGTGAAAAGTATTAGCTACTCTACCCCTACTCCATACATTTCGCTGATTTTTTTTTCGCGATTTGAGCGAGAAATAGTATAGGCCTATAGGCTATCTAATATTACGCTACAATCCTTAGGTGCCAAGCAACGGGCATGAAACCGCGGGGAACAATTATTAGTCGTTACATACAGGGTAAAATTAAAACCAGTGCGGATATTTTAGGAGGTGAAAGTACCTACTCATGAATATGATCAACTTTTATTATGGGACCGACACTGAAATATGAAAAAAAAAATCAGCTGTTCCCTACAAAAATGCACTACAACACGATCAAAATGTATGGAACAGCTGATTTTTTTTTCATATTTCCGTGTCGGTCCCATAATAAAAGTTAATCATATTCATGAGCACTTTCACCTCCTAAAATATCCGCACTGGTTTTAATTTTATCCTGTATAACGCCATCTATTGAGATTTATTTGAACAAATTCCTTTCTTTCTGATGAGACCCCGTGTATTGCAATGGGCAGTAGGCCTTACAAATATTTCCTCCATGTGGGAATCTAACCAGAAACCCATAACACGAAGCCAATCGTTTCGCTATTGCGACAAACGAGGCTTCAAATAAACAACTGCCATGTAATTACACTGTACGTGTGACGTTAATTATATAATGTGGGGTTGAGTGCATTTAATTACCCTGCTTGCAGTGCACGCGTGAGGTGAGCCATTAATATTACACTGTAGAGTTATGAGCTCTATTAAACTCAGGTGCTTTATTTATAGGGGAAGTATTATAAATAAGCATTTCTAGGGATTCAGTGAAAACTTATAATACTATTCAATTTTGAGTAGAAAAATAAAGACTAAGTACTTATAAGTGGGCACCTATTTATTTTAGTCTCAGACATGAAAATGTGATCAGGACCAGGCCCGTGCCGAACGGCGCGTATGTGTTCCACGCGCGCCTCAAAGAGATGTCAGCATCAGAGAGGGGGCCCATTAGGGCCCAAGCCTGCCGGGAAAGCGGGATCGTCCGGAAGGGATACCGCTGACCCGGACAAAAGGGCTAAGGAAGGAACATGGGTGGGTTTTAGTCAGTAAGAGTCTGACACTCCCTTCCGCTCCGCCCAGAGCGGGAGGGGTCATTTGATGATTTCCCATCCTCAAAAAAAAAAAAAAAAAAAAGACATGAAAATGTAGGAGATTAATAAAAAGACAACAATAAACCTACATGAGGCCAGTAAGGGTCCCCGTCAAGAGAGGCAGCTTAGGGCACAGCGGATCCCCTATGCTACATCAGCGATATCTCGCTCGAATCGGAAGCTAACCGACTGGGGTAGGTATTACCTCCACCTTACAAATTACTAGTGTTGGGCCGACTATCAGTTTGGCCGACTAGCTTTCGGCGGTGTTCAGGTGGACTCGGTAATGTTCGTCGCGCCTCGTATTCCTTGCCCGCGCCGCGCGAGTCGAACAAACAGGTTTTAGTTTACTTTGCATTTTGTCATAGTAGGTATCGTTAACATACGATCGCCGTTACTTAATGTTTTTTTTTTTTTATATAAAACAAATTCGATTCTATTCGATATAAATAAATGCGATTCTAAAATATATAATAAATAGGTGCTATTATGTTCTTTAATTAATCAGAGTTATTATTAGAAACTTGCGTTCAGAATTTATTTTTTGTTCCTATTACTGTATTATTTTGCCAATTGTAAGACTGATACTAAAATAAAAACAATTAATAACGAATAATTTCATTTCAATCACCCTATTTATATGAATAAAGTAATGGCCGACTAGTCGGCGTTTTTTGCCGACTAGTCGCCGACTATAAAAGTGGCCGGATAGTCGGCTTTACCGACTAGTCGCCGACTAGTCGGTACATCCCTACAAATTACTATAGCCAAATAACGCTACTATTCGGTAGCGTTGTATTCATGTGGTGAGCAAGGTCGCTAGAACTCCTGAGGATGCGCTGTGTTGACAGCGGGAGACATGCTTGTCCCCTAAAGCTGTTGGCACAGCGGATCCTTGGTGATGCAAGCGTTTCGTAGGCTACGGTAATTGCTTAGGTACCATCAGGCAGATGGCACAACGGATTGCGACGATCGTCGGGCTGTTTAAAAAAACAGTTTAGTGTTGGACTTGATCCTATTACAGTTCATACCTACATTGGGCCATTGAATAGTCAGCTTTCTATGTGTTTTGTCAACATTTTTAACACCCGATGTCGAAAAACGAATGTTGTTTGTTATAAGTTTGACGCCTATTTCTGTTTGTGGCTTCGTAGCTCCCAAACAGATGGACCGATGTTTTTTTTTCAGGGTTGTTCCTTAGCTATAGGCATATTTGATGAAAATCTGTTCAGCTGTTTAAAGTTACGAGCTCTTGTGTATAAAACAATTAGTGACTATAATTTTTTGTTTCTATTTTTCGTTCACATCTTTAAATCGTTTCTAAAAAAATACAAATGTTTAGCTACAAGAAATTCCAGAAGGTGAACGACTATTAGCCGGAATGGACCTAGGCTCCATTGCATTTTATTATATTTGAAGATAAGTAGGTAAGTATTTGGTACCTACTACCTACTCAACGGGAAGATGGAAAACGAAATGGAATATTATGAGAGCAGGCGATGGAATAATGTTGTCGCTGTTTGAGTACCTACCTATATCGCTTTTAGATATCAAATCCCACTATCCCACAATTAATATTATAGGCAATTGTGAATTTTGTGCGTGTGTGTGTGTATGTTTGTTATTTCTTCACGCTGAAACGGCTGGACGGATTTGGATGAAATTTGGAAAAGAGGTAGCCTAGGACCTGGAAAAACACATAGGGTACTTTTTATTCCGGAAAACGCGAGCGAAGCCGCGAGCGGAAGCTAGTAAATGCTTTATTAATGCTTTACAGTCCTTGTGGCGAGTAGGTACCTATTGATTTAAAACGTTTTGGGTGGGTTGTAATTAGGTACCTATTGATGCTCTTGTGGTACCTAATCCAGTTTTTAGGGTTCCGTACCAAAATGGTAAAAAAGGAACCCTTATGGTGCGACTTCGTCTGTCTGTCTGTCACACCTGCTTATTTCAGCAACTACTAATGCTATCGACTTGAAATTTGGAACAGTTATAAAAAATGCTTGCGCAACTTTATTGAAAACTAGCACTTCGCCCGCGACTTCGTCCGCGTGTCCCACAGGAACTGTGCATTCGTTCGGGATAAAAAGTAGTCTATGTTACTCAGTGATAATGTGGCTTTCTATTATTGAAAGAATTTTTAAAATCGGTCCAGTAGTTTCGGAGCCTATTCGGTACAAACAAACAAACAAACAAAAAAATCTTTCTACTTTAAAATATCTATTAGTATAGATCACGGGGTCTCATCAGGAACAAAGGAACATTTGTTGAAATAACTCATAATAGATGGCGTTATATGTATCGATTTGTTATTGAAGTTTGTGTAAAATTGCGAACATGAAAAAATACATCATGAAAAATATTTGTTAAAATTTTGAAAAATCCTTTAAGCACGGAAAAATGTATAGCCCGAAGATAGCCCGCGCTAAATCGGTCACATTTCTTTGTATGAGATGAGGCATCTGTACGTATAGTATTATATTATCTGTGGTATAGATGAAAAAAGTCAAAAAATGTTTTTATTTTCATTGCAAAAGAGCGGGGGTCCAAAATTTTAAAGTGGGGAAATTTGTAAGTTTAATATCATAATATGAAAGGACTTGATTTGCACATTTCAAAATATATTTTCATTTTATTTTATGTCTCCTAGTTTTCGACATATATGATGAAAAATGTCTGAAAAAACACCATTCCCCCTTATCTCCGAAGTTTGCGGATCGAAAAATCTGAAATAATTAGAGTTGATAGGAATTGACCCAAATATTGCACCAAATATAAAACGATTTTGCAGTTTTTTCAAAATCATCAAAATTCCTTCACAAACAAACTTAGTTATGCAGCCCGGTTTTTTTCACTTTATACGTCCAAAACTGATACGGAACCCTCGGTGCGCGAGTAAGACTCGCACTTGGCCGGTTTTTTTTAGTAACGTTAACTAGTCTTTTCAATGTTCTATATCATTTATATATCCGAGAACAGCAATCGCTCACACACACGACAGAACAGGGGTTTATTTTACAATGAAAATTACTTACTTATTACTTCTTTCTCGAAGGCGTGGCGTAACTGCACTAGTGAGAAGTGAACAGCAGCAATAACAGAAATTAATTTCCATCTATGTGCGAGGCGAGTTTTAATTTAGGTACTGCGCATAGTGATTAGTTCAGGCTTGGAAAATAAGCCTGAGAATTTCCTAGAAGAAAAAAAATACTATACTTAAATATATTTAGGTAGGACCTATTAAACCTACTTACCTAATTAATTTTATTAAAAAAACCGGCCAAGTGCGAGTCGTACTCGCCCACCGAGGGTCCCGTACCATCCTTGAATGTCTAAAAGTTAAGAAAACCGGACTGCATAACTAAGTTAGTTTTTGAAGGAATTTTATTATTTTGAAAAATCTGTGCCAGTTAGGAACATCGTTATATTTTTGGTGCAATATATATGTAAATTCCTATCACTGTAATTATTTCAGATTTTTCGCTCCGCAAACTTCGGAGATAAGGGGGGGGGGATGGTATTTTTTCAGACATTTTTCATCATATGTCGAAAACTGTGAGACATAAAATAAAATGAAAATATATTTTGAAATGTGCAAATCAAGCTCTTTCATATGATATGTCACTTGACCTAGTAACCCCACTTTGAAATTTCGGACCCCCACTCCGGCCCCTTTTGCAATGAAAATACAAAAACAATTTTTGACTTTTTTCAATTTCAATAAAGTTTAGCAAGCATTTTTTATAACTGTTCTAAATTTCAAGTCGATAACATTAGTAGTTGCTGAAATAAGCAGGTGTGACAGATAGACAGACAGACAGACAGACGAAGTCGCACCATAAGGGTTATTTTTTTACCATTTTGGTACGGAATCCTAATACAATTGAATTGAGAACCTTATCCTTTTTTAAGTCGATTAAAAATAAAGACATTACGTGCAATTGACCGAGAAGCAGTCCGAGCCTGTTTCTCAAAAGCGAATGTCTCATAATACCTAACTCAATAGATCTTTTAGTTGAATCTTACCTCATTCAGATTCCCCATGCATTTCTCCCACTGTTTCTACACAACACGCCTCATATCGTATAATGGCGTAATGAATAAACACGTCATTATGTAAGCCTGCCCGATCCTGAATAGCGTGAGTGCCCATTCATGACATGAAAGCGATGGTAGCGTGATTTCTTTTATAATCCCGGAATAGGAGGCCAATGGTACTTTTAGTAGCGTATTTTCGGTCTGTGGTACGGTGCGTGGATTCGATAAAGAAGAAAGTGATATAGAAGGATAGAGCTAAGTACTTATCTATTAGGTAAAATAATATCCAAGAATCCAGGAATGGTAGCAGGACACTTGCGCGAAAGACATTTGCGCGAATCCACCATGCGTGAAATTATTGGCGCTAAAAGCCATTTGCGCGAAAAGACACTTGTGCGAACACACTTCTTGCTGCTTGGATAAGATGTAAAAATTGAGCATACACGTTTTGTCACTTACGCCAAATCTATATGTAGGTAGAAAGAAAGAAAGAAAGAAAAAATGTTTATTCGGAGCATTTTGAAACACGTACAGAAAAGGAACAATAATCTCCCGTATTACCATTAGACAAAAATTAAGGTAGGTATCTGAGTACCTACCAAGAATGCCATTCCATGTAAAAAGGACAGCTAATATCACACGTACCTACAACGAAGGAGCAACTGATTAATGTTTTATTGCTGGCTGTTCCAACAAAAACAAATTAACGTCCTTACTGAAAATCTAACAAAATCAACAAGGATAAGCCTGACTGATAGGTCCGGTATCTTTATTTATCACAGCGACTTCGCGTACAGAATTCTAATGTCCGTACAAATTGGCTATGGAAGGGAACGCCAATCATCGCTGTTTCAATTCTTTTTTTGACGAAATTTCGTGAACAAAAGGAGCGGTGGATAAAGTTTAAGCTCCAATCTATACAGACAGTAGGTACTTACCTATGGGTAGGTAACTGGTAAAAGAATTTGCATATCTATGAAAATTGACGTTGTCGGTGTTAATATTCATGGAATTTGTATCGTATTTTTTGTCCAATTAGGGATCGACATCACGGCTTATTTTTTCATGCGCTCACATACCTACCTAGGTTGCAGGTCTACTAGAATAATGATGAAAATGTATGTACGTATACATACCTAATACATATTAGTGGCGAAGGGTGAGGGAAAACCGCTATAATGAAATAGGTATATTGGCCTGCAAAAATTAGGTAGGTAGGTACCTACCTACTACACTTTCTTCGTAGGTACTAAGTGTGATACTTATTTTTGCAGGCCAGTGTAGTAGTACCTAGCCTAAAAATTATAAATAATTTCCGTTTTACTTATGTCATAGGTAGGTACTACCTATATCAGCGCCTGCTCTAGCAGCTACGCCGCCCCGGCGAAATTTCAAATATGTAAATACAGTGAATAATCGGGCCTAAAAAATATTAAAACTCTCGTTTAGTTTCATAAAGAGGCATTGGTTTCCTACTGGTGCAACGGCAAACCAACACAATATTAGGTAAGTAGGGTATGTATTAAATAATAGAGTGATTCTCTGAAGTGGGTCAAAGTTTTATAATAAACTTTTCGATGTTAAAGGAAAATCCATGGAAAAATAGGTAAGGGTACCTACCTAGTTAGATGAAAGCAAATTATATGTTTTTTCCGAAAATATGTTTCTTGACTTTTCTGGAAAATTATTGACAGATTTTGGCATACAAAATATTATATTATATTTTTTAGGGTTCCGTACCTTAAAAGGAAAAACAGAACTCTTATAGGATCACTTTGTTGTCCGTCTGTCACCGGACCATAAGTGGAGCCATCTGCTCATAGATGGCGCCACTAAATGTATGCAGGAGCGCCATCTATGATCAAGATATGATATATCTACTATGATGTAAAAGCGGCATGGATGGCGCTATTGCATATTTCGAAACCCTTAAGGCGGGAGTCGTACATGCACTTGTCCGTTTTTTTTTTTTTATTTACCTGGTTGAAGTTCCAATCTAGAGACTGAATTTGGCCCTAAAAATATAATAGGTAAGCTGATGTAAGTAGGTATACGATGTATGAAGGTGACTGTTCACTCTCTCTTTGATAGAAATTTAAGACTTCATTAAGTTAGTAATTTACATTACGTCGGTAAGTAGATAGTTAAACTAACCTATGTAGCTAGAGTTCACTGTTAGCCGCAACCTTTTAACTTCTAATTGTACCAAAAAGCTTTAAAGTCACCCTTGTGGACCACCTTAGTTATATATTTTTTTGATAATATCGTACTTACTATATACAGGGTGTCCCAGAAATCAACGTCAAGCCGAAATCGAGCATTAGGCCAAGTCGTAACAGTTATCAGAAAAATATGAAAAAAAATCTTGGTCATGTACTTTTCAAATTATATGTATTCAAAAAGAAATCTTAAAAACTGACACCCTGTGATGATCTTTCAAGTCCTGTGACTGCAAATATTAACTTTTCTTCAGTTTTTTTTCTGTGTTTGACAGAAGGGTTATTCATAGTTATACGGTAGAAAAAAAAATGACGAAAAGTTAATATTTGCAGTCACAGGACTTGAAAGATCATCACAGGGTGTCAGTTTTTAAGATTTATTTTTGAATACATATAATTTGAAAAGTACATGACCAAGATTTTTTTTCATATTTTTCTGATAACTGTTACGACTTGGCCTAATGCTCGATTTCGGCTTGACGTTGATTTCTGGGACACCCTGTATACTTATCTCTACACACACATTTATGAGCTTAATTACCTAACCAAAATGAGTGTTCAAAAAGAAATCTAGACATAAAAATCTTGCCCTTCAGTTTTACTTATGTCGCGATATTGATTTTATCCTGCAATATTTTTCTACCCTGAGTTGAAATTATCTAAAGTAAGTAAGAAGTAGATAGGTAACTCAATATAAATTATATCAATCATTTAGTTAGGTTCGAGTAGGTTGCATGTTCATTCCACACGCAACAACGCATTTCATCGTGGGGTAGGTAACATTGTTCCAGTAATTGAATAAAAGCCGTGCTCTCATCATTTCGCATAGGTAATTAAATAAAATTCTTCAGGAATAGACTCGGATAGTGGCGACGAGGCTTTAAAATATCGGATGATTTGTAAAAAGTTCCTACTTATATTATTTTCAGTCAAGAAATTTTCGGAAGAGAATATCCTGACTTTTTCGTCAATGTCACATGGCCGTTCCCAATAACCGATCTATCGGCTACTAAACTGTATCTTTACTATCTCTTTCCCCTACTCGAAAAAGATTTTTGACGTAAGCTCTATGTATAGGTACTTAATAGAAGTAATGTCAAAAATCTAGGTATCTCTAGTATATGGTCTATTCTATCTCATATTTTCATGGCATACCTTCTTCCTAAATAACCAAGGGACATAGTACTTATAGTCTCAGCAGCCTCCGAAATAGATTTATGGGCTAAATTTTTAGATTTTTCATATTATTTGATTTAACTGTTTTTTTTAGGGTTCCGTACCCAAAGGGTAAAACGGATTCACAGATGATATAATTTCTGTTGCCGCTATAACAAATCTCTCATACAACAAACGTGATTTTTTGCAGTTTTTTTCTCGATCTTATTATAGGTTATAAACTTATAATATAGTGTCTAATGTAGTAGGTATAGATAATGGTACGGAACCCTTCGTGCGCGAGGCCGACTCGCACTTGGCCGGTTTTTTTAGGGTTCCGTAGTAAAACTAGGAACCCTTATAGTTTCATCCCGTCCGTCTGTCCACCCTGGTTTGAACAAGATACGTCAATAACTTTTTGAAATATTCACTATTTTCAGTTTTGAGTTTGACAACCGCAAAAATAAGTTTGTATCTCATAATAATATTATGAAATACAAACTTATATTTGCGGTTGAAAGACTGAATACTTCTTGCTACGGAACCCTAGACTGAGCGTGGTCCGGACACGCTCTTGCCCGGTTTTTTAGGGTTCCGTACCTCAAAAGAAAAAATGGAACCCTTATAGGATCACTTTGTTGTCCGCCGTCAGTCACCGGACCATAAGTGGAGCCATCTGTTCATAGATGACACCACTGTAAGTATGCAGTAGCGCCATCTATGATCATAATTATATCGGAACCCTTAGGGCGCGAGGCATACTCGCACTTGTCCGGTTTTTTTTAACCTAATTCAATGTTATTTCTAAACGGTCGTGTTTTAGTTAGCGCCATCTGTTCTCAATACCTGCAACTAAGATAATTAAAAAGCAAGATAGAACTGGAGAAATATAAGCGATTCTACATAAAAATTACAGATGGCGTTGTTTACAACCATATGAAAGCATTAAATATATTTTTCAGTGTTAATACGATTTTACAGAGGTGCTCGTAAATATTATTATAATGATAGGTATCAATCATCTGGAAATTTTATATTTTTTTTATATACAAGGGTTTATTTGTTTTTAATTAATTCTACACATAAATAACGAGACTAAATTATTTTTTTAACAACTTACAAATTATTGATTTATCTTTTTTACATAGGTACATGCATAATCATACTAAAATAACAATCACATTTTTGACTGAAATCCTTCATTTTTGTTGAAAGGAAATGTTTGTCTGTACCTCGCTACGCCAAGACAGATGAAACCTAAAAAAAAAATACATTTAACATTATGATGGAACAGGTAGGTATTCATTTTACATAATTATGTAGAAAATGTGGGAGATGTTTTTTCATGTTATTTATGGGACACGAGAATAAAAAAAAAACACTGCAGCATACATTTTTTATTATGATTGACCCAGACCAATTTAACTCTTTGAATAGTTAGTGAATTAATACTTCTTAGCAGAGGTTATTCAAATAAAGATGATCCATCATCAAAAATCCTTTTGTATAGGATGCAAAAGGAAATAATATTTTATTTGTACACCTTCACGCTCAAGTCCAAAATGACTATTGGGGATAAAAGTACCTACCTATTTTAGATCAAAGTTGCCACCCAAGCCATCAGAGGATATTATAGGTATAAGTTTAGCTATGAGCACCTTGTAACATGTAGGTATAAGTATTGTCTATTAATTTAATAGCAACTAACTTGGTTCATGGAGATAGTTAAACATATTTAACTTTAAACTTGTTTAGAATACACAAAAACAGTTTAGTAGGTAATTTTTTAAAACATAATATCAACAAAAATACTGGGTCAGAGAGTCGCCTTAGGGGCGGAGTAAATACAGTGGCTAGAAAATTACTGAAAATGAGGACAAACAATTCAAATACAAAACAAATAAAATATATTACCGAACGATAGTATAGACAATCCATATTTCCCAGGTAAACTTTTATTTTTGCAGGCACTGTTCGCGAGGTAACCTCCAATGCCCACCATACCCACAGCCCCCACGATTCTGCAAGACAGGCAGTCGCGGGGACGAGCATTTTCTGTTGATGTCATTGTCAATACCAGTTACATAAATTTTAATTATTGAATTACTAAATAATCGCAAAAAATTTGCAATTTATTTTTGTGTACAAATTGGCTTTGTTTGACACTTTTAAATTTTGACACTTTTGACAGTTGCGTTCAGTGTTGCCAGCTTTTTTCTGCCATATCCGCAAAAAGTAGCTGTTCAAACCACTAGAAACCACTAAAACCCAGAATCATTATAAAAAAACTTATATTATAATTATGTATAATAGGTAGGTACTAAAAATTACTAATACGCTTGCGATAAGTAAAAAGCTGTCTGAACTAGGTACCCTTTGCTTTTGAATTTTGATTGTTTCTTTGTTATAGCATGATTACCTCCGTCTAATCAGTTGGAACATTTGGAACTAGTAGGTCCTCATTACAGAAACTAACAGATAGATATACAGACAAAACATTGCTTGGGGAATCCCTGAATCTAATGTAATTAAATGAAATTAGTAGGTGAATATCTTGCTTACCAATCTGATGTCATACTAAATCACTAGCATAAACCACCAGCCACTAAAAACCAAATTCCTCCACTGAAAGAGGTGTCTAAACCACCAGTTTTAGTAGAAAATTCAAGTTAGCAACACTGGTGGTGTTTCACGTTCCAGTTTATGCAGTTTTCTGATACGTAAATTTGATTTTAGAATTTTATTATAATTATTTAATTTTTTTATTATTTTTATGTTAAACTTGTCCATTGAAATTATAGATGGGCAAACACCCGGGTGCTTTGGTAAACACCCGATAAACACCCGATAAACACCCGATAAACACCCAAATTTTGGGTGTTTATGGGTGTTTACTGGGTGTAATACCTAAACACCCGGGTGTTTTGCCCATCTATAATTAAAATTAAACTTTAGTAGGGTGTCCCTCGGCTATGCCACATGGAGGGAAAGTACCTACTTTAAATATTTTAGATAGGAAGTTTAACTTCATGCAGTATTCACTTTATTTTTAAAATTAAGTAGGTACCTCCATACTTATTACTCTTACCTACTGCATTTAAAGATTTTTTAAAAGTTGCTTGCTTCATCTGGGAATCGAACCGACCAAATCATAAAAAATGAACATTATTTTAATTGTAAGCATTAATTCCTTCATAAAAAAAAGTAATTTTAATGTATTACCTAAATACCTTTCATTTAAAAAAATCAAGCAATTCGGTTGCATAGAACGGCTGGACGAACTCGTACCTAATAGATTTTATAAATTCTTTTAATATAGATTATATATAAATTATAATCTATATTTATATATAAATATAGATTATAATAATAATAACAAAGTAATTTTTTCGGTTGTCAAACAAACTCAATAACACATGAAGAGGTGCGCGAAATATTTTTTTGTCTCTCCTCAGTTTCATGTAGATATCTACCTATAGGGTAGTCCCTAATTATTTTATTTTTCGTTATTTCACTACAGGCCTTTATGGCGGTGCATAGAAGACATCTACCTACGAAGTTTCATACATATTATTGGTTATGTGAACTACAGATTTGACGATGATGTGACAGACGGACAGCCAGACGGATAGACAAACGGACATGACGAAACTATAAGGATTCCTAGTTTTACCACGGAACCCTAAAAAATGATAACATTAGAGAAACAACTTCCGATGTAGGAGGTAGGTACTGGGTTTAGTGACGAACCAAGAAGAGTATTGAGGAGCTCAACTCAATATAGTAGGTACCTATTTAAGCATAAAAGTTTCAATAGACCTTATTAGGCAATATAAATAAATCATAAATGATGCGGTTTTTAGAAACTGCATCTATCGTCATCAATCGAACATTTCTAGTGCACTTGTAAAGCACACACTGACATAATTAACACCCTTTGTTCGGTTCAAGTGACAGCGAAATATCGTGGCTATAGTCTTGCTACAAGTGGGTCAAGGGGAAGACAAGACAATGAGTTGCCGTTAGCTCTGCAGTCATTTAACTTATATCATGTAGGGTTAGTACCTACTACCTACCTACATATTTGTTTAGCATGCAATTAAAGGTTCTTTTTAAATTTAGACGATTGGGTGTCGGACTGCTGCAATGCGATAGTCGTGCGGCAGCAGTGCGGGTGTCGTAGGTAGGTAATTCTATTACCCCCTTACTTAGATATAGACACCTCTTAACTTTAACCACTGATTAAATATAGGTACCTACAACTATCTTACATAGGTATACCTACATACTGAATAATCATTTTAAAAAGCTAAGGGGTATTTTTCTATTTTGCACGGAGGTAAGTAATTTTATTATTATTTAGAAATCGGGACTATTGTTGAATCATAGAGAGGACAGTGATGACTCGTTGAACAAATCCGCCAACACTGGGGAATTACCTACCTACGCGGCAGATTATTTCCGACACACGAACTACAGTTACCATTCGACGCTTTTAGTAGTTCCTACTAATTTCCTTTTCCTTTAGTTATGCGTCTGTTCTTTCTTTGGTCGGCTCAGGAATGCTTTCCACTCAAATTCGCTTACTGGGTTATCTCAGTTCGTTGGCAGTCGTTAATATTTAAGACGCAGCAAATGTTTTTTTCCTTTCATTCACTACCTATAGGTACCTATAGGTACCATTATAGAAAGCGGGTACATTGAAGATATTCCAGAAAGAAAAAGTCAGGTACTGGGACGTCCCGACGACACGGCGCAGCACACGTTGAAGGAGTGCCCAGCTTGGGCAGTGCAGCGCCGTGACCTCGTCGCGGCGGTCGGTGCTGCGGGTGGCCTCTCGCTCCGCCGTGATTGAGGCCATGGTCGGCAGCGAGAGCCCTTGGAACGCCGTCGCCTCCTTCTGCGAGGAGGTGATGGACGCCAAGGAGGCGGTGGAAAGGGAGAGGGAGGCAGTGTCCTCTCTCCCCATCCGCAGCAGATGCACCGGGCGCCGTAGGGCGGCCAACGATCTCCGGCCACTATAGGGTGCGGCCTGCGGGCGGCGGACTTGGGGTGTCCATCGCCCGAATAGAAACAGGCTCGAGACGGTGGCGCGCCGTGTTCAGCGCGCGCCGCATTGAAATCGAAAAAAAATAATCAGCTGTTCCATACATTTTGTTGAGTTATGTGAACATAAATGTATGGAACAGCTGATTTTTTTTTACGATTCCATGGTTGGTCCCATAGTAAAAGTTGTTCATAATGATGAGTACCTACAATCACCCCTTAAAATATTTCCACTGTCTAACCTGCCACCCTGTATAAAAAGAAAAGTCCTCTTGACTCGCTAACTCATCAACGCCCAGCCAAAACCATATTGGTTCTACAAAGCTGACATTTTGCACAGAGGTTACCTTTATGACGTAATCGAGGCCGGATTTTTTAAAATTTCCACGGGATACTAAGGTCCACGCGGACAAAAGCGAGCTGTACCTAATTATTAACCGATTCCAATCATACGTTACTGCAGCAGCGCGGCGTCAGGAAGTATCATGCAAGTGTATGTAATGTACGTATAATTAACCAAAGCCGATTAAACCACTAGGCTATCAATTACCAATGTAGGTAATTTATTAATCAAAATAATGTGTGACTTCCCTTATTTCCGTGGTGAAAGACGTTTGGATTACGTGTGGCAGACCTCAGAGGTAAAACTACACTTTCCGAACTATACACCGAGACATTCCCGCATGTAGCTAGCTACTACAGTAGCCAAGAAAACAGTTATGGATCCGTCAAGGTTGTCATCAAAGTTCTGAAAAACAATACAATACAAACTATGGATAGTATCGATAAGATCGATAGTATTGATAGTATCGATACATTTGATAGGTGCTTTCGATCGAAAGAATTTTGAAAAAAACACGATATTCTTGCTATCGATCTACTATCGATAGGCAGGTAGGTACACATTTTTTTTTTCAAATAGGTACCTACTTAAGTAAATAAAATATTTGCGAAAACTTACCTAAAAAGTAGTAAAAAGTCAAAATCTTCACGTACAGAAATGTCAGAAATACTTACGTGAACAAACTACAAAATGAAATAAGTTGTTAACAAATTGGGGTTATTAATAAAATAATTATAAATATGGTATTTGATGGCACGAGGAAGTATAGGTACAGTTTGTAACCTTTCCACCAAGAAACTGACTTTAAAATGTATAGTGTTAAGCGACTTCTGTCGCTGACTGTACCAACCTAAACCTATCAGAGACCTAATAAATGGGCTCCAGGACAAGATTAAGCGTATAAGATATAAATGGAAGCGAAACAAATTGGTTCTACCTGATGTGGGGTCACGGAATTAAATTAACTTTACAGGTTCAATTCATCTTTTACTACATGTTAGGCACATTTACCACCTTATTTAGGTACTCTGTATGATTAGATCATAAAAACTCAATTTATGGTCTGTGAAAATCTTGTTAGAATGATCGTCAAACGTTCAAATTATGTAATGTGGATTTCGATTTAGATAATGTGATGAAGTCACATAAACATAATTATTATGTATTTCGAAAAAAAATTACGCGGTTACATTTTATATCTTTCAAAATCGAACAAACTCGTATGTTGACCTATAGCCACTATAATAAACTCAAGCCGCTACAAAAAAATGCTACCACAAAAATTACCTTGCTTTTTAGGGTTTCGTACCCAAATGGTAAAAACGGAACCCCATTATTGAGACTTCGCTGTCCATCCGTCTGTCTGTCTGTCTGTGTGTCTCCAGGCTGTGTCTCATGAACCGTGATAGCTAGACAGTTGAAATTTTCACGGGTGATGTATTTCTGTTGCCGCTATGACAACAAATAGGTAAGTACTAAAAACAGAATAAAATAAAATATTTAATTTAATTTAATATCTCCTATACGTACAACAAACGTGATTTTTTTGTTCGTTTTTGCTCGATATTGATAACGGCACCAGGCAGACGCTTGAAATACTCACAGAATATTTAATTATATATACACTTAAAAAATAATTTCCATACAACAGACATGATTTTCTTGCCGTTTTTATAGATAATGGTACGGAACCCTTCGTGCGCGAGTCCGACTCGCACTTGGCCGGTTTTATTTTAAATCCTTTCATAAAAATAAAATTTCTCCTTATTAAACATGATTTATCTATGGCAATTAGCGTCAAAATTCTTAAATTTTTTCCACACAAAAAAAACTACATTCCCGAAAATTTTCCTTCTTGGCTTCGTTAACGTCACGAAAATTATAAAAAAAAAACCGGCCAAGTGCGAGTCTGACTCGCGCACTGAGGGTTCCGTACAAACTTGTATGTAGATAGTTCATCCATCATGGGAATTGAGTCTTGAAGATTTTTGCCCATTTTGTTTGGGATTTTTAGTTTAAGCGGACAATAGGATTTCTATTTTCTTCTTATTTCATCGTAACACTTTAATACAAATACAAATACTCAAACCCGAAACAAATTACGTTTTCCGTGCCGGAATTGAACCCGCGACACGGTGCTACAGACTAACGAGATCGACGAAATTAATTGGTAATAATTCTGCGAGGGTCATTATTGCGAGAAAAATCTTAACACCGCGATTCAGAAAAATACGTTATCTGCACAACGCCATCTATCGAAAACGTAGATAAATCGTCATAATCAAAAATAACTATGTAAGTTGTAACTCGTTTTAAACTATAGCAAATTCTTTGTAGCTTCTGAAAAGGTCTTACTGAAAAGGTACTTTAATATATAATCTACTAAATATATAATATTAGCCTTTTGCCCGCGACCTACCTACAATGCTTACTGTAAATAAAAATATTT
This sequence comes from Thalpophila matura, assembly GCA_948465475.1. Classification (NCBI taxonomy): domain Eukaryota; kingdom Metazoa; phylum Arthropoda; class Insecta; order Lepidoptera; family Noctuidae; genus Thalpophila; species Thalpophila matura. Next base: position 5,786,596 of record OX419183.1, on the reverse strand, counting down.
TATTTATTTCTTTCTATAGCGCCAGTAACGCTATCTAGCTTTGAATCTAGCAAGAACAAATATTCAAATACATGAAACACATTTCCGCTATCGCACGCTAGAGTCATAATTATTGAGTAAACTAAAGCAGTGGTATAGCTATTGAACAATAAAGGGCGTTTTAGTATATTTAATACTGCTAAATGTTCTTTTAAAATTTTATTTAAGATGTTTGTATTCTTTCTAATTATCAGTTAATATTACTTACTATTTTGTATACAGTACATATTATTTTGTATAGTACTATAAGTTTATACAACTTGTTATCTCTAGGCGCTTTAAGTAACAAATTGTACATAACGAATATACCTAATTGCTTTGTCCCGTTCTTAGTTAACTATAATTTAATGTCTGCTCAAATAGGTGCTTAATTATTCGGTTGGTTTAAGCGGTACCTAATTAACTTTACGATAGATATTGTTGATTATTCGATATAATATTTAATCACCTAGCTTACTAAAAATTGTACCAAATTTTAAAAATAGATGGCAATACAAGACGCCCGGTCGTCGCTGATGGATTTTTTTTCGCAGTTTCGCTCGTGGTTGGATTTCTTTCCATGGACCCGTGAGTAGTTTGATTGCGTGGACGAAGTTTGAAATTTTAACACCTCCAAGGGACTGTAGACCTTAGTATTTCATATTCTACCTCCACCTGTTCTTGAGAGAACAATGCTTCAACTATGTTCTCATAGATGGCGCAATTTTCAACCGGCGGACAAAAAAGTGATCTTATAAGGGTTCCGTTTTTCCTTTTGAGGTACGGAACCCTAAAAACATTGTTTATAAAATGTTTGGCCGCAGCGGATACACAATCAGAGAGGAGATGAATAAGGAAATTGTTCAGATGCTGAATAAGTCAAGGAAAATTGTTTTCCGACAAGGAAGTTATTTTAACCAGAAAAGTGTACTTATTACATTTAAAATGGAACCTTGTTTATCATTTATTCGCGGCGCATTCGTCAGATGTGTACGAACCCTTAGAAATCTCAGATAAATAAATTAACCAATAAAACAAATTAATACCACAATTATTTTACAGAGGCTGTTTCATTTTTGAAATCTTACTTATTTACAATATTTGCGTATTAATATTTAATTACGATAACTAACAAAGAAAACATAATTCAACAAAATTTTATCCTACAAAGCCAATCATGAAATTGAGCAAAGACATCTAAGATATCTAAGTCATAAGATCATCTAAGTCTTTGTTCAATTTTAAGTTTGGTTTGTAGGTACTTATACGTAACTACCTATAGATCTAAAATAAATATCTAGCAAAGTAACATAGAACCTAAATAATAATGTTCATTAAGGTAACATAATGGGCTAGGCAATGTAGCCCGTATTCTATGAACGACCATTAAAAAAATACATTGTTCTAATGAGAAATTTCATTGTGTAGTTAAGAAATATTGAAAAGAAAATTGACTTCTATTGTTTTATAAATTACTAACAATTTGTGCTTTGCCTTAAGTTAAATAATAATGTATTAAACACATTAACCTTTCAGAATAAATTGTGGTGAAAACGGCATTATAATCCATTTTGTAGTATAGAAGACTAAGCGGATAAACACACAGACTACTAGGTTCTAACTACACATACTAGCTTCCGCCCGCGGCTTCGCCCGCAGTTTTGGGACAAAAAGTAGCCTATGTGTTATTCTGATGTAGGTAAGTAGGTATAAGCATATTACTGTAAAGTTGCATCAAAATCTGTTTAGTAGTTTTTGCGTAAAAGAGTAACAAACAAGCATCCATACCATCCAGCCATACCTATACATCCTCACAAACTCACTCACACAATCACATCGATTTTGCAATATCAGTCACTAAGTAGGTACTTAATTTATTGTGAAAAGGATGTAGGTAGGTAGGTACCTACTTAACTACTAGGTACTTGTCATTTCTAATGCAAAATTTAAATTTTATTAAGTTTTGTTATTTTACTTTACTACTTTACTTTTTTAGGTTTTACCCGACTACCCCAGAAAGAGGGTAGCGTTTTTCGAGTGCATGTATGTATGTATGGGTGGCATGTTGACAATTTTTTTTAGAAGTTATTTTATTTGTGTTTAAAGCATTTTAAGCGAAAATATAATTTGAATTGCTAACACGCGACCGCCTATGCCTAGTATCAATTACTTTGGTTTGTTGAACGCGTGACAATTCGGCACTGAAAAAAATGGTTTGTCGGATTTACCAAATTAGCAAAGGTTGGCTGAATTACATGGAAACTACGATAAATATAACAAAACCTCGCTATTGAAGTTAGAAGACTAAAGAGGTTGAAGTTGGTACCAGAGTTCTGATGTAAATCAACAAAGAGTATTGTACATTTTACCAAACAAATCTCAACAATTTAGTTTGGTTACAAAATATAGGTGTAATCTACCAAATAAAGGGCACTGGCAGACGCCCATAGAACGCTGGGCTTCAGATTGTGTAGGTCGGTACAGATATGAAATTAGTTTGGTGTGATCGAGTATTTCAGGAGTATTTAAATTCATTTTTTATTTGTTTTTGTACGTAATTGGGTTAAAGAGAAATCTTCGTATTTGTGACAATGAGGTTAAGTATGGTGTGAATGATCCAATGAAGCACAGCCCGACTGCTTAATGAGTTCTCAATTCAAAGGTTTTAGTTGCTGTCGAAATGATAATGGAGGCACGAGCCAGGGCGCGTGCACCCTTTCTTGTTTTATTGTTTTTTTTTAAATGTCAACGCCATAATCATTTTATTTGTTATTTATTTCGATTTTTTATTTCAATTCTTAATCTCTAAAATAAATTAGGCAAAGAACAATTAAAATATATACTCACAGGCACAATTAACCGGCCACCTATGTTTAGTGTCAGCACGTTTGTTTAAGTTAAATAGAGCATATCATGATGAATGTTACTTCATAAGTAGCTACTATTACTCTCACTGCTTTTCTGATTTGTGTTCCCGAAGCATTTTCACGATTTCGAAAGCAAACGTGGTGACACTAAACATAGGTGGCCGGTTAATTGTGCCTCTGAGTATATTTTTATTTTTGGTTAAGCTTTTATTACTGTACCAGATCAAGCCCAAAACTGCCGACGTCCTTTGGTACAACACCAACTTAATATGTTTGGTAAAATCAATCAAAATTTGTGTTAGGACCGAAATCAACCGCAAACTTTGGTAAGATTTACGCAGAATCTGTTAATCCAACCTAACTTTTTTTTCAGTGGGTCGTCGCCGTCGTACGGATTTCATCCGAGCTGTTATTATTGTTTCCTGTCACGCTGATCAGCAAGTTTAATATTATAACTATACCACAGCAGCTGTTATTGACTTCATACAAATCGGTTAAAAACTATGGATTTTATGAGGATGTGACCGAGGGATAGAAAGTCATCGTCAGTGAAATTCTATAGTCAGAGCGTAAGTAGGTAAATAGTCACCTCCACGAATGTTCAAGATGGATTTTATTTGAATTTTTTGTATGTGATTTATGATAAAAAATAACTATATCTACTTATTTATTTATTATATGTATAAAAAAAAAACCTTTATAGGTAGATAATTATTTTTATTCGATTAGCACTTGCGCGCAGACTACAACAATTCGTACTTAAAACCTACTTATGTCAAGAATTCCTGCTTTACGAGATAGCAATAAAAATTATAAATCTGCTAATTTTGAAGGTAGGAAAAGACTTAATAATTATGTTATAGGAAATAAACCAACAGGCGAAAGTTACTACAAACACATAATAACAGCTGCTTTAGATAGGTATACTTTGACACCTTACGTTCGACAGCGATTAGCATTCATCATTCATGCCTTCGTGTATTATAATGTACGTGGCTAAAGAAAAACCACATTCATAGCCAATTTGAAGTACTCATTCAAAACCCAACAAGCTAAAGGTCAAGCGTTGCATGTGAAAGAACATACTGTGGAACAAAAAGACGTGGAGAAAATCGTCACTGATTTATTACATACGTAGCCTCACATCTTTTTCCCATGGAGGCAGGTAAAACTTCTGATTTATTAATAACGTAATAATATTTTAAATATGTTATGATGACCATACATACTTATTATGTTGAAACTTTTTTGAGACTGGTCGTTGATAAGTACCTAAGTAAGACCCTCTATAAAATTTTTATTAGTAGGTATGTTTTAATATCATGGCAATTAAGAATGCCAGAAATTGGCCAAGACCTTTTATGAATTATAAGTAGTTTACTTAAACAGACGATCGAAGTATGGTGTAGGCTCCACTCGCCCCTTAGAATTCACCCCGTGTATTAAAAAGTTCCACTCGCCCCGTTTTGAGGGTCCCATTCGCCCCGTCCGTCGTGCGGGGCGAATGGAACTTCAATCTAAAGGTTTTTTAGTAAGTAGGTATAAATACCTAGCACATTTTGCTCATTTGCGGAAACTGTATTTAATAAGCGTTATGAGTGATATTAAATTTTATTTCGTAAAACAATAAACTATTTTCTACCTTAGCCAAATCTATTCTATAAATGAGCCTATAGGTGCAGTGAGTAATAAAGGGTTAAGTGTTTTGATCTCGCACAATGTGTCACAATCATGTCGCAATAAAGAAGGAAAAAAAAAACAAAATTTTTATTTAGCACCATAACCTTTTTCCCATTGATAATTTAACTAAGATCACCTTCAATGGCACTTCTTACCATGTAAAGTAACCGTTCTACATTCGTTAACATACCATAAATATTCTACCTCGCTCGTGCTGCGTTCAGTAACCCCATAAAGTGGAGTAACTTGCCTGTATCACTTGTTTATTTTGATCTCATTTAATGATATCATTGTGGTAAATCAGTTTTTGTGCAGTTGCAATAAAATGTATAACTACAATAATTTGTTTAGCCTATTAATATATTCATTATGCTGCATCGAGGTTTATCCTCTCATTGTCAAGAATTTATTTATGTGCAGAATGCGTTGTTTTGCACTCAGTTGCTGATGTTTACTCTCCAGTAGGTAGTTTTGGACTTTTTCCGTTTTTATTTATTGAAAATATGTCTTAGTTCGTAGGTTTAACTAAAGTGTAGAAATAATAAAACAACAGGAATGGGTTGATTGATTTTCTCTTAAGTTTTATATCAAAACTTAAGGCGTCATTTCGCAATAGTGTTTTGCAGATTTTTTGTCAATTACCTCTGTTACAGTCACGTAGATAATCAACAAGGTACTTATAATATTTTATCTATTTACATACATCCCTATATTGTATTATCCTATAAATAATTATATGTGGTTTTCCTAAAAATATATCACTTATATGGTATGATTAGAAATTGATATATTTACTAACAGGAAAGAGCAATAAATTACGAGTATATCAGTTATTGTAATTTATTGTAATTTTGTATGCATAAAAGCTGAAAATAATTGTTCAGTTTTATGTTAACCATTGTTTATTGTTATGTGCAGTTATATATAAGACCGATAGTGTTAATTATCGACAGTAATGACTAACAGCGTTTTTAACACAAACCAGATTTAATTTTCTGCGAAAGTTTCAAACATTGTCACTGGACAGAAAGCGAAACCGCGTTACTAGGATTTCAGGCTCTATTTACTCCATATGCGGTAACGAACACCATTACATAAGCATTACTTTTTACGTATAATTATATAACTTATTTACCATAACTTGAAACAAGTGAACTTGCTTGTTTACTCGACCGCTAGACATAGCGCGCGCGGCAGTCGCTTACCGCCATTCGTCGACCGCGCTACACTCTTGGTCAAATGTTTTGTTTAGTACAATGGCGTGCGTCTAGGTACTTCATAAACACGCCAACTGTTTATGTTTACAAATATGGGCCCGTTTAAACTGTGCCCATTCGTTGGGCAGCAATTGTAAACTATTGATAAATTAATGATTAGCCAGAGCGCAATGGAAATTCGGTTTCGCTGACTGCTCTTGAAAACTTTTCTTTTTGCAGTTTTCAAAGTGAAAAATTGAAATTGGTGACGAAGTATAATTGAGTGGAGTGTAACATAAGTTTCTAATTTATTATTAAAGTGTTTTGATGAATAAAACTAGTTTAGAAAGTTAGTTTAATTGTTTTTAATGTGAGTAAACTACAAGATAGAGTACCTACTAAAACTTTTAATAAGAAGAATACAATACACACACGAAGGTAAGATTTTTATATAATATTAGCTGTAGTTACCTACTTATTGAGCATCAGTTGAATAAATAAACATGACAGTGAGTAGGTATAATGATTACTCTTAAGGATCGTCATTATTACTTTACAGTTTACATGCAAGGCAGTGTAGTAATTCTGTGATGTTAACAATGGTATCACAGCGTATAAAAGATGCAAGGCCAGGGTTAATAAGGCAAGTGTCATAAATTTTAAATAGCCTGTTAATAAAGTTAGTTCACAAAGTAGGAAAGTTTTAGCCCTGAGGCTATGTTACGGCTTGTTCAGTAGGTACAGACGTTATTGTTAAAATTTAATGTTGGTTTTAATGATACAAGTTCGAATTCTTGGTTAAGCATAAGTTTGTTTGGATGTTAAAAAGTGCGTTACTAGATTTTTAAATTATAAAACTTTATGATTATAAATAACATGTAAACTTCAGGTTTGTCCGATTAATTTTGAACTCGAACGGAGCTCTTAGTCAGCATCAGCTCATCACGGCGAGGTGGAAAACTCAAAACTTCAAAAGTAATCGGGGAGACCATCAGATCATAGAAACAAGGGAGATGTACCAAGGCACTATCGAGCTTGATGCCTGATTTTGAGCAAATTGCTCATAATAAAAACGTACGCGCTGGCGACGAACACGATCGATGGTATAAATACAGTGTTTTAGTTTAGTGCTAGTGTTGAGTGACGATTAACAGTGTTAGATTGAGGGTGTGCGGAATGTTTAATGCGTGGGAGATCTTTTTATTCACAAGGAGCGCATAATTATAAGCATAATTGTGTCGAAAAATGTACTAAAAGTGGCATCAGTTGTTCCCGTACTAATTTGCTATGATGGCATATTTCCTTGTTTCTATGATCTGAGGGAGACCCGATATAATACCTGAGTTATGAATACTGTAAACCATCATTCATGTCGTTTTGAAGGTTCAGTACCTATTAAAATATATGTATAACAACATGATTGCGCTTTCTTCACCATATAGGTAATATGATTACCATCAAAATAGCTTCTCGGGGAGTGTAGAAAATGTTTGCAACATCCAATAGGTACTTCGTAGCCCTAATAACATCTTGCATCAGTTATTCCATACTTTCATGATTATCTATAATAGACGGGCGGCGCGGGCGCTTACGTGATGGAAATGATAAATGAAAAACAACTTGTGTCACAAATCAAATGAAAGATAGTTGTATCCGTATCTATGGACACAATAATTATTTATTCATCGTCCGTATTATCATTTTATTTCCCTATAAGTATCTACTGAAAAGAAAACTTTGTACCTACCTACCTACCCCTTTTTAAGTAACTATATTGCGTGCATGGAGGAGTGTGAGATTGGGCATAGTTAAAATTTATTGGAGGAGTGTAGAAAGCTAAATTTGATACACGATACCTATACCTAAAAACAATATACAATAATTAAACAAATACATTAAATTAAATCTTAAAAAAATAATTTAATTTAATTAATATTTAATTAATTTAACTATCGCACGGTGGTTGAATTTCGACCACTGTGCGACCACTAGTATCTATTTATAAATTTGGTTAAAAAAATATAAACTTTCAAAATAAAGGGTAATTATTTTGAATGGGTTTATGTAGGTACTTAGTTTACATTCTGTTAGTAGCGACAGTAATTCTAATTTGGGTCGTAGCGTGATGCTTAATAACCTATAGGTAGGTACTATTTATCATAAGTCTGGCTATCATATACAAAAATATTTTTTCGAATCCGACTGGTAGTTCCAGAGCGCGATCAAACAAACAAACAAACTCTTCAGCTTTATAATATTAGTATAGATTTCAAATGAATTCCGAATTTTAAATTTAGAAATAGCAATGCCATAATATTTTAGTATTCATGCTCTATTTGTGCGCAAAAACTTTGGCGTTGAAAACAAAATGCAAATGTAGCGAAACTTTTCTTTGAAAGTTCAGCTATTTGTGGCAACTGATGCAGGTTAATTTGCATCTTTATCCTTGGGTTATTTTAGACGAGGCTGCTTTTTATATTTTCTTTTGCATAAACAAAACATAATCTACAACGTAGAAAAAAGTTTAACAACAGTGTAGGCACTTACTTTCCATTCCAACTGAAAATATAGTTTTCATTCATCACAAACAATTTACTTATTTTCTATATGGTGTGCGGTGGCCGTTTTGCATCACATTTTTTTTCTCGTCTTTGTTTTTATTTTTTATTATTATTTCTGTGCGTCATGTCGACGCAAATCAATGCATTTTTTTTCTAAATATAGCCTTGTTTATACCTACATGTTAATAACAGAACATTTATTGTATTATCAAACTGAACACTGAACTGTTCTAGTCGGACCTCATCGCGTTATTAGCATCGAGTTTGAAACTACACGGACATGCCGAAAAAATGCATTCGAGTAAAATCGTAATCAATCATAGGTAAATTGTTTTATATTTTCGACTGGGCAATTAATTATGATGTGCATAGAACGTGAATACTGCCGGATTAATAGTCGCTACAAAACATGCAAGCAAAATGCAGATTAAAACGATAGCACTGACTATTTTATTTCTACCAGCAATGTATTATGTATTGTAACTATTCTAGATTCCTCTTCCTGAAACAATATTGGCGTCCTGTCTCGAAAAAAAGGCTGGAAGATCGCGCAAGAACACGATTTAGACGCATTATTAAGTTAATAAATATATACCTAAGTGATTCTCAAAAAATCTCTTAAATATTTATTATCCTAATAGAAGCTTAACATGGCTTTGACATGTTTAAAATTCACAAAAATATACATTTATAACGCATTATTAATTTATTAAAAATCAATATCATTTGTTAGTTTTCATTTAGGTAACTTTTTTCCGGAAATATTATGTGTACCTGGGTAAAACATTTTAAAATTTAGGAGCAACAGCTTTAAAAAGCTAGCAAGTTTAAAAGTATTTACGCTGGGAGGAGGTACAAGGTAAGGGAGGTACAAGGTAAACTCACGTGGCCTTACTCCGAGGGTTCTTCCACTTGAGCGGGTGCGGTCCTTGGGATCTGCTCAGGACATCTGTCCCGATTGGCATTAGAATACCCTTGAGCTGACCGCAAGGAAAATATTTAGACTTCAAAAAGTTGGCGGATTTTATAAAATCAGATAGGTGTATTTTTCATAGAGTCGATGATAATGTTAAGTTATCCAGCATCAGTTGCGTATCGTATATGCGAAAAAACATTTAGTTACTTATTTGAATTTACTTTAGTTTGTTAATTTTATAAAATTAGTTTGGTAGGTAGGTAGATACTTTTGATAATATAAGATTCGATGAAAATGTAGTTGCATTCCTACTTGATAAGGTAAAAAAGTTTTTTTATTCAACCTAATATCTGTAGGTAGGTACCTTTTATCTAAATAACTACCTATTTTATTATTATTTATACAAAGTTACCAAATTTAAGAAACTATCACGTAATATTTTGTGAGAAATCGAATACTTGACCCTTTGCTGAGAAAGTAGGCTGTTACGTTACTGTAGTTTAGTTGGACCGTAGATTATGTTGACGGAATAAGAATTATTTACTTGCAAGAATAAAAAGTAGGTACATGCAGTAAGTTGACAAAGTTAGGTAAATATTAGGTACCTACTTAAATAAGTTCTGTCGAATACTCTACCAGATGACTGATGTACAAATACATATTATGGTCGTCAAGTCGAATAATGATAACCATGAAACTAATAACATAAGGAAAAAAAAACACATAGACAAATAAGATGTACATTGTACGGACAAATATATACAATAAATAAGCCTTACTTTAGTGTTACTAAATCAATTTATTTCCACGTAATTTATTCGCACTTAGAAAAGTTTGTCTATTCAAGTACCTATCTCCCTTCCTACATAATTAAATAAGTTTCCCAACTCAACTTGATATTTTCAGCAATGGGAACTAAGTAGTAGGAGTTTGATGCATTTTCGAAACTTTATTACGTACCATAGAACTTCGCTCCTGCCGGGAATAGTATGTACTTCCCACTACGCCTGTCCCCTAAAGCCGCGTACGCACGTACGAACTTCATTGCGTTGCATGATACGCAACAACTTTGTTACGCGCGCCACCTATAAACTATAAGAAAAAAAAAATATTCAGAAACTCGGTGTTAGAAGAGTAACTATTGGGTTATCAGTCGGTTCCAGAAAAGGTCATTAAAAGGAGACTTTAACCATACAATTTCTATGGTTAAAGTCTCCTTTAAAACTGAATGACCTTTTCTGCAACTGACTGTATATTAGATAGACACTTGGATGAATAGCTTATATTTATTTAGCTTAATTATAAACCCTTGTAGTACCTATGCAAATTACGCGAGAATATAAGATGAACGATAATAATAAATCTCAACGGCGATCGTTGGTAGGTAATTTAATGAGTACGGTACTTGGACATTCACGTATTCTTGGCAAGATGGTATAAAAAAGACCCAGACAATATAACTCGTAAAAATGTTAGAAATGAAAAAATAAAAATACAGGTAGGTATATCATTGTGTTGTTAGCTACATTTTTCGTATTTGTGGTAGATCAAAAGCACGTCGCGGGCCACGTGCTTTTGACAGCTCTGAAATACACGACCAACCTTGAAATTAGGATTATGAAAAACAACAACCGTTCCATACAAAAATATTATCACTTGACAAAATGTAAATATTCATTATGTACGACAGAATTATACAAAAACGTGTTTCCAAAATGGGCGATAACGTCAAAATTTTGGTCGCTTTAAATTAAAAGATCAAAGGTAAGCTAAGTACGGATTAATGGTATAAATTATTCCGTATACACCGGTTTTTCCCGTTTCCGTCGCGTGAAAATCGTACCGTTTCATTTTATTTTCATGTTTGTGTCGCGTGTGGCGGTACTTACAATTCTTAGGAGTAATTAAGTGAAATTTATTCGTGTAGCACAATAATTTGTCGCGAACTGTCAATTTTTAGTGAAAACGTATAATCAGGGGGTTTTTCTGACGCTTGAAATTTCTAAACTTGGTGTCTACATGTAGACATAATAATCAGCCTCTTCCAGGTAAGTAATAAGCAGTGGTCGGAATAGGTTGTGCTAATTCATCTAAACTTCCAGGAACAGACAACATTTGTTTCGGGACGAAAGTTGTCCCGGGTTTCGGGATATTACACAAATAGGTACATTGAAAATATTACAACTATTACAATTATTATTTATTACAATTTTTACAACGTTTTTTAGCGGTATTGGACGTTTTCTTTCAACACCAATTCACTTTCATTACTATTTAACGTCCTTAGCATTACTTTAGCACATCAATCTACAAAAATCATAAAACTTTAAGACCTAAATGGGAGTGACAGACAGGGGGCCAACATAGTGTCGAAGGAAATTCTTATGTGAAACCTCAGATCATAGAAACAAGGGAGATGTGCCAAGGCGCTGTCGAGCTTGATGCCTGAATTTGAGCAAATTGCTCATAATAAAAACGTACGCGCTGGCGAAGAACCGAACACGATCGATGGTATAAATACAGTGTTTTAGTTTAGTGTTAGTGTTGAGTGACGATTAACAGTGTTAGATTGAGGGTGTGCGGAATGTTTAATGTGTGGGAGATCTTTTTATTCACAAGGAGCGCTTAATTATGCGCGTAATTGTGTCGAAAAATGTACTAAAAGTGGCATCAGTAGTTCCCGTACTAATTTGCTATGATGACATATCTCCTTGTTTCTATGATCTGAGTGTGAAACGCTCTTTACAATCTTGTTGGGTTCCTTCCAATTTATTTTTTTACGATCTGCGAAGATAAGAAGTAAGTAGTTGGTCTTTCAGCAGTAAGTCGCATTTTTGTTATACAGACATGTAGATCTTCTTGACATTCAAAATAAGTATAATAATTAAATATCGACAAAAATGGACTTACTGCGAATATCGTAAGCACAGCTGTGTTAGCAGTATCGTTTATTTCTGAATGCTCACTGTTAACCGTAATTGGCTTTCATCATATCGACACTTCACTTTATAAATGCGAAACTAACGCCTTAATTAATACTTACTTAAACTTCAGTAAAATAAAGTTGAAGGTCTATTTATATTGGGGAATACGTGACCTAAAATTTTAATTCGAATACGCATTCAGCATACGGTGGTTTGAAGTTATGTCTAATGTCTGTTTAGCACGACTTAGCTTTTGAACCAATTTTGAACAAATATGGCAAGATAGTTCAGTATATGCAGAATATTTAAGATCTATCTAAAGTCTATGTCAATAGAACTATTGAACTATGTAAACAAACTTTCTATTGACAATTCGCAATACTGACATTAGGTATTTACATAGGTAATTACTTAACAATTTCTATTGAAATGGACTTTAGAGTACTTTTATTAGCGTAAAATTAAAAAACTGTGTCATAAAAGCACCATAAACAAATAGTTTTCGAGTGGGATAGATAATATCGTTACTCAATTAAAAAAGGTATTCGGATTCGTAATAGCACTAGCTCTTTTGGCATCAGATCTTTTTCGAGAAATTCCTTTGGGAAACCGCCTCTGAGATTCAGTCCATATATCGTTGGATTTCTTATTTGGGAGGCAATATTGTTGATTAAAATGAGATTCGAAGGAACGATACGAATCGAGTGTTGAAAGAGGCTATGGAGATTTATCGTAATGCATAAGACATAAAGTGTACAAAACACAGGTTTTTTTAGATAAGTAAGTAATTTTATTTGTTTTTAACGAATGCTATGCGTATTATGTCAGGAATTTTCATTAGTCTTGATCAAAGCCATGTGTACCGGTAACTTACACATACGGAGGTTTTCAAATTGCAGCTTCCACTACCGACTAAAAAAATAGCCATGTTGCGATAAAAATAACTATATTCTTACCTAGTTATTTTATTTTTATGCGTAGTTATTTTTATGGTAAATTACCTATTTATAAAAATCCATCTTGAACATTTCATTGCGGTAACTACATAATATATTATATAATATATACAGGGTGGCAGGTTAGACAGTGGAAATATTTTAAGGGGTAATTGTACTCATCATTATGAACAACTTTTACTATGGGACCAACCCTGAAACCGCAAAAAAAAAATCAGCTGTTCCATACATTTATGTTCCCATAACTCAACTAAATGTATCGAACAGCTGATTTTTTTTTCGCGATTTCAGGGTTGGGCCCATAGTAAAAGTTGTTCATAATGATGAGTACAATGACCCCTTAAAATATTTCCACTGTCTAACCTGCCACCCTGATTAATATATAGATCGCAAACTTTCTTTTATGTGTGTACCTAGCACGTGCGCGCAAACTATAGTAGATATAGGTACTGCACTCAACAAGAAAGTATAGCTCGTGCAGTCGAATCGTGATACACGAATGGGATCGCGCGTTCATTAGCAAGCTCATAGTCAATTTATGCATCGTATGGCTTCATTAGAATACGAGTATACATTAGTATTAGAATACTAGCTGTTCCTCGCATTTTCACTTCTGTTGCCCGAGCAACAGAAGTGAAAATGTGAGGAACAGCTAGTATTCTAATACTAAATGATAGGATATTTAACATGACGCTAGAGCCGACTCTAGCGTCATGTTAAATATCCTATCATTTCCTATCATTAGCCTATCATTTCCTCGTGAATCTGGCTATCATACCTACTCAAAATTTTTCGAATCCGACTAGTAGTTCAAAAGATTACCGCGTTCAAACAAACAAACTCTTTAGCTTTATAATATCTACTAGTATAGATAATTTAATAGTACCTACATAGTAGAGCTCTTAAGGAAGAGTTCGTTCTGAAAGGAAAGTACTACTAACATCCGTAACCGTAACCGAAACTATCGGATATCCGAAATAATTTCATATCCGTAACCGTAACCGAATCTGATATAAAAAGTTTCAAATAATTTCGGATAGGGGCGGAGTCTAAATGAGACATGTTTTTTGGATTTTACTTTAATTTATTGAAAATGTAATATCCGTAACCGAAACTATCCGAAATTACCGGATAATCCGAAATAATTTCATATCCGTAACCGTATCTGAAACCGATATAATATTATTCATATATCCGTATCCACATCCATATCCGAAACATATCCATAACATCCCTAGTAATTAGCATTGCTGTGTTCCGGTTTGAAGGGTATGGGTGTCGATGTAATTACAGACACGTGAGACATTTTAACTTTATCTCTAGGGTGGAATACGCGCCTGCGATACCTGCCGTATTGCAGATATCCATAGGCGACTGTAACCACTTACCATGAGGTGAGATATCAGCTTGTTTGTTATAGATACCGGCACGAGTCTTGAGCACAATTGTCACCCATGTATTAGTAATTTTTCGGTCTCTTTGGCGGAATGAAGAAGGCGGAGGACTATTCTCTATTGTGTATTGTCAACTTTCTATTGACAATTGGACCGAAAATGTACATACATGCGTGATCTGTGCTCATGACTCATGTCGGTACCTATAGTAATAAAGTAGATGTCATAATATATCGTCATTTTCAATTTTCTTGAAAATTGCGTTTTTCTTCGCGATACCTAGTAAAAGAAAATCTGTCAAAATAGAGTTTGCCAAACTGTCAAAATCACCACTTTTGATTGATGATTGTTAGATTGGTGGTCGCAGTTTGTTTGGAGACTCTCTGCTATTAGGTATACCTAGATCATTTTATGATAACCTATGGGAAAGAACACACCAGTTTGAAATCTTCTGTCCTTATCCATACTGCCCAAACCCAAACTCAAAAACATATTGATTGCACAGCTCAAACTAAATCTCAGAAAGTATAAACATTACGGACCGTACCACAAAAATATAATAATTTAAAGAAAAACAAAAAACCCGACTGCGTAAAAACTAATTTTAAAAAATACGTGAAAGAATTAAGTGACACTCGCAAGGTTAAGACGAATCGATTGACGTAAGAATTATCAAAATCGGCCTACGCATTTGGTCTCTAGAACGCCACATAGAAACAAACATACATACATACATAGACTGATAAACACATTACACTCCTTTGCGTCGCGCAGTCGGGTAAAAGATACACACGCGTTAAACGCGAATGCTACCAAAAATAATACGCACTTGTTTTAGCACTAACTTGTCTATAACAAGTGTGTATTATTTTTGGTAGCATTCGCGTTTAAGGCGTGTCTGTCTTTTTTGTGGTAAGGGTGTAAATGTCAAATGTTAAAATATTCTTCAATCTAAAAGGTCCCTACTAATTAACACTTGCCTTGTTAATTTCAAATAGCTACGTGCAGATTAGCGAGTTAAATACTAATTGCGTCTTAGAATCAAGTGATAAATGTTGATTACTTAAGAACCTAGTTTCCGTTTCTATATTAGTCGCTGACTCCAAGACTAAGGCCTGTATTCCAGAACGATACTCGAGCACCGATCTCTGCTTGAGCGTAGATTTCAACCAATCAAATGGCTTTAAACCTATGCTCAAGCAGAGATCTGTGCTCGGGCATCGTTCTGTAATACGGACCTAAGTATTTGTGAGTAGTTTGACAATAAACTGTGAGTTATTTCCTCAAATCATAGAAACAATGATATATGTTATCGTAGCGAATTACCTAGTAAGTACGGCAACCGTTGTAAAGCAGTTTGCGACATAACTACAAAGCCAAACGTTCCTTTGTAAAATATAGAGATTTCACACACATTAAAAATCCCGCACACCCTCAATCTATAGGCCCGTATTCCAGAACGATACTCAAGCACCGATCTCTACTTGAGCATAGATTTAAAGCCATTTGATTGGTTGAAACTAGTTTTAATCTATGCTCAAGCAGAGTTCGGTGCTCGAGTATCGTTCTGGAATACGGGCCTTACACTGTTATTCGTCACTCGTAACTCAGACTACTCTAGAAACTAAAACATCGATCGCTTTCGATCCGTCGGCAACATGATCACATTGCAAAGCGTCAAGCTCAATAGCGCCTTGGCACATTTCCCTTGTTTCTATGATCTGAAATAAAAATGAGTTCCGATTTGGTTTCAAATCATTTTATTCAACAATTTCAATCAACAAATTATTTTATCCATAAATAACATTTATTAGAAATACGAAGCATGATAATACTGATGAACTAATTTTTTTGCTCGTCGAAGAGATAATAAACTTACCATTAATTACTTCAGCATGATTTATGTCATACCTACTTAGTGTTTTAGTGTATGTACGCAAAAGCCAAGGGCAACCGGGGACATTTTAAAGTAGGACAAATGTTTCATAATCAGTTAAATCACTTACCTTCAAGTTACTTTGTTGTTGTTTAATGAAATGTGCGTGTAGCTGTATTAAGCAATAAGGTGGTCACAATACTGGAATTTACATTCATGAGCAATTTAGATCGGTCAAAAAAATCTCGATCTGGAGTCGGGCTTGTCGGTTTTATTACTAGAATTACTAGCACTTTTTCTTTTTTTTTTTTTTTGAGGATGGTAAATCATCAAATGACCCCTCCCGCTCTGGTCGGAGCGGAAGGGAGTGTCAGACTCTTACTGACTAAAACCCACCCGTGTTCCTTCCTTAGCCCTTTTGTCCGGGTCAGCGGTATCCCTTTCGGACAATCCCGCTTTTTCGGACAATCCCGCTTTTTCGGACAATTACTAGCACTTTACCTGCGATTTCGTGAGCGTGACATACACGTAGCGCCATTTAGCGTCCTAAAGCGATTGTGACTGTCGAAAGTTATTGGTCTTTCCCTAAGTTTGCAGTAGGAATTATCAGGATGACAGTTATTACTTTTACTGTTTAACAATTCTACTTGACGCTCATTCAAAATATAAAAAAAAACATAATACTATTTAACGCCTGGTATTTGGAATGACTCGGTTGACTGAAGTTGACAGAATTAATCTAAACGAAAGGTCACACTTAGATAAATGTTAAGATAAGACAAAGAATTTACGATTAGGTACAATAGTTTGTTTGACAGATTAAAATAATACTTTTGTTTAATCATTTTTAGACGGCCAATAAAAATATTTACATAGGTACCTACAACCATTTTTTTAAATATATTTTTTATGGCTGATTCCTGTGTCCTATGTCCTTACGTCGTTATCCCTTAAAAATTATACTCTGCTAAGTATTCTTGCCATATATTATCAATGCGTATTAATGGCGTAGCACTGGGAATCCTGTCATTCCTTAGAATATTTATTTGTTTATTTATTATAGTTTTTAAACTTTCGCGAATTGTACACATGTTTTCAATTATATCGGGACTTTTCGCGCACAAATATAATCAAAATATAAGCATTTTCACTTAACTCGACGTTTCGATCAAGTTGCATTGACCGTGGTCACGAGAAGACGGTCTTCTCGTGACCACGGTCAATGCAACTTGATGCAAATTGAAAACATGTTTATTTATTAGTTTAAAGTCTTTTCAGATGACACTTTTAGCCAAATACTTCGATTCTTGAAACAAACGAATATTTATTTACGTCTACATACGCAGACGAAGTTACTTAGGTATAAGTACACATATTAACATTATTTTGTCATTACTGTAAAAATAACTGGCAGCTGTACCTACACATAAAATTCATTTTTTTGGTCTCATGCGAAAAGAACAAAGGCAATTTCAATAGTAGATATAGCTATAAAACATAGACGGCTATTTTAATCAGCAACAGACGTGGGTGTTCCAAAACAAATAGTAAAAAACTTTTCTTATATCCAAGTTTTATGTTTTCAAAGTAAATCCTTTGTTCCGGATGTTTTTCTTTGTTGCACTATTTTTGTAATGGATTTATTGTAGTGAAAAAGTTCAAATACAGTGTGTTTTATTTAACTGGGCACGAAAACAGTTTTATGGTAGGTACCTAGGTAGTTACCTAGGTACCTACCATAAAACTGTTTTACCTACCATAAAACTTAATATTTTAAGTAGTTACTTAAAATATTAAGTTAAGTAAATTATTAAATATTGTGCTATTAAGTAACAATATCGAATAGTGCCGAAAAACAGTATTTAATTAAATTTTCTTTTTAGCGACTTCACACTTAGGCAAAAATTGAAATAGTTCGGACAAAAAAAAATCACACAATAACCTATGAGCAAAATGCTGCCAAAGAAATAATGATGACGTGATTAAAACGTGATGTCAATTTTAGTGTTTTGATAGGCACTACAAATCTTGTTTATCATTTTATGAATGGAATATACTTATTGTATTGCTGTCTTCATGTCCACACAATGTTGATTTTAGTTGAGAAGAGAAACACTGACATCATTTTATTGACATCTTTCAAGCGCATGATGTCTTTCGGTCATTGTCCCATCAATCACTCTAAGATTTGAGATCTGAAGCCTAATTCTTGTAAATGAAAATGAATTCCGATTTAGTTTCGATATATAGGTATATCGAAACTAAATCGGAATTCATTTTCATTTACAAGAATTTTCATTTACAAGAATCTCAATGTCAGAAATGGTATTCTCTAATTCTCTCATCCGTTTGACGTTGTCATTTAGTACATTAGAACACCATTTGTGACATATAAGGCATTGAGATTATATCGAAACCAAATCGGAATTTTATTTTACATTATTATTTATGAGAATTATTGGCCTTCTAGCCTCTGTTTCTGGAAAATAGCCGGTATCGAGATACAAATGTAGGTATAGTTTCTACCGATTCGATATGAGGATTAATCGTAGTTAATTTCAGAATCATCAAGGGATTGTTTCCAATCATTAAATATTTGCATATTCTTTCAATTGTTTGTACAGACCACAACAAACATGTAAATTATACTTACCTACTTAGTTATAGCTTGGAATGAGAAATTCATACTTCTATGTTCACACAGCGGACGTGAATTACCTAGTTATTTATTTTTGTTATGTGGTTTGTGGCTCTGCGGTTTATTCTCATCAATGGTGTTGTTAACAGAGCCTGCACAAATTAGGATATTAACCATATTAAAATTCCCCTGCTGTGTTAAAATAAATTGTCTGTAGGTATAATATATTCGCTTACCTACATAAATATACGACTTAATCAATTGTAGCTTAAACCAAGGAGAAGACTTTAATCTCCCGTCTTCGATTGTTTCCTAAATATGAAACAATAGGAAATAATCAAAGACGAGAGATTAAACTCTCTGCCATGGTTTAAGCTACGATTGATCTTATAAGATAAATTTTTTATCCTATTGTTTCATGCTTAGGAAAAAATCGAAGACAGGAGATATAACTTTCTTCCAAGCTACGATTGATCTTACAATTCACAATTCTCAGTTTAGTCAACGACCAGTTCATTCATACGACAAGTCATAGTGCTAAATTAATTGCGAGAAGTCTTCAGAATTGTACGTTCTCTATTCTGACATCATCATAATAATGAAATCGGGGGACTCCTTTGCTGTGACGTTGTTTGCGTCGGATAGTTTCCGAGTATTCGACGTGTGTCTGTTACTTTGCATGACGCATTGACGCATTGACGGGGCCAACCCATGTTGTACCTACAGCTAAATGTTTTGGATTGATCTCGTTCATTTGTTACCTGCTTTGATGTGGTTTGAGGAAAATGTTATTTTGCTTTGAAATTAACCAGATTGTGTTGCTTGTTTTATAGTGAGGTAAAGTTATGAAATAGTTTTTCTTTTAATAAATATACGCAATCAACTATATTATTAAACTAATTAATTTAATACGCTTTGACTGTCACTAATGACACACAATTGATTATTCTATTGTTCCTGACCTGAATCAGGTTTTTCGACAGATGAACTAATAAAACTATGTAAAAATTTTCGTGACAGGTAGCCTACTTCTTCTTTTTCCCCGGACCGATTAATTTGGGGATACTGATGAACATGTTAAACAATATAATTAGAAGAGGAAGTAGGGACCTCCTGAAAGCTGAAGCAAAGATGATATTACCTTTAGTTTTACTGACAAAAAGAGAATCTGGTAGAATACCTAGTTCATTCACACGACAGTTTTATGTTTGACAATCAAATTCGTTGTTGCCCTAAATTGTGCTGCGATTGCACACATCTAAACTGCTGTCATGCATACCAATGACGGTTACAACAACATCTTACGTCACACCATAGTTCCCATTATTACGTCATAAAATACCTTTCCTATATAAGTAGCAGGACGGTGAATGGCAAACAATATGATCCACTTTCTTTAACTCATAATAGGTAGGTATTATAGGAAGAGACGTGTTAATACAATCAATAATAGGTTGAATAATAATGAGCTTGGTGTCGCGTAGGTGGTTCTATTTAGAGAATAAAAGTCATGGAAAAGGGGTAATGCTTTTACCTATTCTAATTAGCTCATAATGATTATTAAGTATATAATTATTTATGCATACTATTGGGGAAGAGTGACGGAAAGCAGGTACCTACAACAAAAAGTAACAAAATTACAAATACTTAATTCCGTTTTACTAAATGTCATATCTATTCAAATTATGTAACTACTGGTACAGTTAAGAAACGAATAGGTTATTAACTGTATATAAGGAAAACGAAATTATTTACCATATTGTTATTATTTTATTGTAGGTACTTGCCTCACCCTTTGTAACTGATAGGTACGTAGGTACCTACTACGTACACGCGTGTAATTAGAAGTATAATAGTCCAGATATTAATAGATTTTTGACCGCACGGTTGTCGCAGTGGCTGAGAGATTGGCTGCTGTCTGCTGCGCAACGTGTCGCGGGTTCGATTCCCGCATTGCACATAGGTCTGGCTGTTTGTGTATGTGAAATTTGTGTTTGTAAACGCACCCACGATACAGGAGAAATCCTAGTGTGGGGCAACGTTTTTAAAATAATAAATATGCCTAGTTTTTGCCTTAAAATATGCCTATAAAATATTTACTTTCTTTCAATAAGAAAAAGATTTCTTTTTCTTACCACAACCTAATAATCAACACATTTTCGTCTAAATACAACATATAAAAGAAAGTCCATGCAAAATCATATCACAGACACAATGTTCAAGCAAAATAGTAGAAGTAATGCTCGTTTACATAATTTTTACATTTAATAAGCCACCACAAAGACGCACCTAACCATTAAAATTCAAAACGAGTTCCAGTATCAGTATGAGACGGTATTAGAAAATCCCCTCCAAGCCGAAACTCTTTACAATTCCTTTGTGCTCTAGTTAAGGCATTCCGACCGAATACCTTTAATAGCCAACAGGTTGATAGTAGTGCACTAAATTACTCATTGAATACTACACTACAATGCAATATCGACTCTATCTACCAAACTTTAAAGTGTGAAATCTATTGTTCTGATTGTAGATTATTCGCAGTTCGCATGCAGATTGAACGGCTGTTACTTAAGAGTTACGTGTGAAGGTTGACTTTTTATTTGTAGTTTATACGTAGTTTAACTAATATCGTGTTTACAAGACATTGCAGGTTTTATAGTTCTGTCACGATGGATTAGAGAATAAAACACTGGAACGTGTAAGCTGCTTATCGCACGAGTCATTAAATAGTGTAGGTACAATAAAATACTTATGTATTATATTAGCTGTTAGGGCTCTTTCAATTTAGACGATTGGTGTCGGACTGCTCTCTCGACGTGTCAGATGTATGGAAAAAAAACCGGCCAAGTGCGAGTCGTACTCGCGCACCGAGGGTTCCGTATCATATTTGGACGTATAAAGTGAAAAAATCCGGACCGCATAACTAAGTTTGTTTGTGAAGGAATTTTGATGATTTTGAAAAAACTGTACTAGTTAGGAACATCGTTTTATTTTTGGTGTCATATTTGGGTCAATTGCTATCAACTCTAATTATTTTAGATTTTTCATCATATGTCGAAAACTGTGAGACATAAAATAAAATAAAAATATATTTTGAAATGTGCAGATCAAGCCCTTTCATATAATATGTCACTTGACCTAGTAACCCCACTTTGAAATTTTGGACCCCCACTCCGGCCCCTTTTGCAATGAAAATAAAAATATTTTTGAACCTTTTTCATTTGCAATAAAGTTGGACAAGCATTTTTTATAACTGTTCCAAATTTCAAGTCGATAGCATTAGTAGTTGCTGAAATAAGCAGGTGTGACAGACAGACAGACAGACAGACAGACGAAGTCGCACCATAAGGGTTCCTTTTTTACCATTTTGGTACGGAACCCTAAAAATAATCGGCAGTGTGCGATGCGATTTTGCGGATCCCGCATGACTGCCGTACGACTACCGCATGGCAGCAGTCCGACACCAATCGTCTGAATTGAAAGAGCCTTTAGTTATATTAGAACGCATTTCTTGTAGGTACGGATAGTAAGTTAATGCTCACTGTTTACCTACATCCAGAAAATTCTGAGCACTCTTGGACAAAAACGTGGTCAAACTACTTTCCAAGACTTTGACTTTGACTTTACATGTGACTTATCGGCAAAAATCTGGACATTTGACTTTAGGCAAATACAGGCGTATGTATCTATGTATCACAAAACTATTATTGAGTATTATTTACCTACTTGTGTATGCATTCACGCTCGTCTTGGCGAACGAATAAAGCTGTTATTAACACTTAACAGCCATGACCAATTGGTTTCACGTCAATGAAGCTGGTTAAAAGGTATGTTAATATTAGATTACACATCACCTGCTGTATTTCGTCAAAGAAACAGTATTAAGTACATAAATTTTGTTGTACTTTGTTATACTCGTAGATATGTGGACCATAACTCACAGATTTTTAATTTTTAACCGACTTCCAAAAAGGAGGAGGTTCTGCATTCGGTTGTTTTTTTTTTTTTTTTTTTTTTTTTTTTTCATGTATGTACACCGATTACTCCGTGGTTTATGAGCCGATTTATGTGATTCTTTTTTCATATGGTAGAAGAAGCTCGCGAGGTGGTCCCATATAAATTTTATTAACTTTGGTTGAGTAGATTTTTAACGAGGTGTAATAAACGGTATTTTTGGTGTATCTCGATGACATCATGACGATGATGAAAAAGTGATATTGTGTAGGTACATGAATTCCTGAACGCAATCGATCTCGATATTATGCATACATAACATCACGCCGATATTTCCCGCAAGGTTAGACAGAGGTGTATAGTACACACAATTTTTTTATGCTTAAGTCGCATTTGATAGAAGGCTAGGGAGCGAGCCTATTGCTATTACTACTATCTACAGTTCATAACCAATTTATATGAAACTTCGTAGGTAGATGTCTTTTACAAGCCGCCATTAAGGCCTATAGTGAAATTACGAAAAATAAAATTATTAGGGGGGGCTCCCATACATGAAACTGAGGGATGAAAAATAATATTTTCGCGCACCCCACCATGTGGGATATCGTTGGATAGGTCTTTGAAAATAACATGAAGGTTTCTAAATACCTTTTTTATTTAAGTGCATATTGAGTGAACTAGGAGCTCCCAAAGTCGTTAACAATGTGTGTCCCCCCCTGTAATTTTCCAACCGCGCTATCAAAAAATCTGGAAAAAATCAAGCTTATAGCATTTAATAAATACTTTCGATTGAAATTGGTTTGAACAAGATACGTCACAAAATTTTTGAAATATTCACTATTTTCCATTTTGAGTTTGACAACCGTAAAAATAATAATATTTAATAATAATATTATGAAATACAAACTTGTATTTGCGGTCGGAACACTCAAAATACTTCTTGCTATGGAATCCTACACTGCGTGGTCCGACACGCTCTTGCCCGGTTTTTGTTTACTGAAATGCTCTCATCCACCAACATCTATATATACCACATCAAAAGTGTCTAGGGATCAAGCATTTTTATGCGGATTTCTTGAGATTGAGATGTGGCTTTGTAATAAATTTATGATTTTATAAATTTATATGGATCCTTTTTGGTGCATTTCATAATTTGAATCAGGAACTCTCAATCAAATTCGAGTAAGGCGACCCATACACCTTCAATAATATTGCGCAATGTTGATGATTGCACAATATTATTGAACATATAGGGGTAGTATTGAAGATTGCGCAATGATTGAGCAAAAGATTGAGGACTTTTAAATTTTATTGCACAATATTTATTTATTGTGTCTTGTGTATGGTATATTGCCCAATATTTTTTAGTCTACAGTTCGGAGCGGTCGCGCACGCACGCGTGTATTTTTGCAGCGAAAATGGCACAAAAAAATTCAGCGAAAGAAAAGGAACGAGAATTCATTATAGAGTGCATCCAATTATATCGTGATTTACCTGCTTTGTGGAATGTTAAAAGTAAATTGTACCATGACCGGGACAAAAAGAGTATGGGTTATGATTTGTTGCTTAGCAAGTACCAAGAGATGTTTCCTAAAGCAAATAAAGACGACATGAAAATCTTTCAATTCAGTTAATTCTAAATCCTTTAACAGGCGTTCGTTATTGTAGATTGGCCTTTTCATCAACCAGCCCTTAGTCCAGATACGGCGTTTTCGTTTTTGCCGTTTCGCTACAATTAAACACACGATAGCTGCAGCCAAATCTTTATCAGACATGGTGCACTGAAGAAAGTTATGACGAGAATGCTTGTTCAATTTTATTGTCTCAATTTAATTGTACCGTGTGGGTTTCGGAGCTCATCAATCATATTGTGCAATCATCAACATTGTGCAATATTATTGTAGGTGTATGGGTCCTCTAAAAGATGAAAATAAGCTGTCAATATTTTCCCTATAAAAACATACAACGCATTGAAGACATTATTAGTGCTACTGTTTCCCTACTACTGATTAAAACCAACGTTATTATGGAGCGGCGACGTTATTTAAGCAGGGAAGAAATGCTCAGAGCCGTGGGAATGATAGAAGCTGGTTCCCGGCAACGTACTGTAGCTTTAGCTCTGAATACAAGTCAGAGTGTTATCAGTCGACTTTGGACACGTTACCGAAGCACTGGTACCGTGGCTGAGCGCCATGGAGGACGGTATCGCTGCACCACACGGAGACAAGACCGATACATTCAAATCTTAACTCGAAGAGCTCCAACAATAACCGCCATGATGTTAGCCGTGAGGCTTCATCACTCTTCAGGGAACTTAATTAGCGACCAAACAGTCAGAAACCGCTTGCATGAAGTGAACCTTCATTCCCGAAGACCGCTACGGGTACCACCTATAGCAATGCACAATCGTAGGATTCGATATCAATGGGCTCTTGAACACAGAAATTGGGCAGAAGAACAATGGCGTTTCGTGTGCTTTTCTGATGAGTCTCGTTTTGGTATGAGACCGGATACAAGACGTATACGACACTGGAGAACCCCTGGACGCCAACAGCGATTAAAATCCTGCCAGGAAGTCCATCCTTATAGTGGTGGAACCATCATGGTATGGGCGGGTATTTGGATCGGCGGAAGAACTGAGTTGATTTGGATCAGAGGCAACCTCAACGTTCAAATTTATGCTGAGACGATTGTATCAGACGTCATCGTTCCTCTACAAGTGCAAATCGGTCCCTTATTTCAGTTAATGCATGATAATGCACGACCGCACACCGCAAGAGTTGTAAGACAGACTCTCGCCGCAGCTAACATCAATGTCCTGCCCTGGCCTGCTCAGTCGCCAGACTTGAACCCGATTGAGCATGCATGGGATATGCTACAGAGAAGAGCTCTGCCGAATATGGAGGGTATCCAGTCGCAAGAAGACCTTTTTTTGTTGTTGCAACGAACATGGGCGGCCATTCCACAGCGTGATTTGGATGAACTCATTTTGAGTATGCCAAACCGATGTTCTTGTGTTGTTAGTGTTCGCGGTAGAAACACGGATTATTAATTGTTTAAGTTACCCAATAAAATTTTAAAGAAAACTGTTATTTCAGTCTTTTTTTCGAACTTTAATGTTAGTGGTTCAAATGTCAAAAATCCCTTTATTAGGAAAATGGCAAATTTCTTTATTAATGCAAAGGTGACTTGGTTTATCGTTACTGTGACAAACGAAAACACTTTATTTGATGAATCCTTAAAGAAAATTTTAATTAATATCAATCAGGAGAAAAGTTATTGCAAAAATATATGTTGATCCCTAGATACTTTTGATGTGTGTATGTATAAGTACATACCTATTTAAATTCGTGGAAGTAATCGATCTCGGTAAAAGTACATAAATGATCAAAGTCGCTCTGTCCATGATTTAATGGTACTTTATTGTAATAAATTAACAACTACAAAAATGGTTACACTACACTATAAAGATAAAAATAAAAACAGGTTTAAAAAAAACCGACTTCCAAAAACTACACTAAAAACTATGAAATAAAAATGTTAAACTTCCATAAATAAAAATCTAAATGTATATTGAAGTCGGCGGGGCCTAGCATAAATATAAGCAACATTATAGATTAAGGAGGAATGAAAGAAAATTTTAATTTGTCGAGGCGCAAAGCAAGCTGCACGTTCGCTGCACACACTGCGCACGTTCTTCCTGTTCAAAGGCTGAGAGGTAGAAACCTGAAGAAGAGGCTCCGCCGACTTCAATATACATTTAGATTTTTATTTATGGAAGTTTAAAATTTTTATTTCATAGTTTTTAGTGTAGTTTTTGGAAGTCGGTTTTTTTTCAGTCTTCTATTTGGCCTCTATTGAGTTAAAGGTCAAGCAAAAACTTATCAATAGGAGAATCACCCGATGTAAACCATTTTTTAAATGTTATTAAATATTTAAGAGATTCCAAAAACAGCTGATACAGGCAGGATTATTAAGCATAACATGGCATTAACATATTTAAAATTCCCATTTTTTTTAATTTTTATGCGAGAAGCGCCCAATGTAAGATTTTTTTTAATGAACAATAATTGGGTCATTATTACTACAATAAGCAATAATAATAGGAGCAGTATCAGTCTTTAATCATAATGCAAGCTTTGAGATCCTCTTAGTACCTACTTAGCAAAGTCTCACTTCATAAAATCGACAACTTACGAAAAACTTTGCTAAGCATGCACTCAGGCAAACTCAAAGGTTACATTATTCTCATAACTCGTTAGTAAAATCTGAGCAATGTCTAAGTACGCTCTATGGATCCTTAACCTTAGAGAAAATTAAGAAGTAACTACGGTTCCGAAAAGAATAGTAAAATAGTTATAAATTCCAATGACGGCAGCTTCTCTTTATTTTGCATAAACAAGACTTCGAATTCTCTTGACATCTTTTCAGCGACGGATTTTCACAGCCCATTACACTTTTATAACACTGTCAACGCAAATCACAATGATGGACGCAAAAACAGCGTCGACACTCTAAAACATTGCTATTTTCTTTTATCTCTATTCCATGTTACTGCAGATGGATTTTATTTATCAACCTTGTTTACAAACAAATCATAAATCTGATGTTTGATTATAAGAAAGTCGACGAGAAATTTATAAATATATATTATAATAACTCACGAATTTCTATAACACATCTGACATTGGCATATTTGTCGACATCGTTAGTAAGCCATAATATAGGAAAAAAGAAGTGAAATTATAAATAGATAAGGACTGAATAGCTTAGTATTTTTTTCTTATGATAATCACAGTATGAAGCCGCTACATTATTCAAGACATAATTATGTAATGTTTCATAACTTTTCATTTAAATAGATTCGCATAGTAAAATAACTATTCGTACAGCAATGAATAATATTTAATGAAACGCGAGCAACTTTACTAAACACGTGAAATATGATAAAACTATATTATATTCTGAATGCAGTTGCTATAAGTACCTACCTACTTACACCAAAACAAGAATGCGCCATATAATTTATGAAACAAAAACGTGTTCAACCGTTTAATAACTACGATAAAAAAAACTTACAACTTTATCAAATTAAAAATCATAACCCATTCATGAAATACAATGAACCACTTTAATTTAATTAATTGGTAACCATTAAAACAGCAACACGAGCCATTTTGATTAATTGCTTCGTTAAAATAAACGTGAACGGCCAAATCTTGATCATTGAATTCGAAAGTTAAATCCATTTTAATCAAGATTAAGCCTCCAATAGAAATTTTCGTCAAACGACACGACACTGGAATAGCCCAGGTTTTGCAATCAGATAAAACTGTACCAATTAAAGGCACCCAAACTAATTTTGTGCTTCACCGACTACACTGATGAGGGAACCTAATTACAAAATTTCTACTAAATTGCGTGCCTAACAGATGGGGTCTGTGTGAGGAGAGAATTCAATTTTCACAAATTACAACTAGTTACCGGAGTTACATTCGTAATATACTCAATGTTGAAGGCAACTTTGATTATTTATTATGTTATGAGTTGAAACAAACTCCCGGTTTTGTTGATATCGTGGAGACTCGTCGCTAGGACAACTTATAATAATAGATTCTCCGACGTGCTCGAATGATGGTCGATTGTTTGCGGAAACATATTTAATATTTTTTTAAGAAACTATTACAATAATTTCCTTTTATCAAACACGTCATGTATCAGTGGTGAAGGGTAAGGGAAAGTTGGTACAATAAAATAATAACAACATTATAATTCCGTTTTTTTACTTATTGTCTATTCAAAATATGTAAAACGAATAAGTATGAGTCGGTATGACTTGTGTAAAATGGAATAAAATTATTTATACATAATTTTGTTACTATTTTATTGTACCGACTTTCCCTCACCCTTCGCCACTGTCACTTACACCTTTAAAAAGGTACCGTGACTGACTGACTGACAATGCAGATTTTAAATCAGTGGACCTAGATATTTGGAATTTGAAGGAAATATTCTTACGCTAGAGGTGCACTAAGGAGGGATTTTTTGGAATTCCATCCCTAAAGAAGTGAAAAGGGGTGGTAAATTTTGTATGAAGAAAATAACGACATTGTATTGTTTTTCGGCTTCCACGCGGATGGAGTCGCGGGCACAACTAGTGTAACCTCAGATCATAGAAACAAGGAGATATGCCATCATAGCAAATTAGTACGGGAACGACTGATGTCACTTTTAGTACATTTTTCGACACAATTACGCGCATAATTAAGCGCTCCGTGTGAATAAAAAGATCTCCCACGCATTGAACATTCCGCACACCCTTAATCTAACACTGTTAATCATCACTCAACACTAGCACTAAACTAAAACACTGTATTTATACCATCGATCGTGTTCGGTTCGTCGCCAGCGCGTACGTTTTTAATATGAGCAATTTGCTCAAGATCAGGCATCAAGCTCGATAGCGCCTTGGCACATCTCCTTGTTTCTATGATCTGAGAGTATAACCAACTAGTTTATTTATTTTTTTAATAAAACTAGGTAGGTACAATTTTTTTTTAAACTATTTATAAAACTGTATAAACTTCTGGAACTAAAGTCAGTATACCCGAGTCCGATTTGGGACGTGAATAATACTCGGTGTCGATAACTCAATAAGATTCGGACGAACCGGGTCGGACAGAAGGACCCTATAACGGCGATAATGTAACTAAATAAACTCAGTATGGTATCGATGGATAAGCTCCCTCTAATGAAACACAGTGGAAGTGTGTTTTCATGTTCCCTTTCCTTAAGGACGGACGTGTACAATTGTACATCTACTAGGTATGCTACATCCTCTACAAATCCTTTATTATTTAATGTCGTACCTGAGCAGCCGAGCTTCGCGCGGGATTTTTTCAGAGATGACTCTATATAAATAAACTTTATCTAAATATAAAATGTCATCAAAATCGTTAGAGCCGTTTTCTAGAAATCAATTATAATATCAGCCCTGTTTATAAACTGTCCCACTGCTGGGCACGGGCCTCCTCTCAGAATGAGAGGGGGTAGACCATAGTCCACCACGCTGGCCAAGTGCGGGTTGGCAGACTTCACACACCTTCAAGAACTTTATGGAGAACTCTCAGGCATGTAGGTTTCCTCGCGATGTTTTCCTTCACCGTTAAAGCAAGTGATACTTAATTAATTTTTAATACGCACATGACTTCGAAAAGTCAGCGGTGCATGCGTACCTCGGGATCGAACTCAAACTATTCGCCGTGGGAGGCACATGGTTTAACCACTAGGCTATCACTGCTAAACCAATTATACTCGTATTTATTTATACCTACATAAATATATATATTATCTAGCCTATCTTCTCCACATCACCTGTCAGATTGCGCGTTGCCGGCATTTCCATGATATAGTATCATCGGAGAACGTAGCATAGTGTGTCAAGAGTATCGTATTACGTTAATCAAATGCATCCAGAACCATCAATTGCTCTTAATCTATCATTACATCATCTTGACTATGCTACAGGCAACTCATGTTAATTAGAAAATTGGCTCATAAACTGGAAACAAATGCTTACATTAACATTAGTCGCAAGCAAAAGCCAAAGGATTATTTTTTACCCGACTACGGCGAAGCAAAAAGAAGGGTATATGATTTTGACGTTTTAATAAATTGCACACGCAACTAAAATGTATTTTAGCAATAATTATGCCGTATTAAACATCTTATTAATTGCTTGATTTATTGTTAATAGGTTTATGTTGCTCCATTCGTCTGGTGGTGGTGTTGCGACGAGTAAGTAGTAATAATTACAAGAGTAGTAATTACAGTGAAGAAATAAATTGGACTTAAAATTAATGTACTAGCCGTCACAACTGCGCTATTGAAGGAAGTTCACTCTTAGTAAAAAGATACTTTGTTTAGTTCTACCTTAAAAAAGTTAACCAAAATATAATGTACACTGGCGAAAGGATCTAGACGTTTTTCTCGGAGATTAGCTATACAAGTTGTACATCACTACTGATAAAGAAGTTGGAAAGGAAATGGTCAAAGGAAGGTAGTGATACTAGTGATGCACAAATTGGAGTATCGTTGTGCTTTTCTTTCCTATTATTTTGTTATTTTTTGTGTAGATTAAAACTCAAAATCTAATTCTAAACCAAAAATATAATTGCATTCAATATTTGCGCATTCATGTGGTTATACCTACTAGTAGTTATCTACAATAGGTTTCTGTACGTAACATGAACTCTATAAGGTAAAAAAAAACTTATTTTCTAGTACCGTAACTAATTTTAAAATGCTCATAACTTGGCCATCTGATAAGATAATTATTTCATAATTTTTTTTTCATGTTTGCATAAAGGGCACTGGCAGACGCCCATAGAACGCTGGGCTTCAGATTGTGTAAGTCGGTACAGATATGAAATTAGTTTGGTGTGGTCGAGTATTTCAAGAGTATTTAAATTCATTTTTTATTTGTTTTTGTACGTAATTGGGTTAAAGAGAAATCTTCGTATTTGTGACAGTGAGGTTAAGTATGGTGTGAATGATCCAGTGAAGTACAGCCCGACTAATGAGTTCTCAAATCAAAGGTTTTAGTTGCTGTCACCATGATATTCTGTGGAAGCACGCGCCAGCCAGCATGCACCCGTTTATGTTTTATTGGTTTTTCAAAATGTCAACGGCATAATTATTTTATTTCTTATTTATTTCGATTTTTGATTTCAATTCTTAATCTCTAAGATAAATTAGGCAAAGAACAATTAAAATATATTTTTATTTTTGGTTAAGCTTTTATTACTGTACCATATCAAGCCCAAAACTGCCGACGTCCTTTTCGCAAATTGGTTCAGGATTTCTAATAAAAAAATAAAGTCCAATACCCGTTAGCCCGATAAGTTTGATAAAAGCATTATACATATTGTGTTCAATCCCTGCTGGAAGCAAACATCGTTTATTTTGTACATTTCCTTGCTAAAATTTATGTTTTATTTGATTAATGTTACGTAAAATAGAGTTTAAGTATATACCTACATATTATCGCTCCGAAACACTCACGACTCTTGACTATCTCCATGCCAAATTCTTCTTCGCGAAAAATAGATTAAACCGACCGAACAAATTGCTTTATTTGTCGTCGCGCGAAGTAGATTACAATAGTATTAATCTTCTTTTCTACGGAATTAATATTACTTTGTCAAGGCGACGGGAAACATAAAGCTGTGTGTTCACTGGGTAGATAACTAAATTTTCTCAACCATGCAACAGGGTTTAGCTTTTTGAGTCCGAATAATGTTTTTTAACGTTTTTATCTAATGCACATGGCATTCAAGATTGATATTACCTGTGGTTATTGATGGTTGATAGGTGAATTCTTGAAAAACTAAAAATAAATAAGGAACTTTCTTTAGACCGACCGTTTCTCTTGGAATACTGTATTGACTGTCTATTATGTATTAAAATGAATTATCAAATAAATGTTTGTGTGTATGCAGGTAGTTTGATTTAATATATTAATTGTGCAAATATAGTCACTGTATTTCCCGATAGTTATTCTTAATTATAACTTGGTATAATTCTAGACACGTGTGAAAAGTCTATGCAAGCGTGCCCAGTCATTATCCGCATGCTTGTAATTAATCAAGTGAGGAAGTGGTAAACGGAAATAAAAATAATTGTAAAAAAAAATTTTTTTAAAAACAACGTTTTTAAAACGCACTAAAAAGTATAAAATAATTACTGATGAAATGAAATACGTGGGGCGTATCTTACTATTATCTATTGCATGCGCTCCACGTTTTTTATTTCATCAGTAATTATTTTATACTTTTTAGTGCGTTAAAAAAAAAATATATATATATTTTTTTTTTACAATTATTATTTATAGACTTTTTAGTCCGTGTTATTGTTGTTTTTTGTCATCCAATTACATAGGTATACCAAATTTCAGCTTAATCCGATGGCAGGAAGTGCTTGAAAAATGAATTGCAAAATTTGTACCGAACAGACAGACAGACACGAAAGCGAGTTAACAAAAACGTAGTAGTAATAAAAAAGAATATCAAGGTAAGGGCTTCATTGCAAAGAGCTAGTAGATTCTGAAACCTGCTAAAGAAGATACTATACATCTATATGAGCAACATTATTTTATAAGTATAATTTAGTGGCCAAGTGTGAACACGACATATAGGAATCCACGTGTGTTTATTTATGTTTCTTAGTTTGATGTGTTGTTTCCATTTGTCGCTTGTTCAACAGGAAATGAGGATATTTTGTCTTCACGCTCTCTTTCTCATAATGATGATCAGTTATTATGTTCCTATAGTAGATGAAAATAAATGAATATGCGCCGTATGTTTTCCTTATTCTCCTACTATCCCAACTAATATTATAAATACGGATGTGCATTTGTTGGTTTATCCTGCTTTTACGCAACAACGGAGCAACAGATCGCCATGATTTTTTGATCATTTTTATGGGCGGAGAGTGAGTGACATAGACTTTTTTATCGCGGTAGTACGTTCCCGCTGGATAATATCCGACTTCCACGCGGGAAAAGCAGTAGGCTGAAGCCAGTTAAAAAATAAAGACCTGTTACAGAAACGTTTTTGCAGCTCGAACATAAATAAATTATTTTGATATTTAAATAAATATATGGAGATAGACAATAAAATTGCACTGAGAAGCTATATAATATGGACGCGCCTTGTTTTTATTTTTTATACAAAATAAAACATTATGTCTTGTACATAACAAAAAAGTGATTAATTTATAGTAGAGCTAAACTAGTATAGGGGGCCTCAAAAATTTGTTTTATAAATAGTAGGCATTAGTAGAACCACTTTTTTCAATATGAAATTGGCTCATTACTTCCTTAAACTATACAGTATACATAGTCTTAATATAGGCAGAATATTCTAAACAACTTTGACCGTGTTTAAAATGGAATTGAAATAGTGCAAGTCAACGTGCACGAACGCTTTGTTCCTTCAAGTTAGTCAAATATTGATGTGTTCTATTCGAGTCAAAGTCTTGCTTTACTGAGAGCGATTTTTGAGAAAGGTTTTGTTATTCATACGTTTGGCGCAAGTCAAGTCACTTTCCAGCAGGTAGTGAGGAATGTAACATTCATACGGACCGAGTCCCGGGAGATCACTGGTGACATGTGCCTACGAGTAGCTGTATCCATACATACAGGCTGTTGATTTAGAATAGAAGCTAACGAACTCAAGACTCAAGCATTATTTAAAATTAATTTCGACCAATCAAACGGCTTGAAATTAGTTTTAAGTAATGCTTAAGTCTTGATTTAGGTTCTGTAATACGACCCTTCATAGTCACTTGCATCCGTTAAGGTGCAAATTCTATACGTCATACCTACTAAATAACGTTCCATACATATAAGTTCCACAAAATTATATATATGTTTTATGACTGTGAAAAGGGTGAATGTACCATACAAATTACACTAAATCATGTATTAGGTATGTACTCATGTGCTACAATAGCGTAGTAAAATAGTAGTATTTTCTACAACATTTCAAAATCAAAAGTTTACGGGTTGGGTTGTTGAATTTTTACATCGGTATGGGAACATAAAACTAACCATTTCCTTGAATCGAATTTACCAAAGTTCTTTCATGAAACGAGTTTATTCCCCACAAACATAGTTTATATTCACTAGAAATGCCTGGTGTAAATTTCAGTATAATTTAATCCTTATGAGACGCGCGGTAATCACATTTACTCATTATTGATATAGTGGCAACACTGGCAACTGACCTAATTCAGTTATGAGTTCCCGAGGTGTTGCTGGAACTTAAGCGAATTATATACTGCAAATTACTTTATCATATTTAATGCTAATATAATAATAACAGGCGCCAGTGAGTCGCAGCTGAATATTTATAACATGGATTAATCCATATGCGAGGTTAAGTTGCGCGTGCTGTGGTTGATCCGTGGATGGGTGATCATTCTTTACACATTTTGTCAACAATAATGATGACATCAAGCATTTGTCTGGCGTAATTTTTTCTCAGACTGATTGATAGGCAGCTTGTCGCTCAAATAGATTCAAAAAGCAAATATATGGGCAAGCAAGTGTTAGGTTTTGTTCTTATATTATATTAATATTTGTAATATGTTCTTATATTTTTAAAAGAACTATGGTTAAAAATAAGTCACTTTGTTAGGATTTGGTTTTAAATGTTAAAACAATCTCATTCAACACTCAAGGATTGACGATATCGCGGACCAATGAGAAGTCTTAATTGGTTCGCGATAGCGGTGGATTTTGGCCAGAAATGGGGCACAGCCCCATTCTCTGCTGGAGTGTCGATCGAGACACTTGTTTTAGGAATTGTACAGTAGCTTGTAGAATATTGCCTCTTTGTCATTGTCATATAAAATATAATAAAACCAAGTGAAATTTGTGTTTAACTTTACTTGTACAGTATTCCCTAGTTTAGCTTAGTACCCTCTGTGAGTCGTGACCGCTCAGTTTTTATACAAGAAGCGATCAACTTTCTTTAAACCTTTAATAGATAGGTACGTCTCAAAGAAAAATATATCATCACAAATAAGTCAAGAGCTGCATTTACTTACTATGGGTATACCCAAGTTTCTCCTTGCAAAGACAAAATAATAAGAAAAGGCAAACGTTTTGCCGACTAACTCTGAGACGTGTTTGTATCGTAAGTTTATAACAATAACTTTCAAGACCTTGTATTCTAACCCAGATTTAAAGAGGCTGTGAATGCAATATTTTCACCACCCATGCCTATGATTTCGGCGTTGAGGAGCGTCGCAGTTATTTAATATTCATCAGCGATAATAGTCCGGTAATTAGGTTCGTGCGAGCGCATAATGAACGCATTCTCCCCTCAGTACCTATCGTTCATGGCTGTTATCTACAGGTCTAACACCTGGTAAGTATGTTTATCCTGAGCCGTACTTAAATAAATGATTTCCATGTTTTTTTATACGACCAACTTGGCAAACAGGTATACGACCTATCTGATGGTTACCGGTTACCTACCGTAGTCTATAAAACGCTGCAACACCAAGTATCACATGCGTGTAAGTTGCAGACACTTTAAAATGAGGATTTGCTGTGCCAACAACTTAGTGGACAAGCAGGTCCCCTGTGAACACTGTGCATCCTCAGGAGCTCTGGCGTACTTACTCACCACAGGAACACAACTCTACCGAAAAGCAGCGTTATTTGGCTGTGGTATTCTGTACGGTGGAGGTACTTCCCAGAAGAGCTGCTCCAGATTTGAGCGAGATAACCCGCTGTGCCTTACCTCTCTTGTTCAAAAATGAAACCTTTGAATCGAACCATACGTAATACTTGACTGAAACTGAAGACAATTTCAACTACATAATACGAAGTACCCTACGGGTAACCAAACTTGATGCCTGATCTGTAGAACCAACAGCCATGCAACGTAAATAGGTAGGTTAGCCTAATGGTAACGTGCCAATCTGTTGAGAGTCGAGACTCGCCCGGATTGAGTCTACAGATCGGGCGTCAATTTGGTTGTCTGTGGGATACTTGAGGATTTCTAAAGCATAAAATACTAGACTATTATGCTTTTGGATAAGATACTAAAATATTATACCTACCAATAACGTTTGACGAGGCCTATGAATTGGCTAGAACTCCACGTTTCAAGCTGGACTATCAAAAATGAAACATAAAGGTAGGCTACCTTGTACAATGATTATCCAACCGTATCGTACTGAGAATACTAGTGTAGGTGAATAATGTTGTAAGAAAACGAGTCAACTAGGTAGTTCAAAATTCAATAAGAACGACAGTATTAGATTTCATTAACGTAGGTCAATGAAATGAAATGAATCGAGCACAAGGTTTTAGTCTAGATAGACGCAAAGAAATGAAAACTGATTCCTTCTTAATGACTTTACGTAATTTTGGAGCAATTTCAATGAAGCTGAAACATTTTCTTAGATTAATGAAGCTACTGAAGCTAGACATTTTAATAAGGAGAAAGATCAAGATATCCTTCATATATATACCTTTTATATTGTATTGTTTTTGCATTCTTAGTAAATTTCAGTTCCATGCATGAAACTGCCCCTTTCAAGCAAAAGTAGGTACTAACGGTAGGTAGTCAGTTTCTAAGAAGAGGTTTCCTTCAATCTGTTCACATAACGAGGAATATTTGTTGCACGCACATTGTACAGTTGACATAGCACCAGATTTGTCTTTGACAACTACTTATAAAGTTATAAATACTCCTTCTCGTGTCGATCACCATGGACATCCTAGGTAGGTATAAGACGACGAGGACTATTTATCACTGAATTAGTCAAATTATCACCCAGAGCTGATAAATAATAAGCATAGTTGTTAAAGAAAAGAAGAATATTAATACAAATATTTTTTTATTTATTTATCAACATGCAGGCATGCGTTTGACCGCCATCGCATGCGGTCTACGATGGAGCACGCTTGCCTAGAAAAAACAGATTCACTCGTAACTTGAAGACACCCAGATTGTAGCTATCGAGGAACGCCCACTCCGGCAGCGCATTCCACTGTTTGGCGGTTTTTACAACAAAAGTGGAATCAAAGCGCTTTGTTCGGGTTTTTGGTATCAGCCATGAAACGATGGCGCATTTCGTGCTTCGGGCTCCCCGATAAAAAAAATGGTAGAAAGAAATAAGATTATGCAGATTCAAAGCTCATTCTCCGAAATGTATCCGATACAAAACCGATATTACAGCAATTTTGTCTCAATGTTCAAGACTAGATATTTAATAAAACAAATGGTACAAAGATGTGCAGCTCAATAAAACAATGATGATAATATAGGTAGGTATCAGGTTAATATAAGATAAGCAAACACTTGTTAGAAAGATTACAAAAGTGGTGATGAGATAAACTCATTGTCAGTAATTTCTCAGAGTTCTCTGGCACATTGCATCGA
Organism: Thalpophila matura; assembly: GCA_948465475.1. NCBI lineage: Eukaryota > Metazoa > Arthropoda > Insecta > Lepidoptera > Noctuidae > Thalpophila > Thalpophila matura. Next base: position 5,748,653 of record OX419183.1, on the reverse strand, counting down.
AGAATACAAGCATATTATAATATTGATATAACTTTCGATATATTTTCAATTAAGTTTTTTTTTTCACGTTTGAAGAAGGTAGACGCGTTGTTAAAGAAAGATTCTTCGTGTATAGTTTAATTTTAATAAATGTTTTAATTTTTTGTTTCTGGTTTATTTAATTATCTTTCATCATGGAGTCATCTATGTTATTGGTAAGTGGTTTTTAAAGGAGGATTTTTATTAAAATTGTTTCTTCGGTGATTTAGTCCTTACTAACAACTGAGCAGGTAGAATTTATTTAACTTTTGCAAAGTTATATTATTATACATAGGTAATATCCATTTACCATTATACTTAAAGAAAGAATATTTATTAAGTAAGTAACATTCAAGTTACGTTGGCTATAAATATTTTTTGACATTTAATTTCTTTAGTTTCATTGCCTGTTGATGCCTTTTATTTAGTCCAGCAATTTAGAATTTTACCTCAAAATCCTAAACGTTCTAGGAACAATATCAGTTTGTTGATCAACTCCATTAAAACGCTCTTTAACTTTATTTCCGTCTCGACAATATGAAAAGAAAATGACAATGACATCATTTTCAACTGTCTACGTATTTTATTATTTTATTCACCTCTTTGTACTTGATGCAGTTACAATACTTATTGAAACGCAAAAAACGTCATGTCTTTGAATGTGTAGGTATAACACTTGAATATCTAAGTCAAGGTTTTCTGTTGTGGTTGACATAATCAGACCATTTTGAGATCTTATTTTACAAGTGGTTTCTAGAGCGTTTTATACCTTATTGTAATGTTTTATACCATATTATTTATATGATAATTAAGTCAATCAAAATTAAATTACCTAAGTAGGTATATTTTCTAATATCGTCAATGAGGGTAAAATGAGACACAATTTTAATTGTATATCCCAACGGATCTGCTTTAGATTGCAAAACATCAATTTTCCATTGTGATTTTTTACTTGGAATTTAGCTCTTATCGTAAAGTAAATACTTAGGGGAAGAACACATTGTCAACATATTTGAACTACGTACACAAAGATGGTACACAAAATCGGGGAACCACCTACTTAATTATGATTATGACTATACAGTTATGAATGCTTAAACCGTCATGCGACGTAACTGTTTTAAGTAAATATAGGACCTACACGCTCTAGACTCTACGCACCGCAGGTGGTATTATCTACAATTCTAGACCTTGGTTCATTTATTCATACAATGTCTAGGTAATAGACGACAAAACAAAACGGATTTGTAAAACAAAACATTCTTTTGTTTTTGAGAATTATCTGAAGGCCAAATTCTCGTAAATAATTAGCTCTGACTGAGAGTTGACCAAACTGAGATTAGATTATTTCAATCTCAGATTTGAAGTAGGTATGTGCAAGTTCAGAATTTTAGCAGAACACTGTTTTGGCTTTAATCAACCCTCGGTAAATATTTACCTCATTGCGATATAAGTTCACTTTGACGTTTTTAATTAAGAGAATTGGCCTTCTGTTCTAAACATTTGGGGCCGTACCACAAAAGAGATAGACACGCGTTAAACGCGAATGCTACCAAAAATAATACGCACTTGTTTTAGCACTAACTTGTCTAAAACGAGTGTGTATTATTTTTGGTAGTATTCGCGTTTAACGGGTGTCTATCTTTTTTGTGGTAAGGCCGTATATCTCTACTGTTTTTCTGAATTAAAACAACAACACTTATTTGCATCCATTCTTATTCGCAACGTAATCGATGTAATGGAAAGTGTACGTTACGTTATATGAGAACATTAAATTATTAATTCCAGTCAGCTCGAACGAACCGTGATGAAAGCGGTCGTGAGTGAAGAGTAAATGACAGCCCAATTATGTGCATCCAACGGTATAGAATGTTGGTTTATCGGAAAAATGTGGGCTTCGCTATTTAGCTGCGGTAATTGAGGGTTAATAGTAAGATGGAATCGAGTTTGATAGGAAAATCGAAACCAATAAATAGAAGCGTTCGATGTTCAGAATAGAAATCTGAATAAATTCAATAGATATCGCTGGGGTGATTTGATACGCAATTTGAATTTTTCAATAAAAAATACTGGTACTTAGAAGGATTTATGATAGAGTGCTTTTCTGATTTATTGTAAATTTAGGGATTCATTTGGGGAAATCGTAATAAATAAATTGTCCACAACAGCGCCTACCTACTACATTTGACGGCACGGTAGAGTGAACAACAATGTGTTGCGGGTTCGGGATTTGATTCCTGCATCGAACAGATAGGTATTTATCATTGACAAAAAGAAAACACTAGACAACAAAAATGACAATTAATAAATTTGAAAAATCGTTGTAAATAGATAGGTACAACGTATCTATTGAATAATGGTGATCTGACTGTCTATTCTATCTAGTAGGTACCCACCTACTAGATAGAATAGACAGTCGGTGGTGATAAGAAATAACGAAACATCACAATTAGACGATACGTTAATGGAAAACTAAAACTATCCTTAGACTTATACAATCGTAACATCTACCTATCAAGCAGCGGTCAGTAAGTTAACTCGCCATATAATGTAGATCCACGCGAGACACAATGTAATTTTTATTGTGACTGGAATTGCGGCATACGAAAAGTTAACACTATCAAAAATCAAAAAATAACCTTATCTGTCTCGAAATTTACAGCTTATTTTGAAAAGGTAAGTACCTACCAACCTACCTATTTGAGTAATATTACTATTGTAATCTTGTACACTCGACGTCATTGACGGTCGACCACTTTTCACCCTTATTACTAAGAACATAAGGGTGAAAAGTGGTCGACCGTCAATGACGTCGAGTGTACCTAAACACAGTTAGGTGTAAATCACGATAACATGTGCATGAACAGTATGATTATTGATGTAAATAGGTAGGTTTTAGATAATACCTACTAATTTCCACAGTTTGTTAAACTCCCAAATCCCGATAGTGCCAAATACGAACAGACAGACATACAAAAACTCCAGTTAACTGGAATGGGTACATTCCAATGCATTCCAGCGTCGGTTCACATTATTCCAGTGGCATTCCAGCGCCTATGAACTGGAATAGTGTAGACCGGGCATTATTACAACACTAATTATTGTAATTGAAAAATAACTGACCGCCACAGCCGACCGCGTTAGTCTGGACGAGACGCTTAGCAGGTTTAGTATTTACGTGTTAACATGGCAATACAAGTTAATCACCCAACTTGTATCCCAGAGTCACAATTGAAACGATAATTATCGTTTTCCATTCAAACTGTCGCTAAATGTCATATCGCTAGCGTATCATAATACTTCGTTGTATGACAAACAGCATATCTCGGAAAGAACAATGGCCACTTTTCTAACATGCTTGGACTCGGAAAATCTTATAAAAGTTATAACGATGAAACATTTGTCATTTTATTTGCCTATTTATATATATATCGACAGCGTTCTTTGTACATACACAATAAAAAAAATTGCCGGTTGCCGCTTTTACAGGTCAGTCTAATGTACCAATAAATAGTACAACTGTTAATACAAGTTGGTACATTTACTGACCTGTAAAAGCGGCAACCGGCAATTTTTTTTATTGTGTATGTACAAAGAACGCCATTTAGGATACATGGTTTCATTTAATGTGATAACCTAATCGCCACCCTGTATAACAATATCTCCAAAAGAAAATATCACAATATTAAAAATAATGCTCTTATCGCGAAAGTAGTAATATCTAATTGAATAAATTGAATAACTATAATAATTTATCGTAAAATAAATTCAGCTCTAAATTTTTTGCCCGTAAAATGCAAAACTTAACTTAAGCTTGTTCCTTTTATAAGACGCGACACTCCAGGAGCGCGCAACCAAAGCGCGGGAATCGACCGGACCGCCATTTTGTTTTCATTCCGTGTTGGAAATGTTGGAATGCGCTTGGGTTCGGTCGAGTTCTTGACGTGTCGTATTATTTGTTGGATTTTCGTTACGTTACGACACGCAACGTCAAAATCGTTCGTGCTAGGCCCTCTGTTTCTGTTACTTGACAATAAAGATGCAAAGTCTGATCATTCACACTCCTATATAACACCCTTTTAATAGTTACATAATCATGAAGACTTCTTGACCTAAAAATGTTTTTTTGTATTAGCTATGGAAAGTGTATCATAATTATTTACCTAACTACTAGAGTTGCACGTGCATTAAGTCTGTACGTCTATAGTACTATTTCTGAATTCATAATAAGAACTAAATTAAGATAAAAGTATTTAGTTCAGCACCCCTGCAGCGACCTTCAGCGACCTTACGGCCAACGCGGCCACGACCCGACCGCTACTACAATACGCGAGCGACAGTAATATCGCACGATACACGGAACAAAACGAAGTATCGCTTTCGCAAACACGAGTACATTGGTAAGCGGGTGTGAATAATTTCTATTGCCATGCTAACGCGAAAAGCCTATAGTCGTTAAAAGTATACCTAATTGTTTTACAATGCATTTTATCAAAATAATTGAATTTTGTATCAATATTTTATACATCTAATCTGTGGAAATGTTGATCAAAAGAAGAATGAATATTTTTTTAATCATTCCAAATACGAAATTCAAAAAAGTACCTTAGAGGTTTAATAGTATATTATGCAATTAGTGAATAAAGGACGGATTTAAAGCGAGGGCCATAGATGAATCACGAGCTAGTGAAGGATTCTAACGATTGAATCACGACCGTAGGGAGTGATTCATGATGATTGAATCACGAGTGTAGCGAGTGATTCAAGTGTTAGAATCCTGAGCGACGTGAGCGATTCATGGCCCTCGATATAAATCCGTTTTATTCAAGAGTTGCATACTATACTTTATACCATGACTACGAGAAAAAGAAAGATTTAAGTGAAAATATACATATAATGAAGAAAAAGTAAAGTTAAATTGGCATGATGTAAACCAGCCGTGATTTTTTGGGTAGCAAGCTTTCCACCTTTCCACTATATCGGCCGCCCTCTCTTTCACAAACTCAGGTGTTAACACATCTTCATCACTAGAATGCATTTTTAATCGATTAGAACAACACTAAACAAACACAAAATTAAAGATTAAAGTAACACTAAACTTTGTGTTCGTACAACTTACAGTATTCAAAATAGCGACAATTTACTAAGGACAGCAAAGAACACAAAACAGATTTTATTCTAATGCTAAACTCCTTGTCGAAAATGTCGACCAATCAAATTGAATTTAGAACACATCAATATAGGTCGAATACACAGATTACACTTACACTAGATACGGCAAGCCACGACCAAGCGTGCCCTGCATGTTCGACTGTTCGTACTAAAAAAAGTCTGTTAGCTCAGTGACGCTTAGTGATTGAAACAATTCTGTTTACTCTGAGCACATCACTAAATGGCTGGGGTGAAGTTATTGTAGGTATAAAAAAGATGACACGTTTGGTTTTCATACAAACTCATAACGTGCCGCATCTAGCATAGGTTCTTTAAATCTGTGGTCGAATACATTGGTGTGTTCCATTTTCAAACATCAAAACAGTGAGTAAAAGTGCTTTTTATTCACTGTTTTCAGTGAATAAAATAAGCTTTTTAGAGAAGGAATGGTATAAATACTTTTACATTTACTCGCATTAATTCTTCTTCTGTTTCGTACTTTTGCAACCGAATTTAAATTGACTTCTCCATGAGCTTGTGACTTTTTTTTTGAGACTTTGAAACTTTAAAAATAGTTTCAGCTCAGAACTTAAAAAAAGAATTAAGTATTAAAAAAAAGAACTGCATTGCCATTGCATAATATATAGGTAAGTATTTGAATATCGAACGGCGGGAATTTATGAGCATAGTCTGTTTTAAAATCTATTACTGTAATTTTAATTCCATATCTTATTGATTAGAAATTAATGCCATTTATCTATAAGAATCGAAAGATAATACAAATCTTGTTTAGTTTAGTAAAATATTCAGTGTGGCGGGGATTTGGCTAAGGCCGGACCTTAATTAATTTTCGTTTTATTATTCCGGAACGTGGTGAGTAAATTATTGGAATATTCATAAAAGAGGTAGGTAATTAAGTTGGTTCGAATGTGTGTTGACGTTGATGTTATGGTGAAATAGTGTTATAATATACCTACCGATAAAGCATGTAGATACAAGATAGGTATTGTGGTAGCGCAGTTTTTAAATAGTACCGACAATACCGAGTATCAAAATTTTTACATGATTATCTAGTAGGTAGGTATAAAATTAGTAAAATTCCTTGAGAATAAGTTAACTGGGTATGTATTACCATCACATAATGTTTTCTATATCTATACTATCTATATCTATACTAATATTATAAAGAGGAAAGGTTTTTTGTTTGTTTGTACCGAATAGGCTCCGAAACTATTGGACCGATTTTAAAAATTCTTTCACTAATAGAAAGCTACATTATCACTGAGTAACATAGGCTACTTTTTATCCCGAAAAAATGCACAGTTCATGTGGGACACGCGGACGAAGTCGCGGGCAAAGTTATAGTTACCTATGAAGTGCTAATGCTAAGACAACTTCGTCTTTCAGGCTGTTAAAGGTTCGTAATGCATAGGCTATCTATATGGTACTCTGTACGGTATCCATAGGTGGTGGAAGCCATTTTCATCGTTTTACCCTTACCAAACAAACATACAAACATAGGTTTGTTTGGTAAGTAGTATCACGCTTGTATTGTCTTAGGGGGTAGGCGAGATGTACCTATAGCACCTACACCTACTTATCGCCAGATGCAAGCGACTACCTAGGTACCTTTTATCTAATATGAAGCGTGTCAATTACCGAAACAGCCACAAATTAAAACTCCGGGCTATTCTTTTTTTAAATGAGCATTTGCTGCCCCGATAGCTTACAGAACAAGGTCAGGTCAACAGTGTCTGGTCCTCTAACAACACAGCGCTTCCATAAGAGCTCTGGCTACTACTGATAATCAGTCACTCCAAACTCTAGAAGATTACTAGAAATGTTAGACGTAGCTTAAATCACAGATCCTTGCACTGCAGGGAACAGAAAAAAAAATATACTTATCAGTTCCATTTTTTCTCAGACTCTATTCGAGCCAATGCTACATCAAGAAGCGCGGATAGGTAATAAATATCAAATCTTGGCGCTCGCTGATGTGAGAACGCAATATCGAATTTTAGGGGAAGGAAAATTGTGTTTTAAGATGATATTGAAGTCTATAGTGTATTGGAATTTTTTAGAGGACCGTAAGGACCTGTTTATTACACGAAATTCGAAAATGATTTTTTCTAGGAATTTTCGTAATATCGATTATGGACACTATCGTTTAAACCTATAACAGTCGCCTATAATGATTAGATAGGTATTTACAGTAGGTAATTATTGACATGAATTTGCTATAGGTACTTACAATTATGAGTGGTTATGACACGTATTTTTGAGATATTTGGTGCGGTCCGTGGCTGTTTATGATCGTCAGTTGTGCGTGGTATGATCCGTAAGATCACTGACCATGAGAAGAGTGTCGGTGCGGTCCGTGGCTGTCTGTGATCGTCAGCTGTGCGTGATATGATCCGTAAGATCACGGACCATGAGAAGAGTGTCGGTGCGGTCCGTGGCTGTCTGTGACCGTCAGCTGTGCGTGGTATGATCCGTAAGATCACCGACCATGAGAAGAGTGTCGGTGCGGTTCGTGGCTGTCTGTGATCGTCAGCTGTGCGTGGTATGATCCGTAAGATCACCGACCATGAGAAGAGTGTCGGTGCGGTTCGTGGCTGTCTGTGATCGTCAGCTGTGCGTGGTATGATCCGTAAGATCACTGGTAGTGGGAAGCCACCATTAAACGCAACTAAATCTACCTATTTACGAGTAAATTAATAAAACAATATTTTATTACAAGCAGTTTTCGTATCGATTTCACTCGTCAAGATAAGACAAACAATAATGATTACACAGATTAAGATAGGTAGTCCTATCAGATGTATTTAATAAATACACTGACCGCAATTTTACATAACTAAATATTATTATTATCTTTATTGGCAATCATTAGTGTTGGGCCGACTATGAGTTTGGCCGACTAGCCGACTAGCCGACTAGTCGGCTGGAAAAAGGCCGATTAGTCGGCCGACTAGTCGGCCAAGCCGATCATTGCTTTTTTCGGCGGTAATCGGGTGGAATCCGTAATGTTTGTCGCGCCTCGTATCCCTTGCCCGCGCCGCGCGAGTCGAACGAACAGGTTTTTGTTTCCTTTGCATTTTGTTATAGTAGGTATCGTTCACATAAGATCGCCGTTAGAGCCTTTTCATTGTCATGCGTGTTTGCGCCCGCGTGCGGGCCAGGCACGCATGCGTGCTGCCCGCAACCTATCGTATCATACATGTTTTTACTGTCATGCGCGCCACACGCACTTACAAAATAATCTGCTCAGCGTGTGGCCTGCAACAAACATGGCTGCCTGCCCGCACGCGGGCGCAAACACGCATGACAATGAAGAGGCCCTTACTTAGTGTTTTTTTTAATATAAAACATTCTATTCGATATAAATGCGATTCTAAAATAATAATAAATAGGTGATTACATTTTATGTTCTTTAATCAGAGTTAGTATTAGAAACTTGCGTTTAGAATTTATTTTTCATCATATTCCTGTATTATTTTGCCAATGGTAAGACTGATACTAAAATAAAAACAATTAATAATAAATTTCATTTCAATCACCCTATTTATATGAATAAAGTAATGGCCGACTAGTCGGCGTTTTTTGCGGACTAGTCGCCGACCATAAAAGTGGCCGGATAGTCGGCTTTACCGACTAGTCGCCGACTAGTCGGTACATCCCTACAAATCATATATCTGCTGCTACAATATTATTATTAATAAATAAATAATTATTTGATAAATATACCAACAGCATAACGTTATTCATGCAGTATTCTCAAACTCAATTTGCCGATAGGTACATTATGTTCTTATGTAAGTAGATACAAGTGGCTCCCAGTAAGGTATTTATTTTCAAAACGGTACAATGATTTTATCTATTCTTAATTCTGTACAAAAAACTATTTAATTTTATAGTGTGATATTAAAATTCAAAGCCAGTGACTTCCGTACTACCTATCCTTGCAGTTTGAATTCCAATTTAGGCGCCCGAGTGCAATGTAAACTTCGCTTCCTTCATTGTCTCAAGGAAATGAGTTAAGTTTGTAAGCCAAAATACCTACAGTATTTTGGCTTACAAACTGTACAAATGCATTTAGTTTAATTTGTATTTGGACTAGTTTAACTGAACTACCTATGTACTTGCATAAGATGAAATCACATTGTCTCTAGAACAACATTGACCTAATTCATTTATTGACCTACATTTTTAAATCCGCATTCTGTATAATTATAGTTTCATTTCGAAAGAGGCAAATCCATCTAGCATAAATCAACAATTTGTCAATTGAGTATATTATTTTCCTTAAAAAATACTTTTGTAAGCAGTAACTAATAAACTACTACCTACAAGAAAGAAAAATGTTATAATGTTAAATTCTATGGAAAAGAAGATTATAGTATCTCATAGCATGCGTATTTTGTTCACAGTTATACCCCGAACAAGATGGCTCAGGACAACAGCAACTCCACCATGGAGATGGGAACCAGTGACCAGGTGAGGATTGAAACACCATAATTCATTATTAAAATAAGCATCTGCAAAAGAGTGTCTTCCGAATAATGTAGGTATAGGTTTAAGCAAGCAATGCCGCGACAGTTCGCTATAATATATTTATCTATATTTATAATATTATATCTACCTAAAAGCTAGGAGAGACCTCGGGACCTGTCCTGCAGTGGACATCCTGCGTAAATGTGTGACGAATGTGATGATCATAGTGTTTCCTTTGCTCGAATTATAGATACTTATACATATTAATATACAAGATGACTGGTTTAACTAATTGTTTGGTCTAGCATAAATTAGATTTTTGAAGCGTAAAGCAACAAAACAATTATAAATGAAACATAATAATCTATGTTTTTGTGAATTTAATAGCAAATTAAACATCAGTTTTTGTTAGTGAATAATTTACATCAACAGAGTAATAAGATAACAGAAATATAAAAAATTAGGTATGGAAATCCCAGATTATGTTTAGGTATACGGGTATATCTATGTATTCAGAATGTATATTTGTATACAGAGTAAAACTTCCAATAAAATTAACACCATGTCCTATTTTACTACTAATTACGATTTTAATTGACAAATAGGTACATTTTATAGAAGTGATAAATAAAATGTTTCTTTGTTCTTGATGTTTAGGCAGTCATCAGATACGCATTTTAATGGTTAAGTGTGTTGATGCGTTTGTTGATTTAGCGGCTAAAATAATAAAAAACCGCCATTTTACAAACTTAACTTACAAATAAACAAAAGGAAGGTATCTAAGTTTTAGATTTTCTTTAGGTAAAAAAAGATTCGTTATTTGCGTTTATTTTGAATTAAAAAGTCGTTAGTACATCATTAATAACATAATTACCTGCGTACACTGATATCTTTGTAACTGCAATTTAAATACATAATAAGCCACTATAGATAAAGAGAAATCCCCCAACAACTTGAAACTATTTCTCAGAGGTAAAGATTATTAAGTGGTGGTCGCGACCGTGACATACCTATCTATCTGTTATCAGTCAGATGCAACTCACAGCTGGTTATTAACCGGATACGAACGGCCGTACCACAAAACATCTGTTCAACACACGTTCAACACGAATGCTACCAAAAATAATAGGCAATTGTTTTAGCACTAACTTGTCTAAAACAAGTGTGTATTATTTTTGGTAGCATTCGTGTTTAACAGATGTTTATCTTTTTTGTGGTAATATAAGGCCTGAAGAGTTTATAAAAAGTGGACAAATTTATAATATCAGCTGCAACTTCTAAGTGTGCAAAAATTAACTTGGTTAATCACGAAGAAAAATAAAAACAATTATCCGTTCCAATAGAATATGCAAACATTTACATTACGTACAAATTATTCAATAATTATGCGCACTCTCTCATTATAGAGTGCGCATAATTTTATTATTGAATAATTTGTTTGCATATCATTTTTTTACGATACAATATCGTAGGTACCTACTTACTACGCCGCTCGGGGGCTGTTTTGCCGATGCACCAGCCAAAAAGAAAAACAAAAGTGAAATGTTTTTTACAATGTTTGTTTTTCGATACCGAGTAACGTCCCGGAATTCTACCCACAGTAACAATTAAATGAAATTGAAAACTAATTAAAGTCTCCGTTTATCTTCTTCAATGAGGCGTAAACTCAGATCATAGAAACAAGGGAGATGTGCCAAGGCGCTATCGAGCTTGATGCCTGATCTTGAGCAAATTGCTCATATTAAAAACGTACGCGCTGGCGACGAACCGAACACGATCGATGGTATAAATAGTGTTTTAGTTTAGTGCTAGTGTTGAGTGACGATTAACAGTGTTAGATTGAGGGTGTGCGGAATGTTTAATGCGTGAGAGATCTTTTTATTCACAAGGAGCGCTTAATGATGCGCGTAATTGTGTCGAAAAATGTACTAAAAGTGGCATCAGTTGTTCCGGTACTAATTTGCTATGATGGCATATCTCCTTGTTTCCATGATCTGAGGGCGTAAACTAACGTAATTTATGCTAAATGTTCAACGAACACATGATAACCTTCGATAACCCCCGGTGGAGTAACTTACATGTAAAAAACCTAATCAAGGTCTACATTCGCGGTCGAGTCCATTCCACTTTTGTTCAGTGAGCGGAATGGCCGCGGTTTTGTGAATAAATAATAATAATTTAATTGTTTTATCAAAATATTTATGGACTATGGGTTTTTGTGTTTTCACGTGTTTTTTATAAATCTTCCGTGATTTTGGATTGCAGTGAAGTGTAGGTCAAACGTTATGTATGTTTTGTTTATTTACATTGTATGCATTTTTTTATTACCGTGTTTAAAAAGTATAAAAGATTCCGTATTTTTTTTTTTTATAAAAAAAGCTTAATAATTTTGCGGTTACTCATTTATGAAAAATGTAAGCTTTATTTCAAAATAATACAATTTGCGTATGACGTATAAAAAGATAACGAACCTATACCTACGTCTTCACTTTACCCGTAACAAGATTTTTAAGGAAAATCTTACTGTAAACAGTGAATCTCGACGTAAATATTCCAATGTATGACTATTATAATAAATTCAATTGCTAACTGAATTCATTATTAGTACTGTGTTTATTCAGTCGGTTACATACAACGTCAATACTTTAATCTTATTGTGCGGTTAAAACGTGTTTACACAAGGTACCTATTAATTAACATGAGTTATATTTTTTAAAATTAGTGCACTTCTAGGAATATTTCCTCCAATGTAGTAAAAATTGTCCTTACAATAGTATTTACGTATGATTTGTACCAACTTTGTAACTTTTCTATATGTATGTTTCTATGTTCATACATAGAAACATACAAACTTTCCCTGTCTATATATTAGTACCTATAGATGTTTAGTTAAATTTTGGCAACTTAAGGAAAAGTTGATCTCCGTAACCATTGATTCCGATTCTGAAAATTCTTTCACTAATAGGAGGTTCTACTATCTCCGAGTGCTTTAAGCTAATTTTCATTTCAAACAAAATGGATAGTTCTTGTGGGAAAAGTGCTAGTTTTTAGATATAATAATTTATTAATAAAAAAATTTAACATGCTGATAATTTTTTGCAAGATCCCGGAGCTCTGGCGTTGTTGACGCTTGTTTACCTTCAAATCGGTTTACTCTTTGTCGTAAGCTCGTAAATTATGTATCTAAAGCTTCCTAGTTACATTAAAGCTCAAGGCACAGTGATGCAGATTTGAAATGACGCGTATTTCTATGAACTTTATCTCCATTATGTAGGTAATTCGCAAGTCTGAGTGAACTGTTTAATGGCCGACGCGGACGTGCGCATTCGCGCAAATCCGCAACCTTTTCTTTACTAAATAAATATACATTAGAGTAGAGCAAAAAAAAAAAAAGTTTTGCTCGACACTAATGTCTATTTAGTAAAGAAAAGGTTTATTATGCTATTTTCCCTTTAGAGTAAAAAAAAAATTGATTAGTTGATATTGATATCTACTTTCACCGATTCCGACGTAAAATAGATTTATTAAATCACGTTTTAAACTTTAATTTTAGCAGTGCTAGCCTGGCCAAATTATAGTCAATAACATCAAAATAATCTCTAATAGGTACCTACGTATTTAAAAATATTCATCTTTGTATTCGTTTTAGATACTTAATTATGTTATTATTCAAAAATTCTTATAATACTCCATATAAAATTGCATTAGGTAAAACTGGTCCACCAAATTACTAATACCTACTTATCTATGAGTTTGAAGTTCATCTTGATTCACTTAAAAGGGGTTTTATTTATTTAATGTTACTTATATGAAATAATACTGAGAACAGTAGCTGTGCCTTACAGTGGCGAAGGGTGATAGGAAGACGGTAGGTAGGTACCTACTATAGATAGTAACTAAATTATGAATGGTTCCGTTTTACTCGATTTTTTACTGTATTTACATATTTTAAATGGCGAATAGGAATTATATAAGTAAAACGGAATTATTTATATATACTTTCATTATATTTTATCGGCTTCCCCTCATCCTGTGCCACTGGTGCCTTATCCATATCACTAATTGAATGTTATTTACAGGTTCTGGTCGCAACCAAACGCAAGAAGACACTAGGTTACATAATCGGAATCGTCGCGATGTTGGCAGTAATAGGAGTGGTGATCACTCTAGTAGTTGTCCTGACAGGCGGCGACGATGCGGCCATCGCCGAGCCTATTGTGTCTACCGAAGGGCCAACGAGTCCGATAGCCCCATCTTCGACCACAACAACCACAACGACGACCACAATAGCCCCTCCCACTTCAACAGAACCGCCGGTCACTGACCTACCGCCTACTCCTTTAGAATTGGAGGAGATTATCGAGGGCATCTACTCGCCGCCTTCCTTCAATGCGACATGGTCAACAGGTACCTATGTTTATTAAATTGTTGTTTTCTAATTAGGTTGTATCTATTAATGATGATAGTGATACAAGTCAGGCAAAGACTGGTTAGATATTGTACGCATCACGATATTATGTTTTGAAAAGGTCTTTACTTAAAAGCCTTAAGTAACATCGGTCATATTAAAATTTTAAAAATATCACTGCAGTTGACTGATGAAAAAAATACAAACAAGTTACACAGAATCTATAAGCATAAAATTGATGGATATTAATAACAGAAGAAGCACAGAAAAAGGGAATACATTTTATTCTGAAGTAAATAAATAAATTATGCAGAAAAACATTTCGCTGAAAGTAATCGTCGACAGAGGATATCTTTATGATGCTCTAGGGCAGTGTCCGAACAAAATATTGGCGTATTGTTGAATGTTTATATGCAAATGGGGTAACTGCAAGAAAGGTACCATCTATGGTGTTTACTAGTGATAGAGTAACTGTCTTAACTATTAAAAGGCCTTTAGTGTCAGTTATTTCCGTGGCATACGAAGCTGCCCACGTCATTGACGGTTTTAATTTGTTATAATTTTGAGTGTACTACGTGAGCTCGACAAATGGATGTGCGATTAACGCTTATGCGACAAAACTGTACTGCGACTCACCATAGTTAATTTTTGATAAAAAAAATACAGTATAAAGAGTGAAAAAAGAAAAAAAAAATATTGTAATAATATATTATAATAAATTATTATAATAATATCTTCTTTTCTCTCACAATTCCAAGTCGCCCCTTTTAATCCATTCGGTTGCAAAACCGGTTGGATTTCAATATTATAATAAGTGTGCTTATCAAGCGGACTGCGTTAACATTGCGTGCAGTTTTTGTGTATTACATAAACACAGGTTTACCTTGCAGGAAATAATGGCGCAAATTACTCAAAAACCTACGTTACGTAACAAAGCTTTATGGGTTAAGAATTAAAGATTAATTGATGTAAACCCAAAGTTATCTCAAATGTCAGTTCGTCAATTAAAAATTATGTAATCGCCATTAAAGTACCTATTGAAAAGAACAATTATTTTTATATAAACAAAAAGATGCGTTGTGTTCATTGTATTTCATGGGAATCGCTGGTTTAGCTCGCGGGGATATTCTGAGACAAATTTTATTAAATGTCTGGCCCTGTGAGTATTAATACTGCAAGACTCACGAACGACCGTACGGTAAAGTTTCCTCCTTTTGTGGCTGGGACACTGGGGAATCCCCAGATAACATTACATGAATGATGACGTTTACATTTAAGTGTTTACATAAGTCAGTCCTTTAAAACAATGTGCTAATAACATTCATTTACATAGTTATGGCAAAACCCAGACATCCCTTAGACATGTATAGTATTGTATAGGTAGGTACCTAAATAATTATTTATTCCGTTTTGTTCAATATGCCAATGAACTTCTAACCTAAACTAAGAAACTAATAAAGCAGGGAAATTGTTTTGTAAATCATAAATATCGTAACTAGTTATTTACTGATATTTAAAAAAATACTACTATATTTAAATAACATACAGGTGCAAGGTTAAACGAGGGTTAATTGAAGTATTGAAGGAGGGTATTCTATTATTCTGTATTTGATACTAGTTCGATTAACTATAACTACGGGACCAACTTAAAATCCGATCAAAAATCAGCTGTTCCATACATTTTGCCGTGATATGGATATTTTTGTATCGAACAGTAGGTACATTTTTTTTTTGCGTGATATCCATATCATGGTTGGTCCCGTAGTTAATCGCACCAGTCTCAAGTACCTACTATATGATACGAACACTACAGGACGTATACGAATACCCACCTCCAATACGTCCACCCCCTTTACCTTACACCCTGTATAAGCGAAATGTACAAAAATGCCCACGGGATCAAACTCATAAAGTATTTATGTCTGAGTTGTAACAAAAAGGTCGGTCAAGTAAGTATGAATAAGAAAAAAAGACGGATCGGAGTTATACAAAGTTTCCATTGTTAAAAGTTTAGCGGTTTGGCCGCGAGAGTTGTCGCCAGATAGGTCGTGGGTTTTTCAAAAGATGGCAATAATATGGTAAGATTGTTTTTAACCGACTTCAAAAAAGGAGGTTCTGTATTCGTCCCGTATGTATGTATGTATGTATGTATGTATGTATGTAAGTATGTATGTAAGTATATGTATGTATGTATGTTTGTATGTGCGCGATTTTCTCAAAAACTATTGATTCGATTTGGATGGGGTTTTCACTAACGTAATCTACATACTTTCAGGAAGGTTTTAGTATATAATACATTATGTAATCATTCATATGTACAAAGTTAAATGCATAAATGTACACACTCCGTAGAAGATTTACTGTTGAACGAATTCGTGAAAGTAATCTAACACGGGACAAAGAACTAAAAAGGAAAAACTAAAAAAATAAAAAACTGTTTTTACAAAAAATAACCGACTTCAAAAATCCACTACAAAGAAAATAATAATTTTGGTTTCGAATTTTGGTTTAGTCGGTGGCAAAAAAAGCAAACAAAAACCAAAGCCACCGACTTCCGAAACCAAAATTATTATTTTCTTTGTAGTGGATTTTTGAAGTCGGTTATTTTTTGTAAAAAAAGGTATTTTTTTTTTTTTTTTTTTTTTTGAAGGGCCTCTCGCAGTTAGCTTCTAACAGCCGTCACTGCTTAACCGGACATCTGGTGAGGACTTACAAATGCCTCCAGCCAGGCTTAAAACTAAATAAAAACTACAAACTAAGCGACCACACGCTAAAGGCACCCCCTACTGGGGTACGGACCTCGGCTTAGGGCGTCGCTGGGGGGAGGACAACTAGAGGGAGGGGCTACTAGCTGGATCGGATTAATATGATTTAGGGACATATTTAAATCTACAGGCTCAGCGCGGGCTGGCTCGAGCAAGGGTCGGTTAGGGGACTGAGTCATACGCGGCGGCGGACTCGGGTCGTGATGGGGACGTCGCGACGGGCCTCGTCGGCGAGGTCGGAATGGCGCCGGTCTGTATTTGTACCTACGCAGAGTGCTGGTCTCCCTGCTGCTCTCTTGCAGTAAGGTGATAGCATCATCGGGAGTATTTAAAGCATGCCTCGGGCGGCGAATTTTGCTAATCTGAGAGGGGGTGTATCGGGCGGCCGATACCACCAGAGGATTCGGGTGGTTCGGGGCAGAGTCAAAGAAGCGCTTGGAGGCGCGTTTCAAGCACTGCTGGATGGTGGGCAGTTTTAAGTCTAAGTGCAGGCGATCATTACGAACGTACCAGGGAGCTCCCGTGGCCTTTCGCATGAACCTGTTTTGAATGATTTGCATCCTATGGATTCGAGATGCCTTGACGTGTGCGAACACAGCGCCAGCATAGGTCATGATAGGGCGTATGCAAGTCACGTAAATGCGCACTTTGTACTTAAGTGCCAACTTGCTACGTGCATTAAGGATGGAGTGGAGGCGACCGAGAGCGAAGGCGGCGCGAGAGCGGACCGTCCTTATGTGCTCGATAAAGTTCAATCTCCTATCGAGGATGATGCCCAGGTATTTGGCTTGCTTATCCCAAGGGATCGGCTTGCCGAACATGGTGATCGGGGAGGGGTTATCAGGAGGAGTGCGCGGTTTGGAAAACAAAACCGCCTGGCTCTTATCGGGGTTAAAAAAAAGTTTTTTATTATTTCACTGTTTAAGAGACGAAGTCAGAATGGTTGCTTGCAGGTTTTAAATATTTATTCATTTATTATAATGTTTTCACATAGGTACGATGATTGAGAAAAAAAACCTTAAAATAAACACGACAGCAGGTAGAAAATCTAAAATCACAGTTGATTAATGGATTACAAATTATTATTGGTACTTTCACAAATCATTGTTGATCTCTCTCGCTTTATTCAATTATTGATGCTTGTGAAAAATGAAAAATGACGATCTTGCTTAACCATGTATACTTAGGTACTATGCTATGTAAAAAAGTGTAAAAGGTTATTTTTCTAAATGTCAAACAATAAAAAACCAAACAAGTGCGTGTCAGACCACGCACAGTGTAGGATTTCGTAGCAAGGAGTATTTCGGTAGGTAATCCGACCGCAAAGCAAAATTAAATATAAGTTCGTGAATAAAAATAAATATCTAAGGGTATAAGGGTTCCATACCTTTACTAAACTTCAATTTATGCTATGAATGAAGAAAGGCACAAGAGTTAAACTCTTGTTTTTTACAAACACATTCATAGATACGGTACGGTAATTATCTTAGAACTGGTTCAGCCATTGACCAAGATACATGTATTGTAAACGAATGCATATACATAATATTTTAACAACCTGATGAAACAAGAACACGTAAAAAAAATATTTTATAAGGAATTGAGCGCGTTTTGGGAGTTCCGGTCTGTTTGAATGAGATGCCCGGTGAATAGGATGACCTATATCTCTTTTGAGTTGAGAGAGGTTGCCTATATTCATGCTCATGCCAAAAAACAACCCTTTTTGAATGTACCTGGTTCATAACGTGGTTTAAAACGAACAAATCGGAGAAATAATTAGCTATTATATACCTAACTAGCTGTTCCCCGCGGTTTCATCCCCGTTACTCGGCTCCTAAAGGTCGAACGTGATGTTAAATAGCCTATACTATTTCTCATAAGTCTACCTATCATATATAAAAATATTGTTTGGAATCCGACTGGTAGTTCAAGACATTAGCGCGTGCAAACAAACATACTCTTCTGCTTTATAGGTAATGTTAGTAGTAGGTATAAATTATTTCTATATAGGTACCTTCTGATTCATAAATGTAGTGTACCTATATATTATCCAAATCATAGAGGAAGTGTAAGATGATTGTGTGAGCGTATCCGAACAGACTGAATGAGTACGTAGGAACGGGAAGTTGAGAGTGAAAGTCTGGGGAGACATGGCAGACATAGGGTCGTATCACAGAACCTAACTCAAGACAAGCATTACTTGAGACTAGTTTCAACCAAATGGCTTGAAAGCAGGCGCGGTCGCAGTCGACGATTTTGGGAGGGGTCATACTGATTAATGCCGACGTGCTATAACCATGAATTACTGTGTTTGGCGCATTTTTGTACGATTTTGGGGGGGTCATGACTTCCACGACTTCCTCCCCTGGGACCGCGCCTGCTTGAAAGTAGTCTTGAGAGAGTCGAACCCTAATTATATTTTATTTATTAACTGGACGTATCTCCTAGCCGTACTTATATTTTTTCTAATTCAAAACCTTTAAGTTATGCAATGGCTGGTAGCAGCTGGATGAGAGTGACCGAAGATCGAGATAAATGGCGTCGATCATTTATCATTTAGCAATCATCATCAATTATGTTTTGTAATACATATTATGCAACGGTTATAATAAATTATTAACTAAAAATCCACTACTTAAAACTGCTTAAACCACTATAATATAAATAGAATCCGATATTATACACACTTTTATACTACTGAGTACATTATATTTATTGCGCGTAAATTCCGGTTTCCGACGCAATCCGGTTGATTGGCCAACATCAATAGCAAACATACCGTGTGTTTTACCAATTTTATTGCAAATCGGAAAACATGCGAGAACAGGCAACAGAAACAATGAATTAATAAGACGTTTTGCCTATTTTTTATGATTTATCGTCTTGTAGGTGTATTGTATAAGCTCAAACCAGAAAAAGGGTCCGTTCGTTTCGCGCCCGGTTCCCTTACACCCGATTTAAATCCACACTGCTTGCAAAACGTAGTTTTTTTCGCGAATCGTACCTACACATAATTTTTAATTAGATATACCTAGGTATCTGGATTTTGTATCGTACAAACATTAGTAAATCAAAATATTAGCCTTTTGATTAACTTCGACATTTCGATCATTGTTACGATTGATTGTTGTTACGAGGAGACTGAAGACTAATATTTTGCGAAAAACTCCCGATATAATTAAAATCGGCTTGTAAAAAATAATTATTTTCTGATCGGGTTTAAGTCTAAAATTTTAGTCAGATACCTACCTAAATACCTACGTAGGTACAGTTTAATGCGTGATGTATCTTAATTAAAACAACCAATATGCACAAATCGTGCATTACGTTGATGCCTTAAACAATATCATACTCTAAGCTATTTTAAACAAAATAATAACTATACTCGTATTATTACTGCTACTTCTAATTGATGTTAGAAAAAAAATGACGTATCATCACTTTTGATGTTAGCTGTACCTACCAAGAAAACAGTGTTATAGATCTATCTTTATTAACAACGTTTAATTGCAGGAAGCGAGCTGTTGTTCCGGAACGGCAATGGAGACCTGGTGCTCTATGATGTTGACACTGATACCACCACACCACTGATATTCAACTCCTCACAGGTATATTTAGTATTTATAGGTAAATGCATATTTTTGTGAATTTGAAACATGTCAAAGCCATGTTATGCTTGTGTTTCAACTAGAATGGGACTTTACGCACACAGAACATAATCAAAATAACAGTATAGTGACTAACCTCGACGTTTCGACCAAGTTGCATTGACCGTGGTCACGAGAAGTCTTCTCGTGACCACGAGAAGTTAGTCAAAATACTGATATTTTTCTTATTAACCGACTTCAAAAAAGGAGGTTCTGTATTCGTTCCGTATGTATGTAAGTATGTATGTATGTATGTATGTATGTATGTATGTATGTATGTATGTATGTATGTATGTATGTATGTATGTATGTATGTATGTATGTATGTATGTATGTATGTATGTATGTTTGTATGTGCGCGATTTTCTTAAAAACTACTGATTCGATTTGGATGGGGTTTTCACTAACGTAATCTACATACTTTCAGGAAGGTTTTAGTATATAATATTCCTATGTACAAAGTTATAGGCATAAATGTACACACTCCGTAGAAGATTTACTGTTGAACGAATTCGTGAAAGTAATCTAACACGGGATAAAGAACTAAAAAGGGAAAAATAAAAAACTTTTTTAACAAAAAATAACCGACTTCAAAAATCCACTACAAAGAAAATAATAATTTTGGTTTCGGAAGTCGGTGGCAAAAAAAAGCAAACAAAAACCAAAGCCACCGACTTCTGAAACCAAAATTATTTTTTTTTTTGTAGTGGATTTTTGAAGTCGGTTATTTTTTGTTAAAAAAGTTATTTTGTTCTGTGCGCATAAAGTCCCGTTCTAGATGGAAAACATGATTGTGTACAATTCGCGAAAGTTTATAAACTACCTACCTACATTTTATGCTTCTCATAACAAATATATATAAGAGATTTTCAAAAATCAACTGACGCGAGCGGGATTTGCATCCGCGACCTCTGCCGTACCATGACAAGTGCTTTGTATTTAGTATTTATATTTATGGTTTAACTTAAAGTTGTTTTTATATAGATGTGAGGAAAAAATTACGTGTTGAAGGTGGATATTCAGTAGGTATTTGACACTACAAAAAAATAATCAACTGGTTCCCTACAAAAATATCCATATAGGTATCACTCGAGAAAATGTATGGAACAGCAGATTTTTTTTCGTGATTTTAACGTTGTTCCTGTAGTTAAACGAACTATTATCGAATACCGAATACCCTCCTTCAATATGTCTGTACAACCTTTATGGAACATCTTTGTCTTCAATTTTACCAGTTGTGAGTTTTCCATCAACCAATCAACTAGGAAACAGTTTTTTACATACTATGTATATATTAGGATTATTAGGTACGGTACGTAATTTGTTATATCACCAATTTGAACCTGTAAAATGGTGCGACTAAACAAAAGTTGGGACCCATTTTATTGCGAAGAATTCTGGCACTGAGGTAAAATGCGTAGGTACTGAAGGAAGCTTGTGGCAATTCTCTTGACAATATAATCCCTAAGTGGTCTTTCACGACACAACGGGAACAAAGAAAGTTTCTTTATTTTATGGAGTGCCATTTACTTTGATAAAATCAAAGCTTTTGTTAATTCCAATGGGAATAAAAGTATACCTATGTAAGTTAATTCCTTAGTAGGTACCTAGGTACCTTAGGCTCGTATTATAGAACGATACCCACAGATCTTGCCTTGAGCATAGATTTGAAGACTCAAGCATTACATGAAACTAGCTTAACCAATCAAATGGCTTTAAATCAAGGCGAGATCTGTGCTCGAGTATCGTTCTGGAATACGAGCCTTAGACTTTAGAGTATTGTAAGTGAAACTTGTTTAGAAATATTTGAAAATCTAATTTGTATGAAGCCAGACAGTGCGACTGCTGTCTGATTACTTATATTGTTCGCGAGATTGTTTATTTCTAAAATAGTTTATTTCGTTTAGCGGGTTATTTATTGTAACTGAGGTGAAAAATACTCTTTGAATTGCTGTGGAGGGATTTGACATGATTTATTTGGAGGGATTTGAATAAACATTGGGCACTTATCGTTTATATGATTTCAGTAGTTCGAGGTAGCATGCATCAGTTTCAGATCCCAATATACATTCCACTAGGGGATTTCTAATTGTAAATGTGACGTATTTGTACCGAGATAAAAAGTACATAGCCTATTTAATTACTCTCTAACCCATAAACTAACTCTATGAAAAAAATCATGGCAATTCGTTGCTCGTTGCTGCGTGAAAGAAGGACAAGCCAACAAACTTACTTTTGAATTTTTAATATTAGTAGGAATTCTTTAATTAGTAGTTGCTTTAGTGCTAACGTTCATAAGTCTTTATGGATAGACAGGTAGGTGTGTCTAAATTCTTGTGTTGTAAATTATTATAAAACTGTTAGGTGACTTAATAAAAAGACAACTTATTTTGATTATGAAAACGTATTACTTTCTACTAACAAAAATTAATTATCCTACTTTATTTTCATCGATTTTATGGTCATACCTCATTAGGTATGACCATAAAATCGATGAAGAAAACTTGTGCTGCATTAAGTATGGGCATAAACCATTGTTTATGCCCATACTTAATGCAGCACAAGTTTTCTGCGGTGATCGTTGTAGGTAGATGCAATGATTTTAGCCACACTTTTGGTTATTACACATTAATAGACCACATCAGGACTTTTTTTGTTGAATTTCACATAGGTATACCTACAAATCCATTTCCGAAGCAATTCGCTCTCATAAAATTTTTAAAAAGTACTTGCGGGTGGCACTTTCTTTACGTTTGCATTTGAGGAAAAGTTCACGGGAATGTTTGATTTACAAGAATTTTATAAACCTACGTAAGGCGTAGGAGGAGTATTTGAGTATTTTTTTTTTAAATTTGCGATTACTATTCATATTTATGCACTTACTTGGGTAGTAACAAATAAATGAATTTTGAATATCTCGGTTCAACCTTAATTAAAAAATCTAGGATAAGCTTTGCGCTCTTTCATTGTATAGTATTGTCAATAAATGTATGATATTTTTACAGATTCTGCAACAATCATCAAGAGTGATGCAGTTGTCTTCCGATGGTATGGAAGTCATCTTAGCATACAATGTCGCACCGGTAAGTTATGCTTTTTTTTGTTTATATTCAGACTTCATGATTCTTGATAATTTGTGATTTTTCATTATCTTTTTAACCGGATTCTAAATACAATACCTACATAATTAAGTAGATAACAATTCTAAATGTAGTATAATGATAAAATACAAGTTATTCAACAATATTCTTAATTTTAAGAACGTGTTTATAAGAAAAACACACAAGATAGCTATAAAATACCTACCTATACTTTAAAGTAAAACAATCCCACGTTAAAAACATTGAACATTTTTCACCGAATGCGATCAAAGCTCTCATAGTCATTACACTTCGAAAATTGCTTTTCATCATTGTGCAAACAGTCATATAAAAACGCAAACATTAAAAGCAATGTCATTAGAAATACGTAATACTTTTTTTTTTTTTTTTTTTTTTTTTTTTTTTTTTTTTTTTTTTGAAGGGCCTCTCGCAGTTGGCTTCTAACAGCCGTCACTGCTTAACCGGACATCTGGTGAGGACTTACAAATGCCTCCAGCCAGGCTTAAAACTAAATAAAAACTACAAACTAAGCGACCACACGCTAAGGGCACCCCCTACTGGGGTACGGACCTCGGCTTAGGGCGTCGCTGGGGGGAGGACAACTAGAGGGAGGGGCTACTAGCTGGATCGGATTAATATGATTTAGGGACATATTTAAATCTACAGGCTCAGCGCGGGCTGGCTCGAGCAAGGGTCGGTTAGGGGACTGAGTCATACGCGGCGGCGGACTCGGGTCGTGATGGGGACGTCGCGACGGGCCTCGTCGGCGAGGTCGGAATGGCGCCGGTCTGTGTTTGTACCTACGCAGAGTGCTGGTCTCCCTGCTGCTCTCTTGCAGTAAGGTGATAGCATCATCGGGAGTATTTAAAGCATGCCTCGGGCGGCGAATTTTGCTAATCTGAGAGGGGGTGTATCGGGCGGCCGATACCACCAGAGGATTCGGGTGGTTCGGGGCAGAGTCAAAGAAGCGCTTGGAGGCGCGTTTCAAGCACTGCTGGATGGTGGGCAGTTTTAAGTCTAAGTGCAGGCGATCATTACGAACGTACCAGGGAGCTCCCGTGGCCTTTCGCATGAACCTGTTTTGAATGATTTGCATCCTATGGATTCGAGATGCCTTGACGTGTGCGAACACAGCGCCAGCATAGGTCATGATAGGGCGTATGCAAGTCACGTAAATGCGCACTTTGTACTTAAGTGCCAACTTGCTACGTGCATTAAGGATGGAGTGGAGGCGACCGAGAGCGAAGGCGGCGCGAGAGCGGACCGTCCTTATGTGCTCGATAAAGTTCAATCTCCTATCGAGGATGATGCCCAGGTATTTGGCTTGCCTATCCCAAGGGATCGGCTTGCCGAACATGGTGATCGGGGAGGGGTTATCAGGAGGAGTGCGCGGTTTGGAAAACAAAACCGCCTGGCTCTTATCGGGGTTTACTTCGATTCTCCATTTCCGAAACCAATCGCCTAGGGCGTTGACCGCGGTCTGTAGATTTCGAGCTATGCTATTGGGGCTGATGCCTGAGTAATAGATGGCCGTGTCGTCAGCAAATAAAGCCAACTGGGCCTTTCCCTTTTTGGGAATGTCGCTTGTGTACAGCGTGAACAGGAGGGGGGACAGCACGGAGCCTTGAGGGACTCCGGCTTTTATGGGATGAGGGGAGGAGAGAGCGCCTCCCTCGATGCGATAGCGGAAGGTGCGATTCGACAAAAAGTCTCGGATGATGTGCACGAGACGATCTGGCACTCCGAGTTCGTACAGCTTGTACAATAAGCCGTTGTGCCAGACTTTGTCGAAGGCTTTTGCCACATCGAAAAATACTATGCCCGTCATCGTTCCATATGTGAAGCCGTGGCTTACATGTTCAACAATACGGTGGACTTGATGAATACAAGAGTGTCTGGGTCGAAACCCAAACTGCTCGTCAGGAAGGAGACTCTTGGATTCTACGTAATCCTTGAGTCTTTTGTAAATTAGCCTCTCGTAGATCTTCCCGAAAACCTTGAGGAGGCTAATGGGGCGATAGCTAGAGGGTTCGGATTTGGGCTTACCGGGTTTATGGATGCCTATAACTATTGCGTCTTTCCACGCTTGTGGAAATATATTATTGCTTAATGCACCATTGAAGATGGCGGTCATTAGCAGTATGAGGTGGGCGGGGAATAATTTAATCACTTTGTTGGTGATGCCGTCGGAGCCAGGGGCTTTTTTGGGGTTAAGCCCCTTAATGAGATCTTGCACTTCATCAGGGGTGATGGGGGGCAAGGGATTATCGGGGTCGTCTACGGGAGGGAGCGTAGCTCTACGTTCGACTTCAGCGTCTACCCGTGAAAGGTGGGCTTGGTCTACTGGTAGCGTACTAGGCGTGCATTGGGCTTCAAGACTGTCGGCTAGGCATTCAGCTTTGTCTTCGTCGTCGAAGGCGATCGACTTATCGGGACGTACTAGGGGGGGCATGGAGGTCACCTGTTCGGATTTTAATTTCCTCTGCAGGTGCCAAAAAGCCTGATGGGTCGGTTCGAGTTCGCTCAACATCTTGTCCCAGCGGGCTCCCCGCACTTCTGATATGCGTTTCTTTACAGATCTCTGTAAATAGCGCATATGAGCACGGTTCGCTTCACAGGGAAAAGCGTCATACGCACGGATGGCCGCGTTCTTCTCGGTCAGCAGAGCACGCACATCATCGGGCAGTCTCCAGCGATGGTCGTCCATCGCTGGAACCTGCCTCGAAGAGTCGTCCAAGATGGACTGTACGTGACTGCCGATCGAGAAGGCCGCCGCCTGCGTTTCGTCGACTGTGTTAATAGCGTCGGGGATAGAGTCCAAGTGTACGGACCGGGTGGATTTTAAGCCTTCGCTCAAATTCCCCCAGTCCGTAACGGTCTTGGTAAGATCGGGATCTCTAGGACCCGTGAGAGGGCCTAGTACCATGACAACTGGTCTATGGTCCGAATCGAGCTCTTGTAGCGTCTCAATAGAGCGCAAACCGAGGTTCACGTTCTTAAGAAGCGCTATGTCGAGGACGTCAGGACGGTGGTCTGGGTTGGGAGGGAAATGAGTGGGATTCATCGGAGCGATGATGTCGAAGTGGAGTTGGCCACACATAAGGTGTAAGAGCTTGCCTCTCGTGTTATTCGAGTGGCTATTCCAGGCGATATGTTTGGCGTTAAAGTCGCCCGCTATGATAACGGAGCTACTCAAGCCAAGAAGTGTTTCAAGATCTTTTTTAAGATCGTTGTTATCGGAGGAAGAGGGAGGGAGGTAGGCCGATACTAAAGTGATCGGTTGATGTCCTGTCATGCCTAGTCGACAGATTGAGACCTCTAACTGCAAAAGAGGTGGGGGATCCATAGGTATGCAGTACAGTGACCTTTTGTGGTAGATGAGAGTTCCGCCCTTGTGGCAGCGAATCCTGTCATTGCGTACAACTTGGTAGTTGGCAATTGACGGATTACGCGTGCTGGGCTTTAGGAAGGTCTCCTGTACGAGGAATATGTCAATTTGATGGTCGCGGAGGAAGGTGGCGATCTCATCGCGTTGATTTCTAATACCGTTGGCATTAAAGAAGCCTAAATTAAGGGATCGGGGATTGACTCTGCACCTTTCTTTTGTACTATCCATACTAAGGGTTGAATCTGAGGTTTTGCAGGGCGACTATGACGTCCTGGTAGCTTTCCCATATTTGCGAAAGTGCAAAAGGGTTGCCTTCGTTGGCGCGTATGGCTTGCGACATTTCACATGCCCTGGGGCTCATGTACACCGACGTCAGCTTAATTATGGGACTAGCCACCGACATGACGTCTGAGACGTTGCAAGCGGGGCGGGTAATGGGGGCGGGGTACGCGGCGGCGGCTGGCACGGTTGCGGGGGCAAGCGCGGGCTTGGGAGCGGACGCGGATTTGGGAGCGGACGCGGGTTTAGGAGCGGACGCGGGTTTGGGAGCGGGCGCAGTTTTGGGAGCGGACGCGGGTTTGGGGGCGGACGCGGGTTCGGTGGTGACGGGCGCTACTTGAGCGATCGCAGGGGGTGACGCGGCGATGGGGGGGACTATCGGCGCGGGGATAGGGGTTGGAGTTGAGGGAGCCACCTGCAAAGCCGGGAAGGCTTGCTGGTGGTTGAGCTGGTTCCACGGAGAGGGTCTCTGTGGACTGAGCCTATTGGGTAACTGTGCCGAGGGAATCGGGACAGTGGGGCTCTCCCTCTTTCGGCGGGCGTTATTACGCTTGGCCGATTTGCGGGAGGATTTGGGGGCTTTGGGGCAACCACGGTAATTAGCCGGGTGCCCGGATTCGCCGCAGAGCACGCAGCTGGGTGGGCCAAGAGGGCCGCAAAGGGTGCGGTCTTTGGGGCGTTCGCACTGAGAAGTGCCGTGGTCACCCAGGCACTTGACGCACCTGGGCTTCGCAAAGCAGTTCCTCTGCGAGTGACCGTAAAATTGGCAGTTGTGACACTGCGTGACTACACCGTTTTTATATGGTTTTTCAATCGATATGCCTGATAGGTGGCATACGGATTTAACATTGAAGATGGGGTGGTGGCCTTCAACGGGGTCGCACACCACAAGTACCATGTCGAAGGCCTGACGTTCAGGCCCTCCACGGTGCATGCGGTGTACTTCCGCAACGGGAATACCTTGCGACTGAAGGTCGCTAAGTATTGATTCGGAGTCAAACTCCTTGGGGATGCGCTTAATAACCACGCGAACTTGTTTTTCCTCCGGAAGGGAGTAGGTATGAAAGGATATTTGAACTCCTTTCAAGAGTTTTACCAATGATCGGTAATCATCGGACGTGGGGACTTGGACCTTAATACCCAGCTGGGTAGCTACGGCCTTTGTGTAGCCAATTGAGCGGCTACTACACATTTTGGACACATCGGTCCATTTTCCCTTATCATGAATATATAAGGGTGGGGGAGGGCGCTCCTTTTTGGAGGACGCTGCAGGAGCGGCGTTAGCCTTAGGGCTGGAAGGGCGGCTGGCCTGGGAAGCGGCCGACGGGAGTGGGGTGGGAGCGCGGGGAGCGTCTGTTTTCTTGGCTTTAGAAGCCTTAGAGGAGGGAGGGGTAGCCCTCTTTCTCTTCCCGTGGGTTACCACTTGGAATCCCTCTTCCTCGGAAGAGGAGGGGTTCGAGTCACTCAGAGAGGGCTCGCTATCAGAATCGGACACAGGGGAGGTGTCCATGGCTTCGGCGGTCTGCACAAAGGATTGCGCAGGTGTGCCGGTTTCGGCGGAATTTGCTTCAACAATGGGATTGTTGGAGACAAAGGGAGCGATTTCCGGAATCGCAGGTACGGGGCGCGGTTGCGTTTCGTTGGAAACGACCATTGTTGTCGCTTCTATTGTCTTTTCGGACAATAGAGGCGTCAACAATCCTACTTCAAAGGAAAGTGCCTCGGTGGAGGCTACCTCTCCTTCGTTGCTAGGGAGGACTGGGCTCGCGGGCCCGGAACTAAAAGCGGGGCTAAATGGAGGATCGGGGGATTCCGGGGCATCCAGTGTTACTGGACCGATGGAGCGGGCTAGCATGGGCCCATACTTCGCTCTAACTGCCGGGAATTCGGCTATGATCTCTCTTAAAATGGAGAGCGCTAGATCGGCGCTCTCCATCTTAGAAAAATTGCTAAAACTACTGAGGGGAACCTAACATTACTCCCGTAGGAGTCCTAAGAACCCTAAATACCTAACTCCCCGGGTGGATGGGCCCGGGGATGTGTAACCCTCCCTGTCGGGTGTAGACAGGGAGGTGAGTACCTATGGTGTGCCCTAAGCTTGTAACCCGTCGCCAGTCTTATTGTGCGAACGGGGCCCTGACCAGTCTAGCGCTAAGGGTGTTAGACAACACCCTAACGACACTAGGTGTGTAGCTGTGAACGAAACCAGAGACTAGGACCGACTAGGAGACCCCCCAAGGCCGGTGGTCTAGCTCCCGACTCCAATTGACTGCCTCACCCTGAAGGGGCTCGGCGGGTGTGATTGGGGCAACACCCCACTCGGTTTCGTTGGCACCGTAAGGTTTCCACCGAGGACCACGAAACTGTGGTTTTTGCCCTGAGGGGGCCTAGGTGAAGCTACACAACGCGGGTAAAGAAACAGTAATCAGCCACCGCCTTGAAAAAGGCAGCTTTTGATTAAATGGTTGTAGTCAGGTGACTACGATGACGTCACGAGCGAGCGTGACGAGAAGGGCGGCTTGACAGCGTCGTAAACAGCGAGCGCGGAGCGACACGTCCGTTCACGGCGAGCGTCAGGCGGCGAGTCCAAAATACGTAATACTATAATAATACTGTTTTTATACTAAAGCACGTTCAGCAAATAGGTATACCGGTGGCGCCACCAGTCACTTTCGGCGGGAGTTATTGGAACATTTGCTCAATCCTACTAATATTATAAATGCGAAAGTTTGTGCGTGTGTGTGTGTGTTTGTGTGTATGTTTGTTACTTCTTCACGCTGAAACGGCTGGACGGATTTGGATGAAATTTGGCACACAGGTAGATAGTCTGGAATAACACATAGGCTACCTTTTATCCCGGAAAACGCGGGCGAAGCCACGGGCGGAAGCTAGTTAATTGATATTTTCTATAAAGAACTATAAGGTCCAGGACCATGCAAATTTTTATTTCCCCTTCAAGCGAAATAAATAATTAAAGACCGAATGGTATATCTATTACTGTTTATTGTAAGTTGTATGATTTTGAATTTTATTTTTAGGCGCATTGTAGGTACCTTTGTTCTAATATACCTAATAGAACTTGAACTAAACATCGATTTACGATCTGCACGGTAGATAATTAGAGGAATCGCGAAGACGTTTCTTCACAAATAGAATTTTGTTTAGCAATGTTACACTTAACTCCCAAGAGTGAAAAGCGGCACTTTGTATTTGCCTCTTCCTAAAGATAATTTACTTTGACTGGTCATAAATTACAAGTTATTTCAGTAACAATAATAATATTTATACAAAGTTTCTGTTTTTACATTTTAGCTTTAAAAGCTCCAAAAGCTAAAAATATTTTGTTAATAAATGCGACAAAATCAAACCTCTTATTTTTTATTAATATATAAAAATCAGAGCCTATGTCAGTATAGCAGGTTCAAATTCCTAACGCTACATAAATAAAAAGAAAAGTACAAAATGAGAACATTCTCCTTGTTTTAAAGGACGTTTTAATAATACATTTACTTAGTGCATTCAAGTCACCTCGGGATAACAAGGTGTGATAACAAGTTCGTGCACTTAAAGTTAAGTAAAGAACACAAAACTGAAGTTTTACAAGCTTCCCACACTGCATTGACCTAGTTACAGTTCTACGAATTGACCCAATTCGACAATTGAATTTTCGTTATCTTAGGTAACTTTGTTACGTTAGGGGTGTTAGCTTTTCAAAAACGTTTTGTTCGAATCGAAATATATCTAGCAGTATTTAATTTACTTTTTTTTATCTAAGGCCATAACAGTCTGAGTGTATTTTTTTTTGCAAAATAAAAAAAATAGACATTGTTTCACACTTTTCTAACTTTCCCACTTGGAACTTTTCATAGTCATCGTCGCCAAAGTAATTATGTTTTTAATTATGCAGCAATCTTCTTTTCTCGTTTCCGCACAATCTGTCCGAAAAATTTGACACCATGGTCATACCCTCGTGGTTGTCCTTTTCATAGAATCGAACTCATATAGATAATTACTGTCACTAGGTCTCTTTATATAAATAGTGACCGAAGCTTTATTTTAAGAAAGTAAAAAATAATACAGAGCCTGTTAGAAACATTTTATCTTGAACTTTGGTCGTAAGTTTACTAAATAACTAATGCGCTGTAGGGTATAATTTATGCAAGATAGTTTCATAATTTATATATTATAGCTGTCATAACGTTGAATACGTATTACTGTTAGTAGTCATCTTTTTCAGTACCTATCTCAACTATAAAGCCAGGTATATAAATAATAGGTTAATAAGGCTCACAATTACGTAACTTTTTGAGAAATTCAAATCTATTAGCACGCACGCATTTTTTATGAGTAGAGAGAGAAAAACATTATTTTGGAAAATCCCTAGTATTTTTCTCAAAATAAAATGATTGCCTTTGAATGGAGTCTTTCAAAAGGATATTACGAAAATATATTAAGTAGGTACCTACCAGTGGCGAAGGGTCCATACAATACGATTTCTACCGGCTTCCCTTTGAAAAATAGCACAGGCAGTAGGTATTGCCTACTTT
Organism: Thalpophila matura; assembly: GCA_948465475.1. Lineage (NCBI taxonomy): Eukaryota > Metazoa > Arthropoda > Insecta > Lepidoptera > Noctuidae > Thalpophila > Thalpophila matura. The sequence continues at coordinate 5,716,855 of OX419183.1, read as the reverse complement.
TATGAATTAGCTTTTCGTGGCCAGGTAAGCATTTGTAGCTCCGGCTTACCTCTTACAAAAACTGACCCTTTACTACTGGTACCTACAGAAACTGGCACACATCTTGAGCAAAAAGTAATCGGGGAAAGTTTGCATACGTACCTACGTAGATTTTAACAAAAAAAATATTACTGCGCAGTCAAGGTAATTTTTCAAGATGTTTTTACCGGTCCCTCTACCTAAAGTTTTAAAGTGTTTAAAAGTCGTTCACCTAAGTCCTAAAGGTTTGTAAGGTAAAATTAGCTACCATAAATGCTGTCTGCAAATCTCATAAAATCTCGGTCAATATAAATGGAACTATAAAACTTAATTTACGATTGTTTTGACGTCTTATTTTTAGTTGTCTGTATATTTTCCAACTGACTAGGCTCGCAGTATAAATATTTAATGAATTCATTGGCATGATAGATGTTTAAAGAACAAAAGAATGCATTTTACATATAAATTCATTGCGCAAAGACCTTTCATTAGTCTTAAAAAGCTGCATTTTAATTAATTATAACGTAAAAAAAGTTTATTTTATTTGAAACTGCATTTGCTGCTTTCATAAAAAAGCTTGATATTTCTGTCCCACTTATTTAAGTGCACTTGAAGTCCCATTTGCGGCATTCATTTATGTTCCAGTAATTGGTACCCATTCAATGACGAAAAATCATTTTATAAACCTACCTAATACTTTTTCTCTTTCGAATGACGTTGTTGTTTATTACTTATTGAAGGTCTGTATTTTGTATCTTTAAGTATTTGAACATTGCCAAAAAACATAATATCTTATTTCATTTTAGAACCACGTGTCCTTTTTAGATTTTACCCGGATATGAATTGATATCATTTGAATTTCCACATGAGCCTATCTATTCTGTACCGACACGCCGTGTGATATCACCGCAAAAACTGCCAATTTGTTTGCGAACGTTCGAGGGAGAAACTCACCGTGACATTTTTAACCGACTTCAAAAAAGGAGGTTCTGTATTCGTCCCGTATGTATGTATGTTTGTATGTGCGCGATTTTCTCAAAAACTACTGATTCGATTTGGATGGGGTTTTCACTAACGTAATCTACATACTTTCAGGAAGGTTTTAGTATATAATATATTATGTAATCATTCCTATGTACAAAGTTATATGCATAAATGTACACACTCCGTAGAAGATTTACTGTTGAACGAATTCGTGAAAATAATCTAACACGGGATAAAGAACTAAAAAGGGAAAAATAACAAAAAATAACCGACTTCAAAAATCCACTACAAAGAAAATAATAATTTTGGTTTCGGAAGTCGGTGGCAAAAAAAAGCAAACAAAAACCAAAGCCACCGACTTCCGAAACCAAAATTATTATTTTCTTTGTAGTGGATTTTTGAAGTCGGTTATTTTTTCGCTCGAGCGTTCGCAAACAAATTGGCAGTTCTCGCGGTGACGCGGTGTGTCGTTACAGAATAGACAGACAGATGCTTTGTAGCTTAAACATTCCTAAGTCCCTAACCCTATCCCACTACTTCCAGGTATACAGATACAGCTTCCTCGCTCGTTACGCAGCCGTGAACATCGTAACTGGCGAAGCAATCGACATCATCCCCTCTGGCATTGAAGCCGACGAGGCCTTCCTCCAGAACTTCGTGTGGGGACCTTCGGGAACAGCGCTGGCCTTCGTCTACTTGAACAATATTTACTATCAGGACCATCTGAATGGTACTGCTCGTCAGATTACCACCACAGGAGCGCTGAATATTATCTACCATGGTATCCCGGATTGGGTCTATGAAGGTTGGTATTTCATTGAGTGCTTCATTCTTTTGTCTCAAATTATAGGTAGGTACCATTTTTTTTAATTGTTTGCTAACTAATTTGACACCAACAAAAATAACTTTTTATGTTATTTTTACCCGACTGCCTCAGAAGGAGGGTAATGTTTTTATAGAGTATGTATGTATGTTCTTCTCACGCTCTAGCCTAAACGGTTATAGAGCGAGATAAGGATAAGGATATTATTTCTAAACATCTTCATCCATCTACCGTGCCTAGATATATAACCAAATGTTTCATAAATATGTCATCGATTTAAAACATTTCATCATTATCTACGGTTAAACTATTGAGTTTTGACTATCCATGGCTCAGCATTCTGTATTACCCCCAAGGGAAATTAAATGATATGCATGCTTATCCAATATACAAAGAGGCTTTCGATGGAATTGAAGCCGTAATAAAAATATAATCTAACGTGAAAGGTATTATGATATTTTGGTCTCTAGAGTCAGTAGCAATCACCCTATAATATTCCTATTAGGACATATGCCTTTTCTCTGTAAGAGGGTGTGAGCCGTAGTCTGCCATGCGGGCCCAGAGCCTGTTAAGGGCTCTTCGATTGGTGTCGGAGCTACTGTGTGATGGTCGTACGGCAGCAGTCCGACACCAATCGTCTAAACTGGAAAAGCCCTAATAGACGTTACATGTATTGTCTTTGAATGATGTGGTTCTAGGACATGCCGGTTTCCTTACGATGTTTTCTTTAACTGTTTTTAGAACAGTGGTGATGAAACATGTTGCACAAAGTTTGCGCCTACCGGAGTTCGAATTCACGACATAAGACTTGTAAGTCGCGGCCGTTACCACTAAGGCCATGTTGTTTCAACTTACAGTTACGTATCTGTAACCGTCAAATATGGCGGCTTGTATGACAATTTCATACTGACTTAACGATTACGTACTGACTTACGAATACAGATGGTTTGAAGCAACCCGCCCTAAGCCACCACTGCTCAGTCAGTAGATAGAGTGTAGTAGTAGGTATTATTTTAGTACTAGCTTCCGCCCGCGGCTTCGCTCGCGTTTTTCGGGATAAAAGGTAGCCTATCTGTTATTCCAGACTATAATCTATCTGTGTGCCAAATTTCATCCAAATCCGTCCAGCCGTTTCAGCGTGAAGAAGTAACAAACATCCACACACACCCACAAACTTTCGCATTTATAATATTAGTGTGATTTCTCATTATAACTACAGATGTAGTCTAATACCAGACGACGCTTCATCTGGTGCCTTGTCTACTGAGCCCTAACACGACTCATGACCCACTGTCTTATACAACTAAATACCTTATTTAGCGAGGCCAACCACAATTTAATCGATTTGGTAAAGTGTTGGTCTCGCATAATTTAACGACGAAGAAGTAGTACCTACAGTATCTATCACCACAAGTTTGTATTTCTCATCATTCATCATTATCATGTCATAAAAACCTTTCAAAATCTCCACAGAGGAAGTCTTCGGCTCAAGCAACGCTATCTGGTTCTCAAATGACGGCAAGAAGATGGCGTTCGTGACGTTCGATGACTCTGGCGTGAAAGTGATGAGGGTTCCCCATTACGGCGTGCCAGGGTCTGTCAACTATCAGTACACGCAGCACCATGAGATACGATATCCTAAGGTAAGAGGATATATTCTTCTTCTCAGTCGCTTCCTCATGACTGAGGGACGTGACTACGAAGAACTTTTTCCTTGAATTAATAAACAAAATTTCCAGTCGAACTGTATATGTATAACTCAATTTCGTCATTTTAGCGGTTACGGTAATTCATATCACGGCTGACGATATACGTTTAATTAATGAGGGTTTCTTTTAGTACAATTATATCAAATAATTATAATTATCAGCCTTAGTAAATAAATAACATTCACTGTAATCAGATTAACCTAGATCGATTACAATTAAATGAGACATGAGTGATATTCACTCTTGATTACACACAGTAGAAGGTTAGTTGATTCAGTCATTGATAATAAACGTATTGTGATAGGATACGTCAACATCTTTCCCCGTCCACCGTCCAGCTCTCCCACGTCTCCCTCATGTAGATAGAATGCGTGTTAGTGTTGGCCTGTGTTGGACACCTGTGTGCCCGGCTATCGCGCGGAGCGTTAATTAAGCGAATATGGGACTTATGATACTTGGAATAAACATTATAAATTAAAATTAATATAAGATTGCCTCACTGGTCTATCTAGAGGTTCCAAACGTTACTGCTGAGAGTGAGTTACTGGGTGCGATTTCCAGGTCAGATAAAGGGTTATTGGGTTTTCCATTGAGAAATTCTTAATAGCAGCTTGGGTTCTAAATTTGTGCCGGTATGTGCCTTATAATTGGTGTAAATGTATCTGAAATATCTATTCTAGATGAGTTTATTCCCTACCCTATAATTTGTTAGAAGAACCACAAAATATTTTTGGAGTCATCGCCGAGTTCTAAAACGTTCACTTAAATTTGGGTATTGTAAAATTTGTTTTATATACATAATATAAAAAAAAACATTTATTGCACACTAATAAGCGGGTCCCCGGTTGCGGTAAGCGGTTAGAAATCTCAATCAATACTAATTGCAGCATACGCCGTTAGAAAAATTCGCGATTTAACTGATCTTGAGACTGCCCGTTTAGTATACTTCAGTTATTTTCATAGTGTCATGTCGTACGGTATTCTGTTGCGGGGACATGCCGCCGACATACAGACTATTTTTGTTTTGCAGAAAAGAGCTATTCGATCAATTTATAAGTTAAGTCCCAGACATTCACTCAGAGAGAAATTTAAAGATATTAATATAATGACTGTTCCATCTCAGTACATTTATGAAAATCTATTGTATGCACATAAAAATATTAATCTCTTCACTAAATATAGTGATATTCATAATATTAATACTAGAAACAAACATAGACTTGTTGTTCCTGCCACGAGGCTCCAGAAAATAAGTGGCACATTTAAATGCCAAAGTATACGCTTTTACAATAAAATCCCTAGCCATATTCAAAAATTAAGCCTTAATAAATTCAAATCATTAATAAAGCGAAAACTTTGTCATAAAGCTTTTTATAGTGTTAAAGATTATATGGAGGACAAAAAGGCTTGGGATTGAGCTGTTCCAATACATACATGGGCCAATACTACTATTGACATAACCACTAAATTATTGCTCTTTTATTTGATTTTATATTTTTTTCTATATACACTTTGACATTGAATGTTTCCTTTTGAAACAATTTATATACAAAATGATATTGAATGTGATAATAATGATGTAATATATTGACTATAATTATTGTTATTGTGAGTACTATGTGAGTTATTATGTTACTATTATAGATCTCAAGTTCAGTCTGACAGTTTGAGTACTTTAGGGGGCCTACCCAAATGTCCTCTCTGATGGTAATGTTCGTCGGGTCGTTGAGCTCCCTAAGTCTGGGTTGAGCTACCACGATACCCGGCACATGCGTGCACAGTCAGGTCAGGTCCACTCAAATCTGTATGGCTCTTTCCTCTAAAGGCCATTTCAGACTAACCTACATGGTTCTTACACAATTTATCTTAATTGTCTGGACTTTAAAAGAGACATCAACCTTTGAGTTTGTTTCGGTGTTTCTTCTCAAAGGTAGTCATATAGGAAATACCGAACTCATCTAGCTTAAAAAAATGTTTTGACGTGTAAAAGTGTTATTTTTAACCTATTTACAAAATAAATATCATTTATCATTTATCATTTATCATTTATCATTTATCATTTATCATCATTTATCATTTATCATTTATCATTTATAATTGGTAGAAGAGCACGGGAACACAGACAGTGTCAAACGCCTTAGACAGGTCAAGAAAAACACCAAGACATTTATGTTTGTGATCTAGGTGATAGACAATATCATTAATTAAATCCAATATTGCAGCTTATTGGTAATGCTGGTGAATATTCCCCTAAATATCACGCTCCTTCTCTTGACACAAATCTATCCGGACTATCTTCTTCAATAACTTATGAGCCACAGCTATTCTAACCATTGTAACTTCCAAGGCAAACTAAAGATTTATTCTCGCCCCAAGCCAAGTTTCCGAAGCTGCATAACCTTAATAATTAGAAACTTCAACAAACGTCGCAAGTTATAATGAACTATTGCAGCCAGTAGTCAACTGCACACAATCTCGCCAAACTCAATTGCTTTAGTTAATTGCGTCACCCGCTCTAGTTAAGGGGAATTGAATTCTACTTCAATATTTATTGGAAGATAAGATTGAAAGGGTTTTGAACTGCATCTATTTGCGTAATACAGTTGCTTTCATTTTGACAGTTTAACAAGTGTATTGCGTCGCTGAGCTAGTTACCGGGAACACAAATTTAGTGAATATTTTGTAGTTAACAGATAGAAACATCAGCGCAATGGATATTAAAATTACAAATGTTTTAAGCAATGAAGGTGTTCATTCAAAAATGACAGAAGCAGCAGTATACAAGAAGGTTGTACAGCAATGTAGGTACACCTCGAGTAAGGTTAGTTGCTCCCCACACAGGTGCGTTATTGCAATAATGCGTTTTGTCCTGTCCACACAGCTGCGTTTTTGTCGTCCGATATTTCTATCGTGTGTGCGTTACTGCGATAATAAGTCGTCGCAGCAGCGTGTAAAGTCGCATGCGTACCAATACGAAATGTACTAAAAACAAAATCGAAATAGGTATCATTCTATTATTTTCTCTAGTTCTTAGGAAGAAAATAGTCATGCAGTTTAGAAGAAACATCAGCTTCATAAGCCATGTCAGTTTTCAACTACCTTGCGGTAGATACGTACTCTGTCTGCTATCATAGTGTTGTATGTCACGTGCAAGTAGTGAATTATGAACTGTAATTATTTGTATAGAAATACCAAATATTTCGTCGTCAAAATATAAAATTAATACTAATGACTCCGTCTATTTGATTAAAAGTCTATTATTAGCCCGAACGCCTGAACTAAGCAATAATTCATATTCAAAATAAATTTTATCTCTAGTGAGAGACCTCGATCTGTATTGTTCGCCCTGCAGTGGGCACTTTGCCAAACCAGTCGTCTGCCCCTTCACTCAGGCGGCGTCAAACTTATGTGATTTAGGTTGCATTTGACTTTACTAAGTGGAACGGAATACGAAATAGTAACGTATTAGGACAAAACAAGATACAATTCTGTTGCATGTAGCATACTAGAAGCCGATGTACTGTAGTATGACCCTTAGGAGGACGCAGCGCGGTTAGGCTCCCCACAAGATCGATTGGTGACTTATATCTGCAGCACGCTATGATGGCGTTTTTGAAGTTTGTCCGCTCATAAAGTTTCATAAAAAAATTACAACTACTTTTGAAAGAATAAAATTCCTGTACTTTATTGACAATAGTGCCGCGTCACCATAAACTATAAAGTACATACAGCGATTGTTCTTTCAAAAGTAGTTGTCAATTTTTACGAAACTTTATGAGCGGACTTAAACGTCAAAACGCCATCATAGCTTTGCCACTGGTATAGCAAAGGTCACGGGAATCTATTAGATGTAGAGACCTATGTCCAGCAGGGGACGTCTTTCCACTGATAAGGGGATGATGATCATGATGATACGACCCCTGCTTGGCACTATACAAACTTTTGGTCATGATTAATTTAACAGGTTGTTTTATTAATTTAACGATGTTCTTTCTACCTTGTACAAAAGTAGATCAAAATAAAAACACTTTTATAATAACTCGAAAGTTCGCAAAATTAAATGAAAAGCAATATCACCTTAAAACATTATACGATACAAGTGAAAGTACCTATGTATCGGACTCGTTTGGCGTCCGCTCCGGAGGGAGCGCTGGAGATAGGTACCCGGATCATGAGTTTTTTTGACGTATAGTTACGTTAATGTAAGCATATTTTAAATTGAAAGTATAAGTTTGCTACACAGCATTTATATAAATTAAATACTTAATTAATTTCTCTGTATTTTTTAATATGTGCAAATTGTATGAAATTTTATCAAAATGTTCTAGGGCTGTTGTATTTTAAATTCAAAATATGCTCACGTTAACGATACTATACGTCAAAAAAACTCATGATAGGGGTACGGGGCCTCGTGAACCGATTATCGCGAGATCAACGTCAGATATGACACGTTCGCCATAATGCGGATATTTTAAAATTGGAACGATGTTTTTGTCTGGAATGTGATGCGAATTCATAAAAAAATATTTTTTATCATTTAATACATATTATAAGTTCTTCATAATACGGGTTTAATTCTGACATCTTCGAGGTTAATTCTGTATCGAAAAACAGAACTCGATTCTAATTAACATCAATTCGATACAAAAAAGGGTCAAATTGATGGCAATTTCACACTTTTTGTTTCGAATCAGCAGAATATATTTTGTATGTTATCGATCGCACACGTTTGCTTTGTATCAAAATGTTACTTTATCAGAAATTGCCTATAAACGTTATTTTTCCTGAAAAGTATAGCTTTAATTCTTTCTTCAAAGCCATTTTTCCGTGTTGTCAACAACACAACAAATCATAAGGATAGATACAAGTCTTCGATACAGCGAGACTATTGTTTAGAACGTGACAGTTGATAACTGAGCGGAATTAGTTATTGATTTTGTTCCCTTTTAATGGAAAACACTTTTCCCACAAAATCTCCTACAGAAGTTTTTCTGTCATGTCAGAACGGCATTTGCCTAATGGATTGGTGAGCAAAAGATGGAGTTCAGACGTTAATGGAAGAGTTCTCAAGGGGAAGTTGACGTTAATGTTAATTTCGGAAAAACGAAAATTTACCAGCCTGTGGTAAACTAGGAACTAAATTGTGTCTGCTCAGAACTAGCTATTATTGCATTATTAGTTTGCAGGTGTTAAGGCATGCTGGACATACTTAATCTTATTACTTTAAGCGAGCATTTCTTGTAAAATTATACAATATTGGTTTCTCGGAAACGACTCTAACAATTTGGATGAAATTTTGTATTTAGATAGGGTTCCTCGCTGAGCAAAACCGTTTTCACATAATTTTTTTTTACTCGAAGAACGCTGAATAAACCTTAATCGCCTACGTAGTAAATAATTATGGGTAAATCCATAGGAATGGCTTCTTTACAAAAGTTGCTCACAAGACCACAAAATTAGTGTAAGAGTAATTAAAAACAAACGTTAATATAACCCATATCGATATGATTACGATTAAGAGCTTAGGTATTATAGTAACTTTTTGTTTTTAGGTACCTAAGTCTTCTACCTACTCGTATATTGTGTAGTGACTTTGGTAGTAGGCACGTAGCGGTATTTTAACAAACGCGAAAACAGCCCATTATCCTATGCTCAAGGTTATAATAATTTACTTATTGCTAAACAAAATGACCAGCTTTTGGCAAAACGTTAAATACTCTCAGCTCAGTTGGTTCAACAAATAGTGCTCTGTGAGTTCTGACTCTTCTGCGATCATTTTGCTTTGTGCCTAAGCGACGGTATGGACATAGGGAAAATAACTGATTGGTTTTCTTTGTTGCGAATGTTGTGGTTAAATATTAACGTCTTTGTTGTTAATGGGATTACGAAGGAATGTTGGAAAATTATTATTAAGTTTATCAGTAAAATACAGTTCTATTTATATAATTAATCACTACTTGGAATAGTACCACCAAATTGTTTTGCCGCAACCGTTGCTCCTGACTATTCTTCTGTTTGCATACAATACTGCACTTGCACTTGAGTCAAAATGAGACCCATGGTGATAGAAATTGAGTTGGAATTTAGGGTGCAGGTTTTTTCATAGACCTTGACCAAAACTGCCTAGCAATGTAAACTTAACTGGAAACTGTTCTCTTTCAGCCCGGTACTGCCAACCCTACGGTGTCAGTGACGCTGATCGATGTTACCACGAACGTCTTTAATGTCTACGAAGCTCCCAAAGACCTCGTACAGTGAGTATTTAATTGTTTATTTGTTAAATTAAATCATTTATTTTTAGCTTTCCGTCTGTCTGTCAAGACCCTTATAGATCAAGTACCTAAAATAAACAATTCGAAAATCGTTAATTTGTAGTTGTAACACATTTTTTTTTGTAATTAGAAACTTACTGTATGGAACTCTCAAGGCGCGAATCCTACTCGCACTTGTCCGGTTTTTGATAATAGGTATCTACGATGCAAGCGATAAACTCAATTCTGGGGAATATTCTTGAATGATTGCAAAATGATTGGTTTACTTGACAACAATTTATAAAACTATCTAAGGCAGATGAAGGGTAAGGAAAAAGGGTTTTGAATACTTTTTGGGAGCAATTCATCATACCTACTTATTGACTGATTTCAGGCCTATATTGAAGACGGTGAAATTCGTGACGAACTTGTCCATTGCTCTGGTGTGGACGAACCGAGTACAAACTACCCTCAAGGTACAGCTGTGTACCGCAGGACAAGCGAATTGCACGGAGGTATGTACCTACTAATAGTTGGTCTCTTCAAAAGGACTGACCAGTCTGTTTAAACGCTAAACTCTTTTATTTGTATTTCAGATTTTCTCCTACAATGAAACTAACGGCTGGATTGATAACATTCCTTTCTTCTTCAACGATGCAGGCACTGCTTTCATCACTATTTTACCACAGGTTAGTAAACGAAGAAATATCGCACTATTGAAGGTAAAACCGATTATCTGACATGAAACTATCTTGTCAGATAATCGGTTTTCCCTATAAATGGGGATGATATATTCATTCATACCGATACTGCTACACGAGGAACTTACTTGCAAAACCACTAGCGCCATCTCATTGAGAAATAAAGCATTAGGTACATTTTTGGTGTCTGACACAATACGCGCACTATCTAGCAGATGTCGTGATATTGAGTTTTTATCTCTTAGACCTTTTTATTAATTTTTCAGGATCAAAATATTGTAAACAGTCCATTTTAGAGCAAAATTAAATATTTTATTTCAATAAATAAACCTTACACAGATTTATCTTTGAAATTCACACATTCACTCCTCTGTATGGGTGACTAAGGTTAAAATTTCTTGCTAATTTTCGGGTCTGCCAGAATTATGCTACTCTTTCAATAATAGTTAAATACGTTTTCAGTCAGTAAATGGAGTTCTCTTCAAGCAAATAGTCCAGGTATCAGAAGGCATCGGTAATGCTGAGTGGAGCACTCAGAACCGCGTCCACTTGCCGCACACAGTGCTTGAGATCCTGGCCTGGAATTCCGATGACATGTTAGTATAACATCCTATTAAAATTATAAACACGAAAGTTTGTGAGAATGTATGAATGCATGTATGGATGTCTGTTACTCTTTTATGCTAAAACTACTGAACGAATTTTGATGAAACTTTACAGTAATATAATAATATAATTGTGCATAAGAATAACACATAGGCTACATAAGAATAACACAATAGGCTACTTTTTGTCCCAAAAACGTAGGTGAAGTTGCTGGTGAAAGCTAGTTAAAAATAAATCACACTTATTGCTAATAATATCACGTATGAGAATATCGTGACAATTTTTCATTTAAAAACATCATAATGTCGTCAAGATATATCTGGATAATATTGATTGTTATCTACGAGTATTACGACGTGTACGTACCCATATAAGTAAATTATCCCATCCAGTCAGTATGTCAATACTATTTGCTAAGTACCTTATTCAAACACTTAGACAATTATTATTCTTGAGGTCTTGAGATTATTGCGTTATTTGAAAAAAGCCCAGGCTTAAACCACATTATCTTGAAAATATTCAAATTGTGATCAAATTGAGATGAATCATTTTTTCCCTTCCAGTTGGTACAAAGCGACACACGTCAGGGATTCAGCTGAACAGCACATATATTCAGTGAATAGCACTGGGATAGTCAATTGCTTCACTTGCGCCATCCGCCGGGAGGATGGCGGCGAGTGCCTCTACAACGAAGCTACCCTCAGCAGCTCCGGCGACAGGATCACCGTCAACTGTGCTGGACCTGAAGTGCCGCAAGTCTTCATTTACAGCACCGTGAGTATCAATTTTGCTGTAGTCAGTTGTTGTTGTTGTTATGCCTCTTTATAATAATATCCAGGTCTCATTACCTCTCAGTATGCAAATACTGAGACGTAGATGTAGCAGTGGATTTTTCAATTAGGAAATTCTCTGTAGCAGCATGGAGTCTCGATTTATGCCCTGTTAATGCCATGCGCTCAACCCTATAACATGGGACATAATATGCTTTTGTGAGGGTACTACAACTACAATACATCACTGCCTAACCATTTGGAGAACACAGGCATGATGTTATGCAGGCGCGTTCACAGATAAAGAATTTGGGGGGGAGTGGGGTCATTCCGATTAGTTTCGACATCAAGTTTGTTCAACGGGTAGCCAAGGAAAACAATACATAGGGTAAAGGTGTACGAGATGATTCTACTAAGAGAGAATGGTTCGTAGTTTAAACGATACCTATTCTACCTATATAATATTATAAAGATTCAATTTATGAATACTGTTTTCTTTCTAAAATTATTTACCCTTCGGTTCGAGAGCACTCCGTGTCTTCGACCGAGCGGCAAGTATTTACTCAATCCTTGCTAGGAGGTTGCCTCCTCTATCGGTACCTGTTCGACCTGCTATACCGTGAATTATAAGGCGAATCACACACCGCCCTGCGCTACGCTGCGGGGTGCATGGCGACGGAACAAAAATCCCGCGCGTGAATGCCTTTTCAGTGTGTTGCACCATGCGTGATTTCTATACAAATACAGGTACTCGCAAACAACGGAACATCACGCACCCTCGCGCTACGCTGCGTGATGCGGGGCAGTGTGCGAATCGCCTTACAGTGATTCGCGCATTTTTCAAACTTATTTAGTAGAGTCATGAGTGTCATGACCCTTACGACCCCCTCGGATCGCTACTGATGTTATATAACCAACGTTATGTCTAGAACGGCTCCCTGTTGCGCTTGTGGGACGACAGCGCGGACCTGACCGCTATCACCGGCAACCGCGTGCTGCCCGCCAGCGTGCGGCTGGCCGTGCCCGTCGGCGCGGGGCTGCCGGCCGCCGACGTGCACATACAGGCGCCCCACGACTACGAGAACCGCACCAACGTGCCGCTGCTCGTCTACGTGTGAGTTCACTACATTTACACTTAGGCTACTATATGTTGCCCGCCAGTTGTCCGTACCAGTCACCATGGGACTGCCTGCCGCCAACGTACACATTCAAGCGCCCCACGACTACGAGAACCGCACCAACGTGCCCCTACTCGTATATGTGTGAGTTCACTACATTTACACTTAGGCTACTATGTGCTGCTCGCCAACGTACACATTCAAGCGCCCCACGACTACAGGAACCGCACCAACGTGGCCCTACTCGTCTAAGTTTGAATTCACTACATTTACACTTAGGTTAGTATATGCATTATGAATTTTGAAAATGTTTTTCGCTGGAGATTATTTATTTATTTTTCCCTTTTTCCAGGTACGGTGGACCCGACACAGCGTTAGTGACAAAGCAGTGGTCCCTAGACTGGGGCAGTTCCCTAGTAAGTCGCTGGGGCATCGCCATCGCGCACATCGATGGACGGGGCTCTGGACTTCGAGGAGTCGCCAACATGTTCGCTTTGAACAGGAAGCTCGGAACCGTTGAGATTGACGACCAGATCTCTGTTACCAAGTAAGTTGGAATTTATTGGTCTATTGATGAAGTGACATTGATCTAAACGTCCTAAGACAGCTAACACTGCTGCACTGTTTTATCTGTGTCAAAACATGAAAAGCCTATGGAGCCGGATTATCATCATCAAAAACACTACTCTTTAAAATGATAACAAAATTAAAAATGTCTGTTGGATTCTAATTTATAAACATGAACATGATTGACAGATGTAAAATGTATTGAGTGTAGTGTTGCCCAAATGCAAGACCGAGACGAGTCTAACCCCGTCTTTGGTCTCGGTTCTGCGTCAATACCCATAGTCGTGGTCTTAGTTTTAGTATTGTCCATTAATTCTTGGTCTTGGTCTTAGTCTTGCTGTAATTAGGTGGTCTTGATCTTGCGAAAATGATTGTTGCAAGACCGATTTTAGGCAAAACTAATTAAGTGAAAGAGATAAAAGCATAAAATAGACCAAGTGTGGAAGAGATAGCGAATAAATGTTGAAAACAGAGGAGGACTGAGAGACTGAAGAACGGCGGAACAAAAGAAAGACGTTTGTTCTGAGCATTGAGGTATAACCTTAGATTGTTATAATCTAAGAGGTGTCTAAAGTGTCTGCCCTAGTGTTATACTAGGGCAGACACTTTGAACAAACATCATATTGTTACAAACACCGCGTGACACGTGACAAAAAGCAATAGAATAGATGCGACGTTTACTAGGTACGTGAAGTGCGGCTGTTGTTTTACCGCAGTTGATTGGGACAGCACTGTCTAAAGCGGTGCCTTCTCTAGTGTATACCATTATAAATCCCACATGAATGTACTCAATTTCTTATGTCCGTATGGATTGAGGAGCCACTTTTTGTAGCGTAATGAAATTAATATACTTATTTAGTAGTAAGTTTAAAAATATTGTAGGCTCAATCCTCGAATTTGTAGTATAATAGTTCAATAGTTATATGAACATAAAGGTGGCTCCTCAATCCAAATGTTTGGATTGAGGAGCCACGTGGAAACACGGAAAGTATACAATGAATATTCTTGAAAATATTGTATCATTTAGTAGCCATTATGTAGAATGCCTACTAAAAATCTGATTCCAGTACTGTTGATATTCAAGAATGTACAATACTTTTAATGTGGCTCCTCAATCCAGATAGATGAGAGCGTGAATTTCCATAAAAGCAATTGGTAATTTTAAATTCCACTCCAAAAACATTTAGAAGTAAGTGTGTTAGAATTTGTAGTGTATGGACAAAGTAGTAAAACTGTGTGAATTTAGTAAATAAACGCATTTTATTTGGCTCCTCAATCCTGACGTTACTGTATTGAGAAGATACTTGAGTTACCTGAGATCACAACGGAATAAAAAAACAAAGACACTAACATTTAGTATAAATTTCTACTAAATATATATGCACAGATCAACATTGTATGTATTCGATATCTGATAAACAAATAACTTTTCGATATTCCTTAAGAATTCGCCATTTAGGGGGACCATGTTATATGAATGAAACCAGGATAACCAGTTTTTTAATTATTTTTTTTACAAATCAAAATATCTGAATACAGGTATGTACAGAGATACCTACTTCATATATGTTTAAGATAGGTACTTCTTACTAATCATTTTCGACATAAGTTATTGTATGATACAAAATTGGTTGGTCGGTGCTTTTACTTAATTTACCATGACAATCATAGTCGTCGTAACAAAACATCTCGTCCTTTATGGGGTAGTGACATTTATAGTGGCCCATGCCAACGTCGCTAATTGGAGGGATAAATGTATATTTTTATTTGTGAATTTCATATGTGAATGTCAAAGCCATGTTATGCTTCTATCAAGTTATTATTAATAACTTGATAGAAGCATAACATGGCTTTAAGAAAGAAAGAATCACTTATATATTTAATAACTTATTAAATATATAAGTGATTCTCAAAAATCATATGACCCGAGCGGGATTTGAACCCGCGACCTCTGCCGTACCGTGACTAGTGCTCTGAACCAACTGAGCTACCGGGTCTCGCCCGACTCATCTGAAATTTGAGACCCCTTTGTAATACGCTTCTTAGAAGCGTTTGGCGACATCTATCGGAAAACTTATGCAGTATTTCCAACTCAATGCCAATTACTTTGCAGTTATCAGACATCGATGCGATATCACCATCTATGAGGGATAAACTCTATAACGCCTATTAATGTTTAATATGATCTATTTGATATCATTATAGATTGTGGTACCTCGTTTACTGGAAACTTTTTAACAACATTTATTTCGAATGATACTGTGTTTGACAAATTATATTTGCACACTACGCGGGGCTCCTATTTCTGTCCGCAAGGTTAAAAGTAACCTAACACGAAGGGGTTGACGTCAACCCCTTGGACCTAAACCACAGATTACTGAATAGTTACTACGCCTAAACTGTCCGTGTCGGGGTGTCGCAAGTTCCCGAGCTCGCTTCGCTCGCTCTTGGACCCTAGACAGGTGTAACCACCTGTGTAAGTTTTTGTTGTAATTAATTTTGTTGTTGCCCCGTAAAAAAAACATGATTGATTTACTGAAACTAAATACTAAACTAAAGAAAGTAAACAAAATGACGAGACCTCATTAAATTGTCTAATGTCTTATAAGTACGCCAAGTAGGTAACCTTTTGTTAAAGAAAAAATTGTCAATAGATCTTTGTCGATTAACGTATTTGTGTAAGGAAAAATTTACTAATGTTCTGTTGCAGAATTACCATTTGTGAAAGCATTAAGTACTTTATGAAATGTAAAGTTTGTTTAACATTTTTATATGGAATGATGATTTGCGAAATGATAATGTTGCGTTTCGTTGTTTGTTGAGTGAATATTTGTTTAATAACTTTGTACCATTTGATGTGTCACCACACTAAACATAATATATTATGAAGTATCTCTGTACATAGGTACCTGTACCCCGATATTTTGATTTGTAAAAAAAAAATTAAAAAACTGGTTATCCTGGTTTCATTCATATAACATGGTCCCCCTAAATGGCGAATTCTTAAGGAATATCGAAAAGTTATTTGTTTATCAGATATCGAATACATACAATGTTGATCTGTGCATATATATTTAGTAGAAATTTATACTAAATGTTAGTGTCTTTGTTTTTTTATTCCGTTGTGATCTCAGGTAACTCAAGTATCTTCTCAATACAGTAACGTCAGGATTGAGGAGCCAAATAAAATGCGTTTATTTACTAAATTCACACAGTTTTACTACTTTGTCCATACACTACAAATTCTAACACACTTACTTCTAAATGTTTTTGGAGTGGAATTTAAAATTACCAATTGCTTTTATGGAAATTCACGCTCTCATCTATCTGGATTGAGGAGCCACATTAAAAGTATTGTACATTCTTGAATATCAACAGTACTGGAATCAGATTTTTAGTAGGCATTCTACATAATGGCTACTAAATGATACAATATTTTCAAGAATATTCATTGTATACTTTCCGTGTTTCCACGTGGCTCCTCAATCCAAACATTTGGATTGAGGAGCCACCTTTATGTTCATATAACTATTGAACTATTATACTACAAATTCGAGGATTGAGCCTACAATATTTTTAAACTTACTACTAAATAAGTATATTAATTTCATTAAGCTACAAAAAGTGGCTCCTCAATCCATACGGACATAATTTCTTTACCTTTTCTTTCAGATACTTACAAGACAACCTATCCTGGATAGACGGCAACCGCACGTGCATCTGGGGCTGGTCGTACGGCGGGTACGCGGCCAGCAAGGCGCTGGCCGAGGGCGGCGCGGTCTTCAGGTGCGCGGCCGCCGTCGCTCCTGTCGTTGACTGGAGGTTCTATGGTAAGCAAGTCAAGAGTGAATCGGTTTCTTCTAGGCAAGCGTGCGTCTATCGTAGACCGCATCAACGCTTAACATCAGGTGAGATAGCGGTCAAACACAAGCCTATTATCGAATGAATAAAAAGAAGTACCTTTATAACAAGCTTAGCTGTAAGTAACTGTACTTCTCTTGTGTTAGAAAGTTATCTTATGTCTTAGTGATAACTTGTATCGTTGCTTCTGGGATTTATGATGGATTTCATATTAACTAACTTGAAATTCTGATGAATATTCTGGTTCGCAACTTTCTATATCTTCTAGTTCTAAGAACAGAAGATACATAGAAAATTGTTAACCATAATAAAGAGAGTAAAAAAAGATTTTAAGATATCACCGCGCATTGTTTGTGAACGTTCGAGGGAGAATGTCACGGTAAGATTCTCCCTCGAACGTTCGCAAACAAATTGGCAGTTCACGCGGTAATAACTATCACGTGGCATGTCGGTACCGAAGAAACCGGAAGGTCAGAGGTGATGCCCTTATTGAAGCATGCTTAGTCTTGTCCTGTATTATCTTATCTATCGTCCATGTCTTAATAAACAATCTCCATTCTAGGACTATTGTAAAATGGAGATTTATTTTTCTTTTGACTTCATGATGCCAATTATAAATGTCGTTCTAATCTTAATGATATTTAATAAAATTACTGTTTGTTTTCAGATACAATCTACACTGAGCGTTACATGGGCTTGCCATCGGAAAACGTAGAGGGTTACGCAGTGTCATCACTTCTCACTGAACAAGTGGTAAGTATTCTATAAAATATACAACAATAAAAAGAAATTTGAAAATATGGATGGCAAGAACAATTTTACCTAGCTCCTACTAGCATTTTTTGCTCGAACAGTTCAAAATCTTCAGGTTCAGGTTTCTAAAATCTTGAATAAATGTTGTGTTGTCATCGCATGAAAATAAAATAGTGTTCTATTAAGATGGAAATGACAAAGCATCACGAGAACTAGTTTTAACCTTTTTAACCAAAGACATGAAAATATGAATCATCTGCCTAGCCTTTTCCCAAATTATATTGGGGTCGGCTTCCAGTCTAACTAGTTTCGGCTGAATATCAATATTTTACGTGAAGCGACTGCCATCTGACCTCCACAACCCAATTAATGGGTAATACCGGTATTCGAATGTTAGACCAGCTGTCAGACTTTTAGGGCTTAGACTACCCGTAACGATTGTCAAAGATATTCCTATGACAACCGGGACCGACTGCTTAACGTGCTCTCCGAGGCACGGAGGGGTCTCGATGTGTAAAGAATGGTCACCCATCCAAGGATTGACCGCGGCAAGCGCAGCTTAACATCGCAGATCGATCGATCAGCGCGGCTGTCATTTAGCCACGAGCCCCTCAAAGACATGAAAATATGAATGATAAATTATAAGTTATGAGTTTCCAAACGAAAGGTCTGTGATTTCATGATGGTTTCATGATGGTTGTAATTCCCTAGGCGGAGTCACTCCGCGACAAGAGCTACTTCCTGATCCACGGCACGGCGGACGACAACGTGCACTACCAGCACGCCATGCTGCTGTCGCGGATGCTGCAGAGGCGAGACGTCTACTTCACGCAGATGGTGAGTTCATTAAAGTGGGATTTAAATTACGACACTAGTGGCATGAACCTATAACAATAGCTTGAAACATGGTCCACTCGTTATAATTATTTTAGTGGAGGGCTAAAACTAAAGATTTGTGTACTGGGTGCATAACGATTTATTCAGTCAGTAGATTGGCCAATTTAGGTATATAATACTTTAACCTCAATTACGATCATGTGAGGGTCAGGACTATAGTTGTTGAGCTATGGTTTCATGTCACTAGTGTCGTAATGTAAATCCCGCTTAACATACACCATTATGGCTATATATTAGAAAAGCCTTGGTTCTTCCCGAGACTGAGCTCAGATTTCCAAATTGCCCAAAAAACTTGGCTAAATCGAAAGAGGATGTGATTGATAATGATGACGGATTGGTGGCTTAGAATGAAGTGATCTAAGGGCAGACGAGTCTGTTGATTAGACAACATTGTGGCTAGATTGTAATATTATATACAGAGAATTCGGGACTGTTTAGAGTAGGTACCTAGCGTAACAAAGAAGAAAACTAATACTTAGCAAAAGGCTATGAAAACAATATAAGATAAACGTCTTCACTGCTGAATTTGAGCTTTCCAATGACTGCAATAGTGACCGTTCAAAAGGAAACTTAAATTGTAATCGTAGTTCTTCGCATTAGGCAATAAGACGCTTCTGCTTAACCTAGGTGAAATCTACGAATCACCTTTAAACCAACGGAAAGAGTAGATTTGAACGTAGGGGTGTTAGAAAAAATAATAAGTAATAGCCGAAATCCTAAACATTTTATAAAAACCAGAATTGTCTAAGAGCCGACGAACAAAACACGAGTACCACATAGTAAATCGTCTACCCATTTAACCCTTGCCTTATAACATTAAAGAACAAACCCGAAGTCATTCTGTGAAGTTAGCCTCAACATCGAGAAGTAACGCGCGAGGAAATATTAGCTCGTTTATATAAGTAATGGGCTCTAGAACATTCGTTGGTTCAGCAGAGCGCTCCCTTGGGACCGTCGCTTTAGCTTGATGTACTACTACAGGTATTGAGTGTAGCTCTTTGGTGGTGCTAATGTATAAATGTCTTTAATTCTAGTCAATTTTGATGGTTGGAACAATAGTGTAGACCCTTCGGTGATGCTAAGTGTCTTTAATTCTAGTCAATCTTGGTGTGTGTAATTGTGGAAATATTTATTGGTTTCTCTCAAAGACCAATGCTTTTTGTAGGTAGGTACGTCTTATTTGGTATTGTTTTTCCATTTGTCTTGTTTTTGGACGTAAAATTATGATGATGATGTTATTGTGTTTTCTCGGCCTACCAGGGTTGCGCGCAGTATAGTCGAATATAGAGTGCACTGTGTCACTGTGTGAATGAATGTGTGAATATTTAGCTTCGTAGACTTTAAATGATGAGAATACGGTAGTGGCCTACTATTAAAAAAGTACAAATAAATTATTTTATTTCAAAGAAGGAATAGGCACAACAAAAAAGTAAAAGAAAAACTAATAATTTATCATAAATGGAAAATATATACGCTTTTAAAGTTTTTGGAGGGAGTATCGCTCCATCTTTGTCGCACGAAGCGGACGTAGGTGGTATTACGTCACGAGTAGATAGTGCCGTCCGTGTCTAGCAAATCATTTTACGCTTATAACTTTGTCAATTTTGTAGATGTTTCATCGGTTTTTTTGGTGTTAATTGTCTTTTTTCAAATAGTTTACAGATTCACAATAAAAAAAAGTAGTTAACATCCCTATTAACGTAACTAATAAATGAAACTGAAAACGCGAATCAATAATAATCTAAACATTGGTGAACAAGTCAGCTTATCTACTCTATATCTTTGTAGCAGAATGGTTGATAATCAACCATTCTGCTACAAAGAAGCCGTTGATTATATTTTCTGAATTGATTTTACAATAAAATTATTTTTCCAGAGTTACACAGATGAAGACCACGGCCTCATCGGCGTAAGGCCACACCTCTACCACGCGCTAGAGAAGTTCCTAGAAGAGCACATGTTGTAATACCATAAAGATTTTAAATATCAACGTTTTGCTCAGTGATACCTCTATTAAGTAAACTATCGTATTTTGATATTCAAATAAAGATATTAACAGGAAAATGAGAAAATAGAACAATTTAGGAACAGTTTGCTGTTTAGAAATGTGTTTGAAATATTTTTTGAGTTAGAGAGTAGTTAGAAATTGTACAGGTCTCGCATATTGCAGATCTGGATTTGAATCGACAAATTCGTGTTTCTTCGATGCTATCGATTATCGATTTCTTCGGACTATCGATTGAGTAAACTGCAATATGTGGCGATTTTCCTCATTTATTACACACGGATATGACGGATATTTAATTGCGTTTCTTAATTACGTCATATATACGTGAAGGCTATGAATAAAAACGTTAACATTATAGAGATATTTTTTTATTTGTTCTATTGTTTATCCCCAAAAATATATAACTCTAAAAATATACCTACTTGTTAATAAATTATGTTTTATTAAATATGGAGATAGACGCAAGGGGATAAAATAGCATAAATAATTTCTATAATAACTAATTACAGAGTTACCTGTCTACTAGCGCAATAATTTATAAAAAATAATAATTAAATAAACTATTTTACGAGTCATGTAAATAATTTGAATTGAAGTATTTTGAGTATTGTGAAGTTACTTAACGTTGCCAATGTTAATAGTATGAAACAGGGTTTTCAGTGGATATTATGTAGATATTGATATTCAAGTACCTACCTATTTATGTAAAACAGTAACATTTGACATAATAATATAATTAAATAGTTCGCTGTATTTATAGTTTCAATGGATCATGGATATATTGATTTTGTTTGTAAATATTTTAAGTACTTTAAGTACAAAATATCTAATATAATAAATGTGTTTTCTACAATTTGGTGTTTTATTTTTAATGGTCGTGTTTTACTTTCGTCGACATCATAATAATTAAAGGAATCGCTCACTTTGTTCGGAGCTCAGGCTAAAACGTGAACAAGTTGTTCAGTTAAAAGTGTTTTTACCAAAAAATATAATTAATTCTGAAAACAATATTTTTCTAACCCTTGTTGCAGGAAATTCTATGTAAAAATTATCTTAATAGTAAGTATTTAAAGCGTTTACATCCCACAAAGCAGCGCCATTTTTGGGTTACAGACCGTGTTATTAATGATTCATAATCACTAATGAGGTTTTAGTCTATAGTAATTATAATTAAATAATCATTATGTTAGTGTAAAAAACTTTTTATTGGTTTTAAATCCAATAAAATAAATAAGGGCACATTATAAGGTCATATAATAACATTTTTAAAAACAAAACAATTTTATTCATTATTTTTATTATAAACACTAAAACCTCATTGTTGATTATAATACTCTTTGGTAATAATAGGTACCTCTAGGTAATATATAATTTTTTTTACAATTGGTAAAGTACCTACCTACCAACCTCAAAACGACGTCAGAAACAGATCTTCAAGAAATAGATAAGTAAATTACAGACTGCCGCAACTTTTAAATAATTCACAAACCTAAGAGAAAACCATTTAAATAACTGTAAGTATGTCAGCCGCATTTCACATGTTCATGACTTGAAAGCTTATTCCCGTATGTCAGACGCCATTACCGGCTGAAATAAAAACACTTAGGCGCCATTTACTTTTTAAGATACAAGGATTGACACAAGGATGTAATTTTTAACGCTTGATAGCAATCAAAGATGTGGATAGATAATGAGTGTTTTGTATAGGTTTTGGAGTTCAATATTTGTATATTCATTTTTTCTGAAACGTTGTAGGTTTTCTCGTTCAAAACAAGACATGCATTAATTAAATAAACTAATTACTATTCAGTTTCTGATTGACTACTTATGCATGATGCATTTTAATCAAAGATTTTAATTTATTCATAATAAATTAAAATCTTGTATAGAGGATTTTACACTGCATTTCTATGCAGAATACACTACGATTCTGCGTCCGTTGCGTAAAGTTTGCTGTAAGATTTTTTAAACTACTTCACCACATTAACATTTACATTTCATAGATGCTTTCCGACGACTACGATGCTTAGTCATGAATTTGAATATAAAATTATAATATATTTAAGGAAATTAGTTATTAGTATTAGTTTTATAATTATTTTTTAATTAATAACGCGTCATGCGATGTAGGTAGTCTATACACTACTCGCGGTTGATTCTGACGCTGACACTCATAATTACCAGTTTTCTATATGGGTTCGGGTTCTTTCAACTTAGACGATTGGTGTCGCGCGGTAGGCGTGCGACAGCAGTCCGACACTAGTCGTCTAAATTGAAAGAGTCGTAAGTGTTATCATTGTGTACTTTTTTTATTATTTATCTAAATTATCACTAGGTATTTCGTGTATTATTGTATTTTTTCATGTGTACTTATTATAATAATGACATTAATTTCCATTGGTAAATTATTTACCTAGTATTCTGCCTCCAGGAGCGCGGCGTTCCAAAATCCACAATTATATTGTAGCTCACTAAAAACAAGAACAATATCGAATCCATAAATAGAACAAATAAGATTTACTCTAAACCCCCTGGAGTCTGATCTCTACAACCCTAAGAAAAAGTAGGCCACTATTTACCCCAAACAAAGAAAACCCAACTAAAATACGACCCAAGAATAATCTAGAACAGTAAACAGTGTTGAGTTTCCACAAAAAGCCAGTAAAAGCCTTAGCCGACGGCCCACTAATCATGTTCGGCTAAAAAGGGTCGGGGCAGCTGCTGACCAATTTGTCAAGTTGTCGCCTTATCTCAGATGCGGACAAACGGATAATGTCGCAGGTGAAGTGTTTTTTTCGTACGGAATAAGAAGTAAACATACATAATTTAAAATGCATATGGTGTACCTCGAAGAGTTAAGCAGACTGGGGTGTGTAGTGTACTTATGTCATATGTGTATCCTGCTTTAAAGAATTTCATAATGGATTAATCCAATGGCATCGGCCGACTCGGGGTGATCAAATCAAACCATTTTTTTTTGCCATCGAATGAAAACATTAAATTACAGGTGGAATAGGAGTGAGTTTGTATACAAGAAAATGTCTTAAACTACATTGACTACATATAAAATTAATTTTACAACTTTGTGAATTAAATAGAAAAAATACAGTCCAGTATAGGTAGTTACATAATATTTAATTTATAGGTAATAGGTAGGTATTAAGTCTTTTAGAAAAAATAATACATTTGTAAATGAAAACCAATATAATTAAATACATACTAATGTAGGTAATAATAATGAAAAAAAAAAAAAAAATTAAATGTCAGATTAGAAAATATTAATGTTAGATTAACAACTTTTGTCTATCACTTTTGACCACTAGACCGATCGATGAAGCAGTTTATGCAAAACAGTACGGCTATTGTTTACAATTTCGATACCTTTGTACTTAATTTTTGTTTGTAGGGATTTCTTGAATGTAGTGCACAGCAACCATCAAAATAGTCACCCATGGACGATAACTATTTTTACAACTTTTTTATAACGATACCTATACGGTTTAGTTTTCATGAAAATATTAAATGGTAATAACCACAATTTTCTTGGTTTTTTACGTAATTGATACAACTTAGGGACTCCAAACGGGTGTTTCTTAAAACTTTCTAAATTCAAATTACGAAAATGTACAATATCTAAATAGGTTCGCCTTTATTTGCTGAGTACGTAAAATTTAAGGCACGTGTAAGGATAAAATCCCTGAAAAAATAAGGGGTGGGTTATAAGAATAAATATTTAAGTAAAATATGCTAAATATGCTAATGTTTGTTACCTTAATAATTTGTAGAAATGTTATTGTGTTTTGTTCTAATTTACATAATAATAATATATTATTGTTTGTTTTTGGTCCTTGATTCCAAAGAAGGTTTACTTTTACAATGTCGTATTGTTCCTAATTGAGGCCAATGTTTGGATTTTAGTGAAGCAAAATACAGGGTCGATTTCCTTAAGCTTAGATTTTCTTAAGTTTAGACTACAAAGATATGCCAAAGCTGACTACTCAGTAGCCATTTTTAGGGTTCCGTAGGTACCTCAAAAGGAAAAACGGAACCCTTATAGGATCACTTTGTTGTCCGCCGTCAGTCACCGGACCATAAGTGGAGCCATCTGCTCATAGATCGCGCCATTGGAAGTATGCAGTAGCGCCATCTATGATCATATTTCGGAACCCTTAGGGCGCGAGGCATACTCCCACTTGGCCGGTTTTTTTTATAGGTACTATTGCTGGCTTGAAAAATAAAGATAAGGCTATGTAGAAATATTAGTATCTAATAATATTATTAGATTCATTAAATTCACACAAATCTTTGTTATAATAATGCATATACCCCCATATGGGGGTATATGCATTATTATAACAAAGATTTGTGTGAATTTCCATGTCACGTTTGACAGACAGGTAGCTTATCGTGATGATACGAAATAAGCTGAGACTTCGCTGCTGGTTCACGGAAATGTTGCACACGTGTAAGCATCAACATACATAACATTTTATACATATACATACATACTCGTTAACAAAAACAGTTGAGTTATTTTTTAAATAAACATAAATAATATTAGGCTAACAAAAAGGGTCGGTATCCAGGTGGACACGTGAGCTTAGCTATAGGCTTGGAAGGGTAACTTTTCTAATGGTTATGGTAAATTAATTATGATTGTGAAATTATGATGATGAAATTTTGGTATATTAATTTTAAAGCGAAGTATTGTACAACTTTGTAGAACTGACGCGTGGCTGAACGAGATACAAGCGAAAAAGATAATTTATTGTCAAAATTTCATAAAAATCTAATTAATAAAAATCACCATCATCATCATATTTGTTTCCTTATCTACCTAATAAAAACATAGGCATGAGCCCGCATTCAAAGAGAGTTCTTCCACTATAGAAAATAATAGAAAATCTATACTAATATGAAGAGTCTGATTGTTTGAAGGCGCTAATCTCTGAAACTACCAGTCGGATTCGAATAACTGAATTCATGAGAAATCGTAAAGGCTATTTAATATAACGCTGCGACCCTTAGGAGCCGAGCAACGAGGGTGAAACCACGGGGCACAGCCAGTAATATTATCTATAGGGTGCCAGGTAAATTCGACCTTATTCCTTGAAAGGGGTTATACTAGAGCTCATTTGCAACAAATTCGGACCCGTAAACTTGGGGTCGAAACTGGGTGGTTTCCGAGTTATTGAACTTTTTTATGTTTTTTTGAAAATTTTCCTCCTCTCGACCAAAAAAATTTTCATAACATGTTCTGTAGAAAGCTTTTTTTCCAAAGTTACGGGTATTTTTGGGACAGATTGTTTTTCGAAAGATTCATTAATTCATTAGCTATTAGAAAAGTATCAATTGAGTGCCCAGGGTGCAGTGACTTTTTTACAATTAGCAGGTTTTGGTCGTGAGGAGGAAAATTTTCATAAAATCTTAAAAAGTGCAATAACTCGGAAACCACCCAGTTTCGACCCCAAGTTTACGGGTCCGAATTTGTAGTTCCGAATCAAGTTGTAGTTGTAATTATGAAATATTTACCTATATTAAAACACTCAAAACTTATCAAAATCGCACACATTGCCACTCTCCACGAACGCTGCTGGGTGACCATACGAGGGGTAGAGAGAAGCATGGGGTAATACTACTACGCTAACATGGGTAACTAGACTTTTCGAAGACTCGAAGTGTCTGTCAGACCAGACGTCGGTACTTAAAGGTTAAGAGGGCTCTCGCATTCGGCACCTCTCTCGCTCGCACAGAACCATATATTTTAAGAATGTTAAGGCGCTATGGGTTCACAAAACGCTAGAATGAGCTCTAGAATTTTTCATTTTTTTATAAGATTTCTTACAGTTTCCACCCAGAAAAAAATATATGGTATACTTAAGCATATTAGCTAGTGAAATCATTAATTCAATACACGATATGAATAACTTCACTCGATAGAAAAAAATTCCAAAGATACCTCTCGAAGATACTTTTTCATTACGAATATTTCATTTTTTAGACTTATTTCTTACGTTTTAATTTTTGAATTTTTTTTAACATATTATTTAATAATTGAGTTAGTGAATTCATTAATAAAATTGTATAAAAATTAAAACGGTAATTTTAGATAATTTTTTATACCCAAAAAACGTTCCTAGAACGTGCGCACGACTGCTTCAGTCCGGTCTCAGACCTCACCGGAGTAGGACGCGTGCCAAATTTTTCGCCGCTCACGAACCGATTACTTTCAATAATTCTTTGTGAAAATGACTAACAAACGTAATAATATCATTAAGATAATATTTTTTATACAATTAAGGTTAGGTTTTAGCACATATTTGGGCAAATAGCGCTATTGACTGATAAACGTAGGTACGCTCACATCGAACTTCGAAACAGTGTTGCCAACTACAATTTCAAAATTCCGCTAAGCAGGTTGGTATTTTCCGTCAAAAATTCGTCATGATTTAATATTTTTCCGTCAGTAAAATCCGTCTAACAAAAGATACAATAGATAGGTACATCATTTTAGATTAATTTATAATACAAGAGTGTAAGCAAGCATATTCTTTATTATTTGAGACTTATAAGATTTAGTTTGAATAGGATTTCGCATTTTATTATTATAATCATAATTTATTTAAAAAAAAAACTAACTTAATATATTATATTAAAATTATGAGAGGCTCATGGCTAAATGACGGCCGCGCTAATCGATCGATCTGCGAGGTTAAGCTGCGCTTGCCGCGGTCAGTCCTTGGATGGGTGACCGTTATTTACACATCGAGACCCCTCCGTGCCTCGGAGAGCACGCGTTTCTTATTTAACCTAATTACTTTACCTCACATAGAGCCGTGTTTTTGAATCCTAATTCACTTTCGTTTTCACTACGTGTGAGCCCTTCTAATCTACTTTATTTAAATATCCAACCATAAATTACACATCATAATTTGCGGAAAATCCTACCTATCCAATGGTACAACTCCCATGGACCTACCTAGTCACATAAAAAAGTTTCTAGAACAAAAACTGTCTAAATTTCTAACTTAGCAAAGTTACAATATCCAATTGCCTATAACATAGCCTATTTCTTATCGGATCTGCAATATTCTTGTTAGATACATGTTTCTAGACTACCACACGTCTAGTAAGACACAATTTATCATCCTAACTTACACACAGAAATATCGCATTTTCAAACACATATCGATCTATATTATAGGCACAATATCCATGAAATTCAGAGTCTTTACACAACATTATGTCCTAGCCTTCCTACCGAACCTAAATACATGACTATATTCTATATAACACATAACAACAATCCTACAAATGCAATTTTATGTACTTAACACTTATTCTCAAATTATAGCTTTCCTATCGTCGAGAGGTATAACTGCTTATGTACATCTTATGTAAACAACATTCCTACACTATAAAACCACGATGTACACAAAACCTCGATTATGGTTACAAAGGTATTCACGACTTTACATAAAAAACATGAAATCTTATTCCTACACAATAGGCTATTTGACTCATTTTGGGAAATGGTTTATATTAAATCTTCATTATATTATAAGCACACTACATTGATATTTCAAGGAGATCTACTGTATTTATCAATAAAAATCAGTGATTAAGTATAAATTTCCAAAACCGCTCCAAAAACGCTGTTTCTGACAGAAGTGACGTAACACGCTAGTAAACGAGCTTTGTCAAAAGACAGATGGTGCAGCTGAAATTCATTTCATCAATAATTCATTTTTATCGGCTATAGTGGCGTATAAATGGTGTGTAGTTCCACAATGTACAAATACGTCTTTAAGCAGTCAATCATGATTCATGACACAAAAGAATTTATACCTAAAATGAGATTTCACAAAACTTCTGAATGATCATATAAAAGATTTGTAAATAAATATGTGGTAGGTAGGTACTTACACAGCTGTTTTTACATTTTTAAGTTCCGCAGCATAATAATCAGCGTTATTCTTAAAGAAAAGTGCAATGCGTCTATCTTAGGTAGGTTGTTGTTATCAGCTTGCACAAAATTTGACTCCATTTTGTGATTCGATATAAATATTTATGCCACTAGATGACTATATAGAAGATTTCTATGAAAACAGCTTCAGAAATAGCTCAAAGATCGATTAAAGCACCCAAAAACATAAAACGCAAACTACATCTGTCAAAGCCGTGCTTATGCTCAAAGACTACATATACTTATGCTTACATTGCTTACTCCAGTGTTGCCAAGCTAGATTTTCATTTTACCCCAATGCCTGATTAATTTTACTCTAAAATCATAACTATTTATACAAAAATACCTGGGACCTGGCTAAAGTTTTGGTTTTAGATATACAATAAAACAAGTTCTTTCTTAATCAATGGTCATGTTTCACAATAAAAATATGCTGAATTTGTTTGTTTAACTCAAATTCAATTCAAATACTTAGGTACCTACATGTATTGCTTACCAAAAAGCCCATAAACTTTAGTAATCATAACAACAATACGAAATCTAACCTTAAAATTTTGGAAGTGACTCCGCGACCGCCGCCGTAACCTGAATTTGCAGCCGGCACCGGTTGCTAAATTGGCAGCCGGCGCTGACTTTGGAAAAAAGCGGGAAAGTGGGTTGGCAATTTGGCATAATTAAAAAAAACATTTCATGTTTCATTTGAGTAACATACCTAATTAGGGTCCAAGAGCGAGCAAAGCGAGGGAACTTGGACACCCCGACACGGACAGGTTAGGTTCGAAGGGGTTGACGGGGGCTTCAGTGAGCGAGCAAACCGAGCGAACGAAGCCCCCGTCAACCCCTTCGTGTTAGGTTACTCTTAACCTTGCAGATAGAAATAGGAGCTCCGCGTACCGGGGCTCCATCAACCACCTCCATCCCCCTTGTAAGTCCAAAAAAGTTGTATTTTGTTTTACATTGACACTGTAATTTAAAAGTCAGTCTAAGGTATTTAATTCAACCTAAAACACGGCAACATTAATCTGCTGCTACGGTAGTTTGCAATTATTTTCGTCTGGTATCACTGCTACTCCAAGGCTACTCCGGTTCCTAACGGCATTATTTTTGGGAGCCTAGTCGGCGCCGGCTGCGGAGGCGCTCCCTAAAATTTTACCCTCAAAGGGCACTGGCAGACGCCCATAGAACGCTGGGCCTCAGATTGTGTAAGTCGGTACAGATATGAAATTAGTTTGGTGTGATCGAGTATTTCAAGAGTATTTAAATTCATTTTTTATTTGTTTTTGTACGTAATTGGGTTAAAGAGAAATATTCTTATTTCTGACAGTGAGGTTAAGTATGGTGTGAATGATCCAGTGAAGTACAGCTCGACTAATGAGTTCTCAATTCAAAGGTTTTAGTTGCTGTCACTATGATATTCTGTGGAAGCACGCGCCAGCCAGCATGCACCCGTTTTTGTTTTAGTGGTTTTTTCAAAATGTCAATGGCATAATCATTTTATTTCTTATTTATTTCGATTTTTGATTCCAATTCTTAATCTCTAAGATAAATTAGGCAAAGAACAATTAAAATATATTTTTATTTTTGGTTAAGATTTTATTACTGTACCATATCAAGCCTAAAACTGCCGACGTCCTTTACTCTAAAGAATTCTTTACCCTAAAAATAAGTTGGCAACACTGGCTTACTAGCGTGTGACGTCACCACAGTGCAACTGGCCGTTCTTGTCACAGATAAAATAACAAAAAATATTGCATTTTATTTTCGTGTAATTTGCAAATATATACATATTTTAGTTGAAAATCAAGTGAAATAAGTTTATTTACGCTATGAACTGATAGGATGACCACAATCTATAGCATATTTTCAATGTTGTCAAGAAGCCTAATAAGAAAATAATACAAATCCAATAGGAAACAAATTGTAAACATTAATCAATACTAAAATTAAGGAAATAATAACTCAAAATAACATAAAACACGATATTAAAACCGACAAGTACAATGACCCCTTTTGATCGGCGCCGGCTCTTGGACCCTAATTAGGTATGTTATTCAAATGAAACATGAAATGTTTTTTTAATTATGCCAAATTGCCAACCCCCTTTCCCGCTTTTTTCCAAAATCAGCGCCGGCTGCCAATTTAGCAACCGGTGCCGGCTGCAAATTCAGGTCACGGCGGCGGTCGCGGAGTCACTCCCAAAATTTTAAGGTTAGATTTCGTATTGTTGTTATGATTACTAAAGTTTATGGGCTTTTTGGTAAGCAATACATGTAGGTACCTAAGTATTTGAATTGAATTTGAGTTAAACAAACAAATTCAGCATATTTTTATTGTGAAACATGACCATTGATTAAGAAAGAACTTGTTTTATTGTATATCTAAAACCAAAACTTTAGCCAGGTCCCAGGTATTTTTGTATAAATAGTTATGATTTTAGAGTAAAATTAATCAGGCATTGGGGTAAAATGAAAATCTAGCTTGGCAGCACTGGAGTAAGCAATGTAAGCATAAGTATATATGTATGTATATATGTAGTCTTTGAGCATAAGCACGGCTTTGACAGATGTAGTTTGCGTTTTATGTTTTTGGGTGCTTTAATCGATCTTTGAGCTATTTCTGAAGCTGTTTTCATAGAAATCTTCTATATAGTCATCTAGTGGCATAAATATTTATATCGAATCACAAAATGGAGTCAAATTTTGTGCAAGCTGATAACAACAACCTACCTAAGATAGACGCATTGCACTTTTCTTTAAGAATAACGCTGATTATTATGCTGCGGAACTTAAAAATGTAAAAACAGCTGTGTAAGTACCTACCTACCACATATTTATTTACAAATCTTTTATATGATCATTCAGAAGTTTTGTGAAATCTCATTTTAGGTATAAATTCTTTTGTGTCATGAATCATGATTGACTGCTTAAAGACGTATTTGTACATTGTGGAACTACACACCATTTATACGCCACTATAGCCGATAAAAATGAATTATTGATGAAATGAATTTCAGCTGCACCATCTGTCTTTTGACAAAGCTCGTTTACTAGCGTGTTACGTCACTTCTGTCAGAAACAGCGTTTTTGGAGCGGTTTTGGAAATTTATACTTAATCACTGATTTTTATTGATAAATACAGTAGATCTCCTTGAAATATCAATGTAGTGTGCTTATAATATAATGAAGATTTAATATAAACCATTTCCCAAAATGAGTCAAATAGCCTATTGTGTAGGAATAAGATTTCATGTTTTTTATGTAAAGTCGTGAATACCTTTGTAACCATAATCGAGGTTTTGTGTACATCGTGGTTTTATAGTGTAGGAATGTTGTTTACATAAGATGTACATAAGCAGTTATACCTCTCGACGATAGGAAAGCTATAATTTGAGAATAAGTGTTATGTACATAAAATTGCATTTGTAGGATTGTTGTAATGTGTTATATAGAATCTAGTCATGTATTTAGGTTCGGTAGGAAGGCTAGGACATAATGTTGTGTAAAGACTCTGAATTTCATGGATATTGTGCCTATAATATAGATCGATATGTGTTTGAAAATGCGATATTTCTGTGTGTAAGTTAGGATGATAAATTGTGTCTTACTAGACGTGTGGTAGTCTAGAAACATGTATCTAACAAGAATATTGCAGATCCGATAAGAAATAGGCTATGTTATAGGCAATTGGATATTGTAACTTTGCTAAGTTAGAAATTTAGACAGTTTTTGTTCTAGAAACTTTTTTATTTATTTATTTTATAACGCTACCTATTCCGATTTCTAAAAGGTTAGTACATAGTATGTACTAACCTTTTAGAAATCGGAATAGGTGGTTATTTGGAAAAACTAGGTAGGTATTACCTACCTAGTTTTTCCAAATAACCACCACAAAAAATAAATTGACTTAATTCGCTAAACTAACTTGTACCAAAAGTAGGTACCTAATAAAGTTTGACAACTAGGTACTTTAATTACACTATGTGCGCGCCAATTTCCACTAAAAGTAATAGCGTCGCGCTCAGCCCGCCGCAAGAGATCTCGTCAACGCGCCACCCCGTAGCCCGCGGGCGCGCGCGCCGCATCGTGTTCTTCACCCCCGCACGTAAAATATTTCGCTGGACCTATAGCGCCTTAAATGAAAAGATGCATTTTTGAAAAATGTAATCTGATAGCGAACTACAAAAGAGAGACAAAATTCCGAGAGCGCCCTTAAGTAGGTACTGTAATTAATATCATGATCATTGAATTATAAAAAACAATTCTTCTTTACATAAAGACTTGAATAAGCAATTGCGCGCTAAATTACGAGCGATTAAAGTCGTTTTAACTTTAAATTGTGCAGTTTCGGAGCTCATTAATAATAAAAAGTGTTACAAAACGCTTAAATAGGACGGTAATTCATAAAGTTGTTCAGTTACTGACACCTGCCGCCGAATTTCTTAGGACGAATAATGGAGACGCTCGGATATCGAATTTATCGTAATGTTCAAAAGAATTACTAAGAAAAATCTTATTAAGTTAGAGCAAAGGCATTTTATTAAACATGCTCGCGGTAAGTAGTATTGCGTGTTTTGTTATATAAATGTTCATTCCTTTTTGTTCGAAACAGGGCGTTTGGCAGCCCGCCTGGTGTGGGCTACCAAAACTGCTAAATAAATTCATGATGGTTTCCATATATATTTATACCTTTATTGAACTTGACGATAATTTTATCGTGATTTTCTCGTAAATAATCATCAGATTTGACATCATCATCATCATATTAGCCAAAAGACAACTGCTGGACATACACAACAACCGGTGGGGGTATTCCGTAATCTATAGGGGTATGAGTTTCAATAGTTTTTGACCAATTATACCTTTAAAAATCATCGTGAAATGCTCACCCTAACATTATGTAATTCCCCAACAATAATTTCCTGGAACAACTGATACGAACAAACATTAAATGTAAGTACGAAAACGGGAAAGTAATTTACACCGCACTGAAACCTGAAACTGTAAGGCCGTGGTCAGAGAGCTTCACATTCGATAACTTTTAGCAATCTTTTGCTACTTCATCGGTTGAATTTACATTGCAAAATCGATTTCTTTTACGATTACTTAAATCACGTCAATTAAATATGAGAATATGTCTAGGTATAAGAATTACGTATAGATAATCGATACGCTGACTTAGAGTCCTGCATCGATATAATTTAGTTTTTCTGCTGGGTAGCGGTGAATGCGTGAGCGCATCCCGCACCTCAGGTTAAAGGCAGTCAGAAGAATACCCTGTGGTTTTAGTCAGTTAGATATTATCATTTTCGATTGCTTTTTTTTTTTTAACTCCACCTTTCCCGGGCGGAAGGCATGCAAGAGGATTTCCGCACGATAGCAAAAAACCGGACGAGAGCAAGTAAGACTCGCGCCCAGAGGATTCCGTACAAAATGTAAGTTTGTAATCTGAATAATTTTTATGTGATATAATTACAAATTTTCGGACTTTTCCCTTTACTTGTGTTGTAATTAATACCTTGATTTTTGCCAAATTTCATGATTCTGGGTCAATGAGAAATTACCTTATAGATAAATTAAGTGGTTGTAGCATAAATGAACGTATTATTTTATTGCGTTGACTTAAAAGCTTGATTTTTTTACATTTATAAGGGGCCGTCAACTTAAGTATTTAATATTAATTTCAAATTGATACTTACACGCGGTCCTGAGAAAAAAGGCCTTGAGTAGATGGACAACAAAGTGATCCTATTAGGCCTAAGGGTTCCTTTTTTCCTTTTGAGGTATGGAACCCTAAAAATGGCCGTTTAATGGGTCGCCAATAAATTATAAGCTTTATCTGGACTCGGCCTTACCATGACATGTGTAAGTTCCCACAAAGTTAACGCGTATAAATGTTATAATTGTTTTAGTCACATCAAACCTCACCTCACTATAATTACCGTTTCTATAACTTCTGAACCTGTTATTTGCGAGAAATATATTATAATTGTGCTTTATCACCGTCGCGTCGGTGATAAATTAGTAGTACAATAGCTGTAGACGCCAACTAAAACATGTCATTGTATTACAACCTATACCTAACCGTACCTCACTTGGCGACGGCGCGGCTTAGCGTCGACGCCAGTTTAGCGTCGCCACCAGCCAGAACGACACGCACACATTTCTTCGACGTCTATTTTGGTTGCGTAAACAAGCGATACTAATCTCGTCTGTCGACCAGTTTTGGCGACTCACGGACGTCAATGTTAGCCACGGAAGCGCTGCTGGCGTCGCTGCCATGGCATTCTAATGAGATATGACCCTACTGTACGTTGTATGACAGTAAGTTACGATACTGTTTTATCGGTATAGAAGATTAAAATCGTCTTTGTACAGAAAAACAATAACTCAGTGAAATATCCCGGGGAAGCAAGAAAGCATACCTAACAGTTCCTCTATTATTATTATATTATAAGGGCTTCCTTCCTTTTCTATGCACAGAACCCCTGTCAGCAAACAATTACGACATAATAGAATATTATTTAGAAAACATGGCCGCGGGGCGCAAACTAACCAAAGAAGAGAAAACTCCGTTAATTTATTCTTATGTTTTTGCCTTGAATCCTGTTTTAGGGGCACAATCTATCTTCATCTGTGAAAAAACATCGCGAGGAAAGACTGACGGCTCTAATGAAGGAACATTCCTTACTGATTTCAGAGAAAAATGGGCAGACGTGGACTTTCATTAATGGTCAAGAATTTTTTACAGAAATTGCGGATGGGAGTCTGGATTTCTGTAATTGCATTTATAAAACAGATTTAAGAGGTATATGAAGTACTAGCTGTTGCGCGCGACTTCTTCTGCGTGAAAATAGATGAAAAGTAGCCTATAAAATTATGCTTCTTCAGGTCTCCGGCTACCTTTTTGTCAAATTTCATTTAAATCCGTCTAGTCGTTTCAGCATGAAAAAGTAACAAAGACATAGGTATGTACATACAAACACCCCCCCCCACACACAATTAGATTATATAGTATTAGTAGATTTTTTTATTGTTTCCATAGCATAAGCATAGCATAATCGGCCTATAATGTTCCCACTGCTGGGACACAGACCTCCTCTCTGTGAGAGGGAGTGGGCCGTAGTCCACCACGCGGGCCCAGTGCGGCTTGGTGGACGTCACATGTCTTCGAAGTTTTGGTTCTGGGACGTGCCGGTTTCCTCACGATGTTTTCCTTCACCGTTAAAGCAAGTGATAATTAATTTCTAATACGCACATGAGTTCGAAAAGTCAGCGGTGCGTGCCTCGGGATCGAACTAGAACCATTCGCCGTGGGAGGCACATGGTTAAACCACTAGGCTATCACTGCACGACTATTGTTTCCGGTTTTACTAAATTATTGTACTTGGTATCTACTTAGGTACATGAAGTAGCGCTTTTTGTGACAGAGCTATTTTTGCATTTCTGTATTCCGGTTTAAAGGAAGGGGCCAGTGTAATTACAGGCACATCAAATATTTAAACTTTGTTTCTAGGGTGGACAACGCTTCTGCGATGCCTCTGCTATTCCGGACAAATAGGCACGTGAATAGGTAAACGGTAACGTACCAATCTGTCAAGAATTGCCCGGATTGGCTCTACAGATCAGGCGTGAAATAATAAGGATTGTTCCGTATTAAAATATTTTTTTTGCAGCAAAGTTATGTTTGTGACTTCAATGTAAGCCCGTAAAACAAGGGAATAATATCCTATTGTTATCAAATTATAAATAAGAGATTTAAAAACAACTGATACGGGCGGGATTTAAACTCGCGATCTCTACCGTACCGTGGCGTCGGTCTTACCACTGAGCTGCCGTGACCTGCCCGCATCAGTTGATTTTAAATCTCTTTGAATACGCCTCCGCGTTGGTAATGTCTATCGGAGACTTATTAGACTCCAACTCAATGTCTATAACTTTGCAGTTAAAGGACATCGATACGATATCACTATCTATTATACATTATAAACAAACAATACAGTTTATACTGAACTCTGGAACTACTGATCCGATTCTGAAAATTCTTTCACTAATAGAATGCTACATTATCCGTGAGGTCTAAAATGAAAAAAAAAACTCTGTGTTTTCATTTAATAACATATTTTCCAACATTAAATCGAATTGTGCGTGTACATAGAACATTAAATTTCGTATCGAATATCGACAATGGGGAATAACATTGCCACAATATTCTATTAGGTATCTCGAACGCTGTACAATAATAGAAAATTCCAGAGATTCCAAAAGGAATCCTGTAAAGATATTTCCACTATATTGTTTTGGTATATCGCGGTACAATAGGTTGTGGCTGTCTTGTAACAAGATTTCTTTTTTATTTGATGTCTCAGGCATCATTTGTGCGTTTCTTAGTATTAGTGAATAGAGGTTGTAAAAGATTAGTATTACCGGTATTACCATCGAGTATCGGCACAAACTAAATACCTATTTATAAATACACTAGCACATTGCCTGCGACTTCGTCCGCGTGACATACACCGAGCGCCATCTAGTGTCCTAAAGCAATTGTGACCGTCGAAAGTTATTGTTTTTTCCCACGGCAACAATACTCTTTTTCCAGATGAAAGGTACCCTATGTCCTTTTCTGTATCCCTGACAACGTATAAGCAAAATTTCATGATGATTGGTTTAGTGGTTTAGGCGTGAAAAATTAACAAACAAACTTACTTTCGCATTTATAATAATACGGTTAGGATATAGGATAGGGCCAGTTTCACCAAGCACTGTTAGTTGCTAAATGTCCCGCTCATAAATCATCGTCATAATAAAATCATAATTGATTTCACTGCCATATTAAAAAAATAATAACATTATTAACAGATACTATAAAAACGCGCAAAATTTAAGTTAAACATTTGTTTTATTATCTACTTATGTGCTACAAATTATTTATTACTCAAATGATTGAGTGCATATTCGTTCATCTTGAAAACAAACTCTTCAGAATTTCATTCACTTAACTGTTTGTTAATTGGAAAGCTCTTTGGCGCTGTTCCAGTGCTATCAAATTTTCCAATATGCCATGAAAATGACTGATTAATTTAATCCAATTAAGCACCTATGTAATCCAATTAAATGGCTGAGAAAGGTATTTATTTAACGCTGCGAAATCGATTTCATTATTTGCTTTCAATAATCTGGTTAATTGGTTTTAATTACCTACTTACATTAATTTATTATGACTTTTCTATTATATGTAGTGTAATTTAATAATAAGTAGGTAAATAGTATCTAATGAATAGGTATTATCATGCTATGAAGATAATTACACTGGATTTAATCAAACATTTTTGTCTAAAATCCATTTCAAAATCATAATCATAAAGCTAAAAGCTATTTTGGGTGGTATTCGCTATGACACGCCTTAATTATAGATAAGAATGTAGTTTGTAGGTCTATTAGGGCCTTATTTTACATTTTTTTCATTGATCTATTATATATATCTATATTTCATTATAGTATTTCATTATACATAAAGCATTTTATCATGGGTCTTTTAGCATCTAAGAAAGATGATTTACGTGACGTCATTTAGAGGTTGGATAAGCATAATGCTTAGGTAAGTAATATTTATACAGGAGATAAAACGTCACTTATTTATTTAAATGGCCCTTAGAATATTCGTAGAAGCAGTAAAAAGACATCTAACACTGAATAATGACAATAAAAAGTAAGTAAAACATAGGTACCAGATGCTCCGGAGACTAATTTTAGAACGAAACTTTTGTTCTAAGTCTTTTGGGAGATCGCCAACCAACCTAACTTATCCTATTTCAAGTACTGTAACACATTTTTTTTTAGAAATAACTTTTCTTTTTTTATAATAATAGTGGCCGAAACTATAAATTACATAAGTTTAGGGTGAATTATGTTTCTGGCACTGCGTAAAATTTTGTGTTGGTACAAATGTAATTGTGTATCTATCTCAAATAGGTAAGAATACCTACGGGGTAACCTCAATTTACTTGGATAAAAGTTATAATGTTAAGTATGATGACTTATAAACTTCACTTCTTTGCTCACTTGACCTAGGTTTTGACAGAGAGTTTTTATAGCATAGCTCTTAATTTTTTTTTTTCAGCCGTGGTAGTCCCACTGCAGGGTAAAGGCCTCCCTATCTTCCCTCTACTCCACTCGGTTCAAGGACTTCTGTGGCCAATCTCTCCTATAAGCGTCTAGTGCATCAAGCTCTTTAAATACTTAGCTCTAACATCCGATCACTCTACACTAAACATAAACTTCCATAGAAAAGTGGGTATAAGCAATATCAAAACTCTGAAGTATATCCCAAACATCAAGTTAACTTTAAAAGCAAATACGAAACATTTTCAGTACACTCCGTATCAAGTAACTAGTGATTTGGAGACTCAACCAAACATAATAAAACGTTGTTTGTCGTGGGAAATTGAGAGGCAACCGAGTGTACCCTTTTAAGTTAGTTCAAATATCGTGTATCGGTTACGCTTTTAACCCTTATAAGGTGAACGGAGCCCGTCAGTGTCAGGGAAACCTTAGCGGTATTAGGTATTTTTTAGTACTACTTATGAGGTTAGAGGTTACGTAAAATAATGTAACTGAATTTGAAGGTATAGATTACAATGTTTTTCAATTGTATTGGAGTCTCGATTTAGGCTACATTAGATGGGACTTCTATAACTGGCAAAATTTGGTATTATTCGAATTTGCCTACCAGTGGCGAAGGGTCCCTATAATACGATTCCTACCGGCTTACCTTTGGAAAATAGCACAGGCAGTATTGCATACTTTTATTAATTAGCTTTTCGTGGCCAGGTAAGCATTTGTAGCTCCGGCTTACCTTTTACAATTACTGACCCTTCGCCACTGTTGCCTACCCTTTTGAGGTAAATAAGCGTGATCTTATAATATTATGTTAAGTTTAAACATTGAAGAGTTTTAATTCAATGATACTTAATTAAATGAAGAGTAGATGACAAGTAGGTACTTGTTAAAATGTACAAGAATTTTACCTTATTTAAAAAATGCAAAAATGAAAACGATGTGTTAAAAATTCATGAAACTAATGAAAATGTAGAGGAGCTTCAGATGTTTTTGGAGACTGAATGAATGAATGAATGAAATTCCGTCCTTGTCGCGCAAAACAAATATCGTACTGGGAGGTGTGGAGTTTATTAAGCGTTTTTACATTATGGAATCATCCTATCCTATCCTACTTCCTACTAATATTATAAATGTGAAAGTTTGTGAGGATGGATGTATGTATGTATGTATGGATGTTTGTTACTCTTTCACGCAAAAACTACTGAACGGATTTTGATGAAACTTTACAGTAATATAGCTTATACATCAG
This sequence comes from Thalpophila matura, assembly GCA_948465475.1. Lineage (NCBI taxonomy): Eukaryota > Metazoa > Arthropoda > Insecta > Lepidoptera > Noctuidae > Thalpophila > Thalpophila matura. The sequence continues at coordinate 5,676,459 of OX419183.1, read as the reverse complement.
AATTACACATAGGCTACGTTTTATCCCAGAAACGCGGGCGAAGCCGCGGGCGGAAGCTAGTACGTTAATAGTTCTATCTTTTTCTAGAAACTAAGTTTATAATTTGACTATTTGTTATGATAGGTATTTCCTTCAATTTTTCATAGTTAGGTACATAATTATATTTTTGCTAATTGATTCACACTGTTTAGCTACAACCACCCCTGAACATTCACATCAGGTTAAATCCTACTATTTTAAACGCGAAAGTTTATGAGGATGTATGGATGTTTGTTACTCTTTCACGCAAAAACTACTAAACGGATTTTGATGAAACTTTACAATAATATAGCCTATACATCAGAATAACACATAAGCTATAAAATAAGCAGGTGTGACAGACAGACAGACAGACGAAGTCGCACCATAAGGGTTCCTTTTTTACCATTTTGGTACGGAACCCTAAAACCGTATTTTTTTAAATAAGTTGTCTTTCAAATAAAGATTAAAAACACTTCTTGTTGTTGTTTATTTATGACCAAGTTTCATTATTTCACGATAACAGCAGCTCAGTAATTATTCAGCCGGTGATATTGACCTTGACTAGACCGGGAGCTATGTTTGTACTGCTTGTTTGAAAATAATAACATTTACAATTCAGATGAAGGGACGACCTCCATTTCATTAGAAATCTTCGCGGCGAAGCTAAGAGTCACTGTTGATTCGTACTTCGTAAGACTGATGCGTTCCGTATATTTTCTAAATGATACTGTTTTGGTCTAGTGGTAGCAAGCGTGATTGCTGAGCGCGGGGTCCTGGGTTCGATTCTCGGTTCGGGAAATGTGGTCAAATAGAAAATTCTCAGTATTAGCTCGAACTTTGGGTTCGTAACATAAGAATAGTGAAATGTATATGTATGTATATGGAAGTTAAACGAGGGACGTACTGAAAGAGGATAGGTAGGTATTCAGTATTCGATAATAATTATGTACCTAGTTCGATTAACTACAGGACCAAAAAAAATAGGTGTTCCATCATTTTGTCGAGTGATATGGATATTTTTGTATGAAACAGTTGATGTTTTTTCATGATTTCAAAGTTGGTCCCATAATTTCGTACCAGTATCGAATACTTAATAGACTTCAGTACCTCCCTTGTTTAATCGTACACCCTGTATTATATAGGTATTAGGTATGTGTAGCGAATATATTGGGAATGTACCTCCTACATACATAAATGTATACTAGCGAAATACACCTCTGCATAGAATATCTAAAACACAACCATTGTATTAAAAGTAGGCATAACCGGAGAGTGGAACACTTGACTTGAAATGTCAGAGAAAAGATGCATTATCGAATAGAAAATATTGTTAGGTACGGAGGCACTACGATATTCTTCTTGATGAGATTACGAGACCCTAAAAGTGGAGACCTATTGAATCTTGGGAGTACAACTATGATAAAAGATTGTACGAATTCTCTGGCGTAGAGAGACTGCGCTTAGCAAAATGAAAATCAGATTTAATGATATTTTTTCGACGTTCGTCATTTTTCTTTCCAGCCATAACAAATATTGGATTAAAAAATTGGGGTTTGGGGATATAATAAATCGAAGTACGTGAAAATATTTGATACCTACGGCTCACATCGTACCAAACTGACAGAAAAGAGTTCGAAATTGCGTCTGGCTTCTTAGGAAAGATAAGAAACGAATGGTAATATCTTTTGTAATCACGTATCTTCGAGTCTTGCTTCAATACAAATATTTAAACAGCTAACACATTTGTTATGATTTTAACAGTCTTTGTACACAGATATCTGTTTGTAAGTGGTGATTCAAGAGAAACTCTTTGTCAAAAGGCAACGTTTATGAAAAATCGGACAATTGCGAGTACCTAGGACTGATCACGCCCTGAGGGTTAGGTGCAAAATGTAAGATTGTAGTTGCAAAAAGAAAATTATGTGATCTATCTAAAAATTAACAATTTAAGGATTGTTTTGTTTCCTTGTGCTGTAAGATCTTGCTCTTGTTAAACATGATTCTAGGTTAACCAAAAGTATCGCTTTTGATGATTGAGTTTGCGAGTATGAAAATTATGTGACATAAATGGTCGAATCTTTTGATTGCGTTCACTTGGGAGCTTGAATTTACATCTCCAAGAGACTAGACTTTAGTATTTGATCATTTCAATTCAACACCTCTACCCGTCCTTGAGAAGGGCCTTGACAGACGTATAAAAGTGATCTTATAAGTATTCCATTTTTTCTTTTTTCAGGTGCGGAAACCTAAACAAACAAGAATACACTGTTTGAAGAGAAAGCTCGCTGTGTATGCTTGGCATCATATAATTTTGAAGAAATAATTGCAAACATTTCTAACACAATAGTTCTTAGATAAAAACCATAAAAAATCAAATCTAACAACGCAAAATATCCATATAAATAGCTTAAACAAAGCCAATACTCCAATATTGCTACAATCTACTTTAGTGCCAAGACCTGCCTATACATACTAAAAGAACCCTGAAATATCTGTAACGACACGTCGATACATGGCAATGAAATGGAATTCCCACATCTCGTAAAAAGGGGATAGAACAGAACGTGACTTGGTAAACGGATAGAGGTAAGGAGGGATGAAATAAACGATAGTGCTGGTTCTAAGTGCTAGGCGCTATCGTATTTCCGGCGACTGGTGGCTTGACGTACAGACGGGCAAATAAATCTAGATGATATATGTTTATGTAGCCCTTTACCAACCGGATTCGAATTCATACGACAAATGACCGCCTTTGTTTGTTTATTTTGGTTTATTTCATTTATTAAGTTAATTTTTATTCAAAAATAGTTGAGGAGCTGGCGGTCAAAATGGCCTTAAACTATGCTGAAACTGAGTCTAAACCCGGAGATGAACACATTACACACCCCAAGCTCAGCTTGCGGCATTAGTAAATTCTTAATAATTATGTTTTGTTACATGTGACTTTTTAACTGGCGTAATGTGAGTATATTACACATCCTTTGGGGAATTATGGGATATTATTTTATTACGCGACTACTGAGCGCAAGGTCCTGGGTTCGATGGTATAACTCGCGTCACTAAAGAAGCAATCTAAAATGGCGGCACTAATCATTACCTCTCACTCGCACGCTATTGCTGTCTTTGCGCAAACACGTTGGGTGCAAGTGCGAGTGCGAGTGAGGGGGAATGATTAGTTCCGCCATTTTAGATTCGCATCTTTACTGACGCGGGTTATATTAGATTTTCCACGAGCAAATCTTTCAGTAGCAACCCGAAATCTGATTTGTGTCCGGTTGATAGCAATTGGCTCGCCCCCCTTTACATAACTAGCGAAATGGGGGTGTACTTATACCTCTGCCTACCCCTTCGGGAAATACAGTCTATGTTAAGTTATTATTTTATTACAGTCTTGTTATTTGGTATTCCCAAAACAACACAGAACTCATAACAATGAAAATCACGATTAATAGAAACTAATTATGTTAATAAATTGTAATAACAACGATTGGAGTACAAACCGCCCGAGGTGACGGGGAACGGATTTGAGCGAGTGGGTTGCACGTTCAAATGTGTGAAGTCACTTTACATATTGCGATCCGACCTTAAAAAATATAAAAATAAAAAGCTAAAACCACCTTCAAAAAGATTACAATAATGTTGTGTGAAATAGTTACGGAAGACGATGCCTTTGATTTTTGATTTGGTTTGATACACACACAATATTATGTAGGGAAGTATTGTTTTTAAGTTTTATTATTTTTCTATTTTCAATGACATAAACCATGCAATTACAGCAATAACGTGAATTTATTACCACTATACGAACCTAAAACATTTTTGTTCTGAATAATTACAACATTTAGGATAAGAGTACTAATTAAAGGTACAGTTTTGAAGCTGGTTAAAAACTATCAACCAAAGTTAGTAAAATATTAGACCATTGCGCAAGCTCTAGCAAAAAATGAAAAAACAATTATTAAAATCGGTTCCATATCATTGCTGACTTATCTAACCAGATTTAGAGTCTAATTCTGTGTAACAAACATACCTAAAAAAATACACTTGAATTGATAACCTTTTTTTGAAATCGGTTAAATATAGTATCGACGACAAATCGCATCGGTCGTTGTGAATTGTGAATAATCAGTGTGTGCTTGAAACAAATTAGTATCAAAATCAATTATACGTATATCGTTACGTACCGTATTATGTTTCCTGGGGCGTTACTTGGAAACAATTATAATCATTTGACTTATCATTCGTATTATACAGGGTGGCAGGTTAAACAGTGAAAATATTTTAAGGGGTCATTGTACTCATCATTATGAACAACTTTTACTATGGGACCAACCCTGAAATCGCGGAAAAAAAATCAGCTGTTCCATACATTTTGTTGAGATATATGTGAACATAAATGTATGGACCAGCTGACTTTTTTTTCGCGATTTCAGGGTTAGTCCCATAGTAAAAGTTGTTCATAATGATGAGTACAATGACCCCTTGAAATATTTCCACTGTTTAACCTGCCACCCTGTAATGGAGTGTTGTGAGTCTGCGTCACTCGAGCGTTTCCTTTACCGTAAATTGAAATCTCGGACTAAAATTCGGCAATGAAAGTTTGGAACGGCAAAATTATGACATGTGAAGGGTTATGCTCCTAATTAAAATGTTCAAAATATAATCTACTTTAAACTTTACTATATTTTCAACATTTTAATTAGGAAAATACCCGTTTTTGTTCTGAAGTTTTTTTTAATTAGCTGCTACCTACTGGTTGTTTTTTTTATATAACACGGTTGAAAAGTTAGGGGAGAGGGGACACGTTGTGAATTTATTTTTTATTATATATTTTTTTTCATCCCTCAATTTCATGTATGAGGCCCCCCCCTGAGTTATTTTTATTTCGTAATTCTACCAGCTGCGTTTCATGAAAATTGGTTGAAAACTGTAGATTATACGAGGGTGTGACAGACGGACAGACGGACAGACGAATAGACGGACAGACGGGATGTCGACATTATAAAAACTTTTTTAACAAAAAATAACCGACTTCAAAAATCCACTACAAAGTAATAATTTTGGTTTCGGAAGTCGGTGGCTTTGGTTTTTGTTTGCTTTTTTTTGCCACCGACTTCCGAAACCAAAATTATTACTTTGTAGTGGATTTTTGAAGTCGGTTATTTTTTGTTAAAAAAGTTTTTTATTTTTCCCTTTTTAGTTCTTTATCCCGTGTTCTAATTACTTTCACGAATTCGTTCAACAGTAAATTTTCTACGGAGTGTGTATTTATGCATATAACTTTGTACATAAGAATGATTACATAATGTATTATATACTAAAACCTTCCTAAAAGTATGTAGATTACGTTAGTGAAAACCCCATCCAAATCGAATCAGCAGTTTTTGAGAAAATCGCGCACATACAAACATACATACATACATACATATAATACATACGGGACGAATACAGAACCTCCTTTTTTGAAGTCGGTTAAAAAGTTCTTAGTTTTACTACGGATTCTACGGAACCTTAAAAATCTAGTATTTACAGCGGATAATCTAGAACAAAACCTCGGTAGACCTAATAATGATAAGAATGCAGTACCTACTTACAGTTAGGTATGTTATCTTAATAATAGTAGTCATTCAACTTTGACCATCCGGGTAACTGTAAATGATAACATTCAAGCGAGTCCAGTCTAAGTTTTAGTTACATTTTGTACGTTGGCGTGGTCAGTGATTTTTAGGTTGTGACAAGTTATAAGCATTTGCAATATGGTGAATGAAAGTATGTATTTTTAATTTTCTTGTTTATATTTTTCATTCTAAATTATTCTATGAATTACAATTTAAGTTATGCCTATGTTTCAAAATTATCATAATTATGATTTGCACAACGACAACAGATTATCCCAGTAGGTATCTAAAGTACCTAAACGCGGCGTTTAGTAGATTAGTGAATATTTTTATACTTACCATACAATTTATAACTACCAATGCCATGCTGTCTTGATTTTTTCCATAAATTTATGAAAGAACTAAGAGTCTTCTAATATTACTAAAATTGCTCATTTATATCTGTCAGACATCCAGCAAACAACGATCATAAAAAATGGAAGAAAAACGTACAAACATAGCCAAAGTCCTTCTTATAAATATTATTCCTGAAAAAAATTGAAATCAGTCAACTTTTGGAGGAGGAAAAAGGGGAATAGGAAATTGTGATTTCGTCTATTTTACGTAGATTTAATGAGTCCGAGCTGAGTTTGTCTCTCTCGTTCTCTACTCGATCGTTCGGGCAAAGCGCGACAGCAATAGATTATGTTAAAACCTATTCTTCAAATATCTTGCCCACCCTGTTTCCTCTAATATTTTAAATGTGAAACGTTGTGAAGATGTTCGGATATTTGTTACTCAATCACGCATAAACGGCTAAAGACGATTTGGGTAGGCGCACTAGTAAACCATGTGCTAAATTGACACTTTTATTCGAGTATAAAAAGTAATTACTAAAGGATGCAAGAGAAAAATACGGGCATTAGCTTGTTTTGTATAATTAATTAAAGCGGAAAATATGAAATGTTTTCTTCGAACCATTAAAAAGGAAAGTCCTTTAGTTGAGTAGGTCTGCAAAGAAACCTCTTGCTTTGAATGTACCTATCGACGATTGCTGCTCATTAGTGCTTAGTAAAATATTGATTTCTCTTATAATTTGAAGGGGCTTTGAGTTTTTCTTAATGAGTATCAGAAAAACAAGTAATTTTATATACTGAAAATGCAATACACGTAGCTTAGTTCTGGGCAGACACGATTTAGATTGACATTGACACGCTAAGAAGAAGAATACCTACCTGACCTGCCAAGCTGACCACGTGCCGGGCTAACATGCGCGCCGCGACAAATTTTGTCGACTGTTTTGTCTCGTTCTTACTCGTGCGAATACGAGACAAATGCACGATAAAAGCGTCGACAAAATTTTGTCGCGGCGCGCATGCTAGGCGCTCACGATAGAAACGGGTTTGGTCTACAAAAGAATAGACAAAGTGACAGATTGTAGAAAGATTTCGACCTTTTTATGCATACAATGAAGAGGAGAAGTGTCTCCATTCTTCAGTAGACAAAATTCTGATAAACTAAGCACGGGTCGCCGCGTGCTCGGGCAGAAGAAATAACGATTTGATAGAAAGAACTTTGTCTATTCTTTGTCTATTCGTCATCCTAAGCGTGCTGAATATAGAAGTTGTTCTCAGCAATTACTTGCGCTCATTGATAATTACACTAATTGGTCCACGTCCTGTTGTGAAATACGAAAACCATTACGACTGAATCCATTTAAATTGTTAAAATGAAAAAACAGGTTTAAAAAAAACCGACTTCCAAAAACTACACTAAAAACTATGAAATAAAAATGTTAAACTTCCATAAATAAAAATCTAAATGTATATTGAAGTCGGCGGGGCCTCTTCTTCAGGTTTTTACCTCTCAGCCTTTGAACAGGAAGAACGTGCGCAGTGTGTGCAGCGAACGTGCAGCTTGCTTTGCGCCTCGACAAATTAAAATTTCCTTTAATTCCTATATTTATGCTTAGGCCCCGCCGACTTCAATATACATTTAGATTTTTATTTATGGAAGTTTAACATTTTTATTTCATAGTTTTTAGTGTAGTTTTTGGAAGTCGGTTTTTTTTAAACCTGTTTTTATTTTTATCTTTTTAGTGTAGTGTAACCATTTTTGTTGTTGTTAATTTATTACAATAAAGTACCATAAAATCATGGACAGAGCGACTTTGATCATTTATGTACTTTTACCGAGATCGATTACTTCCACGAATTTAAATAGGTACTTATATTCATAGATGTTGGTGGATGAGAGCATTTCAGTAAACAAAAACCGGGCAAGAGTGTGTCGGACCACGCACAGTGTAGGGTTCCGTAGCAAGAAGTATTTCAGTGTTCCGACCGCAAATACAAGTTTGTATTTCATAATATTATTATGAAATATTATTATTTTTACGGTTGTCAAACTCAAATATTACAAAAATTTATTGACGTAACTTGTTCAAACTAATTTCAATCGAAAGTATTTATTAAGTGCTATAAGCTCGATTTTTTTTAGATTTTTCGATAGCGCGGTTGGAAAATTACAGGGGGGGGGACACATTGTTAACGACTTTGGGAGCTCCTAGTTCACTCAATATGCACTTAAATAAAAAAAGTATTTGGAAACCTTCATGTTATTTTCAAAGACCTATCCAACGATACCCCACATGGTGGGGTGCGCGAAAATATTTTTTTCATCCCTCAGTTTCATGTATGGGAGCCCCCCCTAATAATTTTATTTTTCGTAATTTCACTATAGGCCTTAATGGCAGCTTATAAAAGACATCTACCTACGAAGTTTGATACAAATTGGTTATGAACTGTAGATTTGACGAGGGTGTGACAGACGGACAGACGGACAGACAGACGGACAGACAGACGGACATGACGAAACTATAAGGGTTCCTAGTTTTACTACGGAACCCTAAAAACAGTGTTTTTTCAGTTTGTAATAGAAATAGGCTCGCTCCCTAGCCTTCTATCAAATGCGACTTAAGCATGAAAAAATTGTGTGTACTATACACCTCTGTCTAACCTTGCGGGAAATATCGGCGTGATGTTATGTATGCATAATATCGAGATCGATTGCGTTCAGGAATTCATGTACCTACACAATATCACTTTTTCATCATCGTCATGATGTCATCGAGATACACCAAAAATACCGTTTATTACACCTGGTTAAAAATCTACTCAACCAAAGTTAATAAAATTTATATGGGACCACCGCGCGAGGTTTATCTACCATATGAAAAAAGAATCACGTAAATCGGCTCAGAAATCACGGAGTAATCGGTGTACATACATTAAAAAAAAAAAAAAAAAAAAAAAAAAAAAAAAAAAAAAAAAAAAAAACCAACCGAATGCAGAACCTCCTCCTTTTTGGAAGTCGGTTAAAAATGAATCCCATTCCATTAAAGAACCCCGGCAATGTTTGTTTTACCTCATTGTATTTTTTTTGTACAATATCATTAAGATTTATTAACACATGAGTTCGTTTGTTCTTGAGTTCATCTAACTGTATTATGTTTTCTTTTTACATTAAAATATTTCTAATGAATTTTATATTTTTCTTTAATAAATTAATAATCTTCTTGTTACCATTTCTAACAATTTTTAGCCGGCACCCATAGCGCTCCTGTACACGACGGTGACGCCTTGACACGCGACTGCCGCAATATTATTGTAAGGTAGTTGTTAGTGTTACATGGCTGTTATAACTAGAGATCGGATAATCGGATGCATATTTACCTACACTTTACTTTTACCCACAAGAATAAATATGGACATGCCTCTGAATAAATTTATTGTTTATCTTAAAAACTTTTAAAAAACATTTCGTCTCAGTAATAATATTATTATACTAACAGTTGGAGTTGTACGTAAAAGTATATAATATAGGCGTGGACAATTTTGTCTGACTTGATGCAAACATTACCAACATACATTCCTATCACATTGAAATCGTACTAACACATTAATGAAATACTATCAAATTAATAAAATAATCAGTATTTGTAATTAAAAAAAAAAAGCAAAGGTATGTCCACATTATATTTTCGTCGAAATAAAAGTAATGTTTATGTTAATATGCATCCGATTATCTGATCTGTAGTTATAACCTTCTATTTTGCTTGTTATTTTCATTTTTCCATTTTCTGATATTCGTGAATAATGTAACACTAATCACTAACAATAATATTCCGACGGCAGGGCGGCAGCGGCGTCAAAGTCGTTTAGGTACCTTAGGCCCTAGACAAGTTACTTTTCTGTTAGCGTTAGCGTCAAACGCTACGGATAAAATGTATGGAAATGACATTTGTGAGTCACGTGACTTTTCCGCAGGTAATGTCATTGCCATACATTTTGTGCTTATCGTTTGGCGTGAACGCTAACAGAAAAGCAACTTGTTTAGAGCCTCTTTACTGGAACACAGCAATGCTGCTTAGCGGCAGTAATCACTACAACATAGTTTAATACAAAGTCGCTTCCCGCTGTCTGTCCCTATGTATGCTTAGATCTTCAAAACTACGCAACGAATTTTGATGCGGTTTTTTTAATAGGTGGAGTGATTCAAGAGAAAGGTTTAATGCATAATACATCCCGAAAAACGTGGGCGAAGCCGCGGGTGGAAGCTAGTAGATTATAAATGGTGTTAGTACTTCCCCGGATGAGCTCTTTCACAAAGAGCTCTATTACTACTTTTTTAGTGCTAATAACATCTTCAATCATTAATTTCTCATTTCCTTGAAACTAGTTCAACTCGAGTGTTGGCTATAAATCGAATTCGTCCGATCAAACTGAATCTTCCTGACCATCGATTGGTACGATTTCATTAACGAGTTTTATTTGCACAGAATCCATTGAAGGAGTGATCGCAGTGGACAGAGCTCTCGTCGTACTCTTTGAAGATGGAGAGTCAATCAAATTTGAGGACTGTTGGCTTAGAGACCATTGCAGGTAACAATGAGATCGATAAATGAGATTTCTTGGACGGAGACAGATTTAAACGTAATTATAAAGATCATTTATGACGCAAAAGCAGTGGTGACACAATGGTAGCGGCCCCGACTTACAAGTCATAGGTCGTGGGTTCATCATTACTACTCAAAAAACGGTGAATAAACATCGTGAGGAAACCGGCATGTCCGAGAATCAAAAGTTTGAAGACATATGACGTCAACCAACCTGGACTGGGCCCGCATGGTGGACAATGGCCCACTTCTTCTCAAATACATTATAGGCTGATTGGTGATTATGTATTAGGCTATGACGCAAAAAACAAAGCTAAGTTACTTACGGATAGATAGTTTCATTACCTCTAGATAAGTTCCAACTAACTTATTTGACAGAAAATTGCATACAAATGTGGAAATGGGCCAGTCTTTATAATAGTAATACCTATTACAAAACCAAAAACTGTGTTTTTACGTTTATGTTTTTGCACATTACTGTATTAGTCAATTTAATAGCAAGCTATGCGACCTAGTGTTCTATTTCCCACAGAATTTGCCGTTTCAGTCAATAGTTTACCAAGCTGGTAACGCTATTAGATCTCTAATGGATCTATTTGAAGCAAAGAGGCCCCCAAATTGAATGCTTTTAGAATTCCAGTTAGGTTGTATAAACATTGAGATAACTAACTCCCCAAGCTAGCACATGGTTTCAAAGAGAATTGAATTCAATCTTGAGTAATTCATTCACATGTATCACGAAAGGGTTCGAAGGTACTTCAGGCTGGCCCCGTCGTACCAATGTGAACTGAAAATTGTTTCAGGTGTTCGACTTGCTACCACGCCGACACTTTTCAGAGGGCTCATCATATCCTAGACATTCCAGATGTTACTGTTCTTAGTTTTAAAAATGATAGCACGAAAATGGAGCTTACATGTAAGTTTAATTAAAGGATGTTTAGTTTTTATGTTAATGAATTAAACACCACATTTTTTTCTGTAGCGATCTCTGATTAAAATTAAGATTAAAAAAAAAGTCGTAAAATAAAAATACCATTCAATTTTAATGAAAAGATTATTAAAAGAATTACAGTATTTTGATCTAAATACAAAATAAACAAAAAAAAAACATGATTTACGCAAAATAAAAAAAAAGTAAGCCATTAGCATTCAAAATAATTGCTTAATTCTTTCAAACAATTGGTATAAATTAGTGGAAAATATATTTTCAGGGAGCGACGACCACAAATCAACATATACAGCTGAATTTCTTTCAAAATTCGACTATAAAACATGGAAAGAAAGCCGGAGACTCAAGCCTATACTGTGGCATGGAGAAATAAATAATAAGATCTCAAAAATCCCAGTGGAGGAGTTTCTAAGGTCTGTGGACGGCGCAAAGCGCGTGTTTCAGTCACTTCTCGACTACGGCGTCGCGTTGGTAGAAGGGGTAATTAAATTATTCAATTTAATGTTATTGATTTTATAAGTAATTGTATCGTTGATGTTAATTAGAAATGTCATTTAACTGTCGATTGCTGTTAGCAAATGTTTAAATTAAACAAGAGTTTGAATTTTAGTGTGCATTCGACAGCAAATATCGATTAATATCTTTTTATCAATTTTAAAATTCTCATTAAGGATCTCTAATATTTTTTTTGTTATTATTCGTCATTAAGTTTTATAATTACTGTACGTACGTACTGGTACATAATACATACATAATAGCGGACGTGTATAATAGTCAGTTCGTCAAAATTAAAGAGGCTATTGGTATTTTAATTAATCCAAATGTATTCAGGTCATTGCAGCATTAACTATGTACCTGTGTAAATAATGCTCATAGCTGAAAGCAATCAAGGAAAAATAGCTCTTCAGGCAATTTAAAGCGAGAACCCTAAGTTTTGTTCTAGGTATAGGGTAAACTTGCCAAATTCGTACCCCTTAAGAGAAAACCATCATATTTAGAAAAATTGGAAAGATAAATGAGCTTTAATTAAAAGTAATTTTTGTTTGCTAAATGCTTTATTGTTTCCATAATAAAATTTAACATAAACCTTATAAACTTCTCAAAAATAAACAATTTAAAAAAAAACTAAAAAAGTACGATTTAAGACCATTAATCCCAAATCGTACTGCTATATCCTTAATTCGTACTTTGAGATCTATTCATTGGTATACAGTATTGAGAATCAGCATCATAATCAACAATGTGTTATTAAAACAAGAAGTAATTCTTAACAAATTCGACGGATGGTCTTCGCCAATTCTCGGCAATCATCGCAGTTATAATAATAGTTTTCCTAAATCGTACCAGTACGTTTTAAGAACTTAACTCGAGTACGAAATAGGAGCAAAAGCCAAACAAATTTTAAATTTACCGCCAAAAAAATTGACTACAGTTACGAGTATGATAACACGTCAGATGAAATCGCAAAGATACACATTAATACGTATCAAATCGTAAAATACGTTATACACGACCTTATTTGAATAAAACTCTTACAAAATGTGTAAAAATATTACAACAATAGTTGAAAAAAACTTACTTTTTCAATATTTTTGTCGAGAGCAGCTTCACAGTTGTTATCTGTCAGGTGGTGATATGGCCGACTGTTATTTCTATTTTTTGACACTAGACGTGCTGATAGCTGTTACCAAAGCCGAGTTTTAAGTGGAGTACGAATTTGGCGTAAGTACGAATTAGGCAAGTTTACCCTATCATTTAAGTCACATTACATTATCTAATTATTATTTGCTGAGCGCTAGCTGAGCTAGCGTGCTAATTTTGTAAAGTGTAAAAGCAATCAGGTAGCTAGAACTCCTTTTACCTACCACTGCTGTACTAATCTAGCGCTTTGCAAATTGGAGTTATGCGGCTTTAAGATTTCCTAGAGCTTCTTCTAAATGCGCTTTACTTTACAGGTTGGTGTATCCTTAGAAGCTACAGAAGTAGTTTGCAAAGCTCTCGGAGGGGTCCAGCACACGATCTTCGGAGGAATGTGGCAGTTCACTACGAGGGCGGATCATGCTGACACTGCATATACAAACCTGCCTTTAGCTGCTCATAATGATAACACGTACTTCACTGAAGCTGCTGGGTAAATAATATAGTAAAATACGAGTATACTTAGCCGCCCGCCCTATTAGGTACTTTGTTTTTACATAGCGTTTTTTCTGACTTTTTAGGGTTCCGTACCAAAAGGGTAAAAAAGGAACCCTTATGGTGCGACTTCGTCTGTCTGTCTGTCTGTCACACCTGCTTATTTCAGCTACTACTAAAGCTATCGACTTGAAATTTGGCACAGTTATAAAAAATGCTTGTCCAACTTTATTGCAAATGAAAAAAGTAAAAAAAATTTTTTATTGTCATTGCAAAAGGGGCCGGAGTGGGGGTCCGAAATTTTAAAGTGGGGTTACTAGGTCAAATGACATATCATATGAAAGGGCTTGATTTGCACATTTCAAAATATGTTTCCATTTTATTTTAAGTCTTACAGTTTTCGACTTATGATGAAAAATGTCTGAAAAAATACCATTCCCCCCCCCCCTTATCTCCGAAGTTTGCAGGGCAAAAATCTGAAATAGAGTCGATAGGAATTGACCCAAATATTGCACCAAAAATAAAACGATGTTCCTAACTATTACAGTTTTTTCAAAATCATCAAAATTCCTTGACAAACAAACTTATTAAGTTATGCGGTCCGGTTTTTTTCACTTTATACGTCCAAAATTGATACGGAACCCTCGGTGCGCGAGTACGACTCGCACTTGGCCGGTTTTTTTCTTTTTGCTCAACTCCTAAGGGTCATGACGTCATGACGATACATAAAAAGATTTTTTCGAATCCGATTGGTAGTTCCAAAGATTAGCTCGTTCAAACAAACTCTTTAGCTTTGTAATAATAGTATAGATTACAGATTTTTTTATTTATTGATTTGTTTATTTATTCATTAATTTATGTACCTGCGTCTCAGCTACATCAAATGTCTTGCTGATGAGTTTGTAATAACACTTCTTCATACCAGCTTCAACACCAGGAAGCGATGAAGGATATACCTTTTTAGGCGTTGCCTTTTGTAACCATGTAACACTACCTAACTACTTACACACACATTCCATTTAATTTTTTTTTATTAAAAGGTTTTGAAAATTAAACACAGCTGTCTATTCGTATTTTTATGGATTAATAAAATTCCCTTTAAATAAATTTCCTTTCAGCCCTCGTATTCCGTAACAATTTTTATTAATTGATTGTTCAAACCCCTTACAAATCATTCGTGAATAAAGATTTACAACAAAATACACGAATAAAGTATTACAACAATTACGTGAGCATCAATTTCGCGAAGTGGCCGACCCGAACTGTTTGTCGAATGAACTCGACAACAATAAATCGAAGCATGAACACAATTCGTTTTCAATTTGTAAAAGAAACGCGTGCCTAAAGAAAACATTATGAGTGTAATAATGAAGCTAGTTATTTTTGCAAGAGCCTGTTTTGTGCCTCGCTTTAGCAGGGACCTTTGCGTCATTATTATTTCAGGGTCTTGCAAAAAAGCTCTATTCGAAAAAAGCTTTCGTTTGTTGGTCGCTCTCAAATTCTGTTTAGCAATTCGTTTACGGGTGCTCAGACATTCGGCTTCCGTTTCTGTAACAGCACTCTATGCCCGAGTAATGACGGTCTCTTTGCCGCGAATGTCTAGTCCCAATTGTACAAACGCAAAAGAAACTCGTCGACCTCGCCACACATCGCTTGATTTATAAGGCCTTTGACTTTTTCCTTCGTCGAACAATTTCCCTTTTTTTGTAAGGACGCAGAATTTTCTAGTGCGAATTAAAGAGATGGTGACATTTTTTTTATTTTTTGTGGCATTGGTTTCTTGGGACAATATAAAAATATAAAATCTTAGTTTTAAAATAAATATTACTTGAATTAGTGAATGTGGTTTATGGAACGGACATTATTTTAGTGTCACATTTAAAAATATTAGTATTATGTAAACTTTAAGGGTTTTAAAAACTGGCCTTAATAAGTATCCGCGATAAAAATGTTTTTATGTGATGAATAATTAAATTTCTTTAAGATTTTTTATAAAGATTATTCACTTTCATACATTTTCTTGTAACTTCACGTGTTTTTATTTTCAGCCTTCAAATTCTGCACTGTCTTGAACATACAAATGGAACAGGTGGTGAAACGATACTAGTAGATGGGTTCTACGGTGCCCAGGAGTTGAAGAAAGAGTTCCCAGAAGATTTCAAGTTCTTGTCTACTTTCAACTTGGAAGCGGAATACATAGAAGATGGACATCATCATACTTACTCTGCGCCTGTTATTAGACTGGACAACGAGACACAAGAATTGGTCCAAATTAGGTACGAATTTTTGGTTAAGGAACAAATTTCAGGTTAATCAGAGACCGGAACATTCATCTAGGTATTCAATTAGTTAGTGCAACTAACTTGTCACAAGATATAACGTATATATTAAAAATGTCGCGCCTATAATGCTTGGATGCCCTGGCATTAGACCAATTTCAAAGAGCTCGGCTTGCAAAAGTGGAGGCTGACACGTAGCAGTAGAAATATTATAGAGGCTGAAAATTACGATACCGATGATCTATATGTGAAGAGAAAACTTTGTACTCCATCTTAAGCATATTGCGCACATAGAGGAATGTTAGATCTGGCATACTTATAGTTTATATGGAGAAGGAGTGAGACTTACCACTGTAATAATAATATTGATTTAATTTTGTTTCTAAAACCTTATTTAAAAACATTCAACTTATTTTTAGAAGCTATCGTTTTTTTTCTCAATCATCTATTTGGTAAGTAAAGAGGTTTTACTACCTCCTCTCAAATGGTTTCAGATTTAACGTCTACGATCGGGCTGCAATGGCTTTTAGCAGTAGTGAAGATTGCAGGTCATACTACCGCTCTTTGAAGAGTTTAGCAAAATACTATCAAAACCCAAGCAATCAATGGAGATTTAAACTAAAACCAGGTACAAAAATACAAGAAAGACTTTTGAAAAGATATTTTTTTAAACAATAAGAAAAACAGCGTCGAAAATACTCAATGTTCAATACGATGGGGAGTATCTATAATGAGGTTTACTCTGGACTCAACTCAATTCATCATTTATGCCAATTTTTTTTTTAATGACTAATTTCCAATATGTACAGACTAAATACAAGTATTTATATTTTGTTTTATAGGAACAGTTATGATCATGGACAACTTCAGGCTTCTGCACGGCAGGACAGGTTTTTCTGGCAGTCGAATACTCTGTGGCAGCTACGTGGCGCGTTCTGATTGGCTGGACAAAGCCCGGGCTTTGGGCCTCATACAATAAATTGATGTTATTTTATTAAAAAAATCTACAAAAGCATGTTGTTTAATTTACCCTGTAATAAACAGTACGTACTCGTACACACTTTACAAGTTTACATCCTTTTACGTTTAAAAAGCCCAATAAGCCTGATTTACGGAAATAAGAAATAAAGTTATCATGAAGTAGGTACTAAGTAGTTATGGACTCACGGTTACGGTCGCTACGGTACATGACATGTAACTATGTAAAAAGCTGAAGCATAAATTAATATGTAAAAAAATATTCTTCTCCTAAATAACACAAAAACAAAGTGGAATCTTTAATCTCAGTTACCTCATCGCTCCCAAACTCTCCCATTGTTTTCTTAACATCTGACCTTTCAAAGTAATACAAAACGTTGAATTTTAATTTTTGCATACAAATGACGATATCTAAGTGCTGGACAATAAGCCCGTGAGTCTGTAGGTCTTTCACATTTCCATCTAGATCTGCATATTCATGAGAACTACGACGTTGGGATAAATTGCTCTGCATTTCCGTACTTTCTATAATTTTTGGGTGAGCTATAACGACCCTTGATAAATAATCTGGCTGTCAAGTCATGTATTCAAAATAGTACCCTATCAAACGACTAGCAGCTTATTTTAATGCTAAATGGACTTATATACGCAGTCGGTGAGTTTATGGGTGCCTTTTCACCAGAGATGTGCAACTATGTACAAAGCTATGAATGTAAAAGCTTTGCTACGAAATTATGTAACCGTTTCCACTGATGATAAGCAATTAATTAAACAACTGATATGAGAATTGACAGCAGATTAACTGATCAGAGGCTTGATCAGCGTTTCAGAAACTGGCTATTAGCTTGAGATAGATGTTTAGCGTTCACACACCCTTAGACAAGGGATTATTTTATGAGCCTGAATTGTCCGAATGCAGGACTTTTCTCTTTCCATCGTAGCTGTGATGTAGTATAGTGGGATGTGTGGCAATATGCACTTCGACTTTATACAGGGTAATTGGCCTCCTCCTGAAAGGGAGTTATTTTAGGGATTATTTGCAATAATTTCGGATGTGTAAGCTTGGGGTCAAAATTGGACTAAAAATTGAACTAATTTGAAAGAAGAGAGGACCAATTACCCTATAATTTCAGTACAGCGGTCCAACAATGGCAAAAGTAAACAACTTTCATGTCGATGTAATCTAATTAACTCAATCATATCTAGGGCTGCAGCGAGTTCTCAAAACGTCAATAACAGTAACATCACAATAATGATATTTAAATACGAACCGTCCTGGGTCACTGCTGTCGTAAACAACGTTTTACAGTTCAGTACACTTTAGAGGATACAGGTTTAGGAAAGGTTGTATTGTTTTATTAGATGTTTCTATAAAATTATTTTCTTTAGAGAAACTTTTGGAAGACCAAGATATTATTATATTGTATGGATACCCTTTATTTTGTATCAAAACTAATTGACGCTGTCCAGCCACGCATGACATTGCAAAGCATTTTATTCATTTTATTGTACACACAGACGCACAGACAAATTTCTAGTAGGTATTTATTTAACAATTTATGTACACACAATAGAATTTACAGTGATAAATTTAATTTTCTTTTTAATATTTTTTTTTATTTTTTTCTCTTGGAAGTATTAATGTATTTTTGTTTTCCAATATCGTAACCGCCACTCGGTAGATAATATTAGGTCTTTACCTATGAAATTGCCGTTCTGCAGTACTGGCCATTTCAAATCAAAATAATTTTTGTTTGGCTAAGAATTCCAATTTCAAATTAATTTTATTTTAAAAACATGGTTTTTTTTTTCCAAAAGTAGTCATTTGTTTATTGATTAGTGTTACATTTTCATCGCATTTCAATCTTTTTCGTCATCATGGATACGTTAAAAATTCGAGTAATTATGGAATACGAGTACCGTCGTAGCAGCAACGCGCCACAAGCGGCACGCAACATCAACGACGTTTACGGAGCTAACACTACAAACCAACGCACCACCTGTTATTGGTTTGCTCGCTACCGTTCTGGAAATTTCGACCTGAAAAATGAACCTCGCGGTCGTCCGAACACTTTGGTTGACAATGACGAATTAAAGGTGATTGTGGAAGCTGATGATACACAATCTACGGCTGAATTAGCAGCAGCTTTCGACGTTAGCGTCAAAACAATATTGGTCCATTTGCGTCAAATTGGCAAGGTAAAAAAGCTTGACAAATGGGTGCCCCACGAACTCAATGATCGCCAGCGCGAAGTACGCGTCGAGACGTGCCTTGCACTGCTCAACAGACACACAAATGAAGGAATTTTGAACCGCATTGTTACCTGCGATGAGAAATGGATTCTGTTTGATAACCGCAAGCGCTCAGCAAGTTGGTTGGATCCTGGTTCAGCACCTAAACAATGCCCTAAACGAAAACTTACCCCTAGAAAAGTGATGGTCACTGTTTGGTGGTCTAGCGCCGGTGTGATTCATCACAGCTTCTTACCAAACGGGGTGAGCATTACTGCAGATGTGTACTGTGAAGAACTGAACACAATGATGAAGAAGCTGGCACATCTCCAACCAGCAGTGGTCAATCGCTCGTCTCCACTGCTCCTGCACGACAACGCGCGACCTCATACTGCACAGCAGACGGTCTCCAAGTTGCAAGAACTGGGGTTGGAAGCTCTCCGTCATCCGCCCTACTCACCAGACCTTGCGCCTACAGACTACTAATTTTTTCCAGAATTTGGATAACTTCTTGGCGGGAAAAAAATTCAATACCCGAGAGGCAGTACAAAATCCCTTTGAAGAATTTGTTGCCTCCCGTCCAGCTGATTTCTTTAAGAAGGGCATCAATAAACTGCCACTGCGTTGGCAAAGATGCATTGATTGCATGGGTGATTACTTCGATTAATACAAATAGAAAATACATGAAAAAAAATCGTTTAAATTTTTTCATACAAAACGGCAATTTCATAGGTAAAGACCTATTATTAATATACCTATGTGTTCTCATGTAAGTGAATGTAATTCTTTATGAGAATAAAGTTTCTTAAACCCGAAACCCGATAAATTAACAAGTAATTGGAGTACAAAGGTATTGTGATTTTAATCATAAAACTTAACGATCCTATTCTGTTACACGTGCCGTGACTTCTGTAATGTGTGCAAAGCGCAAAACTTTTAAAATGTAAGTTGAAATTTTGCACTTCCCTGCCACTTACGAAGACATGATAAAGTTGATCTGACGATGTAGACGTTACTGCAAGACTTTCATAACATAAAATCGTTTTACATAAGTCTTAATATTTTATGTATTTTAGCTACATAGCATTTTATTATTTCAAACGCTCTGCGATCTCCTTGTGTATGTATTATCAAAATAATGGGTTAAATCAAGTACTTGCTCAACTGTTTGAAGGCGAACTCAATTTTCAACTTAATGGAGTATAACTTAATTAATTTCTGTTACAATTTTGGGGTCTTAAAGTATCATTTGAGTGCGGAGTTTGAGTTATTTTGAAGTCAAATTAAGATAAATTGGGACAGTCAAAAGCTGTTTTAATTTATTAATTAAAATATACTTAAACATAACATCACGCCTTATTTCCCCAAAAGGATAGGCAGAGGTGTGCAGTACAACCACATTTCGCCAGTTATAACTAGCTGCCACCCGCGGCTTCGCCCACGTTTTTGGGATAAAAAGTAGCTTATGTGTTATTCTGATGTATAAGTTATATTACTGTACAGTTTCAGAAAAATTCGTTCAGTAGTTTTCGCGTGAAAGAGCAACAAACATCCATACATCCATCTATACATCTATACTATACATCCTCACAAACTTCGTTTATAATATTAGTAGGATTCCCGTGTTATGGGAGCGAGCCTATTGCCATCAATGGGGCACAAATCCAGACTTCGAGCAGTTCGAGCTGTTCTTCTTCTTCTTCCCTAAAGCCCATTGGCTATTTTCCCCCTAAATCTTTCTTTTGTGTTCGTTAGATATAAGTAAGTGTTTACACGATATTGGCAGGTTAGATAATAGGTACCTACCCTTAGTTTATCGGCACTTAAGCTGTGTTAGAATTGCTTATTATAATGCCACATGCTGTTTTATATCAAAATGGCCTAACCAAAGCTGATATAGTTTTATTAAAGAAAATTTTGTAAGGGTTTACGGCATAAGTTATCTATCAGTAACGGTATGATGTGAGGCTAGGCAGTTAGCATAGCATGGGTATATAATTATGTTCTATGATTACATGGGTTTATGCCCGAGAAAAAACCTGTAACAGGTTTATTCCCAGGCATAAGCCCATCTACATCTGTGGTAGTTAGTATTCTACGTAGACTGTGGTAGTTAGCCTTTCACCTCGGACCAAGTACTATGTCGTTGTAACAAATAAAATGAATATGCTTAATTTATTTTAATTTTGTGCAAGATTGTTTTATCAATCGCACTCTTAGTAAAACATCGACCGTACTAAAAGCAATAGTAGTTGCTGAAATTAGAAGCCGTGACAGATAGACAGACAGACAGACAGAAACGAAGTCACACCATAAGGGTTACTTTTTACCATTTTGGTACGGAACCCTAGAATAAACCCTTATCATCATCTTACCGTTGTTCGCCTGTCTGTCAAGGTCAAGACCTTTATTCTTAGGGACGCGTCGAGGTATTAAGTTGATATTAATATCACGGCAAACACTACATTTGTAAAAAAAAAGGTGGCAACCCTAATTAGAATAGACTTCGAACAGCATCAAAACTTTCAATAAGAAAAACAAATCGTATCCGTTTCATCAAACTAGAAGAAAATAAGTTGTTCTTACGTTGTTTTCATCGTAATGAATCATTTTGACACTTCAATCATCATATGGGGGATGGAGAAACGAGGTGGAATGTCCCTCCATTGAAAAGGGAGGATCCTCCTACCAGACCGGGTGTTATGGTCTGGTGGTCTGGTCTGGTTTCTGTATATATGCAAATCGCTGTGAAAACTCTGCTAGCGCGATGTAGGATTCAGCCAATAGTCGTCATGTAGTGACATTCACTGTTAGCTGTCTAGCTGTGTTGGTAGTCTTCGCTGTTGTCGGCAGATGTCGCTACAATCATAATACTTTCGGATTAAAGTAAGGTTTGTGTTATTATGATTGATTTGTATTACTGTAAGAGAATATTGTTCTGGGTACTCATGTAGGAATTATTTTGTGTTATGATAAATTCTCATCACTTATAAGTAAAAAGTATCTATCTACCTATGTAATAAATATGTCACAGGCGCTAAAAATAAGACTTTCAGGTAAAAACTAGCCATTTATATGCGGCAAAAAAAAACATAAACCAGAAATAATATGACCATGTCAGTCCCACAATGAAGATGAATCTAACGACACCTCATATAATTATGTTGAGATCCATCAAACCGTATAAGTTACAGAGCGCGCCAAAGAAATAGGCATACGTTCACGTCGTTTACTTGAAAAAAAAATCCCTTCTTTTGTAATTAAATCTATATACCTATATAAAATTCTTTGTCCTGACTGACTGATGGATCAATGCACAACCAAAATCGCTGGTCGTAGAAACGTGAAATTTGGAAGACGTATTCCTATGATGTAAGTATCCGATAAGGAAGGATTTTTGTAAATTCCACCCAAGAGGGTGAAATCCAGTGCGAGCGAAGACGCGGGCAAAAACTAGTAATAATAATTATATAAGATCAAAAATCGAATGACGTGAGCGTGGTTTAAACTCGTGATCTCTGCCGTACCGTGGCTAGTGCTCTGAACTAACTCAGCAATCACGTCTCGCTCGCTTCACTCAAAATTTGAAATCTCTTTGAATACGCCTCATATGAGCGTTAGTGACATCTATCGGAAACTGGTGCAGATTACCGTTCTTCTGGGGCAGTCTGGTAAAATGACAAATGTTCTAATATATTTCTAGTTGATTTAGAAAGTCCTTTACCGAAAAATTGTGTGCATTTCTGCTTATCCCTTTAGGGTACATAGGCGTGATATTATGTAATGTTAAGTAAATGTGGTATCATTGCGGTCGACATAATATTCGTGCGGCTCCGCGTAGTATCTCGTTAAGTAAAGTTGTCACAAGTCTAATTGTTTGCAAAACGTCGCAAGTTCGAGGCCGTTGCGGCGCGAATTGTGGAAGTACCACATGTTTCTGTAGCCTTTAACAAACTGTTCTGAATTACGTTTGAAGTTGTCTTTAATGGGCAGTGTTATGATAGTTAATGCTGTTAAAAATAGCAATCACTTAAAATTACAAATTAGGTAGGCATTCAATTTCCAAGCTTATATTATATTTTTTATGGTGCAACTTTCGTAAGATACATTTATGTATAATAATGTTTTATTCACGGTTTCATAACCAATTTAATGTCAGCTAATGATTAGGTTTCCACTTAAATTCGAAACTGTCGAGCTTATCCAAAAAATACGTGAATAAAACCGCCGCTAATCCACCAATTAACTGATTTTCTTTATCAAATAAATACCGTGAATAAGTATACATGTTAGTAAAAAAAATTCTTTTGAAGACAAGTATTAAATTATCTGCTCCTACTATTGTAACCTCTAAAATACTATCCATAATAATCCACAAGTTTGGTTCGCACTAATACGAATTCATCCATCCATCAAAGAATGTAATACATTTACCTTTACATCCGTATTTCAAAGTAAATGATCGAGCAGCGATGGCATTCAACAGTCGAAAGGAATGTAGATCCTAGCTTTGAGCAACCGGGCAATATTACGAACGGAGGTAAAACCAGTAGCAGATTAAATGAAACCCGGTGAGAATGCTTCAGAGAAAAATACAAGCTTTAAAAGGTAGATTAACTTTTTATAAGATTGTAGAGACTTTTGCACCTTTAGTTTTTTGTGTAGCAGGAAATGTTGGGTAAAAGAATTACATAGGATCTTCTGGTTGTTTTTTTTTTGTTGAAATAACTTTTCCTGGCTGAATAGTCCAAAGGAGTGCGTAGAAAGTTACTGTGGCTTTATTTAAGAAACCTTTTTATTAAACCCAGTTATCACTGAATTAATTTTCGAGAAATACCCGGCTTTACAAACTTATTTTGGATTTTAAATACTGTTTTCTTTTGTATAATCACTCTACATTATAGTTAGACCATAGAAAAATGCTGTTCATCTCAATGTTCCTTCATAGAGGTGATCGGATAGACAAGTCTAAGCAAAATTAGAAAAATCATGAATAAAGACAATTTGCCATTGAGGCTAGATTTCTCCGACCATGCTTTTATACACAATATTTCAACTCTTCTAAATTCCAGGTGTTCTGAAAATAACAGAAAACTACAGACTTCACAGAGGCAGGCTTTACAGGTGATCGGATGTAAATGGAAGGCATGTGATGTGACACGTTCCGACTGGCTGGATAAAGGCCGCTTGTTACGACTCATCTCATCCACTGACTGGACCGCGTTTGAACGTGGAACACCGTACTTTTTTTTTGTATTCGGACAATGTCAGTTAGATTTCGAATTTAGATTTTCACAAACGTTTTTTTCTTTGCTGACATCAAGCTTTTTAAATATCATGAAGTATCGATTTTACCTAAACAGCTGCGTTTAACTTTATGAACAGGACTTCTAGATAGAATCCAGTTCAAGATTTACGTACCAAAATAATTTACGAAAAATCTAAGAACAAAGCGACAAGTTATAATAGGGGTGGTAAATTTCTGGTTAATCTAAGTCGTAATTTCGACGTTAGAGATAAGCTGCTATTTAAGATACCTCGGAAAACTTTCTCGACGCATTGGCAAACAAACAAATTATAAGACCACGAAGAATATTTTTCAATTGTTGTCTGGATAGCTAGCAGAAGACTAACTTAAGTCAGCTTACAATAGTCTATTATATTTAATTATCTATGTATTTATGAGATACAGTCGTTATTGTAAGAAAATGTGATTTATGTCTTGGAATAAATAAAGCTACCATAACTTTTATTATTCTTTCAAGATCTTACAAGTACTTTGTATAATTAAATAAAAGGGATTTGAGGATTGCTTCTGAAATAAAAGATATGAGAAATTCTTAACCCCACTCGCAAACGCATTGACGGTGACGATCGCAAAATAGTTTTGGCGCATAGAAAAATTTGCTATTATTATATAGTTTGTGAAGCATATTTTTTTTAATAAATATGATTTATCAATGTCATGAAAAACATTTAATTTTACGAAACTTATTATACTTGATAAAAGGATGAAAAAAGGTTAATTTAAAAAGCTCTTAATAATGATCGTGTGATTTATATTACAAGTCATTCATTTTGAAATAATTTATTATAATAGGTCTTTACCTATGAAATTGCCGTTTTGTATGAAAAAATTTAAACGATTTTTTTTCATGTATTTTTTATTTGTATTAATCGAAGTAATAACCCATGCAATCAATGCATCTTTGCCAATGCAGTGGCAGTTTATTGATGCCCTTCTTAAAGAAATCAGCTGGACGGGAGGCAACAAAAGCTTCAAAGGCATTTTGTACTGCCTCTCGTGTATTGAATTTTTTTCCCGCTAATAGTTATCCAAATTCTGGAAAAAGTAGTAGTCTGTAGGCGCAAGGTCTGGTGAATAGGGCGGATAACGGAGAGCTTCCAACCCCAGTTCATGCAACTTGGAGACCGTCTGCTGTGCAGTATGAGGTCGCGCGTTGTCGTGCAGGAGCAGCGGAGACGAGCGATTGACCAATGCTGGTTGGAGATGTGCCAGCTTCTTCATCATTGTGTTCAGTTCTTCACAGTACACATCTGCAGTAATGCTCACCCCGTTTGGTAAGGGGCTGTGATGAATCACACCGGCGCTAGGCCACCAAACAGTGACCATCACTTTTCTAGGGGTAAGTTTTCGTTTAGGGCATTGTTTAGGTGCTGAACCAGGATCCAACCAATTTGCTGAGCGCTTGCGGTTATCAAACAGAATCCATTTCTCATCGCAGGTAACAATGCGGTTCAAAATTCCTTCATTTGCGTGTCTGTTGAGCAGTGCAAGGCACGTCTCGACGCGTACTTCGCGCTGGCGATCATTGAGTTCGTGGGGCACCCATTTGTCAAGCTTTTTTACCTTGCCAATTTGACGCAAATGGACCAATATTGTTTTGACGCTAACGTCGAAAGCTGCTGCTAATTCAGCCGTAGATTGTGTATCATCAGCTTCCACAATCACATTTAATTCGTCATTGTCGACCAAAGTGTTCGGACGACCGCGAGGTTCAATTTTCAGGTCGAAATTTCCAGAACGGAAGCGAGCAAACCAATAACAGGTGGTGCGTTGGTTTGTAGTGTTAGCTCCGTAAGCGTCGTTGATGTTGCGTGCCGCTTATGCCGCGTTGCTGCCACGACGGTACTCGTATTCCATAATTACTCGAATTTTTTACGTATCCATGATGACAAAAAATATTGAAATGCGAAGAAAATGTAACACTTAATCAATAAACAAATGACTACTTGTGGAAAAAAAAATCCATGTTTTTAAAATAAAATTAATTTGAAATTAGAATTCTTAGCCAAACAAAAATTATTTTGATTTGAAATGGCCAGTGCTGCAGAACGGCAATTTCATAGGTAAAGACCTAATATGAAAGTTAGTCACAATAGCCTCTAATAAGTTATAGGTTGTGAACGGGCTGCCTTTATCTATTAATTTCAAAATTATATTATTATCGTATCATCGAACACACTTTGTGTTAATGTCGATGAACTGACAGATTTTCAAAAAAAAAAATATTTGGGAACAAAAATTATCTTTAACTTTGAAAACATTGGGATGATGTAAATAAGGCTTTTCTACGCAAGATGTCTCTCGCATGACTTTTCAGTGCAAATGTTTTTTTTTTTTTTTTAAATACCTTATGTATATTTACGGAGTAAGTATAACAAAATTATTTATTTTAACTGAAATGTACGCAGAGAGGTGAAAAGTTTTAGGTGACATCGACCTCAATATTGTAAGCAGAGCCAACTTGCAAAGCGTCTCTCCAACAGGATATTAGGTGTCCCCATTGACGTGGATTACATCTTTGTGACGGCGGTTTCATGTAACCTTAATAAAGGTAAATATTTGGTGACATTCCCGTTTTGCGTTCGAGGAAATTAGTTGTCGTTGAGATGTCATTGTGTTTGTATTTCATACAATATTTGGGAGATAAGGTATGCTAACAAAAAGGTAACCTATTTAAAATTTCTTAGAAAAGAAGATTCTTGAAATAGGATGCCGAACTGATGAATAAATAAGATTTATTTCAGAAGTAGGGATACGGATTATGCTGTTAAAGGGAAGGTGCTATAAAACTATTCACAAAACAAGGATTGTTTTAACAACAAAAACAACCTTAAACTTATCAATTTCCCATGGGTTGGTATGATAAACAGCTTTACCCTTTTCTTTTATCCCATGAATCAGCTTGGTCGATCATAACAACAGAAACATACTCACAAAAGGTTCACGTATGGCAGCCTTAATCCATTTTCAAAGCATTTGTTTCAAGGTTCATAAGGAAGATCAAAGGCGATGACTGGCGGTCCGTTGTCTCTGGAAACACAAAGTTATATAAGTATCATTATGGTCATGTAATGTAATGAATACCTACTTCGTGAAATTGTCGCATGTCTTTTTTTAATACTTTTTTTTTATATTTAACCTATGTAATATGAATATAATGGAATCTTTCAATTCAATTTTTACCCACTTCTAATGGTCGTATCCATTTGAAACTTTGCAAATGTATGTAATTTCGATGACAATACAATATTATGACAATGAGTTGATCTGGTGATGGATTCAGGAGATGTTCCACGGAACTTTTCACATCCGCAAATACCGGTCACTAAAGCGTGTTGTTATTTTTTACCCAACTACGGCAAAGCCGAAAGGGTTATTTAAAGTATTTTTGGGGTTCCGTACCTCAAAAGGAAAAACGGAACCCTTATAGGATCACATTGTTGTCCGTCTGTCACATAAGTGGAGCCATCTGCTCATAGATGGCGCCACTAGAAGTATGCAGTAGCGCCATTTATGATTAAGATATTATTACCTATGATATATTTACAATGATGTAATAGCGGCATAGATGGCGCTATTGTATTTTGGAACCCTTAGGGCGCGAGTCGTACTCGCACTTGTCCGGTTTTTTTTATTTTCAATCACTTCAGCCTACAGCAGTCCACTGCTGGACATATGCCTCCCATAAGTTACGTCAAAACCCTTCTACTCTCTTCTGGCATCCAGTCTGTTCCAGCCACCTTTTTTAGGTCCATTGTCGTCCGTCAACCTAAATAGCGAATCATCAGGTATAGATGGTCAGTCAATATACTTTATCATTATTTGTGTGGCTACTACTACTACTACTACGGCACGTTGGTACTTAAAGGTTAAGCAAAGTACATTTTTGGTGAAATCCGTAAAAAAATATACAGTGTCGTCACACAGTATCTTCGTTCTTACATTTTTCACTTAGCCCATTATAACAGGCTCTCACGCCTATCTTTATGTTTATAGCAACTTATGAAAAATCAATGGATAACTTGAAATCCCTCGGGAGTGTCCTGTCCCCAAGCAAATGGGTTTTCCCTTTAGATTCTTGCGCGCAAAATGTTTGGGACTATAGTATCAGGTATCTTGATAATGCTCCTTGTTTTTCCGTAGGTCTGTCTGAATTTAAAGTGAAATGGTTTTACGATTTTTTTATTTCTGATTACGCTATTTCTTTTAATTGATTAGATGGCATAAGGTCATGTTGTGGCCAATTTAATAAATAGATAGTATCCAACGACACCTTCCAGAATAATTTCTCTAAATGGTGATGAAAATATAATTATCGTTTTTATGTACCTATTGATATTAATTTAACTTAAATTCTGATTATACCATCACTCTACAATAAACTAAAATAGCTTACTTAGTGCTAAATTAATGAGGTGTCAGGACGCATTCTCTCAGTGGCCAAACTGTAAGGTACCATTGAGCAAAAACAAGTTCGCGAATTACTGGGATATTCTGCTTTTGTTCACAATAGCATTTCTTTATTTTGATAATTTAGCTGTTATTCCATTTGTTTAAGAATAAAGTAAAACCGAGATGCAAGTCTAGCGGTCGGTTGCAGAAAGATAATTAAATTTTAATGGAGGCAATAACCATACAATTTCTATCGTTAGTCTCCTTTAAAACTTAACGACCTTTTCTGCAACTCACGGTAGGTATTTCAAACCATATAAGAAGCAGTATAAAATTCACATTCCATAAAACAAGATGGTTTCAAACGTCACCCATCAAATAGTTATTTTACGGCTCAAGATAAGTCGGTTTAAGCACTCGTACATAAATAAGTTCAAGTGTATCTTTAGAGTACGTTTATGAGGGTTGTTTAATATTTTCGCTCTTAAAACTGAACATAACACTTTATTTATGGCTTATGGTTCTTTAATTTTGTTTAATATATGTAATATAATAAATATTTTTGTGCTTTCTTTTGTGGTGCCTATCTTCTTAATGTTACGTAGATAGTATAAAATCACCGGTTTCATGAACTAGCTCAGTGAATTAATGATAATTACGAACAGTGATAATATAGTTTTATGCGGAGAAATCTTTATTTTTTCGCGAAGAATTTTTAAATCAAGATTTAGAAAAGATGCTATTGACTTGTTCATTACTGAAAAGTCTTGTGTGTTCTCATCATAGTGAATTAGAACTAACGAATTAAATTATTTTAAGACAGGGTACATCCTATAACCTATCTATTACAAAAATAAATACACAACCGTGCACTTAAAGCAACATCATCCGAAATACATTTATAACGAGTGAACAGCTACAGTTGCAAGCAATACTCTAACTTTCCCGTTCTGCATCGCTCGCCCGTGACTTCGTTCCTCTAACAACTGTTTTATTGTTGCTCTCGGCAACGCCTCGGGCAGAGAAAATTACAGGAAAGATAATCCCGGTTTTTATAGCAGCCAAGTATTGGAAGGCTCACCGACGGGATAAAATGTCAACTTCTTAGAAATTTCTCCGTCGAGGCTTTTAATGAAAATGGTTGAGTCTGTTGTGGATTTTGCGATAGTTTGTTTTATTTTTAATGGGGTAGAATGTTCAAAAATACCGTCCACTTTCTGCCCTGTGTTATGTTTTAAGTTTTCATCAACATTGGTTACATTGTTACTTTTACAGTAGGTACCTACATATCCATTATCATTTTGAAAAATGTTATATGTCAAAATTGTAGCTGATCAACTAGAGTTGTGCTGAGAAATGTTATGTTTCGCCAGCATCGCCAAAATGATTGCAGCATAATTTTTAGATGATACGAGTAATATTCCATACTGAAGCCAAAATCAACACAGCTATCGGTTTACTCACAAATTGGGAGCGCTATCCTACAAACAAACAGTACCTACTTACTTATAGCTTTACCAAGAAATATCATCATAAGCTGTAATAGTGACCCAAATACTTACGAATGTAGGATAAGATATTTAGATTCAAAACTCATTCTACATTCATTCAATGACACAGAAGTTTGCATACTCTTTGCAAAAAAAGTGAATTTTGGCAAAACAACTGAATGAGAACAATAAAGCTACGGCTATACAGAGGAAAATTT
Organism: Thalpophila matura; assembly: GCA_948465475.1. Lineage (NCBI taxonomy): Eukaryota > Metazoa > Arthropoda > Insecta > Lepidoptera > Noctuidae > Thalpophila > Thalpophila matura. The sequence goes on along the minus strand of OX419183.1, from coordinate 5,645,905 downwards.
GCTACTGAATACATCAGACAACGGTAATTACCCAGTAGCAATTAAGTTAATTTACGGCGCGCGACTGTGTAGACCCTGCTTACGATATTTCGATCACGTTCAGAACACTCTTCTGTTCAAGTTTAAATTCAAGTGAAGTAGGTCTACTTACTTACTTCGTTTTTTTTGCTTGATTTAGCTTTGTGGCTTGAATAATTTAGGGCTTTTGTTGCGCCTTTATTATAGTTTGTGGTCTTCGTAATTAAATAGTCTTGTTTTTGTTAAAAACAATGGTCGTAAGAGTAGATTGGCTTATGCGGCGTTCTCACGGAGCAAGTCAGTCGGTCAACTTTTAGTTGATCAGGTAAAATCGAAAATTATTTGCACTAGTAAGTTGATCGACTTGTTCTCAAAATAAGATTGTTAAATAATTCGCAAACAAATTTCAAGTTCACTGATTTGAATTCATTACTGAACTTTGAAAATCCATTCCATTAGAATGACTCGTACAGATTGAACTTCTAAGCGGCCAGCGTCGAAAAGATGTACTTACAACTCTTTACTCTTTTTTTACCCTCGAATACTCCCCAAACACAATTTCCTTCCCAAATCAGTGCAGGAAATAATAATGACGCATAGAATTACCTACATACGTGCCCCTAAATTGAAGTAATATTATATTTCATACTCAGGCGTTTCAGTGAGTGAACGGAATGTTATACGGAAACTAACTTCGCTTCAGTTTATTTACATAAGCAAAAAAGTTCTACGCATAATCCTTTAGAAATATGACAGGAAGTGATGTAGGTATTTGTAAACTGTTTGTAACTCAGATGTTTCTTGACCATTGTTGTGGCAATATCTTACAGAAAACATGGAAAGAGGTTGAGCTGCGCTTACCGCGGTCAGTTCATGGATCTTTTTAGGGTTCGGTACCAAAATGGTAAAAAAGGAACCCTTATAGTGCGACTTCGTCTGTCTGTCTGTCCGTCTGTCTGTCACGGCTGCTTATTTCAGCAACTACTAATGCTATCGACTTCAAATTTGGAACAGTTATAAAGAATGCTTGCCCAACTTTTATGCAAATGAAAAAAGTCAAAAAATATTTTTATTTTCATTGCAGAAGGCGCTGGAGTGGGGGTCCGAAATTTTGAAGTGAGGTTACTAGGTCAAATGACATATCATATGAAAGGGCTTGATTAGCACATTTCAAAATATATTTTTATTTTATTTTATGTCTCACAGTTTTCGACATATAATGAAAAAATACCATTCCCCCCCTTATCTCCGAAGTTTGCTGAGCAAAAATCTGAAATAATTAGAGTTCATAGGAATTAACCCAAATATTGCACCAAAAATAAAACGATGTTCCTAACTAGTACAGTTTTTTTCAAAATCATCATAATTCCTTCACAAACAAACTTAGTTTTGCGGTCCGGTTTTTTTCACTTTATACGTCCAAAAATGATACGGAACCCTCGGTGCGCGAGTACGACTCGCACTTGGCTGTTTTTTTTTTTACAAGGTGACACCCCTCTGTGCTTCGGAAAGTGCGTTAAGAGCTCGATCGTCCACTATTAATCAGCTGTATACCGTAGCCGTATCTGTGGCAGTCATTACGGGTAGGTACTCAGAATCCTTACTAATTCTTTCTTACGTAAAAATAAAATTACAAAATATTTACAGTAAAAAACTATTAGGTACTTTTATTTTATATGTACACGGTAATTGTGCCTATGATGTCATTTTGTTACGGTCGGCGACGGCCGTCTCGAAATGAATGGCTAGTATAACCTTGCAAGTTGTATTGTTGCACTTTATCTTTGAGTAAGCTTCAGCTTTGTCTATGTCAATCTTCTCTTATAAAGCCTGCCGTCGATCATAAAAGCTCCAGCAACAAAACAAAATTTACGGTTGGATACAGTCTAAAGGTTATACGCTTACTTTATTACAGGCTTTGTATATAAGCTCTGCGCTATCAAACCATTTACTGATAATAATGATTAAAGGCACAATTTTCACCGACTTCAAAAAGGAGAAAATTCTTAATTCTACAGTTGTTTTGTATGTTTGTTACACGATATTTGCGCCGAATATGAATCGATTTTATCTTTTTTTTTTCATTTCGTAGAAGAAGCTTGCATAGTGATTCCATACATTTTATTAACTTTGGTTAAGTGTAATTTTTAACCAGCTTCAATAAACGGCATTAAGTCCACTTGGCCTATGTTGACGATATTATTTACAGCAAAAAGTAATAATGTAGGTTCGGTTAAAGGTAATGAATTCACGCTATTGCCGTTATCGCATTGTTTATGTCACTAAAAATCATCTGTTGTTATTAAATATTAGGACATTCCAAAAACAACTGACACAGGCGGGGATTGAACCCGCGACGTCTGCCGTACCGTGGCCAGCGCTCGCCCAACTGAATCCCTTATAATACGCCTCTTTTGAGCGTTAGCGACATGACATATCTATCGGAGAATAATTACAGACTCCAAGTCAATGTTTCTAGCTTTGCAGTTATACTGCATTATAAAATCAAAAATATAAAATCATCTATTGTTTCTTATCTCTTAAAATCGATTGGTACCATTCTGAAATCTGATAAGAAACTCGTAGGTATCACTTGCACGAGTATGAATCTAATTGGTTCCAGGGTAGGGACTTAACTTGCTTTTAGACGTAACCTTCGGGAGTTACTACACGTGTGTGAACTAAATCGGAACCAACATCGGCTAGATATAGCCGTGGGCAGAATTGGTGCACATGTCTCGACATCGTCGGCTCAACTCAAGCAAAAACAAAACTATTAGGTATCTGCAACAAGACAAAATGGGTTATTCCCAACGGACCGCGTGGTCGGTGTTTAAGACCTCTAAAAATAATAAAAAACACGACGATATTGCAGTCGATGCAGTCGCAAAATCACTTATCGCCGATCTAATATCAGCTGGTCTGTTAAAAAACTTTAGGAAAAATTATTACCTATTATTATGATGACGCGGTGTAACCTAGATGGCCACTACACTATACCTACACTACAAAAAAAAATACAGTGCAGTGCAAATAAATAGCACTCGTTGAGTATGAAGGTAAACATTGTTATATGGCACAAACTGAATTGTAGGAAATGGGTCAATAAAGTTGTTGTATAATAATAACAGGTTGTCGGGTGTCCGTATGCATTATTATGTTGATTGTGTGGAAGGTTGGAACGACACGTGCCCGACGAAGTATGAGAATTGAGGTCATTATAGTATTGCGTTTAAGAAATGATTGATTGCTTCATATTCTTCCTGAAGAAAGCCATAATTTAAAATGTCGACACGTGAAATGGGGAAAGTGTCTCCTAAGAATGATGTAGGGAGCATCATTTTCTATCTCTATTTTTTACACATAGTATAGCATAATCAGCCTATAATATTCTCACTGCAAGGGTTATGGCTTCCTTTCTGTGAGGTCCGGGAGTCTAGGCCATGCTTGTTTCCTCACGATTTTTTCCTTCACCGTTTTTGGAGCAGTGGTGATGAAACAAATTGCACAAAGTGACTTTGTTTGGAGTTTGCAAACAAAGTCGTAATTTTTTTAGAGTTTTCAGAATAAGGTACTGAACCCATGTTTTTAGTTTACGTCACGCTGTCACTTACACTCCGTATATGTATAGAGCTATATAGAATTGTGTTAGGTCCGTATGTACCTAGTCAAAATAATGGACAAGCCGAGCTTGTAACTTCAGACTTTCATGTGGTACTGCTGTCCATTTCTTTACTACCTAACCAAGAATATAGGCTTACATCTCAGATCATAGAAACAAGGAGATGTGCCAAGGCGCTATCGAGCTTGATGCCTGATCTTGAGCAAATTGCTCATATTAAAAACGTACGCGCTGGCGACGAAACGAACACGATCGATGGTATAAATACAGTGTTTTAGTTTAGTACTAGTGTTGAGTGACGATTAACAGTGTTAGATTGAGGGTGTGCGGAATGTTCAATGCGTGGGAGATCTTTTTATTCACAAGGAGCGCTTAATTATGCGCGTAATTGTGTCGAAAAATGTACTAAAAGTGGCATCAGTTGTTCCGGCACTAATTTGCTATGATGGCATATCTCCTTGTTTCTATGATCTGAGGCTTACATCCTAGTTATGCTTGCCATACCAAGCCATAAAATGACGCATCTCATTATAACATCGTCGATCTTCGGAGCAAACAATCCGTGTCTACAAGCCAACGGCAAGACAATCTAACAAATACTTTACCCCGCCATAGAAATTGTAATAGATTTTTGTAAGCGACGTTTTCACCAACGATATAGTTATCTACACTTTAAAATTACGAAATGTGTGCAAACGAGGCTTTAGTCATAATCATAGAAACACGGGAGATCTGCCAAGGTGCTATTGAGCTTGAAGCTTTGATCTGATCAATATGATCAAGTTGCCGACGGAATGAATGGGACCATTGATTTATATACTTACAGTTTAGTATGAGTGACAAGTTACGAATAATTTAACAGTTTTGATTGGAAGTGTGAGGCATTTTTTGTGTGGGATGTGTGGGAAATCTTTATATTTACAAAGTAGCGTTTGTGAGTTTTCTGCTTTAAAAGTGGCGATCAGCGGTTCATCGTAGGTACTAATTTGCTATAATAACATGTCTCCTTTTATGGACTGATGTCTTAATACTCTTTGTAGTTTGAATATCCTCTAGCGTCAGTGGGTCCAAATTGCATTTGTAGCTTCTAGTGGGCCCAATATATGTATCTTTTTACAATTAATATAGGTGAAAGGTCTAAATACTGTAAACCAGACATTCAAATATTGTTAGCCTTATATATATGTATCTCTTTGCAGTAAACAGTCTATGTCCACAAACGAACACTAACAAAATAGCTCGTCGTTTCTATAGTGACAGTTTGTTTGTGACGTCATTGAGCGAAATTGAATTTGCGTTCGAAACAAGAGAGCGCGATTTAGGGTTCGCTATTTACTTACAACTCGTTTGGAAAGCGCGAGCAAACGGTGTTATTTCTAGAAAATGACGCTTAGGTTCGGAGAAATATATGAAAATAAATTGTGTTGAAATATAAAAGAAAATTGTTTTGTTATATAAAGCTTATTAGTACGATGTTGGTTAGTAATAAAATGCTTTTTAGGTTAATAAGACTGTTACAATGCCCTTATTTGGGATGATGACCTTTTGAATACATTTAAATGCTTAGAAAAACTTTGTTTAGGTACTTATTTAGGCGATTTGGTTTAATTGCTGACTTAAATAGCCTGGAAAAATTCAAGTACTTAGTTGCTGCCTACAAGAAAGCCTAAATTGTTTCATCCTTTCCGTGAGTTACGGTACGTTGGCGTTATAACAATAAAATTAAATGTATCTCTATGAAACATTGTGAATTTTCAAAGAAACATTTTGAAAGAGGGATAAAAAAATTGCTTCTTAGGTATAACTTATACTATTTCTCATCAATACTGCAAAAAAAAAGCCACTTACTGGTAACAAAAAGTAAAATTAATTAGGAAAAGTGTGACACAGCCTATCAAGTAAGTTAAATAACGTTTAACCATGAACATTCCCCAGTATAATCCATTAATTATAGTGATTGATCACCTAATTTACTAACAAATTAAAGCCACATCAATCACCTAGTCATCTCCAATAAAAAATTCTGCGGTAAATAAAATATTTAAAAATCCTCCAATCAGTCTTGGGGAAAACTAATAAAGAGTGAACGTCATTTTTTTAAAGGAATAATTTGACAAAGAGTTTTAGTCCGGTCTTTTAGGAGTTTTACATGATTTTTTTCCGAAAGTTTTTTAAATTTATATTTTTGTAGATAACGACAGGCTCTACCACGGTGACAGGGCTCTACCGAATTTTTCCTTTGCCGCTCGTGTCGGGAATCTTGGGAAAATGGTGGCCAGAAACGGTTTTCGGTGTTTATCTCATTCCGACTTATTTCACGATGAAAATGGAAAACTATAATAAATTACACTAGAGAAAATTTCCTTTAATTAAGTTTTTTTTTTTTTTGGCACACAACATTTACAAATGGATCCTGGAAATAAAACGCTATTTGGGGCTGTATTTGTGGTCAATTCTTTCAAGATAAAAGTTTTCTTTTCTGCCCACTGTCTAGTTATTTTGTGACTAAAGTTATTGTTATTATTTTTGTAAACATTAGAGTGATTCATATCCAAACTTGAAGTTCTAAACCCAAAAATTATAGCTAATTATAGACTCGTAAAGTGAAGTAAGCGAACGCAACCTTCCAACGATATATCCCACAGGCTATTATTACTTCAAAATAATCAGAATTCATGTAGGTACTTATATCACATGAATAAATAACCGCTTATATATTCATGTCAGTAATGATCCAATACGTGATCCATGTACACAATACTTCATTTAAAATTGATACCGTATGTTATTAAAGCGTTGTTTAATCCTTAATTTTCATACTTTGCCAATGAATATTTAATTATTTAGATATTCAGATGAAACATAGGTAGCCCTTTTATTTACGTAGATTCTATTCAAACAAATTTACGGTCTGATGGTTTTAATGTTATCTTTAACCTCTTGGGTCAGAGCATTGATACTATTATGCTATTAAATTAAGGATACCGTTAGTTGTAAAGATGATAACAAAGGGTATGGCCACTATTGTTGGAGGGGTAATAGATCGTATCGTGGTGACAACCCGTGAGGAATATTGCTGATTATATCAGTTTATTCTGAATTATGTCGTTGCCTTTAATATAATATAGTATACGGTTGATATACTTTGATAAATGGTCGTAATCCGAGAGTTTGTCCGGCCTATTATATTGTTAGGGTCCGTTTTCCCGTAAAAAATCTTCGGTTAGTATTTATTTACACAATATTCTCCATGTTTAGCCTTTTAAAACTCTTGTACTCATACTCTGATTATTTTTACGTTTTGAATTAAATTTTGAATTTGGTCACAAGTTTTTTTTAATCTTATTTTTTATTTAATATATATTTTTTGCTGGATATTATTAGACTTAGCCACTTTGTTAGCCGTAAAGGACACGGCAGACGCCCATAGAACGCTGGGCTTCAGATTGTGTATGTCGATACAGATATGAAATTAGTTTGGTGTGATCGAGTATTTCAAGAGTATTTAAATTCATTTTTTATTTGTTTTTGTACGTAATTAGATTAAAGAGAAATTATCGTATTTGTGACAGTGAGGTTAAGTATGGTGTGAATGATCCAATGAAGTAGGTACAGCGCGACTAATGAGTTCTCAATTCAAAGGTTTTAGTTGCTGTCGACATGATATTCTGTGGATGCACGCGCCAGCCAGCATGCACCCGTTTTTGTTTTATTGGTTTTTTCAAAATGTCAACGGCATAATCATTTTATTTCCTATTTATTTCGATTTTTGATTTCAATTCTTAATCTCTAAGATAAATTAGGCAAAGAACAATTAAAATATATTGTTATTTTTGGTTAAGCTTTTATTACTGTACCATATCAAGCCCAAAACTGCCAATGTCCTTTTTGCTGTATCTTTAGAAGACATATCTATTTTGACAAATTTTGACATTGTACAGTAGTTAAAAGTTTGGATCAACAAATTACTCACTCAAAGTCATGACATAAAGTAGGTACATAATTAAGAGGCATCACTTACTAATATATAGGCATAAACGGTGCTTGTATCTTATTAGTAATAGTTATATTAATCTTCATTGCTCTTTGCCCATTAATTAATGGTAATTTATGTAAGTTTCAAGGACCGTGAAAACAGCTCATTTGACAATCAGAGTACCTACTTACATTTACACAATCAACAGTGTGAAGGAAGTGCATTAAAGCTATCATCTTAGGAATAATTCAACGTGTTTAAACATTACTCGAGTAATAAACTCTAAGATAATGTATACTTAGCTGTACATTTAGAGCAATTAGGTGAATTTACATTTACCTACCCTTGAATACGATTCAAATCTCATCAGGTGTCATTGAATTACAGAACCTGTATATTTTTGCGAATTTTAAACATGTTAAAGCCATGTTATGCTTATATAATGTTATTAAAGATATAAGAGATTCCAAAAACAACTGACACAGGCAGGATGTGCCTGTCCTGCCTGTGTCAGTTGTTTTTGGAATCTCTTATATATTTAATAACATTACTGAACCTGTTCAAAGTATAGGAAGGAAGGATGTATGAAGGTTAGGCAGGACGTATTGGTTTTGAATCAGGGATTAGTACGTGGAGCTTTTGGATATTAGTTTCAAACTTTATCAAATTAAACTCGTTACTTGTCAGTAGCAAAGCTCAGCTTCTTCTTCTATTATAAATCGATGGCACAGTCAGCGACATAAGTCGATAAACATCTAATGTATGAGAAAGTTCTAATGAAAACTTGGCAATTATTACTTGCTGATACGGATTTATTGAAGAGCAGGCAATACTTAAAAAAACTAGTATTACGATGTATTTTCACAAATTAGGTGCTACGATATTTAACCAATTCAAGGAATTCCATCAATTACCATTGCTATCACAGCATTCCGTTCCAGTAACATATTAGCAATTATACCAAAACTAAATAACAACAATTGGAGTTAAAGTTAATTAAACGAAAACAATACAAAACAGAATGCTTATTAGAATAATTAGGCAAGACGATATTTCACGGCTGGAATTCAGTTAATTGCTGTAGAAAATTATCTAATTTTTATTATCTCAGTGATAGCATCGCCGTAATGGTATTTTCGTGAGTCCGTAATCACTGCAAGTAAGTAAAACGTTCTTCGTTTTTCAAGCAAAATCTGATAATGCATTTTAATTGTATGGCGAGTTTTGGCAGCCAAATTGTGGATATTTACCTACCTGAAATACGGAAAGTTCATGTGCCTGATAACTTAATTAAACACATGAATTTTCCATACGACAAATAGCAGTAGCAAAAAATTATATCAAATAAACACATATAAAATTAGATAGGTACTACATTTAAAAAGTTGATAAAAAAACAGCAACATTATAATAGAAAAATCTCAAAATATTTCTCAAACTCAAAGCGCGTATCTTTGAAGTCCCTTAATACCGAAACTCTCATCAAACTTTTGAAACAACCTGCTTTTATTCTTTCTTCTACCATGCTGAAGTAATTTAAGCTATAAAACTTATCTACACGAACGTTTTTGTTTGCGGATTATTTTTCTTGGAATAACAACTTCGTTTGTGGGTAATGAGGCTTGTATCTTCAAGTTGGGATAGTTAAGTAGGTTCCTAATTCCTATTATGGTTTCAATCGTTATTCGAAAAGATTGAGTTAGGAAATATTATAAGTAGCCAACATTATAGCAAAAATTTACAACAGTTTTGTTACATCAATTTTGCTACAACAGTTTGATAACGACCAAGAAACAGTTTGATAACACCCAGAAAATTTGAAAATGACTCAATTATTATAATCCTTAGAGTCGCGAATCGTATTTTGATCAATATACGACGTAAAATATAGCTACATTTTGCAAAAACAGAAAGAAAAATGTAATCGCGAGCTACCTACCTTACAGCATCCCGATAAGAAATAAATAAAACGTCGATAAAGTCAGTGCACAACACACATTTCGTTAATGACCGAGACTGAGTAGGTACTCCATATTAATTATTGAGTAAATCAATGTAGGGCATGTAGCTGGCATGTAGGAGCGTGTGACTGAGATTACAAACATGATTTATTGCCAGTAATTAGTTAGGCATACACGTCCAACAGAATTGGATCAACTACTTATATGAAGTTACGATACGAAAGTTATTTCAGAAAATGGCAGAAGTTTGTATGTATGTATTAAAACATTATCAAAATTGAAAATAATAAAATTTTGAAAGTAATAAAATTTACAAATCTCAGTGAATAATAATCCTGATGTAACGAAAAAAAAAACACGAATGCTCAAAGTTTTAAAGTTCAAATAACAGCACTTAATCTAAGCATTAGAATCTTGGACTGTAGAATATATCTTGGATGAGCCACGGAAAACTAAAGCTACATTTTTGGGATATGGACACAAATATTTAACGTCATCACATGGCACAGCGGAATTATAATAGCGTCACGCAAATCTCTATAATGTCAAGACAAGAAAGAAAGTATTCTTAACGATACTTGTAACCAGACATGTCGGACACGTACGGGCAATGTCTCACGATATTGTCCAATATGTCCGTCGATTTCTGCCTAGAAGTATACAATACATTATTTTTGACATAATTATGTGACACGGGCATATTACTTGTTATTTATATGCAAACCCCACTACATCATAGTTGCATAATATAAAATAAACATAAATTATTCATTCAGTGGACGATTCAATGGTGTCAATTACACGGCCTATCGTTTTCCTGCAGTTAGAACACTATATTCAAACCACAACCTCACAAATGTGAATCCCCATTCACAGATGCGAAAATTACGTGAATTCATACGAAGTTCGCAGTACAATACGCTCGATTGAAATAGATTTTGATTGGTCACCAACGGATGTGCACTATTCATAATATTCTATACAATATGTTTCGAATGACGCTGAAAACGGCTATTGTGCTGTCTGATGGATTTAAAGTACCATTTTCGGTACCATTTTAAAATAATTTGCTCTGTAAACAAAATTAATTTTCGGTTTCAACGTTGTTGTAAAATTGGAAATTGAAAGAGATATTTTTACGGTTCCATACCTCACAAGGAAAAAAGCAACCCTGAAAGCAGGGTTTCTTAAAGTGGGTCCACGGACCCCTTGAGAATAAGTACCAGGGGTCCACAGCCACTCAGTTGACTCATAACATATTAGGGAAATTATGCAATAATTCACGTAGGTACCGCTTGTTTGATCGCTCGGTCGTATTAAAAATAACTTTTATAGGTTAGTTTACATTGAAGGAACCAGTAAAAGTGACTTAATTTTCTTTTCAAAAATTTTCTTCGATACGACCGTGGAACTTTTGAAATTCGGAAAGTGGTCCGTGGCAACGAAAGGTTTAAGAACCACTACCTTAAAGGATCACTTTGTTGTACGTTTGTCAGTCTGTCTGTCAAGACCCTCTTTCTCAGAAATGGGTAGAGGTATCAAGTTGAAATTAATATCAAATACCTAAGTCTCCTGTCCCTTGGAGCTGTAAAATTTCAAGACCGAGGAGGCAGTCAACTTAACTACAATAACATTTTCTACAACAATACAAAATTGGACGTGGTATGATTTTTTCTGAGAATAAAGAAATTTCAAAGCCAAATTAGCCAGCTATTTTTATTTGTTCCACTTAACAAATAAAACAAATGAAGCTTTACTAATGACAAAAAATTACTAAAAGAAAACTTATTTCAGTAAGCAAAACAAACAAAGAGTACCCTTTCAAAAACAAAATGAATATGTATCAGCATGTTCAACTAAACAGTCTTGTTCAGGACCTATCTCATTCTTAATAGAACTATTGTTCGTTAAATAAGGAGTCTATTATTATCATGAATGAATCTGTCCCTCCGGTGTTTTGTGCGACGATCATTGTGTGAGAGACAATGAGACAATGAAATGAATGATATTAGGAACCTATTAATAACCCATTTATGAAATAGAATTTGTTATATGAATGTGTTTTTATTGGCCGTTATGGAGTTTGCTGTAATGATGCCCGTTTTTAGGGTTAAAATGGAACCCTTATGGTCCGACTTCGTCTGTCTGTTTTAATTGATAACAAATTATTAATTTAAATTTGGAATAATTTAGCGACGGAGCGAGTTATAAAGAATGCTTGCCCACCTTTATGTACTGCTAATGAAAAAATAAGTTAAAAATATATTTTTATTTTCATTACAAAAGGCGCCGAATCCTAAGTATATTTTACCCAGAAATTAAAATAACACTCAGTACACAGTTATTGTGGGTCACGCGGACAAAGTCATGGGCAAAGTGTTAATAATACATCTCTTCGACAATATTATATCGCCGTGGAGGGTTTTATTTTAGTACTAAGTACCTACTATAGAGGGTAAGGTAGAGGATACGGGGAACGAAAACTCGCGTATGAGCTTAAGATTCGTGTATTTGGAATAATAAAAGAAATTTACAAGGACCGTAAGAAAGCGCAACTATGTAGTTCAGAGTCAAGACTCTTCTTCTTTTAATTTGTCTACTGCTTGTTTCATAAATGTTAAAACTAACCAGCTTACTATGACTTCACATTAAAATCTCTACAGTACCTTTACCTATACAAAATTGAATTTACCATCTCTGAACATTCATACAAATTCTGCTCCATTTTTAGGGTTCCGTACCGTATGGTAAAAAAGGAACCCTTATGGTGCGACTTCGTCTATCTGTCTGTCTGTCACACCTGCTTATTTCAGCAACTACTTATGCTATCGACTTGAAATTTGGAACAGTTATAAAAAAATGCTTGTCCAACTTTATTGCAAATGAAAAAAGTCAAAAAAATATTTATATTTTCCTTGCAAAAGGGGCTGGAGTGGGGGGTCGAAAATTTCAATGTGGGGTTACTAGGTCATGTGACATATCATATAAAAGGGCTTGATCTGCACATTTCAAAATATATTTTTATTTAATTTTATGTCTCACAGTTTTCGACATATGATGAAAAATGTCTGAAAAAATACCATTCCCCCCCCTTATCTCCGACATTTGCTGAGCAAAAAATCTGAAATAATTAGAGTTGATAGAAATGAACCCAAATATTGGACCAAAAATAAAACGATGTTCCTAACTACCACAGTTTTTTTAAAATCATCAAAATTCCTTCACAAACAAACTTAGTTATGCGGTCCGGTTTTTTTCACTTTATACGTCCAAAAATGATACGGAACCCTCGGTGCGTGAATACGACTCGCACTTGGCCGGTTTTTTATTTATCTGGTGGTTATTTTTCAGACTGGTATTTCCAGAGATAAGCGCGTTTAAACAAACAAACTCTTCAGCTTTATTATATGATAACAGTTAAAATAAAAAAATCCTTCTATTAAGTAAAAGCACCATAGAAAACCACTAATACTTTTGTACATAATATATAACTTACATATAACTTCGAGACTCACAAATGAGTAATGAGCACATTCCTTATAACGTTATAACTATAACACACTACATTACCTAAAAACAATACACATTGCCACTAGCCACTACCGTGTAGTACTCACGCTTGACCGCCTTGTTTAGACTTTTATCCAATTGTTCTCTATCCGTATTCCAGAATACTATTGGTTTATCGTCAGTTACCGCGAGCAGACGTCCATAACATTGAACAATGTTTTCAAAATCATTCGTTTTCATATTGATGGTCCTTATTTTCGAATCAAAGTGTGCACCTAAGAAGGTTTTCGATTTAAAATCGTGTGATATTGGTCCTTTGGTGGAGGAAATTGCATCTTATGAGCCTGTTGTTAAGAAAATAATAGACTACACAGTCTCCGGAGAGTTCAAAGGGAAGACCTATGACGAGTGAGTATTGTTGTGAATTAAATTGGTTCCGCTGCTAAATTCATCCTTTGAAGGATTTTATTTTTAAAATTGATGCAATGATCATCGAGATTTATAAGCTGATTTATTATTACATACAAAATTCTGCTACAGACGTTCTCTTGGATTTTTGCACCAAAATGTTTTATAATATAATAAGGATGTTACCTATATATAGCTACTACATATTACACTCAGCAAATTATTTTTTTGGCGAAAGTTGTTACTGTTTTTTTTTGATGATGTTGAATTCAGTTTTCCTGTAGCTGTAGGTAAGTCTTCCATGTTTTAGTTAAATAAAAAAGTTTTGTTATGTGTGATGTCAAACATACTAAACAAAACGAATAGCAGTGACGAGGTGTTCCTAGTAGCGCACCCAACCCAACCGCACCAAGTCGAACCACACCAGAGATTTAAAAACAACTGAATGAAACTGTTTAACATTCAACTGATGCGGGTGGGTCATGGTAGCTCAGTGATTAGAGCAATGCCACGGTACAGCAAAGGTCGCGGGTTCAAATCCTAGCCGTATCAGTTGTATTCAAATCTTTTAAATATTTAATAACAATAATATAAGCATACATGGCCTTGAAATGTTTAAAATTCACAAGAAACATAACTAAATAATAAATGACAGGATACCAAACATTGTATTAGTATTCGAAAAACTATACCATTAAAAATAACTGAAAGTTCACAGCTCCTAACAGAACATCACACTACTACTTAAAACTATGATCGAAAATGATACTATCAAGTGGAATGCGTACAATTGAAATTTCACACGCAATTTATTTGATAAGATATCGTCAAAATCCACACAAAATACTCTCAAGTGTCTTGAGTATTAAATATCTGTCTAGGTATAGACATTTTAGACATCCGACCATCAATTCCGATAAGATAGAGATACACTAGAAAAGAGCCCGTGCCTTATCGAAACATCTCAATATCTCAAAGACATTGGAAGAAAAATGAATTTCGATTGTATTGTATTCGTAACCCTTTTTATTATCGTTGTGAATGAAGCCAAGGTCCTGAATAAAAATTCAAATACATGCCAAGAGACTTTGGGGGATGAACTGATTGAAGAGATATGGGCCTACGAAAATGTTAAGGATGAGATACTGAGATATGTTTTGGACGGCGATTTTAAAGGCAAAACTTATGATGAGTGAGTGTCAAGGTTATTTGAGGGGTTAAAATAAGTGGATAAAAGTGTATTATTACGATTATAAGTACCCACTTTCAATTTCAGATTGGCGAAATTCGTGGACAAGTTTGGAGCGCGGCCGTCGGGCACTGATGTTCTCGAAAAATCGATTGACTACATGATCGATTTGTCTCGCGAAGAAAGTTTAAATGATATTGTTACTGAAGAAGTTGAGGTGAGATACCAATGTATTATTGATTGTTTCTTAATTGGTTTGCTAAATACCAACCTTGTGCCAATATAAAAAAATAAAAAAAATATAGGAAAATCTAGTCTAGACAAATAACGATAAATGAAAAAGAAACCTTAAATAATAAATCTTTCAATATAATGGTGTCATTATTTTCTTAAATTGCTGTTACGTATCTTCTTTTTCCATATCAGGTGGCATTATCACCGGTTTATTATATTACAGGTCCCGCGCTGGGAAAGAGGTGAAGAAAAAATTACTATGCTTGAACCAAGACTAAAGGACATCGCGGTTTTGGGTCTTGGTCGTAGTGTTAGCACACCTGCAGATGGACTCACAGCTGAAGTGGTAGTAATATCTAATTTTACACACTTGGAAAACACTCCCGAAGAACAGATTAAAGATAAAATTGTTCTTTATGTACCAGTTTTTACAACCTACGGCGAGACTGTGACATATAGATCTAATGGAGCTACTAGAGCTTCTGCTAAAGGAGCTATTGCATCTTTAGTAAGGTCCATTACTCCCTTTTCAATTGATACCCCTCACACTGGTTCTCAGACTTACGGTGATGATGTTGATCCAATTCCAACTGCAGCAATTACTTTGGAAGATGCTGATTTAATCACAAGAATGCACAACAGAGGTGAAAAAGTCATCCTACATATTAAAATGAATTCGTCGTTAGAAAATAAGATGTCTAGGAATACGCTAGTTGATTTGAAAGGATCTAAAAACCCTGAAAAACTGGTCATTGTTTCGGGACATATCGATAGTTGGGATGTTGGTCAAGGAGCTATGGATGATGGTGGCGGCCTTTTTATCAGTTGGGCAGCTCCAGTTATTTTGAAACGACTGAACTTGATGCCAAAGCGAACCATAAGAGCTATATTTTGGACAGCTGAAGAACTTGGTCTAGTAGGTGCATATGCCTATGAGAAAGCACATCGAAATGAAAGCCATAATATTAATTTTATAATGGAATCCGACGAAGGAACATTCGCTCCTCTTGGATTGGCAGTCGGTGGTAACCACAAGGCGCGTTGTATAGTGGCAGAGGTTTTGAAGCTGTTTCAATCAATAAATGCGTCGACTCTTGTAGAAGATGACAGTCCTGGATCTGACATAGCTATATTTACCGGTAATGGTATTCCAGGAGCTAGTCTTTACAATGACAATGAAAAATATTTCTGGTTTCACCATACCGAAGGAGATACTATGAATGTAGAAAGTCCAGAGGAACTTGATCTTGGAGCCGCATTCTGGACAGCTGTTGCTTATATTATCGCTGACCTCTCTGATGATATTCCACGATAAGTTAAGATGTTATGTAAATGATGAATAATTTTTGCTTTAATGAAAATAGGCACTGTGCAATTGCATATTTTAATTTTATATTATTAATGTATGGTAAAAAAGTGATTTATAATTTATTATTCTTATACGTTTTATTTTTAGAGATAATAATGCCTATAACACAACGTTTTTTCAATAAGTATCAAATAAATTTACACTTGAAACCCTATCAAATATTTTTTCCTTTCAATATACCTAGTACGATATGACACTCAAATGAAAGAGGCAGAGGCAAAAAAATCTTCGAAAAATCCTTCAATCAATTTGTATTTTTGGAAATGTTCCACTCAATTTTTCTAGAAGTGTCCTTAAATCAATGAGCGTGAATCCTTTATCTTCGGTTCATTTTCTTTTAGGATCGAGCTCTTGGGAACGGAATACGGTATATTATAAAGATATTTTCTACGCTACAGCAAAAGAGAATTTTCTTTGGCAAAGCGATCCACCTTTTGATAAAGGTCTTAAATTATGTTATCGTGTCTCAGCCGTTGTAATAAAAATAAAACAAGTAAGCTTCCCGACATAATGTTGTATTGAGCGTGTAAGGCAGAAATTGATTTTTATGAGAATAAAGAACGATGATGTAACTTTTTTGTTAAAGGAAAATGTATTAAAACAAAAAAGGAGGAAATTACTTATATTTTGATGAAATAATCTTATTATAAAATCAATCACATAACATAAAATTATACTTTCTAGTTTACAGTATGCAGTTTTACATTAACATTCTAATAGGGAAACTCAACAATTAAAGTCGATTAATAATAAAACTTTTCGTCTGTTAATTGAAAATCTAACTAAATTACAGGCTTCATTTATGCCGTGCGCATGGTAAATAAAATGTTTTAATCAAATTGAGGGCAGAAAGTCCTCAATAATTCGGCAAAACGAAATTATACCAAAGCTGGTCGGTTTATATTCAAATGTAGCATAATTATTAGGTTATATAAAGCTATCTCATTATTATTTTTTTATTGAAGACGCTCTAATTGTAGGACATGGATACTGGGATAAATATAGGCTTTTGTCGTGTTTGTCACTTCTAATTCGAACGACGTCAATCCGCGATGATTTACTTCTAAAACACGCGAGTTTGCTTACGAATAGTGTGTGAGAACTTTGCAGAATTAGTACAACTATTGATCTAAGTTGCGTTATAGAAGAGAAAATATACTTTGATAATATGTGATATAGACCATTTTTAACGAGCTACAATATTATACTTTTTATACTTTCGCTGGAAAGTCAACGTTTAGTGGCCTACAATTAGGTGGTATAATAAATATATTAGGTCTTTACCTATGAAATTGCCGTTCTGCAGTACTGGCCATTTCAAATCAAAATAATTTTTGTTTGGCTAAGAATTCTAATTTCAAATTAATTTTATTTTAAAAACATGGTTTTTTTTTTCCAAAAGTAGTCATTTGTTTATTGATTAGTGTTACATTTTCATCGCATTTCAATCTTTTTCGTCATCATGGATACGTTAAAAATTCGAGTAATTATGGAATACGAGTACCGTCGTGGCAGCAACGCGCACAAGCGGCACGCAACATCAACGACGTTTACGGAGCTAACACAACAAACCAACGCACCACCTGTTATTGGTTTGCTCGCTTCCGTTCTGGAAATTTCGACCTGAAAAATGAACCTCGCGGTCGTCCGAAGACTTTGGTTGACAATGACGAATTAAAGGTGATTGTGGAAGCTGATGATACACAATCTACGGCTGAATTAGCAGCAGCTTTCGACGTTAGCGTCAAAACAATATTGGTCCATTTGCGTCAAATTGGCAAGGTAAAAAAGCTTGACAAATGGGTGCCCCACGAACTCAATGATCGCCAGCGCGAAGTACGCGTCGAGACGTGCCTTGCACTGCTCAACAGACACACAAATGAAGGAATTTTGAACCACATTGTTACCTGCGAAGAGAAATGGATTCTGTTTGATAACCGCAAGCGCTCAGCAAGTTGGTTGGATCCTGCTTCAGCACCTAAACAATGCCCTAAACGAAAACTTACCCCTAGAAAAGTGATGGTCACTGTTTGGTCGGTAAGGCCCGTGATGAGGGAGTGGCTCGGGAGACGGCATGGCGCCCTTAGCTTCCGGCTTACACAGGTGCTTTCTGGACACGGGTGCTTCGGAAAGTACCTGTGCCGTATAGGCCGGGAGCCGACGCCCGGTTGCCACCATTGCGGTGACTGCCCCGACGACACGGCGCAGCACACACTGGAGGAGTGCCCAGCTTGGGCAGTGCAGCGCCGTGACCTCGTCGCGGCGGTCGGAGCTGCGGGTGGCCTCTCGCTCCCGGCCGTGGTTGAGGCCATGGTCGGCAGCGAGAGCGCTTGGAACGCCGTCGCCTCCTTCTGCGAGGAGGTGATGGACGCCAAGGAGGCGGCGGAAAGGGAGAGGGAGGCGGTGTCCTCTCTCCCCATCCGCAGCAGACGCACCGGGCGCCGTAGGGCGGCCAACGATCTCCGGCCACCATAGGGTGCGGCCTGCGGGCGGCGGACTTGGGGCGTCCGTCGCCCGAACGGAAACAGGCCCGAGACGGTGGCGCGACGTGTTCCGCGCGCGCCTCTCTAGAGGAATTGCGGCCGTGCATGACGGCCGCATAGGGTGACGGGGCCCGCCTTTCATTTGGCGGGCCAATACCTGCCGGGAGTGCGGACGAATGCGCAAGCGACTCCCGCGCCCCCGGCGTAAGGTAATTGAGGAACACCGGGGTGGTTTTAGTCAGTAAGAGTCTGACAGACCCCTCCGCCCTCCCCAGGGCGGGGGACATCCATGAGGATTTCCACCTCGAAAAAAAAAAAAAAAAAAAAAAAAAAAATGGTCACTGTTTGGTGGTCTAGCGCCGGTGTGATTCATCACAGCTTCTTACCAAACGGGGTGAGCATTACTGCAGATGTGTACTGTGAAGAACTGAACACAATGATGAAGAAGCTGGCACATCTCCAACCAGCATTGGTCAATCGCTCGTCTCCACTGCTCCTGCACGACAACGCGCGACCTGATACTGCACAGCAGACGGTCTCCAAGTTGCAAGAACTGGGGTTGGAAGCTCTCCGTCATCCGCCCTACTCACCAGACCTTGCGCCTACAGACTACTACTTTTTCCAGAATTTGGATAACTTCTTGGCGGGAAAAAAATTCAATACCCGAGAGGCAGTACAAAATGCCTTTGAAGCTTTTGTTGCCTCCCATCCAGCTGATTTCCTTAAGAAGGGCATCAATAAACTGCCACTGCATTGGCAAAGATGCATTGATTGCATGGGTGATTACTTCGATTAATACAAATAAAAAATACATGAAAAAAATTAGTTTAAATTTTTTCATACAAAACGGCAATTTCATAGGTAAAGACCTATTATTTACAAAATCTACACAATGATTACTTTAATACTAACACTACTTGTAATCAATGTAAAGATAAGAAGTTAGATATTAACTGAATTGCTTCACTAAAAATATTTCGAAATCAATTTTATAACCTAAACGAATCTCTAAAATAGGGTCAGGTGACGCGTCATACATGCATAACTTCTCTTTTACAATTGTTTATTGACTAATAAGTGACATCAGTAGTTCAACTCACCTAAATAGCTAAATAGAGCGAGAACCTTTTTGTTGACGAAATAATGTCACCGAAATTCGGTGGCTAAATTAACGCTTCAGAGTATCTGGTTGCATTAATTAATACACCATGCGGAAAATAACGCATCGCAATTGCTCTACAAAACACAACGAATGCGTTGTTGCAGAAATTACGCCCGCGACCGTAATTCGGCGTTACGCCAAAACGCGTCCTTATTTCCGTCTGATGTGCCAAACCTTACTAAAACATTGCAGGCATAATTAAGCCACGTATGTTCGGCTTGACGTATCGTGGCCACTTAACCTATCCAGAATTAAGGTGATAATTGAAGATGCGTGGTTCAGTGAATAATACACTGCGTTTTAAATCTGCCCTAATTCAAAAAAACATTTATACCCATTTTATCTTAAAAAAAAAACAAAGCAAAGTTGTAACAATAAGAAACCGGCAGACTGAAGACCGGCAATTTTATTGTGAACAATGAAAAGTGTAATTATAAGCAAAAACAACTCCCGAAACGTAATGAAGAATGGAAAAACTCCAAGAAACGGCTTCTTTTAAGTTTGTTTTATATTTTCACTAGTGAAGCTGCCGCTGTTCACTTGTCTGTTCATTTAATATTGGCCTAAAATCATTTTGTATTTTTAGAACAGCTGTTTTTTAAAACGTTTGTATTTGCATGATTTGTACGTATGAATGTAATGGAATCTTATAATTCAATTTTTACCCACTTCCAGCCATCATATTGCTAGTAGCTGAATTTGATTCGCTTGGAATTGTTATGGGTGTCCTGGAAATTGCACTTGGTTGCTTTATTGTAAACGCTTAGCATTTTTCGGAACCAGCTTAACTTTATAAAAAGAAAATTATCTTTCTGTTTCAATTTAGTTAGAATTCTCTTACAATTTATTGGAGCTATATTTTTACACACTATCGTAACATTTTCGGTTCTCTCATTACCCATAACGCACCAAAAGATAAATATTATTAATGACTTCCCAGCCTTATCTCTAACTTCCTCCATCTCCTTTCATAGTAGAAATAACCAACCAGTGGTTGTAGAGCCACCTAATAGCATCTAGCTGGAAGCCACATCTGTCTTCGAAGCGGACCGTAAAGTCTAATCCCCAACACTAAAGGAAAACTACAAAGAAACGGAGGAAATTTTAAAGTTGAGGTTTAAAGAATTTAGGCTGAATACACATTGAACGGCTTTTCCTTATTACTGAACGTAACAACATAAGAATGATAATAAAATATCTATAGCTTTGTTTGTCGACTGGTGCTCACCAGTCGACAAACAAAGCTATAGATATTTTATAGTAGGGTACTGAGTTTGATCCCCAGTTTGGACATTAAGAATTAGTCAGGAGTATCCTGGTGCCTGAATGTGTCCAATTAGTGGCAATAGGTTATCCCTACTCTTATTATAACGACTTATATTATTAACGAGTGAACGTGGTAAACCATATTAATTGAAATTATGTTGATAAGTCTTTATTAACCATCGTTCAGTGGCAAAGGTGTGGCGAAGGTTGAGGGGGTAACAAAATTAGAAATAACGTTTTTCGGGATAAAATGTAGCCTATGTGTTATTCCAGACTATAATCTATCTTTGTGCCAAATTTCATCCAAATCCATCCAGCAGTTTCAGCGTGAAGAAGTTACAAACATACACACACACCCACACACACACACACACACACACACACACACACACCCACACACACACACACACACGCACGCACAAACTTTCGCATTTATAATATGTGTGATTCCATTTTACTTAAATGTGTTTCGCCTATTTAAAATATGTAAAGACAGGTAAAACATAAAAGAAAAAATTGTGTATACGTTGTCAGGGGTAGATATAGAAATAATAATAAATAAGGTACCTTTCATCCAGAAAAAAGTACTGTTCCCGAGGGAAAGAACAATTACTTCGATTCGATCAATGGTCACAATAACGCTAGATGCGCTACGTGTCACGTATGTCACGCGGACGAATGACGGGCAAAGTGCTAGTTATTTATAATTTTATTGTACAGTCTTCCCCTCACCCTTCGCCACTTACTGCTTACCAAACAAAACTGCTATAAAACCACAAAACTCCAGATTCAGTCTATATTTATTTTCTCGTTCGCCAACCGAAAACCTAGATTTTAGAGGTCTAGTAATTAGATAGACCAACCTTGTCGGTTTGAGCACAGTTTAACTTTTATTTACTTTAGGGTTCCACTGTTTTAGTTTTTAAATACTACCAGACGGGGCTGGATACTTTGATTTGATTGAGTTAGGGCTAAAGCTCAAGAAAACGGGGGTGTTCGTAATAAATTTTCACGGAAATATGGAATCGTATTTTTTTGGAATTATCCTGCCTTGTACAAAGTGAATCGCTTATGTTCTTTCTTTTTTATATATTTATGCAATAAATAACGAATGGAAAGCTTGTTTCCTTAGAATTTGTGCTTTAATGATTGATTGAAAAAAATTGATAAAGTATTTTAATTAAAAGTCGTTTTTGTCAGTGGTTTAAACTTGTTACTATCGATTTTTCGTGTATTGTTTTCTATTAAATTGTTGGGTACTGTAGTGATTATTGTTATCAATAGTGGAAGTCAATTAGATATTTTAGCATTGAAAAAATACATATTTTTATTAGATACGCCTAAAGATTATAATCTGAGTATCTTCAAGTCACGAGTGAATCGGTTTCTTCTAGGCAAGCGTGCTCCATCGTAGACTGCATCATCGCTTAACATCAGGCGAGATGGTGGTCAAACGCAAGCCTATTATTAAATAAATAATAAATAAATAATTTTATTATTTATTTATTTATTATTAAATAAAAAAAAGATACTTTTACTATCAGAGATGCACCGAGGCGTAACGTAAAATACAATCTACCGTGTCGAATAAAAAAAAAAAAATTACATTACCTACGTCCGTTCAAGCCACGTGGATCGGCGACCTGAAAAGGGTCGCGATTGATAAACGGCAAAGAATACTTCAGAGAAGCGTGCAGTGTGTAGCGATGCGTTAGACTTTTATGTCAGAATATAGGGCTATTACTGTTGTTAGCAAAACTTAATAGGTATAAGTATCGGCGTGGATCTTGATCACAGATCGCGCATGTACTTTTTTGGCCCAATAGACAATAGACAGTTGACAATACGTAATAGAAAATAGTCCAATAGACGACGAGCATCGACTGACGAACCAATCGCGTGCAGCCTCGGCGCCCCCCGTCTCCTTCATTCCGCTAAAGAGACCGAAAAACCATCTAAGGTAACGTGACTACCTCTAAAAATAAACTATTCTCTATTGAGAATAGTTCAATAGACGACGAGCATCCACTGACGAATCACATGCAGCCTCGGCGCCTGCCGCTTTCTTCATTCCGCCAAAGAGACCGAAAAATTAACAAATGTGTAGGTGAATTTTGTGCTCAAGACTCGGCTTGTACCTATGTGACTTTTGAATGTCATTCATAAAGTAAGTAGAGATCGCCTAATCTAAAACTGAACGTTTCTCCAATGTGTTTACGCTCACATGCAAAGTGCCTACTTTGCATGTGAGCGTAGTTCTTGAGGTAAACGATTTTGAGTTAATCAGTTGCAAAAATAACTTTGTAACAAACTTATATTTGCGGTCGGAAACTGAAATACTCCTTGCTATGGAACCCTGTGCATGGTTCAACATTTTGGCCGGTTTTTTACTAAAGTGAACTCAAATAAATAATGCTAAAGCTTTCGAATAGGTTTTTCCAATGAGTTAACCCTCAAGTCATATTAACACTTCAAATGTTTTGTAAAAAAAATCTTAATATTCCAAAGAATTACATTTTTTGTAGACAAGAAAGTGTTATAATGAGGTATTAAAATTCCAACCGGCTCAGCCACTCCATTATCCTATTTTATCTCCCGGAATTAATTCCAGCTATTTTAGGCTTCCTTTTAATTATCGTAAGAATCATAGCCGTTTGCTGTCGAGATTTAGTGCGGAATTCACGCTTGCGTCCCGAAAGTTACTGATGTTTCATTGGAGAATTATTTAAATAGCTATGTGCTTAATTTTGTTTATTAGGGGTTGGATGTGTAGAAGGAATCTGTTTATAGGGTTAGTTAGGTGTATGATGTACAGTAGGTAAATTATTGTAAACATTTTGTAACAGCAGTGTGGGAGCACCATTAAACCAAAACAGTTTTTGTCGGGATAATTTTCTGTCTAGCCAGGAAAACAGGTTATTTTCATTCCGGAAAAGCGGGAAGTTAGTTCCAGATCAATGAAACAGCGGCCTAACCTATTATCTTTTATTCCCATCCACAGCTTTCATCCTATTGTCCAATATTGGAGACTTAATCATCGCATCGCCATTTCGTTTCTCCGGTAATATTGTTCCAAATTTTAAGTGACTTTTATTTGAGCTTTACGGAATTCCGATGATCTTACTACGGATTTTATTGGTGAAATGGGAATATCAGATTGAAGAGGTTCCCGTGTTTTTTTCAGTTAAGTCCTGATTTTAATTGAAAATATTTTTTTTTGTGTGAATATAGTAGTGCCTACGAATATTAATGACGAAAAAATTATATCTCTCAAATAACTGAACATGTAAAATCCATATGAAGTTTGATTATAAGAAAATTAGAAATAAACTTTTTTATAAAAACGTGAGTAATAACCGTATATAATTTTTTTTCGGAACTTAGTGTTTAATATTAGCATTTCTCACTTTTAAAGCGACTCGAGTTACCAAAGTAATAGTGACGGGGTATATAACGACAGACAACGTTTCTTTTGTTCGCAGACGCCAGGCGGCTAACGATAAGAAGTTATACGGGTGTGCCTTCAGCGTTTTAATTGATATCGTCTCACCGAGGCCGAGAGCCAAAAGTCGAATGCCGACAGCTGAATGCCGACAGCCGAATGCCGACTTGGCGCAGCGGAGATTAAAGAATATATTTATCGTACTGCAGTGGAGCGTTAAACTTATCTTTTTCAACACTCAACTTTGTGTTGAGTCTCATTATCGAGCCACTTCGTTTATTTACATACTTTGTTTAATAACAATGTTTTCAAAGTTGATTTTCGGAACGGAATCATTTCGGAATTGTGCTTATTTGGAATTTATTTAGAAAAGAAAAAATATTACATACTAATTCTATTTAAATCTATTTTGCACTTATTAGCATTCTTTGTAGGAAGGAACTACTGCCACTAAATACCTATTTATTCTTCTGTCTGGCAGTATCTCTTTTTTTAATTTGCAATGTTGGTGGTCTTCAGCGTGTTCGAGCTGCAGCTTTCTACCTGGTGTGTTTGTTTGTCATCCACTTGAAAAAAAATGATTACCTAATTAACTCTTTAGGTACTCCTATAACTGTCGAAAAAAGAAGCCATATACTGGTAGTTGGTTAAGTGACGGACATATTAAAGGAGGGTATTCGATACTAATGTAATTAATTACGGGACACATTGAAATTACGAAAAAAAAAACAGCTGTTAGATATCCTCCGTATCACCGGAAAAATTGCATGGAACAGCTGTTTTTTCATGTTATCAAGGTTAATCGAATTAGTATTGAATAATTAATACCCTCCTTAAATGTGTCCCTCGTTTAATCAGTTACCCAATAGACATAAGGATAAAAGGTGAGGTGATTAACGAAATTTAACAAGAAATTTTGGCTATTTTCTTTACCTTACCCTTTTTTTACCAGGAAGCTATTATATGAACAAAACGAAAACCTGAAAGCAAAAACCAAGTCTTGGCAGTAAGCCATGATAAATTATTCGAGGCAGTAAAGGAGGATTTGTCCGGTAATGTACTGCGATTTAATTGTTCCTCACATTGAAGTAATTATGCTTTTCGCCGAACTTTGTAATTTACTGAAAATAATACAACTTCGCAAAAAAACATTTCAATACCTTTGTTCAATACTAATTTATCTTAACACACCAGTTTGACAAATAATAAAAAAACGGACAAGTGCGAGTATGCCTCGCGCCCTAAGGATTCCGAAATATGATCATAGATGGCGCTACTGCATACCTCCAATGGCACCATCTATGAGCAGATGGCTCCACTTATGGTCCGGTGACTGACGGCGGACAACAAAGTGATCCTATAAGGGTTCCGTTTTTCCTTTTGAGGTACGGAACCCTAAAAAACTACTATTGCCGGTGGTCGATTACCTAATTATAGTGTTTGTTAGCGTTTTATATGGAAAAAAATAATAATGTTAGCTTTCTACTATTCCTTCTCTATTACTACTACTTTAACTAGGTATGCCAAATCTCATACCTTCTCTGTGTGCGCAATATGATTAAAAAGGTGTACATACAAAGTTTTCTCTTCACATATAGGTAAATAAATAGATTCAATAAAGTCGTATTCAAATCTATTGGCAACAAAACTTTATCGCAGGATAGTCGTAATTAATTAGGTATGTTTAACGAAACTATTAATTGCTCTTAATAATTTAAATCTTCGTAATTACGAGTATTTTCAAGGAATTTCACTAATCAGCAAACGTCTAAACTTTAAGCTATGAGTTAACCTAATTATTACTTTGTTTTAGTTCTGAGTTTGTATTTGTTATTCGATTATTTATGTAAGACTTATTCCTTTATTCCTGATTAGGCAATTAAAAAAGGAACGATACAATTTAAATTTTTATTAAACATTTTGATTGAGACAGGCAAGACGATGAATAAAATTATTATTTACACTTTTTAGGGTTCCGTACCCAAGGGATACCAAAATACCCTATTTAAATAATACATCAGGCTCTCTCTGGATTACTTATCAAGATTTTATTATTGTAATATTAGTAGCAAGTTAAAATAATAAGTATTAGCACAGTCTATTTATACTGTGGTATTAGATTGTGTATAGTACCTAAGTTAAGAGGGGCTCGTGGCTAAATGACAGCCGCGCTGATCGATCGATCTGCGAGGTTAAGCTGCGCTTGCCGTGGTCAGTCCTTGGATAGGTGACCGTTCTTTACACATCGAGACCCCTCCGTGCCTCGGAGAGCACGTTAAGCAGTCGGTCCCGGTTGTCATAGGAATATCTTTGACAATCGTTACGGGTAGTCAGAAGCCCTAAAAGTCTGCCAGCTGGTCTAACATTCGAATACCGATATTACCCATTAATTGGGTTGTGGAGGTCAGATGGCAGTCGCTCCACGTAAAATATTGATATTCAGCCGAAACTAGTTAGACTGGAAGCCGAACCCAATATAAATTGGGAAAAGGCTAGGCAGATGATGATAGTACCTAAGTTAAGATAAAACAGTATAAAATTCTTGGCTCTTGGATCCTAGTATGACTAGCGCATATATGACGGGCTTTTGATACTGTTGTGATTTTTTTTTAGGAATTGCGTCTCCTTTGCCGTATATTATTTTTGTAAATCTTAAGAATTTTCATTTCCGTAAGGATCTCTACCAAGTACAAAGGAATAAAATTTATTCTTGCGGAGGCCTTTTATTACGGTTGCCTTCTAATTAGAATTTTAGGTAATTTGTCTGTACAATTTATTTTCATTTGCTATGTTGTTATCAGTTGTCTGACTTTAATTCGTACTTCGGGATCGTATACTGCTAAAAACTAGTGTTAGTCATATATTTTTCCAGCTATCGTTTTCCACGACTTACAGTGAAGCGAAAGTCTTGTCAAAACTTGACAAATCTAGACTTGAAGGTCTGAAATCGCTAACAACGCTAGGTGGGCGGGTTGCTTCAAACCATCTGTATTCGTAAGTCAGTACGTAAACGTTAAGTCAGTATGAAATTGTCGTACAAGCCGCCATATTTGACGGTTACAGATACGTAACTGTAAGTTGAAACAACATGGCCTAAGATGCATGAATGGTGATAGTTTAACGTTTTTCATTTGTAGGTAACTAGATACAGTAGAACAAACATGTTACAGTGCCATCTCTATTAACAAACTTAACAAAAAACTTAACAGGTTAACAAAAAACTGTTAAAGAAATATTTGAAACAAATATAAAATAGGGATCCACCGCTATAGGGAACAGGGTCCAAGCTACCGATAGTTAGGGTGTATAGGAACCTCCTCACAATGCATGCTGTGTAACCATGTCGAAGAGAACTGCCTTTCGTATCCCTTGATTCAGCCACCTAACGAGAACCACATAAGATGTCGGCTGAAATTCTTGCGCTAAGTCAAGATATTTAATTTGTTTCTCTTTCGTAGCTTTCATTATAATTTAGTCATAGAAGATGGTAACGTTACGATATTACAATTAAATTGTTTTTGAAACGAAAAATAAATTGATAAAAATATAATCACCCCGTTTTGCGCAAACGACCTCGCTAACGAGTCTTTAATTCTTGTTCAGAAAATGCGATGTCTTTATTCACGGAACAAACAGATAACAGAGAAGTTCCGATGTTTGTAAACTTCACAGCTCTAGATACAAACTTTACCAAAACGAATAACGTGGACGATGAAAATTTTCAAACGACGTAGGTTCGCCGCACGCTATAAATATTTCATAAGGCTGTTTATTCGATTTTTACGTACAAAAGCGAACTCCACTTGAATCGAGATTTCCTCAAATCGTGACTGGAACAATATTCTTGATAGAAAACATCTTCCGAATTTATATTCGTTTGTGCATTAAGAAGGCGGAACACTTCTCTTATTTCAAATGAATAAAAGATTTATATACCTATTTGTGGATGCCGAGTTTTAGAATCTGCCGCAAAACAAAACGGATCTTTATTTTACCTACGTTAATACCTCAGACCATAGAAACAAGGAGATGTGCCAAGGCGCTATCGAGCTTGATGCCTGATCTTGATCAAATTGCTCATATTATAAACATACGCGCTGGCGATGAACCGAACACGATCGATGGTATAAATACAGTGTTTTAGTTTAGTGCTAGTGTTGAGTGACGATTAACAGTGTTAGATTGAGGGTGTGCGGAATGTTCAATGCGTGGGAGATCTTTTTATTCACAAGGAGCGCTTAATTATGCGCGTAATTGTGTCGAAAAATGCACTAAAAGTGGCATCAGTTGTTCCCGTACTAATTTGCTATGATGGCATAATATCTCCTTGTTTCTATGATCTGAGGTTAATACCTATTAAGTTTGAGTCTACGTCCCAATTTATAAAGGCTTTACGTCAGACTTCATAAATCCCCATATGGTAGGTACTTAAACCTACATATTGAGGGTTTTATAAGTTAAGTATTTGAAATTTTATAATATTACTAGACTTTTGCCCGCGACTCCGTCCGCGTGGACTACAATGAAATGACCAGTTTAAATTACCTCCGTAGTGTAGGGTGGCTAGTACTACCAAGAGGTCAAGCTGTATCTCTAGTTTATCCCACCGGAATTAGATAAAACGTGGCTTAGATTTTAAGTTGAACCCCAAGCTATCGAACTGTGAAAACCATATCGAAATCCGTTCAGTACTTTTTGCGTGATGCGCGCACAAACAGACAAAGAGACAAAAATTCAAAAAAAAATATTTTCGGCCATGGTTACGTCCCAGTACCCTATCCCGACGATATTATTTCTGGAATATCTTTAATGTACAGACACGGCTTTTTTACAATTTTATAAAAGTATAGATATTTGACCAGAAAAGTTTTAGGTTTGCAAGTGACACATTAACTTTATCATCATGAAAGGAAAAATATAAAAAAAAAACTCCACTAAAGTCACGTGTATTACCTGTTCATGAAAGTAAAAAGTATACTAAAGTATATCAACAAGACATAATTTTATTTAAAACCACATAAACAAGAAAAGATAAAAAATCAAGTAACATTTCAAACAAATGTTTAAAAAACTAATTAGCTTCTAATCCTAAACTTCTAACTTCTTCTTCCTAAGTATTAGGAACTTATAACTAGTTTGTTTATCATAGCCAATTAGGCTTTTGTAAATTAATTTCATTCATTAAAACCTTTTGGCGAACAACCCACCAAAACTGAGGACTATACGAAAAGTTATCCGGCATTTCTGACTCCAGGGGATTTACAACTTTATATCAAAAGGTCAGGTTCAGAACACTTAATACCTTGAACCTGACAACTGAAATGAACGTTCCTACTCCATTATTATGTATTAACGTTTTGGTTAAGCTGAACATTCACCGTCAGTCTATCGCGCCAAATGGCGTGATACACAGCCAAGATTTTCCGTGCCGTATTCCACATTCTCATGCCATTTGGCGTCACGCCATTTGACCGGGAGTGTAAAAGTCTTGCACCATGGCAGGACCGATTTAGAACGAAAGTCCAAATGGTGGAGTGAAGCCCTGAGTGGCCTAATTATTGGTGTCCATCCATTTGACTTCAGTTGATTGGCACCACGCTGAATGGCGTGACCGTGAATGTTCCGTTTTAGAGGGTAAGACCACAGACATATTAACCATTGGAAGCGTGACCCTTAAAAAGGTATAAAATTCAGATTGACTAACTTTTGGGGGACGAGTGAGGGCGGTATACCTATTGCTTATCTTATTCCACATATAGCGCTGTCATTGTCCTGACAAAACTATATCGCAGACTGGCTTCTGACCTCAGTTTGTAACGACGCTATTCTCCTCCTCCAATCTTTCACCACTGACCTCTTCATGCTTCTAAATCCCAATTTTAATTTAGAATGTCGCACGGATATGTCATTTATTTTCATGTTTTCCATTGATTCCGATACCGTCACCTATAGCGGACACAAGTCATGGTACCGCTGTAGTTGTCGTAGTCATTACATTAATGTAAAACAGTTATTCCTTATAATAAGTAAACCTTGATTTCCTCGTGTTTTCTAATTTCATTATGTTTATCCTGAAGGCCCTCAGAGCTAACTAAGGACTTAAAAGGGAACCACACCGGCACAAGTTCATGGCAAGGAGATAAAAGCGAGAACTGGAACAACCTTGTGTCGCGTCCTGTGAATTAGTATGTCTAGGGATATGATCGGTCTCCACTAAATAAGATCGACACTTTTATCGACGTTTTTATGGCGGTGTTCACCTTCATTTAGATATTTTGGGACGAATGTGTCTCGACCAGACGTTCGTTATGCTGGCCAGCAAAGGTTAGGTGGGCAAATGCTACAATGCCATTGCCCATTCAGGACCATATAGTTATAAGGTAGGTACCTACTAACTTTAGCTCGTGGTTGCGCCTGCGTGAATGTTGGAAATCATCCCACAGGCCCGTATTACCGATTAAAAAGGAGCCTACACCACTCTCTACATTTATGCAAAAAATAATGTCAAACCGAGTCTTGAAGTATCAGTTAATTTGAGTTACTCACTGAAGGTATCTCTCGTTCAGATGCGTGTCTCAAGTAAGCGTAATTTACTTGAGAGCCAATGTTTGTACAACACGACACTTAAGTTTTACTCATTGATATAACATACAAAGTAATCTTACCCTTATATCTTAGCAGATAAAGATGATTTTGGGTTGAGAATTTCCAGCTTATTAGAAAATGGATGTGGGTGATTGTAAATGCGTATTGGGACGGTAAATTAAAACGTGATCTGCGACGTATAAATAACCGAAATACGCTCGGAGCAATTTATTTCGCTTAACTTTTGCTCCAGGTTGCTGAGCAATGGAATTGGAGAAAAATGTCGGATGCTCAGTTGTCTGAAACTGTGCTGCTGCCGTGATATTGGATAATAATGTTTAGGGTTGTGCCTATCTCGTAATCAGGCAATTCAATTAAATATTCAATAGAGTATGAAAATTTAAATAAAAAGTAAAATGTTTATCTATACTAACATTGCAATGAGGTAAAGTTTGTAAGTTTGTATGTATGAGATAATTTCCAAAACTACTTTTCCGATTCTAAAAATTGTTTCAATGATAGGATTATTCCTGAGAGCTACTTTTTATTATGAAAAAACGGACAGTTCCTGTGGGTCACGCGGACAAAGTTTCGGGCAAAATTATACAGATAAAGTCAACCTCAATGTATTTTTTTATAATTATGGTAAAGGTACGAGTTCGTAGAAATACCTTTCGTACCTAGTAACACGTCGTCTATAAAAATACATAGAAACCAGTAGAGTCGCGGCGACACGTTGCCTGCTGCTGCTGTCTGTACCTACTCGGCTACCAACTCGTACCTTAATGTAAAAATTTTGTATTTTTTGCGATAACTTTATTTTTCGTCAAACATTTCATCAGCCAAAATAACATCGAGCTGAAAATAATTTCTTAAGATACTGAAACCAATTTTATCCGAATACAGATTCACATCACGAAATGAATATACGTTTCGTAGAATGTGAGCGTATTTAAAAAGTAATCAAGTTTGCAATCTTTGTGTTTAATCGAAAAAACTATAAGATCAAAACCTTTTCTGCATACTAATCTCGATCCATATCTGATACAGGGAGGAAAATATGCTTCTTTTATTTACTAAAGTTGCAAGGTTTTAGCTATCTACTACAACTATAGTAAGTATGTACTACGTGGGTTTACTTATTAGATGATTGTAATATTAATAAACAGGGTGTAAGGTTAAACGGGGGTAGGGATACCAAATGACAGGATTTTGGATGGACAGACAGACAGACGGACAGACGAGTATGACGAAATTATAAGGGCTCCGTTTTTGTCATTTAGCTTGAGCCCAAAAAAGGCATTCAAACGTATCATATTAAAGCAGGTAAAACATTATTTAAGTTTGTGTGATTTTTTATTGTAATAAAATGTAAAATAATTGAATTAAATTAAGTAAATAGAATTTATTGGGCTTTAAAATTGTACGTTGAGCCACGTATTAGATATATTTTTTGGTTAGACTGAAAGCTGAGCCCAAGATAGAAAAAGAATGAAGTCAAAAGCAGTCAAAACTTTAACCCAATTACGTACAAAAACAAATAAAAAAATAATTTAAATACTCTTGAAATACTCGATCACACCAAACTAATTTCATATCTGTACCGACTTACACAATCTGAAGCCCAGCGTTCTATGGGCGTTTGCCAGTGCCCTTTTTATATTTTTATTAATGCGATCTCGTTGAGCGTCGATTTCTGATAAAATTACATTTACATTTCCTACGTACCTATCCGATTTTCATTTTAACGTTAACTCTTTCGAGTAATGTCGGCACACTTGAGTTCACTCGCCTCGGGACATATTTAATATACGAAATGCAGATTCAAAGATACGTATATGTCAGCGGTTTTCATTTTACTGAAACAAGAAATTATATAATGTACACATAAGGTCTTTAATTTTACTGAAACAAGAAATTATATAATGTCCACATAAGGTCTTTAATTATACATAGAACTTCACTGTTTGTATTATGTTTGCACTACCAATATAGGTAGTATTTTTAGAAGAGATTTTTTGTTCATAATAGTACAAAAATGTTTTACAGTGTTTAGCAAAAATCGGATTAAGTACTTGATGCTTATCAATATCTACTAAAACGTTATTTTACTATTATTTCCATCCTCAGGATTAACGACATGGGTTCATTAACCTTTTCACATAAATACTTATAAAAAAATATAATGTGAAATGAGATTATAATGATCTGACATAGGTTTTTTGTATAGAAAAGTAAAAAAGTATAATAAATTGCTTACTAACAAAAACTACACAATGAAGTTATAAAACTTCAAAGTAACGTGACACGCAAAACTAAACGTCGTCGTAGGAACAGTAAAAAAAAGAAAACTTTATGTTCTAACGTAGCAGCGTAGCACTTTCGTAGCGGTGTCTACAAGCCTACAGCGTAGATCAGCCAGTCTAGTCGCGTCGGCGTTGCTGGGAGCACGCCGCGTCGCGGTACCGAAACGAACATTTAATACGAAAGTAAACAAATAAAATGTGATTATAAACTTTGTTATAACATGATAGTAAGTGATCTGACAACTGTTGAAGATATATCCCGCAGTCAAAGGTAAAGTTTGCCCAGTTTTTACGTATAACGGTCACCTTAAAAATTATTTGTATGTAATTAAATTGTTAGCAATTAATTAGAATTGTTTGAGGGTCAAATGGGTGACAGGTGTGACACGTTTACGTTCGTTACGTTTACGTTTATGTTCAATAAGTAAAATCGATAAAGCTAATTATACAATTAATTAACTTGTTTCGCCTCGAAACTTGGTTACGAATTTATTGTTCAAAAATAATGTTATATCAAAATTGAAATATATACATTATAATACAATACAATATTGGTAGCAGCATCGAAACGATATTATTGTAATAAAAACGAAGTAAATAATTAATTAATAACCATTTAATTAGAAACGTCAAATAGCCAAAAAAACAGATAAGTTTGACAACCCTAAATAAAATAAAAAATTAAATTTCATAAAGTTTATCATTAAATAAATCGTTTCATTTAACATTTACAAATATTTTGAGCCTAAATGACAATTTATATGAGTCAAAGTTATCATTAACATGAAGTTGTGTAAAACAATTATTAAACATAATTAATTAAAAAATAATCAAAGGATTAACGCTTTACCGTAATTGTAATGTTGATATAACATATTATTAAGGCAACTAACTTTCCGAAAATTACTAAATTACTATACACCTCTGCCTAACCCTTCGATGGATACAGTCGTGATGTTATGAAACTATGTTGAATAAAAATGTTGAATAAAAAAAATATAAAAAATATGCTTACCTATTAAAATAGTGTTTCGCCCACAGCGAGGTGGTAACACCCAATCCAGCGGTGGTTAGGGATCCAAAGTGAGGGTCTACTAACGCTTATTATCAATCGATAATAAGCGTTATAGAAAGCACACCGAAGTTTTTTGATATTACCATTTTTCATGTTTTTTCACAACCTTCAACCCATTTGTTTCCCGTGACATTGGGGACGGGTTAAAAATTTATACAAGTGCACTATGCTGTCAAAGGGCTCTCACGTATAGAATTTGACGTATTACAAAACAACTGGCGTCCAGTGTTTGAATGAACGTAAGACCAAGGCGTAAAAATAGCATCATCTCATGTATGTTTTATACAAAAAAGTAATTTATTTTTAAAATAAATCACTGTATAAAATATTATGGATTTATTTTGATTAAATTTAAAACTTTATAAAACTCGTTTAACTTTTTTAACTAGCTACTTAATAACAATTTTTGAACTTTTAATTTGACGTCATAGCTTATTAATATGGCTTATGATTGGATATTTACTGTTTTATAGTAATGCGCACTCAAACGATCACACCACAAAGAAAAGTTTTAGTGTTCGTTGTGTCCCGAGCTCAGCACTGAAAATCGATGTTGTTGGTGTGGAAAAAATAATCAAGTTGGAAAAAAGAATTTCAATGTCACATCACGTAATTTTTCTGAGTGATGACCTTTTCGCATACAAATGCGACGCATTATTTTTTTCCTATCTTTTCATAATAATAAATATTCATAATTTTTTTTTATTGTATTTTTTCATATTTCAAAACCTTAACCATAATACGTGTTTCTTTATTGGAAAAGAAGTGCCCAAATACCAATTTCCACGACTAACTTCAAACATAATAATACTTTATTTTGTTTCCGTTTTTATCTGTGTCCATTTGCATTCAAATAAAAAATATTTCTTGCTTTCTTCTTTCTTTCTGTCTAGTCACATTTCTTTTGTACCATTCATCATAATTTTCATAATTGTAACACAAGGCGCTCCAGCAATTTTGAAGATTTAAATGTTCTTGTTCTTCCAAAAAAATAAGACATTATGGCGTAAAAAAATGTAAAAGAGCCTGTCAGTGTACATATTTCGTTTGAAATATTATAATTATTATAAATTATTCACTTTGAAGTAAACGTGGCGTTTCCTCTGTGGCTATTAATTTTGTTCTTAGAAAAAAATATTAATTTGAGCTAAGTACGTGTTTTATTGCCTAGATTAAAACTCAGATAGTAAGTTCTAATTTATTTTCATAATTATTTTTATTTATTGTATGTACCTAGTGTTATCTCATAATTAGGTACACGTAATAACAAAGTATTTACATGCTAATAAGAAAATAAAAAAAATATAAGAAAAAAAAAATAAGCATTAAAATATTCGTCCGCATCGCTGTTAATTAATAAGAAGTACAAAAATTAGGTATATAACCGTTATTTGTAACAGTTGAAGGATTATTATGTAGAAGTTATCTGTCTGAAAATTACTATTACCCAGTAATATTATAGTGGTATAGCTATGTAGTATCAGAGTCGTTAACATTTGCAGAAAATACGCAAATCTTTATGTGTGGGCGAAAATTTGCATACTTTTGACAGCATTTGCAATATGGAATGTTAGTTTGCCCATAAGGGATTTGCATATAAATAAACCAAATGAGAGGGACTATAAAACGAAATTATTGAAAATTCTATTCATGAATACTCCAGGAGCTGATGAGATATTTATTTATTATTAATTTAGGTAATGTTATTAGGTACCTACCTAAGCCCAACAAAAGCGTATGAATAGTTTGATTGTGGTTGGTAGTACTATTGAGTTCAGTTTATGATCCCAACAAAAATATTTTAGACTAAAGTACCTACCTACCTTTGTTTTAAAATAATCTTCAGCACTTTAAATTTGTTCGATTTATTAGGTTAGAGCCCGAAAAAAATGAGTACACATTTATTTTAAAAAAGGGACCTCAAAAATTTAATGAAATGGGACGTTACATCTGTGTTATCTCGTAATAGGACAAAGTCACAGCATAAACCGCCAAATGCCAGTGTTTATGTTGGTGATCATTCTGAAAAACAAGATAAGCATTTATAAAAGAATATTTTTTTTTATTGAGGTAGGTATTTTTATAACATAATATATTTTTAAAATAAAATTAAATACCCAAAGACTTATTCCATGTAGTATAATTTCGCGTCAGTAAAGTTTTTCACCATTGCCTCCTTATTAAATCTCTAAACTGATAAATTCCCGACTCACTCGCATTTTTAGTGAGGTGTTATTTAAATCTTTTGACTAGGCCACCTTTAAATTTGAGATGTCTGGCTAGTTGACAAAGAATTCGTTCGCATATAGGTAAATTTATCCAAAAAATAGTTCTTGAAAATCTCTCGAAGAACCCATAATCCTCACATTTCTATGAAGAGTAAGTTGTTCTTAATGTTTTTTTGCATTTCGTGACAACTCTGTATGTGTGCAAAAAGAAGATAAATGTATTGTCAATTCTTCCTATAATAATCTGAGGTGTAGAATACCTACAATTTATTAAATTGCCCCACCGATTCACTTGATACTTAACTAAATGTAGAACATTTCGTTGTGAAATGAAATAAAATTACCTTCGCCATTTTGGATGACGTCACGTGCTATGATACTCTGCGGGAACATACGAATGTAACGACGCATCATTTGAGTAAATAGGTTGAAATCTCAGATCATAGAAACAAGGAGCTGTGCCAAGGCGCTATCGAGCTTGATGCCAGATCTTGAGCAAATTACTCACATTAAAAACGTATGCGCTGGCGACGAACCGAACACGATCGATGGTATAAATACAGTGTTTTAGTTTAGTGCTAGTGTTGAGTGACGATTAACAGTGTTAGATTGAGGGTGTGCGGAATGTTTAATGCGTGGGAGATCTTTTTATTCACAAGGAGCGCTTAATTATGCGCGTAATTGTGTCGAAAAATGTACTAAAAGTGGCATCAGATGTTCCCGTACTAATTTGCTATGATGGCATATCTCCTTGTTTCTATGATCTGAGGTTGCAGCCTACTACATTATCCGCAGAATAACATAATTCATAAACAGTGGATACCACTAAATGAAAATTAACCTTAGTAAAAGCTTAAAATAATTATTTACGTAGGTATTATAGAGCCAGCTAACTTAAATTCAAATCGGCTTTGAAACTAATTATTTATTTACTATTAAATAGATAGATTAAACTTCAATTACAGTAAATTTACTATTTAGATCTAATTTAAAAATCTTTATTTCGAGCATGCAAATGTATCAATTTCTATAAAATATTGAATTATGGTAATCCAACATTCTATGAATATATAAGTTTTATACCGAGGGACCGCCATCTAACGAAAATATTCACGATTACATCGATGCATGATTTATTATTTAATGAACGGGCTAAACCTATGACCTTTCACCGACATAAATAACTCTATATACGGTACTTACTTATATTTCTAAATAATACCATCATGGAATAAAGCGTGAATTTTACATATGAAAGCATCAAAGGCTCGAACAGTGAAGTGAAAGTGCTGAAAGTCGCATTGTTATCAAACTCATGCAAAGCCTTGGCGCGTTTTCATCAAAAACGTATCAAACGAAGTAAAAAGTATATTAAAAAAGCGGATTTATGCTTATCCACAAACTAACTGTGACCCACGACTTTACTACGTCTAACGTTCAAAATTTTCTGAGACGCTTCCATCTCTTTTTATGTGCCAAGTTATCTCTTATCACAATCAGTTCATTTGAACGTACATTAGAAGATAAACAGAGAACCAATTAAAAATGCAGATGTGTTTATACATATTATGAGCAGAAGGGCACAGATAAAGAGAGAATGCCACAGCGGGATATCTTGCTCAAATCTAGAGCAGCCCGACTAGAGAAGTACCTCCACCTTACAGAGTACCACAGCCAAAATAACGCAACTCTTCAGTAATGTTGTGTTCCTGTAGTGAGTAAGGTTACCAGAGCTTAAAAATGCGCTGTGTTGACATCAGGAAACCTGTTTTTCGTCTAAATTTTAAACGGTCGATAACGCGCATGTGTTACTCGGTGTTGCAAGCATTTCACAGGCTAAACCGCTCAAACTACATGTGACCTAATGGTATTACTGTTTGTATATACCAATTAAACTTCAGTTTACCTTGACAAAAATAAAAAGCAATAAAAGGGAAATGCACACAAATTGACCTCTATTGCGAACTAAAAGTTATGGCCTACTACAGGTTACCCTTATCCAGAAGAAAGCAAACATTTGCCAAGAAAAACTTTTGTAGTTTTAGTTTCGATTGATTTATAGAAAAGTTAAGTGTAAGACGGGAGGCTAGTTGGTTTATACTTTTTTATGTCCATTTACGGTTGGCGTAGATGAAAGAGAAATCAATTTGAACGAAATTTTGTTGATGTTTTTTATCTCGTTTTATACAGAAGATCCAAAACTTTTGATATTTAATTTCCACATACTTACGATATTAATTTGCGAATATTATTTATATATAAAACTGATCCCAAAAGAACTCAGAAAGGCCGATTTTATGCACATAAGTACCTACTTAAACATAGCATGTCTTTTAATTCCCGACTGTAATGAATGAAATATAAATTAAATTATATTGGATAGAGTTACATACTGCTGGGTTTTTACCTAATAATAAAAATAAAATCACAGTAGGTACAGATTTCCCGATCAGATTAGATTTATGGATCCAAGAATTGTCTTTTAAAACAAAGAGTTATGCCGTATACACAATACAGCGAAAGCGAAACAAAAGAGTAGCGTAAGCGAACCGAAAAAGTGTAGATACCGTACCTATTTTGTTTTATACTAGCACTTCGCCCGCGACTTCGTCCGCGTGTCCCACAGAAACTGTGCATTTCGAGATTAAAAGTAGCCTATGTTATGTTAAAAATTCTTTCACTAATAGATACTACTCAGTGATAATGTAGCTTACATTATCACTGAGTAGTATCTATATTAGTGAAAGAATTTTTAAAATCGGTCCAGTAGTTTCGGAGCCTATTCGGTACAAACAAACAAACAAAAAAATTTTCCTCTTTATAATATTAGTATAGATGACATAGGTATCACATATTGCACGCAAACGAAACCGAATCAAATTCATCAAAACAAGCTAAAAATAATTTTGTAATTCGCTTGTATTTTGTTTCGTTTTCGTCGAATTGTGCTACGGGACCTACGGGCCTTTTTCGAAGGACAAACAAAATACTAATAGCTAACGATCGTTGAACAAAACCGATTTCTATCAGACCTGTCTTTTCTCGTTTGTCGGTCGCATTATGGCCCGGTTTTGATTGACATTATTACGTCAAATAATTCAACGACTTTCCAGTGAAATGTTTTTTGTATTTCTGTTGCATGGAACCAATTTAGTGCCGAGTGTTCCTGGTTTTGTGGTATAATATTTGATAATATTGTTGTGCAAAAATGAAAAAACTTTTCAGTTTTTATATTA
Source organism: Thalpophila matura (assembly GCA_948465475.1). Classification (NCBI taxonomy): domain Eukaryota; kingdom Metazoa; phylum Arthropoda; class Insecta; order Lepidoptera; family Noctuidae; genus Thalpophila; species Thalpophila matura. The sequence continues at coordinate 5,605,835 of OX419183.1, read as the reverse complement.
AATTAGCTGTCCACGTGACTTCGTTCACGCAGGACTTTGACAAATAGTACTTTTTTGGTCATAATACTCGCTAGATGGCAGCAATAGGGTTTACAAATATTTATATTCCTATCTCTGGCTCCTGCAAAATATCGAATTGGAACACACGAAAATTTAAGTTATAGTATTCCTGTTTAAATTCCTAAAATTTTTCCTAAACTTTTAGACAGACAGAAAAATCTAAAACTGGTCATTATGATTCGTCGTAGGCATCGCATAAATAGCATTTTTTGCATTTATTTTAAAATCACAAACTTTACACTTCAATTTTATTTAAGTAGGTAATAAAAACCATGATTAGTGAAACTTTTTAATCAAAATATCAAACACCACAATAAATTAAGGTCGTGATAAAATATTGAGAGGTCATCCTATATGAGAATTCAACAGAACGCATTTCATTCCAAAGATTGCCTTAATAAACGGCCTTCGGATGTTTTTCTTTAATTCGTCTTCCCGACCTTCGCTAGACCATTAATTTGTCTAGTGAGCCGATTTACGATTCATGTTCCGGTTCGTTTTCGCCTTTCAAGAACTTTTCTTTTACTACAGTAAATCCATTTTAAGGCTTGTACGTGGGTGATTGTCTAATTAACTTAGAAAAGAACGACTGCCTTATATAGTCGCAAACGTAACCGCTGAGCGTGGAGTCCTAGGTTCGATTCAAAAACAAATAAAAATAGTTAAAACCGCCTTCAAAAAGATCACAACAATGCTGTGTGTGATAGTTTTCCTTCGGCATCGACTTCCAAAACTGTTTCACACAACGGTATTCTGATCTTTTTGATGGCTGATAAGACTTATTTTTAAGTGATTTTTCTATTTTGAGTAATATAAACACACGCAATTACAGCAATAGCGTGAATTCGTTACCACTAACCGAACCTACACACTTTGCTGTGTAAATTAACACATCGTCAACATAAATATAGTGAATCAAATACAGTAATGAAGCTGGTTTAAAAACTACTCAACTAAAGTTAATAGTTATATGGACGAACAAAAAAATACAGTCGAATTGTAAACCTCGTTCTCTTTGAATTCTGTTAAAAACAGACGGCGAGCGATGGGCAAAAATGTTGACCAAATGTTCCTTTTCTGTTACAAAATATTTAAATAATCGTCTGTGTTGTCAACAGATGAAAGCGTGGAGTGCGCACGAGCAGGACACATCGCTGCCATGCTGTCGGACGCTGCACGTCAAACACGCTGCCTACGCAAGTGCCCTCTATACCCTGGTAAGCACACTATTAATCGTCAATTGAATTTTAGGTAACTTTGGGAACTTGCTAAAGTTGATCTCATCTTACTGAGTTTTTTCTATGATCTCAGATAAAATAGAAAAAAGAGATATGCCATCATAGCAAATTAGTACAACACTGAAATCGCAATAAAATCAGCTGTTCCATACATTTTGTTGAGTTATTTGAGCATAAATGTATGGAACCATCTGATTTTTTTTTCGCGATATCAGGGTTGGTCCCATAGTAAAAGTTGTTCATAATGATGAGTACAATTACCCCTTTAAATATTTCCACTGTCTTACCTACCACCTGTATGTATACAGTATCATCAATTCAGCTTACCCTAAAACTTTAACGTCGTAATCTCAGATCATAGAAACAAATTGTATTACACAGATTACACCTTGTTTCTAAGATCTGAGGTCGTAATGATAAACAATTAAGGTGATTTGCTTATGTTGCTTCACATAACATTGTTTAGCTATTATCAAGAAATAAATCAGTATGTTTTGATATAACTTACGAGTTATATAATTCACCACACGTAATATTATCGACAAACTGATGACAGTAAAATCGATAAAGATTAGTATTCATTAGAAAAGGTTTACAAGTGGCAATACATACTAGATATTTAATAACCGTGGAACCAAACAGGTGGTACCTAAAGTTAGTAGCGCTTGCTGTCACTAGGTTAGTTAAAATCTTACAGCTACTTAGCAGCTTTTTAATAAAACACGTTTTCACGGATTACATTGTGTATAAGTATCGGCAGGGATCTTGATCACAGATCGCGCATGTACATTTTTGGCCCAATAGACAATAGACAGTTGACAATACGTAATAGAGAATAGTCCAATAGACGGCGAGCATCGACTGACGAACCAATCGCGTGCAGCCTCGGCGCCCCCCGTCTTCTTCATTCCGCCAATGGGACCGATAAACCAGCCAATGCGCAGGTGATGTTTGTGATCATAACCGATGCCGCTAGTTATACCTATACTATTTAATTTTTGTTTTCCTGACGTTTCGAACACTTTGCAGCGTTCGTGGTCACAGGATGACTGACCTGCCTGTTTGTTCTGTACCGACACGCGGCGTGACATCACCGCGAAAACTGCCAATTTGTTTACGATCGTTCGATAGAGAATGTCACGGTGAGATTCTCCCTCGAAAGTTCGCAAACAAATGGCAGTTCTCGCGGTGAATGACGCTGGCCAAATGACAGTCGCGGCAAGCAAAATTTAACAAAGAGGTAGCCTTTTTTTTTTTTTTTGAGGATGGGAAATCATCAAATGCCCCCTCCCGCTCTGGGCGGAGCGGAAGGGAGTGTCAGACTCTTACTGACTAAAACCCACCCATGTTCCTTCCTTAGCCCTTTTGTCCGGGTCAGCGGTATCCCTTCCGGACAATCCCACTTTCCCGGCACAAAGAGGTAGCCTAGAACCTGGAAAAGCACATAAGCAACTTTTCATCCATTTTCATGCAGACGAAGTCACGAGCAACAGCTAGTGCATAATAATAATAACTAGATTTAAAACTTGAAAAAAGACAATAACATCATATAGCAGTATAGCTCTTAGTTTACAGGTGAATATTGCCTCCCTCAGATCATAGAAACAAGGAGATGTGCCAAGGCGCTATCGAGCTTGATGCCTGATCTTGAGCAAATTGCTCATATTAAAAACGTACGCGCTGGCGACGAACTGAACACGGTCGATGGATTAAATACAGTATTTTAGTTTAGTGCTAGTGTTGAGTGACGATTAACAGTGTTAGATTGAGGGTGTGCGGAATGTTCAATGCTTGGGAGATCTTTTTATTCACAAGGAGCGCCTAATTATGCACGTAATTGTGTCGACAAATGTACTAAAAGTGGCATCAGTTGTTCCCGTACTAATTTGCTATGATGGCATATCTCCTTGTTTCTATGATCTGAGTTACCTCCTATCTATTTGAACTCCTTTGTGAAAACAAGGGAAACTTACGACCCTCTTGGGAGAAGATCCTCCTAACTGGAGTACGAAACTTCGTTAAATGCATTACGCTACCAGAATAAATACAATGATATTTATCTTACCTACACAATAAATTACATCAATAAATTCGGCCTTCTGAGACTTCTGAAAAGTATAAAAAACCGGCCAAGTGCGTATAGGACGCACCATGTTGGGTTCCATAACAAGGAGTAGGTATTTCAGTTTTCCGACCGTAATTATAATTTTGTATTTCATAATAATTATTATGAAAATTTTCCGGTTGGTTAATTCAAAACCGATTATTTTTGTGAATTCTACTTCCTCATATTTTTTTTTTTAATTTTGCACCCTATATTTGAAAAGTTAGAGGGAGAAAAGACACTTTTTACCACTTTAGAACCGCATTATGTCACCAAATAATCACCTAAAATGAAATAGTCACTTAGACACCTGTATGTTATTCCAAAGACCTATTCAACAATGAAAATTTTTTTTCGTAATTACTGCCTACACTCCTTTACGGCGGCGGTTCACAGAAGACATGAGAAATTTCATGTATAAAGTGCTAATAGTCTCCGAGTAAAAAAGCTGAGACATACGGAGGGACAGACGGACAGGACGAAATTATAAAGGTTCCGTTTTTGCTACTTATCTACGGAACCCTTAAAATATCTTTGATACTTTTTGTAGTAAGATATAAAAATAGCTCCAGTGTGACATACAATCCGCCCACGAATGTGCCGAGGCATAAGACAAGCATGAAATTTTTCTTAGCGCTTTTCCTTTTTCCCGTATTCGGTTTATCCGGTTTTCCGTAATCGTATTACTACGCATACGGGATTTGAAAATTGTCAGCGACTTTGTCTCTCTTGATCGATGATTTTTTTATCTGAGTTGGGCCGATCCGTCAAATGTTTTTGGAATATAAACATAGATATAACTGACTCATGCATGATGTACGAGATAATTCTGTTTCTAAAACTTAAAAAGTTCATCCACCATCTCACAAAAGTATCAGATTCAGTAAAGGCTCTTTCAATTTAAACGATCGGTGTCGGACTGCTGTCGTGCGGTAATCGTGCGGCAGCCGTGCAGGCATCGTACAATAACCAGACGGCTCTCTCGACGTCTCAACTGTATGGAAAAAAAAAACTTTTTTAACAAAAAATAACCGACTTTGGTTTTTGTTTGCTTTTTTTTGCCACCGACTTCCGAAAACAAAATTATTATTTTCTTTGTAGTGGATTTTTGAAGTCGGTTATTTTTTGTTAAAAAAGTTTTTGATTTTTTCCTTCTTAGTTCTTTATCCCGTGTTAGATTACTTTCACGAATTCGTTCAACAGTAAATCTTCTACGGAGTGTGTACATTTATGCATATAACTTTGTACATAGGAATGATTACATAATGTATTATATACTAAAACCTTCCTGAAAGTATTTAGATTTCGTTAGTGAAAACCCCATCCAAATCGAATCAGTAGTATTTGAAAAAATCGCGCACATACAAACATACATACATACATACATACGGGACGAATACAGAACCTCCTTTTTTGAAGTCGGTTAAAAACAACCGGCGGTGCACAGTGCGTTACCCACATGGCTGCCACACAAATACCACATGGCAGCAGTCCGACACCAATCGTCTAAATTGAGAGGGCCCTAAGTATTCTATATTCTGCCGCATTCAATTCAAACACCAAAACTACAAACTTAAGCAACGAAATCCGAACAACTTAAACAATTCTGATTCTGCAATCTAAACGCTGATTCTAGCTCTAAAACAATTCGTCTATATCCTACACACAGACGGCCTAGTCTTGATATTATATTCGGTAGAGAAGCAAGCCGTATCCGCCATTTGCTACGTGTGACGGCGTAATCAGCCTGTTGCTTTTACTTTGGCCTACGGGCGAATACGTGCCTCCTATTTATAATATGTATGGGATATATGTCTAAATATAGAGACATACGTGGGATAAAGTTTCTACTCATAAAACGCACCTTTTGTGAAGACTGATTTAACCCGAGTTATAACGCTTTTTTTTTTTATTAAGATTCTTAAAATAATAATAAAATAGAAGAGTGATTTAACCCGATTTATAACGCTTTCTTTTATTTATCTTAAATAATAAAATATGTTCTATTTTACTGTGTTATGTAGGCGAGGTGGCTCATATACGGAATTAAGCTTGCTTGTGAACAACAAACAAAACAAAGCAAATTGGAGCTTTAGGGAGAAATTACATAATAACTATAAAATTACGACTAGTTTGAATAGCTGACGTGCAGAGAATCCGTTGACTGTTTTTTTCACGTCAAAACCTATTTATATCAAATCAAAATAATTTAAATCGAAGCTTGTCAATCATAATAATTCTAACTCGCCTACACAATAAAACCTCTACAGTAATACAGTACTACAGTGTAGCTCGCAGTTTGTATGGAACCCAAGTGAATAACAATAATGTTGAGATGAGGGATTACTTGAGTGCTAGCGCGGTTACTACGCTGACTACGCTGGCTACGCTGACGTAGCATTTAACTGAACTGCTACGTGTAGATTTTTTTTTCAAACTTTGTTTATTAACATTATCGAATTTTGGTCTGTGGCGATGTTTGAATAAGGGGCGACGCAGACGACATACTTTTTGTGCGATCGAGTCAGCCGCGCTTTGCAGCGCTCGAACAATCTGTTCACTAAGTTTCGCAGATTGTTCGAGCGCTGCAAAGCGCTGCAGACTCAATCGCACAAAAAGTCTGTCGTCTGCGTCGCCCCTAACAGTAGCCAATTTACGACCTAATACCCAAACTATTAGGAGTTAAGCAGATATGTTTTTCATAGGTGCTTATACCTGGATATTATTTGATTTCTTTCAACAGAAAGTCGGTCGGACTTCTGGCCGAACAGAAATAACACACAATATTAATTATTGGAGAGCCATTAAAAGTTTTCACGGATAAGGTAATATGTAAAATGAATTAAATGCCTATTATACCCTATGTCACGACGAGACGAATCTAACAACATCTCTTAATCATGCTAACAGCCATCAAACCGTGTAGGCTATAGAGCATGCTAAAGAAGAAAAGAAGACACATACACTCGAAATACATTACCCTCCCTCTGGGGCAGTTGGGTAAGGGTGCGTTTCCAATGACGCGGAGCTAGGTGGAGTAAAGAGGAGCGGACCGTAAAATGTCAATCAAAGTCTTTTCACTGATACTGTGTAGAGATCTCGAGCACTGTGATTGGCCAATTCACGGCCCGCTCCTCTCCACTCCGCCCAGCTCTGCGTCAGTTTTTTTTTTTTTTTAATGTTATAGGCGGCAAACGAGCAGACGGATCACGTGATGCATGCGCAGCATGGCTCTCCCACGGTAAGAAACAGTGAGAAGAAACGCACCCTTATTATGATCCTATTAATTATAGATACTAATTGAATTATGTCTATATAAAAAAAACGAATCACTCACATTTTACTAGGCGATTTCAATTAATTTGCACAGAATCTCTTTCTGCAACGTAGGTAGAATCCGAATCTTTTTCTACAAACAAGTAAAGCTAAGGATTACTTTATATCCCTAGGGATTACTTGATATTACTCGTATATTCCTCAGAAGTAAGTATGAAAAATATTCTCATTGCTACATATAAGCGAGCGTAATCAGCCTGTTGCTTTTCTAAGGCCAGTGGACGTGCCTCCTATTTATATAGAAGAAGACATCCAAATTTAGAAACGTACGTGAGATGAGTTACCTAACATTTACCTTTTGATTAATATTTTACTACAGCTTTGAAGTACATTTAGGGCAAGGTATGACGATAATATTACTGGGATCTTATAAGGTCTAGAACTCTAGACTGTGGTTTTGGGGAGGCTCTTTAGTATAATATTAAAACATCTAGAAAGATCATCTAAATGTTTTGAGAATAAGAGATTATTATCAAGAGATATTTTTAGGGTTCCGTACCAAAATGGTAAAAAAGGAACCCTTGTGGTGCGACTTCGTCTGTCTGTCTGTCACACCTGCTTATTTCAGCAACTACTTAGGTATGCTATTGACTTGAAATTTGGAACAGTTATAAAGAATGCTTGTTCAACTTTATTGCAAATGAAAAAAGTCCAAAAATATTTTTATTTTCATTGCAAAAGTGGCCGGAGTGGGGGTCCGAAATTTTAAAGTGGGGTTACTGGGTCAAGTGACATATTATATGAAAGGGCTTGATCTGCACATTTCAAAATATATTTTTTTTATTTTATGTCAAAAAATACAAGAAATACTGTAGCTTTTCAGAGAACGTACCTAAGTATATACTACTCGGCCTGTTATGGTTCCACTATAAGTCCTCTTGTCATACGAGAACTAATCACCACACTCTCTTAGTTTATCCGTCATAAAGTAGGTACTGAATTGAGTCATACACACACAAAAACCTAATCTCAAACTAACATCTGCTTCATGGAGGTCACAGTTCGATTCCTAACTAATTGCCATCTGTTAAATCGTGTGCGATCACTGATTTATGCTTGCAATCCATTGCGTACCGACTGAACTTGGTCGTCATTAAGAGGAGGCTTTGCTATAAACGTCAAATTTAGATTGGATATTTGAGGAGTAAGAGAGGTCCTATACTAGTAAAATTTATATATATGATAGTTCACCATCAGATCTATTTTTGCATCGGACAGAAACACGATAGCATGAAATTTACTCGATAAAAAAAAATCATGAAGTTGCGAAAAAATATCACATTTATTGGATTTTTCATGGACGTGGTGCAAATAACTACGACAAAGACTATATAAATAACATCGCAATTATTTAATCTATCTTTGCATCGGAAGTTTTTTTTTTTAATTGTTTACTTTAAGAGAAAATCCAGTAAAACTGCTTTGGCGCTTATGACAATTTTATTTGACTAAGTTGATATATTGCATCTCTTTTTGATGTGATCTTTTTGCATAAATCTGTTTCATCGACCAGACGGCGTTCCGCCGTACAGGCGTGAGGTCTATGCCACTTTGACAGCCGATGACAGTTATGCCGTCGCAAACAGAAAAAAATGTAAATTAAAATTACGTAGATATTACTCAAGAAACTTAAATGTTATAAGTAAAAGTCGACACATTTAATTGTTAATCATTGAAATAATCGCCACAAGGGAGTATAAATACTGTGTAAATATACGAAACTTGACCAAAATTGTTGTTCGTTGGAAAATTACGTATAAACGCTATTATAATGCAATACAGAACCATAAACACGAGTGAAAAAATAGGAAATTAAAGAAGGTGGCTAAACGGCTAAGGTATGTCTACAGTTTAATTCATTTAATCAATTAATAAAATAATTATGTTTGGTTCTATGAAATCATATCATGACGTCATTGGTGACTTTGTTGAGTGACCATAGAATATGTAAAATAATTAGAAACTTTTTTCAACAACTTGAATGGCGACTCTTTTCCAACACGTTTTTTTTACTCCAACCACGGGGTCTCATCAGGAACAAAGGAGTATTTGTTCAAATAACTTTTAATAGATAGCGTTAATTATATGTATCGATTTGTTATTGAAGTTTGTATAAAATATACTTAGAACATGAAAAAATAGACAAAGTAAATATTTGTTCAAATAAAAAAAAATCATTTAGGCATGAAAAAATGTATAGTCCCTAGATCCGTTTTTAGGGTTCCGTACCAAAAAGGTAAAAAAGGAACCCTTATGGTGCGACTTCGTCTGTCTGTGTGTCTGTCTGTCACACCTATTTATTTCAGCAACTACTAATGCTATCGACTTGAAATTTGGAACAGTTATAAAGAATGCTTGTCCAACTATATTGCAAATGAAAAAAGTCAAAAAATATTTTTATTTTCATTGCAAAAGGGGCCGGAGTGGGGGTCCAAAATTTCAGAGTGGGGTTACTAGGTCAATTAGTGACATATCATATAAAAGGGCTTGATCTGCACATTTCAAAATATATATTCATTTTATTTTATGTCTCACAGTTTTCGACATATGATGAAAAATGTCTGAAAAAATACCATTCCCCCCCCTTATCTCCGAAGTTTGCCGAGCGAAAAATCTGAAATAATTAGGGTTGATAAGAATTGACCCAAATATGGCACCAAAAATAAAACGATGTTCCTAACTTGTACAGTTTTTTCAAAATCATCAATATTCCTTGACAAACAAACTTAGTTATGCGGTCCGGTTTTTTTCACTTTATACGTCCAAAAATGATACGGAACCCTCGGTGCGTGAGTACGACTCGCACTTGGCCAGTTTTTTTGTATGAGACGAGGCAGCTGTACGCTTAGTATTGTATTATCTGTGTTCCAACTAAATTTTAATCCAGGTCGCACAGTGACGCCACTAATTGCGTGAGTCTGCTGACGAATTCGCAAGTAACAAGAGTTTTAATACAAGTGTATCATTTTGATCGGACAACGCTCTCGCACGACTATAACGTATTAATATAAGCTTTAGCTTATTATTTTTCTAATCGCTCTTTTATTATTTTTCTCAAATCATTTCAAATGTTATAAATACGCGGCTGTAATCGTGGTAATCTGGATTAGTATACAGGGTGGCAGGTTAGACAGTGGAAATATTTTAAGGGGTCATTGTACTCATCATTATGAACAACTTTTACTATGGGACCAACCCTGAAATCGCGTAAAAAAAACAGCTGTTCCATACATTTATGTTCACATAACTCAACAAAATGTATGGAACAGCTGATTTTTTTTTCGCGATTTCTTGGTTGGTCCCATAGTAAAAGTTGTTCATAATGATGAGTACAATGACCCCTAAAATATTTCCACTGTTCAACATGCCACCCTGTATATTATATTATAATCGCGTGCATCCATATGACGTTATAGGAAGTGTATCACTTTGGGAGTATAACATGATGTTCAATAATAAGCTTTGTAATAAAACAAGTTTAAACGGATTAAACCGCGTCAAGAATATGCGCTCCACAAAGTCTGCAGTGTATGAACATGCCCTAGGTCAGGGATGGGGAACCAATGGCACGCGTGCCAAGAGTGGCACGCGACAGAAAAAACTGGGCACGGGAACAACATAAGTTGCATTAACATTTTCAGTAGGTATCTTTACAATAAAACAGATCTACAGTGCTTATAACATTATTGATTTGTGTTATAACTGTCTTTAATTAGGTAAGGATTTTTATTTTCCTTACTCTTTAATGATATAGCACGGCGTAGCCATAATTTTTTTCTTTTTCTACTTAGTGTGGCACGCAGTTATAAAAAGGTTCGCCATCCCTGCCCTATGTAACCTCTACCATTTTCTACGCTTTGATCAACCTCAAATTCTCGCAAAGGATAACCGATATGTGCCTAGAATGCTTCGCGAGGCTATTGAAATAAAAAAAAAACATCCTAATTTTAATAGAGAAGATGGTTCGCAACCACCTGTTTGGAACCCTGTTCTTAAAATAATCAGGTCCCAATCTTCACATCTCACTGCGAAACATCAAGACACCGTGAGCGATTATGTGCATCAAAACGAATATGAATCGAATAATATCGATTATAATTAAAAAATCTTGTGCGGGTAGATTTAAAATCATTTTTGTATAAATAATAGCAGTCATAGTCATGACGCCTACCAGCTCAGTCGTCCTGCGACCTTAACGCTGCAAAGTGTTCGAAACGTCAGTAAAATCAATAATACACGTGATTAAATCCGTTTAAACTTGTTTTATTATAATGTGTAGTAATCGCGAAAACCTATGATATTATTAATAAGATTTGTTTTACTCTTCAATTATGTCACGCTTTGATATTAGAGTAGACACGAGAGTTCATGAGACTATTAGTTTAACAATTTATCTACAGTTAGAAAGATATTGCGTATCGGACATGACAAATTTTAATTTAAATAGGGTCATACGGTCATACTACTCTTTCAGGAGATGCTTTATATTCAGGTTAAAATGTAGGTACATTACCCACGTATGTACTTACCACTATACTATAAAACTATTTTCTACATATACTATGTTTACGGAAATCGTCACGTACACCTCAAAATCAGGTAACTACCAAATTTCAAATATTTTGGTGTCACGTGATTGCGTATAAAATTTTCCTTTTCTACTTATCAAACAAAGCTGAATCTGTCTATTTTCTGTTTTTTCTGAAAATTGGTTATAGTAGAAGAAATCTGTTCAATTGCTTTTCTCTTGCATATAAATACATCATCTATCAGTGACCTACTTTTGTGCCGAATAGTCGGCAATCTGGTCAGAGACGTTGACTGAGGTGTTGTTGCTGTTTCTCCAGTTCTCCAGTCGTGTCGCTGTTCCTAAGGCCCGACAGCCGCCCAACCCAAAATCGACATTTAGGTATTGTGTAATGTGTTATAACAAACTTTGTATTAGTACTCAGTAGTTGATGTATAATTTGAGATTTTATTGTAACTTCACTGGCTTACAGTTCTATTCTTCGTTGGGTCTGTTCGTAAGCTGAATTTAAATAAAATGTAGTTTTTATACGGGTTTACACTTAGCTGTAAATAATATAAAATGAAACTTATAAAAGATAAAAACATTTTTTTATTCTTATAACCAGTTAGTTGTTTAGTTCAGAATTTTTCGGTTCGATATTGGTTTCGTTTTTTGTATAATGCAGATTAATTATATTAATATCTTGAAACTACAAAAAATGCATTTACCTGATTTTGAAGTTATGCAACGGTAATAATTGTATTAATGTGTCACGTGTCACTTGGTTGCGTCGGAACATAGAGGGGAAGGTGCGGAAGTGGGGGTGAAATTTGAATCGTGACGATTCTATTGCGCCCTCTTAACCCCAATGTCGTCATGTAATGAATGGCGTCCCACATGCGAAAGATTAAAGGAAAGTATCGCACGTGCAGTGCGAGGCTTGTTATGGCTTATTAAGCCGATAAAGATATACTCTACATAAATGCAAGTAAATAAGCTCTTTAATGCCTACTGCAGGTGGATATGGGTTTTCAATAGATTGGATAGCTTTAATGAGCCAGTATATCCGACTTTATTATCGTTTTTATAGCCGCACATAGTTGGTCCGCTAAAATAGCCGCTTCTCGCTCCTTACGTCATCGGGGTTGTCACTGAAAATCAACGCTGTGTTGTGGCTCACGTCACAATCAGCATTATGCTGAGTGCCAACCTCATTGTCGCACATACGTCGTGCAATCGCCAATTAAAAATTCAGTAAATTTTTGGTGTAGGTATATGTTTTTCAAAACATTTTTTCTATTTTTTCTTCTAGTTTTATTTTTAAGTTAATGCGTTTTTTTGTGCAGCAATAAATTCCATTTGTTTTATTTTTAAAGGTCGATGAAGTGTATTTTGATTTTAATAGATAATCGGTACCGTACGTATTGGCGTTGTTGTATTGTAGGTGGCGTATTTTGCTTGAAATGGCAATAAGTACCTAAAATATTTATCAGAATGCAGATAAAATAGGCACCTAATTAAATAGAAGTCAAATTAAAAGGTGGCGATTTATGACAGACATGACAGTCAATGTACTTGTATATTTTTGTGAATTTTAAACATGTGTCATTCTTATTCCATAATGTCCTGATTTTTAGGGTTGTAGGATCACTTTGTTGTCCGTCTGTCACAGGACCATAAGTGGAGGCATCTGCTCATAGATGGCGCCACTAGAAGTATGCAGTAGCGCCATCTATGATCAAGATATGATATTTCTACTACGATGTAATAGATGGCGCGAGTCGTACTTGCACTTGTTATTCTAAGTTCACACGATTCTGTTACCTAATCTAAATTTTCTGTTGACCTTAATTACCTACATGCAAAAAAAAATACGCAAAATTATGAAAAAAGTATACGTGTACTCCAATTTGTCAAAAGACTGCATCACGTATAAGCGGTATAAAATGAAGCATGTTTTAATATTTACCATCCGAAATAAAAAAAACCTTCACAAGTTAAACATTTCATAATTTTAATATAACCTTCGTGCTCAGATTAATTAGTTAGCAGCCATATTTACACACACCATTAGGGGTCGCATGTGTTGACACGAAGTTTTAATTATTTTTTGTAATGTTGTCATAAAGTCTTTTCTGTCACATAAAAAGAGTAATAGATGGGATGAATGGGTAAAAGTAATACCTACAAACAGTTGACGGCCTGGTAAACTAATTACAAACAAAACATGTGAAGGTCTCACAAATGACCGAGTAAAAGGACGTCGGCAGTCTTAGGCTTGATATGGTACAGTAATAAAAGCTTAACCAAAAATAAAAATATATTTTAATTGTTCTTTGCCTAATTTATCTTAGAGATTAAAAATTGGAATCAAAAATCGAAATAAATAAGAAATAAAATGATTATGCCATTGACATTTTGAAAAAACCACTATTACAAAAACGGGTGCATGCTGGCTGGCGCGTGCTTCCACAGAATATCATGGTGACAGCAACTAAAACCTTTGAATTGAGAACTCATTAGTCGAGCTGTACTTCACTGGATCATTCACACCATACTTAACCTCACTGTCAGAAATAAGAATATTTCTCTTTAACCCAATTACGTACAAAAACAAATAAAAAATGAATTTAAATACTCTTGAAATACTCGATCACAACAAACTAATTTCATATCTGTACCGACTTACACAATCTGAGGCCCAGCGTTCTATGGGCGTCTGCCAGTGCCCTTTGTACCTACTTATAGATAACTATTACCTAGTACCTACTTGAAACCAAAATGAAAGAAATAGAAAGTTATGAGGTTAGGAATTACGATAATTTTAAGAATAATTATTTACGCTTAAAAATAACAAACTATAAAGAATTTAAATCAAAGCAATAAAAACAAAAAATCCTTTTATGAATGTCATAAGTTCCAGGAAATTCATAATGTTATACAACGTGCAGATTCTTGAAAATGTTTTCCTCCTTATTAGGTGGCAAGTATGTGCAATATCTGGGACGGTGGAGGTGCTCGCATGCCACCTTAGGCGCGAGCTACCGGCGTGGTTGAGTGCCGAATAAATTCACAACACTATTTTCATACTTATATATTTACTAGCTTCCACCCGCGGCTTCGCCCGCGTTTTTGGGATAAAAAGTAGCCTATGTGTTATTCTGATGTTTATGGTACATTACTGTAAAGTTTCATCAAAATCCGTTCAGTAGTTTTTGCGTGAAAGAGTAACAAACATCCATACATCCATCCATACATACATACATCCATCCTCACAAACTTTCACATTTATAATACTAGCTTTCGCCCGCGGCTTCGCCCGCGTTTTTCAGGATAAAATGTAGCCTATGTGTTATTCTGTACCCATATCATGAGTTTTTTTGACGTATAGTTTCGTTAACGTAAGCATATTTTGAATTTAAAATACAGCAGTTCTGGAACATTTTGATAAAATTTTATACAATTTGCACATTTAAAAAAATACAGAGAATTTAATTAAGAATTTAATTTTTATGAATATTGTGTAACAAACGTGTATTTTCAATTCAAAATATGCTTACGTTAACGATACTACACGTCAAAAAAGCTCATGATAGGGGTACAGATGTAAGCTATATTATTGTAAAGTTTCATCAAATTCCGTTCAGTGGTTTTTGCGTGAAAGAGTAACAAACATCCATACATACATCCTCACAAACTTTCACATTTATAATATTAGTACTAGGTACTTATATTAGTATTAGTTTAGGATATTAGTACTCGCTGTGCCCCGCGGTTTCACCCGTCGTTTAATGCCCGCCCTATCACTTTGTTTTCCGCTTAACGTTCTTTCTGACTTTGTCTTTTTGCTCAGCTCTTCAGGCTGGTGGTGATTTAAAGCTTATACTATTCCTCATGAATCTAGCTATCATTACAAAAAATTTTTTTCGAATCCGACTGGTAGTTCCAGATTAGCGCGTTCAAACAAACAAACACTTCAGCTTTATTATTTTAGTATGTATTTTATATAAATTATGTTTAATATTCGTTTAATATTCCTAGCACAGGTAGGTATATTATTTACTTAAAAGGGGGTCCCTATGTAAGATTTACTGTAAAAGTTGTACAAGTTTCTGCAATAAACCTTTATTTATTTTAATATATTCATGCAAATAGAAGTGCCATAATTAGCGGTCAATTTTGTCTAGCTAGACTAGGGGTTCCCAAAGTGTGGCTCGGTGCTTTAGGGTGCCGATTATAAACTAAAAAAATCAAATCGCGCGACTTATTACAGTCTTTTCACACATGTTTTAACAAGGGCGCTGTGACAAAATACTAGTGCGCCGTGAACTGAAATAGTTTGGAAACTCCTGAGTAAGACTAATAAGCATCCACAACGAGGTTTAGTTTAAACTAAAGCAATTCGATCTGCTACTTGGTTTTTATGATAGCAGTTAAAAGCAAAATACAGCGCAAGTTCATCTTTGTAACTTTAAAAAGATGAACTTGTCTCTAAAACAAATGGTTCCATATTACCTATATATTGCAAAACTAGAAACTATCAATCATTTTAACAAAGAATTCACAAGTACTTCTATTTCCATCACAGATTACAGTCGCCACAAAAAATATCACGATAAACCATTCGCATACAAAATAATCACAAACAATGAATTACTGGCAAGGCATAAGTAAATTAAAACACAAAATTAATCCTCACTGAAAACATATTACGCGGCGTAATCACCATTCGCGTACGTCCAGCAAAGTATCCATAATTTATTATTGGACGCACAGTCGTACACTGGATGAGGACTGTCGGTTTTCTCGCCCCACATAACACGATGTTGACAATACCAGTAAATTGAATTTGATACAAAATATTGGTAACAGTAATGAAATGCGAACCAGTTGGCATTTTGTATGATGTATACGTTCAATTGTGTCACAATTCAAACAACAGCGGCATATCGCGAATAATTTTGACGTTACATACGTGGTAATATAGGTACATACGCTATACCAATACCTACCTAAATGAAATTAAGGTGTCTATCTGTGATTTCAAAACGTAAGCCAAATTTTGTAAAAACTGCTACATAAACCTAATCATAAATAACCGTTTTTATAATTTTTATCTGACTAGCACTTTCCCCGCGACTTCGTCGGCGTGACTCACACGTACCTACTGTGCATTTTTTTGGGATAAAAAGTAGCTTATATCACTTAGGAATAATGTAGCTTCCTATTTATTGAAATAATTTTCAGAATCGGATCAATAGTTCTGGAGATTATCTCACACATACAAACTTACAAAGTTTACCTCATTATAATATTAGTATAGAAGAATAGATTCCTGAACAATGATGGTTAGTCAAGTGGTTATATCAGTTAAATGACAATGCAAAATAATTTGAATTTAATACTCTGTATTTGAACAACAATAATTAAATATGAAACATGTTCAAAGCAAAATTTCGTTGGAACTAGGCCAAAAGTGGGCGAATTTGAATTGGCTCAGTCGAATGCCACGTTAGATATTAAGGTCGGCTGGTGTTATTTGGTGGTGGAACAATAATAATTGTTTTTTGATATAAACATAATGTTCAGGACAAAACGTTCGTCATTAGTAGCAGAATGAACGATGATGAGTTAGGTGTTCGAGAAAGCTTTATATAAATTATGGATTTCATTGCATGTGGCTGGTATACAGGGAAAAATTGCGTCCTGATTGAGACGTATAATATTTTCTTTTTTATTATTTAGCATTAAAATAAATGAGTATAAGCTGCAGACTCGATCGCACAAAAAGTCTGTCGTCTGCATTGCCCCTTAACAAAACAAAAAGAACCTCAATTGTACAGAAATATTTCAAGATGCAGTCAGTTAGCACTATCCACTATTTATACCATCTGCACAGTTAGCTAGCAAAAACCAGCTTAACATTTACACTAACGATTAACACGTAAGGCTTTATACACACTGCACGGCCAAAGGGCGCGGATAACCGCAGAAGACGCTACAGTTGGCTCAGAATTGCGGTTAGCCGCACAACTACTATGTGAGTTCTCAGTTTCTCACACATAATTGTAACGTGTGTTTTGTCTAGTAGGTTAACTTGACATTGAATACAACTGGTGAATAAATAACGTCGGTACAACCAAACTGTGTAACAGTTTGTCAGTGGTTGGTCCCTTAGTTAATCGAACTAGTACCATATACTGAATAGTTCCTTCAGTAGGTAATGTCCCTCGCTTAATTTGTCACCCAGTACTTTAGTTGTCATCAACCTAAAACCTATTTAATGCCTGGCCAATATGACATAGGTATCTGTACCCTATGTACATTAAGCGCGCTGATAATAATTAAAGACTGGATTGTTCTGAAGATTGATTTATTTTTCTTTCTTCTTATTTCTAAGGAGTACTATTGCCGACTGTAGATTTCTTCCAACTGTGTACTGTTGCCGACTGTCTATTGCCAACTGTGCGTTGCCAACTGTGTTTCTTCTTGGGAGTACTGTTGCCGACTGCTTGCTATTGCACACTGTGTTTGCCAACTGTTTAATCCCGACTGTCTGTTGCATACTGTGTATTGCATACTGTGTTGGCCAACTGTTTCTTGCACACTGTGCTATATTGTCCCACAGTGCACAGTATCTGTTTTATTACCCGACTGCCAAGGAAGGGTTATGTTTTCTAATTGTTAGTCTATCGGTCAGTTGCAGAAAGATAATTAAATTTTAATGGAGGCATTAACCATACAATTTCCTTCGTTAAAGTCTCCTTTAAAACTTAATGGCCTTTTCTGCAACTCAGCGTTACAGTGTCACATTCAAAATTGTCAATCTGTCAAGTCAATCTGTGATTTTGACATTATAACGCAATATTATAATACTGAGCCTATAAAGCAAATTTTATCGTGCACAGAGCAAATAAAAATAGATCTTAAGGTGACGAACATTTTCTCGCTGCTGCCACCACTGCTCTTAAGGAAGGCAGTGTAAAAATACATATAAATCAAATAACCCATAACAACGTTGCCCTTTACCTCTGTGATGTAACTTTACCAATAATTAGGTTGAAGATGTTCGCACACAGGTGATTGTACCTCTCAGTTCCTGACAGCACTCAAGGGAAATGTCAAGGTCGATTATTGATAGCCCGCATCATGTTACATGATAATTATTTAAACAAGATTGATCTATTTTTATTTCCCTCTCACAGAGGAGGCCCGTGTCCCAGCAGTGGGAACATTATAGGCCGATTATGCTATGCTATGCATGATCTATTATTACCGTAGACATAATTACAATGGGAAGCGAACACGGCCGCACTCGCTTTTACCTCTCTTGCAACTGTAGTCAAAAGACGTAGCCAATGGTAATCACAAACAACGATACAGAAAATATTATACTAACATTAGTTCGTAAAAAGACCAGTTATGTACGCATAAACTCTCGCCCTAAGGTTCCCGTATAAACAAAATTTTGTAAATAGATTTTTTGGGTGATATAATCAGTAAATTAATTATGAATTAACAATTTTCGGATTTTTTCCTTTATTTGTTCTGTGAGACCTTGCTTTTTGCCTTCATGATTCTAGGTCAACGGAAAGCACCATATAGGTTTTGATTTATTTGCGAGTGCCAAAATATGAAGCATAAATCTCCGTATTTTTGTTTTTGTTTGCGGTGTCCTGAAGCTTGGAATTTTTAATTTAATTAAATTATACCATTCTATTTTATTATATCTATTTTATTATATCATTCTATACAGGGTGGCAGGTTAGACAGTGGAAATATTTTAAGGGGTCATTGTACTCATCGTTATGAACAACTTTTACTATGGGAGCAACCCTGAAATCTCGAAAAAAAAATCAGTTGTTCCATACATTTTGTTGAGCTAAGTGAACATAAATGTATGGAACAGCTGATTTTTTTTTTTGCGATTTCCGGGTTGGTCCCATAGTAAAAGTTGTTCATAATGATGAGTGCAATGACCCCTTAAAACTGTTAACCTGCCACCCTGTATATTCTATCTTATTATAAAAATCGGCCCCAAGATTCCTTTGAGAATTTTTCGCTATTAATGCTGGTTTCACGCACACTTGGAAAATTATGTGTAGTTTATGACTGACTCACAGAAAGCGTACAGCCTAAATCACTGAAGTTGTAAATTGCTTATATTTTACTACAATTTTCGGTATTTTGGTCGGAAGTTTCAACTTAGTCTTATTTCGAGTTATTAACTCTGTTCTGGAAGTTCACGCGAACAACTTATTAGGAGAAGTTTAAGCTGCGAAAGCAATTTGTCTTAGTCTGGACTTGTGATTGAAGCATTACCATGGTGTATAATTATTTCGTTTAGTAAATTGCTTTTCTTTTCGTGGTTTAGGTTTATTCTAGACAATTTTTGCTTAACTTGCCTAAATTCTGGGCATGGCTAGCCTGAATGGCTTTTAAAAAGCAAAAAGACTGGCTGAAAATATCATACTCTGAACGCGCTCAAAGTCAAGCTATTCAAAGTCGTCTACAGCTCGGGAGTTTTGTTTCTATTTTTTTGTTTTTAGGATTTTAGGATACCTCAAAAGGAAAAATGGAACCCTTACAGGATCGGTCTGTTATCCGTTTGTCCATCTGTCAAGATCCTTTTTCTCAGGAACGGGTTGAAGTATCAAGTTGAAATTAATATCAAATATTAAAGTTTTCCTTGGAGGTGTAAAAAAATCAAGCTTTTTTTTCAAAACCTAATGTGACCTAGAATCATAAAATGTGGCAAGACGCTAGGTCTTACAGCACAATTCTATATAATTGTGCTGTAAGACCTAGCGTCTAAAATATCTGAAAATCGTTAATTTGTATACTATCACATAAAACATATTTTTTGGGATTACAAAGTTATATTTGCAGTTAGGGCATCGACCGTAATGTAGATCGATGTATGAGACAATATTTTTTACTACTACAAAGATAAGTTTGTACGGAATACTCAGGGCGCGAGTGCTGCTCGTACTTGCCCGGTTTTTATGTGTTGATATATACTTCAGTTTCACTTTAGCGGCTTGGCGAACTAATTGCCGAAATTTTAATGAGTTCGTGGTAGCAATTCTATTGACATCAAAAGATTTGTTAATCAAAGTGCCTATTTAAAAGAAAAAGCCTGTGTCAAGATAAGAATTTATAATTGACAATGTTTCGAGCCTTTTTCAGTTGTCCTTGTAACGATCCAACCATTGAAAGCGCTTGTTCTTGTTTCCGTTTCGTTATATTTGTACTTGCTGTCATCAATTAAAACAAAAGAAAGTACGCTTTTAATTTGGGGCATCTGTACCCGTATCATGAGTTTTTTTGACGTATAGTTTCGTTATCTAAAATACAGCAGTCCTGGAACATTTTGATGAAATTTTATACAATTTGCACATTTTAAAAAATACAGAGAAATTAATTATGTATTTAATTTATATAAACATTGTGTAACAAACGTATATTTTCAATTCAAAATATGCTTACGTTAACGATACTATACGTAAAAAAACTCATGATCGGGGTACTGGGCTCTTTCAATTTAAACGATAGGAGATAATTATGATAAAGCTGTATTCAGACTACGCTATACTATATAGTATAGCGTATGCTATATAGTATAGCGCGCCATACAAAGCCATACTATATAGTATAGCAAAGTGTGTACGGGTCCATAACAATGTATGGTGCGCGATATTGTCGTGCTATGAGCTATATACTATAATGCTATATAGTATAGCGTAGTCTGAAGACAGCTTAATAGAGAGTCGTCCGGTTGTCGTGCGACGCCCACACGACTGCCGAGCGACAGTCGGACGGCACTCTCGACGTATCAAATGTATGGAATAAAACTATCGGCGGTGCGCAGTGCGATACCCGCACGGCTGCCGCACGACTACCGCACGGCAGCAGTCCGACACTAATCATCTATTACATGTTCACTTGTCCTACTTTTACTTTTCATCTATTTTAAAAGAAAATTAATGATTTAATTATTATCTGTCATTTTCCTTCTAGTTTACACTACAGATTCACAATGGCCAGACTAAACAGATGTCTAAATAAACTCTATATGTATTCAAAAATAGTAAAAATATGTTTCAAAATAATTAAGGTAGGTACCTAAATTCGTTTTGCCTACTAAACTAATCCTCAAATAACATGTAAACAAACCACACAAACTTTATATCGCATACAAAGTTGGTAACAGGACCGCGAAATGTTTAATATTAGGGAATGACCAGACTAATTCGTGATGAAGTTTCACCGTATCCGTGAGTTCGTGCGTCAGCTGGCGTGTAGGGACGTCACATATATACGTACAATAAACAAATCCACGTTTTAATTGGGTCAGTGTTTTGGGAGTTATAAAGCATTTGTGTTATGCGTAAATTAATTACTTCTTAAGCTGTCTTCAGACTACGTTATACTATATAGTATAGCGTATGCTATATAGTATAGCGCGCCATACAAAGCCATACTATATAGTATAGTACAGTGTGAACGTCTCCATAACAATGTATGGTGCGCGATATTGTCGTGCTATGAGCTATATGCAATAATGCTACCTATATAGTATAGCGTAGTCTGAAATGAGCTTAAGGGTGCTTACGCCGGCGCGGGTGTTAAGCGGCGCGGGGCACGAGATAGATGTGTCTCATACCGTTTCATAGAAAAACGCGTACGATCATACGGCTTACAAGCCGCGCTGGCAGCCCGCGTTGTCAATCAGCGTGACTGTGAAACCAGCCTAACAGCATTAAAAGGCTTCTGAAAGGCTGATCCAACTTCTGATCAGTTATTTGCTATAAAATCTTACGTTCATTGGTTCACCAAAATAACATCATCCAATGATATCACTTGAATATGAGACGTGACAAAAAAATTGTGGCCGTTTTCAATAGCCTATCCATCGGCTCTTTCTTCTACTAGGAACCGAATTTTGACATAAACTAAACATACTTATATCAGCTTTATAGGTATCTGTAGTAAGTAAAACGACGGATAGATAGATATATTATTGAAAACGGCCGTAAGTACAGGGTTCGATATGATATCACCTTCGATATATATTGCAATAACTGTCAAAATCCCTACCATTTTGACAGTCGTTGGTATATATATCGAAGATGATAATCATAATAATAATATCGAACCCGCGAGAATCACCTCCCAGGCTTTTAGAGCTTTAAGAAATTGGAGGTGAATCTTGAAATAATATTTTTTTTTTACAGTAACTTATTCTAAAAATACTGCCCTTATTAATTCAGTCTTGAACGATACACACTAAGCGATATAAAGTGAGCAACATGTTGCCCCAAACTTAGGCGTTTCAAACGTAGTTAGAAAGATACCTAGCATAACTGGAAAACACGGTTTTTCAACATGTAACATCAGTGTTTCAGGTACCTACATAATTTAATTGTATGATTTAATTTAGTGGTTTTTTAAGCCATTAAGTATGTATGTATGTGTATGTACAGATTATTATTTGGGATACTCCGCGCGTATACAAAATAATTTAGAAAAGGGGGTAGCATTAATGCGGCCATTCGTAGTTATAGCATCGCATTGGATGGGTGTGACTGTGCATAAATTGAGGCATGGATTTGCATAATCTTCGACATCTGCCCATTCGTGCTAAGTCACCATGGAAGTGGCTTTACTTCCCAATATTACCGAACTCAAGTGACTCTAGTCGCTAAACATGTACCTAGAAACTTGCCTAGTAGTTAGACTAATTGAATTTGCGTGTTCCTTTTATTAATTAAAAATGTTTCATCACCGTCATTTGTTGTTGAGCAGATAATTTTTTAATGCTTTTGAAGTAAATTAATATTATTTTGTGAACAAAAGTTTTTCTTTTCATCTTCGCAAATTAGTTCCTGTTTTATTTTAATAAACCGACGCCAAGTTTAATTGTTATTAGGGCGTCTTTCAAAATATTTTTCATTAATCATTCATTATTTTAATGTGAGTTTTCGGATTTATGCCAGTGTTTTGTTGGTAATTTCGTATCAATTACTGGTGTAGCTTGAGTAATTTCTTTCTCGGATTAATAATATTCATAATTAGTGGACGTATTTTTGCATTAAGTACATTTTTTTGAGAAAGTCCTTAGATATTTTTTTATAAGAGTAATTGATAGGCTCGCGTTTGCCCATTAACTCGCCTGATGGTAAGCGACGATGCGATCGACGTAATTGGTGCGTATACCTACGCTTGCCTAGAAGTAACCTATTCACTCTAGACTTGAATACTCTTAGGTTATAGCTATAAGTAGTGGAACGAATTGCCGGAGTCTGTGTACCCTACAGACTCCGGCAATTCGTTCCACTCCTCAGTAAGAACCAAATAAATTGTCTCCCTTCAATAAACATTGTTTTGATACAAGAACTAATTAATATCAATTTCAAGTAAAATGTAACATAAGTTATGAATCTTCCGATCACGAGTCCACACATCCAAGTTAGTTTGGCCTCGAACAACTGGCAGCTATTAGCGAAGTTTCAATGACATCGAGCCAACAGATGTCATCTCAGAACTTTGTGGTGGTGACATTAGTATTGCACGCTAACGCTAATGTATTAGTTGCGATAACTTGAGATGAATGGACGGCGTCCGTCGCGGATGATAATCGTTCATATCAAACGGGCAAGTACGTATATTGTTTGTTTGCCGCCCGTCGCGGATATCCGGGCCAGGGTTCCCATTACGCCGGACCGGCAAATTTACCGGCATTGCAAAACTGCCGGAAGAGCTAGTGAATTTAAATGAAGCTGTTCATACTATGCCAGATCCGGCAAAAACACCGAGCTCAGCATTAACCGAGCGTTTTGTCACTGCTAAGCACTGGTGTGCGACCTCCCGAAGTACTTTTTCACGTAGAAAGGCGCGGGCGCGGTGGCGGGTGCGGGCGCGGATACGTGATGATTTCGTGTTCACATTGGCCGCCAGGTGTTTGCGCGATTTTGACGCAAGCGACAAGTTCATACTGGTTGAACTTACCTGAGGTCGCGAGTGAATCGCGCGCTCCGCCGCTAGTTCGACGCGCTAGAGTAATATTGTTCTGTGGTTCGACGTGAATACACACAAACATCTCACGCGTTTGATATTGTCGGAAGAACACCGCACGCGCCAGTCGCTAGCTTGCCCGCTACTTAGACCGCACGTGCGTTTTGTACGTGAATACTTGGATATTACGCCATATGTTTGATATTTCGTGACCGTGCCACCGCGCCCGCGGTCATAGTCAACCAAAGACCTAAGAACTTTGTAGTCAACGACCAATCAAACATCGGCTCGCGCTCAAAAGTGAAGACGTTACCACGTGATTGGTTGTTCCAATCACTTCTCGATATGTTTACTCCTTAGATTTAGGTATATACCTAAATCTAAGGAGTAAACATATCACAGAGAAGTGATTACTCAAAGTGTTTACTCGATTAACGCGATGGTTTGCAACTCGCACCAGGCACTCAGATCTTAAGTATACTATTAATTAAGGTTCTGTTACATACCTATGCCTATAAATAGTAGTAGGTAATGCACTACATGTGTATAAATCACGTGTTTTATAAGGCGTAAAGAACCTACGTGCACGCAGCATGTGCAAAAAAACGAGCATTCTTATTTTATATACGTAGTAGGTACCTATAGTATGAAGAACGCAAGCCATTGAGTATGCTGCTTTTGATCGACTTGCTAGATTTAAGTAACCTTGCAACTGTTTTATTTGACCCTTGTTTTTTTTTTTTTTGAGTATGGGAAATCATCAAATGACCCCTCCCGCTCTAGGGTGGAGCGGAAGGGAGTGTCAGACTCTTACTGAATAAAACCCACCCGTGTTCCTTCCTTTGCCCTTTATGTTCCGGGTCAGCGGTATCTCTTTCGGACAATCCCGCTTTCGCGGCAGGCTTGGGCCCTAGTGGGCCCCCTCTTCGATGCTGACATCTCTTTGAGGCGCGCGTGGAACACGTACGCGCCGTTCGGCACGGGCCTGGTCCTAATCGGACGGTGAGCTACCCATTACTCACCGCCCGCAGGCCCGCGCCTACGGTGGCCGGGAGTCGTCACGCGGCTTCGACGCCCGGAGCGTCTACCGCGGCGGCTTGGACGGGAGAATCTCTCCCTCTCCCGTATTTGACCCTTGTGAGTTACAATTTATTGTGCCTCAGTAGATTTTTGGCGAAAAATAAGCAAGTTTATTGAAATCACAGTATGGTACCTATTCACTATGTTCTTCTACTCTTAACTGTACCTACTTAACTGAGGTCGTTATATTGGTCTTTATTCAATGGCGTACCGACTGTGTCTGAACTGCCATAATACAGTTACGAATCTGGTGTTTATTCTAAAACTTTAGATACCTACATTTATTTATGGATTATCATCACATGATTGCCTATATTGTACCAACTGGGATCGGCAGCTTTAAAGCACAAACCTTAAACTTCCAGCTAAATACGTGAACTAAACAACTTTACTTACCAAAACGGTGTGATGGTGTAAATTGAAGCACAGTATGACACATGATAGTTCGTTTTACCACTACGTAACACTGAACACTTTTTTCACTTTTCATTACGACGCGGGGCGATCTTTGTCGCCACCAATACGCGGGTTATAAGTACACCACCGAGACAGCGCGAGAAAACTAGCTATTCCGCATGGGCGCAATAATCAAATAATAATCGAAAACTACACGTAAAACCACCAAACTGCAAACAGGACGAACCGCGTATTTACACACCACAACCCGTAATAATATTACAATCCAGAATAATTAATAATACCTATTAATCCATATTTCATAACTAATAATACAATCCATAATCAATGGATTGTAAAACTGCCTACTATACAACTGACGCGCGATGCTTGGCTCGGCCACTCAATATAATATATTTGAGGGTAGATTATGTTAGAGTAAAATTATGATATACCCACATCCAATTCATTACTATTCCGAACATTGCCTATGGCATAGGCACAGAGTAAATAGATACAGAAGGCTGACTCCGTGCTACGAGCGATAATAGGCGCACGCACACATAATCACTAGATCGCCGTGCGTACGCGGCGATCTCAAACTATCTCAAGCGACTGCCAGTCATGAAATTTGCGCTTGCACTCGCTGTGCGATGTGTGCGTGCCTTGTCGCTCGTTGAATAGAGCCGGCCCTCTGTAGGTATATATTTACTTTGTGGCGTTGCCCACAAAACAATATTTGGGAAGGTAGTTAATTATCTATGGAGTAGACCCATATTAATCTACAGGCTGATAACAATCTTTCCATTGATGTTTTGTATTGCTACAAAACCATAATTTTGGACACCGCGTGCATTATATTCACGTTATGATGTCGCTGAATCAACCAGCTAACCAGCAGAATATGCAGGCTGTTTTGAAGCGCTGAACAAAGCGATCACAAATTATGATGTAATCGTTATTCTGAACATTATTTATGTTCATTAGGAATTTATTGTATTAATTTGGCCGACGTCCCGTGGAGCGAAAGAGCAATTACTGATTAAGTGAAAGTATTCATAAAAGACATTGAGTGAATGTGTTCATTTAAAAGACCAATAACAAGAAAATCTAATACAATCTTCTGCAGCCTGACTATAAGTTTGTTGTATTAATTTGCCATTGACCTGCTGGGAAAATTAAATTCATGCTTCTAAAGCGAATAACACACGGAGTGGTGCGACACCGCCTGCCGCGGCGGTGTGCGGTCGAGCGGATCAAAGTCTTGTACCTCTCAAGGGCAACGCAGACGACAGACTTTTTGTGCGATCGAGTCTGCAGGGCTCGAGCAATCTGTGCACTAAGTTTCGCAGATTGTTCAAGCGCTGCAAAGCGCTGCAGACTCGATCGCACAAAAAGTCTGTCGTCTCCGTTACCCCTAAATAGGTCTTTTTACACACGACACTGCAACTCCGGGCGTACCACGTGCCGCCACGGCGGACAATGCCGCACCGTTGCGTAGGTTAAAGCCCTAAGAATTCCATACTTCCATACCAGATAAGCTTATCACTTTTCCTGTCAGTACATTCAGTAAAACGCGGCCGCAAGAGGCCGCTCGTACATCTGTGAATTTTAATAATAGATTAAAAGTTCAGGTCTTTCCATTATGAAACCTGAAAATAGTACATAATTATAATCATTATTTTTGCCCATAAAATAGCTACTACCATAAACTATACTATTATTCCCAAACCGACAGCTTACTAAAACCCCGTTATGACCCATTCCCGCCTCAATTGGTAGATAAAATTATATTCTTACGTACTCGTACTATCTACTGCTTTTATTATACCCATCCATTTGTGAGGAACGAAGGCTGTATTTATTCACTTATTTTCAAACATTCGTTTGGTACTTGAGAACCGTACTCATTTTATGTGAATTTGAACTTTGATTTAATAATATTAGACACCTATATTGAATTTCGAGAGAGAAAATAAGGTCATGTTTAGTAACGATAGATTTTAAACAAAAGGAGATTTCTGTTCTTTTTTATAAAATAATGAATGCGTCGTTGGTCTAGTGGTCGCAAGCGCAGACTGCCGAGCAGTCTTGGGTATGATCCCCGAGTCGAGCAAAACATGTCTGCAGAAAACCCCATTGAAAAAATAAAACTAAACTATAACTATCGTTCCAATAGAACTCCTTTAATTTTGATAAATTAACTTTGCGTATCATTTACATTTAATAAATTAACTCTGTGTATGTTTACATTTAATGAATTAACTCCGTGTATGTTTACATTTGATAAATTAACTCTGTGTATATTTTTGTTACAGAATATATCAATATTAGTGGTGCTGTTATACAGTTGGAGAATTGGCATCAATGCCAAGAGGTATAAAGAACTTGATGACGTTTATTATGGTGAGTACTAAATATTATAAATAAATAATATTATATTGATTACTTAACCAAGTGATTCTTAACCTGTAGTCCGCGGACCCCTGGAGGTCCGCGAATATATGTATGGGAGTTCGCAGTCTCATCTCTAGACTATTTAACAATAAATAAATGCCACTAAAAGTCTCGTAAAGCAACCTTCACATCAAGTATCGTATGGGTACAAACGCATTTATAATAATGATTCTGTTTTTTTTTATTAAGGGCGTCCTTGATAATAGCGCTTAACTTCCTAGGGGTCCATGGCGGAAAAAGATTAAGAAACGCTGGCTTAACCCATAACTGATACACGTGCTTGCGGGAAGTGCATTGTAGTATCAGAAATCGATTCTACATTTTCTAGAATTTGTAGTAGGTAGGTACCTACATAATTATTACAAGGTCGTAAACTCAGCCTGCAAGTCATCTTTAAATTAAAACATCAATTATTAATTATTACAACCATCGAACAATGAATCGACGAATCCAATTAAAATAATGAACAAAGAGTAAAAAACAGAAGTCTTCTCCAAAACTTTTTTTACTTTTAACTAACAACGGTCTAACTATCAAAGAAAAGCTATTAGATAAGTGAAAAAAACTTCGGCAAAAGTTTCTTTATCAAACTTCTAAAAGCATTTATGTTAGGCGATATCCAATCATTGATGATTCTTACACAAATAGTCCTTTAGTTAAGATTTGAAAACTTTTTTCTAGAATTTTCCTAATTTTGACAAGCGTCTCATTTATAAAAGTAAAACCACGTATTCACTACTAAACAATGAGACTCTACTACTACTACTAGATTCAGATACTAGTATACAACAGTTTCAGATGCATCACGTAGTTGTTTCTGAAACACATTAAACCAGTCGTCGCGAACATGTCGTCTGAAAAAGTACCTAGTGTTATTATGTGCTGCAATCGTGAGTAAAAGAAAAGATGTTGGATAGGTACGCATTTTCCATTTTTTTTATATTTTGGCGGTATCCTACTATACTTTATTTCCATGTTTATAAATAACGTACGAACGCGTCTACACCAGAGAACTTTTGTCGCGCGACAGATGTTTTCTATCGGTGTTATGACATTGAAACTGTATAATATTACCTACCTATGTATCAAGATAAACCAGTTCATCCTAGGACCTAAACTAGTTTGTCCCAGGATAAACTAGTTTATCCGAATACGCGCAAGATAAACTGGTTTGGTTTAAAATCGGGTTTGGCCGCTAACTTATACATCGTAAATTTTTACGATTTAGGATAAAATATTTACTTGTTTCTGATAAAAATTACGAAGGCTGCTGCCGGAGTACTTAAAAAAAAAAACAATTTTGTTTTTAAACTGATTTAATTTTAAGTATAAAAATTACAATATTAATAGCTAGCTAAACCTAGTGCTTTGATCGATGTAAGAATCAGAAGTAGCCGGGCTCCTGGTCTGGTTCAATTTTGCTTATTCAGCAACTGACGCCTCGTGTCGCGGCTGATGCAATTACTTATTTACTTAAAATTATTGGGCACACCTTTGTCAGCGGTTTGCCTATACTACTATATCGTAACACCTCCACCCGTAGATCGGCAATCATTTTAAAACGCGTAAACATTGTATCCGATACTACGTTTATATACAAATGTTTCCTAGTGATTACAAGTGAATTCCAGTTGATTAATTAATCAAAATAATAAAGTGGTAATCTACCAACTGTCATGTTTTGAAAAACCTACATCCGCGAATTATTGTGGAGTAGATCTGACAACAGATGATGTATTGTGAGTACAAAAACTCGTATCCTTTCACGTCAAAGCAAACAAAAACAAAATATATGAAAAACAAACTCTCTAAAAAGGTCCAATATAATGGTTGTTTCACATACAGTTGTTATCATCAACGACCACAATATTGGGAAAACAAAAGTGATGGATGGTCCAAAGAATTTAATACCTTTACATTGTGATGGTAAAACCGAAAGGACCTTCAATTAAGGATCATAAACACGTTTGATATCTCTTTGTTTAACCTACAAACAAAGCAACGAAAGTAAATAAGGAAAACATTATTATTCATCGAACAGAAGTGATTGATTTTCCAAAAAAAAAAAGAATAATTCAAAACCTATTATTTTAGGGAAAATCGCGCTGAAAATTAAGGATAAAATGTAATGAATATCTCTTATAGGTTATCCAAAAACAGTAAAACGAAAGTGAAATAACAAAAAATCAAAATGGGTATGTAGTGAGGTACAGATAAATTGAGTACCTATTATATTCGCGTGTTTCGTTACAAAAACAGATAGTAATTTGTTGGGCATCATAATATTATTTCGGTTTTTGTTCTATTACAGCTAAAGGGAAAATGATACTCGCGTGTTGGTATAAAAATAACGAAGGATAAATTGGGTTCCGAGATTTTTTTTATCCCAATATGTTTTTCAAAAGACATTAGGAAAGCCTATTATTTTCGGATAGAGTTTCGCTCATAATCTCCTTCTAATTGAATAATAATCTGAGTAAATCTCTTCGTTTTTAGGGTTCCGCAGCCAAGTGGCAAAATTGGAACCCTTATATTTTCGTCCTATTGGCACTTTATAGATGAAACTTCGCAGGTACCTCGGTATTCCATGCATGAAAAACAGCGGTGAAATATTTTTTTTTATATCAAGTGTAATTGCTCACTTGTTCCGAAATTAATTAATCGTAATTTGACTTGTCAAGTTTTAGATTATGATTAAGAATTTTCTAAAAGTTCTAATCTAAGTAACAAAAATGTTAACGATTACCTAATGGTAAGACATTTCTGACACATAAAAAAATTATTACGAGAACAATAATTTGGTAATGCCATGTTCAGCATAATACTAGAAATATTTTAGGTTTATTAATCCTCACAAGATAGACAAGAAAAAAGAATTTTCTTCAAACAAAATTCAATAAAATTGTTAAAATTGTTATTTTATGTCCTCCACAATTTCAATTCTTGAAGTTCTATTGATAGAGTCCTTTACAAATACATAACCGGCCCGGTGAATTACAATACAATTGAAAAGAAGCTGCCTACTAAAATGCTATCACAAATTAATATATCGATATCGGATATCGATCCGATGATTCGTATCTAAATATTAGATTTCTATTGTCGTAATTATTGTTATTGATTGAAACTAACGATAAAGTAGAAAATCCGAGACGTTTAGGCTATTAAGCGTGCCAAAGAAGTGAACACACAAACATACAGTCGGTACGCAGCAGTGCTCAACACAATTAACTATTTACAAACTTCTTTTCAACTTTTTTAACTTCATACAATTATTAATCTGTAAGGTAATAAACCGTAGCAAAATAACTGAGCGGTATCGAAACTACGGAGTTCAAAAGATAGACGCAAATAATAATAATCAATTCCTTTGATGAAATCAGACCGTGAATGGATTGAGGGTAAATGACTGAGAAAAAGGCCAGATTTCGCGAAACTTATTTACAAATGTAACGTAGAAATATCTCTAAATCCGTGTAATCAATAAATCCTCGGAAAAAAATCGAGTCCATTGTCCCGAATAGAAAAAAATCGGGATCATTCTTTCGATTGACGTGGGATTAGAAACCTGTCTCCTTCCTTTCAGAAGCAGCAATAGGAAGATAGGTACCTAGATTATTATTATTTGGTTTTTTTAAAAGAAAAAACTACCTTTGACTAAAATATAACCGCCACTTAGGCGATTATATTTTTAAAACTCTAGTTAAACTAGTAACTTATTCGAAGTCAAGACAAGTAGTCTTAAATGAAGCATGAGCTCAGATAAATACACATCTCTTTTGTTCTGTAGATATTACGTAATCATAACCATGCACTATGCATTACCTATTATTCATAGGTATACAGAAATCTAAACTCAGACGCGCTCTGATGCGACCACAGCCAGAGCTGCGACAAGGCTGGCCGCATGCGGTCCATAAAAACTTCAATGTAGTATGGAAACACAAATAGCGACATGATCGGGGACACAGCGACCAGCTTAAGTTTATGGGCTTTCAATTTAAACGTTTGGTGTCGGACAGTTGACACGTTGAAAGCGCCGCCGTCCTGCTGTCGTGCGTGCGCAATACGGGCATCGCCATCGCACGCGACAGCCGGACGGCGCCATCAACGCGTCAACTGTATGCAAAAAAAGAACCGTCCGTACGCAGTACGACACCCGCACGGCTGCCGAAACGTCTAAATTGAAAGAGCCCTTAAAATTATGGGCCGTATAGCCATGCCATGATCGTAGTCGTTTTGATAAGGATGCTCAGAAGCGACCACGACTGACATTAAACCCAGACGCGCACTGATGCAGCCACCATCACACCTAGCAGAATTTCGTATCAGCCGAGTCGCAGAGCCGCAGCGTTCTCGTTCGCGGCATCTGCAGGTTCATACCACATTTAAGTTTTTATTGGCCTCATGTGGCCAGCACGTCATGGACGCGGTATACTGCTGCTAGTGACGTCCAGCATGTACCCATAATATTGTATTACTTATTTTTGGGTCGTGTATCACCTATACGATCACTTATGACATGGTGACTAGATTAGCTGTAGATTAACTCGTAGAGACTCACAATAAGGACAATCAATTATTGCTTTTTTTTGAAAGAACATGAGAAGCTCATTCAACACAAAAGCTTGTAAGTAGAGTACCTACAATCCACACAGGTTTCATCTTTGAAGCAGTAAATAGTATATTATGCAATTAGTGAATAAAGGACGGATTTAAAGCGAGGGCCATAGATGAATCACGAGCTAGTGAAGGATTCTAACGATTGAATCACGACCGTAGGGAGTGATTCATGATGATTGAATCACGAGCGTAGCGAGTGATTCAAGTGTTAGAATCCTGAGCGACGCGAGCGATTCATGGCCCTCGATATAAATCCGTTTTATTCAAGAGTTGCATACTATACTTTATACCATGACTACGAGAAAAAGAAAGATTTAAGTGAAAATATACATATAATGAAGAAAAAGTAAAGTTAAATTGGCTTTGATGTAAACCAGCCGTGATTTTTTGGATAGCAAGCTTTCCACCTTTCCACTATATCGGCCGCCCTCTCTTTCACAAACTCAGGTGTTAACACATCTTCATCACTAGAATGCATTTTTAATCGATTAGAACAACACTAAACAAACACAAAATTAAAGATTAAAGTAACACTAAACTTTGTGTTCGTACAACTTACAGTATTCAAAATAGCGCCAATTTACTAAGGACAGCAAAGAACACAAAACAGTTTTTATTCTAATGCTAAACTCCTTGTCGAAAATGTCGACCAATCAAATTGAATTTAGAACACATCAATATAGGTCGAATACACAGATTACACTTACACTAGATACGGCAAGCCACGACCAAG
Source organism: Thalpophila matura (assembly GCA_948465475.1). Taxonomy (NCBI): domain Eukaryota; kingdom Metazoa; phylum Arthropoda; class Insecta; order Lepidoptera; family Noctuidae; genus Thalpophila; species Thalpophila matura. The sequence goes on along the minus strand of OX419183.1, from coordinate 5,572,281 downwards.
CGTGCCCTGCATGTTCGACTGTTCGTACTAAAAAAAGTCTGTTAGCTCAGTGACGCTTAGTGATTGAAACAATTCTGTTTACTCTGAGCACATCACTAAATGGCTGGGGTGAAGTTATCGTAGGTATAAAAAAGATGATGCGTTCGGTTTTCATACAATCTAATAACGTGCCGCATCTAGCATAGGTTCTTTAAATCTGTGGTCGAATACATTGGTGTGTTCCATTTTCAAACATCAAAACAGTGAGTAAAAGTGCTTTTTATTCACTGTTTGCAGTGAATAAAATAAGCTTTTTAGAGGGGGAATGGTATAAACAATATTATTGTACTTACTCCTAAACAAAACTCCACAAACAGACGTTACAAAGAGAAATCCACGGTTGAAAAAGTTCTTGTCATCGAAAAAAACATTTTTATCTTAAATATCGGATAAGTTTGTTTTAAGATTACTTGCTAGATAAAAAAAACATTCTGGCAAACGTACCTGTCTTGTCTTTTGTATTTGTCCTTATTTTTCAACTGAATGAACTGGAAAATTTTACAATAAAGTTATAAGTGAGTTTGCATATGAATAACGAAGCGTACGTAATATTGAATCATTAAAAATCACAAATGTTCAAAACTTTTTTATAAGAATAAATAAAAGGGTTACCTACTATTTTAATAGACGCATTATTTAGCTCTTATTTGTTATAATAGACCACATTTATTTGTGAATAAGTAAAACTCTCTCCCTACGTTCAGCTTTCCCGCTTAGACCTAATCATGCAGCCATAGTAGTACGTAGTAGTAGTACCAATATCCTGAATTCCAAACTGTCCTTGCCATTATGGATAAAAAAAAATATTCAAAAAAACTTAGAAAAACAAAATCTTCCGGACGAAGAATCGTACCTACTACTAGAGTTCTACAAAGATCAATATTCATCCTATATTAAAAAGTATCGTATATCTAAAGTGGCTCCTACTTTCATCGAATGATTGACACCTATCTCAAAGAGCTATACTTCGTACGTGTTCCACGCGCGCCTCAAAGAGATGTCAGCATCGAAGAGGGGGCCCACTAGGGCCCAAGCCTGCCGGGAAAGCGGGATTGTCCGAAAGGGATACCGCTGACCCGGAACATAAAGGGCAAAGGAAGGAACACGGGTGGGTTTTAGTCAGCAAGAGTCTGACACTCCCTTCCGCTCCGCCCAGAGCGGCACGGGTCATTTGATGATTTGCCATCATCAAAAAAAAAAAAAAAGAGCTATACTTAGAACCACTTAAAAAGCCAATTTCTACATTTAACATCCCAATAAACCCACCTTTACTCGAAAAGAATCTTCAAATTCGTCTCCATCACATACAAAATGAACCTTCATCAATATCGATTCATGAATATTCAAATCACGGGAAGTGCCTAAAGATTTCTTTCGGCAATATTCGAAAAGCCTGAAGTATCATCGTCGAACACAAAAGGAAACAATTTCGTTCGTATAAAAATGAGTGAGTGGAAGCGAAATTACTGAACGAGTCAATTATGAACGATTCTCTCTGGTCCTCCGGGGATATTAATTGTTGGGAATTATTCATTAACGTTTCTGAGATTGGGATCGTGGGAATATTGAGAGCTATTCACTTTCGCAATAATTGTTCTTCACTTAGAGTTGTGAAACTGAAAGGGAGTCGGTGCGCCGCCGCCGCGGTCTTTTATTGCTCGACCTTATTTTACCCTTCCCTTTTTAGGTTCACTTCACACATACCCAGGGGCGTAATGTTTATGTGTTTTTAATTAATGGGGCCGCCGTATAATTACAATATTATAGATACGAGTAGAATAGCAGGGTATAATTGCCAATGATCATTCTTTAGTGATTTTTTCCACAGTTTATATAATAATTAGGTAATACATGAAGAGAAATTTGTAAAAATTTGTATCCCTTTTATCCTATATCCCTATATTGCGCGCATGTACCTAATGTGAAATTTGGCATAGTTAAAGTTTATATGGAGTAGAAGTGTAGCTGTAGATGGCTAAAATTTATATTTTTTCCATACAAAATGCTTTACAGATACAATTGGTCGAATTTCGCTAAGGATGATTCTAGTAAAAATTAAATGACAAACTGAAAAAATAACTACCTATTTACTTATTTACTGTATTTCTATTTTACAAGCTTAGATTTATCTCTTTTTACCCGATTGCGGCGAAGCCCAAAAGGAAGGTATAGTGTTTCACCTGTATGTTAGTATGTGTGTATGTGGGTATGTATCGGGACTATTCGGGACCCAGTGTTTCCGGGTAATGGTCATGTAATGGGTCCCGACTGCAATATTTTGTTTATCTTTTCTTTTTGGTGGGTCTATAACAACAGATATACCTAGGGCAGACCGCAGTTGGGCTTATAAAAAAAAATAATTTTCTATTTTTATTAGAATGTTATGGTAAAATCTTGCAAGCTAATTTTGGTTAACTTTCTTTTGGCCTATCAAGTTGAAACTTTGTACAGTCGTTCCGTTTTGATGACAATGCATTTTCTACAGCCTTAAACAATCTATCAAAGGATTTCAGAAGAAAAACAACCACCAATCTCTATATTTCTATCTAACAAAGAATCTAAGAGATAAAATACAACCTATTTTTATACAAACAATGATCCCAAACATAAATAAAATACAAGTATCCCAAGAAAATCCAAAAAACACGTTAAAATCATACTTGAGAGAAAAAATTGCACGTTTTTATTAGAAAAAGCAACCTCGACTTCCCCATATATCATTGCAAACACCGACCATAGCGTAAACATTGATACCAAGGTCGTTAATAAACAAGAAATATCGCTGTATTATTCATGCTACATTTCGGTACCTTATACGTGTGTTACTGTTGCCGCTTATTGCGATCTGAACGAGCAATGTATGCTAACCGGATGATAAATGTCCTCATATTTCTTTGCGATACCTGACTAAGGAAGTGCGGTGTAGTTTTCTTTTGACATTATTCCGTTCGGAATTTTGCTATACGTGACTTAGAAAAAGTTACGAATGTGTCGCGGGTAAAATAATAAATGTGATGGTTTTAGGTAGAATAGTTGAAGCGATTATAAGCACCGATTAATCTTAGAATAATCGTTATTCTTTATAGTCGAGTTATGGCAGCTTATTAGTTCTGAAAGTAGTTATGAATGAATACCTAGTTAGTTTTAGCCATTATTCTGTTTCATTGATAATATTGATATCTAATAATAATGTCAGATCATTCCACTGTAGTGAAAAGTTTTCTCACGCAGAAAAATCGTGGAATACACAAGTGGCGAGTTGCAAAGATTGTTGTTCAAAACTTCGGACGAATATCTTGCTTGGGTCATACTAAATTATACTTATGTACGCTCGACATCATTGACGGTTGACCACTTTTCACCCATAAGGGTGAAAAGTGGTCAACCGTCAATTTTTTTAAATAGCAATGTACAACCGACATCATTGACGGTCGACCACTTTTCACCCTTATGTTCTTAGTAATAATACTACATAAGAACATAAGGGTGAAAAGTGGTCGACCGATCGATTTTTTTAAATAGCAATGTACAACCGACATCATTGAGATGTCGGTTGTACATTGCTATTTAAAAAAATATATGGTTGATGATATATAACGCAGCGTCCATGCTTGCATCACGTCGCGGCTTTTATGATTTTGAAAAAGTCACGTTTACAGTTTTTATATTAACAGGAATAACAACCTAATTAATAATTTCGTTATAAGGAACGATGGGGTTAACATATATATTAACTGTTTTGAAAAAAAATCCCCAAACAATAAAATAGAAAAAAAGGTAGGTATTGAACCTACATCTCAATTAGGGTTGCCACTTTTTTGGAACAAGTACAATAGAAGCACAATTGTATTTTGGGACAGCAAAAATAAAGACGCGGGGTGGGTAGAAATCGGGCCACAACCATTTTTTTTTTTCGTGAATTCGATGATTTCGTTATCAAACAAAAAACATTTTGCACTTTAGTCTCTACAATACAAAAGGCTTTCAAAAGTGCATCTTTTGGTGTTGCAACTTTCTTGAAGAGACCGTCAAATCAAATGTAAGAATTTCACCGAATTCACGTCAAAGGCTACCTGTAATAAATTTTATTAAAATAAAAAGAGATGGCTGCCCCAGAGACATGTCTATAATAATTATGGAGAAATCTTTTCTGCATTTTCTCACAGTTTGGAGCGGCAAAGTGGGCCACAGTGCAGGCGTTGGGGTTAACGAAGGGGAAGCCGTTATACTGAGCAGCCCATTTTATTAATGCTTTGTTGGTTTTCTAATTTTATTTATTTACACATAGGTATATCAACTGCCATACATCAAAAACAAACAATCTCTCGCCCTAAACGCATACACCTTCTCCGTTCCGTCGCGGGTAAAAAATTAAAAAATCTTACTTGAAAAAATGTGCTGATAATAAGCTATCTTTATTTTTTTTTAAGATTTATGTAACATTCATTTAGATTTTAGGGAAATAGTTTGTTGATATGAAAGTTCTCTCGCATCTATTTACATAGTCATTAAACCTGGCTGAAACTAATTTAATTTTTAAGCCGCAAATGGTGAGTAGGTATAACCAACATATGGTAGTCTAAAATAGTTAGTATAATTTAAATCAACATAACATTGTTACCGTGAAACCTTTTTGCACTACTTTTTTATCGATAGAACCTAGTATCTACTCTTTCATCAAATACGACTAATTTTCTCATAGTTTATTAATCAATTATATTTGGTTGGAAACCGCACTCGATAGGTACCTAATCAAATACGAGCTCGCGAACTAAAATATGATATGGTAGAATAACATTCATATTAAATGTAGAACATGAACACCGCATTAATTTCAAATTTATTTACTTTACGCTAACGAGAATTAATTGGACGTGTTAAACTAATTTACTTTACTAATTAAACGCGTTGAAAACACATTGTTATGTGATCTGATTCCACATTTTGGTAGCATACATGATCATTGAAATAAGTATGAAGACTTTAAATTCGAAAATCGATAAAAGCAAAACTGACCGCAAATCCATACTGAGGACTACTACAATAAATTTCCTAAATGGAAAAACCTAATCCTATCCTACTAATATTATAAACGTGAAAGTTTATGAGGATGTATGGATGTTTGTTACTCTTTCACGCAAAAACTACTGAACGGATGTTGATGAAACTTTACAGTAATATAGCTTATACATCAGAATAACATATAGGCTACTTTTTATCTCAAAAAACGCGGGCAAAGCCGCGGGCAGCAGCTTGTTAAGAATATATCGTGAAGTACTAGTTAAAGAAAAATAAACCCTAGTGTAAGGACATGAAATTGATTGTTTTTTCCTATCAATTAACACATTCACTAATTAATAGTCCGACTGTAATAGATGTAGCCAATGGAAGCTCATATTTTATTAAAGCAGAAGCGCTACTCAGAAAAACCTATTAAGCGATCAACTTTACGATCCCAAACACTTTAACTCCTTTTATTGCTCAAAAAACGCTCCGAAAATTTTACATATCACTGACAGTTTCTTTATAATAAAACGATACATCAATATGACACAATAAATGATAGATTCGCTTAGATAAACGTCTCGTACACAACGTGCGATATAATAACGGTTGGGAAATTTATTTTACGTACCGGTAAGGAGTAGAGTTCTTTGACGGAGTCTTGTTTCCCGATAGCTATGACCTGTGAATCTTCAAGTTGATAGTAAATGTTCTATTCTAAATAATCATGCATCGTCGTTGACCCCATTATTACTTTTGTCAGCGAATATACCTACATACTTATTAGATATAGCTAATAGTGTCGTCACTGTAACATGCAAGGGAAAGAAACTAAGATGTGTGGTGAGTGTGAAAACAAAATTTTGGATTTGGGTCTAAAAATGCAAGTTTATGCGTTGCCAAGAGCAGCACTGCAAATTTTCGGTTCTTTTTAATGTTATGTTCTGTGCTCTTTATAAAGGTACATTAGTAAGCAGAAATATACAGACACCTGCATTTATTGGCTGCACACTACCAAAAATACAAAAACAATATCATAAAACGATGACGTGTTAAAACCAAAAAAGAAATATCAGTCCAAAGAAACAAGCACTTAGTGTAATAATAGCGATCTGACAATAACGCGTCAGTCAAGAACTTTGCCAACACTATCATCTCATGCATAACTAAACGAACTTATGATAGCAGTTTCTGACAAGAAAGAATCGCTCCCAATTAACGTGAAATGTGCCAAAACTTGCCTCATTTGTTATTAACGAAAATGAAGAAAGTATGAATATTTGTTATGACAATTTTTTGCTTGATTTAAACAATGATAGTGTTGAAACTTGATAGTGTATTTGCTATTCGAGATCATATTTTTTTTACTATTCCAAACACAGTACCTGCAAACTATTCAATCACATGACGGAAATTGAAAAAGTCTTAACCAACTTATGACGCTGACCATACATTATGCTACGTTACTTCAAATTTTCCAGAGCTACGCCATTCTTTCATTTTTATATTCACCGCAGTAAAATTGCACGGACAATTTAAATGTTCAGAGCAACAGGTCAAAAATGTATGAGCATTCTATACAGGGTGGCAGGTTAGACAGTGTAAATATTTTAAGGAGTCATTGTACTCATCATTATGAACAACTTTTACTATGGGACCAACTCTGAAATCGCGAAAAAAAAATCAGCTGTTCCATACATTTTGTTGAGTTATGTGAACATAAATGTATGGCAGCTGATTTTTTTTTCGCGACTTCAGGTTTGGTCCCATAGTAAAATTTGTTTAAAATGATGAGTATAATGACCCCTTAAAATATTTCCACTATCTAACCTGCCACCCTGTATATGGCAGTCCCGTCGCCTGTCCAATTCATTTCAGGTAGACAACGAGCCTTCCTGGCAAAAGACATTCTCAGTAATATTTTAGTACCTTTTCAGCAGTTTTGTTGATGTGTTGTTCAAAATGGTGGACGCTAACTGAACAAGTAATGCGACTGCTGGTAAAATGCGATCTAACAGATGAAGATAACAGGCTGATGATACATTTAATGGCATTATAATACATCAAGCAGGAGACTGCAACAGATAGACAATCAATTCAGCCTATAAAGTAAGTACAATAAAAATTAAATACCTACTGCTACTTCTGTCTGCCTATTAATCAGGCAAACTATTGCAGAATATTTCTGTGAGATTTTTTCTTCCTCTAAAACGCTTCAGGGGATTAAAGCGAAAATTAAAAAGGAAAGTTTTCAACGCAGACCTGACGTTCCGAACTGGTTATTACAACAGGTGCTTGCAATATTTTTCTCATAACCTCATGTTAGAATCTGTATGCACAAAAATGCAATACAAACACGTATGAGCCAGGTCAGGCGAATGCGGGTATCTAATATTACCGTAAAGAGAATTCTAAATGAATAATGCCACTCTCATTCTTGCTCACGTAACCTGAATAGCGACGCGGCTAAGATAAAGTAAAACCTTATTTATTTAAAACTGGGAAAGCTTGAATATCAAGAGTTGTGTGCTTGAGTGTGGGTGTGTATATGGATAGGAGTGAGTGTGTGTTTATTATCTTTACTACAACGTCTGTTCCTTCATATAATACAATAGGTTATAGCTTCGTTATTATGAGAAGAAATATTCAATGATACTAAAACAATAAAGAAGAATCTGCTGCATTGAATTTGTCACAAAGTTGCAGAAAATGAGGTCTGGTCTTGATGGCTTCAGAAAATAGTTTTATTCGTATTTCTTTTAGAAAATTCTCAGTTGCAAGAAAACGTTTATTTATGGACTTATTTTTCCATTTATTGGATAATATTATCTGATGATTAAAAAATCTACCCTTAGGGCGGGTTGTTTCAGCTCCACTTAACGCACGCGTAAACGTTAAAAATGGCGCTAACTATTGTCAAACCAGAAAAAGTGTTGTTTCACACAATGTTGGCTTTAACATACGTTAAAAAATAACGATAACCGTAACCAGTGCTCCACCCACTGGTTAACGTAATTTTGGTGCGGTGTTGGAAAGCTGGTGAAGGTTATAATTGATTCATTGCATGTCAGGTGGTTGGTTAATAAAACAGATTTCTTTAATTAATTTTATATATTTTTTTCTAATAAACTTAATTCTAAAATGAGTTTGTTTTTCTGTAGCTCATGTATTTCCCTTTCCTCTTTTCTTTTTTCTTCCATGTATTTAACTTTTAAGTTATAAATTTGTTCTTCTTGTTCTCTAATTTTTTTAAGTACTTCAGATTTCAACTCATAAAAACTTTTGCTATCACTGTGAGACCTTTTACGAATGCCTGAAAGAAAATATAAAAAGAATATTAATAACTTCTACTGTAATGGGTTAACATAATAGTTGGGATAACTATTGCATGTTACTTACGAAGTGATTTTGATACAGGTTTTCTCAGCAATGATGCTGGTGATTTTGTATCAAATACATTGTCATTTAATATAATTGTATCCGGAACAGTGTAGATGATCTGTAAATATAATGTTGAATTGAGTTATTTGATGATGTAATGTTATTTTATTAAAATAAACAACTGATGCCACAGTGAGGGAGAGGTCGCAGGTTCAAACCCCACCTGTGTTAGTATAATTATACTATAATTATACTAACACAGGAGGGGTTTGAACCTGCGACCTCTAAATTATATGTATATACCTACTTAAGTTATTTATAATACTATGTAGTGATATATTATATCTAGTGTTGCCCAAAATCGGTCTTGCATCAATCATTTTCGCAAGACCACCTACTTACAGCAATACTAAGACCAAGACCAAGAGCATGACTGAATGTCCAATACTAAAACTAAGACAACGACTATGGGTACTGACGCAATACCGAGACCAAAGACGGGGTTAGACTCGACTCGGTCTTGCATTTGGGCAACACTAATTATATCACTACATAGTACATATAAATAACTTAAGTAGGTATATTATATAATTTATATTAAGATAACTTCTTATATATTTTCAAAAACAATAGTAACACAACTGATCTTACATTTTCACTAGGATTCACATTTTCTTTATGTTCATCGGCTTGGACATCTTTCACTTCAATACTTTGGTTGGGAGTTTTGATACTGATCACCTACAGAAAGATACATAACATTAATAAGATTATTAATTATCATGCCTATCCAGGAAGTAAATACTGCCTTAGAGTAAAATATTGCACCTATATGATAGTATGATAGATTATACATATGTATGTATTTAATAACACTTACAGCTTTAGAATCATTTAAAATTGAAACTGTAGGTTGATTCTCAATGAAGTCATCATCAACCACACTTGGTAGCCCATCCATTGAAATAGGCATTACTGATCGAAACCACTCTGTTTCTTGATTTACAGGAGGTGCAGGTGGCCCACCCCCTGTTTTTATTCTGGATTGCCTTTCTTGACTGGCATCCTAAAACAGGGACAATGTAACTTATTAAATAATTTTTAGTGATTATTGTATGCATAATGTAGGTAATGCATTGATGAAGGTGAAACCTCATTATTACCTTACGTGCATATCTTTTCATGTTGTCAAACTTTGCTTTTAACTGACCTATAGTCCTCGGCTGCTCTCCACCGGCATTGAATTCCGCATGAATGGCAGCCCAAGTCTTATTTTTCTTAACATTACTTACCTATATTGTCTGTTTTTTTGGAGAACAATGTTTCCTTATATTTTTCAATTAAATGCCGAAAGCGGTCTTTCTCAAGTTTCGAGAAATTTACAGCTCGTTCTCTGTAAAAAGAAATGTCAATGAAGTCGAAAAATACGTACCGAAAAACAGAGCAATATTGTTATGTTTAACAAATATTATCATGCCTATTAAACTTACTTTGGTGTAAAACTAAAAGTGTCCATATTGCAGCAGTACCTAGTAATTTTTAATCACAAAATTCTCTTCTGCCTTACAATAAGCCGATGTCGATAATCAGCGAGCACATAAAATACAACACAGGTCAATTTAAGTTCAATTTTTCATAACTACACAGTTAAATAGTAAAGGCAAATAAATTAAATGTAAATAAATTCGCGCGCGGATAAAACGTCTAGCTTGTCAGATAAAAATTGACGTTTAGATACAAATATTGCCATATTTAAAAAATCTCCCAACCATTTTTATTGGCAAAAAGTGTTGCTTTTTAATGGCAGCCCGAATAACTTTGACGATCGGTGTTATAAGCAATGAAACAACGCTTTGTATTTAACGAACGTTAAACATCTCACGTAACCGTTAATATTTAACGTACGTATGTTACGTTAACCAACCGATTGAAACAACCCGCCCTTAGTTCGATAAATAGTAATAAGTAAGAAAATTCTTTAGCAGCATGAAGTTTGTACCTTAATTGTTTCCGATTAATGTCAATAGGGACTGAAATTCTTCATCGGTAAAAAGTGGGTGTACAATTAATAGTACACGTCTACCTTCTCCTTTAGGGAATACGAGCGTGATATTAAAAAGGTAAAATGATTTGTGTTTTCTTCGATAAAAATTCATGTCCGGTCCGAGCTGCAAGGCAGTCCCGTCCGGGACATTAATCTGGTTCATTTAGTCTCGGTACGACAATAAGATTACTCAGTGGAAACAGCAGCCAGTACAGTATGAATGAAGGTTTAGTTACACGTGTCTTTACCTTGCTAGTTCTATAGGCTGTTTATTTGGGTAGTTTGCAAGTTCAGCTTTTTGATGAATGAATTAATGAATGAAAAAATGATTAGCACTTTGTCTGCGATTTCGTCCGCGTGACTCACAAGAACTGTGCAAGAATAATGTAGCTTCTTAGAAGTGAAATTATTTTCAGAGTCAATCAGTAAGTAGTTCCGGAGATTGCCTCAAACACACAAACTTACGTTTCTTTCTAATATAAGTATAAAAGTATGGATAAAGTCATAAACAATATTATAGGAAACAATAAAATTGTATCATTATTCTTACAATAAATATGTCATACACAAAACATCACTTCACCAGAGAGGTTTAGAATCGTGAAGCGCTGTGTGTGACACCAAATTATAGTAGGTAAGCTCTATTTCAGAAACGCATCCATAATAATTACGCAGTCCGCTTAATCGCATTTGAATTTATAGTGTTGGATCAATGTGAATTCTAATTCGATCCTGAATAATCGAATTTTCTGGTTGAATTGAGCTATTAACTCGGTTCGTAGTTTGAAGCGCTGTTTCCGAGGAATGAGTAGGATTGCAAAGAGGCGGGGGACTGCACCGAGGACCGTAGTTTATTTTATCCCGAAGCAATGCACAGTTCCGGTGGATCACGTAAACGACGTCGCGGGCAAAATGCCGGTTGTATAAAAAAATATTAGTAGCGCGGTGCCTTTTTTGCGATCGATAGGTGAAGTTTTAGGTGAATCTTTTTAGGGTTCCGTACCAAAATGGTAAAAAAGGAACCCTTATGGTGCGACTTCGTCTGTCTGTCTGTCTGTCTGTCTATCACACCTGATTATTACAGCAACTACTTATGCTATCGACTTGTATAAAGAATGCTTGTTCAACTTTATTTCAAATGAAAAAAGTCCAAAAATATTTTTATTTTCATTGCAAATGGGGCCGGAGTGGGGGTCCGAAATTTTAAAGTGGGGTTACTAGGTCAAGTGACATATCATATGAAAGGGCTTGATCTGCACATTTCAAAATATATTTTTATTTTATTTTATGTCTCACAGTTTTCGACATATGATGAAAAATGTCAAAAAAAATACCATTCCCCCCCCCTTATCTCCGAAGTTTGCGGGGCGAAAAATCTGAAATAATTAGAGTTGATAGGAATTGACCCAAATATGGCACCAAAAATAAAACGATGTTCCTAACTAGTACAGTTTTTTCAAAATCATCAAAATTCCTTCACAAACAAAATTAGTTATGCGGTCCGGATTTTTTCACTTTATACGTCCAAAAATGATACCCCTCGGTGCGCGAGTACAACTCGCACTTGGCCGGTTTTTTTAAGAGGTGACGTGTATTTACTTACCAACCAAAACTGAGAAGCAGAACACTACTTTTAGTCAATTCTTAATATAATCTCAGTTTGGTCAACTTTCAATCATAGTACGAAAACGAAATAACCTACTTAGTTCAATGAAGTACCTACGTGTGAACACGAAAAAAAAACTGGACAAGTGCGTGTAGGTACGACTCGTGCCCTAAGGGTTCCGAAATATGCAATAGCGCCATCTATGCCGCTATTACATCATTAAATAGTAGATAATTATTATCATATCTTGATCATTGATGGCGTTAGTGCATACTTCTAGTGGTGCCATCATGAGCAGATGGCTCCACTTATGGTCCGGTGACAGACGGACAACAAAGTGATCCTGTAAGGGTCCCGTTTTTCCTTTTGAGATACGGAACCCTAAAAATTAGCTGTTCCATATAATATTTTGTCGAGGCATTGGAAATTTTCGTATGGAACTGTTATTTTTTTTTGTGATTTCAAGGTTGGTCTCGTAGTTAATTGAACTAGTATCGAATATTCACCCTTCTTGAATAGCTCCCTCGTTGTAGGTTTAAACGAGGAGGTCGACTTGTCAAATAATTGTTTAACAATAAATATTATTATTGGTTTAATAATTACCAAGATTGCCTCGCTAGTCTTGTGGTTGCAATCACGACTGTACAGTACGTACCTACGAGTACGAGTGTACGAGTACACAGTGCTGGGATCGATCCCAAGGTTGGGCAATGGGTTTATTAGTCCCAGGTTATTAAATTCTTTCATTACGTAATTCCTGTGCTGCACACGCGGCTAAGTTGACACAATTTAGATTGCAGTCGAGACGCTAAAAATAAGTCCCTAGTTTTGGAGTCGGGATTTGTGTCCAGTTAATGACAATAAACTACCCCACTGTTATAAGAGATTTATAATGTAACTTGACACCTCTGCCTACGCCTACGTCTTTGATGAATACAAGCGTGATATAAATGTAATAACTATAGATTAATATAGCCAACAAGTTATTGTAGAAGTCTCACTCACTTATCCCTGAAAAGACGAAGGAACAGTGACAATTTTTTTTCTAATTTATTACACAAAGTATTTTGAGTAAGAAAAACACGTGTAAATAAATTACACGTATTATTACTTTGAGAAGAGTAAAAAAAGTTACACGTAAACAAGTTTCACGTTCCAAGAAATTTGAAAAAGCTAAATGATAAAATGTCTCTTATAATAAAGTATTACATCCTACATGCGAGCGAAGGAAGGCTTAAGGCGGTAAATCTTAAAATTAGCCTTCAGCGAAACCAGTTTATGTGAAATTGATGTAAACATCGTTAAATTAGAAAGCGTCTCGGTTCCCGGTGGTGTTCATAATTCCCTTGATTACGAGGATATTGCCGAGTTTGGGAGAATAGAAATTTGGAGGAAGCTACATAAATTAAATTAAGTATGAATTTACACACGTTCTTGATTAATGTGTAGAAACCATTGGATTAAGTAAATCGTTTCTATGTACCGTCAGCTGATTAAGAATGGCCTTTATCTATGAGATTAATACGTGAAGAGAAAACTTGTACCCTTTTAGGCATACTGCGCGCACGCAGAAGTGTAAGATTAGGCTAAATTCAAGTTTATAAAGGAGAACAGAAAACTAACAATATAACTATTTTCCTCTAAAAGCTAACTAACATAGCTAGTTGTAAGGCATTATTTCATGACAAAAAGCTGAAAAATTTCTAGCCACTTCCTAATAAACTCCAAAATTAGCTAGAAAATGTTCATCAGTGCACAAGTAAACTCGTATTTCTTTATGGCATATCGCCAGCCACAGCGGACGATGAAGTGGAAGAGAGGTTTTGAAGACATCTTGAAAACCTTAGGTACATTTCACCACTAAAGCCTACTACGTTTCCATGGGAAGTTTCAGTAGGAGTACAAAATTGCAGCAAGTCGGTAGAAGGATCCTACAGGCAACCGAATTTATAGGGGGAAATACTCGTCTACTTCTTGAAGAAAGAGGAGTTTTTCTTGATGATTTCAACTTTATCAGAAATTTTAATAGCTACAATATTACTGGCTGTCGTTGAAAGTCAGCGCTGTGGCTCTGCTCCGTGCATAAATCACAGCATTATACTGAGCGATGGCCATTTGAAGCGGGTGTGACAAATATATCCCAACCGATTTTTTGTATTCCATTTACATTTTGTGCATCTTGTCGACGCAAATAAATATTTTTTTTAATATCCAGAACAGCATTATCATTCACTAGACACAGTTTCAAACTCTGGGTTACTAATAAAAATTGCTTGACAGAAAAATCGAATACCACTGCTTGAACTGTAAATTTAATCCGCAAACTCGATCACAGCGAAATTACGACCACTGCCGACGAGGTAGTTTATATTTATTTATTTCTAGTATTCTGTAAATTTTAGATACCTCACTTTTCCAGTCGGTTTCCCCAGAGAAAGTTTCCTGGAAACATTATGGTACAAACTTCAGGGTTAGATTAAGTTAGATGTTTTCTTGTTATAACAGAGATTGTGGCCAGGATTTTGTTCTCAAGAAATGTGGTTTACTTTTCGCTTCGTTGTTTAAGGATTACAAAACGCCTCACGTCAGTAGCTTTACGTAATTAAAGAAGGAACAAGCCATGCGGTTGTAAGGGTGGGCTCGTTCCTCACGTGACGTCACATGTCAACAATAGGTAGGTATTTATATCATGCTTTGTCATATTAGGATGAATATGACGATATAACAGATACCACTTACTATGATCACATAATCAGTGAAATACTACCGTTCACAAAAGGCTTGCAAGTATAATCCTCGACATCAGAATTATCAAGTCGCATGTACACATCCGCCCAAAGTCACTTTTTGGCATAAAGCTTAATACGTTCAGTTTCTCTTTCGAGCCCACTGACGCTGGTTTTCCTATCTCTATTCTCTATCAACTAACGAAATACATAATGGCCGGTTTCTACGAGTATAACCCATATATTCGGTCACCCACTTATATTCGGTCGTTTTCCTTGCTACAGGTAGAATAAAATTCTGACATTACTTCTAGAAAGCTTACGTCAAAATTCGACTAGTAGTCGAATTTCCGTTTCCCTCCTAGTAGTCGAATTTTGACGATTTTACTCTACCTGTAGCAAGGAAAACGACCGAAAATAAGTATATTAAAGGAATCGGTTCAAATGAATAAAGTCGAATCTAAAGGTTTTCTCATTTTATAATGAATTTTGTTTTTGCTGTCCCGAAAACCTTAAGAATGTCGACAATAATTGTATACGAAGAAAGAACTTAGTTTGTATAATTTACCTACAATATGCTCATAGTCATGCTCTAAACATGCACTGAAAGAAAAAATACACGTAATTTCAAAAATACACGTAAAGTCAATACACACGTGACATTTCTTTCATAAACAAGAGACTTATATTCTGTTAATATTAAACATATTACGTTTCAAACAATTCCTATGCGAGACACGTAGGTAGAGTTTCACGAGGCCTCAGGATAAAGGCCTTATTATTTAGATTCACAAAGGTCAATAGCTGAAGATTTTGATACACAATATTGACAGTGACACCTCGTTTGCATGTTGCCACAGTAAATAGTCAGAGCAGTAGCTTAATTTCTAAGAAACACTCAACTTTGCAAACGCACGCCGATGCACATTCGCAATTTTCCAGGCAGTTTTTTTAATACAACACATTAAAATTGTCGGATTCTGGGCAATTTATTCATGTATTTATTTATTTTACAATTACATCTACAGATATCAGTAAACATCTTGAGCAAAAACGGCGTAGTGGGCGAAAGTTTGCTCACTTACGCTACGGTACGCTTTTATGCAAATTATTAATTAAAAATGGACTATTGCGCAGTAAACTTTTCAAGATGTTTACCGGTCCCTTTATCTTTGCAGGTGACATGCCCTACAGGGCTACAGTCACTGTAATCTCACTAATGATTTTTAATTGCAAATAAAATTAACATTAGAACCATCAGCTAACATTTATATCAAATTGACATGCATTACTGAGCGTTGTTTTAGTGGACAATTTCTTCGAGTGACGCTACTGACCTCAATCTATTTACTGTGGCTTTACTTTAACAATGGCACCGCTGAGAGGTTCACAAATTTGCATAATCTCTACAACTAAGCTGAATATGTTTGTGTTATAAGTTGGTTCCTCATAACAGTTTAACGAAGACGGAGCCGAAGTCCTTTTAGACAACAGAGCGGTTAATAGGTCGTTCTCATTTATGAGCTCTGGGAAGTATACTTTAGATTTTAAGTGGATACAGTGAATAAGTAGTTTTAGCATTTAGATGATCAGATTTTTAACTAGCTGTACCCGCAGCTTTGAGCAGGTGACAATGTGTTCGATTGTTACGTAAAACCTGGGGTCGCTACATAGTGTATTTATGGGATATACATATATCTAAAGAGTATCGTCTTGCGTAAAAAAACATTGAATTGTTGTGTTATAATTAGCTTTGACTTTAACTTGCGTAATATATATGTCCAAAGCTCCAAACGTAGATCCACACAAGACACAATTACGTTTTTATTGTGTCTGGAATTGCGGCATACGAAAGTTTAAGGGTTGATTTCACCTTACAATATATTGTTATATTCTTTCGATCATTTATTGTTATTATTACTAGGAGGTCGGTTGCAGAAAGATAATTAAATTTTAATGGAGGCATTAACCATACAATTTCTATCGTTAAAGTCTCCTTTAAAACTTAATGACCTTTTCTGCAACACAGCGTAATAGGTTTATTTTCAGCAGATGACGTTTAAAAACTGTAAGATTGTGATATTATTTCAAAAATATTATAGTAGGTACTTAGCAAAAATTCCTTTGCCCATTTCTTGAAGGTCAATCTTACCTCCAATATTAAATGAAGCAGCGTACTATAATGAACCGCATTACTACCGACATGAACCTTAATATACCCCGTTAGACGAGACTATTCCGTACAAAAAGACTTTGACCCTACTTATGCAGCACCGTGTACTTATGTACCCGCAAATGAATTATACAAAGGAACCTTTTCAGTGGAAATTCCTTATTCATCTTGTCTTACATTACCGCCTAAGGTTTGTGTTATACGGAGGATATTAGTGAGGTGTATAAAAATGAAGTGTATCCGTGCCTTCATTCGTGCTAATCTTGTAAATCATTGGAGTGATTTTGTTAAGTTTTTTTTGTACCTAATGTAACCTTGTGTTAAGGAGGATTGAATAGGTTTTTAAGTAGGTACCTACTTAAAAAACCTGGATGTGTATGAATGGAAACTTTTTAGATATTATGTGAATTTAGTCAAGCGATGAACATTATTAAGATTTTGTTAACCATGATATTCATCTCCATAAAGCTGTAGATAAAGATTTAAAAGAATGCATTAGAAAAACCTATTCCACGCAACTGAAATCACCAACTGAAACATGTAAACGAAAAAGCTCCACTCCACATTGAGAGCACGAAGACACATTCAGAAAGAACTAACATAACTTCAAAACTGCATCCATAAAAAGCCAAGGGGATGTTAATCCCCTTATATTACACTATAAAGAATAGTGGACATCTGCGAAACAATTCAACGGTCGTATAATGAATGGCATTACCACACAATGTTGGGTCATTCGTCTCGGTCCGACTCGCGACACGGTCCTTAGGAAACCTTCGGAGTTATACAACGAAAGCCTTTTCTGTGCTTAAAATATTTTGTGCAATATTTTTCTCAGAATTCATGAAATTTCTGTATTGTGCACTCAGCAAGCTTGCTGTGAATGAGAGAAACGTACATTCGTCGACATCGTTATTTAACGGTGACTTTAAAAAAACTGTATTTTAAAAACACATTTCTAAGAGTTACGTTTCAAAAGCTCTTGGAAAAATAAATATCATTTTTATTTTAAGTTCTGTTATAACTGCAGACGAGTTTGCAGTAAGTGCAGTACGCAGTGATGTATGTTTAAACGACGGTTACTGCCTTTTCATCTTTCAATGCCTGATCATAAAGTCGCTTTTTACGATACCCACTAGTAGATTAACGGGTCCGTTAGCATAATATTATAGTGGGTGAGCGCTTACACTAATGATCACGAGTGTTAATCCTTCCGTAAACAGTAATTATTTCGGGTGTTTGTGCATGTGAAATTAGTGTTTATAAACACAGCTATTGCACGAGCGTTCCTAATGTAAAGATTCCTAAACACAAATAAATTATTTACATACTATGCTGCCAGTATAGCGCCAGCCGTACCCCAAAAAAGCTATGAATGACAAAAATATAATGCCGGCAGCAAACTAGATAGTTCGGGCGGCAAACCCGCGCGGTCAATATTAGGCCAGCGTAGTGTGTACCTACGTAAAGCGATTAATAAAAAAAAGAGAACTGGTACCAATAAATAAAATAATAAATATAATGCTGATAGATGAAACCCAAACGAGTAAATTAAATTCAATAAACAGCAATGGAAATACAAATAGAAAGTTCCTCGACCTCACCTGTGGAGAATGAAAGGTGAAGAATTCTCATTATCAGATCTCGCCTGGAGAAATGCGAACAATTGTTGTAATGGAGGATGCGTGTCAAATACCTTTCGTTGTTTAAGGACCGAGTGTAGGGTTAACGCGTTTTGGATACGATTGTTTACCTTACCTTACCTTTTTTTGTTTTTTGTGAGGTAGGTATACAAAATTACAGCTTGTGAGTGAAGTTGGTGGAGGTGTATTATATTATGCAATTGGAACCTATTCATTAAGGCCCGGGACATACGGTGAAAATGCTGGAAACTCTAGTTTCCTTGTAGTCTGATGACCCGTTGGTGCTTTGTCAACCTTTTTGTCTCAGAGTGGACAAACTACTACACAAGTTTAAAAAATAGTTGCACCTATTATACTTAATGGGAGCAATATCTCCTGCTATTATTGCACTCTTAAATTAAGTTGCCATTAATGAAATATAATTTTAAGCCGAATGATTTGTGAGATGTTAACACGATGATAGGCGGGTGATTTCTATAATTAATTAATCATAATGGCAATAAGTTTACAATTCTTTTTTTATATAGGTAGGTACCTATTTTTGTTTGCTTACCCAGTAAAAGTACATAAATACCTACATGTTAAACATCCACAACTATCTCAAAAGGATTCTATCGTTTATTTATCGTGAACTAAAACTTTAGTTATAGTGTTCAACCGATGTCGACCCTTGTTACTGTTTGTCACTTTTTAATTAGTAAGGCTTTGAGGTGAAAACAGCAACAATAGATTTTCGTAACTTTGTTGGTTCATTGTTTAATCAACGATGTTTCTTTGAATAATATTATGATAAACTGTAAAGTTCTGAAATATGTTTATTTTAAAAAGTGCTTTAGGATGACTATATAAATAAATAGAAAAATCTTAAAAGAATATTCGATGAAAGTGTTTTTAAACGAAACCAGCGGTTATGGCAAGTGGTCAATTGGTCACCGGTGCCTTTAATATTTTTCTCTTTTAACTGTTTTCTTACTGACTGTACATGCGTGAATGTCTCGATGAGCCAACTTTAACCCGGCCGAATGATATCATGTGTGGCCCTACACTCAGGCCAAGATAAATAACACTTAGCATGTGCTTTAGCTGAGCATTATTCCTGGCACTATCGCACAACTGTCAAACTACAAGTGCAAGATAGAGACGGGAAGTTACTAAGTCAAAGCACAGCTTTTTTTAAACCCACAAGTCAACCCGTGGGCAGCGCTTGGGTTACATTATTATTATTATCAAAATTTATGTATTTTGTAACGCTAGTTGTAAGCTCTCATAGTGTAACTGTTTGCTGCTCCCTATAATAAAAAAAAATAAAAAAGCAAAGTAACATTTATCAATCTCGGCCCAGAGCATGCTCCTCCCTGCCGACTGGTTGTCTACTTTTAATTTTATATTCCGAGACTCTGCTGGGTGTTACGTAAAGTTCGTTTAATTTTAATATCTTCCAGGAAAACTAACTTTCATAAACTTTATATGTCATAACTTTACGCTCGTTTTGCCGTAAGAGTAAGTGGATTATTTGAAATATCTTGGTTTATAAGACCGCAGGGGGCAGTAAAGTTTACGTCCAGCGCTGACTGGAGAATAGGGGGCAATAAAAAATTGACTATGCATTCTTCTTCTACAACTACAAAAAATACGTAGTAAAATGTAAGCTCATTTCCTTTCGAATCATTTATTTGCGGGCAGGTGTCATACATTTTTAAAATGTAGTTATAGGTTTGTTAATACTACCTACATATAGTATCTTACTGTGAAAAGAGGAGATACCGTTTTCCCAAAAAGAAAGAAAGAATGCGTAGTAAAATAACCGGCCAAGTGCGAGTCGGACTCGCGCACGAAGGGTTCCGTACCATCTACAGGGTGGCAGGTTAGACAGTGGAAATATTTTAAGGGGTTATTGTACTCATCATTATGAACAACTTTTGCTATGAGACCAACACTGAAATCGTGAAAAAAAAATCAGCTGTTCCATACATTTTGTTGAGTTATGTGAACATAAATTTATGGAACAGCAGATTTTTTTTTCGCGATTTCAGAGATGGTCCCATAGTAAAAGTTGTTCATAATGATGAGTACAATGACCCCTTAAAATATTTCCACTGTCTAACCTGCCACCCTGTATAAAACGGCAAAAAAATCATGTCTGTTGTATGGAACCTCCCTTAAATATATATATATATATTTTTTAATTTAATTATATATTTTTAAAGTGAATTATAATTAAATATTCTGTGAGTATTTCAAGCGTCTACCTGGTGCCGTTATCAATATCAAGCAAAAACGAGCAAAAAAAATCACTTTTGTTGTATGGGAGCTGGGAGCCCCCCTTAAATATTTATTTTATTCTGTTTTTAGTATTTTTTGTTATAGCGGCAACAGAAATACATTATCTGTGAAAATTTCAACTGTCTAGCTATCACGGTTCATGAGATACAGCCTGGAAACACACATACAGACAGACAGCGAAGTCTCAGTAATAGGGTTCTGTTTTTACCCTTTGGGTACGAAACCCTAAAAAAGACAATATTCTGAAGGAACAAACCGTGATTGACGTGTGATTGGCAGTCGCTCCGTAGAATCTGGAAAGAAAATAATAAATATATAAGACGAGATGAACTAACGCATCAATCCGAATGATTGAGTCCTTTACGAACATCGGCGGGGATTGGATGCCAAGATGGATTGTAAAAGATTGACGAATAAAATTCTTTTGGGAGACAATCGCTGGAAATGTGTAAAGATATAAAAAATATAGATCACTTTAACACATTGACACATTAAAAAAAAACTGTATACCTACCATTCTATTATACTCTATGCTGTCTTACATATAGGAGTAGCTTAGATCTACTATGAGGCTTGAAACTGCGTTTAGCGGGCGCGGGCGCGGTCCTATACAAAAGCGCTCCGTCGCGGGGACCGGAGCGGGCGTCCGTCGCGGGGCCCGCCAGCGGTGCACGCACGTCGCACGGGGCATGGGCTTGTTCCAGGATATATGTGGTGGACTAGCGACACTGCTTAAATAAAATAATTCGATCTCCGCGACTGGTACCAGCAATGCGGACCGTCGCGATCACACGGAGCCAATCCGCGTGTCCACGCGCGTAGACACGCGACGGGTGCCCGTCGCGGACGCCCGCTTAACGCAGTTTCAAGCCTGATGGACCTAATAATGGTCATACTAGTACTTTATGATGTGCTAGTGTTTTGTGTCAAATAGTTAAATGCTTCTTTCTTTCTTTCCAGCAATAGTTGGTGGAGTGGCCCAATAAATGAATATGAGCAATCAGCTTCTGTTCTTTGTGTCACGGGTTCGATACCCGCATGGAACGAATATTAATTGTATGGTCTACAGGGACTTGTTCCGTGTCTGTTTGTGCATTGTTTGCTTTGTATTATATCCACAATAAACGAAAAATTCCTAGTGTGGGGAAATCCTTAAAAAAAAGTTAGCTACAGTTACTGGACTTTAAGGCGATTCGCACACTGCCCCGCATCACGCAGCGTAGCGCGGGGGTGCGTGATGTTCCGTTATTTGCAAGTACCAGTATTTGTATAGAAATCACGCATGGTGCAACACACTGAAAACGCATTCACACGCGGGATTTTTGTTCCGTCGCCACGCACCCCGCAGCGTAGCGCGGGGCGGTGTGTGATTCACCTTAGGTAATAATATTTCGAAAACTTCAGATAATTTTATATATTTTAATTCGATATAGGTATTTAAGGTATCCAAGCCCAAAGCAAGCAATTTCAACTTGTCGAAACCATGTTTACACATGACTAATTTTATCCCAATTACCTACGAATTTATACGGTTGATTGCTTAATTGCAACCAGACTGACAGAAAATAAATGATACAGAAGGTAAGCTTCGTACAACGAGCGATAACAGGCACACGCATACATAGATACGAGATCGATATATCTCGGTGTATGGGTGTGTGACTGTTCCTAAAATACCCCAGGCTGATAAAATTTTCGTTTTTCCTATATATTGACATAATTGACATTAATTAACATTTAAAGTCGGCTTCCAATGCGGAAGGAACGGTGCTCCTCCAATCCCGCACCGTTCTGTAGAATGCTTCCTTGATGGTCACTCTCCCACCGATTTAAAAGTGTTTACAGTGTCCTACCCAGGACCAGTCTTATAACCATAAGACTTGAGGACAAGGAGAGGTGTGAGGAATATAGGAAGGAAGAGATCAAGAGAGGGCCTAAACTACCTAATCTAAACGCGATACTTGAGTTTAATAACTAAATAATATAATGATCTACAAAACCCCACCTTTGTAATAAAAGGCAAAACAGAGGCCTAAGCTACCTAATCGATACGTAACGCTTGCGTTTAAGAATGACTTATTTGAAATTACGTTAGTAAACAATGATCAATGTACTACAAACCCACCCCAAGTGACGTGGGGCCGTCTCACAACGGCTGACGCGTCATACGTGTACCACTAGGCCTGAACACATAGGTCCACTAAGGACACTGCTGCGATCCTAATGGGCCACGTTCCTAAGCTTAGTTACAAGCCTTACTCAATCCTAAGACAGCGAACTACGAAGTCCAACTGCCATTGAGCGAGACAAGTTTCCAGTATTACTGGACGCGTACAAAGTAAGTGAAACCCCTTACGACAACCTACAACCCTTTACTAAATTAACACAAACTAGCGCAAGCGCATCGTATGGTCCGTCGGTTGTAGAATTCCTTACAGTCGTTCCTGTGGTAAACGTTGAAGTGGTACCTATTTCCGTATCGTCACTTCGCACTCCTTAATCTACCCAAAATGAGGCAATGCATCGTACTGAGTGCCTGTGTGACCCTTGTCAGACCAGGCTGCCGTTCCCGTGTACATGCCAATATTACGTGTCTCGCCAAATATTGTTTTTTTTTATCAGTCATAGGCCTACAAACAGCCGGGTGTGATTTAACGAGACACGCTTCCTAGCGTCCTTTTAGGAGGTCTATCAATTCAGTTTAGGGTACTTGGTGAAGCCTACCCCGCTCCCGGGAGTGTACGTACAACAGATTCTATGTAAAGACATTCTACGAGATCAGTCAGTCAATAGGAAGTATCTTCTTCCAGCGCTTGATTGAGTAGTGTTATTAAACAATTACATGTCGGCTTTGTAGTCTAAATTGATCCAGATGAGTTACAAGCATATGATACGGTTTAGCCTTCCTTAGCGTCGTGAGTATATTTGTAATGTAGGTACCTAAAGTTAAGGCATGCTAGCGTTTGCATGTAGTCGTGTACCATGTTTGTGTGTAGGATACAACATTAGAAGGGCTTTCCCCGTCTCCCTAAAACCAAGCGCTGATCTAAAGTACTCCGAGTCAGAGAGCTTTATATTATTCGATTATTCATTACGCCTTATAACAGTATCGTCCAAGATTGTGGCATGCATTACGCATTATAATTGTCGCATAGAACATTATTACGCTCATGCATTACGCCTATTATATTGACGCCTGTTCACCGAGCTAGAATTGAGATAATTATAAACACACATGTCATCCAATTATATCCATTATACAGCCTGGGATTAATAGTTACAGTCAAACACTCACCCGTACATTCACCATCACTTACACGGAGATTCACACATCTTGCACTCGTTGTCTAAACTAGCATTACACCAGATCTATGTCTAATTACTAAACTAAGACCACGCTTTTACAACATCTCCTATCGGGATCATAAATGCACCTCAGTCGTGTACTATAACTAAACGAGTCTTTACTATTTTATTCTGGCGACTGTAACCTATTGATATTTAACCAAGTGTCCTAACTAAGGTATCCTAATCCTAGACTGTGGCGACCGTTCCCTATCGTGGTCTAAAACCAACTGCCCCGAACTCTCCTCAACCTCTCGCCACGTTCAAAACACATTTCCCATAATTTCTTGCATCAGCCCCTAATTTTTTGTACACTCTCTTAATTGTATACCCAAACCCAACTCGGTTTGGCTCTCAATTGTTTTAAAAGGTCTCTAAATGTTATGCAGATGTGGAGCCAAGTATTGTTAGTTGCACTTGGGAGAATCCCTTAGTTTTTAGAATTCATAAAATGGTGCTTTCTATTGACAACTGCAATAAAGTAAAGGTTTTATGGGCTCCTAAGTTTCCGGAAACCGTGAGACGCCTTTTAAAATAAATAAAACATTTATTTTTAAATAGGGTGCCAACCTGACAGTCACAGGTGGATACAATCATTGTGAGGCATGTGCAGCGCACGGCGCTCATCGCATGCTTCGCAATGTGTGAACTTCACATTTGTGGTGAAGCATGACATGTTCAAATGTATATCGAGCCGTGCGTTGCGAGGCGTGCGCGGCTCATGCCTCGCAATGTCTGGATCCACCCTATGACGTGCGGCGTACGGCGGTCTCAAACTATCTCAAACGAATGCCAGTCGCGAGTGCGCTTGCACTCGCTGTACTTTTTGCGTGACTACGTGTGCGTGCCATTTCATTCGTTGAATGGAGCTGGTTTTCTGGATATAAATGTACTTTGTTGGACTGGCTTAACCTAATAGTATTATTTGCTTAAATCTATTTTAGTTAATTAAGCGCCGCGCACGGTTAGTAGTTCCGTGCCGTACCACGTGGTCATAATATGAACTTGGCCTAAGATCTTGTACCGCGGCACCGGATGAAGCTCGTCGCGCAGTACCACGCGGTGCCGCGCGGTCATACGAACTTAGCCTTATTCAATATTCATAGCAGTATTTAATACCTAGGTAGGTCCAATAAAAAAAAGATAAAAATGTTCGACTTTCCATACGAATTGACCCGTTTAGCTGATGCATTTGTATGAAGAGTCGAACAAAAATGTCAAAATTTTATTGTTTGACCAATCAAATGTTGGTCTGGATAAGAGTTCAAACAACCCCCATTAATACGACCACGCATTTCTAATACACTTTATATTAGTTTAACACAGCTGGGTCCATTTGATGGGATTAATACTTGAATGATATTATGCATTTTCTACTTCCATTTTACAAAAGCCATTCATAGACGGCAGCTTTTTAACGGGACAATGCATCGTATCTCCATTGACATGCTCCCATTATTCCTATTGAGTTATAGTGAACTAGAATGGGATTCCAATTCACGGTGCCGGTTTGCAGGATTCTACTAGTATCGAGCAAACACCCTTGGGGATATCAATGTAATCGATTTTGGCCAGATTTGTTTGTTCACTTCAATCGATTACGTGACGATTGTAGTCAACGCGATTGCTTCGAACTCTAAGGGCTCTTTCGAGGCTGTAGTCTATAAGTGTCTGTTTCTAGGACAGCTATTAGATTTTTTTAACGTTTTGATGATCGTAGAATTCGGGGAATCATTTTAAAAATGAGACTCAGTGAACAAAATAATGTAAAATTTTAATTTTCTAGCTAGGGCCTTTTATTTTTTTATCTTTCGTCGATTAATATGACGGCAGTAAAATTCCAAACTTTATACTATTAGGTATATCTGCAAAAGTTGCATTGTTTAACACGTTTCTATGTTATTAGAAGGAGTTCCTTGGGAAAGATTCTCGAACGTTTTCTATTAGTAGTATTTTGTAATTTTATGTACCCAACATAAATATTACTAAAAAGCAATAGTATATAAGTATAGCATAGCATAACCAGCCCACAATGACTGCTGGGACCCAAGCCTCCTCTCTGTGAGAGGAAGTATTAGGTATATATAATAAACATATTTTTATGAAGTCTGGCGCAAATTTTTGAATCGCTTCCAAGGCACTTGCCGAGTCAGCGATGCATGCGCCAGCTGATAGCGCAAACAACTCTGATTATGCAAATTATCCTTTATGAAATGCACTAGATCTGGTGCATTTTATTTCTGGCAAACTAACCAAGCAATATGTTTCTCTGGCATGGACTAAATTTTTATCACAATTTCACTTTTATTGCTCACAATATTTGAGCATTTTATTTCTGTTTTCTGCACGTTTTTGGATTCAAATCTTGATGTGGAAAATGGAAGAGAATGACACTTGAATAGGTCCAAAGTCTACATTTTATTTAAATAATGAATCAAATGAACCTTAACATTATACATTTCTTGCATAATCCTTTAACCTTGTTGTGTCGCAATAGATACTCAATTTGCTTCCCCAGTTCCACCTAACCAAAGAAGGTTGACTATATATTTATGAAGTTGGCGTGTCTCACAACGTTTGCCAGACCTTGACGTTCAAGAACAAGGTAATATAAAACTATTACTAGGTACAAATAATATGATATATTCGACGCAATCTGGTACATGACTTTGAAAAAGTTCCAGTACCTACGCGATGTTTCCCACAGCAAAAAACAGCTATTCATGCGTATTTACAATTCAACGGCAGTCATTTTATTTCTAACCCTTGTGACTCCGCCATATTTTTTACATACAATGCACCTTTTTGCCGAAAATACTCTCATTTATTAATCTTTGGAGGTTGGCGAAAAGAAGGTTACCCTTAGGGGTAACTCATGCGTCTTTTCGATTGTCCTCAGCTGCTTGGATAGTAATGTAGGTATCTCAACATTTATCATGTTAAGGACCCACATATGTCTATGTATATGGGCTATTGGATTTCGTGATGACCCTATTTATAAGTGTGAGAATTCCTTATATAAAAGATAGAAACATCCTTTAATTTTTCAAGGATAGGGATCAATATTACAATTTTGATCATGTTTTTGAGTAAATCTAAACCATAGCCAAATTCTTAAAGTTTCAGTTCTAAATTACAATTAAATAATCACTTCACAGTTAGTAGTATGTACATAAATGCCTTAAAATGCCTGACATACACCTTGAACCTAGACTCACTTCTCCTCAATGTAATATTTAGGGACGACGCAGACGACAGACTTTTTGTGCGATCGAATCTGCCGCGCTTTGCAGCGCTCGAACAATCTGTTCGCTAAGTTTCGCAGATTGTTCGAGCGCTGCAAGGCGCTGCAGACTCAATCGCACAAAAAGTCTGTCGTCTGCGTCGCCCCTTAAAAAGATAAAACATTCAAGCATTTTTCCTTACTCAAGAAAGAATCTGCCGTAGCGACATAAAATGATATTAGCATTTTCCATTTTGTGGAGAAAATTGAGATAAACATAAGCACCTATGATACTGCTAATGCCTTGAAAATGAAACGTCTTTACGTTTATTTTTAAACATTACGACAAGGAAATTTTCCATCAACATCATACTAAAACTGTTCTCTATTTGTTTCAGGTGTACAGATAGCATATTTTGCAATAATAGGAACACAGATGTTCATGATCGTACTCAGCATATTTCTCTTCTATGGAATTTATAAAGTGAGTATGCATTTTCTTTTAAATTAACTTGGTCGGCACGTGACCCTATAACGTAAAAATATTTTGATACCTTACAATAGCAAGGCATCAAAATATTCGTCCGAGTTGCTTTCACGCTACAAAAATGTATGAGATATTATATTATTATGTGTGAGATATTATAATGGCAAGTGTAAATATTACTACGTAATATATTCACAAAATATAAATGCATAAATATAAATTACATTAAATCTTTATCGCTTCTAATAAATACATGTTAGTAAACAAATTCTGTTGGCTTACCAATTTCATAGTTAAATCTGAAAGGCTTTATTTGTTGAACCTTCATCCAGAATAAACCTTTCTCTAAGGTTTTAGTGTAGTTTCCAACTATAACTTTACTAAATAACAAGGCCCATAGAAATAAACCCCTTGATATTTATTTCGACCCAAAACAATGTTGAAACCTCTAACAAAATAAGTGTAATCAAACCAGTTCTATTTTAACCTCTACGACATTCTATTACATTATTTTATGCGTCCCTAAAATACCAGTTTCAAGACGTTGGCTCCCATAAAAAGGGAAATAAATGTATTTTTGTACCTAGCCACACTTTTCCACTTGTCCAAGGATTGTATTAAGATTGCTAGGATGAAATACAGTTTTATTTATAGTTTTTGAGAATAATAATAAAAATACAAAGTATTTGTATGTAGAAAGTGAATTATTAATTAAATACCTAGTTATATTTTTTTTTTTGATAAAAGTCAATCTAACTAAAAACGACGTAAAATGTTTTTATTGCCTGGGCACTGACAACAAGTGTTAAATTGAATTAAATAAATATTTGTATGGTAGTAATTAAGGAATTTTGTATACATTTATGTTTTGATTTTTAAGGTAATTATTTTTAACTTTTTTGTGGTTTTAAGTTGTTTTTTGGAGTCGGTTTAATTTTTTGATAAAAAGTTTTTTTTGTCATAAAATCTTAATTGTGTAAAACACAAAGGAATATTTAATAAATAATCTAAACTAGGTACCTACTACTATTACCTAGGTATTTTGCAGTCCACAGAAAAAAGAGGTAATAAATTTTTCTTTTACAGGAAAACGTGGCGTTTCTAGTGCCGTGGGTCGTCGGTTGTATGACCTTCATGGCGCTGGAAGCAATGGCCATGGTTTACTCCAATATTCTTAGAGATCATGTTAACAAGGTAACCTTTCTTTCTTTATTACTCACACGTTAATATGCATTGATCCATATGTCCCTAGACAAGCAGTTCCGAACAAAAATCATGCCCCACACGCGGGTACCTGTCTATTGCTTACGGCATCAAACGTCAAAGTGAATGAGAGACTTGTGTTGTGCCCGCACAACACTTGAGTGTGACATGTAGGTATAATGTTCGGAACTGCTTGTCTAGACATATAGGTCAATGCTCAGATCATAGAAACAAGGGAGATGTGCCAAGGCGCTATTGAGCTTGACGCTTTGATACGGTCACATTGACCGTATAACAAACTTACACGCTGGCGACGAACCGAACACGGTCGATGATATAAATAACGTGTTTTAGTTTAGTGCTAGTCTTGAGTGACGATTAACAGTGTTAGATTGAGGGTGTGCGGAATTTTTAATGTGTGGGAGATCTTTTTATTCAGAAGGAACGCTTAAAATTGTGTCGAAAAATGTTCTAAAAGTGGCGACAGACAGACTTCTCCTTGTTTCTATGATCTGAGGGTCAATGTTAATATTAGAGTCATATTCACGAAGGACAGCGAAATAGGCCTGTTCTGTACCCGACACGCCGCGTGATATCACCGCGAGAACTGTCACTTTGTTTGCGAACGTTCGAGGGAGAATCTCACCGTGACATTCTAGCCAGATTCATGATCAATAGTATAGGCTATTTAACATCACGCTACGACCCTTAGGATCCGAGCACCGGGGATGAAACCGCAGGGAACAGCCAGTACGCTTATAAAATACTATCAATATATGCCTTTCTTATCGAAAATGAACTGAGAAGCCAAATAGTTATTTAGAGATAGGTACCTAATTACAGTCAGCGAAAAAAAAAAATAGGTACACATTTCAGTCTTGTAAATTATAACTGAAGACATGACGTACTCATAAAAGGTGGAAAATTTCCATAAAACTTAAAAAGTGTTATAACTTCGAAACAACCCAATATCGAACCCAAGTTTACGGGTCCGAACATGCAAATGAGCTCTAGTATAACTTCTTTCAAAGAAAAGGTCGAATTTCCAATCACCCAGTGTAAATATTAAATTATAAAAGCTTTTTAATTAAACTAGTACCAAGTGAGTATGAAGATTGACATGTCTTTACTATATTTTAAACGACCGTATTTTTTATTGCATATCTATCGTATCTTAAACTAAAAACGGATAACAGCATGCATTTGCGCATAAAACTTTCTGCAATAACACATTTTGTGACGTCGCAGCGGTACGAACCGTACCTATCCGACGCGCAATATTGCCTGCCTGAGCACTGTGCAAGTGTGCAATCATGATTTGATATCATGCTTATATGACATGCAAAGTGATATCTGCATTCAATATGATCTTGCTAGTGTAAAATGGAAAATTTTAAGGTCAAATAAGTTACAGGTCAAATAAGATAAAGGTCAAATAAGTTACATTCTAATAATTTTATGTTGAGGGCACGGTTACTGCAGTAGCTAAGCGATTGGCAACTGTAAGACGTATCGCGGGTTTCATTCTCGTACTCTCCAAAACCAATACTTGTTTCAGGTCTGAGTCTTTTCTTTACAGTGTATGTGAGATTTGTGTTCGTAAACGAAACCACAAGACAGATGAAATTTTGTGTGGGGCGATGTTTTTAACTAATTTTTTCCAGAGATTAGCGCGTTCAAACAAACAAACTCTATTATGTTAGTATAGAATAAGTAGCAAACTCAGATCATAGAAACAAGGAGATGTGCCAAGGCGCTATCGAGCTTGATGCCTGATCTTGAGCAAATTGCTCATATTAAAAACGTACGCGCTGGCGACGAACCGAACACGATCGATGGTATAAATACAGTGTTTTAGTTTAGTGCTAGTGTTGAGTGACGATTAACAGTGTTAGATTGAGGGTGTGCGGAATGTTCAATGCGTGGGAGATCTTTTTATTCACAAGGAGCGCTTAATTATGCGCGTAATTGTGTCGAAAAATGTACTAAAAGTGGCATCAGTTGTTCCCGTACTAATTTGCTATGATGGCATATCTCCTTGTTTCTATGATCTGAGGTAGCAAACGTATATTGCCCATTCAAAATCCGCTTACGTTTACGATACGCAACGTTAAATTATTCGTGCTAGGCCTCTGTTTTCGTAAGTTGGTACGTAATCGTTAAGTCACCATGAAATTGTCATCCGGACCGCCTTTGTAACGATAATAGGCACATGAATGACAACAACTGGCTTTCGCTCAGTAAGTTGTCAAAATGGAGGCAAAAGTTAAGAATCTTTATTATTTTGTAAAAAAAAAAATCAAGAAGAGATAGAAGGAGAGTAAGGGCACTGTAGGATATCTCACTCAAATCTGGACCAGCTCGACTAGGGAAGTACCTCCACCTTACAGAATACCACAGCCAAATATTAACTACTCTTCGGTAGTATTGTGCTCGTGGTGAGAAAGGTCGCCAGAGCTCCTGAGGATGCGTTGGGTTGACAGCGGGAGACCTGTTTGTCCCCTAAGCTCTCGGCAAAGCGAATTCTCATTTTAAAGGATCGGCAACGCGTGATACTCAGTGTTACTGCCCTTTCATAGGCTACGATAACCGCATACCATCAGACAGGTCGTATGTTTACTTGCCACCACCATCTTATAAAATGAAAGCTATAGAATTACGTAAATAATTGCACAATTCATCATCCAACGATGCATTTTGATGACTTTGCTACCAGGCTACCATACATTTCCGTCTACAGATGGAAATCATTGAATGCTGTGTTCCCGATTGCGAAATAGCTCAATACGTTCGATGCTGTAGGCAGCAATCAACGGTGGAACACATCGTCTATGTCGTTGTTCACAAACAAGGGCACAAAGGACCGACAGAGCTAGAAATTGTTGTTCACAATTCTACTATTGTCTTCTATACAAGGTTGATTTAAAACACGTGGAACTGCAGTCTATTCTATTTGTGTTTGAGATGGTAACTTCTGTACATTAATGGCCGTTCCCAGTAACCAATCTATCGGCTCTTTACCCTACTAGAGATCGATTTTTGACATTACTTCTATAGAATTAGTTGCCTTGGATTGAGCTCTAAGAACTACTCAGATCTGTAAAACTATCTTTCAAAACAAACATAAGTTTCACCATTCAACTCATCGTATCTTCAAAGCCACTTAGCAATGGAGTCCGAGAACAAAATAAAGTTGCCATTCCAAATAATCAATTCATTCTACCGCATGGCAACACAGCTCGTCCAATCCGACTAAGTAAACGGCTAGTTAATGCAAATACATATAATTTGTCCTTCGTTTGTTGCCGCACTAAATAAGGTCCCCAGCTATTTGCCAAGTTTGTTATGCAGTGTATCTGTATGGTCGTATACAAGGTATAGGTAGTTTTAACATCAGAATAGGTTTAAGGGCTGACTTATCCATCGTCAGATATTTTTCATTAATAAAATTGGCGTTTCATAGATTTTCCTGTCAAAAATTTTAAATGATTGTTCCTTGGGTAAAATTATCTGACGTTTAAAAAATTAGCCCTTTTAGTGATGATTTATTGTGGTTCGGGCGTACCGAAATTATTTAAATGAAAATAGATTGAAGTTGAATTAATCTTACAAGTAAATTTTCCTAAAAATGTAATGTTGGGTAAATGACTACGTGATTGTAATAAAGTATGAGCTACGCCATAGCGTGTAGAATTTTACGGTTTTTTTTCCTTTTTTGACATTTTACCTACTGCATACGTATAAGTAGAGATCTTAAATTAGTTTGAAGTAAAATATTAGTTTAATAAGGCCCTTGAAGTCATAAATGAAGCTGTAGTGTATTCTAAAATACGCGTTTTAATTAAAATCTTTTAGACTTTGGAGGTGGAGCTTATGGACTAACAAAGTGGTATTCATAGAATTTAATTGATGACATGACAAATTATTACCTTGGACATCGGCTTTGACTGTTCTCGTCAGCCCCGGATCTTCAATTATTTCGGGGCGGGGCTAAAACTGAAAAATGCCGCCCCCGCACGACAATATTTTTACCTTTATCATCATAATTTCAGCCATAACACCCCACTGATGCTGATGGACATAGGCCTCCCGCAAAGAACGCCACAACGACCGGTATAGCGCTGCTCTTTGCGATTACTACGCTTGGTAGACGAATGACTACTCAGTGTATTCGTCTACCAAGCTTGAATTTGCCGCCCTCTGAATTTGCCGCCCGGGGCACGGGCCCCGGCTAGCCCCCCCCCCCCCCCCCCTATATCCGAGGCTGGGTTAGGGTCAACTTCCAGTGTAACTAGATGTGGCTAAATATCAATATTGTAGGTAGAGCGATCATCATGTGACCTTCACAAACCAATTCCTGGATAATACCAGTGTTCAAAGGTTACACCAGTACTTTTCAGACGTAACGATTGTATCGTATGATTGTATGGCAACAGAGACTGAATATTTAACGTGGTCTCCGAGGCACAAAGAAGTAACAAAATGGTCACCCATCCATGGACTGACTGAGGTAAGCTCAGTTTAAATCTACTAACGCGGCTGTGATTTAGCCACAACTACCTCAGTGTCAGTATTATTGAATTACTATAATCACATCGCTCATTACTCGATACCTATGAGCATGTCGATTTAACCCGATAAAAGGACTCTTAACGAAGACCCATTATTTATCGTGTTACGACTGTACAGAAAACATTGATTCTTAAATTCCTCAGTACCTAATCCTTACATAAACAAACCTTGTTTTCAAATATTCTTTGTTCCAAGCGTGTTATGAGTAACGATCACACAATAGATATCGCGCCGATCCTTTTTTTTACTTTTAATCTTTTATTTTGACAGCGTCGCGTATCCAGTGGCTTTATTCACATGCATTGGGACAGCAAGCCTGTATGGTGTGCAGAAACAAGCTTAAATATGGCGTTATTAAAAAAAAAACATTCTATGTGCATTCTGCTTTCAAGCTATATCACCGTCACACGGAAGTTTGTTTTATTGGTATCGACTACCAAAGGCTGTGAAATCTGTTTTGGTTTTGGATATTTTGGTCAAAATGCAAACAGGATATTGGTAACAATAAAGTACTAATATAACTCTTTATGAAAGAACTCGTCCAAAGACCTTGCTTGCTTGACTGTCACTCAATAAGAAATTAAAAAAAAAGTTAATGTTAGGCTAGTCCGAGGCCATATTTTGAACTGTTAAAGCTATCACGGTTCCGTTGCAAGAAGGGATGGTGCTATCCGTTACGGGCTACCTGGTCTAAGCTGCTGCTGGTCTAAGCTAACAGGCTGACAAACCACTTGATAGAAAAAAAAAACTACCGCCGCCTATGCACCACCAAGATAAAGTAAAAAGTCATAGAAACAAGGAGGTATGCCATCATAGCAAATAAGTAGGTACGGGAACAACTGATGCCACTTTTAGAAAATTTTTCGGCAAAATCACAAGCGCTCCTTTTGAATAAAAACATCTCCCACACGTTAAAAATTCCGCACACCCTTAATCTAACACTGTTAATCGTCACTCAACACTAGCACTAAAATAAAACAGTGTATTTATATCATCGATCGTGTTCGGTTCTCGCCAGCGTGTACGTTTTTATTACGACCAATGTGGTCAAACTAAAGCGTCAAGTGGCATATCTCCCTTGTTTCTATGATCTGAGTGCATACAGTTTTTACCCGCGGCTTCGCCCTCGTGGTTGTAAGGAAAATTATCGGATTTTATCCCACAAAAACCGTGCAATTTTCAGGGACAAAATGCCTATGTCACTTTCCGGCCCTTAAACTATCTCTCTCTATGCAAAAAAAATCTCGATCCGTTGCTGCGTAAGAGAAAAACAAACCAACCAACAAACACACTTCCGCATTTAAAATGTAAGTAGGGATTGTAATTTCATCGACACAAAACAAGAACCGGCAATGCATTCCCGAACAAATTATTTCACAAAAACCTTTATAAATTCCATCTATAAAGCGCGTCGTTAGAAGCACAGTGAAAATAAAGCGAACCTTTTTACGTGCTTATTCCATGCCTGTACCCCTTTCTCCTTTTTGGATTTACGTCGGTCCGGAGTCACGTTTGTATTTTGACGTATGTGTTGCCAGCATGTGGCGTATTGTTTCGTTTATTTATTCGTTCTGGCTTCTTCTAGCGTTCTCTTTCCGATCATTCGATTTATATTCCGTAGGTACGTTTCTTTATTTATAATTCATTGATATAATTTTCATTCACTGATTTTTTACATGGTAATTCTTCTTTCGTGACTTAATAAGATTTGCAGTCAACTGCATTGCCATGTTAATTTAATGAAACTTTAAGTTAATGGTGGTCGGCACAAATCTTCCTTTTCTCATTTAAAATAAAATTATAAACTTATAATGATTTAATTTAAAAAAAATGGGCGGTGCTTGGAGGATCCAGTAGTGTACATCTCTCCTCTAATAGAGGATGAAG
Source organism: Thalpophila matura (assembly GCA_948465475.1). NCBI lineage: Eukaryota > Metazoa > Arthropoda > Insecta > Lepidoptera > Noctuidae > Thalpophila > Thalpophila matura. Next base: position 5,536,665 of record OX419183.1, on the reverse strand, counting down.
ATAATTAATTAATAAATCAAATTAATATCTCTCTACATGTAATACTTGCACTTGTTTTATCGCAAAGTATCGTTGATCTAATAAAATGATCTCCCTCTAACTCAATTAGCTAAGTCGGAACTTTGCCGTTTACTCGCAAACTCGCCAGCAGGAGTGCTAAGCACAGTTTTTAGTTTGTTCGAGCCTTCAGTTTACTTAGTCTCAGTGTGCAGGCTTCCGATTCACCTCTTAATTAACCGGTATAATGGCTCCGATCTACAAGTTACGATCTGGTTGTTAAAACAGTTGAACAGTTAGATCTAGTTTCAGATAAGAACTAGTGAGTTACACCTTGATTTTGAACTATCGCTTAAACATTTTCTCCCTCACAAATGATCTCGGAATAAAGTTATGTAATGAATTTCGTCGGTATAACCGTGGTATAACCATACATTTTTTTATGTTCATGCTTGTCATGTCATAAATTTATCCTATATTTATTTTTAAGGGGTGTACATGCATAATATAATAGATACCTAGGGTGTATTTTTATATGTATATGTAAAACATATTAATTATGGAAAATTCTTAGTAGCACCTCAGAATCAGAATTTCTATCTGGTTAATGGCAAGAGGCTGAACCTTATTAAATGGGACTTTAAAATCATCAGAACCATTACCAATCACCGTTATACCTACTCTGTCTAGCCGTTCTAAAAACAAAGCTGTTATGTTATACAATTTGTACGATGCACGCTATTTGATATGAAATACAAACTGAAAATCGCTACAGTAATATAAAATCTAAGATTATTTACGTTTCATGTATATTTAATTAACCTTGCAACACGTTGCTAGCACGAGCGTGAACATCGACCTTGTTGCACGCTAATTGCTACATCAACCATTATCTTAACCTATTGTTAAGTATATTGGAACAGTTTGGAATTTCAGCTGGCGTAATTTAAATGACCGTCTCAAAACAGATGCTTCTTCAGTAGAATACGTTGGGACATCTTTGAAAGGATATGCTCTAAATCAGGACACCTGCCTTATTTTGTACCGACGGTGAGATTTTCCCTCGAACGTTCGCAAACAAATTGGCAGGGAGGTGATTCTCGCGGGTTCGATATGATATCACCTTCGATTCGTTTCGACCTTCGAACAAATGTCGAAATCCCTACCATTTTGATAGTTGTTGCAATATATATCGAAGGTGATATCAATATCGAACCCGTGAGAATCACCTCCCTGGGGGGTGATTCTCGCGGGTGATATATTGATATCGAATTCGATATATATTGCAACAAATGTCAAAATGGTAGGGATTTTGATAGTTGTTGCAATATATATCGAAGGTGATATCAATATCAAACCCGCGAGAATCACCTCCCTGTTCTCCTGGCGATATCACGCGGGCGGCGTGTCGGTACAGAATTGACAGGCTGGAAAGGCAGTAAAAATGTTGGTAATTTTATAATGATAGTATATTATAGTCGTTCGTAATAGTGTAATTGTTCGTAATAGGTAGTTTTTCGTAATAGTGTAGTTGTTCGTAATAGGTATTACACCTATTACGAACAACTACAAATAAAATACAAAATTCTTCGTAAAATTGCTTTTCAATACCAATAGAGGAAATGGAAAAATCGGGAAAGTTTTATTTTACCAGCAAATCTATCAGTCAATATGAAAAAGCTGCGAACGCCTAGTTATAGAAACAAGAATTGTGTAGACGACAAGCAATTCAAGTTTCAATCGATTTCATACATGTGTGTTATTTGCGGAGGTCTTTCAAATATATTTTTTGCTGGAGAATATATGTACATATATTACTTCTATTATAATCTATCAAACAGAGTAGGATCTACTCGTATGTATTATACGATAGATTATATATATTAATAATAATTAATATTTGAATTATATTATATAGATTCAAATATTAGAATCTGCACTGGTAGCACAAAAAAAAATGATAATAAAAACTTGAATGTAACGAGGATGTTTTGGCTCAGAAAATAAATATAATAAATTACAAAACAAACTACCTTCAAACTCGCTGTAATCATTAAAATGTTTTGTTGTATTAGAATTCAAGTTGATGGAGGGTAGTTTGAAATAATAAACAATAATTTCCCTTGATACCATCCAACGCTGGTGGGTTAATAAGTACCTAATCCAAAATTTATCACGAACTGTACCCCTATCATGAGTTTTTTTGACGTATAGTTTCGTTAACGTAAGCATATTTTGAATTGAAAATATACGTTTACTACAAAATATTTATATAAATTAAATACTTAATTAATTTCTCTGTATTTTTTAAAATGTGCAAATTGCATAAAATTTTATCAAAATGTTCTAGGACTGTTGTATTTTCAATTCAAAATATGCTTACGTTAACGAAACTATACGTCAAAAAAACTCGACGATAGGGGTACCTATTGTTAACTAGACAGAAGATAATACTTTATGTAATACAGAAACGGTGGTGTCATGTTTCAGTTTATTATTTGACATTAACTTTGACGTACTTTAATAGGAAATATTAAAGTTACAGTTAAAGTTACGCAAAGAATAACGTCAGTCTAACCAGACACTATTTAGGTATAAGCTTGTCATAACTTTATTCCGAGTTTATTTGTAAACGGTTGAATATATTGAGTAGGTAATGATTAAAACTAAGTAAATTACAGTAAGTAAGTAAGTACTAGAAATGTGTGCGACTGTGTGCGTGCATAGATTTGTAATGTGAAACCAAACTAATCACCTACAATGAGTATAAGTCTAAATTTAATTCAGTGTATGTATTATGATTATAAGTTATAAGTGTTATAACATAATATTTTATTTGTGTATGAGAGTATGCGTGCATGATTTACATATACACCTATTTACGATATATTAATAAATAACCTATACATATAATTATTCTGCTTAAACAATACATAATTATTCTCATTCATTATATCATAATATTGGCAAACGTTATAAGCACATAATTAATTTATTCTGCCGCAGTACAGTTAATGTTCCTATAAATTAATTAACGAATTATTGCAATGAGTGCACATTAATTACTGTTGCATAAACCTTTTGGGAATCATTATTGGAATATTCACAAGTGATACAAAATTTATTTTGAGCGGTAAAGCTTTTTCTAGGACGCGGTAATGGCTTATTTAGTATCAAATTTAATAAGTTTGAAGAAAATTGGTTGCTACGGCCTTCCCTATTTTAACTAGACTAACATCTGCTAAGTGAGTTTGCCACACTAATGGCTAGAAAATTTAATACTTAAAATACTATTAATATTTAAGGCAGAGATAAACGTCTAATAAATACAAAAGTGCCACTAATACAGTTTATAAAAGTGTGTGTGTAACACTGTGCAGGCTAACAACACGTTTGTCAAACGTGTTTGACAAATTACATGTGAGAGTATGGGAGTTGTGTGAACAATAAATAATGTTGGGCAAACACAAAACGTTTTGTAAGAAACAATAACAAATGGCAAGTTTATTTGATTTGAGTAAATCGAAGAAAGCCACATGATTATGATTGCAAAGCACGAGAAATAAGAACTTTTTTGACAAAGATACTTTTGTTGTGCACTCTTTTTATACGAGTATTAGGTACAACATCATGAGGACTTTGTGAGAGCTTTAAGTTCTTTAAAAAATGTCTATGAGCCATTGTACACTGCAGACGTAAAAAAATAAGTTGGTATACGATAGCTAGCGCCATATAAATCATCATCAAACAATTTTTTAACTCCTTAAAACATTTTTTTTAATACAGCGTTTTCCCGCTGGCTGTTTTATTATGATGTTTTAACATTCATTGGTCGTACAAAAAACCGCCCGCGGCTCCAACAAGTAAAGACAACAAAATAAACGAACTAAGTAAAGTTCGTTGAACTCAAATGGTGGAAAAAATAATGTTTAGAAAGGTGGCCGCCATTTGATAAGGAGATGACAGTAGCTACCTGTTTATTTGATCTTTCACTGAAATCCTATAAAAATCCAAAAGGTTTGTTATGACTTTTTAGGGTTACGTACTCGAATAAAATAAATAAAATTTTCTTAATGTTTGTCTGATTTGAGTAGTTAGATATATTATCTATACCCCATGTTTTCCGCAATTAACCTGTTGATTGGGCCACAGGAGTGAGTTCGTGGTGACTTTACCAGCTCAGCTCTTGCTAGAAGTCCAGGAGATCCCGTGTGTCTGAGCGCGTCTCGTAAGGTCTCAGGGTTGTCCAACTATTGCTCGATCACGCTCTTACAGTGTAAGATTACATGAGAAGATGTTTCCTCAACCTCCCTACAACCCCTACATAGGGAGCTATCCTGTTGAGAATACCTACGTCATAAACGTATAAATGCCAAGTTTTATCAAACTAATGATTGTTTTATGTCTAATCACTACTTTTTCTTTTGTTACAGCAATTCGACTCAATATGCAAAGCCGAAATATCATTCTTAATACCACGGATATTTTTAAATGTAAGTATAGTAATACTAGAGTTTTGCCCGCGACTCCGTCCGCGTGGACAACAATAAGCTGTATCTCTTATCCCGCCGGAATTAGATGAAACGTGGCTTAGATTTTAAGTTGGACCCCAAGCTATCGAACTGTGAAAGCCACATCAAAATCCGTTCAGTACTTTTTGCGTGATGCGCGCACAAACAGACATACAGACAAAAATTCCAAGAAAAACTTTTTGGCTATGGTTACGTACCAGTACCCTATCCCGATTGTTTTTTTCTGGAATATCTTCAATGTACAGACACGGCTTTTTTACAATTCTATAATAGTATAGATATAGATTTTGCACATAAAAACAGCACTAATAAAGCACAAAATGATGGAGTTTTTTTTGCTATAAGCTGCACAATACTGTCCAAGGAACCTACATCCAGTAGATATTTCGCATTAATTTTCAATGCCGCCACTGAAAACATACAAGCACCTACATTGAAGAATACACACAAATAATGCGAAAAACCAAAGTCAAATAACACTTTTCATGCTGTGCAGTAGAATAAGTACTGCGTTTTCAGGTTAGCTTTCAACAAATTCTTTTGACATGACGTACAATACGCCCATCAAAAAGCGCAAAAATCATGTGAAATTCAAAACTCAACGCTGCAAACTTTTGTTGAACACCGTACCAGTATCCAGGTTAGGTTTTATCCAAGTCTTTCCAATGCTTTTGTGCGACGTATGTCATAAGTCAACGCGCGACGTGACCCCAAAATAACGCAACGAGCTCTATTGTGTTTTTGAACAAAACTTCCCTTTGCCGGAAAATATACTTTTTAAATATTCAAGCTTATTTTTCACTTTTTCTATCTGACGTTAGCTTGACGGCTGCAGTACATAATCAACCTATTTTTGTAAATATTGTGACATTTTGTGAAAGAAAGTCTGCACATTTTTTTAAAAGGTCACTGCTCATTGTTGTTTGAAGTTTCATAACAACGGTCTTTAAAAGATTCTCCGTCTTTGTATTTTATATAAAGATGTTTTTAAGTTTTGTGACTTTTGTTATTGTATCATGACGCACGGTCTTCATTTAAAATATAATCTAAATATATAATATAGATTGAATCTACAGGGTCCCTGATGTTTGGTCCCTCAATGTTTACGTGATGATTTGTAAAAATATTGACAATCGCTTAAATTGATTGTTTTGGAAACCCTTAAGATTGTATGATTCTATTCTATTTTTTAATGATAATACATTAAATGCAACGCCTGCTATGCCTCAAACAAAAAAAAATTGTTCAGTTGCTGTAAAGTTGTTAAAATCATTTTTGATTACCGAAATAATGTAGACTGTGTTTTATGTATTTTACTTAAATATTAAGGCCAAGGCCATGTTGTTTCATCTTACAGTTACGTATCTGTAACCGTCAAATATGGCGGCTTGTATGACAATTTCATACTGACTTGAATTTTTTACAGATTTTACAATTGAATACAGATGGTTTGAAGCAACCCGCCCTGAGTCTTAAGATACCTAGTGGATTTCATGTTTTTTTAACACGTTAAAACCATGCTTAATGTATGTTTTTTAAATAAATCTCTAACAAATATAGGTTATTCCAAAACCTGACATTGAAGACCTATTAGTACTGAATAAATAAGCACTAATGTCTGTATTTACTTAACTTCAAATTGGACATTAGGCACACTAGGTATTTTCTTTTAGACTATTAACTTTATTTATCTAGCCTTTGATATCAGATGTCTACTTCGACCGAACTATTAGTCCATTTAAGTTGACAACTTTGGTAATGGAGAAGTTTGGTAGTGCGCAGAAATGGGTCATTTTGCACTGGCAATCCTTTGCTGTCATAAGAAAACTTTGAAAAGTAGGTATGCTGCAAATTCTTCTTCGGAAATCAAGAGCAAACTGAATGTTCCTTTTATTATAAAGGTGACAATCTACCTCATGGGAATCGATCCGCCACCCATAAACGCCTGTCATAAAAACTCTATCAATGAGGTTGAAGATACAAAAAAAAAATTTATTTTTACCTGATAAATCTAAAAAGCTTTGAATCTCATATATGAATTGACTCGACTAATACCATTTGTAAGAGAGTCGACAAAAAAAAACTGTATTTTTTTGTTTGACCTCTCTAATGTTGCTCTGAATAAGTGTCCAAATATACCTATAATAAATAAATAATATCAGCCCTGTTTATAAACTATGCCACTACTGGGCACGGGGCTCCTCTCAGAATAAGAGGGGATAGGCCATAGTCCACCAAGCTGGCCAAGTGCGGGTTGGCAGACTTCACACACCTTCAAGAACTTTATGGAGAACTCTCAGGCATGCAGGTTTCCTCACGATGTTTCACTTCACCGTTACAGCGTGTGGTAATTAATTTCTAATACGCACATGAGTCCCAAAAGTCAGCGGTGCGTGTCTGGGGATTGAACTCGAACCATTCGCCATGAGAGGCTAAACCTAAGGACCTAAAGTTAAACCACTAGGCTGTCACTGCTTTTTCAAGAGTCCAAACAACCCCCTAGGATATGACCACACGTTTCTGACACACATTGTAAACTTAAGGTAACAGCTATCTTCTCTTCCACAGTGTCTATGCATATGGTGCATCTTACGACTGTACCACCTCCTCCGTGCCGGCGTCACATGGAAGGGCGCGGCCCCCATCGAGCTGTGACTACTGCCGCCCCTCCAACCCTCGGAGCCACAGCCGCGTCACTCGCAGCCTTGCGAGTCCACGCTCCTCTTAGGAGGGGCAGAAAGTGACACTGATGCTAGTCTTCATGAACTTTGACGACGTTTCTCGTCTCTTAACCTACTATAGCATCTAGGTTTCAAGTTATGTTTGTGATTACTGGGAAAGCTTCTTGACACGTCAACGGTATGAAAACCTTGTAAAAGTGTACGCCTTTCATTCTGACAATATCTTCAGTTAAGTAGGTACCGTACTTAGTATTTCTTTTCTCAAATCGTGTTTGTTTATGTTAGTCATACTCGATTGGATATTCATACAAAAACAGTTTTATCAGATCCACCCGTTCTTGCTTTTTTACGAATATCAACTGGTTGATTTGAATTTCCTTATTTTACATTCGAAATAACGATATCTATCTTTGAAACTCAGACCCCTTTCAGCACATAAAGAAATATGTAAGTGTACTTATGTAATATAGCCAACCCTGTATTGCGATGCCTTAATACTATGTCTCCTAACTCCCAGTAACTGCTTTTCAGAAACAACGTAAACGGATAATAAATAGTCGCCTGACGGCGACTCCAGCCGCTTGCGCCCAAAATATGCCATAAGACACGAATTTATTGTGTCGTTTTTAAGACTTTACTTAAAGTTATGAATACAAAATTATGGTGGTATAGAAATCTTATTTATACTTACACACTTCAGAACTATGACAGAGCTTAACAAAGCTTCTTTCATTCAAATATAACCTTTGTTCTAAGGACAACCACATAGTACATAATTGACTGGGTCTTCAAAGACATACCTACATTATTTGATCTATCTCCTTGAGGTTTCTCCTTACACATATCAGATGTCTAGTATTTTGGATAAAGCCTAAATCACTAGCCTTACATCAAAGATCGGGTTCATAGATAAGAGCGGTCGAAGGGTTCGTCTCAAAGTTTCGAGATATCGTTTTTGTGTTAGTTTTTGGTCCTTTCCTACCCTCAAAGATGAAGATTTACAACAGAGGAGTAGTATATGAAATATTAATCTGTCAGTAGGCATGTGTATAATCCATTCAAAATAAAAATAGAACTGAACTTTTGGTGAAATTTTGACGTTTTAGCTGTCAAACTAACTTTAGCGCAGAGTTTTTTTTTAATTGAATGCCCTGACATTTGTGAAGGTAATACGAAATAAATACAGGCCGTTCTCTTCGTATTTTAATCATCCATTCCAAATTGATGATAAAACACTGACCTCCATATATACATTGTATATATGGAGGTCAGTGTGATAAAATCTTTTTTTTTAAGTACATACATAGTATTTTTTTTTTTGTAGTAGTTGTTGAAGTAGTAAGTATAATTGCAAAAAGTTAAAAACTACCTATTATATACTACAAAATACCTACCATGTAGAGCCGTTATTATTTAAAAAGGTAATTATGCAAATGAAGTTTGCAGTCGGCGATATAATTAAAGCGATGTGAGTTTTGCATGGAGTATGCATTGCGTGTTTAAGTTTAATGTAACAAAAAATAACAGAAGAATTCTTTTGTAGGATTTTTATTGTTGTTGCATTTTCATATACCCTTTCAAGAACATAGAGACAGTTATTTAGCACTCTTTGTTCAGAATAGCGAATACTGTTCTGGTGAAAGAACTATAAAATTATTATTCTAATACTTACTTTATAGCTGTTGTCGAATTTTAATAGTTCTGTCTCTCTCTTTCTGCCGGCCTAGCATGACCACGATAGAAACGAGTTTTGTCTAAAGAAGAATAGACAAAGTGACAAATTGTAGAAAAAATTCTACCGTTTTATGCATACAATGAAGAGAAAAAGTGTATATTCTTCAGTAGACGAAATTCTAATAAACCAAGCACGGGTCGCCGCGGGCTCGGGCAGAAGAATTAACGATTTGATAGAAAGAACTTTGTCAATTTTTTGGTAGAATAGAGATATAATTGGTTATGTTAAGCGTGTTGTGTAGCTTTCGACAAGGACATAACAATATTCAGTTGACGTGTCATTTAGTGGTTCAATCTTCCATGTTATCCAGAATACAATAAATATTGTTCATTGCGTATCAAATTAAGACATCAATTTGTAATATAATTATGCATAACCGACTTAATAATATATTTTTTTAAGCTAAGGTTCTTTAAATACGTTTAAATAATATGTATGATCAGCGACAGAAGTTGTTTAACGTTATTACTTTTGCATTACATGTACATTAACACAAATTATTCGATAGGTACACTACTTTTCAGAATGTTTGATTAGTAATTGTCAAAAGTTTGTGTTATGTTCTAATGGTGCATTTGTTCCGATTTCTTATTTGTTATTTATTAGTTCTAATTTAAAAAAACGGAATTAGTAGCCAACTTTTGTCGCTGGCTGTACCTACGCTAAATACAAACGGCCTTACCACAAAAAAGATAGACACACGTTAAACGCGAATGCTACCAAAAATAATACACACTTGTTTTAGACAAGTTAGTGCTAAAACAATTGCCTATTATTTTTGGTAGCATTCGTGTTGAACATGTGTTGAACAGATGTTTATTTTTTTGTGGTACGGCCGAAAATGTAAACAGTCTGTTATAATTTCAATATTTTTACTGACAACATTTTTGTATTGTTCCGTTATTTACAAGGCATTTGGTGTAACGTTATTATTATATGAAACACAATTATAATTTTTAAAGTAGAACATTGTGAAGACGAACAGGTTTTTGAAGTTGTAGAACGTGACTTTAAAGAACAATTGTAAATAAAGCTTATTTACAACAATAAAGGGCAAAAAGGATACATCACAATGAAAAAGAACATTTTAAACTGAGATATCAAAGGGAAACTTTTAAATGCCATCGCGGTTTTATAAACATTGTGAAAACAAGCAGAACTTGCAAAGCTTCTGTTGTTCGATCAAAACTTATTTGTTCTAAAATAATTTGTAAATAATAATGAACGTTAGATCTAAAGAAATATTTTGTATATAAAAATAACATAAATGTATATTTCTAGACGCTGACATAAAGCTTGTTTTACCGCTTGTAAATAAATAGAAACGGACTTTTTATTGGGTAATGTAAACTGCCAATAATTGTAACCGCTGTATAAATAGACACGAAGAAAATTTAAAAAAAATCGTTACAATGAAATTCCGATATTATAAACGTCTAATAAATTGAATGTTGAAACTGTTGATGTCGTTTTAATTTCAAATCACTAACTTTTTTAATAAAAGAACATTTTTCTCTCTTAGTTTAATATCTAGAGAAATTATTCAGTCTAAGGAAAGGTCATCAAGAATTCAGCTCGGCAATCTGTGACTTTTTCGCTTAAAAAGTCGTTTATTATGTGAAACTTTGTAAGTTATTTCTACGGTGCTAAGTCAAAAAGTTCAAGTATTTTTTGTACATTCAAGTTACTTAAGAATTTATATTAATCATAAAGAAGTACCTAACGACGCTTTTTTATGATGTCCCTCGATAATGGAAAAAGCTGCCCATCTACGTTATCAACTGACTAGAAAAAAAGTAAGTTATTAAAAATCTAAAATAAAATCAAAGAGCAAATAAATTAATAAACACTATAACATGAAACAAAAACACAAATAAATTTCCTTATAGGTACCTACATAATCGATAAGACAAAAACTTAAAAAAAATAATTAAAAACTGCCTTCAAAAAGATTATTAATGTTGTGTGAAACAGTTTCGGAAATTGATGCCTCTGATTTTTTATTTATTTTCATTCGGCACCAACTTCTGACGACGACATAATGTATATCAAGATATCGTCAACTTAAGTAAAGTAAACTAAATAGGTAGGGAGCGTTTATTGGAGCTAGTTATAAAACTGCTAAAGAAAATTTATTAACATTAAATAAGACCACCGGACGAACTTATCAAATGAAAAAAAAACTTTTTTAACAAAAAATAACCGACTTCAAAAATCCACTACAAAGAAAATAATAATTTTGGTTTCGGAAGTCGGTGGTTGTGGTGTTTTTTCTTGCCACCGACTTCCGAAACCAAAATTATTATTTTCTTTGTAGTGGATTTTTGAAGTCGGTTATTTTTTGTTAAAAAAGTTTTTTATTTTTCCCTTTTTAGTTCTTTATCCCGTGTTAGATTACTTTCACGAATTCGTTCAACAGTAAATCGTCTACGGAGTGTGTACATTTATGCATATAACTTTGTACATAGGAATGATTACATAATGTATTATATACTAAAACCTTCCTGAAAGTATGTAGATTACGTTAGTGAAAACCCCATCCAAATCGAATCAGTAGTTTTTGAGAAAATCGCGCACATACAAACATACATACATACATACATACATACATACATACATACATACATACATACATACATACTTACATACTTACATACATACATCGTACAATTGTCGTTCTGTTTCAAAATAAATGTTCTACCTTTATTTCTTAAATATCTTTTAAACCAACCTTTGAACGTGCTGAAGAAATTTTAATTTTCATCATAAATACAATTCAACTAGTGTTGATGATCACATCATCAATGATACGTATTACGATCACAGGATATTACGATCATTAGAGCTTACTGAAGCCACAAGGCGGTAAGTTGTTGTGAGTTATCAATAAATCTTGCTAGTAATTATCACATTTATTACCTATTTAATAAGACTGATATTTTAATAATTTTCGAACAGTGATTGGCTCCTATAGCATTTTATTTCAAAATAGGAAAAGTCTACTTTTGCTGTGAATTGAATTGAAATGAAATGATACCTATATTTATTCTGTAAAAAAGATACAAGTAATGAAGTAACACTCACGTCACAAAAAATTTTTTTTTTAAATGGATGAGGTCGGTATTTTCTATCTGACTACCTTTGAGAAGAAACACCGAAATAAACGCAAAAGTCAGGGTCTCTTTTGAAGTCCAGACAGTCCAAATCCCAATCCAAAAATGTTGGCTTTGCATACCTACATCAAGCTAATAATTATTGAAGCAGCAGGGGACATGTTTATGTTTAAGTCCTCCATGTACGTCATTCCTGATGCTCATTCACGCTTGCTAGATTGGAAAACAGCCCCAACATGCCTCGACAAAAATCAGGACAGTGACAAATTAGTCGAATGGTTCACAGAATCGCGTGGCAATTTTCTGCCCAAAGATTTCAAAAGAAAAAAAATACACAAAGGAAAGGCTACACTATCCGTACCAGTCTGACCTTTTGGCGTGACCTTTACAAGTTCACCGCCAGCCATTGACACACGAAACCCATCTGAGAATTAAATAATACATACCAAAAAGGATTTATTGTTATTAAAATTAGAGGCAGTACCTTTTAAGAGGGATATGAGTTGCCAGACCCGAAGCAAATGAAGTTAAACTATATTTAGTACAAATGGTATAGTTATTACGTTACTGTTAGGTAACTTCATCATACATGAAGGTTTTAAATAAAAGGAAACCAAAATAGTTGTGTGTGGTCAACATTTAGATAAAAAACAATAATATCACATTAAAGAACTAACTTTTTCATAAAGACAAATCTATATTTTAACTAAGTATGTAAAAAACAATGTAGGTACATCAACATAAACATTTTTGTCTTTTTACAATAAATTTTTACATAAGTAGAACGCCTGTCTTTTGACTTTTTCACTTAGTCTGAGATCCATATTTCATAATTGATATCAGGCGTCGGGAAGTAATATTAAAATAAAATAAAAAAAACCAGCCAAGTGCGAGTCGTACTCACGCACCGAGGGTTCCGTATCATTTTTGGACGTATAAAGTGAAAAAATCCGGACCGCGTAACTAATTTAGTTTGTGAATTGTGAATAAATGTGAATTATGATGATTTTGAAAAAACATCGTTTTATTTTTGGTGCCATGGGTGGGTCAATTCCTATCAACTCTAATTATTTCAGATTTTTCGCCCCGTAAACTTCGGAGATAAGGGGGGGGGGGTGGTATTTTTTTTGACATTTTTCATCATATGTCGAAAACTGTGAGACATAAAATAAAAATATATTTTGAAATGTGCAGATATCGCCCTTTCATATGATATGTCACTTGACCTAGTAACCCCACTTTTGCAATGAAAATAAAAATATTTTTGGACTTTTTTCATTTGCAATAAAATTGAACAAGCATTCTTTATAACTGTTCCAAATTTCAAGTCGATAGCATAAGTAGTTGCTGAAATAATCAGGTGTGACAGACAGACAGACAGACGAAGTCGCACCATAAGGGTTCCTTTTTTACCATTTTGGTACGGAACCCTAAAAACGATTGGTTTGACTATACATGAGAAAAAACTTAAAATTCTGAACCACCTCTCACATTGGACTTACTATGGCTAATGTGTCGGATAAAAAACCCGCACCATCAAACTAACTCACACCCTCCTCCATCACATTAAAGTCTATTTTTGTACACAGTGACTTTTCCAGCGATATCTTGACAAATATTTACTGGAGCGTCAAAAGGAAACTCAGCGACTAATGGCGTGGACGCAGCCCTTGGGCCCTCATTAGAACCACTCGCTGTGAATCGTACCTACCTAGTGTCCCGTTTACGCTTTTGTAACGTTTTGAACAATTTAAGACACCCCTGTGCATTGCTTTTTGATGCCAAATGTGAAGGAATGTAAGGTGACGAAAAAAATGATAAATGGTTCGAAGTTTAACATCTTCAGAATTTGTGTACCATTTGAAAAAATCTTAGGAACTGTTGCTGATATTACGGAACTAACAGCATTTACACACGCTTATAAGCTCGTATTCGTACGCTCGTATGTATAAAATTGCACGCTCTGGCTACCTCGTACAAGCGCATAGCAAACGCGCTTATAAGCTTGTAGCCGCCAAACTGACTCAAACTGGTGCGCGCAAACATACTAGTAGGATAAGCACGAACACGCGCGCTTGGTTATGAGCGTCAAAATACAAGCTTGTACGCGCCAAAAATGCGCCCAGTATGTTAACGCTCATAATATAGAATTAATTTCTTCAGTAGGTAGTCTAAGAGTGAATTTTCTTGAGCATTTTCATATCACGACTTTTCACCGCTAAAAAGTAATAGTATGGTACCAAAAACATTTGTAACAATAAATAAAAATAAATCATTTTGACATTCAAGAGACACTTTTTTTCTATGGCTATCAGCAATTAAGTCATTAGCAATTTACTGGTTTTTATGTAACGTTCATTGACGATGGCTAACACTGCGACGGAGTCATCCTTCTTTCATCATTTAGTGCTGGCAATCTTCCATTGCTGGCCACTTCATTCATCCCATTCTTCTAAATTCGGTTTAGATTTTAACTTTAAATTTCAAAATTAGAACATCTCATATTTTTTTGCATTGATTCGTCATTCTTTGTCTGGTCTCCAACGACATCACTTGTGACCGCTGAACCGCTGTACTGTTATTATTTATTACCTACTACCTATTTATCAAGTGTGCAAAGCTATAAGCAAATAGTCTCTTTTTGTAACAGTTATTTTTATACCTCTGTGTAACGTTATAAAGTGCAAAAATACAACCTACGTCTCGCAATATACCTCTCCAACCATCCTGCAGTGTTTTATTTAAATAATATCAAGATTTGTGTCTGTGGAGGCTCCCTCTCATAGCTAGCCGAGGCTGAGAGGTCAGAGGAGGGAGGCACTCTGCGACAACACTTTCCATCAAGCCATAAGCCCAAACATAGGCTTTTTTATCAGCCGATGGCAAAAAAATATCTTCGTATTTTGTTTAATATTTTTCAAATTCTTCTCCCCTTTGTCAACGTGTCTAATTTATCGCCTATACAAGACTGAACAAAAAAGCTTTTTTGTTCCACATTTTTGCGACATAATACTTCGTTTGTGAAATTGTATCTTGTAGGTACATCGGCGCCATTAGCCTACAAAAGAGCGTTTCTCGTAAAAACTCTGAAAACATAATCTGACTCCGAGATTAAATATATTTCCATTCCAGTACGGTCCTCAAAATTCTACACGTGTTAAAAGGCTTAGTTAATATTATGCTAAAAAGATAATAAAATTTTCATTCTCATTTTGAAGAAAAATAAAGTAGGTATTAGTTGTGCTCGTTTCAGTCTCCGGATTTTTGCTATTTACCAGTTAAATTAGAAATACGATCAGAATTAGTATGAAATTATCTGCTAAATTAAATAGAAATTATTTGCCAAATTAAATAGATACCTACATTATCATTATTATCACAGTAAGTTGGTGAAACAGGCTGCCGCCCGCGCCGCGCCGGCCGGTCTAAAGTAATATTATAAAAAAGTAAAGTTTATAAATTTTTATTTAGAAGGTAATCTTCGGAACTACCTATATATCATCTAAAAGTTCTCACACAGTGGATGTATGAGTTATTGCTGAGACAGTTTTTCAGGAGCCAAAACTGCTATGCTGCCAACAACTTCGATCGATGCCAGCGATTTTCCTCTGTCATACTAAACTTTGCTGTACCCGACATGGTATATAATTGATCTACACCTAAGCCTACTGTAACCTACGCCATATTATAAGCATAATCAAAGGCCACTGCCCACTCAACAGACATCTATTCAACATCGTTATTACCGACAGCCCCCTATGTAGAGGCTGCATGGAGGCCGAAGTAACACCAGCTCATGTAATCTTACACTGCAAGAGTTTGGCCGAACAAAAAGGAAAGCTACTGGACAACCCTGAGACCTTGCGAGACGCGCTCGTAAATCTACGGCATCTCCTGGAATTCTGGCGGAAGCTGAGTTGGTATACGTGACCACGAAATCTCTCCTGCGGTCACATACTCACAATGGCCCAATCAAGAGGCTAAGTGCAGAAAACAGGTGGTATGCTAACTTAACCACTTGCTGTATGAATTGCAATAAAGAATTGAATTAAATTAATTCGTAAAAGAAATTCAGAAAGTCCATACATTTTAACCACAACACAAACTACGTCTCTGGTAGCTTTATTGCAACCTGTCCTGGCGTAAATTGAAAGCAGTGACTTTCTTCTGTTCGTGACATTTTCACAACATGATATTTTCGAAGCTTTATTTCCAAAGTTGTGGGTATTTTTGTAACAGATTATTTTTTAAAGAATTTATTGGTTTATCAGCTATCAGAAAATATTAATTGATTGCGTAGAGTAGAGTAGACTTCTTATGTTCTTACAATGAGCAGTTTATTGGTTGAAGGTGGCAAAAATTCAAAAAACTTAAAAAGTTCTCTAGCTCAGAAACTACCCAGTATGGACCCCAAGTTTACGGGTCCGAATTTGTTTGTTAACTAGCTTTTGCCTGTGACTCCATTCGCGTGGACTTTAACATCTCGTAGCTATTTCAAAAAATCCCTATGTGTGCAAAAAACAGCTTTCTAGGTCCAAGAGCTGAGCGTTGATGAATCAGTGAGTGAGTGAGTAAGTCAGGACTTTTATTTTATGTATAGCGATGAGCTGTAGTAAACTCCTTTCAAAAAACAGATCGAATCACCAATCATCCTGTATAAGTAGAAGTATTCAACAACAACGTTGATAGTGTTCGTATAAATAAAGTTCGACCATTAAACCGCCCCACAGTAATGAGTAAATTCTTGTACTAAACGCTTCCGAAGTACTTGAACTATGAAAACGAGTTGGAAATGAAAGCGAACTAAAGAAGTTACAATGTATTCTCAACAACTATTAACGCGAACCGAAGCCGAAGAATTATGAAATGCTAAACTAGCCGCGTTCTTGTGGTAAGGATGTTGCCACAGAAATAATAGGTCTTTACCTATGAAATTGCCGTTTTGTATGAAAAAATTTAAACGAATTTTTTTCATGTATTTTCTATTTGTATTAATCGAAGTAATCACCCATGCAATCAATGCATCTTTGCCAACGCAGTGGCAGTTTATTGATGCCCTTCTTAAAGAAATCAGCTGGACGGGAGGCAACAAATTCTTCAAAGGGATTTTGTACTGCCTCTCGGGTATTGAATTTTTTTCCCGCCAAGAAGTTATCCAAATTCTGGAAAAAGTTAGTAGTCTGTAGGCGCAAGGTCTGGTGAGTAGGGCGGATGACGGAGAGCTTCCAACCCCAGTTCTTGCAACTTGGAGACCGTCTGCTGTGCAGTATGAGGTCGCGCGTTGTCGTGCAGGAGCAGTGGAGACGAGCGATTGACCAATGCTGGTTGGAGATGTGCCAGCTTCTTCATCATTGTGTTCAGTTCTTCACAGTACACATCTGCAGTAATGCTCACCCCGTTTGGTAAGAAGCTGTGATGAATCACACCGGCGCTAGACCACCAAACAGTGACCATCACTTTTCTAGGGGTAAGTTTTCGTTTAGGGCATTGTTTAGATGCTGAACCAGGATCCAGCGCTTGCGGTTATCAAACAGAATCCATTTCTCATCGCAGGTAACAATGCGGTTCAAAATTCCTTCATTTGTGTGTCTGTTGAGCAGTGCAAGGCACGTCTCGACGCGTACTTCGCGCTGGCGATCATTGAGTTCGTGGGGCACCCATTTGTCAAGCTTTTTTACCTTGCCAATTTGACGCAAATGGACCAATATTGTTTTGACGCTAACGTCGAAAGCTGCTGCTAATTCAGCCGTAGATTGTGTATCATCAGCTTCCACAATCACCTTTAATTCGTCATTGTCAACCAAAGTGTTCGGACGACCGCGAGGTTCATTTTTCAGGTCGAAATTTCCAGAACGGAAGCGAGCAAACCAATAACAGGTGGTGCGTTGGTTTGTAGTGTTAGCTCCGTAAACGTCGTTGATGTTGCGTGCCGCTTGTGGCGCGTTGCTGCTACGACGGTACTCGTATTCCATAATTACTCGAATTTTTAACGTATCCATGATGACGAAAAAGATTGAAATGCGATGAAAATGTAACACTAATCAATAAACAAATGACTACTTTTGGAAAAAAAAAACCTAGTTTTTAAAATAAAATTAATTTGAAATTGGAATTCTTAGCCAAACAAAAATTATTTTGATTTGAAATGGCCAGTACTGCAGAACGGCAATTTCATAGGTAAAGACCTAATATACACCCTTACCACAAAAAAGATAAACACGTGTTAAACGCGAATGCTACCAAAAATAATACACACTTGTTTTAGACAAGTTAGTGTTAAAACAAGTGCCTATTATTTTTGGTAGCATTCGTGTAGTTGAACACGTGTTTATCTTTTTTGTGGTACGGCCCATAATGTTTTCGACTCACGACCTAGTGTGATACTGATGAGCTTATAATTTATTAAAGACTCCGTTTGGATAAAATATAGTCGGGTAATTTCAACAAAAGCTTAAATACCTAATTAAAAAATATAAGTTCTGACTTTTCCAGTCTAATACAAATTACTTTTCAACATGAAATATTTATGCATTTATAATTAAAAATACGTACATGTATTGCGAGGTGGTAAAAAAATAAATATGAGGATTCTTAGTCGGAGTAAAATCAGAACGCTGTAATTTAATACGTTTGATCTATCTATCGATGACCGTTGCTGATCAGCTGTGAAAATGGTTCAGGCGAACTAAGCTAGTATTAGTCGGACGACTTGTCAAAGTAGCTGAAGCGGTGCGGACTTTCGTATCCGCACCAATTTGAACGGTATTGTGCTGTGCGGAAGACTTCCTCAGAAGGAAGAACGAAGATAATGTTTTCGACTGTATAATGTAAGTATATATTTGTATGTACGAGTATATCTATTTCTTTGGCACGCTCTATAGCCTAAACGGCCTGATGGACTGAAAATGACCACTACAGGCTAGCTATTATTTGAATATGCCTGACACAATACTTAGGGCCAGTGGTAGCATACCACTGCCACTGGTATATTCTTACAGGTTCGTGTCTGCAATTGCAGAATAATGGCGGACTGACTGACATTATCTTATTATCTCACAAAAATCGTTTTGATTAACAAAACAGAAGATTTGACAAAACCCACCCATGAGGGCTCCACGTAGCTAACTTCCGAGACGCAAACTAACACAATTGGTTCCTGATTTTAAAATATGATCATGCAATCCTGCATAGTATACCAATCTAGTTTGGTGTCACCATCTTAGTTAGTGCCACATACTTTACATCGTACGCCCACATCTATTCACTCTGAAGTCCCATTACCTTGCCAGCGCCCTTATCTGGCTGAAACTCGGAACCAACTTAGCTCAACTTGCACTGAGTACTACATTAAACTAACTTTAAGTGCCTATCTTGTGGATCGGACTCCGTTGAATAACTTTATGATTTATGGCAATAACTTTTATATAAAAATGGCTATTGGAGACGGAATACGGCCTTCTGTGACCTTATTTTTGAATTTGAAAGTTATAGGAAAAATGATGGAAATAGGCGATTATTTTAAACGATTATAAGTTACTAGCGACTCACTTCGACTTCGTACGGGAGACACTTCTCTAAATAATGGTAAACACTGCATCAAAATTCATCAAGTAAGAATTACCAAGCAAATACACAGACAATGACTTTGTATGTGTAATAGTTATTAATTGTGATTTGTTGATAAAGTAGCCATTTTTTGTCGTACAATTCCACTCAGAACATACAATGTATAACAGAAATGTGTGATCATATTTAAAGGGATTGTTTGGACTCTTATTCAAAGCAACATTTGATAGAAAAAAGTTGGCCAATTTCTCGACCCTCCGTATGAATTGACCCACTCAGCTCGTACCATTTCTAGGGAGAGTCGACAAATGTCTGAATTATTTTGTTTAACCTATCAAATATATTGCCTGGATAAGAGTGCAAACAACCCATTTAAATCACTACATAGTACAAAACACAGTCGCTTCCCGCTGTCTGTCCCTTTGTATGCTTAGATCTTTAAAACTACGCAACGGATTTTGATACGGTTTTTTTAATAGATAGAGTGATTCAAGAGAAAGGTTTATAGCATCCGTGCGAAGCCGGGGCGGGTCGCTAATATGAAATAAATGAGATAGTTGAAGAGTTTAACTGAAAAAGGATTATAATATAAGATAACAATACATTATAATGAATTGATTGATAATGAATTGGTGGAAGAGTAGATTGGGATACTAGTTTTGCGAAAATGTTGTCTGAGCACTTAAAATACCTCATAGGTAACATCAACACACCTGTGTTCAAACAATTTTCTACTTCGGAAGTTATTCGTGTTGCAAACTTTATACACAACAATATTTTGTATAGTTTTACGGTCTGAAACCGCTAAAGTTTTCGTGCATCATATAAAGTGCCTTCTAAAGCGCTTATCATTATTATTTACATCTCTTTCGGGATTTTAACGATTTTCGTCGTTGACTTTGCTGCAATCGTAAATATGATGGGTAGTCATTTTGTAACACACACCGTTGAATAAACTGTCATCAGCTTGAGGGAGCAAGCACTCAAAGAGGACTAGTTTTCTAAGCATTAACCTAGTTTGTACACTATTTACTCAAATCTGACTGAAGAAATCCCCAAAGAGTTCGTTAGGGAAACCGTATCAGCGTAGTGTTTGTTAGTAGTATATCAATTTTAACTACCTCCCTATTTTGTTTACTTACCGGTCCCCCGACGCATTGAATGATCAAAAATTATTTAAAATTACACACTTGACGGGGCACATCTCGACGATGTCATTTTAAAAAATAAATTGTATTAGAAATTAATATAAAATAAATTGTAATAAAAAAAAACATTTGGGGCCGTACCACAAAAAAGATAGACACGCGTTAAACGCGAATGCTACCAAAAATAATACACACTTGTTTTAGACAAGTTAGTGCTAAAACAAGTGCGTATTATTTATTTTTGATAGCATTCGCGTTTAACGCGTGTCTATCTTTTTTGTGGTAAGGGTGTTGTAGTTTTATTCAAAAAGTGCAAAAATGTTTGGCCTACCCGTTAAGGCGGGTTTCCAGCGACATGTTCTCGTGTTTAATAAACATCCGACATGTTTAATGAACAAAAAAGGGGCGTGGCCTACGCGTTTTGTTTAGCAAAAATACTCGACCACGTGACAGAAAACATGTTCAATTGAACATCGAACATGGCGCTGGAGGAGAAGCTACAAGTAAAGGTGGGTACCTTTACTTGTAGCTTCTTACCTAAAGTGCGGAGTGCACTAAGGCCTGCTAGTAAGTAAAAGTCGTGGGTCATTTGTTTTCTCTGACATCCATTTTACTAACTACATTAGAGGCCAAACAAGTAGGACACCAACCTTTTGTTGGCTATGTTATCAGCACTTAATAGCGTGATTATCGGATTTAATCGTCCCATTTCTCCGCTAATGAGTTCGATTAATCTCTTACTTTCATGTAGTGTGTTGGATGAACAAAATGCTTGATAATGTACCTACATAATTATGTTTATGTGGGTGAACTCCCACGTGGTTTGTTTCAGTTCAATACTCAAGTAATGAGGCAATTTTGAGGTTTTCGACCCAATTTGTGGAAAGGTTAGTTAGTATAAATTAAAACTTTGTATTGATTCTATCTGGATCATTTTACAAACAGTACCTAGCGTATAGTTTTATTTTCAATGAAAAAATTATAAAAATAACTTTGAACATAACTGTTGTTATAATAATTTATGTAAAGATATTTTTAGCTCTCGATGTTTCTGAGAAAAATGGCAACAATGACACACTACGAATACGGTGAAGTGGAGAAGATACAAGTCGTGAATACATGAAACCAATCGTTAAGATATAGAAATCGACCAATTTATCTAAGTAAACGATACGTTTGACGTCACAGTTGCGCTATATTATTGTATTGTATTGTATAACGGGCTGGTGTCCGCAACTCCACGTCAAAGCGCGTATTTTGCGTGCGGGTGGGAACGGGTGGGAGACTATTCGACCCATCCCAATTCCCCGAGAAAGGCCAGCAGCGCCCCAATGTTGCTGACTATCTCGCGGAGAGTACCTGGGTTGCCAAAGTACTTTGCCCTGTATGTTGCAACCGCCGGGCAGTACAGGAGCACGTGGGCTGCTGTCTCTTCTACCTCCATGCAGGCACGACACAGGGGGCTGTCCGTGATTCCTAAGACAAAGAGGTGTTTATTAAACGAGCCGTGTCCGGTGACGGCAGCTGTAACTGTGCGCAGCTGTGGTTTAGTCAGCCGCAGCGCGCGTTTGGTGAAGCGGCCGTCGATATCAGGAAGTGCTTCCTTGGCCTGCCTACACTCGCCATGGTCCAGCCACAGCTTGTGGTGTTGTACGCTAGTTCGTTTCCTTACCAGTGTGCGTATGTATCCGAAAGGGAGTGGTACGATAGGTTCTGGCCCTACCGCTGCCATGCTCGATCCCCTTCTAGCGAGTTCATCCGCCGCATCATTGCCACGTGAGTCGCTGTGTCCTTTGATCCATTGGATGGTTATATTATTGAGATTACCCACCTGATTTAGGCGTTGGTGACACTCGTGTATTAACCCAGAGTTCACTGAGTGGTTGTTCAGTGCTAACAGTACAGCCATGCTGTCAGAGAGTATACGAATTGAGTGGTCCACAACCTTCCTAGCTAAGATGGCAGATGCGGCCAGGCAGATGCCCATGCATTCTGCTTGAAATACCGTGTTGTGGGCCCCCAAAGGTACGGCTATGTGGATGTTGAGGTCCTCCGAGAAGACTCCAGCACCTGTGCCCATACCTGTTTTAGATCCATCTGTGAAGATCTGTAGTTCCGCCGGGTTAAGTCCCTCGCAGCGGTGGTCCTCATGGAGCTGGATTTTGTATTTCTTATCGAATACAAATTGTTTTGGTATCCGATCGTTTATTGCTTTCGCCAGGGGGAACTCGTTATAGAGTCCCTCTAGTACCGTGGTGTGCTGTGTATCTCTCTTACCCCAGAGTTGAAGTGTTTTAAGGCGTGCAGCGGTCATTGTCGCTTCCTGCTGTATGAACAGGTGGAGCGGTGGGAGTCCCAACATGGCCTCCAGGGCAGTAGTTGGAGTAGTCCTCATGCAGCCAGTGATCGCCATGCAGGCTAGTCTTTGCAAGCGTTGTAGTTTAATGGAGGCTGTCGTTAGTTTAGTGCGGGGCCACCAGACCACTGCCCCATACGTGATCATAGGTCGGATCACCGCACAGTATAACCAGAGTATTATTTTTGGGGATAAGCCCCACCTCTTACCTATCATCCTTTTGCATTGCCAGAAGGTAATGCAGGCCCTGTTTATTTTATTGTCTAAGTGGCTACTCCAGTTTAACTTACTGTCTAGGGTAACTCCCAGATATTTGACCTCATTGGCTAAATGGAGTTCAGTGTCGAAAAGTTTGGGTAGGCGATAATGGCCTAGTATACGTTTTTGGGTAAACATGACTAGTTCAGTTTTCGTGGGGTTCACTGAGAGATCGAACTCTCTGCACCATCGTTCAACGATGCGTAGTGCCTGTTGAGTGAGGTCGCAGATTGTTCCCGTCACTTTCCCCGAAATGAGGATAGCGAGGTCGTCGGCATACCCTATAGTGTAGAAGTGATTCGAGTTGAGTTTTGTGATGAGGTCATTTATAACCAAATTCCAAAGTAGCGGGGATAATACGCCACCTTGGGGGCAGCCTCTGGCTATCATGGCCATCTGCCTCTCCCCTTCAAGTCGAACCACTCGTTTGCTAAGCATATTAGTGATCCAGTCTATCAGTACCTGTTCTACTCCGTGACGAGAGAGCGCGCTGTTTATGCTGGAAAAGTTTGTTTTGTCGAAGGCTCCCTCGATGTCTATGAAAGTGCCCAGACAGGTGCCCTTCTGATGGATCGCCTCCTCTATCCGGCCGACCACTAGATGGAGGGCGGATTCCGTAGACTTACCCGAGCTGTATGCGTGTTGGTTATTATGGAGTGGGATAGTTTTCAAGGCGCCGTCCCTCAGCTCTCTCTCACACATTCTCTCCATAGTTTTTAGGAGAAAGGAGGTTAGGCTGATTGCCCGGTGGGATTTGGCGTTTGTATAGTCACTCTTACCTGGCTTAGGAATAAATATGACTTTCACTTCCCTCCATCCTTTCGGAACGTACCTGAATGCCAGACTAGCTCTCATAATGGGCACCAGTCTGCTGGCGACCGAGGGCCCGCCCCACTGCAGTAAGGCAGGAAAGATCCCGTCTAGACCGGCCGCCTTGAAAGGATGGAAGCATCGGATCGCCCATTGGAGTTTTTCCAGCGTTATGACTTTGTGTGCGTAGCGCCAGTCATTTTCTGTCGGTGTTTGTGTTACCTCTGTCCAGTCGATAGTCGGCGTGAAGGCGCAGCCTGGGAAGTGGGTTTCAGTTAGGATGCGCATCGCCTCTTCTGGTGAGGTGGTAAGTGTGTTGTCGGGTTTGCGGAGAACTGCAGGACCAGTCGTTTTCTGCTGGGCCAGGATCTTCCTTACCCTGTTAGCTTGTTGGCAGGATTCGATGCTGCCACAGTATTTTCGCCATCCAGTGGAGCTCCTGTGTCTGATACATTTTTTATAGCGCTTTTTAGCCGCGTAATACGCGTCCCAGTCACTATCAGCACAGGTGTTCATGGCTCTGTTTAGAGCTGACCTTACCTTCCTGCGCTTGCGTTCCAGATCCGCTCCCCACCATGGTTGCTTCCCTGGTGTTGTGGGCGGAGAGGTCTCCGGGCAGGATGAGTGGTAGCTGTCTAGCATAGATTTAGTGAGATGACTTACTCGCTCGTCGATTTGCGGCGTGTCCTTGTATGTCATCCCGTAGTTTGTTTGCGCAAGTTTGATTTCGAGAGCGCGTGTGTATGCAGCACGGTCCGTGTTACGCGGATTACGTCGTGGCAGTATTGGCGTTACACAGACCTGGATGTCAAACCGGATCCACCTGTGGTCCGAGCAGGAGGCCTCATTGGAAACCTGCCAGCCAGTGGTAATGGCCGTTGTTCCCTCCGATGCCAGGGTGAGGTCTATGATTGTTTTGCTGCGTCTGTTTACGAAGGTTGGTTCAGAACCTGTGTTCAGTAGGGTTAGGTTTGTGGTAAATAAATAATCTACGAGAGCCTTACCTCTTGCATTTTGTGTGTCCATGCCCCACAGGGGATGATGAGCGTTCGTGTCAGCGCCTATGACTACTTCTAGCCCTGAGCTCTCGCAATAAGTCACGAGGCGGGCGAGGTCGTGCGGCGGCGGCTCCTCTTCCTCGGGCATGTACGCAGAGGCGAAGACCACAGCTGCCACTGTGTCCCCCCGCTGTATCAGTAGCCTGGCTGCAGAGACATCTCTGCAACAGAAATCTGTTAGTGGCTGTGTTTTGATGTTACGTGTCACATAGATGCACGATCTGGGCTTGTCGTGATCCGTACTGAATAGGAGCTTACCACCGAGGTTGGAGAGTCCTTGAATTTGGCCGGCCCTGATCCACGGCTCCTGGATCAAGGCAATGGCCGTGTGCTGAGCCTCCAGCCACTTCCGCAGCTGAGCCGTCGCGGTCTGGCTGTGGTGGAGGTTGGCCTGCAGGACCTTACAGGTCTCCGAGGGGGACGCCATCGCTGGACGCTCCTTCCTCGTCACCTGCCAGGCGCAGTCCGGCGAACAGGTCGCCAGCGTCGAAGCCATCCCCCTCCGGGTCAGAGGCCGAGGACAGGATGGTGTCCTCGAGCTCCTCCCCCGAGAGGTCGGCGCCCACGCTGGCGGCCCCAGATACGGCCGTCTCTGCTGCTGCAGGCTCTACCGCGGATGGTTCCGCGGTGCTCGTTGGCGGTGGAGCAGCCTCCGTCGCCTGTGTGCTGGCGCTGGCTTCAGCGGCAGGATATCCCTGAGGGACTTCGACAAATTTGCCGTTCGGACCCTGGAATTTTATGTACACCGTCCCTGCTCCAAATGAGAGACGGCGTCCAGCTTTCATCAGGGTCGGAATCTGGTCCTCAGGGACTCCGACCACCAAAAACCATGCCGCGACCTGCTTGTAGGCGCCCAGCATCGTCCATTCCCTCACACCAGCGGAGGGGTTTTGGTAGCACAGAGTGCGTCCAATGGTGGACGCCTCTGTGAAAATCTCCTGCTCGTCGGGGATGGAGATTCCGCACCTGACCCGGCGCCCGATGTCCGACTGCCTCTTGACCACCAGCGCAGAGCCGGCGACTGGAGGCAGTTCGGAGACCAGCTTCTTGAGCCAGTTTAGGGTGTGGTCGTTGCCGCACCACAGCTTGAGGACCCCGCTACTGAACACCGGCCTTGCGTTGAAGGCAGGTGCAGGTGAGTCCTGGTTGGGTGTAGAGGCCTCGACAATTATCCTCTTCTGGATAGCCGTGAGTACCTGGCTCGACGTGGCTTTGTTGATCTGCCCCGTCCGGTCGCAGGTGACTGCGACATCCAGGTCGGAGCAGGCAGCCTGGGCGTAGCTTTTAGTTGCGTCCCGTTTGGATTTATCAAGACGCGGCCGCTTGTGCTCTCCTCGAGGTGATGAGGTCTCGTTGAGAGCTCGCTTGGCCGCGGCCTGATCCTTCCGAACGGGTCGCTGTTTGTTTTGGGTGGCTCGCCCACACTCGCCGCTGGCTGCCGGTTGGCTGGGTCCTGGTCGGCTGGTGCCGGCCTCGTCCTGCGACCGCTTGCCTGCGGAGAAGTTTACGATGTCGCTGGTCGGTTCTACCCGGCCGGCGGCAGTCTTATTAACTTGTGGAGACTTACCCTTCCACAGTGTCTGTCGCTGTCTCTTGGACGGCCTATTCCTCCTCTTCGGATTAGCCGTCGGGGGGGCCGGGGCAGCAAGCGCTGGGGTTACCGCGCCAGGGTGCTTCCTCTTTTCCTCCCTCCTGCCCTTGTGCTTGCTCCTCTGCACCTGCCAGGTGAGTGCGAACACGTCACCTGCGGTGCTGGTCTCCACCTGATGGCCTGTGACGGCCACCGGGGGGGGAGCAGTAGGCGGGGGAGGATGTATGAGGGGAGCCCGGCCAGAGGAGTTAACCTTCGTGGCGGGCTCCATACCTGAAAGAGAGGGAGGAGCGGTACTGGTCCCGAGCAGCGCCGTCCTCCTCCGTTTATCATGGGACTTGGTTTTGGTCGAGGCAGCGGTGTTCGCCACTGCCGGACCAGTGCCCGCGCTGGAGCTCGCTGCGTTAGCAGCAGAGGATCCGGGGGCTTGAGGGGTGCTACAAGCGCCCCTCTTGGGAGAGTTCTTGGCTTTCGCCTCCTCTCCGGTGTGTTTGTGTGCAGTGTGTGTGTGTGAGTGTGTTTTCGGTGTGTGAGTTTGTGTGGTTGTTGTGTGTGTGTGTGGTGTGTGTGTGGTAATGTTGGTTTTTGTTTGTCCATTTTGCAAGTGTATTTATCTTCATCTCTCCGGCTTCCCACCCTCCACGGAGCCCGCACCTGGGAACGTCTCGCTACAAGCTAGCTTGACCGTTAGGACTACCTTCGAGATATAGGGGCGTGAGGCTGGCTTACAGTGCGACATCGGGCGCTCGGTTAGGTTGACGACCAATCAATCCCTCCCTTACACCTTCAGCATGACCTTCGCCAACCGCTTCGGCCATCCGAGGATGACCTCCGCGGACCTCCCGCCCCTCGCCGTGACCCTCTGACGGGACACTGTGACCATTTCCCTACCCCTGGCTATTGGGTAGGGCTACCGTTTCGCTTGAAATCCAGACCAAAGAGGGCGTGTTGCGTCACGAGCGCATTACCGCCAGCGTCGCTCGGCTCAACCCTCCAGGACTCCTTCATCCCCGCTCACGGCGCTCAACTGCGCAGGCCCTAGCGCAGGTGACCAAATTTACCTACTCAGCGCCAGCTGGGTTTAGTGGCAGCCGAGCCCACGCCCACTCGGTCACGGAGGGTCATGGTTCGGTTAAAAAGCGCCTGGTGGTTTTAGTTACGTCTATTTCTTAAGGAATTAGACCAAGAACAGGGCGGCAACCACGAGAAGGTGAGCCTACCAGACTTGCCTTGAGGATCTGCACGACTGTAGCGCTCCCCCTCAAGACCCCGCCACCTTACCGCCTCTGAGGGAGGCAGTAAGGTAGGCCTGCATCTATACTACCAAGCAGAGCGTAAGCAAAGCGTGTCGTTGTGCAACCGCAAAAGCATAAATACAAGCCCCCCCCAGTTGCGCTATATATCGCGGGTTCGATTCCTGTACGAAACAAATAGGTATAAGTATCGCCTACAAATAGTCATACTGAGTACTTAAGTGATATTTGTGTTTGCAAATCCAAGGACATTAGGAACTTTTCCTGTGTCATGGGTGCATAGAAACAGAAGGGATATACGCAGGGTCAATTTCACAAAACTCTGTTAGTTGCTAAATGTCTTTTTAAGCATTTTAAAGACTGCCATTTTGACTGTTTTGCATAGTGAAACAATACGTAAAATACTTAACGGAACATTTAATAATTAACAGCGATTGGGGAAATTGACCCTTAGGGCAAAGGCCAATTTAACTCTCCACCCGATAACCGGCCTATAGCCTGCCAAACTTTCTTTACATTGTGACTATAGGTCCTTAGGGCCTATGATCCAACAAAAGGTCCAAAAGCAAATAAAACATTTAGAAATGTATTCCACGCGAACAATTTTGTTATTTTCATTTGACTGAACTATCAAAAGCCGTCAACGGTCGAACAATTAATTAAATTCAGTCGAAACAAAATCCGGGAGAATAGATTTAGTTCCAATGATTTTATTTATTTCATTTGATGGTATTGAGCTACATAAATGTATGTAGGTACCTATTCGTTAACTACCTATTTTATTTTTTGCGTTTCTACCAAAAAAATATATAAATTAGCTGGCGCTTAGCAAATAATAATACAATAATGATCGATATAGATGATATTTTTACTGCTTACAAGAAAGTGAAAAACGAGCTAGCTTAAAACCCAGTTTAATTTACAAAACTCAAATTGTGCCACCGAAATTATTTTGTATCTTTATTTATATAACATAACACGAATTGTATAGGCAGTTTAAAGTTCTGTCCTTCTGCTGCTTTTAAGCTGTTTCCTTGTCAAACATCAAAATCGATGCAGCAATTTAGCCGCCAAATGTAACAAACCAACAGACAGATTACGGTTTACTCCAAATCGACGTAAAACGAGTTCGCCGGTGATTTTCAAAGATCGAAGGTAAATTCCTTTTTTTTTTTTTTTTTTTGAGGATGGGAATTCATCAAATGACCCCTCCCGCTCTGGGCGGAGCGGAAGGGAGTGTCAGACTCTTACTGACTAAAACCCACCCGTGTTCCTTCCTTAATCCTTTTGTCCGGGTCAGCGGTATCCCTTTCGGACAATCCCGCTTTCCCGGCAGGCTTGGGCCCTAGTGGGCCCCCTCTTTGATGCTGACATCTCTTTGAGGCGCGCGTGGAACACGTACGCACCGTTCGGCACGGGCCTGGTCCTGATCGGACAGTGAGCTACCCATTACTCACCGCCCGCAGGCCCGCGCCTGCGGTGGCCGGGAGTCGTCACGTGGCCCCCGACGCCCGGAGCGTCTACCGCGGCGGCTTGGACGGGAGAATCTCTCCCTCTCCCGTCCCGCCGCCTCCTTCGCTAGCATGACTGCTTCAAGGTAAATTCCTTGGCTCAATATTAGAGCGACGCAATTTTGTCGGATTACACTTGAATGTCCCCAACCTTAACCCTTAATTACTACGACACCAACGGGCAGTGAAAAGAACATGACACGGCTATGTAAAAACAATAAATAACCCCAGCATGTGGTTTCGGCGATGTCAATAACCTCACAGCGACTCCGTTCGGGATTCTGCCACATAAAGTGCTTTTCAATTATTTATTTCAGTGGAATATAAATGACTATTGATTTTCAGCAACAAAAAGGCGCGCTCTTGTTTCGACACAATTTCACATTTCGTATAGCTATCTTATTTATTTACGTTTGTCTGTTTATTATTTCATCATTTGAACAATATACTTCTAAAATTTTCATCAGAAAGAAAGAAAAGAAAGAAAGAAAATGCGTTTATTTGCGTCGGTATGACGCACATAAATAAAGTAAAACAAAAATACAAAACAAAATAAACTGCTAGGGAAAATATGCGTCACATCTTCGCAAAATGGCCATCGCTCAGCGTGATGCTGTAACTCATGCACGGAGCAGAGCCACAGCGCTGGTTTTCAGCGAGAGCCGGCGTTGACGTGATGACGTCATCACGCTTCGAAGTTAGCGTATAAGCTGCAGTACCTACGTGGTGATAATAATGATGTCTCTTTTGTAAATGAAAAAGATTCACTATTACTACACTACTACTATTTACTATACCACGGGGTCTCATTACGAAGAAACGAACATTTTCTCTAAATAAATCTCAATAGATGGCATTATTTGGATTGATTTGTTATTGGAGTTTGTGTACAATTGAGAACATGAAAACATAGACCATTAAAAATATTTGTTTTAATTTTAAAAATGCTCTAAGCACGAAAAAAATTTGCCCAAGTTAGCCCGAGGACAGCCCGAGTTACGGCGGTCACGTTTCTTTGTGTGAGAAGAGGCATCTTTACGTAGTATTATATTATCTGTGACTATAGCCATTTCTGCCGCTAAGCAGCATTGCTGTTTTCCGATTTAAAAAGTATAAGTGCCGGTGTAATTACAGGCACATGAGAAATTTCAACTTTGTCTCTAGGGTGGACAATGCATCTGCGATGCCTCTAGTACTGCAGATGTCCATAGGTGACGGCGACGGCGACCACTTACCACCAGGTGAGCCGCCTGCATGTTTGCCACTCAATCATAAAATAAAAACGTGGTAAAAAAAAAAAGATAAATTGGTGCTACGGCGTAGCAATGATGGTAATTTCTTGGCTACGCCGACTACGCTGTCGTAGCAAGTAACAAACAATTTTTTGTGTGCTTTGTACGTCATTGTTTATTTATTTTGTATAGATTGTTTTAATTATTTAAAGATAATCTTTTATTTATTTGGTTTTATTTATCGCTTCTGACATCAGAAACTTTTTCCACTGGACCTAAACAATTTCTTCCATGAAATCTTCTCAAATATACAATTTTTTTAAATAGGTACCTACCCACTTCAATATTACTGTTACAAACGATAAATTCGCCAGCGATTCCCAAATACAATAAACCTCTGTAACGAGGTTTCCAAAAACCATTCAGGTGCAAAAGGACCGATCACAGGCTTATGTGATCTAGTCATAAATTTAGTCAGACTGAAATCGACCTTTATGCCTACCGGTGTAAATCATTAGAGTAAGCCCCCAAAGACTTGGATCAGCGTCGTCCTTTACGTGGAACTACGAAAGATCCAAAGTGATAATCTTGATCGCTACTCCGTACAAAATAGTTATTATTCGTCAAATAAATACCTACTCGTAGATTTTTTTTGTAAGTTTTTTTTTTATTATTAATTTATAGGCTCGCGTTTGACCGCCATCTCGCCTGATTTTAAGTGATGATGCGGTCTACGATGGAGCACGCTTGCCTAGAAGAAACCGGTTCACTCTCGACTTAAAGATACCCAGATTGTAGATAAGTATTGTAACTGTCGGGGAACACCCACTCCGGCAGCGAATTCCATTGTTTTGCGGTTTTCACAATGAAAGTGAAATCAAAGCGCTTCTTTCGGGTTTTTGGTACATCAACCATGAACCGATGGCGCTTTTTCGTGCTTCTGGCTGTCCGATAGAAAAAATGGCATTTACTAGTTATGATTGATTCATGGTAGAGCAATGTGATCCTAATCACTAATAAAAAATACTACAGTACGTGGCACTCGTGGCAGTAAATAATGCACATCGAGCTTCAGAAAGAGATATTTGCTAGCTTCGACTTTATAGAGCGTCATCTCTGTCACACGAAGCACTAACAGTCTAGTATCTAATAAACAAGTCGGCGACAGAACGTCACATAGGTATGAGTGACGGATTCGACGCTCTACAAAGCCGAATCTAGCCGATTATCTCTTTCTTTCTATCTCTACAGAATAGGTAATGCAAGTGTTTTTTTGTTGGATAAACAATATTCAACAATTGACTTTAAAACATAAAATCAATAAAAATTATGTATTGATAAGTGTACAATTGTGTTGGTTTGTGCGTATAAATAAAGGGTCTTTACTAAAATGTTTATTTACTTAAGCTAAAGTAACGTTCTGACAATACCATTTTGTATGGAGATACAACAAAACTTTCCCTGAACACTGTTTTTGCCGTCGTTATCAATTTGACCGTGTAAATCCGTTTGTCTTGTATCGGCTTTACCCGATAAGGACCTATCCTAAATTGTATCGCATAAAAAAGTGAGCGGTATCTCTTTATTTATTTGCGTTTCGTTTTTTTTATCACGCATACTCTCTGTTGCTTCTAAATACGAATTTATTTAAATTCACCACAAGGCGTGCCTTTAAAAAATGTGTTTGAAAATAGTATATTATGCAATTAGTGAATAAAGGACGGATTTAAAGCGAGGGCCATAGATGAATCACGAGCTAGTGAAGGATTCTAACGATTGAATCACGACCGTAGGGAGTGATTCATGATGATTGAATCACGAGCGTAGCGAGTGATTCAAGTGTTAGAATCCTGAGCGACGCGAGCGATTCATGGCCCTCGATATAAATCCGTTTTATTCAAGAGTTGCATACTATACTTTATACCATGACTACGAGAAAAAGAAAGATTTAAGTGAAAATATACATATAATGAAGAAAAAGTAAAGTTAAATTGGCTTTGATGTAAACCAGCCGTGATTTTTTGGGTAGCAAGCTTTCCACCTTTCCACTATATCGGCCGCCCACAAACTCAGGTGTTAACACATCTTCATCACTAGAATGCATTTTTAATCGATTAGAACAACACTAAACAAACACAAAATTAAAGATTAAAGTAACACTAAACTTTGTGTTCGTACAACTTACAGTATTCAAAATAGCGCCAATTTACTAAGGACAGCAAAGAACACAAAACAGTTTTTATTCTAATGCTAAACTCCTTGTCGAAAATGTCGACCAATCAAATTGAATTTAGAACACGTCAATATAGGTCGAATACACAGATTACACTTACACTAGATACGGCAAGCCACGACCAAGCGTGCCTAGCATGTTCGACTGTTCGTACTAAAAAAAGTCTGTTAGCTCAGTGACGCTTAGTGATTGAAACAATTAGGTATGTTTACTCTGAGCACATAACTAAATGGCTGGGGTGAAGTTATCGTAAGTATAAAAAAGATGACACGTTCGGTTTTCATACAATCTAATAACGTGCCGCATCTAGCATAGGTTCTTTAAATCTGTGGTCGAATACATTGGTGTGTTCCATTTTCAAACATCAAAACAGTGAGTAAAAGTGCTTTTTATTCACTGTTTTCAGTGAATAAAATAAGCTTTTTAGAGGGGGAATGGTATAAAACCTTTTTGTTTAACTTTACATTTTTATTAAAGTATAGTTCTGTTTTTAAAGTTTTTCAAAGGTATGTTAGTTTGTTTGAATTTCAACTGGAAACTTTAAAGGCTTTATTTTATTTGCTAGTAGTTCGTACTTAAAACGAAACTTTTGATAATTTTTATCTTGAAATCTTTTGGAAGTAAGATCAGAGATTCGAGTCAGATAATTTAAGTTTAGTTTAATTTTAATGTGGCATATCACATAATTGCCATTAAATTACGTAATTATTATTTGATCACTCCGAAATTCCATTACTTATTAGTTCCTTTACCCTAAATAGGTATTTATTAAACAGAAAACGCACAAATGCTAAAAAAACACCCAAACACTTCTTTCTAACACTTTTTCACTAAGATACACTTATATCAACAATCTTCAAAAAGGGCTGCTAACATTTTGTTCCACAGATTTCCGATAGATTTCATAGTTTTAGAAGTTTACCATGTTATCCGTTCGAGAGAGCCATCCAATCCCATATTTCGAATGCCTAGCTCCGGTACCTGATTTTATCTGCTATCTAAAAGATACATCGCGTCTCTATAGAGGTAAGGCTAAAGTGCAAGTGATAGCGGAAATAATATGGTTTGTATGGTCCATAATTATTATTAATGGTCCGCTGTCAACTTGCTGACTGGGTAAGGTTTTTGGCATGTCATGAACTATTATTGGGAACTCAACCCGACGGAAGAAGAATGGTGTACTTACTTTATATCTATCTACTAACATTGTCTATCTATTATAACATACTCCTTATATATAACAGTCGTTCAATGCGAGGGTTTTCGCAGGTCAATTGTGCGGGGGCTGCGGCGGGACTTAGATCTCCAACAGCCATACATGCAGTCCGGGACCTTGACACATTTTTTTTTTTTTTAATAAAGCTTTGTCCCACTCTTGTGTCATGGCTGCGTTTACAGACACAAATTTCACATTCCAGACCCAGACCAAATCTTTGCTTCGTGCGGGATTGAAACCCACGACAAGCCGCACAGCAGCCAATCACTCAGTCACTACGACAACCGTGCCGTCAAATTCTCATTTAGATCTGACATACATTTTGACATATCTCAAGTCCTGTCAAATGTATGGGCGATAAACCACTATAAGGTCTCTATACACTGTGCTACTGCTACCTGTCTACCACTTACGTGTCTACTGTAGTGAAGACGCTAACGCACGTGTTTGGTTGTTCCATTCGCTTTGAGAGAAATATGCTCGATTATTGGGGCGATTTGCAACTGAGAATCCGCACTCTGATTTCAAGGCGGACAACTTACATCACATAATTGTACCGAGTGGAGCTAAAACAAGAACAATACGCGGAGTTTTATTTAATTCCCGCTATATCCTTACGGTATGACCACCGCCCTATCAATACTTTCTCCGTAAGTTACCGAGAGCGAGCCATTGACACCACCATCTATCAGTAAAGTTTGTCCCTTGTGTTTGAAAATACAACCTAAACAAGGTATCTTCTCAAGTTTATTATCGGTCGATCTAAGTAATAGTGAGATAAGTTAAATATTAACCATACTCGTACTTTATCATTTTACAGCTGTTGCCCGCGACTTCGTTCGCGTGGAAATTACAAATTTATCCCACGGGAATCCTACATTTTCCCGAGATAAAAAGGTACCTATGTGCTATTCTAGACTATAATCTATATCTGTGCTAAACATCCAGATCCGTTTAGCCATTCTGGTGTGCTTGAGAAACAAACATCCATCCATCCAAACTTTCGCATTTACCTATATTACCTATAGTAGTAGTATAAACTTTCTGTATAGTTTTCATGTTGAGTCTCAAAATACTCGCTTATTGCTACTGTTTGACAAAATGCTCATAACATGTAAGCATTTACTTACAATATAACATTCGCTAGAGTACTCATAACAAATTAATGCTCGGGTTTATTAGCACCTTACAATGAGTAGTTGTTAGCCAGTGGCTCAGTGCGACCTTCACCAAGTCACGAGTACCTACTTCACAACTTTTATTCCTACATAAATATTTAAGCATCCCTACGGTAAAGACGCCAAAATGGTAACATAGTGGTCGAATCCCAAGTATACCACTGGCGTGGCTACCTATTATAAGTAATTTAAAAATCGTCCGATTCTTTGTCAGTAACTATATATTGTTTATTTGTTTGTATATTTGGTCCGATATAATTATTTTTTTCTGTATCGTGTGTGCATATTTATAGCACGTATCTTACATGCACAATACCTACCCAGAAAGGAAAAAGCGCGTACCTATCTAATTTGTTCCGTGCAGAAATCGAAACTACGACACCAAACGTAGAAGCCATTCCTCAACCACTGCGGCAACCGTGCCGTCAAATCTAAATTTTAACACTAAATAAACACAAAATAACGACACAACTACACAAAACCAAATATAACATTGAAATAACTAAACAAACTAGAAAAAATAAACATCCATAACTATGTGACTGTACCAAAATTCGCAGACACAAAGATGTTTCGAATAATAATTCAACTTTGTTCAGTGATGCGTGCGTACAAATACTATTTGACTTGTCATCATTTGAACATCGCTCCATTTTAAGCAACCATTGTAATGACACGGAAATAAACAGCTTATTTAGGTACGACACAGATACTTGAGCCGAGAGCTGAAAAATTACTTACAATGTGTTTGGCGTGAACATTTGAGGCGTGTACTTATTGTTAGTTAAGACACCATTGTAACGTAATCTATACTTCTATACTAATATTATAAAGAGGAAATACTTTTTTATTTGTTTGTTTGTTTGTTTGTACCGAATAGACTCCGAAACTACTGGACCGATTTTAAAAATTCTTTCACTAATAGAAAGCTACATTATCACTTAGTAACACAGGCTACTTTTTATCCCGAAAAAATGCATAGTTCCTGTGGAACACGCGGACGAAGTCGCGGGCGAAGTGCTAGTTTATGAATAAAATTAATAGAATCGAAGAAGAACGGATTCAGTTGTTATGCGAATTATTATCTTATGCCCGTATTCCAGAACGATACTCGAGCACCGATCTCTACTTGAGCATAGATTTAAAGCCATTTGATTGGTTGAAACTAGTTTCAATCTATGCTCGAACAGAGATCGGTGCTCGAGTATCGTTCTGGAATACGGGCCTTAAACTATTTATCGCAGTGGTTACAAATAGTAATCAGAACGTGGATCCGACTACCGATATAACCCTTCAATATCGAAATTCTTCTCTAATTGCCGCATGGCAACCAAAAAATCTTCAACGGCCATAGGTAGATCTTTGACCTGCTAGTATTCGTCAGGTGATAAGGGATATATCTCTTATAAATATTACTAGATCTGGAACTATAAACGCAATACAAACGAATACAAAACTTTTTAGGCGGTATCACAAGCCCCAATCACTTTTGCTATTAGAGGACTAATACAAAAAACTGTATCCACAAATATCGATATTTTCATTTCCGATACGTCTGGCGAAGGAAATGGAAAAGTCCTAGATGTTCAGCAAAAACATTTCCTAGATTACACTATGCTGAAGGGATTTAGGCCTTAATAAAATGAACGAATGAAAATGGCATGGGCATTACCAAAAAGGAATGTGGGTAAACCTAAGTATAAAATTAACCTACCTATGTTTCTGTTAAAAAAAAACAATATCTATAAATAGTATAAAACATAGTCGTTTTTCTTGTCTGTCTGATTGTCTGCTTAGTTCTTCGTAACTACACAATGGATTTTAATGCGTTTTTATCACCATTTTTGAGAATTGATTCCGAAAGATTTAAAAAAGTGAATCATTGAACCTGCACCCTACGACTGCTTCAAACATCTAGCATTAGGTTAATTATCAAATCATTGCAACAAGAAACTTTATTACGTACTAATAAAGATTTATGTATAGTCTCCATCATCATCCGCCTAGCCTTTTCCCAAACATGATTGGGGTCGGCTTCCAGTCTAACTGGTTGCGGCTGAATATCAATATTTTACATGAAGCGACTGCCATCTGACCTGCACAACCCAATTATTGGGAAATACTGGTATTCGAATGTTAGACCAGTTGTCAGACTTTTGGGCTCCTGACTACCCGTAACGACTGTCAAAGATATTCCTATGACAACCGGGACCGACTGTTTAACGTGCTCTCCGAGGCACGGAGGTGTCTCGATGTGTAAAGAACGGTCACCCATCCAAGAACTGACCGCGGCAAGCGCAGCTTAACATCGCAGATCGATTGATCAGCGCGGCTGTCATTTAGCCACGAGCACCTCAATAAAGATTTATGTATCTATCAAGTGATAAACACCCAGTTCCGAAAATATTCTGTGAAAAAGTCGTGAAACAAAAGCTTCCAGAACAACCGTTGTTCGTTTTAATGAACACGTTCACCGGAATTGTCAATTGTCTGTAGTACCACTCCACCTTCACTGTATGGAGGTGTTATAGATTACAGTTATGCACAAGTAAAAAAATCGGAAAAGTGCGAGTAAAACTCGGGCCCTAAGGGTTCCATACAAAATGTATGTTTTAATCGCATAAAAATATCTTTTATGTGGTAAAAAAATTGTAGTTATAAAACTAAATTTTTAGGGTTCCGTACCAAAATGTTAAAAACCCATATGGTGCGACTTCGTCTGTCTGTCTGTCTGTCTGTCACACCTGCTTATTTCAGCAACTACTAATGCTATCGACTTGAAATTTGGAACAGTTGTAAAATAAAAATGCTTGTCCAACTTTATTGCAAATGAAAAAAGTCAAAAAATATTTTTATTTTTATTGCAAAAGGGGCCGGAGTGGGGTCTGAAATTTCAAAGTGGGGTTACTAGGTCATGTGACATATCATATGAAAGGGCTTGATCTGCATATTTCAAAATATATTTTTATTTAATTTTGTTTCACAGTTTTCGACTATGATGAAAAATGTCTGAAAAAATACCATTCCCCCCCCCTTATCTCTTATCTGAAATAATTAGAGTTGATAGAAATTAATCCAAATATTGCACCAAAAATAAAACGATGTTCCTAACTACTACAGTTTTTTCAAAATCATCAAAATTCTTTCACAAACAAACTTAGTTATGCGGTCCGGTTTTTTTCACTTTATACATCCAAAAATGATACGGAACCCTCGGTGCGCGAGTAGGTACGACTCGCACTTGGCCGGTTTTTTTTTTTCTTAACTTGTGTTGTGAGACCTGCTTGCTTCTTGTCTAGGTCTACAGGACCCTATAGGTTTTTATATATTTGCGAGTGTCCAAATATGCGGGATAAATGGCCATGTTTTGTATGCCTTGACTTAGAAGCTTGATTTTTTACACCTCCAAAAAATCATACACTTTATTTAATACCTATTTCATATTAATTTCAAAATGACACCTTTAACCATTCTTGAGAAAAAAACTTTTTTAACAAAAAAAAACCGATTTCCGTAGTGGATTTTTGAAGTCGGTTATTTTTTGTTAAAAACGTTTTTTATTTTTCCCTTTTTAGTTCTTTATCCCGTGTTAGATTACTTTCACGAATTCGTTCAACAGTAAATCTTCTACGGAGTGTGTACATTTATGCATATAACTTTGTACATAGGAATGATTACATAATGTATTATATACTAAAACCTTCCTGAAAGTATGTAAATTATGTTAGTGAAAACCCCATCCAAATCGAATCAGTAGTTTTTGAGAAAATCGCGCACATACAAACATACATACATACATACATACATACGGGACGAATACAGAACCTCCTTTTTTAACCGACTTCAAAAAAGGAGGTTCTGTATTCGTCCCGTATGTATGTATGTATGTAAGTATGTATGTATGTAAGTATGTATGTATGTATGTTTGTATGTGCGCGATTTTCTCAAAAACTACTGATTCGATTTGGATGGGGTTTTCACTAACGTAATCTACATACTTTCAGGAAGGTTTTAGTATATAATACATTATGTAATCATTCCTATGTACAAAGTTATAGGCATAAATGTACACACTCCGTAGAAGATTTACTGTTGAACGAATTCGTGAAAGTAATCTAACACGGGATAAAGAACTAAAAACGGAAAAATAAAAAACTTTTTTAACAAAAAATAACCGACTTCAAAAATCCACTACAAAGAAAATAATAATTTTGGTTTCGGAAGTCGGTGGCAAAAAAAGCAAACAAAAACCAAAGCCACCGACTTCCGAAACCAAAATTATTATTTTCTTTGTAGTGGATTTTTGAAGTCGGTTATTTTTTGTTAAAAAAGTTTTTTTGAAGTCGGTTAAAAAAGGTCTTGACTGACAGACAACAAAATTAGGTTTCCGTTTTTTTCCTTTTGAGGTATGGAACCCTAAAAACAACGATTCAGATGAATTTAATCCTGATACATAATAATAACTTAGTAACATCTATAACTTGTAACCAAGTAACAAGAACAATTTCTAAATAGTATAACACGTAAGACTGAGCACCTGCGTAACGTGTCCAAACAAGATGACCTCTCTTTTCTACTATCACACATAAACACGCGTATCTCATTTCGCTGGTCAGTAATCATCATAACTTGTATTCGAAAGTTCGTAAACATTTAACGGTCGGTAAGTTCAAAAGTTTTGGTTAATGTATTGAAACTCCAGTGATTAATTACATAATTATTTAACCTTAAGAAAGTTACGGCTCAACGGTTTGCTTTAGACTTCGTTACGTTAGGACTAAAGATGTTAACAACATTGAGAGTTTTCAGAGCTAATTTATTAAGAAATCAATAATTAGGTCAACATGACCCGTATTATGAGGCTGCTGGCAGAATAAAGCTGGTTTCAGTGTCACGCTGACCGCGAGCGCGGGCGGCCAGCGGGGTTTGTAGTACCATCGTACGCGTTTTACTATGAAACGGTACAAGACACATCTATTTCGTATCCCGCGCCGCTTATCACCCACG
This sequence comes from Thalpophila matura, assembly GCA_948465475.1. Taxonomy (NCBI): domain Eukaryota; kingdom Metazoa; phylum Arthropoda; class Insecta; order Lepidoptera; family Noctuidae; genus Thalpophila; species Thalpophila matura. Next base: position 5,496,190 of record OX419183.1, on the reverse strand, counting down.
CAAGCGTAAGCGCAGGTTCTCATGAGATAATTACAAAATTAAATGACCAGTGCTGTGTATTTTTATCATTATTTCATTAGTTATGAAATGTATGTATTATTATAAATGGTCTTATGGAACCACGTAGTGCAGTTAATAAAAAAAAGTTTAATCTACTCAGACGTTTATAAATAACTTTTACAATGTTTAATTGTTATAGTATCGAAGTGTCATATTTTAAAAACTCTAGTTTCCATAAACGATCTCGAATTATGTTTTAAGTAACAGCAAAACAAAGTCAATATAGGTTTTGATACCTATTCAAATAATGGAATTTGCGGAGTACATTTTTGCAGCGGTACACCCGCTATGGACTGCTATGGGACATATTAAGCGCTTATCTTAATGGAGCATTATTACAGGACAAAACTGTTATCTTTATAACATATAAGTGTCACAGCTGCAGCTGTTCCTCAAGGGAAAATGGCAGCAGATAAAAAATAAACTCGATACTAAAGATAAAATCAATATTTTAATAGAGACAGTTTATTTTTTTTTTTGGAACGAAGTTCCAACGCGGCTACGGTACGAGTAAACTGACGTTCAAAAATGTCTCGGGGCTTCTTTGAAGACACCGGTCTTCTTAGTTGCCTCAGGGTGTTTGTGGGGACACATTGTAAACCCGATTAAAAATCCGATGTCTTTTCGCAGGGTTCAATCTACCTCGGCACCAAATTTCATCAAAATCGATTTAGCGATTAACTGTGAAACTGTTTTTGCTTTCCTGTATTATGATAAAGACAAACAAGGAAAACCATACCAGAAATGACCGCAATTTTCAATATAAAATCTGTCTGAACCATTTTCTTGGCGCGAAACGAGAGATTATGACGTAAGAGACCGCAAAATGACGTCTCTATTTTCTTTCCGCTGCTTGCAAGTGACGGAAAATGTTTTTTTTGCAATGTTCTAAACACGTGTTTAACATTGCAAAAAAAACATTTTCAATTATAGTCCAATATATCTCTATAAGAGTATTTCTATTGGTAGTTAGAAGAATTTCTTGTGTAAGAGCTCTTCCAGAAACTATACTAACATACCTACCTATTTTTGCCGCTCTGTAGGTTCCTTAGGTGATAAAAAAAACACTCATTCGAAAACATAAATATTAAAACATACAGGGTCCTACCCTTCATACTCAAAATATTTTAAGAGGCACTTCTATAGGTGATAAGAATGCCACACAAACGAAAAAAAAAATGATCTGAGTATATATTTTTTTAAATAAATCAATTAAAAATTATTTGAAACACATAAAAAATATTATTTTCAAAATCCATTACGCTAGTTTTTACGTACCTCACTATTAATATTAGAAACAAGCGTAATAGATGTCGAAAATGGTATTTTTATGTGTCAAATAATAATTTATTTAAAACAATTTTATATATTTATTAAAAAAAAAAAATACTTAGATCAATTTTTTTTTTCCTTTGTATGGCATTTTTACCACCTATAGATATGTCTCTTAAAATATTTCGAGTACGAAGGGTAGGACCCTATATAACTAAATACTAGATATAGCTGACAAAATAATTAAAGTTCAGTTGATACAAATGACAAAATGTGGGTAACGGTTAGTGACCGACTGTGTGTCGTAGTCGATTAACGTATTGGAGCTTAGCAGACGTGTGACGTCATAAGTACCTACTTGAGCTCTTTTTAATGTGTGCATGTGCACTACACATTGCAGATATTTTTTTAACTTTATACAAGCGTTTTTACAAGCGTTCCTCGTAATTTTATATTGTTCCTGCTTTTTTCCTTTTCCGAAGAAAATCTTAAATGCAGTGTTAATAGATTTGATAAACTCTAGATGGTTATCTAAGATCAAATCTTTGTACACGCTCCAATCCAGTTAAATCCAGATTTTTAATTTTGATGTCACTCGTTCCGGGAAAATTCGGTTTTATTTTTTTGTTAATAAGTTTTTTATTCTACGGTATCTATTATTCTAGGAATTGTCTATATAATCACACTCACCTTAAAATATAGATGAAATAGAAATTAATGGACTGAAAAAAAAATATATATATATATACGTTATTATTAAAATAAAATAAGAAAATTAATAAAAAACTAATTATTGCGGATCCGAATCGACGGGTGATCCGACCAATGACGCCACCGCAAGCAATGAACCATGTTACTTAGAAGGAATTAATGCTTACAATGAACCCTAGGTTAACCTTTAAATCCAAGCTCTAGGTAAAATAAATACGAGTCAACTTTACATATTCTATTTTCACAACAAATCCGACCAACGCTTTGCATTCGCAGCTTTAAAAGGCAACGTACAAACAGTATCGATTTTCACAAACAGACAAAAGGTATAATTAAACGCGAGCGCCGATGATAATAAATAATGAGTTATGCCACTCACACGGTTATGCTTTTCTAATGCAGCTAAACAATAGCGTTTTTAGCAGAATATTGAATAGGTACGTTTGCGTCGTTATTACAGAAAATGTATGACGAGGCTATGTTACAGAGAATCTTACAATATTGAACTCCTGTGGCTTAGCCGAACGAGGTTTTTGTTCGTACAAAACAAGCGAGGGATGGGTGCAAGGGATGTGTGATAAATATTATGTTCTTTATTCTACAAACTCAATAAATACCACTGTTAGAATATACTGGAAAACGATAAAATGAAGTCACCCTCTGATATATTTATAGCTGTAAGATTTAGCGTAACAATATTCGACCTCGAAGAATTAAGACGCCTTGTAAATCCGATACAACAATAGAAGAGATGACGTCACGCGATGGCACGCCAATCCTTTGTATGAAAAGCTGAACCTTGTACTAACACAGCCTTCGCAGTAGGTACTTCGCTCAAATCATAGAAAAAAGGAGATATGCCATCATAGCAAATTAGTACAGGAACCTCTGTCACCGCTTGTAGAACAGTTTTTGACACAATTACCTACAAGCACACACATACACATTAAAAATTCCGCACACCCTCAACCTAACACTGTTATTCGTCACTCATCACTAGCACTAAACTAAAACACTGTATTATCATCGATCGCGTTCGGTCCGTCGCCAGAGTGTACGTTTTAATTACGGTCAATGTGATGACATCAAAGCGTCAAGCTCAATAGCGCCTTGGCACATCTCCCTTGTTTCTATAATCTGAGGTACTTCAGTATATGTAAGGGGATATTGGTAAATTTAGATGTTGTATTCCTAATATAGAGTCATGTAGCATTATTATGCTCGCTCTATTGTAGAATAGGAGATGGGATCAAAAACAATTTTTTAGGTAGGTACATACCTATTAGTAGAATGCTATGATGTCAGTTATTTAATTTAGGTAATTTACTATTGACCAAGTGTTTTCATTAACAGTATTTTTCTGTTAGGTAAACAAAAAGTAAAACTGAAAATAGTAGTTTTTTTTAAATAATGATTCAGTAATTGAATCGAAGCAGTTAGCAATAAATAGGTTTTCGAAGTCAAATAATTTAAATTTTCGAAACATTTTTTTTACAATTACCTACTGAACTTTTTTTAGGCATCAATAAATTCAAATTGAACGTTTTAAAATCTCTTTCGAATGTTTAAACTTACATTTTTAGTTTTTAATCAAATTCATTCATTTTGAAATGTAGAAGTGTTAAGTTAAAATTGGAATCCAGTTAATTATTTTAAAAGAGCCCTTTTTTTATAACAAGCAGTGCCCCGCGGTTTCACCCGCTGTTTAATTTAAAATAGATCGTATTATTTACCCACCCGTGCTATTAGGCACCTACTTCTTTCTCGCATAGCGTTCCTTCTGACTTTTTGCTCTTAAGGGCTATAGCGTGATGTTAAATAGCCTATACTATTCCTCATGAATCTGGCTATCAATTACAAAAAAATTTTTTCGAATTCGTCTTGAAGTTCCAGAGATTAGCGCGTTTTAACAAGCAAACAAAAAAGCTCTTCAGCTTTATTATAATTAGTATACCTAGATTGAGATTCTTCGGTAGTCTGCCGACAATTCTAGTGTTATATTAATAGTGGGGTTCCTTCTGAAACAGTCCGGGAAAGCACTACCACTATACTATAATTTCTGATGAGTTCTTAATGTCTGCGTAAAGATGATGACAGATGACACAGGACCCAGTGAAAAGAAAGACGTCTACTACAAGAAATTGCAGTTTTAATAAGCCAAGGTTACTGCTTGTCATCATTAGATCTATAGGGTGTCTCAGTAACAGTGCACTTTTTAAAATTGGAATATTTTTTTTTCATGCAAGTGGCAACTCTGACATTTGACAGCTGTCACCTCTGTTTATTCCAATTATTAAAAATGGAGCGCTTTTCGAAAGAACAACGCGTTATAATTGTGAAAACTCATTACAAAAATGGGGAAAGTTACGCTGAAACCGCTCGCAACACATTATCTCACGAAATTCTGATGTCAACTGGCCACCAAGATCGTGCGATTTAACGCCGTGCGATTTTTTTCTTTGGGGTTTTGTGAAATCTCGGGTTTATGCGAATAAACCCGAAACAATTCCTGAGCTCAAATCGGAAATCCAACGCGAAAATTTTATGAAAAGAGTAATGGCCTGTCATCGGAGTCGTGGGGGTCATTTGCCGGATATTTTATTCCATACTTAATCGGGACATGTCTTCTTTACAATACAATAAAAATATCACAACTCTGTCATAAAATACTTGTTTTTATTTCAAAATGAAAAAGTGCACTCTTACTGAGACACCCGTTAAGTATTATGCAAGTTCCTTAGCTTAGCTAATCAAATGAAAACGTGACGCAAAATCTGGCTAAAATTCTCGCCAGGACATTAATAAACCATGCCGCTCTCTTAATATAGCTACGAAATTAATCTAAAATTGAGCAGGTCCAACTTCGGCTGCCCCTTCTCCGGACCTTACTTCACAAAAATAAACCTTTTCAACTTTGATAAGGTTTAACAAAAGAAGATCTACGGCCGCTGTTCTATAAAAGTCACATAGTAAATGAGGTCCTCTGCCAAAGATTAATGTTGCTACTACACACTCTATTTAAGTGTTCAGCTCCCAGCCTATAAAGATGGCGGTTGAGACTAGTATTGTGTAGAACATTAAACTGATTTCCTTGGAGATTGATTCAACAACAACTGCTAATATAAAGTGTATCTTGAATCTAGCAGACATCAAACTGAATTCTTAAATCTATTTCTGTGAGGCGCAGTTTTATGTGTGTTAGTAACTTTTCAATATTTAAGGGATGATGTAAATAGGAACAATGGAACATTAGCTTACGGGACGAAACAAATGGGAGTACTTTTTTATTAAAATACCTTTACCTATTTTTAATAAGTACATGGAACACCAAAAAAAATATAACAACGTTTAATTCAACATCAAAAAAATCATTAGAACAATGTCTTCATGGTAAATATTTTCACACTAAACTAAAGTGTTTCTACCAAAGATGTCTGTTGAAGAATGTCTGTTTTGATTGATGATATGTACTTGCGACTACATTCAGAACTAGATAGCTCCCTTTTCAAATCAATCATAAATTCTGTCGAGCTCGGAGTAGGTATAGGTAGGCAAATCTAATCACATTACCATTTTATTCCCCAGCTCAGCTAGAAAGTATTATAAATGACAATATTTACAAACAGCGAAGGATACGTGTTTAACTGTACACAATAATATGTTATAAGACTTTATTTTTATACTCAGTGAAGTTATTTTAGAGTGTGAAATTATTTCTCATTTGAAAAGCAAAGTATGATTTAAAGCATGGGATTTCCAACATTTTTTGCGTGCCTCCCCGGATTATGTTATTTTTTTTCATTTTTACATTTAAAAATAGTATATTATGCAATTAGTGAATAAAATACGGATTTAAAGCGAGGGCCATAGATGAATCACGAGCTAGTGAAGGATTCTAACGATTGAATCACGACCGTAGGGAGTGATTCATGATGATTGAATCACGAGCGTAGCGAGTGATTCAAGTGTTAAAATCCTGAGCGACGCGAGCGATTCATGGCCCTCGATATAAATCCGTTTTATTCAAGAGTTGCATACTATACTTTATACCATGACTACGAGAAAAAGAAAGATTTAAGTGAAAATATACATGTAATGAAGAAAAAGTAAAGTTAAATTGGCTTTGATGTAAACCAGCCGTGATTTTTTGGGTAGCAAGCTTTCCACCTTTCCACTATATCGGCCGCCCTCTCTTTCACAAACTCAGGTGTTAACACATCTTCATCACTAGAATGCATTTTTAATCGATTAGAACAACACTAAACAAACACAAAATTAAAGATTAAAGTAACACTAAACTTTGTGCTCGTACAACTTACAGTATTCAAAATAGCGCCAATTTACTAAGGACAGCAAAGAACACAAAACAGTTTTTATTCTAATGCTAAACTCCTTGTCGAAAATGTCGACCAATCAAATTGAATTTAGAACACATCAATATAGGTCGAATACACAGATTACACTTACACTAGATACGGCAAGCCACGACCAAGCGTGCCCTGCATGTTCGACTGTTCGTACTAAAAAAAGTCTGTTAGCTCAGTGACGCTTAGTGATTGAAACAATTCTGTTTACTCTGAGCACATCACTAAATGGCTGGGGTGAAGTTATCGTAGGTATAAAAAGATGACACGTTCGGTTTTCATACAATCTAATAACGTGCCGCATCTAGCATAGGTTCTTTAAATCTGTGGTCGAATACATTGGTGTGTTCCATTTTCAAACATCAAAACAGTGAGTAAAAGTGCTTTTTATTCACTGTTTTCAGTGAATAAAATAAGCTTTTTAGAGGGGGAATGGTATAAAAAAACATCACATTCTCAACAATTATTTCTCAATCTTAGCATAATCAAGTACCTACCTAAATTAAATCTTTCGTGTTCGCTCATACCAAGAAGGCGTTTTGTGGTTGCGAACGGCCCGTGTGCGGCGACGCTTATCAGAGTACCTACAAAACAAATAAACACTGATAAATTGGTAGTTACCAGATTGAGTAGGTTCTACGCAACAAAAAGTCATTATGTCATAAGTTTCTAGTAAAGTTGAACAAACGGTAAACAAACATTGAAGTAAGTATATCGGTATATTTATGCACTTTAAATAATCCTTATTTTTAATGAAAATGTACTTTTTATTTACAAAAACATACTATTAAATACACTCAATTACGAATCATTACAGCAGGTGCTCCAATTGCCCTATTAAACTCATTGCCAGTCATTAGCTACCGATGTGTCGTACTAATTGAAATAAAAATCCTGTGATGACCGTGTATGCAGCACACGGTTTTAATTATATAAAACATCCAAAAAAGAACAAATTAATATCCAAGTTTTTGTGAAATAAAACTTAAATTTCAAGTAGTAAAGTCGTATTTGCAAACTTGCAAGAGTTACGATATTTTCACGGCCACTCATGGTGCTATTGAGGTGGCAACATAATTAAAAAACATATTTGAACTATAAGAATTAAGACGCAATGGTAATAACTAGTTTTCTTACTTAGCTTCTTACTCAGCCTATTAATGGCAGTCCACTTCTGGGTCTTCGAGGGTTAATTGATTGAGTTGAAGAGAAGATGCTAGTCCAAATGGATTTAAAAATGGATTTATTATATAAACTAGCTTTTGCCCGCGACTTCGTCCACGTTTCCGTCGTTTTTCGTAAAAAAGTATAGCGTATGTCCTTCCTCACGATTCAATGGTTTTGATGTAACAGCCAGATTAACTTTCGTATTTTAGTAGGGAAATATAATAATTATGTCAATCTACAATACTGTTGAAAAATATCGCAATAAGGAACCGCAGCATATTATTATTAATAGCTGTGCTCGCGACTCCATCAGCGTGTAGGTAAGTCCTTGTGTGTAATACAATCAGAAAGCTCCGAACTGCTAAGCTATCGGGAGTTACACGTGTTATTGTGAGTCAACCATAAAAGATAGACATATGCTGTTGTGGGATATTTTTTAAATAATTTTATGTAGAACATTTCCGTCGTACATGATTTCTATGAAGCTTTAACCATTAAGCTGCACACGCGATGGAAGCTCTGCTCTGCTCCTATTGATTGTAGCGTGATGAAAAGTATACTATAACCTGCCCAGGAGTATGAAGAATAATTGTACCAAGTTTCGTTAAAATCCGTCGAGTAGTTTTTGTTTCTATAAGGAACATACAGACAGACAGACAGACAGACAGACAGACAGACAGACAAAAAATTACTGATTGCATTTTTGGCATCAGTATTGATCACTAATCACCCCCTGATAGTTATTTTGACAATATATTTCATGTACAGAATTGACCTCTCTACAGATTTATTATAAGTATAGATAATTTAAACGTGCCAATGCTAATTGCTAAGACAAAAACTGATAGGAATACAACAACAAATACAATACCTTCAGTATGTTGTGTAAGTACCTAACGATAACCTCGTTCTCAATTAAATTTTTTAAACACACCAAATAGTTATTTAATAACCATAACCTCATTCCCGTATGTAACTGCAAGCTGCTCATTAGCTGCATTCAGAATCGTTGCGAAGCGAACGCCCGCTGGGAATTGGCATCGCATTTTATTGAAGTAAACTGTATTTTATATCAAAAGACAAAATAAAGACATATGTCTACTGACCTCATAAAAGTTGGATATGTCAAACAGTGCAAATTAGTAATGTAGGTGATGAATTCAATAGTATATTTTACGTACGCTGACTTTTAAGGGTATCTCTTTGAGTACCTATTTTATGCACTAATGCATTAATAGCTTATGAAATTCTCAAAGGGGATGATGAAGGAATGATAGGGACGCAATATCGCTTGCAATATTACCGCACCTGTATGTAGGAGACTTAAATACCAAAAACTTGTCTATTACGTTTTTATGTACAAAATGGGGCCATTAACATATTAAAAGGCTTGTCATTTATTCGTGGAAGTGCGTGTTTAATGCCAGCCATAAACAGCACACAGTGGGTAGTATAATAACTTAATCGTGTGACTATGATTAATTTCATGATATGAGTTCAGTGTAATGTGTGTAAGAAATGTGGAATGAGGACAAAAGTAATTTGTGGTAATTAAACTAAAAGTATAAAAATAAAATGTTGTAGCGATTAGGGTGAAAAAGAGAAGCTTGGGTAACTCGAAAATTAGAGATATTGAGTAATTTTTAGTTCGGCCATTAATCGGGCAGTGTATTCAGAAGCCATTGTGGTACCTACTCAGAAAGTCAGAACCGGGGTGATCAGCACTAAGCAATGCTTTATGATTTAATTTATCCCGAAACCATTGCGTGGTACAGAGCTCCGGCAGTTCTGTCTGTCTATTCTGTACCTTCGAGGGAGAATGTCACGGTGAGATTCTCCCTCGAACGTTCGCAAACAAATTGGCAGTTTATCATTGGCATCTCACGCGGCGTGTCGGTACAGAATATAGAATATACAGGCTGTACTGCACAATAGTTTTGAGCGAAAATCGGAATAAATCTATATACTATTATAAAATTGAAAACAAGCTGTGTCTGTACATTGAAGATATTCCAGAAAAAACAGTTGGGATAGGGTACTAGGACGTAACTATACCCAAAAAGATTTTTTTTAGATTTTTTGTCTGTTTTTCTGTTTATCTGCATCACGCAAAAAGTACTGAACGGATTTTGATGTGGTTTTCACAGTTCGATAGCTTAAGGTCCAACTTAAAATTTAAGCTACGTTTCATATAATTCTGATGGGAGAAACCAGAGATACAGCTTGACCTCTTGGTAGTACTAGCCACTCTACACTGCGGAGGTCATTTAAACTGGTCATTTCACTGTAGTCCACGCGGACGGACTCGCGGGCAAAATCTAGTTAAATTATAAAACACTAGCTGTGCCCCGCGGTTGTACCCCCGTTGCTCGGCTCTTGAATATGTGATGATGTTAAATAGTCTAGGTATACCTACTATTCCTCATAAAATATCGAGATCTCCCAGACATTAAAAATACCGCACACCCCTAAGGCCATGTTGTTTCAACTTACAGTTACGTATCTGTAACCGTCAAATATGGCGGCTTGTACGACAATTTCATACTGACTTAACGATTACGTACTGACTTACGAATACAAATGGTTTGAAGCAACCCGCCCTAAATCTAACAATGTTAAGTAGGTTCCTAAGTGTTAGAATCCTGAGCGACGCGAGCGATTCATGGCCCTTGATATAAATCCGTTTTATTCAAGAGTTGCATACTATACTTTATACCATGACTACGAGAAAAAGAAAGATTTAAGTGAAAATATCCATAAATGAGGAAAAAGTAAAGTTAAATTGGCTTTGATGTAAACCAGCCGTGATTTTGTGGGTAGCAAGCTTTCCACCTTTCCACTATATCGGCCGTCCTCTCTTTCACAAACTCAGGTGTTAACACATCTTCATCACTAGAATGCATTTTTAATCGATTAGAACAACACTAAACAAACACAAAATTAAAGATTAAAGTAACACTAAACTTTGTGTTCGTACAACTTACAGTATTCAAAATAGCGCCAATTTACTAAGGACAGCAAAGAACACAAAACAGTTTTTATTCTAATGCTAAACTCCTTGTCGAAAATGTCGACCAATCAAATTGAATTTAGAACACATCAATATAGGTCGAATACACAGATTACACTTACACTAGATACGGCAAGCCACGACCAAGCGTGCCCTGCATGTTCGACTGTTCGTACTAAAAAAAGTCTGTTAGCTCAGTGACGCTTAGTGATTGAAACAATTCTGTTTACTCTGAGCACATCACTAAATGGCTGGGGTGAAGTTATCGTAGGTATAAAAAAGATGACACGTTCGGTTTTCATACAATCTAATAACGTGCCGCATCTAGCATAGGTTCTTTAAATCTGTGGTCGAATACATTGGTGTGTTCCATTTTCAAACATCAAAACAGTGAGTAAAAGTGCTTTTTATTCACTGTTTTCAGTGAATAAAATACGCTTTTTAGAGGGGGAATGGTATAAAATAATTTATTTGTACTTTTTTAATAGTAGGCCACTACCGTATTATATTATGATTCTTTATGACGACCCGGATTCATTGCTCTCGAGAGTGTAATATTAGGTTGTAAAGTATCGAAAGAAGTGGTTTTTATCGTAATATTTCAGTGCTTACTGAATTTTACGCGACAGGATTTCCTTAAAACCGCTAAGATTTTTTCAAGATTTCCGAGGAAACTTCTCCTTGAGATTTCTATTAATAAACGAATGTAATATACCTATGGATATAATATACAGTACGGTACCCGTACGTAGAGGATGAAATTATTCACTTTCCTTGATCATAAATACCTTTGGGAAATTTAATTCCCACTTTGAATTCTTTCAGATTTTAGGCCACTGTAATATAATATAACAGAGTTCTCGGTATCGTAGGTACCTACACAAATCGAATATCTACTTACTAGAGTAGGTAGGTAGATATTCGGTACGTGTAAATGAATTTAGAGCAAACAAACGAAGCAGACGACGGAGAGGACGTTTACAAGCTGTAATTGAGATGCTATAGTGCTTGTAACATGTCGATACGCTAAAAAAATAGAATTTTATTTCAAAAATTTAATTATTTTTACGAAACCCCTATGTAAATAAGCAAGATTCTTGAAATGTTAAGCATTTCATTTATTTCTGTCATTCTTACCAAAAATAAACGGTGGAAAACTCACTTTACAACAACGCGTGGAAACTTATTTACCACACACGAAAACAATTTAAAAACATACTAAAATAAATAACCAATCTAAAACGAGAAAACATGTTTAACTTAAAGAGTGGCGAAAGTCTTTATAACGAGTGTTCAAAGTTATAATAATACTGTTACACTTCAAATCAACAGGCTATTTAGGGAAAAAAACATTTTATCCTTATTCCCCAAAACACAATTGAAGTAAACTTCTTCATTCAGAACAAAGTTATAATGTTTTCCCCGATAATTCAATTTACATGAACAAATAAGGAACTTCGTAATTTAATTGAACAAGTCCGCTCTTCTATTAAAATTCTGGACAATCAGGTTAGGTACTCACGCCTCATTGTATTAGACATTTGTGAAAATGTCGGAGAATGAACACTGGCGGTTCCGCATTCTCCGCTACGACAAAAAATTCTGATAAACATATTCCATACATACTACTGGTAGGAAAAGATCTTTTATACCATTCCCCCTCTAAAAAGCTTATTTTATTCACTGAAAACAGTGAATAAAAAGCACTTTTACTCACTGTTTTGATGTTCGAAAATGGAACACACCAATGTATTTGACCACAGATTTAAAGAACCTATGCTAGATGCGGCACGTTATTAGATTGTATGAAAACCAAACGTGTCATCTTTTTTATACCTACGATAACTTTACCCCAGCCATTTAGTGATGTGCTCAGAGTAAACAGAATTGTTTCAATCACTAAGCGTCACTGAGCTAACAGACTTTTTTTAGTACGAACAGTCGAACATGCAGGGCACGCTTGGTCGTGGCTTGCCGTATCTAGTGTAAGTGTAATCTGTGTATTCGACCTATATTGATGTGTTCTAAATTCAATTTGATTGGTCGACATTTTCGACAAGGAGTTTAGCATTAGAACAAAAACTGTTTTGTGTTCTTTGCTGTCCTTAGTAAATTGGCGCTATTTTGAATACTGTAAGTTGTACGAACACAAAGTTTAGTGTTACTTTAATCTTTAATTTTGTGTTTGTTTAGTGTTGTTCTAATCGATTAAAAATGCATTCTAGTGATGAAGATGTGTTAACACCTGAGTTTGTGAAAGAGAGGGCGGCCGATATAGTGGAAAGGTGGAAAGCTTGCTACCCAAAAAATCACGCCTGGTTTACATCAAAGCCAATTTAACTTTAGTTTTTCTTCATTATATGTATATTTTCACTTAAATCTTTCTTTTTCTCGTAGTCATGGTATAAAGTATAGTATGCAACTCTTGAATAAAACGGATTTATATCGAGGGCCATGAATCGCTCGCGTCGCTCAGGATTCTAACACTTGAATCGCTCGCTACGCTCGTGATTCAATCATCATGAATCACTCCCTACGGTCGTGATTCAATCGTTAAAATCCTTCACTAGCTCGTGATTCATCTATGGCCCTCGCTTTAAATCCGTCCTTTATTCACTAATTGCATAATATACTATTCTAAATTAAAGATTTTTTATTTACCTAACACTGCACTACAATACTGTGCCATGCGCACTCAGGATGTACGGGAAATATACTCAAAAGACAGATTAATTTATCTATTTGTAATAAGCAAAATATATCTTTAATTCTCATAAAAAATACTTTCTGACCATTGTCACTCATGTCACCTCTGTCACCGGTCTTTAGATAAAAAAAATATTTAAGTCGATGTCGTCGTCTTATTCTTAAATTTATTTAATACCTGGGCGACTGACTGAGCTTCGCTCGAGTTTTTTGCTGGGATGACACCTACTGGATAAACTTGGAAAGTAAAACATTATCTAAATACAAAATTTCATCTAAATTGTTAGAGTTGTTTTCGAGAAACCAGTTATATATAATTATTTAAATATGCACAAGAATTGCTCACTTATACCAAAACATATTGTGGCTGGTCAGCAGCATATTGCTATAAAATCTCATACTAATACACTTAGTACCCGCTTATAATGAATGTTGAAATATCACGCGTACTTAAATTGTATTTAAGCGGTACCACATATCCCAGTAGGTACATTATGGCACGGGGTCTCATCAGGAACAAAGTAACATTTGTTGAAACAACTCATAATAGATGGCGTTATATGTATCGATTTGTTATTGAAGTTTGTGTAAAATTGAGAACATGAAAAAATACATCATAAAAAATATTTGTTCAAATTTTGAAAAATGCTTTAAGCACGGAAAAATTTATAGCCCGAAGATAGCCCGCGCTAAATCGGTCACATTTCTTTGTATGAGATGAGGCATCTGTACGTATAGTATTATATTATCTGTGATTATGGATAATTGCAGGATAGGTATATTTTACTGATATTTTGACGTAGTTACACTTAAGGTGTCCATAAACCGAGAATGAGCAATGCTGATTTAAGATAGCAGCTACGTTACTGAAATGACGTGGTAGGAGACATTGAAAACATTCTAAAATAAATTTAGAATGTTTTCAATGTCTCCTAATGAAAATTTACTACGAAGAAACTCACCAACCACCCTTATTGGCGTAATAAAATAAAACGTGAATTGCGCTTCATGACATTTATGATTATTACCTTCAGTTATTAATTTTGCGCACAAATTGGTATTCTACTTAATGACTCAAATTTCTTTAATCCTCAAATTTAGTATAATGGACCTCGTAGGGAAGTGTTTTCAGCGGCAATTAATTTTTATGCCGCAATAAATTGTTGCCGCAGTGAGCATTTTTCAATCTAGAATTACCTTTTTAGGGTTCCGTACCAAAATGGTAAAAAAGCAACCCTTATGGTGCGACTTCGTCTGTCTGTCTGTCTGTCACACCTGCATATTTCAGCAACTACTAATGCTATCGACTTGAAATTTAGAACAGTTATAAAAAATACTTGCCCAACTTTATTGCAAATGAAAAAAGTCAAAAAATATTGTTATTAGCATTGCAAAAGGGGCCGGAGTGGGGGTCCGAAATTTTAAAGTGGGGTTACTAGGTCAAGTGATATATCATATGAAAGGGCTTAATTTGCACATTTCAAAATATATTTTAATTTTATTTTATGTCTCACAGTTTTCGACATATGATGAAAAATGTCTGAAAAAATACCATTCCTCGCCCTTATCTCCGAAGTTTGCGGAGCGAAAAATCTGAAATAATTAGAGTTGATAGGAATTAACCCAAATATGGCACCAAAAATAAAACAATGTTCCTAACTATTACAGTTTTTTCAAAATCATCAAAATTCCTTGACAAACAAACTTAGTTATGCGGTCCGGTTTTTTTCACTTCATACATCCAAAACTGATACGGAACCCTCGGTGCGCGAGTACGACTCGCACTTGGCCGGTTTTTTGGTTTTATACCTCTTAATTTGTAACCAACGTTATCGTACACGAATTAATTATCATAGAATTTAGGTCCACAAACATGTAGGTAGGTACTCTGTCATTTAATGTAAAGCATTTTCTAATTTAATGATTTTAGAGCAAGTTTCACTTCTTCCAGGTTGGCACTATTTATCAGTTAAATTATTAACAAAATCATAATCCTTCTATTTGCTTCGCCGTAGTCGGGTTAAAAATAGAACAGAATCCATATAAAATTATCTGCTAAATAAGTTAAACGGAACTTGTCCTAATCTCTGGAACTACCCGTGCATAAAAAAAAAAAATTGCATATGATAGCCAGATGCATGAGAAATAGTATAGGTTATTTAACATCACGCTATGACCCTTAGGAGCCGAGCAACGGGGTTGGAACCGCGGGGAACAGCTTGTCTTACATAAACACACGGAAAAAAAGAGAATACCTCATCATTTCATTTTCTGGCATGATGATATCAACAACACTATCATTACATTCAATCGGTTGTCAGTCATACCTGATAGCTGAATGTATATTACAAAGTCAAGAGTAATATTTACGATACTACACAAGGCCGTGACTGGGGCTATCATAATCCTCAAGGCTAGTACGTTTACGAAGTTCATGTCCGAAGTTCTTTAGCCGTTTGAACTTGACGATAAATACTATGTAGACCTTACTGACTTGTTATTAATAGGTGTTAAATATGAGTTACGGCTTTAATGTACTGTGGCCTATATTACATTAAAACGGCTCTTTCATACTAATAATATGTAGTATTATAATGACACAATGTTATCTTAAGTGTTTTTGTTGTTTTTAGGGTTCCGTAACTCAAAAGGAAAAAAAATACCCATATAGGATTACGTCGTTGTCCGTCTGTCTGTCTGTCAAACTAAAGATCCTTTTTCTTATGAACGCGTGCAACTAGGTAAGTTGATACTTACTACTTATAAATACTTAACTTTTAACTTTAATCACTGATTAATTATACAATTATCCTTAACATTTGTATGACAATGAATAGAGATGACAATTTACTCACGATCTGTTTAATTTAACCATCGCTTTTAAGAGGGGTTGGTGTTTTGATTTCCACCTCTTAGCCCCAAAAATCATATCTGAACGAGCTAAAATGAAATTAAACTGCATTGACTTTGCCGCTTATATATTAGGACCATCTTGAGTCACCACAAAAGATAGACAATGCCAGTCCAATAACGTCCTTTTCTTGCATCGCCAGTTCATTTATACTTGCAAACGAGCCACAATTTCTTATTTGTCCCTTAATAAATTGTACCGTAAAGTTAATTAAAAGACAGACCGGTAAATTACCTTACTCTGGCACAATTATTTGCCTTTTATTTTTTTGCTTACAGCTTTGCGGAGAAGTCTCTCCGTGGCTTACGGAGCAGTTTCTGACACAAGAGATTTGGAATCAAAACAAAAGAGCAAAATACCTACTTCTAAAGTCATATGCACATGAAAAACAACAACTTTTCTACATGACATTTAACATAACTGGCAAAAAGTGAATGTACCTACTATTGACATCTCTACCTAGTGCCTACCCCTAACGAGCAAAATGTTGTGTTATGTGTTAAAAAATTACCTAACTAGGGATTCGCAATGTTCTAATTGGAATTAGCTCACGTCACGTCATAAAAGTTGAATTTGCCACTCAATAGATAACAAAATTCTGTTACTACCGTATATTTGGAAAACTCAATTACGAAATCGATAGGTGCTTCGTTCTCAACAGGGGTGGGTCCCTAAAGTGGATTATAATAACAGGGTGTATGTTATCAGCTTAATTGTTTTTGGCCTAATTGTTACGTCATAAAGGCCGTCTGTAGTGTCATTATCAAACACTTAGTAATATTGAACGAGATGGCAACGATGCTGATGTTGTTCAAGGCAAAATAGGTAGGAAGGTACATGAATTTTTCGTTGATCTTAAAATTGAAAAGTTTAAAAGTGGATAGAACGATATTGTTATTTTTTTTTTTTTTTTTAATTTGATTTTGAAGCAACTGAATTGAAGCAACTGTTCCGACGTGAAGTACCGCCGCACCTTCGAGAGGATACCCAGCTTTTTGGCAGCCAATTGAGCTTTGGACTCAATATTATATTTCAAACTAGCTGTTCCTGGCGACTTCATCTGCGTGAAAATAGGTAAAAAGTAGCCTATATGTTTTGCTAGGTCCAAAGCTACCTCTCGGTCAAATTTCATCCAAATCCGAAGAATCTAAAATACCATTACTTACATGAATAGCATTGAGATTATATCGAAACCAAATCGGAAATCATTCTTATTTACGTGAATTGGGCTTCAGTAGCTTTTAGGAACCGAGTGAAAAGAAGATGTGAATCTTTCACGAACTTGGATGCATTGTGTATAAGTACGGCTAGAATGGAAATGAAACCTAAAATAACTGTAGCACTTATAGAGAATGTTTTCAAGAAGGAAAAGTTCTGCGTGAATCCTATTCAATTTGGTTATAGGCTAGATAATAGAAGACTTAGGAAAGCATACACATTACACACGTCGACCTCGTAATTTATTATTCAAAATATGCATTTCTATGCACGACATGCAAACTCAGTGGAGGAAACTGGGTCATATGGGTCATATAGAGATGACATCACACTCTTACGCGCAATTAAATGTTTAGAAGTGCAAGTCACACAGAAAGCGAATCGATAGCTAGCCCGGAGCGTTGTTTCTTGGAATCTTACCTATAAACTAATACTGTATTTTGTTAACCTGACAATTTATAATAGAGACTAGCTTTAATTAGTGTAGAAAAAAACGCTTAAGGGCGAGTCAGGCTTGTACAATTAGGGTTCCGTACAAAGACCATTATAAGTTTCTACCTAGGTACTTTTACTGTAATATATGGCTAAATGTCTAGTAATTCTTTTAAAATTAAAATGGAAATAAAATGGAGTCTAGCTATGGAAATTTAGGAGAATATGAGAAACGGTAATTTTTGTAGATTTTTAGGTAGTCTTACTGAATTTAAAATTGTAAAAAAATATATTTAGAATCCTTATCTTTAGTTCTTTCAAATTATATCCCACACGATAAGTAACGATCGCTATATTTAGCAACAATCTGAAAATAAACCAAAGCTAATGGACCGACACACGATCCCTTGTGATTATCCGCGTATAATTTACGAGCCAAAGCATCTGTTACTTGGGTATTGATTACCACGCTGACCGCCTAGGCCAGTCAGTGCAGTGGCCGTGAAACGATTGCTCGACATCACCTTAACACACAGTATTAAACCTTATTAAGATAATAATAAGGGTCACTGTCGATAGAAGATAGACCAAGTTATGCACCCGGCTGAGAAATGCAAAGGTCACAATCCACTTGGAAAATTGCTTGCTGATATTAAAGGGGACGTTGACAAATAGGGTGTTAAGATGTATGATGAGTCATACGTTTTCTCACATGATATAGGTAGCTTTTCCACAGTAAATCACAGAACCTTGGCAGGATTTGTACACAAAAATAAAGATTTTTAGAGAACTTGCAATAGTTTTACTATTGTACCTTCGTCTATTACTTTAGGCATTTAAAATGTTTTAGAACCCCGAAATAAAATAAGAAAATTCCTAAGAAAATCATTGTTTTAGTTGGTTTTTGAACGTGTCATACTAATGTTGTTGCATTCAGAAATTAGCCTAATGAAAAGTTTGAAATAATAAAGGGCATTGGCAATTTTGGACTTGATCTGGTACAGTAACAAAAGCTTAAAAAAAATAAAAATATAGCATTTGAATTGTTCTTTGCCTAATTTATTTTAGCGATTAAGAATTGGAATCAAAAATCGAAATAAATAGGAAATAAAATAATTATGCCGTTGACATTTTGAAAAAACTAATAAAACAAACAACATTGACGCCTAAATCCAGCAGCGCAAGGCACATACGCCTTGGCGCGTGCCTCCACAGAATATCATGTCGAAAGCAACTAAAACCTTTGAATTGAGAACTCATTAGTCGGGCTCTACTTCATTGGACTTCCACAGAATATCATGTCGACAGCAACTAAAACCTTTGAATTGAGAACTCATTAGTCAGGCTGTAGGTACTTCATTGGATCATTCACACCATACTTAACCTCACTGTCACATATACGAAGATTTCTCTTTAACCCAATCGCGTACAAAAAAAAATGAGTTTAAAGACTCTTGAAATACTCGATCTACTACTTTCATACTAATTTCATATCTGTACCGACTTACACAATCTGAAGCTCAGCGTTCTAATGGGCGTCCGCCAGTCTCCTTTATATTGCGGAATTTTAAAAATATGTTAAATGTCTAAAAATATGTTTTTCTCTTATGTTATTATATTTGTAACAGATTTTCAAAAACTAAATGATGCAAGTGGAATTTGAACCCGTGAGCTTCTGCCGAGCCGTGGCAAGTGCTCTTGCCACAGTTCGGCTTGCCACGGTTCGGCAGAAGGTCGCTGGTAGGTAATAACATCCAAAGATATATATTTTATCCTTTAAATATCAAAGATCGCCATTCTAACTTCTCTAAAAAAAATACTTTTATACAAATCAATACACAGGATTCACCATGATTCTTTATGCGCATAATTTCATGATGCGACGCGGTTTAATTGCGAATGATTTGTTATTCGTAATCGTTCGGGACTGTCCGCATGATTGGACGATTGTTTATACTGGGTAAATGTACATCTATCTATCTACCATACAGAATATTTTATGATTGGGCAGAGATATGCGAAATTATACTGTAGGTTTTTTGTTTCACTCGCTATAAAGAATATTAATGAATTTTAATAATAAAAAATTATGACATCGAACACTATTTTCTTTATAACTAAAGCCTAATTAAAGCTTTAATGATCGAACCATTTTATTATATTTACTAACCTAAAATTAAAAATTTACTAGAACTTGTCAATATAAAATATGTAGTTTTCATACTATGCAAATAGATAAATTAAATGACTAATCCACAAAGTGTTGAACTATCTTGTATAGGGACGTTACCGAACCGATTACCGACCTGGACTGAAATGTTGGCAGCAGTAGTTTGGCTCAAATTCCTGGAATTTAGACCAAAAACCAGAAATCGCGACACTCCCGTTCCAAATTCGATGACTGGCGTCTATCCGCTTTAGCGATGAGTGTAAGCTATGAGATGAGAAATCAAACGCATTTCATCAATGACCTTAGCAAGGTCAATATCTAAATTTGTTATTTTTTCCTTTATTTTATTACTAACCTAACCCACTACTTCAAAAACGTTTTTCTAGTCTCCAAGAAAATAGCCTTCATATTTACACATTGACCGCTTAGCCCTAAAACCATATTTTTATTATAAATGTATATTTTTTGTGAATTTGAAACATGTCAAAGCCATGTTAAGCTTCTATTAAGTTATTAAATATGATGATAAAAGTGATTCTCAAATTTTGAGAATCACTTAAACATATAATAACATATTTTTATTTTTTTAGATTTGCCTTTTTTACCTTAATTCGCGATAAAATGCTTTTTTGTTAGTATGGTCATGTAAAAAACCAGTATTTTCCATGATTTTCTTTGATTTTCTAAGTGTATCCAAAAAGAAACACGCGGTCATAAAGTGACATTTGGTATTTCTAAAAGGATACACGTGGGCTACATCGTGCGCTCAACGTGTTACAAGTCACCTAAATTCAGCATAAAATATGAGGGACGCCAATACATAGCTCAATTTGCATTTATAAAGGAAGCACTGAGTGAGTTATGAGCCCGAATCGAATCAGTAGCGACTGGGAAATGTTAAAAATTCATATCGACGTTTAAATGACGCCATCCATCTTTGCTTATTATTATTGCTTGTACATATTTTGTTTGAAATATAAACGACACAATTTGACAATGACACAATGTGACCGTAGTATATCAAACGGTTTAGAGATCGCATTAACTTATTTATTATTTATAAACGCCTCTTAATTTAACCACTGATTAAAATAATACTTACAACTATCCTTGTCATATGTATGAAAAAATTAATAGAGATAACAATTGACATAAGCTTATCGTCACTGAGTTTTTTTTGCATTCAAATGCTTGATTAGCGTTTTAGAAACCAGGTGATTAACAGTTAAAATATTCAAAAATCCTTTAAGCTAAACTGCGTCTCTATGTACTTAGGTAGGTATTTATTTAAAAAAAAAACATTGTTTTAAAGCCTGAATAAACGAACGCTTTCGTTTAATTCTCTAGTGTCGGATATTGTCCGGGAGACGTGGATTCCAGCAAACTTTGATAAAGCTCGGATATTGAAACTGGGGGTTGCATGTTGTTCGACTTGTGAACGACTAGTAAAAAATGGGCGACAACTTAGAATAATAAGTTAAGAATTTTTTTTTTACAGCTTATTGTTTTAAATTATAAGTTTCTTTATTAATATTGTTATAATATTTCAGCCTTATTCCGTTGTGATTTAATTTAAATCTTTACTGGTTATTTGGGAGTTTTTACTGTCTTAAACTGCGATAGTTTTCGATACACGAGCGAGAGGCGCTCGTGTATCGAAAACTATTTTAAATATTATGTAATCTTGCTTAAACTAATAATAAAATTGTATGTATCGTGTTGGTGCTCGATAAGGACAATTTTATGGCAGTATGTGCATGGCTCACTTTTAAGATGTTGATGTTTTTCAGTTTGTTGAAAAATAATTTCCAATATTCTTTTTTCGCTTGCAGTAGATAAAATATACATATTATTAGCTTAGTAAGAACTTTTTTAGCAAACCAACTTGATATTTAAACAGTTGCTACCGATGAAACACTGAAACTATTTCTCATTCCGACATCTACTTGCGAGCTAATCTTTTAAGTTTAAACTCCATGCGAAATTCAATTTCTTGTGTAGACAGTTCACAAAAATAAGTTCGGAATCGAAACAAATGCGGTTTAATTAAAAGCATTGCAGAAATTCCTTCAGAATTCGCAACTAATCAAAAGTTTCGGAGCGTTAGTATCGAAAATGGGAATGTGTAGTTTCGATGCTCGCCACTGCATTGCTCTTCGTATCACGTGGCCGAAGTACGTGAAGTATATTCGGAATTGATCGTCGGCTTTATTCGCGAACGTTCTATATAAGTTCCGATATTGGTTTCGACTTCCGATATAGCAGTTTTTAAGTTTGATGGAAACGTACCAGCTGTATAGAACCTGTCGGTGCGTATAATTTCGAAACGGACTGCAGTAAAAAACGAATATGTGGTATTGACTACAATGCAGTAAAATGTCGGTTAGATTTCAGATTTCACGAGTTTTAGTAAATAAGTAAAATGTTTATACAGCAAATAGAATTGGTTTCATTTAAAAAACGAAGGGTTCGTCTATGTACCTACGTAGCAGCTTATTGTTGTTATTTTTATGTATATTATAGGATCTTATAGGCAAAAGACTTAACTATAGACCTTCGTTTAACCCCAATTTTGATTAGCAATTGTGATTATAAATAATATTTTGATGCAAATAATACTGGTCACGAAATACTTATCTATGGACCTTCATTTAACCCCAATTTTTCTTTGCCACTATGATTATACAGGGTGGCAGGTTAGACAGTGGAAATATTTTAAGGAGTCATTGTACTCATCATTATGAACAACTTTTACTATGGGACCAAACCTGAAATCGCGAAAAATAAATCAGCTGTTCCACACATTTTGTTGAGGTATGTGAACATGAATGTATGGAACAGGTGATTTTTTTTTCGCGATTTCAGCGTTGGTCCCATAGAAAAAGTTGTTTATAATGGTGAGTACTATGACCCCTTAAAATATTTCCACTGTCTAACCTGCCACCCTGTATAAATAATATTTTAAAACAATGCATGTCAATGGAAAGCTAACAACAAGCTGTTCTAATTCTAAGCACGTGCATCTGCTGCACCTGCTCATAATCCCTTGCTACTTTACATTTTATGATATTGCTATTCACGTGCAGTGACGTAAATACGGGTAACCATTAATGAACGAGGAGCCTTGTTGCAGATTACGGGTTATATTCGCTGGGAGGAAACTGTCAGTGTGGTAAAATAATGAGCGAGTGCAGTGAGCAAAACTGAATATTTGATTATGTAAAATAATTGGATACGAATAATTAAACTGCATTCAAAATTTATAACACAGGATTTGAAGTACCTACGAACCTACAAAAAAGTAGGCTTAGGCATAACCCAGCAGTAGAAAAATTAAAGGCTGTTTATGATGCTGTATACTGAACTAAACTGCAATACCAACTGAACAGATAATCCACTAGAACAAAGCTACTCATTTCGACTCCGACACTATGATTCCGTCTGAATTATTAGCACTCCTCCCAAACGTAGCTCGGCGTTAAAATGATTCACTTGAGCCCGTAAATGTTCATGCATTATTCACTGAGCGACGTTTTGTCTTTGGTACAGCCGAGCCTAACTCTGCCGCTTCAAATTAGGGATGTAACAATGTAGTTTTTTAGGAATCGAGTTACAGATAGTCTTTTGTCTTTTCTTCTACCTTTAATAGAATCTGAAAGTTTCTATACAGTTTTTTTAAGCTTATCGTCTTGGATTCGGGCTGTGCTAATAGCATTTAAAATATACGTAATCAGAGTTTTCTCTTGTCTATTAGATTGGTATGCTGTTGCGGATTGGACATCATTATTTTTTACCTTCTTTGATACTTACAGAAGAAGTGTGGTAGTTTTTTTTTGTATGAGCAATCCTTTCAAAATGTCAATGCAATTTTAAGCTGAAAACCAATATAGTAAGTGCTATTTTTTATGAAAACTTTCGTAATTTTCGAATCTGTTTCATCCCTATATCAAAATGTACAATGTACATAGCTTATGCTTTTATGCGAAACATCTGTCGGCTCTCAAAATTACAGTGTATTAATTTTATGGAGATTCCACGTCCGTTTGTCCCGTTAACATCCAATTGTAGTGTTAATGTATTAAAATTAATATTTCGTTGGTAAACGTGTGAAATATTTAATGTTGTTGTTATTACAAATTGTAACAGCACTTGTTTTCATTCATTTAATTTTCATCGCGCCTTTTATTTGCGAATGTAATTTATTTAATGCAATGTCATTCGCATAAATGAGTGGTGCTTGATGGCGCACTCATAACCATGTCATACATAAAAAGTACGGGCATTAAACACCACGCTTTTAGACTGCATATTAGCAACTTTAGGTTTTCCCCCACCAATAAGTTATAACAAAGTTAAGTACTTAGCATCAATAATCCAGTTATAACAAAATTAGCCTAAGCATCCAAAGTAACATTTATAAAATGTCAAAGTTTTGCTTATTGATGTGCTCGTCGTCTTGATAAACAAATTTTTTTTGAGTATTTTTCTAATAGAACTCTTCTCCATAATCTTATCTTAAATGCAAATAATGTTGGAGTTACCACAGCATTCGAAACAGACAGTTTTTTATGCGTGACTTATATACAAAAGCGTGACATTATGTACACAAACATAAAGCTTGTTAAAAAGTAGGTACGCACGTCTAAACATGCGTACTAACGCGTTAACCCAAATAAAATTAACATTCCTTCGCAATACAAACAAATTATACCCTAATTAATAACAAAAGCTAACCGTACAGTGTAAAATCGAGTATCTTGACCTAGTGTCGCGTGCCCTAACTGAATTACCGCCACAAAGCTACGGTGGCGCCGCTATGAATTATTCAACGTATATTTTGTACCTTCGCCTCTGAGAGTACATAGGAGTAAATAGCATTAGTCTCAAATATTTTCCAGGAACAGGTGTACTTGTGCCTTCTTGTATGTGTATTAAAAGGACACCCAGCTATCAAGTACTGAGTGTCATTTCTGTGATAACTTCAAACTTAAAAGCCTAGAACACAAGTACACATTTACTTGTAGCCAGTACTTAACAACTGAGAATATAATTAACTGAGTCAGAAAACAGATTCTAGTGCCAGGCCAGTACAGTGCTAAATCTATATAATATAAAATTGCTTGTCCTGACTGGCTGATTCATCATCGCAGAGCCCAAACAGCTGAACATAGAGATTTGAGATTTAGACAGTGGGTTTCTTTTATGACGTAGACATCCGCTAAGAAAGGATTTTTGAAATTCTACCCCTAAAGGGGTGAAAAGGGGGATGAAAGTTTGTATGGAAGTACCGTTAGTTTTGAAGTTAGAGTCATGAAAATTAGTATTTAAGACTCTTCTTTTCAAATAAATAAACACGTGTTTCAGGGTTTTTGAAAATTCGCCACCAAAAGGGGTGCAAAGGGGGATGAAAGTTTGTATGGAAGTACCATTACTTTTGAAGTAAGAGTAATGGAATTAGGTATTTCGGCTTTTCTTTTCAAACAAAGAAACACGTGTTTCAGGGTTTTTGAAAATTCGAAAATTCGAAATGATTATGAGGTATTTGTTTTCTTAACAATTAATTAAAATAGAATGTCCTGCGTAAGCGACAAACGCAACGGAGCGCGATACTGCAAATGCGACGAACGCGATTAAACAACAAAATTCCGTGCTTGCGGCGTATGTAATAATCTACAGCAAACGCAACGTAATGTATGTACACTCGACGCCATTGACGGTCGACCACTTTTCACCCATGTTCTTAATAATAAGGGTGAAAAGTGGTCGACCGTCAAAGGCGTCGAGTGTACCTGTTTTTTTGTGTACGACGAGACGCGATGCCACTAGATTTCGGTTTATAAAAACTTTCAAGCAAAACCGACACACAATGTACGCACCATAATTCGAGAAGTAATGACCTTGACGTAGGACATACGTCGCGTAGCATCGTGTCGCGTCGCGTCGCATTTGTAGCTTACGCAGGACACCCCGTAAGACAAATTAATCAAACATTTCATTCTATCTATGTACTTAGTTAACTTACGTTGCCGCTGCTAGAAACAAAATGGCCGTCACCTTGAAGGGGAACTAGAAGAAATTGTGTAGCAGGCATAATGGCAGTTTAACAAGGCTAGTCTATTTCAGTCCGCGTAATGCGCGGCCCTGGCCGCCGGCAAATATTACGTTTTACCGGCAACTATTATTGATTGTGTTCTAATGCTTAAAAGTGTGTTTTAAATACGAAATCTGAATAACGATAATTTAGTTGCGAGATATATTTCTAGCTTTAAATATATTGGTTAATGGTTTTTTGTGGTTGAAGGTTTCTTCTAGGCAAGCGTGCTCTATCGAAGACTGAATCATTGCATAACATCAGACGAGATGGCGGTCAAACTCAAGCCTATTATTGAATAAAAACAACAAATTGGCATAACGGAATCGTACTGAAAATAAATAACACAACTTCAAGAAGTTGCAAGGTTATTAAACTAAAAGCTAAAAAATATTTAAATCTCTGAACTACTCGTACTTTCTAACATTCTCTATCTGTATAATTTTATTTTTTATTTTTATGTTGATAAAGGTCTTTATTATCATTTATATACACAGTTTTATGTACAAATAAAATAAAATATAAAACTTATACCTACCTAAATTATATTTAAATTCTAAAACAAACTAAATAGCATCAAAAAAATCCTACGCATCGCTGTCAACTGGTAGCGTGCCCAAAAGACTGGCGGCATTGCCACGTTGTATGGCAATGCTTAATCTTTGCCCAAAGTAATAGTATAAAATTACTTTTCTGCCAAAAAAATATCTAAATCTTGATAATTTAATCGTAAAGCGAATTTCAATCTTTCCATCTATAACAATTTACGTACCTACCTATTAATAAGTAGACCTTTTGAGATAAAAAAAACATAACTTATCTAGTAAACAAGAAGCATACCTTTACTTACTACAGCAAAATTCTAAGAAATACTGCTTACATCGAAGAGGAAGGCGAAGATAAATGCATTCTTTATTTAATACCCCAGACCACGATTTCACTCGCGCGAAAATTCGATAAAAGTGTCTCATAGAACTAAAGCCTTCTTTATTACTCCCCCGTTCTATCTAAATGTATATCACGATTCTTATCTCTGGAATATAAATGTTATCCGAATTTTAAGGCCTTTTTAAGTTGTATGCGAATATTGTCTCTGGTTTTTTATTACAAATCTGCAGAACTGGCAATTAAAGGATTGCATCATATAATCGATTTTGATTTTAATCTTATGTTTTGTACAAAATCACTGACTAGCATCGCAAAAGCTACGTTGTTGCTACCAGGCTACGGCGCGCCGTAGCCTGGTAGCAACAACATAGCTACGCCGCGGCGTAGCCTAGACGACGGTAGCACCGCTACGCCGTAGGCCCTGTTACTTAGGCGAATCACACACCGCCCCGCGCTACGCTGCGGGGTGCGTGGCGATGGAACAAAAATCCCGCGCGTGAATGCGTTTTCAGTGTGTTGCACCATGCGTGATTTCTATACAAATACAGGTACTTGCAAACAACGGAACATCACGCACCCCCGCGCTACGCTGTGTGATGCGGGGCAGTGTGCGAATCGCGGGGCAGTGTGCGAATCGCGGTGCAGTGTGCGAATCGCCTTACAGTAGATTACTGATTCGTGACGTAACATCAGTAATTATTCTTACTTAACTGGACCATAGATTTTCTTGGTTATCATAGATTATTATCGTCTTCAGATATTTAAATGTCAACAAATGTGTTAATAATAATTGTAAACGCTGGCAAAACACAGAATTGTTTCAAAGCAGAGGTCCAACACTTTCAATTATCGGCACTATAAAGCAGCGCCAGCGCTACGGACCTGGTTTTAGAAGAGTTTTCTGTCAAAAAGAGACGGTAAATGCTTCCAAACAAACTCGACAATTGCATGACCAAAGAAAACAAAACACGATCACCGTCGCCAGACACGTGCAGTTGTGTAGTGTAGTTCAATCTCACTCAGACACTATTCAGACGGTAACAACATGTGCATACTAGTGACGTGAACACTAACACGTTTGTGTTGCGACGTCGACTGCACTTACATGCAGATGTACTTGTTACTTACAGACTGATAAGTAGCCCGGTTTATTTATAGTTTCAATTTGTTTCAACGTATTCTCTGTATAGTTGATCAAATTAATTCCGAAGAATAGCTTGTTTTGAATTCGATTTTCAATTAATTGGATAGTCGGAAATATGGAAAAAATTATTATGTTATTGCTGAAAAAATACATTAAAGTCAAAATGTATATTTTGTACGTTACGTAGGTAGGTATACCATACTTTGACAACGTCCAGTGCTGATCAAGTATGTCTCTAAAATGCCAATATTGCTCGTATAATATTATAAACAGTGGACCACTCTAGCCTCTCACGTCACTCAAAGTGTTTAACGTAGGTACATACCAAGCGTATATTAAAGTGACATAATACAAGCCAAAGGGTTAAAGCGAACACTTAATCAAACGTCAGCTGTGTCATGATGAACGCTCGCGTTGCATTTAACATTTGCTCTCGGTGTAGCGATAGCTCACGTCCAACAGCATGTCCCACTTACTGGCGACTATCTGTCACTCTCGTCAGGACATTAAACGCAGTCATTTAGTGCATATTAAGGCTGCCTTTCCACCAGCGAAATCAGTGATGTGTGTGACACAAATTAACAGGATCGCTTAATTTTTATAAAGATGAGCTATGCTATGAAAATTAAACGACCCTATTGGTGTGTTTGTCACACATGTCAGGTGCTAAGGCAGCCTTAGAGCCTGTCCAGATGAGGTGTTTTGTGCGCGAGTCCACTCGCGCGCTTCAATTTATGTTGCGTCTAGATGCCGCGTTTTACGCGCGTTTCTACGCCAGGAGGGATTCCCTGACAGATATAAACATGTACGTCCACACGCCACTGACTCGCGCGTAGTACTGGACGCAGCAATGGCGCCCGAGTATCTCAACTCACGCGTAAAACGCGCGAGTCGAGAGTCCCGCTCATTGCAAGCGTTTTACGCGCTAGTGAGGAAACGCGCGGCAGCATCTGGACGGGATATATGTAGCTCTAGTATCTCGGGTACGCGCGAGTGTCTATGCGCGAGTGTCTATGCGCGAGTGGACTCGCGCGCAAAACGCCTCATCTGGACAGGCTCTTAGGCTAGCTTACACAAGTCACACGATGCGAGGCAGTCGGACAACTTTTTAACTGATCAAGTAAAATCGGAGGCTAATTACATTAAAAAAAATTAAAAAGTTGATCAACTTTTACTTAAAGCCTGGCCCCAATTCTGCTATTGCAATTGTGTATGAATGGTGTCATAATGACACCATAACGGTCAAAATCTAAGCGCTCATTAGCGAAGAGAAAGACTATCTCTTTCGTCATTGGTCAAAACGCTGTCATTGAGAGACCATTCTGACACGATTATGACAATTGCATTAGCAGACTTGGGCCCCTGTTCTCATGACACGATTGTTGTTCAATTCGCAACCGAACTCCAAGTTAATGGTCTGTCATATCCATAACGATTGACAGAGATATCTATTGTTGACAGTGATAGATATTATTTTGGTGTTAATTGAATCTAGTAAGCTGTCGTGTATTTTATAGACTTAACTTTTTCCATGTACCCGGCTTAGTTTAACCGGCATTTGCTTCGGTTAGCGCGAGTTTGCAATTATTTCTTTATACCTTAAAAAATATTTGGTTATTTTACTTAAAAACAGTTTATTATTATTCAGCTGCGATCGTCTTATTACAGGGCAAACGGCATAGATAAAAGAATGTACAAAAAAAGTCTCATTGTCTATGTCCAAACCCATTTACGGATCCAATTTTGCGAGCACTAAGCACGGCCGTAATCACGTTTGTCAAATGTTTGTGCGACAAATTGGATCCGATATGATCCGTTTTATGGTCACAACCTTCGATAATAGAAAATATACATCGCCTTTGTGCCGACAACACTCCTTTGATTTTCCGAAAAGGGCAAACTAGTTTGTACAAAGGATCACTCCAATTTAAGGACTTTGCGCAATTTGCAAAGGTTTTTACAGATCA
This sequence comes from Thalpophila matura, assembly GCA_948465475.1. Classification (NCBI taxonomy): domain Eukaryota; kingdom Metazoa; phylum Arthropoda; class Insecta; order Lepidoptera; family Noctuidae; genus Thalpophila; species Thalpophila matura. The sequence goes on along the minus strand of OX419183.1, from coordinate 5,466,079 downwards.
GCTTTCATGTACATTGAACAGTGCCCTTTAGTTATGGTACAGAAAATGTCTAGAAAATCTTTGAGAAAAAAAAATGCACTAATTACGGTAGTACTTAAGAAATTCCCAAGGACACCACAGTTTGGCGAACGACTAAGTTTATACATTCTGAAGAAGATGTAGGAAAAATGTAGGAAAGTGCATATTATTCGGAAGATGTTTTACAAACTTGTCAGAGTGCTTATTCGCAGTTGGAAATCTCTGGATATTGCAGTCCGACTTAACTTAGAGTTGGCTAACTAGACGTGTTTGTGTCAATGTCGTGTGGAACTTCTTAAGTCGGAAAATACGTGCATTGAAAAACTAAGTAGGTACAAAATAGTTTTAACTAGTTTTTTTCTTCTTTTTAGAAACGTTGCCCCACACTAGAAACTCGTATAGTGGAGTAGCGTACCTACCTCACTGCGTCAACCGTGCTGCCAATTAATACATTTGTCAGAGTTCAAATCTAACCTTCAATTGTTTTGAAAACAAAATATGAAAGTTTCATTTAACTTGTGTAATTGTATTGATAAGGGCCAATGCTTTCAACCGCCAGATGAATAAATTATTCCTAGAAATAAACTATGTCGATCTCATAAAACAAAAGGTGTTACATTGAAACCAATAAAGTTTATTTATTTTTATCAGGCGATTGAATAATCAGCCTTAAATAATTTTGATTCGATTTAAAAAATCTAACACGTTGCTCGTATTAGATAAACCCGTAGTACATACCATAGGGTACGCAGCATAGCCATAAATGTAGTATGAAAAAAAAAAGCAGTTAAAGTAAGAAGTAATTCAGGTATTAATGAATAAGATTACATGAGTACCAACCTCAGATCATAGAAACAAGGGAGATGTGCCAAGGCGCTATCGAGCTTGATGCCTGAACCTGAGCAAATTGCTCATATTAAAAACGTACGCGCTGGCGACGAACCGAACACGATCGATGGTATAAATACAGTATTTTAGTTCAGTGTTAGTGTTGAGTGACGATTAACAGTGTTAGATTAAGGGTGTGCGGAATGTTTAATGCGTGGGAGATCTTTTTATTCACAAGGAGCGCTTAATTAGGCGCGTAATTGTGTCGAAAAATGTACTAAAAGTGGCATCAGTTGTTCCCGTACTAATTTGCTATGATGGCATATCTCCTTGTTTCTATGATCTGAGGTACCAGCATAGCTTAAATATTCATCCCCAAATATCATATTACATGAATATGTATGTGGATGTAGCTGTATTCCAAGACGTATCATTTTCTGATCCGTTTCATTATTCATTAACAAGAGATAGGTAGGTTAGAGCCCTCTCCCGAAGAGGACAGAGGTCAGTCGCTTTATGCCCAGCTACCTAAGTTTGTATATCGGTTAGACTATTAGCTACAGAGGTCGAATGTTAAAGTTTGATATTGTTATTATTGCTGGCATTTGTACTTAATTGGTTTCACTTTATGAAGTTGATAATGTGAGAATTCGAGCGTTAAAGATGGTTAAAGCCACGTAGCAACTAGAGTACCTACCTAGTCATTGTTTCAGATATACGTAAATACCTATCAGTGACGAAGGGTGAAGAAAAGCCGGTACAATGAAAATATTAACAAAATTATTAATAATTCTGTTTTATTTATACGAGTATCATACCTATTTGCCTATAAAAAATATGTAAATACAGTGAATGAACGAATGAGGAATGAACGAATGAGAACCTAGATAGATACGACAAAAAAAAAGGTTTAAAAAAAACCGACTTCCAAAAACTACACTAAAAATTAAACTAAAACTAAACTAAATTAAACTTCCATAAATAAAAATCTAAATGTATATTGAAGTCGGCGGGGCCTCTTCTTCAGGTTTTTACCTCTCAGCCTTTGAACAGGAATAACGTGCGCACTGTGCGCAGTGTGTGCACGTGCAGCTTGCTTTGCGCCTCGACAAATTAACATTTCCTTTTGTTCAACCTTGAACATGTAAATAGTTAAACGCGCCAACAACAGCCACAGCGTCAGCGACATACATTCGGCACAGGCGCCGGTAACTCTGGCGCACCGTCAGCGCTAAGCAGTGACCTACTGAGATCTTCGCATCATCGGCTCAATACACATACAACACACATGTAAATAGGTATCAGTGTGTATTGACCACAATATTCGTATATAATAAACTTTATTATTGTAATAAATTAGTCATCAAGCTGGAGCCGAGTTTACTTCATCTCCTATTAATCCTCTCACTGTGGCCAAGACACCTTTAGCCATCATCGATCCTATGAGTCTGTGGGATCGGCAGTGAGAAAACCATTTCCTGTGTACATTGCACGACGTACACAAACCCCTGTTCCTACCAAAATTCCGTCTGTTACCGTAGGTCTCCCTGTAACAGACTTCCCGCACGTAAAACCAACGTAACCCACGTTTGGTATGGTTTGTATGGTAGGTTAGGGCGTTAGGCTAACTAGGGTGCTAGGTCAGTATTGTAGGGCTAGGTTCACAGTCAGTAGGGACTTGGGTAACTAAACAGGTACCAAGCTCAATTGTCTGAAACATAGCCACACTTTACGCATTTGGAATAACGGCCTTATTAAGCGGTAAGTCCCGGTGCGTACACCTTTCATTCCTCCTTAATCTACAATGTTGCTTATTTTTATGCTAGGCCCCGCCCCGCCCCGCGGAACATTATGGCCGATTATGCTATTATGCTTATGCTTCTCCTCACCATTGACCACTGATACCTATAATTTATGTTTGTCCCATTTCTGGAGCATTTGGGCTGGTAATGATGACCAAAGCACGACACGGGAGAAGAAATTTTCAATGCAAGAAATTCAAGTATAGCACGTGTGAAGAAATTATTCCACCATTCATAGAAGACATTCTCCTTGAAGACAATTTTAACCTAGAAAGCCAACACATTTCTACCTCAAATGGCTTGCGAGAACATCTGGCTCTCCAAGTAAAGGAGGCACTAAAGCACTGCACTTTAACTATTAGTGTGGTATTATTGCAACTTTTATTACTACTGAATGCAATCTGCTATACAACCACGATATTACAGGCCAATTTTGAGGCAAGCTTAATTTTGAAACATATAAGAAGAAAAGTAATTTGGTTCAGCTTACAGAGTTATTAGAAGTTTCAAAAATAAAGTGTTGTGCTTGCTTGAAGCCGCCTTCCCGCTAGACATCTAGATAGATTTGCTGTAAATGTTAGGCTCAAACACTGATAACGCCCATTCAGCGAAAAAACAGCTCACAACGCGTTGTGGTCAATGTACAATAAATCCACTACTCGAAATTCTGGTTCTTATAAAAATCGCCAATGACGCGTTGTGGCAAACACAAAAAGACCACAGCGAAATTCGTGTCATGACTATCATGTTATTCAATGTATTTTAGCAATGAGGAGAAGCCATGACGCCCGGACAGCTGCCGCACGACAGTCGGACGGCGCTCTCGACGTGTCAACGAAAAAATACAACGGGCGGTGCGTAGTACGACACCCGCACGGCTGCCGCATGGCTACTGAACGGCAGCAGTCGGACACCAAGCGCCGTATCACAAAAAAAATAAACACGCGTTCAACACAAATGCCACCAAAAATAACACGCACTTGTTTTAGCACCAATTTGTCTAAAACAAGTGTGTATTATTTTTGGTAGCATTCGCGTTCAACACGCGTTTATCTTTTTTGTGGTAAGGGTGCAAACGGTGGTGCAAAGGGTGGTCTAAATTGAAAGAGCCTTAAGTTCCACTCAACGTTACACTTAAAAATAAGTGCCGTCCTTTGTTTGCATTTTGTCCAAGAACTTAATTGCTGAAAGTAATGTCAATGCTCTTGATTCTTTAAGTTATTCCTAAGTAACTTATCACATCAAATTATTTTTCCATTTATTTTAATATTGTTGAGGAAAATAAATCCAATTTTCGTCAAGGTGTGTACACACTGGTAAAAGGCACGCAGTCTTTGGTACTTACCTTTCTTTTACCCCAATAAGTTCTGTTTAGGGTTATTACCTCAGCCCACAGTTAACTCACGACGTTATTATACACAATCCTATCCAAAACTAAGCAAAGTAAAACTAAGCCGCCCCGAAATATTCCTGACTAGCTTTTGGCCGCGACTTTGACTCACAGGAACCTTATTAAAAAAATACCTAATACCTATAGCACTCAAAGATAATGTAACTTCCTATTAATTAAATAATTTTTAGAATCGAATTAGTAGTTCCAGAGTTTACTTCCTACATAATTACAAACTTAACCTCTTTAAAATATTAGTATTATAGAGGTGGTACTATGACGTATTTATTGCCATATTTTTTCAGAATATAAGAGAGATGACGCTATACTAGGCGAATAAAACCATCCCTATTCCGCATCGCAATAATAATGATGGTCTTAACTTTTATAGTATATTTCATAGTACGGTCAGCGACAGATGAACGAAACACAACATACCTATAAAGGCTAATTTTAGGGAATTTTAGACTCTGGATTTTATAATTTTACCTATTAGCAGCCACGCCGGTGCCTGACGCTAGTGGAGGTTGAACCTTCAAAATGTTTGACCCGGCAGTGTAAGTAATAAACATGTAGTTTTCGACGACATGAGTACACAGTTTGTAAAATTTTAACATTCAAATAACTTTTCATTAAGAAATTCACATTAAAATTTTGTAACTTATTAACCCTCCATCTATCGCATTTAAAAAATCCGCCTCATTCAGGTCGAAATCAATAGTGTCTGTCAAGTACGACAGATGAACGATTAAGTGACTTATGTCGCTGACTGTACAACCCCTGATTTGCGAACTCAATACAAACCTTCAGGCGGTTCTGCAACCGAGAGCATGAACAACGAAAACAGCACTGCTGAGAGACATCGTTGCAATATCCGTGCCCGCAAGCAGTTCCTTACCTTTGTGTGTTCAATAAAAAGGCAGATGCTCCTTGCTTGTGTTCCGGATCGCGTCGAACACAGATCTGCACTACTGCCCACGGAATATAGAATATCTACTGTTCTGTGCTAGTGCCCGATTACGACTGCAATTAGTAGGGTTTTGGAAAAGTTGAAAAGTTTAGTGTTAATAAAAAGTCACTTTTTCCATTTCCCGAAGAGCAGTTGACTAAATTACAGACTCGCCACTTATAATGATTAAGAAACTAGCTTTTCCCCGAAACTTCACCTAGGTCGAGCTCGGTAATTTTCCTACGGGAATATAATACCTACCTAAGTGTAAGGAATATGACCTATGTCACTCTCCGGTCCATAAACTATCTCTATGCAAACAATCATGGCGATCCGTTGCTTCATTGCTGCGAGAAAGAAGGACAAACCATTGTTGGTTTGTCCTTCTATTCTATCTAATATCTTGTTTATTGTAGCGATAACTATAAAGAGGAAATAATAAAACGTGGAATATGCGTGACCGTAAAAAAATGCCAAAAAGTTCCTTGACCGGATGGTACAAAAATAACAAAAAACGTAATTTATTACCGTTTATAGTTTGGTGTGTATTTTTAGTGAATCAAGTCTAATTTGTTGATGGGGTAACGATAACACATGAATAGCTTGACCTTGGACCTTGGGTAACACACGCGATCTGCACCTTTGACCCTTACTATTGGTCCGACCTTTGCGGTGCTTTGAGTTCGCCTGGCAAGGCTTATTTTATGCTATTATATACCTATTTATATAATTATTTTAACATAAATTCAACCTGTAGCCGCTTTAATGTCATGTGATATCGCACTCTGTATACCAAGCGCCATATTGAAAGATCTAAACTTGTCGCTAGAGAGACATACCACGACCCTTCAAACATTAGAGCCAACTTTATAACATCATGAATCAGCCCCAAAATACCGCATAGCATGTAATCACATCTTACACGAAGGTAAGGTACAATTTAGTACCAGTACTAATTTCCAGTGAAAATATCTTTTACCCCTATATCACCGGGAGGTACCGCAAATATGTCTATTAATCTCCCCTCCTTCGGTGAATAGAGACCCAAAATGAGACACGCCATAAAATTGCCCTAACAAAGTATGTCTAAATTAATCACCTTAATTTACTGAAAAACCTCGCTACGAAAGAAGATTTAATTCCAGAATATAAGCATAAAATTTCAACATGGAGAGTTCTCCATGGAAAAATATGATATTGTCTAAGAAAACAAACCTTTTCCAGATATTGTAGTATACCTAATAATGACATAGCTTTGTTTACGTTATTTCTTACTACAAGTACCTATTAATCAATAAATAAAATAGGTAAATAATGAGGTAATTATTCATTTAAATAACACGTATAAAAAATAGGTACAAAGTAGCCGACTACTAACAGCAGCAGCAAGAGACGTGTCGCCGCGACACTAATAATAAAAATGCGAAGATGTTTGTGGGTGTGTGTGTTTATTATTCCTTCACGCTGAAATATCGGAACAGATTTGGATGAAATTTGGAGGCAGCCTGGGACCTAAAGAAACAAATAGACTACTGTTCATCCATTTTCACGCTGACAAAATCACAGCAACAGCTAATTAGTAAATAATTGAAAAAAAAAAACTGCCAGACAGCTCAATATCATTCGAGTTATTGAATTGAATGCACAAGTAAAATTGTATTTCTTTTGTTCAGCTGTATTTTAAGACCATTTCAATCAGCCGCTTAATCCGTTCAGTCTCTTTTTGTTCTTAAAAAGCCTTTAGCAAACTAAATTTTCCAACAATTCGGCTGACTGGTGCATAAATAAACGTATTTTCGGACTTTATCGCGTCTAGAATAATTTAAGAGGATTTGCGACTTAAAAGCCGTCCTGATTAAATTATTCACGGGCGTAAATCTTCAGGTGGATTTACATACGACAACAGTACGAAAGGTGTCATCATGATCAATAATGAAATTCGATCAACGTGTTTTTACTTACCTAACACCTATACAGTAATATACATATAATTATATCTATAAAGCATTAACTTGACAGAACATTGAGCATTCGCCGTTTAAAGCTGAACGTCGACACGAATATTTAAATTATTCTAGCGAACAATCAAGTAAATGGTCATTATAATAAAACAAGTTTAAACGGATTAAATCGCGTATATTACAGATTTTTACAGAGTTTTCCTGACGTTTCGAACACTTTGCAGCGTTCGTGGTCGCAGGACGACGAACGCTGCAAAGTGTTCGAAACGTCAGGAAAACTCTGTAAAAATCTGTAATATACGCGATTTAATCCGTTTAAACTTGTTTTATTATAATGTGTAATAATCGCGAAAACCTAAGACATTATTAAGTAAATGGTCGTCAAAAAAACTATTCTACGTAAAGATGTCAGACTGGACTTCGCTTGGCAAAAAGTTCGAAGCAAATTTTTGTTGGTTCGCTAGAGCGCTCCTGTTTGATTAAATGTTTATTTCGTGTCAACATTTACCTGTAATGATGTCACATTACAAGTAACGCTCGCTAGAATGGTAATTACAAGTGAATGCTCAAAATCATCACCTTTAAACGCCTCCCCCACATTGGGCGTGCGCGATCCTCCAGCGTGTGAACGACGCGAACGCCGCCGTGCGTGAACGTTCGCGTTATTCACACGCCGGAGGATCGCCGCACGCCCAATGTGGTCCCAGGCCTTATGTAAGTATTTACACAATCATCTGTAAGTTTTACATAATGTAACATCACTCCTATATTGCCCACTCACTATTGTATTCTTGTGACTCCCTAAACGAGAAGCGAGTGAAAACTCACAGTATAGCAACAGGGTAGGGTTGTCCATTAGCAGTATTAAACTTGAACCTTGGCCTTCAAAACAATAGGTGCACAGCCGTTACAAAGATGACGGTGTGTCACCTAGTTGCGTTTCATGACGTCAGACCAAAGGCGATGACGCGCGTGAAGACAGTTCGTGTAAGAATTATTATGGAACGATAGGTGTATTTTTAGGGTTGTGTTTGTATGGCTTGATTATTATGAGTAACTATATTTAACTAACGACAGATACGTCATAGTGCATCCTCAGAAGCTCTGACGACCTTGCTCACCACAGGAACACAACACTATTGAAGAGTAACGTTATTTGGCTGTGGTATTCAGATCGAGGTACTTTCCCAGTCAAGCTGCTCCAGATTTGAGCGAGATATTCCGCTGCGCCCTGCCTCTTTTCAAGTAAAGATATCTAAAATCTAAAAATATTAAATCTATTCTAAAATCTATAGGTACTCTGAGCTTGTGCCCAATACAAATAAGCACAATGCTTGAGACTAATCCTTAATCTATGGCGAACCTATCCATTCAATGGCAATAGGTTCGCCCTAGATCAATGATTGGTCTCCGCCGCGCTCCGACAGGTTTGCTCACTATTACATGAGACTTAAATAAAACTGACGAAATGTAGGTGTACCTACCATACACTTCTGTTTACCCCGTCGAGGAATACCAGCGTAACGTTATTTTATGTTAAAAAATAGTCTCTTTTATATTGACACTTTACCAAGTGTTTATCTTTCTCAACTACTTAGTTCTAGATTTTTTATGATGATCCTTGATCGTGAAAAAGTGAAAGGTTTTTATAACTTGTACCCGTTTTATGATCAGAAAATTTGTCAAGATAGCAGCCGTAAAAAGTAGACTTCTTTTACGATATCGACAACCCACGAGAGTTGAATTTTCACGACCGGCATCTGTTTAAATTTACACCTCTAGAACTTTTGGAGGACCTAAACGTGTTAGCATAACAAAATCGAAGGGGATACGAATAACAAAAAATTATTTCACCTTCATAAGGCACGGCGTGCACATCAGTCAAATAACCGTAACGTCACCGTCACGTCGCCGTCAAGACACTAATCAGTCACGTCAAATATAGTTTAGTAGAAGTCATGAGACAGCAGCGCCACACGTCAGTTACGTCACAACCGGCGCATTTCAGTCACCGCCACGTCACCGGCACGTTAAAACAATTATTGTTGCGAACAGTTGCGAACGGAAGATGGACACCGGAAAATTAATTGAGGCTGTGAGAAATTACCAAGCTTTATAAGTAGGTAATTATGATTCGTCGCATCTTGAATACAAAAAATAAATATAAAATAAGATGGTTGGAACGTTTTAGGCGCTGCGAAGTAACTGTCAACTATGTTTATGTTTCCGATACAAAATGCTGTCGATCACCGAAACTCACAACTAGAGTTGCTATGTCTGCGCAGTTTCTTGAAGTTTTATGAAAATCGTCATAAACAGATAGATGCGGGTTGCTAAAACTCAGAGATCAAAATTACTACTTCTGCAGAGCACCCTAAATACGCTTTCATATCGGCAAAAATTATTATTATTTTTGTTGTAATCGATAACGACATAACGTTCAGTGGGCCGATCACGAATAATTTTGACGTATAGTATCGTAAACGTATGCGTATTTTAAATTGCAAATACAACAGTCCTATAACATTTTGATAAAGTTTTATAGAATTTGCGGATTTAAAAAAATACAAAGAAATAAAAAAGGATTTAATTTATATAAATATTGTGTAGCAAACGTATATTTTTAATTGAAAATAGGTATGCTTAGATTTACGATATTATACGTCAAAATTATTCGTGAGGGGCCCACAGTAATTCATTTGAAATGGGGCATTAGTCCGTGAAGTGAACACCACAGTATATCCCAAACTTTCCATGGCACTTCTGTTACCAACCGTAGCAAATTCGGAGGTCACCCATCCCCTATAAATCCTTATTACGTACAAAAGCAATAACTTACAGAATGATTAACAACGCCACAATATCGCTGAGCGACAAACTTTCACTAGATTACAACTCCAAACACACTTAATTGAACGAAAATACGAATGATTAATATTGTTATCATGATGATTTGGAATGAGTAGGAAAACAGCTGATTTGACTCTTTATTAATCAATACTTTCCTGAAGGTTTGCTTAGTGGGTATTCCTTGGATTGAGCACTGATTCATTGACCCACGGTTTGAGGGAGTCTGGCCCAACAATAACAGCGTGGTATCAAAGAGTTTTATCTAAAACAACTATTTTAAAGAACACTCATAAAGTACCTATAGTTTTCAATATAGGTACATACATTAAAAACGCCCTGACTCACTGACTGAAACGCCCGTTGAGAGTAGTTGTAAAAAACCGGCCAATTGCGAGTCGGACTTGCGCACAAAGGGTTTCGTACCATTATCTATAAAAACGGCAAAAAAATCATGTCTGTTGTATGGGAGCCCCCCTTAAATATTTGTTTTAGTTTAATTTAATTATTTATTTTTAAAGTGAATATATAATTAAATAATCTGTGAATATTTCAAGTGTCTACCTGTTGCCGTTATCAATATTGAGCAAAACGAGCAAAAAAATCACGTTAGTTGTACGGGAGCCCCCCTTAAATATTGATTTTATTATGTTTTTAGTATTTGTTGTTATAGCGGCAACAAACATACACCTTTTTTAAAAATTTAACTGTCTAGCTATCACAGTTCATGAGATACAGCCTGGAGACACACAGACAGACAGACAGACGGACAGCGAAGTCTCAGTAATAGGGTTCCGTTTTTACCCTTTGGGTACGAAACCCTAAAAATAACAGCTCATCAAGGACTGTTAAACTTATAGGCAGTCTCCGTGCACGTTAACATTATTAGCCAGCACAATTTTTACTGTCATTGCCCGTTATCCTAAGAATGTACTTAAGCTACCTATACCATTTCTCATTACACTATATCGTTAATAGCAAGTTTATCGCCTCCTATCAACGCCGTCGAATCTCGTAACAGTAGGAATGTTGTATGTTCAGCATAGACAGATCAATCACGGGATACGAAACACTCGTTCTCGCCCCTCTTGTTGCAAATTCTGAGAAGACACAGTCTGCGATATTGTCTTATCACTTTGACTCATACACCACCCTTCAAAACGTCGTAATAAGTCAGTCGATCGTATTCCTTAAGGTGCTGTTAAACGGGCTATTTTACTACGTTTTTATTAACTCGCTTTCGTGTCTGTCTGTCTGTTCGGTACAAATTTTGCAATTAATTTTTCAAGCACTTCCTGTCTTCGGATTAAGCTGAAATTTGGTATACCTATGTAATTTGGATGACAATGCAATAATACGGACTAAAAAATAAAAAAATAATAAATGTAACAATTTTTTTTTTAAACCACCTTTTTAAAACCGACTAAAATAATTTCTGATGAAATGAAAAACGTGGAGCGTATGCAATATATAATAGTAAGATGCGCCCCACGTATTTCATTTCATCAGAAATTGTTTTATACTTTTTTAGTCCGTTTTAAAAACGTGGATTTATACAAAATATTTTTTTTACATTTATTTTTTTGACAAATTCTTGCTGCAATTGTATAGCCACCGTGAGTTGAGATCTATATCGTACATCAGCTATTGTGATGTACTATCATTTAAATTCATTGCAATATCGCCGAGCTATACTGCAAGATTGCAGCAATTTTTCTACTGATTTGCACGATATAGATCTCAACTCACGGCTATACGATTGCAGCAAGAAATTGTCAAAAAACTAGCCCGTTAACCGCATCAAAGTCAAAGTCAAAGTCAAAGCATTTATTTCAATTAGACCAATTACAGGTACTTTTGAATTGTCAAGGAGTCTGTCAGTTAGTAATAATGATGAAGCTAGATGCCCGTTCCAAAGCGTAGATTCCTATCTTCATTTTTTAACATCTTGCGTCCGGTGGTTATATGTCTACGTTCAGAGATTATATAGGTAGGTACTAAAACAACATCAGTCCATCAACGCAGGCAGATAATCAAAGTATAATTAACTACCTACGTAATTGTAGATAGTGTTATGTAGGTGTAGAACAAACATGCTGTGTTTATGTTGAATACCATTACTGAGAGTCAATACGATATGTACATCAGATATGCACGGTGATAAAGCTTGTTAATATGCAATAGGTTTAGGAAGACTTAAGATATAAATATGCTGTAATTTATACGTATAAAATGTATTTGCCTTTACGTAACAACGCTATTTTTCAGAATATAAACGCATAATTAAGCGCGCGTTTAAGCGGTATTTGCGATTGACGCATATTTAATATGAACGCGCGTTGCGATAACCTCTACGTTCAACGTAAAAATCGATTTGTCATTGTTTTATTAGTAAAATAGTGCGCGTCAATCGCAACGCGTTTAACGCAGCGAATGCCACATATTAGAAACCGCGCGCTTTAAATGCACAAAAGAATCGGTGTAACCTACTTTTTTCGACTTGTTGCTAAAGACTTTAAAAGTTCATAAAAAACTACATAAAAAAAAATATATATATATATACTGTAGGTACAGTACATATACCTAATGGCAATTAGAATACGAAACCACTAAAATCAATCACGGTCAACAGACAATCCACAAAATAAAGCAGCTCGAATCCAGACAAAATCCCACATTTCTCTACAACAATTTCAATAAAAATTCAGGGCTCGATAGCGACCGCAATGCAATCAAAGTAGCCACTCGGCGATCGCATTGTGTACCGACGGCCCAATGGCCCAAGCCAAAAGAATGGCCCGCTTTCTCAACGACCTCCGAAAGCCGGTTTATCACGATTTCACGAAACACGATTGTCCCGAATCGAGGAACTTATTTCGGAAAATCGACTTCGTTTGTTAAACGTCGCCTCGCAGCACGTAGAACATCTGTCTTGGCGCTAAAAATTAGATCAAGGAATAAAAGATAGAAATTCTAAGAATTCTTTTGAGGTCGGTATTTTGTGAGGAAAGTCGGAGCTTCTTGATTCGTTAGATACCTCGGATAACTCGTTTGTTCGGCTCTCTATTCATTCTTATGTCCAATGTGTGTTAATAATACCACGGTATGATATCATTGATTTTCAAGATTCATTGAATTGGAGAACTTTATTTTATTGTGGGACATAAAAATCTGTTTTAAAATTATTAAATTTAATTTTCATCAATCACTTTTCATAGCCAACATTTTATACCCCACAAAACATTGAAGTCAACTTTCTAAATTTAATTAAAATTCCAACTCATTTTCTCGTCACTAAACCGAACCTGTCCTAGTAAATTGCTTACTTAATTGGAAAAGCTTAAAACCCTTTGATTAAACAACGGATCCGTTCCATTAGTTCGACTATAGTTTTTACAATGGTCACATTGGTTTGTGTTTTATCTACCGGAAAAGTGCTTTTAACCTGACCCATTGTAAAATATGCAGCAGGGTCGACCGGTGTAAAAATGTTCCACCATTTGTCGCTGGGAGGCGGCGAACCGTTTCAAAAACCTCAGGGGAAGGTACTGTTTGCTCTAGCATTACATTTATTGCGATTGACTATTCTATGTTGCAACGTTAAATTGTATCAAATGGATGACAAGATGAATATGAGAACGAATCGGGACTGTTTTAACTTTGGGTGTAGTTTTTAATTGCATACATAAGGTACCTTATGTATACAATGCCGGTAACGAGTTGTGCGATGTGGTAAATCCACAAGTTCAAAACAAAAGGACAGTAAAATGTAATACCTTAAAGGTGAGTATAGACTAGAGCATTTTCTCGAGCATTTCTGTGTAATGTAACGATCTTACAAATAGTACAACACAAGAAAAAGCTTAGCTTCCTAAGCATTTCTATGTAATGTAACGTTCCTGCGAATGCTCGGCGTAATGCTCACAGCGAGTGTATATTTACCCGTAATATTTTGTTGTACCTTGCGTTCATTCTTCCTTGCAATGTCGGACCTACAAGTTCGCGCAAAGGCTCGTCGAAATGTTACACCAATACGCTCGTTGGTTTGTACAATTATTGTTGTAACAAAACGGCGAGCGTGCTCGACGTCTGGTTCGTGAAGGGTGATACACTAGAACATATCATAGAGCGGCTCGTTGCAAGTAAATGCTCTAGTCTCCTTAACGTTCCATGAATTTTGAATAAAATAACATTTATTTGTGAAATTGTAGAACTACGCAGCAGCCGGGCTAGCCTTGGTCACAGATATTATAATACTAACGTAGGTACCTTGGTACACGAAACCTTGGTACCTAAGACAAATGCTGATAATAATGATCAAACAAGTGTGTCAAGTGCGATCAAACTACACAAGTACACACTCCAACGTGATTTCGAGCAATTAAAGTTACGATCAAATTAATTGACGGACTCTCCAGAATACCTAATACGAGTATAATGTTAGTTTTAATTAGACTGTGCCACTAACGAAGAAAATGTTTTCCAATTAGATCCAAAAAAAGGTTCAAGGAAATTACGTTACTTCTATGACAATTCAATTAGGAATACCGATTCCTAAGTACTGCTCATCCAACAATATGTAGAGATTTAATACGGAATATTAGGGATTGATACCATCTCGGAGCAATATTGCTTCATTGATTCTCTGCAGATTTCCGAATCCTACGTAGGTACTCTATGTGAGTGGAAATCAATAAAGTTTCACTTTAGATTAGATTGCGTTTCAATTTTTTTTAGGGTTTTCTTTTTTAGGGTTCCGTACCTCAAAAGGAAAACAAGAAACCTTATCGGATCACTTCGTTGTTGATCTGTCTGTCGAGCCCCTTTTTCTTAAGCCTCTTTTTTAAGTCTACGGTCAAAAAAAAAAGTTTTTAAAACATATTTTTTTCGTTCGTGATTAATCGGTATAGTGCTGCACCTTATAAGCACGGGCAAGCCTTTGACCGTACGTTCTCGTTGGCCGCTGGTTAAGCTCCATGTCATCAGATTATTTCTTCACTTGACCTGTTTCTTACGCTTGATAGAATCTCATAAGAATCTATTTGACAAAGGTTCCCTTACCGATGGAACATGATAGATAATTTTAGCAATAATTGACCTATAATTAATATAGACACGTTATCATTGGTTGCTTATTTTATTAATGGCCCACCCGATAAAAAGCTGTTTAACCTTTAACAAAGCCAATTCACAGTCAACAAAGTAATTAAGTATTCAGGTAAAAATTATCATCTTACACTACGCGGGCAATATTCTTTGTTATTGCGCGGATTATATCAGCAGAAATTATTTTTAATACTTTTCCGGACGCATATTTGCACGAGGACCACAAGCTTTATCATAGATAAACCACTTTTTCTGTTTTCAAGTAATATTTCTGATAGAAGTAAAATATTCATGTTAAAGATGAATTTTAAAAATTCCTTTCTTTAAAAAAATATCGAGCACTTAGAGAAAATTGCAAAAGCTTTTTTCTTGGCCATCATCGCTAAAACACTTTTTTCATTAAACTTATTAGGTGCAACACTATCAATATAAAATTTATAAGTACAGATTAAACTTTTTGTATTACACATAATTTAGATTTGGTTTTCTTTTGGTTTTGTTTAAAATTTTAAAATGTAAAATGATTTTTCGTTTTAGGGTTCCGTATCAAAATGGTAAAAAAGGAACCCTTATGGTGCAACTTCGTCTGTCTATCTGTCTGTCTGTCTGTCACACCTGCTTATTTCAGCAACTACTAAAGCTATCGACTTAAAATCAGAAATAATTAGAGTTGATAGGAATTGACCCAAATATTGCACCAAAAATAAAACGATGTTCCTAACTATTAGTTTTTTTTAAATTTATCAAAATTCCTTGACAAACAAAATTAGTTATGCGGTCCTGTTTATTTTCAATTTATACGTCCAAAACTGATACGGAACCCTAGGTGCGCGAGTACGACTCGCACTTGGCCGGTTTTTTTTTATCTACGACTACAAAGATTAGCTTTATTGTATTGAAACTTAAATCAAATCAAACATCTGTATACCTACTCGTAAAAACAACAATAATATCGCACACCTAGAGCTAATTCAAAAAAATTTTGAACTTGTATGTCAAGTTCCGTTGCGTTTTTCCTTTTGAGGTACGGAACCCTAAAAAGGGATAGTGAATTGTTTAATATCAAATTAATTTTGAAATTGTGTAATCCTGTCGGGCTAACATGCGCGCCGAGACAAAATTTTGTCGACGCTTTTATCGTGCATTTGTCTCGTTATCTCGTATTTGCACGAGAAAGAGCGAGACAAACCGGTCGACAAAATTTTGTCGCAGCGCGCATGTTAGCCCGGCTGGAGTCTGCCATAGGCACAATCGACAGCCATCTGTTTAGGGGCCAAAACTACTGACTTGTCTATCCTGTAATTGAATTAGTTATAAGTATTATGTAGTTCTAGGCCTTTATGTGTGAAAACTTAGTTAGACCCGCTGCTAGGATTTTGTGTGGGAGATACGAAGCTAGCTAGTTTTAGGATGATTTATGATAATTTAATATTTTATTATAACATATTATTATATTTATTATGTGTAATTTTTACGAGTAAACTTCGTTTTAGTTTTTATGTTTTTATTTATACGGTCTACTTTCTGACAATATTTATTTAGCATCTGTATATATCATATTTTTAGCTCAAAGTTACTAAATAAACCTGCCAAATAAATGATGATAGGGTTACATTTACTTAAGGGTAGGTACATTTTTCATTTATGATTTTCACCGACTTGTGTAAAGCATCTATTGTGGGCACATCTACAAGACTAATAAAACATAGTAAAAAAATCCCTGAATGAATCCGATGAATCTAACGACACCTCACATATTGAAATCTATCAAGGCATTAGGCTATAGAGCGTAACAAAGAAATAGACATACATACATACACTCGAAAAACATTACCCTCCTTCTGGGGCAGTCGGATAAAAACATCAAAAATGCTCACGTAAAAATTAAATAATATCAAACATAAGGGCCATAAATCAATGAAAATCTGAAAATGATTATAATGCAAAAGTGAGGCCTAGATTGACTAAATTTTTAAGCTAAAAAAACCACCCATACCTAATTTATTTTGATTTGTGGCCCTTTTGTATTCAGTGAGCGATATATTTCACTCAAGATAAGTAAATAACGGACATCAAAGTAAAAAGTTACGATACAGAGGTGTCCTTCCGTTGTGAATGTCGTCAAATAATAAGCAATGCCATTACCGTTAGCCTCCGAAACTTCGGTCCGGATTACTTCGACGCCTCTCACACCGAAGTGTAACAACAGCTGTTGATAACAGGCAGGGTTATGTTGCTTGTTTTTGAAGGTAGAATTTCCTATAGTAAAAGGATTTTCTTTGTATTATTTATTTGACAACAGCTACTGCAATTATGAAATAGTATTAATTATCCAGTTTTAATCGCATATTACACTGGCAATAATAATTACTTTCATTTTGACAATCCAACGATATCCATTACGCAATAATTATGTTTCTAAATCCGTATACACGATAAACTAGCTCAACGATATTGTTAGTAATAACCTATCTTCTCAGTTCAGCAATAGCTGAATCGACAAGATGGAAGCTATTGTGATTGCGAGGGTGTTACGAAATTAGGTTTCAGATTAATATAATTCGAGACTAGATAGTTACAATGTATACAGGGTAACAATTATCTGTAGGAGTAAATTGCTTCCGCAATCAAGGATCCAAGCGGCTAGTAATTCAACTGAAGCAAAGAAATGCACTAGTGCATCAGTCAGCTTCGGTCATCTTCATTGTTTCACTTAACGGTGTAAATAAGCCCAAGCACATTAAGCTGAAAAGCGACGTGAGCGGCATGTGGAAATTGCTAAATGTTTTCCGATAACTATTGGAGCATAACTCAAACTCGAGTGCAAACCAGGTCATGTATTAATATAAAAGTTATATTATGTACCTATCATTTCGAATATTGTTGAATTGAATGTTATCAAAAGTGACAATTGAACGTCACAAAATTCTGAGTTGTGGTGCTGGTGGTAAGAGAACTATCATAAAAATACTTCTCGTAATATTTACGATTTCGTAGATTTTACACGGCAGTTCGGTATTATTGGGCATGTTAAATATTACAAAGTGTTTTTTTTTTCTTTTTGTGCTTAAGATTATAATGTTTACGAGAGCTACATATATGCGAGTCGGACCCGCGCATTAAGGGTTATGTATTGGTTGGTTGTATGGACCCTTGGGTCTTGGACTTTTTATTATTATAATTATTTCCCTTGATAACGGCCATACTTACACGTATTCTGCGAACATTTCAATTAACTAGCTATTACGGTTCATAATATGCTGCCGTGAGATAAACGGACGAACGGACCGTACGGAACCCTAAAAAGTACCAGGCTATCTTTACGAAACCTGCGCACAAATATAGTGAAGCTACGAATTTATTTAAAAAAAGTTCAAAACAACGTTGTTTTCACAAGAAAAGGCACCTTTAGACAAAATATAATGAAATTCAGCAAGAAACTTAGACAATCTTAACTTAAAACTTCAAATTAACGATAGTATCGGGTCTTCAGAGAAAGGTATTCCCATTCTTTTCTCACCTTTTGATAACAACTCCTTGATAAGAATGAGAACATTTTCTTACTTTATTTTTAAACTTGAAGAGACTCAGGATTTATTATTGTGTAATAAAATAGGGATGGCTTGTTTTAAGAAAATATCTTGTTTTATTGTTTCTTGCGTATCTTAAAAGACCTGAGTGGTATGTTGTAATTACCGACACAATTTTATCTCAAAACTCAATTTCGCGAATATATTTACTAATTTCTTTCAGTCCATAATATCGCTCCTTTTAAGATTATGGTTTCTATCAAATACGAACTACACACCTACATATACCCTTCAAAATATTTAACTGAATCGAACTAAATTGCTCAAACAGTAATTTTCTTGTGCAATCAAACAAACCAGGAACTCGAGAAAATTTTGAAATTGGTAGGTATAAAAAATACTCCAATAGCTGTGACTGCTTTTGAGATATTCATTCCGTTTATAATTTTAATACAATATCTTCACAATACTTCACTAAAGGATACAATTTAATTTATGGAAAATTATCAGATTCGCAATTGCTATCTTTTTTATCCAATCTTGAATTTAGGTAGGTATAGCACAATATTTATCTTTTTAATTTATATGGTTATTTGTGGATTCAGTTTACATAATTTTAATTTAAAATCCCATTTTATCAAGTTAACTTATAAAAATACTTATTTGTTCATAAAGTTACAATGTTAATTAACGTAAGCAAAAAATAAAAGTTCATAATTGTTTATTTAAGTGTATTTTAGCATGGCCCGTTAAGCTGCTCATTTGTTACTTTATTAACAAAAATGTAATTTAAAGTCCTTTTTTTTTCACGCTTATCGCTACTCGAGCAACTCAAACATTCGCTTAAAAGACCCATAATTAAGTATATTCGCAAATCTAATTTTCTGTGCCTTTTCGAGTCAACTTTAAATTGATACAAGTGTATAAAACTGAAAAAATCAAAACTTTAAAACATTTGCTATAAAAAAGGATTGCATTCATTTATTTAGAAGATTCATTGAACCGATTAACTAAACTTCTCTCATTAACTAAAGCAGCAAGAAGGCTGAATATGAAAATGCCTTTGCCTGATAGAAAATTGGCTCGTAAAATTTTAGGGCTCGATTTACTTTTTCGTTTTGACCACGAACTTTACGTGGGAATATCTTTTTAAATGCGCATATAATTTTATATTAAAAGTTAAGGAAGGTTTTGGAACACAATTAGGATGAAAGCACTTTCTTTTATTAAAGAAAATGCTATCTGCAACAATATTAAGTCGGACACTCAAATATTTTTTACTTTTGTATTTATACCAGTGTATAGTTTTGCGTTGGTACTAATATGTATAAAAATGCCATAAAAATAGGTTTTGTACTCAGGTTCACTTTTTATAATGTCTACTCGTTTTCTCTTCTATACGAGATATTGAAAAATATGAATAACATAACACTTTCATAAAATATACCTATAGTCTATTAAAACTGATAAAAAAAATTAACACAACAAAAAATATTATATTTTTGTAGATATTAAAAATGTTAATTAAATGTCTGTATATTATTGAATAAACAAAATAATAAAAAAGAAAATCGGTAACTACAATCATTATCATAATGAGTTAAAAATAATGATAAAAACAACTGTGAAACAACTCAGCTGCAAAACTTCCTGACCTTACCGTAAATTGCCTTTATAAGGAAATTATAAAGCATTACTGGCTATATATTGCTTTCAATTCAACTAGACTAGAAATTCCGACCAAAAAGGGCCACTTGCCCACAAAACGGGCACGGAAATGGGCCATAATCAAAAGATTTTGAATAATAATTCTTTTTTGACAGATTTAGAGCCTTTCTATTCAACTAGCTGCTGCCCGCGACTTCGTCTGCGGAAAATGGATGGAAAGTAACCTATGTGTTTTTTCAGGTCCCAGGCTACCTTTTTGCCAAATTTCATCTAAATCCGTCCAGCCATTTCAGCGTGACACATGCACAAACTTTCGTATTTATAATATTAGTGTGATTTTAAATTGAATTGTATATTGGATGTGGGAAGTAGATATGAACCTTAAAAAATGCGTAATGTGTATACAGTTCGTAAAATATAGCTTGATCTCTGTGACAGATATCAAATACGAACAAATAACGTCAAAGTGCATTCAAAATGTATGGATTTGACATCTGTCACATCACAGGGGTCAAGCTATATTTTTCGAACTATAGATAGGTTTATTAACTACGTGGGTAGGTATCTTATTTTTGCGTGTGTGCACAAGTATGTTAATATCATTGTCCACACATTTCTTAATAACTATACATCAGTAATTACCGACCCATAATATTATGCTGTATACAGCAGTTTATGAACGATTTATGGCTAGCTCATAAAATGGTCGTGCGGATATAAAGCTATAAAACAAGAGACCATAAAATAATGTGATGTTTTTTTAACCTTCATAAATCGCCACTGGAAATGTGCCATAATGGCTACTTAAATAGTACTGAAAGCACTCTGGACAGTGAATTTATGAAGTATTGCGAAGATAAACATCAGGTCCTTACCGTAAAATCTTGTAAAACCTTTTACTTGAAATGACATAAAAATGTTTTCAGTGCTTTTACAATTATTTGAGAAAGATGCGGAGACTCGAGGTGCTTATATCACTCTTTTAGAGGAAAAAGAAACATTGTCAGTAATTTAATGGAAAGCTTTTGATCAAAAGTATAACTGTTTCTTGGAAAAAATCCTAAGAAAATGTAGTAGAAATCAAATTGCTGTTGAGAAAAAAATAAATAAAAGTAATAATAAATCGTTCGTTTCCATAAAAAATACCTAATTACATTTTGGTCATAACGCCAAATATATAATCTATACAACACTAAAACTTTTGCCCGCAGCTTCGCCCGCGTGGAGGTCGAAAATTATCCCACAGGAACTTACTACCGACACGGGGTCTCATCAGGAACAAAGGAACATTTGTTGAAATAACTCATGATAGATGGCGTTATACGTATCGATTTGTTATTGAAGTTTATGTAAAATTGAGAACATGAAAAAATACATCATGAATAATATTCGTTCAAATTTTGAAAAATCCTTTAATCACGGAAAAATGTATAGCCCGAAGATAGCTCGCGCTAAATCGGTCACATTTCTTTGTATGAGATGAGGCATCTGTACGTATAGTATTATATTATCTGTGCTACCGAGATAAAAAGCAGTAAAAAAGTAGCCTATGTTACTCTCCGGCCCATAAACTATCTCTATGCAAAAAATCGTGGCGATCCGTTGCTCCGTCGGTCGCTGCGTAAAAGAAGGACAAACCAATTAATACACTTTCACATTATAATGTTGAGGGAAGTAGGGATAAGCAGAATAAAATATTGTCTACTTACTAAATTAACCCAATAATTTATTCAAAAATCTCTTATTCAATTTAGTTTCCACAGCAGCACTAGTTTATATGTAGTGACCGTACTTTTATTTACACCGATCAATGCAAAGCGTAATTATTATTTATATGAAGACGAATACGACAGAAAGAATTACCTAACAGAAAAGCAATACACAAAAGTAGGTACCTACTGCAAGAAATTTCTTCTAACAGTAAAAAAATCCTCGTAGTTTAACAGCCATATCCACTGGCATATCTCAAATGTCTATAGACGACAAGCACATTCTCGATATCGCCACTACATATAGCGGTTCGAAGATATTTATCGCTCAACATAAGCGAGTACACGGCTCTTTTAGTAATGCGTATTCTCATAAATTCTCACGTATTGACATTGAAACGAACCCCTTACATTGGAAACCCTCGTATCTTTTGTCGAATGTTTCCCTCAAATATAACGAAAAATTCCTAAAATGCTTCGCCAAGATTCAATATAGGGTAAAGGGTCACTCCAAGATCATTGTATAGAAGAATAATAGTCTTTATTGATTCCTAAATTCGTATAGCCTTTTTATAGTATCCTCTTTTATAGATGTCTTTAATCCTTGTAAATGACATTCGTCAGATGTTTCTTCCAATACAAAGGATAGTTTTATTATTTGCTCTTTGCAGTTGCTTGATCAAATAAGTAATTAATTTAATTTAATTGTACTATTGTCTGTCGAGATCAATTTCATTGAGATCAATGTCTCGCGGTGAAGTAAATTAATATCACGTCGTGCCTTTGTATGGAACATAAAGAAAATCTAATAAATATGAAAGAAGCCTTAAATTAAATTGATATGGTAAATAAGTATGAAAGATGATCTTATATTAGAAAAGATATTATAATAGAGCACATTCTGTTTATATTATTTATCCAACGTGGACAAAGAGATATTTGATACATTTCTTCAATATCTAGACAAGATGTAGACACACAATGTAAGACACACACAAATATTTTTTAATAATGATACGCTACCTATTTGACTTATTTTCCACAAAAGCTTTAAACGTACTTAAATATCTATGTAGGTACTCGTACATGTATTGAACCTGTTGTAGCACGTGAAATTCTTTAGTTTCTGTCTAATGGAAAAGGCCGTGAGTTTATGTATGTATTTGATTAAAATAAATTAACGTTCATTGTTATGTATTGATGAGAGGCTCGTGGCTAAATAACAGCCGCGCTGATCGATCAATCTGCGAGGTTAAGCTGCGCTTGCCGAGGTCAGTCCTTGGATGGGTGACCGTTTTTTACAAATCGAGACCCCTCCGTGCCTCGGAGAGCACGTTAAACAGTCGGTCCCGGTTGTCATAGGAATATCTTTGACAATCGTTACGGGTAGTCACGAGCCCGAAAAATTTACAACCTGGTCTTCAAATACCAGTAGGTATTCCCCAATAATTGGGTTGTGGAGGTCAGATGGCAGTCGCTCCACGTAAAATATTGATATTCAGCCGCAACCAGTTAGACTGGAAGCCGACCCCATTCTACTTGGGAAAAGGCTATGCGGATTATGATGATGATATGTACTAAAAATTTTTGCTTGGCTTGGACAGCTATTGTCGCAGCAACACATTACCTACAGTCAAAATATATTGTGGTTTCTATAGTCCGAATACCGTGTAGGTATGTTGTATGATCCGCTAATTAAAACTGCTTAACATATTACCAGAACTTGTAATGGAAGGTAGTCTCATAAGTGCACATTCGCCATTAGCAACTGTTGCCTTCGAGCGGCACGTTACGACTAATGAAAATGTAAATCTACCTCTGTAATTCCTTAATGTAAGCTTGGAGCTTTTAGTGATATCATTCTTTACCCCAGAGGGAAATGTCTGCGTTATTAATTCTTGGAAACCAATTTGATTTGGGGAAATTTCGGGAAAACATGTTTCAATCATTTTCAGGTTATCACGGAATACGGTAGTGGCCTACTATTAAAAAAGTACAAATTATTTTATTTCAAAGAAGGAATAGGCACAACAAAAAAGTAAAAGCAAAAATAATAATTTATCACAAAATGGAAAACATAGACGCTTTTAAAGTTTTTGGAGGGAGTATCGCTCCGTCTTTGTCGCGCGAAGCGGACGTAGGTGGTGGTACGTCACTAGTAGGTAGTGCCGTCCGTGTCTAGCAAATCATTTTAAAACGCTTATAACTTTGCCAATTTTGTAGATGTTTCATCGGTTTTTTTGGTGTTAATTGTCTTTTCTTCAAATAGTTTACAGATTCACAATAAAAAAAGTAGTTAACATCCCTATTTTAGTAGATCTCCAGGCGGTGAAAGCTATGCGTGACGTCATGAGCTTTGATAACGCTTATAAAGATGTTAAAGGAGCAAATACAGTCCATATAAACTGAATGAACATAACAAACTGAATAAACTTGTACAAATGACGCGTGTGTGTAAACCGCGCCATCACTACATTTATCACTTGAAATATTTTTAATTTTATTTTTTGGGGAAACGGGTGGAAAGATGTCCTGTGATTTATGTTCTGTGAGATTAGGTCGAATAAAAGGCTCGCGCTGTCGTTATATCATTGACTTCATATTTATGGACTAGCTGTTCACGGTTTCACCCCTATTGCTCGGCTCCTAAGGGTTGTAGCGTGATGTTAAGTAGCTAATACTATTTCTCATGAATCTGGCTATCATATACAAAAATATTTTTTCGAATTCGACTGGTCATTTCAGAGATTAGCGCGCAAACAAACAAACAATCTCTTCAGTTTTTATAAGTAACACGCCAAATTTTTTATAAGTAAATACTATCTATTTAATCTTACACGTGGTCAAAATTGTCGACGAGATTCTAAAGACGTGATCAAACTTCATCAAACCCAATAGGTAACCAACCATCCCCAATTTCCGACCACAACAAGCCGCCCATGACACACGAAGCTATCAACAACCTTTCTATCAAACAACTCCTGAACAAAAACAAACTTCGGCCCAGATTGATCACCTATACCTACCGAAATGGAGCCCAAAGTTTTTGTTTCAGAACAAATCCACTCAGTGAGGTTAATCGGAACACAGTATCTAGATGTTGTACTTATAAAACTTACCAACAAAACTTGTTTATATTTCGACCTCTTAATTATTAACCGACTTCATTAACCGACTTCAAAAAACTTTTTTAACAAAAACTTTTTTAACAAAAAATAACCGACTTCAAAAATCCACTACAAAGAAAATAATAATTTTGGTTTCGGAAGTCGGTGGCTTTGGTTTTTGTTTGCTTTTTTTTTGCCACCGACTTCCGAAACCAAAATTATTATTTTCTTTGTAGTGGATTTTTGAAGTCGGTTATTTTTTGTTAAAAAAGTTTTTTATTTTTCCCTTTTTAGTTCTTTATCCCGTGTTAGATTACTTTCACGAATTCGTTCAACAGTAAATCTTCTACGGAGTGTGTACATTTATGCCTATAACTTTCTACATAAGAATGATTACATAATGTATTATATACTAAAACCTTCCTGAAAGTATGTAGATTAAGTTAGTGAAAACCCCATCCAAATCGAATCAGTAGTTTTTGAGAAAATCGCGCACATACAAACATACATACATACATACATACATACATACATACATACTTACATACTTACATACATACATACATACATACATACATACATACATACATACATACATACATACGGGACGAATACAGAACCTCCTTTTTTGAAGTCGGTTAATAAAAAGGAGGTTCTGTATTCGTCCCGTATGTACTGTTGAACGAATTCGTGAAAGTAATCTAACACGGGATAAAGAACTAAAAAGGGAATATAAAAAACTTTTTTAACAAAAAATAACCGACTTCAAAATTCCACTACAAAGAAAATAATAATTTTGGTTTCGGAAGTCGGTGGCAAAAAAAAGCAAACAAAAACCAAAGCCACCGACTTCCGAAACCAAAATTATTATTTTCTTTGTAGTGGAATTTTGAAGTCGGTTATTTTTTGTTAAAAAACGTTTTTTTTTGTATATAATGACTTAAGTTCTATTGAATACTTAATAGATCTTACGTTTTGACACTTATAATGATATCTTGCAGTTCTACATAAAGCGCTGCTCTCTATATCGTCGGTAAGTTTTCTGCGACCTCAAAGAACTCGATGACAATTTTAACCAATAGCATAAGTATGGTACAGCAGTGGACAAATCACGCTACTCTTCGGTAGTGTTATAATATGTTCCTGTGGTAAGGTCACCAGAGCTGCTGAGAGGGTCAGCAACTCAGCACCGCGCATAAATCACCAGAGCTGCTGAGAGGGTCAGCAACTCAGCACCGCGCATAAGTCACCAGAGCTGCTGAGAGGGTCAGCAACTCAGCACCGCGCATAAGTCACCAGAGCTCCTGAGAGGGTCAGCAACTCAGCACCGCGCATAAGTCACCAGAGCTGCTGAGAGGGTCAGCAACTCAGCACCGCGCATAAGATACTCGGTGTTGCAAGCATTTTGTAGGCTACGGTTACCTTTTACCATGGGGTTACCATGGTAAAAGGCAGGCCATACGCTCGTTTGCCACCTTCGTAGTATGAAAAAAGAAAAGCAGTAGGAACAGCTATATCGGGTTAGTCCTAATAGGCAATTCAACCAAACAGTACATCTAGTTGATATTTAACCAAGCTTACTATAGATATTGGTACCCAATACCGAACGCACGAACTAAACTGCAGACAAGCAACGCGAAAAACGATTAGGATTTCGGCCCGATTTCCCCCGTCAATCGTTGTTAAGCCGCGTCCCGTCCATATGTATAGGGAGCCAAAAGCTCTTACTGCCCCGGCAGCAGGCGTAATGGCCGCGTGGGTTTGCCGCCAGCAATACGCAGCTTTGCAGCCGGCATTATCATTATTGTTATTCATGCCAATGGCATTGCACAGTGTATTAAAGCCTTTATAACATCATTAATTGATTTACACGTCCCTATAAGATTAAAATATTAACGAGACTTCCAAGAAACTTCTTAATTTACTTTCGTACTTATCATCGCTTACACGTATCTCTACTTATGTAAACTTCTATTTATCGCAAAATAAACTTAGTCAAGTTGTATAACTTCATATTGATGTTGATCTTCTTTCATGAAGTTTTCAGCCTAATGTGTGTGTTTATGTGAGTTAAAAGTTGTAAAATTATTACAAATTCTTAATGTATGTTTAATCTGAGTGAACTACTTAGTATCTTATATTATCATATCTTTAGCTCTCTCTCTCTCTCTCTCTTCGTATTTAAACTGTCAATATTTCGCTTTTACCTATTTCAGAACTTACCGGTCTGAAGAGTGTTTTTTTTTATATATCTGTGCAATTTTTTTGTTCTAGCTGTAGCTACGTCTTCATTAAAATAATGATTCTATAACTTTACTGCTTAGGCAGCATTAATACATGTGACAAAATTTCTCAAAAAAATGTCAGAAGATAAAAGAAAAATAATGAAAGAAACTAGAGAGTTTGTTAGTTCTTCGTAATAAATAACAAGCACATAAAATACATCCAACGAGTCAATAAATACTGTTGTAAGACCAAAAGTTTAAAAAAATACTTAGATGAGAAAAAGTCACGTTTCTTTAAAAAAACATCTCGTTTAGAATTTAGTAAGATAGTAGAGTATTTCTATAATATTTATTGACTTGATTTAGTACCGGCACGTCGGCAACGCAGTATATTACGATTTTACGTATATTTTACATGTAACGCTGGTTTCATATTTCAAAATAATAGCAGATGGTGCTCTAAATAAATTGAAATAACCATGAGTAGAAAATAAAACTCGAGAAATGCAGAACTTAATGAATTCATAATAATATTATGAAATACTTCTTGTTACGGAACCCTAGACTGAGCGTGGTCCGACACGCTCTTGCCCGGTTTTGTTTCTAATAAATCGCTTCATTCTATTAACAAACTCTACTTTATTTTGAAATTTTCCAGCACTGTCTCCGATAGATTTACAAAATCAATATGAAAACTGAATGCACCGTTGACACAGGGTCGAGCAAACAGTTTGCATAGAACATTAACGTTCTCTTTAGTCTAGAGGAAGTTTCCTATGCTCCGCTCCTATTGTTGGCAGTAATCGTTTGAGTTGCAGCTTAAAGTTGGCGTATGTTGGTTTTTGCTGTTCATCTTCATCGACTTAAGAGGATGCTACATCTTCTGCTTGCCTACCACTTGATATACGTTTACTCTATGTCGAATATTAACTTGAATCCCAATCTAAAATTAAAAATTCTTTGTGATTCGCAGAAGTTATACTTATTTTTTAATTCCGCTTAGTAACAAACTTATCTAGTTGAATAGTTCTCAAATCCTACGAAAGAATCCTATAAACGTGAAAGTTTGTGAGGATGTATAGATGTATGGATGTTTGTTAGATACTCTTTCACGCAAAAACTACTGAACGCATTTTGATGAAACTTTACAGTAATATAGCTTATACATCAGAATAACATATACGCTACTTTTTATCCCAAAAACGCAGGCAAAGCCGCAAGCGGAAGCTAGTAGGTAATAAAACTCAAAAATATTTTAGTGTATAAAAGCTTTTTGATCTATTTTTTTTTCTTTTCTGTGCACTATTATTTATGAAGTACTTAGGTAGTTCTTTCTTTCAGGCCAAACATACAAAATAGTTAAATTATTGTTAGATATAATATTAGAAACATTTTCAACTCTATCTTTATTCATTCAGTTCCCTAGAATTTTCTTAATGTTTGCACGTATAAGACATTGGTACACAACCGACATAAGAGGGCACTACTACAAACCGCGGAAGTACCGAGAAAGTTAGCGCACTATGAACTCTGCTCGTTCAGACTTGAGTGCTCGCAAGCCGCCTGATAATAGTTCGGGGGAGTGCTCATTTCTGCACCCACGCAACCAATTTAAAGGTATGTGTGCACTGAACAACGATCAGTATCTATGAAACTAGAAAAACTTAGAATAAAAATGCTTTGTTGGTGCAGGGGTTATAACCTCACGGGCAAAGCGTTAATTATTTTTATTAAATAATTAAGAGATTTTCGAAAACAACTGACACAGGTGGGGTTTGAACCCGCAACCTTCACCGTGGTATCGCTATAACCAACTGAGCTAGTGTCATGCCTGAATAAGTTGAAATTGAAAAACTCTTTTTACGCCTCTTATGAGCGTTAATTATTGGTTTTCAATTAATTTGTTTGTTGATTTGAATTTCAATTGTAATTGGGACATTTTCAGTAGCAGCCCGAAGTCTGGATTTATGCCCGTTTAGTAGGTTTTTTTTTTGCTTTTGACCCTCATCTCGCCTGATGTTAGCGATGATGCGGTCTATGATGGAGAATGCTTGTCTAGAAGAAACCGATTCACTCGTGCCTTGAAGACACCTAGACTGTAACTATCGGGAAACAAATATACTTAGATACCTATTTAAAAAAAAAAGTATGGTCGGGGGATCCCCGTTAGAAACGAAGATCCTTACGCCTCGTATACAACATTATTTTTGTTTATGCAAAAGCCGAAAAGGGGTCATTGTACTCATCGTTATGAACAACTTCTACTATGGGACCAACCCTGAAATCGCGAAAAATAAATCAGCTGTTCCATATATTTTGTCGATTTATGTGAACACAAATGTATGGAACAGCTGATTTATTTTTCGCGATTTCAGGGTTGGCCCCATAGTAAAAGTTGTTCATAACGATGAGTACAATGACCCCTTTTCGGTTTTTGCATAAACAAAAAATAATGTTGTATAATAGAAAGAGAGAGAAAGAGAAAGTCACTTGGAGGAGGAATAACGCTTTTGCTTTACGTGACGATTTCTCCCAGTCAACTCCTACCGCAAGCCGCATATTTAAGTAATTTCATTTCAATAACGCCTTTTAGAAATTAAAACTCTTTTTTTTTGGACAAATCAAATATTGAACATTATGTAGTGTTATATAAAACTGTTAGATAAGTTGAAACGTAAATTTTTGAAAAAATAATTACGTATTAAAAATGTTTCTAGGTTTTATGTTTCAATAAGCTGCCAGTGCAAATCTAGCCTAAATTGAAAGCCGTCCCACTAGATCCTTCCCGCTAAGCCACCTTCCATTGCGACCGGAGCCTAAATGCGACTATGCACCTACCTACTTAGGAGTAACCTTACTCGTGTACAAGAAATTGAGTTATAACCCACTGAGGCTCCTAAGTTTGAGTTAATTGAATAAGACGATGTACTCAGTTACACACTCGGTTCTAGATAATTAATTCTGTTTGTTTGTTTGACGAGGTAAACCTAATGTTGGGGTATTATTATGTGCATTTATGTTGTTGACACAATTTGTAAAACATGTTTCAGTGCCTTGATGTTTAGAGTGTATTAGTGTTATATGGTGTTAAAGTAGCCTGTTTTATGTTATTAACCAACTTTAAAAAAGAAGAGCCTCTCAATTCGACAGTATTTTTATTAATGTATGTTACCCGATATCTTTTGCTATTATGAACCAATTTTAATCATATTTTTTTCATTTGGTAGAAGAAGCTTACGCGGTAGTTCCATATAAATTTTATTAACTTTGGTTGAGTAGTTTTTTAACCAGCTTGTTATAAAACTGTCAAAAGCCGTGTCTATTTGAATATATTCCCGAAAAAACAGATATTCACATTAAAGATATTCCAGAAAAAACAGTCGGAATAGGGTACTGGACGTAACCATACGCAAAAAGACGTTTTTTTTTTCTCTGTTTATTTGTTTGTGCACGCATCACGTAAAAAGTACTGAATGGATTTTGATGTGATTCTCACACTTTGATAGTTAGGGGTCAAACTTAAAATCTAACCCACATTTCATCTGATTCCGGTGGGACAAAACCAGAGATACAGCTTGACCTCGTGGTAGTACAAGCCACCCTACACTACGGAGATCATTTTAACTGGTCATTTCATTGTAGTCTACGCCGACGCGACGGAGTCGCGGCAAACAGAATAATATTGAATGTCGATCGGCATCTATGTCACGTGTCTGCAGCGGAGGCGAACGAAATTTTACAGTTCGTGATATGAAATCCCTCTTTTATTATCATTTTTGCTACGGATGCTAGTACTACGTTGAGTAAATATTGTAAAAATAAGATATATTTTTGAATATTTTCCTTTAAAAACTGACCTTAATAGTTGAGTACTTAGGGGGAAGTCCCCTAGTGGCGGACATATAAGGTTTTCCGGAAATAAAATTAAAACTACTTCGAGAAATAAGTATTTATTTATGAATTAGTTAAATTAATAAAATACAAAATCAAAATCAATTAACAAAAATACAACTTCTGCGTAAACATAGTCTAGGAACGTTAATTAAGTTTTGGTAAAAAAAATTAAGACTTTAAAATTGGCACCTAGTACCGGACAGGTTAATCTTCAAACCCCGAGCGCCGGACACTCTTAATAAATTGTGCATCTATCATTTTAATTAGGTATCTCCACATTGCGGAACGTCTGCACATGCTTCATGGGCCCATTCTTGGCAGCTGGAGCATTGTAACCAGTGCTCGTCGTGGTCCTCTAAAATGTTGTCAATCGCAGTTTTTAAGCTTTGCTGATCCCATTTTTCTTTCTTTTGTCTTTTCCATGTTGAAATATCTTCCTCCTTCTATTCTGCAAAACAACAAACAATCATTATTATGATATAAGTATAAATGCTTAGTAAAAAGCCAACTTATAAACTGTCCGGTGGTAAGGGGACACCTTTGTGTCCGGAGGTAGGGGACAGGGAATGTCCAAAATTACGTATTTCATACTAAAACTGTTTAGGTAATTAATAAAAACTTTTACAATTTACGAATTATAATGGAACACTGTCTTTATTAACAAATTACAAAAACAATTAAACCCAAAACCATAGCAGTTCTACTCACTTGAAATTTACGTGACGCAACGCTTTCCTGCTAAAAACAGCAATTCACCTCTCCCACCTCAGTTGTGCGTCTCACTGGCAAACCGCGTCCCGTGATCCTGTATCACTACGTTCCCCCGCGCCCCTTTCACCGATATTTGAATAGATCGCGTTGTCGTTTGTCGAGATAGTACGAGTGTCCGACGCTAGGTGCCGTCCGGCGCTACGGGACTTCCCCCTACGTGTTTTTAGTATTTACATGTTCGACTTTTTTTAGAAAGTATGTAACTTTGAACAATATCTGCCGATGACTTCATCCGCATCGAACAGTGTCATCCATAATGCGAGTCCACGTCAGTCAAACACTACAAGCACTGGTTCAACAGTTGGATGCACCTCATCGGCAATTCGTTAATCCTACTTCCTACTAATATTATAAATGTGAAAGTTTGTGAGGATGGATGGATGTTTGTTTGTTACTCTTTCACGCAAGAACTACTGAACGGATTTTGATGAAACTTTACAGCAATATAGCTTATACATCAGAATAACACATAGGCTACTTTTTATGCTAAAAACGCGGGCGAAGCCGCGTGCGGCAGGTAGTTTTCTACAATCCATACGTTCCGATGCCGACCAAGCGGACGCACAGCTTAAGGAATTACATCAGCAGTCTTCTTGTCAGCTGTTAACATCACACTGCGACCATCAAAACGTTTGCGCAACGTAGTAATTGGGGCCATTATCCATGTAACAAAGGACAAATTAATAGAAGAAGAATATCTAATGTCTGTCCAATATATTTTCTATAATAAGTTCATTTATTACAGTGACCTGCCAATAGATCTAATTTATTACAGTGACCTGCCAATAGATCTAATTTATTACAGTGACCTGCCAATAGATCTACGTTTAGCAATGAACGTTTGCAAGCAGATACTTAAGTATTATGTTTTGTTAATAAACACCACATGTATATTTCCTTATTGCTATCAATTAGAACGTACATATATGCGGTATTCTGCACTATTTGTCCTTATTTATAAGACCTTTTAAATATAAATTTAATAGTACCTTACACTAAATTCAAATAGTTAAAAAATACAACAAAAGAAAGAAAACATTTATTTTGGACTCGCACAAAACATAATAGACGATAACAAGTACAAAAGACAACAAGAAGCAACAAAAAAGGTCCCTGTCGCAGTATGAAGCATTAAAATAATAGTAATAGTCAATACAGCATCAAAGGACGTTGGTAGTTTTGGGCTTGTTAAGGTACAGTAATAAAAGCTTAACCAAAAATAAAAATATATTTTAATTGTTCTTTGCCTAATTTATCTTAGAGATTAAGAATTGGAATCAAAAATCGAAATAAATAAGAAATAAAATGATTATGCCGTTGACATTTTGAAAAAAACCAATAAAACAAAAACGAGTGCATGCTGGCTGGCGCATGCCTCCATAGAATATCATGTCGACAGCAACTAAAACCTTTGAATTGAGAACTCATTAGTCGGGCTATACTTCATTGGATCATTCACACCATACTTAACCTTACTGTCACAAATACGAAGATTTCACTTTAACCCAATTACGTACAAAAACAAATAAAAAATGAATTTAAATACTCTTTAAATACTCGATCACACCAAACTAATTTCATATTAGGTATCTGTACCGACATACACAATCTGAAGCCCAGCGTTCTATGGGCGTCTGCCCTTTCTAGTGTCATTTACTGATGAACTCTTTTTATTTGGGACTAGCACTTCGCCCGCGACTTCGTCCGCGTGTCCCACAGGAACAGTGCATTTTTTCGGGATAAAAAGTAGCCTGTGTTACTCAGTGATAATGTAGCTTTCTATTAGTGAAAGAATTTTTAAAATCGGTCCAGTAGTTTCGGAGCCTATTCAGTACAAACAAACAAACAAAAAAATCTTGCCTCTTTATAATATTAGTATAGATAACAATCGTGCATCTTATACATTATAATTTCGTTATCAAATCGACTAAAATATTTACCCCTTACTTATAAAAACTTGTCACTTCAAAACACTGATATTATATGTATAACTATCCTTGTCATTTCTATGCCAATGAATAAAGATGACAATTGACTTAAGAGCTATTTTAGTTAAATAACGTTTAATCATCGTTTAGGTATGAGTAAGTAAGTAGGTTAGACTTAAAAGTAATACATAATATTGTCACTAACCATTACAATTACTATTTCATAGTATCGCTTACTAACCGGCTTGCAAGAAATTGACAAAAATAGATAATAGTAAGAACAGTAGGTACTCAAGGCATTATTATCAACCTATTCACAGCAGAATTTACAATTAATGTTGACATCGAAAGTTCAACTGGCGATAATAACCGACTTCCTCGTTAGTATCGAGCCGTCAGTGCCACAGTTATGAACTATGGAGATCTTATTAAAAATAATTATTGTTTTAAGTCTAATAATTACTGTTGTAGTAGATGCAAGTGTTGTTATCAATCGGTACGATGATGAGTGTGAACTAGATGTAGAGCTAGTGGAAGAAATAGCATCCTATGAAAATGTAACGAAACATATCATGAATGAAATTAGAACGAGTTTTGGACAGACCATGTATCAAGAGTGAGTGAATATAGTAATAGGAGTAATTTTAATATAACTTGTAAACTAACAGAAATAAGTCAATAAAACTAACATAACTATAGTAATAATTTTATTTCTGACCTTTAATAGAGTTTTAATTGAGGAGTTAATGTAAACGTAAAGTTCTTATTGTTTCAATTTAACATTTTTTGATTAAGAAAAGTTATGGAACCCTAAGCAAATTAATTGTAACTTTTGTGTTGATAAAAAGAATTCGTTTTTTGCAAAATCAAAACATAATTCTGCTAGAATTATATTTATTTATAACTTTTAGGAAGACTATCTGCTATATTAGACCATGTTAATATCATACTTTCTATTTATTTATAATTATATTAACTTTCAGATACACACGCTTTATTGACAAATTCGGTGCTCGTCCATCAGGCACAGACGTTTTAGAAAGGTCGATAGATCATATGATTAATCTAACTAAACAAAATGGTCTAAATGATGTCACAACTGAGGAATTTGAGGTAAATGTTACAGCTTAATTAAAAATGAAGAATGTAAAAAACATATTAGATTACCTACTTTATTAGAACGTTTAATATTTCAGTAAATAAATATGAATATATTCTGTGATAGAAGCTATATTTTGTATAAGATGAAGCTGAATTGGGCACGTACCTACAAGGAAATTGCTATACGTGCCGTTGGAAAGTAGTATCAATAATGATGTCCTATTTACAGCGCTTTGTCCTAAACTTATATACCTACTTCTACCTACAATCCATTCAATTTGTCGTAGGTATGTACAATAATTTTATTGTACATAACCGTAATTAATATTTTTTTTTAATATTTTCAGGTACCACATTGGGTACGTATGCACGAATCTGGTGCTATGCTGCAACCTCATGCCAAAAACATCGCTATATTAGGATTCGGTTCAAGTGTTAGTACACCACCAGAAGGCATCACTGCTGAAGCAATAGTGATAAACAGTTTTGATGAGCTTGAGAGAACTGATAAAAAATGCATTGAAGGAAAAATAGTTGTATTTGACGCACATTATGTAACTTATGGCGACACCGTTGTTTATAGAAGTCAAGGTGCTTCAAAAGCGGCTAAAAAAGGTGCTTTGGCAACTCTAGTTAGGAGCATAACACCTTTTTCCATATACTCTCTACACACAGGAGCGCAGTATTACGAAGATAATGTACCAAAAATACCAACAGCTGCTATTACTCTTGAAGACGCAGATTTAATGAGGAGACTACAAAATTATGGAGAGAAAATTGTCCTCCAAATAAATATGTCTAGTACATCGGATACAAAAAAATCTAGGAATACGTTAGTAGATCTAAAAGGTAGAGAACATCCTGAAAAGTTGGTTATCGTATCTGGTCATATAGATAGTTGGGATGTAGGACAAGGGGCGATGGATGACGGTGGTGGCATGATGATTAGCTGGTTCGTTCCAGTCATACTAAATATCTTAAAACTGAAACCTAAAAGAACTATCCGTGCTATTTTGTGGACTGCCGAAGAACCTGGCTTGGTGGGAGCTCAAGCATATTTAAAGAAACATATGGATGAACTTCAAAATATTAATTTCATAATGGAATCTGATGAAGGGACATTCAAGCCATTAGGGTTAGACGTGGCTGGGTCTAAAAAAGCCCGTTGCATTGTAAAGGAAGTGCTGAAACAATTTACACCAATAAACAAATTGGAGAATAGTGGATACCCAGGATCTGATATCGTTATATTTGTACGACAGGGAGTACCCGGGGCATCACTGCTGAATGAAAATGAGCGGTACTTTTGGTACCACCACAGTGAAGGTGATACAATGAATGTTCAGAATATGAAAGATGTGGTTGACTGTGCCGCGTTTTGGGCAGCATTTTCCTTTGTTATAGCTGATCTATCTATAGATATACCTCGTCAATAGATTTAATTAGAAAATGAAAGTCATTATTTGAGTAGGAGAATATAGTGTTTGAAAATTTAAACAACTAGTGAAAACCAACGCTGTTGCACATTTTTTAAAAAATAACAACGATATACTATCTACTTGCCTATTACCTACTACCCTACTATCTATGGAATGAGAGATGCTCTTAATCTTTCTACATAAACCTTCTATTTAAATTGAAACCTTAATTATTCCGAAAACATAGGTATCCGTAAAATCTGTTCTTCTCTTCACATGTACATAAGTAGATTTATTTTCTGTCGCGTAATCAAAACGTAAGCCCGAGGCGTCTCTTTGTACATTTGTGACGGGAATTGTGCTACCGCGGCCTTTGAAATTCAATAAATTGTAACTATTGCCACAAAAAATGCCATGTCATCGAACGCCTGTTTTGATGTGTTTTTGTTTGCGCTGCCAGCAAAAGCTGTGCCATTTTGGGAACACTTCGCGAACCTTACTGCTTTTGCCGGTGATTACAGAATATTATTTTGTTTCGACATCTTTGTTGTTGTCACACTGGCTGAAAATAAACTACGATTCGTCAGTGGTCGTGGGTTCGATTTCCATTCATGTCGGTTTTCTTTAAATTTCTAATGAATAAAAATAGTGCTACAACGAAATCAGAAATGGCTTCAGCAGAAAACTTGCCATACAACCAAAAAAAGGTTTTTTATTTATAAAATATTCTACATCAGTTTCATACGTGACCTCATTCTTCAAAGGGACATAATGAAGTCATATTTTCTCGTAAGCATGGAATAATACAGGTATTGTATTATTATTAAGAGCTGTTACCATTATTGGAGTGTTTCTTTTTAAATTCTTGTTGGCGTGTTTGAAAACATTTCTCGGTTATCCTTTTCGTGTTATAGGCGTACATTTGTGTGACACGAGTGATAACCTGCGTGTTGGGGTGAAACTGTCGGATTGTGTGTGGCATGAAATGTGCCTATGTCGGTTGCAGGTCTGAACGTCACTTTGAAATGCTCAATAGAGTGTTACTTTTGCCTTTCTTTTATAGTTTGTTGTTTATGGGAAATATGGAATATATCAACTTCTATACTGTAGGTAACGTATCTCTTGTCTAGTAATGGAAATTAAATTAAAAGGGGTTATAATTTAAATATACCAACGTCTATATTTCTATGATCTATTGCGTAAAGTAAAGTGAAAGTAAAAATGCAACCCGTTGAATTTTGAGGCTCTAATTGCCCTCTCAAAACGCAAATGAAAATGATGCGTAAGTGAGATTTTATAGCAAAACACCCCAAAGTCGTAAGGGCTGTACATAAACTTGGCAAATCAAGTAAAGGGTTACGGCCTTTCAAAAGTAATGAACCCTAACAATTTTATACTAGGTTACTTTGTTTTATTTTTGGCATATTTACGTAGTCAGTCATTTCAATAGAAAATTAAGTTTTGATGTATTATTCATTACCATCATCACCGTCGTCGTCATTATCATCGTGATAATTATCTATAAGAACTTTTATTATAAAGAGGTAACATTTGTTCGTTTGCAAGATAATCTTCGAAACTACTGATCCGATTCTGAATATTCTTTCACTAACATAAAGCTACATTATTCCTGAGTGCTACAGTACAGGCTACTTTTTATTCCGAATAAATGCTCGATTCCTATCGTTCAAAGAGGCTATCGCCCTATGGCCTTTTACACATTATAAGAAAATGTCTTGTGTCTCTTATGAGAAATATCTTATAAGACATTCAGACGCATTGGTTGTTTTAAGAGACCATTCATATTGGAAGATATTTTTTTATCATAATGTGCAATAAAATATCTAAGTCTTAGCAACCTATATGTTACGACATTATCACCTCATGAGTTCTAATTCCGCACCGTAATACTTACACTATACAAAAATAAAAAGCAAAGTTTTTATAAAAAACCGGACAAGTGCGAGTATGCCTCGCGCCCTAAGGGTTCCGACATAAAATCATAGATGGCGCTACTGCATACTTCCAATTGGCGCCATCTATGAGCAGCTGGCTTATGGTCCGGTGACTGACGGCGGACAACAAAGTGATCCTATAAGGGTTCCGTTTTTCCTTTTGAGGTACGGAACCCTAAAAATGTTATAAAATATAAATGTACGACTATGTAACTTTAACAAAACATATAAATGTATTAAATAAACCACCAAAATAAATTTAATCTCACACTAACACATAATTTTATGAGAAAACTTCCCATTTACTAAAGCGAGGGTCATCATTCATGTTTATCTGATTTGTAGTTTACAAAGCTCTGTAGTAGGTCGTGAGTACTCGCGGGTCATTAAAATTTGTATAACGATAGCATGGTAGGTTAAAAATTAAAGTATAGGTATTGTACATCTATAGAACCAAAACAATATGTAACAAAAAAAGTGAAAAACTGGAAAAGTGCGACTACGACTCGCACCCTGAGGGTTCCGAATTATGCAATAGCGCCTATTACATTATAGTAGATATGCTATATCTTGATCATAGATGGCGCCATTGCATACTTCTAGTGGCGCCATCTATGAGCAAATGGCTCCACTCATGGTCATGACGAGTTCCGTTTTTCCCTTTGAGTTACGGAACCCTAAAAATTACTTATTTTTTATACTACAGCTGTCGCTAGAATCAAATGAGGCGTTTTTAGCAGGCCAACGGATGGTCAAATTATAGAAAGTGAATATCTGCTGCTATCGCTACCTGCATCACCTTGAGAATTGCCAGCGCCATGTCGTCCTTAAAGATAACATTAAAAAGTCTCAAATGGCTGTGATTTGTTCTACATTTCAAGATTTTGGTAGTAAATGACCAAACACAGAGCGGGTATATTACAATAGGCTCCACAGAATGATGCTTAGTAAGTATTACTTACAACCTAAGTACCTCACTCCTCAGCCATGCAAGGAGAATAGCATGGCTGAGCACTATTAAGGCCAATTGGACTCTACTAGTCAAAATGTACAAGGATTTTACTTTACTTTAAATAGGTAATGTATAATGAGAAGACGATCTTTGAAAATTAAAACTAATGGAAAAATAGAGGAGCTACGGGCTCAAAAGTGCTTGGGAGGGGGAATTCTTCGACCTTGTTGTGCAAAACGGATAATATATGTAGGTACCTACTGAAAACTATGGAGTAACTAAGCATTTTTACATATTTATGACGTCACGTGTTAGTGGTGCTATCGTTTTCTAGCAACATAATATTATTTTAAAACGCTGATAACTTGGCCATTTGTTAATATATTTCATTATTTTTTTCACAGTTGCTTATCTTTTGCTAATCGATTCTGAATCTATAAAAAAAACATAATCCAATACGCTATTGTCTACTTTTTCCCCATGTCATGAGTAGGGTTGCCATATTTGGCTAGGCTCGTGTCGGGACGTAAAGAGAGAGAAAAAAAATATATTTTATTTATAAAACGATCACAAATTCTAATGTAATCTAATTCTAATTCTAATGTAATGTAATGTAATGTGTAATAATCTACATATAAGTAAGAAATTGGTATTTTAAAGCAATCTAAAATTTAGATTTG
Source organism: Thalpophila matura (assembly GCA_948465475.1). Lineage (NCBI taxonomy): Eukaryota > Metazoa > Arthropoda > Insecta > Lepidoptera > Noctuidae > Thalpophila > Thalpophila matura. The sequence continues at coordinate 5,426,240 of OX419183.1, read as the reverse complement.
ACACAGTCTGAACAGTAGGTATTTTTTTGTATCTTAGATTTCAACTGTGTCTTGGTATTTTTCGCATATTATAATTTAATTAACACTTGTATTATTATAATTTTAATATCAATAAAGGACTTATATCGTAACAGATATCATATTTCATACGATAAAATAATATCTCCAACACCTAAAGACTGAATTACAGCTAACTGAGCTATATTTATAGCTGACGGCTAATTAAATAAGCCCACACTAGTTCTAATTAGGTTGTGTGAGGATTTATTAGAATTCCGAGGACAGGGTGCGCAAAATGAGGTAGGATACGTTCTCGTATTACGAAATATTCAACCATTGACTTAATATGGGAGCAGGTGTTGCATGCCAGCTTATTTTGTTTCCCAATACAGAGCACTTTTTTATAATGCAAAATTGGTACAGCAAATTCACCCCCTAATTTCTTCACGCTATAAAATCATCTTAGAATAAAAACAGTCTCGGTGTTTTTGTCGTAAGCGTGGCTGCTGTGATCGTGAGGTTTTAAGTCCAATTCCCAAGTTGGGGAAAGTATTATTGGGTTTTTCTGTCAAAGCGACTTAAAAAAAAAACAAAAAAAAAACAGTATAAATGAAGTATAAAGTAAAACCTGGTACGAGGTCAAAAGGTTCCTATCTCAGCATAGTGCTACGCCATTTCAAAATAAATGCTGCAACGCTGACATAGTCTGATAGGGCCTAACATGAACACAGTAAGGGATCTATGACACAAGCTATTAGGCCGCGGCCGCACTGGTACGGCGACAGCGATGCGGCCTTAGTGAGCGTAGGCGATGTTGAAACTACATCCCTGAGATGTCGCTAGCGATTTTTAAGCGTAGTTAATGTCGCAACTGTACAGCCGTGACATCGCAACTATACCTACCGCCGCAGCATAGAACAGTCAAAGCTTGGAATGACAAAGTAGCCAGGGGCGGCGACTAAGTGACCGAGACGCCACGATTCGGTCGCGTTAACGCTACGACATTATTGTGATCAGTGTCGCGATGTTTTCGCAGCGACGTCGCTACAATCGTTCGGTCAACGTCGACACCCAAAAATCGCTTTTGTGATAGGTCCCTAAGTTTAGTGGGTACTCAGAATTTAATGTAGGCTCTAACTATTTCAGTTATGAAAAGTAGAATTTTCTCAGAAACTGACTAAATAAATTATTCGCAAAATAACGTTGTCGAGAAAACACTAGTAGCATCAGTAGTGTTCAAGAAATCCTAACATTTATTTATGTAGATCCCAAGGTTTGCTCTAGCTGATTCAATTATTGGAAAAGGGTAGTGGAGTTACGGATCAAAATATTCTTTTACTTACATGAAATATATCATGTCTAATATGATATCTTTTTTTATCCTTTTACTGATTTATGATACAAGTATGTTTCGATAGTATACTAGTTCGGAAATCAAACCCTTATAAATTGTCCCACCAAACCTAACTTTTTAGAATTGAGATTCAGTGTGTCATTTCCTTTAGACTTTTAGCCATTATTCGGGGATCATGATAATAATTATGTAGAATTATTGAAAAAAAAAAACGATGATAATTTGTAATTAACGATTTTTCAATGTTTTCTTTTACTTATGCTGTGATCCTTGCTTCTTGCCGAAGTATCCTTATTTTGATTTATTTGCGGGTGTCAAAATGTGCGCCCTAAAGGGCCGTAGTTTTTTGTTGCGTTGACTTAGAAGCTTGATTTTTTTATAGCTCTAAGGGTCCGTAGACCAAAGGACAAACAGACGGACAACGATGTAACCCTATAAGTCGGGACGGGAGAGGGAGAGATTCTCCCGTCCAAGCCGCCGCGGTAGACGCTCCGGGCGTCGGGAGCCGCGTGACGACTCCCGGCCACCGTAGGCGCGGGCCTGCGGGCGGTGAGTAATGGGTAGCTCACCGTCCGATCAGGACCAGGCCCGTGCCGAACGGCGCGTACGTGTTCCACGCGCGCCTCAAAGAGATGTCAGCATCGAAGAGGGGGCCCACTAGGGCCCAAGCCTGCCGGGAAAGCGGGATTGTCCGAAAGGGATACCGCTGACCCGGACAAAAGGGCTAAGGAAGGAACACGGGTGGGTTTTAGTCAGTAAGAGTCTGACACTCCCTTCCGCTCCGCCCAGAGCGGGAGGGGTCATTTGATGATATCCCATCCTCAAAAAAAAAAAAAAAAAGAAAGAAAACCCTATACGTTCCTTTCAGTTACGGAGCTCTAAGAACTTATTTTAATTTGTCTCCAAAATCTCTCACTCTCTTGATAACTTTTCTTTTTTTCTTTTCGTGCGTTTCGTTTTGTGCAGTCTCAGCCTCGTCATCTTTCAGAATTAAAGGTCTATTGATGCTACTTAAAATCTTACTTAATTTGAATTTACCTAAACTTTGTTCGAGAACTGTTATTTACCTGTATACTACTATTATGTTGTGTAAATAGATGCTCCACACTACAGACCCAGTGGATTTAGAGCCGAGATAATTACATGAGCCTCATGTGGACATACCGACTGCCCAATCCAACTTGATTAAGTAGTTGTTATACAAACCTACAAGTTATGTTGTTAGAAGTTCTATTAGAAAAACTAGCTCTATTTGATTTATTTTAAACTTCCTTTTTTTACCAACCGACTTCAAAAAGAGGAGGAGGTTATACCTACATTCGGCAGGTTTTATGTGTTTTTTTTTTTCATTTGGTAGAGGAAGTTCGCGAAGTTAGAAATGTTATTAACTTAAATTTGGTCTAATTCATAATTATTAATTCCATTCATCATTTTATAGTATTTAAGCTTTTTAGGGTTCCGCAGTAAAACTAGGAACCCTTATAGTTTCGTCATGTCTGTCTGTCTGTCTGTCTGTCCGTCCGTATGTCACAGCCATTTATTTCCGAAACTATAAGAACTATACTGTTGAAACTTGGTAAGTAGATGTATTCTGTGAACCGTATTAGGATTTTCACAGAAAAATAAAAAAAACAATAAATTTTTGGGGTTCCCCATACTTAGACTGAAACTCAAAAATTACGCGACTCGCACTTGGCCGGTTTTTTTAAACATTTATTAAGAAACGTATTTTTTAATAAGAAGCAATGTCCGCTATGAAATTAGTTTATCGTTATATTCGTTATTTTAGAAAACTAGAATCTTAGGACATGTCTCAATTTTTTCCAACAAAATTCCTCATAATTTATTTTAACCTAATTCATCTCCTCTTGTTCTTTATCATAATTATTTACTACCAGGATCACCGTGGGTGATAAAATTAAGCCCAAATACGACAAAAGGCATTTCATCCTGACGTCAGGTATGAAAAAGATTAATATTCCGCGGAGGTTTCGTGAACTATGTTCAATATTGTGTGTGCGTAGTATGCGTGCCAGAGCACATCCCTCGCGAATTAGTGCCGACGCACTGTGGGCTCCAAGGCATCGCTAGCAAGACAAAACTATTTTTTAGGGATGTTATGGATATGAAATTTCGATGGATGTGGATACGGATATATGAATAATATTAAGTCGGTTTCAGATACAGTTACGAATATGAAATTATTTCAGATTATCCCGTAGTTTCGGTTACGGATATTACATTTTCAAGAAATTTTAAAAGTTAAATACATATAACGTGTCGCATTTAGACTCCGCCCCTGCTCGATTTTTTTTGAAACTTTATATATCAGATTCGGTTACGGTTACGGGTAGAATTTTATTTCGGATATCCGATAGTTTCGGTTACGGTTACGAAGCTGTTACGGTTACGGCTGTACGGTTACATCCCAGCTATTTTTATGTTATTTGATAATAGGCTTGCGTTTGACCACCATCTCCCTTGATGTTGAATGATGGATGATCTACGATGCCGATGGAGCACGCTTACCTAGAAGAAACCAATTCACTCATGACTTGAAGACAGTAAGTATCGGGGAACACCCACTCAGGCAGCGCATTCCACTGTTTGGCGGTTTACACAATTACAGTTATACTTGTTAGTTACCAGTATAATAATATAGGCTTTCGAGATAGCACAATAGGCTATGATTAATTCCTGAAAGATACTCAAGTTCTTTTATGATTTTATTTTACAGTTAACAATTACTAAGTAACTGTACTCACATAACAACAAATCTTCATAACAAATTATGACGTCCTGACGTAGGTATTCTTTTATTAACCTGTCCCATAACATACTTTCACGCAAACTGTTGTATGCGATATACGTCAAGGGAACGTGACATTTTTACCCAGACAATTTGGTGATGAAAACACTGTGCGACGGCGGCGTTATTGCTTTATATCAGCGTCGTCTCTCTTGTCAAATAAAGCACATAGTTTATCCAACACTATGAAGAAACAAATCTTACATAGGTTGAATTTTTGAAACCTATTAGTAAACATTAGCAACCTTACCACAAAAAAATAGACACGCGTTAAACGCGCATGCTACCAAAAATAATACACACTTGTTTAAGACAAGTTAGTGCTAAAACAAGTGCGTATTATTTTTGGTAGCATTCGCGTTTAACGCGAAACTATCTTTTTTGTGGTACGACCCTAGGTATACAGGGTGGCAGGTTAGACAGTGGAAATATTTTAAGGGGTCATTGTACCCATCATTATGAACAACATTTACTATGGGACCAAATCTGCAATCGCGAAAAAAAAATCAGCTGTTCCATACATTTATGTTCACAAAACTCAACAAAATGTATGGAACAGCTGATTTTTTTTTCGTGAATTCAGGGTTGGTCCCATATTAAAAGTTCATAATGATGGGTACAATGACCCCTTAAAATATTTCCACTGTTTAACCTGCCACCCTGTATAATGTTGCAGTTTTGTATTCTCAGGTTGTAAACTTTAAGTTTGTTAAAAAAATGTAAAATTCTTCCTTCCCGTCTTTTGGAGCCATTTTAACAGCCAGCATGACTGCATGAAGTTCTATATAATTCGTGTACCTACATAATCAACCTGCATTGTTCCCACTTCTGAGGCTCAACCTGTGACGGAGTCATCCTTCTTTCATCATTTAGTGCTGGCAATCTTCCATTGCTGGCCACTTTATTCATCCCATTCTTCTAAATTCGGTTTAGATTTTAACTTTAAAATTTCAAAATTAGAACATCTCATATTTTTTTGCATTGTTTCGTCATTCTTTGTCTGGTCTCCAACGACATCACTGGTGACCGCTGAACCGCTGTATAACTGTTATTATTTATTACCTACTACCTATTTATCGAGTGTGCAAAGCTATAAGCAAATAGTCTCTTTTTGTAACAGTTATTTTTATACCTCTGTGTAACGTTATAAAGTGCAAAAATACAACCTACGTCTCGCAATATACCTCTCCAACCATCCTGCAGTGTTTTATTTAAATAACATCAAGATTTGTGTCTGTAGAGGCTCCCTCCGATAGCTAGCCGAGGCTGAGAGGACAGAGGAGGGAGGCCCTCCGCGACAAACCCATCCCCTCCCCCTCCCTTCTTCAAGAGGGAACTCATGTATGTGTAACTTCAACGCGTGTCGTCGCATATTCCGCGGGTATTAGCAGCCGACGTTATAGCTTCATTACCGAGCAGCTCTCGACTGACTTACAGCAAGGCTGTCTAACTTAGAAGGACGTATAAACAGCTTGTTCGAAGGTTTTATAAATATTACTGTCGATAACCTTATTTCAACAATTTTATAAGTCCAATGACAATATGAATCTGTTTCATTCAGAGCAAGCCGCGCAATCGAAGTTCCGAAGTTCCGTTCTCGTGAACTAGTTATAAAATTATAAATAATTTCGTTTTACTGTCACACCTATTCGCCTATTCAAAATATGTAGATAAATACTTACAGTGAATAAAGGAATAGCTATCACAAAGTAAAACAAAATTATTTATAATTTTGTTACTATTTTATTATACCACCTTCCCTTGACCCTTCGCCACTGGTAGACGAATTCAAGGATATTTTGTTGTTGAAAAACTAAGTTATTATTATTATTCGCAAATTTTATGACTGAGCTAATTCTACAAAATTCCTATAGTCTATAGACTCTATAACATTCATGTAGACCGGTAATGGTCTGAAATTGCCAAGACGCCCTGAACAAATTTTCTGTGTAATAGGCCGATGAATATACCTACGCCAGGCTAATGCTTTTAGTAAATCTAGTATGGACTGGAATCAATTACCTAAAACTTGATAATTCCAATCATAACCCGCGAATTATTGACCTGCAATAAGCTAGCTACAGCACATATAACCTGTAGAACAAACAACCGCCTTAAAAAAATAAACGAGCCATCCGCCAGAGATATTGCTTTATTCGAAAAAAAATATATATAACAAAAACGTCCCATTGCAAACATTATATTTCATAATCACGTGTGCAAAATAACACTGACCACATGAAAACTAATTTAAAATTCATCCCCATAACCCTGCCTTCATTTTTTAAAAGCAAGCGAAAAATGTTTGCCACTGTAAAATTAATTAAAGCTACGTTTGGGCCTCATGTGTGTAGATTGAAAGAAGATTATAAAACAAAAAGAACATCACTTTGATCTTGTAACCATAAAAAAATAAAACTCCTTTGATAAATACAGTTCAGTAATTATAAGTGACGAGGATTATTTTCATTCTTGAAACCACTTTAAAAAAAGTAAGACGTTTTTAATTCGGCGCGTAGTTATGTATTTTTAGGGTTTCGTTTAGGGTCAAAACGGAACATCGCAGACAAAAAACACTCATAGAAAACAGAACTCACTATCTAGGTAGGTACTCATATATTTATGTAACACCACTGGGCCTCTAATCTCGACTGGAAAAACACTTCGCTGAAGATTGACGTAAATAACGACGGGAAATAATATTTTTAGGCACTGTCGCAACAAACCGTTGGAAAATTTCCAGTGTCCGAAACGCGACTAAATCTTATTGAAGCTAGCGCAGCGGAATATTCTGGAAAATTCTTAGTCGGTACACGAAACTACACTAAACCTTGTTCTCGTTATATTTCCAGTCCTTGTATTAGTCCTTGTATCTGTGTCAACAAAGAGATACCTAGTGCTGTCCTACAAAATAAAATAAAAAAACGTATACATATACTCAGAGGCACAATTAACCGGCCACCTATGTTTAGTGTCACCACGTTTGCTTTCGAAATCGTAAAAATGCTTCGGGAACACAAATCAGAAAAGCAGTGACAGTAATAAGTGTTTAATTTATTGCTATAGTAGCTAATTATGAAGTAACATTCATCATGATATGCTTTATTTAACTTAAACAAACGTGGTGACACTAAACATAGGTGGCCGGTTAATTGTGCCTCTGAGTATATAAAAATATATATATATATCCACAAAATAAAATATAGTGTTACCAGTCTAGCTATTATTATACTCCTTACAGTCGTTCAAAGAAAAGATTTTCGTTGGTCAATTGTGTGGAGGGAGTGGGGGGTTTAGGTCCCCAACTGCCATACACACAGCCTGGGACCTTGACACATTGTTATTTAAATATGTTAAACATTTTGACAGTTCAAATGTATGGGCACAACAGTGGCGAAGGGTGAGGGGAAGGGGGTAGGTAGGTACAATAAAATAATGACAAAATTATAAATAATTCCGTTTTCTTATACAGGGTAAAATTAAAACCGGTGCGGATATTTTAGGAGGTGAAAGTACTCATGAATATGATCAACTTTTATTATGGGACCGACACTGAAATATGAAAAAAAAAATCAGCTGTTCCCTACAAAAATGCACTACAACATGATCAAAATGTATGGAACAGCTGATTTTTTTTTTTCATATTTCAGTGTCGGTCCCATAATAAAAGTTGATCATATTCATGAGTACTCTCACCTCCTAAAATATCCGCACTGGATTTCCACTATCTAGCCTGCCACCCTGTATAATCATCTTGAATATGCGAATAGGTATGACTTAAATAAAACGGAATTATTTAAATTATAACTTTGTTACTATTTTATTGTAGCGACTTCCCCTCACCCTTAGCCACTGAACCACAGTAAGGTCTCTCTACACTGTAGTTTTACTATATTCAAAAGAATGTTGTATAAAACTCTCACGTCTATAGTGATTTATAGAGGTTTAGCTTTCCTAATAAATACGATCCCATACATCATCCGACTATGGATTTATTGCTTATTTCTCACCATCCGACGAAACGATACGTTTCATTTAAGCCCCCTTTGTAATACGTTTTGGTAGCCACAAACTATGTTTGATTGTTATTGGATATTTGGAAAATGGCTAAACAATTTAACGTATTTTTCAAAATCAATTGGTAATCTGTCGGAATGTGTCTAGAATTTATGCTTCTTAGATTTTATTCGCTCATTCCTTCCACGTCATACCAGTATTTTACCTCTAAATAAAGGTAAAGCTTATATGTATAGTCATCGCATAAATATGCGTAGATACACCTACTACACTCACTCACACCATAAATTCTCATTTAAAATAAAAAAATTAGCTCATTTCTAAGACTTAATTTAGCTCTAACATACACATTTATGCCTAAATATCAGTCTAATAATTTAACGTGAATACTGCCACACCTCTCAGCCACTCTTTTACCCTCTGTGTTTCTTGTCGGCAAGAGCTACGTACCTACCTATATAGTTTTATTTTTAATGTTTTTGTTTTTAAGGATTTTTTTATATATTATATTCAGCTGCCTGTATTTTTAACATTGCCCCACACTTGCAATTTCTCAATTCAAAGGTTTTAGTTGCTGTCCACATGATACTCTATGGATGCACGAGCCAGGGCGCGTGCACCCGTTCTTGTTTTATTGTTTTTTTGAAAATGTCAACGCCATAATCATTTTATTTCTTATTTATTTCGATTTTTTATTTCAATTCTTAATCTCTAAGATAAATTAGGCAAAGAACAATTAAAATATATTTTTATTTTTGATTAAGCTTTTATTACTGTACCAGATCAAGCCCAAAACTGCCGACGTCCTTTCTCATGAACATTTGTTCATGAGAGATTTGTGTGAACCAGCGAGACGCAGCGCAGAACATTCCTGTCACTCACTTCACCTACCATGACGTCAAATTATGACCGACATTTATGACCGTTTTGCATAAAAATCTAATTATTACTATGGCATTACTTAATCGAATTTTTATGCAAATTATAATTCGGCGATATTCATTCGCGATAATCCATTACGATCATTAGCAATAACATCTATATCGTCAACTAAACGTATACCTAGGGAGACGTTACAGTGCTATAGCAACATTGCCATTAAGTAAGTGTATGGAATCTGTCACTATTGCTTTCAAAGCCGATTTATTATTTTGATCGAGTCCCATTTAAATTGAAAGCAAGAACAAACAAAGATGCCTCATTTGTAGAAATTGGTTCATTTCTCGCAAATATTACTACAATAATCGGTTTCTACTTTTGTCAAGATCAGAATAAATTACAAAAATAAATGTATCTATACGAATCTAAACGAAGCAATCATGTGGCCATCTGTTGTTCCTTTATTTCATTTACATAGCAACATAGCAAAATATTTTTCTTTTATACATAGTTATACTTTGTAGTTATCTAGTGAGTTCCAGCGAATGAGTTTTACAAACTGAATGGAAAGCGACACTATTGTATTCAAAGCTAAGCCGATCAGCGGAAGCGGTGTTACAGTATATTTTTCATATTTAATCCATCCACTCGGTGCTGATGAAAATACCAACAATGGCACAATATCGATGAATTTTTAGTGCCGCAATATTCATGCATTCAATATGAATTTATTGTTCGGGGTAACAATTTTCTAACTACAACAATGGCTGTTGATAAATGGTAATTTTGTAATTTATTATCGTTTTATATTAATTTCTGCCGGGAAATGAAACCATATGGGACCAGCTTTTTCCCGTGACTCCGTCCATCATTTACATCATAAAAGGAACCTCTGTACAACATTTCAGCTTTCTAAGTCCAAGAGTTTGAGCTGAGCTTTGATGAATGAGTGTGTGAGTCAAAACTTTTCTTTCTATACAGGGTGGCAGGTTAAACAGTGGAAATATTTTAAGGGGTCATTGTACTCATCATTATAAACAACTTTTACTATAGGACCAACCCTGAATTCGCGAAAAAAAAATCAGCTATTCCATACATTTATGTTCACATAACTCAACAAAATGTATGGAACAGCTGATTTTTTTTTCGCGAATTCAGGGTTGGTCCCATAGTAAAAGTTGTTTATAATGATGAGTACAATGACCCCTTAAAATATTTCCACTGTTTAACCTGCCACCCTGTATAATCGATTGTGTTTTTCAAATACGACAGACGAAGAGATATAATTATATTGATTATTAACACTGACAAAATTTTAGACTTCTGCCTCTCTCATCGAATACAAGCGTCATGTTATGATAAAACATTTTCACTACATATTATAAAACAAAGTCGCTTCCTGTCTGTCTGTCCCTATGTATGCTTAGATCTTTAAAACTACGCAACGGATTTTGATGCGGTTTTTTTTAATAGATAGAGTGATTCAAGAGAAAGGTTTATAGCACCAGTGCGACGCCGGGCGGATCGCTAGTAATAACTAATTTACCTACTCATCCCACATCATCATTTATTTTACGTAACACAGTTTGTAGAGAACGTCCGAGTACATTCGTTTCATTATAATAATTTTTCTGAGCGTACTAGAGACGTGACCAGGCATTAGAATGCCCTGGGAACTCGAATAACATCCGTGTGTAACCGCATAACGAAGTGGATTTAGCACTTCATTTGTATAGGTAGCACTTACGCGCAAATTACATTTTTATTTTAGAACTAATTTTATGCCAGTGTGGCTAACTACTTTGAGAATATCCTCGCATTGAACACGGTAAGGAAGAAGGTGACTGCATTTAATAGTATTATATGTAGGTGCCAATATTAGAAATTGTTCTGATTTATTTAAAACATATTAAAATAAAACCCCGTAAACTAACGCCCCCAGTGTGTGCATCATGTAAGATTTTTTTTAAACAAATATTTTCCTATATTTTTTAGATCTCCTAGTTCTTCCAACTGCACCCTGTTGCAACTAACCCCAGCCCACCATGCTGTAAATATAACTATAAAAATTGACCAACCACGTGATTAAATCTATTAATTATAAAATTATGGCCGTTCCCAATAACCCATCCATCAACTCTATCTCCTACGAGAGATCGATTTTTGACATTACTTCTTATTAGCTTAATATGTCAAAAATCGATTTCTATTAAGGGAAAGGTCCACTAGGGATGCACCGTGCACGTCGCAACGTATTTTTTCCAATCAAAAACAAAAGATAACAATAAACCAAAAATATGACCAAAGTAATCCTCAAAGTGCATACAACTCATTAGTAGCTACGATAAAAAGCTACATTTTGTATAGCACTTAAGATAAGACCATGTGCTCTGCCAGACGCAATTAACGACAGCGTGTGCTAGCTGCTATTTATCTATCGGAACGTTTAAGAGAACTTGGCGCTAACTGCCGTGCACCGTAATGTGCAGCGTCGGTGAAGGACTATAAGATTATTTTACGGTAATTTGGTTTGTATTTTTACAAAAAGGACAGCTAACTACCGGTTTTTATAAGGGAAATCAGTAACTATGATTACATCTCTGGTGCCTTTAAAATTGGTTGACCAAATATCCAATCATATCATTTGACATAGGTAAGTGCAAACTGTTTTAAGTACCTACGTCAAAAAAGTTTATTTTGTATGAGAATAATTATACAGAATAAAAAAAATGTGTTTGGCTTTTTTTTATATTAATGTTTTTCTTGTCAGAGTTTTTTGTTTCATGAAGCATTATTTTTTTTTTCCAATATTCAGATTAATTCAGGGGAAATATTCTTTGAGTAGGTAGGTACCTACTCTAAAGGTGCAGTTTTTAATTCAATCCCTAGAGAGGTAAACGGAGTTCATAAAGTTTGCTTGAAGAAAATAATGACATTGTGTTGTTTTCCAACTTAGTTCACAATAAAAACAAAACAGCATCTAGGACTGCACAGAGTGCACAGCCCAACAATACAGTCATAGCCAGCGATGCAATTAAACAGCCGCCAGCAACAGCTATTATCTTATGAATGCAAAGTATTACAGCCCATAACCCATTATCGACACCTGCAATTTAAAACATCGTAACTCACTTTTTAGCGAAATTGAGTTCTATACACAGCCTAACTAATAAAAAAATGCTCTATCGTTTGCGCTCACCCTCGTAGCCCAATTCACTCCCGTTATAATTTTAGCCAGCGTAAAAAAATTGTAACTAGTCATCCACTGACAGTGATAAAAAGGTATCTTTAGTTAGATACACTTTTTACCCGTAGTAAGTTTTAATAATTTTACAAAACAATAATTGTAACTTAATATGCAATTTTTTTATTTTTATATTTATTTTTTCGGTGAATATAGTTATAATCATACTAAATTGCATTGTATGTCTGAGTTACAATTGTAATTTGGAAAACCGTTTTTCGTGAAATATCATTGTAAGTCACAAAAATATATGAAATACATAAGTAAACAACGTATTAGTCATACTGGAATGTAGATTATACCTTTTTACTTGTATTTACAAAGTTGGAGGTCCCTAGGACTTATAGGAACAGAGTAAGAATTTTTTAAATCTTTGATTCGCTCTACTGAAAAGTTGGGAAAAATGAGTTACGATGTTTTAAATTGCAGGTGTCGTTATGTACTTTTAATGAACACTTACAGGAATGAGAAATAGACGAGGCTATCATTTGCATCAGTTATTTCAAACATAGTGTAAGTTGGATGTAGGTATTTGTATCGTGAACACAAAATAGTTCCATAGGTCTTACATGTTTTGAATACGGGGGATGTTAAGATAGTCATGAGAATGGTCAAAGCAACAGTACAGTAATGTGCAAAAATATGTATACAGTTACCAAGATTCTGAAGGAATTTTCTCAGCAATTTTCTCAAAGTTCAATGCACATGTTGCATAGGTATAATGATGATATGACAAATTGACAACACATCAATAATTCAAAACTAATCAGAAAAATGGTGGTTGAATTTCAACGACTGTACCACGCGAAAATATCCCAAAAAAATCTTGTACCTCTTTTTCCGATGCTTCAAACGTTAGTACCCTCGCCGACGGCCAGCTATCACCGGTTCGTTGAACACACTACACGTGACTGTAATTCTGCTGAATTCTCAGATGTAACCGGTTTCAAATCAAACAGCTCGTGTTTGACGGCATTAATAATTCAATACTCGAACACGAACATACACACATCAAAAGTGTCTAGGGATCAAGCATTTTTATGCGGATTTCTTGAGATTGAGATGTGGCTTTGTAATAAATTTATGATTTTATAAATTTATATGGATCCTTTTTGGTGCATTTCATAATATGAATCAGGAACTCTCAATCAAATTCGAGTAAAAGATGAAAATAAGCTGTCAATATTTTCCCTATAAAAACATACAACGCATTGAAGACATTATTAGTGCTACTGTTTCCCTACTACTGATTAAAACCAACGTTATTATGGAGCGGCGACGTCATTTAAGCAGGGAAGAAATGCTCAGAGCCGTGGGAATGATAGAAGCTGGTTCCCGGCAACGTACTGTAGCTTTAGCTCTGAATACAAGTCAGAGTGTTATCAGTCGACTTTGGACACGTTACCGAAGCACTGGTACCGTGGCTGAGCGCCATGGAGGACGGTATCGCTGCACCACACGGAGACAAGACCGATACATTCAAATCTTAACTCGAAGAGCTCCAACAATAACCGCCATGATGTTAGCCGTGAGGCTTCATCACTCTTCAGGGAACTTAATTAGCGACCAAACAGTCAGAAACCGCTTGCATGAAGTGAACCTTCATTCCCGAAGACCGCTACGGGTACCACCTATAGCAATGCACAATCGTAGGATTCGATATCAATGGGCTCTTGAACACAGAAATTGGGCAGAAGAACAATGGCGTTTCGTGTGCTTTTCTGATGAGTCTCGTTTTGGTATGAGACCGGATACAAGACGTATACGACACTGGAGAACCCCTGGACGCCAACAGCGATTAAAATCCTGCCAGGAAGTCCATCCTTATAGTGGTGGAACCATCATGGTATGGGCGGGTATTTGGATCGGCGGAAGAACTGAGTTGATTTGGATCAGAGGCAACCTCAACGCTCAAATTTATGCTGAGACGATTGTATCAGACGTCATCGTTCCTCTACAAGTGCAAATCGGTCCCTTATTTCAGTTAATGCATGATAATGCACGACCGCACACCGCAAGAGTTGTAAGACAGACTCTCGCCGCAGCTAACATCAATGTCCTGCCCTGGCCTGCTCAGTCGCCAGACTTGAACCCGATTGAGCATGCATGGGATATGCTACAGAGAAGAGCTCTGCCGAATATGGAGGGTATCCAGTCGCAAGAAGACCTTTTTTGTTGTTGCAACGAACATGGGCGGCCATTCCACAGCGTGATTTGGATGAACTCATTTTGAGTATGCCAAACCGATGTTCTTGTGTTGTTAGTGTTCGCGGTAGAAACACGGATTATTAATTGTTTAAGTTACCCAATAAAATTTTAAAGAAAACTGTTATTTCAGTCTTTTTTTCGAACTTTAATGTTAGTGGTTCAAATGTCAAAAATCCCTTTATTAGGAAAATGGCAAATTTCTTTATTAATGCAAAGGTGACTTGGTTTATCGTTACTGTGACAAACGAAAACACTTTATTTGATGAATCCTTAAAGAAAATTTTAATTAATATCAATCAGGAGAAAAGTTATTGCAAAAATATATGTTGATCCCTAGATACTTTTGATGTGTGTAGTTGTAGTTATTGGGTTAAAGCATTCAATCGCTTAAGTTAACATGAAGTGGCCCAAGTGGTTTACCGTTTGTTTAAAGGATCCCCGAAACATCAATGTTTATGTGATTGACGCACATTGATGCGATTTATTGATCATTAATTTACTTTACGCAATTGGAGTGATTATACTGTGTATGAGGGTGTAATTTTAGTCAGTCGAAATACGAAAAGGGGTTCTTGTACTCATCGTTATGAACAACTTTTATTATGGAACCATCCCTGAAATCGCGAAAAAAATCCATTATTATGGATTTTTTTGGATTTTTATGTATTACTCCATACATTTTGTTGAGTTATGTGAACATAAATGTATGGAGCAGCTGTTTTTTTGAAGTGATTATTTTGATTTGCCTATTCTTCCTACCCTGTATCAAAAAAAGAAACCATATGTCATCCAAGTCTGATATGCAGAAAATAGACTCACATAATTATGACTCGAATACAGTGGAATTTTTAAGATCGTGGCATCACTCATAAGATATGCTCGTAACCTTTATGGTTGTGGAGTAACAAAGCCTCAAATCTACTGCATTTTTTATACTCAAAGAAAATGTTTATGGAAGACGTTATTCAACATGTTTACTTACTTTTTACGGTTGGTGCGTGTGACTGACAGAGCGACAAGCCGTCAGAACTTTGTATAGGCGTTAGACAATCGCTTTTTACTCTTAGATTTTTATACAGATAGATATGAAGTAAATATTTGCCATATTTTGTACATGACACTACCAGAATATCTGAATGATGGAGCTGCCTTAGTTCAGTCATGTAAAAGAATAAAACTGTTCCCTGTAATTGTTCCCGATTTAGAATTCTAGATCGTGGAAAGTGAAAATCTAAGGACTGATACTATGATGATGTTTAAAAGGCGCTGGTTTAACAATAGTTAAAGCAACTACAGCCATCAGGGTCGGTATCAGATCATAGAAACAAGGAGATATGCCATCATAGAAAATTAGTACGGGAACAACTGATGCCACTTTTAGTACATTTTTCGACACAATTACGCGCATAATTAATCGCTCCTTGTGAATAAAAAGATCTCCCACGCATTAAACATTTCGCACACCCTCAATCTAACACTGTTAATCGTCACTCAACAGTAGCATTAAACTAAAACACTGTATTTATACCATCGATCGTGTTCGGTTCGTCGCCAGCGCGTACGTTTTTAATATGAGCAATTTGCTCAAGATCAGGCATCAAGCTCGATAGCGGCTTGGCACATCTCCTTGTTTCTATGATCTGAGGGGTCGGTATTAAGTTTTTCCTGAACCTAAATTGTCCTGCATAGTGCGGTTTCAGAGGAATTTCCTTCCAAGAATACTTCGATCGTGGGACGAGCTTTCTGCCAAGGTTTTCCCTAGGAACTAAAGTATGGGATTCTTCAAGAAGGAAGTAAATAGATTATAGGGTCGGCGACCTGCATAATGCATATGATACTCCAAGTGTTTCATAGACTACAGTAACCGTTTACCATCAGGTGGGCCGTAAGCCTGTTTGCCACCGTTGTGATATAAAAAAAATCTTCGATGGTCAGAATCAGAATACCCTCAATAGTTTTTTGTTTTGTGAATTGAGCCAAAATAATCAATACGGACGGTAGGTACTTCGAACAGTAAAAACAAATATTTGTTTAACCCCCCTTTGTTATTTTGGTAAACATTTTGTAAGTTGATAACGAATAATCTAGTTCACCTGCAAAAAGGCAGTAGACAAACTTTGATACACTTCTAAAATTTCATTTGTTGGGAAAAAATACGGACTCCTGACAGCGAAACAAGATTACTTTCAAATTGTATCCTAACTTTGACTATTGTGTTATACCTCGTCGAGATTTAATGAACTTTGTTTCTTACCATTTACCTTATTCTTGCTAAGTTAATTACAACGGATGAAAGTTGAAACCAATGACGACTGATGAGTATACAATGTTGATGGATGGAGAGGGAGAGTAGGTAGACCAAAGAAAAGATACATGGATTGTGTGAAGAATGATTTATGTAAATGAAAAGGTAGTGAATGATGAGATGTCGATTGACAGGAAAGAATGGAAGACGAAAACGGTTGCGCCAACGGCAAGGGAAATTGATGAGACCAAGGCAAGAAGATAACGACGTACAAAAAACAGATAAAAAAAAAATATCTGCAAAAACTACACAAAATAAATAAATAAAAGTCAAGTTTTCTACCTACATGTATGAAAAAAAGACCCGGCCTCCTGTGCCATAACCAGGTGACTTTTGAAACTTAACAAATTCTATTGGTACGTTGCAAAAGTCACGTGGTTTTGTTTTATAAAAAATGCTGAGTTTATTAAGCCGCATCTGCTTGTACTAGGCAACAATATCACAAATTCACAATTTATTCGGAGAAGATTCGAATATTCTTTCAGTACCTACAGTGCCTTTAGGTTAGTAGAATACATTTATGTACGTAGCGTATTTGGAACATCATCTAAAAATGTATTTTCACCAAGGGCGTAGCCACCGATGTATACCAAGTAGCAACGAAGGTCTAATGTGATTCAGACTCCTTCCTGAATAAATAATACATCACATCCTGATCCTCTTTTCCTTAGTCTACGGCTATTTACCCGACTACGGCAAAGCAAAAGTAGGGTATGATTATGACCGGTACGTGCGTATGTATGTGTGTATGTATGAATATTCATCTGTTCCCTCATAACTTCTAAACTACTTAACTAATTGAACAAATGAGATATCGTTGGAAGCGTCTTGATCATCCGCTGGTTATATAATGCTTAACTTACTTTAGTATTTATAATTTTAATTAGGAGTTAGGATTACGCAGTCACGAATTTGTTTTTTTCTAAAATGTTGTTAATCTTATTAATTAGGTATTTAGAGACTAGAAAATGGATCCCTCTATCAGTCCCTTGTTTGACAAGGGATTACACAGTTGTCACTAGTCTGTCTCATGAGCTACCACATAAATATGGCGGAATTCTCATCAAAACAAGCTCCCTAAATAAACAAGGGACCGGACGGTTAAACCAGGCTGCGATAGAATCATGCTGTAACAACATAAAACGGCTCAACAAATAGTTTTAATTTCATAGGTCACTGAAATAACACGAGATAAGTCAAGTCGAGCCCTGTTGGGCCAGCCTATTAGTCCATTAGCCCTGTGAAGGCTATAGGAAACCTGCAGGGCTAACATGCGCGCCGCGACAAATTTTGTCGACTGTTTTGTCTCGCTCTTACTCGTGCGAATATGAGACAAATGCACGATAAAAGCGTCGACAAAATTTTGTCACGGCGCGCATGTTAGGCGCTCTGACCATTAAAATGTTGATTTATTAAGTTTTTCACAACACTGAATTCCTTAGGTCTAGAGGAGAATTTCAGGCTAACAGACAGGAATATTTTCTTGTTTAATACTAATATATAACATTTTAGTTGAATCGCATTGTATGTATCTTACTATGACCACAGGCTGAATGATAAAGCCAGTAAGTTATGTTTTGCGTAGTCGTAAACCCTATAAATTCCCCTAGATACGTGAACTAAAATATTGTACTTACCAAAATCGCATGATGATGCAAGGTACAGGGTCACATCCAAGTCACCATAACACATAAGAACGCATATTTCATTTTACAAACGCACAATATTGTCATCACCAACACCCCGGTCTATGCGCATCCGAGACTGCGCTCGAGATAACTCGGCCATACCACAAAAAGATAAACATCTGTTCAACACACGTTCAACACGAATGCTACCAAAAATAATAGGCAATTGTTTTAGCACTTAATTGTCTAAAACAAGTGTGTATTATTTTTGGTAGCATTCGCGTTTAACACATGTTTATCTTTTTTGTGGTAAGGGTGATAATGTCTACAATCCGCGTGAGCGTAATAACCAATTGATAACCGAAAACTACACGTAAAACTAACAAACTGCAAAATGAAATAATTGGACACGGTACTTACACCATTCCGTCGTAATAAACAACTGACGTGCGAAGTTTTGTTTAGTGTGAAATAAATGTATGTACCCACATCCAATTTATTAACTTTTCCGACCATCACTAAAAATACATCTTTTGCATGAATGCCAATAAGTGGCAACACTAACTGAAAGAAAAAAGCACTCAAGCCCTTACTTGGTTAATAATTGAACTAATCTGTTCAACCAACAAATATTTTTATCTTACTATACCTATTACCTATACATTTATTAAGCTAAGTGAACCAGTACATAGGAAAACTGTAGACTGCAGTAAAATAGCACACACTTGTTACACTGAAATACCCTATTTAAGGGAGTGAGAAAGTCTAAATAGGAAAGCTTAAGTGAGAAAAGCTTTTAGGTTTCCCTGAAAGCGTATTGTCGTCTAATATTCCTACTTTACGTGATACATGACGTAATGACAGCCATTTAGCTGCTTGAGGGATTTCGCGCGTTTTGCTATATTGTTGTAAAGTTGAATAATGTAGAACTATTTATCTATATTCTATAATATGACTTACTTACATAGTGTGTTTTAAATTTTTAATCGAATATCTTATTGGGGTGCCGAATAACTTTTTGTTGGTAAATAAAAAAATCTTCACCAAAATCTATGCAGAAATTCATTTCAAATAATGATTGGTGAACTGTGATTCCGTTCATCACACACCAACACGGGGAGAAATCTTACCTACCAATTCATCACCTACCATTTTTGTAACTAAGGGAACTTTGTACATAAAGCTTTTAAAAAAACAGAATTAATTTTGACAATAAAACACAGTGTCGAACTGTCGACACTGTGTTTTATTGTCAAAATTAATTCTGTTTTTTTAAAAGCTTTATATTTCATTTATGGACATGACTGTATACAAGATTTGGTAATCAAGATGTAACGTGGAATGTCCTAGTTTAATAAAACTGATATAAAATATTTCTACGTACTTAATCCAGATCTGGTAGGTGATTTATTTGGTACACCAACTAGTATTTATAACTAAGAAATTCCGAGCTGCGTCATGTCCAAAAATTTTATATTTCCATGGCTCACAAGTACCAATAATAAATGATTACCTATCTAAAAGAAAAATACCACCGTCCTTATTCCCTTAATAACCTGCTGCATGTCACAATATAATCAAGTATTTATAAAGAAAATACAAACTAAAACAGAATTAATTTTGACAATAAAACACAGTGTCGACAGTTCGACACTGTGTTTTATTGTCAAAATTAATTCTGTTTTTTTAAAAGCTTTATATTTCATTTATGGGCATGACTGTATACAAGATTTGGTAATCAAGATGTAACGTGGAATGTCCTAGTTTAATAAAACTGATATAAAATATTTCTACGTACTTAATCCAGATCTGGTAGGTGATTTATTTGGTACACCAACTAATATTTATAACTAAGAAATTCCGAGCTGCGTCATGTCCATAAATTTTATATTTCCATGGCTCACAAGTACCAATAATAAATGATTACTTATCTAAAAGAAAAATACCACCTTCCTTATTACCTTAATAACCTGCTGCATGTCACAATATAATCAAGTATTTATAAAGAAAATACAAACTAAAACTCCAACCCTTTATTCCCAAGCCCGCCATAACTCAGACGCAAGAAACAGATACCGTCACGGTTTCAATTTATCTACACTTAAAAAGGATCCACGGAGCAACAAGAACCAGTTCTAATTTGTAATGCTAATCCCATACATTTGCCACGCTAAGCACACTGTAAATCTGGACTGTTATCTCACCCAAGAACTTATGAAATACGGTGAAACAATTTAGAACATTTCTTAACTATTCGATTTGTTAAGTTTTGCTTTGAGTGTGATCTTAGCATACCTATATACAAAGTTGTAATGTAAATATGTTTAGTAAGGAAATAACCATATACAATTCTCAATGTTTTTAATGGGTATTTAAGATTGTTTTTGTCTGTAAGAAAAACAATTCTAAATACTTTAAGGATTGTTTTTGCCTAGTTAGGTACTTTGTCTGTGTTAGTTGTAAGAAACCTGCATTGCTAAAAAATATTATAAGAAATTTATTTTGCCTAGCCATTTTTTTTGTTAAAACATAGAGATTGATGTGCTGTATCTACGTTAAATATTAACTTATTAACGCTGAGTTGCAGAAAAGGACATTAAGTTTTAAAGGAGACTTTAACGAAGGAAATTATATGGTTAATGCCTCCATTAAAATTTAATTTTCTTTCTGCAACTGACCATAAGCCCGGAATAAATTCTGTAAATGTTGGTGATCCATCATGTAGTTTAGATTTGGAAGAAATAAGCAGACAGACACGACCGACACGACTTTGTTTATACAATCGATAGACTAATGACGAATAGCCATATTGTCCGTGTGAACTGGCTCAGGAGAACTCACTTAATTGCTAATACAGACTGCCATACCTCGCAATGTACTGCAGTATGCTCAATAGCAAAAGTAGTACCTACAACACAAAAAATGCCTTTGTCTACAACAAAAACTTAGCAAAAACGTAGGTATACTTTCAATGTTGAAAGATATTAAAAAAGTAAGTATGATGTTAAGTCCTACTTTATCCTCGTAACCCTTAAATATTTACTGAATACGAATGACTTTTTCCAACTAAATCTGCACTTCAATAATAAAACAAGTTCTAAACTTGTGTAACACCTCACCGCACGTTAATAAAAAATGTTATAAACGAGAGAACGGGGATCTAATGCTTTGAGAGCGTGTTTAATACCTCGACGACGTGAGGGTTGAAATAAAATGAGACATTTTAGTCAGTGATGCTTCGAGGGGTTCGGCAGATGAGTGTTAAAAGTCGGAATATAACAATTTTGATGATGATGTGAATACCTAAACCTAAATTTGTCCTTTATTCTATAATGTTGTACTTACCAGTATAAATACAGCTAAGTATAAAACATTGTACAAATGTATTCCATCAAAGCGAAATTACATTTGTCCAGATATTAATTTATCCTTTATTTTGATAAAAATGATTTCTTGTCCCGTACATCTTTTTGAAGCTGACTGTATGTTTCAATAACTCCATTTTTCCCGAAGGGGTTGGCAGAGGAGAGGTATTATGCCCACGTTTTTCAGTTACAGAAGGTCCCATGTAATTGGTAAACGATAAATGGCAGTAGCCATTTATCGGGCATATGGAGGTTCCGATCTCCGGGCTGATAATGAGAGATTAATTAAGGATGGTTTTCCTGTAATAGGTATACCAGACTACGATTTCCCAAAATATACCAATAGGCTATTTGACTGGTTTCTGGAGACCATCTTATATTATTTAGTAATGTATATCGAACTCATAAAACGTTGTTAAACTTTTAATTCTGTTAAGTAATAGGTACATTAGGTACTTAACAGAATTAAAAGTATAACAACGTTCATCAAAAACATGCACTAATAATAAGCAGCCATAACGTTATCTTGAGCAATATGGCATCACACTGGCTTCAGTGACGGTACACGTCATATAAACATCAAAGAAAACAACGACATACATATTATTAATTACAGACATGTGACGTCAATATAGATTCAGCCAATCCATTTCCGTTTCCGATCACATGGCGAGAGCTGAAAAATATTTATAGTTTTTTCGGGATTCTTTTGGATAAATAATCCATTTAAAATCCATATAATCTATGCGGATATCAATAATTATGATATTATTTTTTACACTGTCGAATAGCCTATTACGCCGTAAGTATATTCGTAATAAGTATGAGAATCACGTGTACCGTAAAGTTTTCAGGACGAGCTGTGAGAAGTTTTTCAATAACATTGAGCTTGGGGTTCATAAACAGGCAATTTGGACACCAACAGCCTAAGGTTCTACGCGTTTTGAATAATTATCAGTGTCGCCTGTAAGTATCGAACTTCATATAATATTCTGCTTTAAAAGTATCTTTCATAAATTGTATTTAAACGCTTCTTTTCTTGTTGGATTCTTGCATGTTTTATTGGGGTGGTCCCATAGCAAGGGACGTCTTGCGGCTGGTAATATTAATATTTCTACCATTGTTTTAAATTACTTTTTACATCAGAAAGATGTAACATACCATAAATATTAATGTTAACTTGCAACCCCAATTTATCATTATTAGACTGTTTGATGCTAGAGGGGCTTGTGGCAAAATGACAGCCGCGCTGATCGATTGATCTGCGAGGTTAAGCTGCGTTTGCCGCGGTCAGTCCTTAGATGGTTGACTGTTCTTAACACATCGAGACCCCTCCGTGCCATGGAGAGCAGTCATAGGAATATCTTTGACAGTCGTTACGGGTAGTCAGGAGCCCAAAAGTCTGACAACTGGTCTAACATTCGAAAACCGGTATTCCCCAATAATTGGGTTGTGGAGTTCAGATGGCAGTCGCTCCACGTAAAATATTGATATTCAGCCGGAACCAGTTATACTGGAAGCCGACCCCAATCATATTTGGGAAAAGGCCAGGCGGATGATGATACTTTTTGATGCTACTTGTCCATCCGTCTTTGTTCACTAACGTTTATTTTTTATGAATAAAAAAAATATAAGTAAATTACATTATTTTAGAATGTTAGGTGTCATTTCAGCTTTGAGGAAATTCATAATTACTAACGGTTTTCAACTCAAAAGCTAAGATCACTTCATTCAAAATACACCACAGTTTTAAAAATAGCAACAGTGCAAAGTTACGTATCACAGTTCAATATTTATCTACGTGTTCCATTTTTCTCAATTAACTGCCCCATTTAAGAGAAGCTGCGGTAAAATAAAATAGTCATTTACCCCTTCACGTCTTTCTAGAACTTTCTTTGGAGACAGTAAAGCATAATCCGTTTCTCCTTCATACTGTGTGAGAAAAATGTTTTAGTTTTGAACACAGAGTATAGTAAGAAATGGAACGCTAATTATGCATGTCACTGGTAAGGGCTAACAGGACCAACACAGCCGTATACAGGGTGTAAGGGGAACGCTTCCGAAGCCAGAACGTAGATTATATACAACCTAAATGCAAACGGATACCAATAACCTTTTGCTTTAAATTGATTATTTTCAAGACTTAATATTTCGTAAACACGCAATGGAAACCGTATAAAGCCTGAGGTCACTGACACGCTAGCAACAAAGCGCGCGCGGAGCTGGGGTCGTCGACCGCGCGGCGGTCGGCGAGCGCGTGTACTTTGAACTCGAGGTTATGCGCGAGCGTCAGCTGATATTATTTACGAGTACATGGCGTGTTAATGTTGCAAAGAAAAAAAAATTTATTTAATCGCAATTATTGGTTTTAGTTACCTGTTCTCACAGCATAGTGTACGAAAAATGCAAAAAAAAAATTGGTAAAATTGTAATTTTTTTTTTCCCGATTTTTTAATGGTATCTTATCGAGAATCACTAGCTCTATCACCTGTCTTCGTTTTCGGAAGCGTTTCCCTTACACCCTGTATAACACAGCCGTTCGCTGCACTGCACATGCCTGATACACTCATAATTCCGATTCAATCATTTAACCATTTATTTGTAGAGGTATGTAAATTATATTACAGAATCACAATATGATGCGAATGACTTTTGTCAAATATGAAAGTCAAATAATTATGTCTTTATGCTTTTGTTTGGTTTCTGAGCGCGGCTCGGCAACTGCACTTTTTTCGGAACAAAAACTACAAAAATCGCACCGCGTCCGGCATCGCACCGCGCATCTCCCAACATCGGTTAATTTTCACTATAAATTGGTAGGCTAGCACTCCATTTTTATTACATCAGGTTTTTAAACTGGAAGCTTTCGCGTACTAGGCGTATGTCCATTACTGGCTAAAAGCACTTCTTTTGTTTCAGTCCACGTATCTTTCAGTTTAGTGTGAAGGATTAGCGGCTATTGCAATATCTAAGTGGTTTAAGGCAATATAATTAGTACTCGAAAGATGAAATTATAGTACCTATATTTGTTCCGACAACACAGCTTCCTGTTGCAGCAAATTGATAGCAAATATATTTAGATAGATCATGTAGATGGTACATGACATCACAGTCTCTTAACATGCAGCTTGCCTCTACTATAAAAAAAATGATGTAGGTAAATGACAAAAACAGCCAGTCGTAGGGTTAAGTAATATTTGAGTGAAAAATTACTATTACTGCTACAAACCCACACTTAACTTTTAAAACCAATATTTATTGAAATTGAGAGGTGCCTAACTTTTCAATCGATTGAAGAAAATTGTTCCCAGCAAACTGAACTTACTTCGATATACGAATATGTATCTGCATTATAAGTATTGGCGAAGTTCAATATTACCTGCAATTCACTAACGCATAAGTTTGGATTTGGTTTGCAGAAAGTTTTGCTGCTGCAACTGATGCACTCTATTAAATTAACTATCAAACTTTGTCTGTGCTGGATAAATATATTATTTTATCAATAGGTAGGTACTTTAGTATTAAAAGTATCACTATAAGTATATTTTTTAAGTATTATAATCGAGAATAGCTCTTATTATTAATGTGATAAGATGCACTTTTCAGTAAAAACAGGAGTATGACTCCCATGGTGCGCAGGATACCTGTATTTTTTTGAATAAATTAAGCACAGAGACCAGCAAACATCTTGAAAAATGACTGGACTGCGCAATAGTCAATTTTTTGCACTTTTCGTGAAAGCGTACGTGCGCAAACTTTCCTCCACTACGCCGCTTTTACTGAAGATCTTTGCCGGTCTCTGTGCCTATCGTTACTTTCAGAAGCTACTTTATATAATTCAATGGCAAACAAGCAGGTAGCCCACTTAATGCTAAGTTGTCACCGCCATCTATGAACATATAGAGACAAAGTTGAAATGTCTCATGTGCCTGTAATTACAACGGCGCCGGCGGCATTCACACTCTTCAAATAACAATGCTGCTTAGCAGCAGAAATAGTGGTAGTACTTCCCCGGACGAGCTCTTTGACAAAGAGCTCCACTAAGTTTACAGAGGCAAGACTTTATAATGTGGGATTGTCCGAAAGGGATACCGCTGACCCGGACAAAAGGGCTAAGGAAGGAACACGGGTGGGTTTTAGTCAGTAAGAGTCTGACACTCCCTTCCGCTCCGCCCAGAGCGGGAGGGGTCATTTGATGATTTCCCATCCTCAAAAAAAAAAAAAAGACTTTATAATGTTAAAAAAATAAACATTTTTTAACATTTGAAAAGTAGGTAGGTAGTAACTTTTACTTTTGTGTCCGGTTTGCTCGGTTGGTGATATTTATTTATGTGCATCGCATGAATTATTGTTAATTCTTATAGGTACCTAAGGGAATAAAGTTCCATTCTCTGTGAAACACGAGAGACAATAGAAGTTTTATTGTAATTACGTCTATAGGCGTCCAGTGTCCCGGAACTTGTTAACATAGTAAACTTTTGCTTCAGTGCCAAATTTTCCAGCTTATGTAGACTTATTTTTCGCCATTGACCTCGAAACTCGGTAACAACGTAATGAAAGTTATGCTTGCCCGCTCAAAGTTTTTGATGTTATTAGTGCGATGGATGATAATATGATCTCCGCAGGATCGAAGTGTCTCATAACATAGAATGTAACTCAAGATTAAATATAAAAATAAGGTTGTTAAAATTATGTAGACAGCTGATTTATCTTGTATATACATATACTGGCAATAATAATAATAACCAGTAGGTAATTATGTCATCTTCAGAGCGAAATGCTGCACGGACTATAGGCCTATAGGTAATTGCTGTTTCATTTGGATTCTACAGATTATTTCACGACTTATCTATTTTAAGTCGAGTACCTACAGCAGGGCTAAAAGAACAACATAATTCTAGGTGGGTAGGTGTACGTCTTTTACTTAAAATTTTGATATGTTATCTGAAGTATTTTCCATAATAAAGTTTTAGATGCTTCTGGAAAATATCAAACAAAACTCAACCAAAATCCATACCAAATCTTACTATGATAGAGTTTAATTAACAAGATTAATTTTGCCCTAATTCCCAAAAACACCTTGCGTAACTAGTGGTTTCGTGTGGCGATAGCAGAGTAAAGCCGTTATTTAAGACGTTCGGTCAGCACTACCGCAAACGATGTTTACTTACTGGCTCCAACATGTGGGTAGTAAGGCTCATTTAGATTTAAGCTGACTTGAACGGATAGTGAGATACACCATGTTAGCACAAACGGAACCCGTATTACATTGTGTAAGACAAGGCACTTTACTTGGGGGTATTTGTTGAACAAATATTCACGTTATTTCGCTACATAAATAAACTTTATTCTAATAAAGTTGCTAAAAGGCTGCTAAAATGCCTCCCAAGGCTGCTCAGTCTGCGTTGATCCACCTAATAAAATTACTTACCATCCAAAAGCAAATGAAACAATTTTTTTTATGTTCGTAATTATAACATTTTCAAATTAATTCTATCCCATCCCATTGCAGGCGTTAAATGCGGAAATTTGGAAATCACCAATTTATGTACAATTACATACTGGATTATATACAAATAAATACCTTAAAATCAAATATTTTTTCTCACGCACATTAAAACTACTTATACAAAATTGCAAACATGGTATCTATTCCAATCGAAAAAAACGGATTTAGGTAGATTTCAAATTTTCCCGGAGATCTGTGTTCCACTAAATTCATTTCCATATTTCAGTATGGTAATAAGAAAACTCAGTGATCTCTACATTTCAAGAACTATAAAGAATAGTATGAAAAATATTATAAAGGAAGATATGAATCTTTTGGATTGCCATCGAGGGACCTCGGAAGTCACAAGAAAGATAAATTTATTGCTTGTACTCTCTTAGACGAACAAGTAAAATATTTTAGCAAAAAAACTAAAAATTCGCGCGAACCAAGTCGCGGGCATAGCTAGTCCTACTAATCCTACTAATAATTATAAATGCCAAAGTTGATGTGTATGTTTGTTACTTCTTCACACTGAAACGGCTGAACGGATTCGGATGAAACTACAGTAATATTTATAGCTTATACACATCAGCCGGCCTAGCATGACCACGATAGAAACGGGTTTTGTTTACATAGAATTAGACAAAGTGACAGATTGTAGAAACATTTCTACGTTTTATGAATGAAACGGTAGAAATGTTTCTACAATCTGTCACTTTGTCTATTTCTATGTAGACAAAACCCGTTTCTATCGTGGTCATGCTAGGCCGGCAGAATAACACATAGGCTACTTTTTATCTCAAAATCGCGGGCGAAGCTGCGGGCGGAAGCTAGTCTATAATAAAACAAAAAACATTTCTTTGTGCAGCATCCTTTTGAAGCTGAAACATCAAAAAGGTGCTAACTACGCAACATTTTCGCGAGTTGGCGTTTATTTCTACTTGCTATCAGAGGGCTCGTTAAAACTTTGCCTTCACGCGTCGCGAGTTACGTCGTTATCTCGCAACTCCTAGTAGAAACTAAACTGTCGTAAAAATACCTACGGTTTATGCTTTCCTGGTACAAAGTAGCTGAAAAGGTACTCAATATAGGGATTAATTACTCTAAAGTATAATTACCACATAAAAAAACTACAAGTAAAATTACTAGTTTTGTAGTGTCAAAACTCGGTTTAAGACTGTAATTTTAATAATAAAAAATAATGTCGTTTTTACTTATAATTATTTTATGTTTGGTACAGACTAGTAAACTATTTTGACTGGAAAATATCGCAGTAACAATCTCAAAAACATATAGGTAGGTATAGGTACCGGCATTAAAGATGATCACAGATCGCGCATGTACATTTTCCGTCCAATAGACAATAGACAGTTGACAATACGTAATAGAGAATGGTCCAATTAGACGACGAGCATCGACTGACGAACCAATCGCCTGCAGCTTCGGCGCCCCCCGTCTTCTTCATTCCACCAAAGAGACCGAAAATCAGTTAGTGCGCAGGTGACGTTTGTGATCAACATCCACGCCGATACTTATACCTAATTAATTGTGGATTCTAGGCTGCTGCTGTAAAAATGCTGATTCACGCCCGTAGCTTCCTAAGTCGTAGCATGGTGTTAAATAGCCTATACTATTCCTCATAAATCTGGCTACCTTATCCCATCGTCTGTCGCATTTGAAAAACACTATTGATTTTGACCTCCAGCCGGGCTAACATGCGCGCTGCGACAAAATTTTGTCGACCGGTTTGTCTCGCTCTTTCAAGTGCAAATACGAGACAAATGCACGATAAAAGCGCCGACAAAATTTTGTCGCGGCGCGCATGTTAGCCCGGCAGGAGGCTTCTCGACAGATAAACGTTTATAATTTTGTCGTTGAAACAAATTTTTAGATATACATTACAAACAGACAAAAAATCTTAACTTACCTACACTGCGAGAGATATTTAATAACTACCAATATTTCACTTCTATTAAACTACTTTATTATTATTACTTACCCTTTACATTTGGACATTTTTATCATAAATCAAAACCTTACCTTTATACCACATTCCTTACCTACCTATATTAACCACGAAACCATTTTTGTTTCACTCCATGATGAATTTTTAAGGATGAATTTGGTGTAATAAAAAAATCTTGTTAACGAAGTGTACTTGAGACGGGGTACACTGCAAATTCAGTCGCTCTAACAAGTTCATACTTAATTTCTGCGTCCAAAACAAGTCATAAATCAAAATGTTCGCCACTTGTTTGGACTTACAAAATAGGTATTTGGATAAACACAAGTTTAATCAATGCTGAATATTTGTGAGTTTGATTAATTTTGCTTGTTTTTGTGGTTGGTTGTTTGTTTTTATTAACGTTTTCTTTTGTGACTGTAATTAGGTAGAGGTACATGCGTATTTGACCGTTTCCATGCTGTTTTTACTTTTATTAAACTTATTTAATTCAAAAATTTGGTGTGGTTAGGTCTAACAATTACCTACCTTGCTATCATTCATGACAATACTCTGTTGATTATAATTAAACATTGTTTCAAACCGGTTCTTCAAGCTTTTTTATCTTTTTGAAAGAGATAAAAATTACTTACCATTTACGAATTTCACGTAACAAACCTTCAGTTTTTTCACGAAATTCCAGTTCCTAAAACAAAGTTTCCACAAAATGTTAAAGATAATATCTAAATATACTTATTATACCTACTTACATAGGTACCAGATTTACTCTGGAAGTTATTTTGTCCTTTCGGATTATTTTAATTAATGGTTGCCCTATTTACGACTTAATTCGTCCAGCGAAAGTGTTTCTTTCGTGAGTGATGACCATCATTTGTCATTGTTTTGGGATATTTATTTTATTTGCGCGGTGTTTTATCTTGCAGAATAAATGGGATTAAACTGAGTGTAACATAAATAATGGTACCTACACTACCTACTCGGAATAATATACTGTTGAATTTTTGAACAGGGAATGGATTAGCAGAATACCCAATATTAGTCGACTTATTGCATTTATAAAAATAATTAATTCGCCAAAAATCTGTCACTTGTCTAATGAAATATTTAAACGTAGATAAGGGTCTAGCAACGATCATAAATGAAATCCATCAACATTATTATTATATTTTTGGCAGCTGACGTGAAGCAAAAGTAGCACAAATTCAGCCCACTTATCTTGACACAACTTTATTTACGTATATTTCAAATTATTAAAAACAATATCTTTTTAGGGTTCTGTACCTACCCGAAGGGTGCCAACGGGACCTTATTACTAAGCCTACACCGTCTATCCGTCCGTTCGTCCGTCTGTCATTGGGCTGTATTTTATGAAACAAAATAGAAAAAAAATGTTAGAAGAAATTCAAAACTTAAAGAAGGTCCTCATACAACTGCAACGGAACCTTTAGTGCGCAAGTCCGAATCGCATTTGGCCGGTTTTAATACAACAATTTCCATAAAATGAAGTACCCTAATGAAGACCTACCAATGGAACAAACGTAATTTTCTTCACTCAAAAAATAAATGTTAGCTTTATTATATTTATGAAGAAGATTTCTATGATGAAGTCTAAAGTAGATTGTCGTGTCATTTGTACGTGAAAATGAATATTTTATAAGTGAGCAAAGTTGACAGTTGTCTACTTACCTTTAGTTGAAAATATTATTTATGTCAAGTATATTTCGCATTAATTTTAGCTAAAACAAGGCTGGACCTAAGATCTTCATTAAATATGACTGGGGTCTCCGACGTCACTAATAAGTAAAACAATTTAAGGGCGATATGTTTTTGAGATAAGACTTTACATATTGTGAATTTGTGATACCTTATACCGAATGTTTAAAAAAAATCCAAAACCCTGTAACTGACTGCAAACAACAAAAAAGTTTATCAATTGCATCAGACTTTTTGAAAAGTGATCTTATCAAATCTTAGCTTTTATACCACCAACTGCATCAGATAGACTGCTTGGAAAGTGATCTTGTTTTAAACTTTTTGGTTGTTTCTTTGCAGTCGGTTTTTTTTTCAATTAAGTAATATTGTTTTTTAAACTTTTAACTTGAGTTATAAGTATTTAGTTGCAATTGTCTCATCGAGTCAATTTTGACACCCCACATCACATGGCCAAGTCATTTTTTTTTTATGACATGGAAATAAGAACAATTTGAAGAAACAGTTGCACATTCGATTCTACATATTATGGCGGCTCAAGTACGATTCCACTTATCAGGCTTGGCACTGTATTATGGTCATCTCATCCAATATTCCCTTTTTCGATGGCCCTCAGCATAATAGGAGTGCGCCCTGAGAGGCCCGGCCCTCTTGTAGCCCTCTATAGTCTGTCTATGACGGACAGCAAATCTTATTATGAAAACATTGAAATAGGTCTTCAGAACATTTCATGTAATAGCAACGTATTTTTTTCACAAAATAAATATTGTTTTATGTTGAAAATCACGCATATAAAACTAAGAGTTCTCCAAGGTTCTGTAATGGGGCCTCTGTTGTTCAATATCCAATACTCAAAATACCTTTACAGTATTATAAAATAAGGAAATGATAACAATTATTTTATTGAAACGTTTACGATTAAGTTAGGTAGATATTTTACCTGCAAAAGAATTACAGGCATTTATGGAGTAACTCGAATTAGTACTAAGTATGACATTTTTAAGGTTGGTCAATTTTATTTGTTTGCTACGTTTTATGATCTATTACTAATAAAACATTGATGACTAATGATGACAAACAATCTATGTTGGTTTACGTAAGCATACAAATAAAACAGGTAATTGCCATACAATACATACCTACCTAATCAACAATTTCAGGCATAAGCCTTAGATAAGACCACATCAACAATACAAGTAGGTATTTAAAATAAATAGCAAACTACCAAAAACTGACTCTATTACCACAGTATAAGACTGCAATTCGAATAGTAAAGCTACGGGACATTTATCAAACGATTTCGTCCGGAGCTAGTTTAATAATAATGAAGGTCATCTACTATACGTTTATAAACATCCGTAGTTCGCTTGTCTCGAAAGATCATTCACTACACAACTGCTCGGTTAATACAATATCATTTTAAAATCGCTACTTCGATATCTACATAAGTAACTATATTTTGTAAATTAAATGTAAACGGATAAAATAAAACGTTCCTTTTTATTGTGCATCCGTGAATGAATAATACAGAGTGTACAATGATCGGTCAGTGTCATCTCTAATTTTGAAGTAGATACACGTAATGCGATAACAACATCAACATTCAACAAGTGATAGTGTTATTGTGTGATCAACAACATCAACATGCAGACTACAAAGTTCAAACCGCTGTTTAATTTTTTGACAATTAATAAGGAGTGCTTAAGGTAAGTGTCAATAGACTTTTTGGAATCGTGAATGTGTTTGTAATTATGATATGTTAAGTTTATTCTACGTAATCCAGACAGACAGACAGATTCCGTTTATTTAATGTAAAGTAAGGCCCTTTTCACACATTGTTTTCGAATAAACGGTACCGTGACGGTTCACGAATGTAGTGCATTTAAGTCTATAGGTACAACGTTATTCTTAGTTTATGTGAAAACTGAAAAGGAGACATTAAACTCATAATATTATGTGTCCCTGTTCTTGTCTTGATGTTGTTTCTGATGCTCATCATTGCTTAAAAAACCGGACAAGTCGTTTCCGAAATATGCAATAGCGCCATCTATGCCGCTATTACACCATAGTAGATATATCATATCTTGATCATAGATGGCGCTACTGCATAGGTACTTCTAGTGTCACCATTTATGAGCAGATGGCTCCACTCATGGTCATGCTCATGACAGACGGACAACAAAGCGATCTTTTAAGGGTTCCCTTTTTCCTTTTGAGGTACGGAACCCTAAAAATTACCTATTTCTTAAATGCTCATTATGCAGCAGGACACCGCCTGAGGTCCGTAAACAATTTTAATTGTGTGCAATATTGCATTTCGCTCACTAAATACAAAAAGGCCACAAATCAAAAAAATCTGAAAATAATTTTAATTTTACTGAAAAGTGAGGCCTCAATTGACAATTTTTTTAAGTTATTGACTGCTAAAATCATAACTCTTCCATTAGGCTTTGCCGAAGTCGGGAAAAAAAAACACCCATAATTTTGATTTGGTTGAAAGAAACCGACGATTTTACCCGACTGCCTTACTTTATTATTTTAACGCTTCTTGAAATAACGTTACCACAATTAATGATTTATTAAAATTTTAACAAGACATAAGAACGCACAAGTCTATAATTATCTAAAAAATATGAAAAAAAACCTGACAAGTGCGAGTAAGCCTCGCGCCTTAAGGGTTCCGAAATATAATCATAGATGGCGCTACTGGATACTTCTAGTGGTGTCATCTATGAGCAGCTGGCTCCACTTATGGTCCGGTGACTGACGGCGGACAACAGAGTGATCCTATAAGAGTTCCGTTTTTCCTTTTGAGGTACGGAACCCTAAAAAATTATTTAATTAGGTAGGTACTAAAATTTCAGCTGACGTGACGTCGTTCACCGTGATATAACACGCCTGAATAAATAAAATTGGTTTTATACAAAAACAGACGTACCTATCTGTTTTCGACAAACACGACAAACAAGTGTTAATTTTAGTTTTCGCATCTTCCTCTAGTTAGGATGTGTATACAATCATACATACCTACGAACGCGTGATTGTTATTCTACTAATATTATAAACGTGAGAGTGTGAGGATGTATGGATGTTTGTTACTCTTTCACGCAAAAACTACTGAACGGATTTTGATGAAACTTTACAGAGTAGCTTATACACTAGAATAATATATAGGCGTATACATACACCCAAGCCCTAATAAATATTTTTAATAGAAAGTACCTAATATATCTAAATAAAAACATTATTTTTATTGTTAAAATTTTATTTATTTACATTGCTTTGTATTCAAATGATTTATTTGAGCTCTGGTATAGTTCATAAGTAATTTATTTGTTTCATTAGGTATTTCGAGGAGGTAGATAGGTGTGAAATTTTTTGTTATACCTAACGTGCATTTGTTGTAACGTGCTCTCATTGTAATGTGCATTCTGTGGTCCGTGATTCGTTATAATGTGCATTCGGTGATCCATGATTCTTTGTAACATGCATTGGTTGTTACGATCGTTGCTCCGTGCTTTCGGCGTTACGTTATTCATTATTGTAAACTTTGACACCCTTACCACAAAAAAGATAAACACGTGTTGAACGCAAAAGCTACCAAATAGTATATTATGCAATTAGTGAATAAAGGATGGATTTAAAGCGAGGGCCATAGATGAATCACGAGCTAGTGAAGGATTCTAACGATTGAATCACGACCGTAGGGAGTGATTCATGATGATTGAATCACGAGTGTAGCGAGTGATTCAAGTGTTAGAATCCTGAGCGACGCGAGCGATTCATGGTCCTCGATATAAATCCGTTTTATTCAAGAGTTGCATACTATACTTTATACCATGACTACGAGAAAAAGAAAGATTTAAGTGAAAATATACATATAATGAAGAAAAAGTAAAGTTAAATTGGCTTTGATGTAAACCAGCCGTGATTTTTTGGGTAGCAAGCTTTCCACCTTTCCACTATATCGGCCGCCCTCTCTTTCACAAACTCAGGTGTTAACACATCTTCATCACTAGAATGCATTTTTAATCGATTAGAACAACACTAAACAAACACAAAATTAAAGATTAAAGTAACACTAAACTTTGTGTTCGTACAACTTACAGTATTCAAAATAGCGCCAATTTACTAAGGACAGCAAAGAACACAAAACAGTTTTTATTCTAATGCTAAACTCCTTGTCGAAAATGTCGACCAATCAAATTGAATTTAGAACACATCAATATAGGTCGAATACACAGATTACACTTACACTAGATACGGCAAGCCACGACCAAGCGTGCCCTGCATGTTCGACTGTTCGTACTAAAAAAAGTCTGTTAGCTCAGTGACGCTTAGTGATTGAAACAATTCTGTTTACTCTGAGCACATCACTAAATGGCTGGGGTGAAGTTATCGTAGGTATAAAAAAGATGACACGTTCGGTTTTCATACAATCTAATAACGTGCCGCATCTAGCATAGGTTCTTTAAATCTGTGGTCGAATACATTGGTGTGTTCCATTTTCAAACATCAAAACAGTGAGTAAAAGTGCTTTTTATTCACTGTTTTCAGTGAATAAAATAAGCTTTTTAGAGGGGGAATGGTATAAAATAATACACACCTGTTTTAGACAAGTTAGTGTTAAAACAAGTGTGTATTATTTTTGGTAGCATTCGTGTTGAACACGTGTTTATCTTTTTTGTGGTACGGCCCTGAGCGTTTTGTTATTTGGCACTGATTTTACTGAGATTATTTATAAAGTTGATTATTTTATTGTTTTCAGAAAAATAGCGGCAACAAGCACTGCTGTTAAGTCAGACACAATCTTAAAGTCATGGAGAGAAATTCCTGGTCCTACGTCTTTGCCCATCATTGGGCAACTACATCATTTTATGCCTGGAGGTGAGTTATACTATTTAAACTTATGTAATTGGGTGCGGGCCTACTTTTTAAGATTTTGTGCCTCAAAAGGATGAAGGAACCTTTATAGGATCACTTCGCTGTCCGTCTCTCTGTCTGTCAAGATCCTTTTTCTCAGGAACGCGTAGAGGTATAAAGTTGAAATTAATATCAAATACTTACGTCTATATAGTCCTTTGGAGTTGTGAATAATCCAATTTCTTTTAAATAAAACGGTTGGTGTAACCGCGGAGCGCATGAGCTATACACGATCAATTTTCCAAATGCGTGTGCATGGATGGCCAAATGCATGAAAGGACACTGGCAGACTCCCATAGAACGCTGAGCTTCCGATTGTATATATCGGATATGAAATTAGATTGGTGTGATCGAGTATTTCAAGAGTATTTCAATTCATATTTTTTTTGTTTTTGTACGTAATTGGGTTAAAGAAAAATCTTCGTATTTGTGACAGTGAGGTTAATGATGTTAATTATCCAATGAAGTACAGCCCGACTAATGAGTTCTCAGTTCAAAGGTTTTAGTTGCTGTCGACATGATATTCTGTGGAGGCACGCGCCAGAGCGCATGCGACTTCCGCTGCTGGATTTAGGCGCCAATGTTGTCCGTTTTTGTTTTATTGGTTTTTTCAAAAAGTCAACGGCATAATCATTTTATTTCTTATTTATTTCGATTTTTTATTCCATTTCTTAATCTCTAAGATACATTAGGCAAAGAACAATTCAAATATAATATATTTTTATTTTTGGTTAAGTTTTTGTTACTGTACCTGATCAAGCCCAAAACTGCCGATGTATTTTATTCATATTAACATTTATTATAGGTGATCTACAAAACATCGAGGGTGTTGAAGGCACCATGAAACTATTTGAAATGTATGGGCCAATCGTTAGGTTCGATGGAATGCTTGGCAAGCCGCCTATGATACTTCTCTATGATCCTGAATGCTCGGAGCAAGTAAGTATCATTTTTTTAAGTGGAGTAAAAATCTATACCTATCTACTAATATTATAATGCTGAAGAAAAGTTTATTTGTTTGAACGCTCTAATCTCTGGAACTACCAGTCTGATTCGAAAAAATATCTTCATATATGATAGCCAAATTCATGAGGAATAGTACCCATAGGCTATTTAACATCACGCTACAACCCTTAGGAGCCGAGCAACGGGAGTGAAACCGTGGGGAACAGCTAGTATAAATTATAAAAAGAAGAGTAGGTAATGTAGGTATATAAAAAGATATTTCAAATTTCAACTAATTCAGGCGGGACACAGTAGCTCAGTTGGTAAGAGCTATCACCACGATGAGGCAAAGGTCGCGGGTTCAAACACCGCCTGTGTTAGTTGTTTTTGAAAATCCCATATTATATTAAATACCTAATATAAAATCCCAATATTAAAAAAAAAACAGAACCTCCTCCTTTTTGGAAGTCGGTTAATAACGCTTTTGCACGCGGCTTCGACCGCATGGAGGTCGCAAATCCCACGGGAACAAGAAAGAAGAAAGTAACAAGAGTGCATATAAAATTATCATCATACATAGAATACATTTACCAATATTCTACAGGTATTGCGAAGTGAGAATTGGATGCCAATTCGTCCGGGATTCATGAGTCTTGAGTACTACAGGAAAGTAGTTAAGAAAAACAAAGGGCATACTTTTTACGCAACTGGACTAGTTACTGAGTAAGTTTATGATAGCTTTAAATTAATTATAAAGAGGATAAAATCATAAACCAGAAACATTATTTTAAAACAATTACAAACCCTTAATAAATAAGGGTTAAAGAAAAAAAAACAATGTATATCAGAACATATCTAATTTTTTTTTTAAAACTTTGCCCCACACTAGGATTTCTCCTGTGTCGTAGGTGCGTTTACAAACACAAATTTCACATACACAAACAGCCAGACCAGTGCAAGTGGAATCGAACCCGCGACACGTCGCGCAGCAGCCAATCTCTCAGCCACTGCGACAACCGTTCGGCCGCATAATTATATGAAAGACGTCTAGTGCTGGAGATAATTAGGCCCTCCTCGAAAATTTACCATAACGACCGAACTGACGCTTCCTGCGCATTAATGTATTAAGGCCCCGGTATACGCCAACGGCCTTGAGTGATTTGGGCGGTATAGCTTGAGTGTTCTGCGCTGAGCTCAAGCAACGCGACATACATCCACCGAGCAATACGACTCGCCTATCAAGGAGCGCGCTGTGCAGAATTAGACGTATTATTACTTTTTAGTATCTAAAACATAAAATAAAAAAAAGTAACAGGTATTATTATAGGTAGTAACATAGTCTTTTCACACAAAACAAATCATGAAAATATCTTAAGCGGTTTGAAAGTAATTACGTTTTTATGTTTTGGGTAGACACGAATTCATGAATTTATTTCATTAAGTATTTTACAACAATAGTTAAATATTCACAGGTACGATTGATGTATATATGTTCTATTTTTAACATAAAAAAATTGCACAACTAACCTGCATTATTTGACGGCGAAATAAGAGATTTAAAACTGGCCGTTACCATTTACCTTCGCCTTAACGAGTACCTGTAATTCTGACAAAAAGTAGTAACATAAAATGAATTTGCTTCCAGTCACGGCGAAGTATGGAAAGAATTCCGCTCAACAGTCAACCCTATTCTGATGCAACCTAAAACGATCAAACTGTACAGCACCGTACTCGATGAAGTAGCACAGGACATGATCACAAGGTACAGTATCAACAACAGTAACAAATTAACACTATTAGAAGTTATCTATACCTACATATAATAAGAATGTAAATTCCACGTGTCTGTACATTGCATAAAAATAATATGGGGGACTAAGAATAAATAATAAAGTCAATTTCTATCATTTTTAGAATTAATGTCTGTCTGTTTGTCTGTGTGTTTGAACACGCATCAAATCAATACTACTGGATTGATTATGAGAAAGTAGAAAAAAAATTATAGACAATATCTTGAGGCAACATTAAGTCTTTATTTCATTAAAATCGGTCCATTCTATCAAAAGTTATTTCAAAAAATCGATCAGTCAGGAGTAACTTTGCTAACATGTAGGGCACATTATGCCGGGTATTATGTAGGTATTTGTATTGGTAATAGGTTAGTGGTAGGTTAATTGCGTGGTGGTGATTGGTGATAGATGATATCAGATATGTGTCGATACGATTAGTGAAACATTAAGGGTAAGATTGGTACCTACTGATCGATTCTGTGTGCTGCATGGTGTTTGCATAATATTATTATTGTTTGTCGATTTTATATGCGGATGATGAAGTAGCATACCTATTACCTACATATAATTGTTCTTTAATGAAATAACGACCTCATGTTATTTTCCGAGTTCCACGCGGACGGAGTCGCGGGCGCTTGTTTTGAAAAATGATTTTCAACTTAAAACTAAATAAGTTTTAAGTTGAAAATCATTTTTCAAAACAAGCTTTTATAATGACCACTTCCCAACTCCATCATGAAACCCTGGACATCATATAGGTCTGTAGTACTTGTCAAGACAAATCCAACGAGTCCAAACACGATAGTTATATTAAAGTTAAGAAGTTGAGGAGTTCCTATAGCCACCTCCCAACTCCATCGTGAGAAAACTTCCATGATACCATATTATTATTGCATTGTCATCAAAGTGACATATGCGTCCAAAGGACATAGGCAGTTTTGGGCTTGATATGGTACAGTAATAAAAGCTTAACCAAAAATAAAAATATATTTTAATTGTTCTTTGCCTAATTTATCTTAGAGATTAAGAATTGGAATCAAAAATCGAAATAAATAAGAAATAAAATGATTATGCCGTTGACATTTAGAAAAAACCAATAAAACATAAACGGGTGCATGCTGGCTGGCGCGTGCCTCCACAGAATATCATGTCGATAGCAACTAAAACCTTTGAATTGAGAACTTATTAGTCGGGCTGTACTTCATTGGATCATTCACACCATACTTAACCTCACTGTCACAAATACGAAGATTTCTCTTTAATCCAATTACGTACAAAAACAAATAAAAAATGAATTTAAATACTCTTGAAATACTCGATCACACCAAACTAATTTCATATCTGTACCGACATACACAATCTGAAGCCCAGCGTTCTATGGGCTTCTGCCAGTGCCCTTTCAGCTTAATCGGTTGAGAGGAACTGGTCTAAAATTCAGTTGCAAGATTTCGTCCGGTACATATACGGCAAGAAAAATAAAAGCTTGTAAAATATACATTAACTTTTCAGGATGAAAGGCGGCCGTGATGAAAAGAACATGATCTGTAATGATTTTGATAAAGAAATGAACCTGTGGGCCTTGGAGTCTATCGGTACAGTGGCTCTTGGCTGCCGTCTGAACTGCTTCGATCCCAACTTGCCCGCAGACTCACCAGAATGGCAGCTGATCCAATGTGTCCACGACCTCTTTACTACTGCCAACGAACTGGACTTCAAGCCAAGCGTTTGGAGATACTTCTCAACGCCAATGTTCAAGAAAGCCATGAAGTTGTATGAGCATCATGAAAAGTAAGTTGAATGTAGTGCCTATTCATTTAATTCTACCGTTATTTATCATATTTTTAATTAAGACAATAAAAAATACTTTCGGTATCTTTATCCAACAACTGAACTGACGAGATTTGGTCAAAATCGCACTTTGGCGAAATTGAAACGTAAAGCAGTGAAAAGTTTTGACAGTAACATAGTTGAAATACTACTGTGATATCATTAATTTTTTCAGCCTAACAAAATATTTTATCAAAAAGGGAAAAGAACAGCTAAAGAACAAATCTGAGAGCGAGAAAGGCGTTTTAGGAAAATTGTTAGAAATCAACGAAGAAATGGCTTACATTATGGCTAGTGATATGTTGTTTGCTGGTGTGGATACGGTAAGCAGAGCTTAAACAGATTTTACGTCAATGGTTAGGATACCAACCCAACTTTTAATACCACCAAAAATTTTGCACCATGGTATATCGTTAGAAGTAAAACCCGCTTTTTATTCAGGCCGCAAACACAGTAACAGCAACTCTCTATCTTCTGGCAAAACACCCGGAGAAACAAGACAAATTAAGAGAAGAGATATTATCTAAGTCGGAGCAAAGACCGTACCTAAGGGCTTGTGTCAAAGAATCCTTGAGGATGATGCCAGTAACATCAGGAAATATACGACAAACAACAAAGGAATACAATCTAATGGGCTATAAGATACCTAAAGATGTGAGTATGGAAATACATTATTAGTTTTAGGATTCTACATTTCTTGCTCTTATGTTCGCTGTAACTATTGCCTCTTTCTTCACATATTACAATTTCTTAAAGGTTATTACTATTAGGCTGCGGCCGCACTGGAATGGCGACAGTGACGCGACAGCGATTTTGTGAACAAATAAATTTCGCTTTTTGTAGGTATCTGCAGTGCGGCCACCGACATATGTTTATATGAGTTTAGACGAAATCGCCGTCGTGTTGCTGTCGCCATTCCAGTGCGGCCGCGGCCTTAGAATCAATCTGTTGGATTTGTGTATCTATTACATTATCATTGGCTGGATTACCATTTCAGATGCAGGTTGTATTCGCTCACCGGGACATGTCGTTGATGGAAGAGAACTACCCAAGAGCTCGAGAGTACATCCCGGAGCGATGGATAGCCAGCAAGGATGACCCACTTTACTACAGGAATGCCAATCCATTCGCATATGCACCCTTTGGCTTTGGAGCTCGTGGCTGTATAGGTATATATCATAGCTAGACTTTTGG
The DNA here is from genome assembly GCA_948465475.1 of Thalpophila matura. NCBI lineage: Eukaryota > Metazoa > Arthropoda > Insecta > Lepidoptera > Noctuidae > Thalpophila > Thalpophila matura. Next base: position 5,384,588 of record OX419183.1, on the reverse strand, counting down.
GACCAAGAAATAACGAAAAAAAAATCAGCTGTTCCATACATTTATGTTCACATAACTCAACAAAATGTATGGAACAGCTAATTTTATTTTCGCGATTTCTAGGTTGGTCCCAAAGTAAAAGTTGTTCATAATGATGAGTACAATGACCTCTTTAAATATTTCCACTGTCTAACCTGCCACCCTGTATAAATTGACCATTTTAAATGACCTCCCTAGTGTAAGGTAGCTAGTACTACGAAAAGGTCAAGCTGTATCTCTGTTTTTTACCACCGGAATTAAATGAAATGTAGCTTCGATTTTAAGTTAGACCCCAAGCTACCAAACTGTGAAAACCACATCAAAATCCGTTAAGTACTTTTTGCGTGATGCGCGCACAAACAGATAAACAGACAAAAATTCCAAAAAATATTTTTTGGGCAAAGTTACGTCCCAATACCCTATCCCGACTGTTTTTTTTTTCTGGAATATCTTCATTGTACAGACACAATTGTAATTATTGAACATTTTCAAAAGGTTTCATTTTGCATGCATTACGAGTATAATGTATGTACAGCGCAAAATGGAGGCAAATAAATATTCTATGCTTTAGGCTAGTTTCGGCTAAAAAGAATACATTAACATTATACTTACGTAGTTGAATGTTAAGCCTGAACGGAGGGGCTCGTGGCTAAATGACGGCCGCGCTGATCGATCGATCTGCGAGGTTAAGCTGCGCTTGCCGCGGTCAGTCCTTGGATGGGTGACCGTTCTTTACACATCGAGACCCCTCCGTGCCTCGGAGAGCACGTTAAGCAGTCGGTCCCGGTTGTCATAGGAATATCTTTGACAATCGTTACGGGTAGTCAGAAGCCCTAAAGTCTGACAGCTGGTATAACATTCGAATACCGGTATTACCCATTAATTGGGTTGTGGAGGTCAGATGGCAGTCGCTCCACGTAAAATAATTGATATTCAGCCAAAACTAGTTAGACTGGATGCCGACCCCAATATAATTTGGGAAAAGGCTAGGCAGATGATGAGTTGAATGTTAAGCCTCAATAATCATGTTATGATAACATATTTTTTCTTTTTCCATCCCCAGGTCGTCGCATAGCCGAATTAGAAATGGATACATTTGTCGCGCGACTAATAGAAAACTTCCAAGTGGGGTGGTTCGGCCCTCCGCCCACAATTCAGCAAGCATCACTCAATTATATCAAGGGGCCATACAATTTCGTATTTAAAGACGTGTAACTCCTATCTCACGGTCTGACCTCAGATGGCAGTAGACATAGATACTTGGAAAAAGGGAAGACAGGCTTTTGCCCTGCTTTTTAGGGTTCCGTACCAAAATGGTAAAAAAGGAACCCTTATGGTGCGACTTCGTCTGTCTGTCTGTCTGTCACACCTGCTTATTTCAGCAATTACTAATACTATCGACTTGAAATTTGGAACAGTTATAAAGAATACTTGCCAAACTTTATTGAAAATGAAAAAAGTCAAAAAATGTTTTTATTTTCATTGCAAAAGGGGCGGGAGTGGGGGTCCGAAATTTCAAAGTGGGGTTACTAGGTCAAGTGACATATCATATGAAAGGGCTTAATCTGCACATTTCAAAATATATTTTCATTTTATTTTATGTCTCACAGTTTTCGGCATATGATAAAAAATGACTCAAAAAATACCATTCCCCCCCTTATCTCCGAAGTTTACGGAGCGAAAAATCTGAAATAATTAGAGTTGATAGGAATTAACCCAAATATTGCACCGAAAATAAAACGATGTTCCAAACTAGTGCAGTTTTTTTAAAATCATCAAAATTCCTTCACAAACAAACTTAGTTATGCGGTCCGGTTTTTTTCACTTTATACGTCCAAAACCGATACGGAACCCTCGGTGCGCGAGTACGACTCGCACTTGGCCGGTTTTTTTAATATACCTATAAGGTGTAATTTTAGTCAGTCGAAATACGAAAAGGGGTCCCATAGTGAAAGTCGTTCATAATGAACAAAAAACGCCATTATGAACAACTTTTACTATAGGACCAAACCTGAAATTGCGTAAAAAAAATCAGCTGTTCCATACATTTATATTCACATAACTCAACAAAATGTATGGAGTAGGTAGCTGATTTTTTTTTGCGAATGACCAGAGTGTAGTATTTAGGAACTTTACAAAATAATTCGATGATGTATTAAAATTACATAATCGAATGCTTTTTCTGAATATTACCACATAAACTTATTCGCACTACATTGCTATTTTAGGAAAAATAATATTTATTTGCGAGAAACATGGTTTGTTAGAATTTATTAGACGGGAATTCCCAAGGAACTATTTTAGGGCCTCTTTTTTATAAGAATCTACAGAAACTTATCATTCCATTACTAAAATTGGTGATGATAACGCACCCCCCACCTAAAAAATAACTTATTTAGTGATTTTCACCATATACCTTACATAGGGTTTAAAATATGATATCGCAAGTTCCGTAACATTATTTAACGAAAACTATGTACATTTCTTTGCGCAAATAAGTGGTACATCGTACCTACATCTATTTTAATTGTTCAACACATTATTTGTTGATGTTGGCTTTGTTCGACGTTTGATTTTTGTTCGGAGCAAGTTCCATAAGAATTTTCAATATTATTAGAAAAAAAAAACTAAAACAACATTTAAATAGGTTGATATAGCGCCTCAATGTCCTCAAGCGACGGGTTGTTAACTTAAATCATTCTATGCTCTAAAGCTGTCTTCAGACACTACCTTACGACTGACAGCACGGATACAGCGCCATCAACGGCGAAAAATGCAACTACTTTACGATGTGCCCAATTTTTAACTGGGAAAATTGACGAGTAGGTTGTTCTCGTCGATCTGCCGTATTTTCTATTAGGCACATCATGATATGTCTGGCCAAATCATGAAACGGCGGCGCTTCATAAAATGCCCAGGAATTTCATGATCTGCCCAATTATGCGATCGAACTACGACATGGACACGTTCACACTGTGCTATACTATATATATGACTTTGTATGGCGCGCTATACTATATAGCATAGGCTATACTATACAGGTTGTCCCACGGCTATGCCACATGGAGGGAAAGTAGTTTAAATATTTTAGATAGGAAGTTTTGCTTCATGGAAACTTCACTTTATTTTTAAAATTAAATACATACATAAAATACAATGTTTCTTAATTAACCCTTTCGATCGGCATTATAAAAATACAGGTTGTTCATTTTTCACATTTATTCGGTTCGATTCCCAGATGAAGCAAGCAACTTTTTAAAAATCTTTGAATGCAGTATTACTTAATTTTAAAAATAAAGTGAAGTTTCAATGAAGCAAAACTTCGTATCTCAAATATTTAAAGTACTTTCCCTCCATGTGGCATAGCCGTGGGACATCCTGTATAGTATAGCGTAGTCTGAAGACGGCTTAAAGTTTTAACAGTATTGTTTCACAGTAAAGTTGAAACAGAAATCACTTGAATCAATTAGCAATTTCCATAAACACATATACTCGTTTTTTTTCTTCATTTAGTTAACAGCAATTTTATTATTATAATTATTTTATAACTAGCTTTTGCCCGCGACTGCGTCCGCGTTTCCGTCGTTTTTCATAAAAAAGTAGCGTATGTCCTTCCTCACGGTTCAATGGTTTTGATATAACAGACAGATTAACTTTCGTATTTTAGTAGTTAAATATATTATGTCAATGATCCACAATACTGTTGAAAAATATCGCAATAAGGAACCGCAGAATATTATTATTAATAGCTGTGCCCGCGACTCCATCAGCGTGTAACTCCTTGTGTGTAATACAATCAGAAAGCTCCGAACTGCTAAGCTATCGGGAGTTACACGTGTTATTGTGAGTCAACCATAAAAGACATATGCTGTTGTGGGATATTTTTTAAATAATTTTATGTAGAAAATTTCCGTCATACATGATTTCTATGTAGCTTTAACCATTAAGGCTGCACACGCGACGGAAGCTTAAAAAATGGAGGAACTTCTCCCGTTTTCCCAACATTTCCCTTCACTGCTCTGCTCCTATTGATTGTAGCGTGTTGAAAAGTATACTATAACCTGCCCAGGAGTATGAAGAATAATTGTACCAAGTTTCGTTCAAATCCGTCGAGTAGTTTTTGTTTCTATAAGGAACATACAGACAGACAGACAGACAGACGGACAAAAATTTTACTGATTGCATTTTTGGCATCAGTATCGATCACTAATCACCCCTAACTAATTTCATGTACAGAATTGACCTCTCTACAGATTTATTATAAGTATAGATTATTGTGATTGACTTTGAAGTTTCAAGTGATTTTATTTTAGCATAATAATATTGTTTATAAAATATAATTTATTGTTATTCTTTTGTCATAATTAAACTTACGTATTGTAATAATATAATTTGAAAAAAACATTTTCATTTTATTGGAATTGCTCACAAAAACAAAAATCCTTAATCATTAATTTAATACACTTAAGTTTTAGGGCCGTACTATAAAAAAGATAAACATCTGTTCAACACGAATGCTCCAAAAATTATTAATTATGCACTTGTTTAACACTAACTTGTCTAAAACAAGTGTGTATTATTTTTGGTAGCATTCGTGTTGAACAGATGTTTAACTTTTTTGTGGTAAGGTTGTTAGAGTTTTGATCTCAGATCATAGAAACAAGGAGATGTGCCAAGGCGCTATCGAGCTTGATGCCTGATCTTGAGCAAATTGCTCATATTAAAAACGTACGCGCTGGCGACGAACCGAACACGATCGATGGTATAAATACAGTGTTTTAGTTTAGTGCTAGTGTTGAGTGACGATTAACAGTGTTAGATTGAGGGTGTGCGGAATGTTCAATGCGTGGGAGATCTTTTTATTCACAAGGAGCGCTTAATTATGCGCGTAATTGTGTCGAAAAATGTACTAAAAGTGGCATCAGTTGTTCCCGTACCAATTTGCTATGATGGCATATCTCCTTGTTTCTATGATCTGAGGTTTTAATGCTGAATTGCTGACTAAAATTATTTATATAAAATAATATGGATCTGATTCTGGTCAGTGGTGGTGGGAGTAGGTATTACTTTTTCATTTCTCATACTTGGAAAGTAGTGTTTGTTTGATCAGAGCAGCGGGTCGAAAACGATGCTTCCCTCCCTTGGGCGGGAAAGACTCATAGTAATTGCTTCCCTCCCTAGGGCGGGAATGAATTTTAAAAATAGAACTAAAATTGGTTATTTAGTCGGCTATAATTTTTTTTACATAATTAAGAAAAATATCGATTAAAAAAAAAATGCTGCGGTCTTGTGAGTGTATACGGCCAATGTGAATTAAAAAAAAAAACCTATTAAAGTGGGATGGCCCGCGGCGGTGACGCGGGCGGTGTGTTCCATATTTGAAATTTAAATTAAAAAAGACTATTGAATTTCACAAATTGTTCTAACTTCTCAATTAATTTTAAATAGGTACTACTTACTCATGTTATTACTATCAATAAATATTTTAGAAAAACTACTATTTTTTACTTTCCTTATATTTGAAATGAAAAGTAGAGTGTTTAACACGGGTGAAAGTCATCAATTCCCACTCGGACTATAGCCGCCCTCGCTTCGCTCGTGCGTCTAAATACCTCGTATGGGAATTGATTTCTTTCCACCCTTGTATAACAATCTACTATTTTACTGTGACCAAAACTACACTGCGACCAAATTACACAAACCCATCGAAAACACAATACAGGTTAGTTCGTATCGTACGTCATCAACACGCCAATCTATTAAATTACCTAATAAGTGAATATGGAAAATTGAGGGTACCTATGCATGTAAGTATTTTTTTTAGTATTTTAAGTAACACTTAAAAACGTTATTACAAACACTTGACATTTTTTATGATGAAAGTCAAGTGCGCATGTAAGGATGTTTCTTTTATTACGTATCCGTTTATTATTTTTTATACATAATATTTCATGATATTTTAAAAATGAATATATTTTTATTTTGAGTGAAAATATTTTTTTTTAAGTCTGGCGGTTAAGCAGGACATAGTAGCACGATGATAGCTCCGGCAAGTGTGTTTGTAACGACTCTGGCGGTGTGTGGACATCCCTCAGATCATAGAAACAAGGAGATATTCCATCATAGCAAATTAGTACGGGAACAACTGATGCCACTTTTAGTACATTTTTTGACACAATTACGCGCATAATTAAGCGCTCCTTGTGAATAAAAAAATCTCCCACGCATTCAACATTCCGCACACCCTCAATCTAACACTGTTAATCGTCACTCAACACTAGCACTAAACTAAAACACTGTATTTATACCATCGATCGTGTTCGGTTCGTCGCCAGCGCGTACGTTTTTAATATGAGCAATTTGCTCAAGATCAGGCATCAAGCTCGATAGCGCCTTGGCACATCTCCTTGTTTCTATGATCTGAGGGACATCCATTGTCATGCATAAGCTGATATGAAACACCTAATAGTTCCGCAAAGAAATGACAACATCCGACACAATCATTTCAGAATAAATCTGTGCATTGAGATTGCCTCTGAATCTCAAAAAATATGTCACCAACCACTAGGCGACTACTTATTGCCTAGTGGTTGGTGACATGTTTCTTTGCGCTAAGTTACTCCTTTCAATATAATGTCTAAATACATTTAGGTGTGTTAGTGTTAGTGAAAACGGGCATAACTCTCAAACCCGTTGCAGGATTTTATAGAAATACAACTTGAATTTTAATTGAAACGCGAATACTTATAATTAAAATTCATAAACTGTTTCTTTTATATCTATAAAATTAGTAATATATGAGTATTTAATATCACCCTGTATAAAATTTGTAATTTATAAACACTCACAAACTTTTGTATACGCAAAACATTTAACCAGTAGACTAAACTGTCAGTACTATCAGTTTTAAAGCAGCATTGCACGTAGTACGGCTAACAACATCAACATGCAGATGACAAAATTCAAGCCGTTATTTAATTATGTGACAATTAATAAGGAGCGTATAAGGTAAGTAAATGTTTATTGTACTAATGGGGATTTCTACGCACTGAGAGCTGCTTTTGTTATTTTGGCCCACTAAAAAGGAAATAATTGTGTGATGAGAGTTTTATGTAGCCGTAAAACGTATACCTATCTACTAAGCAGTAAATTTTTTTGTGTCTTCGACGAACTCAAAATTATATATCGACTTTTATCGACTTTCAATATTTAAACAGTATTTAAACAATCGATGAATGTTGACATTGTTAGTTTTAGGGCCGAAACAAACGTCCGGAATGCCCCTCCGGAATTAAGCAGGTGAATTAGGTATTTTACGTCAAATTGAACGATTGCGGCTGGAATCATTCGATTTATGAACGATATCATTAAATTTCACGTAAAATCACTAATTCGGTCCCTTAATTCCGGAGGGCCGTTCCGGGTGTCTGTTGCCGGCCTTAGTCAAAGCTCCTAATAAACTGAGCAAATTAGGTAGGTAGGTTACCTTTGCGTTCACAGAAATAGAAATAATTTGTAAAATAATTTACTCAATTATCCATTATTAATGTTTCTATCATAATATTACTTTGCTATTTATTTTTTTAGCAAGTGACTGGAGAGTAAATATTACTTCCTCCGCTTGCTTTGTAATATTTTTTTCCTACAAAACAGTACCGTGACAGACAGATAACGCACAGCCAAAACCGGTGGACCTAGAAATTTAAAGGAACTATTCCTCATGTACCCGGAGAGATTTTTAAAACTCCATCGCTAAAGAGATGGTAATGGTATGTATGAAGAAAATAACAATATTGTTCCCAGACTTCCACGCGAATGGAATCACGGGCACAGCTAGTATTACATTCTAATTATTACACATGCATTACACTTATCTTATTGTTTTCTTTTGTAATTGGTAAGAGTAATTACCTAATTACTCTTACCAATTACCAATGAAAACAATAAGATAAGTGTGTGTGTAACCAGTTTTTAACCGACTTCAAAAAAGGAGGTTCTGTATTCGTCCCGTATGTATGTATGTATGTAAGTATGTATGTATGTAAGTATGTATGTATGTATGTATGTTTGTTTGTATGTGCGCGATTTTCTCAAAAACTACTGATTCGATTTGGATGGGGTTTTCACTAACGTAATCTACATACTTTCAGGAAGGTTTTAGTATATAATACATTATGTAATCATTCCTATGTACAAAGTTATATGCATAAATGTACACAGTCCGTAGAAGATTTACTGTTGAACGAATTCGTGAAAGTAATCTAACACGGGATAAAGAACTAAAAAGGGAAAAATAAAAAACTTTTTTAACAAAAAATAACCGACTTCAAAAATCCACTACAAAGAAAATAATAATTTTGGTTTCGGAAGTCGGTGGCAAAAAAAACAAACAAAAACCAAAGCCACCGACTTCCGAAACCAAAATTATTATTTTCTTTGTAGTGGATTTTTGAAGTCGGTTATTTTTTGTTAAAAAAGTTTTTGTGTGTGTGTGTGTGTGTAACCAGGTTTGAAGATTCTCCATTTTTTTCTCAAAATATTTACGGTAAAATACAATGCTCAAATAGATAAATAACTGCAGAAAACGAAAAAAAACTATTATTCTTATTTTCAAATGTGACATAAAATAGACTGCTTTCAAAAAAGTTTTAAAAGTTTGCTCCTGATTTCGTTCGCGGGTTTTAACTATGTTCTTTTCATTCAAAATCTTACCCAATTAATTGGGTAACATTGAACTCGTATTATTTACAAGTTCGTTCAAAGATGCCCAAAATTCATAGTAACTTTGAATGGCCACTAAGGTGCGATTTTCTCCACAAAAGAAAAAGGATAAATTCGTCATTTAAATTAAATTATCCTGAGCACGAAACAACCCTCATAAAACAATAAAACCTATTTCGAACAATATTTTTTTTTTATATAATATCCGTAAAAAATTGAAAAAGTGTGCAAGTTTAACTTTGCACACTTTTTCACTTTTTAAGGATATAAAAAAAGTATTGAACTTGACTGTACTATACTAGTGTAATTAATTAATATAACGTGTCAACCGGTAACGACAAATGACGACAGTCACGACGTTAACGTCGTGACTGTCGTTCACGAAAGTACCAACATTTATTATCGATACCTATTTGATAAAAAGAAATTACATAGACTAAGTACAGGATTATACTCTGTTTCCTGTAGATAAGTCTTGGGATACAAGCAACAACACCGTTGTTGATAAACGTGATTATTTTGTAAAGCTTAACACGTGTTTTATAAGTTTTTCACACTACACTTAATCACTACAGCTATAAATTTAAATCTTTCAAAATGAGTAGCACTATAAAAATGAATAACAAAAAATGGGCAGGTGTTGTCAAAAACACATTTGAAGATGATTTTTCAAAAATTCAATATTAGTTAATGTAGTATTTTGATATACGTCACAACTTAAAGGGTTCCATAAAAAATCTCTTGAGCCATCAGGCTCAACAGATTTTTTACCTATTTTTTACCTATTTCAGAATTAGGTATACTGAAAATACTGTTTATTTTCCCAACTACTGTTTATTTTCTTTCTCCGACCTCAATACACTTTATTTCTTGTACAAGAAGTTCGTATTCGTATTCGTATTCGTGTTGTATAACCCTTTAATGACCTGAAACTAGGGTTGCCAACCCTAGTTTCAGGTCATTAAAGGGTTATACAACACGAATACGAATAAGGGCGAGGCCCCATTAGTGCGTTGCGCTGTCGGTGCGTCACACTACATTACTCCGTTGCATTGTCGTACGCCTTGCGTCGACGAACCAACGGAGTAGTGTAGTGTGAAATGACGCAACGCAGCGTAGCGCAACGCACTTTTCATGAAATGCGTAGGAATTGCATGATCTGGCCAAATTTTACGATTGGTCGACGACATATTACTACAAATGTGATGGTAAATTATCCAACTTTATTTTTACGTAGATTAGTGCATGTGTTAGTGGTAGTTTTGATTTTATTGACAATTTTCTATAATTGGATGGAGAAATACTATATAAGCAGTAAAAATTTTAACTTTAAATTCACAACATAATCGTCGTAACTTGAATAATACGTATCACGTCTACGATCGCTAAGCGGCAACTTAGTCTAAGGGAACGTACCCATAATACGTGACCCATTTTTTACAAGATAGAGACAATTAAGTGTGTCCAGTGTCTATCTATCTTTATAATTATAGATTGCAAGATTACTAATTAAATGAATATTGTTTTCAGAACACTAGCGGTAGCAAGCACTACTGTTAAGTCTGATACCAACTTGAAGTCATGGAGAGAAATTCCTGGACCTACTTCTTTGCCCATCATTGGGCAAATGCACCATTTTATGCCTGGAGGTGAGTTGTATTTGGGACAGGAGTGTCGATGTTAACTAAACAAATAAACACGTGTCATACTTGTAGAGGTAAACATTATTTATAATTTTATATTAAAAGGAGGGTAATGTTTTTAACCTGTACGTTAATATTTTTGTATGTAATGTATTTTTATGTTATTACTCGTATGTAGCGAATCTCGATTCTCGATCGAGATCTCGATGTGTAAAGAATGGTCACCCGTCCATTAACTGACCGCGGCAAGCGCAGCTTAACCTCGCAGATCAATCGATCAGGGGCGCTAGCCAAGTAGCTTTTCTACTAGCGTTTACGCCAAATAATAAACTTACAGAACTGTATGGCAATGACATTACAATGCGCATGGGCGCCGCTGCCAGGATTATTTTCAAGGAGGTGCATCAGCATTTTCACATTATGCTATTAACGGCAAGTTAAATAAAAGCTTGTAACATTTTTAACACTTTTAATGACACTCAACGAGGTACAATATAAGTTTTATTGTAAAATAATTACGTCTATTATAGGTTCAGTTACCGTTGTTTTAAGGTCACCTTCGTAACATCAAGGAAGACTTTATGAAGCTATTTGAGCTGTATGGACCGATTGTAAGGTTGGATGGAATCTTTGGCATACGTCCTATAATACTACTTAGTGATCCTGAATGCTCAGCCCAAGTAAGTAGAAAAAAAAATCTATCTTGGTAACCTTGATCGATATTATCGATACCCTTGATATCTAAATGGTCCGCTTGACGCGTGACGTGTTGCTCAAACTTGGCAAACGTGGACAAGCTGTTTAGTTAAAAATATTTTTACCTAAAAATATACTAAAGTAATTCTTAAAACAATATTTATGTAACCCTCGTTGCAGGAAATTCTATGTAAAAAGTCGCATTAATAAGTATTTAAGCCTTTTACATCCCACAAAGCGCGCCATTGATTGGTTACAGACCCGTGTTATTTACATATACAGGGTGTAAGGGGAACGCTTCCGAAGCCAGAACGTAGATTATATACAACCTAAATGCAAACGGATACCAATAACCTTTCGCTGTAAATTGATTATTTTCAAGACTTCATATTTCGTAAACACGCAATGGAAACCGTACAAAGCGTGAGGTGACTGACACGCTAGCCACAAAGCGCGCGCGGAGCTGGGGTCGTCGGCCGCGCGGCTGTCGGCGAGCGCGTGTACTTTGAACTCGAGGTTATGCGCGACCGTCAGCTGATATTATTTACGAGTACATTGCGTGTTAATGTTGCAAAGAAAAAAAATGTATTTAATCGCAATTATTGGTTTTAGTTACCTGTTCTCACAGCATAGTGTACGAAAAATGCAAAATAAAATTGGTAAAATTGTAATTTGTTTTTCCCGATTTTTTTATGGTATCGTATCGAGAATCACTAGCTCTATCACCTGTCTTCGTTTTCGGAAGCGTTTCCCTTACACCCTGTATACATATTTTCAACAATGAGGTTTTAGTTTTTAGTTTAGTTGAAGTTTAGTAAATAGGACACACGTCGCGTGAAGTATTGGTCGCATTATGTCGCGTCGCGTCGCGTCGCTACATGTCGCGTCCCGTCGCTCACTTAGGACAACGGGTAACGGTAAATAGGACACACGTCGCGTGAAGTATTGGTCGCATTATATATGTCGCATAGCATCGCATCGCTACATGTCGCGTCCCGTCGCGGGACAACTGGTTACACTGAAAATTCCAGTACTACCAACCGCATCATACGTCAAGATAAAGTAAACGCATAATAGGACGACCTACTGCCTAGAACACATTTATGCTATCTTACGGTAGGTAAAAAGCAAAACTGCCTGTTCTAACGTACTACTAGATTCGACTAAGATTCTATTTCTTGATTTCGTGCATATGCTCGGAAGCCGGTTACGCCTCCGCGTTTATTAATTATCCGCGTTTTCGCGGCGGAGAGGTGTGACATAAGCGTAATAGCGTCTAACGCTTCACAAGTTATTTTGTATAAAAAATAATGTTCCTAATGGCCACTCTATCCCTTATCTTTAAACCTCTTTAAATTGAGTAAGAGACTTCACAAGAAATACACTGGAAGTTTTCGTAAACTGCTACCTATTGTGTAGAAATGACTATTATCTTTATTATTTATGATTTGATTCATCATCCATAAAAAGTATTATAGAAAAATATAACTCTCGATAGATGGCGTTTTTTCACGGTTTTTTTAATCGCGGTGGTTTTTCACGGAAAAATGATCCTCACTCAGTAAATTAATTCAATTTTCAATTTTTTACAGGTATACCGTGGTGAAAACCAGTTGCCGATACGTCCGGCATTCCCGAGTCTTAATTACTACAAAACAATATATAAGAAAAACATTGGAAATACGTTTTCCTCATCTGGACTTCCTTTTCTGTAAGTTACTATAAAGACATATTTTATCCGCGTATTAATGTAGGGCACCCGTGTACCCGGCTATCGTGCGGAATGTTAATTAATTGAGACGGTTAGTTTTTTGAACAATCACAAGGTCTAAATACCTAAATTTAAAAAATTCAAAACCCGACCACGGTTTGCCCTACGTCTTATTTCGTGTAAATAAAACCGTTGGGACATGTTTCAGGGTAATATCCATATAATGGGTCCCGACTGCAATGTCTTATTGTATTTTTCTCTTTAGTGGTTTTAATTACGCGGACAAACCGCGGTCGAGTTTTTTTAAATGTTTTATGTTTTTTTTATTTTCTTACTTTTTAGTCTTTAAAGTATAGGTAATGTTTAATGTAAGTTATAAATGTTATAATACCTACCTATATTATTATATTATGTTGTGGTCCAATCGTATAATTGGCCAGATCGTAAAATTTATGAAAGGCCGCCATTTCATGATTTGGCCAGCTAACACTCGCCATATCGTTCAACACTCAGCGTTTGACGATTTGCCTAGCGAATAGTGCGATATTTGGGCTCGATATGCCCAAATATCGCACTATTCGCTAGGCAAATCGTCAAACGCTTAGGGTGGTTTGTTGTCACCTGTCATTCTACAGAATACGAACATAATATTATGTTTGGCCCATAGTGACAGAACCGAATTGGCTAACCCCGACCCCGTGGTCTTATCTGTCCTACCCTTACGCCTCCCCCACATTACGCGTGCGCGTTCCTCGAGCGTGTGAATGACGCGAACGTTCACACACGCGGCATTCGCGTCGTTCACACGCTCGATGAACGCGCACGCCAAATGTGGGGGAGGTGTTACAGTGTTTTTGTAAACCCAGCGGCGCGGAGGAAGAGTAGCCCCTGCCCACTGTAACAAAGCGTAAGCACCAGTGCGAGCCGAAGCGGCTAAAGCAAAAAGCCGAAGCTGCGAAGGTGAGCTTGGGTGCCTGCGATTTGTTACGCAAGGGCAGAAGGGCTGCACTTATCGCAGCGCCGGAGACGTATAAAATGCCGTGGTCCGATCACATTGGCCACATCATGAAATTCCTTGGCATTTCATGAAACGCCGTGGTCCGATCGTATTGGGCAGATCATGAATTTCCTCGACATTTCGTGAAATGCCGCCATTTCATGATTTGGCAGCTAACTAGCCAGCCGAATTGACAAACGTAAGTTATTGATCGATCTGTCCGAATTTTACTTAGCCATATCATAAATTAATTGGGAAAATCATAAAATGGCGGCAATTGATGAAATGCCTAAGAATTTCATGATTCGGCCAAATTTTACGATTGGCCGACGACATAATAAGTACCTACATATTATATTTTCGTAATCGTGTATTCAGCATACGAGTAATTCCGTCAAAACAGTAGTTTTATAAAATTAATTTGTTTCCAGCCACGGCGAGGCATGGAAAGAGTTACGCTTGACAGTCAACCCTATTATGTTGCAACCTAAAACGATCAAACAGTACAGCACAGTACTCGATGAAATAGCACAGGACATGATCACAAGGTACAGTATCATCAACGCTAACAAAATAACACAACAGGAGTTATCATAACATTCACACTATCAGTGGCGTGCCTAGAGGGCAAGCCCGAAGCCTGTTTTTCATTTTAGGAAGTATTTATGTTCATTTTTCTTGAATGTAAGTAATTTTTAATGTACGTTTTGCTTCAATAACGACATTAACTCACGTTAATTTAAGAAAAAGGACAGGCCCGCCGCAAGCGTGTCTGCAAGAAGTGCACCGCACACGGGCGGCACGTCCAGGGGGGCGGCAAACACATAACATTGTCATAATATACACGAATGTGAATTCAAATATTGGTTACACCACTAGGTATATACTTAGGTACTGAATAATTATGGTTTAACACTTAGGTAAAGAAGAATATATATTTTTTTGTACCTACCTATTTATTTTATTTTTTTACCCGATTGCGCCAGAAGGAGGGTTATTAACATCCTTGGTATGAGAGAACGCTATTAAAAACTTTCTGACAAACTCGGCGCTAAGTTGCTAGTCTGTCGTTTTTATCGGATACATTTCGAGTGGGCAAAAAAAAAAGGGTCAGCGTAGTAGGGGGCGGCATAATCACTATTGCACACTAAAAAAAAACCGGCCAAGTGCGAGTCGTACTCGCGCACCGAGGGTTCCGTATCATTTTTGGACGTATAAAGTAAAAAAATCCGGACCGCATAACTAAGTTTGTTTGTGAAGGAATTTTGATGTTTTGAAAAAACTGTACTAGTTAGTTAGTTAAAAATCGTCGGGCTTGCCCTCTAAGCACGCCACTGCACACTATAAGTACATTAAAATTTTCAGGATGAAAGCCAACCGAGACGAGAACAAGATCTGTAAACACTTTGATAAGGAAATTTACTTGTGGTCCCTGGAATCTATCGGTTTAGTCGCTCTTGGCTGCCGTCTGAACTGCTTCGATCGCAACCTGCCTGCAGACTCCCCAGAATGGCAGCTGATCCAATGTGTCCACGACATGTTCACAATTGTGAATGAACTGGATTACGAGCCAAGCCTTTGGAGATACTTCCCAACACCAATGTATAAAAAAGCCATGAAGTTGTATGAGCATCAGGAAAAGTAAGTTGCATAATTATGTAGATTTCAATCGCTCTCACGTAGTCCGATTGATCGAACTATCAGGAGTCTCAAGAACACATGGTTCGATTAAACGAACCAACTGTAAAAAAAAGTTCACTTAGTCCGATTGCTCGAACCATGCGGTCGAACCACGTGGCCATAACCACTCTTGTTTACTTATTTATTTATTTTTTATAATTCAGGGGAAAAAAAATACTTTGAGTGTTACGTTATTATCATTATATTTTGAACCAAATTCTTTGACGATATTGTAATGATTTAGCTCAAAAGTAGTTTTGTGCAGTTTTAGCAAAGTATTACTATTGTAAATAATATAATATTTGTATGTTTTTAGCCTAGTAAAACACTTCATCGAAAAGAGAAAAGAACAGCTTAAGAACAAATCTGATAACGAGAAAAGCGTTTTAGAAAAATTGTTAGCAATTAATGATGAAACGGCTCACACTATGGCTATTGATATGATAATAGGCGGCGTAGATTCAGTAAGCATAGCTTAACTCATTATGGTAAATTATAGATTACGTCATTGAAAAACAATACTTTTCACAAAAAAACAACCCAGGGTAAACCACCCAATCGTTGGCACTCCTCCTTTTATTGGCACTCCTGTGATTAAACCTGTTTATAAAGAAAATAGCTAATCTCACGGTAATGCTGCTTATGTAAATTGAGAAGTACAATCCTGAGCTACTACACTGGCAACGCATTATAAATAAAAAATCACAATAGCTTCGGAACGATAGCAAAATAGCAGTGATAGCCTAGTGGTTTAACCATGTGCCTCCCACGGCGAATGGTTTGAGTTCGATCCCGAGGCACGCACCGCTGACTTTTCGAAGTCATGTGCGTATTAGAAATTAATTATCACTTGCTTTAACGGTAAAGGAAAACATCGTGAGGAAACCGGCATGTCCTAGAACCAAAAATTCGAAGACATGTGACGTCCACCAACCCGCACTGGGCCCGCGTGGTGGACTACGGCCCACTCCCTCTCACAGAGGAGGCCTGTGTCCCAGCAGTGGGAACATTATAGGCCGATTATGTATGTATGTTTATGATAGCAAAAACTGAACGTATCTCGACTTGATCAGTGAAAATTATTTTTTGCTAAGAAAAGAGCTATTCAAAACATCAACGTTATCATCAATTAATTTTGCGTTTTTACTTTACTTTTGGTTTCAAGCGAATTCAGTATACTATTCGAGCTTTCTGAGTATTTATTTTCAAGAATTGCATTGTTTTTATTATTTAATTATGGTGCCAACGTTTGGTATCAAAAAATGACCATTTTCCAATTTATTGGCACTAATAGCAATAATTGGTTTTCTATGAGCATACCAACTATTGACATTAGGGCCAATAATTAGGCATATATTATGCTAATAATTGGTCTGTTACGATTTTATTTTCAGTGTGTAGGTAGCTACCTACTTATATAAATATGATGCATAGCTAGGTTAAAGGAAAGAAAAGCTAGTAAAAAACTAGCTTTTTGCTAGCAACACTTTTTAAAGACAGTATATACTATATAAGTTCACAGTGTGCTACAGTGATCCTTAAAGTGCCAACGATTGGGTACTTTACCCCACTTCAAATAATTATTACTACAAAGTAGGTACCTAAATGATAGTTTCAGAAGTCAGTTGCTTTGGTTTTTGCTTGATTTTTTTGTTACTTTCTAACCTAGTAGGTAATGCTTTTTTGAAGTCAGTTTTTTCAACAGTCCTAGAAGATTTTGATAACATTTTATACAATTTGCACATTTTAAAAAATACAGAGAAATTAATTAAATATTTAATTTATATAAATCGTCGGCTTACTGCAAGAACTCATGAACTGACAAAAACAATACTGAGAAATCAATTCATTAATTTTGATTCTATTGATCGCCCTATAGATATAGATATAGGGCGTTCAATAGAATGAAAATTAATGAATTGATTTCTCCGTTTTGTTTTTGTCAGTTAATGAGTTCTTGCAGAAGGCCGACGAAATATTGTGTAGCAAACGTACCTATATTTTCAATTCAAAATAATTATGCTTACATTAACGATACCATACATAGACATACGTCAAAATAACTCGTGATCGGCCTATCAGTTCTTTTTAGTGCTACCCATGTGAAACTGCATCACTAGTAATTATATAAAAATTGATTTTTTTTTTTCAGACCGCCACCGCTGTAACTTCTACTCTCTATCTTCTGGCTAAACACCCGGAGAAACAAGACAAATTGAGAGAAGAGATATTATCTAAGTCGGAGCAAAGACCATACCTAAGGGCTTGTATTAAAGAATCGTTAAGAATAATGCCGGTATTCATAGGAAATACCCGGGAAACAACAAAAGAATATAATCTAATGGGCTTTATGATACCTAAAGATGTAAGTATGGAAATACATATTCGTTTTAGGATTACAAATTTTTTACTCTTTTGATCGTTTTAACTACTGCAAGCCTCTTTCATCCTATATTACAATCTTAGGTAGTAGAATTAGGTAGTAGCTTAGTATTAGAATTAATCAGACTGTTGGGTTTGTGTGGAGTAGCCACGGAATAAAGAACAAGATGGAAGTAGTAAGTGGGCGTGGTCCCTATCACCACTGATGAGTACTGAGAGACATATGTACCGTTTGAGTGAGCGCAGTCGCGATGACAGATATTTATCGTGAACATATGCGTCACTACCGTTAAAAAATCATAAAAAAATACTAAAATGCCCTAATGTTCCATATTAGAGTGTAAAAATCATAGCCACGGTAAAAATCTAACTCATGGAGGAATTTCGTACCATCGTTATGTTATATTTTCAGTTTTAATTCATAAAATACATTTTATTTTCTTTCTGTCAAATATAGTACAAGAATGACAATAAAGAGTGATCCTTATTTTCATCTAAAATACGGATAATTTTCCTTTACTGGTTATCAATTGTTCTAGAATGTTTGATTACGAAATCAGACTTTTCCTGCTATTCAATTAGTGCATCCAATAGGTATCGATAAAAATGTATCGACCATTTTTTATAAAATATTTTTTCGGTAGGTAAACTACGAAATGAGCTCCGATGCTAATCGAAGCTAGTAATCTTCTATGTGCCTATAATAGTATCTATAAAATGAAGTTTCTCGCTGCGTCTATCTGTGCACATTCATTTACTGCAGGAATTTTCATTCTGTTCTCATCAATGGAATCCCATCTTATCAATTTCTTGAGAAAGGTTTGGTGTGAGATACGTTATTCATATCACCCCGTGTGAAGCTGCACCCTAATTGCGTAACTCAATTGCTATCACCATGGCATTGTTTTTGACATTCATTACGCCGTATGTTTGTTAATCCGTGCTCCCGTAACTAGCTCAATGCCGTAATGGATGTTGTTGAACTGTCAATATGAAAGCCATGGCGAAAAAAATTGAGTTACACAATTAGGCCGCTGGTTGCGAGTATGTTTTTAGATGAGATACCATAGTCTAATTTAAATCAATATCACAGCAACAATAGAAAACTTGACAGTTTCCGTTTTCCAAAATATCCATCTAATGAAAGAAAAGTGGATCAACGCATCCAGAAAATTCAATTGGTTCCCCGCTAATACAAGAGGTACGATCTGCATGCTACATTTTATGGCAGTGATTTTATTATAAAAAAAAGTAATAGGTAATAAATATATTATAGCTACAACTGCCGTGCTTACAATAATCGCAGTAAGTCAAATTATTTTTATACAGAAATGAAGATGTTCTCAACATTTCAATTATGTATTTAATTCTGCGATTATCTTAAGCACGACAGACAAGTTGTCTGGTAATTCCTCAGATCATAAAAACAAAGGAGATGTGCCAAAACACAATTGAGCCAAGATCCTTGATCAATTTGATCAATGATATAAATACAGTGTTTTAGTTTAGTGTGAGTGATGGAGGCTAATGACAGTGTTACATTGAGGGTATGCGGAATTTTCAATGTGTGGGAGATCTCTATATATATTCACAAAAGAGCGTTTGTAATACTTATGCTAGTTGTAGTACATTTCATTGAAAAAATAGGTACCTTATTGTTATAGTTTTTGCTCTATTCTAGCAATATATTTCAGAATTTATTCATAAAACAACACGAATATTTTAGAAATTAATCCAATATCGCGAAAACACTAGTCGCCATGTTATTTAGGCCGCGGCCGCACTGGTACGGCGACAGCGACGCGACGGCGATTTCGTGAACAAATAAATGTCGCTTGTCGTTTCTGCAGTGCGGCCACCGACATAATGTTTAATACTTGAGTTTGTTTTCACAAAATCGCTGTCCCGTCGCTGTCACCGTACCAGTGCTGAGTGCAGCCGCGGCCTTAGAACCTGTGTCACTACACTCTCTACTATAGTAAACAGTCAGTTTTTCTCGGTTTTAGATAGAGAATCCGCGAGCTAATGAATATTGTGACGTCACTTACGTCACATAAACAGACAACATGGCGGTACAGCGTTCTCGTGCGTTCCTAAATAACCAATTTTTAGAGTATTATTTTATAGCTTTTTACGACTTTGTAAAATAAATCAACAATTGTTATGAATAGTTCATTAAACACTTTTATATCTATTAATGTAAGTACCTTTAATCATTTCTTTTAGTTTTCGGTCACAGCGTAACATCTACTCCCTGTTTCTAAAAGCGCGGCAACTGCCTGTTCTGTCACTGTCAAATGTCAAGTCACTTGACATTTGTAAAATCCTTTGAAAAACCATCCGTCCCAAAAATGCCCATAACATTAGAAAGAAAGCTTTCTAAATATAATGTTATGAACATTTCTAAAAAATATCCCTTTTCAAGCGTTCTTCACATCATTCAATTAATCACAACAATATAACGACCTTTTTTTGGATTAAAACATACTCCAAAACAATCAAGTACCTACCTCTACTCGACACTAGACGGCATTTATTATCGATAAGTATAGTAGGTATGATATACCCCATCACTATTACCCGCATGCGTCACTATAAACTATAAAGTACAGTAATTGTTCATTCAAAAAAGTTGTAAATTTTTACGAAACTTTATGAGCGGACTTAAACGTCAAGTCGACGTTTCAGTCCGCTCATAAAGTATCGTAAAAATTTACAACTTTTTTGAAAGAACAATTACTGTACTTTATAGTTTACAGTGACGCGCTACTATTGACAATAAAGTGCAGCAATTGTTCTTTCAAAAGTAGTTGTCAATTTTTACAAAACTTTATGAGCGGACAAACTTCAAACCGGCCATCATAGCTTGCCGCTGGTTTAGGCCATTCAAATTCTACTCATATTACAACAACTACAGAGTTCTAATTTGAAAATAAGAATAATAAACGCCATCTAGCGTCCAATAGCGGTACATAATCGTGTTGGAATATATTTTAATCCAAAACGAAAAAGGTCGTTAATCTGTCATTATTAATTTTTAAATTTGAAATTAATGGAATGCTATTAAGGTTTAATTTGATGCAAATAATGTTGTGTATAAGTCTTGTCGTAATTGTTGTTTTTAGCCAATCATAATACCGAAATTATAGTGTGTGTCAACTGTGAATATGTGAGTTTGGCGACACTGGTATTCATAGAAAATTGGCCTCATACTCCTTCTACTGTTTTTACTGTTCTGTGGGAGTAGCGCACGTTATATCAAATTGGCTTGATTACCATTTCAGATACAGATAATATTCGTTCACCAACACATGTCGTTGATGGAGGAGAACTACCCCAGAGCTCGGGAGTACATCCCGGAGCGGTGGTTAGCCAGCAAGGATGACCCACTTTACTACAGGAATGCCCATCCGTTTGCTTCTGCACCCTTTGGCTTTGGAACTCGTAACTGTATAGGTACTCGTATATAACGGTTGCACATCGAATGTTCGATGTTTAGTCAACAAGCTACAAAACGCAACATTATCATTTCCCAAATCAACATTCCCTATGAAAATTTTTCACAAAATTTACATTTCATAAAGTAATTCATTCATAGATGATCATTTTGCAACAGAACATTAGAAAGTTATTAAATATTTAAGAGAAGCATAACATTACATAACATGTTTTAAATTCACAAAAATACAGGTACATTTAGAACATAAGTATTTTTTTCCTAACACATACGATATATCGACAAAGATCTCTTGATATTTTTTCTACAGCGTGGCGCTACCATGGTGACATTAATTTTATATATGTATACGGTTTTACATTTTCATTTTATAAATAAATTTTAATTCCATAAAACGTTATTATTTATTAATTTATTTCAAATTTTAGAAAATAGCATCTTGGAGCAACCTGTACTTAAAGAACATGTAGCCCAGCGGTCATTTGCCGGGGTCACGGATTCTAGCATCATAATCAATGATATAAAATGAATAAGCAATACTAATAAGATGAAACAAACGCAAAGAGTAGGCGTATTATTTAGTTTGTTCGAAAAAAATATTTTTTCAATTTACGATTTTTTTTACCTGTCTTATTGAATACTAGCTTTCGCCCGCGGCTTCGCTCGCGTTTTTCAGGATAAAAGGTAGCCTATGTGTTATTCTGTACCCCGATCATGACTTATTTTGACGTATAGTATCGTTAATGCATGTTTGCTACACAATATTTATTTAAATTGTCCGACCGCACGGTTGTCGCAGTGGCTGAGAGATTGGCTGCTGCGCGACGTGTCGCGGGTTCGATTCCCGCATTGCACAAGGTCTGGCTGTTTGTGTATGTGAATTTTGTGTTTGTAAACGCACTCACGGACACAGGAGATATCCTAGTGTGGGGCAACGTTATTTATAAAAAAAAAAAAAAAAAAAATAAGAACCTATTCTCTGTATTTTTAAAATGTGCAAATTGTATAAAATTTTGTCAAAATGTTCCAGGACTGTTGTATTTTAGATTCAAAATATGTATGCTTACATTAACGATATTATACGTCTAAATAACTCATGGTCGGGGTACTCATGTATAAGCTGTAGGTACCTATTATTGTAAATTTTCATCAAATTCCGTTCAGTGGTTTTTGCGTGAAAGAGTAACAAACATCCATACCTACATACATCCATACATCCTCACAAACTTTCACATTAATTTATAATATTAGTAGGATAGTAGGATTTTTGAAGGAAAATCAAGGCAAATAATGAAACTTTTTGATTTAAATATTCAAGAGCAGACGACGTCGAATTTCGAATTGTATACAAACTTTTTGTTTTTAAAATATTATATCTATTTGAATTTGGAATATTCGTCACATATGTTAATACTAAAGTTAAACGCCCATTTATCCGAGCCGAACGCGCTGAAGGTGCCGACCGAACCGAATTTTCTTAAACCTTGCACACCTATCCGCGCCGAAATAACCGAATCTAACACAGATATAGAATAGGTTAGATACCGCATGTTCCTTTAGTAGTATGAAAACGAATATGCCATTTTCCTTACTTACTTAGGCATACCAGGCGCTTCGTAAAAATTCTAAGACGTCATCAGAATTTTGAGGACCTTCCAAATTCTTCCAATTCGGTGCGGTTAGGTGGGCGAGGTTTCATAGGATTTCATACAAAGAATTCTAAAATTCGATTCGGTCGGCTCTTTCCGCCCGATCGGCTCGGGTAAATGGGCATTCAGCTTGAGTCCTTGCTCAGTGATCTAACCAATTGAATTTTGAACTCTATATTTAAGATTTTAAAGTTAAAAGTTGATCAGACCAAGTAAACACGTTTTTCCATACAAACTTTACCACCCCTTTTTACCCTCTTGGGGGTGGAATTTCCTAAAATCCTTTCTTATCGGATGCCTACATCATATAAGGAATACGTCCTCCAAATTTCACGTTTCTACGACCACCGGTTTAGGCTGTGCGTTGATCCATCAGTCAGTCAGTCAGGACAAAGCATTTTATTAATATAGATGATTTATGGCCACTAACCCTATCTGTGTGTTCAATTAATGTCACCATGGTACCGCCACGCTGTATAATATTATGGTTACTTGGCCTATAAGACATTAGACAATTCGTCGCATGTGAATGTCGCATATTCTTGCTGAGACCATTCCTAATATACTCAAAGTATTCTTGTGTTGATAAAATGTATGGTTGTGAAGTATACATTTTTATTTTAACGTCGAAAATTAAAATCAAGAAGTAGGTATATACAAAAGTTTGTGACAGAAACGAATTACTGCAAAACCGACTCCACGTAGTTTTGTCTGCCCTACCTGGCCCTACCCCTAGACTTAGGGCGGGTTGCTTCAAACCATCTGTATCCGTAAGTCGCGAGTCGGTACGTAATCGTTAAGTCAGTATGAAATTGTCGTACAAGCCGCCATATTTGACGGTTACAGATACGTAACTGTAAGTTGAAACAACATGGCCTTAGAGTGTAATTTAATTATTATAAAAAAAGCACTGTCATACTTTCATAACTATGAAATGAAAATTTTATGAATTTGACACAATAAAGAACAGAGAACCCGCATTTTTTTCTGTTTTACATAACAACTTTTTTCCCGAAATATCCATAAAAATTATAATTCAGAAAAATTCTGCGAGTTTGCAATTATTTACACAGAACAGAAGTATGGAAAAACCTATCATCAACTACTCTGTTCTTTGTAGCTATAAGTGTTCGTTCTTATTTACGCTAAACTTATGTTTCTACGGCAGTGATTTTTCGACTTTTTCAATGTTTTTAGGGTTCCGTAGTAAAACTAGGAACCCTTATAGTTTCGTCATGTCCGTCTGTCTGTCCGTCTGTCCGTCTGTCACAGCCTCGTCAAATCTACAGTTCATAACCAATTTAAATGAAACTTCGTAGGTATGTATTTTTATATGCCGCCATAAAGGCCTGTAGTAAAATTACGAAAAATATTATTATTAGGGGGGGCTCCCATACATGAAACGGAGGGATGAAAAAAAATATTTTCGCGCACCCCATCATGTGGGGTATCGTTGGATAGGTCTTTAAAAATAACATAAAGATTTATAAATGACTTTTTTATTTAAGTGCATATTGAGTGAACTAGGAGCTCCGAAAGTCGTTAACAATGTGTCGCTATCGAAAAATCTGAAAAAAATCAAGCTAATAGCATCTAATAAATACTTTCGATTAAAATTGGTTTGAATAAGATACGTAAATAACTTTTTGAAATATTCACTATTTTCACTTCTGAGTTTGATAACCGCAAAAATAACTTTGTTTTTCTTATTGTTCTTATATTTGCGGTTGAAACACTGAAATACTTCTTGCTACGGAACCCTACACTGTGCGTGGTCCGACACGCTCTTACTCGGTTTTTTTACATTAATCTATAAGGTTTATTCTCAGCACGATTTCATTAGCCACTAGTGAAACTCTTTAGCTAGTCAGACCTTTTTTTTCGTAGCTAGGTACTACTTTACCTTTTCTATATTAAGTTATGTTTTCCCCGTAAGACTTTTGCATGGTGCTGACCCTTAACGTCAGTCTATTGACCTGTCTTTTTTTACTTTTAATTTTGCGTATTTATGTGAAATAACTATGTAATTTTCGTAAAATTAAATATTTTTTTGTTATTACTTACCATTTTATTAGACAAAGACGTAAAATCAGTCAAGAGTTCGAGAATTTCGGTTTTATGTGCGTAATGCAGTAAAATGCGCTCTGTTGCTCACCGCACCAAACGTCAAAGTAAATGTGAGGCTTGTGTGGTTCCCGAACTCCACTTGAGTGTAACATGGATAATGTTCGGAAATGCTTGTCTAGGGACATATAGGTCAAATGGTTGGAGCAAATATTCTTTGCTTTGAGCTAGTTTCGGCTATGTAGTGAAAATACGCGCGTAGACGTGCATAGTAGGTATTATACTAGGCGGTCACACTGATTGCTTGCTTACACCTAGTAGAACCTAAAGCCTTGATAATCAAGAACGATCACATGTTTTTTTCTTTCAGGTCGTCGCATAGCAGAATTGGAAATGGACACATTTATCGCGCTACTAATAGAAAACTTCCAAGTGGAATGGTTAGGACCTCCGCCGACAGTACATTTTGCGATGCTCAGTTATATCAAGGGGCCTTACAATTTCGTATTTAAAGACCTGTAAAATTGTAAACTAAACTCCTATATCAGACGGCAGTAGACAGAGATGTAATTATGGAGAAAGGGAAGGTCTTCTTGCCGTGAGATACTATAGCTAAATATTATTTTATTCCTATAGAAACTTTTTTATATTTACTAAATACCTAGGAATTCCAAAGGTTATCACCAATCTGTTTTATATCTTTAGGCCTCATTTGTTCTTAATATCCACAGAAACTAATCATTTCGCATTAAAATTGGTGGTGATATGAAAACATTACTGGGAGGTGATTCTCGCGGGTTCGATATTGATATCACCTTCGATATATATTATTATTAGTGTCCCTCAGGGGTCAGTGCTCTCTGCGACGCTCTTTCTGCTGCATATCAACGACCTGCTAAAGCCCGGAACCTTTGGGTATGCAGACGACAGCACTGTCGTAGAGAGCTACACAGCCAACGCACGGACCGGTGGACCTCAAATCGAGTCTCTGAGAGAGGCCATGGTCGAGCGCTTGAATTTTTCCCTTAAGGTAGTCTCCGATTGGGGTGATGCCAATCTGGTCAAATTCAATGCTGCTAAGACCCAGGCGTGTCTGTTATCTGCCAAAAGGCCATTCCAGCTGGCTCCTACTTTTCGAGATGTATCTATACCGATAACTGACCGCCTTGAGCTCTTGGGTGTAACTCTGACGTCAACCCTCAACTTTGGCTCCTATATTGAGTCCAAAGCTCAATTGGCTGCCAAAAAGCTGGATATCCTCTCGAAGGTGCGGCGGTACTTACGTCGGAACAGTTTGGGATGGCTCGCATCTTTGGGATGGCTCAGCCAAGTACCAGCTTGAGGCGTTGGAGTCCATTGAGAAGCGTGCCAAGAACCTCATCAACAACGACTACCTTGTTCAGACCAAGCTCCAAAGTCTTGAGCATCGGCGCAAAGTTGCTAGTCTATCGGTTTTTTACCGGATACATTTCGGAGAGTGGGATTCAGATCTGCATGATCTAATTCCCTCCTGCCCTTTCTTCTATGGGATGGCCAGTAGCACAACAAAACGCCATCGGTTCATGGTAGATATGTTACTGTAAAAGCCCGAATAGTGGTAAATCCTAGGATATACCGGTAAAGCTTAGGATTTACCAACATGAGTTGGTTATAAAAAGGAGATGATTTTTCGGGCTTTTACCATTAAAGTTTGGTACATCCTAGGTTTTACCAATGACGGTTGGTAAATGATAGTTTTGGGACTGTGGAAACTAATATTTTGCGAGTTGCATCCTCGTTTTCGGTGCCACTTGCATTTTACACGTCTCCGGCGCTGCGGGAAGTGCAGCCCCTCCACCCTTGCGTAACAAATCGCAGGCACCCATGCTCGCCTTCGCAACTTCGGCTTTTTGGTCGCCTTCGGCGACCAGCCTCAGCCGCTCCGGCTCCCACGGGTGCCTACGCTTCATCACAGCGGGCGGGGGCTGCTCTCCCTCCGCGCCTCCGGGCTTATAAAAACACTCTAGGGGTAGGGCAGACAAGATCACGTGGAGTCGGGGTTGACCAATTCGGTTCCGTCACAACTTATTCACTCTTTTCAACATTTACCGTATCTCTGAGGTAAAACCTAAGATTTACCGAGTGTATGGTGGTAAAAGTCCGAAATGAACGATAATTATAGAACAGTTCGGACTTTTACCATTAAGGGTTGGTAAATCTTAGGTTTTACTGGTAAATCTTAAGATTTACCTAAGTTCGGGCTTTAACAATAACAGATATACCAAAAACCCCAACAAAGCGCTTTGATTCCACTTTCATTGTGAAAACCGCCAAGCAGTGGAATGCGCTGCCCGAGTGGGTGTTTCCCAACAGTTACAATCTGGGTATCTTCAAGTCACGAGTGAATCGGTTTCTTTTAGGCAAGCGTGCTCCATCGTTGACCGCATCATCGCTTAACATTAGGCGAGATGGCGGTCAAGCGCAAGCCTATCATAGAATAAAAAAAAATAATAAAATGCAACAACTGTCAAAATGGTAGGGATTTTGACAGTTGTTGCAATATATATCGAAAGTGATATCATATCGAACCCGCGAGAATCACCTCCTTTCACAGATAAGTTTAAATAGTCACTTAAATCAATTACCTAGTAATTTAATCATTATGATTATTTTATATAAACACTCCCTTGCTTGTGAAGTTGTGACTATTCGTAATCTATTCTTCTAATTTTTATTCATAAATAATTATTGCTATACTTTTGTCATATACCTACCTACCTAAATATTGTCATTATATAATTTAAAACATGATTTTCATTTTATTGATATTTCCCACCAAAATGACAACACGCGCCCGCCACGCGCTCACCCCGCACACGACTTCGATAAATGCAATTTGAGATCTATTTATATGTCATATAAGACTCAAATTATGTACAAAAAATTTCAAGGCAAGTTAGACGCAGGTGCCGACACGCATGGCGTGCGCTTAGCGGGCGCGTGTCAGGGGGTCTATTCTCTAAGCACGAAATCCGTAGTTTCGGCCTTAGTTACGGGCGTTTCTTACTCCGTATCACCTACGGACCTAAGATTAGTTCGGGGCCCGAACTAAGAATGAATGATATCACGATTTGACAGTTGTCCCTACTCCCGATGTGTTTTTTTTTTTGCCCGTTCGAAAAATTGAATTTGACACTTGTTTTAACGGAACATTATGTCAGTTGATACGATATCAAATTAGCTATCGTGGTGTCGACGAAATTAAAGAATTCCGCCACTAAGACGACCCACTGGCCAAAAGTAGTTCGAAGGTATGGGGCTGCTAGTTTTTTAATGCTCTAGGAAGATCTACTGGAAGAGAGGAGGCGAAGCCGACGATAATACTTGCGCCAAAAATTTCCGCTAGCGAGTATTCCCGACGTTGAGTTTATAGGGAACTAAATATAGGCTCAGCATCTAAAATACCTAAATTACTAACCAATCATTAAGGAGTTCAGTAAAACTTTAACATTTTTGTTTAATACCTATTCCAAAGAATAAGTACTTCTTTTTATTAGTATTAAACAAAAATGTAAAAATTTAGGTTTGTTTCATAATGAATAAAAAACTGTTTAATATCAAGTGACTTTTTATTTTATATTTCTTACTTCTTGCACCATCACATCGCCTCGCGAAATGTACACGTGCCCACATCAACTGTCACAGCCCACGGTATTGCGCCGCCACTGATTCTGGTACCCACTTCGGGAATGGCCTGTACAACAAAAACTTAATATATTTTATAATTTTTAGGGTTCCGTACCAAAATGGTAAAAAAGGAACCCTTATGGTGCGACATCGTCTGTCTGTCTGTCTGTCTGTCACAATGCTTGTCCAACTTTATTGCAAATGAAAATAGTCAAAAAATATTTTCATTTCATTGCAAAAGGGGCCGGAGTGGGGGTCCGAAATTTCAAAGTGGGGTTACTAGGTCAAATGACATATCATATGAAAGGGTTTTGCTCTGCATATTTCAAAATATATTTTCATTTAATTTTATGTTTCACAGTTTTCGACATATGATGAAAAATGTCTGAAAAAATACCATTCCCCCCCTTATCTCCGAAGTTTGCGGAGCGAAAAATCTGAAATAATTAGAGTTGATAGGAATTGACCCAAATATTGCACCAAAAATAAAACCTAACCTAAGTAGTACAGTTTTTTCAAAATCATCAAAATTTCTTCACAAACAAACTTAGTTATGCGGTCCAGTTTTTTACACTTTATATGTCCAAAAATTATACGGAACCCTCGGTGCGCGAGTACGACTCGCACTTGGCCGGTTTTTTTACCATTGAAACAAATTTACTGTATATACATTATAAATTTAATTATTACCGATGAAAAAGCTGGTGATCTTGCGTCGGATTGCGGCTCTCCATATCCTTCTCCCATAATTGCTATTATCTTCAATTCCACTTGGGAGGAGGTCGTTGCTACCGATGTGCCTCCACCTGTAGCACATGCTGACCGTCTAGCAGCTCCAGCAGCTTTTTTGACCAAATGCTTTCTATCAGCCCATACCTAAAATTTGGTTATCTGGTTTAGTTTAATTCGATAAAAGTCTATAATAAGTATATTAAAAATCAGTATACTCGTAAGTCCTACTAAAGATAAATATTTGGAGGATGACTGATTTACCATTGTGTGCACTTTACTGAAAACAAGACCTTAAAATCATATTAATACTGACGAGCACCTAGTGTATTAAACTCACCCTTTGCTACTGCTCCACGGACTTTGTGCAACTTCCCATTGAATTAAGGGAGTTGCACATGCTTTCCCACAGCCGTTTGGATCGTATCCTCCCGTCGCAACCCCTCCATAGTTCGCGAGCCAACTCTTCATGATCACTCATAAAATTGAGGAGGGCCTGCCTCTATTTGCGCGTGAGTTGCTGCGGGAGCGATTGGGGCCATTTTATAAAATTATAACTTCAATTCTTCATTAATTCCCGGCTGATAATATGTAAAATTCTTTGTCATTAAAATTAATGATTTTTGACAATTTTGACATTTCATTTGAAAATTCCGTCAAAAGGAAACAGACAGACAGACCGACAGACAGACAGACGAAGTCGCACCATAAGGGTTCCTTTTTTACCATTTTGGTACGGAACCCTAAAAAAGGCAAAGATATGAACAGGATAAAGCCACTATCCGGACAAATATGACAAAAATAATTAAATTCTTTATTAAAAACACCATAAAAATTTATTGATAGAAATGTGGTCATTTTCTAGCAACAACAATATTGATTTTTAGGGTTCCGTACCAAAATGGTAAAAAGGAACCCTTATGGTGCGACTTCGTCTGTCTGTCTGTCGGTCTGTCACACCTGCTTATTTCAGCAACTACTAATGCTATCGACTTGAAATTTGGAACAGTTATAAAGAATACTTGCTCAACTTTATTAGCATAGCATAATCGGCCTATAATGTTCCCACTGCTGGGACACAGGCCTCCTCTCTGTGAGAGGGAGTGGGCCGTAGTCCACCACGCGGGCCCAGTGCGGGTTGGTAAACGTCACATGTCTTCGATTTTTTGGTTCTAGGACATGCCGGTTTCCTCACGATGTTTTCCTTCACCGTTAAAGCAAGTGATAATTAATGTCTAATACGCACATGACTTCGAAAAGTCAGCGGTGCGTGCCTCGGGATCGAACTCGAACCATTCGCCGTGGGAAGCACATGGTTAGACCACTAGGCTATCACTGCTGTTTAACCAACCAACTTTATTGCAAATGAAAAAAGTCAAAACATATTTTTATTTTCATTGCAAAAGGGGCCGGAGTGGGTGTCCGAAATTTTAAAGTGGGGTTACTAGGTCAAGTGGCATATCATATGAAAGGGCTTGATCTGCACATTTCAAAATATATTTTCATTTTATTTTATGTCTCACAGTTTTCGACATTGATGAAAAATGTCTGAAAAAATACCATTCCCCCCCCCCCTTATCTCCGAAATTTGCGGAGCGAAAAATCTAAAATAATTAGAGCTGATAGGAATTGACCCAATGATTGCACCAAAAATAAAACGATGTGCCTAACTAGTACAGTTTTTTCAAAATCATCAAAATTCCTTCACAAACAAACTTAATTATGCGGACCGGTTTTTCTCACTGTATACGTCCAAAAATGATACGGAACCCTCGGTGCGCGAGTACGACTTGCACTTGGCCGGTTTTTTTTAATAAGCTTCAAAACCACAAATGATATGAACCGGTAATCGAGTGGTAAAATAGCGCAACTCTATTGTTATGCATCATTCGTTTACGAATATCATCCTGTATAAAATTTGTAATTCATAAAAACACACAAACTTTTGCACGACACGCAATGCGGTCTATACTGAATTGTCAGTACTATCTAGGTTTAAAGCAGCATTGCACGTATAGTACGATAACAACATCAACATGCAGATGACAAAATTCAAGCCGCTGTTTAATTATGTGACACTAATTATTAAAGAGCATATAAGGTAAGAATTTTAGAAATCGTGAATTTCTTTGTAAATAATTGTATTGAAGGGTGATGGGTGTGTTGAATGTTTATTATTCTGAAAGTGGTTTTTTTGCACTAACCGGGAAATCTAAATAATTTTATAGAAGATTTTGTTATTTTGGCTTACTAAAAAGGAAATACCTACATATTATGTGATGAGAATTTCTATCAAGCTAGAAAACGTGTAGGTACTACTAATTATTTTTTTTCATTTAATGAAGGTCGAAACCTCTTAAATCTCAGAAACAGCTCCGATTTCAAAATCGGAGCTGTTTCTGACAAAAATACGCACCTGAAAAATAAATTATCATTAATTTATTTTTCAGGTGCGTATTTTTGTGTGTTAATCAAAATCTGAAAAAAATTGCCGTACCTTGCATTGCATTTTTATTTTCTTGATAAGTTTTTTGTTTTTTTTTCCATAATTGTATTACTATTCTCACATCATTTATTGAAAGAACACGGCGGACGCCCATAGAACGCTGGGCTTCAGATTGTGTATATCGGTACAGATATGAAATTAGTTTGGTGTGATCGAGTATTTCAAGAGTATTTAAATTCATTTTTTATTTGTTTTTGTACGTAATTGGATTAAAGAGAAATCTTTGTGTTTGTGACAGTGAGGTTAAGTATGGTGTGAATGATCCAATGAAGTACAGCCCGACTAATGAGTTCTCAATTCAAAGGTTTTAGTTGCTGTCGACATGATATTCTATGGAGGCACGCGCCAGCCAGCATGCACCCATTTTTGTTTTATTGTTTTTTTCAAAATTTCAACGGCATAATCATTTTATTTCTTACTAGCTTTCGCCCGCGGCTTCGCCCGCGTGGACGTCGGAAATTATCCCATGGGAACGTACCTCAGAAGTAAACTTTAACTACCATTATATCAGTCTCCGGTTCATACAACAACATGACAGTACAAACAGACACTTCAATTTTATTTATTTGTATAGCAGATTATCAATCTTATTACCCCCGCAGAAGAGCTGTTTTACCCCCGAGGGGGTGAATAGTTATTTATTTTTCTATTTTGAGTGACATAAACACACGCGATTACAGCAATACCGCAAATTCATCACCACTAACCGATCCCGCGTCGAGCGCGGCAACCGTTACACAAAAATAATCCTTATGTGTAGCATGATTCAGTATTCACGCGCGACGGCGCGATGGCTTATTAGCATATTTTATGTATAAGTTTGGTGTTTCTGTACCGATTTCTATGATTCTTTTTTTATTGAATAGGTAATAATGTAAACTTTTTTTAATTAGGGATGAGTGAGAGTATTATAAACGTAAGAGTAAACAAATAATAGGTCTTTACCTATGAAATTGCCGTTTTGTATGAAAAAATTTAAACGAATTTTTTTCATGTATTTTCTATTTGTATTAATCGAAGTAATCACCCATGCAATCAATGCATCTTTGCCAACGCAGTGGCAGTTTATTGATGCCCTTCTTAAAGAAATCAGCTGGACGGGAGGCAACAAATTCTTCAAAGGGATTTTGTACTGCCTCTCGGGTATTGAATTTTTTTCCCGCCAAGAAGTTATCCAAATTCTGGAAAAAGTTAGTAGTCTGTAGGCGCAAGGTCTGGTGAGTAGGGCGGATGACGGAGAGCTTCCAACCCCAGTTCTTGCAACTTGGAGACCGTCTGCTGTGCAGTATGAGGTCGCGCGTTGTCGTGCAGGAGCAGTGGAGACGAGCGATTGACCAATGCTGGTTGGAGATGTGCCAGCTTCTTCATCATTGTGTTCAGTTCTTCACAGTACACATCTGCAGTAATGCTCACCCCGTTTGGTAAGAAGCTGTGATGAATCACACCGGCGCTAGACCACCAAACAGTGACCATCACTTTTCTAGGGGTAAGTTTTCGTTTAGGGCATTGTTTAGGTGCTGAACCAGGATCCAACCAACTTGCTGAGCGCTTGCGGTTATCAAACAGAATCCATTTCTCATCGCAGGTAACAATGCGGTTCAAAATTCCTCCATTTGTGTGTCTGTTGAGCAGTGCAAGGCACGTCTCGACGCGTACTTCGCGCTGGCGATCATTGAGTTCGTGGGGCACCCATTTGTCAAGCTTTTTTACCTTGCCAATTTGACGCAAATGGACCAATATTGTTTTGACGCTAACGTCGAAAGCTGCTGCTAATTCAGCCGTAGATTGTGTATCATCAGCTTCCACAATCACCTTTAATTCGTCATTGTCAACCAAAGTGTTCGGACGACCGCGAGGTTCATTTTTCAGGTCGAAATTTCCAGAACGGTAGCGAGCAAACCAATAACAGGTGGTGCGTTGGTTTGTAGTGTTAGCTCCGTAAACGTCGTTGATGTTGCGTGCCGCTTGTGGCGCGTTGCTGCTACGACGGTACTCGTATTCCATAATTACTCGAATTTTTAACGTATCCATGATGACGAAAAAGATTGAAATGCGATGAAAATGTAACACTAATCAATAAACAAATGACTACTTTTGGAAAAAAAAAAACATGTTTTTAAAATAAAATTAATTTGAAATTGGAATTCTTAGCCAAACAAAAATTATTTTGATTTGAAATGGCCAGTACTGCAGAACGGCAATTTCATAGGTAAAGACCTAATACAATCAGAAAGCTCCGAACTGCTAAGCTATCGGGTGTTACAGGTGTTATTGTGAGTCTACTATAAAAGATAGACATATGCTATTGTGGGATATTTTTTAGATAATTTTATGTAAAACATTTCCGTCATACATGATTTCTATGTAGCTTTAACCATTAAAGCTGCACACGCGACGGAAGCTTAAAAAATGGAGTAACTTGTCCTGTTTTCCCAACATTTCCCTTAACTGCTCTGCTCCTATTGATTGTAGCATGATGAAAGTATACTATAACCTGCCCAGGAGTATGAAGAATAATTGTACCAAGTTTCGTTAAAATCTGTCGAGTAGTTTTTGTTTCTATAAGGAACATACAGACAGACAGACAGACAGACAGACAAAAATTTTACTGATTACATTTTTGGCATCAGTATCGATCACTAAATCACCCCCTGATAGTTATTTTGAAAATATATTTCATGTACAGAATTGACCTCTCTACAGATTTATTATAAGTATAGATTTATTTCGATTTTTGATTCCAATTCTTAATCTCTAAGATAAATTAGGCAAAGAACCAATTAAATATTTTTTTTATTTTTGGTTAAGCTTTTATTACTGTACCATATCAAGCCCAAAACTACCAACGTCCTTTGAAATACTAATGTGTATTGTAAAACAACATAAGCGGTAGATATTTTTTTGGATTAAAAAAAAAATCGATTGATTTTAGTAAATTTTAGATTTATTTCATGATTATCACTTTAAAAACTATTTATACTCTAAATTTGGAAGATCTAGCTTGCTTGGAAGTACCCTGTATTAATGAAAATCTATAAGTCAGTTGATTCACAAAATTGTGATTTTTAGGTACAGTACTCGTATTTGGCAAACTATTCAATCTAGAAGTATAAGATTTTGGATTATGCTTGTTTTAGATTTTTTGTTTTGTGTAACAAGTCCTTAAACAGCAGCACTACCATGACTGTCCGACAAACAACGCACAGCCTAAACAGATGGACCTAGAGGTCTGAGAAGGAAATATTCCTTGAGTACCTATCCTTAAGGGTGCACTAAGGAGGGATTTTTTTAAATTCCATTGTTATAGGGGTGAAAAGGGACAGAAAAGTTTTTATGTAGAAAATATCGACATTGTGTTGTTTTCCGACTTCCACGCGGACGGAGTCGCGGGCGGAACTAGTATTACATAGTAATTATTACACATGCATTTCACTTAACTTATTGTTCTCTTTTAATGATAACTTAAACACCTAAAAGACGAATAATTGGTGAAAGTACCTGCTAGTGTATTTAATTATTATATCGTGTCAACCGATAACAACACATGACGACGGTCACGATGTTATCGTCGCGTCGTGACAATCGTTCACGAAAACAACTACGTGATACCTATAATACTAGCTGTTCCACGCGGTTTCACCTCCGTTGCTCGGCTCCTAAGGGTCGTAGTGTGATGTTAAATAGCCTATACTATTCCTCATGAATCTAGCTATCATATACAAAAAGATTTTTTCGAAATATACGGTAGGTACGTGGAGCGTTAACGTTATCTTAACGTTAGCGTTAACGTTAACGTTACGTTACGTTAACGAGTTAGTAATCTCAATTACTAATTAAATTAATATTGTTTTCAGAACAGCAGCGATAGCAAGTACTGCTGTTAAGTCAGATACCAACTTGAAGTCGTGGAGAGAAATTCCTGGACCTCCTTCTTTGCCCATCATTGGGCAAATGCATAATTTTATGCCTGGAGGTGAGTTGTATTTGGGGCAGGACTGTCGATGTTAACTAAACAAATAGGTAAACACGTGTCATGCCTGAAGAGGTAAACATTATTACTCACTAGCATTTTGCCTGCGACTTCGTCCGCGTGACATACACGCGTCAGTAGCGTCATCAAGCGTCATAAAGCAATGGTGACCGTTGAAAGTTGTTCTTTCTCTCGGGGTATTTTTTGGATGAAAGGTACTCTATGTACCTTCCTCGGTGCGTCTGGTGGGGAGAGAGGATAACGCCTCTCTCCCTTTCCACCGCCTCCTTGGCGTCCATCACCTCCTCGCAGGAGGCGACGGCATCCCAAGCGCTCTCGTTGCCGGCCATGGATTCAACCACGGCTGGGAGCGGGAGAATACCGCAGCACCACCGCCGTGGTTACCCATCCATGGACCAGTCGCGGCTAACGCAGCTTAACCCCGCAAATAAATCGATCAGCGCGGCTGTGTTTAACCAAAAAGAAATAATGTGTAGGTACGTGAAATTAATTAATTTTGACACTCTCTGACATTCGACGAGACACAATAAGTTTTATTGTATTTACCTACCTCTATTATGCCGTGTATGCATGATCGAACTCGAACACGGTGAACACGAACATCGAACACTTCATTCGCACGTGCGTACCCGTCTCGGTATGCTAACGGCGCGGCGGACTAACAAACAACGAACACTGTGTTCGTCAAAAATATTCGTGCCGATCCAATTTCGTTGTTCTGTGTGGACGGCGTTCAAAGAAATTTTCTGTGACCACTTCCAATGGCGAATCTATGGCTACTAAAGAGAGCGAGGAGGTTGAGCGCGAACACAAGTCGAACTGTGTTCGTATGGTGTTCGTGTCCGATGTGTTTGTTCGTTATTGTGTTTCCACACCTTTATAGGCGTTTAGTATGACGGCACGTGTTAACGTTGTTTTAAGGTCCCCTACATAACATCACTGGCACTGAAACCTTCTCGAAGCTACTTAAGCTGTATGGACCGATCGTAAGGTTGGATGGACTGTTTGGCATGCCGCCTTTGCTAATCCTTTGTGATCCTGAATGCACAGCCCAAGTAAGTTAAGTAGTTGATTTATGAATTTGTTTAACCCGGACTAAAAACATTTGAACATTTTTCTATGGAAGCTGGCCTAGTCACAATAGTCACCCGCTGCCGTTTTGTTTTTAGGGTTCCGTACCAAAATGGTAAAAAAGGTTATGTTATAAAATTATGGTGCGACTTCGTCTGTCTGTTTGTCTGTCTGTCTGTCTGGCTGTCTGTCTGTCACACCCGCTTATTTCAGCAACTACTAATGCTATCGACTTGAAATTTGGAACAGTTATAAAAAATGCTTGTCCAACTTTATTGCAAATTAAAAAATTAAAAAAATATTTTTATTTTCATTGCAAAAGGGGCCGGAGTGGGGGTCCAAAATTTCAAACTGGGGTTACTAGGTCAAGTGACATATCATATGAAAGGGCTTGATCTGCACATTTCAAAATATATTTTTATTTAATTTTTTGTCTCACAGTTTGCGACATGTGATGAAAAATGTCTGAAAAAATACCATTCCCCCCCCCTTATCTCCGAAGTTTGCGGAGTGAAAAATCTGAAATAATTAGAGTTGATAGGAATTGACCCAAATATGGCACCAAAAATAAAACGATGTTCCTAACTAGTACAATTTTTTCAAAATCATCAAAATTCTTTCACAAAAAAACTTAGTTTTGCGGTCCGGTTTTTTTCACTTTATATGTCCAAAACTGATACGGAACCCTCGGTGCGCGAGTACGACTTGCACTTGGCCGGTTTTTTTTTTAAGTTGCGGCGCACGATTTCACTAGTGTAGGGATAGAGAACGCTTAAACAAACAGACATGTAGGGGTATATTGTGCTATAAAAGGGCACGTTGTCGCGATATTTACAATAATTCAAAATGAACTAATGAAATATTTAGATGCGTTACATTAATTTGGAATAATAGTTCCCAGGTTAATTTAACTGTTTATTAAAAGATAATAAAACTAGGAGCACGAAAAATCTAGTATTAATCGGGCGAAGCCGCGGACGGAAACTACTTTAATATTATAAATAAATAAATAAAAATAAATAAATATTTGTCGATGACATTATTTTCGGAACGCTACGAAAGTTATAATTTTCAGACAATATTCGGGGCAACTGGTTATTGGTTAAACGAGAAACGTATAAGGAGATTTAGTATTTGAATCTCGTTCGACTTACTACTGCCTATTTAGGGTTCCGTACCAAAATGGTAAAAAAGGAACCCTTATGGTGCGACTTCGTCTGTCTGTCTGTCTGTCTGTCACACCTGCTTATTTCAGCAACTACTAATGCTATCGACTTCGATAGGATCGAGGGGCGCGTGGCTAAATGACGGCCGCGCTGATCGATCGATCTGCGAGGTTAAGCTGCGCTTGCCGCGGTCAGTCCTTGGATGGGTGACCGTTCTTTACACATCGAGCCCCCTCCGTGCCTCGGAGAGCACGTTAAGCAGTCGGTCCCGGTTGTCATAGGAATATCTTTGACAATCGTTACGGGTAGTCAGAAGCCCTAAAGTCTGACAGCTGGTCTAACATTCGAATACCGGTATTACCCATTAATTGGGTTGTGGAGGTCAGATGGCAGTCGCTCCACGTAAAATATTGATATTCAGCCAAAACTAGTTAGACTGGAAGCCGACCCAAATATAATTTGGGAAAAGGCTACGACTCGCACTTGGCCGGTTGTTTTTTTTCAGATATACAGAAGTGAGAACAGGTTGCCCATACGTCCAGGATTCATGTCTCTAGAACACTACCGAAAAAAATATAAAAAAAGCGAAGGGC
This sequence comes from Thalpophila matura, assembly GCA_948465475.1. Lineage (NCBI taxonomy): Eukaryota > Metazoa > Arthropoda > Insecta > Lepidoptera > Noctuidae > Thalpophila > Thalpophila matura. The sequence goes on along the minus strand of OX419183.1, from coordinate 5,345,848 downwards.
ATACGATTCATGCAACAGGCCTCATTACCGAGTGAGTTAAAGAGCTAAGAGGCTGACAGCAGCCAAATTAGTTTTCTTGTGCACGTTTTTTAGGGTTCCGTACCTCAAAAGGAAAAACAGAACCCTTATAGGATCACCCTGTTGTCCGTCTGTCCTGACCTCAGATCATATTTCTATGATCTGAGGTCCTGACCATGAGTGGAGCCATCTGCCCAGGAGATTGCGACACTAGAAATATGCAATAGTGCCATCTATGAACAAGATATCATATATCTACTATGATGTAATAGCGGCATAAATGGCGCTATTGCATATTTTGGAACGCTCAGGGTGCGAGTCGTAGGTACTACGAGGTAGGACCACAGGTAGGACTACTCGCACTTGCCGGATTTTTTTTAGCCATAAATTCTTTTAAAAAATATTGGTATTAATGACAATATTGACTACATAATTATTAAAAAGCATTAGCATTAGGCCCAAAACGCGATTCAACTATTTTCGCTTGATAGAAAACCTTCAAACCTTTTATTACCAGACACGGCGAGGTTTGGAAAGAGTTCCGCTCGAAAGTCAACCCTGTTCTGTTACAACCTAAAACCATAAAACTATATACCGAAGTACTTGATGAAGTAGCCCAGGATATGATAAAAAGGTAAGTAATTTAGTTCATTGTTTTATGTCAACTTTCTTTGTCTGATCGCCATCACTAGATAGGTAATTGAATGCCACTCAATCTTTTGACTAGAGTGATGCTATTGTTAGTACACCATGATGATATCCTCCGACCGCTTGACGTGCTCTCCAATTGATGGAAGTGTCTCAAGAATACAATAACTCGATTTTTGGACGATTTTAAGTTATACAGACTGACCCATTTATAGTAGTCCAATTTTTTTTGGGTCATGGATATCACAAAGTTTCATCTAAACGCAACATAATTATGTTCCGTGAAAATCAGTACATACGAGTAGTTTAGAAGTTGTGATCCAATTATTTTTTTCCAATATCTACTTTCGTAAACCTCTCTAATACCTACTTGGACTTTTGACATTGTTTGCAGTGACTTGACAGTTCCAAGCAAAATAATGATACCATAATCAGGTTATTAGTGTTGGGGCACTGCAAGAATTTGCGAAAAGAACGAATGATAAAAATAGTTGAATTAAATAAATATTAACAAATCTATATTTTTGTTAATTTTTAACACGCCAAAGCCATGCTTATGCATATCATTATTTTACCTTTATATGCGTATCGTATTTTAAATCTTAATAAACCTCTTCACTACCTTTCTTTTGTTAAAAAGTGGTATCCCTCCAGTTGTCAAGTCACTGCAAACAATTAAAAGTCCAAGTATAGATTAAGGCTGTGTCCCCAATAGGCAAACTGTTAGCGGCCGACTGAGTTTGCGGCGTATCGATTTAGTAAGCCCTTCCATATATTTGAAATGGAGTGTCCACAGTTTGCTAGTTTGCGCTAACAGTTTGCTACTGCAGGGGGCACAGCCTTAAAGTTATTGCACTAAATTGAATCAAACATCAGAAAACGCATCAGAAAATGCATCAATCGGGAAAGGACACGGCGGACGCCCATAGAACGCTGGGCTTCAGATTGTGTAAGTCGGTACAAATATGAAATTAGTTTAGTGTGATCGAGTATTTCAAGAGTATTTAAATTCATTTTTTATTTGTTTTTGTACGTAATTGGGTTAAAGAGAAATCTTCGTATTTGTGACAGTGAGGTTAAGTATGGTGTGAATGATCCAATGAAGTACAGCCCGACTAATGAGTTCTCAATTCAAAGGTTTTAGTTGCTGTTGACATGATATTCTGTGGAGGCACGCGCCAGCCAGCATGCACCCGTTTTTGTTTTATTGGTTTTTTCAAAATGTCAATGGCATAATCATTTTATTTCTTATTTATTTCAATTTTTGATTCCAATTCTTAATCTCTAAGATAAATTAGGCAAAGAACAATTAAAATATATTTTTATTTTTGGTTAAGCTTTTATTACTGTACCATATCAAGCCCAAAACTACCAACGTCCTTTCGGGAAAAATAATCTTGTGATTTTACCATTTTTTTTTGCAAAAACGATGACTTTGAATATAATAATATGAATATTGAATATTACCTAATTTGACATTTAATAATATTATTAAAAATGTGATATTTATTAATAATTATGAATGAAACTTCGAATGTAATTTAAATGATGTATTATTTATGATTTATGAGTGCTTTATTATTATTTTGATCGATAATGATAATGTTTGTATTGCCATTTATCTACTTTAATATCATAACGACGAATTGTGTAGGCCCATTGGGCAGGTTTTTGAGCAACACGCCATTAATATAAAAATCCTCCTACCACCAAGAACCACACAAATAAATAAATGATTTGATTTTATTTGAATACCTAATGCCAAGAAAAAAAAAATGGCTAGAAAAATATTGTATACTAGCTTCCGCCCGCGGCTTCGCCCGCGTTTTTGGGATAAAAAGTAGCCTATGTGTTATTCTGATATATAAGCTATATTACTATAAAGTTTCATCAAAATCTGTTCAGTAGTTTTTGCGTGAAAGAGTAACAAACATCCATAGAACAATATTAGTAGGATTATCCCTAATTTTATCTATGTTGCCGAATTATCTTGTACCTTACTTACATAAATAAATAATAGATCCCGTTGATTTTTTACCCAATGCAGGTATAAAGCATTCAATGGAACGCTACACAAACAGATGTAACAGAATCATTTAATTTTCATTAAGTTTAATCAGACGAGGATGAGATTAAGGGCGCTCTCGGAATTTTGTCTCCTCTCTCGCTCGCACAGAACCATTTTTAAGAATGTTGAATGAACAGATGCATTTTTGAAAAACCGGGCAAGAGCGCGTCGGACCACGCTCAGTCTAGGGTTCCGTAGCAAGAAGTATTTCAGTCTTCCGACCGCAAATATAAGTTTGTATTTCATAATATTATTATGAAATACGTTATTTTTGTGGTTGTCAAAACTCAAAACTAAAAATAGTGAATATTTCAAAAAGTTATTAACGTATCTTGTTCAAACCAATTTTAATCGAGAGTATTTATTAAATGCCATAAGCTTGAATTTTTTCAGATTTTTTGATAACACGGTTGGAATATTACAGGGGGGGGACACATTGTTAACGACTTTCGGAGCTCCTAGTTCACTAAATATGCACTTAAATTAAAAAGTTATTTAGTAACCTTTATGTTATTTTCAAAGACCTATCTAACGATACCCCATGAAGGGGTGCGCGATAATATTTTTTTTCGTCCCCCAGTTTCATGTATGGGGGCCACCCCTAATTATTTTTATTTTTTGTAATTTCACTACAGGCCTTTATGGTGGTTCATAGAAGACATCTGCCAGTGTCAAATTTTCTAATAAAAGCGTGTTACACCCTCTTTTTCTCTCTTGCTGTAACACGCTTTTAATAGAAAATTTGACACGGTGTTAAAAGTTAAAATGTAGAAAATGGCTTGTTTCCAATTGGAATAAATATATTTTTAAGTTTTTAGTTATTGTTTAACAATATAAAAGCTTGTTTTTAAAAATATTTTTTTACGTTTATTTTTTTTTACTTTTTAGTATTGTATGATGGCAAAATAACTACCAAGTTTAATAATGATAACCCCAAACTCGATGGGGTGGTGTTGTTTCGTTATAGAGTTACTGTGGCCACTTTGCGGCTTCATCATCTAGCACCAGAATATTATTGTGAAGAACAATCAGACGAGGTCAAACTCAAAAGGTTACGTCATTCCGTTACAGAGTTACCGTTGCCACCTTCCAGCTCCATCATCAGGATCTTGAACATCATCTAGGACCAGAGTACTTGTGAAAACAAATCAAACGAGCCCAAACTCGATGAGATTACGTCGTTCCGTTACAGAGTTCCTGTGACCACCTTTCGGCCTCATCATCAGGACCCTGGACATTATCTAGGATTAAAGAACTTGTAAAGACATATCAAACGAGCCCAAACACGAGGGGGTTACGTCGTTCCGTTACAGAATTCCTGTGACCATCCTCCGGCTCCATCATCAGGACCCTGGACATCATCTAGGATTAAAGTACTTGTCAAGACATATCAAACGAGCCCAAATTCGATCGGGTTGCGTCGGTTCGTTACAGAGTTCCTATGGCCACCTTCCGGCTCCATCATCAGACCGACTTTATGACATCAATATATTGCATTGTCATGCGATTTACATATGTATGAAAAATTTCAAGTCAATCGAACACCGGGAAGTGGGTCAAATTTAACTTGTAAGATACCCACTCTTAATTAGCCACAGTCATACATCGTGACAGGTGAAACTAAATAAAAGCTTGTAAATAACAATTATGATCTGTTTTTGAGGTTTGTTTAACTCATTTTACTAATTATATTTGAGTTTATAATATTATAATTAATATCATTTTGTAGTTCGCTATCAGATTACATTTTTCAAAAATGCATCTTTTCATTTAACATTCTTAAAATATATGGTTCTGTGCGAGCGAGAGAGGTGCCGAATGCGAAAGCCCTGTTAAGCGAAATAATGAGTATTCATTACTGAGAAAAGACAAATACTTCGTTGTTTTCTCTATTTATAGGTACTTATTATTAATTAATGATTATATTAAATGCGTGCGTGGGTGTGGTTTAGTGACTTAGGGATTTCGCTATAAGTATTGGGCAATAGTGTTATCTTTGTCTATAAGAATAAATCCGATATCATCAATCCCTTTGTCAAGCATAGAGTCTTTTATTGTAACAATCCAACCTAACCCGGTTTTAGACAGCAATTGATAGCATATTATATTACATATACATATTATATTGTCACAAGAAAGACAAAAGCAATATTAATTTTCAGAATGAAAGCTAACCGTGACGAAAAGAATATAATCCGTAAAGACTTTGACAAGGAAATGAAGTTGTGGACCCTGGAATCTATCGGTACAGTCGCTCTTGGCTGCCGTCTGAACTGCTTCAATCCCAACTTGCCCGTAGACTCACCAGAATGGCAGTTGATACAATACCTCCACGACTTCTTTATAACTACCAGTCAGCTGGACTTCAAGCCAAGCTTTTGGAGATGGTTTTCATGGCCAATTTATAAGAAAGCCATGAAGTTGTATGAGGATATTGACAAGTAAGCTGCATCATGTAGATTTAAAAAAAAAACATTGTGCGAAATAAAATTATTATCTCTTATGAGCTCATAAGGGGCGTATTCAGAGATTCCAAACGACTGGCATGGGAAAGACGCGGTAGTTTAGTTGGAAGTGCGACGCCACGGTGTGGCAGAGGTCGCGGATTCAAGTCCCGCCCACGTCGGCTGGTTTTTGAAATCTCTTATATATTTAATAACATTCAAACTATTACCTACTTACTCTTTACCTCTTATTTTATCTAAAACTAAGGTATATCATAATCAGCCTAATGTTTTCACTGCTGACTCTCCTCTTTCATGCATCTCTGCCCCTTGTTGGTCATATTATCTGTCACACAGTCCATCCATCGCTTCCTTCATCTTCCTCTATTCTCATAGCCTTCCACATTTATACTCAGGCTCCTAATTTAACTTTAAAACTTGCTGTGGTGTGAACAGCGTTATATTAAACATTGTTATTAAATTGATATATAAGAGATTTTCAATAACAGCTGACACAGGCAGGATTCGAACCCGCGACCTGTGCCTAAAACCGGGGCAGAATCCTGCCTGTGACAGCTGTTTTTGAAAATCTCTTATATATTTTAATAACATTAAATAAGCATAACATGTTTAAAATTCGCAAAAATATACATTTAAACATACATAATATACCTATTTGTTCTTACCTTTATTCTTAGGACCGAAATTAGTTATTGTCTTTATTTTCAGCTTAATGAAATACTTCATCCAAAAAGGAAAGGAACAGCTAAAGAACAAATTACACGACAGCGAAAAAGGCGTTTTAGAGAAATTGTTAGAAATCAATGAAGAAGTTGCTCACGTTATGGCCAGTGACTTGTTATTCGCTGGTGTTGATTCGGTAAGCTTACTATATAATCGAATATAAAGATTTCGATGCCATTATAACCTCTACAAATGTTTAAGCGTAGCCGATGATCATCTTCTATTTCTTGGTTTCGTTGAAGGAAACATAAACTCGGGTTAAGAGACGAGAATCGGCCGTCACGTCGAAAAAGAGTGTATTGTAACTTAAAATTACAATCGTGAAATAGACCTGAGTCTCAGTTTTCTATAACGACATTATAAGACAAATCTATTAACCGAATTGTAAGTGTTAACAAGATGTAGTAAATCTATTGCGATAAAATCTATATTAACAATACATTTATTTATCATTCAGACTGCATACACTGTAATTGCAACTCTCTACCTTCTGGCAAACAACCCAGAGAAACAAGACAAATTGAGGGAGGAGATAATGTCGAAGTCAGAGAAAAGACCATATCTGAGAGCTTGCATTAAGGAGTCGATAAGAATGATGCCGGTAGCACCAGGCAATTTGAGAAAAACCTCAAAAGAGTATAATATTTTGGGATATCAAGTACCTAAAGACGTAAGTAACTATGATAATACTTAAATCTTTTTTATAGATACAGAGACCCGTGCTGCTCCGCAGCATTGTGTTGATAATAATACGTGTAATTCAAAAATAACGCTGTAAACTGTAAACTCGCTATAAACTGTGAACTGACATTTGGTATATATCTCACTCATACTCTGAAGTTCAGCATGCCCTGCATACTGTCCATTAACGCCCATTAGGTATACGTTTATAATCAATTGCATTTCTTATGCTTTGTCTATACGTTTCGTCCCCAACAATGAAATTTCTATACGCACGCCACTTCTTGGCAATGTAGCCAACAGTGGTCAAACGGACTTCAAAATGTCTATCTTCTGTTTCATATAAACAATAAGAAATTGCACGGAATATGCAATTACCATCACCAACAATGCAAATAACTTCAAAATTGTTGATGGTAGAAGGACCACACGTCACAAAATTAGTATCCGCTTCCAGAGGATCCAGTCGGATTTTTTTATGGTGGAAGGACTCTTGAAGGACAACATGTCATCAAAATATTCCCCTCACTTTCCAATTTTCTTTTTGCATATCACCCTCCGAGCACCTTTTGTTGTCTTTCCAAGACTCAAGACTCATACTTGAAAACACAACAACTACTCACAAAATTAAAAAATATATACCTACAATAGGTACCTACTATTCGTTTTAAATCAGAAGATTATCGCAACCGCGCTTACCTACTTCACTCACTACGTCATATCAAAATGGTATTGTCAAAAAAAAGGTTTTATTAAAAAAAAGGTTTTAAGATGGAGGATTGACAACTACCTATCTTCAATATTCTTCATAATTATTGAAAGTCGAGTTGGTTGTTACCACCTAGCTCCCCTCTAACTCAACCAATTTAAGCGGGCATAAGCTCAAATGAAAGAGCTTATTCCAGTGAGTAATCTTAGACGAAAACGAACCGCGTACCTCAAGAACCGGAGATATCTAGGAGGAAATTGCGTTTTAGTAAAAATGAGAAGAGTTAAAGTTTGGTGATTTCCAATGAATCTTGATGATGAATCTATGCATAAATACCTTTCATTTAAAAAAAATCAAGCAAATCGGTTGGATAGAACGGCTGGACGAACTCGTAATAGATTTTATATTTTTTTTATGGTATTTACTTCATCAGCAACAATTTCAACAGACTGAAAAAACAAAAATTGGTATTTCTCAGATGGATATCGCATTGATGCACCAAGAAATGTCTTTAATGGAAAAGCACTTCCCCAGAGCTCAAGAGTACATCCCAGAGCGTTGGACAACCAATAAAGATGACCCACTTTATTATGGCAATACACATCCGTTTGTATATGCACCTTTTGGCTTCGGAGTCCGTAGCTGTATTGGTAAGTTTGCACATCAAAATAACAATAAAGCACATCAAAGTAAGTATTGCACATCAAAAAAACTAATTGCACATCAAAATATGCACACCAAAAGTAATCAAATTTGGCATATATTTTAAGCGTCAAGCAAAATAATCATCTTACTATTCAGTAAGATGGTCATTTTGCTTGAAAATTTTTGACACACTACAAAAGTTAAATACCAGTTTTTTTAAATTGATCGCCTATTCTTACTTCATCTACTTGTAGGATTTAAAAGAAATGGTGAACTGGATAGGCAGTTCGTTACTGGCGATCGATGTGTGGTCACCATTCTAACCTAACTTAACTGGTCTTTCAACTATCGGTTTTTCGTTCTTCTTTTTGCAGGGGGCTTGGTGGTGGAGGTGCAAGGGGTGCACCTCCTGGCGGGGCCTCTGTCCATGTATCAATATTTGATGAGCAGTTTATGAAATGCGTTATACAAATTCCGTTTAAAGATTAGTTAATTTGATATGCAATTAGTATTTTTCGTATGAAATCATTACGTTAGATGTGAAAACAGTATTTTTGATCGTTAATCTAGACTTCTGAAGTGAACAAGGAAAATAAATAATGTCCGGTTTTGATTCGTTTTTTTTTATTTTTTTGTTGTACAAGTTTTGATAGTTAATTTGTTTATTTGTAGGATAGTCATATAATTGGTTCTATATTAGTTTTAATGATGGAAACATTAGATGTGCGTTACTTATTTTGATGTGCAATTAAAATTATCCCCTTGATTTCTACACGTTACACGTTTATCTCAACAAAAATCATGTTGTGGATTTTATTAAAAACTGTTGTTGAACTTATCTCAAAAACAAATCCTAATAGTTATTGAGCAAGATAACGTAGTAGAGTAGAGAGATGTTTTATTATTTACCTGTTAAACTAATATTATTAAGTATATAGAACATTAATCAATTACATTTTTCAAAAATGCATCTTTTCATTTGACATTCTTTAAAATATGGTTCTGTGCGAGCGAGAGAGGTGATGATGGTGAAAATGTAAAATGGCTCTTAACGTTTCCAGGTCGTCGCATATCTGAACTGGAAATGGACACATTCGTGGCGCGACTGATAGAAAACTTCCAAGTGGAATGGTTCGGGCCCCCGCCGAAAACAGTCCAGCAAACTCTCAGTTATATCAAGGGGCCTTACAACTTTATATTCAATGACGTAAAATAAAAGGATATGTTTATTTTTCCGTCTTTTTTGGATAAGTGTCATTATCAAAAATAGATTTCTGCCAACGTCAATATTAATGAAAAAATCAAGGCCTCATGGTAATAATTAAGTGTTAATTTTAGCAGTATTTTTATATTTATTCAGTATTTCTGAGTGAAATAACCACGTAATATTATGCATATTATGATTTTTTTATTAAATAATAATATTTTATTAATTTACTTTACCCACACTTTACCTGTCATGTTTAGTTCTAAAATAGGACATAATAATAATAATCTTCTAAACGTAATCAAGCTTTTATGTTTAAAACAAAAAAAGTAATATGGCACAAATAAAAGACGCCAACCTTATTCTTCTGCCGTTTTTTTATGAGTAGGTATAAGTATCGGCGTGGATCTTGATCACAGATCGCGCATGTACATTTTTGACCCATTATACAATACACAGACTGACTGACATGACTGACAATACGTAATAGAAAATAGTCCAATAGACGACGAGCATCAACTGACGAACCAATCGCGTGCAGCCTCGGCGCCCCCCGTCTTCTTCATTCCGCCAAAGAGACCGAAAAACCAGCTAATGCGCAGGTGACGTTTGTGATCATATTTCACGCCGCTACCTATACCAAAGTAATATTTTGTTATATTTTAGAATACAATAGCTTTTTCCCGCGACTTCGTCCGCGTTTCCGTCGTTTTTCGAAAAAAAGTAGCGTATGTCCTTCCTCACGGTTCAATGGTTTTGATCTCAGATCATAGAAATAAAGGAGATGTGCCAAAGCGCTATCGAGCTTGATGCCTGATCTTGAGCAAATTGCTCAAATTAAAAACGTACGCGCTGGCGACGAACCGAACACGATCGATGGTATAAATACAGTGTTTTAGTTTAGTGCTAGTGTTGAGTGACGATTAACAGTGTTAGATTGAGGGTGTGCGGAATGTTTAATGCGTAGGAGATCTTTTTATTCACAAGGAGCGCTTAATTATGCGCGTAATTGTGTCGAAAAATGTACTAAAAGTGGCATCAGTTGTTCCGGTACTAATTTGCTATGATGGCATATCTCCTTGTTTCTATGATCTGAGGTTTTGATGTAACAGACAGATTAACTTTCGTATTTTAGTAGGGAAATATAATATGTCAATCCACAATACTGTTGAAAAATATTGCAATGAGGAACCGCAGAATATTATTATTAATAGCTGTGCCCGCGACTCCATCAGCGTGTAACTCCTTGTGTGTAACACAATCAGAAAGCTCCGAACTGCTGAGCTATCGGGAGTTACACGTGTTATTGTGAGTCAACCATAAAAGGTCTATCTTTATATGCTGTTGTGAGATATTTTTTAGATAATTTTATTGAAGACATTTCCGTCATACATGACTTCTATGTAGCTTTAACCATTAAGGCTGCACACGCGACGGAAGCTTAAAAAATGGAGTAACTTCTCCCGTTTTCCCAACATTTCCCTTCACTGCTCTGCTCCTATTGATTGTAACGTGATGAAAAGTATACGTACCTGCCCAGGAGTATGAAGAATAATATTGTACCAAGTTTCGTTAAAATCCGTCGAATAGTTTTTGTTTCTTTAAGGAACATACAGACAGACAGACAAAAATTTTACTGATTGCATTTTTGGCATCAGTATCGATCACTAATCACCCCCTGATAGTTATTTTGAAAATATATTTCATGTACAGAATTGACCTCTCTACAGATTTATTATAAGTATAGATATATATATCTGTATCGTGCAACTCAGTAGAACAATTCCCGCAATCTTGCAGTACCTATAGCCCGGCGATATTGCAATGAAATTAAATGATGGTACATCACAATAACTGATGTACTTACGATATAGATCTCAACTCACGGCTATACAATTGCAGCAAGAAATTGTCAAAAAACAAGCCCATTTAACAGCACCTTCAGGGTAGTGACTATCCTACTACCACTAAGTAGTTGAAGAGCTCAAAGCGTTGGCAACATTTAATTCTAATTCTCAGAATCTATGTAGAAATCTTCGGGCTATAATTTATGTGTAAGTACGTACACAAACAGGACTCTGCTTTTCTGACTATCCAAGCCAACTACATAGGTAGGTACCAGTTTGAAGAATCCTGGACAAAGCTTTTGAGATGTAATAGAAGAGAAACAATGCCGCAGGGGACGGAGGTACAAGACGAAAAGGTTTTTGTTTGTATAATCAGAATATTTTGTCACAAACAAGCTTCTGTTTATATTACTAACAGTAAATACCTCACGTACCTACCTACAATATGTTCAACGAGGGTTTTCTTTATTAAGGCGCTGGTAAACGCTAACGGCCGTAAATCTCAAGTTTTAAATCTGTTATTTCGCCGTCAAATAATGCAGGTTAGTTGTGCAATTTTTTTATGTTAAACTAGAACATATTTTATATGCATCAATCTTGCCTGTGAATATCTAACTATTGTAGTAAAATACTTCATGAAATAAATTCATAAATTACTGTCACATATCATATGAAAAGGCTTGATCTGCACATTTCAGAGTATATTTTCATTTTATTGTACCAGTTTTCGACATATGATGAAAACTGTCCGAAAAAATACCATCCCCCCCCTTATCTCCAAAGTTTGCGGGGCGAAAAATCTGAAATAATTAGAGTTGATAGAAATTGACCCAAATATGGCATCAAAAATAAAACGATGTTCCTAACTAGTACAGTTTTTTTTAAATCATTAAAATTCCTTCACAAACAAATTTAGTTATGCGGTCCGGATTTTTTCACTTTATACGTCCAAAACTGATACGGAAGCCTCGGTGTATAATATAGACTGTTACTTTTTTTATATTTTCGATACTAAAAAGTAATAATACGTCTAATTTGGCACAGCACGCTCCTTGATATCCGCTTCAGAGCTTAACTGCAACTGGAGTTGCGAAAACACAAACGTCGATTTAGCACTCCCGCAGCCGTGGTTGCGGGCGACACGGTCTTACAAATCTACCTTAATCTCTAATACAAGGGCTTAGAGTTTCAATTAAATGTGTCCAAAGCATAGACCAATAAAATTCTCGTAGACTTATGTTTACACTACCAATATCTACGCAGAAAAAAATATATGATACTCTTTAGTTAGCTCTGATGAACCAAGTGACGTGTTGGCGAGTCGTATTGCTCGGTGGACGTATGTCACGTTGCGTGAGCTCAGCACAGAACACTCAAGCTACACCACCCAAATCACTCAGGCCGTACGTAGTTATCAGCGCCTTAAGTTGTAATTTTTGTTATGATGTCATATTCATCAATTACGCGCTACCGACTGTGCCTATGGGTGTGTTACTTTGTACGGGACGGGAGAGGTGCATGAAGTAGGTATAGGCATGCCTGCATGCATGTTTTCGGGAAAAACTTAAAAAAAAAATTGAGACTTTAACCTTCAATATCTCCATAACAAGTCGGTTCCCAGGTTTCGTCCAGTACAAGAAAATCGTTGTATTGATGAGTAGAATATGTGACTTCAGGGATGAAATTTCAAAAAATCCGTTCTTAGTGCACCTCTAGGGTATGGTACCTACCTACTCAATAGTTATTTCCTACAAAATTCAAATCTCTAGATCCAGCGGTTTAAGCTGTGCACTGTTTGTGCAATCAGTAAGTCAGTCACGGTAACACTTAGGTCTAGTTCACCGACATAACCAATGTTTTCCTAATCGGTTCTTATTCGCGTTGCTAACCTACAAATAATAATTTCTAATATTATAAAGTTGGTAATCTGAGAATTGATTAGACATAGTGGATAATAAAGAAGCGTATAACTGATTTTAGTAACAAGGAAAATAACATTGTTTACATTTTTTCACAAATTCGTAATTATTAAACGTCAAAATGCTCTGATTAAGTATTAATCGGGATGTTAAACGACCTCTCCCACCTTGGTTAGATAAAACGGTTGATTACGTGTTGATTATTTAATCGGTCGATTAGCTTTGGTGAACATGAAAAGTCATGTTAAACAGCCGTTTTCAATTTATCAGACTGTTATCTTGTCGGTGATCATATAGCCCTGTAATAGCTTTTTTATGAGAAAAAAATTATAATGTCCTTATTTAAATAACATTCCATCAAGCTCAATCTTAGTTTAAGAACACTTTTAAATAAAACAAGGATCCGTTCCTTATTTATTCCATTACGAATGAACTGGGAAAATAAAAGCAATGTTACTTATACGGCTTAAGGCGCTAAACACAGGATTGGGGGGAGTCTAATACCCTTTCAACGCATTTGTTTGGAAGCTTTTATCGAGGCCTAAATGGAGCTCCAATGTTTGGTAACAGTGAAAGTGGAGAACAGTTACTTCCAAGGATTATAATATGGACGGATTTAAGCTTAATAAATAGACTGTTATTAGTCTTTATTATTTGTATAAAGGGTCGTTGGTTTTTAGCGAGATTTTTTTACTCACTTTTTTGTAACTAGTATAGCTAAGGTTTTAACTAAAGTGGAAGCTGACTTCTACCTGGCTGGCTAGTTTGAAGATGGTTGTAACTTTACAAAGGTTTCTAGAAGTGAACAAAATAACTCACAGTCCTTTACGAGGTGTACTACCTAGACTCGTTAAGTCATGACTATTTATGTGTATGCAATTTATACAAATATAGCTTTTATTTGAGCTTCTGAGGGAGGACAGCGTGGCGCGGCGTGGCGTCTGCACATAAAATATTTTGTACCTACTATGTTTGTAAAATGTTGGTAAAATACCAAAATACAATCAAAACAATACACTGTCATGACTGACATGACAGTGTATTGTTTTGATTGTATTTTGACTGTCATGTTAAAACAATCGTACCTATGTATCGTAACTGGAACTAGCTACCATAAAACGCATAAATTTCTCCCACCTTATTTAACGTTATTCCTCTCAGCAATCTGCTCTTAGTTTATGCCATAGATTCCCGTATCTCACACGAGGCCTATCGCTATGAAATATATAGCGCCCTACAAAATCGCTGCTCAATCTACCTCGGTATTCATGGCGCGTGGATGGTGGCTCAGTGGCGTGCAGTGCATATAGGCAAGTAGGCAGTGCTTACCTCATTTGATTCAATAAAACTATTTTAACTGTTATTACATAAATAAAATATATCAATCATGACTAATTTATTGATATATAATGATGTATATTGATGTAGTGATAGTTAAAATGGTTTTATTGAACCTTAAGAGGTAGTCACTGCCTACTTGCCTATATGTAATGCACGCGCCTGGGTGGCTATGAATATAAACTGTGTTCACCGCCTCTTTGCTAGGTACCTATATTAATTTTGCTGAATCAGTGAATCCATGCGATACTTTCTAATATCAGAAAAAAATCTGAAGTGTCGGTTTGCAGTGGCGAAAGGTGAAGGGAAGCCGATACAGTAAAATAATTACAAAATTATAAATAATTCCGTTTTTATTAAGTTAGACCACTAGTTTATTCACTGTTTTCTGTCAGATATTTTGATTATGCGAATAGTATGATATAAGTAAAAGGGAATTATTATAGTTTTGTTACTATTTTATTGCCGGTTTCCGCTCATGCACCACTGTTTGTTTGTTACCTACTTCTTGACTCCTACTACCGCAAGAGGGCCGGCTCCATTCAACAAGGGAAAAGATCCGCACACATATAGACACGCATCTTCGTACAGCGAATGCAAGCGCATTCGCGACTAGGCAAAATCAAAATCAGATTGACAAACACCAAGTTGAAGCTAAACTAGTCAACTAAATTAAATTCTTACTAGAATTTATTTTACACCGTTCTCGTGCCAACTGCCAGGGCACCTAACGAACTTGCACAATCTTTGCATTCTTGCCGCTTGCGGCAAGAATGCAAAGATTGTGCAAGTTTGTGTGCAAGTTCGGATTGTCAAAGATTGTGCAAGTTCGACTTAGTTGTTTGCAGACCGACGTTGCGAGGTCCCTACGTTTTATTCTTATTGTCCAGTCGGAAGGTAAGATCTGAATTGTAAATGGTGTTTGGTCCAGAATCTCACCTGGCCCTGACAAACAAGCTTTGTGACCTGGACTTTGCATAGATCAGCGATATTGCATCTTTTATGTATTAACATTTTTTAGGAAGCGTCAATGGTGAGTAGTTTGCATAGGATTACGTAATGAAGTGATGTGCCTCTGTTCTTTATAGGAAAAGGTAAGATGAGAAAACAATATGAGGTATAACATGATAATAATCTTTAATTATTATCTGTTACATTGGTCATCAATCATCATTATCATGCCAATGCCATAAATATCAATTGCACTCTGTTTTACTGTTCTGTGAATCGCACTGTTACGCAGAGTCAAAAGCACACAATGACGTTAAAAATAAACTAGTCAAAATAATAAAATTGTGAGACTGAAAATGATTCATCCACGTAAACTGCATCAAACCTCCTTGTAAACACACAGGTAGCTCTATCATTATATCAACAGGCACGAACATGTACAATTCCTCTATAGTAATACAAACAAAGGTCCCATGGACCCCTCAGCTGGCAACTCCGCCTCGACATGATTGAATAGGAAGCGATAATATTTATCGGACGACCGACAATATTCTACTGGAACTACCTATTCCAATTACAACAGTAATTGGTCTTCGGACCCGTGAATGGGAGTTGCGAATGTGCCCAACCGATAAGAGGTCAAATAAACCTAGAATGGGGACTATTTACTGACAACTGGGACGTTTCTATCATCTTTAAGGTAGGTATAGTGTTCTATGAGGCGTTGATGCTTTTGGTAAGTATATATTTGTAGAAAGATTGTGTTTCAAAGTAGATATCGGAACAGTGTGCTTGAAAGTCTTGCCTAAGTGTTGTACATTAACCCCCTTACTTATAAACTATGATTAAATTAACCAGCTCTTATGTCAATATAATTACGTATTTTTTGTTGTAAAGGACGTCGGCAGTTTTAGGCTTGATATGGTACAGTAATAAAAGCTTAACCAAAAATAAAAATATATTTTAATTGTTCTTTGCCTAATTTATTTTAGAGATTAAGAATTGGAATCAAAAATCGAAATAAATAAGAAATAAAATGATTATGCCATTGACATTTTGAAAAAACCACTAAAACAAAAACGGGTGCATGGCGCGTGCTTCCACAGAATATCATGGTGACAGCAACTAAAACCTTTGAATTGAGAACTCATTAGTCGGGCTGTACTTCACTGGATCATTCACACCATACTTAACCTCACTGTCAGAAATAAGAATATTTCTCTTTAACCCAATTACGTACAAAAACAAATAAAAAATTAATTTAAATACTCTTGAAATACTCGACCACACCAAACTAATTTCATATCTGTACCGACTTACACAATCTGAGGCCCAGCGTTCTATGGGCGTCTGCCAGTGCCCTTTATAACTTATAATTTTTTATTGTTTTAACATTTCTATCACGGCATGAGCTCTATAGCTACATAATAATTCATCCCGATACGAATGAAGGTGATTATTTTTTGTGTAATTAAATCGAATCTTAACTTGAGACTTCAAATAATTAAAAGGTTAGATGATTTTTTTCAGGACTTTGATATTTTCAAAATACCTCGAATACGCTGTGCCCTTGGCATTTTGGCTAGACAAAGTTAAATCTCTAAATCCTCCAATAAAATGTTCGAATAAGAACCTATCTATTTATTTGGCAACTAAGGTAAATAATACGCTTTAAAACCGGTCTTCTGAGAGCGGTCAATAATATGCTTTAGAACAAGAATAGCCGAGAATCCTCTTAGTCATGAAATAATACGTGGATATTAATAGATTCGCAGGGTTACAAATTATATTATTACATGGGTTAATCTCATAAGGTTACATCACGTTATAATAATTTTATTATTTAACAATTAGTTAAAGTTATGCGACAATAATTCTTTAAGGAATAGCAGAAGTTTCGCATAAAGTACATAATATTAAAGTGCTTTATCTATACCTGTGATAAACAATAATTTCAGCCTGTAACTTTATGAGGTTGAACCTAGTCCAACCGGTCATCAGAGGATATATGTCATTTTTTTAATAAACACCATTGGTCGAATTTCGACCACACCCGATACTACATACTTAATTAAAATAATTACGCCGACTATAAATGAATTATTTTTTCATCCCATCTATTCGAAAAGGACGACTTGGTTCGCCTTTAAGTACGCCCAAAGGTGGTGTTTTCTATAAGAAACTTTTAGCGGGCAGAAATGAGTTTTTAATCCTCTTTAGATGTTCCAAATTCAATAAGTGCGCGGAAAAGATAATTGCGGCGCACTTATCTTATCCGCGCACTTATTGAATCTGACTAATAACCGATGAACTGTAGTGTTTTTGTAACGGGGCTAAGGGGACTAAGAGGACTGGGACTAAAGGGACTGGGACTAACGGGACTATAAGGCTAAAGGGACTATGGGGACTAAGGGGACTATAGGGACAAGGGGACTGTGGGAACTAAGGGGACTATGGGGACTAGGGGGACTAAGAGGACTTTGGGGGCTATGGGGACTAAGGGGACTTTGGTGACTATTGAGACTTTGGGGACTATAGGGACGATGGGTACTATGGGGACTATGAGGACTATGGTAACTATGATGAGGACTATGGGGACTAAGGGGACTATGATGGGTACTATGGGGACTACGGGGACTATGATGGGGACTAAGGAGACTATGGTGGGGACTATGGGGACTAAGGGTACTAAGGAGACTATGTAGACTATGGTGGGGACTATGGGTACTAAGGGGACAATGGGGACTAGGGGATAAGGGGCTTGGGGTAAGGGGAGCTGGGGGAAGGGCAATGGACGAAAAATTAATTCTTCAAGTGACAGTGAAAACCATGAGGCGCCTTTTATTTTCTCATAGAGGGTGATGAGAAGTAGAGTGTTTCACTTGGGTGAAAAATATATATTTGGCTCGGGCGACGTACTTTGAATCCCTCGCTATATTCAGGATTCTACTATAGAATCCCTCACTTCGCTCTGGATTCAAAAAAGCGCCCTCGCCGTAAAAATATTACTTTACTCCCTTATGATACAATCTACTATTGTAATTAGCTGACAAAAGGACGCTGCCATCTCTAGTCTAGTATAACTCCTTGTCTACCTACCTACCTATTACTATATCAACTGTTTAAATAAACTAGAAGCGAGTAAGTCCACTCCTTTTCTTTGCCGAAAACCACACGGTGTAAGAGTGTATTTCCGTTGACCCCAATGGCCGTGGCCCCACTGGTGGGGCCAACGGGAATTTCCTAAAATTATTTAAAATTGTTCCCATTGGCCCCATCACTCTGTTTTCCTCAGTGGGGCCAAAGTAAAAAAACTGGACAAGTGCGAGTAGGACTCGCACCCTAAGGGTTCCGTACAAAATGTAAGTATGTAAGCGTAAAAAATATTGAGGTGGGAATTATGGGGGTGACATTATCACTAGTGATAAAGTAAATACAGTTATTTTTTAAAATCCAATCCTGAATTCAAAAGCGTTATCTTTTCCCCGGCTCCCAAGGGCAATTTTCCAATACAAGAAACAATATATTAGGTCGGCCGTACCTACGTGAATTTCAAAGGTTTTTCGTCAGAAAAATCGGCAACGTAATTCATTCTTCGCCCAATGGGGCTTTGGCCATTTCTCTCTGACAATCACACCTTCACTAGAATTTATAGAAACTGGCTTGGGTCACGCAGTTTTTCTTTTCTGTATTCCGATGTTGTGTACTTTTTGGCTGGCGGATAAAGGAGGGTTCCAAACTATAAGCGGAAACTATGTATTAATAAAATCTGACATGGTCATGTGGGGTATCAAAATGAAGGGCTCAAAGAGACGATTACGAAAATATATATATCTTATACTACATAAAAAAATATTTACCTAAAAAAAAAAAAAAAATTTTTTTTTCTTGTTACATCATCATGTGGGGTATCAAAATGAAGGACTTAAAGAGACAATTCCGAAAATATATAATATATGTCATAGACATCAAAAACTAAAAAGAGAAAAATAAAAATAGAAAATCGAAAATTTTATAAAAACCCGACCGCGGTTTGCGTTACGTCTTATCTGTTGTTATAGAACCACCAAAATAGAAAAGGAAAACAAGACATTGCAGTCGGGACCCAGTATTTCCGGGTATTAATAGTCATATAATGGGTCCCGACTGCAATGTCTTGTTTTCCTTTTCTATTTTGGTGGTTCTATAACAACAGATAAGACGTAACGCAAACCGCGGTCGGGTTTTTATAAAATTTTTATTAACCGACTTCAAAAAAGGAGGTTCTGTATTCGTCCCGTATGTATGTATGTATGTATGTAAGTATGTATGTATGTATGTATGTAAGTATGTATGTATGTATGTTTGTATGTGCGCGATTTTCTCAAAAACTACTGATTCGATTTTGATGGGGTTTTCACTAACGTAATCTACATACGTTCAGGAAGGTTTTAGTATATAATACATTATATAATCATTCCTATGTACAAAGTTATAGGCATAAATGTACACACTCCGTAGAAGATTTACTGTTGAACAAATTCGTGAAAGTAATCTAACACGGGATAAAGAACTAAAAAGGGAAAAATAAAAAACTTTTTTAACCAAAAATAACCGTATTCAAAAATCCACTACAAAGAAAATAATAATTTTGGTTTCGGAAGTCGGTGGCAAAAAAAAGCAAACAAAAACCAAAGCCACCGACTTCCGAAACCAAAATTATTATTTTCTTTGTAGTGGATTTTTGAAGTCGGTTATTTTTTTTAATTTTCTATTTTTTCTTCTATGTAAGTAAGGGCGTTAAGGAAACTGCTCGCTAAGAATGCTAAAGATAGATCGGTTCCTTCAAACAAGTTAGGATACCTACTACTTTTTTTTTCCGATACAAAGTAGCTACGGCCAACTACAATACAAAAGATACTTACAACACTGAGGGATTTGCCGATGCTTTGCCGACTAGAGAGAACGTTGAAAATTTTAAATATCTCAAGTGCCTGCCATTTAACTGGTACCCAGCTAACTCGCATAACGGCTCATTTCAAATTAATGTCGTCCAGTAACACAATTTGTTCTATCTGTCCCGAGGGTTCTTTAAACTCAACTTTGGCCCCTAATATCTAATTGGCCAGTACAAATTTCATACAACGTAAACTCCAAACTTTGCTAATGACGAACTAAAGTGGCCAGTGTCTAATGTTGGATGATTTAGATGTGTTGTGGTAACTGAAGGGACTTGGGTACATCCTTGCTAAGTATTAAATTAGTAATACTGAAAGGTGCCTTGACCATTATAATGAGATTAAATGCTTTGTGCGCTGAATTGTGAACGAAATACAAATTGAGTTTAATGCCCCAAACAGTTTTACTAGCCCTCCATAGTCAAGTTACCGTTACAGAACTGTTTAAACTTAAGGGATGCTTGTCTAGTCAAAGCTGTTTATTTATACAGTGGTCGCTACCAATAGGCACAGTAAAAATATGTACTATTTTTACTGTGCTATAGGTATGATCTCCTAGCTTTACTTGACTGACGAACAGATTCATCATGTATGGAATCTACTTCCCTCTCGCTTTTCAGTCACAAAAACAATAATATAATAATAATAATAATATTTTCTCGGTGTCTCATTTCATATTTATGAAGTTTTTCTTAAGGGGCCTCTGCGAGTTGGCTTCGGCCCCTCGTACGCCTTTCAAAGGCCCAGGACCTCCTGAGATATATAAATGAAATAAATAATATTTATTCCTATCCTAACATCCTATGGGATGTTGGATAGGAATAAATAGATAAGAATGCATCAACAATAATATATTATACTTAAAAGATGTTTCATTACGAGTATTGTAAGCCATAGCTTACAATACTCGTAATGAAACATCTTTTAAGTATAATATATTATTGTTTACGAGTATTGTAAGCTATGGCTTACAATACTCGTAATGAAACATCTTTTAAGTTCTTAATTAGAACTTCTGTCAATTCTGCTGCATGCTACAGTAATATCATATTTTCTTTTAGCAATTTACAGCTTCAATTACAGCTTCAACACAATCCGTTTTATTTTAATATAATTCTCTTTTAATTTAATAATAGAGAAGGAAAAAAATATTTCAGGCGATAAGCCTGAAATAATCCTAACCTGAGGGGTCCAAACGCCTCCTGCCGGAGGCTTTACGCTGGGGTCGTGCGGTCCATGGCCACATATGGGGCCCCGGTGTGGGCGCGTTCACTGCGGCGGAGAGCCGCCCACTATCTGAACGCGCCCCAAAAGGTGGTAGCCGTAAGGCTGATCCGGGGCTACCGCACGATCTCGGGCGAGGCGGCAAGCCTCCTTGCCGGACTGCCACCGTGGGATCTGGAGGCGATAGTCCTCGCGCGCCTGTATGAGTGGCGCGCGGAGGCACTACGTCGGGGGGAAACCCCGCTTCCGCGGCAAATTGCGGCGGAGCGGACGGACCTCCGGCGCGATCTCATGGTGGCATGGAAGGAGCGACTTTCGCAACCCAGCGCAGGGCACGCCGCAATAGCGGCGGTAAGACCCCTCTTTGAGGAGTGGCTAGGGAGACGTCACGGCGTCCTCACCTACCGCCTGACGCAGGTCCTCACCGGACACGGAAGTTTCGGGAGGTACCTGCACATCATCGGGCGGGAGGAAACGCCCGGGTGTCATCACTGCGTTGATCGCCCTGAGGACACGGTGGAGCACACGGTGGGGGCCTGCCCTGCATGGGCGGAGCACCGCCGTGTCCTCGTAGAGGCGATCGGCAGCGGCGGCGACCTCTCGCGCCCGGCCCTGGTTCAAGCCATGGTCCGGGGCGAGGGGGAGTGGGAGGCAGTCGCCTCCTTCTGCGAAGCAGTCATGCTAGTGAAGGAGGCGGCGGGACGGGAGAGGGAGAGATTCTCCCGTCCAAGCCGCCGCGGTAGACGCTCCGGGCGTCGGGAGCCGCGTGACGACTCCCGGCCACCGTAGGCGCGGTCCTGCGGGCGGTGAGTAATGGGTAGCTCACCGTCCGATCAGGACCAGGCCCGTGCCGAACGGCGCGTACGTGTTCCACGCGCGCCTCAAAGAGATGTCAGCATCAGAGAGGGGGCCCATTAGGGCCCAAGCCTGCCGGGAAAGCGGGATTGTCCGGAAGGGATACCGCTGACCCGGACAAAAGGGCTAAGGAAGGAACATGGGTGGGTTTTAGTCAGTAAGAGTCTGACACTCCCTTCCGCTCCGCCCAGAGCGGGAGGGGTCATTTGATGATTTCCCATCCTCAAAAAAAAAAAAAAAAGCCTGAAATAACAATCACACTAATATTATAAATGCGAAAGTTTGTGCGTGTGTGTTTGTGTGTGTTAATGTTTGTTACATCTTCACGCTGAAACGGCTGGACGGATTTGGATTAAATTGGGCACATAGATAGATTATAGTCTGGAATAACACATAGGCTACCTTTTATCCCGAAAAACGTGGGCGAAGCCGCAGGCGGAAGCTAGTCAATAAATAAATAAATGAATCCTTATTATCAGACCAGGGTCCATAGGTTGCACAATATTTTTATAAACTAAGATACACACTTAAAACTAACTGTAACATATAAAATTAAACTAATCCTATGCTACCCTTATCCAGTGCTTCTATTTATTTATTTATTTAATCGAACCGAAAAGGCGGTTTTAAATTTGAACGACGCTTATAGCGTTTTCATTACAAGTGATCGATAAAACCTCGGAATCCAATATAGCAGTGTTAAATCACAGTCGCCAGCTTCCCAGAACCATGAATCCCTGGTACATAGGTACTTGTTTTGTGCTGTGGGTACATGGACTCGTACATTAGGTAGATATGTAGCCAAACTCTACGGATCCATATTGAATCCTTCGTTTGTGCTAGACTAAAATAGGATCGAAGGATTTCAGTAGTACCTACTTACTTTCGTCCAATATCTATTATACCGCGAGAGTTGCCGAAAAGATAAAGAAATTAATTAAGACAGTATCTGATTAAAACTGGATTTAAGTACCTAGGTAGTACTTATCTTAGGTAATATCTAGGTATAGACTAGTATGAAATCTGCCTCTATCATTCTGTTTTTTTAAATCGAAATTTATTATTAATGAACGTCATTCTAGATTGACTAATGGTTATTCCAAATAACCGATCCCATGCGAACGATGGATCGATTCTTAGGGAACGGCCGGGCGGCCATAAAATATATGAGTCAAAAGCCAAAGAGTCATTGACAGTGTGTAGTTGTGTACGCAACATTACTAATGTTATGTTATTACACATCCACACATTATACATCCACTCACCTAAATACACATGCAACTCACACAAAGCACTCCATAACTTACTAACAGACTCTTTAATAATTTTATATAAATTCTGTAATAATCCTTTTAGATTTATTTTTTACATTAACATAATCTGTACGACATAAATAAGTGTCATATTTTGTAAGGAGAAGACACTGACTCCTGTAATACAGTGAATACTAGCACAGGAGACAGGGTTTACAAGCAAGCTGTATAATTATACAAACTTATGTCAATAAAGATTTTATTATATTACGTTTATTCATTGTATATACATATTATTTTACATTTTTAAATATTTCAATAAAAAAATTAATAAAAAAACATTTAAAAATATATTTAAAAAAAAAAATAGTGCCCCACCGGCATCGGGAACAGGGTCCAAGCTACCGGCGGTCAGGGGTCCAGAGAGAGGAACCTCCTAACAATGCGAGCCGTGTCCAGGAGTACCGCTCTCTGCATCAAGCCCTTGATCCAACTGCCCAACGAGAGCCTCCTCAGGTGTTGGTCGAGGCTCTTGGCTATTAGGCCATTGGCCGAAACGACTATCGGCACAATGATTGCCAATTATTATATTATTATATTATGTCTTTTAGCCTGTTAAAAGCCCTGACATTCACGTAAACCTTACATGAATGTCAGTAGTATCCCGTAGTTGCAATTATGCACCCAAATGCCAGGATAGTAGGTATAAGTTACCACAATGCAGTTAGCAGACGAAAGTTAATTTATAATGCTTACTCAATAATGTAAAACAGCAAAATAGAAAACCACAGAAGATCCACTCCCAAATTCCGCAACGAAGTGAAAATGTATTCGATACCAACAATCAGCTTCCACATACGGCAGTAAGCTTATACCTGCGGGCATAACTGACCAAAAGACAACTGTGTAGACCTCTGAATGCTAGTCTAAGACCCGTATTCCAGAACGATACTCGAGCACCGATCTCTGCTTGAGCATAGATTTAAAGTCATTTGATTGGTTGAATCTATGCTCAAGCAGAGATCGGTGCTCGAGTATCGTTCTGTAATACGGGCCTAAGTATCCTAGAAATAGTACTACAGCAGTAACAACTGCGAGTAGGCTGCCTTTGCTGCTTAACTTGTGGTCTTAGTTCGATCAGAAAATTATAGCCATCCATTTGAGAGCTTATATGGTGTTCTACTCTGTTCTTCACTCTAAACGCACTAAATCCTGTCTATGCGGACCTCTCTTGACTGTTAAATCATTGTGAGCCATCTCCACGTTTTTCTACTCCACAAAACTAGATAATAGACCTTCTGATGCCTCTGCCTTCTGTATATTAATATCTTATCAGCCCTGACATTAGCCTACACTTTCCTATACTTACATATTTTCTCGCTGGCAATTATGTGCACGAGCTCGAGAACAAAATGGAGTGTAATCAGTGCGCCCGTTGACATTGATGTGTGATTGCCGTGCTGTCAAGGGCATGGTCGTAAGTGGCGGTCGCACGCGATCCTCCATTACGAATATTGAATACAAAAACTAACAAGGAACTGCTAGCTTATCGTTGTGTTGTTGTTTTTGAAATACTTTTTGTAAGTTGTTAGGAATTCTTGGTCATCAACTTTGCTGGAATTTATGGTTGAGTGAATCCTATAGATAAATTGTATGTGAGTGTATCCAGTAGATAAATTAAATGTAACATTTTTTTTATGAAATTATCTGTTAATTAAGTTAAATGAAACTTATCCAAAGGTAGTGAAGCCAGCCGTAAGAAGTAATATGACAACATTAGTTCAAGTAGACATACTATAGGTACTATAATTAAAAATAATGTTCAATAGATACAGCATCATCTAGAATCAACGCCTACACTTACCTACCTAAGTGTTGGTCCTTTGTATTTTTCTAACAAATAACAAAATATAGAATTAGCTGTTTAATTAACTATTGTAATTACTACATAGCGTTTTGCAGACGCTGAGGCAAATAATTTTACTCTGTTAAATAAAATTACCACTTGTTCTCGACGTTTATTTAATCACTGGTTCTTCTTTACCCTAATAAAAATATTAGCTAATACATCAACGAGTATTTCTTTGAGGCGTAGAAATAGGGTCTAGAAATCATTGTCACTTTTGTATATACACTACTATTGATACTAGTGTTACCTTTTTTCATTAACCCATTATCTTAAATGTTGGGCAAATCGTCCTTTCTCGGGCACCCACTGTATTATAGGTAGATCATACTAAACTTTATTGACAGAGCTTTAAGTAGTAAATCAGTTTTCAGGATCTTTCTTGGAATCCAAGAAAAATACAAAAATAGAGTCGTGATAATAAACCTTCTGTCATTCTCCTAGAACTGACCAAGTGTAAACGTCTTCAGCTGAAATTCATATGAACACCAACCAATACGTTCCTTGCATACCTACGTAGTTTAATTTACTATCGATACTGATTCGATTGATTTATTGAGCCAGTTCAGTTAATGCCTGCAATAAATATGACACAAGCTTTCGAATGCATTACATTTCAAGATATTTACATAATGAACCAAATGAAAAAAAAATAGTTGGCATCGACTATAGATATAGTCGTGGCCTTTTACGAATATTGAAACTTCGGGCCCGGCGCGTGACGACGGACCACAGCGCGGGCTTTTAGCGATATTAGACTCCATGTTTGTTCGCGGGAAAGAATCCATTTGGCAGCCATTTTATTGTTTATTGTTTAGTTTTGTTTTTAGAATACCAATCAGTAGTATTATGGAAACGTTTGAAGGAATACAGGGTCTAGTGCTATTGTTTACAGATTTGTTTTCAATTATGATTTTAATAAACATGAAGTCGCTCAAAGTGAGCAATGCAATATTGTGTCATCCGAGAGTCATTAATTCCTCGACTCACTTTGAGTGGCGTACTTAAATTACGCCGTCACACTCGTCTCGGTTCCTTTTTAGGGTTCCGTACCAAAATGGTAAAAAAGGAACCCTTATGGTGCGACTTCGTCTGTCTGTCTGTCTGTCGCACCTGCTTATTTCAGCAACTACTAATGCTATCAACTTAAAATTTGGAACAGTTATAAAGAATGCTTGTCCAACTTTATTGCAAATAAAAAAGTCATAAAATATTTTTATTTTCATTGCAAAAGGGGCCGGAGTGTGGATCCGAAATTTTAAAAAGGGGTTACTAGGTCAAATGACATATCATATGAAAGGGCTTGATCTGCACATTTCAAAATATATTTTTATTTTATTTTATGTCTCACAGTTTTCGACATATGTTGAAAAAAATCTGAAAAAATACCATTTCCCCCCCGTTATCTCCGAAGTTTGCGGGGCGAAAAATCTGAAATAATTAGAACTGATAGGAATTGACCCAAATATTGCACCAAAAATAAAACGATGTTCCTAACTAGTACAGTTTTTTCAAAATCTTTAAATTTCCTTCACAAACAACCTTACTTATGCGGTCCGGTTTTTTTCACTTTATACGTCCAAAAATTATACGGAACCCTCGGTGCGCGAGTACGACTCGCACTTGGCCGGTTTTTTATTTATTTTAGAGCAAGAACACACTTGCAATTAATCGTTGTGCGATAGTTCCAGTGATCAATAAAAGACATAGAAATTAAATAGGTGCGCGCACACTTGCAATAATTTATTTCAAGCGATGTCATAGATACCTACTTTCTTTTGATCTGTGGAACTATATGAACAACGATTAATTGTGTGTTCTTGCTGTTAAAGTTACCAAAGAAAAATATTGTAAAGCTTAGGGATGCGGGATCTGAATCGATCTTCCCGAAGATCGATTCACGGCCATACGATTTTCTGATTTTTTTAATCGATTCAACAGGATGCGATCTTCACCCCAGATCGAATCTTAGCCTCTAAGATCGTATGAAAAAATCGTATCAACTAAAACCTAAACGTACCATACGAACTACAACCAAGTAATATTACGTACGCATTGAATAGTATAGATTCGAACTTTCGAGTTACATCAATCAAAATCGGTAATTTAAGAAATATGGAGGTAGATGATACCGTTGATTTATCAACTTTGGAGTATACAATTGTAAACACCATTGTTACACTATTGTAACGTGCATATCTATCTATCGATCGTCGATCATCGATCTAGTTTATAGGGCATTCGTCAAGGTAGCGCGTGAATTCAAAATACCTTGCGTTTTTTGGTATTAGATTTAGTATTGTAGGTATATTTCGATAAAAATAAACAATACTCGACAAAATTTATGATAGAGTCATTAAATAATAATCATGAAAATCATCAATATAGCCCTCAAAATTATATTTGAGGAAAATACGATTATTTCGTGAAAATATTACGATTTTCCTCAAATATAATTTATCTCTTTTCTTTAATTATAATTTGATTTGAAACTTGTTTTATACTTTATCGGCTATCTGTCAAATTATTTGAAAAGGGATTCGAACCCATAGCCGTCGGCGTTCGTGGCACACTTATATGTCTGTGGGCACACTTTATTTTTTTGACAAATATTGTTAATTAATAAAAATAAATAAATTAGCATGCTTATCTGTGTTTTTCACTAGTTTTATGAAATTACGATACGATCTTCCGAGATCGAATGAGATCGATTCAATGCAAAACGATAAGACCGTGAATCGATTCACAAGGTTACGATCTATTACGATCCAAAGCAAAAATTTGGGCATCCCTAGTAAAGCTTGTTAGTTCTTCCATGTGCACAACTTTGAGAAACTTATTTACTATCGGGACAGCAGCAGTGCGATTCCGATACATTTTATAAGTTCTTGGAAAATACAAAGTCAAGTGAAAAGGCGACTCAACTCTTAAATTCAAGTTGGTCCTTTAGAACCGAGCCGAAAAGTTGTCTCATTAAAACGGTTCAGTAATTACAAAGTTAGTTATTATTGCAAGATAGCACATTGGGTGATATTTAATAAGATCTGTAAACTTTATAAATTTATTTGCGGTTTACTTAAGTTTTAAACTAATAAGTTTGTGACTCGGCGAATGTCTCATAAATTAAAAGATAATTTCATGATGTTAGATAAGTATTTCTACATGAAGATAGGGGGGGGGGGGGGGGGGGAATGGTATTTTTTCAATCATTTTTCATCATATGTCGAAAACTATAAGACATAAAAAAAAATGAAAATGTATTTTGAAATGTGCAGATCAAGCCCGTTCATATGATATGCCACTTAACCTAATGAGCCCACTTTTAAATTTCAAACACTCACTTCAGCCCCCTTTTTCAATGAAACTAAAAATATTTTTTAACTTCAGTCACTTGCCATAAAGCTGGGCAAGCATTCTTTATAACTATTCCAAATTTCAAGTCGATAGCATTAGTGGTTGTTGTAATATGCAGCTGTGACAGACGGACGGACAGACGGACAGACGAAGTCGCACCATAAGGGTCCCTTTTTACTATTTTGGTACGGGACCCTAATTATAAGAACATTTGCTACAAATTTAAATTAAATTTTGCAAGTATCTACAAAATTCCGCTAGCATCATTTAGGTCATCAAAACTTCAATTCAACATTTCTAATATCAACTTCCAAAGTGGCGAGATACCTGACCATAGATATATTACCCACGGGATGCGAAACACGGCCTTTTTCGCTTTTGTCCCTCTCAGCTCAAACTTTGCATGCTGCACTGGTCGACGTCGCTGAAAACCGCTTTGGCTCAGCTGCTCCGTGCAAATGTCACAGGCAACATTATACCTTCTGAGCGATGATGACTGTTTTGCGCGGATGTGACGCATATTTTCCAAACAGTTTTATCGCAAATAAACGTGTTTTTCTTGTTAACTGTGGTCAGAAGACAGTCTTGGTAGTTTGACCTATTGCTAGACAGTGACAGTGCAATAATTAAATAAGATAAGCAATTGCTACCTATACCATTCTCCCACTCCCTCAAAATTTAGTCGAGCTGAATTTCATACATTTTGAGGTTCTCACGTCCCGTGGTTAGTACGTCAATGTACTTACCTAATAGCAAAAGTTCTGAAGGGTCAGTGAATGCCATCAGTCTACAAGCCATCCTTATGTTGAACCTTCGTAATCAGTCCAACTTCGGAATTTGCATTTCAACAAGTTCAGAGATGGTATCAGACTGAAATATCCATTATCATTTATGTATTACTTAGTTCAGGTAAGGTGTTGACAATTTGAATGGATTATTTGCATATTTCTGGGTTTTTCTTAAATGTCATTAAAAAGTAATTAGGTGGGAGTAAAAACCAATTATACATATTGATAACTGAAAGGATTACCAAAAGAGATTTTACTTGCATCGCAATTGAATCAAACATCCATTTGGTAGAACACCTCCCCTAATTATTTTCACCAAAAGACCTTCAAAAAAAGGAGAGGCAGGAGTTGCAATGACCCCTTGGATGCACAAGGGGTCATTGCAACTCCTGCCTCTCCTTTTTTTAAAATATTGACTAACATCGTAGAACCATATGAAATAAGTATTAACAACACTGAAATAAGATTTTCGTCAAACATCCCTTACATTTAGTGTCGCGATTTCCATTCATTCATCTGCCGCTTTGTATATTCTTCCATTTCCCTCCATCCCATCTACAAACATTTAAGTACATTGTTATCCTCCATCATTTTGCGCCTTCGTTTAACATTTGATGGTTTTAGGGCGAATGAAAATGCCCGTTCATGAAAATGTGTCATCAAAATCAAAATTGTTATTATCATTTCTTGCAAACAGGACGGACAGGCCCTGCAGTCTCGATATAGATAGCGATCGCTTTACGACCGAAATCGGTCGCTATCAATTTTTTTTCTATGGATTTTTTCATAGATAGCGATCGTTATCGATAGATAGCGATCGTTATCTATGTCGAGACTGCAAGCCCAGGACGGCTCCTGGCTAAATGACAGCCGCGCTGATCGATCTTCGAGGTTAAACTGCGCTTGCTGCGGTCAGTCCTCGGATGAGTGACCGTTCATTAGTACATCGAGATCCCGAAACAAAAAAACTTATTGAAATTGAAATTGAAATTGAAATTGAAATTGAAATTGAAATTCAAATTTAAATTCAAATTCAAATTCAAATTCAAATTCAAATTCAAATTCAAATTCAAATTCAAATTCAAATTCAAATTCAAATTCAAATTCAAATTCAAATCATTTATTCTGCAAATAGGTTACTAATAACACTTTTACAAGTCAATTGAGCTTTTCTTTTAAAACTAGATGAGGGCGGTGTTTCCTATCTGACTACCTTTGAGAAGAAACACCGAAACAA
Source organism: Thalpophila matura (assembly GCA_948465475.1). NCBI lineage: Eukaryota > Metazoa > Arthropoda > Insecta > Lepidoptera > Noctuidae > Thalpophila > Thalpophila matura. The sequence goes on along the minus strand of OX419183.1, from coordinate 5,315,075 downwards.
ACTCAAAGGTCAAGGTCTCTTTTAAAGTCCAGACAATAAAAAATTAAACTATGTAAGAGCCATGCAGGTTAGTCTGGAATGGCCTTTAGAGGAAAGAGCCATACAGATTTGAGTGGACCTGTCCTTATTGTGCACGCATGTGCCGAGTATTGTAGTAGCTCAACTCAGACTTAGGGAGCTCAACGACTCGACGAACATTACCATCACAAAAGGAATCTTAAAATGTTAAAATCGCCTTCAAAAAGATAACAATAATGTTGTGTGAAACAGTTTTAAAAGTCGGTACCGCATCAAATCAAAGGCAATATTTTTCAGAAAATTTTACAATGTAGCTCAATGTCTTCTAAGCTTTAAAATAGACCACAATACCGGTCATGTAGCGCGCCATATCGTGTAATGCAAATTCAGTCGGTAATAGCATCTTGTTATACCCTTCCGTACTGAATGGAGGAGCCCATTTTCTTCTATAATGTCGCATGTAGGAAATCTGATGGATCTTTCACAAGCCTGATGGACTCGACCTAGAATATTTATCCATCTTTTAAACCGGGCTTATTTTCATCCTAAATAGGATTTACCGCCTCCGAATAGTAACCTATGTATATTGGCAACAGAATTGTATTTTCCAGCAATTACGTGTTCTAATTCAAAGAAATTATTTTGCAGAAATAAATTACAAAAGTTTTCCAATTTAGATCGAGTACCAATAAGTTTATAGCAATTAATCTTTTGCATTTGATATACGACTTATATTCAACCAACTTCGACGAAGGCAGAGTTCAATATGCAAAATATTTCTGATCGGAAAAAAAAAAATTGTTGGATGTTAGATATCTCATAAATTAGTATTGTCACTACGATCATTAATTAAATGGTCACAACAGTATTGATCCCTTAACAAATAGTCTTCTTTCAGAAAACATTATGTTTTATAAGAAAAGTTGCTAGCTACATTCAGAGTTAGAAGTTCTGTTTCATTACATAATAAATTATACTCCTTGCTATAGAGACCTACACTGGATAAGGAATCCAAAAAACAATAATGATTATAAATGAAATAGCTTTTTAAAACAAAGACCTAAATTGTTACAGTATCTCAATACAGTAAAGGGTTAAAACGAATTTCATCTTTGGTGTATTTTGGAAACTTTTACATGCTAGGTACCTTTAATACACACAAGTAATCCAATTTTTCTTGCGTTCAAAGATACTAACAATGGAAAATGCAAAATTGATGAATTCAAAAATCTTTTATTATATATTATTTTACATTCAATTTGCGAAACGAAGTAACATTTTCGCAATAGTAAAATGTGTACCTACAAAAATCTTTGTGTATTGAATTTTCTCTCGTAGCTACTCTGGTCCGGCAGGTACAATCTAGCACAATTTGCGCTCACAAATTGAATCGAATAATTTATTCTAGGTGCCAATATTATATTGGATTCTCTCGGTATTGAATTTTCGGTACGTTACTTAGAATTTTGATTGTGAATCTTATTTTGTATTCGAATTATATTCGTATTCTTTTTTCCGAATGTAATGGCAATTTGTTTAATTTATTTCCTTTTCTTAATAAAGGAGGACCATTAGTGACCCAAATATTGCAGGTGTTTACTCCACAGGTCAGTACAGATCAAAAACGACCGCAGCTGTATCGGTGGCTCTCTATTACTACGGTCTATCAATTGCTTTTACATGGTGTAGCACTTCACTGCTCCTTTCAAAAGTCCTCTTATAGATACTTAAACAAACTACATACATTAAAACCAATTTGGCTGTTGTCCACAACTCATTACAAGCCATGGTTTTTTTTTATTCGCTAAGTTATCTCGATTTATAGAAAAAATAACTAGTAATATACACAAAAAATCACATATAATATATAAAATTAGTTAAAGCTGAAACTCCGCATTGAAACAAAAATTTCAGGAGTTCAAATGGAAAAATATGTAAAAAGTTTATCAACAAAAATGTTGGAAAGCTACAAATAAAAATGTTTTACAATTAAAATGCATGAAACTTGTTTGCTTACTCAGATTTACAATATTTTGTATTTTATTCAGTCCCCGAGGTCTTTTATTTTAACTCTATCTGACTGAAATCCCTGAAGATTTAAGCGGAGATAAAATTGACATTATTTATATTTATTTGTGTTCTTTCCCAAAGTTTATAAAATACTTTTGGAATCTATTTGGTATCCGTCCGTCCTTAATATATTGCTTTTTTGTTGTTTACAAGTTCGTATAATAAATAATTTAATGTGATGGCCAAATTCAAATTAGAATTTTGATTGTAGGGAATAACCACAGAATCAAATTTTAAGAGTGTAAAAGATATTGAAATAAAAATCAAGATGAAAAAAAATCATGAATTCAACTTGGTTTATTTTTTATATTTAAAACATTTTTCTTTTTTCAAAGGATTAGCCAGTCAGGTTGGTAAAGAAACTGTCTGCTCAGGATGCACTACCTAATCAATTAACTCAGCATATCATTATCACGAATGAATGCTTTTGACGCACCTCTAAAAATGCCAACAAACGATTACCAGTAATTGGCCAAGACAATTAGACAGCTGGCTAGAATACCCGCTTAACGTCTCAGGCTCTGGGTTCGTCTTAGTTCTATACAAATCCATAGAATGTTTGCGGATGACGTAACGACTGACAGTTGTCTAATTGTCTTGGTCGACTTGTAATTGTAACAGCGCGACTAAAACCTAACATAGCCTAACCTAACAATGATGAATTGCAATGAGTTATGCAACGACACGGTTATGGTAATGACGTCATCGCCAATAAGCCAATTTACATGATAATGCATGGTATTAATTTACATCCTGTGTACAATCAGCTTTTGATTGCTGGTTGCTGCAAGGGGCATTCATCATTGAGAATGCCAATGCAACTGTATGTTTGTTTAACTAAATAATAGGTTGTGTGTCTTTTCCTGTCTTATTTCGATGCGATACACACATTTAAAGCAGTGGTCGACTGTTTACAGGCTGAAATATAGTCTCAAACAACGTAAGTATAAAACATTCTTGTTAAATTATGGGTTTTTCAGAGGGTTGTATGTACCTATGTAGCTATGTAGTAGTAGTAATAGAGCTCCTTGTGAAAGAGCTTGTCCGAGGAAGAACCAGTACTATACCTACCTACTGGTGCCACTAGGCAGCATTGCTGGCAAACAGGCATACATCCGGCGCCCGCCTGCCGGCCTAGCATGACCACGATAGAAACAGGTTTTGTTTACAGAAGAATATACAGATTGTAGAAACATGTCTACGTTTTATGCATAAAACGGTAGAAATGCCTCTACAATCTGTCACTTAGTCTATTCTTCTGTAGACAAAACCCGTTTCTATCGTGGTCATGCTAGGCCGGCTGATGGTAAATGGTTACGCTGACTATGAAACGCTTGCAACATCAAGTATCACATGCGCGTTACCGACCTATTAAAATTCGCTATGCCGACAACTTAAGGGACAAGCAGGTCCACTGTGTCAACACAATGCATCCTCAGTAGCTCTGGCGACCTTATTCACCACAGGAACATAACACTACCGAAGAGTAGCGTTATTTGACTGTGGTATTCTGTAAGGTGGACTTACTTCCCTAGTCGAGCTACTCCAGATTCGAGCGAGACAATATCTCGCAGTGCCTTATTTCTGTTAAAATTCCTTTCAACTCCACTATGACAGATCTCAGCGATAAGCTTAAGTCCAGAATTGTGTGTCTGGCTTTAAGTTTCGTCATAGGTCTCTCGGAGACAAATGATGTTGCATTAAATTTTACAGCAGAAACCGAAAAGAATTTCCGATTTAAGTTGTGAGATTCCTTTGATGTTAATCGAGACTCCGCTCTAAGTCTAAGCTAGCTTTTATGTGTGGACTTTTGGACGCTACTGAAAATGCTTTGGCTAAATTCTAGGCTGATACAATTTATATTGCCATCGACACGCTAAGAAGAAAAACTCCACAATCATATAACATGAAAATATGATAAACACATTTCATGATCAAGCATTAAAGCGTATAATTACAGAACTCGTTAGCCTTAATGGTCAATAATTAGTAAATACAGTCACATACACGCGATATCGTTTAATATCTACGTCACTAACAGCTGCGCAAGTTACCTACATAACATAATATTAGAGAGCTCAAAGGCCTAACAAAACTGATACAGTAACTATTGTAATAATATTATTTTAGACGAGCGTGGCTCCGGGCTAAAATATTACCATCTTTTTTGCGATCAACAATCCATTCGCCAAACATAAAGAATCGGAAGTAATTGTAGATTAATATACCTAATGTAATTGCCGAGTAGTGGAGGCATAGAGTGAGTGAGAGAGCCAGTGATAACTGCATTGACTTACAACAGAGTGTACGACTGGACTTCGGCAGACTCTACCATGAAAGACTGAATTGTGACAAGACTTCGCGTCGATTGGACTCATCAGGAGTCATCTGTGACACAATTTACCTGCTCAGATTGAACCCAGGACCCCACTCTCAACAGTTGCGCTTGCAACAACTATAATAGACCAACGAGGCGCTAGTCAAACGTTAAAGGAACGCGAACGCTCAGACGCAAACAGACGCCAGTGGAATCGACTCGCTATTACATGAAACTTTTAACATATTAACTGGAGATATGTCTATACCTCTGCTTATCCCTTCTTGGAATAGGCGTACATATAGCAAGAAGATTTTGTACATCGACAACCACAAAGACGAAGGAATTGTTTCTGTTTCAAACTTTCAGATATCAGACAACAACACATAATCACAACGAGTACTTAGCTACACAGATTCCACATAACAACAACCACAATGGTAATCCACATTAACAGCTTATGTAAGTCACATCTTACTTCCAAGTTCTAATTGTTTAATGAATATTCATTATTCATGTTGTTCAGAACACCCTCTAACTCGGCGGGGGTAAAATTTACAATTTATAACCGGATTAGACGAGTCCATGATACGGTTGCAATAACTTTCTAGCATTTTAAGTAGTTTAATACGATTATTAAATGTTAATTCGTGTTATATTGGTAGGTATGTATATATTGTGGATTAACGCGCCAACAATGTCAGTTTGTAATTGTTTCGCTCAAAAAAAGTCTTTTCTCATAGAAATCTGAATAATCGAGTGTTTAAAAGTGAAAGACGTCTCATATCTAAAACTTGAAGAAGTGCCTTATATTTCCCAGAAGCTAATTCAAGGGATGTTACCCCTGTCAGAAGCATGCCGCTATACAAACAGCGTAGCACGTGCGTACTGTGGCGTAGCTACTCGACGTCTGCGGTTGTATTACGAAGTAATTGATTGAATAGTAGTAGATTTAATAAGTAATAAAGACTAAGGGGAAATATAATGTGGGGTGGGAGTAATGTCGTCAGTGGGTAGACACTTGATAAACAAATGTTTCAGCTGGAAAAGTCCTCAACGACCACTTGTTCGGGTCCCAATCAAATAAATTATTGTTTAAGAATTGCTTTGCTTTTATTTGGGTTTTATGGATTTTCTTCAGGAAAATTCTTCAATGCTGCGTGAAGTTTAATTGTATTCGAACATTTAATTTGAAAACCCTCGCATTGTTACTATAAAAATAAGTCAAAATAAAAAAACACATTCACAAAATAATTGAGCCAATTCGATACAAATGTAAATGTGTACATTAACACAATAACGTATCCATTTCAAATGTAGATGACGTCACTTATCCTAATGTCTGGATTCGCACATTCATCCAAGTTCCCGACACGAATTTGAATGCGAACAATATAATTTAATGTTTATCATCACTCGTTAGAGGGCGCTCGAGTTTCTTAGCTCGGGAGCTCCATTAGCTTATGTTTACTTAATCTCGCTCGAAACAAGCTGCGTTTTAAAACGTTAAGTCTGTCTTTAAGCTTTTTAACGAACTCTTGAGAGTGGAGTGTTTAAGATTATTCTGTGTAAACTGTTTTGTTGGTACAATTTGGTCTGAAAAATTTCATCTCAGAAATATTTAATACGCGAATAAAGACTGACGTTGAAACAAACGCTATTGCTGAAAATATTTAAGAGGTAAGGCTATTTCAGACTATACTGAAATGTGATTATTTTCTGCGTCGAAGAAAATTTGACAAGCAGTTTGACAAGAGAAAAGAATGATAGACATACAGACCGAAACAGACAGACGTAAATCAAATTCTCAAAATTTCGTTTTGCTGAGGCTTTGCTAGTCTCGGTATGGAACGCAAATTTAACCCCATACTTGCAACCAAAAGCTGCCAAGTCACTGAATATTCAAAGATAGGAAAAGGGCGTCAAAAATAAGACCAAAATAAGCCAATATGAATATGAAACAGTTTCATCTCGCTCATGAGCTGGCTTGCATCAATCTACGTCAGAGCGTGATAAAATTGCAAAAATGTATAAATCATAAATCTTCTTGTCACTTTGCGATTCGTAAACGTTATAACTTGAGTTAGCGCTTTCGGCAAGTTTTGAGGTAAGCTAGTTTAAGATGAGAATCAGTTTTACTTGCTATTTAAGTTTTTAAACGTGACTTAATTTTAACGAAGACAGGATAATTCCTTCGCAGTTTAACTCACTCCAGGTGTGTCTTTTCAGCGTTTTAGATTTTACGGAAATATAATCTACACGATCATTCATTGAATTAATCCAACACAATACACTTATGTTTAGCAGATGATGTTTAGTGAAGATATTTTAGTGTTTAACCTAATCAAGAATACCTGGTACCTACTCCTAAGTCGATTAGGAGTATTTCTTTTGAAATCCTCTGATATAATCTTAGCTGAAAAATCTTACCTGTCTCACTCTTTCATTATGTCAAAATTATGTATCCATATTCACAAGTTGGCACCTTAATCTACGTAGTTGGTAGCCGGACCGCATTATGCAAATTCATATAATTAATTGAAGAAAGTTTAAAAGTAATTAAACTTGGTTCCCTCCTCAGGTGTTGTTAAAGGAGACGTTTAAATAAATATTCCTTTTGTTTTATTACTTAGTTTAGATTAGGTAACATATTAGAATTACAAATTAGCTCAAAAGGCCTTTTGTGTTAGTGATTACAAAATCAAATGATTTTCTTAGATGCAACATAATATTAAAAACTATAAATATCTACTGTAAAAAACGTTAATTCTACTCAAAATGATATAGGTTACTAAGTGAATAGGTACTGCCTAAAAACCTTAATGTCAAACATACCTTTCAAAAGAAGAAATGTGATAACTGAAATAATCATTAAGGTTTTTATTTTAAGCCAGCTAGTGGCGAATTTTAGTAATAACTAGTATGTACCAATAGTTGCTTAAGACTTAAAGTAGAGAATATAAACGGCCAAGCCCAAATAATTAGGCCGCTTTCATTTTCAAATATAACCACAGAGTTACAATGTGTAAATACAACAGCCAGACTGTAATATATTTCAGCGAGTTAATTTAAATATTTTAAACTTTTGGATGTCACTGCGCTGAACAGATTTACATAAAGTTTTCATCCACTATATTACCTCGCAGAAATATCGCAGCGTTACAAATTGTAATATAATTTGTAACGAACGCTCGAATAATTTAATTTCTAACTTTGGAATATTATTCAAAAGTTAGAAATTAAATTATTCGAGCGTGTTTATGTTTATAATATGTGCATTTAATATGGGCGTGAAAGCATGGGTGAAAGGGTTTACTTTCCAATGAATATCAAAAATTCAAAAAATAAACCAGTTAATTTCTGTAATTCTAAAGGCCTTACTTAGTTTACAGTACGAGTATACACTGTACGAAGCGTAACCATGCCAAAATCGAAAAGCAAAAGCGAAAATCCAAAAGCGTAAGCATAATGTCAAAAACAGTCTATAATGTTCCCACTGCTAGGGCCGAGATTGATAAACGTTACCTTAGCACGTGCTTTGGCTTAGATAATTATGTTCCTATCACACAACTATCAAACTACAAGTGCAAAATAGAGACCTTGGAACATTATATCTAAGCAAAACACGTGCTAAGTAACGTTTATCAATCTCGGCCTAGGGACTCAGGCCTCCTCTCTGTGTGAGGAAGTGGGCCGTAGTCCACCACGCGGGCCCAGTGTGGGTTGTGGACGTCACATAACTTCGAATTTTTATGTCTAGGACTATGTTGGTTTCCTCACGATGTTTTCACAAAGTAGGTAACAACAAAAATATTAATTACTCTTAGGTCAAACAGGTAGAAATCCCACGTCGTATCGTCATATAAATGATGATGTGATGAGTTTATGTCATCGCCTCTGCAACTATAGTTACAGACAGCTGAAACTTTTCCTGGTAATTCCATTTCGATCAACCAATTCAGTAAGGTTTTTTCTGAAGGGCACCGTCAATAATGCAAATTGTTAATCGGTAAAATATTTAACTGGTATGCAATATTAAGTGTCACACATTCACAAATAATAAAATAAGCAATTTTATTTTTTACCCTCAAAAGAAAGCCCAACACTAACCAATCCTGACAGTCACACGCGTCACTCCGAATAAATACTCGTACACTCGCACAATGCCATCAGAATACGTACCTTATACTGAATGGTATGCGTACCACGTAGCGCTACTATTTATTTCTCAAATGAAAACGTCACCAAACGTATTACCGTCATGTTGCCGAGGTAATACTTCCCTAATAGATACGTACATACATCTGTTTAACTTGGGATAAGGTTGTACTGAAAGCGACGTACGCGAGAGTAACATTTAAAGAATCTGTGTATGGAGGAGATCATCGCCAATGTCGCGGCACTCGTGGCCAATGTTGGCCACATTTGAAACCCCATGATTTAATACATAACTTGTGAGTTGTGAGCATAAGTGGTGAGGTAAGGGGAGTATTGATTATAACAAAGTGACAATCAATGCCCTAGATTGGTTGATAAAAATACTGTTTTTCCTTAATCTAGGTAACATGCATTTTGAGTGCCTTTTATTAATTGTATTTTCTTGTCTCTCTTCCTGTATTTATTTGTTACATATCCCCGTGTTATATTTGCATGTGTAAAGTAAGGAAATAATTTGAATTATGAAAATCATACGACGAGGTTAACAGTTTTTCTTTTAAAAGTTTAGCCTAAAAACTACATATAACTATACCTACTACAAGGCGCAAGCTTATCCGTACTGTATACGCATAATACACATACGCAAAATAAGCTTTCATATAGCTACGACCAAAACAAACGCACACAAACAAATAATTTATTAGGCTAACACCACACTCAAGCACAGTATGGCTCCCGTGTAATGTGCATAAATAGGAACATAAAAAACGCCCCGCTATTATGCCCCGTCGTTGACATATACTTGAGGCTGTTACATGGCAACATGTGACCATACGTGTACTGTATACATACTCGTACGTATAATAATATGTGGCAATCGTATAAAGTTGCAGTTATGTTGGTGAATGAAATGTGGTTTTGGACTTGGCAAAGCCGGGTGAACCCCTCTGTCGGTCAAATAGCCAAGTGTACTTTACACTTGGCTATTTGACCGATTTGACAGAATTTGGGCATTTAGAACTAATTATTCATGTGCGACAGCTATCATCTTGTATTTTGTATTGTCATTTTGAAAATGGTTTCACTGTGTAGTTTTTTCTTCCTGTTCATGCGCGACAGCTATCATCTTGTATTGTGTATTGTCATTTTGAAAATGGTTTCACTGTGTAGTTTTTTCTTCCTGTTCATGCGCGACAGCTATCATCTTGTATTGTGTATTGTCATTTTGAAAATGGTTTCACTGTGTAGTTTTTTCTTCCTGTTCATGCGCGACAGCTATCATCTTGTATTGTGTATTGTCATTTTGAAAATGGTTTCACTGTGTAGTTTTTTCTTCCTGTAAAAGGCAGTCTGCTACTTCAAATTTGCGAAACCATGGAATTTCCTATCACAATCATGTACCTAAGTATAAATTATACACCAACATGCTATTATTTAAGTACAATCTGCAAGCATGTATCTGTTCTGCAAGCTTGTATGTGTATTGTCAAGTTTGCGTAGTGTGCGAAACCTACATACGTGTTCACCTCGCCCCCCGCACGAAGTGGCAGAAATTAAGGATGCATTACGGCAAATCGTGTTATAGGATTTCAATGAGTTTATATGGAAAACGTAAAGTAGTAGCCACGAAAAAAAAAGTTTGACTGTTATTTAAAAAATCGGTTTAAGGATAAACCTTGTAGATAAGTGTAAAAAAAAATTTAAAATCACTAAAAACGTGCAAAAATGCACTGCCATACTTTCATAACTTTGAAATGAAAATTTTATAAATGTGACAGAAACAGAGAACCCGTATTTTTTTTCTGTTTTATTTAACAATGTTTCCGTTTAGTGTAAAAATATCGCAATTTTTTGACTTTTTTTCCCAAAATGTCCATAAAAATGATAATTCAGAAAAATTCTGCAAGTATGCGATTTTTTTACACAGAACAGAAATATTGATATAGAAAAAAAAATCATCAGCTACTACTCTGTTCTTTGTAGCCTATAATTAAGTTAATTTCATTAAGTGTTCGTTCTTATTTACGCTAAAGTTATTATTCTACGGCAGTGCTTTTTCCACTTTTTCAATATATTTTTTAAATGAATCTATAAGGTTTATTCTCAACACGATTTCATTAGCTACTAGTGAAACTCTTTAGCTAGCCAGACCTTTTTAGGGTTCCGTACCAGAATGGTAAAAAAGGAACCCTTATGGTGCGACTTCGTCTGTCTGTCTATCTGTCTGTCACACCTGCTTATTTCAGCAACTACTGATGCTATCGACTTGAAGTTTGGAACAGTTATAAAGAATGCTTGTTCAACTTTATTGCAAATGAAAAAAGTCCAAATATTATTTTCATTGCAAAAGGGGCCGGAGTAGGGGTCCGAAATTTTAAAGTGGGGTTACTAGGTCAAGTGACATATCATATGAAAGGGCTTGATTTGCACATTTAAAAATATATTTTTATTTTATGTCTCACAGTTTGCGACATATGATGAAAAATGTCCAAAAAAATACCATTCCCCCCCCTTATCTTCGAAGTTTGCGGGGCGAAAAATCTGAAATAATTAGAGTTTATAGGAATTTACCCAAATATGGCACCAAAAATAAAACGATGTTCCTAACTAGTACAGTTATTTCAAAATCAGCAAAATTCCTTCACAAACAAACTTAGTTATGCGGTCCGGATTTGTTCACTTTATACGTCCAAAAAAGATACGGAACCCTCGGTGCGCGAGCACGACTCGCACTTGGCCGGATTTTTTTTCGTAGCTACTACTTTACCTTTTCTATATAAAGTTATGGTTTTCCCATAGGACTTTGGCATGGTGCTAACCCTTAATACATTATTATAATTATGTCGGTATCTAATTATTACAAGTTACTAAACAATTTTTGTTAATCAACGTCTCATCCTATTCCATCAACAAACCAGGTAACATTTGTTGGATGATAGACAGATATCCTGTAGTTTTATTTTACATAGCAATTAACAAATATTTTTCGATGCCAGCATCGCTAGTCGCTCAAACTAGGCCCTTAGTCGCATCTCTCCAGAATTTCTGTTCAGTCTAAATTTAATAAAGCTTGGTGGAGCTCGGTAAGCACATTGCCGTTGTGTTCACTTAGAAAATTACATAGTTTTCCGCCTCTATTCAATTTGTATGTACCGTTGGCCACAGAACGCTTTTTGTTTATCTACCCGCCCTTTAAATGCGACGGGACAAGTATAAGCTTGTCTCAACAACATTAAAACAGTTGAAATTTTAGGTTTTAAAATTGTAATCTAAATTCTGCTTGTTGAATACTGCTACACTCTATTATGATGTTCATTCTTTACTGTGTAGTCTTTGTAAAAGAAAAATTAAATTCGTTTATCATTTAGGTTCCCGCATGGAGCGGGATAGGTTTTTCTGATAACGTTACGAGTAGTTACGATTACGACCCAGTATCCACCAAAGAGGACACGAGCAGAGAGGAGATGGAATATTTCTTTTTTTTTTAGCGTGAACGCGGCGTAGTCTAAAAAGTTGCGCTGCTGACTTTGAGAAGGATATGTCAGAATCAGAATTTAGTATCCATTAGAATTATTACGGAATGTATTGTTTATAAAAAAATCATAACCACACACCAGCACCCTAATTGCGTAACTCAATTGCTACCATGGCATTGATTTTGACATACATTACGCCGTATGATTCATAATCAGTGCTCCTGTAACTAGCTCAACGCCGCCGCCGCAATGAATGTTGTTGAACTGTCAAAATGAAAGCCATGGTGATAGCAATTGAGTTACACAATTACGCTGCTGGTTTCTTATACTGAGTACCTAGCTAGACAGTAGACTCGAGTCATCAAACTTAAAGTTACATTAGATAATAATAATCTCCTGATGCATATATCTAAGTTTGGTAAACACATCATGACTTTACAAGCTATGAATATTTTAAGTAATGCGGTGAGCTAAGCATTAATCACGCAACTACTTTGGAACACGCGTCTAATATTAATAGCTCTGCGTAAGATTACACTGGGAGGCTAAATATATTTACAGATGTCTTGTTGATACTTTAATTGTGTTTAAAGTGTAATTTTCAAAGTGAATAATGAATATAAAAGCGATGAAAACACTGGCTGAATAATAATGTTGTTGGTTTACATTCACTGACGAAAAACAACAGGAATAATATTTGATATAATATAATCAACATTATTTATGTTTTTCAATGATAAATAATAGAGTAGGTATTTAGCATAAACCTTTATTATATTATAATTATAACGCTTCAACTAAAATCGAAATTGTATAAATGTTTAGGTACAATTTCGATTTTAGTTGAAACCTTAGTAAACATCTACTATAAACACCAAATATTTAATGGACTAGCCAATCAACGATGAGTCTGTTTGAAACCCAGTCATTGAATTTTAGAGATCCCTACCTAGTAATACCTACTTCAAAGATAAATTCTTAATTAATTTTGGACAACTAATTCTCGATAGGTACCTATTACAAAGTCGTAACATAAAGTTTTGATTATAATTTTGTTTATGGCACAGTTTGTGCTAAATTCTATAGACTTCAAAATAATGTTTTATAACTTCAGTTACAGAAATGATATAATATATGTAGCTTAAAATTACTTATACCAATGAAAACCAGCTTTCAATTTCTGGGAATTGGTTTCCGCCTTTTATGGATACCTACGTACCGTAACCAGTGCCGTAACTAGGGCGGTACCAGCTGTGTTCAGGCACAGGGCGCACACCCTGGAGGGGCGCAAAAATGACCAGATTAGACGCAAAAATGACCAGATTAGAACCAAGAAGGGCGCAGTTACGGTTGCTCGCACCGGGCGCATTAAAGTTTAGTTACGGCACTATCCGTAACATCATGGGTCTACCGATGGGTTATGGAATAGACTCATTTGAAAAATCTCATGTGCTTGCACTACAAAGAGAGTATAGTTGATACCTCCTTTTGGAACATAGTAATCCTTCTAGGGTTGAAAAAGTATGTAAGTAGTAACGTATGTCCCCTGGTACCTACTCTTTCCCAAGTCACTCAATTTCTTCTATAGGGTAGTGATTCGAAATATAATTCGTACTATGGACGTAAGTCCATTATTGTAAAATAATGCAAAAACTCACTTTACAATGACAAAAGTGTTATAAAATAAATGTGAACCTTAAATAGTGTTAATGTAGATTTCTTTCAAAGTAACTAATGTCAAGGTTTCAATAATAATTAAACATTGTACCTGTCTTAAATTCATGATGCTGGACTTATGGTAATGTTTCTTTATGGGCTCTGTAGAGTGAGTTTAAAATTTAAATGTTAATGAAATGGCGAATATCTAAGAACGGTGATAAAATTTGAATAAAGCTTAAACTTTATTGAATGTAAGGAATAAAGGACGAGCCTTTAGGCCTCCGCGATTCTGGAGAAATATATTAGACCCTTGACAAAAATTAAATTGATGATATTTTAAATAGGTCGATGTTATCTGTACAAAATAAGTAGCAACCTCCTTTTTTAAGGGGAAAAAGTTTAAACTTCCAAGCAAGGTTTCGTTCCATTCAATATGAGTAAGTATATTTTATATAAGCATAGTCATTCATTTAGAAAAGAATTGCTTTTGCATACAAAAATGCAATGCCCACCTAATCAAAATATACCTACATAGGTAATACCCATATATTATGTTATTTATGATGCTACTACAAAATATCGCGGGACATAGACACATAGGGGGGATTCGGGTACGTCTCTAAGGCTACTCTATCTCTGAACCCGCTTGACACTACTACTACTACACTACTTTTTTGAAACACCCTGTACATGTCATTCAGACTCAATGTTAGACAGTGACAGTGCTATAAGTGGAATAATTATCTTATTCCACTTATAGCACTGTCACTGTCTAACATTGAGTCTAGCAAAAAGTATAACTACCTCATCCCTCAACAGTTAGTGGATCTCGAGTTCCTACATTTTCTAGCATGTTGCGCGCGTTGTATAATATCTCTATGACCAAAACCTATTAGTATCCCAAGGGAAATATCCCAGCAGCATCTAACGAAGGTTATTACCATTAACACCGAAGACTCGCATAAGATGGAGAGGATCGCCTAACTTTAATTACGTCATGAGTTCGTGACTGGCCCCCGATGCCTGATAAAGCAGCTCCCACCAACTAATCTTATAAACAATTTCCATTGAAATCAATCTTAAACCACGAAAATGGCTCGTTAAGATAATGCTGTGTCTTCAAAAAGTTGGGAAAACACAAGTTATGTTGGTATAGCTCCGTTTAGTGTACTTAAAATTAATCGAGTCTTCGTTGTCGCTAAGTACTTGTTTTAATTATAGTTTTCGTTACTCTGAAAAGCAAGATAGTCCTGGAAAGATAATTATTATTATCTACGTGATTATTTTCAGACTATCTTTGAAAATTCGTTAATAGAATTACTGTTTCAAAGATTTTTCCTAAGATACCGGTCTTGGCTTACTTAGATTCAAGAGAACTGAGTGAATGGATACGTGCAGATATTTTATTAATATGAGGCTTTTTATTAAGCAACGAATGTCGAAAACCAGCAAAACTTTACACAAAATAGATAAAATATAGGTAATGTAATATCATTTTAACAGTCCACATTATTAAATTCTCACCAGTATTATGAGTAAACAATACATTATTTAGTAAACAATACATAATAAGGTCTTATTAATTTATTACTAGCAAATGTTGCTTTTTTTGTACAATCTATAAATAAATACATTAATACATGCTCAATTTATTTCAACATCACCTGGTCAGGTGGACAAAAACTTAATGCATCAATAATCTCAAATAATTATGACCGAAGTACAAAATACATGTAATGACGTCATACAAAGTCACAAGGATTATGTAATATCTTGTTAAACCAGCTGATTAATCATTTGGTTTTTTTAAATAAACATTTGAATATTTTTAATCCTTGAATAGAACATACCTATTAATCAAGATTATTTTTTTACTAAACCACATTGCTTACAATACACGCAATTTATCATATCTGTCATGTTATACCTAAATGAAATATAACGTGAGAAAATCAAACTAATAGGTACATGAAAATACCTATTAAGGTATTTTCATTATCAGGAATTTGAAGCTTTAGTTTTTTTGTTACTATGATTTGAAATATGCCTTATTTTCTTGTATTAAACAATAGGTGAAACCAATTACCTACTTTTCAAGATTTCCAGAATTTTAAAAGATTATCTTTCTTCTATTATTCGAGACAAACATTGGTCAAAGCCTCGCTTATAATTTCGCTCACGAATCAAGTACGAGACGAGAACAAAATAAATTATTTCAAACTGAAATTAACGCCTGGTTCAAGGGTTGCCACCCGTACTCTATTGTAGATTATTGTACTCTATTTCACGTAAGCGTACTTTATAATCTACGATAGTAATAAAGTACGTAAAATACTCTTGTTACCTGATATCATTTTCATTTGATTCTCATCCTACTACTTTGATTTTTTTTGATAGTTATTTGCTAAGTAAAAGTATCTAGAACCCATGAAAATATGTTTGTAAAAGTACTTACTCGTTTTTATACATCGTTTTTGCTATCCCAACACTAATGTACTTTTATTGTTCCAAAAATAGATGGCAACCTTACCTAGGATTAAGACAGAAATGTTTGGTCTTTAATTGAGGAACCAGATTAAGGTAACCATTAATGACTTCTACTAATTCTTATTACAACTCGTGGCAATTAATATTAATGACTTCGCCTTAAGTCTGAACTTCAGCGATTTTAATTTCGAACTCAGTGTCTTTGGATGTAGGTATAAGACTAATGGATGACCAGAACTAGAAACTGAAGTTAAAATACGGCCACCAAAATTCATTTGGAAACTTTTTTATTACTTTTCCACGAAAAAATAAATAGAGAGCGAAAATAAGTGGATGCTATTTTCTCTGAAATTTCGTCGTTCTATTTAAATAGTTTGGGTCTGCGGCTAAATGGCAAACAAAAACATTTGACCCGAGAATTTATTTTCGGTCAATAAAATGTCCACTGAATTCATAGATTAAACTAATAACACTACCATCACAGAATTTATTAAGGAAAGTTAAACATCGCAAACACTTTTAATACAATTTAATTTATGTTTGAAAAACGGAACCGAAATATTTCATCTCTCGGAGCGAGATAGCCAAGTGCCCAACTGTAACTAAAAAGTATTGGACAGTTTGAATAAATTGGAACGTTCGCTGCCTAAGAGTGGAATGTCAAAGAAGTTATTCCGAAATGGCTCCAAGTTCCGGTAGCTTTTCATTACAAACAATCTCTGAAATATTCAATAAAGGAAGTCTCCAACAATAACAAAAATCATTGGCGTGATGGTGAATGGTGGAAGACAAAATGAGGAGATACTTCTTGATACCAAGTCTGGAAATATTTTGCATAACGTCAGTGCAGTTTTAATTGGTGGGTGTAAGCATCTTGTCACTGACAAATTCGGACAATACGACGAAGTCACAAAATTACTTGAAAGGAAATTATTATTGAGATTTTCGCAGGTTCAAATCATCATAGAGTCGATTTTATTTTGTAATGATAATTAAAAACAATATTGCCATCAGCGTAGGTTACACTCATTTTAATTATTTCATATAGTTTTTTCACTGTCTAAAGTGGGCATTTTTGACTTCCAGGATAATGCCGTCCGCATTATCGTCAGTGAAGTTCTAACAGCGTTATCCTTATTATACGTACGCGAAGCTAGGACACGTTCAAGCTCATGGAAAATATTCCAGTGAGAATAATTATGATATATTTTTTATCTGCAATACAATACAGGTCACAATATTTTTTTTTATCATAAAAGATAGAAGAAAATATGGTGACATTGATTTATTTAACCTGTCACCTAAATAAAGCAAAAAACGGTAGGTACATATTCCAAAAAGGCCTAAATAATCCTTAAGCTAACTAACCCTCCGATAACATATGCCAGATTTAATTTTACACAACCCCTGTCACTTAGCGGCTATAGGCAAAGCCGTTTTGGGTTCAAGAGGGTACCTTCTGTAAATTAGGTTCTAAATAAATTGATTGGATTTTGACTACAAATATAACGCTACTGTTTCGTATATCCAAAATTAATCGGCGAGTGGGACCGCTCTCTAAATAGCTATTCGCAGATCAATAGGGATTTATTTGCGACGCTAAGCTAAATTGGTACAAAATAACCCTAGATTTTCAGCACGATTTTATATTGTGCAGATTGTGCTGGGAGATTTGGAAGTTGAAACCAATTCTAGTGCTACTATTTGTAGTTAAATAGTGAATAATAAGTTCGTATCGTCAGTCACAGCAACGTCTTAGTTACAATGCCACGTTTCACAGATCTTATTCCATACCTTTATAATTCTTGTATTTAGCATCCGTGTACTTAGGATAAGACAAATCATATAAAACTTGGTAATTCCTTACAGCCTCAATATTTTTTTCGGTATCCATCTTTCGTTCGCAACGGTTTGCAACAATACATGTTTTAACGCGCCGATCATGACGTGACTGACGTGCAGTGCTGCCAGATGGAAAAATGAATTGAGGGCTAAACCTGTCAAAAAAAGCGCTAGATTTGCAGATTTTCACGAGTCAAAAAAGCGCTAGATTATGCGCTAAATGTATGACTTACAAATAGGAAAAAAAAACTTATCAAAATGGAAATATACATTTTAAATCAGTAACGTTCATAAAATCAACACGTCAAATAACAATTTTGTAAAATGGAAACATACTTATGTATATTCTAATCAAATAAACAGTCATTTAAGATCAACATGAGAAACATTTTACCATAAAAAATTGGAAACATAAATTATAATCACAGAAACAGTAATAAAATCAACACAAGAAAAATAATAACATTACAAAATAGAAACATATCTTAATAAAAACAGTCTTATAATCAGCATGAGAAAAGAGCATTTTTAAAATGGAAACATCCCTAAATTAGTACCTATATACTATAGTTTTACTATAGACATTTTGTCGTCGGATTTAAAAAAGAAGGCTGTTGTTTGAAAACTAGTCTTTTCAGCTTAGCTCACGTTTCTCGGTAGAGTTAGTAGAGTGCCTATAGTATATTCCTTGCCCCTTGGGCCGGATCCAAGAAAGCGCTAGATTATGCGCTATGCGCTAAATTCTCAGATTCGGCGCTAAACATGTCAAAAAAGGGCTAGATCTAGCCCCGAAAGGGCTAAAATGGCAGCACTGCTGACGTGTAGCGCGACCAAGGAACATAATACTCTCTGACGAGAGAGCGCGGCTGTTGTGCTGTGAGGCTGTGCCTGTGACTTCTACTAAACGTTTTTTTTTAAGTGACTGATCGGTGCTTAACGGTGACGTGACTGACGTATGTGCATGAATTTTTAGGTCGAGCGTAAGCATTCTTTTTCGGTATATTTATGTCAACAACTCGGACAAAGACAGTTGAGACGATCAGTTTTTCCTTTAGTGTTGCTTGATCGTCTTGCAAATATAATACGTGTTTTTTTATAATTTCCCTAGAGACTTGAGAAATTTTCCACCATGGTTTGTTTATGTCCGTGAGGAAGAATATCAATGGCTTTTTTGTTCTCTTATTTACATCTGCGGTTTTTGCCGCGGCATATTTTCTTCGACACTTACCTACAGTCGATATCGAAAAGTTATTTTTAGTTTAAAACCTTTTGAATCTTCTGATTAGTTCATGTCTCGATCAGTCATCTGCACAAGACATTCTTCATTATAAATACGCTGTTCTAATATTATAGACTAGACTAAAAATAAATAAAATAATTTCATTTTATTTATATTTACTTGTAATAAACATGATATAAAGTTAATCTGCTTCAACTTCAAGCCTTCAGCAGTGAAATGAAAGCTTCTTATACAAATTATTTTAATAAAATGTTCTGTTATAGTGAATAGAATAATATATGAAGAGGGCACGACGTTTCATTTAGCACTATCATGAGAGTGTTCATTAGGCCCTGCCGCGGATAATGACGGCCTCCTATTAAAATGGCGGAGCTCGCCTCAGACAGGGGTTGAAGAGTGCTTTAATAATAGCCAGTGTCGTATCTACGCGAGCAATGTTACTGCCCCCACTAGGATTTTCTGAGATATAAAATGCAGATATAAAATTGAGACCATAAATAAAAGCTATATAAGCCCGCACTATGGCCCGCATTAACTTTAAGGTTGAGAATGCCTGACTTTAAAATGAGTTTTGATTACAAGTAGACATTGAAAGAAAAGAAAAGAAAATGCGTTTATTTGCGCCGCGCGCCGATATGACATACATACCTAAATAAAAATAACAAAAATACCAAAACCAAAATGCTAGGGAAAATATGCGTCACATCTACGCAAAACGGCCTTCGCTCAGCGTGATGCTGTAGCCCATGCGGAGCAGAGACACAGCGCTGGTTTTCAGCGAGAGCGCGTAGACGTGATGACGTGGACCGGTGCAGCATGCAATTAATTAAGTTAATAAATGTGCAATGTGTATTGATTGACAGTTGTATATTGGTTGAATTGGCTTAAAAATACGGAGCAGTAGCAGCAGCGGTCATATGGATGAAACCGCTACCTACGTAACGTTATAGTAAAATTCTCTCGTTTAATTCCAAATGTGCTTACATGACGCTGTTATAATTTCTAAGCAACGATTGTCGATTGTGACACTATAGGTGCGTACGAACAACCCTTGACACCCAATCTGTAGAGTCAATTCGGGCAAGTCTTAACATCAGATTGGCAAGTAAATACGTGCCTAAGTTGAGCTAATATTAACGTGCCAATCTGTCGGGACCCGCCCAGATTCGGCTCTACATATTATAGGGCGTCAAGTTGGGTCGTTCGTACGGACCTATAAACGGTGACTATACTACATCGCTTGATGCTCGAGCTAGGGATACCGGCGTTCAGTGCGGCTAAGTGCGGCTGAGTGGATTTAATGAAGTTTAAACTTCTACACTACGTGTGACGATTTGGACTCCTATCCGCAGGGAACATA
Organism: Thalpophila matura; assembly: GCA_948465475.1. Lineage (NCBI taxonomy): Eukaryota > Metazoa > Arthropoda > Insecta > Lepidoptera > Noctuidae > Thalpophila > Thalpophila matura. Next base: position 5,294,448 of record OX419183.1, on the reverse strand, counting down.
CCTAGAACAAATTGTTCCATTCAGACTTTTGAGCGAACATGCAAATTGCGTTTGTGAACACACTCACGGTACACAAGTAGGTACTACAAATGCCAAAAAAATTGTAAATACAAGTAGCAAAGGCAATTAACATTTTAAAGCTTCTTATTTTAGCAATCTAAAAGTGATTCGAATAATAAAAGGGCTATAAGCAAATCTTATTAATCATACGTTTCATTGGCTATTGATACTGGATCGAGCCTACACACAATCTATACCAAATTGTTTCTCTCTACCAGATTTAGCTGGGTGTTAAGGGATTTGGCCCTAAAGCCCTTTAACATACCTACAGGGGCTGACGGCTTCAACTAGAATCCCCGAGCTAATTAATAAATGGATTCGATAATCCTCTTTGTTTTGGAAATTGTCTTACATAAATCTATTTGGATCCCATGATTTGGTACTCAAAACACGTGCACATTGAAATGACAATATTTTGTTTCAAGGTTTTATTTTTACTTCCATTTACAAAAATGTCGTTTGATCATGTTTATTAATGTGTATCTTTTGTCCGAATACTCAAACACCAGTTAAATCCTAATAAAGTTGAAGGCGTGTTAAAAGAGCCTACCATGATACCCTCGCCATACCGCCCCCCAAATTCGAGCGCCCTAGGCCGTCGCCTAATTTACCTATATGAACCGGCCGGTCCTGACACTCCTGACACAGAAGAGGCCTTAGTCCCAACAGTCGGATAATTATAGGCTGATTATATGCTTTCAGCTTTTTGCTATGCATATTAAATTTCTTGTTGCGATTCAGATATTATAACCAATCAAAGGGGGTAGGTACCTATGTATTATAAATTATATTTCATGAAGGTTTTAAGCATGAGGTTACATTTCCCATATTGAGGTGGAGTGTGTCCGAAACGAGGCGGAACTAATCTATACTTCTATACTAATATTTTATAGAGATAAAGTTTGTAAGTTTGTATGTAGGGGGTAATCTCCGGAACTACTGACCCGATTCTGAATATTTTAATACTGAGTGCTATAGACTACTTTTTATCCCGGCAAAATGCATAATGGGTCACGCGGACGAAGTCGCGGGCAAAGTGCTAGTAGGTATAATATAAAATGTTAGTTAATTATAAGCATGTCATAGATACTATTCTAACTTTCCCTGCGTCCAAATAGCCGCTAGAATATTATATAATTTTGAGAGTAAGCGTTGATGGTAAGTTTTTCTTGTACCTAGGTTTGAGGGTGATACCAATGTTCACATTGTGATGAAACCCGCGTTAGTAATAAAGATTTTAAAAAAAGTAGGTTCCTAAGACAAAACGAAAGATATGCAAGGTAAAGCCAACATTCTATATCTTTCGAAGGGAGCGAAAATAGGAGCTTTTTTTTTTTTAAAGTGAACAGTCTTTTGTAACCATCGTCATCCGTCAAAGTTCCCCTATCGTACCTCTGCCAAAAATAGATCTCGCCCAAAATTAGGTACCTAATCTATTTTTAAACTTTTCCAATCATCCAATTTAAATACTTCAGTAGCTCAATATTGCCGCATCAATTCATCTATCACCCAAACTTCAACCCTTAACACAAAGGTACTTCAAAACGTTTACAAGAACGTCCAAAACGTAACCAACCCACTTGGAAATTATTAGGGTCCAGTTGAATTAATTAAAGTTTCACTAAACACTGTATTTGAAGGTCCGTAAACTTAATCTGACGTTAAAACCATTTCGGATCGGACAGATGGTCAGTTCAGCTGAAATTTTCAGGATAATTAGGTACTGTTACTGACGCTAACTTAGGTCTAACTTCAGATCACAGAAACAAGGGAGATGTGCCAAGGCGCTATTGAGCTTGACGCTTTAGTTTTGACTAGCGACCGACCGAACGCGATCGATTATATAAATACAGTGTTTTAGTTTAGTGCTAGTAATGAGTGACGAATAACAATGTTATTATAAATTGAGAGTGTGCGGAATTTTTAAAGTGTGGGAGACCTTTATATTCACAAGGAGCGCTTGTAATTGTGTCGCAAACTGTTCTAAAAGTGGCGACAGTGGTTCCCGTTTGCTATGATGTCATATCTCCTTTTTTCTATGATCTGAGGATTTAACAAACCTTGTCTTGTGGTTTGGTTCTTTATTGTACCTTGTAGAGTTTTCGATTTTCAGAGAATTTCTATAGTCTTGATTATATTAGGTCTTTACCTATGAAATTGCCGTTCTGCAGTACTGGCCATTTCAAATCAAAATAATTTTTGTTTGGCTAAGAATTCTAATTTCAAATTAATTTTATTTTAAAAACATGTTTTTTTTTTCCAAAAGTAGTCATTTGTTTATTGATTAGTGTTACATTTTCATCGCATTTCAATCTTTTTCGTCATCATGGATACGTTAAAAATTCGAGTAATTATGGAATACGAGTACCGTCGTGGCAGCAACGCGCACAAGCGGCACGCAACATCAACGACGTTTACGGAGCTAACACTACAAACCAACGCACCACCTGTTATTGGTTTGCTCGCTTCCGTTCTGGAAATTTCGACCTGAAAAATGAACCTCGCGGTCGTCCGAAGACTTTGGTTGACAATGACGAATTAAAGGTGATTGTGGAAGCTGATGATACACAATCTACGGCTGAATTAGCAGCAGCTTTCGACGTTAGCGTCAAAACAATATTGGTCCATTTGCGTCAAATTGGCAAGGTAAAAAAGCTTGACAAATGGGTGCCCCACGAACTCAATGATCGCCAGCGCGAAGTACGCGTCGAGACGTGCCTTGCACTGCTCAACAGACACACAAATGAAGGAATTTTGAACCACATTGTTACCTGCGAAGAGAAATGGATTCTGTTTGATAACCGCAAGCGCTCAGCAAGTTGGTTGGATCCTGCTTCAGCACCTAAACAATGCCCTAAACGAAAACTTACCCCTAGAAAAGTGATGGTCACTGTTTGGTGGTCTAGCGCCGGTGTGATTCATCACAGCTTCTTACCAAACGGGGTGAGCATTACTGCAGATGTGTACTGTGAAGAACTGAACACAATGATGAAGAAGCTGGCACATCTCCAACCAGCATTGGTCAATCGCTCGTCTCCACTGCTCCTGCACGACAACGCGCGACCTGATACTGCACAGCAGACGGTCTCCAAGTTGCAAGAACTGGGGTTGGAAGCTCTCCGTCATCCGCCCTACTCACCAGACCTTGCGCCTACAGACAGTAGTCTGTAGGCGCAAGGTCTGGTGAGTAGGGCGGATGACGGAGAAAGTAGTAACTTTTTCCAGAATTTGGATAACTTCTTGGCGGGAAAAAAATTCAATACCCGAGAGGCAGTACAAAATGCCTTTGAAGCTTTTGTTGCCTCCCGTCCAGCTGATTTCCTTAAGAAGGGCATCAATAAACTGCCACTGCATTGGCAAAGATGCATTTATTGCATGGGTGATTACTTCGATTAATACAAATAAAAAATACATGAAAAAAATTAGTTTAAATTTTTTCATACAAAACGGCAATTTCATAGGTAAAGACCTATTATATAAGCTTATTAAGTTAAAGACTGTCTAGTGTTACCAGTAAAAAGTGTATTGACCGTTTTCATTGAGCCAATTTAAAATGGGTTTCTTTTAATTCAATGATCACCTTTAACTTTTCAGACTGGATAAGTGGATACTTTAGAATTAATTGAAGGGCATTCAAACGTGTAGTTTATACAAATTATTTTAAATTTTTTGAAATTGCTTACTTCTTAATTGAAAAAGAGAATTTTGTGAATTCATTCGCTTCACTCGGTACAACTTCAATAATGCTTTAAACAGCTAAAAAGGCAATACAAGGCTATACAATCGAACCCAAGGATCAATGGAAACAATTAGGCACAATGCCGTCAAAACTACCTAATTTAGAAAGAGTGTTTGTAATTTCTGAACAAAAGGATATCCGGCCTCGATAATGAGAATTGTACGCAATTCGCGAAACAACGGACGAGAAAACCCTAAATAAAACCCTGAATTTTATTGTCCTTTACAGCCGACGGAAATCATTTAATACGTACTTTTTAGATGTAGACCCAAAATATTGTAATACGAGCGAAATAATTTGCCATTTTATGGCTTATTATATTTGTGAGACACAGCGTTTTGTGCAAAATAAATTCAGCTCGTTTATGAAAATGCCTCATGAAATATGTTTCTTCTAGCGGTATTCACACACGGCTCGTCAAAAGATAAGCCCGGCTGTACTAATTTTGCCCAGAATAATAACAATCCTTCACGAGTTTAAATTGTTCCGAAATTTTACTGGGAGTGCTCGCAGTTGGCTTCACGGCTTTAGACATACGCGAAGTAATCAACAAACGAGGAGTTGAATAAAGCAATTTTTCATTCAGGAGTTTTTGTAGTCGTTAAGAAGTGTGTGCCATGCGCGCTATCTATCTATACGTGTATCTATCTATCTATCTATCTGTATGTGTATATGCTATAACTATAACTATATGCGTCGTTCAGAAAGACGCGGTCTGCGGTGGCGGTCAGACTAATAACAGTGTTGTTACTGACCGTCACCGCAGACCGCGTCTGTCTGAGCGACGCTTAATAGGTATGTGAAGAGAAAATTTGTACCCGTTTTTAAGCATATTGTGCATACGGAGGAGTGTGAGATTTGGATGGAGGAGTGCAGAAAGCTAAAGTAAATAATGTTGTACATAATATATTTTCACATTTGGTCGCTTAATTGCCTATAGGCATAGTTTGCCTGTAGGCACTGCTTAATTGCCTTGCTAATAATACCATGACTGACTGACACAGACACGCATAGCCTAAACCGATGGACCTAGAAATAGAGAAATACCTTTCTTGTATAAAAGTCTATTAATTACATACGACCTCAGTAAAAAGAACAATTAACCTTTTTTTTTTTTTTTTTTTTTTAAAAAAAACGTTGCCCCACACTAGGATTTCTCCTGTATCGTGGGTGAGTTTACAAACACAAAGGACGTCGGCAGTTTTAGGCTTGATATGGTACAGTAATAAAAGCTTAACCAAAAATAAAAATATATTTTAATTGTTCTTTGCCCAATTTATCTTAGAGATTAAGAATTGGAATCAAAAATCGAAATAAATAAGAAATAAAATGATTATGCCATTGACATTTTGAAAAAACCACTAAAACAAAAACGGGTGCATACTGGCTGGCGCGTGCCTCCACAGAATATCATGGTGACAGCAACTAAAACCTTTGAATTGAGAACTTATTAGTCGGGCTGTACTTCACTGGATCATTCACACCATACTTAACCTCACTGTCAGAAATAAGAATATTTCTCTTTAACCCAATTACGTACAAAAACAAGTAAAAAATGAATTTAAATACTCTTGAAATACTCGATCACATCAAACTAATTTCATATCTGTACCGACTTACACAATCTGAGGCCCAGCGTTCTATGGGCGTCTGCCAGTGCCCTTTCACATACACAAACAGCCAGACCTATGTGCAATGCTTTGTTTAATCATTACTCTTCTGTATAGTCTCCGGCAGACTCGAAGTAAATAAACTACCGCCACTAGCCACCTTTAATGCGGTAGAAAAAATAAAAACAGAAACTAACAATGGCGCATTATTCAGCAGGGATTTACTGCGATTCAGTGCAATCGCGCAGTCAATAGAAAAGCACCGTTTTTTATAACCAGGGAAGAACAATGTGGGTTATTCAGATCTATTTTCTATTGTTTAGTTGTTGTTAGGGGGGAAATGAAAATGTAAGGTAACATAATATCTTAGTGGTTTTACATAATAATGCCTAAGGCCTATTAGATAAGCGTTGCAATTAGACTTAAAGCATTACCTACAAGATACGTTTGTTAAGAGCGAATGTTTATCATCAACATAATTCGAGGGGTGATAGGCTATTTGATCTAAGCGACATTTTGGGCGATACTGATTCTGAATCATATCGTCAGTGGAAAGGTGAAAGAGCTAAACCGCCAAAATGGTACTTTTGGAAAACGAGTTCTAACGTTTTTTTTAAGTATCAAAATTATAATATGTCTTTCTTTTGGCGGCTAAGCACTTTTGCCTTTCCACTGACAATATACCTACCAATATCGCCCAAACTGTCGCATAGATCAAAATAGCCTTTCACCCCTCGATATTATTAGTATCATTGTCCATTGCATGAGCTGCTTGGCAACGTGCTTCACACACAATAGATACTCCACGAACTTCACTTTCTTTTTCGGGTTGTCTTTGTCTAGTCATCTTAGTTGACGTCCGAGCCACTATCTGCGCGTCTGCAAATCTGAATAACTTCTTATGAGTAGAAAAAAATACTTAAGTATTACCTAGTTACGTAGCATTTACTTTTGATTATTATAAATGCATCATCTGTCTTAGATTTCAGTCACATAAGTAAACAAACTCATGTAATACGACTGGTGCAGAGCGAATGAATATTTTTAACATTTTTCAGCTCCACAAACTAGTTTAAATTGCGTAACTTTGATTATTATATTGTCATCCGCCATAATTAATGGTCTTTGTCTAAGTAACTAAAAACAGTAACAACGGCTAGTTTTTAATAATGTCTGCTCTTTGCAGTTTATTAACTATAGGCTACAGTTTAAAAGTAAACTAAAACTTCAGTAGGTATTTTACTCAAGTTCTCGTTTACTTAACTGATATTACCTAAATACTCTCTTAAATTAAAATCATCATTTGAATACAATTTTCTGAATATTATTACTTTTAATAATAGACAAGCAGTTTATTAGAAAGACCATTCATTCATCAGCTGACGTTGCATTATTACTTTGTGATAAATCTCCGTCATGTCAAGAAAATAAAAGTACCTACTCAAGTTTCAATACTTCTAAAATATAAGTGTGCATCAGTTGCTTGTTATTGTACTATGTCCATCAAAGTAATTTATAATGATGACTTTTCAATCAGCCTAGTACTTACTTAGCTGATTGAAAAGTAATCCTTAAATTGGAATTGCTTATGTTTTGGAGGGTACTGAAAAAGATCATAATCCTAAAATGTACCTACACTGAAAAAAAAATTACGACACTACTTCGACTATTTGAAAAACAACTAAAGTTTAATGAGGAGTGACCAAAGTTTGACAAGATTTAACTTAAAGTTTTGATTACAAATATTGCATAAAGTTATGTGGTCACTTTTTGTGTTATAAATTGACAAAAGTTTGGTTATGTAGGTACTTAACCACAATTTATTTTCAGTGTTTCCAAGATTTACTTCTAAATTATGAGAATAAATACATTAGCACAAATCATTTTGGCCAGAGAAGCAATAAGTGTTGCCAAGACTACAATTAAAAACACATTGTTTCAGCAAAAACATATTAAAAATAATTCTTGTGTAAATGTTTTTATTTATTATCAGACAACCAAGACCCATAAATAAAACACACGATACAAAAAAGATTTATAATGATTAATTTAATCGTAACAGAGTAGTACCTACCTAAAAGAGAGTTCAATAGATCATGAAAACCTGATCCAAAGTCCGGCGCGATTTTCATTATGCCTGTGATCTATCTGTCCGTCGACAGCAAAGGAATTAAGGATAATACCTGTACCAAAAATAATCCACAGGCTTTAAACAAAAAAAATCATCATACCTATAGGCATAATTAATTATTTGGTGGGGCACAGCGGGATACCTCGCTCGAATACTGGAACAACCCGACGCGACTGGGGAAGTACTTACCTCCTTGGTAAACTTACAGAATACCACAGCCAAATGAAGCTACTATTCGGTAGTGAACAATGATATATAAACCATAGATACGTTACCCGCGATCTAAAAGGGCAACAAAAAAGTAAGGTAATTGCCCACCATTCATTGAGTCATGCACCAACCAGTTTCTTGGCTGAACGTCATTTCTTGCAACATTTTGCGAAAAAAAAAACCTACTAAACAAGAGGTAGGTATGCTTAGTAAGGCATTCGTTTTCTTTCCCTTTTTTTGCACATATGCACTGATATGTAGCTATTTATCTATTTAAAGTATTTGCGCCATTTTTTAGTACGGGGATTTTTTAGTAGTATTTTGGGGAATGACGTGTCTATAAAATTAAAACTAGTGCGGATATTTTAGGAGGTGAAAGTACTCATGAATATGATCAACTTTTATTATGGGAAACAAAAATCAGCTGTTTCATACATTTTGATCGTGTTGTAGTGTATTTTTGTAGGGAACAGCTGATTTTTTTTTTCATATTTCAGTGTCGGTCCCATAATAAAAGTTGATCATATTCATGAGTACTTTCACCTCCTAAAATATCCGCACTGGTTTTAATTTTACCCTGTATAACACGTCATTGGTAGTGAAGTGTTCCTGTGGTGAGTAAGGTTGCCAGAGCTCCTGAGGATACGCTATGGACCTGCTTGTCCCTTAAACAGTCACAGTAAATCTTCATTTTAAATGGTGGGCCAACGCATGTTGTAAGCGTTTCCTAGGTTACGGTAACCGCTTACCATTAGGCGGGCCGTAGGTACGCCTGTTTACCACCACCGTCATCGGTCGTATGAAAACAAAAATAATTAAGCATCATTACATCAAACTTATAAAAAAAAAAGTTTTTAAAACGGACTAAAAAGGTTAAAATAATTTCTAATGAAATGAAAAACGTGAGGCCCACCCGTGGGAGTTTCCACTAAGACCTAAAATCAGAACAACTATTTTTAGGGACTAAAATCTTTTAGCCACTGAACCATACGCCGCAGACAAGACACGGACTTCCTACAAGTACTTGAAAATTAAATATGACAAACTCCCAAATTAACGTAAAAGCTCTCAAAAAGTATTTTCCCAAAAACTAGACAGAAAATTCTTCGAAATAAAAGTTACAATCCAAATTTTAGTTTGCCGCATTTACCTGCGACACTGATGTATGGTTTTAACGTCACCAACTTCCAAACTACTGAGTAAGCCGGGATCGCATTTGCATGAAATCCTGCCCCGGATAATGTAATATCTTTCTCTGCCTTAACTTTACCTCGGTAGGTAAACTCTATGTAATGTTTTGCATTTTGGTAAAGTGGTCCTTAGTTCCGCGCTCGAGATTTCTTTAACCAATTAATTTACATAAGTACTAGGTTTACTTAAGTATTCAAAAGATTAAAATACATTAAGGCACAGTAGAACTACTTTTCTCTTAAATAATGTACTCCATAGTCACATTGGTACATTGGCTAAGGTTTTAACCCAAAAACCCTGAATAGAAGTGGGTCCTCACACGGCGGTGGCGTAATATTTAAGAAGCATTAATAGCAACATAACGTTCGATTGCTCGATAATCTAGTTACATGTACATTACCTACGAGACTCCTCATCCAATCAGCCGGCTTATTAACTTATTATGCAATTATAGGATTCTCAATTAACGACGTAGGTATGTGTGCACGGTTTATATGGGTATCGCATCGGAGCGGAGATTTGATTTGATTATCTACTATTAAATTAAATTACATAATAATATCAACACCGTCATCCGCAGCTTCTCAAAATCTGTTTATGATTCTTAGTCCTCATTAAGTTCTAACTAGAAGTAGTTTACATAATGTATAAGTAGTATAATTATTTTATGTTCTTGTTAATTTAGGTTACGATGGAATTGGCATATACTTTCATGTATAAAAATTCCTTTGACAATAAAGAAAAAAAAAAAATTGCTGGTAGTGCTAAGGTATGGTGGTGTGTTGGTTACTAAAGCTGTGTACACAGTAATTTCTGGCAATTTAAAGATGGGTAAATTCATAAGCAAATTCAGTGGGTGCTAAGGTGTAAGAGGTAACTAATGTCCTTTACATGAAAGGACATTAGTTACCTCTTACACCTTAACACATTACAAGTGATTTAATTTCAATTATAGTTTGTCCGTTCCTCATTCCAACAACACAAATAAATAGGTGGACAAAAATTTTTTTGAATGACTTATATTACGATTACCTTCGGACTGCATGACATGTAGTGGCATCACCAGACTATCGACACAGCCAATAAACATCCATTGCTGAACATAGATCTCCTTGTGACTGGTGCTATTCATCGCAAAATCAATGGCAGAATTGCCATAGTCTCGGGTAAAGGATTTATGACCGCTATTTGTCGTTATTAACAGACCACAGAAGTCTTTAGCCCATCCCTTTTACGCCAAATAATTCCCTCGATCAGGATGCCTATTCTTTAAGGGATCCACTAGGAATTGGTAAGTAGATTGAGTAAACAACCTGCGTACCTCGTAATGAATATTTATTGCGTATTTAAAACGAAATAACAAGAACCTGTTCTCAATAAGGAATTGTGGGCAACAAAACACGCATTAAATTAAAACCCCGTACCAAACGTTTGACTTAAAATACATCACACAAGCCATCTGCACTTGATAAGGGTTGCGAAAGGAACGCTGCTCACTTAACAAGTGCTTGAAATTCAAGGACACACCTTTTTGGTCCCATGGCCCCTTTTTGAGCGATTCGGAAATTAATTGAGGAGAAAATCATGGGTTAATTGGAGTGCTGCTAGAAGTATACATCTAATAATAGGAGCTGTGTAAATAAAAATTACTAACTTTTGCCTACGACTCGGTCCGTGTGGACTTTAGTATCGAGTGGGTGATTTTGTAAAAATCTCACTCTGCAAAGCCTTTTTCCACCAGAGCTGCGCTGAGCGAGTCTAGGAAAATGAAGTAATCTTCTAGGTGGATTTTTTCCTCGCGCACCGCTTAGCTACCTCACACAGTTCTGGTGGAAACGCACCTTTACGGGGAACCGCATGTTACCATTATATTTTCTTAACTTTTCTAAACTCTCTTTATAAAACAACACAAGCATATAATTTTTCCAGCATTCTTTAACAACGAGGAAAAATAAAAGCTTAATGTAAACTGGAATGCTTCCAGGAAACCGTTGTTGTTGTGAGCCAACAATTTACTGCAGGAAAGTCGGTAAAATTAAAATGCATTAATTATTAAATTATGCTAACAAAGTGCCGTAACTTTGCCTAGCGTCCTTGGTTTGCCTAGCATGAAAAAGATGTAATACCTATCTTTTTCATTAAATATCTTTTTCACTTTTCTTATGTAAAATAAAAAAGATATTATATCTTTTTCACTTTATGTAAAATGAAAAAGATATTACATTTCATGTTAGGCAAACCAAGGACGCTAGGCAAAGTTACGACAGTTGACCGGTACTGTATGTTTGTTTCTATTCGATAAAAATATGTATTAATAGGTATATTCGCATTCACAAGTTTAAAGGAATAAAAAAATAAAAATAAAATAAATAAGCACTCGGGGTTTAGGATTTAGCATATTAACAAAATGCTAAAATACTAATGCACTAGACTGATAAACTATAGAAAAAAAATATTTAGGTATTATAGTATGGTCTATTATAATTGAATTTTTAACTTTGTAAACAATGTCAGTATGGCCAACTGTCAAAGTTTGATGAATTTGTATAGAAAGTAAGTTCTCTTGAAATGGACCATAGATTTATCGTCTTCACTTTGAACGCTACGGCACCAGACACAAACACAATAGGAAATTGTTTGTCGGTGACCGGTGACCGGTGACCGACACGAAAGATTTTTTAAATCCTTCCTACAAAAAATATTTTGTAGGAGGGATTTGACATTTGATCATAATTTTATTATTAAATTATGTACAACATTTTGATAATGTAATATCCCCCATTGTCAGGGAACAAGGAGCGTTTCAAAACAGAATTTTGCTAAAATGTTAACCGCGTGACAAAACAAGCCACGCCGGTCGTCGTAAATTCAGGCATAGGTAGCGAATCTGAAATGGCGGCACTAATCATTCGATTTAGTTAGGATTAATTTCTTTATTGGCGCGGGTTATACCTATGTTCTCACTGCCGGCACTTATGCCTCCTCTCTGTGAGGAGAGGGCTGTAGTTTCGTTCAAGTTGGTATTTTCCTACTAATATTATAAACGTGAAAGTTTGTGAAGATGGATGTATGGATGGATGTTTGTTACTCTTTCACGAAAAAACTACTGAAAGGATTTGATGAAACTTTACAGTAATATAGCTTATACATCAGAATAACACATAGGCTACTTTTTATCCCAAAAACGCGGGCGAAGCCGCGGGTGGAAGCTAGTACCTATTATATAAAGCAAAGACTAAACGGTTTAGTATTGGTAAGGTAAAAAGGTAAAAGTAACACTAACTTAAATATTTATTTTCATATATTTTTCATTATTGTTCAACAAACAATTAAACGAGTTTCTCGCGCCAACTAAAAGCTGTAAAATACATTTTTAATTGTGTGTCTATATAAATATTCATAACTTTAAATAAAGTCCATAAGTATAAAAAAAATTGTTCAGCTACTTGAGAAATATCATCATCTTTATTACCGTCTATAAAATGTAAGTGTTTATCAAAGCACATTACAGAAGCGATGTAAAACCTAAGCAAGATCGTTGTCATAAAATGGTCCTTATGGTTTTACGGCCTTCTGACGCTTAAAATAATATCTCTCAGATTCTATGAGACGTGTTAATAGCTAGGTATATCAATAGAAAGGCTGCGCTGGCTTTTGTCAAGAGAGTAGAAAAAACACTTTAGGCCGAGATTAATAAACGTTAGTTAGCATGTGTTTTGGCTTAGCTATGTTTCCGTCTCTGTCTTGCACTTGTAGTTTGACAGTTGTGCGACAGTGACGGGAACATATCTAAGCCAAAGCACGGGCTAAGTAACGTTTATCAATCTCGGCCGGTGTTTTTTCTACTTTGGTCTGGTCTAGTCTGGAAGGTCCTAACTAGTTGACATCAGATGCTATGAGTGGAAAACTTAGACCTAGAACTTTGAGTTGGTATAATATAATTTGACTGCTTGTTCAGCTGTAACATACTGTAACTAATTGATATCTTGCAAAACATAGGTAGGTAACATAATTATCGGAGTAAATGTTGGTTAGGGTACCGTGCCTCAAAAGGAAAAAAAATTGAACCCATATAGAAAATAGTAAGAGTATTATTCTAACATGCTATTATATGTTTCCGTCCATTTCAATAATAGATGTGTTAGTGAAGTAACATTATATCTTGCTAGTACCCATTCTTCAATCAACATACTAGTAACAGACTCAGTAAGACGAGTCCTCAAACTTCGTATTTTTTTTCGATACTTACGCCTATAGATACCTACCTGCTATTACGTTATACTTACGCTATTAATATATTATTATTATTGTTTTTGTGATTAATCGACTATATAGAAACTTAATTATAAACCGGTTTATCTCTTTGATCTCCGTTTAATATTTTCGAACATGGTTTCAAAAAAGATGATAAATTGTATAATATCAAATTAATCTACGGATTAAAGTCATCCTTCCCTATACATAGCGTCAACAAAAAAATGTGGGAACCTTATAAACAAAAGACTTGTAATTTGTCTTTCAAGGTCGTTTGACATACAAAAAATAAGTTTAGCGTTAGGTGAGTGTATAATAAAATTTAAAAAACTGAATTATGATGTATAATAGAAGGCGAGGAGGAGAAGAAGAAGAGGCATGCTCTATGGCCGCGGCCGCACTGGTACGGTGACGCGACGGGTCAGAGAGTCGCCTTAGGGGCGGAGTGTAATTATTGTAATTATTGATTACCGTGACTATTTACTCCTAGCTCGATTGACCAAAATGTTGAATACAGGACAGAAATATATAGAGTATAACGACCTATACTTATAGTAGATATCATTGATACACGACAGCAGTTTTTGGAAAATAATATTATTGTGCTCGTTTGACTCACCACAGGACTCACCTTATTATTGGCCGCAAGAAATCTGGTCCCAGGGCAGATACGGTGAGAAACAACGCACTTCACAACATTTAATAACACAGTTCGATACTTATTATTATTGGAAAGTCTTATTGTATTTTTAGTGTATTTTTACATTTTGATACCTATGTTCGCTCGCTCGACTCAAGAAAAAAGGGCGAGTTTTCCACGCTTGGTGGCAGCACTTTCGCTCGACTTCTAGTACAGTTGAACTTTTTGCAGTGGGGTGATGATAAGGCACAGGAATCCAACACCAAAATCCTACTTATGGTATATGGGACTATCCGAATCCATTTTATTTTTATAACTTTTAGATGAATAAAAAGAGCAAGCTTCAAATTTATAATCACGTAACAACGTTTTAAAAGTTGGTAAAATATTTTATTGTGTTACAATAATTATTGTTCAACTCAATAAAATATTTTCCAAATTTTGTAGTAGGTAGCAATAAAATTTTACCACAGCTGTATGAAACCTCCAAGTTTGACCTTCATAAAACTCATGTTACGCTAGGTAAATATTCCCTTGGATTCATAACAACCATACCCAAACTTTTGGGAGAGGCTTTATGGTGAGAGGTGTGTTTGGCTTAAACAAGTATAAATTAAACAGTAAGTGGCGTTTACATTTCATATTGTAAAGCGGGAATTACATTACGAAACCAGTGTCGTGAAACTATAGCATTTATTCATGTGCTATAGCTAAACAACTATAGTCCTGACCCTTACATGATCGTAATTGGGGTTAAAGTTGTCCCGGTGTCACTCCCTCTTGGTCTTCGGCTAGCTCTGAAGAAGCCTCCGGGTAGATACAACTTGATAAAGGAAACAAATTGCATGAGGGAGCAGGCAGGTAGGTATATTGTAATTGATAGCTATTTCCACCTTTTAACTGTTTTAAAAGTACAACTGTCTATAGAAATAGAATAATAATAAATTATGTATCATTCAGACAATTTGATTATAAGGTACATAGACAAAATATTTACATAATTTTATTATGATTGTAATATTTCTGAACAGTCGGTCCACGACATGTATCGGACGACGCCGACGGGAAAAACAATACCAAAAACATTAAATGCATGCAACGTTCTAAATTTAAATTCAATTTGGAAGCATGAAGTGGCTAGTAATGAAAAACTGCCATATAATAAGTAATTAAATGATGATGAAGAAGCATGACTTCGGTCAATCTACAAACTGAACAAATTGTTAAATAGGTAGGTACAGCTACACAATTTTTCTTTAGTTTTAGCCCTGGGCCCTGATCATCAAACGTTACAAGCCTTGTATTTCTCTTGCAAAAACGCTTGTAATACAAGGCTTGTAAGTTTGTAACGTTTGATGAAGAGGGCTCACGGCTAAAATCATTATCACAAGTCGACCATGTTTCTAGCTGTTGTTAGGCTATAATTTTACGACACTAGTTTCGTAATGTAGTTCCCGCTTTAGTACCTGCTACGACAATTTTAAGTTTGCATGCCTGTCGAAGTTTCTTGTGATGAGCAAACCTACATGTTATCTTGACAATTATAGCTCCCATGCGGGTGTGTAGGTACTAAACTACACATATTTCGCAAACTTGCCTTGTCATACTTTCATAAGTAGGCAGTTCTAAGAATTCGAGAGGAATCCGCGACTTAATTAATGTTTTCGTACATTTCTTATGTTGAGGTATGAGGTAGGAAATGTACGAAAACACTGCATGGCTTATCAGTTATCATTTATCAACAGCTTATACCTAAATACTTAGTCCATAGATATTCACTGAACTTGCACGTCATCTAACTAAGATTCACGGCCACTCCTGCCCAGCTGCTCCCAGCTACCCTACGAAGATCATCGCTTCAACAAGATTGAGGGCATCTTACTCTACGTGTGCCTGGTTCATCGTATAAAATCTGTTTTTTCAATACCTATAGGTATTCTTTGTTGTAGGTACTCAGCATAAGTAAGTTACGATAGAAACATACCGAACCGTTTCAAAAACCGCAGCCAGATGGCAGCCAGGGAGAAACTTGTGAAACTTTAATAAACCGCCTGTTTTCAAACAATTCACGTTCAAAATCCAGAATAAAGCTTCAAAAATATCAGTTTAAAAACGACGATATAATTTATATTCGCGTGAGTGTCGTCACGTCGTCATCTCGTCGCCCGTACGTCACGCGTGGAATACAAATCTCTACATTACGTTGTTCTGCTGTGCAAGTGAATTTATCAATGTATGTAGGTACAGTAAACTGAAAAAAACCGGCCAAGTGCGAGTCGTACTCGCGCACCGAGGATTCCGTATCATTTTTGGACGTGTAAAATGAAAAAATCCGGATTTTGATGATTTTGAAAAAACTGTACTAGTTAGGAACATCGTTTTATTTTTGGTGCCATATTTAGATCAATTCCTATCAACTCTAATTATTTCAGATTTTTCGCGCCGCAAACTTCGGAGATAAGGGGGGAGAATGGTATTTTTTCGGACATTTTTCATCATATGTCAAAAAATGTGAAATAAAAAGACAATAGTCATACGTTTTAAAAAGTGGTGGGGATCGTTCTGCAGGCCTATTGGCTAAAAAAAACGTGCTGGAAACGGAGTAGTGCATAATCGCCCTAAGGCTGTTCTCTTGCAGTATTCTGTCTTGTATTACTGTAAAGAATATTTATGAATGCTGCATAAAACATAAAATGCTTGTAAATCATTTGTTACAAATCCTATAGAAATTGATTTTAGAAACACAGATAAATCACTCGCAAATTAAACGTTTGCGAGTGACTATAGAAATGAGATTTTGAATAAAAGCGTAACAAGGGATAAGAGCGGTCCCAAAATGTCTCAAACCAAACAAGGCATTGTTTCCCCCGAAGAGTGTCCACCCACAGATTGAGCCTCTACAAACTATATTGAAATAAGTTTGCAAAGTGACATTGTTTGATAAAAGCTGAACTTTGATGGCTACAGATTCAAGGCGTCTTGACGTAGCCACAGGTGAAACTTCGATAACTTGGCAATTTAAAACAGCTGGAGTAGATGTATTAAGTTACGAAGTAATCAAAGTTCGGTTGACCGTGGTGACGAAGCTCCGGTGAGTGATAGATGCTGAGTTATACCTACAGTGATAAATGCCTTTCTGTTCCCGGCATAGATCATAAATCACCTTTTCCCTACTTGTGGGTGGTGGAACCGCGTCAGTTACAGTTACAAATATCTGTAACAGATGTCTAAGAATGGATGTCTAGAGTATGACGACACGAAGACCTGTGTCTTCTAACTGTTAATAACGACACACTCACCAAAGCCAGGTAAGCGTAATGACTATTACTATTACCACAGATTACCTACTATTACTAATTTAAGTACCATAGGTGACAAACTTGCCATTTAGGTAGGTACAAAACAGATTTATATTCTAACGCCATGTTTTCGTACAAAGATAACAAACTTTTTGGAATAAAACTTAGCCGAAAGAGGAAAAAAACATACATGAATAGATTTAAATTCTTGTAGGTACACACGGCTACACATCAAGCTATACATTCCCAGTTTACACTGACCTCTCACTGTAAGGAAATCCTATACAATGCGGGATTATTATATCTTATACTGGAAATGTATAGCTTGATCTGTAGCCGTGCGTACCTACATACTGTAAGCAATTATAAAATAAAGTAAGACATTTGAGTGTGATTTGAGGTAAAAACATACAATTAAAGATAATATTAGTAAGCAATTTGACTTGTACCGGTTACTGATTTCATAAAAACACGACACTTTATTAATTATTAATAAGTAAATTTTATTAATGATTAAATGCTATTAAAAATTACCAAATTAAAATTAATAATGATTATTAATGCAATAAAATATTTTAAACAAGAAAAATGTCAGTTGAACGTCCATCTATTGACTCGAAATTGGCGCGCTCTCGCCCTCCCACTTTTATGAGCGTGAACTATGCGTCAACTAGTTAGTGCTCGGTGGGAGGACATTCGATTGCGGACAGTGGAACAGTGCAGTTCTGTGCAACTCTGTGTAATTCAGTGTGTAATAAAGTATAACCTTATTATAATAAAAAGTCGTTACTAAGAATACGAGGGTTTTTCTTCAGTTCAGAAGTGGGATAATTTCACGTAAGTAGTTTTATATTTCAATTACTAATTGCTGATTAAGTGAATAAAAATAATAAAATGTTTATTATTTAAATAATATTAGTATTACCTAAATAATATTATTAATAATAAACTTATAATATGACAACTGCGATTATCAAACCCCTTCCTAAGCCTGGTAAACATCATGCTATTATCCATTAAATATTCACTAAATTGCATTTAACAAAAACAAATGTATTTAAAGGAAACATTTTTAATAATATCTTTTGAAAATATATTGTTTTTAAATACCTTCACGGCCATGCATGCTACCTTCTGGTAAATTGTAGTCTCGTATATGTTTCGAGTATGGTTATGTATAAGGGTACTATATATAGTGCTATCATGAATTTTAATTATAGTAGGTATACTATCTAAGCAGTTTTTAGTTTTCCGTAAAAAAAAAAAAATGAGTTTTAAATTGTTTTGAAGAATAGTTGTGTCCGTATATTATTTTTATTAACCAGGTCTGCAAATGGATTACGACGAGATGGAGCAAGATGCCCAATCGCCGAGAAGTCCATCACCAGTGTTGGGCAGGCAGAGCAGCGGGCAGAGCAGCAGGCAGAGCCGTAGGCGGAGCCGCGAACGGACTCCTAGTCATCGAAGTCGACGGCTTGAGACTCCAAGAAGCAGCAGAACTCGTCGGAGTCGCAGCCCAATCATGGATCAACAAGGAACGCGGCGCAGCCGAAATCGCAGATCGCGGTCAAAGCGCAGCAGGAGCAACACTCGGTCCTACCAGAGACGTAGCGATCGACGCCACCTTCGCAACATCCGTTCACCAAGCAGAGGTACCAGCGCACGTGAGTCAATCCCTACAACTGATATGTTCTCTAAATTTACCGATCTTCTTGAGAAAATAACAAGTAGGGGCCGTGAGAAAATAAGTAATTTTAACGTAGTCCCCGAGTTCGACCCGTCTTCTAAAAATCAAAACATAAATAATTGGATCCATAAAGTAAATGAAATAGCAAGTATATATAGTTGGACTGACCGTCAAATTATTCATAATACGATACCTAAACTTATTGGCAACGCAAAGCGGTGGTACGAGGGCCTTACTACCGTCAACTACAGTTGGGTAGAATGGCAAGAAAAGCTCAAAGCGGCATTTCCATCGGATGAAAATTATGGTCAAATGCTTTCGGATATGTTAGATAAAAGAGCAAAGTTTGGCGAATCATTAGAGGATTATTATTATGAAAAAATTGCATTACTCAATAGATGTGAAATCGAGGGGAAGAGAGCAGTAGAGTGTATAATCTTTGGCATAGATGATAGGGCCATTAGGTTAGGAGCGGAGGCAGCCCAATTTGATAACCCCGATAAACTTTTGGCGTACTTACGTAACTCAAAAAGCGTAGGCAAAAGGACCGACATACAAAGAACTTTGACAAGAAGATTTCCAATTCGGGACAAAGCGACCACCAATAATAAACCAAATACTGTCAGGTGCTATAATTGTAAGGAAGAAGGTCATGTTATTAATAAGTGTACTAAACCAATAAAAAGATGTTCTAACTGTTCAATAGTGGGTCATGACGCTAACGAATGCTATCGAAAGAAGGAGGAAACCAAATCTGTTTTAGAAATATCAATTGCTAAATCAAAGAGCAATGATAAGTATATACAGACTGTTTGTATTAATGGCCACGAAAAATTTGGTTACTTAGATTCAGGTAGCGAGTGTACTCTTATTAGAAAAACCGAGGCTTTAGAAGTGTTAGATAAATGGGATAGTACTTATTCGGTAGCGATGACAGGTTTTGGTGGAGCAATAGTGCATGCCATTGGTAGGTGTCCAATAGATTTGGAAATTCAAGGCATTAATGTCAATTTAGACGTAATTATTGTGCCCGACCATTTCTTGAAATACCCATTGTTGATTGGACAGTCGTTTACCGAAGCACCAGGAGTAAAAATCCTAATAACTGGTAATGATGTTTTAATTTCCCGAGAGTTTCAAGAATCTGTTGGGGTTGTTAAACTGTTTTCAAAGAAATGTAGTACCATTCCACCTGGATGTTCTTACGTAGAGGTTTATTCATCACAGAATATTTCAGGACCTATGTTAGTATACGGTAGTTATAGATCTATACCTAATCGAGAACATAATATAGAAGAGGGGGTTTATTCAATTGAAAATGGAAAAGGTCTATTGTTGATTGATAATATTTCTTCGAACATTGTTACTTATAACAAAGACCAGTTGATAGCTAGAGGGCAAATTTTGCAAATTAAAAATATTCAATGTTCAACTGTAAGTAAGATTGATATTGTAAATACTTTAGAACCTTTTAATCTAAATGATCTGTCTTTGGATAGTAGTTTAAACCAGAGTCAGCAATCACAACTCCTGGATCTTATAAATCGTTACCGATCTTGCTTTGCGACTAAATTGGCTGAGTTAGGCTGTACTAATGTAGAGAAAATGAACATTGATTTAATAGACTCCCAACCTGTAGTTTACCAACCATATAGATTGTCACATAAAGAAAAAGCAGAAGTTAGGGATATGACCGATGAATTATTACAGTATGGCATCATAAGAGAGTCTTGTTCGCCATTTGCAAGTCCAATCATTTTAGTACGCAAAAAGAACGGCGAAACGCGTCTATGTATAGATTATAGAGCATTAAATCGGAAGACCGTTAGACAGCACTACCCCTTGCCTAGGATCGAAGACCAAATGGATAGGTTAGCGGGATATAATTTGTACACAACCCTAGACCTAGCGTCAGGGTATTACCAAATAGAGCTGAACGAAAACGATAAAGAAAAAACCGCTTTTGTAACGCCTGAAGGGCAATTTGAATTTAATAGGATGCCGTTTGGCTTGACAAACGCGCCCGCGGTTTTCCAAAGAACTATTAACAAAGTCCTCGATAATTTACGCTTTGACACCGTTGTAGTATATATGGACGATGTCCTCGTGCCTTCAATTTCTTTTGATGATGGACTTAAGAAACTAGAACTAGTATTTGATAAAATTAAAAATGCAGGTCTAACATTAAAACTCTCCAAATGCAATTTCTTTCACTCTAAAATTGAATTTCTTGGTTTCGAAGTCTCAGGAAACGGGATAAAACCCGGGCAGTGTAAAATTGATGCAGTACATAAATTTCCTACCCCCAAAGATGTCCATAATGTAAGACAGTTTTTGGGACTAGCTAGTTTTTTTAGACGCTTTATTAAAAACTTTGCGCTTATTGCTCGACCACTAACACAATTATTAAAAAAGAATGTCTCTTGGGTTTGGGGCAAAGATCAAGAATCCGCATTCGTTCAACTGAAAGCTCAATTAGTATCTCGACCGATTCTAACTTTATACAATCCTAATACTGTTACTGAATTGCATACCGATGCTAGCAAACACGGTGTAGGCGGTATGCTTTTACAAAAACAAGATGATGGAGTTATGAAACCAGTGGCTTACTTTAGTAGACGTACTTCACCAGAAGAGCAACACTTTTCATCATACGAGCTAGAAACTCTAGCGGTTGTAAATAGTTTGACAAAATTTAGATCTTACTTGATAGGGCTACAGTTTACAATAGTTACAGATTGTAACTCTTTACGAGCTACTTTCACCAAAAGGGATATGATTCCCCGTGTTGCTCGCTGGTGGAGCATGATCCAAGAATTTGACTTTAATATTGTCTATAAACCAGGTACTTCTATGGCTCATGTAGACGCATTAAGTAGAAACCCTTTACAAGAAGGTACCCCCAGTACTGATCCCGTCGATTTGCAAGTTTTTCATATTACTGTAGATTGGTTAGCCATGGTTCAGATGAATGACGATGAAACTCAACGGATTAAACGGGTTTTAGATGATAAAGAGTCAAACACTATTAGTTACATTAAACAAAACTTTACTTTGAAACGTGGCTTAGTTTATAAAATAATAGATGAAGAGCTTAAGTGGTATGTACCGAAAGGTGTCAGATGGCAGGTTTTGCGTGCTTGCCATGATGACATCGGTCATTTTTCTTACGAGAAGACTCTTGACAAAATTAAAACAAATTATTGGTTCCCAAAAATGAACAAAATTGTCAAAAAATATTGCCAAGCATGTATACAATGCGCTCACGGAAAGATACCGGGTGGAAAAAGGTCTGGGTTCTTGCACCCAATACCAAAAATAACTGAACCTTTTCACACCGTACATGCAGACCATTTGGGTCCTTTCAATGAGAGCAAAAAAAAGAATAAGTATATATTGGCTATTATTGATGCTTTTACTAAGTTTATTATTCTAAAACCGGTCAAAAATACAAAAAGTCACACAACCATTTCAGTTTTTAAAGAATATTTTAGTTTATTCGGCGTACCAACTAGGGTGATAACAGACAGAGGCACTACATTCACGAGTTCAAAATTTAAAGATTTCTTGTCGGATAAAAGTGTTAAACATATTTTAAATGCGGTTGCAACTCCTCGCGCTAACGGGCAAGTAGAGCGCTATAATAGAACGGTGTTAGATTCATTAACAGCTATGACTTATGGGAAAGATGAAAGACTATGGGATGAGAATTTACTACAAGTACAATGGGGTCTAAACAATACCATGAATAGAGCAGTAGGTAAAACACCCGCTCAATTATTATTCGGGTTAAGACTCCACGGGTCGACTGAAAGCGAACTAGCTTTACCCACTCAAGAAAACGATACTAATAGTGTATGTAATATAGAGGATATCAGAAACGAAGCGTTAGATAAAATAGTAGTTACTCAGGAAAAGCAAAAGCAGGTGTTTGATAAAACTAGAATTCCCCCTCGCCAGTTTAATGTAGGGCAGCTAGTTAGGGTAGAAAGAGAAGTTGGTCAGAAAGGGAAGAGCAAGAAATTAGTTGCAAAATGTCTAGGTCCTTATCGCGTAACCAAAGTGTTGCAAAATGACAGATACGAGGTTGAAGATACACCTATCACTAAGAAAAAGGGTAAACAAAAATATGTAGGAATTTTCCCAGTAGATAAAATTTACCCGTGGCTTGTGTACCAGCCAGTGGATGAAATTAATGATATTGATGATAATGATTGTTCTGATATGGATACGGAAACATTAAATTGTGAATAAGTATTTGGTCAGCGTTATAATGTTGATTATGTTATGATCTGAAATTAGTGATTTTATGGAGATACATTATTTATGGCTATAGATATAAACAACTAGTTAGTATGGTAGTATGGTAAAAGTCACTATATGGCTAAAATGGTCACTCTTCTTTTATGACTAGTATGGTAGTATGGTTGAACGCCAACAATTGGCTAGATTCAAATTTTATGGCTAGTATGGTAGTATGGGTGAACGCCAACAATTGGCTAGATTCAAATTTTATGGCTAGTATGGTAGTATGGGTGAACGCCAACAATTGGCTAGATTCTAATTTTATGGCTAGTATGGTAGTATGGGTGAACGCCAACAATTGGCTAGATTCTAATTTTATGGGTAGTATGGTAGTATGGATGAATTCCGCTAATTGGTTACTCTACTTGTATAGCTAGTATGGTAATGTAATTTAATGTCATTAATTGGCTAGATTAGATTTAATGGTTAGTATGGGTAGTATTGTAGTATGGTGATATAACTAATCTATAGGAAATATAAATGGATAAATATTAAAAGTGAATTTGAATTGTCTAAAAGTATGTGTTAGTGTAATGTAAGCCTAATGTTATTTATTTAATTGGAAATGATATAAAAAAATATATATTGTATAAAAAAAATAATAATATAGAATTTATATTTGTATTGTACGGTATTCAAATTGTTCTGTATTACCTATATTATTTTTGTTTTTCTTATACTTATACAAGTGTATATTATTAGTGTTAATGTTTTTACTGTGTCGCGAGGGCGCGACTTCAAGTCAGGATGGACGAATGTAAGCAATTATAAAATAAAGTAAGACATTTGAGTGTGATTTGAGGTAAAAACATACAATTAAAGATAATATTAGTAAGCAATTTGACTTGTACCGGTTACTGATTTCATAAAAACACGACACTTTATTAATTATTAATAAGTAAATTTTATTAATGATTAAATGCTATTAAAAATTACCAAATTAAAATTAATAATGATTATTAATGCAATAAAATATTTTAAACAAGAAAAATGTCAGTTGAACGTCCATCTATTGACTCGAAATTGGCGCGCTCTCGCCCTCCCACTTTTATGAGCGTGAACTATGCGTCAACTAGTTAGTGCTCGGTGGGAGGACATTCGATTGCGGACAGTGGAACAGTGCAGTTCTGTGCAACTCTGTGTAATTCAGTGTGTAATAAAGTATAACCTTATTATAATAAAAAGTCGTTACTAAGAATACGAGGGTTTTTCTTCAATACTTACAAGGTGGATAAATTAAAATAACTAATATTTAGTTATATTATCCTATCCTATCCTACTTCCTACTATCCCATCCTACTAATATTATAAATGCGAAAGTTTGTGAGGATGGATGTATGTATGTATGGATGTATGGATGTTTGTTACTCTTTCACGCAAAAACTACTGAACGAATTTTGATGAAACTTTACAGTAGCTAATATAGCTTATACATCAGAATAACACATAGGCTACTTTTTATCCCAAAAACGCGCGCGAAGCCGCGGGCGGAAGCTAGTACAACATATCTATACATTATTATGTAGTAGCTTTTTAGATTTATTACATTCATTAGTTTGTAACGGTCATAGTTTTATAGTTATTGTTTTTTTTTAGGCAGCTATTTAGAATTTATTACCTACTACATTATACTTCTGTGCTAATCTCGACCGTCACATCGACATTCACGCCGAATACCTACTTTAAATACTGCCAAGTAGGTAGGTACCTAACTTTAAAGTACTTATTCAAACAAGTATTTATAATAACAAATAGGTACTTACGTGTGTGTAGCACATAAATTTAAAGCTTAGAAGTTTTTTGAAATATCATTTATTTAATTTGACCGCTTTTCTGAGTTTACCAACTGCAAAGTCTAAAAAAAATACAAGCTTATTGTTGCAGTGAAATTAACATTGTAAACAAAACTATCGACAGATCATAACAGGATAGACCTGATCCTCCGGACCTTGGGCATCTCCTTTTAGAAAGCCACATATTCCACATAATGACCCAGGACCGAGACATTTGGCGCCAAGCCGTGACAAGAAGAGATGGGTCACGATCCACAGCATTGAGGGAAAGAAAAGAAACAAAAACAAACTAAAGAAGAAAAGAAAGAAAATTAAATATGCCTTACTACTACAGATATGTGGATGTTAAAAAACGAAGCATTCAGTGAAACGTTTATTATTATTTACCTAAAACCTCACGCGTCCGTTTACTAATTCTGCAAAAAATAAACATAGCCCCGTGAGCGAAGGCGCGAACACAGCTAGTTTATAACAATAAGGTATGATTTCTGAAAAAATAACACCTATTACTGACTAGTTACAGGTACAATCTATAATTATGGGTCCATACAATACTGCGTAGGTAGTTAAATGTAGGCTGCTCAGATCATAGAAACAAGGGAGATGTGCCAAGGCGCTACTGAAATTGACGCTTTGATACGGTCACATTGACCGTATATAAAATGTACTTACACGCTGGCGACGAACCGAACACGATCGATGATATAAATACAGTGTTTTAGTTTAGTGCTAGTGTTGAGTGACGATTAACAGTGTTAGATTGAGGGTGTGTGGAATGTTTAATGCGTGGGAGATCTTTATATTTACGAGGGGCGCTTGTAATTGTGTTGAAATATGTACTAAAAGTGGCGACAGTTGTTCCCGTACTAATTTGCTATGATGGCATATCTCCTTGTTTCTATGATCTGAGGTAGGCTGTCAGCCCATTGGCAGATATCCAACGAAGAGCAGCATTTATACAGAGTATAAACATGGTAAATTGAAGCGTATTACGGAAATGGTAATGCGGTTTCTTTATATAGGTAAACCGCTTTTGAAACCAGTTTACCTTTGTGGTTAATCTTGCTTGTTCCGCTTAACCTTAAACTTTGAACTAGGAACTTACTCCATCCATACAAAATAATTGTTATTCAGATAATTATGTTACATGCAACATATTAATTAAAAAGATTTACAGAAACACTTTAGAATGTTGGTGATTCATTTTTTTTTCTGTGTACAATGTACACATACATATAGTAGTTATTCCTACATCCAGGTTTCGTCTGTTGATTGTGCAACCCAACTGTTTACATATTATACTGCCTTGTATACTAAGGTCACATCGTCAATTTTACTACGAGCAAGCCCATCACGATTTCACTAACAATACACGTTCCTTCTCAATTTCAAGAGTGTAGTAAACCTTTCCGACAAGGAAATTGAGTACCTTGGCATAACAATTCCGTAGATAGTCTCGCGAAGTACTCGCCACCCTAAAAGCTGTTACAATGCACATGCAATCAGAGAGAAATGTTATTCTTCCTGCGGTAGGCACTTCCTCTATTGAATTAACCAGTAAAAATTCAAATACCTCTTTAATTATTTTGTTTTGTGTACAGTTGTATACAGTAAGTTAGAAGGCAGTATCTTGCTCCTAGCTGTTGCTTTGCTCAATTTGTAACAACATAAACTTTAAAGCGAAACTTGAATCTTCAAAATATGAAGGTTATCATTGGTAGGACCCATGACGTCATGTCACACATAAGATGAAGAACATTATGGATACGGCTTAGTTAGGTTAGGTAGGCTAGAAAAGATAAAACCATTAAACTTATAACATTTTATTCCTTCCCAAAAATATATCGACTGACTCGACTCATAAGTACAAAAATATATTCTAACTTATAACTAATTCACAATGTCATCTGGTATTTCAAGTTTCAACAAAATCTATCACAAATTATTTTCTAGGCATAAGTTTAATATGTACTCCGTTCTTTGACCTCAGAACGAGGTCTGCACTGAGTTCAGGTTCTTGAGCGGCTGGCAATATAAAGAAGTTCTTGACAATCTCCGAGACAGTAATTTTGAGTTCCATCATGGCAAACTTTTGACCTGAGAAATAAAACCAGAACAGTTATGTTGTATGCTTATGGGTGAAAAGGTTAACTAGGCACATTTGGTGACAAGGTTGACAGCCCAGAGTGCACTGGGTGTACATCATTATTTACATTTTAGACAATGGTGTCCCATCCTAGCGTAGTGATACTGAGTTAGCTTAAATTCCTCAAACTAAGATAACATTTTATTTATAAACATCAGCCTATAATGTTCCCACTGCTGGGACTCAGGCCTCCTTTCTGTAAGATCCCACACGCGGGCCCAGTGCGGGTTGGTGGACATCACATGTCCTTGAATTTTTTTTTTGTTCTAGGACATGTCGGTTTTTTAGAGCAGTGGTGATGAAACAACTTGCACTAAGTGTGCACCAGCCGGGGTTCGAACACACGACCTACGACTTGTACGTCAGGGCCTCAGATCATAGAAACAAGGAGATATGCCATCATAGCAAATCAGTACGGGAACAACTGTCGCCACTTTTAGTACTTTTTTCAACACAAGTACAAGCGCCCCTCGTGAATATAAAGATCTCCCACGCATTAAAAATTCCGCAGACCCTTAATCTAACAATGTTAATCGTCCCTCAACACTAGCACTAAACTAAAACACTGTATTTATATCATCGATCGTGTTCGGTTCGTCGCTAGCGTGTACTTTTGTACTACGCCCAATTTGCTCAAATTAAAGCATCAAGCTCAATCGCGCCTTGGCACATCTCCCTTGTTTCTATGATCTGAGGTCAGGGCATTACACTGAGTCACCACAGCTCCATAAATGTCATACATATTATTTTTAAACATGGTCTAAACACCATTGTTAATAATAAAAAAAAAACACTAATGCTAGACGCGCTCTAATTAAACCCATTAAAGCCGAATTGAATGAAAAACCCTGACCAAAAATAATGTATGAAGGAACTATAACGGTTAATGTTTTAATAGGTCACCATTGTTATATTGTGTGTACTCTGATCTATTGTTAATCCAAATATGACTGATACTGAATAGCCCATCTAAATTAAGAATTTATATTGGTATACCGATTGCGAAGATCAGAGGCCAACCGCTGCGAATAAAGTAATAATGAGCATTGGATTTAAATAAAATAGCAACCTATAACAACGTGTATTAGAAATGCGTGGCTAATATAAGGAGGTTGTTTTGACTTTTATTCAAAGCAATATTTGATAGACCAAACAAAAAAATTTGTATTTTTTTTCGATCCCATACAAATGAAGCAGATCTGCACCCTAATTGCGTAACTCAATTGCTATCACCATGGCATTGTTTTTGACATTCATTACGCCGTATGTTTGTTAATCCGTGCTCCCGTAACTAGCTCAATGCCGTAATGGATGTTGTTGAACTGTCAATATGAAAGCCATGGCGAAAAAAATTGAGTTACACAATTAGGCCGCGGGTCAATACGTATGGAGTGAAATAAAAATTGACGGATTTTCAAATCTTGTTCTGTATATTAACAGTCCAAATAACCCCCATAAATAATTATGACCACGCATTTCTGATACATTTTGTATAAATTATGTATAGTATTATAATATTGATGACAAGCTTTGAAGCTTGTCATGATGATATTGATATCATCTACAGCTGGATATAGAGGTCTTTCCAATTGCACCGATAAACCAATGATGATGAGCGTACCTATGCAGTTCCTAGGACCCGCGCTGAATGCCAGCCAACTGAAGGGGTTCTTCAGCGGCGCTTCGAATCTTTCCGGCCGGAACTCCAAAGGATCCTCATATAAGTCTGGCTGGCGTTGAATCTGGTAGATGTTCATTACCACCGATGTGCCCTTGACTAGTGTCAGTCCTCCTACCTCTGAAATGAAGAAGAAATGTTAGTCTAACTTAAACTTTTAAAATACAGGCTAAGCCGTGATAAAAAAACTTATGCTAATGGCACGAAACCACATCAAAATAAGTAAGTTTTTCATACATTTTGTTCTGCTGTCCATTATAATAACGCAAGTGGCGGCAGTGATGTACAAAATGCATTAGGTACCTAACATTATGCTGCACATATTTGATATAAATATCATGACATGACGTAGAAATTCCTTTTTAAAAATACTAATGCAAATCTGAAATGAGAGGCTTCATCTAAATTGCATCTATTTGTTTAAACGTAATAAAATTGTTGTGCAACGTTAAATGTTGCAAAGTATAAAAAGAGTATACATACAGTACATAACAGTAGTACGCGTAGTATTGCATTATCTGTGATTATAGGAATACTTTGAATAGTTAACTGTAGTAATTAGTAGTAGTAGTAGTAATATTTCCACCTGATTTTGATCTTGGGTATTTTATTTAAATCTCTTAATTATTTAATAGGTAGGTAACGATTCTTTGAAAAATATATTATCTAGTCTATTTTTAAAAGATGACATACTTACAATATCAGTTCTTATAGATACCTAATATGCTAAAAACCAAAAGCCCCACGGACCGAAAACATTGGTCTTTCTCTGCATACCAACAAACCAAATCTAACAGGATTTGGTAAGGCTATTGCTCTTACTAAAAAAACAGTTATTATAATATTTATTATCATTACAGTTACAGTAGCTACACAGTGTCATAAATTAGGTACAAGACGTTATTTTTAAAAGTAACGGTTAGTTTAATTAGGAACTTTAACATTGCGATTTGATAAATGCCGAAACAAATCCAAAAATAGATGATTCATCCCACCAACTGATACAAAGCTATAATTTGAACTAAAGTACCTACCTACATATTATTATTTTTATGATCTAAAGATATTACGATACATACATACCTTATGTACCTAGTCAACATCACTCAAGACTAGGTATACAATATTGCAACTAATGTATTGTAATTATAAGCGCCTAACATGCGCGCCGCGACAAAATTTTGTCGATGCTTTTATCGTGCATGCAGGTTAGAGGTTACATAATACAATGATACTTTTAAAGTATTATTGAGTACCAAAGACTAATGATATCCATTAACTGCAAATGTGTTAGGTATGCAGATTAATAATGTTGACAGAAAATAAAATAATAATAAATCTTTATAGATAATTTTGGACTTTTTATGAGAGTTTTTATTAGCTATAAACTTAGGTATACACTTGTAAACGCTACTATGACTGAAGTTTTGGTAAATTCCCAAATCAGGTTCTAGATTTTCGCTCGTTTTTAGTTTTTGTTATAAAAAGGCTGATTTGCTATTTATTTACAAAATACCTACATGCAAGACATTACAGGATTGTTCCTAAAGCTATGATTGTATTTTGGTGCGTCTACCTCAGCATTGTCTTGAATTTCAGTGTCTTAGGCTCGTATTACAGAATGACGCTCGAGCACAGATCTCTGCTTGAGCATACATTTAAAGCCATTTGATTGGTTGACATATATGCTCAAGCAGAGATCTGTGCTCGAGTATCGTTCTGTAATACGAGCCTTAGGTAGGTAGGTACTAGACAAAGTTCTCCTTGATAAGAGGTCTTCTACGCATTGTTTATATTTTGCTAGATTGACCACATCGAACCAACCAAATTCATTGGTTAACGACCAGAAAACTAAATAATAAGGGCCGTACCACAAAAAAGATAAACACGTGTTCAACACGAATGCTACCAAAAATGACACACATTTGTTTTAGCACTAACTTGTCTAAAATAAAATAAAATAAATAAAATAAAATAAAAATACTTTATTTCAGACCTTGTGATCCATAAATTGATGTTAGTAATACACACTACTTATAAGCTATGTTAGTAACACACATAATAAAAAATTAATTCATATACCTGTTGCGCTCACCTGACGCACCGGGTAGATGCACATGTACATGTACCCAGTGCGCCATAATGGCGCAACACGGCTTATCACTGATGACCTTCAGAATGTCGTTGGCGCTCCCACGCACTCTGCGCATCATGGACGCAATCCTTTTTCTTAGGATGGTATTGAAACCATCAGTATGTGCGTCGGCAAACATCCCTGACGCACTGCAGTAACGCGGAAGCCCCAACAACACTCTGAAGGCATTATTATATTGAACTCTGAGGGCGTTGTATGCCCTTTGCGTATACCGAACCCACAGGGTGCACGTGTACAAGGATTGGCAAAAAGCCTTAAAAAGTGTTATTTTTACTTCCGGTGTACAACGTGCAAACCTGCGGGCCAACATATTGCATCGGACAGCCAACGCCCTCCGTTCTCTCTCCATATCAGCATCATCTTTCAAGTCCTCAGTAACTATGTGCCCTAAGTATTTAAAATCTAACACCCTTTCAAGGGCCACACCTTTTAACATAACCGATGGAATATGTGCTGGTTTTTTATGCTTCACTCTAAACACAAGTAATTTGCTTTTCTGCACGTTATACAGAAGTCCATGCGCTTCTGCATAAGCCTCGCAGACCGCCAACAACTTCCTGAGTGCGCTGATTGACGGACTCAGCAGCACCATGTCGTCCGCATAACTAATACTATTGACACACAGACCGTCAATAGAACAGCCGACTTGTGTGCTACCGAGCTCGACAATCAGCTGATTTACGTACAGGTTGAAAAGCGCTGGCGAGGTTAATCCACCCTGTCTCACCCCGCATTCCAACCTGTACTCCTCAGACAACTCGTTGACCCATCTAACTTGATTCGTTTGGTGGCCATACCAATACTGAAACATATTTATTATGGCGTCAGGCACACCCGCTTCACGCATTTTGCACCATAATATGTCATACCTAACCAGGTCAAATGCCCTGGAAAGGTCTAGAAACGCCGCATATACCGGTGTACTTCTCTCCGTATAGTACCTGACAGTATGTTTGAGGGACATAATAGCACATTCAGTGGATAGCTGTGGCCTAAAGCCGAACTGTGCATCGTGTATTTTAAGATGTTTACTAAGTTGTCTCTCAAACACACCGTCAAGCACTTTAGCCGTAATAGTCGCTAATGAGATCGGTCTGTAATTACTTTTGTCACTGGCGTCACCAGTTTTATTTTTCAGTATTGGTACAACCACCGTTCTCATCAACTCCGCCGGCAGGTAGGAGTGTCGGATACATAGCGTAAACAATAACGCTAGCAGTCGTGGGAGATGTGGTCCGGCATGTTCAAGGTGTTCTATGCTAAGGCTGTCATGTCCCGGCGATTTACCTCGTCTCATATTTTTAATTATTAAACTAATCTGCTTAGCCGTGATGCGAGCAGGCAACTCTGACACAACAGCCCCAGCAATGACACCATTGACATCCGGTTTTAAAGATGGTTGTATTTTAAAATGATTCATAAACAAGTTTGCAATCTCCCCGGGCGTGCTTACACCATCGACACTCACCGGAACACCTGGCTTCGGGTTTAATTTTTTGGTGTGTTTCCAAAACCCACGAAAGTCTTTCTTTTCGTGTCTTGATGCCAATATATCCATTTTAATTTGATCTTGTTTATTTTGACAAAACTTAAGTTTTTGTTTGAAAATCTTTCGGGATTCAACCATGTCATTATAAATATATCCCGTGCGTGGTTTCCCATGCCAAACCCAGTTTGTAAACTTTTGCCTAGAGTTCCGGTGAGCGTCCCAGGTGTGAATGCTACCAAAAATAAAACAGGTGTGTATTATTTTTGGTAGCATTCGCGTTTAACGCGTGTCTATCTTTTTTGTGGTAAGGGTGTAAAGGTTTAGATTTCTGTGGCTAACGATATAAATATGTTTCGTTAACTAATCGATCCAGATCGATCAAATTGAAGTTTTGAAGTTTTTTATTAATTTCTGTGAATTCTAAATCAACTTACCGCAGTCCTTCATGATTCTTCTTTCGATGAGTGGCACAGGGGGGAACAGACGCATCGACTCTTTAATGACCAGCTCCAAATACTTCATCTGATGGAGTTCACTAGGCAACGAAGAGTATAATGTTATTAATGACTTGTTTTTAGGTATTTTTTTTTTTTTGAAAGAAAATATTTATTTATATACATTAAATAATTAAAATCAAAAAAAGAACCTAAAACTAAAAACCATAGTAACTAAAATATATTATTAAAAGGAGTCCCTTTAGGCAAGGTTCCGAAGATACTGGCAGCGTTCCCCCTTTGAATAGCTAGACTAATTCTTTGTCCGAGGTAGCTGCCAGCTCTTCGGTCTCCTGTGACGTCGACCAACCTTTTCGTAATTTCATTAAAAAGCCTTATAGCGGTAGGACCCCACGGACCAAGGGTCTCGACACCGAATGGGACAAAATCATACTCGGAGCCTAGACCCCTGTATTTTGATACTTTACCTTTTTCAGCCGCTTCACAAGCCGCACCAGCTCTGATGCTGCTTGATGTTATTAATTATGACAGGTACTTTTAGCAGGTTTTAGTCTTAAAATAACTCTTATTAGTAGAGAGTAGAATTGGGGACTCATTTAAAATTGTCATCAAAAAGTAATTCGTTAAAAAATGTTTATTTTATCTGAAAGCTTCTAAGAAATTCAAGTCTTGCCTATTTCACTTCGTTTCAACAGCGGTTTTGTAAAAAACATCGTGCTGTGAAATGAATATTTTTTCATGCTTTATTTTTATTTGTTCTTATTCGACTAGTTATCTAGAATCTTCGTAATTTTAACTTTCCCCAGATATTTTAATTCCCACATATTAAAGACGACAACAGACAAATCTTTACATAAATTACACAGCTACTAATTTATTTATCGAGCAAATTACACATTAATTACCTACTTGAATTCTATGACGAAATGGAGCCGTTTGCATAGCAAATGGTTGGTTTAACCGAGTTTAACACAGCAGTGCAGGAATGAAGAGCAAGTTCGTAGTTTATAAGTGTTCTGTGCGCTCAGTATTGTCGCTTGCACCGACAGATTTAAAGTAGACTAGATACCGCAAACCGTCCGTCCCAGCGTGCCCGAAAAGTTTGTGCGATGCACCTACTTGCCGCGTTCCTACTTCCTACTTGTGTTTACTTTTAAACGCGCCGGTGAAACTTGACAAATAGTGTCGTTGAAGACATACAAATGCCAAATTTTATCAATAATAACTTTAAAAACTCATATAGCTGCCCAAGGCCTATAAATGACTTGCGCGACAGCATAGTAAGTAGGAAAACATTGCACGCTCGTTTTCATACTATTTAGTGAACATGCGGTATCTAGCTTAATCTAAATCTGTGCTTGCACCCAACTTTACGGAGCAAGTTTAAAGTGTCTAAGAGAGCTGTGCCAAATTCCTAACGTCTAATGATAGTTTCTTGATTCTAAATCGCTGGGAGGCTATTATGAATGAAAACTTTATCTGTAATAGTTTGAGTTTACGTGAATGTGCTTCTGTGAAGTATAAACTGTCTTTATAATTGTATTATTACGTATAGAACTGGCGTCTAGTTAAGTAGTAAAGTAGTCTGCTTTTCTGAACACAATAAGTTATTTATACATATTATTCACCAATTTAATGGTTATGTGCCTACATTTTTGGGAAACTAATAATATTTGAATAATTTCTATTATCAGTCTATGTTTGTAATTATTATAATTTGATACTTTGATTTATGTAATTGGTAGGTATATGCCGTGTAAATCAATAAAATAAATAAATAAATACATAAACAAAAAGAAAATTTTAGTTTGGGAATTTGATGTGATATTGAAAATAAGTAGAATGTTATTTTCTGTAACTAACTACGTTAATCGAACGCTCCATTGCCGGAATACACAAATGCTAGTTCTTGTTAAATTTAAAATAGCTGTAATTCTGATTGGCCAAAATAACTTAATTAAGCAATCATATTGGGTGACACGAGTCATTAAATTTGAATTTAAAGCTTTTATTATACAGGGGCATGCTGCATCACATGCATACTAACTAATACTATAATAATAATACTAACCTTACATTAGAACGATATTTCTGAGATTTGTTTTTATTTAAAAATAGGCTTGCGTTTCACCGCCATCTCCCCTGATGTTAAGCGATGATGCGGTATACGATGAAAAATAATTCAAATAAAATCTTATGAACAAGATTTTTTTTATAGATATTTCCATGTTTGTTAGGTTAAACGAGGGACACATTGAATAAGGGTGTTCAGTATTCGATACTTGTTCGATTAAGTACGGGGCCAACCTTGAAATCAGGAAAAGAACACGTAGCTGCTCCTGTATGGAACAGCAGTTTTTTTTATCGAGAAGTAGGTACCTACTCTGTAGGTTTTGATTTATTTACGACTGTCAAAATATGTGGCATAAATGGCCATATTATTTTTATATTGCGTTGACTCAGATGATTTTTTTTTACAATCCCGAGGGATTGTAGATTTAATAAGTAGGTACTTGATATTAATTTCAACTCCCACACATTCCTGAGAAAAACAACAGACAGACAACGAAGTAATCATATAAGGGTTTCCGTTTTTTTCCATTTGAGGTACAGAACCTTAAAAATAATGAAAAAAACTTCGTATCGATTTATTAATGATAATTCATAAAACAGATTCAGACGTTATTTAGATACACGCATTAATTCAGCATATTATTAGATATAATTGTGGTTGATGTTGTAACATAAGCGTAAATTCAATGCCAATGCAACTACGATTACTTAGTATTATGGTAATTAATATCTGAACTGACTTATTATTAGCCTAGTTACTAGTAATCCTATAGCAAAAACCAATCTGCGATATCCATCCGCACGAAGATAGTTACTAGACGCGATTTTTATCAAGGAGTTTAAACGACCACATTGTTATAAGATCAGAAGCTCGACGTATCTGAACGATCCACTTGTTGGAGACTATACTTCCTTTTACACGAAATGTTTTATGTGCCGGTAATTACACCAGCAATTAATTACCTATTTGTGGATTACAAATAGGCATGGGTGAATGGGTGTGCTCAGTTTTGACAAAAATAGATTTAAGAAAGAAGAGAATATATCCGTACCAGGCGTGAATAGGTTGATAAGTCGACTTACATATATTTTTTTTAAATGCCCTTGTAAACGTTAATAAGAGAGTTATTCAAAAATTCACAGTGCGGTAAAACAGACCTATCGACTTAGTCATGATTCTCCCTATGAAAGAAGCAATTCTAATGCATAATATGCATTTTAAAAAAATATATGTAAGTCGACTTATCAACCTATTCACGCCTGGTACGGATATAAAACTTACTGGTACGTCGGGTCTCTGTGCATTTCACTGCCGAAGATAGTCTTAAGTTCGTCATAGATTTTCTCTTGGACATCTCTATGCTTTGACAGACAGTGGAGCGTGTACACGATTCCTGATGTCGTCGTGTCGTGGCCCTATATAAGCACAAGGAATTTGTTATAGTATAGTGACAGCAACTATTATAAGGGTATCTAATTGAATTATTCAGTAGATAAGTAATTGCTATGGTGTTTGATATTGCTTGAAGCACTGGCGTTAAAAGAACCTTCAAAATGGACTGAGAAATGTGGAGCCTATGAAGCTTTCGCTTAGTTGACTGATTCCAATATTATTTAAAAAACATTTATTGCACATTAAATCTTGCATTAAGTATTTAGCGTCCTTAGCACAATTAAATTGTTTGAGCAGGGTCATAAAAAGGTAATTATGATAATTGCTATGTTATTTATGACTAATTTCTCGTCAATCGTAGACACACGTGACACACTACTTAAATCTATAGGTAATTACCTATAGATTTAAGTAGTGTGTCACGTGTGTCTACGATTGACGAGAAATTTATCAATTAATCATTTAACTCGTGTATACCTTACTTTTTACTAGGTAATGGTATAGGTACTAACAAATCTGACAATTGATCACAATTTTAGAACTATGGGAAATGTTCGGAATTCAAGCGGAGCGAAGGGTAAAGTTAACTTACTTTTGAACTCTATATTCAAATTCTTGATTAACTTGTGCAATAGTTCAAACCAAAGGACACGGCGGCAGACGCCCATAGAACGCTGGGCTTCAGATTGTGTATGTCGGTACAGATATGAAATTAGTTTGGTGTGTTCGAGTATTTAAATTGATTTTTTATTTGTTTTTGTACGTAATTGGATTAAAGAGAAATCTTCATATTTGTGACAGTGAGGTTAAGTATGATGTGAATGATCCAATGAAGTAGGTACAGCCCGACTAATGAGTTCTCAATTCAAAGGTTTTAGTTGCTGTCGACATGATATTCTATGGAGGCACGCGCCAGCCAGCATGCACCCGTTTTTGTTTTATTGGTTTTTTTCAAAATGTCAACGGCATAATCATTTTATATCTTATTTATTTCGATTTTTGATTCCAATTCTTAATCTCTAAGATAAATTAGGCAAAGAACAATTAAAATATATTTTTATTTTTGGTTAAGCTTTTATTACTGTACCATATCAAGCCCAAAACTGCCAACGTCCTTTTGGTATGACTTGGCCTAATAGGCCCTTTGAATAAGAGTTCTTAGAGAGTCTACAAGTTGAATATCCCTGAAATGTGCGCAAGAGTGGCGCCAACAGTTGATATTCCAAATATTGTATTGTTCAATCATCATGACAATTGTTTTTTTTTTGTAATCAGTCGGTCACTAGGTATAATGAACGCGATATCACACAGCTGATATTTTGAAGCGATTGTGAATTTGTGACTATCGCACTATCAGAGGTAACCACAGAAAATAGACTTCCCGGAAAGAAAGAAATCTAGAAATACCTTTTAAACGAATAAAACTAATCACGCTAATAATATAAAATTAAATGCAAAAGTTTGTGTTTATGTTTGTTACTCCTTTACACTGAAATGGCTGAACGGATTTGGATGAAATTTAACAAAAAAGTAGCCTGGGACCTGCAAAAGCACATAGGCTACTTTTCATATATTTTATTATAAATATAGCTCGTATAAAAAAAGTTACCTCAAACATAAACGTGTCGACCTCCTCTCTCACACTTTCGATGTCTATTTTTTTTCCGTCGATTTCAGCGAGCAGCAACAAGTCCAAGAACGCGTGCTTGTTCTTAATACCTTTTAAAATAAATCAAATCAATTAACGCAATGTCAAAAAATGCTACGATGAAGTAATAATTTTCATTTTAAATCCTAATATTAATATTTTCTTAACATTGAAATGGATTCTGCCAGTCTGAAAAATGGGTAGGTACTAGGTATTGAAAATCGTAACACAAAGTAGAGTCAACAAAGCTTTTGTTAATCTTACAAATTTTTTTGAGGAAAATTCCTGGAACCAGGAATTCTTATTACAGATAAGTACCTCGGAAATTAAGTGTCCCATAAAATACTAATTCCATAAAGAAGCAGCTGGTTATGAAATAAATCAAAAGTATTAAAATATCGTCACTGTTTATCATCCGGGTTCGCTCGACAAAGAATTTCTTTGATTTTATGAAAATAAGAATACTTTATACCGGAAACGGGGCGGTTTTCGAAAGATAATGATTTGGAAGATGATACGAAGTCAGTCACTCTTGTCTAACATCGGCGAACTTGTCTAATTACGAAAAAAGATATAGAAGATTATGAATGGGTTGGGTATAAATATCTAATACATAAATAATCTTCCTAAAAATGAACTCTTTGTAAAGCTGTTCCTCAGAGATGCTAATATTATTTAATGTTAAGTATATTTCTGACTAAATTTGTTTAGTAGACTAAACAAATAACACAGACCTTAACCTAGTTAGGAAAAGTGTAAGAGGAATATTACACTATCTTATAATTATCTAGGATCATAAATATCAATGAGATGACAATTTAATATAGACGTAAGAATCATTTCATTATAAAAGATTTTTTAAATCCTTTCTATCATAAATTCATAATTATAGGTTAAAAGATCGTAATCCTCCCAAGTGTAATTATTAATATCCTGCCAATCTATTATGAGTTTTTTTTTTTTTTTTTTCACGGAATTCAGTCGTTCTCACTCACCAATATCATTGCTGTCATTAAGAGTAGTCATATTGGCCTTCTTCAGTTCCTGTCGTCTTGCATCGATCACTTTGTTAGTCTGACCATGTAGCACCTTCAAAGCCTTGTCTTGCCTCGTCTTGTAAGGCAACAAATTAAAGATGGCGTCTTCGCCGAAAAATGGTATCTGCATCCTCATCGTCATTATTGCAGACAATCTAGGTATAATTAAGAATTATTGATAACTTTTATTTATGCGTTTATTGAACTAGAAAATTCTAATAATTCTTCGTGATTTATTTAATAGCGTTATTTAAGTCCTGTTATTATTAAGTATAATCGATTATTTTATTTTTATTATGTGCTCTAGGCGACATTGGAAATGTATCAATGTTGCATTACATTTGAGTTACAAAGAACAATGGCCACTTTCCTAACATGCTTGGACTCGGAAAATCTTATAAAAGTTATAACGATGAAACATTTGTCATTTCATTTGCCTATTTATATGTAACTACGTTTGGCATTCAATATATTTTTAAAACACGGAGAATCGAGAAATTATGTATAATGTTTTTTTGTGGTTATGTATATTTATTAAGCTGTAGCATTTTGGATTGAGAGGTTTTTCACATTGAAGTCTAATTTAAGTAGGTAGGTATATTAAACCTTGGGTTAAATAATTATCATGATTTTATCCAGTTGAATACAGCCTGGGATTTAATTTATATTCAGGAATAAAATCGATTTAGATTTTAGAAAAAGTATGGACGTCTCTAGGGACGTAAATAAATGTGGATGCGTTCATAAATAAATAAATAAATATTTTATCCTGCGTTTTGTTTCAACCTTAAGTTATAATTTTGAAGACGATTACCTATTATTTCCCGGCTTTTAAAAATAAACTGATGCCATCCATTAATTACATTAACAATGTACTACATTTTGCTGACATCTCTATAAGAATTAATGTTCTTTTCGAGGCCAAAATGGCCATTGTTCTTTTGTGGTTCCGTAGAATGAAGAACAGCGATGTATAGTTTGCAGCTAATAACCTATAATGATGGATTTTTATGAAGTTTTAAATAATATAAGATTTGTTACGTTGTGTGTATGTTTGTAGCATGTACAAGACCCCTGCAAAGCTGAATTGAAATTGAATTGATAAAAAATCGCAATAGTGCTTGCACACGTCTTCGAATGTCGAATATTCATAAAGGTATAGTTACGATACCGTACCTATTTTAAAAGTATACATACTTACTCTTCGATAGACTTCACATATTCGGACTCGCTGTGTTCCTGAGCATTCATAGAGACGCCCATTATAGATTCTAAAAAAAAAAGTAAAAAAAATGTTTTTTACATTACACTGGCAATTAAATAAAAAGTTAACCCTAGAATCCTTCGTTACGCTCGGAATTTAACATGACACTTCGTTAGCCCCTTGGTGAATAAAATCTGCTACTAATAGATAGGTACGTAATTAGAACTTGCTAAAGACTAACATTAAAAAATGAACAATGATCTGCCTTTGTTTTTTCACGCGTGTAGTTTTCTCACCATATAAATATTTTCTCATTGAAATCAAACCTAGATATTTCTAGTCATTTGAAATCAACTATTTTGGTTACAAAAAGTTACCTGTCACATTATCAAGCGCTGCCAAAGCGATAATGGGAAACATATCAATCGGGCGGCCGTCGGCAATTCTGCGTAGTTTCTCCGTCAGGATCCGCTGGTTCTTGCAGAATACTGGCAGGAAGTTCTGGAGTATGTTGAAGTGGAAAGCGGGAGTCAGGAATTTGCGGTGAGTCTTCCATCTTTGGCCTAAAACAAAATAAATTATGTAATTAAACAACCATAACAACAATAAATTATGTAAGCAAACAACTTCGCGGTAGGCCCAGGAAGAGATTGTGGGATGAACTGGAGCTGGACTTCTATCTAAGTCTCATCTCAGAACGCAGTTTTCAAGAACAAGTAGAACCTAGCTTTGCCTTGTAATGAGACGCTACAGGCTAAATTAATACAAAAAATATACATACCAAATACCTAGTCTGGTGAATAAAATTATGTTCACATAGCGCTACAAGTTAAAATAATACAAAAAAGTAAAAACCTAGTCTAGTGAATAAAATTATCATATCATTAACATATCGATTTTGAAAATAGTTTTCTTTGAACGATTAAATAAATAATAAAAGCATACCTACGTAGTAATAGTACAGTCACGAGCATAAATATATTTATGATTCATTTTATGAATTAATAAATTAATCGTGAAATCAGATAATTATTACCATTTGCTGAATTATTGTCCATAGTTTATGCTCGTGACTGTCAAAAATCTTACCTGTGGCTGTGAGCAGACCCTGGCCGAGCCAGCAAGTCAGGAAACTGTAGGACCTGCCTTTCGTTATGTGCTCCGTGCTCGACACTAGCGGCTGAAACAATTTATGCCAATTACTTTCTAGCCAAGCGTGCGCCATCATCCACAGCATCATCGCTTTTGCTTTTACCATCGTGAGATCTTGGAGCATTATAACCTGTGGAGTCGGCAAACCCTTCTGTCAAAGTACACTGGCCATTTGACCGATTTGATAGGATTTGGCCATTTAAATCTAATTCATGCGTCACAGCTGTCTGAAAATGGTTAAATTGTGTAGTTTCCCCTTTGAATTTCCTATCACATGAAAGTATAAATTATGCACCAACATGGTTTTATTTAAGTACAATCTGTAAGCATGTATGTCTACGTGTGTGATTGTCAAGTTTCCGAAGTGCTATCGTGTTCACTTCGCCCGCCCTCCGTAAAAAGTGTTAATCATCACCGCTTATCGTCTCCTGGGATAAAAGCTCTAAAGGTGATATAGTGGAACGACCTGATGACATTTTATGAAAATAATCTCAATTTTAAGCTGGTAATGTTTTTAAAAACATGGAATTTTCATTTAATTTGTTATTAGTATTACTCATATGTTTAGGTTTTTGTAATTATACTTTTTACTATAATTATATTAAAAGTATTTTAAACCCACAACATCAATTTAATTAAATATAAATTATTGTGTAGTGTACACCATTGATATATAAAAGTTCAACAAACCGCTACTGGGATGTGAACTTTTGAAATTAAGTAGTGCATAACGTCAACTCAGTTAATTTTGTTCATTACCAACCTCGTAGTGTTTTTGTTCCGCATCCTGACCAATTAGATTTTTATGAGCCGCTCAGTTTTAAAAGGTCCAAACATAACGTGAAACATAACTTCCGAACACAAGGTTAATCTACCATTTCAACATTGCCATTTTTTATTTTAGCATAATAGCATAGCATAATCGGCCTATAATGTTCCCACTGCTGGGACACAGGCCTCCTCTCTGTGAGAGGGAGTGGGCCGTAGTCCACCACGCGGGCCCAGTGCGGGTTGGTGGACGTCACATGTCTTCGAATTTTTGGTTCTAGGCCATGCCGGTTTCCTCACGATGTTTTCCTTCACCGTTAAAGCAAGTGATAATTAATTTCTAATACGCACATGACTTCGAAAAGTCAGCGGTGCGTGCTTCGGGATCGAACTCGAACCATTCGCCGTGTGAGGCACATGGTTAATCCACTAGGCTATGCACTGCTGCATGCTTGCTTGCTATGCTTTTTTATTTTACCATTTTAAAATTTTTTATGTCTAGCTAATCAACTTTTATCTACAAACGTAAAAAGGCATGCATAGATGCAAATATTGGTAATTTTTTGCTTATTTTGAGATCTTCTATACTATTTATTATTATTATTTCATTTATTTAAAGAAACTTAGACATAATTTACAAAATTATTTAACAGGCTAATTTAGGACAGATTAAGTGGTGTAGTCATCTGTATCCGAACTAAGCAGAGCCTGTATTTCGGATATCAGCGCCAAACCCCTGGAGTATTTCACATGTATAGTAGTCATTAACAATATTTCATCTATATCTTGTACATAAATTCGGTTTAACAAACTATGATGCAGAAAAAAGTATTATATAAAAGGAGAAAAAATTGTGTAGTGTTTGCATGCAGGTCCTCTTATTTGTGTGAGATGAGAACGTGCGTGTCTGATGTGTAAGAGGATGTGTGTGGTGTTGTCTAGTGTTCTGCTGTGTTTTGTGGTGTGAGTGAGGGTGTGCGCCACGGAATAAAGAAATAAGGTGTGCGCATTTGTGTGTATGATATGAGGGATGTATGTTATGTTGTGTAACATAGGTTTTTTGTTAGTATGCTATGTGCAGAAGAAGCTCAGTCTCTTCATAAGTAAGGCTTTTCAGGTATTCGGTGACTTTCCTCTTGCACTGCATTTTTGTTAACGGGTATATAATTGTATTACAAAATTGTAAACAAGCTGTGTCTGTACATTGAAGATATTCCAGAAAAAACAGTCGGGATAGGGTACTGGGACGTAACTATACCCAAAAATATATTTTGTAGATTTTTTGTCTGTTTGTCTGTTTGTGCGCGCATCACGCAAAAATTACTGAACGGATTTTGATGTGGTTTTCACAGTTCGATAGCTTAGGGTCCAACTTAAAATCTAAGCCACGGTTCATCTAATTCTGATGGGAGGAACCAGAGATACAGCTTGACCTCTTGGTAGTACTAGCCACTCTACACTGCGGAGGTCATTTAAACTGGTCATTTCACTGTAGTCCACGCGGACGGAGTCACGGGCAAAATCTAGTGTATGAATAAAATAGGAAAACCAATTTTGCAATGTTAATACTGGCCACATCCCGCACGCAAAATACGCGCTTTGACGTGGAGTTGCGGAAACCAGCCCGTTATACAATACTGGCCACATTTATGTTTTCGACAGACAACAAGGTTTTACAACCAGTTCGTAGCAGTCGTTTTTTCCTATTCAATAACGTGGATTATTATTTTTTGTCTCGCTGATTAATTTATTATTGTCAGAATAATATTTAATATTTTTTAGTTTATGATTTATTGTTCGAATACAATTAAGTTTTATTTATTAGCAGAGTACATTTTTTTCGTAGGTCTATCTATGAAGCTCCGTGCTGAAGAGAGAAGAATCATGAAGAAAAATTTAAAGAACTCATAAATTGAATAAATAAAATTAAATGCAATAAAACTTGTCATTTATTTAAAACTAACTTTTTATTTAACAATGTCAGAATTGCAAGACTGAAATG
Organism: Thalpophila matura; assembly: GCA_948465475.1. Lineage (NCBI taxonomy): Eukaryota > Metazoa > Arthropoda > Insecta > Lepidoptera > Noctuidae > Thalpophila > Thalpophila matura. The sequence continues at coordinate 5,250,329 of OX419183.1, read as the reverse complement.
GCCTATCTTAGTAGGTAGGTCACGTTCAAAAACTAACCGGTTATCCCCGACTCCACAATATGCTACTTGTTTGCCCTACACATAAGTAGATCGTTTTCATGAAACTGGAGAACAACGTAAGTAGTAGGTAGAGGCTGTTCTTCTCGAAATATTGGAAGAGTTGCAATCCAAAAGTCGCTAACAAGACTGTATTGTACACTTATTAACATGTACACCAAAAGATGTAGATGACCCAGTGGCGAAGGGTCCCTACAATACGAACAACGGTCCCTACAAAAAAAAATACAGAGGCAGTATTGCTTACTTTTGTCAAATATTTATAATTAGCTTTTCGTGGCCAGGTAAGCATTTGTAGCTCCGGCTTACCTCTTACAAAAATTGACCATTCGCCACTGTAGATGCTAATAAGTAGGTACGTCAATACTTAAAAAACGAAACATCCCCGCTGAGGAGTGGTTGCGGTGGATAGCCTCTTTCTTACCCATTTTATTTCATGCAACAGGCTATTAAATTGCTCCGTATAAGTAGGTAGCACTTGATTCACAGAAATGATAAACGGTTAACGTCTGACTTAATTATTTGATTTTCTATCCGTATTCATTGACACTGTTAATTAACATGTGTATGTACAGAAAAACAATAAATTAGATACATATTATCTATACTTACTTATTTACTGATATAACTTACCTCAGCATATTTGGCATGGCACAGAACCACGTAGGGAGTGGAGAAAAAATGTACCCGGAACGCATCGCCATACTTAACCGACAGTCTTTGAACCAAGTTCAAGAATTCTGTAACAATAAATATCCCTTTTTAGTTCTTTATCCCGTGTTAGATTACTTTCACGAATTCGTTCAACAGTAAATCTTCTACGGAGTGTGTACATTTATGCATATAACTTTGTACATAGGAATGATTACATAATGTATTATATACTAAAACCTTCCTGAAAGTATGTAGATTACGTTAGTGAAAACCCCATCCAAATCGAATCTGTAGTTTTTGAGAAAATCGCGCACATACAAACATACATACATACATACTTACATACATACATACTTACATACATACTTACATACATACATACATACGGGACGAATACAGAACCTCCTTTTTTGAAGTCGTTTAAAAAAAGATATCCATATTTATTAGGTATCCAATAATATGCAAAACTAATGTACAAACATGCAAATATTTATAAATGCACAAGAGTTTAACTTGTAGGCCAAATATTTCCAGAAATACCTGGCTTTGCAACAGGTTGGTACACTCACAAAGTTTGATTACAATTACAACGCAACATATTTTATGTGCTAATAAATTATAACTAAACTTCTACAATCTCGACTTGAAAACTTTATATATCAATATTTCGTAGTATGGTTTGCGGAATTCAGATGGTAGTCGCAGAAAAAAATTCTTATGTTCAACTGCATCTAGTTGGACGGGAAACCGAATCAGCCAACAAACTTGTATGTGCACAGTACACATACGTAGCTTGGGCCCTGTTCCCGATGCCGGTGGGGTACTATTTTTTATATTATGAAATGTTTTTTTATTTATCTCTTTATTGAAATATTTAAAAATGTAAAAAAATATGTATTTTAAAATTAATAAACGAAATAATTTATGTTATGAATTTATGATAAATGTAATAAAGTTTATTATAAGCAAACAAGTGATAACATATCGAGAGTTCAGGATTACAATGTCAGGGCAGTGATAGGTCATTAACCTTCTTTATTCGAGATAATCATAATGGTATTGTCATTTTAAAGTTGTTTAACAGAGTAATAATTTATGGCTATTAGGCTAACGAGAAACTGAGTGTGAACTTGTGTATTTTTTTAAGCATCTCTAGCTTTTGTATAACTTTTTAAGCACCATCCAATTTTTTTCTAGGCATTAGGTGTTAATCTCAGATCATAGAAAAAAGGAGATAGAGAACTGGAAAAGAGACTGTCGCCACTTTTAGAACAGTTTGCGACACAATTACAAGCGCTCCTTGTGAATATAAAGATCTCCCACACATTGAAAATTCCGCACACCCTCAATCTAACATTGTTATTCATCACTCAACTCCAGCACTAAACTAAAACACTGTAATTTATATCATCGATCGTGTTCGGTCCGTCGCCAGCGTGTACCTATGTTTTAACTATGGTCAATGTGACCATATTAAAGCGTCAAGCATCAATAGTGCCTTCAGTGCCTTGGCACATCTCCCTCGTTTCTGTGATCTGAGGTGTTAATCAAAGAGACCATTTTTGCAGAAAAAAAATATTTTTCCCGAAATTTTCCAAATTCTGCAAGGAAGAAAAATTCAGTTCATTGAGAAGATCGAAGAATAATATTTTTATGAAATATATTATAATTAATTTATTAAATGCACATACTTAAATAAGTCATTATCTAGTAATATAATTAATCTCACCAGGTTCCGCCCGCCGACCTACCAGTGAGTCAGGAACTATAGATTTTTAATTGTGTCACATTAGCTGCATGGGGTTTGATCGGTTCAAATTAGCGAGAACATAAGATGCACTAACTTATTTTTAAGTCATTCAACAAAATGTTTGACAAAATCATTAGGTAGGTAGGTAACAATATTATGACTTGTTCGACAATGATGGGCAACTATACATTTATAGGTGTAATTTATATTTAAGTGAGTAATATTCTTACTTCTTCAGTAATGACGGGCAATTAAGCAAACTATACATTACGTAAAAAAGCAGTGATAGCCCAAAAAGCAGTGATGGCCATGGTTTAACCATGTGCCTCCTACGGCGAATGGTTCAAGTTCGATTCCGAGGCACGCACCGCTGACTTTTCGAAATCATGTGCGTATTAGAAATTAATTATCACTTGCTTTAACGGTGAAGGAAACCGGCATGTCCTAGAACCAAAAAATTCGAAGACATGTGACGTCCACCAACCCGTACTGGGCCCGCGTGGTGGACTACGGCCCACTCCCTCTCACAGAGGAGGCCTGTGTCTCAGCAGTGGGAACATTATAGGCCGATTATGCTATGCTTATGCTATACATTGCGTAAGTATAATTAATATTTGAGTGAATTTTGAGTGGTACTATTAAGGGCATTAGCGTAACATCAGCTATATGCTATCAGGAATATGTATATTAATATGAACTTTATCACCATAATACTTACAGTGTTCCGCAAACTTTTTGTGTTCAAGGTACACCTAGGAAATCGGAAGATTTTGGCGGTACACCATAAATGAAAAATCATTTTTAGGGTTCCGTACCAAAATGGTAAAAAAGGAACCCTTATGGTGCGACTTCGTCTGTCTGTCTGTCAGTCTGTCTGTCTGTCTGTCTATCTGTCTGTCACAGCTGGTTATTTCAGCAACTACTAATGCTATCGACTTGAAATTTGAAACAGTTATAAAAAATGCTTGTCCAACTTTATTGCAAATAAAAAAAGTCCAAAAATATTTTTATTTTCATTGCAAAAGGGGCCGGAGTGGGGGTCCAAAATTTCAAAGTGGGGTTACTAGGTCATGTGACATATCATATGAAAGGGCTTGATCTGCATATTTCAAAATATTTTTTTATTTAATTTTATGTCTCACAGTTTTCGACATATGATGAAAAATGTCTGAATAAATACCATTACCCCCCCCTTATCTCCGAAGTTTGCGGAGCGAAAAATCTGAAATAATTAGAATTGATAGGAATTGACCCAAATATTGCACCAAAAATAAAACAATGTTCCTAACTAGTACAGTTTTTTCAAAATCATCAAAATTCCTTCACAAACAAACTTAGTTATGCGGTTCGGTTTTTTTCACTTTATACATCCAAAAATGATACGGAACCCTCGGTGCGCGAGTACGACTCGCACTTGGCCGGTTTTTTTACATTTAATACTACTTCATCAATAAGCGACAAAACAAAAGCGCACGGTGCATTTAACTTTAGGAGATTTCTGCGGCACACCAACTAAATGACCACGGCACACCAGTGTGCCGCGGCACACACTTTGCGGAACACTGCCATAATAGATTGTTTCTATATCCAAATATGCATGAGTCTCAGTAGAGTAAGGCACCTATCTGGCCCTTTTAAAAATCTCTAGGGAACTGTTACACCACTAGTGTAACAATTCCCTTATAAGGGTTTCTATGTTTATAATGCGCATGTTTGTTAGATAAGTATTTTATTTTATTATAGAACTTAGTTGCTAAGTCTATAGACGTCGAGCCTTAAAATGACCAGTAAAATGTTGACTGATTCTTTCTTTAAATAATTCATAACAGGCAGCGTCGGAATAGGGATAAGTAGGTAGGTATCTTACGCAAGCGGTCACACAGGTTCCTCAGAGTTCGCGAATTTGGCAACAGGTTATATTGATAACCGTTTTGTCTGACTTTTATGCTAGTGTATCCAATCTTTTGTTTAATTTTAGAATGATGATTTAGCATCTGACTTTTAATGATGTAGTTTTCTTTGTTTCTTGTACCTATACAATGTATTCTATTTCATATTATTTTGGCGTTCTAGTAATATATAAAATTATAAATATGAAATCAAATAAAATATTCATGTACAATGTCAAATTCAATAATGCCTTTAGAAACGTAATTTGCCGCATAATTTATGGTAAAACTCGTATGTACTTATAATATTATTTAAATTACATGAAATATTAAATACGAAATATTAAAATAACACTTAATAAAAACATACCTGAAGATTTAACAACAAACAAATGAGCATTTCCCACTAGAGGCAAAGGCGATGGCCCTCTCACGTTAAACCGGCGACTTTCCCGAACCAAACTTATCCAAGACACTAACAAAGCTAACACTAGAACCACAGATACTAATAACAAAATCATTTTTTTAATCACAACACAAGCACGTGCTACTCGGCCACATTCGATGAGGTTTGTAATCAAAATGCGAGTCTACAACAGGACATTGCAGACCGGTTAGCAAGATAGTAATCGGCGACAAGCTTAAAAAAACATAACATGCGGTCAATGCCACCGTACGTAATAAAAACGGATTTAAAAATGGAATACATGTGTGTTAGTTTTAGTGAAACAACAATACACACATACGTCACAAACGGGTCGCTTCTAATAAGCATCGGTAATCGTAATTAATTACGCTCGTTAATATTAGTAGGCGATGACAATGATTGTTGATTTTATTTGTACCATAACGGTTCGTACTGATGCGACCTGCCTGCCCTGAATATTATCTTAGGTCTTAGGTTTTCGCGATTACTACACATTATATATTTATTAATCCGTTTAAACTTGTTTTATTATTATCTTATCACTTGCTGTTATGTCTGTATACAAGTATGTTTACCGGTAATCACTCAGCTACAACGTGTGATAAGGTGATAGATAACTGATCAACTTAAATCATGGAACCATATGTTTAAAACTACTTTGATTCACATTCAAGCATCGATTTAATGAAAACCTCGTCCCGGTTTTTTTACACACATATTTACAAGAGTTGTGGTCAATAATACTGTGTAGGTACTTATTTGTAAATAAGAGTTAATCATTGCAGTTATACAGGGTGGCAGGTTAGACAGTGGAAATATTTAAAGGGGTCATTGTACTCATCACTATGATCAACTTTTACTATAGGACCAACCCTGAAATCGCGAAAAAAAATCAGCTGTTCCATACATTTTGTTGAGTTAGGTATGTGAACATAAATGTATGGAACAGCAGATTTTTCCACTGTCTAACCTGCCACCCTGTATAACACAGATTAATAGCTACAATTATTTATAACTCGAACAGGTAAACATAATTTGAATGACTTTTGTTGTCATTACTAATTATAACTTTAACGTAAGCAATATTTTGTTATCTCTTAGTTTTTGGAAATAAATTATCCCCCTTACTTAAAGACGCCCCTTAACTGATTACTGATTAAGTACACAACTATCCTTGACATTTGTATAACAATGTATAGAGATGACAATTGACTTATAAGCTGTTTAATTTAATCATCGTCTATAAGTAGGTAAGGGGGTATTTTGTTACACCACCATTCAGCAGTAGGTAATACCTACCTACTTCCTATGCTGAACATAAACTGCCTCTATAGACCGATGGTTTTTCGTTGGGTATCGCCGTAGTCACCATGATTGAAAAATCGGATTGATAAATCAATGTTCTTATGCATTATAGCAGCCCCGGATCTAGGGGGGGGTTAGCCGGGGCCCATGCCCCGGGCGGCAAATTCAGGGGGCGGCAAATTCAAGCTTGGTAGACGAATACACTGAGTAGTGTAATCGTCTACCAAGCGTAGTAATCGCAAAGAACAGCGCTAGACCGCTCTTTGTGCGTTCTTTGGGGGAGGCCTATGTCCATCAGCATCAGTGGGCGTGTTATGGCTGAAATTATGATGATGATAAGAAATATATTGTCGGGCGGGGGCGGCATTTTTCAGTTTTACCCCGCCTCGAAATAATTCAAGATCCGGGGCTGCATTATAGATGCGACTGACGATGACGGGAAGCTAGCCTATAGTTGCGCGATACCTACTTTATAAAATTATAATTTTATTTACTGGATATAAATAAGTATTACAGAGCTCTTATGTGTTTGTTTTAGGTAAATTCTTGTCAATTGTACCTATATTATTATTCTACATAATACAAGGTTGATTGCTATCCTACATTTTTAAACAAAAACAACTAAAAAACATGTTTTGGCAGTGGGTTGTTGTAGGTACTTACCTCTAAACTGGTTCTCAATGCTTTTTATACTTTTTTATTAATCTAACCTCCTCTGAGTGCCTCAATTTGTGGCCAGACTTAGGAAGATATTACACTATCTTAAATCTAGGATCATAAGTTGGATTATGTTGCGCCCCGCGATTTTACCCGCCGTTTAATTTAAAAAAAAAGTAGCCTATGTGTAATTCTGATGAATAAGCTAGGTATATTACTGTAAAGTTTCATTAAAATTCATTCTGTAGTTTTTGCGTAAAAGAGTAGGTAACAAACATCCGATACATCCATCCATCCTCACAAACTTTCACATTTATAATATTAGTAAGAAGTAAGATAAGATAATAGTAATAGCGTAGGAATTATCTTCAACCCTATCCTATCCCTACGCTAGACATAATCCAACAGAAACTAGGCTACAACTGCAAATCATAACATGACATCACGCCTGTATACCGAAGGGTTCGGCAGAGGCCATTATCCACCCACATCTCGCCAGATATGTTTAAGTCCCATGTACCTTATAGCAAGCGAGCCTATTGCCACCAACTGAGCACAAATCTAGACTCCGGGTGACCCGGCGAGCCCACCACTCAGTAACAGTGCCGTAACTAGCCTTTTATGTGCCCGGTGCGAACTTCTAAACCTGCACCCTTCAAAAATGTTTTGATCTGATAGTAGGACGCGTCCACACCGTATTACGCGATAAATAAATAATAGGTATTGTATGTATGCTATTTGTACCATGCATGACCCAAGACTTGGTCCTGGTCTGGTCATTTCTGTACCCCTCCAGAGTCTGCGCCCTGTGCCTGGGCACCCCTGGCACCGCCCTAGTTACGGCACTGCTCAGTAGTAGCTCTTGTGACCACTACACCAACAATACAGTTTGCAACAGACTGCAAATCGATTCATTTCTAACCGACCTTAAAAATAGGAGCACATACGTAACAACATAAAAACCGGCCAAGTGCGAGCCGGACTCGCGCACGAAGGGTTTCGTACCGTTATCTATAAAAACGGCAAAAAAAATCATGTCTGTTGTATGGGAGCCCCCCTTAAATATTGATTTTATTCTGTTTTTAGTATTTGCTGTTATAGCGGCAACAGACATACATCATCTGTGAAAATTTCAACTGTCTAGCTATCTCGGTTCATGAGATACAGCCTGGAGACACACAGACAGACAGACAGACAGACAGACAGACAGACAGACAGACAGACGGACGGAAGTCTCAGTAATAGGGTTCCGTTTTTACCCTTTGGGTACGAAACCCTAAAAACCAGCCGAATGCATACCGCATTCGGCTGGTTTTTATATTACTTATGTACCTGCTGTGTACAGCTAGTCTATTCTGTACCGACACGCCGCGTGGTATCACCACGAGAACTACCAAATTGTTTGCGAACGTTCGAGGGAGAATCTCACCGTGACATTCTACCTCGAACGTTCGCAAACAAATTGGCAGTTCTCCCGGTGAAATCACGCGGCATGTCCGTACAGATTAGACTAGCAGGTGCCCCCTCACCGGGAGCAATCGTCTGTAATGTAAAGTTACAGAGTCGAGCATTCATCAGTGAGTGAGGCGACCGAACATTACAGTACGCAACCTGTAATGCATTCGAGCATTACATCAGTGATCTTACAGTGCGCAATGTCTGTAATATCTTGATACTACCCGTAATCTGAAATGTTACATGCGAATGCTCGTCAGTCAGGGAGACAGTATTGTAACGCAATGCTCAAAATCGAATATGTATGTAACGTTACGTTACGGGCAAATACGGTGATAGCACCTTACAGTATTTCCACGCATGTTTGACCAATTTTGTTTACATCTTTAAAGCTATTTTGCTAAAACCATTTATGATGATGGGAGTTTCCATAGATGCAAATAATTATTTCTAAGTGCAAATAATTCTATTGTATGTAAATCGCTGGGGCAGTTATACCTAATTTAAAAAAAAAAAACGTGTTCGCGTGCACAAAGCACACATTTGAGTTCAGACTTCAATTGTAACTTTATACATTATAAAAACACCATGGAATGTAAAATTTTACACTTTTCCGAATCCAGTAGGTAATAAGTGACCAAGACAAACTAAGAAGTGACCTGTGTAGCCTTGTTAGTGACCTTGCTAGTAAGTAGTAAAGTAGTACCTAGTAGTTAGTAGTAGTGTAGTACCTAAGTAGGTATCTTATAAGGGAATGGTCTTCATGTTCCTAAGTATATTATTATCTTCTAAACATGAAGGTTAACACAATTAATTCATAGAAAATGTTGGCAGCCGCTGTGTTGGTGACACAATGAAATGGATAAGGTGTCGCAAACCATTGCGGTCGTCGTCGCCGCACTCCATACGTTAGGAATTTATTATTAACACCGGCACCGAGTCACAAATCTACTTAGGTACTACATCTCTATACTAATGTAGGTAATAACATCACGCTACGACCCTTAGGAGCCGAGCATCGGTGGGTGAACGTAGGTGAAACCGCTGGACACTGCTAGTCACGAATATGGATGGAGCTAACAGCAATGTAGATTCCTTTAAAATGTAGTTAAAGTAAAAGTTTGCTTGTTAAAGTCAAAATGTAAATGCTGAACCGAAATTGCCGAGACTCTCACAAGCAAATCGAAATCCATAAAAGAGCGGGCTAATTGCGTAAATCAATTTCTATCACCATAGCTTTCATATTGACAGTTCAACAACATCCATTGCGGCATTGAGCAGTTATCAGGAGTACGGACTAAGAAACATGCGTAATGGATGTCTAAATCAATGCCATGGTGATAGCAACTGAGTTACGCAATTAGGGTGCAGAATACGCGATTCTAGACATTTGCGGATGTAGGCAGGTAGGTTGAAGGTTCTCCACACCTCTACCCACTCTTCGAGGGAATACAGGCAGATAAGTATAGGAACGTCAATTACCTTGAACTGTCAACTATCACTTGAAAAGTAAGTCTTAAGCCTGCAATACACGTTGGCCGAGCTTAGACCAACGCGAGCCTAGACAAATTGACACAAGGCAAGCGCTACTGTCTAGACGTTGCATACATGTTGGCCGAGTTTAGACCAACGCGAGCCTAGGCAAATTGACACAAGGCAAGCGCTACTGTCTAGACGTTGCATACATGTTGGCCGAGTTTAGACCAACGCGAGCCTAGACAAATTGACACAAGGCAAGCGCCTAGACGTTCGACAAGTTTGAAGGAAGCCAATGCAAATGGCCAATATAGGCGAGTTTTGAGGAGACGCCCACATGATGGGCACTGTCAGTTTTTATTGTGCATCGAAACAACATGGACGACGACGTCGTAATTATCTCAGCCGCTGCTATTTATTTAATGAGCGCTTACAATTATTATGTCAGTGTATACCGCACTAAAGTTGTGAAAAAGAAACGATAAAAGAATATATATTTATAGAAAAACAAAAAACCCGACTGCGTAAAAACTAATTTTAAAAAATACGTGAAAGAATTAACCTAAATAAAAACTAAAAAGAAAGAAACAAGCCCAGTAGTTTAGAATTCTGTTAAGTAATACTAAATAACTACACAATTGAAATAGTTTTATAATCGATACACACATAAAACAAAAATCATAAATTCTAATGCAGAACAGAACGACTCACAGTCGGGGCCCCTTGGGAAGATAAGATTGGTAAAATTTAAATGGGCCCCGACTGTGAGTCGTCCTGTTCTTTCACTTCTTTCACGTATTTTTTAAAATTAGTTTTTACGCAGTCGGGTTTTTTGTTTTTCTATAAATTATAATTTTTTATTTTATACTTTTTAGTTATTCTTTGTTTTCATGTTTGTATATCGTTAATACTTGAAATAAAAACTTAAATCAATAAGTAAGAATTAGCGAGAATGATTGCTTTGTTAAACAACTTTAAATCGTTATATGTATATCTTAAACTATTATTTTAAATGAAAAATGATAAAAGGAACCTAAATATCATTTTACCTATTCAACGACACCCCACTTGACATAGTTCATCAACTTTTTTTTTTTCATTTTGACAATATGGCGTCTGGTTGTCGCTGTGGTGAATTTTGATTACTGTTATGTCTTTAGTGACACTCGCAAGGTTAAGACGAATCGATTGACGTAAGAATAAATTATCAAAATCGGCCTACGCATTTAGAGACCAAATGCGTAGGCCGATTTTGATAATTCTCGAACGCCACATAGAAACAAACATACATACATACATAGACTGATAAACACATTACCCTCCTTTGCGTTGCGCAGTCGGGTAAAAAGAAGGTGATGGATGTTAAGTATTCACAGTCGGTACGCTTGACAAGTATGTGCGACAACTGAAGATAAATTTTGTCGTCGGATTTAAAAAAGAAGACTGTTGTTTGAAAACTTGTCTTTTTAGCTTAGTTCACGTTTCTCGGTAGAGTTAGTAGAGTACCTATAGTATATTCCTTGCCCCTTGGGCTGAATCCAAAAAAGCGCTAGATTGCGCTAAATTCTCAGATTCGGCGCTAAACATGTCAAAAAACCGCTAGATCTAGCGCCGAAAGCGCTAAAATGGCAGCACTGGCGCGGACAAACATGTGAACACTATTCAGGGCAGGGCTGTCAGGTGCAAAAATGGTGTGATCGTACGACAACTACAAAAAAATCGTATGGCAAGGATATTTTGAAATAAAAGATCGTACAACCTAAAAGTACAAAGTTTTATTAAAAATAACAAAAAATCGTAGTTTTAGTAAGGAAATGCAATAAAATAATCAAAGAAAGAAAACATATTTATTTGGCACATGCCTTATGTATACCTACACAACAAAACAAAAAAAATAAAAACATAAAACTACACAATTAAAAAAACTATTAGATTTAATATAAACTATGTACAGATCGAGCGAGTCTCGCTCGAGACTGACAAGAAAAAAGGGTTTTTAACAAGTCGCAATAATTACCGAAAGAAAAAAATAATAAATTTCGTAAAAATGCAAACAAATACAGCCTTTAAATGACTCTACAAAGAGTCTTCATTCAAGTAAAAGATCTGCGTACGCGTTAGGTTGTTGGGGAATTCCCGGAAACTCATACTTGCCAGTTGAGCACGTTCGTTTCATTATGAAATGTTGCCAGATTTGCTTGGTACCTATATAAAAATCGTACATTTTCCGTACAATCTTGGTCTAGCGATCCTACATGAGTAAAAATGACAAAAAATCGTAGGAGTACGATTAAAATCGTACATCTGGCAGCCCTGACACTATTGGCTGAGTGCGCGTGAGCGCCTTTGATTTGTGCAGAAAAACCGACACCGCTCCGAAGTGAGGCAAGTGATCACGAGCGACTGCCAATTGTGGCAAGCTACGTCAAATGAGGTCTATACACGTTGGCGCTTGTCTATACTCAACCAACTAGGCAAGTGACACCGAGCGATAGCAAGTCAATGCAAATCAGCAAATATACCGTCTACATGTTGGTATTGGCCTTCACTCGGCAACGCTCGGCCAACATGTATTGCAGGTTTGATGTGTGCAGAAAAACCGACACCGCTCCGAAGTGACGCAAGTGATCGCGAGCGACTGCCAATTGTGGCAAGCTACGTCAAATGAGGTCTATACACGTTGGCGCTTGTCTATACTCGACCAACTAGGCAAGTGACACCGAGCGATAGCAAGACAAGGCAAATATACCGTCTACATGTTGGTATTGGCCTTCACTCGACAACACTCGGCCAACGTGTATTGCAGGCTTTACAAAGAAAATTAATTTGCGAATCAATAACGTTTTTTTTTCACTATAAGTACGTAAGTATCTAAGTATTCATAACTGAGTCTTTGAATTACTAAATTAATAATGAATTTTTAATACAAAACAGCTCAATTTTCAATACAAAACGTCACAATATGGCGCAAGGTCAGTCCTATTCTTATTTTGATTGCATAGTATGCCTGTGTATGTATCTAGAGTCTAGACTTTTATAGTACTTAATACGCGAATACGTACTAGACTGTTCTTATGACGCATTCGCACTTTTTCTGACCTGCATTAGAAAATTATTGAAATGTCTAGCAATATTCACAATACATGCAACATTACAACATAGTAATACTTGCAAGTATGTATTCATGAAAAGTGTAAAAATAGTGTAGCAATTTTCTCTTACCACGACAGGTAATAACGCATCTTGATGAAAGTGACGAAACAACAAAAAGAAATGTATGCGATACTATCGGTTTCTGTTGTTTTCTGTATAAAGTTCATTAGAAATTAATGCAAATTGCAACAATAAACTTAAAAGGCACTATCTTTTGTTATTCTTTTTTTATACAATCGTAAAATGGCAAAGGTATTATAGTATCATACAGCCTAATTACGGAGGCCTTAGCGTGTGCCAACAAAATACGTTGTAACATGGCGCAATGAGGCGCTCAGTATACAAGTAACGTGCAAACTACATGTCAAGCATGCCTGATTTGTAGCTTAGTTACTTATAGTCACTTATAGTTATTCAGCCCGCAGTGTATTATTAAAGAACTAATGCATCATAAGAGGAAATATTAATTTATCTTATTAGTATAATTATTAGGAAGTGACTCCGCGACCGCCGCCGTGACCTGAATTTGCAGCCGGCGGCGGTTGCTAAATTGGCAGCCGGCGCTGACTTTTGAAAAAAGTGGGAAATGGGGTTGGCAATTTGGCATAATTAAAAAAAGATTTCATGTTTCATTTGAGTAACATACCTAACTAGGGTCCAAGAGCGACCGAAGCGAGCTCGGGATCTTGGACACCCCGACACGGACAGGTTAGGTTCGAAGGGGTTGACGGGGGCTTCAGTGAGCGAGCAAAGCGATCGAACGAAGCCCCTGTCAACCCCTTCGTGTTAGGTTACTTTTAACCTCGCAGACAGAAATAGGAGCCCCGCGTAGCGGGGCTACGTCGAACACCTCCCTCCCCCTTGGAAGTCCAAAAAAGTTGTATTTTGTTTTACATTGACAACTGTAATTTAAAAATCAATCTAAGGTAGATAATTCCACTTAAAACACGGCAACATTAATCTGCTGCTACGGTAGTTTGCAATTATTTTCGTCTGGTATCACTGTTACTCCAAGTCTACTCTGGTTCCCAACGGCGTTATTTTTTGAAGCCGCCGCCGGCTGCGGAGGCGCTCCCTAATTATTATCCGACTAGGTAGACAACAAATGACAAGTAAATGTTTGCTTTACCTGCGTTTATGTTGCATCATAATTATTTCTGTTCTAAGACATAAACCCAGCCAGTTCCTACTCATTAACACAAAAAACCGGCCAAGTGCGAGTCGTACTCGCGCACCGATATTTTATGTCTCACAGTTTTCGACTTATGATGAAAAATGTCTGAAAAAATACCATTCCCCCCCCCTTATCTCCGAAGTTTGCGGAGCGAAAAATCTGAAATAATTAGAATTGATAGGAATTGATCCAAATATTGCACCAAAAATAAAACGATGTTCCTAACTATTACAGTTTTTTTCGAAATCATCAAAATTCCTTGACAAACAAACTTACTTATGCGGTCCGGTTTTTTCCACTTTATACGCCCAAAACTGATACGGAGCCCTCGGTGCGCGAGTACGACTCGCACTTGGCCGGTTTTTTCTCAATGTTTTCCCACACTATAACTCCTGTACCTATCGGAGGTGCATTTACAAACACTTTCGCATATACAAACAGCCAGACCTGTACCCCTATCATGAGTTTTTTTGACGAATAGTTTCGTTAACGTAAGCATATTTTGAATTTAAAATTCAGCAGTCCTGGAACATTTTGATAAAATTTTATACAATTTGCACATTTAAAAAAATACAGAGAAATTAATTAAGTATTTAATTTATATAAATATTGTGTAACAATCGTGTATTAATTCAAAATATGCTTACGTTAACGATACTACACGTCAAAAAAACTCATGATCGGGGTCCTACTGAAAGAAATATTTACTTCGTGCGGGCATCGAAATCGCCACACGTCGCGCAGCAGCCAATTGCTCAGCCATTGCGACAACCGTGCCGCCTAATTAGTGAAAAAAGTAAAAGATTTAAACTTTTCGCGTTTGCACCAATAAAGTTTGAAACTTTAAACCATCTGAATAAGATGTCTTGAATTCAAGTTATTTGGGGATGTTTATACAAAACCCCTGCTCAGACGACTCCGTTAATAATGTCGCCCTATAACCCATAACCACGTTTATGAGTCAGCCCTTAAGTTTTACGATGTCTAGTAAATTGAATGAAGTGACTCGTGGATTGTATGCGGTGATAAAACAAACAAAATGTTAGGAATATTCTGAGCGTGAGCGCGAGGAATTGCAAGCTGATTGAAAAAGAGGTATTTTTAAGTTATTTAGAGTATAATTTGTAATGGATAAGTAAAGTATCGCTTACTTGCACCCACGAATATCTTAATATTTTATATATAACGAAAAAGAAATGCAGTGTTTGTAGACTGCTCGTAGGGAAATATTAAAAGATGCTTTTGATAGTGTTTAGTCTACGACTGTATAAGTTAGCTTGACGTTTTTTTTTAAGAACTGTAGATAGGAATATTACGAAAATCATATCGACCTATTTAAAAGACTTGCCAAACGCTTAAGAGAGTCGTTCAAAAAGCTTTACCTAGTTTCAGTAGCCAGCAGAAAACATGTCACGTTTTACTTCCCCTAGTGGCTACAGCACTAATTAGGCTACTCGGAGTGGGAAACCAGACTACTTCGAATTAGGAACACCGTTATTTTTTTCTTTTTTTTACTTTAAATTCTTAGAACCGTTTTGATATTAGACATTAACGGCCGTACCACAAAAAAGATAAACACGTGTTCAAAACGAATGCTACCAAAAATAATACGCACTTGTTTTAGTACTAACTTGTCTAAAACAAGTGTGTATTATTTTTGGTAGGTAGCATTCGCGTTTAACACGTGTTTATCTTTTTTGTGGTAAGGGTGTAATTATATTAGACTTACCTAACAATTCCTTTTTCCCTTCTTTTAATGGTAGGTACTAACTAGGTACAAAAGCCATCGATTTATGAAAAATCTACTTTTGTATTGCGTACTTTTTGCAGTTTATGTAAGTACTTCAGCACTAGACCTAGGTAGGTAGGTATATTAAAGTATCATAAAACAAGGCATTAACGAATGTCTACTGTCGTTTCAATGTAAAAGAAAGACATGGTTTTTCGTGTCCAGTGAACACTGAAATGTGTAAAAACATCCCATTAGATAGGTCTAGGTACATACCTACTCTCTCATTGTTCTTTATTAGAACTGCATTAGGCTGCATTTCCACCAGAGATATGTGCGAGGGATGTGTTTGTTAAGAACCAATGGAATCGCTTCGTTTACCCGAGACGAGGTAAATGAAGCGATTCTATTGGTTCTTAACAAACACATCCCTCGCACACATCTCTGGTGGAAACGCAGCCTTAAGCCCGTCACAAACGTAGCTATAATAATATATTAATATATCGGTATAATGTATTGGTGATGTCATAGAAATATATAGTTGCGTGTGTGGTCACTCGAAAATTTATATAGAAAATATGTCGTAATATGCCTTGCTATGATTCATATTAATATATATATTATAGCTACGTCTGTGACGGGCTTTAAGCGTAACGTTTTACCATAATGTAAAACTGTGGTTTTACAAAGGAGCGAAAGGAGGATGAAAGAAACTAAAGAGCTGATCCTACAGAAAACAACCGCAGTCACGAGCAGGCTGATTAAAAAAATACTGTAAAAACCTCCTTTGTAGTTCCAAGTTCGAATAGTACGCACGGCTACAGATCAAGCTATACATTTCCAGTATAAGCTGATCTCGCATTGTATAGGATTTCCTTACAGTGAGCGGTCAATGTAAACTGGGAATGTATAGCTTGATGTGTAGCCGTGTGTACAAGACGTTTGACTAGAAAATGCATTGAGATCGGCTTACAGCTACGCAGTTAATGGAATTCTGAAGTGTTTCAGAAGTGATTTTGTGACGTTTTCTAGTTTGTGTAGGTAAGTATTTTTTGTGAAGTCTTGTAGGTACCTAGATGTTACTCAACAATAGTCAACACTTCAACAGTTAATATTTACATGACAGACTATTAAATCGGCTTAGAACGTGCGTCGAGACAAACTCTTGTAAATCGTTATTATTAGGTATAGAATAAACTGTCTCAATTGTCGGATGAATAATACGTTGGTATTTGTGATAGGTACCATGTGGATACTGCAAATAAAAGATATTAATTTACTTATTATAGGTTTAGCACTTTGATTCACGCTCGCGGACCACAACTTTTGGACCAAAGTGGTCCGCGGACCACTGCACCGGTCTGGAACCACTGCTCGTAGTGCACCTAAATAATTAGGTCCGCAGTCCGCACCTGCCAATCGGGCAGTCTGGGTGCCCGATTTCTATTATTTTATATTATTTATATTTATTTATATGATAAATGATAAATGATATTTATTTTGTAAATAGGTTAAAAATAACACTTTTACACGTCAAAACATTTTTTTAAGCTAGATGAGTTCGGTGTTTCCTATATGACTACCTTTGAGAAGAAACACCGAAACAAACTCAAAGGTTGATGTCTCTTTTAAAGTCCAGACAATTAAGATAAATTGTGTAAGAACCATGCAGGTTAGTCTGAAATGGCCTTTAGAGGAAAGAGCCATACAGATTTGAGTGGACCTGACCTGACTGTGCACGCATGTGCCGGGTATCGTGGTAGCTCAACCCAGACTTAGGGAGCTCAACGACCCGACGAACATTACCATCAGAAAGGACATTTGGGTAGGCCCCCTAAAGTAGGTACTCAAACTGTCAGACTGAGCTTGAGATCTATAACAGTAACATAATAACCCACATAGTACTCACATTTACAATAATTATAATCAATATATTACATCATTATTATCACATTCAATGTCATTTTGTATATAAATTGTTTCAAAAGGAAACATTTAATGTCAAAGTGTATATAGAAAAAATATATAAAATCAAATAAAAGAGCAATAATTTAGTGGTTATGTCAATAGTAGTATTGGCCCATGTATGTATTGGAACAGCTCAATCCCAAGCCTTTTTGTCCTCCATATAATCTTTAACACTATAAAAAGCTTTATGACAAAGTTTTCGCTTTATTAATGATTTGAATTTATTAAGGCTTAATTTTTGAATATGGCTAGGGATTTTATTGTAAAAGCGTATACTTTGGCATTTAAATGTGCCACTTATTTTCTGGAGCCTCGTGGCAGGAACAACAAGTCTATGTTTGTTTCTAGTATTAATATTATGAATATCACTATATTTAGTGAAGAGATTAATATTTTTATGTGCATACAATAGATTTTCATAAATGTACTGAGATGGAACAGTCATTATATTAATATCTTTAAATTTCTCTCTGAGTGAATGTCTGGGACTTAACTTATAAATTGATCGAATAGCTCTTTTCTGCAAAATGAAAACAGTCTGTATGTCGGCGGCATGTCCCCACAACAGAATACCGTACGACATGACACTATGAAAATAACTGAAGTATACTAAACGGGCAGTCTCAAGATCAGTTAAATCGCGAATCTTTCTAACGGCGTATGCTGCAGAGCTAAGCTTTTTCGACAACTTATCTATGTGTGGTCCCCACTGAAGCTTAGCATCCAATGTTATACCTAAGAACACTGTGGTATCCACAAGATTCAGCTCCTCACCCTTCACTAGTACACTAGTTTTCACCTGTCTAACGTTAGGTGTCGTAAACTTAATACATTTAGTTTTCTTTTCATTCAAAAGTAAGTTGTTAACATTGAACCAGTGCACTATTTTTGAGATAGCGCTATTTACATCGTCAGTAACCAGCTGCTGACGTTTAAGTTTAAACAAAAGTGAAGTGTCATCTGCAAACAGTACTATCCCATGATTGTCCCTTATAAGGAAGGGTAAGTCATTTATATAAATAAGAAACAAAAAAGGGCCAAGAATTGAGCCCTGTGGTACTCCCATTGTTACTACAGACCCGGGTGATCTTTTACCATTAACATCCACCTTCTGAATCCTATCACTTAAGTATGAAGTAAGAAGATCCAAAGATGAGTTCCTTATGCCATAGTGGTACAGTTTCCTGATTAATGTTTCATGAAGAACACAATCGAATGCCTTAGACAAGTCACAAAAAATACCCAAAGCATCGTGTGAATTCTCCCATGAATCAAAAATATGTCCTAAAAGTTCAACACCGGCGTCAGTTGTTGAACGACCCCTCGTAAAGCCAAACTGTTTGTTTGTAGCCAAATTATTGGCTGAACTATTTAATGAGTCATTGGAACATTGCTCAATAGAAGCAATTTGTTTAGCCAAATTTTTGGCTGTAATAGATAAAAAATAGGATAGCGACACAGCTATCTGTCTTTTAAAATATTTTGATAAGTAATACATACGACATATGATATCTGTCTGTTGTCAAATAAAAGTTTTTACCAACATAATTGTTGGTGTCAATTACATGAAATAAATTATCATTGAATGTCAAATTATGTAATGTCTTATTCAATTCATATCTAATTAGGTTTTCTTCCTGTGGCAAACTGTTGCTATAAGGGAATGTGAACATCACAATTTTTCTTAAATTAAGTTTACTTAATGTACTATGATATTTTAGTAATTCACTTTTATTCACATTACCCCTATTGCCTATAAAAATTAACAGTGTAGTGTCCTGGCTAAAATTACAACTAATAATTTTTTTCATTATGTCAAACAAAGAACAACCAGGCATACAATAGTTTAAGATAGAGTGTCCCGCATATTTTTGTGACAACAAATAGCCTAAATCCTTTCCAATTTCATCACTCAGCATTACAATATCATGTTCTATATTATGTTGTTTACTATGTTTAGGTGAACTATTAGTACTAGAAAAAGATAAACTTGCACATGACTGCGGTAAGGAGGAATCACATATTGTCAACGAATGGTCTGGTGAGAGCTTGTTAGTTGGTGATTGACAATGCTCACAGTTGTTTGTTTGTGAGTTCACCAGTTCATTCATCGCCAACACATACTCCTTCATAAGTTTTTCAGAGCCATTGTATTTATTAGTCATTAAACTAAGTTTTTCCTCAAGATGTTCAAGTTCACACTGCAGGTTATCTGTGTCAGTTTTGTATTTTCTAGTACATTGTTCCAAGTTGGAAGAATAGATGTCTAACTGTTTAAGTACTTGCAGCCTTTCTCTATTTAGTTTTACATTTTTAATAAAAAACTTTTGTCTTTTAACTAATTTTTGAGTTTTTATTATATATTTGTTAATTTTAATGTATTTTTTTAATTTATTTTTACTGCAATTAACAACCCTCACATATATATACATATATACACATATCACACATATATATATTTTCTATAATTTCCCATACCTACTGCCGCAACCTGCTCCTACGAGTAGTGCCCAGTCTGCCGTCCGCACCCTGAATACCTACTTATAAATAGGTATCTACCTAACAATAACAATGTTTATGCAACTTGAACAAAAAAAAAAAAGCACCTAGGTGAATTGTAAACCTCCTCCTATTGAAGTCTGTTAAAAGTATAAACCGCCAACCTATCTCCCTTGTTTCTTTATTCCATGTTTCTGAGACAATGTTGGAAAATTACAATGACGTCACTGACATAATGAACCACGCCACCCGCAAAGTTTAATTTACCCCGAGAAAGATCACTCGCGAAACGCAATGATGAGATAAATTCAAACTCGGAGACAAAGGTCATAAAGGGAAATTACTTCGGATGTTATAAGCACTTCATTACACATAACGTTTGGTTGCGGCTGGCACCTCCGCGGCCTCCGACCTCACTAGTACCTAATTTGAACAAACTTTAACACTGTTAAGAGGTGTTAATGTGCGTACTTTTGTCTTAATTGAATTGAATTGAATGTTAGGTGACACACAATATTTTCTCTATTAATATTGTATGCGAGCACATAATAGCTATGGTTATACCTAGTTTGTATATCTAAGTTGCAATCAAAACCTAGGTAGGTACCTCAGATCATAGAAACAAGGAGATGTGCCAAGGCGCTATCGAGCTTGATGCCTGATCTTGAGCAAATTGCTCATACGCGCTGGCGACGAACCGAACACGATCGATGGTATAAATACAGTGTTTTAGTTTAGTGCTAGTGTTGAGTGACGATTAACAGTGTTAGATTGAGGGTGTGCGGAATGTTCAATGCGTGGGAGATCTTTTTATTCACAAGGAGCGCTTAATTATGCGCGTAATTGTGTCGAAAAATGTACTAAAAGTGGCATCAGTTGTTCCTGTACTAATTTGCTATGATGGCATATCTCCTTGTTTCTATGATCTGAGGTACCTACCTACCTTAAAAAATAAACGCACTTAAATTTTGCTAATTACCTACTGTAGATAAATCTTTTGCACGTGACTGTACACCAGTCGCTTTCCTTCTGTAGGTTCGAGATCGTAAACCTACATAAAATTTCGCCTGTATTCAGGCTAAGTTTGTTTATGAAGGAATTTTGCTGATTTAAAAAAAAAACTGCTAGTTAGGGACATCGTTTTATTTTTGGCGCAATATACCTACCTACATTTAAGTAGGTGAATTTCTATCAACTGTAATTATTTCAGATTATTCGCTCCGCAAACTTCGGAGATAAGGGGGGGGGGGGAGGGTATTTTTTATATGCAGCTGTGGCAAATGAATTTTGGTACGGAACCCTAAAAAACGCGGGCAAGACCGTGTCAGACCACGCACGGTCTAGTGTTCCGAAGCAAGAAGTATTTCGATCTTCCAACCGCAAATTTAAGTTTGTATTTCATGATATTATTATGAAATACAAAATTATTTTTGCGGTTGTCAAACTCAAAACTGAAAAATAGTGAATATTTCAAAAACTAATTTATTTATCTTGTTCAACTAATCGGAAGTATTTATTCTTTTCTTTTTTTTCTTTTCATTGATTAAATGATTAGACAATTCGATTTCGATTCGAAACCAATGTCGATAGAATTTTAATTTAAAATAAACTCATAAAATGCCTCCGTTTAGTTTAATAATGAGTGACCAACACTTTTCAATATTCAACTCGATTGATCCAACCCAATGAGTATGAAATGTCGGGCTTTGGATGGTAAGCTTTAATCTCAAAAGACCATGTTCCAAAATTAGTTCTAAAGTTACGAGTTCCGAAAATTCAGTTGTCCTTGTCAATATTAATTGTCTTTGTCGTTGATGTTGTTGACATTGACAAAATGATTGACATGACTCATGACAGTATCATTCTGAATGCCACTGTCACTGTCACCAGTGTTGCCAACTTAGTAGATTTTCCACTAAAACTGGTGGTTTAGACCTCTTTTTCAGCGGAGGAATTTTGTTTTTAGTGGCTGGTGGTTTTTGCTAGTGGTTCTGGTTTAGTTTATAACAGTTAGTGGTATGGAAAACATTATCCACTAACACGTAAACGATGATTTTGTTATGAAAAGGATTTTGTCACAAGGTTTCGAGTAGTTTCGACATAATGATGAAGGTAATACTGGATGTAGATGCAGGCATCCCTTCCCCTCTCCAGGGGTACTCCAGATAGTTTTTCACTTATCGCAAATGTAGGTACTAATTAGTACGAGTTATTTTTTGGAGTATGTACTTAAGTTTTTTTTAAATGATTCTGTCTTTTTGTGGTTTCTCCTAAGAAGCGTATTACGAAGGGGTTTCAAATTTCACATGAGTCGGACGAGACTCGGTAGCTCAGTTGGTTCAGAGCACTAGCCACGGTTCGGCAGAGGTCCCTGGTTCAAATCCCGCTCGGGTCATATGATTTTTGAGTATCACTTAAATATTTAATAACTGGTTTGAACAGTTACTTTTAGCGGATATGGCAGAAAAAAGTTGGCAACACTGGCTGTCACCACCACGGCACCACATCAACAAAAGTATACAAACTTTTGATAATTAAATTCAATTTAATATCAAATATTTAACTGAGTTATTGTTGTATGTGGATTAACTATTTCCGAAGCTATAAGCCACTGTTATTTTCCTTCTCTTACTAGCAGCTAATAGTCATTTCTCTCAAGAACATAACCTTGAAGACAACAAACAGCCTGAAAATGAAGATATCAGAGGTAACTTGGCATTTAATTAGTATTTTATGATTTCTGTCTTATTACTCGCTTAATTTAAAAGTTATGTTCATACGTTTAGTAAAAATTGCCACACGATAACATAACCTCTACACATACCATTTGATTTATTTATTGTTCTGAAATTATAACTTACGAACTTATTTTAGTGAAACCTGGTTTATAAAACAGACCCATAGGGAGACTCTCTTACCAGATTTTCTTAAATAGTTGTGTATTTACCAAGAAAATCTCCACCTCTAAGAAAACGATATGATTTGTCAATAGTTCTTTAAATATTTCAGCTCCCAGGCGATGAAGATTCGGGTCCCACATGCAGAACATATGTATTCCAAAACGAGTCACACACGTTAGGAAATGCATTAAAATGTATCATCAACAGATAGTGAGTTCTTTGATTTTTGTATCTTATTTTCAGCCGTTTACTGTATTCATAGTCAGTTTACCTTTACTGCCTACTATATCCTATTGGATATATTAGATTGTGTATTAATATTATTTATGACCACAATATGGTAGTTATTATCATACATGGAAGTCATTACTGTAATTCTTAGTTGCCCTCTTGTACCTTTTTATACTCAGAGCAGTGTTACATGGTACCTTTTCCTTGTAGCAGATGCAGTGTTGGAGCAAAACTTAACCAATTAACATTATTGTTATATTGTCCACAGTGAAGATGTAGATTTCTGTGGCTACACTGTACCACATCCAGCTGAATCCAAAATGCACTTCAGGATACAAGCAAAAGAAACACCAGCCTTAGAAATACTGAAAAGAGGTTTGAAAGACTTAGAAAAAGTATGTGATCATACAATAGATTTATTTGAAAGAGAAGTAAAAGATTTTAGCAAAATGTAAACATCCTTTTATTTTGTTCCTTCTGCCTACAATTAGGTAAGTACCTAATAGTATTATTGCGCAAATTAAAATAACATTAGTGTTACTGAAAAAAAAAAATCTCACACAGTGTTGCCAGATCTATTTTTCAATTTACCCTAAGCTCCGTTAACTTTTACCCTAGATTTGCAGTGTCATTGGAAAAAATACCCTAAAAATTATTGTTTTAAAATGAAATAATTGTATTGCACGGTTTGATGCTCACCATTCGGGAAACGGTATGCTCATATTGTTACTCAAATAATAAAGAAATCTATCAGTTATTGTACCTACTCTACCTATTCAAAAACGGCCGAAGCTATTCATATTAAAGTCCGTGCCTTCAATAAAGTCCTACGGAAAAAAACTGATAAGTACTAAGCTTGTAAGTTCCGCTTTTGTCTTTTGTTTGTTAGTTTTCAGCGATATCAGCGCCGTGTATAATAGACTTCAGTAGTGGCGCAGACTTTTTTTATAGCATAACATTTTCTTACGTAGTGTTATGACAAAATACCCTAAATAGATAAAAAAGTACCCTAAATAATTTCATACCTTAAAAATTTCCCTTCGAGTTCAGTTTTACCCTAAATCTAGGGAAAATTACCCTAAGGTAGCAACACTGTCATAACTTTGTAAGGCGTTTTAGAGACTACATTCCACTACGGTGTTTACCGAACTGTAAAGTAACAGAAATATGAAATATACACCTGCCGGCCTAGCATGACCACGATAGAAACAGGTTTTGTCTACAGAAGAATAGACAAAGTGACAGATTGTAGAAACATGTCTACGTTTTATGCATAAAACGGTAAAACGTCTCTACAATCTGTTACTTAGCCAGCTATTCTTCTGTAGACAAAACCCGTTTCTATCGTGGTCATGCTAGGCCGGCTGCATTGGAGCTCTAGGGTCAGTAAAATAAAATATTCTACTAGATATATGCAATAGCACTGGCAAGATGCCGCTATTAGGTTACTTAAATGCTTCTAGTGGCGCCATCTATGAAATACCTCTTGGACAGTCAAAGTGATAAGAAAGAATCCTAGAGCAACTGGTAGTTGGGATTCATTTTTGTAGTGTGTTATCTATGTTCATTTGGTCATTCCAGTTCAGGTAGATTCTATGTGACCCTACTGGTTTCCGCCTGCGTGCTATTCCAGACATCTATTTCATCCAGATCCATTCAACTGTTCTGGGTGTGATTGAGTAACAGTAAACAAAACAAGCGTACCATACAAACTTTCCGCATTTATACCATTAATTAGTACAGATTTGAGATATAGGTATAACTATAGGTAATCATACTAATGTCTAAAGCTAAAAATGTACCATGAAGATGTACAAATGAAAAAGCAGGTGTAAAATAAAAATAAAATGTCAGATATTATGTAGTCATTTTTATTTCAGTTAATTACAACTGTCTTTAGGCTTTGAACTCAGAGTAAGGTGACTTGGTCAGTGGGATGTCCCTCCACAAGTCAGGAGTAAGATAGGCATAGGTCTTGGCAATAGCCGCATAAGTAGCCTTTGCGAAGTTGCCAAGGGTGCCAGTGGAGCCACGAGCTGATGTGTAGCAGTCCTGGACACCAGCCATCTGAAGCAGCTTCTTGGGCACTGGAGCTGACACAATACCAGTACCACGAGGAGCAGGGATCAACCTCACGGTAACGGAACCACACTTTCCGGTGACCTGAAAAGATAAGTTTAAAAAAAATTAACAACAGAGTAGTAATAATTTGCTCAAATGATCATGAATAGCATGAATCAGACGCGTTAACGAACTTCATTGGAAAAACCTCAAGAGGATACCACGAATGAAATGATTATCAGTTTCATCATTAAAATTAAAGTCAATGTAGCTTTAACACAAACAAAATCACAAATTACCTTGCACGGAACTGTGTGGGGCTTGCCTATCTTGTTACCCCAGTATCCTCTGCGGACTGGCAGGACTGACAGTTTGGCAAGGATGATAGCACCACGGATGGCGGTGGCGACTTCCTTGCTGCACTTCACGCCCAGACCGATATGTCCGTTGTTATCGCCGATAGCCACAAAGGCCTTGAAACGCGTACGTTGACCGGCACGGGTCTGCTTCTGTACAGGCATGATCTTGAGGACTTCATCGTTGAGAGACGGGCCGAGGAAGAAGTCGATGATCTCGAACTCTTTGATGGGCAGAGAGAACAGGTAGATACTCTCGAGTTTGTCGATCTTTCCCTCGCGTACGAGACGGCCCAGCTTAGTTACAGGCACCCACTCTTTCTGGTCTTCCTTGCCGCGTCCACGGCCGCGACCGCGACCGCGTCCACGACCACGAGGACCACCACGACCTCTATCGCCACCACGAGACCCAAAGCCGCCGCGAAAACCGCCACGTCCACCGGCTGGAGCAGCGTCCGCCATTCTGTGGATAAGGTTACAATATTAGACGCGTGGTATAAAATCAACGCAAATTATGCCTTTGATTTGTGAAATCAGACGCGTTAAGGCTATCACCGTGTAAACACTATAGTAGATACCACGAATGAAATAAGGTTTAGTGCTCATCATTGAAATAAAAACCACGTGGTTGTTTCGTTCACTTGTAAAAACACTACAAACAATTAAATCTAACGTAATGAATGTTAATTATATTTATTGGTTTGATTTCATATTAAGTAATCCTAACTAAACTCAATTTAAATTCCACTCCAAAAAATAAATAATTTTAACTTACGTTGAACTGTGAGCGCAGTGAGACAGTCAAACACAAAATGGCCGAAGAATTTGCGTTTTTGACTTTTGTTCCGGCCAGCAGCGTTGGTTGATTGGTTGGCTTTGTCTATGGGTAATTTTTTTTTAGGTTTTGATACCTGGTATTTTTGCCAACATTATTATTACACGAAACGAGACATCTCTAACGGCTTTCGATACATATTCTCAAGTGTGAATTAATATTTTTCTCGTACTTTGGCACAATAGACGAAATGATAATTATATTATCATCATCATCATCATCATCATCAGTTTATACCAATATTAAATTATCCTGAATACTTAGCAAAGTTGGCATTTTGGCATTGAAGTTAGCTCTGCCCGAAGGCCCTAGATAAGTTACTTTTCTGTTAGCGTTAGCATCAAACGCTACGGATAAAATGTATGGCAAGTTGGAGTTGGAGAGTCACGTGACTTTTCCGCAGGTAATGTCATTGCCATACATTTTGTGCTTATCGTTTGGCGTGAACGCTAACAGAAAAGCAACTTGTCTAGAGCCTCTGACCCCTGCCACTTTAGCGTGCTAATATGCTAACGCTAAGGCCACGCCGCCACGGGACAGTATAATTAATTGTTTTGATTGTTACACAATTTGCCGCGTCTGCCGCTCGACACCGTGGCATGCGCCGTACTGTTTTCATACATTTGTTTGAGTCGCCCGCCACACCGCCCGATGCTCGTGCGACTCGCTCGGCAATTTTCGCTGGTCGTCCCGCCGATCGCTGCTACGCGTGGCATGCACGCCCCAGTACTTCCATACATTTTAGTCGCAATACGATCCGCCGTTCGCACCGCGCGAATTTTCGATGCAGCGAATGTACCGTGTCCAAACCAGAGCGCCTAACATGCGCGCCGTGACAAAATTTTGTCGACGCTTTTATCGTGCATTTGTCTCGTTTTCGCACGAGTAAGAGTGAGACAAAACAGTCGAAAAAATTTGTCGCGGCGCGCATGTTAGCCCTGCATAACTCCTGTTCATGACTCGGGTTCTAGACTTTAGTACCTATCGTAGCATAACTTGAAGAGACTTTTTTATGCACCAGTGTGCAATAATAAAAACTTTGTAGGTACGTAAATAATAAGGTGTAAAATACATTCATGCATAAAAAATAAGTATGTACCTAGGTGCTTAAACATCAACATTTAATAGTAACAACTTCAAATTCATCTCGAGTATTATCTAGTACGACGAATGGAAACGTTGGAATTCCATGGCATGCAGCGCCATATTGCCCGGTTTTTGTTAAAGCTATTACAGCTCCCATGAAACCGGGGTAATGTGCTGCTATTCTTTTGATTGCCGTATGCGCAGCATCTGTAGGTGACGCCCCACGACGCATTTCTTCTACTGCTAAAAAGCTGAAAAAATGCGAAACACAACTTACAATGCTTTAGAAAAATAAGTATTTATTCTAAGTATGTACATTCATTTATGCTATTCAGCGTATGGATATAACTACTGGATCTATGTCAAGCCTTCTACTGCTTACCTCGGCAAAAACCGGAGCATGATGTCACCATCGCCGGTAGCCGCGGCACCTCCTACTTCATTGTCAGCGTAGGCCCCCGCTCCAGGTATAGGAGAATCCCCAACTCTTCTGATAACAAAATAAAATACTATGAAAACGAAACTGTTCTTGTACACCCAAATTCATACCAATTAACGAAATAATTAAGGACGAAAATGAGTATTTTCCCCCTTAATTATTTCGTTAATTGGTAAAGACCCCCACTATTGGGGCGAACCTAATGCCACTAACCCCTCAACTGTTTCATGCTGGACTCGTAAAACGCTATTTAGCGTTTTACACTTGCGTAAACGCTAGCGTTTTACGAGTCCATCGGTTCGGAAAGTAGATAACCGAACAAGTGCCATTTCCGACACGGAAGCATATCGAATGGTTGTGAATAGCTATGCTGTAGTTTGCAAAAAACGAAAGAAAATTTGAATTTCGCGGGCTGTCTAGGCATCTCCCTTTACGGTAAGGGAGATGCCTTGGAGGAATAATATACTGGAGTTAGGGCGTTTGTGCACTTCAGACGTTTTCAATTCGTATTCGGTTTTTTACGGATTGTTAGCCAATAGGCCTGCAGAACGATCCCCACCACTTTTTAAAACGTATTATAAAAATAACGGTCCGTGAAAAACGTGCTGTAAACGTGTAATGCACAAACAGCCTATGTCTAACCGTGGTGGAGGCTTTTGACAGTGATACAGTGACGTTACTGTAAAGTACACCGCGCATTGGCGCAATGTTTCGATACAGTGACGTGACTGAACCAGTGTTGCCAACTTAACGGATTTTCCGTCAGATCTAACGGATTAGGGTCAGGCACTAACGGGAGGAAATATATTTTGACGGCTAACGGATTTTTTAACGGAAATAATTGTCCAGAAAAGTCATTATTATGATGCTAAAAATGATGGTGAAAAGGTCATATTACATTTAGTGGCATTCAAATGTTTATGCTTCGGGACTTCCTGGATAACGTCTGGTTAGAAACATTTAGCTGTGAATTATTTACAATACAAGCAACAGTGTCAGCAAGCTTAAAGCGTATTCTTTACTTTGTTTAAAACATATTAGATTTAGTTTGATTGGTATTTCATAATAAATTAATATAATCTTAATTTAATTACTAAAAACTAATTTTAAATGATGATTTTACTGCATCTTTTGTTTGACGGATTTTATTGACGGGAAAAAAATAATTCGGATTTTTTACGGAAAATACCAACCTGCTCAACGGAATTCTGAAATTATTGTTGGCAACACTGGCGTCAACCAGTCAACTCTTCCCTAGTCACGCAACTAATACAAATCCAGAACCGCACACAAACAAAAAACGGCCAGCGGCTTCCGCTTTATGTCCTTAGGCTTCAGTCTATAGTATTCTATGTCTATTGGAGATGCTCTAAGGCCTCTAAGGCAGCCCGCGAAATTCAAATTTTATTTCGTGCCTTACCACAATAATTTTATTATGATTCTTTGTTGAAGATATAATACCTAGAGTTAGTTTTAATTTATGAAACAATTACCCAGGTATTTTGTATTTGGCACCATTGGTTGAAGTGCCAGCTGCTACATCGCCCTTGCTATCAACAGCAACCATTCCAATTGTATCATGATTATATTGATCCACTATCATCTGTACTTCAGGGCGTATATCTTGCGATTTTTTCTTTTTAATCTCATGATAAGGGCCACAGTATTTACTAGGATCTGGCTTGACACCCTGAGATTAGATAAATAAAATATTTTTATGTATATCTTGGTATGTAGATACTCGAAAATCTATGAAGTGTTGGAAAAAGGTCATAAGTTTTATAACAATTTAAATTATTTATTCCATGCAGTATTAGATCCGGGGGGCTAGAAAGTTCTTGCCCCCAAGTTTTGAGAGATTCATTTTCAGAATAGTTAATGCTTTAGTGTTTTCATTTCTAATTCATAAACTCAAAATAATACTACTAAATAATACAATAAACACTCAGCCCCCAAAAATAAATCCAAGATCCGCCACTGACCATGGGTGTGTGGATAGAGGAGGATTTTGAAGGCACTTTAGTGTGTGGAGGCTCCCAATTAAAGCATGACTCTGTACTCATTTTGAATACCTTACCATCCAAAAGTTAGGTTGGCAGTGGTTCTCATTGTGCCACTTCATCCACAGCTGTTTAGATTCAGTAGTAGTCAGAGACTCTTCATAGAAGCCCATCTGGACAGCAAACTGCGTCGCCAGTTCGCCAGCAAGGAACGAATGTTTTGTGTGGTCTAGAACATGGCGTGCTACTGATATTGCGCTTTTTATCCTGCGTAAAGCTCCTACAGCACCCACATTCATAGTTTTTCTAGAAAAATGTGGAAAAGGAATATTGAGTTAGTATCCCGAAAATTACCAGTTTTCATAGCAGGATAGTGCTGCACTGCATCATACAATTTTTTTGTCATAGAAGACCATGAAACCAGAATAATATAAATAAAATTATGTTATGTCTATGAGACATTTCTGATATAAGTTAGAACTACATACTGCATAATATTGAAAATATTAAGTCTTATGTGTTGTCAAATTGCTATTGTAGGTAATTTTATGAAATTATGAAAACTCAACTCAACTTTTTTCAATGACAACAAAATATTTAGGTATATTATTTAGTACCCATCCATAATAAGTGCGTCCAGTGTTGTCTCACTGTTCTCATCTGGGCTTCCTCCATACCCTACTGTTCCATCACACTGCTGAACTTCACATACTGAAGCACCTTGTTCTATGGCATCTAATGCTATACCTCCTTCTTTAAGAACCTCCCAGGCTGCAATCAATAAAAGAAAAAAAAACTATTAATTGCTAAGGAAACAATGGACATAGATACCTGGGTCAGAGAGTCGCCTTAGCTACCGTCCTCAAGCTATAATGCCATTATCCAACATCTGGTCAACTATCGTTTTTTGATGTCAGCTTAATCAGCAAGATTTTTTTAATTTTGTAACTTTAGAGAACGGTGAAACATAGAATTAATTAAAATATTCTGTGAAGTTTGAAAACTGTATTTTTAAATGTATACACCTGTCCTACTTGATATTGAGATCGGTATCGGTAAGGCAAAAAAAAACAATTAAATTAATGAATTGGAACTATCTGAATTGTTATAATAATCTAACTATACATCAAAATAAAGTTTACCTTTTACTGTAGAATTTGTAAACCACCACGTCGTTATTACTATAGGAACATTCGGTTCGCTCTCAGCTAGATGATAATTAAAACCGGAATAGAAGATTAATATTAGTAATTTCAGCATGTTTATGTAGTTCAAAAGTTAGCGTCCCAAAACAAAAAGTAAACCATCTGAACAGTTTTTTTTATTTATCACTGGCTGTGTGCTGTAGGTCTCGCTATCGCTGATAACAGCACAGAACAATATTACTCTGATTTTTTTTTTTTTTTTTTTTTCTCTTCGCCCTTCTTGGGCAGGCTAAGGTCTTGGACCATACCGCCTCGTCTTCAGTAATTATTGTCCTTCTTGATTAAAAGTAAGGCCAAAGCCTCGTCTTCAGTTTTATCCTTCTTGTTCAAAGGTAAGTAAGGCCGAAGCCTCGTCTTCAGTTTCATACTTCTTGTCCAAAAGTAAATAAGGCCACAGCCTCGTCCTTAGTAGTTTATATCTTGATTATGTTTATTTATTTTAGGCCAGAGCCACGTCTTCAGTATTCATTAGTCAAAATCATAATATTAAGGTGTCATATCCGTGTATTCGTCATAATCATGTTGTAAAGTAAGGTCATATCCGGGTCATATCCTTCTAATATTATTATGTCGCCCCGATCGGTCAGATTGCCCAACCAGTGCTGTCAATAAATGTATACAGTGCTGTGTATGTACTGTAATTTTCCAGCAAACTTTGAGTGTCGCGCGGGATGCTTGCTGGCGTTTTATATATTTCCAGTAAATTATCAAATAGAGGAATTCTTTGTAGATCATATGCAGGGCATTCAAAAATTATATGATCTAGGGTCTGATCAATTCCTAAGTTACAATTTATACAAACAGGCGATGTAATAATTTTCATTCTGGCTAAATGTGCATTGAATCTTCCATGTCCAAATCTAAGACGGTTTAAAGTTGTGTAAAATTTTCTGCTCTTAGGAAGAACAGATCTGGTGAACCAGGGCGCAGAACCAGTGATTTGATTTATTTTCGCATACCATTTTCCTTTAGTTCTTAGTGTTTCTTGCCAGTTCTCATGCCAATTACAGGTGTTTTGTTCACGTAATTTAGTAAGCAGGTCCGAACTTGGTATGGCAACATTTCTTGTCTCTGGGATGTCAACGTCAACAATAACTCTTGCAAGATAATCTGCGTTTTCGTTTCCTGCTACTCCTATGTGGGAGGGTGTCCATATTAAGCTTATTGTAAATCCTCTAGAACAAAGATCAGCGTATAAAGTCCGAATCTCATATAAAATATTTCCGGTATTGGCGTCCAGTTTCGGGTTTTGTAAGGCCATGAGAACACTCATGCAGTCGGTCGCTATAAGCCAAGTTGTGTGCCCAAGATTCTTTACATGTATGTACTGCAGAGCTGATAAAATGGCTAGAGATTCTGCTGTAAATATAGACATGGCTCCAGGTAACCGAACTCCATGTCCAACAGTAAGATGAGGTAAATATATGGCTAACGAAACATTTCTATTGTTTTTGGATCCATCAGTAAATATATGCCTGTACCCAGGGAACTCTGCAATTAACTGATAGACATCTTCTTTACTCCGAAGATCACGATTAATGTAAATGTTCATGGGCCAGAATTTGCTGATGTAATTACCGGAGTAACATGGCCATCTGCCTTTACATTTCTCAATTTGATATTGATCATCAATACTGATTAGATTAGAAAAGTCATGAAATATATAAGGGACATTTACGAAATTAGAGGGATTGTATACTCTATAATAAAATAATATTTTCTTTAATAAAGGATGATTTTCGAAAGATAAAAGCTTGAGAATGTATTTGGACTTTAAAAACTGAAATCTTATATTCATAGGAGGAGTGTTACACTCAATTTGAAGTGAATTAATTGGAGTTGTCTTCATTGCACCAGTTACACATCTAAGATTGTGGTTTTGAAGAATCTCCAATTTGTGAACCAATCTCTGATCAGACCCAAAGCACAAAAATCCATATTCGAAATGACTGCGGACTAGAGATTTATATAACATAAGCAACATTTTTGGATCAGCTGCAATCGACAGTGACTTTATAAAATTAAATGCTTTATTAGCTCTACCTAACAGATAATCGACATACTTAGTCCATGAAAGGTTGCTTGTAAAAATGATACCCAGAAACTTCACTTCATTCACTATTGGAAGAACACTATTATTGTAATAGATATGTAGGTCTGTTTCACACTCTCCAAACACTATAACTTTAGATTTTTCTGGACTAATATCTAAGTTAAGATAATGAAAATAGTTCTTTAGCCGAGTTAAAGCTGTGTTTAAAATACTTTCAACAGAACTTATATCTGAACCTGAAGCATAGATAACCAAATCATCTGCAAACTGCAAATTTGCCACTTCAAGACCAAGTACAATGTTTAGTCTATGTAAATAAAGAAGATAAATCAATGGACTGAGGATGCCACCTTGACATACGCCTTTATATGAAAAACGTGGCCCTATTAAACGTTTATTCACCTTGACATATACTTCTCTACCATGTAAAAAGTTAAAGATCCATATTATAATTTTTTCAGGAATACCAAGGGCACGAAGTTCACCACACAAAATGTGCAGATTAATGTTGTTGAATGCACCCACTACATCAAAGAAGACACCAACAAAATGATTGTCCATTTTAATAGAATTGTATATATCTAATTGCAAATGAGAAATGCTATCTCGAGTAGAGAACCCACGTCGAAAGCCAAATTGATTGGATGGTAATAGACTATTACTTTCTATATAAAATTCTACTCTTTGTTTAATTAGTTGTTCAAAGGTTTTTCCCATGCATGATGTTAATGCTACTGGCCTATAAGATTCTGCTTTGTGTCTTACTTTGTTAGGTTTAAGTACTGGGATAAGACAATCTGTTTTCCATTCATTAGGGATAACCATTTCCTGCCAGAGTAAATTTAAAACACTTAATATGTCAGAAAGTGCCATAATTGATACATTTTTCAACATTTTGTAAGGTATTCCATCAAGGCCAAAAGCTGAATCTCGTCTAGATGATATTGCAGATTTTAATTCCTGAAGAGAAAATGGATAAATTAGATATTCATAATGTCCTGAAGCTTTTACTTCATGAGGAATTGATTGAAATGGCCCCTCAACTGTATCTGGAGTATATTTTTTAAGAAAATCAAATACCCAAGGAGCAATATTATTACTTGAAGGTGAAAATGTTTTATTAAATCTTTTTGACATTTGCCAAACCCTAGATAATGGAGTAGTTCTATTAAATGACTCACACAGAGAAATCCAACTTAAATATCTTTCTCTTTTTAACACTAATTTTTTAAGAGCTTGTAATTTTTTAAACTCAATATATTTTTCCAATGTGAGATGGTGCTTGAATACTATATAGGCATTCCTAGAGTCTTCTACTGCTTTAGTGCAATTCAAATTCCACCATGGTAATGGAATGCGTTTTTTACGATTATTATTTACTGATGCTGTATCAAAAGAAGAATCAGATCTTATAGTTGATGGTAATGACTTAATAACAGCTAAATTTAATAACTTTATCATGTCATTATATGAATTTAATGGGTTATCTTTATTAATTTTAAAATTCATTAACAAACTATCAACAGTCTTCTTGTATATTTCCCAATCAACCAGGTTAAAATTAAAATGTTTTGGCAAATTTGAAGCTTCCATATCATGTGGGTTATTATAATTGTCATTAATAAGTAACTTTGTAATTACAGGCAAATGGTAACTACCTAAAGGATCATCATGAACAGACCAGTTACAAGATAATGAAATTGAAGTTGATACTACAGTTAAATCAAGTGCATTTCTTTGCCACCTATCAGAGCCTACAGTTGTCATTTCTCCATCGTTCAATAAAACCAAATTACAGTCATTAATGATTTCAAGCACCTCTCGGCCACGGATGTTCACACTGTTACATCCCCAAGCCGAATGATGTGCATTGAAATCTCCACCCACCAAAAGAGGACCAGGAATATTGCGAATTAAATTATCAAACTTATACTTAGTAAATGAAGCATTTCCAGGACTATAAAAACTAACTAATGAAATTTCTTTTTTATTGCCATATTTTAAACGAATCGCTATATTTTGTATAGAATCATCATATAAAGTATCTATTTTACTAAATTGTAAACTGTTATGTATTAAAATAGCTACACCATTGTGTGAATTACCTGAGTCTAATCTTACTATATTATAACCTTTAATACTAAATCTCATGTGAGGCTTGAGCCAAGTCTCACACAATAAAGCTACATGTATGTTATACTCATGTAAAAAATACGAAAAAGCAAGTTTATTACTATTGATGCTCTGAGCATTCCACTGTACAATATTCAGCTGATCCATAAAATTAAGGTTTATTTATATTATTCTGGATTTTTGATAATAGAACATCTTTTATGCTTTGAGTACAAATACTCTTTTCATTATTTTTATTTTGAGAAATTAATGTTACTATTGTCTGTATTAAAATATTTAAAATTGGTTCTGTTTCAATTAGTGATTGTAATTGTTTAGCAGGACTGGACTTTGAAAGGGATGGAAATGACTTTTCATTGAATAAATCTGCATAAGATTTCTTATTAATTTTGTGTTTGTTTTCTTCCACTTTTTGCTGTTTGACTGGACACTGTGCCGAAATAGCTACATGATTACCTTGACAGTGACAACATGTAGCCTCAGTTGATGGTATTTGACATTCTTTATAATTATGGTCCTTTGTACATATGGAACATCTTTGGGAGTTCTTACAGAATTTGGCTATATGACCATACCTTAGACACTTCAGGCATTGTTTCACCGGCGGAATGTACGGCCGTACTTCGAATCGCCAGCTGTTCAGGTCTACACTATCGGGTATTGTTGCACACGAGAATGTGATGGATACCGTCTTCGTAGGCTGAAAAGACACCCCCCCTCCTTCTGAAATAGTACGACGCATAAATCTTCTGACAGAAATAATATTCTTTGTGCTAGTTATAGCATTATAAATGTGTTCGTTGCTCAGGTCAATTGGAACATGCATAATAACACCTGTATTTTCCGTAGCAGTTGCAGGAATACTGGCTTTCAATTTATAACTATCCAAAAACTTACGATTCAATAACGCTGCATTGGCTAAACCAGGACGTTCAAAAATAACACCAATTTTATAACGATTCATGCGCAATAATTGTTTTACTCCCTTGTTGTATTTTTTTATGCTGGTTGAAAGGGACATCATGTCTCTATCACCGATCGGGACTAAGTCAATACTTTCAAAAAATACGACATATTCAAAATTGCCTCCGCTTTCAGGGTATGACCTAATGTAGTCAGGAATCCTGAATTCCCGATACTTATCCTTTTCAATTGGTACTGATTCCTCTGAAGAGCTTGAGGCTCCACCGTCGTCTTCAGAGGACAGCAATGGTGGAGCAGAAGACGAAACATCTTCTTTTTTTCTTTTCTTTGGATGCCCTTTCTTCCCCATCATGAGAAAAGCAAGCAAATGAACTTGTGAAGGAATAAACTAATTATTTGAAAATTTGTTTTAAAAAAGGCGCCCAATCGATACGAATTTCCCGCGCTTTTTTTTTTCATATATTACTCTGATAACCCCATAACAGTGACATTAGTGACAATGACATTTATTACAGTGTGACCAGATTTAAATTGATTATGCTAACAATTATTATCTCATCACATGTTATAAACAAGTAGGTATGTAAGTAATGTAGGTAGGTATAAAATAGAAAGACTTTTGATAAATTAATTAATTATTATATTAATTTATCTTCAGTAGGTATTTATATACCGTATATAATTATTATTATCAAATCAATTGAATACAAAGAAGAAAACAATTACATCTGATGAATGATTAAATTAAATCTTTATATTTTGTTCATGATGTCCGTAGTGTCAATATTTTTATCGGCTAATATAGGTAGCTACACTAGCTACCGAACTTTGGAGTTTGGGCTATTAGTAACATATTTTTTGAAGAAGTATTTGTGCCAAGGTTTTATTAGGCCGGCCACATACATCCGGAATGATTCTTAATTACGGAAGGGCATTCCGGATGTATGTTAGCCGGCCTTAGATTAGATCCTGCTTAGGTTTATATTAATCTGTGCTAACAACTGGCAAAATTTTCTAACCTGGGTCTGCGGCATAATTTGCTAAAATTGCAGGATCCTGCTAAACATGGTCACACTGATTTCTTATTTTAGTTTTGACTATGGTATTTGTCTATGTTTTATTTATGTTGATCTTTGATCGTGTTGATTCAGCTTTTGTTTGCGCATAAATATATTTTTTTAAGAATAGCAATGTAATTGGTCAATGGATTTATAAAAATAAACACCTCAACCAATAGCGTATCATGTTGATAAGGTATTGACTTGTGATTGGTTTCGAGACTTCCAAAGATAACTATGATCTAACTTCTTCAATGACAGTTTTCCTTGTTTTGAACGTTGAAGTCGAAATATTTTCTTGTTTGTTAATGCAGGCGCAGCACGGAAAGTTTTTAAAGGCATCGCTCATTGCTTTAATTTTATATTAACCATGGATTCTACCTTCTTTGTGGAATTGCCAAAAGTTGTAAGTATAGCGCGAAGTTCATGAAAATGTTTATTGGTTGCATTATTATATCTTTCTGATCTTATTTTGTATTTTAGGAGTTGCATGCTCACTTGAACGGCTCTTTGAGCCCAGCGACAATGCTACAGCTAAAGAGATATCACGCGGATTCTGGTATTGAAGACAAAACGAATGCTTTCTTTGATGAATTTCAAATCGGCGCTGGGGATACGAGAAACCTGGCGGAGTAAGTGCTGTTTAATACTCTTTGAAGTGCTGTATTATTTAACATTCACTATCACTAGCTGCACCATTTAGTTGCCATCAATAAACTATTATACAAATTGTACTGCTGCAATGATTACATGTTATAAATAATGGTGACTGCACAGACTTAGAAAATCGGTGACTGTATCACAGCTATGGTTTTTTTATTTGAATCAATATTCTTTTATGAAGGCGACACTCTGATCAGATTTGCTGTATTTAACTTCTGCCATACCTATAATAAGTTGAAATAGAATTCTTAATTTTATGCACCTCTCCAATAAACAAATAAGACCAAATTGAAGTAAATGTGCGGAATCAACTTGGCAGTTGCTAATTACTTTAATTTATTATTGTTGCAATAAGTGTATCTAATCTAAATATAATTATATGAGTCATTCTTAAGTAGTATGTTGTGCATGTAAATGTACCTAATTTAAATAAACAGTATTATGTTGATTTAAGCATTAATGTTATTAGTAATTTCTTGAAGGTTATCGATAACTGCAGAAAGAGCTGTTTTCTTCAAGAAACAAATATCTACTTTCATATTTTAATAATACACATATCGCACCTTCGGTGGGACAAAGTCACAAATAGCCAAAACTGCAAAATCAAATGGGTTTCTTGCTCATAATATAGACATGGTTCAAACTCGATTGTGCAGTTTTGGCTATTTGTGACTTTGTTCCACCGAAGGTGCGATATTGCCATCTATTTTATCAATACACTATACAAAATTAGAATATGTACCTCCTCCTCCTAATTGGCACAATATTGTATGAGTAAATATTTTGTTTTAATAATTCACAGTTGTTTTCAAGTGTTCAGCATCGCACATTCCCTTACGAGTACCCCTGAAGCATTAGCTCTGGCCACTAGTCTTACACTTCAAGAGTTTCAAGATGATGGTTGCTGTTACCTCGAACTCAGAAGTACACCACGGGACACCCCACACATGACCAAGCTGCAGTATATTGAAACTATTATTCAAGCCATACAGTAAGTAGTTAACACTGAGTGATACTCGATGAGACAGAAGCATTATGATTATTATATCTAAAGTGCTAGCTATTGCTTTAAACAATAAGAAACTACTTTTGTTTGCAGAAAATCTTCTCTGCATCTCTCAATGATGTCCCGCCTGATAGTTTCTATCAACAGAAAATCACCAATTACGGAGGCAGAAGAAATAGCTAAGCTAGCTATAGAGTGCTACAAGAAATACCCAGATGTGGTTGTGGGTATTGAATTAAGTGGCGACCCTATGGCAGGGATGTTTCAGACTTTTGTGCCAGCATTGCTGCAGGCAAAGGAAGCAGGATTGAAAGTGAGTATTAAAATATTATCTTTCTATCTAATAATTTATTCTTCTAGAAAAATGATTTTTATTATTTATTTATTATTTATCTAGGTAACACTACATTGTGGTGAAGTTTGCAACCCAAAAGAGGTACTAGAAATGCTTGAATTCAAACCAGATAGACTTGGACATGGCACTTGTATTCATCCCAAATATGGTGGAACTGCAGAGACATGGTCATCTCTGTGTAAACTAAAAATACCTGTTGGTAAGTAATTTGATTGAAATCAATTTTAAGCTATGTTTAAATAATTATGAATTAACCCAACAATGCTTATACATATAAAATTTATGTTTTTTTTATGCTCTATTTCAGAGGTGTGCCTCACAAGTAATGTTAACACCAAGTCAACACCAGATTATGATTCTCATCACTTCAAACTACTATATGATGCAGAAGTACCTATTATAATATGTGTAAGTACATTTTTACAAAATGGTACCTAGTTAGTAGTATCTGAAAAGAAATCAGAGAAGATACTTGTGCTGAAAGATATCTGCGCAAAAATAACCTGCTTAGACCAGATTTTCATAATTATTACAATGAATTCTTCCTTTTTAATTTTAAAAACTGATTTACTGATGTTTTATTTCCACAGACGGACGACAAAGGTGTTTTCGCAACGTCTCTATCACGAGAATACCAAATATGTTCCAACACATTCTCTCTAAGTCCATCACAAACCGCAAGACTAGCCCTAAACGCGTGCCAAAATGTGTTTGCTGATAATGCTCGTAAAACGCTTATCGATAAAGTACTTAATTTTATTGAGAAACATTCCTTGTGAATTATTTATGTTCTAAATTATTTTAAGACAATACAGGGTATGTACCTATTGAATTTATATGATTAATTTTATTTTGACCATGTCTAAGTAGCACTTCAGTCTAAATACTCAAAGCATCAGTGTGGCTAAATAAACCAATGGTTTAGCTAAAAACTTGCTGGACCAATTCTTTGGAAACCTAACCATCATTACTTATAATTTTTCGGGTATTACAAATATCGCGAAAAACGAGAAACAACCGTGGCACTAAATTCGCATTTTCTTCATTGTAGTGTTGTAATCTCAAAAGCCGTAGTCTCTAAAATATAAAAAAAAAAAATGTGCGTTTAGTTTTTCCCTAAAATGCATGAATTCAGTTTATAACTTTATAGTTTATCATTGACGTGAATCGAAACGCAAGCAAAAGCAACTTAAGCAACATAACCTCAAATTATTACCTAAACTGACGATAATTTACTTGGGAGCTATCTCAGAAAATTGAAAATATACAATGGAAAACCTCTCAGACTTCTCATCAACATCAAGTCCTAAGCCTGCAGACTCTGAACTGCAAGACTTTCTCCTTGCAGAAAAACAAAAAGCTCAGTTCCATGCACAGGTAAATTTTTAATTTAAATATATTGCATCAGTGTTTCTTAGCACTCCATGGAATTTTCATGTTTTTATTTGTTTTTAAAATTATATATAATTGAAAAGATTAATGGCACACTCTCAATCTCGTGTAAAATATTCCACCTGCTGTCAAAAGAAAGAATAGATGCAGCATCTCAAAACCAATCATGCACACTTAAGTTTATTTACATTATTCTTCCCCAATTCCAGATTCATGAATTTAATGACTTTTGCTGGGACAAATGTGTGGACAAGCCTGGAGCAAAACTGGACTCTCGCACAGAAACCTGCATTACAAACTGTGTCGAGCGGTTTATTGATGTTTCTCTACTCATCACCAATAGGTTCGCACAAATGCTTGAGAAAGGAGGTGGAATGCATTGAATCTTCATAGT
The DNA here is from genome assembly GCA_948465475.1 of Thalpophila matura. Classification (NCBI taxonomy): domain Eukaryota; kingdom Metazoa; phylum Arthropoda; class Insecta; order Lepidoptera; family Noctuidae; genus Thalpophila; species Thalpophila matura. Next base: position 5,209,045 of record OX419183.1, on the reverse strand, counting down.
TAAAATATATTTGTTATAAACTGATCTGTAGCTCAGTCAATATGCAAATGTTGTGCATTTTTAGGTTCAAGATTTATATGAAGGTGCATTTTTGTTTATCTTAGTTGCTAGTGTTCATGCTATTGTTTACTGTACCAAAAATGTACTTAGGAGTAAACAAATTGTTGATTTTATGACAGAATTAAACTAAGGTATTTAAATTATTGTTTTATTTAATGGTATAAATAGATTACAAATCAGTTCATTTGGGGTTGAAGTCTTTATACCTTTCACTGCACTGGATTTAAAAATTAAACAGCTATTAGTTTCAAAATACACAATTAGGTATGTGCTCACAATAACTTTCTGAAAAGGTATTTTCAATGAAACCTAATTTTACAGTAAGTAAATGCAGTGATGTACAGTATGTTGTACAACATTACCTGGGCATCTTCAATAATGACATTACAAGAAAAAATTAAGTTAATTTGCAACTTTTATTAAGTCAATGTAACAGACTAGATTATTTCATTCTTGAGATGCCCAATATTGATAATTGTAAAAATTTATCTACCAACTCTTCCAAGTTTAGTGTCAGTTCGTGGATCTGCTGTAACATTTTGGACCGCAACCAATGCTTCGTTGATCTTGGTCTGCAAATCTCGAAGGTCCTGGACAAATAGTAACTTCAAGACATCAGATGGTTGCTGAATTAGTTTCGCCTCTGTCTGGGCTGGATCAGGGTGTGGTGTAGTTTTAAGTATTTTAGCTAGGGCTGACAACCGGAATCTTGGGTCTGGATGTGGCCCAACTCCAGCTAATGTGGACACTCTTTCTACACCTGCCTTGAATGCTGGACTTGAAACTATAACAAAAGACAGTACTTATTATAAGTACATCCATGCAAAATAAAACTTTATGTAAAACTTTATTTATACTTACAATCAAGGTTATCCAGTGGATTAGAAGACACAACATTGGGTGTAGCCTGTTTTGGTTGTTCCACTTTTGCATTCTTATATTTATCAACTGAAATCATAATTGTGCAAGAGATTAGTCATCAATCCGAATAGCATAAGCATGCCTACTCTAAAAAATAATGCCCGATTCACACTATTTCAGTGGCATTCCAGCGCCGCTGGAATGGAACACACTGGAATAATGAGAACTGGGTATTATAATTATATTAAATTTTAATGACTAAACAAAACCCACACTTAGTGCAAACAGGAGGTTCATCACATAAGCAAATAAATTAAACACACATAAACATTGACATTTTGGGTAATGAGCCAGCTTACAGGAAACAACGCTTTCTACTAAATACATGAGTTACGGTCAGTTGCAGAAAGAAAATTAAATTTTAAAGGAGGCATTAACCATACAATTTCTATCGTTAAAGTCTCCTTTAAAACTTAATGACCTTTTCTGCAACCCAGCGATAGACTACAATATATACATTCAATGAGAAACTCCTTAAATAGTGGCTAGTTGGTTTTATGTCTGGGAAATAAACCCAAAATTGGGTTTTCCCTAGGCAGAAATCCAAATTAAAATAAGCTTAAATAATTTCTAAAACAACATAAGTTACTGCACATACCATTGTCTGCATACTCTAGTCGTACAGCATATGATAGTATCCAGTTTAATTGTTCGTTAGGAGTGCCTTCCGCAGCTGGGCTAACCAAATCTCGTTGGTAAGTGTTAAAAGCTTCCTTCCAACTGTCCTTTTCTATATTTCTTAGACCATCTCGCTCTTCTATTTTATAATGCCTGATCTTCTGGTCCTCTAGCCACAGAATTACACTCCTGTATTCCTTTTCATCTGTAACTTACGATATAATTGTAAAATCAACGGGTAGGATGCAAAATGGATAAACAAGCCTTGTAATTTCATAATTACCATCACAGTTGAAATCTCCTGGATTAGGATGGCCTAAAGCACTCAGTTTAAGCTTAAATATATTACTCATATTAGTATTTTCGTGTTTATTGATGAGAGTTTTCAACAAAATAGTGAAACCTGTGATTCCGGTTCGGCCACAGGCAGGTTCGGCTATTAGAACATAGTGTATAGTCTATGATTAGAACCATAGAGAACTACTCCAACCAATCCAAACTAGGTACCTGTCAGAGTCAGAGGTCTCAAGCAAAGAGTAGAACGGAGAACCAATAAAAAAGGGAAAGGGCGTTTGTGCACTACAGACGTTTTCCATTCGTATTCGGTTTTAAACGGATTTTTAGCCAATAGGCCTGCAGAACGATCCCCACCACTTTTTGTTCTGCAGGCCTATTGGCTAAAAATCTGTGTAAAACCGAATACGAATTGAAAACGTCTGTAGTGCACAAACGCCCAACGGCTGTGTGCTGTGTAATAAACAGTGACTCGGTCAACTGTGTATGGGTGACTTTGGACACAAGGTGGGTTCCAGTTCATGGTAAGAATAGCGATATCGATGACTCTGTCTAACAGGCTGATTACAATGAAATGTTACCAAGTAAAATAAAATGAAATATCGTGTAACAAATTATGACCTAAACATGATTAATTTAATTTAAAATGTAGCTTAATAACTAACACCTATTTTTTTTACGGTTATACAGGGTGATTCAGTATAAGGGTGTTAACCCGTAAACACTGCATTGCTCTGTACACTAGTAGTTATTCTGGAAGGTCGCCATGGTCGTATCTCAACTTTAAGTAATTTTGTTTTTCTCTTACAAAGTACTAATAATATTTTAACTTTGCCATGTCGTAGCAACCCTAATCGATGGGCGGAGCCAATTATTAACAAAGATTGTACATATGTATAAGTAGGCACTGGCGCGTCCTTTGACCTTGTCGCGCGTCGCTCGAAAACACAAAGGTACCTACACCGTGTCTAATCGGCGCCTATTATGAGTGAAATTATCAGTAACTATTAAGTTTGTGGGTCTACCATTTTCCTTTTGTAATCCCGCGTAGCTTTACACACGTACGCGTACACTCATAGTTTTAGTAGGTAGGTAGGTACCTACATGAAAATATTTACTATAGGAACAACAAACACAAAGGGTAGGTACCTACCTGAACACAGAACTCCACACAGAACTCGGTCAGAGTCACATAACTCTAATTTATTAGTCTTCACAAAAATTGGCGGGACGGGTGGGCATTCTCTTTGTGCTGGTTGGCTAATCAATGCGTAATACCACCATGGGTTGTAGGTACGATGAAAGGTCCCAGTGGAGTGAAGGCGATGCACCAAACCACTGAAGCAATCGTACCTACTACGGAATTCTTCTGTTGCGAAAACGCCGCCGCCGCCGCCTGTAGCATTGTCTTGCTGATGAAAATTATTTTCATTCGCAACTAGGTAGGTAAGTACCTACCTACCTACTATTCCGTCATGATTACTCATGATTCCTCGCTAAATTCACTGCAATCCAACGCGAAACTAGACGACATGACGACAAGCATCCGATTCGGAAGCATCAAACGAACTAACAAAATAAATACGTAATTATCTAACTAGCCTACAAATAAAAATGTACACAATTTTAGAGATCGTTATGATATTATGTGAATTCCAATAAATACTATTTTTAAAATAAAATAAGAAGTTCTTTTCATTGTGGATAAAACATACCCCTGACATACCTACACTGTGATGCCTACGGTAATTCTGTCGATATGATAAGGAGCGAGACAAAATTATGATATTGAGGTTGACTATTTGTAGCATTAATTACAAGTCTTACGGGTTTTTTTACCTATTTTCTGATTTTTTTGTGAACGAAAAAATATCGCTTATTACGAAACAATGCTGATTTCGGAATAATCGAATACAGTTTTCGAAAAGTTCATAAAGATTGCCCATCATCATTACACTAATCTTATGTAGGTACTTGACGCATGAATAAATTAAAGTTAGAATGATATTTGTTTTATCCCGGTTATAACTAGTTGTTTCGAATGTTAGGTTTGAAAAAATGTTAGGTTTGTAAATCTTAGTTAAAAAAAAAACAATTGTACGGAACTTAGTAAATTAATTTTCGAGCCGGCGCAGCGGCGCGTCGGCGAAGCTCAAACAATTGTCGGTCCGTAACATTAGCAGAGGCGGCTTAGCAAAGGGTTTTTGTAAGTTGAAAGATTTTGAATCTTATTTTAATGATAAAATAACATTCAAAATAATTTCAGCTTAAAAAAATCTTTCAGATTTGTCATATCCAATAAGAAAGCCGGAAATAATTAGGGCGTGTAGTTAGTGTAGTAATACGTTCGACATTGGTTGCATTTTTACCAATCAGATGATTACAACTGCAATCAATTCTGTTGAAAATGTATTTCACCAAAGAGTAATGAAACAATTAGGTCGTTCGATTTGTATTATTTTATTTGTACTTTTAAGGGTGGATTTCTAATAAACAAAGGGAATTACATTACATAGCGAGCTAAAAGGTTTTTTTTAACTTGTATTTTTATAAAAAACCTAGTTGTCTGGTTTTAACTAACAGTTTTATGCAAATGTATGTAGGTACATCTACTTTTGCTTTGCGTAGGTATGTCGCATACCGTACCGGTATTCAAGACCTAATTCGATCTTGAAATAAAAATACAACTTGCCTCTCTGATGCAAGAAAATGATAGGCTTTTTACCATTATGTGTTAAGTGTCCTATCTGTCGCATTTAATCCCTATATCGATGAAGTTCAACAGAGGTCAAACAATTTCAGGGTTGACTCCATCAAAAATATGAAAAAAACTTTGACATGTCGAAAACATTAAAAAACATTAATAAACAGTGTTGGGGATCTCATACAATGATCAACAATACACAACAGAATATGGAATTCACGGCTGAACACCCCTTATTAGATTCACGCTGTATAATTAAAATTATGAACTCTAAACGAAATTTGGAAAAATAATTATATCTTTAGAAATAAATTTGAATTTAAAAAATGGACTCTGGTAGTTTGCTCTGGCAACACCATATGATAAATGTCTGCTGTTATGGTTGGTCGTTTTTTCTTGTTTCTGTTTATTTGTTGTGCTTTAAAACGATAAACTGTTTCTGATTTTTCCATCATAACGTTGAGTCGGCATACTGTTACGCCGTTGCGGTGAAAAAGTGTTGTGTTGAGTGAGATAGTGATTCTTTCGAGATTTCTTTGTGAGAACGAGAATTGTTTCGCAATTAATCAAAGTTAAACATAGGAAAGTGCGTCAATTGTGGATTTCCAGCTTTTCAAGATGTATTAATTTGTATTATATGCCCACCATAATGAATAGATATTATTTTATTGTCTTACTGTCAATAAAATAATATCTATTCTAGGTGGGCATATAATTTTTTTCATTGGATTTAGTGGGATCCCACTAGATGGCGTGCAAATTCGTCTCACATTTTTACTATGAAGTTGATATTCTTCTCGCTAGAGTAATATTGTTCTGTGAGTGTGGACATTCCGTCCGTATACTCCGTATCTGCTATTGATTCGGGAATAAAATCTATTGATGTTTATTTTATTTTAAATTAATTTGGCATTATAAATATCAAGGTAATTAACGTGCTAACGTTAAACGTATTTACGCCTTGCAAACTAAGGACCTTAAGAAGAACAACCATGTCTTGGGTTAAAGAGAATTGTGTTTCGTTCTTTCAACTATTTTGCATCAAAGTCGTGAAGACTGGTCGTATTCCACAGCATTTAGCATTTATTATGGATGGGAATCGTCGGTATGCGAAGAAAAACAGTGTGGATAATACTGCTGGACATTATAAAGGCTTTGACAAGTTATCTGAAACACTAAAGGTTAGAGGTGAAAAGTTTAATATTTTTAGTATGTCTATGAGTTCTATTGTGACGAGGCTCTTCTTACTCTTTCCTTATTCTTGCTGTCTACCCGAAGTCCCTGTGACATTGAATTAAAATCCCTACTATAATACATAGTTATTATAAATGCAAAAGTGTGTTTGTTGGTTTGTCCTTCGTCCGCGTGAGCTACGGATTATTTTATATGTAGAAAGTTTATAGGCTGGAGAGTGACTTGAGCTACTTTTTATTCCGCTAGTATATTTCCAAGGCATACTTTCTGAACTCCACATGGGTGAAGCCGCTGGCAAACGCTAGGGTATCTATCACTTATTGTAACAATGCTTGAGGGAGGTTTATATCCAGCAACAGATGTCTTACGTTTATTAATATATGATGATAGTAATGATGATCGTTCTCATAAACCTAATTTTTTGTTATTTAATTTCAGTGGTGTCTGGATCTAGATATTCCTGAAGTTACAGTTTATGCATTCAGTATAGAAAACTTTAAAAGAAGTAAAGAGGAAGTTGATGCCCTTATGAATTTGGCCAGAGACAAGTTTCAAAGATTATTGGAGGAAATGTATGTATTCAATTATTTAAAACACTTATTTGCCAGAATATACAATTACACATGTTATAGATTTGTTATTTCATATTTAGGTACCTACCTATATTAACTTTCCTCATGTATTCACTTTTAGCATTAATATTCAATTTATGTATATTTGTTATGAAAATAAAATGTTTCCTGACAGATTTATTACAAAAAGATAAGGGATAAAAGGCTCTTTTGAATCATGAGAAATAATTTGTTGATAGTAGTTATAATTTATGAACATTTTACATTCATAAATGAGTATTATTTTGTTAACAGTGATCAAATCAATGAATGGGGTGTCAGAATCCATGTCGCTGGCCGGCTTTCCCTATTGCCAGAAGATTTAAGAGCACTTGTGTCAAAAGCAATGCTTGCAACCAGATTTAACAATAAGCTGAGACTTAACATTGCATATGCTTATACAGGTAAATAAAATAATTTATTATCTGTCCAAATATTTAGGATTTCCTGTAGGAAAACCGAAACTGGGAAATCCACTTTGAATATAGAATGATAACTTTATCCTTATAATATTTGTGTCAGTTGTAGATTAAATTAGGACTTAAACTGGCAGGCCAGGCTAACAGTACCAAAAAAACATGAACCATCACTGCAATTACTAGTATCAATTATTTTGCCACAAAACTTACCAGTATTGATGAAGAATTGATGACCTCTTACTGCTAGTGCCCAATCTGTATAATACCTTTGTAATTTTGTTACTTTATACCGAAACTTATGGGAATCACTGTATGAATAACCTGAAGAAAGAATCAGTATCTGGCCAAGGGCAGAAGAACTGGTTTCTAAAAATACTGGTATTCCAAGGATTGTTAGCTGCATATAAATTGGAAAACCAATTAAAGAATATCTTTTACTTAGTAAATTGTCTCCCTCTCACAGACAGAGGAGGCCTGTGTCCCAGTAGTGGAAACATTATCGGCTGATTATGCTTAAGTTATGCTAGTAAATTGTACAGTTGTATTTTACATCTTCAGGAAGAGATGAAATCAGCCGAGCAGCCTCTCACATAGTAGATGGTGTGAAAAATAATGAAATAGCACCACAAGACATTGATGATGAACTTGTATCAAAAACATTAGAACTTGGAGAAGCTGAACTCCTTGTTAGGACATCGGGGGAAGTGAGATTATCTGACTTTATGTTATGGCAGGTAAGAAAACCCAAAAGTTTTTATAGCTATCTTTGGTTACACAGTTACACTGTAAACATAGATTGTTGTTGACTTTTTTTACCGAAAAAAAACCAGTCATGTAACACACATGTACAGGATTGATTTCTTTTTTTTTTTAAGTTGTTTCACATTAAGATTTTTCTTGTATATTGGGTGAATTTATATGGCGCCAGAAGAATTTTCTTTAGACGTACGTAGGTACAGCTTTAGCTCAAAAGACATACCTAACGTGCTATACTACTATGCTGATCATGCCCGTGAGCCAAATGTATGCATGCTATTTACACTTTTTTTTCTTGCAGGTTTCCAACACTGTGTTATACTTCACTGACGTTTTGTGGCCCGAATTCACCATTTGGAATCTTATGGCCGCCATAATACATTTCCAAAGACATGCTCCACCCCCCAAAGAGATCAGAAATGTCAGTGATACAAAAAAAGAGTTTCTGGACAAATTGGAAAAACAAAAATGGCAACAAATGGAAAAATTTGTTAGTTGTTCATAGGTCGTTGATTATAGAAAGTATTGTATAGTTCTATTTTGGTGATAGGAGTAAAGTTTAAACTAGCAACATAAATAGTAAATGATTATTATTTGTTTCGTTGTTTCCATGTTGTTGAGTTTTGTGTGATTTTTCATAGGAGTAATCATACGACTTAATACCTTTGTTTACGCTTTTTATGCTTCGTTGATTAGGGCATCGTCGGCATAATGATGACTATAGGCATGACGGTCACATTAAGGTTGTTTATTATTTGGCTGCTTGGTTTTGCTTGACTGAGCAGTTCTTATTAAAATTGTAATTAATAATGTCTTTGGTTTTCGCGATTACTACACATTATAATAAAACAAGTCAGTCAGTCGTCCTGCGACCACGAACGCTGCAAAGTGTTCGAAACGTCAGGAAAAATCAATAATATACGCGATTTACACTGAGTTGCAGAAAAGGTCATTAAGTTTTAAAGGAGACTTTAACGATAGAAATTGTATGGTTAATGCCTCCTTTAAAATTTAATTATCTTTCTGCAACCAACCGTTAATCCGTTAAAACTTGTTATAAAATTTTAATTATTTGCAATATGAGATGCTTTGCTGAGGTCACTCAAACATAATGTATAAAACATTATTGTTTTAATTTTTTAGACAAAATTAATAAAAATACGTTTTTACTACAAATACACGTATTTTAATACATTCGTTGGTATTATTGCATTTACTACATTGTCGGACAAATTGCTTTATGATCAGATGACAGATAGTAATTCATTATTATGTTGCTGCTGCTTCATTTTCCTTTGATTGTGTATTTGGAATAAGTCTTTGTTGGATCATAAGGTTCCCATCTTGAAGCAGGGAATATATGTTTGTTCCTTTCATACCATGATCTGTAAAGTAAATAGCAATTGATCAGAGTCAATTTTTTATGTGACAATAATTTTGTTACAAAGTTTGCTAGAGAAAATAAGACGATTTGCACAGTTTAACTGAAGCTAAACAGAATAGTTGATATTGAAACAACTTTATAAACAAAAATACAAAATAAAACTAGGTACACTTAACGAAATCAGTAGGTACAGTACTTTTGAAGGTTCCTTAAATATTCAATTGAGGTAATTAAGTTAAAATAAATATGTTAAAAATTCTGCTTGCCTTAATAGTACTTTGCCAGCATGTGAGTCTTGTTTTTCTTGCGTGGCGTCGTTGACGAGTCTGACGTCATCAGATGCATCAAACTGAAATAGCGGTCCACTTTTTCCCCGGGCCTGAAATCGATAAAAAAATCTTAGTTCATCGCAAAGAGAGTGTGAAATGCTACCGCCAAAATAAACCTTTCTTCGCTTAACTAACCTTGGTAACTATAAAGTCATAGAATGTGTAATGGTGAGGCAGTATGAGATCTTCTTTTACGTACATAAGCTGGTCGGCGGATACAGTCTTTAGTTCACTAAATTCAGGCCGCAATGTGTCTAAGCATCTTTGCAGGAATTGATATATGGAATTACCTGCAAAAAAAAATCTAATTGTATTTGAAAAGTTGTAGCATGTGGCATTCTGTAGTTCCTGCCTGCCTACCTGCTATGGAAAAAGTCTTGATTTTATGTATGCAGTGGTAGATCTGGAACCTAAGCGGCTGAAGGGGGGCTTCAGCCCCCTAGGACCCTAGATCCGCCACTGCACACCCCCAAACCTTAAATATTAATTTCAGATTAAATTACTAGGTAATTTAGTACTTATTTTGATTTTTAACTCTCAGGGCGAGATTCACAGATCACAGACTTTGTTAAGTAAGGAAGTAATGAGAAGATGGTGTTTGGCTGATAAATGATAATATAATACATACCTTTTTTTAAGGTAACATTTCTTCTGTGTCCTGAACCATCCCAATAACTGAAGGTAACTGTGATGGGTTCATCTTTGAGACTTGCTTGCGTCATCACCCATTCTAGCCGCAGTTCCTCCCGTAATTTGAGGTCCGCCTCCTCCCTCTCTCTATCTGGCAAGAATGATGTGTCCACATCTGGATTCTTTTTAATTTTCTTGAAGAGCTGCAATAAAATGATTGAAGGTCAATAACACAATCTACATAAGGCGTCATACACACTGCGGGACACGGAGCATCGCGCGTGGCGGCGATCCCGCGCGCATTCCGTTTCCCGCGTTTCCCGCGTCCTCCCCGTCCGGTAGCGCGGGACACGGCGGAGCCGCGCCGAATAGAGAATAATTATACTTGTCTACACGCCTACTACAAAAATGCTACAAGTAATTTTTTGCCATGGGGCTTAAGTATAGGTTTCGTTTCTCTCTCGAACCCACTGACTCTGATTTTCCATCGCTATCAACTAAGGAAATGCAGAATCAATAAAGTTGGATCTAAAGACTTTCCCATAAATAAAATTGACTGTATCAATTTTATTTTTATAGTGTGAAAACCTTATTTTTTATAGATTCAAGGGTGGATCCAGCATCAGAGGGGGTCACTACTACTAATGGCCAGTCATTATACAAATTATTTTTTTATTTGAAAAGTTATCAGTGGTCGACCTAGGCACAGCCCAGAGGGAGGACATGACCCCCTGGATCTGCCCTTGCATAGATATGACCTAATGTGTCTAACATTGAGAATTTTAATAAAAAAAATAAGCATACTGGTTCTTCCTTATCTCTCCAGGTCTTATCATCTACAGAAGGTTTCTCATCATCAGCTGAGGATTCCTCTGCAGCCTCTTCTTCCTCTTCCTCAGTTTCCTCATCTTCTCCATCATTCATGTCAAATGATAATGCTTGAATCTGTAACAACAAATGACTAGGTCTTAACAGTGCCATATACTAGGGCCGTGCCAGCGGTGCCCAGGCACAGGGCGCAGAAATCACCAGACTAGGACCAAGTTTCAAATTAGATTCATCATTTTTCAAGGGTGCAGTTATAGAAGCTCGCATCGGGCGTAATAAAAACCAGTTACAGCACTGGGTCTTAAGAACTATTACAATTGAATCAGAGTATTCTACACTAATTAGGGCTTGCAAATATTCGAATATTTGCAAGCCCTAATTAGTGTAGAATACTCTAAAGAGAATATTATAAAGAGAAAAGATTTGATTTTATGTATGTTTGTATTGAATAAACTCAAAAACTACTGGATTGATTTTAAAAATTCTTTTACCAGTAGAAATCTAACTTATCACCGAGTAACATTTATGTTACTTTTTATCCCAAATAAATGCACAGTTCCTATGGGTCATGCAGACAAAGTCGCGGGCAAAGTTCTAGTAATATATAATCATACAATTTGAATATGTGAAATAGGTTCACGGGTTCACACCCCAGCACAGCACTTGCACTTTGTGCAATTTGTTTCATCTCCATTGCTGTAAAAACAGATGGAACACGTTGAGAGGAAACCAGTATGTTGTAGACCCAAAATTCGAAGATATGTGATGTCTACTAACCAGCACTGGGCCTGTGTGGTGGACTACAGCTCACTCCCTCTCATGGTAACATTATAGTCTGATTATGCTTATACATATGGAGTTCAGGCTAGGTTTGCTACAGCTTTAGTGACCATGTAACACATCTAACATGCAGTAAAAAATATAATTTTGATGATATGCAATAAATTTTTCTTATCAATATTAAAATCTAAGAAACCCAGTCTTAGATTTAAATTTTCAATCTAGAATACAGGAAACGGACAACAATTCTTAAAATACTGCAATGACCATATATTGCTTAATATGCCTACTGCCTAGACACATCTAAAGAAACCAGTGACTCAATACGAAAAGAATCGTGAAACAAAATTAAAATATCACCTACCTGTCTCTTCTGTTTGTTCTTCTGTGCCTGTTTAGCTTCAATCTCCTTCTGCCTCTCTTTTTCTTTCTCTGCTTTTTTTTGTGCTAACTTTTTCTCTCTCTCCCTGACTATGTGTTCTTGCTTAGCCTTCATTTCGTCAAGGGTCACCAGACCGATGGTGGAACTCTTCAATTGTTGCTCTACCGCATCGTAGTGTGTAGCAAACTTATTTTCAATATTCACCATCTTCAGGTCTTCTTCTATTTTCTTCTTACGTAGTTCTATTTCTTGCTGGGCTTTCTCACGTTTTTTCATCAGGTGCATGGCTCTGCCAGCCTCGGATGCTGCTCCCTTGTAGTGGGCCATGGTTGGATATTAACTAGGGGATGAACAATGCCAAGAAAGCAGATTCAGGATACTTTTCTTTACAAATTGAAAAACTACAACGAAAGTAGCAATTTAGCGCACAAAACTCCTATTTCCAGAAACATCAACACACAATACAATACAAATATTTTGACATTTGATTGACAATTGACCATGCTATGTTCTCTTAGAACATTGTAGCCTGTTCGAAACTTTTGTATGGAAACTAGCTCCATCCATCCGACGTGGTGAAAAAACTATTTACTGATTGGGTTACCACTTTATAACAGTGTTATGATATAATCAAAATTATCATTAAATATATTAATTAGGATAATAAATCACATTAATTTCATTTACATTATTAGAAGTAAATAGAAAATATAAAAGAATTAATTTAATCAATTACAAAAACGTATTTATTATGTGGTCATATGGTTACACTGTCAACTGTCTGTCACTAGGGATGTTACATTGTACATAAAAAATAGATTTTTAATTTATCGGTTTTTTTGTAGCTAAAAAATCGATTAATAAATAATCGTTTTTTCCTAAGAAAATAATAGATTTTTAACAAAATTGATTATTAATTAAGTTATTAAATATATAAGTGATTCTCAAAAATCATATGACCCGAGCGGGATTTGAACCCGCGACCTCTGCCGAACCGTGGCTAGTGCTCTGAACCAACTGAGCTACCGGGTCCCGCCCGACTCATCTGAAATTTGAGACCCCTTTGTAATACGCTTCTTAGGAGCGTTTGGCGACATCTATCGGAAAACTTATGCAGTATTTCCAACTCAATGCCAATTACTTTGCAGTTATCGGACATCGATGCGATATCACCATCTATACATTATAAATGTATATTTTTTTTGTGAATTTGAAACATGTCAAAGCCATGTTATGCTTATATTAAGTTATTAAATATATAAGTGATTCTCAAAAATCATATGACCCGAGCGGGATTTGAACCCGCGACCTCTGCCGAACCGTGGCTAGTGCTCTGAACCAACTGAGCTACCGGGTCCCGCCCGACTCATCTGAAATTTGAGACCCCTTTGTAATACGCTTCTTAGGAGCGTTTGGCGACATCTATCGGAAAACTTATGCAGTATTTCCAACTCAATGCCAATTACTTTGCAGTTATCGGACATCGATGCGATATCACCATCTATACATTATAAATGTATATTTTTTTGTGAATTTGAAACATGTCAAAGCCATGTTATGCTTATATTAAGTTATTAAATATATAAGTGATTCTCAAAAATCATATGACCCGAGCGGGATTTGAACCCGCGACCTCTGCCGAACCGTGGCTAGTGCTCTGAACCAACTGAGCTACCGGGTCCCGCCCGACTCATCTGAAATTTGAGACCCCTTTGTAATACGCTTCTTAGGAGCGTTTGGCGACATCTATCGGAAAACTTATGCAGTATTTCCAACTCAATGCCAATTACTTTGCAGTTATCGGACATCGATGCGATATCACCATCTATACATTATAAATGTATATTTTTTTGTGAATTTGAAACATGTCAAAGCCATGTTATGCTTATATTAAGTTATTAAATATATAAGTGATTCTCAAAAATCATATGACCCGAGCGGGATTTGAACCCGCGACCTCTGCCGAACCGTGGCTAGTGCTCTGAACCAACTGAGCTACCGGGTCCCGCCCGACTCATCTGAAATTTGAGACCCCTTTGTAATACGCTTCTTAGGAGCGTTTGGCGACATCTATCGGAAAACTTATGCAGTATTTCCAACTCAATGCCAATTACTTTGCAGTTATCGGACATCGATGCGATATCACCATCTATACATTATAAATGTATATTTTTTTGTGAATTTGAAACATGTCAAAGCCATGTTATGCTTATATTAAGTTATTAAATATATAAGTGATTCTCGGTTCGGGTTCAAATCCCGCTCGGGTCATATGATTTTTGAGAATCACTTATATATTTAATAACTTAATATAAGCATAACATGGCTTTGACATGTTTCAAATTCACAAAAAAATATACATTTATGATTATTAATTGTTTTTTACCTAATTTGTCAATATGTTTTAAAATAAACGCCATAAATATTACCTATATCAATAGATTAATTAATTAAAAATAAACTTGTCGTTTGAAAAATTAAGTTTCACCAACGAATAATGAATGACATATCAACCAAGTTCGTTGACTCCATGTAGTGAATGTTTGATTAAATTAACCAACTAAACTGATTCAAAAGCAAATTCTATGGCAGTTCGCGTTCTGGGCTCCGGGCCAGAAGACCAACCCCCGTATTCACAACGCTTCGATTTGATTCCGATTCGACAAGTCGTACGTCTACCTTGTTTTGGCATTACGAAAGCGAGTGAGATAGACATACGACTTTCCGAATCGGAATTAAATCGAAGCGTTGTGAATACGGGGGCAAACATAATGTCGGCGTTGCAGATAAAAAAAATGGTAATAACTGATTGATTATAAAAAAAATCGATTATTAATCGATCCCTAAAAATAAAATCATGTTTTAAATCGATTTTTACTTTTCAAAAATCGATTTTTTAACGGTTATTTCCATAATCGATTATTTTTTACATCCCTATCTGTCACATAGAAAAATGCGTTATTTTTATTTATTTCGAGATTTCGGATTTTCGGGTGAGATGTTTCTTTGAAAACATTTTGCCCTGGATTTTCTTCTCCTGCGCGAGTTTCTAGAAATGGGGAAGTATATAAAGAAAAAGATACGGCAATTGTTGAGGAAACTGAAGAGGATACCGGTCGAAGTGGATTCAGAAGACTCGTCGCCTACGATCACCTACTTCACCAACGCCGCTGTCTCCAGTTTCACAGCTGCCCAAACTACCGTCGCCAACAGTGCATAACCAACCTACTCAAAATGATCTGGATCAAGACCCTAATACAGGTCTGTAAAACACTCATTACTTATAGTACCTAAGACATAATGTACCTACCTTAAATGTCATAACTTCAAACGCCTGGCGGATCCCAAATGAGAGATTATGTAAATGACTGCGCTTCCACATGCAGGTGGACACTGTGTCATATAAACATGGCAAGCGCTATCACATTGCGGATAGACAATGCAAAATGTTTATTTCCACATAGGAATATTACATGACTTTTGCGCTATCACTAAGCAGATAGACAAGTATTACATATCTTTTTATGTTGACATTTTCAGAAGAAGATTTGCCTAAAGAGCTCCTACAAGCCCTGGGAACAGAAGACTTCAGAGCTGGAAAAGCTATCCAGCCCCTGATAGCCCTTCGGTGGACGAAGATCACTGAAATGGTCAGATCAGGAAATCAATGATGTAGCGAAGTTAGCCGCTGAAATTATTTATTATCAAGACTCCTCTTCAAGAAGATTCTTTAAACCAGCATCATAAATATCCTAATACCTACCGCCAATAGACTCTCAGGTACATGCAGGCAAACTTAAATATTTAAAAAAGAAGTTCTAAATTCGAAAATAAAAGTGTGTAATCTAAAACGTTTTTTTATTCCGTATAAATTGTATTATTTCCATTTACATAGAAGTAGGTAACTTGATGTTTTGTCACGCATCCTGACGTATTTTTATGTAAAACAATAATTACATCATTATACGTTACGCCTCTTATATTACTTGGTTAAATTATTGTCATAGGGCGTTTGTGCACTTATCCGTTTCTAACACGTTTTTTTACCGTGTTTTTTTTTCATACATTTCGATACCTACCAGTTTTTGAAATGTATGAAAAAAAAACGTGTCATAAAAAATGGTTTGGAAACGGATAACTGCACAAACGCCCTATGACAATAATTTTACCAAGTAATATATGAAGATATAGGTATGTAGGTACCTACTGTATAGCTATAGCTGTATACTATATAGCTATAGGTAGGTATAGATTATGAATTGAATTGGCCCTACCACGGATAGATGGCGCTGCTTGTACGATGACGGAAAATATGGTTGAGAGTACCGTCTATATGTATAGTAGTATTTGCAATTGACATTAGACTTTAGAGTAGAGCAGAGATGAGTAGAGTTTGGATTGTATTTTAGTTTTAGTTTAGTTATTTTGGATACTAGTGTCACAGTATAAAGAAACATACGACGACGCCTTTGGATCTTGCGATAAAATGCCGACAACGTCTAGACAGTTTCGCGACAGCGTCTGGAGGCTAGGGTTGTCACAAGTATTTATCAAATTATTTATTTATTTCACATCAACATCGTCATCAATATTATTATTAAAAACAATAATTAACAATCATGTATTAAATAATAACTTGGTGAGGTACAATTCGAATTATATGTATAATAATTATAAATATGCAACTAACAAATATTTTCGGTTTCTAGATTTATTAGATTTGAAAATGGATTCCACTTTCGTAATCATCACCCCAATAAAGCTCGAAATTGACACCCATAACATTTTACGAAAAAAATATGTAGGTACGCCATCTTGGATTCGAAAATGCATTCATAATTAGTAGCCCGAGAAACTTCCAACTACTTCCAATCACTCAATGCCCTACGATAAGTATTTCTTACCGTCCGCCACTTTATTTACTTTGATAATTTGACATGACAAATTATATATTATACCTAATGTTATATTTTAGTGAAATTTATTGATCCCTTCCACCCCACTCATCATCATCATCAATATCATCATCATTATCATCATCGTCACCACCATCACCATCACCATCATCCATTACCATCCATCATATTCATCCATCATAATCATCCATCATCATCATCATTTATGCGAGATGATGACTTGCTATCTATCACAACAGCACACGTTGCTATGGTATGCACCATTTTAATTAGGCAATAACCTAGTATTATTATTATTATTTATATTCCTAAATATTATTTTATTACAAAACATAAATCTACAAAAAACACAAAACGATATGACCTAAATAGGAATGACAAGCAGGGCAGCCAACATAACTTCTTGGAACAGTCTCTACGCTCTGTGCTAAGTTCATAAGTTCAGTACAAGTTATCCAATAATATCATCTAGAATGATTTATGTGTGCTTATAATTTATACAAAATACCTGTACCCTACAAAATACGCAGTAGGTATCTATTTCCTTCCTCGAAGTCGGATAAAAACAATAAAAAACAAACTTATAACAAAAATTGTTAAACGGCCTTTAATTTCAGTGCAATGCAATAAAAACTCATTTAAAAGATTGTTGTTCTGCAGTGCCTTATAAGCCCACACGGGGCCTGTAGCGGCTGTAACAAATAGTGTTGGTCCTTTCTTTAGTTTCTATTACCTACAAAATCAGCCGATGAGGTTCCTACTCTGAATTTTATTCAGATTTATCTCTAATTTGCCCAAACGCGGGGCCCCCAGAGGAGTAGGGCCCGGAAGCATTGGCTACTCCTGCTTTATAGCTACCCGGCACTGTTGTTGTGGTTTTAAATAAAAAATTATGTATCGAATGATTATATTATGATATCGGTCCTATTCTATTCAAAAACTGTTGCTGCGGATGCGGAAGTAGGTACTATTTAAGTAGTAATCCACTCTTGTAGTTTGCACTCATCTGGCAACCCTATTGGTAACCGGCCGGCCGGATATGGACCGACCGGACGTCAACCAACCGTCAAGTCAACCGTCAACTCAGTGATGCCAACTCAGCACTTTGAGTGCTAGATTTAGCACTATTTTCATGTGCCTAGCACTGAAATTTAAGAAACAGCACCCAGCACTAAATCTAGCACTAATTTTGATGATGTCTGTTCGCTCACAAAATGCAGCTGTGGCTGAAGTAACAAAACGTAAACTAGTGTAGTCTGTAATCTGCGGCACTTCGGTAGGGGATTCCCGTGAACGTGAAAATAAAGGCGTGTATGGCAGACGAGGCGAACAGTGCTATGTTTGTCTTTTTCTCTAAGATAACTCCTTCTTTGTCTAACCTTGCTTGTTTTTCGTTCATTTTTGTTTTTCATTCATCGTGTCTTTGTGCGCAATAATTATCTGATTAATAGTATTAATCATTTTATTACCTTAAATTTGTTTTGTGTTCGGTGACAGTGAGACGAAAATGGATGTTTTTATTAAATTCATATATTTGGCACTATTTTTGAAACTTTCTAGCAATTTAGCACTAGTTGAGATGTTACTTAGCACCCAACCGTGGCATTGAGTTGGCAACCCTGCGTCAACTGTCAATAAAGAAAAAAGTGAACAAGTGAAAAGCCAGCGCGGGCGAAAAAAAAATTTGCCGGGCGGTGCTTTGGTTTGTCGAAACGTTACGTTTAATTTTAATTTAACCATGGACGAAACAATTATATTACCGTCACCCAATTGGTTTCTCACATCTATTTTGGCTGTGAGTACTGATGGCTGGCTTATTTACGGAGGACCAAGTAAAAGCCTTTGTGTTTTGGAGCCCCTAAAGGCAGATGTTGGAATTATAGCTGGGAATCATAAATATCAGGCTTATGTTGTTCCCAGGGCACATTTAGAGAAGTAAGTACATGTTGCTTTTACTTGTCAACGTTTTTTTTGTTCAAACTTGGTGATTAAGTAGTAAAAAAATCACATTTCAAATTCAAATGTATTTTTTTCATTCAGGATTATTGTAGTGGACATATCGCCGGAATGGTTACAAAAAAAGTCCTTTCTTACTGGTGGTCTTGATGGTAAGGTCAAACAATGGGTTATAGAAGATAAAAAAAGACTTAAAATCAAAGCTACTCTTGTTAGTGATGTTCACTCAGGAGAAAAAGAAGTAAGTATTTTTACAATTACCACTAGAAAAAAGAAATCCTAAGGATCTGCCGAATGTGCCTTCTTGTAGAGGATTTTGATAAAGCTTGTAATATTGTTAACAAAAACATTATTTATTATAATGTTTCTAGCAAGAAATAAAAATGGTTAACCTCGCACCTACGGGAATACAGATCTACATGGGACAGACACAATTTTTTTTTATTTTGTTTTTAATTGCTTTCAAGTGGTCATCTTGTATGAAGATAAAAAAATTGAATTTTACATAAAATTATTGTAACCCTCCCATTTTTCTGTAGTCTGGTAATAAAGATGGATTTGTTGAAAATATTTTAATAGTAATCACAACTGCTGCATATTTTTGTATTTTTTTTTTCTAATTTCAGGATGTGATTGGAGTTGGTTACTGTAATGAAACAATGGCTATATCAGTTGGAAGTTTCAATAACATAGTAAAATGGGACTTGTCCTCCAATGTTACCACAATATTCTCTAATTTACTTAAGGGTTACAAACCTACCTGTATGGCTTGCTCACAGCATTTAACGTTGCATGTTGCTGTAGGTACCAAACAGGGTGTTGTCTTCCTCTTGGATCTGAATGGTAATATATTATTACTAAAAATGAAAAAAACATTTTTTTTTTGAATTTTTTTTACAATAAAAGAGCCGCTTTTATACAATAAATTAGAAATAACTGACTCTTAACTGTTTATAGATCAAGGAAAAACATTATACAAAGTTCGAGCCCATGATGATGAAATAATGAATGTTAGTTGGTGCCCAAAATATGAGGTGACAGTCAAGAAAACATTAAAAGATAACAAGTCATCTCTTACTAGCAGGCTAGAAGCAATAAGGAATGAAGGTGTGAAGGAAACAAATGTTCTAGAACAATCTGGAATTGTTAAAAACCTGCCAGAAGACAGTTTTGATGAGTCTATTGTGCAGGAGGATGATATGTTTGACATTTATAAAGACCATGAACCTGATGAGTTTGGTCACAAGAAGTATGAACCAGAAGATATATTGGTCAAGGTGAAAAAAGAGAAAGCTGATGATTCAGACTATTTGGCTGACTGTCTCAAGCTAAAAGAGGAGATATTGAAAAGGAAGAATCAAGCTGAACCAACTATTGAGTCATTAGTTGATGCTTTGGAGAAAACTCATGTTGAAGGAGGTGTTGATGCACAGACTGCTCAGTCTGACATCGAAAGTGCTCAATCCCAAACTGAAAGTGCTCAATCTCAGATTGAAAGTGCTCAATCCCAAATCGAAAGTCAGGCAAGCACAAGTTCAGTAAATGATGATAAAACAGATGCCAAAGTTCTTCATGAATCTAGTCACTTACACAAACATCTCCTTGCTTCTATTGGAAAATTGGGGTAGGTTGGTTTTAAAGTAGGGCTATTAATATTTCTACAGATTATGAAACAATGGTAGTGAGTTTTTTACAAAATACAAACCATGCCTTTGCACTATTAATTAATCTTATTTATAGTTGAGTAACAAGAATACTCATGCCCTTGAGTTTTAATAACATTGGCATTAACAAGCAATTTATTTAATTCTTTATTACCTATCCTATTAAGTTAGAGTTTTTATTCACATCAATACGCCAACTCCATCGTTTCATACAATAAATAAGCATTTTAAAAATAATATATGAACTACTGTTATGTTATGACTAAGAGTATCACTGATTAGACATCGGTACCACATGTTCTGTTTGCTATTTCTGGTTTAGAATTTGATTATGCAATATAATACGAAACTTAAAATTTTCAGAGGAGTTCGAATATGGTCAAAGTCTGGTAAGCTAGTGAGCTCATGTCTCACACCCACCCATCCAAAAGGTGCTAGAAAAGTGACCTTTGCTACTTCAATACTCTGGTACAAACCTAATTCTATTGTCGTTATTGATGCCAAGAGTGAACTACTGGAGATTAAACCACTGCGTATTGATAGGTATTATTGTGTTCCTAAATATATTTTTATTTGAACCAAAAGATGTTGGCCAGTCATTGAAAATTAAACGCTAACTTCTTCCACAGTAAAAACAAACTAGAATGGCTCACAGTTCACAACTTACATAAGCGTGCAATGTACTGCATTGCATCGAACGCACCTCGCAAACAAAATGAGTCAACAGTACCTTCGGACGATTGGTCGGTGTGGTCCTGTTCACAAGATCGCAACATTATTCGCTACTGTGTGCCGCTTAGGAAAATGTTGAGCGTCCATGCGACTTGCGGAGGCTTCGTGTACACGGTGCTGGCTTGTCCATATGATGCTGGGAAGTAAGTGTGTGCAGTTTTTTTTAAAGCGACATTGGATTAAGGCCTCCCGTACACTAAGCAGCCAGGCTTTGACAGCCAATCCGACGTAATATGAAGGCTTATTTGAGGCCGTGCACTAGGTAGCCAACAATTTCTGGTTAGCTAGTCTACGGCCTATGTGATTGTTCACGTCAACTGGTGGCGCGCGGTCGCGAAATATCAAACATGATATAATATGCGAGTGTTCACGTACAAACCGCAGGTGCGGTGGAAGTAGCGGGCAAGCTCGCGACTGACGCTCGTTGCAATATCAAATGTGTGAAGTTGTTTGTGTGTGTTCACGTTGAACTAGCGGCGGAGCGATACGCGCGCGGCTTCATGTAAATTCAACCAGTTTGAACTTGTCGCTAGAGACGATTCCGCGCAAACGCCTGGTGGCCAATATAAACATAAAGGGCCGTAACACAAAAAAGATAGACACGCGTTAAACGCGAATGCTACCAAAAATAATACACACTTGTTTTAGACAAGTTAGTGCTAAAACAAGTGCGTATTATTTTTAGTAGCATTCGCGTTTAACGCGGGTCTATCTTATTTGTGGTACGGCCCAAAGTCGCGAAGTCCGCCGCGTTCTCTACTGCGCGAGCTCGACGTGAACAAGCACTATAGCTCGTTGCGTCAAGGTCATTACTGTAGACAGTGGCGTATTTACCCTGGGGCCATGGGAGCCATGGCCCGGGGCGGACTGCGAGGGGCGGCATAGCTGCCTCTCGCGCCGCCCCTTGCGCTCAGCTTTATACAGAAACCTAAACTGTGTGTGGTCCGACACGCACTTAGCCGGTATTTTTATGGGGCCACAAACTTTAAAGGCCCATGGCACCAAATTTTTAAATATGCCACTGACTGTAGAGATATCTCCCCAGAGTTGCAGTGAGCGTAGGCGACGGCGCAGTCCGTGTGCTAGAGACCAGCACGCTGGCTGACGACGACACGAAGCTAGCGGTCCCCCGCGTCTCCGCCTACTGGCAGAACGTGCAGGGGAAAGTGCTCACCGTCGCCTGGCACCCCACTAAAGAGAACCTGCTGGCCTTCGCTACGGCTGAAGCCAGGGTAAGTGTCATTTGTATGCTGATGATGCTGTATGTACCAAGAAAATGAGATAACACAATATAACATCACGCCTGTAATTCCCAAAGGGCTAGGCAGAGATATACAGGGTGAGTTTTCCAAGTGTGCGAGGATGGCCAAATTCAAAACAATAAGAAATAGCTAAACGTAAAAATACTCAAAGGAGTCTTGGGGCTGGTATTGACAAAAAATAAAACTGCATCATTATATTTTTGAAAAAATATTTATAAGTAGAATGAAACCAACTTGAAAATCTGAATTAGATTATTAAAAAACATAACCCTTTCCTTGCAGTCGGGTAAAAATCAACACTTCCCAAATTTTGATCCTTATTAGCGACACTATCGAGTGATGCAATAATACAGTGTTATTTATTTTCCAAAATCAATGGATTTGATTTTAGAATCTCATTTTTTTTATTATGTACCTGTTTAATTAGTAATTAATTGTATTCCCCACAGGTAGGTGTGATCGACACGAGCGGGCGAAGCGAAAGGGCGGCCCGCGCGCTGTGCCCGGCGCTCAACAAGGCGGTGTACGGGCTCGCCTGGGGCGACGGCATGCAGCTGTACGCCTGCGGCGGCGGACAGCTCGTGGAGTATACCGCGAACCAGCTCGATGAAGGTAACAACTTACTGCATCTGTTTATGACTCTCTTACACTACACTTTGATCCATAACGCTACCACAGATAATTATAATACTTACTATACGTACAGATGCCTCATCTCATACAAAGAAATGTGACCGATTTAGCGCGGGCTATCTTCGGGCTATACATTTTGCCGTGCTTAAAGCATTTTTCAAAATTTGAACAAATATTTTTTATGATGTATTTCTTCATGTTCTCAATTTTACACAAACTTCAATAACAAATCGATACATATAACGCCATCTATTATGAGTTGTTTCAACAAATGTTACTTTGTTTCTGATGAGACCCCGTGACGCTACGTACGCACAGACAGGTGACTCGCTAGGCTCTAGGAGCTAAACAAGCCACCTGTCTGTGCGGACGTAGCCTAATTGTTTGCAGTAAAGTGACAACTGAAGGGATACCACTATTTAACAAAGTGAGTTCGAACCCCAGCACACATTTCTTCAAATTTTATCACCACTGGTGAAGGAACACATTGTGAGGAAATCGGCATGTCCTAGAACCAAAAATTCGAAGACGTGACGTCTACTAACCCGCACTAGGCCCCTCATAGACCTGCTTTGCGGACTACGGCCCACTCCTCACAGAAAGCAGGCCTGTGTCCCAGCAGTGGGAATGTTATAGGCTGCTTATGTTATGTATTCTTGTTGTGATGTGTCTTTGTTCCCCAGCTCCCGAAACTATAAAAATAACGGTGGAGGGTCAGATGTGGCAGATATGTGCGGTCACTTGGACCCCTAACGGACTGCTGGTCGGCTCGGTGGCCGGCGCCGTCGCACTATTCACACAAAAACCGTACACTCTCATCGCCACAATCTTCGTTTACTCGTAAGTGTACCATTAAAATGTATTCACAATCATTACTATGAGGTCTCAAACGCACAGTGTATAGAAAACTTTAAGATTCATATGAAGCGCTTTTTAGGGTTCCGTACCTCAAAAGAAAAACCGGACAAGTGCGAGTCTGACTCGCCCACCGAGGGTTCCCTATCATTTTTGGACGTATAAAGTGAAAAAATCCGGACCGCATAACTAAGTTTGTTTGTGAAGGAATTTTGATGATTTATAAAAAAAACTGTACTAGTTAGGAACATCGTTTTATTTTTGGTGCCATATTTGGGTCAATTCTTATCAACTCTAATTATTTCAGATTTTTCACCCCGCAAACTTCGATGAAAAGGGGGGGGGGATGGTATTTTTTTGGACATTTTTCATCATATGTCGAAAACTGTGAGACATAAAATAAAATGAAAATATATTTTGAAATGTACAGATCAAGCCCTTTCATATGATATGTCACTTGACCTAGTAACCCCACTTTGAAATTTCGGACCCTCACTCCGGCCCCTTTTGCAATGAAAATAATAATATTTTTGGACTTTTTTCATTTGCAATAAAGTTGAACAAGCATTCTTTATAACTGTTCCAAATTTCAAGTCGATAGCATAAGTAGTTGGTGAAATAAGCAGGTGTGACAGACAGACAGACGAAGTCGCACCATAAGGGTTCCTTTTTTACCATTTTGGTACTGAACCCTAAAAACAGAACTCTTATAGGATCACTTTGTTGTCCGCCGTCAGTCACCGGACCATAATTGGAGCTATCTGCTCATAGATGGCGCCATTGGAAGTATGCAGTAGCGTCATCTTTTTTTTTTTTTTTTGAGGATGGGATATCATCAAATGACCCCTCCCGCTCTGGGCGGAGCGGAAGGGAGTGTCAGACTCTTACTGACTAAAACCCACCCATGTTCCTTCGTTAGCCCTTTTGTCCGGGTCAGCGGTATCCCTTCCGGACAATCCCGCTTTCCCGGCAGGCTTGGGCCCTAGAGGGCCCCCTCTCCGATGCTGACATCTCTTTGAGGCGCGCGTGGAACACGTACGCGCCGTTCGGCACGGGCCTGGTCCTGATCGGACGGTGAGCTACCCATTACTCACCGCCCGCAGGCCCGCGCCTACGGTGGCCGGGAGTCGTCACGCGGCTCCCGACGCCCGGAGCGTCTACCGCGGCGGCTTGGACGGGAGAATCTCTCCCTCTCCCGTCCCGCCGCCTCCTTCACTAGCATGACTGCTTCGCAGAAGGAGGCGACTGCCTCCCACTCCCCCTCGCCCCGGACCATGGCTTGAACCAGGGCCGGGCGCGAGAGGTCGCCGCCGCTGCCGATCGCCTCTACGAGGACACGGCGGTGCTCCGCCCATGCAGGGCAGGCCCCCACTGTGTGCTCCACCGTGTCCTCAGGGCGATCAACGCAGTGATGACACCCGGGCGTTTCCTCCCGCCCGATGATGTGCAGGTACCTCCCGAAACTTCCGTGTCCGGTGAGGACCTGCGTCAGGCGGTAGGTGAGGACGCCGTGACGTCTCCCTAGCCACTCCTCAAAGAGGGGTCTTACCGCCGCTATTGCGGCGTGCCCTGCGCTGGGTTGCGAAAGTCGTTCCTTCCATGCCACCATGAGATCGCGCCGGAGGTCCGTCCGCTCCGCCGCAATTTGCCGCGGAAGCGGGGTTTCCCCCCGACGTAGTGCCTCCGCGCGCCACTCATACAGGCGCGCGAGGACTATCGCCTCCAGATCCCACGGTGGCAGTCCGGCAAGGAGGCTTGCCGCCTCGCCCGAGATCGTGCGGTAGCCCCGGATCAGCCTTACGGCTACCACCTTTTGGGGCGCGTTCAGATAGTGGGCGGCTCTGCGCCGCAGTGAACGCGCCCACACCGGGGCCCCATATGTGGCCATGGACCGCACGACCCCAGCGTAAAGCCTCCGGCAGGAGGCGTTTGGACCCCTCAGGTTAGGTAGGAGCCGCTTGAGGGCGGCCCCAGTCCGTTCCAGTTTGGGGGCCAAACGTCGGAAGTGCTCCACGAAGTTCCACCGGCTATCGAGCACGAGTCCCAGGTACTTCATCGTGGACTCGACGCCGATGTGAACCCCTCCTACCGTTAGTTGGGATCCCGATGGTGGCCTGTTCCGAGGCCCATGAAAGGACATGGCCTCGGACTTATGCAGTGCCACCTCGAGACCCAACTGCCTGATCCTCTCCACGACTATCGCAACCCCGCGTGTCATCGCGTCGGCCGCCGCCTGATGCGACCTCCCCTGCGCCAGGACCAGCGTGTCGTCAGCGTAGCACACCACGCTGACGCCATCAGGGAGGTCGGCCCGCAGCACCCAGTCGTAACCGATGTCCCACAGGAGCGGCCCCAGAACCGATCCCTGTGGGACACCGCACGACATCTCTCGCCGGTTCCATTCCCCGTCGCGACCAGGGTAGATGACGGCCCTGTCCGTCAGATATGCCTCGACTATTCGACGGAGGTAGATTGGCACCCGGTGATACCGGAGTGCCTCCCCAATGCAGCTCCAGGGCAGGGTGTTAAATGCGTTGGCGATGTCGAGTGACACCGCCACGACAACCCCGCCCCGAGACACCGCGTCCCCCGTCGTGAGGGCTCTCACGCGCATGATGGCGTCCACCGTCGAGCGCCCCTTGCGGAAGCCGAACTGGCCGTCCGCAAGATCCGGCCCCGTCCTCACCAGGTGCCCGACGAGGCGGCCCGCAATCACTCTCTCAGTAGCGTCATCTATGATCATATTTTGGAACCCTGAGGGCGCGAGGCATACTCGCACTTGTCCGGTTCTTTTATATTCGCTTATGTTTGTAAATAGGTTTCGTTCTCTTTCTAATACCTGTGTATTAGAAAGAGAACGAAGCCATTAAGTCCAGGTTTCCAGGGTGCCGTCTGCGCTAATGTGTGTTTCGGCAAGTTTATTTTTTCGCGTACTCTTTAAACGACGTGGAATGGCTCAGAGCGACGCCATGCGAGATATCAATGTCCACTTTACACGTCGTTCTTTTTACACGCCTATGCGATGTTATTTAAAATAATTTTGTGTTTTCAATTTTCACGTGCAAAAAGAATGCTGTGACATTGCGTGTCGTCTGTGAGAGGCCTTAATTTTCCATTTTAGTTTTTGTTAGTCCCACTACTGGACTAAAGCCTCCTCCAAGTTCTAGTTTTAATTATTATTATAGTTTATTATGTTTGATAGTAAAATGATCCACGCGATGGAGTGGCATCCCCAGCAGACGTCGAGCTCAAGTGAAGAGTCGCAATACAAAAACCTTATCGCTGTCACCTCTTTGGATAAAGAGAACAATATTGTCATATTGGAGTATGGGACCAAAGAAGGTATTTTTATTTTTATACCGTTAGACCAAGGAAACGATGGATTGACGGGCTACGGCAAATATTCGTTGTAGTTTAGTTGGATGTGTGTGGCCAGTACTACTTACGCGTACACTTTTCGTTGTTATATTGTCAATTTTGAATATACGCACGAATGTATACGCCTATAATTAATACTAGTAATTTGTACTACGATAAAAATTGCACGGTGTATAATAACTACTCCAGAATTCGGTGGACTCCTTTGACAGATAAAGTGTTGTCAGCTATAGAAGATTTTTAATTGTGATGGGGTCAATGTCGATATTTCACTATTGACTTAGGTATTTTGAGATCTTTGAAGTTGTACTTTATTTATTGTATTGTATCTCAGATGGCATCAAACAGTTGACAACCTGGAAGAAACTGAGTGGTCACAAACAACCGGTGCTACAAGCGGCTTGGAACCCACACCGCGACGGACTACTGCTGTCTTCCTCGCAGGATTCTACTGTTAGGGTAAGTGAAAATTCTCGAATTAGCGTCAACGGAATACTGTTCTTCGTGTTCTCCGAGGCACGGAGAACACGTTCGCTTCCTCGCTTTGTAAAGAATAGACTATACTATTATAAAACTGTAAAAAAGTCGAGTCTGTATATTGAAGATATTCCAGAAAAAACTGTTGGGATAGTAGGGTACTGGGATGGATGGGATGTATTTTGTGTTTGTGCGTGCATCACGTAAAAAGTACTGAACGGATTTTGATGTGGTTTTCAGTTTAGGATTTCATCTGATTTCGGTGGGATGAACCAGAGATACAGCTTGACCCCTTCGTAGTACTAGCCACCCTACGTTAAGGAGGTTATTTAAATTGACAATTTTTTGTAGTCCTCGCGGGCTACAATAAATTGACGCGACCAAGCTGACGGAGTCGCAGGCAAAAGTTTAGTAAAGGAGATGTTTCATCTTGGAATGGTTTCATCTTGGCAGTGGCGTAAGTGAGTAGCGTACAATAAAAAACACTTACAATCATGAAAAATTACGCGTAATACCCTCCGGCTTGCCCTGTAGGCACGCCAATGCATCTTGGTATACGTACGTTACATAGAAAAATAGGAAAAAAATAGGGGATTCTCATAAAAATATTAATAAATTCATTTGAAGAAGAGTACAGTCGTAATTTAATAAAGAAAATAAGCATTAGGAACCGGTTACTATCATGTATAGCTATAATACTTATTGTGTACGTAGACCACTCCCAAGCTCCATACATTTCTGAAACAACTTCTTTACAATATTTAAAAATTACACAGGTGTGGGACATCTCCACGGGGTCGTGTATCTCAATATTCGGCGGTCACACGCTGGCGTCGCTGGGCGTGTGCTGGGCCAGCGAGCCGCAGTGGCCGCACCACGCGCTGTCGGGCGGCGGGGACGCCGCCGTCCGCCTGTGGGACATCCGACAACACAAGGCTGAGGACTACGACGGTATGTTTGTTTATTTATCTGATCTACAAAATGCATGTGTATGTACAGTAAAATTTATTTAAAAAAAAACAAAATAAACTTCAAATAATAAATTAAAATTACAAAATACAATTATTTAATCATTTTGAATCGCTAAGTTAAGCATTCATCTAAGTAACCATAACTATTTTAACCGATCATATTTATTATTGTCCCCATCCTCTTATCTATATTTCCAAGTATGGTGGTTTTGTAATTTTAACACAAATCACCGTACTTTGCTTCCATAGATTCAATGGGAAACTTTCTTTAAATCATAAGACGACTTTTTCTGTAAAATAATTCATAATTAAAGCGGTTGTAGCCCAATTGTAATGGAGTCCGAAACCAGATAAGCGTGCACTTTGTGCAATTTGCTTCATTACAACTGCTCTACAAACAGTGAAGGAAAACATCCTAAGGAAGCCGGCATGTCTTAAAACCAAAAGTTTGAAGACATGTGGCGTCCACCACCCGTACCAAGCTCACGCAGTGGATAAGGCCTCCTCTCTGTGAGTGAGAGAGAGCCGTATTCTCTCACTCACAGAGAGGAGGCCTTAGTTACAGCAGTGAGAACATTATAGGCAGATTATGTAACGAGTAACCGTCATTTTGCTAACAGAAATCAGACACGAAGTTTCAACAGCAAAGAGGCCACGTAAGACAGAAAAGTTGGAAAATGAGAAACAGCTGCCGGGCACTAGCGCGATAATCGAGGACGAAGAGAACGTCGCAACTAAATTGGAAATAAATAATAGATCAGCAAAGCCGCCGAAAAAGTTTCTACTGCCGTTAATGTATAAACAAATGAATGATCGTTCCCACTTGCAAGCGACGAAGAAAATGCTTCAAATGTACTTACAAAAGACTGATCTTACACCCCAGAAAGGAGATGGGATACACAATATCACTGTAGTGGACAAAAAGGGAGAAAGTAATACAGTTAAAGAACACGGAGATAGCACTGCAGTTAATGAACAGGGAGATGCTTCTGCTACAGTTGATGAAACAGGAGATGGTGTAGAGAACACTGGTGCCCAAGAAATAGAAGTTTCTGAGGCGAACGCAGAAGGAACGGCGGAAAATACTCAAGATAAACTAGAAATTGAAGAAGCGGTTGCAAGTAGCTCGAAATACAAAGAAATCAATTTAGATTTCCTCAAAATATTTGGCAGCATTCGGGAAGTTAACGAATATTTGGATATAGAGAGTAAGTTTGTTTTTGTACTTGAAAATAATGTAAACTTTGTATGGTGGGTGGAGCTTGTTTTGGTAGATCATCAGAAAATCTGAAGGAGCCTTCGTTTACCCATGGGGACAGGCTCCCCATTTACGCATGGGGACAGGCTCCCCATTTACCTATGGGCACAGGCTCCCCATGGGTAAACGAAGGCTCTTTGAGATTTTCTAAATACGGTCGCCAAAGCCCAATAAAATTCAGATTTTATTTTGTTCATATTCTGACTTTTTTTGCAGTGAATAACCATTATGAAGGTCATTATCACCCAGAGGCGTGGATAATGCTGTCTATATTCCGCGGTCACATCGACACTATGATACAGTTCGCGAGCCAACGCGATATGCTGTGTCCATTCCTGCTTAGTATGGCGCCCTGCGTCTCTTTCAAGTAAGAGACCTGATCTTTATGTGCAGTAATAATGTGGTTCAGTGGTCCTACAATTTTTCCATAAAGCATATGATACTGAAGCATAGTTTCAAAAGCGATTTGCATTAATCGAACTAAAAAAATATGGATTATTTATCCAAAAAAAGCCTGAAAAAACTTGAATATTTTTTTTTCTATTATTACATTTATTACCTATGTATATTCTTTTGGAGAAAATGTATCATAAAGCAATAATAAAAGTTAGTTGAATGCCATGATAAAAATATTAGTCAAACTAGTTTAGTAGTTAGTTAGACTAGCTAAGCTACCGAATGTTTTTACTGGTTCACATTATGTTAGTTCTGTCTAAAGTTGCGATGCTGTGCTTATCAGTATAAGTAAGTAGTGTTTCAATATTTTTTTAAACATGCAAACTTGTTTTATCGCTTCCAGATATTGGAAAGACGCGACTCAGCTATATTTAGCGCAAATAGATCGGCTAGAAGCTAAGGGGGAAGAAGAAAAACTTTATGGTATGTATCTATAGTTTATATTTGTGCTTATTCATCAATCACTCTAATTTTACTAAATAACACTACATAATATGTAGTATTAAAATTAGAGTGATTTATATCTTTTTCTACCTCGTTGGTCTTGTGGTTTTAAGCGCGACTGCCGAGCGGGAGTCCTGGGTTTGATTCCCGGATCAGGCAAAATTTTTATGGATTTTCCATTAGGAGATAGAACCCCGGCCTAGCCACCCGTCGCCATTTTGTTTTTATTTTCAATGTTTGTAAAGAACCTAGAAAAAATATTGAGAATGACCTTTAATATCTCCATAACCAGTCCTTTCCCAGGCATGGTCTACTGCAAGAAAGTCATGGTAATGCTCGATATAATCGATATCGTTAAGGGTATACACCCAATTTACATACACATTTCTTTATGTAAGCTTATGTTTATTCTTGAACAGAAAACAGGCACTACGGTGGTCCGAAGTACCGCAAAGCAGCCATCCTGCTGAGTATGCATGACGTCATGGGCGCAGTCGCCGCTCTATGCGAAGGAAAACTATTCAAAGAAGCTTACATACTATGTCGTTTAAGGTGAATATTATAATTATTATATTCTATGAAAAATGTCGTGCAGTAACTACAGTAAAAAATAAACTTAATTGTTGTTGTTTTCACAGATACATGGACAGTGTGGCTGAAGAAACTTTGTTGAAGTGGGCTAATGACCTGTCTGCTAGTGGTCGTTTGACCATGTCAGCCGTGTGGTATGTTTATTTTCTTGTATTTTTTTTTTGACACCATAATGAACAGATATAATAATTATGAATTTGTTATTCTATTGATATTACATCGAAATTGACATCATCATGGCAAATATTTTGTAGCCAACTCGTATCCTTGTTTTAAAGTTCTATTGAGGAAGATGTAGTAATCTATATTATACACGAAGCACTATCTCAAAGCTTGCGTAGTCTTCCATAGTAAGCACTGTCTTATTCGACCAAAGTTTTATATCTGATTATGATTTTAGTCACATGGCCTTGAACGATCTGTCCCAAGCTGCACAAGTGCTTGCGAGGTCCAACGATCAACAATGCCTCAAATTAGCTGCGGAAATCGCAACGATCGTCGGTAGAACCACATTCGCTGACCACGTAGAGAAGAAAGCTAATGAATGTAAATCACAACGAACGTCAGAAGAGACTGAACAGCTACTGAAAGAGCTTCCGTCGAAGATAGAACTTCTTATGATGGAGAATCTTCTCATGATGGAGAATAAGGGTCAAAATAGTGATAACTTGGAAAGTGATATAAAAGGTGAAACCTTGAACAGTGATAAGTTGAATGGTGATACTAAAGCAAACGAATAAGTAGGTATTTATTACGTTATCTCGGCTTTAGTGGAATCTCTGTGTATATTGATTTTTTTCATTCCGCCTCTTGTAGCCCTTTGCTGGGCATAGGCTGTCCTATACGTATGGTAATTACTCTTTAACTGTAAAAGAAACATTCTTTTTTTTTCAAATAAAATTGTCTTTTAAAGATTTTCACGTCCTTTTATTACGTCTCGTAATTACTCTTTTAAAACTGTAAAGCCGCGTCTCCTGCGACGTGTTTGAGTGTTCATTGAACGTCGAACATGTTTAATAAGCAAAAAAGGGGCGTGGCCTACGTGTTTTGTTGATCGAAAACACCCAAACGCGTTTGCCGAGACTGGCGGAAAACATCCCCCGCGTTCGCCTGCGGGGGGTGAAGTCATTCATTTTGTGTTAAGAATTCAACAAGTGAAGACGTCTTCCACGTCGGAACTCATATTGAAAAGGCACACCCGTCTCTGCGATGTTCGATGTTTTTGTTTAGCAATACAAAAACATCGAACATCGCAGGAGACGAGTATGTTTATGAATTAAGTTCGTGAACATGTTCGTAAAACAATGTTTTGTTCAAAATTTGGCCCAGGAACGCCTTTTTTTTCAAATAAATTGTCTTTTAGGGATTTACACGTCCTTCATATTTTAATGTACCTACCCCGAAGTAATTAAGCCGTGTCTCCTGCGCCCTGTTTTCATGTTCGACGAACATCGAACAGTGAACGAGAAAGGGGCGTGGTCTACGTGTTTTGACGAATAAAAACACTCAAAACACGTAGACCATCGTTCACTGTTCGATGTTCGTCGAACACGAAAACAGGGCGCAGGAGACACGGCTTTAGCATGTGTACATAGTGTGCGCACTTATCGTGTCCATCAGAATGGCTGGTTGTCTGTGGCGTTGGTCAATGAGAGTTGATTCAAAAATTGCTACATAATTGCTTATATTTGCTACATGTAATAAATAATTGCTACATAGCATGTATATTAAGAAATACAATATTTTTTTTGACCAGCCATCCTGACGTTTGGTTGGCTGGTCACCTCCTAGTTTAAAGTCAAGCATGCAGAGTTTCCCGAAATGTATTGCGTCAATAATTGCTACATATTTACTTCATTTATCTAGTTTAGTTGTAACTTCAAACATATGTTAATTATAGGATGTAGCAATTATTAAAATTATCCCAAGGAAAAGTGCCTGATAAAATAATAAAGGCAAATACTTAGTTATGTAGGTGTCGGTTTAATCGTTTAGGCTCTGTTAACAGCATCAGTAATGCGATTCTTGCGTTAAAAAAAATATGTACTTACCCTCAATAATCCATTAAGTATAATTATTACAATAATTATTCTTAGTCATTGCTAGTGCAGATATCATATTGGAATCACACTCCGGGCTTATTTAATTTTATTCGACAATTTAAATAGTTCTATGTCATTTTAAGGAATAAATACCCTTCGCGAATTGTACACATGTTTTCAATTATATCGGGACTTTTCGCGCACAAACTTAATCAAAATATAAGAATTTTGACTAACCTCGACGTTTCGATCAAGTTACATTGACCGTGGTCACGAGAAGACTGAAGTGTGTGGGTATCATCGTCTTGAGCGGCGGGTGCTGTCTCGAACTACCCTGGTTTACAGGAAACCAACACACACTGACAGGTATCTAGATGCCTCGTCACATCACCACCCCCGCCACTTACGGTCTGTCGTTAGGTCTTTAGTAGACCGAGCCTATGATCTTTGTGACCCTGAACATATTCTACCGTCTGAGTTGTTACATGTTCAGGAGGTACTGAAACGCAACGGCTATGAAGTGGGCAGGAGGCAACCTAGGCGTAGATACCAAAGGAAGAAGACGGACTTCGATGTCAGCCAACAGCCAGTGTTTTTTCCGTACGTGAAAAGAATAACGGACAAAGTTGGAACAGTACTGAAGAACTACTCCATTAAGACTGTATATACTCCGTTATCCAAAGTAGCACAGAAGGTCAGAACGGCAAAAGATGTAGTACCCTTCCAAAAACCTGGGGTTTACAAGGTCGATTGCAGTTGTGGTAGCTCCTACATCGGACAAACCAAGCGCACTATCGCGGAAAGAGTGAAGGACCACATCGCAGCGGTAAAGCATCGACAAACAAACAAATCGGCCATCGCCGAACACCGAATCGGGACCCAACCACTGGATTGAGCTGCACGACCCGAAGATTCTCTCCACTGATTGGCATTTCTACCTAAGAATTGTTCGTGAAGCGATTGAAATTAAAAAGTACAAAAATTTCAATCGGGAAGATGGATTTAAGTCGTCGTCTTCGTGGAATCCAGTTATCAGGAAGTGTTCGCGTCGTGTCTTTTCTGCTCGTGTGTCCGCCGAAACCGTCAGCATTGTGTGTCGTGATTTAGGCAGTTACGTTTCACAAAACCAAGCGCGGGTAGTTCACCCGCCGCTCAAGACGATGATACCCACACACTTCAGTCTTCTCGTGACTACGGTCAATGCAACTTGATTGAAACGTCGAGGTTAGTCAAAATTCTTATATTGTGATTATTTTTGTGCGCGAAAAGTCCCGATATAATTGAAAACGTAGGTACCTACCTATACCTAGAACCTATTTTTAATTCGTGTTTTGGTGTTTGTGACGATTTTTTAAGTAAATTGTACTACTTATTATTAAACTGAATCTTATGAACGACCCATATTTTGTTTTTTTATTTACGATATCCTTTTAATGTGCTTATTATCCACTTATCTACTCATAACATAACATGCCATTTAACCAGGGACCGAAAAGGTCACCCCGGGTCACACCCGGGTTATTTTTTTTGGGTTAGGTGAAAAATCTTGCATTAAGGTTAACCCGTATTCTGGGTTAATCAGCCTAATAATAACCGGTTCGCGCATAGAGTTCATTTTTGTTCCTTTTTTTTCATTTTTGTTCTATTTCATTCGGGTTATTCAGCAATATTAACCGGTAACGGTATCCGTATTAAAAAGTTAACCGGTTACCCTGCATTAAGATTAACCAAACATATGGGTTAGAGATTTAATCGGTAACTTTTTAACCCGATTAATCGGTCCCTGCATTTAACAATTTAAAACGCCTGCTTCCTAAAATAGCAATACCATTGAGTAAAAACACACTGCAACTATTTGCCTTTATTATTTTATCAGGCATTTTTCCTTTGGATAATTTAAATAATTGCTACATCCTTTATTTAACATATGTTTGAAGTTACAACTAAACTAGATAAATGAAGCAAATATGTAGCAATTATTGACGCAATACATTTCGGGAAACTCTGCATGCTTGACTTTAAACTAGGAGGTGACCAGCCAACCAAACGTCAGGATGGCTGGTCAAAAAAAATATTTGATTTCTAAATATACATGCTATGTAGCAATTATTTATTATATGTAGCAAATATAAGCAATTATGTAGCAATTTTTGAATCAACTCTCATTGACCAACGCCACAGACAACCAGCCATTCTGATGGACACCACTTATCTACATTAAGATGTGTGCGTGTACACGAATATTATAGGTTCTCCAATCATAAAAATCTGTGACAATGGTGAAATGAAAATACAATGACATTATAATAATCAAACATTTATTTTGTTTTGGTACCATCAATATCAGAAGATTAACAGTGAAAATGAAACTAAATTGCAATAAAACAGTATTCTAAGAATAATTAGTAGTTCAATATTATTAGATATTCGTCTCTGTATAATTAATTGTGCATTATAATGTTATTAATGGACGAATCACTTATACTCGAAGTTAGTAGTTTGTGCAATAGACAAAATATAAATACCTAGCTTTTAGGGTCCCCGCTGTTGCGAGTCTTCAATATCTATTGTATGTGCTAGATTGCATCACAATAAACAGAAATAAACATTTTCTATTCCACCAACAACTGAGACTCGATAGTGATTGTGTGTGGTCTGTACCCCTATCATGAGTTTTTTTGACGTATAGTTTCGTTAACGTAAGCATATTTTTAATTTAAAATACAGCAGTCCTGGAACTTTTTGTACAATTTGCACATTTTAAAAAATACAGAGAAATTAATTAAAAGTATTTAATTTATATAAATATTGTGTAACAAACGTGTATTTTCAATTCAAAATATGCTTACGTTAACGATACTACACGTCAAAAAAACTCATGATTGGGTTACTTATAATAAAAAGTAAACATGCAAAGTATTCTAAAAATGTTCCAGGTAATCTCATACGTATAGAACATGAGTAATTATATTATTTACATTAACAGACGGATAGTACAAATGTTGTAATAAATATTATCTTCATTCTCAAACTAATATCACTAAATACTTTAGGCACAAACATTTTAAGTACACCCTAATAATACTATATTGTACCACATTCAGTATATCTATGATAATAATTAGGATTTGCTAATTACTATCCACAATGGCACTCATACTCACAACGTTAGCTTTTTTTATCATTCCTATTTGTAGACAACTGTGCAAGAGTGACCCAACGTGGAAGTCTTGTGTCGCGGAAAAATTAAATTTATAAAAAATATAATGAAACATATTTAATGAAAGTAAAAAAGATAAATAAATCAAATTAAAATTGAGTTCAATATAAACATAAATTGATTGAACACAAAACTGTTAGGCTACTTTTGCGCAGTCCCGTTTGTAAATGCTTTTGGAATGTCGTTGCAACATTCAGTCTTATATTAGGTCAGACACACTACACCATGGCTACGACCCGCCAGGCCGCATGCGGCCCATAAAAACTTAATTTTGTGTGAAAACGCAGGTAACGACACGCACGTGGACCCAGCGGCTGATACTAAATTCGGCCAAACGGGTCATGCCGCAGTAGTGCGCGTTCGTTCAGAAGTTGCAGCGGTTTCAATAAACGATTAGTTCAAAGTGTAGAAACAACCTGTGCACCAACAACATGAATCTTTTAAGTTTTATATTATTACGAACCAGGAATTGCTGTAAACTTCAATGCTGCATAATCATGCAGCATTGTAATGCATGCAGTAATTTGTGTCGATATACATGCCATGTGGCGAACAAACGTTTAGTCGTAACTTCCCGAGTAAGCATCCCCATTTTTGCAACTGTTATTGCGTTGTTACTGGAAAATAGTCAAACAAAAACAAACTTTCATACCTTCATACTTACGAGAATAACATTTAAATAAACATGCCAAAGATATACTAATAATTTCTATGCTACTAAAATACCATAATTATGATGAGTATTACGTAATCAACAAGTCCAGCTTATTATGACATAACCCGTCTTATTTGTGCATTGGTTAAAGAAAATTTAACTACTTGTTCAAATTATTAATTAATAAAATACATAAATAATATTCAGCCCTGATCGGCAGGGTCTTCGTTTTCTCTGTTGGAGTCTTTGCCCCTCTTCTTGCAAATATTGACAAGTTTTGCGTTTATCTTCTTGAGTTTTTGGTTTTCTTTCATCACGTCGGTTAGTTGTTGGTTCTGAAAAGAAAGGTCTTATAATTACTGTGCTAAAAAACTAAATAAAACTTTCTTTATGTTACTGTTTATTTCTATTATGTATAAAACGGCTATCAATTTGCAATAGCCCAGTTACGCTCATAAGATCATATTTTTGCTTTACACAATATCAAGCACTGTTTTCTGTTCAGAAACAACGCTTGTACATACCATGTACTAAGCTTCGAACAAAGGTGCTTGTAACAATTAGTATAATCCAAATAAGGAAATGGGTAAGATTTCCATACAACTAGCGCCTTCACTCGCGTCGTAGGAGAATTACTTTATGTGCCCGAACGATATGGGATACAAACTTAGATCATAGAAACAAGGAGATTTTTTACAATTACGCGCATAATAAACACTCCTTGTGAATAAAAAGATCTCCCACGCATGAAACATTCCGCACACCCTCAATCTAACACTGTTAATCGTCACTCAACACTAGCACTAAACTAAAACACTGTATTTATACCATCGATCGTGTACGGTTCGTCGCCAGCGCGTACGTTTTAGTATGAGCAATTTGCTCAAAATCAGGCATCAAGCTCGTTAGCGCCTTGGCACATCTCCCTTGTTTCTATGATCTGAGGATACAAAAGTATCATGTCCTTCCACAGCGTTGAGGCTATCTTCATACTAAATTTCATGAAAATCGGCTCAGCGGTTTAAGCGTGAAAATTTATAATTTCAGTTTGGATTACGATATCGACTGCGGAACCTGACAAGTAGAGGTCAATTCCTGTTTTGTTAATTAGTTCATACCTGTACGATGCCGCTGCCCGTCGCGACGTACATGGCGGGTTGCAGCGTGTGTACGCTGACCAGCTGCTGTTCCAGCAATGCTTTCTGTTGCAACAGCTTCTCAACAACCTGGTGACAAACATTTTATAGTATAACCAGTGAACATTTTATTGCAACATTCAGAAAGTGTCGCGAGGTTTGGTAGAAACGAGGATGGGATATTTTGATTCGTTTGTTCATCTTAAATCATAGACATCCTTGCCTTGCCACCGTCATTCTTGCCTTTATAGCCACGAACCATCGTCAGAAAACTCAGAAATAATCAATTTCACCTCATGATTGATGCTTTTGTGAAAGTCACCACAATTTTGCCAATAAGAAAAATATTGAATCAATCGTTAAATCAATTTAGGGCTAAGTTCACCGACAGTGAAATAACCAATGTTTTCCTAATCGGTTCGATAACCGAATACAGTCGTTTAACCACGAGGCGGCAATTTTCGTGTTCATCACTTTTAATTCAACCTCGATTTTGTAATTGAGCGTTATATGAATGAACGACCGAATAATATAATACAGTTAATTATGATTGGTAGCAATACATGTAATAAACCGTACAAAATATGAACATTTTAAAATGGTTGCATTATGAGATTACCCTTCGGAAATTAAAAGTCCCGATTATGATATGTCATAATATATATTTGGTTACTGGTGACGTTGTGTCTTAATTTAGCAGCATTCGATCTTAGATGTTGTCATGGTAACCAATAACAAACTTGTATGTCAATGATAATTTTTATTCGAATTTATACCTACAAATAATATTCTAATATCTAAAGTATTTGGTAATCTGTGAATTGATTAAACAAAATGGATAAAAAGAAGTGCCTTGCTAATTTTAGCAACAATAAAAATTAAATAGCTTAATTTTTTCACAAATTCGTAATTGTCAAACGTCAAAATACCCTGATTAAGTACTAATCGGGATGTTAAACGACCTCTCCCACCTTGGTTAGAGAAAACGGTTGATTACTGTGTTTAATCGGTCGATTAGCTTTGGTGAACATGAAAAGTCATGATAAACAGCCCTTTTCAATTTATCGGACTGTTATCTTGTTGGTGAACATAGCCCTTAAATACCTACTTTTCTTTTATTGGGATATTATTAACATCACCGTTACATGTTCGTTATAAGATCTAACTGGAAAATTGGCATCACTGTTCTGATATTATATTGATAGTGTGAATGTTATTGATTATACAGGGTGGCAGGTTAGACAGTGGAAATATTCAAAGGGGTCATTGTACTCATAATTATGAACAACTTTTACTATGGGACCAAACCTGAAATCACGAGGAAAAAAATAGCTGTTCCATACATTTTGTTGAGATAAGTGAACATAAATGTATGGAGCAGCTGTTTTTTTTTTCGCGATTTCAGGTTTGGTCCCATAGTTAAAATTGTTCATAATTATGAGTACAATGACCCCACTGAATATTTCCATGTCTAACCTGCCACCCTGTATTTTTATAGCCCACAACAAATTGTAAATAACTTTTTCGTTGATGATTTAATCGCGTAAAACGAGCATATTTTTTGGTATTTCTGCAGGTAGAATAACAAGACTAGAATGTTCTTAGTGTAGTTCTTACCAATTTTAATCGCTTCACTTCTTTCGCTTGCATATCTGCCGACAAGTGACGACCGCTTCCGTCTCGCTCCACTTGGTAACTAAGGAAATCTGTGAATGTTTTAATACATGACATGAAAATATAATTTTAATTAAAGAGTTTATGACTGAAATGGTCTTAGATGGTGAGGTATTATTATAAACCTTTTACTTCATTGAGGACAAAATGATAAGGTAGTATTTATAAAGCATTTTTAACAATAGTGTAATAAAACTCCTTGGGTATATAATAATGGTATTTACTTGACAACTAATTACACTTACAGCACAAATACAATATACACTAGGTACTATACTCGCGTACAGACACCAGAGTCCTTCCTCGTCCGACCCCTAGCTCGCTCCAAAACCAAGTGAACGAACCGATCGCCTGAACGCCCCTCATTTTTTTGGTCCCCCACTTGTCACCGATTAGTGTTGCCACTTAATCGTTAAACTGAATAATCGATATGTCAGCTTAGTCGATTTTGAAAGCACAGATAATTAAACCTAACACTCGTCCATCCTGACCTTGTGTATGTCCCCATACACATCAGTCAGGAAGAACCTAACACTCGGGCAATCGGTTCATTTTACAAATATGAGTAAATTAGAAGAAAAAGAAAATTGAGTCATAATTCATAACATATAAACCTTTTAAATAAATGTATCTACGAATATCCAACTATAATATCAGTATAATTTTAACTAAATAATTATCTACTTAACAATTCGAAATTAAAAGATATATTTAAACATAGTTTGTTACAATATTACAATAAGGTTACATACTGTTTAATTGTAAAGCTTATTAGTTTCTTTTTAGATCAACTCTAACAAAACGAATCTCATTTTAAATTTTTATTAGCAGTAATGAGTCAATCTTCTGATCTCATCAGTACTAATAAACTAATATCGGTCTTATTATTAACAAACATTACTAAATTGGCGAACCAATCACATGGTCGCTAACTGGAAAACTAATCATATAGTTACTAAACTGGCAAACCAATCACATGGTTGCTAACTGGCAAACTAATCATATAGTTACTAAACTGGCAAACCAATCACATGGTTGCTAACTGGCAAACTAATCATATAGTTACTAAACTGGCAAACCAATCACATGGTTGCTAAACTGGCAAACCAATCACATGGTTGCTAAACTGGCAAACCAATCACATGGTTGCTAAACTGGCAAACCAATCACATGGTTGCTAACCTGGCAAACCAATCACATGGTTGCTAAACTGGCAAACCAATCACATGGTTGCTAAACTGGCAAACCAATCACATGGTTGCTAAACTGGCAAACCAATCACATGGTTGCTAAACTGGCAAACCAATCACATGGTTGCTAAACTGGCAAACCAATCACATGGTTGCTAAACTGGCAAACCAATCACATGGTTGCTATCTTATTTACTATACACATAATTTAAATAAGGAATAATTAATTACATTTTAATCTGGCACAATTGATCTGACTAAATGAAAATGCGATTAAAACTTTACAAAATGTCACATGGGTAAACTTATAATACTATACAATAATAGCACATTATATGGAATTGTAAGTTGTAAATAATATATACCTATATTCTGTATAATCTAATCACTGTAAATATCATGATTTTCACTCTCTGAATCATTGTCATTTAAATTTAAGGCAGCTACGTGAACCCAGGGCTGCATACGGTCGGCGGCGACGGTCGTTTTACGTTTATGTTTACCACTACTCAATCCTGGTATTGCTACGATTCTATATCTGTCATTTCCTAAAACTGATATTACACGATATGGTCCTGTATATTGAGGAAGAAGCTTCTTACTTTTTCCGTCATTTTTAAAGTTCGTATTAGTAATTTTAACTAACTCTCCTTCAGAATAGACACGGGCAGGACGTCTGCTTTTATCGTATCGTTCTTTTTGTTTTTCTTGCTCTTCGTCTATTTTATCTTTAACTTCCTCTCTAATTGCTATTAAATCATTATTTTCTCGCGTTTCTTGCCTAACCACGTTCAATCTCGGGTCTAACTCACTGTTCATACAACTGCCAAACATGATTTCAGCAGCCATCCTTCCCGTTGTCTTATTAACCGTGTTATTAATACCCCACTGGATTTTACCAACTTTGTCGTCCCAATCTTTTTCATTATTGTTAAGATTTTGGGCGGTCAAGGAAGAAAGAATTGTGCGATTGTATCGCTCAACTTGTCCATTCGAACGCGGACTAGCAACCGCATTCAACACATGCTTCGTTCCCCTATCCAAGCAAAACCTCCTAAACGCATGGGAAGTAAAGCAAGAGCCACGATCGCTAACTATTCTATCGGGAACTCTAAATGTACAAAAAATTTCGTCTAGAACTCTTATTGCAACTAGAGACTTTGTATTCCTAACAGGCCTAATAAAAACGAATTTGGTAAACGCATCAACCAGCACTAAAATGTACGAATTCCCTCTTTTTGAACGCACAAAGGGTCCAAGATGATCAATGTGCACGGTGTGAAAAGGAACCTCGACTTTAGGAATCGGATGCAGATAGCCCTCATTAGATGAGGTCTTTTTTGAGTATGCACATTCAATACATGCTTCGACATACTTCTTTACAAATTTTGTCATTTTAGGAAACCAGTACGCATTCTTTATACGTTCGAGGGTCTTTTCCACACCAAAATGGCCAATGTCGTCGTGATTCATACGACACAACTGCCATCTTGCACCCTTTGGCACAACCCAACGTAAGTTTGTTTTATCACCGTCAATGCATCTATATATGTAGTTTGTTATCTTTTATAACGTAACTATCCCTAATCTGCTTAAGTCCTTCTACGTCTAAATTTGAAGTTAAAATATGTCTGATACGATCCAGTTCGCTGTCACCTAACTGTAACGTATGGAGCCAATCCTCGCCGGTAATGAGCATAACCTTTGGATATTGGTCAGTGGAATCTTCGACAGTATCAAAATCGTTTCCATAATTTATGGTTGGGTTGCGTGACAGAGCATCTACGTGGATCATTTTATTCCCTGGCCTGTATTCTATTGTGCACTGAAATTCTTGTATTAAGAGATACCAACGCGCAATTCGCGGTATTATATCGCGTTTAATAAACGTGGACCGCAAAGCACTACAATCAGTGACTATTTTAAAGTTTTGTCCTAACAAATAGACTCTAAACTTCCTCAAGGAACTTACTACAGCTAACGTCTCCAGCTCATACGCATGGAAATTCCTTTCCTCTGGGGAAGTTTGTCTGCTGTAGAATGCTACGGGCCTAAAACTATCACTACTCTCCCTTATACGTTGAAGCAGAATTCCACCAACACCATGTTTACTGGCGTCTGTGTGCAATTCTGTTTCCCTACTTGGGTCGTAAATTGCCAGAACTGGTCGATCAATTAGCTTCTCCTTGAGCATTTTAAATGAATTTTCTTGCTCGTCTGTCCAAGACCAAACAGCATCTTTTTTTAACAATTTATTTAACGGGTGTGCAATATTCGCAAAATTCATGATAAACTTACGGAAGTAACCTACGAGCCCAAGAAATTGACGAACAGTATGAACATTAACAGGGCGAGGAAAATCTAAAACACTTTGGACTTTTACATTACCTGGTCTAACACCTAATGCACTAATCTCGTATCCCAAATAATCAATTTTGTCTTTTAGAAAATCGCACTTAGAAAGGTTGAGAGTGAGATTTGCCTGCTTTAATAGTTGTAAAACGTGTTCCAACCTTTCCAAACACTGTTCTACACTTTTCCCATATATCAATACGTCATCTATATAAGCTGTGGCCTGGCTATATCTAGCTGACCCTAAGACTCTATTCATCATTCGTTGAAACACCGCAGGCGCATTTGCCAACCCAAACGGCATTCGATTAAATTCGAATTGTCCGTCTGGAGTGACAAATGA
This sequence comes from Thalpophila matura, assembly GCA_948465475.1. Taxonomy (NCBI): domain Eukaryota; kingdom Metazoa; phylum Arthropoda; class Insecta; order Lepidoptera; family Noctuidae; genus Thalpophila; species Thalpophila matura. The sequence continues at coordinate 5,164,930 of OX419183.1, read as the reverse complement.
CGTCAGCGGTTTCGACTGTTCTGATATTGGTACCTGATAGTACCCAGAAAATAAGTCCAACGTGATGAAAAACGAGTGACCGGAAAGCCTAGCAATCTCGTCTTCTATAACCGGCATCGGATAACGCTCCTTAACGGTCACCGAGTTTAACATCCTATAGTCTATGCACATTCGCATTCGCCCATCTTTCTTACGGACTAGAATCACGGGACTAGCATATTCGGAGGTTGATTCTCTCACAATCCCAGCTTCTAACATTTCCCCCACCATTTCGCGCACTTGATCGCGTTCTTTATGTGATAGCCGGTATGGCCTATACACTATTGGACGTTTGCTGTTTATTTCAATGTTCATTTCAGTAACGTTAGTACTGCCTAGTTATTTTAAATTCGATGCAAAGCAATCTTTAAATTCATTAAGTAATTTTAACAATTTAGATCTATGTTCATCACTAACATGATCTCCAATACGGACTTTACTAATGTCAATATCGTCAGTCACCAGTTCATCACTTACATTAAAAACTTTATTAACTACCTGTATATTGCTAGCGCGACTTATAATTGTGCCCTTGTACAAATGGCAGTATTTTGACGTAGGCGTAATATAAACATTTACAAAACCATCTTTAGATGAATAAACACCACCGCAAACAACGTATTGAAATGGTGGTGGTCCTATAACTTTATTATTCAATATAATATGCCCGTTCAACTGTGGTTCGGTATAAGCTTTGATTGCAACGGGACCATAGATTTCGATATTAGCCGTGGAAATAACTTTTACTAAACGATCCTCGTTAATTTCAGCTTTGTTGAAGGGTATTTCTTGGTTAGTGTCAATGAACTGTAACGTTTCTGCCGTTTTCAATACAAAAACATGCGACTGTTCGGTATAAGTTTGTCCAATTAGCAATGGTACATCTAAAAGTCTATCCTCAACTACCTGACAAACGGTACTAGCACTAACGCCATCGATAACAACGTCGACAGTCACCTTTCCCAAAGAATAAACTACATCATTCCCAAACCCCCTTATTGGAGTACGCACGTCATCACATTCGAGCATCAAATTTGCCGATTCCGATTTAGCTAACAGACAGACCTCACTTCCAAAATCTATAAAAGCTTTCATCGAGACCCCATTCACTAAGACATCCTTGTAAAATTTTGAATTTGGATTAGCTAATGATATACACATTGTCTTTTGTGTATTCGCTATCTTACTGTCGTTGTCCTCAGGTTTTGTGGGACATTTGTCAACTTTATGGCCTACCCTATTACATATTATTACTATACATTGATTGCATCGAATTAGTGGCTTGGGACACTTCCGGTATATATGACCACGCTCCCTACAGTTAAAACAGAACGCAACATTATCATTCGATATATTATTAGTCCTATTATTAGATTTGTCATTCAAACCGGTTGATACAGATCCCATTCCTATCCTACCTTTAACATTAGTATTAAAACGATCGAAAGAGTTTGATGATTCCTTGTTGCTCATCAGAAATTGTAACAATTGATCAGGTTGTGAGCATCTTAACGCAAGAGCACTTGATTTCATCGTTTTATCACTTAAACCATGAATAATGCAATCAACCGCACGCTTGCCAACTATATTGCACTGATTCAATAGAGCTAACTTTTCATAATAGTAGACTTCGATAGGTTCATGATATTTACTTTTACGTCTGAGCATGTCCTCCAAGCACTGGCCATAATTTTGCTCGAAAGGAAAAGCGTGAGACAGCTTTTCCTGCCATTCGGCCCAAGAGAATAATATCGAATCAAGGCTTTCATACCATGTCTTGGCCAGTCCTTGTAGTTTCTGCATTGAGAAATGGATGGTTGTCTTATCATCCCATCCATAAACGGTGGCACACTCGTTCACTTTCCTTAACCATATATCTACACGTTGATTTTTCGATGATGGGTCAAAATCAGGCAAAATATTTTTGTGATTTTTAACAATGTTACTAGAGTGATCGAGTGGGCCAGCCGCTGATGGTTGGTTCCTAATTGAATTTAAAATATCCATAACATCTTTCGAGGAAAATGTAGGGCTATAATCTCTAACCTTTGTCCCATCTCGGGTCGCTGTAGCATCGCGTCGTCTGCTCCGTTCCTGTCGCAACTCGTCGTCCAAGGACCGCAGACGGTCCTGTGCCGCCTCACGTTCTCGTTCAAGTTGTTCAGCTCGGTGGCTCGTACAACTTCGGGCGGTTGGACTTCTGCGTCGCCTGGTTAGGAGAGACTGCCGGCTTCGACTGCGCTGTGGACTTCGACTGCGCTGTCGATTCCGACTGCGCTGTCGATTCCGACTGCGCTGCGGACTTTGACTGCGCTGCGGACTTCGGCTGCGCACTGCTTTGGCACTGGTGCGTCGTCGGCTACGGCTGCGACAGCATCCAGGAACTTCGTCAAGATGCAGTGATCTTCCATGTGACGGCGTCTTCAAACACCGTTGCCTTAGAGCCTCACGGTCGTGTTCCATTGCTGTAACTCGAAAACAAAAACAACTATGTATTTGCCTACTAATATTTTCCTTTAGACGAGAGAATAAAGTTAATTGTAAATAACTCAAGAACGGTAAGTCTAATCGCAAAAATAATAAAATTTTTGCCCCCCTTGCACCCCCAGTATGCCTCGTATTTAATCTAGTTATGAACTTAAAACCCGCCCATAGAAATAAAACATGTCACGTCACAATATAAGCATCGTAATGTCGTCTAAATATAACAATTTAAGCATAGTATGGTAAAATAATTATATTTAAAGGTTCAAGAAAAACAGTCATTATTTTAAACTACCGGCAGTAACTGCCAGATGCAAATTTCAACCGAAATAAAAAATATTAAAAACCGTTACAATTTAAATTTTTAAATAGCACTCATGAACGTATAGCAATGTGAGCATGTACTTACCACTTCTGAAATGTAATAGAACTCCTTGGGTATATAATAATGGTATTTACTTGACAACTAATTACACTTACAGCACAAATACAATATACACTAGGTACTATACTCGCGTACAGACACCAGAGTCCTTCCTCGTCCGACCCCTAGCTCGCTCCAAAACCAAGTGAACGAACCGATCGCCTGAACGCCCCTCATTTTTTTGGTCCCCCACTTGTCACCGATTAGTGTTGCCACTTAATCGTTAAACTGAATAATCGATATGTCAGCTTAGTCGATTTTGAAAGCACAGATAATTAAACCTAACAATAGGATGAATGAAATGTGGTTGAATCGAATGTGCTACTTCTGGAGTAGGTATGTGTACTGACAAACTTTAGAGGAATTAGGTGTGATCCTATTAAGTAGGTTTATACTGCCCGGCAGGTTTTGTACCAACTAATTTTATTGCGCTTGCGTATATTTTTATAATATAAAACAAAGTAGTTTGCCTGAGTATATTCGATAAATAAAATACTTTTTATGTACATAATTCTAGTTTATACTTGTTGGAGCACACTTTTACATGACCGGCTCCGGTGACGCCGGGAGGCAAGGCACCTCGACACCTCGACAACTTTCTGTGACATAAGTCAATGTTGCCATACTACAGGAAGTACTTGCATAGATTTAATGAGGTTAGAATCGGTTAGATGATATTTGATGAGGTTTTCATCATCATTAAGAGAATTTCTCAAAGATACATTCACCAAATTATTAATTGCGATAGTGCGAAGCCGCGGCGGATCTTTGATGGTTTGCGCGATGCAGGATTTTGCGAACTCATCGCTCGTAAAGTAATAACCTATCGCTACAATTTTATGTAGGGTTTAGCAGTGCCGAAGGGTCAGTTTTTGTAAGAGGTAAGCTGGAGCTACAAATACTGGCCACGAAAAGCTAATTAATAAAAGTAGGCAATACTGCCTGTGCTATTTTTCAAAGGGAAGCCGGTAGGAATCGTATTGTAGGGATCCTTCGCCACTGGGGTTTAGATAATGGCATACCGTCGCTAGTCTCTGTGGAGGCGTCTGTGACGTCGACAGTGGAGGATCGGTTCTGGTCGTGAAGGCTCTGCCGCTTCTTGCGCGCCGACTGCGCCTTCACGGTCAAGTCACCTTCGAACTCCTGCAGTTTAACCTGAAGGGGAAAAATGAGCTATTTTAATGATGTCTAATGCGGCGGGTGAAGAATAGTACCAACAGCTGTCTGTCACTCCTAATTAGGTCATAATGTTTTATGTTTTTTTGTAGATTTATGTGCTAAAGTAATGCTAGGACGCTAAAAAGTGATGAAAGTGAATGGGTGCTGAAAGATAACTTCTAACACTGTTAAAAACGTAATATATTGACATTCAGGGCAGCCAACATAGGGTCGAAGGGAATTATTATTTAAAGCGCTCTATAATATGTCTATGGTCACAGCAGACAGACGTTTTATTACAGATCTTGTTGACTACGTAACGTACTTCTAGCGCAGTCTTAGCCTCCTTCAGTCTGCGGCACTGTTCTTCCCTCTCACGTAAGTACTGAGCGCACGTCTCGCACTCGTCGTCCAACTCCTTGTATTTCTCTCTGAGCTGCATCAACTCTTGCTTACACGCTTGAAGCTCGTGTCGCGTTGCGTTCAGTTCCCTGTACAAAGTTATTATTAGAAGCTATATCACAGGACGCCAGCAGCGACGCCAAAGCGGATGCCAGACGAGATTAGTATGAAAACAAAATGAACATCGCCACGATGTTGATTTTGTCTGCTGGCGTCCTAATGTGATATGGCTCTAAAGGTCAAGGAGATACAAAGAACGCATAAACAGTTTTTCAAGTTGGTTATGTTTTATATTCTCTATTTTTATCGCTCGATGATGACTTATTTATATGTTTTTTATGCAATAAGTTGGCAAACTGGTCGATGTTCCACCTAATGGGATCTAAGGCCGAGATAAATAGACGCTACTTAGCACGTGTTTTCGCTAAGCAGTATCGTTGTCACTGTCGCGCAACTTGCAACTGCAAGTGAAGACAGAGACGGGAACATAGCTTAGCCAAAGCACGTGCTAAGTAATGTTTATTAATCTCAGCCTAAGTGTTGTTCGATGCGTTCCTAAGTAAGACACAGTTCATGCTGGCATTTCAGTTGGATTTGAGCAAATATTCTCATTATTTGGCTATTACAAAATATACCCTATTTCTATTGAAATAAAGTTTATATTGTATTATATTTGCAAATACCTGTTACTATTATTTTTCTCCAAAACCTTCTGCATCTTAGCGAGCGTGTTCTTCAGATCCTGCTTCTTGAAGCGCAACTCTTCGATGGTCTTCGTTAGCTTTTTGTTCTTCTCCACTTCCGCGTCATACGACATGCGGTCTACAACCACTGAGTGCAGGTTGGTCCAGTCTGGTAAGAATGTTTCATTATTTTATTCAAGTTTTTGTAGACCTCATAACTAATAAACACAGAATATAGTTATGACAAGCATAAACATAAAAAAATTAATGGATATACCGACGTTATTCCTTGCATAACTTTATTCCCTGTTTGTTTATAAGGCCCTGAATGTTTAAGACGGGATTAAAGGTTTAAAATTGAACTTGTAGATGAACAAGTGACAAAAATAGTCATGAGCTCAAGTTACAGTTAAAAACGTCCTTAGGTATACTTTAAAATCAATTTTACTTAAAACCTAAGGATGTTTTTTGCTTTAGTTCACAGAATATGCAACTACATAAATACATGTATTATCATAGTTTGATTGCGTGCAGCCCAAAATGTCTTGCAAGAGTTATTAGGAAAAAAAACTATGTTCCATGCAGTTGTTAATGTCACAGAGCTCCTACGATCCTTATCAGAATCATCGCAGCTTAAATCTTCCAACCCTGGTGACTGTGAATGTGTGGGACATTCACAGTCACAACCAGGGTTGGAAGATTTGATTCAAATCACGATTTAAATCAAGTTGATATAAAACACCCAACCCTGGACTTACAACACACTAAACTGAAGTCGTACCTTCGTCAGTGTTGACGCCGACGTGAGCGACGCTCGGCTTCGACGCGATCTGCTGACTTTGATTCGGATTGCACGACTGTAGCTTCTCTTTGAGATCTGACACGGTTACCTATAACAAAGTAGATTTTATCGTACACTGCGGAATTTAACTGTGCATTTTTTAGAGATAAAAAGTAGGCTCAGAGACAATGTAGCTTCCTCTTAGTGAAAGAATTTTCATAATCGGATCAGTAGTTCCGGAGATAACCTTATACATACACCACATATTTATACACAAACTATACCTCTTTATAATATTAACATAGACTAGCTGTTGCTTCCTGGAGAAGTATAGCTTAGCCTTTAGTTAGACCAGCCGCGCACTAGGCAAACTGCGGCAGCCAATCCAACAATACGATGGCTTATAGGAGTCCGAGTCGTAGTTATTACTCAGGCTGCCTATATCTGCGGCACGCTATCATCGCCGGTTTGGCGTTTAAGTCCGCTCGTAAAAATTGACAACTCCTTTTAAAAGAACAATTGCTGTACTTTGAAGTTTCTATAAACGACGCGTCACTATTGACTATAAGGTTCAGCAATTGTTCTTTCAAATATATTTGTCAATTTTTACGAAACTTTATGAGCGGACAAACTTCAAACCGGCCATCAAAGCTTGTCGCTATTTTAGTGCGCGATAGGCCTTACAGACAAAAATATGTCAATTTGAGCAACGACTAAAACAAATCATGTATATATCTTACTTCCAATGCCGCCCTCTCCTTCTTGAGGCGGGCGCACTGTTCGTCTCTCTCGCGCAAGTATTCGGCGCAGATCTCACACTCCTCGTCTAACTCTCTGTACTTCTCCTTGAGATCTTCTAACTCTTGCTGGCAGGAGGCTAGGCGCTCTCTCAGTTGGGACATCTCACTGTTACACAAAATCAATGGTTGTAATTAACCCACTAACAAAAAAAATTTTAGAGTTAAAAAAACTAAAACACAACTACGAAAAAAAACATCAGATCATAGAAACAAGGGAGATGTGCCAAGGCGCTATTGAGACTAAATAATAATATTAAATAAATTCTTTATTTCACCAGAAAGACAACACATTACAATATTTATAGGACTAAGAACATTATAATTCTAAGGCTTATTCCTAGGACACTAATAATAGGATACTCTGACTCCTAAACGAGGCCTGTGCTTTAGGAGTCAGCTTGATACTTTAGTTTGATCATTTTGAGCGTAGTACAAAAGTACACGCTGGCGACGAACCGAACACGATCGATGATATAAATAGTGTTTTAGTTTAGTGCTAGTGTTGAGTGACGATTAACAGTGTTAGATTGAGAGTGTGCGGAATTTTTAATTTGTGGGAGAACTTTTTATTCACAAGGAGCGCTTGTAATCGTTTCGAAAAATGTACTAAAAGTGGGAACAGTTGTTCCCGTACTAATTTGCTATGATGTCATATCTCCTTGTTTAGTATGATCTGAGGAAAAAACCAACTGAAAAGCATAAAACAAGAAAATTTATATTTTCTTGTTTTATGCTATTCTCTCAAAATTTTTCATGAATGTAAGTGAGTAGCGTACAATAAAAACACCTACAATCATAAAAAATTACAAGAAATACCCTCGGGCTGGCCCTGTAGGCACGCCACTGGTTTCGCCGTATACTAAAATGTTAAAACCTTCCGGAAGAAATTCTCTAAATTATGGTGTGATGAGAATCCAGTGTTCATGTAATTTTATAAAAGTAATAATATAAGTGCCTATTACGAACCTGACGTGATCGCCTGAAGTGTCAGAAGGTTTCGAATGGTTGAACTCATCAATTATCTTGTTCGATGAGTCTAGACCTGAAAGAGAAACTTATAATATTAGATATACCTATATATTTTATTCTAAAAACTTACAGCTAGCAAACTTACACAAAAATATCCCTTTCTCATGTTTTTTGTTAGAAAGAGATAGTGAGTAGAGACAGTACTATCTAGATTATGGTTCAGAGCATTAGAATGCCACGGTACCTACGGTAGCCGCGATAGCCACGGTACGGCAGAGGTCGCGGGTTCAAATCCCGCTCGCGTCGTTCGATTTTTGAAAAGCTCTTATATATTTAATAATAACGATCTATCAGTTAAATTAAAAATTAAACAGAATTTTATTTGTCAAATGAGTGTAAACAACAGAATCGGCATGTTACGACATGAAACTAATGCTAGGTTACCGTGAGGCGAAGGCGTGTGACGTAGAACTAATGCTAGGTTACCGTGAGGCGAAGGCGTGTGACGTAGAACTAATGCTAGGTTACCGTGAGGCGAAGGCGTGTGACGTAGAACTAATGCTAGGTTACCGTGAGGCGAAGGCGTGTGACGTAGAACGCTTCTGTGCAGGTCGTGGATGCTTTGCCTGCGTCGGCGCGTGGCCACCACGCTGCTCGGCCGGGACGGCTGTTCGTCGTCCTTATCGCTCTACAGAAACAATAGTAGATTGTTATACAAGGGTGGAAAGAAATCAATTCCCATACGAGGTATTTAGACGCACGAGCGAAGCGAGGGCGGCTATAGTCCGAGTGGGAATTGATGACTTTCACCCGTGTTAAACACTCTACTTTTCATTTCAAATATAAGGAAAGTAAAAAATAGTAGTTTTTTTTAACGGAATTGGGGGTCGACATTTCAGAATCGCTTGAACTCATTTTTATTCAAATAATTTCGGTACAGAGTTAGTATCCCGCCAAATTATACTTAGTCTTTTTTAATCTAAATTTCAAATATGGAACACACCGCCCGCGTCACCGCCGCGGGCCATCCCACTTTAATAGGTATTTTTTTTAATTCACATTGGCCGTATACACTCACAAGACCGCAGCATTTTTTTTTTAATCGATATTTTTCTTAATTATGTAAAAAAAATTATAGCCGACTAAATAACCAATTTTAGTTCTATTTTTAAAATTCATTCCCGCCCTAGGGAGGGAAGCAATTACTATGAGTCTTTCCCGCCCAAGGGAGGGAAGCATCGTTTTCGACCCGCTGCTCTGATCAAACAAACACTACTTTCCGAGTATGAGAAATGAAAAATATATTTATAAAATACAAGGCTTTTGCCCGCGACTTCGTTCGCGTGGACTACAATGAAATGACCAGTTTAAGTGACCGGTACCCCTATCATGAGTTTTTTTGACGTATAGTTTCGTTAACGTAAGCATATATTGAATTTAAAATACAGCAGTCCTGGAACATTTTGATATTTTTATGCAATTTGCACATTTTAAAAAATACAGAGAAATTAATTAAGTATTTAATTTATATAAATATTGTGTAACAAACGTGTATTTTCAATTCGAAATATGCTTAAGTTAACAATACTACACGTCAAAAAAACTCATGATCGGGGTACTGTAGTGTAGGGTGGCTAGTACTACCAAGAGATCAAGCTGTATCTCTGGTTTATCGTACCGAAATTAGATGAAACGTAGCTAAGATTTTAAGTTGGACCTCAAGCTATCGAACTGTGAAAATCACATCAAAATCCGTTCTGTACTTTTTGCCTAATGCGCGTACAAACAAAAAGAAAAAAAATCGGGCATGGTTATGGTTACGTTCCAGTATCCTATCCCGACTGTTTTTTCTGGAATATCTTTAATGTACAGACACGGCTTTTTTACAATTTTATAATAGTTTAGAAGAGTGATAAGGAGGGGATTTCATGGTTCGATTGGCTTGCGGCATGTTCGACTTTAAGGCCGAGATAAATAGACATTACTTAGCACGTGCTTTGGCTAAGCTATGTTCCCGTCTCTGTCTTGCTTGGAAGTTGCGCGACAGTGACAACGATACCGCTTAGCCAAAGCACGTGCTAAGTAACGTCTATTTATCTCGGCCTAACTTTCGAGCTCGAAACCTGGAATGTGTCTCGCAGCCGTCAGTCCCAACGTGTGGATATCGTCCTAAGCGGACACATAAGGGTAAGGCTTTTGGCAAGATTTTAGCTCGGTAAAGGCTTTTGGCAAGATTTTAGCTCGGCGGTCAAGGTTTTTGTCGTACACTGTAACAACAACAAACTACTCTTCTATTGGTAGAATACGAATATGCATGCCGAAAGATTATATTATGGTGATACTTAAACTGTACAACTGAACACTCAAATTGTACATAATATTACGCAAATTGATTGATATTCTTTAAAAAAATTGATTAGAAAATTACCTGATCAGTCCGCGATTGCGACAGGCTGTCTCGACTGGAACAAAACATACATATTATTAGAGTTATTTGTGAAGCAGTATTGGAAATTGTTTCAGAACATAATGCTCAAATTGGTAGAGGTATACACGAACAGTAAACCCACACTTCGCTAGTTATAAGTAGAAGGCGAACTTTTTTTTTATTCGATAATAGGCTTGCGTTTAACCGTCATCTCGCCTGATGTTAAGCGCGATGATGCGGTCTACGATGGAGCACGCTTGACTAGAAGCCGTTATTGTTATTAACTCGGCACAAATCTAGACTCCAGAGCGCCTAACATGCGCGGCGCGACAAAATTTTGTCGACGCTTTTATCGTGCATTTGTCTCATATTCGCACGAGTAAGAGCGAGACAAAACAGTCGACAAAATTTGTCGCGGCACGCATGTTAGCCCTACAGGTCACAGAGCATCTCCTACTGAAAAACTTATAGCATATTGTCAGACTAGAGGAGGGCCTTAATTAAGAAGTGTTTAAAGAAAAAGTATCCGTATATACCCTTTGCTAAGTCTCATAATCGGACTGCTTCTGTTAGAGATATCTTCGTCGACGTCCATGAACAGGTCGTCAGGTTTTGCTCGAGACTCAAACATGGCTTCCACGTTGTTATGATCTGAAACCAATTACAAATAGCTTTCAGTTGTTCACACCACAGCTTGATAGATCACGAACCGCTTTAATAATAATTCCTTTTGAATTTCTAGTCCAAAAGGATTTCTGTCAGAGCTCGCCTTAGCGATAAGAATGTGCACTGTTTGAGCAATGACCGGCAATATCGCTAAAATGGATCTAAAAGTAACCGTCATGAGAAGCTATAAATTTTGTAAACAAGTGTTCAGGAGTTCACAACATTTGGACCAACAAAAAAAATGAATTTGTTTAAGATTTAATAAATTATTAAGTAACAAATATTAATTAACATATATTATTAAGAATAATTATTCGTCACTTTTCGTGGCGAATTCATTTCCTTAGATGTACTGGCTACTGGCTCCATTATACGTAATAACAAATAAAATTAACGCAACAATTAAAGTAGGTAACAACAATAAAAAAGTGATAACGAAACAATAACAAAATTAACAATAACAACCAGATCCGCGATATATGCAAAGCAATGAAACAAACTCGTACGCATTCGAAACTCGAATGACGCGTTTATTTCAAAATGGCGTTCCGATAGTTTACAATCCCTGCGACGGACGCGTTCCGGTACCAAGAAACACAAACGATAGCGCTTTGCGTCGTTAAAATATGATCTGACTAAATTAAATAGGTTGTTACTTTCATATAACACGTCTATATTTCATGTCGATTGAATATGGTCAATTTATTATTATCTCGCAGTATAAAATGTTTACTTAGTAAAAGATGTTTGTTTACATAATTTATTGCTTCTCGTGACGGGTACTTTATATGATCTGGACGTACTTGTGTCTTAAGGTGCTGTTAAACGGGCTAGTTTTTGAGTTTCTTGCTGCAATTGTATAGCCGTGAGTTGAGATCTATATCGTACAGCAGCTACTGTGATGTACCGTCATTTTATTTCATTGCAATATCGCCGGTCAGCGGGCTAGGTATACTGCAAGATTGCGGCAATTGTTGTACTGAATTGCACGATAGCAAACACACATATAGTTAATTTTTTTAATAGTATAGTATTCTATATAAGGTGCTATAAAAATATCTGCCACGGCTTTAATGGGAGGTAGTATTGTGTTTATAGATTACAATAGTGAAGAACTTTCGTACCCCGGAACAGTTAATTCAATTTGAGAAAATAAAGAAGTTAAATTAACATTGACTCTACTCTGCATAAATTACGCGCGATGTGTCGGTTCGTCAATGAAAACAACTGCTATCTCTTTCCATCTGTTCTGTAAATGAAAACGGATATCAACTGACTAGTTCGTCACTACCAATCTACTAAAATCTATACGTTCTTTTTTTTGTATGAAAAAAAAAATATGACAATTAATAATTTATCTTTACTATTGTAATCTATAAACACAATACTGTCTCCCATTGTAGCCGCGGCAGATATTTTTATAGCACCTTATATACCTATTTAATACTTATTGACCAGGTATTTGTTATTATTATAATGTATTCTTTACCTCCCATCTCATGGTTTTCTTGGCCGAAAATCCGCTTAGAGTCGTGCAGGCTCTGTCGCCTTCGCCGCGACGAGTCGGCGATAGCGTCGATAGACGGGCGGGGTTTAGCTTCTAACAACGATTCGAGCTCAGTCACGCGAGCCTTCCAACAAAAAATAATATGTTAACCTTATTGTTAATAAATATATAAGAGATTTATTAACAAAATGTATTGGTGAGAACTCGGGTCTTTCGTCGACAAAACAAAATCTTAGAACCAAGGACTCCAAGTAGTTATACAATACAATATATATTTAAATAAGTATGAGGGGCTCGTGGCTAAATAACAGCCGCGAAGATCGATCGATCCCTGAGGTTAAATTGCACTGGCCGCGGTCAGTTCATGGATAGGTGATCATTCTTTATTTTTCGAGACCCCTGCGTGCCACGGAAACTTTCTTGAAACTGCTTAGTAGGCATTCAAAAGAAAGCAGTAATAGCTAGATAACGCAAGGCTTTCGACACTTGCAATATTGTCGCCGACTGGAACAACTTAATTCCGGTGTTTTTGGATTCAATGCTACAGAACAATACTCAAAACATACCTCCAAAGTTTCCTTGCACCTCCTCAGGTGTTCGATTTCCTCTTTAAGATCATGCAGCGTGTCACACTGCTTCTGAAGGTCCACACACTTGTGATTCAATTCTTCTGTCTGTTTAGTCTTCTCACTGATTGTCTTGTCGTCTTCGTTCTTTTGTTTTTCTAGCCTAAAATGTATGCATACATTTACAGCATTTACAACAAGTTTCAGCTCTCGATAAGTTCCATTTACAACGCTATCCAAATAAGGATAGGAATGACCTTAAGCCATATAATTGTGTAGCTGTATATTTGTATAAAAAAAATCTATTCAAAACAGATTTGGTAAAATTAAACCTCAGTAAAATAAAGTGAAAAAAAAAGCGTTATTAATTTTCTTTGCAAGCCTTACTTTTCAAGTGATAGTTGACAGTTCGAGGTTATTGACGTTCCTATTCTTAGTTTGCATTCGCATCGCATTGTACCTCAGACAGATATTTTACACGAATTCTGTATAATTTTTTAATTTATCTACTGGATAGTGCCAATTCGGAGACTGTAAAACTGGCCTCTAATGTCTTGGTAGTAGAGCATACGTATTTTTAACCTACGACACGTCTCGCAGCAGCCAATCGTGCCGCCATACTAATACAAAAAGCTGAAGAGTTTGTTTGAACACGCTGATCTCTGGAACTACCAGTCGGATTCGAAAAATTCTCTTTGCATATGATAGCCAGATTCATGAGGAATAGTATAGGCAGTTTAAAATCACGCTACGACCTTAAGCCGAGCAACAGGGGTAAAACCGCGGGAAACAGCTAGTTTTCTATAAGTCTAACCCGAAATTGGGAGGCTTTTCTATTTCAGGCCATAAAAAATATCACTAGCGATTTTCAGATTGGTGTATATTTTGTGGCAAACTGGCTAGGTTTATTATTCATCAACATTTTATATACTGATAATGTATGATAAAAATACTTAATTAAGTACTATTTTCAATATAAAGTTCCTGTAAATAACGAATGAGTCTTACCCGAAATTGGGAGGCATTTCTATACTGAGTGATAAATAAAAAGTTATTAAAAACAATTGTGTATGATATAATCTTCAGAAAGCTTCATAATATTATTAACTGGTTCCATAGCAACTATTATACAGATGTTACGTTGAATACGAAGGTTTTTTCGTTCGAAAACCGTTAATAATAGTCGATTATTAGTTGAAAATTAGTTAATTTAAGATGGCTTCGATGCCACAATCAGGTAGGCAACCGTGTACGCCACACAAGTATAATGCAATTTTATTTGGAATACAATGTGTTAATCGTTATTGCTACTGCCTTTTATTGCAACAAATTATAACGCGATAAATTGACATAATTACGTTTTGGTTTGACGGAACAACAAGTCAAGTAGAGCTATTAACATTACATGAGTTATGCGTTATTTTCCCTATTGACTTATCTGAACTGTTATTTATTTATTTATTTGATTGACTTATTTATTTTACTGAACATATTAGGTAATCGATCGCAGATGCTAAATCGACATCTTACAAAAATGAAGTCGAAAAACTTAGTTATTATTAGTAATAAAAGGTCCATACATAATAATAAAGACAACTCACCTCATTATCATTCTGGTTTGAATCTCGGCCGTTTTTTCATGCGTTTTGATATTAGTCTCCAATCTGAAGCATTCCCTACATTTATCATCTAATTGACCCTTTAACTCCATATTCTGTTTCAACAAATTCTTCACTTCCACATTTAAATTATCTATCACAATACCATTTTCCCTCACAGATTCTCTCAGTATTAAAATATCTGACGTCATCTTATCCATTTCTTTGTTATTCTGTTTTAGAGTCTCGCCAGACTTTAGCAATTCAATAGCGTAGGAATCCTTTTCTTTCACTATTACTTTGTTAATTGCTTTCAAGTGTGTAAGATCATCTTGCAATCCTTTTACAGTTTCTATTAGCTCAGTCATTTCTTTTTCGTTGCATTTATTTTGTGTATTTATTTTCATGTCAAGTTTTTCGATTGTCCTTTCTTTATCTTCGATGGTACTCTTCAATAATTTGACTTCCTCTGACAACTTTTTTATAAGATCAACATTTGCTTTATTCTCTTCAACTTTGGTTTCGTATATTTGATTCAAATCTCTATGTAATGCTATTTGGGCTTGTAGTTTGTTTTCTTTATCGACTAAATCTATGGTAACGCCATTATTGATTTCTTGCAAGTTATTGCTAAGAGATTGAAGTGTCTCAATTTCCTTTTGTTTTTCTTCTATAATTTGTTTTGAATTTTTCACTTCTAAGGCCAGATTATTTTTCTCATTTTCTACATCATGGTTAATACTATTTTTGTGTTGATTAATCAAATGCTCGAATAAGAGATTCACGTTTGCGTTTAGTGGCAAGTTCAAATCAATGTTTTCGTTACTAACTACATTTAGTTCTATCAGTTTTTTATAGCCGTTGTTAATCGTCTCGGTTAATTCTTTATCCTTCTTGACTATGTCCAGAGTGACTGCATTGCTTATTTCATGGATTCTTTCTTTTTGTGCCTTGAGCAAATTGTATTCATTTTCTTTGGCAGACAATTGGCCCTTCATGTGTGCTAAGTTCTCGTTTACAGAATTTAATTCCTTAGTAGCATTGTCCATATGTGCTTGTAACTTGGAATAACGTTCCATAATCCCGGTCAAGTCAGTTTGATGCTTGTTAACAATTTTATTAATAAGAGTTTCAATAATGTTCATACTGGATAAACCTAATTCGTTGTCTAACACTTTAAAGAAATTATCTTTGTACATATTTACTAGTTTGGTAATATCTATATCAGTAACCTTAATAATCTCTTGATTTAAAATAATTATATTATTTTTTATTTGCGATAAAGCTTTTACAACAGCGTTATAATTTTGATCTTTCTGTTCCAATTCTGTGGTTACTTGAGAATGTTTTTGCATTAGTTTGCTAATTTGGATTTCTAACTGGCTTTTAGATTCATCGTAATCTTTCAATTTATTTGTTAAATTTTCTACTTCGTTGCCGTGTTTAGTGATTAGGTGTTCGTAAAACGTTTTCATAAGATCGATAATTTTTGTATCACGGTTGATATTATCTTTGCCTACGCCCGTTTTTTCGACGTAGTAATTAAAACAGTCTATTTTGTCTATTACATACAGATCTGAAGGGTATTCCTCAGGAATATCGGGCATACTACACTTGTGTGACTGAGGACTACTAATTCCAAAATCTTTGGGGAATGTGTAGATGTTTGATTCTCCCATACTGTCATCTAAATCCATTGAGAGATTGCTGCGTTCCAAATGATTTTTAATAGTAGCTACGTCTTCTGTTATCTCCTTGCAATCTTCTCTACCCGCATGTAACTCACTTTGCAACGTGCAAATCTTGTTATACCTCGATGAAGTATCAGAGTCGCTTAGGCTCCTGTTTAATCTTGTGTGAGTATTTGGTAATGTCATTTGCATCGTCTTTAAAAGTTCGTCTTTAGATATGCACTCAGAACAGCTAATAGCAAGAGTATCGGGTTTCTTAACTGATTGTTCTAAGTTGCTGCATTTCTCTAATAGTTCACTATTCACTTTTTTTATACTGTCTAACTCTTTGATCAAGTCATCAGTTTCGGATATATTTTCCATAACTTGTGTAGATAATGAATCGTTTTCATCTTGTAAGTTTTTAAGTTGTTCTGTTTTAATACTTAATGTATTAGTAAGTTTAGTAATTTCTTGCATTTTGATATTGCAATCTTTTTCTAAAGCACTCAATTTTTTTATAAGTATATCAGTTGAGGGCGTTTCTAAGACAAGATTATTATATTTTTGTTCGATCTCAGCTTTTTGCGATTTAATATCAAACAGTTCCACAGTAAGTGATTTTAACTCGTCATATAGTTTGTCATGTGCATGTTGTAATTCTGCTTGCTTTTTACATTTAACACACTCATAAAGGACACTAATCTCGTAACTGTTCGAATCTTTATTAACATTTTCAACGACAACGTTACTTGTCTTAATGGGACTTATTTGTGCATCTGTCATAGATTCTTTAATTTCAGCGTATCTATTTACTAATTCGCGTAGTTTAGCATTTTCTTCTTTCAATATATTTAATCTCTCATACATTCTCTGATTGTCATGGCTTAGAATTCCCATCTCCTGTATGTTTTGGTCGGATATTTGATTGAACTCGTTAGTTTGGCAAGAAGTTTCATTGTAGAATTGAGTTAAGTCTAAACAAGTTTGATCATGACCTGTTAAAGTATTATCGGCAACCGTAGTTATTGTAATATTAGTATCTAGCATCAAAAGATCTCCATCTAAAGTTGATTCGTTTTTAAAGTTAGGAAGAGCAGTACTGCTATCTAGTACATCGGGTAGTGAATATCGTTTAAAACTGGCGTTTTGTTGATCAGCAATAGACGGATCCCCCTTTAACAAAGTCATTAGGTCCCGCAATTGCTTTTTAAAATCAGGTATATCCCGTTGGCACACATTGTGAAAGCGGCTGTGATGATGTTTTAGTGCAGTAGCCTGGACTTTTAAAGATTTATTTTCGGCGCAAGTAGTAGCAGTCAAGATTGATAGGTTAGTTTTATGATTCATAATTTTCTTTTTCAATTCCTGCGCGGGTGCAACAAGAAGCTGGATTTCACTGCGTAATGACTCGCGTTCTTGAATAAGATGTTGGTTGACAGTTTTCATTTCTTCAAGAAGGTCAATGATTTTAGAGTTTTCTTCCCTAGCGGCTTCTAGTTCTGAAGAAAGCTCATTACAGTGGCATTTGACTACGTAAGTTTTTTCACTTTTATCTGAATATTCAGCATTAGAACTTAAAGTAGTCTTGGAGTCGATTTCCTTTGGTTGTATGGAATCTACTATTTTGTTACAGCATATCGTTAACAGACTTAGAGGGGAAGATATCTCGCCACATGAGTTTAGATCAGAAATCTGTTTTGTATCCACAACTCCTTGATTGTCAATATCATAGAAGTCTTTATGTTCATAAGTTACTACTGAGTTTAATTCTGATTTACGCGGCAGACCGGCAATGCGAGCTTTAAGATTTTCGTTTTCTAATATTAATTCGTCCAGCTGTTGTTTCGTTATATTATCTAGACTTTTAAATTGCTCTTTCCAGTCTTTTACCTTGTCTTCTATGCTTGATAATTCATCAGCCTTTAATTTAAGTTCTATCTGTAGACTTTGAAGGATACCTTGACTCATTGACAGTTCTTTATTTAGATGTTTATTGTCATCCTTCATTCGTTTTACCTCAAAAGACAATTCACTGTGTTTGCTTTCAACTTGAGATAGTTGTTCTATGAGGCTGAGATTCTGTTGTGTCAGATCAACAATTTCTTTTTTGGCTTCTAATAATATTTCGTTTACTTTATTACTTTCAACATCAACATTTTTCAAGTTGATAAATGTGATATGATTTTCTATTTTGTCTAAGGTTAGAAGAATACGCTCGTAAATTTTCCTACAGTCATTGTCTACTTCTCCTCTAATATCATTTTGGATGTTAAAATTGATTGTGAGTTCAGTAATTTTTCGACAAATGTTATTCAACAACTGATCTCGCTCTTGGTGTGTATTGATAATTCGTTCCTCAATGATGAGGATTTCAGAAATTTTATCTTTTAGTATGCTTTCTTTTTCTTCTAGCCTCATTGAAAGATTTTCAACAAGTTTTGTCTTATCAAGTAAAGTCTGATCTAAATTTTCTTTCTCACTATTTAAATCAGCTATTTTTTTATTGCATGTTTCTATATTTTCTGAAGCTTGATTTAGATTAGCTTCCAGAATCTTGTTTTCTGATATTTTTGTTTGTAACTCATTACGGGTAATTTCAAGTTCATCCCTCAATTGACTTAATTTTTCAGTTAACGTTAAATTTTCTTGGCTGCTATTACTTTTACTGTTACTAAGGAAGTCGATTTGTTCCTGAAGTATTGATATTTCTGAATGATGTTTAGAAATCAGTTCTTCTAATTCAATTTTTAAATCGGCGTTATTTTTCAAAGCTTCTTCCTTTTGTTTGACAACATCGTTGGCAACATTTTCTAAAGTATTCAGACTATTACCTAAAGTACTAAAAATATTTACAAAGTTGTCAATAATTAATGGCACTTCTTGCATGTTGCCGGACAAAGTACCGAGTATTAGTTGAGATTTAAGGACGGCGGCTTTAGCATTAAGCAAATATTCTTTTGATTCTTCATCTTCTTTCTTGAGAGAAGATATCAGATCATCTTTTTCACTTATTTCTGTTTCTAATTGGGCAATTTTGTCAGTCATTTCCTCAATTTGTTTCAGCAATTGTTTATTAATTGCAGATATTTCTTGTTCTGTGACATTTTTATCTGCTATTGAAAGTCTAAGTGCATAATTTTCTTCTTTTAGTCTTTGATTGGAAATGTCATTTTCTCTATTAAATTTTTCAAGTTCACTAGTTTTGTTTTCATAATTTGCCAGTTTATCAGAAAGTTCGTGTTCGACAACCTTGAGAATATTCTTTTCATGCATTAGTTTGTTTATACTGGTTATATTTTCATTTACTTGCTTTTTCAAAGTGTCTACGTTCGCGTTTAGTGTGATAATTTCTTGTGCTTTCGATTCAAGCTGTTTCGTCAGGGTTAAATTTTCGAGGGTCACATCGTTGTTTATTTGCACTGCTGTTTTTAATTTATCAATTTCTTTAATACGTGTATCAAGGACGATTTTAAATGAGTGAATGATATTTCTTATGTTCTCATTGTGAGCAATAAACTTCTCTTCATTAGCAATCATATTTTCTAGTGTGGTGTCATCAATTTTGATGGATGGCAGACTATCTTTTTGTGTTAATTTTATTTGCAGTTCCTGTATAAGACTATTATAGGAATCTATGTCATTATTCGCGGATTCCAAATTTTCTTTTTGGCCTTTAATAGTTAAGTTTAGGGTATCTATAGTAGATTTGAGTAGAGAATTTTCATTTTCCATAAATGTGAGTTTTTCTTTGAAATTTGTTACTTCTTCTTGAAGATTTTGATTAAGGTCTTCTAACGAAGATATTTTTTGTTGTTGGGAAAAAATGTTGGCCTCTAATTCTATGATGGTTTGGTTTCTTAAATTCAATTGTGATTGTGTTTCAGCAACTAATTCATTCAAATGGTCAGGTTCGTCATAATTTGCATTGACAATGCTTTCATTGTCACTATTTACAAGAGAAATGTCTTTAGAAATATCCATAAAGTGCACCTCCTTGTCCAATGTGCGGGACAATACTTTGCCTATAAATGATGAAAAGTAAACATAAATAAAAAAAATATAAAACTTAATTTTTCATAACATAGGCGTCTTCTTTTTGTGTCTAAGCTTACCAATGTCTTCAGGTTTCTTGTTCTTAACTGTTAGTTCCTCCAGCAAAGATAAGAGTTCTTCTTCCCTCAGCTTCGCTTTGTTCCGAAGGGTTTCGTAACTCACTTCCGCGTCGGTCAATTTAGTGCTGTAGTTATCGCATTGAGATAGTAGGTCGGTCTATAAAATCAAATCTGTACTATAGTGAAGTCGTATAGGTCAACAAGTCTGTACATTGGAAATATTTACACAATAACCGTATTAAATACGCTTTTGAATGCTATGCATTTATTTCAGTTTTATTGTATTGTTATATCATCGACAAAGTGGGCTTATTGATGAATTGATAGATACACCATCTATCAATTAATGCATCAAATTAAAAATCAATTTTTCAATTTTATAATTTACAACTAAAATATTATACACTTTACCTTAGTAGAGGTTAAAGCTTTGATATCTTCCTCAGTCTTCTTAATTTTACTTTTTAAGTGATCCATTTCTAAATCCTTCTCTTTGCTCTGTTTGCTCAACAGTTCAATTTGGTCTTGCAATTTCGCTATCACAGTCGTATTATGCTCTAATTTTTCTATATATTCAACCTGAAAATTTTAATTATTAGTATCAGTACCGACATGAGTCGTGAGCACAGATCGCGCATCTACATTTGACCCAATAGACAATTGACAATGGTGCTGATTCTGTTGAACATCACACTAAACTAATTTTAATCACACTGTATCTGTTTCTTACATATATAATTGGAAAAGGACAGCAAATATTTAGAACTGTTAAATTAGTCTACGCCCTTGTCATTTACGGGAAAATAGTCATGACCTTTTGCGATTACGACTAAATTAACATTAAAACTATTCAAGTGGACTAATTTGACAGGATTAAATATCTGCTATCCCTCTCTCATGATTTTTATGAGAAGGAGACTTAATAAGACTAAATTAGTTTAGTTCGTAAAGAACAGAATCGGCACCAATACACAATAGAGAATAGTCTAATAACGCCGAGCATCGACTGACGAACAAATCGCGTGCAGCCTCGGCGCACCCCGCCTTTTTCATTCCGCCAAAAAAACCGAAAAATCAACTATTTGTAATAGCTATGCTATGAATATACGTTTTGTAATACCTATATGTATATGTTTATCGGGCCGACGTTTGATGGCAAGACCGTCTGAGATTGTCACAACGCAGAACATAAATGCTAATTTTATATTTATGCGGCGTAACCACGGAGGAAATACACAGAGGAGATGCCCTTAGCTAACACGAACCGTGATACTTTAGGAGTCGTGACGTCATCTTGCCACGCCCACCTTGGGCGTGGCCTCAATCAGTTGGTCGCCACTGTTAGTGCGAATAAAACGTTCGCGTTCCCACTGTTTATTATTATTTTCTTTAATATTTGATAGAAAAAGATGAATGTTGTATTTGATTTTGTATGTTATCCTGCAAAAGCTACTCGGATAAACGTTCTGATGCTATGAATGGCGTCACATTTCACTTGCAAATATTTTTAAACTTAATTTATTCTAAGAAGTTCTAGAAAATACTCGGAATGACATTCAACACTGTCCCCTAGAAATACTTTTACTGCTCGACAAAAGATGGCGTCACTTTTTATCAAATGAATCGGTACAAACTACGTGATAATTACTATATCCTTATGATTAGTAGTGTAGTGAAATAAATTTTAGATTACTTACAGCCTTTTTTTTGCAAAAATATCGTATTACTCGCAGTATTATCTACTGTATAGTAGATTATTATTTTGAGGCGCACGCACGCCGTACGGCGTGAACTAGCCTAAACAATTTAGTGTTTCCATCTTACGTTTTGATTTCACCCTAAAAGTTTTGTCACTTTGACACTAAAATCTTTTTCGTTTTAATAATTAAAATTCGGATAGAACTTGCGAACAATGTAAACAAACACTTTAGTCAATATTTCTCTAATAACCATCACCATCAACGATCAAACACGGTTTAATTTACATTCTGTTCACTTTTTCTCTACCTTCAACGATAATTAATAATGAAATAATAAATAAAAACTAGATTAATCCATAAAAATAAGAATTCATTTTGCGGTTGAAGTTAGATGTCAAATTGACTTTCAGTTTTTTTTCTTCGAAACTATTTGTTGTTGAAAATCAGTGATGTTAGGTTTTATAGAGAAATAAAGGACGTTGGCAGTTTTGGGCTTGATATGGTACAGTCACGGAATAAAGAACAAGATGGAAGTAGTAAGTGGGCGTGGTCCCTATCACCACTGATGAGTACTGAGAGACATATGTACCGTTTGAGTGAGCGCAGTCGCGATGACAGATATTTATCGTGAACATATGCGTCACTACCGTTAAAAAATCATAAAAAAATACTAAAATGCCCTAATGTTCCATATTAGAGTGTAAAAATCATAGCCACGGTAAAAATCTAACTCATGGAGGAATTTCGTACCATTGTTATGTTATATTTTCAGTTTTAATTCATAAAATACATTTTATTTTCTTTCTGTCAAATATAGTACAAGAATGACAATAAAGAGTGATCCTTATATTCATCTAAAATACGGATAATTTTCCTTTACTGGTTATCAATTGTTCTAGAATGTTTGATTACGAAATCAGACTTTTCCTGCTATTCAATTAGTGCATCCAATAGGTATCGATAAAAATGTATCGACCATTTTTTATAAAATATTTTTTCGGTAGGTAAACTACGAAATGAGCTCCGATGCTAATCGAAGTTAGTAATCTTCTATGTGCCTATAATAGTATCTATAAAATGAAGTTTCTCGCTGCGTCTATCTGTGCACATTCATTTACTGCAGGAATTTTCATTCTGTTCTCATCAATGGAATCCCATCTTATCAATTTCTTGAGAAAGGTTTGGTGTGAGATACGTTATTCATATCACCCCGTGTGAAGCTGCACCCTAATTGCGTAACTCAATTGCTATCACCATGGTATTGTTTTTGAAATTCATTACGCCATATGTTTGTTAATTCGTGCTCCCGTAACTAGTCAATGCCGTAATGGATGTTGTTGAACTGTCAATATGAAAGCCATGGCGAAAAAAAATGAGTTACACAATTAGGCCGCTGGTTGCGAGTATGTTTTTAGATGAGATACCATAGTCTAATTTAAATCAATATCACAGCAACAATAGAAAACTTGACAGTTTCCGTTTTCCAAAATATCCATCTAATGAAAGAAAAGTGGATCAACGCATCCAGAAAATTCAATTGGTTCCCCGCTAATACAAGAGGTACGATCTGCATGCTACATTTTATGGCAGATGATTTTATTATAAAAAAAGTAATAGGTAATAAATATATTATAGCTACAACTGCCGTGCTTACAATAATCGCAGTAAGTCAAATTATTTTTATACAGAAATGTTCTCAACATTTCAATTATGTATTTAATTCTGCGATTATCTTAAGCACGACAGACAAGTTGTCTGGTAATTCCTCAGATCATAAAAACAAGGGAGATGTGCCAAAACACTATTGAGCCAAGATCCTTGATCAATTTGATCAATGATATAAATACAGTGTTTTAGTTTAGTGTGAGTGATGGAGGCTAATGACAGTGTTACATTGAGGGTATGCGGAATTTTTTATGTGTGGGAGATCTCTATATATATTCGCAAAAGAGCGTTTGTAATACTTATGCTAGTTGTAGTACATTTCATTGAAAAAATAGGTACCTTATTGTTATAGTTTTTGCTCTATTCTAGCAATATATTTCAGAATTTATTCATAAAACAACACGAATATTTTATAAATTAATCCAATATCGCGAAAACACTAGTCGCCATGTTATTTAGGCCGCGGTCGCACTGGTACGGCGACAGCGACGCGACGGCGATTTCGTGAACAAATAAATGTCGCTTGTCGTTTCTGCAGTGCGGCCACCGACATAATGTTTAATACTTATGAGTTTGTTTTCACAAAATCGCTGTCCCGTCGCTGTCACCGTACCAGTGCTGAGTGCAGCCGCGGCCTTAGAACCTGTGTCACTACACTCTCTACTATAGTAAACAGTCAGTTTTTCTCGGTTTTTCTTATAGAGAATCCGCGAGCTAATGAATATGGTGACGTCACTTACGTCACATAAACAGACAACATGGCGGTACAGCGTTCTCGTGCGTTCCTAAATAACCAATTTTTAGAGTATTATTTTATAGCTTTTTACGACTTTATAAAATAAATCAACAATTGTTATGAATAGTTCATTAAACACTTTTATATCTATTAATGTAAGTACCTTTAATCATTTCTTTTAGTTTTCGGTCACAGCGTAACATCTACTCCCTTTTTCTAAAAGCGCGGCAACTGCCTGTTCTGTCACTGTCAAATGTCAAGTCACTTGACATTTGTAAAATCCTTTGAAAAACCATCCGTCCCAAAAATGCCCATAACATTAGAAAGAAAGTTTTCTAAATATAATGTTATGAATATTTCTAAAAAATATCCCTTTTCAAGCGTTCTTCACATCATTCAATTAATCACAACAATATAACGACCTTTTTTTGGATTAAAACATACTCCAAAACAATCAAGTACCTACCTCTACTCGACACTAGACGGCATTTATTATCGATAAGTATAGTAGGTATGATATACCCCATCACTATTACCCGCATGCGTCACTATAAACTATAAAGTACAGTAATTGTTCATTCAAAAAAGTTGTAAATTTTTACGAAACTTTATGCGGACTTAAACGTCAAGTCGACGTTTCAGTCCGCTCATAAAGTTTCGTAAAAATTTACAACTTTTTTGAAAGAACAATTACTGTACTTTATAGTTTACAGTGACGCGCTACTATTGACAATAAAGTGCAGCAATTGTTCTTTCAAAAGTAGTTGTCAATTTTTGCAAAACTTTATGAGCGGACAAACTTCAAACCGGCCATCATAGCTTGCCGCTGGTTTAGGCCATTCAAATTCTACTCATATTACAACAACTACAGAGTTCTAATTTGAAAATAAGAATAATAAACGCCATCTAGCGTCCAATAGCGGTACATAATCGTGTTGGAATATATTTTAATCCAAAACGAAAAAGGTCGTTAATCTGTCATTATTAATTTTAGAATTTGAAATCAATGGAATGCTATTAAGGTTTAATTTGATGCAAATAATGTTGTGTATAAGTCTTGTCGTAATTGTTGTTTTTAGCCAATCATAATACAGAAATTATAGTGTGTGTCAACTATGAATATGTGAGTTTGGCGACACTGGTATTCATAGAAAATTGGCCTCATACTCCTTCTACTGTTTTTACTGTTCTGTGGGTACAGTAATAAAAGCTTAACCAAAAACATAAATATATTTTAATTGTTTTTTGCCTAATTTATCTTAGAGATTAAGAATTGGAATCAAAAATCGAAATAAATAAGAACACCTAGACTGCCCAATATCTTCTATCTTTCAGTCCATCCAAAGGTTGTCTGGAAGAGATCGCCTTGAGTGATAAGACCGCCCATTGTACATTTTAAATTAATTTTTTTTATTATTAATTCTTTTTCAGTATATGATATTATGGTGTACAATGAAGAGTAAATTAATAAAAAAATAAAGGGTTATGTCGACGGCTGAAAATTAAACCTTCTAAATGGCCGAATTAATGATTTTGCTAGCCGGTTTGGCCCAAATCCGTGTAGCACAAAAAAGAAAATATAAAAAATATACATACATACATACCATACCGCTACAATTATTTAATAACTAGCTTCCGCCCGCGGCTTCGCCCGCGTTTTGGGGGTAAAAAGTAGCCTATGTATTATTCTGATGTATAAGCTATATTACTGTGAAGTTTCAACAAAATCCGTTCAGTAGCTTTTGCGTGAAAGAGTAACAAACATCAATACATCCATCCTCACAAACTTTCACATTTATAATATTACTAGCTTCCGCCCGCGGCTTTGCCCGCGTTTTTGGGATAAAAAGTAGCCTATATGCTATTCTTATGTATAAGCTACATTTCTGTAAAGTTTAATCAAAATCTGTTTAGTAGTTTTTGCATGAACGAGTAACATACATCCATACATCCTCACAAACTTTCACATTTATAATATTAGTACTCGTAGGATAGGATATAGTAGGATTTGCATTTATACACGAAATATTTTAAGAGGCACATCTGTTGGTGGTAAAGATGCTATACCTACAAACGAAAAAAAAGAGTATATATATTTTTTTAATTAATTAATTTAAAATTATTTGATATACATAAAAATGCTGGCTCTTTATTATTTTCAAGATCCATTACGCTAGTTTTTAAGTAACTTACTATTATTATTCGAAATTAGCGTAATGGATGTTGAAAATAGTATTTTTTTAATAGTATTTATATTTAGTGTCAAAATAATTATAAAATAATTCATTTAATAAAAAAAATACTCAAATATTTTTTTTTCATTTGTATTGCATCTTTACCACCTATAGATGTGCCTCTTAAAATATTTAGAGTATGAAGGGTAGGACCCTATATACAACCACACCGCAATGTTTTGTTACACTAAGTGTATCACTGTCAACAATAAATGACCAACCTTCACACAGTATACGGACACGGATACACGACCTCCAGCAATCCTTCCTCCATGAGCCTCTGTCAAGACTCACAGACAGACTTGACAGACTCTGTCAAGTGCGACAACTTCACACTTGCGTTTCGTTGTCAATTTTATTGATGTTCTGAACTAATGAGCGGATGCGACATATAAATATATATTTTTTAATTGGCCGTAGGTATTACAATGTGTGAAAATTAGGGAAGAATTAACGAAAATCAGATTTTTATTATATGTTCGTACCACAAACAAAATAGGGAAATATTTACACAAATCTCATTTTCCACTAAACCTTAAGGGCCGTACCACTAAAAAGATAAACACGTGTTCAACACGAATGCTTCCAAATATAATACGCACTTATTTAAGCACTAACTTGAATAAAACAAGTGTGTATTATTTTTGGTAGCATTCGCGTTCAACACGTGTTTATCTTTTTTGTGGTAAGGGTGTAAATCCCCGATAAAATAAAAGCCATCCTAAGCTACCCTTTAAATTGATCTTTTTTCCCTACAATAAGGCGAAAGTCCATAAAGTGGAAACACTAGTAGTAAAACAGTTTTGACTATTTGCCAAGGTAAAACTAGCGGAATATAGCTAAACTACGTCGTACCAATTTTTTGTCGTAGACTTGTAGGTAATGCTATTCACCACTAGATGGAGACACTTTGAGGTGGGTGGAGTCTCAGGTACCCTCCGGCCCCCGCGTCCCGCAAAATGTCACGCATCGTAGTAAAGACAAATTCCTTTACAACACCTCTACTCTGTAATTCCTCTGTGGGCGTAACAACCCTGGCTTTACCACCAAATCGCTCGCCCGATAACAATGTGTTGACAACTTACCACATTAGGTGAATACAGCTTTTCTCTTTCAGTCAGCTCAATGATATCTTTCAGATTTCTTTCAGCCTCTTTCGCATTTTTCCTGAGTATACATGGAGGTGTTTTTGTTGCACCTAAAAATAACAACAAATATTACGGTAATATAAAAAAATATGTAATTATCAACAATAACGATGGATGTTTAAATAATTACCGTAGCATTTATGAATGGGCGAGCACGTTTGTACGTCTTCTCGCGTCGAGTCATCATCACTGTCTGTGAAATAAAAACGGTTGTACGTTGTTTTATAGACAACATTTTCATAGAATTTCGTTTCACATAATTTATCTACTATATAAAAATAAGTCGGGTTTTCCTTCCTGACGATATAAGTCCAGAACGGACGAACCGATTTCCACGGTTTTGCATTCGTTGGAAAGGTCTCGGGCTCCGTGAGGTTTATAGCAAAGAAAATTCAGGAAAATTTAAAGAGAAAAGCGGAGAAAATCTTTTTTCACATACAGCGCCATCTCTGATACATAGCATGTACTACGGTGGCGAAACGGAGTTCGCCGGGTTTGCTAGTTTCTCATAATAATGATTATTATCATTTCATAGAATAATCAATACGCAGAATATTTGCTTTGAAGAAATTTAAATCAAAGATTTTTGTTACAAATAAATTTAATGTTTCGATTATTCGTATCATAGAATAACAAATCAAATATTCTTTACCCTCATTATTATTTAGTTAATATAAAACTTATTACCAAGAAAAGCATTTTACCAACAGTTTCTAAATGTTTGTCGATTTGGCTGGTTTGTCTCTAGTCTAAAAGCATGCAAGCAAGTATGCAGCATGCAAGCAAGCAGCATGCAGCAGGCATGGTTTCTGTCACGGCTCCGGCGGCCCCACGCGAGCTTATCGTCGCAGAAGGTTTTAACTCTCACCACCGCAGCTTCGGCTTGCTGCAGCCTCAGCCGCGGCGGCGAGCGTTGAAGCCACCTGCTCCTCAGCTCTCGGGCCGCCTCGCCCCTCCGCGCCTACGCGGGCTTAAATGACACTCTAGGGGTAGGGCATATAAGACCACGTGAGATCGGGGTTGGCCTATTCGGTTCTGTCAAACAGTATTCTTTAAAAAAATAATTCTACTGTTTGATAAGTTTGTTAAATAAAAAAATGTGTAATAAAATTCAATGTAATAAATTTCTGTAAAATATGTTTCATTCAAGTAAATAGTCTTTGAAACAATAATACTCGAAATAAAAATACAAGAACTAAATATTATATGAAACATTTTCTGCGAAACGAAATTCTGTGAATCTTCTGTCTGCGAAACAAGGGAACACCGCGAGGGCCCTCTTAAGGAACTCCGTTCCAATAAGATATAATCTCAGATCATAGAAACAAGGAGATATGCTGTCATAGCAAATAGTACGGGAACAACTGTCGCTACTTTTAGAACAGTTTGCGACACAATTACAAGGGGGAGATCTTTTATTCACAAGGAGCGCCTTGTGAAAAAAAAGATCTCCCACACATCAAAAATTCCGCACAACCTCAATCTAACATTGTTAATCGTCACTCAACACTAGCACTAAACTGAAACACTGTATTTATATCATCGATCGCGTTCGGTCCGTCGCCAGCGTGTACGTTTTAATTAAGGTCAATATGACTATATCAAAGTGTCAAGCTCAATAGCGCCGTGGCACATCTCACTTGTTTCTATGATCTGAGGATATAATAGATACTGACCCAGCTCAATGACCTCGTTGCTGAAGTACACAGTGCGCGTGGGCGGCGGCGTGACGAGCCGCGCCGGCTCCTCGGGCACGGGCGCCAGCTTGTCGCCCGCCAGCGGCGCGAAGTCGCCCGGCTTCGGGAACCAATTCGGACTGCAAACCATCATTGTTATTGTTACCAGTGGCGTGCTTAGAGGGCAAGCCCGACGCATTTTTTTTTATTTTAGAGGGTATTTGTGCTAATTTTTCATGAATTTAAATGAGTTAATGGTGTTATTAAAGCAATACGTACAGTAAAAAACCGGACAAGTGCGAGTATGCCTCGCGCCCTAAGTGTTCCGCTAAATGATCATAGATGGCGCTACTGCATACTTCTAGTGGTGTCATCTATGAGCAGATAGCTCCACTTATGGTTCGGTGACTGACGGCGGACAACAAAGTGATCCTATAAGGGTTTCGTTTTTCCTTTTGAGGTACGGAACCCTAAAAACACTTACAATCACGAAAAATTAACTTTAATATTGTCTAAAACGAAAATAATGCGTCGGGCTTGCCCTCTAGGCACGCCACTGATTAATACGTCATCAAACAGCTGACCATTTATAATAATTATTAGCACGTAAACGGTACTGCTAATAATAGGTCCGTGAGTTATGAGCACAGATCGCGCATGTACAGTTTCGGCTCAATAGACAGTTCACAATACGTAATAGAGAATACTCCAATCGACGACGAGCATCGACTGACGAACCAATCGCGTGCGTGTCCCGTCTTCTTCATCCGCCATAGTGACCGAAAAATCAGCTAATGCGCTGGTGACGTTTGTGCTCATGACCGCTGCCGGGACCTATACTTAGCTTATCACCCATATTCACAAAGCTAGATTCTTGCTTCAACAAAAAATAATTAATTCTAGCAAATCAATGGATGAACGAAGCATTTCAAAGTCAGTTACGACTACGAGATCGCATGAATGGGATTGCTTCGGTTTACACTTTACAGCCTAACTAAGTTTCCAATGAAGTTATGGTATTCATTGAAAAATTACTTGTCATTCAACGAATATAATATCTTCTACTTACTTGTACTTCAAACTAGGTGTGCAAAACTTGGGTACACTGACAACGGGCTCGTCGTCAGATATAGAATGTAAAGTAGATATTGTTATTCGTCTCGGTTGCTGAAGCTTTCGTCGTGTGCCACTTATAATATCCATGCTACGTCTTTGAGCGAACCCGTTCAATATGAGTTTCTGTAAGTTGGCGATCTTGCTTTGTAGTTTGTAGTTGTCTTGCTGCAATGAAATCAATCAGTTCGAATTTACTTAGGTAGGCAGAGAATGCCTTACGTGCATTTTTTCTGATAAGCACAAGCAATAAATTAGAAAGATGGGACGTCGAAAAATACGCCAGTATAACGAACGCCGCTGTCATGCAATAATATTTATTTCAAAGGAGATAATAAATTGCTGATGAACGTTATCTTTTTTACCGTACCTGTGAGGTTGAAAAATCAACAAAATGTATGGAACAGCTGATTTTTTTTCGCGACTTCAGTGTTGGTCCCATAGTAAGAGTTGTTCATAATGATAATAAAATATTTGCCATTAATAAAGTAAGACCTTATATAACAAACCTCAATGCTCTTCTTGCTCTCCAGCTGTGCTTGCAGCTTGCACATCTGCTTGGTGAGGCGCTGGATCATGGTGGAGTCGGCGGTGGCCACGGCGTTCACTTCCGGCTTGTTCTTTATTGCCTTGGCTCGGTTCGCGAATCTATTACAAACATGTCGGTATAGATTATAGAAACATACAGCTAATTAAATTATATTTATTTCAGCTAGTAGATCTTTAAAAACACGTTACAAGTTAATGCTTTGACAGATTTCTTAAAACAAGATGACGATTTTATAACTTGAAATATCTGAGAAGAAATGCCAAAGCTCAACGGTTGTGGTCTCATAAGCGATATGGTCGTATTCCAATTGTAGACTTTCATAATGTGAGGCGCTCTATAGATTCCGGGCAGAATTTTAAAAAAACAGAGTATTCTAAGCTTAATTTTAAATACACACACAAGTATAAAGGATACTTTATAGATAATATGGAATAAATATCTGTGAATCGAAAGTGAAATCAGTATAAAATCCTGCAACAATTGTGATTCTAATTTTTAAGAAAGATTCTTATTATAGAATAATTTTAAAAACTAGGAAGAGCAATGATTTGGATGCAATTTCATGGAGAAAGCAACTTACTGCAAAGTGGATATGGTTTCTTCGACAGCCGCGGGCGTGACGGCGCATATTATACTCGTCTTCGCGTTACCGCCCAGCGAGTTTTGTAGGATGCGAGTCAGTTTGCTGTCACGGTAGTTTGCGAATCTGAAGTAATAAAGTTTACACAGTTAGATACTTTTAGAGGGAGACACGCAAATAAATATATTTTTTATTTAGGTTACTGGTCACCGCTGCCTATGAACATAATACCAGAGGCATCGCAAGTGTATTATTGTCCACCCTCCCTACTTCTTCTTTCACAAAGAGCTCTACTATCTTACTAATAATATTATAAATGTGAAAGTTTGTGAGGATGGATGTTTGTTACTCTTTCACGCAAAAACTACTGAATGAATTTTGATGAAACTTTACAGTAATCTGTACATCAGAATAACATTTAGACCGCTTTTGATCCCCAAAACGCGGGCGAAGCCGCGGGCGGAAGCTAGTAATGATAATAAAGTACTAAATAATAATCATCAATACAGCCCTCGAAACAATATTTGAGGAAAATCGTAATGTTTTCAAGAAATAATCGTATTTTCCTCAGATTATATTTGAGGAAAAACCCAAGATATTTTGAATTTCGTGCACAACCTTGACGGATCCGCTTAGACATATACCGATTGGCTTGGCTGACGATGTTAAATTTTGTGGTTTGTTATTCATGTCTAGGATACATAACATACTTGTTAGGGTCTTCAGACAGCTGTTTGATGACAAGCGCCAGGGCTGACAGCGACTTGTTGATGTGCGTGCCTTCCTTGAACCGTATGCCGGTGGCGCCCGTCTGCCCGCTGCGCTCCGACCCGGCCAAGTCCACGAGGTTCAGTTGCGAGACGTTCACACAACCCGGCTCCTCTTCACCTTCGATGTGTTCACGAGATTCTATGATCTGGAAACGGGATCAAGTTAAGCTTAGTAGCTTAAACATATTAACTTAGGGACGCGAAACTTGCCACAAATGTAAAACAAACATAAGGCTGTGTCTGTGTCCCCAGTAGGCAAACTGTTAGCGGCCGACTCAGTTTGCGGCGTATCGGTTTAGTACGCCCTTCCATAATATTTGAAATGGAGTGTCTACAGTTTGCTAGTTTTGCGCTAACAGTACCCAGTAGGCAAACTGATAGCGCAAAACTAGCAAACTGTGGACACGCCATTTCAAATATATGGAAGGGCGTACTAAACCAGACTAAACTCAGTCGGCCGCTAACAGTTTACCTACTGGGGACACAGCCTAAATGCCTATTTAACCCTAATAAACGACCCCACAGCATGCTACAGTCTGCAATATAGTCTTGTCAGTTGACACTTCGCTTGGCGTATTTGACCAAATGTGCGCGTTATTTGGCTAATACAAAATATATCCTATTTCGATTACAATAAAGTTTATTTTGTATTAGCGAAATAACGGGAATATTTGGTCAAATACGCCATGTGCTGTCTTTATTGGTGTGCTGCGTAAACTTAGCTCTACACTTTTTAAACTAAATAAATTGCTTGCATGTGGGTGTATCTTATTACATCAGCCTATGCCCAAAAAAGGTGCATAATGATGAAGGTTGGAAGACCAATTCTAATCCCACACAATTTTATTCAAGCACAAAAAGTTTTTATTTGTTTACTAAACTTATTATGGAGTTACTTTGAATTAAATAGCTCATTATTATGATAAAATTTGTAGATGATTACATGCTTACATTTTGCATGTAGGTATATTTTATGTATCTTAGTATCTATAATTGGTATAATACATTATAATAATAATTATGCAAATTATGTATGCAATATGGGTGCCAGTGGAATGAAATTACAGGCATGGACGCATAGGACGTGCAAGGGCAGAGTGCAATGCAATAACTAATTCTAGGAACATACCAACCTAAACATAAAAAGAAAACTAAGAATTAAAAACCTAGTTTTAAAAAAATCATAAAAGTGTTATAAATTGGGATCCAACCAGTCCCATTTGCTACCCTGACATTACCAAAACCATAATTTTGAATAAAATAAATACTCACTATTTGGAATATGGAATGAGACCTGCTACTTTGTTCGTTCATATTTGTGGTGCCCTTCTGTCTGTTTGCTTCACCCTGAAATTATACACAAATTGTATACTAATCAAGTCACTATAACCTAGCTTTAAAAACGGATCAGAAGTTCTTTGTGATATTAGTATCTATAGATTCTAATTGTGCCCCTGGTGTTATATTTCTATTATAATAGTAAAAGTGTACAGTACCTCTCTCATAGCTTCAAGAACTTCTTCAGGTGAGGATGTGACTTTCTCAGTGGAATCCACCTTAATTCCTTGCAAAGATTCATGGACCTTAATGTTATCTTTGTCAACATTTAGCAGATCTTTCACTGTCTCATTGTAGATTTCTATGTAAGACACTCTGGAAACAGACAGAGATTTTATACCTTATGTCACTTCCACAATGAAGGTGAATCGTGAATCTAATGACATATGTTGAACTTGAAATCCATAAAGCCGTTTAGGCAGACATGGCCTCATGACATGCTATCTTTTTGGTGCAGTCAGGTAATAAGTGTGTTATGCCCGGTTCACATTATGATAATTGCATTAAAGTGACGGTTCACATTATTCTAGTGACATTCCAGCACCACTGGACTGGAATGCTACTGGAAGAATGTGAACCAGGCAGTAAAGACAGTACCTAAATCCAGTAGTGCAAAATATTCAAGCCTGATCAATTTTGAATTTCTACATTTTACATAAGAAGCATATTCAACTTTTATGTAATAGGTCTGTGATTTGAACATATTATTATAATCATATCTGCCTGATAATAGTGCTAATATCTTGCCTAATATATCCGGTATTAATAAGTTGATTGATTATACTTAAATACCAAGTTGAAGTTTCTATTATACAAATAGAAACTTCAACTTGGCCTTCTTAGGAATTTTGTATAAGGAAGTTTACATTTGTATTAAACAACATGAAGTTATTGCATCATCAAAGTGATACTAATAAAACCGGCCAAGTGCGAGTCGGACTCGCGCACGAAGGGTTCCGTACCATTATCTATACAACATTAGACACTACATTATAACTAGACATCAGATTATATGCACTATCAAAATGCCAAAATATGCATGCAAATATGCACGGAAAATCGGCAAAATATGCATTATCAAAATACTTTTTATTATTACAATTTACGCTTATATTATTCCTAATATGTTTATACATTATACTAATATATCAGTTGTAATATTGAACATAATACAAATAAATACTTTTCTAGAGCAAACTTGTGACGTTTGTCACAATTATTATTAATTTCAAGGCTGAAAATGACCTCTCTACGCCAACTGATGTTGGTATATAGATTTCTGCTGAAATGGCGTCTCAAGTCCAGTAGGACTTGAGACGCCATTTCAGCAGAAATCTATTCAGGCAGAGTTTAACCGATGCTGTTGATAAATGCGTTAACTTTCTTTATTCCTTCAAAACACTGTTTTTTTTTAAAGAACAGCCTTTAATTAAGGGTGCCCATAAGGACCCTTTCTGATAGTGAACTCGGAAGGTGTTACTTAGTTCCATCATTTTTTCCACACCGCTAACACATTTAACTATTGAAATAAGCACTATCAATGAAAAAGTACTAAAATATGCAATAACGCCACGAAAATTGCGTTTTATGCATTTACATATCGCACCTTCGGTGCAACAACGTCACAAATACCAAAACTGCAAAATCAAATGTTTATCTTGCTAATATTTAACATGGTTCAAACTCGATTTTGCAGTTGTGGCTATTTGTGACGTTGTTGCACCGGAGATGCGATATGCAAACATGCAAATGCATATAATCCCATGTCTAATTATAACCATTATTAAAAACGCAAAAATATCACGTTCGTTGTATGGGAACCCTCTTAAATATTTATTTTTTTCTGTTTTTAGTATTTGATGTTATAGTGGCAATAGAAATACATCATCTGTGAAAATTTCAACTGTCTAGCTATCACAGTTCACGAGATACAGCCTGGAGACACACAGACAGACAGACAGACGGACAGCAAAGTCTCAGTAATAGGGTTCCATTTTTACCCTTTGGGTACGGAACTCTAATTAAAAATTGCCTGTAAATTAACTAACAACCTACATTAACAGACATTGTACTAACATAAGAATAAAGTTTGATTGTGAGTGGGACCAAATGGGATGTTGCTCATTTGTTATGTTAAACACATTTTGCTGAATTCTATGCGAGAACCTATTGTTTGTTGTTCACAAACAAAAGGTTCTGTTCAACTATTTGCTAACTTAATAATAACAAGTATTTCTGCTACTTGATATTATTAAGTTATAGAGTATGTCTTAATACATAAAAATAAAGCTGTTATACACATGCCTGTAAGTAGCAAACCGAATCTCTTAGCATGCTAAGTGCTAGCAAACCTGTGTTACACATACTAGTAGCTTGCACTTTCTCTTTGCACTCTGGCATGCTTTAGTGCGAGCTACAGACATGTGCACCACAGGCTACAGTAGCAAGGAAAGGGTGCATAATCAGCACACATAGCATGACCATGTTAGAAACGGGTTTTGTTGATGGAAGGATGGACAGAATGACAGATTGTAGAAAGATTTTTACTGTTTTAGGCATACAATGAAGAGAAGAAATTTTTTGTATTTTTCAGTAGACAAAAGCCCAGTCTTTGGCTGTCAGAAGAGACACTGAGTTGGACAGAAAAAACTTTGCCCTAAGTCGACTCGCTGAACTATTTATTGGTACAATAGAGATCGAATTATTGGTCATGCTATGCATGCAGGTTCATATAAACATTATTACCTCACTAAGAAGTCTCGGTCAGGCACGTTACTAATAATCTCAAATAAGTTGACGACTGCCATTTGAATGATTCCTGGTGAGTCGTCTGTCCCGGTCATAGTATACGTCTTGCCCGACGATGTCTGTCCGTACGCAAATATAGTGCCATTGAAGCCAGCTGCCGCGGCTTGCACGATCGGCTTCGCAATGTCATCGTACACAGCCGATGTCTTCGTATCCTTGTCATAAACTCTATCTGAAATAACATTTTCCATTAGTATTCATGTAGGTAATTCATTAGCCTTCGATTCTATGACGTATTTATTCTAGGTACACTCATTTGAATCACAATAGGTTCACACACAATTAATTAGGGGTTATTAAATTTCACTCACCGAATGTGAAGGATTGCCCGAGATCTTTTCCATTCTGATCGAGCTGATAAAGCGTGTTATTCTTCACCCGCCACTGGTAAGAAAGTTTATCTTCTATTTCACGCGAAATTAGAGGTCTAACTTTGACAACTACTTTTATATTGTCACTCATTTTCTATCATTATTTATCTACGTCTTTCTAATATGGTATAAATATTAGCAAAAGTAGGCATAAAAACGAAGCACAATCGACATTTTTACATTTGCGACCTAAGCAATTTGTTCTAGCGTTTAGGAAATGAAACAAACGTAAACAGAACACTAAAATAACCGACATACGATTTCAAACTGAAAAAATAGAATTAGAATTAGTGATGCACTTGTCGCATTGTTGTAATCGATTACTGAATGTACTGAATTGATTAAAAGATATTGTCAGCGTGAGTTGCAGAAAAGGTCATTAAGTTTTATAGGAGGCTTTAACGATAGAAATTGTATGGTTAAAGCCTCCTTTATTTAATTATCTTTCTGCAACCGACCGTCAGTTTAGTAAAAATGTTACTTAAAATGTAACCATTTTAATTTACAGATTATTATTTAACACTCGTTACACTATAAAGTTGGTACACACGGCTACACATCAAGCTATACATTCCCAGTTTACACTGACCTCTCACTGTAAGGAAATCCTATACAATGCGAGATCAGCTTATACTGGAAATGTATAGCTTGATCTGTAGCCGTGCGTACACTAAGCTCGCATCAATTTTTTCAAAACTTAACTTCCTTTCTTGCCTTGTTAAGCCGGGTCTCTTGCGCCCTGTTTTCGTGTTCGACGAACATCGAACAGTGAACAGTGGACGATAAAGGGGCGTGGTCTACGTGTTTTGACGAATAAAGCCGGGTCTCTTGCGCCCTGTTTTTGTGTTCGACGAACATTGAACGAACGATAAAGTGAACGATAGAGTGAACGATAAACGATTTTGTTCGTTTATCGTTCACAAACATGTTTGCCGAGCCTAGCGGAAAACATCACCGCGTTCGCCTGCGGGGGAATGAATGAATGACCTCACATTCTTCGGAACTAATTTTGAAATGGCATACCTAGGGTTGCCAACTTTTTTTGAGAAAAATAACTTATTTGGAAGAAAAAAAAGGATTTCTCGTATTTAAGTATGTTTTTATTCACATAAAAAAAAAGTGTGTTGGTACTTTTAGCACACGTAATATTTTGCATGTTGTCTTTGAAAGTATCAAGGCTAGTTTGACAACCGAAATTTATATTTAAATAATTAATAACTCGTTTTTTATTTTTATGGACCATTTGTTTCTCTCTTCTCGCCATGTCAGATTCGATACCGAAAAAACTCTTTTAGTAAAAGCTGAAGTGGCGGGAACAGAGAGTAAATCAGATATATATTTTTAAAATTTGGTAAGCTATCAGATGTATTTGCACATGTATAGTAAAATTGAAAATAAAGTATTTTCGCATACTTTATTTTTATGCAAAATTATAAATATCCCACTCCCACTAATCCCACTAATATTATAAATGCGAAAGTTTGTGTGTTTGTGTGTGTGTGTGTGTATGTTTGTTACTTCTTCACGCTGAAACGGCTGGACGGATTTGGATGAAATTTGGCAAGGAGGTAGCCTGGGACCTAGAATAATACATAGGCTACTTTTTACTCCCGGAAAACGCGGGCGAAGCCGCGGGCGGAAGCTAGTAGAAAATAAAGTAGGATACGTTATTATAAAGTACTAGCTTCGGCCCGCGGCTTCGCCCGCGATTTTTGGGATAATAAGAAGCCTATTCTGATTCTATTATGATGTATAAGCTATATTACTGTAAAGTTTCATCAAAATTCGTTCAGTAGTTTTTGCGTGAAAGAGTAACAAATATCCATTCATACATTCTCACAAACTTTCACATTTATAATATTAGTAGGATTAGTAGGAAGTAGGATAGGATAGTTGGCAACCCTAGGCATACCAGTCATACATTGTTCGATGTTCTTGTTTAGCAAAACAAAAACATCGAACATCGCAGGAGACGCGTGAATGAATGATTTAAATTCGTGAACATGTTCGTAAAACAATGTTTTGTTCAAAATTTCTTGCAGGAGACACGCCTTAAAAACACTCAAAACACCTAGACCACGCCCCTTTGTCGTTCACTGTTCACTGTTCGATGTTCGTCGAACACGAAAACAGGGCGCAAGAGACCCGGCTTAATACTTAAGCCGGGTCTCTTGCGCCCTGTTTTTGTGTTCGACGAACATTGAACGAACGATAAAGTGAACGATAGAGTGAACGATAAACGATTTTGTTCGTTTATCGTTCACAAACATGTTTGCCGAGCCTAGCGGAAAACATCACCGCGTTCGCCTGCGGGGGAATGAATGGAATGAATGAATGACCTCACATTCTTTGGAACTCATTTTGAAATGGCATACCTAGGGTTGCCAACTTTTTTTGAGAAAAATAACTTATTTGGAAGAAAAAAAAGGATTTCTCGTATTTAAGTATGTTTTTATAAACATCAAAAAAAAAAATTGTGTTGGTACTTTTTTAATATTATAAATGCGAAAGTTTGTGTGTGTGTATGTTTGTTACTTCTTCACGCTGAAACGGCTGGACGGATTTGGATGAAATTTGGTAAGGAGGTAGCCTGGGACCTAGAATAACACATAGGCTACTTTATACTCCCGGAAAACGCGGGCGAAGCCGTGGGCGGAAGCTAGTAGAAAATAAAGTAGGATACGTTATTATAAAGTACTAGCTTCCGCACAAACTTTCACATTTATAATATTAGTAGGAAGTAGGATAGGATAGTTGGCAACCCTAGGCATACCTGTCATACATTGTTCGATGTTCTTGTTTAGCAAAACAAAAACATCGAACATCGCAGGAGACGCGTGAATGAATGATTTAAATTCGCGAACATGTTCGTAAAACAATGTTTTGTTCAAAATTTCTTGCAGGAGACACGCCTTTATAATAAAAAGACGAAAGGAACGATGGATGGATGTTTCAGATGTTTGTTAAGCCGTGTCTCTTGCGCCCTGTTTTTGTGTTCGACGAACATCGAACAGTGAACGAGAAAGGGGCGTGGTCTACGTGTTTTGACGAATAAAAACACTCAAAACACGTAGACCACGCCCTTTTATCGTTCACTGTTCACTCTTTGATGTTCGTCGAACACGAAAACAGGGTGCAGGAGACACGGCTTTACTCAAGGCGTGTCTCCTGCGACCTGTTTTCGTGTTCGACAAACATCGAACAGTGAACAGTGAACGAGAAAGGGGCGTGGTCTACGTGTTTTGACAAATAAATACACTCAAAACACGTAGACCACGCCCCTTTATCGTTCACTGTTCACTGTTCGATGTTCGTCGAACACGAAAACAGGGCGCAGGAGACACGGCTTCAGTCATGCCAGAACGGCTGAACGGATCTAGATGAAAGGCACAGATATAGATTATAGTCTGGAATAGCAGCTACTTTTTATCCAAAAAAACATGGGCGAAGCCGCAGGCGGTAGCTAGTATTTTAACATAATTGATACTCACCTCTAATTTCATAAATTAGGGTCCATTTCAATTGAATTTGTTAACTTTGTAAACAATGTCAGTATGGCCAACTGTCAGAATTTGATGAATTTGTATAGAAAGTTTGTTTACATAGTTTACAAGTTCTATTGAAATGGACCATACTAGGTATTGAACGCCATATAAGCACATTTAAGTACGCGTCTGAGATTTCAGATGTTGTCTAGATCTAGCTATAAAATACTTGTAAACAGACTACATACTTAAAATTTTATTTCCTAATTCCCTTATTTACAGTTTCTTCTATCTTTTACATTAACTGAAACCAAAATCACCATAGTATTGTTTGATAAATGGTTTCTATTTAAAAAAAATATATTTTTAAATCGATTAATCGAATCTAGTCGATAGAAATATTAGTATTTACCTTAGTGCCAAAAACAATAGAGTCATGGTAAAAATAGACAAAACTTTTTTTTAAGGGGATCCGTCAAGGTAAGTTGCGCGCGAAATTCAAAACTCATGCTAAGCATGGAGCATACCATGTTCTGACTAAATATGGAGACAAGTTGAAAAAATGACCATGTAATGTATATGTATTATGTGTTACCGGACAAACCCGATTTCAGGCCAGACTAGTCTATCCTACTGTGATCCTACGCGTGTCAGGAACTCAGGATAAACTAGAGTCTGGCAAACGAAAGTTGAGCCTGGGATTTAATCAAAACTTTTTATATGGCAACATTCTAAGGGTTAGTTTACCAGTAGTTTTGATACTTGAACCTAATAAATATTTCAAATTGTTTACCTTATTCGCTTAGCTATGTAATAAATGGTTTATTTTTTAAATATAATCTTTTTAACAATAAAATTAATCTACGTAAAATTAATACATAATTACGTAACTACATTCAATTAACTTTATTCTGAGGAACAGATGTAGTTATTTGGCATATTTTGTACCTATAGAAAATATGTCAAACCAACCACCGCATTTATTTTTCAGTTATGAAAGAAGTAATCGGACATTGAAAAATTCGCCCCTAACATTATTTTTTGTCAAGTACCTATCAAGACAATTTATTCCTACTGTTCTTAGTGATACCATGTGTTTTTTTTTAATTTGCCGCGCTTTTTCAGGGTCAACTTACGTTTGCCATCCTAGGACAAACTGTTTGTCCTACAAACTTCAGGGTAAACTAGTTTGGCCTAGGCCGAACTGATTTTGAATTATTATTAAGCTTTAGGTCAGTAAATGAACTGAAAAAGCGACCTTGGGGTCAACATCAATGACCTCGAGGTCAAAGTAAAAGTCGAGACAATGACTCAATGAAACGAAATGGGTCGGGACTCGGGGTGCCCTTACTCTGGAATTAAAAATTCTCCGGCGCTGCGGGAAGAGCAGCCTCGTCGCCCTTGCGTTACAAAGCGCAGGCATCAGGCGGAGGCTGCTCTCCCTACGCGCCTCCAGTTTTTATAAACACTAGGGGCAGTCGATATGTAAATAGGCCGTATAGGCCGCGGCCTAGGGGCGGCAGCGTCCTATGGGCGGCAGATTTCAGAGGACGCTTTTGGTATTAAAAAGTCTCGTAAGCAAATGTAATTCTTGTTTCTTTTTACACTCTTTCTTAGTGAATATTTTTTTTATTTACTGCAAATGGAAAATTATTATTTTAGAAAGGTACATATTAGACAGAGATGTTCCTTTCTTTAGCTATACTCCATGATGTGAAAGTGACATGACGTCTGTCATGCTGTCATTCTTATGTCATATCATTTCACGTCATTTGTGTTGTATTGGGATTGTGAGGTTAAGTTGTGTGTCCCCATGTGATTTAATTCAAATAGTTTATTGAGTTACAAGTAAATAGGACAAAATGCAGCACGACGACGTAAGTAATCTTTATATCCGGACACATTTACTTCATTGCTGCAGTTTCATTTAGTTATTTATTTTGTAACTCTTGTTTTATAGGTTGTGTGGGCCATTATCAACAAAACACATTGCTCTCACAAAGTAACGTAAGTATTTACGAAGAAAACTGTTAAACTAATGTCCTTTTGCTACGAAATTTATAAATAACATTTGCAATTTAATTTCCAGTACGAAAACCCAGCATTTTTGCCGAAATGAGTTCAATTTAACGGGTCTATGCAGCCGGGCGTCTTGCCCGCTCGCAAACAGTAAATATGCGACGATCAGGGAAGAGAATGGTATTATTTATTTGTTCATGAAGACTGCTGAAAGGTATAGTTATGTAGGATATAGATATAGCTGTGTATTACTTACCTAATTAAAATTGTGCGTTGATTCAAGTGAAATATTTAATGAAGTTTCAAACAATAACTTCAAAGCCTGGAAGCTATTTATAATTTTAACATGTGATCATTTATTTAAATAAATCGATAAATTAATTAATACTTGATTTTATTTGTAAACTGCGACTAAAGTAAAGAAAGAAATTGTCAAAATATAGTTTTATTTTCAGAGTAATGTTTCCGGCAAAGCAATGGGAGAAAGTAAAGTTGTCAAGAAACTTTGAAAAGGCAATATATCAAATCAATGAGAATCTATTATATTGGCCAGCTTTTATTAAAGCGAAATGTAAGCAGAGGTTTGTCAAAATAACACAATACCTTATACGGATGAGAAAACTCAAACTGAGAAGAGTGTAAGTATATCACTACATAGTATAAAACAAAGTCGCTTCCCGTTGTCTGTCCGTATGTATGCTTAGATCTTTAAAACTATGCAACAGATTTTGATGTGGTTTTTTTAAATGGATAGAGTGATTCAAGAGGGAGGTTTATAATTATGTATAATACATCTCGAAAAACGCGGGCGAAGCCGCAGGGAACAGCTAGTTGAAAATAATTTAAATACCTTATTTTATAATAGCTGTTTCCTGCAGTTTCGCCCCCGTTGGTTGGCTCCTTAAGATTATAGAGTGATGTTAAATAGCCTATACTATTCCTCATGAATCTGGCTATCATATACAAAAATAATTTTCCTGTTTGAAAGCATACCTAACTGAAATGCTTGCAAATGCGTAATGTTTAATGATAGTGCCTGCACAATCGCATAATATATTGTATACATATTGTGTCCAATTATTTTGGTCATTGTGGCAATGCTTAGGGAGGCTAATGTGTAACAGTCATCAGTAGATGTCTATTGGCTTGATATGATGATGATGATGACAATGTCATAGATGTGATGATGATGACATTGTTGTAAATAATATAATGATGATGACATTGTCATAGATATCTTGTTGTCACTTCTTTCTATAAAAAATATAATAATTGAAACACACTTATTACAGGAAAGAATTAGTCCCAATACAACGTAAGATTGAGAGACGTGAAAGGAGAAGGGAAGAGAAGGCCTTAGTAGCAGCGAGAATAGACAATGCTATAGAAAAACAACTGCTTGAGAGACTGAAGAAGGGTACTGTAAGTATAAAAACACTACTTTAAGGCCGACATAAATAAATATTACTTAGCACGTGCTTTGGCTAAGCTATGTTCCCGTCTCTGTCTTGCACTTGCAGTTGCAAGTTGTGCGACAGTGACAAGGATACTGCTTAGCGAAAGCACGTGCTAAGTAGCGTCTATTTATCTTGGCCTAAGTCTACTTAATCATAAGTTTTGTAGTGAAGTGTCAGTGAAGTGGGAAAAAGTCCAAAATTAAGAACACCTTAACTTTTGACTTTCTTTTGAGAAATCTTGGTGTTTACATCATGTAGAAGAACACTAACCCCCTTACAAATAAACAAGGAATAAAGTTATCACAAGCATAAACAACAAGACATGGTTATACTGACATTATCGTTTGCATAACTTTATTCCCTGTTAATTTTTACAGACCTAAATGTATATGAATAGCAGTGGTGAAGGGTCCCTACAATACGATTCCTTCCGGGTTCCCTTTGAAAAAAAAGCACAGGCAGTAGGCTGTGCTTTTTTTTTGCCTACTTTTAATAATTATTAGCTTTTTGTGGCCAGATAAGCATTTGTAGCTCTGGCTTACCTCTTACAAAAACTGACCCTTCGTCACTGATGAATAGAAATTGTCAGGACGGCACCTGGCTTGGTGTATTTGAACAATATTGGCATTGTTGCAATGCAGTGAATATTTTATTAGTAGGATTAATAAGCACTAAAATTATTTAGAGAAAGATAGAACAATAATTAATGATACAGTAAACCTCGCCTTACGCAAAAAAATTAAACATTCTTAAAATCGTTAAAACAAATAGGAACTTATTTCATGTCTCTGTTACTCTTTTCAGTATAACGACATTTACAACTTCCCACAAATGGCGTTCGACTCTGCGCTCAAAGAGGAAGAGATATCCAGTGAGAGTGAGAAAGAAGATGAAGAGGAGGAAGAAGTAGAGAGAGAGATGGAACCGGAGTTGGAGAGGGAATTG
This sequence comes from Thalpophila matura, assembly GCA_948465475.1. NCBI lineage: Eukaryota > Metazoa > Arthropoda > Insecta > Lepidoptera > Noctuidae > Thalpophila > Thalpophila matura. Next base: position 5,120,045 of record OX419183.1, on the reverse strand, counting down.
GAGAGGACTGTGGAACAAGCCGACGAGTTTGTTGTAGCTGACAGCGATATGGACACTGATGAAGTAAGTTGGCTCTTGTTGCTTGTCGGATGTTCAACTGTTCCCTAGTTTTTTCCTGATATAGATAAAATGCTGATGACGCTCATGATCACTTTTTGGTTGTATATCACGCCTATGCACATAAACAGTCCCAATGCTGGGACTTAAGCCTCCTCTCTGTGAGAGGGAATGGGCCATATTCTACCAGGCGGGCCCAATGCGGGTCGGTGGATATCACACGTCTTCGAATTGTTGTATGCCTACAGAATCAAGGCGGGTCTCCAGTGCCATCTTCGATGTTCAATTGAACATCGAACATGTTTTCCGTCACGTGTTCGAGTGTTTTTGCTAAACAAAACGCGTAGGCCACGACCCTTTCTTGTTCATTAAATATGTTCGATGTTTATTAAACACGAAAACACGTCGCTGGAGACCCGCCTTCAGAGCTGTTCCAAGTTTGGGTGTTTGTCCACTATACAGAAGAAATTAAAAGGAGGGAACCTTTAAAAAGTTTTCATTTGATTTATCTTTTCAGGAATCGGACTCTGGAAAGAAGGAGGATGTGGACGTGGGCAGTGACTTCGAGTCGGAGACATCGGACATTGAGGTAATTCTTTGCACCATCGCCTACAACAGTCCACTGCCGAACATACTTTTTCAATTACACGCCACCGAGCTCGATTATCAGCCACTTTTATCTATCCACTAGCTGTTCCCCGCCGTTTCACCCCCGTTGCTCGGCTCCTAAGGGTCGAAGCTTGATGTTAAATAGCCTATACGATTTCTCATGGATCTTGCTATCATGTACAAAAATATTTTTTCGAATCCGACTTTCCAGAGATTAGCGCGTTCAAACAAACAAATTAACATACAAACTCTAGTTTTATAATATTAGTATAGATTATTTGCATCATCATCCTTCTGCCGGCCTAGCATGAACCCGTTTCTATCGTGGTCATGCTAGGCCGGCTGCCCTTATCCGAATTTATTTGGGCTCGCCGCAGCATGTATTTTCTTCCATACATCTCTATCAACCGTCATCTTAGTGCTCATCCTCTTCCTGGCCATGTCATCCTTCACACAGTCCATTCATTGTTTTTTTGGTCTTTCTCTATCCTTATAGCAATCGACATTCATACTCAAAATTTTTCTTCCGACATTTTCCTCATTTCTCCGCATCAGCTCATTGTATATTTATCACTTAATAAGGGGTCACATAATATCTATCAGGAATATGTGTAATTTTACTCCCAAAGTTATAAGTCTTATACACCAGAGGTAATATTTGTCAGCCTCAAGCAGAGCTACCTATGTAACCTACGCAGTCATTGGGTCGTGGAGGTCAAAATGGCAGACACTCATTGCAAAATATTGATATTCAATCGCGTCTATATTTCATTTCAAATAACATTAAATATTATAACAAACCCTTTTACAATTTTTTCAACGGATTTTGAATTCTATTCCCTACGACCATTGATATATTATTGTTAAATTATTTGATTTTTTTTTGCAGGATATGGTTGCGAGGGTACCGCAGAAGAAGAAGGCTCGCGTCGAAATAGAATACGAGACAGAACCAGTCGCCAGTGTATCCAGAAAGAAAATAAAACATTGATTATTAAATTACCTACCTATTGTTTCAATTAAATATTTTGAACCTTATTGGAGGTCCGTCTAGATTCTAGACAGACAACATTGTTCAAATGTATATTTTTCCGAATTTTAAGCATGTTCAAGCCATGTGCTTATATTTAATAGCTGTTAAAAGTTAGGTAGTTCTAACTTAAAACTTAGAACAGTCACAACAACAACATTATAAACTACAACTTATTTAGGTACCTACATACAGTCACACACTTATGAATTATTTATTTTTGTGGTTTTAGGCATGCATCATGCATGAGTAACGTTTATTTATTTATTATATACTTCATTGTACACCAAATATTATATAGGTACAGAACATTTGTAAGATAAACATACAATGGGCGGCCTTATAATTATAATAAGCGTAAAAAGTACCTACGAAGAGTAATAATTATAATCGCTATCTGCGATTTCTTTCAGGCAACTATAACGTAATAACGTTTGTTATTGTTTTGGGATTAATTAGCGATCAGCCGGCAGCTCGGCTTTGTAGGTACGCAAGTCCGTTTTTAGGGTTCCGTACCAAAATGGTAAAAAAGGAACCCTTATGGTGCGACTTCGTCTGTCTGGCTGTCTGTCTGTCTGTCTGTCTGTCTGTCTGTCTGTCTGTCTGTCTGTCTGTCACACCTGCATATTTCAGCAACTACTAATGCTATCGACTTGAAATTTGGAACAGTTATAAAGAATGCTTGCCAAACTTTATTGCAAATGAAAAAAGTCAAAATATTTTTATTATCATTGCAAAAGGGGCCGGAGTGGGGGTCCCAAATTTTAAAGTGGGGTAATTTTATGTCTCACAGTTTTCGACATTCGGTGCGCGAGTACGACTCGCACTTGGCCGGTTTTTTTCTATTTTGGAAAATTCCGCAGTCTTATTTTGGTCGTTGTAACGATATTGCAAAAAGTTTGAACGAGTAACGCAAAGAGTAGGTAGCTAACGTTTAGTCCGTTCTTTGGAAAATTAAATAACGTCTGCTAACATTATTCACGAAAAGCAGTGTTCTTACGTCACGGGCGTCATATTGAATCGCGAGCATAACGAAGAGCCCTAGGGTTAACTCCCGAGCGCAGCGAGTGTTAGGATCCTGAGTGCAGTAAGGGATTCAAGCCAAGACGAAGACACTTTTATTATGTAGGTACTGAGGAGAATATTAATTAGCTCATTTTAATTTTCACATCTTCTGCGGGGATACATCCAGAAATCAACTTAGGACTTGTTCAAAAACCAACTGGGGAGGCGTTTCAAAATCAAATGAATTCCGCAGTTTTGAGTGTTGTCAGATGGAACCTGGTTAATTGATAAACCTTTTGTTTTCCTCAATCAGAATACCAATATCGCGGATTCGGGGTAATGAAAATCGTGTCACGTTAGTAGTCTGATCTTTAAGTTTAGGAACTTACATTTGACAAAGAAGACTGCGTGGATAACAATGAGGAAAGTTTGGACATATTGCTGTGTCGCTTCAACGAAAAAAGACAGCGGAACGTAGTGTTTCTCATAGTGTGTTGAGTCAACACACTACGAGAAACACTACGTTCCAGCCAGCGACACCGTGGTCAACACTGTTGATCACGGTGTCGCTGGCTTTGTCGTCAACGCTTTTTGTACACATTTGAACTCTTGCTGGCAGTCTCGACTTGCAGCGTAGCCGATTTTTTGTTTAGAAATGTTACCTCTTATCTTCAGTTTTTTTTTTCGGAATTTGAATTATTCTGATTTCATTTGATACCTACATTCTACATAGTATCTACATTATGGAAATTCGACAGTATCTACCAAGAGCGCATATAGCTGGTGCGACAAAACTGTTCCGCGAACCACGGAAGATCGAAGAAGCACGCTGGTTCGAAGCACTGTAGCTCGACTCCACTTAATCACGCTAGTGCGCCACAAAATCGACACCACTATAGTTGTTTCTGTTGAACTTAATCCCAAATATCAACGATGGTTCCTGGCACTAGCCGGCCGATGCCGCGATACCACTCTCTCCGCTCGCTCGACTTGTGCATTGTGTGGTCACCGTTCTAACCTAACCTGAGCGATTTCTCGACAGTCAAGTTTTTAGATTTTTTTGCGGGGGGCTTCGCCCCCCCGTTCCCCTGGTGGTTCCTGCTCCCTCGCCGTCCTCTTCCTTTGATACTGTATGGAATGTTTTGGTATTGTATTTTTTTGCAGTTGAGTGAAGTCGAGCCAAACTTCAAATCTGCCTGCATTCGATCTTCCGTGGTTCACGCTACAGTTTTGTCGCACCAGCGATATTCGCACTTGATCCTGTCGTGCTTCCGTAATGCACTGACCTACACAGCAAGGCAGCAATTTTGGTCCTACTTGTATTTATGCCACAACCACAATAAAGGCTAGCCATTATAAAAAAAACCGGTCAAGTGCGAGTCGTACTCGCGCACCGAGGGTTCCGTATAATTTTTGGACGTATAAAGTGAAAAAATCCGGACCGCATAACTAAGTTTGTTTGTGAAGGAATTTTGATGATTCTGAAAAAACTGTACTAGTTAGGAACATCGTTTTATTTTTGGTGCCATATTTGGGTCAATTCCTATCAACTCTAATTATTTCAGATTTTTCACCCCGCAAACTTCGGAGATAAGGGGGGGGGGGGAATGGTATTTTTTTGGTCATTTTTCATCATTTATGTTGAAAACTGTGAGACATAAAATAAAATAAAAATATGTTTTGAAATGTGCAGATCAAGCCCTTTCATATGATATGTCACTTGACCTAGTAACCCTACTTTAAAATTTCGGACCCCCACTCCGGCCCCTTTTGCAATGAAAATAAAAATATTTTTGGACTTTTTTGATTTGCAATAAAGTTGAACAAGTATTCTTTATAACTGTTCCAAATTTCAAGTCGATAGCATAAGTAGTTGCTGAAATAACAGGTGTGACAGACAGACAGACAGACAGACAGACAGACAGACAGACAGACGAAGTCGCACCATAAGGGTTCCTTTTTTACCATTTTGGTACGGAACCCTAAAAACGGAATCGTTATTTATTACGGTGGATTAACGTTTAGCCAAATTGTCATCAAAATGGTGCAGTGGCCCATGTTTAGCAGCAGTTTAATCAAATTGCATTATAACTTGTATTGCCGTTTTTATGTGATCGACTAATCTTTTCTGGCACTCACCGGTGCGTTGTGTGGTCACCGTTCTAACTAGTAGTAGTTGCAAGACTAGTAGTACTAGTACTACTAGTAGACTAGTAGTACTAGTACTACTAGTCTTGCAACTACTTAAAGGTAAGTATTTCGTTTTTATTTTTTTGCGGGGGGCTTCGCCCCCGAACCCCCCGGCATAGCGCCATCTCTTGCAATATAAGACGTTTGTTAATGATTGCTGATTTAGGATTTATATTTACCACGACTCGCCAAACAAATATGATAAAATGGCGGTTCATTAATTCGCCGTTTTACAGAACGGCCATGCAACATTTAGTCGCATTGGAGAAAAGGCCAATACAATATGGCAGATCAAAGTTTAGCCATATAGCAAACCTGCAAAACGTTGATCCGCCATAGTACGAAATGGTTCCGTTTATTAAAATGGCTAGCCGTTATTTAATACGGCGAATTCTACAATTCAGCTGCGACATAGGCGTTGAAAAATGGGGCGGCCAAATCATAATCGCCCAGGGCGCCAAATTCTAAAATACCTACGTCCCTGGATAAGAGTCGCTTAACAACTGGTAATATGATAGTAGGCACTAGGCAAGTGTTTTGGTTCCCTTCTCAAAACATTGACACAGTCAGATATCAGTTCTTCCCCTGTCAGGATTTTTCTAGACGAATAAATAACAGAGGGAGCGTTAAAAAAGAACTCTGCATTTTCTTACGGAACATCTTTGAGAAAGATTTCTCTACATTTATAGATTAGTAGGTACTACCTAGGTATCTAATAGATATTCCCTCCATCTCTATTCATTCCCTTCTGCATACCTACAAGTATTTCAGTGTTTATCTTTTATTTTTTTTTAACACTTCTTCTATTTTTGTTATTCCTCTAAGGATTTTCTGGAATAAACATGCAATTAGTGCGTGCGTGTTGGTAGGTAGGTACATACCTAATTACCTATAGATTAAAATAATTAACTGACCACAGTTAATGAGTCTTACAACCTTGCCATTTACCTTTACCTACCTACTAGATGTATTAAATTAATATTGTTATAAGGTACTGGTATAAACAGATTTAATCATCTTAAAATATTGGTTACCCGGCATTACATAAAAACAAGTTGCGTTAGGTACAGTCTGTCTATAAAGTCATGAAAATAATGTTTGAGGAACTAACATTATTCAAAAGTAGGGCAACACTAAATCATAGTACATCGAATGTCATCGGCTGTCATCGACTTGTTTTTTATCTCGTTAAACTATTGCATTTTTAATTGCTTTTCAAAATCTACGTGGATATAACTTCGAAGAAACGTGTTAAATATGAGGAAAACAAATCGGAGTGGAGCTCGGGAAATTATTTTTAAAGTGTATCAGCGATGTTTGTTAGAACACCAAGCTGGACAAGTTTTATCAAATTTGGATGATGTTTACGCTCGAACAGCAGCTATGACAGGTATTTAATCGTATTACTGTTTGTTTTTTATCTACCAGAAGCTGCAAATTTACAAAATATACGATTTTAAGACAAAAATAAGGATTGTTTACATTGGGCATTAATAGGTTAGATTGCAAATATAAGTAGGCCATATTGTAGTGCGACCAGAAATTTTGATACTTTTGGGTGATCAAAATATACCTCTGATTTTAAATCTGAATAAGCTATATCATGTCTGAAATTAAAAATAGTGCTATCTATTTTCTGTTAGATATTACATTTTTTTTAATCTTTCTTTCAGGAAAATCTGAAAGTACAGTGAGGCGTATTGTAGATGAAGGCTATAAAAATGATGGCAAATTTGGAACCCCTGGCAAACACAGATCAGGCCGTCCTAAGAAAGAAATGGATGACTTCAACATATGTGCACTTCGACAAAAGATTCAATTCTTTTACTCGGTTAGGAAAGAGGTACCAACCTTAAGGAAACTTCAGGTAGTCGCCAAAAAAGATCTGGATTTTGAATGTAGCCTAGAAGTCCTGCGTAAAATTTTGAAATCGATTGGGTTTTCTTACAAGAAGTGTCAAAATAACAGAAAGGCTCTAATCGAACAAGCACATATTGCAGCAAAACGAGAAGATTACTTGGCAATTATTAAAAAAAATAGAGATTTGCCAGAAGAATTGCAAAAAGATATAATTTATCTTGACGAGACCTACATTCACTCTTCATATAAGGTAAAAAAATATGTTTTTGTGTAATCAATTATACTCATTGAATATTTTTATTATTATAAATAAGTACCATTTTTTTTCACCAGGTTCGAAAATGTTGGCAATCTTTAAATGTGGAAGGTGTCACGGAAAATATATCGAAAGGAAAGCGTTTCATAATTGTCCACGCTGGAAGCGAAAAGGGGTTTGTGCCAAACTGCCTACTTATATTTAGTGGACAAAACAAGCTCGAAGACTACCATTCTGAGATGAATGCCCAGAATTTTACCAAGTGGATCACGGAGAAGCTTATCCCGAACCTGCATGAGCCATCGATTATTGTCATGGACAACGCCCCCTACCACTCCGTCGTGACAAATAAGGCGCCTACCTCAAGCTCTCGCGTAGACGAAATAAAACTTTGGCTTTTGGAAAATAGTATTGACTTTGACCCTTCACTTAGGAAGCCAAACTTACTCAATTTGGTAAAAAAAAACAAACCCCACCCCATCTATGCTATTGATGAACTTTTGGGAGAATATGGGCATACAGTGGTACGGCTTCCACCGTATCACTGCGATTTAAATCCTATAGAGCTCATTTGGGCTCAAGTTAAACAGAAAGTGGCAGAACACAATGTTGGGTCACGTGATGTGAAGCAACTAGCTGAAGAGGCCTTTAACAGCATAACACCTGAGAAATGGAAAAACTGTTGCCGTCATGTTGCAAACATTGAAAAAGAATATTATGAACGAGGAAGAACCCTATATCAAGATATAGATCAGTTAGTCATTCGCCTAGGCGAAGATAGCAGCAGCAATGACAGCAGTAGCGAAGACGTTAGTGACGTAGCAGCTGACAATGAAAATACTTTTTTTAACGTAGAATATTTGGAATCAGATGACGAAAGTAATTAATTATTATGGTATGGGATATTTTTATTAGTAAAAAAAAGTTTAAACATAAATAATAAAAAATATGTATGAACATTTTTCTTTTATTTACTCATTTTATTTGAACGACAGAGACCATAGATTTGTGTTTTATGATCATTTAAGCAAACTAATGAAGGTATGTCGTTCGTACAGTTCGGACAGTAGTAGGCTAGTATTATTATTGTTTTGTAATAAAGATCGCATCTTTATCTATGGTTTCTGTAGATTTTTTTAATAAGATTTACGACTACCTTTTCTATTTAGTTTAAAAAAAAACGTCTACGAGTAAAAATTATGTTTTCATTAAAACTAGGTTTGCTTATAATACAAAATAATGTGCTAGTATCAAAATCAATTTAGTCACACTATACAGGGTTGTTACGTGCACGACCGCAGCGCCCTCATTTTTTGTCATGACTTTATAGACAGACTGTATGTACCTACTTAGGCAGTACGAGACGTATACGAGGGTACCTACTGTTTCCGTAATAACAGGAAAATGTCTGCTACTAACAAAATTTATCACACTTATGCACCTAATTACTTATACATATACAATTCCATTTTCATAGGGACCTACTCTCGTCTTTATGAATAGGTATACATCGAAGATTAATTAACATAATGATTGTCATACAGCTGAAAATTCAATCTGATTCCACCATCCTATTTCGGGACTTAATTAAAAGCTGATGAATGAAGAATAATTTTCACATTTAATTATTTTAGCATTGTGGGCTAATTACACAAAAGCGTCTAAAGAGAATTGGACGAGACCTCAGGTCATAGAAACATGGGAGATGTGCCAAGGCGCTATTGAGCTTGATCACATTGATCAAAATTAAAGTGTCACGCTACCGACGACGGATGGACCGCGAGATCGATGATTTAAATAGGTACAGTGTTTTAGTTTAGTGTTAGTGATGAGTGCAGAGTGACTAATAACAGTGTTAGATTGAGGGTATGCGGTGTGTGCGGTTCACAGTTAGCGTTTGTAATTGTGTCGTACCGACAGTGGTTCCCGTATTAATTTGTTATGATAGCGTAGGTACCTTTCTCCTTTTTTCTCTGATCTGCGGACAAGACGAAGTGTTTGTGATCAGAATATCACTAAGGCGTTTATAATGTTAGGTAGCTTTACCTACTTTTGTGTATCGTCTGGGCGTTTGTTTATAAATTTTGCTAGGTGGCGACTCAATTAGGTATTGTATTGACGGAGCAAACGACGGCTAAAAATAGACTTTTAGCTGTGCTTTAAGTGATACCGGACACTTCAATTTAGTTTGACGATTGTTATTCGACTTCTAAGAATGACTCAGGGTTTGTCAAAGCTTTTATTGTCCTTGTAATTTTAATTACGACAAAGAGAAGACTGACATTGATGGTGTAAGAATATCTACCTACCTATTTATTTATGGAAGTAGGTAGGTAGGTAGGGTCCTCCCACCTAACGAATTTCGCATGCTATCAAAAATGTTTGTTATTCTTATTACCTACTACTTATTAGGTACCTAGGTAAAGCAACAAAAACTTGTTTAGTTCCAAAATACTGCCTGGCTAAGTATTTCAAACTAGTTACCATTCATTAATTTATGGAAGTTACTAGCGAGAATTGTTTTAGGTTAGGTAGGTACCTATCTACCAGCGTTGCCAGATTTTTTTCGGGCAAAGCGGGATTTTGGAACTTTTTGAGTAAAAAAAGCGGGATTCTTTTGCCGAAAGCGGGACATAATAAAAAAACGTAAATAATCAGCAGTTAGTCGAAGAACTCTGCACATATATCTCCAGATTACATTGAATGAGTAATTCTGCTTTCATTTTTACGGAGCATTTATTTCCGGAATTTCCATAAAAAAAACCATTAGGTATAATACTCGAAACAGGTATTTCTGAAATACAGTGTTTTGGATTTACACGTCAGTTGGATGTATGGATCTTTCACGCAAAAAGTATTGAACGGATTTTGATGAAACTTTACAGTAATATAGCTAATACATCAGAATAACACATCCATACTTAGGCTACTTTTTATCCCAAAAACGCGGGCGAAGCCGCGGGCGGAAGCTAGTGATTTATAAGTAAGACCGTAGGTATATTTATACGTAAGTATAATTATAATTTTTACTAGCTTCCGCCCGCGGCTTCACTCGCGTGTTTGGGATAAAAAATAGCCTATGCGTTATTCTGATGTATAAGCTATACCTATTACTGTAAAGTTTCATCAAAATCCGTTCAGTAGTTTTTGCGTGAAAGAGTAACAAACATCCATACATACATCCATCCATCCTCACAAACTTTCACATTTATAATATTAGTAGGATAGGAAGTAGGATATCTATTGCCCTTCATTGTGTTTTTTTTTTTTTGAATGGCCTCTCGCAGTTGGCTTCTAACAGCCGTCACTGCTTAACCGGTCATCTGGTGAGGACTTACAAATGCCTCCAGCCAGGCTTAAAACTAAATAAAACTACAAACTAAGCGACCACACGCTAAGGGCACCCCCTACTGGGGTACGGGCCTCGGCTTAGGGCGTCGCTGGGGGGAGGGCAACTAGAGGGAGGGACTACTTGCTGGATCGGTTCATTATTTTGGGTCGAATTTAAATCTACAGGCTCAGCGCGGGCTGGCTCGAGCAAGGGTCGGTTAGGGGACTGAGTCATACGCGGCGGCGGACTCGGGTCATGATGGGGACGTCGCGACGGGCCTCGTCGACGAGGTCGGAATGGGCTATTGCCCTTCAGATGTCATACAATACATAAGTAATGATTTGTCATTGTAGTTGTGGCTGTACGATGTAGTTTATGTCAGGGGAATTCCCTTGAATAGATGACTCGTTCAAACGTTTTCAATGTGTGCTGTAGCAGTAGTGATAGTGAATGAGATTAAATAAATTACCTACCCAGAATGCTTGCTATAACTACGCAGTTTATTTTTTCAGTCTTTTTCCTATCTAAGTAGGTATGTTAAATTAGTGAAGTGGTTATAACTTTTATCAGTACCGTACCTACCTATTTTGACCGTAATATATATATTTTTTTTAAGTAGACAAGTAGGTACCTACCTAGGTACTTTATTAGAATCGTTTTCCAGATTTCAGATTGGATTGTTAGGGTTCCGTACCAAAATGGTAAAAAAGGAACCCTTATGGTGCGACTTCGTCTGTCTGTCTGTCACAGTCGGGGCCCATTTAAATTTTACCAATTAAATCTTCCCAAGGGGCCCCGACTGTGAGTCGTTCTGTTCTGCATTAGAATTTATGATTTGTTTTATGTGTGTTATAAAACTATTTCAAACTATTTAAAACTATTTATTATAAAACTATTTCAATTGTGTAGTTATTTAGTATTACTTAACAGAATTCTAAACTACTGGGCTTGTTTCTTTCTTTTTAGTTTTTATTTAAGATAATTCTTTCACGTATTTTTTAAAATTAGTTTTTACGCAGTCGGGTTTTTTGTTTTTCTTTAAATTATTATTTTTACCACTTTGATACGGAACCCTAAAAAATGATATCGCACTTGAGTTATTGATTTGACCGTGACATTAAGATGAACTTGAATGGGAGTTCAATTGTACATCCAAACAGAGGCGAGTACAGAAATTAGTTTTGGGGGGCTGAGATCTCATTCAGATATTATTTGGCCCCCCTCCAAATAATATCTGAATGAGATCTCAGCCTCATCTAAGAGATGGAAATCAAAATACCTACAAAATCACTAATCTTATGTGAAATCTGTTAGAACTTAAGATTTGTGGGGGCCTAGCTCCCCGTGGATCCGCTACTGCATCCAACAAAAATAATGTAGATCTTCTTCATACCTGTCCAAAATTTGGAGACTATAGGATAAAAAATTCATTCAATAATGGCTAAGGAAAAATATTAAGTACCTAGGTACGTATACTTAGCTGCTTTTGGTCTTACGGTTAATCTAAAGACAGTCGTTGTCGGAAGGTTTGCTAAACACGACGCTGCCTGGTTCAGCCCCGATTTCGGGTCCTCTGGAACTTTTTAAAAAATTTCTGATCGGAGTTGAATTAGCCTTGATACGTAACGTACCTACTTACCTGCCTATTATAGGCCCAGCATAAGGTCGAAAGTTCAACAACAGGTCTAAACACGGAGATGTCTTTGGTGCAGGCAGCTGTTAAAAAGATAATGCTATGTAAAATGACTTTATTGTAACAATATTATTGATGCCAGGATGCAGTGGACGGTTGATAATGAATTATTCATTCTACCCATGATACCCGGCCTAACCACATATTGAAGCGTTCATAAACAAGCAATTTAGGAATCTGCGATTTCGACTTTATACACATTTGCATATCTCAAGTCCTTACTCTTAAACTGCATGCTTGTTGATAACGAAGTTCATTTATAAAGCTTCTATGTATCTTTATGCTCAATTTGTGGTCTGGAACCGAGCAGGACGGTCGTGCCAGTGATATACAAAGCCATACAAAAATGAAGCTGATATTGTTTGTCCTTAGTGCGATTATTTTGGCTGTATACGCCGAAGTAATCTCAATGGACGACTTGCTAAGAGCATACGATTCATCATCCAATAACGAAATTGGTAAGTGAATTGTATTTAAATTGTGTATTGTGTGTGTAGTTATATTCTCGGGCTTAGAGTTCTCCCTGTTCGTTTAGTTAGGGAGTTTGTGACGTCGTGCCATGCCATTTATGCCAATTTTAGACAACAACATGCACGTTTTTGACTTTTTGATGGCTATCTTTTATTGTTCTACGTTCAGAAAGTGGTAATTATGTTTAGTCTATTTTAGATAAAAATTTTTTGATATCAAATCATTCATACTATAACTAATTTAGTTTACTGGGTCTTACTGAGTAGCCATCGACACAGTGGACATCGACATAAATCAGCGCGGGCGCAGGTTTTTATCTACCGGTATCTAGGTACTAGTGTTGCCCAAAATCGGTCTTGCAACAATCATTTTCGCAAGATCAAGACCACCTAATTACAGCAAGACTACGACCAAGACCAAGAATGAATGTACAATACTAAAACTAAGACCATGACTATAAGTATTGACGCAGAACCGAGACCAAAGACGGGGTTAGACTCGTCTCGGTCTTGCATTTGGGCAACACTACTAGGTACCTACCACTACAGAGGTTAAATGGCACTTGGCACCAGAAATAACTGATAATACGAGTACCTACTTGAATTTATATTTTAAGTAGGTAGGTTGATTCAGGTTTAGTAAAAAACAAATCTCTTAGATAAAAATTATTATCTACCTATTAGAAAAAAATAGGTCAATTAAATAAGCTCCGTTTTTCAGAAGTGATAGTAACTGCAACTTTGATATATAATGCGAAGAGCTTAATCTTTCTATGTTTATCCAAATCTATTTTGAAAGTCTGATGATTTGTAACGTAGTGTTGTATCGGCTAATGCCGTTCACAATAACCGATCTATCGGCTTTTCCCACTAGAGATAGATTTTTGACATAAGCTCTATACCTATGTAATGTCAAAAATCGATCTCTAGTAAAAGAGCCGATACATCGGTTATTTGGGTTGGGAACGGCTACAAGAGTAGCAGTGACAAGGACACTAACACCTACTATTGTTTTTTTTTCAGGAGAAACATCGGTGAAGGTGGCGAATGAGGCTCTTTACATACCAATGAGTTTGCGGTCATGCAGCACCGGTGCCTGCAACTTTGTGTGTAAATTCCTCGGCTACAAGTATGGCACGTGCATTTCAGCGGAGACATGTCGATGCTACAGCTAGACTGGCTTCCAAATAAACCTATCTTTACTCCTCCTTTTCTAAACTTAGCTCGTAATGTATTTTAGTTAACACGGGCTCAGTATTTTATTTTTTAATAAATGTTTCTGACCGATTCTTATGAAGTTTTATTATATTACCTAAGTAGGCTGGTATATCTTGCGCGAAATTAAAATTTTGCGAATTTTTCGAAATTTTAATTTGAATTCGCGCCTCTTTCAATTTAGACGATTGGTGTTGGACGGCTGCTGTGCGGTAGTCGTGCGGCAGCCGTGCGGGTGTCGCACTGCGCACCGCCGATTGTTTTTTTCCATACAGTTAACACGTCGAGAGAGCCGTCCGGTTGTCGTTCGACGCCCGCAGGGCTGTCGCACGACTACCGCACGGCAGCAGTCCGACGTCTGACACCAATCGTCTTTGAAAGAGCCATTTGTGTCCAGTTTGTATTGTTGACATATTTTTGTTGGTTTCTTATCGCATGCATATGTCTAAGTATTCAAAGTTCAAAATCCTACAATGGATGCCCAAGTGCAAATAGGCATATGTTCAAAGATTCAAACATTGCATGCACTCTGGCACCGGTTTTAACATACAATGGACATTGGATGAATAAAGGTCACGAGACCGTGCCTCGTCCTTGTCCGTCGTCTGCGGTTCGTCGTCCCTTATTATACCTACCTAATAAAACCACACTGCACTGTGTAAGTAATTTCTCATTCGAAACTAACCCTAAAAATATTATAAGTCGTACTTTTCAGTCATCTCAGGCTTAACTAGAGAAAGTAATGGCTCAAGTAGTTGGTCCCTAAAATACGATTTGTTTTTTTTTTATTGAGTGGTAAACAAGCAGATGGCCCCCTTGATGGTAAGTGGTCACCAAAAGAAAGAAGGAAAAAACAATTAAGTGCTATAGAAACATCGTAGGTACATTAATTTACATTATGATAGCATACTAAACAATCCCTGACCCTGACCTACGTAACTTGCCATGCTTTGTCTCATTTCCACACCACTATTATGCACGTGCCTTGCACACGCTTGCATTTGCGCCAGCGCCAGTTTACTCACAACTCACAAGCACTTGACTAGCGAAAGTCAAGTGCTTGTGACTACTTGTGAGTCATTCTAATATTGCTTGCCAGTTATGTCAAACTTACGCCCCGCATGCGGCTCGCGAGCTTAATAAATTCCTAAACAAGATTACTATTAGGTACCAATTCTTTTTGTTCACATTTATTTTGAGTTTTTCTTTCTTTCTTTCTTTCTTGAGTGTGGTCCGCCAGCATAGCCTTAATATAGCTCTAAATAGCTCTTTCAATTTAGATGATTGGTGTCGGACTGCTGCCGTGCGGTTATCGTGCGACGCCTAATATCAGAGGCATCACAGGTGTGTTGCCACTTGTCACACACTAGAGACAAAATTGCCATGCCCTCCAAACTGGAACACAGCAATGCTGCTTGGCGGCAGAAATTTGAAGGTAGGTAGTACTACTTCTACGGGCAGGTTCTTTCCCAAAGAACTGTAGGTACTACTCTTACAACCTACGCAGATAAAATGGAATTGAAAATGCCATCTCCTTTAATCAACTCTCGCAGGCATCCCGGCGGTGTAGTATAAGAGCGATAGTGTGACAGCGAGTGATGAATAGAGTCGACACCATTTTCAATCTCATTCTTTATCTGCGGAGGTTGTACAAGTACCTAGAGACCGTTTCACGTAAGAATTCGCCTAGACGCTATGTTGGCTCCCCTGCTTGTCATTTCGTTTTGTTTTTTTGTAGATTTATGTTTTACTAGCTTTTGCCCGCGACTTCCTCCGCGTTTCCGTCGTTTTTCGTAAAAAAAGTAGCGTATGTCCTTCCTCACGGTTCAATGGTTTTAATGGAACGGACAGATTAACTTTCGTATTTTAGTAGGGAAATATAATATGTCAATCCACAATACTGTTGCAAAATATCGCAATAAGGAACCGCAGAATATTATTATTAATAGCTGTGCCCGCGACTCCATCAGCGTGTAACTCCTTGTGTGTAATACAATCAGAAAGCTCCGAACCGAACTGCTAAGCTATCGGGAGTTACACGTGTTATTGTGAGTCAAACATAAAAGATAGACATATGCTGTTGTGGAATATTTTTTAGATAATTTTATGTAGAACATTTCCGTCATACATGATTTCTATGTAGCTTTAACCATTAAGGCTGCACACGCGACGGAAGCTTAAAAAATGGAGTAACTTCTCCCGTTTTCCCAACATTTCCCTTCACTGCTCTGCTCCTATTGATTGTAGCGTGATGAAAAGTATACTATAACCTGCCCAGGAGTATGAAAAATAATTGTACCAAGTTCCGTTAAAATCCGTCGAGTAGTTTTTGTTTCTATAAGGAACATACAGACAGACAGACAGACAGACAGACAGACAGACAGACAAAAATTTTACTGATTGCATTTTTGGCATCAGTATCGATCACTAATCACCCCCTGATAGTTATTTTGAAAATATATTTCATGTACAGAATTGACCTCTCTACAGATTTATTATAAGTATAGATAAGTAATACTTAATAATATTTAGGACGTTTAAAGGGATGAAAGTGAATTGGTGCTGAAAGAAAACTTCCAACACCGTTAAAAAGTTGTAATAAATAGAGATTCAGGGCAGCCAACATAGCGTCGAAGGAAATTCTTATGTTGAACGGTCTCTACCTACTTACATGAAGATAGGTACACAGGAAAAAAGGTGATAATGCTGACCTATTTTTCTTACCTACATCGGACAGGAAATATGAGCAGCTCGACGCAGGCAGACTGGAGAGGTAGGTACATTAATAACGTATGCGGCACACATAAACTCTCAAACGACATCGGCCCTTTTCCCTACATCTTAATTTACTCTAGTTATGAAGAGGGTTTGCTTGACATATTATCTTGTAAGGGTTTTTTTTTGTATATCTATTTAATATTTCTTGCAGTGAATGCTAAGAACTGCAGTGGCGTGCCAGTGGAAAGGAGCCCGATTTACGAGTCGTAAGTCTTAAGTTCGCGGGTAGGCACGCACTTCAGTCAGTGCAATGTGTATTATTACTATTGCTACTCGGAAAAAAATGTGAGAAAACCAGCATGTCCTAGAACCAAACATGTTGAAGACATGTTCCGTCCACTAACCAACCAGCACTGAGCCCGCGTGTGCATTAGGGCCCAGCCCACTCCCTTTCACAGAGAGGAAACCTTAATCTCAGCAGTGGGAAAATTATCTAAGGCTGATTATAATACTTACTTATTATATTACTAATTCTGGATATAAACCTCACACACCGTTTGTAAGGTTTAATTGCCATAACATAATTATTAATTTGTGAATGTAGATTGTAGAGCTTATTCTACCATTATCTTGCAGTACCAACTCGTACCTACCTTATGTTATGAACTTATGACTCATAAGAGGTTTAGCTGTTATGACGATGATGAAAGTAATAAAGTGTGAAGACGTCAGTTTACTAGGTGTATTTGACCAAATATTCGCGTTATTTTGCTGACACAAAATAAAATTTATTCGAATGCAAATAGGGTATGTTTTGTATTAGCCAAATAACGCGAATATTCGGTCAAATACGCCAAGTGTATTACCAGCATAACATTTTTAAGAACAATGGCTGAATTTAGGGTTAATAAAAAGTCTTTGTTAATTTTACCTACGGGTATTTTATTCAAGGCAGATCGAGGTAAGAATGTAGGTAATAATATGTTCGGTATAGATATCAACTTTAAATTATCTTAGATTATAAAACCCATTCGTTATGCTTACATCTCGCAATATAGGTAAGTATGTAATTGTTTTATAATTAGGCCTAGGGCTAGTGTTGCCCAAATGCAAGACCAAGGCGAGACTTAGGCCAGTCTTGGTCTTGGTCTTGCGTCAATACACCTGGTCTTGGTCTTGGTCTTGGTATTGCGCTCTCAGTCTTGGTCTTGGTCTTGGTCTTGCAGCAAGAGTCTCGCAAGTCTTGCAAATACCTATTAGCTTAGGTATTGCTATTTATTGAACACGTTAGTTTAGATTTTGGATTATGATTCGTGCTGTAAGACGTATGTAGTTGCAGAATTATAATCATCAAAATCATCAATACAACCCTCCAAGTTCATAAAAGTCGAGTAATTATTAAAAAAAAAAAGACTTTTTCAAGGTCAAACTCATTCCTCGACCTTTGAACTTGGAGGGTTGTATTGATGATTTTGATGATTATGATTTTGTAACTACATACGTCTTACAGCGCGAATAATATTTTAATCAACAAACAATCTAGCACTGGCCTGCAAATTGCAAAAAAAATAAGAAAATTTGAATTTTGCGGTCTATCCTGGAGCATTCACCAATGTACAATGTTAATCAACCAATAATAGAAGACTACAGGCAAAGCCTACCTATGCGGCCAAAATAAGGAAGTGCGTGTGTGTTGAGATTAGCAGATTTCATTACAGTGTGCGTAGGTACATTTTTTAGGCAATTTGTCGTACTCGTGACTGGCGCGCTTTGCTACGTAGGTACTGTAACGGTATGTGTAAGTAAGAAACAATGTAGGTACCTACTACAACAAAATTGTATTCCTTGGAAAAATAATCGTCGTACCTACTTCAGCGATGATTTACTAACTAATAATAATTAGTTTGTTTAATGGAATGGGATGGAAGAGTTGTAGAATAAAGACAATTTATGAAATTTAACATTTATTTAAATAAAAAATCACGTTGGCACGTTGCCAACTGCAGATACAACTGCAGCCCTTAGTTTAGTGTTATGACGATACCTACGGTTTTGATACTGGGGAAAGTCTCTCAAAATCGGGATTGAAGCCAAATACCTACTTAATAACGCCCAAATCTCAGTTTGTCTTAACTGCAAGACGCAATAGAGTCTTGCAGGCTTAAGTCTTGTCTTGCTCAAGTCTTGCAGGCTTCAGTCTTGGTCTTGGTCTTGCTACAATAAGGCGGTCTTGGTCTTGGTCTTGCGAAAATGCAAGAACAAGACCAAGACTGCAAGAGCAAGACCGATTTTGGGCAACACTGCCTAGGGCAGGGATTTCTTCCCGTATTCATTAATTATGTAATACCAGTAATACATATTTGTCATGTGGCGCCCTTGTCAAACAAAATATATGTGAAGTGACACTAATAAGGCGCACGATTTGATTTTTTTTGTTTAGTAGTTTAGGGAGTAAGCAGGAATGCCTCGCGGCGCCTCTTTTTGCTCCCCACGGTGCCCTACGGCACCGCGGCGCGGCGGTTACTTTGAGACCCTTTGGCGTAAGGTTTAATTAAGAAATAATAGTGACAAAATAACTGCAACAGTGAGGATAGCTAATAGGTACAGTGGCATAGAGTAGGCGAAAGGCACAGGCCGTGGTTGAAGCCGGCTGCTTTACAAAAGGCAACGCACGCGGGGTTGTTGCAGTCCTTTAAAGTCGCTTGCTTCACAGAGTCTGCTGAAACAAAAACAAAATCCGATGAATTGGGAACCTCCTTCTTTTGAAGTCGGTTAATATTCGGTCAACTTCGGTCGAACTTACGCACCAATTCGATACCTTCCTTGGACGTAGGTATAAAAAGTTTTTAGTAATCACTTACCTATATCGTTTCGTGTCATTTCGAACAAATTCAGTAAATGTTTGATTGAAATAGTCTTCACCATGTTTGCTGTCATAAGCAGGACACTAATTACAATTATTATTGACATGGACTTCATTGTGATCCAATTTACGACCGTCCTGTAAGGTTACAATACAAGTTAGCAATTGATTAAGTGACCCGTGACTGTTTCAAAGTGACTATAAACACTCCATATATTATCCCACACATAGTATCGTCTAAGTACCAGTTACCGGCCGGAAACCAATGCATCCTACTTCAGTTAAACAAATATGCATACTATTATATTGATTTATTTAATTATTTCAAGTATCAAAAGCGAATTAAGTTATGCTGATGTAAGCTAAGTAAACATTGACTTATTATGGTGATTATATGCCTGTCTTAGGTGTTAGTATAAGTCTTAGAATAGTATTTTTGGTACAAATTGTAAAAGATACTTCAATAGGCGATGTTTTTTGAGGTTTTCAATTCGTCAGTGGTAACTCTTTAACCACGAGGACCTATTCCGATAACTCTTTTTTAGGGTTCCGTACCAAAATGGTAAAAAAACCCTTATGGTGCGACTTCGTCTGTCTGTCCGTCTGTCACAGCTGCTTATTTCAGCAACTACTAATGCTATCAACTTGAAATTTGGAACAGTTATAAAGAATGCTTGTCCAACCTTATTGCAAATGAAAAAAGTCAAAAAATATTTTTACTTTCCTTGCAAAAGGGGCCGGAGTGGGTGTCTAAAATTTCAAAGTGGGGTTACTAGGTCTATATCATATGAAAGGGCTTGATCTGCACATTTCAAAATATATTTTCTTTTAATTTTATGTCTAAAAGTTTTCAGTTTTGGTATTTGTGACGTTGTTGCACCGAAGGTGCGATATGATGAAAAATATCTGAAAAAATACCATCCTCCCCCCTTATCTCCGAAGTTTGCGGGGCGAAAAATCCGAAATAATTAGAGTTGATAGGAATTGGCCCAAATATTGCACCAAAAATAAAACGATGTTCCTAACTAGTACAGTTTTTTCAAAATCATCAAAATTCGTTCACAAACAAACTTAGTTATACGGTCCGGTTTTTTTCACTTTATAAGTCCAAATATGATACGGAACCCTTGGTGCGCGAGTACGACTCGCACTTGGCCGGTATTTTATTAGAAAGGGGGTACTATAAAGATAGTCCCGTATACATTTGGCTAAGTTCTGATGATGGAATCTATGAAAAAATCATCAAACTTTTCAATTTGCATAAGCATGAAAAATTGAAAAAAATGGGCCAATAATTATTATATTATCACGTCAACCGATTTCGATGTTTCTTTTTGTGTTGGAAAAGAAATACTTCAAGGGTATCTAGCCTCATATAATTATGGTCAAGATCTGATGATGGGATCCATAACAAAATAACGGAACTCTTCAATTCTTATGAGTATATAAACGATTCTCGACGGGCAAATCTCTAAGGGTATCGGGATATTTGAGTTACCTACCGTGATGTTATGGTGAAGTAAATCTGTCTATCTGTTATGGAACTACGATGGCACAGACAGATACACACACACAGACAGATACACAGGCGTCAAACTTATAACACCCCTCGTTTTTCAAAGTCGGGGGTTAAAAATCTTGAGGAAACCGGCATGTCCTAGAACAAATTGAAGAGATGTGCCTCTTTCACAGAGAGCCCCCTGAGTGATAAGTCCCATCTGTGGGAACTGGGAATATGACAGGCTGATTATATAAATATTTATTTTAATTCGGAATATAAAATTAGCAAGCATACTTTAGTAAACAGTAGGCCTTATCTATAAGACGTGTACGCCGAGCAAATGCTTCAAACGCATCTGACCTACTCCACCTAACAAGATACCGTAATAATAATTATGACGACTTTTAGGTACTGCCATTCCAACTAACCCCAGAACGGGTCACGATGTAAGTAGGTAATAATAATAATTATACCTATGGTCACCCCTGTCTAAGATTACTCTCTATATTCTTGATAAAAGA
This sequence comes from Thalpophila matura, assembly GCA_948465475.1. Classification (NCBI taxonomy): domain Eukaryota; kingdom Metazoa; phylum Arthropoda; class Insecta; order Lepidoptera; family Noctuidae; genus Thalpophila; species Thalpophila matura. Next base: position 5,098,726 of record OX419183.1, on the reverse strand, counting down.
AAGAAAAAATGTTTACGGTTTGAGTAAAATATAACATACTTATTAACATCGCGCCTGTATTCCCTGAAGGGATAGGCAGGGGTGTATGTTACACCCACATTTCGCTCACTGAATACAAAAGCGCCACAATTAAAAAATATCTGAAAATGATTTTATCGCGAAAATGAGGGTAAATCGACAATTTTTTTTTAAGTAAAAACCATAATTTTATAACAACACCCATAATTTTCATTTTGATTTGTGGCCCTTTTGTATTTAGTGAGCCTTATCGTAGGAAGCAGACTCCGGGATGCACCGAGGTATTCCTAATGGAGAAACTCAGTACAACTTTGATCGACCCGGGTATTGCATAAAATGGACCTTAGGATCCCTTTTAGACCCCAGTGCCCCCAATGCCAGCCCTTCTAAAATTTCAAATTGTATGATACGACGACTCTACAATTCACTGCAATTGGATACTTAGTGTGAGTTGAATCTCAGGCCGAGATAAATAGACGTTACTTAGCACGTGCTTTGGCTAAGCTATGTTCCCGTCTCTGTCTTGCTTGTAAGTTGCGCGACAGTGACAATGATACTGCTTAGCCAAAGTACGTGCTAAGTAACGTCTATTTATCTCAGCCTCAGACTTTAGATTTATTGAGTAGGTAATGCCGTCTAACCCCCAACTAAATTCCTGGCTAAGTAGCCTTGGATGATGATGAAAGTAATAAGCTGTGAAGACGGCACTGCACTTGGCGTAGGTATTTGACCAAATATTTGCGTTTTTTTCGCTAATACAAAATAAACTTTATTTCAATAGAAATAATATTTTGTATTAAATTAGGCAAATAACGCGAATATTTGGTCAAATACGCCAGTAAAGTGCCAGTATAACATTTTAGGGTTAATAAAAGTCTTTGTTAATTTTTTTTTTACTTAAACGAGTATTTTATTCAAAGCATCTAATACGTAACATAGTACAAATTCTAAGAAATAATAGTGACAAGTCATTTTAAGTGACAACAGCTTTAGCTCCATTAACAGAGAGAGAACTCAAAAGAGTAGTCGAAAAGTATTGAAATATCGTGACAATCGTGAGATAATAGTAGATTGTTGCACCGAGCGCAAAGCGAGGGTAACGCAGGAGTGCTATGTTGGTTTATTTACTAAATTAGCACGAGGTGCGTAATCTACTTTTCTTTCAACTACCAATCTACCTACCTTGATAAAATATACCTACTCAATATAAAAACTCAAGTTAATGAAAACAAAGTTTTTTTTCACCAAGTCGGTTTTATTCAGTCGATTTTTATTTTCAAAGCCAAACTCAAAGTCTAAGGCCCGTATTACAGAACGATGCTCGAGCACAGATCTCTGCTTGAGCATAAATTGAAAGCCATTAATTTGATTGGTTGAAATATATGCTCAAGCAGAGATCGGTGCTCGAGTATCGTTCTGGAATACGGGCCTAAGTCTAAGTCAAGTTTTGAATTGTCAAACAATAGTTGTCAGTCAGTTTGTCCGTTAGTTGAAGCTAGTTGACCGTTCCAAAACGTATTCCTAATAAAAAAAAACAGTGCAATAATGAAAAACAGTGCATTAATAAGATCATTACTGTACTGTTTTGGTTCTAAGCAGAAATAACGTCCTTTGTGATCGGTTTTGTAGTGATTAACGAAAACATTACTGCGTAGTTGAAAGAAAATAAAATAAAATCTCGATCATATTGCGCTCGTGTATAAATAAAAACACATCAATGTGCCGATGGATAGTTATTGTCATTGCGTCCTTCCACACGCCTCTTCCCGTGCATACCGGGGCTTTCTTTAAGTAGTCGAGTTATAATTTTATGGCCAGTTGCCACAGTAGCATGAAGCATTTGAGAGGCACCTGCCGTGATTAAAACCAAACGATTTACATAAGGCATCGCAAGTAGCGGTGCTGCAAGACTTCAAAGTCGTTGGTATGTGTGGAGCCTCAGTCGCATGCTTCACGGAGTCTGCTGAAACAAAAAAAAAAACTGGTCAAGTGCGAGTCATACATGCGCACCATTATTTAATTTTTTTTGCTTTGCAGGCTTCGGAGATAAAGAGCGGGGGGGATGGTTTTTTTTAGACATTTTATTATTACCATGTTTTTATGAACTCGGCCTTTCTTTAGGCAACTTATTTATTACATAAACATATTATTTGCTGAAGGTTGCACAGTGTTATGTGTGTCTAATTTGTCGATAGTTAGAGGATTTAATATTTATCACTTACCTATATCGTTTTGTGTCATTTCGTACAAATTCAGTAAATTTTTAATTGAAATAGTCTTCACCATGTTTGCTGTCATGAGCAGGACACTAATTACAATTATTATTGACATGGACTTCATTGTGATTCAATTCACGACCGTCCTGTAAGGTTACAAATGTTACAATACAAGTTAGCAAGTGACTTTAGTAACCCGTAACTGTTACAAAGTTAACGCTATAAATAAACACTCCATATGTATTTATCATGAAATTCATTATCTCTAACCGAACCTACACATTTTTTGCTGTGTGAATTCGTCAACACAGGCGGTGTGAGTTAAATACCATTTTGACGCTGACTGTACAACTTCTTTTCATTTTCTTTGCCTCATGTCACGATGAACGTAAGCACATTGTAATTTGATTACAATCACCTAGAAATCTTGCCATAGAATACACCCTTACTGTAAGCCGTTGAGGAGTTCCATTGATCATCGTCAAGTTCTATATTTAATATGTTTACTTCACCATGCGACATCACGGTAACTCAAATATCCCGATACCTTAGGAGATTTGCCCAAGTAGTGTTTAAGTGCTCTTAGGAATTGAAGAGTTCCGTTACTTTGCCATGGATTCCATAATCAGATATTGACTAAATTTATATAAGACTACCCTTAAAGTACCTACCTCTTTTCCAACATAAAAAGGAATATCGAAATCGGTTGACGTAATATAGAATTCTTCGTCCATTTGTCATGCACATGCAAATTGAAGAGTTTGATGATTTTCTTATGGATTCCATCACCAAAACTTGATCAAATTTGTATGGGACGATACCTAAATTACCTCCATAGTACTTATTCTCATCTATGATTACCCCGTTTCCAATAAAATAGAAATCGGCCCACATGGTAAATATCGCTGAACATAGATAAAAAAACCGGTGCGATTCGTACTCGCGCACCGAGGGTTCCGTATCATTTTTGGACGTATAAAGTGAAAAAAACCGGACCGCATAATTAAGTTTGTTTGTGAAGGAAAGTGGTCGGTTAAAAAAAAACTTAAAAGTTAAAATCGAAACCGAAACCAACTTTCGGAACTGTTTTACACATAGGTAACATTATGTGATCTATTTGAAGGTGGTGCTATCTTTTTTGAAAGATTTTAGGGTTCCGTACCAAAATGGTAAAAAAGGAACCCTTATGGTGCGACTTAGTCTGTCTGTCTGTCTGTCTGTCTGTCTGTCTGTCACACCTGATTATTTCAGCAACTACTTATGCTATCGACTTGAAATTTGGAATAGTTATAAAGAATGCTTGTTCAACTTTATTGCAAATGAAAAAAGTCCAAAAATATTTTTATTTTCATTGCAAATGGGGCCGGAGTGGGGGTCCAAAATTTAAAAGTGGGGTTACTAGGTAAATAAGCAGGTGTGACAGACAGACAGACAGCCCTACAAAACGACTTCTAAGCATCTAACGATTCTCGCCAAGTTACGTGCCGGGGACTGTACCATACATAATAACTAGTTTGAACAAAAGGTTGATTCATTAGCAAAAATATTAATATATGCGACAGATGCGTCATGAAGCGAATTTATACATAGGACATGAATACATGAGAGATATACAGGGTGGCAGGTTAGACAGTGGAAATATTTAAAGGGTCATTATATTCATTATTACGAACAACTTTTACTATGGGACCATACATAAAATCGCAAAAAAAAAATCATCTGTTCCATACATTTTGTTGAGTTATGTGAACATAATGTATAATATACACAATGTAATGTTCATAATGATGAGTACAGTGACCCATAAATATTTCCACTGTCTAACCTGCCACCCTGTATAATAAAAGCACAGTCTATAAATTCATATTCTTTATACCTACTGTGATAAAAGGTTAACTTACCTAGGTTAATGAATGTTATTCGTAGGGACTAGTCAACTGCGTACTGTACTGTACTGTAGCTACTACAGATTGTAAATGAGTTCCAACGGAGAATTTCCGCGCTTACACGGCGAATACCTACCGAGTACCGACACAAAGAAACAAAGAGCAATGTGAGAGCAATTATTACTCCGTATACCTATACATAGTGTTGCTAGTATGAATTTCCTAAAAAGTACCACAAACGACAATCAGGCGACAATTCAGGGGGCGCTAAATTCATAATTTAGTTTGAAGAAAATAACTTGTTTCGGCTACTATGCGATCCAGTTGGTTTTTGAACACATCTTAAGTTGATTTCTGAACGATTGCTTAGTCAACGTGATGTCTCTTCCAGGGAAATCCCCGTCACATCTTGAAACGATAAAAAGGACGGGCGAGCTGAGCAAAATAAACCCGAGCAAACGGTCGAACGTCTAACTCAAGGCCACCGTTTCTATAAATAATTTTATCACAAACGCTGGAGAAGAGATGGCGCTTCTATCAAGTTTTGCTCCGGTTCGGAACAGTCATGGATCCGCTGGATTTTCGATTGTAGCTCAAAAACTATTAAAATGACATTAATAAGGTGTAAAATGATTCGTCTTTACAGTAAGTCATAGCCATATATACCTAGGATATATTTGTTTGAAAAAGAAAATATAGCCCAGAAACGTAAAAAGGGGATCAAAACAAAAATAAAATTTATCCGATTTTAACAAATGAGGTGTCCTTGGTTTCGTCTTGATCCAAAGAGTATCGTAGGTAGTGTAGTTATGTTGTTACAGGAAATCCAACATATCAAATTCTGGACGAATGGAAAATAGGTCTGTGACTTTCTTACTACTAGCGCCATCTCATTACTCGAAGTCGAAGTAGAATTTATGTTTTGTTCCATGCATGACCGATAAAAATAAGTAAAAGCCAAAAGGCATTGACTTGTTATAAATTAGGTAGGTACCGTATTTGCTGTACACTATACTTACTATACAGGGTAAAATTAAAACCAGTGCGGATATTTTAGGAGGTGAAAGTACTCATGAATATGATCAACTTTTATTATGGGACCGACACTGAAATATGAAAAAAAATCAGCTGTTCCATACATTTTGATCGTGTTGTAGTGCATTTTTATAACAATGATAAAAGAGTAAACTATTATGAATTTGAGGGTGCATTACGGCAAATCGTGTTATAGATTTTCAATGAGTTTATATAGAAAACGTAAAGTAGTAGCCACGAAAAAAATCTTCTGATAAACTGAAGAGTTTGACTGTTCTTTAAAAAAATCGGTTTAAGGATAAACCTTGTAGATGAATGTAAAAAAAAAATTGAAAATCACTAAAAACTCACTAAAAACGTGCAAAAAGCACTGCCATACTTTCATAACTTTGAAATGAAAATTTTATTAATTTGACACAACAACAAATAGAGAACCCGCAATTTTTTCCTGTTTTACATAACAATGTTTCCGTTTAATATAAAAAGATACCGTAATTTTTTTGACTTTTTTTCCCAAAATATCCATAAAAATTCAGAAAAATTCAGCAAGTTTGCGAATTTTGTACACAGAACAGAAGTATTGATATGGAAAAAAAAAATGATCAGCTACTACTTTGTTTTTTGTAGCCTACTATAAGTGGGTGTTCGTTCTTATTTACGCTAAAGTTATTATTCTACGGCAGTGCTTTTTCCACTTTTTCAATATTTTTTTACATTAATCTATAATGTTTATTTTCAACACGATTTCATTAGCCACTAGTGAAACTCTTTAGCTAGCCTGACCTTTTTTTTCGTAGCTATTACTTTACCTTTTCTATATAAAGTTATGGTTTTCCCATAGGACTTTTGCATGGTGCTGACCCTTAATTAGAGAATTTCTTGCGGAAGGTTTTAAAATTTTAGCATAATTAGGCTGATGTTCCATTTAGGGCCAAGTTCACCAACAAGAATAACAGTCTGATAAATTGAAAACGGCCGTTTAACATAATTATCTTTTTCTATATATCGTTTTCAATTTATCGGACTTCTAGCTTGTCGGTGAACTTAGCCAATACTCTTGTTTCATCGCAATCGGAAAATTGATTAGGCTAATGGAAGTTTTCAAATGCACTGTACCTACCTATCAAGTTGAGTAGGTAGTAAGTAGGTATTTACTCAACAGAAAAAAGAAATAGCGCAACGTATCTTTTAAATCATTCAATGATGTGAATCAATAACCTAATAATGATTTAAACAGTGGAAATCAGAAGATAAAGGCATACCTACCTATGTATTTTAGTGTCATGTATAAACCCACATAGCTACAGGTGTGTAGGTTATAGCCGTGGTCGCATGACCTGGGTGCCTGCAGCATAAATCAACATACTTGCAGCGTAAGCACTATAGGTATGGGCACAAATCATTATCTCGTAGGTATTGGACCCCACTGCTCCCAATGCCTATTAGCCCTTATGAAATTTCAATTTGTAGAGTCGTATCGTGCAACGATAAGACGACTCTACAATTCACTGCAATTGGATAGTCTGAGTCTAGGTTAAGACTTTAGATCTATTGAGTAGGTCTGTAATACCGATAGGTATCTAAAGGACAATCTATAGTATCGATAATATCGACACTGTCGAAAGTATTGCTTTCTATACTATCGACAGTCCAAAACAATGGATAGTATTAATACTAATGAAATTGATATTTATCAATAATACTATCGAACGGTGAAGACGGAACTTCACTTGGCGTATTTGGCCAAATGTTTGCGGTTTTTTTACCGACTTCAAAAAAAGGAGGAGGTTCTCAATTTGTCGGAATAATATACCTAAATACAAATTAATTTTAATAGTAATAGGGTATTTTATTGTATTAGCCAAATAACGCGAATATTTGGTCAAATACGCTAAGTGAAGTCGCAGCATAACATCTAATGAATGTAGGTAGGATTAATAAAAGTCTTATCTAATGTTACAATACGAGTATTTTAATCAAAGTACAGATACAATTGAGGTAGGAATTTTAATCTAAATATATCACGTAACATAATGTAGGTACCTACCTACTACAAATTAGTTTAGATCCAAAACCCGAAATAGTTTCAATTATTAAGGCCTAGGGCGGGGGTTCTCAAACTTTTTCAGTTCACGGCACACTTGGTTGGAAGGTAAGTATATGTGATTGTGTGAAATGCAATTTCAATAGTTTAGTTTGTTTGTATACGGCGCCGAGCACCGCGGCGTATACTTTGGAAACCCATGACCTAGGCTTTAATTATGAAATAACAGTAACAAAATCATTTATGTGATCACAGTTAATTGCTGCAGTTGCATGTAGTAGACGAGACGCAGGTGCCGTGGTTGAAGCCGAGCATTTTACATATGGCATCGCAAGCGGTGTTGTTGCAAGACTTCAAAGTCATTGGTATGTATAGAGCCTCAGTTGCTTGTTTCTCGGAGTCTGCTGAAACCAAAAAAAAAGGTTAATTACCCTTATAGTTTCGTCCTGTCCGTCTGTCTGTCCGTCTGTCTGTCCGTCTGTCCGTCTGTCACACCCTCGTCAAATCCACAGTTCATAACCAATTTGTATGAAACTTCGCAGGTAGATGTCTTCTATGAGCTGCCATAAAGGCCTGTAATAAAATTATGAAATTTAAAATAATTAGGGGGTGCTCCCATACATGAAACTGGGGGATGAAAATAAATATTTTCGTGCACCCCATCATGTGGGATATCGTTGGATAGGTTTGAAAATAACATAAAGGTTTCTAAATAACTTTTTTGTTTAAGTGCATATTTAGTGAACTAGGAGCTCCCAAAGTCGGTAACAACGTGCCTGTAATTTTCCAACCGGCTGTATCAAAAAATCTGAAAAAATTTAAGCTTATGGCATCCAATAAATACTCTCGATTAAAATTGGCTTGAACAAGATTCGTTAATAACTTTTTGAAATATTCACTATTTTCAGTTTTAGTTTTGACAACCGCAAAATTAACTTTGTATTTCATAATGATATGAAATTCAAACTTATATTTGCGGTCGGAAGACTGAAATACTTCTTGCTACGGAACCCTAGACTGTGCGTGGTCCGACACGCTCTTGCCCGGTTTTTTTTGGAATTTGGACCGTTTCTCTCACTGTTTTACTTGGCTTTCGTTTTTGGACTGTTACTCGTAATATAGGTACGAAAAACATTCATCGAAATGTCAAACGACTGAAACGTCAAGTTGAATAAAATATGACAGCTGCCGCCATGATGGTTCTTATTGCTTTGTGTTGCAATTCTTCTTTTAAACCAAGTAACAAAGCTTACATACAGAAAATGGACACCTATTTTTGAGTATACTGTACAGGATCCTAGCATTGACTCCATACATTTTGAAACATCTTTCAAATCGATAGCATTGGTTTGGTAGTCGTCGAGACAGACGGACGGACGAAGGCCCACCATAAAGGTTCCTTATCTGTGCTTAAAGGGTCTGTGCGTAGGTAATTGCAGTGGTGGAGCTTTTTATGAATTAGATCCTTCTACTCCACTGATACCTAGGTATAGCTGCTGTGTTTTTTGCGCGGAACCTTAATTCGTTTTCTAAAATAAAAGTAGTTTAAGTTACTCCTTATGACATCAGCTATCTGCCAGTATAAGTCCCGTCAAAATCAGTCCAGACGTTCTTGAGTTATAAAAATAATTAAAAAATAATTGTGTGACTAACCCGACTGTTTTATTTATTTAGATTTTTTGTTAATAAAAAGAACACAATGAAAATAAAAAGAAATAGACCCAGCACACTGCACACAATAAAAATCACTGACACAGAAGTCATTAGAACTCTTATCACTTGTGAAAAAATTTAACTACATAACAATAACAACCAGTGGCGTGCAGTGCATATAGGCAAGTAGGCAGTGCCTACCTCATATAATTCAATAAAACTATTTTAACTGTTACTACATAAATAAAATATATCAATCATGACTTATTATTGATATATAATTATGTATGTAGTAATAGTTAAAATGGTTTTATTGAACCTTAAAAGGGTGGTCACTGCCTACTTGCCTATATGCAATGCACGCGCCTGATAACAACTCTCCCATATTCACCGAAGAGGTAGGCACATTATTTTGTAAACAGGTACACTATACATTTCGCCAGTTATGATAAAAGTGCTATGAAATAGAGATCGTCTGTTGCCAATAATCGGACACGAATCCTGCCAGAGGGCTGCTTCTGAACCTAACAGAAATCACATTATTTTGCTCAACTTAGGAATCGAACCCAGGAACAACTCAGCAGATTAACGAGATAGTCAATTAAACCACACATCGCAATTCTGGTACAAAACTGTTACAAATCGAATAAATCTAAAAAATTAGATGATCTTTTATTCTTAGTTGTAGGTAGTTTTATAAACAAGGATTTAAAATGAAAATTTTAGAACTTTTTCGATTCACGACAGTTTTGGGGATCCAAACACGTATTTAAAACTCACCTATTTCGTTTTCTGTCATTTCGTACAAGTTCAGTAAATCTTTTAATGAATGAATAGTCTTCACCGCGTTTGCTGCCATGAGCATGGCACTAATTACAATTATTATTGACAAGAACTTCATTGTGATTCAATTCACGACCTTTCTGTAAAGTTACGAGTTAGCAAGTGACCTGCGACTGTATCAAAGTCACTAAACGCGCCCTATTTATAACTGAACCACTTTAGGTACAGTCGAAGAGCCGTTACAGGACGGAAAATAATGAAACTTAAATTTTATTACTTTGAAATAGAGGTGTTAATGATTTGTTTAGTTATTTCAAGTATCAGTTACCTACTGGCTAAATTGATAACAAGCGGTTAAGCTATGATGATGTAAGCTCCGTACCGAATGTTGTTAACTAAAAGTCTTTGTTTTTATTACAATGGTTGAATCAACGTTTTATTCAAACTACCTAGTATGGTAACTAAATGCCTGTTTTAGGTGCTCCATGCTAGCATTTGTATTTTTCGAAAACGTATTTATTTTCAACAAAAAATTGTTACTTAAGTATGAAGTAGATACCTACCTATTGTAAAATACACTTTATTATGCGAACTTTTTTTAACTAGTCTGGCCAAAAGACTTTGGGGCGCGATCTAGCAAAATCCCTGCATCTTATTGCAATCTTTGAGTATCTACTTCAGTGCGTTCTGCGGTGGTGGATTCTTAGCAAAGTCTGAGTTTACAAAATCGATAACTCCCGAAAAAATATGCTAATCATGCACTTAGACGGACTCAAAAGTTAATATTGAATTTCTCATAACTCTATCCTACCTATAAAAATACGAATCGAGATGCTATTAGATTTGTGATTCAGGCCTTTTAGACAGATACGGCGCTACAAGTGGAAAAAGATAAGCAATAATTAAATAAGAATAATTATATACAACCCTCCATCTCCTCTAAATATATTCGAGCAGAATTTCATACATTTTTGGAGCGTCTGCCGTCTCGTATCCTGTGAATATAATTGCCTAACCCCAAATAAATATAGTCGTTAATGTTGTTATTAGCGGACAGGACACAAGTAATTTATTATGATTGTGTACATAAGGAAAATACTTAGGGACGATTTAATAAGGCTAATAATAAACACATGCGGTGGTTAGCAAATATTAGGTATACGACTAATAGGTAAAGTACCCACTTAATACAAAATACCTACCTAATCCGTTGTTTTTAATCTGACTTCAAAAAAGGAGGAGGTTGCTAAATTCAACGGTTTTTTGCTTGTATTTTACCCGATATCTTCGGCGATTATGAACCGATTTTAATGAATATTTTTTCATTTCTCATAAAAATTTGGCTAGTTTTTTAACTAGCTTCCATAAACGGTAATTAATTTCGCCTATGTTGACGATGTTAATTCACACAGCAAAATGTATGTTTCTGTTGTTTCAAAAACTTGTATTTGTTAGCGCAACATCTGCTTTAGTGATGAAGGAAATTTCCTATTCACTCTATATCCAGCAATGAAAGTTTACAGGCTGATTTGCACCAAACACTCCATTTTTAAACACAGGAAACCACTTCAATTCAAAAATCACAATGTAAATACAGAGCTATAGGTGCTAGTTTATTTTCTCGAACATTCGGGTACCACAAAAAGCTAGGACCTTTGTTCGATCCCTTATTTATGTATGAATGAGCCATTAGTTCAACCGCGCGCCGGTAGAGAGCGCCAGTGGCCGCAAAAAGCCACTATTGTTCGGTCTAGTGTTTTTCTTTTGGTTGTTGCATAAGAATCGGGCATTAACTATAGTAGAGGTGCTCACGTATTTTGTGTGTGGTCGTTTTTTGTAAATACTTTCTTACTTTGTTACGTGCAACGGCTAGCAAAGTCCTTCACACACTTGAAGTGAAGTGCTTGTGACTCACCCTGCACACTGGCGCTTTTGTCTCAAAGCGTTGCTAAGTTAAAATTACTTGGAATTATTTGTGAAGTATCACTTACACATACCAAGTATTTAATTGCCTCCATGTTATAAATATCTTTGTGTAGCCCTTTTGGGCTTACAAGCTTCTGCTTGTAAGAATTAATTAGCTGATTGTACCTATTATAAAAAAATACAATCAGCTAGGTCTTTTATTCAAATTTACTTGGGAAAATACTAGTAACTCAAGGTTAGGTCACGGAGGAAAAACACAGAATTCCTCTGTGGGTTAGGTACATCATTTTGATCCAAAAAATACCTATATATTTTCCATTAAGACGTAGTAGTCCCTTTTTTATTACCCGACTGCGCCAGAAGGAGGGTTATGTTTTTCGAGTGTATGTATGTATGTATGTTTGTATGTATGTATATTTCTTTGGCACGCTCTGTAGCTTAAACGGCTAAATGGATTTTAGCTTGAGAGGTTTCGTTAGATTTGTCTTAATTGTGAGAGTGACATTGGCTATATCGAAATTATAAAATATTAAAATGTTCGATTTTTGGCGTCTTCAAAAAGTTTGTTTTCCTCAAAACCTATCATGTGGGGTATAAAAATGAAGGGCTCGAAAAAGACGATTACGAAAACATATATAAATACATAAAAAACTAAAAAGTGAAAAATAAAAATATTAAATTAAAAATTTAAGAAACCCGAATCCCAAAAAAACAACTAAAAAGTTCAAAACAAGAGCACTTTTCAAGCAGTCTGATGCAGTTGGTGGCATAAAATCTAAGATTTAAGACAAATAATTGCCACCAACTGCATCAGACTGCTTGAAAAGTGCTCTTGTTTTGAACTTTGTAGTTGTTTTTTTGACAGTCAGGTTTTTTTTTATGTATCTACTAAAGCGTAGTGTACACTACAAATACATAGAAGTATTACCTCTCAAACCCCAATCGGGGTAACGCGTGCAAGAGGAGATTAAAAATGTAATTTCCGATGGCTGTGTGGGCACTTCCTTGCTGGAATCACTATTAGGGCTGCTTCACATAGGGTACAGAGATCTAGGTTCCAAAATATTGGGACGTACGTTTTTAATATGTTACGTCTAGTGACGGCATCAGAAATTATTGGGGGTGAGGGTGTTATTTTTGTTGGCGCTAAAGTTTGGAAAACAAAAGAATAAAGGACACTGGCAGACGCCCATAGAACGCTGGGCTTCAGATTGTGTAGGTCGGTACAGATATGAAACTAGTTTGGTGTGATCGAGTATTTCAAGAGTATTTAAATTCATTGTTTTTTAGTTTTTGTACGTAATTGGGTTAAAGAGAAATCTTCGTATTTGTGACAGTGAGGTTAAGTATGGTGTGAATGATCCAATAAAGTACAGCCCGACTAATGAGTTCCAAATTCAAAGGTTTTAGTTGCTGTCGACATGATATATTCTATGGAGGCACGCGCCAGCCAGCATGACATTTGTTGACATTGACATTTTGAAAAAACCAATAAAACAAAAACGGGCGTATTTGTTTTATTGGTTTTTTCAAAATGTCAACGGCATAATCATTTTATTTCTTATTTATTTAGATTTTTGATTCCAATTCTTAATCTCTAAGATAAATTAGGCAAAGAATAATTAAAAATATATTATTATTTTTGGTTAAGCTTTTATTACTGTACTGTACCAAAACTGCCGACGTCCTTTCTCTATAAAAACTACTGTTTTCGAATAGAATGATTAAATGAAACAGCTCTTATATGACAATTGTTATCTTAAAAGGCGTTTATAAGTAAGGGGAAAAATGTTTTTGTTGACTACCACAATCTATACAGCCCTTAAGAAGTTCGCCTTATGATGTATTTGTTTTCACTAGCTTTCAGTCTAAAACTTTAATGTACAGACATGCTAGCGTAATAACTTGTTTCAGACCACTATTTGATGTACAGTCACGGGCAAAAAGATGATACAGTTAGCAAGATTGAGTATAATTTTTTTCGTAGAATATCAATTGTTGAAATATGATTATAATTCATAATGATAATATGTGTTTAGAGACTGTTTATGCACACATCATTTAACAAATTTAATAAATACTTTAGAAGAAGATCGTTGTTGAATTTCACTAAGTGACTATATCTTTTGCTCGTGACTATACCTACCTACCTACTTCAGTCTTGCTTAATTGAAAAAGCAATAAAGTGAGGAATTTCATATTTAGTCGGAAATTCGGTACAATAAAATATAATATCACGCATGCATTATTCGACGGGGTAGGCAGAGGTTCGCATTGGCGAAGGGTGAGAAATAGCCAGTACAATAAAGTAGTAGAAAAATATAAATAATTCCGTTTTGTTGCTGACTGTGCACTCACATTTCACTAATTATGTAGTCCCATGAAATAGGGGGAGAGCCTATTGCCATAAACCGGGTATAATTGCCGGCATGAGTCTTGAACACAAACGTCACCTGCTCATTAGTTAATTTTCCGGGAATCGAACCCAGGACTCTCAGCAGGACCAACGAAGGCGGTTAGTAAGCAGTAAATTAAAGTAACATTTTATATAAGCACAATTTTCAAATTGAAAATGTGAAATCGTTTGATTTACTTACTGAAAATGTTCTACAAAAGATTTTGTTTTAGGCGGCGCCATTTTTCACAGAGAAAAATAAACATAATTTTTTACCAACTATGTATATGAAACACAAAATTTTAAAATCTCTGACGTAGCGGTCGTAACTGTAGTTGGGTCGTAAAATGTTTAAAAAGTGACATTGGTGGGTCGTAAACGGTCGTCTCGTAGGGGTCGCTATCGCCGCTATCGGCCACATGGGGTCATCATTACGTATGTAAATGCCCGGTTGCACTCCCGCGGGAAGGGTTCTCGTCTTGCTAGCGATTTTTCTCGCATTTTATTTATTAGGGTACTATTGGCCCTCGATACCCGTTTATCTGTCAGCTTCATGTGAGATTTATTCGTTTGTGTGCAAGACTTATAGACAAAGATCCTGCGTTTTTTTCTGCAGTTCTACGTAACAAGCGTTCATGTTATTCTTTTTTGTTAAACTTACCATAGTTTAAACTAGTTCTCTCTATGTTATTTTTGCCCTAGCTAAATGCATTCAAAGGTTCCAGTAGACCTTTAAAAGCTTAAAACAAAATTATACCTACATTAATTTAACAAATACCGGGCAAGTGCGTGTCGAACCATGCAGTTGTGATTGTGACGCAGTGTAGTGTTTCGTAGCAAAGAGTACCTACTTCAGTTTTCTGATAAAGTTATTTTTATGGTTGGTAAACTCAAAACTTATTCAAATAAATTTTAATCGAAAGTCTTAGGTGTTGCTTGATGTGGGTTGATCTTTTTCAGATTTTTTGATAACGCGGTTCGAGAGGTAAGTACCTAACACACACATTGAGAACGAATTTCGGAGTTCATATTTCACCAAAAAATCACCTACATAAAAAAGTCATTTAGAAACCTTGATGCTATTTTTGAATACCTATTCAACGATACCACTCCACATGAAGTGGGGCGCTATTTTTTTTTCCATTTTCATGTATGGATGGATTTAAGTGATCTCTATTTTTTTTTGTTATTTTACGCCACGCCTTTATAACGGTTCACAAAAAATCTACCTTTCTTTCATCTACTTATATGTATTTAATAGACAAAGTGAGAATTTTAGAAACTGACTCCAATAAGATACATACCTAATAGTAATCGCTACATAACTCTATTGTAGTTGATATTCAATTTCAACGATACATTTATATATTATAACTTTTGTCTAGACGTGATATGACGCCACTTAATCGTGCGGGTGCAGACACACGTAGCATTCAGCTATTCTACGAAGTTCCTACGCTATCCCTGTTTTACCAGCGTGCACATAAATTTGCAAGCCCATTTATGTTGTTTATGGCGGGGATAGGTGATCCAAATGATTTTCAAGTGTTTGATCAGCAGTTGGATGGTTTGTCAGCTGACAATACACATGTTTGTAGTGTAGTGTATAATTATTTAATTATAGATACAGCTTATTGTTTACCTAAGTTAATAATAATGTCGAATCTACGAAACTTAAGGTTTTCAGGAGGGCAAACATAAAATTCACTTTTCTATTAGAATATCTTCAGACCAAACTTCATTGACTTATGTATGAAGTCAATGAATAAGCTCTGTATTTACATTGTGATTTTTGAATTGAAGTGGTTTCCTGTGTTTAAAAATGGAGTGTTTGGTGCAAATCAGCCTGTAAACTTTCATTGCTGGATATAGAGTGAATAGGAAATTTCCTTCATCACTAAAGCAGATGTTGCGCTAACAAATACAAGTTTTTGAAACAACAGAAACATACATTTTGCTGTGTGAATTAACATCGTCAACATATTTGCTGTCTGTCACAGCTCCGTTCCTCCAGTCACCAATCCATCTCGCTGTCAACTCAACTCTATTAAAGTAGTATGAGCACACAAGTACGGCTACGGCGTGGTATCTTTGTTACTAAACTAATGTCGAGTTTGATCATCTATTCCGAAACGCAAAACCAAAAATTTGATAAGATATTGTATCTGCAGCTGCGTGAACTGTTCAGTCCACGCAGCTGCATGAACACTTGAACAGTTGCTTGAGCGTTCTTGAGTGCATCCGATTGGTGTTCTCCGTCCTCGCAGGGAAAAATACCTACGTCAGATCTTAAATTAGACTTCAATTAATGTAGGTACCGTTAGCCATAGGGACATCAGAAAAAACAGTTTGACCTAAAACCGGAACGGTTACTCCAATTTCGTGCAGTGACCTAAAATATTGTTGAAACTAGCTCTAATAACAACTGCAAACATAAATCTAGATCTCAATTCTCGGATATCATAACTCTGGATTTTGCACTTGTTCATAACTCACGCGTGATTTTATTTATGAGTGACGTATATTGTCCATATTTTTGTATTACTCGAATCGTTATTACCAGCTAAGCTATGGTGTTTGTGGTGCGTAAAATATCCGACAGTCTGTATGTAAGTAGATACTGAAAGAAAATAAACAGTGCAGTACCATAGAATAAAAAGCTTTTTATTCTACGTAACAATAGGTACATACCACGGACAAAGGGTTAAAAGCAAATAAATAATAATAATGTATTCTATCTTAACAGCTGTCTAAGTATTTTCTTAGTAACACCACACATAAGTAGATTAAACAAAAAAGCAACGCAACACATTCTTTCAAAACAATACCTCTCTTATCCAAGTGCTTACAGCGAAGTTGTTTACTAAAAGAACGGCTGAGATAAGCCCGGGCACCTTATGATAAACATGGGCCTTTATTCGTGACACATAATAATGAACAAAGAAAGCGAATAATGATCTCAGTTATGTCGAATATTCCGTATCACTTGAGCGATCACCAATACGGCTTCGCAATATCGGAATACCTCCGCCGCGGCATGCGCCCAGTAGTTCTGTATTAATATCACCCTTAATTACAAGACGGGGTTGACAGTCGAGCTCTCACGTCCTCGGAGTTCATAGTTCACAAATATTGCAATTTCTGAAGTTCATTTGGTTTTGTTTGTACTTGTCGAGTTATTCAACTCGATGAAGCATTTTATTCTATTAAAAAAATGTGTTTGAGTTTTTAATAGCGTTTAAGATAGTTCTTTGGAGGCCTGTCACTGTGATTTGGATTAGAAATATACTTACATAATTATTTTGAACGTTCATATAAAATCGAACACTAGGTAGATACCTACTCGAAGTGTTGGAAAACTTCAAACAGGAAAACAGTGAACTGCGCTATCTCATTATACCTATAGAACACTCGAACAGAAGTATCCTAGTATGATTGTTTTATATAAATATATAGGTACCTACTATTAGTTTCAAATGAATGATCAAAATCGAAATCATCCACCACCTTTCTTGAAAGACAGATGACGATTCTCCTGAAGTAGGTATATTTTCTTTCATTGAGATAATTAATTTCTGAGATAATAAATTCGGAGCTCTACATACCTTATATTTACTGATTTACTAAGTGTTTGCAATCAAAAAAACCTATTTCAAAATTGAAATCTTTCATTAAACACACAAATAAAACTAAAACGCAAAAGATGTTTACGAATAACAACTTTCGTTTAGATTGTATTTGCTCACATCTAAAGTTAACAAAATAAACATTAAAGTTAAATTGAAACAAAATTTACTAAATGAAAAATCTGCTTAGCTTAATAGGTAAAATATTTACTGTAGATCTGAAGGATGGGTTACTTACTCTATTTTGTTTATCTTGTTTGATTATGAGGCGGGACTAGAGGTGGGACGATCGACTATCGCATGTGATTCGATTCTATGATCAATTCATTAGCTGACATCTTGTTATTGGCATTGCTTCTAAAGATTGTTCATCAGTCGAGCAACCTGATGCAAGTCGAAATCAATTGTCTGTCAATTTTATTGTAACAGTCAAAGTCAAAGGCTTATGCTCGACTTTGAAGCTTCATGAAATAGATCGGATTTTTAGAGAAAAATATGGTCTTCTTCTGAATTACATGCTATTTTCGCTTATAAAAAGTTCGTTTAGTTCCTTGCATTTCGTTTTATTTCATAAGAGCAACATTATCTTCTTTAAGTCGTTAAATTGATATAGGTAACTGGTTAGGGTCTTCGATCAATAATTCGTTAGGATAGTACCCAACTGATAGGTACTGCCTTTGATCTTTCGACAGCCATGTTTAATGAAATCGAGAAATAAAATCGATCACTCAGTAATCGATTACTGACATAGGTATAATGAAATATAATGCCCATCTCCAAACCAACAGAGCTTGGGCTGAAATCAAGTCGTTTTAAATGAATTCGACTTCATCAATCGTTGCCCGCTCGTACACTAATTTAATGTGTCTAATGGAGAACAAAATATCCGTTAGGGTTTTCAGCGTATTTGTATCGTTTAAAGGGATAATTGATAACCTGTCCTTCCGTAGTGGGGTTGACGAGATTAGACCACGATTTCCGAAGCTAAAGGGTTGAGTACCTAAGTAGGTAGTTGATTAAAATGGATTGTTAGTAATCCATTTACTCAACCGATCGATTCCTACTACTTACTCAATCCGGTCGACTCGTATAATTTAACCGTTATTAGTAAGTATTATGACTCGAAAGACCATCACGTACTAATATTCGTATAAAAATGCTAAAATAAACTTACCTATGCATGCATCTGTAAAGATTTCTTAATGATAACTAGCATTACCTATACGAAAGAATTTTTGGAATTGAATCAGTACCGTAGTTTCAGATACCTACCTATTACCTTCTAGGTGCAAATATGTATACAAACTCTACCTCTTTTTATAATATTAGTATAGTTTATCGCGGTGCAGTTTAAGGATGCATTACGGCAAATCGTGTTCTGGGATTTCAATAAGTTTATATAGAAAACGTAAAGTAGTAGCCACGAAAAAAACGTCTGACAAGTTGAAGAGTTTAACTGTTCTTTAAAAAAATTGGTATAAGGATAAACCTTGTAGATGAATATAAAAAAAATTTGAAAATCACTAAAAACGTGCAAAAAAGCACTGCCATACTTTCATAACTTTGAAATGAAAATTTTATGAATTTGACGCAATAAAGAAAAGAGAACCCGCAATTTTTTTCTCTTTTACATAACAATGTTTCCGTTTAGTGTAAAAAAATCGAATTTTTTTTGCCTTTTTTTCTCGAAATACCCATAAAAATTAGAATTCAGAAAAATTCAGCAACTTTGCGATTTTTTTACACAGAACAGAAGTTTGATATGGAAAAAAAAAAAACCATCATACTACTCTGTTCTTTGTAGCCTATAATTAAGTTAATTTCATTAAGTGTTTGTTCTTATTTACGCTAAAGTTATGGGTCTACGGCAGTGCTTTTTCCACTTTTTCAATATTTTTTTTACATTAATCTATAAGGTTTATTCTCAACACGATTTAATTAGCCACTAGTGAAACTCTTTAGCTAGTCAGACCTTTTTTTTCGTAGCTACTACTTTACCTTTTCTATATAAAGTTATGGTTTTCCCGTAAGACTTTTGCATGGTGCCGACCCTTAAAAGCTTTAAATATGTATAATGTGATCAATGAATTGTATTAGTGTGATACAGTTTTGTCCGATGAACCGTAGCGTATTATATTGCAAAATGTAATAATGAAAATTTATTACGTTGTAAAATATGTAAACAGCAAATAATAGGTTAATAAATTAAACAAAGAGTAACGTCATTAATTTTCGAAAATTATATGTCAACATTTACTAATACTGATATTATATTGTGCTACCATCATATTGATATTACATTGGGACTCTCTCTTGGGAACCTTGGGAAATCTGGAACTCTGTGCATTCTTTAATTAGGAAGAACATACCTACTTCGTCTTATATTTCTCATAAAGTTATATTTTCAAGATTTTGCTAAATTTTACCGTTTTTGAACACGTTTTGACAGTTTTCTTAATCTATTGTGAACGGTACATGTTTTAGCTTTTACGGTGACAATTCTAAATTAAATTCGGTCTTGACTCTTGTCAGCCTGTAAGAGCTATTACCACCACTACTGTCATTTATAGAACGCGTATTGTCTACATTAGAGTATAAATATATTTAAACGATTTATAATTCCATCCAACGCAGGTGATCCTTCATTTTGTAACTAGTTCATGTAAAGGAAAGACGTTTACGAAAATGAAGCTCTTGGTTGTTTTCGTTATTGGCTTGGTGCTGGTGGCACAGGGCGAAGATATTTCACCCGATGATGGGGATAAAGGTTACGTTGTAGAACAGCAGCCTGAACAAGGTAGTACACATGCTGTTGAACCCGTGCAAGAGGCTGGTGGTGTAGGACCTCCGCAGTTATTTGCCCTAACAGCAGCTGAGGTTCCTGTTGTGATTCCAGTAGAAGATTTCCCAGTCAGTAAGTAACCACCACTACACTGTCCTTTTGATCTGTCTGAAGTATCAGAAAGATACAATATCTTATCAAATTTTTGGTTTTGCGTTTCGGAATAGATGATCAAACTCGACATTAGTTTAGTAACAAAGATACCACGCCGTAGCCGTACTTGTGTGCTCATACTACTTTAATAGAGTTGAGTTGACAGCGAGATGGATTGGTGACTGGAGGAACGGAGCTGTGACAGACAGCAAAAAGACAAGAAAGCTAGTATTTAGGCTTTTGGTAAGCGTGTTTCAATTCAAATGCTGCCAAGTAAAGAAAATTATGAGTATTCTACTTGAATTATTGCAACTTTTGTTGCAAGGTCATTCTATACACACACACAGCCTAAACCGTGAACCTAGATATTTGAAGGAGGAAATATTCCCTGAGTAGGTACCTACCCTAGAGGCAGGCGCTAAGGAAGTATTTATTGAAATTACATCTTTAAAGGAATGAAAAGGGGTGGCAAGGTTTCTATGAAGAAAATAAAATTGTGATGTTTTTCGACTTCCATGCGGACGGAGTCGCGGGCACAGCTAGTCTATAATAATAATAATAAAATCTTTATTTTGAGCAAACACTCATATAGGGTTAGTACAAAAATTTTCTTAAGCCTAAGTGTTAGTAAACAGTTTTCAAGTTCTAATACACAATATTAACTTTTGATGCATGTAACAGTAACATTGATGCATATATGGACAGTCCACTCTGTCAGCTATCATGTTCAAAACCCTGTTGGGGCTGGCCATGACCCGCGCCACCAGTGATGCCGCACGCTTGCGAATTGTGGCATAGAAGCAATCTACATGGGCCGCTGCAAACATCCCTGATGCACTGCAACGCCATGGCAACCCCATGTGTTTCCTAAATGCGTTATTGTATTGAACGCGAAGGGCTCCGTACGATGCCTGCGAATACTTCTCCCGCAAGCTGCACGTGTAGAAGGTTGTACAGAATGCTCTAAAGAGTGTCACCTTTACGTCTGCAGTACAATGTGAAAACCTGCGGGCTATTATATTCGCACGCACGGACAAAGCCCTCCGCTCCCTTTCAATGTCAGCATTGTCCTTAAGGTTGGTGGTGACTAGATGACCAAGATATTTAAAGTGTTCTACTCGCTCAAGAGGTACGCCGTTTAATCGTATAGATGGTATATCAAGATCATATTTGGTCCTCGCCTCAAAGACAATGTACTGACTTTTCTTTACGTTATACAGTAATCTATGTTCTGTTGCGTAATGCTCACAGATCGCCAGTAATGACCTAATACCGCTGACTGACGCGCTCAGCAGCACCATGTCGTCCGCGTAACTTAAATTATTGACACAGACACCGTCTATATGACAACCGACATGATGACTGCTAAGCGCCTCAATCAGGGCATTCATGTACAAATTGAAGAGGGCAGGGGAGGTTAACCCCTCCTGTGTCACTTCGCACTCCAGTCGATAAGGCTCCGACATCACACCCGCCCACCGGACATTATTGACCTGGTTTTCATACCAATGCTTGAAAATGCTTATAAGTTCGATAGGCAAACTTATAGCCTCTAGTTTCTTCCATAGTATTTCATAGGAAACCAGGTCAAAAGCCCTGGACAGATCGAGGAAGCATGCAAAAACAGGTGTCTTTTGCTTTGTATAGTACCTGACGGACTGCTTGAGACACAAAACTGCACTTTCAGTAGATAGTCCGGGCCTAAACCCGAACTGATTGTCGTGCAGCACTAGATGTTGGCTTAGTTGTGTATCAAGCAGACCATCAAGCACCTTAGCAACTGTGGTTGCTAGGGAAATAGGTCTATAGTTCCCTTTGTCTGAAAGATCGCTTGTCTTACTTTTAACTATAGGAACCACGATCGTCTTCATTAGGTCAGGGGGCAAGTATGAATGACTAATACATAAATTGTATAACAACGCTAAAACCCTTGGTAAGTGAGGGCCGGCATTTTGAAAATGCTCAATGCTGAGCCCGTCATGACCAGGGGACTTACCTCGTGTCGTGGATCGAATGATCTTAGCCACATCTTTGGCAGTGAAGCGTATGCCCACCTCGCCACAACGGGGCTCAGCATCCAGCAACACACTCGAGCACCCCAGCGGTGATTTTACATAAAAATGATTTTATCTACACTAATATTATAAAGCTGAAGAGTTTGTTTGTTTGTTTGAACGCGCTCACTGGAACTACCAGTCGGATTCGAATTTTTTTTTTGTATGTGATAGCCAGATTTATGAGGCTATCTAACATCAGGCTACGACCCTTGAGAGTTGCGCAACGGTGATGAAACCGCGGGGAACAGCTAGTATCCGACACAACACAACATATTATTTTTTCTTGTTACAGTACAGTTCCTGTTTCAATCGGGGCTCTGTGACCGCGATTTCTGTAACAATCTTTGCACCGCATTGGGCTCCGATAAAAAAGGCGTCTGTGGGGAAGACGCCATCTGCAGGTGCCGAACTAAATAACTAAAATAACACACGTCTTTCATGTTTTGTAACTTCTGTCACCGTAGCAAATAATTTTGAAGCTGGTCTTGATTTTGCTTTTAATTCATCCTAGCTCTTCGGTTATATTTTGGCATATTAAAAAATAAAATATTTTCGACTGTATGTTTTTTGACAAATAAATTTTTGTAATTAGAATTGGAGAGTTTATTGTTAAAATATACGAGTAATAATATGGCTTGCCAGAAAAATGGCAAATTGACTCCATTAATAAAATTATTGGAATACTTTTTTTATTTTTATTCAATAATAGGCTTGTGTTTGACCGCCATCTCGTGCGGTCTACGACGGAGCACGCTTGCCTAGAGACTTTAAACGCCATGACGTCATAAGGGTCGACCTTGCCCCCGCAGCAGATTAATGGTCTTCTCTCTCAGCCAGGTATCTCGTCTCTGAAAGTAAGAATAGTGGGCAGAAAACTAAATTGCTTGAGCTCGAAAGAGCCCAGAGGTCACTTTTAAAAGTGATGTATTTTAAACCATACAGATATCCGACTAGCAGTCTATATAGTTTGTGTGGTTTACTAACAGTTCGGCAGCTATATTTATTAAATATGACTTTATACCTACATAAATCTATCCCATATATCCCAGCAGACAAGGATAAAAGACGCAATCATATTGTGGCTCACTCCTCGCGGGTTAGCACGGTTTTTGCAGAGCGTCAGTATAGTGCTCAATCTGCCTATGTCTACAATAAAATAAACTCGAAATTAAAATTCAATCCCGAGTCTGCACATAAATGCAAGAAGATTATTACTGCTTGGTTAAAAACGTTAACATACGAGGAAATCGAACAAATTTTAATCAGACCTTGCTAAAATGGAATCCATAACATACACACACACACGTCAACATACCATAAACACAAACATGCATGCACACACACTCACACAAACATGCACGCACACACACTCACACATACACATATGTACACACACACACACACCCATACAGACACATACACAATCGAGCTGCTCTTATTGATAGATTTTTAGTTTTTAAGTTGTATCCTCTTTATTAATTTTAGTTTATTAGTCTCCATTATGTAAATGTATTACAGGGGAAGTAGCGAGTCAGCCCCAACACAAGTATTGTTAATAACTTAATGGGGCTGCCTCATGCTATACGTATTGTAACGATTTTTGGAACAATAAACAATTTCTAATTTCTAAATTTCTAAGAATGATCACAGTACTTTTTTTACCTCTATACTCTGTATTTAGGACAGGTTTTCTTGAAATTCCTGAAAAAATATGATCGTAATTTCAGGTGAGGTGCTCTACAGTAGGTATAGGTATCGTTATCGCATACCTGTGTTTAGCGTGAAAACGCACAGCCAGGTGGCTTGCTTAGCGCCTAGAGCCTAGATAGTCACCTAGCGAGTAATTTAGTAAAACGAACGTTTTAGAATGTTCGCGACCGGCCGCACTGCGCGCTTGGCGCCTAGCTAGTCGCTCCGCAGCGTGCAGTACGGCCGGTTGCTATCTAGGCTAGTGATGCAACGGAAGCGACTTAACGGAAGCAGAAACGGAAACAGATGTTTAAAGTATTTTTTTGCGGAAACGGATGCGGAAAGGGAAGTGTGAAAAAAAAAATTGAATCGTCAATTTCAACGAAATACCTACTTAGTTGGAACTATTTCGTTGAAATTGACGATTTTATTTTTCACACTTATAAAGACTTGTTTTAGGTTTTATAATTGCACTTAGTTTACACACACGACACAAAAGTACTAAACAAACAACATCAGAAATATTACGCGCGTAACCGTGTCTACTACTTAACCTTACTTTTTAGTTAGCAAATCATAATTAATTTTACAGCTTGCGAAAATGTTATTAAATCCAAATTACGATTAGCTGCACTATTACTGCAGATGTATTTTTAATTTCATATGATATCGATTTTAAGGCTGCTGAATATCACGTTAAATACCTACTATAAGCACTAAAAGCAGCTCAGTTCACTTTGTTTGCTGACAAAATACGCCTCCTTAATAAGCTGACCGTTTAAATGATCGTCAAATAAAAGTATGTTTGAAAACAAACGCGTTGCATTGTGACAAGTGCCGAAAGTCCGCGCCAGGCTTGCTGGCTGGAACAACCCGCCACCCAATTGTCAACCTTAAACTTCCGTTCAGATTTCCGTTAAAAAAGTTGCGGAAACAAAAAACGGAAACGGATGTCAAAAAGCATGCGGAACTTCCGCAGTTGCGGAAACGCGCGGAAACAGAGGTCTGTTGCATCACTAATCTAGGCGCTAGGCGCTAAGCAAGCCACCTGCCTGTGCGGACGTACCCTTAGACTGTGTTTTGTTTGCAGATGACTCTACAATAATTGTAGGGTATAAGAATGAAAATCTTGATAATACCGAAATAAATAAAACATGGCATGGCATAGAGTCGGTATTTTCTAAAAATTTGCCGCACATGTTGTAGGACAAGTCCGTTATTTTCTCCACAATAGATTTGCACACTTTACAGTTATTAGGCTTATGACTATAAATAAAATTCACATTGTGAAAGCTGCCTGTTGTAGGATTAAAAAAAACTGGCCAAGTGCGAGTTGGACTCGCGCACTGAGGGTTCCGTACCTTCCTCAAGCGTATAAAAACATGATGGCATCGATGAGAATATAGTTGAACAGCATCAACCAGCAGTAGCAAGCTATATTCTCATAGATGGCGATTAACATAATATTAAGCTTGTAGGAGTCCGGTGACAGACGGATAACAAAGTGATCTTGATAACAAAGGGTTCCGTTTTTCCTTTTGAAGTACGGAACCCTAAAAAACAGGTCACCAGACCCCAATCAGTGGCTGCATACAAACTTGATCTCATGTGAACGTGGTACCTAATATAAATTGTACTAAACTAATCAAGCAATAAAAATATATTAAGTTTATAGCTACCTAAAAGAAGTGCGTGTATTGTTACTTTTTATTGTATACCTACTCCATTTTGTGGCAGCTGTCTGTACATGACTCATATGACTTTTGTGACTAAACGCAGCTGCGTTTAGTCACAAAAGTCATATGAGTCAGGGTATTTTGAATCTTAAAGTAAGATTATTCAGCTGAATAATCATTCTTTAAGATTCAAAATACCCCTGGCGTGAAACATCAAAACTAGTAAATAGGTAGACAGATATTTTAAACTTTATCAACAATACTTATCAATACAAAACTCAAAGTTAATAACAAATCGGACCTTAAATTTTTATTCAAAAAACTATATTTCTTACTTCACTTTATTCAAACCATGGAAACGGAGACAAAGTGGCTGAACATCTGTGGCAACCAACATCTGTAACCAACAATTTGTTCGTAATCTATATGTCTGGTCCCTATCGTATATCTAATTGGCCAGATCGTAAAATTAATGAAACGCAGCCATTTCATGATTAGGCCAGCTAACACCTGCCATATCGTTCAACACTCATCGTTTGACGATTTGCCTAGCGAATATAGCGCGATGTTTGGGCTAATCAATTTTATTTATGTAGGGTGGTTTGTTGTCACCTGTCATTCTACAGAATACGAACACAATATTATGTCTGGCCTTAGTGGCAGAACCGAATTGGCCAACCCTGACTTCATGTGGTCTTATCTGCCCTACCCCTAGAGTGTTTTTGTAAACCCGGAGGCGCGGAGGGAGAGCAGCCTCCGCCCGCTGTAACAAAGCGTAGGCACCCGTGTGAGCCAGAGCGGCTGAGGCTGAAGCCTGAGTCCCAGCAGTGATGTTACCGACGTTACAGGCTGACTGTTTTATAAAAAAAATCTGCGGTCGGGTTGGACCCCCGTTAGAAATCAACTTGTTCCTTACGCTTGTATATAATAGAAAGAGACAGAGAGAGAGAAAGGCGCATGATAGGGGCTTTTTTCTATCGCGACGATTACTATCAGTCAACTACTACCACAAGCCGCGTTACGGAACTACGTTCCAAAAAAAATACTATAATTAAGTACTTAACACTTAATTAAATAAATGTGTTCAAAATATTTGTAATTAGTGTAATCGAAAAACAATTGCTTCCTTTCCGATACAACAAACTAAATTAAGAATTGTTTCATCATCATTTGCAGTAAACAACTAAACATTTTAACTTTTGCAAACAGAAAACATAGCAAGTTATACTCTATCTTCAGATAATAGAATCGATATTTCCATGCGCAACCCATGATGCATCATGCACCAGCTACTTGAAATCACAAGGGTTTTAACCGTAATCTTAAATGTTATCACCACCACTGTCGTCATACATAGAATGCGTATTGGCTACATTAGTATAAATACATTTAAACGATTGATAATTTCATCCATCACCAGTGACACTTCATTTTATAACCTGTTCGTATAAAAGGAAGACGTATAAAAATGAAACTCCTAATCGTTTTCGTTAGTGTCTTGGTGCTAGTAGCACAAGGCAAAGTTATTTCACCCGATGATGGGGATAGAGTTTACGTTGTAGAACAAGAACCTGAACAAGGTAGTGAGTATGCTGTTGAAGCCGTGCAAGAGGTTGGTGGTGTAGAACCTCAAAAGATATTCGCCCTAGCAGGGGAGGATCCTGATGCGAAAGTCTTCAATGCCGAACAACAACCGCAAGAACAACAAAGAGGTTTTCAAGTAGAAGAAGCCGCAGTTCGTAAGTACCACTACATTGTCTCTCGGGTCAATCATCATCGGCCTTTTCCCAAACTAGATTGGGGTCGGCTTCTAGTCTAACTAGTTGCGGCTGCAATATCAATATTTTACGTGGAGCGACTGCCATCGGACCTCGACAACCCAATTATTAGGTAATACCGGTATCCGAATGTTATACCAGTTGTCAGACTTTCGGGCTCTTGACTACCTGTATCGCTACATATGCTGTCAAGTAAAGAAAATTTTGAACATTCTAGGTACTTGAATTATTGCAGCTATTGTTGCAGGTGTAATATCCGATACAAAACACTACATGATATTTTTTTTTTTCATAATAATATTATAATTTTTCTTTTACAGCACAATTTGCGCTTCCTGAATCCGTATATCTCCCAATTATTTCGAGGAGCTGTACTAACTCTGCATGCCTCTACATTTGCAACTTACTTGGCTTCAAAAATGGCATCTGTGTCTCCACCAGCACCTGCCAGTGCTCCAACTAGAATACGTTTTTCATGTTCTGTCACTGTAGCAAATTATTTTGAAACTGATCTTAATTTTGCTTTTGATTTATCCTAGCTTTTCGACTATATTTTGGCATATTATAAGAAGTTGGTTAAAAATATAATGTTTTCGAAACTAAATGCATGTTTTTTGGCAAATAAATTGTTGTTTACCTAATTGGAATTGAAGAATTTCATTGTTAAAATATAATTATACTAGTTGACCCGCGCGGGCTTCGCACGGGTAAAGTTTTGAACACTCACCCTACACCTACCCTACACCTACCCTACTCCCCAAACCTCAAAAATAAGTTTCAAGCTTCTAGCTTTAAAAATTACGTAATTTCCATACAAACTTTCATCCCCTATTTCAACCCTTTACAGCCCTTTTTTCGCATTAAAAAGTAGCCTATGTCCTTTCTCAGGCTCTAGACTATCTCTGTACTAAATTTCATTTGAATCAGTTCGGTAGTTTAGGCGTGATTGAGTAACACACAGACAGACAGACAGACAGACAGAGTTACTTTCACATTTATAATATTAGTAAGGATGACTTGCTAGACAAAAAAAAAAAAAAACAACCGAACGGACAACCTCCTCCTTTTTGGAAGTCGGTTAAAAATGGTGAATTGGCTTCATAATAAGTTTTATGTTAAATATTTTTTTTTCAAAACAAGCTTTCATAATGACCACTTCCCAGCTCCATCATGAGACCCAGGACATAATTTAGAATCTAGATGATCTAGATTCTAGATGATGTCCTGTCCTAAATCCTACGAGCCCAAACACGACGGAGTTATGTTATGAAGTTGAGGAGTCTTATAGCTATCTCCCGGCTCCATCATGAGACCACTTGCATGGTACCATATTATTGCATTGTCATCAAAGTGACACGTGCGTTCCAAATTTCCGCTCAATCGCTTTGGGTGAACTGGTTTAAAATTCAGTTGCAAGATTTGGCCCCCCACTAACAGGGCAAGTTAAATAAAAGCTTGTAATTATAGCAATGCTTTCCACAGTAATCCGAATAAAGCTTATAAAAACGACATGACGTCATAAAAGGGGCGACCTTGCCCCCGCAGCAGATTAATGATCTCGTCTCTCTGGGCCAGGTATCTCGTCTCTGAAAGTAAGAATGATTACAACACTTTTTCTACCTCTATCTTTGTACGATGCCTACTTATAGCGGTATTTAGGACAGGCTTCCTTGAAGTTCATGTAAAAATATGATCGTAATTTCAGGCGAGGTACGGTATTTTTTAAAAGGTGTCGTATAATTATGTGTTGTTTTAAAATGTGTGTATGTAGGTACATTTTGATAAAGAAAACGCTTGTTATTTTGTTGTATTTGTTTTTTTAAGCTTTTAAGTAAGCAGGGACAAATTTACAATTTTGAGTCGTGTCAGGATTTCAGGATCACAAAAAAACAGCGGTAAGGAAAATCATTTCATTACCGCTGTTTTTTGAAAGCTAACCTACGAAACTATGTGACCGTTTCCACTGACGTATCAAGTGCGCATAACCCATTCACGAACTACGAAACTATAATAATATGACTGTTTACACTGGTAAACAGTCATATTATTATAGTTTCGTAGTTCGTTAGCTTTTACATTTTCGTAGAATAGCTGCATAGCACATGGTGGAAAAGCATCCTTGAGTAGTATCCTGTTAAGTCTCTGAGGCTGGACAAAAGTGCGTGTATTAACCTTTAATTGAATCCCACTAATACTCCATAATAATATTGTTGCAGGTGCAATATTAATTGGCTTTTGAGACCAAACGCAGCTGATGCTTCATACTTATATACCCAAGTATAGCGTTAAGAAGCAAAACGAGTAAATAGGTAGATAAATACAAAAAAAAATAACAATAGAACATTTCACAATACAAAACACAAAAAAAATAAATGAATTCGAACAGAATTGAACGTTCAGTTTTTATTCAAATTTAAATAAATTTCCCACTTGGCTTTATTCAAACCATGGAAACGGGAACAAAGTGGCTGAACATCTGTGGCAGATTAACTAACCAACAGTTTGTTCGTAACAGGCAATAATTTCTTTTAACGTTGGCCTGTAATCTTATCATAATGGTAACGGTTATCGGAGATAGGCGTTCTTAATATTGCCTAGGTTTTGTTGAGAAGTTTTAAGGTTATGGCGCATTGGGGATCACAAGAATGTTTTTAAAGTGGATATGTTTTTTAAAAGTGGGACAAAAAATAATGTTTTATGTAGGATATTGTAATAGGTAGGTACATATTAATGGTTAATATTGGTTGTTTTCAGTGGCATACTTCTAAATAAAGTGGTTTAAAATTTCAATTGATGCGGGCAAGACACGGTAGCTCAGTGGGTAGCGCGACGCCACGGTAAGGCAGGAGTTGCGGGTACAAATCCCGCCCGAGTCAGTTGTTTTTAAATCTATTAAACCTATACTAATATTATAAAGCCGAAGAGTTTAACGCGCTAATCTCCAGAGATTAGCGCGTTAAAACAATCAAATAAACTCTCAAATTAAAAATAATTTTTCGAATCCGAGTGGTAGTTCCAGAACTACCACTCGGATTCGAAAAAATATTTTTGTCTATGGTAGCAAAACTCATGAGGAATTTCATAAGCATTAACATCACGCCACGACCCTCAGGAACCGAGCAACGGGGGTGAAACCGTGGGGCACCGATAATATTTAATAATTAATATCTCTTATTGATTACTATTTCTTATTGTACATATTGTGTACCATACCTTTTACGTATAAAATTACTAGGTACGCTACAGAGGCCCTAGACAAGTTGCTTTTCTGAGGCTCTAGACAAGTTGTTTTTCTGTTAGCGTTCACGCCAAACGCTACGGACAAAATGTATGGAATTGACATTTGTAAGTCACGTGACTTTTCCGCAGGTAATGTCATTACCATACATTTTGGACGTAGCGTTTGGCGTGAACGCTAACAGAAAAGCAACTTGTCTAGGGCTTCAGGTACTCATGCTGTAATCTAAGTCTAGCCAGGTAGGAACTCATTTCACGGCGTCGCGCCAGCAAATTAATAATTTGCCAGCGTTAATTGCGCAGGGCGGGACCAAATCTATAGAAGTTAACGTAGATTGGTACGCTATGTTTTATGAAAAATAGATTTTATAGGGTAACCGTTTTATAACTAATCTATGGGAGTATGTATGGAGGTTTAATAATACTGAAATTCAGCTTAAAACTCTAACTATTGTGTTTAGTAGTTCTTAATTTAGTACTTTAGCTCCTGAGAGCTCTATCTACCCTTTGTGGTAGAGTTAGTTCGGGGCAAATACTCTCATATCGTGTTTTGCGAATGTAATGTTTTACGAATGTGCTCTTTTGAGAATATGATATTTAGCGACGGAGCGCTATATTGTAGGTACCTACTAATTTCAGTTACCAAGCAGCATTGCCAAGTTTTGGTTTCAATTCCGTTTCAGTAAAACTAGAGACAAAAAAAATTAAAATTTTCGTAGTGAAAGACGCATTGCAATGATACAGACGATGAGCTCATTAATTTAAAATCTTAAGTAGACGTGATCAAAGAGGTTTATAGGTCAACACTTCACAGCAGAGCAAATTAAATAAATAAAATTAATTAAAAAAATAGAACAAATATTATGTTTCATGGTCTACTTTTTGATGTTCTGAAGAATCCTGTCTTAGTCGGAAATCACCTGATAACTAGCTTTGAAATGCAAATTATCATATAGGAAGAGCATTTAAACCGAGCCACGGATCGTAAAATAACCTCGTTTGGCTACCATTGTCTATCGGTTCGTTTTTGATGTACCGAACGAAAAACGCAGCTGAAATTAAAACGGTATGTTTATTTCGAATTACAGTTACACCCATTTTGTTTTGAACTGACAAACTCGATTAAATGAACCGTTGATAAAATGTACAGTGGAATTTGTTGGTAAATTGTTCGTGGTATTGTTACTGGAAAGGTTTTTTTAATCAAACTGGCGGGGTAGTTAAATATTATGATGGACTGAACGACTGATTTGGTTAAATATTCACAAAACATCAGTTTTTTTTAAATATAACTATGGCAATATACTATTCGGTTCTTGACAACATTGAAAATATGCTACAGATTGTGGTCATCCTATCAGTTCATAGCGTAAATAAACTTATTTCACTTGATTTTTAACTAAAATATGTATATTTTTTGCAAATTACACGAAAATAAAATGCAATATTTTTTGTTATTGTAGCTGTCACAAGAACGGCCTGACGCACTCTGTTGACGTCACACGCCAGTAAGCCAGTGTTGCCAACTTATTTTTAGGGTAAAGAATTCTTTAGGGTAAATTTGAGGGTAAAATTTTAGGGAGCGCCTCCGCAGCCGGCCCCGACTAGGCTCCCAAAAATAATGCCGTTAGGAACCGGAGTAGCCTTGAAGTAGCAGTGATACCAGACGAAAATAATTGCAAACTACCGTAGCAGCAGATTAATGTTGCCGTGTTTTAAGTCGAATTAAATACCTTAGACTGACTTTTAAATAACAGTGTTAATGTAAAACAAAATACAACTTTTTTGGACTTACAAGGGGGATGGAGGTGGTCGACGGAGCCCCGGTACGCGGAGCTCCTATTTCTATCTGCAAGGTTAAAAGTAACATAACACGAAGGGGTTGACGGGGGCTTCGTTCGCTCGCTCACTGAAGCCCCCGTCAACCCCTTCGAACCTAACCTGTCCGTGTCGGGGTGTCCAAGTTCCCGAGCTCGCTTCGCTCGCTCTTGGACCCTAATTAGGTATGTTACTCAAATGAAACATGAAATGTTTTTTTAATTATGACAAATTGCCAACTCCCTTTCCCGCTTTTTTTTCAAAAGTCAGCGCCGGCTGCCAATTTAGCAACCAGTGCCGGCTGCAAATTCAGGTCAAGGCGGCGGTCGCGGAGCCACTTCCAAAATTTTAAGGTTAGATTTCGTATTGTTGTTATGATTACTATAGTTTATGGGCTTTTTGGTAAGCAATATATGTAGGTACCTAAGTATTTGAATTGAATTTGAGTTAAACAAATTCAGCATATTTTTATTGTGAAACATGACCATTGATTAAGAAAGAACTTGTTTTATTGTATATCTAAAACCAAAACTTTAGCCAGGTATTTTTGTATAAATAGTTATGATTTTAGAGTAAAATTAATCAGGCATTGGGGTAAAATGAAAATCTAGCTTGGCAACACTGGAGTAAGCACGGCTTTGACAGATTGTAGTTTGCGTTTTATGTTTTCTGGGTGCTATATTTGATCTTACAGCTATTTCTGAAGCTGTTTTCATAGAAATCTTCTATCTAGTGGCATAAATATTCATATCGAATCTCAAAATGGAGTCAAATTTTGTGCAAGCTGATACAACCTACCTAAGATAGACGCATTTATGGTTGCACTTTTCTTTAAGAATACCTAACGCTGATTATTATGCTGCCGAACTTAAAAATGTAAAAACAGCAGTGTAAGTACCTACCTGCCACATATTTATTTACAAATCTTTTGTATAATCATTCAGAAGTTTTGTGAAATCTCATTTTAGGTTATGTTGATAAAAACTTAGAAACATTACCTATAAATTCTTTTGTGTCATGAATCATGATGGACTGCTTAAAGACGTATTTGTACATTGTGGAACTACACACCATTTATATACGCCATTATAGCCAATAAAAATGATTTATTGATGAAATTAATTTCAGCTGCACCGTCTGTCTTGTTGGCAAAGCTCGTTTACTAGCGTGTTACGTCACTTCCGCAGAAACAGCGTTTTTGGAGCGGTTTTGGAAATTTATACTTTATCACTGATTTTTATTGATAAATACAGTAGATCTCCCTGAAATATCAATGTAGTGTGCTTATAATATAATGAAGATTAATATAAACCATTTCCCAAAATCAGTCAAATACCTAATTGCACAGCGATTTCTTTATTATTTATGTTTTTATAACAGTTTCGGATGATTTGGTTTAATTCGGCACCGACTTCCGAAACTGTTTCACTAACGGTCGGTTGCAGAAAGATAATTAAATTTTAATGGAGGCATTACCCATACAATTTCTATAGTTAAAGTCTCCTTTAAAACTTAATGACCTTTTCTGCAACTCAGCGTAAGCGCCGTAAGATCAATCGTAGTTTAAACTTAAACCACAGAAGAGAGTTTAATCTCCCGTCTTCGATTGTTTCTTTGGGTTTTTGTATTAGAAAACAATCGAAGACGGGGATTAAACTCTTTTCCGTGGTTAAGCTACGATTGATCCGACGGCCCTTAACAGATCTTTTTGACAGCGTTTTAACTATGCAAAAGATGTTGTTTTGTTTCTTTCAACTATCAAACAATAGCATTGCAAGGCAAGTTACAACAGAGAGATGTCTACGATGATTGAGATGAACTCAATCAATTAGTGTGACGGAATGAAGTTGTCATGTGTACAATAGGGTATGAATTATTAATAGTACAAACGTAGGTACACAGTTTGGCGAGTAAGACGATATGCATCAATATTGTATGACGTGACAAATGTAATTTGTGTCTGCTAAGTGGATTCCTTGACAGGTCTGTACATATTTATAGGTACGTGTATGATAACATGTATTAAGGTACGGTCAGAGTAACAAGTTCGATTAGTAGGTACCTATTAATAACTAGCCGTTGCCCGCGACTTAGGGCCAAGTTCACCAACAAGATAACAGCCCGATAAATTGAAAACAGCCGTTTAACATGACTTTTTATAAAGAAAAATACATTTTCTTCTTTTACATGTAAATGCAATTATGTGAAGCGGCCGTTTTCATCAGACTTTTTTTTATCTTGTCGGTGAACTTGGCCCTTAGTCTGCATTAAAGTAGATAAAAAGTGTGCTTCTCCAGGTCCCAGGCCATCTCTTTTCATCCAAATCTGTGCAGCAGTTTTAGCGTGAAGGAGAAAAACACATACCTAGGTACCTACACGAACTTTCGCATTTATAATAGGTACTATTAGTGTTATTAACCTACAAGTAGAATAATTATAATCAGCCTATAATGTTCCCAACTGCTGGGACACAGCCGTAGTCCACCAAACGGGCCCAGACTGGTGCGGGTTGGTTGACGTCACGTGTCTTCGAATTTTTGGTTCTATAGGACATGCCGGTTTCCTCACGATGTTTTTCTTCATAGTTTCTACAGCAGTAACAATTAGTGAACCAAACTAGGAGAA
Organism: Thalpophila matura; assembly: GCA_948465475.1. Classification (NCBI taxonomy): domain Eukaryota; kingdom Metazoa; phylum Arthropoda; class Insecta; order Lepidoptera; family Noctuidae; genus Thalpophila; species Thalpophila matura. Next base: position 5,063,329 of record OX419183.1, on the reverse strand, counting down.
TAATATTTTTTTAAATTAATTTTTATAAGGTGACTCAAACGACCTCTTGCTCAACATAAACATAAAAAAAATCTCAATGGGCTCTTTGTACAGACAGCGGCAGAAGCTGATAAAAACATCAGTCCAAAGTTTGAGAAAAAAAAACATTAATGAAACCTTTCCATTTATTACTTGCTTGTAAAGTTGTAAACTTGTAACAAATTATTCGCAAGAGCAGACAACACTTTGGAAACTAGTAGATATTATAGGTTCTACGATATTTAATTATTAAAATTCTGAAATGATCAGCGACTTCTGTCGCTGACCGTACCTACTTGAGGCACTTATCTTTATTAACGAATGCAAAGTTTCTTCTAAGTTTGTAGTTTATAGTTTAAATTGACGTGAATAAGCGATAATAACTGAAGTGCTGAGGGTGAGTGGCACCAAAAGATTACACAAATATAATTTAAACCATAGGTGTACTGACAGATTGATAAATTGATGAACAACACTTCAGTTTTTATGATTACCTACTAGCAATGTGATTTGTCCATCATTCAAGCATTCAATGGTGCCTATTCTATTGTTAATAAACTAATGTACCAAGTCTAATTATGTCTCTTTCTTCCAAGAAATTTAGGAAAAGGATAGAAGATATTTGATCCTATCAAATTAGTCTATTTACTTATTTACAACCTGAATTTAGTCGCCGCTTATGGTGCTCCCACACTGCTGTTAGAAAATGTATGTTTAGAAATTTTAATATTTTCATGTTAGTAAACATTTCTAAACAAATTTGTTATTGGACTGAAAACATCTAACAATTTCTAACAGAATGTAACAATTCCTAACATTTGTTAGTAAATTTAATAGCAGTGTTTCTAATCTGACAGTTTTTAATATTTTCTGTCCTTTTTCAATGGCATTTGTAAGAAAGAGTTAAACTGTGATTAAAATTAGATTAGTGCGATGTACAATAGAATTAGCACCCAGCACTGGTTTATTTACTTATAAGTAAGTAGTAACTCAAAATATTGATGATAAAAAACATAATTTAAAGCGATGTTTCTCTGTTCAATGTTTAATCTATGACAAAAACTGTGCAACGGAAGCCCCAAGCGTGGCCACTGCCGGCGGCTGACACAAAAAGTTTACTGCTCAATCAATGATTCCTCATGACTTTTAATAGAACATCTTACTTACTCTAATATTTAATTACCAATTAAGTTATAAAATCGCTCGATTATAATGAATTTCTGTGTAACATGCGTCAAACTGTCCAACTCCCTTGGGAAAGAGTTGGTAAATAACTCGTCGGAATTAATTAAAATCCACTCGCGAATGCGCCTGTGAAAACAAACTAAGTTTGTAAAATATTATTTGTTAGTATTTTGGGTAAGCTTTAAACATATGAGTTACTGTGATAATATCCATACCAGGCGTGAATATGTTGATAAGTCGACTTACATTTTTTTTAATGCATATTATGGATTAGAATAGGGATGTTAACTACTTTTTTTTTATTGTGAATCTGTAAACTATTTTAAAAAAGACAATTAACACCAAAAAAACCGATGAAACATCTACAAAATTGGCAAAGTTATAAGCGTTTTAAAATGATTTGCTAGACACGGACGGCACTACCTACTAGTGACATCCTACGTCCGCTTCGCGCGACAAAGACGGAGCGATACTCCCTCCAAAAACTTTAAAAGCGTCTATGTTTTCCATTTTGTGATAAATTATTATTCTTGCTTTTACTTTTTTGTTGTGCCTATTCCTTCTTTGAAATAAAATAATTTATTTGTACTTTTTTAATAGTAGGACACTACCGTATTGCTTCTTTCATAGGGTGAATTAATGACTAAGGCCATGTTGTTTCATCTTACAGTTACGTATCTGTAACCGTCAAATATGGCGGCTTGTACGACAATTTCATACTGACTTAACGATTACGTACTGACTTACGAATACAGATGGTTTGAAGCCACCCGCCCTAAGTCAATAGGTCTGTATTACCGTACATAGCAAACATGTAAATTTTTGAATAACTCTCTTATTAAAGGGTACCTACATATGCATTAAAAAAATATATACGTAAGTCGACTTATCAACCTATTCACGCCTGGTACGGATATTATATCTAAGTAGGTACCTACATTGTTATTTAGCAATCTCTAGCTTGGTAAAAAAATATCAGTAGGTATAAGTCGACCAGGATCTGATGGCAAAAGTAGAGATTAGTTGCTACCAGCAACTGTGAATGGATGAAAAAGTTTTAGCTTGCACTAGCAATTTTCAGAATTTTACACAACTTCATTTAAAAAGTAACTAATAAGCATTGTCATGCCAAAATCATTAATTAAATTTATTTTTGTATGGCTCATGGCATAAAAAAAAAAATTATAACTATGTTCCCATTAACGACAAAGCGACTTTTTGGTTTAATGTGTTACTTATTTCATAAGGTAGTAAGACGTATTTAACTCACTATCACGCCTGTATCCGCAGAGGGGTTATGTAGACTATGTAGAGGTGTATAGAACACCCGCATTACGACCAACGACAATAATTATGTTTAAAAGTCCTGAGTAATACATAGAGGGTGAGCTTATAGCCAGTAACCGGGCACAAATCTGAACTACGAGCTGCTATTGAGAACTTCCTTATTGAAAAACCCTGTAACACTTTGCCCGAACCGGGCATCGAATCCAGGACCCGCTCAGCAGTTTCAAGCCAACGACCCTACGAGGTAGTAAGTATATCTATATCTATACTATTATAAAATTAAAAAAAAGCCGTGTCTGTACATTGAAGATATTCCAGAAAAAATTGTCGGGATAGGGTAGTGGGACGTAACTAAGTATGCCCGAAAATATTTTTTTTGATATTTTTGTCTGTTTGTGCGCGCATCACGCAAAAAGTACTGAACGGATTTTGATGTGGTTTTCACAGTTCGATAGCTTGAGATCCAACTTAAAATCTAAGCTACGTTTCATCTAATTCTGGTGGTATAAGCCAGAGATACAGCTTGACCTCTTGGTAGTACTAGCCACCCTACACTACGGAGGTCATTTAAACTGGTAATTTCACTGTAGTCCACGCGGACGGAGTCACGGGCAAAAGTCTAGTTTATATATCCTTTACGGAGTGATTTTGCAACTTACGACTTGGGAATACAGACATGATATTTAATTGGAGAAAAGTAGTAAAAAATCAAATCCATAAATCTATACTAATAAAGCTGAAGAGTTTGTTTGTTCGTTGGTTTGAACGCGCTTATCTCTGGAAGTACCAGTTGAATTCGAAGAAATATCACTGTATATGATAGGTAGCCAGATTCATCATTTGACCGCACGGTTGTCGCAGTGGCTGAGAGATTGGCTGCTGCGCAACGTGTCGCGGGTTCGATTCCCGCATTGCACATAGGTCTGGCTGTTAGTGTATGTGAAATTTGTGTTTGTAAACGCACCCACGATACAGGAGAAATCCTAGTGTGGGGCAACGTTTAAAAAAAAAATAATAATAATAATAACTGCCAATTATATCCGTGTTTACAACCATTGGACAGGCAGGGGCCATAGTTATTCCATAGTCTCTGGTACCTAGCCCACGCAAACAACCCAAACCCATAGTCCAATATTTTTTTTAATTCCATGACCATTAATAATTCTACACCAACCGGGGGTTGTCCTTGGGTGCACTTGCCTATTGCATATAGGGATAATCGCCGGTTGGTGTCTCATTTCATATTATAAAGTTTTTCTTAAGGGGCCTCTGCGAGTTGGCTTCGGCCCCTCGTACCTACGCCTTTAAAAGGCCCAGGACCTCAGGGTCCTGAGATATATAAATGAAATAAAAATAATAATAAAAAAAAATAAGGAATAGTATAGGCATTGACATCACGCTACGGCCCTTAGGAGCCGAGGATCGTGTTAAACCGCGGGGCGCTGCTAGTGTATAATAAAGCTTAAATGTCCTTTTGACTTTGTTTTTTCTTAGTTTCTTAATAAGCCTTAATTATTGCAAACAATTTGTAATATTTTTCATTAAAAGTATGATTAATTGAGTGACTGCGTCAAAGAAGAAAGTTGTTCAATTAAAGTTGTAAATGAGCCAATTAGGTATAAAGGTTCATTATAAAGTTGTAGTTAACAATACGATGATAATAACATTGTTTTCTTGTCTTTCAAATGCTGAGTTCTCAAAATAAGTGAACTTATGAAAAGAACAAATTATATAGGTAATTATTGAAGTAAATTAATAGCAATGTAGAGAAAATATGATTTCCATTGTTCTGAAAGTTTTTGTTAACATTAATTGGGTATCAGCTGCTTCCTTTTCACGTTTATAAATAACTAGCGAAGTAGTCTGACCTCAGATCAAAGAAACAAGGAAGATGTGCCAAGGCGCTGTTGAGCTTGACGCTTTAGTTTGGTCACATTGACCATATTCAAAACGTACACGCTTGACGCTGGCGACGGACCGAACGCGATCGATGATATACCTAAATACAGTGTTTTAGGATAGTGCTACTGATGATGAGTGACGAATAAGGGGACGTCCATTAATCACGTGATGTTTTTTTAGCAACTCTTTGACCCCTCCCTCCCTACTGGTGATACGTGGTGAGGTTTTTAACTAACCCCTCCCCCCCTACCCAAGATCACGTGTATTTTTTTGGTACAAAAAAATTTAATTTTTTTCAGAATATTATCTTACATAATTTATTTTTTTTCGGTTTAGAAATCGCGCGTCTAACGAAAAAATAAATACACGTGATATCTCACTACACCCCCCTTGTGATTTTTCGTGATTTTTTCCGAACACCCTCCCCCCCCTTTCGAGCCTCACGTGATGGACGGCCCCTAACAGTGTTACAATGAAGGTGTGCGAAATTTTCAATATGTGGGAGATCTTTATACCTATTCTAAAAATGAAGACAGTGGTTCCCGTACTAATTTGCTATGGCTATATCTCTTTTTTCTATGATCTGAGAGTATGAACCTTTCGCTTTACGCTACCAAAGGATAACAATTAGGATTTCAACTCGAAAAAAAGCAAGTAAGACAAGAGTTAAGGGCCACCTCAAAATTCAGCAAAATTCAGCAGTTGCATTAAAAACACAAATCGTTTAAATCCACCAATCCAAACAAATACTGAATCATAAAACGATAATGGTGACTCAATATGTAGATAAAGCGACAAAGAAAGGAAATAACCGGTGCGCTATCGGTCGGTGCTCGAACGAATTGAAATATTTGCGCACAGATTGCTATTTGCCTTTGAGGATAGTTCTCGGGCACGTCTAAGACTACTCGTTGACTCAGACTGTATTACGATAGTTTTTGTTATACAAGAATACAGAGACGATGATATGTGGTGCTTTATCAACATAGTTAAGTAAATAACGAACAAACTGTGTACAATAGGCGCACAATGTGATCCGACTTTCCTGTTGCAGTAGCAGGTCTGCTGGCGGAAATTTCTCATGATTATTTCATACTTTTGTGCTCAGGCGTGGATACAGGATTTCGTTTGGGGGGGGGGACGCAAATGTGTGATTTTACCTATCTACCAGGATTTGTTTTATCACCATGCTTGAAAAACGGTAAAGGAAAACATCGTAAGAAAACCGGAATATCTTAGAACCAAAAATTCGAAGACATTGTGACGTCCACCAATCCGTACTGGGCCGTCCCTTTCTCGCATGAGTCCCAACAGCGGGAACGTTACATTAATTAAAATAAGGTTTAAAATACACAGAAACTGTCTACGACGCCAACGCGCGAAGTTCAGTTCGGTCAATTTAAATTGCGCGAATTGTATTTCGTTTTTGTTTCTTATTCCTGAACAATTGAAAGAATTGGAACTATGGGCAGCGTCATTCGAACAGGAACAAAGAACAATAGCTCCATGAAATGATTTCTGAAGATGCAGTAGTTTCTGATTGTTATGACGATACCCTCAGGTATTCAGGTTGGCCATATCTTTCAGATGAGAGTAGCTGAGGATCGAGTTAAGTGGCGTGCCTATGTCCAGCAGTGAACTGCTATAGGCTGATGATGATATCCTCCAGCAGGGGGCTACAGTTTCGTGTGCCCGATGACAGGTCGTGTTGACATAGTTTCTTCACTTACCAGCAAGGACTTTGCTATAAACGCTGTAGGTTTTACAAAACAACAGACGCAATCTTAGTTACAATCTACAATTTTTGGTCACCAACATAGAAATTTCCAGAATTTTCAAACAAAAACTCAAAGTATCTTCACAAAAGGATCGCAACGTAAGTTTACGAAACCATATCACATGTTTGCGAGTTCAGCCGGACTGGAACAGAGGTTACTTCCGAAACCGAGTGAATAGTACCAGCAGATAGTTTACTATGCACATACATATGTGTCAGTGAATTATTCAGCTAGTTCCAGACGCGTTCTGTGCAAGGTGTGCCGTGTGCACAACTTTGTGCTATCAAATACACAAGTTTACTTCGAGTTTCGTTCAATTTGCGCACGTGGAATGTTGGTGTACTGTATTTCTGTGGTGTTCTTTGTGTTTGGCCTTATTTGTTAGTATGTTTTGATGTTTACTGTACCATTGATAGGATGGTTCTCTGTTAAAGCATTCAGCAGGAATGCGGTGGTTTAGATGTTCTGTTGGTTGTTAAAATGGACTGGTAGCTAACTTAATTTTGTTGCTGGTTTAGTTTCAAATTCAAGGGATAGTTTGATGTAGACTTATACCTCTAAAGTAATGCATAGAAAACTTCAAAACATCAGCGAAAATTAACTCCGAAATTGCTTTATTGCTCCGAATTAGCTTTTCACAGAAGTTTTCTTTCGGCGTCGAATACCACATCACAGGCAGAACTAATTAAGTACTTTACTCTAAAAGAATCGCTGTGAAATCGTGCACTTATTGTTTCCCTAACAGAATTTATCCGAGCTGGATCGTATTTTTTGCGGCAGTGAATTAGGAATGCGCCTCGCGTTGCGACGACATTAACAAATGAACCCTGCCTGCGGTGTGCACGCTGCCTATAATTAAATTTACTGAGGTAAAATTATTCATAGGTACGGTAGTGTAATATTGTGGTTCACTGATAAAATACATGGTATATTTTATGGTAAAACTGTTATTTTTAAAGGCAAAATTCGCGTTACGTTGGATACAGGCTATGGTTTATTTTTGAAAATGATTGATTAAATCTTAATTTCTCGGTTTCTAGTTCATGCAAATGCTAATGGCAGTCGTTATTGGTAATCAGAAGTCCTACGGTGCATTCACTCCGCAGTTAGGTACTTTTTTTAGAACAACGTTTTCAAGTGATACTGAGCAAGATTTATTTTCGTTGGATCCCAGTTTTGAATCCCAGTTTTTTGGCGTTACATCGGATAACAAAAAGTTATTTATTGTTAGTACATGTGGCCGTGTTAGTAGGCATACATATATACTAGTAGGTAAAGTTGCCTAACTTTTGAAAACAGTCAACATATTATTGTGGTAACAATTGATAACATTGTTAGAAAATGTCAGTGACTCTTTGTTAATTTATGTTATAATTGGCGGTATGGACGTGATGAGTAACATTCAACCAGTAACAAGTAGCCACAAAAGTTACAGATAGGTAACCTAATGTTACCGTGTTTACCTATTTTTAACCGTTTTCCAAAAAGGAGGTTCTGCATTTTTTTATTTTTTTTTAAATTTATGTACACCGATTACTCTGTGATCTGTGAGCCGATTTACGTGATTTTTTTTTCATATGGTAGAAGAAGCTCGCGAGGTGGTCCCATATAAATTGTATTAACTTAGGTTGAATAGTTTTGTAACCAGCTTCAATAAACAGAATTTTTCGTGTATATCGATGACATCATGACGATAATAAAAAAGTCATATTATGTAGGTACACGAATTCCTGGACGCAATCGATCTCGATATTATACATGCATAACATCACGCTAGTATTTTCCGCAAGGTTAGGCAGAGGTGTATAGTACACACAGTTTTTTTTATGTTCAAGTCTTACTTGATAGAAAGTTAGGGAAAGAGCCTATTGCTGCAAAAACATTGTTTTCGATTACTGAAACGTACTTATCCATAAATATCTTAGAAGGTAAGTACCTATTTAAATTCGTGAAAGCAATCGATCTCGGTAAAAGTACATACAAAATGTGTGTCAAAGGCAGTATATTATTAAAGTCGCTCTATCCATGATTTTATGGTACTTTTATATACGTAACGTATTATTATAAAAAAAAAAACATGACATGTTACACTACACTAAAAAGTTAAAAATAAAAAACAGGTTTTAAAAAAAACCGACTTCCAAAAACTACATTAAAAACTATGAAATAAAAAGTTTAAACTTCCATAATTAGAAATCTAAATGTATATTGAAGTCGGCGGGGCCTAGCATGAAAATAAGCAAAATTGCAGATGAACAAGGAATAAAAGGAAATCTTAATTTCCACGTGCACACACTGCGCACACACCCTTCCTGTTTAAAGACTGAGAGGCAAAAACCTAAAAAGGCCCCGCCGGCTTCAATATACATTTAGATTTTTAATTATGGAAGTTTAAACTTTTTATTTCATAGTTTTTAGTGTAGTTTTTGGAAGTCGGTTTTTTTTTCTATGTAGCGTACGTATACCAGTTCCAAGATGAAACATCTCCTTACGTAAGAACCGAATTCTAATCAGTTTTTCCTACCCTACCCCATTAGGCACCGATTGTAATTCTATCTTTATTCGTAAACACGACTTATTATGCGGTGTGTTTCCCTATTGTGGCACTTACGAAGGGTCCAGGTACAAGGGTATAGATTGCGGAGAAATCGATTACATTTGCCAAACCCAAATCGAGTCAAACAATCGGACCGTGTGAACTACTTGTAAAGATCGCGTACTCGTGTATTGTCGCACAAATTTTCATAGAAACTGAGATGAAGGTATGTTTATCATAAACAGATCAGAAACAGGATTTTAATTATTTTATAACCTTTAAAGTAAAATCCAATAGGTATAACTAGTATAATTATACCGAATATAATGAAACTTTATCAAGATGTTTCTTGGCTCCTCATTTCGAATGTTAGTGCGTTTTTGCATCTGAAACGGCGTAACTTTATTCAAAGAATTTTGGACACGTAAATGGTGAGGAACTACATTTAGACATAGAAGAAGTTAAAACTTAAGTAAAACTCATTTAAACAGAGTTGAAATACTCTATCATAATAATTATATCCTTGAATAAACAATACAAATGTTACACCTCTTTGAGAAATAACTAAAAGCAGCATGGCGGAATGGAAGTGTATCAGATACTCAGATCTAGAGGGATTTAAATGTAGACTTTCCTAAGTCACCTGAGGTAAAGGTCCCATCACATACACGTACGAAGTACGAACGTGGATAGTGGGGATACCTACATAGGTAATCTTAAGAATATTATGTAGTTTGTGTCCAATTTCCGAGTCGCTTTCGGCTAGATATTAAGGAATGTCATTTGGAAACATTTGTATTCAAACATAAGATACAACATTTATGTGTATCAGAAGAGAATTATTGTATAAGTAACAAGTAAATTGAATATTGTATCATCGTAAACATTCATGTATTTCGCGATGGTATGTGCTGCTATCACTTTTAAGATCCTACGGGAAATGCACTATCATCCCAGCTAGAGACCATACCCGCTGCATTTGCAAGTGTATCAATGTTTAACATAACAATAGTATCTTTTGCACTCTTTATCGTTTGTACGTAGACACCAGAGCTTTCAACGGAAAGTACAGTTTCTACAGTGCATCAATATTCATGAGAGGGCCTGCGACGTTTCTATTTCGAGAGGCCGAGAACTTCGTGTTTCACATATTTCCAACGGTTTTCTTTATGTTTTACTGTTTTACATACAGCAATGTTGAACGTGAGATGGTGTACTTATTCATACTATAAGTATTTGCTAGTGGGCAAAGGTCATACCATAGATTTTCACATCTCTTTAATCATCAAATCAAACGTATGGCAAAGGTATCCTTTGCCCACCAAAGAGACAATATAGGTGCAATAAAAAACACAGCGGGGTATTTAAAGTATTGAAGTAGGTACCTACCTAAAAGTGCTTTGCCACCGGAGAGGTTAGGTGAGGATTGGATGGGAAAAAACCAAAATCTAACTGACCCATGTCCATCAAAAATTGTCAGTAGGTAATTGTAAGCGCGACCATCGCGAGCTCGCGCGAGGTATTACTTAGTAGATATCAATTGCGAGATTGTGGGATACGTATGGTGAAGATACAGTGAGACGCCCTTGGCCACGATGCACAGCGCTGTGCCACGATGGTTATCGCGATGCGCATCGCGAGAATCGTATTTCCGATGCAGAGTTAATAAATAACTTTTGTGGGCAGCAATACGGTTCAATGTTAAATGAACAAATATTTAAATTTTAGTCTCATACATCTATGTCAGTCCAGAACATGTTCACCGAAGATGAACATGTTAAGTATTAATAGTTTTTCTTTTTTCTTTTGTGATTTAGTTTATCCTTTTTGATTTATATAATTTCGTACACAAAGTACCTAACTGACAGACAGAATTGTGTTGCTGCGGTTTCGCCGTTTCTTCTTCGCAGCTAAAACACTAGGAAGCGGTGAAGGGCGGGCGTTTTTGGGGGCTGTCTTATGTACATTGACGTTCAAAAAGTGCTAATTCGTTAGCCCACTTTGAATTTGAATTTGAATTTGATGCGCTAGGAGAGAATAGAAATGTTGCCATATAATTTTATATTCTCGTCTCTTCTCTTCTCGCTTCACCTCGCCGGTGGTAAAGTACAAAGGTACTTTATGTACGAGGATCTTTGTCCATGTCCATACACAGCGGTGACCACCATCAGATGACCAAATGCTTGATTTGTAATTAATTATGTTAAAGGAAATCAGAGTGCCTAATGTGAGTTTTTCAAACAAATCGGTTCCTGCTCGAACGCTAACGCACGTGCAAGGATACCTACTAACAAAACTGACTGACCGCTTCTATATCTATTTATTCATAGTATAACTTTGCACCCTGAAGTCCCATCTCAAAATCTCAACCTGTATAATATGCCTCGTTTTCACACAGAACTCAAATAACAGCGTATTCTTAACAACCTCAAAACAACCACACGTGACGCATATTAATTTAAGTTTTAATGAGAGAGCCTAAATTCTGAAGACATTGCAACTGAGTTAATTAAGTTTGTTCGGAAGAACTCGCTCTGTAAACACAATGTGAGAATGATAGACGAATTATGAACACGGAATGTTAATGAGTGCAGTGAGTTGTTGGAGGTTTGTTTTTGTAAATTTTCACTGAAAACCTTTCAGCGCGATGCATTGGAAAATTGTATACCTAAGTACTTAAATATTTTATTGAGATATCTAGGCAAATAATAAGCAGTGATAGCCCAGTGGTTTAACCATGTGCCTCCCACGGCGAATGGTTCGAGTTCGATCCCGAGGCACGCACCGCTGACTTTTCGAAGTCATGTGCGTATTAGAAATTAATTATCACTTGCTTTAACGGTGAAGGAAAACATCGTGAGGAAACCGGCATGTCCTAGAACCAAAAATTTGAAGACATGTGACGTCCACCAACCCGCACTGGGCCCGCGTGGTGGACTACGGCCCACTCCCTCTCACAGAGAGGAGGCCTGTGTCCCAGCAGTGGAAACATTATAGGCCGATTATGCTATGCTATGCTTATGCTAATAAACCTTACAGAATTTGTTACTATTCAATTTAGCTTATTTCCCGAAAAAGGTGATGTTTTTTCGAGATTAAGTATGTATGTAGGTATGTCTATTTCTTTGGCCCGCTCTAGCGTAGCATAAACGGCTGGATGGATATCAACATTTTCAACGTATGAAGTGTCGTTAGATTAGTTTTAATTGTGGGAGTGATATAAGGTGGGTACAGCTATAATATTTAAATATTACGCAGTCGAGTTTTTTCACAAAAAAATGTTTATATACATAGGAATAAATCACTTTATCCCTATATCACTTCTTAAAGAAATAAACTACAAACACTCGAAAAACATGCACAGAATTCACAAACATTTTTTTTCTATCGTCAAGGCAATGGCAGAAATCAGTGCTATATTTACACAAACAGCAAGAGAATACTCAGGAGACGTCAAGAATGCTTTTCCAATAACAACTGCCTAGAAATGAAAACCTTAACAGCCCGTAAATAGTAAATTATAGCCGGCTGACCGGGGTCGTTTGCACTGTATATTTAGAGTTACCTAATATCAGAGTGTTCACATGATGAGTTAGGTTACGTAAGATGGTAAATAACAGTGGCGAAGGGTCTCTACAATACGATTCATACCGGCTTCCCTTTGAAAAATAGCGCAGGCAGTATTGCCTACTTTTATTAATTAGCTTTTCGTGGCCAGGTAAGCATTTGTAGCTCGGCTTACCTCTTACAAAAACTGACCCTTCGCCACTGGTAGATAAAATCGGAGGATGTGCCGATAATTAGGTTATTTGGGAGGCAATATATTAACAAATGTTTATTCTTCTATGTTCGATCGCGGAGGGGTGGTTTTGGGTTGGAAGGTGCATAAAAATAGCCTCCACGAGTGCCTAGCGATGCCTTAGGGTGTAGTACGGTGTAGTGTGGCTGTGGCATGTGTAAATCGGTCACACTAACGGTATATGTAACAGTATTGAATTAATTTGTATGAAATAGCATTATTCACACGGCCATATTTTGTGTTTACATGTCCATATAAATAAAACTAACCATTTTCATATTAAATTTGCCCCTGCTCCCTTAGTTATCATTGTGGTGTGGTATGACTGTGGTACGTGTGAATAAGCCCTAAATTTTCAGTACGGCACAGCGCACACTGGGCTGTCAGTCCAGCTGTCACTGAAAGCCTAATATTTTTACTACATCATAAACTATTTCTATACATACTATATTTCGTGCCAATAAAAAAGAAGAATTCGATTGTGAAATGTGAATACTCGGCAAATTATTAGGACGTTTTTCAGTATTAGTTTTAACAATATTATTGAGGCAATAAAAACTTTATCTGTTTTTCATTTATCAAGAGTGACATATTATATTTCTTTATCTTTATGATTTCAGTGTTTTATTCCTGAATTGATATGTATTTGCCGTCGTAAAACAGATATGTGGCTAAACCTACGTAGGTTTAGCCACATATCTGTTTTACGACGGCAATAAAACTAATGAAATGTTAGGAGCTTGCTCTAAACATATTTGTTATTTAATCTTTGATCTTCCAACCGGGCCACTTCTCCAAAGTTCAGAGATAACAATCGACGAAGTCTGAAGACGTCCTTCAAGTTAATTGTAAGGAGTTATACAAAGGCCAGGCTCGGCTAAGAAGGTACTCAACGCCTGCCCATCGTTCGTTTTATTCCGTGACGTCTTCAACACGAATTTCTTTTCATTCGGACGTCCGACTTTATTTTATTTTATTGTTTAGTTTAAGTTGCCGGAAAGCTGTGCAAAAAGTGTGGCTTTCCGTTTAGCTCGCGATCAAAATGAAATGAAAATTCGCAATTCATTTTGGAAAATTCGCTCATTTTGTTTTGTTGTTTTCGATTTCATTAGAAGTTTGAAATAGAGTTTTAAAATCAACAGTAGTCGGCAATAGTTACCTAAACTTTAAGTTCTGAATAGTTTTTTGTTGTTGCTAGTTTTACTTTTTTGTGAGTATTAGGTAGGTATAATACCCAATAATAATAAAGGCATCGACAGGGATGCAGGAATCACGCTCAAACTATGAAAATTTATTTTATTACACTTAGTTATATGAAAGTCCATGTATACTTATTTTTTTTTATTACATAATGAAAGAAAAGTGTAAACTAAAAGTATATAGGTACCTAGGTACTATATATTTTTATTACATAATATTTATTTTATTAGATAGGTACTAAAATGCGATATTTAATAGTGAAATGATTAATGTTTAAAGTAAATTAACATTTACTTTAAACATTAATCATTTCACTATTAAATGCTATGACGTCATTCATAGTTATATGAATGACGCATTTTCGTCACAACATAGCGTCATTTTGGCGAAATCATCATAAAAAAATTGCAGGTACCTACCTGGGTACTCCTGGAGTTGGGTCACATTATCACATAGGAACATACATATATTATACTGAGTAATTATATTTACTCCGTGGGAACATACCTCGTCAGTTGATCATAATGATATAGATATTTTAACGTCTTTCACTGCCGACCACTGAAGGGGCTAATTAATTTTAATTTGTACTTTTCTTATAAAACCTGTAATTATTTGTACCATAGTTAATACTTACAAATAAAGATTAGGTACATACCTACTGTACTTTCTAGTATAATATTTTTCAGTATTTCTGAATAATTTGTTATTATTAATTGAAGATACAATACAGATGATTAATAATACAATTTCAGTAGCATTGGCAGACGCCGCCCCTGCACAAGCCACCGGCATAATTAAGGCGGTGACACATATCGTTGCAGTTAACTGTGTTGCAGGCGCTGAGAGAAGGTACGGTCAGCTCGCCTGCAAGGAAAAAAGTACGGAGAAGTTATGGAAAATGCAATAGAGATAGTAAAATAAAAGAGATAGAGAAAGGACGTTGGTAGTTTTGGGCAAGATATGGTACAGTAATAAAAGCTTAACCAAAAATAAAAAAAATATTTTAAATGTTCTTTGCCTAATATTTTTGATTCCAATTCTTAATCTCTAAGATAAATTTTATCTTAGAGATTAAGAATTGGAATCAAAAATCGAAATAAATAAGAAATAAAATGATTATGCAGTTCAAATTTTGAAAAAACCAATAAAACAAAAACAGGTGCATGCTGGCTGGCGCGTGCCTCCACAGAATATCATGTCGACAGCAACTAAATAAAACCTTTGAATTGAGAACTCATTAGTCGGCTGTACTTCATTGAATCATTCACACCATACTAAACCTTTATAAATAATTG
The DNA here is from genome assembly GCA_948465475.1 of Thalpophila matura. Lineage (NCBI taxonomy): Eukaryota > Metazoa > Arthropoda > Insecta > Lepidoptera > Noctuidae > Thalpophila > Thalpophila matura. The sequence continues at coordinate 5,048,326 of OX419183.1, read as the reverse complement.
TTGACCAAATGTGTATGTGATAGACGTGAAATTATTATTATTTAAAACTGACTGACTAGAAGAATTTAAAACTGACAAAAATAAATAAAATTATAGTTACAGTAATTAATAGAATAAATAAAATATAAATTGTTAAAATGAACCAATCTGCGATACAAGCTGTAGGTTATAATTATAATTATGTGCTTTAAATATTGACATCTATTTATAAATTAATGCTGACCAAATATGTGCGTGATAGACCTTAAATTATATTATTTAAATTGTCTTGGTTAGGTATATACTTTCAATAATTTAAAATGTAAAAGCAAATCGCACTCAATTTGCAAACGCCCTTACAGGGTGCATGTATTCACTTAATTTTAAGACCTACCTATTAAGACCTATGGAATAATATAATGTACATGTATGCAAAATAAACAATAAACAATAAACCTCATTGTCACAAATACGAAGATTTCTCTTTAACCCAATTACGTACAAAAACAAATAAAAAATGAATTTAAATACTCTTGAAATACTCGATCACACCAAACTAATTTCATATCTGTACCGACATACACAATCTGAAGCCCAGCGTTCTATGGGCGTCTGCCGTGTCCTTTGCCATAATGTTAGTGCAAAAACATGAACACTGACTCCATACTCTTAGCTGTTGTTCTTTAACGTCCTCGTTTGTGCATTCTTCATTCAAACAAAAGAGAAAAAATATATTTTACTTATTTTGTTTTACTTAATGATAGGCGATAGTGAAATTAAACAACAATTCTCTCTTTAAGTATAGATAAATTGAAAAAAGAGATATTGAGTATTTAGAATCATTGAACACATGCCTTTATTAATTATCTACTTTAACACTAGAACTTTGCCCGTGACCTCGCCCTTGTGTCCCACAAGAGCTGCGCATTTTTTCCGAATAAAAAGTATCCATAGCACTTAGTGAAAGCATTTTTAAAATCGGATCATTAGTTCCGGAGATTACCTCATACTACAAACGATTTGTATTGTCGAGAAATGTCGTGTCGGATCAATGTTATTTTCTTTAAAAATAAAATAAATGTTAATTAAGTATATCACCTTCACTTGTCTTTAAGACGAGGTTAGAGTCTTCGTCTTCATCGCTGGTTGCATCGTCTATGGGAGATGGATCTAGTAAAATACAAAGTATTGTTATCACGGATTGAAAAATGTTCAGAAACAACACGGCCTAGCCTACAGTTCATAAAACTATGCTTCAGGAGGGCCCCAAGTCTGCTATTGCAATTATGATAATCGTGTCAGAATGGACTCATAATGACATCTTTATTGTTGGTTTTGACCAATGGCCAAAAAGATAGTCTTACTTTAAGCCAATGACCAAAGGTTTTGACTTAGTTTTTGACAGTTATGATGTCATTATGAGACCATTGTTATACAATTGCAATAGCAGATTAGGGCCCTGATATTTTTTTTGAACCAACCTTCTGTAATGAGGTCGTTGCACTTGCAGCGGTTTTTGATGCAGGAACCGCCGGGGAAGCCTTTGGAGCTGCAGTGTTTGTCGCACATCTGGGTGTTGCACCTAAACAGATGGAATAGCTCTGCCAACTCGAAGACAGGTAACGCAGTTTCAGTAAGTGCATCTGTGTAAAATTATCATTGCTTTTTATTAAACAAAACAAAACAATAAATTCAATAATAAATGATAGCAATAAACTGACATTAATGAAAACCAATTTCATGTAAAAAATCGGATTGATTTCTCTCAGCCTTCTCTCGGATGTAGAGTTTGAACAGAAGTGAAAACTTACTTATTTACTTACTTTTTAGACTACCATGGTCTTAAAAAAATACATTATTATAACTTCGTTTAAGAAAAGGACAATTTCAGCATGAATATTCAGAGTAACCTTTTTCATGGGGTGTGTTGTTGCACTTGCAACGACCATTGACGCATTTGCCCCCTTTGTAGCCAAAGTGGCGACATGAGCGGTAGCATTGCGTTGAGTTGCAAGGGCGTTTCGGGACATTTTCTGAAGATTCACTGACAGTATCTACGAAAAATGTTCACGGGTTATCAAGAAAGAGTAAGGAAAGAATCGTAGAGCTAGGAAATGAGATAATAAGACTCCGAGATAAGACCAAGTCGTGCAATGCTAGGCCATGAATTCGTCATAAAGAGGAAATGCATAATTATGCGTTTGAACATTATGCAAATAATATTACCTTCTGTTGTGAGGAAGTTGTCGCACTTGCAGCGACCATTGACACAGGTGCCACCGTGGAACTTGAGTCTGCGACACAATTGGTCGCACGCTGTAGGGTCGCAACCACGTTCAGTCAAATTCTCTGTTTCAGAGACAGATACAGACTTTTCAGAAACCTGATCTATTGAGAAAAGTGAATTAAAAGCTCGAAAGTAAAATTTAGAACAAGCGGGGCAGCTAATAAATTATTATTATATCTTTAGAACAGCGTTGCAACAAAAGGAGTAACTCTTGTAGATTAAGACTTAGTTTAGTTCCAAGTATGTAAATAATTAAAGAACTCGATATAGGAAATCATAGATAAGTACTTGAAAGTGAAATGTGGAAGAACGAAGATTGGGTAGTTATATAATTATTTTTAGAACAGCATTGCAACCAAAGGATGGTAGGTCCTATACATTAGATGAGCCATTATTTCAACCACAGCGGATATTTTAACAGACATCTCCTTTACCCATATAGCTCCAATTCAGCTGTCATAATATCATGTCAGCAACAATAAAGCTGAATTGGAGCTATTTTGGTAAACTATCGAAAAAAACAAACGAGTAACATTTATAACCTTCTGCATTGAGGAAGTTGTCACATTTGCAGCGACCATTGACACAGGCGCCACCGGTAAAGCCGAGCCTGCGACATTGTTGGTCGCATGCTCGGTAGTTGCACTGGCTCCGCTTGGTCGCAACTTCGGCCTCAATATCGTCTGTTATGGGGAAAATTTAATTGAAGTAGTGGTACAAAGTAATGGTACAGGATCAACACCAGATTATTACATACCTTCAGCGTTGAGGAAGTTGTCACATTTGCAGCGACCATTGACACAGGCGCCACCGGTAAAGCCAAGCCTGCGACATTGTTGGTCGCACGCTCGGTAATTGCACTGGCTCTTCTTGGTCGCAACTTCGGCCTCAGGATTGTCTGTTATGAGAAAAAAAATATTAATGTAATTAGAAAGTATGCCTGTTAAGAATCTACGTAAACTTAAAAATAATAGTTACCTTTCAGTGAAACAGAGTTTTCTAGGTTGAAGAGTGATTTTCCAGAAAGTCCATCTGAAAAAGACACGTAATGATGACTATTTTTAACTTTTAATGATACAAAAATGGATTCCAAGATGGTGGTGATGGATATGTTTAAAAGGGAGGGCGCTAATCAATAAAGTTGTGACAACAGTAGAATCACTGTGCAATGTGGTACAAAATAATGATGTAGGATCAACACCTGAGTATTATATACCTTCTGTGTTACGGAAGTTGTCGCATTTGCAGCGACCATTGACACAGGCACCACCGGGGAACTTGAGTCTGCGACACAGCTGGTCGCACGCCTGCCAGTTGCACTCACTCAGATTGGTCGCTAATTCAGTTTCGAGATCGTCTATGAAAAAAAAAAGTTTAATAATATTACATAAAGTATTGTTTAAGAGGCTAGTGGCTATACAAATCTAAAACTCGATAGCTGTTCTGTTTTCCTTTGGACATTTTTACTACGCCAACGTAAGTACGTTTAAGTTTAAGCTCTGACGGTAGATTGTACAAAAAATTTTAGAATACATAATAATTAGGTACCATCAAAAACTTTGATGACAATCACAGACGCGTTGACAACGCACAGCGTCGCAACGACGAACATTAGTTTAAAGAACATGACAATTTTTTTAAACGTGTACTAATTCACAGTACTGACACCAATGCAAATAATGTGGTACCTTCCTGTAGAACGCTTTTATAGGAAACGTTGCGATACAGGGACTTCACCAGCGCGAATAGATCTTTTGTGTGCCATGACATGACTCATGAGTCCATGTTCTGTCCCGAACAGTCTTTGTCGGAAGTGGTAAGTGATAAGTAATTATTAGATTGCAAAATAAACATTGTAAACATTGGAACTTGTGGAAGCGTTTCATAGTATTGGACAGAAAGGCGTTGTTGTTAGGTCGGACCTATCTATTGCGATAATAACTTTGTTTACTTATGTGCCTAGCCTTTTTTTGACTGTCTCAGGGTTGGCTTTTTAATCTGAGGTCATCAAACCTTGCAACTTTTTTACTACCTACTTAAAAAAAATGTTAACATTGTCTGACAGACAACAGTGGGTCTAGAAGCATGAAATGTTGCATAGAAGTTCCTTATGTAACGTTGGTGAGCAATAAGGAAGATATTTTGAAAATTCTTAATTGTTCCTGAGATGTTACCAACGATGCTGGGAAATCCCCTCAGGCACGTGGCTAGTGTTGTAATAAATATACTGTTATATAAACTGTGCAGTATGTATTTCCATAAAACGGCACGGAGTGTCGTTCGAAGATAAAATCATCGAAGGTGTTGGTGCGCCATCTTCGAATCACTATTTGGCTTGTCTAGTCGGTGCTACAAGCTTTACTACAATTTCTTATTCTTAGATTTCTTCTCTTCTCTTATTCCTTCCTTCTGCTCTTACCTCAATTTGTTTGAGGTATCGTGTTAGCGCAGCCAGTGTCTTTTTCTTCCATACATCTCTATCAGTATCAGTCGTCATTTTACTAGTCACCCCTTTTTTGGCCATATCATCTTTCACACAGTCCATCCATCACTTCCTTAGTCTTCCTCTATTCTTATAGTCTTCCAAATTCATACTCAGAACTTTTCTCACGACATTTTCCTAATTCCTCCGCATTACAAGGCCATACCGCGACAAACGGACAAATCTGTACTTTTTTTCTTACTCAATTTGGTTGCAGTTTGAAGAAGAAATTAGGTATGTTTGATAGGACTCATAACGATAAGAAGACAGACGTTTAAATTGCTGTATATCATCTTTTTAAAGATGTCTCGATGAAAAATGGTAGTGCTCTCCTTAATGAAAACTTGAGCAATATTTAAATAATATATTAAACAGCAATAAACTAAGAGTAAAACAAAAGCAGAGATTATAACTACGAGTGCTTCATCACTAAAAGCTGTTCAACAAACTTCGTCATGATAAATTATAGTTATTCATAAAACGAGTTTTTCCAGCGCTCGAAAAAATATGCGTCGATTTATAGTTTTAGTCCTCACATTTGCCACAAGGCAGCGCTATTTAGCGAGCTGAAGTTAGCGGCACTCGGCACAATGAGGCGATCGTCTCATTAGTTCAATGAAGCTGTGTTCACAGAATCAATAAAAATATATAAACAGTGTATTTGCACAATGTGCAAAAAATATACAGTGCAGTACTTGTGTTTGGATAATAAGTACAAAAATATATGAAAATGAAAGTGAAATTATTTACCTTTTTTGTCATATTTTTTGTGATATTAGGTTTAAGTATACAAGGTTAGTATAAACATGTTTTTGAGAGAGCTTCATCTGTTTTGATGACATAATTTAATTATTATCTGATTCACGCTTTATATTGTTCTGGGACAGTATGGTCTTTTGTTTCTTGTTTAGGAACTTTTTATCTTATTCGAATTCGGTCTACAAGTTACTTATTTATATTAAAAGAATACTAATACGATAAAAGTATGAACTTATTATAATTATTTGCATATTGTTTACATTATAGATACAGATAGATACATACAGGATACATACAGATAGATACAGGAAAAAACACAAATTAACTTTTATAAGGTTAAATAAAATAACTACTGGTTTTACCGACATAGGTACCTACATATACATATATTAAGTATACTCTGCAATTCGCTTACAAATATCTGACATTTGAAAGTAACTTCAATGTGTATAGCGATAAGAGGTTAATTTAAAAGTCAAATAGATAAAATTCAAGAACACAGAATAACATAAATAATGGAATAGGATATATTTTTTATGAACTACATGATATTATATTGTAAGGATCGTTATTGCCGCCAAGATTAAGCAATAGGTACATAAACAGCTTGCTAAAATCATAACCCTCCTATTGGTTTTGCCAGGGCCGTCTTTACCCGGGGGTGCAAGGGGTGCGTGGCACCCGGGCGCAAAGATCTAGGGGGCGCAAGCCGATTGCCTAAGGCGTCGTAGACACTGCCGTGGAGCCAGTGGCGTATTTACCCTGGCGCCATGGAGGCCATGGCCCGGGGCAGCAGCCTGCAAGGGGCGGCGAAGCCACCCCTCTTTTGTCTTTTATGAAGTCGCCCCTCGCACTCATCTCTGGGCGCCTTTCATAATCGCTGCCTATCTTTCATGAAGCCACCTTTCGTGCTCATCTCTGGGCGCCTTTTTTATACGTTACCTATATTTTATGAAGTCGCCCTTTGCGCTCATCTCTGGACGCCTTCTATCATCGGCATCTATTTGGGGGGGGGCGCGAGAAAATACGTGCAGTGATCACTGCACCGCATAGGGCTCCGAAAAACCACGCCTGAGCACGCGCGATGTGCGGGGCAGTTTTTATGACGCCTAAGTACCTAAAATGTTTTTTTTTCTGTTGCCAAGGGGGGCGCAGGTTGAATTTTGCACCTCGGCGCCCAATATGGTTAAGACGGCCCTGGGTTTTGCCGTAGTCGGGTAAAAAAACCGTTAGTTGGCAAATATTGGACGTTATCTATAGCCGTCTCCTCTTCAAAAAGCAAGAGAGTGTTTCATTACACGTAAATATTAAGCATCTTTATAGATTAAATGGATATAATAATTAGAAACAAAATACTTAAATATACAGGGTAAAATTAAAACCAGTGCGGATATTTTAGGAGGTGAAAGTACTCATGAAGATGATCAACTTTTATTATGGGACCGACGCTGAAATATGAAAAAAAAAATCAGCTGTTCCGTACAAAAATGTTCAGTGTCGGTCCCATAATAAAAGTTGATCATATTCATGAGTACTTTCACCTCCTAAAATATCCGCACTGGTTTTAATTTTATCCTGTATGTGGGTCCTTCGATACACATTTTCAGTCAAGATTTTAATTAGACCACTAATAGGTATTTTGATTTATTTAGGAATCGGTCAGTTAGAAAGATGGAGCTAGATGCCCGATCAAAAGAGTAGATTCTTATGGAGAACAACGGGCAAGAAACTCCATGACTACTCTTTTAAATCAAGATCATTACAATATTATGGTTAATTGTTTTCATGTCGGAAATAAGAAAAATATGTGCATTAAAATAAAACTTGAATAATGGAAGGTAAACGCCAAATATTTGTAATGGCAATCTAGAGATGATTAGTCCTGAGTCCTGACATCATGCAGTGATAAAAATTATGGACTATCTCATCGGCCGTGGGTCTTAGACATACTAGGATTCGTCAGGCGATATCTCTGCATCTACACAACAAACTAATTTATCATACAAATTCAAGAGGTCTACCGCAGTGGACTTATACACCTGGGGCCGTACCACGACGTGTTATTGCCATCATTATTCCGCTGTGAGAGAGGGATGGAACTATACAGCAGGAATATCGCTATCCCTTGTTTACAGCGGAACAATGATGGTCTTAACACGTCATGGTACGGCCCCTGATATGGTTAAATGACGTATTCTTACAATGTTATTTGCGTTCAATAAAATCAAATCCTTCCACAGGAAAATAATTATGGAAAATAATTAATTATAGAAATGTTTCTATGATTCATTTATAATTTAGGCCATGACATGTCATGAGTAGGTATTCAAAACTGTTTAATTGTAAACGAAAAGAGTTTTATCGCTGTCCCTCGCATGGAAATCGAGTCTGCCATCAGAAAGGAGGTTTCATACCCCGGAGTTCATTTAACAGTACCTATAATAATTATAATGTTAAATGAAATTACCATTTCACTACATACTTTCCTAATGAACTCGTTCCCTCCCTCTTCCAAATTCACGGCAATAGTTTAAAAACTATGCGCTACCAACCACAATGGTACTGCAAAAAACGACGGTATAATTAAACGCAACGTTTTAATGTCTTCAAATATTCGTGCCTATTTAACTTTAACGGCTTACTAGGAACTTTAACTGGGAAAATTAAAAGAAATTACGACTGCAGCGAGCGTTATCAGTTTTCTCATAAGCCATGAAACGAGGCTAGTCTTTCACGCGAGATAACAATAAAATTGTCCTTATTTTAAGATTTATATTTCGTAATTCGTATTTACGGCAGCAAAATGTAATAAGGTAATTAAAACATTCCTTTTTAATTCATTTATTACATTGTATTATTTAAAACTGTTAAAAAACTGTCAAACTGTTATAGGTACTTACGTAAAATATCTAAAATTAAATACGGAAAATAAAAATAAATTGTAACTTACTTAATTTATTCAAGAAATAAAAGGCTTTATATTTTTTAAATCATTTTAACAGAATGTGAGTGTTTAAATTTGCTTCTTTATAATATTGTTGACCAACGATTGCGATTATTAAAGATCATGCAATTGTGTAAACGTAGAGGAATAAAGTTCAAGTCAGTTAATTGAAAACGGCCGTTTAACATGAATTTTCATATATAAAATGTCATGTTAAACGGCTCTTTTCAATTTATCGGACTGTTATCTTGTCGGTGAACTTGGTCTCAAAACTGTTAGTTGAAAACAGCGTTACATCAAAACTGATAAATAAAAACGAAACTGAATTAAAAGGTAACTTGTTAGACCGGTTATGGGAAGAAGCGTAATTCGTTGATAATAATTTACATCGGTAGAAGTGTATAGGTACCTACATACTTAAACTTGTTCGTATGTCATTGTTCTTTATATGACTGGGACGAGGTAAAGTCGTAACATAGTACTTGTTAAATGTGCACGCGTACGATTTGTAGGTTATCAACCTGATAAGTTAGTGAAACCACATGAGTCTTGCTAACGGCTGCTGGGAATACCCGATATGTGACTAAGCTACGGGCGTTGTAACGCTTTATTTTTTAAGCGAAGCAACAATTTAAAAAGTCAGCCAAGTACGAGTCGGTCTCGCGCACGAAGGGTTCCGTACCATTATCTATACAACATTAGACACTATATTATAATCTTTATTAAGATCGAAGAAAAAACTGCAAAAAAATCTCGTTTGTTGTATGGGAGCCCCTTTAAATATTTATTTTATTCTGTTTTTAGTATTTGTTGTTAAAGCGGCAACAGAAATACATCATCTATGAAAATTTCAACTATCTAATTATCACGGTTCATGGGATACAGCCTGGTGACAGACAGACAGACGGACAGCGGAGTCTTAGTAATAGGGTCCCGTTTTACTCTTTGGGTACGGAACCCTAAAAAGCATTTAGCACACACGGAAGAGTGTGAGATTTGGCATAGTTACTGTTTATACGAAGAAGGAGTGCAGAAAGCACAATTTATACTTTTTCCATAAAAACCGCTTTACCAAACAGAATTGGTCGAATTTCGACTACAGTTGTGACGGAGTCATCCTTCTTTCATCATTTAATGCTGGCAATCTTCCATTGTTGGCCACTTCATCCACTCCATTCTTTCAGATTTAGACTTAAAAATTTCAAAATTAGAATATCTCATATTTTTATGCATTTATTTAATTGTTTTGCCATTCTTTGTCTGATCTCCGAAGACATCGGTCGTGGATCGCTGAACCGCTGTACTGTAAACGTTTTTTTATCACAGTTATTTTTATACCAGTTGTGAACAGTTATAAAGTGCAAAACTACGTCGCAATTTACCCCTTCAACCATCCATCGTGTTTTATTTACATCAAGATTGTGTCCGGAGGCTCCCTCTCATAGCTAGCCGTGGCCTGAGAGGACAGAGGGAGGGAGGCACTCCGGGACACAGTGATGCTCCAAAAGTAAATAACGATAACTGAGAAAACCATTGATGGGAACCGTTGATCCAGAATTCATAAAAAAACTAAATCCCACTTTATCCAGTCTGATATGATAAACAAACAAGAAATTTTACGCGATGCATTCACGTTCTTGATAATAAATAATAAATCATTAACGCTGGCTTGGATTTAGTATTTTTATTAAACCTGCAGAACTCAGTCTGTAGGCATTATTTTTTGTATGCACAGCAATCAGCACAGCTTAAGTCAAGTCTGTTTAATCATTTTAAAATACAAAAAATCGGCCAAGTGCGAGTCGGACTGGCGCACGAAGGGTTTCGTACCATTATCTATAAAAACGGCAAAAAAATCATGTCTGTTGTATGGGAGCCCCTCTTAAATATTTGTTTTATTTTAATTTAATTATTTATTTTTAAAGAGAATATAATTAAATATTCTGTGAATATTCGTTTACCTGTTGCTGTTATCAATATCGAGCAAAAACGAGCAAAAAAATCACGTTTGTTGTACGGGAGCCCCCCTTAAATATTGATTTTATTCTGTTTTTAGTAGGTTTTCTTGTTATAGCGGCAACAGACATACATCATCTCTGAAAATTTCAACTGTCTAGCTATCACGGTTCATGAGATAGAGCCTGGAGACACACAGACAGACAGACAGACAGACAGACAGACGGACGGACAGCGAAGTCTCAGTACCTAATAGGGTTCCGTTTTTACCCTTCGGGTACGAAACCTTAAAAATAACTCCAAGGTGAAGGACATACAAAAAGTTCAAAGGACACAAAAAATCATAAGTAGGTACCTACATTGTAATTTTATTGAGTCGAATTTTATTTTGAAACAATATTTTTGAAATACTTCACATAGGTAGGTACTTATTAGTAGGACGAAAATATGACAAAAACTTTGAATGCACTTTTTCAGCATGTGTAGGTACCTGTTTCACTAATTTCGGATAAGTTCCAGTGAACGGTGAACTTATTTGGTGAATAATTTCATAGAAATGTTGTTATAATTTTGAACTCATCTAGTAGATAGTATCTGTCTGGATACTATGAACAGTGGCGTGCCAACAGGGCAAGCCCGAGGGTATATCTTTAAATTTTTCATGAATGTGAGTAGCGTATAATAATAAAAAACACTTACAATCATGAAAAATTACGAGAAATACCCTCGGGCTTGCCCTGTAGGCACGCCACTGACTATGAAACATGCCTTTAATTAGGTATATTGTTTTCTTGCTGATTTATTGATACCTGCCGGGCTAACATGCGCGCCGCGACGAATTTTGTCGACTCTTTCGTCTCGCTCTTACTCGTGTGAATACGAGACAAATGCACGATAAAAGCGTCGACAAAATTTTGTCACGGCGCGCATGTTAGGCGCTCTGAAATAGATAACTATCATACCGCAATGAAAACCGTGAAGATTCCACGTTATATTAATATATTTAATGCTTTTCCGTTGTTCTCAGTTAGCTAACTAATGTTAATAAATCGTGTTGATCATATCTGGACAATTATTTATGTTTATTGCATTCTTGATTATACGGTTGTTAACTTTAAATTCCAAACTGTACTTGCATTGTAATACCTACTTTGAGCATTAAGCGATTTTCTCATTATGAGAAGGTATTAATTTTACATAACGAGATCACTACGGCGTTGGTCTAGAGCACGGTTTCTCAAAGTGGAGAACGCGAACCCTTAGGCTTAGGGGTTCATCATTTGATGGTAGATCTAACGTTATAACGGCGCGGCTGACTGACTTGCAAGCGCGTGCGGCACGCATAATGGATTCACAGTCGTCTGGGATCTTTAACAGGGGTACATATGTGGGGCCATAGCTTTGAGAATGCCTGTTCCAGAGGTCATAAGCGCCACTGCTGAGTGGTCCTGGGTTTGATCCCCAGGTGAAGCAGCGTCGTTATTAAATAAATATATGAGATTTTTTAAACTTGTTATTTTAATAACAATAAGATAAGATAAGCTACATTGCTTTGACATGTTTTAAATTCATAAAAAATATACATAATATCAGGCAAGTATTATCAGGTTTTTCCATTGGGAAATTCCCAGTAGCGGCCAGCGGCCTGTAACAGCCCGGAGTCTGGATTTGTGCCCGGGGCCACGCCCTCTATTACATGGAATTTAAACATAACTGGCATTGAAGGTGTACCTATTATGTACTTCGTTTCCTAGGCGTTAGTTTATGTACAGGCGTTATGTTTATTTACAAACACGTTTCTTTCTTTCTAGGCTCGTCAGCAGCCATAAAAACGAGGCGGGCATGCAAGTACGACTGTGACGAGTTCTGCCAGCTGCAAGGATCCAGTTCGGGCACCTGCTTGGGGAAGACATGCAAATGTATCTCGCCCAACACTGTCGAACAATAATCTCGATGGTCCTTATACTTAGTGTACAAATACATACTGCTCAAATATAAGTAGTAACCTGTTGTTTGATTTGTGTTCATCAGGGGTTCTCAATCTATACTAACATTATAAAGCTGAAGAATTTGTTTGAACGCGCTAATCTCTGGAACTACTTACTAAAATCTAGTAAGTTTGTCCCGGAGTCTCTCCCTCTCGGTCTTCGCCTCAGATCATAGGAACAAAGAGATATGCCATCATAGCAAATTAGTACGGGAACAACTGATGCCACTTTTAGTACATTTTTCGACACAATTACGCGCATAATTAAGCGCTCCTTGTGAATAAAAAGATCTCCCACGCATTAAACATTCCGCACACCTTCAATCTAACACTGTTAATCGTCACTCAACACTAACACTAAACTAAAATACTGTATTTATACCATCGATCGTGTTCGGTTCGTCACCAGCGCGTACATTTTTAGTATGAGCAATTTGCTCAAGTTCAGGCATCAAGCTCGATAACGCCTTGGCACATCTCCCTTGTTTCTGTTCGAGGGAAGGGAAGATCTTGTTCATGATCTGAGGTCCTCGCCTAGCTCCGGGGGAGCCTCCGGGTACAACTTGATAAGGAAAACAATTTGCAGGAGGGAAGTACCTTCGAGTTGCTATTGTTTACTTCTTTCCAATAATTGGGTATTTTCTTATAAATTTGTGGGTTGATTTCGTATGAGTTTCATATTTTTTGAGTATAGATTCACCATTGCTGATGCTATATTTACTAAGAGCTGTGAGCACGGTTTACTATGTATGTGGGTGTGTATTCATATAGAGGAGCACGGTTTTGTGGCTTCAATTTTGTTGTTCGCTCGGTCTTCCTATTTTCTTGGTCCGAGACTATTAAACTAATAAAGATGGTGCAGCACAAACACATTATAATCTGTTCGGTACACTATCAATATTAATCCACTAGCATCCATCTTATACGTGATTGGCTAGTCGATGCTACTCCACATTCTGATTGGCTGGCAGTCGCAGCATGTTACTAATACCCTCCATTACCCTCCATTTAGTTTCTGTGAATAATTAGCATACGACAGCGTTACTGCTTCAGTAGTGTACACACGCTGTTTGATGTGCTTGCCTGCACCTGTACCCAGTTTATGTTGCGTTGTTATTGCTATTATATTAATTTGCGCTGTAATCTCTAAGGAGGTACTTAGTTCATGTTGACGATGATGCGCGGTTTCGAATTAAACGTTTTGTTTAACATAAATAAGTTGTTGCAGTTTGTGCGATGCTGCGGTTACAAAAGCGAATGCTCATAAGTCAGTACGCAGAGCTTGCACTATTGTAATAAAAGTAATCTGCTGTGTGGACAGCTTAGGAGAGAAGAAGGTCCCTTGCTTGCAAGACAGCGCATCCTCAGGAACTCTAGCGATTTCAATACAAAACAAAAGTATCGAAGAAAAAACTATCTCACCTTCAAATAAAAGTTCGAAATAATCAAGTGCTACCCGTGAGCGATTGTCGAAGATCTTCCAAAGAATACTAAAGACCCTAACTGAATGCCTAACTAGGTAAGTATCTAATTTGAGGCCGACTTGCCTAGGGCGGGGACTTGGCTGTTACGAAGCATTTCCTACATTTACGCAGATAAACTTTTGGGCTGCTCTTCGCAGAGAATATTTATACATCTCGCGGGCGAGCAGACGGCCGACTGGCTGACCAAAAATATAAAAAATATATATATTATTCCACCAACACGCCTGCCCAAATCGAGGGTTGAGTGGAAAAACCCGATAAGTATGAAAAAATAGCTTTCGAGATAATCGATTTACATTTACTATAATTTAGTTTTTCATGCTTATCGGGTTTTATCACTCAACCCTCGAAATATTGGCAATATGGCATACCTTCTTTACCCGATTGTCACTGACTATTGTCAAACTAATAGTCAATACTCTCATAACTTCGCTAATTATAGGTAGGTACCTACTACCTACTATCAATTTTTTTTTTATTGCCTACTTAAATCAAGAGTACTCATCGTCCTTTAGAATAATGTTAACAGATATCCTTTAGTGTTAAAGAAAAAGTTACGTACATATTCAACGATTAGAAGATAAGTAAAACGATCCGTTAACGAACTTATTGAACCAAAGTATAAACACAGTATAGAAAATACGAGTTAAGCAGGGCACTAGGAAAGACGTGGAAAAATGGATCCGCACCGTCGTGTCGCCGACTGTAATCGGCAATCGTCGGACACAAATCGTTCGTCTGTCTAATCCTTCGTGTTAATTTATTTACTCCCCACGTAAGATGTTGATACTGAGGATAAAAAATACTCGTATCTGCTACATGAGGCTTAATTGTTTCAAGGTGGTTTTGTTTTAGTTCTGTAGCTTTTTTGGTTTGTGTTTTTATTTATAAAACGAGTTATTTGAAAATTTTAGGTACCATAAACCTTTTTCATTTGATGACACACCCAAACTTTCGCATCCTACTAATATTATAAATGCGAAATTTTGTGTGTGTGTGTGTGTGTGTGTGTTTGTTACCAGCCGGGCTAACATGCGCGCCGCGACAAAATTTTGTCGACCGTTTTGTCTCGCTTTTTCTCGAGCAAATACGAGACAAATGCACGATAAAAGCGTCGACAAAACTGTCGCGGCGCGCATGTTAGCCCGGCTGAACGGACGTTGATGAAACTTTACAGTAATGTAGCGTATACATCAGAATCAGAATAACACATAGGCTACTTTTTAACTCAAAAACGCGGGCGAAGCCGCGGCCGGGAGCTAGTTTATAATATTATACTATAGATTAGTGTGAAGTGTGATAATAATGTCAAGTATTTCAAGTTTAATAAATAGCTTTTGAAATATTATTAGAAATGTTATACTATGATTCATCGTCGTTCTGAATATAGATTTGAAAGTACATAAATAAAATTCTCTAGGTGACTTATTTGCAGAGAGAAAAATAATTTTGCCACTGTGGGTCTGTGACATCCTCTGTATCGTGGTGACATCCTTAATCTGGGATGACTACTGACGTCACTTAAATTGAGTCAATTATATTCTAACCCATAATTCTCACCAAAATAGCTACCTATAAATAAGGTGTAAAATCCAATAAAAGATTACTTTTCTTTGGTTAAGATACTAAACGTTTTTGTTGCTGTTAGTTTGTAAGCAATATATTGTGTGTACTGTAGTATGAAACTGTAGCAACCTGGCAGATATAGGAAGAATCACAATAAAATTGTTTCTACAAACAAACATGAAATCATTATCCTCAATTGTGTCACTGTTCTATGAAACTCTTACATGAGGCTATTCCTTATCCTCAGAACATTCTCCAATCTCGAGTACTTGGTTATATGTACATAGCAATGTGTTTGCACATTTTATATATTGCTTAATTGACGCGTACCTATATAAAGAGAAGTGATGACTGATTAATTAATCAGATTACTGAAGGCGTTATCATGGAGTTTATACAGATGTATATTTATATGGTTTTATTGGTAGTAGGATCTTATGCATTGGATGAAGAACAAAATTTCGGTAAGCTGCTTTTCAATTACATTTTCACTAAGTTTTACAGTTTATAATTTTTCTTTCAAATAAAATAATAGTCTATTGATATATTTTTTGTTTAGTGCGGTCGATTTGATATGGTCACATCTGCATACTTGTCAAGCAAAATGATATATCGCAACGATACGCTTATACGTCACCTTTTTGTTCCAAAAAATGGAACTGAATGAACAATAAAATGGCGTCCCGCAATTTATTGTTTTCAGGCCAGAATGACGCGGTATCGAACCAGACGGCGACCGCTTACAGCGTCGGGGTTCACATGGGAATAATCAATCCCGAAAAATACTCACTCGAATCCTTCGAACGAGATGAGAGAAACATCTTCAAAGATGTGTACGATGAATACATTTCATTGAACGGTAGTCAGCCGATTAGTTACCAGGAGTGGCTCATAATGAACAATTACGGGATTCTAGTCGATACACAGGAGTCTTTGTTCCAGAGCAAGATAAGTAAACGCAGTAAGCGCAGCACAGCTGAAAATAAGAGACGTTTCGTAAATACCGTGAAGAAAGGGGACATTTTGATCACAGGCAGAGGCGTTGGAGGGTTGCTCGGTCACGCGGCGATTATGACCTCTGATTACTGGGTGTTAGAGATGCCCGGTGGCGCGGGATTTATGAACGGAATTAACGACAATAACAGACAAATTCCTAAGGATAAGTGGTTCGACGAGCATGCTTCTGATTGGACGACAGTCTACCGTTGTCGTGACGGTTCGGTGGCTCTCCAGGCTGCGAGATGGGCTGACCGGAACTACTATAACCCGAGCGGTGGTGCTACGAAGACAATACATGTAACATATAAGTTAACTACGAATTTCAGGTCAAAGAACCCAAGCTACTGTTCTAAGTTGGTGGTCCAAGCTTATTACTACGGAACTGGCTCGAAGAAAGTGATAAGAGATCCATCGAATAGTTTAATCATTCCAAATAATATACCAACCTATTTCTTGTCACCATATACTTTGGTTAATAAAGGAAAATACTAATAGTATAGAATGTTTGCAGAGCGTTGGACATTTATATTACTGTGTACTAGTGATGGGACCGATTATGAGTTTTGCCAATTAGCCGATTAGCAGACTTAGAAAATTGCCGATTATTCGGCCGGCTAGTCGGCAATCCTGACATTTGGTGATATTCGGACTTCAGTAAGTTCGGGCATTTTTTCAGGTTGGAAAGCTAACTGAAATCTTGACATTACTATTATACCATATTTTATACCTTTGATTTAATAAAAAATTAAACTCAGATAATCATACTACTACAGAGTAAAAACTTGTTACCTACATAATTACTACATACCTACCTGCTAATTTGTTTACTATTACTACGTACCTAATTGTTGATTAATAAAATGAATCTTGTTTATATGTTGATTGAATAATGTTTTACTTTTTTATTTCCCTAATTTTTTAGTATTGACTATCGAATGTTTGGCTGTTTTGCCGAATATTCTGCTTTTTTGGCGAAAAGTCACCGACTTGCCGAATAGTCGCTTTTCCCGACTAGTCGTTGTGTAATCAGCCCACCTCTACTGTTCAGTTATGTTTTGTGATGATAAGTCATTTTATACAGATTCTGTCACATAATATTATCTAGTGGACAGTGTTTATCTAGAGGCTGTGGAACTGGCCCTAAGTTTATTATTTAATAGTTTTAAAGTAGATAAAATAAATTATAGCTTTTAATAAAAAAAATGAACGTGAAATATCTACCTACTGACACTGAGATACTAAACTAAGCAGTATATCAATTGACACAACTTGAAGTGTACTTATGAATAAGTATGAAGTAGACTCCGCGGTTATTCGCGAAATGCAAATACAAATCCCCCACAATCCAAACTACTTGGTGATTGAGAGTCTTGAGGAATTCAATTAATTTGTTTAATCAAATTAACGGAAGTTATTTCGGGTATCCATAAGGATCTCAACTGTTATTGAATGCCTGTTCCGAGTTCCTTTGACCTGCATTTCTAATTTGTTTTGTCTTTGAGAAAAGAATTTCAAATGAAGAAATAGAAAATATGCAATAGTGAAAGGGAGATTTATCAGAGCGTTAGTGGAAATGTGATCTAAGTTCAAAATAAATTTTATTTGACTGAAATGAAATGACACATGCACATGACTGTGCACATGCTTTCGGCGTCTTTAGCATCACAAATTGCTACTAGCTAGGGGTACAAGTTTGTATGTAGGTACAGACACCTCAATTAAATAGGTACCCCTCACCCATACAAAATCCTTAGCCCCCGGGTAACCAAAATAATGAAGGCGTTTGTGACGTTATAGAGGCAGTCCATGATAATAAATCCCCCACGCCTCTTGACGTAATCCTTAAATTCGCCATTTTCTTACTGTTATAGTTATTGGAACATCTGAAGGTCCTTAAATTACACAAACGACCGCCAAATAGTCATCTTAGCTGGGACAGAATTGGACACTGTATATCAGCTAGTGATGTGCAATGTTGGCATCGCAATCGGTATCATTCTGGATACCGGCATCGTTATTATTAGCACCGATGCGGGTCATTGGTTGATACTGAACCGAGGGCCAATGCTGTGAAGTAGATACTTGAAACTCCACCGTTTTCGGTGCTGGAATGAACCAGGAGCAAAGCGTTTCGAGTTTTGTATAACGTACTAGTTTACATACAATCTCACGTCTATGTTCGGCAAAGGTTTAGGCAGAGGTGTATAGTATACTCACATTTTGCTCGTTATTTATATGTCCCATGTAGTAGGAGGCGAGCCTATTGCCTTTAATCAGGCACAAATCTAGACCAGAATTCAGACTGTAAGTGAAAATGTCCTAATGGTTTGTATAACTTTAGCCATTACTTCCCTATAATCAGCAATTTAGCAAAACTTTTTCTAATTATTGTGTGTACACCTTGTACAGTATAATGAAGTTGTTTAA
Source organism: Thalpophila matura (assembly GCA_948465475.1). Lineage (NCBI taxonomy): Eukaryota > Metazoa > Arthropoda > Insecta > Lepidoptera > Noctuidae > Thalpophila > Thalpophila matura. The sequence continues at coordinate 5,029,456 of OX419183.1, read as the reverse complement.
TCAAATTATATTAAATGAATGATTAACTTAAACAACTGGACTTTAATTTGCGAACATTAGTTGCGGTCTAGTGGTCGTCCTCACAGCATCATTGGGTTTTTCGGTATTTTAAGTCATCAAAATAACGACATCATCTACGTATACCAGTATCGTTGTTTGAAATACGAACAACACTAGTGTCAGTTGCCTTTTACGACGTAGTTTAAATAAGTATGTATATAAATGTCTACTATAATTTTCTTAAAGGGAGAAAGGTTGCGAGTCAAATAAGGGTTAGAGATTACAATGGAATTTTATTGCATTTTTGATCTCATAACGGCTTGGTTTGGTACGTTTTTATTGCTACATTGTGTGATGAAGAATTGTCTTATGAGTAGGTGTTCCTTTTTTCTTTTTGACGGTAGTTGCGAATCTTTGCCTTATCCCATCCCACTAATATTATAAATGCGAAAGTTTGGGTGTGTGTGTGTATGTTTGTTACTTCTTCACGCTGAAATGGCTGAACGGATTTGGATGAAATTTGGCAAATAGGTAGCCTGGAGACCTGGAAAAACATGTAGGCTTTTCATTCATTTTCACACAGACGAAGTCGCGAGGAACAGCTAGTAGGTAAGCAATTAAATATAATCCTTGACAGAATCTGTTAGTAAAGTTTAACGATACGACAGATGGGAATGGATTACTAATTCTTTACCGGACACAGTCATATAAAGTAGGTATGTTTCTAGGGCAGGCAGAAAAACGGACATAACACACTGTCTTGTTGAAGGACATAAGGGAACTGATGGCAATAATACTGCTTACAAAATTAATTACATTAGTGAACATATGTCATCATGGAACAGATGTATGTTCGCGTGGTCCTGTTGGTTGGAGTAGCACATGCTTTGGCTGAAAGACTAGATTCTGGTAAGCTGTCTTTTCAGTTCCAGTATTGCTTTATACAAAGCTTGAGCCATGATATACCAGTTTATTAATTTTCTTAATAAGAGCTTGATGTGGTTACAGCTGCATAGCTGTTGTCAAGCAAAATGATACTCGCAACCAAAGATTTAAATCTTTGTTCGCAACGAACGCTTAGACCTTGGACTATGCCTTGGACCTAGCTACTACCTATTATCTAATCTGTGCCTTGGACGTCACCATTTTGTTTCAAATATGGAACTGAATGAAAAATAAAGTGGCTCTCCGCATTTTTTTTATTATTTTAGGCCAGAATGACGCGGTATCGAACCAGACAGCAACCGCTTACAGCATCGGGGTCCACATGGGAATAATCAATCCCGAAAAATACTCACTTGAATCCTTTGAACGGCACGAGAGAAACATATTCAAAGATGTGTACGAGGAATACATTACACTGAACGGTAGTCAGCCTATTACTTACCAGGAGTGGCTCATAATGAACAACTATGGGATATTTTTAGATACTCAGGAGTCTTTGTTCCAGAGAAAATTAAGTACACGTAGTAGAAATCGTTATAAGAAACGTTTCTTGCGTTCTGTGAGTAAAGGGGATATTTTGATTTCGGCCAAAAGCACTGGGGGGTTGCTTGGTCACGCGGCGATAATGGTTAGTGATTACTGGGTGTTAGAGATGCGTGGTGGCAGAAAATGGAGGAAAGGGATTAAGGACAACAACAGACAAATTTCTAAGGACGCGTGGTATGACAAATTCTCTTGTTATGAGACCACAGTGTACCGTTGTAGTGACAGTTCGGTAGCTCATGAGGCTGCAAATTGGGCAGATCGCCACTACTATAACCCGTATGGCAGTATGGAGAAGACCATACACGTTACGTATAAAATAACCTCAGACTTTGAATCGACGAACCCTAGCTACTCTTCTAAGTTGGTGCTTCAAGCTTATTACTACGGACCCAGTTCAAGGGGCGTGGTAACGGATGTGACAAAACATGGAGCGGTGATAATTCCAACGGCTATACCAGCATATTTTATGTCACCTTACACATTGGGGAAGGTGGGAACATTTTGATTGTGTAGAACGTAATTTTTTTAAAAAACCGTGTAGTTATTACTTTAACGGCACCGTACGGCTACCGCACCGCAGCAGTTCGACACAAACGTCTAAATTGAAAGAAACCTAAGGTCGAATCAGTTATAAAACTTTCGGGCTTCTGACTATCCTTAAAGACTGTCATAGATCTTGGTATTACAAAGTTGATCGACCGTTTGGCGTGCTCTCCGAGGCACGGAGAGGTCTCCATGTTTTAAGTATGGTCAGGACCACCTATCCATGGTCTGATCGTGGCAAGCGCAACTTAACCTCGTAGATCTGTCGATCAGTGTGGCTGATAATTAGTTACGAGCCCCTGATTTACTAACTTAAGCTTGTCATTTTTACTTATCTGTAAATAAAATGTTATGATTGCTTACTATATACATATTTTATTGAAAAACCAAGACCTACTCGTACAGGACTTGAAAGAAATACATTCGAAACTGAAGCATTTTTTATGAACAACTTGAGGCTTACGTACTTTTATGTTTTTACTGCTTACATGCCTAAAATATGTGTCCTTGGTCCTTGTAGTACGCGGCCACGAACGATCGCGTAGGGATTTTGGTAATGTATTTATTTTACATGGAAAACAGTATGATGAGGAATAGCTGTAGGTATTATTACTTTTGTCTACTACCTATCATCTAGACGTAATCCCTTAGTAGCCTTTGTAGTAGCAGCTTAGAGTCTAGATACTGTGCCCAGTTAATAGTAATCATAGATGTAGAGTAGATGTAGGCTAGATACCGCAAGCCGCCCGTCCCAGCGTACCCGAATATAATCGGGGCAATGCTCTTACTTGCCACACTTGAGTTTGCTTTCAAACGCGCCGCTGAAACTTGACAAGTCGTGTCGTTGGAGACTGAAAATGCTAAATTGTGACATTATTAAGTATTAAAACTCTTCAAAGATTGCCCAAGGCCCTTAAATGACTTGTGTGATGTCATAGTAGGTAGAGAAAAATAGCACGCCCATTTTCAGACTATTTAATGAACATGCGGTATCTAGCCTACTCTATATCTGTGACGGCAATAGTCTCGCCTCCGATTACATAGTAATTATAACCTAACTGGCGTTTTTTTTTACCCGACTGCGAGACGCAAAGGAGGGTAATGTGTTTATCAGTCTATGTATGTATGTATGTATGTATGTATGTATGTATGTATGTATGTATGTTTGTTTCTATGTGGCGTTCTAGAGACCAAATGCGTAGGCCGATTTTGATAATTCTTACGTCAATCGATTCGTCTTAACCTTGCGAGTGTCACTAAAGACATAACAGTAATCAAAATTCACCACAGCGACAACCAGACGCCATATTGTCAAAATGAAAAAAAAAAAAGTTGATGAACTATGTCAAGTGGGGTGTCGTTGAATAGGTATTTTAAAATCATCTTTAGGTTCCTTTTATCATTTTTCATTTTAAATAATAGTTTAGGATATATAACGATTTAAAGTTGTTCAACAAAGCAATCATTCTCGCTAATTCTTACTTATCCTCAAAACCTATCATGTGGGGTATCAAAATGAAGGGCTCGAAAAGAAGATTACGAAAACATACATTAAAAACTAAAAAGTGAAAAATAAAAATAGTAAATTAAAAATTAAAAAAACCCGACTGCCAAAAAACAACTAAAAAGTTCAAAACAAGAGCACTTTTCAAGCAGTCTGATGCAGTTGGTGGCATAAAATCTAAGATTTAACCCAATAATTGCCACCGACTGCATCAGACTGCTTGAAAAGTGCTCTTGTTTTGAACTTTTTAGTTGTTTTTTGGCAGTCGGGTTTTTTTAATTTTTAATTTACTATTTTTTTATACTAAGATGGTGGCAAATAGCTGTACGCCCCACCTGATGGTAAGCGGTTGCCGTAATCTATGAAATACTTGCAACTTCAGGAGTATCACATGCCCATTACCGACCCTTTTTAAACCTATACTCCTTCTTTAAGGACCTCATACTGTGTGTCCCCTGAGAAAACCTTGAAGGAAGCTCGTTCTACAATTGAAACGTTCACGGAAGGAAAATCTTCTGATGCCACACTTTGCGCGACTATTTAGATTCTAATGTGTGGGAATGGATTCTCTACCGATGCACGATGGTAAGCGGTGCGATTGCGTTGGTAGACTGTGGGCATCATGTCGAACAATTTCTGTTCAGATCGGGCGTCAAGTTAGGTCATTCGTACCTACCTACCTTTAGGACCGACATCAGTTTTTCTATATATAGATGAAAGAACCAATCGAGTAATCGGGAAGAAAAATCAGCGATACCTTTGTATGAAACTGCAGCATTTTTCTCGCAATTTCTGGATTGATCCTGTAATAAATCGAACGAGATTCTAAAACTGAATACCTACCCTCCTTTATTAAGACCTTCGTTTAACTAGACTTTTTGTATAGCCGTACTTATATACATAAGGTAGACATTTCGTTCAGTTCCAGAAAAACTAACAGAGTATACTTCAGTAAAAGTATATTATGTTTCCAACATAATTACCTAATATTGAATTACTGAGAGAATAATAGCATAATAAAAATCTGTATTATATCGAATGTTTGGTTATTGTGATTGTGACAGACTATCGAAGACATTGGCATCCATTGATGGTGCAGTACCCGCCAGACTTATATCCTCTCCGTCTGCAGCTTGCAATGCACTCGTAAAATACGCAGGCGTTCGGAAACGCTGGTCCTTGTATCGTTTCTCTTCTTTGTATTATGTGGGACGACTCTGTAAAGATAACAAAAATATGTCTAGAGATTGGCAGTTACATTCAAGACAGGCTTTTGTTTAGTTTGACATTTTAAAATTCGAATTACACGGATCAGCATCAAAATTATGGACGGTACCATAAGTAAAAAAAAATAGTAAATTAAAAATTAAAAAAACCCGACTGCCAAAAAACAACTAAAAAGTTCAAAACAAGAGCACTTTTCAAGCAGTCTGATGCAGTTGGTGGCAATTATTTGTGTTAAATCTTAGATTTTATGCCACCAACTGCATCAGACTGCTTGAAAAGTGCTCTTGTTTTGAACTTTTTAGTTGTTTTTTGGCAGTCGGGTTTTTTTAATTTTTAATTTACTATTTTTATTTTTCACTTTTTAGTTTTTAATGTATGTTTTCGTAATCTTCTTCTTTGTTTGTATATCGTTAATACTTGAAATAAAAACTAAAATCAATAAGTAAGAATTAGCGAGAATTTTTGCTTTGTAAAATAATAGTTTAGGATATATAACGATTTAAAGTTGTTTAAACTTTAAATCGTTATATATCCTAAACTATTATTTTAAATGAAAAATGATAAAAGGAACCTAAAGATGATTTTAAAATACCTATTCAACGACACCCCACTTGACATAGTTCATCAACTTTTTTTTTTTTCATTTTGACAATATGGCGTCTGGTTGTCGCTGTGGTGAATTTTGATTACTGTTATGTCTTTAGTGACACTCGCAAGGTTAAGACGAATTGATTGACGTAAGAATTATCAAAATCGGCCTACACATTTGGTCTCTAGAACGCCACATAGAAACAAACATACATACATACATACATACATACATACATACATACATACATACATACATACATACATACATACATAGACTGATAAACACATTACCCTCCTTTGCGTCTCGCAGTCGGGTAAAAAAAGAATACCTTAAAAATACAAAAAAAAAACAATGTTTTTTATGAACAAAATGATAACCAACCAGCATGTCCTATTTCGGCAGCCGAGGCTACGGTCGCGAAAGCGACGAAGAACACAGCAAAAACCAAGCAAGCCTTCATGACTGAAACCTTTCAGAGTGTTCGGAACTTTGCAAGCATCACCTTATTTATACTAACTCCAACTCGTGTGTAAGTTCTCCGAAACTGTACCACCAGATCAATACACAACGCGACAAACCCAAAAATATATTTTGCTGAGACATCCATTGACGCAAAATTATTCCTGTAAGGTATTTGCAATCTTGTTCAGACGGAAATGGATACCGTAGAAACAGTCTCGTGCAATCAGTCGCTTCGCACTATATGCTAGCACATTAATATTGGATGTGGAGGGAATACCCTGAGTCAATTGCTCCAGCATAGAATTGCAAGTGATACATTCGGTATTCGTCATTCGATTTACCACTATATTTGAAGGAGATTAAGTTGATTATCCTTTGTTGGGATGAATCTTTAAACAGGGCGAAGTTTATTTTATATTGCAGGCGTCAGTTATCATTGTATGTGTTCTTGTTATCTGGTTTAACAGGTAAATATTAAGCTAACAGTGTTTTGTAATAAATATATTTTCCTGTTTAATTGCATTGCAATGTTGTTTGTTTTCAGCGAGTTGTGTAATAGATTTTAGGGAAATGTTATCTCTTAGGAGAACATGTAAGTAGTTTATACAACTTGAACAGGGTATATATCAAGCTAGTTAGTGACTAATTGGTCCTATTGCCACGGTCTTTCTATTGTAACTTGACCTACTTAGGTTTTAAGGACCTGTGCCCATTTTCTAAAAAGCCGGTGAAGTGCAAAGTGCAAACACATTGCTAGATATCGGAGACAAACTTCTGAAGTTAGTTGGTGAGATTTTTTCTTGAATTAAATGAAGTATTCTCGACATACATATTTTGTGTGACGCAGAATCAAACGCAATAAACAAAAGTCTGCCGTCTGAGTAGGTCTTAACGATGTGTTGGCGACGCATAATAATATTGTCTGAAAATCTGAAAAGACTGGTATCCGCGCAATAAAATCCTATCCTGTAGGTTGGTCACCCGCCAATTTGGTGTCGGTGAGGTTGGCACCCCTTTTTTTTGTCTCGTGCTTGTGTTCCGTTCGCAAATATAGTCAGTTGTATCCGCCATTGTTGTGCCTCGAAAATATTAGTTTGTACTAACTGTATTACTGTAATCTGTGCTCAAAAGTTTAATAAATAGTATTTACGTGATTTGCAACTACTTGGATTTTATTTGGCGCCTCAGACCCGCCACAAAGTGGTCATTCGACCCGGATCATGTTCAACACGCCACCGAGGGGCGTCACCACGCGGGCAGCGAAAGCGCGCCAAAAGGAGTTGGAATCTTCGGAGCGCCAGCCGACACATGCATTAGATATGGATCAGAATATTCCTAGCGCAGTCCCCACTGAGGGTAGCAGTATAAAGGCCGAATCGCTGCCGCATGACCGCGCCCACGCCCCACCTAAGAAAACAGATTCATGTAACAGCAGAAGCTCGGTAAAATCGTCATCAAAAACTACAAGATTAAAATTACAGTTGGAAGCCGCACAACAAAAGGCTAAGATACAAATGGAGCTCATAGATAAAACTCTAGAGGCAAAGTTAGCGGAACTCAGCGAAGAGGAGGAACTACAGGAATACAGTTCACAAAACGAAGGAAAAATCCTCCCTTCTAACAACATAGAAAAATGGGTGGAGCACCAGAGCAACCATTTCGAACCATCAATGGAGCAGCAAGCCCCCGAGCATGGCAACAATCTGGGCGAGCCGCAGCAGCCAGTACCGTCATCGACACCGGCGCGACGACACGCGTCCCTCGCGGCAACGATGCAAGTAATTCCGCCCGCGCCAGTGTCAGCGCACACGCCGGCGCATCCGCCGCCGGTACCTGACACCACACTTGCTACGCTGAATCACACTGTTGAAATGTTGACTGGTGCACTAAAGGACATAACCACTACACACACAAATAACGCACCCAACCTTAGGTTACTCAGCCGCCTCAGCACGCCCAAAGATCTACCAGTGTTCGCAGGCGACCCAATGGAATGGCTACAATTCAGACAAGCATATGACGAGTCTACGGAAGTTTGTAAATTCACAGAAAAAGAAAACCTTTGGAGGCTGAGGAAATGCCTGAAGGGTGCAGCGAAGGATGCTGTCACCGCACTGTTCATCAGCGCCACGTCGCCCGATAAGGTTATGTCAACATTAGCACTACGATTCGGAAATCCCGACTGTATCATTTCGAGAATCCTACAGGATCTGAAAAAACTTCAACCGTTAAATCAAGAATATCAAAAAGATATAGTTGCCTTTTCAGTGAAAATACAAAATTATGTAGAATCTGTACGAGCCATAGGACGTGAGGAGTACCTACAGGGTGTCAGTATAGTGCCATTAATTTTGAGCAAACTCCCAACAGTATTGATATCGAAATGGTCAGATTATAGTTATAGCCTGATAGCTGAAGGAAGCAAACCAAGGTTAGTCATTCTATCAGATTTTCTTAACGATGAGGCCATTAAAATATCTAGTACTGCTAGTATTTTCAGTATGGGGCGAAATGATCATCCCAAAAGCAAGTCCTATGACAATACACGTACACACACAGTGTTAGCTCAAGACACTGAGAGTGACACGAAGTGTCAGTTTTGTCGAGTATCGAAACACAAGCTAACAGATTGTAAACAGTTCAAAAAAGCACTGCGGAAGGAACGCTGGCGGCATGTGAAACGTCACGGCGTATGCTATAAATGCCTAGTTTCGCGGCACAATCGAGAAACCTGTTCTGCGCCCGCCTGTGACAAAGATGGCTGCGGCGGAGCGCATCATCGGTTGCTACATTATGTAGTAAACAATCGGCGCGATGATCAAGTTATCGAGGACCACAATACACCGGGAACGTCGAGTAGTCCAACTATAACGTCGAGTACTCCAACGATTACGTCGAGTGCTACTGAAACTGTGACAAACATCAATGCGAGTAATCAAGTGTTGTTAAAAGTGATTCCTGTGAACATTCATGGACCTAATGGAACTATAAGTGCAAATGCTCTGCTAGACGACGGATCCACCGTCTCACTGATAAGCAGTGATCTTGCGTCGCGAGCCGGCCTGCGCGGCCGTCCGGAATGTTTACGTGTGCGTGGTGCATGGTCAGGAAATGAACTTGTGTGCGAATCTACAGTAACGAGTGTTAGCATATCTGATGTAAATAATGAAAATGTTTATGATATTTCTGTACGTAGTGTAACTGAGTTGAATTTGCCTAAACAAAACTTAACTGTTGTTGATTGTAATAAATATCCACATCTATTAAAGTTAAAAAACAAATTAAAATTACAATGTAATATAAATTGTCAGCCTAATATTTTGATAGGGCAAGATAACTATCATCTTTTGTTGCATTCACAAGTATGTTTAGGGAAACCGAATGAACCGTCCGCTGCACTCACACCCCTGGGCTGGTGTATACATGGGGTAGTGCGCGTGCCGCGCGACCGCGCTCTTGACTCCTCTGTCACCCCGGCTACGCTCTTCATCTCTGCAAATAGTGATGGTAACACCGATGCTGAAGAGGCTGTTCGCAAGCTGAGGGACATCCATGATGAGGTTCGTCATTATTTTACTATTGATTCTCTAGGAGTGACAGCTAAGACTCGCCAGAACGTTAATGATGTACAAGCACTAACCCAGTTGCAACAGACAGCAGTCTTGGTTAATGGGGAATGGCAAGTAGGTTTACCATGGAAAGATGAAAACTGCAAACTGCCTGACAGCTACCCTTCAGCTCTGAAAAGGTTAAAAAGCGTTGAAAAGAAGATGTCTATGAACAATGAATACTCTCAGAGGTACGTAGAACGTGTTGATCATTTATTTGTTAATGGTTTTGCTAGAGTGATAGATGACTGCAAGACTTCAGGTAAAGTGTGGTACTTGCCCCATTTTGGGGTACATAACCCCAATAAGAAAAAGCTGCGTTTGGTTTTTGACGCAGCAGCTAAAGCAGATGGTATGTGTCTTAATGATTATTTACATAAGGGTCCCGACCTACTCGCGTCACTGTTTGGCATTATGGTTCGATTCAGGGAGAACAGGATCGCTGTGGCCGGTGACATTAAGGACATGTTCCTTAAAGTAAAAATAAGACCTGAGGATCAAGACGCCCTGAGGTTTCTATGGAGAAGCCATCCCGATCAACAGGTAAAGAAATGTGCAATGAATTCATTAATTTTTGGTGCAAATTGTTCGCCATTCATTGCACAGTTTGTAAAAAACAAGAATGCACTCAGGTTTGCATCTTCGATGCCGGCAGCTGTCACTGCTATCTGTGAGCAGCACTACATGGACGATTATTTAGACAGTCTGTCGGATGAAGAAACTGCCATCGAAATGGTGAGGAACATTATTGAAATCCACAAACAGGGTAATTTCCATATTTGTAATTGGGCGAGCAATAACGTTGCTGTGCTGGATAGTATACCAAAAGAGGCTTTAGGATCTGCTGCCACTGCAGGGTACAGGTTAGATCAGGGTGTTGATCCCACAGGTTTACAGCAGAATGCCAGTGAGCGTACACTCGGCTTGGTCTGGTATCCACGCGACGACACGCTCGGCTTCGACGTTACACTAAAGCGTATCCCGGACGACATAGTACAAGGTAACACAATACCTACTAAAAGAATTTTATTGCAAGTAGTTATGTCTATTTTCGATGTGTTCGGATTTTTAGCTCCGTTTACGATTCAGGGTAAGATATTACTTCAGGATACGTGGCGGTCCAACCTCGACTGGGATGACGTCATAACAGACGAAATATTTCGGAAGTGGAAATCTTGGATTGATTTGTTAAAGGTAATAAATAAAATAAGAATACCTAGATGTTATCAGCTGTCGTCTACGAGCAATGCTATCGACTACGAAAGAGCTACGACGGACGCAAGCGCTACGACAATGTCGCCTAGAGGGGATACGAGCGCTACGACAGCGGGTGGCAGTGCTACGAGCAGGTATGATTATACTAATCTACAGCTACATGTTTTTAGCGATGCGTCAGTTAAAGCAATGTGTGCCGTGGCTTACTGGCGCTGGGAGTGTAATGGAAATATTTGTGTTGCGTTTATAGCTAGCAAGTGCCGAGTTGCACCGGTGAAGCCTACAACAGTACCTCGTTTAGAGCTACAAGCTGCGTTGCTCGCTGCAAGATTAGCGGATACAATTGTCCGCGAGTCTAAATTGTCTCCGACTTGTCGATATTTCTGGTGCGACTCGACAACTGTTTTGCACTGGATCGGCGATAATACTCGTTCATACAAAACGTTTGTTGCAAACCGGTTGGGTGAGATCGACGACTTGACGCGCATCCACGAGTGGCGGTACGTATCATCTAAATTAAATATCGCTGATGTCGCAACCAGGGAGTCTTACGATGCTCATATTTTTCAGTCCGAATGGTTACAAGGGCCTATGTTTCTTAGAGGTGACGAGTCTTCTTGGCCGCCGCATATACTGAAACCTAAAGTGGACATTCAAATGGAATGTATCAACATAGTAACGAATGGTTACAAAAACATAAGTCACTTACCTATTCCTGATCCTGAGCGATTCTCTTCATGGTTGCGGTTGAAGCGTGCTACTTGTGCTGTGTTGAGTTTCATTAGTAGGTGTAGGAAACAGACGGGTGAAATTGACTGTGACTTAATGGATCGAGCGGAGTTGTTGTTGCTGAAGCACGCACAGGCGGAGTCTTTCTTTGAAGAGATTGCAGTTTTAGGTAAAAATAAAATAATTGATAAAAGTAGTAAACTACTTACCTTATCTCCGATCCTGGACGAGAATGGTCTTCTTCGCGTTGGTGGCCGCATCGATGCTGCGTTGGACATCTCCCCTGAAACAAAAAGGCCTATTATCCTAGACGGGGGTCACCAGGTGGCTCGGCTGTTGGTGAAGTATTATCACACTAAGTGTGCACATGGTAACCAGGAAACCATAGTTAATAATCTGAGAGAAAAATACTGGATTATCAGGTTACGTCCCACGGTAAAGTATATTGCTTCTAGGTGCATGCTTTGTAGAATTAGGAAGGCTACGCCTAAAATACCTGTAATGGGCAATTTGCCTACAGCGCGAATGGCGCATCACCACAGGCCATTTACACATTGCGGCCTAGACTTGTTTGGACCCATGGAGATCACAGAGGGCAGGCGGCGCATGAAGCGGTACGGCGTACTTTTTACTTGCTTGACGGTAAGGGCGATCCACTTAGAGATCGTACACTCCTTAACTTCTGACTCATTAATCATGGCGCTTAGGCGGATGGCGGCGCGACGTGGTTGGCCACAGCAGCTATACTCCGATAACGGGACTAATCTCCGAGGTGCCGATGCTGAACTTAAAAAGTCTTTAAAGGACGTGGACTACGATAGCCTGAAAAACGAAGCCGTGAACAATGGTACGAAGTGGAATTTTATTCCCCCTCTCAGTCCCCATTGGGGTGGAGCATGGGAGAGGTTGATACGGAGCGTCAAAACTTCGTTAAAGGTAATCTTAAAGGAGCGGGCGCCGAAGGACGAAGTTTTGAGAACACTCTTGGCGGAGGTAGAACATGTGGTCAACAGTCGCCCTTTAACTCACGTATCCGTGGAGCCAGGTAGTTCCTCATCTTTGACACCTAATCACTTTCTAATAGGTACTGCTTCGAACTTACCTGTCCTAGGGTCTTTTGATGACTCAGACCTGTATCTGCGTAAGCAATGGCGTACAGCGCAGCGGTTAACGGATATGTTTTGGCGACGATGGGTGAAAGAGTTTTTACCTGAACTGCTGCCAAGGAAAAAATGGCACAGCCATCAGAAGCCATTGCAAGTAGGTGATATAGTTCTTATTGTTGATCCGGATTCTCCTAGAAATGTCTGGCCGAAGGGGGTAATTCAGTCTACTTACCCGGGAAAGGACGGAAGAGTAAGAGTAGTGGAAGTCAAAACTAAGTCGGGAGTCCTGAGGCGGTCCGCGGCGCGCGTCGCTCCCATCCCAATGGTAGATGAGTGCTGAGCCAGCACTGGGGTGGAGAGTGTTGGCGACGCATAATAATATTGTCTGAAAATCTGAAAAGACTGGTATCCGCGCAATAAAATCCTATCCTGTAGGTTGGTCACCCGCCAATTTGGTGTCGGTGAGGTTGGCACCCCTTTTTTTTGTCTCGTGCTTGTGTTCCGTTCGCAAATATAGTCAGTTGTATCCGCCATTGTTGTGCCTCGAAAATATTAGTTTGTACTAACTGTATTACTGTAATCTGTGCTCAAAAGTTTAATAAATAGTATTTACGTGATTTGCAACTACTTGGATTTTATTTGGCGCCTCAGACCCGCCACACGATGTTCGTGGGCGGTATCTTTATCTACAAATTGGCAAAACTGTTATCTACAGTAAAAGTACTTACCTACCTTCATTTTTTATAAAACAAAAGAAGAAATAATATAAAATTCTCTTTTGATACAACAAGCGTACGTCACAAAGTGTCTAAAACATTTTATCTTTATCTTATTATTTACTAGCTTTTGCCCGCGACTTTGTCCGCGTTTCCGTCGTTTTTCGTAAAAAAGTAGCGTATGTCCTTCCTCACGGTTCAATGGTTTTGATGTAACAGACAGATTAACTTTCGTATTTTAGTAGGGAAATATAATATGTCAATCCACAATACTGTTGAAAAATATCGCAATAAGGAACCGCAGAATATTATTATTAATAGCTGTCGCCCGCGACTCCATCAGCGTGTAACTCCTTGTGTGTAATACAATCAGAAAGCTCCGAACTGCTGAGCTATCGGGAGTTACACGTGTTATTGTGAGTCAACCATAAAAGATAGACAAATGCTGTTGTGGGATATTTTTAAGATAATTTTATGTAGAACATTTCCGTCATACATAATTTCTATGTAGCTTTAACCATTAAGGCAGCACATGCGACGGAAGCTTAAAAAATGGAGTAACTTCTCCCGTTTTCCCAACATTTCCCTTCACTGCTCTGCTCCTATTGATTGTAGCGTGATGAAAAGTATACTATAACCTGCCTAGGAGTATGAAGAATAATTGTACTAAGTTTCGTTAAAATCCGTCGAGTAGTTTTTGTTTCTATAAGGAACATACAGACAGACAGACAAAAATTTTACTGATTGCATTTTTGGCATCAGTATCGATCACTAATCACGCCCTGGTAGTTATTTTGATAATATATTTCATGTACAGAATTGACTTGTCTACAGATTTATTATAAGTAGGACATAGATTATCATTATTCAGTTTTCTTTGTTTAACAGTGGGTTTTTCTGCAAAAGACAGAATTAAAGGAAGTACGGTAAACGCCTCGGGCTCAGAATAAACTACCCCTGTACTAAATTACGAAACATGCCATTCTATGATAATGATAAATGATATTTATTTTGTAAATAGGTTAAAAATAACACTTTTACACGTCAAAACATTTTTTTAAGCTAGATGAGTTCGGTGTTTCCTATATGACTACCTTTGAGAAGAAACACCGAAACAAACTCAAAGGTTGATGTCTCTTTTAAAGTCCAGACAATTAAGATAAATTGTGTAAGAACCATGCAGGTTAGTCTGAAATGGCCTTTAGAGGAAAGAGCCATACAGATTTGAGTGGACCTGACCTGACTGTGCACGCATGTGCCGGGTATCGTGGTAGCTCAACCCAGACTTAGGGAGCTCAACGACCCGACGAACATTACCATCAGAGAGGACATTTGGGTAGGCCCCCTAAAGTACTCAAACTGTCAGACTGAACTTGAGATCTATAACAGTAACATAATAACCCACATAGTACTCACATTTACAATAATTATAATCAATATATTATCATTATTATCACATTCAATGTCATTTTGTATATAAATTGTTTCAAAAGGAAACATTCAATGTCAAAGTGTATATAGAAAAAATTATAAAATCAAATAAAAGAGCTGCCAAGCAAAATTCATCTGTGACGTTCTGTTATAATAAAATATTTTTTTCCTGCTTTAAAGGCGCTTTTAATAAAATTAAGTTTTTTTAAAAAGATTTTGCAAAGCTATGTACCTATGTTGCTGATTATATTAAAGATCATAATGAATATTGAAATGACGGCTGCGCTGTATGGAAGATTAAATTAGAAAAAAACCCGACACATAATACAAAGTAAAAAGTAAAACAGCCTTCAAAAAAAATTATTGGCGATGCTTTTGATTTTTGATTTAGTTTGATTCGACACCGACTTTCGAAACTGGTTCACACAATATTATTGGAATATTTTTGAAGACCGTTTTTAGGGTTTCGTACCCAAAGGGTAAAAACGGAACCCTATTACTGAGACTTCGTTGTCCGTCTGTCCGTCTGTCTGTCTGTCTGTGGGTCTCCAGGCTGTATCTCATGAACCGTGATAGCTAGACAGTTGAAATTTTCACAGATGATGTATTTCTATTGCCGTTATAAATAACAAGTACTACAAACAGAATAACATAAATATTTAAGGGGGGCTCCCATATAACAAACGTGATTTTTTTGCTCGTTTTTGCTCGATATTTATAACGGCACCAGGTAGACGCTTGGAATACTTACAGAATATTTAATTATATATTCACTTTAAAAATAAATAATTAAATTAAAATGAAAAAAATATTTAAGGGGGGTTCCATACCTAGAACATACATGATTTTTTTCCTGTTTTTATAGATTATGGTACGGAACCCTTCGTGCGCGAGTCCGGCTCGCACTTGGCCGGTTTTTTATTGTAACTAAGACTGTGATTCGATACCTAATTCTATACCTACTTACTACAGTCACCAAGAAAATACAATATCATTTATGAAAGGAGCAAGGGTAAACAACAATAACGGCTGAGGCAATATCAAATCTTCTTTTCATTGGAGGAATTGTAATTTTTCTAAGTGCTTGCCAGTAGAGAAACAATATCCGCGCCGCGGATAACTGGGGACACAGAACACAGGCCCGGCCCGGAGTTGGTAAATGGGGTGAACGTTATGGGGAAAAGATTAGTTAATTTCTTTCTTTCTTTATTTCTAGTTGTGTTTTCAAATTAAAAAGCTTCTCAGGTTTCAGTCTTTTATGGGTTTCGTGTTTCCCAGTTAAGAATATTCTCATGATGTGTCTTTTATTCTTACTTAAAAAATAAACGTTGAACACTAGGGATTTCCCCTGTATCGTGGGTCCGTTTACAAACACAAATCTGACAGACACAAATAACCAATATTTATGCAACTTTGTATTTAACACGAAATAATTGCATAGTGCAGGCAATGAGTTAAAGCCACAAAAATAGGGCCTATTTGAGTCTTGCCTTAGCCTTACAATGTGCATTTTAAATACCGCCCTGTATCCGGCTAAACAACTTCATTTATCAACAGCTTGCTAACGCAACTTCAGCACCAAAAAACAGACGAGAAATGCGTCAAAGCGACATAAAATAAGCCATAAAAGCGCAGTCGCTCTTAAGGACCGCATCGAGCAATTTCGAGTCCCGCCCTGTAGTCAAGTCGACAACTTAATTTATCAACAGCTTGTTACTGCCTTTCTGGTGGGCACTGAGCAATAGTTTAGTGGCGAGATGTCGCCTTATATTGCTCTGCTTACGGCGTATAACGAAATTGTATGCAGTGCTCCTGTATTATATCTTTTTGCCATTAACTTTGGCTCAGTTTTATTTAAAGTCTTTATTGTTCGATTTTTTTGCTTCTGTCGTCTGACCCAGATTGATTAATTAGATTATTAACGTATAAGAAATTAATATTTTTGTTGAATTTGTCTGTATATCGGCTTATATTCTATGGCCAAGCAGTCTAAATTACATGAATAGTTAAGGTTTTACTTAAACTTTTAATTTGAAAAATATTTGCCTTAAATACTTCATTACTGTACCGAAAATTCCCCGTCCGGATTTATCGCGTTCACAAAATTTCACCAAGTTAATTTACAAAACGCAAAATGGGTAAACTACCATACAAAGGCTTCGAGATAAGTTCTAAAGAATCTGAATGGAGGTGTGGAAGTATCTAAATAATTTCATTTTACGTTTCACCTCACATATTCAAGAGACCCGGGCCGAAGCGTTGACATTCTTTATTTTTGGAACACTCGCCTAAAGGTTATAACGGGTAACTTTCTGATGTTTAATGCGGCGTAGCTCGCCTAAATAATAACAACGTGTAACACGGTCAGCTCCGAAACAATGGGTGGACGCTTTTCAGTTTTTACGTCCTTCATTTCACGTCACGTTATTCCGCTTTCCTCGTGTTTATTTCTGGCGTAATTTTTACATACATGAGTAAAACAGTTCAGTCTACCGACAGATTTTATAAGGTTTTACTGGCGTATTTTTTTTTTTTATTTCAATAAATGTCCGAGACAGGACATTTTTTGCCTTTATCGGAAGAATCACGCGAGCCAAGGGACAAACTTAGCACATAAAGAAAGACCCGAAGCAATCCCTCAGGATATCGTGCCTATATTTTATCTTGATCTGTCGTTACTCCAAAACAACAGATTTTCAAAGAAACCAATTAAAAACGGTGTTTGGACAAACGTGAATAATTCTTCGCAAACAAAATTTATTTTAACAAATATTTTTGGAAATATCTTTTCTATTTCGGGTCTCATCTCGAAAGCAAACACCCAGTCGGTTCGGAAACACAATTTAAGTTCGTCAACAGCCGGTTTCAGTGGCAGTGCTCCGAGGCACAACTTATTTATATAGGAGAGTACAGTTTGGTTCGATAGCTGAGAGTCTAACTTAGTTGAATCAGGCGTTAGGTGCTTTGCGAAAACTCATTTATTATCAACGAAGAACTAAGACCTCTTAAATTCTATAACAATATTTTGTATAATATTATTATTCCGAAGTTTGTGGAAAGGTTTATCTTTTCCTTCAGGAGTTAGTAACAATTTGTGTCGCATTTTAAAAATAAAGGCCCTACTTGCGAGTTTGGCTTACACAAATCGTGATCGCAAACTTTCTGGCCCAGAATACTTTACAGGTTGAACGCCGAAAATACGAGCAAAGTTCAAAAGAAAGATTGGAATGCGTAATTAAAGGGAACACCAGTGATTTACTAAATGATGTCCATTAAAGTAGGGGCTGAGGAAATGGCCACACGCCTTGCCAAAGAGAGGGGCGAGGGGGGAGTTGTGAACCAGTTCTGACGACCTCATCACGGTTTCCTTCCTACAAATGAGTAAAGCGAGGGTCTGTGCGTAATGTGTTCAGCTTTCAAGGATACCCCGTTCCGCTAATTCTGGGGATTGACGAGAAATGTTATTTTTTCTTGAACAAGGAAGGTAGAGAGCCCTCAATAAGAAAATGTAAGACATGTTTCATTTAGCGAAGTTAGTTGAGGATAAAATAGTTCGGTATAAAGAAAATAATTTGAGCTATAGGTACTTATAGCTCCAAAAGTTTTTCTTGGGTGTTTTATTATAAACCTAGAAACAATGTCTTTTGTAAAGCTAAATTGAGTTATTGTCGTAAATCCCAAAGCAATAAAATAAAGGAACAAAACCTGTCTCGATAACAGTTTGATTAATCAAATTAACTGCAATATAATGAGGTTTACGATTGTACAGTTGACTGAGTTCATTCAATATGTGACGAATGCAGCGGATTGACGCACATTATCGTCAGGTCAGTGAGCATGTAAGTGAAATATCTGATAAAATGGAACCAAGACATTAAATGAAATTAATTGAATAGCATAAAGCAGTACACGAACAGACGTAGACTGATTTGAAGAAATAAATACAAGTTAAAATCAAATCATTTTTCAAATGGAGGGTTAGGAATAGGATCCTTTTAATCTAGATAAGTCGTCAGATAGGAAGAAATTGTCTGTTTCAAGAACAACAGATAAATAAGTAGTTTACTGCATGTTACTAGGTATAACATAAAACTGCAATCAGAAATAAAACATTGTCGTTTGTACGCTGCGGCTGCAATTCATCAATATATTACCACAGTGGAAAGGTAAAGGGCGATGACAACAGAAGAAATGTTCCCCGTAATATCGGCCTTAGACGACAAAGAGGCAATCGATCACGCCGCTTCCACCTGGGCAGAGGCAGCAATCCGAATGCGTGATACGCGTTAACTACCGTCGAATCACCACATCTAACACCGAATTTTCAACTTTATTACTCTCTTCTCTGAGTCTATTTTCTATTGTGTCATTAGTTATAGGCGTGGAACCAACATTTCACACGATTCGTTTTGTCTGCTCTCTTGGTTCCCGGCCCAGGTAATGGTTCCTGTAATATTGGCGTAATATTTCTCGACGATAGCATTTGTTATCAACGTAGTAACGATGTCGTTTTTATCCGTATTCTCTTTCTGCATAATTTGGGAGATCTGTTCGGTTTTTGGTTTACATAGCAAATGGATTAGGTTAGTGAGCTATGTCAATCGTTGTAAAAAACAAACAAACCGACGAATTGAGAACCTTTTTTTGAAGTCGGTAAAAAAATGTGCGCCGAATGAAACTAAGACATCAGAGTAATTATGTGTGTGTTAGTTTACGAAAAACAGTTTGCAAGTATGCTGTCGTGTAATTAGAAAAATATTTGTTGAGAACATTAGTGATTGCTAAGCATAGTACTTATTTGCCAAAAGAATGGCATTTTCAGAATAATGGAAAAGCTATTTGAGGGCAAAAAAACTTTATTTACGATGTTATTACTATTTATTTACGTCTGTTAACACATAAAATTATGATAAACTAAATGATAAACACGATGTAATTCAAACTCTGATATTTTTAACGAAAACGCTGTTACCAAAAAACTTTTATATTCATATTTGAGCGTAGAACAGTCACGTTGAAACGCCCCATCAATTTTTAATACGGGCTTAGCCTAATATTTTATTAAAGTGTTAGTAGAATTTGTATGAAGAATGAGTAAGCCCAAAGTGAAGTAGATCGTAAAGCCTTAATGCGGTTAAAAAGCTATTATTACATAGTTTGTAGTTAAGTTTTATGGTTTTCATAGACGTTATAGCTTGTAGGCTTGGTTGAACCAATGGTGTTTACTGCTAAGATAACGCAGAAACTGAAAATTCTGTTACTGAAAACTTTAGACTATTACCTCTATTACAGTTAGCAATGGATGGGCTATTTCAGTACACACTATATTATTATCTGTGATACCTAAAGAAAACTAAGCTGAGAATTAGTTGGATAGCAATCCTAGAACAACGATGAGAATATATGTATTTAGTAGAAAAATAATGTAGCATTCGCTTCATATTGGAACACAAAAAGCATTTTTATAGATGAAAACACAGTTCATAAGGAGGAATGTGGTAGATAAAATAATGATCGTGAATTGTTTTAAAGTCGTCAAAAAAACGACAAATATAACATACATATCAATATCTGCTATTAAGCAAGTAACCTTCAATTCAACGCTAGATCCAAAAAACCAAAAGAGTGTTTGCGTACCAAGCAATAACATAAAAATCTGCACACACACAGCTATAAATTATTCATAGGCAATTAAAAACAAGACGTTCGGTAAACTTGTTCCGATCTCAACAATGTAAAACAACAATTATAATTTAATGGAATCGAGGGAGTTATAAATTGTTGTGAATTGATTTAGGCCGAATTTCCCTTTCGTTCGGGAACATTAATCAACCGTCTCCATTCACTATTCTAGTACACCCACGCGACAAATATTCACAATGCTTCAACGAAGATGTAATTGTATAAATATTGGGTACTAGAAGTGTTTCTTTCATATCTTTTTTTTTGTGTGATTGAGTGGCAAATTAACTCAGCAGTCCTCCTAATGGTAGGTTTCCGCCCCCTTTGACTGACACTAATGTGACACAGTTGATTTTCTATTGTTACCGACCTGAATCAAGTTGATTGTCAGACGAGCTATTATGGACAGTAGTAGGCATCGTAGGTGTATCGTCCACCCTAAATACCTACTAAGTTGAGATGTCTCATGTGCCTGTAATTACACCAGCCGGCCTAGCATGACCACGATAGAAACGGGTTTTGTCTACATAGAAATAGACAAAGTGACAGATTGTAGAAACATTTCTACCGTTTCATTCATAAAACGTGGAAATGTTTCTACAATCTGTCACTTTGTCTATTTCTATGTAGACAAAACCCGTTTCTATCGTGGTCATGCTAGGCCGGCTGCACAACACAGCACTGCTCCTTAGCGGCAGTTAAAGGTATGGTGATACCTCCCCGGACAAACTCTTTTACAAAGAGTACTACTAGGTACATTATTATGTACATTATACATTGACAACATTATTTTTTGTTTATGCAAAAACCAAAAAGGAGCATTGTATTCTTCATTATGAACATTTTTTACAATGGAACTAACACTTAAATTGCCAAAAGCAGCTAATCCATATATTTTGCCGATTTATGTGAACACAAATGCATGTAGCAGCTGATTTTAGCGTAATAAAGTAGGTGGTATTTAAATTGTTAATGCTATGCGCCAAAATAGAGGGAGTAATTGAGTGATTGCACGGAAATAATACAATTTAACATGAAAAATAATAAATATTTTAAACTGTTCGCGCAAATCCCACAAAACTAAACGTCGATTTTCATTTAAAACTCATTCCAGTGGTTTTATACGTAATGCATTGGCCAGTAGATTAGACGGGCTTCGATGTAGGGGCGAAGCAGTCATTATTGGACTATCAGTAGCGCGTCAATTAGTCGGGATGGGATCAGCCCTTGGCCTGATTAATGAAACGTGGCACCCACTCGAGCCGCATTCACGCGATCCGAGATAGGACGGCCTTATTGTCGCGTTTGCAGTGTAAATTGTACTTAATGAGTGGGTAGAATTGATACTTGATAGTGTTGAACTTGATGAAGAGATAGTTACCTATATGTGAGACTGCATTTTAAGAGTAGCATTTAATGTTTAAAATAATTTTGAGCAAAATAATAGGTACTGAGTTTGATTTGAAATCACTTTTTTAACACATTGTAAAAATAATTATATTAAGTATAATTATGACTAATATCACTAATTCATTTTCTACAACAGGAAACAACTTTCTGAAATATACTTGAGCACAAAAAGTACAAGAACAATTAATTACGCTGGAAGGAGTATTTAGCATTGTCCTGTAATATACAACACAAAGAATAACAAAACGAATTTATTAACATCTACAGACAATGTTATTCAAGTTTCCATTTACATATTTGAATAGCAATATTATTTATTCAAGTGGATTTGTATCAAAAATAATTAAGTTATCTGAAAGCGATATTATGCTCTTTATAATTCATTCATCCATTCGTGAGTCTTGAAAGAGCCTTTGAAATGAAATGATAATGAAATTTAAGCTCGTCTTTCCTCATTCAACTACCGAATACTAATAAAATCATTCTATTGAAACTGTTACAAAATCAATTATCGGGTGTCTTGGAGGCTTCGCTAAGAACGGGAGCAAGGAACATGGAACTGCACTTCATTCAATTTTATATTCGACTTTTCTATTCGCCTATTAAATGATTCCTAGGCATTCGATCAGATTCGATCTGGAGTAGGTTTCAAAGTGTCCGCATCGGTTATTAATGGAAGTTCAAGAACTAGTTTAAAAATAAAGCTGAATGCAGATGCAAATGCTGATGCAGCAGAAATGTATGACCGATTCTCAGTCTGAAATTTTTTTTTTGTTCGGTGAATGTGAATTTAAAGGAGATGTTTTTTTTCAAATATTAGCATAATGGCTTTATATACTGCAGAAACTGTAGCACATGTACAAAGTTCTGAGCCCCACTATTAGTTCACAAGTACAGTAGGGTCATGTATTAGGTAGTTCAGACAGGGAAGTACGCACAAATCTTTGCAGGCGTTAGTTGGTTTGAAATAGAAGCTTATTCGCGTCTTTTGGATAAAAGGATTAGGCAACAATAATAGTGTGGATAATATTAGTAAATATTGTGGATAATATTACTCACATATTAATAGGGTTGTATTACAAAACCAAACTCAAGACATTACTTAAAACTATTAGTTTCAACGAATCAAATGGCATTAAATCTATGCTCAAGGCGAGATTTGTGCTTGAGTATCGTTCTGCAATACGAGCCACTCATAGCATAGCACAGCATAATCGGCCCATAATGTTCCCACTGCTGCGACACAGGCCTCCTCTGTGAGAGGGAGTGGGCCGTAGTCCACCACGCGGGCCCAGTGCGGGTTGGTGGACGTCACATGTCTTCGAATTTTTGGTTCTAGGACATGCTGTGGTTTCCTGACGATGTTTTCCTTCATCATTTTTAATTACAATGTTTTCCTTGTTTTTCAAAGTCGAAGGAAAGTCGGAAGCAGAGTTTCATCTTCCGTCTTCGATTGTTTTCTAATACAAAAACCCAAAGAAACAATCGAAGACGGGAGATTAAACTCTCTTCTGTGGTTTGATCTTACGGCCCTTAGACCCAAGTTCACCCACAATGAAATAACCAATGTTTTCCTAATCGGTTCGGTTACAGTAGAATACAGTCGTTTAACCACGAGGCGGCAATTTTCGTGTTCATCACTTTTATTTCAACCTCGATCTTGTAACCGAGCGTTATATGAATGAAAGACCGAATGATATAATACAGTTAATTATGATTGGTAGCAATACACGTAATAAACCGTACAAAATATGAACATTTTAAAATGGTTTCATTAAGAGATTACCCTTCGGAAATTAAGTCCCGGTTAAGTACTAATCGGGATGTTAAACTACTGTTTAATCGGTCGATTAGCTTTGGTGAACATGAAAAGTCATGATAAACAGCTGTTTTCAATTTATCGGACTGTTTTCTTGTTGGTGAACTTAGGGCCAAGTTCACCGACAAGATAACAGTCCGTTATTTTGAAAACGGCTGTTTCATATCATATCATCATATCTTTTTCTATACAAAAAGTCATGTTAACCGACCGTTTTCAATTTATCGGACTGTTATCTTGTCAGTGAACTGAGGCCTTAGCCCTAGTGTGGCAAAGGACAACTGTTGTTTCAGTAAATGAGCTGGCAATATTATCAACTTGTAACTCACCGAGCCAAACGTGGTTTGGTGTTGTTGGCACTGATCGCGGTTTAGTAAGATGTTGTAATACGTACAGTATTCCCAAACTAATAATGCGCATGCAGATCTTCGCTAATTGTCGTATTCCCGGAAACACCGAATCATTGCAACGTATGAGCCCTAAATTATGCATGAAGAAAATGCACTTAACCACTCTATATACTTTTTTTTTCTATATACTTTTTTGTTTCCGGGAATACGACAATTAGCGAAGATCTGCATGCGCATTGTTAATTTGGGAATACTGTACATTTCTGTTTGTCCAATGAGACATACCTAAATTCTTAGTAGGTATTTGTGAGAGAACCACCGGATAGATTTATACAGGGTGTAACATAGATTGTACCGCAAGAAGTGGTTCAACGGTAACAGGGCCATGGAGGACCTCAATGCCTGCTTTAGTTGTCGTGTCCTGCTTCAGTTGATCAACCTCTGATACCTACACCCTGTATTAACCAATCTGTCCTGTTACATTAGTAACCTCAAAATACTGCTGTGCTGTGTTGTGCGTGCACAACTCAAGCCTCACATTCACTTTGACGTTTGATGTGGTGAGCAATAGACATGTACCCGCGTGTGGGGCATGATTTTTGTTCGGAACTGCTTGTCTAGGGACATATAGGTCAATGTCAAATAAAAGAATTTGACAGCATCAAAAGTGATGATCGTAGACATTTTAAAGTTGTGAATGTTTACTATTTTGTTACACGTCATAAAAATAAATTAAAATTCTGTGTTAAAAAACTTGTTTTACCTAAGTCTATTTATCCATATTGTGTCCAGATATAAGATGTTTTCAATTAGACCCAAAAGCCTCCAAAAATAAAGACCAAAGCGCTTACAACAAAATTAACAATTTTAATAAACCCAAAACTATCTTAATAAGGGGAAAACAATGATAAAACTGACATAATCAGTTGGGAACAGTCGCTCTAAGTCGCGACCGAGTCCATAAGAAAGGACTCCCTATTATAAGAAAGGACGGCTGTTAAGAAGCATAGACATTATTATGCACAGGATACGAAACACAGTCGTTCTCGTCTTACCATGAACTATAGCCAGAATACGCACGCACGGCTTCTGAAACCTCATTTAATTTAAATCGGCTGTTAACATTCTGTCACCGTTGAGAATCATTTACCGAAAAGACAACAGCCAATCAAAGCAATTGACATGAGGTTAACGGAAAATTAAAAATTAAATGTGCATTCGGGTGTGTCTGTAACATAGTCTTGTCAGTTTGACTCAGTGTTATTTATTTTTATTTTTTTTAATGGCCTCTAGCAGTTGGCTTCTAACAGCCGTCACTGCTTAATGCGGACTTCTGGTGAGGACTTACAAATGCCTCCAGCCAAGCTTAAAACTAAATAAAACTACAAACTAAGCGACCACACGCTAAGGGCACCCCCTACTGGGGTACGGGCCTCGGCTTAGGGCGTCTTTGGGGGGAGGGCAACTAGAGGGAGGGACTACTAGCTGGATCGGTTCATTATTTTGGGACGAATTTAAATCTACAGGCTCAGCGCGGGCTGGCTCGAGCAAGGGCCGATTTGGGGTCTGAGTCATACTCGGCGGCTGACTCGGGTCATGATGGGGACGTCGCGACGGGCCTCGTCGGCGAGGTCGAAATGAATTTGACTCAGTGTTAGACAACGACAGCACTATAAGTGGAATTAGATAAGGAATGGAGTGGGTGCGCTATGTTACAACGAAAACCATTACAACGAATCACGGAACAACGAATGTACGCGACAACGAATCACGTAACAACGAATGTACGTGATAACGAATCACGAAATAACGAGTATATCACCCTCCCTTAATCTGTGAGCGGTGGTTCCTATACATTTTCTATGAGATTGTATGAAGGTACTGTTCCGAGCACGGCGACACTGTCGCCTGTCGCCTCCAGTATATGTGTTCTGTGCCGCTGCCGTCGGTCACTGTCGCCGGCGTCGGAATTATACCTTACAGTAATTATCCTACATTTTTAAAATTTTCGAGCGTCAGGCGTCCTGTGGTTAGTAATGTCTATGCGACGAAGTTAACCCAAAAATGTTTGCTTTGCCTTCAGGAAATGAAAGTTTGGTCGACAGTACGTACAGTCGTACAGTTCCTTGGTTGGTGGCGGGGGGTTAAGAAATCCTTTTATATTCTGATATTTTTATATATTAATACTACAGGAATTCGTACTATTCGCTATGCTAGTTATTTTTGTTGTCATCGATTTTTA
The DNA here is from genome assembly GCA_948465475.1 of Thalpophila matura. Classification (NCBI taxonomy): domain Eukaryota; kingdom Metazoa; phylum Arthropoda; class Insecta; order Lepidoptera; family Noctuidae; genus Thalpophila; species Thalpophila matura. The sequence continues at coordinate 5,003,329 of OX419183.1, read as the reverse complement.
CGCTTTATTTTATTTATTTGGATTAACTGTAACTCAAAAGTTACAGTTAATCCAAATAAATAAAGCAAAAATTAAAAAAAAAGGTAATTATGTGATTACCTTATCAAAATAAGGTACATAATACATAATTACCTTTCTATTTTAATAAATAAGTACCATTTCTACTATGAAATATCAGATCAACCCATTTTTGTAAAAACAAGTATCACGCAAGACTCTATTAGCTGTTGTGTAGTCGGAAAAATAACTTAACAAATCATTGAGTGACACGAAATCAAAAGAAAAACGAGTAACAATAGAAAACGAATCCTTTTTCAGCAAACCAAGCAAAACTTCAACCACATCTTTAATTAAACAGCCAGCGCCACCATTTAATATCGGTTAGGTTGATCTCAAATGGCTGGGTTTAATATAACGTGGTGGAGCGTTTTTTTCTCGACGTTAATTCAATCCGTATCCGAGCCGTCACAACGACTCCGGATAATTGACGCGCCGTAACGGTTCGGACGGGCGGACCGTGCACATTGGCTGTAATAAAATGCAGCGTAATGTTGGGATGTTAGGATCTTTCGTGGCCTTTTATTGGGGAAAAATCTTTTTTGTTATTCTATTTTTGAATTTTGTGCTCTTCTTTTGTTTTGAATTTGTTTGAGGTGAGTGTCAACCACAGAAATCTAAATAAAGTCAATAGAAGCCGCAGAGACGCGTGACCTTGTGAATAAAAATGTAGATGACATTTCTATTGACTTATAATTTTTTTTTTTTAATAAAACGTTGCCCCACACTAGGATTTCTTCTGTGTCGTGGGTGCGTTTACAAACACAAATTTCACATACACAAACAGTAGGGAGATAAAGTAAGTCTTGTGCTAAAGTTGCTTTCGAAAAAGCGGTAATGAAAACACACTAACACATTGTTATTGCTGAAACGTGGCTGAAACCAACTATTTCACCAATATTTATGTCACAAAGACATTCATTACTCACCGATGGCCTAGCAGTAGTCAGGTAAAAATAACTACACGAAAAACATAACAATCTTTTGACAAATCGCCGAGTTGTTCACGGCGAATGTGTACGGCGCACAATATTATCGGCACGGACGTAGGGATGGCTACGTGATCAATTGCCTTGACACCACCGCCCTTTTGTCAAGGAAACAATAAGCGCGAATGTCTTCAAATAGATCCGCAGATATCTCACAGTTGGTGTGAGTGTTCATTCATTAAGTACAGTCCTTTGAAAAATGAGGGGTGTTATAAGTTTGGCGGCGATGTCTGTCTGTGGCGTCGTAGCTCCCAAACGGATGGACCAATTTCATTGTATCTCTCCATCTGTCACATTTAAAAAATCCGCCTCATTCAGGTCGAAATCAATTTTATTGTGTCTGTCAGTGCGACAGACGAACGAATGTAATTGTAGTTGTATTATAGTTTCAAAATTGAATTTAATGACAAGTTAAAGCTCCGACACATTTGTAAAAGAAGTTGTTGTTAACTTAACAATTTTTTAACCTTAAAAATGTTGTTTATTTGTGTTAGATAGTTTAGTGTGTTTGCGTAAGACTAAATGTAATTATTTAAATAATGATGATACCAAGTAGAATACACTATTTCGTTATTCAAACTGCATCAGACACAAGGGGAAAAAATCACACATCATTACCATTTTATCATGCAAAAATATTTTGAATTCAGGCCTTTCCGTAATGTGCAAGCTTATAGGCGAATTATATGTGGGACGACCCCCACGGTAATGGATCTCATGAATTTGATAATGGCGTAGTAAGAAATCCGGGTACGTATTTCAGAGAATGCACTCTTTCCTGACTCAATTTCAAGGGGTTTCTATGCACTGTCTTCCTATCCTTTCTTTTAACTAAACCAAAAAAAAGACCAGCCAAGTACTAGTGCACTAGGGCTTCCGTTTCGGTTGTACCTATGGGCGCCTGGGTGTACTAGACCTATAGGTCTAGTACACCCATTGTATTTTCTGAAGGGTTAGGCAGAGTTGTAGGTATACCTACAACTCTGCCTAACCCTTCAGAAAATACAATCGTGACGTTATGTTATGCTGTACTTTAACAAAAATATCGTTCTTTTAACATTGATTCAAAAGCCCAAATCTCGTAAATAGAAATGTTCAAAATATAGTTCGGATTTAGTTATAATCTCACTCAATGTCATATAAAAAGCGACATAATTATGTCACAAATGGTGTTCATATACTAAATGACAACGTTATAAGAGAATACCATTTGTGACATTACGACATTGAGATTAGATCGGAACCATATCGGAACTAAGTATGTATATTTTGAACATTTTTATTTACGAAAATTGGGCTTTAGATTGCCTATTCAGGAAATACAAATAGTGTAGATATGATCAAGTGCCGCGGATAAGGGGGAGTACCTAATAAACAAGGACGGTCAACACTTTACCGTAATGTAGGTAGATATATGTGTGTGTTATTGACACTAAAATGAGTTTTTTCCTTATAATACAAGGTGCGGTTCAACGATTTATAACTTACTAGCTTCCGCCCGCAGTTTCACACGCGTTTTAGCATAAAAAGTAGCCTATGTGTTATTCTGATGTACTTTTAAGTTATATTACTTACTGTAAAGTTTCATCAAAATCTGTTCTGTAGTTTTTGCGTGAAAGAGTAACAAACATCCATACATCCACACAAACTTTCGCGTTTATAATACGAGTATGACAGCGTCTTAAGAGAATACCATTTGTGACATACTGACATTGAGAGTAGATCGGAACCAAATCGGAACTATACATATGTATATTTTGAACATTTTTATTTACGAAAATTGGGCTTCAGATTGCCTATTCAAGAAATACAAATAGTGTATTATCAAGTGCCGCGGATAAGGGGGAGTACCTAACAAACAAGGACGGTCAATACTTTACTTTATCGTAATGTAGGTACCTATGTGTGTGTTATTGACACTAAAATGAGTTTTTCCTTAAACAAGGTGCGGTTCAACGATTTACAACTTTTTTATTTTTTAACCTTGTGTTGAGGAGGAATGTTGTTTAATAAATCGGAGATTACTTTTTTGTATAATGTTTAAGGAAAATTGAGTTGTTTTATTGTTATTTTTAGGGGTTCCGTACCAAAATGGTAAAAAAGGAACCCTTATGGTGCGACTTCGTCTGTCTGTCGTCTGTCTGTCTGTCTGTCTGTCACACCTGCTTATTTCAGCAACTACTAAAGCTATCGACTTGAAATTTGGAACAATTATAAAAAATGCTTGCCCAACTTTATTGCAAATAAAAAAAGTATAAAAAATATATATTTTCATTGCAAAAG